>CM065776.1:128440748-133440748 GCA_033296515.1 Macrochelys suwanniensis | reverse complement strand
GGTTGCATCAGTGTAACCGCATTGGTTACACTGATGGCCTGCAGAACCTTAATTGGCCTGCAAAACCTTAATTATAGGTGAAACATGAGAAGGAAAGGACTAGTTTGACTTGCAGATTTCAGGTTGAGTGTACAGGGCTGCTGGATAGGGGCGATGGATTCTGCATCTCTTGAAATCTTCAGATGAAGACTGAAGGTCTTTCAGGAAAATATGTTTTAGTCAAACGCAAGTCGTTGGCTTAATAGGAGGGAATATGGATGAAATTATATGGCTTGTGTGATATAGGATATCAGACTCAGTGATCTAATGGTACCTTCTGGCCATAACATCTATGAATACGCCATTGTGATAATCAATCTTCAGAATACAACCAGACTTTGTAATTATCCCAATAAGTCTGACTTAAATCAATATAGGGTAGGAAGGATAAAACTATAAGAATAACTTCCAGTAACAATGGAAGAAGATTATTTCTCACATTGTTTAGGATATTCACTACCAAATTTTGCTTTGCGAAAAATTTGACTTTGATCTTAGTAGACATAAGACAAAAACACAATACTCTAGCTAACCTTTTTACTATGAATTAGGCTTCACATTAATTTAGTTTTCCTACCTCCAGTGAAAAGATGTTCAATAATCTATGATGTGTTTATGATGTGGGCACTAAAGAAAATGCTGCCATTTTCCCCATTAATCATTTCATCTATTGAATTCTTTGACAGAACAGAAGAAATGTAACTAAACACTTAATTTTAATTAAAATAAAAGAATGTACCAGTCAGAAAACCTCTATGCTCTGTTTATGCTTGGGGAAAATAGCAAACATATGTTTGTTTCATTGTTTGTCACCAATCAATATAAGGATAGATTTTGTTGCCTATGCATCTACAAAAACATAGTAACATTGTTTGCAGTTCTCACTAATCCTAAAGTAAACTAAATAGCACAAGAAACAAAAAAATAGTATTCAAAAATGCTTCCCCACTTATGGAAAGCATTTTTAATCTCAATAAATAGCAGTATTTCAATATTTGTTTTCTAACTAGGAGAATGCTGTTGTCTGGCAGAACTGGAATGTTTTCTTCTGGTAAAAGCAGGAAATAAGAATTACTCTTGGTTTCTTGACTTCTGTTTCCAGTTCTGCAACTGATTCATGGTGTGACTTCAAGAAAATCCCATAAACTCTTGGTTCTTCAGTTGTTCATTTGAGCTCTTCATATGAAAGAGCAAATGAGACAAGTGTTAAGATTTTGGGGACCCCCAGGAAGGTGGTTCTTGTATACCTGCCATCCCCTCAGTTTTTCTTTCCTCCCAGAAGACTGCTCTATCTCCTTCTTTTTTCTGCCTTGGCCTGAAACTAGGTTCACCCAAAGCTAATGGAACGAGTGTGCTCAAACAATAATAGACTCCATACCCTTGTGCTAAATGTGATTGTCCCACAAAATGGATTCATTAACAATTTAGACATCTTAACAGTGAGTTTAGCACTTCCAAAGGCCAGTTTTGGTACTATATTAGTGCAAAGTACTATTAGAAGTCAGCAGTGTCCATAAGTATAGGTTGGGAAACATGACAAATTGTGTTCTTTTTTACATTTTTTTTAAAGCATAGATCCTGTAGAGTTTCACACACGGCAGCAATATTTTGAGGGTGTCCCCCAATGGATTTTTTTTTTGTTTTTATGTTTTGTGAAAGTTTTCCTAAGATTAAAGAAGGTAGTAGTGCCTGGAATAATAATAGCAGTGGGAACCCTAAGGACTCCTCTGGAGTGAGAGAACTTTTCCAAGTCTCAAAGTCTCCTGTAAAAAAGGGGGGGCAAAATAACATTTGGAAGTTTTTCTTTTCCTTAACACTGCTTTGTCATGTTTCACCAGTGTAGTCTCAATGGAATGGACACTCACAAATGAATAGAAATTTTATCATCTTACTACATTTCAGAATTCTCACTTTCAATCCATACTTAGCGTATTGCTGAGTCTAAGCTAGAGTTACTCTGTGCTGGTCTACTGTCTTATAGGACTTTCATCATATTCCTTAAAGTTATGTCATTCCTGTAGACAGGCACTAGAAGAGACTTTCTATTTAGAAAGTTCTTTGTGTTCAAAATCCTGATTGTTACATCAGATGTGTCACTTGACGAAAATATACGCTCAACTTTTGACTAAACATCTGCAGATTTTTGTTGGCCAACACGCAGTAAGCTTCTCTATAATTTGGTGGTTCTGACATATGCAGAAATGTAAGTGGTTTATTTTGTATTGTTTAGTTTTATTATTGAAATAAATGTTTAGTGCTTGTGAAAGGGGTTAAGTTTACAACACTAGAAACAAAACTTGTCTATTTAGAATTGAAAAATCAAATTGGATAATTGGTCTGAAATCACCAAGATGAAACTCAGTAAAGACAAATGCAAAGCACTACATTTAGGAAGGAAAAATCAAATTCACAGATACAAAATAGGGAATAACTGGCTAGGCAGTACTGTAGAAAAGGATATGGGAGTTATAGTGGATCACAGATTAAATATGAGCCAACAATGTGATGCAGTTGAGAAGAAGGCTACTATCATTCTGGGGTGTATTAACAGGAGTGTTGTATGTAAGACATGGGAGGTAATTGTCCTGCTCTGCTTGGTACTGGTGAGGCCTCAGCTTGAGTCTTATGTCCAGTTTTGAGTGCCACACGTTATGAAAGATGTGGACAAATTGGAGAAAGTCCGTAGGAGAGCAACAAAAATTATAAAAGGTCTAGAAAACCGGACCTAAAAGGAAAAGTTAAAAAAAAAAAAGTTCCTGTTAAGTGTTGAGAAAAAAGACCCAATAACTCGGGTGGAGGGGCTGATATGTCTTCATATATGTTAAGGGCTGTTTTAAAGAGGTTGGTGCTCAAATGTTCTCTTTATGCACTGAATGAAGGAGAAAAAAGTAATGGGCTTAATCTGTAGCAAGGGCAATTTAGTTTAGATATTAGGAAAAAATTCTAACCATAAGAATAGGTAAGTACTGAAATTGGTTCTCAAAGGAAGTTGTGATATCTCTGTCACTGGAGGTTTTTAAGAACAGGTTAGACAAAAACCTGTCAGGAGTCGTCTAGGTATACTTGGTCCTGCCTCAGCCCAGGGGATGGAATAGATGACCACTTGAGGTCCCTTCTAGCTCTACATATTTAAGATTCTATGATTTACAGATATTGGAAAAACAGACAGGAGAAGGTCAAGATTCCTCCACAGAGCATTAGAAATGTTCTTGAAATGAAGGGACCACCAATAGAAGTGAGATAACAGTTATCTCCATGACCATTCAATCCTTTGTCCAACAACTATGGTTAGTTGATATCAGTTGTAATTGATTTTCATTAAGTTATCACTTGTCCTGTAAAAACTGGTCTGAAACCACCAACTCCTGCCCCATAGGTGACCATGCAGCTTTTATATGTTAAGATTTGCTCAGTGCTGACCTGAAGTGAATTGAAAGAGAGGTGACAGATTCTGTATCTCATTAACATTCACATGAGCCATCCAATTCCACTATTACACGCTTACCTTGAAAACAAACATTCTGAAACCAGATCATTTATTATATGCAAATAGAATATATAAATAACACTGGTCTACAATTTTTGAGAAGTCGTCTGCTTCAGAGATAAAATGTGCTATTTAGTATGTATTTTGATGTGCTGAATTCAAATATGACAATTAAAACAACTGATTGGCTACTGTTTCTAAGATATTTCAGTTTTTACATTTTATGGCTATGTATATTGTGTAGATAGTAGAGTTTTAATCATAAATTGTAAACCTAGGTCTTTTCATGTGTTTATGGTTGCTTTACATGATACTATTTCACCTGTCCTGTTTATGTAACACTTTACAAATCAGCAAAGGGGTTATATAAATAAAATGTATTATGAAACAAAAGGCAAAAAACTATGATGTACATAGTTTAGTCCTATTCAGTGTCTACTCAGCGCTTCTTGGCTTGTCTCTTGTATTCATTAAATGGAGCATCTCTTGTCACTGTCCAGCAATAGTCTGCAAGCATTGATGGGCTCCATTTGCCCTGATAGCGTTTCTCCATTGCTGCAATGTCCTGGTGAAATCACTCGCCATGCTCGTCGCTCACTGCTCCGCAGTTCAGTGGAAAAAAATCCAGATGAGAGTGCAAAAAATGGATCTTTAGTGACATGTTGCAACCAAGGTTTTTGTATGCCTTGAGGAGGTTTTCCACCAACAACCTGTAGTTGTCTGCCTTGTTGTTTCTGAGACAATTTATTGCCACTAACTGGAAGGCTTTCCATGCCTTTTTTTCCTTCCCACGCAGTGCATGGTCAAATGCATCATCTCGAAGAAGTTCATGAATCTGAGGACCAACAAAGACACCTTCCTTTATCTTAGCTTCACTTAACCTTGGAAATTTTCCACGGAGGTACTTGAAAGCTGCTTGTGTTTTGTCAATGGCCTTGACAAAGTTCTTCATCAGACCCAGCTTGATGTGTAAGGGTGATAACAAAATCTTCCTTGATTCAACAAGTGGTGGATGCTGAACACTTTTCCTCCCAGGCTCCATTGACTGTCAGAGTGGCCAATCTTTCTTGATGTAGTGGGAATCTCTTGCACGACTATCCCATTCACAGAGAAAACAGCAGTACTTTGTGTATCCAGTCTGCAGACCAAGCAAGAGAGCAACAACCTTCAAATCGCCACAAAGCTGCCACTGATGTTGGTCATAGTTTATGCACCTCAAAAGTTGTTTCATGTTGTCATAGGTTTCCTTCATATGGACTGCATGACCAACCGGAATTGATGGCAAAACATTGCCATTATGCAGTAAAACAGCTTTAAGACTCGTCTTCGATGAAGCAATGAACAGTCTCCACTCATCTGGATTGTGAACGATGTTGAGGGCTGCCATCACACCATCGATGTTGTTGCAGGCTACAAGATCACCTTCCATGAAGAAGAATGGGACAAGATCCTTTTGACGGTAACGGAACATGGAAACCCTACCATCACCTGCCAGGAGATTCCACTGCTGTAGTCTGGAGCCCAAAAGCTCTGCCTTACTCTTGGGTAGTTCCAAATCCCTGACAAGGTCATTCAGTTCACCTGGTGTTATGAGGTGTGGTTCAGAGGAGGAGGAGGATGGGAGAAAATGTGGGTCCTGTGACATTGATGGCTCAGGACCAGAAGTTTCATCCTCTTCCTCTTCCTCGTCTGACTCAAGTGAGAATGATTCTGGTGCATCAGGAACCGGCAGTCCTTCTCCGTGGGGTACTGGGCATATAGCTGATAGAATGTTTGGATAATGCACAGTCCACTTTTTCTTCTTTGACACACCTTTCCCAACTGGAGGCACCATGCAGAAGTAACAATTGCTGGTATGATCTGTTGGCTCTCTCCAAATCATTGGCACTGCAAAAGGCATAGATTTCCTTTTCCCGTTCAACCACTGGCGAAGATTTGTTGCACAAGTGTTGCAGCATATGTGTGGGGCCCACCTCTTGTCCTGATCTCCAATTTTGCAGCCAAAAGAAAGGTGATAGGCTTTCTTAACCATAGTGGTTATACTGCGCTTTTGTGATGCAAAAGTCACTTCACCACAAACATAGCAGAAGTTATCTGCACTGTTCACACAAGTACGAGGCATCTCTGCTCACTTTGGCTAAACAGAAATGTGTCCCTTTGCAAAATCAAACACTGACAAATAAGAGAGCATGACACTGTATGATTTCTAGAGCTGATATAGGGCAATTTGTTCAGCAGAGTGATGTAAGCTTCGTTATGATTGCATCATCCATGACTTCTAGGAATAACATGATGCAGTTCATATCATGTTTGACGCAATACCAGCTTCAGATTGCATCATTCATTGTTTTGCCTAAAAAGCATGTACTGTCCAAACCCAGTCATAGATTTATTCATAGATCCAGTCAAAGATGTATTTTAGTCATTTCTGGTTTAAATTGAGATCCCTTCCCTTTATAACTCACTTATCCTCCGCCATTCCCAAGTCAAGGGTCATATATACTGACCCAGTAGCATGTCTTGAAAACTAGAGCCAATCAGCAATTTTAAGCATCATTTTCATTCTCAGTGACCCAGAATTAGTAAAGTTTGACTACATTTATTTCTGAAGCATTTTGGCTGTAGAGCAGTGTAACTAGCAACATCACTCTCTGGAAAGAGTTGGTTTGTGAGTTAGCATTAAGGTCAGTTTATCAGAGATTGTTTCTTTTGGCTCTGTTGGTTTAGAAGAGCATAAGTGTAGATTAATAAAAATTCTTCATCTCCTTGTGTAAGCCCTACTCAGTTACTTTAAAGTATCCCTAATAAACAGCAGTCATTGCCATTATATACTGTTAGGGATATTTTGGTTTCCTGGGAGATGTCTCAATTAAGCGGGCATCCTGCTTAGGTGTATCCTGACTAAGTGCAGTGTACAGTATTTACTAATATTAAGAGTAAGAGTTAGGCAGAAAGATGTCTTGACATGTGAGTCAGACAC
Organism: Macrochelys suwanniensis; assembly: GCA_033296515.1. Lineage (NCBI taxonomy): Eukaryota > Metazoa > Chordata > Testudines > Chelydridae > Macrochelys > Macrochelys suwanniensis. Next base: position 133,434,242 of record CM065776.1, on the reverse strand, counting down.
AGCACTGTCTCTAGTTGTGTGTTCTCCTTTTTCTCACTTTCTTCCATTCGGTATGTACAATGACGCAGAAACTCAGGGTTTGTCTACACTAGTAGAAACCCTATAGGACCTCTGTAGTTTAGTTACCTTACTACAGTGATGGGAGGCATTCTTTCATTACTGAAGTAAGTGCACCTCTCTGAGAGGTGGTAGCTAGGTCAATGGAAGAATTCTTCTGTCAGCCTAGTGGTATCTACACCAGAGCTTAGGTTGCCTTACCTACATTTCACAGCCCAGGGCTACACTGGGGGGAGGGTCGATCTACGATACGCAGCTTCAGCTACGTGAATAACGTAGCTGAAGTTGGCATATCGTAATCGACTTACCTGGCCGTGAGAACGGCGGCGAGTCGATCGCTGCCGCTCCCACGTTGACTACGCTTCCTCCTTTCGATGAGGTGGATTTCCGGAGCCGACGGGGAGCGCTTTCGGGATCGATTAATCACGTCTAAATGAGACATGAAAAATCGATCCCCGATAGATCGATTGCTACCTGACGATCCGGTGGGTAGTGAAGACAGGCCCACAGAGTGTGAATTTTTTCAGTCCTGAGCAATGTAGTTAGGTCAGTCTAACTTCGTAGTGTGGACCAGGGCTCAATAAAGGAAACGGCACTCCTATTTTCCTCCCTCTAGCTGAGATGCTTTCATATTCTCTGTGCTTCTTTGCAAATGAAGAGGGAATTGTTGAGTTCATAATTAGATGGGAACAGGTAGTTGCATGGCATGTGCAACTTTGTTTTCTACATGTCCAGGCAGCATGTTTTGCCTGTCATTTTATGTAATACTAAGGGAAAATGTGCCCTTGTGTCACTCATTGTCTGCGATTGGCAACTATTATTGGTATCATTCTATTTAGTAACAGCTGTTGTTGTTTTGTTAGAAAATATTCCAGTGGTATTAGATATATAGGGAGACAAGGCAGCAACATCACCATCTCCTTGAGTTTTGTTGGCTGTTGCAGAATTTCCAAATCTTTTACAAATAGTTCTTTTTACATTCAAACTTTAAAAGAAACTTTGTAATAGAAATATGGATGGACAGATGAGGAAGGGGATCAACCAGCAGGGACTTATGTAAAATGAACTGCTTGTCTGAATCAATTTCTCAGGGGACATATGTACATGTTACCAAACCTTTTTAAAAAAAATTCACTGCCACAATTAGCACTAACTGGCATCCTTGTAGGTCATCGCAGTCAGAAGTTTGAGGATTATGAGATCATAGAGAATTAATCATCCTCTCGCTTGATAGGATGATCATTCCAGAACAAGGCAGAAGACTATTACTGTGCATAGTATATATTTACTGTGGCTAAATTGAAGTGTTCATTCTCTAAGGCAATTGCTTTGATATCTGTAAGAGTATCAATGATACAAATAATGTTCATATTAATTTCACATTAATTTTAATGTGATCCTAATTGTCTTATGTAACTTTTCATTAGTCTGACACTTGTGGAAAATTGTTTCATGTCCAGTCTTATTGGCACAAATGCAAGGATTCATAGTTTCATTACAAGGATAATGCCTATTAAAGGGCTATATTCGGTCCATTTTTGTCCAATAGTCTTTGTGGGTTTCAAAACACAAAATTTACAAATCAGTGTGCTTAGAGTGAGTCTCCTAAATCCCTATGTAACCCCACCATTCCTCCCTGGGTTACTTGGTAGCAGGCACCACTCACCTGATGTTGTTGACATTAAAGGAGATTCTGAGGATCCCAGTGGTGGTGTTTGATAGGTGGGAATCCTCCATCCATCCCTCTGCTGCAGTCCTTTTATTTGTAGAGGAAATTAATATTGGCAGTACACCTGGCTGGGCCCTGTACATATTCACTGGTGTGCAGTGGGAGCCTCCAGGAATAAACCTGAGCTAATCTGGGCAATTGGCTTAATTCAAAAATACAAATGATAAACAATATATACCCGATATACACTTAGATTAGAAGTAACAGACCTTTAACAATTTAAGAAAACATAATATAACAGACTGAGATTAAATGTCACCATTAAATTAAATCAGGAAGGAACCTGCATGTACATTGCCACCATTTACCCCACCCCGGATTGTACACTTCTCTGGATTTCAGAGTTCTAAACACTTGTGTGGGCGCACTTGGAGATCTTGAAACTGGAGACAGCTCTCTGTTGATCGAGTGACTCAGTCCAGCCAAGGAAACAAGCTGCACAACCCCTCTGAAGATTGGAGTTGTTTTAAAAAAATGCCAGCAACCCTGGGTTCTGGTTTGATGAGAAGACCACTCTGCCGCTTCTTGGACTCAGATCACCTCTTAGAGTCTCTTTGCTGTCCCCCCCTTCCCTTGCAAGTACTTTCCCAAACACAGGGAGTGGGGGTGGTTCCTAACACTGCCTTCACCTAAAGCCTGTCTCAGTCAGCTGTAGGCACAGCAGTGGTCTCTGCCCTGGCTCCCGTCAAGCCACCAACCACCCATCTGAATACCAGCTCGATCAAAGCCCCAACTGACTCTCAGCAGCAGCTTCTGGCTTCCTAACAACAGTTAGCAGTGGCTCCTGGTATAAACAGAGCTCCACACAATCCCACCGCATTCTCTTCCTGCACTCCCTGGGAGAGGAAATCTCTCTCTCTCTCTCTCTCTCTTCCCCCAAGGCATCATGGGAGTTATGGTCTCCAAAGGATCTTCCCAAATGGAACACTCCCAATTAAGTTCAGAGGCCCCTCCCGTATAGGGTGTCAACACCTATTTGGACCCCTAAATAAATGTGACCTGATTTTCAGGAGTGACAATCACCTGATAATCAATGGGAACTGAAAAGGCTCAGTAGTTATAAAAATTTTACAAACTCGGATGTGAAAATGTTGACCAGAGACTTTGGAGGATCTCTGCACTAGCTGTGGTTACTATTTTCACTTATTATTTTTCCTCTTTTCTGTTTCTCGAGGCTAAGTTTGGTTCTAGACAAATAGTGGGTTGGAGAGATGAAACTTCAGTGAGAAATGTGAAATGCCAAGTTCAGACCAACTGCATGGTCTTCTCCAAAGCTGTGATAAATGTCCCTGCAAAGTTAGGGCCTTTTTTGCGCTGAGGTCAATGGAAGAATTCCCAGTGGGTTGCCAACCCTCCAGGAATGTCCTGAAATCTCCAGGAGTTAAAGATTAACCAAAATTGGCAACCCTTACTCCCATTGATTTTAATGGAGGGAGTATTAGGCCCATAGTAATCTTTTGATGGAGGTGGTACATCAATGTATACACTATACTATAGTAGTATGTAGAAAGACTTTAAAGAGTATTATTATTTGTATTATGTTAGTTCCCAGAGGTCCTAGTCAGGATACAGGCCTCATCGTGATAGGCAGTGTCAAAGCTTGAAGGACATAAATCCACACTATGTAGAAGTCAAGTATAGGAGTTTATTTACGTACAGCGCTGACGGAGTGTCACCTTGCTTATCAGGCTCAGAGACACTGTCAGTCAATTGATTACAATGGAATATATGGATTTTCCATGGGCAGGGGAAAGTGATGGGGTAGGCAGTCCCAAACCCCGGGATAGGTCTGGCTCAGCAAGACAAGATAGCACAGTAGCCAATGGTCAAAGGTTATATAAGTCTCTGCCCGTGGTTTCAAATTAACAAATTAACATTTAATTAGTACTTTAATGAAATGTATTAGTAAGATATATATATATATATATATCTTACTAATACATTTCATATATATATAATGTTGAATTCAATTTGGGGTCCATAGGAATGAAGTGGCTCCTCTGATCATCTAACAGGTACATTCCTAGGGATTAAAGCAAAGAAACAGGGAAAAGTACATGATAATAAGAATTGTCTTTCAAGTTGCTCCTTTGTGTTTCACAGGCGGGCATTGGTCCCTGGGAAAGGGAGCTTGGGAGGAAGCCATATCTTATACTGACATGCCAACCTTTCATAAACTCAAGGTTGGTCTGTGGAAAGATCTCCCTACAGAAGAAACTAACAAAACAGAGACAGGATCCCCTATTGCAACTTCTAGAGAAGACACAATTATTTAGTTATTGCTTCAACATTTGGCATATTGCTGACTAGGCTTAACAAACAAAGCGAGGTGATCTTTTGTTTATTCTATTTTCTCTTAGCTAATCACTATTCGCTAGGCCTCTGGCCTCTTACCCAACTGTGGCCTCTAAAAGTTGACACAAGTCCATATGCCAAGTTGTTATGCAACCAGCACATGGATTTTAACCCTCATGGGAAAATACTGTCTAGAGGACCTTAGAATTTCATTAAAACAATATACAACAAATGTGAGTAGCAAACAAGATGAGGATAATTATAATTAGTGACCATCCCACTGAAATGCTTTGCTGTACATTGACATCTATTGTTTTGTTGTTGTGTGTGTCAGTAACTTGGCAAGGTCTTGTAAATGGGGCTGAGTGGGTTAAAAAAGTGTTGATGACATAAGAAGTAACATAATGAAAGGAGAGAGACATCAGTAGGATAGACAGATGTACAGATGTGGCTGGCTGTTCTTATGCATTAGAGCAGAGGACAAAAATTATGGTGGAGTCCAGTCAAATATTTTGCCCTGCCCACAACCATCAAAAACACTATTGTTTAAAGAGGTAGTTTCATTCATTTTCAGAGATGGCAATCTCATTCTTTTTGGTGTGTTAAAGTAGATTGATGGTAAAACAACAAAAAGGCCCCGTGACTGCTGGAAAGAAGGAATAATTTCTAACTGTTCTTGTAAAACTGGAAAGTTTCTGCTAAAAATAAGGGGAGGGGAGGGCTTTCCCTGGTGTTAATATCATATTAACAGTAACAAATCCTAGAAGCAGTGGTGAGATCCTTGGCAACAATGTGTTAAGTTTCTTTGTCTGCGGCTATACACAGTTCATGATTTATTTTTTTTTAAATTGAGTTGAACTGACAGCATCATTCTGCCAATAATTAGCCTTTCTGAACATCCCTGAGGTGCTGGCAGTTTGCAAACTATAAATGACCCTGATTTGTTATTACCTTATTTACTAATGAAAGATTCAGTCTTTTTATAACTGTTCTAATATTAGCTGAATGATCTATTCTCTAGCAGTTAACTGCAAGATGATCAATACGTTTAGCATAATAAGCGACAGCAAAGAGAGACCAGATAAATTAGAACTATTCTGCAAATGGTTAACTAGATCTGTTAAAACAGAGGTGGGCAAACCTTTTGGCCCGAGCCACATCAGGGAATAGAAATTGTATGGCTAGGCCATGAATGCTCACAAAATTGGGGTTGGGGTGTGGGAGGTGGTGAGGGCTCTGGCTGGGGGTTCGGGCTATGGGGTCAGGCTGGGGATGAGGAGTTTGGGATGTAGGAGGGTGCTCTGGGCTGGGACCGAGGGTTTGGAGGGGAATCAGGCCTGGGGCAGGAGTACAGGAAGGGGTGCGGGCTCTGGAGTGCGTCTGGGGATGAGAGGTTTGGGATGTAGGAGGGTGCTCTGGGCTGGGACCGAGGGGTTTGGAGAGCGGGAGGGGGATCAGGGCTGGGGTAGGGGGTTGGGGCATGGGGAGAGGCTCAGGTGCAGGCTCCGAGTGCTCCCGGAAGCAGTGGCATGTCCCTTCTCTGGCTCCTCGGTGTGGAGCGGCCCCCAAACCTTGGTGCGGGGCCATGGCTTGGCTTCCAGGAGCCATGTGGTGCAGCCCTGACCCGGGGTCCCAGCTGGAGCATGGGAGCGGGGACATGAAGCATGGTGTGGCCCCCGACCTGGTGCCCTGACTGGAGCGCCGGAGCAGGGCTGAGCCGCGTGGTGCAGTTCCCCACCCGGCTCCCCAGCAGGAGCTCGTGGGCCGGCTTAAAATGTCTCACGGGCCGAATCCGGCCCGCGGGCCTTAGTTTGCCCACCCCAAGTTAAACAATAAAGAAAAAAAATATCCCAGAGGTGAAATACTGCATGTTTTCTTTTTTAATGTAAAAGAATAGGATTAGTGCTGTAGTGAAGAGCTGCATGTTCTGTTTCAGAACCAGAAACCTCTATTTCAGCATTAGTCTTAGAAGTACCGTATAACAAGCCCTTACCCTGTAAAATACTAAAAAGCACAGGGTTTTTTTGTGATGATTGTCACAATCTCATGAGTACACAAAAGGAACTTTCTGAATGTAGTCAGCAGGAGGAGTTTCTACCTTTTGCGAATTAAAAAGTAGGAGCCTACTGGAGTCTTGAGATAAAATTATGTATAGAATTACTTGAATGTGATATGCCTAAATTTCCCTGGGAATACCTCTGATAGTACTGTACCAATCCCAGTCCAGGACAGTAATTGTATCTTTCATATTTCAGTAGTAGGTCTTCCATGAATTCTGGATTAGATTCATAGGTAGGTATGTAGCACTTAGGTATGTATGTATCACTCAATGAAAGGATTCTTCTAACATGCTGAAAGTAATACAAATTGGGCATTGGTGATGCCAAATTCCTTTCTCTCAATCTCAGAGATTAGTGCAGTAATAAATTCCAGTGACTGATATAGTATATGTTTTTCTGCAATCATCTTTGATATAATGAACCTTAAGCACCTCACACAAACAACCTGATTTTATATAGGCGGGTTATTTGCTCCTTTTGATTCTCCTTATAAACTCCAGACTGGGAGAAGAGTCTGAAAGGCAGTATATTGAGGCTAATTTTTTTCTAACCCCTCTAATAATTCCAAAATGTTCAGAACACTTCTAATCATTTTATACCAACGCATCTTGCCATGCTCCCTGTAAACTTTTTACATTGATGTTTCCTGAGCGAAGTCTGTATAATGTCAGAAAATGTAGAGCTCCTCAACTTGTAAACTCTCTGTATGGACTTTTTTGTATACTGCTCTTTGGCATTATCAATAGTCCCCTCTGCAAGTAATCCCAGTGTATTACTCAGTACAGTAGCAAATGCCTATTGACTTGTATTATGAATGTCCAGCGGATGTGCTTAGTTCTGTCTTAGCCAGTGAAAACCACCAGGGAAGACTTACAATTTTGTTTTCAAGTCTGTCCCCGGGTTGCATATTGGTGGCATCTCAACATATGCTTCAGAAACAGACAGGCAGGCAAACATTATGTCTCTTTTCACTAGAGGCAGTGAAATATACCAAGTAGGGCCTCTCTAGAGAATGTCTTAGTGCGATTTTTTTTTAAATGAAGCGGTATCACCCATTAAAGAGTAAAAAGTTTTGTTTATTTTGTTGTGCTTTGCTTTGTTTTTTTTTTCCACACACATATGCACTCCTAACCCTTCCTGATGGAGGAGATTTGAAAGTTATTCCTGAGGTAACAGCAACAACAAAAAGAGCAGAATTAAAACCAAAAAAATCTGAATCTGGAGATATACAAAGCCTACTTTGTTCAGAGCAGAAGCTGCATGAGAGAGGGCATGCAGAAATACTGAACACTAAAGCATTGATTCATATGTGCTGCTGTTGCAAGCCAGAGGACACACAAATAGCAGATGGAAACAGTTTCTGTTTCACTTCCTGCTGAGAGTTTAGATTTCCTAAATCCAAACTCCTAACTCCCTTTGGCTTCAACATTCCTCCACAAGTTGCACACATCTTTTAAAATGTGTATCCCAAGGAAGCTAATGATGTTTATGTTTGAAAAATGCTGAAGACCCAGCACCAGATTTTATCCTCCTGGATGTCTAACTCTTCGCTGGAAACAATTCTGATGCTCCCTGCATCTAATTCAGGATATCAGCGTTTAGTCCAATTACATTAAATTGTAGAATTTCTCATGCCATCTCTCCTTTACTCAGTCTAGAGCATCTGCATTTTTTGTTTCACTATGAGATACATTTTTCTCTCCTATTTTCCTCCTTGTGTAACTTCAGCATATTCAGTTTCATCTGTCCACCCATCCCAGTTCATGCTGCTACCCAGAGGCTAAAGACAGGATCTCGGACTGCCAACAGTCTGTGTGCCAGAGTTGCCACTTATATGGTAATTATATTTCTTATGGATTGCCCACAGCAGGTTGGGTAAGCAGCATCTGGCACTTGTTTACTCCGTTATCTAAAACCTGGATCAGGCCAATGCTATTTATCTTGGGGTGGGTATGTCTGTGTTTGGAGTGAAGGTGTTAAAGAAGACACGGATTCTGGAATACATTTTTCATGAAGCCAGTGTGTCCTGACACAGAGCTGTCTGAGGCAACAAAATACCTACAGAGTTTCAGTGTATAGTAGAATCATGTAAAGGAGGGGGTGTTGAAGGGCAGAAAATCCATATCTATTCTTCTTTAAATGTATAGGGCTGACCTGGACGGGGGGTGAGCTATCTGTGCCCTGGCTAGACTGGAATAAGGCATTAAAGGACATCACTCAAGCTGAATCTCTCAGCCACCATTAGATCGTGTGGATCATTGATGAATGAGCCAGCAGTTGACTGTTTAGCTGGCTGTGACGACTTTGCACCGAAATATGAAAATTTATTACCAGGTTGCCAACCAATGCCTTACTGAGTGTTCCCCTTGTACACTCCTTCTGTGCACTCCCAATCCATCCGACAGCCAAGCCCCTTCTTTCTGCTGTCCCCCTCCCTCTCCTGCACTGAATTTATGGGCTAACTGCCACAGAGCTGTCATTTTTCCAGAGCTCTAGTACCAAAGGGTGCTTTTTTTTTTTTGCAGTGATGCTGATGCTTGAGCTAAGATATATGTTTTCTTTTTTATGTTTCATGCAAGATGACTTTGCTGAAAGGGCTAAAGGGGGACGAACACTGTACGCTTTAGAATTTGCACAGCCCTGAAGTGCTTAAGAAAGAAAAACAAGGGGAGCAAAAAGGAGAGAGAGAGGGAGAGGATCAGGCAGACAGGCAATGCCAGCCAATCAGAGAAGCTCTCATGAGCTGCAGAAGCAGAGCATATGAGCTGAGAGGTTTGGAGGTACACAGAGCTGGAGTCGTGTGCCTCTCTGAGGACTGGGAGCAGCTGTGCTGCGAGCACTGAGAAAAGTCCCCATTTGCTTCTTATAAATTAAGTTCCTTGTCACCAGTTAGGGCAAGTCAGCCAAGGTAAGGCTTAAATAAAATGACACTTTAATATGTAGCAACATTAATATTTCTGGACTATGGTGCTGCTAACACAGTCTTCTAACCAATGCCAACAATATTTGTGAAATATTACTATAGCAGTGGATCCACAGCCTATAATATGCTTGTCTTAAAGTTAACTCTAATGTGTAAGCCATACCCTTGTGATATTTTAGAATTGTGTTTGCTTATCCAAGAATATTGCAGTGCAACCTACAAAATATAAGCATAAAAATATAGCTGTGTTCTCTGTGTGCATTTATCTGTGAATGTCTGAACAATACCTACATTTTTGCTGTATAACTTGTGAGAATAATGTGCAGATGCATTTTAATGGTAATCACATTCAGATGCTTCAGATCAGAACTCATCTATATATGTACCTAAATATATATTAAAAGGCAAGCCATCTGAGATTGTATAGCAGGAACATTACATTTGATATTTGAACAGTGATTTTTAATCAGTCTTTCCAGGACCCTGTAACATTACATGATATCTGAGCACTGAAATTGCAGTAGAACAGAGCTCTTGTCATGGTTTTAGCTGTAGCTGCTTGTTAAAGCTTAAGCAGTGCCTAAACTTTTACTTCTTGTAAAAGGCACTGTAAACGATGCACAGCCAGAAATGAGACCTCCCTTCATTTCCCCTTCCCCACCCCTACCCCACTTGTGCTAATCGACAAAAAAAATAAACGATTCAGCATTACTTTAGCTCACTCAATGATTTTGCCAATTGCACTTCCACGGGGTTTGGAATAGAGGGTTTTAGCAAAGAAGGAGTAGTCATCAATATGACTTCACTAACGTGTATTCTGAAAACAAGGTGGCATTGAACCTGTGTGCATGTGTCATGGTGTTTGTCTGCATGAGTAACACCACTGAGAGAAGGCAAGAGGGTGGGGAAGCCACTTACTTGTCACAAGTGTAAACAAATAGTAAAGCATTTCGGAGTCAGACTTTGTAATATAGTATGCATACTTTTTTTATATGTACTTTGTGGGCTAAAATGGGACTTGGGATACATCCAACTACAAGAGCAGTGATGCCCCATCAGTTTTCTCTTGCTCAGAGGAAAGTGATGAAAAGGAAAGGTAAAATGAGCATGGACTTCAGTTAGCTCAGGTGATAGCATCACTGACTCTATTTAAGGTACAGATTTTTTTCTTCATCCAGAACTCTAAACATAGCTCTGGTGTTTTCAAAGCTTTATTTTCTATGCTGCAGTCAATCAAATACGGTTGTCTGAAAACACAGTGAAGCTTTCCTTTTGCAGTAATTGTTCTTCTCCTTTATGATAGTAAACACATGTCTTCAGGGGAGATATTAAACTAGTGTAAGATTTTAACGTGTATTTGGCATAGTGTCCATCTGGATAGGGAAAAGGACACATTTAGAAAAAAAACCCTGACTTTATCTAAAGGTAATTTACCCTGTTGGTATTTACCATCTTAGAACATCACATAGAATAATTAACTCAAGCTTTTCTTGAATATGCATTAAGTAAATGTGTTATAGGTTTTCAAGTCAAGATATGGTTCTCATTCCACATCGCGGATCTACTTATATAAAGCATTGTGTCTGGTAGAATATTTTTATGCTTCCTGACTGGTTAAAATCATCAGTGATCTTGCTGACTAGCACTAATGACTCACTTCCTGTTTCATTTCTGCTGTGTAAACCAGAAAAAAAAACATGAGCAGGAACATATGTATAGGTAACAAACAGATGGCACTCTTCTCTTTAGGTCAGTATTGATCCAGTGCACCAGTATGGTGTTAGGGGGCACTGTGCTGCTGGAAATGGTGCCATCTTATAGCTCAGAGACAGAATAAAACTCCTGATCACTTGCAAATGTTAAAGTTCCTGTGGGACTTCAGAAGAGTAGGAGTGCTGACCCTGGTGTTCTGGCAAAATGCCAACTTGGGTAATTACATTCTACGTATATTAATTCTCTGGGCAATTTCATATAATATTCTTTAGTTCCTAAACTAGAACGATGCTGTGACTCCATCTCGAGAAGTTTACTATCAAGTCCAAAATGAAATGTGTGTGTGTGATGTGTGTGCGTGTATGTGTGTGCCAAAAATGTATGTGTACTATTACTGACTCAACTGCAATATATAGTCAATTTGTCTAACTTAGTGTAGTTTGGGAGACAGACTGCATTAGAAAATGATTTTCTTTAAAATATACATTGACATTTTTTCCTATCCTATTCTTTTCTCCTGATTTTAAAGTTATTTACTGGTTTTAGTGATGATTGTGAATTTATAAACAAGAATAAAAAGAAATTAATTTAAAAATTGGACTTGTGAAGCAGGTGGTTATGAATTTCAGCTGTATGTAATATTTAATCTCCTTCAGAGTCTAATGAATAGGGTTTAATGGACATGAAAAGGTATGCTTCAGTTCCCTAACACCTTACTTTGATTAAGAATTAGTATTCTGTTAATGTGGTTGTGGCATTGAACTTACTGGACATGATCAATGTTCTGAACAGACCACATCAAACTGAAGAGGTACCAATAAGTCGTCCCCTCTCTCTCTCTCACTCTCTCTAACAGCAAGAAGGCCTACACTAGATTAGCTCTAATGACACACTGTGGCACAGCATTCTTAAGTGTACTGAACATGGGGGTGGAGACTGACAAGAAACAAAGGAGTGGTGGGAAGAGGTAACAAGCAAATCAATAAAATATATTCTGTTCATAGTGTTGGACACCCACTATGTGATATACATAAATGATTCAAAGGAAACGGTAGTGCATACATTAGTTTACATAATACAATGTATAAAAAACAGCTAGAATTTGGTTTGAGACTTCAGTGGGAGACACATGTTGTGGCTCAGCAATGTAGGAGCTTAAAGGAAAGGGAGTATGGTCTAGTGATAACAGTAAGAGTCAGGACTCTTGGATTCTGTTCCAGATTCTGCCACCGATTTTCTGTGTGAACTTGGGGAAGTCACATGGTCATAGAATGATAGAAATTTAGGACTGGAACACACCTTAGTAGGTCATCTAGTCTAGTGCATTATTTCTAATGCAGTGCCCTGCACTGAAGCAGGATTAAGTATTATCAAGAGACCCTCCCTAACAGGTGTTTGTCTAACCTGTTCTTATAAACCTCTAATGATGGAGAGTCCACAACCTTCTTAGGTAATTTGCTACAGTGCTTAACTACTTTTATAGTTAGGAAGCTTTTACTAATGTCCAACCTAAAGCTCCCTTGTTGCAATGTAAGCCAATTACTTGTCCTGTCCTGAGTGGTTAAGGAGAACATTTTATCACTCTCTTCTTTATAATAACCTTTCATGTACTTGAAGATCATTATCATGTCTCCCCCTCAGTCTTCTCTGCTCCAGACCAAACAAAGTCATTATTTTTCATCTTTCCTTAAAGATCATGTTTTCTAGGTTTTTAATCATTTTTGTTGCTCTCCTCTGGACTTTCTCCAATTTGTCCACATCTTTCCCAAAATGTGGTGCTCAGAATGGGGCATGGTGCTCTAGTTGAGGCCTTATCAGTGCTGAGTAGAGTGGAAGAATTATAACTCTCCTGTTAATACAGTTGAGAATGAGGTTTTGCCCCTTATTTATTTATTTATTTGTTTATTTCTTTATATATTTATTTATTTATTTTATTTTGACCAATATGACATTGCTGACTCATATTTAGTTTGTGATCGACTGTAACCCGCAGATCCTTTTCTGCAGTACTTCTTCAAAGGCAGTCGTTTCCCATTTTTCATTTGTGCAATTGATTGTTCCTTCCTAAGTGTAGAACTTTGTATTTGTCCTTATTATTGTCTGTAATCTCACTGCATTGTCCTTAATCTTTCTTCATCCATAAAATGAATATAAATAATATGAGACTATTTTATAGGGATTCCCTAATGCTTAATTATTAAGTGTAAGCAGCTTCAAAATTAAGGTTGCAAATGAGTTTCCATTATAAGCCCAATGTTACCCTCCACTTCTACAAATGAAGAGATATGGGCCCCAAAATTGGTAGATTTAGGTCTGGGACTGAAGATTTTCCACCAAATGTGGAGAGACATGGAAAAGGTTAACTCATGTTCAAAAGATAGGTGTTCCCCATATTTCCCTAAATTTTTTGCCACCTTTGGGACAAAGCGAAAATGAGAAGAAAGAGAAACATAGTTTCCTAGATTCCCCTCGCTGAAGAGTAGTTAACATGACCAAAGATTACTTGATTACAATCAAATCGTAAAAGAGTTTAACCTTTTAATTAGGAATATTGCAATAGATTGTTGCCTTCAAAAAGTTTAATATAGGGTACTGACTGACTATTTGAGGACTCCAAAGCATAATTTACCCCCCCCGCCCCAAAAAAGTGTCCAATCACCTTTTTTTCTTGCAAAGTCAGACCTCAACCTCAATGCATAAAGCAATTGCTAGATAGCCTTTTCAATGGAGAAAGGACAACGTGTGCTTAAGCCTGGAGTTAATCAGACAAGCTGATGATAAATTAAAACACACACTCACAAAAAAACTGACTCCACCGTTAGAAAAGAATTCTTAAATTTCTTTTTTGCAAGATCTTAGCATGAGAACAGAGAGTGGGAGACAATTAAAATTACATTAATTGCAATAATTTATTTAATCAGTGGCCGCAGGGGGAATGCCTTCCTCCCCATTTGACTGCTAGCCTCAGTATCTTCATCCTGTGAATCTGCTAATGTGCTCACTTCCTTGGCTCTTGAGAGGTCTGCAGCAAGTGTGTATGTGAGAGGGAGATGAAGGAGATATTGAAGATGGAGGGGATGTTGCCAGTAGAGCAGGAAATCCAGTGTAGAAGGAAAGAGGGGAGAAGCAGAGTGAGAGGAAATGTAAAAGTATGAAAAGGAAAAGTATGATGTGCTGGTGGTAAGGTTGCCAACTTTCTAATTGCACAAAACTGAACACTTAGCCCCACCCCTTCCCGAAGTCCCGTCCCCCACTCACTACATTCCCCCTCCCTCGGTGGCTCGCTCTTCCCCACCTTGACTCATTTTCACTGGGCTGGGGCAGGGGGTTGGGGTGTGGGAGGGGTGAGGGCTCTAAATGAGGGTGTGGGCCCTGGGGTGGGGCTAGAGATGAGGGATTTGGGGTGCAGGAGTAGGCTCCAGTTTTTGCGGGGGGCTCAGGCCTGGGACAGGGGATTGGGGTTCAGGGTTGGGGTGCAGGCTTACCTTGGGCGGCTCCTGGTCAGAGGTGCAGCGGGGCTAAGGCTGGCTGCCTGCCTGTCCTGGTTCCGTGCTGCACCCCAGAAGCAGCCAGCAGGTCTGGCTTCTAGGCAGGGCGGGCAGGAGGCTCCGCGGTGCACGCTGGTCTCGCCTGCAGGCCGTGAAAAAGCCAGTGGTGGAGCTGGTGCTCAGGCACTGCGCGGAAACCCATAGGCCTCCCCCTCCCCCCCGCCTAGGAGCCGGACCTAATGGCCGCTTCGGGGGCCAGCACGGTGCCCCAGAACAGATACGAACTAACCTGCCTTAGTGCCACAGTACTGCTGAGAGGACTTTTAATGGCCCAGTTGGCAGTGCTGACCAGAGCTGCCAGGGTCCCTTTTCCACCAGATGTTCCGGTTGAAAACCGGGCATCTAGTCACCCTAGCTGGTGGTAGAACAGAAGATTAACAAAGATATTAATGTTTTATGTTAACTTTAAGCTTTAAAAAGTGCAAAGAATATAATAATTGATTTGCAAATGTAACATGAAGCAAGTTGATACTGTAATTTATTAATTGATGTTTGGTGAATCAACACTTGCATGTCTCCAAGCTTAGTGTTATGAAAATGGATATAAAAATGATTGAGACCTCCAAAGGTAACATTTTTTCATTACATTAGTTATACTGACGTACATTTTTGCTAGAATTATAGAAATTATAATTTTTGGTTGTTTTGCCTCTATTGGGCAGAATTAAGGTCGTAACTGCTATTGCATGAAAATTAAAGTCTTGTTTAAGAAGCACAACCTTAACTGCTAATCTCTGTTTTTTTGATAGTTATTTGCTTTTTCTAAACACAGATATTCTTGAAAGATATGATGAAACATATTTATGTCTTTACTTCAACTTTAACTCCAGGTTCCGTACATTTTTATCTGTGAATTAATCCTAATGTGTTTAGAGCACTTCGAGATTTTTGGATTGAAGACAGAAGCACCATTACTTTTGTCACATTTGAAAGCAAATCAGCAAGCAGGAGCCAAGAAAAGGCTGCGGGTTTTCTGTGGTGATGGTTTCAAACAAAACTGGGCTAGTTGGCAGATGTTAACTGTAGTTTGTAGTGTTTCTAATGCCCAGTTAATTATAAATACAGGATTTGAGTTTCTTCTATGCCTTTTGCTACTTCATTTGACTGACTATTTCACCCATATTATTTGTATCTTATAAACGCAGTCTCTGCTTTATGTCCATTACTCTACTAGGCAGTTGCAACATAGGAAAAATAGATTAGAGATAGGGGATATTCTCTAGGCAGTGTTCCTATTAGAGGGTTATGTTTTCATTTTGCCAGGTCACTAGTGATTTTTTCATGGGTGCATCACATACTGTTTCATTTCACAATGAATGGTCATTAATATACTCATGCTTAAACTGAAAATACATTGGTTAGGGGGAGAAGAGAGTATCAGCTTTTAAAAAATGCAATGATAATGCCACTAAGAATAGAGTGTTTGTTACTAGTAAACACATTTATAAGGTATTGCTTACAGTGTGTAGCTGAATAATGATCTCTTTCTTGGAATGTTTAAATAAGGCCAATATGTTTATTTTCAGAGATGGAAACTTTTATCTTCACAATTACACTAAATTATTTTATCTAAAAAAAAATAATTAAATGACGGGATGACTTAACCTAGTGATGCAGGAGATCTGAATTGTTATTGATTCAATGTATCACTCAATTGACAATGATCCTTGTATCACTCAAGTCTCTTCCTTCTTGCAAAGATTGAGAGAACTATGAATTGAAATTCTTTGTCCCAAGAGACAGTGCATGTCTTATGTTTCAAATAGTGATGCCATTGGTTGATAATGGAGTAGCACTTGTAGCCTTAAAGAGGATTTTTTAACTTTGAAAAAATAAATGTTGCTTCCAGATCTCCTAAACTGAAAGACGTGAGGTCACAGTGTAGGGCAATGAAGGTTAAAGCAGGGAATAATGGATACATCTTCAGGGTTTAATCAGGAATCTGGAGGAAAATTTGAGTGGGGGAAAAAGTAAAACAATTTAATATCAGACTTATGACGAGCAAAGTTTTTTTCACCACTCGATTCCTGTGGCTGTTTGGAATGTGTGGACTGTTTTGGCATTTTAATTCTAGTTGTAGAAATAAGTTTACTTCTGTTTTCAGCTTTCCTTACTGGGTGAAATTCTGCCCTCCATTGCATTCAAGTAACTCTTTTAATGTGGCTACATGAGTGTTAATGCAGAACGTGAACCCTTCTGTTTAATTGTCTCATTCCCTGTGACTTGTTTTAAATGAAAAACAGTTGTGTTGTTTGATAAATGGGGGACATTCCAGCTGGTGCAGAAGACTAGGTCGTGCTTTTATACAATACATTTTATCCATAAGAATGGATCCAATTTTGCCGGAGGAGCATGAAAAAGTTGATTATGCTTGGATGAACTATTTTTGTTTTGTTTTAACATGTCTTGGTAAATATAACAGGAATATATAGGTAGCAGTCACAGTGTGTGTGTGGGTGGGTGGGTGTGGGGGTGGGTGTTGAGTATCCTGCTGAAAGGAAGCTGGCTTCTATGACTTGTCCTGTACTGAGAAAGATTTCATTTGATTCTAAGAAGATATTTTTAACACTGATATATGGCATTAGCACTATGGAAGTGCTGACTCTTCTAAGTGTAAAATCTTGGCTTTCAGGAAAGGTGAAATAAACTAGGGCACATGAGCAGCACCATAGCATGTTATCTAACTGACTGAGGAAAGTGCCAATATTTAAAAATAATGAAGAAAACTGTAATTTATAGCTGGGTTAAAATCCTGAATCATTACTTCTTTTATGTTTCAAATTTTATTCTTGCTAATAAATAATAGGCCTTATTACCGGAGTTACAGAAAAGCTACACATCATTTGTTATATGTAATTTTCACACACTTTGCTGATGAAGAGGACATACTCTAAATGCATTTGTAATTAATTAAAACAAGATTTCTTGTATTCAGTTTAGAGATATTCAGTTTAGAGTTATCTCACCTATGAAGCTTAAAGTGATGTGACATATTTTTGTATTTGTATGGTACAAGATGTAAAATAAATCAATTCGGTTAGCAGTATCTTCTGCAGTGACATGAGATGAGATTCTTTTAAAAGCTACATTTTAAAAAGTTTGTTTTTTTAAAAAACATTGTAAAACATCTAAAACCTTCTTTGAAAGCTGCTAAAAAAACACGGGGGCTGGATCTTTCACCCCCCCAGTGACTTCAGTGGGTATAGGATTGAGGCTTAGACTCCCACACTGCTTTGTATAAGAAACCTTTATAGAGGGTTTGGAGGTGGGGAGGTAGAGGACAATCAAATGTGTGTACTGTACAACATTCAGACATGGCAACATTTAAAAAAAGAAAAGGAAAGAAGGACCTCAGACTGACAACTTTCTTAGCTCGATGTATAATGGAAATAATCATATAATAATGGTTTTTGTCCATGAGCTTCTTCCAGATTATAAATCCATATTCTCCCTCTCTCTCCCTCACCTTGCAGCATTAATTTCATAACTGTCACTAAGCTGTTTTATACAGTACTGCTAACCCCAGTACTGTTCAGCTGTGGAATGCTTTTAATACTACTGACCTTTGACAGGTATTTTTGTTACCATTAAAACATTTGTAATGTTTTCCTTCCATTATGAAAAAGTCCTATGCAATTTAATAGAGATTTATATCCCTACTCTGGTATATTTAGGGTTGCCAACCGTCCAGGATTGGCCTGGAGTCTCCAGGAACAAAGATTAATCTTTAATTAAAGATGGCATGCTTTTGTTATAAATTAGCTATACTTAAAGATGCCTGGCACTTTCCTTTATGAGACTCTGTTCTCAGTTGCTGATAACTTTGTCAAGTTGCAACCATTTGGTTTGAAATTTACTATGTTGGGTGTCTGCCTCAGGCTTCATTTATTTATTTGTTTATTTATTTGTGGCTGTTTTTTTAAGTTTCTGCAAAAAAGGATGAAACTGTTTCAGAGAATGAGATTAAGGGAAAATACATTGTTTTGCCCAAGTTAAAAAAAACTCCTTACAACTATTTCATTGAATAACCCTGGCCATTTTACTATTTTTGTTTCACTCAAAAAAACAATTTTTTAATGATTTTTTAAAAAATATTCATTTCCCCTGTTTTCTCTCTCACCCATTCTTTTTGGTGAGCACTGGAGAAGGGGGAAAACAAGGGGGAAATGAAAGAAAAGTTGAGTGTAGGAAATGGTTTCTGAAAACTAAAAACAAAAAGATCCAATAAATAAATAAATTCATACAAACAGTTACAATTTTTGGACCATTCTATCCGTAATACAGTGTGTCTCCCCATGAATTAGTGAATTCCCCTCTCCCCCACATAGCCCAGCCCCAATTGTGCCTCCCAACCACACCTGTTCAGATTCTGCTCCTCGTGTGCTCCTCTGTTCTGGGCTTCTGCTTCTTCCCCATCTGATCTGCTCCCTCATTCCTATCCTGAGTTTGGGTGAGGTCACTGGGTTGGGGCATCTTCCTGCTCCCTTCCCACCCCCACCAGTCTGTGGAGATCTAGAGGGAATTCCTTTATTTCCCTGACTTTCCTCCATCATGCTAGGCCAGGGAGGGGGCAGAACAGCGTGATGGCAACCCAGATGAAGAGCAGGAAGTCTGAGCTCCCTGGGGCAATCCTGGTCCTTTAAGAGGTGCTGGAGGGTGGGAGGGAGCAGTGCCTGCTGAGGGATAAGAAAACATAGCAATGTTTGTCTGCCTTTACCCAGGAGGTGAAGGAGTAGGGAAGGACAGCCAATAGAGGGGATTTCCTTGAAAATGACTCTGAAAACCAGTGGTGTATAGGGTCAACCCATAAATTTGGCAGCTGTGCAAATATCCCTTAAGCAACCAGAGCAGCAGAAAGACTGGGCGAATGTGTAGGGCTTGTCGTGTGCCTGGATGGCCAATAAACAGTGACCGCTAGACACCAGCGAGAGGAAAATTGAATAACATTCTTTATATAACCTGAATTCTCTGCACACCATATCAACACTTAATATAAACTTTTGGTCACTCAGCACCTCATTCTTTGCTTACTTTCTTTAAGGAATCTCAACCACACCAGCATCACCCCAGACAAACAAAACAGTGCAGAATATATGGAAATGTAGAAATTTAGCAGAATTAAAACTAAAATAACAAAAAAAATTAATTGTTTTCTGTGTATTGCAGTTGGATATCCTCTAAGAAACTGAAGGTCTGCTTGATGTTCTTAATGTAAAAAGTTGCACTCCTACTAAATTCAGACAAGCAGATGACTCTTTAAACAAGCTATTTTTGCCTTCTTTTAATGGCACTAGTGGGAGCTGCACACATGGGAACTAGATCCTTGGCCCAGATCCTTGTTCCAGAATGGCCCCTTGGGAGTCACAGGTGCAGATGCACCTTGATCAGCCCTAAGATCAAGGAGCCTTAAAAGAAGTAGCTTGAAGATACATATGCCTGCTCCAGCTGTGCTGAGTGTACTTTGTTGCAGCTGAAGATCTAGCCCATGGACTGATGGCAATAGGTGGCACTTAGCTCCTGCCTATCCAGATAGACAGCATACTCTGCAAAAGGGAAAGAATGAAAGATGTGAAATAAATAATTCAGTAAAGTAAAAAAGGTGTTGTTTAAGATAAGAACAAAAGAACGGCCATACTGGGTGAGACCAATGGTCCATCTAGCCCAGTATCCTGTTTCCAAAAGTGGCCAGTACCTGGGCTTCTGTGGCAGTGTACAAAATAGGGCAGTTGTAGGAGTGATCCATCCCTCTCTTTCCCTCCTGGCTTCCGTCAGTCAGAGATTTAGGATCACCCAGGGCCTGGGGTTGCATCCCTGACCATACTGGCTAATAGCCACTGATGGACCTATCATCCATGAATATATATATAGTTCTTTTTTGAACCCAGTTTTAATTTTGGCCATTGCAACATCACATGGCAATGAGTTCACATTAACCGGGTGTTGTGTTAAAAAGTACTTTCTCTCATTTTTTTAATCAAACTTGCTGCTTATTCATTAAATTGGTTGACCCCTGGTTTTTGTATTGTGGAAAATGGTAAATAACACCTTTTATTCACTTCTTCCACACCATTCATGATTTTTATAGACCTCTATTATGTCCCTCCTTACTCATCTCTTTTCTAAGCTTTACTCTTTTTAGTCTCTCCTCGTGTGGAAACCATTCCATACCTTTCATCATCTTTATTGGCCTTCTCTGGGCCTTTTCCAGTTCCACTATATACTTTTTGAGATGGGGCAACCAGAACTGCACCTGATATTCAAGGAGTAGATAGATGCACCATGGTTGTATGTAGTGGCATTATGATATTTTCTGTCTTATTTTCTATCCCTTTCCTAATAATATCTAACATTTTGTTAGTCATTTTGACTGCTGCTGAACACAGAGCTGAAGTTTTCAGAGAACTATCCATGGTTACTTCAAGATCTATTCCTTGAGAGGGGACAACTAATTTAGAACCAATCATTATATACCTATCGTTGGCATTTTTTCCAATATGCATTACTTTGCATTTATCAACACTGAATTTCATCTGCCATTTTGTTGCTCAGTCATTCTGTTTTTTGAGATCCCTTTGTAACTCTTCACAGTCAGCTTTGTACTTAACTGTATTGAATAATTTTGTATCATCTGCAAACTTTATCACTTCACTGTTCACTCCCTTATGTTGAACAGCACAGGTCCCAGTACAGATTCTTGTGGGACACTACTATTTATCTCTTTCCATTCTGAAAACTGACCATTTAGTCTTACCCTTTGTTACCTATCTTTTAATCTCTTACTGATCCATGAGAGGACCTTTACTCTTATCCCATGGCTACTTCGTTTCCTAAAGAGCCTTTGGTAAGGGAACTTGTCAAAAGCTTTCTGAAAATACAAGCACACTATATAGACCTGATCATCTTTACCCACATACTTTTTGACATCCTCAAAGAATTCTAATGGATTGGTGACTCATGACTTATATTTTTGAAAGGACATAAAAAAAAAAGGGCAAAACTGAGCCTGGCTCTTGCTAATCTTGAAGTATGGTTATAGCAGAAGTGTCAGTTAAAGTCAGATAAAAGATTCCATCATATCCTCCTGCTTTCAGTCATTTATAATTTTGCAGGCTTTGTCTCCGTATGACGTTGACATTTTCTGAAGCATGAGTGAAAAATATTTTGGAACTCAACATAGGGCTTAAGTGGTGCATAGCTTGCATGCTTCCCTCTCTGCACAGGAGGGTATTTTATTTACTCAGCTTTACTGTGTGTGAGTTGCTTAGTTTCTGTGTGACCCAGGGAACCCATC
The DNA here is from genome assembly GCA_033296515.1 of Macrochelys suwanniensis. Lineage (NCBI taxonomy): Eukaryota > Metazoa > Chordata > Testudines > Chelydridae > Macrochelys > Macrochelys suwanniensis. The sequence goes on along the minus strand of CM065776.1, from coordinate 133,412,626 downwards.
TATAAGTGGATACCATACCTCACAAGGAGGGTTACAAGGCTTACTAATGGTTACAAAATATTTTTAGGATATTATATGAAAGACACCAGGACTTGAAACATTTACCCAGTACTTACTGGCCCAAGGACTAAGCCCACTCATCAGGCCAAAATATGCTAATGCTTCAAGTTATATCCCTATCCTGAGACATACCTCTGTTCTCTCTGGTCTCCCTTTGGCTGGGCTTGAACACTGTAGTCTCCTGCTTGCAACCCCGCCTTGCAACCTAGCAGAGGGCTTTTGTATGGAGGTGGTGTCTGCTGACGCCAGACCACCGAGCGGACGGCTTTTTGGTGTACCCTCCTGTCAGCCCAGCAGAGGGATCTGTAAGAAAGGGAGCCTTGTAACTATCACCCTTAGCAGAATTCTTTGAGTGACAACATCAAGCCTTGTGTTCAGATAGCTTGGGCACATACATGATATATGTATGCTTCCTTGTAAACCTGGGTCTGTGGGATAGGGGACTTGGTGTTTCTAAGCCCAGGCTCAAGCATCCACACTGGATTGTAAACTTGGGTTTACAATTGTTGGCCTGGGTATCACAGCCATGGTGCACTGTGCAGACCTTCTGACTTGGGTCTGTGACATGACCTGTGTCCACATTGCGAAAGGATAGGGCTTGGACCTGAGTCCCAGTGGGACTCAAGCTCTGATCCACCCCTCTAGCAGGGTTCTAGGACCCAGGTCCTGAGTGTTTCCTGACCTGAGTCAGACTGATTTGTGTGTGGAGGAGGGCTTGGGCTCAAACCTGAATCTTAGCAAGGGCTTGGTGTCAATGTAGACATACCCATAGAGGGGCCATTGCTGGGGGGGTGGGGGCGGAGGGAGATGGAGGTGGTGTCTCCAAGGCTTCTCACATATAGAGGACAAGATTGTGGTGACAAGAATGGCACACAGATCTGGGATGAGGTGGAGTGCTGCATAGACCCTGCTGCACTGAGCTGGATGAATAATAGATTATTCAGTTTGCTGGCAATTCTGAAAAATTGGAGAAAAAATCATATCAGGTTAAACTGAAAACAACATTTTTTTGAAATTTTTAGTAAATTCGAAAGTAAAAAAAAATGTATTTTAGTGTCAAATGAAAAGTTTTGCCAACCAGAAAAGATATTTTATTTTAATTGTTAGCATTTTTTAACATTTAAAAAAAAATAAAGGAAATTTTGAAACTAAATCACTTTGAATGGAAAAATCGAAATATTTAGTTTTGAAAATATCAAAATGAAACATTCACGGGGGAGGGAGGCCCTGTTTTTTTCCCCGACTAAAACAATTTGGTGAAATCAACAAAAAATCATTAAATGTTTCCTTGTTGCCGAATCTGTATTTTTCTCTGAAAAAAGAATTGGTCAAAAACTTTTGCTCAACTCCAGTCCCATCATACACAGACTTCTACAGAGGTGCAAGTGCCACTACTCCTACTCCAATCTGTAGTAGGTGCCTCCGACCCTGCACCAACCATGATGGCATCATTGGAGCTGTCTCTGCAGATTTATGTAGATATTCTTACATCGAGTTACTCTGTTCAATATTGGAAGGTTTTCTTTTCAACATAAGGAGTAGAATTTTATAGTTAAAGAGTGCTTAGTTTTTTCACATGTTGATGACACTCACTGAAAAAGATCCCTACTTGCTGTGGGTGAGTAAATTTTGCAAGCTCTGAAAGATAACATATAAGTGCAAATTATTATTATTTGTTACTTTCATTGGATACAAGCTAGTGTATCTGAATTAGCTGATTTTTTGCCCCATGCTGTTAGGTGCCTGGATCTATTCAGATCTCTTTTGAATTCCAATGTAAATATTCCCTTTCCCTCTCCCACGCCCATTCCTTAACAAACACACATACACGCTTCTGGTGTTAACAGCATGCACTCTGAGGTGTAAATAACAATAAAAAATACACTATTCCTGAGATGTTTCAGAAATATTGTTACTGAGTGGTTTCCCAAGGGTCTTGTGAGCCTGGCATCTTAACATTTATTCAGTCTGATCCTCTACTGTTTGTACTTTTTCAGTCCAAAATACCATATAACTCTGCTGCCTACAGGCACGAGAGATTCATTTCTGTCTTACAAGCAAAATGAATAGATATTTTGAACTGCCTCCATTTTGTTTAAAGTTTGCCTTTGAAAGCTTAGCATGATGGATCTGAGATTTCCTTTTAGGCATCCACCAATTTATTCCCATTATTTATATTTTAAGGTAATGCTTCTCTCTTCTGTCATAGTTCCCTAAGTGCAATGGAGGACTGTTTAGCTGCTTTATGTAAGAGGCAGCTCAGACAAGCTGCAGTATCACTTTTGCTTTTGGTAGACCCCTTTACACATAAAATGCTCCATTGTATCATTGATGTTCCCTAACTGAAACATCAGAATTGTTAAAACCATAAAGCAACAAGTGAACTACACAGGAAGGAAATTCAGCTTCTTTTTCCCTCTGCTGACATTTCTACATAATCATGGTGTTTCTCTAGATTTTGCCCCTTCCCCTTCTCCCTCCTTATAGTCCTCTGAATCCTCTGGTCGTCTTGCTCCAATTATATTCCATTCTTGGATTTGCATTTTGAGATTTACTTCCTTTTAGAACACAAGTTCTCTAACTGGTACATTGCCTCTCTTCTCCTTCAAAACCATCTGTAAAACTGACTTTGGACTATCCTTACCTTCTCCTCTTCCCCAGTAATTTCTTCACCCTTTCCTAAACTGATCTTCTAAATCTTGTCTTATCTATTTTATATTTAAGCTTTTGAGAACAGGTGTAAGGTCCAGCGGGTCTCAAATGTGCAGAGATGCTAGCTAGTGGACAATGCCACGCTGCCACCCAGCAGTGGCTATAACTGCCTTCATTCCACTATCCATGACATGTGGTGGACACAGACCACAGGAAGTCTCACTTTGTGGGTTCTGACAGGCAGCAGCCTCATAGCTCCCAAATGGCTCCCCACCCTTTAGAAACCCAAGGGGTGTTCCAGGAAGCGTCATGTTAATAGGTTGGTTCTCCTGTAGCTGTCGTGACCATTCTGGCTCTTGAGCTCCTGGCTTTGACCTCAACTTGATTTGGCCCTGATCCTGGAACATGACTATGAACTCCTCTGTTACTCTCAGCCTCAGGTTTGAGGCCCTTGTCAGTGCCCCGACATTAGAAAACATCTTACTTATTTTTTTTAAATAGACATGTAAATGTATGACTCTACATAAAGTGTTTTTATTAATAAATAGTGATGTACAGGGCAGACGGGGATAGTAAATACCACAGGGATCCCTGTTAGTCTCGGACTTAGTTAAAATCCTCACTAATGATTTTGAAGTGGAAGAAAATACACAGGGGATAAATGTTCCAATTTTCTTACATTGGAAGTACAGGTATATGCATATGTCACAAATGCCAAACAGAAGAGAATGTTTCAGAAATATGGACAGAAAGGAATGAAATAAAATTATTTTAATAAAAAAATGTGAGATGAAAATTAATCCAAAATACAAATAGTCAATGAGAATTGGGGGGTGGGGAAAGGTGAACAGCAGTAATCCTGTAAAAGATGTAGGAGTAGTAGTGGAAAGCAAATAAGATATAAGTTTGCAATGTGATATGGGAGCAAAATATCAATGTAGTTTAGGGCTGTTTATTGAAATACCTGACTTCACAGATAGTCCTTTTCCATATAGCTTTGCTGTGACAATATCTGAAGGATTGTGTTCAGTTCTGGCCACCTTATGTTAATACATTTCTGGTAATATCTGAAAGAATTCAGAAAAGAGAAAAATCCTCAGAAGACATGAGGAAACATTAAATAGAGCTAAATATGAATAGCTTGGTTAAAGTAAGACTATGGGTGTGTTGGAATGGAGGCGGGGGTGAAATTAGATATTTTAAGAGTGTACAAGCCAAAGCAAGAGAGGAGCTGTTGAAGGTGAAACAAACATGTGTAGGATTTGTGGGATAAAATTAAGAAGGGGAAAATTGAATCTGGATTGAGTCAGATGGAATTTCCGGACTGGAAGATGTGTTAGATTGTGGAATAGACTCTGAAGGAAAGCTATAGAAGCCCCATTACGTAGAACATTTAAAACTCAACTGGATGAGGCACTAGAAAATCTACTTCTGGGGAAAAAGCTTTTGCTGATGGAGGATTGCAACTAATGTTTATTTTTTGTGGTTTTGTAATAATAGTACTATGCTAATTAGCAGAGTCACATTTTAAATATTGTTCCTGAAATCATGGAGTTTGGTGTTTAGTAGTTTGATAATACTAGATATATGGGAATGTGTAATGCTATATGTACAGTATATTATACAACCTTTGTAGAAAGCTCAACTTCTAGCATTATTGTCTTCCAATAACATGTGCTATATAAAGTAAACAAATCATCCTCTTCTTGTAGATGGATGCTGAAAACAGTATGGCCATTATAATTACCAACAAAAAATCTCTTCCTTAATTGGAATACGTTTTAGACAGGATGATGTGTTTGATTTGTTTATGGTGGATTTTTTTATTTAAACTATCATGATGTGTTTTTAATAGAAATACTTTTTAAAATTATTTTGTTAAGTTGATTTCATAACTGAGTTTTAATATTTTACAATTTCTTGATATTGTGTCTGGAATGTGTTTTTTGTCCAGTGAAAGGCTCAGCCTCTTGGTAATATTGTTTTATTTTATGATTTCTGAAGGGATATTTCCCCCCTCCAATCAGGAGCATTATTGAATGTTATTAATTATGTACCTGATGGCATCATAATTAATTTCAACTGCCAGAGCAGGACAGCTGCTTCAAAGTAAGCAGATACCCATGTTTATTTCTCAGATGCAGACAGAATCCTGCATCACTTCCAGATCTCGCAGTATTTTCCAAAGTCCCCTAATTCTGCTCCTCCCTCCCCCAATACACACCTATCTTTTTTAAATAAGAGAGCACAGAAATTTTGATCTCCTCTAGGATAGTAATCAAATTAGAATGTACCGTGTCCAGATAAAACTGATGAAAGAAAATTCATTTTCACTTTTTACCTGAAAGCACATTCTTTTCTATGACAGCCACATACCATCTGTTCAGCATTTATTACAGATTGCTGCCACTGGAGAAAGAGAAGGCGGGGGAGCGAATCACAGCTGTGTTTATACCTCATTACATTTTTTTCATCTTTCAAGGGTTAAAGATGCAAAATTAGCAGTGTAGTGACATTACAGTGTAAGGTGTTTGATATTTCCCTCTGAAAACTACAGCCTTCACACCAGGAATCCTCACTGTAATCACATCCGAATGTAGTTATTCCAAAGAGACTAGTATTAAGCATGTTTGTCCTATACCATAAGAACGCACATACTGATCCATCTTGCCCAGTATCCTGTCTTCTGACAGTGGCCAATGTCAGATGCTTCAGAGGGAACGAACAGAACAGGCAGTCATTGAGTGATCTATCCCTTGTCATCCACTCCCAGCTTCTGGCAAAGGGACACTCAGAGTATGGGGTTGCATCCCTGACCATCTTGGCTAATAGCCATTGATGGACCTATTCTCCATGAACTTATCTAGTGCTTTTATAGTTTTGGCCTTCATAACATCCCCTGGCAACAAGTTCCACGGGTTTCCTCCTCGCAAGAAGAGCATTTACCTGAGTTTGAGCCATGGTGATACTATTTGGTTTTAATGAGAGGCACATAACTAAGCCCCTGGTTTTGGAGATTTGGGCTGAAATTTTCTAATGTGGCTGTCCAAAGTTAGAAATCTAAATCAAACTGGCCACCACTCTCATTAACTGTGCTGGGAGATGTGTGCGCTCAGTGTTTCTGAAATCAGGCCACTTTAATGTGGGTGCCCACATACGGTGCCTAACTTTGGGGAGTCAAACTTGAAAGTATTGGCTTTAGTATAAGTGTGCTTTTAAATTTATGGATGGCTTCGCCTCTTGCAGGGTATTCTCACTCTTGTCTAAAACAATCTAACTGTTTTCAAAATAAATGCATTCATATTAGCTAGGTTTGGGTTTGTTTTTACCTATCGATGGAAGGACAACATTGAGGAATATGCGAGCATATCTTTGGGAGCATGTAATATATTGTCTTCCCAATTCAGCTACAACCACAAAAAAGGCTGTAAAAAAGAAAGATGCCTGCAAGTAAACATCAGACCTGCTACTGAAAACATTTATTCCAGAGCATAATGCTTGAAATGGAGAGGAGTTCCAATAATGAGAATGGGACTAGAGAGACAAGCACCCTCTGTGGGAATGAGCATTTCTAGGATAGGGCCGGAAATACCTTGTTGTACTCTGTTGACAGGAATGCTAGAAAATTCTAAAGTGACTAAAATTCTGTAGTGCGCTGAGGGAGTGGGTGGTACTTCCACACTCTGCCTTTCTTCACCTGTGTTTTCTAAACAATTAGAAGGAATCATTCTTCTTGGAATTTTTTCATGGCCCTGTTTCTGAGCATCAAAAGTCTTACTGATACTGGAACCATGCCAGCAGGAGTTATGCTTAGGATGGATGCTGCCAGCGTATCTATTACAGTTTTCTTGGCCAATGTGGCTGTGGATTTTTTTCTCTTTTCTGAAAGACAGGACAGGCAAAATGTTTTGTAGATGATTTTAAACACGGTTGTTTCCAGCCCGGTCCTAGCTGCAGCATGGAAAGAGCCAAACATTCTTTTCTATGAATCCCAGAAATGTAAACTTATTAAACTTTACTTGTACAGGATAAAAGTGATGTGTGAATATACAATTGTGTGTGTGTGTTCATGTACATATATGTAGAGATTCATTATTTATCTTCAGATAAAGGGTTGATTTCCTCCACTTGAAAAAAAGACTGTTGAATTTTAACTTGAGAAGCTTCTCTCTGCATTATTCCTATAGCACCAGATTTTTATTGAAGTAATTATTTTTTTTACTTTCAGAGAAGAGCCTTTCCTTATGTATGATGGAAGGCCTTTGTGTCTTTAAGAACGTTCCATAGATTTATGAAAATAGAGGTCTAATACAGAGTCAGTTTCAGTTCTCTCAGGGAAGCTCAGATGAGCCTGAACAGCTACAAAAAAATCAGTTATAAAAGAAAAAAGGTTCTGACCTCACTATTTGAGTATCTGAGAAACCATTCCATGTTTTCATTTTTCAATTATTGTCCAAAACAAAAGTAGCCTAATAATTTTCAAACAAAAATCTCTCTTTTGAGGACTCAGTTGCTCTAAGATGATTTGATTCTAATTTTATTTTTAAAAGGTATTACTTTTATGGAATTCTTGTACTGCTGTATTAAATCTAGAAACTCCCTGACCAGAGATTATGAAAACAAAAAAGACTCTGAGAGCATTTTAATATTCTGCCATGGCAAAAATTATTCACTTTCTTAAAACTAGTAGAATTCAAGAGGAGATTACCAGGCTAAATTGGCTCTGTGTATGGGTATGTATGTCCCTTTTCTTTACAGATTAATTCATGTTAGTAATATGTTTTGCAATCTTCCAACAAAAAGCTTAGTCTCCACATCACTTCTCATTTCCAGAAAAATGGTTATAATACCAAATAAAAAAATCTCAAGACACTTAACAAAAATGATTAAGTAATTGATATCATTTCAGCAATGGAGAAGCTGAATCACATAGAGAGTAAGGCTCTGATCATGCACAGACATATGCACATGTTGAAGCATGAGCATAAATCTGTGCAGGATTGGCACCTAAGTGGTCATACAGTAAATCAGTGACAGAGTCTGAAATAGAATGCAGGACTTTCAGCTTCGTTGCCTCTCCTCCCTATGGGACTGTGATACAGGAAGATGAAAGCAATGTACTGTAGAATCTATAAAGAGGTCCCCATAGCATCGCCATGGAAGCAGAGATAGATAGTTTAAGGGCATCTTTGTTTTATCTATCTTGAATGGCCCAATAGTCTTCCTCCTCCCAAGCACTTTGATTCAGTTTGGTGTCCAGTAAAACTGAGCAGCTGATAAAATGCAGGAATTTTTATTAGCTTTTTCCCTCCACAAAAATCTTTCACACACAAAAAAATCCAAACATGTTGCACACTTTATATGCTGCTCACCCAGTACTACTGGACACCGAACTGAGTCAAAGTGCTTGGGAGGAGGAAGATTATAACTCTCAAATCGATATGCAAGCATTGGTCCTCAAGCTGAGTTTGTGTTTGGTGTATTTTGATTTGCTGGAGTGTTCAGGATATGTCTGAGGAAAACTTAAATGTCCTGAATAATATTAGCAAGGTTGCAGTTCATACCCTTTCCCTGTTACGGCCTCTGAGCGGGAAAGGATGAGTGCTGGAGTGTCCCAAAATCTAATACATAATAGGGATCCAGAGGACACCTAAAAGATTCTGTAGGGTGTGATATAAGCAGCAGTAACTTGAAGAGTGAGGGAGCCTAACATGCCCACCCTCAATACCACTGTCACCACAAAGGGGAATCAGGAGTGAAACCCCTACATAACAAAGACATAATATGGATTATTTTGGTAGCGGCCTACACAAATTGAATTGTGCCCTCCAATTCCTTTGTTATGGCCATTTTGGGGCTCCGGAGGAGCTTGATGGTACAGCTATAACTTCAGCCTTCTTGTACCTGATCTTGAAGGGAACCCAGTTTTTGGATTAGGACTCTGATAGTTAATTGGCATTTTATTGTAGGTACTCGGGTGGTAAGCACAGGATTTTTTTGTTTGTCTGTTTTTTGCTATAAGAAAAGAATCACTTTGCAAAATAAAATCCTGCTGGCTGCATAAGTTGAACCTGTTATAAATAAAAATAAAATGTAAATCAAAGGTTTCTTGCAGGTTTGGGGAGTCAGTACTTAAAAAAAAAAAAGATTACTGCATACTGACAAATGTTGGAGGGTTAATCCAGAGTAAGGCAGTATAGTCCACCTGTGTGACCATACTTTCAAAAGTGTTCAGGGCCATATTTTTCAAGTGATCATCACCCAAAATTGGTCCCACATTTTTAATAGAGCTCAACTTCCATTTAGATTCCTAAATAAGAGCCAGAATTTCAAAAGTGTTCAGCAGAATAGCTTGCAGAATCCAGTTACTGTCAGATTTTTTCAAAAGATTTTAATACCTAAGTTGCTGAGCAGTTCTGAAAATCTGTTTCCTAAATAATGTATCTATAACAGTTTTGCAAACTTTTGTCAACAAATATTTTCGTTTTAGATATGTTGGTTCTGAATAGTACCTCAGATGACAATTATATGTGACTTTGGAGAGATGAATGTTTGTAATCTGAGTTAGAAATGGCTATCAGCAGCATTATTGTGACAAACAACATAATTAAATGATGTTGGAAATTTACTGATCTGCCTTTGTTAAACAACTAATACTCTGAGATGGCAGAGAGAGAAGGATTTAAGTGTATTGTTTATTCATTGGGATAGATTATTTAATCAATATCAATACCTTTAATGTCCAACATCTAGTGAGAATACGCGACAAAAAATATGGTCATGTGCAATTATATTCCGCTTGTTTGTCATTTAATGAATAAATAATACATTTAAATCCTTCTAATTGCACATGGCCATATTTTTTTTGTCATGTGATCTCACTAGATGTTGGAAATTAAAGCTATTGATTGCTTGGGATGGATGTTCTCAAATTACCTTTTTATTGTTCTATGGCTATATATTTGTTTACATCTGTTTTTGTTTGTTAGCCATTGCTTATTTAATCAACAGTTCCAGTATTCTTTTTATTATGTTTTTTAAAATACTGAGTCTTTAATTTTACATTAAGAAAAATTATCTCAATGTAGTTTCAGGTACTACACCTGCCCTTAAGTCCCTCTGTCAATTTTTGACTATACAATCACATTTCCATTAGGGTGTGAGTATGTATAATACATTTTTCTTTCTCCTGTTTCTTTGTAAAAGACCCCATAGAAATTGCCTATACAGAGGGAAAAATGAAACTAACTGTAAATAAACAATCTTTAGACAAAAAGATAGTCCCTAGCCCCAATTGTTTAGCTGTTACTTGTAGTAGTAATAGGTAAAACAGCTTCGTGCAGAAGTGCGACTTGTAAGTTAGCAGTGTCTTTTTGATGAATATCTTTATTCATACATCCAGAAAATAAAATCTTTGAAGCAAAGTACCTTATACCTGTATCAACAGGTTCATTATGTTGGTTTGTGATGCAAACATGTTGATCGTCTGTTTTTCGCACTACACAAAACACTTCCTGATGCAAGAAGAAAACTGGGATTCTTTATTGTATGAGCAGATAGTGGCAACTGCCATCTCACTCTCTGGTTTGCTTCATGACATTTTGCCCAGGTTGAATGGAATACTACTGATGATTGGCCGTTAAATTGGAAGCAGAGCACAAGTGGAGCTATGTACAGAGATGCACAGAAATAATTGATTTTTCTCTCTATACTCCTATGGAATTATAATTCTAACTGAATGACTAATCTCAGTTGAATGACTTATGCAAAATCGGCAACTCTATCATAAATGCATAACTTTTGTATTGTTTCTATTAATCTAGCCACAGATGGTAGTGGCATAAAATGGCATGCTATTTTATTTTCAGTGGCCATACTGAATCTCATTTGCATGCCCTGACAATGTCTGCTCCTAGTAACTAGAAGTTAGAAGCCACAATTTCATATTATACCATGGTGACTGAAAATGTTTAAGGCTGTGCACCGATACAATATTTAGGGGGATTTTTCACTAAATGTGTGTGTGCAAAACTGCTAGAATGAATTAGAAAATCAAACCATGTGATATTTGTTAATATTTTCTGCTAAAGTGTAACATTATTTTCTGGGCCTATTTGTAGCTCTATGGCCATAATCTATTCAATATTTAAGTAATGATATGTTTACCTTTTACAAATTAAGATATTTGTCACTGTCACAGTGAAACAACAACTCTTTATAGGCCAGATTTTATTTGCCATTCATCTTTTGACTAGTTGAATATGACATGGGAACAGATTTCATCGCAGATCTCTGTTCACTGTGTGCATTTTCTATTCTTATTCATTACTGTCACTGTGTGATGGGTAGGAAATATTACTCCGATAGATCTAAGAGGATGGGCACATTGCAATTTGGCCTGTGCAAAGAGTAGCACATAGTACACATTCTCAGCTGTTTAGTTTCACACTCCTTAGATGGAACTCAGTAGCATATGTCAACACTCCTCTTCTCTAATGTTATGCAGTGGTTGCTCATTCTATTGAATTATTTGTCAGGTAAATACATTTAAATATGAAAAGGCAATCAACACTGATATAAAGAAGTCATTCAGATGTTTGAGTACACTACTGTAACTCCTTTATTCAGTGTTATAAATGTTTTCTACCTCCCTGCCCTCATATAGCTCCTGAATATAGTTTATTTTGGATAATTGATCATAACAATCCAGCTCATACCGAACATCCGAAGAATGACATTTTAAATCATATCTTCTTTTCACTTTTAGAGACTGGCATACATTCCATATTATGACATGTCTTATGATTTGGGGATTGAACCAGACATCTATCTAGGTTCAGTCTATGGCTTCCGGAACAGTTATACTGTTATCATGTCTTAATATTTACATGACTTACAACTGCGGCTGTACATCAACTGGAAAACATGGCACACTAAACTGAACTATTTCTCCTTGTAAGATTTCTGTGTTAATGTTATGTTAAAAAAGCCTGTCACTTAAAATGTAATAAGGAATGTCGTTTTATCTTTCCTGATGAAGACTCCTTAAGCTCTTGTGCATTTGACACTTCTTATTGCACAGTGGAAAAAAATGTAATTTTATCTACAGATGGGCAAACACCACATAGTTCAGATTTCATTTTGGCTCCAGACTTCCCCCAAATGTGGCTGTGTATGTATCCTGAGTCTGTGCTCATCTCAATTAACTATTATATATTTATACATTTTTGGACTCTAATATCTATAAAAACATTTGTATTGTCTATCAATTTGCCCCCATAGCACCTTGAATCTTTGGAGTGTCTTCATTCTCTTGGGGGGGTGTGTGTGTGTGTGTGTGTTTGCTCAAGTTCTTGTTCTCCTATTTACCTGATGAGCGCTAGAGGCTTTCTGGAACGCATTATATTGAAACTGTGCCTGCATCACAAAATACATCACTTTGCCTGATCTCCATCAATCTTTCATGTTGCAGAATAAACCATGCTGATTTTCATTAAGTTGATAATGTCAGCCGTGTAACTCCTTTTTTGTGGCAATATGTTTATGTATAAGAGTCACCATTAAAGTGTCTTCCTTGGCTAATTGTTAATATATAGTAATGTCTTAGATAGCAGTCTCCTCTACATAAACATAGATAATAACTGTTATCTCTGAAAATGTTGACATTTTGGCAAATAATGACTTTTATATGTATTTGCACAAATATGCTACTAAGTGATATTTTGAAAAATCTTAACCAGTTGTTGAACTTCCTTGGTTTCTTTCAAGAAACAAAATGGTTAGCAGGGCTGTCATAGTAAACTAAAACTGCAAGTAAATACAAACATGATTTTGTATATCTGAACTCAGAGGAGGGAGTCAAGGAGACTATTTGGATTACATTCATGATAGTCAGTGATCTGGCATATGTGAGGGAAAATGCTGTCTAGTTCTTGTTAGCATGTTCCTTTCTGAGAACATCATTAAAACAATATAATGAAGCAGTGACCTATCATATAGTGTTGTAAGCTGAGGGACATGGAACAATAATGAAAAACAGTTCCTGAGTGATATTTTAGAGAAATTGCTTACGTGTGTGAGCTGCCGCTAGCTCAACAACATACAGCTTGCAAGGAATTTTAACACAATTTCAGATCCTCCCGGCCGTTTGCATTTGATATATTTATTGAGTTTTAGCATTAGGATATGCCAACAACTCCTTTAAACTTGCACGTGTGGCAATGTTGCTTCATACATATGTGTTTATGCTACAAGGAAGGTCCATTTAATTCTGAAAAATCCCAGTGGCCATGTCCAGGCACACTTCTAACTTTCTACATGGTTGACCCACTTTACTTGACACACTGTCTTTCTATATTATATCACTTGCCCTTACTGCCCAAGCTGAGAATCAGAGTTTTATAGTCACCTGATGAGTGGGCTGCCTAGTTTTTTCCCCCCAGAGATCTAGGAAGGCAGTTGCAAGTGGTAGGCTGTTGAAATCCATGTTGAGAGGATTAATAAGCTGCGTGTATAGATATACATGTCCCTTGATGTTCTAGATTGTGCTCTTAAGGGTCAGATTAATCAGAAAGGTCACTTCTGCCCTGTTAGGATAGTGGGAGTTCATCTTTCTCAGTCACTACAGACATGCGGCATTATCAGGCTAATTATATTGAAAGTACAGCGCTAATTATGTGACAGCTCACTGTGAGGAGCTGCCTTGGATGTTGTTTTTATCTGTGATACATTTAAGCATTGTGTAGCGCTACACTTTCAAAAGCTTATCTGTAAAGTGTGAAATACTTCTGACATGAAAGAACAAGTCCCAGTACAGTTTCACCTGGATTCAGATAACATTACAGGAACACTCAGAACTTTGACAATACAGCAGAGCTTCCCCAAAAGTGGGTCATTACCCCCCCGGGAGGAGGGGGCTGTGAGGGTCATGCAGGGCTTCTGGGAGGAGTCACAGAGATCACACAAAGTTACATTTTGCATGCACATACACAGTTGTTTTTAATTGATAAACATCATAAATTCTCTACTGATGTGTTCCTTGAGGACCATTGTATTTTGTATTATTATTATATTTATTTATTTATATATTATTTTCATTAGGGTGATGCCTAGAGTCCCCAGTTAGATTGGGGGCCCACTGTGCTGGTCCCTGCTTTTAAGGGCTTGCAAGACTGATAGACCTCTCTGTTGACAAGTCTAATCAGTTTCAATTATGCTATTCAGTGTTGGACTGACAGTATTTCCATAGTCCCTGGCTCCTCTACAGGTCACCAAGCAGGCAGTACATTTCTGTGTTTCCAGAATGATATATTACAGGATTTCAATTCTATTCTTTAGTTTGGGGATTTTCATCCTGGTGTAGGACAACTTTTTTTCCAAAAACTTGAAATGTTTTTGCAGAACTCAACTTTGGCTTCCTGGCCAGCCCTCCTTAGATTAAATCTCTTTGTGGTCAGGGCCTGTCTCTTTGTTCTATATTTTTACAATGTGTAACAGAATAGGTCTTGGTCCATGGGGACCCTAGATCCTACCCCAGTATGCGCGCGCACACACACACACACACCTATTCTCTGTTAGGGTAAGTCACAACCACTCTGTTGAAGGTGTCATTCACATATAGTTCTATAAGTCTCCTGTTAACATTTATAGTAGTCCCATTCTGAATTTATTATGATGTATTTCTATTTGATGTTCTGTTAGTATTATAGAAAATAGGAGTCACCAATTATATTGCAGCTGTTTATATAAACATTGTAATACTTGTGTTTATATTGCTGTCCTCAAAGTGCAAGACAATAAGTCAAGGATATTAAAACCTTTGTACTATCAATTAAAGAACAAATGAGTTGGTAATAATGTGTTACCATGGATCATGTGTGACTGCCTCACAATGAAAAGGTGATTTTATTCTACTGATGCAAGTGTTTGGAATTGAGAACAATATGTTAATTTAATGGATAATGTAATTATCACTTAAAAGATTATTGTATACTATACCCTCATATAAGTACATACAAAATAAAATGAACTGAGCATATGTACTGAGCAATATATATATTGGCTAATGAACAGAGAGATGCGGGCAATACAATCTTAATCTATGCAGCTGTTCTCCAGTAGCCTTTAGTACCAAAATATCATTTCAGTTGTACTTCAAGCAGCAATGGATCTGATTTCTTGATAGACACCAAACATTTGTGTCTGGATTACCGACCCCAGGTTTTCTGTGTTGTTCTAGAAATTATGTGCATAACAAATAACATGATCCGGTGTCCTGTAGCATAAGTGGTAGGGTGCACTAGGTAATAGCCATCCTTCTTAATTGATGGGTTGGATATTTCCATGTTTAGAGGTACTCAGATCATACCACTTACACACACACTAATGCTAACAGTATAAAATTTTACTGTAGGTAGGAAGGGTGATTTATTTTATAGGAATGATTGAACCCAGCAGACATGGGTTCAGTTTCTGGCTCAGCCACAGACTTCCTATGTTAAGAATTAAGACAACATTTAGGGCTTTAAGCACTAAACTAAGTACTAATGTTAAGAATTAATACAAGCATTAAACATAATGTTGAATCTGTCTTACAGATTCAATGGAAACCACTGAAAAGGAAGTTTTTGCTTTTTAGATTCACAAAATCACCTACATACCACAGGATATAATCAGCTGTTCTAAATTATTAAGAAATATAAAAGCAGAAACTGAGAATACCCATACTGATGCCTTCTCCCCTGCATGTCATGCTCTAAGTGAAGCCATAATTACCAATGCCACTGTACTAATAAGCCCGGGGGGGCGGGGGAATATTTCCTAAAATCCAGTTTGGTGATCAAATCAACTCTATAGTAAAAGTCATTAGATCCATTTATAGTCTTACACCTCAGCACCTCTACAAGAGCAGAGACAGCAGACCTGAAATTATCCCTTTGTTTAGTGAGTATTAGGTAATGTCCCAACTCCCTGTCTTGAAGTTATTGTCTTCACCTGTTAAAAATATCTGTGTATGGTTGGTAAATCAGCACATTCAATCGCTCAGCCCCTCATTTACCACTTTATGTACCAAACTGGAAATACTTGTAAAATCCAAGTTGGCACAATGAGAGACTGGAACAGACTTTTCCATCAACTTCTTCAGATTTCTTTTGAGCAAATGGATGAGTGGGATAAATTGACTACATGATTTCATTTTCTTCTGATTAGTTTACAACAGTGAAAAATATCAGTTTCCTGACTTAAAATAAACAATCTTCTCCGTGTCGCCAGTGGTGTAGCCAGGTTTAGAGCACGGGGGAACGGAGCTAAAAAAAGGCGTCGGGAGCAAAAAAAAGGCGCCGGGAGCAACAAAAATTGCTCCGCTCTGACTGCAGCATAGGAGCAAAAGGCGTCGGAGCACAAAAAAGGCGCCGCTTCTGCTCAGTGGGGGAGCGGCTGCTCCCCCTGCCCTCCCCAGCTACACTACTGCGTGTCGCCAATGCCATTCTATATGTGTGCCTGGGCCTTGACCTCTAGTTTTGAGTCAGAAATATTTTGATTGATCTTCACTACAATATTTGGATGGACTTCAGACATTTCCTGAGCTCTGAGTCTTATCAGTACTCTACTCTTCAGTCCATTTCAGTTGCTCATTGATTGGGATTCTCCAGTGCTTTCAGTGTCTTTTTTGGCTCTCACCTGTTTCTGTAATGGTCTGATTGGGCTTGAAAGACCCTTTGTATTCACTCCTCTCCTTGGGCTAAAGACTTTCTTAGTCTTTTGCTATGGCTTTTTTAAAGGTGATTTCTAGATGGAGACAGCATCACTTTGTAGACATTTCCTTTCCATTCTGTATTATATAATCTAATATAGCATTCCATCCTGCTTTCACTGTCAGAATGTTCAAGAGGGTAGGGGCGTGTGTTTATGTGTGTAGGAGTAGAAGAACTTAGCTATTTTGGTTTTGGATTTCTAAACTTTTATTAGGTGATTAACATTAATACAGGCCTGGTATGCTTTACATACCTTCCTAATTAGTTGATTTCCATTTTGGAGGAAACTATAGACACCAATTTTAACATGTTGTAAGTACCATATCTAAATATCTCTGAGATTAATATCATGTAGTTGGACAAATTCAAATAAAATAGAAAGAAACCAGTCTAACATTTTGTTTTGAATGAAACAGCTCGCAGCTGTATGCTGAAGATTTTTGAAGTATTTTTCAGTGTCTGCCTCTTGGTGCTGCTCTTAAGAGGGGGTGAGAATGGTAACAGAAGCAGTGTTTAAAATATCTTCAAAGTAATAGGGTCAGCAGTTAACTAGATTTGCAATAAGAGAAATGCAGTTAATATTTTGTCTACATTTTTATTGTAAATATATAACCAGCTAAAAAAATCATACATTGATTAAAAAACTGCCATCATCCCAGAACAGTTGTCAAGGAGTACCCTGTGCATGGAATTTAATATCTTATTCAGACTTCTTGGGCATATGCTGTTCTGTTAAATTAGTGTATGTCTGAAGTAAATCAAAATCAGTGAAGTTACTCTGGAATTACATTTGTGTAACTAAAGGCAGAATTTGGTCCTCTAAGGTAGGCCTGTTTTTTGTTTTTTTTCTTGTTGTTTTTTTCTTCACTGTGCTGGTAAATCAGCTTTGGCTGTTTATGTTTTATGGAGAATGTGACTGAATGAACTGTGGAGTACAAAGTGTAATGTACAAAGCAGAGCTGCAAGGGATACAGTTATCTAGAGGGCTCAGCAAAATCCTCCTCTGAAGGAAATGATGGAAATTTAAAACTAGTTTCTTGAACTACAGTACTCCAGAATTTTCCATTACAGGAATGGAATGAGAATGTACCTTTTTACTGTATAGTAATGTTCAGAATTTAGTGAAGGTGGAATTAAGTTTTTGTTTTGGATTTAGGTGAAGAGGTGGACATTTGATCATGTGTAGCAAAAACACCGAGGGGGAGATACAACTTATGTACTGTAAAAATAAGAATTTTACAAATGTAGAGCAAAAGAAATCTGTCTGTACAATTTCTTCTGAATGAAAACCACACTCCATGTTGTGGGGAACTCTCTTATCAGGATTCCAGACTGCTATCAAATCCTGATTTAAAATTAAAGCTCCAAGCATGCTGGGGCTATTACTCAAACTTCAGTTTGGGCGTTTTGTTACACTAAAACCAAAACCAGTTGGTGTTTCATGGCAACTTGTGCAGTTTAAAACAGCCAATAACCTCATAACATCAGCCTGTCATTAACAGTTGAATTTTTCCTATGGCAGTTCACTTCAGGACCTTTCAGTGACATACAGAACTGAGTAACACTTTCCAGCACCAAAGCACTGAAGTGAATAGCTCTCTTCTCATAAGCGCTTGTTGGAGACCAAGTGTGAGAGATCCACATTTTAAATAGAAAGTTTAGTTGTGAGGTTTTTCTTTGTCCTAGTGTGTTCAAAATTGAAGTGATGGATTGCCTTTGTGTAGAAAATGAAGGACTGTGCACACCAGAGGCTAAAAGTCATAAGCTGAGCACAGAAGTATCCAGCCTCAGCATCAAGCTGAAATAACCAACTTTTTCTGGGGAGAGGTGTATATATATATATATATATATATATATATATTCCCCAGAAAATTTTATACACACACACACTAGTAACTCGGTGGAGTGTGGGGTTTGGGGGTTTGTTTGTTTTTTGCTCATGTTTGATTTTTGAAAGTGAGAGAAATTCTGACTTAGAAGCAAGAGGAGGTATCTTATGTTATGAAGGATACTGACTCAGGATCATTTCAGTATATTCATACACAGGTATGTTATATGTATATACACATTTCCCATAATATTTGAAGATGAGGTGGAATACCTTTATTATTATAACCTACAAGGCTAGGCAATGCAGGCATACATCATGTAATCTTAGTAATGTAGGGCTGGAAGGGACCTCAAGAGGTCATCTAGTCCATCCGCTTGCGTGGAGATAAGATTTGTTTTAAAAGAGTTAAGGTTGAAATTGTATTTCCATGGAGATCAGCTAACAACCCAAAACGATCATTTTACAGTAATATTATACTTTACAAAAAGACTTTACATCTTTTAAAAATCTTAAATATTAGAAAGTCTGGAAAGTAACAATGGCTGTATGGAATAATTTTCCTGAGCATCTCACTGAATTAGGAGCCTATGTCCCCTTTTCAAAAGTGACTTTCAGTGGGGCTTGGGCTCCTAGATATGTTACTTTTGAAAATGGGGTGTAGGCTCTTAAGTTCATGAGATGCTTTTTAAAATTTTACCCCTATAGGAATGATGACATAGGAGATCCTTTCCAGTCCCATGTCCTATGTGTCTATATAATTCTTCACCATATAAAGCTCCCTCACTCACTATAACTCCCTCCGACTTACATAACCCACACATCATTCGCTGATTCTAGTTCCATTATTGAACTGTTTTTGTGGGGTGTATATTTCTGATTTAAAATATTATTCCTTACTTGTGTAATGAAGATTTCAAAATAGTCCCAAGAAATGTAATCAGGTCTGAGTTAATATTTTTTTAAAGTATGATGTATTGGTGGTGATTCCAATGGGACCACCACCATAGTGAGATACTACTCACTATGAGCAAGGGGAGTAGAATCTGGTCATGTTCAAGGCTTCAGTTTTTTAATTTTAACTATATTTTGTGGCAATTAACTTTTTTGTAATAAATAAAAGTATATTTTAGTGCTCTAATAACCTGGAAATGGAACCCTTGAATAGGAAATGCCATTATATTACTTACATCTTGGTAGCTTTATATTTTCCATGTATTTTGTGTGCATTTATTACAAAAACACTACCTATCTTTTACACAGTGTTTTTCATCATTAGATCTGAGAGAGCTTTCTAGTCTGTATTGTAGTTATCCATACAACACCCCCGGCAGGTAAGGAAGTATTACTATCCGCAGGTTTCAGCTGGGAAAATGAGGCACCCTAAATGAGTCGCCCAATGTCACAAAGGAAGTCTGTGGCAGAGCTAGGAACTGAATGTACAGTATTGGAGTTTTGGGAAATCATATAACCTCCCTCCCAAGAGTATGAACAGTTGTGCTAAGTTACTTTTTCACCCCTGTACTGCATGAGTTGGTGAATAAATGTTTAAAATCCTCAGGACTTGGTAAATCATGTGGTGTGAAACCTTTTAGTAGCTGAGAATATTGCTTGAACAGCCATTGTGGAATGATCCGTACTGTGCTTTGTCCAAACATGTCAAGTCTGTTTATTCAGAAGGTTTAAATAAAAAATAAGGTAATCTCTGCAGCCTGCTACAGAAAAGCTGCCTTTGACTGATCAGCTGCACTCTCTTTATCACTGAAGTTTAAAAAAAGAAAAGGAAAACAAGAATAAAGGGTAATAAACTACATATACAGTATTTTCCAGACAGCCACTGTACTAGTGTAGATTTCAATACTTTAATAGGTGATGGACCAATTTTTCTTTGTTCCGCCTGGATTGCAGTTTTATATAAGCCTTTAAGCTTCTTTGCGGGTACTCTATTAAAGGCATTGTCTGTATGCATCTGAGTGCTTTGGTGTTACATGATACTCAAAAGGGCAATGAATCATGCAGCTTAGCACCCACCATATTTTGTTTTGCTAGACTTATATGGGAGCAAAGCCCATGCTTTGTAAATCAATAGAGGTATCTTGAATAAACACAGATAAAACAGAATATATTTTATAGCTATAGATTTTTTGAAAAGATTTTGACCTACTATATTCCATATGCTTTGATATTGACTACAACTAAATGCCCAAACAAAGTAGAAAGCAAAAACTATTTTCAACCCTCTGGTTTACACTCTGAAAAAAAGCTTAGGATGGATTTACTGCTTAGCCGGGGCTAATCAACTTTTTCTGTCTAGGTCTTGGGAACAGCATATGCAACCATTTCAAGGATGCATCTGTTCTTTCCCAATAATCCTTTTTAAACATTTCAGATAATAGAGATATTCACCTGTTATATATGCTGCTCTGTTATCTTATGCTTGTTGTTAAGGAACTATATTGTTGTACTTAAAGGATGAAAGCATCCTTTAAGATTTTGTTACAATGAAAGCTCTTTGCCAGCACATGAAAATGTTCTGCTATCACCCAACCCCACCTAATCTGAAAATACTCATATTAAATGAATGTTGAGTAAGGTCCAGTAAAATCTCCAAGGAAATACAAACCTACGGTCATGATAAGTGCTCACCAATGTGAATATTGGTTCCACAACTGGGTTCTGTTGATTTTTAGAGCAATTTCTACAGGACCCCATTATTTTTTAGTGAGACACTCTTTGTTACATTCCCATTCAATTCCATGGGATTTTTCTGTAAGGGTTAACTAAATTAAATTCAATATATAGTACCACCTGGCTAGGTAGCCTGCAATGACATCTGGTTTATTTCATCCTAGAAATGACTTTTACAGTTTAGGGACATGATGTGTACCTAATAGCACTGATATGTTTAATACTGCTTCATTGCAGGACAGGAAGTGATAGGTCACTAATCACAGGAAATGAACATTAGATATTGAAGTGTGATGCCTTACCAGAACCAAGAGAGCTATGTCAGCTAACATGAAGTATATGTGTTTCTAATCCATTGCTCTCTCATTAGTATTCTATTTATACAACATTTCTACAACAGTCACAGTGTAACAATTTGTCTAATTCTAATCCCGTTTTCCACTGGAATAACTATTACATGAATTGCAAACTATGCTTCAATAAACTCTTGCTGAATATTCCTGTTATGGAAATGATGCGTTGTTGGTGGATGCTAGCTCAGTGCCGTACATTTTGATGAACATTTGTAATGAAGGTTAATGTTCCTACCAAGGACCACTTAAAATTGTGTCAATTGAAGTTCACGTTATTCACAATTTAAATATTTTACTGTGCATTGTCTAAAACATGACTCTGAGTCTGATCAGGAGACAGACTAGGTTGGCAATTTAGCATTCTTTTTATGCTTTCTTCTGAAGGTAAAAATAGGGAAATATTCATCTGCTTAATGTTACTGAAAAGGACATTTAAAAAACTAAAAATACACAAATGAGCAAAAAATGTAGTAGACAAATATGACAAGATTGTGTTTGTTTCGTGTGTGTAATATATATATTCCTGCTTTCAGTGAAAAACTCATCTCAGCGGTAACTAAGAGATCAGGACCAGTTCAACCACACTAGCTGGAGTAGCACTTTCTTTCTAGTTTGAATGTGCAGAGACAACATTGTGTATTTTTTTTCTCTCTGTAGGATAGAGGAGAGAGCTCCATTTAAAATGCATGTAATCACTAGAAGTGGTTAGTGTTAACTCACACTGAATCCCTATTTACAACCAACTGTGATTCTGCAAACTCTTCCTTCTGTGAGAAGTCTCATCAAAGCCATTAGTAGGATACTTGGAGATAGAAGGTGTGAAAGTCTCATTTTTGTTTTGTTTTTTAATCCAATGGTTTAAAAGCCCACTTGTCTGGTTTTGTTGTTGTTAATGCCATTATTTATTTATTACGCAATTTGTTTATGTAAGTAATATCCTGGCCACAGTACAAACAGAATAATCAGGTTGCTCTGGAATATAATCGATGCCAGTAATCTTTCTTAAGTAGGCTGAACCAAATACTCTGCTAGGCATATATTCTGGGCCGGATTAACTCAGGGGCTTTAGGGGCTGCAGCCTTTGGCTAAGGGGGCCCCCCGCAAAAATAAATCCATAATTATATACAATTCAGTGGTCACCAACCTGTCGATCGCAATCGACAGGTTGATCCTGGAGCCTCTGCCGTTGACCGCGATCTCCGGGCCGGTAAAAGTTCAGCGGCACAGCAGGGCTCAAGCAGGCTGCCTGTATGCCATGACCCCATGCCACTCCTGGAAGTGGCAGGCTGTTGGCACATCTCTGTGGCCCCTGGCGGGGAGGGGGAGGAGGCGTCGCGCGCTGCCCCCGCCCCAAGCACTGTCCCCACAGCTCTCATTGGCCAGGAACTGGCCAATGAGAGCTGCAGGGGCGGCGCTTGCAGGCTTGGGCAGCACATGGAGACACACTGTCTCCCTCCCCACAAGGGCGCGCAGAGATGTGCCAGCAGCTTTCGCTTCTGGGAGCAGCATGGGGCTATGGCAGGCAGGCAGCCTGCCTGAACCCTGCTGCGCCTCCGGCCAGAGCCTGCACTTCGCATCCCCTCCCGCACCCCAACCTCCTCCCCCAGGTCAGAATCCCCTCCTGCACCCAAAATCCCTCCCAGAAAGAAACTAACATAACAGCTGTTCTAAGGTAAGAAGTAGGCTATTTTGAATTAACTTAGCTATATTCTACATGTTTTAAGACCAAAATGTAACCATAGAACGGCTTTATAATAATTAAAAGTCAAGTTTAATATAGCATTAATTTTCTTGATGCCATAATTGTGATCATTTTGTTTTAAATTAGGAAAAAGACTTATATACAGGGGCCCCAAAAATCTGATAGCCCCGGGCCCACAGAAGAGTTCATCTGGCTCTGCATACATTACCTGTGCTTTATACTCAGTATTCAGCCTCCTGTCCCTCCTCAGAAATAAGAAACTATACTAATGAACCTCAGAGTTATCATAAAGAAAATAAGAAATAAATAAATACATGTGGCACCTTAGAGACTAACCAATTTATTTCAGCATAAGCTTTTGTGGGTTAGAACCCACTTCATCGGATGCACGAAAGCTTATGCTGAAATAAATTTGTTAGTCTCTAAGGTGCCACATGTATTTATTTCTTTCTTATTTTCTTTTTGCTGACAGAGACTAACACGGCTACTACACTGTAACCTAGAGTTATCATAGAATCATAGAATATTAAGGTTGGAAGAGACCTCAGGAGGTCATCTAGTCCAACCCCCTGCTCAAAGCAGGACCAATCCCCAACTAAATGGTCCCAGCCAGGGCTTTGTCAAGCCGGGCCTTAAAAACCTCTAAGGATGCAGATTCCAGCACCTCCCTAGATAACCCATTCCAGTGCTTCACCACCCTCCTAGTGAAATAGTGTTTCCTAATATCCAACCTAGACCTCTCCCACTGCAACTTGAGACCATTGCTCCTTGTTCTGTCATCTGGCACCACTTTGAACAGCCTAGCCGCATCCTTTTTGGAAACCCCCCCGTCAGGTAGTTTGAAGGCTGCTATCAAATCCCCCCTCACTCTTCTCTTGTGCAGACTAAATAACCCCAGTTCCTTCAGCCTCTCCTCATAAATCATGTGCCCCAGCCCCCTAATCATTTTTGTTGCCCTCCACTGGACTCTCTCCAATTTGTCCACATCCCTTCTGTAGTGGGGGGTGGGGGGTGGGGGTGGGGACCAAAACTGGACACAATACTCCAGGTGTGGCCTCACCAGTGCCTAATAGAGGGGAATAATCACTTTTCTCGATCTGCTAGCAATGCTCCTACCAATACAGCCCAATATACCGTTGGCCTTCTTGGCAACAAGGGCACACTGCTGACTCATATTCAGCTTCTCATCCATTGTAATCCCCAGGTCCTTTTCTGCAGAACTGCTGCTTAGCTAGTCGGTCCCCATCCTCTAGCGGTGCATGGGATTTTTCCGTCCTAAGTGCAGGACTCTGCACTTGTCCTTGATGAATCTCATCAGATTTCTTTGGCCCAATCCTCCAATTTGTCTAGGTCACTCTGGACCCTATCCCTACCCTCCAGCATATCTACCTCTCCCCCAAACTTAGTGTCATCTGCGAACTTCCTGGGGGTGCAATTCATCCCATCATCCAGATCATTAACAAAGGTGTGAAACAAAACCAGCCCCAGAACTGACCCCTGGGGCACTCCTCTTGATACCAGCTGCCAATTAGACATCGCGCCATTGATCACTACCCGTTGACCCTGACAATCTAGCCAGCTTTCTATCCACCTTATAGTCAATTCACCCAATCCATACTTCTTTAATTTGCTGGCAAGACTACTGTGGGGAGACCGTATCAAAAGCTTTGCTAAAGTCAAGATATATCGCATCCACCACTTTCCCCATATCCACAGAGACAGTTATCTCATTATAGAAGGCAATCAGGTTGGTCAGACATGACTTACCCTTGGTGAATCTATGTTGACTCTTCCTGATCACCTTCCTCTCCTCCAGTTGCTTCAAAATGGATTCCTTGAGGACCTGCTCCATGATTTTGCCGGGGACTGATCTGACCTGTCAAACACACATCTCATTTGGGACCGGAAATATGCAATCAGGCAGCAGCAGAGACACACACAAAAAAGAAAATACAGTGCAGTACTGTGTAAAACCTAAACGACTAAAAAATAAAGGAAACGTTTTAAAAAAGATAGATTTGACAAGGCAAGAAAACAGTTTCTGTACTTGTTTCATTTAAATTAAGATGGTTAAAAGCAGCATTTTTCTTCTGCATTGTAAAGTTTCAAAGCTGTATTAAGTCAGTGTTCAGCTGTAAACTTTTGAAAGAACAACTATGATGTTGTGTTCAGAGTTACGAACATTTCAGAGTTATGAACAACCTCCATTCCCAAGGCGTTTGTAACTCTGAGGTTCTACTGTAGTATAATCTTGAAATCTGCTTCTACATCAGATGATCAGATGGTATAAATTGGTGTAGCTCCCTTCCCATCACTATAGCTATGCTGTTGCCAACAGCAGAGGC
Organism: Macrochelys suwanniensis; assembly: GCA_033296515.1. Lineage (NCBI taxonomy): Eukaryota > Metazoa > Chordata > Testudines > Chelydridae > Macrochelys > Macrochelys suwanniensis. The sequence goes on along the minus strand of CM065776.1, from coordinate 133,387,244 downwards.
TCTGACCCCTAAAGTTTTAGTTTAAATAAAACAGACCTGTCAAACATGATATTATTTATACTGTGTTCCCAGAATTTGTGTGTTACTGGGTATAAACACATTATAGACAAAATCCCCAGACTGCTTAGGTTGAGTTGGAGTCAGATTGGCTTGTTAGGTTCACACCAGACTAAGGGGTGGTGTAGAACTTTATCTCCAGAAGGAGCACCTATTCCCCTCTTGATCCACTGGGGAAAGTAATTTACACTAAGTGAGGAAAGAATGCTGCTTATTTTTCTCCTCAGACCTGGCCAGTTTTGCTGACCCATATACTGGGGAGGGCAGACTCATTCCTTTTAGCCAACATGATGAGAGGATGTTCTAGTAGTTAGGATAGTAGCCTGTGACCTCAGAGATCCAGATTCAGTTCCCTGCTCTGCTACTGACTTTTTGTGCGCCCTTGGGAAAGTCCTTTAATCTTTCTGTGCCTTAATTCTGTGTCTGTATAATGGGGATGTAACCCCCTTTGGAGGTTGCTAGCTCCTGAAATACTAAACTGATCCTCTGCTGGTCCTTCCCTCTGGGCTACAGCAACGATGGCTCCAGAGCCTCCAAAACCATTTCCCAGCCGGCTTAGAGTCTGGGGAGGAGGGACTGAAAAGACTGGAAACTTCTACTAAAGGCAATAGGAAGCTTCAGGTTGAGTGCTCTATATAGACAGTTCGCTAGACCAATGGGGAGCCAGGACTGCTTAGTCCCTTAGTCAGCAGGGACAGGCTGCCTCAGAACCAAAGGGAATAGTTCTGGTTTGACTCTTGGGCTGTTTGAGTTTGAAGCTGAGAGAGAAGCAGTGCGGCTTGGGGAATCTCTACTCAACTCCCACTCTCCACAGAAAGGGAGACTTTGAACTATTGTGGGGTTTAGTACCTGATCGAGCAGTGCCAGTCCTGCAGAGACCCGCGATCTGGGAGGCAATGAACCAACCTAATGCCGAGACCAACTGAGACCACCACAGGGCTCCAGACTGGGAGCCAGGAGAGGACCCTGCCCTACTCAGTAAACACACCCTAAGGGAACCCCTTTCTTTTTGTGTAAGCCAGTTAACGTTCACTGTGCTACAGCACTCATCGCTGGACTGATTCCCCAGTGTCCCATTTGCCCGGAAAGGTGCTACGGAGGGAGTTGGGGGGCAGGGTGCAGTGGTGAATGCAGGGAGGTCGGGAATTTATCATCTTGTTGAGTTTTAGTGTATTTTGGCTAATCTTGAGCCTTTCCTTCCCTAGACCCTGTGTTTGGTGTCCTCAATAAGGTTCCCTGTGTTTTATTGTTCATTTTGGGGGTGCCATTTCATTGGTGAACTAATGTATGGTGTTTGTGTGATGGGTTTACTCTTTGTGAACAGAGTAGAGAATTAGTTATTTTCCCCAGTGACAGCACCCCTTGTGTCCCAGGCTCAGTGAGGAGTCAGCTTGTGTAGAGGCACCAGGAACCAAAATAAAGAACTCAGGACCTGACCCGTGTGAGAAGGACTGGGTAAGCAAGCACCAGGGAGGAGGCTTGAGCCATACCTTGCGGGAGGGCTATGGGGATAATAACATGCTGTATGAAGTAGGAAATGTGGGGATAAACAGGGCCGGTGCAAGGACGTTTCGCGCCCTAGGCCAAACTTCGTTGCACCAGCACTGCGCCCCCCACCCCAGCTAACACCATCCCCCCGTGGCAGCCAGGTCCCCATCCCCACCAAGGCAGCTCCCCATCCCCCGCGGCAGCTCCTCAGCTCCCCGCCCGCGGGTCACGGCGGCTAACCCCACCCCTGCTCGCGGGCCGTGGCGGCTAACCGCCCCCGCCACCCGTGGGCCACAGCTAGCTCCCCATCCCCCTGAGGCAGCCCCCTGCCCATGGGCCACGTCAGCCCCTCAGCCCCCCGCCCGCGGGCCACGGCGGCTCCCCACTCCCCCCCCCAGCTAATCCGTGGCCGGGGCAGCCTCCCGCCCCGCCTGTGGCGGCCAGCTCCCTGCCTTGCCCTGCGGCAGCTAACCCATGGGCCAGGGCAGCTCCTGCCCCCCCACCCACGGCGGCCAGCTCCCCACTCCCCGCCCGCCCTGTGGCAGCTATCCCACAGGCCGGGGCAGCCTCCCTCCCCATGCCCGCGGCGGCCGGCTCCCCGCCCCGCGGCAGCTAACCCGTGGGCCGGGGCAGCCTCCTGCCCCCACGCCCGGGGCAGCAGCTCACCTCCGCTGGCGCTGCGCCAGCAGCTGCTGAATCGCCTCCTGTGAGTCACTGCCCCCCAAAGGCCGGCACCCTAGGCGACCGCCTAGGGTCGCCTAATGGAAGCGCCAACCCTGGGGATAAATACAGTAAGGGTTGTGAGATGCTCAGATACTTATAAGTAGTTACATTACGAATTCCTTGGGGGAGTGTCTGATTCCAGGGTGCAATTCAGATCAATGAGGGCTTCTCACTGCCAGCCCTGCAACCTTGGATGCCTCACAATGCTGTGCTGTTCCAGCTCCTAACCAGGCCACTCACAAATAGTCTTAACGGCATGCAGGTCACACCCTGAGCATCTGTGTATAGCTACAGCACTGGCCCAGCAGCTCTGACCCCAGCAGCCAATCAACAACTCTCCAGTCACACTCTGGTTTCCAGCAGCCTTGGTTACTACCTGCAGGGTGACCCCCCAACACAGTCCCAGTCTAAAATTTTCCCAAAAGCATGAGTTATGTACTGCCCAGCCCTTTCCTGGGCAGTTTAGATATTAAAGATCTCTTTCCCCTGTAAAAGGTCCATATATTCAGCAGTTTGCTACTTTAACTGGAGTTACCAAACAGTTCAGTTTGAACAAAACACTGGATTAGTTTAGATTAGACAGATACAGGGCAACAACCACTTATCCCTCAGTCCTAGCCTTGCCCCCCAGAAATGTGCATCTTGTACCATTCAGTAGCCCACTGGACAAGCTCATAATTAGTTTGTCATTCATTCCAACGATGGATAATGAATATGCACCAGCCTTGTTGTCTCAAATGGAGGCTGCCCAAACACACTGGTTTAGATAAAACAGTAAAACACATTTATTAACTAGAGAAAGACAGATTTTTAATTGATTAGAAGTGATAAGGCTTATAAATCAGAGTTGGTTACAAATGAAATAAAAAGATAAACACACAAGCTAATTCTTAAACTTTACCAAGGCTAATAAGCGAAAAAGTTTCCCTCACCCAAAAGTTTTCCACAGTCTTTACTGCTAGAAAACCTCCAGGTCAGGATCACTGCCCAGTTCAGTGATGCACCTTTGTTTTTCCAGTGATCTTGCTGTCATGAGTAGAGATAAAGGAGGACAGGTGATGAGGAGGTCACTGTCTCTCCTTTTTACTCTCTGACCCTTTGTAATGGAAAAGTCTTTTCTGGGTCATGGGGTTAGGCAATTCCATGGCATACATGAGGTGCCAACTGTCCTTTAGGTGAATTGTAAATTTCTTGTTTACAACTCCCCTGCTGATGAATCTCTGTTTTACCAGATAATGGCTCTTTAGCACTTTGCTGGTGTGCCAGTGTGCCTTTGTTTTTGAGAAAATGGTCTGAGGGTGTTTACCAGAATTACAGCATATTTCAGTAGCAATCATATAGTAAAATCTCATAGCTCCATATACAGTGTTGATACACATATTTTAACAGGACAATGATGTTCAGTAGATTATGGGTTTTTGAATGTTACCTCACAAGGCATACTTTGTACAAAATATATCCTAACCATTTAAAAGTGGTGGACATGGGGTACAGGGTATCATATTTGGTACGGAGTGTCACAGAGGGTTTCTATGCAGCCACTTATGCTTGCTAGGATAGTCGAGGGAATATGCCAACACCATTGCTCTGAACACACTGCCACTGATGTTTCTAGTCCAAACCTTTGGGCAACTGTGCAATAAAGATTTCATAACTTAGGATACTTGCTACATATTGCCTTTGTTATAATATAACATTTTTATTTTATGGGGAGGTTTACTGTGAACACAGCAGAATAATCAGCAGCTGGTCTAACCAGATTATTTTGTTATATCGCATGGGGAGGAACTGGAGACAGAGGACTTTTTGGGAAAGGGGCAAGGAATAGCGGCTACAGAGGGAACAGGAAATCAGGACGGAGGGAGGTAAGCCTAGGATTGGTTCTTTGAGAAAATATGTATTTGACTAGCTCCTGGTGGGGTTGGGGGGGTGAGGGGTGGGGGAAGTATGTGGCTACTTCCTGATCTCAGGACAGATTAATGTGGTGTTTCCAAAGATACATAGAGTGGAGGTTTGGAATTGACAATGCAGGTATCTTGATCACTCAGGAGAACTCATGCTGGACTCTGGGCGATTCCTGGATTAAGAAATTGAAGAAATTTCTAGGAGAGTAAGGAGTACCCCATGATATGTGGACTGCTGAGTACAGGACAGCTGCACCTCATACCGTCAATGAGAGCAAATCTAGATTGCATCAGAGATTAGTATCCTGGAACTGGGATAATTTTATCTGATTTGGTTAAGCATCTGAATAATTGCTACAGTGACAATTTGAAAGTTATTAATCGGGAAATTGGAGGGTTCACGGCTGACCAGAAATTGTGCACTGTATAGCATAGAAACATTGCAAGTTCAGTACTTTGGAACAGAAACCCTGTCTGTGATTTCTTTTACCAGCCCTGCCACAAACTCCACAGTTGAACCATTATGAAACATAACCTGGAAGACTATTCCACTGTAACATAGTTGTCCTTTGCTCCAGGCATTGCATGTGAGTCAGGTTACACTGCTCTACAGCCAAAATGCTTCTGAAAGAAATGTAGTCAAACTTTACTAATTCTGGGTCACTGAGAACGAAAATGATGCTTAAAATTGTTGATTGGCTCTAGTTTTCAAGACATGCTATTGGGTCAGTATATACGACCCTTGACTTGGGAATGGCGGAGGATAAGTGAGTTATAAAGGGAAGGGATCTCAATTTAAACCAGAAATGACTAAAATACATCTTTGACTGGATCGATGAATAAATCTATGACTGGGTTTGGAGAGTACTTGCTTTTTAGGCAAAACAATGAATGATGCAATCTGAAGCTGGTATTGCGTCATACATGCTATGAATTGCATCATGTTATTCCTAGAAGTCATGGATGATGCAATCATAACGAAGCTTACATCACTCTGCTGAACAAATTGCCCTATATCAGCTCTAGAAATCATACAGTGTCGTGCTCTCTTATTTGTCAGTGTTTGATTTTGCAAAGGGACACATTTCTGTTGAGCCAAAGTGAGCAGAGATGCCTCGTACTTGTGTGAACAGTGCAGATAACTTCTGCTATGTTTGTGGTGAAGTGACTTTTGCATCACAAAAGCGCAGTATAACCACTATGGTTAAGAAAGCCTATCACCTTTCTTTTGGCTGCAAAATTGGAGATCAGGACAAGAGGTGGGCCCCACACATATGCTGCAACACTGGTGCAACAAATCTTGGCCAGTGGTTGAACAGGAAAAGGAAATCTATGCCTTTTGCAGTGCCAATGATTTGGAGAGAGCCAACAGATCATACCAGCAATTGTTACTTCTGCATGGTGCCTCCAGTTGGGAAAGGTGTGTCAAAGAAGAAAAAGTGGACTGTGCATTATCCAAACATTCTATCAGCTATATGCCCAGTACCCCACGGAGAAGGACTGCCGGTTCCTGATGCACCAGAATCATTCTCACTTGAGTCAGACGAGGAAGAGGATGAAACTTCTGGTCCTGAACCATCAATGTCACAGGACCCACATTTTCTCCCATCCTCCTCCTCCTCTGAACCACACCTCATAACACCAGGTGAACTGAATGACCTTGTCAGGGATTTGGAACTACCCAAGAGTAAGGCAGAGCTTTTGGGCTCCAGACTACAGCAGTGGAATCTCCTGGCAGGTGATGGTAGGGTTTCCATGTTCCGTGACTGTCAAAAGGATCTTGTCCCATTCTTCTTCATGGAAGGTGATCTTGTAGCCTGCAACAACATCGATGGTGTGATGGCAGCCCTCAACATCGTTCACGATCCAGATGAGTGGAGACTGTTCATTGATTCATCGAAGACGAGTCTTAAAGCTGTTTTACTGCCTAATGGCAATGTTTTGCCATCAATTCCAGTTGGTCATGCAGTCCATATGAAGGAAACCTATGACAACATGAAACAACTTTTGAGGTGCATAAACTATGACTAACATCAGTGGCAGCTTTGTGGTGATTTGAAGGTTGTTGCTCTCTTGCTTGGTCTGCAGACTGGATACACAAAGTACTGCTGTTTTCTCTGCGAATGGGATAGTCGTGCAAGAGATTCCCACTACATCAAGAAAGATTGTCCACTCTGACAGTCATTGGAGCCTGGTAGGAAAAGTGTTCAGCATCCACCACTTGTTGAATCAAGGAAGATTTTGTTACCACCCTTACACATCAAGCTGGGTCTGATGAAGAACTTTGTCAAGGCCATTGACAAAACACAAGCAGCTTTCAAGTACCTCTGTGGAAAATTTCCAAGGTTAAGTGAAGCTAAGATAAAGGAAGGTGTCTTTGTTGGTCCTGAGATTCGTGAACTTCTTCGAGATGATGCATTTGACCATGCACTGCGTGGCAGTGAAAAAAAGGCATGGAAAGCCTTCCAGTTAGTGGCCATACATTTTCTCGGAAACAACAAGGCAGACAACTACAGGTTGTTGGTGGAAAACCTCCTCAAGGCATACAAAAGCCTTGGTTGCAACATGTCACTAAAGATACATTTTTTGCACTCTCATCTAGATTTTTTTCCACCAAACTGTGGAGCAGTGAGCGACGAGCACGGCGAGTGATTTCACCAGGACATTGCAACAATGGAGAAACGCTGTCAGGGCAAATGGAGCCCATCAATGCTTGCAGACTATTGCTGGACAGTGACAAGAGATGCTCCATTTAATGAATACAAGAGACAAGCCAAGAAGCGCCGAGTAGACACTGAATAGGACTAAACTATGTACATCATAGTTTTTTGCCTTTTGTTTTATAATACATTTTATTTATAGAACCCCTTTGCTGATTTGTAAAGTGTTACATAAACAGGACAGGTGAAATAGTATCATGTAAAGCAACCTTAAACACATGAAAAGACCTAGGTTTACAATTTATGATTAAAACTCTACTATCTACACAATATACATAGCCATAAAATGTAAAAACTGAAATATCTTAGAAACAGTAGCCAATCAGTTGTTTTAATTGTCATATTTGAATTCAGCACATCAAAATACATACTAAATAGCACATTTTATCTCTGAGGCAGACAACTTCTCAAAAATTGTACACCAGTGTTATAGGAGGGAGGAAAGTAACTGAACTAGAAACATTTGTGTACCAGGGAGTGAAGACTTCAGAGAGATGAGTTCCCTGCTTGTGATTGGTGGATGGCTCTGGGTACAGTAGTGAGGAGGGGAGCAATTTGGAGGGGGAACACAGTGAATGGGTCGAAGCCATGGCTGGGGAGATGTGCTAAAGTGGGGCCCAGCTGCTGTGGGGGATCATGGGGAGGAGGAGGTCTGTCTGGCTTGGTTTGCAAATTGTGGTGTGTAATGTGACTACAGCTACATGACTGCTAACTCCTGCCGCTAACGTATATTTTCCTGTCAAAAAACAATGTTCACGCAGAGCTAACTTTGCTTAGTGGTATGCTATTCTCTTGCAGAACACTGAGTTGAGAACTCAAATTTCTGAAAACCAGGAAATGCATAGGTAAGGCATGTTTAACTCTGCCCTCTTTCAGCAATGCTCCAATGCACCTCATTAACACACATACCTATACTCTGCCAACCCCACAGGAGCTGAAATGTACAAGCTCTTCATGTCCTTTACAACCCATTCACTCTCACCTACAGGATTCCATCTAACACTATTAAAGGACAAAAACAAATAAACAGAAAGGTTGCCAGTGCCAACTTCTGTCTCTTCCCCAGGAGCTGGCAGTAGCCAGTGAAAATTATCTGGATACATTCCAAGTGCAGTCAATGTGTTAAGTGTACCTACGATAAATGGTAGGGGCAGTAGTGGGCCTTCTTGGTAATGGTGTGTTTATGGTATGTTGATATGTGTGGATTATTCTGCAGTGTGTGAGAGAGCTGCGATTATGACATGAGGAAATCTATGTTTTGCATCCTCAAGGTGTGTAAGGAAAGAGAGGAGCTGTGTGTCTGGGGTCTATTATGCATGATTTCAGTGCAGAATTGTGCACATTATATAATTAGCAGGACACATGGAGTTTTATAACAAAGGGTATTGTCAGTAGCGAGCTGGGATGTGAGAATAGTCTGAGCACTTATTATCTGCATGCACTGTAATAAAGTGAGTGTAGTCGGTGCCAGGTGTCCCTTTACTGAACCATAGAGACAGTAGTGATCTTTGCTTGGCAGAGGTGTGTGTGTGTGTGAGATCTGTGGATTACTTTGAGGTGAGTGACAGAACTGTGATGGTGACATGAGATGTTTTCCATGATCTCCTGAGTGAAGAGGTGCATGTGTAATTCCAAGGTGTGGTGTGCATCATTTCAATGCAGAATTGTGTAGGTTGTGTTAGTAGTAGGGAAGAGGGCACAGGATATTGGCAGCAATGAAGTGGAATATAAGCATCCTGTTGCTTTAATAATGGTTAAGTGAAAGTGCAAGTTAAGATGATACCCTGTGAAAAAGTGTAAGGGAGTTGTAAAAGGCTGCAAAGTGGTTCTTAAATTAAATATGGGTGGTATTCTTTGTTGGGAATTGGCTAAGTGTATCAGTGTGCTCCAGGATCTGGAACGTCCTGAATCTTATAGTGCCAAAAGCAAATGTAACTATGTGCATGTTGCAGCATTGTTTAACCAGGATAGAGGGAAGGTGGCTTGGACAACCTTCCTCCCTCCCCCTTCTTTTTGTCCTTTAGTCATGTTAGATTGATTTCTGTGGGTGAGAATGAACAGATTGTAAAAGGAGAAGAACTTGTGCATTTCAGCACTCCTAGGGTTGGCAGAGTAAAGGTATAGGTGTTGAGGTGTGTTCATAGAATCATAGAATCTCAGGGTTGGAAGGGACCTCAGGAGGTCATCTAGTCCAACCCCCTGCTCAAAGCAGGACCAAACCCAATTAGATCATCCCAGCCAGGGCTTTGTCAAGCCTGACCTTAAAAACCTCTAAGGAAGGAGATTCCACCACCTCCCTAGGTAACCCATTCCAGTGCTTCACCACCCTACTAGTGAAAAAGTTTTTCCTAATATCCAACCTAAACCTCCCCCTCTGCAACTTGAGACCATTACTCCTTGTTCTGTCATCTTCTACCACTGAGAACAGTCTAGATCCATCCTCTTTGGAACCCCCTTTCAGGTAGTTGAAAGCAGCTATCAAATCCCCCCTCATTCTTCTCTTCTGCAGGCTAAACAATCTCAGTTCCCTCAGCCTCTCCTCATAAGTCATGTGCTCGAGCCCCCTAATCATTTTTGTTGCCCTCCGTTGGACTCTTTCCAATTTATCCACATCCTTCTTGTAGCGTGGGGCCCAAAACTGGACACAGTACTCCAAATGAGGCCTCACCAGTGCCGAATAGAGGGGAATAATCACGTCCCTCGATCTGCTGGAAATGCCCCTACTTATACAGCCCAAAATGCCGTTAGCCTTCTTGGCAACAAGGGCACACTGTTGACTCATATTCAGCTTTTCGTCCACCGTAACCCCTAGGTCCTTTTCTGCAGAACTGCTGCCCAGCCATTCGGTCCCTAGTCTGTAGCAGTGCATGGGATTCTTCCGTCCTAAGTGCAGGACTCTGCACTTGTCCTTGTTGAACCTCATCAGATTTCTTTTGGCCCAATCCTCTAATTTGTCTAGGTCCCTCTGTATCCTGTCCCTACCCTCCAGCGTATCAACCACTCCTCCCAGTTTAGTGTCATCTGCAAACTTGCTAAGGGTGCAGTCCACACCATCCTCCAGATCGTTGATGAGGCATTGGGGCCTTGCTGAAAAAGGCATTGGGGCCTTGCTGATGTTGGGGCATTGCTGAAAAAGGGCATTGTTATTGTTGCATGGGTAACCTTATCTGTGTATTTCCTGATTTTTAGAAATTTCATGTAATCATAGAATTGTAGGACTGGAAGGGATCTTGAAAGATCATCTAGGCCAGTCCGCTGCACTCAAAGTATTATTTAGAATAATCTAAATCATCCCTGACAGGTATTTGTCTAACCTGCCTTTAACAATCTCCAGTGACGGAGATTCCAGAACCTCCCTAAGCAATTTATTGCAATGCTTAACTGCCCTGACAGTTAATAAGTTTTTCCTACTGTCCAATCTAAACTGCCCTTGCTACAATTTAAGACCATTGCTTCTTATCCTTTCCTCGGCGGTTAACAAGAACACTGTTATCATGTCCACTCTCAGTCTTCTCTTCTCCAGACCTAACAAACCTATTTTTTTCAATCTTCCCTCATAGGTCATGTTTTCTAGACTTTTAATTTTGGGTTTTGCTCAATTCAACCTTCTGCAAGGGGACAATATGCCATTAAGCAACTTTAACTCTGCGTTAACATAGCTTTTTGCCATTGAAATGTGGCAGATATGTGCACAGAGAAGTTATTCAAGGCTGAATTCTGGACTGTGACTTAAAGCACAAGTGATATTATGGTACTTCTCTATTCATATGCTTAGTTACATGTATTTAGGGAGATTGAATATGGATATTTTAGTAAATCTTCTATTCCCTCGGCCTTGTTTCTTGCTCTGTGGCTTAATTGGGCATGTAGCCTATTTATTGTAAATTATGTTATTAACATGTTTTGTTAAAGTACCCACAGGTCCTAGGAATGATCTTCTAAGAACTAAAAATCATGACGGTGATCTAGTGTGTGAATTACAAAGCTGCTCCTTCCATTTAAACTGTTGTCTTGTAACACGTGTGTTTGCATTAGATTACAAGCTGTTACAGGAATGGCAATTTGGGCAGGATCTTCATCTGATGATGTAATCAATATAGCCCGGGTGAAAAGTGCTATGTATGCTTATGGTGCTCTAGAGTGACACTATTCCCTGTACTTCAGAAAACTAAAACTGATTCAGCAGTTACTGTTGTCTGATTTGACATCATTGAGAAAGCATGATAAACCTCTACGTTTCGGGTCTCTGTCAACATCAGAAGAATTTATGGCTTCATCTGATTAGAGGCAGTTGCTGGTTCCTACATATTGGTTTGTAACAGCATGTGCAGAACAACTGCGGGGAAGAGAGACTGAGTTGGGAGATGAGTCTATCCTAGTCCCAACATATGGGGGACAAACATTGGACATTTATAGGGGCATCTTATAGTATGCACAGTGCTTTGGGAGAAAACTACATGCTTCAATGGGGCAATAAGAAATGGGATGAAGAGAGACTTATGAATTAACTTAGGCTATGTCTACATTACAGCTTATGTCAGCATAATTTATATTGCTCAGGTCTGTGAATAAACCCCCCTGCCCCTGAGCAACATAAGTTACGCAGACATAAACGCTCATGTGCACAGCGCTATGTCTGTGGGAGAGCTTCCCCTACCAACATAGGCACTGCCATTTGCAAAGGTGTTTTTATTATGCCTACAGGAGAGCTTTCACCCATCGGCATAGAACGTCTTCACCAGCTGTGCCGCTGCAGTGCTGTACGCATAGGCACCAACTCCATGGGTGCTCTGGGGCTGGAGCACCCACGGGGAAAAATTGGTGGGTGCTCAGCACCCACCGGCAGCTCCCCGCCAGCCCCGCGCCCATGACTGGAGCACTTACTTTCGCCCCGGACGCCGGGGGATATTGCGGAGCTCCGCCCCCGATGCCGGCCGACGTTGCAGGGCCCCGCCTCCGACGCACCCACCAGAGCCGACGGAAGTTGGCTCCTATGCCTGTACGTGTAGACGTGTCCTTAGAAACATGATTGCAAGATTCCTACACAGCTGCTTATTAGTCTTGTCTGCTAGTCATACTTGGGACATGAGAGTAATTCATAATCAGCACTTACCAATGTGTTTGTGAATGTCCCTGAAGATGCCTTTAATGGTGTCTGAGTCAATGAAAGATGAGACATATTTAAAATTATTAAAGGGAGTGGGGGGAAGCGCACTTTTTGTTAGTCCCTTGCTATAACAATCTGAAAGAAAAATAGCTTGCGGAATGACTGTGCTAACTAACCATTTTTTTTATTAAGTGTGAAAAAGAACAGACAAAAAGCAGTGCTGAATGAACCCTTCATTTTATTTCCATGGCAACCAATCAAAACAAATGCATGACTGCAGGATGTCATTTCAAGATAGAGAACTGCAAGTACTGAGTCTTAACATGTAGGAATCATCAACTTCAGTACTTTTACTTTAGGCCAGCAAATTCATTGTAGAAAAGAGAAGCGTTGATGTTCATAATAGTAGGCTCTTTCTTGACATTTCAGGTTCAGGTTATGAACAAAATATGTTAATGTGACCCATGATGTTTTAAAACAGACAGATGGCTCTTTCTTTCTTTCCTTCCAGAATACTGCTGTTCTTGTTATCTGCAGAGAAAAATAGAGGGTGATGTTCCTGCCTGGAGAAATTTAAAATCTGAGGGCTTGCTCCTGAATACTAATAGTCACATGAGTAGTCCCTACCCTTACAAGTACTTTCCTTGACTGGGAAGGAGCAATATGTTTGATAAAAGATAACTCAGATGAGTGAGGGTTTGTAGGACAGGGTCCTAGGTTAGATGCAATGGGATGAAAAATGGTTACAAACATGGGGTAAAAGAAAAAGGAAGCACAAAGATCACATTAATATGCAATTGCTAGCTTTTTTTTTTTTTTGGGGTGTTTAATGGGAATTGGGTACCTACTTCTCTTAGGTTCATTTGAAAAGCCTAGCCTCAGTCAAAAGAGTTCTTTCTTAGCCGGTTGGATTTTTTTTAAAAGGCAAAAACTGAATTATCTACATGAAATAAATAGTACTAACAGTGAAAACTTGTTACTGAGGAATAGATGTTTAGGATTTTCTTTTTTCATAATACAATTGCTCACACTTTCATGGAGACACCACAGATTGCTTTTAGCCATCACATCCCAGCTACATTTCACTCCTTCAGGATTATCTCAGTACTGCATTCTCTGAGTTTTCAGCTAATATCTAGCAGTGTCTGTGTTCTAGAGCACTTGATAGGTTTCTATGCTGGAAGAGTTGTTTCTATGAGTAACGTGGCTTTTCTTAACTTTACACAAAGGATGAAGTTGGAACATTGCTACTTCCATTTAATGCCATAAGGATCAATGCTTAATTAGTCAAGTATTGATTATAGAGTCTCTTAAAATAGAAATGTTATTTAAAAAGCTCCAAACAATACATATTTTTCTATTAGTCGAGGAATCGTACTATGCAATCAGCAAGGGTGTAGTTTGTGGGGAGGATGTGGAAAGGCATTGCCTTCTCACACTGCAGGCCTCAGGAAGGTGCAGAATTTGCCTCCCACATGTTGCCCCATTGGCCTAGCTGCAGCTGCACCCCCAAATATAGAAGTAAAATTATGCCTGTGGCTATCAGCAAGATCTCAGTAATTTTTGAAGGGACATATGATTTTTTTGATTATAGGACTGTGTAAATGAGCCTCCATAAAGGAAAGTGTAAGCTCTTCTCCAGTCAGAACTATAGCAGGGTCTGTAGTATAGCCGAAACTACAACCAATAGTATAGCCTGTAAAAAGAAGAAAAATGCCATATATAATTATAATTTTAGAAAATAAATCAAGTCAGAATGAATATGTTGATGTATGTACGGTAGGATCTCTTCTCTTTGTTAGGCGTATTTGCTGTGCAATTAACAGGCTTAATTGTATGAGTGAAGTGTTCCTTTCCTAATCCTCAGCATGCAATACTGTGGAATGATAGTGATGACACACTCTATCTTCCTATCCATCACAAAGTATTATGATTCCATTTCTGTACCATTGTGGGAGTAAATGCTTTCAGTTAGCCTAAACTGGTGCTACACCTCATGCCAAGTCACACATTACATTGTGCCAGCCAAAAAGATAAATCAGTAGGATGATTTTTGCATACTAAAAATCAGAATAAGAACATGTTTACTCCTTCAAGAATACAATACATGCCTTACCACTAATTATGAAGATAGAGAACAGGTACTTTAAACACCTGGCATTTATCCAATTCAGATACTCATTTTGAAAAGTTTCACATTTGTGGGTGTTCTTAGAGAATGCCTTAAGGGATTAGGCTGCTGGTAGAATCCCTAGCTACAGAAGAGATGCTTAACATCCATTTTAGAATCATCCACTGAAAATCAGGTCCACAGTTATCATAAATTTATGGAGATGTTCAGATTAGCTACCAAAAACTACGGAGACAGCAAGTTTCTGGTAGCCTCTTTGAATGTAGTATTTGCCCAATTTATTGGGGGTGGGGGGAATCAAGCTTTTTGTTTTCCTGTGATCATATTCCTTGTCTTTTCTTTCTTTGCCTCACCTCTCTGTCATTATTTTGTAGCAATAACATCTTCTGAACAAGAACAGTTCTTTCTTCTCATATTAAACAAGCTTTGCATTTGTTTACCCATTATTTATCTGACATTTACTGAACTAATGGAATATAGCTACTTATTTTGGAAAGTAATGCAGCTGCTCATGTATGACTAAACAAACAGATAAATATAACCTTGGAGTGACAAAGGTATTATAAAATTCCAGTCAGTGGGAGTTTTGCCTGAGTAAAGAGTGCAGGGTTATGTCTTATAAGGTTAGGAGGATAGAATTTTTGTTGTTGCTTCATGTTACCGTAATATAATGCTTTATTTCTGTGGTCATGATGCTTTATATTAGCTTTTTTTTGCTTATGGCCATTATACATTAGGCCTGTTTGTCTAAAACTGTCATTGATTTCATTCTGTATTCCAAGATTTCAAGATCACTGTTTAAGATCAAGGTGTATTCATCAACTATAATACCATGTATTTATGTTTTATTATAGCTATGTGTATCTATGCAGAATGGTTTTGTGATTAGAGAACAGGATTGAGAGTCAGGAGACCTGGGACCAGTTCTCCCTCTTCAAAATCAGAGTAATTCTCTCTGCTGACAGTGGGACTTCATCTTATCTTATGAGAAGGATGGGTCCGAAGTAGTAATCCTGTCTTCGACAATGACTTGGTTCATGGAATTGGGCATGTCACTTGACCTGTGTCCCCATTTAGAAAATGGGGGCAGTACTTATGTCACAGAAGTAATTTTAATGTTTAATAATAGCTGAGATATTTGAATGGAAGAACTTTGAGATCTGCAGATGGAAGTCACTATATAAGTGCTAAATAATCATAAGTTACAAAGCAAAACAAAAATCCCATTATGTTAAGGTGATGGCAAAGTTGCAGGCATGTACCAGTGGTTTGAGTGTGTATAGCCTTTCAGGAATCCTAAAACTTCAAACAAACAAACAAAAAACACCTAGGAAATTCAGAGTTCAGGTTAAAGTTACAAGATACCCTGAATGCATGGAATTTTAGAGTTATGGTAGTCAAATAAGCTTAAAGTCGACCTTCATTTTGCTACTAGCCTGCAATATTCCTTTCTCTGTATGTAGAGTATCAAAACTATGCACCTCAAAACACCGTTTTGAACATGTTGCATCCATATATATCCATCCATCTCCTATATAAAATGTGGTGATTTATCATCACACTAGCACTAGCTCTTTTAAATTAAGGGCTCTAATGTCATGATTTGGACATAAGAGATTTATATATGGAGACATGTTAGATTTGTTTGACACATTGCTCTAATGGAAATCAGACCGTACAATCCTTTAAGTTACTGAGTACTTTCTGTGCCTTGCATGGTTAACATTTAGGGAAACATGGGGAATGATTACCCTCAGAATGCTACAAGTTTAAACAGGAATTTGTAATAAATTTATTTTTAATACGTACTTTGTATGACCTTAAAGATGGCTGTAAAATGCCCCATGAATATACAATTAAGGCACTCTGGATTTTATGTTAATTAACAAAAGAAACTTTTATTAGAGGTGAATATTTAGAAATAATTTCTGATTGATTCAAACATCACTTCAGGGTCAGAGATATGGTGAATTTCCATACATTCAAAGGTTTACATTTCTGGTATATTTAACCTTAACTCTGAAATGTCTGTTTTTGTTTGTTTGTTTTTTTATCAGAGGTTTTGTTACCACTAATGTTCAGAAAAGGTGATATGCATTCAGGCCAAAAGTATTAGCATGTCATGTTAACTTCACTTTACCAAAGCAGTTTCTAGGTGAATTTCTGTCATTAAAAAAAAAATCCTAACATACAACTGGGGAGTGCAGTGATTAGGGGTAGGGCAAACAAGTAACAGAAAATGTATATGTTTGATGATCTTGCAAAGAGGCATTTTCTTGGTTGTCATCACTGAAATATAGCCCTGATAATTTTAGCCTTATTTCCAGACCTTTCCGCAGTTCTTTAAAAATAGCTTTTCACTTGGGAGCAGTTATTGTGTCTGTCTTCAACAGCCAAAACATGGCAAAGATCAATCTTTTATTTTGCCACAAAAAACTACTGAAAGTTAAATAGTTGAACCTGATGAGACAGTTGTTAGTTCCCTTTATGCTAACAGCATCCGTTTTAATAGAGCAAGTTCCCTTTATGCTAACAGCATCCATTTTAATAGAACATCAAATGAGGAATTTAAATAAATCATTGAAAAATTTCACCCAAGATATACTCCTTGTAGCGGGGCTGTCACCCTAATCATAAAGGGGTTAAAAGCAGCCAAGGGAGACTGGTTGGGTAGTCAGCCACAGGTGTGGTTGAACCCAATTAGGGCACAGCTGGCCCTGATAAAAGGGCAGGCTGAGAGAGTGGGCAAAGAGACTCTTGCTTGAGCTGGGGAGCAGAGAGCACCAGGCTGCCTGGGAGAGCAAGCAGGGTACCTGTGGCAGAGCAGGGCTGGGGAAGGGCAGACAGAGCTGAGGAGCTCTGGTCTGGTGAGTCCCCAGGCTGAGACCTTGCTAAAGGCCAGGGGAGGTACTAGGGCTGCAAGGAGGCAGTTGGGGTTAGAAAGGCAGCAGGTCCAACCCCTTTGCCAGGGATGAGTGGCCACTTCAGACTGCAGTTTGCCCATGAGAGAAGGGGCTAGATGAGGACTGGCAGTGGGTCACGGAGGCAAGGTGGGCTTAGGGGATTGGGGTTCCTCTGGGAGGGGAGACCCAGAGTGTGGGGGCATTGCTGTGGGGCAGCACCCCAAGATAAGAGGCACCGGGATCCAGGAGGGACGTGGGGCCTGAAGTTCTACAAGTGGTGGAGATTTATAAAAAGCAGGTGATGGTAGGAAGATACTGACCAGCAAGAGGCGCTCCAAAGGCTGGAATTGAGCTAATTCCTGGCCGACCAGTGGGAGGTGCCGTGCTGGAGACTCGGCGCTCTGCCACATGTGGTGGAGAATGCAGGCATAGCTGGTCACCCCTGATATAAGGGACAGGACTGGGACTGTTGCCAGGAAACTGAGGTACAGAGGAAGGGACGATGGATCCCAGCTAAACTGGGGGGTTCTTTGTGGAGGCCCTGGTGCTCTCCCTGGCTGGAGCCAGGAGTCAGTGCCCTAGTGGAAGGGGGCTGATGAACCAGAGGGTCGAAGGGGATCCCTGCTACAGGGGATCCGGGAGACCCAACAGGGACTCTGGGAAGTGCACTGGGCCCTCCTGGAACAGTTGGGGCAGCTGGTGGAAGGGCAGCGGGCCCTGCTAAGACTGAGGCGAGAGCTCAAGAAGGGCTGCTGGGAGCATGAGGGTTAAGCTGAGCGCCAGGGCCAGGAGGCCTGGGGCAGAGTGCAGGGCTTGTTACACCTGTGGGAGGTGGGGGCTATCCCTTCTGGATTGGGGGCAAGGAGCTTCACCCAGAATGAGGGAAGGGACAAGACCCTGGGAAGCCCTGTTAGGTGAAGAAACACAAGAGGGGACAGACGTGTTGGGCCTGTGGTCAGTGAGGGCACCTATGGAGGGATTTCCCGGACTCAGGGAGCATGGCCCAGGAAGGGCTAGACCCAGGAAGGAGTTGGAAATGCCTGAGGCTGGGAGGAGGCAAGGATAAAGGCCATATAAAGAGACACTGCCCCCTAAAGGGGCGAGGGGTGTAGAAAGAGATATCTAAGGACCCCAGAGGGTCGAAGGCCCGCAGGGTCGACACTGCAGTGAAGGCAGTGGACCTGCCAGGGAGCCATGCCCAGCGGGAGTTATCAGACAAAGGTACTGGGACAGAGTGGGCCCAGCAGGAAGCTATGACGGGAGCAGGCTATGACGGGATCCCAGACCCTGAGGTTAGAGGAACAGGCTGCGGAACAGGCCTGCTGGACAGCGGAGGCGGAGCTGGAGAAGGCCAACAAGGAGAAGGCAGATCTGAGCCTGCAGTTGAAGGAAAATGAGGAGAAGCAAATGAGACTGGTGAGACATCTCTGGGTTACACAGGCTAGAGGACCCCCCTTCCCCGGTGTGTGTGTGTGTGGGGGGGTGTAGTGGAGTGGTCAGAAAGGGGTTAAAAGCAGCCAAGGGAGGCTGGTTGGGTAGTCAGCCACAGGTATGGTTGCACCTAATTAGGGCACAGCTGGCCCTGATAACAGGGCAGGCTGAGAGAGTGGAAGAAGAGACTCTTGCTCCAGCTGGGGAGTAGAGAGGCCCAGGCTGCCTGGGAGAGCAAGCAGGGTACCTGTGGCAGACCAGGACCAGGCTGCCTGGGAGAGCAAGCAGGGTACCTGTGGCAGAGCAGGACCAGGCTGCCTGGGAGAGCAAGCAGGGTACCTGTGGCAGAGCAGGGCTGGGGAAGGGCAAGTAGAGCTGAGGAGCTCTGGCCTGGTGAGTCCCCAGACTGAGGCCTTGCTAAAGGCCAGGGGAGGTACTAACGCTGCAAGGAGGCAGCTGAGGCTAGAAAGGCAGCATGTCCAACCCCCTTGCCAGGGATGAGTGGTCGTTACAGGCTGCAGTTTGCCCCTGAGAGAAGGGGCTAGATGGCAAATTGCAGTAGACACTGAGGCAAGGTGACTATAGTTAGGGTTCCTCTGAGAGGGGAGACCCAGAGTGTGGGGGCACTGCTGTGGAGCAGCACTCCAAGGAAAGGGACACTGGGCCTGAAGTGCCACAAGTGGTGGAGGTTTATAGAACGCAGGTACCAGTAGGAAGACACCGGCCAGCAGGAGGTGCTCCAAGGCTGGAATCGAGCTAATTCCCGGACGACCAGCAGGAGGCACCACGACGGTGAGTTGGCGCTCTGCTACACTCCTCCAGATGAATGTAGACTTAAGGGTTTCCTAATTGCTGATGAAGAAATTGTTTTTAGTTCATTTTTCAATCTATCTGTGACAGCAAAGTAAAATAGTTGGTTGCACAAGAGAAATGACCCAATAATGGCTATATGCCTTCATAGAAAGAAATATTCATTCCTATTTAATATTATTAATTCTGTATCTTAAAGGAGAACCACAGAACATTCTCTGAGCTGCTTAAGATGTCATCCAAAAACTCAGAGAAAAGTATGACAAATGTACATTTGCAATTTTTCTGAGAAAACAAAAATAAAGTGATAAAATGTTAGTTGCAATCATTGTACACCTCTGATGTCTGGGTGCTCAGCACATTCTTTAGACCTCATTAGGACTATATTAGGTGTTCTTTCCCAAACTATACTGTGGAAGTTCAAAACTTCTTCCACAGCTACTATAAGCTTCATGACTGCTTGACTGACTGAAAAAAGAGGATCAGTGACACTCAGTGGAACTCTCAGGAAGCTCTATGTTTGTGTCAAACTACCACAAGTATATTGAAATTTCCACTCACCAGGAGGAAGACTTTAAACTCAACATAGAACACAACAAGGGACTCTACAGAGAGGCACTAAATTCCATAAAAGTAATGGAAGTTGTTGCAGGCTGATGGCATTACTGTTCAAGTCTTAGGGTAGGTCCACACTACCCGCCTGAATCGGCGGGTAGAGATCGATCTTCTGGGATCGATTTATCACGTCTCATCTGGACGCAATAAATAGATCCCAGAAGCGCTCGCCCGTTGACTGCGGAACTCCTGCTCGCCGAGAGGAGGAAGTGCTGTTGACGGGGGAGCGTGCCTGTGCCGCGTGGACCCACAGTAAGTAAAGTTAGTTCGATCTAGGAAACGTCAACTTCAGCTAATCTATTCTCGTAGCTGAAGTTGCGTTTCCTAGATCGATTCCCCCACCCCAGTGTGGACCAGCCCTAAGTGGAAGCATGGCTCGATTAACAAAGTATTGGAACCTCTCAACGAGAAGACGGGAAAAAAACACTTGAACCTTTTCATTGCTTAACTCACATGACTGATTCTTAATACAAAGGTCATCGGCTGAGTCTAGACAGGGAAGACAGACTAGAACTATACTGACTGACTGACAAAGTCCTGAGTTCCTTCTCTACTAGAATTTAATATTCCAGAATTACAATTTTTTACAAGAGCTTTATTCTCCTTCCATTTTCATCAATTTAAATCATGTCATTCAATTTACAGTAATGCTTTTTCACTGGTGTAAATCCGCTGTAAGAAGACTGTCCAGTCCAAAATTTGCGTCCGTAAAGGATAATGTGTTGTTCATGGCAACAAAATGGTGAAATACTACGGAATTAAAATCAGAGAACACCGGATAGTTGAATTCAGATAGTATTTTCAATTTTAAGACTTGAACTCGTGCCCATCCAGCTCAGCTTCGCATGAGCATATTATTAGCATGTTTAGGTTGATCTGAATGAAACTTCATAATAAGCGAGGGGTGAAAAAGCAAGTAACTTGGGAGCAGGTACGATAACATGATAGGCCTGGCTAGTTAGTAGATTAGGGACTTGATTAGGGTATTTTACTTACAGAATTGCACCCTATTCATTTTGTTCAATGGGCAAAATTCTGTCATGATTTAAGGGACCATTTACCAATAAGAATTTCTATAGAGGTGGACTTCTGCCTCGCCCTTTCCCAGGACTCCCAACTATTGTTCCACCCTCTTGCATTCTCCAGCACCCCTATCTCCCATGCTAGGTGTGATGATTTTGGGGATGTCTCTATGTACAGTTTGCGAATTCCAGTTTGATTTTATGAACTGTCTGTATCCTGATGACTGTCTTCTATTTTGTCTCATGCTCCTTGTGCTAAGGAGATAGGGGAGTGACACAGGAATGTCTATCCAGGGATAGGTCAACCACTAAAGTCTATCAGTACCTGAACAAATCTTATCTGGGGTGAGCAAAAGAGTTACTGTATCATAGAAAAGGAGTTAAGTTTCCCCAGAAGCAGAAAAAAGAGACAGGTGTCATTCTGGATCTTAAAAACACAAAGCCTGTTAGGCTCGGAGAAGGGAGTCACAGAGACAAAAGAAACTTGGCAGGAGAGAGTAGCTGAGGGGTTCTTTTTTATTGCAGACCAGCAGAAGGAGAAGGCTGGCTGCAGAGGAGAGAGAGGGATTCCATGAATTGGAGGATATGGCATGTGTGGTAGTGGGGATGTCCTGGACTCCTTAGAGGACCCTGACCTAAGATCAGAGAATGTTCATGGTGAAGAAACTGAGGCAGGGGAATGTGTGCAGATGTTTTATTGCTCTGTCTAGATCTGAATATTTCTTGTGCTGTCTACAGTGAAGTGATTGTTTTTTTAACCCTTTGCAAAACTTGTGTGTCTGCTTCTACAGTAATGTGCCCCTAAAGAGGTGAGCAGTTATCCACAAGGTGGAATTCTGAAAAAGTGTGTTCATAAGCAAATAGGGTGTCTCTGGAGGTCAACACTGGTCCTGAGGGGCTAGGGCAGCTGGACCGTGAAGTCCCATTTCTGTGTAGGGGTAACAGACTGAGCCTGTACCCAGGACATGTGCCAGAGAGGCCGAGGAAAGAGACTGTGCTGGAGCCACCCAGGGCCAGTTCCAGGCACCAGTATTCCAAGCAGGTGCTTGGGGTGGCAATCTGCAAGGGGCGGCAGTTCATGTGCCGTTAGGGTGGCACATGCCGCCCGTGGCGGTGGCAATTCAGCGGCAGCTCTTATCTTCAGCCACCTGTGGTGGCAATTCGGCAGCAGCTTGTGTTTTCCGCCGTCTGCGGCAGCAATTTGGCGTGCTGCTTGGGACAGAAGAAATGGTAGAGCCGGCCCTGGAGCCACCACAGACTCGGGAGGCTTAAAACTCATAGACTATGTGTGAGACTCAAACATAGCAGCTTGGTGAGTGTCCAGTGGAGACTGGGGTTGCCACCTGTCCAGGTTTTCCCAGGATTATCCCTTTTTTTTGAGGGAGCTGCCCCAGGAAATCTGTAAGGGCGCTTAGCACAGTTTGCCAGCTCTCTGGTTTTATGCGCCCAACCTCATCCTGGATGTCCTGGTTTGTTCAACATTAGAAATGGCAGAGTGGGGAGCTGTGCTAGGGCTGTGACTCTAGGGGAATGGGGGTGACTAGCATAGGAACCAGCTCTTCTTCCTGAACATCAGGAATGCTCAGCTGGCTACCCGTGGGCAGATTATGTTCCTTTGGCACCATTCAACAGTACAAAGAGGACAGAGCTGGCTGGAGAATCTGTCTCAATATGCTCATTTTTATATTTGAGGAATCAGTAGGTTTATGAAGTGTGTTGCCGAGTATGTGTTTTGTGCATCACTTCATAAATCTTCAGTGAGTTTTTTTTTCCAGTGATATTTTTAATAAATTATTCAAAACAAAACAAAAGCAGGAGTGAAATCCTAACCACACTGAAGTTAATGGCAACAGGATGAATTTTTTTTTTGGTTGGTGTTTTTTTCTTTCCATTGTGGGGAAAAAAATCACAACTCAGATTGTTTGCTTTTTTCTTACTGTATTAATGTGCATCCTGTACTCATGACTCTCCTAGGTGCTATGAAATTCTAAATGTATGTGGAGGAGGATGAGTAGGGGAAGCTTCCTCTTTCACTCTTATCACATACCACATGCATATATGCATGTCCTTAAAAAACTGGGCCCTATTTCCTCCTCCCCACCATCTCTCTCCCAAGAGGAGTCTCTCTACTTTATTGTAGCATCAAAGGGCCAGCGATGGCTTTGGTTTCTCTGTGCCTGTTTGTACTGCTGCTCGATAAAGGGATGCTTGTGTCACATGCCAACTCCATCACATGGATACGAAATATGTTCTCTTTCCAGATAGACAAACATACATAGATTTGGAGATACACTTGCGTAGGTGTAAGGATGAAACACACATTTAATGTATTAACCCCTGTGAATGCTTTTCAAGTATTTTAAGGAAGGTTTTGCTAGAAATAGTGCAAGTCACTCTCTCTCCCCCACTCTGATTTTTTTTCTTTATTTTTCTTTTGAATTAAAAAACAAACCTGTGACTTCCCCCTGCTGCTCTTTTTTATCTCCCCGCCAACAACATGGAAAACAAACTCAAATCATTGTTGGCACATCTAAATGAATGTGCAGTAGGAGAGAAGGGAGTAAGGAGCTCCCCTTTTGAACAGCCCAACTAAGGGCTCCTCAAAACAGGAGAAACAATTCTCTGAAAATGAAATGGATTACAGATTTAGACATGGATTCTTGCACCATTTTCTCTTGAACTGTGGAACAGGCTGGCCATGTGTTCGAAAGGGAAGTGTGCTGTACCACTTAAAGGGATATTGCAAATTGCTCCAGCAGAATCACCGAACTTTTGGAGGCATTGAGGAGATTGCAACATTTCTTCCTTAAGGGCACAATCTAGCCACGCATCATTACAATATATAAATATATGTAACTGGTTTGTTTTTCCCCCCTGTGACATATTTACTGTTGCTGTTGCCGTGCAGCATAATGTGACCACTACAACTGTGATTTGTCAGTGTCTGTATATACAATTTCAGATTGTTATATGATCATATGGTTTCATATACTTTTAGAACCTGATCTCAAACTTCTTCCTCAAGCAAAACAAACATTAAGATCCTAGAAGTTAGAGATGGCAAATAGATCAGTTAGTCCTCTAGAAGCGCCAAATATAGATTAACCTTCTGTAAGGGATGTGTCAGACACTGAACAAGTACTATGCTTGTTCTTTACTTTATTGGGAGTTAAAACACATGTATGATCGGCATGACTAGCTTGAGGAAAAGGAAGATTTTCTCTTTTCATGTCTGAGTTAAAATTTATACTCCACAAAAACTCATTAGAGTTTTTGCTACTTTGCTACTTAGATTTTCAGAAAGCCTTTAATGAGGTCCCTCACCAAAGGCTCTTAAGCAAAGTAAGCTGTCATGGGATAAGAGGGAGGGTCCTCTCATGGACTGGTAACTGGTTAAAAGATAGGAAACACAGGGTAGGAATAAATGGTCAGTTCTCACAATAGAGAGAGGTAAATAGTGGTGTCCCCCAGAGGTCTGTACTGGGACCAGTCCTATTCAACATATTCATAAATGATCTGGAAAAAAGGGTAAACAGTGAGGTGGCAAAATTTGCAGATGTTACAAAACTACTCAAGAAAGTTAAGTCCAAAGCAGACTGCAAAGGCCTACAAAAGGATCTCTCAAAACTAGGTGACTGGGCAACAAAATGGCAGATGAAATTCAGTGTTGATAAATGCAAAGTAATGCATGTTGGAAAACATAATCCCAATTATACATATAAAACGATGGGGTCTAAAATAGCTGTTACCACTAAAGAAAGAGATCTTGGAGTCATTGTGGAGAGTTCTCTGAAGACATCCACACAATGTGCAGCGGCAGTTAAAAAAATGAACAGAATGTTGGGAATCATAAAGAAAGGGATAGATAATAAGACAGAAAATGTTGTATTGCATTTATATAAATCCATGGTATGCCCACATCTTGAATACTGCATACAGATGTGGTCGCCCCATCTCCTGACCTCCTGAGGTCCCTTCCAACCCTGAGATTCTATGATTCTATGATCTCAAATAATATATATTGGAATTGGAAAAGTTTCAGAAAAGGGCAACAAAAATGATTAGGGGTATGGAATGGCTTCCGTAGGGGGAGTGATTAATAAGACTGGGACTTTCCAGCTTGGAAAAGAGACGACTAAGTGGGGATATGATAGAGGTCTATGAAATCATGACTGGTGTGGAGAAAGTAAATAAGGAAGTGTTGTTTACTCCTTCTCATAAGACAAGAACTAGGGGTTACCAAATGAAATTAATAGGCAGCAGCTTTAAAACAAACAACAGAAAATATTTCTTCACATAACTCCCAGTCAACCTGTGGAACTCTTTGCTAGAGGATGTTGTGAAGGCTCTAGACTATAACAGGGTTTTAAAAAAAAGAACTAGATAAATTCATGGAGGATAGGTCTATCAATGGCTATTAGCCAGGATGGGCAGGGATGGTGTCCCTAGCCTCTGTTTGCCAGGAGCTGAGAATGAGGGACCGGGAAAGGATCATTTGATGATTATCTGTTCTGTTTCATTCCCTCTGGGGCACCTGGCATTGACCACTGTCAGAAGACTGGATATTGGGCTAGTTGGACCTTTGGTCTGACCCAGTATGGCCGTTCTTATGTTCTTATATTATGGGGTTAATTCTCCTGTCCCAAGGAATGTGGCATTACAGGGCCATTTCGTGTTTGTGGTATGCAGTGTCACCTTTGCTTTGACAACAGGCATGTGCTGGGGTGGCTCTCAGCCTTGACAGAGGTTGAAGTCGTTGTCTATTAAAATTACACCAGATCCATTATGAATTTCATTGTTTCTTCTTCACCCTGAATTAAATAATGTAGTAATATTTCATAATGAAGAAAAAAAATCTTTTTCATGTGGATTTTTTGTTACGGAACGGGATATTTTTAGTGATCTAAGCATCAGGAGGCTGGGAGAGGAGAAATGGGTGTACCCCTAGCAGTGTTGTCTAAGCTCTTCACTCCTTTCAAGGTAGAGAAAATAGCTGCCATGTCATTTTGTTATGTGTCGAGTGCTCAGAATATGCGTATGTGCAGTGCAGAGAGTAGACAATATCCATCCCCTGTAAAGCTTACAATTAAATGCCAATCATATCACTACTTATGGTGGCAGATAAAGATTGATACTTCTGCTGAGTAGACAATGTTTTGAAATACTTTGCACAATGTAGTGTCTTCCATCCAAGGATTTTAAATTCCATTTGAGGGATTGCATTTTCAAAATAATTTAAACTAAAGTAAACCTTCTAGCTAAAAATATGTGATACCTCAGAGTACAGATATATTTGTCTGTTGCTAAATTGCCAAATGCAATTCAAGAGCCTTAATTTTTAAAATGTATTTTTGTTTAACCAGTTAGTGATATAGAATGTCTCATTTTACTCAATTAAAGCTAATGCTCTGAGAACTTTCATTTAATCATTTTTTGGACATGCTGTGTATATATCGCCTCAGATATCACTGTCTATCTTGCTTCTGTCTCTGGGCTGTTTTGTATAAAATCATTATTCACTGAACTAGTGATCAGGGCCGGTTCTAGGTTTTTTTGCTGCCCCAAGCAAAAAATATTTTGGCTCCACCCCCTGCTGCCCCAGCCCTGGGCTTCCCCCGCCCCACCTGCCTCCCCTGCCTCCCCAACTCTGCCCACCCACCCCCAACTACACCCTCCTGCTTCCCCAGCCTGGGTCACTTGCAACTCGCTCCCAGGGGGAATCACTCAGCAGTAATTTTGGATGTGCACAGAACACAGACAGGATTGGTTCCCATATGGTTACAGAACTGCATTAAAGTGGAACAATTTTCAGCTTGTGTGATTGAAGGATATCTGGATGCATATTATAAGACTGTCCTACATAATTGAGGAAAAGTTGAGGTGCCTTTATTATTCTTTTGTTCCACTCTTTGTTTCTATGGGGAATTTGTCAGTGCAATATCACTGTCTTCCTTTTAAACAAATAAAACTAAAAAGAAAAAAAATGGCAATGGCTGTTGAAAATAGCAATTCCAGTCCTAATAACCACTGGGAAGCATTTCTTGCTCAATTGTATCCTACTTTTTCTACAGCAAGTTACAGTGGATTAGTATATTTGATTTGGGAGAAATGAAGTAGCAGCTGCCCAAATTGAGCTTGGGCACTCCTGAATTTTGAGGGTGTTCAAATCTGGAATGCAGGTGCTAGATTCCCTTTCTGAAAATTAGCTAAATCTGAAAAGGAAAAGTCAATTTCTGCTTCCATGGTTCCTAAGTGGAAATCCTTCTACATGCCTGGTACTGTATCTAAAGCTGCAGGTTCTCTAGTAGAGCCTCCCCTCCCTTACTTTTTATTGTAAATTCTAGTAGAATCCATGTACCTCCCTTGCTAGGCTTCAGATAGAGAGGTGCATTGTCCATTTAGTCCACCCAGTTCTTTCTTTGGGGGCTGCTAGGTGAGGTCACACCAGTATCCCTAATCCAGTCTGGGGATGTCTTCTGAAGGGGATAACTGGGCCAAAGCCTTCTACTCCTTGGGCATACTTGTTTCCCATTCTAGGGTTACCATACGTCCGGATTTTCACGGACATGTCCGGCTTTTTGGGGTTTAAGTAGCCATCCGGAAGGAATTCATAAAACTCTCAAAAGGTCCGGGATTTCCCTCCCAATGCAGAGTGTGACGCGGCTGACAGGGTGGCCCAGCCGGATTGAGCTGCTCGCATCGGGGCCTCTTTTTGAAATGGCCAAATCAAACCATTTTGACTTTAAAAAAATCATTTTTTCCAACCAAAACTGTTCTCCAAATTAGAATCAAATCAGCTAAAAGATTCAGTGCCATAAAAGTACATTTTTGAGTAAATTTTCTATTTGCCCCCCAAAAATTGTCTTGCTGTACTATCAAGTACTTGGATAGTGACTGCACTTATATAAAATCAGTATAATACTTTGCAACTCCATATTATTTACTCAATCTTTCCTTTCCAATCCTAGCATCCTGACTTATTTAACAGTTTGGTTTTGGTTTTTAAATGAGTGAAGTTAAGCTTCTCCTCCCCCTTTTCTTGATTTAACTCTAACACCTCTTCTGTTTCCCATTTCCCATTGTACTGCACCTTGTGGTCTACTTATTAGTGTGTCAGCACAAGCAGGCAGAGTCCTCAGAATAATGATACAGGCAAATGCTCAATGAACCACATGTGTTTATTACCGGAAGAGGGTACAGAGGCATCTCTCCTCCTGTTCCTGATGCTGCTGTTCAAAACCAGTTTCTGTGACCCCCACAAGGCAGGAAGCTGTGAGTTCATGCATTCAAACATACACACACCTGAACTTCCTCTGAGACTTACTTCCTGATCCTGGGGTCCACTGGCTGGAGTCACATGTTACAGATGCACCAGGAAACACACACTTACCCAGCCCAATATCGTTTGGACAATGTTTATAAAGCCAAATAGTTGCCAAATAATCTATTATATATAAAGCAATATTGGGGAGGAAACGTTTGTCCCAAGTTTGTTTGAGCAACACCCTAACACACACCTCCATCCTCAAGATACTACCGTCTTCCAAGTTCTTTTATCCTCTGCTGTGAAATATTCACAGTTCCATAAGGTTGGTTTTTGAGATTCTGACCCCTTCTCTTATACTTCTTTCATAGTCATACAATATTCCACAGTGGTTAAAAAGCTATATTTGTTTGTACTCAGGACAGCCTTATTTTAAAAGTAAATCTTTGCCAGTTTGAAGGCGGGGGGGGGGGGGGGGGCTTGTCTCTCACTATTTGTAGCCAATTTTGAGGGACTTCACCAGCATTGATTGATTCAATCAAGTAATGGGCATTACAACCAAACAATAAAGTAGTGCTTTACAAACCTTAATGTATTACTATTGTGGACACAAAGGAACATCATTCACAATAACCAAACTGAGGCAGACACAAACAAGATGCTGTTGATTAAAAGATTCCAATTTTATTTAAAGATTTTGTCAAAAATAGTCTGAACTTACAAGAACTATGAAACAAATCAAATGAGCTAATTTGGAATGTAAGGAATGCACAAGCGAGAGAGTGCCCTACAGGGTGATGAAAAGGATGTGTGGTGATATTGCCTGTCTTGAGTCAGGAGTACATGGGCTAAGTTTGATTGGACAGTAGAATTCAGTTGTGCTATTAAATATTCACGCATTCTAGTGCATCTTTATTCACTTTGCATATTTTATGCAGATTTGGATGAGTAGATGTCTTGGTAATAAAATGTTAGCTACTCCTGTGAGGGAGGAGGAGGGATAATTTTATGGTTTAGGCATATTAATGGGACCTAAGGGGGACCTAGAAGTTATTGACTTCAATGGAGTTACTCTAGACTCTCGGGTGTTACACAAGTGTCATTGAGAGCTGAATCTGGTCCTCAGTAGTTCACAAAGCAATGTTAAACATGCCGTTTTGAACGTTCAGTGGTGAGACCTAGGAACAAAGTGATTGTTTTTACTGACAGCAGCCTGATTGTGCATACCAAATATCCTTTCACTGTGTAGTGTGGATAACCACAGGGAAGAATGATCAACCTTGCTCTTTTTCATTAATGATGGGCATGTGGCTGAGTATATGAGAGGGTGAATACAAAAATCATATTTGTACATTTCTTTTTCCATGTATACATTAATGTTTTATAAACCCCCTTAAAATAATGTAAACCAAAAAGGCAGGATTACTAGCTTCTAAATGAGAGGCTACATCTGAATGTAGGAACAGTAAAATATTCATTTATATTTCCTTAACTAAGTATTAAACCATTAATGATAACAAAACCAAGAAAACAAAACAACAACAACAAAAACAGTAAAACTCAGAAAGAGAGGTTTACCTATAGATAATATGAAATGCTTGCTTACTTGATATACATTATATTCCATACTTACCCAAGAGAGATCCTTTACTAGGAATATAAACATATGTAATGTGTATGTGAGAATCTCACATGTGAAGGCTTAATGCATGTTGCCTGAGTTGTTCATGCAGTAGAAAGTGTATAGGTTATTGGCATTGTAAATGGATGTGGTGTTCTGCTGAGTACAGCAGGTGAGATATATCGTTTGTGGACATGTGATTTATTGATGCATTAAGGAGGAAATTGAGAAACATACACAAATAAATATAACAGCTCATATGTGACTGTGAATCATCCAGGCTCACCTGGGTCAGCTCCTAGTTACCCTTCTCTCTCTGGGTCACACCTTCACCAGGTGAAGTCCAGTTATAGAAACTATGCCTCAGGCCTTTTCTTACATAGTGAAAACACTATGGAGCAGATGAGGGGAAGCTGTAAAAGAACTGGTTTCAGCTCTCCAGCCTCAGTACTATTCTAAACTACACCTTTTGCAGCAACAGTCTCCATGGGGTCAGCTTTCCATTATCCCCCACCCCTACTACCACCACCATTGGATGCTGAGAGGCCATGGTGTTTGGTACACTAAGCTGGTTTTATGCTACCCAGTGGTTCCGCATATATCGGAGGGATCCCTAATTGACTATTTAAGCCAGTTGTATGCCCCTTTGCATCACCCGAGCCCAATTATTTTTACAGCCCTGATGCCTAAGGAATAAATACAGAGATTAGACCTCCATTGTACTAGGCACCATACAAACAAATAGCAAAGAGAGGGTGAATAAACAGACAAATGGGGGAAAAGAGGTGGGAAGAAAAGACGTGTTTTCATGCACTCGATATAAGCTTTTCTCTCTCTCTCTCTGACAACCTTATTCCATACTCTAAAAAGATGCCCAGCAACAGATTGAATTAAAGACTTCTGAAAGGATCAGTTTCCCTGTATCCTGGGCAGCTCCTCCCTAAAGCTGCTCCCTCCTGACTTTTTGTTTCTCCTCTATTTTTATAACTGCTTTCTTAAAAGCCACATCTGCAGGAACTAGGAGCTAGTATGAAAATCACAGTTTTATTTATGTTTTTAGTAGGTATCTAGCCCACATGGTTGCAGAGAAAGAGAGCTGAGTGTACCCTAAAGGCTCAGAAAGCAGGAGGCAAATGAAAAAAACATTTATTTATATATATATATATATATATATATATATATATATATATATATATATATATATATATATATATATATATATATATATATATATATATATATATATATATGAGGGTTTTGGGGAGCCAGACTCACGATATTTCAAAGCTTGGAGTTGGCAATACTGAATTCCTATAAAAGTTAGAAAGGCTGGGAAGCCAGAGCAATATCCATAGCCCTTTCTGCTATTCAGTGGTAAAACTTATTTCCATGACAGTGAGTTTGTCACTTTTTAGTTAAAGTACAAGATGAAACAAAGATGAAAGAAAATTTAAAAGGGTAAATATGTTTGAGTTAATACATATTCGGAAATGAAGTTTATGGATGAACAAAAATACAGAGTACTGTTTGTTCACTATTGATTGAGGTTACCTTTCATCCTCTCCACATTTTATAGTAATGCAGACCTCCCTTCTATATTGCGTAGAACTGGTCAAGATTACATTTTGAAATCAAAGTAATCTTTCCTATTTCTCGGGTAAAGTGTATGCATTTTCATCAAATATGGAAAAATGTCCAGTGGGATTTAGCATACTGTATAAATCAAATAAAATAAAAAGTGCATTGAATTATAAACAAGCTTTAACATAACCAAGTTATTTATGTCTGCCAGGAATGTGCAACCTGTTTCAGATAAAATAATTAATGCATCTTCGAATAAACCATTTAGTGATATGTGAAAACAAAAAGTGTAAATATATTTTAAATAGTTGTATGCCTCTATATTACAGATGTTGGGACCAGAAGCCAAAGTGTGTGTGTGTGTGTGTGTGTGTGTGTGTGTGTGTGAGAGAGAGAGAGAGTAAAAGAAACAAGTAAGATATGGTACCCAGACCAGAAATAATACTTAGCTCTCATACCGTGCATTTCATCTGTAGATCTCAAAGTGCTACACAAAGGAGGTCAGTATCATCATTGTCCCCATGGAATGTCTTAATTAAAACCAGTATCTTGAATTGCAGAAACAAATTAGAATCCACTTCAGTCTTTTGAAGCATAAATGTATTCTGTGCCCTTCACAACATCTGCTAAGTACTTTAACAAATGAACCCTCCCCTGCCGTGTGTAAAACTCAAACCTAGGAATATTGTGCTACTGCATGAGAATTGGAAAGTGAAATTGACTGGCACCTACTTAGAAACAAGAGTGAAACTGACTAGATTAGAAATGCAAAAACAGAACCACCTTCCCACCCTCTGGTCTCCCCATAAGTAATGGGTAAAATAAATTAGCTTAAATTAATTCATGGAAATATGATTTATAACCTACAGTATCCCTTTTTTGCACAGCTGTGTAGCTTCCTGGTCTTACCTGAGCAACTAAGCAGACGCACCGAAGTGCTGCAAGTGTTGCCATAAGCAATGCCACTATTCCTGACACATCTGAAGGGGTACTGGAAAGCTCAAGAGAGAGTCTGTGCTTATGATTTTTCCAGACTGACTTTCAGAGTTTTGCTGAATTCAAATATGACTCGTGTTCATGAAATGTGTTTTTAATGTTTATCTGTACTGAATTGAAACCATCAAATCGTTGAGACTTAGTCATAACTTGTTAACCTTTGCAAAGCAAATGAAAGGAATCCAGGAACGTAAGACTCACTTTTAGGAGTTTTATCCAGTGGTCAGCAAATTAGAAGAGCTTTGCCATGAAGAAGAAGATTTGTTTTCTTTTGATGCATTGTTAAATGAAATCCTGCTCCCTATTTTAGTTAATTGAACATCTTCCATTGTATTCAGTGAGCGCATAATTGGACCCTTTACATTGTTTTTTTCACTGGGCCATGCTACAAATCTAATTCTCTCACTCAAGTTACTCTGAACTCATGCTATTTATTTTTATCCACTAATAGCACTTAACTTGGGACTGCACTAAGTGAACAACAGTTAAATGTCTAATGGAGCTACTATAGCCTTAGTAATAATTCTGAATGGGCTTTTAAAACACATAATATTGTCTTTTCCAAAATCCTTCTATTTTAAGTGACCCAGGATATATGTTACAAATATGCTCTCAGTGTTCTGTGGCTGCTGAACATGTCATGAAAAATATGATTTTTTGAAAGGAATACTGTATATTCAGAACAGACTCATACCTACAGATGCTTACTATGCGGTGCAGTGCTGACTATACTAATTTTCTGTGTCTTAAATGTTTGAATATGCAGTCCTCACACATATGCACACTATAATTAAAATTAAACAAAAATCTTTGTTTTAGTGTGTACCAAATTCCTCTAAACTGAATGACCAATTTCATAATAGGCGGTGTGAACAAATAAGATGAGATTTTAATTATGACAATTAGAAAAGAGGTTACACTACAGAACTTGTTTATAATGTTTTGTTTTCAGGGTGGTAAGAGGAGTGCATTTATCTTATATGGTGTTGATTCTCACTATAAGTCAATAGGGTGCTGAATATCCCTTTAGGGCTTGACTGTCAAAACCATCAAACTCATAGTCAGAAACAATTTTGTTAGCAATTTTTTTATACCAAAAGATGGACTGAAGCAGGTGACCCTGCTGTGGGATTTATTATAAGACTTTGCTGCAGGACAGAAGATCTGTCGCTATAATTTTACTTCCCATTAACAGTCAGTTGGAAATCTCATGGAGAGATGTACTCTTCATAGAATTCTCCATAAAAGGACCAAAAATTACATATTTTAGCATATATAGTTGACAGCCTATACTTTATTTCACATAAAAGTAACGACATGCTGGAAAAGAAATAAATACTTTTGAAGCCCATTAAACTTAGTTATAATAGGACTGAACTGACTTTTGCTGAGAACACACTGTCTGGGGTGGGGGAATGTAATTTAAACAGCGATGAAGTAAGAAATAGCCTAATAATTATATATGGACTATTCTAACACTAAGCATCCCGATGCAATATTTATTCTTTCAAGTGGTTAGCTACTACTCCCTGTATCTAAAATACCTGTTCGATTGAAATCTGAACTATGACAATTGTGGTGCAGTCTTTATTTGAGGCTAAAAATCTTGTCCCAACTCATTACAAAAATGCTGACTGTACAAGTTCAGTAAGTAGCTAGGCAAAAGTCCAATTGTCACTAGTCTTACCAGTATTTAGCTGTTTTATTTTGTGATTTTTTTTTTAATTGTGCTTGGTAGATTTTCCTATCATGTTAAATCAGGAATGGGTCTGATCCATGACTTTGGCTTGTAGGTGCTACTGTAAAAGAAATAAATAATACGAATATGCTGTGTCAAAGTAACAGAGTTTAAGACCTTATATGAGAGGAATGCAAAGTTCTTCTTCTTTCTGTGTCCCTCTTGGCACAGGTGCTATACCCTACTTTAAGATTCAGGATAGTTACTGCTGAGTCATACTGGCACGTGAGTGTGGTTAGTTTAATCTAGGATTCACTACTGAAAGATGCTCAGATACGACAGTGATGATGGCAGTATAAGAACCTGAATAGAATTCATAAATCTAAATCAGTGATCTGTCAGCTCCATCATCCAGCACTCTGGCCTCCAGTTCTCTCCAGCTGCTGTATTATGCATCCTAAATTGTCCTGCCACACCCACCAGCATCTAAATTTACAAATCTTAAATTCCTCTCGGTGCACAAAAGAAACTGAGACTATCAGCAAGCACAGGCGTGTCCACCCTGCTTGAGATGTAGTGTGCTGAATGAGCCATTAAAAGAACAACCTCTGTCATGCATCAACAAGTATCCCTTTAATGTGAATAAAAGGATTTTTAGCCTGAGAGGGTTAGTTTAAACCATTATGCTTAACTCTGTTCCCAGGTAACTGTGCCTTGGATGAAGATTAGACTGTAGTGCTTTTGCAGAAGTTGGTATTTGCGGAAGTGACATTTTGGTACCTCAAACACTTATTTGAGGACAGCAAAATATTTTTTTGGTTATCTACTGCAGCTGGTACATTTGAAGCCATGTGGGTAGAAAGGTGAAAAGGAGTAAATACACATCTCATCAAAAGTATTAAACTACCAACTTTCTTTGACTCTTTAGAAATAGGTTTTACAGAGACTGCTTTTGATCCTTAGATTTTAAAATAGTTTCCATATATCCCACCAAAGACTCTGTCTTCCTTGGTGGAATAGTAAGTTACTTCCCATTGATTTTAGTAAGACTGCTTTCAGAGTAAGGCATTACTCAGTATGAGGCAGGGAGAGGGGCAGAATCAGGGTCTTATATTATCCATATTATTTTCCCCGGGTAGGTGGGGCTCGTCAGCCTTGGAAGGCAGCCCACCTAGGAGAAGGAAAACTCTGATTTAAAACCTCCGCTGCCTTGTGGCAATACCCACTCATGGGAAAGGCTAAGGGAGTCAACCCTGAAACCAAATCCGGTGTCGGAGTCCCGATGGCGGTCTGACATTGTCCTCAACGTCATTCCGGCAACTCCTGCGACGCCACTGGTGCCAAGTTGTATCAACATTGTCTTTCCCTTGGATCCATCAGTTGCGTGGAGAGGGGGGTTCTGCTGCATGGGCAACAGCTGTTCCTCCATATCACCCTGCCCTGGCTTGCGCCCTGGAGAGGGCACTCCAGCTTCGCTTCACAGCGTCGACACAACATGGGAAGCAACAGTTTACAGGTTATAAGCCCCCTGCTCGACTGGCGTAGAACTGGCGCCAGGGGTTGCTTCCGATGGTGGGAGGGATCACCATGTCTCACTGGACAACTATCGCCCGCCTCAAGCTGGGCAGCCCCCAGCCAATAAGGTGTTGTCCCGCCACAGTTCACCTGCTTCACTGGGTGCGTGGGGCTTAGTGTACGTGAGTACCCGACAAGTGGACTGCGAACCATGCACCAGGCAATAACAAAAGAAAACCAACATTTAAGAAACCAGCCCTCAAGTTAGGATGCTGGAA
The DNA here is from genome assembly GCA_033296515.1 of Macrochelys suwanniensis. Lineage (NCBI taxonomy): Eukaryota > Metazoa > Chordata > Testudines > Chelydridae > Macrochelys > Macrochelys suwanniensis. Next base: position 133,351,400 of record CM065776.1, on the reverse strand, counting down.
CGTACGGACCATGACAACTGGCCTATCACAAGACCTTCAGGCAATCAGCGATGTTCGGAAGACTGCAGTCATCAACGATGAGCTAGCACGACTCCAAATCGACATAGTCGCATTGCAGGAGACACGGCTGCCAGACGCTGGGACTCTCAGGGAAAAGAACTATGTTCTTCTGGCAAGGGAAGAGTGCCAAAGAAATCAGAGAGTGTGGTGTTGGATTTGCCGTGATAAATTCTTTACTGGGGATGGTGGAACCTGGTCAACAAGGAACTGAAAGACTGTTATCACTCCGACTCCACACATCCACTGGACCCGTCAACCTGATCAGCATGTATGCACCAACACTCGGCGCCAACAGGGATACCAAGGATGAGTTCTATGATCAGTTAGACACGATCATCAGGAGTATGCCTAAAGAAGAGCACTTGATACTACTGGGTGACTTCAATGCCAGAGTGGGCGCTGACCACGACTTTTGGCCAACCTGTCTTGGAAAGTTTGGCATTGGAGAAATGAATGAGAATGGACAACGACTTCTGGAACTGAAGTCCTAAGGTCCCTTCCAACCCTGATATTCTATGACTATGACTCTAACTGTGCTCCTACCATGACCTCAGCATCACCAACTCATTCTTCCAGACAAAGCCTCAACACAAAGTGTCCTGGAGACACCCTCGCTCCATGCACTGGCACCAACTCGACCTGATCATCACCAGGCGGTCTGCCTTGAAGTGCGTCCTGCTTACTCGCACCTTCCACAGTGCTGACTGCGACAGTGATCATTCGCTGGTGTGCAGCAAGATGAGGCTACAGCCAAAGAAGATCCACCGCTCTAGGCCAGAGGGCAAACCCCGCATCGATGTGAGCAAGACCGCACACCCAGACAAGGCAGAGAAATTCACCCATGAGCTCTCCGAGGTGCTGAACTGCATGCCTCCCAGTGGCTGCGTCAAAGAGAGATGGGACCACATCAGAGACGCAGTACACAGCACAGCCATGAAAGTTTTTGGAAAGAAACAAAAAATGAAAAATGACTGGTTTGAGGCCAACTCCGCCACACTCACTCCAGCCATTGAAGAACGCCACGCTGTTCACCTGGAGTACAAGCGTTCCCCCAGTCAGAGGACTCTACAAGAGTATCGATTTGCCAGGAGCAAAGTACAGAGACTAGCTCGACAGTGTGCAAATGGTTACTGGCTCCAGCTCTGCTGGAGCATTCAACTATCTGCTGACACTGGAAACATCAGGGGAATGTATGATGGCATCACGAAGGCCATGGGACCCACAAAGAAGTGGAGAGTGTCACTAAAGTCTGCAACAGCTGAAAACATCCAGGACAAGGGCAAGCAGATAGATGGGTGGAGCACTACTCTGAAGTGTACTCCAGGCAAAACACCGTCACCGAAGCTGCCCTCAATACTGTGGATGGTTTTCCTGTTGAAACTGAGCTGGACGAGAAGCCCACCATGGAAGAACTGAAGAAAGTCATTGAGAGCTTGTCCACAGGAAAGGCTCCAGGAAAGGATGGCATCCCACCAGAAGTTATCAAGTGTGGCATCAATGTCCTCCTAGAACACCTCCACGACCTCCTCTGTCAGTGCTGGGATGAAGGTGCAGTACCTCAGGATATGAGACGCCAACATCGTGACCCTCTACAAGAACAAGGGTGATAGAAGCAACTGCAACAACTACAGAGGCATATCGCTCCTGAGTGTTGTGGGTAAAGTCTTCGCACGCGTGATCCTGAATAGACTGCAGAAGCTTGCTGACAGAGTTTACCCAGAGTCACAGTGCGGGTTCCGAGCAGGGAGATCCACAACCGACATGGTTTTCTCCTTAAGGCAGCTGCAAGAGAAATGCAGAGAACAGCACAAGCCGCTATTCCTTGCCTTCATAGACCTGACCAAAGCTTTCAACCTTGTGAACAGAGATGGGCTGTTCAAGATCCTGGTAAAGGTTGGCTGCCCACCGAAACTGCTGAGTGTGATCCAGTCTTTTCATGACAACATGAAAGGCACAGTACTGTATGATGGCTCGTCCTCCGATGCCTTTGACATCCACAGTGGAGTAAAAGAAGGCTGCATTCTCGCTCCCACACTCTTCGGCATCTTCTTTGCAGTATTGCTGAAACGTGCCTTTGGAAATTCCACAGAGGGAGTCTATCTCCACACCCGGTCTGATGGGAGACTTTTCAATCTGGCTCGACTAAAGACCAAAAGCAAGGTACGGGAGGCAGCAATCCGAGACATGCTGTTTGCAGACGACGCTGCCCTGGCCACCCACACAGAAACCGATCTCCAGCATCTGATTGGGCGCTTTTCCAGAGCTTGCGAAGAGTTCGGGTTGACAATCAGTCTTCAGAAGACCAAAGTTATGGGTCAGTATGCAGAACATCCAAGCATTGCCATCAATGACTATGTGTTAGAGGTGGTCAGTCAGTTCACCTACCTTTGATCTACCATCACGGACAACCTCTCACTGGACCCTGAGATCAACCGTAGAATTGGCAAGGCCTTCACAATTTTGGCCAGATTGTCACAGAGAGTGTGGAACAACAACATGCTGACCATCAACACAAAGGTCGCTGTGTACCGTGCATGTGTGTTAAACACTCTTCTCTATGCCAGCGAAACTTGGACCCTCTACGCTTCGCAAGAAAAGAGACTGAACACCTTCCACATGCGCTGCCTCCGTCGCATACTCGGGATCACTTGGAGTGATCGAATAACGTGCCAAGATCTCCAGCATGTTCACTCTCCTCCGTCAACGCCGCCTCAGATGGCTTGGCCATCTAAGTCGCATGGAAGATGGATGGATCCCCAAAGACCTGTTGTATGTCGAACTTGCCTCCGGAAACAGAGCTACAGGACGGCCCCATCTTCGCTTCAAGGATGTTTGTAAGAGGGACCTGAAGACTGTTCAAATTGACATCAACAGCTGGGAAGAGCTCGCCCAGGACAGATGCAGATGGAGACACGCTCTGACCACTAGATTGAAAACTGGTGAAGACAAGCTGCGACAGCTTGCCGAGGAAAAGCGGGTTCAACGAAAAAGGAAGCAGCGGCTCCAACCCACAGCTGACACCACCTTCAAATGCAATCGAGACTGCCACTCTCGTGTGGGGCTCCACAGCCACAACAGACGCTGCATAACCATCAACTAAACATTCCCCATGGGTGCATATCCATCGTCTCTCGAGACTAATGGACGCCAACAAACAACAAACATTATTTTCCCCTCATCTGGTGTAATGACTCAACTCAGTTATAAATCTATGTAGGAGAGACATATGGAATAAGATCCCCCCCCCACCCCCGGTGTGGGCTACCCAGTCGTGCAGGAGTGAGTGGGCTTTGTGCTCTCATAATTCCTCTCACCTGGAGCAGTTGGTGAAGATGGAAACCGGATTGAGATTTGGCTCGAGATCCCTGGTGCATCAAGCAGCAGAGCTAAGTCACTTCAGGGGAACCTGGAAAAAGCACCAGTTTTGTCTCAGTGGGGTGTCTCTAAGGTACAGTGCCTCCAGGCATGTATTCCTGGGGTAGAGCCATCTACTCACCGCCCTTTTTTCAGGACAATGCCTTAAAGCATAATCTAGCCATAAATGTTTCGAGCTGTGATCTGACCTTTTAAAAATAATTACTATAGACTCTTGTTGATTTGATGATGAGTTAGGTAGTTTTATTGGATTTCAGAGCAAGAGACTAAAAATGAATCTCCATGGGGGGGAAAACACCGCTAGTGATCTGATCCACTTAGTGTCATGTAGAACCATATTTCAATGAGGGAGCCATGCAGTATGGGGAAACAATGTGGTACAAACAGGAGTGATTTAATAAAATTAAGAATATCAGGGAACAAAATCCAGTCAGTGAGCTCTGGCAGGGACATAATGGAAGTCTCTTTACAGGGACATCTGACTCTGGAAAAGAAACCCAATTTTAAAATGTATTATAAGTCACATCACTCCAGAGCACTTTAGAGAATAAGCTATGAAGTGTTTACAGCATAGTTTAGAGAACACCTTCTATATATGCCGGAAGAATGGAGTTATTGATAGGTCTTTTCTAATGTTAACTTCCATGATTGTATCACTGATAAATGATTTCACAATGAAGTTACATACATGGATTTGACACAATGTCAAGTGAAACTCAGCAATTTCAAATGAAACTCACTTTGAATTTTGGGTTAAAATGAATCCAAAATCTTAAAGGAAAATATTGCAGAGAGAACCAAAGAAAATATATACATGAACACCTCGGAAGCAAAACTACTGGGTTTCATACAGATCTAGTTGTTTTTGCTTACTTCATCTACATAGTTGATGAATATTATGCACGTTTGAATGTTAAGAATCCAAAGAACATAACAAAACACAGAATATTAGAGTCTTTTCTAATAGGAAAATTAGAAACAAACAAGGCTTCACAATGTAGACATTAGTCTTCTAGGCAAATTTGCCACTATCTGTATCCTTCAATGGCATTATTGGTGGAAAAATCCTGTGTGTAATAGTGCACGTATGAAAGGGAAGAAGTTTATTCTAAAGAAGAGGAAACAGACAGATTCGACCATTTCATTTGGATTACCAATAATGTCAGTGGTATGGTGTACTTTCTTCATCGGCACCATGTCCCACTTGTAGCACAACCTTTTCCTCAGACTCAGATTTTAAGGCCAGAAGGGACTGTCATGGTCATCTAGTCTGACCTTCTGCTCATTGCAGGTCACAGAACCTCACCCACCCACTCCTGTAATAGACCCATAACCTCTGGCGGAGTTACTGAAGTCCTCAAATCATGTTTTAAAGACCTCACGTTACAGAGAATCCACCATTTACACTAGATTTAAACCTACAAGTGACCTCTGCCCCCATGCTTTGGGGGAAGGCAAAGAGCCCCCAGAGTGTCTGCCAATCTGACTCGGGGAAAAACTTTCCTGACCCCAAGTAAGGTGATTAGTTAGACCCTGAGGATTTTGGCAATACCTACCAGCCAAACACCTGGGAAAGAATTATGGTAACTCAAAGCCCTCCCCATCTAGTGTCTCATCACGGGCGATTGGGGATATTTGTGACTAGCAGCCACAGATCAGCTACATGCCATTGTAGGCAGTCTTATATCATTCCCTTCATAAAATTATCAAGCTCAGTCTTGAAACCATTCAGGTTTTTGGCCCCCCACTGCTTCCCTTGGAAGGCTGTTCCAGAACTTCATTACCCTGATGGTTAGAAAGCTGTGTCTAATTTCAAGCCTAAATTTGTTGATGACCAGTTTTTAATCCATTTATTCTTGTGTCAACATTGGCACTTAATTTAAATAACTCCTTCCCTGGTATTTATCCCTCTGATGTATTTATAAAGAGCAATCTTATCTCCCATTAGCCTTCTTCTTGTGAGGCTAAACAAGTGAAGCTCTTTGAATCTCCTCTCCTAACATAGGTTTTCCATTCCTCTGATTGTCCTAGTAGTCCTTCTCTGCACCTGTTTCAGTTTGAATTCATCTTTCTTAAACATGGGAGACCAGAACTGCATATAGTATTCCAGATGAGGTCTCACTAGTGCCTTGTATGATGGTACCAACACTTCCCTATCTCTACTAGAAATACCTCACCTGATGCATCACATTGGAGGCTCATAGTCAACCTGTCATCAACCAAAACACACAGGTCTTTTCCAACTTATGTCCACTGCTTATAGCAAAAAAAAAACCTTCTTGTTACTCCCTAAATGCACTTGCACTTTGCACTATTAAATTTCATCCCATTTCTATTACTCCAGTTGTCAAGGTCATGCAGATTTTCTTGTATGATATTCCAGTTTTCCTCTGTATTGATAGTACTACCCAACTATATGTCGTCTGCATATTTTATGAGCACACTCCCACTTTGTGACATGGTCCATTAATAAAAATGTTAAATAAGGTCCCAAGACTGATTCCTGAGGAATTCCATTAGTAATCTCCCTCCAGCCTGAGAGTTCACCTTTCAATAAGACCTCTTGTAGTCTACTCTCTAACCAGATCCTTATCCACCTTTCAATTCTCATATTAGTCTCCATATTCTCCAATTTAACTAATCATTTTCCATGTGAAACTGTATCAAATGCCTTACTGAAATCCAGATGCATTAGATCTACTGCATTTCCTTTTTCTAATCAGTTATCAGAGACATATCTACATATTTTTGTGGACTAAGGAGTTGTACATCCAAGGCTATGGACTAAAATCAGCCAAGACTCCATGTTCAACAGGTGGGTGGACTCTAGTTGTAGAAAATGTGCATCCTCTCAAAGTGGTTGTAGGCCAGTGAAGACCCAAAATTGAGTGAGCACTGATTGTGGAGGGGCTGTTGTGTGTCTGAGTTAATGACTCAAGGCTGTCAAATAACAGGCTCAATTGGAATGCTTTAATCAAAGATTATCAATCAGAGATTAGTACAGGACTATACAGAATACAGAAATAGATATATTACCACCATTTGTTGTCACACCAAGAGCTGGCTCTGTGTCTCTCCTTCACTGTATCTCAAGGGACATGCAGTTTCCATTCCCCCAATAAGTTCCCATACCAGTGTCATTATATAGGGTTGTAGACAAAGACCACCTCTTTGTCAAAGAAACATACGTTATATCATTTCTGTACATTCTCAGTTTACCTGATTTTTGTGTGATGGCATGATTTACAGCTGAGAGGACTAACAATTCTTCAAGATAATCTCTGTGGGTTCTTCTTTGTTGAAGTTAGATATTCTAAATAGTTAATATATAAATGAATCAAATATACGGGAAGAACTAAAAGGGTTAATATTTGCTAACAAACTAACAGGGCATAGTTAGGGAATATACTGATTCATTACATCCCTCTCAATGTCTATTGCTGTGGGAGCTGCTGTTCAGTTACTGGTGGATTTGAAGCTGCCCACTCATGATAGAAACCCCAAGGGAGTGCAGGCACCAGGAATGCCATCTGCCTTTCTTCAAGCTTGAGTGAGATAACAGAGCATGCAAGGGGACAGGCTGGAGGAGTGAATTTTAATTTAAAACTCTCTGCAACTGCTTCAGTGAATCTGGCCCTATATATTTATTTCTGTGGATGATATGTCATCGCTCTGAAACATCACCAATAAAACTTTGCACTACAAGAGCACTGTGATGAGATAAAACAGGACAAGGTGTCATTGCACTCAGATGCTTGGTACCAGAAAGTCCATGATAAGATGACATAGACCTGTTGAAAAAAAAAAGTCACCTTAAGTGACAGTCTAATTCTTAGTTTTTCCCTACTGTACATTTCTTTATCTCTTAAGTCTATATATCCACATTTTTATTTTTAGGATGCCACACAAATCATCTTCTAACAGTCTTAACACTAATTCAATCATCTCATCATTTGGGGAACATTAACTGAAGACATTGTTTGAAATTTAGATTTCATTCTAAATTTTGCTTCTGAGTTTTTCTGAAAGACCATGTACTGGAACTAATGCCAACTCTAGTTATAAGTATTCACTGAAACTACACCATTGAGCAAACTTAGGGAGTTGGTAGTAAGTTCCCATGGGAAGAAAGTCTAAGGAGAAAACTAGTTTGATAGTTGGTAAATTTTTCAAAGACATTATTAAGGTTACGAGAGCAAACTATTCCACTGCGTATGAAAGACAGCAAGAGACCACCCTGGCTTAATCAGGAGATAACCAATGATCTAAAACTAAAAAAAAAAAAAAAAAAAGTCCTATAAATAGGGGAAGTTAGGTCAAATGACAAAGGATGAATATTAAACAACAAAAAAACCACAGGCACATAGGGATAAAATTAGAAAGGCCGAGGCACAAAATAAGATTAAATTAGCTAGACTTAAAAGGTAACAAGAAAACATTCTACAAATACATTAGAAGAAAGAGAAAGACCAAGGACAGGGTAGCCCCATACGTGGTGAGGAGTTAAAGACAATAACAGAAAATGTGGAAATGGCAGAAGTGCTAAATGCCTTTCAGTTTTCACTAAAAAAAGTTAGTAGTGATCGGTCAACTAACATAGTGAATGCCAATGAAACAAAGGAAGGATTTGAAGATAAAATAGGGAAAGACAAAGTTAAAAAACTACTTAGATGTCTTCAATGCAGCAGGCCTGATGAAATACATCCTACAATACTCAAGGAGCTGACTGAGCCATTAGCAATTATCTTCAAAAACTCATGGAAAATGGGAGAGATTCCAGAGCGCTGGAAGAGGGCAAATAGAGTGCCAATCTATAAAAACGGTAATATGGAAAACTCAGGGAATTACAGACCAGCCATCTTAACTTCAGTACCTGGAAAAATAATGAAGCAAATCAAGCAATCAATTTGCAAACACCTAGAAGAAGATAAGGTGATAAGTAACAGTTAACACTGTTTTTTCAAGAACAAATCATGTCACACCAACCTAATAGCTTTCTTTGACAGGGTAACAAGCCTTGTGGATAAGGTGGAAGCAGTAGATTTGGTATAACTTGACTGTAGTAAGGCTTTTGATACTTCTTGCATGTGCATAAACACAGTATGGAAATATAGCCAAAATAGAGCTATTATAAGATGGGTGCATAACTAGTTGGAAAACCATTCCCCAAAGCATAGTTATCAGTGGTTCACAGTTAAGATGGAAGGGCATATTGAGTGAGGTCCCACAAGGATTGGTTCTGGGTCCAGTTCTGTTCATTATCTTCATAAATTATTTAGATAATGACAGAGAGTACACTTATAAAGTTTGTGGACGATACCAAGCTGGGAGGAGTTGCAAGCTCTTGGAGTATAGGATTAACATTCAAAATGATCTAGACAAACTGGAGAAATGATCTGAAGTAAATAGGCTGAAATTCAATAGGGACAAATACATAGTACTCCACTTAAGAAGGAGCAATCAATTGCACATATGCAAAAGGAGAAATGACTGCCTAGAAAGGAGGAATATGAAAAGGGATCTGGGGGTTATAGTGGATCACAGGCTAAATATGAGTCAGCAATGTAACAGTGTTGCAAAAAGAAAAGGAACACTGTTCTGGGATATATTTGCAGGAGTGTTGTAATCAAGACACAATTTATTCCGCACTGATAAGGCCTCAGCTGGAGTATTATATCCAGTTCTGGGAACCATATTTCAGGAAAGATGTGGACAAATTGGAGAAAATCATTTTTGTTGCTCTCCTCTAGGCTAACAGTCTGGAAAACATGACCTCTGAGGGATGATTGCGGAAAAATAAAAGGGGGTTTGTTTAGTCTGGAGAGGAGAAGACTGAGGGGTGACATGCTAACAGTTTTCAATTACATACAAGGTTGTTACAAGGAGGAGGGTGAAAAATTTCTTCTCATTAACCTCTAAGGCTAGGACAAGAAGAAATGGGCTTAAATTGCAACAAGGGAGGTTTAGGTTGGACATTAGGAAGCACTGGTAGTTAAGCACTGGAACAAATTGCCTAGGCAGGTTGTGGAATTTCCATCATAGGAGGTTTTTAAAAACAGGTTAGACAAACACCAGTCAGGAATGGTCTAATTACTTAGCCCTGCTTTGAGTGCAGGGGACTGGACTAGATGTCCTGTTGAGATCCTTTCCAGTCCTACGCTTCTGATGCTATGATTTGGTACCTGAAAGAGTAGAGAGCATTCTGCTACACCCAGGCACTTAGGACTTCTGTTCTTCCAGTTCAACGTCATTCTTTGCCGTTCTATTTGCACTATTGTGATTCTCTCCCTAGCAATCATGGGTCCCCCATACACAATACATCAGGTCTTGATTGTTTCTTTTACTATATGTTACCACCAAAGTTAATGTGTGACTGTGTGACTAACAGTTTGAACAGCACCCTTTCAATTGCATGTTTGAACAGCAAAATCCAGGAAAAGGATTCAGACAGGTAGAGACAAGATAGTCTTTTGAAAATCACTGGACTGGCACTCAATTCCTAGTTCTGCCACAATCTGAGCAAGTCACTAATGTCACTATGCCTCAGTTTCCCATATATTAAGTGGGTATAATATTTTCCTACCTCATGGGATGTTGTGAGGATGAATTAATTAATGTTTGGGACATTAATGAATGTCCAAGTTATACACTGAGGAGAAAGTTATAAATATATGGCCCCTCTTGGAAGTGAAGAATCCACGCAGTATTACAAACAAGTATTTGCTCAGTCCCTTACACTAACTTATACAATATTCATTTAGAATGTTTATACAGCAAAAGAGGCAATAAAAATAGTTTTGCTTGCTCTTTTGTTTTGGTTTTGTTTTAAATTGAAAATACTTCACACATGCTAAGTCTGCTGTTTTACTTATTATAATACTTAGCATTGCCAATTATGTTTTTTAACTTTCAATATTATTTTTACAAACCTTATATAATTATTTCTAGAGCTGGCCAGAAAATGGGAATTTTTTTCTCTTTTGAATTTTCCTACGGGAAATAAGTTTTCAGATTTTCCTGCTGTGGAAAAAAAATGGTTTGCCACACTTTGTTTTTTAAGTTTTGTCAGTTGGAAAACAGTAAAACTGCTGAAAGTGTTACTTTCATAGAAAAAAGGAATACTTTCACTTTTAGGTGTTAACAAAGAGTGTGTGTGTGGGGGGGAAGCTTAAAAATAAAAAGGTTAAAAGTAAAAAGGGAGAGAAAATAACACTTTTAAAAACAGAAGTGTTACAAAAATTTCAAACGGTAAGAAGTGAGAGAAAGTATCACTTTTTTCTTGGGGCGGGAAAGTTTTTTTATTATTATTATTTTAAAAAGAACAAAGGTGATTTTAAAAAATTCCATAAACTTTTCAAAAATAGCAAAACATGTCAAGGGGTTTCCCTGAAATATTTATTTCAAATTTTTTATTTAAAATATTGATAAAACCCTTTTTCCAATTAAAAAAACCTTTATTCTATTAAAAATTGTCAAATTCTTTCTGAATTACAATATAAAGACTCAAACATAATGTGAGGACTAAGTAAATAATACTCTTCTTGCCACAAACAATTTAGACAACAGGCTAGGACATATAATGCAGAGAAGGCAGCTTCAGTTTTACAAACTGCTCCGTCTTACAGTCAACTCACACATAATTTCCCCACCAGTCGTAACCTAATGCCAGGTGGGAACAAAATGAACCACCTTTTCTAAATGACCAGCACTAACATAGTCTGTGTTTATCACATTCTAGACTTTGCTTCTACATCATCACATAATATCTATGTAAGGGCCCCAGTATGGTACTGCCAAGCTACTTATTATCCCAGCTGACGTAATGTCCCTTGCCATTTGCAGAAACACTGCTTTCTCAAATGTCATATTTCAGCAAATTATCTCAGCATATGGATTGTTGGTTCACTTGCCATAAGGTCACTATTAGTATTCGATGGAGAGTCAGATTCCAAGACTAGAAAGGACTGTTGTGATCATCTAGTCTGACCTCATGAACTCATAACTTAACTCCAGGTGAGAACTGAGATCCTGATACATTGAGTATTTCTAATAGAAGCCTTCTGTATATTTACTGCATCACAAGGGAAGATATGTTCTAGCATAAGGGTGTCCACAAGGCTCTAAATGTTGGCTCTTAACAGTGTTAAGAAAATTTGGATTGGGTTATTAATTGAAAAAGTGGTCCCTAAGCCATGTTTTTAAGCTGAAATGCTGTGGCCTCCAAAACACCTAACCATTTCTTCTCCTATTGCCCCAAGCTCCGATGTGTGGCCTCTGAGCAGTTGGTCAGCAGCTCAACTCCCGCTCTGGCTGCCTGCTGCATTGCAGAGAAAGGAGAGAGTAGTTCAGACTGCTCCATAGCCTCCTGTGCTGCTGGATTACATCTATACTGCAGCTGGGGATGAGCCTCCCAGCACACGTAGACAGACGTGTGTGGGTGGGGCTTGCGCTAGCGTGCAAAAAATAGCTCTGAGGATGTTGTGGCATGGGCTAGCCACAAACTCCAGCCCACCCTTCCCTCTGGATATGAGCATGGATGGTTACCCCAAGCCCTCTTCAGTGCTGCCATGTCTGCACAGCTATTGTTAATGTGCTAGGTCAAGCCCCGTTAGCACAAGTTGGTCTGTCTGAGCTTAGAGGTTTGCTGCTTGATGCACTGGAGTCTCAGGGGAGCAGGATAGGAATTGTCTGGCCCTGCTTGAGCCCAGGTGACTGCATAGGAAAGGATGGGTATCCTCTAACGCCACCATCAAGGGCAGTTCAGCAGATGGGGAAAACAGGAGAAGAGGAGAACCAATAATCGGTTATGGCCCTAGAACTGGCTGGAAAATGGAAATCCTTTCCCACAAAACAAAAGTTTCTGAATGTTTTCCCATCTCAAATTGAGGCAAAAAGTCAAAAAGCATAAACTGTTTTTTTTATGGGAAGGGATTTACAGAAAAAAAATCCCCAACAGACCAAAAATGGAAATTTTCAGCTTGTTGGCTTCCTGTTGGATATGTGGGCGGATGGGTGGGCTCCCTAGTTCCCTGGCTGGCCACCGTCCCATGCTGCCTGGGAAGGCAGCTAGCCAGGAAGCTTGGCAATCCAGAAATCAGCTGTCTGGGGCGCTGGCTAGCCAGGCAATGAACAAGCACTATGAGCCTCATAGCCTGGAGACTACCAGGTCCTCGGTAGTCCAGCTGGCAGTCTTCTGGAGAGCCTGGGAGCCATGGGAAGCCTGGTAAGGGACCTGCATGTGGTTTGTCCTCCCCCAGTACTGTCTGAGTGGTGCTACTATAGCAGGCCAGATAATCTGCCCCACAGCACTAATTAATTGTGGCCACTTGGTTCCTTCTGCACTCCAGCTGAAAGTGTCTAGACAACCTGCTTCTTTCTAGGGTTTTAATTTTTGGATTTAAAGTGACTGAATTAATACTTGCTTGAAAGAGTTTGATAGGTAACACTTTGTTTCTGTCATTGTTCTCTATCATCATTAGCTATAAGATGACATAGGTGATTTGATTTTAAATGGCTGCTCTGGAGTTCGAAAACTGAAAATCTTGTTTGGCAATTTACCAAAAAACAAACAAAAAAACAATCAAAGATAGGGAACACAATCATATTACACCAGCATAAATCAGGAGGATTTCTGTCAGTTAGTGAAAGGGCACCAATATAAAACTGTTGTGAGATCAGAATAAGCACAGGATATTAATCTATTTGTAATGCTACTAAAAGGATTTGAGAAACTGGCTTGAATTTCCTTCACGGTGGGCATCTGTACAGTATATGCGCTCATCAGTTCATGTACTTGCTGCTTCTCTTCAACTCTCTTTTCACCCTGTGATGGGTTGGGATCACAGAGACCTGCTTGGTGCTGCCACCTGGTGTGCCAGGGCTACCTCTGCCCCTGCTTCCAGGCCTTTTCCAGCTTGGGACTCCCGAATCCTGTCTGTTTTGGGCCAGATTCCCCTGATCTGCTGCAACACAGACCCTCAGGTCCGAACCAAGTCCACTCACAACTGTAAGGCTCCTGGAAGCGCTCTTGCCTTTTACACCCAGGTGTCCAACTCCCAAGGAGGTTCAAACCCTTAATAAATTCGTTTTACCCTGTATAAAGCTTATGCAGGGTAAACTCATAAATAGTTTGCCTTCTATTTCAAAGATAGAAAGATATGCACAGCTGTTTGCCTTCCCCAGGTACCAACTCGCACTCCAGGTAACTTAATAAGCAAAAGGTGATTTTAATAAGTACAGAAAGTAGGATTTAAGTGATTCCAAGTAGTGACAAACAGAACAAAGTGAATTACTAAATACAATAAAATAGAACACGCAGTTCTATGTCTAATCACCCTGTGTACAGATAAAAACCTCACCAGGTCCAGTAAACAGGCTATCTTCCTCTTAGCCTGAGTCCAGCAATCACTCACCCCCCTAATGTCTTTGTCCTTTGTTCAGTCTCTTTCAGGTGTGTCCTTGGGGGGTGGAGAGCCTCTCTCTTTAGCCAGCTGAAGACAAAATGGAAGGATCTCCCAAGGGCTTTTATATCCTTTTCCCACTCCCTGTGTAACATCCTACCACCATGGAGTTTTGGGATCACATGGGCAAGTCACATGTCCATGCACCCCTCAGTAACCGGTCCAGCCAGTCACATTCCTGTCCCTGCTCAGATGTGGATTGGGGTCTGCACCTTCTTTTGTCTGTTAAGTGCTTGCATTTAACTTGCACATTCTTTTCTCCAGACCTGATCCCATGCTCTTATAAAGGCTATGTATAAAACCAGCACATATAAAACCCATATTCATAACTTCAACTATAACAATGATACATGCATACAAACAGGAGGAATAGATTCAGTAGGTCAAAACTTTCCCAGAGATATGTTATATGGCATGTGTAGCATAAAACATATTTTAGTTACATATATACATTTATAAGCGTGTCCCCATAAAGTTTTATGGAGTACACTGCCACACACCCTTTATCTTTCACAGAGGAGAGTAGACGCTAAATTGAGATAGATTTATTACTATCAAAATCATGCTGGCCATGTCCAAAAGACATTGGTACCTTTTTTACACATGCCCTATGAATGTAAATGTGATTTTTAGATTGTACTCTCTCTCCCCTTGACCTTAATAGCGCCGGGGGCGGGGGGGCCGGGGATGCAAACAGCACCACAATTTCTTTTAATTCAATCTGGACCATTCTTTCAGACTTTGTGGAAATACCAACAGAATGAGATCAATTAATTATAATTTTCCCATCAGCATTGCTTGTCCTTGTCAGTCATGGCCCTCTTTCCCTCATATCTCTTTTCTGTCTTTTAAATTTATAACAACCACCACTTTACACATGTTATTACTTTAAAATACAAAATTCTAGGACAGAAGATTATTTAGATTTACAAGTGTTGGTTTCATTCTAACTTGGGGATCTGAGGCCAATTAATTGCTTTCACTTACTTTGTACCCGTAAAGATGTTCGGTATTTCTTGGAGGCGCACCAGCAAGTTATTGAATGTGTTGAATTTCCACACCATTCAGTCACGACGTTATACATCTTGGATGGCTCTTAAAGAATAGATTAGTACAAGCTATCCACTTATTTACCTTTGTATTGCTATTAATTAATGTTTTCTCATTTGTTACATTGAAAATGATTGTCCAGTGTCATGGCTCCAATTATATTGCACATAATAATCAACCTTGCTAATAGAATAACCTTAGATGACCCCTAGTAAGGTTGAATAACTTCCGAATGTGGGTGTACATACATTTTGATAACACATGTTTTCTTTAGTAATGTCATGTTTATCTCAGTCACCTCTAACAAAGTGCTGGGAATGCTTATTCTTAGGTTTTGAATGCATTATGGCATTCTTTCAAGAACTATCAATGCACAGTGGCTGTTGTTATTATTGGGTGAATGCAGATGAATTTCAATACATAGTAGTTGCATCTTTTCTTGTGATAGAAAAATATTTTTAAAAGGAGCTACTAAGTGGTGGTGACCTGTTTTGACAAAGTGGAGAATTTGAAATCTGAGCGTTTTCTTCTTTAATTCATTCAGGGCTAAATTCATCCCTGATGTAACTCCATTGACTTCAGTGGATTTATGCCCAGAGGTGCATTATAGCTAAATAAGTAAAAAGAAAGCAGCGAGCTTGTTTCTGTAAGATAGAAAACCAAACAACACACAAAGAAACAAACCTACCCTGTATAATAAGTACTACTAGTAAGTAATACGCCTATTTGAACTAGTATATGGCTAGGGCCTGTGGCAAAGCGAGACTCACTGGTGCAGTGCCTCCTGCTGGTCATCTTGGGAATTAGCACTTTTGCAGCCTCAGAGCGCCCTCTGCTGGTTGGTGGTTAGCCTGCCTTGGGACCCCAGTGCCCCTTTCCTCAGATTCTGCCCCAGCAGTACCCCCAAACGCTGGGTCTCTGCTCCCAGGGGAACTCCCAACCCTCTAAGTCCACCTTGCCTCAGTGGCTACCTCCAGTCATCATCTAGCCCCTGTTCACTGGGGCAGACTGCTGTGTAATGGCCACTCATCATTGGCAAGGGGGGTTTGGACTAGCTGCCTTTGCCTATTCCTAGGCTGCATCTCTGCAGCCCCAGTACCTTTGATAGGCCTTCACCAAAGCCTGAAGCCTGGGGTCTTTACCAGGGTGGAGTTCCCCAACTCCTCTTGCCCTTCCCCAGCACTGCTCCACTTCAGGTACCTTACTCCCAGACAACTAACCCTTCCCAGTCCAGAGCTAGAGTGAGACTTCTCTAGCTCTTGGCCTCCAGCCCTCTTATCAGGGCCAGCTGGGTCCTGATTGAGCTGGCCACACCTGGGCTGCTTTCCCAATCAGTCTAGCTTGGCTGCTTTTAACTCCTGTTCTCCAGGAGTGGGGCAGCTGCCCCACTCCTGGGCCCTATCAAATTCATGATCCATTTTGGTCAATTCCATGGTCATAGGATTTTTTAAATAGTACATTTCATGATTTGATCTATTCAAATCTGAAATTTCACTGTGTTGTAATTGTAGGGATCCTGACTCAAAAAGGAGTTGGTGGGGGGCAGGGTTGCGGTACTTCTACCCTTACTTCTATCTGCTGTTGGTGACAGAAACTGCCTTCAGAGCTGGGCAGCTGGAGAGTGGTGGCTGCTGGCTGGCACCCCAGCTCTGGAAGGCAGAGACGCCACCACCAGCAGCGCAGAAGTAAGGATGGCATACTATGGTGTTGCCACCCTTACTTCTGTGCTGCTGCCTGCAGAGTTGAGCCCTCAATCAGCATCTGCCACTGTCTGGCTGCCCAGCTCTGCAGGCAGCAGTACAGAAATAAGGGTGGCATAATATGGTATTGCCACCCTTACTTCTGTGCTGCTGCTGGTGGCGGGGCACTGCCAGCAGCTGCCACTCTCCAGCTGTCCAGCTCTGAAGGCAGCGCATAAATACAGGTGGCAATACTGTGACCCCTCCCCTAAAATAACCTTGCGACCCACCCCCACAACTTCCTTTTGAGTCAGGGCCACCAATTTGAGAAACGCTGGTCTCCTCCCGGGAAATCTGTGTAGTACAGAGTAAAGGCACACAGAAGACCAGATTTCACGGTCTGTGACACATTTTTTATGGCCGTGAATTTGGTAGGGCCCTATAAATAGCCATATTCTAATACCTTTGCTTGATTCTAGCTGGTAATTTGAGCTTCCCTTCATGGATGCCTTGGTGAAGCTGGAGATGAAGGGGATTATGGGGAGCCAAGCAATTAGACTCTAGGTTTAACTAAAAGATTTTTAAAAACCCTCTATAAGTTAGACAATAAGATTTGGGGGGAAAGGCAGCATAGTAAATATTTGGCTTATGCTTCAAATATGCTATGTGAATTGATGTATGACAAGCAAATATTATTTCTTACTGGTATTCTCAGAAAAGAATGAATTTCTCATTAGAACAAATAGCTGTATGCTAATTCATCTCCCATTTATGGCAATGGAAAAGTGCAGGGCAGTGAAGGAAAAGCTGTAAAGTTCAGCATTATGGCTCTGTGCCTCCAAGCAAATGTCATATGTAGGTAGCATTTGAAAATTATAGGGCAGGCTTATTAATAGGTCATAAAGTGACCATTGCTTTTGTTGTTGTTGTTGTTCATAGCACAGTAGGATCACTAAGATCATTATACTGTTGTTGGAGCTTAAAAATGGAAGCTTTTAGGTCCCTCATAGGTGCATGCATTCCCTAGAGTGCTGCTCTTGTTTCTATGCTTAGACTACATTCACTCAGTTGGATTCCAGCTATGTGCCAATGAAAGAAGATGAATTAGGCTTTCAGTGCTTTGACTTTTCAATTAGCCACAGGGGATGGGGAGGAAAGGAATATTTAAAGTGTAAAAAAATCACAAGGAAATAATTTCTGATGATCACTTTTCTGAGCAAATGCTTTCCAATTGAAAATTACTTGAGAATATAGTTTACATGTAATCAATATTAGTCAAAATGTTATTTCCAGTACAAAAACTTGTAGAAGACAAGTGTGTGGGGTACAGAGATGGAGTTATCGTATGTTACTGGCCTTAAATGTTGAAGACTTCTTTTGTCCATATGGATCCCAAAGCATTTATGCATTTTGCTAAATGATATAAACACTTTGTCCATCAGTCTAGTCTAATCACTTTACCAGCTACAAAAATTGAGAGAATTATTGAGTGTAACATAGCAGCTGATGATAAATGCACAGAAACATTATGCAAGAGTTTAGGACAGGAAGTAACAATATCATATTCAACCAAAAGTCACATTGTAATTAGATGAGCACACAAGGATGGTTAATGACCTCCTTCCAAAAATTGCTATGGGAGTCTTACATGCCCCAAGTATAATAACTGGGCCTCTAGTGTAGTAGTCAGGATGACTTCCGTTTTAAATCACACCTAAAAGACAGCTTCTTCAATATCACAGAGCCCACAACAGCAATTATTCAGTTACGTCAGGTACTGATATTATAACTTCTATAGCATTATCAATACTAGTTCTTGGAGCAGTTGGGTATGTATGTCAGGCCCAGTAAGTTTACCTTCTGAGAATTAACAAAATCACTTATTGAGATGAGATAGCTGCACTGTTTCAAGTTGTAAATGTTGGGAGATTTCTTTATGATGGGTTGTGCACCATTGCAATGCACTGCTGTTCTCCCACAGTGACTAGCCACATACATATATATTGGGATTGTGAGGCAGGTTCCCCAAAACAAAGTGAGTCAGAGGCACTATTTATGGTAAACAACAAGATATTAGCTGTAGTCAGTTAGAAATATACAGAAGGGGAGTTACAGTGCTCAGTTCCCTGAGGCGGGGATTGAGGAATTTAAAGACTAATAGTGTTGCCAATAGCACTACCTCCCCTTAATTATACAACCTGAAAAAAAAACCTTTACCATAATTTGTGTGGCAATAAGTTGCTTCTAGTTCCCCTAGTGGCTCATTATAGTATCAATGGGAAAACAGACCATAACTCTTAGATCACTCCTACCATTTCAAGAAGCAATAACAAGAGTAAAAGTAATAAAGACAATATTAATAACTTCTTTCACTGTAAAGGTTGTTGGTTTTTTAAAAAAATGTATACTGTTTATTTTCTTTTCTCCCCCAAAGATATCCTTAGCCTGGTGCTAATCAAAACAGATTTATTCCAACTGTGATATTAAACCCAGAAGGGGAGAATAGTTTATTTTTTTAAAGCATCTACAGTTGTGCTCATTTCCCTTCTTCATTTCATCTTTTGGTGATGATGATGATGATGTTAGTATAATTGGTCTTGTGCATTTCAAGGAAGAACAAAATCAGACTCTAAGTGCCTATTTCTTCTCAACAAGCAGGTTCTACCATGACTCACCCTGCTGAACATTCGCAGCAAAAGGGACAAATGAAATATTCCAGGAGCAATTTGCATGTGTTCTCTGTAAAAAGCCACTGTAGATGAATGTGAACTGTTATATTTTGACTCTTGAAAAAGTGCAGTCCAGGTGTTTCAAAATTTCCTCCTGTCCTGCAGGAATAGGAGGGGTTTTGTTTTGTTTTTGTTATAACAGGCACTCTTTGTTATTCAGTGGAATCCACTGCAGAATTGTTGGGATTATAAGACTGCAGGACTATCAATGCACTGTAGAGAGAACTACACATCTCATTTTAACACAGAAGAGATTTTTTTTTCTATTTTATATCTTATTCTGGAGGCCAAACTTGGTGCTCCAGCTCCACATCTGATCTCTCATGATAGTCTTCAAAGGCAATCAACTTGACATCTCCCATGCTTTCAAAGTGTCATTAAAATGTCTTAAAGTTTGTGCCCAACTTGCTACCACTTCATGATTTTTCTTCAGTTTGCACTTTTAAATACATGTTTAATATTCTTTTCTCTCTTTCTGGTGATTACCTGGGTTGTGCTAGTGGGGGAGAGAGCTTCAATGCTTTCCTTCACCTAACAGCCACTTTGGTCATCCCCACTTGATGTTTTCACGCAGGTGAAGGGTCATGACATGGCTTACAGTCCTTGCTCTTATCTGTGACAGAGTGGCAGATCAGGCAGGGAGGTTTACAGTCCTGCTACATCTAGGGTGACCAGATGTCCCGATAAAATCAGGACCATCCTGATTTTTTGCTCTTTGTCCCACGTCGGGACACCATTTGTCCCGATATTGCGGCTTCGGCCGCTTGCAGCTTCGCTGCTGCCATTTTTTATTTTTTTTTGCTTCCCCCAGTGTCCCGATATTTTGTTTGTTTCATCTGGTCACCCTAGCTACACCCCCACTGGTTGCTCATAGACTCTGCCTTCCCATTCAGCTCTCCCCCAATTCTGCAGAGAGCCTGGGGAGAGACTAGAAAACGAGTGTCACCTTGCTACACATTATTTACCATTCGCAGCTTCATGCTGTGGTGATTGTGATGTTTGGATTTCATTTGCCCTAGAACAATGTGGGGAACCACGAAGGGGAGACACCATCTCAGCCTTTATCTTTCAGCCTCTTCCAGGAGTCCTAGGGAGGTGAATAGACACCCTTCTGACTGTTCCTCTGTTCTTATCCCACGCTCTTACAGGACCTTTGTACACATGAATTCCCCTAAGTTGGCATGACTTTGATGTCACCATGCTGATATGTAGGATTCGTGAATTTCACTATCAACACAGAAATGAAACTGACTGGACACTAGCTACTTAGATTGTATAAGCTCTTTGGAGGTAGAACATCTTTTTAATTTTACATGTGTCCTGATCCCTAATAGAAGTCTCCATGTACTGCTGCGATACAAATAAATATCTAATGCAAAAATAAGACTGAAAAATAGAGAGCACCACTTATTTAACCACTTGCAATTTCTGTATGGTAAGGTTACATGTAAAAATAGTAGGTAAGAGACTTTCATATAGAAATGAAGAAAGATCTAGAGAAAAAGATTTTGGTTAAGGCACTGAAATGGAACTTAGGAAAGCATGGGTCTAGGTCGAGTTCCACAACAGACTTCCTCTATGACCTTGGGCAGATCATTTAATCACTGTGTCTTCATTTCCCACCTATGAAATTGAGATAATACTCGCTTTCTCCTGCCCTTTTGGCTTTTATTGTCTTGTTTATTAAGAATGGAAACTTTTGAGGTCAGGTACTGTCTCTTAATACATGAATGTACAACATAATGAGGCCCTAATTTCAGCGGTGGCTTCGTAGCACTACCACAATATTAATAATAACATTTTGAAATTGATAGTGTTCCTTTAAAATCCTTTCCTCATTATGTTTGGTGGGGTTTTCAGAAATTATTTGAAAAATGTCACAAGCTTTATACTCAGAATTGCCAATCTCAGGAGATCAAAAATCATGAGGCAGAGCTTACATGCGATTTACTACTATATCATTAATAATAACATATGCATTTATTAATATTATTAGTGCAATAATGTTAATAAACATGTACATTTTGATGTTGTTATTAATTGATAATGAATGTTATAGCTGAATACAATAATGGGGGTTTTGGTCTGTCTTTAGATTTTTGGGCTCTCCCTGAGGGTGTGTGTGTATGTGAGAGAGAGAAAGAGAGAGAGATTTGGCCCCATGCTTCAGGCGCTCTCACCCTACAACTCCCCATCCACTGCCCAGAAATTAATTTTGCCCCCAACTTTGAAATCAGCTCTGCCCTCCCCTCTCCCAGCCCTCCTTTCCATCGGTTCACCCCCCTTTTCTCAGCCACACTTCTGCTCATTCTGGTGTTCTTCACTCTTCTCTTCCGGTCTTTTGGGTTGGGGGCTGCAGTGGGGTTACCTCTCCCCCTTCCCGGTTGGGTGGGGGGCAGCTCCAGGAATTCTTTTCCTCCTTCCCTTTCTGGAGACAGGTGGTGCAGGGGAAAGTGGATGGGGGAGGAGCAGAAGAGTATTGCTCACAGGAAGGGAGGGGAGTTGCTTTGCTCTTTAGCTCACTACTCCCCCTCCCCTCCCATGAGCATGGCTTTGGGATTCTGAGGTGAGGGGGAGGGAAAACTGCTTTTCCCATAGGAGCTGTGATTGGTTGCTGTACCCCAGAAGGCAGGCAATTGGGACAGGCATCCAGGGCTCAGATTCGCTAGTGGGCTGGAGTTTCTCTCTTCATCCCCAGACTGGGCTTTAGCCACAGCTAAAATCCCGTCACTGCGAAAAAATCATGAGAGTTGGCAACACTGATGTTACAAAACTGACATCATTTCCCTACGTTTTGACAAGCTTTACAGACTGCATGGAGAACTGAAAATGGAACAATTGTAGGTGTAAGATTGTAAGGAATATATGTGGTGACATCTCTAATGTATCATAAGTGAGGAGTGATTAAGAGTCTTATCTGCATCTCTTTTTAAATTTTTAATTAAATTAACACATCTGATATTTTGTAATGGAGCTTACTAGAAACTGTATATGCTTCTTCATACTAGGTTAGTAAATGTGTGACTCACACATGAATGCTAGTAAGAGTCAACTGAACTATATTTGTTGACTCTAGTCAGCTGACATGGGTCTGGGTTACTAGCCCTGTCATGTGACTGAGGGCAGGCTCACTGGCTCCAGTGGTTACTGTACCCTTCAGTAAACAGCAGTTGTCACATATGTATTTCAGAAAGTTAGTGTTTTCTTGCATTTGCATTTTCTCAAAGTTGTATTTGCACCAGCAGAAGGGGAACTGGCCTATGCACGGCAGTGGGGTGTTTCCTCCAAGACCTGCTGTTCTGGGGGGTTCTCAGCCAACACCACCCCGGCCGAGGACTGTGTGACAGGAGAATAATACAGTAGGCCCAGCCTACCCATCCAAACAGATATATCACAGCTGTCATCACTGCCTCCACAGGGAAGAGGGACAGTTGCTGTCACCACTGAAGCTCCCATGCAGAGGAGGTATCTGCTCCTGTTCTGTCAGAGATTACACAGCCCTATCCTGCTGCCCCTTCCACTCCACTCCATTTCAAGTAGAGAGCTGGGTCATAATTTGGGGGCAAAGCCAGAAGTGTCGAAGGAGCGGGTATGTGAGTGTATGTGGCCCTGAATGGGTCTAACTTACAATGAAGTCGATTGAGAAGGGGATTCTACTTTTGTATGATAGGCAAACTACAGTTTGTTGTTTTGGATTTGGCTTGCATTTGGCTGAGATGTGCACCCTGAAGCTTGAGTGCTAATTGGAATTTCATCTGATGTATCCTAGACTTTTTCATAGGAAGATTTGAGGTGGACATCTCTTAATCAGGGTCTCCTCCACATGTGACTTCTGCTTCCAGTCAGGCTGGAAATTTGTTCTGTTTAATACTGCACTATTTTGATTCTTGGGTTTCCAGTTGGTAACATATGAAGGTATCATAGCATGGGGAATAAGTTAGGGAGGCTATTTAAAAAAGAAAAACTACTCAATACTCTGGAACGCTCAGGATTGCTCTTAAAAATGGCCCAAGGTGAGGGTGATGGATCTGGTTTCTTTTTTCGGTATGCTGATAAACCCATCTGATTATTTTTTCTTGCTCAGATCTGAACTTTACACAGTAACATTAAGATATTTGTGGCTAGATTTTGCACTCTCACATTGTCATTAGCTTGTAGCAGGTAGGGATTAAATGGAGTCCACTGTCAGAAGGAAAAAAGGGAACTTCCGTCCCTATCTGCATTTCTTTCTGAAGAGGAGTCTCAAGTGTCAACAGTATTTCCAAACAGCTGTACCAATATCATTTATGTGACTCTTAACTCCAGCTCCAGACAAGAGTTAAAAATCTCTCCTCTTTTGCCAATGTCTGATTTGTTGTCGTCTTTTTTTTTTCAGCATCGCGGAAGCAGTAAGATTGGCTTGGCAGATTGCGTGAGAGAAGGGAAGCACACAGCTACCATTGGGCAGTAAGTGCCAGTTTTAAGTGTTATTTTCTTAGCCAACCCGCAACGCGTATAGCTTCTGGTTTTGAAGTGAATGGAGATGAGCAGGATGTTCAGAGTGATTGATTTGAAACGTTTTTAAATCGGCTGCTCAGCACTGGGAGTGCTACTTTCCTTTCAATGACTTTGTAACATGCATACGTGTACAATCCAAACGGCTTCTAAACTGAAGTGCTCAGAAAAATGTCAAGATACCAGTTTGGCGGTAATCAAGGACCTGGACATAAGCACTGTACAGAAATATACAGTAAATTATTGACATGCTACAAATAATTATTTGTACAAGTAATTATTGACACGCTACAAATTGAAAAGTGCATTAAACAGCATTCAGGTAAACTCGTTCAGATACCAAGAAGTTTTAAATAGATAATATTCAAAATCCCTCTAAAATTAGAGGGAACAGTGCAGGCATGCACACACAAATCTATGCCCTCGGAAGCTAGGAATAAAGCCATATCTGTCAGTTCTGTATGCATACTACTAAAATGCCACTCTGATTTATATTATAAATGACTGTCAGCTTTGTTTTTGAAAGCAGTGTGCTTTGCTGCTAATTTACAGTTTTTGGAATAATGCCACCTTAAGTTTCCATTGTAAAATATAGATGGCTTCTATTTTTCACTTGAGAAAATATCTCTGCAGCAGAATACAGCATATAATAATAAACCTTAAAGGGCTTGGTGGACTAAATTTGCAAATGGCGCATAATACACTAAATTTGAGGGCTGATGGTGTACGGACATTTAGAATTATTTGCAGCTGCATTAAGCCCATCAGCTGCTTTCTGAAAATAATGTAGAGATTTTGCATGTGTGACTTTTCATGCCGCAATTATCAGCTTCTTAAAACACACAACTCAGTGTTAGGGTGTCATTTGTACACTAACTAGAGTTAAAAAAATGAAAGCTATTCAGGTAGAACTGTCTGGAAATGTAGTCTGGTGCTCTAGGTCTCATGGTCCTGCTTCAAGTAATTAGGAGCTGGATTGTGCCGCTCCCTTATGCAGAAGTGCAGATGAATAGGAGGGAATAAGGTCTCCTCTGCCACCATCTGTGTGATTAATGTAAGAGACAGCCAGATTTGCAGTTCCTGCAGTCCTTAGAGCACAGGATCTTTATCTCAGCTACTCTCCCTAGGAGCAACTGAGTAGAGGGGTCGGGGAGGTGGAACACGGATTCCACCATGCCTATGTTCTGGCTGGTCATGCTGTGAGTAAGTATCATATTCCCATTATGTGGATGTAATAACTGACTCTCCTCACCCCCCCGCACACACCACAACTCAGATACCCACAATGCCTGTAGTGCTCTCCACCCCACCCAGGGTATGGTGCATCTCCACCCCACACCTTGCTATGGACTCTATGCTAAAAGCTCAAGCTAGCACTAACTAAATAAATCATTAATCCTAGCTTAATATAGTAGTGGGAAGGAAGAAAGGAAGGAAGACAGATAGTGGCTACATCCGATGAATTACTAGGTGACTGGGGTGGTAGAAAAGATCTAATTTGCTTGAATAAATATGGGAACCATCCATATACCAGCAGGATAATCTGGCAACCCATCTCCTACAGTCAATAAAAAGGTGCCAGTCATATTTTTGACATGAAATTTATCTGAAAAAGGATCACCTTGAAGGTATGGCTGCATTATCTCCTCAGAAGTCAGCACCAAGGTTATGAATGAGAGAGGAGCATCCATAGAAATGAAAGAACAAATGAAGTGATGATAAAACTTGTAATTAAGTGGGGGCAAAGATAGATCAAGAAGATGTGACCTGTAGCTCTTTGTTTGGAAGAACATATAGAGAAACTGGAGGCTCATGGGCTTATTAGTGGGAAATAGTCTCATTCTTATGTCACTGGCACAAACCCAGCCTAGTCCAATAGGGACCAAAAATTATTTCCACCCAGTGATTTTTTCACACTGTGTGTGTAATGAGCAAGATAAAAGTATCTACGTTAGAAAAAAACAAACAAAAGAACCCCACAGCTGGTACTCATTGTCACTCTTGTTTACAGTTTTAGCGGAGGAGCTGAAGACTGAAATCCCCTAATTCACAGGATATGTCAGCCTTGCAAAATGTAGGGTGGGATTGGATAGGCAGGGTGTGGAAAGCTTGCCCTACCACTGGCTGTGCTGTTCTTTTCCTGGTAACACATGGAGGATTTTAGCCTGCAAGGCTATCAATCCCATGTCCTTCACAAGCAGAACACAAATGAGGGGGGCAATAAAAACATCTGCCTAGTGCTCTACATATTTACACAAAGAGGAGTATGTTGCCATTATTTTGTTTATCATTCAAAAAAATAATTGGTAAGCAAATGTGAGCAGTGTCCGTTATGTGTACATAGCACCTACCACCACTTTTTATAGCATTTATATTATATGAGTAGTCAACGTTCGCAGTTAAATAGTACATAAGCCATTATTTATTAAGATGTTTCCTACTCTCTCTGTTCAATGGGCCATTAAATACCAGTCGATGGAACAATAATATTTTATTCTATTTTCTCCAAATAAATTGAAGATTGGTGCCCTAATGAAACATGTTCCCAACAATCATCCTTATCCTACCAGGTATGTGTGGACTACTGCTCACTTCTAATGGACTTTGTTAGTGATGGTCATAGGGGTAAGAACTGGAAGACAGTTTAAATCAACCCAAGACAATTTTCAACGTATGTCAATGGTGTACAGTTCCAACATTCAGAGAGGAAAAGAATGTTCACATTTAAACAATTATGACCTTAAAGTAGATGATAGAATACAGAGATTCCAAAGCAAGTTGGACCGGATCCTCACCACGAGGGGGCGGGGGGCAACTTCCTGCTGCTCCAGTGATGCAGAGCTGCCCTAGAGCCATTTTAGCCAGCTTCTGGGGGATTTCTCCAGTGCAGGGGAATCCCCAGGTAGAACAGATTTGCTGCAGCAGCTCCTACTCCAGCCTCTATCCCTGAAGCCAGCACTGGGGGCATTAGTGGGGAAAACAGAGTGCCCCTGCTATCCCTAACTGTCAAAATAGCCCCTTACAACTTTCAGAAAACGTTCTCAATGTGTTTAGCCTGGATTGTAGCATCCCCAAACAGCAGGTTGCAAAGGAAGTTTACAGCCATCTTTACACCCCATCCCTACCCCTTATCTCCTCAGCTGCAGCAAAGGATTGGGGCCATGAGCTTGATATTATGGTAGGTTGTTTGCATATTAGCACCTGTGGTCACTTATTTCATAAACCGCATAGCACAGTAGCTCGTTGTGGGTTACTATACTACCATCAATGGTCCTAAGCTTTGCCAGGAAATGTGAAGCAAAATTAATACCCGTTCTGTAAACATTTTATTTTATTCATCGGTAAAATCTCTGTTTGTACTAGTGCCTTGCACAATGGGGTCCTCGTCCATGACTAGGGTTTCTAGATGCTCCAGTAATATGTAAAAAATAATCTATATATTTTTACCAAGAATGGCAAATAATCAGAGAGAAAATACTAAAATGCAGGGATACAAAGCTGTAAATAAAGATGCCTGATCCACAGTTTTCCTGACTGGGTGAGGAATACCAGCATCATGTTGAAGATGAAATTGTAGGACTTCTGGTTGAATATTTGTTGGCTCTTTTCACTAGGAATCAGTATCATATAAAAGTTCAGAGACCCCTTTCAATCTAATATTCTTTTTCCTCATTTTGTTGTTCAGCAGGGGCCAAATTGTGCAATCTACGCACATTGGTGAGCAGGTACTCACATAAGTAGTCCAATTAAAGTCAAGGGGCTAAAATTTGGCCCCATAGAATAGAAATCAGTGGCAAAACTCTCATTGATGTCAGTGAAGCCAGCATTTCATCCAAGGAGTTTACAAGGACCCAGTTCTACCACCTGTACTCCCATTGGGACTATTTGCAGTGGAATAAGGAACTACTACACAGCTGTGATGCTGGCAGAATCAGGCCCTAAATTATTTGAGGATTTGATTTTCTTCAAAAATGATCACAGCAGCACTATGAACATCTACTGTAGCTTCCCAGTCAGATACCTTTCCTTCTGGGCTTGTAAATTGTAAACCCAACATTTGAAACCCACAATCTATAGCCGGCACTCTTTCTTCTAAAGGGTCAAGTTTGTAGGTCATTGATTCTCAGGTTTTGGAAATCATATCAGAGAGTCTTTTAAAGCTCAGGTCTGAGTCAGGGCTCAGGGTTGAGAAAATAGCTGCTTTTAATGTCGCTCCTGGTCTTGTCTGGGGTGAAAATGGAAAAGTTTGTTTTTGTACACATCCTAATCATCCTGACCCTTTGTACATCATAACAAATCACCGGAAATAAATGTGTCTGTGTGGCTAATGTGTCAATAAGGGAACTAAAAATAAATTGGGAGTGATATTTCAAAGATATCTCCAGGCTAACAATCTTAAATCCAAAGCAATGAGAGCAGAGTGGTCAGCAAGTGAGAAGGTCCAAAGAGAGAAGAGAAAGCAAAGGTAGGATCTCCTCGTGCCAGTTATTAAACTGACAGACTGTCTCCTAGTCAATACATCTACAGAAGGAAGAAAATATTAAAAGGAGTTGAAACAGGAGGCCAAAACCTCTTTAAACAGTCAAGGGTAGTACCAAGCTATTTCTGGGAGTGAGCAGAAAAGGAGGAAGATCTGAGGAAGGGAACTTGCTGGACAAACTCAGCCTATATTATCAGATGTCTCTGTTTTTAAGTCTCTCCATATTCATCCCATGTCCTCAAAAGAGCAACCAAGAAAGCAGAATGGTTTCCAGAAGCAAAGAATAACCAAATACAGCTGAAATATATGCAGATAAGAAGTGATAGAGAGCTGATGTATAAATCTACTCCCTTTACTTCCCATATGTGTGTGGCCCCCACTTTCCTTCCCTTCCCTCACCCCCATTACTTTTTCTGGATGTTCACTCCTGTTTTTTTTTTAATGATTCTTGAACATTGAGTAGGACGATGATAAATGTTCTTTCTCTTCACCTACAGGAAATAGGTTAAGATCCAGCAGATATATAGGTTATACTTCAAGTTAGCTTCTGCATGTAAAATGTCTAGTAGCTTCTTTCAAATATTAAAATGTTCTCAGGCATACAAGAAGTGATCTCATATGTGGCTCCTAAAATGTCCTTCAGCTCACACTTGAAAGCTTCCTACATATCAAATTCTGTGTCAGATTTTATAAAGAGCATTTCAAAAGAAAGTTTTATACTGTTTGGTTTGGTGCTAGGCTGCTACTAATACAGTGTGAATGAGGAAAAAAAAGTTTTGAAAATGAATGCTACAAATGCTCTTAACACTTCTTGATACACAGTAACTCCTCACTTAACGTCATCCGGGTTAACATTGTTTCGTTGTTATGTTGCTGATCAATTAGGGAACATGCTCATTTAAAGTTGTGTAATGCTCCCTTATAACGTTACTCTTGACATATTTGTAGTAACAATGTGCTAGTGTACAGACTGAAAAAACAAACAAAAAAACTTACACAAAACAAAAACATAGAGTTTAAAAAAAATGTAGAGGTACAACAATATTAGATATAAGACACAATTCTCTGCTAGCATAAATTGGTGCAGTGAGATCAATATTATCATATAGTTGACTTCAATAGGACTGGGATAATTCACAGCAACAGAGAATTTGGCCCGAAATTACCTGCAGATATACAATTTTGAAAAGACTGCAAATATGCTTTTACTACGTAAATAGGGTAAATATTTCCCTATCCATTAGTAAAAATTAAAGACCCCACCCTCCCACTGGAGTACATTTCTTGTTAGAAGGATTTGATGCAGATATAATAACCAGAAATATTACTTTTTAAAATGTAGTCTTTAGATAGATTTCTCAGTTAAAATATCATCTCTTGTACCTTTTTAAAAAATGTTTTTCATAGATTCTAGGGCTGGAAGGGACCTCGAGAGGTCATCGAGTCTAGCCCCCTGCCCTCATGGCAGGACCAATTACTGTCTAGACCATCCCTGATAGACATTTATCTAACCTACTCTTAAATATCTCCAGAGATGGAGATTCCACAACTGCCCTGGGCAGTTTATTCCAGTGTTTAACCACGCTGACAGTTAGGAACTTTTTCTTAATGTCCAACCTAAATCTCCCTTGCTGCAGTTTAAGCCCATTGCTTCTTGTTCTATCCTCAGATGCTAAGATGAACAAGTTTTCTCCCTCCTCCTTATGACACCCTTTTAGATACCTGAAGACCACAATCATGTCCCCTCTGTCTTCTCTTTTCCAAACTAAACAAACCCACTTCCTTCAGCCTTCCTTCATAGGTCATGTTCTCTAGATCCGTAATCATTCTTGTTGCTCTTCTCTGGACCCTCTCCAATTTCTCCACATCTTTCTTGAAATGCGGTGCCCAGAACTGGACACAATATTCCAGTTGAGGCCTAACCAGCGCAGAGTAGAGCGGAAGAATGACTTCTCGTGTCTTGCTCACAACACACCTGTTAATGCAGCCCAGAATCATGTTTGCTTTTTTTGCAACAGCATCCCACTGTTGACTCATATTTAGCTTGTGGTCCACTATAACCCCTAGATCCCTTTCTGCCGTACTCCTTCCTAGACAGTCTCCTCCCATTCTGTATGTGTGAAATGGATTGTTCCTACCTAAGTGGAGCACTTTGCATTTGTCCTTATTAAACTTCATCCTGTTTACCTCTGACCATTTCTCCAATTTGTCCAGATCATTTTGAATTATGACCCTATCCTCCAAAGCAGTTGCAATCCCTCCCAGTTCGGTATCATCTGCAAACTTAATAAGCGTACTTTCTATGCCAATATCCAAGCCGTTGATGAAGATATTGAACAGAGCCGGTCCCAAAACAGATCCTTGCGGAACCCCACTTGTTATACCTTTCCAGCAGGATTGGGAACCATTAATAACTACTCTCTGAGTACGGTTATCCAGCCAGTTGCACACCCACCTTATAGTAGCCCCATCTAAGTTGTATTTCCCTAGTTTATTGATAATAATATCATGCGAGACCTTATCAAATGCCTTACTAAAGTCTAGGTATACCACATCCACCGCTTCTCCCTTATCCACAAGACTCGTTATCCTATCAAAGAAAGCTATCAGATTGGTTTGACATGATTTGTTCTTTACAAATCCATGCTGGTTATTCCCTATCACCTTACCACCTTCCAAGTGTTTGCAGATTATTTCCTTAATTACTTGCTCCATTATTTTCCCTGGCACAGAAGTTAAACTAACTGGTCTGTAGTTTCCTGGGTTGTTTTTATTTCCCTTTTTATAGATGGGCACTATATTTGCCCTTTTCCAGTCTTCTGGAATCTCTCCTGTCTCCCATGATTTACCAAAGATAATAGCTAGAGGCTCAGATACCTCCTCTATTAGCTCCTTGAGTATTCTAGGATGCATTTCATCAGGTCCTGGTGACTTGCAGGCATCTAACTTATCTAAGTGATTTTTAACTTGTCCTTTTTTTATTTTATCTTCTAAACCTTCCCCCTTCCCTTTTGCATTCATTATGTTAGGAATTCCCTCAGACTTCTTGGTGGAGACCGAAACAAAGACGTCATTAAGCATCTCTGCCATTTCCAAGTTTCCTGTTTCTGTTTCTCCCTCCTCACTGAGTAGTGGGCCTACCCTGTCCTTGGTCTTCCTCTTGCTTCTAATGTATTGATAAAAAGTTTTCTTGTTTCCCTTTATTCCTGCAGCTAGTCTGAGCTCATTTTGTGCCTTTGCCTTTCTAATCTTGCCCCTGCATTCCCGTGTTGTTTGCCTATATTCATCCTTTGTAATTTGTCCTAGTTTCCATTTTTTATATGACTCCTTTTTATTTTTTAGATCTTGCAAGATCTCATGGTTAAGCCAAGGTGGTCTTTTGCCACATTTTCTATCTTTCTTACCCAGCGGAATAGTTTGCTTTTGGGCCCTTGATAGTGTCCCTTTGAAATACTGCCAGCTCTCCTCAGTTGTTTTTCCCCTCAGTCTTGATTCCCATGGGACCTTACCTATCAGCTCTCTGAGCTTACCAAAATCAGCTTTCCTGAAATCCATTGTCTCTATTTTGCTGTACTCCCTTCTACCCTTCCGTAGAATTGTGAACTCTACGATTTCATGATCACTTTCGCCCAAGCTGCCTTCTACTTTCAAGTTCTCAACGAGTTCCTCCCTATTTGTTAAAATCAAATCTAGAACAGCTTCCCCCCTAGTAGCTTTCTCAACCTTCTGAAATAAAAAGTTGTCTGCAATGCAGTCCAAGAACTTATTGGATAGTCTGTGCCCCGCCGTGTTATTTTCCCAACATATATCTGGATAGTTGAAGTCCCCCATCACCAACAAATCTTGGGCTTTGGATGATTTTGTTAGTTGTTTAAAAAAAGCCTCATCCACCTCTTCCACCTGGTTAGGTGGCCTGTAGTAGACTCCTAGCATGACATCACCCTTGTTTTTTACCCCTTTTAGCCTAACCCAGAGACTCTCAACACTTCCGTCCCCTATGTCCATCTCCACCTCAGTCCAAGTGTGTACATTTTTAATATATAAATCAAAACCTCCTCCCTTTTTCCCCTGTCTGTCCTTCCTGAGCAAGCTGTACCCATCCATACCAACATTCCAATCATGTGTATTATCTCACCAAGTTTCGGTGATGCCAACAATGTCATAGTTGAATTTATTTATTAGCACTTCCAGTTCTTCCTGCTTATTACCCATACTTGTCGCATTTGTATACAGGCATCTAAGATACTGATTTGATCTTGCCTCCCAGTTTTGCCCTGACCCTCCTCTCTCTTTGTCATTAGAGCCAACGCCCCCTCCTATTTCCGACCCATCTCCCATGTCCCCATGTTCTCCACTTACCTGTGGGCTTTGCTCACCTGTCCCCATCGAACCTAGTTTAAAGCCCTCCTCACTAGGTTAGCCGGTCTATATCCAAATAGGGTCTTTCCCCTCCTCGAAAGGTGAACGCCATCTCTGCCTAGCAGTTCTTCCTGGATTAGCATCCCGTGGTCGAGGAAGCCAAAGCCCTCCTGGCGACACCATCTTTTCAGCCAGGCATTCACCTCCACGATGCACCTGTCTCTGCCCGGGCCCCTACCTTTGACAAGAAGGATGGAAGAGAATACCACCTGTGCTCCAAACTCCTTCACCCGTACTCCCAGAGCCCTGTAGTCACTCTTGATCTGCTCAGTGTCACACCTCGCAGTATCATTTGTGCCCACATGGATGAGTAGCATGGGGTAGTAGTCAGAGGGCTGGATAATCCTTGACAATGCCTCTGTAACGTCTCCGATACGGGCCCCTGGCAGGCAGCATACCTCCCGAGATGAAATGTCAGGGCGACAGATGGGCGCCTCCGTCCCCCTCAGCAGAGAGTCTCCGACCACCACTACCCTACATTTCCTATTCGCAGTGGTGGCAGCAGACTTCCCAGCCTTAGGGGTACGAGGCTTCTCCTCCTCTGCTGTAGGGGTAGATTCCTTTTTTATCAAACTTTTGTATGTGAAGTTCATCTGAGTTTCATTTGTTTGCAACAGTAACACTGAGCAAATGTATAAGCTGGAAAACATATAAGGATGCTTTCTTGGACTACTCTAGAGATTTTCAGTGACTGTAGGCAATGCATTCATAGCAGATACACTAGCTTCTTTTAATAGTAGAAAAATCACAGGTTTTGCATGTCCTAAAATAGATAACCTAGTTATCTGGATAGTGGGAATCCTCCAACGCAGTAAATGTCTTTAAATGTAAGATGTTCTGTGCAAATCCATTCAGCCAGTCTTGTTTGCCCCAAGGGTGAAAAGTTCCAGGAAAATGCTTGATACTTGTATTCATTTCTGCTTCAAAGTGACAATACAAATAGTTATTGCTAAAAACAGAAATGTGATTTTCTCCAAAGTAACTAAGAAAACATTAAAATGTGACATTTAGCCCTTCATTTTCTCAGTCTGTTCTGGAAGGCTTCTGAACTAGATTTGGTATTTTTCTAATTATCAAGGATCCTTTTCCTGCCAAGATGGTGTAGGTAAGTCAAATATGTTTTGTGTTTGCAGAACTAATTATGGATGGACAATTCCAGTGGTAAATAATATTAGACTCAAGGTTTTATTTGTTTAGTTTTGGTGGGCAGCTGTCTCCTTCCCGCCTACCCCCACTGAAACACACATCTAGCTGTCTGTCTAATACACAAAAAACAACATTAAAAGAAAATTATTACATTTGCAATGCAAGCACCCAGGAGGTAGAAAATGCCAGAATTGGGGTTGCCTATGCATCCTGAGTTTTCCCCCCTTGTGCATGTGCATTATGATACACTGTTTAATTTCATGATCACATACTATTTTCCCCCATGGGATCCCTGCCTCATTCAGTGCACAGAATAGACAGTGCTCAATTAATGAGAAGGTATTGAACATTTTATCTTCATTGTTCAATATATGCCCCCCCCCACTTTATTTATTGCACACTGTTCAAACCATGCTCTGAAGACAGAATATGAATTTCCTCCTGGGTTTTCCTATGACACTTGTCTACAGTGTTTGTGTGTTTAAACCATATTAATGAGTTTATTTTCACAAAAGTCCTATGAGGTGAGGGGCTATCATCTCCATTTTACAGATGCAATACTGATGCACAGACAGAATAAGGTCAAAAGTATCTGCTAATTTTGGATGCCCAATTTGAGATACTTGGAATCTGATTTTGTAGACTATTTAGCTTTGTATAGCACATTGTATGTTCAAAGTACAACTCCCAATGACTTCAGACCCAGCTGTGAGAGCTCAGCACTTGGACAAATCAGATATCAGGAGGAACATACAGTTAGTGACTACCTGTGAAAAGTTTGGTTTAGGTGACTTCTCCAGTGTCAAATAGGAACTCTGTGGCAGAAAAACAGGACTAGAATCCAAGGGTATGTCTATACTACCCGCTGGATCAGCGGGCAGCGATCAATCCAGTGGGGGTCAATTTATCGCGTCTAGTCTAGACCTGATAAATCAACTCCTGCACGCTCTCCCATCGACTCCTGTACTCCACTGCCTCGAGAGGTGCAGGCAGAGTCGACGGGGGAGCAGCAGCAGTCGACTCACCGCAGTGAAGACACCGCGGTGAGTAGATCTAAGTACGTCGACTTCAGCTATGTTATTCACGTCGCTGAAGTTGCATAACTTAGATTGATCCTCGCCCCCCCGCCCAGCGTGGACCAAGGCCAAGTCTCCACGGTAGTGTTTAACTGCCTAAACCACAAGACCATCATTGCAGGAAGAGAGAGGATGATTTTTTCCATCCCCTGCCTTATTCACTACATACTTTTCAACTTCTGCAACATGGGAAGCAGGCATCCTATAGAAAACATCCTCATTCAATACACGACCTTGATTCATACCTGGATTCATATTCTGTGCACAGAATGAGGCAGGGATCCTGTGGGGGGAAATAGCATGTGATCATGTAATTAAAGACTGCATTATAATGCCATATGCAAAAGGGGGCTGAACTAAGATTGCACAGGCAACCTTAATATGACATTTCCTAATTTTTGAATGCTTATCTTTGCAAACTTAATATTTTTAACAAGAGGGTGAGGTAATATCTTTTATTGGAACAACTTCTGTTCATGAAAGAGGCAGGATTTCAAGCTTACACCGAGCTCTTCTTCAGGTCAGAGAAAAGTAATCAGAGTGTTACAACTAATGACAAGGTATGTACTAGGTAACAAAGCACAGAAGGAGGTTGAGGTGGGATGTAGTCAACAGCCAGTTGTAGGAATTTCTCATTGAAAGTTTGAGTTTAACCTGTAGGCATTGGTTCACTTCCACCATTTGTGAAATAACCCATAGGGTTCAATTCACAAGCCACTTCATTTACCAACCCTCCCAACCCCTTAACTACAGTTTTAATAAAAGCTGTAACAGTTCCTATAGACCTATCCTGTTTCAAATTAAAAACTAATCTAGGTGCACAGCCTCTGTAACAGAAACTGTAGAGTTTGAAGACTAATAGAGGACCCCTGGTGTATTCTCCCTGCTTCTCATCAACACCTCCTGCAGGTGAACAGCAGGATATTTATAGACTGATTTTCAGGATATGTTAAATTAGCAGAGATTGACTGTGTGGAACTTTCACTGAGATAGGTGCAATTTACTCTCACTTTCAGCCAGCACTCAGAACACAGCTGGCAATGAATTAAAATGATTGTGTCATGTCCATAAGTCACCTAAGTCACTAAATATCTCTGCCTTTTATTGGCTGAAATGCTCTCATGAGCCTCAAATTCCCCCATTCCCCATATGACTGCACCCCCTATGTTATAATATCTATACAAACTTCCAAATACTCAGAACCTAACTCTCCCTCATCTTTTCAATTGATATTCAGAAACATATTATTTGGATTTCCAGTGCAATACTCTTTCAAGTGGAAGGTAGAGATCTCATGCAGATGGGTTATATATGAACTTCTTACTACATTATTTAGAGTAATTACTTTCCTATAAAGTAACTGCTTAGAAGTGCTGTCAGCAGTCTTTAGCAGACCACCTACTCAAATATTTTGCCCTGTGATTTTCAACTTGAATGTTTGCGTGTAGAAAAATCAGTGGAATTAACGATACTTTATGTATGTTGCACACACAGTTTTTCAGTTTCTATTTAATTCAGCTAAAGATGAAAGTAGTTATAACTTGAGCTGGGCAGAATTATTTCAGTAAAAACAAAGTGCTGAAAATGCAGTTTTGGGTAAACCAAAATTTGGGAAGTAGTTTCAGGAAAAAATGGGAGGGGAACTTTCTAAAAAAGTCAAAATGTTCCATGTTGAAATGTTTCATCTAAAAAAAGTCACATTTCAATTTTTCATTATGAAAAAAATGTTTTCTTTTGAAAATTAGCTTGACTTAACTAAAAAAGCCCATACAATAAATAAAATGTTTTGATTCAGGTTGAAAAAAAAATTGTTTGCCCAGAAATTATTTGTTTTCCAATTTCTCATTTCATTAGGGAAAAAATGGAAAAAAAAAAAACCCTTGTCATTGGTATATAGTAATTTTATTTTTCGGTTTTGCCACTAAACTGAAAGTTCAGTTGTCGCTCAGCACCTCTACCATCAACACCTTGTTCCTCCTCTGTTAATCCTCCAAACAGCATTTTTGAAAGCTGTTGTCCAAACATTGACTGATAAACTTATCCTCTGTAGTCTAAATGTACTGTTTGCAGGACACTCTTGTGATGGGTGAAACAAGATTTGGAGGTTTGGGGCCTTAGGGATTAATCTCTAAACATCTCGATAAGGGTGGGTAAAGCTGCAGAACTATCTGAATTTCTTATGTCTGCTACATGTAGCTGGAAATCTTGTGAGAATAGCATTTATTGCTATTTTAGCACTTCAATTTCCAGTCTTGGTAGGCGGGTGGAAGTGCATAAAAATGAAAAACAAGAGAGAGTTAAGCAATTTTTTAAAAACATCAGAAAAGATTTGGTTCAGGTGCAGGGTGAAGGTTCAGATCACTGCTTCTGCTGTTCTTGACTTTAACCAGCTCAGAGAGAACTGAACCTTTGTCTTCATTGGTTAGGCATTTTGCCAGTAGCTGAGCTATTAAGCTGGCCTTCTCCTCAACATTTGAGCCACAGGTTTCTGAGAGATCAGGTGTTAAGAAGCCAACCAAAGATAGACATGGGGGTTTGTATTTTAAGCACAAATTAATGAGCTTTTCAGAATGATGAGGCATTTTGCCAGTCACTCATAGCTTTTCCTCTCATATATTGTTGTAATTAGGGATCTGTTCACATTTCAATAGTGAACTTTGGCTTTGAGAAATTTATAACTCAAATAAAAATACATTTGAGGAGGGAAAAAAGGAATTTAGGAAAATTACATAAACAGTGCATAACGTGTTTTTGTTACCAAGATACTACAATTCATGCTGCGTGCTACTACATTGAAGAGGAAGTCTTGGTCCTGTTGAAGTCAAAGGTGTGCACTTTAAGCATATCTTAGTAAAGCTGTAGCTCCCAGGATATGATAGACCGCCCCTTCCCTTTTTGTCAGACCATATTAAGTACAGGAGCCAGGATTTCACCCTTGATTTTTGAGGAATATGTCTGTGGACTGCTTAGCCATTTTAATCATGTATAGTTACCAACTTTATGGGCAATGATAATTATGATGATTATGAGAATATCAAATCAAAACTTACAACAATCTATAAATGCATATGCCTTAAATGTAGAGCTGTTAGGGAGTTTTCAGGCACAGGTTTTTTTTTGTTGTTGTAAGATGTCGATTTGTCAAAACTGAAACTATTCATGAAAAGTTGTCAGTTTCGATTGAATCACCTGATTCAACAAAATTTTGAACAAAAACTTGTCAAATTGTTGAAAGATTCCAGTGAAACATGTCCAAAATGAAAAGTTTGTTATTTTGGACTCAAAATAACTTTTGATTTAGAAATTTCTGTTAATTTATACTAAAAAAAAATAAATTAAAAATGAATTTTTTCAAATTTTTTGAAACAAAACATTTCAGTTGACCAGATTAAAAAAAAAAAAAGTTTGGATTAGCAATTGGTGAAAATTGTCAAAACCATGATTTTTAATCCCAACTCTGGAAGCAAAAACAATATGAAATCTCACAAATTTATGGGATAGGAAAATGATTACCTGCCTATGGCTATTTCAGTGCATAACTGCAACATGTTGTTGCTCTAACCCTGTCCTTCCTCACATCACCACTTTCCTGTTGTCTACCACCCTCACTTGTCAATCACATTTACATTTAGATTGGACAGGGGTGGCAGAACCAGGATGACAGTGGGGTAGGTGGGAGGCTTGTGCCCCCGCAATGGGAATTGAGAGGGAGGGTGGATCTGTGTTTCCACCCCACAATGTTTTTTGTCCTCACAGTATCTCTTGGAAGCCAGGGAGGGACCTGGCTATTTTCCACCCCAGTGTGTGTGTGTGCGTGTGTTGTGGGGGACAGAGATGAGAGTGGGACCCAGAGGAGGGGCAGCAGTGGCCACGGTGGTGCAGGAGCTTGGCCTGGCTGCCATGGAACAGGTAGGAGTCCATGTCCCAGACAGGTCCCACCTTCCAGCTACTGCAGGGCCCAGTGAAGACTCCTGACCTGGGAGAGTGGCAGGAGCATGTGTGACAGCTGCCGGGATGGGGGAATGGGACAGGACACCAGCATCTGGGTGGGGGGCATGGGGGAGTCAGCACACAGGGTGCCAGCCAAGGTCTGGTGAGGAGTGCAGGGCAGTAGGCACCAGATGAAGAGGAACTGCCATTGGAACAGTGGTAGGAACTGCCAGGAAGCTGGCTTGTGCCCCTCCCTCCATCTCAGTATCTCCCCTTCCCCGCACCTTCTATCCCTTCCCCCCCTCCCCCATTCACAGGAGCCATCTACCCCTGCCAAGACTGGTAGCATTTGGTGACAGAATTTCTGTCTTTTGATCTGCCTGTAGAGCATCTTGCACACTTTTGGTAGCTGTCAAAAAATAAGCAACAATAACAATATCGATTGTTTAAGAAACAACGGTGGCAATTGGTTATGCTATATTTAGTTGCAAAGCAAGGAAAACAAATAGAATCAAGCAGTTAAAATGCATTTTGGCCATGTTCTGTCTGAAAAATTCACCTTTTAAGGCATGCTTCTACATAGGGCAGACATGCCTCTTGGCATTTAGAAAAGAAATGTTTTCAAACAGCAAGCATATTTGTGTGCAATAACTGCTGCAAAGACTCAGTAGTTATTGATTATAATGGCTTTTTACCCTTTCAGATGTGTGATTTTACAATGCCTTATAGATCTAAAACTGTTACACAAGCATCATTCTTCCTACCCATGTGCATGCACTGTAACAAAGAGTGTAGCACAAAGGGGAGTTAGGCACCTCAACCCATATCCACAAAGGGACCTAGGTGCCTAATCAGAGCCGGGTTTAGGGGCAGGTGACCTGGGCGACTGCCTGGTGTACTGCGGTTCAGAGGGTGCCAGGCTCGGGATGCTATTGTTGTTGTTAGCAACAAAAGGGAAAATAGAATGTTTGTTTGAAGTAAACTGGTTCATGTATTCTGTATGTGGATTCATTTTTCACTGACCTCCTAGAATGTTCTGGTCCAGTGGTGGGCAACCTGTGGCCCATCACGGTAATCCTCTAGCAGCCTGACAGACAGTTTGTTTACATTTGCATGGCCGCCTGCAGCTCCCAGTGGTTCACCGCTCCCGGCCAATGGGAGCTGCGGGAAGTGGCATGAGCCTGGCCTTGGACGGGGTGCCATTTGGTCTAGGACTGGCCCTATCCTAAGTCACAAGTTTTAGGCTCCACTCTGATTCACAAAGCTCCTGCTTGGCTGTCAGCTAACCCTGTAGGTGCCTGAACTAACTTGGAGCCTAAATTTCCACTGCGTAAGTTCCCTATGTTTCTGCTTCAGAAAACATGCACTGCAGCCTCACTCTAGGTGTCCAGTCACCTATCTTCCATCTGAGCCCCAGAGATATGTGTATTTCATAGAACTGGAAGGACCTTGAAAGGCCATCAAGTCCAGTCCCCTGCCTTCACTAGCAGGACCAAGTACTGTCCTCTGACAGATTTTTTTTTTTTGCCCCAGATCCCTAAATGGCCCCCTCAAGGATTGAACTCACAACCCTGGGTTTAGCAGGCTAATGCTCAAACCACTGCGCTATCCCTCCCCCATGGGGAGCAATCCATGAAGTGGGGGAAGCTAGGCAGGCGAATACCTGTCTTCCCAGAGGTATCTGAGCCATGCTTTGAGGATAATGAGATGATGGTAGTATCCATCTTATAACTTTTAGCTCAACACTTAGATCAGTCACCCATGATGTGGGAATCCCAGGTTCAATTCCCCGCTCTGCCTCAGGGGAAGAAAGGACTTGAACAGGGGTCTCCCATAACTCTCAGGAGAGTGTGCTAACCATTGAGCTATTTTGATGTGGGGCTCCCACAATCACTTCTGTTGAAGCTGTTCCATTCTGGATTAATGCTTAAAGAGTTGCTGGGCCAGAGAGAGGGAGAGGGTCTATAGCCTGGGCACTCACTTGGGATGTGAGGGAGAGCCAGTGTCCACTCCAATGACTTTTTAAGTATTTATCCAAAGTGGAACAGCTTCAGCAAGAGAGATTGAGAGAGTCTCACATCAGAATAGCTCAGTCATTAGAACACTTTCCTCAGAGTTATGGGAGACCTCAGTTCAAATTCTTTCTTATCCTCAAGCAAGGAGTGGGGAATTGAACTTGGTTTTCCCACATCCTGGTCCAACGCTTTTGCCACTGCAATAAAATGTTTAAGGTGTGTGGTGCCTGGCTCCTGGAGAGGGGTTCCTGGTTGTGGATTGCAAGCAAAGATAGGTGCCTGCTTCCAGCCCAGACTTATTCCCCTATCTCTGGGAACGGGTGAGACATAGGACACACCCCTCTCATCAGCATCTCCCATTGGCTATCTTGAGTGTGGGGGGAGTCACGTAGCATTCTTGCTTGTAATGATCACATTCTTAGGCCTGCATCTCTTCCCATTCATTGTACAGAGACCCTAGGCACCTAACACAAGCACTGTGGATTGCAGTGTTGTTCCTGTGATTTTCAAGGCACCTAAAATTAGGCACTGAAATGCTGAATATCACATTGCCTCAGTCATTTTTCGGCTCCAGCTCTTACTCCTATTGGTTTCAGTGGAATTTGGATGCCTAGGCACTTTTGAAAATTCCCTAAGGTACCTATCTGCATCATGCCTACCTAAGGTACCTATCCGCATCCTCAATACCTTTAAAAATCTCTCCCTTATGCTTTGCCTATTTTCAATGATCTGTTAAGGTGTCATGATTTTCACAGAAATATTCATTATTCACATTTGTTTGACAAATAATTTGTCAGAGCAAAGTGTATAGATTGCATAGAAATGGACAGCTGCAAATATTTGCTCTTTAAGTTGCATAAATTGCTCATCAAAATCACTTTTTCCTTGTTTGTTTGTTCCCTGATTGGATGACCTGACCATTATGAACAGGATGAAGAAATCACAAGGTTTTGATTCTCTTGGGGAGCAGCTTGGAAAGAGAGAGAACAGGAGAATTTTGAACATTTAAATATTTTCCTGTTCTCTCTTGTATATGAAATTAGATTATATATAGCTACATCTATGGGCTCCAGATATAGAAATAGCTGGGATGACAGAGAGAAAGCTGTAAATCAGACATGGATCATTTAGCAGACTTTGCAACTTCCTCGGGTCACTTTCACATCAGGTAATTGTATGTGTGCAATTCTAAGTGTGAAAGGTGTGACTAGATCTTTGTGTGGCTAATCTAATTGTTACTTGCCATTGCTTTGGCCAGTAGCATTTACAAAAGTGCTGGATTCTTGTGGCTATTCCATATACAACTGCAATTCAATAACCATCCAGCAATCTCTAATTGTGTATACAATATGTTTTTATTGCTACTTACAAAGATCTCTCTCAATTAACTGCTTGAATTCTAAGGCACTGATTAAGGGATTCAGGGAGCAAGGTATTGAGGTGCCTAATGCAATCATAGAATCATAGAAATCATAGAATATCAGGGTTGGAAGGGATGTCAGGAGGTCATCTAGTCCAACCCCCTGCTCAAAGCAGGACGTAATCCCCAACTAAATCATTCCAGCCAGGGCTTTCTTAAGCCTGACCTTAAAAACCTTTAAGGAAGAAGATTCCACCACCTCCCTAGATAACCCATTCCAGTGCTTCACCACCCTCCTAGTGAAAAAGTTTTTCCTAATATCCAACCTTAACCTCCCCCACTGCAACTTCAGATCATTACTCCTTGTTCTGTATTCTGCTACTACAGAGAACAATCTAAATCCATCCTCTTTGGAACCCCCCTTTCAGGTAGTTGAAAGCAGCTATCAAATCCCCCCTCATTCTTCTCTTCTGCAGACTAAATAATCCCAGTTCCCTCAGCCTCTCCTCATAAATCATGTGCTCCAGCCCCCTAATAATTTTTGTTGTCCTCAGATGGACTCTTTCCTATTTATCCACATCCTTCTTGTAGTGTGGGGCCCAAAAGTGGAAACAGTACTCCAGGTGAGGCCTCACCGATGCCGAATAGAGGGTCCTTGTTGAACCTCATCAGATTTATTTTGACTCAATAATCTAATTTGTCTAGGTCCCTCTGTATCCTATCCCTACCCTCCAGCGTATCTGCCACTCCTCCCAGTTTAGTGTAATCTGCAAACTTGCTGAGGGTGCAATCCACGCCATCTTCCAGATCATTAATGAAGATATTTAACAAAACCGTCCCCAGGACCGACCCTTGGGGCACTCTGTTCGATACCAGCTGCCCACTATTATTATTATTATTTATTATTATTTATATTATATTATTATATTAACTAGACATGGAGCCATTGATCACTAACATCGATCTAGCCCGACGATCTATCCAGTTTTCTATCCACCTTATAGTCCATTCATCCAGCCCATACTTCTTTAACTTGCTGGCAACAATACTGTGGGAGACCATATCAAAAGCTTTGCAAAAGTCAAGGAATAATATGTTCACTGCTTTCCCCTCATCCACAGGGCCAATTATCTCTTCATAGAAGGCAATTAGGTTAGTCAGGCATGGCTTGTCCCTGGTGAATCCATGC
Source organism: Macrochelys suwanniensis (assembly GCA_033296515.1). Classification (NCBI taxonomy): domain Eukaryota; kingdom Metazoa; phylum Chordata; order Testudines; family Chelydridae; genus Macrochelys; species Macrochelys suwanniensis. Next base: position 133,307,938 of record CM065776.1, on the reverse strand, counting down.
TGACTGTTCCTGATCACTTTCCTCTCCTCGAAACGCTTCAAAATGTATTCCTTGAGGACCTGCTCCATGATTTTTCCAGGTGCTGAGGTGAGGCTGACTGGCCTGTAGTTCCCCGGATCCTCCCCTTTTTTAAAGATGGGCATTACATTAGCCTTTTTCCAGTCATCCGGGACCTCACCCGATCGCCATGAGTTTTCAGAGATAGTGGACAATGGCTGTGAAATCATATCCACCAACTCTTTTAGCACCCTCGAATGCAGCCATCCGGCCCCATGGACTTGTGCTCATCCAGCTTTTCTAAATAGTCCTGAACCACTTCTTTCTCCACAGAGGGCTGCTCTCCTCCTCCCTGTACTGTGCTGCCCAGTGCAGTAGTCTGGGAGCAGATCTTGTTCGTGAAGACAGGCAAAAAAAATCATTGAGTACTTTAGCTTTTTCCACATCTTCTGTCACTAGGTTGCCTACCCCATTCAGCAAGGGGCTCACACTTTCCCTGACCTTCTTCTTGTTGCTAACATACCTGTACAAACCCTTCTTGTTACTCTTAACATCCCTTGCTAGCTGCAACTCCAAGTGTGATTTGGCCTTCCTGATTTCACTTCTGCATGCCTGAGCAATATTTTTATACTCCTCCCTGGTCTTTTGTCCAATCTTCCACTTCTTGTAAGTTTCTTTTTTGTGTTTAAGATCAGCAAGGATTTCACTGTTAAGCCAAGCTGGTCGCCTGCCATATTTACTATTCTTTCTACACATAGGGATGGTTTGTTCCTGCAACCTCAATAAGGATTCTTTAAAATACACCCATCTCTCCTGGACTCCTTTCCCCCTCATATTATTCTCCCAGGAGATCCTGCTCATCAGTTCCCTGAGGGAGTCCAGGTCTGCTTTTCTGAAGTCCACAGTCCGTATTCTGCTGCTCTCCTTTCTTCCTTGTGTCAGGATCCTGAACTCGACCATCTCATGGTCACTGCCCCCAGGTTCCCATCCACTTTTGCTTCCCCTACTAATTCTTCCCTGTTTGCAATCAACAGGTCAAGAAGAGCTCTGCCCCTAGTTGGTTCCTCCAGCACTTGCACCAGGAAATTGTCCCCTACACTTTCCAAAAACTTCCTGGGTTGCCTGTGCACTGCTGTATTGCTCTCCCAGCAGATATAGGGGTGACTGAAGTCCCTCATGAGAACCAGGGCCTGTAATCTAGTAACTTCTGTTAGTTGCCTGGAGAAAGCCTCGTCCACCTCATCTCCCTGGTCTGGTGGTCTATAGCAGATTCCCGCCATGACATCACCCTTGTTGCTCACACTTCTAAACTTAATCCAAAGACTCTCAGGTTTTTCTGCAGTTCCATACTGGAGCTCTGAGCAGTCATATTGCTCTCTTACATACAATGCAACTTCCCCACCTTTTCTGCCTCGTCTTTCCTTCCTGAACAGTTTATATCCATCCATGACAGTACTCCAGTCATGTGAGTTATCCCACCAAGTCTTTTCACATCATAATTCCTTGACTCTGCCGGGATTTCCAGTTCTCCCTGCTTGTTTTCCAGGCTTCTTGCATTAGTGTATAGGCACTTAAGATAACTTGCTGATCGTCCTGATTTCTCAGTATAAGGCAGGAGTCCTCCCCTCTTGCACTCTCCTGCTCATGATTCCTCCTGGTATCCCACTTCCCATAGGATACGCTTTGTTCCGTCAAATTATTTCTCAAACAAATGTGAATAATGAATACTTCTGTGAAAGCACGACACCTTAACAGGTAACTGAAAATAGGCAAAGCATAAAAGGGACAGCTTTTTAAAGGTTTTGAGGTGCCTATTCTGTCTACCAAACACAATATTTTGTATGTGTGCCACGTGTGTTCATGCAACTAACTGGTCTTCCTTTAATGTCGCACTTCTATTAACCATTACCATAGTCATTAATTGCAGGTAGGCATGTAGTGTTTGCAAATAGTGGAGTCACATATCTTGTTGTCTCTTTTGATTAGTTGCCTGAGTATCAGGGCTCTAATCAGGAAAGGGCTAAAGGAGTTCTCATGTATTCCTCCACTCATGTACAGGTGCATAGTCTTTCATAAATCATATCTGACAAACAAGGTGCATTTATTGAATCCATTGGCTTCTATTTTGTCATTCCGTTTTGCTATCAATGGTTTACCATTGTATCTTATTGTGTAATTCATGCACAGTATTTTTTGCAAATGGTGTGAATTCCTAGCTTTGTGTCACATATTTGACTAATCACTTCCATGTGAGATCCTTGAATGGGAATGAGGTAGGGTTGGAAAAATTCATTGAGTCTCCAACTGCCGTTTAATATAAATCAACATTTCTTGTGTCTCTTCAGTGCATTTATTAAATATATTGATCTACATAGTCAATCACTGCCATAATTGCTACTCACTGGAGCCATTTGTTACAATAATTTAGCAGCTGCAGTGAAGGATGCAACTCAGTTTGTGCATCAACATGCAATTATGGAACCAAATAGTTACACAGGTGCTAACCCACATATGGATATGGGACTGCGCCTTTGTCATACTGCTCATAATCTGAAGACAATAGTGAGGGGCTAATTTGGCCTGCAGAATCCCTATCACTGGTGGTGTTGGTAGGGAGGAAAGATCTTCCCCTAATTCTGAGAGCACAGGATGAGCTTTCAGACCTGAAAGTTAGAAAAGTCATATTTTTCCTTGTAAATAATGCACATTTGCTATAGAAATGACTGAGAGCCCAAAGACCATGAAACGCCATTTTACAGCCACTTTTCAGAGTGGATCCACACTCTAAACAGGAACTGAAACCATGAACTGTGAACTATAACTCTTCTCTTTTTATAATCAACAAAAATTGTAACTGAGCCTCAATACAGCAGTTTGCTCATGCCAGCTTGGGACTGTCTGCTTGCAAAGCCCATGTGGCTCAGCCGTGCATCAGCAAGATCTTGTGCAGCATCAACCACAGAAATGGTTTGCAGGTCAAATGTCCTTGTGAAACTGTCAGCAGACTCCCTTTCAATGGTACCCTGCTGCTGCCTCCACAGATGCTGTCCCATCTCCAAGGCCACTTGTGTTCCATGATCAGCTCCATGCTTCTCCTTCAGTACCTGCACTTCTACGGAGCACCACATTGGCGCCTAAGGTCTTGGTCCCTCACCATCAGAGCAGCAGCCTGTCCAGATATAACACAGCATTTACCTAGTTGCTAACAAAGAGCTTCTATTCTGGGGTGGTGGTCACCTTCCTCGCTGCCTGTCCAGGAACCCAGCTAGATGGCCAAGTTCATCCCTGCCATTGATGTGTTGGTGATTATTGCACAGACCATATTGCTACTAATGCACCATCTCGCCACTCCCTTACTGTGACTGCTGCCCATACTTTTTCTTCTTTTTTCGGGGGGCCTCATTTCCATGTTGAAACCTGTCTTCTTCTCTTTCTTCCTTCCAACTCACAAAGCTCTTTCAATATGGCCTGTGGGACAACTTCGCCCATGAATAATCTCAGAAAACATTTATTCATGCTAGTATTCACACTCGAATGTGACCTCAGCTAATTTAAATAATATGGTTCATATTACCCAGTGAGGTAACTGTATGTTAATGCCTATTAAACTAATACAGTGTGTGGACTTTGAACGGCTTTATAACTGCATTTTGTCAGTGGAATATAGCTAGAGAAAAATGGACTTTTATCAAAAACTTGAATAAAAATCTTGTGGAATTTCAGGAAATGTGGTTAATTCTCTTATTTTCATCTCTCTCTCTCTCTCTCTCTTATAAATAAAATCTCCACACTGCCTGATTTCAGTCAGGATTTTAATCAAATGTACTTCAACCCTTTACTCAGAGCAAACATAAGACAGTCAGAACCCAGTAATTTCAGAGATGCTTATGCAGCATGAACCAGTAATCTCTGATTTTTTGAAGAATGTGCCCATCCCTTTTCCTTCACTCCACTCTCCAAATTTTATTTACCTTTATTACTCTGAGGTACTATATCTTGAAAAGGAAAGAAAAAAGAACCCCATGCTTCTGCAGTAGCAAAAATAAATAAAAGGACTCCCTGCTCTTGCAGTACTGAAGTGGGATATGAATGGTCTGAAACTAAAGCTATGAAGTAAATAAAAACAAGAACTCAGGTAATGTTTTCCACATATCCCTGAGTGCAAAGGCCTCCACATCAAATAACAACAAATGCAGTAGCTGGTTAACCAGAGGAGGTTTTCAGCTATATGTGCCCCCTCCCCCAACATAACCTATTTCTTAGTGGCAATAATTTCATAATTGCTATCATTTGGAAGCCACAGTTACTGTAATCAGCAGTTAATGTAATAATAGTGAAGGAAACAACATCCTTTAGCATTCGTGTAAAATGTAGCCAGAAAGAACAGGAAATGGGGCATTCTTTCATAAGGGTAAAGAAGGGCTGTTCTTTTTATTTTTCATGTGTTCGTACCAAACTGGGCCATGCAGCAGTGTTTATACATTAGGTGGAATGGAGAAGATGTCATAGAGAGACAAATTCATACATTTTAAGGTGAGAAGGGATCATTATGATCATGTAGGCTGACTTTCTGCAAAGCACAGGTCATAGATTTCACCCAGCAATTCTTAAATCAATCCCATCAAAGGTGTGAGGCCTGGACCAGAATGTGGAATTGATATTATATTCTTGGACCAACGTAAGTGAGAACCGTTCTCTGTCAATATGACATATGGACGTGCTGGCCAACGCTTTCCGCAACTCCCATTGTCCGGGAACGGCGAACCGCGTCCACTGGAAACTGCAGGCAGCCGTGCCTGCAGACAGTCAATGTAAACATTGTCTCGCGGCCCGCCAGTAGATTACCCTGACGGACTGCGTGTGGCCTGCATACCGCAGGTTCCTCACCACTGATCCACACTGACTCCAAGATCTCTTTCTTGGGTAGTAACATCTAATTTAGAACCTATAATTGTATATGTATAGCCAGAATTATTTGTTCCTATGTGCATTACTTTGCAATTATCACCATCAAATTTCATCTGCCATTTTGTTGCCCAGTCATCCAGTTTGGTGAAATCCTTCTATAACTTCTTGTAGTCTGCTTTGGATTTAACTATCTTGATTTATTTTGTATCATCTGCAAACTTTGCCTCTTTAGTGATTACACCTTTCCAGATCATTAATAAATATGTTGACCAGCACAGGTTCCAGTATAGATCTCTGGGGGACCCTGCTCTTTGCCTTTCTTTAACTGATCATTTATTTCTAACCTTTGTTTCCTATCTTTTAATCAGTCACTGATCAATCAGAGGACCTTCTCTCTTAGCCCATGGCACCTAGTTTCCTTAAGAGCTTAAGAGACCTAATCAAAGGCTTTCTGAAAATCCAATTACACTACATTGACAAGATCATCTTTGTCCACATGCTTGCTGACACCCTCAAAGAACTGTGATAGATTGGTGAGACATTGCTTCCCTTTACAAAAGCCATATTGACTCTTTCCAACAAATCGTGTTTATCTATGTGTTTGATGATCTTTCTGTTCTTTGCTATAGTTTCCATCAATTTGCCTGGTACTGAAGTTAGGCTCATTGGCCAGGATCTCTTCTGGAGCCCTTTTTAAATCTCAGCCGTGCGTTAACTACATTAACATTCATCTGATACAAAGGCTGATTTAAATGATAGGTTACATACCAGAGTTAGTAGTTCTGCATTTTCATATTTGAGTTCCTTCAGAGCTCTTGGGTAAATACCAACTGGTGACTTATTGCTGTTTATTTGATCACTTTGTTAAAAAATCTCTTCTATTAACTGTGATGGTCCTCGCTCAGGGTCAGGTGGAGTGGTGGGGAGCATTGCCTAGTGGTCAGGGCTTAGGCCCATGACCTGCAGTGGGGTTGTTGGTAGGGCATCCGGGTCTCTCCCACTCCATCAAGCTTTGACCCAGGACCCTTTGATGGCTATCAGTGATCTGACAGTCAGGGGATGCTTAAGGTTGCCCTTCCTGGTCCAGTTCTTATCACTTCTCCCTCTGTGATTGCCCCAGAGTCACTGTCTGGGTTAAGGTAGCTTGCAAAGTGTCCGCTCACCACACGGCACCTGCTGGTGGCTGTGTGTAGTGAGGCTGCTTTCTTTCTCGCTCAGGCAGCAACTGCCTCCTCCTGCACTATGGCCCACTCTCCCGGGCAGGATCAGTCCTGGGCTTTTCCCTGCTGGGGTAGTCCACACAAAATAAAGGGGAATTAACAAAACTCAGAGTCCATAAGTGAGGGAGGGTGGATTGCTTCCCTCTCAGGCTTTCTCTGTAGTAGGTCCTCTCTTCCCTCAGGGAGGGACCTTTTCACAGTTGTCGTGGGGAGAAATTCTGCTTTTTCCTCAGCTCTTCTCTGCTGGAGCTTCAGGTTGCAGGTCTGCTCTTCCCTGGTCTGCCACCAAATGAGCTGCTCCCCTGCCTTTAATTCCTCCTACAGGAGGAGTGTGATTGGCTGCTCCAGACCAGTTCCTTAACCCCCTATTGCCCAGTGTGGGGTTTGTACAGCCCATCACATAAGCACATTAATTTGAGACAGTACTTCAGATTTGTCACCCAAAACCACTAGGTCTCATGTAGTATCTGCCCCATATCTGTAGTGAAGATGAATTCAAAGACTTAATTTAGTTCTCTGCAATGGTCTTTTCCTTGAGTGCTCCTTTAAAACCTTTATTATCTAGTGGCCCCACTGCCTGTTTGGCAGGTTTTCAAAATGCATGGATGTGATGTAGGGAAGCGGGATTTAAGTTTATTAGAAACGGGAACCTTTGGGGGAAGGAGTAGCCTATACAGGAGGGATGGGCTCCACCTAAAGCAAAATGGAAACAGACTACTGGCACATAAAAAGGCTGTAGATGATTTTTTTGTTAAATTAACAGCTGGAGGAAAGTGCACAGTTGTAGGGGGTACACAGTTTGTGCAGAGATATCCCCTAGGGATTAATTTCTTAAACAGGGAACTCTATATCCAAGTATAGATTATATGAAAGAAGTTGGTAAAGTACAGGTAAGAGTTAGTAAGGAACAGGCAAATGTAAATGAGTCCCATTTAAACATAACACATGAAGACAAGCAACTGAATATTAATAAAATGTACAAGAGCTTATATACAAATGGTAGAAGTCTAAATACTAAGAATGGTGAACTAGAGTCCCTACCATTAAATGAAGATATTAATATTATAGGCATCACACAAACTTGGTGGGATGATGATAATCAGTGGGACATTGTAATACCAGGTTAGAAAATATATAACAGAGTAGGTCATGCTGCTGGAGGGGAATGGCACTATTTGAAAGAAAGCACAGAGTCACATAAAGTAAAACTCTTAAATGACTCAAACTTTACCATAGAATCTCTATGGATAAAAATTCCATGCTTGAATAATAGGAGTTCAGCCGTAGAAATACGTTGCTGGCTACTTGACGAGGATGGTGACAGTGACTGTGAAATTCTCAGGGAGGTTAGAGAAGCTACAAAACCAGAAAACACAATCATAATGGATGATTTCAACTATCTTCATATTGACTGGGTACATGTCACCTCAGGGAGTAATGAAGAAATAAAATTTCTAGGCACCATAAATGACTTTTTGGAGCAGCTACTCCTGGAACCCACAAGGGAAGAAACAATTCTTGATTTAGTGCAAAGTGGAGCACAGGATCTGGTCCAAGAGTAACTATAGCTGAACCACTTGGTAATAGGGATAATAATGTAATTAAATGTAACATCCTTGTGGAGGGAAATGGATATACGTATATGTACATATACCAGCACAGTAATATTTAACTTCAAAAAGGGGAACTAAACAAGAATGAGGACACTAGTTAGATGGACATTAAAAAGAGCAGTCACAAGGGTAAAATGCCTGCAAGCAACATAGAGACTACTTAAAACATCATAATAGAAGCTCAGACCAAGTGTATACTGCAAATCAAAAAAAGACAGTAGGAGGACCAGAAGAATGGCCCCAGGGATAAGCAGCAGAATAATGGAGGCCATTAGAGGCAGACAGGCATCCTTTAAAATTTGGAAGTCACATCTTACTAAGAAAAATAGGAAGGAGCACAAACTCTGGCAGCTTAAGTGTAAAAGTATAATAAGGCAGGCCAAGAAAGAATTTGAGAAGTAACTTACTAAAGATTCAAAAACTAACATTTTTTTTTTTTAGTTTTTAAGATAGATTGACACTCTAGTGTATTAAAGTATCACACCTAAATTCAGAAAGCTGGGACCTTAAATCCTGGTTGAGAGTGATGTTTCTAAGGAAATAATTTGTTTTTGTTTTCAGTATGATCTTGATAAATGCATTCACCACACTTAAATATCTATAACACCTTATAACATGCTGTGAATATTTCCAGAGTACTTCACAAAAACCAAAGGTTGAGATTTTTAAAAATCTGACTAGAGTCTCTAGCCAAATAGAAGATGTGTTGCTAAATTCCGTAGCCAGCTTGGAAAATATCATCAGGGAAGCATGATTTGTGAATCTCTAGGTCCATTTCTTAATTATGGTACCTTACGACAATGCTAGGACATGCAGAGCCAAAAGTTGGGCTATCAAATTGTCTCTATATTGGCATAGTACAGCAAATTGTTATATTGGCACCTGAGTACCAATATGAGATTCAGGACCTCTCAGGGGAGGGGAAAGTTTGCCCCAGGATCCCTATTTGAGAGGCCCCCTTCAAACCTGAGAGACACTGTGATCCCATGGCCCAGGTCGCAATCCCTGAAGTGGTGAACTCAACCCGGCCTGCAGGACAGGAGCCAAGCCACCACAGTGGGGGTGAGTACCGTTTTGGCTTACCCCAGTGGTAATTTTTTTGGAATGGTGGGGGTCCTCAGCTTCACATTTTGCCCCAGGCACCCAAAAAACTCTGTGAGGCCCTGCTGAGATGCCAGAGGAAGGATTTGCTTATTTAAGGAGCTTACACACACCAAATGGGAGATTGCTCCTTTTTGGACTTTTGCCACCTGCTCCCTACCTATTCTTTTGTATCCCACATTTGGAGCAATCATACAACTACTTTCTCAACAAACAAAACAGTGTGTTTGTACTTTTTATCTGAAGTGTTCTTTCCTTTTACAAATGTTGCTTTGTTCTCCTTTTATTGTGATGCGTCTAACCCTTTTCGAATGGGAGTCCTAGTATTATGCAATCTGCATAGAAGCAGGTTTCACAGGGTACTGCTGTGACAACTCCGAATATTACAGATTCTTTCCTTTTCCTTTCTTTTTGCGGTTTGCTTTCCCTTTCTTTCTTTTCTTTTTTGGTTTTACTTGGGCAGCATCTATTGATTATTCTCAGCAGGAGTTGACTACAGGCCAAGATGAATAACTTCACATAATTCATTTCTCTGCATGCAAACTGTACACAAGAATGTTGTAGCCTATCATGCATCTATTCATATTGTATAGCTGCCTCTAGTCATTAAACTTGAACACTTCTGTCTATACTCATGTATGATTACAAGCATTTCATGTTTGTTTTTTCTCATGTCCTGGGCAAAATATATCATCAGCTGACTTCAGTGGGAGTTGTACATAGGTACATGTGACACAAAACAAGAACCGTTGTTGTATGAAAAATAGAAAACATACAGGGCCAATTTATATCATCAGTTTTGCATTCACATCTGTCAATACTGTGTGCTGACTTTTGTTATAGGATGATTCTTATAGTTTGATCACAAATCCAATTAATTCCTATAGGCTGATTCACAGATCCAAAGCCAAAATCTGTGATTCAAATGTATTCTGTGCATTTGTGTGTTCCACTAGCTGATATGTAGATAGTTTCATACATTTAATGTTTTCATCTGTGTAAGATATAAATTTGATCTTTTGCATTTCTCAGAACTTTTTACTGTCTGCTTGAATCATCTATAATTCTCGGATGCATGCTATCAATTTATAGGACAATCTCTTATAGAGACAGAGCTTTCCACAGTATCTTTCACGATTGCCAAGTTACCACATGTTCTTTTATTTTTCTTTCTCCTATGCTTATCTACCTTGATGTCCTTTCTTCAGTCATTTTCAGTATTCTAAGTCTTCCGAAAGCAAATCCATCTCCGAGAGAGAGAGAGAGAGAGTTTCACCCCATATCTCGCACAATTGCAATGTTCCCACATGGCCTTTCCTTTTTCTTTCCACTTTTTTTCTGTATCTTTATGCCCTTTCTTTAGGCACCTTCAGTATCGTTTTATCTCGCACATTTTCTATCATTGTTCATCTTTTTCAATGTTTGTTTAATTCTTTTCATGATATCTGTCTATCTTTGGTTCATCATGCCTGTTTGTTCTCATTCTTGCACTCTTTCTACTCCACCATTTATTTTCTTCTCTCCAAGCTTCTCTCAGATTTCATTCCACATCTTATACCTGCCCAGTCCACCTAACCATGACTTAATGATACAGTCAATAAGAGTTAAAATAAGTACATTACATAACTTATAATGTAGGGTTTCTACAGTGACATATTAAATGAAAGATCATTGTTTATCTGGTTTGGAAGCAGCTTCTGTGTCTTTAGGGTTTTTAACATTTCACAAAAGAGAAACTGCATGAATTTATTTAATTCACATTTTCTGATCAGTTACTGTTTATGTTATTAAATTTCTCATAGTCTTTGCAACCATGCAATAGCATCTAGAGGCTTTCCACCCCTCCCCTTGACCCCGGTAGTTGGCTAGTGATCACCACATCTATTTAAGATCAATATAATTCAATATTTGTAGGCAGAAATGTTGTTTACCAAAAGACACTAATACTACAAAAATGGTTTGTTTTTGTTTTAGCCTGACTCCACTGGACCTGTGTATAGTGTATGTGTGCGATATCCATGTGATTAACTGCACAGGTTGTCATACATTTATTTGGCATGTTTGATCACATCACTTGACCTTAATCCATCCGCCTCGGCACATATTTTAACATTCTAAAACCCTGAGCTGTTTCAGTAAGCAACCATTAAAAAAAAAAAACTTTCTTTTGATTCCCTGCTCAGCTCCTTAATCAACAAAACAAATACTAGTCCAAGTCCCAGGATGGGAAAAAATGAATTCTGGAACAATAAGAATTTTTATGCATAAAATTTGCAGAATTTCAAGTCTAATCCCTTATGATTTTGTGTAGACTGAGAAAAAGGAATTTTATACCATTAGAAAAAGAATACTTCTAGCTTTTCAGTGGCAGACACAGCAGTTGGTTCTAGGCTTGGAAGATGCTGAGATATTAGACTATGAAATCATATTTTTTTTTGTATAGAATAACTTTTTAAAATAATTTGTGGGGCATTTTTCTTTTCTTTTGAATCCTATATATGTAACAAAAGGACCTGGTTTACAGGTGAAGGGGTAAGAGAACGGGGCCCAAAATATGTTAAAATTGTTTCTTAAATTATCTGCCATATGTAGAATACATGATTATGTGCCTTTGTATAAAGCATTTTTGAAATTTGCATACATGGTGGCCGTGTCAAGCCATGCTGAGGGAATCTTTTGTATGACACCATACCATGATGAAGTCCCCATAAGTCTAACTGTACGGGTTTTGGACATAGAGAAATTAAGTAATGCATTTTAGGGACCCTTTCATATGTAATGCACAACTAAATGTAGTGGGACTTCATCTAGCTGGCAGGAAGAAAAGGGGTCTTGACTCCTTTAAAACGCCCCACTGCCATTGAAATATGAGGGAGCATAGGTGCCAATTCCATAGGTGCTCTGGGGCTGGAGCACCCACGGGGAAAAATTGGTGGGTGCAGAGCACCCACCGGCAGCTCCCCGCCAGGCCCCCCTGCCCAGCTCACCTCAGCTTCCGGGTTCCGCCTCCGGAGGCGCAGCCCCGCGAAGCCGCTTTTTTTAGTTCACAGGCCTGCCGCCCGCTGGTTAGCTGTGCAGAGCTGGGCCCTCTGCCTCCTCCCCATACCTCTCCCCCGATTCCCTGCCGCTGCGCTTTCCCCCGCCCTCCTCCCCCCCAGGCTTGCCGCCCGCCGCACAGCTGACGGGCGGCAAAGCCTGGGAGCTAAAAAAAGCGGCTTAGTGGGGCCACACCTCTAGAGGCGGAACCCAGAAGCGGATGTGAGCTGGGCATCGGGGGGGCTGATGGGGAGCTGCCGGTGGGCGCACTGCATTTCCCCTCCCCTCTCCCTCCCAGGCTTGCAAGCCTGGGGGGTGGGTGGAGGGCAAATGCAGCGCGCCCTGGGGAGAAGGCGGGGGCAGGGATTTGGGGAAGGGGTGGAATGGGGGCAGGGCCAGGGGTAGAGTTGGGGCAGGGCCGGGGGCGCGAGCACCCACCTATGTGAGGGAGAACAAAGAAGGACTGACCTGAATGGAGCCAAAGGTGGGAAATGGAAGTGGCAAGAGCAGGTGGGGACACCATGAGTACTGGGGGATAGAGAGTGAGGATGTATTTATACTCCAGGTCCTTCAGATGGAACCCTGTCTCTCTCATCATATCCTGCAGCACCCACCCTCCCAGCTATAGGATGAGAGTAGTACTGGGTATTATGATCTGCTGTAAGCATTGAGTTAATCAACTTTTTCTTTCTGTTTGGGGCTTGGAAGGAATATTTCTCTCACCACTAAACTGTGCAAGTGGTGGAGACTAGGGAACAAGTAGGAGATGTAACAAGATGCTGCAGATTAGTAGGTAGCAAACGTGGTAAGTGTCCATTGCAGGTACTCACTAGAGAGCGGCTACTGTTCCTGATAAACAGGAGTTGGAAGTGGATTTAGGGGAAGGCATCCCCTAAAGAAGCTGGGGCGTGGGAGTTGGGGTTCCTAACATCTGGTACCCTGGCGAGATAACCCTCAACTGTCATATATAATGTTAGAGAAACAAGGCGGAGGAGGTAATATCTTTTATTGGACCAACTGCTGTTGGTGAGTGAAACAAGCTTTTGAGTTTATGCAGAGCTCTTCTTCAGATCTGTGTAAGCTGAAAAGCTTGTCTCTCACCAACAGCAGTGGAGCCAATAAAAGTCTTTACCTCTCCCCCGTTGTCTCTCTAATATCCTGGGACCAACAAGGCTACAACAACACTGTGTACATAATGTTGTAATGTTAAGATGCAATTTTCAAAACTGTTCAGTGCTAGCCTGTCTTTTTTTTTTCCAAAATCAACACACTCGTGGGAAACATTTCAGTTTCAACTACACTTCAGTTTCTGATGGAAATATTTTACCAGCTCTAGTCCTGACAGAGTGTGGGGGAGAGAGAGAGAGAGAGAAATTAGTGAACAGAGTGCAGGTGAAGCAGTCACAAGTGTATGAGAAATGCAGTTTATCACAAAATTCTGTAATTGTTTATCTGTTTGTCACCACCACATATGTGCTTTTGTGTGTACATATGTGTAGCACTCTATCCTCAGAAAAGGAATGAAAGAGGTCTGTGACAAGAACATTTAAAGAATGTGAAGGAGTTGCCTAGATTTAGATGTATAAACATCTGTTTAAATCCATCATTCAGCTGAATTCAAATCTAGGGTTAGTTTGCATTTAGGATGGGGGTGACTTTAGGGTTCAGGAATTGCTTGGGCCTCCATAATTACTGCTCAGCTTGGGCTGCACATCTTCCTGCTGGTGAAGCATACCTATTCCGCATTTCCATGCTGGCACTGGTTCCAGGGGAATTCATTAAAGCCCTGCTCCCACACTAAGCAGTAGCCACCTTACGATAATGATTTCCAGCAATGCTAGCAGAGCTTTTGCACATCATCTTATTTAAGTATTTATTTTAATTTTAACTCACTGTGACAATCTGTTGAGATATGCAACTTGTTTTCATGAGGGCTCCCAGGAGACAGCGATCATACAAATTTGCTCTGCAGTACCATATACCATTATAATACAAAAACATAGAGCAGGACACGCAATCTAAAATTGCAGACAACAGCATTGAGCAGTCAGCATCTTAGAGCATCAGCTTAACCAACAATTTAGAGGAATTTTAAATATTCAGTCCCATGTTTGTTTCAGTCCCTCACAATTGAAGTAACAAAGTTTCTTCAGCATTTTCTTCCAATTATGTTAACCATTCAGTCTCTTCCTGTCTTTATAATTTCATCGCCAACAAGCTAGACTTTGCCATGAATACTTAAAGGGGACGTGCAATGGATTGTTTTTTAAAGTGAGGGCGAGCTCTCAGACTTTAATTGAAGGAATGTAGGAGCTGAATCTTTAACAGTGAGATCTTTTCTCCTGAGTATTAATTAAGTATTGGATTTCTAAAACCAAAGCATTTTAAACAGTTTCACTAAAAATTCCTACTTCTTTCAATGTTCAGCTTTGAGTCTCATGATGTACTAATGTAACTATTTCTCTGGTGATCCTACAATATTCTATGATAGTCAAGAACTGGAATTCTAACATAAAAACAACCAATCCTTACATCTTTTGTATTATTATTATTGTTGTTGTTATTAATTATTATTTTATTTATTTATTTATTATAATAAAAGTTCAGAACTTGGTCATCCATAGTAAAGAAAGAGGAAACTCCACCCAGATACACCCTTTTGCAGGTCATATTTGCTAGGTAATTTCCAGACTGGATAGCAGGGTGGATAAAAAGGATGATTTTTTAAAATCAATGTTGTAATTTAAATTGGATTTTTTAATTTGATTAAATATGGGGGTTATAAATAATCCTATTTAAAATTAAATTTAAAATTGTGACAACCTATAGTAAGGCTTCAATTTACTATAATCTATTTAAATAATTTAAATTATATGGCTGCAGTACATGCTTCCTGACACATTTTAAAGAAAATCCAACCATTGAACTGGTGGAGGTCACTGGCTAAGCACCTGGAACCAGGATTTGTTAAAGTGTTGAATGAGCATTTGACAACAGTAGCCTCTCTGTAGGTACAGAGAAAATACTTTTTGTTTCAGTTCATTCAACTAGTTTAGTTCAATGCCTAGTTTACTCAAAGTGGGGGGAAAAAAACACTTGGAATTAAAAATACCCAAAAAACAAAAACAAAACAACAGAAAAGGTGGTTTTCCTCTTCCAATCTATAAACACAAACTAGATGTGAAAGAATGATATCTACCATTTCTAAAGTCTTGAAGAACATGGTGACCAGAAATGGTCAGTTCCAATCAGTAACTACAGATCATACTTTCTTTGTTTAATAAATCCATTTTTAAATGCAAAACATATTTTGATACTTTTCTTATGTATCCAGCAGAAGTGGGTTTATTTAGCTAATTGCAAACAATGTTTTAAAATGCTGTTTTTGCACATTTTAATTTGAATTTTCATCCTAAGAGAGCTTGACACAAATCATAAGTAAAAATTCAATCATCTAGTAAATAAGAAATGCATCAGTCACTATTTTGTAACATAAAAATGTAGAAACTAAGAATCTGAATAATTTTAAATTAAGCTATATAGTGGCTTAAAAATAAATGGGTAAGCAGTGCTTTCCACAAAACAAAATTACAAATTTCCACAGAAAAGGAAAGTTGGGTAATAATGAGTTCAGATACATTTTGTATACTGCTTAACTGCTCCATTGAGAGAAATTTCACTGTATATTGTTTTTTAAAGGATTTCTGGGTTTTTTGCTCTTCATTTTTTTGAGATGTGTAAAATTCCTGAAGGGCGGTTCCCTTGAATCCTCCAAAATGGAAGTGAGGGAAGACAAAAATTAATCTTTAAAAAGATAAAAAGTGTGGCATTTTTGTTTTGTAAAGTACTATTTAACTTTCATTTAATTCACATGTATTTATATTGGAATGTATCAATACCTAAATTATTGTAATAGTTTTTAATAAGTAAGTGAATTGTCAGGAAGCAATCTCATGCTTTGGGGCATAAACTATTTTCCTGCTGGGATGAGAAAGGAATGCTTTCTCCTAAGTGGAGAAAGATGGTCAGGGACTAGGCACAGAAGTATTTGCCAGGAATCCTGTATTCTATCTCTAACTCTGTCACAGACTTCCTACACTATCTGACTGTGGCAAATCCCTCAAATTCTCCTTGATTCATTTCCCCATTTGTAAAATTGGGATAATGATATTAACTGCACAGGGGTGCAGGGCCGGCGCTCCCACTAGGTGACCCTAGGCGGTCGCCTAGGGCTCCAGGATTTGGGGGGCGGTGACTCCCGGCGGTGATTCGGCAGCAATAAAAGTGGCCGCCGAAACACCGCCGAGAATTCAGCTTCCGAGGAGCTGCTGCCACCGGCAGAGGTGAGCTGGCGTGGGGGCTGGCCGCCGCAGGCGGGGGGGCTAGCTGTCATGGGGTGGGGGGGTGGGGAGCTGTCGTGGGCAGGGAGCTGAGTCTGCCACGGCCCGTGGGAGGAGGGGGAGCGAGCCTGCTGCGGCCCGTGGGCAGGTTGGGAGGCTGCCGCGGCCCACGAGTGGAGGGGCTGAGCCGCCGCTGCAGGGAGGGCGGTTAGCTGCCACGGGGGGGGGGGGGGGGGAAGCTGGCTGCCGCAGGGGGGCGGCCTTAGCTGGGGGTGGGGGCATAGGGCTGGTGCAAGGAAGTTTCGCCTAGGGCGCAAAACTTCCTTGCACCAGCCCTGCAGGGGTGTTGTTTAGGACTTAATTAATCAGTGTTAGAAAAGCACCTTGTAAGGCAAATATTTTAATATTAAGAGTATTAAAGGTGGCTCGGTACATTGCTGTTTTTGTGCATCATGGTATTGACCACTGCTGGAGCTGAGATGAGGTATGGGGGACCAATGGTTTGATCCAGTGTAACAAATCCTCTGTTAGTCTTCCAGAGAGAGCATGAAAGTGGCATCAAGATAAACTTTAAAGTCTATACAGATCTTTTCTCTTGGGTGGAAAATACTGTATTATACCCTCACCCAACTGCCCACTGTTCCAAACTACATGCTTGCAATGGAAAATATGTCTCTCTTGGGCGTAATTCTACCTGTTAATTAGCACCAGAAGTTTGGGCAGGCATTTGCTCTGTGCTCTGATGACGTCTGATGAACTGTACTTGGACTCAGTACAAATACTGAAAAAGAGTAGCTAGTGTTCCAGTGGGGATATTCCTTTGAAATGTGTGGATGGAAAGACAAAGTAATCCATAAACCATAAGAATTGGTGAACTTCTTCTCCTATATGTCCCCTCTGATTTCTAATTTCTTGTCTTACTGTTTTCTAAAGTTCCCCCTCCCCTTCCCCCCGGGACATTTAGGTGTGTGTTCAGTTTGCTAGTCTATTCACTTCTACTGTCATATTAGATGGTTAAACAATACAGCAGGAAGGGCAGAGGTGTGGTTATCATAAGATAAACACACCTATCAGTGTGAGTGAAAACAGTATGTTCCACATAGAAGTTGCTTTATTATATCTGTAAAAACAAACAAAAAACAACAAAGATGTGTTTTTTCTCCCCATCAGGAATATTGTGTTGATCTCAAAAATATTTCTATATCAATGACTCAGAAACATCTTCTGGCAAAAAGGGAAGGATGGGGGAAGCTACACAAGTAAAATTACCTGTGATGTTTACTGAGAACATTATGACAGGGGAGAGGAGCAAAAGAAAGCAGATAACTTTCATAAGAATACACAAAAAACTGAAGTGAATCTCATCTTTAAAATAGATTCAGTAATAGCTAATTTACCTAATTACAAACTTGTTCCATCTCTATCGGAGGGCAGTTTTAATTCTAACTCTGCAGTGAATGTTTGTACATTTGATTTCAGACCTTGGGAATAGTCAGCCTCTGACATCTGCAGAGATTATATGTTGCTACAGAATTCTGGTAATAGAACAAACTCCTTGTCAAGCAGAACATTAGCCTTTCATTGGATCCTGCAAAGATTCGGGGGGACTTTGTATTTTGTATTTCCCCCCATAACTATTCCATTTTAAAGACTGATGTTTTACCCAAAGCTAATTTTCCTTTTTTAAGGTGGGGGAGAAAAGGGACTTTCATTACTGGGAAATAAGTGCTATCTTATACAATTCGAAGCCCTGCTGATGTTTCAGATCAACAATGCTCACTTTTTAATTTGTTTTATGTACGTATTTCTGGAATGCTCCAGACAATTCTGGAGACTGAAGCCCTCTATGCAGCCACATAGGAGGTAAAACACAGGCACTATCAGTTTATAATTTGGTCACACAGTTCTGCCAACTTGCCTCAGTTCTGCCAATTTGCCTCAGTTCTGACCTGGAGTCTCCACACTCATTCTTTTTTTGACCTCTCTCTTGAAACTACCAGTAGCCATGATGGTGGTTTTCATAATGTTGGACCTCTGTCCAGTTGAAAGTTCATGGAGACCAAGAACTCATTTCACATAAACTGCTAAACATTATCTATCAGGTAGCAGTGGTTTTTGATTACGACCAACCTGGACTGATGCTATCACCCTGAACCAGTTGGTGGAAGGCCCAATCTCATACTACCAGAGTCCCTTGAGTCATCCAGTCCTTACATTGCACACATATTATGAATTTTATAGAGCCATACTAACTGTTTTTATGAAAGCACCTTAAAAATCAGAAAACACTTCCACAAAAGTTAGAAAAGAAATGTTGATTGGTGTAGGACCCTTTGACAGAACCAATTAGCACAGCAGTGGGTACATCACCTTTTGAGTTTGAAAAGCTCTAATTACCGTTTCTAGTGATGTGTAAGTGGTTTTCCTTTTTTCCCCTTTCTATTAGGTATAAAATGGTTGGCTGTGGCAGTCTATTGTGAAGATCTCGGAACAAATACCAGAAATTTCTCCACTCAGTTCTTCATGATGTAAATGCAGTGTGACCTTTCCCCAATGGGCAGTTAAACCATGTACATACTAAAAAAAACCATTTTGGACTGTTTTTCTAAACCAAGCTTCACCTTCCCTCTTGGGGACCTATTAAGGGATTACATCTGAAAAGAAAAACAAAAGAGAGAAGGAAACCTTGAACTGGAAAGTTATCCTACAATGAGAATTATGAGCACATCTTGTATCTGCCCAGTCCTAGTTT
The DNA here is from genome assembly GCA_033296515.1 of Macrochelys suwanniensis. NCBI lineage: Eukaryota > Metazoa > Chordata > Testudines > Chelydridae > Macrochelys > Macrochelys suwanniensis. The sequence continues at coordinate 133,288,971 of CM065776.1, read as the reverse complement.
GTCTCTGTTTTGTGCAGAGGTGTTATGGAGCTGCTCATCATGGCTCCATCAAGGTGACCAGAAATCAAACCAAACACATAGAAGGTGAAACAGAAGTGCACCATCGTCCCAAGCGTGGATGGGTATGGAACCAGTTCTTTGTTTTAGAAGAACACCTGGGACCGGATCCCCAGTATGTGGGAAAGGTAAGGTCTTATTTCTTTTCTATAAAGGGGTGCAGGGACATTAGGAGAGGGATATATTGTTGTTCCAGATGCCAACCTAGCTGATGTCTCCTGTAAAGCTGCAAGCACCTCAAAAGTCAATGATGTTACAGACATTCACAAAGTATTTGCCCATTATCCCTATTTATTTACAATAATAATCATAGTGAGTAAAAAAGATGACATACAACTATAAAATTCACCATACTGCATCATCTTTAGCGTTTTATGTTAAAAAGACAATTAAGGGCTTCTGGAGCAACTGGTGCTGTTCACACTCCTCAGTGAGATTCTGTACTACCCCAAATGCAACATGCTCAATATACCATTACACATACATGCTGAATACTTCAGAACAAGTTGCAAATCTTCCCTGAGAAATGCTTTAGGGACAAGATTTGTCCAACAAGGTGCAGGCCAACTTTGAGATCTGTGTGAAGAACCACCATTCTGGAGGGAGTTTCACTGGGACTCTTCCTCTATCAGAGGGTCTATCATATGCTTCCCTCGCCATGTGTGTATCTGGGGTGGGGGGAGGGTAATGACACCATATCTACTACATCCATTTAGGGTGCAACTTTAGAGTGGTAGGAGCCCAAGGAGAGTGCAAGGACTACATTTATGTCTGGCTTTTATGCAGTGAGTTCAGGGGAAAGGTCCTTATACTTTCCCACCACCCTTACACTCCTGTGTAGGTGCCAACCAAAAACTGGCTCCCAGCATGTATTGTTGTCTGTATGAGAAAATCCATGCTAAAAAGTCATTACAAGAACACGCAGGCTGCAAAGTGTCATTTCCTGACTTCTGAGAGCCTCCAAGTTACAGGCTGTCTAAACACTCGTCTCTTCTACACATTATAATACAGCCTTTCTTTAAACCATTTTAGTTTTTCCTTAGGACCCACACCTCATTCATTGCCCAGGATGGACGGTGCTCAGGAAATGAGGCAGCTATTCAGTATTTCTTTTTTCATCTCCCTCATTCAATGGGTGGTCTGTGCCTCATTTGCTGCACTCAGTTCAAACTCTGCACCGAATAAGGATATTATTTTTCCTTCTTTCCTCATAGGATTCTCTTTGGTGCTAACCATTTTAGTATCTTAGTGCCTCACAAAAGTTAGTGAAATTATCTTTGCAGCAACTTCCTTACAATGGGAGGTATTAATATTCCATTTTACATTTGGCAGTAGTTCTGATGCTCTAATTTAGTGTAGAAATTGACCAATATTATCTTAGGTAGCTTTATTTATCATTATTTTTATTCAAAAAGGAAAATCTGGCCAGTAGAGACTGAAATAATACTAGTAATCAACAGAATTTAAATCATGTTGCTGTGTTATCGTGTCTCTTCATTTTGAGAAATAGGTTTCTGAACTGCTGTAATAGCTACGGTAATTTCATCTACATAATGTAGGTATCATTTGCTGTGCCTTTAATTTGACAAGAGATTTTCCTATCAGAACCCTAGATTTATGAAGGCATGCATGGGTGGGTGGGTCTCTGTAATTCTAGGCATCTGTTCAATGTCACTGACCTGTCAAAGATGTCAATTATTAATCCAGTCATCTATTCTGCCTCATTGGTGTTAGTGTTAGATACATGCCCTTTCACATTTTTCATACCCAGTTTAGGAATAACATCATAAGAGCAGAGTCATTATGTAAAATGCTGTTATAATGTTGCAGTCATTATCATTGTAATGTACACTAAGGACAAGAATAGGTCTCTAATCAAAATGGTGAGGTATCTCATCCTTATTATGAGGATGGATTAATTTTCTGTCTCTGACTGTGTGTTGTACAGCATGTACTCAGACACATAGGCCTTATGGCCGGAAGGGATCATCATGATCATCTAGTCTGACCTCCTGCACTTTGCAGGCCAAAGAATCTCACCCACCCACTCCTGTAATAGACCTATAATCACTTCGTGAGTTATTGAAGTCCTCAAATCATGATTTAAAAACCTCGAGTTACAGAGAATCCAACTAGTTTAAACCTGCCATTCACCCATTCCCCTTACTGCAGAGAAAGGGGAAAAACCCCAAGGATCTCTGCCAATCTGATCTGGGGGAAAATTCTTTCCCAACACCAAATATGGCAATCAGTTAGATCCTGAGCATGTGGGCAAGACCCACCAGCCAGGCACCTGGGAAAGAATTGTCTTTAATAACTCAGAGCCCTCCCCATCTAGTTTCACATCACCGGCTGTTAGAGATATTTGCTACTAGGAGTTGCAGATTGGCTACATTCCATTGTTAGGCAGTCTCATCATACCACCCACTCCATAAACTCATCAAGCACAATCTTGAAACCAGTTAGGTTGATTGCCCCACTAGTCCTCTTGGAAGACTTTTCTTTCCTCTGATGATTAGAAACCTTCCTTTAATTTCAAGCGTAAGCTTGTTGATGGTGAGTTTATATCCATTGGTTCTTGTGTCCATCTTGGGGCTTAACATAAATAACTCCTCTCTTTCTCTGGTATTTATCCCTCTGACATATTTATAGAGAGCAATAATATCTCCCCTCAGCCTTCATTTGCTTAGGATAAACAAGCCAAGCTCTTTGAGTCTCCTTTCCTCCTTTCCATTCCTCTAATCATCCTATTAGTCCTTCTCTGCATCTGTTCCAGTCTGAATTCATCTTTCTTACACATGGGAGACCAGAACTGCACACAGCATTCCTGATGAGGTTTCACCAGTGCCTTCTATAATGGTACTAACACTTCCCTGTCTCTACTGGAAATACCTCGCCTGATGCATCCTAGGATCGCATTAGCCTTTTTCACAGCCACATCACATTGGCGCGTAATAGTCACCCTGCGATTAACTAATACTCCCAAGCTTTTCTCCTCTGTTGTTTCCTACTGATAAATCCCCAGTTTATAGCAAAAATTCTTGTTTTTATTCCCTAAGTTTTATTCCCTAAGTGTTATTCCTGGGGTGCCTCAATGTCCAGGCCACTTCCCCCCAGTAGCTACTGGAGACGAGAGAGTGGACCCGGGCCTGCCCACTACCCTGAATCCCAGCCCAGGGACCCTGTAGATTGACAACATTTTCTGTGTCCCTTTAGCAATGTTGCACGGCTTCTCTAATTCCCTGGGCCACTTCCCCGTGGCCCTGCAGCGTTTTCACCTTTACCTCAAGGCCTTGTCCTAATGGAGTCCTTGCAACCAACTCATGGCTCCTTCTCACTCTCTCAGGCTTCTGGCTGTGCTGCCCTGTTTGCAGAGTTCTGTAGTTCCATCAGCCAGCCACAAAACATCCACATTCCTACAGCTCTAGCAACGAACTAAACTCCCTCTGGCCCTGCAGCTCTTCTTATACTAGGTGGCCGGACCCTGATTGGCTGTGTCCTACACAGGCATGCTAGGCAATTTGGAAGACCCTCTCAATTTCCCATTTTTGGGGCGGGGTGTGGCAGGGACATGAGGCCTCCAGCAGAGGGCTTCAGAGGATATGGTATACCCTGTCACATAGGTACTATCTTACCAAGCCTCCATTCACCGGATATAACCTATTAACATCCTTGCTATTGTGTTTAAAATTTCATATTCCAGTTCTATTAATATTCTTGGATGGAGATATCTGGGTGCTCTGATTTAGTCCCATTAAGCTGTTTGATTTTGACTTCGATATTGTATGTGGTAATTTCTACTTCCATATCCTTATTTCCATTAGCCACCCTGCCACTACCCTATATGTTTTCATTGCCCTTATTAAAAACTGAGACAAAGTATTTGTTTAGGTGTTGGCCCATGTCTAGACTATCTTTAATCTCCACCCCATCCTCAGTGTTTAGTGGTCCCACATCTTCTTTCCTTGTTTTCTTTTTATTTATATGACTATAGTACATTTTACTACTGGTTTTAATCTCCTTTGCAAGGTCCAACTCGGCTTAACTTTTGGCCGTTCTCACTTTTCCCCCTTACACTTTCTGACCTCTAAAAGATAGCTTTCCTTACTGATCCTTCCATTCCTTGTAGGCTTTCCACTTTCTCTTAATCACTTGTTTGTGATGTTTGCTCATCCAGCGTCATCTGCAACTCTTCCCTACAATTTCCCACCCCCCCCCACCCCTGCTTGGGATGCAGGCTTCAGATAGTTTCTGCAACTTTGACTTAAAATAATTTCAAGCCTCTTCCACAATAAGATCCTTTAGTTCTTCCTGTCCAGTCCACTTCTCTAACTAATCCCATTATTTTTTTTAAGTTTCTCTTTTGAGATCAAGGACCCTCTTTGCAAATCTATTTTTCTGCATCCTTCCATTTAGTTTAAACTGAAGTAGCTCATGATCATTCAACCCAAGGTTGTTTCCTGAAACCCATTTTTCTGTGATGTCCTCACTATTCGCTAATACGAAATCTAAAATGTCATCACCTCTTGTTCATTCAGGAACTATTTGTTGAAGAAATCTGTCAGCCATCACATGCGGGAAAATCCGGGCCGTACTATTATTAGTAGCACTTATCTTTCAATCTATACCTGAGAAGTTAAAGTCTCTCATAATCACACAATTGCCAGTAGTATTTATTTAATATGAACTTTAAAGGTCTCTATCCATATCTAAATCAGATATTGGGGGTATGTAGCAAACCCCAAGCACTATCTCAGGGGAACTTCTGATAGCTTTCTTCCCCAAAGTGACTTTGACCAAAACAGGGAGTTTTATCCATTCCAACACTTCCAATTTCTTTGCAGTCTACCTCATCATTAATATGCAATGCTACTCCACCACCTTTCCCTTTATTTTTGTCTTTCCTGAACAGCATATACCCTTCAATATCTGTACTCCAGTCATGACTACTGTTCCACTGTGTTTCTGTTATCCCTATAATATCTAGTTTCACTTCCTACATCAGTAGTTCTAGTTTCCCCCATTTTGTTACCCAGGCTCCTTGCATTGGTGTACAAACAACTTAGTTGTTTCTGTTTGGCTTTCCCCAGATTTCTCACCTGATTAGGTAAAGTCATTCTATTGCCAGTGTTGCCTACCTGACTGTTAGCTTCATTGGTATAGACACTATCTTTGCCTCCTTTCTCAATTGCTGTATTTCATTTTGATTTTCTTCCTGGTCAATATTAGAATCAGGCATGGAGATTACATAAGCACCTCCCATCTGTCACCCCTGAGTTCCTAGTTTAAAGCTCTTTTAATCAGTTGTGCCAACCTCTATCCCAGAAGTCTATTTCACTCCTACAAGGGTGGAGTCCATCCCATGAGAACAGTCCTCTGTCCATGAATGCCTCCCAGTGGTCAAACATCCCAACATCCTCCTTATAGCACCATTGTCTGTGCCATCTGTGAACCATCAAAATCATGTGTTGCCTTCGTTCTCCTCCTCTAGGTAGAATCCTACTGAAGATCACCCGAGCGTCCACTTCTTTACGTTTCTTCCCTAGCCTGGCACAGTCTTTCTTGATGTGTTCCAGCAAGAATCTATCAATATCATCTTTTCCCATGTGAAGGAAAAGCAGTGGACTCTTTTGTGCTCCCATTAGGATCCTCTTCAGCCTTACATCTTCAGGTCCATGTGTCATAGCTTAGCTCCCAGCAGACAACAAACTCTTCTGTTCTCCAGAACAGCCCTGGTGACAGGCCTGTCTATTCTTCTTAGTAGGAAGTCACCAATCACATAGACCTTCCTCTTTCTGGTGTTGGTGGGATTCTCTGGACTTCCTCCTGTTCTTTCTTGCTGCAAGTCCTCTTGTCTTTTGTCCTCTCTTGCAATATTCTGCAAGTCATCCTGTATCCTCCCAGAACTCCAAACTCTCTCCATTGATTCTTCCCCTCTTCTTGTAGGAATAGGAGCTCTTAGCATCTTCCTTGTTCTCCTACCTTCTGTTGCTCCCTGCTGTGCCCATTCTTCATTTTCCAACTCAGCAAACCTCTTTCTGAGCTCTTTCTTCTTCACTAGCTGGTCTTTTCCTGTCCCTGGATCTCATAGTCACATACTTCCACTGTCCTCTTTCCTCACCCAGCTGTCTATCCTCGCTGTTCTCCAGTCCATCTTACATCTGCGAGTCTTGACATTTCCCTCCATTATACCCAAATCCCCTTTGAAACTCAACCATAGTTTCCAATGCACCTCCAAACTTGGGATACTTTCTTCCATCAGCTCTATCAGGCAGCACTTCATATAAACAAAGCTCTTTCTGGGTACTCCCCTTACAAACACCCATTCAAATTCCCCTGTTTTCAGCTCTGTTTGCTTGTGCTACTGACTAGCTACTTGGCTGCCTTTATAGGATCCCTAATCGGGGCTGTGCGATCAAAGTTTCTGATTCTCTCTCAGCACACTGCACCCTTCCAGACTTTGCAAACTGAACACACACACACACACAAACTCAATCACTGCCCCTAAGGAATAGGGGTTTGCCTCCTCTCTCCTTCTCCAACAGAACTCCCACTCAAACTCCCCTGGTTGCAGTTCCGTTTGCTGGCTCCTGTGTCAGTTGATCCTGAATTTTAACACATGTTATATACCCATTCTTAAAGTGTAATATTTCTATTCTCCTAGAAATATGTTGCTAGGAGACTGGAAAATTGTATGAAATTAATCTATAATAGTAGCACTCTTAAGGTTTTTATAGGAACATGGAACATGACAAAATACAGCCCTTCACTAAATGGGATTGTGATAAGAATCAGAAATAGTCCTATTGTACATGACTCTCTCTGATGCTAAGATTATTATTAACATTGCCTCACTAATGTGGTACTTGGGGGTCATATGTACAATTGTGGAGTATATATTTCATGCAGAATCAGTCACTGTTAAAAAGGAAAATTATGGTTGATCTGGGGAAGTTTTCCTGAAAACTTCCAAGAGAACCAGAATATCTAACCTTATATCTGTCCTTGCGAGATGTCCAGCATATATACATGCAATAAAGAAATTCCATTATGTGGAGCTATTTTCTTGATAGCGACACAATGCTCCATCCTTCATTAAGCGACAAAGAGTCCTGTGGCACCTTATAGACTAACAGACGTATTGGAGCATAAGCTTTTGTGGATGAATACCCACTTCTTCAGATGCATGCAGTGGAAATGTCCAGGGGCAGGTATAAATATTCAGGGAAGAGTCAGGCTAGAGATAACAAGGTTAGTTCAATCAGGGAGGATGAGGCCCTCTTCTAGCAGTTGAGGTGTGAACACCACGGGAGGAGAAACTGCTTTTGTCGTTGGCTAGCCATTCATAGTTTTTGTTTAATCCTGAGCTGATGGTGTCAAATTTGCAAATGAACTGAAGCTCAGCCGTTTCTCTTTGAAGTCTGGTCCTGAAGTTTTTTTGCTGCAAGATGGCTACCTTTAAATCTGCTATTGTGTGTCCAGGGAGATTGAAGTGTTCTCCTACAGGTTTTTGTATATTGCCATTCCTAATATCTGATTTGTGTCCATTTATCCTTTTGCGTAAGGACTGTCCAGTTTGGCCGATGTACATAGCAGAGGGGCATTGCTGGCACATTATGGCGTATGTTACATTGGTGGATGCGCAGGAGAATGAACCGATGATGGTGTGGCTGATCTGGTTAGGTCCTGTGATGGTGTCCCTGGTGTAGATATGTGGGCAGAGTTGGCATCGAGGTTTGTTGCATGGATTGGTTCTTGAGTTAGAGTTATTATGGTGCGGTGTGTAGTTGCTGCTGAGAATATGCTTTAGGTTGGCAGGTTGTCAGTGAGCGAGGACTGGCCAGCCTCCCAAGGCCTGTGAAAGTGAGGGATCATTGTTCAGGATGCGTTGTAGATCACTGATGATCTATTGGAGAGGTTTCATCCTTCATGAGCGTTCAATGAGTCAAAGGCTCATGAGGACGCTTACCTCTGAGTTTACATGATAGGGCAAAGCTCTACATTCTCCATTGAGTCTTGAGCACTGGATGAAGCAGGGCTCACATGTGCAGAATGACCTGGGAAGGAGTTGGGTACAATCCTTCTATGTAGTGCACTACTCTCATAAAATGGGTCAGTCCCAAGAGGAGAGCCACAAAGAAGTTGGCACTGTTTGCTGCATCATCTCCTCACTTGCAATAATTCACACTGGGCATATTTTCCACACATAAAAGAAAAACATGTACTTTCAGTTTAGCTGGCTTTTTATGTTAGACTAAGGAAAACAACAAATAGAAATCTTCATGAGAGTGACAGAAAATCAGAGCTCATCTTGCAGTCCATAAGATCCTCGGGCATCGCTGCCTCTGACAGACAGTTAGTTATACTCCTGGTATGTTTAAAAGTGCACTGCACAGGAAACAGAATCATAGCTCACCGTCTCACCATTCCTCACCTTGGAGACACAAGTAAGGTGCACGATGATGGCAGGGTGATAATAACAATCTGACTCTTGAGTGAGTTATGCTGCTAAGGAAAATAACATAGCACCATAGGCATGGGATCCATGAAGTTGGAACCTGATATCTCTGATGGTGATCCTTAGGTTCTGTGAGATTTTAAGGGTACACCCCTCATAAGCAGCTGTAAAAATCTACCCACAATGGGGGAATGAGTCTGGCAGTATTGTAGCCTTTTTTTTTTTTTTTACTGTTCTCTGTAAAACACTTTGAAACACTATTTATGATGACAGTATAGCAAAGCGTACCAAATGGAATGATATGACTCTCAGTTTAAAGGGAGTTCAAGTGATAGATAGTACAAGAGGAGGATCAGATTTTTAAGAAAATTATAGCATTTCCCCTGCTGTGGTAAGCTATTGCACTGCAAATTAGCCATATGGAGAATGAGATTCCCATTATCATGTGGGATTGTCAAGATAATTCCTTGGAAGTTTTATTCCCTGAAACTGAAGATACAGTATATTAAACTTATATGCAGTGCTGTAGCCAGGTTGGTCCTAATATATTAGAGGTGGTTGAAATACCTTTCATTAGACCAACTTCTGTCCAAGCTTAAATAGACCTGAAGAAGAGCTCTGTGTAGATTGGAAGCTTGTGTCTCTCACCACCAGAAGTTGGTTCAATAAAATATATTACCTCACCCAACCTGTCTGTCTATATTATACTTGTCATTCATACTTCCTGAAAAAGACAATGTGGTGACATGATGCTGAAAGAGATTAGTTCTAACACACAGCAATATTGATTTAGTATTTTCCTGATATCAAGAAAATTGCAACTTTTTTGTCTTAATGTTAGTAAGGAGAGAAACTGAAACTGTAGAGCTTAAATCAAATGCTAAGGAGGGAAGCACACGTTGTTTTCACTAAATCACATGTATAAAATGCATTTTATTGACCCTTACTAATGAGCTCATATGTAATAAATAATGTAAATAGAGTTTGAGCATTTTTGTATGATAAATTAGTAGACTGCATTACATTTATTTTAATAATTTGAAACAATGTTATTACTTGATAAAGAAAATGAAATGAAAAATGTACATGCCACAATCTCGCTGAAGATTTTGCACATGGTTTGTTAGTTGTCTTCATGCCTTTGTAAAGATAAGTGCAAGTGGCATAATCAACAGCTAGAAAAATATATGCTTTGTTTTATGCCTTTTAAATTGCTAGTTTCACAAATAATAAATTCAGATAAAATTATTTTTCCAGGGTCTATTGCTGGTGAAAAATGATGGTAGTAATAGTAATGTAGCTACATGCACATGAAAGAACTGCTTGTTCCTTTCCGACACTGACCTTGGGTATTTCCCAATAGTTGTGACTTGCAATCAATCAATCAATCAAATCAAATCATTTATAATGTAGGAAAATGACCCGCAAATGTGTTCTTAAAAACAGATAAATGTAATTCTATTTTTAATTTCTCCTAATTGTTTACATTAAAAGTTCATGTGTTGTTTACCCTGTTTTGTTTTGTTTTTCTGGACGACTAGAGAAGTAGCAGGTTTTGAGACCACAGATACCCTGGATGGAAAACCTGATTGATTGAGAGAGGAAGTGATTTTTATTCAGACTGTTTAAAGAAGTGTGTGTGTGTAAAACAGTGGGAAGAGAGATTTGTTCTTAAAGTTTCACTATAACAACTCCTTCAACTAAGGGTTGAGAGAACTCACAAGCTAATTTTCTGGGTCCTTCAAGGGAAACCTCCAGCAAAACAGTAAAGATAACATGTAAAATTCCTGATACTTCTACTGTAAAAAATCAGTTGAGGGAAAAGTAGTCTTTAAGAACAATAATAGTAAAAGTTTCTCATCTTTTGTACATTATAAAGAAGCACAAAAAAACCCCACCAACCTTCTTTTCAGGTCATTTTTAGGTTAATTATCTATTGTGTTTTATCTGCTTTTCTAGTATCTGAGGCTGCTTAGGAGCTTGTTCTTGCCACCCTTACTCATGATGAACAGGCACCGATTCTGAAGGTGATTGTAGCCTTGACATTAATTTAATTGGAAACAGGATCAGGAACTAGTTTCTTTTTCTGTGGATAGTCTCATTGATTTCAGTGTGGCTACTCATTGAGTAAGGATCTACTAAAGATAGGGACTGAATCAGGCTGCAGTATAAGAGCAAAGTCTTCCCATTATCACAGTACTGATATAAAATCTGCTGTAAATATTCATTTTTTTGCATGCTACATCTAGTTCTTGCATAGTCCTAATACATGCTACTTGCTACATTTTCTTCCTCATTTTTTATGTTAGTACTCAACATTTTGGCTATAAGGAAAGAGTGACTCATTACACAAATTGTACTAATCATGGAATGTAATGGAACTCCCTTATGACTTGGAATCTCAAAACATTCAAAGGTTATTGGGGAGAAATTAAAACCCAGTAGAAGAGACAACTTTCACCCTTCTGAATTTGATATGTATAGTTCAGCCATGTCTTAGATTTCCTGGAGCATGTTCTCCGTGTCACTCATAATGCAGTTCCATGACAAGAAATGGCTATATAGATGAGACTGACAAGTGCATTTTGACTTGACAGAACTGTAAGCAGAGTCAGGATGAGCTCCACCCTGACATCTGGTGGTGAGTCATGGCAAAGCACTCCAGGGGCTGATCCAATTTGCATAGGCACACCCACCCTGCCTGGTACGAACCATAGTGGCCCAAATGGGCATTTTGGGCTGCTGTAGGATCCTCAGTTTTCTGTATTGGGGGCAGGAATTTCTGTTATTGGGGCAGGAAGAATAAACTGTTATACTGCTTATGTAAATCATGGCCAGTGGAACTGTACTTGGCCTTTTGTCATGTTAAAGGGGAACTTGCCATGAACTAAACAACACTCGCCAGCCAAGGGACATGGGTTCCAAAGCCCAGTGAATTGAGAGAGGCGGGGGACAGGGGATTGTTTCTTGGCCTTTTGGCTAAGATCAAGCGTAATACCTGGTGGTGTAAGACCCTTGTGAGGGTCTGAGACACCAATTGCAGCATCTCTGCCTCTCTCCACTGTGGAATATCAGAGCTGATGTTGAGTTCCTTGAGAGTCTGGTTTCAGACTGCTGAATTGAAATCACTCTTGGCTAATAGTGCAACTGAGCACTAGGGCTCCCCTAAACTACAAGCTGAAATCACTAAAGTGCTAACAGCCTTCTGAGCTGAAATCACTAAGCTGAAATCACTGAGCACTGTGTTAAGTAGTGGGGGAGCCTGAAGATAAGTGGCTGGTGGAGCAGTTGGCAAGACAGCTGATGGTGTGGTGCTGCTGGCAAAGCAGAGCAGTTCGTGAGGACAGTCGGAGTGGTGCTGCTGGCAGAGCGGAGCAGTTCGTGGTTGCAGTTGGAGCAGCTTGCAGGACGGCTGGTGGAGCGGTGCTGTTGGTGGGACAGAGCAGTTCGTGGGGACAGCGGTAGCGGCTGGCGGAGCAGAGTGGAGCCCCACGGAGGGGTGAGGCAATCATCTTCACGCCACGTAAGGTGCCCCTTACCCCCCGCCCCTTCCCATTGCCGCCCAGGCGGGTGGCGTGTGGCACCCTGCAGATGAACTTTTGAACTCTGGGACTGGACTTTTGGGTTCGTGGACTTTTGGGGACTTTGGGTGACGTTTGGGTTGCTGGACTCAAGAACCCAAGGGACAGGGCATGGCCCAATTGGCTGGGGTGGGTCTTGCTCACAGTTTGGCTTATAGATCCTAGTTGCGGTGTTTTCCCAATTTAAGGCTGGTATCGTTTACCTGCTGCTATTAAAGATTTCTGTTACACTGAGGCTCTGTGCTTGCGAGAGGGGAAGTATTGCCTCTTTGAGGCGCCCAGGGGTGTGTATAAGATTTTCCCAGGTTACTGGGTGGGGGCTTGAGCCGGTTTTGCATTGCATTGTTGAGAAGGGAACCCCTATGTACTGAACCTGGCCCTTGCTGCTGTCAACTCATCCTGGCAGAAGGGTTACAGAACAAACAGAGTAAAGCTGGAACACAGTGGACTTCAGTGTTTCCCAAAAGACATGGGGTCAGATTCATACCTGGTGTAACTTCACTGAAGTCAATGTGATATTCCCCAGGGAGGAATTTATCCCTTTATGTCAGAACGACAACATTAAAACTACTGTATCGGTAGAATATTGTTTTTGTCAAAAGGCTTTGTCCAGTCTGTTAGCCTCATGCTGTAAATCGTCAGAGTGCTGCAGTGAGACTATCATTTCAATTAAATGTTCAAATCAATGTTATCAGGGTGAACTCATCTTCCTTTAGATTCTTTTTATGCTGAAAAGTCAGGACAAGACTCAGCTTTCTCTAACTTTCTCCTTGTTGTTACTTCTTGCCCTTTCACCCCATATCCACACAGGCCAGTATCTGTAGCACAATAACTTTTAAAACATTTTCTGTACTAAGTGGAAACATTGATCAAGTCAAGACTTTTAAGTGCACAGGGCCACTCATTCCTTAAACTAGCCACTTTCAAGTTAAGGAAGGCTGCATCCAGGCCCTTGTTGCCTGCTTTCTGAAAGTAAGGAACATCTCATTAGGAGGATAAAAAGAAGACAACCACCTTTGTGTGGAACACTAGAGAGATGGTTGGAAATACTATTACTACATTAAAAATAGATCTTGTACATATCAAATAATCTTAGGGGGAAGTAAAACATGTAAGGGAGTTTATAAGTTTAAATAAAACTCATGAAGAAATCAGATACATTACAAGTAATACTAGAACTGGAATACATCACACAACCTTTTGAAAGCAGCCATTGTCTTTTAACATGATATACCTCCCCAGACCGTGGGGGCCAAAGCCGAAGCCCTAGGGCCTCAGCCCCAGGCAGGGGGCCTGTAACCTGACCCCTGCTGCCCAGGCTGAAACCCTCTGGCTTGGGCTTTGGCCCCAGACCCCAGCAAGTCTAAGCCAGCCCTGGCGACACCATTAAAATGGTGACACCCTTAAAAAGGGTACATGCACTGTTTTTAATTGCAATAAAAAAGTTGTCGGAAAATAAGGAATAAAGCTGTAGATGTGTTGCCTGAATCTTTTTGCGGTAAATAATGTTGGATTAATAGCCAATCGATCTGACAGTGATGAGGTTCTTCCCCCAGAATCAGGCTACACAGAATTCACACTACAGAGCTCAATATCTTCTGGGGAGTCTCGGGGTGGATGACAAGGACACTCGCACTGAGAGCAAAATAAAGCCTTAGATACCTTTATTAAAATAATGGATAATTCTAGAAAAGATCCAAGCCACATAACCCCAATCCTGTATTAGCGCCATCTTGTTATCTTTGTTATCATTCCATGCATAAGCTCTTAGTATTGCATACTCATGCCCTTAGTTGAGGACCTGGTGGTAAGAGACAAAAGGACCAGCCCCGTCTCTGGCATGCCACAGTGTCCGATGGTCCGAGTTCCCCAATGACTTGAAGGGTTAAGTAGTAGAGAAGCAGACAGCAATGGAAGAGGCCCAGGAAAAAACAGCCCCGGATCACATGGTGGCTGTCCTGTTATAGTGCCTGAGCATCATTGGCTCGTGCTCAGTCCTCCATGCCCATATTTAGCCTTTTTACCAATATAAAACTGAGCTGTACTTATTCGATAGGTTAACATATTATTATGTGTAACTACCATTTCAGCGCATGATCATATCGTCACCCCTTGTTTAAATGGATTTGCGGCTGTTACTTCCATCTTCCTTGTGGTAGCACTTACTGGACATTCTAACGCTTACCATTGAGCAAGTTCTTCTTAGTTCCCAAAATCTAAAGGTAACTATTGATCTGTCCCAAGGGTTACAGCCAATTAACCACACTTATGGTAACCTATGCTCCAGCTAATATCTTACAGGATATGGGCCTGTAGGGTTCTTGTGTTATAGCTGAATATAATAGAAGCAACTAAATATCATAAAGGCAAGCCAGTGAATAGAATGGGGTGAATATAATGGCCAAGCTTGCCCTCTGGGTTACAGATGAGAAATCCAAGGGTTTAACTCAGTATTATAATTTTTTGCTCCTTTTGGTAGATGTCCATGATCATACCATAGGTTTTATATGTTCTACGGATTTAAAGTAGCAATAGGGAGATCCCAGATTTACTGACACCTTTATAAACATTTAAGGATAATCTCTAACTATAACTGCAGTTATCAGTTAGAACAATCTGAAATTACTATTTTTCAGATTTTTTGCTCACCAGCATTTTATTGCAGCTGTGGAGCTATGGAAGGTTCTTAGTGAGAAGTTCATTTTCATGGATATCATTTCCCCCCTGCGAGCTTGTCAGTTGCAGCTTGACCATTTTTCAATAATACTGAATGGAACACAGAGAAGGGAACTTCTGACTTTATTTAGAGAAGAATAGAGAAGGTGGTATTTTCAACCAGTTTAGATTTGTGTATGTAGAGTTACAGCCACAAGCCTAAACTGTGGTCAAGCTGTGTAAGTCAGGAGACAGAGGGCTAGCATGGGTTTAGGTCACCTTTTCGTTCTCCTGGTCCTAGGTGCATTTGTCTTTCAGTGTGTTCCTTAGGATTGCTTTTTTGTGCAGGCCAATCACATGGAGCTGTTCATGGTAGCTAAGGCCTTGTCTACACTACCTGCCAGATCGGTGGGTAGCGATCGATCTTTCGGGGATCGATTTTTCACGTCTAGTGTAGACGCAATAAATGGATCCCCGATCACTCGGCCATCGACTCTGGCAATCCACCCCTGGCAAGAGGCAGAAGCGGAGTCGATGAGGAAGCGGCGGCAGTCGACCCTGCAGCGTCCTCACAGCGAGGTAAGTCGATCGCGGTACGTCGACTTCAGCTACGTTATTCACGTAGCTGAAGTTGCGTACCTTACATCGACCCCCCCACCCCTAGTGTAGACCTGGGCTAAGAATTAATTGCCAGGGCATAGGGTTAGGAAGTAGTGTGGCATAGGAGCTGTTACAGTGGACTTCATTACTTGAGGACTTAGGGAATCCTCCACAAGCTAGAAAAGTAATCTTTAGACCAGGTCACCATGCAAGAATACCACATAGTGGCCTTAATGGCACACAGAATCTGGCACTTAGGAGATTAGATTCTGTGGTATCAATATATCTTGAACTGTTCTTACTAGATACTTTTTTTCATCTTAAATAGCAGAAATCTCAAGTATATTCTCATTTTGAATATTATTGTTTTGGTATTTCCTGTTTTACCCTATATTATTTAAAGCACCATGATATGTGGGAATTATGTACTATAATTTAATAAATAAAAAACCCCTAAAACTTCCCAACAACGTATGAAGCATTTTAGATATGGTAGAATATTGCAAAAGCATTGTGTGTAAACACGCACTGGATTTCTGAAAAAAACAGTACAGTATCAGTTTGTGTGAAGGAGATAGCTGTCTAACTTTATGCCATTAATTTTTATTTTTCACACATTATACCAGGGTCAAACAGACTGGCCCTCCGAGCTGTATATGACAGCCTTCAGAAGTTCGAGAGCTGGAGCACACTTTCCGGGAGCCAGAACTCAGGGCTTCAGCCCCATTCCTGCTGAAGCCCCAAGCCCCGGTAGGTGCGCCCCACAGGGCTAAGGACCCAGGACCCTCCTCCCCATTGAACAGAAGCTCCTACCCCACCACTGCACTGCAAGGCAGAGGTCATGAGCTACACCTCTCCCCCACCCCCAGTCCGGTAGGTGGAGAATAGTGAGGCAGAGGAGACTTGTGAGCCACACTTTAATGGT
This sequence comes from Macrochelys suwanniensis, assembly GCA_033296515.1. Lineage (NCBI taxonomy): Eukaryota > Metazoa > Chordata > Testudines > Chelydridae > Macrochelys > Macrochelys suwanniensis. Next base: position 133,272,695 of record CM065776.1, on the reverse strand, counting down.
AAAATAGCTGCATGTGGCGTGCGAGCCACAGTTTGGCCACCCCTGCATTAGACAATTGTTCAAATATTTCTAGGTCAAACATAACAATGGGTAATGAGAATATGTCAATATCCATTAATATTATTTGCTAGTTTGCCTTAGTTGCCCCAGAGATCATACTGTGACAGATCCCCATCAAGTAAAACACTTAAGCACCTGTGTACCTTTAAGCACATGAGCAGCATTATTGTCTCATAGGGATTCAATTATTTAATCAGAACCCAAAAAATCATGTGATTGGCTTAAAATTCATAAGATTTTTAAATATCACATTGCTTTTTTGCTTGGTCGCTGATTTTTTCCCTCCCTTTCATCCAGTTTTTGTGTGATACCCTCAGGTTTAATATTCAACTTTAAATATCTCTCCAAAAATTCCAGACTCCCTTCTCACTATTTGAAAGGATTCTCTTTACCCTCTCCTGTTCCATGGGGTGTGGGGTGCTCCATTCTATCCCTCTCCATCCCCCTTTCAAATAAACAGGATAGGCAGATTCCCCACTCATATTCAATCTTCATGCGCTTCCACAGGCTCCTGTCCCCCACCTACTAGTACATTCACTTGGTCCCCATATTTCGCTACCTTTCCCATCAAGTGTCCTACACATGACATTCTCCCTCTCTGTTATCTCTATTCCCTGCTTCCCCTTGAGTATTCCCCTTGTCCCCCTATTCACTTGATTCACTCTCAATCTACCTCCTGATTCACACATTTCCTTGTAGCCTTTCTGCCACTTTGTGTACCCCTGTCTGGATCCAACTCCCATAGATTCCCATCCATAATTCAGTGTCAGAACAGAGAAAGCAGAGAGAGTCATTCTGTGCCATATGAGTTTTGTACTGAGGTATAAGTCACTATCCACAGAGCTCCTAAACTACAGTAGACAAACAGAAACAGAAACACCCTGTAAGGAAAAGGCAAAACACAAATTTTAGGAAAGATCAGCAAGAGGATACACCAACACCACTCGTACTGTTGATTTGGGTTCAAAGATAAACACACTTGTAAGGTTAAAACTTATGGTACAGAAAATCCCAGAAGTATTTATGTTCTTTCTTGTGTTCATCTTTCATTAATATTCTAGTGAATGAATTTCCTGGTTGGCATGTTCAACAAAAGAGGAAGAACATTTTCAGTATATTTGTGCAAAATGAATCTAGAATTTGTAAACACACATTCTTACTTAAAATATGATTCTAAGACTATTTGATACTCTTCTAGAGCTAGCCTGGGAGGACAGCAATTCTGTTTTGTTTGACAATTTGAGAGGTTTCAAAATTATGTCTTTGTTCCAATGCAGAACAAAACCAACACCTTTGGAATGTTTTCATGAAATGGCACTCACTGAAATTTCATTTTTTGGATCAAAACGGTCAGATTTGTTATGAGTCTCTGTCAGTGACTTTAGAGTGCATCCCCTGGATCCAAATTCAGGTGGTTAGCCCAAGCTCCCACTGGTGCTACAATACCCACATTTCTATTTTTAGTGTGCAGGCCACAGAACATCGCCCATCCACTCATGTTATAAACTCAAAACCTCTGGCTCTTACTGAGGTCCTCAAATCATGTTGTAAAGACTTCAAGTTACAGTGAATCCACAATTTACACAATTTTAGACCTGCAAGTGACCCGTGCCCCATGATTCAGAGGAAGGCAAAAAACCCCAAGAGTCTCTGCCAATCTGACGTGGGGGGAAATTCTTTCTTGATCCCAAATATAGTGATCAGTTAGCATGAGCACCTGGGCAAGACCCACAAGCCTTACATCTAGGAAAGAATTCTCTGTAGTAATTCAGAGTCCTCCCCATCTAGTGTCCCATCACTTGCCATTGGGGATATTTGTTACTAGCAGATGCATATTGACTACATGCCATTGCAGGCAGTCTCATCATACCATCCCCTCCATAAACTTATCAAGCACAATCTTGAAGTAAGTTAGGTTTTTTGCCCCCCCCCCCCCCCAATCCTCTTGGAAGGCTGTTGCAGAACTTCACTCCTCTGATGGTTAGAAACCTTCCTTTAATTTCAAGCCTAAACTTGTTGGTGGCCAGTTTATGTCCTTTGGTTCTTGTGTCCATCTTGGGGCTTAACTTAAATAACTCCTCTCTTTCTCTGATATTTATCTCTCTGATATATTTATAGAGAGCAAGCATATCTCCCCTTAGCCTTCTTTTAGTTAGGCTAACCAAGCCAAGCTCTTCAAGTCTCCTTTCCTAAGGTAGATTTTGCATTCCCCTGATCATCCTATTAGTCCTTCTCTGCACCTGTTCCCGTTTGAATTAATCTTTCTTAAACATGGGAGTCCAGAACTTCACACAGCATTCCAGATGAGGTCTCACCAGTGCCTCCTATAATGGTACTAACACTTCCCTGTGTCTACTTGAAATACCTCAATTGATGCATCCTAGGATAACATTGGCCTTTTTCATAGCCATATAACATTGGCAGCTCATTTTCATCCTGTGATCAACCAATACACCCGGGTCTTTTTGCTCCTCTGTTGCTTCCTACTGATAAGTCCCCGTCTTATAGCAACATTTCTTGTTGTCAGTCCCTAAGTGCATGACCTTGCACTTTACACTATTAAATTTCATCCCATTTATATTACTCCAGTTTTCAAGGTCTACTAGATCTTCTTTTAGGATATTCTGGTCCTCCTCCATAGTGGTAATACTACCGAAATTTGTATCATCCACACATTTTATTGACACACTCCCACTTTTTGTGCCAAGGTCATTTATAAAAGTTAAATAAGACTGGTCCCAAGACCAGTCCTTGAGGAACTTCACTAGTAGCATCCCTCCAGCCTGACACTTTAGTTTTAGTATAACCTATTGTAGTCTCTCCTTTAATCAGTTCCTTATCCACCTTTCAATTCTCATATTAATCCCCAGGTCTCCAATTTGGTACTGTCAGGCTGGAGGGAAGTTACTACTTCTCCAATTTGGAACTGAATCAAATGCTTTACTGAAACCCAGGTAGAATAGATCTACTGCCTTTCCTTTGTCTAAAAAAAAAATCACTTATCTTCTCAAACAAAGAGATCAGGTTGGTCTGGCCCGATCTGCCTTTTGAAAAAAACATGATGTACTTTATCTCAATTACTGTTTACCTCTATGTCCTTAACTACTTTCTCTTTCAAAATTTGTTCTATGACCTTGCATACAATTGAGGTCAAACTAACAGGCCTATAATTTCCTGAATCACTTTTTTCTCCTTTCTTAAAAATAGGTACTATATTAGCAATTCCCCAGTCATAGAATACAACCCCCGAGTTTACACATTCATTAAAAATCCTTGTTATTGGGCTTGCAATTTCATGGGAATCAGAAAACCTGTATGGTATTTCTGGCTCTGTCACTACCTTGCTCTGTGCAGTGGGCAAGTGACTTCACCTCTCTGTGCCTCTGCTCCTCACCCAACTTTCTTCTATTTAGATTTAGCTCTTTGAAGCAGAGACTTTTACCATCTGTTTGCACATTGCCTGACACACTGGGGCCCAAGTGTTGGGTGAGACCCTTAAACATTACAGTAATATAAACAATATGTAGTAATAATCCTTATTCCCGATGATGAAATTTAAGTGGATCTGCTGCATAGGCCTTGTACTGACTGTTTGCACAGGGGTGAATTTCACACTAAATCTGCAACTCGTTGGGTACGTCTACACATCATTAAAAAAGTCTCAGAGCCTTGGTCAGCTAAAAATTGGGGTTGTGGGGCTTAAAATTGCAGTGTAGACATTCAGGCTCTTGCTGGAGCTTGGTCTCAGGTACCCATCTTCCTTCCATGGTCTTGGAAGCTGGGCTCCAGCCCAATCCCAAACATCTACACCGCAATTGTATAGCCCCACAGCCTGAGTCAGCTGACCCGGGCCAGCCATGGCCATGTCACCGGTCTTTTATCACAGTGTAGATGTGACCCTTGTGATTTCATTGAAAAAATGTTACAAGCTGCTGTAACACTAACATTTTTGTTGCGCATAAGCAATTGTCATAGAAGTTATGTACTTCTATCCAACAGCCCTTTGTGGGAAACAACAGAATATAAAAAAAGCCACAAGTGGGAATTTCATGACACTACAGTCTCAGAATACAAGGTTACCCCAGGGAGAATTCAGAAGTTTTCCAGCTGTTTTGTCACCCTTCTAGTTCCTGGTTTACATTTTTCCTCAGAGCTGTGAGAACACTATCTGATCTTTAAAATCAATATACTTTCAAGGAGCCTCTTCGGAGAATTTCAAATACATAATTATTTAATAATTGTCCGCATCAAATGCAATGCCCTAACACTGCATTACGGGGGAGGCAGTGACAATAACTATTTACTAAATTGGAAACAATCTAGATTACAGTAAATTTTATTTAAGAAATATATCCTGCAAAATTAGAGTCTCTTCAAAGCCAAGTGATTGTCCTGGTTTGTCTTGGATAATCCTAATTTAAAATATTCCATGCTTCTTGTGGTATTCCCTTTTTCTTCAGCTAAATATTGTCTGCTTTCTCCCTCTCTGACCCCCACCTCTAGCAGCAATGCCTTTGGGGAAGTGGAGATATTTGTTTAAGCTAAATCTGTTGAAATGCTTCAGCTGGATTCCCTTCACTTGCTGAAATTTCACTGAGGGATTGCAGTCCCAGTTTTTAGTAACTCGTGAATGTATTTGGGACCTGTAATCCCTTTGCATGCTGTAGCACCTGTGATTTCAAGAGCAACTTTAAAAGATTGCTTCATCTTACCCCCATGCACACTCCTTTGAGGTTAAAACATGATTTAATTTTCATGTCAGCTCAGTCCATGCTTCTGCCAAATAGAGTGCTTCGTGTGTGAGCAGAATGTTATACTCAGGCACTAAGAGAAGCTAAACCATAGGTTTTTTCAATCACTTTGCTTACAATATACTCAAGCCAAATTAAACAAGGAGATAATGTAACAAATTAAACCAGGAGATAATTTATGTTTCAAGAGTATGTAAATTGCTTATGCTAATAGGGAGACAGAAAAAAAAAATAGGGATTAAAATGCATCACAATGATTTTGAACTATAGCACTTTCTATCTAAAGATCTCAAAGCTCTTTGCAGTCATTAATGAATTTAACATCACAACACCCCTATGATTTGGGAAAATATTATCTCAGTTTTACAGAAATGGAAACTGAGGTACATAGCTAGAAAGAAACATCAACTTGTGTGTTTTAGCCCCAAATCTGTCTTTCCAGTCCTGATGAAGAATATCTGAAGATGACTAAAATCAGTTTCTTGTAAATGAAACAAAATAATTTAATTTCTAGTTTTATCACTCTGTACATCTGGAATAAGCAGAGATGAAGGTTCAGCTTCAAAAACATTGCCTTTTTTTTCCCATTTGAATTGTGTCTTTCCAAAACCAGACTCTCTATTGTAATATGTACTACTGAGTATACACAATGGCAATCAATCTCCCTAGGTTCCTGGCATCACAACACAAATGATATTTAAGGCAGACAGATGCATATTTGTTAGCATTATCAAGACAAAAGGAGCTCCAGGCATAACTCAGGACCACAAAACAAGGGAATTAATTGTAATGGCAGCAGTGTTGCTGTGTCTGAAGTGTTTCTCACTTCATTGAAGCCCTAAATTAATGGGTAATCATGCTGTGTAACAGAGGAGGCAGAGTCCTCTTTTTTCTCCTTTTCCTTTCCCATGTGCAGATAGAAATGTGTATCTACACTGTCTGGTGTTGCAGAGCACAATGTTAAGTTATTGGAGAATTGCAACCCCCTAGTCGGTAGATAAATGATGTTAATAATTTTAATTAGTTTTGCATATTTACTGTGTGCTACTGAACATTGTTTTATCTGTAGCCCCCAGAACATAATAAGAGCATAACCTGGACATTACCAGCCAGATACTCATTGATGCCTAAATAGCATCAAGTGCAGCTGTGCCCATCTATAACACCTGAGGATCTGGATCCCTGTATGGCAGTTAGAGGAGAATTAGAGACAACTATTTGGCTGATACCTTGTAGTAGTTGTGTTCCCTCTGTTTTAATTTGATAGAGCCATTCATTTGTTGTACAGCCTGAAGACTTACTGAGGGCAGGTCTACACTACTGTTTAAGTCGATCTAACTTGTGTCACTCAGAGGTGTGAAAAAGACACCTCCCCATGCACCACCCAAGAGACGCAAGTTACAGTGACCTAAGTGCTGTCCACGTTGGCGCTATGTTGGTGGGAGATGCTCTCCCACTGACATAGCTTCTGCCTCTCATGGAGGTGGAGTAGTTATGCAGATGTCTATGCCAGCATAGAGCATCTTCACCAGATGCGCTACAGTGGCACAGGTGTAACGATTCTAGTGTAGAACTGCCTTCAGGTAACTAAAACATTGGTTATCATCCTGATCTGTAAATCCTACCCACACTGTAGATATTTCAACTATATCTTGTAACAGAGTGCATGAATGTGTCAGTGTGTGCGTAAAAGGGAACACAACTTGTTCCTGTTAATTACAGACAATGGAAAAATCTCTTGTCTGGGGCAAAGGTACATAGACGACACAGAAGCATCCCAAATTGCATTTATTGAAAGTACATACCGAAGTGGCTGTCTTCACTGTCTGTCACTTTGAGTTCAAATATAAAATTAAAGTGAACTTGTTTGGGTGCCCTATGATGCCTCTTCAGTCTTCACTCAAAGCCCTTTGATTCTGCACAGCTTTTTCAATTCTATCCTTTTTTTAAGAAGACTCTGCTTCTGCTAATTGCAAATCCTGAATTTCTAAATAAATGACTGAGTTTTACAAGCTTCCTTTCAGACATAAGTGCCATAAATATTTCCTGTGTTGCGATTGTTGAACATAGGAAAGATAACTAGACATCTTTTCCTCATTTATTTTCAGTTTAACACAATTTGTATTTCTGTAAATGCATCTCACCCCTCCAGCGTGAAAAAAGTATTTTACACTTGTTTGCTGTGTAGTACAGTCTAAACATTGTACAGAAATAGTAATGTCCTCGGGTTAGTGGGCATTGTGTTTGCTTGCCTTTTACCATGCTAAGCAAAACAAAACAAAACCCTTGTAAATCAGAAATGTTAGCGATATTCAAGAAAAATGAAATGACTAACTCCAGAAACTTTGGAACACTTCTGAAGACAATTGCATTTTTAACTTTGCAGAATTTTGTAGTTACCAGGGTGACCTCAAAAGGGTTCTTGAGCTTTGCAACAATGCTTCATATTTTTATTAACGTTCAGTTGACAACCAAAAGAGGGATTTGTAATTGGCTTTTGTTTGATAAGCTTCCGCTGTGTAGAGACAAATAGGACATGGATAATTAAACAGGTGAAAGAAGCCAGTTTATTTAACTGTCTGGAATTTCAAAGAACCAATTTCATGTAGTGTAAAAGGGACATATCTTACACAATCCACCCCCCGCCCCCATCTGCAGTAGGAATGCCTATCTAAGGATACACTGAAAAGCTGGGTGACTAGATTATTAATCTGTGCAAAGAGTATGACAAATACAACTTGATTAATGAAGTGCAGTGTGTCTTTGGTAATTGAGTTGGGAGTTTCTTGATTTAGGACCCATTATAGTGAAATTATTTAGTTTAGTGAGTAGAAGGGAAATTGCAAGTAAAATATATTGTTTTATATGTACTGTTTTCCAGGACCAAATGCGGGATGGGATTGTCTCTTAGGGTATGTCTACACAGCAAAGAAAAAACCCATAGCTAACTAGACTAGTTGACTTAGGCTCACACAGCTCAGGTTGCAGATCTGTTTCATTGTTATGTAGACTTCAAGGCTTAGGCTAGAGCCTGAGCTCTGGGATCCTCCCACCCCGCAGAGTCCTAGAACCACTCTTTCTGAATGGTGAAGAGATGAAATCCTGCTCCTTTCCTCAGTAACTGGTGGAATATTGTCAGTCTTAATTCCCAGTTTAAATCCCCCAAACTCCTTCATTTTAGAGGATGTGAGACAAATAAATTCCTTTTGAAGGGAAAATATTTCCCCACAATTAATATCCCACAATTTGATATTTTAATTTACCTCATTGCTTATGGAATTTCTTTTATATCTTAGTTTACCTGATTGATAAGCTAAGAACCCCTGTTGTAATAAGCACTTCCTAATGAGTTATAAACATTTCAATGGGTCATTATTTCATAAATCACAGAAAACATGTGCAGTAACAAATGTCCCATGTCAATCACAGCACAGACTTGGATTATAAGCACCCTCTTATCAATTACCCAGTCTTGTTTATAATAACATATTTCTGTAGGGTCACTTCATTGGTTTTGGGGTGTCCCTTCAATAATATATCTGGGCTATATTAGTAAGGTTAAGGAAAAGAACAGGGTAAAAGATTATACAGATTCCATTATTGAGTTATTTTTCCCTTCACCAACTAGTTTCAAGTGAAGGACAAAGTACATTTCAGTTTCAATAGGTAAAAGGCACCTAATACAGTAAAAGCTTTGTTATCCGGCATATTGGGGGCATAGGGGGTGACATGGAAAAACAATATCATGGATTAAAAGGAATGAGAACATTCAGAGACAAAATGGCTAAAATATGTAAAAGGAATAATTAAAATAGAAAACTTTCATTATTCATTGACACTTGCTGAGTTTTGGAAAGAACACTTAGTGATCTTGCAGAATCACCGCAAGTGTCAGAATTATGCATCTTTGTTTTACTCACCTGAAGTCAGTCAAATGCCATATTTGGTGATGTCAGGGATATATAGAGAAAGCAAGTATGATACTTCCCAGGGATACCCAGGGTTGTAAGGCACCTCATGAATACCTGTCTTTAGTGTGAAGTGGTCTTGTCTATGCCTGTTCTAGCTCAGCTCCTGGAAGTCAACAGCCTCTAGCAACACAGGCACTGTCTTCCAGGCCTCCACAGGCCTCGTGCCTTCTGTGCAGGCTCATGATAGACAAATGCCAATCCCTGAGTCCTCCAGGTTTGCTATCTCCAGAGGGACAACATACAAACTAGCTTCTTTGATTCAGCTCAGGATCAGGTCCATTATAAAATCACAGCACTGAGATATATTTATAGTGAAAACAATAATAAATTTATCATCACAGATTATGATTTAAGAGATAGTGAGTATGGATAATTAGAAACAAAATGGTTATACATAAAACAAAATCAGAAACTGGAAACCTAGTGTGACATACCATACCTTGGGGTAATCATCTTGTAACCCACATATTCCTCATCTGTATATAATTGTGATATTGCATATAAAGCAGGCTGTGTGAGGTATCAGGGGAAAGTTATGATCTCCTGAAAGTCATTTTTATATCCATATATGTATATCATTAATGCATATGAAGCTTAGGACAATTGTGTTGTATTGTTGTCCCTAAAACATGCTGTAAGTTGGGGAATCAGCCAGCTATTGGTTCCCCAGACGCAACAGCAAAGTTACCAATTCCCGAGGGTGGTGTCAAACAACCAATCACTTGCCATTGTCCAACAAGGGAGCTACATGCAATGACTCACCTGCATAAGGCCACCAGGGGAGTTGCTCAACCATGCCTGGGGACTCAGCTATGCCCATCACACATGCCTGGACTTGTATTCTCCAAGGGTATGGGACTGAGGGTATAAAATAGAACACAGCAGGCCCATGCTTCAACTTTCTCCTGCTCCTGTGCTGCAAGCGACAAAGACACTCAGAAGAAGACTTAAGACTCCAACAGAGGAGACTGACCCAGGTTTCAAGAGTGAAATCTGTATACTATGAACTGCAATATCTAGTGAGGTGAGAAAAAACTGCTTAATCTAGATGTTGCCCAGTCTAATAGGGTTGAGAGTTTAGACTACAGTGCTGGTAACTGAGTGGGGTGGGGGGAAATTCGGCCTGTGCCTTTCTCGGTGTGATTCATGAGTGGCTCTGGGAGCATTCATGCAATCTAGCTGGTTGCAGGGGCTATACATACTGTCATGTCAAGTGATAACAACACCTGGAGGAGTTTGCTGCAGGTCACTTGCAAGGCATTATGAGAGACAGCCCAGGCTGCAGACAGTTAAGGGGGCACAGCAGTCCCACAGTCCCAGGATGCACCCTGGGAACGTATCATCTTGCAGTGCTCAAGACGAGCAGTGGAAATTTATTGATTGGTTCACCACTTCATCAATGGAAAGTGAACCTACACCAGCCTTTGCAAGCCTGAGCAGATTATCAAACACTTCAGGCAAACTCACTGGTAAAAATAAACAGGTAAACAAATCTATTAACTACAAAAGATAGAATTTAAGTGATTATAAGTGATAGGCAAAAAGTCAGAGTTAGTTACCAAAATAAAATAAAATATAACCATGTAGTCTGAACTCTCAACCCTATTAGACTGGGCAACATCAAGATTAAGCAGTTTTTCTCACCCCACTGGATATTGCAGTTCATAATATACAGATTTCACCTTTGAAATCTGGGCCAGTCTCCTCTGTTGGAGTCTTAAGTCTTCTTCTGAGTGTCTTTGTCGCTTGCAGCATAGGGGCAGGAGAAAGGCGAAGCATGGGCCTGCTGTGTTCTGTTTTATACCCTCAGTCCAATGTGCTTGGAGAATACAAGTCCAGGCATGTCTGGTGGGCATTGTGGAGTCCCCAGGCAAGGTTGATTCATCCTCTGGTTGACTTCATATGTAAATTGGTCTCCCAGTGTGTTGGTTTACATGCTTAATTTGCATGTGAACTGATAGACAGGTGACTATACATCCTCACTCCTGTCTGGAAGAAATCTGTTTTTTTTTTTCTGTTTGCCTATTGAAAGACTTTAAATTGTATTTTCAGTACATACACACAGCTCCTTACATATCATTTGTACATATGTCACAATGATTAAGAAGCTGTATGACATAATCCTTTATTAGAGACCTTCTGTGATATTCTTTATGGATAAATACTATGAAAGTGGTGTGCTAGATGTAGTGAGTTTGTCAGGCCTGTTTGGGGCTACCGTTACAGAACAGTGAACTGTTTGCCAGTGAGACTCTGTCACAAGAATGCAGTGAAATGCCATACGTAGTGATGTCAGGGATATATAGAGAAAGCAAGAAATGTATGAAGTGTATCCCATGAATATGAAACACTGCTTTCTCCAAATGTTCAAATTTTACAAGCAATATATTGTATAATATATTGAACTTTCAATGAACTTTCACAAACTCCATCATAAAAACAAAAAGTAGTGACTCCCTACATCTATATCAGTCAGAAACAGTAATTGAACCATATGCAAAAATGATAACTCTGCAGTGAAAATGGGAACGCATACCTCATTGTATATAATACTTCAAGGTTTTAGGCTTATGCGTGCAAGCAAAAAAAATCTGTTGACATTCATTTTATTCTCTTAAGTGAAAATGGTGGACTATCCAGAAGCAGCTTCACTAATTATTGAGTAGGCTGGGACTTTTTTGGTATCCTCAGTAGAGCTTGAACTAATTTCATATGGTCCTCCAGTTCATGGTTCAGATATATTCATGGAATGTTTGAGAGATTTTGCTGTGTTGTACTCTATGCTGTACCTGTTCTGCGGACAAATTGATTACTTGAATGGATAATAATGTCAGTTGATGACTTCCTTGTCCGGAAGATAGGGGACTAGAGCAGTGGTTCTCAAAGCCGGTCTGCCGCTTGTTCAGGGAAAGCCTCGAGCGGGCCGGGCTGGTTTGTGTACCTGCTGCATCCGCAGGTTCAGCTGATCGCGGCTCCCACTGGCCACGGTTCACCGCACCAGGCCAATGGGGGCTGTGGGAAGCAGCACGGGCTGAGGGATGTGCTGGCCGCCCTTCCTGCACAAGCGGCAGACCGGCTTTGAGAACCACTGGACTAAAGGACTGTCAATCCTACTTTTTTCACAACCTCTAAATTCACTGATTTGTTTTTGTATATATTTCAACCAATCTCTTCCCCTCCCTTTTCCTCCCCAAAACCCCCACCAAGCATACAGAATACTGTGATGACTGTGTGATTACTGTGTTTTTGAGGATCCTTGAATATTGTATGTGACGTAGCATTCAAAAGAGATTTGTTAAATGGAAGGAGTTGCAGCTGGATTTGGTTGGAGACTGAACAGAAGAAAGAAGTGGGGTCAGATATAACTTGTAAATGGATATCCATTCGCTGTGTTAATTCAGCTCATTGTTGTTATATTATTTTCTTGCTGTTATTCTGATCCCAGTAAAATCGCTGTATTTAAATTAAAATGCACAATTGGCTCATTGGTTTTTAAAAGGCATAACAAATATTAATGTTGTTTTTGTTCTCAAACTTGCAGGGAATTAAATGGTGTTAGAGTCCCTCTGAAGCAGTGCAGCCATAATGACTTTCAGGAATACATTAAAGTATAATCCCAGAGAACATGGCGAATAGAGCCAAATGAGTGGCATGCATATACTTTGGATTATTTTATTTTGTAGCACATGTTATTTCCAGTCTATATCATACTTCGGTGCAGGGTAGCACTGGGATGATTATAATTGCAATTTCAGCATTTTATTTGCAGAAATATGTAAAGAAAGCAGATGAAACACAAAGAAACAAATTAAAGGGTTCCCACTAGATGACTTTCTCCTCCCCTAATTATTAGCTGTGTGGGACAGGGACTGAGTCTTTGTTTCTCTATCAGGCCCTGTGCACACCTAAGGAGTGCTAGACACATGTTGAATAACAAAAGCAATGTGAAAAAGAAGAGCAAGTTGGAAGAAGATAGCGTGATATAGGATAAGCATCATGAGCTAAAATAAACTTATATTCAGACCTAATTAATCAGAAATGTTTGTTCATCTAGGTAGCATGATTAATAAGTGCATAGTTACTGGCATCAGAAGAGGTCATTGTGATGGGTTGGGGCCACAGAGACCTGCTTGGTGCTGCCACCTGGTGTGCCAAGGCTACTTCTGCCCCTGCTTCCAGGCCTTTTCCAGCTTGGGACTCCCGAATCCTGTCTGTTTTGAGCCAGATTCCACTGATCTGCTGCAAACACAGACCCAGGTCCGAACCAAGTCCACTCACCACTGTAAGGCCCCTGGAAGTGCTCTTGCCTTTGACACCCAGCTGCTCAACTCCAAGGAGGTTCAAACCCTTAATACATCCGTTTTACCCTGCATAAGGCTTATACAGGGTAAACTCATAAATAGTTCGCCTTCTATTTCAAAGATAGAAAGATATGCACAACTGTTCGCTTTCCCCAGGTACCAACTCGTACTCAAGGAAACTTAATAAGTAAAACGTGATTTTAATAAGTACAGAAAATAGGATTTAAGTGAGTTCAAGTAGTGACCGACAGAACAAAGCGAATTACTTAGTAAAATAAAATAAAACACGCACGTCTATGTCTATTCAAAGTTAACACAGATAAAAGCCTCACCAGATTCGGATATTTTCCTTTTTACAGGCTGTAGAATTAGCCTGGGTCCAGCAGTCGCTCACACCCCCTAGTGTCTTTGTCCTTTGTTCAGTTCCCCTCAGGAATGTCCTTGGGGGCGTGGAGAGCCTCTCCCTTTAGCCAGCTGAAGACAAACTGGAAGGGTCTTGCAAGGGCTTTTATAGCCTTTCTTCCTCTCCCTGCGTAGGATCCAGTTGCCCTGGAGTGTTGGGATCACATGGGCAAGTCACCTGTCCATGCGCCCTAACCAGTCTAACCAGTTGCATCCTTGACTGGGGCCCCGATGTGGATTGGGGTCTGCACCTTCTTTTGTCTGTTAAGTACTTGTCCTTAACTTGCACATTCCTTCCTCTGGACCTGGTCCATTGTTCTTACAAAAGCTATGCATAAAACCAGCAAATATAAAACCAATGTTCATAACTTCAACCACAACAATGATACATGCCTACAAACAGGAGGAATAAATTCAGTAGGTCATAACTTTCACAGAGATATGTTACATGGCACATGTAGCATAAAACATATTCTAGTTACATATATACATTTATAAGCATCTCCCCATAAAGTTTTATGGGGAACACCGTCACAGTCATGACAGTGTATGGCGATAGTACACTGTATACTGAAAGTCCAAGAGTCTGTTAAATATTTAGTAGAGCTCCCTGAGATGGTGGAGCCATTGCAAAGATGATGGTCTTATGGGGGGGGGCCTTACAGAATGCTCCACTGTAGTTTATCGGGCTCCAATAAATAAGAACATATGAACAAAAGAATGGTCCTATTGGGTCAGACCAAAGGTCCATCTAGCCCAGTATCCTGTCTTCTGACAGTGGACACTGCCAGATGCCCCAGAGGGAACGAACAGGACAGGTAATCATCAAGTGATCTATCCCCTGTCGCTCATTCCCAGATTCTGGCAAACATACACTGAAAATCAGCCTGCTTCTAACGCTACTCTAACATTCACAAGTGCTACGGCATTGACACCATAGCAGGATGCGACACAGGTACTGTCCACCATTGTGAGGCTTTGAATGTAGTTTGTGGAGGTCTACAGGTGATTTGCCTCAGCTCTGTGCCATTTTCAGTGACCTCACCTCCTAACAGGAGTGTTCTTTTAAAAAATGACTCCAGCAGGAGACTTCTCGTAGCCCTGCCTCCCTTTCTAGAAAATAATTGCTCCCTTCGCCTGGAGGACTGAATCTCTTCTCCTCTCAGAAGAACAGTTGGAGGGAGCCCTCTTGTGGCGGTAGGGGGGATATGACACAAGGTTTACATAAGGGATTATAATTTAATTAACAATTATAATTTGCCATACAGTTGAAAAGGTGCCCACTAGACGACATCCTCCTCACCTTAGCCCGATGTCAGCTCTCCTCTGTCATCCCATGTTCTTCTATTTCTATATCTCAGAGTTTCCTTTGGCAGAAAAGCGAGAGAGGGAGTTTTCTATTGAAACTGAATCAGACTTAAACATACCAGGAATGTAAATGATATAAAATGTTGCAAATTCACAAAAAATTATGTGGGATATATGCAAAATCTGAAGCACTTATAAAGACTTCCTATCACATGAACAGCTATAGGCAAGGGTGATACAGCAGCAATATTATTAGCAATCTCACAAATAGACTATGGAGTAAAGAGCCAATACTACTCTGACCTGTTTTATCACAGCTAACCATGATTGATTATGAAACTATCAATAAATATTTGCTAGATTTTTATCAGAAAGTAAATTCTCAGAGGCTGCATTTGTCCTTGAAGATTTTGAGAATTTAATTAGACATTATGACTTTCAACTCTTAAATAACCAAATTACATTGAAGCCAGTATTTCCAGAGAAAACGGAAGCAACAGTAAACAACATTCGGACCAAAGTGTTGTGCATGCATGTCTTTTCTGTGTATTTCACCAATACTTTTCTCAAAGACTTACCCACTGCTTTTATTTAGATGCATGAAGCCCTCTTCTTTTGAGTAATGATATGCTTAGAAATCTGCAAATTGTCATTGTTTTGTGTAGTTAAAAAAAAAAAAAGCAAACTAGGAATTTGATGTTTCAAAATATTCTGTTTAAACCTAATTTTATCCGCTTGTTCGAGGTTGCATATGAGTGCAATTGCAAGGAATTAGCTGTGGCCATTATGAGTGGTTCTGTGTTAGTGTAAGGGGATAACAGTCCCCTTACTAACATTCAGAGCTCCCAGTACCAAAAGGGGAAGGGTCGATGGGACTGACAGTCCCCAGGGGCAATGGGGAGAGGCCAATGCTCCAGGTCAGCCTGATTGACAGGGCGGGCAGGCGAATCGGGGTCAGGAGGTCAGGGTGAATCCCGTCCTCCGTGTGAGCTGAAGTTGCCTGAGTCAGAGTGAGTGGGGCCGAGCTGAGGAGAGGGCAGAGCTGAGCTGGGCCAGATCTGGAGGGGCCAGAAAAGCAGCCCAGAGACACAGACCTGCCCTGGGAGCAGAGCTGCAGCCCAGAGACAGACCTGCCCTGGGGGGAGAAGCTGCAGCAGCCAGAGCCAGAGGGCCCAGGGCAGCAGCCCAGGGAGCTAGAGGCAGAGCAGCAGCAGCCGTGCTGAGGCAGAGGAGCTGGAGCTGAGGCAGAGCGGTGGAGCTGGAACTGGAGCAGTCCGGAGCCGGGTGCGGTGAGCAGCTGGGGAGAGCGAGGGGGACCCTGGGCAGTGGGCCCAGCACAGGGAGAGGCCTCAGCCAAGAGGCCCTGCAGGCCAGACTTGCAGGGGGATCTAAACCCCTTGACAGGGCGGGGGCAACGCTGGGAAGAAGGGTCCTGCCACCCAGAGCCTGCGAGCGTGTGGCCACCGCCAGAGCAAGTGTCCAAGCCACAGCGTCCCTGCAGCACAGCCAGGGCCTGAGAAGGAGCCTGGGACTTACACAGGAACAGACTGAACTGCCCTGACATTGCAGAGACACTGTTGAGATGTTCCCTGCCACAGAGCGGGGTGATGTGTTTTCATTAGCCTTTCCCATTTTTCCTTATTCCTGTTACAAATTAATTGTTAATTAAATAATTTGCAATTGCTTTCAATTGTATGCAGTGATCAGTGGGTCAGGGAAGCATCCTGTTTAGAGAGTACACCCCGGAGTGGGGACACCCTACCCCCTGACCTAGGTGACCACAGCAAGGTTGGGGGTCGAGCCCCCCAGGAATCCTGGGCCCAGCCTTGTTGGGGGTTACGAGGACTCTCCCAGACAGAAGAGTGCAAGGGGAGTCCTCGAGGGCAGGGAGGCCTCTGGGTAAAGGAGGTGGGAGCGAGGACTCAGATCCTTCCGCTAGCCCATTTCACCGGGGTAGTGCAGAGACGAGGAAAGTTCCCCACAATAGCGGGACTATTCCCCCGCTTACATAATTGGCGTCACGAACAGGATCCTATCCACAGGGTCCACCCCATTGGTTTACTGGTTGAGTTCTGGTAGCACTGTCCAGGCCTAGTCAAGAACCCTACCATGGCTCAAATTGCACAACTACAGGCCCAGGTTGCTGAACTTCAGCGCAGATTGTCAGACCAAGCTGAGTCATTACAACAAGCTAGAACAGAACAGAGAGAAGCCTTATCACTGGCTAAGGCTGTAATAGACCAACAGGCAGCAGAAGCTAAGAAACCCCCTACTATTTATGTCCCACGGGAGCAGAAGGTCACAGAGTTTGGTGGCTTCCCAACCAGAGCAGGAGACATTACAGTAGAGGAGTGGGTCAAGTCTGTGAAGACAGCTCTGCGTGTGCTAAGAGTACCTGAGGAAGACCATGTGGACTTCATAGAGGAACACCTCAAGGACCAGGCGAAGGCCACAGTAAAGTTCATGGCAATGGCAGACAAGAAAGATGTGAAAAAGGTGTTTGAACTCCTCCTGGAAGTGTACGGAGACAAGGTACCTATTGGAACTCGACTAAAGGAGTTCTTTGAGAGAAAGCAGGAGCCCGGTGAAACTATCCGGGCGTACGCATATGATCTTCAGGAGAGAATGAGCAAAGTGGAGCGGCGAGATTCTCAACGAGTTCCAGACCCAGATACGTTTCTAAAAGAGCAGTTGGTGTTGGGGCTCCGGGACGACTCCCTCCGACGTGAAATGAAAAGGAGGTTTAAGGAAGAGCCCAGTAAAAAGTTCCATGAACTCATGCAGGCTGCCATTATATGGTCAGAAGAAGAGGAAGTTCCTGGGGCAGAGAGGGCCAAGCCTAACCCCCATACACAAAGTGGGGGCCTAGTGAATGCAGCTGCTGGGGAAAAGGCCCTGCCCCAAACACAGCTAACATTGGAAAGCCTAAGTGAAGCTGTCCAAAAACTGGCTGTCCAACAGGGGGAGATGATGAAAGTGATGACTGAGGTGATGAAAGGAAATACCTCCACTAATGTGCCAAAATATCCAAGAGCTCCAGGATCCCGAAGATCTCCACTGAAGGACGAGCTAGGGAGGTACATTTGTTACACCTGTGAAAGGCCAGGACATACTAGCCGAGATTGTACACTGAGAAGGAGACCAGAGTCCCAGGCACTCGAAATCGATGGGGCACCAGGAGCGAGTGGTCCATCTACAGTAAAAGGCCAAGCAGTGGCAGAAGGATTCCTAGGCCTGTCCTTGGTGGAAAATCACTCTGCATACAGTGTTGAGAGGAACATGGGCAGCACCAGCATATCTAGTGACTTCTGTAAGCGAGCATTTGGAGACTGTCTAACTGCTGAAGTATGTATAGCAGGGGTAAAAACCAGATGTTTGTTAGATACTGGCTCAGAAGTCACCACCATTACTGAATCACATTTTCAAAAATATTTGAAAGACAAAGAGCTGACCATGCACAACACACAGTTTGTACATCTAACAGCAGTTAATGGACTGGCAATCCCAGTGGTGGGATGCCTCGAAGCAGACATCAACTACATGGGCCAGACACTGCCAGGGAAATGCATCTTCATCCTGAAAGACAAGGCCTCTGAAGGGAGCCATATAGGAGAAGGAGTCCCAGGGATTCTAGGGATGAACATCATTAGTGAGCTGAAAGAGCTACAGTTGCCAGTAAAAGGAACCAGGAGGATGAACCGTCATGGGCATGCTAAGAAGAATGCTGTGCTGAGTGGAGTACTGGCTCGAGCGGAGAGGCAGAGTCATTCCCTGGGCCCCACAAGGTGGATTGGAAATGTTAAAGTCGGCAGAAACCGGAAGACCATTATTTCTCCTTGGAGAGAGAAGATGCTTCATGAATGCTGCTGGATGCCAGGAAATACCAATGAATATCAAGTGCTGGTAGAGCCTACATCTGGGTCAAGCCTACCTAATGGACTTCAGTCAGCCAATGTACTGACTAGTGCCATCAAAGGAAGAGTACCAGTGAGTCTTTTAAACCCAAGCGTGAAGGCTATGGAGTTGCAGCCTGAGGAGGTGATCCCTCAGGTGAAGGTAACATTTGGGGAGAAGGGAGAACAAGTTACCTTTCCTCAAGAAAGATGTGGTGGCAGACTGCCAGTTCCAGTTCAAGCGGCATGCCAAGGGCTGATTCCTGCACAGGTGGCTAACTTAAGGGTGTTGCCAGAGAAGCATCAAGAAGCCTTTTCTAAGGATGAGGTGACCAGTTTTAATGACTGGGTCAAAGGTGTCCATGACAGGCCAAAGACAGCCAGCAAAGTTGCTCTCAGTACAGCTGAAGACACAGCCCAAAGTAGGAAAAGGACTTATGATCGCAAGTCCAGTGGGGCTCTCATCAGGCCTGGTGACCGTGTACTAGTTCGTAACCATAGACAACAGGGGCGTAATAAAATACAGGACAAGTGGGAGTCAAATCCCCACATTGTAGTTGCTCACAACAATCCCGAGCTACCAGTTTACACCATCCGGCCTGAGCGAGGAGGTCCTGAGAGACTAGTACATAGGGATCAACTAAAACATTGCACTCTTAGTCCAGTCAGGGACCATAGGAGGCGTAGATCAGCACACCCTGAGGAGATGGAAACCAATTGGGGGATGGTTCTAGTCCCACAAACTGAATACAGAGGGGAACAGAGTGGGGCAAACACAAACCCTAACAAGAATGGCCAGATCCCTCCAGCTGACCCAATATTACCCGAGAATAGGGAAATAGAAAATATGGGTAATGAACCACCAGTTTTAAGACGGTCCCAGAGAGCTAATAAGGATGTACTGCCTGTTAACTTTAGAGATGATTATGTTATTGGTTCTATGTAGTGTTTTAATGAATATTGTTATGTATAGTATGAAGAAATAGATGTGAAATGTTTAATATGTTAAATATTCTTTTGATGTTAATGGGTTTGATATGATATGATGTGGGTATATGTTGTTAATAATGGGTCCGGAGGTATTAGTGTAAACCTTGTGGTTGTGGCAGAATTTTAGCAAGGGGGAATGTAAGGGGATAACAGTCCCCTTACTAACATTCAGAGCTCCCAGTACCAAAAGGGGAAGGGTCGATGGGACTGACAGTCCCCAGGGGCAATGGGGAGAGGCCAATGCTCCAGGTCAGCCTGATTGACAGGGCGGGCAGGCGAATCAGGGGGTCAGGAGGTCAGGGTGAATCCCGTCCTCCGTGTGAGCTGAAGTTGCCTGAGTCAGAGTGAGTGGGGCCGAGCTGAGGAGAGGGCAGAGCTGAGCTGGGCCAGATCTGGAGGGGCCAGAAAAGCAGCCCAGAGACACAGACCTGCCCTGGGAGCAGAGCTGCAGCCCAGAGACAGACCTGCCCTGGGGGGAGAAGCTGCAGCAGCCAGAGCCAGAGGGCCCAGGGCAGCAGCCCAGGGAGCTAGAGGCAGAGCAGCAGCAGCCGTGCTGAGGCAGAGGAGCTGGAGCTGAGGCAGAGCGGTGGAGCTGGAACTGGAGCAGTCCGGAGCCGGGTGCGGTGAGCAGCTGGGGAGAGCGAGGGGGACCCTGGGCAGTGGGCCCAGCACAGGGAGAGGCCTCAGCCAAGAGGCCCTGCAGGCCAGACTTGCAGGGGGATCTAAACCCCTTGACAGGGCGGGGGCAACGCTGGGAAGAAGGGTCCTGCCACCCAGAGCCTGCGAGCGTGTGGCCACCGCCAGAGCAAGTGTCCAAGCCACAGCGTCCCTGCAGCACAGCCAGGGCCTGAGAAGGAGCCTGGGACTTACACAGGAACAGACTGAACTGCCCTGACATTGCAGAGACACTGTTGAGATGTTCCCTGCCACAGAGCGGGGCGATGTGTTTTCATTAGCCTTTCCCATTTTTCCTTATTCCTGTTACAAATTAATTGTTAATTAAATAATTTGCAATTGCTTTCAATTGTATGCAGTGATCAGTGGGTCAGGGAAGCATCCTGTTTAGAGAGTACACCCCGGAGTGGGGACACCCTACCCCCTGACCTAGGTGACCACAGCAAGGTTGGGGGTCGAGCCCCCCAGGAATCCTGGGCCCAGCCTTGTTGGGGGTTACGAGGACTCTCCCAGACAGAAGAGTGCAAGGGGAGTCCTCGAGGGCAGGGAGGCCTCTGGGTAAAGGAGGTGGGAGCGAGGACTCAGATCCTTCCGCTAGCCCATTTCACCGGGGTAGTGCAGAGACGAGGAAAGTTCCCCACAATAGCGGGACTATTCCCCCGCTTACATTAGGACTGAGTTTCATGCAAACTTGTGGACTTTGTGATTGTGTCTGGGTAAGAGATGTAAGATGAGGTTGGTATGTGTTGAGTGTTGGTTTCACTGGGGATTTCCTTCATTTTTAGTGATTGCTTTAGGGAAATTTGTACCCTAGCGACCTTAATTCTAAATTAACGGAGGGTTTTTTTGTTTGGGAAACTTTCCAGGGTATTTAATATCCATATCAGTGTGGACAGTCGCGTGGATCACTATCAGTAGGGCCCTACCAAATTCACGGCCATGAAAACGCGCTGTGGACCGTGAAATCTGGTCTTTTGTGTGCTTTTACCGTATACTATAGAGATTTCAATGGGGAAACCAGCGTTTCTCAAGTTGGGGGGCCTGACCCAAAAGGGCATAGCAGGGGGGATTGCAAAGTTATTTATGGGGGGTCGTGTTATTGCCAGATCAGATACTCACCTTCTGTGTCACCAAACTCTTCAGTCCAGAAACCCCCTTTACACACCCCTTATTGTCATTCCATCAAGTCCCCCATCCCCCCCCCCCCCACACACACACACCCCTGTGCCTGGATAAGCAGGTCCCAAGGCAGCAGGGAGAGAATGTGGCTGCCTGGAGTATATGCAAGGAGCCAGATCACCTACATCTATGGGAATAATCTGAATTAGCCCCACAGAGATCTGTGTGCCCTGTGCTTCAGTTGCCTGCAGGCTGTGTATAGTATTTTAGGAACTCCTGTTAGCCCTGGAGCATCTCTGGATGCACCAGGAAGCTCCCAGTGGCCACAGATCTACAAGGGTCTACTGTGTGGCTCACAACTGGAGAATTAGCCCCACCAACACCTAATAAGTAGTCACTCTACCCTGATATAGCACATAAGGTATTTCCAGCAGAGATAAGGAAATATTAATACCATTGTACAAGGCATTGGTGAGGTCTCATTTGGAATAGTGTGTACTATAGTGTGTACAATTCTGTTCACTCATGTTCAAGAAAGAGGCATTCAAACTGGAACAGGTGCAGAGAAGGCTAGTAGGATGATCAGAGTCCATCTGTAACAGGCTTGCACTCACCTCTCGCGAGCGACCCCTGGCCAAGTGGTTGTGCCTGCGCACCCACTCTTGTGGTGGGTCTTCGGTGACTCAGCCCTCTGTCACACAGTCTGTGTCATAAAAGCAAAGCAAACCCCTTCTGGGGTATAAGTCTAACTAGGGGCCTATTTCAGTGCCTTCGATAAGGTCCTTTGACTGAAGCCTGATTCTGGGGCTCACTTTTCAATCAGTCCAGCAGGGCCTATCACACTACCCTGACCAAAATGTCTCTCAGCCCCTCCTGGGATCCCGCAAATTATCCCTTCTCTTTAAGCAGTCCCGGCCCTGGTGTGGGGCAACATCCCCCAGAGCTCCCTCCCTGGAGACTCTTTGCTCACTCCTCTCTTCCCCCGTCACTCTCTCCTCCTTCCTCCGGGGCATACCTGCAGAGCCATGTTGGGAGGAGCTGATGCAGAGCCTGCCTGCCTGCGTTCCCAATCAGGACACAGGTGCGGATCGAAGGACTGGAGAGAGCCAGGACCCTGGGTGGTTGAGAAAGTGGGACAGGTCATCCATGCAGCAAGCCCGCCTGCTGGCTCCACTCCTCAAATGCTGCACAATGTCAGGATCCCTTCTCCTTCAGCAGCAGCTGCTCTTCCCACCCTCCAGGAAGTGTAGGCCAGTTATGGTTACTGTGGTAACCGGACTTTTGGTGTCCAGTCAGTAAAACTGACCCAACACTGCATAGATCCCCTTTCGACTGGACTTTCTGGTCAAAAACCGGAAACCTGGCAACCCTAGAGCTTGAGAAGTTTATGAATGGAAATACAAGATGGGGTTGCCTCTGATTGCTAGGGACTGGACTCAGTGACCCAGGCGGCCCCTTCCAGCCCTATGTTCTTGGAGGTAAGAAGGCTGGATTTTACCTTTTTCATCCTACCTGCATATCTCTCTATCCTTGGTCTTAAGGGAACACAAACTTTCCCTTTTTATACCTGCATCTAGACTACTTTTTATTGCCTTAACAATAACTAAACAGGGCTATTCTGAGAAATGGAAAACTGCATGCCCATCTTATCACAAATGGCTCTCAGAAATGTCCAAAGCTTCACTGATAGAAAAGCTAATGTTCCCTTGCAAAAATAATAGAAAATAATAAAACCTATAATAATAAGCTGTGCTCCTTTCATGGTCAGCTAACTGAAGGCATTATATGACAATATCCCCTATTTATTTTAGTGTCTCCTTGGGACTGTCAGTCTGCTGACCTCTGAAATTAAAATTGTCACCTTTCTATGATGTTATCTAGTTACGTTTTTAGATTTATGCTTTATTATACTGTATGTATACTGTGACGGGGCAAGGCCAGAGGGCTATAGGAAAGTGGTAAGGAACCAGTATGTTAGCCCCAGGCTAAACAAATCCCTGATACCTTATGGCAGTTGTTCCAGGTTAATCAAGACACCTGGGGCCAATTAAGAACTTTCCAGAAGGCAGGGAGGTTAATTGAGACACCTGCAGCCAATCAGGGGCTGGCTGAAACTAGTTAAAAGCCTCCCAGTGAGTCAGTGAGGGGCGCATGTCAGGAGCTGTGGAAGGAGGTTGCATGTGAGGAGCTGGGAGCAAGAGGCACTAGGAGCTGAGAGTAAGAGGGCGTACTGCTGGAAGATCCTGTGGTGAGGATAAAGAAGGTGTTGGGAGGAGTCCATGGGGAAGTAGCCCAGGGAGTTGTAGCTGTCGTGCAGTTGTTCCAGGAGGCACTCTAAACAGCTGCAATCCACAGGGCCCTGGGCTGGAACCCGGAGTAGAGGGCAGGCCCGGGTTCCCCCCCAAACTCCCAACTCCTGATCAGACACAGGAGGAGTTAACCTGGACTGTGGATTCTACTAGAGGGGAAGATCTCTGAGGCAAGCAGAATCCGCCAATAAGCGCAGGACCCACCGAGGTAGAGGAGGAACTTTGTCACAATACATATGAATAACCTTACCTTTATACAAAATTCTTGCTTCTTTTTTATTTACTGAACAGTTAAAATAAAAATAATTACTTCAAAAATATTCTGTCTTTAGGGCTATTCAGTATCTGCTGACATAATGGGTCTGATCTAAAGCCCACAGAAGTCAATGGGAATCTTTACACTGACTTGAGTGGACTTTGAATCAGGCCTAGATTAAATACTACAAGAA
Source organism: Macrochelys suwanniensis (assembly GCA_033296515.1). Taxonomy (NCBI): domain Eukaryota; kingdom Metazoa; phylum Chordata; order Testudines; family Chelydridae; genus Macrochelys; species Macrochelys suwanniensis. The sequence goes on along the minus strand of CM065776.1, from coordinate 133,248,467 downwards.
CCAGGGGACAGTCAATGAAACTGAAAGGTAGTAAATTTAAAACTTCTCAAGGGAAATGCTTTTCTTGCAGAGTGCATAATTAAATGTGGAATTCATTGCCACAAGGTATTAGCGTGGTCAGGTGCTTAGTAGGACTCGAAAAAGTATCACACATTTATAAGGTGATTAAGAACATCCAGATTTAAAATATACAGTATTTAGAAAGAAAAAAAGAAAATTAAATGCTCATGTTTCAAGGCATAAGCCAATCTTCAATTGACAGAGGTTAGGAAGAAATTTCCCTTTTGGGCAGATTATTTCATAAGTAACCAGTAAAGATAAGATAAAACATGGGAAATGTTATAGGGGCATTTTGGAGGATTGTGAAATAGTCATACACAAGATAAAAGAACACTTTTTGTGTTGGTGCCACCATTGCCAGTGTCTGACTCAACAAGTGACTTGTGCCTATTTCTCCAGTAAATTAGAGTTCTAAATGAATTTATCCTGAACACTGGACTTATGTTTTTAACATTCCTTTTAACAAAATAATAGCTCTGATAATATCTAAACTCATTCACATTTTTTCTTCACTGTAAACTATGCTTTTTGTCTTGAACAAAGGTAGATAGATTTTGATTCATGAAATGAAAAACTGGCACATTTCAGGTATCCACAAAAATGTTCCTAGGACATCATATGAAGATGGTTACATGTGGTCTCTTTAACTACAGCATTTCTTCCACTCTCCTCTGATGCATCTGGCAATGCCTGAGAAAAAAAAATAATGTTCTACATGTGCCAGTGGTCTGTGCCAGTATGGCAGTTGCTATATTCCTATTTTTTTTCTGAAGGTTTTGCATTTTATAGCCCTTTAATGACAAAACTAAAGATGATGGAAGAGTTGGAGAGGTGGGAAGGGTAAACAATGGTAAATGCAATGACAATATAAAACAACAACAAATGAAAACTTCTTGCATTGATACAGTTTAGAGTATTAATATGTAGTTTATCATTCAACAATCTGTTTATACATTTTTCAGACAAGATGAATTATCTCCTATATTTGGTTCTTCCTTTCTTTTCCTGTCATGCAGAGCTTCTGGTTAGCTTCCCAGTATCTCTTCCTCCACATCTGACAGCAGTTATACAGTACAGTCATCAGAAAAAAAATCATTCTCATTTTCAGATGATACTTTAGTATCGAAGGCACCCAGTTGAGTAGTTACAAATTAATCATTTGAGGAAGACCAGATTGGCCACCGCATTTGAGGAACACCAATTGACCACTGCAAATGTTAAAAAATAGAGTTATGTCTCCAAAAAATGTATAATCACTGTCACTGATCGGTCTATCAGCCTTCACAGAGAAAGCGCTGATCACAACATGTCAGATGTGTTGTTCTAGCCAGTCCTCTAACTACCCGCTGGCCAGGCTGTCAGTAGCACCGGACACTTGACTGACATAGCGCACAGCAGCCTAGAACTCCTGAGCGATCCGCCAACCGCAGCCTCCCAAGGAGCTAGGATTACAGGCATGCGCCACCACACCGGGCCTAAAATGTATAATATATGTGAAATATATAAATATATTGAGATGTAATAATAATTTATTATTCTTAACAATCATAATAAATGTGGTATTCATATAGTCACCTGACTTCTGCAGCTAGGGGTTTAAGAAAACACCAGCTATTGTGAGTGTTGGCAGCTCTGGTAAGAAACATCTCTAGTGAACAATCCTTATTCATACACACTAATACCTTTTATGTGCAGGGCTCGATCCTGCAAGGTACTGAGTACTCTGGCCACAGTGCAGCAAATCACTTAAGCATGTATTTCACATTAAGCAGGTGAATAGGTCCAGTTACATGGAACTACTTCTGCTCTTAAAGGTAAACGGCTACTTGAGTGCTTTATTGATCAGGGCCAGAGTACTTGGCACCTTGCAAGATTCAGAACATTGTGTCCTTTCCACCTAAACCACTGAGTGGAGTAGTGAAGTGCCTTACAATATACTGATAGGTTACAGTGTAGTAGCTGTGTTAGTCTGTGTCAGCAAAAAGAAAATAAGAAAGAAAGAAATACTTGTGGCACCTTAGAGACTAACAAATTTATTTCAGCATAAGCTTTCGTGGGTTAGAATCCGATGAAGTGGGTTCTAACCCATGAAAGCTTATGCTGAAATAAATTTGTTAGTCTCTAAGGTGCCACAAGTATTTCTTTCTTTCTTATTTTCTTTTTACAATATACTGTTAGACAAAGGGTCACTCAGGATGGAGTTATAATCCTGATAGCCAATAGTGCTGCCTGTAGCCATAGCAAAATTTGTTTATAAGCAAGTGTTTTAAAACTCCAAAAGGAAAATGAAAAACCTAGGAATGCAAAATGGAAAAAAAATCCCTTAAAATATGATTTTGTTATATTCTTGGCTGTTTCATTGGTAGTCCACATTGTATCAATCAGCTCTATCAACTATTTTTCTACTATGTTCTCAGAACATTAGTGAATGTCACTGTAACCTTTTAAATCACTGGTTATGTTAGTCTAAGATATCATATTTACCTGAGAGAATTAAAACCTGTATGCAGTAGATATTTTGAGTTACATGGCTGCAGTTAAAGATCCTAATATTTTTCCCGGAAACAAAAGATATATGTCTGCTTCATCTGTAGGTTTTACACTCCTAGAGCCTGATTCTGCTGTTTCTCATATTGGTGAAAACAACAGTGGTATGAGATCAGAATCAGACCCCTTGTTTCCTGCCACATCATCACAGTATTAACATACTTCCTATGAGGTACCAATATTTTTTTAAAGGTCTATTGTGAAAGTCTTAATTAAATAAATAGGAGAGGTGTCCAGATTAAATACATCCCGGTACTGTGTTCAATAATCTCTGGAAACAAACTATTAAAATTCTCATTTTCATCATATACAGAATCTTCAGAAATGAGGTATTTGATATTGATGTACCTGTCATTTTGCCAAGCCTACATTACTTTGTAACACTTAAGGTGCTTAATAGTATATTATTCTTTGGCAGCATACAGTGTGAGGCGATATAACCCTACACTGCTGGAACATTCATTAGGGGGATCTCTGGGAAGTAAAACCACTGAAATGTTGATGATAGATGACTTTGCTACTGATGTTTGAGCAGACACTGCAAAGCACACTAAGTAGAAGACGACCCAGTTCTCCAAGTGTCAGTAATTAATTTTTGGTTTTTCATGTATTAGGAAACTCTGTTCCTGAAGAAGGGTCAAGATAGAATTGAAAATGAGCTGATGACAGCAATAAATAGTGCTGTATATTAGGGATTTAATGCACTTCCTTGGGTACTTGCAAAGGGGGATAAACGAGTGTCCCATTAGGATTTTGGATTTGATGATCTTTGGACAGCACCACCATAAGCATCATACATACCAAAAATTATGGAAAATATGACTAGTAAAATGTGCTATTGTCCAGATGACAATATGCTAGGTTTATGGAATTCAGGCCACTGGGTGGGCAAGGATCTCTCTGAGACTCCCAGAATACCACACTACTTTTAAATGTAATAAAGAGGATAAGTAGAAAGGAAGGCTGACTCAACCTTGTTTTTTGGGTGTGTGTCAAGCTTTGTCATGAAATTACCACATGACCAGGGTATAGTCAACCTGCAGTCAGACCAGGGGAAGTTTAAATACCAGCTTCTCGTTGAGAATTCCCATGGAATCCATATTAGGGCAGTGAAGAATTTAAAATCTTGCTTCAATCAGAAACTTTGAACCAATATGTCCCTGAAAAAAACAAATCCTCCCTCAAGTATTTTAGTATGGTTCCTGAATGTGGAAGATAAAACCTACCCTTCTGGCTCATGTTAGCACATTCTCAGTTCTTGACTATAGGGGAAAGATTTGTTGAACAGCGTGACAGATCAGAAGTACCAGTATATCAGAAGTTAGAAGTATACATTTTAGGGCCTGGTTTCAGATATGGGTACCTAATTCCTGCCAATAGACAGTTCTTCTGTTCACATTGTGCACTCACAACCCATATTTGCATGGAGAAGCAGATAATTTTATGTGTGAAATTCTTGACATAGGTGCACAGTTAGACATTTGCTTTATGCAGATGTGGGTCTGAGCATGCAACAGACACCCCTTTCTAGAAATGTCATTTTGTTTTTTTTGGTGTCCCTTGTCTATTTAGTTGTCATGTATAATTGTGAAACCATTTAATTTCTGCATTACTGGAACATAATATGTTGTCATTATCTATGGTAATGGTTGTCATTTGTGAAAAGTTATCATGCACAACATACCTTGGAGAAAGGAAGTACTACTAGATTTGTGGTGAGGATTTCATGTTTGACAAGCAGTTGATTGAAGGATATACAAGGATACCTAGCTAGAAAATGTGGTTTATTCAGCAAATAACAATATACATCTGAAATAGGAATGGGCAAACTAGTTTGTATAAAATAAGAATCAAAATCTTGTCCAGAACTTGATTGTTTGTCCATCACTTGTGCTGAGCCAAATCTAAACATTTGAAGTTTGATTGTGTCGTGTAAGCAGAGCCCTGTATTATTGCCACAACAGGGAAGACTTGGAGTCAGTATGCCTCCGAGAGGCATTCAGGGAGAGCAGCTTACTACCCCTCTGAAAGCCAGTGCATAGGTATAGCCATCAGAAACATGTCCTTATTTCCTCCCCACCTGATTTGGCATGCTATGCATCCCCAGGGGAGGAGGGCGGGAGCAGTCCCCGACTTCCTCTGAATACTGACACTGCAATTATGCCTAGCTCTCACATGGTTGCTCAAGGGAGGATGGGAAAAGGCTTCTCAGACGCTCCCGGACTTCACATCCACCTAATGGCCAGCAGAATGTGGCTCTTGCTGAGATTCAGCAGAAGCTTGGTTAACTTTTGGAGGGGGAACGGGGGGCGGAGGGGAGAGGGATGGAGATTATTTCTGCAAACTTGGCAATTTCCTGGCTTTACCCAGAGCGATTGTGTTTTTTTTCTGATTCAGCTAAAACAGTTTGGTATTGGAAATCTCAGAAGAATGCCTGATTATGAGATTGCTTTTTTTCAGCCTTTGAATAAGGTTTCTATAAGCATGGTTATCATTGTAACAGTAGCCACAGTTGTGTCATTCCTTTATTACTGTCATTACCACATCTTGCCTTTATTGGGAGGGCTGGGGAGGAACCGCTATAAACCACACTGGTGTTTCTCTGAATTAGCCAGCAGAGGTGTCATGAATAGCATAGCTGATGTTCATCTCCTTGCCATTGTCAGGAAACAGAGGCACCCGTGACCTTCTAAGGTAATTCCTAATCACAGTTCTTCACTGATAATACAACACTCCGTTCCCAGGACACACAGGTCTTTGAATTTATATCAAACAATGAGAGTGCTTTTGGAAGAGGCAGGAAAGTGATTATGTCAGGAGGCAAAAGTGATACAGTATTGTAAGGGAGACATTTAAGAACTGGTGTGTGTGGATGGGGGTGTACAGCTACACATGTACAAATGTTTGTGAAAACCTAATTTTGTGTCTGCAGCTGAAATGTGTTGAAACAATTGAAAGAAAAAGAGATTGCTGTGTCTTTCCAAAATATCACTGTGGTTTGCTGCTAGTGACAAAGAAACAAATTGGGACAAAGAAGTTATGCTGGTACTGTCCATTGTAAGACTCTCTGTTAGTATCTCCACAGAGGTAAAATGTGTCTGTGGCAGATCCCTATATCCTTCCACTTCTAATTTTCTTGTAAATGGTATGTGTGGATGGCCAGTAAAGCAGTTACCAATAGAACAATTCTTAATACAATGGAGGAGTAGAACTGTGGAAATGAATTGATCCCCAGAATCCTGACACAGACTACTGCAGCTGTTTAATGAACCCTTATCAGTTTGATGGTGCATATACACACAAGTCAGGAGTTTCAAAAGTCCTCAAACATTGGTCTACCTCAGCTCCCATTGAAATATAAGGTAAAACTCACATGCAATTTCAGCAGGAGGAGAGTTATGCCAATATTGAGCACCTCTGAATCTCCCATGTACAGACTACAGTTGTTGAGTGTCAATGACTGTCATGAATAGTGCTATATTATAGAATACTGGAGACCAGTGCATTTTAAAAAAAAATCCTGTGGTATAAGGTACATGGATGTTATCGTAGATGGGCATCTGCTTAAGAACACCATACATCCAAAGACACTGATGCGCTGCCTGGACTCCTGGTCAGAATCATGGTATTATGGGTATCTGGCTGGCTTTACCAACTAGGTGTGGGCGTCTATACCACTACTGTAATTACTAATTTGTTTATGACAGTGATTGTGGTGTGTGGTGGTAGGTGGCAGAAAGAAAATTAGAGACCACTAAATTAAATAAATGCAGTAGATAGGGAATACTGTTGTACAGTACCACAGGGAGATATTCAATTCCCAAATTTCAAAGCCAGAAGCCTAACAATAACACAGTTAAATTAAGTGGGCAAGGATATTGATCACAACCATTGTAGCTAGACTTTCAAACCCTTGATCAGAGTCCTGGTACTGGGACAATTACAAATATTCCAGGCAAGACTCTGACAAGACCCTTCACAGCTTTGACCATTGGTTTGGTTGAATATTACAATAGAAAATTAATTTTAAATCTGACCCCAGATATGTTATGATGGCCTATTTTTTCTAGCAGTGGTGTCATTCTTTTGGCCCAGAAAGTAAAAGATTTCAAATATCCTAAAATTCCCTAATTCTCCCAGATTAACTTTCCCTAACTTCACAAACTGCTATCTCCTTTACTCTGTAAAGTCCAGTGTTTTCATAAATCCTCTTCCTTGTTAAAGTTACCTTCACCTACTCAGAAAAAGAAGCAATACATTGTAACTAAATTAACTGCCTACACCCCAGGAATAGCCAATAGTGCATATGCTCAGGCAGCATGGGAAGTGAGCAGGCTATAGGCTGAAATGCAGTATATTCACATTATATCATTTTCAAACAATTCTGAATAACACAGAGATTCATAAAAAATAAAGTCTGTTTTCAAACAAATTCCCAAACAGAAAAAAAAATTCAATGAATAGTTCAGTATACTCTGAGCATTTAGCCATATAACCTGCAAAAAATGCATTGGTCTAATGGTGACATACTTAAGATGTTCTTTGGGCAGATGATTCTGCAACCAGAGCGGCCATCCTGCTATACAAAGATCCATCTGAACAAAAGAAGCATGTTTTTAAATCCAAAATGCTGTAAGGGCCCTATCCTTCTGAATAGTAAATTTAAATGCTCATCGCATCATCTCACACAAATAAGAAATAACTGAAATGGAAACCTACTACTATGAAGAGTTCACATGAAAACTTCAACATCACTAAAATATTTGTTTTCTTATATATTGATCTATACACAGTGCACTGTAAATGTAGCTTCTGGATCTACAACCATTTTATTTCTAAAAGAAAGATACTCTTGTTAAAGAAGTCTAATAAATAAGCATTTCTGTTTTCTTCTGCTGACTACATTAAATACTGTTTTCTTTGCTATTTTATTTTCAGGCTGTATTTCACTTGAGTCATTCTCACAGTGGTCTGCTTTTCAATATCATCAGTTTTTTGTGTGTGTGTAACAAAGTAAAGAGTATCATTGATGGCTTGTATCAGCTTTTATACTACAGAAGTTATTTCAAACTCCATTACGTATGCATCTGCACACTCCAGCCATTACCCAGTCTCCCCAAAAATAGCAGGAAAGGAGTGGACTTTAAATGAGTACATCTCACAAAAACAGACGTTGGTGTGCTATTGTGTTATACTCTAAAGTTAATACAGTTTCTGTTGTGTTTTCTTGGATGATTGCAATCCAATTATTTTCTTCTATCTCGGAAAGCCCATTCACCAGATGGGGGCAATTGCAATTCTGTGTTTTCGGCCTCCGTTTGACATGGGTGTTCGAGTAGCTCCGACTCAATTTGTGAACACCACTATGGATAACACAGTTATCTCCTGGGCTAATGATTCCCTCTGAGAATTCAGTAGAAAGGTGTGACATTGCCCACAGCAGTACATTTCATTAAATCAGATTTTGTAGTATATGCCAAAGGAAGAGATTCACTGGGAAAGTCTGAGGATGCTCTCAGCTGCATGGAGACAATGCACATCTCAGTGGCATCAAGCTAGATTCCGACTATGCAGTATATGCCTCATTTTGGTAGCATTTTGTATGTGGTTGTTAACCTTACTGGTACATTACAGGAGCCTTTCTGTGAAGTTCCATATTATATCTACATAAGTATCAAAAGAAGTCATCATGATCAATATTCTTACAATGAGTACCAAAGAGAGAGCAAAAGATTTGCATTTAGTATATTATATTATTAATTTATTTATTATTATGTAATTTCCCTTATATCTATATTTTGACTATTTTCTAGAGAAACACAAAATGAATAGGAGCTTTATATACATACCAAGGACAGAAATTGCCCTCAATACTGTATGCATGTCTGAAGTTAGGTGGTATTATGTATGCATTTATTTTTTACAGTTCCTCCCCTTCTTTGTCAAAATATTTCATGTGATTGCTGCAATATGAGTGGGAGATCCAGCTTGTGGAGTAACCTTGGGATTCTTCCTTCTTGGGTCAGTGGAGATAAGAATGTTATGATAGTAATACACTTGACCTTTGGAAGTAACGTAGTAGACCCTCATGTTGTCTGGTAAATGAAGCAGCAATGACAGGAGTTTTAGGGGAAGCCATGCCTTCTTCCTGGGCAGAAGGAATGTGTCTGTTCACAGGTCTGAAGAGAATAAGGGATCAAAAATATATAGTGGCAGGATCAGAATAAAAATAGAGGAAATAAAGAAACTCCTTGCAAATGGATCAGTTTTACTGACTAATTCACTGATGTATATATTTGCTGTTGTTCTTTTACTACGAACACTATCAGTGCTTGAGACTTCTTTGGGAGTTTTTTTTCTCCTTGTTCATTTTATATTGGTTCCAGTTCACTTCCCAAACAGTTTCCAGTACAGATCTTCATCCCACAGCTTGCGTTGCTTGTACTTTCCATAGGGACAGCAACATGCACATTAGTTATAACACAGTATGTGGAATTTAATTGCTACAGATGCAACTTAGTGTTGCAAAACTAATCTGGTTTTAGCCAGATTAACCTGTTTACATTAATATCTAAAGCCCTAAGGAATTGAACAGCTGTGTTACTACTTGCACTTTAGCTGTGTCACTTTGTTCCAGATGGATACTGAGGAAATTAGAAATTAGCCTCAATACACTAAAACTAAATCTCAGCAATTGGCATTGTGAAATGTTCAATTTTATTCTAATTATTAATTTATTTATTCTAAGAAGTTGTGTTATCATTTTAATGTTAATTCATATTAAATGAATTTTGGACTTGTCTTGTGGGATAAAATATATTTTAGCATATGGTAATCTGCAAAAATAATATTAGTTTAATGGTGGAATGGACTGCATATAATTTAGTAGCATGGATAAATCAGCCTTTGTTTATTAACTCCTTGTTAGCTGTGCTGTGATGAATAGAGTTCTGCTGTGAGTATGGGTTCGGAGACACACATTTTTTTTTCTAGTGGACGATGAAAAATTGACCTGTTCTCTGGTGAACGGTGTGTTTAAAGGAGAAACAGCAATATAATTTGTTTGCACATTCAGAATAAAAATAAACTCTGGAATGCTGAAGGAGGAAAGTTGGAAGTGGATGCTGGCTGGGAGCCTTGTCTAACAATGGCAAATCAGAGATTAGGAGGACACATGCTGTTTAAATGAAGAAATTTTAAAGCTTGCTCCTAGTAGAACTAAACCCAAAGTATTTTTGGAGTCCTGTAAAATATAAAGTGAACATTCTGAAGCTTTCCCTGCATCTCACATTCATACAAATGTGTAATATATGTAATTTGTTAAAATATATTGTAATCACAAAATAGCTAAACTCTCCTTATGAATCCTTATTTGGATTCAAAGTAGTAATCTCAATTAGGAACAATTTTCAATTCCCAACCTTGCTGTGATTGGGGGTACAGATGCTTTTCTGCCCCTCACATCATTGTAAACCCCTGAGCCAGTCTCCCCAGCAGAAGGAAGCCCCATTAGTATAGACTCCAATGCAGTTCTCTTAACACAGGGAAGGTAAGAGAAAAGACACCTGCATCCCTCTGGAGCCTGATTTACTGAAGGCAGCTGCACTTCATTACTAATGAAGGAACTTATAAGAGGCAGTTCCTAGAGGAAAAAGACTGCTGGGGAACAGTTCTGGGCTTTCCCCAGGTGCTCTGTGAGTCTGCTCAAGCAAATCTCAGAAAACAAGTCTAGGTGTGTATGTAATTTCATTTGTTTGTATGCATGTCATTGTTTATTTGAGTACCCGAGTGAGATTCACTGGATATACTGAAAATCAAAATGAGTTAAAACTTTTCAGGTTCATTGATATACAAAGCAGTAATTCAGCCTATCTGTGGAAGGCTTTTGCTTCTGTTTTGTTTTAGAAGAACTTCTAATCAGGGACTTGAACTGGAACCCAGCCACAAAATATTGTTCAACTCTAAAAACCTCCATCTTATTTTGTTGCAGTAACACCAATGCCAACATGAAAAACCACTCTACTAAAGTCAGTATTGGTAGTACTGCTGATATCTAGTATGAAGATTGCCCGATACATCCTGATTTAAGACCTTGTCTTCAGTTGCTTATAATTCTGCTGAAATGTTTCATTTTTGCCTCAGGCTTCCACCCCCACCCCCCGGAGCTAAAATGGTCCAACTGTTTGTGAGAATGAGCCTAGAGGGGGGGGGGGGGGGGAAATGTTATTTTCCCATTTTTTTTTTAAACTCTAGCTTTAATTTGAGAAGCTCTAGTATTTTGGGGGCAGGGACTTGAAAATTGGCAGGGGTGGGGTAATCCAAGTACTATGGATGAGCCTTTTACTGTCCAGAAAAATTTGGCCAAGTTTTAAGTCTTGGGGAAAATTACAATTCACACCTGCTCACTAGAGTCTTGCTAAAATGTAGCAATTGAATTCTCCAAATATTTCTTTCATACTGGGCATATCCCTGTGTAGGGCTGAATAGACATTCCCTGCAATTTCTGGTCAGGGCTGCTGAGGATTGGGATTCATAGATTCTAGGGCTGGAAGGGACCTCGAGAGGTCATTGAGTCCAGCCCCCTGCCCTCATGGCAGGACCAAATACTGTCTAGACCATCCCTGATAGACATTTATCTAACCTACTCTTAAATATCTCCAGAGATGGAGATTCCACAACCTCCCTGGGCAGTTTATTCCAGTGTTTAACCACCGTGACAGTTAGGAACTTTTTCCTAATGTCCAACCTAAACCTCCCTTGCTGCAGTTTAAGCCCATTGCTTCTTGTTCTATCCTCAGAGGCTAAGATGAACAGGTTTTTCCCTCCTCCTAATGACACCCTTTTAGATACCTGAAGACCGCTACCATGTCCCCTCTGTCTTCTTTTCCAAACTAAACAAACCCAATTCCTTCAGCCTTCCTTCATAGGTCATGTTCTCTAGACCCTTAATTGTTCTTGTTGCTCTTCTCTGGACCCTCTCCAATTTCTCCACATCTTTCCTGAAATGCGGTGCCCAGAACTGGACACAATACTCCAGTTGAGGCCTAACCAGCGCAGAGTAGAGCGGAAGAATGACTTCTCGTGTCTTGCTCACAACACACCTGTTAATGCAGCCCAGAATCAAGTTTGCTTTTTTTGCAACAGCATCACACTGTTGACTCATATTTAGCTTGTGGTCCACTATCACCCCTAGATCCCTTTCTGCCGTACTCCTTCCTAGACAGTCTCCTCCCATTCTGTATGTGTGAAACGGATTGTTCCTACCTAAGTGGAGCACTTTGCATTTGTCCTTATTAAACTTCATCCTGTTTACCTCTGACCATTTCTCCAATTTGTCCAGATCATTTTGAATTATGACCCTATCCTTCAAAGCAGTTGCAATCCCTCCCAGTTTGGTATCATCTGCAAACTTAATAAGCGTACTTTCTATGCCAATATCCAAGTCGTTGATGAAGATGTTGAACAGAGCCGGTCCCAAAACAGACCCTTGTGGAACCCCACTCGTTATACCTTTCCAGCAGGATTGGGAACCATTAATAGCTACTCTCTGAGTACGGTTATCCAGCCAGTTGTGCACCCACCTTATAGTAGCCCCATCTAAGTTGTATTTCCCTAGTTTATTGATAATATCATGCGAGACCATATCAAATGCCTTACTAAAGTCTAGGTATACCACATCCACCGCTTCTCCCTTATCCACAAGACTCGTTATCCAATCAAAGAAAGCTATCAGATTGGTTTGACATGATTTGTTCTTTACAAATCCATGCTGTTTATTCCCTATCGCCTTACCACCTTCCAAGTGTTTGCAGATTATTTCCTTAATTACTTGCTGCATTATTTTCCCTGGCACAGAAATTAAACTAACTGGTCTGTAGTTTCCTGGGTTGTTTTTTGTGGATTGCCACGGGCACGCAGGGGCGAAAGAAAATGCAGGCCTGTTATTTACTAGGCTGAACGTGGCAATAGACTATATTGGTAAGGGATGCAAGGAGAATATGGGTCACGCTGCAAACTGCAGACACGCGCACACACACACAACTAAAATTAATCAATTTAAAGTTTTATTGGGGATAATTACAAGGGGTAAGGGAGCAGCGTTAGATTAGCTAATAGAGTTAATGAAACTTAAAACACACAGTGACTAAAATATCTACTAACAATATTTATAAACAAAGATGCAGCATTTAGTAATAACTGATACTCACAAATACAAACCAACGCATAACGACCGGCAAACGTAGAAACTCTGTTTGAAACACGTGAGCTGAGAGAGAGGCTTCGAGGTGATCAGGCTCGGTTACGGGTGTACACGGGATACACAGGATTAGTTTTTCTTTCTCCTCTTCCTGCCTGCACATGGCAGGCAGCCCCTAAAGTACCAACTATGACATCATAGAAGTGTCATAGGGGACGGGGCCCAAAACCTGTTTGTGTTCATTTCTGATTGGCACAAGCAAAGTTTACACCAAGGGGGGAGCAGGTGCCTCAAAGTCTGGCTTTGCCCCCAAAAGGTGAGGAAATGCATATTGCTTTAGAATGCGTGCCACACTGAATGACAAAAGAAGAGGCCAGGGCAATACCGGTATGGGCAAGTTTTACAGGAAGCAGACAGGAACTCATCTCAACATGCCCTGTGCCCTGGCCGAAATAGGCCGAGAACCTAAACTTCCGAGTCCGACTCTTCATCCCCACCTACGAGGGGATGCGCTTCGGGGGTGGAAGCGATGTATGCCGAGGCAACAAACTTGTGAATGCAGGCTTTAATGAAGGCACATCCGAGACAGAGAAGAGCGAGCCCAACTAGAAGGGACACAAACAGGGATTGGAAATAGGATTTGTAGGGCGCAAGGCCAAGCCAATCGAGCCATGACCAAAACTGGAAGGACTCCCATGACTCTCGGACAGTAGAGCTCAACGTTTGCAGGTCTTTAACAATTGAGGACAAATTAGGAGAAATAGAAGGCAAAGAAACGCAGCATTTATCAGCAAAGTCGGGATATACTTCAGCAAATTTAGTACAAAATGAGGAAGATTGTAACAAATATTGAATCATTAATCTATTTTGAATACTATACTGAACAAGGGAATTAACTGCTGATTAATTAAGGAGAGGCCCTTGCCCGTAGTATTAGCAAGCATTTCAATAGCAAGGGATTGAAACAGCACTTGATCACGTAACATCATATAACCAACAGGGTTAAAACTAACAATAGAGGAGGCGAGGGAGGACGCTGCTGTTTGCAAACGAGTCCAAACAGAGTGGGTGCTACGATGGTGTCGGTGGCTAGATGGCAAGGTATAAATACTTCCGCCTTGTAGATACAGGGTGCCAATGGTGCATATACCCCGGGGATTGGGAGGAAGCACAGCAAATGCAACATTACCGCAAATCCAAAAATGACCGGGTCTTAAGGAAGAAACTGTGGTATGGCTCCACCCATTATTGGTTACAGAATAAAAGCTGAATGCACGATTGACACATGCAGCCTCAGCATGATGCATATGCTGGGCATGAAACAGATACGTATGTGTTATGGAGGTATAGAAGGTTCCAAAAAAAATCGTAATTAAGACGATAAGAACAATTAATGGGAGGGGGATAGGTAAAATTAAGAGTGGGTTTAGTTAGGGAGGTATTAGCATAAGAGAAACTCCACATAGAAGAATTAGAATAAGTACCAACCCAATTAGGGGCTGGGGTTAAACTATTACCAACAAAAACCCAACAATGAGATGCTGGAACTCTAATACTCTCAATTAAAGGAAAGCTATGATCACTTCGACCTGAAGCATTAAGAACTGGAAACACATAAGAATTAAATTGTGAGGAACAATTATTCCAAACACTAGAAGCAGCCCACTGCACATAGGGGGAAGAACAATTCACACTAGAAATATTAAATGAAGAAAAATTATAAACTATTGGTACAAATTGAAAGGGTAATGGATATTTAGGTGAGAACTGAGCAGAGCAAACGAGACAATCTTCTGGACTCAGCACTGACAGGGACTGGTTTCCGCTGACCTCCTGCACCCAGTAGGCAGCGAACCAGGTTTGTAGTCCACCTTCTCCTAAGGGCTCCGTGGGCAAAGATGTTGTGAGGGAGAGCAGCATAACCTGTAAAACAGAATAATACGAGCCCTGCTCAGGGGCATTAGTTTGTTTATTAAGAACTACATTTGCTGAGCCAGTTATGATGAACTAGCTTGTCACCGGGGGTACTTGTAGCCACTAAGTAGGTGTTAGGGTACTTGCTGGCCCGGAGAATGGTGGCTTTTATAGGTTCTCGAAGGCCAGAGGCTTGGGGTTCTGTAAGCCAAACCAGTTGGCCAGTGTTAAACACGGGGGACCAAGGCGGCTTAGGTGTAGGTGAAATGTGAGGCCAGCGAGAGTAACTTTTGTTGAGTGCGATAAGTACCTGGGGTAAAAATGAGCTCCAGTTTTTAAAATCAGGGTTGGGGTTTGCTGTTCGCAGCATAGTCTTAAGGACTGCGATTTTTCGCTCCACCACACCATTGCTTTGAGGATGATATTTATTATGGATGTGAAGGGAAGCCCCCCATCCAAAAATGAGCTGTTCAATGCTTTTGCTGGTAAAGGGTGGCCCACCATCTGCTTGGACTTCAGTGGGAGTGCCCCAGGCAGCTGTTGTTTGCCTAAGAGCTACAGCGACAGAAGCAGCATTGGTTTTAGTAAGAGGCACACAAAAAGTTTGCCGAGACCCCAGATCGACAGTAACTAAGGCTTTTGGAAAACGACGAGTACCTGGCAGGGGTCCTATTAAGTCAATTTGCCACGTACTACCTGGGGCAAAGTGTTCTGCAGCGTATGCAGAGCGCTCATATCGGGGACGATTCATAGTTTTTACCTGCACACACTGCAAGCAGGACCGAACAATGAGCTTGCACTGACTGCGGCTAACGTCAGGCTTTTGGTCAGAAAAGCCAGATAACAGGCCGTACAATTTTGTGGGTGGTAAGTGTCCCCATTCTTCGTGGAGCCAGCGCAGCAGCGGGTCGGCCTGTGGGGCGAGATTTGCCATATGAACTTGGGAGACCTCTCTCATTCTTTGATCAAGACTGGAATGCAGGGGGTTAGAGTCTGGTCGATGAGAGGGGCAGTGTGTAACGAACCAAGGGTGAGAGAATTTACGAATTAGGGTAAAAATTTGGTCCCACATTTTAACAAAAGCTGAGGGAGAGGCTTGCTCAATCAAAATATCTAAATAAAAAAGAGAATCGATACCTAAAACAACTTGCTTGTTGGCAGAGTGGGCATTAGCAACATGCTGGGCAGCTAAAAGAACGCCCTGCACTTCGCATTCTTGTGCGGAGCAGGAAGGGGGGGGGGAGGTAGTGATGGGCTCTACCTTTTCTGTCTTCTCCTCATTAGCATCTTTAGGAGAGCCTGGGGCTGCCTGTTTAGCTGCAAACATTGTGCCCCCGTGGAGGACAGAGCACAGATCGAGGGCCTTGCATATCATGCTAAACAGGACGGTGGAAACATCCTCAGATTTATATTCATCGGGTCGCAATTTTTTGGTTTTCTTAATTAAATCTAATTCTTTTATCATCTGGCATAATAATTTGTGTGCCGGATCAGCAGGTATTACCCGAGGTGGGGGAATCAATTTGGAAACGGTACCTCCGGATTTTCTAACAATGCGGCTACACTCTCTCCAAAGCTGAGAGGGATTTGCAGCACTGAGGTTCTCCACAGTCTCTGTGCACTGAGGCTGTAGAGAACAATCGGCTGGCTGACACCTAAAGCTCGGGTGGCACCGAAGGAGTCATCCCGTATCTGCCAGGATTAATGGTACAGTATAGCCTTTTAGAGTTTTACCCGAGCCAAGGGAACAGATCCATTCTATATTTGGATCAGTCGAATTTGGCTAGTAAAAAGGTGAAACTGCAAATGTTGGAACTGTTCAGTTTCATCATCTGCGCGGTCTGCAGCGTGCCACGGGCATGGCCCAACTCCCTTGCATCCTGTTCGTGACGCCATGTGGATTGCCACGGGCACGCAGGGGTGAAAGAAAATGCAGGCCTGTTATTTACTAGGCTGCACGTGGCAATAGACTATATTGGTAAGGGATGCAAGGAGAATATGGGTCACGCTGCAAACTGCAGACACGCACACACACACAACTAAAATTAATCAATTTAAAGTTTTATTGGGGATAATTACAAGGGGTAAGGGAGCAGCGTTAGATTAGCTAATAGAGTTAATGAAACTTAAAACACACAGTGACTAAAATATCTACTAACAATATTTATAAACAAAGATGCAGCATTTAGTAATAACTGATACTCACAAATACAAACCAACGCATAACGACCGGCAAACGTAGAAACTCTGTTTGAAACACGTGAGCTGAGAGAGAGGCTTCGAGGTGATCATGCTCAGTTACGGGTGTACACGGGATACACAGGATTCGTTTTTCTTTCTCCTCTTCCTGCCTGCACATGGCAGGCAGCCCCTAAAGTACCAACTATGACATCACAGAAGTGTCATAGGGGACGGGGCCCAAAACCTGTTTGTGTTCGTTTCTGATTGGCACAAGCAAAGTTTACACCAAGGGGGGAGCAGGTGCCTCAAAGTCTGGCTTTGCCCCCAAAAGGTGAGGAAATGCATATTGCTTTAGAATGCATGCCACACTGAATGACAAAAGAAGAGGCCAGGGCAATACCGGTATGGGCAAGTTTTACAGGAAGCAGACAGGAACTCATCTCAACATTTTTATTTCCCTTTTTATAGATGGGCACTATATTTGCCCTTTTCCAGTCTTCTGGAATCTCTCCTGTCTCCCATGATTTACCAAAGATAATAACTAGAGGCTCAGATACCTCCTCTATTAGCTCCTTGAGTATTCTAGGATGCATTTCATCAGGTCCTGGTGACTTGCAGACATCTAACTTATCTAAGTGATTTTTAACTTTGTTCTTTTTTTATTTTATCTTCTAAACCTTCCCCCTTCCCATTAGCATTCACTATGTTAGGCATTCTTTCAGACTTCTCGGTGAAGACCAAAACAAAGAAGTCATTAAGCATCTCTACCATTTCCAAGTTTCCTGTTACTGTTTCTCCCTCCTCACTGAGCAGTGGGCCTACCCTGTCCTTGGTCTTCCTCTTGCTTCTAATGTATTGATAAAAAGTTTTCTTGTTTCCCTTTATTCCTGTAGCTAGTTTGAGCTCATTTTGTGCCTTTGCCTTTCTAATCTTGCCCCTGCATTCCCGTGTTGTTTGCATCTATTCATCCTTTGTAATTTGTCCTAGTTTCCATTTTTTATATGACTCCTTTTTATTTTTTAGATCTTGCAAGATCTCGTGGTTAAGCCAAGGTGGTCTTTTTACCCAGCGGAATAGTTTGCTTTTGGGCCCTTAATAGTGTCTCTTTGAAATACTGCCAGCTCTCCTCAGTTGTTTTTCCCCTCAGTCTTGATTCCCATGGGACCTTACCTATCAGCTCTCTGAGCTTACCAAAATCTGCTTTCCTGAAATCCATTCTCTATTTTGCTGTACTCCCTTCTACCCTTCCTTAGAATTGTGAACTCTAGGATTTCATGATCACTTTCACCCAAGCTGCCTTCTACTTTCAAGTTCTCAACGAGTTCCTCCCTATTTGTTAAAATCAAATCTAGGACAGCTTCCCCCCTAGTAGCTTTCTCAACCTTCTGAAATAAAAAGTTGTCTGCAATGCAGTCCAAGAACGTATTGGATAGTCTGTGCCCCGCTGTGTTATTTTCCCAACATATATCTGGATAGTTGAATTCCCCCATCACCACCAAATCTTGGGCTTTGGATGATTTTGTTTAAAAAAAGCCTCATCCACTTCTTCCACCTGGTTAGGTGGCCTGTAGTAGACTCCTAGCATGACATCACCCTTGTTTTTTACCCCTTTTAGCCTAACCCAGAGACTCTCAACACTTCTGTCCCCTATGTCCATCTCCACCTCAGTCCAAGTGTGTACATTTTTAATATATAAGGCAACACCTCCTCCCTTTCCCCCTGTCTGTCCTTCCTGAGCAAGCTGTACCCATCCATGCCAACATTCCAATCATGTGTATTATCCCACCAAGTTTCGGTGATGCCAACAATGTCATAGTTGAATTTATTTATTAGCACTTCCAGTTCTTCCTGCTTATTACCCATACTTCTCGCATTTGTATACAGGCATCTAAGATACTGATTTGATCTTGCCTCCCAGTTTTGCCCTGACCCTCCTATCTCTTTGTCATTAGAGCCTACGCTCCCTCCTATTTCCGACCTATCTCCCATGTCCCCATGTTCTCCACTTACCTGTGGGCTTTGCTCACCTGTCCCCGTCGAACCTAGTTTAAAGCCCTCCTCACTAGGTTAGCCGGTCTGTATCCAAATAGGGTCTTTCCCCTCCTCGAAAGGTGAACGCCATCTCTGCCTAGCAGTTCTTCCTGGATTAGCATCCTGTGGTCGAGGAAGCCAAAGCCCTCCTGGCGACACCATCTTCGCAGCCAAGCATTCACCTCCACAATGCACCTGTCTCTGCCCGTGCCCCTACCTTTGACAGGAAGGATGGAAGAGAATACCACCTGCGCTCCAAACTCCTTCACCCGTACTCCCAGAGCCCTGTAGTCACTCTTGATCTGCTCAGTGTTACACCTCGCAGTATCATTTGTGCCCACATGGATGAGTAGCATGGGGTAGTAGTCAGAGGGCTGGATAATCCTTGACAAAGCCTCCGTAACATCTCGTATACGGGCCCCCAGCAGGCAGCATACCTCCCGAGATGAAATGTCAGGGCGACAGATGGGCGCCTCCGTCCCCCTCAGAACTGAGAATGTGAGCCTGTCTTTCCTGTAATCACAGTGTCCCAGCAGTGATGCCCAGCCAGGGAAATAGAGAAAGTTGTCTGATCGGAATGCAGAGTGGGCAAGAACTGGTCCTTGAGGACGGAGTAGGTGGAGTAGAGTGGGACAAGGATCCTTAGGAGAGGGAGACTAGGACTTAAATCTGATGTGGCATGAGAGGAAGGTTGGGACTAGTTTAAGCAATGACACTGTGACTGGAAAACAGTGTGGTAAAAGGAACAAGGTGTGAGGGGAATGTGAAACGGATATAAAAAGGAACTAGGATGCAAGGAGACAATTGGGACTGCCTGGGCAAAGAGACTGGGACAAGTAACTGGGGACTAAGTGGTGGGGGAAGACTGGGAGTCAGGAGGGGCTGCAACTGGGATGGGAAGTATGTAGGGGAATACTAGCACCGGCTGGGTGAGGACACTAAGGCTGGGATGAGACACCTGAGGAGTGGAGAATGGGACTGGGAGGAGGAAGGGAAGAGACAGGACTGGGACAGGGACAGGATGAGAGGGGAAGAGGCAGAAAGGCTTCAAGCTTGGAGGGAGTGGGCAGATGAATCTGTTGCCCACAAGAGCACACTCCCCCTCGGAGCCCAGAATAAAATCTAGAATTCCCGAGTCTCATTATTTCTCTGCTGTCAGCAAGTGTCTGTGAAACACAATGGCAAAGGATCTCACCCTCTACTTCTGGTGCATATAGAGGATGGCAATGTACTACTTCGATCAGTTACTCTGCTGGCTCGTTTGGTGGGGAGCTGTGTGTGGGATCTAAAAGTACCAATGCTGCTGGTGTCCCATGTGGATGTCAATAATACCACGTGATGAAATTACTGTTTTTTAAAAACAGACAAAAAACACCTGGGAAATTACACACACACACAAACTGAGGGTAAAGAATAGTATTAAATTTGCAAAGTCAGAATAGATGACTCATGCCTCCCCATACCGGGGGGGGGGGGGGCGGGGGAGGGCACAATCTAAAGGGGAAGACGCGTGACGGTCCCACATTTTTCCTCTGCTCATTAACTTCACCCAGCCCGGGGCTGCCACACTCTCCTCACCCCGTGTTACCTGGGGAAGGGGCTCTGTCCTCCTGCTGTGCTTGCCCCCTGGCACATTCCGCTGCTCTCCCTCGCAGCCAGGCCTAGGCAGGGAGCGTGAGGGAGCTGCTGCTTACATGGCTCAAGCTGGCTGCTCTGAGTAACTGCTCTGTGCAGTGCAGCAGCTGCCTGAGAGAGCCTGGTTGGGGAGGCAGTGGCTTGCTCTGTGGCAAGCCGGAAACATGCTAGGGGAGGGGAGGCTCTGGCTTGCCCAGCCCCTGTCCACGGCAGCTGGGTGCAGGCAGGGGGCAGCCTGCCGCCATCTCCCCAACAAGGTGCGCTCAGGCTCTCTGAGGCATCTGCTGTGCTGCACAGAGCAGTGACCCAGAGCAGCTGGCATAAGAAGTGGCTGGTCCCGCCCCTCCCATTCCCTGCCCGGCCCAGCTGCCAAGGACAGGGGCTGAGTGTGCAGGGGGCAGATGTAGCAAAAGAAGGATAAAGCCACTAAGTCAATCTGGGGGAGCACATGACCCCGCATGCCCACCTTATGTGTCGCTCTTAGGTACTCAAAAGTTAGCAAATGCCACAATTAAGGTTCTCTGTCTTAATTTGGCCCCCTTGGCATATGTATTATGATAGTCTTTAATTACATAATTATATGCTGTTTTTTCCCACAGGATCCCTGCCTCATTCCGTGCACAGGATGGACCTGCTCTTGGAATGAATCAGGGTTGTGTGGTAAAGGAGACTGTTGTCTGTAGGAACCCTGCCTTATATGTTGCAGAAGATGGAAGTTGTATGGTGAATGAGGCAGGGGATTTCAGGAAGAGTGAGGATGACTCCTGGTTAAGGCACTTTAATGCTGCTCTGGAGAATTAGATTCTATCTCTGTCTCTGCCACAGAGTTCCTGTGAAATGCCAATCAAGTCACTTAAACCAAACCTTTCACTAATTGTATTTTCCTCATTTTATGGATACCTGACTTGAGACCCTGGGGACTGATTTGCAGAATGCTGAGTTGTTCACAGCTTCAACTGAAATTAATGGGACTGTGCTTGAATATATACAAGTGCTATATAATGCCAAGTACTCTGAAAAATCAGGCCCTAGGTATATCAAATTGGGCATTCCAAATTGGTGGACATTTTTTACCTTAATCTCCATGCTTCCATTTCCCATCTGTAAAATGGGGATAATACAACTATC
The DNA here is from genome assembly GCA_033296515.1 of Macrochelys suwanniensis. Taxonomy (NCBI): domain Eukaryota; kingdom Metazoa; phylum Chordata; order Testudines; family Chelydridae; genus Macrochelys; species Macrochelys suwanniensis. The sequence goes on along the minus strand of CM065776.1, from coordinate 133,226,773 downwards.
CCAGCTTACAAGCGTTTGGAGAAGATTAATTAATTAATGTTTTTGAAGCATTCAGATACTGAGCACTAAAGAAATATTAATTTCCTCATAGGCTTTTCTAATCTTCATTGCAATAAATAAGACCTCTTGAACAATGAAGATAAAACAAAATATTGAATATCTGCACGTTAATTAGCACTGTCTACTCTGTGCACTGAATAAGGCGGGGCTCCTGTGGAGAAAAAATACTGTCACCATGTAATTAAAGAGTCTATTATAATGCAGACACACAAAGGGGCTACATTAAAATTGCATGGGCATAATTGTCTACTTAAGGTAGTTATATGGCTCCATCCCTACTTCACGGGGGTATAGGGAATAAGGAAAATGCTGTTATCCACACTGTGCAGTTGAGGAGCAGCGGCACAGACAAACTAAATGACTTGACCAAGATCACACAGAGTGTCTTTGGCATAGTCAGAAATCAAATACTGTATGGGTCTCTAAGTCCCAGGCTAGCACCCTAACCACAGGGCCATCCTTCCTGTCCAATTCAAATATAGCACTGAAACCAATTCTTTCTTTGTGGTTAATTAACTATGGCAACTATATTTAAATTACTACAAATATGTTCCAAACAAAAATTTAAAAGTCCCCCAAAATCCCACACCATGTTTGCTTGAAATAATCAAACCCCATAGTAAAATACCTACTGTATTTATTTATGATCTCTTCATTAGTATGGTGCAAATTAGCACTTTTTCTAGGTTGTGTGTGTGTGTGTGTGTGTGTGTACACACACACACACACATTGTACAATAAAAAAATTACAAACAGGTAGCACTACCAATGGTTACATTTTGGTTTAATAAAATTACCTTCTCCTCATAAGGTAGCACTAGAACTTTCATAACATGTTAGTTATTACTGTGATCGATTGAAAGTATACTGAATGAAACATATGGAGTTAAGGTAAACTTCATAGAGTTAACTTAGACTTTATTGCATTAGAGCTAACACCTTGGGAGTACATTGTATTAATAATGCAAGTTTATATGTAAAGTTGCAGCATTGTATGGTCCTCCTGGAGTAGGGAGGGGAAATACTAATGTACTTCTTCCATTATCAACCCTTTGAAACCACCCTCCTTGGGGAGAAATGCATATGCTAGTTCAAACTGGAGTCTCCAGGGAGCAATAGACAAAGAAAGGATTTCTGGATAAAAGCTTGGGGTTTAACCTGCCTCAAGGCCTTCTTACTGTTCGAGCAAATGGACAGGTCCATGGAGGGCCCCAATCCTTAGGGGAAGTTTAGAAGGACTGGGCCTACTGGGGCTTCATAAGACTGAGTGCTTGTTCTGAGCTGAAACTCTGATGGACTTGTAACCACAAGGATTCCCCTAGGTTAAAAAACTGCACTTGCCAAATCCATAGTAGAAAATTGGGTTGACTTCTGGTAAGCTTATTAGCACACCATGTCGGTTTTGTATTGGTTTTTTTATGTTTTTTCTGTAGTGCTTTGTACCTTACGAATGAAGAAAGTTTGCTTAGAAAGAGCTGTGTGGTAACTTATATCTGTAGCAATTACACTGTTATCTTTCTCTGAAGGGAAAGGAAGCAGGTATTCTAGGGCAAGCTGTTTGTGCTGGGAAGACACAGTGAAGGAATGGGAATTCTCTAGCCTGGGACAACACCGAGTCAGAAGGGAGACAGAGACGCATGTCTCCACCTAAGAGAGGCAACAGCTAGGGAGCTGAAAGCCAAGAGTGGGTGCCCGTGGTGAACCACTGATGGGGAAATACAGGTTCAGTTGCCCCAAACTGTGACAATTACAAAATCATTCAAATAAGCAGGTACAGCCTTTCCCTTTCTGTACCCAGCTTGATGAGAAATAAAGCTTGCTCCTAAATGATCACTTTCCGTAGTGACACATTGGTGCCACACAGATCTTGATAGTGATAACCTAGTTCCGGATCTGAGGTTTTAAAATATTCTACTGAAATTCCTGTGTGGTGTGTGTACATTCACTTAAGTTAGTGAGCTGGCAATTCAGATTGCAGGTCTCTGAAATTGTATGGCATTTATTTAGAGGTTTTAAAATTAGTAGTGGAAAACTGATATTAGCTAAGAGAAGTTTAAACTATGTCTATTAACATTGTGCCTGTCAGAAAAATAATCCTTTTTTATGATATCTTGAGGATTATAAATGAAAATTAGACATATAATAGCACTAATGGAAGAAAAATGTTTGTCTTAAAACAAGGACACCTTGCTCACTCTTCTGCTAAATCAGTCATACACTAGAGAAATAGACCAGTTAAAGATGGAAGAGCCATCATAAATCATCCTGAAGCCAAACTGTTATTAAATATGTCAAGAAATGAAGCCTACTGACTTGAGAAAGGTGACATTTCAGATTTACTCTTCAGCTATTATTTTCACTTTCTTGTTTCCCAGAACAGGTACAAATTTAAAGAAATAAAGACAGGGCTGGGGTGAGTGGGGGATAAAAGAAGGAAACTAAGCATACCGCTTTTCTTGTCTGGCTTCCTCTTGAAGTGAACAGATTCAGAATATTTATTGTATTTGTCCTGTTGAGGAATTTTACCAAATAAACAATACTGGTAAAATCTTCAAAAGGCCTAAGTGATTCAGGGCCGAATCTCATTTTCAGAAGAGACTTAGGCCTTTTCTACACTACACAGTTTTGTCGACAAAATAGTGGAGGTATACACACTGAAATGCTCTTCCCGCTGATGTAACTCCCCTGCTATGCCGACATGATGTAGGAGCCGAAGTTTCATTGCAAGTCAAAGCGGATTTGATTGCTAACTGCCTAGATCATTTTTTTAAAATGGAGCTGAGGCTCCTAAGTCACGCAGGCGCCACTGAAGATGTTATCATTTTATTTTTGTATTGCTCATCTACAGAGAGAGGTACATATTGAAATACTTTCTAGTATTTCAATATATAGCCTGCCCTATCTATTTGTGGAATGACGTAATACTAGTTTGTTTATCTACTAACCTACTCCCATTCAAACCCCTCCATATATATACAATTTGGAGGAAAGAAAAAAAAATCTATTTATCCCACTTTTTGATTTCTCTAACTTTTAGAATGTTGTTTATTAGACTGTAATCTCTATAGGGAAAGGACTCTCTTTCTTTTTGTTATGTCCAGCACAAGGCAATTATCAGTGACAAATGCACAATTGAACTCCTTGTTTTCTGAGACACAGAAGCAGACTCAGAATGACCAAGATTTCCAAAAGTGATTAGTGATTTTAAGTGCCTCAGTTTTGGATGCCCTGTTTGAGGCTCTTTGAGGGGACCTGATTTCCAAAATACAGGTGCTCAGCACTTTTTGGAAAATCAGGCTCATCTAAGGTGTCTTAATTTGTGCACCCAGTAACTGAGACACCTAAAATCACATAATCATTTCTGAAAATCTTGGCTCTGTGTCCTCCATGTGGAGATGCTCTTTTATGAGCAACCATGTCTGTGGAGTTTAGAGAGAGAAGAAAATGTCTTGGCGGGGGGCAGGGACAACAACAACAAAACCCTAGGACTTTAGGGATAAATGATTGTCTTGGGCAGATGTGCCACAGAGGCTCTCAGAGCTCATGTACTTTAATAACCTAAAGGTGTTTTAACCTAGAAGATGGTCACTATTTATTCTTCTTTCCTCATGTCTATAGTTTATCTCGTTTGTGACTTCTTGGAGTTGGATTCAATGATACTGCTTTTGATATAGAGACCTCAAAGGGATGGTAGTCATTGAAAGGAGTGTAAATAGGGTTGCAAACAAGCATTGGTAACTTGGCATCTGATCTTTCTGTGTTTGTTATCTATTAGGAAAGTTAAGTAACCTCAGACCTGACAAATTCACTGCACCAAACTCATGATTTACAGGATATTTATCCATAAAGAACAACATAAACGATATTCACAGAAACCGCATAACTTGTCAAGATTCATGATTATTAGGAGATGCATATATGGGTAATATTCAAGGAATTGGAGTAGTAATTAGTCACGAGGAGATGTGTCTTGGTGATGGCCTATTTAGTCAAAGGGGAGTTGACACTCTGCCCTGTTTGGCCTGTGATTCAGTGCAAGGCTCAATTGTTCAGCCTTGTGGAATACTAAGATTTTGTATGGGAAACCACCAGAGGCAACAACAAACAATTGAAACCACTTAAAGGTAAAAAAGAAAGTTTACAACAAGACAGGGTTTCTCCCTATCTGTGAATAGAACAAAAATCTGTTTTCAGGATAACACGGGTGGGAGAAGCACTCTGTATCCATTCACTGAGGAGACACCTGGTGGAGTGGGGGGAGGAGGTATCATGAACTTTTGGATCCTAGTTCCTGTGAAGCCAGACAGCTCTGCAACAGATTGAACTTTGGGGTGGGAGGACCTACTTTATTAGATAGGAAAGGTAACTATTGATAAGTGTAGACCCAGTTTATGGTTTACTGTTGTGTGTTGTAACCAGTTGCGTCCATCACTTTCTCTCATTTCTAGTTATTTTTTTTCTTACAAGAAAACAGAAGTAGGTTTATTTAAGTGTTCACAAGTGCTGTATTGTTCTCAGGAGTGGTGGTATAAGGTGAAACAGGTAAACTGGGATACACCGTATCTTTGGGGGCAGAGGAGTTGGAATTTCTGTGAGTAGCCAGTAACGGGCTGGATATCAAAGGAGAATGATGCAAAGGGACTCGGGGATAGTGGTGTCCCTATTGTTAACCCCTGAGGTAACGTTAGGGCTGGCATAGCCTAGAGGAGAGTGCTCGAGTGGCTGTAAGGCTGGTGGTGTCAGGACCTATCTGTCATCCAGCTACCACAAGAAAGATTCCCTCTGTCTAGAGGCAGGATTAACAAGGTGATTCACAGTCCCAAGAACCCTAACATCCCTATTTTACAAATAGGAAACTGTGGCAAATAAGAGTAAGGGCTTGTTTACAGTAAAGCTCCATTGTAGACCCTGCTGGCATGAATTAAGAATAATATGAATTAGGTGCCTTTTAATGTGTGCCAGCAGGGTCTGTGTTGGGCAGTTAGAGTGCAGCACATTCTATAAATCACACCCCTCTAATGTACTTTATCGTGTCATGTAGACAAACCCTAAGTGACTTGCCCAAGGTCACATAGGAATTCAGTGGCAGAACAGGCAATTACATCCAGATTTCCAGAGCCTCTGCCTAGTGTCCTAACCATTGGACCATCTTCTAGTCATTTTTTCTTTGAGCCACAGGGATACATTGTTTCTACTGGGGATGATTTAGCAGTATGCAGGGGGAAAAGACCAACTCCATCATAAGCAGGGGAATCACCCCAAACCTACCTTCTGCTTAAAGGAAAACATTTTAACAAGGGACTCCCAGGAGGTCTCTTCAGCACACCACATATTGCAATGAGGCTGGGGAGAGAGATGGAGACATCTATCTTTTTCTAACCAGGGTCAATTTAATACAGAGTTCTCATCTTGGTGATGTTGTCTTAGTTTAAAGTTGAAAATCCTCTTCACTCCTTTATATTATTAAAAACAAAACAAAACAAAAAATGAATACACACTAAAGGGCAAGGGAAAAGTCCCCTCAGTTGTGAAATAAAAACATTGCAAAAAGGTGTTCTTTTGAATTTCGGGTTCAGGGCCTGAAATTTGAGAACAGAACACAGTTGATTTGTGTGAATCTGTCAAAGTCTTACCTTACAGGTACTGTAGGAAACATGTCAAAAAGCAGAAAAAAGAGGCACCCAAAACATTTTGTGCCAGTTTTTCTTTCTTTCAGCAGTTGCTTTACAACGAAAATGTGAAAGACACAATTGAAAATCTGAGGGCTTCAGGTTTTGCTAATGTAATCCAACTCATTGTCTTCCCTTAATTATCCCAGCACAAATTTTCCTTTAATAGCTTGCAGGGTAATTTGCACATAAGATGTAGCAGGACAAGCATATAATTTGTTGACACCTGTGAGCAGAGGAATATTTCATTGCTGGTACATGCTTCTTACCTCCTACAGTTTACCTGTGAGAGTCAAGATTCTCCTGACTGAAAATATACCTGAATTTTCATTCCTTCCCCTCTGTCCTCCCCCTCACCTCCACCCCACAATAAAAATCAGTCCTATACTGTTCAGTTCCATGAGCATGCCAGTGGTTTTTGGAAGGTTTTTATATCCTAAGATATTTCATACTTAGAAGCAGCCTGGTACAGATGATTTTTAAAAGTTCCTGTCTGTGGTAGACTAGTAGAACTGCCTGGAGTAGTGGCATCTTTACAGAAAAACCTTACAAAGCTGAAGTGAGGAAGTGGTTGAGCCCATGCAACCAGTATTGCTCAGTCTGTTCATTTCTTACTAGTGTTCTGGGCTTGGACAACAACTACACACACAGTATTAAAGAAAGAGAAGGAGCAGGGAATTTTCCCTGTTATCTCCTTGTAGCATGAGGTAGGCTTCTTCTTCACATTGCTGGGACAGCTTCCTTGACTTCAGACCTTTATACCAGGAGTGGATTTGGAACGATCTGCTGCATGCAGCTTGTCTTCAGGTTTAGTAAGAAATTAGACCACGTATGTGCTTTCTGAAATAGATTCTACTGGCCCCAAAATTGTGGCACATGGGAATCTATCAATCAAAGGGGAATTAGCAATGATGCACATGAGAATTCTCGCTATTTCACCAGATGGACCAACATCCTAGTCCTGATATTCCAGTTTTCACACAGGCCAAATTCCAACTTGGTGAGTGTTTTAGCTTTATAAGCATTACAAGTATGAGCACTCTGAGCATTATAAATTAAGGGGAGGACTACTTACATATGAATAGATTCTCCCCTTGATAATACAAGCACCGATTCCATTTAAGTCTGTGAGATATGTGCATGTATCTGAATGCAGAATGTGGCCCAAAGCAATCAAAAATGAGATATGTAAGACTAGAATGATGTCCTTTGAGGACTAGATGGTTGCGCTCACACACTTTCTCAGTACAACTTTCCCCACACATTTTTTTTTTTATTTTTCAGACTTAAAAAAATAAGTTAAGAGTTATGGAATTTTGTAACTTTTTGATTTGATCTTAATCGTTAGGACAGGTCATCCACTAGCTTCAGTGTGTGAAGGTACACTGGCTACAGTGGAGTTATGCTGATTTATATCAGCTGAGAATCTGGCCTTTAATTTTATTAGACTTTCCCTAGCAATGTAAATACATACAGACACCGTATAAATGATGTGCAACATCAACCATGCATAGCTGATAGAACCACAATGAAAAACCTCAAGTGACTATATGTGTCTTTTACCTTTATAAATCAGAACCTCAAATGCCTTTCAAACACAAAACAGAGTTTCCAAAGAAGGAAGTAGGTAGAAGGGGTGATAAGAAAGTGTCTGTGTATCTGTAGCTTCTGACTTGACACGATAAATGAGAAGGTTGCAATCTCCCTTAACTATCTCATTTTTCATTATACTCCATGTCCTAAAATGGTTTCTAAAATGAGGTTTGAAGGAAAATTGGACACTAATGGAGAGGCACAAATTGGAGAGGCAACTGGAAAGCAACGCCTTGTATTGCATTAATTGAATGAATAACATTTGTTGATATTTGTCTGCACATTTTACTCAGATTCTGCAAGGAAAGTTGTTAATGCCAGATATTTAGTGCTAACACATACTAGAAGAACATAATTTGTGCTATTCAAAGAAATTCAGTGAGTGTGAGAATGAGTCAGTACTTGAAATCAGAAAGTCTGTTCTCCAATTTAACACCACTGGAGGAGAATGTGAGGATTGGGAAAGATGTTGATAGCTGTATTCTCACTTTAGTCAGCACTGTACACTGTACAAAATTCACTCTCCTCTTATCAAGGTGATGTTAATAAAAACCTTTTGATCCATCAAATAATGATTCCCTCCTGCCAGAGAACATGGATTTGTTTTTAATGTAGATAACCGGTTAGGTAGTTATAAGCAGGGATCCTAGTTTTCCGTGGTTAAAAGCCCCAAAATTCTCCAATTAAAAGAAACATAAAAATCTACATTTTTTGTGATTAAAATGAAACGTTGCCATTTTATTCCGCGTTTTTCCATGGTTTTTCTGTGGCAAACGGATTTCTAGGCTCCCTTTTTATGAATTTAGTAGTGGTAAGCGTGGATAATTAGCTTTTTAGCCTTCACTTTTAATACAATTTGGTATTTATTTAAGTTCACAAGGAGTTTTTTTGGTTGTTTTTTGTCCTTTTCAAAGGATGAAATAATTACATATTTTAAATAGATATGTTAGCAGTATTTAAGATACTAGACCATTCAAACTCCATTACTTCATAATGGATAATACAGGGGTCAGCAGATTAGGTGACTTTCCAATAGAAAGTTTATGTTTTAGGCGGAGGTAAAATAAGGCTGAGGAGGCATCTGTCACTCAGCTGCTATCCCTAGCTTCCAGTTATTACAAATGGTATTGTGCATGGGGCCATACAGGATGATTTATGGGTGATGGGATCTGAACCATAATCAGTGAAGTAAAACTTAATAATATTGCCTTAGCTCGTCAGTATAGATGTTTCAGATACAGTGCTCAAGGCATTGTTCCAGCAGTGCTGACTCAGTTTGATGCAAGCCTTAAAAAAAGGCAACTGACAGAAATATCATTTTCATGTATTTGCTGGTATCATGACAGAGTTGAAGAAGCTCACTGACTGGAGGGAGATCCCTATGGAACTCAAGCAGATCAGTTATGATGAGGTAACCCACAGCAGAATAAGTATTAGTTGACTAAACCTGTGCACAGAACATTACAGCCAGGGAGGAGTTTTTCTAAAGCAGTACTAACAGCATACAGATGCATTATATCATGTTATATGACATGTTATATTAAATATAATTTTATATGATATTGTGTTTGCATATATTTTTCAGCTACACTCCAATTCTGACAAAGGTGATGGATCAGTCAAGTACATCCTTACTGGAGAAGGGGCTGGAACTATATTTATTATTGATGACACTACGGGAGACATCCATTCAACCAAAAGCCTAGATCGAGAGCAGAAGACACACTATGTGTTGCACGCTCAGGCTATTGACAGACGGACGAACAAGCCACTCGAGCCTGAATCTGAGTTCATTATCAAAGTTCAGGACATCAATGACAATGCACCAAAATTTACAGATGGACCTTACATTGTTACCGTGCCAGAGATGTCTGAAATGGGTAAGGAAAATATGTTATTCTTGTAAGGCAGCTAAATTTTAATGAGTGAAGCTACCAGTTCCTGTTTCACAGAGTTATAACAAAGTATTTTCTTTACCATTAGTTATACACAAAGGTCAACAAAAGCTGGAAGGTTGTAGTAATAACAAGGCAGCAAGATTTCAAATTGAACATCACATGTTAGTTTTCTTTATCCGCCTGTCCATAGTACACTCATACAATACATTATACATGCCAGCAGAAGAGGAAATGCAGTGCTATTCTGAAATACTTCAATAGTTTTGCACTCCTGGGTAACTGCACTTTGGGGAAAAAAGTTACATCCTTACATTCGTGTACAACTACAGTGTTTACTTTATTCAGAGGCATTTGTCTGTGTAAATACTCTATGCAATTTATGGAAAGAATAAAACAAATGAAAGGAAAAGTAAATCTCCAGTTTATTTTAGACCACAGCCTCACAGGTTCATCGTCAGTTATTTTTTATAATGTAAGATAAAGTGTTGCTCAGCTTCGTATTACCCTATGATAGTTTTACCTTAGGTATTAATTATATGTTCATGAATTTTACCGCTGCTTGATAAGTGCTATATTTAAAGCAGCAGCAACATGCTAGCAGTTCCTCTTGCTTATTGGTTCCTCAGTAGTATCATTGATTTAGATTTTTTTCCCCACAGTGCTAGATATATTTCTTTTCTCATGCAGGATGGACAGATCCAAAAAAAAAAATTTTTTTTTATTTTTTTTTTTTAAAGAAAGCTCAGCTATTTTAAGCAGTTTTCCCCCTGAAGCCTGCTGCCTTGTATCACTCACGGGTGATTGGGGACAGTTACCCACACTAATTCTAAAAGAGAACAGCAGGAAGTCCAAGACAAAAATAACCCTCTGGAGTCGATTTACATAAAACATATAATTTGTTCACTTCTACTGACTCTTTATTTCTCAAGTCAGCAGGTGTCTAGCTGAACTTTTGCAAAGTGGAATTTATAAACGCCAACAGGAAAAAAATATCAAAGTGAACTGAGTTAGTGGCCTCTCATAAAAAAGTGATTATTTTGATTATATGTTTGAAAAGAGAGGCTGGTATGATTGAATCCTGATGGTTTATCATCATTCAGTCACACTGAATTATGATGATTGTTCATCATAATGGGCCAGATGCAGCAAAAAAATAATCAGGGGTGCTTTGTACGAGTCAGGAAAGCAGAGAGAAGAAGGTTTTGTTTTTAATGAGAGGTAATTTGAGGACATTTAAAAGCTTAGGTATGGAGAGCTTGCTTTGGACTGGGAGCCCTTTGTTTGTTTGTTCATTCTCTGGATCACTGGCATTTAAGATGTAGAGTGGGGGGTGGGCATTACCTGCCATCATTACTATGAGCCAGTTGACATATAGGTCTCTTGGGTTCATCAAGTTTGTGACTGTAACCTTGCTGTGGGAGTGGCCCAGGCACATAGCTAGCCCCTTCACATTTTCCTTCATCACATGCATGTGGTAAAATAGAGCATATAACATATTAGCATGTGTGTTGGTCACACCATTTTAGGTGGGATCAAACTGTTAAATCATGTTCCTGAAATATTCAACAGCTGTAGGCAGGATTGTAGGAGTTTGAAAACATGACACTGATGCCCCTCTCCCTTTACATTGATGTAAAATAGCCATTACACCACTCATATAAAAGCATTTTCACTGGTGTAAGAGAATTAGCCCCACTGGTTAAATACCATTTTTTCCCATCTACCCTGCAAGGCCAGATTATTTTAACAGCCCAGCCTAGCACAGTAACTACCATAATGTAGACAGGATCTAAATCTCTCCCTCCATCCACTTCCTTTCTCCTGGTTCTAATGCTTTTGCTCCATCCCCATTTCTCGCCCCCCTCCCCCCGTCTGTTTCATTCCTCCTTAGGTCAAGGAACAATCCCCTTGTTATATCCCCTTGGTTCTCTTCTCCCCCTTCCCCACTCATTCTCTTTTCCCCAGCCTTTCTTTCACCCTCACTATGCCATAGAATACCAACTTCTATCTTGCTCAGCATCTCTAACCCCCCTCGCCATGTTTCTCTTCCACAGAGTATCTGATATATTCTGTAGGTCTCCATTTGTTTCTCTCCCCAGTTCTTTCCCCTTTCTAAAAGTCTCACCTTAACCCCCACCCCTTAGAAGTACCCTTCTCTCTTCCTAATAGCTGAATGTCGAAGCCTTTGGTCAGTCTTCCCCTTGGTGTCTTTCTGCCCCCAAGTATTTTTGATTCCTTCTTTTGGTCTCCTGCTAACTTTTGATCTCCTTCTTTCCACCCCTTCCTGGGGTCTGTGTCTCTGTCTCAACTCCCAGCCTTGATTCCATTAGTCTTTCTTTTTCAGCAGTCTTTCCCCCATACTTGGAATCTCTCCCTCAGCCCCTTCTCCTTCCACTACCCTGCTTTCAGCTTAAAGCACTCTATCTACCTTCTCTCCCAGCTCCAGATATCACCATAAATCCTCTCTACTTGCTCTGCACTTTTTATTAGACACTCTAACTGGCCAGCGTTTGAACTAAGATAGCTCTTCAGGTGACTCGTAAGAGGCTTTCTAACTGGCTTTATGTCGTTTAAAACAAAAGGTGCAACACTACTTTGTTTATGGTTTTGTTCCTGTCTGAATCCATGACTCCTTCATGGATACTAACTACTTAATTGATCTATTGTTTCTGTCCTGGAGCTAACAAGATTTTTCTCCACACAGAGATACTAATAAGTAGAGATCCACATGTTTTATTTTAATGCTTTGTATCCATATCTGCTGTGCCCCACAACCAAAATCTCCCCCACCCCCAGGAAGAAATATAATCCCTGGAAGTAATGTTTCTGAAGCCTGGTCTACACTACAAACTTAGGTTGACGTAAGCCACGTTAAGTCGATCTAATAATGTATGGGTCTTCACTACCAGTCCTTTCTGTCGATCTAAGCGGCCTGGAAAGTCGACTTCTGTACTCCACCTCCGCGAGTGGGGGAGCGCTTGATTCAACATCCATGGGTCCACATGGGGATAGTGTAGACTCTGTTGTGTAATTCGAATGAATTGGTCTCCAGGAGCTGTCCCACAGTGCTCCACTGTGACCGCTCTGGCGAGCACTTTCAACTCCACTGCACATCAGCCAGTTACACAGGAAACAGCTGCTCCCCTGTTAAAGTCCCTGGAACTTTTGAATTTTCATTTCCTGTTTGATCAGCATGGAGAGAATGCTGGCATAGCTGATGATGGAGACTCAAGGCTGAAAATGCACTCCATCAGATGGAGTACACAGGAGTTGGTGGATCTTATTGCTCTGTGGGGAGAGAAGTCTGTGCAGGCAGAGCTCCAATCCAGCAGAAGAAATGTTGACATCTATGCCAAGATTGGGGGAGAAGGGCTACACCAGGGACATGCAGCAGTGCCATGTGAAAATAAAGGCGCTTTGGCAAGCGTACCAGAAGACAAGGGAGGTGAAAAGTCGTTCTGGTTCTGCGCCACAGACATGGCACTTTTATGAGGAGCTGCATGCAATTCTTGATGGCGATCCCACCACTACTCCAAAATGCTCTGTGGATACCACTCAGGAGTGCCGGGCAACCTCGAGCAACGATGAGGAGGACATTGTTGACAAGAAAGAGGAGGAAGAAGAGAACACAAGGCAGGCAAGTGGAGGATCCATTCTCCCCAACAGCCAAGAACAATTTTTAACCTGGAGCCCATCACTTCACAGGACCAGTTTGCATCAGAGCATGATGCCAGGGAAGGCACCTCTGGTGAGTACAAATTTCCAATCAAACTCTAGGGGTTACATTCTATTAGTTTTAATATTTAAGCTGAACAAAAAAGTAGGTGTAATGGGTATCGGTGGCCACTCCAGCTATGCAGAGAGTGCCTTCTGAAAAATACTGTTTATGTGCATGGGGCTGGCCCAGGAATCCTCCATGGAGATCTCTAGGAAGCTTTCATGGAGGCACTCTGCAATCCTTTGGGTTTCTGGGAAGTACTGCCTTATTTTGTCCACCACAGTAGGACACTTTTTTTTCACGCCACTCGAGTATTAACTCTGGTGGCATCATTGCAGCACACAGCATTTCAGCATCTGCTTCCCTGCCATCTATGTTACCCTCTGGAGAGTGATATCACATAGGGTCACTTGGGTGAAACGGGGGAAGTTGTCAATGCTAGCTTTTATACTGCAAACAATTCAACAAGTAACCCACCCTCTCTGCTGAAATCTGGATCGCACAACCACACTTTCCCAAATGTGCCATGGTTGTGGTTGGAAAGTATCGACGTGTATTGCAAGCAGCATTTGAAAAAAAAGGGGAGTGGCAGCTTCCTGTCTGTCTCCCTCCCCCTGGTTCTTTTTTTGTTAAAGAACAAACTCTTTTGGGGGCTTTACCCTGGTGCCTGTCCTCAAGCACCATCCAGTTTGCTAGAGGAAAGGGGGCTTTTCTCTAGTTCCAACCTGTGATCCCAAGGATGTCTTCACAAAAGCAGCAGCACAAGACCTCTTGCCCATACCTTGTGGCCTTACTCACCATGGCTGGAGCAGCAAACTGACTCTTGCTACTAGCCAGTGGCTATTGACTCATGATTATGTTGTGGCTTGCAGTGAAGTGTATTGAGGGATGGGGTTTTTTATTAAAAATTTTAACCTTGCACCAGAAACAATGTGTGCACTGTCAATACTACCGTTGTGCTTTGCATTCTTTGCAGCTGAAACCTTGTCTGTTGATGCATCCTCCACACCGGGACAGAGACTTTCCCATATTAGAAGGTGGAAAAAGAAGACTCGGGAGGATATGTTCAATGAGTTCAAGAGTGACAAGACGGAGCTTAGAGCATGGAGGATCACACTGTCTGAGAACCTGGACATAGACAGGGAGGACAGGAGAACATGCATGGAACAAGTGTGTGCCATGCAGGAAGAGATGCTGCGGATTATGAAGGAGCAATAAGACATGTTGAAGCGTCTGCTTGAGATTCAAGAAAGGCAGCTGGATGCTGGAGTCCCTCTGCAGCCTATGCTGAACCTGCTGCCATCATTGCCCAGTTCTAAATCCTCCTCACACAAATGTCCTATGAGGTGGAGGCGAGGAAAGTCTGTTATCCCTTGCACTCAACACCAGGTAAGCGTACCAGGACCAGAAGGCACCCAGTCTACAAAGAAAGTCCCTACTTGCAGCTTTCTGAACAGACTTGTGTTTCTAAAGATGAGCACGTCATGCATCTTGCCTGACCATCCAACAGTGATGTCGATGAAATGGCCTCTGTGGTCCACCAGCGCTTGCAACACCATTGAAACGTATCCCTTTCGGTTTATGTACTATTTGGCAAGGTGGTATGGTGCCAAGATAGGGATATGTGTTCCATCTATCTTGTCTCCGCAATTAGGGAACCCCAGCACGGCAAAACCATCCACTATGTCCTGCACGTTGCCCAGAGTCACTACCCTTCTTAGCAGAAGTCTGTTGATGGCCCTGCAAATTTGGATCGCTAGATTTACCCACTCCAAATTGATGCCCCGCTGACTGGTAGCAGTCTGGTGTTGCAAGCTTTCACAGAGCTATTGCCACTCATTTCTCCACTGTCAGAGTAACTCTCATTTTAGTATTTCTGCACTTCAGGGCTGGGGAAAGCTCTTCACACAGTTCCTGGAAAGTGGCCTTACGCATTCAAAAGTTCTGCAGCCACTGCTCGTCATCCGACAACTGCATAACAATGTGGTCCCACCAGTCGGTGCTTGTTTCCTGGGCCCAGAAATGGTGCTCAACTGTGTCAAGGTGATGCGTGACTGTCGCCAGCAACTGAGAATTGCTCTGCACTATGTCTTCCAGCAGGGCTGCTTGCATGGCAGCACATTGTTCCGTGCAGGAGCTCCAGTATCGGCTGTGTAAATAGTGCAGGATAAGGCATGATGTGTTTGTAATGCTCACAACAACAGTATACAGCTAAGTGGGGTCCATGCTTATCATGCTATGGCAACCATGCAGGTAACCCAGGCTTACAAAAAAAAGACACACAAAAGACTTGGTTTGATTGCCATTGATTTCAGGGACGGGGGAGTTAAGTGCAACATGGGAGGCTAATGCCATGTTCCCATACCAACTGTGCCAATGTTTTGGTCCCATAAGGCATTGCAAGCCCAACCCATAATTCCACTCGTCTACAGGCGCTGTGGAATAGCTACCCACAGTGCAGTGCTCTGTGTGTTGATGCAAGCGCTGCTAGTGAGGATGCACTTCGCTGACACAATGAGTGTAATATGGACATGCAAGATGGACTTGCTTAAATCACTGCATGCATCCGACAAAGTGGGTATTCACCCACGAAAGCTTATGCTCCAATACATCTGTTAGTCTATGAGGTGCCACAGGACTCTGTCACTTCTACAGATCCAGACTAACATGGCTACCCCTCTGATACTTGCTTAAATCAGAAGCTCAATGTGGACTTAGATGAAGTCAACTTAACTTTGTAGTGTAGACATGGCCTAAGAGGCCTTTTCTGCAGATGGTATTGCGACAGTGACAGTGTTATTCCTTCATGTATAGTATTGCTGTCAGGGAATGCTGCTGTCATGAAAAATACTGTGGACCTGCATGAAGTCTCTCCGGTTATCTTTGGTTCGCTGCTGCAGTGTCACGTCACAACTATAGAAACGGCTCTGTAGTTTTTGTATGTTTTTGGGTTAATTATTTTTTTGTCTTATAGTTGCTAGTTTATATTCATTCCTTGCAATACCTTCCAGTCATCTCTCATCAGACTACACGCCAGTTACTTCTGCCAGTTCTGTCTCCAATTAGACAACTTTCTATGATGAACACTCACCTGTTTTACTCCTCCCTTTCTTCAAATTCTATACTCTCTAATAGGGTATAACTTGTAATTAAGCTCATGATTCTCTGTCTCTTCAGCAGTCACATTATTGTCTACCTAGTGAAAAGGTTGGTAGAGAACAGATCCATGTTGTCCTCAAAGTCAAGAGCACATAAAGTAATGATTTCTTCTTATCTGTAGTAGTTCACTTCTTATTGTCCTCTCACTAGTCACTCCAGGATAGAGCTTGTTTGGTTCTTCTATAGATAATAAACCTCATTTCATATCAGTCTATATTCCTGGCTTTAGTTAATTCACAGCCACATTACAAATTATGTATCCTGATCATAAGTTTTTAGGGATTACTCAGACTCATTCAGGCTATTTGGGTAATAAATCAGAATGTTTTATTTTAACCCAGAACACTGCTAATGCTAAGGTGAAGCGTCAACATCTACCTTGTGTGGAGAAAAACATATATATTTTTTTCTGTTGACGTGCTGTGTCTGAGATGATTGTTAAAGAATATATTCTAAGAAACTTCCCTGTGATTCAGAGATAGCGTTATATCTCACCATTTACTGTAATCAGTCTTGATGCTTTCATTGCAGGTTTTTGATCATTCTTTTCTTTAACATTTATTGATTCTCCCCCCCCCCCCCCCCTTCACACTTTTTGGTAAACTGGAAAGTCATTGTATATTGTACACAATTTGTTTTCTTGTCAGTCTTTCCAGTGATACCTGATCAAAGTCTGTTATTGCTTTTTGTAGGGTTTTTTTTTTCTCTTTATCTCCCCATCACCACCTTCAATTGATGGATAGATTCATCCCATGTGGATTGGATCCACTTTCATGACAAGTTTGCCATTTTGACCTTCAGCTGGGATGCTATAAACAGCTGAACTTCTTACCTTTATTTTAGAATTTGTTAAAAGTGTTTCACCAGTAGCTATTCTTGTGCTTGTTCTGATATCTGGATTTGTTGTTTTGCCATTCGATGTAGTTTCCTTGGTTTTTGAATTCTACATTAGTCGATTTGGTGGTAATGGTTTATGAATCTGTCCCCCCCACCCCCTGTCTTTCTCATTATATAGTCATTACTGAGAATCAATTTGTGAGCATCTAGATAAAAATAGGGTGAAGAACAAATCATGCCAAACCAACCTAATTTCCTTCTTTGACAGGATTACTGGCCTGATAGATAGAGGGGAAATAGTAGACAGAATGTCTTGATACTAGAAAGGCTTCGGACACAGTCCTACATGACATTCTCATAAGCAAACTAGGGAAATGTGGTCTAGATGAAATGACCATAAATTTGGTGAAGAACTAGTTGAAAGGCCATACTCAAAGAATAAAAAGAACAGGAGTACTTGTGGCACCTTGGAGACTAACAAATTTATTTCAGCATAAGCTTTCATGGACTACAGTCCACTTCTTCGGATGCATAGAATGGAACATACAGTAAGAAGATATTTATACATTCAGAGAAACATGAAAAGGTGGAAGTACCCATACCAACTGTAAGAGGCTAATTAATTAAGAGGAACTATTATCAGCAGGGGAAAAAAACTTTTGAAGTGATAATCAAGATGGCCCATTATGGACAGTTGACACAAAGGGGTGAGGATACTTAACTAGGATACTTCACTAGGGGAAATAGATTCAATTAACATAATGACCAAGCCACTCCCAGTCTCTGTTCAAACCTAAGTTAATGGTATCTAGTTTGCATATTAATTCAAGTTCAGCAGCTTTTCAGTAGAGTCTGTTTTTGAAGCTTTTCTGTTGCAAAATTGCCACCTTTAAGTCGGTCACTGAGTGATTAGAGAGGTTGAAGTGTTCTCCTACTGGTTTTTGAATGTTATGATTCCTGATGTTAGATTTGTGTCCATTTATTCTTTTGCGTAGAGACTGTCCGGTTTGGCCAATGTACATGACATTGGTTTGCTGTCAAACTGGGGTGGGGAGTATCCACTGGAGTCCTGCAGGGGTCTATCCTGGGTCCTAGTACTATTCAATATTTTCATTCATGATTGGGAATGGAGTGCACAGTATGCTTATGAAATTTGTGGATGGCACTCAGCTGGAAAGAGTTGCAAGCACTTCAGAGGACAAGAGTAGTATTCAAGCAACCTTAATAAATTGGAGAATTGGTCTGAAATGAATAAGATTAAATTAAATATTGAGAAGTACTACACTTTAGGAAGGAAAAATCAAATGCATACAAAATAGAGAATAGCTGGCTTGGCAGTAGAATGGCAGAAAAGGATGTGGAGTTAGAGTGGATCATAAATTGAATATGAGCCGACAATGTGGTGATGTTGTGAAAAAGGCTAATGTTCTGGGGTTTATTCACAGGAGTGTTGTATTTAAGACATGGGAGGTAATTGTACTGCTCCACCTGGCACTGCTGTAAGGCCTCAACTGGAGTATTGTGCCCAATTCTGGGTGCCACACTTTGAGAAACCTGTGGACAAATTGGAGAGAGTTCCGAGGAGAGCAATAACAAATGACTAAAGGTTTAGGAAACCAGACCTATTAGGTATGTTTTGTCTTGAGACAAGACTGAGGGGGACATAATAGTTTTCAAATAAGGTAAGCACTATATAAAGTGTATGGTGATCAATTGCTCTCTGTGTCCACTGCAACTAGGACAAGAAGTAATCTGCAGCAAGGGAGAATTAGATATTAGGACAACCTTCTCAAGTATAAGGATTATTAGGTAATAGGATTAATATTAGGTATAAGGATTATTAGGTTACCTAGGGAGGTTGTGGAATTGCTGCCACTGGATTTTTTTCAGAACATTTTAGGCAACCATCTGTTAGGTGCCATCTGAGTATACTTGGTATTGCTTCAGTGCAGGAGGATGGACTAGCTGACCTGTTGAAGTCGCTTCCCTCCCTACATTTCTATGAATCTGTGTGTGTAACTATAATCACAGGCTTAATTGCTTCACTGGTGCAGGCCAGAGTGTTCAGCAGTTTACAGGATTGAGCCCTATCAGCCTTCTATCTGATTCCTGGTTATCTTGTTTGGCATGTGAGAAAGATAATGTGACGATTGTTCAGGGGACCATTCTGATGGAGATATGACCACTTCTTTCAGTGTCTTCCGTCAGAGCTATAATTATCTGTAAATGTCAGCCAAATGAAGAATTTCTTCCAATGAACTATGTGGCTATATGTAAACCAGGACTCCATTACTGCTATCAGTAATGTTAATGAACCTCATGCAGCATGTATGATTACCTGACTTATGGGTGGGTGGCGTATGCATGTATTCAGTGCAAAGAGCTCCTGGCCCTCAGAGAACGCATTCAGGTTTTGGAGACCAGAGTGGCTGAACTGGAAGAGCTAAGGGAGACAGAGAGGTACATAGATGAGACTTTTTGGGACACAGTAGAATGGTCTCTCTCCCAGTCTGACAGCCTCTTTACTATTGAGGAGGATGAAAGTCTCAGGGAAAGAGAACATTAAACTGAAGCAGAGGGAAATGATCCCATAGGTGGGATCCTCTTTCCAGATGATGTCATGATATCCTGTCACACTTAGGATACCTCTCTGTGGGAGGGAACTATTATTATTATAGTTATTAGGAAGAGATGGGTAATAATCGTGGGGGATTTGAGCATTAGAAACATAGATATTTTCATGGGTTTGCGATGACCAGGAGAACCACATGGTGACTTGCCTGCCAGGGGCAAATGTTGTTGATCTCTCGAGACATCTATATAGACTTTTGTGTAGTTCTGGGGAGGAGCCAGTTGTTGTGGTACATGTAGGTACCAATGCCATAGAGAAGGATAGGAGAGAGGTCCTCAAAGCCAAATTTAGGCTGCTAGGTAAGAGATTGAAGTCCATGACCTCCATGGTAACCTCTGAAATGCTTCCAGATCCAAATGCAGCATCAAACAGGCAGAACTGCAGGGTCTCAATGTGTGGATGAGATTATGGTGTAGGGAGGAGGTGTTAAGTTTATTAGGAACTGGGGAACCTTTTGGGAAAGGGGGAACCTATGCAGGAAGGATGGGCTCCACCTAAACCAAAATGGAATTGTTGGCCCTTACAATTGAAGAGGTTGTAGAGCAGTTTTAAAACTAAGGGCTGGGGGAAAGCTGACAGGTGCGGAGGAGCATGTGCTTCAGACAGAGACGTACCTTAGGGGAGTATCTATTAATGGAGATTAATTGAGAGGTATCCTTAGTGTGATAGGATACCATGACATCATTTCCAAGTAAGGAGGAGAGGATGGAAGATAAAATGCAGATAGGATCTGAAGAGAAACAGTCAAATAAAAAAGAGTCCCATTCAATTGCATCACATAATGGCAGACAGCTAAAAAATGAAAAATTTTAAGTGCTTCTATACAAATGCTAGAAGTCTAAATACTAAGTGGGGTAAACTTGAGTGCCTCATGTTAAATGAGGATTTTGATATAATAGGCATCATAGAAACTTGGTTGAATAAGGATAATCAGTAGGATACACTAATATCAGGGTACAATATATATGAGAAGGAGAGAATAGGTCGTACTTGTGATGGAGTGGCACTATATGTCAAACAAAGCACAGAGTCAAGTGAAGTAAAAATCTTACATGAATCAAAAACTCAATAATAATGGGGGATTTCACCTATCCCCTTATTGACTGGGTACATGTCACCTCAGGATGGGATGCAGAGAGAGAGGTTTTTTAACCCCTTAAATGTCTGCTTTGTGGAGCAGCTAGTCCTGGAACCCATACGAGGAGAAGCAATTCTTGATTCAGTCCTAAGTGGAGCACAGGATCTGGTCCAAGAGATGAATATAGCTCAGCTGTTTGGTAATAATGACCATAATATAATAACATTTAACATCCCGGTGGCGGGGAAAACACCACAGCAGCCCACCATGGTAGCATTTAATGTCAGAAAGGGGAACTCCACAAAAAATGAGGAAGTTTGTTAAACAGAAATTAAAAGGTACAGTGCCAACAGTGAAATCTTTGCAAGCTGCATGGAGACTTTTAAAGACACCATAATAGAGGCTCAATTTAAATGTATACTCCAAATTAAAATAAAAATGGTATAAGGACCATAAAAGTGCCACCATAGCTAAACAACAAAGCAAAAGAAGCAGTTAGAGGCGAAAAGGCATCCTTTAAACAATAGAAGTTAAATTCTATTGAGGAAAATAAAAAGGAGTATAAACTCTGGCAAGTGCAGTGTAAGAATATAATTAGGAAGGCGAAAAAAGAATTTGAAGAACAGCTAGCAAAAGACTCATAAAGTACCAGCAAAAAAATTAAGTACATCAGAAGCTGGAAGCCTTCCAAATAAGCACTGGGGCCACTGTGTGATCAAGATACCAAAGGAGCACTTAAGGACAATAAGGCCATTGTGGAGAAACTAAATGAATTCTTTGCATTGGTCTTCACGGCTGAGGATGTGAGGGAGATTCCCAAACTTGAGCCGTTCTTTTTACGTGACAAATCTGAGGAACTATCCCAGATTGAGTTGTCATTAGAGGAGGTTTTGGAACAAATTGATAAATTAAACAGTAATAAGTCACTAGGACCAGATGGTATTCACCCAAGACTTCTGAAGGAACTCAAATGTGAAACTGCAGAACTACTAACTGTGTTATGAAACCTATTATTTAAATCAGTTTCTGTACCAGATGACTGGAGATTAGCTAATGTGATGTCATTTTTTTTTTAAAAAAAAGGTTCCAGTAGCAGTCCTGGCAATTACAGACCGGTAAGCCTAACTTCAGTACCAGGAAAATTGGTTGAAACTATAGTAAAGAAAAGAACTATGAGACATATAGATGAACACTTTTTGTTGGGGAAGAGTCAACATGTTTTTTGTAAAGGGAAATCATGCCTCACCAATCTACTAGAATTCTTTAAGGGGGTCAACAAGCATGTGGATAAGGTGATCCAGTAGGGTGACCAGATGTCCCGATTTTATAGGGACAGTCCCGATTTGTGGGTCTTTTTCTTATATAGGCTCCTATTACACCCCCCCCATCCCTGTCCCGATTTTTCACACTTGCTGTCTGGTCACCCTATGATCCAGTGGATATAGTGTACTAGATATTCAGAAAGCCATTGACAAGGTCCCTCACAAAGGCTCTTAAGTAAAGTAAGTTGTCATCGGATACGAGCGAAGGTTCTCTCCTGGATCAGTAACTGGTTAAAAGATAGGAAACAAAGGGTAGGAATAAATGGTCAGTTTTCAGAATGGAGAGAGATAAATAGTAGTGTCCCCCAGGGGTCTGTACTGGACCCAGTCCTATTTAACATATTGATAAATGATCTGGAAAAAGGGGTAAACAGTGAGGTGGCAAAATTTGCAGATAATACAAAACTACTCATGATAGTTAAATCCCAGGCAGACTGTGAAGAGCTACAGAAGGATATCTCAAAACTGGGTGACCAGGCAACAAAATGGCAGATGAAATTCAGTGTTGATAAATGTAAAGTAATGCACATTGGAAAACATAATTCCAACTATACATATAAAATGATGGGGTATAAATTAGCTGTTACCACTCAAGAAAGAGATCTTAGAGTCATTGTTGATAGTTCTCTGAAAATGATTAGGAAAGGGATAGATAATAAGATGGAAAATATCATATGGCCTCTATATAAATCCATGGTACACCCACACCTTGAATACTATGTACAGTTCTGATCATTCTATCTAAAAAAATATATATTTTGGAATTGGGAAAAAGGTACTTAAAAGGGCAACAAAAATGATTAGGGTATGGAACAGCTTCCATATGAGAAGCGGTTAATAGGACTGGGACTGTTCAGCTTGGAAAAGAGATGACTAAGAGGGGATATGATAGAGGTCTATAAAATCATTCCTGGTGCGGAGAAAGCAAATAAGGAAGTGTTATTTTCTCCTTCTCATAACAATAGAACTAGGGGTCACCCAATGAAATTAATAGGCAGCAGGTATAAAACAAACAAAAGGAAATATTTCTTCTCACAATGCACAGTCAACCTGTAAAACTCTTTACCGGAGGATGTTATGAAGGGCAAGATTATAACAGGGTTAAAAAAAAAAACCTAGATAGCTTCATGGAGGATAGGTCCATCAATGGCTATTAGCCAGGATGGGCAGTGATGCAATACCATGTTCTAAAGTGACCCTAGCCTCTGTTTGCCAGAAGCTGGGAATGGGCGACGGGATGGATCACTTGACAATTACCTGTTCTGCTCATTCCCTCTGAAGCACCTGGCATTGGCCACTGTCGGAAGACAGAATACTGGGCTAGATGAACCATTAGTCTGACTCCCCTCTGGCCATTTTTATGTTCTCATAAATGAACTAAATAAAAAAATAAACATTTAATTTCCCTGAAGGCCTTTATTCACTAAACTAGAGCGTAAGTCTATATCAAGGAAAACTGAACATTTTGCTGTGAAAGCATTTTTGACATTACAAATATATTTTTTTAAATTGTTTTTTTCCCAAACTTGGATTCATTGGTTGTTCGACATACATTACCATTCCGAACTATTCCCCTTGGCACTTTTAGAACTACATATTGGGTATTACTTCTACTTAATTGATACTTTGTTTGTAATGGTAAAATATGGCTGTGTACTTTCAGAATCAATCCCGCTCCCGCCCCCCACCCCACCCCCCCAAAAAAAAAGTTTTACTTTTTCCTGTGTTATCAAAATTAAGGCTGAAATGATTTGGGAAATCAGAACTGTAGCCATATATTAGTCTCTCTTTCCCCCCCCCTTTTTTTTTGCAATCAGAATGTTGTAATGTTATCTAGAGAAGAAAAGCTGAAGAGGATAACATCAGTCTGTGTCTCTGCAGACAAATCTTTAACATTTAATGAGGAAGTTTAATAAAAAGTAAATGTCTGCTGAGAATGCAAATCTGTATGCATGACTTGCTATGGTTTGCTGCATTGTTAAAATCTCAGATGGATCAATGTTGAACGAAAACTTTAAGAAGTGAAAATAAGGTGAAGACTTCTGAAGGCTGGGAGTACCTGCCTGCCTGGCACGAACTGCACTGGGCTGAATTCTCAAAGGAATTCTCAAGGATTGTGAAACAGCAACAGCCAACAAGATACAACTTGAATTTCATTCTGCACAAGAAAACAGTAATGTCTGCAGCAAAGCCATAACACTTGGATTCCAACTGTGCAATTTGATAAAAAGATCCTGCGTATGCATTCTAGAAAGTATTTATTTTTCATTTTTTGTTCCTTGTTAACAGCAAATAAAAATGAAACCATAAATAAATAATTAAGCATGAATGCATATTTATTGCTCTTTATGAATAAATAATAAAAATGCCCAGATTATTTTAAACAATGGTGTCTTCTTGGTATAAAATCATGATAGCGCTTCAATCTATGAATCTTTTATCAATGTATTAATTTCCCCAAAAAAGGACTTTTTGGGACCATATTTTGTGCTTGGTCTCAACCCTGCAATGCTTAATAGGCCATGCTTCACCAATTTTAATGTTATCTGAAAATAAAAGAACTTTTTTCAGTTGTTTTTTTTCTCCGTTTTTTTGAAAGCTAAAAATGTCTTTTTTTGGTATCTAACTCAAATAATGATAGAAATGGAGGGCTGAGATGGATCTCAAGAGGTCATCTAGTCCACCTTCAGCACTGAGGCAGGACAAAGTATAGCTACACCATTTGTGATAGTTGTTTATCTAACCTATTTTTCTTTAAATCCTCCAAGGATAGGGAATCCACAGTGTCCCTTGGAAATCTATTCCAGTGCTTAATTAACCTTATAGTTAGAATTTTTTCCACTAATATCTAACATAAATCTCCCTTGCTGCATATTAAGCCCATTACTACTTGTCCAACCTTCAGCAGACACGACCCTCTTTATAACAACCCTTAACATATTTGAAGACTGTTATCAGGTAACTCCTCAGTCTTCTTAGTCTCAAGACAAAACATACCAAGTTTTTTAACCTCCTATGTCTTACATGTGACCCTCCTGTTAAAACACCCCAGAATCATATTGGCCTTTTTTCACAACTGCATCATGTTGACTCATATTCAGTTTGTGATTCACTATAACTTCCAGATCCTTTTCACCAGTGCTACCACTTACCCAGTTATTCCTCATTTTGTAGTTGTGCATTTGATTTTTCCTTCCTAAGGGCTGGTCTACACTAACCCCCCAATTTGAACTAAGATACGCAACTTCAGCTACGTGAATAACGTAGCTGAAGTCGAAGTATCTTAATTTGAACGAAAAGGTACTTACTGCTGGTCCACACGGCGGCACGCAGGCTCCCCCGTCGACTCCGCCTGCGCCGTTTGTGGAGCAGGATTACCGGTGTCGACAGCAAGCACTTCCGGGTTCAATTTATCGCGTCTACACAAGACGTGATAAATCGATCCCAGATGATCGATTGCTCGCCACCGAAGCAGCGGGTAAGTGTAGACGTACCCTAAATGTACTATTTTACCCTGTTCTTTATTTAATTTTATCTTGTTGATTTCTTACAAATTCTCCAATTTTTCCAAAGTTGTTTTGAATTTGAATCCTGTCCTCCAGAGTTTTTAGCCTCTCCTAGCTTGGTGTTATCTCCAAATTTCATAAGCATACTCTCTGCTCAATCATCTAAGTCATTAGTGAAAACATTAAATAGTACCAGGACCAGGACAGATTCCTGATGTATCCCACTAGATATGCCCCCCCCCCCCAGTTGGATAGCAAACCATTGATAACTATTCTTTGAGTACAGTCTTTCAACCAGTTTTGCACCTACCTTATAGTAATTTCATCTAAAACAGATTTCTGTAGTTTGGTTGTGGGACTATTTCAAAAGCCTTATTAAAATGAAGATATATCCCATATCAGCCCATCCCTTCCCATCCACTATGCCAGTAATTCTGTCAAATGAGGAAACAATGTTGGTTTGGCATGATTTCTTCTTGGCAAAACTGTGGCTATTACTCATAAACATTTTATCTTCAATGTGTTTACATAATGGTCATTTAATAATTTGTTCCAGTATCTTTCCAGGTATTGAACTTTGGCTTGAGTGGTCTGTAATTCCCCAGGCCCTCATAGTTCATTTCTTAAATGATAGGTGCTATGTTTGCCCTTCTCCAGTCCTCTGGGACATCACTCATCCTTCATGAGTTTTCAAAGATAATCATTAATTGTTCTGAGGTTGCTTTTACTAGTTTCTTAAACACCCTAGAGTGAATTTTATCAGGCTTTGCTGACTTGAATTTATCTAACTACATCGTAACCTGTTCTGGCTTTTTCTCTTTCTTCTTTGTTATTAATATTGTGTTAAGTATCTGTTCATTATTTATCTTTTAGTGAGGACTGAAGCAAAATGAGTTTAAACACCTCAACCTTCTTGGTGTTGTCCATTATCAGCTCTCCTTTCCTCCTTGGTAGCAGGCCTACCTTTCTCTTCCTCATTTGGTTGCTCCTAATCATAGGCGCCAACTTCTCCTGGTGCCAGTGGATGCTTGCGCCCCCTGCCCCTAGCCCCACCCCGACTCCACCCCTGCCCCGCTCCCATTCCTACCCCTTCCCCAAGTCCCCACCCTAAATCTGCCCCCTCCCTGCCCCTATTGGACTCTTTCCCCAAATCCCTGCCCCGGCCCCACCTCTTCCGCACCTCCTCCCTGAGCCCGCCACGTTCCCGCTTCCCCCCCACTTCCCTCCCACAGCTTGTTACTGTTTCGCGGCAGCAAGCGCTGGGAGGAGAAGTGGGGAGGGCGTGCTCAGGGGAGGAGGTGGAGGCGAGCTGGGGTGGGGACGTGGGGTGGGGAGCTGCTGGTGGGTGCAGAGCACCCACCAATTTTTCCCTGTGGGTGCTCCAGCCCCGGAGCATCCACGGAGTCAGCGCCTATGCTCCTAATGCTTTTATAGAACTTTTTCCTTTAGGCTTTCATGTTCCTTGCCAGGTGCAACTTGTGTGCATTAGCCTTTCTGATTTTGTCCCTGCATGTATGCGCTATTTTTTTTTTGCACTCATTCTTAGAAATTTGCCCATGTTTCTATGTTTTGTAGGACACCTTTTTGATTTTCAGGTCATTAAAGAGCTCTTGATGGAGCCATACTGGCCACTTACTATTCTTTACTCTATATCCCCACCTATTCCCAGGCCTCCACCTTCCACATGTAGAGTCACTGGGGCTATTCATGTCTGTAAAGTTAAGCACATGCGTAAGTGTTTTGCTGCATTGGGAAAGAGTGTTTGGCATCTCGCAGGATCAAACTTCCAGTCTTCCAGATGCCTTCCTACTTCTAGGAAAACAGGTACTCAAGTACTGGGCTATCCCAAAAGTGCAGTTTAAGATGTTAGTTGTACTCTGTAAACTCTTAAATGGGCTTACATGAGACCTTAATTCTCTCTCCCTGTTTTAGATCCTGATAGCAGTGATCAGCAGAGGCACTCAACTTGTATACTCCTCTATTTAAAAGAGAGAGGGACTGTTAGAAAGGTGTTTACAATCAAATAACATCAGCTTTGGACCTTACTCCTCCTATGCCTTCTGAAAAAGCCCATATCCGTTGACGTGCAGACTTCTTCAAAGCTCATTTGTTTTCCAAGCTTTGGGGAAGGTGCTTATATGGGCTAATATGGAGTTAATATGTTTTGACAGGGTAGGCATCTGCTGGTAATTACTGTTTTTGAGGATAGGAAGAGATTGCAGTTTTTACTGGGTTTTAAATATCTATAGAAGCTGCCTAGGTGGGTCGGTGGTTTTGGTTAGTATATATATTGAAATGAATAAAATCACTTTGTTCCTGTGTCCCTGGCATTGACCGTGGCCCAAATGAAATAAAATAAGACTGCAAGATAAAATAATAAATCCATTAATAAAAAGTATAAGTAAATTAATATGGAAAGTCTGTAGTCAGCAGAGATTTTAGACTATCCGTCGGTACAGAGAAGATGTGGCTTTTTCATGTTGATGTTTATATTATTGCTGAAGAGGGTGTAAGTTCATTCTTCAGGTAGTTAGGCAAGTTGTAAAACAGAGGAGAGGGCATTTGCTGTTAGTTGAAGTTACCTGTCCGGATTTACTGAAACTTGTACATGAACATTAAGTATGGTCATCACAGTAAAAATGGCCATATGGATTTCAATAGCAGTTTAAGGAAACAACATTTTATTTCTCTTTTCAGCTTATTATACTTCAAAAATAATTCAGTCATCTTGAACCTAAAATAACTGCATGCCAGTGTATCTGTTACATTTCTAGATAGGTTATTAAAACTTGGATAAAAATAAATGGTCAGGTCATTATCGGCTGTTTGAGCTATATTTAACCTTTCAAATTAAACAAGGTAATTCTCAAATTTCACTCTTTCCCATGTATTCAAGTTATTTATGTGAGTAGAATTAACTACATAGGATAGCAGTTCTCAACCTTATAGGGTATATGCTAATCACTAGCTTGGAAGTAGAAAGGAACTTTTATGTCCAGGATATAACATTGCACTCTAGCATGGATGGTCCCTCAAGCATTTACAGGTCCTGATCCTGCAAAGACTAACATGCTTACTTGACTATGACTCTGAGTCCCATTGACCTCAAACAGTTCAATTCATGGTGCATAAGTATGTGCAGATCAGAGCCATAGGCCTCAAATTTCACTGTCAGATGTACGATAACACTAGAAATGGGCTAATGGTCTATTCCAATATTACAATTCTTATATATCTCCTTATTGATATTGGCCAACTCTATGTGTGGAAATAGAAAGTCTGAGGCTACGTGGAGGAGTTTGACAAAGAATGTACCTCCAGAACTTTACCCTCCTTCCACTAACTGATTTCTTGAAAATAGTGTCCAAATGAGATAGCAAAAAAGATTAATAATCAAGTATTTACTGGAGAAATTACAGTAAATTTCAAAGTTTCTTTATTGCAACTGGAGCCATCACAAACTTCTCTGCTGCACTTTATCTACACAGCAATTCACACAGTTTAATCTCTCTAGAGTGCAGTTCATAACCCTGTTCCACCTTATGACATAGTAGGAGTTGCAACTTATAATTTGTTAAAAATATCTGTTAGCCACAGCAAGAAGGCTGCTCCCAGATGTTTCTGTTAATGCTGGAATTCTGTCTCTGAAATTCCATTGCTAGTCTTGTAGAAAGCAGTTTTAGGTTTAAGTTTTTGTTCTTTGGAGTCTTCTGATTTCTATACTTTAATTGTTTTACACCTTTTATTGATTTCTGGAGCTCCACGGGTGTGATTTAAAATGAATATTTCTTTCAAGATTAGTATCTGCAGTAAATGATGGGCTTATCTCAACATGTATAACTTTGGTGTGTTCAAAATCTTGATCTGGATATGAATTTTGAAATTGCTGCTATCTTTACATAATGAGCCAAAACAAAACCCCAGATCTTAACACCCTTCATTTTTTGCAGTTAGATACTAGGTGATAACACCTTAAAAATATGGAAGGATGGAAAAAGGAGAAGCAATTCTGCAATTTGATCCCTTCTCTAGCTAGAAAGAAGGGATTTCTGGGGAAAAAATAGGAAATTTTGGAAGTGCATTTAAAAATAATTGTTTGACAGGATATCTGGAACTTTTATGAACTAAACCTTGTTTTCCTGGATGTACAGGTACCTCTGTTCTACAGGTGACAGCTACAGATGCAGATGACCCTACCTATGGGAACAGTGCCCGGGTGGTATACAGTATTCTTCAGGGACAGCCATACTTCTCTGTTGACCCTAAAACAGGTTGGCACTTTATATTTCTTATAGTTTGATGTGCCTGATAGATTGCAATCTGGTAGATTGTAACCCAACATATGAAAGATTTTTTTTCTCTTATTAAATTCTGCCATTGACTTGAACACCCTTTGAGCTATGAGAATTGCAATCTTGTACTATACGTTCAAATGAAATGTCTGTGTATAGAATTAATTCTTCAAGGAGTTGTTATATGAACCATTCAGCCAAAGTGGAATATCACATTTTTGTACTTTCAGGTTTAGGCTCAGCAAACCACTCAACTGTGCCTATTAAATTATGATTTTAAATGTTTTGTCTTGCCTGTAGGACAGGCTTAGCAGGATTATTGAATGTGAGCTTCAACACACATACCATAAGAAACAAATATTATGTTTGTATTTCTAAAACTGCAATATTGTCATTACACTGAAAATGTGTTCTTTATGACCCAAGGATTAGAATGAGCTGAAATGATCAAATTTAAGCTCTGTGCATCATTTATGCTCCCCCACCCCCAGATACATAAAAGCATAAAACAAGAATAAGAAATCCAATTAGCTTATTAGAAAGAGTAAGAAATGTCTTCCAAGTGGGGTGTTTAATATTGCTTGAATTTCCTGAACCCCATTAACTTGTCTATTGTTTGATGACAGACATTTTGTTTTGTTTAACATGATTTTTTATCTTTAATAACAAGTCTGTTTAATACAGTATTCACGTCAGATGAATTTAATAATTGTTGTTTTTCCTTTTCCCTCCTTCCAAACACAAATCCTCGTATGTCAGCAAAATTTTGCTATGGAGCAAAGAGATCACAACTACTATTTATGACAGAAAAAACAATGCTTTTGAAATTGTATGACATGAAATAAATGCAGAGACACTTTATATGCATATATATTCACAGGAGACTTGTTACATGTGAATGTATGTGCTTGTGTGTGTTGATCTCCATATGCACAACTGTTGGAGGAGTAAATTTACTATGTGTTGTGAGGTAAGAGTATCGGAATCTGGCCCTTGGTGATTATAAAACAAATATTGTTATCAGGAACAATGGGTTCTAATTTTCCCTGATATCTCTCAAGACAAGAAGACTCAGATCGAAACCTGAGATTTTGTGCTGTGTCTGTAAGAGGTGTAGAACAAACTTCCCAGCCAGGAGAGGGGGATTAAGGTGATGTTATAGCATCTTTTCTTGCCCTGAGATTTTAGGCAACTACAGGGGCTGAAACAGCCCTGGGTGTAATTTAGGCAGCCCCATATTTGAGGAGTCTAAACCATGTTGCCTATCGGCAGCAATGCCACCCAGAATCCACTATTGTGGTGCCCCACACACATTCCCTCATCTGGGATTTGCAGAGATGGCCTCTACTCCATTCCTATGGTGGCTGGATACAGGATTTTCACAGCCCATTTTGCTGCCACAGTAAAAAGTATAAAGCATCATAAAGATTCCTGAGTGGAAGGGAGAATTCCCTCCATACATCATTTCTTGATGAACTTGTTAAAACAGTGACAACAGTTTGCTAACTTTTATCCAGCAAAACTGATCCAGGGTACCAAGAAATACATTAATGAGGCTTGTAATATTTTACATTTCAAATTGCTCATGCAGCTTCCAGTGGGGAGGGGTCATCTTCTGATTTAGTGTTGAGAACAAAATCTTTCCAATAATGAATTCAGTCAACTAGATACAGGTGTGTGTGTATGTTTGCGTGCGCGTGCATGCATAGATGTATCAGATCCTTTCGAAAGAATTCAGTGTGTTTTAAAGGTGATAGCATATCTTTATTTGATTGGCCAAGCATTATGATGTGTTTGATAGTTGATTTTTTTTTAGAATTGTATTAATGTAGGCCTTATAGAGTAAGGTTATTTTAAAGTAAATTGCATTTTAAAAAGCTTAAGAAAAAATGGAAATTCAGAGTTAAGTTGATGCAAGTTTTCTCATCCTTGTACCCCGCCACACTGTGCACTAGCCACACGATATCGGATCACAGCTGTGATAACTATAGTTCTCATTGTTGCCATCTTCTACTTTATTTTGTCATTCTAAGTCAATGTTCAATCTAATTCATTCTGGAGAATGCAATATTCTGTAAACTGGAGCCATTACGTAGCCAATGGATGGCTCATAGTGGAGATTTGGTTGTGTGTGGATGTTTGAAAGTCAGGCCCACATCAGGGAAGAGAATAAGACAATTGTAGTGGTCTTTGTACTCAAAGTGGATGGGAGTAGATTTAACGTTAATTTCTGAAGCCTTGATGAGGATTGGCCTTATAAAATTAAGCGGTTTCGAGGCTTTATGTAGATGATAAGATGTGAAAATATTATGACTTCTTGACTACATTGGAAATATGGGATGGGAGAAAGATCGGTTTTATTCCTTATAAGGATGGTAAAAATTGAGACATCGATAGAGATGTCTGATGTGGGCAGAGAAAATTGGAGAAAGGTATTTGACTTGGCAGGTAGTTCCGATATCATCAGTATGCTGAGTTTGGTATGATCCAGTGGGGAAATTAAGATACTGGAAAATGAAGAAAAGGGTATAGTGCGTGGCTTTAAGGTGTTTGTAATCTAGATGCAGGATAGTCAGAGATATGACAGGAGAACATGAACTGTTTGACAGTCTTTGTAAAATCTTAACTTCCAGATTTTCAATCATTTCTATTATATACAACTACAATAGATTACTTTTCCTGGAGTCTTTATTTCTTCTACTCTATCTTAATGAAGATTTTATCTGGCCATTCTCTTAGTTTATAACTTAATATATAAAATAATGATATACAAAAACTAAATGTAGATGGATTTGATACAATCTGGAGGGTGGAGAAAGGGGGAGAGTCTTATAAACTCCCCAGGAGTCCATGCAACAGTTATTGAAACCCACAGGATCCCTGTAACAATTCTTAAAGCTACTTGTAGTCTTTGGCTAGAGACATCTTAAATCTTTTATAGCTAGCTGTCTGTTGTGATATTGACTTTAAGAAGTACACTACTTGTCACTACAGATAGTTTGAACTCAGTGCTATGCAATTTACAATTCAAAGACTCCAGTTATGGACTTCTCAGAAGTATGGTATCAAATAACTCAAAAATTTAAATCATCACACTTTCAAAAGTTGTCAAAGTTGAAGAGAATAAAACAATAGTCACTGAATAGAATAAAACAAAATTCAAATATTTTGATCAGGGTGGGTTTTTTTTTTAAAGTTAGACTTTCAAAAATGCAACAGGTTTCAAATTTTTGAATTTTTATGTCCTAAGGCATTTGCTTAGCTACCCTCAAATAAAAATAAATACATTAATAAAACTAGACTACTTCCCTGACAAAACAATATGCAAAATTTTGGGGCAAATAATTTAGTTTTCATCAAGGTAGAGGGATGCCAGAGTCCTCCCTCAAGTGGAAACTTAACCACGGCCAACTACTATCAAAGCTTAAGGTTTATAACGTGCTGTGATTACAAAAAGGTGGTCTATAAGTTTTAAGTATTATTATTTATTTACCTACTACTCTTAGTAGTTCTGCTGTGGAAAATTGAACTGGACTGTTTTCTGCCTTGCTTCACATATTCAGCCAATGATCATCTATGTTCAGAGTACAGAATATTTATTATTGGTGCTCATGAAAGAAGCAGAACCTGAAGAGATCCCAGGTTATGTTTGCAGAATTGACCTGCATTAACTTGATGTGGGACCTGGATGTGACTGATATATAGGGAACCCTAGGGTAATAGTCCCCCCCACCCATATTATAACTAATGACATTATAAGGTAATTAAGTTATCAGTGGATATGAATGGTTATAGAACAAGTACATTGATAAATTTATTAGGGCAAAATGGCATTTTAAAAAAATGAATTCTGGTATTACTGGTGGAACTTTTTGAAGAAGTAAGAAATGCTTTTAAAATACTTTTTGACTTGTACATTGCTTGTTCTATAGTTCATGACAGAGAGCTGAGTTACAAATTTCAGGTCCCAACTTTCCTAATATTTGGGAGATTTTGAATCCAGTCTTTTGATTTGGAACCATCTCTGCTAATTAAACTCCACATCAAAACACTTTCTTTGTTCATATAAAAATAAGTGTATTAAATCAAAATTGTATAATAAAGATAGATAAGCTGTAAAAGCTCTGTAGACTGACTGTACAAAACACATATTTTGCTGTATTAGGGCATGATCGAAAGCCCATAGAAGTTACTAGGAATCTTTCCTTGAGTGTATTATTCCAAAAATAGCTTTAATCATTCACTCAATGGTATAAGAAATATGAAACCAATATGTAGACATACTTGATGAACTTCATTAAAATATACAGTGTGCAATATTCATTAGCAATTTACTGAGACTAGTACAATGATAGAATTTATCTTTTTCACACTAACAGTTTATCTTAAATCCATTAAAGATGCTGAAATTTGTGTTATGAAAATCTGACTCTGACACTAATTTGAAATATAGAAATTGATGCAGGGGGAATGAATTTATTCTTGAACCAATGTCTCTGAACAAGTCATGAAGAAAAGTTAATATTCAGATTACACAGAAAATGTGCTTTAGAATGACCGGCTTGTTGGAAGTGGGTGGCAACAATACACGAAAATTTGTAATCGTAGATCAGTTATCGTTGTATTTGAAAATATTAGTTTAAATTGTAAAGCAAAATATTTGTGAGATATTTCTGCAAACTAGTATAAACAAGGTATGAGAGAAATTGCCTCATTTTGTGTTTTTCAAGAATGCAATAAGATTGCAGTGGCTTCAAGCATTCCTCATAAGAAATCTTTCATTTACAACATCTCTGGCCTGGTTCTTTTAGTGAGAGTACAATAATAATAATAGTAAAATTCCAATACAAAGAAGGGAGGTGCAGGTATTTCCAAGCATAAGGATGTCATGTGTGCCAAACTGGCTATCTCTGTGATTTATAACATATGGTCACTTCTATTTTGTGTAGAACCATATACTTGCCCATAGTTTACAGACAACACTTAGATTTTGTGATATCAAAATCTTTAAAGAATGATTTTACAAAAATGCATTTATAATTCACTTTAGGGGTGGGAGGGACAAACAGCACTTGATACTAGCTCATAAACCAACTGTATACTGTAGGACTTTATTATTTATTTTTGACATGTTAAATCAGGCTGCATAACAGTAATATATGATTAAACTTATTAGCATTAATAATTTATAATCATGGTATTGCTATACAGACACATGTATATAGCAATATGCTACAAAGACTTAAATGCTCACCCCATTTCAGCTCACTTAAAACTGGAGCGCTAATGGTACAGGCACATTGATAGTTGTATTCCTATTTTAGAGAGAGTATATCTATATAAAATAAGTACAATTATTAATATGCCTACATTACCATTAGCTCTGAGTTTTTAAGTGAGCTGAAATGTGGTGAGTACTGGAGTCTTTGTAGTTTTAGGTAGTGTGATTTTGTTCTTTGTGTGTTCGATGTTTTTGATCACATTGGGCAGGATTGTGGCTTTTGAGCGAGAGGGTATAGCATCCCTTTGTTTCCATGCAGAGCTCAGCCACAGAGCACAACACACTACAGGAAGGGCAGAGCACTATATTTTTGATTTATGATTAATTTTTAGTATCAGTATCATTGAGGGGTCCTGATCAGGGCCCCATAGTGTTCAGTGCTTTACACGCACAGGTCATAAAAATACAGACCAAACTCCAAAGAGCTTACAGTTTGAAGCCTTGACTACAGAGACATTTACACCAACTTAACTATCTCTTTTTAGCTTTCAGAGTGGTAGCCGTGTTAGTCTGAATCAGCAAAAACAACAAGGAGTCCTTATGGCACCTTAGAGATTAACAAATGTATTTGGGCATAAGCTTTCATGGGCTAAAACCCACTTCATCAGATGCATGGAGTGAAAAATACAATAAGCAGTATATATATTACAGCCCATGAAAATATGGGAGTTGCCTTACCAAGTGGGAGGTCAGTGCTAACGAGGCCAATTCATTTAAGGTGGAAGTGGCCTATTCTCAACAGTTGACAAGAAGGAGTGAATATCAAGAGAGGGAAAAATTACTTTTGTAGTGTTAACGAGGCAGGTGCAATCAAGGTGAACATCACCCATTTCCAACAGTTGACAAGAAGGTGTGAGTATCAGCAAAGGGAAAATTACTTTTTGTAGTCACCCATCCACTCCCAGTCTTTATTCAGGCTTTATTTTATGGTGTCTAGTTTGCAAATTAATTCCAGTTCTGCAGTTTCTCGTTGAAGTCTGGTTTTGAAGTTTTTTTGTAGAAGAATTGCCACTTTTAGTCTGTTGTTGAGTGTCCAGGAAGATTAAAGTGCTCTCCTACTTGTTTTTAAATGTTACAATTCTTGATGTCTGATTTGTGTCCATTTATTCTTTGGCGTAGAGACTGTCTGGTTTGATTTCTGTTTAGAAATTGATTTAATTACAATGCTGAAACTCTCTTGTGTGAATATTTCAGTTTAAATGTCTTTTATAAATTTAAGTACATTCCTTACTGACCTAAACTAAAGCTAAAGCCAAGCCTGTTTGGTAGGGCTCGTAATTGGCTATTGGTATGGAGGATAGTTGACAATAGCACAGGATTTAGAAGTTCTGAGCTTAATTCTTTTTTCTGCATCAGCTTACTTCTGTGTACAATAACAAGTCACTTCTTTCTGTTCTTCAGTTCCCCATCTGTAAAATAGGGATAATAGTACTCTCCTGCTCTCAGGGGTATTGTGAGGATAAATATGTTAAAAATGTGATATGTTCAGATACTAAGGCAATAGGGGCCATATAAGTATCTAGATTACTTCTACATTAGAGCAGGGAGGGAACTTTGAATCGTTTACAACTCCCTGCTCGGTCAGCTGCTGAGACAGCACAGCTGAGTGCTGCCTATTGAAATGAACTCAGAGTAAATTCTTGATCTGGCTTATTATGTTGTACTACAGTCTTAACATGACAAAGGGCCCTAAACCTTTGTAGCTCAATATTTAAACCTTAAGAACTCTGCAAGAATTGTTACATGAAAAATTGAATTTTGCTGAAGATAAATTCTATTTACATTATGCAAGCAAGTATAGAGAGTCTTGAAGTGTTACTTACAATTCTAACTCAGACCATTTACTTATACCCTCCACTACATAATCCAAATATATTATTATACTTGACTGATTTCTACTTTGTGGTGTCAAAAAGAGGTCACACTGGAGAATGACCATGTCAGTCAAGGTGTTCTCTATCAGTGACATATGTTACTAACAGAGCATGCGGCTCCACTTAAGCTAAAATTTACTCTTTTCTTTGTGGATGACCATTTTACATTTTTTCCAGGAAATTTAAGAACTATATTGCATGAGCAGGTTTAATTTTTTTTTCTTTGAGGTATCCTTGGAAATAGTTCCCATGGATATTTTACCTCCTGTTTACACCAATGTCAAAGCATTCAGTTTACCATCAAAGAGAGTCACAAGAGAGACAAGGTGGGTGAGGTAACGTTTTATTGGACCAACTTTTCTGTTGGAGAAGGAGCATCTCATGAAATTCAAGCTCAAAACAAAATTTAAAAGAGTCTAATCACTTTCTTCTAATTCTACCAGGTATTCTTCAATGTATTGCTCTGATCCTTGAGGGTTTTGTTTAGTTTTGTTTCTCCTTTCAATAATTGTTTTTTTACCCTGGTTTTAACAGTGCTACTTTTTAACTAGCAACTAATAATACCCTAAGTATTATTATTTCCTTCATTTTAGATTTCATAGGAATAATTAAGACACGAATGTGAATCTTTCTTACAATGATTATCAGCTGCGAGTATTCACCAGTCTTTGTTGTACTTCCATTTCGTGTGTTCAGCACATTCACACATCATTATTATGTTCCCCAAAGGTATTCAAAGAAAGGGAAAGATGTTAAGAGAGCTGAGTTGTACATGTGGGAAGATGAAAAACAGTGGAAGAAAAATAGCTGGTTGATGCCACTTAATACATTTACCGACATGCTGCTGAGTGCTACAAAACACAGGCTAGGAATATTTAACATACTAGTTTTAATTAAATAAAGTAGTTTTTGCTGCTCTGTGTCTCGTTTTCCTGAGAACTCTGTTTTGGCACAACTAAAACCTACACAGGACTTCCATACAATTGAAACCCTCATTGGCTATTTGTCCACTGTGATGCAAAGACTACAGGAGAACAAGATGTGCTCCAAACAGGATGCCCAGCACTCTAAGATAATTGCCCTTCTCCTGTGGAAATGGAGCTGGGTGCTGGGGCTTGTGTATTTTTTTAAAAACTAAAAACCTTCTTTGTCCTTATGGGCAATTGCTGAGGATGATCTGTGCAGTCCAGTATACTGTTATCCTTATCAGCCTACTGGCATGATGTCCGCCTATCTGCTAATTGCCAGTCAGCACCAGTTCACAGTGCTGTTTCCTCAAGACTTCTGTACATGCCATCTAGAGACTCTAACATCCTGACTCTATAAGCAGCATCATTATCCTAAGATGACATTGTCCCAGTCTTCTGTGGACATATACCTCCCTTTACCTATGATCTGTGGATATATTATTATATCCCTATACTTTTGATGCAGTGCCTGCTGCCGAAGCAAAAAAACAAACAAAAAAAATGGCCCTTGAAATGTGCCGCCCTAGGAATGGCCGGAATGCCGCCCCTTCACATGTGCCGCCCCAAGCACCTGCTTCCTTTGCTGATGCCTGGAGCTGGCCCTGTCCCTTACCCTTACTACCTGTTTCCCTTGTCTTATGTGTAAATTGCCCTGTGAACAGCATTATTGGAGGTTTTGGCTCTATCTTCTGCATGCTGGGACACCATAATGGTACTCCAGGTTTTGTGCTTATTATGCATGCTTCCCCCTGGCCGATAGCTGCTTGCTTCTCTTTTCACATGTACTGGCCCCACTTCATTCAGGATGCTAGTGCCTATATTTTTTTTTACTGGCTGAAGTCCTTAACATATCCTACTGGCTATGTTACACTAGCTAATGGTTTTGGTGTAAGAAAAAAAATTCCGTTTTATCAAGCTGTAAAATGTGATGTCCGTAAAGTAGGATTATCCTTCTATTCACAAATCTTTCTCCCTGTCTTGCTTTTGGCAAGAGATGTATAAGCTTTTTAATTTAAGAGATTTGTAAACATTGTGAGCTAATATTCTATACAAACACAGTGTAGAAAATTGCATGCACAATATAAATGTGTTTAACTTCAGGGGGAGGAGAAGAAAAGAAACAGATTTCACCCTTAAACCACACATACATCACTGTAATTTTTAGTTCATCTGGGATGTGAGCCAGCACAGTGACTCTAAAGATTAATGCACCAGACTCTTAAACACTCTTCCCCTTAGGACTTGTTCCACATGTTAGAAACACTTTGCAGGTCAAATTTCAGTTCTGTGGAGTTAAGTAATATCTTCCTGGCTTTTGATTGTGCTTACAGGTGTCATTCTTCTTGACAATGATTATCTCTTTCTTACTTCCTGTTAATTTGTTATGATAGAAAGAATGTGGAAAACATGTTGGCCAATAATGCATCTAATCCTCAATTCAAAAATTACTGGGATATTCAGAGGATACTGTTTATCTTTTTTTGTTCTGTATCCATTACTTACATTTTCTTTAGAAACTGATTGGATAGTTTAGATTAAAATATTTGTACAAAAATATATAATTCTCTTTGTGTATTAGTACACAACAAACTTTTACTCCCCCATCTACAACATACACCTTAGCATTATGGCAACTATCATACTACACAGATCACTCTCCACAACCTTAATTTTGCCACCCTTTGCCTTTCTTCACCCTATTACCTAATGATTTCCCCCTCTTCACCAACATTAATAGTTATGGATCTTGGCTGCAGTAGTTGGTTTCACTGGATGAAGATATTTTGCTAAAGGCTGTGTGCAGCAGAGAGGTTAAAGAGGATGATGGAACACTTGCCTCCCCAGAGGGAGCAGAGTTAAGGC
This sequence comes from Macrochelys suwanniensis, assembly GCA_033296515.1. NCBI lineage: Eukaryota > Metazoa > Chordata > Testudines > Chelydridae > Macrochelys > Macrochelys suwanniensis. The sequence continues at coordinate 133,187,023 of CM065776.1, read as the reverse complement.
AGCAGTGTGTGGTTTATAATGTATGTTAGTTGTAGTAATGGTGAAGTGTATGTTTGTGGAGGGAGGAGTAGAGTTATGTATCATTAGGTGACTTAACTTGTCATGACTTTGCTTTTGTGGGTTTGTGTCAGGTATGCTGTGTGAGTAGCAAACCTAATTCCTTCACAAGGAAGTGTTGTGTGTATTAATTTCCTAATTTTTTTTAATGTTTAATTAGTGCTTGAGATTGTATAAAGGGGAGTGGACCTATGGAGTGATAAAAGTACAGCTATTGGTGGAGAGCATTTTATCTCTCAGCAGCTGCGCATGGATCCTCATTCATCTGCAGCTGTGCATGAGTCTGTGAGATAAAATCTGACAAAAATGTAGATTTCCCTGACGGAGAAGGTTGTATGTGTGTCTATATTTGTATGCACCCAGCCCCCAACAGTTGTATTTGCATGCACCCAGCCCCCAACAATCAGGTTTGAGTGCACAGCACACAAACTTTTACTTATAATGTGAATAACACCTAAAAATGACTCAGCATTTTGTTTTAAACAAACTACCTATTGTGCCAGATTTAGTCAGGAGCCACCTGTCTCTTAATGTATGTTGTGCATAGAGACAATATTTCTCGAGATATTGGACAGCAATGAAAAGTAGCGTTGTGCACAAATTGCAGCTCAGCACAAGCGGAAATACTTCCTACTAACCATTTAAATTTCACATCAGTTGGCCACCTACTTTTAGAATAAACACAGAAATACATACCTCGCTTTAGCATTCAAGACTATCTGAGGAGTTGATATCAGGAACTTCCATAATGCATTTTTTTTCATCTGAGCAGGAAGGTGGGAGAGAAACCACTTTCAAAGCCCAAGCACATCACCTTCATAATGGTTCTGAGATTTACCAACCCAGAGTGTCAGAATTTGGTGTTGGCTTCTGGGATGTTTTGGGGATCACTGAGACTAGTTCAGGGTTCTGTCACTATCTGTCCTGCTACCTTGGGTGCCTTAATGCTGTACTGCTATGTCTCAGTACCCTTACACCAGTAGCCAGCCTAAAAGCATAAAGGTCTCACCTTGGTTGCCAGTAGCCTAGTTTCTCCTTACATGTTGACATCAACAGCCCTTCCAGTCCTGAGTCTCCCCAGATCTGTCCATCCTGAGTTCTTAACTACCAGACATTTGGACTTTTCCCCTCTGGTTCATCACCCTGAAGGAGTGAAAGCTACTCCTCGTGTTATAGGTTCACTTTGGGGCGCGCACACACACACACGCACGCACGCACGCACACACACACACACACAGTCTCTGCAACATAAACCTATTTGGGGTAAAAATAAACTAGAAAAATTAATTTAATAGAAAAGTCATAGTTTCAAAGGTGAAATAGTAAGGGAGGCAAACGTGTGTTATACAGAAAATAAACATAGAGACAACCTCAGGCTTTACACTTCTATATTAGCTAAATTCCTAATACAAGTTACCTGCAACCTCTGGACAGTTTCCCAGCATGCCTCTGTCCTAGAGGGGTTCCAGTATTCCACAGACAGCACTGTGCTTAGGTGCTGGCCCTCTGTTTCTGAATAAAAAAAATCTCAGCAACAAGCCTGCTTTTAAAAGGTGCACTCTCTCTTTCTCTCTCTCAGACTCTGGTGATGCATGGTGAGGGAAATTCCCTCGTCTCTTAGATTTCCAAGGGCTTGTCTATGCTTACAGTGCTGCAGCAGTGCAGCTGCACTGCACCACTGTAGAACTTAGTGAAGACGCTCCCTACGCCGAACATCTCCCATCAGCATAGGTACTCCACCGCTCTGAGAGGCAATAGTTACATTGCTGGGGGAAGGCCTCCCCGCGACATGGTGCTGTCTATGCAGGGGGTTAGGTCAGTATAACTATGTTACCCAGGGGGGTGGATTTCCCAGAGTGATGTAGTTATACCGACATAAATTTGTAGCATAGACCAAGGCCAAGACTGCAGTTTTCTTTTCATTCTCAAATTGTTTCATTTTTTTTCTCGTTAGCTCGAATGATCCACCATTATTTCTTCATGGCTGGACAATGAATGGGTACTTGCAGTTGGTTTTGTGTAAAGAACTAGCTTTGGAGATGTCCCTCCCTGACTGATTGCTTGTGAGGTGATGCTGTAGTTGCACCGCAGTTACAATTTCACTGACCTATACGTGCATACATTCATAATCATAATCTGTATACATATCTCCCAATGACCATCAAATTCAGAACATTACAGGCTTTCATAAAAGACTTTCCTCAATACACTTTTGTATTACAGCAATACCGTATACAGTCAGGATATTCAATTACTTATTCTTTGGTCTTCAGGCTTCCTATTCTCCCACTATGTTCACTGGACCCTTTAGTGGTTCACCCAGATCAGTAAGGGGTTCTGTCACCATCTGCCCTGTAACCCTAGGTGCCTCTGTGCTGTGTAGCTTTGGCTCAGAGTCCTGACACCAGGAGCATTCTGACAGCACAGTGGTCTCACCCTGGCTTCCACCAGTTCAGATACTCCTTGCAGGATGACCCCAATAACCTTTCCAGTCCTTAGTCTCCCAACGGCCATCTCCCCTGGAGTGCCCAATCTCTCTTACTGGACACTCACAGAAGTAACGTCAAATTCTCTGCCTCCAAGAAGCCAGTACACATAACAGCTCTTAGCTCAGCTGGGGTTATACACCCCATCTTAATACACAGCACTGAGATTGTTTGTTTGTTAATAAAACTTTATTCTTAGTTTCACTACAAAGAACATAGATTTACCTGTTTTCAAGCAAACGTCAGATATGAAAGGGTTGCAAAAAAGGGTTGCAAAAAAATAACTAACTAGTGTCTAAAAGTTAATACCAGCAAGATATACCTTTGCCTAAGATGGTTTTTTTACTCATACCAAGTTGTCAGCATTCTCCAGAATGACTGGCTGTTGCAGACAGGCCCAATCCTCACAGAAAAAAGTGCTGGTTTCTTTGTTCCCTCAGGAGATGGATGCCCAAATGGCTTTTTTGCTTCTGCTTATATTTCCCCAAACTCCTTCTTTTGTCCGCAGAGTCAAAAGTGACCTCGTGCTGTTCTTCCCTTCTTATTGACTTCCCATCCCCCTGTTTTGGAGCTTCCATAGTTTTGATTCCATAATGCTTAGTTTACATTGGGGATTGGTAGATCGCTATCTTCCCTCCTGTTTGGGAGAAAACCTGTTTCTCCCTTTGTTTGGTCACAGACTTTTAAAGCATAATATCAGTGAGTATTCATAATTCTTCATATAGTGTTAATGCATACATCTCACAATGATAGCAATCATCAATCACTGGCTTTCATAAAAGACCTTACTTGATACACTTGTATAGTATAGTAAAATTGTATACAATCAGTGATTCAATTGCTTAATCTTTGCGGTTCATATCCCCTGTTCTCCCCAGGGGTGTCTGGACCCTATTCATCACAGCTTCTGTGTTCAGTTTCACAGAAGAACTGTGGTTATATTCACGAGGAAAGAATGGAATGGAGACATGGAGCTTGGCAGCAGGACACCCTACTGACTCTTAGGTCTTACTGCCCATCCATTTTAAACCTTGGGGGGGTAGCCGTTCTCATTTTTTTCCGCAACGTTTACATCACCACATCATTATTGGCCTACTACTACCCTTATGTTGACTTTTGAGCCCAGCAGCATTAGGAGCAGTCCAATGAACCTCCTTCCGCCCTTTATTCTGGGGATGCCCTCTGATGAACTACAGGAGAGATGCTAGAGAGAACATTATGACTAAAAGCTAGAGTAGCGTAGCCAGTGGGGGAGCGGGGGAAGTGGCTGCTCCCCCACTGAGCAGAAGCGGCGCCTTTAAAAAATGTTGGCGCCTTTTAAAATGGGGAGCGGAACTAAAAAGGCGCCTCCCCTTGTACTCACCCGGCGGCGCTCTAGATGTTCAGCTGCACTTCGGTGGCGGGCCCTTCACTCGCGCCGGGTCTTCGGCGGCGGGTACCACCGAAGACCTGGAGCGAGTGAAGGGACGGGACCCGCCGCCGAAGTACCACACCGAACAGCTGGAGCGCTGCCGGGTGAGTACAAGGGGAGGCGCCATTTTTTAGCTCCACTCCCGCTGTACTCTGCACCTGGCTATGCCACTGAAAAGCTATGGTCGCCTCATAAATTGGGCTTCCACTTCCCCTTTCCTCGCTAGGCCCTTGTTATAAAGAGAGGTTAAACAACTATGGGATGGGTCAGGAGGGGGAAGAGTTGAAGCCCAGGTTACACATGATGTGGAGCTGTATTTCTCTGCTACAGAGGGTGAATCTCCCTCTGATGAAGCTTTTATGCCCTTGGTCTGAGGAAATCCTGAGAATAACTCATTTTTTTTCTATTTGTCATCATTTTTTTTCAACTTTCAGTCTTTGCCTTCAGAATGTAAACCTGTTGTGACCCAGGGACTGCAGGGCTCCCACTGTCAGAGGGAAGAAGGGGTGCAGAGAGATTTAGAGAGATCCCCTGGGCTGAATGTATGCATAGTAATTCACCAAAGGGTTCTCGACCAAGAGCCAGTAGCTCACCTGTCATCATAATCATTATGAAATGTACATACAGATGATATTTAAGGAGTTAGTATCTTGTATGTATGTAAAAATGATTTTTCTTAAGGTCTCAGATAGGGTGACCAGACAGCAAATGTGAAAAATCGGGACTGGGGGTGGGGGGTAATAGGAGCCTATATAAGAAAAAGACCCAAAAATCGGGATTGTCCCTATAAAATCGGGACATCTGGTCACCCTAGTCTCAGAGTAAAGGTAGATCACCAGAAGATGACATACTTCAGAAATGTTCTTTTCAGGCAGGAGGTAACAGACACCTAACTCCCTATCTGGGCACATGTGTATTGTTTGCCTCACAATGTAGGCCTATTTGCATACTGAGTCACAGGCCCTACAAAAGATTAAAAAATCTACACAAATAAACGTACAGCTGAGGGACTCCTGTTTATGAATAAAGACAAAGATTACTCTGATACATTTAGGGGGGCAAAAAAAACCCTGAGTCCTTTACCTAGGGGGCAAGTTGACAACATGTATGTCTCATGAAAGGAAGGTCTCTATCAACCTGGTTGTAAAGCACTGCAAGGATTTGGGGTGAGCATTACTCTGCATGACACGAGAGGATCTGGTTAATGAAGTCTAGGTTCTAGAAAGTGTGCTGTGATTTTAATTAAAATGTAACCAGTTGTTTCCAGTACTACTTGTTATTACATTAATCTCTATGCTTTGTTAAATAAATTTATGCTTGAATTCACTGTAAGTATATCTAAGTGTTAAGTGGAGGGATAGTGTGGGGTGTCACTGGTAAGCTGGGGGTGCTATTTTTTGGAAACAGCAAATATGTGAGTACTGTGAGCGTCCACTAGACCAGAGGCTGGACATGCCGGGGAGATGCTCAGAAGCTGCAGAGTTATAGTGTGCATATACCTAATCTGTAAAGTAACAGTGGAGTCTGTGAGACCTAAAGGAGAGTGCTTGTGTTGCCTGTGGCCAGGGAGTTGGGGCACTGATCCCAGGCAGGCACTGACAAGGCTTCCTTACACTAAGGTCACTTGGTAGCAAGGAGCCTCACAACTCCGGGTACCCCTGGGAAGCACCTCCTTCACCAAAAAAAAAATAAAGACTAGAAACTTGTTATTTAAATACTTAGGGCTCTTGCATCAATTGAGGTTCTCAATAGCTACCTCTGTCTTCAAAGAAGGGACAGAATTTTTTCATAATTTTTACTTCTCTAAATTGCACATATATGTACACTGCTATGAAAATAATAATATCTAATAGACTTTTTTTTCTGAGAGTCAAATGTACCTTGACTCTGATGCATATACCTCTATGGGAACTAAAACCTTTTCGTAAAGAAGCACACGAAAAGATATGCTGTCAAATCAGGGATGTCCTTATTTACTCTCCCTCCAAACGTTCATAGAAGCCTGCTAAACTGTAGCAGGCAGCAGTCTCAAGGAAAGACACATGCTTTTCTTCACACTTTTAGGTCCATAAACATCACTCAGGTAAACAAGTTTCAGAAATCCCCAGCCCATAAATGCTTCCAAGGATGTCTCAAAGCAATGTCACAATCTCGGTCACTGAAAATGTCATAATCTCGAATGAGAAAGATGGTACCACTCACTATTTAGTCAGATTTCAGAGTAGCAGCCATGTTAGTCTGTGCCAGCAAAAAGAACAGGAGTACTTGTGGCACCTTAGAGACTAACAAATTTATTTCAGGATGAGCTTTCGTGGGCTACAGTCCACTTCATCGGATGCATAGAATGGAACATACAGTAAGAAGATATTTATACATACAGAGAAACATGAAAAGGTGGAAGTACCCATACCAACTGTATTAGGCTAATTAAGAAAAACTATTATCAGCAGGGGGGAAAACTTTTGAAGTGATGATCAAGATGGCCCATTTCGGACAGTTGACACAAAGGTGTGAGGATAGTTAACTAGGGGAAATAGATTCAATTAACGTAATGACCGAGCCACTCCCAGTCTCTGTTCAAACCTCAGTTAATGGTGTCTAGTTTGCATATTAATTCAAGTTCAGCAGCTTCTGGTTGGAGTCTGTTTTTGAAGCAGTTCTGTTGCAAAATTGCCACCTTTAAGTCTGTCACGGAGTGATTAGAGAGGTTGAAGTGTTCTCCTACTGGTTTTTGAAACAGACTCCAACGAGAAGCTGCTGAACTTGAATTAATATGCAAACTAGATGCCATTAACTTAGGTTTGAACAGAGACTGGGAGTGGCTTGGTCATTTCTGAATGAATTACATATCTGAATTACATAATTGAATCTATTTCCCCTAGTTAACTATCCTCACACCTTTGTGTCAACTGTCCGAAATGGGCCATCTTGATTATCTCTTCAAAAGTTTTTTAACCCTGCTGATAATAGTTTCTCTTAATTAATTAGCCTCTTACAGTTGGTATAGGTAACTTCCACCTTATACAATGAAGGAGAATGCAACGTAGCACGATGCATATAATTGATGCAATTGAGTGAGATTTGCATGTCTTTATAGCAAAAATTTGTTTTCTTGATATACATTTATACCACTCTTGCAAAATTGTATGTGTTCATTCATACACGTCCTGAACTAGGTTTAGGAGATTTTGTTTCTTTGTTTGTTTTTACTTTGTTTTTACCGATGAGTAAAATATGAAGGCAGGAAGGTTGTTTGTTTGTTTTTCAGTAGCATGGTCATCATGGGAAGGATTGGTGAGTAGACTTTTTGCCTGACATGGTAAATTTTCCTTGCAGTTTTCCAATATTGATGTATAAATATCTATATCTAAAAATACTCTGATCAGATTTCCAGTTGCTCTGTTTATTGAGTTAGTAGTTTACAGAAAGAAGTAGGTGGAGAATTACATCTTAACAAATATAATAATAAATGTAGACATTTATTGCTAGATTGTTCCTTTTAGGTGCAGCCTTGAGATGGGATGGTGCATGAATTGCCCCAATCCAGAAATAGCAGTGAATAGCATTGTGCCTCAAAAATATTCATATGAAGCACAAATATTCATAGAGAGCACAAATTCCTATCCCTGACCTCGGGCTTGGGGTCAGGGATAGGAATTTGCCACTGGTCTATACCAGAAGCATATTTGACCCCCTTGTTGTGAAAGCCAGATATGGGGGTCGGGGAAGATGTGTGGTGGGGCCTGTCTCACCACTGTGCATGTGTGTTGTCCAAGTCATAGACTAGCCCAGTGGTTCCCAAACTTTAACAACCTGTGAACCCCTTTCACTAAATTGGCAAGTCTCGTGAACCCCTTCCTAAAAATGAATATTTTCAGGGATTTTGTCCTCTACCTGAGTATAAATTATAAAAGCAGTTATCTTGGAAATATAAAATTTGTTTTTATGACATGCTTATTACACAGTATTTATTATTAATTATTTATCATTACAGTATTTTTATTGCATTATGAAAACAGCAATACTCTTCCAAGAACTCACTTTCGTAGCTTGTATCACTTTGAATAAGCCTGTTATAAGACAAAGCTCCTATGTTTCATCAAGGAGTATCAGATGTGAAACATCATGAAGGTATTTAAGAAACCAGCTCAAAGACTTCCTCCTACACAAGCATTCAGGTCTTGAGCAGTTCAGGCAAACAACGCACGTTACAACAAAGCTTAAACTTGTTCTTCATCATCATTTTAAAACCAATACTAGCTGCCTATTTAATTTTAAAAACAGCAAAAAATATCCACCTCCCTTTCCATTTCTTATAAGGAGTCTTGAAGTTTAAATCTCCTCAGTGTGATAGATATGCTTGCTTTGATCTGCTTAGCTCTTGGAAGTCCAGGGGTTCCAGGCTGCTGGCCCCATGCTGCCCGGGGTCCCTAGGGATAGCTCTGTCCGCCATTAGGGAATTTTCCCCCCGAGAACCCCCTGTAACAGTTCACGAACCACCCAGGGGTTCACGAACCCCAGTGTGGGAACCACTGGACTAGGCCAAGGTGACCACAACACGTAAGAATTTCAGAACTTACATATTTATATTGGTTTTGCTGTAATTCTCCCCCCTCCCTTTTTCTTTCCCCAATAGACTGCCTGTTACTAGCAGGGACTTACGGGCTGATCCAGTGCCCATTGTGGTCAATAGTAGATTCCCATTGCCTTCAATGGGCATTGAATCAGACCCTTAGTCAAAATTAAGTAGATATTTTTTTCTTCCAGTTAATTAATTTGGGATTCATTACTACAACTAATGTGGGTTTTTTTCAGCTTGAAGACACTTACTTTCTGATATGCAGCTAGAGGATAAATTTCAAAGGCTTAAAACTAAAAACAATTCACATAAATGTCTTCACAGAGATAGCCACTGACACACACATCCATACTCCCAGGCCCAAAACAAAAGTGAAAAATCAGAATTTCAAATCAAAATAAGATGTCCTTTAATAGAGTATTATAGTTTAAGAAAAACAATAACAACAACATATACTTGAGGTCCCGATTCCAGCTTACACAAAGGCCATAGCACTTTGGCAGTGTAAAAGGGCCTAATGTAAACTGAAATCAGGCTCTCTAAAGAAATTCAGGGTCAGAAATACGCTCTTGAGTTGTATAGTAGTATCATCCACAACAAATCTTCATCTTACGTTGTATTTTAGAAGGTTTATGTTCTATATCAGGAAGGGCAGAACTTCATATACTTGGGCTTTGATACCCATAAAGGTATTAAGGGCAGATCTTCATAGCTTTGGGCTTTGATCCCATAACAGTAATGGCTCCCATATTTGTTCCCATGTTGAACAGCCGATTCAACTGCAGCATGCAAGGTTTTGACTGAGTGGACAAAAGATGCAATGGTACCTTGAGTATTTGTTGTTGTTTTGTTTTTCTGAAACTTTATACATCCTAACTATGTCTGTTTGTCTCACAAATTAATGTATGAGTAACATCTATGGCTTCTTTATTAATTCAGGATCTGTGACCAAAACTCGTAAGCTTTGCAGCATTACTTTGCAGAAAAAAACAACCAGAAAGTTGATCTATGTAATAAAATTAGAATAATAAGTAATTTAAACATCTTCAAACTATCTTCAATTTTTAATTAGGAATGATGGGGGAAAGGTTGATCTTTTTTCTTTGCTTTTTAACCTCACCCTTTAAAAGCTTGATTTATGGAATAACAGCAAATATTTCCCCCCTTTTGATTCATGGAAATCAAAATAGCAGCAGGGAACAACACCACTTCTAAATACTTGGAAAAAATTACCACATATTTGACAAACCAGCCTCAATACCCACTCTTGGTCTGAAAAATAATATATAATACTAAGAATGCTGCTTGGAAATTTACTATTTTTAAGACCCCAAACGGATTGACAACCGATTTTAGTTCTGTCATTGTAACCAGAGGTAGTGAACCAAGAGGGATAACAACAAAGTTTCCACAAATGTGTGGTATGGATTCTTGCCAATTTCCAAACCTCCTTAAACAAAATCAAGTTAACATATCACAAAAATCTTCAGTTTGAGTAATAGAGAAGTTAAAATATAAATGTAATATTTGCAGTCATTCTCAGATTTTCCAACCAGCTTTTCCACAAAGTAATCTTCAGTTGATTTTGTATTTGAATAAAAGTAATTTTGTTAGATAAATGGCTTTTGTTTTAGGGTAGATTGTAAGGCAATACAGACAATATACTCTAACGAGTAGCAGTGGGATGATTCTTTCTCACTGGCTTATATATGAGGTGAGAGTCCACACTGTGTCTTAGGTAAACAGTAATAAGATCATGTTAGAGGGTTAGAGATTCACAGTTTATTAAATTCAACAGGAATCCTTCCATTCACTTCAGTGGCCTTTGGATTAAGCCCATAAAGTCTTTCCTTTCACTAATGAATCAAGAGAGGTAAAAGAAATATTGCCAGGACTAGTTGAAAGCTGTTTGTTGAAACATTTTTGACCAAAAAATTTCAACAAAATACAATTTTGGCAGAAAGTGTCTGTCTTCCTCTTTTTTGTTTTTGTTTGTTTGTTTGTTTTTTACCCCCCTCCTCCCAAAAATAAAATAAAACAAATAGAAATAAAAAAAATTCAGTTTGGAGGTTTTCATGTTTTAGATGATAAGTTGAAAGTTTCACAGGAATTCATTTTCCAGTCAGCTTTAATGGGTGACAGTGCAATATTTTAATTATATTTTATATTATTATGTTTTCCAATATCAGTATCTTTGCAGATTTTTTTAAATTAAAACATTGATTAGAGCTGAGTGAAAATCCACGGTTTCCATCCCATGGGAAATTCTGATATTTCGACATCTGTTTGTTTGTTTCCAGATTTGGGACGAAAAGTTGAAATAACCCATTTTTTATGAAAAAAAATTCTAATTCAGAAATGATAAAACTACCTATCCCACGATGCATTTACAGTCAGAGGCCTCCCAAGCGGTATCACACAGCTCAGTAAGTGGGAGACCACATTGCATTGTGGGACATGTAGTCTGATCAAGCCAGCCCTGGCTATAGGGGAGAATGACGGTATATGGAACCCAAACTTCAATTCCCATGAGGCACCACACACTTTTGGTAGATGCAGTTTAATATTGAACAGACCTCAAATGAAATATTTCAGTTCAATTTAGGAAACTAAAATATTTTGACTCAGATTGAACCAACTGAAATTAAATATTGTATTTTGATTTTCCTGCATTATGTTTTGATTTTCTACTGAAAAATCATATTCAGAGAAAATTCCCGACAAGCTCTAATGTTGATCTTCTGTTAATAGTGGATTTTTTCTGATTATGTCAGTTTGGTCAGTAATGTGGTACATAAATTCCCTGTTGTAACTCTGGAAATGTTTGTAAGATAGAATTTAATTAGTTATTTTGCCATTTTATTTCTTGGGAATATTGGTACAGTTTTGAATGATAGTTGTCACAAGGTGACATAAAAAGTAACTGGTAATTTCAGTGTCATTGTAGTATGAAATTGCAATTGATGCGTGGTAGATTACACTATGATAGCTCTGCAAATGATTTGCATACAATACAAATTGTTCTGCATTTTTAGTATTAAAGGAAAGATTCACATGAAATATTTAAATTTATTCTGAGCAGAGCTTGTTTCAACACTTCGAGTTAAGGCTGACTAATAGTTTCCATTATAAATCCCCGTTTTAGATGCTTACAACTTTGCCAGACTTTAGTCGCTTGGGCTAAAATTCTTCATACTTACTCTCTGTCTCAGGCTATTTATTAACTTTCACTAAAAACAGTATCCAAAAATGAGTTGAGGGAAAAATAAGTAGCTTTGCTTGCTATTTTTTTCACCAAACTGTTTCTTTTAAGAGGGGTAGTGACTCCACAGTTTGGGGCAGGAACATTATATTTGGGAGATGGCCAATCCTGGGCATTAGAGGAGGTACATTTTGTTTTCCCAATGAAAATCCACCCAGATGTGGTTGTTTAAAACTTCTGGAAAAAAAAACACTATTTGCACCTGTTCTGTAGAGCTTTTTAGAAGATTGTCACTCAAATATCTGAGAATGGTTCAGCTCCACTGAGTTTCCTAAATATTCTATGCACTGTGGCACAGGGCAAGAGCTCCAGGGGGGATACAGTGGTTCAGCAGCTGCTGTCACTTGTTTGACACCTAGGAAGGCACCCTCAGTCCCAGTCATGAGATCTAATATTGTCTTGTCTGCTCATTGGTGTTAATTCTGTGAGCTCCACAGTCCTTATTATTGAGCAAGTCCTCAAACTGCTAACGTTGGAGCTAAATATCATTTCCCCCTTTCTGCCCACCCTGTTTACAGATAAGATAGCTGAGAAGTTGCAAAAGATCACTTGTGCAAGCTAGAAATAGAACCCAAGGTCCAGAGAAGTGACTGAGAAGGCCCACCGCAAAATGCACAACCCAGCATGGGGGGAGAGGTGGCTGTTACAAGATGGTCTGCCCCTTTATGGGTCAGAGGACCTGGGGCCAGCCAGCCCTGTTCAGATACAGACATTTTTTAGAACAGGTGTTTTTGCCTGAGAGATGGGATTATCTAATCCAGCTAGGGAAGACGTCAGGTGATTCCTATAAAAGACTGAAAGAGCTCAGTGGAAAGGACAGTTACAGGAAGTAATTGGGCTCCTGTGATAGGCAATGGAGGAAGGAGAAAAATATTCCCGGGGAAGGCCTCTGAGCCCCTGCAGCTGCCTTTGGTTAGGGAATAGCTGTATTTTGTGTCGGAGAATCCTAAGAAAAAGGGCTTGATCCATACTTTGGGTTTGCTGTCGATCCTTCCTGCACTGGGAAGATAGGCCAGCAGCTTAAAGTCACTTTGCACCTCTTAAATTCTGCGCTGTTTTGGGCATCAGTCCAATCCTTGATGTAAAACACAACAGCCCCGGAAGTTGCTCTAACCTACAACAGCCTTAACTGTCTGCTTATAGGCAGTTCTGCAGTCCAGAATTGTTGGAGCAAAGAGAACTTCCCTACCTCTCATATCTGACCCTTTCTCTGCGTCCAGGATGACTTTATGGCAGGGGCATAGTGTAGTGTGGTGTGTTTGTGTTTAGGCACTGGAATAGGACTTGGGAGAGCTGGACTTTATTCTTGGCTCTTCCGCAGACATATGTGACGCTTGACAAGACTATTGATTATAATGTATTAGGACTGCACAGGCAACCATAATTCTGGCATGTCCGAGGTTTGGAATGCCCGACTTTGTAACCTTAAAATTCTTTTAAGATAGCTACTACTTGTATGAAACTACGTTGTGTAAAATAAAGACATGTATAAGGGGACTACAAGACTGTTTTTTTAAAAAAAATATTGGAACAGATCCAATATTTGGATCTGCCAAATCTATGGAATCTGGCCTATCACATTGCTAGCTTTTACTGGTGTCTGCCTGAATTATTAGAGGGGAAAAAAGAATCATAAACACGTGAATGACTCTGTATAGAGACTAGTTGGTCTATGTAATACTTCATAAAACTATGGACATTTATTTATTAGTAAATAATTAGCTTCATAATATTGTTTAGTCTTTTTCAGTCATTATGTCCCTGAGGGCATGAGGCTAAGCAGTCTTGTTACATATTTGCAAAACAGATTAAACAGAGAAGAGCAGGTGATATAGAAAGGGGAACTGTATTGTAGATGATCACATTTCTCTTTCTGATTTAAACATTTCTATTGTAGTAAAATAAAGCATTGTTTGTTTGCAGTTAAATGGAAATAAACAGTTACTTGTACATATCTGAATTGGAACTGCAGATGGGCATAGATGAGATAATTACAATTTTTTTTTGTTTTTGTTTTTATATATCAAAGAGAATGTTGTACTTATGAAGGCAAATAGGAAAATCCCTTATGACAATAGCTCCCCCCTCCACAATACTAGGGCCCTAATGCTTTATCAGAATGCTTTAGTCTTTAAAGAAAAACCTGCTCTGTAGATAAGGCTCTATCAAATTCATGGTCCCTTTTGGTCAATTTCACGGGCATAGGATTTTAAAAATCATAAATATCATGATGGTGTAATTGTAGGGATCCTGACCCAAAAAGGAGTTGTGTGTGGGGAGGTGTCTTAAGGTTTTTGTAGGGGGGTTGCAGTACCGCTGCCCTTACTTCTGCACTGTCAACAGCAGCACAGAACTAAGGATGGCATGGTATGGTATTGCCACCCTTCTGTGGGGCTGCCTGCAGAGCTGGGCCCTCAGGCAGCAGCTGCGACTCTCCAGCCACCTAGTTCTGAAGGCAACAAAACAGAAGTCAGGGTGGCCATGCTTACTTCTGTGCTGATGATGGAGGGGCGCTGCCTTCAGATCTTAGCACCTGGCCAACAGCTGTTCCTCTCTGGCCGCCCAGCTCTGAAGGCAACACAGAAATAAGGAGTCCTTGTGGCACAAGGACTCCTCGTTGTTTTTTGCTGTTACAGACTAACATGGCTACCACTCTGAAACCTGTCACAGAAGAAAGGGTGGCAATACAGTGACCCTACCTAAAATAACTTTGGGACCACCCTGCAACTCCCTTTTGAGTCAGGACCCCCAATTTGAGATACGCTGGTCTCCCCCATGAAATATGAATAGTATAGGGTAAAAGCACACAAAAGACCAGATTTCACAGGGGGAGACCAGATTTCATGGTCCGTTACGTGTTTTTCATGGCTGTGAATATGGTAGGACCCTAAATATAGAGGAAGAATAATGTTTCCATTAAATAGTGTTATCATTGTAATGTCCTAGATTCTGATTTTCTTTAACTTTTGTGTTTATATCAGCAGTCAATCTGTGCAGTACACTATAATGCAACATAACATCCTCTACACAAATTGTGTCTGGAAGCACTTTACTGAAATAAGTGACACATTTGCAGTTATAAACAAGAATAGGAGGATGAAAGAAGTTAATGAATATAAGAATATGTAACAATACCCACTCTTAGCAGATATTGAACCATGTTGTATGATTTTTGAAGCCCTTACCTATTGAGGTGACTAGGAGCAGGAAATAAAGTCAAATCTATTGCAGTTTTTTTATTTCAGTTTTTATGACTCAATGAGGCCCTAATCCTGAAAACAATTATGGACATGTATAATTAGACTATACGGCAGAGTTACAGGGTAACTGCACATGTTTCAACCCTTCTGTGGTTCCCCAAAAGCACCCACAAACTTAAAATTTCAGACTTTCAGCACTCATCTCTTGAACAGAGACCCTTGTGTCTCTCCCTCCTGACTGTGGGTTTTAAGGTTGCACAGCACCCTGCCATACACATTGATACCCCTAGTAAACCAGTCTTCCTAAATGCCACCCCCTGTACTTTGCTTTCTGTGAAGATATAAGAGGTACAATTTGACTGAGGTCAGAGGCTGGCAGCTAGTTGGCTGGCTGATTAGCCCCGCCTGCTGCACCTCCTAAAGCCGGCAGCTTAACCCTCTGATCATCATAAAAAGAGGAGTCAGGCAATTAAAGGGAAAAGTTGCAGTATCTGTCAGAGGCTGGAGCTACTGCTGGGAGGAACTGCTCCCAGAAACAAAAAAGTGGACAGGAGGAAGACTGTGGGGGAAGTCCTATTATCAAACGGCTCTCAGGTAGAAGCCAGGAACTTTGGGTTGAAGAATTTATGGGGAATGAGGGACAGACTCGGAGAAAATTTGATCTTGTTTGTTGAGGAGACTTGAAATGAAAGAAAAAGAAACCACAACAACTGACTTTGCTGGAAATTAGCTTCCCTGGACTCAGTAAGAAGGTTTCAGGAAGAATCACTCTAGGGAGTGCTCTGGCTCAGCAAGAACAAGCCAGGGTCCAGCAAGGACGCGGCCCCAATCTCTAATACACTCTCTCTCCAAGTTAGTGTTTTTACCAGTGATGACACACCTCTGCCACAGCAAAGTACACTTATTTTTAAGGCAAAAGCATTACAGAGAACACTTTATATATAAACAAATCTGAATGCACCCTATACATTCCAGGAATCCCCCATCATTCTCATCAGGAGGCCAAAGTCTTTCCAATCTTTCAGCAAAGGTTGTGGTCCCCAGAAGATCCAATGTCCTGTCCATTTGTTGTGTCAAAAGAAAGACACCTCCCCCCACTCATCATCGATATCTCAAGTTCTTCTTTATTCCCTTGCCCCTTTTCAGGGATTGCCCTAATCCCGTTTGTGCAAACCACTCTGGGGACAGTACTTCTCTGGAGCTATTTACAATCTCTGGCACCGCAGTAATCACCCCCTTCTGTTTTCAGTTCCTGGACAAGCTGTGGTAATCCTTCCCCTAGGGAGTTTCTTTGGGCTTCACACATAGCCATGATGCTAGCCTTTGGAGTTTCTTTGAGATCCCAGAATAAATTAATCTTAAATTCCTTAATACAAAGGTTTAGAAAAGCCAAAAAAACTCACAAAAACCATATTTGCAAACAAGGTGTAACATATTTAGTGTGACTTTTTTCTTGTTACGTATGAAGGCATTGCTAGTTATTCCATAGATAAGGTGTTATGGAGATTTGCCGTTTTAATGGAAATTAAATTTCTTAAGAGATAAGGTGATAACACTTTGTACTTGCAAGATACAGAGACTTTTCTTTCTGGAAATTTACACAAAAATTTGCTCAATGGTTTAAAGGTTAGCAGTTAAAAATAACTTTTATTTTTTTTGCCGTTAGTCTAAACTTTTCCTTCAACGCCCTCTAGCGAACAGGTAGTTTGCTAGTAGTGGTTTAAAATTTAGATTTGGATTACTCTAGACACAATCTCAGACATAACTATTTTTCATTCTTTTTGAAATAATTAAAATATTAATGTTATTTGTATTATTGCATATTGGATTTATGGGCTGATGTAGATTTGTTTTTGAAAGGAAAGGAATACATAGTGTAAGGCCTGGTCTACAGCACGTGGTTCTTTCAGAATTAGCCGAGTTAATTCGAAATAAAACTGATTCTGTCCACACGACCAAACCGTTTTTTGTCGATTTAAAGGGCTCATTCATTCGGTTTCTGTACTCCACCTCGGCAAGGGGAGTAGCGCTAAAATTGAGATCGCAGTTCCGGGTTACAGGTACTGTGGATGCAATTCAACGTTATTGACCTCCAGGAGCTATCCCAGAATGCTCCCTTGTGACCGCTCTGGACAACACTGGCAACTCCGATGAACTAGCCAGGTAGGCAGTAAAAGCCCTGAGAACATTTGAATTTCATTTCCTGTTTGGCCACCATGGTGAGCTCATCAGCACAGGTGACCATCAGCACAGTCCACCATCACAGGCAACCATGCAGAGTCCACCATCACAATGGGCCGCAGGGACTGCGGCGGGGACTGCGGCGGGAACTGTGGGATAGCTACCCACAGTGCACTGCTCTGATATTTGGTGCTAGCCTCAGTACTGTGGATGCACTCCACCAAATTCACGTGCTTTAGTGGGGACACACAAGACAGAATGTATAAAATCAAATAGAATAATTTCAAAATAATTTGTACTGTAGACGTACCTGAAGAATGTATATGTATAGTGTTACATGTGGTTGTAAAGCTAGGTAGCATGCAAGGTGTCTGGTTGATGTTTTCTTAACTAGGGAATTCCTAGTATTTAAATGATTGCGTTGATGAGAAATGCACTCCCATAATCTTAAGTGAAAGTTAATTGCATATTCTATATAAATCAATAAAAAGCATGCGGCTCCACTAAAGCTACGGGAACAAGAGAAAAAAAAAACATTGTTCTATTTTTTTATTTTAAATATTAAAAAATAATCCTTTTGGAGTAAAGTGATGTTTTCAAACATTTCAAGGTTGGGTTTTTTTTGGGGGGGGGTTGCATTTGAGTAAGTGTATTTTCATCACTCTTGAGACTAATTTCATTCCCGAGCTTTAATGAGATAAAAATGAAACAAATGAACTAATAAAAATAAACTCCTTTCATTGTGGTCTAAATTCTGTTCAGAAGTAAACCAGTTTACAGTGGTGATTAAGAGCAAAATTTGACTCTGTGCTTATGTGCTTTTATATTTATCCTCAGACTACTTTGCTAACAGTAATGCTTCTTTAATATTGTTTGTATGTTTTTTTTAATACATTACCTATAATTTTGATTGAACATTTGCTGTTAACACTTATAATTTGTTCTATAGGCAAGGAAATAAGTGTCAGCTTGTGTAAATTAGTCATCAGTGAAGTTAGCCCAAATTAGACTAGCTGAGGATCTGACCATATATGTAACCACAAGACCGAGCAGTTGATGTGGGGGAAAAAAAGTTAGTCCTTCCATGTTTAATATTAAACAATTTCCACTCGTCCCATCGTCTCATGTGTGTATGCTGATATTCTTTCCTTCTGTCATTTTCAGACACAGGAGAATCCAAAGAGCTTTTGAAATCAGCATGAAGTGCCATGAGCAGCTGAACCACATGCTATTTTAAGTTCTTTGATGTTTCATTCGATCACACACACATTTCTAGTCCTGCAGGGATCAGACATTCTGTGACCATATGGAAGTTCTCTGAATAGCCCATTGTCAAAAGCTGTGGGAATTGTGGTTTTCATATACAATATTTATACAGCATGGAACGTGAATCTTGCACTATTGAAGTTGATGGGAGTTTTCCACTGACTTCAGTGGGAACAGGTTTGGGCCTCGTCCTTTATCTATCCATCCATCTATCCGTCTATCCATCTTTCTTTCAGGCTTTAGCTATTCATCTATTATGCTTCCTTTTGCAAAGGCGTTTTATTCCCTTTTCATCCTCCTTATACAGAATAAGAGAATCAAGTGCTGTTTCAACCAGTCCGGCACAGCAGGAGAGTGGTTACCTGGTATAAGGCTGTTGTTTACAGTTGAAACATGAGCGGAAAAAGCAACAAATTCTGGAATGCTGTAAGCATTCTAAAATCCACAATTTTATTGTGGATGTGATTTTTCAGAAGACTGGAACTGAGATCCTACCTGCTCTGTAAATCACAGGTCTTCCAGGTGAACTATAAGGAGACCTATTTTTTGCCTAGGCACTGGGAATCTACTAAGATTCCCTGTTAAAAGTTGTGTTTTTGCATACCTTGCCAAAGGCCTAGCAATTTACTGAGCCTCCCCCAGTGGGATGTGGGGATAGGGAAGTGCCAGCTCTTTGTAGAATCAGACCCCAGATGTTTAACTCATTTTCTCCTTTTAATAAAATTATCACATTGTAACATAAAAAAGAGAGAGAGAGAAGAATTAACAAGTTGATTCCCACAATGTTATGTAACACACTGATCTCAGCAGGACCATGATTCAAGTCACAGGTTCCCCAAGTACATATGCCTTCACAGGATTGGGGCCATAATTCATATGGTCAAGAATTCTGTTGATCTTTAATTAAATTTTAATTACTAAAACAACAGAAAAATTCCGCCCAGTATTCTGTGAGAGTGCTCCCAAAGCCACATCCTGGTCTCATTCCTTCTTTGCTCAGTGAAAGCTTCTGTTGATTCCATAAGAGTTTTGCCTGAATAGGAGCTGAGGGAGAAAGCCTCCCTTCATCTCCCCACCCCCATCCTCCCTGATTACAGAAACATAGAAGATCGAAAATGCTATCCATTCAGTGTTGTTCTGCTTGAGTCAGGTTGAGTGTGGGCCATGTAGATGACATGGAAGGGAGAAATGACACCCATAGCACCCACTGGAGAGAGGCTTTGCATTGGCTGTGTCTCAAGGAGTAGGATGGGTGGTGGTGAAGTGTGGATGTAGTTGGAGAAGGGGTTCATTGACCAAAATGGCTTTGTAGGGGAACATGGTGGCCTGAGAACTGTAGCATTCACTGCAGAGTAACTCTGCATGTGCTGGAGGATGTAGGAGTTATGTTTCCGTCCTCCATAGACGTTAGAGTGCACGAAGCTTGTTTACTTTCATTATTGGATAATGAGGATTGCACCCTAAGAACATAGGAACGACCATACTGGGTCAGACCAAAGATCCATCTAGCCCAATATCCTGTCTTCCAACAGCAGTCAATGCCAGGTGCTTCAGAGGGAATGAACAGAACAGCTAATCATCAAGTAATCCATCCCCTGTCGCCCATTCCCAACTTCTGGCAAACAGAGGCAAGAGACATCATTCCTTCCCATCCTGGCTAGTAGCCATTGATGGACCTATCCTCCATGTATTTACTTAGTTATTTTTTGAACCCTGTTATAGTCTTGGCCTTCACAACATCATCTGGCAGAGTTCCACGTGTCAGGATTTTATAGCCCGCTATCATATTCCCCTTTAGTCATCTCTTTTCCAAGCTGAACAATCCCAGATTTATTAATCTATTCTCATATGGAAGATATTTCATACACCTAATCATTTTTGTTGCACTTCTCTGTACCCTTTCCAGTTCAAATATATCTTTTTTTGAGATGGGGCGGTCAGATCTGCATGCAGTATTCAAGATGTGGGAGTACCATGGATTTATATAGAGGCAATATGATAATTTCTGTGCTATTATCTATCCCTTTCCTAATGACTCCCAACATTCTATTCGTTTTGTTGACTACCGCTTGCACATTGAGTGGATATTTTCAGAGAACTATCCCCAATGACTCCAAGATCTTTTTCTTTAGTGGTAACAGCTAATTTAGACCCTATGATTTTAAATGTACAGTAGGGATTATGTGTTCCAATGTGCTTTACTTTGCATCTATCAACATTGAATTTCATCTGCCATTTTGTTGCCCAGTCACTCCATTTTGTGAGAACTGAAGGCTATGGCACTGTGGTAACAAATTGAGTAAACTGTTGCCCCATAGACTATTACTGCAAACTTCTGTGTTAATAAAATTAAGCCTCTTCTGTGTTTACCAGGATTTTTCCACAATAAATGTTATGTATTTACATTTTCCAGAAGATACTGCTCCTCTGAAAAATAGGTGGAAAAATACCCAAGAGTGAGTGTAGTCATGAATTCTTATGAAAATATATTTTCACATGTGAAAAATCATAAAAATGGATAGTTATACACTGTAGCTCTATTTGTGATGCTATTGTTAATATTGTATCAACAGTCTTACAGGTCTTATAACATGGTGATAATAATTTGCTCTCAGTTACAGTGTAAACAAATAAAACTCATTACAGTACCTCCGATAAAGGGAATTTCATTTATTTTTTTCTCTGCACAATTTTATGAGAATATCTTAAATTCTTTAACAGGGATGCATTTTTGGTTCTAAAAAGGTGTACAGATTTAATAATGTATCTAAATATATGGAAGACATTTAGGCTCCAGTCCTGTGAAGTGTTGAGCATGTCCAGTGATGGCATGTAGTATCCAGTCCTGTGAAGTGTTTAATGTCCAATGTGACACAGCATGGGCAGAAGACAGCAGGAGAGTGATCTAGGATGAGGAGAAGCCTTATTTCCTGTAGATTAATTAAAAGCACCTGAAACCAATTAGAGCACCTGAAACCAGTCACCTGATAAAATCCCCCTGCTTCAATCAGCCAGAGGAGGAGCTGGAGCAGAGTGAGGAGGAGCTGGAACAGAGTGGTTTGGTGGTGGAGCAGAGAGCGGTTTGGAGGAGTGAAGCAGGGTGGATTGGTGGTGGAACAAAGAGCAGTTCGAAGGAAAGTGGAGGAGAGTTTTGAGAAGTGCTGCAGCGGGCTAAGAAGACCAAGATCCTAGGTAAAGGGGCACCTGGCTTGTGCAGAGGGAAGGCAGGAAGCCCCACAAGCTGAAGGTCAGGAGAGGGAAGTAGCCCAGGGGAAAGAATCACTGGTACAAGTGGTCCACCTGTTATCATAGGGCCCCTGGGCTGGGACCCGGAGTAGAGGGCGGGCCTGGGTCCCTCCCTCTCCACTCCCCTTCCCTGGGATACTAGTAAGATAGCTGTTACCCCAGTTCAGGGGCAAGAAATGGCACCCTGAAACCCCCCCACAAGAAGAGAAAGTGCGGGACCCATCATAGTAGTGCCGGCAATTTGCCACACCAATGATGTTAATATACATTGAAGGTGACGCACACCTTGCAAGGGTCAGCCCTCTAGTTCTCAATCCAACCTGGGGCCTTGTACTTTATATATAATAAATCCAACTGTTACATCAGGATCAAATCCAGTTGGTTGCAATCACATCTTGAATCAGCAGTCACTAGTCTCAACTCCCAGTGTCATTGGGAAACCCAGTATGATCTTGAACTAAAACAGTGGTTGGTAGTGTTAGAAATAATTAAATGAAATCTTTGTGTATTTTTTAGGACAGAAACATAACTCGTTCTTTCCTTAGCCTCAAAGGATCCACCTTAAAAGTGGGAAACTTGATTTGCTTCAATGAAGTTACTCCCTATTTACATTGGTGTCACCGAAAGCAGAATCTAGCACAATCTCTTTATTGTCCCAGTCTCTCACCGGTGACCCCTGTTTCTCCTCCCCCCAGGCTTTTGCTGTTTGTTACTATTTATTGGCCTTCAGCACATTTTTTTTTCAATTTTATATTGGTGTTAGAAGCTGAATAGTTCTCATTATTTTTTTTACATGAATAAAATTATAATGTTGCATTCATGACAGTATGGTGGTTGTGGATTTGTAGTCTCTATTATATACCCTGTTCTTTAATGAGCCTTTTTGATTACCATGTGTACAGCTTTCTTTCAGATATTATACATTTAAATAAGCTGTCCTCATTTGTTATCTCTGAGACCGCGTCTTCTCAGAATATCACATACTAAAGAAAGAAAGTAATTGAACATATAGGAAACCAAGAAACTTTTTCTGTATTGTTGTTAAACTATTCTCAGGTCTTCTGGTTGCTACTAGCGTTATCAAATATTGAGCTGAGCTGATAAGCCTTTAAACATGTTTATGGTAGTCAGGCACCATATTTCTTTATAGTCAGGCGGGCTAGGCAATTATTTCTAATTAAACTGAGGACATTTATATTTTAAAATGAATAAAGCCACTCTTTTGATGGCAATATTTTTAATTACCTGAAACAATAGGGTATGATTTTAAAATAAGTGGCTAATCATTAACAGTTTACAGTATTTGGTATTCAGTGTAATAAAGATAATCATAGTAATAATGAGTCTATAACTTGTACTTAATAAATTGAGCAAATTATAATTATATACGCATGTAAAGAATAAAACCCACTGTAGTACAAACTGTCTCGTGGCCAAAATATCTGTTCATAAGTACAGTAACTCCTCACTTTATGTTGTAGTTATGTTCCTAAAAAATGCTACTTTAAGCAAAACAATATTAAGCAAATCAGATTTCCCCGTAAGAATTAATGTAAATATGGGGGGTTAGGTTTCAGGGAAATTTTTTTCTCCAGACAAAATACATTATATAGATATATACAGTATAAGTTTTAAATAATTTTACACAAACAATTTAATACTATTCTCACCAATGATGATTGCGAAGTTTGGTTGAAGCAGAGATGTAGCGGGGTCAGGACGTGGCAGCTTGCCCCGCTCCGCCCGCCCCATGCTCCAGACGGGGAGAGGGGTCAGGGCACGGGGACTTGCCCTGCTCTGCCCACCTGGCATCCCATCCAGGGAGCAGGGTTGGGTCCCTGGAATTTACCCCGCTTCCCCACCCGGCATTCCAGGAGCGCCAGGCGGGCAGAATGGGTCGAGCCAAACAACCTTATAAGGGAAAATTGCTCAACTTTAAACAAGTATGTTCTCTAATAAATCAGCAAACTAATACAATGTTAACCTGGATGACTTTAAGTGAGGAGTTACTGTAGGTCCCTCCAAATTCACAGCTGTGAAAAACATGTCACGGACCATGAAATCTGGTCTTTTGTGTACTTTTACCATATATTATACAGATTTCATGGGGAGAGACAAGCGTTTCTGAAACTGGGGGTCCCGATCCACAAGGTGTTGCAGGGGTGAGGGTTGCAAGGTTATTGTAGGGGAGGTCATGGTATTTCCTCCCTTACTCCTGTGCTGCCTTCAGAGCTGGATGGCCGGAGATTGCCGACTGCTGGCCAAGGGCCAGATCTAAAGGCAGCGTTGAAGTAATGGTGGCAATACCACCACCCCCCTAAAATAATCTTGCAAATCCCCCCCCTCCCACTACCCTCTTTTGGGTCACATCCCCTACAGTTACAACACCATAAAATTTCAGATTTAAATATCTGAAAACATTAAATTTATGATTTTTAAAATCCTATGACCATGAAATTGATCAAAATGGACCGTGAATTTCGTAGGGCCCTATTCATAAGGTTCCCTCCCCTTTTTTTAGCCATAAACTACACCTGTGTATTGTGGATTCCTCTACAGCTTGACTTAGTCATTATGAAAAACTGCTGTCCTTTGCATAGCATTTCATGAGAGTCTTATGAAACATTTCAGATATGCAATGAAATGATGGGCACTATTGTGCAGTAGGGGCACAGAAAGAGACAAGGGGAGGAACTGGCTCCGGTGACAAGGAGGTTGCATGCTATCAAATATTTATGAACTCTCACAAAAATAGTGTGCACATGCTTAGATGACTGGGTGACTTCATAATGGGATATGGAGACTTTCATTTCCGGTGCCCATGGTGAGAGGTCATATGGTTTGGATGTTTTCTTGTTGGTAATGGTGACCAGATCCTCAGCTATAAGAATACTTTCTAATTGCCTATTGTTGTTTGTGTGGCTGTGTTGTAACATAAATAAATAAAGTATTTTGGCAGTTTGGAGTCTGCATTCTTCTAGGGGATTTAACACAAATAAACAACAGTTATAAATGTGGCAGGTGCAAATGCAGCAAACAGTGTGAAATCGAAGATATTTCCTAAGAGGCAAAAGAATCCATGTTGTTGATAATGGCCAGATCCTTAGCTGGTGAAGTCGATGTAGCTACAATGAAGTCACAGTTAGGTTGTTTTACACCAGCTCAGGATCTGGCTTTAAATCTTATTCAGCTGCCTGTAAAATCCTTTGAGGGAAAAGGAAAGAGAGGAAAAAGGGCTGTTAATTTGCAAGTTCATATAAGCAAAGTCTCTTCGTAGCATGTGAGCAACTCTCTCTCCGAAGCACTCAGTTTTTTAAAAAGCATTATCAAGGCTGCTATCTTTCACTCTGATGAAAATCTGCAGAGCACTTGAAATCATCATAACCTGATGTTTATTCTTTATAATATAGTCATAAACTGACATGCAATTTGCAGTATTTCTTAACTTCTGTCATTAACCAATTTCCTGAACTGTAGAATGAGAGGCTCCAAATGAAGATTTTGCTATATGAAAGCTGCATTGCTACTTCATGTTATTTTTGCAGGTATCCTAATATCAAAGCAAAATGGATTAAGAAAATGGAATTCTGAAGCAACCCAGTCCTTAAAATCAGGATTTTAACAGATGACTTCATATAAAGAGAGAAAATGATGGTGTGGGGGATAATATAGTTTTATTTATTTATTTATTTGTTGTATCCTGTTTAATATCTTTTCATACCCTGGTTTTCACCTCAGGCCAAACCAGTTTCCTCCATACTAAACTGTTTGATCTTTTTGAATTGATTATTGACAGAATAGAGGTTTGAATTTAAGTGTACAAATTGAGCTAATCCATTTAACTAAATTCATACCTCGTTGCTGTGTTTAAGCCCTGTATAACAACCCGGCTGTGTTGATTGTAATTTTGTGCTGTGTTTTTATTCTCAACTAATTCAGCACCAGCTGGTGTCACTTCTGTGAGGCAATGTTACTGGCATATCAATGCATTGATAGCAATTCGGATAGGGAAATTGTTAGAGCAAATCAGTTCCAAGATACTGTGTCCTGCTCTTGGATGAATTTTGTCCAGTGGAGGCCAAAACATAACTATATGTCACTTCTGTTTACCACATCTTATCATCTTTTTTTTCTGTCCCCAACTCCCTCCTTATGTCATCAGTCTGGTAGTACTATTTTCCTGATTAACAAACATTGCCATGCTATGGTTTCCTTAATAAATGCCTTTAAAATCTATAAATCTTCCTCCTTGAGCATCTTTAAGATGGTAGCCACACCTCTGATTAAGAACAGAACCTTCCTTTGAAACTTAACTCCGTTTTTATGTTTCATATTTGATCTGAGTTTTGTAATGAGACAAGTGTAATATCAACCTTGAATATCCAGACATATCAGACAGCTAGATTTTCAAGCCCTTCCATTCATAATGTTTCACCTTGGTTCATCCACTGAGTAATATACAGGATATGAGGAGGAAGATAAGATAATTTGCAACTCTCTGTAGCCCATAGTTTTTACTTCAGTTCTACAAGATGGCCATATAAATATTTGAAAGGAAGTATTCTAAG
This sequence comes from Macrochelys suwanniensis, assembly GCA_033296515.1. Lineage (NCBI taxonomy): Eukaryota > Metazoa > Chordata > Testudines > Chelydridae > Macrochelys > Macrochelys suwanniensis. The sequence continues at coordinate 133,160,767 of CM065776.1, read as the reverse complement.
CAAAAGCAATTTACTTTATTAATGTAAATATAGATAGATTTAGAAATATTTTATGCAAATTGTATGTTTCAGTTCACTCGGTAAAATGCACTCTGAACATTCAGTGTAATAAAATAAACCTTCCATCTGGAAGAGAGAGAAAGGAATGCTGCAGCATACATTCCTACACAGTGAGGTTAACTTGCAGTAGGGAGTAGTCCTGCATTGACAAAGAGAAGGAACTAGATGAGCTAATACATCATTTTCATCTCATACTTGTATGAGACTTGAGTATTTGTCACTAACATCAACACACAGAAAATGGGAGACTGGCATATTATTTTAATATCTGCGCCGTCCGCTCCTTCACACCAAAAAAGACCATTAAGATTTTGACTCGGATTTATTGTCCAGTTTTTCGAGTGGACATCTGTGTGTGTGTGAATTCATTACTGATCATGATTTTCACACATAGCAGGGTCTTAAAAAGGCTGAGCCTGGAGTAACTTGGAACAACGATTTCTGTCTTATATATATAATGTGTGTGTGTCTAGCATGTCTCTTGGATGGGCAGATAGGTACAGTATACTGGTGTTGTGCCCCCATGTTTGTTTATATAGAGCTATTGTGCCTGGGTTCTTTTTCTTTCACATATTTCCTAGATGGAATAGGTGGATGTGGGAAGAAACAGAGAGATTTTATCATGAGGGAGAAAAATCATATATATGAAAGAGAGTGATCATGCAATGATTTTCTCCCTCATGATAAAATCTCTTTCTGTTTCTTCCCGCATCCACCTATTTCATCTAGGAAATATGAGGAAGAGAAAAAACCCAGGAGCAATAGCTCTGTATAAACAAAAATGGGAGCATATCAACTTTATACTGTGTCTGTCCAAGAGACATGCTATGTGACTAGCATGCTACCTCCCACATGTAGAAAAGAGTCGCTTGGGCAATTGGCATCTTATTGGATGTATACATATTCACATGTAGCTTTCATTCACAGCCACACCTGGAAGTTTAATAATGCCTTCTGTTCTACACCTATGGACTTTCACAAATAAAGTGGTGCACAATTACAAATCTCTGCATAAAACCTGCCATAACATAGTTCTGTGCCTGTACAGACCTTAGTGAGGATGCCTCTCCTAGAAAGCATCAAAACGAAAAAAATATGTTGTGATATGATATGATATGATAGCTATAATGGATCAAAATAAAATGGAATGTAATTTGAGGATGTACATGTAGGAAGTATTGGTTTGGAAGTGAGTGAATAGAGTTTGTGCATAAATCTAAATGCATTGTTTGCTGGACTGCCTCTTGCAGAATAATGAATATCATTTTTGACAGAATATATATATACAAAAAATTCAAGAAAAGTCATGACAGTATTTTTACCCATTCTGCTATAGCAAAACACCTTTTAAAATATCCACTTCTTCAGAGAAACCAAATAGAGCCCCTTGGGTTTGGGAGTGCTTTGTGTCACTCACAAACATCCTTTTCTGGAAGACACCCAAAGTCCTAGCCTGTCTTCTTTAGCCAGAAGGAGGATCACTGTGTTTTGGGGCCTTTGAGGGAGGAGAAGGGAGAAAATGAGGGATCCCAGTAGTCCACTTCTCAGCACTGAAATAAACTAAAAGATGCTCAGTTACATTTCTTTTGGATTTTTCCCTAGGATGCCATCTAATACTGCCAGATTTTTTTTCCCCTTGTACTCTGGCTCTGTACATATTCATTTACTGTGGGCCAGTCGTATACCATCTGCACAGGAGGGCCATACACCAAATGTACAGATGATACATTTAAAAGAGGATTACAGATGATGACCTGAAAGTTGTCATCTTTCCTGTATTTTTCCTTTTGAGAAGTTTGCACCTGCATCTACTTATACCATTTTCTATCTACCTGTTAGTCTTTTTATATTGGAAATGCCCTGGATGATTGGAAAAATAATTTCACTTTTCTTTACTAACTGTATATAGGAATGGAGATTTAGCTGGAGTGACTTTCCTCTTAAAAATAATGGAACCAATTTGATCCAGTTTTAATTCCATTAAAGCCAATGGAATTACAGTGTGTTAGAATTTAGACCAATCAAAGCACTGGCAGCCCATACAATGAAGATGGCCCATGCTGGATTTATATGTTGGGGAGATAGGGTTGCCAGCTTTGTAATATTTAAAAAACAGACACTCCAGCAGGAGTGCTGGAACCTCCCTTTCCCCACTCCTTCCACCTCAGGACCTGTCCCTGCCCCTTCCCCCTAAAGCCCCATTTCCCCATTCACTCCTCTTCCCCCCTCCCTCTGTTGCTCACTGCTTTTCCCCTCTCCCCCACCCCCTGCATGGGTTGGGATGGATTCGCCTGCACAACTGGGATTGGGAGCTGCAGCAGCCCAGCGCAAGTAGGAGGTGGCCCCAGCTGAGTAGGGACTAATGCAGGTGATAACTTGCCCCCGCCCCGCCCTCAGTAACTGGACTTTGGGTGTCTGGTCAGTAGACCTGACCGGACACCATCAGGTCCCCTTTTCAACTGGACATTTGGTCGAAAACTGGACACCTGGACACCCTATGGGGAGAATAAGAGGAGAAATGGACCTATCTTAATGATTTTCCTGGCGGTTAAGTACCAGGCTGATATGCCAGACCTCCACTTTGTGGATCCAAGAAAGTGGAAGCATCCATAAAGTCACCCCCTGAAATCTGTAGAGGTGGAGGGCTGGGAAGTAGAAGGCAATCAGGCTAACTCTCCAGAGGACAGCTCTTGTTAAGGAGAAAAGAGCCTGGTGCCAGATCTGCATGGTGTAAGTAGGAGCTGATGGGTGTTAGAAAATCACTGATCAGCTTGGGGTATACTGCTGTATCCTGCCAGCATCAGATCACAGGGATAGGTGACTGAATATTGCAATAATGAATATTGCCAAACCGTACAGTTTTATATTCTTGTCCTTATGTATACCACAATACTGTAGCTTGAGTTTTAACCCTGAAGCAAATGTTTACATTATTTATATGATGAGTAACCTGCTTGATTTGGCAATATCCTTTTAGCATAGTTTTTGTATGTAACTTCCTGTTTTTTTTTAAAGAAAATTGAAAAAGCAGAATTCCTATAATGTGGAACCATATTGACTCCCCACATGTGTTGTCATGCGTCTAAATACAGGGCCTTTATATCCACAGCACAGAACTTTGTTTATATAGAGCGATTTTTCACATGAGCTAAAGAAGTAACAGGTAATAGTATTAGGTTGTTATAGAGGAGGATGTAAAACATCCAATGACTTTGCCAGTCATCTCCATAATTGTTTTGCTAGACAGCAGTAGGAAGGAGGGAATTAGTATTGCCGGGTTCTATTACTGACTTAGAAGGGAAGTGTGGTCTAGTGGTCACAACACAGCCAAGTATATGGACCTGGCACTTTAATTTTGAAAGGCTATCGGGCTCCTCAGATGAGACTTCGAGTATGCCATTTTAGTGACATGGCTTCTATTCCCATCTGTGCCAGAAGAAGGCACTTTGTACAACCTCTCTGTTACCCCATTTGTTAAATGGTGGGGATTATATTTGTTGTATCCCAAATTTAAGATACAAGTCCTTGCTCAATAATATGTGAAGTAAACATAACTCATTAACATCAGTCGGCAGAAGAGACACTAGAACGCATGACTTCCTCCTAGCTTCCAACTAAGAACTCCTTTTTGTTCCTATCAGCTCTGCCTATTATAAACCACTTCATCAGGAAAAGCTTGATTAAACCGACAGACTTTGCAGTGTTTCCTGAATGTCAGCAATCTCTGGTTGAGTTGACTCAAGCGGGAAAGCAAATTCCAGTCAAAGGCTCTCTCCTGAATACTCCCTTCCCTAAACTTAAGATGTTTAAGACTAAGGATTGTTAGCCTAAGTTCCTCAGCTGACTCAAATGTTGGGCAAAAGTACAAAGAGAGTGGGAGTCTCTGAGATTATCAGTACCTAAATTATAAAGAGCTTTATAGTGCAAAACCAAGTCCTTGACTGGCATTCAGAAATGGACTGGAAACAAAGACTCATAACAACCCTGTTGAGATAGATTAGTATAATATTCTCATTTTACTTGAGGAAATGAGCCAAAGTGGCTGACACAAAATTGCAATGAAAGTTGGTTGCAAAGACCGGAAAGGAACTTGTATGTCTTGCTTTGCAAACATTTAATTTAACCACAAGATCAACATTCCTCCACTTCCTTTGAGAAATAGTAAATATTGAGAGAGAGGGGGAGAGAGAGAGAAAGAAAAGATGTATTTCATTATTGAATATGAGCCTAGGGTTGCCTGAGTTGAGCACATTGTCAAGTGAATTTTGGCAAAATTTGATTAAAAATATTAAAACTGAACATCTAGTTGGCATTAAGATGATTTCTGGCATTTGGAAAGTGCAAAAGGAAATGTTGAATATACTAATTTAATATCCGTACAATTTTGTTTACCAAAAATACGTTGGCTATTTTTTTACTCCACTTAGAAGGAAGGTTACTACCAGTGTTTACATTATATTATGTACCCTAATGCATCCAAGGAAAGTTACTTTACATAGAAATTACATCTCAGTTAAATAGCTTTATGTACATTCCACTGGTAGAATTTCAATTACTGTTTGGCTTCTACTAGCAAGCCATGCAAAATCTATTTGAAAGGCAAGCAGAAGAAAAGTGATCTGTTTCCTTTTACTCATAACATGTAAAGAAAGGGTCAATTTACCTTAATCCTAATCCTAAATGGAGGAAGCAATTGCTTTTTGGAATATCCAGTGTAATTTGTTGCATGGTGCATGTTAGATAGCATTTTCTGAAGATGATGGAACACATTAATTGATTTTGTAGCTTAGTGACACCAGGATAAGTGATTCTCTCAATCACACAGCACAGCTCTCTGGGACTTGTTTTCTTTTTTTTTTTCCTTTCAGTTTGAAAGGTTTATATCAAATATGTGGGAGGTTCTTGATGGGAGAAACATACCATTCAATATATAATTAGTCTGATGAATGCAATAGCCAGTGTCTCTGTTTAGTTAACTTATTGACGTTATGTAAGTGCATTAGGAGCTTAGGAGAAAAAGCATCTCTCTCTGGACTGTAGCTGAGAGAGGGACAAAAAGTGAATAAACAAAAATGTCCCTTAATGTACAAGTATATGTGGAAAGCAGCACCTAGGCATTCTGCAGTGAGGTGTACTTTATTTTTCATGCAAAATGATGTCTCCAGTTTTATTAGTAATGAACTTTTGAAAATGTAATTGTTATTATTAGCTTTCCCAGCAACAATACAGAAATTCACATAACTTACAATAAGTTATTAATAAGGAACATAACCAAGATACTAAGGTGCAGAGATGCCATCCCTCCCTAATTCTTTATAATACTCCCAATTATTTACATTTCATTATGAAATTAGTAATTCAGGTTTCAGTGTACAAATTTGTAAGCTGAAACGTGCATGCACACACGTGTATATAAAGTATGTGTGTCACTCATCACCACTTGGGTCTTACAAACACAGCAAATAGCACTACAGGGAGCCGCCTTCTCCACCGCTCCTGTGGCATATGCGCAGACTGCATAGTGAGGGTCTGATAGGAGGCAAGCGTGGTAAATTTTGAATGGGTTGGGGTGCTGCTGCATTTACCACCCAAGCCACAGGCTGGACGTTGCATTCTGCTTCATGTGGATCCTGCACCATGTTTCAATGCACTCTACATACCTAGAGCGCTGCAGCAGGATACATATGGGGCAGTTAAAATACAACACGTAGTGTGTGGCTTGGGTGGTGAATCCAGCACCCCAAACCCCACTGATAGTTTCCATGGCTTTGCCTCCTATCAGACCATCACTGCTCAGTCTCAAGGGAGAGAAGCCGGAGAGGCAGGAGGAGGAGGAAGAGAGGGAACGCAACAGAGGAAGGTCATCCTGGGAAGGAGATCCAGGCCCAAGACTGACCAAGGTAATTGAGGGCTCCAGGCACCATAGGAGGGCATCTTTCCTAGAGCCAGTCTTCCCCTTCTCCCTGTTTGGGGCAAGAGGGCCAGAGGTGCAACAAGTGGTGAAGGACGGGGAGAGAGAGGTCTTAGTGTCTCCAGGGGGAAGAGAGAGAGACCAGTTTTTCAGGGAGAGGGGAGGGGTTAGAGAGCGTTCCCAATTTCTCTAACATACACAGGAGTGCATATAAAAGGCACCTCAGGTGTTCAAGGTGTTACCCCAGATCCCCTGTCTGTATTTGGCTTAGCACCTTCAACACTTGCTGCCAGTCCCAGGAACCTCCCTATTTCCTCCCTATTTTTTTTTTTTTTACAAACATCCCTAAAAGTCTCAGACAAGACTGGCATCTCTGCAAGGTGGAATTCTTTGCTTAGTTATCAAACTCTACCCTTTTCCAGAAATTGAAAATCCCACTATGTAATACTGCCAAGCTATCTAGCAGGGAGAGAACAATCCCACAGTGTCTCTTCCCACTACTTCCCCACCTTTTATTCCCCAAAACCTCCATCCATAGACTCAGAACTACAATATGCCAAGTGCAGCACCATGACCTGATACTCCCCATGAGAAGAAATTGTGACCCTAGATACCGCTGTATTCGCACCCTACACATTACTGCAATAATATGTGTACAAAATATGCCTCATGGGTTGTGACATACCAGGGTACAATCCAAACTAATGAGCACCTGTGTCACTTCTACCCTACCACTGTGGGTGCATTACAATGGCCTTGCTGAAGTAGCTCCCACCTGGGCTGCTCACAAACAGCCTGCAAGCATGCAACCACACCTTGAGTGTCTGTGTGTAGCTTCAACTTGCCTGCCAGCCATACATGGGTTACACTCTGGCTCTCAGCAGCCCTGTTTATACTGCATAGTGATCCCACCACATTCGCAGTCTTAGATTTCCCCCCCAGAAATGTATGTCCTGTACTGCCCAGCCCTCTCCTAAATAGTAAAAATATTTTAAGACTGTTATTCCTTTAAGGGACTAATATGCCATTTTATTATCTCAAATAGTTATTCAGATACTTCATGTTAAGCACACTGGATTAGATTAAATAGTAAAGCAAGTTTATTAACTACGAAAAGAGAGATTTTAAGTGGGCACAAGTAATGAGGTATAAAATAGTTACAAGTAAAACAAAGATAAAATGTTTTACTAATGCCTAACTTAATAAACTATATTAGTTTCAAGCAAAGTTTCTCACGGCATACTCCAGCAGATTACTCACCAAATTCTCAGGTTAGGACCCCTCTTCCAGAGACTTGCTTCCTTTTTCTCTTCAGGTGCAGTGAATGTCATAGGCAGGGGGAGAGAGAGGTCCTTTTGGGGGTGTTTGGCCCTCATTTTTATAGTTTTAGTCCCCTTCTTAAAAAACATTTCCAGCTTAGCACAAAGACCCTATGTAGAAGGATGTTCCCTCCCGTTTTTTCTCACCTGTTTGAACTTCTTTTGTCTTCCCTCCTGCTTGATGTCTCTGTTTACTGCTTACATGCAAATTAAGCTGAGCACACATTCCTTTGTTTAGGACTTTGCCAACTTCTGTTTGGGTAGGGCTGTGGGTTCTGGAACATGTATTAATAACATCATACAAGCAAATTTTAAAACTTCACATACGTCACCACACCTATTTTACCAGGATGATACTGGCTAGCAAATTATGAGTTTTGAAATGATACCTTACAAGACATTCCTTGTACAATATTATTACAGTAGGATGTATTGTATGAACACGGGTGTATTTCTGTCACAGATGTATATATGAAAACTGATAGCACTCTGGTAATGTATATCATTGCAAAATGTATTTGTTCACACATAAAGTTAGGTTATGAATTCATTCTGTGTGATGTTACTAGAACATGTTTAAGACAAGACAGCTTAGCCTAGGCAAAAGTGAGAAATTGGTCTGTCCTAGACAAAGGAATGTGGGTTTACCTTGATTTACATATTAGCCATAAAGAAAGCCATCAAGCTAAACCAGGGATAATTATCTTGAGCCTGACCTCAAGAGATAAAGAGTTAACATGGCTACTTCACCCCAGAGAGACAGTGGAGACTGACTCACCAGGTAGCCTTCCTCACTTGTAAGACAAAGAAATCCCACTGGGAATATAAGGAACAGAATGATACTCCATCTTAACCCTTCACCTTAAGGAGAAAAAGAAACCAAGCAATTTGGATCCTGGCCAGGCCAGCCAATAAAGGCCAGAAAGGAGAGTGTGGGTGAGCAAAACCATCTTGAACAAGAATTGTATCTTGCTAGATTAGGTTTTAGACTTTTCCTATGTGTTCTTTTGTTTGCTTGTAACAATCTTACCTTTATCTCTTTTACTTGGTATTACTTAATCCATGCTCTTTTGTTAATAAACTTGTTCCACTTTTACTAGAAATCAATTCAGTGCTGTATTTGGAGGGAAGGGTGAATTTGCCCCAGTCAAATTAAGAAACTGTACTGACACTTTAACAGAGGACTGAACTTAATATCTTCTTTGAATGCAGTGGTGTAGGGGCTGTGTATTTTAAAGAAACATCTCTGAGGAGCTCGGAGTTCACTGATTGTTCCTGCTAGGTTCTGGGAGAGCTTTAAGAATTTGGCTGGTGTGGCAGGGAGCTTAGACATAATCTAAGCTCCAGCAAAATTCAATCTTACTGAGGTAGAGAGGTAACACAGTGGCTCCCAGTTCTGGGTATCCCCAGCAGCATATTTTAGCAACTCCACTGGTTTACAGTCTGGTTGTAAAATACATATGCTCTTCCTGAGTGTTGTGTGAAATATAGCCATCGTGCACTGTCTTTCTCCCTGTCCAGCTATTAAGAGTGAGGTCTTACTAGATGACACTCTGCTTGGTAAGTGTGCAGCTAAAGAGTAAGACTCCTGATTCAGTTCTCCTACTAAGCAACAAGGATAAACTGCTACAGAAAAGGCTGTGACAATTTTGACATCCTAGTGCGATGCCAGAAAGTCACAAATAAAGGCAAGTAAATCACAAATATTCACCATATAAAATAGCATGCTGCAGTGTAAAATACAGAACATACGGTATATTATCAGTTGGGTCCATCGGCCTGGTATTAGGTGCTTCCACAGATCCACCCCCATCCACTCTGACCGCTACACCATGCTAAATTATATAGACTGTATTTATAGTTAGCAGGAAAAGGATCCATTCCTGCATCTGGTGATGAATTTACGGAAAGACTGCCCTGTGCTGGGCGAAATGGGTTGTACGATTCCTCGGACCCTGATTCTTATCTTAGGTCTATCTTAATTTGGTTTAGCTTAATTTACTTCCAAAATCTTAACCGGATTCACTGCTTCTAATCACCTCCCTTAATATAGGAAGAGACAGGACAACATCTCTAATTATGATCTGTCTTACCAGCAATATTTGTGTTGTCACAGACTCAGGAAAAAGTAGTCTGATGTATTCAGCAGGTAAATATCCAATCATTCTTCTAGTACTGAGGCAAAACTTGTGGAGTCTACATGGAGGAGAGACACAAGTACAGTTCTACTGCCCTTTACTCATACAATAACAACAACAACATTTCATTACCCTTCTCCCCAACCCCAGCCAAAATCTATCACTTGAGCAACACAGCTCTGTTTGCGGGATAGCTAGGTAGATTAGTTGTGAATGTAAATACAATCTGGTCCTGAAGCCTTTCCCCCCAGCCTCCAGCTCATCACTAGCTGTCAGGGAGAGCTCATTTTGACTTTGCTTACAAATCATAATTTGAAATTATTAGGTTGGCCAACATCACCAAAATGAATGCACTGACATTGTCATAAAACACAACAGTTGTGTAAGGAAGCTAGTCTATATTCATACTTTTCAAATCTATTATACTTTTTCAGATACACGTATTTTATCATACACTGTATATGCTTTTCAAGTGTGTATTAATGTTTCAATTTCAATTCAAAATTCCATACAATCATTACATTGGCATGTAACTAGTTCACAAAACTGGGGGGTGGGGTTTTGGGGGGCGGGGGGAGGATGTAGGGAAATCCCTGACCAAGCCTAGACAGGATTCAAAAAAGAACTAGATAAGTTCATGGAGGATAGGTCCATCTATGGCTATTAGACAGGATGGGCAGGGATGGTGTTCCTAGCCTCAGTTTTGCCAGAAGCTGGGAGTGGGCAACAGGGAATGGATCACTTGATGATTACCTGTTCTGTTCATCCCCTCTGGGGCACCTGGCACTGGCCACTGTCAAAAGACAAGATACTGGGCTAGATGGACCTTTGGTCTGACCCAGTATGTCTGTTCTTATGTATACAATGCCTCTCTGACGTAGGGTAAACTGGCTCATATTATAGATGGATTATTTAAAACAGGGATGTTCTGGGACCTCTACAACGCTGACTCAGCACTACATTTCTGTGCCTCTTTGGTTTTGTCTCCAATTATTTTCCTTCACCATTTTGAAATAATGTGCTGGATATTCCCAATAAATAGGAGATATCTCAATAGGCCAGGCAGAGATTTTGAAGCCAGCTGTCCAAACTTGTCTGTGTGAAAGATAATACAGGGAAAAGTCCAGGGCTACTAGGAAGCTGTAAAGAATGAAATATGACACAGCCACAGTTTATGCTGCAGCCTGAAGTTCTCTGATTTTAAAAAAAATCAGTATTCCCACTTAGTTAAATTCCAAGGGGTAATATTTTTCTATGTATTCACTGCTTTTCACCTCAAAGAATCCTAAAGTGCTGCTTTACAAACACTGCCACTGAAACACAGCTGCTCCTAAGATATATGGTGCCATCCAGTTAGCACACAGCGTGCTGCAGAAGAGTGATGGAGAGGGGTCATTCTGTCCAAGGATATTGAAGCAAATTGCTACCCTTATGAATGGTTCCACAGAATCTTGTTCCCTACAGAGCAGGCAGACCTTTTGTTTATCAAGTTTGAACTACAAAGCAAATTGGACAGAACGTTATCTATCAACCATCAAAATGTGAGGGACTGAATTGACTGTTCTGAAATTGTCACCTGTGGTTCTAGGGTGCCTACATTTTCCAAATGTAAGGCTTAGACCAAAACAATAAAATAGAATGAGGTATACTAGGCAGGTTTATATCCTGCTAAGGGATTTCAGTATTATAACCTAGTGACACATAGCTCTGTCTTTTTATAAACCTTTGTGATTATGTATTTTCCAGAGAGCTCAGGATTTCATAACAAGGAAAAAAAATAGCAACTGAAATAGAGGTTATAGCTACAATGACTCAAAATAAAACAATGCAATTTGAGGGTTTACACATCAGAATGGTTGTTTAGGACATGACTAAGTAAAGCTTGTGCATAAAGCTCCCAATGCATGATCTGCTGTACTATGTTTGACAGAAGAATGGATATCATTTTTGGACACACAAATTATGAAACATTTCAGGAAGTCAGAGCAGTCTATATTTTGCCACCAAAGTGGGGGAGGGGGGCTTTTGGAATGCTGCAGAAGCACCAAATTCATCCTTTGAGGATTCTTACTGCTTACAATTTACCCTGTCTGGCAGGTATCCAAAGCAGTATTTATTGGCCAAAAGAGTTGTTATGATTTGGGACTCTGCGGGGTATGGACTGGGAACTGACAGATCCTCAAGTACCTCCCATGAAATCATCCTGTGCCCTCTGAAAATCTGTACCGCTGCATAAAAAATAAATAGTTGACACTTAATAGTTGAGCACACACCTATTCATTTTATTGTATGCAAAAATGTGCCTATATATTTCTTTGGGCACACTCACTGCACCTGGCTTTTAAAAAATGTTCCTCCTCCCCCCCACTCTGCAGGATCCGTTGTTAGTCATTTAATTTAGATAGAATATGTGTTTTTTTTCTTTTGGCTCTTCAAATATTCAGTTAGTGTGAGACAGTAATATGCCATCTGTACAGGAGGGATATATACCAAATACACAAACACAGCATTCAAAGAAGAGGATTACAAGTGATGGCTAGAAACCCCGTTTTTCTTCTAGTGCTTTGCCTTTTGACAGGTTTGCACCTGCATGTACTTGTTTGAATTAGCACTGCTTTATTATCAACATCTCAGTCTTTTAGGTGGGGAATGCACTTAATGATCTGGAAAACGATTTCAGTGTTGCTCAACAGCTGTATGTGGGAATACAGCATGTGTGATGCAGTTATCTCCTCTCAGTTATCACTGCCATGAAAAAGGATAAAATAAAAGCACTGCTGGCAAAGTGCAAAATAAAATGTCAAATTAGCCATCGTTTACACTAAACTCATTAAAGTTATGAAAGAAATGATGCAGTCCAGACATATAGATGTATATTGTCTTTATGAAACTGCTGGACTGAAAGCTACTTGGAAAAGCGACTATGTAAAAATGGCACCTTTTCTTATAGCAGCTCTGCTTCCTGTATTTATTTTGAATCATAGCTCCATTGCTTTTACTCATAGTGGTAAAAAGTGGTAGGTTTTTTTTTACTTCTGTTAGCCCACCAGAACCAACGTAGCTCCAGGAGAGGGAATTTGATTCTTTTCTAGCTTGCACACAATAAACAGAATGCTGATTCCCATTTGATTGGTCTTTTGGAGGGGGCTGAGTGTATTTCTTGAGCTGCAAGAAGGGGTAGAAAGGAACACTTTACTTGGCTGGCTGTGTTCCTGTCTGGCTGATTGTTTTAATGTTGTTGGGGTTACCTATAACATTAATTGATTGTTAGAACTCCTAGATTCTCAGGCATCTTTATATACAATTATTTTGTTTTCTAATTTATGTAAATAATAATTGTAGTAAAAAAAAATCTAAGCTCTACTTGCCCCATAGGCCCCTTGTATTATCTCATAGTATTCAAATTTCCTTTCTGTTATTCCTGTGCAAACCCCACTGATGGGCAAGAGCACTGACCGTGTGTACTTGAGGGCATAATATGAAGAGGTTGGAGCTGCTCAGCTGCAAATGGGACAGAATTTGGCCTGCTGAATCCTGAGCTTGGTGATGATGAAGACTTTTGTATTATTATTTTTTCAGTGGCCATGGAGTTTAGTGGAAAAGGAGCTACTGAGTATTTGCCAAGAAAAATGTACAATTTCTGTGAAAAAAACATGAAATTCAAACGGCTACTTTTTTATTTGTTACATGTGCACTGAAAAAAAGCTTGAGAGAGGCAGAAGTGATTGAGTTCTCTGAGGCGCAGGAGGTAGCCATACCAGGAGGTAGGAGGCTTGCTCTTGGGCTCTCTCAGGTTGAGCTGCCTGCTGACTGGATCTCTGAGAAAAGCAGCAGAGGGAAGGGAGAAGAAAACACAGAAGTTAAGGAAAAAGAAGACACAGCACTGTTCATTCAGTGGAGATGCATGTCCCCTCTCTCCTAGTTCTTGTGTTTGCTCTCCTCTCCCCATTAATTCTCAGGGCAGGCTCCACATATCACCTACCTCAGTTGTGAGACAGACAAAAGAATGAAAAACTTGTGAAAGGGGTGTTCCACTTTGACTCTTCTTCCCAACCATTCAGAGAACACCGTGGTGTGTGCATAGGTGCTGGGGATGCTGCTGCACCCCCTGGCTTGAAGTGATTCCATTTACAGTTTGGTTCAATGGCTGTCATCACCCCCAATATAAAAATTGTTCCAGCACTCCTGGGTGTGAGCATGAGGGAGAAGGGGTCATAATTCTTCTAAAATTTCTTCTCCCTCTTCTGAATGATTTTGTCCCTCTCAGGGCAGTTAGTCTCTGGCTACCCTATGTTTGCACTGGAGCAGTCATTCCTGTAGATTAACCTGAAAGACTTTAAAGCAAGTGTCACTGTACAGGGCAAGTAGAACGAAGAGGCAAACAAAACAGATTCTAAGTTAAGAAATATTTCTGTCAAATTTAATTCTCCTGGATATAAAGCCTCACATCTCCCGCGTTTGTGATGTTACATTTTGTGCTCCATGCAATAGTCCAGTTGCTCATAAAAGCATGTGCTCATTATCTACAAGCCTCTTTATATACTAGAAGAAGTGAGAGTTTGATCTTACTGCAAACTGCTCTGTAGAAAAACAGGTAACAGTGAAATAGTTGCCTGGCACAAATACAGAGCAACAAGAAAAGGAGGACTTTCTAACGTGGTGGAAGCATTTATATCTGTGAGTATTCTATACTGTGCAATGCTGAATAAACCAGCTGTCCATTTCTATGTGGAAGAAAACCTACAAATCTCCTTTTCTACAATAGAAGTTTCAGAACATTTATGTTGATTGTATTGAAATGTGTTGGGTTTCTAAACGAATTGTACACACGTTACCCTGTGATACTAAGAACTGCTCAAAGTAAAGCTCCAACATGGTAAAAAATGAGTGGAAAGTCTGATTCTTTTTTCAGGTATGTTCTGAAATAATTTTAGCACTTTTTTGGTTCATGTTGGGCATTAAAATAAGTGTGTATTTAAAATGTCATGTAGCTTTGTTGCCATTTTGAACAATTGAAGAAAACACATTCCCGCCCCCCTAAAGAAAACAATGTTAATGAAGAGGTAGAAGCTAGAAAAAACAAAGCTTAACTTTCAGATCTCAGACTATTTTAACAGGGATGGCAGTTATAAAAATTATTATTAAGGGAAGAATGGGAGGAGTTTTTTTATGGAGGGAAAAATATTCTTCTCTAGGAATAACTCAGTTTGCTTTTCTGCAAAATGTGAGGAAATTATAGTGACTTTCTTCTAGGTAGGGATATGAGGCTTTGAACAATATAAGAGCTTGTGAAGTGCACAGAAATATTACCAACAGTTATCAAAAGAGGTTACTTGAACTCATGATAGTTTGTCTTCCAGCTCAGTGCAACTTGCCCTAAACCAAATGATGTGTTGCGGCATAGACTAATCTTTTTCTCCCTGCCAAGTTTCACTAGACAGCGCTGGTGTCCTATGTATGGATAGTAGCAGCCTGGCATACCATTCCATAGAACCAAAACCAAAGTCCAATAACTTATTGAAATTTGGAGCTTGTTCTTGATGCTCACCAGTAGATCTCGGCGGGGGAAGCTCAATGATATAAATGGCACTTGGATATTTCCCATTGTTTTTTGCTTTTGCTTTTTCCCCTATCTCTGCACAAAAAAAATTGTTCTAAAAAAGATGAAATGTTAAAAATGGGTTATTGGGTGGCTATGGTAACATCTCTGGTAATCCTTTAACAAATGACTCCATATTAATAAACAAACTATACCATGTGCCCTTAACTAGCATGCCTATTTGCAGGCCAGTCTGTCTGCTTGTGGATTTTAGCAAATTTTGAAAATTTTGCTTTAATATTGTTGCAAACTAAAATAGAGTTCATCTACTTGCCATTCTTCTGTTCAGAGTGTTGACACTAACTGTTACACACCATGTTGTAAAATTTATTTATGCATGCATACTCTATAGGAAATCTTTTGCATTTATTTGGATGGTTTTATTTTGTTAAAATGGTCAAGTCACAACATTTTCTATATTTTTTTTCCAATAAGACCATATGAAAGCTAACTATTTAAAACTTTTTTCCCCCATTTCATATATTAATGCACAATCTGTAAACAAACTGCTAGTTTTTGTTATGAATATGTTTCAGATTCAAGCAATTAAAATATAAAGGTGACATATTCAAACATCGGTTGACTAACGTTATAGTTTGATTTCAGTGCGAACTGTGTATGTGTAGCACTTCTGAATATTAGGCTATTCTTTACGTAAGTTTAGGTACCCAGGTTTGAAAATTATAACCATAGTGTTACCGAAATATCGGGTCCACCTAGCTGAGAGCCAATAACAGCCAGACAGGGATAAGGAAAGAGGGTTACTTTATTCTGCAGAAAAAAGGAGAGCTTGTACCTTGGTACAAAACTCTTAATTTACACAGAAATTACAGGTCTTTTATACATACTTAGACAAAGCCCTGGTCGTGTTAACATCTGATTGGTGGTTGCCAGACCTCGGATGTTTGCTATCTGGTCAGTAAAAACTGGTCTGGGACAGTGATTTCTGCTGGGACAGCTTTTCCTGTGTAAAGCGAAGGGCGACTATAAAAGTTCAGGTTTTTGCGTAGGCGAGGCATCTACTTCCCCCTAGTGGCCTTTGTTTGCCATAGCTGCTGGTTGTTAAGGGGGGTTCATTGTACCTTATGACTTTCACAGTCCCCCCTCGGGCCTGACAAAACTGTGAACTCCTGCTAGCACATAAAAAGGATTACATTGTGAGGGTACTATTTCATAATGTTGAGACCAAAATTAAGAGATGTAATGTTCAAGGACAGGTTTCAGAAATGTCTAATTTCATATTCCGTAGAAGTTAAAAAATTGTTCAAAGCATAGTGATATTGCAGTGTCCTTTGCAAAATATATTTGTCTACTTCATTCAATATCTTAAAATTCTCAGAATATGTGTCATCATCCATGTGATAAATTGCATCTTTTAGAAATGGTAATAAAAATCTGTTCTCCAATCTTTTGTAAATGGCTTCTGAAACACAGTTCATAAAAAAAACCCTAAGTGATGCAATATTAATGTAATGGATAGCCACACAAAGGTTTTATACATATCAAAATAAGTGTAAAGTTTACTGTTTCGACTTTAGCACTCAGGATATTAATTCTCTCAAAGTTTTGGAAAATATTTGAAAGGTTTTCTGTTCTGTTGTTTGTTTTGGTTGTTAAAGTGCCTGTGCAAGGTTGCCAGTCTGTTAATAACTAAGTTGTTCTCTGTGACATAAGTAGAACTACATGAAAGCTGAAACAAAAATATTTTCACAAATTAAAGCTATTACAGCATTACTTACATCCTTTTTGTGTTCAATTTCCTGGACATTTGAACAACTGAGTTATCTGGCTATACTAGAAGAAGGACAGGAGACACTGTAGGCCGCAACATTATTCTTAAATGTCTGGGAGTACCCAGCAGATAAAAGTGTACTGTGCAGGTAATTCCATAATCATTTCAATATATACCTGGGTGGGATTGCCATCAGCCCCCCCTTGCCCATCCTGCTCCCCAGCCAACCCTCTTCTAGGGACTTTACCCACCCCCCTCGAATGAGACTTGAGGGGGGACTATAAAAATTGGGTTGGCTCTAGTCATTAGATTGTCCTCCCCCTTGCCACTCATTTAAAGAATACCACCTTTAAATCCTTTACCAATCCATTGTATCTGCTCACTATATCCCTTCCCTATAGAGTACCTGCCCAGAACATCCAACACAAGGAAGCACCAACAATTATTAACTTGGCTGCCTCCCTCCCAGACCTAACCGGTTTCACAGACATTTTCTAATGCCCCCTTTAATATTGGCCAAAAAACGTGACCCTTCCAAGTCTGACAGGTGGACTCCACCCTCCCTGATAATTTGGTGTCATGTATGCTATTTTTGGATGCAGAATTATCAACAACCCCCTCCCACACGCACACATGACACCTATTCACATACCTCCTAGCCATGTCAACTCAACACACCCTGCATTGCAGCATGTCCAACCACACCATTTTTTACTCCTTGGAAAAGTTCCAGGACCTACCCCAAGCCCTTTTTAGCTTTGATCCTGAAGTCTACCCCTTTATACATTCCCAAATCATTTTCCCCAAGGTGAGCCACAGTTATATCTGGTGCCCGCTCATGGGCCCCCACAGTGTACAAAAGGGGCATCACCTGGTCTCCTCCCATGCTGGCTCAGGACTGCATCACCACCGAGGCCCAGCTGCGAACCTCCACACAACCTGGAAGCCCACCTGTGCACCAAGTAAATGATGCAGTGCCCATAGCTCACACCACCATCTGCCTGGCCTATCTGCCAGCATCTGAAATGAAAACACAACAGAAAATTAACACTGATTCCCTACCTGTGGTCTCATGTATGTGCTGTGTGCTTCAGAATGCCAGCGCCCAATTGTCTGCATTGCCCTAGATCTCAGACCAAGCTGGACCACTGCTATTGCCACCATGATCCTGAATGAGTGGGAGCCCCAGCTTCGTCAATTCCCATTTAAAACTGTGATGAACTGGAATGTTCTGAGGGTCCTCCCCGCATTGTGAATAAAGAGGGGCAAAGTTCCTGGGATTACCAAAATCATGTAGAATAATGGATTAATCCCCGCAACCCTGATCTATCTTTGACTTCCTCAAGGTTAGTATAACTGATTTCCCCTCCCACTGTATGTTCCTTAGTGCCAAAGCCCTTCCAGAGAATCCCTATCAAGAACTAGGTACTAGCTCACTGATCCTAAATGCTCCAAAAATGATACCAGAAATATTCTGCTCTAATCTACACCAAAAACACTATGTTTCTTACAGCTCTTGGTCGGAAGATACAGTTCCTTATTTTACAACTTCACAAAAATTCCTCTTACTAGAAAGAATTTGTTAGTGAATTTCCTGCTGGAGACATTGTTATTGTTTATATTATACTAATCACTAATGCCCCTGACCATGATCACCAAGGCCAGCTCTAGGTTTTTTGCTGTCCCAAGCAAAAAATATTTGGCTGCCCCTCCCGTCCCTGCTTTTTTGTTGGCCACAAGCGGAGGAGTAGGACAGCCAGGGGCAGCTCCCCCCTGGAGGGGGGGGGGTGGCCTCTGCCATGGGAGAGCGGCGCCGCTCCCCGCTCAGCCGGCTCCCTGCCCTAGCGGGGCAGGGCAGCCAGGGGTGGCTCCCCTGGGGCGGGTGGCCGCTGCCGCGGGAGAGCAGCACTGCGCAACCCCTCTCCGTCAGCTCCCTGCTCCGGCTGCGGCGGGGCAGGGAAGCCAGGCCAGCCTCTCCCTGAATAGCCAGCTCCCTGCCCCGGCTGCGGCAGGGTAGGGCAGCCAGGGGCAGTTCCCCCTGGGGTGGGGGGGAGAAGATGGCTGCTGCCGTGTGACCCCGCTCCACGCTTAGCCGGGGCAGGGCAGCGTTACCGGCTCCTGGGGGGGGGGGTGGCCGCTTCCTGTGCCGCCCCTAATAGTTTGCCGCCCCAAGCACCAGCTTGTTCTGCTGGTGCCTGGAGCCGCTCCTGATGATCACTGCCCCATTTTGCTAGTCACTCTACAGACTCATATGAAAAGACAGCCCCTGCCCAGAGCAGCTTAAAGTTTACATAGACAAGGTGGGTAGAACGTGGAAATAAAAAGAGGTACAAAGAGGTGAATTGACTTGTCCAGAGTCATTCATCAGGCGAGTGACTGAGCTGGGAGTATAATCCAGGTTTCCCAAGTCCCAGTCCAGTGTCGTATCGACATGTCGATAAATGCATATTTTATACACCAGGCATATTTTAGTCTGGGAAACAAAAATACAATGATATAAACAACTTTTAATTAAGAACTAAGGGCTAGATTCTCAGCTGGTGTAATTGTTGTAATTTTCTTGTTTATGCTTTAGAATGGGGAACTTTTACTCATGTGACAGATCATTCTCACATGAATGAGGTAACATGTACTGATAAGGCCTCAACTGGAATATTGTGTCCAGTTCTGGGTGCCACATTTCAGGAAAGATGTGGAAAAAGAAGATTGCATGTTCATTCTATGACACAAGAATACAGTCAAATCAAAATGAATATTGTGTTAACCTCACAGAATGGCCATATCTATCCAAGGTGATGCATGGGCAAGATTTCCAAAGCTTGCTTTATATGTGCAGTTCACCCTAACTGAGCTGATAACACACAATATGGCTGCCAAGGTAGTTTTGCCTGTTCTATTCATTTAACATAGTGAAATGTTTCCTAGTCCTTGGGGCCAGATACATAACTTGTAAATCAGCATCATTCCATTCATTTTGGAAGAGGTACATTGATTTACACCAACAGAGAACCAGGCCCCAAAACTTTTGGTTTTAGTATTATAAACTAGCATTCTGTCTTACTGTTTGTATTCCTTTGTGCAGCATCTTCATACTATTTGTTTCAATTTTCAAATTGACATTTTTCAGAAATGTTTTTTGTCCTGAAAAGAATCTTGATAGTTGGATGTTTTATACTCTTTTGGGATGAAAATAAATTTAGAAATACCAGGAATGCCTGTGGAATTGAAATTTCTGATCTTCAACCAGCTCTGGTTCTCATTGACTTAAATGGGCTTTTGCTAGTGCCTTAGACTTCTTTATCTCATTGTTCCAATCTATAAAATAATCTCATGGGGGTTTTGTGAGGATTAATACAGCCAATGTTTATACAATCCCCTGAAGATGTAAAGCACTACAGTATATAGTAATGCTTTGTTAAACGAGAGTCTTATAGAAGATTGGAACAAATAAGAAGTCCCAGTTTTCAAGAGATGATGATTCATTTCACTGTTAATTGAATTAGACCAGCAATATTTACTGAGCTTGAAAGACGTGTTACTGTTTCTCTCATGCTACTGTATGAATGCTGTGTGCACTAGAAGATTAGTGCAGTACGTGAAATTGTCTCCTATTGGCAGAGAGCAATCAAGTTATAAATCAGTACGTTTCAGCATTTCCTCATGAAATTAAACTATTTGAAATCAGAAGTCAAAAAACAAAGTCTAATGCTTTTGACATCAAATGCTTAAAAGAATGTACCTGAAAGAAACAGCAAGAGGAAACAAATGGAAGATGGATGATAGTATTTTTGATTCCCTGTAATAAGCTTCATTTATAGTATGCCAAAGATAAAGTTTTTTAAGTGAGCTAGCTGCCTTTCTTATGGAAATAGGATATTTCCATGCCAGATCAGACTAATAGTTCATCATGTCCCTTCCCTTTCTCCTGGCCCCATTGAAGTCAATGATAAATCTCCCATTCACTTCAGTATGGTGAGGATTTCACCCGTGGTATTTTCAGGGAAGGGCAGCACACCATACACTATAACATACCTGGTCAATTCAAAAGGAATTTTTTTTAAAGTTTGTCCCATAGTGTTGCTTATAAATATTTATTATATCTTGAGTCATGGGGGGGAGGAGGGAGGAAGAGGACAAGGCCTTCTTAATGGACCATAGAGTGTTGGAGAAGTTTTTTTTTTACATAAGCCAAAACACTTCACTACTTGAATAGCCTTTTTTTTCTGGTACTATAGCACATGTAACAATGAAACAACACAAACATCTGTTTTCAGCCAAATTTAAGATTTATTGTAACCTTCAGATAAAGATTTATCTTGTCTTCAACACAACCAATATTTAACTCTCAGGTCAATAAGTCCTGATTGAATCTCAACAGAAGTCAATAGCTACCTATTATGTCATGTAATGGACAAATATATTGGAGGTGTTGGGTCTAAGAAACAAAATAGCATTTTTAAACACTCTCATCACAAGTTTCTTGATGTGATTTCATTACACATTCCATATATAACATACAGCATCCTTTTTCGTGTGTGTTGAAAAACAATTAAGTGTTCACATAGCAAAGGCTCCTAAATCCAGCACTAAGCATCTGCAGGAGCCATGAATTTCTGTCTGTTGTAGCAAACTACCATTTTGTACTAGCTGGCTATTCAATCAACCATTTGCCAAGAGTGCAGCTAGGAAGCCATCAGATGCAGTAATATATTTGTTTTCTTGATCTTTTTGGAGGGACACAATGGAATTTGCAGAAATAGCTTTTACCATAGTGGATGCAGATCAGTAGTACTGTTATGACTAAAAAAAACATCCAGAATTTGTGAATGTGGTGTTTAAGGTGGTCCTGCATTTCTCCACCCATAATTCTATTCTATTCTATATAGGTTTTTATACTGCACTCAGACTCATCATAGATCTGAGTCATCTCCCAGAATTGCATTAAACCATGTGACTAACAACATCCATTACGTTTTGTTTGTTCTCTTATCCCCTCCCCAGAGGAAAAAGAACATGCAGTGGAGTGTCTCTCTCTCTCTCTCTCTCACACACACACACACACAAACACACACACACACACACACTGCTGTGTATTTATGTTAAGAGACGGCAGGTCAAAGAAATGTGTCTTGTGCTTGGAGTGGAAGATGGTAAGATTTGTGATAGTCCTTAGATCCTGGGGGAGTTCCTTGCACAGTCACCTACCAGTCCCCAAGAAAGATCTGTCTCTCACACAGATGACCTTTACTCTTATTGTTGAGAGTTCTATTGTGCCCAAGGAGCAGAGTTGTTGACTACAGTCTTCATCCCAGGGTTTTAAGTGTTCGTTTTACATATTCTGAGTCCAGGCCATTGAGTACCTTGAAGATAAGATCCCAGACCTTGGATTTGATTTAAAATTGTGTGGGAAGTGAGTATAGAGAGTGGAAGACAGGTTCCATGTGCTCAAGGTAGCCTGTGTTGCTGAGGAGACACACAGCAGCATTCTGTACTAGTTGGAGTTTCCTAAGTGCTGAAAGCTTCCAGGCTTATCACATTGCTGTAGTTCCGCGGAGAAGTGACAAAGGAGTGAATACCTGAGGCAAGATTATTGTCCACCAAGATGAGAAGGAGTCTCCTAGCCAACCACACATAATTGAAAACATTACTTATGGATGCTGTGGATATGTTGGTTAATGATAATATTGTCCATGGTTTTAGCATTGTTCATCCAAGAATCTATAGGACACTGATTAAACAAAGTGCTTTACCACATATGCACCTTTAAATATGTAAGTAGTCCCATTGACATCTTCAAATTAACTTCAGTTGGACTACTCTAGTTATCAAAAGTTACATATAGCTTTAAGTGATTCTCAGGATTGGGACTAAATGCTTTGCAAACATTACTTACATTTCCCCATATTACATGAAGTAGCTGACCATTAGGTCATTTAAGAGATACGTGAATGAGGTACTGAATTTAAGAGACTTGTTCAAGGGCATATAGTGAAGCTGTGGCAGAAGTGGGAAAAGAACCTAATGATCTGCAGCTAGAGCATACTGTCTCCCTGGCAATACATAGAGACTGAAATTATATGTCAAAGCACTGTAATGTAAACAGATCAGTAAATGAAACTGAGCTGAAGTGGAGTGAAGATGAAGTGCAAGTATTCTCCTGAATGCTTTTTTTTCCAATCAGTTTTCACATCTATTATCCAGTCTGACCCCATATGAATGTTCCATTCTGAGGCATAGTTTCTTATCTTGGCCCTGTCAGTTAAGGTTTGGCCTTGCTGTCTGTTGAAACTGCAATGTTATGTAACAACACAGGCAACCACATTAATTATCTCCGATTGTTTACATAAACAATCAAATAATTATTAAAGACAAAAAGGTAAATTTAATTGGCATAAGAGTACAACTCAAAATGATAAATAGGAAATGCAAAGTTAAGGCTGCCATTCCATCCTTAGCTCCCGCCATTGTGAAGGAAGTAATAAATGGAACAGCAGCAGGCATTATGGATGGGAAAAGTAGCAGCTTTATCTGACTTTTCCTGCTTTTTGTCGGTTTGATTGAGGGCCTAGAGCATGGATTGGCAACCTTTGGCATGCAGCCCATCAGGGAAATCTGCTGGCGGGCTGGGACAGTTTGTTTACCTGCAGCATCCGCAGGTTCGGTCGATCGCAGCTCCCACTGGCCGCGTTTTGCTGTTCCAGGCCAATGGGACCTGTGGGAAGTGGTGTGGACTGAGGGATGTGCTGGCCGCTGCTTCCTGCAGCTCCCATTGGCCTGGAGTGGCGAACCACTACTAGTACGCACTGCAATTGGTTGAACCTATGGATGCTGCCAGTAAATAAACTATTCTGGCCCGCCAGCGGATTTCCCTGATGGCCCATGTGCCAAAGGTTGCCGATCCCTGCCCTAGAGGTTGAATTAACAGCCTTTGGGAGGTTGAGTAGGTGGTAGTGAGTTTTTGTTGGAATGATTATGTGCTCCTAAAAATCAATAATGCCTCTATTTTCAGAGCTTGTCCTGGTACAACTGTCAATCTATTTAAAAAAAAAATGTTTTGTCCCAATTTTAATATCGTGCAGACTCTGGCCATGTGAAGGAATTGCTAACTACCCGAATAGTGACAATAGCAGGATGCTGGCTTTTTTTTCCCTCTTTTCAAACAGTAGCTGGAATGTCCAGCCTCACTTTTTAGGAAAGATAGTGGAATGAGGAGTATATGTATGTTAATGTCCCACCTTTTGTGGCCCAAAGGGCCTCTTCCTGCTACAACTGGGGAAGTAACGTTGCTCTTGTTTCACATTTGATTCTTCACCTGTACCTTTACATTTGCCATCCAATGAGAATTCTGTCTTATGGATATGATTCCTTATGATGAAGAATTTGAATCTGTTCCCACTATCTAAGGGTCTTACCCAGGGCAAACACTTTCCCTCCCCCCCCCCCACCTCTTTCATCTCAAGTTGTATAGAGTTGTTTTTTCTCACCAAGTGCCATGGAACTATACACACCTATAGGCAAAAATCATTGATCGGAAGAAGGAGCCTATAATGGATGATTTCCTTAGCTTTAACCTCCCCTCTCCCCCATCCCCTGAACAGTCATTCACTCTATTTCAGCCTGCCTGCCTGGTGTTATGAATCTGTTATGAAGGAGCGTGGAGAGGATTTTGAAGTAGAGATAGATACGTGTTTACCCAGGGCCTCAGACATCTAGGCAGCAATAGAATAAACACAGCAGAGGCACCATATCATTGCAGGCCCAGTAGACTGTCCATCACTCAGGGAAGATCTTTTCCCATGGTATGAAGCTTTCAAGGCCTGTGGCGCTCCTAGAACTTGGTTGTCCAGATTCTAGGATCTGAATATTCAACCATTTCTATTCACACCCAGATTTTTCCCCTGATAGAAACCCCACTGACTCAGGCCTCAACCCCAAGAGTGCTGAAGTGATCTCTGTTCTGGAGAGAGTTAGGAGCTTACCAGTATTGACATCAGGGGAAACTATTGTTGAAACTTTTTGTATCTAAACTAAAAGATATTGCAGCCAAAAAGTCTGCAGAGTGTCTGGACTGAGCCAACAATTCGGGAGAGCTCCCAATGATGGAAAAAATATTGGCTTACTTTCCAGTGAAGCATGATGAGGAAGGAGATTATAATGATTCAGTCAGTGAAATGACCTGTAGCTTTATGAGACCTGGAAGTGGCTCACACTAGCAAGCATAGCAAGAGTGGATTCAGGTGTGGTTGTATATGATGTGGGCTGGAGGAAACTTCAATAAGGGCCTTTCCATTGGAATTTCTTCAGTTCTCTCTGTGTTTAGCTTCCTCCATGTCTGTAAAGAGCTAGACACCAAACAAAGAGTCATTACAGTAAGGCTCTTTGCATCTATTGTTAAAACTCTTATGCTGGAGCCTTCATGAAAGGAAGTCCAGGGGGATAACAAACACCCTCAGTGGGCTGCCTGGGCCCCTCATTCCATAAACTGGATTGCAAGGAGTGAAGCAAAATACTGAGAAATGGGACATATTCAAATGATGCAATACAATGCTAACATGGCAATAGTCTGTTCTTGTCACAAGGCATATCTCCTGCTGTGTGACTGGAGTCACAGCAGATTCTAGATTACAGGAATAGGTAAGGCCGTTCCCAAAACACAGGGATTTCCCAACTTTTCCGTCTGTGACCAGTTAGGGTAGAGTTACACAGAGCTGATTAAGAAGTAAGATAGTTATCCCAAGGGAACATAAAGAATACAAAAGCCCCAGGTCATTATTAGCCAGAGACCCTTTTCACCCACTACACCTTCTGGGTCAGAAGTTGGAACTGGTTAACCCCAGAATGCTGCTGGAGGTATGCAGTTACTATTTGTTGGTATGCAAGCCAAATGAGTATCATCATATCAGCCATTTCATAGTAGTTACTTGCATTCCCTGTCAGAGGTTTTAAACTTGCCACTGCCGAGAGAATTGCTGGACACCCATTGGGAAGAGTGTCACGTCGTCATGCACACACACACACACAAAGCCAGCACGTTGTATGTCACTGCTAGAAGTAGTAATATATTTGACCGTCAGTCCAGTCTGAAGGGTGTCCTGACCACAGATAAATTTAGGCCAAGGTAAATCTTTAACACTCGAGGAAGAAATTTAGGGGGGTCTAAAAGCAGTTCAAACAGGGATTTGTCGGAGCTAAAGTCATTTTGCTGTCACTAAATCCTCAAGAGATTATCGTCCAGTACTTATATCTCAGACCCCTGAACAATTCCGTAAGGACACAGCAGCTTGACTGACACTGAAAGGAAGAGAAATCAATGAAGAGTGCAGTTAGAGAAAGAAAATCACTTTGAAAAGGTTGCTTGGATTATTTTGGAAGGGAGTGGTGGATTGGGGGAAGGTCGCAATATTTGGTCTCTGCAGTTCCAGAGCTATTAAAGGTGTTTAGGAGTAATAAGACCTGGAATTCACCTTCTAAGATCTTTAGGCCTATCTATGTTAATCCTTTTAGACGATTACATCTTAATTGCAGATGCACCAGGATAACTTCTAAAATTACACTTAAGGGCCCCAGTACATCTGTTAAAGGTCTGGGGGTATGGCTAAATGCAAGTTTATTTTTACTTCCTCCCACATCTTCGATTTCCCAAGTGTTTGAATAAATGCAGAAGATTTACCTTAAACATGCCTGAGTCCAAAAGCCTATCTCTAATAACGTTGTGTCAGGAGGTGAGTGTTAATCCCTCCATTTCACAGGAAAAAAATAGCCAAGCTACTGATGACCAGTGATGTTGCTGCCCACCTTTCCCTGGCCACTCTCTATAGGGCATTAAAAGGTCTTTTCTGAAAGCCAAGAAACATCTAAAGAACTGTGAAGCAATATTGGCTTGTCAGAGACAGCTTGTAGTCTTGGCTCCCAGTTCAATGACCATTCTTGTGGACCATGTCATTATGGAGGTTGGTTCTTACTCTGTTGCAAAGCACTTAAATACTGCCCTACGTCTTTCTGCACCTAGAAGTAGCATTTACTATCTGTGTCACTTGAAGATTATCACTAATAAAGCACTTATGTCTCTTGTATCCCTACAGGGATCTTTGTGCTCTTTGCTCCTGCTCGCAACATGGCATTTCTTTAATCAAACCCAATTCATCCCTCCCCAGTATTTATAAGCAGAGTGAAAAGCATTTAAAGAGCCAGCTTTCTGCCCTCCGTTACATCCAGACAATCCCACTGAAGTCCATGAGAATTGTACCTGATCATAGAGTTGAGCCTACTTAGGGCCAGATGCTGAGAGAGTTTATCAACTAACTTCATTATCGTCAGAGTACACCCGCTTAGGTTCAGGCCATTCATGTATTTTGCACAGAATATCACTTCTTTAAAAAAAAACTATATAGAAAGCTTTAGATTTTTGCAGTGTGTTTAAAACTTGGTGTGTTACTAGATAAGTTGGTTTGCACTGGAGAGTGCATGTGTTTTGTTTGGTTGCTAAACTAGTCGATTAGTTCAAAACAGGTCAGTGAGCCGAAGTCAAAGGATAATGTTTACAAAAGTGAGCACGGTCGCAGTGCTGTGAACCTGCAATCAGCAGACGCCAGAGATCCAGGCAAAATCCTCTCAGTATCACACTCATTGGGAAGCAGCACTCAGACAGCAATTTGCGGGGAATGGGACAGCTACAACAGCTCAGCAGAAAAACGATCTGCAGGTAATAGGATCCCGCTGATTCAACCAGCTACAGGAGTCAGAGAGGAAAGAAGAATATTTTTTTAAATGTGGGTGTAAACACCAACTGAAGAAGAACTGACAAACCTGGCATCCATCTTATAGCTGCTTTAACTATGGACAGAAGAAAGAATGACAGGGTTTTTTTGCCCAGCTAATGTGGCCTATTGCTATTGTAGTTCTGTAACAGACAGTTCTTGAGTTTGCAGCCACTGTACATAACAGATTAGGCTTTTCTTTCTGTTCCCTGGCAAATAACATTGGCAGCATCTACTGCATTTTATGCACTTCGTGAGCTCTACATTAAGAAAGCGTTGAATATATTGTGATTACATTTGGCATCCAGAAGAAATTATTGTAGTTATGTCTTTCCGCTCTACCAGTGAAGGCTTCCTTCAATCAATAGATATTATTGCTTTTGGAAGGCTCGTGCATGAGGTTTTTTTGATTTTGTAGTTCTGGCTGCTACTCAGAAGCCTTCTTGACAAGGCTTTCATTATTAATGACAAATCATGACTGATTTTTCCCCTTCAGTTTCTTTATAACACCATTCTAGCTAAATTAACTTGATTTAATTTAAAAATGTATTCTAATTTAGTACTTGCTATTATTGCCTACTTAATTATGAAGTCTGTGAAAGATAAGTAAAATATTTCTGCAATAACTCGGTCTAAAGAGGAAACTTCTCCCTTTTACACACACAGTCAGTGTCCATTAACACTACAGTCTTTAATGTAACAGAAATTTGACCCCTACATGAGGGAGCATTATCGGGTCTATTACATTTTCTTGGCTGTAATTGTCAGATCTAGTTTCATGGCTGACTTGTGTAATCTCAGCAAGGAACACAATGCAAGATATGTTTTATCTAGAGAGGGACTTGAATGAAAAGCTTGAATCCAAACACCTATATTTTGGAAGCATTCACAGTCTGAACTGGGACTAAAATCTCAATTTCTGTATTACTCAAATCTTTATAATTAAGTCTGAACAAAAAACTTGAATCCAAACTTTAGGAAGCTACAAATTCTACCTTTAGTTTTAAGTGTCTTTTGTGATTAATAGTTTGAGCTTGTGCTTCTTCAGTAGTTACCCTAAAAAGGCAAAAATAATACAAAAAAGGGATGTGATGACCTCCTTGAAAGTTGTTGTATTTTCACAGAAATTGATAATACGAGGCTCATGGCAGTCCATTAAAATAATAAGATATCAGAAAATGAATCTAAAAACCTACCCCCCTCGTTGTAAATCAAAGCAGTTGCAGAAATACAACTTTCATCCCCTGGAAGAAAATGTTACTAATGAAATTATCATATTCCAATAAGAAGAGGGCAGCATTATTTCCTGTAAATGTAAACAAACTTGTTTGTCTTAGCGATTGGCTGAACAAGAAATAGGACTGAGAGGACTTGTAGGCTCTAAAGTTTTAACCTGTTGTTTTTGAGTGCAGTTATGTAACAAAACTATCTACATTTCTAAATTGCACTTTCACAACAAAGAGATTGCACTACAGTACTTGTATGAAGTGAATTGAAAAATACTATTTCTTTTGTTTATTATTTTTACCTTGAAAATATTTTTGTAATAAAAATATTTACACTTTGATTTCAATTCAACACAGAATACAATATATGTGAAAATGTAGAAAAACATCCAAAATATTTAATAAATTTCAATTGGTTTTCTATTGTTTAACAGTGTGATTAAAACCACAGATTAATATTTTAATCACAATGAATTTTTTGAGCTAATTGAATTTGTTAACTGTGATTAATTGGCAGCCCTACTAATTTGTTCTGTGTCGATTGAAACATTTTGTTTTGATTTTGACTTTAAAAAAATTGATAAGAGATAATATAATTATAATAAATAATATAATGGAAAATAAAAAATTCAGAATGAAGTAATTTCCAAATGTAAAATCAAAATTTTCTATTCTAAAAATGTTGAAATGGGAAGTTGCAATATTGTTAGGATTTTTTCCCTCCGTTTTTTTCCAAAACAGAAATTAGGCAAAGTGAATCTGATTTCACAAAACATTTCAATGTTGACAGATCTGCATATTCTGACTGAATGTGGTTCCATCAAAATTTCTTTGGCAAGTTCTAGTAATTACATATAAACTGGGGTTAGATATTTATTCCTGAAATGTTCTGAGAATCGCTGAGTGAAAACTGTGTAAACAGATCACTCTGGGGAAAGACAAATGATGTGGAGCTATACAAATGTTTCTACTTTAGTGAGAGGTGTCATGCAAACTTCCTTTGACTCTGATGAGTACAATCCCGGAACCTTAAGTTGCTGCTGAGAATGAACCTAGAAACTCAAAGCTGTACTGAGTTAAAATCACAAATTTTCACATGGTTTCCTGTTTAAACATACTGTGACGGGATCCCTTGGGTGCAGCCTGGGACTGTGGGACCGCTGTATCCCTTGAACTCTCTCCAGCCTGGGCTGTCTCTCACAATGCTTTGCTAGTGACAAGCGGCTAGCCCTTTTAGGCACTGTGATCACTCAGCACAACCGCATGTGGAGCCCCACACCCAGCTAGATTGCATGAATGCTCCCAGAGCCAGTCATGAATCACACAGAGAAAAGCACCAGCCCAATCCCCTCCCCAGCTCCAAGCACTGTACCCCAGGAATATACCGTCTTGTACTGATCAAGATGGGCAGTATAAATTTATTAATTGCTTCACCACTTCAACAATGGAAAGTGGACATACACCAGCCTTTGCAAAACCTGAGCAGATTTGCCCCACACTTCATATTAACTCACTGGTAAAGATAAACAAATTTATTGAGTTTAAAAAGTAGATTTTAAGTGGTATTAAGTGATAGGCAAAAAGTCAGAGTTAGTTACCAAAAGAAATAAAATATAAGCACGCAGTCTAAACTCTCAACCCTATTAGACTGGGCAACATCTAGATTAAGCAGTTTTTCTCACGTCATTGGATATTGCAGTCCTTAATATACAGGTTTGTTCCTTAAACTTGGGCCATTGTCCTCTGTTGGAATCTTGTCTTAGTTGCTAGCAGCATAGGTGGGGGCAGGAGAAGGGCCAGCATATAGCCTCTGTATCTGTTTTATACCCTCAGTCCATGTGCTTGGAAAACACAAGTCCAGGCATGTCTTGGGACATTGCTGAGTCTCCAAGCAAGGTTGAACAATTCCCCTGGTCAATGGTTGTTGATGGATTGATTGATACCAGCCCTGGAGTTGGTTATTTTCCTTTCTGTTGCCTCTGGAGAGCTAATACCTGGCTCATTCCCCATCTTACAGCATGTTTTAGTAATAACCATACCACACAATTCTCAGAACTTCATATGCATTAATGAAACAAGGCATGCTTTATACGTAAGATCACAATTATATAGAAATGAGGAATATGGGGTTACAGGATGCTCCCCCAAGGTATAGAGTGTCACACATACATTGCTCCAGGTTCTGTTTAAATGGTACAGTACTTAGATATTCTCAAAAGATTCACCGACCTTTTAATAAACCTAACTGAGTTTAGAGTTGGTAATGAAGTGTCAAACTAGTAAAGTTGCATGTGTTTTAATGTTACATAACCATGTTTAACCAAGTTAAGGAAATATGTTGTGTGTTTTGCTTACCTGTGTGCCAGTCTATGGAGTCTAGTGGCAAGGAAAATGACATAGCCTTCACTTTGAAAGTGGAATTTGTATTGTCTCAAGTAGGGTCCGTTTGAGCTAATCTTAGGCCTCTTGTAAAGCTACCACAAACTCCCTGCACTGGGCTATGCGCTAGTGATATGTATAGGAATGTAAGAGGAATAGATAATGATCCTGATCCTCATTTGGTATAAATTGCCATAAATAGCTTCATTAATCTCAGGGGTGCTATATCAGTTTACTCCAGTGGAGGGTCTGGCTCATTGTTCTCCGAACTCATGTGTATGTTTCTGGAAAGAATTAGGAAACTAGCAGGTGGATGATGGAGGTTTCAGAAAGCAGAAGGAGAACGCTTTGCTATGTACCAGCCAGTGGAATGATTAGGGAGAGAAGCAGAGTGATTCTCATCGCAGAGCTGTCAGACATCACAAAGTGGCTCATACTCCACCTCAAACCTCACTGGAGCATGCACAATTAAGATCATATTGACATTTCAGCCATTCCCTAGTGGGCTGAAACACCTGTGACCTGGAAGCTTGCTGTAGACTGCAGGTGATGCTTTTATGTCTAAGCCAGCCTTACTTTCAGTTTAAGTGTATCTAGGACCCAAGCCTGAAAACACTTACTTGTATGAGTAACCCTTACTCACACATGTAATCTCATCTTCAATGTGGTTACTTGCATGAGTAAGGTCTGCTCATTTAAGTACAGATGTGCAGAATCAGGCCTATAGATCAGGTTTTTTTAAGAACACTAAGCTAGAGCTGTATTGATATAAACTATAT
Organism: Macrochelys suwanniensis; assembly: GCA_033296515.1. Lineage (NCBI taxonomy): Eukaryota > Metazoa > Chordata > Testudines > Chelydridae > Macrochelys > Macrochelys suwanniensis. The sequence goes on along the minus strand of CM065776.1, from coordinate 133,128,867 downwards.
AAAACATTATCCATTTAAAAAAAATTATGATGTTCTCTCATACGATCCTCAAGAATTTTCCCTGTGTACACACATTGAATGTGTTGGCATGCAGTAGGTCAGATGCTTCGCAAATAGTTAAAAATTAGGTTATGTTTGGTTCATTGAGTTATCCATGCAAAGTTTATTTTCTAGTTAGTATAGTAAGAATGGGCAAATCAAAAGAGGCTCCATGTGGCCTCCGTGCCAAGTTACATCCTAGGAGCTGAGAAATGCTGACCCTGCAGCTGGCCAAGGGGTGCCAGAGACTCGCAGGAGGAGGAACTAACTATTATCCCATGGCGAGTGTGTCCCTCCCTCCCTGCTAGAACTTCCTCCTCTTCCCCTTACACTGCCAGCCCCATCAAGTTCTCGCACCCATTGATGCATTTGTTGTTATATCCCTGTCTGTTCTTGTGCAGGGCTATCAAATTATTTAAATTTGCAAAGCAACAGTTACCATGTCAGGACAGTTTTATTTTAACAAGTTTAGTCTTTCACACATTTTTTAAAAGGGAGTTTTGATAGTGGTAGGTTTCGTTTTCTTTCTCTATTTAACAATCCGTTTCAAAATGCCCTTACAAATCCTTTTGTAATTCTAAATCTTAAAGTGGGACTCTGCTCTGGGAAGTGACTCCTGCAGTTCCGTTTATGTGTGAAATGCTCCCCACTGACAAATAATAGTGTGTGAGAGTGGGGGAGGCGGGGGGTTTCCTGACCGCCAACCTTGTAAACTCAGTCTGGGCTCAGAGAATGTAGATGGGTTATTCTATCTAATGTATCACCAGTAACAAAAGTAATATTGGTCATGCCTGCACAACCCTATTGTCATCAGTGTGCTTGAAGATATTGGAAGTTAGTAAACATTTCCGCTGATGATGTGTAAAATTAAATATAATCTTTTGCTCGCTCACTCCTAGCTCTGTCGGCTCTGCTGGGCTAAATAGCAGTAAAAAAGCAGCAAAAATGCATTTTTCTCACTAAGGTCATCTGTTTACAACTGTGAATGGATATGGGGAGCAGATCAAGGCATCTTGAATAAGTGGGTCCCATTTTCGAAGTCACTTTTCAGAAGAGTGCCAGACTTTATGTGCAAAAACAAAAGATTATTTTTTGTTTGGCTACCGGATAGTGGAATTTGAAACTTCTCTTGTGGGGCATGAATGCATATTCATTAATATTTCAATTAAACTGCTACTTAAGCAATTATATAAGATAAAACATTGTCTTTTTGGCAATGTACCCTGAGGTCTTTCTACATTACATGAATTGGAGTAATCATTTATTAATATATTATTACATTTTCTTGTAATATGGGGTGTTTTTAATTTCTACATATCCTCAAGCAAGCTGTCTGTCTAGCAAATGCTGACGCAATTATGTTAGATGTTTTAGAAAACAATGCAGTTCTCACCAACATTTCTCCACAATGCATTGTATAACCCATTTTCTTTGGTTGTCTTCACACAAGAGACATCCAATCTGTTGGTTAAAAATCAGAAATTCAATTAAAATAGTTTATTTTGGCTATAAAGGGGCTTTGCAACAGTAGAAGTTCTTTGTCCCACCTCTTTTGGGCTCTGTAGATGTCTATCCTTGACCATTGTTCAGAAGTGCTAACACCGGTGTTTCTTTTGTTTCTCTTTGCATCACAGGAGTCATCAGGACCGCATTGCATAACATGGACAGGGAAGCCAGAGAGCATTATTCTGTTGTCATTCAAGCCAAAGATATGGCTGGGCAGGTCGGAGGGCTATCGGGGTCAACAACTGTAAATATCACACTCACTGATGTCAACGACAATCCACCCAGGTTTCCTCAGAGTATGTAAAAGTTCAATATGTATTTGATTTGAAAAGCCACATTGATTTTTAGTGATGGAAGTGACATATTAATGAAAATCAATCACTGTTCAAATTACAGGTGGAGAGGGGACACAAAAAGTGATGTTTTCAGGGGGGTTATTTTTCATTTTTTTCATGTGGGATGTGTGAGGATGCGATACAGTTCCAGCACACAAGCCAGCCATAATCCCTTTACATATACTACTACTACTAACAACAATAATAATAGGGAAAAGATAAGAACTCTATTGTGGGTTCTGCTCCATCCATTTTGGAATGTAATTACATGATAATATGGTATGGATTCACCAAATTAATCATGTTGTTCCCATGACAGGGAAGGAATTATAAACTTTAATCCAACATGTACATGCCGCCCACCCCACCCCACACCACCACCACATGCTCTCTCTATCTCTATCTCTCACACACATACACAAAATTTATAAATCACTTTTGATATTAAAAACAATAGTTCAGAGTATATTGGTATTATTGTTGGTGTTGTACAGTAAATCCTGCCTTTTCCCAAAGTAAGTGAAGTGTGGATGCTAAATATCAAAAACCAAATGCTCGCACATCACAATTATGCAGAATGTTCATGTAGTAAGAATATCTTAGTGTAACTCCTCACTTATGATAGGTTTCAGTGTAGTAGCTGTGTTAGTCTGTGTCAGCAAAACGAAAATAAGAAAGAAAAACTTGTAGCACCTTAGAGACTAACAAATTTATTTCAGCATAAGCTTTCGTGGGTTAATACCCACTTCATCGGATGCATGAATGAAGATGCATCCGATGAAGTGGGTATTAACCCACGAAAGCTTATGCTGAAATAAATTTGTTAGTCTCTAAGGTGCTACAAGTTTTTCTTTCTTATTTTCGTTTTCCTCACTTATGGTATCATGTAGAGTACAGACACTGCACACTTAGCTAGCATGGATATAAATGGCAGTGTAGATGATGAGGCACTGGTTAGGTGAGTAGAGAAGGGTGCCTTACCCGCTTGAGTCTCTAATGTATATACCCTACATAACTTTCTACAGACCCAAGCAGTGCCTATTATCAGTGTAGTGTCCCACTGCCAGAGCCTCCCCCTGCCAGAGCCTTTCACTGCTGCATGTAATATACACCAGAGTGAGTGTGGGCACAACCTGTCTTTCACCTGGGTGTGTAGCTGCATGGAACTGCAATTGCATACAAGGTCACAATCAAGTAACAAATAGGATATGTATTGACACCCAGCATATATATTTAGAATTCTGAAACAGGAGTTGTAGTCTACTAAGACTTCAGAGTCTGGCCCCAAAAAGGTATTTAAGAGACTTTTCAGACCAAAATTACATGACTAAACCTATCTTTGATTGCAGATTGGCTCGGGGCAAGTAAAAGTATGGTAATCTGGACTCAGACATTATTAAGAGCCACTGTAGAACATAATGGCCTAGCAACTATAGCTTCACCCAGTGGGAAATATGTTAAGCTGTTTAAAGGAAAAGATTTATCAGGAAGAGTTGAGTTCCAAGGAAAGATACAATTCTCTGACAATTAATGTTATGTAGTCAGGAAGCTCTTTAGAAGTTTTGTAATAATGAATACTTCTGCTGTGCTTCCCACATGCACAATGAAGAGCCTTTGAAAGGTAGTCTGAGATGGTTAATTCAGTTTTATATCTTATAAAGCTGGCAAGATAGCCACCACCATCTTTAACACTTACACATTATCATTGGAAAGATGAAGGCTATAGCATATAGTGGAACAAATGTAATATTTAGATATCTTAATTAAGGAATAAAAAGTCTCAGGTTACCATGATGTGTGAGAATTCAGTGACCAAAGAAGGCAAAACTACACAGCAGCATTAGAAAGTTTGGAGAGTTGTTTCCTTTTATTGGGGGGTTGGGGGAATCAGGGTGGGGGATGTGCTTAGATATTAAACTTACACAGAAATGCACACCAACACGTGTGTGTGTATCACAGTTGCCAACTTTCACGCAGGAAATAAGCACCCTGACTTTCACAATAAGCCAAAAATGAAGCTAATCCCATTTCAAAACAAGGCCAAAACAAGCCAATCCCTAAGAACCCCAACACTCTATGTGACTAGATCCCCCGGTATGCAGTCTGGGACTGTGGTGGGCCCACTGTGCATCCCTGACTCTCTCCCACCCTAGCCCCTGCTTGCTGGGAGCTGATCAACAACAACAACAAAAAAGAAGAAGCAACAAGCTACAAGCCAAACAAGCAAGAAGCTACAAGCCAAAAACTAGCCAACAAGCAACTCACAAGCCAATTAAACCAAAAACAAACCCAATTTCTGAGTTTTTTTCTGCAGGTTTGGCATGTCTGGTGTGTATGTGTGTTTCTTTATGTAGATTTATATATATTTATATATATTTACAGGGTTAACTCTATTTCTATCTATTTTAATTTATTTTACCGCTTCAAACATCTTTTTTTTAAAATACTAGACAAAACTATCTCACTTCTGAAACTTTGGACACCTATTAATTAACTGGATAAGGCAGAGTAACATGCTTTCCTGAGCTCAAAGTCTGTTCTTTTCCAAAAATATTACTCCTGAAATGTATGATATGGAGGACAACCACCATAGGCGTCAACTTCCGGTGGCGTCGGTGGGGGCTGACGCCCGGCGTCAGGGGCGGGGCCTCGCCCTGATGCCGGGCCCCGTCCCCGACGCCGGGCAACGTTGCGGGGCCCCACCCCCGATGCCGACGCAACGTTGCCCAGCGTCGGGGGTGGGGCCCCGCAACGTCTCCCGGTGCTGAGGTGAGCTTGCTGCGGGTCCGGGGCGGGCGGGGAGCTGCTGGTGGGTGCTCTGCACCCACCAGTTTTTCCCCATGGGTGCTCCAGCCCCGGAGCACCCACGGAGTCGGCGCCTATGACAACCACCCAATCCAACTTGCTCTTAAACAGGTTTCTAATACTAAAGGCATGACTATAACTTACACTTCCTCAACAAATTTAATTGAAACTTCCCAAACTCCTTGCAAATCCAGTCTTAAACTGTAATAGTGTATCTCCAGCACATGGTAAATATGTAGATGGTCTAACACTGGGCAATCTTTGTAACATGAAATATAACCACTAAATTCATCCAATTAATTTCAGTTTTTATTTTCTTCTCTGATCCGTGTCCTTCGTGCTCCTGACTTCTACCTCCTTACATTGCATGGCATTTCAGACTATATTAGCAGGTGATGTTGCTCCTTTTGGGAGACATCTAGTGCGTCTTACTGTGGATTGCACTCACCGTGGATATCACAGAAAGTGGAAGTTGCCTCCCAGGCAGGTTTTGGGGATGAGTAACTCCAATGAACTCTAATGGTAGCCACGTTTACAGAGAACACACAGCCTGAACTACTGGTGTAGTGGTTAAAAAAAATGGGTAAAGTAACCTAAACTAAACTCCATAGTCCCAGATGAGAAGAAAGTATACTCCATACTCGTTTACCATTGACCGTACCACTGGGCTGAGCTTCATGTTCCCTTATTGTTAATGTCTTTATTGACCAACACCCTGTTGAGTTTTGTATCTATACAGTGTGTGGACTGTATACTAGAGCGTATTGTGGAGGATACCTTGATCACAGCTTTCCTGAATTATGTCTCGTTTAAATGTATACTTTGTTGTTGTTATTATTTATTTAAAGTTAAGGCCAGATCTTTCAGGCCTTTCTCAGGTAAATCTCTTATTGAGGAAAATTGAGTTTTGACTAAGGATAGTAGAATTTGTCCTATACTATATAAAACATTAAACTCCAATCACAAAAGTTAGTCACATGAGATCAACATGTCCGTTTAATTCAGCTACTGTACTGCCGCTAGGATTTAATTAAATGTGTTTGAACATTGTGCTAAACAAAAATTGTTAGAATAGATCCTGAAAAGGAATACGATTTTCTGCAATACTACAACAGTCTAATCAGGAGAGAGGAAATATAATATACAAATCCATACATTTTCATAATGTGATTGGACCTCTTACATACAACTTTAGACATAGTAAAAACAATACCTGATATAAGAAATGTATATGAAAAATTCTGTTTGCAAAGCAAAAGTATTCATCAGGTGCATGCCTGTGAATATGACTTCAAATAGAGTATGACCTGAGTGTAATGAATTCCTCTCTAGAATACACTTCCCCTACCAAGAATCCTCAATGGCACCCTGTCCTATAGTAATCCATCTTTTTAATCCACGTTATTATCTTCACAACCTTTCCCTCTCATTGATTGTCTAAATGCAAATGAACTACCCATATAGCACAAAATGGAAGACACCATTTCACTTGAAGGAGCTTTTGGTTTCAGCAAACTATATTTCCCAGTTCATGATAGTCAGTCTTATCAGTGACTACCTTAGTTGAGTAATGCCCCAGCTTTGGGCCCTAACTATGACATAAAATGTTCCTTGAACTACTCTGTGATCTTAGCAAAATGATATAGGCAATTTCATCTTCTTTTTGAGTTTCAGGGCCATCTTCTATGACTTTATCCTTAGTAATGATCTGTGGTCTTAGGCTCAGTGCAATATGGACATCTTTTATGTATTTTGCTCTTTAGTTGGATCCTGTTTCTTCTTGCATCAGGATCATCAGCACATATTGTGGTTTCAGCTGACACATTTGAGTGTTTTAAGTGCTAAAAGGAACCAGTTATGGACAGACAAATGCATTTCTTCTGATAGCCTTACTACGCTATAGATTCCATAGGCCATTATCCAGTAATCCTCTTGTGTTTGGGGACTTATCCAGCAAGGAGATGAGCACCTCCTGAGAATTACTGAGTGCCCTGATCTTCCATTGGCCCTGCAAACAAGGGGGAGACTATTTCCTGGTCCACTGCCTCCCAAGACTTCAGCTGGCAATTCCCTTATTGTCTTGGATAAATAACATTTTATACAGCAGATTAAATTTTAGATCTTATATTTTGAGAAATCCATTAGCTTCTATAGCATAAACCAAAATGATAAGGACAAAACATGACTATAATAACTTTCTTATAAATTCCAGTTATTTCATAGAATTTCATGAGATTCTTTAATAGTGTATAATGTGTAAAATGTAGAAGGGTCCAAGTGATGTAGGAATCTGGAAAAAATGTGTATGTAGATAGCATTCAGTTTTAAGTTACGTACATATTTTGGTCCACATGCCTTTATTTTGTGAGACGCTGTAAGGAAGAAGTCTGATCTGTGTCTCTTGTAAGACTTGATGGAATAGGTTATTGTTATTAAATAAATAAATAGGATTGAACTGGCTAGTGACTTTCCCTGTGCTTCATCCTGCACGGTTCTGATTGCCCACAACTCCCATTGACTTCTTACTGTGCACTCCATAAATGTAGCCACATCAGGATGCTGGTATTCTAACCCCAGAGCAGTAGTTTCTCAGTCACTAGTGTTGGTGGAGATGCTGGCTGCTGAATTCTGGACTAACTAAAGCTTTAAAGTTTTATGGCTTACCGTGGTTAGGAGATGGGATGCGGTGTTCGGCCCAATCCAGTAGCAATACAAGGACCGCCTCATAGTCACAGACAGATTTATGATTGTAACTTTAGTGCCCTTGTAGCCAAGATGGAGTCTGCTCTGCAGGCAGCTCTGGTCAAGAAAAGGTGCACGCAAAAACACAGCTGGGCAAGTCCCTTCCACCCCCAGGGCACCTGTTCCAAACCACCAGAGTGAACACACGCACAATGGAAGAGTACAATGAACACAGGAAAGGGAAATACTTACAATGCAATGGAGAAAGATACGGGGAGTGGTAAAACAGGGTTACATTCAACACAAGGTTTCAGGAAAAGACTCCCCTAGTGAGGAACAGTTCTGGCAGTGGGAAGACATCAAGGAAAGGCTTTGGCAGCTTCCCGCTGCTGGACGCCTACTTTGCCATACGGCAAGATGCCAGCAGCTAAATGGCAGCAAGGAAAGGCTCTGCCAGCTCCTGGCTGTCAGAGCTGACTCCAGGAAAGGCTCCATCAGCTTGACATTTCCCAGCGGTAGGGTGACCAGATAGCAAGGGTTAAAAATCAGGACAGAGGGGTGGGAGGTGGGGGGGGGGGGGTAATAGGCGCCTGTATAAGAAAAGGCCACAAATATCAAAACTGTCCCTATAAAATAGGGACATCTGGTCACCCTACCCAGGAGCCTCCTCCCTGCTAGCGTCATTTCTTGCCTCAATGAAAGGCTCTGGCAACAGGGAGCTGCTGGAGCTTTTCCCCACTGTCTCCCCTCTGCCAGATCCTTTAACTGACAGATGTAGCTAATACTGCAGTGTGGACACAGCCTGCTTTTCCCTGTGGCATGTAGCTAGACAGACACTATCTGCTGCCAAAAGTGGTGTGTAGTGTAGATGTAGCCTCAATGTGAGGAATCTCCAAAATGAGATCCTCATGGAGATTTCCTCCATGCTGCCCTGTTATACCAGCTATGCTGAAATTTGTCACCAGCCAAACCATACTGCAACAGCTGGAAATAGTTTTCTGCAAAACTTTGATTTCTCCCCCAGCCCATTGCTTTCAATCAGATATGGGTCTCAAGTTTAATACAGACTAGCTCAATATATTATTAAGTGGCCTCAAGGTGAAGGTTCATTTTGATGTCACAAAGAGGTGGACTTTATTAAGCAATAAATCCTAGTAGCTGCTGATAAACATATGTAGATTATATTTCAATTGCCTGTATCTTTATTATCCAAGCCAATTTTGTTTTTCAAATTTAGCACACAACCTTGCATGCCAAGTTAGAGTCAAAGTTCACCCATTTTTGAGTTGGCTGAATGGGAAGGAAATATGGTCAGAATTTTTTTTAAAGCACTCATAACTCAGAAAGAGTCAATGGGATTGTGTTTAAGATTTATGGAAAAACCGACAGTCCAGCTAAGATGAAGCATGAAACATGTTAGCCCCCCGCAAAGTTAAAATGTTGCAGATCTGAATGCAAGGACATAGGGTGCTAATGAAAATTGTTTTGCAACCTTATCTGTAGAGGGCATTAAGATTGATATAAGAGTGCCACTTTAGGAATTATCTTAACTATTGAGCAGAACTTTACTGCCATTAAACATGAATCAAGTCAATGTCAGTATGATAGCCACACTGCATAACTCTCCTGCTCAACTGGTATTTTCTTCCTTTCTTGTTCTTAAAGTTTTCAATTATACAGTTATTTCAACTGGTAATATGCATAAAGTCTCTACTCTGGTCCCAAATGAGAATGGCAAGTGACTGACACATTCTTTGTTTAAATGGCTTAATGTTCAATGTATTGATTATTCTCCTTTTTTTTACAAGATAGCATCAGATGAAGTAAATCCCCAAACTATTTGACTTTGATTGTTCTACATTTAAAAATTGCAAATGTTTCTCGCCTTTTATTAAAGGTAAGCCTGGTAAGAGATGAACTATCCAGGCTCAATTTCTTTAAATTTTCAGAGCATATGGCTTTTCCCTAAATCTTTCAGCAGGAGATATGACAGGAGAAAAAATAAACAGGCATGTGTTTATCATTTATTATCTGATGCTGGTGTGAGAATCAAATTTGTCAAGCCAGAGGGGACAAGGGACAAGGTGGTGGGGGGGGGGGGGCAGTGGTTAATCCCCCATAAGAATTGTTTGGAATCATCTGCCTAGCAAGGTTGCTGAACCAAAGACATTAGGTCATTTTAAAAGCAGCTAGTATCAATATCATCCCAAGGAAATATTGTATAAAAAGAGACAACCCTCAATGATCTGAATGGCTTTTTACCTTATCTACTATGTTTTACATTCTTAATATGCTAGAACCAATTGTTAACATATGATGTGCCCTGAGAGATGGAAAGGAATACATAACATAATAACTTATGAAGAACATAAAATGTATCCAAGAGTTAAGAGCTTAGAGTTTTCTGTTTGTTTGAGGCAGCTAAGAATTCTCTCTCTCTCTCTCTCTCTCTCTCTCTGGAGCTGAGCAAATAATGTGGAAGAAATATTTTTTGATGAATTTGCCTTCTTTTTCTGTTCACAGAATGCCAGTGAGCAAATGTAATTTTATTTTATGTATACATTATTTGAACTTAGTCAACTAAATAGGTTTTGATATCATTTACAGTATTGTTTGCTAATGAATATTTGAAATCTGAGATTTGTTGCTTAACTGTATTTGGTCACATAAGGTTGATGGTATTGTCTCTGTTCCCTGGTTAGATAAGCGTAATTCTTATAATCAGGGTTTTATTGTAAATACTCCTGGAAGGTAAATTTAATACTCAGTTTCCAAGAGTATTTTAAGTATGTGATCTTAAAAATTGATCACACAAGTTCTTGGAAATCAAACACAAAAGGGTAGCTAACACGGCCAAAGAAATTTATATTTAAATTCAAATAAATTCTTGTGAAAAATTATTTCCTTTATTCACCCCACTGGGGGGTTAGATGGTGGGGAGGGTGGGTATTCCAACATCCATGACAATAGCCAGAAGTTTGTAGGTGTTTTTTTTTTTTTAATGTTCCACTTGACACAGTCATCCTTGTGCTTTTCTTCATACAACAAATTATTCACATATATTCCTCACATGTCCAAGGTAGATGAGAACATTTCCCAGGATCTACCTTGAAATAAATGAACTTATTTCAGCAAATGCCAAACAATCATGAGTGACAAATAGGGATAAAGATTCTAGCTAGAGCAGAAAACTAATGTTTCCTCTAAACAGCTCAATGTCATAAATGTGTTTTGTTACCCAGCAGCACAGTTACAAACATGTGGCCTGCCCCTGCAAAGGAGACTATGCAGGTGTACCCCGGTACACTCACAGGACCCCCATTTAATCATTGGGACTCCATGTGAGTGCAGGCTTCTGCCCTGATGCAACAAGTTTGCAGAATCCAGTCCCCAGATATCTATGATGTTGATTTCCTATGGAATTCGGAACAAGTCCTTAATACATTACATGAAAACTTCAGAACTTAATTTTATGTAATTCCTCTAGCTATCTGGGTAACACAGGGAATATAAAATCAATATTACTTTGTTCTAATTTCCTTCCTGGTGAAATCAATGCTGGGTTTTAATTAGGTAAACTGATTTTTTTGGTTAAAAAAAGCTTCCTAGTTTAGTTTTGGGGTTGACAGCAAAGAGCTGAAACAGTCTCACATTTAAAGAAAACACTGTACACTTGTTAGCAGCAAACTGAAAACAAACCCTTCTTTATCAAGTAAAAATAAAATGCAAGACCAAAGGTGAGAAACAGATTCAGACATCATCAAAGTCTGAGATATTATCAGGTAATATAGTCTAGGTATTCTTAAAGTTCATCACAGGCTTAAAACTTCCTTTTCAAAACTACAGGTTACAATTCAGCAATGCATTTAAGCTCATATTTAATTTTCAAATGTATCTTTAAGTAGATGTAGTGCAGTGCATAGTTTTGAAAAGACTTTTTTAAAGTGACAAAGGGTCCTGTGGCACCTTATAGACTAACAGAGGTATTGGAGCATAAGCTTTCGTGGGTGAATACCCACTTCGTCGGATGCATCCAATACCTCTGTTAGTCTATAAGGTGCCACAGGACCCTTTGTCACTTCTATAGATCCAGACTAACACGGCTACCCCTCTGATATTACTGAAAGTGTCTCTTAAAGCAAAAGCTGCGGAAAAAAAGTGTCCATCTGAGAAACTCATGAAGAGTTGTCCTGATTCAAAATGACAGCACCATCTGTTGTTCTCAATAAGACTGAGGCCACAGGCTGTCCCCAATTAAGACAGTGGCAGTTTGGCCCAATCTTCTTTTGTTCTCAATAGGTCTGAAGCCACAGGCTGCCATTAGCAAAGGTTGGCAGTCTGTAGCCTCAGTAGCTGCGCTGTAGTGACACCATGCGGAAAAAAAGTATGAAATGATGTTTTTTACCAATCAGTTTAATATGTCTTCATTCAAAATGACAGCACCTTTTGTAGTTCTCAATCAGACTGAGGCACAGATTGCCCCCAATTAAGATGGGTCTCTCAGATGGTCACTGTCTCTCTTTGTTCTTACTGCGATTGAAGTTGCATGCTGCCCTTAGCAAAGATTGGCAGCCTGTGGCCACAGTAGCTACCCTGTAGTGACACCATGAGGAAAAAAGTATGAAATGTAATGTTTTTACAAGCCAGTTTAAAATATATCCTGGGATCCCAAACACTATGGTGTTGCATAGCATCTCTATAGGACAGAGTTAAGGTTGGTTGGGTGATTTCACTATGCATTTCTATGACTGCATGTCTTGGTTTCTTTTAAGGTTATCTTTCAGTTCATACTTCTTGTTTTAGGCATATTTTTAACACTGCTGTATATTTATTGCCCCAGAAATAATATATTCTCTTAACTTGAACTTCATCTTAATGTTGGTTCTGACTGGGAATATTAAGTAGCATTTAATGAATTTTAGCTGTTTTAATGTGCTTTAGCAGCTGTGAATAAGGCAGAGAACCACTGCTGTCTACCTATCCACAGTATCCTTCCTGAACCACCAGAGGTCTATGGATCACAAGATGGGAACTTCTGGTGTAGGTAGCTGGATAGTTACTTTGGCAAGAAAGTTAATCCCATAAAGAACACTTATTAAGGATTCATCCACATTACTAGCCATTAAAACCTCATGCTACCTACCACTGAATGGTAAAATTTCAACGTATTTTAAGGTAAAATTTCAACATGTTCTCCCCCCATACTCATGAGGGGAGAGAACAAGTTAAGTGATTCAAGATACATTGTAACATAATTAGGAATAATGATACATAATTGAGCATAGGAAAAAATTAGACTTAAGGACTATTTATTTGGACAGTACTTTCCTGAAGGAAGAAGTGGAATCCCCATACCAAAAATAATTTAAATGTAGATGGACAAAACACTCCTACATACAACATAGGGAACAATACTACACTGGCAGGGATATGGGCAAGATCCATCCATCTGATCTCAGCAACACACCTAATAGTTCTCTTCCATCTCTTATTTTTTGATAATGCAATCCCAATGTGATAGTTTTGAAATACTTATTAGTCCTTCACCTGTAACAAGGCTTACAAAAACAGGAATGGGAGAGGAAAGTAATCCTAATTTGCTGTGTGAATGTGGGAGACACAGAAAATCATCTAATGCTTTTGTATTACAAGTGAAAAAATGAAAAGGCAGCATGTAATCCATTTGAATTCCACGAAATATTCCAGGAAGTTTGTCATGTGGTCTTGGTTGTTCTTCGTTGTGGGCAGGATTTTAAGGAGCAGCCTGGCAGTAATGATTTGAATAAAGAAAATAGTTTTTGGGTTTTTTTCAAAAATCTTGATTATGTTCACCTTACTATAACACAACATAAAAAGAGTTTAATAGTCACATGTCCTGTCTCTTACACCTATGAAAACAAAAAAGTTGTTTCTAAAAATGACCCAAGACGTTTGTGCTCTCCAGAGTTTCCATGTCAGCAGAAAAATGCTTGTGTCTTGGACGTTATGTTGGTGTCTATTACATTATAGCTAGCATTTTCAAACATCCAAACACTTCACTTTCAGGTGACCAAAGTGTGACGGTGTACCACATAAAACTGTATGGGGAGATGCTTATAAATATATACATGATGTAACTGGACTATGTTTTATGCTACATATGCCATGTAACATATCTCTGTGAAAGTTATGACCTACTGAATTTATTCCTCCCGTTTATATGCATGTATCATTGTTGTAGTTGAAGTTATGAATATTGGTTGTATTTCTTGAGAAAGGAATGTGCAGGTTAAGTGCCCAGTCAAGAAGCACTTAACAGACAATAGAACTTGCAGACACCAATCCACATCTGAGCTTTGCCAGAAATGTGGCTGGTCTGAGAAGGAACTGAGTTGTGCATGGACAGGTGACTTGTCCATGTGACTCCAACTCCATTTGGTAACTGGATGCTACACAGGGAGAGGGAGGGGTGTCCACCCAGAGGAGAAAATCTATTTAAACCCCGAGGAAACCCCTCCATTTTGTCTTCAGCTGGCTAAAGAGAGAGACTCTCCACCCCCCAAGGACACACCTGAAAGAGACTGAACAAAGGACAAAGACATTAGGGGGGTGAGTGATTGCTGGACCCAGGCTAGGTGGAAGATAGCCTGTTCACTGGACCTAGTGAGGGTTTTATATCTGTGTGAAGTTTGATTAGACATAGAACTGCGTGTTCTATTTTATTTTATTTAGTAATTCACTTTGTTCTGTCTGTCACTACTTGAAATCACTTAAATCCTACATTCTGTACTTATTAAAATCACTTTTTACTTATTAAGTTGCCTGGAGTGCGAGTTGATACCTAGGGGGGCAAACAGCTGTGCATATCTTTCTTTGAAATAGAAGGCGAACTATTTATGAGTTTGCCCTGCATAAGCTTTATACAGGGTAAAACGGATTTATTAAGGGTGGGAACCTCTTTGGAAGTTGGGCACCTGGGTGTCAAAGGCAAGAGTGCCCCCAGGAGCCTTACAGTTGGCAGTGGATTTGGTTCGGACCTGGGTCTGTGTTTGTAGCAGATCAGTGGAATCTGGCTCAAAACAGATAGGATTCGGGAGTCCCAAGCTGGAAAAGGCCTGGAAGCAGGGGCAGAAGCAGCCTTGACACACCAGGTGGCAGCACCAAACAGGTCTCTGTGACCCCAACCCGTCACACAAAGCTTCAACTATTCTTTAGAATATACGGAAGAAGGTTAAGCCAAACATATATACGTTCTTTAAAATGATGTGTTTCTCTCCCCTAGCTTAGAGCTGTAATACTTGGGTGTTGGCAACAAAAAACATATCCAGAATAAAGGGAGTGGATTTGAAATTCTTGTGGTGAGCTGTAGGAGAAACAAGTATTGACTGGATTCACAAAAATCACAGATTTAGTGTGGATTTATTATATTGAGAGAAGTCCCACTTGAAGTAAGATGAACACATATATACTAGCTGTCCAAGAAAGAGTGCTAAGAAGCTAAAATTTAGAAAGCTGCAGTATTATGGGAAAGACCCAGTAAAATGATGCCTGTTTTTTGAATGTACCACACTTGTTGGTTGGTGTTGGTGGTCACTTGTTGTTTTCATCATGCATAACTGTGTTGTAGAAGATGCCAGGGTGAAAGCTGGAGAGTTTGGCTTTTGGGGAATTACAACTATTGTTTCCTTCTGTCAGAGACTCAGGAAGACAATGCAACATCAATTTGCAATTGAGCTCAGTGGAGTTAACAGGGATAAGTTGGCTAAGCGTATCAACACGTCAGTAGATAGCAAAAGGATTCTGTTTGAAGTGTGCTGTTAGAGAAGGGGTGGGCAAACTACGGCCCGGGGGGGGGGGGGGTCACATCTGGCCCTGCAGACATTTTAATCTGGCCCTCGAGCTCCTGCCAGGAAGCGGGATCTGGGGCTTGCCCGGCTCTGGCACTCCAGCTGGGGGCTTGCACCACTCTGCGTGTGCTGTGGCTCCACGCGGCTCATGGAAGCAGTGGCATGTCCCCGCTCCATCTCCTATGCATAGGGTCAGTCAAGGGGCTCCGCATCTCCCATTGGACGGGAACCATGGCCAATGGGAGCTGCAAGGGAGGCACCTGCAGATGGGCAGTGCACCGAGCTGCCTGGCTGCGCCTCCGCGTAGGAGCCAGAGTGGGGACATGCCTCTGCTTCCAGGAGCTGCTTGAGGTAAGTGCCGCCTGGAGCCTGCACCCCTACCCCCCTCCCACACCCAAACCCCCTACCCCTGCCCTGATTGCCCTCCAAACCCCTTGGTCCCAGCCCCGAGCACCCTCCTGCACCCCAACCCCTCATCCCCAGCCCCACCCCAGAACCTGTACCCCCAGCTGGAGCCCTCACCCCCCCAGCACCCTTTCCCCAGCCCTGAGCCCCCTCCCATGCCCTGAACTCTTCATTTCTGACACCACCCCAGAGTCTGCACCTCCAGCTGGAGCCCTTAGCCCCTCCCGCACCCCAACCCCCAATTTCATGAGCATTCATGGCCTGACATACAATTTCCATATCCAGATGTGGCCCTTGGTCCAAAAAGTTTTCCCACCCCTGTGTTAGAGTCACTGTGAAGGGGATATTTCACACATTAGTTAGGGGGCTAAGTACCAAATACATTTGTCACCAAATTACTAAAATTATAGTTTAGAGAAACAATTAGGTAGGCTGACAAAAATGTTTTTTGTTATTCTGTGCTTTTCAATACAAATATCCCAATTCAAAAAGATAACTAAAAAACCAGTATAAACTTATAATTACCATCTGTAGCATACAACATAGTGTTAACTTATATATGCAAAAATCATTTTAACTTGCTTAATATTAAACTATATAATTTAATAAATCAATACTTGACAACTAAATGCGGGTGGGTGGGGGGGGAAATACTAACAAGGTAGGCAGGGAAAATATGAAAGTAAGGGGAAAAGAGGAGGTAGGGAAGAACCAAGATGGGGGATGGATGGGAAGGAGGCCAAAATTATTAACAGTTGTTTTTCATTATATCAGTTCAGTATGGTGACCCCTTTATTTGTCACCTAAAAGTGCTTACCATGCCTTAATGGATGTCATAAGCTTGGCAAGCAAGATAACTCATAATTATTAATAACTAATAACTTATTTGACAAAGATAATAGCACATGAAAATAAGTAATAAAACCATGCTAGTTCAATTACAGTGTCTTCTGTTGTGTTTCCCTTGTGGGGAACTTCCAACAGAGATGGCATTTCTGTAAGAGTGACACCCTGCCTTATAGTGCATACTTTTCTCTAGGCAAACTAGAACAGAAGTTTATTATTCCCCGAATCAATAGGTAGATCCTGTCTAGATAGATAATCCAGACAGTTTATTCATAGCTAAATGAATTTTGTTTACAGGTAGTTGGATTCAGATTGGTTTATTATAGATTAACAAAAGCAGTTACAAAGGTAAGTGATTTTACAAGTACTATTTAAATTCAGTCACTGGATCAGAGCATTAATTCAGTCACTTAATTGAGTGAGTGAATGAGTGTTCAGTGAGAACTTAAAATCTTAGGGCCAGATCCACTTTTGTGCAACCCTAGTCATCATGCCACTGGTTTGATCTTTCACTGCAGCTTCAAGCAGCCTCAAGACTGCTCTAAAAGATGCACCAGCTGCAACAGCTCTCAAAGGGCCACCTGCAGCTGAAGTGTAGTAGCACTTAATTCAGCACAATGCATATGGCTAACCAGTAAATGAACCTTAGCAGAGGCTAGTTGGTCTGGCCCTCAGCATTCTTTTAACCCAACTACTCATTGGGTGGTTTGAGACAGGCAGATTAATGAAAAATAAGACTCTTACATTCATATTATATCCCATTCAGCCTATCTTTTTTACTGTTGGCCCTAATCTCTAACCCACTGAAATAAATGGGAATCTTTCCATTGACTTCAGTGGATTTGGAATTGAGCCCTTAGTCAGCATGTCTGCTTCCCAGGAATAAACTATACAGTATTCAACAGCTGTCAATAAACCCTAATCTACAATTTCAATATCTAATTAAATAAATGTCAGTAACAAAATTAACCTAATCCTCAATTGCTGAGTTCTCTCCTCTTAAGGGTTGGGTTGGAGCTGAATATCTGTGCTTAGCACTTTTCCACTGGATCATAATTTTATGGGAAGGTTTCAGTCAGATCTTTAGGTCAAGCATATGCAGAGTAGTAAAATTCTTGAAAGGCACTTCTTACCAGGTGTTGAGGCAGAGATGGCCCTTAGAATCTCTTTGAAGTTTACTTTTAACACTTTTTCTTTTTATTCAGTCCATTTTCTGAATCTCGCTTCAGTTCCACAAGTACCGAATCGTACTTAGAGAGCTCTTTCAAGTGTTTTGACTTTTTAAATATAGCACTTTTATGTTATTGCAATAATCTTCTGAAATGTATAGCTAAAACACTGTGACTAGTGTCTATTCTTTTTATCAGGGTGTATTAGCAAGGGCACAAGTATCAAGATTGTGGTCCACATCAATTTTAATAATAAGCAAATTTCAAAAGGATCCTTGATAATTTTTATTTTATGAGATAAAACAAGATAATATGATAATGTGAGTTAACATAACCCATAAGCATAATGTATAAGAATGTATGGCAGTGTTTCTCTTTTGAAACTCATAAAGGTGAGGTTCTATGTGGATATCATAGTAGCATCCTAAATAATATGCACTGCAATTGAATCACTACTTTATGGTTAAGTATTAATTTTACCACAGTGTTAATTGTTTCACTTAATTCCATTTATATTGTTTTATCCTGCTACATAGCTTGTGTTTCCCTTGAGAACCTCCTGATTCATGGTAATTTATTTTCTGTTGTTCCCAGTAATCAATTTCTTGTGTTCACTAAGTTCATCATACTCATCCATCCTTATCACATTACTATCTGTGTATTATTATTATTATTTGCAAGATCAAAGGTGAAAAACAGATTCAGACTTTGATGATGTCTGAATCTGTTTCTTACAGTAGTACCTAGAAACGACGATTTGGATTAGTCCCCTGGGTGCTATCCGCTCTACAAAAACATAGTAAAATCTTCTGTTTCACATCGTCTATTTATTTATTTATATGCTGTATTAATTTTACTGTGCATTTCCTCTGCAGCTTTAACTTTTGTAGTATCATAATTTTATGTCTTCATTGAAGGATTCCTTTCTGCCAGAAGTGTGGGTCTAATCTAAATTCAGATTGAATTTGCCTTTTCCCTGAAACAGCCTTTTTTTAATAAAGTCCTTTCTTTACTTGTCGGTGGTACTCTCTCCACCTTTTAACAAGCTCCGGTTACTCTGGTGCTGCTATAATGTTTTCAGTGTGACATATCAGGTCATATGGAGACAATCTCATTCTTCATTTTGAGACTCCATTTTCTTTTTCTTTTTTTGTATTTCTTTTTCTTCCTGTAAAATAATTTGCATAATCCTTAAACTCTGTTGTAAATTCTACCGGCTCATCACACTCTTCCCTTGTAGTTACTATTTCAAGGTGACCTATCTCCCTCTCTCTTCTTCTTTATTTAAATCTTTTCTTAGAATTCATATATCCAACATCATTAAAATGGAATCTTCAGCTTTGCAGATCAGTCATAATGGATATCCTCTACTTCCTTTACTGGAGTGCCCTCTTTTGGTTCACAAAAATGAATGACCCTTTGTCATTGCCTTATTTATGATTGTCCTCTAGAGACTTATAACATACATATTTCCTAATATGTGTTGACAGATAAATCAACTTCTGTTTGCATGTGTATATATCTGAACACATTTATACATAATTTACATATACACATGTATATTCACATAAAAAGCTTTGTTTTGTGAGTCCATAGAGATACTTATTTGACAGTAAACCAAGAGCAAGCACAGGAAGAAGTAGGTGTGTTTGTCGATAAAGGTGCCAGCTTGACAATACCAGAAAGTGAACCATAGGACTGGAAGGGATCTCAAGAGGTGATCTAGTCCAAAACTTAAGGCAGGACTAAGTATTTTCTAGATCATCTCTGACAGGTGCTTGTCTAACCTCCTCTTAAAAATCTCCAATGATTGAGATTTCACAACCTCCCTAAGCAATGTGTTCCAGTGCTTAACCACCCTGACATTAGGAACTTTTTTCCTAATGTCCAACCTAAACCGCTCTTACTGCAATTTAAGCACATTCTTTCTTGTGCTATCCTCAGAGGTTAAGGAAAACAAATTTTCACCCTCCTCCTTATGTACTTGAAACCTATTATCGTGTCCCCCTTTCCCGCCCCCTAGTCTTCACTTCTTCAGACTAAACAAACCATTTCTTTTCAATCTTCTCTCACAGGTCATGTTTTCTAGACCTTTAATAATTTCTGTTTCTTTTCTTGGACTTTCTCCAATTTGTCCACATCCTTCCTGAAATGTGATACCCAGAACTTGACACAATACTCTAGGTGAGGCCTAATCAGAGCGGAAGAATTACTTTGTGTCTTACTTACAACACTCCTGCTAATACATCCCAGAATGATGTTTGCTTTTTTGTAACAGTGTTACACTGTTCACTCATATTTAGCTTCTTATCCACTTTGACCCTCACATCTCTTTCCACAGTACTCCTTCCTAGGCAGTCATTTCCCATTTTGTAGGTGTCCAACTGGTTGTTTCTTCCCAAGTCGAGTACTTTGCATTTGTCCTCATTGAATTTCATCCTGTTTTCTTCAGACCATTTCTCCAGTTTGTCCAGATCATTTTGAATTTTAATCCTATCCTCCAAAGCACTTGCAATTCTGCCCGGCTTTGTATCATCCAAACTTTATGAGTGTACTCTGTATGCCATTATCTAAATCACTGATAAAGATATTGAACAGAACTTGACCCAGAACTGCTCCTTGCGGGACTCGATTGGATATGCCTTTCCAGCTTGACTGTTAACCACTGGTAACTACTCTCTTGGAACAGTTTTTCAACCAGTTTTGCACCCACCTCATAATAGCTCCACCTAGGTTGTATTTCCATAGTTTGTTTATGAGAAGGTCACGTGAGACAGCATCAAAAGCCTTACTAAACACAAGATATACCACATCTACTGCTTTCCCCTATCCACAAGGCATGTTACCTTGTCAAAGAAAGCTATTAGGTTGGTCAGACATCTGTTTTTGACAAATCAATGCTGACTGTTACTTATCACCTTATTATCTTCTAGGTGTTTGCATATTGATTGCTTAATCATCTGCCCACAAAACTGGTATACAAATATGAACACGGGAATTGCCAGAATAGTTGACAGACTAGTGAATCAGAATATCTAGTATGGTGTTCTGTCTCTGACAGTGGCCTGTTCCAGATGCTTCAGATGAAGGTGGAATAAACTCTATAATAGCCAGATGTGGAATAATCTGTTCACGGAGAAAGTTTCTTCCTAACTCTCTGAGTTAAAGGTTGGCTTATACCCTGAAGCATGAGGGCTTACATCCCATTCAGTTATTTGGTTAGTCCTTACTCTAACTCTGTGTTTTTGCTATCTATACACATCCAATCTCTTTTTGAATTATGTGAAGTTTTTTCCTCAATGCCAGTCTATGGCACTGGCATTAAGCAGTGTGAACTTCCTCACACTGCCTTTTTTCACTTGCCCACAACCCTGATTTTGAATAGCTAAGAGGATAGTGCACTTGCCCTTGTTACTCAGCCCTTCTGCTCAGACTGCTAAGAAACTGTGATTTGTGTGTGAGGTAGACATTTTTCTTCTGGGAATTTGGCAAAGATCACAAAATTATTTCACATACCACCCATCTGGCTTCAGCTGGTAATGACTGCCACTATCAATCCAAGAAAGGTTTGAACGGGTGCCCTAGAAATGAACACCACATTCTATTGCCAATCACCTCTTCAAATATCTTTTTTTAAAAATACTTGGTTAAATAACTCACAGTCAAGGGGAGTGGGGAGAAGATACTTTAAGCCATCCTTGTGCACTCCTTACGCTGGGATGCTTTGAGGGCAGGCCTGGGCAAAATGTAGGGCATGTCTATGTGGCATGGAAATGCTTAGAGGTGTAGAAATTCTAAAGCTCACCAATTAGTTGTGCACTTGTTGCCTGGTGTGGACCCTGCTGGTGCAAACTTAAAGTCCCCTAGTGTGTGTTAATGAGCACTACGTTAACACATGCTAGGGAGCTTTTAGTGCACGGAGTAGGATCTATACGGGCCAGTTAATGCGCAACATGTCACACCCTCTAGTGTGCATTGCCATACCTTGTAGCCAAGACCTTAGACAGACCCCAGAGTTCTGTGTACGGGTTGCAGCACTGCCCTGATTCTCCACAGCACTGTGGGCTGCAGCCTTGCCTCCAACTTGCCTCTCCTCCAACATAGCCCTCCCACCTCAGCCCTGCATACCGCCTATGCCAGGGATTAGGAGAGGGTCCTTTGAAACAGCCTTATGGCTGTTTTCTGCAGTATCTATGCTGAAGGAATCCTTCCCTGGGTGAGACTGGGGCTCTTAAGGCCACTTTACACTGTTCAACAGAAACTCAGTGGTTTTTTGTTTTATTAAAAAGAACAGGAGTACTTGTGGCACCTTAGTGACTAACAAATTTATTTCAGCATAAGCTTTCGTAGGCTATAGCCCACTTCATTGGATGCATAGAATGGAAGACACAGAAGCAATATGTGTATATATACACACAGAAAACTTGGAAGTTGCCATACCAATTCTAAGAGACTATTTAATTTAGATGAGCTATTATCAGCAGGAGAAAAAAACAACCTTTTGTAGTGATTATGAAGAAGGCCTATATCAGACAGTTGACAAGAAGATGTGAGGATACTTAACTTGGGGGAAATAGATTCAATGAGTGTAATGACCCAGCCATTCTCAGTCTCTGTTTAACCCTAGGTTGATGGTATCCAATTTGCAAATTAATTCAAGTTCAGCCGCTTCTTGTTGGAGTCTGTTTTTGAAGTTTTTCTGTTTTAAAATTGTCACCTTCAAGTCTGTTATTGAGTGACCAGGGAGGTTGAAGTGTTCTCCTACTGGTTTTTCAATGTTATGATTCCTGATGTCAGATTTGTGTCCATTTATTCTTTTGCATGGAGACAGTCCAGTTTTTCCAATGTACATGGCAGAGGGGCATTGCTGGCACATGATGGCATATATCACATAGGTAGATGTGCAGGTGAATTAGCCCCTGATGGCATGGCTGATGTGATTAGGTCCTATCATGGTGTCAGTTGAATAAATATGTGGACAGAGTTGGCATCCGGTTTTGTTGCAAGGGTAGGTTCCCAGGTTAGTGTTTTTGTTGTGTGGTGTGTGGTTACTGGCGAGTATTTGCTTCAGGTTGGGGGGCTGTCTGTAAGCGAGGACTGGTATGTCTCCCAAGATCTGTGAGAGTGAGGGATCATCTTTCAGGATAGGCTGTAGATCTTTGATGATGTGCTGGAGAGGTTTTAGTTGAGGGCTGAAGGTGACGGCTAATGGCATTCTGTTATTTTCTTTCTTGGGCCTGTCCTGTAGTAGGTGACTTCTGGGTACTCTTCTGGCTCTGTCAATCTGTCTTTTCACTTCAGCAGGTGGGTACTGTAGTTTTATTGTCACTCAGTAATGACTAATATAGGTGTGACGGTGTTCCCCATAAAACTGTATGGGGAGATGCTTATAAATGTATACATGATGTAACTGGACTATGCTTTATGATACATGTGCCATGTAACATATCTCTGTGAAAGTTATGACCTACTGAATTTATTCCTCCCGTTTATATGCATGTATCATTGTTGTAGTTGAAGTTATGAATATTGGTTGTATTTCTTGAGAAAGGAATGTGCAGGTTAAGTGCCCAGTCAAGAAGCACTTAACAGACAATAGAACTTGCAGACACCAATCCACATCTGAGCTTTGCCAGGAATGTGGCTGGTCTGAGAAGGAACTGAGTTGTGCATAGACAGGTGACCTGTCCATGTGACTCCAACTCCATTTGGTAACTGGATGCTACACAGGGAGAGGGAGGGGTGTCCACCCAGAGGAGAAAATCTATTTAAACCCCGAGGAAACCCCTCCATTTTGTCTTCAGCTGGCTAAAGAAAGAAGCTCTCCACCCCCCCCAGGACGTCTGAAAGAGACTGAACAAAGGACAAAGACATTAGGGGGGTAAGTGATTGCTGGACCCAGGCTAGGTGGAAGATAGCCTGTTTACTGGACCTAGTGAGGTTTTTATCTGTACGCAGGGTGATTAGACATAGACCTGCGTGTTTTATTTTATTTTACTTAGTAATTCACTTTGTTCTGTCTGTCACTACTTGAAATCACTTAAATCCTACATTCTGTACTTATTAAAATCACTTTTTACTTATTAAGTTTCCTGGAGTACGAGTTGTTACCTGGGGAAGGCAAACAGCTGTGCATATCTTTCTATCTTTGAAATAGAAGGCGAACTATTTATGAGTTTACCCTGTATGAGCTTTATACAGGGTAAAACGAATTTATTAAGGGTTTGAACCTCCTTGGAGTTGGACACCTGGGTGCCAAAGGCAAGAGCGCTTCCAGGAGCCTTACAGTGGTGAGTGGACTTGGTTCGGACCTAGGTCTGTGTTTGCAGCAGATCAGTGGAATCTGGCTCAAAACAGACAAGATTCGGGAGTCCCAAGCTGGAAAAGGCCTGGAAGCAGGGGCAGAAGTAGCCTTGGCACACCAGGTAGCAGCACTAACCAGGTCTCTGTGACCCCAACCCGTCACAGTGGCGTAGTCGGCAGGATACGTGCACAGCTGATTGCGTTGAGATACTGGTAGTGATTTTAAGTGAGTTTTAAGTGTGGTGGCTGGAAAACAAACAAAGTGAATTACTAAGTAAAATAAAATAAAACACGCAGGTGTATGTCTAATCACCCTGCGTACAGATAAAAACCTCACTAGGTCCAGTAAACAGGCTATCTTCCTTCGGGGCTTGGAAAGATAGGTAGGCTTGGAAAGATAGTATTTTTATTGGTAAATGTCAATGAACATTCAAACACACACCCCCGCCCCTCGATGAAAAAATATTTCCAGCAATGTTAATTGAAATTGACAGATGGGTAAAGTAAGAAAAATATGGTTTAATAACTTATTAGAGTTTGATTTAAGCATATTTACTCTGCATATTTTGACATGTGATGTTAGTAGTTTGTGGTTTAACTTTTATAGAATTTTAACTGTTTAAATCTCAACAGCTACTGTCACTAAATAATTATTGTCTAACTTTCTCCATTGTTTGATCCCCCCCATAATTTCCTGCAACTGTGAAAATTAAAATTGACAAAAAATCAAATATTCAAAATTATAAAAAAATCAAATCAAATAAATTGAATTCTGACAAGCCTAAATATAGGTCTGCTAGTATAACAGTACTGGATATATTTCTCAGTGCAGCCGTGAACTCAGTAATATTTAAAACTCCCATCTCCATATCAACAGCCATTGGTATAATAATTGCAGCTTCTCTGGTCTCATTCTTTTCGATAGGCATTTATTTCTTTTTACATTATGGCTAGACAATGGGGTGCATGAATACTCACTTCAGATATAAACATATTTTGTTTGTGCCATAAAGTTTTGAGTGGTAATCCTTCTTGCAACTGCAAGAGTTGGGAAGGAAGAGAACAACTCCAAGCTTTTTACATTGTTTTCCTTTTACCCTGGAGTAGTTACATTTGTTTACTTCACCAGATGAGGTGGGAAATGAACATAGAGAGTTATACATTTACTAAGGCTGCAAAATACACATGCTACACTGGCTGTGGCCTCTAAACCTTATATTGAAACACATGTTTCAAAGTATAAGAACTGGGACTTTTCTGTTAACAAAGATTTTTACCCCACTGTAAGGAGACTGGTTCTGTTACTCTTGCCTACAAAACAGTGATCTGCTCTTTGAAGAAATCATGTCTCATAGTCAAGGTATGTGCAGCGTGTTGATAAGTTGATATTTTTGTGTGGAAAATATAAACCAGCGATTCACACCACAGTTTATTTTTTGAAATGTTTGCTGTCAAGAGGTATTGTGCTCCAATTTAATTATCTCTTGCACTAGTATTTTATCTTTTAGTGACCATCAGAACCTACTTGTACAAATAGTGAATGTCACTTAGAATTCTGCCTGGTCCTCTTTATGGTCAGAAATGTATATGGCTTGCAGTTTAGCATGGTCAGTATTCTGAGGTAATTGTATTCTCTGATTAGCAGGCACAATGGGTGTTGAGTATTCTGAAATTCTGTTTTGAGCTTGATTTGAAATATTGTCCTAATATTTTTTTCCAGAACATTATCAGCTGTATGTTCCTGAATCAGCCCAAGTTGGGTCAGCAGTAGGGAAAATCAAGGCAAGTGATGCAGATGCTGGCTCTAATGCAGACATGAAATACATGATCATAAACGGTGATGGCTCTGGAGTGTTTTCCATATCCACTGACAAAGAGACACGAGAAGGAATTATTTCCCTGAAGAAGGTAAGTAAATGGCTTTGAATGTGCTTCTGTAAATATAATTAAAATGTTAGTGAAGTCTACATAAGACAAGCGGAGGTCAAGATGGAAATGTTTGTTTTAATTTGTAAACTTAATAGAGTACATATTGAACCAATGCTAATATAATGTCTCCATCAAAAACTTCAATTCTGTGTGGGAAGTGCAGAAGGAGAAGGAGACGGGAAACAATCTGAAGGCAACAATTAATTCAATATTCTGTGTTTCTAGAATGGCTAGAATTCAATATTCAGTAATATCCAAATAGACTGAATTAGATTAAACCATGTAGGATTTTTTTAAAAAGGTTCCGCCCCCTGCACATGGCTATATTGTTCATGAAACATTTTGGATTAAACAAAGTACAAACAGACCGCAACAGTATAGTTGTTCCCAAATGGCTTGAATCCTGACCTAGAAGGGTCATCTATGGCAATGGAAATTCAGTTTAGTTTTCATGCCCTTTCAGTCCTTGACCTGCTGACACTACCAGAAAGGTGCCAATTATTGAAGTAGTTTGTATAACATACACACCTACACCTTTACAAATAGACTGAAATAACCAAATAGCTATCAGGTGGTTATAACTGATATGAATTATACATGTTATCTAGGTTCTAATCAAACTGTTAGCCCTTAAACAAAAGGCTTTGTGCCATATATGCTGATGTTTAACTGAGTTCTACACAAATGGGTTTATGATGCTGAGTTCGTATCATATCTATATTAAGCAGGTCCCCTGAACTGAGTTTCTAGTGAATTCCCCACAAAATACTTAGAACCCCTTGTTGGATGTGACTGGATTTTTGTTTAGTTTTACATGCAGAAAACCGGAATTAACCATATGCTGTTATAATTAATTAATCAATTTTCAAAACATTGCCAATGGTAGAAAATCATTTTTAGATTTAAGTCTCTCTTTGAATTAACAGGCATCACTTAGTTTTTTCTGATGTGGAGCTGTTGTTTACCTGTGTAGGCCTGGATTGTACTACACAAACAAGCAATTGAAGAATGCATTAAAATTCATATTTTACTAATGTATTTGCTCACTTTCAATGAAGGCAGGAGGAATGAAAAACAATCTCTGGAAGATATGAAGAAGGGGAGATGTTGGGAGGGAAGCTCTAGATGTGAAATCAAACAAAACTTTTTGAAGAAAATATACTCCCCCCAATCGCTATTTCCATGTTTATTGAAATATAACCAAACCCCCAAAATTAGAGGGAGGAGGGATAGCTCAGTGGTTTGAGCATTGGCCTGCTAAACCCAGGGTTGTGAGTTCAATCCTTGAAGAGGCCATTTAGGGATCTGGGCAAAAATCTGTCAGGGGACAGTACTTGGTCCTGCTAATGAAGGCAGGGGACTGGACTCAATGACCTTTCAAAGTCCTTCCAATTCTATGAGATAGGCATATCTCCATATATTAGAGTCAAATTCAGAATAAATCAGATACAAAAAAAATCCAAACCCTCCCCACCGCAGACTTTTTGTCCTTAAAACTAGAAGATCAATCCAGTATTATAGGGCCCCCATCTCGCCCTCCATTCCACCAAGCTCATAGTTTTTTTTATCCACTTTGCCAGTGACTGAACAACTGCACAAATAGCATGAATAAGAGTTTCATGTGTGTCATTCTGTGCTGAGTCCTCTGATGTCTGAAAAAGATCCAAAAGTCAATTGTCCGTAAGTCTGGCCATGCAACAATGGAACTCTCAATTTAGAAGCCAACAAATCCCAAATACAGATGTGAAGGGAACAGAATAATAAAAAGTGCTCCACTATCTCCTCTGACCCAGGGCAGGCTCCCTGAGGATCACCTTCATCTACTATGTGCTTCCCTTATAGGCTACTTCTAACATATAATTTACTATGAAATTCCTGCCACCGTATGTCCCTGTACTTAACGGGAACTCTGTTATTTTGAAGGTTCTATAATTACCTTACTGAGACAATCTTTTGGGCAATTCAATACTGCTAAATGGCATTCTGAGAAATATTCCAGAAGCACACTCTGGTTTAGAGCTCTCCTAAACTGAGTCACCATGCTAGAATGCTGTTGCCTGAATTTGCCAATGGGAAGTACATTTTAAATTAAGTGTACGTTGGAGGGAGGCTGCTTGACTGGTATAGGAAAAAATACCCTTTTTAGGGGCTGCATCCCCTTTTTCCCACCAGTTACTCCATTTCTTCCCCTGTGACATGAGTGACCATTCCATACCCTCAGCCATGCAAAGCCTATGAAAATTAAAAATAAAAAGAATACCATCAAGAAAGCTTCAGGGCATACCAACCCAACCCCCCTTCTTTAACTGGCAGGTAGACTATGCTTCTCTCCATTATGTTACATTATTGCCCAGAGCATCTGAAAAAATAACCTTGTTTTCCAGGTGCAGGATATCCATATGCTACATAAACGCAAAGGAGTAATAGGAATGTTTATAGTTAATATTGTCCTTTCTGCCAACATCAGCATTCATCTCTTCCACCTCATCAACTTAACCTGGCACCTCATCACCTTAACCTGCTTCTCCCAGTTCTACTCAGCAACTGAATCACTGTCCAAGACAAGTCCCAAAATATCTTTAACTCCAAGAAGGCTCATCATAACCTGCAACTTCTCTGAAATAGCAAAAGAGTACCACGAAATCTCCACCCACAAAAGCTCTTCTTCATGTTAATTGCTGCTCTGGCTGCAGCTGAATAATTATGTAAAGTGCAAAAAAAGAAAAAGTCCACATCTTCTGTACTGCACACCAGCATTGTGACATCATTCATATGGATGAACATTTTCATTGACAGTGAAATTCCTCTCTCCCTTAATCCATGTATTTATGCTCTGAAATCCTGTTACCATACACTGCCCATAGTAAAGTGTCCAAAGAAAAATAATACAACAGTGGACTCAAGGGACAACTTTGTCTTATCCCAAAATATAGCCCCTCCCTTGCACCCTTTTACTAAAGGGGTGCACAATACATGAACATACAAGTGCTGCAGCCAGTTAATAAACAGTAGGAGAATCCCACTATGAGACTGGACTAACCATATATAATGCAAGTTCATTCTTGTCAAAAGTTTTGATCCGATCCAAGGACAAAACATAAATCTCCCATTTCCCCCATCACCCAATGTAAAATACTTCCAGCAAACTACACAAAGTGCCTGCCACCATGTGACCCTGAACTGCATTAGACTGAGTGGGATGCAATAATCTCCCTGCTTTCTTCTCCAATCTTTTGGCTAGAATGGAAGCCAAAATTGTGTTACCTATTTTCAAAATGGTAATAGGTCTCCAGTCCCTGATGTCTTCCCAATCCTGTTTTTGAAAAAAGAGAGGCCTTCATAAAAGGAAGGTCCAATGTACATGTATTCAAAGTGTCACTGAGAGCACTGCAGAGAGGGGATTCATAAACCTTTGATAAAATTCCACTGTGTAATAGTCCACCCCCAGAAAGGTTCCTTTCTTCAGTGACAAGACAGCTACGTGGATATCCATTTCTGCTGTTGGCCTCACAGGTGAGTCCTGTTCCTGAACTGCCAATGTTGGAAAACCTGCAATACTATCCAAAAACTGCTGCTGCTGGAAAGGAGGAATGGTTTGTCCCTAAAAGAGCTCATTGTAATATTTGAAAACTATCCTCCACATGCCATTAGAGCCCCTGCAGACCTGCCCAATGTTAGGATCCCGTAATCCCACCATAACCCACAATAGTCTCCTTCTTTACATCCTGCAAACATATCAGAGGAGACTACTGCACCTTCTGGCTTAAATTTCTTTGCAAATATAGCTGATTCCAGGTTTATCCTTGAACCATTTCCTGCTTAACTTCCCCAAAGACCCTTATTTCTAGGCATTCCCCACCTTGCAGTCAACTATGAAGATGTCTCAAAAGCTCTGCAATGCTAAACAATGCCTAATCAGATGTATGCAGCTGTCCTGAAAAGGAATGTAGACAGCTCACCAGATTCCTCGGTGTCCATTCCCAGCATTCCATCTGGGGTTCATAAAACTCCCAAGCTATTTCTCTTTCTACAAAGATGGCTTCAACCTTTCTAATTGTCACTGCCCTATTAAGTAAACAAGCATTTAGTTTCCAATAGCCCTGACCAAAAAATCACTGTTCTATACTCCCCAAGTTCAACTTGACCAAGCAGTCATCAGAAAACTCTACTGACTGCACTGCGCATTGTCCAGTCATTGAAGTAGCTTTCGCATATACCCTATCCAATCAACTACTCTACAAAATTCCCCTCTACAAAAATGTGGACTCCCACTCTTTCGTTGAATGAGGATACCCCAAAACATCCCTTAATCCAGCAGCAACACACACTGCTTCTAAATAAGTTTCATCAACTTGTAACCCTGGCAGTTGATTCACACTGTTAGTCACTGCAGCTAAACAATTAAAACCTCCCATAAAAAACAAGTGCCATAATGTCAGTTTAAAAAAAGGAGCAACCTCTATAAATCTTTCCTCAGCTTCTGATGCTGAGAGTTATAGATGGTGCCACAACAATACCTCAACCCAAATAACAGAAATCAACTAATAAACATCTTCCCAGCTGCAGTTCTTCTACGCTTTATACTGATACTCCATAAGTATAAAACAATACCCCTACTCCTTCATATGTATCAGATGCTGGGGACCAAAAACATGGGCTCCTCCTCCAGTCTCTCTGAGCTCACAAAATGTGACACCTAGAACATTGCTTTTTTTTCCTGAATCCCCATGAAATCCAAATCCTGCCCCTCCAAAAACCTGATAGATCATCTGCCTCCAGTGCACACTCCGAATGAAGTGCACACTCCAAGTTGCAATACCATCTATACAAAGGCAGGACAAAGTTGTCACTGGTACTTGTGATCCCTGTCTACTTGACCACCTCGTCACTGTTACTAATCCGTCTGATTTACCCATCTCTCACACACTCTTTCCTTTAGCCATTTTCCCCTTGTTGGCTGGTTTATTATTCTCAACTGTGTGGAGTGCGGGTGGGGCTTCTGAGTCCCCAGAAATTGATCCCAACTGACAGTTCTTTCTGAAGTTGCTCAAGCCCAGTAACTCCTGGGTCCCTTTCCCCTAATGAATGCATTTGTAACACTCATCTCTCTGCTCTCCCTCATCCAGAACAGTGCCTAATACAGACTGTATTATAATGCTGTCTGTTGGAGCTGTGAAAATGCTATGTGGTTAGGGTTGCCTGGGAGTCTTCCGGAATTGGGTTCTATCTCCCAGAGGCTACTGAAGCCAAACTGGGATATTTTAGGCACTAAAAGTCTGGTGGCGCAGCAGGGCTAAAGCAGGGTACCTGCCTGCCCTGGCCCCGCACCGCTCCTGGAAGTGACTGCCAGGTCCCTGCGACCCCTGGGTGAGGGGCAGGGGTCACAGGGATATGCCAACTGCTTCCAGAAGCAGTGCGGGGCCAGGGCAGGCAGGGATTCTGTCTTAGTCCCACTGCACCACTGACTGGAAGCCTGCCCAAGGTAAGTGCTGCCCAGCTGGAGCCCGCACCCCCTCCCACACCCCAACCTCCTCCCCCTGCCTTGAGCCCCCTCCTGCACCCAAACTCCCTCCCAGAGCCCACATCCCTCCCTCACCCCAATCCCATGCCCCAGCCCTGAACCCCCTCATGAAGCCTGCACTCCAAACCCCCTCCCACACCCCAACCTCCTCTGCCTGTCCTGAGCCCCCTCCAGCACCCAAACGTCCTCCCAGAGCTTGCATCCCACACCCCCTCCTGCACCCGGACCCCCTGCCCCAGCCCTGAGCACCGCCCCACACCCAAATTCCCTTCTAGAGTCTTCACCCAGCACCCCCTCCTGCACGCCAGCCCTCTGCCCCAGGATCATCCCAGAGCCCCCTCCCACACTCCAAACCCCTCAGCCCCAGCCCAGAGACTGCACCCCCTCCCACACCCCAAACCTCTGCCCCAGCCCGGTGAAAGTGAGTGAAGGTGGGAGAGACAGAGCGACGGAGGGATAGGAGGGGCCTTGGAGACGGGGTGGGGCTGGGGCAGGGACTCGGGGAAGGGGCGGGGCATGGAGTCAAACAAGGGTCTATGGGTTTGTGTGATTAGACAGCTGGCAACCCTATATGTGGTTCAGACAGTTGTAGGCCATAAACTCAGCAGTCTCCTTGGATCCTCTTTTTTAAAAAATCCTCCTGTTCTTGAAGCTCAGCACACAAAAACATGCTCCCCAACTATCAGGTCTCCTATACCAGAATCTGCCAGTCCCTCCCTGGTGACTTGGCTTCCTGCACAACCAAATTACACCTGCAGATGTTCCTTCCCAGTTTTCTCTTTTTCTTCGTCATCATCTCTGATAGACCCCTCTACATTATCAGTGCTTGTACCCTCTTCTGTATTGCCCTGGCTGTCAATGGTTCCCACTCCCTTACCCTGACCCCTTCCCAATCCTTTACCACTAAAGGACAAAGTCAGTCCTTCTCTCAAAAGTAGAGATGCTGAACTGTATTAGTTACCTGGAAAAGTACAAAGGTGCCTTTGAATTTTCTATTCCAAACTGTACATCGACCCTATATTTTAACTGGAGGCTACAACACTTTGGCATAACATGGCACCTAGTGCAGAATGTCTGTTTCATGTATGTTTTCATTGTGGAAGAAAATAGTCACAGGCATAATGGCAGGTTGGAATAAAGAAATGGCTACTGTATCCTCCCAATCCGTACCCCCTTTCCCAATTCCAAACTGCCCCCAGAAAAAAATCCAGTTCATTATCAGAGTGAAAGCTGACACTGGATTCTCTGCTGCCTAGCAGGTGGATCACAATTTTCAGCTGTGCAAGTGAGAATCCTAAAGATTTTAACAAAAGTCAAAACAACAAAATCCCTAGTGTGACCTTTGTCCATGTCCTCTCTGTAGCTCAGATGAATCACAAATCTATGCCAAGGCATCCTAAAATAATCCTTCCATCGTGAGGCATCCTGCCCCGAAGCCTGATCCTGATTAGCTATGACAGCTGCATGGGGTTTCTCCCTGGGTGGCCCCTCAGGAGACAGAGTTAGAAATAGACAAGTGAGGTCCTTCCTTATTGTCATTATTCCATGGTTGCTTACTCACAACAGGCCTGTCTGCTCCCTTATCAGAACAGCAGCTTCCCTTTGTGTTTCTGGGGCTCCCAGGGTCAGGTAAAACAAAAGACCCTACTTCAGAGTCTAAAAGAACTCTGCTTTGGGGGCACTTTTCCCTCTGGTCAACTCATATACTTAATAATCCCGAGTGAAGTCCCTTAAAGTGAATGGACCCCTGCAACAGAGGAGAGCCCAGTACTACTCCCCTCTCCAATCACAAGGGAAGGGGGAGTCAGAGCTGTGACTGCTAAACTGCCCTACACCCCCAAATTACTGATACAGCCTGATTGTGGCAAAGCTCCAATGTATTCTTGCCCCTCCTGAACACCAATGGAGAGTTTAAAATGGAGTACGCCCTGCAAGCCAATTCCCAGAGTAAGGAGAACTAGTTCCATTATATCTGTACCAAAAACTTCCTCTGTCAGCTGCTCCCCAATGGCAGAGAATGGTACAAAAATTCTTTGAACACATACTCCTATTGCCTGTCCCTTCATTACAAATCCTTTCAATCCCCAAGTTAAGTTCCCAAGTCAGCTTCCCCACAGATACATTTGGCCTAGGTGCACAACCCCCTCAGGCAACACAGGAACAAGGCTTATAATGTCAGCTCATAGAACCATGGGATCTACCAGTCTGTGCACAGTAACTTCTGCATCGGTCCCCAATCAAATGGACTTTTCCACCGTCACATCCAATGAGCACACTGGAGGAACAACACTTCCTTCAGCTCCAACCACTGAGGCTGCAACCATCTTGGCAGGAAGAAGAAATGAGAACAAACTCTCTCTTTCTGATTAGTATAAGCACCTGACAATAGTACTACATCTAAAAGTAGATAAAAATACCTTTATATGACAGCTCCAATATTAGCCTATGCATTATTATTTTTTTATAGTATGCACAACTAATTTGTACATGAGTTATGAGATTTTATAACTAAAATTTTATTTTATTGTATGTGGGTTTTTTAAAATGGCTCCTATGTCTATCTAAATCATGTCAAGTTTTGATTCATTTGTTTATAGTGAGTGGGTAGCATCTGCCTTTTAATATTAAATGTGTCTCTGTATATTAAGAGTGACAACTGACTCAGATGCATGGAAATAAATTGTGCCCTTCTTTATGTCCCTGCAATCCAAGTAAAGTTAGTATGGTTACATGGATGTAACTAAAGTCATAATCTGGAATATTTTGTTTAAAATGAGAGTGGTTCAAACGTCTCAAAGCTCACTATGACTATTGCCCATTAAATGCAATATATTGACATTTTATAAACACGAGGAGAAGGTGCAGAAATTGCACTGATACAAATGTATACTTCAACCAGGTTAAAATCTGAGTTAACACCATTTATGGCTGACAGTGTAGTAGTTGGGAAATGTTCATTTTCACACTATTTTGTTTTAGGGTATGATCAATGTGAACACAGCCTGTTCTTGTATCAGCGTGCAAAATAGGTTATGTGAGTCATTTGCACATTCAGACATACAAGGGCATATTTTGCTGAGCTAATACTATGGTTTGGATGAGCTGAAATCCAATGCTTGAGAAAATTCCGGGCATCCCATGTCCTCTGTATTGCTTCTGAAACATAATACTATCCCCACTGGCTATTTACACATTTTAAAAGCATCCTTCTGCAATATGTTTAGTGTTTGGTCAATTGTATAAATGGATGCATGGAAGGCATTTAAGATCTATATTTTTATCAAGTACTTGAATACAAGCCCCTAAAGTAATTCTGTACTCCTATGATTCCAGTTCAGGGAATGAAAGATGATTTCAGATAATCTTTAAAAATTTCTCCTTGTTTAATCACTGTAACATTTTACCTTGAATAGCTTATCTCCACTAAGATCAGAATCAGTTTTGTTCAGTAAATAAGATTGCAGAAGATTCTCTAAAGCATATAAGAATATACCTTCCCTCTTGCTTTTCTGTGGAAGAATGTACTGTATCATGAGCACATCAGAAAAGTCACAGGTAAATATAGTAACTAAGTCTGCACAAAATGTCTCCTAAAAATCATCTCAGATTTGGCAGATTTGAAGTTTTGATGCAAGAATAAACTTCCCAGAGATTCACTCAAGGCTCTCCTCCAGGTTGGTCAACCTGACTGAAAAGCCCACATCAACTTCTGTGAGGATTCTCTCTAACCTTGTTGTGGTCTGACCCAGAGCCTTCTGTTCCCTCACAATCTCCTTCCCTCATGGTCCCTGTGAGTGCACTCTTCAACCCATCAGACTCCTGTCTACAGAAGAGACCTCAAGATCCCATGAATATCTCATGAGCAAGCTACAATTTCCCTTCACTTCATATGGTTTATCACGTCTGAAAGAAAGAGTGAAAGTGTGACAAAAACATTACTTCCCTGGACTCTTCAGAGAATAACTGGGTGACATATCCCCCCCCAACCACCCATCCTATCTCTTGGGGAAGGAGTTGGCTATATTTTTACTAACTACCTCAAACAAGTAGATACTATGTTACTCTGTAGAATAGCCTGAGTAGGCAGCCCAGCCCATATTGCTTCCCATTGCCCCTGTGCTGACGTGAAACAGAAAACTATTGCTGAACTTCACCAAAATCTGAGTCCTGAGAAACCCATACTGCACTATGGTAGTGAATACTTCCACCAATTAATCCCCTAAATGCTTAATAAACCGGTGAGTTTTGGAAATGGTCATGTGAGATTCGTTTAGTGGTTTTTATATTAACATGAACCTGAAACAACTGGAAGAGCAAAACCACAAAGGTATACACAGCTCTAATACTACCTAATCTATAGTAGGTTGAATGCTGTATACCAAATTTTTAGCCCAGTTTTAACCAGGCCTTCATTGTTTCAGGTGCAAATGTAATCGTGGACACAGGGGTTTTTTTTTGTTTGGTTGGGTTTTTTTAAGGTGATATAAAGCCAAATTCAATTTAAGTATACACAACTTCAAGCAGCAACCATACAAAATCTAGTTCTGTCAGTCCAAATTATAAACACACTTTAATTTCCCACATTTTACATCAAATGTAAAAGAAAAAGGTCAAATGATAGAAAGAATTATTGGTAGTTGTGGAATATTTTGTTAGTGTTTCTTATATGAGTGAGTGTCCTAGGTTCACCTCATGATTTAAACTGACAAATTCTCCGCTGATTTTCTCCCCATCACCTCACTGCCTTCAGTATGATTGTATGGGGTGTAAATCACTACAGTATGTGTCCCATATGCTACGGAATAGCTCAATATTAAAGGGCATTGGTCTTCCCACCACCATGAAGCAAAAAATAGAGTGGAATGGTCTTCCTCTCCCACTTCTCCATGACAGATTCTCTTGGACATGCTGGAGGAAGCAGAAAGAAGAAGAGAGGAAAAACTGTATGGGTCTATCTTTCGGAAATAAAGCCATAGATGCCCTTGAAATCTCAGCTGTTCCCTGGTTATATGAAGCTGTAGCTAAAAATCTCCCTGTAGCTAAAAATATTGTTAAAGATAGAGATAAATATTGTTAAAGATAGAGATAAACTTCATTGAAGCTGTTGGGTACAGTTGCCACCCTTCATTTAAGGTAACTGCAAAAAGCAATTAAGTTCCTAATTAGATTGTGTATCTTGCAAGCATGTATTTGATTTAAAATGATTTATAGCTCTCCGCAATTTACTTGGGAGTCCAAATACTGCTATGGGCAAATTTACTTTCATCTTTCCACAACTATGGCTTAAATTGTGTTTCCGAAGTAATACACATTGTCTGTTAGTTGCATTTTGCATTGTGTGGTATAATTGATTACTCATTGTCTAAACATGCCATCTAGCAGAATGAATTGTCAATTTATTTTCACGTCATTTAAAATAGAAATACGTATTAAATCATTGACTAACAATGTCATATGAGACATAATTACATAATTATGTTGCAGCAATTGGCAATGATTATTTATTTTGAATGATGTATATGGTTCTGGTCTTCATGCTGAAAGATTTGCTAGGTCCTGGGAAATTTGTATGACTTTTAAAATAACATACACTTCCATGCAAAGAGACCTCATTTCCTTAGCATGAAGATTGCACAAGTTCATTTCCTTTCAACACACCCAGTAGAAACAGAAGAAAGCACCACATTA
This sequence comes from Macrochelys suwanniensis, assembly GCA_033296515.1. Classification (NCBI taxonomy): domain Eukaryota; kingdom Metazoa; phylum Chordata; order Testudines; family Chelydridae; genus Macrochelys; species Macrochelys suwanniensis. Next base: position 133,091,813 of record CM065776.1, on the reverse strand, counting down.
GGCAACTTTAGCATGCAGACGTACCTAAATGCCATACCTTATCACCAAAATATACTGTAGACTTGATGTTCACAGCAAACTCCCTTTCACTTGCAACATACAGCCCCCATGAACATCTAGTCCATCACAGTTCTTGCCTTAGTGTTTTTTTAGATTCCCAATGTTCATGTTGATAGGAAATGCACAAGTGTAGCTGTCACTCTGAAGCTTCACTCTTGCAGAGAGTTCTACTTGGTCAGCCCTTTGTGATTTCAATGGAGTTCTGTGTTGGGGTATCGTTTCTGCCTACAGGGAGCTCAGTGCTAGATCAGGGTCTATGTTGTGTGTGTGTGCAGGGCCGGTGCAAGGAAGTTTCATGCCCCCCCCGAAACTTCCTTGCACCAGCCCTGCGCGCCCCCACCCCCCCAGCTAATGCCGCCCCCGCAGCAGTCAGCTCCACACACACCCACACCTAACCCAACGGCAAACCACCACCACCCCCGCCCACGACAGCCTCCCCACCTGCCCGCAGGCCGCAGCGGGGGCGCTGGGCTTGACTCCCCTCCCCTCCACGGCCCGCGGCGGGGGCGCTGGGCTCGGCTCCCCCCGCGGCCCGCAGCACTGGGCTCAGCTCCCGGCCCCCCGCGCGGCCTGCGGTGGGCTCGGCTGGCTTTCCACCCCCCCACTCCACGGGCCGCGGCGGGGGTGCTGGGCTCTGCTCCCCCTCAGCTCCCCGCCTGCGGCAGCTCACCTCAAGCCAATAGCAGGGGCAGCAGCTGATCTTGGCATTTAGAATCGTCGCCGCCCCCCAAATCCCGGCGCCCTAGGTGACCGCCTAGGGTCACCTAATGGGAGCGCCGGCCCTGTGTGTGTGTGTGTGTGTACACCGCAAGGCACGGTGTTCATTGTTTAAAAAGAGGTACATGCTTTATTTTTATGTAATTTCACAAAAAGTCTTGATAACATTGTTAAACAGAACTTTCTTGAGGTTGCAGAACAATTTGCATTATAACCTACTTTTTTTCATATGATCAAAATTTTCTTAAATATTCAAACTGCAATCTTAAATTTTACTTGCGTGTTGTCTGCTCAAAGGTGGAATTGGTTCAAACATTAGAACAAAATCTCTTCAGCCATTTGGGAGTTTAGTGATGGAGAAAAAAATACACATACACTCACACACACACACTCTCTCTCTTACATTTCCCTTTTGAAATAAATAATCCCTCTTTCTCTTTTTAGAAATGACTGACGTATGAAATATGGCATGAATTTAATCCTCTGGTGACTAGTACCTTATTTATTTAAAAGCATTATTATTTTTTATTTTACTAGTTTATGAACCTTTGAAAACTGCAGCTTGAGCACATATTTCCATTAAGTTGGTACATGAGTACACTGCATATGTGCTTGCATCATGGAATGTGTTCACTTTGCATCTAGAATCACAGGCCAATCTCTGTGATCCTGGGATTGTATTGTACTGATTGCAAGGTTACTGGAAGCATTCCCCGAACTGGTTATTTTTACCCCCTTTCCCTGGTGTAACTCCCCAGAATGTTTCACAAAATTACGAGCATGTAGCCCTTTTGTCTGACGTGCACCCAGTACTGCACAGTAGTAACAGATGGTAAACATGAATATCTAAAAATGTTTAAAGAAAAATGTATTAAGAAACACCATGTGATCACAGAATTAAAGACATAAGACCAAATTCTGCTCCAGCAATTTCAATTGAGTTATTCCAGATAATCAGAAGGGTAACTGAATGAAAAATGTGGCCCTCTGCCATAATATTTAAACACTAGAGGACAGAATTAAGATTGCACATGCAACCTTATACTTTATATTTCCTGATTGAATGTACAGCTGCAAAATTACCATTGCATTAATATAATTTAATTTGTACTTATTATTCAAGGGGAAAATGGATGTAAAAAGAAGAATGGATGTAAAAAGAATGTAAATTTAGAATTTTTTTCATGTGTTCAGCCCAAATCCAAACTTGTACACTACAGTTTTATAGCCCCATAAACCCAAGTCAGCTGACATGGGCCAGCTGCAGATGGTTTATTGCAGTGTAGACATACTGCAATTGTTTTTCCAACAAAACTGAAAGAAATGTTGTTTGCAAGCAAGTTAAACAAAAGCACAACATGATAATGTCATATCTCTTTCTTTCAACAGCCACTCAACTATGAAAAAAAGAAATCCTATACACTTAATATAGAAGGAGCAAATACACACCTTGATTTCCGTTTTTCACATTTGGGACCATTTAAAGACGTAACAATGTTGAAGATCATTGTTGGGGATGTGGATGAACCTCCACTATTCTCTATGCATTCCTATGTCATGGAAGTTTATGAAAATGCGAAGATTGGTACTGTTGTTGGTACAGTGGCAGCACAAGATCCTGACAGCGCTAACAGCTTAGTAAGGTACAGTAAGTCCAAGCAGTACTGAATTGATCAGTAGTTGCTAACAGATTAATGATATATGGGATGTGTTGGATGATATCTTTTCTGTCAACCTATACTATAAAAAATGGATGAAATTATGACTGTGAACTATGAAGCTGGATCCAAATTCCACACACTCTGTATTACAGACCACATCACCATACTGGGGCAGAAAACTCATATACCCAGGTACAGGAAATCTGAATCTGAAGTTTTCTAAGGGTACATCTATACTACCCGCCTGATTCGGCGGGTAGCAATCGATCTTCTGGGATTGATTTATCGTGTCTCATCTAGATGCGATAAATCGATCCCGGAAGCGCTCCCCGTCGACACCGGAACTCCAGCTCCGCGCGAGGAGTAAGCGGAGTCGACGGGGGAGCCTGCCTGCTGCGTCTGGACCCGCGGTAAGTGCTTTTAAGTTCGAACTAAGATACTTCGACTTCAGCTACGTTATTCACGTAGCTGAAGTTGCGTATCTTAGTTCGACTCCCCCCCCGCCCCCCCAGTGTGGACCAGGCCTTAGGCCTAAGTTTCAAGGTGTTTGGATTCAGCCAACATAGAGAAAGAGGATTGCTGGTCATATCTAAAATTTTGGCTTGGGTCCATTCCGGGCTTACAGCAGAGTTACTATACATATTTTAGGCCATACTGAGGAATATAGTGGTAGTTCTTTTGTTGCTTTATATAAGGAAGTGTGGTTCTTTTCAAACAAAATGTATGACAATTCTGTAGATAAACGAACAAATATCTAAAGGTGGAATTGGATTCGGATCTTTTTAGAAAAAAAAATAATTCCCATATGACTATATGTTTGGTAGCCTAATCCTTTTTATGAATGAATTGTAAATCCTTTGTGTGACTATGTGAGAAAGTAAATGGAAATCAGTCTTTCTGAAGTTAATTGGACATACACAATTTTAATTAAAGCCTACTGTATGAATATGATACTCTCAATACAGTGAAACAATTACCATGGAATGTTATAAACTTCTAATTTTTATGATTCTGAAACCTGTTTTTGTGCTGATACACCAACTCTCAGAAGTGTTTGGTATCCAACAGTCAGTATCCACAATTTGGTAATGCTAAGATAATGCATTTAATTGTAGTTATCATGTTATTGTATAAATGATAACATTTGTATGTTAACTAGTAAAATTAACTAGACTAAGAGACCAGTCGCTTCCTAAGTCAGCTAAATGACAATGGCTGTAAGGAAGATGAATCTGTGACCGCATAACGTGGAACAACATGGGGATTAGCTTTCTTGCTAGCCTGAGAACAGGGAAGCCAAGTGGAGATCTGCCACCCCTCAACAGTTTCCAACTGTTAAGAGAATTTCATCTAGAGAAGAGTCAGAGGAAGGTGGTGGGAGGGAAGCCTTAGCAAGTTGTGAAGGGCTGAGAAGGAAAACAGCAGTGGGTTTGGTGGGTAGAGTGGGAAGCTTGTTGGAGAAACAGCTGGCACCAGTCCTGGCAGTTGATATAGCCCTTTGGTGTCTTTTTCACTAGCAACTTGAAACAAGTGGCTGAGGTGACAACATAAATTATTCAGATTCTTTCAATAACTGAACCTAACTTTTGCTCACCCCTGTCTGATCCCTCCTCTTTCTTATCATTTTCCTCACTCATCTTATTGCCTTTATTTCCTCACTCTTTCTTCTCTTTCTCTCTCTTTTAATGTTTTTTTCCCTTTATGAATGGTATGCTTGTGGAAGGACCTGGATTGACTACCTTGGACATTGAAACCCTCTCTTTATCCACAGTAGAGGTTTAGCAGGGACAGCAGCAGTGCAAATGCCCCCTCACTGCCCTACTAGCAGGTTTAATCCTGACCTGTAGGAAACATGGTTAGGCATGAGAGGGAAGTTCATTGTCCAACCGCTCTTTATCCATCCCTCTGAGAGTGCCAAAAAGGGTACCAATTGTGCTGGTTGTTTTTGTTATGGAGATACCTGTCCTCTAATAGCTGGACTAACCATCAAACTCATTTCACATATAATCACCCGAACAATCATCATCTGGTAACAATTTCTGTCATTGCAGCTTTGGGTTGTATTTGAGCCAGAATTCAAGAGGTGAAAGAGTGCACATCACCATATTGAACCATCATATGCCCACACACAACATATTAAGGGGCTTGTAACTGGGCAGGCTCCATCCCCATCCTCTGATACCCCAGAAACCTCTCAAACTCTGTCAGCAGGTGTCAACTTCATGTGAGTTTATTTACAGTCCTGCCACCCTCCCCCATACAGTCTCACACAGCAAAGTATTTGTGGTGCTTTTGGCCCTTTCTCACAGGAAAAGCCCTCCCTTCCCCAAGACCTCAGAGCATACAGGGCTCAGCTAGCCCAGTTCCTCCCCCTCAGTTCCTTCCTGTATCCCCTTTTATACCAGTAAGCTTCTGGTTAATTGGTTCATCACCCCTCTCAGCCTGATTGGGGATTTTCAGCTAATTATCCAATCAGCCTTCTCCAGGGGGTCTGATTGGTGCCAAAGTGGTCAGAGTGCTGACTTACCTTTTAGTTTCCAGCACTCTGTCATAGGGCTTTAATATTTAAAGGGCCGAATTGTGGCTTTGTGACTGCTCTGAGGAATGGGTGACACATACTTGTGGTACCCCATGAGCAGAACAGGAATGAGCACTTTCCCTGGTGCAGATTGCCTTCCCCTCTATGCTGGCTGTCACACTGGGGAGGAGAGTCAAATCTCTCTCCTTATTTCTTACCTACCTGAGCAGAGGGAAATAGCAGCTCTGTGAAGACTACATGACCCATGATGCAGGCAATCAGTGGAGGGAAGTAAAGGATTCCCTTATTCCCCTGCCCTGTTGTGGAGGGCAAGTTACTGACTTACCCAATATGTTTGAAATATAGCCATAAAACGCCCATTAACTTTAATAAGAGCTGTTTGATTAATGTCTTAAAATTCAGGGGTGAGCCTGTTGTGAGGAGGATAACAGGATTACTTTCTCCATGTTCATCCCCACAGAATGTTAGCTTAAAACAATCAAACAAAAATCACTTTGCTTGATATTGATTTAATAGAAAATACAAAATCTACAGTAAAGGTATGTGTTTCACAGGTGATCCATCGACAGTGCTGGCTAGCAGTCAATTAAGTTACTTTAGAGAGATCCATTATAGAATGATACTAGTCCACAGTACAATTAAAGAGCAATAACTTTCTTCACAGTGTCTCATAATCCAGTTGTATGTCCTTTCCATTTTATAGGGACACTGCCATTGCTGAGGTTGATATAGCTTTAGACACACATGGTTTCAAGCATATTATTAATTTATTATCTACTGGTTTAAAGATACAATTTATTTACTACCCAATTAAGTTGCACTTTATTCTGGTGGCAAGAATGATCACTGTGGACAGAGTAAGGATCAGAAAAGTGATTACAGCAAATAACTGTCCCTAGAAGAAATATTTTTAAAAAATTCTTAGCAATAAAGCCAAGCAGCAGGTGACCAAATACAGATATTGTTATCTGCTGTTAGGAGGTGGGAGATCCTTTTCTCCATATTGCATCACTGTAGTTTCCACATAACATTTCTTATTTTTCACATAAGTCTAAATCGAAAGATGTTGCCACTATGTCAAATTGTACATGTGGTTAAACATTGCTAGTACTGACACTGTAGTTGACGTAGATGAGGACATTCTATTTTTTTCTCTACCCACAATATCATCACAATCTTTATATACCTCCTTCAAATTGATGATGATGAACCGTCGTCTTCTGTACCAGTTTCAAAATGCAATATTTTTTTAATTGTCAGTGGTTTCTGTGCTTGGGAAAATCAATGACCCTATTTCTTTCTTTTTAACGTACCCAATTTACTTTATCTAGACATTTACTATGCTCAGCTCTGTGCCTTACAGATTATAAAAGTAAGCAAATCCATCTGTTTCTCTCAGTTCACTCATCATTATGTGTTTCTGGATTTGTTTTTTTTTATTTATTTTGGGAGGGCCAAATCAAATACTGGGGTTTACATTTAGAGGTAAAGGGGATGAGTTGTAAAGACATGCTTACTGTTATTCTCCTTACATCCTTACCATTCAGTTTTCTGCTGTTCAAAGCTGCCTAAACAGTATAGTTTGCTTAATCAGCATGCACTGAATCAGGGCCTTGATTTACACCACTGCTTTATTTGGTTGACAAAGGAACCATTTTAAACTAATTACAGTGAATGGTAATAGTTTGTTTCATTTCACTCAACGTTAACCTGTTTGTTTTTTTTAAAACCTGAAAGATTTTCAAAGTTTACAGTGCTCTTTTGGATGAAAATTAATTTTCTGTAGAAACATTAAAAATTCCTGATTTCAGTGTGAAGGAGAGTTTTTTATTGAAAATTCCTAGGGGAAAAAAAACAATTTTGAATGAAATTTTGCAAGATTTGTTTTCATTCCTATAAAGGTTAGTGGTAACGATCTTGGTGTGAAATCTGATATTTTAAGAAAGACTTAGCCAAGTACAGAAGAAAAGAGGAAATGAAAGATGAAATTTGGTCATTATAATGTTATTTGGGTATTTTATTTGACATCTTTTCAAACTTTGTTTTTAATTGTCTGTCTTCTTTCTGGACCTGCTACATGCAGCCCAAGTGAACAAACTGTGCACAATACTTCTATGGGGGTTAGGTTGGAAAGAACCTTTCTCTGACAGGCCTCAAACCAGCAGTGGAACAGCTCCAGGGCTGCTAACACTGCCTCAGGGCTGTAATAGTCCCTGGGCAATGGTGCCATCCCTGTAAGTGATTTTGTCTGGTGCATTCCTCTAGTCACAGTGCATTCTCCTTGAGGCATTCTTCCTGCAACTGCTCTGCTTAGGCAGAAGAGTTCTGAGGAAAGTCGGTTGTCTGTTATTCTCTAAACCCCGATGCACCTAGTGCTCCATAGAGCAGCAAGGCTGTGATTTGAAGACTTGAGATGTTCTCATTTTGAGCAGCTAGAAGTTTGGAAACAGATCTCATGCAACACGTTTCCCATTACTTTAATATGCTAATAGGTACTGTTGTATGTGCCAGTGGCATGGGCTAACTTCCCTCGTATAAACATAGAACTATGCTTACTGATCTTAGGGCTTCAGGGATGGGGGGAAAAGTCCCCCTTGACATTGTGTCCTAAATCAGGGCACTGGATTAAGAAAAGTCTTACTCTAATGCATAAACATATAGTAATGGCGGCTTCTATTACAGGGCTGGGCAAACTACGGCCCACGGGCTGGATCTGGCCCACCAGCCATTTTAATCCAGCCCTCAAGCTGCTGCTGGAGAGCGGGGTCTGGGGATTGTCACCAGGGAGCAGGGTCGGGGTCCACTCCACGTGGCTTTCAGAAGCAGTGGCATGGCCCCCTTCCAGCTCCTACACATAGGAGCAGCCAGGGGGCTCCGCTCTGCACACAGCTCCCACCCCAAGTGCCACCCCAGAAGCTCCCATTAGCCAGGAACCACAGCCAATGGGAGCTGCAGGGGCAGTGCCTGCAAATGGGGCAGTGTGCAGAACCGCCTGGCTGTGCCTCCGCATAGGATCTGGAGAAGGGACAAGCCACTGCTTGTGGGAGCCACTTGAGGTAAACACTGCCCAGAGCCCACCCCTGTTCTAGTACTTCTGCTGAGCAATATATTAGAGGGTTTGATTTAGACAGCTCAATCAGTGATTATTAGTCAAAGATAGATCAGCACTATACGGAAGCACTACATCCATTTGGGGAAGCAGGTCTGCAGCTTACATTTACACTGCTCCAAAGACTATGAGCTCACTTCAGGGTATATTTATACACCCCTTGTTTACAGCAAACAGAGAATTCCCCCAAATTCAACCCAATTAAGACAAACCCAGTGCTTGATTTAGGGGCACACAACCCAGGCGACCGCTTGGGGTGCTGGGCTTGGGGGGCGGTGTGCCAGGCTCGGGATCCTGTATTTGTTGTACAGATGATAGCATGCAAATGTATCATCTTATATGACAGGGATAAATCATTCATGCAAATTGTGCATTAAAGTGGTCAAATGGGCTATAAATGCAATAAAAATAAGGTATTTAAAAGTTTAACAAATAGAGGGGGGCACTGAAGATACTCCTCACCTGGGGCACCATTTGGTCTAGGGCCAGCCCTGGCCAAACCTTTCATTCTTTCCCTTATCTAGTTTGTGCTTCCTGTTTTCAGGGTACAGAGATATCCCCCCCCCCCCCAATTATTTCTAGCATCTGCACCAATTATTTCTGGCAGTTTATTTAGTTAAGGACTCCTATACCAATTTTCTCAAATTTCCTAGCACCCTGTTTATATTGTGCATCACTTCTCAAAGGTTCTGCATACACAGTGTTACATATAAGTGTGGCAAGAGTGCAGAGCATGGTGGTAGTTTGGTTTTACTGTAGTTAAATGTTGAGAATAGAAAGCCTTCTAAAAATATCATATTTTTAGAAGGCTTTGTATTTAACAAATATTTTTGTAGTTATCACATATTTTTCATGTAGTGAATTTTACAATATTTCCAGGATTCAACTCACTGTTTTAAACAACAATTTTAAGATTTCCTCCAATCATGTGTTAGACCCATTTGTTTTCTCCTGCCTTAAATAAGATTGTAAGCGGTTCAAAGCAAGGATTGTCTCTTACTAGCTGTTTGAACAGACAGTCCCTGTACAAAGGGTCCTAATCTTGATTTGATCTTTATGTGCTATTGTAACACAAATAACAAATATAAACATCTCCCACTTTTCGATACAATTTCCATCATTGGTTAAAAACTGACTCTTCTAAGTGACTGACTTTTGTTGGATCCTTCCAGGGCTGATTAAGGCAGGTTTCACTATATTAGTATTTTGAAATTCAAAGCATTTTCATGTTGAACCAAACCACTCAGTATTCCACTTTGCTATAATGAACTTCATTAGTCAGTGCAGAGCTTGATTAACAATAGGAAACTGAAGTAGTCTGAGTACCTTCCTGAATGCACTAGAAAATAAACTGCTTTCTTTCCCTCCTCTCCAACCTGACTCTTGTCACTATAGCTATAATACATGGAAGATTTAGATACAAAGTAAATTGGGCCGCATGGTTCAGTTGCCTTTTATACAAAGCAGCTGCTTTATTTCCAGAAAAGGTAGAAAGCATTAACCAGATTAAGGAAACCTACAAAATTGGAAAAGCTTTTCTGTGAGCTTCAGACTGCTCATTTTATGGGGAGTTAGTGGAGCATGTAGTAGAGTTTCCCTGCTGCTTTTGGCTTTCTGCTTTGTCTAACTGTCGCATAGTATTACCTCATAATGGATGATATATGATAGTGGTTAAGATACCTACTCTGTTATAGAGTAGAAAAACCTGCTTTCCAGCCACTGAGTGATCTCTGGGAGCTGTAATGAACTCAGATTTGCGTCAGTTTAGTCTGGATTAAATTGCTAACCTTCTGTTTGGAGCTTTCAAATGACCTACTAATTAAATAATACATTACTTAGTCACAGGATTACAAAATTAACATTATATAGGGAAATTAATTTGGGTTTCAAATAATGGAGCAAATGCAGGAAAGTATTTTAACTTTTGCTGCATTGCTAGTAAAATATAGGGATGATTTGACAAATTATATGGTATCGTACTTTAGAGAGCCAGGAAAATTTTTGATATTTTAAAAGGAACACTGAGATGCATATTGTAACAAAGAATATAATCTCTTGTAATTCAATGTATTATTAACATTCTTTTTGTGACCTTTAAGAACTTTAATGATCTTGAGCTGGATTATATTTATGTTCCTAAATGCACAATGTTATACTTATTAGAGATGGAACAAAAGCAACCCCTCAAATTCTGAACCCTCCTTAATTTTTATTTGAGGAACCTATAGCCAAACCTGTGCTTACACAAAGTAGGTTCTGGTTCAGTATCAGATCTTAGGAGTGAGTATGCAAAGGATCTATAGTGTGGGTTTGGAAATGAAATACATTCTGTTTTTATCATTTTTTCTTCCCTGCCTACTAGCTGGTCTTCCTAAAACCCACTGCTGATAAGTAGGGAAGAGAATGAAAGCCCCACCCTTCAAAAAAAACCAACCCAAAACAGACAAAGCCAAATTGCACAGGCTCAATTATCCTACATGTCTTTTGGAAGATAGGTCTAATGAGCTTCGGTGATCTGGTAAACATCCTGACCTACACCCTTCCCACACCCACACTGCAAGAGGAAGCAGAGCAGGGAGCTGGAGTTGCTTGCTCAAGTGGGTTCTATGGCAAACACACTGTCCAGAATCACTTATTACTCCAAGGCCCTTTTTATATTATGGTACATGCTATGCTGATGAAGAAAAAAAACATATTAATATAGAATGCAGCATATAAGTGGAGTGAAGGTTTCCATTGATAAAGCAGGCCACAATATATAAATGATAGAAGAGCATCTCCTATTTCAGTTAGGTGCATAATACATATAAACAATGGAGTGACAGGCACCTAATATAAGATTGAAACACATTACATCATCAGTGCAATAAAAAGCTCCTATAATAGTCTAGAATGCAGTATGTAAAGAGCGCAGTGAAAACCCCTACCATAAAGTAGGCCCAGTACATGCTGGAACAGTAGAAGCTATTATATTATGGAATGGAGTCTGTGAACTGTGGGAGTACAGGCTTAATATGGAGATGTAGGGTTAGTGGAAGGATGCTCACTGTAATCTGGAAAGCTGTATGAGAATAAGGTCAACAACAACAAAAATACTTTGCTAATATTATATGGAGATATGCCTATCTCATAGAACTGGAAGGACCTTGAAATGTCATCGAGTCCAGTCCCCTGCTTTCACTAGCAGGACCAAGTACTGTCCCCTGACAGATTTTTTTTTGCCCCAGATCCCTAAATGGCCCCCTCAAGGATTGAACTCACAACCCTGGGTTTAGTAGGCCAATGCTCAAACCACTGAATGATGAGAACAGAAGTCAACAGAAGGTCCTTACTATGGTCAGCAGTGATTAAGTATATAATATATATGCAGAAAAGGGTCAATTTGATAATTAAATCATGGCGTAGTATAGAGAATGAACTGTTTTCTGTCTGTGTTCTGTATAGATTGAATATATCACTTTGGCTCTATTTTATGAATCTGTGCTACGGGAATCACCCTGTTGTATTTTTATGAATCTGGGTAATATATGGGAATCACCTTGTTGGCTACTGCAGAACCTACTTTGGTACAAAGCAAAGGATGGATAAAAAGGTAGAGATCCTTTCTTGTGTTTACTCATAAAATTTGTAAGGCACTAGGATGACACAGTGAGCAGGATGGTAACAAAGCTCTGATAGATGGACTGTAAAGTTTTCCCACTCTGTATGTCTCTGCAGGAGTTTCAGTGTGCAGTACAGCTATGCAAATAACTGATTTTTGTTTTGTTTTAAGGCAATTGCAAAAAAATCAGAGAAAAAAATAATGGGTTGACTCAAAACCAATTTTTTCCCCAAAATTTTCTGTGAACTGAAAAATAAATAAATAAATAAATAAAAATAGTGTTGGGTTAAAGGAAAAATTTCAGTCAACTCAAAACAAAAGGTTTTATTTTGAGTGGTTCTTTTAAATAAATAAATAATATTGAAGCATATTTTCAAATGAAGTTATTTTGAATCAAAAAATCAAAACATTGTCTTTTTTAACTTTTCATTTCAACATTTTTTACTCTTTTGGCATTTTTGTGTCCTGGTGTTTTTGACATGAACAATTTGGCAAAACTAACATGCATTCACATAACAGTTCAGTGTCAGTGAATCTGCATTTTTTGCCAGAAAAATTCATCCAGTTCTAGCGTGCAGATCCATGCAAGCAGAGAAGGCAGGGGCCTTTTTTCCCTCTCGTATTATATCTTTGTCCTCTCTGTTCCCTCAATATTCTTTTTCCCAAGGTCTGCAAGGTTGTCTGTAAATCAAAATATATGAAGAGCACCCTATGTTGCTTGGCTGAAGACTAGAAATCATCTGCTTTGTCTGAATTGCTGTGGGTCTTCCCTGGGGCTGCAGAGTACATCTCTTTAGTGACAGTGTTGGAACAGAAGCAGCTCTCATCCAGTTGATGCTCCTTCCCTGTAGATACCCAAAATATTATTGGGCTAGGTTAAGCTGTGTACTCTATCTCTGCTATGCATATATAAACAGCAGCTAATGACAGCCATTTCACCTGGGTGACCTCAAAGATTTAAAAGCCATTATTTACTTTATTGGCAAAACCAGGTTTGAGCAGAGTCTTTCCTGTCATCCTCATGCATTCAAATTACAAGATATTTCTAATGTTCTTCTGGAAAGAAGTCATGTGTCAGTTGAAGGCAATGGTGCTTAACATCTGCCTTGTCCCAAAGAAAGTATAAAAGATTATGAATTTGGCTCATCAGGCAAGACTAAAACTCAGGAGACTGTATTCCTATCCAGCTCTAAATTGGCACTGATGAGACTGAGGATTGTGCATGTCACTGTCCTGCCTGTTTTAGATACCTAAGAGGCTTTACAAATTGATTAGATTCAGTACAATCAAGTCTTGGATTAAATTTCAAGTGACCTGGACATTTCTGAGTATGCGTGGGCACTGTCAGAGAGCTGGCTGCTCCAGCTGCAGCAAGTCATTGCTTGCTGGTCAGAAGACAGAACCTTCATTAAACATTACTAGTGCCTCCCAAATGTGAAAAATGTGGCATTAGCCCACCATGTATAAAAACAGATTACACTGCTCTACAGCCAAAATGCTTCTGAAATAAATGTAGTTAAACTTTACTAATTCTGGGTCACTGAGAACAAAAATGATGCTTAAAATTGTTGATTGGCTCTAGTTTTCAAGACATGCTATTGGGTCAGTATATACGACCCTTGACTTAGGAATGGCAGAGGATAAATGAGTTATAAAGGGAAGGGATCTCAATTTAAACCAGAAATGACTAAAATACATCTTTGACTGGATCTATGAATAAATCTATGACTGGGTTTGGACAGTACTTGCTTTTTAGGCAAAACAATGAATGATGCAATCTGAAGCTGGTATTGCGTCATACATGATATGAATTGCATCATGTTATTCCTAGAAGTCATGGATGATGCAATCATAACAAAGCTTACATCACTCTGCTGAAGAAATTGCCCTATATCAGCTCTAGAAATCATACAGTGTCGTGCTCTCTTATTTGTCAGTGTTTGATTTTGCAAAGGGACACATTTCTGTTTAGCCAAAGTGAGCAGAGATGCCTCATACTTGTGTGAACAGTGCAGATAACTTCTGCTATGTTTGTGGTGAAGTGACTTTTGCATCACAAAAGCGCAGTATAACCACTATGGTTAAGAAAGCCTATCACCTTTCTTTTGGCTGCAAAATTGGAGATCAGGACAAGAGGTGGGCCCCACACATATGCTGCAACACTTGTGCAACAAATCTTTGCCAGTGGTTGAACAGGAAAAGGAAATCTATGCCTTTTGCAGTGCCAATGATTTGGAGAGAGCCAACAGATCATACCAGCAATTGTTACTTCTGCATGGTGCCTCCCTTTGGGAAAGTTGTGTCAAAGAAGAAAAAGTGGACTGTGCATTATCCAAACATTCCATCAGCTATACGCCCAGTACCCCATGGAGACGGACTGCCGGTTCCTGATGCACCAGAATCATTCTCACTTGAGTCAGATGAGGAAGAGGAAGAGGATGAAACTTCTGGTCCTGAACCATCAATGTCACAGGACCCACATTTTCTCCCATCCTCCTCCTCTGAACCACACCTCATAACATAAGGTGAACTGAATGACCTTGTCAGGGATTTGGAACTACCCAAGAGTAAGGCAGAGCTTTTGGGCTCCAGACTACAGCAGTGGAATCTCCTGGCAGGTGATGGTAGGGTTTCCATGTTCCGTGACCATGAAAAGGATCTTGTCCCATTCTTCTTCATGGAAGATGATCTTGTAGCCTGCAACAACATCAAGGGTGTGATGGCAGCCCTCAACATCGTTCACGATCCAGATGAGTGGAGACTGTTCATTGATTCATCGAAGACGAGTCTGAAAGCTGTTTTACTGCATAATGGCAATGTTTTGCCATCAATTCCAGTTGGTCATGCAGTCCATATGAAGGAAACCTATGACAACATGAAACAACTTTTGAGGTGCATAAACTATGACCAACATCAGTGGCAGCTTTGTGGCGATTTGAAGGTTGTTGCTCTCTTGCTTGGTCTGCAGACTGGATACACAAAGGACTGCTGTTTTCTCTGCGAATGGGATAGTCGTGCAAGAGATTCCCACTACATCAAGAAAGGTTGGCCACTCCGACAGTCATTGGAGCCTGGGAGGAACAGTGTTCAGCATCCACCACTTCTTGAATCAAGGAAGATTTTGTTACCACCCTTACACATCAAGCTGGGTCTGATGAAGAACTTTGTCAAGGCCATTGACAAAACACAAGCAGCTTTCAAGTACCTCCGTGGAAAATTTCCAAGGTTAAGTGAAGCTAAGATAAAGGAAGGTGTCTTTGTTGGTCCTCAGATTCATGAACTTCTTCGAGATGATGCATTTGACCATGCACTGCATGGGAAGGAAAAAAAGGCATGGAAAGCCTTCCAGTTAGTGGCCATAAATTTTCTCGGAAACAACAAGGCAGACAACTACAGGTTGTTGGTGGAAAACCTCCTCAAGGCATACAAAAGCCTTGGTTGCAACATGTCACTGAAGATACATTTTTTGCACTCTCATCTAGGTTTTTTCCCACCGAACTGCGGAGCATTGAGCGACGAGCACGGCAAGCGATTTAACCAGGACATTGCAACAATGGAGAAATGCTATCAGGGCAAATGGAGCCCATCAATGCTTGCAGACTATTGCTGGACAGTGACAAGAGACGCTCCATTTAATGAATACAAGAGACAAGCCAAGAAGCGCCGAGTAGACACTGAATAGGACTAAACTATGTACATCATAGTTTTTTGCCTTTTGTTTCATAATACATTTTATTTATAGAACCCCTTTGCTGATTTGTAAAGTGTTACATAAACAGGACAGGTGAAATAGTATCATGTAAAGCAACCATAAACACATGAAAAGACCTAGGTTTGCAATTTATGATTAAAACTCTACTATCTACACAATATACATAGCCATAAAATGTAAAAACTTAAATATCTTAGAAACAGTAGCCAATCAGTTGTTTTAATTGTCATATTTGAATTCAGCACATCAAAATACATACTAAATAGCACATTTTATCTCTGAAGCAGACGACTTCTCAAAAATTGTAGACCAGTATTACCTTTCATTCTGAGAAAAGGGAATGCTGTTTGTATGAGGGGGGGGAAACATTTTCCCTACATTCACTTTTATTCACTGGCAACTTCTACACATCTTTCCTACCTTTGACACACGTCTCCTGAGTTTTAGTCTTGCCTGAAGGGGCAAATTCATAATCTTTTATACTTTCTTTGGGACAATGCAGATGTTAAGCACCATTGCCTTCAACTGACACATGACTTCTTTCCAGAAGAACATTAGAAATAACTTGTAATTTGAATGCATGAGGATGACAGGAAAGACTCTGCTCAAACCTGGTTTTGCCAATAAAGTAAATAATGGCTTTCAAATCTTTGAGGTCACCCAGGTGAAATGGCTGTCATTAACTGACGAAATGTGTTTAGACTCAAACCAGGGTGGATATGGAGGACTGTAGATATAAGATCTAATCCTTCTCTCTTGGATCTTCGTATTCAATAACCCTTCTTAAGGCTTGAAAGTCTAAATATTACCAGTTTTCTTTCTTTAGGGCCAAACAGTTACTTCTATCTATATTTAAGATGGGGAAACCCCTTGCATCAATTTAGGGTTCATATACAGATTCGACCCCTTTGACCAGCAGTAAGGATGAGTGGGGACTTGTAGCAAGGTGTTGGTGCAAAAGCACCTGTTTAGCCCCTGCCCAGTCAGCTCCAATCTGGGGAAACAGATTGGGGCTGATGGAAAAGGCCTGATGCTGGCCTGAGGATTGGCAACACCTGCTGGTCTGACAAACCTAGGGCGATAAAGGCTGGGTGTGAGACAGATGGCTGGGACCAGCCAGGGAGAAGTCAGTCAGGGAGGGAACTGGAGGCCTCCTAGTTGAAGGCTGGCTTGGCTTGGCTTGGCTTGGCTTGTAAAGAAGGAGATTGATCCTGTAAAGTTGTATATAGATAAACACTGGTGGTGGGATAACCTTTAGTAAATAAAGACATGGGTGTTGCACAACCCTGAGGCCTCTCTGAGCATTATTGGGGGCAGCAATGGGGCCCCAGGAAGAGAGGTGGGGCATGGACCCTGTTACAGGACTCAGATATTTTTTTTAATCCGATGTCAACCTTAGGCTGCCTTCTTTTGCTAGGGTCTCATGGGAAGGGTACAGGTTTAAATCTTTCTGGTTTGGATTGTATGAGTTAGGCACTGCTTGTAGTAACTGGCCATGTGGAGCTTTCCCAGGAGTGCACAGGCAGCACATGTATTACAACCCTTTGTGAAGTGCTGTATACTCCATCATTCACCCTTGATGCAAGGCTAGCCAGATCTGCTCATTTCTAATGGATAATGAGGCCATGCCCTCTGGCCCATGACCCTGAAAGGAATGTGCAGATTGAAATTGCAAGGGAGGAAAGATTCCTTATGCTCTCCCTACCACCACCCAAACACACACCTTTTCTCTCCACACTAGAGTGGTGGAGTACTTCTGCCATGAGACAAAACAGAGTTAACAACAGTGGGAGATTTTCTTAAGAAGTAGAAACTTGGCCTCTTGGGATCCCATTTCTCCATGTTGCGGGTGGGGGTGACTATCTAACAGTCCTCTGAGATGCATTTTTAAAATCGAAACGCATCCACTGAGGTTAGGCTCAAGACATCAGTCAAAGCTAGCTGTACTCATCACATCACTCAGTATTATGTGACTGTTTCTTACATAAAGAATAGGCTGCAGTATCCTTAAGGTTTGTATTGATCAAAATCTTGGTGAAAACTTTTGCTCACAGGCGGTAAACTCAAAGGAATAACTTACTTTTTTTGTGAGCTACTGTTTGAGATATCTTCCCTCTCACCCTCACTTTAAATCTGAGCCCTGGTCTACACTACGAGTTTAGGTCGAATTTATTAGCATTATTTCGATTGATCCGTGCACCCGTCCACACGACGAAGCCCTTAACATCGACTTCTAGGGCTCTTAAAATCGATCTCGCCACTCCACCCCCAACGAGGGGATTAGCGCTTAAATCGATATTGCCGAATCGATGTAGGCTTAGTGAGGACGCAATTCGACGGTATTGGCCTCCTGGATCTATCCCACAGTGCAACATTTGACCGCTCTGGACAGCAGTCTGAGCTCCAATGCTCCGCCCAGGTAGACAGGAAAAGCCCCGCGAACTTTTGAATTTCATTTCCTGTTTGGCCAGCGTGGTGAGCTGCAGGTGAGCGCAGATCTCATCAGCAGAGGTGACCATGATGGAGTCCCAGAACCGAAGACGAGCTCCAGCATGGACCGATGGTGAAGTACGCGATCTGATCGCTGTATGGGGAGACGAAACCGTGCTAGCAGAGCTACGGTCCAAAAGAAGAAACGCCAATACATATGCCAAAGTCTCCAAGGGCATGCAGGACAGAGGCTACAACAGGGACGCGCAACAGTGCCGCGTGAAAATTAAGGAGCTCAGGCAAGCCTACCAAAAAACCAGAGATGCAAACAAACGCTCTGGGTCAGAGCCCCAGACATGCCGCTTCTATGATGAGCTGCATGCCATTCTAGGAGGTGCAGCCAGCACTGACCCACCCATGTGGTATGACTCCGTATGTGGATCATCAGAAACCACAGAGGAGCATGATGATGATAATGATGCTGAAAATAGCGCCCAGACACAGCAAGGAAGCGGAGAAGCCCTTTTCCCCGACAGCCAGGAACTCTTTGTCACCCTGGAGCCAGTACCCTACGAACCCACCCAAGGCGTGCTCGATGCAGGAGAAGGGACCTCTGGTGCCTCTGGTGAGTGTACCTCTGTTAATTAATACATGTTTTATAAGCAAGCGTGTTTAATGATCAATTCGCGGCCAGTACAGCTACAGCTACTGGAAAACTCTGTTAACATGTTCGGGGATGGAGCAGAAATCCTCCGGGGACATCTCCAGAAAGATCTCCTGGATGTACTCCCAAAGCCTGTGCAAAAGGTTTCTGGGGAGGGCAGCCTTATCCTGTGCTCCGTGGTAACACACTCTACCACGCCAGGCCAGTAGCACGTAGTCTGGAATCATTGCTTTGCAAAGCATGGCGGCGTATGGTCCCGGTGTTTGCTGGCATTCAAGCAACATCCGTTCTTTATCTGTCTGTGTTATCCTCAGAAGAGTGATATCATTCATGGTCACCTGGTTGAAATAGGGGAATTTTATTAAGGGGGTATTCAGAGGGGCTCCGTCCCTGCTGGGCTGTTTGCCTGTGGCTGAACAGAAATCTTCCCCGCTGTGACCCACGCGGTGGGGGGAGGGGGAACAGTGAACATCTTGGATGTGTGTCTGTGTGTGTGTGTGGGGGGGTTCGATTAGGTTCGCGCTGCACGTTAACCCAAAAACTGCCGCTACTCCCTTTTCAATTGCCAACCAGTTTTAAATTGCCAGCCCAAAGGCTGTTTGTTATGGGAAATGAGGGGGTTGCTGTTTGAAAACATTCCCACGTTATGAAGGTTAAAGAAGCCTATAGACTGTGGCTTACCATGGCTGCCTGCAAGCCGAATTCTGTTGCCCGCCGGACCTGCTTGTGTGATCTCTCACACCAAACCGGCAGACCCTCAATATAACAGGCAAAGTGCAACCTTGGACCAAATGCACATGTGATATGTAATGTTTGGAGCATTGTTCTCTAATATGTGTCTTTTAAACTACTCCTCTCCCGTTTGTTTCCTCCCGCAGCTGCAAATGTTTCAACGCCACCCCCTTCATCACCGTCCCAGAGGCTAGCGAAGATTAGAAGTAAAAAAAAAAGGAATCGAGATGAAATGTTCTCAGAACTCATGGAATCCTCCCACACTGAAGCTGCCCAGCAGAATGCGTGGAGGCAGACACTGTCGGAGTCCAGGAAGGCAGATTTTGATCGCGCGGACAGGTGGCGTGATGAAGAGAGTAGGTGGCGTCAGCGTGCAGAGAGAAGGCAGGATGCAATTCTGAGGCTACTGGAGGATCAAATGGAAATCCTCCGGCTTATGGCTGAGGAAAGGCGTACGGTTCAGGAAAGGCCGCCTGAGCCCAGACCGCCGCTACAGCCCCTGTGTAACCAACAGCCTAGTCCCGAGTCCCATAACCTCATCCCCGAGACGCCCAAGAACGCGTTTGGGCGGCCTCCGTGCACCCAACCACTCAAGTCAAGAGAACAGTCCAAGCAAGAAAGGGCTGGCATTCAATAAGTTTTAAAGTGCTGTGTGTCCTTGTCCTTCCCTCATCCCCTCCTCCACCACCCATCCTGGTGCTTCCCTTCCTCCACCAGCTATCCCGGGAGACTGTGGCAGTTAGCCCCATAGTTCCCCCTCTTTGTTTTACGAATTAATAAAGAATGCATGATTTTTAAGCAACAATGACTTTATTTCCTCTGCGAGCGGTGATCGAGGGGGGGAGGGCAGGGCGGTTTGGGTAAAGGGAAGTAGAGTGAATGAAGGGGCAGGGCTTTTCATTACAGGGGAAAAACAGAACTTTCACACAGCATCCTGGCCATTCATGAAACTGGTTTTCAAAGCTTCCCTGATGCGCAACGCACCCTGCTGTACTCTTGTAATAGCCCTGGTGTCTGGCTGCGCATAACCAGTGGCCAGGCGATTTGCCTCAACCTCCCACCCCGCCATAAACGTCTCCCCCTTACTCTCACAGATATTGTGGAGCGCACAGCAAGCAGTAATAATAATGGGAATATTGTTTTCGCTGAGATCTAACCTAGTCAATAAACTTCGCCAGCGAGCTTTTAAACGACCAAATGCACATTCCACCACCATTCTGCACTTGCTCAGCCTATAGTTGAAAAGGTCCTGACTACTGTCCAGGCTACCTGTGTATGGCTTCATGAGCCATGGCATTAAGGGGTAGGCTGGGTCCCCAAGGATAACTATAGGCATCTCAACATCCCCAACGGTTATTTTCTGGTCTGGGAAGAAAGTCCCTTGCTGCAGCAGCCGAAACAGACCAGAGTTCCTGAAGATGCGAGCGTCATGTACCTTTCCTGGCCATCCCACGTTGATGTTGGTGAAACGTCCCTTGTGATCCACCAGTGCTTGCAGCACTATTGAAAAGTAACCCTTTCGGTTTATGTACTCGCTGGCTTGGTGGTCCGGTGCCAAGATAGGGATATGGGTTCCGTCTATCGCCCCACCACAGTTCGGGAACCCCATTGCTGCAAAGCCATCCAGTATGAGCTGCACATTTCCCAGACTCACAACCCTTGGTACCAGCAGCTTGGTGATCGCCCTGGCTACTTGCATCACAACAGCCCCCACTGTAGATTTTCCCACTCCGAATTGATTCGCGACTGACCGGTAGCTGTCTGGCGTTGCAAGCTTCCACAGGGCTATCGCCAGTCGCTTCTGTACTGTGAGGGCTGCTCTCATCTTGGTGTTCTTGCGCTTCAGGGCAGGGGAAAGCAACTCACAAAGTTCCATGAAAGTGCCCTTACGCATGCGAAAGTTTCGCAGCCACTGGGATTCATCCCAGACCTGCAGCACTATGTGGTCCCACCAGTCTGTGCTTGTTTCCCGGGCCCAGAATCGGCGTTCCACTGTATCAACAAGCCCCATTAACACCATGATGTCCACCTTGCGGGGGGGCCTTTTTTGAGAGAGGTCTGTGTCCATGTCCTCATCACTGTCCTCAGGGTGCTGCTGTTGCCTCCTCGCCTGCTGTAGCTCTAGCAGCTCCTGGTTCTCGTTCTCCATATACTCCTGGACAATGCGCGTGGTGTTCATAACGGCGAGAACAGCCGCGGTGATCTGATCATGCTCCATGCTTTCCCTGGTATGCTGTTGGCAGGACAGCAGAGTGGCAGCAGAAGCAGCGGGTGGATAACAATGGATAAAGCAATATGGCGCCCATATGAAAAAAGGCGCGAAAGGATTTTTTGCTCCCCCCTCAGTTGCTTTCACGGAGGGAGGGGGGAGCAAGGGTTAGGCTCATTTCCTTCTAGCTGCAGATGGTACAATATGCGGTGAGCAAGGAGGCGCCTTCCCTTCTAGCAGCAGATGGTACAATATGCTTGATATCCATCATCAGCTCCTGGCCCCCTCAAGGATTGAACTCGCAACCCCGGGTTTAGCGGGCCAACGCTCAGACCGCTGAGCTATCCCTCCGCCCGTGTTCCAGGCAGTACTGAATCTCCCTTAAACAAAACGTAAAAAAGAGAATGACCAGAGTCACTCTGGTCACTCCCATTTATGTCCAAGCGCCCCTGGCCAGCCACACCATAGGCCGCCGGCCAGGAGCACATGAATACCAATCATATTGTACAATCTGCTGCGAGAAGGAAAGGAGCTTCTGCTGTGTGGTCCCGCGACCACAACCATTTATGGCATATTGCACCATCTGCAGCTAGAAGGCAAGGCGCTCCTGCTGTGTAGTCCCGCGACTACCAGCCTCAGGCGGAATGGCCCCCTCAAGGATTGAACTCGCAACCCCGGGTTTAGCGGGCCAACGCTCAGAACGCTGAGCTATCCCTCTGCCCGTATTATAGTGTGACTGAATCCCCACTAGACCTAATGTCCAGGCGTACGCTGGAGATGTACGGTAATTGTGAGCTGAGCAGGCTTCCGTAGCAAACACGGAAACCCCGGAAAAAAGGCGCGAGAAATATTGCTTTCACGGAGGGAGGGATGACATGTACCCAGAACCACCAGCGACAATGTTTTCTGCCCCATCAGGCTTTGGGATCGCAACCCAGAATCCCAATGGGCGGCGGAGACTGCGGGAACTGTGGGATAGCTACCCGCAATGCAATGCTCCGAAAGTCGATGCTAGCCCCGCTACTGTGGACACAGTCAATCGACCTCATGGTCTTAACGCTTGTGTGTGGGGACACACACAATCGATTCCATAAATTCGGGTTTTAAAATATCGACTTCTATAAATTCGACCTAATTCTGTAGTTTAGACGTACCCTGAGAGGCTTTTGTGAAGAAAGAGGCTCTGCTACGATTTGAAGCCAAATCAAGTTTCCCAATAGGTATCAATCTAGTGCTATTTAATTATATAATAGTATGTCTGTGGATAGTGTGATTAATAGATATGCCAAGATACCTATTTTTTGGAGTGGTATTTTTGGTTTGGGGATGAACAGTTTATCTAAGGGTTGCCTGGCTAAGCATGCTTTGATGTGTAAAGTCAAAGATGTATTGGGAGTTGTGAACCCAGGTCTGTCTTGAAAATGATTTATGGAGGATTATTAGGACAGCTAGATAGCTATGCATGCCACACTACAAGGGGCAATTGAACAAGAACATTTTTATTGTCCATAGCTGTTGAGAGGTATGAGACACCAACTGAGTTTGTACTGTCTATAATGTAATGTGTAAGCCAATAAAAGGGGTTAGGATAGGACAAAAAGCTAGGTTTTCCAATAAATCAAAATGACCAGAGAGAGACATGCAGTAACTCCAACTGACAGTTTGTTTGGCTTGACAGAGAGACAGATTTTGGTATTATATGAAATCTTCAGTTAATTTAGGGAGATTTTGCAAAGGCTTCTAAGGGATTTAGAAGCAAAAATCTCAGTGAAAGACTATCAATAGTGATTGTGTTTCTAAAATCCTTAGGTATTTTTGAAAATCTCCCTTGCCCAATATTTTCTGTATCTAAGCTCAGAGCCTAACTCACTTTGCTCTTCACATCTGTCTATGATAATATTCTACTTACTGCTTATTTTCTTTATAACTTATTTTTGTTTCTGCCTCATGGCAAATATACTTTGCTTTTCTTAAGATAACTGGGGGTGCCTGCAACCGCTGCTCAACTAAAAGACATAGAGCTGGCCAATGCAGCCCCCAACGCCATACCAAAACTGATAGCTTTGATCAGGGACTGGGTCAGAAGACCCAGGGAAAACAGTGATGCACATTCCATTTGACCTTCTCTTCAGTGAATCCCCCTCTGGGGCACAGACCCTCTCCTGACAGAAGGGTGGTACAGGTTGCATCTCAGTTTCATCTATGATGAAAATTCAGTTTTGGAGAAACAATTTAAAGCTTTAGAACTGATGCTATCCCCATTTTCTATTCTACAGAAGCACCCACATTCATCACTAGTATTATTAATAGTAATAACAATGTAATTAATTAATACTGTAAGCAGCAAGGTGATTTTTGTTTTTGTTTTGGGTTTTGTTGTTGCTGATTGGACCAAGAAATTGAAAAGCCTAGTTGAAGTATAGTCATCTAGCTCTAAAATAGACTATCTGAGTGGAGCTATTTGGTAGTTAACCTGAATCCAGTGGAGCTGGTCATTAAGAGGCAAGAAGCTTATTTCTAGAGCACCAATAGCATGCATTCATAGTACTTTATGAGTAGAACAAAGTGTCCATTCAAGGGACTGACAAAAATCAGTAGCTTAACCTAAACAGGATTGTACTCAGTACTTTTGAGGCCCTTTGGCTCTCCCGCCAAATACAAAGTGTTTGGTTCCTTTGTTGTGTTAGGTGTAAGATAACATGGGATTCTTTGCCCCTGTCTTTTGTAGTCCAGTGAACTTTTGAAATGTATCCTTCTTAAAGTTTGGTGCCCCTGCTGTGAGGGAAGGGTGCCATGGCGTCTGATGGAGAAGGTTCCAGGCTGCTTTCCTCCTTGTTGGTGCTTTCTACCATTCACATTGATCTGCCCCTGCTGCTTCTGATATGCCAATGAATGACCACTTGACTGTGATTGCCAACTGTCTGTGATTACACCTGGAGGGAGGCTTCGGCCTTTCCTTTGTTTGGAAAAGAAAACATGTTTACCCATTCCCCGGACTTGTCTGGTTCAAACACATTTTAGTCCCATATTTCCTTCACATTTGTTCAGTCCTTGGAGAATTTATCGTACATACACCATGCAAAAATATTAATGATTATTGTGGTGGTGTTGGTTTGCTAATGATACTTACACAATACCTATTAGACATAGATTATAACATACGTGAATTGGGATACACTGAACTGGTCAGACTAGCTGAAACGCACTACCTGATACTGGCCCTCTGGCACTGGGATGCTCTTCAGGTCATACCTACAGTGGTTTACCATACATAGGAGACAAGATACTTATAAAATACAAGTGAAGAGTTAACCATCTAAGGGTCTGATCCAGCAAACAGTTAGTGCTGCATGCATCATTTCTTCTGCACATAGTCCAGTTGAAATTAGGGGGACTCCATGCTATAGTAACTACTTGTAAGATGCTTCTAGATAGGATACACAAGAAACAATTGGAACACATGAAGGTGCAAGACCTCAGTGAAAATATCAGCATTGGAAAGCTTTATGCAAGAAGTGGGTGTTAAGGACGACTCTGAACTCTTTGAAGATAGGAAAGCACTCTGTTAATATCAGATATAAGGGAAGATGAAAGAACAGTCCAGTATTCCATTTATTTATGCCAAAGAAAATTTCACTTACCTTTGCCATGAAAATATTTAGCCATCCAATAGATGTTTTTAAGATACATCCCTAAATGTACATAAATAAAAAGAGAGAAAAAGTAAACACAACTCTGGGTAGATTCAAAACTTTTTTCTCTCTCTAATATCATAGTAAGTGAATTGAAACAGTGAGTGAAATAAATTATTTTCATAAGTGACACAAAAAATAAAAATGAAATTATTCATTCAACACTACTGAGTGCTTTAATCTCCCATAGAATATATGTATGTAATTGATGTGAACAAAGCTGTTCCTCTTTTAAAAACTAAAGCCACGATTTGTTATGCAGCTGTGAAAATCAAGTATAATATAGATATAGTTCCCGAAAGAATCAAAATTCAATCTATGTATACTACAAAAGTTACAAATTTGGGGACAAATATTTGACTGTTTTATTAGCATGAAATTGCAGTCTTGGAGCTATGGTAATATTGGTTACCCTTATAAGTTTGTCTAGTGATTTGATATTAGTTATACATAATATCCATAAGCATCCACGTGTTCCTATCATTGTAATCGTTGTCTCACTTACTCCCATCTCTAGCTGTACTCATTATACTGTATCTAAACAAAACTAAGCGTAGTACATACTACTGTGAATAGTCAATAATGGGTCTCCACTTGGTCATAAGCACTATGTCCAGTTGTCAGTGTCTGCAGGGCCAGACTCTTAGATTAGAAACTCCTTGGAATAGGGACTATGTATTTTATTATCCTGCAATGTACAATACATGTTTGGAGTGATATATAAATCATAATAATGAAAATATTTTTCATATTTGATGTGATATGTCAAAACGATTGTTTTGACCTGCATAACTTCTGTATATTAAAACTATCACGGAACAACAGCACGACTGTCATAAACTATCTGAAGAACCACTTACAGTACATAAGAGATATTCAGTATCTTCTTCCTTTATTTTTCATCAGAGATTATGAAGAAGCCTGGAGTTAGAAAGAAAGCTTGACTGGAGTCTGTAAATGATAAATTTATTAAAAATAATCGTGAATGAATTATACATTGAAAATAATTTTTGCCAGTCTCTTTCTTGTGTTCCCTCACTCTGTTTTGTTGTTGTTGTTGGGGGTTTTTTTGGTGTGTTTTTTTTTTTTTTTTTTTTGGGGGGGGGGGGGGGGGTTGCTTTCCCTACTTCAAGGCTCTTGCTTTCACTGCTAGGAAACATGCCAATATGCCAAGGCAGTTAAGCTTGGTTAGTTCTGCTTCTAGTCCAGTGTTACTTGCAGTTTCATGAATAAGCTATTTTTGATCCCAGCAACCCTTAATGTTCTAAAATATCTTACGTCATCATGTTTCAAAATTCATATTAGTTAGACATGCTATACTATATTGGTACAGGAAATAAGCAAACAAGAGAGACTGCAGTTACAACAAATAATTAATAATAGAATTGCACCTCTTTTTCCTGCTATGTAAAAATCAACTCCTGGCAAAATGTATCTTGTAAATTCCTGTGGAAATTTTGTTTTGTATAAAAAAATCAAGTTGTGTGATGAAATAAGATATAAATGTAAATTTATTTTGGATCCTTTGACAATATAGAACTTCTCCTAAACATTTAAAAAATCTGCACCATTTTTAAAGACTTACAAATTATCCCATATTGTTTTCCTTTGTAGCCTTCTTCAGCTGTGCAATGATTTTTGACACAAGGAGTAGAACTGCGCATTTATGCTTTTTTATTCCTTCATAGATATTTCATTGATCATAATACAGAAGAAGATAGGTATTTCATCATTGATGCTAACACTGGAACCATTAAGACTGCCAAGATCTTTGACAGAGAGGAAACACCTTGGTACAACATCACAGTTGCTGCTTCTGAGATAGGTAAATAATACATTTAGTAGACGTGTAAAAGAAAAGCTTCCATATCTTATGAATGCAAGACTAATAATTGTTTTTAAGGAATATTATCCCAATTTTCTATAGGTTCTCTTCAAAGGCAGCCCTTTTCCCACCAATGTGGAGGTAAAGGAGAATCTGAGGTATACATGTTATTTCTCTAATTCCAGAAAAAATACAAATTCATATATTTATTCATCTATGTAAAAGTATAATCTTTTCCTCTATTAAGCACATTGGTACCAATTTATCTCAGACACAACTCCATTATATGTAATGTTCTCATATCAGGGATGAATTTAGCCTTTTTGTGTGGGTTGAATATCAGCTTTCATATTTCTTGACAAATAAACAGTATCTTTTTGTAAGAATATTGCCTAATCTGAGAAACTCAACAATTCCCTTTTATAGCTGAAGTTAACCTAATGACCCTACAGATTGAATCTTTCCACACACACTCCCATTGTTTTAATCTAGGAAATTAAATCCACAAATATTCCTTAAGGTTTTATTAATCTGTTTTTGACTTTGGAAAATGGGACACAGGTTAGGAAATGTTGACATTTTTACTCATTGTGATTAAGACACAGAAAGTTGAAGCAAATTGTCTGAGGGTCACTGTCGTTTAGTGGATAAGATCTGGATTCTGTTCCCATTCCTACAGCAAACATTCTGTGTGAAATACTCGTAACTGCCTAATCCAGACCAAATTCCTCTGAAGTAAAAAGGCTACTTGCTACTTTAAAACGAGAGTATTTTCTTGCTACATTGCATGTGTAAAGCCAGTTTTGTTGGTAGCCCTATTTAACTGAAGGAGCTGTAAAAATTGTATTGGTACAGGGAAAAAAATTGTTTTTCTTTTTAGAATTCTCCCCCTATTAAGAAAATAGCTAAAAGTGACTGAACTCATTTTTGTCATAGATTCTCCATCCTGGCCAAGTCTAAATGCTGGCATCAAAACAAAGGGAGATAGGAATACTAAGCATGTGCCCACACAAACTGTGCCAACTGAACCCACAAATGTAATCTTTCAGTGGCTATGATTTTGCTTGGGAACATGAACTATTTTCAGACGCACTTTTTCTTTTCTTCTTGCTATATCCCATCATTGCCACAAGATGATGCAACACAATGTGGACCAATGACAATAGCCACTAACACTGGTGAACTTCCCCTCTGTTTTCATCTGGTTCAGCTACAGATTAAAATTGAATCGGTTTTGCAATTTCATGTATGGAAGATGCTACTAGCATATGCTATAGTATTAGTAATATATATTGTTATGTAATAATAATTTATGAGGACAACAAATTTATTTTATTATTATGCTTGCTTTTGGGATTCACTTCCTATTTTGAACTAAGTAAATTTCTATAGTAAATAGTAAAATCTTGAGTTTTATGTGGTTAGTCATAAAAAACACAACCACTGAGACCTCGGTGTACTTTACAGTTTCTTTGCATAATGTCTTATTACAGTACAATGTGCATTCCACAATAATGTAGGCCTAATCATAAACAGGTGCATAGTAAAAGTGAGCTTTAATTAAGATTTAAAAGCCACATTGGGACATCCATATGAAGCTGCAAGTGAAAAGGAATAGTTGCTATCCAGGCCTTCCAAATGTAACTGTTTTGCAGAAATAAATCTCAATATCATAAAGTTAAATGTAGCTTTTCTATACATTATTTATGTCACATAATCAAGAGAGTGGTATTGCGCACAGGACAGTAATAAAGATTATATTTATAATTAAAGAAAATGAGATGTATGGTGATGAAATGCTATTTTAAAAACAATCTCCTTAGAATTCTGCATCCACAGTGCTTTATATAGTGGGGGGAAATGGGCATTGCTTTCCCTCCATGTTTACTTCTCATTCTTAAAACTGGGGTGTTGGAAAGATTAGAAGCTTTTGATAAAAATGGGGGATTGGCAGACAGATAGACTAGGTTTTGATTAACCTTTCTTGGGTCCTCTTCTTCCATAAATAGTTTCTAAGATTAAAATATTTTGATGTACACCAGTTGGGGTTGTCTTCAAGTTATAAAGATTATCACACTGTACCAAATCCCCTGAGAAACTGGAAATTGAAACTAGTACTGGACAAGGAGTCTATACAGCATGCAGAGCATCAGTGTTCTCATCACTCTTTGTTACTCAGGCTGCCAATTGTTGCACCATCTGCAACTTTTCCATGGCACTCACTTTCAAATGCACAACGCATTTCGGAAGATAAGCCTGGGGCTGACAAACAGGTAGAACCACCATGGCTAAATCCTAATATGACAAGAAGGGTCATAAATTGTAAGCAATTTATGCCAATTGGTTAGCCAGGAACAATGAAAAATGCAGAAGGTCCCTGAAAGTGTGCCCCACCCAGGGCCGTCCCTACCTATACGCAAAGCACGCAGCTGCATAGGGCACCAGGAAATGCCCTCCCCCCATGGAGGGGCTGTGTAGGGCACCAAAATGGCTAGGGACGGCCCTGGCCCCACCTTGACAGTCAGAGTGCACAGGTCCTCTGGTAACATTATAGTTTTGGCCAGGTGTCCAAAATGTTTTCCTCTCCCCACCAACCTCACTTCTGTCTTGCCTAGGTTTAGTTTCAGCCAGTTACTTTTGATGCTGCAGCTTATCTCACAGTGCTGTCTGAATTTAATGTGAAGGAGATATAGAGCTTGGTGTTATCTGTATACTACTGGCACTCACACTCTGCTTACATTTCCGGTTTATTGTTTCTCAGCCCTCTAGGAGGTGCTTACACTTTCTGGGTGGAATTTTGAGAGGAACTCAGTCCCAGTTCTGCTAAGGTATTTAGGCACCTAACTTCCATTTAAATCAAGGGATCCAGGTCTCAGCATTGGCCTAACTACTCCCATTGAAGTTTTACCTCAGTGGGAGAGAGTGAATCTAATGAGTGCTTTTGAAAATTCCATCCCCATTGAGCACAAATCATGAGTCCTTGCAAGGGGCCATCCTTTCTTTAACACATTAACTGGGATGATGGATGAGAAATGAGGTATAAGAGGGCCACAGTCACAGCGTAAGTGGGATGTGCCAGGAAAATAACACATTTGAAGTAGCTGCTTTGGCTGTTTCAGCATTGGTTGGTGCAAAACAGTCTGCAATAACACCTGCTAGGAACTCCCCAGATGTCAAGGGAATAAGATGCGGTACTACATCTTAAGTGAAGAAACTGCAGAGTGATGAACCTCACCTCAGTTCTGGGGAAACTGACCGAGAATGTATATTAAAGACAGAGTAATGTAATACGTGGATAAGTGTAAATTGATAGGATTAAAACAGCATGGCTTCAGTGAGAGTAAATCATGTCTCACTAACTGTTAGAATTCTTTGAAAAAAGTAAATGAAATAGTGATGGAGGAGAGCCAGTTGACATGATTTGTTTGGCTTTCCTAAAGGCTTGAGACAAGGTCTCTGACAAGAGACTATTAAGGGAAATAAATAACTACAGAATGAGTGGGCAATGTGCTGTCGTAGATTAAAAGCTGATTTAGTGAGAGGGAACAGATCCTCAGTGAATAGTTGTTCCTCTGAAAGGAAAATAGTTAAGGGGGTGATGTTGGGATCAGTGTTGATCAGAATACTTTGAAATGAATGAAAGGGGCAGAAAAGTGGTGAAATCAGATGGTATATCCCATCCCACTTGGTAAAAACTAAGGAGCATTTAGACAGACTCCTATAAAGATAGCCAGCCAGTCAGGCAGCGGCACAGACAGCTGCAGCGGCACAGGAGCCAGCAAACAGAGCTGTAAACAGGGGAGTTTGTATTTTGGGACTCGTTTGGGGTTTGTTCTTGCTGTGGGTGGTGGTGGTGTGGTTTGTTTTGTGTTTTCCGGACTAACAGGGTTTAGGTGAGAAGGCTGACAGATACAGAGGCAGCAGTGGTCATGACCCAAGCAGTGGAGGACACAATGAGGATGACTGGATGTGGCAGCTGTGGTATGTACATGATTCTGGAGGGGGTACGTGATAGGAGTTTTGTCTGCATGAAGTGCCGCCTGATAGAGCTGATGGAAGAAAAGATCCGAGGATTGGAGATGCAGGTGGAAACTCTGGTTGAGTTTAGATGGGGTTTCGAGCAGTTGATGGAGCAAAGGCACGAGGTGGCTGAAGGGGAAAGCTCAGAGAGGCAGATGGAAGCGGGATCAAAGGCCTCTGAGGGGGGACTGCTGGGTGAAGAAAATGGACAGTGGAAGCATGTGACTTAGGGCTAGTCTACACTTACCCGCTGCGTCAGAGGCGTCGGATCAATCTTCTGGGTTCGATTTATTGCGTCTTGTCTAGACGCAATAAATCGAACCAGGAAGTGCTCCCCCGTCGACGCCAGTAATCCTGCTCTGCGAACGGAGCAGGCGGAGTCGACGGGGGAGGCTGCGCGCCGCCGTGTGGACCAGGGGTAAGTACTTTTAAGTTCAAAATAAGATACTTCGACTTCAGCTACATTATTCACGTAGCTGAAGTTGCGTATCTTACTTTGAACTTGGGGGCTAGTGTAGACCAGCCCTAAGAGAAGCAAGCAGAGGCAAAGACGGGCCAGTGAAGGAGAGAGAGAGCTCAAGAACAGGTTTGCAGAGTTGGAGAATGAAGAAGGGGTACAGCAGGTGGTCACTGAAGGTGGAAGGGCAAGAGAGAAGAGAAGAGCGGCTAGTCCCATAGAAGAAGGGGAAGAGTCAATGGAGACAACACTAAATATGAGCCTCAGGAGGATACAGGATGAGTTGAAGAGGATTACAAGGGAAAATAGGAATGGAAAGGACTTGCAGCCAGAGGGAACAGGGGATAGACTGGAGGATCGCACTGTCACCAGGAAAAGGCAGGTCTACGTGATTGGGGACTCCTTACTGAGAAGAATAGACAGGCCTGTAACCAGAGCTGATCCAGAGAACAGAAGGGTGTGCTGTCTACTGGGTGCTAAGATACAGGATGTGGACCTGAGGTTGAAGAGGATCCTAAAGAGAGCGGGAAAGAATCCACTGATCATCCTTCATGTAGGAACAAATGATACGGCTAGATTCTCATTGGAACGAATCAAGGGGTACTATGCCAGGCTGGGGAAGACGCTTAAGGAAATCGAGGCTCAGGTGATCTTCAGTGGGATTCTGCCTGTTCCTAGAGAAGGGCAACAAAGGTATGACAGGATTACGATGATCAACAGATGGCTCAGGGAGTGGTGCTATAAGGAGGGTTTTGGGATGTATGGCCACTGGGAGGCATTCAAGGACAGAGGACTGTTCTCTCGGGATGGACTTCACCTGAGAAGGGAAGGAAATAGACTTCTAGGATGGAGGCTGGCACAATTGATCAAGAGAGCTTTAAACTAGGAATTTGGGGGAGACGGTTGGGAGATGTCCAGGTAATCTCCACGCCGGATTTTAACATTGAGAGGGAAGAAAACGAAGTAAGAAAGGATATAGCCGGGGGTAGGAGAATGGACATAAGGAGGAAGGGCAGAGTGGATACTAGTCTAATAGGTTATACTGGCAGTACAATGTCCATACCAAATTGGGTAAAGAATGTGAGTGAGGCCAAACAGCAAAAATTAAGATGTTTGTACACCAATGCAAGGAGCTTAGGTAACAAAATGGAGGAATTAGAGCTACTGGTCCAGGAAGTGAAACCAGATATTATAGGAATAACCGAAACATGGTGGAATAATAGTCATGACTGGAGTACAGGTATTGAAGGGTATGTGCTGTTTAGGAAAGACAGAAATAAAGGTAAAGGTGGGGGAGTAGCATTGTATATCAATGATGAGGTAGACTGTAAAGAAATAAAAAGTGATGGAATGGATAAGACAGAGTCTGTCTGGGCAAAAATCACATTGGGGAAGAAAACTACTAGAACCTCCCCTGGGATAGTGCTTGGGGTGTGCTATAGACCACCAGGATCTAATTTGGATATGGATAGAGACCTCTTTAATGTTTTTAAGGAAGTAAATACTAATGGGAACTGTGTGATCATGGGAGACTTCAACTTTCCAGATATAGATTGGAGAACAAGTGCTAGTAATAATAATAGGACTCAGATTTTCCTAGATGTGATAGCTGATGAATTCCTTCATCAAGTAGTTGCTGAACCAACAAGGGGGGGATGCCATTTTAGATTTGGTTTTGGTGAGTAGTGAGGACCTTATTGAAGAAATGGTTGTAGGGGACAACCTTGGCTCGAGTGATCATGAGCTAATTCAGTTCAAACTAAATGGAAGGATAAACAAAAATAAATCTGAGACTAGGGTTTTTTATTTCAAAAGGGCTAACTTTAATAAATTAAGGAAATTAGTTAGGGAAGTGGATTGGACTAAAGAACTTATGGATCTAAAGGCAGAGGAGGACTGGGATTATTTCAAGTTAAAGTTGCAGAAGCTATCAGAAGCCTGTATCCCAAGAAAGGGGAAACAATTCATAGGCAGGAGTTTTAGACCAAGCTGGATGAGCAAGCATCTCAGAGAGGTGATTAAGGAAAAACAGAAAGCATACAAGGAGTGGAAGACGGGAGGGATCAGCAAAGAAACCTACCTTATTGAGGTCAGAGCATGTAGAGATAAAGTGAGACAGGCTAAAAGGCATGTAGAATTGGACGTTGCAAAGGGAATTAAAACCAATAGTAAAAGGTTTTATAGCCATATAAATAGGAAGAAAACAATGAAAGAAGAAGTGGGACCACTAAACACTGAGGATGGAGTGGAGGTTAAGGATAATCTAGGCATGCCCCATTATCTAAACAAATACTTTGCCTCAGTCTTTAATGAGGCTAATGTGGATCTTAGGGATAGTGGCAGCATGACAAATGGGAATAAGGATGTGGGGGTAGATATTACGATATCTGAGGTAGAAGCCAAACTCGAACAGCTTAATGGGAGTAAATCGGGCGGCCCAGATAATCTTCATCCAAGAATATTAAAGGAATTCGCACATGAAACTGCAAGCCCATTAGCACAAATTTTTAATGAATCTCTAAACTCAGGGGTTGTACCATTTGACTGGAGGATAGCTAATATAGTTCCTATTTTTAAAAAGGGGAAAGAAAGTGACCCGGGTAACTACAGGCCTGTTAGTTTGACATCTGTACTATGCAAGGTCTTGGAAAATTTTTTGAAGGAGAAAATAGTTAAGGACCTTGAGGTCAATGGCAATTGGGACAAATTGCAACATGGTTTTACAAAAGGTAGATCATGCTAAACCAACCTGATCTCCTTCTTTGAGAAAGTAACAGATTTTTTAGATAAAGGAAACGCAGTGGATCTAATCTACCTTGATTTCAGTAAGGCATTTGATACAGTACCACATGAGGAATTATTGGTTAAATTGGAAAAGATGGGGATCAATATGAAAATTGGGAGGTGGATAAGGAACTGGTTAAAGGGGAGACTACGGCGGGTCATACTGAAAGGTGAACTGTCAGGTTACAGGGAGGTTACTAGTGGAGTTCCTCAAGGTTCAGTTCTGGGACCAATTGTATTTAATCTATTTATTACTGACCTCGGCACCGAAAGTGGGAGTGTGCTAATAAAGTTTGCGGATGACACAAAGTTGGGAGGTATTGCCAATTCAGAAAAGGATCGGGATATCATACAGGAAGATCTGGATGACCTTGTAAACTGGAGTAATAGTAATAGGATGACATTTAATAGTGAGAAGTGTAAGGTTATGCATTTAGGGATTAATAACAAGAATTTTAGTTATAAGCTGGGGACACATCAGTTGGAAGTAACGGAAAAGGAGAAGGACCTCGGAGTCCTGGTTGATCATAGGATGACTATGAGCCGCCAATGTGATGTGGCTGTGAAAAAAGCTAATGCGGTCTTGGGATGCATTAGGCGAGGTATTTCTAGTAGAGATAAGGAGGTGTTAGTACCGTTATACAAGGCATTGGTGAGACCTCATTTGGAATACTGTGTGCAGTTCTGGTCTCCCATGTTTAAGAAGGATGAATTCAAACTGGAACAGGTACAAAGAAGGGCCACTAGGATGATCCGAGGAATGGAAAACCTGTCGTATGAAAGGAGACTCAAGGAGCTTGGTTTGTTTACCTTAACCAAAAGAAGGCTGAGGGGAGATATGATTGCTCTCTTTAAATATATCACAGGGATAAACACCAGGGAGGGAGAGGAATTATTTCAGCTCAGTACCAATGTGGACACAAGAACAAATGGATATAAACTGGTCATCAGGAAGTTTAGACTTGAAATTAGACGAAGGTTTCTAACCATCGGAGAAGTGAAGTTCTGGAACAACCTTCCAAGGGAAGCAGTGGGGGGCAAAAGACCTATCTGGCTTCAAGATTAAGCTAGATACGTTTATGGAGGGGATGGGATAACATGATCTTAGTCAAATGTCAATTAATTGTCATCAGTGGTAAATAGGACCAATGGTCAATGATGGGATGTTAGAAGTTACTACAGAGAACTTTTCCCTGGGTGTCTGGCTGGTGAGTCTTGCCCACATGCTCAGGGTTCAGCTGATCGCCATATTTAGGGTCAGGAAGGAATTTTCCTCCAGGGTAGATCGGCAGAGGCCCTGGAGGTTTTTCACCTTCCTCTGCAGCATGGGGCACGGGTCCTTTGCTGGAGGATTCTCTGCATCTTGAAGTCTTTAAACCATGATTTGAGGACTTCAATAGCTGAGACATAGGTGAGAGGATTATTCCAGGAGTGGGTAGGTGAGATTTTGTCGCCTGCATTGTGCAGGAGGTCAGACTAGATGATCATAATGGTCCCTTCTGAGCTTAAACTCTATGAGTCTATGAGGATCTAACCATATTGGAAATTGGGCAGTGAAATTTAAACATGGATAAATGCAAGGAGTCATACTCGAGGAAAAAATAAAGATGTATCATTCATATATATGAATGAGATGTTTTGATTTTATATATTAAAGCAGATGCTTCAGACATGTATATATATTCACACACAGTGATGCATTCTGTATTAATAAATACTGATACAAACCAGTATCAGTATAATATTATATATACACACACACTGATACATTCTGAAGAAGAAAGATCTACTGCAGGAATCACCGGTAGATGCTTCATTTAAGATTATTGCTCAATATGCAGCAAAGTTGAAAACAACAAATAAGATTCTTGGCTACTTTTAGAGAAAGATGAGGGCCAGGGAGGAGCGCAAGTACTAAAGCACTCATTTGTAAAAGGCTTGTTCCAGCTCTGAAGTCAACTCCGGTTTAAGTTAACTTATAGTTTGAACGATCAAAGCAACACAAACTACAAATGGGAAAGATGAAAAATATCCCTTGGAGCCTGTTGGTCCAGTAATAGGAGGTGAGAGCTGTGGTGGAAAATAAGCATAACATAGAGGCATTAGAGGATTAGAATGAGAATGGCATGCTGCATCAGAGGTCTCAGCCAAGAAAAAAATTGCAAGTGTTGTTAAGTATGCTGCCGAAGAATGTTGTTACTGCTGTCAGGTTGTTATGGCTGCTCAGTGCTTCTGTTCTTGGAGCTCCACTGTTATTAGCACTGGCAGAGAATGCAGCCTGCTAATTCAGCAGGCCTCAATGTCACTCATAAAGAAAGACCACTCGCATGATTCTAACTCGTCTGGGTTTATTGTCCTGAAGGCACAGTCCTTGCTCCCTGGCTCCATGGTTACAAGTTACACTAACACATGAGTGCCCAGTGGCAAGGACTGGCTCAGTCGGCAGTGGGACTTTCTGCTGTCCCCTAGACAACATATAGGTTAAGGCGAGATATCCCAACATTTATAGACTGCGTCAAACAACTTACATTCCACCTTACATGTTTCATGACATCTACTTGTTACCTCCCCTTATACCTTGCTCTAGATGACTTAGGCAAAACATCCCTATTCATCACTTCTGTCAAACCCTTTTATCTGGATTAGGTCAGGATGTACCTGTGTTAATCTTTTGGAATGTGTTCACATACATACCTAGTATCTATTGTTTCTTAAGAGTGCCTGTTTTAGCAACACTAGCAATATCCCTTGCAAAGTTCATGTATTGGACCATGAACTTGTAAGCACCTGTTTTAATACATGTCCTGGCTTTTGTTCATGACCTGACTTTACTGACTATGGTTCAGGCCTCAGGTCTTACACAGGCCCAGTGCTCCAGATGCTCTCTCTCCTCCAAGAAGAAGGATTTTGTCAGGAAGCCTGTTTCAGCAGTAAGTCTAGCAACTAAACATTTCTGAGACCTGCCACATGGTAAACACAGCTCACAACCAGCCTGTGGAATTCATTACCACAAGAAGTCATTGAAGGGGAAAAGATTTGACATTAAAATGGATGATAATATCATCCAGAGTGATAATAGTAAATGTTAACAAAAATCATGAATTTTGGAAAGATAGAAACCCTCATGCTTTAGGGCATAAACCAACCTCTATGTATTGAAGATTTGAGAGAAAGTTTCTTTGTCAAACATACTATGCTTTAACTGCGTTCTACAGAATTTCTCACTCCTTCCTCTGAAGGAGATGGTACTGGCCTCTGTTGGATATAGAATCCTGGTTTAGATAAATCACTGACCTTATATAGTATAGTAATACCTATATTCCTATAGCTATCAAGTGAACTCATTGAATTTATAACCAGAATGGATTAGAATGGGAAGGAGAATTTGCAACCATTAGGATAAACTCCAAGAACAAGCCTGAATTCCAGAGTGCGCGAAGACTTATTCATTATGGTTCATAGATCCTTTTCCAAAGAGGATTCTAACCTGCAGAGCACAGGATGCCGAGAATTGGAACAAAGAAAATAACTGGAAAATAGCAAGGCTGTCTGCTGTGGTAATGTCAGATCCCCTCAGACTTTCTTAAGATGGATGTCTGAAGTTCTAGGAAAAGAGAGTAAAATATGACCATATGAAACGATATTACACACATGGAGCTTTGATCCCACAGTGAGATAGGAAATAAGAGTCTTTGAAATATTATTATGCAGCCACATAATTTTAAAAGTCCTCAAGGCTCTAAGATAAAATGAGATACTGGAAAACAAAGATATTTGATTTTGTTGTTTGTTTCTTCTTCCCCCCCACCACCATTCCGCCATTTCTCATGCCAGCTTCAAAGAGAGAGGCACAAATATATACATACAAAGCAGCAGCTCTGTGATATATTAATAAAATATGCAATGGTTTATGCTGCAGTATTGAAATGATCCCAGGGAAATACAGTCACTACAAAAACCCAACAAAGCAGCACTTTTTCTGAGACACTTGGAGTCAGGGCAATAAATTCTAATCAAAAGAAAGAGGATGAGGATAACCAAAACATACAAAACAGTAGGCAATAATTGTTAACTATGCTATAGAAATCAATATGGACTTTTTAATTATACACAAACATTTTCCATATTTTCCATTTACAGACCATGTAGCCTCAGAGAAGATAACATCTGACATTGGCCTAAAATGGGACCATTTTTTTTCTTTCAAGTGCCACAATATTTTCAGTTGAAGTCAGTGTGTTCCAAACAAAGGAAAGAATTTGGACAATTGTTCTCACCTTTTGCAGTAGTTTGTGGAGGGATATGGGGAAGCAGACATGACTGTTTTGCTTTTAAGAAAAATAAATGTGTTGTGAGATTAAAATCCATGTTATTACTGATTCTGCAAAATGAGACAGAGGGATGAAGCTGGAGGAATTGAAAGGTTTAACAAAAATGGTCAGAAGCATGGTAAAGGTCCAGAGGATATAAAATAGACGTGTTAACACTATCAAGAGACATACTGGTTGGTTTACAGTAACAGTGACCAAAATGTGTGTACATTTACATACATTTAAAAATGAAATGATAGATGCATACAAGAACTCTTGTTTAACTTTGAAGAAAGATAAAGAAATATATATATGTACAGCCTGGTGGGACTAAGAATATGAGGTGATATAATTCTGGTGTAGAAAGGGGAAAAGTATATTTTTCTTAAGAATAAGCCCTGATGGAACCAGAATTGTTGTTAATGTAATTACCTTCAAAAACAAGTGAGATTCTTTCAAACCCACATCCCTAATTTTAAAGATCAAAGACACTGCCCATCAAAGACACGTGTGAATTTTTTGAGGCTATTAATCTGGGTTGCAATTAAGCTACCACCACAGATGTGCAAGACATTTCTTGGGAATTAATGACAATCTGAGAGGTGCTGGTGTCATGAGTAGCAGCCCCAAGGACCTTTAGGTACAACCAGTCATGAATTCCAATGAAATACACTATTAGGGCGATCATGTGAGCTATTAGAACAAAGACGAGCCAATGGTTGTGCCCAAAAGGAATCTTAAGGATGTGATTGTCAAGAAGTTTTAGCATTCACATAAAAGTTCCTATTGAAGTTAATGGGATTTCTTCCAGTGACTTCAGCAAAAACAGAATTGGTTCAGTGCTGATCACTCTTGACAATCCCATCCTTAAATCCCAGGCCCTGATCCTGCAAGATCTTTCATATGGACACAGGATAAGGTCCTAAGCAGAGCCAAAGAAAACCAGTACATGCACGAAGTGCAGTGCGTGATCAGCATGTGGAAGAATCACACAGTAAGGCAGACTGATATATACCATTTTGAAGATAACACTTCTCTTTTGAGAGAACTACTATTTTTAAACAAGTGTGTTTTAAGGAGTTACATTCCAAACTATAATTGATTTGTGGTGGTTTTATGTGATGTTGACACCTCTCCTCCAGTATAAACTGAGGCACAGTAAGGCGAAGTGACATGCCCAAGTCACATAGTCAGTGGTATGGTCAGGAATACAACCCAGAAGACCTGACTCCCACTTCCCCTCTCTAACCAAGAAACCGTATTAATGAGGGAGCATTATTGAGAGGTAAAAGAGATTCCTCATGACTATTAATATTTCTGCTGCCATTAAACTAGGATACGCTGTTTGGTTTCCATTCACTCATTCTTTATAAAATGGAACTGAGAATAGAATGAGAATAGTACTATGTTAGGCCATTTTATTTTCTCACTTCACATTTCCCCATAATCATGAGTTAACAGTTCATTTTAATGTCTGGTATCAGATAATTATTAAACAGATGAATTCAACCTTTTGTTCATTACAGGATTGTAACTTGAACAGAAAATTATATAAAATGCATTCATTCACATAATTGTTATAACGTTAATCTTGTAACACTGTGTATTTGGCAGCGGGTTCTGGATGATTGCCTATTCAATTCCAGTAAGTATGGTGCTGGTTGTACTATTTTGTTGCTCCTGGAAATTTTTTTTACCATGATTTTTGTTTGATTAATTTTTCCTCAAAGGCAATATATATTGCAGCCACAATGAGCCAAATAATCCCATTGATTCCAATAGAATTTGATCACATATATTTATAACACGTGGTCATATCTAATAAATACATTCTATTACAAACTGCAAAACTGTAAAATAAACTGTTGCATCACAATATAAACTGCATTCATTTTTCATCTTTCGCCCAACCTATATTCTGCCTACTAATCCATTTTCACGGTGGCTTTTAATATTCCAGGCAGTTGCTTTATTTTTCAAAGAAATAGAACCTACCACAAAATATTTCCTCCTTTATCCCTAAATCTGGATCTGGTAAAAGTGGAATTTTAAAATGATCGGGTCTAAGATCCAAGACTGACTATATTTTACTCAATGAAATAATGAAAAATTGAAGGTCTGATATCTTTTTAACAGCAAGAGCTAGAAACACCTAATTTACCCTGTTGATGAACTGGGAATCCCAGGTTTTCAATTATCTAGCATCTATATCCATACTTAGCAGGTTGATAGACTTTGGACCCTAAAAATCATGACACGCTGATTTGTAGAAAGTCTATCAATTTGTTTTCAAGCATTTCTAGCATACCTCTCTCTGTAGTATGGAAACATTGTACAAAATTATAAAAACATAATGAGAACTGTTTAAAAGGCAGTTCTCCATTCTGATTCTAATTCCAAGCCCTGTGTTCATTCTCCTCCCTAATCTTTTTTTAGTTATTGGCTTTTACTTCTAGAGATGATGGATTTTTTCTCTTTGGGTTCTTTGGGGAATGGTATGACAGAAGATATTCTTACATTGTCATCTGAAGATGCGGAGATAGGGATCTTCCTGAATTTACTTGGAAAGTTGTTCCAGAGCCTTGGGCCTCCATTTGACAAGATTAAATCTTCTGATCCTTCTGGGATCTGATAAATGAAATGTTCCTAGTGATTGTAGTTACCAAGGTGGGTTCTTGAAAGGAAGGCAACCTTTCAGATATTGTGGGCATTATCCCACATCCCATTTAGGGCTTTGTTAATCAGTACCAGAATCTTAAAGCGGCTACATTACTGGTCATGGATCCAGTAAAGGTTGTGGTGCCCTGACATGATACTTTCCCTTTGATTTGTCCCATCGAGGTGGTGAGTGGCTACAAGCTGTGGCTTGTTCCTTATCTCAAGATAGAGTTGCCATAGTCCAGCCTGAATGTGGTAAATGTTTCTACTCCACTGCAGTAGTAGTAATAGTAATAATTAATAATAATGTGTCAAGATCCATATTCAAGAGGAATGGTCAGGGTCTTCTTGCTTTCTGCGGATGGAAGAAGCTATTTCTGGTGCTATCTGCTAATTGATTTTCCCAGTTCAATTTGAGTTTGATATGAACTTGAGGTTGCATACTCTTTTAACTTCAGGAGGGCATTCCCCTCAGTGGAGGATAAGGTAATTACCAGCTCCTTAAAACATTAACCTTTTATGATTAGCATCACAAACTGACTTCAGTCTCCTTTATTCACTGAGAGGGACAATGCTCTCTGTGCAGAATAAATACACTGTGCATGAAATGTAGTTGTAGCCATATCACTCCAGGATTTTAAGGAAACAAGGCAGGTGAGGTAGTAATTTTTATTGGACCAATTTCTGCCGGTAAGCCACACAAGGTTACTTCACCCACCTTGTCTCTCTTGTGCATGAAAAGCTATTTTAGATCATTTGGGGAGGTTTTAAAAAAACATTGGTTGTATTCTCCCTGCTCAGTATGATAACCAACATAACCTCATTCTAAAGGTGCAGCGATCCTGAAAATAGTGCATATAAAAATGGGAGAAATAGGACTGGTCAAAATTTTCTGTCAAAACTGTTTTTTGATGAAAAATTTGGAGGATTGACTAATTTTTCTCAAAAAGTGTCTGCTTTCTGTGGAAAATCTTAACTTTTGTCCAAAACCAAATATGCTAAAAGATAAATGTTTTTGGTTTTCAGCCCAAAGCCAAAAATTTGAATTTGGAAATGTCAAGGCACTTTTTAATATATTTTTAATAAAAATGAAATGTTTTGACATTCCCAAATCAAAATGTTTCATTTTCGCTTGGTTTGACATTAAACCCAGTCCTCCTAAGCCACTGCAGTGCACGTGGGAGTTGTAGTTCAGGTGCCTCATGTCCCCATTCTTCTTTGTGGGACATGCTCCCTGACTGGACTTTATTCCTCATGATGCACTGCGGCTTCTGAAGCACCATGACACACAGGTGGACACCATTTGTCAAAATCCCCCCAAACAAAACATTTCAGTTCAGCTTGAAAAACTGAAATATTTTGATTTGGGTAGAGCCAATCCCATTTTGTCGGTTTTCCTTGCAGGAGCATTTATTTTCAGCTGAAAAGTTTTGGGTTTTGGACAAATAATGAAACTTTACTGTGGGGGCGAGGGGATAAGGGGAATCTAGTTAAAACTCTTTTAAAAAATTGAAAGTGATGTCTTGAAAATGTGGCATTAAACAAAATATGTGATAGCATGTT
This sequence comes from Macrochelys suwanniensis, assembly GCA_033296515.1. NCBI lineage: Eukaryota > Metazoa > Chordata > Testudines > Chelydridae > Macrochelys > Macrochelys suwanniensis. The sequence goes on along the minus strand of CM065776.1, from coordinate 133,049,070 downwards.
ACACTGGCACTTGTTTGTAATAATCTGCAGAATTCAGTCATGGCTTTACCAATCATTAGCCATCCTGAATAAATGCCAGTAAAATCTGAATATGGCCATATGCAATCATGTCTCATACATTCTCTCACTGTTTTGAGTTCTGTATCTACACTTTATTTTTTTTCTTTCTAATGATTTATTTTGTTTTCTAAGATGTCATAACTAATTATTGCTGTTCTTGTTCACATGTGTTAGAAAAGTAACAGAAATGCTTCCCCCTACTCTGTGAAATGCTAAAATAGTTATTTGGCTTAACTTAGTAGAATTCACCTTCCCTCATATTTTCCTAAAACAAAGTAAAAAACAGGCACTTTTTCTTAGTTGTTGGTATAGTGTTTGAGATAAATAATTAATTGTTATGATGATTCCCATACCTGAGCCATCCTTCTGAGGTGTCAAATTCAGGAAGTGTTCCAGATTGAGGTGAGCAGGTTTTGGAGCAAACTGATAAATTAAACAATAAGAAGTCACCTGGACCAGATGGTATTCATCCAAGAGTGCTGAAGGAACTCAAATATAAAATTGCAGAATTACTAAGTGTGGTATATAACCTATTTCTTAAATCAATCACTGCACCAGATGACTGGAGGATAGCTAATGTAACATTAGTTTTTTTAAAAGGCTTCAGAGGTGATCCTGGCAATTACAGGCCAGCAAGCCTAACTTCAGTACCAGGCAAATTGGTAGAAACTATAGTAAAGAACAGAATTATCAGATAGCTAGATGAACACGATATGTTGGGAAAGAGTCAGCATGGCTTTTGTAAAAGGAAACCATACCTCATCAATCGATTATAATTCTTTGAGGGTGTCAACAAACATATGGACAAAGGTGATCCAGTGGGTCTTCTGTCCTTGGACTTTCAGAAAGCCTTTCACAGGCCAAAGTAAAGTAGGCAGTCATGGGATAAGAGGGGAGGTCTTCTCATGGATCCATAACTGATTGAAACATAGGAAATAAATGGTAGGAATAAATTGTCAAGTTTTCACAGTACAGAGGTAAATAATGGGGTCTCCCAAGGATCTGTACTGGGACCAGTGTTGTTCAACATATTAATAAATGATCTGAAAAAGGGGATAAAAAATGAGGTGTCAAAAATTGGAGATGATACGAAATTACTCAAGATAGTTAAGTCCAAAGCAGGCAGTGACGAATTACAAAGGGATCGCACAAAACTGGTTATGGGGCAACAAAATGGCAGATGAAATTCAATGTTGATAAATGCAAAGTAATGCACATTGGAAAACAATATAAACTTATATGTACAAAATAATGGGGTCTAAATTAGCTGTCACCACTCAAGAAAGAGATCTTAAAGTCATCATGGATAGTTCTCTGAAAACATCTGCTCAATGTGTAGTGACAGTCAAAGAAGGTAACAGAATGTTGGGAATCACTAAGAAAGGGATAGATAATAAGACAGAAAATATCATATTGGCATTATATAAGTCCAAGCCCACACCTTGAATACTGAGTGCAGTTCAGGTGACCCCATCAAAAAATATATGTTAGCATTCGAAAAGGTACAGCGAAGGGCAACAAAAATGATTAGGGTTATTGAACATCTTCCATATGAGGTGAGATTTAGAAGACTGGGTCTGTTCAGCTTGTAAAGAGAAGCCTTAGGGGGGATATGATGGATGTCTATAAAATCATGTATTGTGTAGAGAAAGCCAATAGGGAAGTGTTATTTACCCCTTTACATAACACAAGAAACTGGGGTCACTCAATGAAATTGATAGGCAGCAAGTTTAAAACAAATAAAAGGAAGTATTTCGTCACACAACACATAGCTTGTGGGACTTATTGCCGGGGATGTTGTGAAGGCCAAAGCTATAACTGGGTTTAAAAAGGAATTAGATAAGTTGATGGAGGATAGGTCCATCAGTGGCTATTAGCCAAAATGGTCAAGGACACAACCCCATGCTCTGGATGTCCCTAATCATCTGACTGCCGGAAGCTGAGACTAGACAACAGGGAATGGATGACTCAATAAATAACTCTGTTTTGTTTATTCCCTCTGAAGCATCGGACACTGACCACTGTTGGAAGACAGAATATGGGGCTATTTGGAACATGGGTCTGCAACCTAGAATGACCATTCTTATGTTCTTATGGATTAACTTGAGTATTCATTATATGTCATAAGCTTCATGGTAATTTTTGACTCAAAGTGGTGTGGGTTGGTGTACAAAGTGCTTCAAGCTTTTCTGTATTTCTATATTCTTCTAGAATATTAATTCAGACCAAAATCTTAAAATACTTATTCAGTGTTTTTTCATGGAAAACTATCACTGAATTCAGCAGTCCAAATCCTCATCTTAGTTATACTAGATGTAAAAGATGTCATGCAGTAACTGAGCCCAGGGTGTTATTCAGGGTATCCTTTGCATTTAAGAATGTTTCTTTGTCTAAGCCTTTAAGATGTTTCTGAGCTTTATTACAGAGCAGTTGCACAAAGGAAAGGTAAAGGCCCTGACTCACCTTTCCACATTATGTGGTGTCCATGAGCAGCTTTTGATTATGGGTTTCCCAGGTGAAAAGTTCAAGGGGCACAAAGTTTGTTAAGTAGTTGAACTGGAGCGAGGTGCAAGATTGTTGCTCTGGAGAGAGGGTAGCAGTGTCTGATGCGAAGGTTCTGCAAGAAGGAAGTTGCCTGTTTTGCTGTTTGTTACCACTCCTGTTCAAGCAAACATGGCTTGTATACATTTTGTGAAAGAACAAACTACACTAAAATGTGTGCCTCAGCATCACCAATTCCTGCTCCAAACAGGAAACTTACCTGAAAGCCACTAGATTCTGCAAACACTCAGCAAAGGGGCAGGGTAAAGCAGTGGGGCCTGTCTTATAGCAACATCATTTGACCAGACCAGGTTTTGCTCTTGCTGAGCTAACTTGCTCCCTGGGGTAATTCTGTCTGATGCTCTCTCACAGAATCCAGGGAAGCAATTTTCAGCAGGGTTAGTGGTTTTTTTTAAATTATTACTGTTATTATTTCAAGGCTTTTCAAACAAATAAAAAAACCTCATAGACTCTTCCCTCAAAGTCTGTGCAGGCTGAATAGTCCCTTCCCCAAGTTTGCCCCTCACACCAGTTAGTTTATCAACCCAATTTTTCCTGGCTCTTACCTCAGAGCCTTAGTAATACAGTTTCTCTAGCAGCAGTCCATTGGGCTCAAAGCCACTGGCCCCTCAGCTTTCTGGAGGGTATTGCTGACCCCTACCCCCATTTCCTACTGCCTTCTTCTATGAGGATCAGCTAATTAAGTTCCAGCTCTTTTCCCCAGCTGCAGTGGGTGGGGCTAATCAACCAAGCAGCCAGTTGTGGGTCTCTGATCCCATTGGAATGGAAACTCTTATACCTTCACAGGCAACACTATATTTCTGTCTAGTGCCCCCTACTCTATGTTGTGCTCTCACTCACTTTTTTCTTTCCTTCACCTGTCAGTGTATTTCTCTCACCTTTAGAGGAGCAATACTGTTCTCTGATTGGGAGTCATCATCTTTCTTTGTCACCCCGAGCTTCCTCTGGTCATGTCTCACCCGATGTCTTCTCCCCAAAATTGATGGGATTACCCCCAAATCCATTTTTGCTTCTTTATTCACTCATCCAGGAGTACAATGTCACCTTCTTCCCAGTGCATTCCTCCTACAATCATTCCTGGTCCTCTTCTGTCCCTCAGTCTGTCTGCCTCCTTGTGTTAGTTTTTGCCCCTTTCCAGTTCATATCCCGCTCAAACAATATGCATGAACCTGCTGGGTGGAAGAGTAGGGATCAGTCTCCTCTTAGCCACAGATCAGCTCAGGCTCAGCTACTGCCAGAATCCACCTCCCATACTTCCCACCAGTGAGATGCATGCTCTTGGACTGTCCCAACTCTGCACCAAGAGGGAGGGAGCAAGTTAACAGAAGGCAGTTTTTAACTGTATTTGCCCAACTAAAAGGAATGTGGTGTCCTTCCTGTTCTGAACCTCCTCTTTTTCCACTATTCTTCCATTCTCAAATATTCCCAATAGAGTCATTTTCTCTGGAGCAGGTGACAAGTTCAATGCCTCATCCTTGCATTAATGTGATACTGGCCTTTAATATTCTGTAGTGGAGAGATGGTCTAGTTTACAGTGGGCTGTTACTAATCTATTTATATATTCTACTCTATTCAATATAGGCTTTTATACCATGCTCATGACTATAATATCTGAATACCTTCCACTAATGCATTGAGCAGTATGACTAACATCTGACCAATGTTCTCTCATTCTCTCCTCACAGGGAGACATGTGTGCAATGGAGTGTCTTATTTTGTTAGAGGAATTTGTTTTGTTTTGATTTGGGATTTGGTAGGGTGGATTTTTCTATTTGTTTCTTTAATATACATGTTGCTATTTATTTGTGTTAGAAAAGGCAAAATTAAAGAATTGTGCCTTGTACTTGGAGCAGAAGGTGCTGACGTTTTGATGGTCTTTAGCTCCTGGGGACATTCCTTCCACAGTCTCCAGTATTTGTGGTATATCAATATTACATGTAGCTAGAGATTTTACGATGACACCGTTGATTCTGTGGGAACAAAAGGAGGATGGTCAGACCTTCTCCAGCTCCATAACAGTAGAGTGTGAGGGGATTTTGGGGTGTTGATATATATACTTCTTTGAGTGATTGCACATATGTATTTCACCAGATGTGTGTGTGCGCCCAGCATGCCAGAGCCAGTGCTCATTGGGGTGGGATGTGTCCTGCACATCCTTGTGGCCTCTCCTGAGCCTATATAAGGGCACCATTGCCCTGACCCCTCTCAATTCATTTTCATCACCTGTGGCCTGAGTCAGAACTCGATGTACAGTTTACCTCATGTTCTTTTCTTCTACATAGTTAGCCAGTTTAGCCTTCTTCCTTAACTGTAAATAGTTAGCAGCTTTTTATTTTTTTTTACTTTATTTTTAAAAAAATATTTTAGTGCTATGCACTGGTGGCATGAAGCTCTCACTAGGCTTTGAGCACTTCCCATCATCTAAGTGTCTGTCCTGAATCGTCACCCTCATACATGTTGCCCTTTTCACCCTCAGTGAGGAGCACATTGGGAGGTGCAGTATCTACCACTCTTTTTATAAAAGAATGCAGCTTTCCAGAGACCCACACCTCAAACACCACCTATGGAGCTGTTCAGGCCTGCCTCAGCCCTGGGGCCTTCACACGAGTGCCCTGCTGTTATGAACCAGCATGTAGACTCTCTGGCGTAGTAGTCAGAGCAGGAATCGGGTCTAGTGGGTGGAACAGGCATCCAAGTTGGGGAACGAAGCCAAGGGTCAGCACCAGAGTCAGTTGCCGGTTACCAGAACCAGGGCCCAAGCCAGAGTCAGAACCAGGAATCAAAACTCATGGTCAGAGTTGAGATCAGATGCCAAATACCAGAGCCATGGGTCAAGCTGGAGTCAGGGTCAGAAGTTGGGTGCCAGGATCAGAGCGGGACTGGTCACTGAAGATTGGAGGCAAGGTGTAAGGACAGGATGAGAGGCAAGGAGCAACATAGAGCAGGAGCCCGGTGGGAACAGGAGCGAAGGTGGGGGTGAAGTAGGAGGCAGGAGCAGAGCAGGAGTCAGGAACAGGGTTGAGTGCAGGAGGCAGGCACAAGCACAATCCAGTGCAGCTACCACAGAAAACCACCAGGTTGCTCTGACAAACTTCCTGTTCCTCCTCTTGGCTTAAATAACATAGTTGGGCCAGTCGGTGGAGCCGAGCGATCCTCCAATCAGAGCTCCCATGGGTGATCCCTTGGCTGGGGCTATAGCCCTAGTAGCTTCTAAGCCCACCATTTTAGTACCTATTGGGTGGAGACAAGGATGTGGCAGTCGCCTGGGGACCCTCCAGCCTGGGTTCAAGCCCTTGGACATCACACCTTCCATTCACAGGAGGTCTGCAAGTTGTCTGGCAGACCCCTGGACTTGCACTCTTCTCCACAGAGGAAAAGGGGGAAATCTTCTTCAGGGCCTCCCCAAAAGTGAACACATAAGATTGTCTTCCTTGAAAGAGAACTCAAAACATCACTGTATACATCTTTCTGGTACTGCAGCATCAGGATGTGGGTACCATGTCATCAACTCTGGTGCCATCTGCAGGACAGCCATTGAGTTCAGTACCATGCCATTGACTCTGGTACCATCTCTAGGAAGGATGTTAAGTCTGGTACTGCAGCGGGACGATATCGGTATCGTCCTGTCAACTCTGGTACAATCTTCAGGATACCTACTGAATCCAATACCATGGTGGCCGGATATCAGTACTGTGCTGTTGACTCAGTGCATTATCTACAAGATGGCTGTTGAGTCCAGAATCAGTGCATGCTGTTTCAGTGTTGACGTCATTAATACTGACAACCCCACAGGTCTATAAGGTAGCAAAAGAATTTGCTTTGTCTCTGTGTTCCAGACCATCCTGTACTGCACAAATCCATGCATTTGTGACATCTCCTACAGTACCAGCTCAGTCTCCTCAACTCTAGTGCAGAGACTGTTAGTGGTACTGATGTCAGTACCAGCTAAGAAGCATATTGAGGGCTGGGTGTCTTCTCCAGTACCCACTTTGACACCAGGACATGCTGTGTCAGCGGTGGAAGAGTCTTAGGCCTCGTTTTCAGTCTTGGACTCTGCTTTGGCATCAACAGTCTCAGTACCAGAATGACTGTCAGCTTGGCTACTGATCCCAGCTTATACCATGGCACTGACTATGAAGTCTTTCTCAACAGCAATTCACGATATTGTACCATCAACACCTTGGGAGTTTTTTGCGGTATCAACTGCCATACCTGTCTCAGTACCTACATTGACCTCTTCACAATGGACTAGAGATCAATCAGTTCAGCTAGTGGTCCCATCAGCTTTTGATCCCTGATACCTACTGAGTATGTAGATGATCCCTTGCAGTGCTGAGATGTGACTTGAGAGACACACAGTATTGTCTGAAATCTCTCCTGAGGGGGAAAAGCAGCTGAATTAGTACAACTGAGTGGGGCCCAGAGTCCTCTAAAACGTTGTCATCCCCTCCTACATGCAGTTGGTCTAGAAAATCTTCTCGACTGCTCCAGAAGCATTGGCCCCAAGAGCAGGAGAGATCATTCAGCAGGGACAGATCATGGTGGCCCTGTTCTTACTGTGCCCCTTTGCTGTATACTCTCCCTTCATGATCATTTGGGAATCCCTGGTATAGTTCCTATTCCCTTAGGTCTCAATCACTGGCCCAGTCAGAGGAAGGTTGTCAAGGCATAAGACAAAGCAACTGAAGTTGGAACTATGAAAAGATGCTGTTCCCCCACAACAGACAGTACTGCAAGAGGAACCATTGCCTGCGGAACCAATTTTACTACAAGAGCATCCATCTGCTCCTGTTAACCTTTTTTGCTCCTCACCTGATAATGCAATGATCACAGACTCTTCTTCTCTCATTCCAGATTATTTTATCTCATCAGGAACCTCTGAGAAAAATGGCTGATGCTTTGATCATGCAAGATTAGCTTGTACTAGAGAATGCTTACATTCTCCAGGCTACTGCCTCTGGGACAGTAGCCCTCACTATCAATTAGACTCTTCTAGAACCAGCAAAGACCTTATGGAATATGCCAGTATCCTTAGCCCCTATAGCTAAGTGCACAGACAAATGTTATCATGTTCCTGTGAAATACTTTGAGAGGATTTATTCCCATTCTGCCCTGAATTTTTTGATGCCAGCCAGTGAAAGATCATGTTTGGGGAGATTTAAATCAACCCACAAGAAGCAGGACGCAAGAAACTTGATTTATTTGGGAGAAAAAAATATTCCTCCTCCTTTCTCCAGCTGCATATAGCAAATCAGCAAGCACTGTGAGCTACGTGTGACTGTATAAACTGGGATGCAATCTTCAGGTTTACTGCCAGAAAGTTCCATAGGGGCCAGGATGGCTCTCCAAACTGCATTTGTCACAGCTGATGCTTCTTCTATGGTGATAGCATCTGTAGTAACAATGAGAAAAGCTTCCTGATTACAGAACTTGGGTATAGCAACGGACATGCAACAAACTATAAAAGACAGTCTGTTTGATGGCTGGTGTTTATTTTCAGACTGCACTAATGAGACTTTACATTCTTTTAAAGACTGTTGAGCTACTCTTAATTCATTAGAGGTTCATTAATTCATTCTATATCCCAGCCACCAAGAGGTACCAATGCAGACCTCAAGAGCAGCATCCATACCAACAGCAATATTACAGACATCCTTTCTATCCATTAAGGGAACCTCATTTCTCAAAGAGGAAGCAAAAAGTCCTCTAATGCCAGGTCAACACAACCAGCTTATCTTTAGTCAGCTATAGGGAAGCTGCCCATTTGACTTCTTTCTCAAGGACAGCAGTAATCATCCTTCCATCTCCCCCCATTTGCGGACAGATTTTCCCATTTCCTCAGTGCTTGGAAATCTATAACAATAGACAAATGGGTCCTAAGCACTGTGAAACTGGAATATTCTGAGGAGTAAGGGAAGATTGTAAATTACCTGGATAGTTGATTGGTTTAAGGCACATCCAAACACCAGGTTCTCCAGTACATCAAGTGTGATTTGCATGGATACTGCTAGCTTTGTGAGCTAGCTCCCTAAAAATAGTGCTGCCTCGCTACATATGGGTATATCTACATGAGCTAAGAATCGCACCTCCCAGCTCAAATGTAGAAATAGCCTTAGAGAGAATTTTTTTGAACTAGACAGCTCTCTCATCTAATCAATAAGGTGGAAGAATTCTGCGCAGCAGTCAGCAAAGTTGTAATGAGTCTGAGCCATCACACCAATAACCTTTTTGATAGAGGTATGTGATATGAGCTAATTAAGGCAAAGATATCCAGGTTAGAGACTAGATTAAGATTACAATCTCTCTCTCTCTCTCTCTCTCACACACACACACACACACACTCTCTCTCTCTCTCTCTCTCTCTCTCTTCTCCGTGGCAGTTACAAGCAACTTACATCTATGCAGTGCCTGAAATATTGGACCCACATATCTTTTACCGCTAGTTAGGTTCCAGTGGAGGATATAAAAATGAAGTCCATAATTTTCAGCACAGGGTCTATATTTTTAACCAGTTAGGAAAGATTTTTTTTCTTCTGTTCAGAGATGCATATTGAAATGTTTTGGAAGAAATATTGTTACAGGAGCTGAGGCTATTATAATGAAGAATGCTAATTATAAAAGGTTCTTCACATAAAACGTATACAATGAAATATAAAAAGCCAATGTAAGGTAATGAGAATGAGAGAATATGTGTACAGATCAAGGAAACATGCATTTCCTTCCCATTTCATCATGTTAATTGAAACAAGTCTGTTTACTGTACTTTTTGTTTTGATTTTTTTTTTTGTTTGAAATCAGAGACAGACCTAATCTGGTAGAATAAACTCTGGTTTTTTTTTTAAACCTAAACAATTTAAGCCTTTATTGTTCATTATTGTATTACTGTTTATGTGATTGATCCTGCACCTTTAAAGCAAATTGCAAAATTCCCATTGACTTCAATGAAACAGCATTAAGGCTGACTTTATTTATATATTTATTTATATATTTTGCAGCTGTGTAATATCTTGCATGGAATCTGGAGCCCAGTTTGACAAAATGGTTTAAACATGTTTTCTTGTGTTTTCTTCTCTTATCAGTTCAGTATTTTATTTTCAGACCCTGAAATCTTTGAGGGACAGAGGAAAACAAAAGTGCTACATTTAATTTTAGATTTTGTTCAACACTGGAGTGACACTTTCAGGTTAATTGTGAAGTCAATTGATCATTTCTTGGCATACAGTGTGACACCATCCAATAAACTCTGACAACTTTCTCCCACTTCAGTTCCTGAGTAACTTGTAATTTTCTTGATATGACAAAATAGCGATTTCGTATTCATGCTGTGCCTGTCTATTCATTTTTCATTTTTCAAAATGTTAATGAGACTCAGCAAATAGGATCTTTATAAAATTATCTTTACTGAAAGTTCTATTGTAGTAGCCTCCGACAAACTATGATTTTAAGAATTTTTGTTTAAACTAAGGCTTTAGAGTGTGTATTAAAACTGTCAAATGACTGAATTCATTTTTGTGTGTATTACAGTCAACCCTGGCCTGCTAAGCCATGTTCCAGTTGATATTAGAATCCTGGATGTCAACGACAACCCTCCTGAGCTTGCCAGAGAATATGATGTAGTCGTCTGTGAGAATGCAAAGCCCGGTCAGGTAACCCATCGGTCTCATGGTTCTCTTTCCTCTAATGTATGGCAAAAGAACAGCTTTATTTCTGTTAATGTCGCATGCAAAATAATTTTGATTCAATGAATACTTGAGCATGATGTTTTTATAGGCAAAAAAAAAAGAATGCCATTATATTTTGTATACTTTTTATTTGATCAGACTTTTGAATGTGATAGGTGGAGGGGAATGTGTTTTGGGGACTTTTTAAAATATTTTTTGTGGTGTTAATGTTAAAAATCAGATGTCTGTGTTCAGTCAAGATAGTCAAAATCATACTCACATCTGTTAAATGAATATATATTGGAAACCCATGATCTTGTTTATAGTCGTAATCATCATCATCGTGAACAATGGTACAAAGCAAATTCAATGTCCCTCCCACCCCAGTTGTCACTCGGTGCAAGATTCCTTCATGGTGCTCTGTACAATGGCTGTCAACGTGCTTCTTTTCACATTTTGCTGTCCTAAAGAGCAGTTTGTGTGAGGATTACAAACAGGATGAACCCTGCCTGGGTGTCCCGTGAAATTACATCAGACGTTCATAATACAAAGGAGGCTGACATTTTTTTTTCTTTTAAAACTGAGGCTGAATAACTCTCCTGCTACTTCCATTGCTGGTATGCTCCATCAGTGCCCTGGACGTTACCATATTTCCACATCTTTCACTCTCTTTAAGTATTCTGCACTGTTCACCACCACTTCCTGCTGGCTATGCACTAGTTTGCTTGACAGCCTTAAAATGGATGTTAGGGTGTAATTGCTTTTCACATTTTCTGTTCATTTAGGGATGTATTGTGTCTCAATCTGCGCTAATTTATGCTTAATGGGGAAGTCTGGTTTTATGTGTTTATTAAAGTATTGCTCGCACCACAGATTACAATACAATCTGAGGCAGAGATTGAGCAGCTATTAGAGATAGTGTTATCTGTAACAAAATGAAAAACATTCAAAATACAAGGGTACTCACATTTTTTTTAACGGGCCCATTTTGTGAGCAACAATGGCTTTCACATCAAAAACATGAAAATTCATGTCTGCATTGAGGAAAGGGTAAGGGTATTCATATCTACAATGTAAGAAATATCTGCAGCAAATAAAGTACAACTTGAGGGACTGAAGAATTGAACAAAACTAAATGGTGACCAAAAAATTGTAAAATTCTCCTAAATAATGTGACTTTCTTTTCTGACTTCTAGATATAATCTAGTGCAATGCTTTTATTTTAAAATGAGTTATAACATGGCACAGGCAAATTCTGAAATGTTTATGAGTTTTCTTTGTTTGCTATGTTTTTAAGTTAGCAAATTATACCCATTGATAAAGATTTAAACTCTCAAAAGGAAGTTCTGTATATGGGAAGTTATGAGCAAGCTACTTATTAAATGATCAAATATGTCTGACCACACTGACATCTGTTGCTGATGTGTACTGGGATTATATTTCTCTCCAGAGCTATTGTTCCTGATGTGAATGATGCCATGACCTTTGGTACACTACAATCTAACATCCAGGAGTAATACCTCTGGGAAGGACTTTATAACACAGTAGTTTAATATGAAAGGATGGAACAGCGTGCTTGTTACTAACGTTTTTTTTAAGCTAGGAAAACTGTATTGCAGAATTTTTATTACTATTTATTTGTATTGTGGAAGTGCATCAAGGCGCTAGTGAGAATTGACTTACCATTGTACTGTACAAAAAATACATAAGAAGTCATGGACCCTTCCTCAAAGAGCTTACCATGTAATTGAAGACAAGATGCAACAACTGAGTTTGACAAATATTAAGAAAGAGGGGAGGAAAGATGAGGGTAACATTATAAGTTAACCATTACTTATGATAAAATGTGTGATGATTCAGATAGATATGATGGTTCAGAATAATTTAAAAGACATTTGATTGCTTTTATTTATTCTGAGTTAGCCACAATTGGTGAAAATGACGAATAGGATGTCCCATTAAGGAACTCATTGCGTCAAGCAACCTCAATCAGCTCTGAAACAGTGACCTGTTTTCTTTATTATTTACACTCCCCCATTTTTGTGTCATCTACCCACTTTATCAGTGATGATTGTATATTTTATTCCAGGTCATTGATAAAAATGTTAAATGTAGAACCAAGATCTGATCCCTGGGGGACCTCACTGAAAACAAATCTGCTTGATGACAATTCCCCATTTCAGTTAAATTTTGAGACCTATTAGTTAGCTAGTTTTTAATCTTTTTAATGTATGGCATGTTAGTTTTATGTCATCCTAATTTTTTAATGAAAGTGTTGTTCAGTACCAACTCAAACACCTTCCAGAAGTCTAAGTATATTCAGCAACACTATTACCTTTATCAACCGAACATGTAATCTCATCAAAAAAGATAAATTAGTTTGACAGGATCTGTTTTCCATAAATCCTTGTTGATTTGCATTAATTACATTATACTCCTTTAATTCTTTATCATTTGAGTCCTATATCAGCTGCTACATTATCTTGCCTGGGACTGATGTCATGCTGACAGACCTATAGTTACCTGGGTCATCTCTTTTACACTTTTTATAAATTGGCATATTAGCTTTCTTCCATTCTTGTGGAACGTCCCCAGTGCTCCAAGACTTCAACATTAATAGTCCAGTTAGCTCCTCAGACAGCTCTTTTAAAACTTTTGGATGCAATTTATCTAGATTTGCTGATTTCAAAATGTCTAGCTTCTGTTTAACATCCTCCTGAAATACTAGTGGAATGAAAAGAGTGTTATCATCACCATATCATGAGACTATATCATCTGTTTGTTCCCCAAATATGGAATCACAATATTTATTGAACACTTCTGCCTTCTCTGCATGAATATTGATAATTCTACTATTTCCATCTAGTAACGGACCAATGCCATTATCAAGGTTCTTTTTGCTCCTAGTATACTTAAACCCCTTGTTATTGTCCTTAAGTCTGTAGACATAGATTTCCCCTGGTGTCCCTTTCCTTCTCCTATCAATTTTCTACACTTCCTTACTTCTGATTTATTGTAATTATTATCAACTTCTCTGTCTTCCATTTATTTTATATATATATAAAAAATTGAAGGCAGCTCATATAACATATATATATATATATATATATATTATATGAGCTGCCTTCAATTTTTGGGCATCTTGTAAAGTGTTCTTAAAAGACTGTCAATTATCATTCACAGTCTTCTGATTAAATTCTTCCTCCCAGCTGAGTTGGTTCATAATTGTTTATAGCTTTGTGAAACAAGCCCGACTAAAGCACCAAGTATATACATTGCAGGTCTGGACTTTATTATGCTTGCACATTATAAATGTGATCAAATCCTAATCTCTTATACCTAAATTACCATTAATTTTGAGTTCTGTGATCAATTCTTCTTTATCTGTTAAGACAAGGTCTAATAAAAAATTCCCCCATGTTGGATGCAACACTTTTTGAGTTAGGAAACATAGGAAACATAAAAGCTGGAACTGAATTCTATTACTTGATTATAAAAAAATAAATAAATTCAAACACCCAATTTTAAATTTCACAAAAAATAAGCATTCACTTCAGCTAATCACAGGGCAAATAAATTGTCAAGCAACTCCATAATATGCTTCACTTTACACTGTTGTGAGTAAAAATCCAATTAGCTGTTAAAAGAACACTTTAACAGAGAAAAAGATTTTTCTTTATTTTAATACAGACTTAGGACTTTAAATTTTCCTTGAACTCCACAAATAGTCAACACAATGGAAAATTTACCTTAGGGGTCACAGCAAAAATAGAATTACAGTAGGGATTTGCAAGAAAAGAGGATAGTGGCCTTATGGACTAGTTCACAGAAGGCATTCCAGTTGTAAGGGGCTATCCCCTATTTATTAAAATAGCTTGGTTTGGGAAATTAAAACGTGATTGAATCCTAGAGGTAGGAAGGACTATAACCAGAAGAATCCTGTTTCTGAAAGCAGAGGGCTAAAATATAAACACTAAGAGCTTGTCTTCACCACCGCACTACATCGGCGAAGGCGCGCTATGTTGAGAGGCAGAAGCTATGTTAGTGGGAAAGTGTCTCCTCCCAATATAATGCAGTGTAGACAGCACTTTAAGTCAATGTAACATACGTCGCTCAAGGGGGTGTTTTTTTCAAATCCTTGAGCGACAAAAGTTACATTAACTTAAGCGGTAGTGTAGACAAGCCCTGAGTTCAGGTTCTGTACTAATAATTACAATAGCAAAATATTGCTCAGCATTTCTTGGGTTTAATATATTTTCATTTTTGAAAATCTTAAGAACTTCAATTTAAAAGTTCCATCTAATGAAAAACATAATTTATGTAAGAAATCAGATGTGTAACAGCAATGTATGAATGCTTTTCAAATGTCACTTCCTGATGAGAAATAAGGTGGGTGAGGTAGGAGCCCTGGGCGCCTGGGACCCCTGCAACGAGCGTGTGCTGCGGACCTGTGGGATCGGTCGACGCTACGCATGGCTCATGCGGCGCCTCATGGTCTCGGACGCCATCCGATGGTCCAGGGACATCTACATCGAACACATCACCGGCCACCGACAGTACCAGGAGGCGTGAGCCGGAACGACATTGTGCATCATCGACGAGAAAGGGACCGAGAGACTTTTTCCCACTGGACCATATGAACTGGAACCATAAACTCACTGAACATTAAATCTCACCAAATGAGGGTAATCCATCCTCATCATCGTACCCACTCATTCTACTCCACACCTGAACGTAGCCATTAGATATGAACAACTTACCCTCATATCTCAATCTCTGTACTTTGACCCGTTAAGCCTTTACCCCCAATTGGGGATTTTGCAGATTATGTATTTTTTACGTCATCCGATCCTAAACCAAACTTCGCTCCCCTTGATAATCTGTACCTTATTCCCTGATAACCAGAAACTTCTACGCTTAAACTCTGTACCGTTGTTTTTATTTTTAATATTATCTTAATAAAATTCTTAAGTCTGTTCTTATCTTTTACTGAACCAACATCTGTTGGTGAAAGAGACAAGCTTTTGAGCCACAGAAAGCTTTTCTTCAGCTCTGGGAAAGGTACTCTGAGCATCACAGTTAAGTGCAAGGTGGAGCAGATTGTTTAGCATACATAGTCAGCATCTACCTTGAATGGTTCCTTAGAATATGTGTTAACTACTTATGGTAATCAATTTGCTCCATCTTGCATTTAGCTGTGATGCTCAGAGTATCTTTCCCAGACCTGAAAAGAGAACTGTGTGGCTCAAAAGTTTGTCACACTCACCATCAGAAGTTGGTTCAATAAAAGATATTACCTCAACCACCTTGTCTCTTTAATATCCTGGGACTGACTAGGCTACAACTACACTGCAGCCTTCCTGATGAGTTACTTTGCAGGTTTGTGAAAAACACATGGGTTTTGGGTCCAACCGTCCTCCCCCACTGTCCCAGCTTTTTGTGAATGTTTTATTTCTGTTTTAATCAGTTGTTGTTGTTGTTGGACTCTGTTGGATTTAAGTTAAGCTGAAGTATTTACATGAATGTATATATATATTCATATAATGAACAGGGGCAGAACAACCGAGAGAGTCCTTGATAGCACTGTGAACTGTTAGAACTGCTTGGTTTGCTAGAATCTGGAAATCCTTGGAAGGAGGCAGGGCACTAAATGACTAAAAAGGCACTTGATAACATGATTATTAGTTTTTCAGGCTTCACAGTATTGAAGTGACTAAGGGGTTGTTTCTCATTCTAGCTGCAGTACATTTGAAAGCTGCGGATCAATATTGCAAATGGTTGATAGATATTTAGTGATTATAAACATTGTTTCATAAGTCACTAATTAAATATGTCTGAAGTTGAAAAAAGTTTTTAAAAAGCCCTCAGTGAACTGAAGTAATGAAAATAGCTAATTCTAAAGAAAAATGTAAAGATTCTTTAAGATCAAATGTGCCATTGAATGATACTTTGTCTTTTAAAGTGGAAAAGCAGAACATCTACTGTTGAAATGATCCTGGAAGTGAGGCATTGTCTATGCCGTTATCTTCTGTTTGAAAGTCGTGATAATTAAAACCCTTGTCCACAGTCTTTCAGCAGCTTTTCAATATCAGCTTAATTCAGGAAAACTCTTTGTTTTTCTTTAACTTTCAAGAAATGATAAAGAATAATCTGTATATTCAGTTGGTGATTATGTCAGAAAAGCAACTGAAAGGCAAAGACTTGAACTTGATAACTTATAACCTTATTTTATGCTAACACTGCCTTCAATGTAGCACAAAATGAGCAGTTTAAAGAAATGATTGAAGCACTTTGCCCTAGAGATATCTTTTGAGACAAATTTAAACTCACAGACCCATTGCTTGATGCTACAAGTGAAATAGCAGAGGAAAAATTAAATTAAGGGAAGAACTAAAGAATCAAGATTGACATCAATACAAGATGGTTGGTTGAACACAGACTTTCCTACATTGGCCCATCAAAAAGAATGATTACTAATTTACATTAAATTTGAATGATTTCCACATTAACATTTACATACAATTACCATGCTTATCGCTAATTTCTACATCTCTGTCTCTCATCCTTTCCCTCTCTCTAACTCCCTTCCCCTTGAGGGATGAAGCAAAATCTCCAGTCTATGCCCAGGAAGGGAAAATAAGTGGTGACTGGCTTTTCTAAGAAAAACACCCCACGGCAATACACCTAGACCTCATCCCAAGTTTTCTTCTCCGCTGTGCACCACATACTCACCCCCTCACACAATCACTTCTTTCTTCTCATAGCTGAATGACTAGATTTGCCTCCCACAAAATCAGTGCCTCTCACAAAAATAAATTCTCACCTCTCCCAAAATCAATTTTCTCCACAAAACAGAATTTTAAAAAATCATTTAGGGAAAGCAATAATTTTGAAATGAAATTTTGCCTACTGGGCTAATAGGGAGCCAAGATTCTGGAAGCCCTGAAAGCCTCAGCAGAGCTGGGAACCTTAGAGCTTGAAGCCAGCACTTTCAGGCTCCTGTCTTCCCTAAAACCTGCCTGGCAGACTTCGGAAGAGTTGGGTGGGCGAGCTAGCAAGAAACCAGGCAAGTGTCTGACGGAAACCTATCTGTCTGGCCGGATTCCATCAGAGCCCTGGCTGGGTTCTGTTTGACCTTTGTTGAAATCAAACTTTCTCCTCAAAATATTTTAGTGTTGAGAAATCTGCATTCTCCAATGGAAAACTGTTCCACCAGAGAATTTCTAACCAGTTCTACTTATAAAGTCAATCACATAGTAGGGCAGATACTCAGCTGCAGATGAGTTCTACAATTCAAGGGGGGAGAGGAGTGGGAGACACAATGACATCCTAAGAATTGCTTTATTTTATGCTAGTTGCCCAGGGTCCTAAGAGGCTGTATCAGCAGTCAGGGATTCCCCTGGCCATACCTTTTCGGCCCAGCCATTCCTCCTGCCTCAGCAGCTAGGATGAGAGTCCAGGCAGCCCTAAGTTGCCTAAGGTTTTCCTTACAAAGTGATAATCCCCCAGTGTCCAGTTAAGCAGAATAAAGCAGATTTAACATACTGGATTTATTTTGTTTTTAATTCCATGAACCTGTGCGATTTTTTTACTGGGCATTTTTAGGTAGGGGTTTGGGTATAAATTTGAGGTGGGAAAAATAACAGCAGCACTGATTTCCACAGTTTTTCCCTCTGTTTCTCCCTCCCTTCCCAAGAGTACAATTTATTTTGTTTTTAATTCAATAAAACCTAGTGTTAGAAAGGAATTATTTCAATGAACCCCCAAAAGGATCTCCCGCTCAAAACACTTTTGAGGAGAAGGCCATTTGAACATTCTGCTCATGACTTTCCTAGTCTGGCATTCACCTTGCTTAGGAGATACATTCTGTATCCCACAGGAACTGCTGACTGACGCACAGTAAATATAGTTTGAGACACGGGACCAAATTCAAATCCATCATAAGAGAGTGCAGTTCCCCTTGAAGTCAATTAGAGTTGTGCCAGCTTATGCCAGGATAGAATTTGACCATCAGACAGAGACTTTTACTCATACGTGTTTCAATACATCTATGAAATAAAATCCTCTTCTATGGTGTATTCCTTATTAAACAAATTATAAGATATTTCAAAACATGTTATTTATTAAGGAGGGGAAAATAGCATATAATGTAGATCTGGATGGTATTCAGGGTTGAAGGTCCTTGTATTCTGGAACTATTCAGACTCCAATTATGGATATTATCCAGACCCGATAAATGATAGCAAAACTTTCATCTGAACTGTGTGGTAAAGTTTGAGAAGCTGATTAAATGTCTGGCAGGAAGAACAAGACTCATATATGTGAGAAATCCCGCCATCCATATATTTATACCTCAGTCCTCACTATAGGAGGACAGCAATTCCATTTTCCAAAAGATGTTGGCTTCATTACAAATAGGAAAGGGAACCAATTATTTCAAAATTCACCATGAAGGAATTTTTTGAAATGTTTCATGTAGATTTTGAGGATTTTTTAAAATTTGTATTATGCAATATATAACATCCTATAATACAACATAATTTAAAAAATAAAGCGACAATATTTCATTCAAATGTTGAAATAGGACATTTTGACATTGTTGCACCTTTCCCTCCTCTCCTCCCTCCCCCCAGTTTTCTTCTGCAACAAAATATCAACCCAATTTCATGAAGCATTTCAATGGTTAGGGTTAGGGTCAGGGTCAGCCTCACTTCAGTGAAAATCATGGAGCAGGTCCTCAAGGAATCCATTTTGAAGCACTTGGCGGAGAGGAAGGTAATCAGGAACAGTCAACATGGTTTCACCAAGGGCAAGTCATGCCAGACCAACCTGATTGCCTTCTATGATGAGATAATTGGCTCTGTGGATATGGGGAAAGCGGTGGATGTAATATATATTGACTTTAGCAAAGCTTTTGATATGGTCTCCCACAGTATTGTTGCCAGCAAGTTAAAGAATTATGGTTTGGATGAATAGACTATAGGGTGCATAGAAAGCTGGCTAGATTGTCGGGCTCAACGGGTAGTGATCAACAGCTCAATGTCTAGTTGGAAGCCGGTATCAAACGGAGTAGCCCAGGGGTCGGTCCTGAGGCCGGGTTTGTTCAACATCTTTATTAATGATCTGTATGATGGGATGAATTGCACCCTCAGCATGTTCACAGATGACACTAATCTGGGGAGGAGAGGGATAGGGTCCAGAGTGACCTAGATAAATTGGAGGATTGGGCCAAAATAAATCTGATGAGATTCAACAAGGTCAAGTGCAGAGTCCTGCACTTATGAAGGAAGAGTCACTGCTATAGGCTGGGGATTGACAGGCTAAGTAACAGTTCTGCAGAAAAGGACCTGGGGATTACATTGGTCAAGAAACTGGATACGAGTCAGCAGTGTTCCCTTGTTGCCAAGAAGGCCAATGGCATATTGGGCTGTATTAGTGGGAGCATTGCCAGCAGATCGAGGGAAGTATTATTCCCCTCTATTCGGCACTGGTGAGTCCACGCCTGGAGTATTGTATCCAGTTTTAGTCCCCCCACTACAGAAAGGATGTGAACATATTGGAGGCTGGGGCACATGACTTACGAGGAGGCTCTGTGGGAAGTGGGGTTATTTAGTCTGCAGAAGAGAAGAGTGAGGGGGGATTTGATAGCCTTTAACTACTTGAAGGGGGGTTCCAAAGAGGATGGAGCTCGGCTGTTCTCAGTGGTGGCAGATGACAGAACAAGAAGCAGTGGTCTCAGGTTTCAGTGGGGGAGATCTAGGTTGGATATTAAGAAACACTATTTCACTAGGAGGGTGGGAAAGTACTGGAATGGGTTACCTGGGGAGGTGGTGGAATCTCCATCCTTAGAGGTTTTTAAGGTCTGGCTTGACAAAGCCCTGGCTGAGATGATTTAGTTGGTGTTGGTCCTGCTTTGAGCAGGGGATTGGACTAGATGACCTCCTGAGGTCTCTTCCAACTCTAATCTTCTATGATCCACATATTCCATTGTAATATGGTTCCAGCAAAATTTCTCCAAGTTCTACTCATCATCATAGTATCTCACTGCATAGTTTGAACAAGAAAATTTTTCGGTGTATTTTTTCATGATGATCATTTGGATTTTGTGATGGTGTTGTACTGTAATTTCTGTGGCAGTGTGTGACATTGTAAACAAATAAAAATCACTAGCTTATTCACAGAGTCAGTGACTGTTGCATTGCCTGTGGCTGCCACCTCACTGGGTGCTATGAGTTCTAACATACAAATGAAACCAATATTATTCACTAGCAAGATGCACCTGGTGTCACAGGTATAACCTGATGAGATGCAAATCCACTTAATCATTTACAAAGAACTTAGAGCTTTCTGCATTACCTTATTCAAGTAGGTTGGGTATTTTGGCATTAAAAAATAGTCGTCTTTTTCTTCTTCTTCCTCCTTTCTGGTCATCTTTCCCTTGAAATGTTAGTCAGAGCAAGTCTTCTGTCACTTTGATGGAGCTATGTCAATTTACATCAATTGACTGGCCCTTTGTGTGTTTACTTTAGTCAGCCCGAGTAAAGTGCAAATGATAAGATTTAAAAAGCCTTTTGATTATAAAAGGGTTAGATCTTAATTTAGATCTTAAGGTGCTGCTCATATTTTTTCCCAATTTATGAGCAAAAATCTCCTAGATGGCCTGGTGATTATCTGTGGCCTTAAATTCTATGGCTCTATGATGCTAATTCTCCATGGATTTTCTATGAATTCTCACCATATACATTTGGAAGCCTAGAATTCAGCAAATATAAATTGCTAAAAGCTCAGATGCCCTACAACATGTTGAAACTATCTGGGTACTTGAGCAAAATTTTAGATTCAGAGAACTGCATAAATGCCTTAAATGTACTCTGCATACTTTATATCATATTTACTAATGAAAAGGGAAGTTCTGTTAGCATGCAGAGCACAGCAAGAGAGCTGCCTTCATCTGGCTGGGAGAACAGTGGTGAAATCATCTTGTTTAATATTCCTGATACATATATATATTCTAGAGCTGGTTGGAAAGGTGAATTTTATCAAAAAAAGGAAAACTGAAAAATGTCAGAAAACAAAAATTGTTCTGGTTTATTTTTCTGACTGAAACTCAATATTTTCTGTGGAATGCAGATGTTTCATAAAGAAAATTTGTTTTGTCAAAAACCCAATTTTCTGTTGAAAAACTATTTGAACAAAAAAATTCAACCAGCCCCAATGTACACACTTCGTACATGGAAAAAGTGTTGTTTCCACATTGCCTGTTTTCAATTGACTATAGACTCAGTTTTAATGTAGGATAAATGTGGATTTTCACATGCAAAAATCGGAGACTATTGCTAGGGTATTTTCTTGAGATTTAAAGTGCTACCAAAGACACCCTACCAATTCTTCTGTGGCACTGAGACCTTGAGATAGAGAATTGAAAAATGGTGGCATGTATCTGAAACAAGATCTTGTAGAATCATTGGCCTAATAGTGGAGTGGTAGCTCAAAAGTCCTTAATCTTCCACCCATCTGTATCTCTAAAAGTCCTCAATTATTGTAAGAATGTATAACTGTCAAATAAAAGCTACAAGAACACGGATTTTATCTCGACTAAGCAGAAATGCTGGCTTTCCATGGCTTATCTACTCTTTCAGGATGAGGTCTTCAAATTGCAACCAAAGGCTACTTACCCAGGGATGCATTTCAATGGAAGGCACATGCATCTGAGGGAAAAATTTGATCCAGTCTTCCATACTGAGTGTAGTCAGATAGAAACAACAAGGAGTCTGGTGGCACCTTAAAGACTAACAGATTTATTTGGGCATAAGCTTTTGTGGGTAAAAAATCACTTCCTCAGATGCACGGAATGAAAATTACAGACGCAGGCATGATATACTGACATATGAAGAGAAGGGAGTTACCTCATATGTGGAGAACTAGTGTTCACAGGGCCAATTCGATCAGGGTGGATGTAGTCCCCTCCTAATAATTGATGAGGAGGTGTCAATTCCAGGAGAGGCAAAGCTGCTTTTGTAGTGAACCAGCCACTCCCAGTCCCTATTCAAGCCCAAATTAATGGTGTTGAATTTGCAAATGAATTTTAGTTCTCCAGTTTTTCTTTGAACTCTGTTTCTGAAGTTTTTTTGTTCAAGTATAGCTAGTTTTAAATCTGTTATAGAATGTCCAGGAAGATTGAAGTGTTCTCCTACTGGCTTTTGTATGTTACCATTCCTGATGTCCAATTTGTGTCCATTTATTCTTTTACATAGGGACTGTCTGGTTTGGCCAATGTACATCGCAGCGGGGCATTGCTGGCACATGATGGCATATATAACATTAGTAGATGTGCAAGTGAATGAGCCCCTGAATGAGCCCCTGAATGTGGCTGATGTGGTTGGGTCCTCTGATGGCGTTGCTAGAGTAGATATGGGGACAGAGTAGGCAACAAGGTTTGCTACAGGGATTGGTTCCTGGGTTAGTGTTTCTGTGGTGTGGTGTGTAGTTACTGGTGAGTATTTGTTTCAGGTTGGGGGGCTGTCTGTAAGCGAGGACAGGCCTGCCTCCCAAGGTTTGTGAGAGTGAGGGATAGTTTTCCAGGTCACTTATTTGCACTGTAGTGTCCAGGAAGTGGATCTCTTGTGTGGACTGTTCCAGGCTGAGGTTGATGGTGGGGTGGAAATTGTTGAAATCCAGGTGGAATTCAAGGGCCTCCTTCACGTGGGTCCATATGATGAAGATGTCATCAATGTAACGCAAGTAGAGGAGGGGCACCAGGGGACGAGAGCTGAAGAAGCATTGTTCTAAGTCAGCCATAAAAATGTTGGTATACTGTGGGACCATGCGGGTACCCTTAGCAGTGCCATTGACTTGAAGGTATAAATTGTCCCCAAATCTAAAATGATTGTGTGTGAGGACAAAGTCACAAAGCTCAGCCACCAGGTGAGCCGTGGCCTCATCAGGGATACTGTCCTTGACAGCTTGTAGTCCATCCTCATGTGGAAAATTGGTGTAAACAGCTTCTACATCCATGGTGGCCAGGATGGTGTTTTCAGGAAGATCACCAATGCATTGTAGTTTCCTCAGGAAGTTGGTGGTGTCTTGAAGATAGCTAGGAGTGCTGATAGCATAGGGTCTGAGGAGAGAGTCCAAATAGCCAGATAATCCTGCTGTAAGAATGCCGATGCCTGAGATGATGGGGCGTCCAGGGTTTCCAGGTTTATGGATCTTGGGTAGCAGATAGAATACCCCTGGTTGGGGCTCTAGGGTGTGTCCATGTAGATTTGTTCCTGTGCTATAGCAGGGAGTTTCTTGAGCAGATAGTGTAGTTTGTTTTGGTAATCCTCAGTGGGATCGGAGGATAGTGGCCTGTAGAATGTGGTGTTGGAGAGTTGCCTGGCATCTTCCTGTTCATAATCTGACCTGTTCATTATGACTACAGCACCTCCTTTGTCAGCCCCTTTGATTATAATGTCAGAGTTGTTTCTGAGGCTGTGGATGACGTTGCGTTCTGTACGGCTGAGGTTATGGGGCAAGTGATGCTGTTTGTTCACAATTTCAGCCTGTGCACATCTGCAGAAACACTCTATGTAGAATTCCAGTCTGTCATTTTGACCGTCAGGAGGAGTCCATGCAGAATTCTTCTTCTTCTAGTGTTGGTAGGAGGGTTACTATGGGTCAGTGCATTGTTCAGTGGTGAAAATATTCCTTGAGTCGGAGACGATGGAAGTAGGCTTCCAGAGCACCACAGAACTGTATCATGTTCGTGGGGGTGGTGGGGCAGAAAGAGAGTCCCCGAGATAGGACAGACTCTTCTGCCAAGCTAAGTGTGCGGTTGGATAGATTAACAATATTGTTAGGTGAGTTGAGGGTACCACTGTTGTAGCCCCCTGTGGCATCATACCAAATGGACTGAAGATAAAAAATCCATTGCAATCAACATACTACACTGACTATGGTGAGAGACTGTGCCACACACTCTCAAAGAAACTGAGGAACCACTTGATCAGCATCCTGTACAGCAAACAGAAGAAAATCAAGAATGAGCTCTCAAAACTGGAGACTCTCACACAAAACCAACCTTCCACACAAAATTCCACGTGGCTGGACTTTACAAAAACAAGACAAGCCATTTACAACACACACTTCACATTTCTACAGAGGAAAAAGGACAGTAAACGATCTAAACTCCTACATACCAAAGGATTGCGCCCCGGGATTACTCCATTAGTAAAAACATAGCTTGTCAAAGAAAAGTGTACAGTGTATGACAAAATAAAGTATTTTTGCTAATAAACAACCATGTTTTTAGAACAATTACTTCATGAAACACACTTTCATTTTCTGAGGCCTTTGGTCTACAATTTAACTAGCTACTTAAGAAAAAAAAGAAAAAACTGTCAAAAGAAATTCAGTGGTCCTATAAAACTGACCTACTTTTAATTGAAAATATTCCCTCCCCAAGTATCTCTAAACATTAAAAATGAAATATCTGAATTTAGGCTGATCAGATGAGGCATGTCTATTCTTCTTTCATTATGCAAGGCCGTTTCAATTACAGATATGCCTCTTGGGGTTTACCACCTTTTCAAAATGTAATGTAGAGCAATTAGCTCCTCCCCAAAGTTTTAACAAGGGCTGCTGTAGTATGCGGCTGCTTAGGTGCAGACTTCAAGATTATAGATGATCTGAGATGTAATTTGATTGTTTACAATCTGGCAAATAATTTATTGTGGCTACCTTTAAAAAAAACCAAATCTTCCTCCCAGCTCTCAATAAAATATAATTATCAGGAACAGGGCCAGTGCAACCACTAGGTGGACTAGGCGGCCGCCTAGGGCACCAAGTGGTTGGGGGCGCCAAAATCGGTGCCCCCCAATGTTTTTTTAAATAGCAGAGCACAAGGCTGCCGCTGCTCCATGCCTCCCAGCTCAAGAGGGGCTTCTCACGGCGTGGCCAGTCCCTTGCCCCCGGGGTAGCAGCCGGAGGCAGAGCAGGGAAGGGGAGAGTCTAGCACTAGCAGCTGCACCTTCCCCACGCCATGGGCCGAGCCGGGCTCCCCGCTGCCCCCAGGGCTCTCAGGGACGGCGGCAGCAGCGCAGGCTGGTCCGCAGGCAGCCAGTCCCCCCACCTTCGGGGGCTGCTGCTACCAGCTGCACCTTCTTCCCCGTGCCGCGGGCCGAGCCGGGCTCCCTGCCGCTCGCCAGGCTCTCAGCGGCGGCTGCCGCCACCACCGCTGAGAGCCCCAGGGGCAGCAGGGAGCCCGGCTCGGGGGGACTGGCTGCCTGTTTCGCCGCTGAGAGCCCTGGGGGCAGCGGGGAGCCCGGCTCAGCCCGTGGCGTGGGTAAGAAGGCGCAGCTGCGCTCTGCTCTTCGGGCAGAGAAGCTGGATGCAAGGTACTACTCCACCTGCAAGGTACCTAGCCAGGCCGCCGGAAGCCACATGGGCCTGTGGAGCGCCTGGGGAATGGTGTCTGTGGGAGCAACCCTGGCACCCCTCCCCCAGCCAGTGCCACCCCCTCCAACAGCCACCGACCAGCTACCTTCTCCCCTGTGCCCCCCCCTCGCCCCAACAACCCACCCTGTCCTGCCACTTTTGCCTCTGGCCAACCTCAACCTGGCAACCTCCCCCAGCCAGCCATGGTACCTTCACCCCTGCATCAACCTCTGGATACCCCACCGCCTGCCATCTCCCTCCTGCCCATCCTCCCTTGTGCAAACCCCTCCCTGGCACCTTCACCCCCCTGCAACAACCCCAGGCACATACACACCCCTGCCTGCCAGCCCCATGCAACAACCCCCTCCTGCCCACTTCTCCCTTGTGCCACACCCTCCCCGCCACTGCACCCCCTGCAATGAGCACCTTTTGCCTATGTGCAATCTCTTCCCTGCCACTACACCCCCGTCCCCTCCACCACTTGGCCACTTCCACCCCCTGCAACAATCCCGTGCACCCCCCTCTCTGCCACCTTTACTCCCTGGAAGAGACCCCGTACAACCCCCCTCTTTGCAGCCCCCCCTCCCGTGCCCCCTGCACTTTGTGAACATCTGGGCCCCTGGGGGGGACTTAGCCATAGGAACGTGGGGGCTGGACATTGCAGAGGGGGGTGCAAGGAGGAAGTTTCACCTAGGGTGCAAAATATCATTGCACCAGCCCTGATCAAGAAATATTGTTTGCCTTCTTATCTGCTTCAGACTCCACTGATTATAAAATAATTGATGCATTGTTTTAGCTTTAAAAATAATATTTCTTTCTTTTGCTTTTCTGCTTCTGTATAAGTGGATATTGAGACATGCCTGTGTACTTCAGCTTTTAATTCAGACAGCACCCCTAACAGCCCTAAAAGTTAAGACTTCAAGTTCAGTGTGGATGAGTCTGCAAACATTTGGACACTTATCAGTCTACAAAACTGAGCAGGAAATCTCATGAGAAAATGTATTTCCTTCCCTGGATTTCTGTCATTTCCGTGCAGCAGTTTATTCAGTCTTATCCAGAAATACCTTTCTTTTACACTATTTTTGCACTTGAATTTCCAGTCCCACCAAGAAAATGAAAGCCTAGGGAAGTTTTGGTTTGAATTCAATTTGAAAAATCAGTAGGGATTTGGGTTGTAGCAATCTTATCTTTCAAAGCTGGCTCTCCTAATCATGGTGTCTGTCTTGGTATATTTCATCTCATGTGATTCTGGGGTAAGCCAAACTAAAACCGGTTATGGCTGCTGCTCTTCATCTTCTTCTCTCTTACGATTTGGTACTGAGTCCTAAAAAGGGATTTAAACAGAGTGCTGGTGTTGAGTATCTGTCACTCTGATTTAACAGTTTTTTTCCCTAAGCATTGTTAGAATGGAAAAAGTTTAAACTGCTTTTGCATTTTATTAGTAGGGACAACACACAGAGGATGCTATATATTGGAGACATTTGTCTGATGAGTGTCTTGTCTCTCAGAAAACAGGTGTTTATGGAAAACAGTAATTCTGGAAGTCCCCATTATGCAGTATTGATGATAAAGAAAATCTTTATAACAAGGTCCTGACCCATATTAAAATATTGTAAAGTATGGATGCTTTTAGTTTGCTCCACAGTATGGGTCCTAAAATATTTCATCTGAGAGAAATCAAGCTAATGGGCCAGTAGTTTCATGGGTTGAATTTGGCTGCAGCCAAGTAGAAAATTAAAATAAGCTACGCTTAAAGTTTGTGCTGAGGTCAGGTAATATTTGGGTCAATTTGAAATTTCAACACATTTACTATTTAATTTTTATTTCAGGTCATTCAGACTATCAGTGCCACTGACAAAGATAACTCTGCAAATGGGCCAAGATTCCATTATTCTCTTGATGAAGGCCTTTCTTTGAATCCCAACTTTACCCTAAAGGACAACGAAGGTAAGTCAAAGACATTAATCTATAAGAAGTGGGACTCTCTTTTGTCTGGGATGTCTCATTGAACAAAAGCAATTGTGCTCTGTTTCCACACAATTCTTGTCAGGAGGTGAAAACTATAATCTATCAATGTTCAACTGGCTGATTCCAAGGACACCATATGTGTCCACATTGTATTGTGAACTATGAATAACCAGGACTACGTTTCAAAAATAGTCTTTTAGAAAATGCTATTCCATTTTTATATTCTGTTCTATTTTATACCCAGCATGTATGCTTGATAGTCTTTTAATCCACGCATGCTTTTTTTTAAACGAGTTTGAGAAATGTGTTTGCAGTCTCAGTGCGGTTCCTAGTTGATTATTATAAAGCCACCACCACTACACCAGTATGAATTGTCACTATGGCTGGCATTCTTACAAGAGAAACCAAGGACTGAAGGAAAGTGAACTCCCTCTCAGTCCTAGAGGTCTGTTTACCAAAAGAGGGCATCTGGCGCTGCCCTGGGAATGATATGACTCTGTACTACCCCTCTACAGGGCTGTGACTAAATGGTGCAATCTAGCCCTTTGCCGACTTGGAGCTTTCATTCTGTTCAGATCATGATGGAGCATTAAATTCAGGAATGGGAGATCTACTCCTGAAATGAATGCAGAGTGTACTTGTGTGCCAATATTTTGAACATTGAAGGGGAGATTCAAATAAACTCACTGAGTGTTTTAATGTTTTCATGTTTGGGATCACAGCTGTGCTCCTTTCAATGCACAGAGCTTCAGATGTTTGCATGCTCTTGAATGGATATTTTTAGATATCTGGATCTTGATATATTATTAAACCTTTCGAGCCTTTGAACAAATAGTATACTCTAAACCATACACTTGTTTAGCCACCAGCAAAATATCAATGTTCTAAGGATTAGGGGCCATAATGTGACTTGGACTACATATTTACACATACGGATATGAGGGAGAGTAAGAATTTTCTTTACTTCCCTGTGCAAGCTATCCAGACTTTGTGTGCAATTGAACTGGAGTAAGTGGTTCTTGCTGCCCTACTATACATCCTGGAGCATATGAGTGTGGAATATGGGCACATGGAGTGGAGCATTGGCTCCACCACCGCCAACTACAGCTGGTATATGGAGTATCATAATTTGCTTTTGGTATAGGACAACAGCAAATTACTACCACTCTAGAGCAGGGGGAAGTAGAGGGGGGAATTGTGCCTCCAAAGGCTGTCCATGAAGTACAATGTCTCCTTGGTTTGTGCAATTTATCTAGCACTCCATCTTCAGAGCTGTGCAGTTAGGCACAATCTAGCCCTGAAATATCAGTGCAAAACATATACAGTGTATGTGCAACGTGCAGTTTTCCAAACACTTGAAACTCTGTTATTTCTAAACCATTTTTTCCAGACTTGGCTGAAGACACATCCCATGCACATGACAACTATGAACTTTTCAGACAAAACCATTTCTAAGTTGTGCATGCGCAAAAGAAAGATCAGAACAATTTAATAAATGGGTTTTGTTTTACGACTGCATAACTTTATAATGGCTGAATATTTGGGGATTGTTTAGCTTACAAAAAAAATCAGTGTTGGGCTGAGAACAAGCTTGAGGAAAATCAATTCAATAATGTTTTTCAGGACTGTAGAGTGAAAATGTGTCTTAATGAGAACTGTGCCGTGTTCCTGCAGAGCTACAATATTTTTGTGAAAGAGGAACTGCAGGACCTTTTGGATTTTAACAAATATTTCTTCTCTTTGCTTTGTTTGTTTTAGAAGTAGGCTGCAACTGCAAAATTCAGCTCTGGTTTTAAGGCCCAATACACTACTGCGTTAATTCCATTTTACACCATTTGACATCAGTGGGACTACACCAATTTAAAACTGAAGCTATGCAGTGGTGCTTCAGCCCACCCTAGATTTTAATCTCTCCTTTCAAAACTCTGGGGTGTTTGGAGCCAGGATTTTGGCACAGAGATAAGGAGAAGCTCTTGAAATTTAAATGTGGAGTTGGGTTTGGATTCCTAAATCTAGAATTATGGTCTGGGCCCTTTAAAAAAAATTAAAAGGGGAGCCAGGTGCTGATACTCCTGCTTATGCTGAATAGTATCTTACTTCTCAAGTAGATTCCCTGAAGATGATTGAGTGTCCTCATGAAATAAGTACTATTCAGTGTAAACAAGGGTATCAGAATCAGGCCCAGAGGGATCAGAGAATACCACCAGCAGCAAAATAATACAGTATGCACACACAAATACAACAAAGAAACGAACAAAATTTTGCTACACTGAAGAAAATCACATACGTTTTTAGTTAATCATGTAATCCTGCAATTCTAGAAAGCAAGACCAATGAGAAATGGCTTTTCAGTTATTTGGGAGTGGGTCGTGCCTAGGGCTATTTGAAAGTTTTCTGCTGCAAATATTTTTTGATGGAAAACTGGGTTTTCAAGAAAATGATTTTTTCCCCCAAATATACTACTTTCTGAGGGGAAGTTTGACTTTTTGTCCAAAAAGTTGAATACTCCTCCCAAAAAAAGGTTTTGTTTTTCAGTAAAAAAGTGAAAATATTCAATTTGGAAGACCTACTATGGTGCCTCATGGGTCTTGTAGTTTGGTTCCCTCATGCACACATTCTACTCTATGCCTTCAGGATCGCCAACCAGAGTGCGTCACTGAAAATGCACCATAATCAGGGACTCCTGTTCTTCGTACACAGGCTCAGCAAGAGAGGAGATAAAGGTACATCATGGTAGATATAGTCCAGTCTCGGAGCCTGGCTGATAGAGAAGGGGAGCACATTAGTTACAACTCCCATGAAGCTGTGCAGTGGCATTTCTGAGTCAAAAAGGTTGAGTTTCATCTGAAAGTTTTCAGGTGAAAATTTTTGGTTTACAAACTTTTGCCAAAACGTCAACATTTTCTGTGGGGAAAAAAAGAATTCTGAGCTACTCTAGTCTTCGTCAGTCTTCCCACTTTGTTCTGCATAATGTTGCTAACACTGGGCATTATGGAATCTATTAGAAAAATATTTATTCTCCTTAGGTTTTTTTAAAAAAATTATCAGTAATGTCTTAACTTGGCAGTTATTACTTAGTCTAGCATAGTAACTATCATTTTTTTGCAATACAGTTGCCTATTCACCCAGTTTAAAATCTGCTCATTTAGTCTGCCAGTGTGAATCTGC
The DNA here is from genome assembly GCA_033296515.1 of Macrochelys suwanniensis. Taxonomy (NCBI): domain Eukaryota; kingdom Metazoa; phylum Chordata; order Testudines; family Chelydridae; genus Macrochelys; species Macrochelys suwanniensis. The sequence goes on along the minus strand of CM065776.1, from coordinate 133,018,234 downwards.
TCTTTATTATGAATTCTGCACCCACCCAAATGGTCTCTTTTTCCCACTAATGTGTAGTTGATTAGCATGCTTAATTCCTTTTATTTTTTTTTAAACCTTATCCTTTCCTCATGAATTCTAGCGTACAGAGAACCTTGCATATGGATCTTTCCCATCCCATATGGAAGGTGGTCAGTCGGATACTCTGATTTCTCTGTGCCTTAGCTCCTTCATGGGTTTCGGGATCTGTGTCTGGGATGGGAAAGGAGTCAGTGACAAGAAGGACATGTCCTGCTCCCCAAAGACAGCAGTAGAAAAGCCAGAAGCATGAATCCATTCTAAATAAACTGTTCCTTGAGTCCTTTCCTGCTGGGGAAGGCCCCTTATGGGAGTTTTCACCGTTAGAGACACCCAGGGAAGTCTTTGCTGCAGGACCACACTGTCAGGGAGCCAGAAGGAGGGGGAAGAACCTCTTCAGAATGTAGAGCTGGTTGACAACATTTAAATTTTCAAAACATCAACAATATATTTTTTCTTTGCGAAAAGCTCACACAGTTTCTCAACCAGTTTACAGAATGCTTGCCATTTTTGAAAAAAGAAAATACATTTCAATGAAAATGTTTGTGAATGTTTTTCAGCCAGCTCTGTCTACTTCCAGCTGTGGTGAAAGCCCAAGACCTCTGTACAGATATATAGGTTGGTATGGACATAGCCACACACATGCATACAGAGTCTATGTGTCTGTGTGTATACAGAAAGAGAGGGGAGCGGGGGGGATTAGATTGAGAGATCATTTCCTCTCTATTTTGGTTCCTACTGTAACCTGCAAGCAGAAGTTATACTGCCCTTGCGACACTTGGAGGAGACTGTAACTTCTAGAGGGAATTTCACTCTCAGGTTTCAGGGAACTTTTAAGATTTTTAAGCTCTTTGAAACACAACTTTTTCTCTCACAAGATTTACAAATCCTACTGGCTGCCCCAATGGCTCTGGTAAATTCCCTGCAATGTAATTATTTGTATCACAGAATGTACGTGTTCAGCCAGCTGTGCCAATATAATTTGTAAATTCCCCAAGCTTTAACCCACTGATACTGGTAACTTCTGAAAGTCTGAAATTAGACTTAACACCCAGAAAATGTTCATCTGCAACTAGGTAAAGATAGTCTCATGTACTAATTGTCACTGAAGATCAATGTTGAAAACAAGTTTGAAGATTTTCCAGTGAGCCATTTTTGAGTTTTGGGGGAGGGGAGTTACATGCCTTTTCTATAGCTACAGCTTGTTTGCTATTCTTTTTTCAACAAGATATTTTAACAGCAGCCACAGGAGAGCAGCTGCCACCAGATAAATACCTAGAATACTTAGGTGGCCCCCATTACCGTAGTACCTGAGCACCTCACAATTTGTAATGTATTTACCCTCACCAGACCCCTGTGAGGTAGGGAAATACCATTTATTCCCATTGTAGAAACGGGGAACTAAGGCACAGAGAGACCAAGTTATTTATGTGTTGCTCCACCCAGTGTTCCAATGCCTCAGTGATTTAGGGGCCGAAGTCCCATAGACTTTCAATTAGTCTTAATGTAAGTCTACACTGCAATAAAAGATTTCTGGCACAGCTGCGGCTGGCCCGGGTCATCTGACTCAGGCTGGTGGGGCGTGGGCTGCGGGACTGAAAATTGCAGTGTCGACATTTGGGCTTGGGCTCTGAAACCCTGCAAAGGGGGTGAGTCTCAGAGCCCAGCCTCCAGACTGAATCTGAAGGTCTTCACTGCTATTTTTAGCCCTGCAACCCGAGCCCCTTGAACCCAAGTCAATTGACCTGGGCTCTGAAACTCAGTGTCTCGGGTGCGGGGGTGGGGTGGGGGGTTGTGCAGTATAGACATACCCATAGGGTCCTACCTTCCAAAGTACATTTTAAAGATAAGACATAAGCTCCTAAGTCAGTTAGGCATTGTAACACTAAGCGCAGAAATGCCTAAATATCTTTTACATTCTGGGCCTAACTTAATAACGGCACTGGGTTCTCAAGTTCCAGGCTAAAACTCTATCCACTGGGCCTATGGTGACCAGATGAAGGGACCCAAAAATCGGGACTTGTCCAAGCAAGAAAAAAAAGCGTCCCGACACCCTTGTTGAGCAAAAAAAAAAAAAATCCCTGCCGGAGTTCTCCGAGCCTCGCCGCAGATCTCCAAGGGGAAGAAAAAAACACAAAAAAACCCCAAACTCCCATATTGGGACAAATGGCACAAAGGAGGAAAAATCGGGATGTCTTGTCACCCTAACTAGGCCATCCTTTTCCAATAATAAATTAATGTTGTTCTGTTGATTACTGAGCTTATATCTGTATCATTATTCCAGGGATTGTGCTCACTTGTCATCCAATGTTGAGTAGACTGCAAATTCACATAACACTGGGATCAGCACATAGCAGGCAAAGGAAAGAAAAGGGCACAGGGGCACCTTCTCATGCTGGTGTTGCTTATATCAAACAGCTTTGTTTTAGAAATCCACCTGAACTTTCAAAATTAATTCTGTAAGAGCACACATTGATGTTACTAGAAGATGTAACATACACATACATGTTTTTACTGCTCTGTTAGCACTAATACTAAGTGCCTAAGGCTTGGTCCACACTAAGCCCCCAGTTCGAACTAAGATATGCAACTTCAGCTACGTTAATAACGTAGCTGAAGTCGAAGTATCTTAGTTCGAACTAAAAGGTACTTACCGTGGGTCCAGACGCAGCAGGCAGGCTCCCCCGTCGACTCCGCGTACTCCTCTCGCGGAGCAGGAGTACCGGCGTCGACGGCGAGCACTTCTGGGATAAGACAAGACGCGATAAATCGATCCCAGAACATCGATTGCTTGCCGCTGAACCAGCCGGTAAGTATGGACGTACCCTCAGTGAATGGGCGCAAGAGAAATAAATATTATTTTTAGTAGAGTAGCACAGGAAGAAATCACCACTTTACTGTAGAGCTGGATGGAAAACCCAAAAGCTAGCACAACTTAGAACTATTACAAATGCTGCATATTTCATGAAACGTGGACCTTTAAAGAACATATTTTTTGCTGAATTAGCAGGAAGGGAGAAAATGTAAAGATATCTGGGAAAGGAGACCAGCATTAGCACTAATTATGATAACTGTAAGACTGAGCCCCAGAGCACTTGGGGCATCAACAGGGTGTATACCGCCTTGCTCAGATATTATCACACAACTGAAAAACATAAATAAAGAGGAAATCTGCTGCAAGTGCAAAGGGAGGCAGAAGGGATGGCAATTTATGAGCCATGCAGAGAGTTTAGAGAAGGAATGTATCAGATCAGGAGTTTTTCCATGGTGAGGGGGAGAGAACTCCTCCAGCTAAACACTCCTCAGAGCTGTGAAGATCCCTGCTATTTTCCCTCCTCTCTCTGGCCAAAACAGTTCTTAACTGAGAAAAAGCTAGATCCCACTCAGCTCCTGAGCTGACCAGAAGGGATGCTAAAGAGTGACATAAAGGCTCTTCATCCCTTCATTTGAGTGGGTGCACTTCCCCCCTCCCCACACCACCACCATCCGCAACTCTCAATCCCTGCTAGCTGAGAAACGAATTACTGAGCCCTAAACCCAAACTCTGAACTGCACAGCGGCCACGCATTGTGCCGTCTCTGCTGGTGCGGCAGACCAGCCCCGTGACAGTACTTTTGAAACTAACCAGAAAGAAATGTTTTTCCCAGTGTTATCAGTGAACAAAATGAAATGGAAATGCGTAAGAATATAGTCCTACGTAAACAAATTAAAACTCAGAAATTGAAAGCTTGGACACCAGAGGGCACTGTGACTGAGGGGGATACAGGTTGCTTGAACTCTAAAGCAGCCAACGGGGAATCTCCAAATATCGTCCCCTAAAACTCACCATCCAATCCAGAGAAATACTGCTTCCAACTACAGAGGCCCCCAAGATGCGCTTTAGTTCTGCATCTTCCTCTCTGAATCCAAAAACACAGAAAAAAAAACCAAGAAGAGATCTGCCTCCCCACTTCTACAAAGAGAAACAAGCCCGAGCCTGAGGCAACACAACTGGGCTATATTACTGCAGGCGACCGCAGATACTGTTGAAATTAAATTTACAGTTTCCAGCTTACAATCCACCATGACTGAGATTCAGAGTGTGCTACAAGTTCAATCCAGATTGGTGAAGCACAACACAGAATTTCTGAAGTGGAAAATTATTTCAATGAGAACAAATTGCAGGTTATGAAGAATTGTAATGATACCAAGGGTGTTAAGACCAAGCTCATTGATCTAGAAAGCCATTCACACTGATGTAACATGAGGATTGTGGTTTTTTCCTATAGGACTAGAGCAGTGGTTCCCAAACTCGGTCCGCAGCTTGCTCAGGGTAAGCCCCTGCCGTGCCAGGCTGGTTTACCTGCCGCCTCCGCAGGTATGGCCGCTCGTGGCTCCCACTGGCCACTGCTTCCCGCAGCTCTCATTGGCCGGGAATGGCAAACCACAGCCAGTGGGAGCTGCAAGTGGCCGTACCTGCGGAGGCGGCAGGTAAACAAACCGGCCCGCCGCGCCAGGGGCTTACCCTGAGCAAGCCACGGACCGAGTTTGGGAACCACTGGACTAGAGAAAGGTAAATCCTCTGAATTTGTCCTTTAACTGCTAACTAAGTCATTGGGTCTTCTTGTTTTGGCATAGAATGGGCACAATGAGCTCTTGCTCCTTAGCCAGCTCCAGGAAATCAGCCTAGACTATTGATTGTGCAGTTCCTGAAGTTTACCACTAAGGAATTTATACTGTAGAAAGCCGGGGGGGGGGGGGGGGGCGGGGAGGGGGAGGGAAGGAGCTGGTATGGGGAGAAACAGCAATTAAAATACAGCTCTTTCGAGACTATACGTGTAATGTGGTTGCAATGAGTGCAATTTTTAACCAAGCAAAGCAGTTGGCCAGGAAGATAAACTAGAAATATTTTATTAAATACCTGGCAATGCTCTGTATTAAGAAAGGTGAGGGCACAGTATCATTCAGTTCCTCTTAGGAGGCAGAAAAATTACCTCAAATTCTGCACACTCCTCCTTCAGAAGAAGAGACATCTATGGAATGATCTGCCTGTATGGAATTAATGTATGGCTCTCTGAGATCTGATATGGCCCCTCTAAAGAGGCTGATATGCACTCATAGATATTGATATGTTAGTTTCTTTTGTTTTCCTTTTTTTCTCTCTCATTGGGGCTGAAGAGTTGAAAGGTTATCCTCAATTTACTTCCTGTTGCCTTAGCTCGTCCAAAAAGAGGATCAATGTAAAATCAATAATTTGATCAGTAATGATAATTTTTTATAATAGCTTTATTAGATGGTGCTTTCTTATTGACAAATGTGTCAAGGTTCTGTTGCTAGCAGACAATTATTATAATTTTAATGTTTGGGGCCCCAGGGGTTGTGAGAATCTCAAAATTTCACCTGATCCAACCACCTCCTCTGGTTGTCAAGTGTGTATTTTTGGATAGTTTAAATAAATTCTTCTTTTGGATTTTATGGTACTTATGTGTATTTATCTCTCCTGTATCTTGTTTTATTTTATTTGCTTATTTAATTCCTCTTTCTTTCTGCCTCCCTCTCATCACTCTTCCATGATGGGAATTTCCTTCCCACGCCTGCAGAATATGTACTGGGAAGTGACATGCCTAGATTATATAGCTTTTGTTGCTAAGATATGAAAGAACTGTATGCTACTTAGGAACATTTGCAATTTCTCATTTATTAACAAAACAACTTTATATTTCATCCCGTATATTTTAACAATGATGGCTCCAATAATTTAAAGCATCTCCTGGAATATAGAGGGATTTAATAACCCCATTGAAAGAAAAAACGTAATTCAGTACTGAAAAAAGAGAATTGACGTTGCCATGCACCAGGAGATGCATCTGACAGAACTTGAAGCTTATAAACTGAAGAGAGATTGGGTAGGCCTCTAAGTTTCTAGCTGCTTTAATTCTAAAGTGAGGGGTGTTGCTATACTAATACATAAAAAGTTGAATGTTAATATTATGATTACAGGGTCTGACAATGAGGGTGGATTTACTGTCCTTAAGACACTTAAGAGCCTATAGGTTTGGGGGTTTTTTTTTGTTTTGTTTTGTTTCCTGCAGCTCATTCAACACATTTAAGATTGGGCTATTTCTTACTTTCACAAAACTTGACCAATTCTGTCTCTGATTGTGGCACTGGTACTATTACTATTTCTGACCATACTTCTCCGTATATGGCTTTTAGGTCCCCATGGTATGTACCCCCGAACTAAAATGTGGAGATTAAACATATCTCTGCTGTTAAATACATCATTTGTTAACTCTATCCAGCAGGAGTTAGAATTTTTTTTTAATACAAATGCCCCATTGCTTCATCAGCTGCCACACTTCGGGAACCCTTTAAAGTTTTCATCAGAGGCCGTATCATCTCTTATGCCTCCTTTAAAAAGGAATGAAGAGAACATAGAATTGATATCCTTTCAAAGGAAATTAAGGCCTTGGATGTAGACTGCATCTGCCCCCTTCCTAGAGGAACTCAGAACTCTCATTCATCTAAAATACGAAATCGACAAATTTCTGTCCCAAAAGGTTGAGTTTGCTTTCTTCTGTTTGAAGTAAAACTGCTGGGAATCTGGCAAGAAAGCTAGCAAGCTATTGCCGTATAGATTTAAGCCAAAGGCTAGCAGACATAAGATGGCTGTTATTCATGATAGTAGCCAGGGCCGGCTCCAGGCACCAACTGACCAAGCACATGCTTGGGGTGGCACCTGAGGGGGAGGGGAAGGTGGCGGTCAAGGTTTTTTTTAAAAAATAAAAAAAAACACTCTTCCCGGCTCGCACTCCCCGCCGGCGCCCCGGCCGGGGGAGTGGGGCGGCGGGCATGCTGCGCTCCCAGCCGGGGCAGCGGGGCCATGGGCGTGCCGTCCTCCCCGCCGGTGGTCCGGCCGGGGCAGCGGGGCCGCGGCAGCTTTTTTGCCTGGGCCAGCAAAAAAGCCAGAGCCGGCCCTGATAGTAGCAATAAATTATATAAAACAGTCAGATATTAATGAAAAATTTCAAGTTTTATTCAAAACTATATTTAGCTGAAGAGAGAATCAGCAAAGATGCCCGCGATGACTTTTCTAGTGTATTATCTCTTCCACAGATCTCTAATTATCAGAAGCAACTTTTAGCTGCTCCTCTAGAAATAACGGAACTAATGCCAGCTGTAAAAGAAATGAAGGTTGCAAAGATTCCTGGTGCTGCTGGGTTCCCAACTGAATTTTACAAAAAGTTCTGTGTAATTCTAACACTCAGATTATTGAACATGTTCAACGAGGCCAAGAATGAGCAAACTCTCCTGCCTACTCTAAGAGATGTTGTAATTTCACATGTTTCTAAACCTGGGAAAGACCTTGGACTATGTAAAAATCACAGGGCAATTTCTTTAATAAATTCTGATGCTAAGATTTCAGTCAAAGCTCTTGCTATGGGAGTGGGTGAAGTTCTCTCACACATTATACACATAAATCAGGTAGGCTTCCTTCATAATAGACCTGGCTCAGATAATTTGTGTCATCTGATTGATATTATTGCTGCTTCAACAGATACTAAGGAACACTTAGCTCTTGTTTATTTTGATGCCCAAAAGTGCCTTTAACCATGTGGCAGGGTTGGACTCACCCGGCGGCGCCTCCTGCTGGTCTCTCCTGGGAATTAGCTCACCAGCCTCTAGAGCGCCCTCTGTTGGCCGGGGATCTGGCTGCCCACTCTCTGGCCCGGGTCCCTCCCAGGACCTGGTGCCCCTTTAACTGGGGTGCTGCCCCCTGGCAGTACCCCTAGATCTGGGTCTCCCCTCCCCAGGGGAACCCCCAACCCACTATCCCCACCTCGCCTCAGTCGTAGGCTACTGCCAGTCACCAGCTAGCCCCCACGCCCTGGGGCAGACTACAGTATAAGCCACTCATCACAGGCAAAGGGGGTTTGGACCTGCTGCCTCAGCCTACCCGTGGGTTGCCCCCGCAACCCCAGTACCTAGTGGGGCCTAACCCTAGGCCACAGCCTGGGGTTTTCTCAGGCCGGAGCTCCCCAGCTCCTCTGGCCTTCCCCAGCCCTGCTCTACCCTAGGTACCTGGTCAGGTTCCTGCAGCCAAGCCCTTCCCTCTCTAAAGACAGAGAGAGAGTGTCTTTGCTCCAGGCCCACTGCCCTCTTATAAGGGCCAGCTGGGCCCTGATTAAACTGGCCCCAGCTGTGGCTGCTTTGCTCATCAGCCCAGCCTCTGAGCCTCAGCCCAGGGCTCTTTCCAACCCCTCCGGGCAGGAGCGGGGTGCCACCCCGCTACAAACCACATAGGCTGTGACTATCTTTTCCATGTGTTAACAAAATTTGGATTTGGTAACCAATTTATTGTTTGGATTAAATTTTTGTACTCTAACCCGACTTGCAGAGAGGAACGAGCCAGGGATACCCCTCTCCCCCTCTTCTGTTTGATTTAGCTCTAGAAGTTTTAGCCATTGCTATCTGAGCAAATCAATATATTTATGAAATCAGGGTGGGGGATAACAGAGTACAACATTATGTTCTATGCAGATGATGCTCTTGTATTTGTATCTAAACCCAAAGTTACCATTCCTAACCTTCTAACCACTATTAAAAAGTTTGGACACCTCTCAGGATATAAAATTAATCGGAGTAAATCAGAAATCTCAGGCATTAACAACTATGCCCACAAAGGCCTTTTCTTAAATCAGAACTGTCAGTGGCAATTGTTTTACATAAAATGTTTAGGATACTGATTATACAAATACAAAATAGTCAGGACATTCCTAAGATACAGAGAGAGCCAACAATTTCCCAAGTACCTAACAATTTGGGGGAGATGGGACTCCTTAACCCCTCAATTTGTGGGGTAAAATTAATATACTGAAAATGAATGTCTTTCCCAGAATTTTGTATCTTCTGAGGGGTCTCCCCAGTTTGATTTCTCAAACTTATTTTAATAAATTCAATAATATTTTCAGAATGTCCCTTTGGGGTTCAGGTAAGAAACCTAGACTGATTCTGAACAGCTCCCCCATCTCTTGGAGGGTATGGCTTTCCCAACTTTGAAAATTATATCTCCTTTTCGTTAAGCCAGGCATCTTTGTGGCTGTTAGATATGGCTGCACAAAGTGTTCAGTCTTCTATGATTCTATGAGAATGGCATATCCTCTCCCCATTTCAGACGCTGTAGAATTGAATTATTATGGATTTGAAGACTCCAGAGTTTCCACAGTAACAGCTGTGAAGCAAGCTTAGTCAAACTTGGCTAGAAAGTTCTTCCATGCATTCTTCCATAAAGAAGCAATCCCATAGAGCAATCCAATTTTTAAAATCAGTGGCAAAACCTTGATTGGGGTGGATTGGATGGTGACAGGAATTATGAATGTTTCACAGCTAATAGGCAATGAAAAATTTAAGCTATTTGTAGACTTTCAGCAACAATTTGGCTTGCCCTGCCCCGAGCATGGAAACATCTCCCATTAAAGCATTTACTAATGAATGTGTTTGGACTGGATGCATTGGGAGCTCCAAAAACTCCAGAACTTTTATTATTTTGGAGGAAACTTCCTGGATTTACTTGGCCAGCAGGATTTTACAATTTTCTGAACCAAAAAACTCTGCCAAAGATTTATAATTGGAGAGTTGCTTGGAAGAGAGATTTGGATACACAACTATCTGTGACCCAATGGAAAACAATTGTATCTAATGCTAAAAAAAATAAAAGCAACTATAGACCTCAGACTATGGCTTATTCACTGAAAAACATTTTTTTCGATATAGTGGTCCCCACATAGACTAATGATAATAGGCCTTATAAATGCTGACTGGTGTAGGAAATGTAACTTTCTTGGTACATTGGTGCATATATTTTGGGAGTGCACCTGTATCAAGAATTTCTGGTATGAGGTAGGTCAAAGGACCAATTTGATATTGGATGCTAAGTTGGAGCCCTCTCTCTTAAGTTTCATTCTTGGATATATTTCTGATACCTGGAGATTACCTGGTAACAAAGTGGTATGGTTCCAATGTCAGCTTTGGTCGCTAAAAAATTAATTGTGAAAAAATTGAAAAGTTGATCTTCACCAAATATGTATGCCTGGGTCAGTGATATGGCTGACCCTGCAGCCAACAAATGACTGGCATTCTGCAGAAAGGAAATGCCCAAAATATACAGAGCAATTTGAGCTGACTTTTTAGAGGTCTATGATTAATGTAGACTCTGAGGATAAATATGTTGCTTCCCCATGACTTCCTTTATTCTAACCCTCTTTATTTACTTGGTGTATTATAGTGAATCTAGTATTTTGGTGCATTTGTTGTACTTGTAAATATTATTTATATATTATAATATAATAATATTATATATATATATATATATATATATATATATATATATATATATAAAGAAATTGGCAGCTATTACTTGAGGAATATTACCAACACAAACAGCATTGTCTGTTTGATAATTTTGTTTACTTTTAATTAGTCACAATATCTCAGAGAACTTCTAAAAGTTCTGCTGCTGACATGAGCAGAGCTGAGCAACAAATTAAAATATGCCTAAAGCAACAAATTGATTTTTATTTTATTTTTGACTTCCATTTCTCTTGTGCCTGCCTGTAGTATATAATGTGTCAATAGAATCCTCAAATTGTGAATAATAAATAAATTAGTAGTCCACAAAGTGCTCCTGCTTTCACCTTCCCCAGAACTGGCACCAGATCTATGCTTCTTTGATATGTTTCCTATTCCTGCATTTCGTTTCTCAGGTCGGGAACAAAATATAATAAGTCAGAAGTGAACAGGCACTTTGGAAACAAAGAGGAATGTGATAATGGCCTTGAGTGGAAGATAGTCTGGATTCATAGTCTACAGTTTCAAAGTCTAAAGAAAGATTGCTTAGAGCTGTGTGGAATATTCCACACTGAACCTCAGACCCACCTGAGCCGAGTCTTCCATGTTCCAGCTTCCATGTATTTGCAAAGCATAGCCCAAGTGTATACAAGTTCAGTTATCATGAACTATGGTTATTTGCACAGCTCGACAACTGACAAATCTCCCTCCCTCTCTAAGCTAGCCCGTTAGCGGCCAACCCTCTTACCGCCAGCAAGCCTTGGGACTCACCTTCTGACTTTAGATCTTTTTCAGGAAGGAAGGGTGCAGCTTTGTAAAGGAGTCAAGGGCCTTACTGGAATGTACAGAGTATGTTTTGTTATGGAACAGGTACAGATAGGTCATTGAACATGAACCATCTAGCCTAATTACAAAAGCTGGTTCACTTCTGGCCCTGGTGAACCAACCTGTACAGTTCTCATCATCCTAATGTTACTGCTTCTGTTCTAGTAATATCTGCCTTCTTACCTACCTGCCTCTTGCTCTTTTCCTTTGTCAGAAGAAACTCTTTGTTATTTCTCCCATAACTCTTAAATGGATCATCAGCATCTTTCTTTGTACCCCACTGTCTTTGGCCTTCTACATTTGTGGGATTTTTTGTTACATGTTAAGTTTTTCCACTTATAAATTGCATAGTCCATAATTTCCCTCCCAACACCTTCTCTTCTTCCCTCAGAAAAGTCACCCAATGTAAATATAAAAAGCATAGGAAGAAAAGTCAGAGCACATCAAGGAGCCAATCTTTGGCTGAACTTTTATATGTTTATTCACTTTATTCATATTTAGTCACTAGACTGAGATGCTGGACACCAGCTCTGCTACTATCACTGAGCTGCTGGGTGAGCTTGGGTAAGTCACTTCACCTTCCTGTGCTTAGTTTCCCCCCATAGAGTAATGATACTGACCTCCTTTGTAAAGCACTTTGAGATCCACTGTAGATAAGCACTATATAACAGCTAGGTATTACCTTTATCACGGTTTCCCCCATAGTAATAGTGACCATTAGAATATATGAGCATACTGATACCCCTGGACCTTCTATTCCACCACGACAACACATACCCACAACCTTTGTTGCTTGTATTTATATCTGTAAACCTCCACTGGGAGAAAAAATATATTTTTTTGTACACATGGCTCTAATTTTGCTTACTTATCTTAGACACATTCCAGCTAGCATTTTGTCTACTTATTCCATACTGTAAGTACTTTTAGAAAGAATATAAAGTACCCAACTGACCATGATCAAGGGCATTTCTAAATTAGAGACCTTGGTTCTAGCTGCTTTTGCGTTTAAAACTATGCTTCTTGATGGTTACTATCATTTTTTAAAAGAGTTACAAATGCAAAACTGTTAAAAATGTTGTTACGTTCCATTCTTCCAACTTTTTGGTGTTTACGAATTTATTTTATACAATATAAAAATGTCAGTTTCTCTTTTGGTGGTGGTGGGTGGGGGTTAAACTTTGTTCTTTCAAGATTTCTTCACTCTAGCGTTACATCTGCCAACTTTGTCCATGGCTTTTTTATTTCATCTTCTCTCAACCTTGCCTATTTTTTTGTCTTTTGACATCTTTGTGCTTTTTCAGTCTGGATTTCATCTTCACAATAGATTTTCCCCTGTCTGCAGTTATCTGCTGCCTTATTTCATATCAGACCTCATGTTTCAATGTTCTTTCCTTCACAGCTTTGCCAATAAGCTTCCATGCTTAAATTCTTTCATCATTGCTAGGTTGCTACTCATGTTTTTTTGTGTGACTTTAAACCTTTCTGCTCAGGATGGTTCACATTTTGCTCTCGTATTAGGTCTCTGATGTGGTTTTTTTTTCTTAACAGACTGCATTTTTGTCACTGCTGCTTTAGCTGCATGCATTGGATCACTCACTCCAGGTTAGATTTATGTCAGGGGAAGAAAGGAGGAGGTTATGCTTTTCTGCCCAGATTTAAAGACTGAGCCTCTTTTGGATGTCATCCCAGGCAGCTTTACATGGGCAAATACTGTAGGAACTTCTTATTCTGTCTAAATTTACACAGAGTAAACTGAGCTTATATGTTGGGGCCTGTAGACACCATCACAACAGAATAATAATAAATCACAAATAGAAGTAAAGGGCCATCGTAAGTATTCTTAATAGCACTTGCTACTACATTTGTGATTAGCTGTAGAAGATCTGAGGATAATTTGTATTGGGGTGAGCGTCATGACTGATGCAGCTGTTGATGCTCAGTTGATGGATATGGTGTTACTTGTCACCAAAATGGAATTGCACTACAAGCTTTAGCCCTTAAATGTATTCTGGATATTTTTACTTTATTATATTGTCTAGATAACTTTGTTGTGGTATTTTCTTGACCCATGGAAATCAAACCCTCCCTAGGATTGACCATTCTATTGTAAAATTGCTGAGATGTGCTGAGTACTTGCAACTCCCATTGACCTCACTGCAAGTCCAGGAGCCCAGTGCCAGTCAGGATTTGACACTTTTTTAAAAGTCATGTTGCAAATTAAAATACTTGCCTACATTTTGGTTATGCTGTTTCATCAGGAGAAAATTCTGGCTGATAGAACGCAATTCAGTTTGATTTTTAGGGCCTGACATTGCAACCTGGAAGATATAAGTTCTTAAAATGTCAAATTTCTTGGCTCTTCTATATGATGATCCTCCTTCACATATTGCAAATCTAGTTCTTGGAGTGGTTTGCAGATTTACACAACAAAAACACATGGGGTGAAATCCTGGTCTCACTGAAGTCAATGGGAATTTTGCCATATTAAATAAAATATTATTGTATAACGTACTTTTGGATATGAAAATTACTAAGGATCTTATTCTTGGTGTCAATGTCAGAACAAGTTAACTTGAATTATTCCAGATATGAGCTAAGTTATTAGATGAACAATGACAATGTGTGAAGTCCTGGCCCCACTGAAGTCAATGGCAATTTTGGGAACTGAAGTCAATGGGAACTCAGACCATATCTCTGTTTCTGCTCCTTTAAAGCATACCTCCTTTACATCCTTTACCAATCCATTTTGTCTGATCATTGTATCCCTTCCCTATGGCACACCTGCACTGGACAGCCACACCACAACTAGTGCAATGCCCAAATCAGAACCAGACAAAACCTGGTATTTTACCACTTTCATGGGTGGTAGGATGGGTGCTGTTCCGCTGGTCCAGGTAAAAGAGGGCTTTTTCTGCACCAGCATGGATCTATATAGTTTCCCCTCTCTTATAGTCACCTGTGGATGACGGGTCAAAGACTTCATGCTGCCCTGGTCTACTGCTGCAGTCAAAAGTCACTCCTTGGCTTTCTAGCCCTTAAATGGGACACACTTCTTTTCCAACAAGCCAGACAACAGCCCCCACTGTTTAATGAGTGGTGAGGTCAATATTATGGTCTTTTTTAATCAATGCAGCATCAGGATAGCCCATCACCCCATCCATATGCTAGAATAAAAGAACTGAGATTGTTTGTGAAAGTAAATGTAAAATGTCATACATGTATCAAAGAACAAGTTCTTCCAACCTCTTGTCAAATAAGCCTTATGAATCTTCCAATGCTTTTTAAATTAAATTGACAGAGGCCTGTAAAACCTGTGAACCTGTGAACTTTATGAACCTCTTTCCATGGCACAGTGTGTGAATAGAATCCGCAGGCCAGTACTCACCCTGCTCTGGGGAAGAGGTCTCTGAATATAATAAGTGTAATCTGAATCCCAATGACATCTAATTTGATCTTTTCAATCAAGTGACACAATTGTAACACAAAATGAGGGGTGCTGCAAAATGAAGTGGAAATAACGTATACTTTAATGGTGAAACAGTGAATATTAGTGGAGGGATCTTGATTTTTTTTATAAAATGTCATAGCTACAGAGTCTCATTAAGGCTACTTCCCCAGACAATGCATGGTAAAACTAAAATGTTATCAGCTTATTTGGAGATGTCTTAAAACAAATCTTTTTGTATTGCATACACTTTTAGGTGTATTTTGGAATAAGGTCTGTGTCACAAAATCAAAGCAGCTGTACAGATTTGCTGTATTTCTTGCGTAGTATTTCTGTTGGGGTTTTTTGCAGACTGTTTGACACTCTTTTAATTATTGCTGAGGGGTTTTCATTCATTTTATGTTAAATGTGCAACACCCTAGCACCTCAATAATGGAGGGGACAGATTGTATCATTATAAATATTATTTCTCCACTCTCAGGCTGTTTTGTAGGAACATGCTATCAGTGAGTGTTAATGACTTCAAAAGAATGATCTATTTGTGTTTTTATATGTGGGGCCTGATCATGGATTTGTGGGCAACAAAGCAGGCAGGCATCATACCACCAAAAGAGTGAGAGGAAGTCTGCTGGGCAGCCAGCCCAGAGCATAACCCACAAAAGTGCACCTTGACCTTTAAGAGCAGAAGGAGACATAAGAGGCAGTTTTATATATTACAACCAGTGGAAATAGAGGAGACAAAGATAAATGTATTTAGCCAAGTCATCCAATAAGCACAGTGAATAGGCCACTGGACTGGGACTTGGGAAACACATTCAGTTCCTGGCTCAGCCACAGACTTGCTGCGTGACCTTGGGTACGTCAATTAATCTACCCTTTGCCTCAGTTCCCCACATGTAAAAATGGGGAAATCTCTACCTCATGGGGTGTTGAGAACAAAATCAATTCATGATTGCCAAGTATCCCAGAGCCATGGTGATAAGGGTCACATAAGTAGATAGATCTGGCTGTGGCCATTGGTGAAATGTTAGGATAGAGAGACAGATGAGATCAATGTTTAAAATGTTGGCACAAAGAGCTTGATAGAGGAAGGGCTGGCATATTGAATCAAAACCAAGTAAGTAGTACCTACGCAACCTAGCCATACTCATGACCCCTCCCCACTGTGGAAAACAACCAGCCATGTGGGCTGGAACATGACATTCTATCTATATTCCTGCACCTGTATCCATTTTTCAGTGACATGTACCTAGTTCTCTTGGTGTGCCCCTTTCCCAAAGCATCATTAGCAGAGTCTTGAAGCATCACTAAGGCCTTTTGACAGGACTCTTAACAAGGTGTATGCTCTTTCCTACTTCAATTTCCTCCGCTTCTCAGGAAAATTCGTACTTTCCTCAGTTCATCCTAGCTGGATGGACTTCAGCACACTCCATAATCTTGGTCAGTGGTTCTTTCTTAGCATTCTTCAGCACTCACTGGGCTGCTGAAACCATATAATAATTATGTTTGCTTCAGTATGTCCTGTACGCAGCAACTCAATACCAAAACAAAAATATTCCAATCAGAAAGAGTCAGGCAGTGAACAGACATTAATAGTGATGTGAAAGCAACTTCCAAAAAGAACTGCCCCAAAACATGTGTTTGCAAGATCTTCCTGCCTGTAGAGTTGGCTAAATAAAGCTTGTGAGGCCATCTCTCAGCACATCCCTCGGCCCACGCTGCTTCCCGCAGCCCTCATTGTCCTGGAACGGCAAACGGCAGCCCTCATTGGCACTGGAACGGCCAGTGGGAGCTGCGATCGGCCGCACCTGCGGATGCTGCAGGTAAACAAACCATCCTGGCCCGCCAGCAAATTTCCCTGACAAATTTCCGTGCCAAAGGTTGCCGATCCCTGACCTAGCACAATTGGGTCCTCATCCTAATGAGGGCCTCTGGGTGCTACTATCACATAAATGTTAAATTAAAATAATAACGATTGTTATTAACTGCAGTGTATGCCAGCTGGACCTGAGTAACTTCTAAATAATGAAATTCAACATGAACTTCCTCTCCCCTCTTTTCTCTTCTGCTATGACTCAACTCCATTTGTCTGTTCCCTCAAGTTTAGCTGAGTGTAACCTTCTAACTTCCCATGCCCCCTACCCTAGCACATACCGTCAACTTTCACCTCCACCTTGAACTTCCCACAGCTGGTGATTTTTGGTCACCATCTTCTCCTCGCTCAGATCTCTCCTGATAACTCATTTCTGCTGTGAAGCCTGTAAGAAACACAATCAGTTAAACTGAAAGGCCTTATTCGTGTTTATTCTAAAGACTTTTATATAACTTCAGTAGTGGAAAATGGGACTTTAAGTGGACGTAAGTTACACTTATGTAACTTTTCGGGCCCCTTTACACTACCCAGATGGTACATAGCGTCCTTACGTGAAAATGAGGCCCCAAAACTTTATCAAGGTAAATTTAGTCACCAAGAAGTATATGTGAACTAGGAAAGCTGCCACGTGATATTTATGTAACCCTACCTAATCCCACCCCACTTCCCCTATTGTTTTCCTCTGTCACACACCTTTGTCCTGCCATGTTTAAATTGTAGAATGTAAGCCCTTTGAGGAAGGGGCTGTCTGTTTATTGAGATGTCTCTCACAGCCTTGGGCATGACAGAAATAATTATTCTTCATTAATCCACGGTATCCTGCTTTTTGTGGTTATAGATAACACAGCCAGTATCCTGACCAGACGGAGGAGATTCAGTCGAACTATTCAAGATGTCTACTACCTCCCGATTTTGATTTCTGATAGTGGAATCCCTTCTCTCAGCAGCAGTAGCACCCTCACGATCAGGGTCTGTGCATGTGAGAGAGATGGGCGCGTTCGGACCTGTCATGCCGAAGCTTTCCTTTCCTCAGCCGGTTTGAGCACAGGAGCTTTAATTGCAATTCTGCTCTGTGTCATCATTCTTCTGGGTAAGCCACTCTCTTAGTTAAATACTCATATCCTTTCATAAGCCTTCAGAATGTGGCAGTAGCAGCTTTTAATATAATGTGTTCCTGAACCAGGGATTACTTGTGAAAAGAGGTAATTAGAAACATAAAGCTGTGGTTTTATATATAGGTTGTGCGAAAATTAATAGGAAAATTGCCTTTAAAGCATACTGATGAAAAACTAGCATCCTGTAGAAACATTTTTCCAGAGGTCAGAGTAATTAGCATTGCAGAGCTTCCCAGGTAATTTGGAAAGATTTCAGAAAGCCATTGACTCAAGGATCATCTATAGAACAGCTGGAAAAATGATAAAGAAGAGAGATGAGGAAAAGATTTTTGAATTGCATTACTGTGTAAGAAGCACTATTAATACTGTACAAAAGCCACTTTCTAATTACCTCTGTGGGATGAGCTGATATCAGTGCACAACATAATCAAGAGGGGCAGGGGACATATTAAATGATAAAATGATTCCATTAGATAAATGTCCTTGGATATGCTTTTTCTCTATTTGCCCAGACCAGTTTTAATTTACCCATTACTTAAAGTTCTCATTTGGCAGAGATACAACATGCTGTACATAAACATCATTGTACTATCTGTGCATTTTTATGCATTCTAACAGAGAATGTTTGAAACAATGGGATTTGTCTCATGACCCACATTCTTCCCTTAAATCAATGAATTTGTCTTGAAAACCTGTGCTCTTTCTACCGATTCCTTTTGCCACAGCTTATCTCAGCCATTTCCTGGGGTTTAGAATATAACTTTAAAATATACAGAAATGCACTTGAGATATGTTATCAACATTACAGTCACAATATGTGCAAATACATGGCCATGGAAATGAAAGAGCATTTTGTTGGTTTTTTCCAAAAGGAAAAACAAAACCTTGAAGATTTTAATTTGATAGCTAATTGATTATTAATTTTAGTAGGAACTGGGCATCCAGATCCCTTATGCAGTGTTGAAAAATCTAATCTTTTGTATATGAGGTGAAGATTTTCAAAGCAGGAATTAGGCACCCAAATCTCATTGATAATTAATAGGGGTTGGACACCCAACTGCCCTTTGTGCCATTGGAAATTTCCCTCTTAGTCATCATAGGCACTGCTTGTTAAATTCTGGCAGGCTGCTGTGTCAACATGGAGCCCCATTGATTTAAGTGGGACTCCACATGGGTACAGCAGACTGTCTGCATGTGACAACTTGCAGAATCAGGGCCTTATTGACAATGGAGCCTGTTCTTCCATCAATGGACTGTGCATAGGAGGTTAACTTTAGTTCGATTCTCAGCAGATGTAAATTGGCACAGCACAATTGGACATCAGCTCCATTTCAGCGGCAAATCTGTTCCTTTATGCCCAAATTTGGGCATCCAGGTTTGAAAATGTTGGCCGCAGTGTATACAAACATACAGCTGAGTTAATCATAACTCCATTGAAGCCCAACATAATAATTCAAGAATCCAATAGCAGTCCACAAGTGTCTGATCCATTTTTATTTGGGATTTCGTATTTGTGACCCATGTAAGAGATATGTTACTTATTTCATATGTAATGCCTGTAAACCTAACCTAATATCTGCAATTTTTTCTTTAGCAATTGTGGTACTTTTCATTACATTAAGACGCAGCAAAAAGGAGCCCCTGATCATTTCTGAGGAGGATGTTCGGGAAAACGTTGTCACATATGATGACGAGGGTGGTGGAGAGGAGGACACTGAAGCGTTTGACATCACAGCCCTGCGGAACCCATCAGCTGCTGAGGAGCTGAAGTATCGGAGGGATGTGCGTCCTGATGTGAAGCGCGTACCTAGGCACCAGCCTTCTTCGAGCCTGAACAGTATAGATGTTCATGAATTTATTAAACAAAGATTGGCAGAGGCAGATCTCGATCCCAGTGTGCCTCCCTATGACTCCATACAAACATATGCGTATGAGGGTCATAGATCAGAAGCCGGATCTATCAGCTCTCTGGATTCAGCCACTACACACTCTGACCAGGATTATAATTACCTTGGTGACTGGGGACCAGAGTTTAAGAAGCTAGCTGAACTCTATGGAGAAATAGAATCAGAAAGAACAACTTAGTTACCATTCCTGGAACAAGAAGTGTTTTAGTTCCCAAACTGGAGAGAGAACCACAGCAGCGGTAACAATAAATGAATACAGTACTTGGAACCGAGCAAGTTGTACACAGTTACTGTAGAAACAAGTGCCCTTTTCATATTTGAAACTGGGTTCTTCAACTGGAAGAAAATCAAATTTTGAAAAACACAGAAAAAAATAGAAACAATTGTCCTTTGTGTATATTTTTTAATTGCTCAATAAAGTCTGTGATACCATATCCATAACAGTACCTAAAATAAATGAAGCAATGACATTTTTATTGCAATATATGTAAACATACCAGAAAAACAGTAAGTCTATGGTGGTGCCTGTTGTGAGGATAGTTCACTGGAGAGCTTATGCAGGCAGTTGTGACATTGCACTTCTAGCTCTGCACTAGGCGTGGGATCCCAAACTGAGATAACTAATGGGGATCGTTACTGCTGGGATAAATGCCAACAATCCATTCCTTTACAGAAGGGATACATTGGAATTATCCACTCAAATGGCCCTTTGGTGGGCCCCTATTAGTAATACATTGAATCTTATTGAAACATCAGGATGCAGTGCAGGTATGTAGTTTCATTGTGCCCTCCCCCAATCTATTCCTCAATAACAAACTAATGGAGATAGGGGGTAACTGGCTGCCTGCACAAATATGCATGCAGCCCATAGTCAGAAGACGTGCACTGTTATTGAGTGGTGTGGAAGCTGTTGCTTCCATTGTCTGTTTCTTTTCTTTTTCTTAAACCTTTCCACGGGGACCGTGTTCATCTAAATGGAATGGTATGAAATATTCTCTATGCAGTGAAGCTGATGAGGCATAGGCTTTCTCAATAAAAAGAACCGCAACAGTACATTTTAACCTATGCAGTAGTTTGTGTCACTGTGCATCCTTGGGAGTCAGTGAATGAAGCTAACTAGGCTTACATTCCTCTGTGTCCAGGGCTCCAATGGTCAATTTGTGATGCAAGGGATCTCCTATGTCATGTTTATTTTGCATGTGTTACCAAAAGAAAAATAGACCTGCTGGTATGATGTTATCTGAATGTGGAAAACTGAGACAGCAAGGAGTTTAAGACAATGTTCCTGTGTTGTTGTTTTTTAATTATAGTTAAATTAATTATTATTGCCCAAAATGCTGAAGGATCTTAGAACTATCTCCCTCCAAGCACAGCAAGGTTTTTTACTAATTTAAAATCTGATGGGTACACAAGTCTATTAAAATCAATGGAGGTGGAAAAAATTGTAATGTAGAAGTGCCATTACTGGGGTACATGTAAGTTGAGTATATCAAGATATTCACTTTATAATTGTTTATCATTGTGGAATTTGCTTTTTCAGAATTTTAATACTTAATCCAACCTCCCACAGTTTTTCGATGGCTAGTGTTTTAAAAGTAAGTTTCTTCTGCTCTTCATCTTTTTCACACTCAGACTATAAAAGGACCGTTATCATGATTAATGACCTTTAAGGCACAGCCCAGCATTAGGAGCAGTGTGGAGCTGAATAGGCCCTGGGGAAGCTCATAAAGATGGAATTCCTCCCCAAGATAGGAGTGACGGAGGTGCCCTAAAAGTGGGGGGCCACAGACAACCGAACTATGGCCCCACCCCCTACGCCATGTTGCCCCCCGCACCACCCTTGAACCACCCCTTTTCCCCAAGCCACTGTCCTCACACTGCCCCTTCCGCCAAGACCCTGCCCCTGCACCACCTCTTCCCCTGAGGCCCTGCTTCTGCACCACCACTTCCCACCCTGCTCTGGTATCCCTGTCCCAAGCTCCCTATTGCACAGGGGAAGACTGGCTACTGCTATGCTACTCTAGACCAGCCCTGTTCTGCAGGTAGTTGTGAAGGGGTGGAAAAAACATAATCCCACCTCCTCCCCAACCTTCCCTGCATGTTTGGGCTGCTGTATGCCCTCTGGTGAGTAGAGATGGAAGCACTTGTAGACTTTCCCACCAAGCAAGGACCTCATTTGTATAGGGCCTTTACATGAGCCACATAAGGCAATTAGAAGAGCTCCTTAGGACCCTTCTTCCCCACAGCACACTTGAACAAGGGCCAGACACAGATTGGACCCTAATGATCAGCTCACACTTAACATTACTTTACATTTCTTGAATTTTTTTGCCAGCCCCTCATGACATTATTGAAGCGTGCTTTCAGGTTTACACGGCCTACTTGGCAAATGGGCAGGAATCTCACACATTTTGAAAGAGAACTGAAGAAGAACTCTGTGTAAGTTCGAAAGCTTGTCTCTCACCAACAGAAGTTGGCCCAATAACAGATATTATCTCACTCACCTTGACACATTGAGAGAAACATTTAAAACTCCTTTAAGCTATTTGCTGCAGCAGTTCTCACAAGCTTCTATTAGCCACTTTCTCATCACCTCCTACCCCCAAGCACAACAAGCAATATTTTTTAAAAAATATTGATGTGCTAAAATGAATTTGAACACAACATGAATATATAAAAGCATAACAGTTGTAACAAGACCTGTTTGGGAGGAAAAGTGGAAAAAACTACAAAAGAAAATGTTCTCTTTTTTTTTTTTTAATTTTGGAATTCAGAATTTGAATGGGATTTGGAAAAAAAATGGTCTACTTTACTTGTAATTTGAGATCTATTTAGTCTGGCATCCTGTCTCAATTTGTGCCTAGTGCAGGATGTCTCAGAAGAGAAGTCTTCATAGGATCCTGATGTCCCTGTTCAGGACAATATAGAAATATGTGCTTAATATAAAGTGATTTCAGTGGGAGTTAAGCACATGCTGAGCCCATGGAGCACATGCTTATGTGCTGTCCTGAACTGGGATGGACTTAAGCATATGCTTAAGCGCGTTCCTGAACTGAAGCCATAATTTATTCAGTGGTGTAATAAATGATGTGGAGATGTTTCTTCCTGATTTAAATGATGATCGGTTTATGCCACCATCTGTATTATTTGTATAGCACCAATAGAGTGCTAGTGTAAGGAAACCACTCTAAGAAAAAATCTTTCAAAAGCTATGGTACCCATGTTCCATAATATTTTATATTACATCTGCTCAGAAACTATCCATTATTATATTACAGTTTTGAGAGATGGACTTTAGGGAAGTTTAATCTGAAAAAACCTTCCCCTCTGCCCCCAAAGAGAAGTGAATTGCAGTTTGAGTTTTGTGCAATATTTGATAAGATACTTTTGTATTAATTGCATCGTAGATACATGAAGGTTTAAAGCCAAATACAAGTGAAGCGTAGTGACACAGGCAGATGGACTTTCCTAATGCTCATATTTTGACATTGAGAGTAAGGGGTCACATCTCAGAAAAAGAGAAATCCCTGTTTGACCATTTGTAAAGTCCCACATACCATTCCTGCTATGCTACACATATACTGTACACAGGACATGAGGAATGTGGAGGTGTTTAAAGTGCAAATTCTGCTGTGGGGCTATTGAGACTCTGCTTCACTGATGCTTCTGTGTGTTCTGTTTCATATCTCCTAGCAACTATGATCTCCAAATGTGCTTTTATATCATTATAAGTCTGCATGCTATGCTTACTGCCTTTTACTCAAATGAACATCACAGTGCTGTGTTGTTTGCATGACAAAGAGCAGAATACCAAATCTTCAGAGACACAGAGAAGGATCTCAAGGTGGAGATCAAATAGGTTTGCCAGATTTCCCCTCGTTACCTTTCCATTTTACCCTTGATTTTCTTGTCCCAGGAACAAACTACAACTATACTAGATGCGTTCTGTGTCAACATGATAAAACTGAAAGAAAACGCTAACTCTGTGTGTCATCGAAGCCATGATCCTTTTGTCACACTATTGATTTAAGCAAAGGTTACATGGAGTGAAAATATTGTGTTAAAATCTTTTCTAGTTGGGGCTGAGTCGGATTCTATAGACATCGCTTAAATCTTTCCTGGATCTATTAGTCACGTTTTTGAACAATTTACTCTGAGCCCAAACCTTAATTCTGTTGCAGCTCTGCCAGCTTAATCACTGGGATCTGATCAACTTTTACGAAAGCGGGATGATCCTGAATCGGACTAGAGCTATGTGGCTATAATAATAGTTATGTGCCCCATTACAGGGGTTACTTAAGGCTTACTAATTATTTCTGCAAAAGCTGTCTGATATTTACATCCAACCAATTGATCGCATTAATTCAAAGTCCTTTTTGTTTGCAAGTTGCTGGGTGAGGGCACTCAGCACATTGTAAGCATGGTTTATAATCTGGGCGAATCATAGAATATCAAGGTTGGAAGGGACCTTAGAAGGTCATCGAGTCCAACCCCCCTGCTCAAAGCAGGACCAATCCCCAATTTTTGCCCCAGATCCCTAAATGGCCCCCTCAAGGATTGAACTCACAACCCTGGGTTTAGCAGGCCAATGCTCAAACCACTGAGCTATCCCTTGCCCCGCACTGAGCGATCCCTCCCCCACAATGATCAGAATGATCAGCGCAAATACAGGGGGAAAGAACAGACTCTAAAAGTGCACTGTCAGGTTAAAAATCACGGAGCCTGATCCAATGCCTATTGAAGTCAATGGAAAGATTAGCATTGACACACTGGCATGGCCAGCATTAGGGGGTAGGGAGCAAGGCAGTTGTCCAGGCCGCCACACTACAGGGGGCCTCACGAAGCTAAATTACATCATCTCTACTGAGTTACTGTGGGTAAATGTAATGTGAGTATGACAGTAATTTAATCTCTAAAAGTGGGGGGGGAATCACACTGAAGCAGAGGTTTTGAATCTGTAAGGTGTGCCCCTTAATAGGGTGGGGAGGATCATATGCAGGGGAGGGGTGAGTGGCAACAGCAGGCGGCTCAGGCTTCAGCCCTGGGCAACAGGGCTCGAGCTTCGGCTTGACCGGAGTTGGGGCCCACTCCTTAGTTTCTGCCCTGGGCTCCAGCGAGTCTAACGCCGACCCTGCATATTGTTCTTAGATTTGGCAAGAAATCAATTTCTTTATCGGTGCTACTATTAACACCTTGGATGTTTTAAACTGAAAAAAAAAATTAAAAGTCCAAAATAGTGTCCACTCTCGAATGTGCTTTGTTTACTTTTAGCATTGCTTTTAACTTGGAACATGAAAATCATTGTAATCCGTTTTGCTTTCAGGTTTGAAGTTGCTGCTTTGTTTGAATTGCAAATACCACAGGGTAATACTCATTGCTATAACAACTATTTCTATTGGTACTTTTTAAAAAAAATGCAATGTTTCCGTTGGTCTTAGGCTTTGTAAAACCTCATTTTGCAAAATTTTAATGTCAACCACATTGGAGTTAACTGTGTCCTGTAACCTCCTCTATACACTGTCATACAAAAGAATAATGAAGGAAACTTTAAAAATCTAGAGGAGAATAGCAAATTGTGCTGCATAAGGTAATTGTTTTGGGATTGCAGTGTACTCGGGATCTTGTACTTGCCATTCATATAAAATAGCACAATGCATTCTGAGGAACGTTAAAAGCAGCACTGCAAGTATTAGGTCATTCTTACTTTTCCAAAGTCACCAAATATATATATTTTTTTAACAAAAGAGAAATGTCAAAAGTATAATATTATATTGAATTAGGTTACAAATACCTCCTTAAGCAAGTGTTACCATTACAGATTGTTACATTTTTCTTTGAATAAACAAAAGGGATACAATCTTTTATTCGTATAAGTATTTTTCAAATAAACTATGCTGTTTGCCATGGTGATGGGTTATTGCATTCCTCATCACTCCTGAAACACAGTGGTATATTTGCATGTAACCCCATATATTATATGTGCTGATGAAATACAACCATTTAAAGGCACGTCACATTTAAAAATAAGATATGATGTAACAGTATTACAGGTCAATGTACGTCAGCAATGCTCTAGTAACTTTAAATAGGATTTTAAAGCCCCATATGTCCATTCAATTCATTCACTGTCTCAAAGAACGTGCTGCAAATAGGGAGGGAGCAAGAAATGCAAAGAGATATTTCGCAACAGACAGTATTATAACTGCTAAACAGGTCATTATTTATACTCGTGTAAGTACTCCACTCAAACCACCATTGTCCTGAGACTGAACCAGAGCTTCTTAGATGAATCAATGATCAAAACATAATTTGTGAAACCATTCATGAACTATTCACAAATATATATAAATGATCAAAGTGATTAAAACAGTGCATTTCACATACATGGATCCACGGTCACAGCAGGGGTTATTATGGTTGCTTATTACTGATGTGGAAGAAAATAAAGGCAAGAACATGCATAGCCACTCCTAGGCACATGTATGTGTATGGGCAGCAATCATTCTTTCCCAAATGAATTCATTATTGGCTGTTATGATGACAAGCTGCCTTGCTTCAGACAATTCTCATAGACTCCTTCAGAAAAATTGTAAGTATGGCTTTTGGGGGCAAGGTACCATCGAGCTGTAAGATACAGATATTTTAGGCCTGGCTCTAGAAAGGAAGTTTAAGGGAGAAACTGATCATTTTTGAAAAAACATGTTGGGATAACTTAGACCCGCTTTAATGTTTAGTGTCCACTGTATCCTTCCTTCTTGGCAGAGCCAATTTGTAGGCTCAGCCCACTTATTATATTTTAGTTTTAGGGTTCCCCATGTCTGTTCTATTTCTCCTGTGCTGGTTGGAATAGTAATCATTTGTATGCAGTCAGGGATGAGCCTCAAAAGAGGTGAATGCTTGTTTCCTGTCATCTGCGTTTTTTCTTGGCTTTTTTTCAGCCTTCCCCATGGCTCTCTCATAGGTTCCAGTTACATCCTCCTCCTCAGTTCCCCACATATTTCAGCTTCTGATTAATCTATTGGAGGGAGATCCAGAAACCTCACTTTTCTATAAGGGCTACCTCAATATTCACATTGTTGCAATCAGAGCAGCTGCTGAAACTTCCTTGCTCAGCAATGCAATCTTCGAAGAGGAAGGGAGTGTCAGACTGGGATTTTTGGATGATTGCAGAGATGGAGCCCTGTTTGGGGTATTAGGATACTTAGTTAAATTTGGAAAAAAGTTCAGATGCAGTTCAGAGACTGGACGATGACCGGGCTGTTTACAGTGTGTTTTATTCATTCTTATTTATAACTATCACTGCAGTCAGTATAAAGTGGCGATCACCCTGGGAGACCCAAGTAAAGCTATTTATAAAAAGATGGAACATTAAAGAAACAGGGATATGATCATAGAACCCTTACGTTACTAGACCTATTAAAGTCAATGGGACTATCCATTCAAATTCTCTGGCCTCATTCACCAGTGCATTTTAAAGATGCTTAACTTTAAGCATCTGTGTGTTCCCACCCAAGTCAATGAAAGTGAGTAATCCTATTGACTTTCTATGGGACTACTTAAACAGGGTTTTAAGTGCTTTACTGAACTGGGGCCTGTTTGTTATGTGGTAATTGTTACTCAAATAGTTAGAGTCTGAATTTACACATGCTTACTCATGCAAGTAGTGTTTCTCACATGTGCAGTCTGCCTGATTTCAACGAGTCTCACATGAGTAAAGTTTTGTATCACAAGACTTTGCTGATCAAAAAATTTCAAATGCAACATTTTCCCTTTGGAAAATAGATTTCCATCAACATTTTCCACAGGAAACTATCAATTTTGTCAGAATTTTCCACTGGAAAATTGAAACAAAATGTTTAATTTCCAATTGGGTCAACTTGAATGTCTGCAGCTACCTGAGCTGATGCAATGCCTCATTGAAGTTGTAGTTCCAGGTCCACTATGTCTCTATTTTTCCCTGTCCTCCCTAGCCAGACAACATTGCCTATAATGAACTATGGCCTCTACCTCTGGGTATGCCACCACAGGGAATTAAATCAACAAACAAATGAAATGTTTAGATTCAGGAATATTGAAACATTTTGTTTTGATTGAAAATGTCAAAGTGTTTCATTTCAGCATTTGAATTGAATTTTTTCTCAATCTTCTGTTCCATAAAAAGGTTCAATATTTTTCCATTTTCATCCTTCTGGCAGGATCAGCTCTAGTTTGTAGGATTGAACAATTAGGCTGTAACGTGATCAGGGGTGAAAGTAAGTCTAGGGACTTACCGGTATGGGGCTGGGCTGGGGCTGGCTCTGGCGGAAGGGGTGGGGCTTGGGGTCAGAGCCAGCCCCGGCCCACCCTGTACCAGAAAGTGCCTCCTTCCCCTGCCGGGGTAACAGCGCCAACCGGGGGCTCCGACAGCGGTTTAAAGGGCCTGGGGAGGTAGTGGCGCCGGAGCCCTGGGCCCTTTAAATAGTCCCCGGAGCCCCACCGCCGCTTCCCCAGGGCTCCAGCAGCAGGGCTCCGGGGATGGGGCTCCGGGTGCCGCTACCGCCCCGTGCCCTTTAAATTGATCCCCGGAGCCTGCCGGAGCCCTGGGGAAGCGGCGGTGGGGCTCCAGGGATGAATTAAAGGGCCCAGGGCTTGGCCGCTGCTACTGCCCAGGGCCCTTTAAACCGCCGCCCCAGTCCTGCCGCCACTACCCAAGGCTCTGGCAGCGGGGCTCTGGCAGCAATTTAAAGGGTCCGGGGCTCCAGCCGCTGCTGGGAGCCCCAGGCCCTTTACACTGCGCCTGGGAAGCTGATCCGCCCAGGTACCGCGCACCGGCTCTGCCAGTATGCCGTACCGGGGCATACCAGCTTACTTTCACCTCTGCATGTGATCACACGGTGCGGGCACTAAGTTAGAGATCCAGAGCTATGTAAAGACCCTTGTGCGTTGTGCTGTCTTTGAGAGCATGGTTTTGAAACCTGAGAAATTACTGATGCCTGAGGTCTGATTACTGATGCATTAAAAGTTGTGACAAAATGATTATTTTTAACTGAATATTAATTTTTGAAGTGACATAAAAGTTTGATTTCAGTTCTAGATTAATCACTATTTATTCTCAGTGTATCATTAAACACTTTACAGAACAAATCATCTGCAAAGGGCTGGGAAGATTCATCCAGGATAAAATTCAGTCCTGTACAGAGGTCTCGTGCACAACCTATCCATGACTTATTTCATAATCAAAGGATAGGACTCTGGTGATGGCTAGTTCTTGTACTGGCCCTGCACAGAGGCATGTTAATTTCACCCCCAAGGAGCAAAATTGTTTTTAAAATTACACTATCAAAATAAAAAACATGTTTAAAATATGTACATATATATAAATGCATATATGCCTTATTATGTTATTCATACCACTTTGGGATTATTTATGTGGAAAGAATAACAAAACTAATGAACTTTTCAGCATTCGTGCTGTTTATTACCATTTTGCATTTTATTCTTCTTGGAAAAGGTAAGTATTCTCGACAGGTTAATTTTTGTTTTTGTTCTAATTTTCTGGTCAGTTTCAATATTTAGTACTAGGGAAGTCCTTAGTCAAAAGAATGCAACCACCCTTTGTAGAGGAAGGGACACAATGATCTAGAAAGTCTTTTTAAACTCTAGCTACTATAATGCTAAAGGATTTCTTAAAGTTTCTGCTCCTAAAGGGAATTGCATGAACGGCCCTGGAAATCAAAGTTCTCTATGACAAATAAAATAATAAATACAGTATTGAAGCAGAAGCAGCAGTGCATCTCCAATTTTTCTAAACCTGACTTATAGGACAATCTCTATGGGTGACAAGGTAGGTGTCCATTCTGTCCTTTGTCTCTGTGCTGAGACTCTAGTTTTGTGAAAGAATAGTAGTTTATAGAGAGTGCTTTCATTCAAGGATTTCAACGTGCTTTACACACGGTAATTTATTAATTTTCACAATATCCTTAAGCATGAGGAAAGCATTATTGGACCCATTTTAAAGATAGGAAAATGGAAATTAAGTGATGTGCCCAAGGTCACACAGTGAAGATGGAGGAGCCAGAAATTACTAGCTTTCTCACTCTTGTGCTTTAACCAGAAATCCAGACTCTGACTTGAACTGAAACCACTGATTCATAATCAAATTTCAATTCACTAGGTCTTATTAACCACACACACACACAGTTACCATTATTGATACATGATGTCAATAATAATAATTAATGCACTTTCATTAGGCCTGACCCAAGTTAATTGAAGTCTGTCTGAGTCTTTCCTTTGATTTCAGTGGGATTTGGAACAGGCCCATTAGGTCAGGTTTTTAAAGATATTTAGGGGCTTAAAGATGGGTACAAAGTGCTTTTGAAGATCCTAATAGAAGCTTGTCTGCCTCTTTAGGAATCTAAATCATTTAAAAAATCTGGTCCATTGTAAATGATAAATCAAGTATGGTCTGATCAATTGAGGGCAACTGACAAGGGAAATATTTGTTGTAGTTAACATAGCAATAGATTGGATCAAATCTGATTTATTTGGCTCTATGGTCTATCATGAATAATTAGAACAAGTTCCAGGATAAAAATAAAATCATAAACTCACAGACGTTAAACAGAAAAACACTAAATTTTCAAATAGTGGCTGACCATTATTACTAATTATTTATTTGATCTACTCTTGCAAATGATAACATCTAATGCTGCCCATTATAAATACGCTACATCTTTGTGCTTACAATGACTGAGTGTGCATATACAAATTCCCATTTGTGTGCACAAATGCAGGATTTATCCATGATAATGTTGTACGTGCATTTTGAAAAATGTCTAGCCTACTCCCCCCACCCCCAATATGGATAGGATTGTACCTTGTAGGGGGGAAATCAAAACTGTAGTGCACATGTAAAATCATTTCCCTTGGTCATTTGTGGCATTTTTAAACTCCTCTGGTTAGAATTATAAGTTGTTTTTGATTGTTAAAAATATGTAAAAGTGGCATGCGCCATAATTTATAGCTATGGTTTTGAGTTGTAGGTCATAATCTGCATATGTATACTCTTGGGAATGTGCCAGTTTTCACCTGATTTTGTGTTAACACAAACCATACATCTGTCCGGGTTCACTGGAATTTGGATGGGGCATGACTCAGAAGCTATATGCACCAAAGCATCTGATGAATCTGGCCTGAGATCTTCATTTGTAACAGAACATGAAAGTAGGTGAGTTCTGCGTGAGCTCATTGCGAACATTTCACTCAACTTGTGTGAAAAGCCAGGAGAAAAGAGGCAGCATACAAAGCATGGAACATGAATAAATAGATTGCTCACCCTTCAAGGCATACACCAGATTTACCATATTACCTGTGGAGAATGACATAGGGAAAATTGTTGGATGGCTTTGACATACAGCTCCTACATCCCATTCACCATGGTTATATCAGTTAAATGGTTATGTCAAAGTGGCACATTCAGGGTGCAGCTGTGATGCTGGGCAGCTGTGTGGATTTGAATTCCAGCAGCCGCTTGTCAAGGTATGTTTAAAAGGAAAGAACACCAGGTGAGCTATAAGGTGGTCAGGTCAAATGTTCCACTTTAAATGTGTTGAACAACCTGGTCACTATGTCTTTCAGGGTTTTATGTGCCTCTGATGGACAAGTAGAGGCTGCAGTTGTCTATTTCTGACTAGGGAAATAAAAACTCTCATACGCCATAAGTGAAAAGGTTTTGCTTGTTTGCAACGTTTCCCACCATACTTTGATATAATTTAACAGGTTTCTTCTAAGTACAGTAGCTTGTGACATCTGACAATCAATCCATCTCCTTGTCTACTGCATAGAGAGAGAGATTGTGTGCCACTCAACAGAGAATGTCTGCTGATCTGTAATCCATCCCCTTTAAAGGTGTGATGAAGATGGATAAGAGGCCTGGTAATGGATAGTGAGCATTTCACTTCTGGGTCACCAGTTCAAATTTGAACAACATGAATGGCGACCGAATGTTGTTACAATCTCATAATTAGTTTATGTAACATGAGCTGGTGATCTCACTCCAGTTCCATCCAAGAAAATATTCTCACAGTTGATGCTAGCCTCCTTGGCAATCTCACTGTAGGCACACAGTCTCAGAATCCTATTTCTTGAAGCATTTTGAGACTTCGACGGGATATTACACTTGGCACTGCAGATGTGTGTGTTCTTTTCAAATTATGTTGCTGTGTTTCCCAACTCCACATAATTCTTCTCCTCACTCAGGCCCTACTGAATTGCTGGTACTGAGTTGAGACTGGAACTGCTGCTACATTTAAATGTGAAGGCTACCTCATCTCCCAATACACTTCCTCTTTCCACTCTTGAACAGCAGGACTGGGCAGAAGAGAGGACAGTTCTGTTGTAATCAAAATATTTTCACAATGATTTATTTGTATTGCAATAGCATCCCAGGGATCCACTGAGGGTCAGGACCCCAATATGTTAGATGGTGTACAAACACAAAGTGAGATTCTCTGCCTCAATGAGCTGACAGCATACATGAAATTGAGAGAGGGTGTCATCTGGAAAGTAACAATATGAATGATAACAAAGAGTAATCAAAGATATTTTATAGTCAAAGTTTTGTTAGACGAACAATCCAAGAGAAGAGAAGGATGAATCATTGCTAAGAGAAAAGGGACCAATGGTTAGATTAAGTGTCTTGGTGCTCTTGGGTGACTTCAACTTTCCATTTATTTATAAAGGAAAATGTGTACTGAAGCAAAACTCCTCAGTATATATATTTTAAAAATGATAAAGGATACTTTCAAAACACTCAAAAGTTGAAAAAGACACAAAGAGGAAACGTCCGTCAGAGATCTGATTCCAACAGAAATTATATTAAAAAGTGGAGGACACCTGGCACTTGTGGTCATGAACTAACTGGGCTGAATAT
Source organism: Macrochelys suwanniensis (assembly GCA_033296515.1). Taxonomy (NCBI): domain Eukaryota; kingdom Metazoa; phylum Chordata; order Testudines; family Chelydridae; genus Macrochelys; species Macrochelys suwanniensis. Next base: position 132,985,770 of record CM065776.1, on the reverse strand, counting down.
TGAGCTAGTACAATCCCTTTGAAGTCAATGGAGTAACATCAATACAGAATTTGGTCTACTGAGCTTAGCACAATAAAAGATGAAACCATGGGCAGTGAAATAGAAATGGTCCATCTAATAGTTCGATTAAGATTAAGAGACAGTGAGTCAGGAATCCAGGACTGTATTATAGAACTAGGTGAATCACTGATTTTTCTGGTTGGTCACAGTTCCAAAATATTGAACAAATATTTCAATTCAGGTTGACCCAAATCTGAAAAAAAATTCAGAATTTTTTGAGAATCAAAAAAGGCCATATCAGGTTTGTTCCAGAGTGGGGACATGAACCTGGATCTCCCACCTCCTGGTGAGTACTCAAGCCAATGGTCTGATGGTAAAGGGGAGGGAGGAAAACCATCCTCTTTCTCTTCTGGCCATACTGTGAATGGCTAAAACAATTCATGTCAAATTTGCAAATATTTTGGGGTTCACCAAAACTGCATTTTCTGTCAAATGAAAAAGTCATCCAAAAAAACTTTACATTAGTCCCAACTCTTGCCATTAACTCAGTGACTGATCTTGAACAAGTAGCTTAACCTATTTAGATTTCCATAACTTAACATTTTTCTGATGCTTAATTTATTTGGCCCCAAATGTTGAAAACTGAGTGCCTAAAATTATGATCTTAAATCCATATTTAAATATATACAAAATACAAGTAGACTGATAAATGGATGGCAGCTTCCAGAGTCTTCCATGGGATTTATGGGAATGAGCATCTAATATTTAGCACTCCTAAAATTGAGTTAGGAACCTAACTTTAGACCTCCTGGTTTAAAAATGTTTGCCTCGATATTTGTTAAGAGCAACTAGGATGAAAGTTGCTATATAATTGCCATTATTTCATATGCCATAAACTTCAAAAGAGTCTGTTCTTACTGAAATACATACCACAGAGGGCCTAGAAATAGGTGGTTAGAAATTATAAAAACTGAAGAGATACATTGCAGCAAGCAGGTGACACATTAAGACATAATACCGGGAGCCTGTTCTGGGAAATGTTCATAGCCTGGAGAATGTAGGTCACCAACATAAAGCTAGCTTTTGTCAGTAGTGTTCAAAAGTCATTAACATTTGATAGCTACCCAGTGGCCTATATAAAATAAGATGGTCTCAGTCCAGTCTCCAGGGAACACATTTTCTGTATCAAAGATCACCACAACAACTGGTATCAAATGGCTCACTTCTCATTAGTCTCACCAAAGTGGTTATGTGTCAAATGGATATGAAATGTAATCTAGGGCTTGATATAGTTTTCCACTGAAGTCAGGGAGTCTTTTCATTTACTTTAATGGAGTTTGAATCAAGTCCTAAAGGCTTGATCCAAAGGTTACTGAAGTTGATGAGTCTCCCATTTACTTCAGTGGGAATTGGATTGGACCCTAGGAGCCTAGATCAAGGGGGGGGAAAGGTTTGTGTTTTGTAACGTACCACATACACATATGAACTTTACACTTAAACAGAAAGCAGAAGAGGAGTTATTATGTAACAAAATTAATGCAATCTAGAACAGAATCACTGTAAAGGTTTGATCCTGCAAAATTCTGAGCACTCTGTCCTTGATCCAGCAAAGCACTTACTTACTTCATCGGGTATTCATTGCATCTGACAAAGTGGGTATTCACCCACGAAAGCTTATGCTCCAATACCTCTGTTAGTCTATAAGGTGCCACAGGACCATTTGTCGCTTCTACAGATCCAGACTAACATGGCTACCCCTCTGATACTTATGAGTGAGACTATGGCTTATGAAAAAGGGTTAAGAGAATTTTTTTTTTTTTGGCCTGAAGAAATGCTTCTGTGGAAATGATAGTGGAACAATTTGGCTGATGAATTGCTGTGGTCATGGCAAACAGCAGAGAAATTATCCAAATCAAAATCAAATAAATGAGTGGATGGATAATATTAGGCAGGGTGTCTCATGCTTGCTAATGTAGAATGGGTGGAAAAGAGGCAGTGGTAAGCCAGGTGAAACATCAGATCCTTTCCAGCCTTATTATATATGCATCTGAGACCTCCTATGTCTTTGAAATTTGCCTATCACTTTGTTACAGATACAGCACCTGAACCTTTTAAAGAAGATGCAGTTCATCTGTGGGTAATACTGGGTCAGGATAATTAACCAAGATGTCCATCTGATGCACATTGAATTATGAACCTGCTTTCTAAGGAGCTGCTTGCCCCCACTTGATCTGTACTGTCCAGAGCCATATATTGTTCCATTCCACATGCTCTGAAGTGAACTGCTATTTAACTAAATTACTAAATGCTGGGAATTATGAAGCAGCCATATAAATGATTCAGCAAATCAGGCTTAAAGAATCCAAAAGTAAGTAATTATATTTCTCAGCCATTAATCATCTCCACCTCTGACATTCATGGGAATCTTTAGCATTGCAGCTGAGATTGCACCTAAGAAATCCCGCCATCAGAAACTAACTAAATTATTACTTTCTTTATGATTTGGGTAAGCCACAGAAAAGTTTAGCCATTTGAGATGATGCCTATTTATATTAAAAGTTTTAAACAAATAAACCAAAATGCCTTTATTTAAAATCCAGTTAATATAAGGGTGTTACATGACAAAAATAGACCTAACTACCACATCCTTTACCAATCCCAACAAGTTGAAAACAAATAAATTAATGGGTAAAGGCATTATAAATCTTACATTGCCCACATAATAAACAAACACATAGATTTAAACATGAAGATATAAAGTATAAGGAAATGCATGTTACATCACATCAATCTTAACTCTGACCAGTGCATTAGTGAGTTATTTAGGCATTACTCTTGACTTCAGTGTCTACATTTTTAAAGGAGATACTATTAAATATTTAAATACTCATAGTATTTTGCATTTGTCAAGTGACAGAAATTTTTTGGCAAAGTACTTATAATTGCTGTTTCTTGAGAATAATGTATATGTAATTTAAAAGAAAAATGTAATACTATTGATTATAGTAAAAATTTTGTACATATGTGGCCTTAGATTAGAAGCTGGTAATATCAATTATTTATATATATATATTTGCTCCTTTTGCAAGGGTCTTTGTTGTATTTGTGTTGAGATTACTATAGAAAGAATTTGATTTTGGGGGGGATCAAAATTGTTGTGTTGAGTATGTTGTATTTCTTTATATTTTATAGAAACAATATGTGTTTATTACGGCTTCAATTCAACAATGTATTTAAGCACATGCTTAAGTTTAAGCAGGTGAATAGTCACATTGGCTTCATTTGCAAACATAGGAAAAGGTGACATTTTTCAAGTATGGCTACAAATAAATTAACCAGCTGTATTCCATTCAGTTATTTTATATCTACCCTAGTGTTTTGAGCCAAAACTTTAACTGTCAGCATCTAATCTGTTTCTGGACAATATGCAAGAATACTTTCCTGCGCAGGCAAAATTGGTAGCTGTGTCCATTGCATTGACTATTCCCACATAAGGTTAAAAGAAAGAGATCCTTATGTGTTCTATTTTGGTCCTTATAGGTCCTGATAGAATCAGTTGGAATTTTACTATTGACTTAAATGGCAGTACGATCAGACCCTATAGGTTGGTCCAATGGGAAGTTTATAGAGAGTTCCCCCATTTCTCTCCTCCCCAAACTAGTTTTAGTGTGAGATAAAATTAGCCAGTTTAAACCAAGTGGTGGAAATATTGAATAACAATAGCTTAAAAGGGAGAAAAGAACAACCCCGGTTGCACAACAAATTTCATAGTACTTACTTCAACACACTATAGCTTTTCTCCTTGTACTGAAATGCTGCAATCCATCTTCTTTATTATTGTGTTTATTTGATACAGTCAAGGATGTTTGTTACCTGGCACTGAAAAGAGGAACAGGCTTTCTCTTCAAAAAATATAGTCTCCTGCACAGGAAATGTTAAGGCAGAAAAATTATTTAGAGATTAAAAAAAGACTCTTGGAAACTTGACTTACTGACTGGGATATTCATTCCCATTCAGTTACTGAGGCACTGGAGTTAGATTACTTCTGTATGAAATATTTATATTTATGTCTCTGTCTGTTTGTTTTCCCCTCTGCTGCATACGCTATAAAATTGAAGGGACATCTACTTTCTTGGTTGGTTTGCCTGCTCTGCTGCTGATTTTGAGAACTGTCTAAGATTGTCTCTCTCATTTCATTGATGCTACACCGATATTCTCTGTGACAATCTGCTGGGGTTTCCAGAATTGTGTGTTACCCCTCTCAGCCTCATCAAGTGAGGGTTTTGCTTCTCCTAAACTGTGTGACAACTCCCTGACACAACAGATGACTGCCTGGCCAACAAACTCTTCATGACGGTGCTAGTCCAGACTGTGCCTTGTGGGTAATACTCAGTGAACCCGAATTCCAAAGTTCCCCAGAGACGTCTCCCTGCAGCGTCCAGCCCCCTTACTGAACACTTACAGAAGTTAAGTTAATTTCTCCTTTAAAGAAACAATACACTGCAGACTGTTATCTTAACTCAGGTCAACACACCTTTCCCATCAATCAATGCACTGAATTGGGTTATACTAAAAGTAAAACAAGTTTATTTAACAAAAGGATATAGAATTATGTGATAATATGTAGAAGGATAAAGATAGAAAGGGTTAGAGGCAAACAAAAGTAAAAATATGCTTTTAAGACAAACATCTGATTTAATAAATTAGACTCTCTTGCACAAAGAAGTGTTTCTCACCTATTTCTTTCCCATCATGACTGACCAGACCCTGGCCAGAACCCTTTGCAGATCTCAAAGTGCCTGGTTCCTTTCTCTTCAGATGAAGGATGCCAAAATTGATTTCTGCCCTTGCTTTTATCTTACAAAGTTTAATGCCCTGCTTCAAGAAGCTGGAAGGTTTCCTGGGGGTGCCATGTTCATCTCCGATGGAGACTGTTAAGTCAACGTCTTTCCTCACTTGCTCTCCTGATAGCTTTCTTTACTTTGCATGTACATGCAATGGCGCTGGAACTCTTTTTAGAGTGGGGGAGCTGCTCCCCCATTTTCCCCCATCTGCACCCCTTGATGCCCCTAGAGCTGGGGCCGGGAGCAGGGCAGTGGTTCCAGAAGGGGGGATGCGGACAGGAGTTAGGGGGGCAAGGCTGGGGCCACAGCTGTGGGTGGGTGAGGAGCTCCAAGTCAGGGTCGGCAGCTGGGACCACGGCCAGAAGCTGCAACCTCATGCAAAACCTGGGGGTGCTGCAGGACTCCCCATACCATTAGTTCCCCCACCTATGTGTAAACGTACCTTCATTGTCTCTGCCTGATGACCAGGCTGGTCTGACAAGCAAATACACATTCCTTTGTCTAGGGCAGACTGGGCTTACAAATTTCCTGTCAAACACATTTTAAGAACATGAGATGGGATGACTTCTTATCAAGGAGATATGGACAAGTATGGCGAAGGATGGCCAGAGCGAGAGAAGATTGGAAGACGTGTTGTGATCAGCTCAGTCTCAACTGATGAAGGACCGACAGTTCAGTGATTCAGTGAATCCTAGCATATATTTATAACAATTTGTATATGTCCCGTACATAAACCACACAAAAGTTTTGGGGATCAGCATGTTACCAGTTTGTATATGGTACCTTACATGACACCTGTTAGATATAGATTATGACAACAGAGTGCAAGGTGTAGTAAGTATGTCAGACCTGACTAGAATTGCTAACACATTCTAATGGGATACTAAGAGAGAGACAAGGGTGAATGGCATGAGGAAAAACCACTGATTTTTTTCTGTTCCAAAGTGGCCTGATTCAAGAATGAATGGGAGCATACATAGCTCTAATCTATTGTATACCTATGGAGCATCTATTTGATGCACCTGTCGTCACCAAAAACCACATACAATATGTAGAATATTTTTCATGGAAAAATACTACTGGAGTGAGACATCTACCTCTCCTCCATTTAAACATTCCTATTCTAAACACTCCATTTAAATAGGCTTGACAGAATTCAATTTTTTAAAATAATTTCAATGGATAATATTGATTTTTATTTTTAAGCATTGGTTTCTATTTATATCAATTTAAATTACCACAGTTGGGCAAAATTATGGGGTTTAAACATTTTTTTCAATTTTTATTGATTTAATTTTTCATGTTTGCAGGAAAGTATTGAGGGAGTCACCACTGGGGGGGCGGGGGGGGGGGGTCAGACAATAATTAGTTAATGACAGTAGACATTCGGATTCAAAACATTAACGCTTAATAAGCACTAAAACACAAATTGTCACAATCATCACATGTCAAAATGCATAACGTTAATATCCTTAAATAAAACTTTAATAAACTCTCAAGCAATATTTTTCTTACTTTGTGTATCTGTAAATGTAGATTATCATCGATGGAAATATTTGTTTCTATGTTTGTGAGTGTATGGTGAAATCAACGTTTGCTGATTAAAAAAACTCTAATCCTTTCAAGCTTATATGTAAATTAAAACTCATGTGACTGTCTATAAATCGAGCATGCACCATAATAAGGGATAATGATGACTTTTGCCCCACTTCCCTGAAGAAGGGGCAATGCTGAGCTGTCCTGCACCAGAAGTAGCACCAAGGAGATTGTATCTTGGGGGGGGGGGGTAGAAAAGTGTGAATGGGCAGGGGTTATGAGCAATCTGTCACATCTCTTTGGATGGAGAAAATTGCTCCTTCCAGTGTGCTGGCCCTGTCCCATGGGCAGGAGCAAAGAGGTAGGAAAATCAGGAGCTACCAATCCTTTGCTCCCTTTTCAGCAATCTGTTCTCTATAACACAGGGATTACTATTATGAGAGAGGCACAAGGCTGCTCCTCCTCCCTTGTTTCATGAGGGACCAAATTTATTTGGCTCTTAGCGGTCAATCTAGTAAGAAACATGACCTTATTTCCTGGCCTTGGTCACATGACTCGGGTTGGGGTTATAAAGAGCCAACCCATATCACACGGCTCCTCCTTGTCAGCTGTCGTTTCTTACAATTTGTTTTGTTGGTTTGTTGCTGTATTTTGTTCCTGTTAGCTGCAGTCACTAATGCTTCACTTTCTAATATGGCAGAAAAATAATTAAAATGGAAAGAATACAAAAGAAAGGAAACATTTAAAAAAAAATCTAAATCAAATCTAGTCTTCCTTCATTTGCTTTGTAGTCAGTGAAAAACCAATCCCTTCAATCAGTGCTTTTAGGTAACTCATCATTAATTATACTTTTAAATGCCTCAGTTTAGTCTCGATACACAATTAGATGACTAATTATATTAAAAGTACAACTGCACATTTAATTAGACTGCCACACCTCTGTGTCTGCCCAGTAGCTTTTGCCTCTTTGTCAGCAGTAGTTTCTTTTCCATTAAGCACCACATGCTGAAAATGTCAATGTGTGCAGCACTGCAAATGAGTATCTAAGCACATGTGAGATTGCAATTCTAACATGCACCACAGGAAAGTCTCTTAGAAAATGTATCTTTGGTTCCATGTGGTGTATGTGATACCTAAAGAAGGGGTAATTTTTAAAACCCAGCACTCATTTGGGACTCAATCCAATTCCCATTGAAATCAACAGGAGTTATTTTTGTGAACTTCAGTGATAGTTGGATTGGACCCTTGGTGACAAAGAAGTGATTGGACACATTACCTTGGATTACCGTAAATTAGATAAGAGTATCAGATCTCTTATGTTCAGTGGTCAGCCATTTTAAGTTCTCTCTGAGGATGTAACGCTTGTTTCTTAACATACTTATGATCTTTGTTTGGCACACTGGCAGCTGGTCTGATCCAGTATCTCTTCCGTAGGGACTATGCTACGTCTCCTGTTTTATGCAGATGACTTAAAGCCTGACAATGAAGCAGCTGTTCCCCTCCCCGCCAAATAACCTTTGGATTCTCATAATACTCTACAGGAGAAAGGGGGAGATTTTCAAAGGTAAAAATGGAACTTAGACATCAATTTACATTGAGTTTTCAATGGCAGCTGAGCACCTCACTGGCCTTCGTGACTGAAAATTTCCCCCGAAATGAGTGAGAATGAATTCATCAATCTGAAACAACCATTATTCCCCAACCATTTCAGGTTTTCATCATCCCTTTGTTGATCTTTTCATTCTGGATATAGATAAAATGCTGGGGTATGGGCTGTTTATGAGCTGGATCTTTGGAAGATGGAAGGAAATATTTGGAGCTCACACTTGAAAGTTAGTAAATCAGATTGTCTAATCCTATGCCATAGTTTTAACACCAGTATAACGCCACTGATATGAATGGTATAATATAAGTTTAAAAGTGGTGAAACAAGTGTGAAAAATCTGTTTCAATTAATTAATAATGTTATAATTTATTAATTGTAATTGTTAATTCCTTCCTGGATATTCTGCATATTCACTGAGTTGGCAACGGTTCATCTGGTTACCAAACCCGATATTTACATAACAGGTCAGTGTCTTGCATATATTACATCTGATCAGATTTTGCCACCTCTACTCAACACTAAGGATCATCTTACTCCTCGAGCAGCCCTATTATTTTCAGTGGGACTATTCTTGATTTCTCAGTGTGAGTAAGGATGGTGGAATCTGACTCAGAGAGAATGTAATTATTGTAATTAAAAGAGAATGTAATTAACATGACAGAAGACATCCACACACAAAAAATGCTACTGTGTTGTGAACATATACCTCAAGCTTCGGTCAGTATTGTTGGAGGTATCAACAAACTTGGTCCTTGCTTGGTCTCACAAGCACTGTTGACCAAACGAGAAGATGCATCTGATCTAGTCTGTCCATAATCAAAGCCTACTTGGATTTTAAGAGGACAAGAGTTTCTTGAATTCCAGTGAACTTGAACAAATAGCTCCCTTTTGAATGAGTCATCTAACAGAAGAAATGACTATACAAAGAAAATATTGACAGCAGAGAAGGGAAAAAATGTAACTGTGGAAAAGAAATGCTGAGCAGTGCATAATATACCCTCCGCACACAGCACTTGAATTACTTCCTGACTGACATCTTGACAAGTGGACACTGGATGTCACTATTCATTACGGTGTTTGCTACATAATACTGTACTTGCTCTTTCGGATATGGCTTAGTCAATAGACATTATCTCCAGGTTACTTGGAACCTAATCATGTAGAATGCCAGATAAAAACTCAAGGGAGGGCAAGATTTAATTAGGAAAGATCAAGAGTTTCAAGAGATCAACAGAAATTCTGTCCAAACTTTATTTTAAACACTGCTTCCTGCACCTCTCATTTTCCGCAACAATGACCAGCCTTCTCTAAAAGCTTTTATAACACTTTCCAGATACAACTTCAGTTATTTTTGCTTTACTTGATGGAGATTACTAGTCCCAGGTGTTGTGTTAGCTAAATCATGCAGGATAGTTGAAGTTTGAATTAAAAGTCCTTACCCTGTGTTGCTATCCTCCAATAAGATTCATAAATAAATAATACCACCTCGGAAAAGAAATTCAAATGTGGCCCTGAGGGAAAAGGCTTTATATGTAATGCTGTCAAGATTCAATGATGCACAGTACAGTGGCTGCAGTACTGGTGAAATGCAGGGCTATTAATTCTGATTTTAAGCTACATTTATGTTCTCTAACTTTTACTTTAAAAATCAACCAGTTTACTAGGTTTGCTAAGATTTTCAGTCAGAATATTTTCTGCATTTTATTGGAAAAGAGGTGTAGACATTATACATCCATTATATATATATATTTCCCATAGAGCCTACATCCATTTTATATATATATATATATATATATATATATATATATATATATATATATATATATATATATAAAAATAAATAAAAGGTTGTGGTTCTGGACCTACCCCCCTTACTCATGTGTGTAGTCCCACTGGATTCATGTGAAAATGGTCACATGAAGAAAGACATCAGAGTCAGGCCCATCATTATTTAGAATCACTGTACCATATTCATTTGTAATATATAGCTATATCTATATCATTTTTCCTGCTCTCAGTGAAGTTAATGCAGCAGGATCTGGTCCTAAATTGATCACAGTTATGATGAGTCAAAAGATACAGAAGATCAGTTTGTTGAAGCACAAAAAATCAGCGGAACCTTTTGGATCCCCACACAATACTTTTGAACCCCAAATTGGGGAGGCTCCTCTAACCCCTGCTTCCAGGATATATTGGCACAATTACAGCTTTCCTTGAATTTAACAGGCAGACTTCATTCCCACAGATGCCAGCCAGACCTTGACTCATGTCAGTTTGTCAGTGTTACAGAGATTAATGCTGATGTCAGTGATATAAATGTCATTATGATCACAGATGACTAGTAACTGCGGATAGTAAGGGGGGCACAATTTAAAGGTTATGGTGGTATGCAATGGGGTTCAAGGCAGGTACTCATGAGACAAAGGAGTTTTGGTTTCTAGCACTATTTTTGATGTCATGTTTTATGATACTATGTAACAGTAGGTGGAGACTGTTCTAAAAGAGAGATACACATGAGAAAACTGCGATTGTATGTTTCGTAGGTGTATTAAACATCTTAAGAAAGTTGTCCTAATATATAACTAGCATTTAGGCAGATTTGTACGTTGCTGACACTCACATTTGAGATTCTTAAAAAAGAGTCGTCACAGAAATTCTTATGCATTCTGTCATTTCCCTTTTTGGTGTACTCACTGCTACCTTAGAATAAAGTTCCAGAATCAGTCTTCTGAATAAATATAACCCCAATACAACTGCATACAGCTTTATAATTACAGCCAAAATGAGGTTTTGATAGAAAAATAATCTCTTTATTTTAATAATAGGCATGAAGTCCTATCCCTCGTTCACATTCCCAAGCACTAAGATAACAAATGATTTATATTAGCACACTAGATGCATAGTAACTTCATGGGCAGTGTCGAGGAATTTTCCTGATTCTAGTGGCAAAGATGCAAGCAGACCATTAAACAGCATGGAATGAAAGCGTTGCCACTGGATGAAAGCTCTGAATAATAGTAGCAGCTTAGCCCTCCAACGAGTAAACATTTCCCAGGTAAATTCCTGCAGCTGCTCAGAGATACGGTCGTTTTACCTGCACTTTGTGGGTTAGAGAAATTCAATGGAAGATGACTGCGCTGCCTTGCAGCAAGCAAGCAGGCAGTGAAGTACACTACTAGGCAGGGTTTGTCCAGGGAGAGTGCCCAGCGAATTGGACACTAGAATGGGGACTTAGAAGCAAATTAGCAAGGTCTTGCTCAGACAGTGCACAAAAATGCGTCACTGATTTGTTATCTAGCTGGCTTTGAACCCTGCTAAAGTGAATGAGAATTTTATGCCCTTGAGCTGCTATATCCCCATCAAATCAATGAGATAGCTGATCCACCTTTACTTCTGTTTTACTTATTTTAAAAGACCAGCCATAAGCTAAAAATGTAAGAGGCTGTTTTCCTGTAACAACAGCTATATAAAGGGGGATACCAGGCCAAAATGCTTATTTCAGTGATCCATTACTCTGGTCTATTTCAGAGATTTGGGTTTAATTCTCCACCGTGCACAAGTGGAAAGATCCCAGAAGAACATTAAACCAGCTGAGAACTGGGTATATCAGAGCCTAGCTCTTCCTCCTCCCCTTCTCTCACATACTCTGTCTTCTCCTTGCCTCTGAGACGCCTTTGCTTTCTCTTATGCCACGCAGTGGGTCCCGTCACGGTAGATGGCAGATGCAGAAGGCAGTAGAACCATCACTACCCCTGGGGAGATTCTTTTGGCTGTTTCAAGTTCACTCTGTGCTGCATAAGCAGAGAGCTGTCCCTTAGGTCTGTAATACCAGGGACGGATAATGGTGTGATTATCTTAGACCAGGTTTACCTCCTCTGTCACCACTGCCCTGCTACTTTCTGTTTGGCTTTGGGAGCAGAGCAGACCTATTGCATCTCTCCACCAGACACCAGGTTCTCCTTAGCTGCCCAGCTTTTGGACACCTATTGCGTTGCTCAGTCACTTTCAATTATACATTTGACCTGCTTGCTTTATGTCTAAAGCCTTACATTTCTCTTTTCATTTTAGTTTTTGGTACACTAAAGTGCAGGGAACAAACAATAACTAACTGTATTTTTGCTAAGGATTTCTGGAACAATGTAAGCCATAAGATATTTTGACAGCAGTATAGAAAGAGAATTAAATCTACTAGGCCAATTTTACTCCTGGCGTAATTTCACTGGAGTCAGTGGAATTACAACAGATTAATTATACGCCTAGCTTTTAAAGTGCAACAATATGCCACACTTTTCAATACCTCACTGTACACAATACAGTATAGGATACTTTCCAATACCCCACTGTACAAAATATGCCACACCTTCCAACCCACCACTGTATACAATACAGCATACCTTCTAATACCGCACTCCGTATACAGTATTTTCAGAGCTTGTAATTTATAAGCCCCTGTTAGGTATCTGCGTATTGTACTAGAAATAATATTGACGTATGTATCCATGTAACACTCAGCCACTGCAGGGATGGGTGCAGTAAGGTGACACTCAGGATCGCTGCACACCTCTTGTGTACTTTGCACCTGGTGGGAGAGAGCAGCTAACAACACTTTGTCCTTACCCTTTCTTGGCAAACTCTTTGCAGTGAAAACATTGCCATCAATGCTACTTTCTGTATTTCCAATGTGAGCTGGAAGTGGCTCTCTTGTTACATAGCAAGACCACCAACATGTTAGTCTAGGAATAGGGTGCATACACTGTAGACCTACAGAGTGCTAATGCAAACAAACCACCTGACCTGTCCAAACTTCTTCAATCAAAAGACTTTACCTATGAAATGAGGTGCCACCTTGGAATGTGCTGCTAAGGGCATAGCTTGAAAGGAGGCCATCAGCTAAACACGCTGTGCAGCTCTTCCAGGATTAGATAAAATTCACACTCCCAGCAAAAAGAGGAGAGGGTTTTGTGGCTCTCAGAGAAGCCTAGAATCAGCAACTGCTTCTGTCTCAAGGCTATGAGAGGGGTGTGAACAATGAAAACCAAAAGACACACTGCTGGAAAACACACCCACAGCCCTGCTTACTATACAGTAGAGCAATTTCCCTCTTTAAAGCCTATGCCTGAGGGAAGAATGTGGGGATATGACATTGACCCACCCTGTCTAGACTAGGAAATAGGTTGTACTGAAAAACATGATCGTTCAAGCGTGTTTTTAAACACTGCCTATTCTTCCAGTTTAGACCTGTCCATTCAGAAGAGGGGCAAGGAAACAAGGAAGGGGCATGTTAGAAAGTCCCAGTTCAAACCACTTGAGCATCCAACCAGAGAGCTCAAGCAGTTACACCCCAGCCCAGAGAACTCAGTTGGCCCATGGCCTTGAGCTGCTTCTGTCAACTCCAACGTAGGGGCCTTAGTAAGGTGAAGTTCACTTGTCTGCAGACACGATGGCATGAACAGAAAATGGCTGGGAATTGTGGTCCTATCATAATGAATCCTAAGGGATTCATCATGTGAGGGAGGAAATCCAGGGTATTGTAATTCTGAGCTGGGAAGGCACTGGAGTAAGTGAACAAGCATTAACCCCTGGGCTACCACTACATACACAGAATCTACCCCACTCTTTTCCTACAAACCAGAGGGGTACTCAGTGCTTCTCTTTGTTTCAATCTTAAACAAAAAAAAAACACCAGACATCCATCCATCCACGCTCCATGGCTATTTCCTTGCTGTGGCCATCCCCCTCCCCCACACCAGACTCCCAGCCTGGCCTATTCTGTCTCCCCTCCCCCCATGATCCCCAGGATCATCCCCAGTGCTCCCAGCAGTCCCCCCTTCCTCCCTGCTCCTTCCCTCCCCTGAGCCCTCCCATTTTGCCCCATCACTGCAAGAAAGAAGCTCACCAGGGCAGGGCAAGCAGCCGCAGAGCACAGGGGATACTCTCCTTCTGGCCCGACACAGGCACCTAAGCACAGCTGTAACTTCCCGCCCCCTGTGGAATGCGCCCCCGCCCCCATGTCTGGGGAGGGGCATGTGACCATTCCTGCTCCTCCCTAGCGTCACCTCTGATTAGGATGGAATAGGTTGGATTTTTCTATGTGATGCAATCACGCCTATTTTAACCACCCCCAAAGGAATGCCGGAAACCCCTCAGCTCATAGATGATATATCCTTCCTGGGCTGGTCAACCACAGTAGGGCTGTTAGCTCCCCTCCAAACACAGAGGCCATGGTAAGAGTTCAGAAAAATCACTTGCTTGGTATCTTGAAATATGTGCTTCATACTCACTTCACTCAGATGAACTGTCCAATCCTCATATACCCAGCCTATGGAACAAAGTAATTGTCTGACATTGGTCAATAGTAATATTTTAGGGGAACAAAATGTGTCTTTTTGGAACTAGTTCAAAAAATCTTTGCTTGACAGATCAAACAGTTTTCTATAAAAAAAATTTAATATATTGGAGGGTTTGTACAGCTGATGCGGGGGACCTGTTTTGCAGGAACTTGAAGACAGCGCTGCTGTTTTGCTGGACCTCTGAAAATAGCATTGCTTTTGTGTAAGCTTTTCTGTTCTCCATACATCCCTTAGCGAAGCTTTAATAGAAGCTACATACATAATTGTAGATAACAGTAGATTAGGAAGGAATATTCTGATTCTCTACTTCTGTTTCAGTAATGAATTCACACACTCCAGAAGTCCAATCCCCGCTTTGAGCACTTGGACAATACTTTTGACAGTAATCACATCTCCTAGATAGTGGAAAGTATAACTGTTTGCATAATGCCACTAATTGAAAAGGTAAAATCAGTCAATTTCTACCACAGACAAAGTAATTAATAGCACAGCTTTGCCTAACACTACCTATAAAAATTAATTGTTCTGATTTGTTTATCTTTGACACTCATTACTGTATTCTATTTTGCAGGACACCTGAAACATTCACTAACTATAGACAAAAGTAATACCTGTTTAAATTGTATTTGTGTGCTGAAACAAAACATAACTTCCTTCTACTTAAGAAGGAGGCAGTGTTTTATCTCATTATGCCAGTAGACTTGTAACTATGTGTTTTGGTGCACTTACTGGCCTCTCACTCCTTTGAAAGTAGCTGAAAGCTTTAAAATCCTCTAGTTAGCTTGATTAGACAGTTGCCCTTTGTCTGGCATTGATTTCTGGATTTAGAGTTTCCCAGGAGGTCACCTAACAATTTTTCTCTGTACAGTGTTGGCAATTAGCCAGCTTCTTGAATGATTAAAATCCAGGAACAATACAAAAGTAAGGCTAATAGTGTGCTGAGAGCCAAGCAACTTTTTGATATTGTACAGTTGGTTGTTATAAATGACGAAAATAAAAATAGGTTTGAGTTAGTCTGGATTTATGTGTGGGATTAGTAGATTGTGCTCTTAGAAGGCGACAGAAACAGTATTTTTGTCCAGGTAGTGAAGAGATAATGGTGGAATTTGAGATAATTTTCCTCTCTTGCTCTTTTGACCATGTTTTTCTGCTTCTCGAAGCTCAACATTGATTGCCCATATTCTTTTATGCCTACATTTATCTTCTCCAGATACCTTTTCACACCCTCTCTATTGGCCTGTCTTCATTTTCTCCTCCTCTTATTCTTGTGCCCCAGTGATTCTCTTTGCAGGATCAGGATCTTTTTCTCTTTCCCCAACTTCATGTTTTCATTCATGCCACCATCTGTGCAAATGAGATAATTTGTCCTTATAGGTGGAGGGATCCAGAAATTAGTGCTACTGGTTTAAAACAAAAGTTTAAAATTTTCAAAATATTCTCAAATGCCCTATCTTTAAACTGTGGCATAAACAACAAAAATACTTGATGCTGTCTGACTATTATGTATAATGTATATTACAGTGGAACCCAAAATCCCTTAGCATAATACAAATCTCAGGACCTTACAGTGTAATAAGGGATGTTTTGCATAATTTACCAACAGCTTTACCTCTAAAGAGTAATGTGGTCACTAGAGGCAAAGCTGTTTGTGAATTATGCAAAGCATTTTAGACTTCATCTAAGAAAGCATTTATGTGGTATTGGCAAACCCCATATAATTTACTTAGTCACATTTTTGAATGTTAACTCAAAGCTAGAGCAACTTGCATTGTGTGCAGTCTCAAACTATGGGACCCCACCTGAGATTCTGTGCCAACTCAAAATCGTGATATTTAATCTTAAATATGAGATTGCTTCATATTCTGGAGGTGTTTTAAATAAGGGGATTATCTCACATGGCAGATAGTCTCTGGGCTTTCTAAAGTGAGGGTAGTATTAAACTTGATTGGGCTGTTCTATGTGGTTTTGGCAGTATAAAGAGGCCTTCCTTGAAGTGGAAGCAAAATGTTGTTCACACCTATTTTAAGGTTGTTTTTCATCACTAGAGCATTAGTGCAAATCAGACTGGGAATATGTGTACACTTAGAGCTGAGGGTGTAATTTGCAGATTGAGGAAACAGATCCATGCTAGCTCTCACTGAGCTAAAATTAGTGTAGCCAATGTAGAGCTACAGGAAAAGAATGGTCCAGTAGTTAGATGATGGTTTGGAATTCCAGAGACCCAGATCCAGTTCCCTGCTCCTCCACAGTATTTCTGTGTGACCTTGGGCAAGTAAATTAATCTCTTCCTGTCCCATGAGCAATGGAAAGCAGAAGATGCTGGAAGTGCACCACTGGATAGGTAGGTGGTGAAAGGTTTTGATTTTGTGGAACTTTGGTTCACCTTCTACGAGGGAGGGGGCTATTGAATTTGGATGGCCTCCACCTCAGTAAAAGGGGAACCAATTTCTTCAGGGACAGGCAGGGCAGATTACACAGGAGGAGGTTAAAATACTAGCAAAAAGGGGAAGGTAAAAAGGGGGAAGATATAAGCACTCAGAACAAAAGTGAGATGTAGTGAAGGAAATTAATAAAAAAAACCAAAGTACACTAAGAAAAGAAATTCTATTTACCAATGCTAGGAGCATGGGTAACAAACACGGGGAATTGGAATTGCTCATTTATGAGCATAAATTTGATCTAGTTGGTATTACTGAAACTTGGTAGGATGTTTCACACTATTGCAATGTTAAAATCAATGTTTATAACCTATTTTAGGAAGGACCTAGTGGCCAAAGGGGAGGGGGAGTGGTACTTTACGTCAAAAAATGGCATTACCTTTTTCTAAGTCAGTGATAACTTGGAAGAAAATGATCTTGAATGCTTATGGATCAATGTCCTAACAGATAAAGCAGAAGATGGGGTGCTAATTGATGTGTGCTACAGTCTACCACATCATACTAGGGAACAGGATGACTGCCTCCTTATGAATTTATCTATACTGCACAGGAATATAAGATGCATGACTTCAATTTGGGGGACTTCAATTTGAGTGACATATGCTGAAGGTGTCATGCTCCCTGTACTAAAATATCCTGAAATTTCTCAATATTATAGATGACAATTTCCTAACTCAAGAAGTGTTGCGGCCAAAACAGAGGAAGTGTTTATTAAATAGAGGGACTGATCACAGAACAGAAAATTAACAGTAGCTTAAGTGCAAGTGATCATGGCAAGCCGAATAAAGTCCAGATCAATACACACACACACACACTTGGTACTTTAATAGGGACTGTTTCACATAGCTGAAAACAATGATGAGTGAGGAGGAATAATTTAATCAGAAAAATGTGAGTGATAATTGGGAATCTTTTAAGAACATTTTACCAGATGTCCAAAAATCCATAATCCCACAATCAGGGAAGAAGGCCATGCTGGGTATAAAATCAAACTGGTTCAGAGGGAAAATAAACACATCTATAAAAAATAACAAAAAATATAAACCAAATGGAAGAAAAGGAAATTTGATAGTAATTAATATAAATCAGAAGTTAGGAATTGCAGCAAATTGATAAGGGAAGCAAAGGGACACCACGAGTACTCTATAGTCAGCAGCGTTAAGAACAACAAGAAGGAGTTTAAAAAAAAATAGGCAAAAATATCTTCTTGATGATATTGGTCCATTACTAGATGGCAATAGGAGAGTTAATAATAATGCAGAAAAGCCAGAAGTGACCAATAAATATTTTTGTTCTGTATTTGGAGGTGGTGAGGAAATATATGATATAGTCTCATTATATGCTGATTAGAACACTCTTGCCTTTCCACTAGTCTCTCAGGAGGTAGTTAAACAGAAGCTACAAAGTTAAACATTTTTAATGTATAGGTCCAAATAGCTTGCATCCAAGAGTTTTAAAAGGCCTGGCTAAGGAGCTCACTGGACCGTTAATGCTGATGTTCAATAAGTCTTGACACACTGAGGACTTTCCCAAAGAATGGAAGAAAGCTAACATTGTGCCAATTTTTAATACATTTAAATGGGATGACCCAGGTAATTATAGGTCAATCAGCCTGACATTAATCCCAAGCAAGATAATGGAGCGGTTGATAAGGGATTCTATTAATAAAGGATAAAAGGATGGTAATTTAATTAGTGCAAAGCAACATGGCATTATGGAAAATAGATCCTGTCAAACTAATGTGGTATCTTTTTTTGATGAAATTACAATTTTGGTAGATAAAGGTAATAGCGTTGAAGTAATATACTTGGGGCACTCTTGCAGTGAAAGACAGTGCAGAAACTGCACTAGCAGTGAGGTTCCCCACTACCCAGTGAGGTTCCCCACTACCCAGTGAATTCACTAAGAGCTGAAATCACTAAGGATAAAGTTAAGTGGTGGAATCTCAGAACACAGGCTCACAGAAGTGGCAGTGAGCAGCATCAGCGGCAGAGATAAAAGCAACAGAGGTGGCAGTGAGTGGCGGCAGCAGCAGCAGAGATAACAGCAGCAGAGGTGGCAGTGAGTGTCAGGGGATGGCAGAGAAATCAGCAATAGCTGTGGCCAGTGGCAGCAGAGTACAGCGGTAAGTGGCAGAGGCTGCAGCAAGCGACGGCAGAGATAGCAGCAGCTGAGGATGGGAGTGAATCCTCATGAACACACCTCTGAACTCTGGGTCTGGTTGACCAAGGACCACCAACTGTGAATGGGGTGAAGCAGGGGGGGGGAAAGGAATGGTGTGTTGAAGGTACATTCATTCCTCGGACTTTCACATCACATGAAATTATGGCAAAGGTCACTACCCAATGTACTGTGGGGTAGGTGCTTGCCTATGGTTACATGCTTTTGAATCATGGTTGTGGTATTTTCCCAAATTAATGCTGGGGTCCCTTTTCCTTTTAATAAAAGTTTTGTTTTGTTAAACACAGACTCGGTGCTTGCAAGTGAGGAAGTACTGCCTCTTAGAGATGCCTGGGGTGGGTGTTTGATTTCCCCAGATTACAGGGTGGGAGACTGAGCTAGTTCTGTTTTGTATTTGTAAGAAAAATCCCTAGATATTGAACCCGGCCCTGGTTGCTGCCAACACCACCTGGCCAAAGGTTTACACAATGCTTGTACTTAGTTTGTATCTTACACACAGAAGTGGAGAGCAGCTGTATAGATTGAAGACACACATGGGCAAGAGCTCTGTTTCTTTTTTAATCTTCTCCTTGAAATACTGGTGATCCAAAATATATGAAAGTCATCAAATAGATATATGGACAAAATGTTCAATCGTGGTTACCTAAAAGTGGATTTAGATGCCTACCTTTACGCACCCTGTCAGGGTTCCCTCCTCACTCTGAACTCTGGGGTACAGATGTGGGGACCCACATGAAAGATCCCCCTACATTTATATTCCACCAGCTTAGGTTAAAAACTTCCCCAAGGCACAAATTCCTTTCCTTGTCCTTGTATGGTATTGCTGCCACCACCAAGTGATTGAAACAAACATTCAGGGAGGAGCCACTTGGAGCCCTATCTCCCCCAAAATATCCCCCCAAACCCCTTCACCCCCTTTCCTGGGGAGGCCTGAGAATAATATACTAACCAAAAGATTAACAAAGTGAGCACAGACCAAATCCCTGGTACTTAGGACACTAAAAATCAATCAGGTTCTTAAAAGAAAAATTGTATTAAAAAAAGTAAAATAATCACACCTGTAAAATCAGGATGGAAGGTAACTTTACAGGGCAAATAAAAAGATTTAAAACACAGAGGATTCCCCTCTAGGCTTAGCTTCAAAGTTACAAAAAAACAGGAACAAAGTTCCCTCTAGCATAGGGAAAATTCACAAGCTAAAACAAAAGATAACCTAACACATTTCCTTGCCTTTACTTACAATTTTTGTCAACCTAGATGCTTATTTCAGGTAGGGTTTTAGGAGATGTTTTTTCCTGCCCTGGTCCCTCTCTGTCCCAGAGAGAACACACAAAGAGAGCACAAACAAAACCTTCCCTCCCCCCAGATTTGAAAGTGTCTTCTTTTCCCATTGGTCCTTATGGTCAGGTGCCAACTAGGTAAATTGAACTGATTAACCCCTTACAGGTAAGTGATTCTGTACCTCTGGCCAGGAGGGATTTTATATTACTGCATACATAAAGGTTGTTACCCTTCCCTTTATGTTTATGATACACCCAAATAAGTTACCCGATTTACATAGGTGCAAACGAGTTTCACTCAGGAGACTGCCAATTTCATGCACCTTCTGCTGGACTCCCAACTGTCCACCTGACTCTCCCACATCACAAATGCCATGAAAGCTATATAGAGTGGCACAGCACTTCAGATACCATAGAGAAACACTAGAGAGAAAAAGATGATGCCCTCACACAGATGCTCATGGAAGAGATCAGGTGGAGGAGGGAGGGAGGTTGGCCAATGAGGAAGAGAGGGAGCCCAGACACGTGGGACTGAGAGAATGTGGGGAGTGGTGACTTCTATGTGTGTATCAATGCGAAAGCTTCTGGGAGTGAATGAGGTTCTTGGGTCCTGGGAATTTAACCTGGTTCTTGGAGCTGAGATAGCTGCCCATGGATATATCCACCCTGCAGGAGTGTTATACAAACCATGGTGACTGGGTTATTTAACCATGTATTCATGTTATTTAGCCAGTTGATGGGAGGAGATGCAAATGTTCATTCTTTTGCAGTAAACCTGAATCTGTCTTCCACTCCAAAGTTAATCTGCCGCTTCAGTAGCTTTTTTTCCTATTTGCCCCCATTGAGTTTTATAAGTAGAAAAGGGTCTAGGTGGCAAATGCCTTGTCATGGTGCTGTGAGCCAGTGTGGGAAGGCTGAATGCTGATGACCTCTGGGATGAGGTAATTTGGCAGATATTCAGTGTGGTGCTCCTCTCCCCCCCCACACCCTAACTATGTAGCATGGTGTTTATGCAAATGATGTAATACGTATTCACAACATATGCCAATTTCTATATTGCATCCTTTTAATAAAATCTGTACATTTCTAGACTTTTAGCCTATACGTATGTAAGTGCTTATCTCTTGCAGCTCCTGTTGAAGTAATTGGAATTAAGGGCAGCTCAGCCCCTTTACATATAAGGCTGCTTAGTTGTTTGTTACCCCAGTGTTGCAAACACTTGCATACAAGATTACCTTTTCACAAGTGAGCACTCTTATTTAACATGTGTGTTGACAGGATCAGGTCCTTATAATTGGATTTAGCATTAGATGCCTGATTTTTAAGTAAGAGAAGGGTTGGGAAATCCAAAACTAGATGTCGTACAAAAGGATTTGATTAGCCGCAGAGTTTTGGAGGAACTGCTTCAAGACAGATTGGAATGGAGAAGAGGGACTTGAAAAGCCAATTCCATACACATGAGACTAAGGCTAGAAGAAGATTTGTAAGTACTCAAGTTTGAAAATTGTAGCCATATAAAGATAAAATATAACAAATATATAAAACTGAATATCTGAAATACACATGAACTGTTAACACACTGACACAACAGCAAATTGTTCAAAGGCACTTCAAGTTTAGTCATATGGATTTAGTACAACAATGTAGTCCTCTTCCATCACCGCAGATGGCTCCCCAAACAGGTAATTTTGGGGTATATCTTGGCCTCAGTTTATATTTTCTCACTCCTAGATGACAAAATATATATTTACTGTGTCATTTCATTTCCACCATGGTCTCATCTCTGAATAATGACTTCTGAGTCGATAGCCATACACAGAATGGATAACCTTTAACATTTTCATTTGCCTTTGTTTCTTAATAACTGTATCATATATTCCCTAGGTATTCCCTGTACAAAGCATACATACTGGACTAACATAATGTAGTTGCAAAACTGGAAACATGTTTAAGGGCAACCACCATACGTTTAATCTGTTAGAAAAAGTGTCATCTAATGCAGCATTCCCCAAACTTGCGCCACCACTTGTGCAGGGAAAGCCCCTGGTGCTCCCGGCCGGTTTGTTTACCTGCTGCGTCCACAGGTTCGGCCGATCGCAGTTCCCACTGGCTGCAGTTCGCTGTGCCCGGCCAATGGGGGCTGTGGGGGCATTCCCGCAGCCCTCATTGGCCGGGCACAGTGAACCGCGGCCAGTGGAAGCCGCAATCAGCCGAATCTGTGGGCGCGGCAGGTAAACAAACCGTCCGGGCGCGCCAGGGGCTTTCCCTGCACAAGTGGTGGCCCAAGTTTGGGGAACGCTGATCTAATGGGCTGCCATGGAATAAGATTCTTGTCTTGCCTCTGTACTTTCTGCCTGTTACTTTCAGTGAGCACATTGACAACACCGTTTGTTGAACTTCCCTGTCTGGAAAAGAAGAGTAACAACAATCTCACAGGGTTGTTGTGAGGATTAGTTGGTTTAGTGTTTGCATAGTGCTTCGAATATGTAAAGTTCTTTGTCCAGTCGCCATCACTAGAAAAATAAACAGTTACCAACTCACATCTGAGATAATTTCCATATAACTGTTCTATATCCTATTCTGAATAGACAGAAATACTGCATATATATTCATTTAAATTAATTTTTTGTTACTCTTCTAATTCTCTTCAAACTTATTCATATGCCAAGCAGTGGGTAACATCATAGAACCACTTACAGTTCTGACATGCTTTAAGTCATGAGGTAGGAACTGAAATTTTGAAAATTATGTCTTTTAACCACCATGTAGGAGTACCGCACATACTTGTTAAATGACCTGAGACCTGGAGGCAAACTGAATGCCTTATGAAGAAAAATTGCATTTGTTTATAAATCCCCTGATGAAGGAGCATTCATCACTTCTCCTCCTCCCTTCTCTTTTAATCCTGAACTATAATTCCTTCATCTGCTTGACTGACTCTCTTGAACTTTGACATTTAGCTTGGTCATGCGGTTTAATAAGAATTAAACCAGAGCACCCTTACAGGTGGGATCTGTTGGCTAATACATTACACTACCAGCTTCCTCTCCTTTCATTTGTCTTAATATTACAACTGATTACATTAATAAGTCTACTCAGACCACATCAATTAATAGACCATTCTTGGTAAATGCTGAGTTGCCTCTTTGGAAGCAGGAAATAATTATTTGAATGTTATATCATCTCTGGATTCGCTTACTTGCTTTGAATTAGTCACAGTTTTAACTAATATTGTTTCCTTCCCTGCCTCTGAGTGAATGACTCACCAATAACCTATGATGTGTCACTTTATGTTATGTTCTGTCATTTGTATCGATATCGTAAGCACATAGCATTATGTCACATCATAATAATACCCTGCTACAGATTATTGTAATGAAAGGCAGTGTACTGCATTTTAAAGCTCACACTGCTTTTTTGCACATTGTGCATGCTGTGAGATTTCTGCAGAAAACAACAAGTATATGACTAAATTTTTAGGCCCTATTCTCCATTGTATTATACTTACATTTATTCCTGTGTGACTACATTGATTTCAGTGGCGCTAAACCAGAATGTGGAACAGACTGGAGATCAGGCTTTCAGTATTTGATGTGAAATCCTACCCCCAATGAAGTCAATCGGAGTTTGGCCTTTGATTTTAGTGGAGCAAGGATTTCACCCTTGGACTTCAATGAGAGCTGGATTAGACCCTAAGGAAAACTGGTCTATTAGGTTCCAATACCATTCCTCTTTCTTACTAGTGCAGCAGTATTATTACAATGTTAGACAAAAATAAAAATCAGATCATGCTGAAACATCAAACAAAACAGCCTCATTTCACCATAGTACTCACTTTGACATTCAGCTGGCAAAGCTTCTAGTTTTTGTAAGTATTTTGAGATAACCAATAACTTAAGTTACTAACTTCATTGCTTTGGTGTACTTC
Organism: Macrochelys suwanniensis; assembly: GCA_033296515.1. Taxonomy (NCBI): domain Eukaryota; kingdom Metazoa; phylum Chordata; order Testudines; family Chelydridae; genus Macrochelys; species Macrochelys suwanniensis. The sequence goes on along the minus strand of CM065776.1, from coordinate 132,961,607 downwards.
TGTTACTATAGAGCAGGGATCAGCAACCTTTGGCACGCAGCCCGCCAGGGCTGGAACCCTCTTCTCTGGGTTCCAGCCCAGGGACCCTAATTGGCAGCGGCAACAGGGTAGTTTTCCTGTACTACCAGAGCTATAGCCCTTCCCTATACTACTTCCCCACATGGCCCCTCCTAGCACCATCCTTGGTACCTGACCATGCTTGTTCTCCCGGCTCTTTTACTGCTCACCTTCTTTCTTCCAGTCTCCCCGCAACATACCTACTTACTCCCAGCTCCTACCAGCTGGCCTCTCTGAAGGGGCTTCCTTTTAAACTAGTCCCCGCAGGTTCTAAATGGGCTTCAGGTCATCTGATTAGCCTGTTTCCCTTGATCGCTTCTAACCAGTTTTTAATTGAAAAGAATTTTTTTAAGTAATTGCTTGTAATATTCTAATCTTGACCTGTTCAGTCGACGAGAAGAAACCACACTCTTCAAAGTACCTTAAAGACAAGTACACTAGTGGAAGTGTGATATATGTGCTAGATACTAAGGAATTGAGAATTGTTGATCATACATAAATGTAGTAAGAAATCATGGTAATTTGCATTTTTTTTAATATAACTACTGAGCCTCAACTCTAGTCTGTGATAATTGCTTGTAAGATTGTATTATGTGTGTAGTACACACAGTTGATTGTGTCTACACTTGCGTGGTGAACTGTTGATTATATATTGATGTGGTTCTGGGTGAATTACTTAATTGTTGGTTGGTTAAGAATAAGTCAGTGTCTGTATTTGAGAAATACTGTTCAACTTAAAAGTTGACCTGAAAAGAACCCAGTGTTAAACTAGTAAGATAAAACTCCCTTGAATTCCATAAAAAGGAAATATTCTATTGGATTCTATTGTATATTGGCAAACCTATTTTGTTAGATTTTACCTTTAAAATTTAACTGGCACCCAGAAAAATTCGTTGATTGATCCCTTTTCATGCTTACAACTGGAATCTTGTCAGCAGCCCCAGACATGAAGTCTTCCAGGACAAGGAAGCATACTTCTTCAAACAGGGAAATGAAGAAGAGAGTTAGGTCAACATATAAGTCTCACTGGAAGACCTCACATACCTCAAAGGGTACCTCTGCGGCTTTGTCCATATCTGCTACCAAGGCATCAGTACCACATAAAAATCTCACATGGACAAGCTCTCTATTCTCAGGGCACCAGCTTTGTTGGTACCATCTAACACCTCTCAGCATCACACCACACACAGACCTACCCCACATGCTCTAGTATCATAATCTTTGTCATGTTTCTGTACCAGATATGGGCAGGCTACAGACCTTCCTTCTTAGCAAGGTGCACACCAGGTGTGTTCATCATAAGATCCTTTAATGCTTTGCCAGGTATGGCTGAGTTAGATTAAATAAGGTATTTTACATACAGCACTAACTAATGTCTGAACAATATGATACAGCTTAGCATTCCATTACTGGAGGTCTGAGGACAGAAAAGATTTAGCAGCCTCTTCTGTACTTCAGTCACCATCTTCTTGCTGACTGGTATTCCCACGTCTGGTACTGACCCTTGCTTTGGCCATTGGCTATCATAGACCTCTACCCCGCTCCAGATTCCTGTCCCTGGAGGACTTCATAGTTCAGATGAACCAGAATCTCCCATTTTGAGGAGGTCTTCCAGAGTTCCCTCCCCATTACCACCCTGTCAGCTGATTCTCAACTGAGCCTCCAATGATATCTTCATCCCCTAAGAGACCGTCAAACTCAGATTTCAGTACAGGACTTCACTTCATTTCACTACCATACCACCACGCTCCTGTGAACCAGTTAAACAAAGAATGTCTCCCAGAACCTTTTGGGCCCCCCAGACCTCAGGAGTATGAGTATGTTTGCAGACCCTTCCCGTTTTCCCTTCCCCGCTGGACTTACTGGAACCCATGGATCACTTTAGAAAACATTTTTACAAGGATGCTGTCCAAAAAGAAACTGACATCCAATGGTACCATATCACCCTCTGTTATCAATAAACCAAACTCCTGTACGACATGCTTTCTTGGTACCGGACAATACAAGGAACGAACAAGAATCATAGACCAAAGAGATCTTGATTCCTTCAGCCAGGTTCTCCTCCTCTCTGGATGAGATGGTAATGCCACAATTGTTATCCTCTGCCAATAGTTCAGGGCTTTCCAGAACCTCATGAAATACCTGGCAGATTCCTGACAAATCCCACTGGAAGAAGTTCAAGCGTCCCAACACTTTTTGGTAGATATTTTGAGTATCAACCCTCAGGGAAAATTGCTTCAGAATATCACATTAACCAGGGGCTTCTCCTACAGGTGTGCTACCCAAAAGTGCATACCTTCAGAGAGGAGACCAGCTTTCACACTGTGGAAGTCAGAAGAATCTTTGCCTTCTATCTCGATAGGATGAAGACCTTTCAGATCTCTCTTAGGTTATTTATATCATTTGCAGAAAGGATGAAGTGACAACCTATTTCCACACAAAGGCTGTCTACATGGGTTTCGGGCTGCATCTTAACCTACTATGAATCTGCAGATATGCATTTCACCAGAGCCCAGTCCATATTTATAGCTCTGCTGAAAGATGTTCCCGTAGAGAAAAATCTGTAGATTCATTACTTGGTCATCAATCCATACTTTTGCAAAGCATGATGCCATCTTACCTGCTTCCAGGAATGATACCACATTTGGTGATGCAGTCCACTGAAGTGTCCTGCACCTGGCTCCTCAGCACGCACCTCCTCATTAAGTTACTGCTTGTCTCCTATGGTAGAGCACCCATAGGGACAAATACTTGAAGAAAAAGGAGAGGTTTACTCCCTATGGGGACACTACCTCCTGCTCTCCTTCCCCTGTGCTGTGGAGTCTTTAGCTTTGTGGAGAAGGAACTGAGTGGCAGCCGGCCTTCTTATAAGGCCTTGTAGGTAAGCACGAGGAGCTGCTCTGTGCAGGCGTGGGCCTGTGGAAACTACTTTGCATTCTTCATTTGAGAGCACCTGGGAACACAGACATCCTATGGTGGGGAACCTAGTGGGACAAAACATCTTGAAGAACTCAAGTGGCTGTAAGCTAAGTATCCTCTCCTTCCTTATTGAGTTTTTGTTCAAAACTGACTTGATATGTTGAGGCCTTGTGTATTTTAAATTTTAAAAAAAATTGTAATACCTTCTTAAGAAGTCTTTTGAAATGTCCCAGAAGAATTCAACCTATGTTGTGAATTTCTTAAAGTAGCCATTCTACCTAACGCTAACCTACTCCCTATTTCTGAGTAAAGGGGCATGACACTTTGGGATGTGTTACTATTTTTAGAACTAAATGTGTGGCAACTCAGCTACCATAAATTAACCAAGGTAAAAGAGTGGTGTTCCAGACTATCTGGGAGCCACAGACACCAGACTGAAATATTGCTTCAGTTCCCTTTGGGTTGTTAAAGATTGCCAAATCTTTTTAAATCATAAACCATCATGTTTCAAAGTAAATGATCACTTATTAAATGATCCTTAATTGTTCTAATTTGAAGCTAGCTGTGCTGAAGCTCAAGACAAACATTTGGAATAATGTTCTCTCATTTATTAATAGAACAGCAATTTTGGACATTTCTTTTAACTATGAAGAATTAGCATCTCAGAAAATATGAGTGTCGTATCATAGAATTTTGTAGCTGTGAGCACTTAAAGAACAATTCTAATCTCATCATCAATCCAGAGACTCACACCACAGAGCAAGAAAGTGGTGTAAGAACTTGAAGTTGTGCTATAGTCCTCACTATTTCTGGACACAGCAGTCTGTCCTGTAAGACAAGGGCCTATCCACTGAGATCCATGCTTTTGTCACCCCATAGCGTGGAATACTGCAACTCACCTTATAAGCAAAACTGGCTGATGCAAATATATTACACCAATGCTATTCAAACTTCTCATTCACTTCTGTTTGGAATTCATCAGTCCCTACAACCCATCACCTAACAGAGAGCCCTGGCCAAGTATGTAGGCTTTATAATATGCCCTGATGATCAGTAATTCCGCATCTGACAGAGCGTGGTGGTGGGGAACTAAGAAAAAAATTCAGACTTAGTGAAGGGCACTCCACTCGGCTCCCATTTTAACAAATCAGTGAGTTAGTGAATCTCCTTTCTCTTTTGTTCCAAATTCCCTTCTCAGATATGTGTGTCCAGCTTTCATTTTCTTTGATGTGAGTTGTACATGCATATCAGAAGGGAAAATCTGTTCCTTTGTGTTTGTTGTACTGTCTGCTTCTGGCAACCTGAAATATCAACATTTCCATGTCCATACTGAATGGAATCACATAATCATTTGGCTTAAAAGGGCGCTCTAGTGCCATCTAGTTTGTGGTACAGCATCATGGCAGGAATAGATTAATTTAACTTTTCCTCAATTGATACATGATAAAAGGAGGATTTGGTTTAATAGTGAAGAGCTTCACTGAGAGTGATTCCATCCACGACCTCCCGTGATGCATTTTGTTGTTTCATGACTCCTCTTAAAGATTTTTCTATGATTTAACTTAAATTTTTCGCAGCAGCCATGTAAGCCCAGATCAAGTTCTGGTGTTTTTTCTAGAGTAATGAGTATAATATTGCTTAGGCAGTCTAGATCCACTGCTTGCTGATCAATGAGGATAACTCATCTGTGTCCCCTTTAAAATATCTCTTTAAGCATTTGCACACAGTTAGAACTGTTTTGTGGCCAGAGCTGCATTAGCAGTGTAAGTAGAAGGAGGAGAAGCACTGTTCCAGAGGGGACAGCAAAAGGCATTATGCCTGCAGATGGGTAGAAAAACATGCTTTCTCTATCTTTTCTCCTCTATAGTATACCCACTTAAGGCAGTCACAATTGGGACTTTTATATTCATGACAAAACTTGAGCAGCACCACAGCGGTAGCTCAACTTCTTTGACTGGAGTTAACTTGACAGATCAATTAAATACAGGTTTTACAAAAACGCTGCTACCTGCCATATGAAAAAATCCTCAATACTTAGCAAGTAGGAAATTTTCTAAAGTCCAAAAAGCCATTAAGCACCTAATTGTCACTGAAATTCAAGGGGAGACATGTGCCTCACTGTACCTTTGAAAATCTACTCACCGCCGAACAAGGGTCCCTTCTTTTCTCCTTTTATTTCTTCATTCCTAGTTACTTTATTTTAAAAGGGTATAAAGTAGGTTTTATACATGATGTTGGAAAAGCTCTAACAAATGCACCCAAAAGCCAAGGGGAGGTTCAAAAATGTTTGTTGCTAGAGGCATTGCCATTAAGATGCATGTACCAGTATATACCCAGGTTTAGATCTCATTTGCACCAGTGTAAATCAGGAGACACTCCATTGAAATAAGACAACACACTCCATTGATGTAACTGAAATTAGAATCTAGACCCAGATGAGTAGTTGAAGCAAATGTGCTTCAGAAGGAAGAGGTGAAAGTAAAGTGAGTGGTATAATATATTCATGGCAAGGTGCAATTATTAAAAAACCCTGAAAAGTTCTCATTTATTAAAGATTATTTAAAATAGTTTGTGAGATTCAGGCTCTCTTTTTTTGGATAACCTTTAGGGGAATTGCTAAAAAGTAAGAGGCGAACTGTAACTATGATCCTTGATTTGGGATCAGACTTAACACTCTGCACGTGTTAACTTATCTTAACATAGGATAGTTGTTCAAATAAAATGGAAGTAATTGAACCATTGATTCCTGAGGGGGAGGTGCTGTATGAGAAATTGTAGAGGCTTGAACTTATGCTGAATTTATACCTTATCTAACTTTCATTTGCAGAAACACTGAAGTTGACTAAACTGTCAAGTAATGCCACAATGAATATTACTATCCCTACAGTTCTACAAATGTGATTAGATCGGTCCCAAAATGGGGTTGTTTTATCTGTATCCAGGAGAATTTTAGCAACTGTTTGGAGGATATGTGGTCTACATGGAACTGAGAGCCAAGAGTTTAGCATTTTGTTCTTGGCTCTACCACTGACTTACTGTTTGACCTACAGAAAATAATTTAACCTCGGCATTGAGGCCAAGAATTTAGCAGGAGTTATAAAAAAGATCAGACCTAGGCTAATAATAGGAGGGAGGGATAGCTCAGTGGTTTGAGCATTGGCCTACTAAACCCAGGGTTGTGAGTTCAGTCCTTGAGGGGGCCATTTAGGGATCTGGGGCAAAAATTGGGGATTGGTCCTGCTTTGAGCAGGGGGTTGGACTAGATGACCTTCTAAGGTCCCTTCCAACCCTGATATTCTATGATATGATTATGAAATATCTTGAATTCTAAATATTTTTAAAGTGAAGGACCAAAATCCATGTGCTGTGTATGTAAAATCCTGACACAGGCCCAAAGTCCAGAACTTGGTCAGAGGCTTAGAGGCCTAGTAAACAGGGAAAAATATTGGCTAAGAGAAGCAGAACAAACAAGAGACAACCTTGCTTTTTACTAAGATAAGCATGGTGAGCAAAACACCAGATGGGGAGCAGTACAGTAACTCCTCACTTAATGTTGCAGTTATGTTCCTGAAAAATGTGACTTTAAGTGAAACGATGTTAAACTAATCCAATTTCCCCATAAGAATTAATGTAAATGAGGGGGTTAGGTTCCAGGGAAATTTTTTTCACCAGAAAAAAGACTATATTATATATATATATACACACACACACACACACATAATAAGTTTTAAACAAACAATTGAATACTGGTACACAGCGATGATGATAGTGAAGCCTGGTAGAGGTGGAGGAGTCAGAGGGTGGGAATTTCCTATGGAATGCCTTACTAATTGAACTAGCACTCCACTGAGCCCTCAAGGGTTAATTCTCACACTCTACAAGCCAGCAGGAAAGGAGGGAAGGGAGATGTGTTTCAGAGATAGAGATGCGCATTTCTCCTTTAAATATCAAGAGTGGGGTCAGAAGTACACTGCCTTGTTAATTAGATCAGCAAGCCCAGGCAGCTGCAGCTTCTGCCTAAGGCAGAAGCTCCCTCCCTCGTGTGTCCCCCCTGCTCTATAGAAGATGGGGTAAGCGAGATGCAGGAGCAGGGGGACATTAGCCCCCCTCTTCTTCCCCTTCTCCCCTCACAGCAAGCAGGCACCCTGACATTAGCCCCCCTCTTCTTTCCCTCCCCCCCCCACACAGCAAGCAGGCAGGAGTCTTGGGGAGCAGCACATGGAAGTGGGGGAAGGGACAGCTGAACTGCCGTAATTGATAGCCTGCAAACGATGTTAGAAGGGAGCATTTCACAACTTTAAATGAGCATGTTCCCTAATTGATCAGCAACTTAACAATGAAACAACGTTAACCGGGACGACTTTAAGTGAGGAGTTACTGTAATTTGGCATCCTTATCAGAAGCTACAAACAGACTAAAGTATCTATATCCACACCTCCTGCAGGAAAAGATAGCCATACCCTCCCCACATACCAACCTTGAGTTCATGGAGAAGTTCAAGCATGTCAGTATGAGATATGACACCCTCCCTCTCACAGATGCACACCCCTCCTCCCTCCCAATTAGCAATGTTAGCCTTTAGAAGCACAATGGGCGAACTGAAAAAACAATTTCTATTGCCACATACTTTTCAATGTCTTTTTGATTTAACCCCCTGGAATGTACCTGTTGGACAATCAGAAGAGCCACCTCATTCCTATGGACCCCAAATCAGAACTCAACATATACATTTTATAATTATACACTTTATAAATTGTTTAAAAGAAAACACCGCGTACTAACAATATGTTACATGTTAACCTGAAACCTTGGGTGGAGCTATTATGTAATCTTTTAGACTATTAGCTTACAGTGCTTATCTTGTCTTGCTGCTAGACCTACCAAGGGGCTCGGGACCTCCCACCCCGTCGCTTCCCTCCGCCCATGAAAATCCCATATAATCCACTGTAATCAATTGATTGGCAGTGTCTCTGAGCCTAATAAGCAAAGTCACACTCCGCCAGTGTTGTGCGTAATAAACCTATGTGCTTGATTCTACATGGTGTCCATTTTCGTTCCTACATAAAGATCTTTAGAAGGAATGTGCCCTTTGCACCCTTTATCTGGCTAAAGATAAAAGGGGGAAATTTGAGGAGACATGATGGACCGGGTCTGCTATAGTCCACCAAATAACGACAAAGAGGGGATCAGGCATATCTAGAACAAATAACAGAAGTATCTAAAACACTAGACCTGGTGGTAATGGGGGACTTTAATTGTGCATTCATCTATTGAAAAAATAAGTCAGCAAAACACAAAATTGCCAATAAGGTATTTGATTGTATGGGGGTCAACTTTTTGTTTCAGAAAGTGGAGGAAGTAACCGGGTGGCAGGAGGGACAGAAATTTGAGACTTGATTCTGACCAACAGGGAGGAATTGGTAGTGATTCTGAAGGTGGAAGGCAATTTGGTTGAAAGTTATCATGAAATGATAGATTTCATTATTTTAAGGAAAAGAAGGAGTGAGAGCAGCAGAATAAGGACAATTGACTTAAAAAATCAGACTTTAACAAACTCATATAAATGATAGAGAAAGTCCCATGGGAAGAAAATATCAGAGAAAAAGGAGTTCAGTAGAGCTGTCAGTTTCTCAAGAACACAGTATTAAGAGCACAACTGCAAATGATCCTGATGCAAAGGAAAGATAGGAAGAATAGGAAGTGGCCAATATGCCTACATTAGAAACTCTTTAATGACCTAAAAATCAAAAAGAGTCCTACAAAAAGTGGAAACATAGGTGAATTGCTAAGGAGGAATATAAAAGAATAGTATAAGCATGTAGAGACAAAATCAGAAAGGCTAAGACATAAAATTTCCCGGGAAATAAAAAGCAATAAGACCATGTTATTTAAATACACTGGAAGCAAACGAAAGAAGGAAAGTGTAAAATCCACTTCTTAGCAAGGAAGAAGAGCTTAATAACTGACGACGTCAAGATGACTGAAGTGTTTAATGCCTGTTTTGCTTCAGTCTTCACTAAAAAGTTTAATGGTGACCAGATATTCAGTATAATTAATATTAAAAACAAGGAGGGAAGAATGGAAGCCAATATAGGGAAAGAACAGGTTAAAGAATATTTAGATAAGTTTGATATATTCAAATCAGCAGGGCCTGATGAAATTCATCCTAGGATACGTAAGGAACTTCCTGAAGCAATCTCAGAGCCTATAGCAATTATCTTTGAGAATTCATGAAGGACAGTTCAGGTCCCAGTAAATTGATGGGTGGAGGGTTGAAGCATGATAATCATAAGGAACCATGAACATCCAGGTTTGGAACCTCTGGATTATGACAAATGGGAGATTATTATTCTACTTTACTTGGTATTGGTGAGGCCTTAGTGGAAGTATGTGCCACACTTAACTAAAGATGTGCCTAAACTGGAGAGAGTCTAGTGGAGAGCAACAAAAATAATAAAAGGTTTACAAAACCTGACATGTGAGGAAAGGTTGAAAAAACTGGGCATTTTTTAGTCTTGAGAAAAGAAGACCTAGAGAGGGGACTTGATAAAACTCTTTAAATATTATAAAGACTGTTATAATTACGACAGTGATCAATTGTTCTCCATGTCCATTGATGGTAGGACAAGAAGTAATGGGCTTAATCTGCAGTGAGGGAGCTTTAGGTTAGATATTAGGAAAAACTTTCTAACTATAAGTGAAGTTGAGCTCTGGAATAGGCTTCCAAAGGCGGTTGTGGAATCCCTGTCATTGCAGGTTTTTAAGAAGCAGTTGAACAGGAATGCTCAAGGTTTACTTGATCCAGCCTCAGTACAAGAGGCTAAGCTTATTGATGTCTGAACGTCCCTTTCAGCCCTACAATTCTATGATTCTCTAACCCCTCATGTTGGAAGGCTACAGGGAAATTTCTCTGAGACAGATCATCCCAAGTGATACTTAACAGGACACTGAACCAGATGGACCATTTGTGGGATCCATTATAGCAATTCCTGTGTTTCCCACTTTCCCAAAGAGGTGGGCAATCTTTTTCCCCAATAGAACAGATTTCCATCAGAAAATGCTGAGTTTATGAAATCAAAATGTTTGGTGGGAATGTGTCAATTCCACTGAAAGTTTAGAAGGAATCTCAGTGGGCGGACTGGCTGGCAAAGAAGCAAGTTTCCCCGGGCTGTCCAGCTCCTACTCTCCACAGCTCCCTGAATGGCCAGCTTCTTGAGCTGCCAACAGGCAGGCTGCCCAGTTTTTTATTATATTGTGTTATGTTACTAAACCAATTTGTAAATCAAGTACCTATTATCCATTGGAATAACAGTTACAAAGTTATAATAGCATTTGAGCAAACCAAGTACCAAACTAATTAAAATACCAATTACCAAACCAACAATTGCCAATTAGATTCTAGAATATCATGTACCAATCCAAATACCAAGTACCACTCAGAATACCAATTTCAAAACCAGTTACTAATTTATATAATAAAAAATGTAAAATATAAACTTATAACAGTCAAAGCATTTTACATTATAAACATAAAAGTTAAGTCAATAAAGTCAAAACAAAACATTTAAACTTATCGGACCAAAAACAATGTTTTGATTTTTTTTAAATTAGACCTTGGAATTTCACTGCATGGAAAATTTCAAAACATTTGTTCTGATCTGAATGAAAAAAAATGAAAACTTTGGAACAGTAAATCTGGGCTCTGACTAGCTCTGCTTTCCCATCTGTAAAATAAGGAAAATATTTGTATCTACTTCAGAATGGTATTGTGTTAATTCCGTAGTTAATTAGATAATTCATTAGTTATTATTTATAAAGTGTTTTGAGCTCCTCAGATGAGAGACACTATTGCAAATTAGCATTATATTAGATAATGAGTTTCTTGGAAACACTCTTAAGGGCCAAAGGTAGTTTAATAAGGTGCAACTCCATTGACTCCATTGATTTTAAAATAGTTTCACAGGATCTGACACTCATCCTAAGTAAACTATAGAACATCAACAGCCAAATTAATTAATTATTTATTTCAACTGATAAAAGTTGCCCATTGTTCAAACGTTATACATACTACAAATAACAATTAGAACTAACGTCCAGAACCAAACACTCTTCTAAACCCCTATTTAAAGCTTTCCTCCCACCTCCATCATCAAACATGTATATTCTACTGAGGACTGTTGCATCAGCCAGCGTGACCATGGTTGATGATGTTGTACCAGGCATAGTGTAGTGAAGCTCTCAGATCTGGCTCAATCCACTGAATTCATGAATCACTGGGGAAGCCCAGCAGCCATTACCAGTTAGGGTCAGGGAGTGCATCCCTTTGAGGGTCTAGGGAGAGATTGAGAGCACAGTGTGCTGGGGTGTTTGTGTCCATCCAGGCAACATGACCCAAGAGCATGCAACACTGCTTTGGAATATAATGAATGATTGAAGGAAGGCTAGATCTTTGTGAGATTGTGACATTTCTCTCACCTCCACTAACCCATTAATCATCAAAGCCTGGAAGAAAAGATTGGACTCATATATTAATAAATTCAAGTTCTAGCAAACTGATGGTGGAAGCAGATTCCACTTTTGTGGACACTTCACTGAAAATACCTCCAGTTCCATCTAGTTAAAGCAGGGGAATGCTATCATAGACACCTCCGCTGATCTTACTCAATGAGAGTCTTTTGGTAACATGGTCTCTTTGGTAACAAAACCCATGTAGGGCTTTGTAGGTTAAAATGAACTTCGTTTTCTAGACCTAGTAATAAATTAGAAAGCAGTGTAGATAGCAGAACGTATGTGCAATTCTGGCAATGCTACCGGTCACCCATGGCCTTTAAAATCAAAATATTCCTGTACTAATCTCAATCAATCAAAAAATGATGATATAGGATTCTGGCAAAACCCTTCATCAAATCCAGTTGAAAACGGTGTAATAGTCAGCTGAAGATTTTTTCACCATTCATATCATACATTACTTAATCCTGAGTGAACTGCAGAAAGCATTACCAGACAGAGAAAATGCCACTCTTCAGATTATGTTTATTTGTCACTTTGTCTCCAGCGTGACCCTACCTGAGTTCATTGACCTGTTACTCTCAAGAGAGCTCAGCAAAGTCTGCAGCACTTTTACATTGTTTTCTTTTCAGAAGCTCCATACATTTTAAATCTAAATCAAATACCGGTTCAGCAAGAGGGCAGCTGATTACCTGTGTAACTAGGAAGAATGGACATCATGCTACTCCATGTATCTAAAACTTTGGTAAACTCAAATTCCTAAATCACCAGGTATTACATTATTTATATCTAAAAACTCTGCCTTAGTGTTTCTGGACTATTTCAGAGAAGTTATTATGGAGCATTCTTTCTGCTATCACAGTTAAGCATTAAGAGGGCCAGAGCAGAACAAAAACACTGTTTAAACAATGGATCATTTTAACCTCTGCCTTTCTATAGGCTCAAACACAAAGACTTGAACAACAGCACAAGATTGATGTGAATGAAGCAAAGGGAAATGATGTTGATACACCTCCTTTGTAATGTGGATGGTGATTATCACATTTAGTCAACCAATAAGCACTTTTAAAAAGACAAAATAAATGACTGCAGTGTGGCTAAAACAATAATTCTCTGTTTCCCTAAGAACCATGAAGACTCTAGCAGGGAGAAGACAGCAATCATGAGCTCCACAGAAAGGTGTGGGCATCGCTTCACTTGGAGAGGCACACATGCAGCCCCTACTTCCCATCCTGAACCATACACCACTGTCCCTCTACGCTGTTCCCCCCAGGCACCCACACTCATGCAGGCAGAAAGGTGGCACTTTTGGGGCCCTCTCACTTTCAGAGCCTTGGGCCCTACTCACTGACAAGATATTTATTCTTTTCCACTTGGTGAACTATTCGTTTTTGTTGCCATAGCTACGGATGCCTGTTGCTGACTCTATGATTGGTTTGCTGTCCTCTGGTCCCCGTTAGGAATTTGACTGTCCTATTTACTGGCTGCTCCAATAGCTCCTAAGTGATTTCTTTTGCTTGTAAATTTCATTTCTGACTCATGCTGAATTGTTCAATTGCGCTTTCTTCTTTAGTTCAATGAGCTTCAAGGTGTAATGCAGCTACCATGGTTATGGCTGAACTTGTAATATTTTGAATTTTATCAAGATACTGACATAGTGTCTATAGTGAGCTCCTCACACACATTAATGAATGTATCCTCACAACACCCCTGGGAGCCAGGGAATTGTTCCCTGTGTTATAGATAGAGAACTGAGGCACAGAGAGATTAAGGGCTAGAGTGTGGTATTTAGCCATAGCCCGAGGTAGTATTGGGAAACATTCTGTCTTAATAAGACAATGCCTTCCACACTCTGTGATTGTGCTGGGAGGGAGAAATCCATGGCAACCCTTTTGCAGGGAGGGAAATTGGGGGGAACATACTTCCCCAATGCAGCAAGCCAGCTCTGCTAGCCATGTGTGTGTGAGAACCATGGCTTAACTGACTCCCTGCCTTCTTATTAGCCAGGTTCTTCCTGAAGAAAACAACTTCATTGCAGCCCCTTCACTTCTATGTCTGCAGGAGCTGAAACTTTGCTTCCTTACATAAGCTATACAAACAGGACTGAACCATCCCCCTTACTCCCACTAAGCAGCCACACACAGGGCACCACAGTATAGCTCTAAATATTTTCCCCGTGGTCAAACAGGAAATCTGTAGCAGAGCTAAGAACTGAAGTGTTGTACTTTGTGTCCCGATCCTTAGCCATCCTTCCTCTCCAGCCTTTAGATAGTTGTATTTATTTGTATTGAACAAAGTCCTTTAGTACAAAAACTAATAACTAGTCTCATTCCATTAATTTGTTTTGATTAATGCCCATAAACCTGGCCCCAGACTAAAACACCTACACAAGCTGAGTCAGGCTTTCCATGGAAAGACACACCAAACATATCCAGTCCCTACTCCAGGAAAACAATGCCTGGCCACGCTCTATGTAGTGATTGCTTCACCTGTCCTTTAGGTCTGCCAGTTATTTACAAATTGATTTATTGCACCACATACTGATTTGACTTCCTGCTGTAATTATGGTATAGGAATGTGCTGCTAATAGTCCTAGTTACTTCCTGTCTACATCATTTGCTTGTATGACCTTTAGGTATATTCTCTGTGTTCAACTGCATGTTCAGCTGCTGTATTGCTTATTTTTTGTAACTTTGAACTATAATAAAGTTGATGAACGATACCCTTTCTCACTATTAAAAGCTAGCAGTATAATAGTAAATTGAACTGATTTTTTAAAAGGGATTTAATGTTGGCTTTGACATGATCAAGATATCCACAGCAGCTTTTTATTTCTTATTTTTAACTCTCACTACCTTGCAGGTGAGTTTGATGTGCATTAGTTGTCCTGAATGTTTGATGGAACACTCTAAGAGCACGTGTTTAAGTCCCAAGTCAATGGGACATATGCATGTGCGTAAATTCTTTTCTGAATAGGGATGCTTTCATGAAACAAGGCCAATATGACAAGGGAGGTGGGTAATACAAAATATCTCTGATGTTTTATAGTTCTATTTATTTACACAGATATATGGATGCTGGCAAATAGTTTTGTAAGGTTTCTCTATATTAGCAGTGGTTGCAGAACTGAAAGAGGAATGCAATTTTATTGGAAATTCTTAAAACAGCTTCCTAAAGTATGCCCAAACCAAGTTTGAAATACGCTGCTACTCTTAAGCATAACAGTGGACCAGTTTAAATGGATAGCTATACTGATGAGCACCATAAAAATGCCTATAAATTAATTCATTAGCTAAATAAATAGAGGGAGCTTAAGTTGCAAATGAGTGGCTGTAGAGTGGTGTTTATAGACACATATCTTATGTGTGCATTTTTAAGGAATAGAATTCTGTCAGTTCTGGTTAGTGATATGTAAATTCTTTGCAAAGTTCTTAACTGAGTTACCAAATGGTAACTGGAGCAGCAATCTCTCTATTGGCAAGAAATTCCTGGGATCAGAAATATCTTGATCTAGGCCCTTATGAAGCTGAGCCCTTAAGCACGCATACTTCACATTAGTACATCAGCAGTTCCATTTACTTCCAAGGAGTTGTTCTCATGCTTAAAATAAAGCATATGCTTAAATGCTTTGCCAAATCATAGTAGTTGTAAACATAAGGCTGTAACTAATCTGCTAGATTGCACCTGTGTTAATGATTTAGTGTGGGGACAGGAGGGCAGTTTGAGAGCTAATAAAGAAAAAGGAGTTAATTTCATCTCATTTCTGTGCCTAAAATAAGGTAAGCATTTTGTAAAGGGTAAGCAAGTAAGCCCTGAATGATTCTTCAGTAGGCAACTGTGATGCCAAAAGGGCAGCAGTTACACCCTTTTGAACTTCTCACTTACTTCCATGCTTTTTTTTCTTTTCTTGTAAGGCCTTTATATAAATAGGGTCTGACTCTAACAACTGACCTCTGAGAGACCCAAGTAAACACTTTCCTTTACAAAGACACTGTCTTCAGCGTATTTTCTCTTGTGTGCTGCCTGAATCCCTGGTGCTTCATGCCTAATCAGCAGCCTGTCATTTTGTATTTCACAAAAGCCCTTTCTGAAAACCCAGATAAATCGTGTCATATGTATTACTATTATCAGCCTTGCTTGGGCTATAACCTCAACGTCGTTAGGCAGTAGCTTTAGCTTTTTGAATTTTCTCTTGTCTCATTTTGTCTTACTGAAATGGTTGCAATTTAATGTAAGGATATTGGTTCTAATGCAATAAAAACCAACTTGAACCTTCCCTGAATCTTATTATATCTTCTGGCTACAAAGAGCAAAATTTATACCTTCAGACTGGCTGCTGCTTTTTTCACATCAGGGAAAACAAAGAAAGAACATATTTAAAGAGCCAAATCTTTGGAAAAAATATTGTTTAGGGGGATAGGGGAAATAAGATGTATAATCATTCTCTCTCACTTTGTATGATCTCAGAAGATCACAGTACAATTGGCTTGAAGGATGTGTTAATTGTTTTAATAAGTGTCATATTAATAGTTTGATAATATCTTAAGTAATTGTAAAATTGGGCATCTAGATTAACTGGAGCTGTGGTCATGTCTGAGTTGGTTAAGCTTATGGCTAAGTCTCTATAAATGGAAGAATTTTATTTTTATGGTCACTGCTAAATTTCACATAAATTGCAATAAACTCATGGAGGAATAGGCTGCTGGAATGTTTATGTAACACTGAAACATTTTTTTACAACAGTGATAAAAGGGCATGCTGGGTAAACGTTGTTTTTGTTTTTTTCCCTTTGTTTAGAAATCAGCTTCAAAAAACCTATTTATTTCTTCTGTAGAAATTGCTGTGACTACCAAGTTCTTTCAATTTGGATCTTTCAGTTAAATATCAAATGTTCACATCAAAAGAACTGAAACACCCATTGTCCTTGGAAAAAACAAAATTGGTGGTTCAAAGACATTACAGTGAATTCTTACTATGCTCAGAATAATTCTTTGCATGCTATTTAATTGCCATTTACAACATGCAGGGTGTTATCAGATTTGCCCGTTACTTTGGGGTATGCTTATTTATTAGGGTTACTCTTCTGAGGGGTGGGAGTTCTGTAATTCTATCAATGTATTGCTTGCGTCACTTGTGTTCTCATACGGAGCTCTACTTCTCCCTGCTGCACGTTCCCTCCCAATGGAGCTATCCTGCAGGACCTACGTTCCCAGGGCTAGGTTCTTCCAGCCCCAGAATCAGATGAACACACACACACTTTAACAGAGTGTGTCTGAGAGGACCGGGTCAATCAGCACTCCGAAGCTGACCCCTTATATGTCCCTGTACTCAGCAGGCTGGGTCGAGCAGCACTTCCAAGCTGCCACCCTCCTATGCCACAAGTTCAGTACGTCCTTATGCGCACTTTCACGTTACAATTGTTCTGATAGTAACCCACTTGATGAGCAAACCCTACAGGAGTTTTGGGTGTTGCAGGGATCTTGGGTGCTTTCAGGGTAAGAGGAGCGTTGCTGCAGAGCAAATAGGGAAGCCAAAAATACAAAAGAGAGAGACGGGAGGGAATCATCCAGCTTAACCATAAAAGTTATTTATTGCCAGGTAATAACCATACAAGGAGAGCCAAACAAACAAAACAGTTAAAATATTAAATCTAGCTTAAATTTGACTACAAAAGTCAGGTTTAGAAAACTATACCTGATCACACAAGTCAGGGTTAGGAAGCTATACCTATCGTGGGAGGTGGGGAAAGAGAGAGAGAGAGTTGGGTTCTCACCACTCCATGAAGCTTGAACCAGTCGGGGTTCCCAGGTGATGGTAGCTGAGGGTCTGGAGTGCTGGAGACAGGCATAGCCGCCAGCATGATCACTCAGGAGAAGATAAAGTCCCAATGAAACTGATGCAGATTTTGAATGCAGGCATCAGAACACTTACTTGAGCCTGGGTAGGGTTTTTGGGTATTTTTAGGGAAACACCAATGGCTCAAGGGAGAACACTAGATTTGTTTATGAGTAAACTGATGGCTCAAGGGAGTATACCAAAGTTGTTTTGTTCAGGCTAGACAATAGGAACTGATCATTCCTGACTACAGGCTGTGTTCCTTGGAGGGAGCTCACAACGGAATTAGGCAGCTTCAGTATTTTGGATACCAATAAAAGATTTATTACTAGAATTGGTCTGATAATTACTGGGCTGGGTGTGTGCAGTCGGGGGTTCATTAATATCTGGAGCAGTGCATCCCTGCTTTTCTGGTCCCAGAGTTCAGTGCGGTTCTTGCCTTGGAATCTCTGTTCTCCATTCTGTAGGCTAATGGAAATGCTTCCCTGTCCCATCTGTGATGCAAATGAGGCTAGGGGAGTTGCCTTAATCCTGTCACCCTTGTCCCAGTGGTTTAGGTGTGTCTCCTGCTGCCTTTTCATTGCTTTTTGTAAGTCTTTCTTCTGATTGGTTTTGGTTCAAGCAGAGGCTGGGGGGTGGGGGGTCCTGCATGAGTCAGACAGGCTGGATATTGCGCCCTGGTTCCCAAGAACACAGAGCTGATAGATAACAAGGGAATTGTCCGTTTGGTTCATAGGCACATTCAGAGGTGACTTGGTTAAACCGTATAAGTATCTTCATAGAGAGAAAATGCAGAGTAGTAAATGGCTCTCTTGTCAAACAGAGAAAGGCATAATAAGAACCAGTGGCTGAAAGCTGAAGCCAGGCAAATTCAAACTGAAAGTAAGATGCACATTTTAAGTGAGTGTGATTAAATATTGAAACAAATTACAAGAGGAAATGGTGGAGTCTCCATCTCCTGATATCTTCAGCTCATGACTGGATGCCTTTTTGGAAGATATGCTTCAGTAAGCACAAGTTAATGGTCTCAGTACAGGAGTAATTGGGTGGCAATTGAGAGCCTATGATATACAGCAGGTCAGAGTAGATGATCTAATAGTCCCTTACAGTCTTAAACTATCTGAATCTTGAGCCACACCAGACCTGTGTTTATGCAGCTAAGGCTGAGGTGTATGAGAGATGTATTAAAGTCCCCTCAGTATTGTCCTGTCCTGGAAACACATCTAATTTTATGGTACCCTCAGACACTATGCTGATTTGTGCTATGTGGAGTGTCAGAAATCTTTCCAGACACATTCCTATACAAAAGAGAGAAACAACTGAGCTTTTGCCATTTAGCTATTACTATGTTCCTGTCTGTATAAAACACATTGTATGTTTATTACATTTCTGAATTTGGTTTTGGAAGGGAGAAACCAGAATTATCAATATAGAAATGACAAGTATAGCAATTCACGGTACCACTCAGTACTGACAAGCTCAGTGGTCATATTGAATGGATAAGAGATGTTATTTGTGATAGATGACATAATTTTTAGAGTTCCTATTTAGAAAAGGTGCACTTGGCAAATTATAATACTGTCTACCGTGCTTTTCAAGATAAGGGGTATCCATCTCCAGGTTTTTATTTGAATAGGTTATAGATGTGCAATGCTTTCATATGGAAATCCCAAATCAGGAAGGGACACACAACTTTCGGTCAAAAAACATTCAAAAATAATTTGGTGAGCCTGGACCAAATTGCAAGCAGTCCTAGTTCAGATTAGTGTCCACCAAGGACTATATGCAAGTTATTGTTGGTGGGTATGATTTCAATAAGCTGATTTTAACTCTGAAAACAAAATGCAAAGCAAAACTCTGAAAATGCAAGCCCTCATGAACGGAAACTGAAAAATGTTCTACTGAATCTTTGCACACTCAGTGTCAAGTTCCACAAAGCTCTAAAAAGATTTACAGCCAAATTTCTCATTGGTGAAATTTGTGTAGCTCCACTGAATGAATATATACCAATATATACCAGCTGAGGATCTTTCCTCTTATATTTTGGCTCAGGATGCTCTTGAACCTAATATGAATGCACAGGGAAGTCTCTCTTCTTCCAGGTGAGACTCTTGCATTCCAGAAAGTGTAGACACTACTCCTGCTAGTGCTTATGGGGATGTAAATCACCCCAAAAGATGAGTGTGGAGGTGAGACTCTCCCTTCCACAGTAACTAGCAGAGCTGCCTAGGAGCACATTAAGCAAGCCCACCACCAAAAGGGATAGCACACTAACACCTGGCCCTGTGCTCTTCCAGGGCAAGCCAATGCCTTAGTGCCACAATCTGACCATTCATATTTCCAAAAAGCTGAGACAGATCCAATATTAACCTTTCACACATCTTCATATATCCAGGGCCGGTGCAAGGAAGTTTCGCACCCTAGGTGAAACTTCCTTGCACCGGCCCTGTGCCCCCGCCCAGCTAACACCGCCCCCCTGCAGCTAATCCACCCCCCGTGGCAATCTACCCCCCTGTGCCCCCCAGCCCAGCTAACACCCCCCCCCAGCTAACACCACTCCCCCCCACCGCAGCTCAGCCCCCCACCCGGCAGCCTCCCCCCACCCACAGAGTCCCCCCAACTCCCCCTGGCTCCCGGCTCAGCTGCGGAGCCGGGCGGCAGCTGCGGCCAGGCACCCATCCAGGCTCAGCAGCGGAGACGGGAAGCAGGCGGCAGCCACGGCCAGCTGCCCCCTCGGCTCCTGGCGCCCTAGACGACCACCTAGGGTCGCCTAGTGGGCGCACTGGCCCTGCATATATATGTGATGGAGCAGTTTCCTGTATTAAGAAACCGACAGTAGCTGGGGATGTTGTCTTCCTAGTCTTTCTGTGCATAAAGTCTGTTTTGGGGTATAGCTTCCTCAAAGCTAAGTTTTTCATTTCAGTTTTGCTTTTATCTAAAATCATCAGTTCCAAGACTTGTCTTGGTTTCTAAATGTATCTAAATGGTGCATGAGGGTACACATTGGTTGCATTTTCTAACCCTTTCTTTCTCTTGCCTTATGTTTTAGTCCTTGGGTTTAAAATGTTTGTATATATTAATCTTACTAGACTTTCATTTGTACAAACGAAATACCTGGGATTTATATTATTACCTTGTATGACACCCACTCCCCCATTACTCTAACTTGACTGTTTCATATTTTATTGTGTGTTCCTCTTTTCTCTACATATTATATTATTTTTGCACTTATAACCTGTTTTTTTTCTGTAAATGCTCTTGTATGTATGTGTGTGTGTATTATATATACATATATATATATTGCCTTTGGTTTTGCACAAAGACTCTTGTAAATCCTGGCCTTTGCAGTCACCACCAAAATCCATCATATAGACCACTTGCTGTGTAATCTCTATTTTTTTTCTGATCACAATGCCCCAGTGATTTCCTCACACAACACCATTCCTTACAGGTGGGATTTTTGAGTCCTATATGATTTAGTAGCACAGGTTCTATTGAAAGTCAGTGGGATATGTGATCCTGATATATCTAGTCTTAGTATGTTATTTCTTTATACTTTACACTCTCCTCTTCCCTTTCTGTCCTTTATCTAGACAGTGAAAAATGTGACTTATGTTTAGACACCTGTTTCCATTTAGAATAAAAGGACTGATTCTGCAAGGTGCTGAGCACTTTTTGAGATGGAGATTAGGTGGGTCTCAGCATCACTCGTCAGGCACAGTTTATTCAGGCCTTATGTTTTTAGCTACATGAAGGTGAGAAAGGGTGAGAGCAAACATGGTAATTTTAGAAATGTATATTAAATTCTTCCGATTATGTCAAGTTAGGTTATGCCATCAGAGTACATGATGGAATGTGACTGTACCTGAGATATAGTATTTAACATTATGCACATAAAATCAACATACAATGTCTAGAATAGTAGAAAATGTAACCCTAAGGTTTGGATGTCTGTGATAAGTTATTTTAATGTATTTGTGAAGTGGATGATTCCTAATTCTATATGCATAGATATAGATATTACTTATGGCCTAGTGTCTTTCCTACGTTTCTAGACAGATGGTATCCAAACTGATACAAATCAATAAGGTGTATCCAGTAACCAAAAGACTTGAAGCCAAATTTTCCACTGGCGTATACTGATGCAGATCAGAATTTAACCTCGTTCCTTCAACACAGTTTTATTGGCCTGACATCTACAGTGATTCATCCAAATGGAGAAAGCAAAGCAGGCTATTCTAACTTGAAATTTAAAATTGAACGTATCCCCTAATGGTTGAGAATCATAACAATACACTGGTAAAACTGATAGAACGCAGAACAGATAAACCTTAGTATAATGTTCCTCACTGAAATGGTGTACAACATTGTCACAATCAAGACCAAGCACATGAACAGAAAAGTCCATGTGTCCACTACTTGGCAGTGTGCTGATGCAAAGTTTTAGTCTATCTTTTTGCTTTCTTAATCCTGGGCTGACTTTTTGCCAGGCAAGTCATTTAATATAGGTTACAGAAGGAGTCAGTGAAACAGATGTTTTGTGATTGGCAAGCATTTGATTACATTTTTTTTGAAAAATCAAATGCTTAATATCATGTCCAGCTAGTCAGAGCACTACAGGTTTGTCCCATTATCCAGTCAGCTAACTGTGATACATTTTAGTACAAAGGAGAAAAGAGTGAGGTTTTTTTCAGGTGCTCATAGAATGGACCTATTTGATAAGGTCCTTGCTTTATAGCAATGTCAATTAAGATATGAATTATACGGCACTGCATAGCCTGTCCATATTCACTTGACTCTGATGAGTAGTTCTTACAACTGAACAGATTCCAATCCTAAATAAGGAGCTAAACTCTCCTCTCGGACACTGGTGCACAACTTCTGTTGACTTTAATGACAGTTGAATGCATGTATTCTGAGTTTTACTCCTGAGGCCAGTCTGCGCTAAAAAATTAAGTATTCTGCACCAAAACATTAAAAATTATGTGAACAATATTTTAAAATTCTGCAAACTTTGTCAGATTAATGTGGAGGCTCCAGCATGGCATAGGGGAGCACAGGCCACTGGCTGCACAGAGGTGGGAGATCACTCTGCAGCTCCCCCTGGGACACAGACTCAGCAGTGAGGCTGCACCCAACCCTGACAGCACAAAGACCGAGCCTGCTCCAGAAACACCCCAATACCCTGCCCCTCCATGCCAGGTGCACCAGGTGTGGGAAGGAAGGCTCAGATCAGCAGGATCCAAGTGTGGAGGGGCTTAATGTGGAGTGATCCAGGGGTGGATTGAGAGGGTTCTGTGTGGGGCTATCTGGGTGTGGGTGGTTCAGTGGGGTATCTGGGTGTAGGGGGTATCTGGATGCACAGGGGCTTGTTGGGGGTTTCTGGATGCAACGGTAATGGGATGCTGCAGAGGGGTCCAGGGGCTCAGCATGGGGGTCTGGGTGTGGGGAATCTCAGTGGGGAGTCCAGATGCTGGGGGAGTGGGGCAGTGATCCAGATGCAGCTGGTTGGGGCTTGATGAGGTGGAGATCCAGGTGTGAGTGGCTCATTGGCATGGTCCAGGTGCAGGGGAAGAGGGGCTCCTCTGGGTGCAACGGGTGTGAGGCTCAGCAGGAGGGTCTGGGCATGAGGGAGTCTGGATGTAAGGGTGGTTGGTGGAGCAGCTCCCTGTACAGTGATCCCTCCCCCTCCATCTGAGGAGCAATGGGTGCAGGAAGTGGGGGGCGGAGGGAAAAGTTTGCAGAGCTTCCTGGAGCTGGGGGAGAAATCTGGGTGTGGGTCTGACTCAGCCCCATATGCCATGCAGGGGAAGAGGAAGTCACATCCTCCCTAGCCCAGTCAGGACTAGCCACTGAGCCCGGCGCACTGTAGGGACCACCAGTTCCATCTTCCCCAGTCCTTCCCCCTGTCCTACAGTGATTTACTTCTCTGCCGGCTGCCATGGGCACCCAAAACATACTGCTGGGAAGGTTGCATGACTGCTTTTGTGGCTTCCCTTTTTTTCCCATCAGAAAGTCATTTTCTGCAGAGAACCAAAGAAATTGGCAGGGGACATAAATTCTGCGCATGCGCAGTGGTGCAGAAATCCCCCAGGAGTCACAGTTTGTATTATGGACTAGTTAACAGATATATTCTGTACCAAGTGATGAACATTTGTATTGCCTATACGTTAATATGAGAATAGCAGCACAGCAAGTAAACTTTACAAATATGATTGTAGTGAAGCGGTGTGGGTCCCAGCCACTCCAGAGAGAGACAAGCCCCTCTGGACACCAGAGTGGGCAGAGCCAGAGAGCTCTGAGCTCGCCCGCCAGAGGGTCAGGCGTGGCAGAGGAAGTATAAAGGCCTGACTCCAGAGCTCACTGGGAGAGCAGCCATGGGGAAGACCAGACGCCTCCGGCCTACCTCCCAGTTGGGAAGCCCCAGCGACCTGCGGTGGACCCAAGGGCTGGCTGGGCCTGCCCCAGGCCAGCCACCTGGAAGACTGGCCAAGCCTGCCCTGCACCAGCGATTCGAGGAACTCAAGGTGTTGGACCCCTGCAGAGGAAAACACCCTGACCAGGTACCTCCAGAGGGGGAGTTGGGAAGTAGCCCAGGGGCAGCCGACTCTAGTCTGGCTGCAGCACTCCCAGAGCCAATGTCAGTGTGTTGAGGCCAGGATCCCCACTGACTCAGCAGCGGATTTTCTGCCGCTGCTAGGGCCCCGGGCCGGGACGCAGTGGAGTGGGTGGGCCTGTGTCCCCTCTGCCACCCAACTCATGTGTGGCAGTCTCCCTCTCTCCCAGGCCTTCGGACCAAGGGCCTGGGCTCACTGTTGATAAACTGTTGTTGCTCAGCCCCTGACTCACCGTTGCCCCTCCCTGACCTAGGGCCTGATCTGATGACTAACAATTGTTTCTGCCCTCACAAAGGCCTAGGAGGAAGACTCCTGCGGCCGGACTAATTCCCTGCTAGACTGCCTCCTGAACTTAGAAAGGCGGTGGGGGTCCCTGCTGCCCCAGAGAGAGACGAGCCCTGGCTAACCTCATTACAATGATCAAAGAATGGAAAAAAAAAAACATGTAGGGAGAAAAGCAGGAAGTGGAAGTTTGGTTGGGTTTTGGTTTTGTTATATCTGCAGTATAAAAATTAAATCTTTTCTTTATAAAGAGAGTTGTATTTATTATCACTGCACCAGATTTGGGAAATTAAATTTCTAAGAAGTCACATTATATGAAAATCAGTACAAAATGTAGGGATATTGTGTTTCAATTTGCTTGACAGTAAATTTTAAAAACTCTTGAAAGGTAAATATTTCAATATAAACCTCTTGTTAAAATATATTATTCCAGAGCAGTAGTTCTAAACAACTTTTTCCTAGGACCCAAATTTCAGCCACTTTATTTTTTTATCTTGTGACCCACCTCCCCCCTGCTCAGAAACATTTGTGCCATTGACCATGGATCTTCAAAGGATTTCCAGTAGTGGAGGAACTCATTTTTTCCCCATTTCTTTCTTATTGTCAAATTAGAGACTAATCCAAAGAACGCTGTAGATAATCTATTCCTCCAATAAATTAGGCCTTTTCTGAAGAAAGGGAAATGTTGCTCTTTTCTCTCTCCTTGTTGTCTCCTGAAGCGGGGATTTCATTTTTTCTCTGTGTGCCTTGTCTCCTTTTCTCTTTTAGTTGATGATAAAGACAAGTTATATTCTGTAGTGCATCTTGGGTGTTTCACATCCTATTCTGCGCAAATGTAGCACACAATTTTCTCCTGGGACTGGCTTTCCACTTGTGCAAAATATGAAGCAGTGTGCCAATCATCTGGATATAATGATAGTTTAACAGGCCAGGTGGGAATGGGAACAATCTCATGAGCTCATAATGACCTGTTGGTGACCCCCTCTAGTTCATAATTTACCAATTGAGGATGATTCCTCTAGAGTGCAGTAATACAAGTTTGGGTACCAAACATCTGAAGGCACTTTAGACCAAATCTAAAAGCTTACCATTTTGCTATTTATAAACATAATGAAAGCTGTTACATTATTATTTACACAGTGTAAATATATTCAAGTCTTAAGTACTTAACAAAAATCATTCATTTGAACAGTTTAAGGACACCAACATGGTATAACAGGGTCCCCCCTGGGTCCTGCCTCTGTTCTGCTCCAAAAACCACTCAGAGACCCTCCGGTTCAGCAATCACTGGTGCAGTTTATTTATTGGGTTCAATCCCATCACCTTCTCACCATATACCACATGGGGGGTTCAGTCTAACAGACTTCACAGCCTCTGCAGCCAGGAGAGAAGCACTCCCACTTTATATGGAGATATGCCTATCTCATAGAGCTGGAAGGACCTTGAAAGGTCATCAAGTCCAGTCCCCTGCCTTCACTAACAGGACCAAGTAATGGCCCCTGACAGATTTTTGTCCCAGATCCCTAAATGGCCCCCTCAAGGATTTAACTCACAACCCTGGGTTTAGCAGGCCAATGCTCAAACCACTGAGCTATCCCTCCCCACACACTCTTTCTTTCCACACACTGGCATTTTCCCCTTTCTGTCTGCCCCTTTTGGCTGCCTTCCTCTGAGGCTTTTATGCAGCCCCAGGCTAATTAGGCTGGCAGCTGTTTCCCCTTTGTCAATCAGGTGCAGGTTTCTCTAGCCAGCTCCAATTTAGTTCCCTTAATTAGAGTTAGCATGACAGAGGAGTCCCAGCCCACCACCCTGACACAGACACTTAAAAAAAATTAACAAGTATATAAATTATTCTATGTAGGAGGGGGACACTTTTGATAGCCCAGAGCCCAGTAACATGCCTACACCACTGCCCGTAACTGGAATGCCAGTTGTTATGCTTATTGCAGAAAGCAGCTAGAAAGGCCTATTCTGAAGCTTTAGCACAACTAACAGACCAGGAAGAGAGGGGAGATAGGAGTGACCATGAGGCGTAAACATGACTCTGTGCCCTCCTGATTTGAGCTTTTTGACAAAACATGCGGTTTTACAAGATGGAAAGTCTGACAATAGTTAACTATTGCTATGTGAAATACAGCTGGTTAACTGATGGAAAACTCCACACTTAACTTAGCTTCAGCTCAGCAGTTTGGGGTGAGGGGTTGTTTTTTGTTTTTATTTTTTGATGAACAAGCTATGTAATACTAACAAATTGGGTATAAAAAGAGGAAGAAATCTGAGCTTCGTGGACACTTGAAGACCTGGATACCTCTCAAGTTCCCCAGCAGATGGAAAACTGGCTTCTGCACATCTAGAGAAATCCAATTGAGACCTCATCAAGACCCTGGGTATATATTAATCTGTGATTAATTTTGGGTGCTCTACTAATCTGTTGCAGACCTGTGTAAGTGCTGGAGACTAAATAAATTAGAAGCATTGAGTGAAAGCACTTGTGTTTGCCTGCTTGCATCGACTAGCTATTGGTCAGATCACCTCTGTCCCCATTGACGTATTTCCTGCCAGTGCCTTGCAAAGAGTAAAGTTACCAAAAGCTTTGGCTTCTGCAAAACTCCAAGTAACAGAATTGAAGGCTCCAGTGAGATGGTGGAGAAGAAGGGGGTCTATTGGTCCAAAGTGCTAATTGTCTATTGCAATAGGAAGTAGAGGACAGTGAAGTAGGGTCACAGCCTACGGCTTTTGTGTTGTAGCTTGCAAGTCAATTAATGGATACATTCTGTTACTGGTACTTAGAGCTCAGACTGGCAGCCTGGTCAAGTAAGGAATTTTGTCCAAAGGAAAGGAAACACCTGGTAAGGAAGAACAGTTGAAAATGATGCTGGGAAACAGCTTGACTGATTTTATACAGGAACGTGGTAACAGACCCTGGAAACCAGGAGTCTTGACTGGCCCCAGAGTATTCCTGCAGCTCTGTAAGCAGATGGTAGCGATGGCAGTAGATAAAGAGCGAGATCAGTTACAGACAGAAATAGAGGAATTAAAGAAAGATAATGTTGAAAAAAACAAAGATCTCCAGCCTGAAGGCTGAGTCAGACATGCTTCGGGCTCAGATAGTGGAACTGCACAAGCAGGAGTATGACGGTAAGTGAGACAATAACAGGCTACATCAGGAAGTGTCAGGATTGAAAGAGCAGACAGTGGAGAGTGAAAGAACTTTTAGAATCTTACAGAAGGATTCTCAAGGATAAGACCCAGGCAGGCCATGAGGAATGTAAGAGGGAGGGTTGGCAGAGCGGAAGGGAATAGCTGCTGCAATTAGAGGAAGTTGTAGTCTGGGAAGGGGGGATGGGTCAGAGGAGGACCCTCACTTGTATCCTTATTCTGATGATGAGAAGGATGATCCCTATGAGCTTCCATTTCCTTTGAGCTCCTCTGGGCAATCCCTGTATGGTGCCTTGCTTGAAACACTGGGAGAGCTGCAGACATCCACACCCTTAGGCGACATGGTGAGGAAGATTATTCTCCAAGGGAGTAACCAAGGAGGAGAAGAGTGGGTAGAGGTCAGGCCCTTCTCCCCTGAAAAGGTTAGAGCTTCAGGGAAATTGGTTGGTATGTTAAACTGGAGCACCCTTGTGGTGGCTGGCAAGCATAGCTGGCACCTCCAGTTTCACTCCAGTTGATGTGGTGGCAATTCCCACTCTCCTCTCGGAGCCAAGATAGGGGCTAGGGGTTCGGGTTCCTAGATGCTTTGGCTCACAGAGCCCTACTTCTATATTTGTTGTCGCTTTCTGTAGTTTTTCTTGTCTTAAGTTCCCCTTCCCTCCTAAGTCAATTTTCACACACACTCTCTTTGCCCCCCTTTCCACTTCTTCTCTCTCCTCCCCTCTCTTCACCTATCTGCTGTTTTTTTGCCTTTGTGTGTTTTTGATTTGAAAGTTAAGAGTTAAAGCCACAGCTGGCTTTACTTTACTGTACTAAAAGTATTTTACTGTCCTTGAAAATATCGTTGCCAAGCAACAGGAAAATTTACTTTGTTACTGATCCTAACTACTGCCTGGAAAGCAGTTTTGAGAAAAGCAATAGAATAACAAAAGAAGAATTGGGCCCAAAGATTGTCATTTATTTGAGAGCTAAAGGGGAGAAAGGAAAGAGAAGGGAGACAGGTGTTACAAAAGTCAGAGCATAGCCCCTGATCCCTGGTGGGTGGAAATTTGAAGACTGCTCCTAAGCTATGAACTGAAAGACAAAATAGATGGCTTTTCCATCCCAGAAATTTTATTAAGTCTGGCTGACCATGAAGGGAAGATCCCGAGTGCACCTCCCATTGCATCCACATGGGGAGGCCAGTTGCTCCCAGCTCTCCTGATTTGGACACCAATGGGTTGGGGGAGGTTCACAGTTTATGTGGAGTTTGAAGTAGGGGCATTTGGATAGAATTTGTTATATACAGGTGCCACCTATTCCTTGATTAGTACCCAAAATAAGAACCTGTTTGAATCTCCGGCTGGAGTTAAAACCTTGCAGGAGTTTAATGAGGAACAGAGAGTTGTTCTATTTTGCTGAAACATTCTTTACTGGGTAAGTAAGAGGAGAACTAAAAGGGCAATTTGGTTCAATGGATTTGGGAGGAGAAGAGATCCTAGGAATTGATGTCTTGAGGGAATTAAGAGTGTTAGTTGATTTTGCTAACAGGTCTTATGGGAAACGCACCCTGACATGCCCTGGGAGCCAGTGGAGATTTCAGCTACTGGAGAGCATCTCTTAAGATGTCTGAAGAACTGAAGTGTCCCAAGTGGCCCCCAGAAATCCTAGCAACTGCAGAGAAACACTGTGAAGTTTGTGTGCCAAAGATAAGAACGTGTTAAAAATGGTGCAGAAATCTGAGTCATATGCCCTGATCCCCCCACCCCAGACGCAATAAAAGAGGCAAAAGCCAGTCTGAAAGAAACACGTGATGGGCTTTTGGGCCAAGGAATTTTGGTGGAACAGATAAGACCTACTAATGGCATTCTGTGGCCATTCCTTAAAGGTGACATCAAAACTTGGAGGCTGGTAGTGGATTTCCCCCCCTTTGACTGGGTGACCTGGCTGATGCCTAGGTATTAGGAGGGGATGGCCTCCAATGTAAGAGGGGCCCAGTGGTTTTCAGTTTTAGATTTGGCCAATGCTTTCTTTGTTATCCCTTTACATTTGGACAGCTATTGCAAATCTGCTTTTTACCTTTCAAGGGAAGCAGTTGTGTTTTGGTAGGGTCCCCATGGGCTGGAACAATGCCCCAATTATTTTTCATGCCCAGGTAGTCAAGATGTGGGCAGGAATGCCTGAAAGAGACAGTGTAATTTTTTTTATATGCATGATATCCTTGTTTGCACTCAGACCAGGGAAGAGAATCTGGAGGTATTGGAGAGGCTATTACAAAAGATTCAGGAAACTGGGTTTAAGATAAGCCCAAAGAAAGCCCCACTCTGCTCCCAGCAAAAATCTACCATGGTGTAATCCTGGAACAGGAGTGGCACTCCACTGATCAACAGAGAGTGGAACTGATTCTTAAATTCCAGGGTCCTGCTTAAGCATATCCCAGATGGAAGAACCATTTGTGCTGCAACTGATGACTATTGAGAGGGGGATGGGAGCTATTCTGAGTCAGAACCATGGAACCATTGACAAGGTCCCTCACCAAAGGCTCTTACGTAAATTTAGTTGCCATGGGATAAGAGGGAAGATCCTTTCATGGATTGAGAACTGGTTAAAAGACAGGGAACAAAGGGTAGGAATAAATGGTAAATTTTCAGAATGGAGAGGGGTTACTAGGGGTGTTCCCCAAGGGTCAGTCCTAGGACCAATCCTATTCAATGTATTCATAAATGATTTGGAAGAAGGGGTAAACAGTGAGGTGGCAAAGTTTGCGGATGATACTAAGCTGCTCCAGATAGTTAAGACCAAAGCAGACTGTGAAGAACTTCAGAAAGATCTCACAAAACTAAATGATTGGGCAACAAAATGGCAAATGAAATTTAATGTGGATAAATGTAAAGTAATGCACATAGGAAAAAATAATCCAACTATACATACAATATGATGGGGGCTAATTTAGCTACAACTAATCAGGAAAAAGATCTTGGAGTCATCGTGGATAGTTCTCTGAAGACGTCCATGCAGTGTGCAGCAGCAGTCAAAAAAGCAAACAGGATGTTAGGAATAATTAAAAAATTGATCGAGAATAAGACCGAGAATATCTTATTGCCCTTATACAAATCCTTAGTGTGCCCACATCTTGAATATGGCATACAAATGTAGTTTCCTCATCTCAAAAAGGATATACTGGCATTAGAAAAGGTTCAGAGAAGAGCAACTAAAATGATTAGGGGTCTGGAACGGGTCCCATATAAGGAGAGATTAAAGAGGCTAGGACTTTTTAGCTTGGAAAAGAAGAGACTAAGGGGGGATATGATAGAGGTATATAAAATTATGAGTGGTGTGGAGAAAGTGAATAAGGAAACGTTATTTACTTGTTCCCATAATAGAAGAACTAGGTTCGACCCAATGAAATTAGTGGGCAGCAGGTTTAAAACAAATAAAAGGAAGTTCTTCACACAGCGCACAGTCAACCTGTGGAATTCCTTGCCTGAGGAGGCTGTGAAGGCTAGGACTATAACAGGGTTTAAAAGAGAACTGGATAAATTCATGGAGATGAAGTCCATTAATGGCTTTTAACCAGGATGGGTTAGGTATGGTATCCTTAGCCTCTGTTTGTCAGAGGGAAGTGATAGGTGGCAGAAGAGAGATCACTTGATCATTACCTGTTAGGTCCATTCACTCCGGGGCACCTGGCATTGGCCACTGTTGGTGGACAGGACACTGGGCTGGGTGGACTTTTGTTCTGACCCGGTATGGCCATTCTTATGTTCTTATGAACAGAGCTCCACCCTGTGTCATATTTCTTTACCTTCCAGTGAGGTAGAGAGGGGAATTACTCCCTGTGAAAAAAGGAATGTGGGATTTACAGCATTGGGAATATCTGGTGAGATTGTCCTTTGTCCTGAAAACAGACCACTCTCCGCAAAAGATGTACTCCCTAGCAAAATTAACAACAGTAATGTGTCCAGCCCCAGCAGGCCCTAAGCAAATCAGGCTGGTGAATTTGCTGAGCCCCAAGTGGGTGCTTCAAGGACAGTTGAAAGCTCAAGAGTGCCCTCCCAGTAAAGAGGGGAACGGGAAGAGGGACTAAGGCCTGGATGGGTCTGAGTAAAAGTTAATAAATTTATCTTAAATGTTCAGTGATACCTCCTGCTATATAGGGAGGGGAAATGTTTGTTTCGCTTTGTGTTTTAGATTATTAACTGTGTAGATACTAGAAGATCTTGGAGGCAATGCACTCCAGTGTGCTGCCCTTTGGATTGCAGATCTGTTTCTTTGGTGATGTGAATCAGGAACCTGTTGTGTTTGCTGCATGGGGAGACTATCCATGAATGACAGTGAAATGTAAAGTCAACAATACCCTTGACATCACTACCTTGACAACATCCTGGGAGAACAAATCACTCCTTTAGGCCCCTGGGACAGATATGGCCCCACTTCAATAAAATTGAAAGGCTTGGATTTGGACAAAGTAAATATTAACATTGGGAATGAGTGAGAACTGGTAATGTATCATGATTTGGGTTGCAAATGGTCTCTGCTGGTGACTATGGAATCCCTACCACTTACCATCCTCATGTAAACACAAGGGGCTAGCAGAGGAGCTAGTTGGGTACAGTCATCACTGGGTGGGAACTGATAGGCTGTTATTTAATTGTAGAGAGCCCAAATGTGTTTACTGGGGATTAGCCAGTTCTTTTTAAGTAGAAACAATCCTTTTCACCCCTAAACACTGGACAAGAAGCTCTGGGGGAGGCAAAGCTACAGATAGTGATGTCTGCTTAAAGGAATCTGGAACTGGACATGAAGGCAACAAAAATGCCCTTCAAGTACAGAATATGTGTTTGGAAACAACTGAAGGGAAATGCCTCTATGCTATTAACCCATTTGCAAATAATAACTCTATGTTTGTATACAGTATATAGGTGATCACTGTGTGTGTCTTAGAAGCTGATATCCTATGCTTCTCGTTAATTACATGCATAAAGTAGATCATGATCCTCATGAGAATAAATGTTTTTATCATGTTATAGTGATTTGGGGATGTAATTTTGAATTTCAAGTGCCTGAACTTAAATATAATCAGTTAAGGGAGACATATACTTTGTACTCTCCTGTGAAAGCTGTATCCCTTGGAATGAATGTAACTGTTTTACAAATGTTGCTTGTACACCTTGATTTACAGATCCAGCTGCACACTGCCAAAAGAGAGGTGTGTAAGGTCATGGTTACTGTACATCATAACACCAATGAAATTAAATGTGTATTTACAAGAATTGGTCAGGATATAAAATTCCAGTTGTGGAAGTTATTATTGGGATGGTTCCCCACTGGCACAGGGATCTTAAATTTGGCCCTGAACCTCACTGTAGTAATATTAGTGTTTCAAGTAATAATGATTTTGTTTTTCAGCCTGGTGACATGTTGGACCTCGTCAAAATTTGGCAACTCCAAGTCCCCTGACAGATGAGCCAGTGGCTTCTGTCACCGTTGCCCTCATCCCCAGAAGGGGAGTATGTGTAACTTGCCACTCTTTAGTCATCACACAGCTAATCTGGTGTGCTAAGTTTGGGATGCCAACAAGAAGAAAATTTGATCAATCTCGCCTGAGAGCCTTGAGTTTTCATTGGATCATAGCTCTGGTGCAACCATAACCCTTGGTGGAGTTGACTGTGGCTATGTGAAAGCCCCCTTTTAAAAGGAGGTGACCTTCAAGGAGGGGACTGTAGGAGGGAAAAATATTGATAGCCCAGAGCCCATTAACATGCCTGAACCACTGCCCGTAGCTGGAATGCCAATTGTTATGTTCCTTTTCGAAAGCAACGAGAGAGGCCATTTCTGAAGCCTTAACTCAACTAACAGACTAGGTGGTGATGGGGTATATGAGTGACTGCAAGGAGTAAACATGACCCTGTGCCGCCCTGACTTGAGCTTTTTGCCATATCATGCGGTTTTGCAAGATGGAAAGTCTAGCAATATAAATATATTGCTATGTGAAATACAGCCGGTTAACTGATGGAAAACTCCATACTATAGGCTGGAATATTTCTCACTTAGCTTCTGCTCAGCAGTTTGTTTGTGTGTTTATCTATTTTGATTAACAAGCCATGTAATACTAACAAATTGGTTATAAAAAGAGGAAGAAATCTGAGCTTCGTGGACACTTGAATACTTGGACACCTGCCATGTTCCCCAGCAGATGGAAAGCTGGCCATAGGACATCTTCAGAAATCCACTCAAGACCTCCTCTAAACCCTGGATAAATATTAATCTGGGATTAATTTGGGGTACTAACCTGTTGTGGGCATGTGTAAGTGCTGGAGACTAAATAAAGTAGAAGCTTTGAGTGAACGCACATTTGTTTACCTGGGTTCATCTACTATCTATAGGCCAAACTGGACATGGCCCCATTGATTTATTTCCTGCCCCTGCTTCGCAAAGAATAAAGTTACCAAGAGCTTTGGGTTTCAGCACAACGCCAGGTAAAACTAAAAGTATTGTCCTGATATTAGTCTGATTGTCTATACTTTTGATAGTTTGTGGATTTCCCCCCCTTATGCTAGAGATTAAAACTCGGAATGTTTCCAATTACTACTGGGCCACATTCACGTTCATTTTAACTGGTGTCTTTATAAATGCCATAATTGGGATCCATCATTACTAATTTGTGTCAGATTAATAATTTTATCTTTTACCAAACCCTGCTATCAATGATATGCATTCAGGGATATTGATAAATAAATCTAGATTGTTATGCAATAGAGAGTTGGAAATGTTAACCTCACTCCAGAAAATAAAATATTTAAAAAAAAAAGTCTCACTAGTTACAGGCTTTGACAGTTCCTTTATTCAGTACACACATTTAATTTCAAAATCAGCAGTAAAATATTGCACATAAGCTCTTGTGATAATACATATAGGTGAAATTATTTCCATTCGATAAACACATGCAGTTTCCATTGATATGTTCCTATGGGAAACCCAAAGATATCCCAGGGTGAATATGAAGCTAACCTGTGTCTTGGCTGTATACATAATTGCTCAATTGAAAGTGATCGAAATCTGTCCAACTGAACAGCAAAATGAGTCTTCCTAAAATAATGTTCATTCTGTCTCATGACCGCTGCTCTTTCTTTCACTAATAAGGAAGTCCACAACCTCAGCATGTGATTGGGAAATAGTGATGGGGATTATAAGGAGATATGTTTCTCCTTTTATCCAATTTTTAATAAGTAAATGGCATTCATTTTTTATCTAGTGATAAATCATAATTAACGGATGTAGTGTTATTTATTTATAGAAACATCTTTCAGTTCAACGTCACCTTTAAACTATATAAAATTTAAGCAATTATCACTGGAACAACATAACAACAACCCCAACTAGAATAATAAATACATAGTGTTTCTATTAACTATTTAAGTTTTAAAATAAGTTACTTATCCTTTTAATGTCTCCCCAAATAAATTCAAATATTACCTAACTGATAGGAAGTAAAATAATTAAATTACCTATAATATTGCACTCCATAGCGCCTTCCATTCTAGGATCTCAAAGGGCTTTCCAAATGTTTAGGAATGTAGGTAAAATATTCAAAAGCAACTAACAGACATAAGATCTTAACTTCCATTTTGAAATGTGACTTAGGCATGTAGGAGTCTAAGGTTCAGATTTTTAAAGCATATTCAGCCACGTCTACCTGAATCCTTATGTATCTAAATACCTTTAACAATCTGGCCCTAAGTGCCCAAGTCAGGTTTGAAAATGGACCTTAGGTTCTTAAATCACTTTGGTGCTTTTGAAAATGTTACTAGTCGTCTTTCTATACCTCTGTAATGAAGTTCTATGCTATTATGTCTATTTTACAAATGAGGAATTTGAAAAAGAGTGATTATCAAGCTTAAATTTTCACATAGCCCACTCTTCTTGGTGTGGCACTGACAGATAGCTAGTTTAGGTCACAACTTCAAAGAAGTGTTACATGGACCAATTCACTTGTGTGTGGGTATTAGAGATGTTTAATTTGGCCAGTAGATATAAGCCCATTCACTAGTGCTGATAGGAATCAAAAGAATGCCAAGAAGCATTGTAATGGGATCAAGCCAATTCACTTGTCTGTTAGAATAGTTCAAAGAAATGTTAGTGCTATAGGCTTCACTTACATACATATACCCTATGCTTAATTAACCCTAGATCAGAGGTTTGTGTTAGCATTTAGATGTGATTTTACTTGATGTGTAAAACTAATGAAGAATTGTTTTGGGCCATTGCATTGTGTTTACATCACTAAATGGCCCTTGAAATGGGATTGAGGCCTTAGAACTGTAAATGAAGAGTGGATCATTCTGTTCCACTATGGGAACTCTATGGATCCATGCTGTGCTAGGAATGTTTGCCTGTCTGGTTTCATCTATAAAAGTGTGCCCTGGGAATGATCCTACATCTCTGATCCATTTGGATGCTTTCTGGGGGGACTCCAGATACAAACCAGATGTCCCCAAAATCATATTTGGATAACCTTAAGAGACTATGAAACCAGCAAATTACTGCACCTCTGCTATCATACCGAATTTACAAACTTTACTTCACCTATAATAGATTTACCTGTTTTAACCTCTCAACAATGCTAATTTATTTTTCTTAGCTAATAAATCTTTAATTTAATAAAGAAATTGGCTTCAGCATCGCCTTTGCTGAGATCTGAAGTATACCTTGACCTGGGAAAAGTGGCTGGCCATTTGGGGCTGGAAGAACCTAATATGTGGTGGTCTTGCTTTTAATAACCTCTCATCATAAAGTGCAGTCTGTCTGGGTGGCAAAGTAGGGGCTAGTGAGCCTAAGGGCAACTGTCTATGGCTCCAGGGTAAAACTGATGTAGCGATCCAGGAGTGACGATTTGTTACTGGTTTGGTGAAATCTAATTATAAAGTATACCTCCAGTTTGGGTGTGTCTGCCCAGTTTCTCACAATCCAAACTGAGATTGGCACTCACACTTGTGACCTATTCCAGGACACCGTGATACTCGAGTTGCCAATTTGAGTTCTTTAAATCCCAATCTTCAGGAATGTTGAACAGCCACAATTACAATTTACTTCAGTGAGACCTTCAGGTGCTCAACATCTCTGAATATCAGACTATGCAAGAGAAATCCTGGACACATTGAAGTCCAGAGGTGTTTTTGCCTTTGATTTTAATGGAGCCATGATTTTACCTTCCATGTCTCAAACTGGCCACTCCAAAACTGGGTGAGAACTTTTAAAAATTTAGGCCTAAATGACTTGGCAAAATTCATACAATTTCAGCCAGGAAGTTGTTTGCTAACTGATCGCTTTGACTAGTCTCTATTTGCTATTCATAATGATGATGGTCAACTAAGTGCATGGCATTTTTCCGCTCCAACTGGATGTTCTACTCTTTTAAACTACGATGATAATAACAAACAATTTATTATACATTTTGGTAAGAATGTTCTGATTTATGTTGAAATTTGTCAAACTTTGGGGTTCTTGAAGGTCTTAATGAATAACTTTCACTCCTCTGAACACTTATGAACTGTGCATAATACACACCCATATGTGAAAGTGAACTGAATGTGCTGTTTTTCGCAAAATAATTGTCACCTTTTTAAAAAAACCTATTCAACAGCCCTAAAAGCAGTCCTGTGCATTAATGAAATTACCATCTTCCCTCCTTTAAACAGGGACTTTAGAAGTTTACTATGTGCCTTGGAATACCAGCTTAGGTGATAAGGAGAGCACAGTTTTTTGTGATGGGGCATATAATTCTTCTTGAAAGCCTACAT
This sequence comes from Macrochelys suwanniensis, assembly GCA_033296515.1. Lineage (NCBI taxonomy): Eukaryota > Metazoa > Chordata > Testudines > Chelydridae > Macrochelys > Macrochelys suwanniensis. The sequence continues at coordinate 132,924,451 of CM065776.1, read as the reverse complement.
CTCTCATGCCAACATTTTTTTTTATTTAAAGTTGTGTTTTGCACAAAGAACCATATTAAATCTTTGTTTTTTAAAGTACCACTCTTTCTGCTTTCACTCAAAACAGGCCAAATAAACACGTATGGAATGTCTTAGGATATGTTGAAAAATACAGCAGTGAAAAGGATTCAAGTAAACAGGCCCACAGTCAGTAAACAGAAAAGGAATAACACTTTTTCATTCTCTCTGTAGGAGATGAACAAGAAGCAATTAAGCTGAAGGGAATCTTAATTTATGAAAATGTTGTTTACATGTTGCTTCATAGGGGCCAAACAATAAAGAGTGATTGACAGAAACTTCAGTATGTGTGGAGAGACTTGTAAGGTTCCTGGGAATGAAACATGTTTGTCTTTGGAGAATGAAATGTGAGTTGTAGAAACAAAGCTTTACAGGGGCTGAAGAATTAAAATGAGTCATTTCCCCCAGCTCCCCAGCCATGTATCCCTGAATGGTTTGCTGATACTATTTGATTATTTTGAAAACAGTAGGAAGAAAACTTTTAGCAGTTTGGGGTACCTTAGTGCTAAGTGCAGCTCATGAAATTAAATAGAAAAGATGAGGTGTAGTAAAAAGATGGACAAAAGAGATGACCAAGGCCTTGGCTATAAAAAAAACTTTCCCTGATTTAGTAAAACCCTGTGTGGGCACTATTCTTTTCTGTATTTGGCCACAATATGACTGTACTAGATCACGGAAGAGGGAAACATTTCACTGTCAGGCTGCTTTCAAAAACTATAGCTAAATAATGAAAGGGCAGTGGTCTGAAGCTGCTTGGGCATTTTCAAGTAGTTCAGGTAGTGGTGCACTAAAAATAGGGTGACCAGAGTGATTTTTTGCTTTGTCCCACATCCCGACTGATGCATGGTCCCAATATAGCGGACGCTTTTTTTTTTTTTGCTCCGCCAACTTCGCTGCTGCATTGGTTTTTTTTGCTCCCGATATTTTGTTTCATCTGGTCACCCTAACTGAAAAGCGGAGTGCAGATTAGATGTTCAAAAGTGCATGTTAAATTCCACTTCTCAAATGGACATTCGGTTTATCATATGGAGAACACCTTCACATGTATGGTATATGCTATTCTGGATTTTGTGCAGCAATCTACCATTGAAGCAATATTATATATTCATATGATTATTATTTGTATTACTGTAGTGCCTAGGAACCTCAGACATGGACCAGGATCCTATTGCCCTAGGTGCTGTGCACACTAGAACAAAAGGATGGTCTCTACCCCAAGAAATCACACAACAAATAGTCAGGAAACAGAGAGTAAAGGTTGAATCAAACCTTATCTCTTTTTGTGTGTGTGTCTTCAAATATGGCATTTTTGTCATTATATACTTTTGTCAATTATTACAGTGTATATTTTAAAACTACTTTATATATAGTGCATAGACCGTATTGAGCGTGATGTACTACTGCTTAATACAGAGCATGCATCAAACCTAATCATAATAATTAATTAACATTTGGTAGCAGGAACAAACAAAAACATTTTAAAAAGAAAATCCTGCTTCTCTATTTTGTTATGTGCCATGTTGTTGTAGCTATGTTGGTCTCACCATATTAGAGAGACAAGATGTGTGCAACAATCTGGTCAACTGACCTTTTAGCTGAAAGGCCCATGAGTTTCTTTGCCTCTGAGGCAAAAATTACCATTGAAACCTTGTTAAAGAGCCATTCTGGTACCCTGTGTGTTGGTAGCTAATATAAAATTGGTGCCTGGAATGTTAGTGCCTTGCTAAACAGCTAAAGCCATCCTCCTCTTTGAGAAGTTTCAAAATCTGAATATTGATATCTGAGCCTTCTCTGAAATGGCCTGGCCAGGAAGTTGTGAAAAGAAAGTTGAAGGCCATACATTTTTGTTCTCAGATTGCTTCCCCAAGGGTTGTTCCAGCAAGAAGTGGCTGTTGTACTTTCACCCAATACCCAACGGGCATTGCAGCATTGGTAGTTAATGAGTGACTGATCAGTGTCCAATTCTGTTTCTTCTAGGCTGATGCAATTGAACTTTTCCACTGGTAAGATAGACAATAACCTGTTGGCTGACATACACACACCACACTTTTCCTGGCTATTTTGTCCAACATGCTGTGTCAGATTGCTGCTTTGGATATAAATCTTAATTTCCTACTTGAACCATCCTGACAGCATCCTATTACAGGCTTCCCATACCACACTGGAAGCTAATAACCACCATATGCTCTCCCAGAAGGCTCTGGCGTATAGAAATAGCCATGAGAGGATGAGACCCTTTCCTAATTAGCAACTGTTGCTAGATGGATATGGCTACAAGTGCCACAATGTAGGGTGCTATTGGGAGAGATAGAGATAGAGATGGATGTTTGGTTAGAAGGTGCTTCGTCCTCCTAGATAGTTACTTCTGCAAATTTGAGTTAATCAGTAGGGGCCACTAGATTACATTACAAACCTCATCCATAACTGAACTCTTGTTTTAGCCAGGTTTTGTAACTTGATCTTGCCTATAGAATATTGTGACATTCCCCTCTGGTGTTGTCTGGACCGGTGATCTGCTCAGTCACTCCAATCCTCAACTCTGGGAGCCAGTCTTAGCCTGCTCTGCTGTGAGAACCCCCACTCCTGGGCTGTTCACACACAGCCTCTGGCATGTAAACTGCTCCCAGCTACTTGCAACCGAATGACACTAGCCAATATCTCCGGTCCCAGACACAACCCTAGGAACCTCCATCTTTCAGAGTCCAGTTATGCCCTTTAACAAATTTATTTAACAAATACATTGATATGTACTAGTCTTGTTATCCCAAGGGGAGCCTCTGACACACTTCAAACCAGAGACACTGCTTCAGGTAGAATAAACAAACAAAGGTATTAACTATAAGGATAGATTGTAAGTGATTATAAATCAAAGCACAACAAGTCAGATTTGGTCAAACGAAATAACAGAAAAACACATTCTAAGCTAATATTAACACTTTCAGTGCCCTTACAGCCTTAGATGCTTCTCACCACAAGCTGGCTGGTTGCTCTTCAGCCAGGCTCTCCCCTTTAATCAGTGCTTCAGTCACTGGATGTGGTGTCTGTAGGTATATGTGGAAGAGAGAGGAAGAGCATGGCAAACATCTTTCCCTTTTATCATGTCCTTTCTTCCCTCTTTGTTTTGCCCCTCCCCCCCTCAGAGTCAGGTGAGCATTACCTCATTGCAGTTCCAAACTGACCAAAGGATGGGGGGGTGACTCCCTCGAGAGTCCAACAGATTCTTTTGTTGCTGTCTAAGCCAGAGTCCTTTGTCCCTGCTAGGCTGGGCTGGGTTTGTCCCATACATGCCCTGATGAGGTGTGAACTGCCTCTCAGCTCTTGGAGAGTTTTTGCCTGGGCTTATTTTAAGCCATGAGGATACCTTTTCAGCCTCATAACTACATACAATGCTCAGTGCATCATGAGCCTTCCGAAGCCACCCGATATGACAAACTTTGCATTGGATACCACACAATCATTTTACAAGGATGAACATGGGGGTTCTGGGGGTTCCCCCGAGGTACAGAGCATCACAAATATTTCCCCAGAAAAGGTGTAAGGGGGAAAAGTCAAACAGCTCAAATAATCTTTTTAAATGGAAACCGTAGGCCTGAAACTCTACTCTGTTACTTTGGTTTTATGCCAATGTTATTTCATTGAATCTGAAGGTTTGGCTACACTATGAAATTAGGTCAGTTTTTTAGAAGTTGATTTTTGGGAACAGATTGAATAAAGTCGAATTCGTACATCCTCACTAAGCGCATTAAGTCGGCGGAGTGAGTCCACAGTACTGTGGCTAGCATTGACGTTCAGAGCGGCGCACTGTGGGTAGCTATCCCACAGTTCCCGGAGTCCCCGCTGCCGATTGGAATTCTGGGGTGAGCTCCCAATGCCTGATGGGGCAAAAAATTTGTCGCGGGTTGTTTTGGATAAATGTCGTCAGTCAGCCCTCCCTCCGTGAAAGCAATGGCAGCCAATCATTTCAAGGCTTTTTTCCTGGAGTGCCCGTGCATGCTCCATAGCTCTTCAAGCAGGAGTCCGCTCACATCACCACTGCAGTTGTGAGCATTGTAAATAAACACTTCGCATTTGCCCTTGGAGATTGTGGCATATATATTGGCATTGCGTCTTTTGCAATGGAGTTCTGATAGCACTGATTCATTTCCCCATACAGCGACCAGATCCAGTATCTCCCATTTGGTCCATACCGGAGCTCTTTTGCGATGCTGGGAAGGCATGGTCACCTCTGCTGATGAGCTCGCCACGCTGGTCAAACAGAAAATGAAATTCAAAAGCTCCCGGGGGTTTTCCTCTGTACCTGACTAGTGCATCTGAGTTGAAAATGCTGTCCAGAGCGGTCACAATGGTGCACTCTGGGATAGCTCCCAGAGGCCAATACCATTGAATTGCGTCCACACTACCCCAAATTCGACCTGGTGATGTTGATTTCAGTGCTAATCGCCTCATCAGGGAGGAGTACAGAAATCAATTTTAAGAGCCCTTTAAATAAAAAAAAATGTCTTTGCTGTGTGGACAGGTGCAGGGTTAAATTGATCTAATGCTGCTAAATTCAACCTAAACTCATAGTGTAGACCAGGGCTGAGCGTTGCCCCAGTGTAATATAAATAAATAAAAAAATATGTTCTAACCAAATGGACAATCAGTCTTTTATCGCTTTGTCACTTTCCCTGAGTTGGGAAAAGAGATCTGTTTTCACCAGCGAAAACTGTTGTCCCATGACAAACATGCAAACATACAATTCTGGAGCTGAAGGGATAGGCCTATAGTTCAGTATGGTCCACCAACCTCTGGTAAAAATTATAGCGGCCTTGTTTCTCCACTAACTTACATCAGAGGCTGATTTGGCTCCAGGATCAGAGGAAGCAAAAAGATTACTTAGAGCCATGGTCATCTCCCACAATTAATTGAGAACTGTGCCCTTTCAATCTGCAGGAAACAACATTTGTACCTCAACACTGCTAGTATTTTTTAAATTTGGTATTCTAAAAGGGTAGTATAGCTAGAATGGATAGATTGTGAAGTTGTAGAGAATTAAGTAATGTCAGACCTTTGTGTTTTTATTAAGTACCTCTGAACTGTAGGGCTTGCTATATATGCAACATTCATTCAATTACCTAATTAATATGAACAGCGCTAGTAGTCTAATAAATGCATCCTGGTAATTACTAGGCACTAATGCGGCTATTCTCTTGTCACTCGTGACCCTTGTAGTTTGACTTTTTAATTTAACCGGAAAAGATGCAACTCTCTCAAAAGATAATCTGCCATTGTTAATTCCCATATCTCTCAGGCAATTTTAAAAGGTGAGTGACTGGGCAAGGTGGGGTGTGAGGCAATTTACATTTTTTAAATGATAGAACATACATGCTCCTGTACCCATTTTTATTAATCTTCTTTTGCTACTTGTTTATTAAGTAAATAAAATTATTCTTTTTGGCATACAAAGGAATTAACAAAACTATTGAAATATTGTCCAACTTTGCTGAGTAAAATCACCCTAAATGTTTGCAGACAATTTTAATTCCATGTCAGACCAACCATGGAATAGAAAAATCAACAGTTCAGTATATAAGAATTAATATGCCCTTAATTATGTAAAATATAGTGCAGTAGATACAATGGTGTAGGTATGGAGAAAGTACAATGTGTAGATGATGTTACATTGTATGTGTAGGGGGGGGCAGGGATAGCTCAGTGGTTTGAGCATTAGCCTGCTAAACCCAGGGTTGTGAGTTCAATCCTTGAGGGGGCCATTTAGGGATCTGGGTCAAAATTGGGGATTGGTCCTTCTTTGAGCAGGGGGTTGGACTAGATGACCTCCTAAGGTCCCTTCCAACCCTGATATTCTATGCAGGATGAGAGCTGATAATTTCCCAAACCCTTCTGAATGTTTGGACTCACTTATCTCTGTTTCTTCACACTAATTTGCAACAAATGCAGGCGACCCCCCGCTAGAATGCACGTCAACATAGCGCGAAGTCGGAATTAGAGCGGGGGTGGGGACCATGGATCCCAAAATAAATTATTTACATTAGGATCCATAGTAACGCCCCCCCCCCCCCCCCGCTATAACGCAGTCCCTGCATTAACGCGGTACCGCGCATGACTCCCAAACCCCGCGTTCTAGCGAGGGGGTGGTGTACAATCAGCATCTGGGAGAACACCAGTGGCACAATCCATTTATATATCTTGCACAGCAATGTTTATTTCTCATAAAAAGTCAGGTCAGGATGTAAATCAACAATCCTGGAGAGTACATTATCACACTCTGCAGATTATGTTTCAAGATGTTGTGAACTAGTAGTCAGTAGTGTAGCCAGGTGGAGAGCAGGGGGAGCAGCCGCTCCCCCACTGAGCAGAAGCGGCACCTTTTTTTTGCTCCGGCGCTACAGGGTGAGCAGGGCTAACAAAAGTACTCACCCGGCGGTGCTCCAGCTGTTCGGCAGCACTTCGGCGGCGGGTCCTTCACTCGCTCCGGGTCTTTGGAAACACTTTGGCGGCGGGTACCACCGAAGACCTAGAGCGAGTGAAGGGACTGGACCCACTGCCAAAGTGCCGCACTGAATAGCTGGAGCGCACTGCCGGGTGAGTACAAGGGGAGGCGCCTTTTTTTAGCTCCGCTCCCCCTGTACAATAAACCTGGCTACGCCACTGCTAGTAGTAGGTAACTTTGATATGTTTGGCTACAATTTTGTGATTAGGAAGAAAATGACTACTATTAATTGTTTGATTCCTAGAGCCTACAGTGATTGAAACTCTGTGGATATGGCAGAAATGTATAAGGGGTAGGGGTAGCGAGAACAATGGTTAAAAGTATATAGAATAAAATATTTCACCAACAACTTCAAATGAGGTGGAACAGATTTAATTTCTCTTGGAAATGTTCATGGAATATATTTACCTGTTTTCAGCTTGTTCTAGTCTCTTGAGGGCCATAACACTTTGTTTTGATTCCAGTTGGTGGGTTTAGTGTATGGGTCCTGGGTGGCCTGTGATATACAGGAGGTCAGACTAGATGATCTGGAGCTACTTTCTGACTTTAAACTCTTACTCTATTAAGCTGATGGTATGCTTCAGGTGACACAAGCTACCAAGAAAGTGTGGCGCCTGCCTTGTAAAGCTTATGTAGGCACTCTTTTCTAGAGGGGCCTCTGAACTTTTTTGGGAGTGTTCCCGGGGAATAGCCTGTTTGCCGCAATCTAGCCTTAGAGACTACAACTCCCATGATGCCTTGGGGAAAGAGGGAGAGCCTTCCTCGTGCGGGGAGAGCAGGCGGTGAACTCCATTTTGGAAAAAGTAGTGAGATTGGTGCTGTGGAGCTCTGTCCATACCAGGAGCTGCTGCTAGGAAGCCAGAAGCTGGTGCTGAGAGCCTGCTGGGGCTTTGATCGAGCAGGGAGACTCAGAGGCTGTTGGTGGCTTCACTGGAGTCAGAGCAAAGACTGTTGCTGTGCCTGGAGCTGACTGAGGTGCGCCTGTAGTGAAGGGCTGTGACTACCCCCATTGTTGTTTGGGAAAGCACTTGCAAGGGAAGGGGCACAGCAGAGAGACTGAGTCTGAGTTGAGGCAGAGTGATCTTCCCACTAAACCAAGGCCCAGAGCTGCTGACATTTGGTGGGGCCAGCTCCAGTCGTCAGAGGGGTTGTGCAGCTTGTTGGACTGATGCACAGAAACAACAGAGCGCTGTCTCCAGCTGCAGATCTTCCAACGCGCCCACGCAAGCAAGTGCCTGGGCATCTGAAATCCAGAGATGTGTACACTGCGGGGTGGGGTGAATGGTGGCAGTGTCAATGCCAGTTAGATAAATTTCATTTATCACTGTGTCCTACATTTGTTAATTGATTTTATTCAACTTCCCCCCTGTGGATTTAAATTAATAGTGGCATATAATCTTAGTCCGTTATACCCTGTTTTTTAAATTGTTAAGTAAAGGTGTGTTAACTCTAATTTAAGTGTTTTGAATGTATATTATTTACATACATATAAGTGTATATTATATAATGGGTTATTATTTATAATTGGTATTTTTGAGTTACAGTCATGCCAGAGATTATATTATTATTATTTATTATTAGAATAGCTTTATTACTGGAGGTCCCCAAGGCACGACATTGTGAGCGTGTAGAGGGGCCAGCCAGGTGAAGGCACCGCCAATTTTAAATTTCTTTCGGAGTAAAGGAACTGTAGCAGAGGGGTGGATAGAGGATCCCCACCTATCCAACATCACCACTGGGATACTCAGGATCTCCTTTAATGTCAACAACATCAGGTGCCCAGTCACACAGGAGAGTGTTGCCTGCTTCCGAGTAACCCCCGGAGAAAATGGGGTGGTTTTACATTTATAATCCAAGAAGAGCTCTCCCTCTCCAACATACACACAACAAAACAAATATCACTGGGAGACTTACAGTTTTTGGCTATAGTAGATCCTGTTGATCTTTCTCTCATTAAAATCAAAATCAAAACGTCCATTGAGTTCTGTGGGTCAGGAGAAAGCCTCTAGAATGACACTTATTTTTCCATTAATGGCTGCATGGCAGCACTTTTAATGCTAGGCAATATCATTGGTGGGTTATGTGGAAGACCTGAGTTTTGAGGAAGTTGTGTGAGGAGAAGGTGATGGGATGGATAAAGAGGGACTTCTGGGGTGTGGCTAATATGGAAGTAGGCATTGTGGAAAACTGAAACTTCAGATCTATTTTTATGAAAGAATGTGTGTCTCAGTTTTCCCATTCACATACCATTGTTACCCATTGGGGCAAAGGGGTTAAACTCTTTATTTTCTTATGGGAAGATGTGACAGATGTGAGATCTTGAAAGCGTGGAAAACTTCAGACTATTCTATTGAGATGTGCCAGACTCTATGGGCCCACAGAATATTCATAGACCTTTGTACAAATAATAGTTATATGTATCTTTGTGTTCCTGGCTCACTGGGTGGGTTTCCTATGGAGTCTGGAAGCAGTGGGGATGATTAGTGCAAAGTCCCAATGCCAGTAATGCAGCTAGTCCGCCTTTGAAACTTTACCCCTTTGAGGAAAGGGGTATTGACTGGTTTCAGGAGGTCTGGGCAACAAAGGTTCCAAACTGTAGACAGTGTTGAAGTGCACTGCTACAGGCTGGGGATCGACTGGCTATGCAGCAGTTCTGCAAAAAAGGACTTAGGGATTACAGTGGACGAGAAGCTGGATATGAGTCAGCAGTGTGCCCTTGTTGCCAAGAAGGCCGATGGCATATTGGGCTGTATTAGTAGGAGCATTGCCAGCAGATTGAGGGAAGTGATTATTCCCCTCTATTCGGCACTGATAAGGCCACACGTGGAGTATTGCGTCCAGTTTTGGTCCCCCCCCCACTACAGAAGGGATGTGGAGAAACTGGAGAGAGTCCAGCGGAGGGCAACGAAAATGATTAAGGGGCTGAGGCACATGATTTACGAGGCGAGGCTGAGGGAACTGGGATTATTTAATATGCAGAAGAGAAGAGTGAGGGGGGATTTGATAGCAGCCTTCAACTACCTGAAGGGGGATTCCAAAGAGGAAGGAACTCGGCTGTTCTCTGTGGTAGCAGATAACGGAATAAGGAGCAATGGTCTCAAGTTGCAGTGGGGGAGGTCTAGCTTGGATGGAAACACTATTTGACTAGGAGGGTGGTGAAGCACTGGAATGGGTTACCTAGGGAGGTGGTGGAATCTCCATCCTTAAAGGTTTAAGGCCCAGCTTGACGAAGCCTTGGCTGGGATGATTTAGTTGGTGTTGGTCCTGCTTTGAGCAGGGGGTTGGACTAGATGACCTCCTGATTCCCTTCCAACCCTAATAGTCTATGATTCTATGACTCTAGGTTGTCCTTTACTTGACCCACAAACTGACATGTCACAAACTGATGTGACACCTTAGCCAAGAGGGCAAAATGCTGCTGGAAGGAGATGAAGGTCGGGAACAAACCCAGGCCTCCATGTGGAAGATGGGTGATACCTGGTAAGCTTAGTATGTTTGTAGACTGTTTATTGTTTTATGATATACTTTCTCTGTAATGCTTTTGTCTTAAAATAAATGTACCGTGCTTTGTGAGAGCTGGCTGCTCTCTGGTAAATGCTGACATAGCCTCTGGGAGAGAAGAGAATAACAGATGCTGGGCTAAAGTTAGACATGTTGAAATATTCACAGTGAATTGCAGAGGACTGTGACCCTACAACTGTGTTCTGGAGGGAAAGTAAAACAGGTGTTGGCCCATAGAGAGGTCACTTCTATAAGGGCTGAGACGTAAAAGGGTGCTCTTGGGGGACCATGGAGAGTGTAGAATTACAGTTAACCCTGGACCTGATAGACATGAAGAAAAGAGTTAGAAACGGCTATTTATAGGGAAAAGCTTCATAAAAACCCTTAAATAGACAAAAAGCAGGGAAGCTTTGCCAAAATGGGATAATTAGTTCTGTATACTGTATGTGCAGTGGAAGAATAAACCAGTGAGTTCAACGCAGTACAGTATCTTACTCGAGGGCTGTTCTTTTCCAATAGAAAGCCATCTAAGAATAACACAAATTAAAGTTAACACTTGAAAACAGAACATTTGAATAAGCATCACTTGTCTTGATGTATTATCTTAAACCACTGGCTGAGGGTTGGATTACGTCATTTTAAGTTCAAGTTACACATCCGAATTCTGAGAGGCAGCTTAATCTTTACTTGTCACATATTACATCTTTAAGGACCAATTGTGCGCTTACACTTGAAACTCTTCACAAGTTATTTGTGGTGTCAGGTTTGATATGTTCTGACAGATGGGATGTAGCCAAGCCTTTGACAGATTTTTAAAAACAAAACAGAAAAATGAAATTAAGCTCTTTTTCAGGGATACATAAGTGGCACAGCCATGAATACAGTGGGCTCTGGAGGAGAATTGCCCTATCTGTACTTATATGAGTCATGATCAGCTGTAGCTGAGTGACAGTTATAGCTAGTTTATTCAAAATGAATTATCAAAGTACTCATAGAAACATGTTAGTGCCCCTTTAAGATGGAATAAAACAAGGAGGCCTGATGAACAAAAGCATTATAATTTTAATCATAGCCCCAAATTGTGAAGTTGAGTTCTGGATCAGAACAGAATCATTATTAGATCTGATTTTTCTAGTTCAGAGTGTTTAGCATTCATGTAACAGTCAAGAACATGATACCGATTATAAACGGACCAATTAATTCCAGACGAGTGCCCATACGAACTTCAAACCATACCATACATGTATTGTCCACGCTACATACTTTACCCCAAAAAATTAATTATATTTTACAGAATTTAAAAAAGATATAGTGGTGCTATTTTTCATATCCCCCTGCTTGTATGGACAGGTTGCCTAAAAAGTATAATAAATGTAAGAAATCTTTTAAATATAGCAGTTCAGTCAATCATAATCCAAAATGTAAAATCCTATATCCCTCAACTGACCAGTGCTAGAAATAAGTCCAGAATGCTATTGGAGAGAGAATTTCCAGCTCTTACATGGTAGAGCATCAGGATCTACAAGTGCCCTTGAAGAATCCATTGACTTCAATAGGACACCACAACGGTATAGGTGTCAGTGCTAGCAGTTCCTCATACAGGACTAATACCTAAAAGGGAAATTGATTTAGGATTGGATATTGCCTACCCTGCATTGTGCATTTTTGGGGAAATCATTTCATATTTGAGGGGAAGGAGTGTAACGTTTTGGCAGATTTTTCTCTTTTAAAAATAGAAGCTCTGGGAAAACTTCTCAGGGCTTTGAAATGTTAGATGTAGTTTTGGCGGTTACAGATCAGTGTTCAGACAGCAAGTGAGGCAGACTAAGGCACAGGATACACTATAGAACAGTGTGATAACATGGATTTCAGCACCATATATGTGTTTTAAAGTAGATTGGGAACTTTTATTCACCCTGTCTCATAATACAAGAACGGAGAGAGACAGTCAATGAAACTGAATGATGGCAAATTAAAAAAAAACGAATAAAAGTATTTTTTTTCATATAACTGCACAATCAGCCTGTGGAACTCATTGCCACAGATATAACTGAGACCAAGCGTTTAACACTAAATATTAACTAAAAAATCCCAACAAGCATTTTCAGCGCATAAGCATACTTCTAAATATTAGGGGCTAGGAGGAACCTCTCCATGTAGGCAAGTTATCCCATAGCTGCCTGCAACTTCTTCTGAAGTATCTGTAGCTCTTGGAGCTAGAATCCTGCTAGTTTGATCCATTATAACTGTTCCTGTGTGTCAGTAAGTGTTTCATTGTAACTTACCAGGAATAAATGCACATTCTTTCTTTCCCTTATTTTTTATGACCCATTTATCAATTTCTCCCACATAATGCTACTGCCAAGTCAATTGTGCCACTGTCCCTCTTACTACTCCGTTTGTCCAACTTACGTTACAGTTTTACCACAAGTAGAGTCCTATAAAGTTGAAGTCTTTGTTGATAACACTCCATTTGTCAACGCTTCTGTCCTTAATCTGTATGGGCAGGTTCTCTCCTTTTTTATCATTGTTTTGTCTAGTATGAACAAGCCTCTGGCAACTTTTGTCCTTTGAAATAACTGTTCTTCTCGCTCAGCAATGGTGTCTTTTTATTATTTTTATTGTATTTTACAGTCTTATTTTTGCTTTTTTACTGCATGTAACATTGCATGTCTTGCATGTCCCTTAAAGGTTGGTTTTGTCACCAGATGTAGCAACAGCTGTGCTGTGCTGAGAAGCTGTTGGAATATGTATTTGTAACATTTCAGCCTTTTCTGAATATCAAAGTAGCAACCCTGAGAAAAATCAACCTGGTTAATAATAGTATTAGTACTTAGCTGGTATTTTACTGATTATTAATGTATTCATTTCATTAGGGTAACACTCAAAAGCACGACAAAGATTATCCTGGGTGCTATACAAATGTATGCAAGGCCTAGGAAGCGAATTTCTCCCCCTCCCCGCAGTGTTTTCTGTGACTATTTCCTCGCTCTGTCCTCTGGGACTTCAGGGGTGTTAGTAGTTACTACAGATAACTTTTTCCTGGGTGTCTGGCTGGTGAGTCTTGCCCACATGCTCAGGGTTCAGCTGATCATCATATTTGGGGTTGGGAAGGAATTTTCCTCCAGGGTAGATCGGCAGAGGCCCTGGAGGTTTTTCGCCTTCCTCTGCAGCATGGGGCACGGCTCACTTAATGGAGGATTCTCTGCATCTTGAAGTCTTTAAACTATGATTTGAGGACTTCAATAGCTGAGACATAGGTGAGAGGATATTGCAGGAGTAGGTGGGTGAGATTCTGTGGCCTGCATTGTGCAGGCGGTCAGACTAGATGATCATAATGGTCCCTTCTGACCTTAAAGTCTATGAGTCTATGAGTCTATAGCTGGAGAAGGGACAATAGTGGGGTGGGGCAGGCCTCTGAGGTGTCACAATGAATTTTCTCTCTTACATGTTTCACTGGCTGACTCTTGCTCACATCCTCAGGGTCTAAACTGATAACCGTATGTGGAGTTGGGAAGGAATTTTCCTGCAGGACAGATTGACAGGGGTCTTGGGGAATTTTTTGCCTTCCTCTGCAGCATGGGGCATGGGTCACTTGCTAAGATTACCTGGCTCTTTGTCACTTAATCAGTTCCCTACCATTGCTGAGGCCTCAAGCAACTGGTATACCTCAGTTCCTCCTGTTCTCTGCCTGTGGCACACAATACTTTAGTCTCCTAAGGGCTGTAATACTTTGGTCTGATTACACTGCTCTACAGCCAAAATGCTTCTGAAATAAATGTTGTCAAACTTTAGTAATTCTGGGTCACTGAGAACGAAAATGATGCTTAAAATTGTTGATTGGCTCTAGTTTTCAAGACATGCTATTGGGTCAGTATATACGACCCTTGACTTGGGAATGGCGGAGGATAAGTGAGTTATAAAGGGAAGCGATCTCAATTTAAACCAGAAATGACTAAAATACATCTTTGACTGGATCTATGAATAAATCTATGACTGGGTTTGGACAGTACTTGCTTTTTAGGCAAAACAATGAATGATGCAATCTGAAGCTGGTATTGTGTCATACATGATATGAATTGCATCATGTTATTCCTAGAAGTCATGGATGATGCAATCATAACGAAGCTTACCTCACTCTGCTGAAGAAATTGCCCTATATCAGCTCTAGAAATCATACAGTGCCGTGCTCTCTTATTTGTCAGTGTTTGATTTTGCAAAGGGACACATTTCTGTTGAGCCAAAGTGAGCAGAGATGCCTCGTACTTGTGTGAACAGTGCAGATAACTTCTGCTATGTTTGTGGTGAAGTGACTTTTGCATCACAAAAGCGCATTCTAACCACTATGGTTAAGAAAGCCTATCACCTTTCTTTTGGCTGCAAAAGTGGAGATCAGGACAAGAGGTGGGCCCCACACATATGCTGCAACACTTGTGCAACAAATCTTCGCCAGTGGTTGAACAGGAAAAGGAAATCTATGCCTTTTGCAGTGCCAATGATTTGGAGAGAGCCAACAGATCATACCAGCAATTGTTACTTCTGCATGGTGCCTCCCGTTGGGAAAGGTGTGTCAAAGAAGAAAAAGTGGACTGTGCATTATCCAAACATTCCATCAGCTACACGCCCAGTACCCCACGGAGAAGGACTGCCGGTTCCTGATGCACCAGAATCATTCTCACTTGAGTCAGACGAGGAAGAGGAAGAGGATGAAACTTCTGGTCCTGAACCATCAATGTCACAGGACCCACATTTTCTCCCATCCTCCTCCTCCTCTGAACCACACCTCATAACACCAGGTGAACTGAATGACCTTGTCAGGGATTTGGAACTACCCAAGAGTAAGGCAGAGCTTTTGGGCTCCAGACTACAGCAGTGGAATCTCCTGGCAGGTGATGGTAGGGTTTCCATGTTCTGTGACCGTCAAAAGCATCTTGTCCCATTCTTCTTCATGGAAGGTGATCTTGTAGCCTGCAACAACATCAAGGGTGTGATGGCAGCCCTCAACATCGTTCACGATCCAGATGAGTGGAGATTGTTCATTGATTCATCGAAGACGAGTCTGAAAGCTGTTTTACTGCATAATGGCAATGTTTTGCCATCAATTCCAGTTGGTCATGCAGTCCATATGAAGGAAACCTATGACAACATGAAACAACTTTTGAGGTGCATAAACTATGACCAACATCAGTGGCAGCTTTGTGGCGATTTGAAGGTTGTTGCCCCCTTCTTGGTCTGCAGACTGGATACACAGAGTACTGCTGTTTTCTCTGGAAATGGGATAGTCGTGCAAGAGATTCCCACTACATCAAGAAAGATTGGCCACTCCAACAGTCATTGGAGCCTGGGAGGAAAAGTGTTCAGCATCCACCACTTGTTGAATCAAGGAAGATTTTGTTACCACCCTTACACATCAAGCTGGGTCTGATGAAGAACTTTGTCAAGGCCATTGACAAAACACAAGCAGCTTTCAAGTACCTCCATGGAAAATGTCCAAGGTTAAGTGAAGCTAAGATAAAGGAAGGTGTCTTTGTTGGTCCTCAGATTCGTGAACTTCTTCGAGATGATGCATTTGACCATGCACTGCGTGGCAAGGAAAAAAAGGCATGGAAAGCCTTCCAGTTAGTGGCCATAAATTTTCTCGGAAACAACAAGGCAGACAACTACAGGTTGTTGGTGGAAAACCTCCTCAAGGCATACAAAAGCCTTGGTTGCAACATGTCACTAAAGATACATTTTTTGCACTCTCATCTAGAGTTTTTTCCACCAAACTGCGGAGCAGTGAGCGACGAGCACGGCGAGTGATTTCACCAGGACATTGCAACAATGGAGAAACGCTATCAGGGCAAATGGAGCCCATCAATGCTTGTAGACTATTGCTGGACAGTGACAAGAGATGCTCCATTTAATGAATACAAGAGACAAGCCAAGAAGCGCCGAGTAGACACTGAATAGGACTAAACTATGTACATCATAGTTTTTTGCCTTTTGTTTCATAATACATTTTATTTATGGAACCCCTTTACTGATTTTTAAAGTGTTACATAAACAGGACAGGTGAAATAGTATCATGTAAAGCAACCATAAACACATGAAAAGACGTAGGTTTACAATTTATGATTAAAACTCTACTATCTACACAATATACATAGACATAAAATGTAAAAACTTAAATATCTTAGAAACAGTAGCCAATCAGTTGTTTTAATTGTCATATTTGAATTCAGCACATCAAAATACATACTAAATAGCACATTTTATCTCTGAAGCAGACGACTTCTCAAAAATTGTAGACCAGTGTTATGGCTGTTGGCTTGGTGTGGAATGGCTGGGAGGTGTTAGTTACCTGTCCTGTACAGGAGGTCAGACTTAAATGATATGGTGGTCCCTTCTGGCCTTTAACACTGACATATGAACAAATAGTACCCTTCCCCAAAGATCTTACAGTCTCATGTATTCCATATGTATAACCTTTATGTTTCTTAGCTAGCTTTGAAAAATGTTGGCTTTTAATTAATATAGTTATGATTATTTGAGAATATCATTTGGAGCATGCAGAGTGGAAAAATAGCAAAGTATACTTGTCTGTCTACGCTTCATGCACAGTGCAGATGTGTGTACCAATGTTGTTTTATTAACATATTTTTCCATGATTCAGGGGAGTGAGCTGGCCTTTGGGGACTGGATTTGCTTTTATTTATTTATTTTTTAAAATTTAATCTTCCCTCTTCAATCTTTTAGGAAATGGCAGGGAAATTTAAATTCACAAGCTAATATGAATGCAATGAGAAGCCTGAAAAAAGTCAGGAAACTCCAAAAGTTAAGTTTTCTGTTGCTATGCTAACGTGATATGTTGCATTTACTAATCCTCTTTTGCTTGTTCACTGACATTTTTTACTTATTCTATACCATCATAAATGGGTGGGGGCAGGTTTGGTCTTTCCAGCATGAGGGAGTCCCCAGCAAGCATTCCCCCATGGGATCTCCTTTTTCCACTGCATCAAATGCAAACTACATGTCTTTACTTTTAAAGAAAAAAGAATAGGAGTACTTGTGGCACCTTAGAGATGAACAAATTTATTTCAGCATAAGCTTTCATGGACCACAGTCCACTTCTTCAGATGCATAGAATGGAACATATAGTAAGAAGATATTTATACATACAGAGAAACATGAAAAGGTGGAAGTACCCATACCAACTGTAAGCGGCTAATTAATTAAGAGGAACTATTATCAGCAGGGGAAAAAACGTTTGAAGTGATAATCAAGATGGCCCATTACGCACAGTTGACACAAAGGTGTGAGGATACTTAACTAGGATACTTAACTAGGGGAAATAGATTCAATTAATGTAACGACCAAGTACTCCTGTTCTTTTTGCTGACACAGACTGTCAGGGTTCCCTCCCCACTCTAAACTCTAGGGTAAAGACGTGGGGACCCGCATGAAGAGCTCCTAAGCTTATTTTTACCAGTTTAGGTTAAAACCCCCAAGGTACAAAATTCCCTGCACCCTGAGAAATGCTTCTCTCACTGCCACCATCAAGTGTTTTAAACAGGAATCCAGGAAAGGAACCACTTGAAGTTCCCTTCCCCCCCGAAATACCCTCTCAAGCCCATACACCCCCTTTCCTGGGAAGCTTGAGAACAATCTCCTAACCAATTGGTTACACAGTGATCTAAAAACCCACCCCCTGGGTTTTAAAAAAATATAGAAAACAGTCAGCTTCTTAAAAGAAGGATTTTATTAAAACAAAGAAGGTAAAATCATCTCTGTAAAATCAGGATGGTAACTATTTTACAGGGTACTCAATTTCCACACTCAGAGGGATTCCCCCTCTGGACAAAGCCTTAATGTTACAGAAAAAACAGGAATAACCCCTCCCTGTAACACAGGGAAAGCTCATCAAGCAAAACAAACAAAACCTATTCACAGTGCTGACTACAATTACTTTAGAAAAGTGTGGTTTGGTGAGAAGACTGATTTTTCTGCAGGTTCTTTCTGTCTTCCAAGATCACTCTGACTCAGACAAAGAGCCACACACACCTTCCCCCCTCCCAAGATTTGAAAGTATCTTGTCCCCTTATTGGTCAGATGCCAGCCAGGTCAGGTGTCAGTCTGGCTACCTGCATTTCTTAACCCTTTACTGGTAAGAGGATTTTATAGCACTGCATCCAACCCTCTCCCCCTTCCCTTTATATTTATGACACAGACGAACACAGCTGCTACTCTGAAACCTACTTTTAAAGAGTATCTCTTCCATTGGTATATTCTCAAATGCTGTCAAGCTGCCCATATACACCTGTGATCTACAAGCGATGCCAGCCTTTACTGTCCTTTAGTCACATTTCCCATAAGCACCTTTGCACTTTCTCCCATGCCTCCGGGTAGGCAAGCTCTGTCAAAAATCTGCAGGTCCACTTCATTATCCTCCTTCACATCTCTCTGTTAAAACTCCTGTCTGTTGTGATGCCTGCAAAACACTCAACACTGGATAGGCAATTGTGATTGCTGCTTCTAATAACACTCTATGCTCATCACAATTGTCTCATTGTTATTTTGTTAACTTGTTGTATCCACCAGTTCTCCTTCACCTTTCTGTATGCTCTTAGGGGCCAAGACTGTCTTTTATTTTTGTGTGTGTACATTTCTTACCACATTCCCTCCTTGGGAACTGTAGATGATAATTGTGATGCTGTATGGAAATTGGGGGAGCACTTTAGGGTATTATGAATACTAATATTGTAAAAGTGCAATGAGTTACGCCGGATGTGCCGTGTAAGTTATCTGCAAAAATGTTATACTTTCCCAGGTATGATAATCTTGTTTATGTGTTTGTATCACCTTTGTATTATAGGTTATATGTATGGTATGTCTGTTGTTCCAAACTTGTGCTGTGCGTCTGGGTGACACCCTCAGATAGATTGGCATCAACACTGCCTAGCTTGTTGGACGGCCCATCAAGGGACATCAGCTATACAACTGATCTATTGAGAGAAGGCAAGCGATACACTTATGACTCAGCAAGGCATGCAGGGACATGCCTATGGACAGAACTCTAAAGCTTCCAGGCTATGTGCTGGGCAGCTTGCGTCTGGACCAAAGGAAATCAAGCTGCTTGGCAAAAGACTATAAAAGGCAGCTGCATTTTCACCATTTTTTCTTCAGTCCAGCTTCTTGTCTTCATTCCTGCTTCTTACCTCTGGAGTAACCTTTCTACAAACGAAGCTCTGAAAAAAAAGGACTGAATGACCCATCCAAGCTGTGGATGTATTCCAGAGGGATTTTCAAGCCAGCAAACTCACCAATACTGCTAGGAACCTGATGGACTTTGAAGTCTTTGTATGTATGTGACTGTCTTACCATTTAACATCTCTCTTCTGGTTCTTTCCTTTTTTTATAATAAACCTTTAGTTTTAGACACTAAAGGATTGGTTTGCAGCATGGTATTTTGGGTAAGATCCAAACCTATACTGACCTGGTAATGTGGCTGACCCTTTGGGGTGAGAAGAACATTTTGTATATGCGAGCAGAGTTTTTTTTAAAATAACTTCTCACTGTACTGGACCTAGGTGCTGATTGGGAGCCAGAGATCTGGAATGCAATAAAGGGTACTATGAGATTTCTTTTTTGCTTCTTGATAACCCAGTGTGGGGGATCGGAAGCAAAGTTTGTGACTGGTTGGGGAGTTTAACCTAAGTGTAACCCACCAGTCTTGGGAGTATCTGCTCTCCCTTTTGCAGCCTGCCCTGACCATGGCATTTCCAGTGATGGCTGCCCTAAGCACACCGAGTCATCCTAATGCAGTGCAAATATTTAATAATAATAATAATTAATAATTAATAGGAGGTTAACTAGCCCAGCACAGAGGCTGTGTTGTGTGGAAAGCCCTGAGGTTGCCTTAAACTATGGCAAGTCTGGTATAGACCTGGACCCAGGGTCAAGGAGCCACTAATGGTTCATTTGCGCATGCCCTAAATATTGTTTGCATTTGGGTATTATACTTCATTGGTGAGAACAAAGATCTTCCTTACTATATCCAGTAAGTATAAAGTTTTAAAAAGTCCTTTGAGAGATCTGTAAATTTTCCTTGTTATCTAGCAGCACACTCGCACAACATACATTTGTGTCACTGACAGCAGAAGTTGGCAATTATGCAAGCAGATAAGTTATTCCAGACATAACTAATGAGACACTTCTACAAATCAGAAAGATCCATGAAAGAAGAAAATCTGCAAAGCCTCTGATAGAATGGAAGTTATTATTAATACAATTATTATCAAATGTGGCAAGAGTCTATTGCAGGGGTGGCCAAACTGGCTGACCCTCTGAGCCGCATACGATAATGTTCATAACCTTGAGAGCTGGGCATGCCTGCTGGGGCTGAGGGCTTTAGCCCTGCAGAGCTGCCCTATGGGGTTGAAGCCTCAAGCACCACCATCCTGCTGAAGGGCAGAAGCCCTGAGCTCCCACCCCCGCCAGTCTGGTAGACAGAGAAAGGGGAGCATGGTGGGCTCTGTAAAAGAGCCACATTTGGCTCGCGAGCCACAGTTTGGCCACCCCTAGTCTATTGTGATAGTTTGGTGAAGGAAGCAATAGAAAGAGATGAGTTCCTTAATCAACAGTTTGCACTCATTACATGAAATAAAACAATCCCAGCTCTGATTCAGAAAATACTGTAAGTGCTGTTCTGAGGCAACATAGATGAAAACAGGTATAGTATATCAATAATCAAATGACTTATGAGACAAGACTTCAGGTGCCTCTAGAAAGTGGTATGTAACTAACAAATAATTACTTACAATTACTTCTAAGGGAGAGAATTCTTGACAAGTATTAAAAAGGCAGGGGCAAATCTAGATATCAACTACTCCTATGTAATTGAGATAGAATCTGCCCAGATGGGAAAATGGCAGACATTAGTCATGTAGAAATGTATAGGTATTTACTAATCTAACAGATAATGACTGGTGGCTTTTAAGAGAAAGTAGCAGAAATAAATACTCTTCAGCGATTTACAAGTAGTCTAAATTCTCATATGGCTGGCTGATCATATAGAGCAGAAAAAAACCCAGTTACCTTTAAAATTACTATCTTAACTTCAGAACAAAATTGTTACTAGGATTCAAAAATTCTAAATATATTTACATGACAACTATATAAAAATATTCTACAGAAAAACACTAGTCCAAATTCCAGGTTTTATAACCAGAGATGCCCTTGGGGGAAGGGGGAGGAGCAGCAAAGAAGAAGCACCTAAGTACTGACTCCAAGACATTCTACTTACAACAGCTGATGCAGACAGATTGCGTTAGTAGGTCAGAGGCAAGCATGCTCAGAAATGGCACATGTGTGTCTCTAGAACGTGCTGCATTCTTTTCCCCAGATCTACTTCTGATTATCAGAGTGGGAAACACGGCTTTGATCCTACCCAGAAGCCATTTAGGGAAGAGTGCTGCCAGGAGTGTTCATTGCCCAAATAGCCAAGTGTTTCAGGAAACATTGGTCCTGTCTTTTCGTATTCTGCCTTTAGGTACAATGGAGGGTAAGAGTGGGCTCTGGGCACCCTATTCTCCAGCCCACTGTACTTGTCTGTGGCCTGTCAGAATTTAACCCTAAAGCTTAACATTGTATTTTGGGACATTTCTGATTAATATGATAGGGTTTGCAGGTTTTGCTTTTTAAACAAAAGCATTCTGTACTAGTGTATATAGGCAAAGATAGCAATAATGATACATTTCTTTAATAGTTCTAGCTGATATGCAAAGGAAAGGCTGGCATGTTTTCAAAGAGGAATTATGCTGAACAGGTTGAACTAACTTTTGTCAAATAATCTAAAGAACCTGAGATAGTTGCTGTTGAAGATCCAGCCCAATATCCAGCATGAAACTGCAATGTGTTTAATGTAGAGCTTGTATTTTTTTGATCTTCAGGCCTGAATAATGAGACAGCTCTTTATCTCCTTATGTCTTTGACTCTAGAAAAAACATCTGCAGCTTCACATGCAGTGAGGTTCATATGTGTCAGAGGATGGCTTATTTCTAAGCCATATAAACAAAACAAAGTCCTCTGTTCTAGAGGCAATGTATATTACTGGCAGACCATTTTGTAAGTCAAAATAGGAGGTTAACCCTGGGCTAGTCAGCCAAAAAATGGGGAAAAAACTGAACTCTGTTCTTTCAAAAAATGACAATGAGCTATTTATCTCTGTTAGTACAGAGAACACTAAGGAGATCTCCACTCACAGTCTCATCTGACTCTTCAGACAACAGGATCACAGAATAGATTTGTAATAGTCCAGTCCTTTGATCTCCTCATTCCTCTTGACCAGCCATGCATTTCTTCTGCTACCTCGGGTCCTTTTTTCACCGTGAGCCTCATGTGACTTGAACTCAAGCCCATTCAAAGTGAATTGCCAGCACTGAAAGATAGAATTTTTTTCTTTCTGCAGAGATAATATACAAGTTCCAGCATGTTATTTAACACAGTTAAAATGTGCAAATTATAAGGATATCTGCACGTTGACGCTGAACAAAGCAGTTTTAAGTTCAAGCATATTAAGAAAATAATTTTCAGTTCCACTCAGCTCAGGTTCCATCACTTCTGTAATTGCCCCTGTAAAAGAATCCCCTCAGGTTTTTCTCCCAGATGGTGGGAGATCCTGGCCATGCCCAGTTATTTACACTGGGGGGCTTATACACCAGCCTCAGTTTTTTTATTTCTTGCAAGGCGGATTCTGCCCTTCACAGACCTTCTTAAGTTTCTGGAATTTCTGTAACTGTTATCAGGAGCTGGATATCTCAAGGGAAATATTCAAAGGGACTCCGGGCTTGGGGGTGCACCTATTGTTAACCTGAAAGGCGAAGATAGGACTGGCATAGTCCAGAGGAGAGTGCTTGAGGGGCTGAAAGCCTGGTGGTGTTAGGGAGCTGACACCCAGCTACCACAAGAATAACTCCCTGTCATTGGTAACAGGAGGTAACAAGCTGACTCACAGTCTTGGGTGCCCAACAACTGTCACAAGTACCATCATAGTCCTGACGATAAGTAATGCCAACTGAGATCCGGTATGCTAAAAAATGAAGAACACTCAAATACAGTGTAATGTATGAGTGTTTGAAAGAAATGACACAGAGAAATTCCTTCAGTATTCTTGCTTTTTTTTATCTTCAGCTTTGAGAGCATGTTGTAAATTAAATGTTTATTGAGTGGCTTTATTTTGCAAGAATTTCAGTATAATTAATTATTACATTAGAGATACTTGTTAAAAGTTTATTCATCTTAGCAGGTGAATACAATATACCAGCTATTAAAGCAGGAGACATGTTTCTAAATTAGCTGATGGCCTTCAGTAAAATCAATACCGTTGGGTATTTCTGGTTTAATGCCACAATTAAAGAATTGAGATCTCATGTTGTTCAGTGTTTTCTAATTATGGCTTGACTGAATTATTGATATATCATTTGATTAGTTTAATGGATCAAAGAGTCCATAAACTGGTTAAGAGTTTTGGAAGATTCCTTACCCCTCGCCCATTGATTCTAATCAGCTTTGGGTCAGGCCCTAAAAGAAGATGGCAAAAGAAAGTGGGACATATTTTCAAGTATTTAAACTAAATGTGAAGTCCTGAATGTTATTTTAGATACATTATATCTGTATGTCCTACCTCTTTTTCCATTATTAGATAGTGAGGGGCAGATTTTCACTGCACTCTGGCTCTGTAAAGAGGCTTTGTGTCAATAGAAATCTGTCCATCACTGTGTTCTATACAAAGAGGAATGGAGGAAAAGCAATAAAAGGCTTTTATTGACGTGTAAGATAAAGAGTGCTAATCAAAGAACAGAGGGAGAACTTTATCAATCATTTCCAGACTGACAGACATTTCTACAAACTTGGTAAAACTCAGAAAAATGATATTAGAGGCAGGAAACATGCTGGACTTAATCAGGGTGAATAACAAACCCATATTTTCCCATCAGATTCCTAGTGAACTGAATATGTCTGTGCTGGGAACACAATGTGAAGATAGTTGATTTTGGAGGGAATCTATGTGCACCGCCTTAGGGCAACACACACAGCTCAAAAACATGCAGATGCGTTCAACAATTTAGGGCTAAATTGTCACATGCGTAATGCTCTTTATTCTCCCCTGTACAGTGTACTTGCCTTGCAGGTCACAACACAGCAAGAAGATCATCATGAACTTACAGTTATTCTCCCTCTCATGCAGCTACACAGGCAGAACGTAGAGTAGGCAAAACCTCTTTTCCATCACCGGTACCATGCCCTAATGCATTAGCCAGCACAGCTGAGCAAGCAGAGCAAGGGAAATGATCTGGGTTCAGTAATGGACTGGCACAGATTATTTCCCTCTTGGAGGAAATAGTGAACCAGGGACTGAATTGTCACAATTCGGTACTGTCCCTTATTTGGGGCTTGTGGTAAATCTATAATGTTAGTAAATATTAACCTTTTTAGTCCTCTTTGTTTTCCTTGTAAATTACATTTATTTACATATTAACTATTGCCCCAGAATCTCTAATATTAGCAAAAAGTGTTGTTGTTTTTTAATTCTAAGGCCCAGAATGTTGACTCTTAACCTGTGAATGACTTGTACTGAATAGTTTTTTTAATGTAATTGAGATTTAGGCTGCATCTAATTATTTCCATAGACCTGGAGATGCTGAGGATATAGATGTCTAGGGAAAAGACCCCTCAAGCTAATGAAAATTGTCTACAGAAGTATGCTAGACTGTTACTGGGTGATTGATATGGGGTGCCTATGATTTAATTTATCTTCAGTGATTGATAAGACATACTTGTTGCAGATGTTTTCTTTAATGGATGAGTTAAAGATCCATTGAAATGTTTTTAACCCCGTAAGAACTGCCGTCACAGCCGTTAGTAATAATGATTGGATTAGCATTCCCTTTAGCTTATCGTTCATGGAACCTAACTATAACATAAAAGAAATTCCATCAGTATTTAGGTAAAATGAAAATGTCAAAAAAGAAAGAAAGAAAAGAACACAGAGTTAAATTTATCATGGGAAAGTATTTTCCCCCCAAAAAGGAGTTTTTGTCTCACACCCTATAACTGAAATAGGATTGGAAAATTAGATTAGGAATGAACACTGTCAGAAATCTATCAAGTACAGAGGAAGGGACCAAACTGCCTTCTTTTCACCATCTACGGGGGATGATAAATTATATCTTCTTTCTGTAATCTGTATAGTACTGCACTAATCTCTGATTGTTAATCTTTGATTAAATAATTCCATTTGAGCCTATTTGACAATTTAAAATCATTATTAACTTCAAGCATACAAAAAGAAGTCTAGCTCCTAGCAAATTTATTGAGGTTAGGGAGAGTGTTAATACATGTTTCTGTGGTAATGGGTTTTGGGGCTATAGGCACAGAATAATTTGTATTTTCTAAGGCAAGTTAGCCAAGAACAGTCAGGAGCTGTTCTGAGCTTTTTGAGATTTAAAGCCATTGCTTATTATATATTTCTTAAGTATCAGAGGGGTAGCCGTGTCAGTCTGGATCTGCAAGAGAGACAACGAGTCCTGTAGCACCTTCTAGACTAATAGATATATTGGAGCATAAGCTTTCATGGGCGAAGACCACGAAAGCTTATGCTCCAATATATCTGTTAGTCTAGAAGGTGCTACAGGACTCTTTGTCGCTCTATATATTTCTTAGGAACTGAGATCCCACAATTGGGCCTGATCCCACTAAATCCTATATGTGAGAATAATGTTACTGAGAATATTAATCAAGGCAACTATTTATAGGACTAGTGTTACTCATGTGAACATTTAGCATTGGATCCTTTGGTAGAAAAGGATGAAATTATGTCAGTAAAACTTGATTTTAACATCACTGAGATTTCTTTATACCAATATTTGTAACTTTTCTGGTGAAAAGCGATTTAAAGGACAAAGAAGTTGATCAGAACCCAGGAAATTCACATTTTTAAATTAAGACTGAAAACTGTATCCGGGATTTGATATCCTGAAGCCAGCTCCCCAAATCCTAAGGGGAAAGATACCTCATACAATTCTGGAAGGTCTTATCTTTAATTCTTGTGCTGTTGAAATCTGTCTGTATCTCGTTTTTGCTGATTGAATAACTGTTCTATTTCTTTTCTGTGAGACTATCTGTACTGCTCTAAAAATTTCATTGAATGTTTTAGAACCTTTGGAAGGATATTTTTTTACACATTAGTTTTGTTTTTGTCTTGAGACTGAACTTATTTAACAGAGTTGTTTGGGGGGCAAAAAGGTATATTCAACTAAATTATCCTACTCAGATTCTTTTTAGCACTCTATCTAAGTCCTCACCTCTCCCAAAACAGTTCTTCATAGCTGGTTTCACAAAGTCATCTAAATTTATGGAGCAAGTAAGATTGTATTCAATTTCCTCAGTAAAGATAGTAATAAATGAATCTGAGCTCTACACTGAAAGCAATATTAGTAGCAAATTTTAATGAGCTGGCCAGGTGGTCTAGTGGTATTTCATTTTTCCTTTGACTGGGTGGGGAGAGGTGTGTTAGAGTTCTGATCCCTAGCTCACCCCTGGCCTGGGAGTGCTAGAGAGGTATTGCACTAGGCATGTTGGGAGCTGACCTCTCTCATTTTGTTCAAGACAAATCCCTTAAGCTGACCATGAAAGAGAGTTCACCGGAACTAAAGTGAACCATACTGAATTCATTGTTTGAATCATTGTGGCCTGGAACTTTGCAGGTGTTACGTTCGTGGGAGGCTGCGGGCCTACCCAGGGTGCTCTGCAAGAACGAGGCCCACACACTCTGTGAGTTATTGGCTTTATTAAAGGCAAAGTGACACATCCGCAACGGGGACTCCTGGCGTTGCTGTCACGGAGACGCGGAACCCAGCGCACCATAACCTGGGCCTGGTACGAAGTGCCAAAAACGGGGCGGACTCATACAGCTATATACAGACATCTCATACAGAAGCAAGCAGGGGCCGCCTCCTGGCTCAAGGCCATGCAAAGCAATTCTAACTAATTCATAACAAACTACAGCTGGCCGGCCTTGAGCTGCGATAACCGCTGAAACAATATGAGAAAGCGAACACCCTTGCTATGCCGTAACACAATCTTCTGTGGTACCCTACAGCAGGTTAATGTGAAAAAAGCTAGGTATGATTGGTTGGAGATCCTGAATACAACTCCTAAAGAGCGAGAAACAACTGTGAATTCAGGGGACTAAGACTTTTTTGTAGAGCATCCCAAGCATATTCATCATTTTACCAACACTATTGGAGCTCAAATAGGGTAGGTCAGAAAACAAGGATTCTGCTTAAAAAAAATGAAGTTTTAATACTTGTTTTCATTTCTCATTACACAATTTATTTCCCCACCAAAAAACAGAACAAGAGAAAACCCGGATTATCCAATAGGTTAGTCATTAGGGCACTCAAAGAGGATGTTGCAGACACAGGTTCAAGCCTTGCTTTAAATCAGGCAGAGTAGGTATTTCAACTTAGCTTTACTATGTCCTAGCTAGTGATTTACCACCAGGCTATAAAATCTGCCTCTCAAGTGCTCCTGGGAGTAGTGTTTCACATTGTAAAAATAAATAAATATTCCTTCGATGTTCTCAAGAGGGACTGACTCTATATCTTGGTGGTCACTTGAGATGTGGGAAAACTAGGTTCAAACCTGAGCTTGGGCTATTTGCTATTCTGGGCTGTGTCCTTTCTCTAGTTTTGGCCATAAATTCTGTCCTGAACCTGAGAAATCTTCCTGGTGAATTTTTTTGTCCAAACCTATGTGTTTCCATGAAAAGTTTTTGTTTTGATGAAGTGGCATTTTCCAATGAAAAATGTTTATTGAAAAATTCTAAATCTGCTATAAGCTCAAACTTTAACTCAATGGAAGATAAGGGTACTTACCACCTTGCAGGATCAGGCTCTTGATCATTTTAGACTCATGCTGAAAAAATCATGGTTTCCCTGGCCCCCATACTAATGCACAGAGAAGCCAAACGTCTTAGCAGCATTCTGTATACCTGCTGAAATGTTGATGTTTCAAACCCGCAATCTTTTTGGTCATGTTTAATATAGCAGCAAATATAGATGGTCTCATTTTGCTCTCACTTACATCTCTGTAAGTCCAGTGGCTTCAATGTAGTTACTTTTGTTTTCTATAGACATAAATGGGATTAGAAGGTGGCCCACAGAGAGCATGTCTTGAATTCTATTGTAAGTAATATCACTTAAAGTTGTGAATACTTCTTTTTCTTTACATTTGCCTCACATAGTTGACAGACCTTCAAAAATGTACAGTGAAATTTTTTTCCTTCAGTTTTTAAAATAATTAGCATGTTTTCATGGTCAGTACTTTTTATTACCTTTACTGAGCACTTTATATTTTTAACTTTAAAATGTGCTTATTATGCCAACCATTGCCAATATTTATAGGACAGTACACCTGATTGCTTTCTTATAATGATTTTTCTGTCTATTTCTATAGGAATGTTCCCAAGATGGGTCCAGCATGTAATTCTGCTCCGGGAATCACAAATTGTTCTTGAACAATTTGATAGGGATCATAGTATATACTGTATAATTACCTATTTTGCACTATTGCTTGGATCCAATTTTCCTGTATGATTCTAATAACAGTGTATAGAATATTTTCACAGCATCAAGTGTTAATAAATGTTCAGAGCGGTATGTGAGAACATCAGGGCAGAGAGAGGGTTAAAACAAGCGAAAAACTAAACCATGATGCACAGGGATCATGGAATGATTCGCTCCACAACTGTCCAGTCCTTCACAGTAGAACTAAAATTTCTTGCTTTTTTGGGAGGGGGTGTGTGTGTCTTACTGTAATCCTAAACCCTTGTATGAATTAAATCCAAAGTGCACTGTAAATTTATTAGTGAAAATTAAAAAAAAAGTTTTCATGCTGTAATTAGTATTTTATATGAAACACTGAGACGAAACTACTGAGTAACATGATGGTTTTAAAGCTTTAGATACAAGTTACTCACTAATAGATGTATAATCAGATATTCAGAAAAAAAAGTGGGTTTATTATTATTTTTAAAATAATCTAGTTGCATTTTGTGCAGATGACTTACAAAAGTCAAATCTTTAAACCTCCTCTTCTTCATTGATATTCAGATGAAACCAATCCATATAGTTACACCAGGACATTGACAGAATTATGAATGCCACGTAATTGCTGTAAAGTGGGATAATTATTTCAAGGAAGACAGTTCTCTCGCAGTATTGATTCCCATCAAATTTGTCAGTAGATGTTAAACTTTAATTAAAGGGTGATCTTTGTCAGTCTCTCTGTTTCCCAGATTTAAATTAGAGACTATATTATCATCTTCAATTAAGTTTACCTTATTCACTGTCAGGGATGTCTTTGGAAGAAATAAACTCTCTCCTCCAGTATTCCCTATCTGGGAGTTCTGAGGTGGTGACAGTACCACTGAGACCTCTTATCAATGTCAACATGAGTAGGGCAGAGCCTTTGGGATCATTGGTTCCTTAAGCATTTTCAAGAATTTGCTTACACAAAGGTTGCAAATGTTTACCTCCCATTCCCACCTATCCTGCCCCATATTCCATCAACAGGCCCAACTTCAACTGCCAAACAAGTAAACCCTTTAATACCATGTTTAATGCTCTTGGCCTGTCATGGACCAGCATTGACAAAATATTAGGAATAACTTGATGTAAGGTTGTAACGAGGTAGGGGCTTAGGCCCAGATTCTCAAAACTCCTGAGTTCTGCCCCTTTTCGGATTTGAGCCCTAACTCTTCAATAGAAGAGTTAATATCAATAGAAGTTAGGAGCCCAAAGTAACGTTGAGAATCTCTGCCTTGGAGACTTTGAGATGAAAGTTAGTGTAAGATGTCATGTTTTAAAGTACTTTAATAGAATGTTTTTGATCATAGTCATTCAAGTTCCTTATCTTTCATTTACCATTTAAGATCTTGTGACACCTCTTCTGAATAGATATTGGGAGGTTTCCTAGTATTTACATTTTGCCAAATGTCAAGTAAGATAGCATAAGTCCTTTAATACCTGTGCAATGCAGTGCATCAATAGAGAAGATTAATTGAAATCTACTTCATCCTTTAGAACAAACAAACACACAACTATGACCAAAGTAACATAACTTTTAACTTCCTACAGCAAAGGGATATGCACAGCAGCATAGATAAAATAAGAAGTGACCCAAATCTTCAAGAACAACAGGACGTTAAACCAAAAATAAACCATTTTTAGTTTAAAAAAGCCAATATTCTTTTAGCTTCTTTCACGACCAGAAGCAAAAATACCAGAATATCATGAACTCTTCTAGCTGCATAACAGGCAGGACAGAAAACTGAGAAGTTATTGTAAACTATATGAGATGCTGTTGTAAGATTTATAGATTGATCTCTTAAACAATGTGGTTCTAACAGCCTTTCTTCAGTTGTGCAGAAGGAAATGCAGTATTTGAACTGAGTTAACTTTCCAATTCTTCAGAAGTTCACTCTCACTGCTGTAAGGGTAGGGAGGCGAAATTATACGTTGGTTTACAATATTCTGAGGAGGTGCTCTGAGGTATGGTGATTACATCTGTGTATGAACCATGGGTGTTGATTCACTGATATTACCTCCTGTGGGAATTTGGAATGTTCAGCACCTCTTCTGGTCAGGCACTGTTACACTAGGCCTAATAGGTATGGACCCAATCAGAGCTCATTGTTGAAGCAAATGGGGAGTTTGCATACGGAGTAAAGTTCAGCACAGTGCAGATGGCTGGTGTAAGGCTTTCTGAACCACTTGAACCGGACAAGGCTGGGATTCCATTGGCTGTATGTGCAGCCATGCAGAGGTGCCACTGTATATCCCATATCCCAGTGGAAAGGCCTCGGTAGTTACCCTGCTAGGAATGGCTCTTAGGCCAGGAAAGGGGCCCATTGATCTGTGTCTTACGTGGAGTAACCAGGGCAGAGGGACTGCAACCACTGTTCAAACCCAGAGGCTGGAGCAGCAGCTTTTTGTGGGGAGGAGGGGCTTGCATGACAGCCTTGGGGGTGAGGGGAGACACTTCACTTTCCCAATCACACTGCATTCAGCTACTATTCTGCCTTTGTGTGGGTAGAGTGAACACCTGGAGCGGCTGCTGGACTTGGGAATTGATCCACCTCTCACTGAAGTCAATGGAAATATTCCCATTGACTGCGATGAAAGCTGGATTGAAAGCTGGATTGAACCCACTGATGTCACTGGAAGTTGTATCCTATTGTAAAGGTAGAATTGGTCCTTAGTCATTTATTGAAACCATTTAAAACCATATACAGTCCTGTACAGTGATTACAATATTATAAGAACAAGTGGGATTTGTATATCATACAAGTCTTAACAGATGTGCATTTATAGTTCTTAAATCTGTACATACTTAAAAGCTTTAAGTCCTATAGAGCTGCAGCAAAACATGAAATAATTCATGCAATGCTGCTGTTTCTTTTTCAGCTTCTCCTTTTTCTTAATGCTTCCATATCTTGAGCAGTGATGTAAAACTTCTGTTGAATTCCCCCCCTTTTTTTTCCCACCATGGCACAAAGTGAAGAGAACAAAGCCAAGGAGACAGTTAATATTCGGAATTTAAACAACATTTGATTAGGCGATAGCAGTGCTAATTAGCTGCTGGAATGTGAATAGTGCTGGGTAATCAAAAGTGAATTTGCTTCAGTGAGATGTGATGTCATGGGAAAATGGGCAGGAACCACAGGTGTTTTGGATAACAGGGAGTTTGGAAAAATTGGGGTGTTCTCTATGTAGATACATATATGACCCTCATCATATAAAAATACAAAATAAAACCAACACTAGAGACCCTCTACAAGAAATAGCAAAAGACTAACATAATATGTTAAACTATTTCTATTTCTATAGATGATGACAAAATAATGCAGATTTCTCCTGAGGTAATTTGAAATCAAACATAATATATAACATATTTAAACATTATTTTTATTCTTCATGTTATTATTTTTCCTCTTCCCCTGGACTTAAGCTGTGCATTGCAGATGAATTCTTGTGTACCAATGGAATTTGCTGTATGCTTTTTAGCCTTTGAACTTTGGTTTGTGGAAAGTAGAGTAAAATCTAATTATGAGGCAAATTATACAATTAAATAAAAAGCAGCAGCTGAGCATCGCAAACATTTTATGTGAAAATCCATAAGAAATGCTGCTTAAGTTTTTTACAAGTAAATGGCACCGAATATGTTATCTAATGAGGGGGGTTCCACAGCAGCAATTCATTTACTGCCATTGAGGCTGTATTTGCATTTTGGTGAATCCCTTCTTTCTTATGTGTTTAAAAATACAGTCCCAATTATGATGAAGTTGTGACGGGTTGGTATCACAGAAATCCCCTTGGAGCTGTCACCTGGTGTGCCAAGGCTACTTCTGCCCCTGCTTCCAGGCCTTTTCCAGCTTGGGACTCCAGAATCCTGTCTGTTTTGAGCCAGATCCGCTAATCTGCTGCAAACCCAGACCCAGGTCTGAACCACGTCCCCTAACAGCTGTAGGGCTCCTGGAAGCAGCTCAGGAAGTGCTCTTGCCTTTGACACCCAGGTGCCCAACTCCCAAGGAGGTTCAAACCCTGAATAAATCCGTTTTACCCTGTATAAAGCTTATACAGGGTAAACTCATAAATAGTTCGCCTTCTATTTCAATGATAGAAAGATATGCACAGCTGTTTGCCCCCCTCAGGTACCAACACGTACTCCAGGTAACTTAATAAGTAAAAAGTGATTTTAATAAGTACAGAAAGTAGGATTTAAGTGATTCCAAGTAGTTACAGACAGAACAAAGTGAATTACTAAGTAAAATAAAATAAAACATGCACGTCTATGTCTAATCAAACTCAACACAGGTATAAAAACCTCACCAGTTCCAGTCTTTTTCTTTCACAGGCTGTAGAACGCCTAGCCTGGGTCCAGCAATCGCTCACACCCCCTATTGTCTTTGTCCTTTGTTCAGTCCTTTCAGGTACGTCCTTGTGGGGTGGAGAGCCTCTCTCTTTATCCAGCTGAAGACAAAATGGAGGGGTCTTCCCGGGGTTTAAATAAGCTTTCTCCCGCCCCCCTCCGTAGCATCATGTTACCCTGGAGTTTTGGGATCACATGGGCAAGTCACATGTCCATGCACATTTCAGAAACTAGCCCAGTGACATTCTTGGCCCAGCTCAGATGTGGATTGGGTGCATTCCTTTCTCCAGACATGATCCCAGGCTCTTACCAAGGCTATATATAAAACCAGCAAATATAAAACCAATATTCATAACTTCAACTACAATGATGATACATGCATACAAACAGGAGGAATAGATTCAGTAAATCATAACTTTTACAGACATATGTTACATGGCACATGTAGCATAAAACATATTCCAGTTACATCATGTATACATTTATAAGCATCTCCCCATAAAGTCTTATGGAGACACCGTCACAGAAGTGATGGAACAAGTTTACCCATTTAGAAATACTGAAATCCAGATAGTATTTCTAAACAGCTTGAACTAAAGCTCTTTAGCTAGGGCTGTAATGGACTTATAACCTCTGAACATCAGATACAGAGGGGTAACTGCAATACACACTCACCAGCGGGCTACAACTAGCACCAAGAGGCCCCATCTGGAGTTCGGACCTCTGGGCACCACTGCAGAATAGATATAAATGAGACATTCAGGTATGGGCCAGAACGCCAAAAGTGTGTTTTCTAATATGAATTTTTCCCTATAGTTTGGGGGTGGCATGTTTTAGTAAGGGCATAAGTCTGCAGTGTTCTACCTCTGTGTGGCAGAAAATGAGCAGGATGGGGAATGAGATGTAGCTTGATCCCACATTGTTAACTCACTGAATCAGCACCAAATTGTTCTGTTTCCATAACAGTGTCTGATGTAATTCGTTCCACAAACTGCACAGTATCCCCTGAGTAATGAACACAGTCAAAGCTCAAAGTATGTAGACTTTTTTTTTTAATCATCAGTGAAGGCTCTATGTCTTTTCAGCAACAGCGGTAAATAATAAAGGAAGAATCTCACAGAAATACTTTTTAAATTTAGCTTCACCATCTCATCTAGCAGTTCTCACAGTCCAATTTCTACCATATACTGAAAGGCAGGCAAGCAAAACTGTAAATGATTTCTGTCCCTCAGTTTCCTTGATTTGAAGAAAAATTGTAACATCAAACTGAAATGGAGATGGTAGTGCTAATATGTCTCCGAGCCACTTTCAAAAGAAATTCACCCCTCCCTACCACCCAAACTAGTACCAGGCCAGAGGTTCAGTAGTCCTACACTTCAGATATTCCTTTTCTTCCTTTTGAAATGTTATTTTTTTGAGGATATTAGTTTCCTGACTCCAGCCAGCCACTGCATTACTAGAATCACCTTCTATAACTTCCAGTCAGACACCTTCCAGTCAGACACCAGCGTGGTCCTCAAGCTCAGAGGGCTCAGACAAGAACAGGAGAAGGAAAGGAAAGACTGCTGTACACATTTCATGGAGGAAATCCTGATGCTGCCTCCTAGCTAGTGTCATGTCAACAGAAAGCTAAGAAAAAAGGGAGAAGTGTGATGTGGTACACAAACCCGGTATTAGGCAGGAAAGGGTTAATGAGCCTGTGGTCTCACTCAGTCCTGCCCTGCTTCACTTGAGAGAGATTTCAATCCTGGAGGGAGGGGTTAAAAAGGGCAACAAACCTGATGCCGTGGCTGTCTGGGAGGAACAGAGGACATTTCATGCTAGCCCCTTGAAAAAAGACTTGTCCGAGGCCAGGGCCTGTCCTAGGGCTGCCTGAAGGGAGGCCAGGTTGGGGCTGGAAGATAACCAGAGGCTGCTAGACTCCAGGGTATTCCTAGGGGCAGGTAGGCTCATCACAAGACTCTTCCATGCACTTTGTTCCCTGGGACTATGGTGTTTTTCTTGCGGGGGTCTGTGGAGGAATGAGCCTGGGAGGGGACTGGCGGAAGGCTGTAGAGGCAAGGTATGGTAAGGAGGTGGTCCAGGTAGGAAGATTTTAGCTGTTTATTAAAGGGTCTCTGGGCTGGAACTCTGCATAGAGGGAGGGCCTGGATTCCTCTAAAGGTAGAAGGTAAGGGTAGCATGGATGCCTCAGAGACAAAGGCTGGAAAGGATGATTAAAGTTGAAGTTGGGCTGAAGACCCACTGAGAAGTTGCTGGACTGTAGACATAAATGACTCAATTTACCCTGAAAGGGCACATGTGACCTGACTGGAGCACTGAGTCATAAGAAGAATTAGACCGCTGCTGGACTGGAACAGCTGTCAGCAGGGGAAAGGCACCTGAGGAGGATATCCTATTACTTTATGCCGAGGGAGAGTGGTGATTAGGGAGTGACTTTATCACAAGAAGGCAGCAAGGCAAAAGCCTCACAAAGTCACTCAAATTCTTGAGGGTTAGAACTAAACTAGCTCTAGGAGTAAGTGGCAACAAAGGAAGGTCTAGTCACAATACTTTAATGAAGGGTTTTTTTTTCTTTTTAATCAATGTTAACATTTTCTTGAGCTGAAATCAGATAAGTGATATGCTCTCCTTCCAGGCCTGCTCAGAGGTTCTTATCCCTGACAGATCTCTCCAGCAAAGATAGTCTTTTATTCACTCCTAAGGCTTGCAGTTAGAGGGAGGCGATATTTCCGTAAGAGCCTGTTGACACTGGGACCTTGAAAGTGATACTGTTCTTTCAATGCTGTCATTGTGCTGTCCTTTTAGTGCTGTCATTATAATACTGAGCAGAGGAAAGAGTGTTCCCTGGGGCTCCCTCTGTTACATTTTGCTAGGGAATCTCACTGAAACATACAAGTTTATGAATGTAATGTAATTGTATTCAAGGACAATTATAACTGGGAATTTAATGGGGAAAAAGTCATGAGCATCGACCAGAGCCATTTGTTTTTCCTTTTCCAGTGCTGTTGTAGATGTTAATTAAACTTTCATTTATTCATTCATGGTCCTGCAAGGTGAAACTGATACATTTTTCACTCAACTAATTCAGTTATATTACAATGAGGTTTACGGGAAGCCTTTAGCTCTCACGAGAGCCATTAAAGCTACCGATAGATCATATATCTCATCTGTCACAAAGACTTGCATGTTTGACACTCTCTAAAAGTCTTCTGACTCATGAGATTTTTGGCAGGTGTTGAACTGTGCTGGCTCACAGCAGTTTGGCAAACTGATACTTTTTCATGGTCGCTTCCATCCTTTTTGTTCTGCAGAATCCATTTTCATTTAATAATAATAATAATAATAATAATCATTAATCATTAATAATACAGAAGTATTGGTCTCCAGTGTAAATAAAGGTGTAAAGATGTGGTTTGACATTGAGATAGCTATCTTGAAGTAAATTAGTAGTGGAGATAAGGCACACGTTGCTTTCACCTTGATGTATCTAGTCACGGTAAACCTGAAGTGGGGGATTTATGATTGAGCTCAACTAGCCACATTGAGGATTTTACATCAAGAGATCTTAAGTTAACTACCTTAAAGTAAAAACACTTTTTTTTTTACTTAGCTTAAATTTCTAGCTCTTTATTGTTGTGAAGACAATTTATAAAATGTAAATACAGTGTAAACTGATGCTCTGATATCTGCCATAGTCTGGAGGTAACCTGAAACAATAGCTCGGAGAGGAATAAACTACTTTCATTCATCTTAATGAAGTGTTAACTCTGAAATAGAGCTGGGCAAATAATGTGGGTTTTTTTTCAGTTCACTGGCAATTCAGGAAAAATAAAATAAAAAAAGGTTTTGGGGCAAAGTGACTGAAACGTTTGGTGAAATCCGCATGAATTCATGAAATATTTTGGGATCACCCAACCTGCATTTTTCGCTGAAAAACGTTTCAGCAAAAAAAAATTTGTCCAACTTTATTCCGAAGAGTAATTTAGATAACTTAAATGTCAACATTTGTAAACAAGTTCACTGCTGATCAAAGCAGCACACAAGAAAGAAAAGACACAATTGTGTCAACACATCTGCACAATCCACTGTAAGTGATGTATTATTTTTGTGTCACCTGTGCGTGGAGAGCATGGTCTGTGATTTGAACTTGGGAGAGTACCATGACTTTTTTCTCCCCCTATCAGGCAGGTTTTTTTGTAAAGATATATTCTTAGTCTTATGTTAATATACCAATATTAATATCTCCTAATCCAGAATGCTGGCTGGCTACATTGACATTTGGAGTAGGAGTTCTAACTCCCCTAATACACCTCTTAACAAATGTGAAGAAACCAGGGCACAAGTATGACTGGTATTGATGGCATCTCATTCAGTTAAACATCCATTCGATCCTTCTGCTTAAGTTCCTATAGCATAACCTTTAGCTTTGCTGCTATTTTTTAGGCCCTGACCATGTTTAAGGAAATTCACACCCATCTAATAACTTAATTTAGTTATATCAATTCACACTCCTAATGTAGATACCCTGCACTCACTTACAGCAGGACTTACACCATTGAAGCTTTATTGGGTAACAAAGTAAAGTAATTTTTTACCAGTGTGAGTGTCCTAATGCAGATAGTCTGAGTTCAGTACAGGAATTATTAGTGATAAGGTCCTTTAAAGAAGGTCTTCAAATAAAGCAGTAACAACCAAACAGATACATTTCCAAAGTCCTGTACAGGTAAACTTCTTCTGAACAATAAGTTTGCAATAATTTAGGTTTCGCAGTCTACTTGATCCTTCACCATTGAACTGAATAGGAGCTTTGCATTTAAGTTCCATGGGCCCAAGATCAGGCCCATTACATGATGCTGTCTTCCTTACTAGATGGTTCAGACAGGACTTGTGAGAACTAATTCAAAGCAGTAAAAGAGAACTTCTAGGAACAAGGTAACTGAGTAATTTAAGGTAAGGTGTCTGGATCAGAAGTCATCCGCTTTGTCTACAGCAACATTGTAGATGTTTCAATTATCACAAGGAGTGATGAGCAAACTGCCCTCTTTCACTAGTCTGGTATTTAGTGCCTTTGTCTTGAAACAAACATTACAATTTTTACTTAGAAACTGGCCCGTATATTTTTTTAGAAAATAATGTTTTAGGCAGGGAATTTGCCTGCTCTTCTTCTCTCCTCCAGAGTTCCCTAACCCTTCCTTGCTCATCTTACTGTCCCCCAGGGCCTTTAGAAACATCTGTTATTCGTATTTTGAGGGCTACAGAGTTTACTGTGTGGAATAAGTAAGCATGCTTCATTAGGTATTTGCCAAAACTGAGCTGTAAATGCAGCTTGAACCCCGCAATATCCCACTGAAGATGGCATGCAAACTACAGCCCATTGGGCAACTCCCCTGGTGAACACCAGTTAAACTGGCAGGAAATGGGGATATTGAAGTTGTAATCCAGAAGAGGCAAAAGATACTCCTGAGGTTTTCTGACATCAACCAAGACCTGCATTCAGCTAGATGAGGTAGAGGATGTTGGCAAAGGGGTTTGAAAATGTAACATGAAAGTATAAATGCCAACGATGAATCTACTAATTATTATAGTCATATGCTGGGAAAGTGATGTAGTCCCTATGGTTTCAGAAGCTGTCTGCCTCTATCACTTTGCTACAACACAATCTCTTTTCAATGTGAAATCACAAGAACCAAACTGAGAGGCTCCTCCCCACCTTTTCACAAACAATAATTTCCCTTCAAATTCCATGAGGAGAATAAATAATAAATATAGTATATTAATATTTAAGAGTGAAAAAATATACTGAACTTATGCACAAGTTGATTCTCTGAACTCAAGGGTTTTCTGCTGGAGATTGGTTGACCTAAGTGACTGGGGCTCCACCAAAGACTGCAGAGGGAGATATATTGAACAGTGAATCCCCAGATGCCTAGCCATACCCTTTCTCAGGCAGCACCACCACCCATTTTGGACAGAGCTGGCAGACTGAGAACTACCTAGCTACCACAGCCACCTGCCCCTCTATTTGACTTCTTGGGCCTTTGGCTTTTCAAATGCTTCAGATTCATTCTCCTGTGTTTTCTGTGTAGGAGGAGGTAACGGTAAGGATATATTTTACTTTGTATTGTATTTTGTTTGTGCACATTCTTTAATTTTACCATTGACCAAGACCATCCTGTTTCCCCCCATTACTGGAGACCGTGGTTCTGTTCTATGCAGTTCAGGTTCCTGCACTACCCTCATAATCATAGTATCTGACCACTTAGTGCTACCTGCTGCTACCATTGACCTGCAGAGTGATCTTGAGCAAGTCACTTTGACTTGCTATGGCATGCCTCAGTTTCCCCACCTGTAAAATGGAAATAAAGGTAACAAATTAATAGCTCTCCTATGTAAAGTAATACAGAGATCTTTAAAATCTAAGTATTATCTGAATAATCATATAGTTCTATTCCAGTTGGATTAATAAGGTTTTTTTGTATACCAATTTTAATGTTTAGGCACTTGTACCCTGAAGTCTCTTAGTAATTAAGAAAAATTATGAAGATGAAACATACAAAAGACTTCCTCACCCCACCAAAAACAGTGTCCCAAACTCTATCATGAACACATGACAGTGGATGCTTTTCTTTCTGGGATGAGAAAATATTTTTTCTGTCTTTCCACTGACTGATTTAATATATGTGGTTATATGTTGATAGTTGATAGATGTTTGGCTGTGTGTGTGTGTTCCCTCTGTGTGCCGCCCCAGCCCTGTGCAGACAACTGGCATGGAAGACCTCAAGTGAACCGCCCAATGACCACAAGGTCCGTTAAGGGATGAAGGCACCCAACCAGGTTTATTGTCAACAAAGCACGGTACTATTATCCCGCAGACTCTACTGTACCACTAATACATGTATGCCCATAACAATGGATTAGCTCAGTGAATGGAGGGACTTTCTGTTCCTCCCTAGGCTAGACAAAGGTACTCCCTCTGAGATGCATCTTTATATCCCGATACAAACAAGTTAGTACTGCCCCTCTGACATAGTTAATTACTGCCCCCTGACGTGGCTAGTTATTACCCATTACCTTGTACACGTTGGTTCAATCAAAACATCTTTCTTACGTACTATCATCCTGACCTTATCTTTTAGGAGGGGTCAGTGTGTTCCTGTTATCCTTGGGGAATGTTTTTGTGATATTGGGATGTTCTGATACTACTTGATATCAGGATGTGTTTGCGTGAGTACTCTGTGACTAGCACTTCTTAGGAATGTGTATTTTTGCAAT
Organism: Macrochelys suwanniensis; assembly: GCA_033296515.1. NCBI lineage: Eukaryota > Metazoa > Chordata > Testudines > Chelydridae > Macrochelys > Macrochelys suwanniensis. The sequence goes on along the minus strand of CM065776.1, from coordinate 132,884,151 downwards.
ATCAGCCCTGTTCTTGCCAGATTCTGTGAGCAGGTCCTGCCTCATACCAGGCCTCTGATACAAGGGCTTATGTCTCAGGCTCTCTTCCTACTACATCATATAACAGCAAGTAGTGTGATGTTATCATCATTGATTGTTCCAATTTTAAAACATAAACTTGACTAGATAGTGGTCCTGCTACATAAGAACGTCTATTAATATCACAGTAAATTCAATGTGTACTGTAAATGGTTCTTAAAATTTTTGGTCCAAGAGTGAAGAAAAATCAAGTCACTATCAAAAATAAAAAAGGATCCATTGTAAAGTGTTTGTGTGTCCCTGACATCCAGCCCCAGTTCCTAAAATAACAAAACATTCTCCTTTTAGAAGAGTGTATGTCTGTAGCAATCTAGTTCTGCATGTCGCCTCCTGTGAACTTCAGTGGCACAGCCCTTGGTTTCATTCCAGGTCTTCTCTTCATCCCCAGTCCTATGAAAGTTCCAGGCCAGCTATGCAGAGGAAACCTAGCAGGTGAAAAGCAATTAACTTAAGAGTTTGGAAGAGCATCTTCACCAGGGTCTTTTAAAAAATAATCTAACCACTAACAAACACCTCACTGCAACTCTGGTTTCTGAGGTTTCCCTTTCTCTAGCCGAGTACAAATGCCTGCAGAAAGCAGGGGCACTGTGCTAAAGCAGTGATCAGCTGGCTACATTTTCCTAATCATGATCTCATTAGTTTAGACAGCCACCATCTAACGAAAGGAAAAATACACTGCTGTTGATAGCTGCACTAGCTATGAAACCTAGAAACCCATGTTAGGGATCTGAAACAGCTGTGACTTTGTTGGGATAGAACTCCATTGGCACGTGTACGTGAAATGGATGAAGAACCACCACCATTCATTTGATATAAAAGGATATAATTTCATATGTGCCCCTGACTCTATGCTATTTTAGATAGAGAGGATGGGACAGGCTTTGCGAAATCAGTGGGTCAGATCCTCATCTAGCGGAAAACATGTTTCTCCATTGACTTCAGTGAAGTGCTGCCTGAGGATCTGCCCCAGTATCCTTGAATAAATAGGTTTACTTGTATCAATGCTGTTAGATTTAAAGTGTAGCTGACCCTTTTATTTTTTTCTTAAATAAAAATCTCAGGCCATGTCTACACTAACAATTATGTCGGCAAAACGTTTGTAGCCCAGGGATATGAAAAAAAACAGCCCCCTGAATTTTGCCAGCATAAGTGTTAGTGCGTAGGGGTGCACAGTGCTATGTCAACAGGAGAGGTCTCTCCCATAGGCATAGAGCGGCTACATGAGCGCTCTTACAGCAGTGCATCTGCATCGGTACAGCTGTGCCGCTGTAAGCTCGCTTGTGTAGACATAGCCTCAGATCATTTGAAGACCGTTGCCTGTAATTGTTGAAATGCTAAAGTTTCGCTGTGGTGTTTTCCTGGAAACCTTCTGTGATCCTTTTGTTCAGTCTGTTGCTGCCCTAACTGGTTTCATGGTCCGTATGTGTTTTGATTGACACCTACCTGCATGTCTTGCTTCTTTGTGTTTTGCCGATTGCTGTTCTGGAGTGCATCAGAGAGTAACACTTTCCCTGCCATATGCAACAATTTATTTTTAGTAACTATTTTGTTTGCCTTCTGCAAATAAACACAGAGAGGGTAAGTAGTGAGGGAAACTTTTACATCTCCCCTCACAAGTTTGTTTTGCTTTTCTGTTAAGTATCAGAGAGGTAGTTGTGTTAGTCTGGATCTGTAAAAGCGGCAAAGAGTCCTGTGGCACCTTACAGTCTAACAGACATATTGGAGCATAAGCTTTCGTGGATATAAATATGCAAGCAAGAATCAGGCTAGGGATAATGAGGTTAGTGCAATCAGGGAGGATGAGGCCCTCTTCTAGCAGTTGAGGTGTGAACACCAAGGGAGGAGAAACTGCTTTTGTAGTTGGCTAGCCATTCATAGTCTTTGTTTAATCCTGAGCTGATGGTGTCAAATTTGCAAATGAACTGAAGCTCAGCAGTTTCTCTTTGAAGTGTAGTCCTGAAGTTTTTTTGCTGCAGGATGGCTACCTTTAAATCTGCTATTGTGTGTCCAGGGAGATTGAAGTGTTCTCCTACAGGTTTTTGTATATTGCCCTTCCTAATATCTGATTTGTGTCCATTTATCCTGCCACATTTATCCTGCCACAAATCAGATACATTGGTTAGTCTATAAGGTACCACAGGACTCTGCCACTTTTCTGTTAAGTAACTCATTTAAAAAAAAAAGGACAAGTCTACACTACAAAGTTTTGCTGACATAGCTATGTCCATCATGGGGGTGGGGAAAAACACACACACCCTTTCCTGACATAGCTACACTGGCAAAAACTTTAGTGTAGATGCAGCTATGTTGAAGGAAGCATACTTCTGTCAGCATAAGCTATGCCTACATTAGAGGGCTCTACTGTTAGAGCTAAAATAGCAGAGCATTTGTAATATAGACAAGGGCTAAATTTGTGTATCTGAGATTTGAATTACTCTCTCCACTCTCTATCTATTAAAGTACTAAAAGGAGCATCTCTCCAAACATGCTGACAGAACCCAACAAACATGTTGTCCCTTGAGCAAGACATAGCATGAGGGGCAGAAGATTCTCCCCTCCTCTGAAATAAATATCCAAAGTTTCAGATCCCTATAAAATGTTTGATTTTTATTACACATTCCAGGGAAAAGGTACCCTCGGACATGCAATATTTAATACATTTCAATATCTTTTTGGAGAAGTTATGGGGGTGTTGAAAAATAAGGTTCATAATAGAGCTACCTTCAGTATTAACTATGGAATGACTAGTGCCACTCTACATTAAAAAAAAGTGGAAGATGATATGATCAGATAAGGCTTATTTTGCATTGTTAATATATCACAATAAGAATAATTGTACCAAGGACTAGTCCTTTTTTTAAACTGAGTAAGAAAATTACATATGCTAATACTTTGTACCGAAATACAACTCTGATCCCTTTTTCTTTAAGAATAATGCACTTGAGGAAACATGTAACAGAATACAAAGTACAGTAAGTCAAATTCACGCCAGGCAGCCACGCACAGCAACATATGTCTGTGGATAAGCCTGGTTACTGTTTACCTTGAAAGATGACTGTACTTAAAATCAATTGAGCCCATCAATAATATACTAGTAGTAAAGGACAAGAAGCAGGATCTGCATTACAATTGTTATGCCCACCAGCAAAGTTCACAATAGGAGTTTTCCCTTATTCATGAACAATTAGACACCTGTGACTTATTGGCTGACTTGCAGGAAACTTCATGGGTCAGTACTAAATGGTTAGGAAGGTAGACAGGCACTCCAGAGTCTTTGTTTGTGAACAAAAAGCAGAGATAAATCAGGAATAGATGTAGTCTTTTGTTTCAATGGGTGCACTGCACTAAACTGCTAAAGAGGTGCTGGTCACCCTTAGCAGCACCCTCCACCCTAGCACTGCAACACGAATCCTGACCTCATGAGAAGGGGAGGCCCTGGTGGGAGAGGAGAAGGGGCTGAAGAAGGAGTCTCTGTCATGATGGAGGGGTGGCTGAGCTGAAGATGAGTGGCCCTTTGGCCCCATGAACCAGGTCACAATGTGTGGAGCGGTGAGCAAGACCCAGCTCTGTGGAACAAGAACCACCATTGTGGGGTGAATGAAGGACGGTCTCATAATTTCTGTGGGTGAAATGAAACCCATGAACCCCTGCTAAAGTTACTTGTGAGCTGAAGGTATCTTTTAATCATTTCTTGTAGTTTAAATTATTAGGTAGCAAAGCAGACCTCATACTGATGAATAGGAGTTTCCAAAACAGGAATTCTTTGTCTGAATCTGGCTCTAAAACTGGACTCAAATTTCAGTTTAAAAATGAGAATTGGGGACGCACTGATCCCATCCTTTTCAACAAAGTTAACGTTGAGAATATTAATCATCCACCAGAAACCCCTTCTGCTGAACCGAGTACAGGTACTGACATGTTTCTTTTGTGTAAGATTGTTCCCTTTGCATATATGTGCCTTTTATAGGGCAATGCATGGCCTATGTAATGACCAGCTAGAATTGCAGTCTCTGTGCTAAGGGAGCACAAGGAATACTCCCTCCCTACTCCACAATAGGGGCAGTGATGGGTGAGCAGGAAGAGGGGCCTTCCCTCCATCCTGCATTCCATGGGCCAGCCAGTACAGTTGTCTGAGTGTGGCAGTGTGGCAATCTGCATCCCACAGGCATGCTACCTCTGTATGCTTGTGCCCACCAGGAGGCAGATTGTGAGTCAGGGACAGAATGCCTTCCTGACCTCTTAGCTTCCGACTCAGAGCTGTACCTACACAGTTTAATGAATTTCTACATGTTCAGAGGCATGTGAGCACAATTTTCAGCCCCAGCAGTTGCTCAAGTGAGCTGTTGCATGGGCACCTTAATGGAATTCAGTTTGATCATTTTGTTAATCTTGAACATTAATATGTTTTCTTGAAAACTAAAAATGACTTTATTCCTGGAAACACCCCAGCTGATCAGCCTGTTTTTGTTGAGCACCTTGTTACAACCTGGGGCTCAGTTACCAGTCTGTTGTAAGTGGACCCATGTGCTTCTAAGCTAACTGAGTCTGGGCTGAGTATAGTGACTGTTTCTACCTCTAGGTCTCTAGGATTCTGTGACGGGGGAAACTAGGCCCAGAGGCCCCACTGTTGAAGACCTCAAGGTCCTGCCACATCCTGTCACAGAAAGGAGCAGAAGAGAAGACATCCAAGTGGCCTAGACTTGCTGCAGGGGAATTAACCAATCAGAGGGGCTTGAGAAGCAGCCAATCAGGGGCCAGGAGGGCTATATAAAATACTCTCAAGACTCCCAGTCTGCTCTTGATTGTGTTCCAGCCTTGCCTGAGTGCTGTTCCAGCCTTGTCCTTCTCTGACCTTGCTCTAGCCCTGTGACTGACTCGCTCCAGCCTAGTCTCCACTTCTTGATCTTCCCTGGATGCTCTTACTCTGAGTACCCAGCTTTGACCTTTGGTCTGTGTGACGGGTTACCCCATAAAGCTTTATGGGGAGAGGCTTATAAATGTATATGTGTAACTGGACTATGTTTTATGCTACATGGGCCATGTAACATATCTCTGTGAAAGTTATGACCTACTGAATTTATTCCTCCCGTTTATATGCATGTATCATGGCTGTAGTTGAAGTTATGAATATTGGTTGTATTTCTTGAGAAAGGAATGTGCAGGTTAAGTGCCCAGTCAAGAAACACTTAACAGACAAAAGAACTTGCCGACACCAATCCACATCTGAACTTTGCCAGGAATGTGGCTGGACTGAGAAGGAACTGAGTGGTGCATGGACAGGTGACTTGTCCATGTGACCCCCAATTCCATTTGGTAACTGGATGCTACACAGGGAGAGGGAGGGGTGTTCACCCAGAGGAGAAAGTCTATTTAAACCCCTGGGAAACCCCTCCATTTTGTCTTCAGCTGGCTAAAGAAAGAAGCTCTCCACCCCCCCAAGGACACCTGAAAGAGACTGAACAAAGGACAAAGACATTAGGGGGGTGAGTGATTGCTGGACCCAGGCTAGAAGGAAGATAGCCTGTTCACTGGACCTAGTGAGGTTTTTATCTGTACACAGGGTGATTAGACATAGACCTGCGTGTTTTATTTTATTTTACTTAGTAATTCACTTTGTTCTGTCTGTCACTACTTGGAATCACTTAAATCCTATTTTCTGTACTTATTAAAATCACTTTTTACTTATTAAGTTTCCTAGAGTACGAGTTGTTACCTGGGGAAGGCAAACAGCTGTGCATATCTTTCTATCTTTGAAATAGAAGGCGAACTATTTATGAGTTTACCCTGTATATGCTTTATACAGGGTAAAACAGATTTATTAAGGGTTTGAACCTCCTTGGAGTTGGACACCTGGGTGTCAAAGGCAAGAGCGCTTCCAGGAGCCTTACAGTGGTGAGTGGACTTGGTTCGGACCTGGGTCTGTGTTTGCAGCAGATCAGTGGAATCTGGCTCAAAACAGACAGGATTCGGGAGTCCCAAGCTGGAAAAGGCCTGGAAGCAGGGGCAGAAGTAGCCTTGGCACACCAGGTGGCAGCACCAAGCAGGTCTCTGTGACCCCAACCCGTCACAGTCTGTATCTGGACCCCAGCTACAACACTGACTTGGCTTGTTATTATTACATTACTTACAAAAGAATTTTAAAAAATCTGTATCCAAGTCACTTTGCATGTTTAAAAGGGGGCACAAACATATCTTCATGAAACAATCAGAGAAGGAAAACTCCACAAGACATGAGCAAAGAGATTGGAAGGAAACATTGATTGAAATGGGAATACAGATCTCAGTCACACACAAACCCTTGGTGCAGTCACATTCAGATTGTGAGATGTTTGAAATTTGCTGGACTCCTTTCGTCTCCTTTCGTCTACTACATTATCAACCTATTACCTATTAAAAGTAATTGTGAACCAAAACCTTGGAACCCAGAATCCCTGTTGTAGGGAGAAGGGTGAGATCCAGATCTGAATGTTTTGGGACCATCTCGAATAATGATAGAGCTTGGTTGGTAAAGACCTGGCAGAACCGGGGAAGCAGGCTGTTAGGTGCCCCTCGTAATGCCTCCCTCTGTCATACTGACGCAGAGAAGGGTCCTGACAAAACATACTAGCGAGATGAGGTCATCAGCTTAGTTGCACCCCACTCTCTCTGAACTTTTGCTGCCAGTGAGGTTGCTGTATTTTGTCTGACCTCACAAATCAAATCCCAGCCATGCTTGCTGCACCCACCCAGCTCTCATCTCAACAGAGCTTTCTCTGTCCTTTTTGTCTCAGTTCTTCTGTATTTTTACAGGGTATTTAGATCATTTACCTGCAATATCAGCCATTTAATGTCACTCCTTGCACCCTCCCAGTTCCATTGACTCAGAATATGTTAAATTCAGTGCTGTCTGGGCCATTATTCAATAATCAATAATGAAGGTGCTAGCGTTAAAGGGTTTTTGACTGCACAATGACATTTCCCCTCATGTGTAGGAGACAGCCTTTCATCTTTTATTAGTAACTCCCATGAGCACACACTCTCCTCTGCCCTGCTGACAAGATGCTTATGCTGTACTCAATTCCTGATGAGCTTGTGACAGTGTGTCAGATCTGTGTAAAGGGCACCTTCCTACATTCCTTCTGTGAGCTAGCCACTGGGACTACTTGTGAAAGTAAGAGTTGTAGGATCTAGGATACTCCTGGATTTTACTCCCGTTACCCACCCATCTCACCAATTTTACTTTGCAGGTTTTGCAGAGACCACTCTGCTGTTCGCATTATATCAACTGCACTGCAGCGCTGCACCAGACCTATCCTCATGTTATGACTAATATGAACCAGTGATTTTCATTGGTGGCTGCTAAAACAGGTACAGTGAAGGGGTTATCTCTGGAGCATATTATTGGGAAACGTAGCATCCATGAGTGGGTATCATGGAGAGGAAAGCATCAGGCCCCTTTCTGGTTGTTTCTTGAAGGCAATTGTAACCTAAATGCTTGTTCTGCAACAATTGATTTTCTTTAGTCTAAAGAGGAGAAAGAAGTAGTGGGGAGGAGACATGGATTTTTGTTGAATCCCCTGTGTATCTACACATGTCTAGAGAGCAGGGCTGAGAAGTTATCTAGAGGCACTAAGAGGCATCTAGAGGAGGGGAGTGTGGGGAGTACTGGTCATGCTCAGAAACTGTATGATTCTATGGCAAGGGTTTTGATTAAGAGCAAGCTTTGCCAAAAAAAACCAGTGCACTCACACCAGAAAGTTTGATTCTCCATCAGTTCTTCATTTATATTTGAACCTCAGTGACAATCCATAATCCTGGTTTGGGGGTCTGATTACTGTGAGTTGTCCATCTAGCTAAGGAATGCTCCCTGAGATAGGTGTGTCACTTATACCTGCCCCTATTGATGGAAGCTGCATAGGTGACTGCATTCCTTCCATAAAAAGAAAATTCTAAAGAAATTAGGCCTCCAGGGGGCTTGAAAGTCATAAGAATGGCCATAGTGGTTCAGACCAAAGCTCCATCTAGCCCAGTATCCTGTCTTCTGACACTGGCCAATGCCAGGTGCCCCAGTAGGAATGAACAGAACAGATAATCATCAAGTGACCCATCCCGTCGCCCATTCCCAGTTTCTGGCAAACAGAGGCAAGGGACACATTCCTGACCATCCTGGCTAATGGCCATTGATGGAGCTATCCTCCATGAATTTATCTAGTTATTTTTTGAACCTTGTTATAGTCTTAGCCTTCACAACCTCCTCTGGCAAAGAGTTCCACAGGTTGACTGTGCATTGTGTGAAGAAATACTTTGTTTGTTTTAAACCTGCTGCCTATTAATTTCATTTGGTGACCCCTAGTTCTTGTGTTATGAATAAGGCTGCAAATCATTCACAGAGGTCATGGCTTTCATGACTTTCCGTGACCTCCATGAATTTTGCAGAGCTGGTGTGTCTGACCCCAGGACCACCCCAGCAGCTGGGGAAACCCTGGGGGCAGACACACCAGATGCTACTCTGGCAGCCTCAGGCAGCCGGTCCCCAGTGCTGTGCTGGAGAAGTGATCTGGGACCAGTGGCAGTAGCCACGTGGCCCCAAGCCATCCCCTGCTCAGATCAGCAGTGGCATGGCCCCGGGCCACCCCCCACCCTGACCAGCGGTGGCGAGACCATGGGCCACACACACCCCCCGTCAGCAGTGGAGCCCTGTGTTTCCCCCCCACACACACAGCAAAAGCATCACCCAACACTGCCCCCTCCCCAGCAGCAGTCTTCAGGAGTGCCCCCCTCCCAGAAGGTAAGATTTAGTCACAGCAATTTTTAGTGAAAGTCATGGACAGGTCACAGGCCATGGCTTTTTGTTTATTGCCCATGACCTGTCCATGACTTTTACTAAAAATACCCGTGACTAAAATGTAGCCTTAGTTATGAAAAGGAGTAAATAGCACTTCCTTATTTACTTTCTCCACACCAGTCATGACTTTATAGACCTCTATCATATCCCTCCTTGATTGTCTCTTTTCCAAGCTGAAAAATCCCAGTCTGATTAATCTCTCCTCATATGGAAGGCATTCCATACCCCTAATCATTTTTGTTGCCCTTTTCTGAACCTTTTCCAATTCGAATATATCTTGCTTGAGATGGGGTGACCACATCTGCACGCAGTATTCAAGATGTGGTCATACCATGAATTTATATAGAGGCAACATGATATTTTCTGTCTTATTGTCTATCCCTTTCTTAAGGATGCCCAACAGTCTGTTTGGTTTTTTGACTGCCACTGCACATTGAGTGGATGTTTTCAGAGAACTAGCCACAATGACTCCAAGATCTCTCTCTTGAGTGGTAACAGCTAATTTAGACCCCATCATTTTATATGTATAGTTGGGTGTGACAGGGTTCAACTCACCACTGTGGCACCTCCTTCTGGGTGTCCAGCGAAATAACTTAGTTTGCCAGTGTGCCCTCATCTGGTGACATCTCACCACCGTCACTTCTGCTCTAGGATCCATGTCACCCAAAGGACCACACCATTCTCTTCAGGACACAGCCCTCTGGCTGTGTCACAGTTTGTCCTCCCCGCTTCTGGGGGAACCATAGTCCACTGTCCAGCCACTTCCTCAGTGGCAAGTGGGGTGGGGGGTGGGGACCCAGGCCCACCCACTATTCCAGGTCCCAGCCTAGGGATCTTGTAGATGGCAGCCATGTGCTGTGTCCCCTCCAACCCCGCAGTCTACATTCCTGGACCACATCCCCCCAGCCCCCAGCACCTTCTCTGCCTTTGTCTCAGAGCCCCAGCATTGCAGCTGGGAGCTCGCTCTCCCTCTCGCTTCCCTGATTCTGCCCAGTACTGCTCTGTCCAAGGTGCTAGCTTCCCTCTGCCTGTAAGGCAGCCAGTCCTTCTCACTCCTCAAGCTCCAGGGAGTAACTGACTTGCTCGACCCTGCAGCTCTTCTTATATGGGCCTGCCTGAACCTGATTGGCTGCTCCTCAGAGCACTCTCCAATTGGCTGTGTCCTGCACAGCCTCCGTAGGGTTTTCTTAACCCTTTATGGGCTAGTGTGGGGCACACACCCCATCGCTCAGGGATTATGTTTTCCAATGTGCATTATTGTAAAGTCTCCCTTTGTGTGCGTTACCCCGGGAGTGGATCTGTATATAGAAATCTGAGACTCTGATGTCCATTGCATTAGTGGTTTCTAGTCTAACCCCTTTGAAGGACTCATGACCACTACCAGCTCCACTTCCAGACAGCCCTAGACAGGATAAATGTAATCTCAGCTCTCATTGTAAAGTCAGTGGTTGTAGATATAAAAACATGTTTTTATCACAAGCAGCCCCAACTACAGAAAAAGCATAACTCACTTTATAATGTTTCCAAATAAATTTTATTGAACCAACTCCACATTGGTAAGTCAGTTAGGAGAGCATTGTGTATTAAAATTTGTAGTCTTCGGGAGACTAAAGTGTTGTCAGCCACAGATGGAAAATAGGAAGTACAGTGAAAACAGGAAGTGAGCCTCTTGTCTGAAGCCCCTGAGATGGGTCCAGATGACCCTAGCAGACAGCTCCTGCTCAATGATGAAGAGGAAGGCAAAAAATCTCCAAGGTCTTGGCCAATCTGACCTGAAGGAAAATTCCTTCCTAACCCCAAATCTGGTGCACAATTTAACTATGAGCATGAGAGCAAGAGTGGCACAGCTAAGCATCTAGGGCCATAGGAGGATTTGCTGAACTGCATCAGACTGCTGGTCTTATCTGGCCTGGTATCCTGCTTCCAGCTATGTCAATATCTGGTTTTTCATAGAGATTCAAACCCCATAATTCATTGGGCTAATTTTGAACTAGGAGAGAAAAAAATCCTTTCTGGCCCCTATGCAGGTGACCATCTGAAGCCGTGAAGCATTACATATGATTGTTATTATTTCACCTACAGAGAGACAAGCGTTACCATTTGGGGAACAAAGCTGAGGTTTATTTTTTCCTGAGATGTAGAAGTGAGATATATGGGATACAGGCAAGTGGGGAATGTTATACATGTTACAAGGGCAAGTTTGACCATTATGTCTAACACAAAGATTCCAATGATTCCATGAGATTATTCACAGAGTAAGGTAGTAGTGACAGTGAATAATATCCTTTAGGATGAGATTATGCCACCCTTGCTCATCTTGAATAACAGCTTACTCCACAAGTAGTGCTATTCATATCAATAGCATCAGCTGTGACATACGCTGCTGCTCCGCCTGGTAAGGACGGCATGTGCTTGGCTTTATACAGCACACCAAATGTTCACAAATACATGCCCAAGGCCTGTCCCTCCCCAAATGAATAAAGAATGACATTTTCCCTAAGGTTTAGGAGACAGCCCCTTCTTTGGGATATGACTTCCACAAGCACACACTCTCCTTTGCCCTGCTGACCCAGTGCTCATGTTGTACCCAATTCTCAAACAGTCTGATATACTGAGGGTGTCCCTCTTAGGACACTTAATTCTCTTCACTTCTTTTGGTGTTAAGATGCAATTGTGTCTTACCAATTGTATGCATATTGGAGCTGTAACAATGTGTCAGAGCTGCATTCCTGTCATCCTTCTGTGAACTAGCCATTGGAACAACTTGTTAGAGTAAGTACAGGGTCTGCCCTAAAAGTACAGTCATAGATTTTTACTTTGGTCATTTTGTCAGTCTAGTTGTGCAGGTCTAAGAGGGACCTGTAGCAGGATGGTCACCCGCTCCTGCCCTGAGGGGCTTAAAACAGCCCAGAAGAGGGCTGTGGCTTGGGGTAAGCAGCTCCCAGGCTGATTGGGAAAGCAGGCACAGCTGGGGCCACGCCCCAAACAGCCCCCAGCTGGCCCTTATAAAAGGGCTGTGAGCCAGGTGCTTAGGCAGTCTCCTCTAGCTGTAGAGGGAGACAGGCATGGCTGCTTAAGAAGGTGCCTAAGGTGGAGCAGGGCTGGGGGAAGGCTAGAGGAGCTCTGCCCTGGAAACCCCCCAGGCTGCAGGCCTAGAGTAAGGCCAAAAGGGGTACTGGGCTTGCAGGGGGCAGCCTATGGGTAGGCAGAGGCAGCAGGTTCAAACCCCCCTTGCCTATGATGAGTGGCTTATATCCTTCAGTCTGCCCCAGTGAATGGGGGCTAGACAGTGACTGGACAGTAGACAAAGTCTGAGGCAAGGTGGGGATAGTGGGTGGGGGTTCCTGGAGAGGCGAGACCCAGAGACAGTGGGGGCACTGCCAGGGGGAAGCACCCCAGAGAAAGGGCCACCGGGATCCGGGAGGGACTCGGGACACAGCAGCAAGCAGGACACCAGCCTGCAAAGAGCTCTCCGGAGGTTGGACCACTAATTCCGTGAGAGACCAGCAGGCGGTGCCGCAGGGGTGAGTCTGCACACTGTTAGAGGACCCCTTTGCAGTTCCCATTATATTAACTATAACTATATTGAGGTTCATCAAATAACAAAGCAATGAATGAAAAATGAATAAAACTTTAATAAAACAAACTGGAGAGTGTCTCTGGTGAACTGCTGCACATGGCCATGTGGTGATCCCAACCCCCGCCTCCAGGACACATCTCCAAATTCCTATGTTCAAAATACTGTTCATATGAGGGAATATCTCTAAATTTTATTCTTCTGCAGCCATATTTCTATATCCTCCCTCTCAAAGAAAAACAAATTAACTCATATGCATATATATAAATAGCTAAAAACTATCCAATAACACATGCATTACATTCTCAACCCATCAAATACATTTCCATAAACCCAATATGTCAGCTACCTAGAGAGGAGAAGTTACCAGCACATCACTTTATTTACCAGTCACTTTCCTCAAATACCCCATCTCCAGGCAGATTAGCAAATCCCTATGAGTCTTTCAGAACATTTAATCTCCCATTCTGATCTTCACAGTATCAGTCTTTCATTAGAGTCTGAGTTGTTTCTCCATGTGCATTGATGATAAAGGATCAGTCATATGGGAAATGCTAGAGTCCACATCTACTGTAAGTGTTTTGGAACTTTCTGGGATTACTCATAGATCCCTTCGATTATGTTGAAATGCATCCCCCTGGTCTGTCTGGACTACATAAAACCTTGAATGCAGCTGTTCTTTAATGGTACCTCTTTGGCCTCAAGTATCAGAAGTGATTCCTCAGGCACACTCTATCACCTGGGTTAAGAGAGGGGAGATCATGGGCCCTTTTGTCAAAATAATATTTCTGTGTAGACTTCTGATTTTCTTTCATCTTCCATATGGTTTCATTGTTATGAGATTTCAGCATATTATGAGTAATTGGTAAATTAGATTTGATCCTTCTTCCCATTAACAGCTGAACTGGAGAAAAGCCATTTTCCAAAGGTGTACTTTGGTAAACCAATAAAGCTTTATAGAAATCGCTCCCATTGTCAAAAGTCTTTTTCATACAGACCTTTCCACAAGTCTATTTGAGGGAATTTGGATTTGACGTTTTCTGATGAAAATCCAAATCTCTGGCAAATTGCCTAAAATCTGCACTGGAAAACTGCAACCAATTATTGCTAAAGACTTCATTTGGAATTCCATGTCTGGAGAAGATTCCCTTCATGCCAGCTATCGCTGACTTACTGTTAGTACTGTGCAGTGTGTGTGCAAATTTCAGGATACAGACAATAATAATATGTGACTATTAAATAATCCTTTTATTGCCAGGTAAATAAATCAGTGTCTACCTTCTCATAAGGCCTTTGTAGAACTGGATGAGGTCTCAGTGACTCTGCCTATTATGGCTTGTATTTCACATGAAAAGCAGGTTCCTACCACATCAGCAATGCAGTGATTGATACACAGCCAATGCAGAACCTTTCATGCTCCTTGTTTGCACTTCTCAATTCCGAAATGATCCTTGTGGATCTTTAGTAGCATTGCTTTTTGGAGACTCGTTGGAAATACAACCTTACTGCCCTTTAAAGTCACTGAATCTAATACAGTAAGTTAATGTCTGCAGTTACAATAGTCTCTTATACTAGGAGGGCAACTGCTTATTTCTCCAGGCCACTTCTTTAAGGATTCCCAAACTCTGTTTCCTCTCTTATTTGTGGCAGTTTCCTGTTAGCTATGGGAATTGACTTTACAATGAGATCTACTTGCATCTCTGTCTCGAAAGTCTTCTCTGGTTTCGTGGGAGCCACTACTCTAGAAAGTGCATCTGCGGTGAACATGAATTTACCGGGAGTATAGGTGATAACCAAATCTTTGCAGCTTTATCATCATTCTTTGAATCCTTAAGGAACAGTCATTTAGTTGTTTTTTAAATAATGCTATCAGGGCTTGTCATCCATTTCAAGTTTCACTGTCTATTCATAAATTATACTGATGCATCTCTCACGGGCAAACACTATTCTTAAAGCTCCTTCTTGATCTGTGTGTATCTGGTTTCTGCCTCAGTCAGTGATTTGGATGCATATGCCAATGGTTGCCAACAATCCTAATTCTTCTGTAAAATCACTGCACCTAACCCAGACTGTGAAGCATCTGAGTTTAATAGGCCGCCTTAATGCATAGAAATTTAATGCTGGTTTCTTGTGTGAAAGTAGAATGAATTATATTGTAATTATAATTCATTAAAGAAACGCTGCTTGTTCTTGCTGTCTGTTGCTTTAAACAGGAGAAAGGTTTGTTGAAATATAGTTGTCAGGAAGAGAAACATTAAGGTGTGTGAGACAATGGGTCCTCTTAAACTAATGAGCTTAAGAGCTCCTACTGAGCTAGAAGATTGGTAAAAGTTAGTATGCAAATAAGATATGTATGTATATTTGTCAGTTTCTGCTCTCTTTTGTTTTTTATGTTAAGTTTGTCTCCCCTTATCTGTATAAATAAGATAGCTTGTGCCTTTGCATGGGACTCACATATATCTGGGTGCATTGGCAAAGAGCTTTGCTAATAAACAGAGTGGTCTGACAAATTTTGTGAGTCTTGAATCTGACTTTGACACTTGTATCGGTTGTTGTTTAAAAGCTTGTCACGATTCCTACTATTCTGTACCCCAATACCATTCATTTTTATTCTCTACGAGTTTTATCAAAGCTACTGCTTTGGTACATAGAGTAGGTCTGAATTTTCCAAGATAATTAACCATTCCCAGGAACTGTTGGATATCTTTCTTTGACTGGGGATGTGACATTTCATTGGTTGAATGAAATCTTCCTCTTATCAGGTTTTACACCTTCATTGGAAATAATGTCCCCAACAAAAGTCAGTTCTATAACTCCTAAAACACATTTTCCTTATGTAGTTTGAGGTTTGCAGCTCTAGTTGCATCCCGGACTAACCGAAGTCTATGACCATGCTCCTCTTTCATTGAGCCCCAGATGATGATGTGTTAAGGTGTCAACACCATCAATATGTTCATAGACCTTTGCAACAGGTCATGATATTCCCAAAGGAGTGCCTCCTAGCCAGGTTCAGTATGATCCTGTAGTGACAGCACCCATTTTACCAGATTGAGTTTTTCACATGCAGCCAGACCTAAAACTGGTGTCACCTCATTGGCACTACAAGAAACGGGAGCCCGTACATGGTGGTTTTATGGTTGATGCTTGCAATGTACTTCCCCTTTACTGGTATATTTGTTCCTTGGTCTCAGTTTTGGTCTTATTTTTAGTCTCTCATAATCTTGTTCAGACAGAATATTAACCTGAGCTCCTGTAGCAAGTTTCAGTGGAATAATTGTTCCATTCACTGTCATAGGCAGTATCCAGTCCCTCTCATCAGGCTTGCTAGATCCCAGTACATCTATGAAAAAGTCCTCAATCAGATTGTCTTTAACTGAATGCACTTGACTTTTCTGCATTTGGGATCTGCAAAATGATGCATTTTCCCCACATTTATGACAGAGTTTCCCAAAGGCAACATACTTTTTGGGGCAACGCTATGATGCACACCTTCCACATGACTGACTGTACTCAGTCTTCATCCTAGCAATGATTTTCATAACAAGTGGTTCCACTCTTTGATTTGACCTATTCTGGTTATATTCTTTTATACTTATTACATGGTTAACTCCTTCTGGTGAATTCAGCACGCTGACTTGTGCTTTCACAGTTTCTACTGCCCTGCATATTTGGAGAGCTTTTTCTAAGCGTAAGTCTCCTTCAAGGAGAAGTCTCTCTCTTAACACATTGTCTTTAATACCACAAATGCTACTATCTCTGACCAGAGACTCTGTCAGCTCCACCAAAAGTCATATGTTTTACTGAGTTTCCTTAATTCTGTGACATACTGCTCTATGGTGTCATCAGTTTTTTGCATGCATGTAAAAAATCTCTGTTTCTCAAAGGTGTCATTCCTTTTTGGAATGCAATGTTCCTCAAATTAGTAAAATAGTCAGTATTTTACTTAACTTCATGATTTCATCTTCTTCAAACTTAGAGTTGTTATGGCTTTCACTTTATCATTTTTCTCCTTTGCCCCATGGCTGCTAAATACAATTCAGATCTCTGTCTGAATTTTTTCAAGTTCTCTGCAACATTGCCTGACAATTGCAGACTGGTTGGAGGTTGCAACACATCCATTTGAGGCTTCCCCCAACCCCACCCCAGCTTAAGCTAGTCAAGCTACTATTGTGCTCACCAAATACATGCAAAATACATGCCTCTGTGCCTGGTGCTCCACATGCCTCTCTGGTGCTTCCCGTTGTCTCTGCTTTCAGTTGAAAACACAGGAGTTAACTTCAAAATGGCTGCAGTTTCCTTCTCATTCAGCACTTCTGACATCATGCAACAATTTGGGGGTTCATTAAATAACAAACCAGTGAATGAGAAATGTATAAAACCTTAATAAAACAAGCTTGTGGGTGTGTTTGGTGAACTGCTGCACATGGCCATGCAATGTTCCCAACCCCCACCTTCAGGGCACACCTCCAAATACCTATGTTCATAATACTGCCCATAATGAGGAGCATCTCTAAATTATAACTTCTACAACCATATCTCTACAATGACTACAAGGCAGCTCACCACCAAATTCACACCTGCCACCTCTTTTACCAAAAAAACCTAGGAGGCCGTATTATCATAGAATCATAGAATATCAGGGTTGGAAGGCACCTTAGAAGGTCATCTAGTCCAACCCCCTGCTCAAAGTAGGACCAATCCCCAATTTTTGCCCCAGATCCCTAAATGGCCCCCTCAAGGATTGAACTCACAAACCCTGGCTTTAGCAGTCAAATGCTCAAACCACTGAGCTATCCCTCCCCCCAAAACAAAAGAACACTCACAAGTGGAGTTTTGTCTTGATTTGTTGGTGTGGTAAAATCTAGATCTGTGCTTTTAAGGCAGATCCTGCAACCCTTCATTGAAACATTTCAGATTTCTAGCAAAACACAGGCAGATGGGCTTGTCAAAATAATACTGTTTTGCAACAAAGATGTCTAACAAACACAAGTTCCATTTCTTTTCATAGCAGCCTGTTTTGTTTGGAAACTGGTACTTCTAGGTGTGCACACTACTCACATTGCCCTCCAGGACCTACTGAGTTCAACAGAAATTACCCATGCAGAACATAATGTGGGATCAAAAGAAGTAAGACTACTTGAATGACTAAGGTCAGCTAGAATTGGTGCACTACTCATATGCTTGAGGTTAAGCATGTGCTCAGTTGTTTACTGCGTTAAGGCCTTGTAGACTTAAAAGGGGCATTTTAAGGATCAAGGAAAATTTTCATGTTTGTAAGAGAAAAAAACAAAATTAAAATGATTCTTAGACACAAAAGCAGTGTGTATGCATTTCTTTTTCAGTTCTCTCTTTTAATACAGTAAAGAAATCTACTGGAAACAACTAATTGTAACAAATCTGTAATCTTTAAATTACCTTTTTTCAAAATGTTTTAATTTCTTGACATCTGCTAGTAAAACCCTCATTGAAATCAATGAGAATTTTCCCTGAATTAAGAATATGTAAGATTGAAACCCTAAAGAATGAGAGAATGTGTAAGATAAGATTGATTGGAGGAAACTATTTGAGGTGAGGCTAGATTCCTAAATCAAATTCAAATGATAGCAGATTAGTATAGCTGTTAAATGTTCAGATGTAATAAGACATGATCTTATATAACAAATTCAAATGAAGTTTTATTAAAGTAAAACAACTAATCAATCCTAATACAGCACTATACAGAATGCAGAAAGGATAACATACATTACCATCTGAATGTGGAGAAATGTTTGCAGCTTACTTCATTTCTAACTAAGTTCCCAAAACTCTTTCTTTTTATAGCGTGTCAGACAAAGAATTCTTTTGTGAACAAGAGAAATTGTGCTATTACACTTTACTTAATTAATTATGGAAGTTCTTGCATGGTATCTCCGTTTACATGATTGAAACTAAAGGAATTTCAAACTCATTATTACTGAAAACAACTGTGGAAACAAACACTTCCAAATGAGTTAAAAACATCTTTCAAAGGGCCATATCAGTCACAGAACTGTTCAGTGATCCACTGATCTGGATCATAAGTACCCCTTATCAATCACACTACCTTGTTCATTACAACACACATCTGTAGTAACAGGCATCCTTTGTTAGTCAACTGGGGTCCCTTTCTGGATATAGGCTACCAGAGTGGATAATTAAGCACAGCCCTACTACAGATTATAGACATTAGTCACACACTAACTCAGTCTAAAATATAGTATTGTTAAGCCATTGGAGTTTAGACACATTGGCCAATAAGCAAGGATCCTGCGATTTTTGGCCAAATAATCGTGAAAGAATCCTGAAAGATTTATATCTACTAACACAGCTAAATTAAGCCAGTGCAGATTGCTTGTTACATTACTTAACATTCCCAATTCCTTACACTGCTTAGTCATTCCCAGTAGCTATTTAAATAAATGTATAATAATGTAAAATAAATGCTAGACAGTTTGTAGATTTAAATTCTAATTTATCTTTAATGGGTGAATTTTCAGCTACTGTGAATCCGATGTGAGACGTTTTGTGAGCAGGTCATGAGGGCATGATATGATGAAAGTATAATTGTCTTAAGTAGCCGTATTTGTTGTTGATTTTTCACCTATCTTGGGGCCCCAAAGAGTTCTAAAATACTGCAGGCATCTTTGCCTGTAATGGACATAAATGTTTGTTTAATTAAGCAGTTCTACTGAAACAATCACCCACACTGAAAAAAACAACTTTTTTCATTAAGTGATAATGGTTTTTTTGTTTTTATTTTTGCATGTGAAATATTCCAAATTGACAGCTCTAGAGAAGTATTGTGCTTTGTTGCAGAAAAGTAGAAATGAGCAGTGTCAGTGTAAGTTACCCCACACCAGCCAGCCACTGGTTTACCTCAGTCCTGATCTGGAGAGGCTGCTTCTAAGGGGCCAAAAAAAAAAAAAAAAAAGAGTGTATGTTCATTAAGTTCCTGACATTTCTCTCTCTCGCACGCATTACCCTCCCACAAAGGTGCCAATGTGTCTACTAGGAGCTAGCCTGAAAAATCCATTTAAAATAAGCTACTGACTGACTTATGGTCACTTCTAACCTGGGCTGTACTGGACTGTGAACTAGAAAGAATAAAATGTCACAGCTCATTAATTAGTACCCCGAGCCATCTACAGCAGTCATATCCACACATTTCTGAGATTTGAAATTATTTGTTGTATATAGATATTAATCCAGACTATTAATAGATCAACCATCACTTCACACTGAATTCACCCAAATATATACCTAGAGTATAAATTGGCTTCTTTTCTTGGTGACTTCTTTTTATGAGCTTTAGTAGAAGTAGGAGATAAAGGTTTGGATGAAAATAGGGAAATGAAGGATGACTTTTCTCTCTCTAGTCACAACAGAAGCAGCTACTTTCTCTAGGAGATTATTTACATCAGTTCCCACAATCCTCTGTGTGGGGTTGTTCCATGCCCTAGTATATCGACTTTTTGAATTCATCTTGCTCCTCTGAGGGGAGGGAATCAACATATAAATGTGCTTCTTCCACAACTTGAATTGGTATTCACCCAAGAACTACAGTGTAAGTGGTGAGACCTCTGTGGGCTTGTCAGCAATCATTCTTCTGACTACATCCCAGGATCTTGAATCTCTGTCAAGAAGTGCTATGAGTCCAGATACTATAGCAATCTCTGTGGACATGCTTATGTAGAATGGATGGGAGGAATAGCTGGTTCTTCCTACCTACCATCTTTTGCACAGTTGGGATAATACGATGATGCTAAAATAACTCTGAGTCATTACATTTATTCTCTTCCCCTCTTGAAAAAATATTTTACATCAAAAGAGACCTTTTGTGTCAAAGTACTGCTACTTATTATCTTACTCCAACTTTCTCTTTCACCTCACACAGGCATAAATGTGTTACACTGATATAAGAATGAGTAATGAAACTACTAGATCATGCCTTTTCTTTCCTGAGGGGACTTGCTTAGGCTGTGTCAATGGAATGGAATAAGCGTTGAGATCTGTGCTGAGAGTACATCAGAGGAGTTCAGTCTTACAACATGAGATTTGATTCTGTTGCACTCATTGCTTTCATGATACCATGAGTTCCAAGGATTGTTTGCATTTGAACCTAGATTCAGCATGCTGCCAAAAACTTTAATGTAACCTAGGCAATCTGACTCTAGGAATACAACATGTCCATCAACATCTTCTGTTATCTCACAGTCATTTTGAATAACATCCCTAGTGCAAAAAAACATGAAGGATTGTCTATTGGTTAGACTCTTAACTTGGGAGCTTTAATTCCCTGCTCTGCCATAGACTTTTGTTGTGATATTGGACAAGTTACATATGGTATGTCAACACTGCAGCTGGGTGGTGTGATTCCCAGAATAGGCCGAGAGACATGCTAGTTCAGCTGAAGCTAGCATGTTAAAAATAGAAGTGTGGATGTTGTGGCACTGGCAGTGACTCAGGCTAGCTATCTGAGCATGGACCCAGGAGACTAGGTAAGTTGGGATTCAGGTGGCTAGTCTGCTGCAATGTCTATTTTTAGCATGACAGCTTCAGCTAAACTAGTACAAGTCCATCTGTCTGCACAGGGAATCACACCTCCAAGCTCCAGTGTAGCTGTACCCTCAGTGTCTCTATAATGGATGATAATAGTACTGTCCTCACTCACAAGATAATTGTGATGATAGATACATTGAAGGTGCTTGGAGGATATGAGAGCCCTTTAAATACCATAGATAGGTAAATAGGGCTATTCACAAAGGATATCTGGCTAACATCCTTTCCTCCCCTAATCTGTTTTCTTAACATGGGCATAAACTAAAGAAAGTGCAGGATGCTTTCTCAAGAAGCTGACCAATGCTTCACTGAGGCTACTTGAAATCAAGTACATTTGAGATACAAGAACATAGCCCATATTCATAACTTCAAATACAAAAAAGATACACACATACCGCTAGCATAATTATAACCAGCAAATCATAACCTCTTCATAGACACCTCACATGACAACCGTGGTACAATATTTGCTGCAAATATATAACAGTGGTGGCAACAATGAGCTATACAGTCCCAGTTCATATTAATAACGTCACACCAATTTATGGTGCTCTTAATAGAGTTCCAAAGCAATTGAGCCACTCTATTCTCCAGAGAGTTGTATTAATCCAAGGCATCTACAGAGATTGTGGGAGAGGCTGATTACCTCAGTGTACAAAGAGACTTCATGAAGTCAGAAGTTTGAATTAATTCCCCTGGAATTATCTATCTATCTATCTATCTATCTATCTATCTATCTATCTATCTATCTATCTATCTATCTATCTAATGCCTTAAAGTATTCAGAAAATTTAATCATGCTAAGTGATTTATTGTTTGCCAGTCCTTATAGTATGGTTTTGTCCCTTAATTGTTCTAAGATGAATTGTAATTGGCCAGTCCTGGCTTTTTCATGAAATCATGGCCATGTTTAAATCATCTGTAACATCTTGATCCCCACATCATCTCATTTGAGACTAAGAATAAATTAGCTGCTCTAATAGATTCTCCAAAGATGAAGGTGGCTAGGTGATTCCCTACCTCTCTCATGATGGAGAAAAGAAGCACTTTTAAACTCCTGCATAAAGTTGATGCCTTTAGACTTCTCTCTTTTCAGTCCATTCTGTGACCCTCTGGCTACTTTCAGTTCTCATTTCCACTGCAAAAACTTGAATATGCAACTTTAATAACTTTTAATGTTTTAAGTGCTATACACATATTTTTAATCATCATCATACTAATTCCTGCTCAATGCAGTTCTTGCCTGATACAAAGAAGAGTTCTTTTGTAGCATATGCAGAATGTGTTCAGACTGGATTATTCTACTCCTCATGAAGCTCTTTCCACATCTGAATCCCCTCAACTGAGAGCACTTTATCCCTGGCTCTCATATAGTCCCAGAGAAGCACAATTGTCCATTATAGACCAGTGAGCCTGACATCAGTACCAGGAAAACTGGCTGAAACTATAGTAAAGAACAAAATTGTCAGACACATAGATGAACGTAATTTGTTGGGGAAGAGTCAAAGTGGTTTTTGTAAAGGGAATTCATGCCTCACTGATCTAATGGAACTCTTTGAGGGTGTCAACAAGCATGTGGACAAGGGGGAACCAGTGAATATAGTGTACTTAGATTTTCAGAAAGCCTTTGAAATAATCCCTCACCAAAGGCTCTTAAGCAAAGTAAGCTGTCATGGGATAAGAGGGAAGGTCCTCTCATGGATTGGTAACTGGTTAAAAGATAGGAAACAAAGGGTAGGAATAAGTGGTCAGTTTTCAGAATGGAGAGAGGTAAATAGTGGTGTCCCTCAGGGGTATGTACTGGGCCCAGTCCTATTCAACATATTCATAAATGATCTGGAAAAATGGGTAAACAGTGAGGTGGCAAAATTTGCAGATGATACAAACCTACTCACGACAGCTAAGGCAGACTGCAAAGAACTAAGAAAGGATCTCTCAAAACTGGGAGACTGAGCAACAAAATTGCAGATGAAATTTAATGTTGATAAATGCAAAGTAATGCACATTGGAAAACATAATCCCAACTATACATATAAAATGATGGGGTCTAAATTAGCTGTTTTCACTGAAAAAAGAGATCTTGGAGTCATTGTGTATAGTTATCTGAAAACATCCACTCAATTTGCAGCGTCAATCAAAAAAGCAAACAGAATGTTGGGCATATATACATCCCTGGTATGCGCGCATCTTAAGTACTGCATGCAGATGTGGTCACCGCATCTCAAAACAGATATGTTGGAATTGGAAAAGGCTTAGACAAGGACAACAAAAATGATTAGGGATATGGAATGGGTTCTATATGAGGAGAGATTAATAAGAAGGGGACTTTTTAGCTTGGAAAAGAGATGACTAATGGGGGATATGATAGAGGTCTATAAAATCATGACTGGTGTGGAGAAAGTAAATAAGAAAGTGTTATTTACTACTTCTCATAGCACAAGAACTAGGGGTCACAAAATGAAATAAATAGGCAGCAGGATTAACAAACAAAAGGAAGTATTTCTTCATGCAACACACAGTCAACCTGTGGAACTCTTTGCCAGAGGAGGTTGTGAAGGTCAAGACTATAACAGGGTTAAAAAAGAACTAGATAAATTCATGGAGGATAGGTCCATCAATGACTACTAGCCAAGATGGGTAGGGATGATGTCCCTAACCTCTGTTTGCCAGAAGCTGGGAATGAGTGGCAGGGAATGGATCACTTGATGATTACCTCCTCTGTTCATTCCCTTTGGCACCTGGCATTGTCCACTGTTGGAAGACAGGATACTGAGGTAGATGGATTTTTGGTCTGATCCAGTATGGTCGTTCTTATGCAGGTCATGGCAGGGAATGATGGAGCTGTGTTTTGACCCATCTGTTGCTTTGAAGATCAGGATCAAGGCTTTGAAATGTCAGTGGAAGTGGTTGGGGAGCACAGCATGGGCTCATAGCAACCTGAGCCATTCAGGTGGCAAAAAGTCACATTCTGGAGCCTCTGGATTGCATACATATTCAGTGCCAAATATGATAAACAGTACTACCCCAGGTTTCAAAATCATGAGTCAAATCCCCAACAATTATGAGAGTGGCCCCAAAATCATGAGGTTTATTTTTTTAAAAAAATTTAATCATGCCTTTGTAATTGTTTTTTGATTTTTAAACTCCTTCTACACACAGCCCAATGTGTCTGTGACAATTACAATGTCACTAGCTCTCACAAATGTGTAGTGAATAAAGAAATTTTGGTTCCAAGGCAATAGTTCTCACTAGAGGGTCCAGTCAGGATCCAGCCCCCATTTTGTTAGGTGCAATATGAATTCATTCCCATAATTACTCCAGGATCCTTATACTAACTCTTACACATGAGGCTTCAGCAGGGTTTGAAACCAGACCCTTTAGATCAAGTCTTGTCCACTTCAATTATAGTGTAAGGGATAGGAGAAAGCTTGTTGTTACACTCCATGTGGGCCATAAATCCTGGTCTTTGGGCTTATAATGTAGTGGAACTTTCACTAGGCTACAGGGTATTGAGGAGAAGGGGTTGAGAGTGGTGACCAAGACACATTCATATCCAGGGCCGGTGCAAGGAAGTTTTGCGCCCTAGGCGAAACTTCCTTGCACCAGCCCTGCGTACCCCCCACAGCCAGCCCCCCCGGCCACGGGAGCTCCGCCACTCTGCCTGTGGGCCACGGGAGCTCAGCCCCCCCGCCCATGGGCCGTGGCAGCTGAGCGTTGAGCCAGGAGGCTGGGGGGCGGCTTGCCGCGGCTGCCTCCCGGCTCCACGCTCAGCGGCTGAGCGTGGAGCCGGGAGGCAGGAGGCAGCCACCTGATGGCCCCCAAATCCTGGCGCCGGTTGCCTAGGGATAGCGCCAGCCCTGCTCATGTCTAGTTTGCTTTCCCAAAATCATATGAAGATTTGAAATGTATGTCATCGTGAGCCTGCCCAGATCAGGGGTGAAAAATCACATTATTCGGTTGGCAACACTGGGAGGTGACATGTTCACAGATTTCTGTGGCCAGATTGTCTTCCAGTGGTGGTGTTGGGGAAACAATTTTCTAGAAAGCTACAAGTGAAAGAAGTATTTTTAGCTACCGATGCTACCTAATTAATTAATTTAGTTAAACCTTAGGGAAGAACTGAAAACGGGTCCCTGTAGCTTTGTGTCATTTTGATGAAGCAAGTGGTGGGGCAACTGCCTCAGTGGATGACAGAATTCTGACCAGATCTTCAAAATGTTTTCCCCTCTGACCACCATCACCGAAGTCTAGCCTGGGTTCGGTTACCACATACACATATGCACACTATGTAAAGAGTTCACTCTAGGGATGAGTAAACTGGTTCATATAAAATATTAACTGATCCAAACCTTTACCCACTTTTAGCAATGAATGTATATTGAACCATTGCTGAGGTTCTGAAATGTTTATATTATTTTTAATTCATTTTGCATGCCTTTTCATTTCCAAGTTCTGGCTTGGGCTGAGAATAAAAGGCAAGACAGATAGGTGAGAGCATCTGTTTTATTGTGAAATCTCCAGCCCCATTCTGCAGCTTCTAGAAATTGTAAGCATTGGATAATTCTGTGGATGCTTATCTAAACTGAACCTAAACTCCAAGCCTTTAGAGGTTCACCATGCCTAGTCTACAGTTTAATGCTAGATTGATAACATGCTATAGCAAATCACAGCATATTACTGCATTCTTATTGAAAGGATTCAGCACTGAAGGCTTTTTTTCATTTACAATCTGCGATAAGTAAGTTTCATTACTACCATTGAGAAGAAAACTAACATTTAGAATACAGAACCTCAAAACAGAGAAACTGAAATAATTTTTCCCCACAGGCTTACGACTCCAAGACAAATGTATTGCAGGATTAAAATCAAGCAGGGTTTTCTAAAACCTAATGATGTGGAAGTCCAAGTGGTGAAAGAAAACCTGAGAAGTAAATTATCTTTATTTTGTATCCTGCAGTGGAAGCCTGCTGTGTCTTAAATATTAGCATTCAGTGTTATTTCTTGTGCTATAGAGGTTACAATGGAGAAAAACTTAAACTAATCTGTCTTCACTTGGTGCAAGCTAACAATATAAAACTAGACTACTGCTATAAAGTCAGCTGATTATTCTGTGCAGACACTACTTTTCTGCCATGATTTATTTCCCTAATAAAACACAGCCAGTATTCTCTATTTGCTATGTGATAGATATAAATAATATGAACTATACAAAAGGGGTGAAAAAACATATTGGAAAAAAAAAGGCAAAATGATTTTGCCCTTAAAGGTCTGAAAGTCCATAAGGTGTGTGTTTCAATCTACAGTAGGGTAAATTGGCTCAACATCCCTAGGGAAAACAGGAAAATACTTTATCATTGCGAGAAAATGGGAATTGCTTGCTCTGTTTTAGTTTAGCTAAATACTTCATTCTGACTGATAAGCAGCACACTATACAACTCATTGTTCTCCTATGGCTTCTCCTGTTGAGTCTCCTAGTTTAGATAGTTCTTCATACTATCAGATTTATGCTAGTGAAGTAACATGCCTTTTCTCCATTTCATCCTCTTTCTGTCCTATAATATATAAATATCAGGTACCAATAGTTCTCAACAAGGTAGTGGTTTTTTTTAAAGTCCTGCTAATATATGGGCATTCCTAGCTGGCATATTTCTTTCATATTAGTGCAGGTTTTTCCATAGCTTTCTCCTGTTCCCCTATTTACTTTATTCCTCCTACACTCTCCCCCAAGCATTTCTTATACAATATAAATATAATCTCATTTTAAAAGCACCTTCCTTAACATCCCAAGGCTCTGGTGCTGTCAAGTTTCCCTTGTTCCTCATGTGCAATATAATCACACCCAGGAGAAGTTGATAAAGTAAGTCCTGGTTCTGTCAGCCTCATTTGGAAGCCTCTTCTGAGGCTGACTATGATTTCATTTTCAGCTGGCACAGCCAGTAAGATTTTTAGTTATTTAGACCCTTCTTCACATTGTAAAAGCTTGATTCTTCATGGGTCCTGTTCCCCACAGAGGTGTGTGTTCAGGGCTGGACTGAGTTGACTGGACTGAAAAAGGCTATCCTAAAAGAGTCTGCATCTACATGCAATTAAGGCAGATTCCTTGAAGCACCCGCATCCTGGTCATGTCTTAAGAAGGGGCCTTTAAATTTCAAAATACAGAAAACCTGCAATGAGAGAGTAGCCTCTTACATGGCAAGCAGGGCCGGTGCAAGGAAGTTTTGCGCCCTAGGCGAAACTTCCTTGCACCAATCCTGCACCCTCCTCTCCCAGCTAACGCCCCCCCTGTGGCAGCTCCCCACCCCCCGTGGGCCGGCAGCTCAGCCCCTCACCCGCGGCAGCCTCCCCGCACCCACGGTGAGCCTCTCTTCCCCCCCCCCCCCGCCCCTGGCTCAGCCGCGGAGCCGGGAAGCAGGAGGCAGCCGTGGCGAACTGCCCCTGCCCCGGCTCCCAGCTCAGCTGCGGAGCCGGGAAGCAGCTGCAGCCAGCCACCCCCCTGCCCAGCTCCTGGCTCAGCCGCGGCCAGCCGCCCCCCAAATCTTGGTGCCCTAGGCAACTGCCTAGGGTCGCCTAGTGGGCGCGCCAGCCCTGATGGCAAGCCTTTCTGCCTGCTTGGCATACTGTTTGATACTCTTCTCCCTCTGCCTGAGAGCTGGAATAGGAAGCTTAATTCTGTTCAGTTTGTTTACCATACAGACCTGATGGCACTTTAGAGTTACTAGACTTTCTTCTGCCTATGTGGCAAATTACAGAAAAGCACCACCACGAAGCCCTTCCCCTATGAGCAGCTGGGAGAAGGGAGTAGGAACCATGTAAACTCTCTACACTACCATGTAAAGGAGTCCATTGGGAATTGCCTGGAAGGAAGAGTCAGTATTGCTTGGCAAATATTGATATTAGTGGATGTGAATGACCATCATATAACCAAACATTCTGGTTAATTGAAGATCAGATAACCAGTGATTTTACTGTGTGTCTCTGGTGTAATCATCTACTTCTGTTACTTGATGTGTCTACCATCTGTATAATTATTTGTCAAATGTACTGGTCATAAACATATTCACTGATATATTTATTTTAAAATTGAGTGTTTTTTTCATCACATGCACAACTTCATCAGAGAGAGATCCTCTCACAGATCATGTCTCTCCCTTCCCAGGACCCCAGTCCTACCATTCCTTGGTTGTAAACATATTTCATCCGGAGTCTTCCAGGAAAAGCACTATTAACCATACATTATTCTTAGAGAAGGGCACAAATCAAACTACCACTGCTACCACTTCCCCTTGAAGGGCTGATGCATACTCCCCCTCTGTGGTAACCCACTGATGGCCAGGATATAGACTAGGATAGAACCATGGTTCCACCTACTCCCCATCTCTCCCTGACCAAATTTTGGCCAGTTAATCCTATGGTGGGGGCAAGTCAGTAGCAGCTCCTGCACTCCCCTGAATGCAGAGTCTGCACTTATGGTTAGTACAGAGGAGGAGTCTCTCTTTTTGAGAGCCCCATTCTCAGTGTCAGTGTCAGCAAGGACCCAGACGCGGGCTTTGTAATATTTTGGTAATTCCTAAATGAATGATTAATTCCTTGAGATGCAGCAAGAGCTCCAACAAGTAGAAGTGCCACTCAGATTTCCTGTAAAAACCACAACAGAATAAGCCTGATTGGGAATAACAGCAGCAGGTGGTGTTTTGAAGGACTTCAGGAGTTACACCAATACAATTTTCTGCATGGAATTGCTATAAAGTATTTTTTTCTATTATGCTTAAATTTCACATATCTCTTTCCTACAACCTTTTCAGGGATGAGAAAGGTGAATTTCTGTATGTCCATGGCCAGTCTTTCATATAGATGCACAAAGTGATATCCCAAGCACAACTGATTTTGTCATTAATTTTGTTGCAAAAGCTTTCTCTTTGCAATGAATTATCACAAGTAGCTTTATTTCTAGAGAATGGAGAAAATATAATTAAAAATAGACAACTGGAATAAGAATATGGATCTCATTGTGTAAACCATTCATTATAAATAAAAATATTTTTTTTGTGTGCTGCTATTGAATTGCTCGACTTCTTAACAACTTCTGGACTTCATGTTTGTTTATTTTTATTGTCCGTTTTCCCCATCACTAAGACTGACTCTTCATCTATTTCTGTTCCGAATTGAGGACTTTACCACATAAATACTGCCAGGATGTGGATTTGGATAAAATACAGCATTTCCTCTTTATCCTAGCAGAAACCCATTTTCATTTTTGTGAAGGACAAGAAGAGATGCACATTTTAATGAATGCCACTGCAGAAATAATAATGAAAAGCCTTCTTTGCATTTTGAATGGGAAAATGTGTAGCTTTGTGGTTTCAAGGCCACTAATCAAAGTTTCTGTCGTACAAAATACAACAAAAAGATAATTGTAGAAAATGAGAAGAGACCCAACAGACAACAGGGGAAATTATTAGGAGTACATAGGACACTTTAAAGATGGACTCTGTACAGGTAGGTATCATGACACTTATTTAGGAGTGACTATGCTAATGAGATAATTTAATGTTAATATGGGAGCAACTTATAATACTTATGTCAAACCCCTCTGCCTTCCAGAATCTTCGGTACATGATATGTTGTGGCTTGTCCCCACCCAATTGCATTTTTGAGGATTACTGAACACTACAGTCTCAAGCCCCCTCAAAACTCTTGTTTGGACTTGACTGATATCGGGATAGTGTTCAGTTGTAAAATGCAAATCTGGATTCAGATTCCAAAACCCATCCCTTACGTCCATTCTTTGGGGAATCTTTGGATCCAGCATTTGTGCCTGGGGCCCACCTTTGGTACATCTTACTCCCAAACTGATATAATTATCAAGCAAAATTGATTTAACAGCTCAAAATTGAATTAAAAGTATGACAAACGTCAAACTTTTGAACTCAGTTATCTACAAACAAATAAGGGAGTACATTTTAACAGTACTTTTATAAGCACTAAAATCAGTAGAAAAAATGCATGACTCAGTATCTCAATGGCACTTGCTATAAACTCTTCTCAAATGAGGCATTGAATCCTCAGACACTGAGCCATGTCTTCAGTAAGAGGGATCCCCTTAACTCCTCACGCACAGGCTGTCTCTTTTTCGAGTAACCAGTCAAGGCCTCTAGCTATTCCAGTACTAAGTGTGTTGGCAACAATGTCATTGTTGGCAAATACTGGCTCAGCCAGTATTGCATTAGCAACACGGGGAGTCTTTGTTGACTAGATTAGACCTGTTTTGAGCAACTGAAGTACACTTTGGGTGAAACGCTGGCCTCACAGATGTCAATGGAAGTTTTTTGCCATTGACTTCAATGGGGCCAGAATTTCACCATTAGTGTTTAAAAGGGGTGATTGCTGCTAGTGTGCACAAGGCCTTTTGATGTTGCTAATGTGGTGGTGGAACTAAACCAGTATTAGCATGGGTGGAAAATGTATAGAAAAATTACACAGTATAGACTAGAATTTTACGTTTGTCTCTTTAGATTTTAAGTTTCCCAGGGAAGGAACCGATGACATGATTCACCATTGTCCTTCACCTTGTTCAGCCATTTATGCTAATAGTAGCATTTGATGCTCAGTTTATACTGGTATAAATGACTAGAGAAGGTGCAGAAACTTATGAGTTGGTTTCTGAATACTTGCCTGTAAATCAATTTAGCACATGTTTGGAACTACACAAACAGTAAATGATAATAATAATAGCCAGTTTAACCAACATGTCTCTTTATTGATGACTATTGTTAATGGCTTTAGAAATATAGTTCTGCCTAGGAACAGTAGATAGCGAATCTTGTCCCCAAGGTTAGGTTTACTGCAAACATTTCTCACAGCTCTACTAATAACTAATGTTGGGACTGAGCAAAGAAACCTTTATATGACTAATTTCCTTTAACTCATGAATGAAAAAGAAAAAAAAATGTTTGAAGTAAAGATCATGGGTCAAATCCATCTCTAGGATTGCAGGGTAAAATTAAGGTAATGTTTGACCTCGTGTTTAACCTGTTTCATTAAACTAATTCCTTATCTTCATGCTTCAGTGCTTTGCAGTTACTATTACTTGTCTGTTAATATTCCAAATGACAGGAACATTTCTAACAAAGATGCTTGGGTATGACTGTAGATTTCTCTGATATGATTTTATCACACATTACTTTATACTTTTAACTGCTACATCAATTTTTGTTTACTCAATAAGTTCTTCACACACCCAATTACATGCACAAACAAAAATTAAAAAATAATAAAACCCTACAAACTAACCAGATTTGTTCTCTGATTCCTTTGGAAGGAAGAAAAAGAGAGATTACTATTGTTTGCCCTATTTTTAAATACTTTGGAGGTACTTGTCGATTATGGTGATGGGATCCATAACACTATGTTGAGAGACAGACAGATGACTCCATTTAATCAGGACACATGTAAGGGGTGAATCCATTTAACAAACAAATCTCCCAGAGAACAGAATTAAGTGGTAATAAATATTAGTCATATCAGTTTAATGGGGATGCAGTTCTGCTCAGTGATTTAATGCTGCTGGGTGGTGGTTAGGCTTTTTGTGCATCTTTGTCTAATGATGGTTCTCACTTGTTTCTCCCTTTAATAACTTTGAATCGCTAATACCTTACCTGGAATGCTCACAGAAAGTGCATGGACTCCCAGTGCCAGCTCCTGGCTGACAAATCTTGTCTATTTTAGGAAAATTACCACAAGAAGTGCAGATCAACCACTGTTGAACACAGTCAAACCATAAGTGTAAAGCACACTGAGCATTGTTTCAAAACCTGTGGTTAAACCTAGCAGGTTTGACCTAGAGTGGGTCAAAAAACCCAGAATTTCTATTCCGCAGTGATCTCTTACATTTCGAAATGTCTTTTCCTTCTGAATGGGGACAAAAAGTGAAATTTCAAAATATTTAATGGAACAGAAATTCTGAAATATTTTTGTTTGAAGACGTTTCATTTTTATATCAAAACATGATTAAACCATCCATATAAAATACTAACAATAATGTATACATATCAAACACTATCATTTATATTTAATATTTTATATTATCAGTATTTTATATTGTTTTAACATTATCAAAACAAATATTTTTACCTTGACAACATGAAACGAGAAAGTCTAAATTAATCATTTTGAATTTTTCTGTCAAATTACGTCAAAATTAACATGTTCCCACCACAAATGCTGGAACTAGGGTTACTAGGGGTGCTGCTCCATCCCCTGTCTTGAAGTGGTTTCCGTCATATACAGGGTTTACAGTTTGGTTCAATGTCTCTCAGCACCCCCACTATACAAATTGTTCCAGTGTCCCTGCTTCCCACAAAACATTTAGCTTTTGATGAAACAGCGTTTTCTGACGAAAAACTGTTGGGTTGAACATTTTTCAACCAGCTCTATTTTTAACCATTGTTTTAAACACAGTTCTCTCATCAAATGTTTCTAACAGTGGAATCCAGATCCCTTCAAATTCATGTAGCTGATCCCTGTGATGGAAAGTGACACTTTCCTTGGCAACTGAGTCAGAGAGGTCACAATTCTATTCTATGTATTGATTTACTTGTCCACCTCTGTCCCCCTGCCCATCTTTCCCCCTTTTTGTTTTCAGATTTCCTCTCTCTGCCATGAGTGTGCTAGGCCCCCATTAATTGTAAAGTACTGATTTCTTTGATTTTATAGTTTAATATTAAAGTTGTTGGAATGGTTTTTGCATATGTATGTTTGTTACTGATGGTGATTATAAATTCATAATGTTCATTTTTGTTTTCTTTTTATATTGTGATGTTTGTATTGAAAAGCCAAAATCAATACACATTTTATTAAAAGAAAAACACTGAAACACTGCAATAGTGTTGACCGTGCTTTGCACTCTTCTACTCTTGTGTTCTACTCTTGTAGAGCACTCGTTTACTGCACCTGCTTCTGACATCCATTATCAATAGCAGGTATTTTCGAACTGCAGACAAGACTTTGGTTTTCTCCTTCCATGCCAACTGCCATATGTATCCTGTGTCATAAAACTTTCATCTTGCATCTGTCCCTATTACTTTCAAGGCACAGACAGCAGGCTCCATCTCTATGCCAGGCATATCAGTGCCTCCTCTGAGCTCTGTGGGTCTGTTAAGTAGCATGCTGGAATCTCTGCAGCTCTCTAGAGATCAGTATTGCTGCTAATATTCTGTTGGCAATTCTTCTGGGAAAGGGCAATTCTTGTTAGCGGGGTAAACCAAGGGTGTTTACCAGAGTAGCCTGATCCAAAGGATTCTAGAGTATTACGGAACAGTTTGGACTGGATTCTCTGGTGTCCCTCACCTTAACTAATAATTCAGACCAGTGCAAAGGGGGTGTAAAATGCTACTAAGCCTGAGTGATTATAATTTACACCCACTTTGCACAGGTGTAAAGGGCAGGGCTATAGTGAAACATTATTACATAATTTTATTGCTTGAAATAAAATACATGGAAAATAATTTATTTAAATTAGATAATTTACCTATCTGTCAAAATTAAATTAAGGTTTACTATTTTCTATGAAAATTAAATACTTTTTTATTAAAAAATAAATTAAATAATCCAAACACTGTAGTAGTTGCAAACGACATTGGTCTCAAGGAATATTAGCTTCTCTCATCTCTCACCCACAGCTGTCAATAAAACTGCACAAAGATCAGTTATCTGAATTTTCCATTTGTGCTGGTTCTTTTAGTATTGTACACAGGTAACACAAAATGCTTGTTCCATTTCAACAAATGCTCCTACTTATTCATCACAACAACAATCTCATTGTCTGGCTGAGTTTTTATAATCTCACTATATTTAGAGATTCTCAGGAAAGGGAAGGCAAAAGACGAAGACAAGGTAGAAAGATTAATGAACTTAAAAAATGCCAGGCCAGAAGATAACCCAGTTTTCATACAGCTCGGTAATTAACATGTCAACTAAAGTCTTTGTTATATGGAATTTAAAGTGCTCTTAAAAGGTTAGAACTATGTATTTGCCTTCAATGCTCGGTATAGTGATCTTGATGTTGGCATAAATACAGAAATCACATTACTGAAAACAGCACTCGAAATAGCTGTGGATTGAAGTCAGGCATCTGCATTTGTGGCAATTTTCAGGTAAATTCAACTAAAGCCATATATGGTCTGTGTATTTGTGCTCATATTTTGTAATGCCACAGAGACCAATTTTGGGGGCCCAAGACAATGTGAGACTGTCTCCTTGTATTTTCACCGTCCAAATACTGAAATACCGGAATGCCAGATCTGACATTACTTCAGATACAGAATAGCATCCTCAGGCATTACAAATATACATTAATATTAAGACATTTACAAACAATGGAAAGCTGCAAATGGCTTATGACTATCAGTCATGCACATCCATCCTAATCTCGACTCAAAGACTAATAGATGTGTTAGTGCTGGTGTGCTGGCCTACAGCTAACTTAGAGCCAGATTCTGCCACCCTTATTTATGTTGAATAGAACCTTATTAGCGAGAAGCCCCACCGACAACAGAACTCTCAGCCCCAGTGGAGGGAAGCTAAAGTGGCATTAAGCAGCTACATTTGTCACTACCAGATTCTGAGCGGCTTGGTGCAGGGGGCTAAAAGTTTAGATAACACTAATTTACAAAATGCTGAGATTCTGCATAAATCACAGAATCCTGTCCCTTGTCTGCAGCTCTACCCAGAATCTCTGTAGCCTTACAAACTATGGCACTGCCTATGACATGCCCCTCTTGCTTCCAGTTTACCCCCAGTATTCCTCCTATGCCAGGAATTGTGAGAGGGCCATTGGAAGCAACCAGTATCTGTGTTCTTCAGGTCCTGCACTTGGAACATTCTCCCTCAGCAGGATCTGGGACTTTTTAGAGCCCCTTTACACAGCACTGGCCATTTTATATAGCAAAAAGGGGCTTAATGGGGTGAGAAGCACACACAGTGAACTGTTGGTGGAGTAAGGTACTATTCAACATAAGGCAGACAAAATCTGACCCTTAGACAACTAGCTTCTGTCTTCCTAAAATTCCCTCTGCAATGTTATTCTCCACTCCCTTCCATGAAACTGTTAGCCATCTTGCATGAGCAAGATGATGCATCACATTCACATTCAACAACTGAGGGGGTTGCATTTCTGTGGTAGTGGAATAATCCTTGTACAGACAGCTAGTGAGGCATTTTTTTAGATTCTTCTGGATGAAAGGTATATACATGTAACTGCGCTATTAAAGGGATTAATAAGCTACAAGAAAAGGTTTAAGTGCCCCATTGATCAAATTTTCTGATATGGACAGAATTAGAAGGAAGCATACACACTGGAGGACAGGTCCAGAATGCAAAGTGATCTGGAAAAGGAATTGCATTGGGAAGAACGTTATAATAGCTATACATGTGGGAAGAGGAAATAAACAATGTAAATACAAAGTGGAGGGGAAGCTGTCTAGAAAGCAGTTAGTGAAAGGGACATCCGAAGTGACAGTAGATTAGAGGCTAAATATGATCTTGCTCAATGAGTGTTGTCAAGAAAAAAAGAGAGCTATTCCTGGATGTATGTACAAAGGCATCTCATTTAGAATAAGGGAGGTGATAATGTCACTCTCCACAGCCCTGATATGAGCATATCTGTAATGTTATATGCTATTTTAGTCCCAATAGTCCAAGAAGGATATTGCAGAAATGAAGGAGAATACTAAAAAGGGCAACATACATGACACAACGATGGGAGGATAAGATATATAAGGGGAGACTTAAAGAGTTTGGTGTGTAACAAATGGAAAAGAAAGATTTGGGGATGAATTTTATGGCAAAGCAATATAAATGAAGGAAAGAAGATGAATCACTTTATCATTACATTGCAGGGAAAAGAGTAATTATTGTCTAAGATGGGAAAAAGAATGCTTCTTGACCACAGCATGACAGGTGAGGTGAGGCATGCTTTGATTCCATGTAGCCATTATGTGGCACCAACCACATGGGTCAACAGTGAGTCAGCAGTGTGCCCTTGTTGCCAAGAAGGCCAATGGCATATTGGGCTGCATTAGTATAAGCATTGCCAGGAGATTGAGGGAAGTGATTATTTCCCTCTATTCAGCACTGGTGAGGCCACAGCTGGAGGATTGTGTCCAGTGTTGGGCCCCTCACTACAGAAAGGGTGTGGACAAATTGGACAAAATCCAGTGGAGGATAATGACAATGATTAGGGGACTGGGACACATGACTTATGAGGAGAGGCTGAGGGGACTGGGCTTATTTAGTCTGCAGAAGAGAAGACTGAGGGGGGCTTTGTTAGCAGTCTTCAACTACCTGAAGAGGGGTTCCAAAGAGGATGGATCTAGGCTGTTCTCAGTAGTGGCAAATGACAGAACAAGGAGCAATGGTCTCAAGTTGCAGTGGGGGAGGTCTAGGTTGGATATTAGGAAACACTATTTCATTAGGAGGGTGGTGAAGCACTGGAATGGGTTACGTAGTGAGGTGGTGGAATCTCCATCCTTAGAGGTTTTTTAAGGCCCAGCTTGACAAAGCCCTGGCTGAGATGATTTTGTTGGGGTTGATCCTGCTTTGAGCAGGGGGTTAGACTAGATGACCTCCTGAGGTCTCTTCCAATCCTAATCTTCTATGATTCTATGAGTCTGTGTGATCAAGAGGTTACATGCAATTCAACTTCCTGGGGTGCATGGGGTATTGTGGGAAGGCCAGGAAAGGAGTGGGGCCAGTGGATCCATATCTACTCAGATACCACCAGAATTCTCCCTGGATGTGAAATGAAGTCCTTGCATTCTTGAAACTCTGTGATCTCTTCCCCAACTGGATCCTGTGGGTTCCCCCAGTACATAACTCAAGTGCTCAAGATGTGCACTGGGAGTAGAAACTGGTTCTTACAGCACAAAGTAATGGATAGACATCACAGAACAGCCATCAGTTGCAGTGAATGCTAGGTAACAGCATAGCTATACATTACACTGTCAGCTGTAAAAAAACAAAACAAAAAAACCCACCCTGCATCCTGTACCGTATTATTTATTGTGTTTTGATTTTATTCCTTCCACTTGATCTTTGTTACAATTTAATGGTCAGTCTTGTAAACTTATTTTTCTTAGAGGTGATTCTTTTTTATTTTGCTTTTCACTTTATTGTAGCTTTCCTTGTTGACCTTCTGCTTGTGTGTTTGTTCTCAATTTCACATAGTAAGCCTTTTTTCTGATGTTCTATCACTTATTTCTTGAATTATATGGCATGTTGTTTTTTTTGGTGTCACTTTTATTTGCCCAGTTTTCCTTTTACTCTCAGTAAATCTTTTATATAGCTGGTTGAAATCAGTGTTCAGGCCAACAATTTCTTTGGTTTCAGTCTGCATGGTTTCTCCTTCACCACGAATTTCATCCTGAGCTTCAGGCACAAAGAAATCCCCAATATCAAAGTGAAATTGCAGTCACTAATAACAGGGACAAAATTCAGAAGTGAGGTATAAACTCATGTGAATTCGACTCCTGCTCATTTCACTAACGTGGACCCAGATCCACAAAGGGACTTTGGCCTTGCAATGCCTAAATTTTAGGTGCGTTGAAAATTACTAGAGTCCACAAATCTTGCATTAGGTGCCTAGGTTCCCTATACAATGCATGGGAAAGGATAGACACCTGAAAATGGTATCCAAAAAAGCCAGCATGCTAGGTGGGGAGTTATCTAAGATAGCCCATTGAAGATGCCAATGAGAGGGGTGTGTCCTAAACTGCACCCTTCTCCTGTGGTCAGGCACCTAAGTCAGGGCTGAAGGGAGTCATCCACTACTCTCGTGATCCACACCTGAGAACCCTCTCCTGGAGTTAGGTGCCTAAACTGTTCTTGCAAGAGCAGTTAAGGCACCTCCCTAATTCTGCACTAAACAGCCAGAGGCTGAGGGGGGAAGGGAAAGGAAGGTGGAGGTACCCACTCCTTTACAACCTGCAGCCAGGTGATTAAGGTACTCACCTGGGATGTGAAAGATCCACTTTAATTTCTTTTTAGACCTGTTGAGGTAAAGGGATTCAGGCAAGGGTCTCCTCAGGTGAGTGGCCCAATCTCTGGGGTACAGAGCTATTCTCACTCTTTCTGTGACCCAATTAATATTTTATACAAAGTGGAATGGCTTCAGCAAGACAAAATGAGAGAAACCCACATCAGATTATCTCATAGTCCAGTGGTTAGAGCACTTGCTTGAAAGGTAGGAAAACCCTGTTCAAATCTCTTCCTCTCTGGAGGGCATGGTGAATTCCTTAACCATTGGACTAAAAGTTAAAAAGGAATCTCCTAACTTCTCCTTCCCAACACCTATTTTCACCTGATTTGAGGATTGTGATAGGGTATAGGTGTGAGATAAGTGCCTAGCTGAGGCACAACTGCACATTCTCAGAGGTGGAAACTTAGGTGCCTAAGGAACCTTTACAGAAAAAAATTAAATGATGACTAAGTCTAGGCACCTGTAAGGTTTGGCAGCAGCTGAGCATGGTGTTTGTGGATCATAGTAACATGTAAATAGGGGGGTTAGGTACCTAAATCCCTTTGTGGATCTGGGCAACGGTATTAGCCACATGAAACATTGGGTTTTTAGACTTACACACACAAGTTAATACTGAGAGTGCTGTCTAAGCTCCCAGTGCTGCAGTGAACTGCACACAGATGTATTTATTTGAAGTGAATGGAACTCTACACAGCTGCAGGTATTTGACATATAGTGCTCACTGCAGCCTCACTGCAGGCCACTTTTCAAAACAAGGAATCAAAACTAGATGTCAATTAAAGGTAGGGTGACTTATTTTCGTTTACATGTTCCCTGGTACTGTTTTGTGAGTTACTTTTCTTGCTACACTCCTTTTTTCCTGGCTGCTTGACATATGTTACAGCAAATTAGCTGCCCTGAGACGCAGTGGTCCGAATTCAGAGCAGAAGCATCAGGCAGAGAGTGTGAGAAAATAAGATAATATAAAATAGTCTAAAAGTAAACTAATCAAAGAAAAAAAAACCCATCATAACTCTCAAACATATTCCAGAAATGACTATCGCATGAATCCTGATGTTTTTCACCCTGAATCCTAGTGCTCAGAAAGATAGGAATGCAACCACTTCCCTAAGAACTTTTTCCTGTAACTACCCAGTTACAACTGAACTTTCTGCTCTAAGTTCTTCCTCCCATGAAAATCTGGTAGTTGCTCCTTTAAATCTGGGGAGAGAATCAGCTGCTACCCACAGTGGCCATTTTACATCTGAGTCTAAGAAGGCTATGCCATTCATTCTTCCTTGTATCTGGTAAGTATTTTTAGCTATTGTTATGTTTTTTGCCTTACACCTGATGAAGTGGCATCTCCTCACAGCAGGTCACATAATCTTAGGCTTCACTTTGAATTCAGCCTAGTAAATATCAGTAATTATAGAGAAAGTCAAAATTCTTGTGTTTCACTTGGATCCAGATTTATTCAGAATTGCTGGACCCTATTTCACTTGAAGGTTTGTGAACTTTATCACCTATGGTTGGACTATCAAATTTATGGGAGAATTCCAAACAGAGTCTGTATGGTTTTGGGTTGTGGTGTTAGCATAGTTCCCAGGATTTTTGATTGTTTTTTTCTAAAGATTTTTCTCCTCTTAATCATTTGCAAATTATAGCTTAAAATGCTGGCTGCATTTGTTACTCTGCTCGCCTGCGACAGGGAATAGACTTTTAACCAATATTCAGATCAGGTTGTAAAAGAATAGAAATTTTTCTCCTGTGATTTTTAATATATTTGGAGGGGTAGCAGATGGGTAAATAAAGTCACCCTCAGACCCTTTATTAACAAGTACACAAGCTCATAAATGATAATGCTAAACATTTAATTTAAATTAATTTCTGCCCAGTTGAGAGGTGCCAAGGGTCCTCAACTCCTGCTAAAGGATTGCACTTGGCAGGCTCAGGTCCATAAACAGAAGTTAATAGAAACCTCAGAATTCTGATCTATTTTCATCCTCATCCATATTTAATTACATTGATTCATTGGTTAAAGTGCACATTCATGCCTGTAAGACCTGTCTTTTAAATTGTCTCCTTTCCTGCCTTCCTGTTGGCAGGGCAAGTGGAGGTTTTGGGCTCAACCACAGAATTGTGTACCTTCCACATCTGCACACACAAAATTAAGACTGTTTTCTCTCTTAGATGAAAGATGCCCCTCCACTAAACCTGCCTTTCCTTCTGTGTCTGGACAGGAGCTTACACTCCCAGTTGTGGTCTGGGGGTGTACAGACGGTAGGAGTGCTGCTTCTGAGCCCTGATCTTCTCTAGAAAATGGGTCTGCTGGTTTATGTGTGGTGGCACAGGCTTCAGCATGGGCTAGCAACATGAGTACATACCTGGGGTCCCTGGGTGAGCTCTTACAGCCTGTGGTGCTAGTGTGCTAGAGAGATGTAAGCAAACCTGTGATAGCTTTACTGATCTGCAATCACACCTTTGATTGCAGTGTAGACATATCTTCAGAGGGGACAGGGCCAACCACTGACAAATTCTCCACCCATCACCAAGCCAGTGTGTGAAGACAGAAGGAAGCCAACATAAACTACTGTGAAGTGAACTGCCCTGCTGAAGCTGGATGATCTTGGGGTGGACAACATTTGGGAGAGTGCTTGAAATCTTGGCTCATGCAGGAACCAATTTGTGCAGGGTATGACTGGAAGTATGGGGAGACCTGATCAGTAGTGTGGAAGCATAGGGGCTCTGCAAGATGGTTCCATGTCTCTGGAAGATCTCCTAACATGTAGGTTTCTGAATGATCCTTCTGGATGGACCTCCCATCCAGGTGAATAAATTTGCAGGAAAATCAACAAAATTGAAACTCATGGTGTTTACACTCTCTTAGGTGAGTGGTTTCCAGATAGGGAGAATGAAACCCAGTGTTTGCCTTTTAATCTTTTTAAGGCTTCTTTTGGAATGAGTAGCTAGAACTGTCTATGAAATAAGTCCATAATTCAACCTGCCACTCAGATAGTAAAATCTACCCTTTATTACTACCTGAAACATCTTACAAGAGTTTCATTTAATGTAAACATATATTACCCACCAAAAATTATGTGGGAAAAAACATTATTAAGATTGCAAAGTCAAGTGCTCAAAAGTTAGGAAATGCTAGGGTTAAGATCTCTGTCCAAATCTTTTCAAAGAAAGGTCACCATACATTTTTAACGTGGGAAAAATATATTTCCCCCTCATTTTGTTTTCTGAAATAACCAAACTCTTTTGGCTAAAGTTAAAAATGTCTGAGGCAGACATCTGGCATGGACAATTTCAGCCCAGACATCTAAAGTTTGACACAATTATAAGCAACTGAAAAAAAGGTCCTATGATGGGAAACCTTAACAATAGGCTGTTCTATGAGCACAACCTATAACTTGTGTGAGATAAGGGATCTCTAGTAAAGCTGGTTCATTAATTTGAATATTTTTCCTTTAGCAAATGTCACAATACTTTTTTCAAATAAAGTATCTGACAAATATTTCCCATTATTTCCCCCCATTCTAGTGACCAAAAAGAGGCATATATATGTCAGTTACTTTTTTAACAAGGTGAATCAATTGCAATCGATTGTTCTGAGATGTCCAGCAGAAATTTCTTTAAGGAAAAATTGTGTGATTCAGGATTAGTTCAAAGAAATACAGCACTTTAATTAAATACAGATAGTTGTTTGGGGTTATTCCATGTGATGGCAAATACATACCCTTTATGACATGCATATGAATTGCTAAAGAAG
The DNA here is from genome assembly GCA_033296515.1 of Macrochelys suwanniensis. NCBI lineage: Eukaryota > Metazoa > Chordata > Testudines > Chelydridae > Macrochelys > Macrochelys suwanniensis. Next base: position 132,842,309 of record CM065776.1, on the reverse strand, counting down.
AGAAGATATAGATGAAGACAAAATGATACTATAGTGATTAAACTAGATGTCACCTTGTTGCCACCAAGAAACACCATATTTAACTGCTGTATGAATATTTAAAGAAAAGCCATTTCATAAAGGTGAAAGGTAAGGCTACAGGCTGCATATCTTTCCTTGATATTTCCTATTGAGACTTCAGTGATTTAATGGTCCAAGTGATCAATGGTGGTACTAAGGAGGAACTGCTAAATCAAAGCCTGAATAGCTTTTTACACAATTTATAGCTTAAGGTTTGTTGTGAATATGTGGCTACACCCTGAATCTTATAAACTAAATGATTATCTTTTTTACTGAGCCAGCTAAGGAAAATGCTTTATAGAAAGAGACCATGCATTTCTATGAGCTAATTAGAAGTAACAGTTGTAAATAATAACTTGAATTGCTATGCTTTTTACTTTGGGATTCATCAAGAGAAGTGAGCAGATATCAACAAAATTAAACTACCTATTCAAAGCAATGGCGCAGAAATTTGCAGCACTGAAGCCTTAGTTAGCAACTTGCCAGGAAACTGTGCCTAACTTACATAAATAATTGCATAGATTCAAAGACTTTTAATTTGAGATCTTAATGCACAAAGTCTTTTTAATTTTAGAGTATTTTGACCATCCTTCTACCCCTTGTCACACTCTTTGGATATCTATTTTTAGTTCCAGAAAATCCTGCCATGTTTTCTCCTTGCCTCTCCCCTCCAAAAAAAGAAAAATGTAATTTTTGGAAAAGTTTCAACTTGCTCTTGTCCAGAGCTCAGTACCCCTCTTGGATATTTTCTTTTCTTCACATGGCTCCTTTCAGGGCTCTTCTCTGGTTCTTCTTCAATCATCTGTTCTGCCCAAATATGCCTGGGAAGGGGAAGGGCATTGTTGTGGCAATACTGATGTTGATTGTTTTCCTAGCATGCCCATTCCATTAACCATGCTCATTTTTTCTGCCCATCAACCTACAGTAAACAACCACCACACACCTACTGAGACCACTGTAACTACTAACTTGTGCCAATGTAGTTGTCTGTATCTTTGCCTCTCACCCCTCTCTCTTCCTGCTTATCTGTTTATTGATTCATTGTATGTTCTCTAAATCCTAGATTGAGGTAGCGAGCCATCAGTGGTATTTGTACATTCCCTGGTACAATCTGGCCCTAATTTGAATTTCTGGTCCGTAGGCACTATGCAATAAAAATGACAAGGGCCCTCACTTCCTTCTCTTCATGCTATCCGTTACTCTTCTCTCTCACCATTTGTTTTTTGTCACCAGATTACACACATACGATACAATGCCACCTTTACTTCTGCGCTACGGCTGGCAGGGTGCTGCTTTTAGAGCTGGGTGCCCAGCCAACAGACACCGCCCTCAAGCTGCCCAGCTCTGAAGGCAGGACAGAAGTAAGGTTCGCAATACCGTGACCCCCTAAAATAACCTTGCAACCCCCTGGCAACCCTCTTTTGGGTCTGGGCCCCAGTTTGAGAAATGTTGGTTTCCCCTGTGAAATCTGCATAGTAAAGCACACAAAAGACCAGATTTCACAGTCTGTGATGCATTTTTCATGGCCATGAATTTGGTAGGGCCCTAAATATATCCAAACAGTTTTTAATGGCTATATGTGGCAGTATCCAGCTCCTCTTAAAGTTTAAATGATAAGCAGCCTGGTGTCCACAGGTTGTACATCATGTTCCTGATAAATCATTCTCATCTCTGGAATCACATTGCACCATGATTTTTTTAAAGAGGTTTTCTTTTATCTCATTGGGGGAATTCTGCTTGAAACCTACTAACACAAATGTCCCCCTAATTCCTGTGATACTTAAACATCTCATATGAGTATGTCAGCTGGGCCTGTTTCCTAAAATAGTCAGCAGTAAAGTAACTACACCAGTTCATTTGCTATTATTATTAATTAACACCTTTCAGAGGTAAGTCTTCAGGATCTACAGCCTCAGGAAGGCAGCAATGCATCAATACATATTCAGAAAGTTGTCATCAAAACAATATGTGCTGAAGGCACTTGCAAACTTGCGGTAAAACCCTTTCTTTATTAAAATGAATGGAAGCCTTGCCATTGACTTCAGTGGGGCCAGAATTTTAACCCTTGTCCACATGGGGGAAACTTCCCAAAATATTCCTCCCAGTGCTACCATCCGTTCATTTGCAAGAAGGGCAGAGGCTGGCGGAAAGGCACAGGTAGAAGCAGAAACAAACAATGTGGGGACATGTTGGATGGCAGCCTGGGGAATAGAATAGGTGAAAGGTTCTGGAAGAGGGAGGAGGCAACTGGGGATGAGACAGAATTTGGGGGGTTAAAGAGAAGCAGAGAAGTGTATGTGTGAGGCGGGGGTGGGGAGGGTGTTTGTCCAGGATCCCAGATCCCCTTCCTCAGGTTCTGAGGAGAGTTTATGTGCAACTTCCATAGTGGATAGGCCCTCTGCACTAGGGTAAATGTAATCCTACCTGAGGATTTGGCCCATAATAGACAAGGCACTGGCACAACCAGCTGCATGTACTTTTAACTCACGTCTGTTTGTCTCACGGTCCCATCCTTCAATATACAGACCACCTTCTTTCCTAGTGATCTCAGTGGGAACTTCAGGAACTCAGCCGCTTGCAGCACAAGCTCTCCACCTTGCAGGGAGGGCCCTTGTTGCACAAAAGACAAGCGTGTTATAAGTTACCTATAAACCATTGTTTAGAAAGAAACGTTATATCCCTAACTTCTCCCATGCTGCCCTTCCTACTTGGGAGGTGCTTCCCTTAAACAAGTGCAAAGCTACCTCAATATCTACCCTCAAATCCTGCCTCAAAACTAACTCTCCTTTGCTGTGATCCCTACAAAAAAACTTTGACAACGGTTAGGCTGATGGTGTGCTGAGACCATGGCCTCTTCTGTTGACTCCTTGTACTCCCCTGCCTGCCTGTCTGTATCCATCTGTTTATCTCTTGTCTTATAGTTAGATTGTAAGCCTCTTGGGGCAGGAACTCTCTCTTTGTTTTGTTTGTACAGTACCAAGCACAAAGGGTCCTGGTTCAGGACTGAGGCTCCTAGGTGCTGCAATAATACTTATAAATAATAATTAATAATCCAAATCTAGAATTCAGACAGAATCATTGAATCAAGTTGTTCATCAAATGTCCAGGAAAACATATTTAAATGCTATATCCCGCAATGTAGAATGCATGTTTTTTACTATCTGTAGATTGTTGTGGCAGTCCTGATCGCTGAATTGGTTCGCTTAGCTGTGACTAAAGAGAACAAAATGTAACAGTTTTGTTTTTTGGGTTATGCAGTTCCATCAATCTGAACACATGAACATGTTTACTGGCTGGAAATATGAACAGCCAGATGGTACGGTGGGAAAAAAAATGGATTCTTCCATCTACTGGAAGATACATCAAAGATATATGTTCCCTTATGCAGAAAACTGCTGCATTGCCCCAGATTGCTGGACCATTATCCAGTGCCTCCAAAAACCTGCAGAATTCCCTTAGCTAATTGTAGCGAACAATCAGGCTGACTGTACCACATGTTGAAGGGTGAAAAATTTATGACCTGGAAAATTATGGACATTTCTCCTGTGTGGGTGAACTGAGCTATTTATCATTTGGAGATAATAAAAATGTGCAGCAGCTGTCACGGGGGTGGTGGGAGGGAGGGGGAACATGCATGACAGCAAAACATCCAAATCCCATCTTGCAGCTGAAAAAACATCTGTTGGATTTTCCAAACAGGTTAAAACAGAACATGAAATTACTTACTGTACTCCGGGGCAAGGCAGAACAGGAAGAACAAAACAAAAACACTGACCTCTAACAGAATTGCAGCGTCTGAGTGATGTGTGGGACCTGAAACTACTTAACGTAGCATGAGCTCTTCTAAACAACATGAGCACTGGTGCCACTCGAAAATATTCCATATGCCTTAGATAACTACATTGGGTTTGCAGTTAATTTGAAAAATTGTATACTGCAAGTAGTAAGTTTAGCTATTTCTACTGTAAGCACTAGCATATGAAAATACAAAGGAATACTGCAGATATTGCAGTACCCTGATCTATTTATCTTAGTCACTGCAGTCACAGGTTGGGACTTCAGCACATATAGACACCCTGAGCTAGTTTTATTTGAGCTAGCTTGAAGTACCAGAGCAGTGAAGTTACAGCACCTCTGTGCTGGCTGTACAAGTCTGACTGGAACCCTGGGTAACTTTTTTCACAGCCAAGCTGTGCTAAAACACCAGCTGCTGTTGTTTCACTGGCTATTGGTGCCAGAGCTAGCTAGATAAAAACTATAGAAACTGCAATTGCACCCCATGACTGCACTGTAGACATATCCTTACAGTGAAACTGACAAGCTTTTCAGTGCCACTACTGTACTTATACACAACAGCCAGGAATCAGGATGAGATTTTTTTTTTTAACCATTCAGTTTTATTAAATAGTCAGGAGATGAAAGCAACACCATCAGTAATGGTAGAATGAAGCAACAGCTACTCCAAATAATGTGCAATTGGACTGTGGCAAGGGGGTCTCCTTATGAGCTGTTTCATTGAACTGGATAACGGCACAGAAGGAGGGAGGCCAGCAGGTTTTTTGAATTGTCTGAGATGTGATACAATTATAGGAGTTGCTACAGAGCAATTGGACTTCTTTTATTTCAGAGGTGGCAAGCCACCTGCTTGGTTACAGGTCATTTTATCAGATTTTTTTGCAGTCAAAGATAAGAGCTCGTGGTTCAGAGACATAGCACGTGGATGTGGTAGTGGAGTGAGCCATATTACCCCTTGAGAAGTTATGTCTCCCACAGAAAATAGATCTGCTCATAATAAATTCTTAAGAGGGATCATTTTCTGTTATTACTGTGCCTTTTAGATTAAATTACAATCCCAGAGGCTAATACTCCAGTTCAAATATTACAGGACTAGACACTAAGAGAATGTCCTACAGATACAGATCCCAGCATTTTTATTAGCTACCTGGCCATCTTAGCTCTGCACAAACTGAAGTACTGAAAGTGCCTTGGAAACAACATTTACAAGATTCTGATTCATCTGGATTTATTCTTATAAAAGATCTACAAAAAGTGTGCTGGGGGAAAGTCTCTATAATCCTATACTACCATTTTCTCAAAGCTGACTGTGATAGGGTTCACACTTTGACCTCAGCAGAGTTTGTTCACAATTTAGGAATAATGTTTGATGCTGTGTCTGAACTGAGTGATCTGTTGAGGCCCCTGCAAAGAAAGGATATAACCTTGCCAGAGGCTCAGGCATTAATGTCCAGACAGATCTGTTGTTTTGCATCCATGGTTGACAACCCCTGGATGTTATGGTAAAGAGATGAATAGGCCAACCAGAAAGTATCTTTTAGAAATATTTCACTCCTTCAGGGCAGATGTATTATAATAATATGTTGGATAGGTTTTCAAGAATCCGGCAAGCAACATGTTTCATGACTACTACAGCCTCATACATGGCATAGACTCACAAATTGTGTTTACTGGAGGATATTATCAAGCACACATTGTGGCCTGTGTACATTACTTAGACCTGGTCTAGCACTAACAAGAGGTTACTTAACTGCTTACATGCTCATAGAGTCAAACTTACCCTTAGACACACTGAATGCTTAGATATTGCATTTGTGAATCTCAGCACAGAATAGGTAACTGACATTTTCTATAATGAAGGCTATTGAATAACTTTTAAATCATCTTAAAGTTTTTATTTTTCCTAATTTCCTTCTCAGACACTGATGTTTGTTTTATGTGCCATTTTATACCAAATGTTTATATGCTGATGAACTCATCCAGACATCTGGTCATTTCATACTACTCTGTGAAGGTATTGAGGGCCACTTCCTACTCTCTGTGCAGTATGTGTATCTATGAAAATGTGATCCACCACTGTTGTGGTGTCTTCAAAAGGTGCAGTCTGAGATACCTGAATGGCTTAATTTTAACCAAAGAGTGTGGCTGGATCTACAATGCACAAGGTATCTCACTGAAAAACGTAAGCACTTTAAAGGATGCCATCTGAAAGAGGTGGTTTTGGCAATATTTTCAAGAGTGTAAGCTATGGTGGTTGAGTGGTACAATTTGATTTATGGTTACTTATCTCTTTAGTGTTGAAGTTTTGAAAGCAAAAATATGGAGTCATACTTCTGATCCCTCAAGGGTCCTCAAGGCCAAGGCTTGAGACTCTTCTACACATTTATAGATTTCCCAGTATGGTGGGGGAAGATTGATGAGACAACCAAGTAATCTAAGTGCAAAATCAAAGCTTCCTCTTTAGCAGCTTCTTACCTGTCTTATATCAGGGCATCCCTGCATTCAGCAAAATTTCCAGTGATTGAGTTGCTCTCGCAAGTCATGAATCTATTTAAAAATCATGGAATAAAATATACAAGGAATTTATTTCTTGAGTCTGTCAAAGAATTCCCCCCTCCCCCAAGACTCACACTCCAATGACTTACGTTTTTTATACGATTTTTATGGGATCATCTATATCTATAATTAAAATGTACATATGTGGCTCAGCACTTTTTACCCCTACAGGAAATGACATGATATAAATATATTTAACAGTAGCTCTTATAAGGAGACCAGCTAAAGTGCATTATCAATGTGTTTAGGATTTCAGTCTGTCAGTAGTTTAATTTAAGGTATTTTTGCATTTATTTATTCAGCATCTATTACTACAGCAGCTCGATGTTGTTCCAAAACATTTCAATCGTGCAAAGATACCAAACAAGAAATCTATAAGCTCCTGCCACCATTGCTGCCAGAAATACATTCATGATGAACGTGCTCTCATAGTTTTCTTTTAATAAATAAACAAAACTCAAACTAAATTATATAAATACAATTTGCCACCATGTCCTGGAGATCATTAAAACCAACAGATTACTGATGCTTAACAGACAAATGCTCTGTAAGAAAAAATGATTGATTTTTTCGTGAGAGTGGAAAGAGTCCCTCAAGCATCTGAGATCAGCATGATGGAACTGAAGGAGGTTTGCTTAATGGACAATGCTAATGATTCTGAAATGCTATGATACAATTAAAAGCTAAACTCTACCTAAGAGATCTAATCCTAAACACTTTGGGAGGAAGAATTCTAGGGCAGGCTGCAGGACTCCAAAGTAGCCCCTCCACAGCCAGTCTCTGAACAAGTTACTAATGTTAATTAAGATAGTGAAACACTACATGTGTCTACTATAGTTAATAGTTCATATCACCATTCGAGTTCTAGGTCTATGCAGACATAAAGTAACACTAAATGTGAAAGCCTCTTGAACTGTGTTCAGTTCTTGCATCGGGGGAGTGCAAGGAAGGGGAAGACCAGCTGTGAAAAGGCTGGCTACAATCTGATTTCAGTCCATAATATCTTTCATTTTAGAATTACAAACATTGGTAGCTCAGGATCCAGCCCAATCTCAACTTTTGACTTCAGTGGCACTACATTGACTCAGACCACTTAGGAACTGGGCAATTCATTGATGGAATTTCCCATCATATCTGCAAAAATTAAACTGTTTTTCCCATCAAAATTTGATGTAAAAGCTAGTCAGTAGTTTGAAAACTGAAATGGCCAATGGCATTTTATATTACAACTTGGGCTAGGTTCTTTCACCTCATCTGTTGAAGGGGGAGCAAAAGTAAACACCACAAAGTTGTAAGAATGTCATGAATCTAATTTAATCAAGATATTGTTTGAGGTTTTTTAAATTTATTTTTGTTGTTGTTCTTTTGGATTAACTTGATTTGATTTTTTGTAATAAGAATTGTTTAAAATAATTAAAACTTTTGATGAGTAACTTACTTCAAATATTGTATTTGTCCTGGCTGCAGTTCATTACGGTTCATTGCTTGGACTGTATCACACCCTCTTTTCATCCCTGCACCTCTTTCATATCTCTTCTTATATACTATCAAGACATCCAACCCTACCTCTGCTTCACTAATGACACCAACCTTCACTAATGATTTAAAATTTTCCAGCCAGCTCCTTCGTGCTTTCTCCCATGCCTATCTTTATGGGTGGAAAGGGATCTCCATAAAGACCACAAAGCCACCACATTATCTTTTTTAAAATCTATCCTTAAAACTCATCTAGAAAACACTCAACAGTAGTTGGGCATCTGCTATGCTCTGACTGCTGCTTGAGTTGTCACTCTCACGGGAATCATCTTGCTGTTCCTGTCCCCTGCTGCTCTCTGGAATCTACCTTGTCTTCTACTGAGACTGTAAATTGTTTGAGCCATGGATTATCAATTGGGTTATAAGCATGATCATAGGCGCAGACTTCCCTTCTTTCCCCTAGGTGCTCGACCCTGCTTCTGCCCTTGGCCCTGCCCCCACTCCACCCCTTCCACGAGGCCCAGCCCCCATTCCAACCCCTTCCCCAAAGTCCCCGCCCCAACTCCGCCTCCTCCCTGTCCCTATTCCAACTCCTTCCCCCAATCACTGGCCCCGCCTCTTCCCCGCCTCCTCCCCTGGGCATGCCACGTTCCCACTCCTCCTGGAGTGTGCTAACGCTGCCAAACAGCTGTTTGGCAGTGACCAGGCAGGAAGCACTGGGAGGTAGGAGGAGGAGCATGGAGGTGGCACGCTTGGGGGGAAGGAAGAGGTGGGGCGGAGGAGGAGGGGAGCTTGGCTGCTGGTGGGTTGTAGTCTTACTGTCTTTATCTGGTGGTAGAAAGAAACTGTTATAAGATCTGGTTTGATATAGAAGACCAATGAGACAACTTTATTCTGAAAGCAATCTAGAAAAAACATAAAAAAGTCAGAAATGATCCCACCCTGGAAATTCAGGATTTGTTAAAATCTTAAGCTTTGAAAATGTGTTTATGATCAATATATATATCAGATCATCTTCAGTGTGGCTGGGGGAACAGACAAAATCTTCTTTCCATTTGCTGTTATGTATAAAAAAAAAAGGTTGTTACTGTAACCTAGATTAACTAGAAGGAAAATTACAGCCAGAATTAACACACAGCATGATACCACTGTTGTGAGGAGGGGAGAGACTGCTAAATCTGACACTTTCAAGTTATCCCTCCAAACACATATTTTCATTTGATACCTTTCCAATTAGTGTGTTAATGTCAAGAAAGACAACAAAGTACAAAAGAAAAGTGAAAAAAAGCCATCAAAACTTTGTTAAAAGGAAACTTGAAAAAAATTAGTAAACTTTTTTGATGTTTGTTCAATGTGGGCAGACGGAGAAAAAAGTGAAACCATGCTTTGCACATTTCTTCACGTTGCATGTTGCTGGATGAGTAGCTGTTTTTGTAAATATTAAGTAATAAGATGTAACAGGCAGAGAATTGTAGGGTAGTATCTTGGATGACTATAAATGGCACAGAGTTGAAGTCCCAGTAATTTCAACCAACGAAGAAGTTCAATAATTGACCTAAAATGCAGTCCTCAATGCCTCTCTATCATGAAAGAAGATTTAGGCATAAGAAAAAAAATTACATTTCAAGGGTTAGTATGGAAATTCCAAGATGGATAAACTATCTAACCAGTGCAATTATATGTACTATGGTAAAGCAATGCAATCATGAAGACTGGTTTATAATATTAGAGAAGTTGCCTGTTTGGAATTCAGGAGATAATTTTAGGATTATATAAATTTCTTTTCATAAGCAAATGTGTTGTTTTATTCAATAGTGTATGTTCTGTTCAAATTCATTAAAGATAGAAATAATTATATACAAGGCAAGCTGTCTTTCATAACAACATGATTTATATTTAGAGCTATGAAATGCCAATTCAAAGATTACTTGTGTAACTCAAATTAATAATGTTATCAGGAGTGCCTATCATAAATTGAGACACTATATAAGAGTAAGTATTGATTGGATTTAAAAGCTACTGAAGAGATTGTGTAATGGGTCAGAGCACAGGAGATAAAAGGCATTTGAAATTTTCATTTTTTTCAGATGATTTCCCTTGTATTAGAAACAAAGTGCATGCTGACTCTGGGAAAATATAAGATTAATTTATGTCCTTATTTTACAAAGCATGTATTAATGAGCTCATTTGATGACTTACTTAAGAGTTTTTTTTATCCAAAAAAAAAAAAAAAAGTGGACTACTTGTGACCAATGTATCCACTCTGCACTAGAATACAAGTGAAAATGAGATGTTGCTTTTCTTTGGTGGATACCTTTGGAGACCAAATTTAAATCAATACAATAAATGAACAAAATTGCCTGTCACCTATTAGAACTCACTTTAGAGTAGATAAAACAATTAATTGTGACAGGATCATGCCATTTGGTGATCTTGATGTGTCTGCATATATATATAATCTAGCAGGAAGTGATGAATTTTAATTCTTCTTTAAGTGGGTGGCTTTGATTTACATCTCTTCATTCAGTATTTTGCTATAGTGCCTCCACACAGTATGTTGGGGATAGGAGGGTGGGGGGGACGGATAGCTCAGTGGTTTGAGCATTGGCCTGCTAAACCCAGGGTTGTGAGTTCAATCCTTGAGGGGGCCATTTGGGGATCTGGGGCAAAAATTGGGGATTGGTCCTGCTTTGAGCAGGGGGTTGGACTAGATGACCTCCTAAGGTCCCTTCCAACCCTGATATTCTATGATATGCTTGCATAAAACCCAGTTAACATGCACATGTAATGAATTTCTAGGTAACAAAGCATACATTAAGCTTGGAACACTAATGACTGTGGTAATAAAAGGTATATGGCATATTTTATGTAGCTCAATCTTTTTAATCTTTATGCTCAATTAGATGAAAGTCTTCAGATAATTATAAAGGCTTTGCATTCCTTTTGCCACAAACATGATTAACTGCTTTATAATGCCATTTTCTCAAGGGATAACTATTGGTTTTTTTAAGCAGAGAATTAAAACAAAATTTAAAGTTAAGGAAAGAATTCTTTTCAGAGATCCATATCCATTTTCAGAATTAGAACTTGGGGGTTCATGAGGAAAATATGTCTAAAGGCCCAAAAGAAATACCCAATCACCCTATTAGCACTAAAGACGTGATGTTAATATTGTGCATTTTAGATCTGTTTAAGTAAAACATGCCTCCTAAAAAGATAACATAAATAAGGAGAATTGTTAAGGCAGCGCAAACAGGTACAGTTCATTCTGTCCCTGCCTTTTCTGGACAGCTGCTATACCTGCATGATCTTTCAGCAGGAAGAGCAAAACTCTTCCATGGGTGCGAACGTCCTGCTCTCCAATTCCACTCCAACAGACGTACCCATCACTCTATCCACGCAGATGCTTTTATATATTCCAAGAGATACTTTTTCCTTTAGAGGAGAATTTTATGTTGATCAGAGAAAATAATTACACAAAAGTAGAAATGTGCTTTCCTGGAGTCATAAAATAAAATGATTATTTTCAAAAATAGGAGTTTAAAGTTAGGCTCTTAAATAGATATCTAGGCACCTAAATTAGTGGCTAGATTTTTTTCAAGTGCTGAGCACCCAACAGCTCACATTGACATTTTCAAATATGGAACAGCCCAAGAGTTCCCATTGACTGCAGTGGGAGCTGAAGGGTACTCAATGATTTTGAACATGAGGGCACATATTTACTTACTTATAAATTTAAGAGTGCCTCTTTAGACACCTAAATTGGAACATCTTGGTTAACGTAGCCAAGGCAAAAAACAATACAAGTTAGACTGGGAAGCAGCAGCTCACAAGAGAATTAACCCAGACCAAAGCATTTATTTCCAGAACCTAGTACTGTTCATGCCACACTGGCTTTCTGAAACAGTAAAACTTCTTTAAAGTATAGTGCTTGTTTTTAATTCTGATCATTCTTTACATGGTGTTATGTGTTGCTTTAACAATTAGATTTGTAACAGGAAATTCAATTACATGTGTGCCCTATCCAGGAACATTCATTGCTAGTTTAGATCACTGGCACCAACTATTTATAGTTGAGAAGCCCTAAGTGCTGCAGCAATGGAGCAGCTTTATCCTGTAACTGTATTCAATTAGTAAAGTTATCCCAGGGATGGATTTGACCTAGCTGACTATCAGTGAGAAAAAAACTCAAGCCCTTAAAGAAGCTAGACTTAATAAGAGCAGCTATAGGAAGACTGACTACCTGAGGAAACAGAAATAGGGTGTGGTCCAGTTGGCGCCAAAGAACTACTTATCCTTAGCAAAGCTTGCTGGGCAGCACTGGGGCCTTATAGAATACAGATCTGGCTGGCTCACTTAAGGGATGGCAAGAGAAGAGGCTATAATACAGAAGTGTGTGCTGCTAAGGGAATGCTGAGACTAGCACCAGGGTAGAAAATACGTTCTGAATGATCCTGGGAAGATTAAACCAGTGGGGCATGCAAGTAAAAGCCTGAAGAGGTTCTCCTGCTTGAAAGACTGTGTACTGCAGGATGTATTGAATTTGGGAAATGGGGCACACAGGTGATGGCCTCTTGGATTTTGCAAAAAGAAAAAATAAAGCTTCGATCAGACATGGGGCAGAGTGAAGATAGGGAAATCTTTGGGAAAGGCACTGAAAGCAAGCAAAGGCACAAGCAGGTGAAATAAATACTGATCTGTCTTTTTAAGAACTTCTACATATCTGGCTTCTACTACTTCTGTGGTAGCTAGGTCATCTTGGCCCACCTGCTAGTAACTTTTTGCTTACTGGTGAACTGAAAAAGCTTTAACATTAATATATTGGCCCAGTCTAAAGCATACTGAAGTCAATGGAAAGACCTTGTTGACTTAGGCTATGGCTACACTTGCAGATGTAGAGCGCTTTGAGTTAAACCAGCCTTCAGAGAGCGTACTAGGGAAAACGCTGCAGTCTGTCCACGCTGACAGCTGCAAGTGCACTGGCGTGGCCACATTTGCGGCACTTGCAGCGGCATTGGGAGCGGTGCGTTATGGGCAGCTATCCCAGCATTCAAGTGGCTGCAACATGCTTTTCAAATGCGGGGGATGGGGTGGAGTGTGACAGGAATGTGTTGTGTGTATGTGGGGGGAGAGAGAGAGAGAGAGTGGGCTTTTTGGAGTGCTGACAGTGTGTCAGCACGCTGTCTTGTAAGTTCAGACCCCTCTCTCCTGCCCCCCCGTCTCTCTCACTCACAGCAAACATTTACTGAGGCAGATAAGCAGCCAGGAGCAGATAAGCAGCCGGCTGTTTGAAACAGAGCTTTGAAACGGCACTTCCGCATTCCTTAGCCGATTTCACAACAAAGAGAAGAGAGGCCACTTGATTTAAGGGGATTATGGGACGTTTCTGGAGGGTAATCAGAACGCATTACGTGTCCACACTGGCGCCACGGCGCTCCATCAGGAGCGCAACAAGCGTTATTCCTCTTGGGGAGGTGGAGTACCAGGAGCTCTCCAGCTGTGGAGTCAGAGCGCTCTACATGCCTTGCCAATGTGGATGGGGAGTAAGGTAGAGTGCTCTAGGTGGCTTTATTGCAGTATAAAGTGCAAGTGTAGCCAAGGCCTTAGTGGTTTTGGAATATGAACTAAATACCAATCTACAGCAGGATATATGTATATATATATTTTTAAAGGGTGACTAAGTTTAGAACCCAAATATCTGAGCAGAATTTCTCATTCTGATCATCTGGCAAGACCTGTTGAGGGTTCTTTGTTTTCTTTGCAACAACCAATTCCATCATTAACCCAGAAAATGTAGAAAAGCTCAATTTATGTAACAAGGTCATGGTAATACTTAATTTAGTCATAGAAGTAGCAGACTCTGATAATTAATTTAAGGTGGGTTTTATGCAACACAAGGGAGAATGTTGCTAATAGAGTTTGCTGAAGAGACTTTCACAGAACCATACTCTTTTAGAATATAGGGTTCTATCAAAATTATGTTGACTTTGCCAGAATTTTCTTTTTGGAAGAAAACTACTGGAGGGGAAAGTTCCAGCATGGTTGAAACATCCAGTTTTGCCAGTTTCTAAATGAAATGTTTCAATTTTTCATTTTGAAACAGCTCTTCAGAATATATTATTTTAAATGTGTTATATAGTACAATATACAGTTGAAATCAAAATATTTTGACTTTTTGAAAATAAAATCTTCTGATTGACATGAAATGAAAAATGTTTTAAAATCTTCCTTTGTGATGAACTTAGAAATGTTTAGGTGTTGTTCTGAGTTGGAACAAAACCAAATTTGGAAACTTTGAAATGTTCATGAAATGGAATGTGTGTCCTCTATGCAGCTCTAGTTTCCAATACATGGTAAATGGGGAAGGAGAGGATGGGAGGAGGGAAACAAAATGATCCAAAAAGCAAATTGTTTAATACAGATTATTTGAATTAAAATATGAAGATGTCAGAAAATTATGAAAATGTGAGTTACTCTTCTCAGTGCAGGGATAGTCTCCTCTCTCACCTCTAGGCTTGAAGGCGAAATCACCTTTCCCAATTTTCAAGTGAGTGACAATTTAAATTGCAATGGATTTCCATTTTACCCCTAGCTGGATTGCAGGTGGGTGAGATGTGAGAATGTGTGGAATGGAAAGAGGAAGATAAAAGGGGTATTTTGTGTGACAAAATCTAAGGATTCTTGGGCAAAGCACTAGCTCCCCAGCCAACTCTAAGTCATGAATTTGCCTCGTTCATTTTTATACTCCTAATACCACAATATGAACAAACAATGAAACAAGATGTGGCGTAAAAAATTCCTTAGGACATAGGTACTTTTGAAAATATTACACATGATCCATTGGTCAGACTGGAACAAAAACATATTTCAAAAATTTTAAATCAATATTAACATTATAAATATAAACAATCATATAAACTCCAATCTCTATAATCACTGCTGCCTTCCAAGACATAATGCCCCTAATCAGTGTCAGGGCAGCAGAAGCACCACAAAGTACAGGTACCACTCACAAAGTTGAAAACATCAGTTGAGTGAACCCTTGAGAGGAGTAAGATGTGGAAGCTGAATCTACCACACAAATCATTTATGCATCTAATAACCCAAGAGGATGCTGATGATTTAGACATCAGTCATTGCAAATCTTTATGTATTGGATGAAGTTTAATGATGTGTAGAGCAGAAAGGAGATCATTCAGTTTCCAAGTGTAATAATCTCACTGCCGATTTATATCTGAATTCTTTTATGTCTTTCATACTATGTCTTGAAGCATAGTGATGATACTTTTCCCCCTTGGTTATCACTGCATCTCCATCTTTCACCCTTCACCCTCCAGGAAGGGTCGTATAAAGATGAATGGAGGAAACTGTGAATAGAGGAAGCTCTATGTCTTGAAGCATAGTTATGATAAGCAAGTACACTACTTGTTGTAAATCGTCTGTCTCTTATTATTCCTTTTCAATATTTGAATGCTATGGAAAAATAGGTAGAATCCAGTGAACCACTGAACCAGAAGTTCCATCCTTTGGCTGTTGAAATAGATTTTGCTCATCTTTTTATGTAATCCTTTTCGCATCCACAGTTCTAATATTTTATATAGAGACATGTCATATAAAAGGTATTTGGATGCTCAATATATCTAAAATTCCTTGTCTCTCTTTAAAAAGCCATCAAAAAGCTTAAATTCAAGCACATATATCTTTAAAGAAGGGCACAGCCATGGGTGGGCCACAGCCTATCCAATTAGCATGCAGGCCCACCCAAACCGGAGCCTATATGAACACAGAAACCAGTGGCTGCGTGGTTGTGCATCAGGAATTCCTGGCTAAAGAGACGATGGCTCTTGGCCTGTCTGGGGAATGGCATGACCAGCAGGGAGCGAAGTGGAGATGATCAGCCTGGCCAGCCCTGCTGATGCTTCCACTCAGTGCCATAAACATCTCCTGTCCCTGGTCAACTTCAGTGAGAGCTGGGCCACCACACAGGCAATGACTGGCCACTCCACCTCATCTGAACCTGTACCTGCTTGTGAGGCTGCACAGATTGTCCCTTTCCAGTGGCCAGCCCAGCCCCCAGGCTCGCTGCACTCAAATCCCTTCTCTGCACCCAGCTACTCTGCTATAGTCCTACCCCCGGCACTCAAATATACTGTGTCATATAATATACAATATAAAAGATTTGCTGTGACCTTTGGTCATTGCACATTAACCATAAATTTCCATTCCTACCTATGCCACAGCTTTAAAGGTGGATGTTCAGGGTCATATTTTGGTGGCTTGGTAGAGAATGGGGAGGCAGTAAAGGTGATGAGCTCACATGGAACACCTTGAACAGAGATGGACAACTATGCAACAGTAGATACCTCAAGAAAAGTACTTGCCTTGGGATAAGTGCTGAAGCGTGTATGGTACCAGAAGACTTTGTATTAGGCCAGGAAGCCATCCTCTGAAGGGAGGGGCAAGCTGAGGTGTCTGCACTGTCAGAGAGATGAGATCTTAATGGGAAAGTTGTCCAGGACACCTCAATGATAGATACATAATAGAATAGGAATACTCAGACATAAAAATAATGTGGCCTTATTCCCTACCACATACACTTAGTTAAGAAGGAATAGAATTTTACTCAAACACATGCATTTCATTGTCAGCTTCAGTGGAAATGATCATGACAAAGTATGTTGCTTCTTCCCTTTGTCAAGTTTGCTCCCATGGGAAAGTTCTTCTTGTAATTTCTTAGGTCCATTTGATAGTAACTTTTGATATTTTATTTCCTTAATCGGATAGTGTGTTTCTGGGGGCAGGAGGATCAAAACCATTTTACCCAAAGAGTGTTTTGGTCAGAAGTTTGTGATATTGCCAAGGAGCATAAGAAACTAATTATAAAATACTAGTCAAAACTAAAAAAACAACAGCAAGAGGTGTTTGATCCTCTGGTTAACTTTTCAGATTCCTCTATTCACAGTTTTCTGAATTCATCTTTATACCACAATTCTTGGAGGGTGAAGGCTGAAAGGTGGAGCTGCAGTGATAACCAAGGGGAAAAGAGGAAGACACTTATGTCTGCAAATTTGCAGAATAGATATTCCCCAAGCCATTCAACAGCAACTGACTGAAGCTGTGCAAAGTTCCCAAAATTAGGTGTTTTTGGGATTAGTGCTGGCTGAATAATTCATACCATGGATCTATGGATATTTTAAACCAGATTTTTATTAATATTTCCCCATTATTTGTCTAGTTTATGGAGCTGATTGAATGAATAATATGAATATTCTATCAAATAATTTGTTCAACAAGTGTTGCAGAATTTTTAAACTGCAACATTCATTAGTTCTACACTCCCCCTACTGTGCATCCAGCTGTGGTTGGGTGTGCAGACAAACAAGGTAAGGGAGATAATATCTTTTTTTATTGGAACAACTTCTGCTGGTAGAAGAGACAAGCTTTTGAGCTTTACAGAGATCTTCAGGACTGGGGAAGGTAACCAGAGTGTCTAAGCTAAATACAAGTTGGGACACATTGTTAATCATAAGGCATTTGAACATGCTGTAGGAGACCACTTAAAAAGAAGTGAGCAATTAAGGCAATAAAATGTGTTACAAACTGTTGTAATGAGCCATAAAACCAGTGTGTCTGTTAAGTCCAGGGTTTTTAGTGTCTAGCAGAATTATGAATTTAAGTTCTCAGACTCATCTTTTGGAGGAGTTATGCAGGTTTACTTTGAGGATGAGGACTGAGCGGTCAGATACGGAGTGATAGCTTTGTGAGAAGTGTTTGCCCACAGGAGCTATGGTGTTTTTCTTTTATCATTTTCCATTATGAGTTCATTCAAGACTGTAGTGATTGTCTTGTTTCACCAACATAGATATTGTTGGGGCATTTGATGCAGTGGATGAGGTAGTACAAGTGGTAATATGCATGTGTAGGACCCATGGATCTCAAAAAGTGTATTGTAGGATGTGTTGAGCAAATCACCTGCTACAGGACAAGCCCAACAAAGAAAGCAACAGAACACCACTAGCCATCACCTACAGTCCCCAACTAAAACCTCTCCAGTGCACCATCAAGGATGTACAACCTATCCTGGAGGACAATCCCTCACTCTCCCAGACCTTGGGAGGCAGGACAGTCCTTGCTTACAGACAGCCCCCTAACCTGAAGCAAATACTCACCAGCAGTGAGTTACTCACCACACAACAGAAACACTAACCCAGGGACCAGTCCCTGCAACAAACCCCATTGCCAACTCTGTCCACATATCTATTCAAGGAACACCATCATAGGACCTAACCACATCATCCACACCATCAGGGGCTCGTTCACCTGCACATCTACCAATGTGAAATATGCCATCCTGTGCCAGCAATGGCCCTCTGCCATGTACATTGGACAAACCGGAGAGTCTCTCTGCAAAAGAATAAATGGACACAAATCAGATGTCAAGAATTATAACATTAAAAAACCAGTCGGAGACCACTTTAATCACCCTGGACACTCAATAACAGACTTAAAAGTGGCCATTCTTCAACAAAAAAACTTCAAAACCAGACTTCAACGAGAAACTGCAGAACTGGAATTAATTTGCAAACTTGACACCATTAAATTAGGCCTGAATAAAGACTGGGAGTTGCTGGGTCACTACAAAAAGTAATTTTCCCTCTGTTGATACTCACACCTTCTTGTCAACTGTTGGGAATGGGCCACATCCATCCTGACTGAATTGGCCTCGTTAGCACTAACCACCCACTTGGTAAGGCAACTCCCATCTTTTCATGTGCTGTATATTTATACATGCCTAGTGTATTTTTCACTCCATGCATCTGATGAACTGGGATATAACCTACGAAAACTTATGCCCAAATAAGTGTGTTAGTCTCTAAGGTGCCACAAGGACTCCTCATTGTTTTTCCTGTAGCGGTGGTTATACATCTGCAGATTTTGCATCTGTTCTGGCAGGGTTGATGTGGAGTTGGTATGTCCTGCTCTGTGGGGAGCTAGCTTCTGATGATGTGCTTGGTGAGAATGGGTGGTGGTTTGCAGGCCAGAAGGGCAATTCAGGAAGTCTTCTTTCAGGATGTGGTCCCAGTCAAGTCTATATTGTAGTTGTTTTATTCACCATGTGGGTTCCAGTGTGGGTTAGTAGGTGACAACTAGAGGTGTGTGCTTAGTATTTGACCCCCTGTATTGAAAAAGGTTCTCCCATAGTATTTGGGTGACCATTTCTGTGATGGAATTCCTTCTCTGGTGGAGTGTCTTTTTTTAGTGAAGGAGGTTCTGAATGTGTTTAGATGTGCATCCTAGACTTTCTCTGCAGAGCAAATTTGTAGTATCTGAGTGCCTGTATGTAGTTAACAGACTTCTTGGTGTGTCTAGAGTGATTGCTGGATCTGCAGTGATCTACATGGTGATCCATGGGTTTCTTGTGTATAGTCACTTGGAGTGTTTCATTTTTCAGGCTGATTGTGGTGTCCGGGAAGTTGATGCTGGTGTAAGAGTGTTCTAGAGAGAGTTTGATGGATGGGTAGTGATTATAGAAGTTGTGGTAGAAATCTATGAGGGAGTTTAGGTCATCGCTCTAGAGGGTGAAAATATAATTGACCTATCTTAGGTATGTTGTTTTTGTGGTGCATTTTTCCAGAAATTCTTCCTTGAGGTAGACCATGAAGAGGTTGGCATATTGGGGAGACATCCAACTACGTACGGCAGTTCCACAGTTTGGACAAAGTGTTTGTTGTCAAATGTGAAGTTGTAGTAGATGTGGATGAAATGGATGAGTTTGGCAGTTTAGGGTGGATTTCTGAGAGTTATACGTTGTCTTGTAGGTGTTTGAGGCAGGCAGCAATGTCATCATGGTGAAGGATGTTGGTACATAGGGAGATGACATCCATGGTGGCAAGGATGGTGTTCTGTGGGAAGTTACTAACGTTGCAGAATTTGTGGAGGATGTTTCTGATGACTTGAAGGAAGTTTGCCTTTGTTTGAGTGGTTTGAGGATATTTTTGTGTTGAATGGCTGTCATCAGGGGGGGTTTTTTATAGCTCTTTTGGACTTCCTGCATGATCTCTAGGTAAGTTTCCTGATTTTTTTCCCCTTCCAGTGTGTAGGAGCATGTGTGATTTCTTGTTTGAGGTGGTCCCTTCTGGAGTATGTAAGGTGAAGGAGATGGTTCCCAGTTTGTCTGAGGTATTTCTGCAGAGCTATGCAGCATATTTGAAGTCATAAGCGGTAGTCAGAGATTTACAGAAGGTCAGTCCTCTTATGTTAATGCTTTGTTTCTTGCATCTGCTCAAGAAGTAGAAGTTGCTGTTCAATCTGGCTTCCTTTTTCTTCATGTTGTGAAATTTCAATTTTAAAGAACAAAATTTGATATATTCCATAGCTGTTTGCAGTGTTTTTGTAGCTATATTGGTCCCAGGATATTGGGACTGCAAGTGTTTTGGTTTGACCCATTATAGAGCTAGGAACCAAGTATGCCTTTCAACTCTAAATCCCTATTTGGATCAGCAATTCCCCAAAGTTCAAAGGTGTCTAAATCCGGGAGTTGGGGCCATGATCCAGAATGAGAACCATGCAGGCAGACACCAGTACCCACATGAAGACCCTTTGAATCAAAAGGGACATGTGTATGCAAAGGGGTCCACTAGTATAGTTGTCCTTTGCTGGGTTAGGGCCCATCTCTAAATCTAAATACATTAAACTACCATGTACTACAGAAAAATCACAGTCTCCTCATGAGGCTATCAAATCAGTTAGTATAGGTGTTCTAGGTGTCACGTGGTTAGTATATGTGTTAGCATATTGGGTAGTATAGGTGTTCTAGGTGTCACGTGATCAGATTTTCTGTGTGTTGTATATTTGACATGTAAATATAGTTCATTCATGTTATTTTTGTGTGTGTACACAACACTTTAAAAAACACAGGCAAAATGTGATTTGAGTGCTGCAGGAGAAAGATATATATATATATATATATATATAAGTGAGAACATTTGCATTGCTCCTCTGAAACCAACTTCTTTTTCTTTGAGGTGGCTTACATCCATTATAGAATGAAAGTTTTGTCTTAAATTATTGCAGTGATTTTAGTAAATATATTCCTTCATGAAACTTGCACTGGGATGGATCAGGCTTAGTGTAAGTTAGTGAGTTCTAGACAAACTTTATGCTAAGTACAGATGTGTGGATAGCAGCCGGGTTTTTTTGTTTTTGTTTTTTTGCCTGCTGGTAATTTTTTTTAAAAAGTTTCATGTTTAACAAAATCATTTGGATTTTGAGCATTTTTTAAGAAATAAATTTGAAGGGAATTTTGAAATTAAAAGTCATTTGAACTGAAATCAAAAAGTTTCATTTTGAAAATATCAGAACTAAAGTTTGTTTTTTTTCCTTAATTTTAATCAGTTTTTTTCTTCCTGAACAATTCAGGAGACTGACTCGCACATTCATAAAACATTTTGGATATGCCAAACCTGCATTTTTTTTGCCCCCCAAAAAAGGGTTTTGGATGAAAAACTTCACCCAGCTTTAATTATAAACTTGATTAAGTTCAGCTGAAAACAGGTTAACAGACAAATTGAACATATTTCTGAATTTGAGACTCTTTGAAAGTCTAAGAGACTCCAAATCAAATTAACCTAGCAGTGTTGGAGTTTTAAAGCCCAAAATGGCGAGACTCATGATACGATCATCAGTATTGGCAACTTTGGAATTTTAGCAGAAATTTGGTCGATGTTATTACCATGCTATTCGCCACAGTAACTGAAATGATTTCCCCCCCTAGAATTGTTTATTTTTATTTCCACTAGTTTGAAAGCAGTGCAGGTGAAGAATGTGTATAAATATGAAATATGAGATTAAAAAAACATTTAATATATCCTTACATCAAAGTTCATTTCTTTTTCTCTTCAAAGCAGAGGCAAACTGAGGAGCTGACATTTTCATCCATATTAAGTTTAGTCTCTCTCTGCTTTTGGAGCTGACCCACAGCAAAAACAGGGATTTGGAACCAGGAATTTGAATTCAACCTCCACCCAAAATTCAGGAGTGTTCTGGATTTGTGCTTTCTCTGTTTGTGAGTGGCATAATACACTGAGAACTATAATGAAAGTAAAATTGATAAGCAGATAGCACCACCGCCTGTTAGCAACTGCCCGTGTGCCACTACTGCCTAGGAGACATCCAGAGAAAATATGATGTGGCCTTGTATGTGTATTCTTTTCTTTGTGCACTTCCATTTTGCTTTGTGACTCTCCACAGAGCACTGCTTCAGTCACACATGCATGCCTCTGGTGGTTCATGATTCTGCCCTGAGTCAGGTTTCTTCCATTGTTCTTTCTAAAGCAGAGGTTCTCAAACTGGGGGTCGGAACCCCTCAGGGGGTTGTGAGGTTATAACTATGGGGTCGAGAGCTGTCATCCTCCACCCCAAACCCTGCTTTGCCTCCAGCATTTATAATGGTGTTAAATATATATTTAAAAAGTGTTTTTAATTTATTAGGGGGGTCACACTCAGAGGCTTGCTATGTGAAAGAGGTCACCAGTACAAAAGTTTGATAACCACTGTTCTAAAGTCATCTGTCTACATGTACCAGCTGCTTCCTTAGCAAACACATTTCCCACTGTCTGTTCCCTATGCGTCATCTCCTAAGTCATAGGAAGTGGCTCTTTTCCTAGTAGGCAATCCACAGTGCCTCACGAAGATCATTTTTGGGACTGCAGGTTAACCATATATAGTCATGCATGAGCAGCACATCTCCTTACCAGTTGCTTCATGGTTCTTGCTCTCTGCCAGAGATGAAACTGTGGTGGCTGTCAATTAGGTCTTCTTACTCTGTTTAGCCTCAATTCTGGAAAGCCTCCTTATTCAGGACATCACTTAAGCATGGGCTTAAGTTCCCATTGGATATTAAGCATGTGCTTAAGGGATTTCCTGAATAAGAGACTCTGTGGGTTTTTTTCCCCTTGCTTCCCAGTTTTGCCATAGCTTGTTCAACACAATGCTCATTCACGGGCAGGCTGTGTGCCAACTCTTCCCTGGGTGAAGGTAATCACACAATTAATTATGTGCATACATTTTCCTGTGGTACACTTTTTTATTCTAATTGAGATAGCCAGGTGCTTGGTGTTAGATTCAGAAAACAATCTGCTCAGGAAAGTGTTATGTATCGAATCCAGTGTAGTCTATCTCTGCTGGAGATAGCAGGTGCACCGTGTCTCCTTATTGTTTAACACATTAGGTGTTAGAGTAAATTGGGGCATGACAGTCAATAGAAGAATGAGCAAGCATTTTGCAACTTGCATACCATTGACTAACTGATCCAGCTCCAGCAGCTACAAAGCTCTACGTCTACTGATGCTGAACAATTTCATGTGGAAGAAATTGATTATTCCACACAGCAAGACTATTGGATGTTAATTTATCTAGTAATGAATCTGCCAGTGAAGTCGATATCCAGGAAGATTTGTATTCTTCTATTTCCTCAAACATCACAGCCCTTCCAATCCCTGTTTAGTGGAACTGGTTTGGTGCAGGAGAATATGTATGCAGTATAAGGAACAGATGATTCTAAGAAGAAAATAAATGCCTCCAGATCTCAAAGCATTTTCCCCGAAACCAAGAAACAAATTTGCACTCATGTCAGTAGGGTGGATTAATTTAAATCAAAGTGATTGAAATCACTGATTTTAATCATAATTTAAATCAACAAGCAGGAAACCTTGATTTACATAATTGATTTTCAGAGTGTTTTGCTTTTGTAATTTTTAGTTATTTTTCTAAAGAAATGTTGATTATCGTTAGTTGGTAACCATTAAAACATGTTGATTTGCTGCTAAATATAGCCTTTACACTAAATTTGGTTCTTCTTTTAGCTAATCAGGACGATGCACTCTATACACATTTATTTAAGATTCAAGATTTACTTAAGATAATTTCTTACATTTATTCAGATTATTAATTTTTATTGTGAATGATGCATTTCTTATGTACTCGATGATTAATTTCTATATGTGATTTCTGTCAAACCCTATTTGGATAGAAATTTAAATTCAATTAAAATGCACAAAAACAGCATTTAAAAAAATTAAACTACTTTTAAGATGCTTTCAAATGCAAATCATGTTCCGATCAAATTAATTGATTTATTAAACAGAGGAAGTGTTATGTGTAGTTAATGAACTGAACTTATTTTCTTCTGAGCATCCTGTCCTTCAAGATTTTAAAACTAGTGTATCTCACCCATTTTTTATTCTTAGACTACATGAGAGAAAACAAGATTTCCTGATTTTTTTTCAACA
The DNA here is from genome assembly GCA_033296515.1 of Macrochelys suwanniensis. Taxonomy (NCBI): domain Eukaryota; kingdom Metazoa; phylum Chordata; order Testudines; family Chelydridae; genus Macrochelys; species Macrochelys suwanniensis. The sequence goes on along the minus strand of CM065776.1, from coordinate 132,818,133 downwards.
ACCAATTAGTTCTTTTTTAAACTCAACTTTGAATGAACTAAACACTGAACTGAACTAGGTGAATAGAATGAAATGAAGAAAATATTCTCTCTGTACCTGTGGAAGAGGCTACTGCTATCAAAAGCTGATTTAGCATTTGTCTTCAATAAACTCTGGTTCCAGGTGTATAGCCAGTGAATTCCACTAGATTAATTGTTTGATTGTCTTTAAACTTGGCAGCAGGCATATACTGTTTAATATTTTTGTATTTAATTTACATAATTATAGAAGATTATAGTAAGTTTAGGTCTCAACATACTTTGTTAATTTTAAATTTTAGGTTAAGTAGGCTTATTTTCTTAAAAATAAACTTGTACTTAATTTAAATTAAAAAATCTGATTTCAATACAAATTTTTTTTTATTTTAAAAAGTGACTTTTATCTCCCTGCATTTTGCATTTTCACCTGGGGGTCTAATAATGCTTCCCCGATATAAATGAAACTTCTCACTCATGTAAGTATTACATATTTTAAGGAGAACATAAGAACATAAGAACGGCCATACTGGGTCAGACCAGAGGTCCATCCAGCCCAGTATCCTGTCTGCTGACAGTGGCCAATGCCAGGTGCCTAAGAGGGAGTGAACTGAAGAGGTAATGATCAAGTGATCTCTCTCCTGCCATCCATCACCCCCCTCTGACAAACAGAGGTTAAGGACACCATTCCTTACCCATCCTGGCTAATAGCCTTTAATGGACTTAATCTTCATGAATTTACCTAGTTCTCTTTTGAACCCTGTTATAGTCCTAGCCTTCACAGCCTCCTCAGGCAAGGAGTTCCACAGGTTGACTGTGCTGTGGGAAGAACAACTTCCTTTTATTTGTTTAAAACCTGCTGCCCATTAATTTCATTTGGTGGCCCCTAGTTCTTATATTACAGGAACAAGTAAATAACTTTTCCTTATTCACTTTCTCCACAGCACTCATGATTTTATATACCTCTATCATATCCCCCCCTTAGTCTCCTCTTTTCCAAGCTGAAAAGTCTTAGCCTCTTTAATCTCTTCTCATATGGGACTCGTTCCAAACCCCTAATCATTTTAGTTGCCCTTCTCTGAACCTTTTCTAATGCCAGTGAATAAAGAAAGAAATAGACAAGATAAGTGATTTGTTGCAGGGTCATAAAATGTGTCAGTTTTACAGCTGGCTAAAGTTTTTGGGAGAAACCAGCTGGACAAGTGCTAGAGTTAATTGAAGGTGTTTTGATATTTTTAATTATTAATTTCAGCTGAGCTGAGGGGTTTGGGAATAATGCTGGGACATATAACTTTCTGGTAAGTGTTTATGCCATATAGCTTTGAAGGTGGACAATTGTTCGTGTAAACAACTTCATCTTTCTACAAACAGCAATTGTTTTCTATTTAAAAAAAGGAGTGGGGAATGGGAAGGGAGGCTGGTTTTGTGATTAAAGCACTGGACTGGAATTCTGGAGAACAGGATTCTAGTCTGACTTTGCCACAGACTTCCCATGTGCCATCTGTCTCAGATTCTCATCTATAAAATGTGGACACCTTTGAGGGGGAGAGAAAGAAGGGGAGTTTGAAGATACATTGATTAGTGTGTCTGTGTGAGGCATTCAGATACCAGAGTGGGGGAGGCCAGGTAGGCCCAGAAGTAACTATGAAGCTAGATAGAAAAGTAATGGCAAGTTCATTCTATCATGGGTTCATAAAGAGCTTGATTTTTATTTATTTTTTCTCAATTAGCCCTGCTCTTAACAATCCTACCTTTACTTCTGTGCATTGATCTATGGTTTTCCTGTTCCTCTTCAAAATCTCCTTATTGGGCTCCACAGGACTAGTGAGTGCTTGAAAGTCCTTTGAGTCACTATTTTTCCTGCCATTTCTTTTGCTTACTGTTTTGAGGCTGCTGGTAGGCCCAAAGACAGTGTATCAAGCTATCACACCTGTTATGATTGGAGCCAACAAACCTGACTGAGTCGGGAAAGGAGAGCATGCCCACTGACAAACTTTGGTGGAGGTCCATCCTGTCTATGGCAATCCACAGACACTGGCTTACATCTCTCTGCTGCCATCCTATTTTGCATAGATTAGTTTTAGAGAAGACCATGAACAATAATAAACAATTTCCTTGCCAGTTTCTCTATTTCCTCCTTTATGACTTTGGGCTTCTCCATACTGTCCCACAGCTGGGACTACGGAATGTGAATTCCAGCATGCACTAGAGTGTTGCACTGTAAGCACCCCAAGTAGCCACTGTTAACACAAACAAAAAGGTATCTGGTTTCATTAACATAGTCCTGCTTGAAGAGAACTACATTAAGGCAAACTAAGCACATTTTTGTTTGCACCAGCAGTGTCCACGCTGGTGCATGCTGCAGTTTTCAGCCCATAGTCCTCACTAATGTACAGTATAGACAAAGCCTTAAATATTTGTATTTGTTGCAGAGAACACTTTCCTGATTTATGGAGATATTTTCTATCACCCAATATACTTTGCTTCTACTGACTCTGATTAATTACAGCTTGTTCATGACCTTTTCTGTCAACCTCTTTTGGGTTTTTAATACATTTTTAAAAGACTACTGTTGAAGTGAGTGTTACACTTTCGCTTTGAGCTGACATGATTTGGAAATAGAATCCCCAGTTCTTTATGTTGGTGCAGCCTCAACTAATTCTTCCCATTATTAGTGCATTACTGGGGATGGATTTCAAGATTCCTCTCACACTGTTGCTAAATATGAAGATATAAACACTTCCAAATATTCATTCTATATACTACCTTTAGACAAGAAGAGATTATCATCATGGAAAAACAGAGGTAGTAGTGACTGAGATGACTGGGTCATGAGAGAAAATGAGATATATGATTCGTTGGCCAGAGTGTAAAGATCTAGTAGTCGTGGGATAAAGACCAGGAAGAAGGCCTAGAAAAAGATGGTTTGAGATACCGAAGGAGGACATGAAGAGGGCTGGAATCAGCTTGAAAGATACACGTGACAAGTCCGTTCAGAGACTAAGAATAAGAGCCATTGATTCCCCTGCCCCAATTGATGGAACAAGGAGTAAAAGAAGACAGGGATTATGCCTGCTGAAATGAACAGATCAGTCCAAAACTAATTTTATGAAGCCCTAGTTTCATAAAGGTCTTTCTCCTGAGAACCTTTAACATGAATTACCACAGAAAAGGGCCTGGAGGAGTTGTTCAGAGCACAGGGAAAGCTGTTAAGACATGCAAATCCCAATTAAAGTCGATGGGCATTATTAAGCTACCTAATGAAAAAGTATCCCTTAACCATGTTGTTGTTGTGTTGTGTCCCCCCCCCCCCCCAAATAGCACTGTTGTGGGGCGGCTGCCCCACTCCTGGAGAGCAAGGGTTAAAAGCCAGCCCTGGGAGAGGGCTGAGGCTGAGAGCCAATAGGAAAAGGCTGGAAGGCAGCCAATCAGGGCCAGGCTGGGCCATATAAAAGAGCTGCAGGGCCAGAAGGCAAAGGACAGACTCACTCCATGTCTGGAATGAAAAGGGCTTAGCTGCCTGGGAGCAGAGCAGGGCTGGGGAAGGGCAAAAGTAGCTGGGGAGCTCCAGCCTGGCAACTCCCCAGGCTGAGGCCTTGTTAAAGGCCCAAGGAAGTACTGGGGCTGCAGAGGTACAGCCCAGGGATAGGCAGAGGCAGCTGGGCCAACCCCCTTGCCAGTGACGAGTGGCCATTACAGACTGCAGTCTGCCCCAGAGTAAGGGGGCTAGATGATGACTGGTAGTAGCCACTGAGCCAAGTGGGCTTAGAGGGTTGGGGTTCCCCTGGGAGGTGAGACCCAAAGTGTGGGGGTACTGCAGTGGGGCAGAACCCGAAGGGATAGGGCACCGGGGTCCAGGAGGGACACGAGGCTTGATGCAGGAGAGACACCGGCCATCAGGAGGAGCTCCGAGGCTGGAAAAGAGCTAATTCACAGACAACCAACAGGAGGCGCCGCAGCGGTGAGTGCTCGAGCCACTACAAGCACCAAGAAATGTATTTTTTTTCATAGACATGGCATAGTAATGCCTTGAAGAGGGCAGGCAAATAGCCTTGAATGCACACAAACTGTTTTAGGTGTGACTCCAAGGCCTCGTCTACACTAGAAAATTAGGTTGGAATATTACGTGAAAAATCCACCACCCTGAGTGGTGTAGTTAAGCCGACTTATGTCCCTGTGCAGGCAGTGCTTGATCGATGAAAAAATTCTCTCAGGGAGGTGGTTTATCTATGTTGACAGGAGAATCCCTCCTGTAAGCATAGGTAGTGTCTATGCTGAAATGTTACAGCGGTGCAGGTGTGCAACTATAGCATTTTAAGTGAAGACAAGCCCATATTCTCCAGCGATTACTTCTATTTTAATTCTCTGAAGACTTTAAAGATGCAGTTAAAATGGAAGGGAACTGTCAGATGGAAGGGCATTGGAAGCAAACATAATAGAGGAAATACATATAATTCATAAAAAGGAGAAATGTGCCCTCCTCGCCCGAATCAACAGTGGGGGAAATTGATGGGGCCAGTGGTGAAAGGAAGACAGTCCCACTAATGAGGGACTTGTCAAGGAACAATAGGTTGCTCCTCCCATGGGAATATTTAGCACCCATTGGCCAGCTGGGGTTGAGGGATGGTGATTACCTGCGTTCTCCAGCTCCCAGAATTTAGCCCTGCCATGTGGAGCCTCTTTCGGCTCTATTCCAACAGTGAATATCACCACGTGGAATTTCTGATTGTGGGAAGAGAGATTATGAGTATCTGCTTGTCTTTCCCTTTCGGATTATGAGAATATTTAATCCTGAAAATAACTGTAATCATAGGACTGAATCTGCAATGTATCAATAATTCATTCAGAGCATCCTTTACCTGAGTGGATAGCTGGAAGCAAGTTGTTAACCAATATCTGCATATTTTTGATTGGGAGACTGCAGTTGGTTTTGTTGGACTTCTAGGACAGATTCTAAGTTCAAGACATTCTGCAAGGACATGTTCTGTAACATATTCAGAAAACAGAGAAATATTTTCAGGAGGATTTTTCTGGTTCCAGGTTTTGAATTCAGTTTGTATTTTGTGGAGAACAAAACCATTGGTGTGAAGACAATTAGGAACTGACTTTAGTTACTGGTGAACAAGTAAAACTGCATATTTTTTCCTTTCTCTACATTTTTAGATGGAAAACAATAAACAATTTCCCAGTTGAAGATGTAGTTTCTCATACACAGTGATTTATTTGTAAAATGGCTACAATTTGGGCATCAGCAATCACTTGTATCACAGCAGAGGGAAAGTTTGCAGAACAAATCTCAACTCTCCAGAAGCTTAAAAGGCACATCAGGACGGTAGAGCAGACGTTTAAGAAAACAGAAAACGAAACTGAATTGACGTTTCCAATTTAGGCTGCAAAATTTTACATGTTTGGGACATGGTAAACAATACCTTGTTAGTTATTGTCTTATTTTTTATTATGGATTTGCATTATAGTAGCTACTGGTGGTGCCAATGAGGATCAGGGCCCAATAGTCAAATGCTTTCTCATAAAAAAATAAAAAGAGCTATTTCCTACTCCAGATTGCTCCCACCTGCGAATTATGATAAGACTCAACAGGTGAATAAAATAGTCCCATGGGGTGGTATGAGAGCACTTTCTGCATTATGACCCCAATTCAGCAAAGCATGAGCTTAAGTCCCTTTGACTTTAAGTACATGTCCAATTATTTTTCTGAACACAGACAGACTTAAGCATACACTTAAACTTAAGTACCCAATCCATCAAGGCATTTAAGTACATGCTTAATTGATTTGCTAAATAAGGATGGACTTAAGGACAAGCTTGACTTTAACTACTTACATACTAATGAAGTCAGTGGAACATAGTCAAGTGCTTGGAGTCAAGTATGTGCTTAAGTGTTTTGCTGTATAGGGATGGACTGCTATATCCAGGCCTATAAGCAGCAGTCTCAGCTCACCACTTGCCTTGCTATTGTCGAGCACTTGCTAGTGTTCTCTAGGCACCTGAGAATGTCTTGAGAAGGATTTGAAAAGGGATAAGGTGGTGTTTTGTCACAAATTTTAAGTATTCAAAGGGTTTCCTCTCTCTCCCTCTCTCTCTCTCTGTCCAGTTTTAAAAAGTGCTGTTGTGAGCTCTTTGGCATCACCAGGTTTCAGGAATTTTTGTTCTTGCTATTGAAATGAAAGACCAAAAGTACTTCTAAAAATACCAGAAAAATACCTGAAAGGGAAAAACAATGAGGAGTACTTGTGGCACCTTAGAGACTAACTATATATACTCTGTATATATATCTTCCTACTGTATGTTCCACTCCCTGCATCTAATGAAGTGGGTTTTAACCCACAAAAGCTTATGCCCAAATAAATTTGTTAGTCTCTAAGGTGCCACAAGTAATCCTCGTTATTTTTGCTGATACAGACTAACACGGCTACCACTCTGAAACCTGAAAGGGAGATTGACCAAATATATAATCAGCCCCCAGAAATGGAATCCTGGCTCCGCAGAAGTCAATAAGAGCTTGCCATTGATTTCAATGAAGTCAATATATCACCTCATGTTTTTAGTTTTTTTTTCTTAATTTAATTTGAATTAAAACCAACTCCATTCAACATTTGCAGTGGAGCTTGATGCAGTCCACTGAGTATGCTGTTATGTGACCTGATGTGTTTAGAACCCAAACTGTCAAATGTGCAGCCTACTGAAAAAAATTATTTGACCAAACCCTTCATTTGAATTATGAGGAATTGATCTCTTTCCATTAGCATTCTAAAATATTACTAACTTTTGATTCTTTTTAATATTCAGAAAAATATGAAGTCTTTTTTTAACACTACTAGTTCTTTTTCTATGTACATTTTTATACCAAGTTTTTAAAAAAAAATGATTCTGGCTATGCAACTGATATGATAGAAAACGTAAATATAATGAGTTATTGACAACTAAATGCATGGGGAAATCCTTTATTTCCTTGTCTTGTCAATTCACATCTACTTTATACCTCAAAAGAACATTACATTATTGATAAATCCAATTTGAACAATCCAGGAAGGAAGTCTGATGGCCCAAATTTACTTGAATCATAGACAGATAAATGTAGGACTGGAAAGGACCTCAGTAGATCATCTAGTCCAGTCCCTTGCTCTGAGCCAGGACTTAATATTATTTAGACCATCCCTGGGAGGTGTTTGTCTAACCTGTTCTTAAAAAGAGAATGACAGAGAATCCACAACTTCTTTTGGTAATTTTTCAGTGCTTAGCTACCCTGATAATTAGGAAGTTTTTCCTGATGTCAAACTTAAACTTCCCTTGCTGCACTTTAAGCTCATTAGTTCCTGTCCTCTCCTCAGTGGTTAAGGAGAGCAATTTATCACCCTTCTCTTTATAACAACTTTTTATGTACTCAAAGGCTGGTATGTTCCCTCTTCTCTTTCTCTTTCTCTTCTTCAGAATAAACAAACTCAATTGTTTCAGGCTTTCCTCATAGGTTTTAGACTTTTAATAATTTTTGATGATCTCCTGTGGACTTTCTCCAATTTGTCCACATCTTTCCCAAAATGCGGTGTCCAGAACTGGATACAATACTCCAACTGAGGCCTTATCAGTGCTGAGTAGAGTGGAAGAATTACTTTTTGTCTTGCTAACAAAGCTCCTGCAAATACTTCCTATAATGATGTTCACTTGTTTGCATTTTGCATTTTTTGCAATATTACACGGTTGACTCATACTTAGTTTGTTATCCACTATAACCCCCAGATCTTTTTCTGAAGTACTCCTTCCTATGCAGTCATTTCCCATTTTGTATTTGTCCAATTGATTACTCCTTCCAAAGTGGAGTACTTTGCATTTATCTGTATTGAATTTCATCCTATTTATTTCAGACCATTTCTCCAGTTTGTCAAGATCATTTTGAATCCTATCCAATCCTCCAAAAGCACTTGCAACCCCTCCCTACTTTAGTATAAACTGCAAATTGTATAAGTGTATAGTCCATGCCATTATCCAAATAATTTATAACAATATTAATAGAACCCTGCTGCAAAATCCTACCTCAGCACCTCAACGTGGTGCAGCGGTGAACCTGGCCATCTGACAGCTATGGTAGCGGGGCATATGCCCTGGCAGGTTTTACCATGCTACAAAGGTGTCAGACTATCCAATCCAGGGAGGAGGGTTGCTCTCTCAGAGGAAAGAGTGCTTTTCCTTCTCCTTAGAGGTTGAAGGCTAGCTAAGCTTGAGGAGGTACGCATGCCTGCCCACCTAGCCAGTGAGATGGCTTGAAGTTAACGGCTAAAACAACACAAGTAAATGCATGTTCTACGGTGGCGGAGCGAAAATTGAGTGACAAGAGGTTGCTAAAAATGTCAGGTGCTAGGCCAACATGGAAAAGGACAATCCTCGCTGTGTGTACTTACAATTGTAGGTCACTGACAAAGGAGGAAACTTTAAACCATCTGATGGAGGAGAAGAAAAGGATAAAATGCGATATTCTCGGTGTCTGCGAAACCCGACAAAAGAAGGAGTTGGAAGTCAACTGGAAGGATGGCAGTGCTGTGAGGCTCGGAAAAGGAGATGGCGCTAGAAATGTTGGAGGAGTTGGATTTATCGTCAATAAAGATTGGTCTTCGAAAGTCATATCATGCCAGCTAACATCATCATGTATCGGTGTGCTGCATCTTCAGATGGAGTCAAAAGCTACCCTCAAGGTCATCCAGGCCTACGCTCCCACAAGTGCAAGTGAGGACGAAGAAGTGGAAGAATTCTACCGAGAGCTTGAAAGAGCTCTCACGCAAAAGTCCACTTACACTGTCACGATAGGAGATTTCAACGCCACGGTCGGACGAGGGAAAGCTGGCGAAAAGTTCATAGGGAGATACAGCAGCGGCGAAAGGAATGAAAGAGGAGAGAGGCTGGTAGCGATGGCAGAAATGAAAGAACTGTAAGTGGCAAACACCTGGTACGAAAAGAAGATCTCAAGAAGGTGGACATGGATCGCACCAAACGCGAAGAGTAAGAATGAAATCGACTATATTTTAGTCAATAAAAGGCGCATCGTTCAAGACGTCTCTGTGGTGCAGCCATTCAACACCGGCAGTGACCATCGCCTGCTTAGAGCGAAGTTGATTTTCGACGAAGCGGTGGAAAAGAAGGCGTTACAGATGGCAAACAGGAAACAGCAGCCGAAGACATTCGATGAAGCAAAGCTGAAAAAAGCGATTTCTGGGTTTGACTGGAGCCAGATGGAAAAGTGTGATGAGGACTATAGTATCTTTGCTGACAAGTTGAGATGTTGCATAAAAGCAGCTGAAATTAAAAAGCTGAAGAAGGTGAAGGGAAGAATCTCGATTGAAACGAAAAGCTTGTTGGAGAAGCGGAGAAACATGAAAAGGAGCTCGGATAACAACCTCGAGTACTCCATTCTGTGCAAGCTTATATGGCGAAAACTGAAGGATGACTTCGAGAACTTCCGGAAAGGAAAGCTCCTTAAAACAGCTGAATCACGCAAGAGCCTCAGGACATGCAAGCGGGAATTGACGCAGTATAGATTGAGCGTAACAGCATTGAAGAACAAGGATGGAGAGACAGTAATCGACAGAGCAGGGATGGAGGAGGTCTGCAAGGACTTCTATACAGAACTGTTCAAATCAAGAATCAACGTCCCCCTCCCAACCCTCAAAGAGTCAGAAGAACGCGTCCCCCCAATAATCGTCAGCGAAGTCCAAAGCGCACTACACCAGATGAAGAAGGGAAAAGCTCCAGGCAAAGATGGACTAACATCAGAAATGATTTATGCAGGAGGCGGAAAACTTTGGAAGGCCCTCACTTTAAGATTCAGTCGATATCTTGAAGAAGGAAAAATACCATCAAGCTGGAAGGAGTCAAATACCATCTTCCTGCACAAGACGGGTGGGCGAGAAAATCTTAAGAACTACCGCCCTGTATGCCTGTTCTCTCACATCTACAAGCTCTTCACAAAGGTGATAACCATCGACTTTCGCAGAGTCTGGATGAACAACAGCCGAGAGAGCAGGCAGGGTTTTGAAGAAATTTCAGTACAATCGACCATATATTTACCCTTAGCCAGCTCCTAGAAAGAGCGAGGGGATACAAACTCCCGCTGTGCATTGCTTTTGTCGACTATGAAAAGGCCTTCGATAGTGTTGAGTTTAACGCAATATTAAAGGCGCTCGCAGAGCAGGGCATTAACATGCAGTACATTAGTTTGTTGAAGGAAGCGAATACTGGATGTACAACAGACATTACTCTCCTTGAAACTCCCCTCCGCATCTCAATCGAGAAAGGCGTAAAGCAAGGAGATACAATTTCACCAAAACTATTCACCGCCTGCCTCGAAATGGTTATGAACAAGATCAATTGGAGGAGTGGTGTCAACATAAATGGAGAGAGATTATCTCATCTCAGATTTGCAGATGACATTGTACTAATTGCCGAAAGCACCAACCAACTGCAGAGCATGCTACGAAGACTCGACAAGAAAAGTAGTCAGGTCGGCCTGAAAATGAACTGCTGCAAAATGAAATATATGCGATCAGACGCCTTACGAAAAGCCTGAATAACGGTAACAGGAGAAGACATTGAAGAAGTGGAACAGTACATACATTTGGGCCAAGAAGTTAATATGCGCCAAGACCTGAACGGAGAACTCTCACGAAGGATTCGGGCAGGATGGTGTGCGTTTAATTCCATCAAGGATGTCCTCAAAGGAAAAACTGACAAGACCACACGTAAAAATATTTTCAATTCAGCATTGCTGCCAGCCATGCTGTATGGCAGTGAAACGTGGGCACTGACGAAGAGAGAAGAGCAACGGCTGTTGGTAGCTGAAAGGGCAATGGAACGAGCTATGTTGGGAATCTCCCTTCTGGATCGTATACCAAATGAAATCATCAGAGAACGCAGTGGTGTGAAAGATATTGTCGTGGAAAGCAGACATAATAAGATACGATGGGCGGGCCACACAGCACGGCTCACGGATAACAGGTGGACTGCAATCATTGCTGAGTGGTACCCGCGAGAACAGAAAAGACCCCCCGGTCAGCCTCCAAGAAGATGGGAAGATGACATCGTTAAACGTTTCGGATGAACGTGGAGAAGAAAGGCAAGAGTGCGAGAAGAATGGCAGACGTGTTGTGATCGGCGCAGTCTTAACGACAGCTGAAGTCCGATCGATCCAGGTGATCCAGGTGATTAATACAATCAGACCCAGGACAGATCCCTGTAGGACCCTAGTTTATATACCCTTCCAGCTTGATTGTGAACCATTGATAACTCTCTGAGTATGCTTTTCCAACCAGTTTTGCACCCACCTTATAGTAGGTTCATCTAAGCTGTATTTCTCTAATTCGTTCACGAGAAAGTCATATGAGACTGTACCAAAAGCCTCACTAAAGTTGAGATATATCACATCTACTGCGTTTTGTCCTTCTACAAGGCTTGTTACCCTGTCAAAGAAGGATATTAGGTTAAGTTGATATGGTTTTGTTCTTGACAAATCCATGTTGGTTGTTATTTATCCCCTTATTATCTTTTAAGTGCTTACAAATTGATTATTTGCTCCATTATTTTTCTGGGTTCCAAAATTAAGCTGACTGGTCTATAATGTTAAGGGTATCCTTATTCCCCTTTTATGGATAGGTAGTTGTCATGGATCCACAGGATCAATGCTATGACCCCAGTTTTGAAACCATCTCTGGGTGGAACCCTTCCATGAGCCAGACCACCAAGGGGTCTCACTCTTTCTTTAGGGTAAGCCCCATGGCTTCATTGCCTCCTTAGGCTGGACCACTGATCCTTCAGCACTTCTACTTCACACCATGAACTTTGTTCAGCATGTCCCACTGAGGCAGACAGCTGAAGGAGACTTGTACAATCTTAAGGATCAATGTACCTCTGACAGCATCTTCAGGGACATTCAGAGTGTCGTCAAAACAAAAGGGTTTATTAGTCAACTGGAACACAGCATAGAAAGTCCTTGGCTACCATAAAGAAAATAAAGTTAAAGCATGGGCCATTCTGATTACCCAGAGTACCAGCCAAGCGGTGTTTCCCCTGGACTCCTGTTCTGTCCCTCTGTCCTCTTTGTTCAGGTTCCTGGGTCAGTCCCACTTGGCCACTCTTTAGTCATTTGTTATGCAGCAGGTCAATCATGACTGCCTTCCTGCAGGGGGGTTGGCCACCCATGATAATTAGTTGCTAGATAGAAAATTTCCTGTTGTTGGGCTTTGACATAGTCTTCAGGGACTCTCCAGTGACAGTGGGCCAGGCCCCAGACTGCTAGGTATCAGTCATACCTGTGTGGTAGCCTGCCTGAGAGTAAACACCCCTGTGCGCCCCCTCCCCTGAGGTGACAATGCAGCATATTGGGGAAACTGAGGATTCATACAAAATATTTATGGGAAATTTTTAGTCCATCACAGTACTATATTTGCCCTTTTCCAGTCCTCTGGAATCTCTCCCATCCTCCATTAGTTCTCAAAGATAATTGATAATGGCTCAAAGATGTCTTCAGCCACTTAATTATTCTAGGATGTATTTCATCAGGCCCTGCTGACTTGAAGACATCTAACTTTTCTAGGTAATTCTTAACTTGTTTTTTCCCTATTTTAGCCTCAAATCATAGGATCATAGAAGTTTAGGACAGGAAGGAACTCTATAGGTCATCGAGTCCAGTCCCTGGCATTCATGGCAGAACTAAATAATAATTAGACCAGCGACAGACATTCCACAACCTCCGTAGGCAATTTGTTCCAGTGCTTAACTACCCTGACAGTTAAGAAGTTTTTTGTAATGTCCAGCCTAAATTTCCCTTGCTGCAATTTAATCCCATTGCTTCTTGTCCTCTACTGAGAAGTTGAGAATTTTTTTTCACCCTTCTCCTTGTAACAACTTTTTATATACTTGAAAACTGTTATCCTGTCCCCCCTCAGTCCTCTCTTCCCTAGATTAAACATGTCATGTCATGTTTTATAGACCTTTAATAATTTCTGTTGCTCTCCTCTGGACTTTCCCCAATTTGTCCACATCTTTCCTGAAATGTGGTGCACAGAACTGGACACAATACTCCAGTTGAGGCCTTTTCAGTGTGGAGTAGAGTGAAAGGATTATTTCTCATGTCTTGTGTACAACACTACTGCTGATACATCCCAGAATGAGGAGAGAAAGACAAGAACAGAAAATGCAGCAGTGATCCTAACCCATTTATGCCGATGTTCACTATGTTGTCATCTAATCATTGCTAACTTTTTAAGGTGAAAACTGAAACAAAAAAGGCATTTAACACTTCAGCCATTGCTGCATTTTCTGTTACCATCTTTCTCTCCTCATTGGGTAATGGGCCTACCATGTCCTCAGTCTTCCTCTTGTTCTTTATGACCCCTGAAAAATGTTGAGCATTTTCTTTACCGTTTTAGCCACCTCTCCCAGAGAGCCAATCTTGATGTGGAGATCGAACATAGAATCCGTCGTGCCAGCACATTCTTTGGAAAGTTGCTTTGTCATGTGTTTATTGACAGATCTGAGGATAGAAACTAAGATGCTGGTCTACAGTGGAGTAGCTATTCCCATTCTTCTTTATGGGTGTGAGCCATGGGTGACATACCAAAACCATCTTAAACATCTGGAGTGGTACCAATAACGCTGCCTTAGGAAGATTCTCTGTATCAGATGGGAAGATTGTCGTACCAATGCTAGTGTTCTCTCTGCAGCTAACATCACCAATGTTGAGGCGGAGAGTTTGAAACATCAACATTGCTGGACTAGCCATTGTGTATGGATAGTTGATACTCATCTTCTGAAGTAAGTCCTCCTTTTCTCAGTTAAGTTATGGTAAGAGGACCAGCAGGGGACAGAGGAAAAGCTACAGAAACACTCCGAAAATATATCTTAAGAAGTGAGGCATTGAGCCCACAAACTGGGAAGAGCTGGCTGGCAATAGACTGCAATGGTGTCATGTCATACATCAAGCCTCAGGCCGTTTTGAAGAGAATCGGTTTGCTCAAGAGGCTGAGAAATTGCAGAAGAGGAGGGAAAGGGTATAGCATCCCAGCCTGCAGTTGTGTGCTCTCCAATCAACCACCTGTCATATATGTGGAAAAACATGTAGAGCACAAATTGGACTCCTCAGCCATCTTAAGTTTCATCAATGACTTTTCCCCGTGACAGACATCATATAGAGGGATAGCCAACAACGATGGATCTTCATGTATTTGTATTTGACTTTTTATGTCCCTAGCTATTTTAATCTTGTTCTGTGTCTCACTCTTTCTAATTTTGTCCCTACATACTTGTGTTATTTGTTTATATTTATCCTTTGTAATTTGACCTAGTTTCCACTTTTTGTATTACTGGTACTCTCTTTTGAGTTTCAGGTTGTTGAAGATCTCCTGGGTAAGCCAGTATGGTCTCTTATCATGCTTTCTATCTTTCCTACACCTTGGGATAGTTTGCTCTTGAACCCCTAATAATGTCTCTTTTAAAAACTGCCAACTTTTCTGAACACTTACCTACCAGTTTTCTGAGTTTGCTAAAGTCTGTCTTATTGAAGACCTTTGTTCTTACTTTGCTGTTTTCCCTCCTACTATTCCTTAGAATCATGAACTCTATCATTGCATAATCAATCAAGCTGCCTTCCACCTTCAAATTCTCAACTAGTCCCTCCCGGTTTGTCAGAATCAAATCTAGGATAGCATCTTCCCTAGTTATTTTCTCCACTTTCTGTAATAAAAATGCAGTGTCTCCAATTATATTCCAAGAACTTGTTGGATAATCTGTGCCCTGCTGTATTATTTTTCCACCAGATGTCTGGGTAGTTGAAGTCCCATATCACCACCAAGTCCTGTGTTGTGGATGATTTTTCAGTTTTGAGATAACACCAGCTGTTTAAGGATTACACATTGCTGTCATTTCCACAGTTTAGAAAACCTTTTACTCTATAGGGTCATCGTTGCAAATATCCCCATTTGTTATAAGTGTCAGGGCAACTGAATATGCTCTTGAAGGATCTCTTGACACAACCTCTACTTTTCATGAGACTTCTTAAAAAATAAATCTAAAACAAAGGGGTTCATATCCAGCCTATATAACTCCAGCTAAATTCTACCAAGAGCTGAGAAAATGTGCTGAGAGCAGTGTGAAGTGGAGCTCTGAATCAACAAAGAGGTGATAAGTGGGATGGGATTTGATGTACAGGTAGAAAACTTTTTCAGCCTATACAAAACATGTCTCATTAGTATGTTGGACAACCAGCCAAACAGGTAAAGTAGGAATAAAGATAAATGATTAACTTTCTAAATTTGGTGGTAAGAGAAGGAATTAAATGCAACTTTTATGAGTGTGTCCTTTACATAGTCACTTTACAATGAAGTTAAAATGCACACAAATATTATCTTAGACACGTACATATATATCAGGGACGCAAAAGTTATACTGCAACTCTTAACAATTCTCACAAACTCCAGAGAGGCAGAAAAATGTTTGTTCTTAAGAACAGTGGTAAATACGAAGGGGAAAAAAACAACAACAAGGAAACCCAAAAAACAAACGAACAAACCTCCCCACTCTCCACAAAGCCCCTTAAAGTCAGCCAGGATTCTGAGTATAGTAGTAGAGATATTCTAGGTTAGGAAAAAAAGCAAAGCTTTAAAAGATTTGTTTTTTTCATTGTCTGAAGTCCAAGAGGGAAACTTGAAAGAATATGATCTATGACCCTAGCCCTGACTCACTAATGGCATTTCTAAATGTGTATGGCGGAGTTCTGTTCTGCAACTTTGTACTACATTTCATAGAAAGACTACATATACCATCACTGTGTATGTTCTGAATGTACCTTCCTTTCTTCTGTTACACAAATGGGGAACAATTGCAAATTGTTCTCCCTGAAAATATTTGGAATGGAAACACTCGTCTTCCCCAGTTGCAAAAATTAGTGATAACTTGTCATAACTCTGCTGCTAGCGTTAGTTCATCAATCGTGTGGAGTGCTGGGCAGACATCTTTGTTGAATAACTATGCAGGACCAGATCCTGGTCCCCATGTTGCACTAAACCCTGTGGGAGCTGGCATAAAGTGAGTCTGGGGATGAGGAATCAGCAGCTAGGTCCCAGGTGAGTCTCTGCCTCTGCCACGGATCTGAGTTATAATTTTCGTGCTGTGTTTGCTGTTTCTCTTCCCTCACCACCACCCACTTGTTTTATCACTTATTTGTTGAATCGTTTGTCACTGACATAACAATCTAATACTCATTGACTTCAGTGGGCGTTAGATCAGTCTCTTAGGGTATGTCTACATCACAGTTAGACACCCACAGCTGTTTAATTGCAGCTTAGACATTCAGGCTGAGGCTGCAGCCCAAGCTTTGTGACCTTCCCGCCTCACTGGGTCCTTGAACCTGGGCTCCAGCCCAAGTCTGAACATCTACACTGAAATTAAACAGCCCTTTAATCCAAGCCCATATGCCTGAATCAGCTGTCATGAGTCAGCCACGGGTTTTTCATTGCAATGTAGACATATCCTTAGATTGAAAGGTTTTCAAGGCAGAGACCACTGTCCTTTTCTCCTCTCCACTCCACTGGCTTTATATCAACATAACTCCTCTGATCTGCAGGGTGGAGAATCAGGCCCTGAATCTTTTCTTTGTGTATCTGCAAAGTGCCCAGCACACTTCGGGTGCTCAGTGAAAAAACCTGATTCCCATAGTCGTGAAAATGTGATACTGAATATCCAGGTTGAATTTGGCAACTCGTTTTGGGCTTACTAAAATTGAGGACACTTTTTTTTTTCTCAAAAAAGTCAGAATGGTTTCAACATTTTCTAAATGAACCATTTTTAATTGACACAGTTTGTTCTCAAAAGGACATATTAAATCATCCAGAACTAATTGTTTTAGGTTTTTCATTTGAGTGAGAAACTGGGGGAAGTGGGAACTGTGTCAGTTGGAGCCACTAAAGTAAAACATTAATTATGTGCTCAGCACTGGTCTTGGGTTCAGCTTTGATAGACTGGAAAAAATGGGGGAATATGTTCTAAAGCTCTTCCAATAACCAACCAACAAATAGTTTAATATAAACCACATGCTGTATTTTCAACATTATCACCTTTTAAAATTATATGTACAAGGCTAATCATTTCCTCCTTATTCCTAAGCATAAGACACTAGTCCATACCCTAGTTATCTTTAATCATGATTCATTACCATTAACCTGAACTTCTCTGGTTTTTCTGTGTCTGACCTTTCCTCACATCTGTCTGTACCAAATCTTGTTGCTACAATTTTATTGTTGATGAGGTTTTCCTCCTTTTTCAAATATCTTCAGTTGCTTCCTGTATATTAATATGTTAAATTCAGGCAACCCTCTTAATCTTCAAAGGTCTCCTCAGTTTTGTCCTAGCTAAATCTATCCTTTTTCTCTTCTCCTGTTCCCTCTTACCTTCCTATGCGCCTCCTAAACTTCTTTCCTAATTACTCATATAACGGTCCACAGCATGGATATTAAGTGAGGATTGAACCTGGGACTTTCAGCTCCAAAAGTATAGGCAACTCTTTTTTAAATTGCCGTGGTAGTAATAGGCTCCTTTTCTCTATGTTGTCAGCTATCAGAGGAGGGCATGGTGTACTTGGTTAATGAGTGCCATTCCCTTTGGGCTTAACCATGCAAAATTGTTCAATGATACTTTTAAATATTGTATAACTGTAGGATCACCCATAATATCTCCTTCCATTCTATGGTCTGAGTATCCTTTCCTGCTAACTCCTTTATTCAGAGCAACTTCCCAGACTTTTTCCAGCAGAAATTTGAATGCTAAACATTTCTGTCAGAAAACCACAAAAAATTGATCTTGAAATGCTGCTGCATTCTCTTATGGGCTGTGCCACAGTCTGTCTTGGAGCAGGGACGGGGCATTATGGGAGTCCTTGGCCATGGTGAAACATGGGAGACGTAATGTAACCAGGGAGCCCACCACTTAGAGGAAAATTGGAACATGAGACAACCGAACTATAATTCCCATGAGACACCATGGCAGCATTTATGAATTATTTGGGGGAAGGGGTGGACCAAAACATCAAAAATGTGTTTGTTTTTCCATAAAGTTTTTTGCAGAAAAACTTGCAATCTAACTCAATATTCCATCAAAAAACTGTTCTTTGATGGGGAATTTTCAAACGGTCCCTACTCTCAGCTCTTGTCCACCAAGCCACCTTCATTCTTTACCTTAAATTTCCTCCATTAAAAGATCCTTTGTAAAGGCTCTCAGAGTTTGACCTTGATGTGTTATGTTCTCGCTTCACCTTCCTTGTGTATTGTTAACCAATCTTTTATATTTTTCTACTCTTTCTTAGGGGAAAAGCTTGCTCTTTGCAAGTGAACCAATGGGGGAAGAGGCTATAGGAAATCTTTTATCCCTTACTCTCTCAGTCAAAATGAATTGAGGATTGCAGTATAGCCCTTGAAAGGCTAGGTTGGGCAGCCAGCTACCATGCATGCTGGTGTACCATCACTACACGTGCATGCAGAGTCTGTTAGCTTTCTCATGCCAGGCCTCCAGGCCCCTGTAAATCTGCTGCAGCCACTGCAGAGGGAACATATTGCTTCTTTTTCTTGGAGCAGCAATAAGGTACATTCTGTCCTGTGCTCCTCCCAGGCTATGCTGAGCAATCATGCCCTAATAATAGGATGCTGTTATACTTACTAATAAGGCAGATATCTCTGCTCTCTATTTCCAGCCAGGTTAAATGTGATCAGGATTTAGGTCTTCAACTGTAATCTCCATGGAACAGGGACCATGCCAGGAAACTGAAGTTAATGGGAGTTTTGCAATTAACTTCAATGAGGCCAGGATTTCACCCCATGTCTCTTGTGTGTTTAAAATGATGTATGTAAACATCATACAGTGTTTCGTATGTTATACAAATATTTGAGTGTGTGTGAAGCTTTGTTTCTTTATAGATGTATATGCACATATATTTGGTCACATTTAGGTATGATCCTGCTTCTTTTTTCCACTCTGACTGGTAAACTGGTTTCACAACTGTTTTGTGTCATCAGAGCATGATGTAGCATAATGGTAAATAAGAACATAAGAATGACCATACTGGGTCAGACCAATGGTCCATTTAGCCCATATCCTGTCCCTGATGGTGGCCAGAGCCAGATGCTTCAGAGAGAATGAACAGAACAGGGTAATTATCAGAGATCCATCCCCTGACTTCAAGTCCCACCTTATGGCAATTGAAGATTTAGGGAAACCAAGGGGTTGCATCCCTGACCATCATGGCTAATAGCCTGTCCTCCATCTACTTATCTAATTGTCTTTTGAAGCCAGTTATACTTTTTTCTTTCACAACATCGTATAACCATGAGTTCCACGGGTTGACAGTGCAGTTTGTGAAGAAGTACTTCCTTTTGTTTCCTTTAAACTTGCTGCCTGTTAATTTCATAGGGTGACACCTGGTTCTTGTGTTATGTGGAGGGGTAAATAACACTTTCTCAATACCATTCATGATTTTATAGGCCTCTATCATATCCCCCCACTCCTTTAGTCCTCTCTTTTCCAATCTATACAGTCTCAGTCATTTTAATCTCTCCTCATATGGAAGCTATTCCATACCCCCTAATCATTTTTGTTGCCCTTCTATGTACCTCTCCAAATTCTAATATATCTATTTTGACATGGGACAACCAGAACTGCACATGGTATTGATGGTGTGGGCATACCATGGATTTACATAGCGGTAGTATGATATTTCCTCTTTTACTATCTATTCCTTTCCTAATGATTCAGCTTTTTTGACTGCTGCTGCACATTAAGCAGGTGTTTTCAGAGAACTATCCAATATGACTCCAAGATCTTTCTTAAGTGGTAACATCTAATTAAGATCCCATTATTTTGTATATATATTTGGGATTATTTTTTATGATGTGCATTAGTTTGCACTTACGAATATTGAATTTCATTTGCCATTTTATTGCCCAGTCACCTAGGATAGTGAGTTCCCTTTGTAACTCTTCACAGTCTGCTTAGGTTTACCTGTCATTTCTATTATCTGAAAATTTTGCTCCCTCACTGTTCATCCCTTTTTCCAGATCATTTTTAAACAGTACTGATCCCAGTACATATCCTTGGAGGACTCCACTATTTAGCCCTTTCTCTATTGTGAAACTGACCATTTATTCCTACACTTTGTTTCCTATCTTTTAACCAGTTACTGATCCAAGTGAGGACTTTCCCTCTTAAGCAAACTAAGCAGTCATGGGATAAGAGCCTGTGGTGAGGGACCTTGTCAAAGGCTCTCTGTACAACCAAGTGAACTCTATCAACAGGTTCACCCTTGTCCACATGCTTGTTGACATCCTCAGAGAATCCTAAGTGACTGCTGAGGCATGATTTGCATTTACAAAAGCCATGTTGGCTCTTCTCCAGCATACTGTGTTAATCTATGTGCCTGATAATTTTGTTTGTTTACTATAGTTTCAACCAATTTACCTGGTACTGAAATTACATTTACCAACCTGTAATTGCCAGTATCACCTCTGGAGCTTTTAAAAAAAACCTGTGTTGCATTAGCTACCCTCTAGTATTCTGGAACAGAGGCTGATTTAAGTGATAGGTTATATACCACATTAGTAGTTCTGCAATTTAATATTTGATTTCTTTCAGAACTCTTGGGTGAATCCTATCTGGTCCTGGTAACTTACTATTGTTTAATTTATCAATTTGTTTTAAACTTCCTCCATTGACACCTCAATCTGGGACAATTTCTCAGATTTGTCACCTAAGAGTTATTTTTATTTATGTATGTTTATATATTTATTATAGATACATGCACATAACTGCTGTAGGTTGTTCCTGTAACATTTTGCATTTTCTTTCTAAAATAAGATTATTCAGTATAGGTTATTTTAAAACATAAGCTAACGTTGATAATTTTTCTGCTTGACTGAAGGCAGGCACAAAATGAAAGAAATATGTTTTGAGCTTATTAATATGTATTAGTGAGAGAGCATCATCGACAAGGTTCCCCTAACAGTTATGGGGGATGGGGGAAAATGGTGATTCTTAATTCAACATAGACTAATTATATTTGCCCACAGTATTAGGATGCTTTTATTTAATTTTTTATTTAAATAGAAGGCTTAATATTAACATAGATCTTAAGAATATCCTTGCACATTTCTATTTTGAGGGTTTTTTAAAAAAAAAATTGGGTCTGTTTTTGATATTTTGACTCAAGTTGAGAAGTATCTTTTTCCAAAAGTGGTTTATATTGAAATCACTGGGACTACTCTCATAGTAAGCTACTACTCAATATGAGCAAAGATAGAAGAATCAGACCCCATCGTCCCAACAGTGAAGAACCCCTTACACCTGCTGATGAGTGTGTCAGTTCAGGGCCTGTATTCTCCCTCTATGGTCCAGCAAGGACACCCAAGCTAGGTTTCAGGCTCCCCTGGCCATCATGTCTCCTGAGTGGAGGCACACATCTCACTTCCTTTTGACCAGGGTATTTCCAGGTTACACAGTTCCCTGATTATACTATATATTTGCAAAAGACTGCCTGAGCAGGGCTGCTTGCTTTCCTTTCAGAGACTAATAGCAGAGTAATTGCCAACAGTGATAAGGTACCACACAGCACTCCCTATGCAAGCCTATTTTAATCTTAAGGTAAAGGCATTACAGAGAAAACATCAAACCCCAATAAAAAAACCCCTACATGCATGCTAATAAGCTTACCAGAGATCACTCCAACTGCAGCATGGGCTCTGGAAGGAGCAGCCCTTCAAAACCCCACCCAAGTGGATTCCATGTGGTTTCAAGTTCATCAGAGCTTCAGCTCAAAACAAGCACAGATTTATGGGCCTCAGTAGGCCCAGTCTTTCCAACTCTTTCCCTAAGGATTGGGGCCTTATGTGGACCAGGGGTTCTGTCTGTCTTTTGGATCAGGAAGACGATCCTGAGCCTGTTTAAAATTAGGTTACTTATCCAAAAATCCTTCCTTTGTCTCCTACTTCCTGAAGACCCCAGTTTGAACTAGTATTTGCAGACCTTCCAGGTCACTTCAAATGGCTGATAACTGGTAGAATTAGCATACCTTACCTTGTAGAGGAGTTAAATACACAATTTCATTTTAATAAAATGAACTCCAGAGAAATGATACCTAATTCAATAACCTTTAATTTAATTCAGTAAAGTTCATCTTAATTCCACACAGTTTGTCCAGGATTTTGTCAGTCTGTCACAGTGCAGTTAATGACAGAATGGTCTAGTCAGTGGATAGGGAATTGGGCTGGAAGCCAGGAGACATCCTTTTCTGTGCCTGATTCTACTGCTGTGTGACCACAGGTGAATCTTTGTGTCTGTTTACTTTCCTAAATGTTGCAGATGCCAAAGAAATTAGAGTTTTGTCTTGTGTGGGTGTATTGCCAGTCATATTAATGGGTAAACTATGTAATTAAAATATTTATATTAAAGAGGCACACTTGAACACATTTCTTTTGCAATGCTCTTCTCTACAGTACATGACATATTTTTAGATATATGCTAGATATATTTTTACTTTTTTGATATGTCCACTCCAATCGTGCAAATCATGGCTAGCTGGAGTGTTGGGGATTTAGCTTGTCTAGTCTCATCTTTTCAATTCTTTATCTCTGTTTTGCTTCTCACTCACTTCAGAAACTATTAGCACAGACTCATAAATGTTTAGAACAGGGGTGGGCAAGCTTTTTGGCCTGAGGGCCACATCGCGGTTGCAAACATGTATGGAGGTCCGGGTAGGGAAGGCTGTGACTCCCCAAACAGCCTGGCCTCTGCCCTCTATCCGCCCCCTCCCACTTCCCATCCCCTGACTGCCTCCCTCAGAATCGCTGACCCATCCAACCCCACCCCCCGCTCCTTGTCCCCTGACCGCCCCTCCAGAGACCCACTGTCCGTAACCACCACCCCGGGACCCCACCCTATCTAAGCCCCCCTGCTCCCTGTCCCCTGACTGCCCCAACCCCTATCCACACCCCCACCTGCTGACAGACCCATGGGACTCCCATGCCTATCCAACTCCCCTGTTCCCTGACCACCACCCCCAGAACCTCCTCCCCAGCCAACCTTCCCATGCTCCCTGTCCCCCGGGACTCTCTGCCCCTTATCCAACCCCCTGGCTCCGGCCCTGGCCCCCTTACCACCCCGCTCAGAGCAGCGGCCGGAGCCAGACACACTGCTGTGCTGCCCCGCCCCCCAGAGCGCTGCCCGCGTGGCAGCATGTCTGCGGAGGGACAGCAGGGGAGGGGGCCGGGGGAGCCTCCCCAGCGAGCTCAGGGGCCGGGCAGGACAGGCCCGTGGGCCATAGTTTGCCCACCCCTGGTTTAGAAACAGTACATGTGGTTAGGTACTTAACACGGGAGGTCTCGGTTTGCTCTATCTGACTTGAGTTCAGTTTCCTTAAACATACCGTTCTCTCGACAGGGACGGCTCTAGGATTTTTGCCACCCCAAGCAGAAATTTTTTTGGCCACCCTCCACCCTGTTTTTTTCTTGCCCCATCCCCGGCCCCGCCTCAACTCTGCCCATTCCCCAAATACCCAGCCCTGCCTCCTCCCCTGCAGGTGCTACATTTTCCCCACCCCATTGCTTCCTGTGCTCCCCCCCACCCCGCAACCCGCCACTCTAGCTCACTTCTGCTCTGCCGCTGCTGCTCGGGTTCTCCCCCTCTCTCCAAGGCTTGCCACGCGTGGGTTTCGCGTGCCTCTGCTCGGGTTCTCCCCCCAGGATTTCAAGCCGAGCGTCCCCCTCCCTCCCAGGCTTGTGGCGCGCGAAGCAGCTGTTTCGCATGCCGCAGCCGCTTGGGTACTCCCCCTCCCTCCCAGGCTGGAGGCTGCTATCGATAAGATGATTCTACATGGCTTTCAAATACTCTCTCTCTGTGTGTGTAATAAATATTTTAAGTATTTAGTCTTTTTAATGAGATAGTTGGTAATGCCACATGCCTTTTATCATATAACAATTTTCTTTGCAGTAATTAATGGAAATCCTGAAAAACTATAGACAAAAAAAGGTGACACTAGTACTGTGAAACAAACACTTATTTTATATAATGTACCACACAGAAAAAAGCTTCTAGATAGTGCTCCAGTTCAAGAAAGAACTTAAGCAAGTCCTCCCTATTTAGGACATCACTTAAACATGTGCTTAATTCCAGCAGGTGCTTACATACTTTCATGAATGGGAATGCTTTCCAGAGACAGGGCCGGCTCTAGGCTGGCAGGGAGGGGGAGAAGGCGAGCGGCCGCGGCACAGAGCAGAGGTGATCTGGGGTGGCTGGGACACATTTCTAGGGGTGGCATGGCCGGCGCCAGAATGCCGCCCCTAGAAATGTGCCGCCCCAAGCACCAGCTTGTTTTGTTATATGATAAAAGGCATGTGGCATTACCAACTATCTCATTAAAAAGACTAAATACTTAAAATATTTATTACACACACACACACACACACACACACAGAGTGTTTGAAAGCCATGTAGAACCATCTTATCGATAGCATACACATTTGATTGCCTAACCTGCACTCAAGATGAACATGAATCCCTTTCCACCAGGACTACTATGAACCTGCTAAATGTCTGACTGGCTGTTACTTGTTTATTTAATAAACCACTTAACTGACAGAAATGCTACCATTAGGAGACAAACAGAAACCAGGGTGACCTATATTTTCAATCAAAAACTCTAACTTGAATTTGAGAACAATTTAAGACTTAAGGCCAAGGTTTTCAAAACTGTCTAGAGATTTTGGTTTCCTCAAATTTTGGGTGCCCGGCTTGAGACATAATGGCCTGCTTTTTCAGAAAGTGCTGAGAATCCACCCTCTGAAACAGGGCTCCCTTTAATGCGTCTCAAATTGGGCAAGCAAAGTCCTTTTGGAAAGCTTTACCCAAAGAGTACTCACAGTGAACAGTTTATAACTAATCCATGGCTTAACATTGGCTTACATCAAATATTTGTCACATATCAAATAAATAAATTTACAGATATTGTGATCACTTTATGAACAACTAACACACAGTGAAAAGGCAAAAATTAAATGTTATCTGTGGATAGTTTGCCCAACTCTAAAAATGATTAAAAATTAGAAATGTGGGTATGATTATCGACTTGTGTGCACAATTGTGGAATCTAGATGTGTATTTTGCAAATGTTGAGCCTGTTTGTGCAGGATCACTTTATACCTGCAGTGAAGCAGTCCCATAGTTTTATTCCTGTAATTTATGTGTACATTCTCCTGGCAATCCATTATAGCTGCAAAATTGAGCTTGCAAGAATGGAGGCATCACTTGACAGTTAGGCTCCTGACAGTGGGCATAAAATGTATACCACCATTCCATCAACAATTTCTGCAGCTGCACAAATTGCACTGCAAACTTCTTAAAATAGAAGGCCTGGTATATGTACTGGATGTGCACAAACCTAATTTTCTAACCGAGTAACTCTCAGTGTTAAAACTAGCAACAGAATAAATGCACAAGGGCAAATCTGGCACTAAAGATAAATGTTCATGCTAATATTGGAGATATTTTTCAAATCAATATAGTCTGTGTTCCTTCAAGCATGACAGCTATATTTTCTCTTTAAATAGCCAATATAATACACTGTGTGTAAACAGGAAATGTACCCATCCTGTTTTTTAAACAAAACTTAAAGATAATTCACCTGTCTATTTGTGTCAGAGTAAGCAATTGCTGTGGGCATGGGGGGCAGGGGGGGGCGGGGAAGGTGGAGGGGAAAGAGCAGCAGGATTACATGGTATGATTAACATGAGTAAAAATGGTTTATGAAAAGGAAAGGTAACTTACAACACAAACACCTTAAGAATAATGAGTTAGAAATAGAAATCTGGAATACTTCTTGCATGGTAAATTAATTTCTCTTCCTGTATTTTTCCTCTTAATACATTTTTACACCCTGTTTATGTATGAACAGGAAATTTAACAACCAAAAATGGGTGTGCAAATAACTTAGCTCTTAATGCCATTTTCCGCCTGGGAATCCTCTACACAGGAAGATGGAAAGGGCTATATGATAGTCAATCTTTGCTTGAGTGTGCATGTGCCTTCCATGCAGAATTTGGGCAACAAAGATCTGAATAATTGCTCCAAATGAGGGTATGTGACTAAGGGAATGGAACACGTTCCAGGCTGGTATTTTCAAATAGTGATCATCATTAGGCCCTCTAAAACTGATGGGGGGTTTATTATTGATCTCAATGGGAACAGTTTGGTCAATGAGTGCTTTTGAAAATTACACACTTTATGTCCTTCAATCAAGTGTCTTATGCATAGCTTATAAAGAACTAGAGAATTGCCTTATACTGTATAGGCAAGCTAATGTTCCTCTCTGTCTAAAATACCTATATATTTCTATTGTGTGCATCTCCTTAACATCTTGTCTCTGGCACTACTATTACCATTACACTACCACTTTTTGCACCCTAAGCTTTCTGGCAAGGTTGTCCTATGTGAACTTAGCCAAAAAGGGGGAGGAGGAACTGTAATGTAATTGGAATTCCCTGAAGGAATCCAGGCCAAGTCAACCACAGTTCCCCCATCTTTTCAGAGAGATTTACCTGGTGAAGTGTCACTATCATGGAGCAGGGACTATGCCACCGAGTGCGATTCAAGCCAGCCTGTGACAAGTGTAGCCAAGAGGATGGAGTCGTCAACTTTTGTATGACAAGAACTTTGATTGTCAATGTTCAAATAACCAAGTCTGGATTAGTGATTCAATGGGTAGCTTTGGAAATGGCTTGGTGTAATTCTGAGGTTCCACTGGCAAACGATAGAAACATTGGTTTACAATGTGGTCCCTAGTTTGTGACTGGTCTCTACGGTCGCATTATACACAGTGTCTCATCTTCCAGAGGTGTAAAAGGTGACAGCAGGTGTCATTTAATGTTCTGAAACAGTTCATTGTGGACCATTGTTCTGGGGTAGGTTGAAGCCTGGAAGTTGGTGTTTTTTTGTGCAGTTAGCAGTTAGGTTTTTGTTTGGGACATTAGCTTTATCCTAGAATTCTGTCCAGTGTGCCTCAGAACTGAATAAGAACATTTAAAGAGCTTTAGCCCAATGCCAAAAGATGGAGTATAATT
This sequence comes from Macrochelys suwanniensis, assembly GCA_033296515.1. Taxonomy (NCBI): domain Eukaryota; kingdom Metazoa; phylum Chordata; order Testudines; family Chelydridae; genus Macrochelys; species Macrochelys suwanniensis. The sequence goes on along the minus strand of CM065776.1, from coordinate 132,790,973 downwards.
TCTTGTACCCTTTTGGTATGTGCACATGGGGGCTGGCTAGACTTTGAGCTACAATCTCAGTATCTTGTGCTGTTGGTATATGGTCTCACTTTTGGGTGAAGGGTTTCTGGCTGTTCCATAGGAAATCCTTTGTGGAATCTTTAAAAATAGTGCATATTGATAAAAATCACTAACAGAATGGGTTTTCTTGTGACTACATGAATTCAGAAAATACCTTTCCCTGTCTCCTCAGTGTAGGATACTATAGGAGGAACAAAAAGGGACTCAAACAACTAAAGAGAGGGAATTTTATTATCGCTATGCAGGACGCACAGCTTCACCCCGAAGGAGGCTCATTTAGCAGTACAACTGTTACCGCTCCCAGGCAAACCCCATTGCTGTGCTGAGGCAGTCTCAAGAAGAAACAGAGCTAAATGAGATTGACTGGCATGTAATTAATCACTATGAAAACAATTTTAGAAACATATCTGAAAGCCCCAGAAGAATCTTGTAATGCATGCAAGAATCCTTTAAAAAGTACTGTATTTTATTAACCTTTTTATAGGGCTTTGATCTTATGATACAGCAAATGAATCACTAATCTCCTTTTAAATTTAGTAGGATCTGAACAAGAGACCTTCTGTAAAAAAAAACAACCCAACAACAGAAACCCAAACAATAAATAACTCAACCACTTAACCTAAAGGAGATTCCAGTAGTTATTTGAGCTGATAACATGTATATTGAGGGAAAGATGACTTTGTGAGTAAGGAAGAAGATTTATGGGTTCCATGCTGACGGCTGAAAACTTCAGGAAGTAATTCAAGTGCCTTTTCTTATTCAGAAGGGGTAATAATATTTACCTACCTCAGGTGCTTGTGATTTACTTTGTGATGTACAATATTTGGAAGGTGTTTTTTAATCTTTGGATGAAGAGCTCAATAGAAGCAAAGTATTTTATGATGTATCCTCTGTGTAACTGGCTAGACACTGGAAAGCAAGCTCATTTTACTTGACTGTTTGCAGAACACATAGTATAACAATGAAGGCCTATTTTTAAGGCAAGTGTGTTCCGACTCAGGACAGCATTTGTAATCAGGACAAGTCAAACACGTGCCTAAATGCTTCCCTGTACAGGGATGGACTGAAATCCCATGCTTAAGTGCCTTTTTAAAATTGGGGCCTGAATGTTTTCAGCCCATGCTCCCCACCCCCGTTGCTATCAAAGGAAGATCTTACACAGATAAAGGGCACAGTATAGCTCTCTGCTGAATCCCAAGTGCATTGAGAATCAATTTAATTAAGGCCCCATTTCTGCCATCATTGCTCTCATTGAGTAGTGCCTTACTCCATGAGGTGCCTCACTGAAATGAATGAGACTACTCTCAGAGTAAAGTATTATTGAGTGCAAGGGGAGAGATGGCACAATCAGGCTATAGACATCAACCTCTGATAGCATAAAGCATTCACTTAATTAGATATCCTTACCACAAGCATTAATTTAGAATAATATATTTTGATATATTTTGCCAGAATCTTAGTGGCTGTAAACCAGTGCAGTTCCATTGACTTCAATCATTTATGCCAATTTATACCAGTCAAGAATCTGGTCTATCCTTTCCATACTGTCACATTAACAAATGGCCTTGGTTATGACTATGGGGGGTTGGAGAGAAGAAAAACACATACAATTTTTTTTCCGTTTATATCTCTAATGTATTGCCATGTATGTGCTGAGTCAAACCTACACTTTTTTCATCTGCCTAAACTCAGTAAAGATAAAGTGGACATCCGTTAAGGGAGAAAAAGTCTGTCAAAAATGCTGAATTTGCTTTTACTATAATTACTTCCCTGGCTGACATAAGCACATAAATGGTATCTTATGCTAGAGCAAGTCTCATATTATAGGCACTAGCTGTTCTTATTTGAAAGCCTTCATCACTTGTGGCAATGTCATATCTGGGTCATAAACATGCCTTGCTAACCTAGACAGTGCAGGAAATGGTGCTTTTTGCTGAAGAGATGGGAGACAGTCATTTACAATATGCAAGAATCTGAGCTCATTGTTGATTCTGTATAGTTGAGTGAGGCTAACAAATGCATGATGCACAGAGAATGCAGTAAATAACCTTTTTAAACTTTAAACCTTTTTGCTCACTAATTGTCTACTATAGCAAAACGCAATGAAGCCACTGAAAATTTATTCAATTAGGCACTTCTAATCAACAATCAAATAAATAATTATTGGAAAAATGCTTTTGAAATATTTGTTCAGCTTGTAAGAGATCAAATCTGGTAGGTTTGAGAACTAAGTGCCACAAAGAAGAAGGGGTGTGGGGGGGGGGAAGGTAAAACAAATATTCAGGCAGTAACTCTGAATTAAAATTAAAATTCTTGTTAAATCAGAACGGCAGTGAGAGATGGTTCTGTTTGATATTATTTAACAAAACAATTTTAAAGATGTTAGTTAGATATCAGTCAACAGACTAAGAAATGCCAGTTTGCATTGTTTCCCTGTGATATGATTTAACTAACTAAAGGCTATCTTGTTAAATATTAATTAAATGACTAAAAATTCCCTTCAAGTTTAAGGCAATAATAAGAATGTAATTACAGTCTGTTTATTTCATTTGCTGCCTACAGCAAGGTGAGTTAATTGCATGTCAGCAAGTTTTGTTTCATGTATCTCTTTTGATAACTAACAAGTGCACTTCTGATGCTCAATAAGATACTTAAACATGCAATTATTTCTTATTTAAGTGGACTGGCAAAGTTCCTTCCACCCTACTCCCACCACAGTGCTGTTCATTCCATATAGTTTGATATATCAAAACACACACACTGGAAATCAAGAATTACGTTTGTTTGTTGGTTTGTTTGTTTGAACAACCTCTTTATAAAGTAAATGCAGAATTCAGTATCAAATTAGGTAGCACAATTCATCATACTTCAATAGGATTTGCCAAATTTGAAAGCAGAGTTCTTACAGCAGACATGTAGTAAGAACTTTTGATTTTCTTCTTAAGCATTACACCAGTGATTCTCATCTTATTTTGCTTGCATCCTCCCTCCGTGTCACCTTATGCCATGCTCTAGTACACTTGAAGTCTTCTTTCCATTTTCCTATCCTGTCCTTTTCTGTCTGTTTTCCCACTCACTAAAGTATAGATGCTGGTCTTGCAGCTATGAGTAGGCAGGGCATCCTTTGGGGCAGGCTTTGTGTGCTCTTACAGCTGATCTGTGCTGCAAGAACAAACATGTGACTCCCTCTACATATGTGCAGCTTCTAAGCATGGTTACATTGTGGGCTACCCTGGGAACAGAGTGGAAAGGTGGGTGATTGCAGGGAGTCACTTATTACTTAATTCACTGCAACTTGAGCATTTGAGGAGGGATGGAATCAGATTTATGAAGCTTGGGAAATACAAGTTCAAGCATCTGAGTTCTGGCTTCTTTTCACTTAATCAAATCCAACAAAAGGGGCTGCCACTTCTCCAAGACCATTATCTCCTTAACATACTGAGGATTTGCATTCACTCTTGTCCTCTGGGCTGCTGGGTTTTTGTTTTTGGGTGTGTGTGGGGGTTTTTTTTTGGCTATACATTCTATAATCCCCTCTGTTTTATTTCCCTTGCTAAGTATCATACATCTGCAGTTTTAGGCGGAAAGTATGTCTACACTGCAATGTAAGTGCAGGGTTAGTAGAATTCAAATTAGACCCTGGGTTTGTTAACCTAGGGCTTGAGCATCTACACTCATTTGTAACCCCAGGTTAGTAATTGTTGAACCCTAGGTTCCAACCAGCAGCTTCAGCATCTACACTATATTATGCAGGCCTGAGTCCACCCATATCCCAGATTTTCTAACACCCTCCCAAAATGTGGCCCCTGTATCTCTTTGTTCATGGTGCAGTGTGGGAAAACTTGATTGTCCCCCAAACTTGACATTCCAGAAGACAAAGAAAGTCAGCTCGTGGAACTGTGGGATACTTTTGCTGTCCTGCCAGAGCCTGAGTGCATTAGGGCTTCATGTACACTGCAAAGCAATAGCGCTTGAACAATGGTTCCCAGCTTGACTCAGGCTTGGACCCTTCACCACATGAAGTCCTGGGAACTTGGGTCTGAGCCCTGGGTTAACCCAATTTGTGAGTAGATAGAAGAGGACTTAGCCTTGAGCCTGAGTTCAAACCCTGAGCTTATATTGTTGTATAGAGATATGTGGAGTGTCCTAAGTTATAATATACATGTAGTTTAGTATATGAGTATATCACAGCTTTCCTGCAAAGCCTGTGAAAAATAGTCCAGCTCCATGGGATACATCTCAATGAACAAACTTTCTTTCAAGAAGTACTCTTGACGTTGCTAGAAGATAATTCTAATTCAAGCTTCTTAAAGACTACTTCTGTTACTTCTGGGCCCAGTTTGACTAGGTACCATTTATCAAAATAATGCATCCTAAATAGCATTTGTGTCAATCGTGTTTTTCAGTACTAGTTTGCATGGCCCATTAAACTCTTCCTGTTACAGACTTGCACCTTCCAACTTAGACTGTCAACACTGCAACTTGGTGAGGAATTGTTTTTTGATAAGTCCAAATTACCTATTATTGCCCAGATTCATTTCCAATTGATTTTCAATGGTAGACGGTCCCATGTGGTTAGCCAGAGGATATAGGTGATAACAATTGGATAGAGGAGTTTGAGGCTTCTGGCAGACGTAGCCCAAAGGACAGGAGAATGTATGGGGAAGCTACTGGGGGCTCTTTCAGTGGAAACAGCCAGCTGCCAAAAAGTTTCATATTTGTTTCAGTTTAGGGAAAGGGCAATGGTTTGAGCCTGTTCCTATGAATTAAAAATTAGTCTGCCAGTCCTTCCCAAAGAGCTTCTGCATTGGTAATTGAAAAAATTATCCTCCCCATTAATCCACATCGTGACACTTGATCACTCATCAGAATTAGAGCCATGCAAAACTCTGAGGTTCGGTTTCTTTGGGCTCATAGAATCATAGAAATGTAGGACTGGGAGGAACCTTGATAGGTCATCTAGTTCAGTCCCCTGCACTGAGGCAGAACTAAGTAGTATCTAGATCATCTCTGACAGTTATTTATCTAACCTGCTCTTAAAAACCTCCAATGACAGAGATTCCACAACTTCCCTAGGTAATTTTTACCACTGCTTAATTTCCTTTACATTTAGAAAGTTTTCCCTAATGTCTAACCTAAATCTCCCTTACTGAAATTTAACCCCATCACTTCTTATCCTGGCCAAAGATAAGAGTGGTGAAGAACAACAATTTATCACCCTCCTTTTTATAACAACCTTTTATGTACTTGAATACTGTTATCATGTCCCCTTTCAGTCTTCTCTTCTCCAGACTAAACAAACCCATTTTTTTTCACTTTTTCCTCATTGGTCATGTTTTATTAACTTTAATAATTTTGTTGCTCTCTGTACTTTCTCTGATTTATTCACATCTTTCTCAAAGTATGTTGCTCAGAACAGGCCACAGAACTCCAGTTGAGGCCTTATCAATGCTTAATAGAATGGTAGAATTACTTTTTGTGTCTTGCTTACAACACTCTTGTTGTATGATGTTCACTTTTTTGCGACAGTATTACATTGTGGTATTTAATTTGTGATCCAATATAACCCCCCAGATCCTTTTTTTCTGCAATACTCCTTTCTAGGCAGTCATTTTTATTTGTGCAATTGATTATTGATTCCTAAGTATAGTACTTTGTATTTGTCATTATTGAATGTCATCGTTTCATTTCAGACCATACAAATACTTCTTCATTTTTGATTTATGTGAACTTGCTGTCCCAGAGTTTTGCTTTAGAATTTTGGATTTAATCCTGACCATGCCCACTTCTCCCTTCAAAATGAGTCACTTCAAACCAGGAGTTCCTCTTGTTTCATATTCGTATGTTCATGATTCAGATTCACTGCAAATCATGAATGTTTTCAAAATGAAAGAATAAACTGGCTCACATTTGCTTCAAGTTGGGATTAGGTTCTGTGATGGGGCATCTGCACCACACTGGCCCATAAGGGGTTAATAGAGCCCCAGGGAAGTTGTTCAGGAGGCAGCCAGTCTGAGAGGGGCTGAAAAAGGTAGCCAATCAGAGAAGGGCTGAAGAGAGCAGCCAATCAGGGCCAAACAGACCATATAAAAAGGGAGCTGCAGGGCTGAGGAAGGCGTTTCTCTGCTGGGAGCCCAGGGAGGAAGGACTGCATCTCTGTAGGGCTGAGAGAACTACCAGCACCCTGGACAGAGCGGTGCTGCTAACAGGGACCGGGAGAGCAAGAGATAGCTCCTAGCTGGCTGCTGGGGTTTGCAGGCTGAGGCCCTGAGGCAAGGGGAAAGAGGGTTCTGGGGCCCTGAGGAAGTAGCCTGGGGGTGGGGTCTATGGAGCAGTTAGAGGGGACACAGCAAGTGGCTGCTATCTACAGGGTCCCTGAGTAGTGGGTGGGCCTGGTGCCCCCCCCCCTCCTCACCACTGGGGAAGTGGCTAAATGTTAGGCTGTGGTTGTCACTGAAGAAAGTGGCTGGAAAGTGGACTGCAGGTTCCCCCTCTCCCCACCCCCCACAAAGGGGAAAGCACAGTGTGTGGAACAGCTGGAGGGCTGTGTCGCTGAAGAGGATGCCGAGGTCCTTGGAAAGACTTGGGTCCTAGAGTAGGAGTGACAGAGGTGAGGCACCACCCAAAGAGGGCACACTGACATGCACAGCTAATTCCCATGATAGCCGACAGGAGGTGACAGAGTGATGAGTGAGCCCCATTACCAGCTCTTTCCAAAGTTTTGTGAACCTTAGTGAATTCTTTTGTGCTTGGGAGTTGAAAGTGAGATTTGTAATAATCTCCCAATCCTAAAAATACATTATTTGGGGATCTGTAATTTTTTTTTTTTTACCAGAGCTGGCTTAGATGACAAATTTCATACAATATTTGTCCCATTTGTTATCAAAAACTTGTTTAACAAAAATGTTTTGACCTGCTCTGCCTTTTAACAAACATCTCTCCAAGTGACTCACCAAGCCAACATCTGACTGATGGTTACTTTTAAAAACAGATTTTGAAGCAGGTAGTACCATCTGCACAAGCCAAAAACCTGGCCTCATGCAAACCTGCACCTGCAAATAAAAATGAGTGCAACTGTGTCTGAATTTTTTTTCCGGGGTGGTGGGGGGTGGGGGTGGAGTTAAATTACACCTTCAGTAAAGATGTGTCGTTATAATGTGAACAAAAATGGTGGTACTGTGGTTTCTTGGCTTGGTTGAGGCATAACAGATAACTCCCCATTCTTGTTCACCAGTTTTCTAAACAACCCTCTGAAAGAGCATCTTTTTGTGGAATTCTGTAAAAGTGTTCAAGATTGCAGTTAACCTTGATGCTTGTTACTTTCTCGCGGCTTACTACTATGTTGAAAACAGAAATATTTCAATGAATTAACTTTATTGTATTGTGAACATAAGCAATATAGCACTTGATTTATTCCAATTGATGTGCTGAGCTTGTTTTGTCAGTTTCATTGATGATTTATTTTGATTTGTTTAGTCATTTTATTAAAACATGAGTTTTGGGGGTTTGTTTTGGGGGTGTGTGTGAAATTGTGCTACCATTTAATCATTACAAACAATGTAAGTATTTATTTTAATAATGGAGAAGGCTGGTTGCATTGTTTGTTCATTCCTTTTAGTCATGTTGTTTTAATGAATCAACAGTTGTGCTGTTGCTTAAAGAATTTTGCCTTATGATTTGTTCTGTGCAGGAGAGGGGGAGAGATCAGCACAAAACTAGAATGCTTTAGTGGCAAATTACATTCTACAAACTGTTGTAAACAGAAGTACATTTTCCAGTCACTGAATGTGGTTTTACTATAGGCTCTCTTTTAAAGTTGCTTGGAATCACACAATTTAAAACCTAGATATTTTAAAAATATACAGTATCCACTATCTAATACTCTTGTTGTATTGCTCTAAATGCATGTACAAAATCAGAACTAAGCCAGTAATTCACAATTAACAATGATGTGGAGGCTCCATTCCTGAAATATCCATGAGCAGATTGCAATGCGCTTGGATGTATTCATTATTCAAAAATTATTAAACTTTTGTTTGCATTTTTAAAACTATGGATTAATGTCAAGGTTCTTTGATTATTTGTTTGTTCCCATTTTGCTACTCAAGCCGTATTGGTTGGTCATGACTGGCCAAATAAATCACACAGTATTGTTTCTTGTCCGTGATTGGATAAACTCATAGGTCCTTTTGGCACAACTTTAGTTTTGTAAGTGAATTTTTTTCCATATAAACTTGCCCATGTAACTTTGAAACAAGCTTTCCAAAACATTCCGGTGAGTCAGAATTCAAAAAGTGAAGAGGAAATGGGCACTTGTGAGGCCAAAGCATTCATTTAAAAATGTGAGTGACAATTTTCAGTAGGTGTTTCATGGTATCTGTCTAACTTTAACCAAATTATAAAATTTCCAGTATTGTTTGGTAGTTATTCTGAGGACAACAATAATACAAATATTTTGTGAAGAGAAGGTAAAAACTTGAGAGCCAAATTTTGCCTGTCCTGGCATTGGTGAAAAAAGGAAGGAAGGGGATTAAGAAGAATTTTACCGGTATATAGGAGGCCATGCAGAAATGCAGCCTTGCACTCATTGAAAGTAAAGATGCCATAGACCGCTTCATAGTTTCCTTGCCCCTTCTGTGGTTGTTTACATCAATGTACAAAGTTACCAAATCAGAATGGTAATGTGTTAACATCCACAAGGTGCAGGGCAAAGATTAACTCTCAGGGGCACGTGGGAACTGTGAAGCTGGGCAAATATTCTGCACAGTCTAACACCTTTATGCTCTTTTACTCTTAACTGTGTGAAGCACAGGAGAGTACTGATCAAAACAATCAACATTGTAAACAACAATGTTACTCACTTTCTTACCTTGTGCCTCATTAGGGACCATCATTGTCCAGACAGGCAAGCAGGGTGCCCCTTACCTTATACAGGTGGCAACATGGTGAATGGTCTCTCCCTCACAGATTGGAAGAAATGGCCTGCTGAGCAGATGAGCGTCTGCACTTTTAAAACCTTCAGCTAAGGTGACACCCTTGCCAGTTTCCCTGCCTGAGCACAACCTCCTGTCAGGTGACTGTTGCCAAGATGACCTTCCCCCATGCTAAGCCAATTCTTTTGGCAGGGAGCAGTCTTTTTTGTCTCGAGTGAGATTTCCAATGTTGGGTACTTAAAAGTCAACTACCCTATATTGTTGTTCTTTTGCCACTAACTCTTGGAATTTCAACCCAACATGGAGGCAATCAGTCCACAGAGAAGGCAAAAGGCTGCCTGTTCAAAGTGGAGTTTGTAGCCTGACATAGACATAGACACAGAGGGTTCATAATTTATCACAAGTAAGCAGGCAGAATACTGGGTAATAGCCCACTTACTCCACACTAGCCTAGTAGATGTGGCCCTATGAAAAGGGGAGTACATTTTATACCCTCTTAAAGGATGAAGCAGGGACTTTCTTTTCCCTGTACTCCCTAGGATACTGGGAATGCCTCAGGCATGATATCTTCAATACCTTTTCTGGGCTTCATGACTCCTTGCTATTTCTAACACAGCCAGTGGCTGTATAACCACAGTCTAATCGTGTGTGCTTTATCAATGACTCAGCTGAAAAGAAGAAAACCTTGTCAGAACATAAAATTTCTACTCTTCAAACCTCAGACAATAAAATAAAGAATTTGATGAAAGAGAAAACAAAAGACAGATCTTCAAAGCAGGAGCCCAAGCAATACAGCATAAACTTGGATGGAGTTGCAAAATTAGTGGTTACTAATTAGTGATTACAAAATAAAATGATGGCCTCAAGGAAAGGAAACTCATGGAATCCTGTCAATCAAGAAAAAAAAGTTGGGTTAAATAAGAAAAACATCCCGAAATGAGCAGTAGATAAGTCTAAAATTTGATACCAGGATTTTAATTAGATGGTACTACAAAGGAAACCCAGAAACAAAATGCCCAACAGCAGATTTTTTAAAGTTTCAAAATTAAATAAGCACAGGAAAGAAGGGGGGAAAATAAAGATTTTAAGTGGAGATATAAAACAGACAATGAAGCGCCATGCAGACAACTACATATAGTTGGAATATATGAAATCTGGAATTAGCTAATAGAATTTTGTGCAGATAATTTCCTCTATGGAAAAAGGATGATAGTCCTGTACTCTGAGATTTTTAAATACACCAGGTATCCTGAGCAAGCCTGGTTAATACAAAGTTTTTTTTTTATTATTTTTAACAAAGCATATCATACAAAAGGGGCCTAACAGTGAAATCTATTTGGAATTTGGCTGAGGGTTTATTTTTCTGTGAGGTCAGTCTTAACTCAGACACCAAAATTGCCTGTCTGTATTTGAATCTCAATTGTGTATGTGCACCAATTTGTTACTTCACATGAGTGAATTAAGCTTGCATTTGTCCAGTCGAGTTTCACACATGTGAAAATTTTAATTTGGAAAATCCATAGTTCTTGGAACACCATTTTAGAAATACTGACGTGTGTGTTTAATGGCTTGAACTAAGTTATACTTCTTAAACATCTTTTAACAATGAATTCCTACCGATATTTTTATTTAAAAAAATGTTTTCTTAAATCCAGGAAAGAGTCTGAATAGCAAATTCTGTGAATATTCATTATGTGGGTGGAAATGATCAATAAAATAACAATGTAGAGTCTGAAAATTATGGAACAGCAAGCGATGGTATGATTTTGTGAATCTGAGGTGTGTAAGAGTACTAGAGTTGAAATTCTTCTTTATTGTGGTAATCACATATCTGTGGTAATCCCAGAGAGAATGTCTCTTACTTGACTACCTCTGGCATTTGGAATACACAAACAAATGATTCTCAAATGTTTTACCCCAAGATCTAACAGAATCATATAAATATTTGGATATGGAGGACCCAAATAAAAGATATGCTATATTTTTTAATGAATATCATCCTAAAGAAACAGCAATTTCTGAGCAAGATCTTGGTTAAGTTTTGAACAGTGCTCAGTGGCTCACACTGGCAGTCAAATTTATGCTTGACAGGTACTCAATTGTTGAAGCAAACTAAAACATTTTCCTTTGCAAGTCTGGAGCTGGACTGTCAACATTCAACAGAAGGCTTCCTAACAAAAAACAAAACCACACTAATAGCTAGGAATGGTATGACACAATAAGTCTGGCAGTAGCTCAAAAGTTCATTGTAACTGGCAAAACTTTAGCCTTAAGAAAGATATTAAATTGTTCGATCTATTTTGTCTGGAACCCAGTCAAAACACACATGTAATTTTATCATTTTTACCACTTCCTCCTGAATCATTAGCACTCTTACTATAGCTGAATGAAGTAGGAGTGTCCAGTAACCTGGATGGTAACTACTGTAACTTGGTGTACACCGCAAAAATGTTCCCCATCAATATTCATTTAAAACATTTTTAATGAATTACCTTCAGCCATTTTCATGACTACTTTGGTTTTTTTTGTGAACATTCATGCACTCAAATTTTACTAGCATGAATGTTCTCATAAAGTTAATTTTAAATCAGCTTTACAACTCATTTGCACTTGACGCCCTGTTCTATGAGGCAGTGTGTGCTCCTCCAGCTAAGGAAAAGAAAGAATAACATTGGGCCAATTTCACATACCAATTTTCAAACACCAACTTACAGAATTTAAAAACACAATTTGCAAAATAACCCATGGGATAGTTTTGAATAATAAATAAGGTCAAGAACAAACATAAGAGTCCAAATGGTTATCACTTTATTCACAGAGTAATCCTACTGAAATCAATGTTTGTGTTGATCAAATTGTGATTCATTTTATTTAATCTGTTCAGTCATTCATTAAAGAGAGGGAGATGTGAGAGTCATGGAATAAAGATCCTTTACGAATTATTGATTCAACTTTAGAACTCAAGTATCAGAGGGGTAGCCATGTTAGTCTGGATCTGTAGAAACAACAAAGGGTCCTGTGGCACCTTATAGACTAACAGAGGTATAGGAGCATAAGCTTTCGTGGGTGAATACCCACTTCATCGGATGCAAGCAGTGGAAATGTTCCACTGAACATTCTGTATGATCTGTACTCTTTTGTGATTTATATTATGAAGTATAAGAACAATTGTTTTAGAATGTGGGCAAATTCATTCTCTCTCTCTCTCTCTCTCTCTCTCTCTCTCTCTCTCTCTGTGTGTTCCAAATGCTTTACAATTATTATGTGCTTTCGAAGACAGTTAAACTGTAAACAAGAAGCTTGACACTTTTGGGGTGGAGTTCTGGGAGAAGATTTAAGTGTAAGGGAGTTTGGAGGGTCAGCACTGAACCCAGGATCTAGGCAGCGGGATAGAGGTTTCCAGATCTCAAGATGAGGTGGTAGACAAAGGGTGTGCACCCCAAGATGGTACTTAGGGACCCTCAAGCTTGGGACAGTGGCTGGACTCTGACCAGGTTGCCCCATCAGTTCTGTGATAATCGGATAGAACATCTCTCCGATTCCCTAACTTTAAGCATTATAAATATTGAGAGAAAAAGAGATCAAGGAGATTTGCAGCCTGATTTTGGCAAAAATCTAACAAAACTACTTAAATATGTGCTTAGTTTAAACATGTGAGTAGTTTCATTGATTTCAGGACACATACTTAAATACCTTGCTGGATTGGGGATATTCAGAGCAATTGGTTTGGATAAACCTTTGAATTTTTGTTTGGAACATGGCCCAATATCCAAACCCTGAAATCTTCTCAACCTTGTAGAGGATCTACATACATACATGTCTTTTATTTACCCACACTGACAGTACAGAACTGACAGCAACATTTCACCTTCTTCCCCCTGCCTGGTTAGCATGAATCAGCTCTGTATAGAAGAGAGCGCCTCCAGCAGGGAAGAAGAGGGTATTTCTGCCCATGAGGTCAATGTGATGGAGATAGTTATGCAGCGAGCAGTGGAAGTGGTCTGCTGTCACATACGGTGAGCAAATAAGGAGAGAGCCAAGATATAGTATGGCTGCAGGCAACCCAACCAAACACACGCACAGATGCTAAGGAAGCTACTAGTTATTAGATTATTGTGATAGCCCAGAACTGCCCATATCAGCTGAGAGTAACAACAACATGTAGGAAAGCATCTCTCACTAGTGATTCCTTTAGATATCAAGTCTCCAAAATGGGTGATACTAGTAATAATAAAATGGACTGTTTGCAGTGTAAACTTCATCTGGCCCACCATCACATATCATCTGCCAGATTAGGAAAAAAGATACATCAACCAAGATGCCACAGAGACATAGGTACCAATGTCACATGAACTTATCGGTATTAGTAAATACTTTATTTTATGATGATGCCAAATATTATAGCCTCGTTGTGCTTCGTGCTGTGCAAATACAGAAAGAGAGACTCTCTCTGTCTGGAAAGCCTTATAATCTAAAGATGATGTGCAATTTTGCACATGTGCCATCAGCCATTAGTGAGAGTAGTCAGCTGGTCCCCACCCCACACCATACAAACCCCCACTTCAAGGTGTTTGCTAGTACAGTTTGTTTACATCTGACACATTAGTAGAATGATTACAAGACACAACTTGCATGGGAATGCTGCATGTGACTCACTGAGCCTCCTTTCTCCCTCCAAATGCCCACTTTCTACTGAACCTGTGCTTCACACGTGCACACTCATATATGACTGTATACCTGTCCCCTGACAAGGTGGAAATGATGTTTGGATTTTCTATTCCTTTTGTTGTACTTTGCATATTGTTTCTCAGTCCATAGCTTGCTTGGGTGGAACAATTAGCCTTATTGTGCAAATCAGTATAGCCCTAAGGAGCTTTATTTGGGACTATGCCCATTTACACCAGCTGAGTCTCTAGCTCAACATCTGTAAAATCTTTCCTCACCTCCATCTCCCCTCTCCTTGTTGCAGTCTTCTCTGACAGTTTGCCATATTCTTCACTTACTACCTACTATATTTTTATTGAGCATCTGAACTCTATTATCAGCTCCAAAATGGAAACCATAGTTCAAAGACGCATCTCTCTCCTCTATTAAACTGTCAGCCACTCAACTTCACAAATATGCAACCTGGGGGATAAGCTTGTTGCTATACTTGTGATTTTATGGTCACTTTCTCCTTATACCTTCAGAACCTGCACAAAAAAAAACCACTTTTGCTAATTTAGCTCTTTACTTTTTATGCCCTGTATGACCTTACAGCTTATCGAAAAGTAAGGCTGGCAAACGTTGTGACAAAGGCTAAAAACTCTTCAAAGTTGAACTTTACTTCTATTTATTTAATCTGTAGCAAAAATACTCTAACTGCTGTCGGAGAAAAACAGAGTTCTCACTCTTTCTTTGGGTGCAGCAAGGCAGATACATTTTATTAACTCAAGCAATTGCACATGAGGGAGAGAGTGCACTAGGACACAGGGTTTCCCCCTCCTAGGCAGGTCTCTCAAAAGATAAACAATTAAGGCAAGCATTTATACTTTTTATTACATACAGTAATGATCAACGGTTTGTTTATATTATGTCTTGCCCATTCGTGTATTTTCTCACTTCTGTTCTCAAAACGTAGCTATCTCAAGGCTGGGTCACGCTGATTCTACTCTGCTGTCTTTCCACCCACTTCTGATGTGAGACCTGCTTCTACAAATCTCGCGTTATTACAGATAGAGTTAGCCTGACTCTTGCTCATATAGAGGCCTGCATCCAGATTCCCTCTACCGACTTCCACACTGCCATTCTTCTTCTTTACTGACCTAAAGATAGGCTGTTTGTATGACTGACAGGTGTTTTTGTCTAAGGGCATTTCAGATTTCAAAGTCCTAAACAAGTGTTAGCAGTCCACAGCTGTGTTATAAATCATGTTTTTTGAATGAAATAAGATAATCATTTAAGAATGGGAAATGATTTTTCTGCTGTGAAGTGACATAGCTTTCTTCAATGAAATTAAAATGAGAAAATTGTTTTTAGGGGAAAAAAAGAAATTAAAAAATGGACCGATATTACTTCACACAGGAAAGGTAAGCAAAGATACCTTGGCATTGTCACAGACCTGCCTCCAGCAAATATCTGTTTTTGTTTAAAATGTCAGAAGTGGATCTCTGAAATTACACAGTTACTTTAAGGTCTATCCATCAGCATAATGATAGATCTTGTGAGTAAAAACTCCATTTAATTTTCATGAAAATTTTGTGGTAAAATGAAGAAATGCACAAGTCACTAGCTGGTGTAAATCTGTACAATGAAATTGGTTTATGCCATGGGAGGACATGGCCATAATTTTCTAGTGGCCCTCAGTTTTCAGTCTCTAGGACTGTGTCTGAGGTATTAACATCATGATAATACACTATCACAAATGGCTTGGCTTCTCAGCAGAGAGGCCAATGACTGAATCTTCATGGATAATGAACTATTGGCTTTCTCTCTGGAGGTGATTCCTCCTAGTCAGGGTTGAGGTTCTTTATCTCAGAAGAAACTTGGTCCAACAGGCCATGTTACATGAGCACTAAATTAATGTTTTGATAAATTTCCCAAAATGTGTTTCTTTATTTCAGAATTTTTTGGAACCACTTGATTCAAAACAAACATTTAGTCTACACCAAATAAAGTATTTTAAATGAAGCTAGAAATTCTGTGATCAACTCATCAACTTAAAATTAGTTTTTTAAAATTCTCAATTATTCTCTCAAGTGAAATGCAATCAAGAGACTGTTATACACATTCTTACACATGGTGACCTAGCTGTCTAATCACTGCATCAATAGAGCATAGTCATTTCTTTTTTCCTAAAGGAAAATACAAAAACTGCTGTTGATGTTTTGATGAATCTGAACAATAGATAATTTATTTGATTAACCTGACATTTTTCTGATATATTTTTTCCTCATAAAACTGTTCTGCAATGTGCTGTGCTGGGGCTCTGAACCAAAGCCCAGTGAAGTCAATAGAGAGCCTTCCATTGATTTTAGTGGGCATTAGATCAAGCTCTAGTTATCCCCTTGTCAATGACTTTCTATCCTACAGGTGGCTGCATTGCTCTGTTGTTATATATTTATAACATTTATATATTTGTTATATATTTATGTATATTTAGTGTTTAAGTGCTTTCAGAACATTTGGGCTGAAGGCTTGGCATTCATTTGTTTATTATTATTAAATAATAATAATTAGTGGTAACAGTAGAAATATTGTTTTATAAGTTACCCCTAGTCAGAGAAAACAGAATGTCTTCCAGAGCATTTGAGTGGTAGAAAACATGGTCAATAGTTGATTAACAGCAAATATGACAAAGGCACATCAGTGTAGCAGTTAGGCATGTCATTTGATACATAGAAAGACGAACAGATGGTATGAGAGTTTGTTGCCAAGATCAGTCTGTGATTGTAATTGTCTCTTTTCAAGAAGGGGATATAAGATTGAAAGAACTATTTGCTTCACATGATTCATTTTTATCACAAGAAGATTAAACAAATCTGGTTCTGACGTCCTATATCTATTTTTTGTGATTTCTGATGATTGCTTTGTTTAATAAAATAGGGTAGCATTTGCTGGATTTTTTTAATGACTAGACCCATTCATATTTATCATCATATAAATCATATTTATATTTTTACTAATTGTGTCATATCACAATAAAAAAATAAAGGGAGAAACATTTCCCATACATCAACCACCCAAAGGATGTATTAGCTAGAATGTAGCCCCAGTCCTCCAAATCTTATACATGCAAGCAATCCCATTGTCTTCAGTGAGACTATTCATACAAGTAAAGACTAATCCTGTGTTTGCAAGATTGCACCCCTATATAGTATGTCAGCTGAAGTATTTGACTTCCTTTCAAAGGGCCTGATTCTCATTTATACTAAGGCTCCTTTACACCATTATGCCCAATTTGAGACCCCTTTATCCCATCACAATTGTGTAAATGAAAATCAGGCACAGAAACTTCAGTGCATCTCTCATTAGAGAATGATAGGCTACACTCATTGACAACAGTTTTGTCTCTGCAGGCAAAATCAATATTCCTTTAAGTAGGAGGACCATATGTTATAGTTTGTCTTGATGTTCTGGAGTTTGAAGGCATTATCCCAGCATCCTGCTGATTTTAAAAGCCTTGATATTTATTGATACATTGATTGCGTGGAGGTGTCCTTTACTTTTTCTCTGTATTAGCAAAAGATTAACACAATGTAGCATACAAGTTTCGATAGGACTGATCGAGCCATTGATTGATTTTGGAGTGTAATTTGATTAGTGGAAGCATGCCTTAATCTTAGCCTATAGTTTTATTTTTTATCTTAAAGTTGTCCAAAATGTACTTTAACTATATTTTATAAGGACATGTGTGTACCAGGAAACACTTTGATAGTAAAAGGAACCAGCTGATTTGTCAGGAGTACGGCTATGTGAATAACTGTTTTTCTTTACTTTTTGTTGGCCAAACAAAAAAATCTTTAAAAAAAAAAAACACAAAAAACAAAAACAAAACAAAAAACACGATTTTATTTTGGATTGACCTGAATTTTTTTTAAAAATTGTTTTGGGTTGAAAAAAAGATTTTGCTAAAACTGAAACTAAATGATTCATTTTGCTTTTGAGATTTTTTGCATTTATAACAAAACTGAAGTAAAATTCAAAAACAGTCATTTCAAATAGAAAACTCAAAATGATTAGTTTCCAAAATGTTGAAACCAACATTTCAATTTTTTCTGATTTTTTTCCCCCTACCAAAACACTTCGGTTCAACACAAATTCATGAAATGTTTCAGTTGATCCAAATCTGCCTTTTTCAGCGGAAAAAAGTTTCATCTGAAAAAAGTTGTTCCTCTCTCATATAAATTGGTTTGAAACAGAAAGGTCTGAAATGCTTCTTTCCCAGATAGCTGATTTATCAGTTTGTCTTTCCTGTTTCCTCCTTTGGAGAATGGGCAAGGTAAGTAGGAAAGGTACATTCTGTCCTAGCCTTTGCCATCTCTCTTCCTTTCCCTATTTTGCTTTTTAAAATTACTGTTCCTGGCTAGATTCAGCCTTTGTCTGACTAGGATTCCAAATGGAGGATGATCCATTTCCAGTATGAATGCACCCTCCCAACCCCGATAGGGCTATAGAGCATTTTATATATATGACCCTCACCCTGACCAGTGCAAATTGTTAATTAGATCAGGCTTTATTTTTGTAGCAACTCTGGGCTCTTAATTTTGGTCTCCAAAGAATTTAGAGAATTCAAATGTCTAATTAATCACTTGGTATGCATTGTTTGACATATAGGAGATCAATATAGGGAGATTTTATTCCAAAATTTCAAATTTGTGTGTTTCAAATTAGGCGTCTAAATCAATATTTAAGGACTTTTTTTTCTTTAAAGGCCTGATTTTAGAGGCGCTAAATACATGCAGCTCCCACTGAAGTAACGTTTATTATGTTTGGTTGGTTTAGGAGTGTGGTTTATTATCAAGATCATAGAGAGAGTGTGTATCCAGGAAGGATTTGGAGTGGGGAAATGAGATTATGATGATTTATGGACTTCTATTTGATCAACAACAGTATCTATTCCCAGTACAGTAATAGTTCATAAAGACTGATGTTTAAACTTTCACACAGACTGTCACATTGCTCTGCTTCACTTGGCTTTGTAATTTATGCCAACCAATCTCTGTTATTGAATAGGGTAAATACAATGCTTTGTTTTGAGTATTTTTGATGCCTCTGTGGCACTCTATATCTCAATGCAGCAGCCTAGAGTCCCCACATTCACCACTGTCATATAATTATGACATGTTTTGTGCCAAGTACGCTTTATAAGGTATCATTTTAACAGTCATGATTTGTTGAACGTTAATATCCTGTTGAGTTGCATGTGTTATCATTGTATGTGAGGTTATGAAGTTTTTCTATGAGTGTGTTACTGAAATATGTTGTGAGGTTTGGAATACCCACAGCCAGCCTTTCAGATACAACAATGTAGTAGCATGGGTGGCACGTGAACCCCCTGTTCAGGGAGGTTAGCCCCTGCCTTTTCCACCTGAGATCCCACCCCATTCCACCACAGACCCGCCCCAATTCCACCCTCCTCTGCTCTCAGCTGCCATGACCAGAGGAGCCGTAACCCTCCCCACTGCAGCTGGAGGAGCCCCAGCCAGCCTGCCACAGCCACCCACAGGCCCGGCCAGCCTACCTGAGCCTCCAGGCCCAGGCCACCCACCTTCCTGAGTTGCCCTGAGTGCCAGCCCACCTGGTCAAGTCAGAACAGCCTGCCCACCCACCGGAGCCACCCCGAGAACCTGGCCAACATGCCAGCCTGAGAGCCCCAAGCCCTGGCCTGCCAGGGGAGCGCTGAGCCCTGCTGGGGCCCAGCCCCGGGGCTGTGGCAGAGATCATTAGCAGAGGTTTGGGAGGCTTAGCCTCCATTACATGCTTCCCATGTGCTGATGGCTTATTGAAGAGAATCCATTCTCCCAACAATCCTCTCAGAAAGAGCACATATACAATGGAGACTGCTGGAGCCACGTCGTAGCGAGTGATCTTTTCAGCAAGCTGGAACAAACTTTAAAGAGGGAAAGTGACATCATGACTTGGTCTTACTCCACTCATAACTCAACACCTGAAAATACATCTAGAGGACAAAGACTTTGAACTGGGGAGGGTGGTCCCAGGCTGCAAAGGAGTCCCAGCCTGTGTATTGAGGAAGTATATCATCAGTCAGGCTTAGACACTGCTTGATTGAAATCCTGTTTACTTTGTGGAAGTCAGAGTGCGAACATATTTTTGTTACTTAGGGAGCCAACTTTTATCTCTACCCTAGCTACTTATAATTACTTAAAATTTATCTTTCTGTAGTTAATAAATCTGTTTTATATTTTACCTAAAACAGTGTGTTTTGGTTGAAGTGCTTGGGATAATCTCAGCTCAGTTTACAAAGACTAGTGTGTGTCCACTCCACAATGATGGAGGGGCAGACTCGGTAATGAACTTAGACTGCTCAGGCTTCTGACAAGTGCAAGACGGTACAGTTCTGGGGCGCAAGAGTGAGGAGATGGGGGGAAGTGGGTGGAGCCTCTCTGTTGTTGGTTCATGTGTGCCTGGGGAAAGCATTCATGTAACTCAGTTGGGTGCATCCCTGCCTGTGGATGTCTGTGTAAGTGCAGTACCTGCCAGAGATTTGTAGCTTTCCAACAGCATCACTGTGTGAGAGGCAGCCTAGGTTGGTGGGAGAGAGGGCTCTGCGGTTTCACAGTCCAGGTTGCACTCCAGGAACCCTGTCATCTGCCCATTTCCATTTTGCCTTGATTGAAAGACAGTTTCCATGTATTTCTTTGGGCTTTCCCTCCCCACAGTTGCCAACTATGTCATTCATTGAAGTTGATTTTGCCATTTGGCAACACGAAAGTTTGATCCACATCAGTGCTATTGGAATCTGCCCAGTCATCTCAAAGAATCTGCTGATAATGTAGTAACATTAATTTTCCCCTCACTTTTTGTGAAAGTCTCTACAGTCCAGCATTTAGTTGTGTTTAATTATCTTTGCTGCAGAGATGAATAAATTCAGCTGAATCTTTCCAAAAAACGTAGTTCTGTCTCTGTAAGATTCCAAGAGGAAGTATGTTGAGATAGATCTTTGTTCCACTCTGACCAAGGAAATTGAGAACATCATAAACCTGACGTAGAAGCTAATATATACAACTAGGTAAAAAAAATTGGCTGAATGTTTAAATTCACTGAAAAATGCAGTTTCAGGGCAACCAACACTGCCTGCAAATTTGGGACAAATTGGTAAATAGTTTCTGACAAATAAAAGGGGAAGGGAAAGGGAAAAATAAAAAAAAAGTCCAAATTCTAAATGAACCATTTCGACAATTTGTTTCACAATGAAACTGTTTCATAATGTATTGTCTCAAAATCACCCTTGAACTATTTTATTCAACGTGAGCAACATTTTTTTAATTTTGTTTTTGTTTCAATCAGAAAAAACAAAAGAGGTCAGTTTTGGTGCAAAACAAATGGATTTTTTAAAAGATTTTGTTGCTTCAGCCACTGTCTTAATTAAAATAAATAAAGTGGTAAGATCTTTGGGACAAGCACTGCTTCTTCTACATGTATGTGTACAGACAGTAGTACATATTAAGTGCTACAGTAACAGGAATAATTAAGGTACATAACAAGTGTGCTATTTTTGCAAATAAAATCACCTTGGGAAATGAAATATCCTTACCATCTTTTAAAAAATGTAATAGAATATCAACATCCAAGTGTCATTAATGTTCTTGTACTTAAAACTAACTTGCCTACACAAACTGATGTAATGTAAGAATAAAGATGTTGATATTTATGTCATGGCATTTAGCTCAAGAAATATGCAATCAGTATAGAACGGAGGCATTATTTTTTTAAGGTAGCTGCATGACCACCAAACAAATCAAAATTTCCAATACAGTCGTTCAAAATAGGTTCTGAATACTGGAAATAGGATCTAAATATTCACTTTGAAGCCTGTTAATAACATTGCTATATATTAAATCAGGGGTGCCCAACCTGTGGCTCTGGAGCCACATGTGGCTTTTCAGAAGTTAATATGCGGCTCCTTGTACAGGCACCGACTCTGGAGCTGGAGCTACAGGCGCCAACTTTCCAATGTGCCAGGGGGTGCTCACTGCTCAACCCCTGGCTCTGCCACAGGCCCTGCCCCCACTCCACCCCTTCCCGCCCCCTCCCCTGAGCCTGACATGCCCTCGTTCCTCCCACTCCACCTCCAAGCCTCCTGCATGCCAGGAAACAGCTGCCAGGAGGTGGAGGGAGGGAGGAGGAGGCGCTGATCAGTGGGACTTCCGGCGGGCAGGAGGCGATGGGAGTTGCGGGGGGCAGGGGAGCTCATGGGAAGCTGCTAACGCATTACTGTGGCTCTTTGGCAATGTACATTGGTAAATTCTGGGTCCTTCTCAGGCTCAGGTTGGCCACCCCTGTATTAAATTATAAGATGAATTTTATAAACTTCTGCTCTCTCAGATTAATTGAGAAATGGTCTTGTGAAATTCTCTTCCTCTGAGACAAGTAGTGTTGGTGTCCCTAAAGAGACTTTCACCTCTGACACTTTAAATTGCTGATTGAAGCATCAATCCAAAATCAAATGAAGTCTATTAGTATTTCCATTCACTTCAGTGGGAGTTTAATTGGGTCCTGAGATGCTAGCGGGCCACATCTTCAGTTGATCTTAATAGGCATAGACTTCAGTGGAACTATGCCTGGTATACTAATGGTAATCTAGCTGACTAAAGCAACTACTTAGTCAACTGAATTATCATTGCCATCTATTTCAAGGAGTTATTCATTCTGCCCTCAAAAGTATGGTACCATATTTTATTACTATTTCAATATTGAATATGAATCAAATGTGCTAAATAGCACCACATAGTTAGTGTTAACACACTTCCAGTTCGCTCATTATTAGAATTAAGCAGCTTCTATAATAGCCCCCTGTTGTCTTAACACTCCACAGGATCACACTTTGATCCTATTTTTGACTTGCCAGCTCTGTTCCTAGGTGCTTGAAGAATAGTTGTGCATAACAGGTTTCTACTGGGCTCCCATCACAATAAAAGATAAGTTAGATACAACGGAACTAGTTTCCTGTATATTAGCTGTCCCAATGGCTGGTTAAAATCTTATTCCCTATGAGAGTTCAGCTGTATTAACCACTCAACATTATAAGGCCACATGTTATAGCAGCCAGAGAAATCCTTTTGTATCTGTTATGTTCCATTACATATAATTTCAGTGCCATGCAGTTAATTTGAGGGGTCAGAGCTGGATGCACAAGATACACATTTTGTCCCCTTAAATCTGGGGTAAAGGTATATAGGACACACACTATACAATGTTGTCCACAGTCCATTCTGTGATCTGGAAAGACCCTCTGTAGTGATACATAGTAGCACAAGCTGTGCTTGTTCAATGTGGGAGTTAGAAAAACAGAAAGAAATTCAGGATCCTGTCTCTGTTCAGCAGCCTGTATAAAGAATTCCCCTTAGAGCCATTAAAAGTGTCCTGTCTCTTCTCTGCCTTGAAGAACACTAGACGACAGGCCGATAAATGTTTATTTTCCACCTGTGTTATTCCCCCCCTGTAAAATTTAATAGCATCTTTGTCAATAAAATTATGTGTTTGTGAAGAAGACAAATGTCTATGTATTATTTATTGGATGTTGATGGTTATTGAAATCTTTTCCCCTTTGAACAGTTAAGAGATGGCAAGGGATCTGATACAACTCTTCCTGAATGAAGAACAGGGAAGACTGAATCATCATTCACTCTCTTTCTCAGACACTGTGGATGGTGATGGCTAATTCCAATCAGAAAGTGCTGCATCATAGGTAATCTCACATCTGGAGCTGCTGGCTCTGGCTACTTCTATTACCACATGGTATAATTGTGCTACATATTTTATATGATTATTACATCCAAAACTACATTACAATAATGTTAAGGTTGCAAAATCAAACACTCAAAAAATTTGGGTATGCTAAACTTAAGATTGCCTGATCAATTTGGCTCCTTTGTATGCTCATGTTATGATACAATTTTTAATTGCACGCTCGCATATACTTTTTTCCATAGGATCCCTGTCTCCTTCAGTGAATGAGTAATTATCTAATATTTCTTTAATCTTTTCATTCAAGGTGTGGATCCAGGCCTTATTCACCACACATTGTTTAACCCCTGCATTGACTATACTTCATTATCTTCACAACACCCCTGTAAGAATAAATGATATCCTTATCCCCATTTCACAGATGGGGAATTGAGGTACAGATACCAAAGCTGAAATTGTCAAGTGTCCACTAATTTAGGGTACCCAACTTCTGACCCATAGGACTTGATTCTTTTTAGAGTACCTAACATTTTTATAGCACTTTATAAATTCAAATCACAGTTCTAAGTTAATTCATTTGGAATAGTGAACACCCAGTACTCTTACATATCTGATCCCTGATGTCTCCTGCTGAGGTCCCAGAAAACAAGAAACCCACAGTTTAGTGAACACCTGTACCAATTTTGGTTTAAGTGACTTGCAGGGCATCACATAGGAACTCTGTGTCAGAGGCATGGATAAAATCCAGTTCTCCAGAGTTGCATTAACGTCCTTAACCATGAAACCATTCTTTCTCTTTCTGCAGAGGAATTACCAT
This sequence comes from Macrochelys suwanniensis, assembly GCA_033296515.1. NCBI lineage: Eukaryota > Metazoa > Chordata > Testudines > Chelydridae > Macrochelys > Macrochelys suwanniensis. Next base: position 132,766,754 of record CM065776.1, on the reverse strand, counting down.
AATGGTTCAGACTAAAATTCCATCTAATCCAGTATCCTGTCTGTGACATAATCTGCATTAGATGCTGCTTATGGTGCAACATGTCATGAACAACTGTAAAATAACTTGAACATAAGGAAACATTCTGCCTAACCCCAGGCAGTGAATGAGTGCATGGCTGGCAGGCTTATGCCCTGCACCATGAAGATTTATATTCCTTATATTTTATCCTTTCTTGTGTAAATGTGGATATTCTCATTGTCTATATACATTTATAATCCTTTTCTGAACCCTGTTAAGTTCCTGGCTTCAGTGATCTCTTATGGCAATGAGTTCTACAGGGTAATTCAGTACAGTGTAAGAAAAGAAAGTATTTTTTTTAAATATATGTGGACACAGTTCACAAGTCAATATCATGGTCGTCTCGTATGTCTAGAGAAATTTTCTTTTTTCAATAGTACACTAAAATGCCTATTATATAACACTGTTCCAGTACACTAGCTGATACTTACATTTCAAATAACATTTTAATTTTTTCAAAAGTAAGGATTTTAGTTTAAAAAAAATGAGAATCAGAGAGGGGTAAGCAGGAAATATTCAGTCAGGGTCTACAAAAACTCTCCATCTTTTGTGGCCTCAATTTCTATACATTTGCTAAAACGTATGTGTGTGGTGTGTCAGTTTAATGACACATTTATATTTTTCAGTGTTTCTATGGACACAATTGACAATCACTTGTCTCTATATTCATTACCATTCAATATTAGCATATGCCATCAGTGATTGTGAAAAGCTAATTTGTTCAAAATTCCTCAAGGTCAGTTAAATTCAGACTTGTCACAAGATTTTGTGCAATATTTTGAAGCATTTTGCCATAGCCCACCACTGTAGCAGTTCATTAATGATCTACCCAGAATAAGATTTCATGACAAATTCGGTGTCATGAAGTTGAATCAGTAAAAATTTGATATACACATTTGTCAATTTCGATGGAATGCTACCTCCCATCACTCACGCTTCGCTCCAGGAAGTGGGTTAGGAATAAAACAAAAAGTGGAAATCCCTTCTGCCATTTTAATGTTAAAGTAATAAAAAATGTGTTTGGGAAGTTGAGGACTTTTAAATGAATTGGTATTTCTTATATACTAGTGCTTTTTGCTTCCAAAGACTAGCTAATTATGTTGTTATAGATTCATAGATTCATAGGCTGGAAGGGACCTCGAGAGGTCATCGAGTCTAGCCCCCTGCCCTCATGGCAGGACCAATTACTGTCTAGACCATCCCTGATAGACATTTATCTAACCTACTCTTAAATATCTCCAGAGATGGAGATTCCACAACCTCCCTGGGCAGTTTATTCCAGGGTTTAACCACCTTGACAGTTAGAAACTTTTTCCTAATGTCCAACCTAAGCCTCCCTTGCTGCAGTTTAAGCCCATTGCTTCTTGTTCTGTCCTTAGAGGCCAAGATGAACAAGTTTTCTCCATCCTCCTTATGACACCCTTTTAGATACCTGAAGACCGCTATCATGTCCCCTCTCAGTCTTCTCTATTCCAAACTAAACAAACGCAATTCCTTCAGCCTTCCTTCATAGGTCATGTTCTCTAGACCCTTAATCATTCTTGTTACTCTTCTCTGGACCCTCTCCAATTTCTCCACATCTTTCCTGAAATGCGGTGCCCAGAACTGGACACAGAGTGGAGCGGAAGAATGATTTCTCATGTCTTGCTCACCACACACCTGTTAATGCAGCCCAGAATCAAGTTTGCTTTTTTTGCAACAGCATCACACTGTTGACTCATATTTAGCTTGTGGTCCACTATAACCCCTAGATCCCTTTCTGCAGTACTCCTTCCTAGACAGTCTCCTCCCATTCTGTATGTGTGAAACTGATTGTTCCTACCGAAGTGGAGCACTTTGCATTTGTCCTTATTAAACTTCATCCTGTTTACCTCTGACCATTTCTCCAATTTGTCCAGATCATTTTGAATTATGACCCTATCCTCCAAAGCAGTTGCAATCCCTCCCAGTTTGGTATCATCTGCAAACTTAATAAGCGTACTTTCTATGCCAATATCCAAGTCATTGATGAAGATATTGAACAGAGCCGGTCCCAAAACAGACCCTTGCGGAACCCCACTCATTATACCTTTCCAGCAGGATTGGGAACCATTTATAACTACTCTCTGAGTACGGTTATCCAGCCAGTTGTGCACCCACCTTATAGTAGCCCCATCTAAGTTGTATTTCCCTAGTTTATTGATAAGAATATCATGCGAGACCGTATCAAATGCCTTACTAAAGTCTAGGTATACCACATCCACCGCTTCTCCCTTATCCACAAGACTTGTTATCCTATCAAAGAAAGCTATCAGATTGGTTTGACATGATTTGTTCTTTACAAATCCATGCTGGTTATTCCCTATCACCTTACCACCTTCCAAGTGTTTGCAGATGATTTCCTTAATTACTTGCTCCATTATTTTCCCTGGCACAGAAGTTAAACTAACTGGTCTGTAGTTTCCTGTGTTGTTTTTATTTCCCTTTTTATAGATGGGCACTATATTTGCCCTTTTCCAGTCTTCTGGAATCTCTCCTGTCTCCCATGATTTACATTTATTATGTGAGGTTTTGTTATACTTGTGATGGGGCATTTGCCCTACACTGGCCCTTAGGGGGTTAATAGAGCCCTAGGGAGGCTTCACAGGAGGCAGCCAACTAGAGAGGGGCTGCAAGGAACAGCCAATCAGGGCCAGGCTTGCCAATATAAGAAGGGCTGCACAGCAGAGCTGCTTCAGTTGCTCCCTGGAGCTTAAGGAGGGAGGACTATCTGCCTGCAGGAGGAAGAAAGCTAGCACCTTGGACAGAGCAGTGCTGGGCAAGGTCAGAGGAGTGAGAGCAAGCACCTGGCTGACTGCTGGCATGCTGAGGCCCTAAGACAGGCCTGCACAACATATGGCCCTCTGTGAGGCCCGCAGGAGGCTGGCTTAAAAAAAAACAATTTTTTTTTTTACTCAACAACTTTCCTCGCATCCGGCCCTCAGCTTTTTTCTTTGGAGTAATGTGGCCCTCACCGCTTTACGAGTTGTGCAGGCCTGCCCTAAGACAAGGGTGGAGAAGCTACGGGGAAGTGGCCCAGGGAAGTAGACTGGAGGGGACGCAGCACGTTGTTGCCATCTACAGGGTCCCTGGCCAGGACCCGGAGTAGTGTGTGGGTCCAGTTCCCCCTCCCCTCCCGTCTCCACTCACCACTATGGAAGTGGCTGGACAGTGGACTGCTATTCCCCCAGAAGCGGGGAGCACAGAGTGAGGCACAGCCGAAGGGCTGTGTCATGAAGAGGACGCCGTGGTCCTGGGAGTGACATGGGTTTCTGGATCAGGAGTGATGGTGGTGAGATTCCACCAGAAGAGAGTGCACTGGCTAGCAGAGCTGATCCCCAGGACATCTAGCAGGGGGTGCTGGAGTGGTGAGTCGCACCCCATTACACTTGAATACACCTTGAATTTCAGACAAGTCCTATTTGACTCATTACTAGATTAGAACTGTTTGGCACACAGATTGAATCTACCCTCTTTTTAAATGCACGCTATTAAATGATTTTGTTGGAAAATAGGCCAATATTTTAACATTTGGGACCAAAGTGTTTAAAAGTTATTTCTCAAATGTTGGGGTTCCCAACTTGAGACAACTTTCAAGGTGCCTGAATATCAAAAAGCCTGTACACTCACCTTATGAAAATGAAAGAGTGAGTTTAAATTATTGTCACCACATAGCTCTCAGTCAAAATGAAGCAATTCATCCTCCATACTCTACGGCATGAAAGTGATAAATATCACATTGACAATGCAACCTTATCCTGTCAGGACAGGACCCCAATCATTTGGGGGAAAGGGTGTAGGTTTCTGTGGGTGTAGGTTTAGTAGCCATATCTGAATGGCCCTGAGAACATATTCTACGAATGAGATTTTCAAAAACATGCCATGTTGTTTCAGTTGAAGTCAATGTGGATTTTGCTGTTGCCTTCAGTTAGGCCAGCAATGGAAGGGGTAAAATACCTCCCTTTGTTTTGTCTAGCCACATTTTAATTTCGGGGTCTTTTTTGGCCCATGGTATGTGTCATCACACTGGCCCTCTAGGGCTCTGCAATTACACACCTTTATCCCACCACCTAGAGACTTAACACATGCATCGGGGAAACTGAGGCATAGAAACATTAAGAACAGTCCCATTCCGTCACAGTATGATAATACATTTTATAGCTGCTATTATTCTAGCAGCACAATGTAAGAACTCAAACCAACAAAAATGCTTTTCTGTATTTTCAGATGTACAGCAAGTGAGTTTATTGCATTAACATTTCAGCCGAGAGCCAGGAATAATTTCTCATTTCAGTGTTCATAGCAAAGGAAAGTGCATGCTACTTTAGTTTAGGATGGCCAGATGATCTCAAACAGCAATATGGCACATAACAGTACTGAGATGGCAGTGTAGATAAATATATACAGTAGATCCCAAATTGAGCAAGGCTTTTATAAGTCATAAAAGGAATTTTAAAATCTAATTTGTCATTTGACCAAATGCCAGGGTAGGTCTTTTAGGACTGAAGTGACACACCAAGTTAACACAGCATAAGTCTCAATTCTGGGAGCAGCTTTTTGCACACTTTGGAGATCAGGTAGCTTTTTCCCTCAGAAAGGACAAAAACAAGCCACTCCAGCTATCTAACATACTGGTTATACACCAAGCTTCGTTGACAGAGCTTGTCAAACCATTTGTGACAAACAAATTGTTTAGAAGACTTGGCTCTTTTTTTCTATTTTCAAGTTGTCTGTGATCAGATTATAATTTTGGAGCTAGATTGTAAGTGTACAGTCTGTCCTGAGAAAGGGGAAGCACACAGCAGCACTGCACAGGAGGAAACCAAGGAGGGAATTATGATTGAGTCACAATTTTCTCCCTGACTTCTGATGCTGGTCTATGGCAGATTTTTCCCCCCAGCCCACCTGTTCTGGCTTGCAGCTTGTGGAATCAAGCCAAAGCTGCACTGCCCCCTTGCATGAGACTCATAGACTTTAAGGTCAGAAGAGACTATTATGATCATCTAATCTGACCTCCTGCACAATGCAGGCCACAGAATCACACCCACCCACACCAGTAATAAACCCCTAACCTATGTCTGAGCTATTGAAGTCCTCAAATCATGGCTTAAAGACTTAAAGGTGCAGAGAATCCTCCAGTAAGTGACCCGTGCCCCACGCTGCAGAGGAAGGCAAAAAAAACCCAGGGCCTCTGCCAATCTGCCCTGGAGGAAAATTCCTTCCTGACTCCAAATATGGCGATCAGCTAAACCCTGAGCATGTGGGCAAGACTCACCAGCCAGACACCCAGGAAAGAATTCTCTGCAGTAACTCAGATCCCACCCCCTCTAACATCCCATCACAGGCCATTCGGCATATTTACTGCTAATAGTCAAAGATCCATTAATTGCGAAAATTCGGCTATCCCATCAAACCATCCCCTCCATAAACGTATCTAGCTTAATCTTGAAGCCAGTTAGGTCTTTTGCCCCCACTGCTTCCCTTGGAAGGCTCTTCCAGAACTTCACTCCTCTGATGGTTAGAAATCTTCGTCTAATTTCAAGTCTAAACTTGCTGATGGCCAGCTTATATCCATTTGTTCTTGTGTCCACATTGGTACTGGGCTTAAATAATTATTCTCCCTCCCTGATATTTATCCCTCTGATATATTTATAGAGAACAATCATATCTCCCCTCAGCCTTCTTTTGGTCAGACTAAACAAGCCAAGCATTTTGAGTCTCCTTTCATAAGACAGGTTTTCCATTCCTCGGATCATCTTAGTAGCCTTTCTCTGTACCTGTTCCAGTTTGAATTCATCCTTCTTGAACATGGGAGACCAGAACTGCACACAGTATTCCAGATGAGGTCTCACCAATGCCTTGTATAATGATACTAACACCTCCTTATCTCTACTGGAAATACCTCGTCTGATACATCCCAAGACCGCATTAGCTTTTTCCACGGCCATATCACATTGGTGGCTCATAGTCATCCTGTGATCAACTAATACTTCTCCTCCTCTGTTACTTCTAACTGATGCGTCCCCAGCTAATAACAATAATTCTTGTTGTTAATCCCTAAATGCATGACCTTTCACTTTTCACTATTAAATTTCATCCTATTACTATTACTCCAGTTTACAAGGCCGTCCCGATCTTTCTGTATGATATCCCGGTCCTTCTCTGTATTGGCAATACCTGCCAGGTTTGTGTCATCCACAAACTTTATTAGCACACTCTTACTTTTTGTGCCTAGGTCAGTAATAAAAAGATTAAATAAGATTGGTCCCAAAACCAGTCCCTGAGGAGTTCCACTAGTAACCTCCCTCCAGCCTGACAGTTCACCTTTCAGTATGACCCACTGCAGTCTCCCCTTTAACCAGCTCCTTATCCCCATTTTCAATTTTCATATTGATCCCCATCTTTCCATTATATCAAATGCCTTACTGAAATCGAGGTAAATTAGATCTACTGTGTTTCCTTTGTCTAAAAAGTCTGTTACCTTCTCAAAGAAGGAGGTCAGGTTGTTTTGGCACGATCTACCTTTTGTAGGGGCAGTGACGACCTAATGGTTGCTCTCCCCACCCGACTAGGACCCACTGGAGGGGTAGCCTGTGCAGGGGAGTAATGAGGTGCCTTGCACCTTTTTACCCCTCTCAAGGCTGATTCCCCACTCTGGTACTTCATGTGCAGAAGGTGGGGACCCGCAAGGACTCTAAAAATCAATACTCGCTACTCCAGGCTTGTAGTAAACTCCCAAGGTTACAGCTTTTCTGTGACCTTGGATGGGTAGATGCTGCCATCACCCCAGTGCAAAAACCCATGAGAACCCAGGAGGGCTCACTTGGGAATTCCTTCCTGTTGGGTACCCTCAAGCACTGTTCCCTTTAATTTTTGACAGGCCGTGTGAGCAAAAAATTTCTTCTGTGCAAATTTTTGAAGCAGAGTTCAAATTTGTGCGCCATGAGGCAAATGTGCCCAAGCGAGTAAAATGCTTACACAAGCAGATGTGTGGGTCCTGACTGTCCCGACGGGATCAACGTTCCGCGTTTGAAATGCTGGAGGGGAGGGGTACGATTCATTGCCCTCCTTTCCCTTTCCCCTCTTGCCAGCTAGTCGAATCTGGCTGTGTTGATAGATGGCGGGCGAACAATGTCAAAAGTCACCCTTAAATGATATTTCAGCCTGGCTCCGATGTAGTATTTCATTTTTTGTGTGCGTGGTGTTTCTCCGTGTGTTCAGGCTTTAGGATCTGTGTGCGCACGCACACGCGCACAGCTTAGAGGGAACAGTGAAGCCCTTTCATCCCTCCCCCCCCCCCTTCGGTTAAGAGCTGAGAAAGGACAAAAACCAAAGGAAATCAGATGTTGCCACCAGCTAATAATTAAAAAAAACATGAGCACAAACCTCTTAAGACACAAAACTCCAATCCTGTTCTTAACAAAGGTAAATTTTATTAAAGAAGGAAAATACATTTGAAAACTCAGGCTATTGCTAGATTTAAAACGAGCAAATACAAGAATTAATAATTAAAAATAGCTTTCTTGAGGTCCAGATTAAAGGTTACAAGCAAAACAAAAGCACCTGGGGTTATCACAGAGGAATCCACAAGCCATAAAAAATAAAAGGGATAAACCTAATCGGGTCTTTCTAGAATTTTCCTAATCTTCTTCTATATCTGGAGTTTTAGATGAGTAGTTTCTAGATATGATGCTGATGATTTTTCATACCTGGCCCAAAGCTTCTTACAGCATCACTTCTCCCTGTCTGCTTCTCCCCGAGGACAACAACAGATAGACAAAAGGGGAGTCTTGTTTCAATTTTAAAAAGTTCTAGTCTTCCCATTGGCTCTTTTGGCCAGGTGCCCACTCACTTCCATTTACCTATGCAGAGCAGTGAGACTTTTAACCCTTTACAGGTAAAGCAAGTAGAGAACAGCTCCTAAGAGGGTTTTTATAGCTAACTGTCTGGCTGGGTTCATAAAAGGGAGCTACTCCCCACCCCACTTCATTTATCACAACCCCTTTGTGCAGGCACATAGGGCAAGGAACAGTTTTGCCCTTGTTCACTCTGGCATTGCTCAATAAATGGTTTCTGATGTATTGGACCCTGTTTTTGAACTGTTTATATTGATAACTCTTTTGAGTACCTAGTGTATTCGATAATCTGAGGGTAATCTTCAATCAACGCATTTAATCACGTGGTGCAATTTCTATTCACTTCCTGGATGACCTACCCACTATAAACAGACCAAATGCCAGAGGAAATCACTAGGATGTTAACTCTCTCAGGGAAAGGGTGGGACTCACATTAGGAAGAAGGACATAGCAAGAAAGATGGTGTAACCAGCCTCTGGGAAAAGAGGACCCCTCTTGACAGTAGCTGGGAGCAGTGGTGACAGTAGGTTTTGGCTCAGCTTTGGAATCCACTCTGGATACTTCTCCCTCCACAATGGGGACAAGGCCTCTCATTTCTGAACTGTGTAGTTTAGAGCTAGATTTTGATCCAAACTTCTCCAGGTTCTCGAGGTTTTGGATCTGGGGTGCTGGTTTAGGACCAATTTTCTTGTCATACTTATTCATTTCAGATTCGTTTGACTGCAGAGCTATGCTACGAGGGAGCCATGGGAGAATCCAAGAGAGTCAGAAATTAATACAGGGGCTTGGGCTCCATCCAATTGTCTGAGATTCGTGAGTTGTGTGGGTTGCACCCCCTTCGTACAGGCGAGGGAGATAGTAAACTCTTCCCTTGAAGAGTTTGGTGGAAACTGCAATAGAAACCTTTCTGAGACTCCTGGACCTTTGACACTGTTTTTCCTGCATAGCGGCATGGTTTGCCACCTGTTCTACAGCCATCATAGTTACTTTTTCAATTGGGATATGCAGAGTTTCACCAGCTGAGGATCTGGCCTCTACTGTCTAGCGTCTATATATGTATATGTGTGTGTGTGTGTGTGTGTGTGTGTGTGTTTAGGGATCAGGGGAGAGGGAAATTTTTTACATCAACAAAGGATTTGGTTGTTTAGCATACACATTGCTGAGAGTTATTGCACTGCAGTGTTTTCCCTTTATCCTATTAATCATGCATTACTTCAATGTTTAATCCAACGCTGACAAGAAGAAAATCATTTCCATCCATGTGGTCAATATTAACTACATTCCTATCTGGGCATATGTTTAAATATTTAAAGTCCTTTTTACCATTTTCAGTAGAAGGAGCTAAACCATACACATATATGCATTAACTGACTACATCTTCCATGCGTGAAATTAATATAGTTACAGCAATTATATATACACTACCTGTGTTAATGTATTCCATTAAAAATTTATGTTAAGAGAACATTACTGTTACACTGTGTATCTCTCAACTCAGTAATATCAACATTGAAGTGACCCAAGCACCCTTCACTCTGCCCATTTTGCATATACATTTTATACAGTGTTTGAAATTATCCCAGTATTTCATCAGTGATGCAATACAATAGCAAACGTTTTCTGCTAACTTATGTGAGCATGTGTAGCATCTTCTGCTCATGCATGGTACACTGTAGGACAGATAAAGGGTCCATTAAAATCTTTTTGACATGCACAGTGCATAGTGAATGAGGGATCCTGACATTCACAATGGAAATGAATCAGATGCACACGCTCAGCACCATTTGCAAAGTTTGTGATCACCTACCTTTGTGTTTCTCATTCAGTTAATTTCCTAAGTACCAGGCATCTAGCCAGGCATCCTTCAGGGAACGTCTGTGTAGTCTCCCATCCTATACACAATAATGTACATTATTTCATACATCTGCCAAAGGCATAGATGTTGCCCACTGGTCTCTTTTTATACAACACAGTCATTCAGCAACCTCTCACTAACTGCATAGATGTACTCAGTCCAGTTGTTAGGGTGGTAATTGGACCTCCTTCACTGTCTTAATATATTAATTACCATAGTGTCAGGCTTCTGCCTGGGTTTTTGGAGCTGATGTCCCACCACTGGAAAGGGTCTGATATATATACACATACATAAAACAATATGTATATGTTCTAGGCAAGACATATGTAAAGTGTCTCCAGCAACGTGACCTTTCTACTACTTTCCTGAAATACTTTAATATAAATAATAATTGTGTGATCAGTGGACTAATTACTCTAGTCTAATATGTATAATTGGAGGTGCCTCAACGCAAACACCTACATAGATATCAGTGTTAGCAGCAACATCAGCAAACTATTCTGCACCTCATTCAACAAAAGAACAACACAGCATTTATAATTTTATTATTAAATATATCAAATGTTATTTATATATAATTATGACATAGTAATAACCGAGAGCCAAATTGCTTTGTTCCCTGAGACATGAATGAATTATTAGACAAATGTGTATTAGTAGATCTTCACTCCAGAGATGGGCATTAACAAATCTGTGAAAAAAGAAAATCATTTGCCTGCATCACAGACTTTAAAAAAGCCAGCACCCAGAACTGATCTTTAAATTACTGAAAAATAGAATTGGTAGGAAAACATATGACCTCATTAAATCCATATGCTAATCCATCAAAAGCACCTTTATGTGGATCCCTTCATCTGAACATCCCGCACAATTACTTCAGTCCATGGGATGGAAGCTATGGGGTGGTGTGGGGGAAGAGTCTATGTACTCTAACTGCATGTTGGACTGTATGGATTTCACTCCTCCTTCCTCTGCTCCTGCACTTGACTGTATAGAACCTGATTGCTCAGACTTTACGTAGGTGGAGTAAATTTCAATCATTCAGAATGTCCTACATAAATCTTCTGTAATAAACGTAGAAGGAAATAATGGGTCAGAACTTCAGTTGGTGTGACTTGATTGTAGATCTATTGACTTCAGCTCAGCAATGTTGATTTATAGCAGCTAAACATCTGGCCCAATATTTATATACTAAATAAAGCCAATCCTCTCCCACTCCTCCCTTAAAATAAAACCCTAAAAGAAAAAGAAATTCTGTTCACATGTAGCAACTAAAAATATCATAGCAGGGCAACATTAATGTAGCACAATTATTCAAAGATGAAATCAGCTCCCTGTTGAGGTGAAGAGTTCCTAAAGTGGTTCTATTTGTCTATAAGGTAATACATGTGGGGCTGTCTATGACATTGTTTAATAATGGAATCCTAAACTTCAGTAAAGCCATTTGAAGGGCCGAATGTAAAGCAGTAGAAAAAAACCTGTCCATAGATATTTATTTAAGGAGTGCAGTCACCCATAGATGCTTCGAGGACGAATCAATGTTAGTTAGCAAAATACATTTGTGCATCTACTGAACAAAGTATAGGGCAAGGGCCATTGCATTTCTTTTGTAAGATGTTCCAGTGAGCTAATATTACCCAAGAGACATACTAAAGAGACACAAAAAGAAAATAACAAAATATTCTACTACAAAAATTCTACTACACTGTAACCTAAAGAGACACGGGCACTGTAGAACCAAGGGAAATCACATGCTTGGAATAAACAATAAGCAATACGAAGATAGCCCAAAGGCTGTGCAAGAGAGGCACTGTCTGGAACTTCCATCAGTGTAATGGCTCCAAGTTTCTTATACCTAATTTGTGATAGTTGGATAAAAGCTCTAAGGCCTGATTTTTCAAAGGTTTTGGTCAGTAGCAGCTGCCACTGTCTTCAACTGAAGTTGAGGGTGCTGAAAACAAGACTCACAGTGAACAGATTGTACTACACTAATAATGATGATGAACTTTCATTTATAAAGCATCTCTCGTGTAAATAGATCCCAAGGCATTTTACAAACCTACCCATCTAACAAATGTGTGATGTGTGATGTGCGTGTGTGTATAATAGTTCTCAGCACTTTGTCATCATCAAAAGTCTAAGCAAACACTAGCTGATTAATCTTCACAACAGTCAAGTGAAGTAGGTAAGTATTATTATTCCTTTATATTGATGGAGAAACTGAGAACTAAGAAATTGGGGCCAAATTTTTCAAATTATGGGAGCTGATGTTTGGCACTTAAATACACATAGTGCTATCGAAGTAAAGAATTTAGTTTTAAAAGGTGTTTAGTACTTGCATCTCTCCTTAATTTCACTACTCCACATGTTTGAAAATCAGGTCACTTATTTCAGACATCCTGAGTGATCAAATGAATAAGAGCTGCCAGTTCCTCAGCTTGTTTGAACATCAAGCTACTTATGTAGGTGCCTATCTTCAGACACCCCAATTTGAAAAAATCTGGCCTATGTGATTTTTGCAAGGATATATAGCAAGTCAGCAGGAGAGCTATGATTAGAACCTGGAGATTCCTGGTTCTCAGTCCCATAGTTACTGCAAAATGCTGCTGCTCGTTGAGGCATGCAGTTCCCACTGAGATGAAATTCATAGATTCATAGATTCATAGATTCTAGGGCTGGAAGGGACCTTGAGAGGTCATCGAGTCCAGCCCCCTGCCCTCATGGCAGGACCAAATACTGTCTAGACCATCCCTGATAGACATTTATCTAACCTACTCTTAAATATCTCCAGAGATGGAGATTCCAGAACCGCCCTGGGCGGTTCAATAACTATTGTTAAATAGAACACTGCAAATCCTCTAGGGCAGGAATTGAAGACTTTCATATCCAAATGAGACTTCAGGGGGGATGTATGCAAGTTAAAATAATTATATAAGTTGAGTTTTAGCAAAGACATCAAGGTTCATTCGTGAACTGTCAAAATATCTTTAATCACAAGGGACCAGGACAATAGTTTTATGTCTCATTTTCTAGTGCCCGAAACCACCTTGCTTAGGCATTAGTTCATTAGTAGTTCAGGAGGAAGACTGCTATCGAATTTCTACTTGAGTGTTCCCTGGAGGGCTCTTATCCAAGTACTGAGCCGGACTAATGCTACTTAGCTTCTGAGATCTGATGAGCTCACAGCTTTAGGTGACATGGGTACAAGCTTAATAGTTATGGTTAGGAGGTTCTTTCCATTTTGAGTCCCTAATTTCTGGTGCTTATAACTTTCCAAACCATTACCTTTTCGATATAATTTTTCATGTGTGTTCAACCCAGAGGTGAAATCTTTAAAAAGTTTGATAAAAGCCATTTGTCAGTTACTGAAATATCCTGACAGGGGAGAGCACTTCCCACAAGCCAGGTCATTTTTCAGAAACTACCTTTGGACATGAATTACTGAGAAGATTTCATCTATTTTCACTTGTAAGTGTCATGGTGCCATCATTCCTAAATAGGATCACCCTCCACCCACAACCAGATCTGCTCAGGAGGCAGGAATATTTTTTGCAATTTAATTCTCATTCCCCCCCTCCCATTCTCCTTTTGTTTATGAATGGGATGTAATGGAAAGACTACAACACTCCTCTGTCTCGCTATTACTCCTGTCCCCTCACTTTGCCTATAAGCAGGGTTAGGTGGAAAGATTCAAGGTAAGGTTGTGTGAGACCATTGATAGAAAGTCTGGGGATTTTAATCCCTACTTCTTAGACATTTTAAAACGCTCTTTATAACGAAACTTTGAAAGTTTTTCTGAAGTGATGCTCTGGAATAGTGTTACATTCTATCAGCGGGGGAGACTGTAGGCCAGAGGAGAAACTGAAGCACTAGTGCATTCCCAATTCTGGAAAGGTAACTTCCTTTAAAGGGGCTTATGGACTTACAATCATCCTGGCCCTCATTCTTCACAAAACAGGGGAATTCTGGGAGGCCTAATTTCCAGAGAAACTCTAGGAATTATAGATGTTGCTAGAACATGCTGAGAAGGTGTGTCAGGGAACCCAAGGAGCAGTATTCCCACAGAATTGGGTGAAATTTGGGGAGATTAGAGCAGAGGAAAGACTGACAATGATTCTTCCTGCTAAGGGGCTGGAAGGAGCCAGGAAGGGGTAGTAAGCCCACGAGATGAAAGGACAGTGAGAAGAACAATGAAAGGGCCTGCAAAAGGTGAAGGGGGCCTGAAGCAGTAGCGTAGGCAGGTCTGGAACACAGGGGGAGTGGCACTATAAAAAGGCACCTCCCTGCTCCCCCTGTACTCACCCAGCAGCGCTTTAAAGGGCCCGGGGCTCCAGCCGCTGCGGAGCCCCGGGCCCTTTAAAGCGCCACTGGAGCTCCGGCAGCGGGGCTCCGGCGGCGCTTTAAAAGGCCCGTGGGCGGCTCCCCACAGCTGCAGGAGCCGCGGGCCTTTTAAAGCACCCCCCGCCAGCCCAGCTCTGGCAGCGGGGCTCGGGTGGGGATTTAAAAGGCCCGCGGCTCTTGCAGCTGCGGGGAGCTGCGGGACTTTTAAACCCCTGCCCGACCCCGGCTCCGGCAGCGGGGCTGGAGGGGGGGGCACTTTAAAAGGCCCGTGACTCTTGCAGCCGCGGGGAGCCGCCCACGGGCCTTTTAAAGTGCTGCCCAAGCCCGGCTCGGGCAGCACTTTTTAAGGCACCGTTTCTCCTCACAGGGGGAGCGGCCCCTCCCCCTGCTCCCCCCCGGCTATGCTACTGGCCTGAAGAGATAGAAGAGGAAGGAAGACCTGGAGTAGTAAGTGGTGTAGTGGACTGAAAGACGGAGGGATTGTGAACTCTGTGCTGAAGGGTAAAGACTTAGATCTGTGATGAGAACTGGAGAAGGAAACAGCCTGAGGCAATAGGAGTAGTGTAGGTGGTGAGGCCTGGTGTGTGAACCTGCTCTTATTTAGGAGCACTAGGCTTGGGCTTCTAAAGAGGCTGGGGAAAGCAGCCCTTCACTCTCCTGAGGGGTAAGAGAAGAACAGACACTCCATCAAAGACTGTTTAGCTTAGAGAGGGCAAAGAGCAGTGTTCTCTTTTTTCATTTGAACGCAATTACCTCAGAAGGGGTGAACACAAACATTTGCTGGAGGACTGAACAATCAGCCACCAAATGGAAACACATTTCTCAATGAGCCAGAAGCAAAACTGAGGGATAAACTAGATTATTAGCAGGGGGAGACTGTGTGGACCAGAGGGGAAACTGAGATATAGGAGAAAGTATTCAGAATACCTTCAGGATAATAACCATCTGTGCTACTTCTTCAGGGGAAGAAGGTTCCAGGACACATGCACATAGTGCTCCAGTGATACAAGCACTAAACATTGACACTAAGGCATCTCCTGCATACAGTCACTTCCAATGCCAAATTATTATTTTTTTAATTTCATGTTTGGATCTAATTGGACAATTTGGAGTATTTGTGTTTGCAAATAATGATGTTATAAGCATTTAAAACAGCAGAATGTGCATGTGCAGTATGTTAGCTTACATAGCTTGAAGAAGTGTGGTCTTCTAGAATTGGATGTGCATATGTAGTGCATTTGTAGAACTAATATATAAACTATCATTGTACTTTTGTGTTTATTATAAAGTCCAGTTGGAAACTCAAGCACACTTTTCAGTAGGGGATGGATACGTTGCATCGTTGCCAGCTTTTGCAATGTTTTTGTAAGACCAATGATTTTGCAACATTTATTTATTTTTTGCTTCTAACAAGAAATTTCTGGCAGCTTAAGATTTCTGTCAGAGCTGGAACTAAAGCTGCATTTCTGCCTTGTACTGCTAGCTGCCGTTATAGGGAGCATGAGCTGCAGTCATTGAATTTCAGTTCTTGCTGCAGCCAGTAGAGGCTGCTTGTTGCCTCCTACTCCATAAGAGTGCCTGTGCTGTGTGAGGAAACTGAAATTTAAGGAGGCAGGGTGAGCAGCTCATACCCTTTCCCCTGTGTGTTACTACACTGGGAAACGGAGGAGAGAAAGGATCCAGTAGGTGTGCACCTTCTATCCAGCCCATCTGCACTCTCCCTCCTAGTTCCACTGCTGCTGAACACCTTGTATGTGTGACAGGGATGGGGAGAATGTGCCAGAGACTGAACCCTTTCGAGAAAAGAGCAAGACCCAAAGAAGGGAAATGGTCAAGGGCTGTGTGCACTGGTGTGGAGGGAGCTGGCCAAGAGGCAACATGTGTGGGAAGAGAACAAGACGGGGGGGGGGGGGGCAGTGATCAGTCGAGTGGCTGAAAGTCCCCAGAGTGGTAGCTGTGGAGGGAGAATGCCCAGGGGAAGGTGCCAGGTAAAGGTCTTGTCCCATCAGTCAAATGTGACAGAAAGAAGGTCCACAAGGGGTGTGTGTGTGTGGGTGTGTGTGTGCATTTCAGACTGAGTTCCCTGAAGTGCACCCACACCAAGGGAAGATTCCCTCTAGGACAGTGGTTCTCAACTAGTGGTCCATAGTGACTTTTTCGGTGGTCCACACGAATATTGTCCAAAGTCAGATAGTGTGAGTAGGCGATGCCAATAGGCTGTTTTACGCCGTGTTCACAAGCATGCAGCGTCACCCATAGCGTCATCTAGGATGTGACCGCATTGTGTTGCCATTAACTTCCGTCTAAGTCTCTGAGCATCAATGTAGATCCTGCTGTTGTGCTGAGTGGTTGTCATGTCGTTCATTCTGTGCTAAATGGGACATCTATATGAGTGATTTATAATTACTATACATCTCCCAAAATAAATTGACCGTTTGAAAAATCTAAATGTTGTTGTATCCCCACAGATCTGAGATAATGGCAACGACAGGAAGGAATGTCAAGCGCAAGTATTCGAAGGACTACATCAAATTCGGCTTCACTTGTAAAGAAAAAGAAGGTGTGGATTTTCCACAATGTGTTATTTGTTTCAAAGTCTTGGGGAATGACTCAATGAAACCGGCTAAGCTGAAACTCCATCTCGAAAAGTGTCATCCAAAATTGTTGCAAAAGGATGAAGATTATTTTGAGTGGTGGTTATCAGGTCTGAAATGACAGCACCTCGATTCAACAGGTGCATTCTACAAAAATACAAACAATGCAGTGACCACTTCGTACATTGTTGCATACAAAGTTGCACAGGCCAAAAAGCCTCATACCATTGTAGAGAAACTTGTGCTCCCCTGTGAAAAAGAGATGGTGTGGCTAGTTATTGGCGAGGAAGCAGCAAGGAAGCTTAATGATATATCTGTCTCTAACGACACAATATTGAGATGGATATCACAGAATATCAATGAACAAGTTGTGGATGAAATAAATTAAGAAGTCTCCATTGTTTGCCATGCAACTGGATGAATCGACTGACGTCGCATTGTGCTCTCAGCTATTGGTGTTCACATGATATATGGTTGAGGGAGACTTCAAGGATGAGTTTCTTTTTTGTAAGATTCTTGATACCACCACAAAGGCTCAGGATGTGATGGAAATTGTTAATAATTTCTTTGCACATGCTCTGGATTGGGCAAATCTTGTAGGTGTCACCACTGATGGTGCACCTGCCATGCTGGGCTTAAGATCAGGCTTCCAAACGTTGGTGAAACAGCACACTCCATTGGTAACTGGAGTTAATTGCTTCATTCATAGGGAATTTTGGCATCAAAAACATTGCCTGATCAACTCAATGCCATTTTCAAAGGGTTGGTGAACCTGAGGTTGAAGAGGATCCTAAAGGGAGCGGGAAAGAATCCATTGATCATCCTTCACGTAGGAACAAATGACACGGCTAGATTCTCACTGGAACGAATCAAGGGGGACTATGCCAGGCTGGGGAAGACGCTTAAGGAAATCGAGGCTCAGGTAATCTTCAGTGGGATTCTGCCTGTTCCTAGAGAAGGGCAACAAAGGTGTGACAGGATTATGATGATCAACAGATGGCTCAGGGATTGGTGCTACAAGGAGGGCTTTGGGATGTATGGCCACTGGGAGGCATTCATGGACAGAGGACTGTTCTCTCGGGATGGACTTCACCTGAGTAGGGAAGGAAATAGACTTCTAGGATGGAGGCTGGCACAACTGATCAAGAGAGCTTTAAACTAGGAATTTGGGGGAGACGGTTGGGAGATGTCCAGGTAATCTCCACGCTGGATTTTAACATTGAGAGGGAAGACAACCAAGTAAGAGAGGATATAGCCGGGGGTAGGAGAATGGACATAAGGAGGAAGGGCAGAGTGGATACTAGTCAAATAGGTCATACTGGCAGTACAATGTCCATACCAAATTGGGTAAGGAATGTGAGTGAGGCCAAACAGCAAAAATTAAGATGTTTGTACACCAATGCGAGGAGCCTAGGTAACAAAATGGAGGAATTAGAGCTACTGGTCCAGGAAGTGAAACCAGATATCATAGGAATAACCGAAACATGGTGGAATAGTAGTCATGACTGGAGTACAGGTATTGAAGGGTATGTGCTGTTTAGGAAAGATAGAAATAAAGGTAAAGGTGGGGGAGTAGCATTGTATATCAATGATGAGGTAGACTGTAAAGAAATAAAAAGTGATGGAATGGATAAGACAGAGTCTGTCTGGGCAAAAATCACATTGGGGAAGAAAACTACTAGAGCCTCCCCTGGGATAGTGCTTGGGGTGTGCTATAGACCACCGGGATCTAATTTGGATAGGGATAGAGACCTCTTTAATGTTTTTAAGGAAGTAAATACTAATGGGAACTGTGTGATCATGGGAGACTTCAACTTCCCAGATATAGATTGGAGAACAAGTGCTAGTAATAATAATAGGGCTCAGATTTTCCTAGATGTGATAGCTGATGAATTCCTTCATCAGGTAGTTGCTGAACCAACAAGGGGGGATGCCATTTTAGATTTGGTTTTGGTGAGTAGTGAGGACCTCATTGAAGAAATGGTTGTAGGGGACAACCTTGGCTCGAGTGATCATGAGCTAATTCAGTTCAAACTAAATGGAAGGATAAACAAAAATAAATCTGAGACTAGGGTTTTTGATTTCAAAAGGGCTAACTTTAATAAATTAAGGAAATTAGTTAGGGAAGTGGATTGGACTAAAGAATTTATGGACCTAAAGGCGGAGGAGGCCTGGGATTATTTCAAGTTAAAGTTGCAGAAGCTATCAGAAGCCTGTATCCCAAGAAAGGGGAAACAATTCATAGGCAGGGGTTTTAGACCAAGCTGGATGAGCAAGCATCTCAGAGAGGTGATTAAGAAAAAACAGAAAGCATACAAGGAGTGGAAGATGGGAGGGATCAGCAAAGAAACCTACCTTATTGAGGTCAGAGCATGTAGGGATAAAGTGAGACAGGCTAAAAGGCATGTAGAATTGGACCTTGCAAAGGGAATTAAAACCAATAGTAAAAAGTTTTATAGCCATATAAATAGGAAGAAAACAAAGAAAGAAGAAGTGGGACCACTAAACACTGAGGATGGAGTGGAGGTTAAGGATAATCTAGGCATGGCTCAATATCTAAACAAATACTTTGCCTCAGTCTTTAATGAGGCTAATGAGGAGCTTAGGAATAGTGGCAGCATGACAAATGGGAATAAGGATGTGGGGGTAGATATTACCATATCCGAGGTAGAAGCCAAACTTGAACAGCTTAATGAGAGTAAATCAGGCGGCCCAGATAATCTTCATCCAAGAATATTAAAGGAACTGGCACATGAAATTGCAAGCCCATTAGCAAAAATTTTTAATGAATCTCTAAACTCAGGGGTTGTACCGTTTGACTGGAGAATAGCTAATATAGTTCCTATTTTTAAGAAAGGGAAAAAAAGTGACCCGGGTAACTACAGGCCTGTTAGTTTGACATCTGTAGTATGCAAGGTCTTGGAAAAAATTTTGAAGGAGAAAGTAGTTAAGGACCTTGAGGTCAATGGCAATTGGGACAAATTACAACATGGTTTTACAAAAGGTAGATCGTGCCAAACCAACTTGATCTCCTTCTTTGAGAAAGTAACAGATTTTTTAGATAAAGGAAACGCAGTGGATCTAATCTACCTCGATTTCAGTAAGGCATTTGATACAGTACCACATGAGGAATTATCGGTTAAATTGGAAAAGATGGGGATCAATATGAAAATTGAGAGGTGGATAAGGAACTGGTTAAAGGGGAGACTACAGCGGGTCATACTGAAAGGTGAACTGTCAGGTTGGAGGGAGGTTACTAGTGGAGTTCCTCAAGGTTCAGTTTTGGGACCAATTTTATTTAATCTTTTTATTACTGACCTCGGCACCAAAAGTGGGAGTGTGCTAATAAAGTTTGCAGATGACACAAAGTTGGGTGGTATTGCCAATTCAGAAAAGGATCGGGATATCCTACAGGAAGATCTGGATGACCTTGTAAACTGGAGTAATAGTAATAGGATGAAATTTAATAGTGAGAAGTGTAAGGTTATGCATTTAGGGATTAATAACAAGAATTTTAGTTATAAGCTGGGGACGCATCAGTTGGAAGTAACGGAAGAGGAGAAGGACCTCTGAGTCCTGGTTGATCACAGGATGACTATGAGTCGCCAATGTGATGTGGCCGTGAAAAAAGCTAATGCGGTCTTGGGATGCATTAGGCGAGGTATTTCTAGTAGAGATAAGGAGGTGTTAGTACCGTTATACAAGGCATTGGTAAGACCTCATTAGGAATACTGTGTGCAGTTCTGGTCTCCCATGTTTAAGAAGGATGAATTCAAACTGGAACAGGTACAAAGAAGGGCCACTAGGATGATGCGAGAAATGGAAAACCTGTCGTATGAAAGGAGACTCAAGGAGCTTGGTTTGTTTACCTTAACCAAAAGAAGGCTGAGGGGAGATATGATTGCTCTCTTTAAATATATCAGAGGGATAAATACCAGGGAGGGAGAGGAATTATTTCAGCTCAGTACCAATGTGGACACAAGAACAAATGGATATAAACTGGCCATCAGGAAGTTTAGACTTGAAATTAGACGAAGGTTTCTAACCATCAGAGGAGTGAAGTTCTGGAACAGCCTTGCAAGGGAAGCAGTGGGGGCAAAAGACCTAACTGGCTTCAAGATTAAGCTAGATACGTTTATGGAGGGGATGGTTTGATGGGATAACATGATCTTAGTCAAAGGTCAATTAATTGCCATCAGTGGTAAATAGGACCAATGGTCAATGATGGGATGTTAGAAGTTACTACAGAGAACTTTTTCCTGGGTGTCTGGCTGGTGGGTCTTGCCCACATGCTCGGGGTTCAGCTGATCGCCATATTTGGGGTCGGGAAGGAATTTTCCTCCAGGGTAGATTGGCAGAGGCCCTGGAGGTTTTTTGCCTTCCTCTGCAGCATGGGGCATGGGTCACTTACCGGAGGATTCTCTGCATCTTGAAGTCTTTAAACCATGATTTGAGGACTTCAATAGCTGAGACATAGATGAGAGGATTATTCCAGGAGTGGGTGGGTGAGATTCTGTGGCCTGCATTGTGCAGGAGGTCAGACTAGATGATCATAATGGTCCCTTCTGACCTTAAAGTCTATGAGTCTATGAGTCTATGGTGAATTACATCAAAGCATTGGCTCTGAACACCAGGCTGTTCAAAAGATTTTGCCAGGTCATGGGTTCTGACTTTGATGTGTTGCTGTTCTACACTTCTGTACGGTGGTTGTCAGCAGGGAACGTACTCAGAGTTTTCCAACTGAGAGAGGAGTTGGATTTGTTTCTCCAGGCTCAAGGGAAAGAGGAATTCTGAAATTTCCTGATGCAGTCAAATTTAGAATTTGCGTATCTTGTCGATATTTTTGGAATCTTTAACAAACTGGATCTTCAGCTGCAAAGGAAAGGTGCAAATCTGTTCTCTCACCAAAGCATCATCAAGGCTTTTCTTGACAAATTGGAACTCTGGATCATAAGAGTCGAAGGCAATAATTTGGCTCAATTTCCATATGTGGGTGCCATGCTCGTAAAAAAGGAAGCCATTCGGATGCAAATTCTTGATCATTTACGGAAGCTACGAAACTAATTCCAACGATACTTTCCAGAGGTGGACAGGACAAAGGATGGATTATCTTTCACCAGTAATCCATTCATAACAGATGTTACTAGTGTTCCAGAGGATCTACAGGAGGAATTTTTGGATCTGAAAAATGATTTTGCGACCCAAGACGTGTACCAGCAGTCTACCATAGAGAAATTTTGGGCCAGCATGACCGGGAGTTACCCAAATCTGTCAGCACACCCAGTCAGATTTCTTTTGCCATTTGCATCAACTTATATGTGTGAGAGGGGATTTTCGTGTTTGTTGCACGTTAAGTCCAAACAGAGGAATCGGTTCGCAGTGGAAAGCGATATTCGTTGTGCATTATCAAGTACCACTCCAAACACTGAATAGCTTGTCAGTGAGAAGAGAATCCAAACATCTAGTAATAAATAAATTTCAAACCAAAATGTGTCTGCTCTTTTTAATCATGTCTCAACAACAAAAAAATAAAAATTAAAAAAAAGGAGGTGGTCCACGAAAAGTTTTTGTTTGGCCTGGTGGTCCATGGACTGAAACGAGTTGAGAACCACTGATCTTGGAGTTCAAAAATCAGAATATAGACCAGCAAAAGTGATTGGCTTAAAAATAATGAGGGCCATCTTTTTAAATTGCATGATTTTTCACGGTCTAATGATTTTTGAACTCCTGGGGTTGGCAATAGTGTAAATCTGTAGAATTTCTGTGGCTTAGTTTCTTTTTCATGCTGCATAGAGATGTGGAAAATATAACTACTGGGACCCTTAATTATTCTGCAAATTAAGCTACAGTTTAAAGGACGGATTTTTTTTGTTTTAAACTGGACTGTAGAACTTGTTGGTACATCTTAGGTCAGGATCTGTTTATCTGTCTCAGAATAACATGAATAACCACAAACAGTGGGTGTCTGCAGACTAGGAAGTAATATTTACCCTTGCCTTGTTATCTACTGTCTTAGTTTAAATAAATTGGGGTAATTGGATGAAGCACTGAAATAAATCCTCTTTTCTGATATTTCTCTTGTGTTTTGGCATGGTAATCATAGCTGTGATCTGAATAGTTATTTCCCCTTATGCATTATCATTCACTGCAATATTATATATAGGCCGTTCTTATGTACAAATTTATTCAAAATTGAAATCTATTTGGGTTTGTGTTTATGATGGTGATTCTTGGCAAGTTAAAGTTTGCAAATGTTTCCACAGCATATGCAAAGAATGCTTCTTGGCATCTCTATTGCCAGTAGGGTGGAAGTTAGATAATTTGGCAATGACAGGGTTTTTGGAGCGCCATTTAAAATCTACATGTGGAAGGGTGAGGGGGCATAAATTGCCCATCCACTCCTGGTCTAATCCTCTGCTTCCTCTCTCAGGTACCACCTCCAGCAGTCTGACCCTCCCAGCCCATGAACCTCTGCACCCACACCCTCCAAATGTAAGTGAGTGGCATTGTGATCTGGCAGATGGCTCACAATGTCACTACTCAAATTTGGCCTGGCTGCTTCTCCGGAGGGGCAGCCGAGCCAAACCTGAGTCAGTGGCAGTCAAGCCAAATTTGAAGGAGAGGCATCGTGAACTGGTGTACAGGGTCACAAGGACACTTGAGTTTGGCTCAGCCAAAAAGTGATCAGACCATGGCCAGTGTGACTCCCCTGGCTCCATGGCCTACAGGCATAAAGAACAATGGCAGTCTGCGTAACCAAAAGTGGACTAACCCCCCCAAATATTGATACACCTGGTTTTGGTGGCTTTTTATTTTTATTTTTTCAGTGGAGCAGAAAGATTATGGAGAAAACTGCTTAGATAAAAGGTTTTTGAATTCTCAAAGCAGGCAACCGACATGCTTTGTTACAACTTTTCTACCTATAGGCATCCAGTTATTTCCCCTATGCCTCTATCTATACCAACATAGTTTTTGATCTCCTGTGTCTCCGTCTTCCCCTAAGCAACACTCACAGAGCTAAGCCTTCAGAGAAGTTTCTTTGAGGAATAATTTCCATTTTTAAATTTCTGTTCTTTTGTATCCCTCCCTTGTGCAAACAGGAATAATTCACTATCCAATAGTATTTAACTTCGAAATAGAATAACCAACCAGCCAAAACAAAACAGCTGCCTAATGGATGTAGGGAAATAAGATTTATACAAGGTTGTGAAACAATGATTTATGCAACAAGGAAAGCAGAAAATAATTTTCTATAGTTTGATCTTGCCCCTGTCTTTAATTTGCACCCGTAAAAAGATGATTAAATGTTATCCCATTACCAGTGATGCACATGATTATCCCAGTGTGTCTTCAAAAGCCCATGCAAGAGAAGCAGGCATGCTAATTTAGTGCTTTCTTCACTCCCCTGATTACATTAATCTGAGGTTACTTTTGCAAAGAATAAAGGATGATCCAGCCAGCTCCCACCTAATTTTTGCTTCTGTGTTTGAACATTACAATGATGGTAAATGTAGTCAGTAAACTGGCAAATTTTACACTACAGATATTAGTCCTATTGTTGTAAAAGATCAAGAAGCTCTTTTTGAACAAGTCTTCTTTTGTAACAATGAAGATGCTTTAAAAGCATGATTAGTGGGGAACTGTAAAGGTTTTCAAGTCTTTAAAATCTCCAAAAATGTAACTAATGCTGTTCTGTAGTTTAATAAAATGGAGTCTATTCCCAGCTTCTCAGCATGCTGTGAAATCTGAGCAGCTGACCTCTGGCTCTTCTACTGGGATGAGAGAAATTACAGGTACAATAAAGATAACAACATAAGAATGGCCATACTGGGTCAGACGAAAGGTCCATCTAGCCCAGTATCCTGTCTTCTGACAGTGGCCAATGCCAGATGCCCCAGAGGGAATGAACAGAACAGGTAATCATCAAGTGAACCATCCCGTCACCCATTCCCAGCTTCTGGCAAACAGAGGCTAGTGACACCATCCCTGTCCATCCTGGCTAACAGCCATTGATGGACCTATCCTCCATGAATTTATCTAGTTCTTTTTTAATCCTGTTATAGTCTTGACCTTCACAACCTCCTCTGGCAAAGAGTTCCACAGGTTGACTATGTGTTGTGTGAAGAAATACTTCCTTTTGTCTGTTTTAAACCTGCTGCCTATTAATTTCATTTGGTGACGCCTAGTTCTTGTGTTATGAGAAGGAGTAAATAACACTTCTTTATTTACTTTCTCCACACCAGTCATTATTTTATAAACCTCTATCATATCCTTCCTTAATCATCTTTTTTTCAAGGTGAAAAGTCCCAGTCTTATTAATCTCTCCTCATATGGCAGCCGTTCCATACCCCTAATCATTTTTGTTGCTCTTTTCTGAATCGCTCTTTTCTGAATCTTTTCCGATGCCAATATATCTTTTTTGAGATGGAGTGACCACATCTGCATGCGGTATTCAAGATGTGGGCGTACCATGGGTTTATATACAGGCAATATGATGTTCTCTGTGTTATTATCTATCCCTTTCTTAATGATTCCCAACATTGTTAGATTTTTTGACTGCTGCTGCACATTGAGTGGATGTTTTCAGAGAACTATCCACAATGACTCCAAGATCTCCTTCTTGAGTGGTAACAGTTAATTTAGACCCCATCATTTTATATGTACAGTTGGGATTATGTTTTCCAATGTGCCGTACTTCGCATTTATCAACATTGAATTTCATCTGCCATTTTGTAGCCCAGTCACCCAGATGTTTATTTTTCAATTTGATTACAAGTCCTGTAGTAGTTTGAAAGAAACAGTCTATTCAAAACTTTTTATTTGTGTTTCCTGGATTTAGAATAATACCCTCGTATGTTAAAAGCTCTCGGTATTAGAGAGACAAAGTGGGTGAAGTAATATCTTTAATTGGACCAGCTTCTGAGCTTTCAAGCCACACAGAGCTCTTTTTCAGGTCTGGGAAAGGTACTCCCAGTGTCACAGCAAAATACAAGGAAGAACAATTGTTTAGCATAAGTAGTTAGGACATACTATAAGGAACCATTAAAAGTAGAGTAGCCTGTTAACGCCTCTGCAGCCATAGGACAAAGAGAGAGTGTTGGTGGGTTACAGATTGCTGTAATAATCCATAAATCCAGTCTCTCTGTTCAGTCCATGATTTTTAGTGTCTAGCAGAGTAATGAATTTAAGCTCCCAGGCTCGTGTTTTGAAAGTATTGTACAGGTTTCCTTTGAGGACAAGGACTGATAGGTCAGATATAGAGTTATCGCTTTGTGAAAAGTGTTCAACCACAGGGTGATGTGGTGTTTTTGTCTTTTTACCATTTTCCTGTTTAAGTTCATTTGAGAGCATAGTGATTGTGTGGTTTGACCCACATAGTAGTTGTTGGGGAATTTACTGTACTGGATGAGATACACCACATGTTGTGAGTTTGTGGAGGAAGTCAGTTATGTTCGAAAGGAAGCTGGCATTTTTATGTGGTGAGTGGTTTGAGGATGGTTTCTATGAGTCCCAATATCCTGGGACTGACATGGCTACAACTTCATTGCATACAATATCTCAATATGTTATTGAAACTAACTTTTTAAAAAAATAATGTAATACGTGGAGATAAATTCTGAAGTCCTTCTTGAGGGTGTGATTTTGCCTGTCCCTTGCACTTATGCACATATTGGGAGGCTTCTGATTTCCCCCACCTACCACATGATGTACACTCCCCTGGGGGCTGATGATGCATAGAAGGCTGGAGTGGCCAGAGAGAAGGAGGGGTGTATGATTCTTCACTCCAACTATGCAGATACTAACTGATGGAGCCACCCAAAACGGTGTGTATAGAAGTGTGTTGGCTCCCCTTCTGGTTGGTACACTATGGATTGAAACAATGACTTCCAGATTTAAAAGCATGGTCTACTAGAGCTTCAACTAAAGAGCCAAGGCTCTGTAGATGGGGGCTGTAACAACTTGTATCCTCTGTGGGATTCGCACAGAGGGGAACTTGTGACACATATCCAGTGGGGTATAGAATCAAGCTTTCAGAACGACTCCCTGTACTCCCAGTGAGGCAGTGCTGATCCAAACCCTTTATGGGCTCTGTGCTCAGATCTTACACTGGCCAAACTTCCTCTAGTGTCAATGGGAGTTCTGTCTGTTTAAGGACTGAGTAAAAATTGAGGCTTGATTCAGAACCATATACTCACATTCAAGAGCATTTATTCCTGCAAATTTTCCCATCTGACAACTCATTGAGAGAAGGTGTTGGAGAAATAGGCCTAGAGTAAGGACCTTAACATTTGGTCCACAACATGTTGAAAGGTAACGATGACCAAACTTCTAGGGGTAAACTATTTGTAGGCTATGCAAACTATAGGCCAAGTTGGAGCTGAATAGACCTGATCTTGCTCCTGTCAAATTCATTTAAGATTTGAATGGGAGCAGAATTGTGGCCTAGTTGTTTTATATGTAAGTATCCCAGTAGTATGCTGCTTGCTTTCTCAGGTTCAGTTCCTGGAACTTGGAAGATACCATGACCAATATCTATTCAAATGGAACCCTTCCTAGACTTGAATTTGAGTTTATAGTATGAGATGAGTATATGAGCACTGCTGGAAATGTTGGTGAATGCCCCTAAAGTGATGCTACGTGGTTGCATAACAAGAAGGTGCTGAAATATAACATGAAAAACTGGAGGAAAAAACCCAGGTTTTTTGGAAGGAGAGTCACAGTCCTTTAAAAACAACTTGAACTTCATCAGAATCTCTCTTTCTGCTTGACACTTTTTCATGTCACTTCTTGTCATTAATTGCGAGTAACAAACATGTTGGCAGCATGCAGAATTGGAAACTGTAGAATAACCCACTTTGTATATTAATTGCTGGTTACAGATACTAGAATATGTGTTGTGCATAGTATCTTTGTGCCACAGGGTAGATTGTATATGACATTATTAATAACTTGCTTGTTCTTTTCATACTTTTCAGTCAAAACTGTACAGTTTTCTGTTGGATCTGTTTACACAGATGTTCTGTAGAAATCAAGTGGAAGGAATCCTGAGTGTGTAATCAGTAAGTGGCAAACCAAAATTCTTACAAGCACAGAACCCTTGGGTATATGGAGTGTTGGTAATAGGCATTAAAGTTTATACTTGTGTCCAAAGGGTATTTATATATGCAGTTTGAAGTAGTTATCTAAATCTCTTTACAATTTGCTTTGTTTTATAAAAACTTAATTGTTGGGCTTTGAAAAAATAAGCTGCCTCTAAGGTTTTCAAAGATATTGAGGAATGTCTGTTATGAGAGAACCTTATTTACTCACTTGGCGTTTCAATACTATTTATATTTGTGCCACAGAGTGGAGTTAATGCTGAAACTATAGTGCAGAGGTGAGAAATGACTGTAAATAATAAATAACCCAGTAGTGATCATTCACATTCATGACAGGGGATGGATGGATCACTTTAAAATATTAGCTTTGTTTTTAGTAATTGTCATTGTAAATATGCAGTTTTATTAAGTCACATGAATGTGCAGGCTCTTTTTCAGATACTAATGCATTATTTGGGTGACAGCTGTTCCTCCTGCTGTTCTAGCTTGAAGCCTGTGTCAAAATGGCAGCTTCTTGTTAAATAGATCTGTTGCTCCCTTGGTATATGCAGATTGTTTCCTGGATTTGTTGATTCATATCAAGTTTTTGGTAGAGTTGGTCAAATTTTCTGATGGAAGGTTTTTCCACCAGAAAATGCTGGTTCATTGAAACAGAAATGTTCCACAGAACACGTTGATTGTGATGAAATGTAGACTGAAAACAGACTTGTTTCCTGCCATCTCACCTTCCTGCATTCCCAGGCTTCTAGCAGTCCATCTGGTAATCCAGCATTTCAGGTCTGCTGGACACTCTTGGGGCAAGTCTACACTACAAAATTAAGTTGACCTAAGTTATGTTGACGTACAGCCACTGCAGTAATTACATTGCTTTTGCATATCCACACTATGCTCCTTGTGTTGGTGGTGCACGTCCTCACCAAGAGCACTTACACCAATTTCACTGTCAGTGTGGGGCATTGTTGGACGGTTTCTGAAAGGCAGCAAGAGTCGATGTAAGCAAGGCCATATCGACACTGACACTGCATCGCCCTAACTACATCGACCTAAGCGCTACGCCTCTCAAGGTGATGGAGTTTTTAAGTCGGTGTAGCGGGCAAGTTACATTGCTGGGAGCTATATTTTAGTGTAGACGCTTACAGAGTTAGGTCAACATAAACTGCCTTATGTTGACCTAACTTCGTAGTGTAGACCAGGTCTTACTGTCAGTTCCTAGAATTCATCTTTCCAGGAATAGCGGTCCTAATTCTCTGTTGCCTTTACACCAGTGCAAAGTGGGTGTAAAGTGCAGCTTATGGAAATGTTTTAGGAAAAACTTTTTTCCAATTAAAAATGCATATTCTGGTCAACCAAAAAAAGAAATGGATTTGTGTTGAATTTATCAAATAATTTTGCCTCCCAAAAATGAAAAAAATCAGAAAAAGTGGAAATGTTTCATTTTGATATTTATGAAACACAAGGTTTTGATTTTTCAATTAAAAACAACTTGTTTCAAATTTTGCTTCAATTTTATTTAAAAAAAGTTTATATACTATATGCCCTTGGAAATAAAGTACTAATAAATCTGAATGGTAGTGTTTTGCATATCCTTTGAACTCACTCTTATTTTGGGTAAATGATTACACAAAAAGCCAGGCAGTGAAGAATCAAGGCCACTGGGGGTTTATCTAAAATAGAGTTTGTGATTTTGTGTTAAGGTGAGTACGTTGATTGGCAGTTAACACCAATTTAACTAATACAGTAGCAAGTGTTGATTAAGAGGCTTCACAAGTTTATTCCAAGACACAAGTGCCCATGGAGTGTCTTGAATAGCATTTACAATTAGATTATCAATTTGAGTTAATTGGCAACCAACTCCTTTAAAAAGGCACTAAAAATGCTAGTCTAGAGGGGTATCTTCAATAGAAGGCTGTTTTGTAGGGAATTTAATCCCTTTGATTGTCTGACAGAGCCTAAACCTGGCAAACTCCAGAGCATGGTGTAAAACTGCATATTTCTTCATGCATTTAAATTGTATAATATTCTTTAAAAATGAGCCTGTATTGCAGTCACTCAGTTTTAAGGCCAAATTTCAAGATGCTCTTCCTTATACAGACACACAAGGTCAGCAGGGCATGCAAGAACTCTTCCCCTTCTTACACAGCTGCACAAGAGCCTCTCACAGTCACAGAGACCATACTCTGAGGTAGCCAGATGTTTAAAATGGGATAAGGAGAGATGTTGTCTTGGCCTTTCCCACCCCAGTCCTTCAGTGGCTCACAGCATGTTTCTATAGCACTGGGGAACCAGTTTGCTGCATTCTACTGGCTAGAGCAGATTATACATGCCCCCCGCCCCCATGCACAAAGAGCAGCCTCGGTAATAAAGTTGATTTTTAAATAGAATGTCAGGTGCCCACATGTGCATTAATAGGCACCTTGTAAAATAATTAAGTAAACAAACACAAATAAGTGGTGAGTATGAATATTTAATAGATACAAAGTTACGTTTCATTTCAATTTAAAGCTAATTAAATGGCCTCTAATCAGCATTCATAGCATGGCATTGCTCTGGAGGAAAAATTGTATTAATCATTCAGCAGTTACTTCTGCAATGTAATAATTTAGTTTATTTTCTGACAGTGCCTATGATACAAATATCTAGAAACTGTACAATAATTATTAAAAACATGCAGTACTCAAAGCCCGTAAAATAGCCCTTCATAAAAATTTGCCTGATATAAAGCATCCAACAGAATAAAAAATAAAAATAAAGTTAATTCAAAATCTTGATGACCAAAGATATTGTGGCATAATCTGAATGTCACCAAACACTTGCTCTAATGGACAATCAAATGAAGCAACCTTCAAATGTGGAAGCATCAGCTGAGAAAGCATTGTGACTACCTCAGAAAATGTAATTCAAGTGCTGACACCTTAGCTACCACTATAGACTTCAGTTTGTGGTGGCAGTAAGGGGAAATATTTGATTCAGTCTCAACTGTATCCAAAATTGCACAAGTTTAATTAGAGGTATGATTCTCTCCTCTCTCCTCCCCCCACCAAGTTAATCTGGTACAAAACAGTGTGGACCATGGAACTCTGTTTTAAGGACCGGTCAAGATTTTTCCATCAGAACATTTTTTATGAAAAATTGGGTTTTTTACTAAATGGAAAAAATTTAGTTATCCGCTAAAAGTTTTGATTTTTTTTCCAGTGGAAAACGTAAAATTCCATTTTTCCCATTTTGGGGGTTTGGGCTGAATTTTTTTTTCAGTTAATTCAATATTTTCCACTGGAAATTTTCATAAAGTCTAAAGGATTTATTTTCCTATAAATATTCAGTGAGGGAAAGATAACCATTTTCCAACAAATTCTACTTGATTTATACGGATTTAATTCAGTAAAGAATCAAGTATGTAAGCTTGGTTTAAATCAAATAAAAATGTTATGTTTCACTGGTTACACTAAAGTGTTTTTAAGCCAATTTAAAATTACATCTTTTGCAACTTTGAATATAGGGTTGGTCTACACACAGTCTGAGCTGTGTTTTTTGCCAAATCACTTTCTTTATGGGTTTAGTTAAATTGGTGTAATTTTGTGTGTGTGTGTGCCCGCGCATGCGCACGTGTGTGTAGACAATGCCAAATGGCCCATGCTAGTGCTCATTTAAGTCAATGGAAAAACTCTGATAGATTTCATTGCCACAGACCAGGGCCTTACATATTTGATGATTAATGACATTAATGATAAGAGCCATCGCACATTATATTGAGCTATATAATAAGATTCCAGGATTGTCACTTTGTGTTTCACTATGAAGCCTAGAATATCTCTTGAGTCAGCGAGAAGCAATGGAAACAGCTGCAAACATGATTGCGAAGTCTTTTTTTTTTTTTTAAGAATATCACTAGGTTCAATCATCACTGGGATTCACAGTCTACCATCCTATTTTTAAGTTCAGCCATTTTTGACTTTATGAATTATACCAGTGTGATGTACAGCTACAGCTAATACATGTATCTATGCCATGCCAGGAGTGCTAGACAATTGTGATTTCAGAGATAACTCAATCAATCACTACCCTTACTCTACAGCTAATTTGCATGGCACAATTTCATAAGTTTTATGTAGGAGGCTGTAGAAGTGGTGGACTACTTTGCCCAACTGACACACCTGATTCACAGCATGGGCTTTCAGCTAGTAGTAAAAAACGTTCGGTTCTGATCCTGAAATGAGCTGTAGGGAGGCACGCCCAGGTGCCTCTTCAGAGCCCATTATAGAAATGTGTCTTAAAATTACTTTTTAATATAAGATTACTCTCTTAGTCTTCCTCTCTATGCTTGCTGGAGTTATGGAGGGGTGAAGAGGTAGAATTGTATACAAGCACTGATACAGTTCACCTGGTCGTCAACCGCCAAATGACAAAACAGATAGAAAACTGTAGTTAAATGTATAATTTTTTAAATTATAGCCTCAGTGTAAACATATTTTAAAAGAAAAATTAGTGTCTTAAAAACTATATTTTTCTATCTTTAAAAGGTGAAAGTCAACCCTATGCAACTGGCCAGCACAAGGCTTACACATGCTTAAATCCCACTTATGTTTGTGCTGGCCCTCTGCACAGGGTGGATTGCGCTGTATGTGAAATGCGTTTATTAATGTAACTAGTATATTTATTTTGGTTTATAAATACCACCAGTCAGCGCCCCTCCCAAATTCTGAATGGCCTTATAGAAATTACCTTTCACAGCAAAGTATAAAGTGTGTATTATGGACAGTCTGTCCCACCCTAATGTATACATACCCACAACCAGGCAGAATAATAGTGAGAATAATACTGCTCCAACCCTCTTCCCTGCTCCTCCCAAATGCCTGGGGAAGGGAGATTGTGGGCTTAGCTCAGATCCTAGTGGGCAGGTGTCCAAACGGAAACCAACCTTGCAATAATTAAACAGCAATATGGGAAAAACTCGCCATCGTATTTGTGAATGAGCAGGGAAATTGATCAGCAAGACGTGGTTCTTCCAGGTCACATTGGTGGGGATTTCGGAAGAATCTGCACTGCTCCTGCTAGTGCTGTACTAGTTCTGTGGATAAAAATGGGGATTCAATCTAAAGGGCTGTCAACTTGTCACCTTCCTGTGCATGGCATTTATTAAAAGTAAATACTTACAAAAAATCACTGTTAAAAACAATTGTCAGAGGGTCTTTAATTGTCAGATGATGGCAACGTTTAAAAATGTTTCACATGTGCCAAACTGATACAAGCTTAATTTATAATACATGCAAGCTTTATAAGCTGATTAAATTCCAACAACTGTGGACACTTTGTCTGAACACTAGATATCATTACCTTATTTGCATAAGTTTGCTCTCTTTCATGGATTTTTTTTCTCTCTCCTCTTACTCTGTCTTCTTCTTGATCTGTTTTCTGCCTTCTTTTCCCCCCCTTCCCTTTCCTCCTACAAATGCAGTGACATTTCCAGGTGGGTCATTGTTTAGCTTTGATTGGGGCAGTGACATATGAACACTGGAATGAGAGTCCTAGTTGTGGTTGGTATCGTTTATAAGGTATGGAAACTGGACCATATTGGCCATCAGCCTTTAAGCAGAGCTCACAAGAGAGTCAATCTGGTTAAGAATTAATGGCAGGAGATAGCCTTTTGTTTTTCCACTCTCTTATCTGAATGCTCTTCCAAAGCGCGTTCAGGCTTTTCCTTCCTTCTTACTCCCTGTAAGGTTCCTCGGGTCTCTTTCGGGGTGCCCCCTTTAGCGACGGCAGAGAATTGGTGCTTGCACCAAATGAGGAAAATCTGTCAGCCAAACCACAGGGCACGTGATAGCTCTGGCCTCCTGGATGGGGCTGGGCCAGTAAGAAATCTGTGGCTTGGGGCTCCTGTCTGAGGGCTAGAGGGATAAAAAGGGCTCAGGCCTTCTGGGTGTGGGCTGAGCAAACAAGCCATCAATAGCTCAGGCCTCCTGGCCTAGGGTTTACAGTTCATCCGGCCCCGACTGCAAATTCTGCTCCATTGGTTCCTAGCCCATGGCCCTTGAAGCGACGGGTGATCGTGTCACTGGATTGTTGGGGAAATGGGAAGTCACTGCCTTGCCTCCCAGCAACACAACTGGCCCAATGTATCATCTCCCTGGGCTGCTTCCCACTGGCATCTGGTCTGGTTGTTCCATGGCCACTGGGGCCTGGTTCCCTATCTCCACACTGAGCAGTACCCTCTGCACTCCCTGTCTGGGTTCCTCAGGCTCTGGGGGCAGTAGCATAGCCAGGGGGGGAGCAGGGGGAGCGGCCGCTCCCCCTTGAGCAGAAGCGGCAGAAGCAGCGCCTTTTTTTAGCAGCACTAAAAAAAGGCGCCGCTTCTTTTTAAGTGCCGCTTCTTGCACTCACCCAGCGGCGCTCCGGGTCTTCAGCGGCATTTTGGCGGGGGGTACCACCAAAGACCCGGAGTGCCGCCGGGTGAGTAAAGGGGGAGGCGCCTTTTTATAGCGCCGCTCCCCCTGCGCTCCAGACCTGGCTGCGCTACTGTCTGGGGGCCATGGTTTTCCTGCTCTCCAAGCCAGCTTTGGAGCGTCATCACCCCCTGAAGCAAGTTGTAGGCTCTGCAGGTGATTTGGCTCCCTAGAAGAGACATCTAAGCTGCTTCCCAGGTCTGTCCCCAAGTGACTTGCAGGGCCTGGCCCTTATACTTCCTGCCCTGTCCCAGCACTTCCTGTGAGGCAGAAGGGGCATCACTAACTGCATCAACTAGGGTGAATTAACCCCCTCTGTGCTGGGATTAGGCCATTTTACCTCATTACACTCCCCTAGCAGTTTTTCAAATACAATTAATCTTACTCCATCAGGTGCCACTGAAGGAGCTGACAGAAAATTACTTGCAGTATAATGATAACAACATATTCCTGATCTAAGGCAACCTGACTGTAAAATGAAGAAAACTTCTCCAGCTGCAAAATGCATTCATGTATTTTTAACATGTTTTATTTTTGCCATATTGGAAATCCCTAGGATAATAATTGGCTTGTTCAGCAACAGTCAAGCAAAAAAGCTTGGTTGGAATTACAGTAAGACTGAAGCAGGATGCAAGATTTGGTAGAGTACTGTGTGGTATCCAAATTTTCCTACTTTGAGGAGTGTCATACCTTTGCTGAAGATTGTACACTGGACAAAGTTCAAATATGGCACACAAAATATGCACTCCATATGAACAAGTAATTGCATCGACATTTACCTGTGTGTTGCATACATATATTCTACACACAACTCAAGCACCTTTTAGTTAACTGTCTTATAGGACAACAGCTGTCCTATATTTAGATGTCAATAGAGGTGGTTTTGGAAGAAATCTATAAACTCAACAGTAATATGTCACCAAGACCAGTTGGTTTTCACCCAAGAGTTCTGAAGAAACTAAAATATGAGATTGCAGAACTACTAGCTCTGGTATGTAACCTATTCCTTAAATCATCTTCTGTGGCAAATAAACAGGAGGATAGTTAATGTAACCCTGATTTATATAAAAGACTCCAGAGGTGATCCTGGAAATTGCAGGCTGTTAAGTATAACTTAAATACAAAGCAAACTAGTTGAAACGATAATAAAAAATAGAATTATCAGACATATAGATGAACACCCAATGCTGGGGAAGAGTCAACATGGCTCTTGTAAGGGAAATCAGGTCTTTCCAATCAAAGATAATTCTTTGAGGGTGTCAAGAAACATTTGGAGAAGTGTGATCTAGTGCAGCGGTTCACAAAGCCGGTCTGCCACTTGTTCAGGGAAAGCCCCGGGCAGGCCGGTTTGTGTACCTGCCTCGTCCGCAAGTTTGGCTGATCATGGCTCCCACTGGCTGTGATTCACCGCTCCAGGCCAATGGGGCTGCAGGAAGGGCGGCCAGCACACCCCTCAGCCCGCGCTGGTTCCTGCACCCCCATTGGCCTACAGCAGCAAACTGCGGTCAGTGGGAGCCGCGATCGGTTGAGAACCACTGCTCTAGTGGATCTAGTGTACTTGAACTTTCAGAAAGCCTTTGACGAGGTCCCTCAGGAAAGGCTCTTAATCAAAATATGCAGTCATGGGACAAGAGGAAAGGTCAGTAACTGTTTAAAAGAAAAGCCACAATGGTCAGTTTTCCACAAAGGAGAGAGGTAAATGGCGGGAGTGGGGGTTCCCCGAGGATCTGTACTGGGACCTGTCCTGTTCAACATATTCATAAATGATTTCAAAAAAGGGGTAAATAATGAGGTGGCAAAGTTTGCAGACAATACCCAATTACTCAAGATAAGTCCAAAGCAGACAGTGAAGAGTTACAAAGGGATCTTACAAAACTGTGTGACTGGGCAACAAAATGGCAGATGAAATTTAATAATGAGAAATGCAAAGTAATACACATTTGAAAACATAATCCCAACTATTACAGAATGATGAGGTCTAAGTTAGCTGTTATCACTTAAGAAAGAGATCTTGGTGTGCAGTGGCAGTCAGAAAAAACTAATAGAATGTTAGGGACAATTAGGAAAGGGATAGATAAGAAAACAGTAAATATTTTTTCACACAATACACAGTCAACCTGTGGAACTTGTCACTAGGGGATATTGTGAAGGCCAAAACTATAACTGAGTTAAAAAAAGAATTAAATATGTTCATGGAGGATAAGTCCATCAATGACTATTAGCCAAGACTGTCTGGGACGCAAACCCATGCTCTGGGGGTTGCTAAGCCTTTGAGTGCTGGAACCGGGGACTAGATGACAGGCGATGGATTACTTAGTGATTGTCCTGTGACTGTCTTCACTGTTCCCGGCCAATGTGAGCTGCAGGAAGAGGCGGCCAGCACGTCTTTGTGGCTGTTCCCGCAACTCCTGTTGGCCGGGAACAGCAAACGATGGCCACTGGGAGCTGCATGCAGACGGTCAATGTAAACAAACTGTCTCGCGGCCTACCAGTGGATTACCCTGATGAGCTGCGTGCGGCCCGTGGGCCGCAGGTTGCCCACCACTGCACTAAGGGTATATCTACGTTGCAATTAAAAACCCGTGGCTGGCTCACATCAGCTTCCTTGGGCTCATGGTGCTTGAGCTAAGGGGCTGTTTAATTACAATGTACATCTTCAGGCTTAGGCTGGACCCCAGGCTCTAGGACCCTATGAGGTGGGGAGGGTCCCAGAGCTTGGACTGCAGTCTGAGCACAAACGTCTGCACCACAATTAAACTGCCCCACAGCCTGAGCCCCACAAGCCCCAGTCAACTGGCATGGGCCAGCCACAGGTTTTAATTGCAGTGTACACATACCCTTAGAATCTCAAGTCCCCTCTCCTCCTTGAACTTGTCCATCCTTGTAATTCCCCTGCTATTTTCAAATGCCTGGGGGAAGGATTAGCTTTGCAATGTGGCCTGAGGGTAAATCAGATTTAGGCTATTTTGGATTTAGGAGGAGGAGTGAAATCCAAAGCCCTACCAGGAATTCCCTCCCATTTATACCTAGGGGCCTGCAGCCTGGGCACCTCTGCTGATCTCAGCTAAGTTAGTATCGCATAAGGAAAGAGGATATAATACACACAGAGAAATTACATGAAAGCAAAATTTCTTCCCTCCAATCTGCATTGCAGATCTCTTATCAGCGTTCTGGATATTTTTTGCATATTCTGCAGTCATTCTGAGCACAGATCACCCACTGAAAAAATATGCATTATAAATCCATAGTGTATATCAGAGAAATACATTTGCTCTTCGTGTTTGTGTTCTTTTCATTGTTGTTGTTTGCACACACCTTGCTGCCCTGTAATCTTCTTTCTCTCTAATTACTGTACTTTTTTCTGATTTTTAGCATGACATTTAAAAACATGAGTTTTGGCAAGATCACACCTAATGAGACTATTCACAGTAGTAAGCACAATGGGTGAAATCCTGGCCCTATTGTGAGTTTTACCATTGACTTTAATGTGGCAAGAAGTTCACCTTATGTCAGATAGTGTTTGCAGGATTGTGCCCTTATATTGTAATGTCCCTTTGGTCCAATTAAAATATTTCATATCCAACTAAATCGTTGCATGGGTGGGTGATGTTTGTATCATGCCAGTAATAGGATAGTGTAATTTTGCTTAGAATTTAACTGTGTGTGTTCTCTAGGATTATAAAAATTCTTGATCTATAGTGCTTAAGAAAATTTCAAGCACACAAAGACTGCACATTGCTTTAAATGTACACAGCCAAGAACATTGTAATGACCATTGATTTCAGGGAATGTCAATATTAATTGGTTGAAATGGTAACATATTGGGGTAACTGAAGTGGGGAGAGTGGCATCCCCGTGTTCAGACTTCTTACCTGCAGTGACTAGTCTTCTTGGAGGAAGAAGGTTTCAGAGGGGTAGCCGTGTTAGTCTGTATAAGCAAAAACAACGAGAAGTCCTTGTAGCACCTTAGAGACTAACACATTTATTTGGGCATAAGCTTTTGTGGGCTATAACCCACTTCATCAGATACATGGAGTGAAAAATGCAGTAAGCAGGTATAACTATACAGCACATGACACTATGGGAGTTGCCTTGCCAAGTGGGGGGTCAGTGCTAATGAAACCAATTTAATTAGGTGGGTGTGGCCCATTCCCAACAGTTGACAAGAAGGGGTGAATATCAACAGAGGGAAAGTTACTTTTTGTAGTGCTAACATTCAAAAACCAGTAGGAGAGCACTTCAATCTCCCTGGACATTCAATAACAGACTTAAAAGTGGCCATTCTTCAACAAAAAAATTCTAAAACAAACTTCAACGAGAAACTGCAGAACTGGAATTAATTTGCAAACTTGACACCATCAAATTAGGCCTGAATAAAGACTGGGAGCGGTTGGGTCACTACAAGAAGTAATTTTCCCTCTATTTATCTTCACCCCTTCTTGTCAACTGTTGGGAATGGGCCACGTCCACCATGACTGAATTGGCCTCATTAGCACTGACCCCTCACTTGGTAAGGCAACTCTCATCTTTTCATGTGCTGTATATTTATACCTGCTTACTGTATTTTCACTCCATGCATCTGATGAAGTGGGTTATAGCCCATGAAATCTTATGCCTGAATACATTTGTTAGTCTCTAAGGTGCCATAAGGACTCCTCATTGTTTTTGGAGGAAGAAGCCTCTTCTCCCCACACACGCTTAATATTAGGATCTCCTCCGCATGGGTGCCTGGGCAACTAGTCTCTTTTCAAGCATCCAGTCTTCTCTTCAGGGTAGAACATCCAGCACAGTGAGACCTAGCACTCATCAGCTGGATCTAATGTTCTTACAGCTTTAAAGTATACTGTCACTTTGAAGGTGCCCACAATTGCAATGCAGAGCACAATATCCTCTTCTCACCAGAACACTGTGTACTGCTTTTGTTTTGTCTTTTCTTAGAAACATATCAATATACCATGATCCTGAAGTAGGGATTGCTTTTATAATGAGTTTTTCAGGATTATCCTTGTCTTTGTATCAATAAATATGGTGCCATTCTATCACACGCTGTCACTTCCCCTGAAAATGGAAGACAGACCTTTTGGTCTGTCTGCTATATTTTCCAGTGATCTAGATTATTTTTGCCTTTTATGTAAATCTCTGGACTTTGCTCCCTCTGCTGTTTCCTTGCATTTTGATTTAGTATTATGACATGATTCTGTAAATTTCCATTGCCTGCACTTTATGGGTTGGTTGTCTGCTCCTAGAAGTTACTCAGCAGTAATTTATATGTATAGGAGCTGGTTTTGGAGATTGACTTATCTCTTCTTCAAACAAGCTAGTAAAAAAGCCATTTTATATACTTTCCTTATGCACCATATCACAAACACTTTTTACAAAGAAAAAAAATCATAAACTAAACAGAAAAGTCACAGTTTTAAGGTGAGATTTAAAGAGGAAAATAAACTCTGCATCTTGGGATACAATCTGGAAGAGCATTTCAAACAGGGAAGTGACGCAGTTGGAGGGGTAGAGATGTGAAAAGTGAATAATTAACTTATGTAATAGCCAAATTACTGGTGAACTGTAAATTCAAATTTCAGACTCAAAATATTTGCCTACTGCCTGTTGAGGAGAGTGTACACCAAAATAGGATTGCAGGTTTGAAAAAAATGTCCTGAATTTAAGCAGTTGCATTTTCAGTTGTCCGTGCTCTTGGTGGAGACTGAGTATATCTGTACTGCAACCAGAAGGTATATTTCCAGCTTTAGCTGATATTCCAGATCTAGCTTTAACCTAGCTAGCTCAGGTCCCAGAACAGTGAAGCTGCAGCAGCACAAGTTTCAGGGCTGGCTATTCAAACCCACTTGGAACCCTAGGTAATTACTCATGGGGCTAGTCCACACAGAAGCATGTACTTCTATAGCTTCCTTGTGCTGGTTGGGTATATCTGTTCAACCTGCTATCACATATCATGACTGTAGTATAGACATACCCTATGTTGAATAGAAACTCAGTGTTCCTGTTCCAAATAATACCTCCATCTGCAGAGCTGGCCAAAATTGGGTAAAGGCTTTTTGATGAAAAACTGACAATTTCAAAATCATTTTTGTTTTACCAGCTGAGAAATGGAAAATACATGTATTCAAAGTTTTCAGATTGTCTCCCCCCACCCATTTTTTTCTGTTTGCTGCTTGAGAAGGGGAGGATTGGTTCATGTGAAGGCATATGGGATAACATTCCCCTGGGGTTAGAGGCCTGCAGATGGCTGGCTGGCTGATTAGCCCTGCCTTCTAAACCTGGGAAAAGAGCTGGGACCTAATTGACTGATCCTCATCAAAGAAGACATCAGGAAATGGAGAGGAAAGACAGCAATACCCTTCAGAAAGCTGAGGAGTCAGTGGCCGTGTGCCCTATGGACTGCTACTGGAACAACTGCAGAGAGGAATTGCTCCAGAAACCAAATGAGCAGAAGGAAGATTGTGTTCTTTTATTACTGAGGCAGGAGTCAGAAATGTGGGGTTGCTGAAATTACCAGTCTGAAGGGCAGTCTTGGGGCAGGGACTGCTCAGCCTGCACAGATTGAGGGGAAAGTCTGAGAGGTTTTTGGTTTGTTTTTGTTCAGAAGGCTTGGGGGGAATGAGGGAAGCTAATCCTGCTGGAAACTTCTTCCCTGAATTCTGTGAGAGAACTTCAGACAGAATTACCCCAGTGAGCTGGCTCTGCAAGGGCAAAACTGGTCTAGAAGGAGGAGGGTGCTATTAGATAGGTCCCAATCTTTTACAGAGAAGAGGAAGTGAAAAATGAGAGATTTATGTTTTGTCTCCAAAAAAAGGAAACATTCAAAAGAAAAGTTTAGTGAAAATCCACTAGTTATGAGCATGTGTGCAGATGTGGTTGCCCTGTCTCAAATATATATATATATATATATATATATATATATATATATATATATATATATTGGAATTGGAAAGGTTCAGAAAAGGGCAACAAAAATGATTAGGGGGTATGGAATGGCTTCCGTATGAGGAGAGATTAATAAGACTGGGACCTTTCAGCTTGGAAAAGAGATGGCTAAGGGGAGATATGATAGAAGTCTATAAAATCATGACTGGTGTGAAGAAAGTAGATAAGGAAGT
Source organism: Macrochelys suwanniensis (assembly GCA_033296515.1). Taxonomy (NCBI): domain Eukaryota; kingdom Metazoa; phylum Chordata; order Testudines; family Chelydridae; genus Macrochelys; species Macrochelys suwanniensis. The sequence goes on along the minus strand of CM065776.1, from coordinate 132,725,373 downwards.
GTTGTTTACTCCTTCTCATAACACAAGAACTTGGGGTCACCAAATGAAATTAATAGGCAGCAGGTTTAAAACAAACAAAAGGAAGTATTTCTTCACACAATGCACAGTCAACCTGTGGAACTCCTTGCTAGAGGATGTTGTGAAGGCCATGACCATAACAGTGTTAAAAAAAGAACTAGATAAATTCATGGAGGATAGGTCCATCAATGGCTATGAGCCAGGATGGGTAGGAATCGTGTCCCTAGCCTCTGTTTGCCAGGAGCTGGGGGTGAGCGACAAGGGATGGATCACTTGATTACCTGTTCTGTTCATTCTCTCTGGAGCACCTGGCACTGGCCACTGTCAGAAGACAGGATACTGGGCTAGATGGACTTTGGTCTGACCCAGTATGGCTGTTCTTATGTTAAGTGTTTGTTTGTTTATTTATTTAAATGGGAGAAGAATCCCTTGTTCTTCACTTCTGTCTTGTAAGCATGTTAGGTATGTGGCTTTTTTAATTGTGGATTTTTTTTTTTTTTAAATGAAGCTCTGTTAAAATTGTCATGCATCACTGGATGGGAAGGATGATATAATTTTTACAGAGTGAACCACTGAAATCTTTGCTCTCCTTTTCTGACTTTGGTCTAAGGATCTCAGAATTCTTTACAAACATTAATAAGTTTCTCAAGCCTCTTTTGATGTAGGTATTATCTCCATTTTTAAATGGAGAAACAGAGGCACAGAGAGATTATAGGACTTCCTAAAATCATACAGTAAATCACTGACAGAGTAGGGAATATTATAAATAATTAAATTATAAATGATAATCAAAAATTTTAGTAGCGAACATGGAAAAGTATATGTTTGGATTCTTGACCGTAGAGCAGTGTATGGTAAAAAGGCATGGATTGAGACTTTCAAGGAAGTCTGACAGATAGGGAAACACACCAATTTAATTTTAGATTGCTGTGGAAATAATAGCTGTGATAGATGACTGTAAATGTACTGTGCATATGATTGGTTTCTAGAATCTACATAGGAAAATCATATTCAAGATCTGAAGACATTCTGTTCTTCTTTTTTCCCCCCTCAATCAGTTTAATCTCTCATTACTTCATTGGCAAAATAGATAAAATGAAAATCTATGGTGTGAAGCAAAATGTCACTGGTGATCCTCTTCAAGCTACTGTTGTGCTGTAATTACCCCCCCCCTCCTAAAAAACACATAAGATGATTGTCTTCTACCCTTACTGTTTATGAACATTCTTTTAAGAGCGTGGCCAGAACCTAGGGCTACAAAACAAAATTAATCTGACAAGGAAACTATCATTCAGCAGACCATGTAGGTTGTGATGTTCTGAAGATTAAAAAAAAACCAAAGGAAACAATTCCACTTCCTATGCACCACATACAGGAATTGTGGCCCTGTACACATAATCTGCTCTTATGTTCAACTACAAGAGCAGCCACCATGGGAAGAGGGTAGAAATATAGGCAGCTTTCCAGCAGTTGTTGTTTGTATTCCAAAACTGCAGGCAAAGTATTCTTTCTCAGCCCTATTGCTCCTCCACTCTATCCAGTGTTCTACCTTCTTAAATTAGACTGCTAACCCTTTGGTTGGGGACAGGGAGGATCTGCATTTATTTTGTCATTGCTATGGGCCAAAAACTATAGATTGTTTTTTTCCAGAGCTGTGCCTCCTAAAACAGGTGAAGATAGTTGCAATTGTAGCTTCAATAGAACATTATTTGTGGAAAAATAGGCTCTTCACTTCAAGTGGCAGATGGTTTGTGGTGATGGGCCAGGAACTCGACTCTTTGAACCACTAAAGAAATCACATATACAGTTTTAAAAGGGGGGCAGCTGTTTTCTAATCAATTTGTATTGGAATGACATGATAGTTGCTATCATTTCTGGCTTCTAGCTCAATGGCCACAGGAGCAGCGCAGCCTGGGAATATGCAGGAATAAAATAGCAGCAAGGAAGCCACAACAAAAGAAAATAGTAAATAAACAAAACAAAATCAGAACATAAATGAAAGGAAGTGTAAAAGCTGGATAAAATGCAGCAAAATTATAGAAGGCAGAAATACAAATAAATATGATAAAACAAAGAACAAAACACTATATTTTAAGGAGCGCCGGTTATAAGGTGAGTCATGGCACTTCCTGGAGTTGACAGTGCAACACTACACTGACTCCAATTGTCAGTGTAGGCAACTGTAGCAGATAGGCAACTGCTCCTCCTATTCAAGGGCCCTCACCAGAAAAGTCATCAAAAGATCCATCCTCAATTCCCACCTGCCATTCTCATTGTCTTCATGAGACTACATGCATAGGTGGTGAGACGCCCCAGGCTCTATTGCCAGTATTAGACCAACAATACAGCACTCAGCTGTATATCTCCTTTTCAACAGATGCAACCAATGACATAGAAAGGATCAGCAGCTGGATGAACGATAGCATTCTCAATCTCTTTCTGGGCAATATGGACGTGATGTTGGAAAACTTCCATGGATCTCTTAAGACCTACGTTCCAGAATTTTTGTGCATGATTCCCTCTAATATGTATCTGCTCAAGGTGTTCTTTTTATACCTCAGGAATGGATAAAGGCATTGTATGCTAAGGGCTATAATCTGGGAAACTGGTGCAAAGGTTCCTGTTTTCCCCACTCATCCCTCCTGGTCTCCTTTCTTTCTGGGTCAGACATTGTGTGTGAAACATTTCATGTCAGAGACACCCAGTATTTCTTCTTTGTTGAGCTTACATTGGGGTAGCCTGGAAATGGACTGGGCTGTCAACTTGCTGATATTAGCTAGGCCTGGCTTTATGACCCTGTATTCATCTCCTCCATCCAGTGAGTGTCTTCCTATCTCATGGACAGATACCACTCTGCCAGCTTGGCAGCCTCCTCATTGGACTGACATTAAGGACTTCACAAACCACTCACTTCAATTGCAAAGAGATGCACATCCCTCATGTTATCTGTGGTCTAGGAGTCAGTTTTTTCCAGTTATTCACTGATTGTTTGTTGACTTAGCTCCAGACTATGTCTACACTGTGGACCTGACAGTGACACAACTGTATCACTTAGGGTGACCAGACAGCAAGTGTGAAAAATTGCGACGGGTGGTGGGGGGGAATAGGAGCCTATATAAGAAAAAGACCCAAAAATCGGGACTCTCCCTATAAAATCAGAACATCTGGTCACCCTAGTACCACTACAGCTGTGCCGCTGTACGGTCTCCCATGTAGCTCTTTGCTGGCAGGAGAGAGCTTTTCTGCCAGCATAATTAAACCACCCCCAACGAGCGGCATTAGCTATGTCAGCAGGAGACCCTCTCATGCTGACAAAGCGCTGTCCACACCAGCACTTTTGACAGTAAAACTTTTGTCAGTCAGGGTTTCTTTATTTTATTTTTTTCCCCACACTCCTGACTGACAAAAGTTTTACCGACAAAAGTGCTGGCCATGGTTCATCATTCCCGGCCAATGGCAGCTGTGGGAAGCGGCAGGCTGCAGGGACATCTGCAAAATGTTGCACCTCCCACAGTCAGATTACCCTGTTGCAGCGTATGCGGTCCGCGGGTTTCCCACCACTGGTCTAAGACAGAGGGGTTCACAACCTGGTCCTAAATAAGAAAAAAAAAAAACCTCTTTGCTTTTCCCAAGGTGTGGATATGAGACAGACTGTAAATTGACATGTGCTTCCCTGATTATCTGCAATGTCTGGCTGTCATTCTCTCTCTCTCTCTCTCTCTCTCTCTCTCTCACACACACACACACACACACACACACACACACACACACACACACACACACACACGCGTTAGTTTTTTGTCTCTTTGTGGATGCTTTATGTACTGGTCCCTATGGAATGAAAAGTCACTATTAGAGTTAAAGCATTGAACTGTAGCTTGGTGCTGATTGTACCAGAGCCTCTCCCTCTCCCAAACTGAGCCACATGGACAGAGGCATGAAACACAATAATGAAAAGATGGCACTAACTACTCCAATATGAGACTGTGGTGATGCCTTCATGTTGAACTGCTGATGACTTGCTAAGCTGACTTATGTTCATGGAACTCTCTCTCCAATACACAATGTTGGTCTGTTTCCCTGTGCAGCTACTATCTGAATTATTAGCAGTATTATTTTATTTGTACTACAAGAGCACCCAGAGAGCCCCATCCTTTTTGGATTATATTATTGTATTGTCATTATAAACACAGAATCAGTCCCTGCCTCAAGGAGTTTAAAACCTAATGACTCGAGATACGTGATAGAGAATAGAAATGAGACAGGTGCAATGTGACTTTTGCAAATGTGAAAAGAGCACAGGAAGATGATCATGATGAGATTAAAAAAAACTACATAAAATGAACAAGAAGGAAAGTAAGGGATTGGAAAGAAACTTTGTGACTAGAAGATACAACTCTGGAATTGAAGTTGGCAGGTAACCCCCCCCCCCACCCCTCTATCTGTGGGACTAATGACATATCACTCTGTGTGAGTGCAGGAAAACACTGAAGCCTTCTCTTTTCCTCCCATATAAGGACAAAGAGAGAACCTAGAACAGCTGCAGAGTGGACAGCCATCTGCACTAACCCATTTTGAGTGTATTCAAGAAACTCACTGCACTTACCTATAGGAGTGGAGATCATGTATTTGTTGTGAGTCTCCTTTTGTGTACTGTAACCATAGCATTAGTTGGAGATGGGGACAGACCAAATCCCCAAATACCAGCACTCCCAATTTTTTGGGAGAATGGGTGAGACCCAGCTCTGGATCTGAATTCTGTGGTTCTCTAACAGTAACAGAGCCTGGCTGGTAAAGTTCTGGAAGAACTGGGAAAGCAGGCTGTTAGCTGCCCCCTCTCCTGGCCATCCTCTGAAATTGTGAGGCAGAGAGATGGATCCTGACTGAACAAACAGGGAAGATGAGGTCATCCACATTGTTGCATCCCATTTATGATCCCACCCTCTCTGAAATGCTGCTGGCTAATCAGGTTGCTGTATTTTGACTGATCTCACAATCCAATTCCAGCCGGGCTCCCAGCCAGTTTTCATCTCAATGGGGCTCATTCTGTCCCCTCTCCCCCATTTTTTCTAGCTTCTTGACAAGATATTTAGATGCTTTACCTGAAAGAAGTCTCTCAATGTCACTCGCTGCACTTGCTGAGCTCCACTGACTCAGAATAAATTAAACTCTGTGCTGTCTGGGCCGTTCCTGAATAATCGATAAGGAAAGTGTTAGAGTTAAAGGATTTGTGCCTGTAGAATGACATTTCCCCTTGTGCTTAGGAGACAGACATTTGTCTGTGTTAAGAGACTTTTCTGCACTCAGGTGACAAAGTGCTTATTCGGTACCCAGTTCTTGATGAGCCAAGTGTCCTGACTGTGTCATTCTTTGGGCGTTTTAATGATCTTTTCCTTTTCTCTTTTGATGGTAATAGGCGGTTCTGTCTAACTAAGGCTATGTCTACACTGGCAACTGAATGACAAAACTTTTGTCTTTCAGACATGTTACACACACACACTGAAAGACAAAAGTTTTGCCGACGACAAGCGCCGTGATCAGCTCTTTGTCAGCAGGAGCACTCTCCTGCTGATAATGCTAATGCCGCTCGTTTCGGGGTGGGTTTCTGTCAGCAGGCGAGCCAACAAACAGCGGCTACACCATGTGCCTTTTAGTGACACAGCCCTGTCACGAAAAGCTGCGTAGTGTAGACATAGCCTCATTATGCACATTTGAGCTGTGGCAGTGTGTCAGAGGTGCATGTAATTTTACTCCTGAAGCCCTTATATCGTGTGGTCTGTTTGTTTGGGGGACCATGTGCTGACTGTGTGGGTGCTGAGCCTAGTGGCTTGCTAGGCTAGGCTAAGAGCTGAGAGCTTCTTAACAAGGCTTTGATCCCTAAGCCTTCTGGCACCCATCAACCCTGAAACAGGAGGTGGGGCTACTCAGGGAGACCAGGGCTTTAAAAAGCCAGCTCCTAAGCAACCAAAGGAACTAGCAAACAGGAGCAGCTAACAGGGGAGTTTTGCAAGGGAGTGTGAAGGGGGGTGTGGGGATACATAAACTTACTTAAGCCAAAACACCCTCTGATAAGAACAAAACAACAACAAAGGAATGAGCTGCAGGAGTCAAAAGAGAATGCAGGAAGAAGTCCAGCAACAGAGTGGGGGCTACCCAGTTTATTGCACCCAATGCAGCATATATGATTATCTGACCTATCGGCAGGTTGTGTATGTGTGTGTGTTCAGTGCAAGGAGCTCCTGGCCCTCAGAGAACATGTATGGGCTTTGGAGACCAGGGCAGCTGAGCTGGAGGAGCCAAGGGAGACAGAGAGGTACACAGATGAAACTTTTCGGGACACAGTAGAATGATTCCACCCTCGGTCTGACAGCCTGTGTACTGTTGAGGAGGATGACAGTCTCAGGGAAGGAGAACATTCAACTGAAGCAGAGGGAAACAGTCCCATAGTTGGGACCCTCCTTCCAGATGATGTTATGGTATCCTCTCGCACTGAGGATATCTCTCCAGGGGAGGGAACTCCAGTTATTAGGAAGAGACAGGTATTAGTAATGGGCAATTCGATCATTAGAAACATAGATAGCTGGGTTTGCCATGACCGGGAGAACCTCATGGTTGCCTGCCGGGTGTGAAGGTAGCAGATCTCTCAAGACGTATAGATTAGACTTATGTGTAGTGCTGGGGAGGAGCCGGTGGTTGTGGTATGTGTAGGTACCAATGATATAGGGTAGGGTGACCAGATGTCCCGATTTTATAGGGACAGTCCCGATGTTTGGGTCTTTTTCTTATATTGGCTCCTACTACCCCCCACACCCTGTCCCGATTTTTCACACTTGCTGTCTGGGCACCCTAATATAGGGAAGGATAGGACAGAGGTCCTGGAGGCCAAATTTAGGCTGCTAGGTAAGAGATTGAAGTCCAGGACCTCCATGGTAGCATTCTCTGAAATGCTGCCAGTTCCACATGCAGGGCCAGTTAGCCAGGCAGAACTGCAGGGTCTCAATGCATCGATGAGACGATAGTGTAGGGAGGAGGGGCTTAGATTTATTAGAAAACAGGGAAACTTTTGGGAAAGGGGGAGCCTAAACAGGAAGGATGGGCTCAACCTAAACCAGAATGTAACCAGATTGCTAGCACTTAAAATTAAAAAGGTCGTAGAGCGGTTTTTAAACTAAAGGTTGGGGGAAAGCCAAGAGGTGTGGAGGAGCACGTGGTTCGGACACAGACATTCCTTAGGGGAGGATCTATTAATAGAAAATCTCCATGTCCTAGTAAGGAGGAGAGGATGGAAGATGATAAAATGATGAGAAACAGTCAAATAAAAAAAGTCTCATTCAATTACATCATGTAAGAGGAGACAGCTAAAAAGTAACAAGTTTTTAAAGTTTTTTATATACCAATGCTAGAAGTCTAAATAATAAGATGGGTGAACCAGAGTTCCTTGTATTAAATGAGGATATTGATATAAATAGACATCACCGAAACTTGGTGGAATGAGGATAATCAATGTGGCACAGTAATACCAGCGTACAAAATATATCAGAAGGACAGAACAGGTCGTGCTGGTGGGGGGGTGGCACTATATGTGAAAGTAGAATCAAATGATTTAAAAATCGTAGATGAACCAAACTGTACCATAGAATCTCTATGGATAGTAATTCCATGCTCAAATAATAAGAATATAGCAGTAGGGATATATTACAGACCACCTGACTAGGATGGTGATAGTTACTGTGAAATGTGCAGGGAGATTAGAGAGGCTATTAAAATAAAAAACTCCATAATAATAGGTGATTTCAACTATCCCCATATTGACTGGGAACATATCACCTCAAGACGGGATGCAGAGATAAAGTTTCTTGATTCCTTAAATGACTACTTTTTGGAGCAGCTAGTCCTGCAATCCGCAAGAGGAGAGGCAATTCTTGATTTAGTCCTAAGTGGAGCACAGGATCTGGTCCAAGTGGTGAATATAGCTAGACTGCTTGGAAATAGTGGCCATAATATAATTAAATTTAACATCCCTGTGGCGGGGAAAACACCACAGCGGCCCAACACTGCAGCATTTAATTTCAGAAAGGTGAACTACACAAAAATGAGGTAATTAGTTTTAAAAAAATTAAAAGGTACAGCACCAAAAGTAAAATCCCTGCAAGCTGCATGGAAACTTTTTAAAGACACCATAATAGAGGTTCAACTTTAATGTGTACCCTGAAATAAAGAAACATAGTAAGAGAACCAAAAAAGAGCCCCCATGGCTAAACAACAAAGTAAGAGAAGCAGTGAGAGGCAAAAAGGCATCCTTTAAATAGTGGAAGTTAAATCCTAGTGAGGAAAATAGAAAGGAGCATAAACTCTGGCAAATGAAGTGTCAAAATATAATGAGGAAGGCCAAACGACAATTTGAAGAACAGCTAGCCAAAGACTCAAAAAGTAACAGCAATAATTTTTTTAAGTACATCAGAAGAAGGAAGCATGCTAAACAACCAGTGGGGCCACTGTATGATCAAGATGCTAAAGGAGCACTCAAGGACAGTGAGGCCATTGTGAAGAAACTACATTAATTCTTCACATTGGTCTTCACGGTTGAGGACGTTAGGGAGATTCCCAAATCTGAGCCATTCTTTTTAGGTGACAAATCTGAGGAACTGTCACAGATTGAAGTCTCATTACAGGAGGTTTTGGAACAAATTGATAAACTAAACAGTAATAAGTCACCAGGACCAGATGGTATTCACCCAAGTGTTCTGAAGGAACTCAAATGTGAAATTGCAGGACTACTAACTGTCATCTGTAACCTATCATTTAAATCAGCTTCAGTACCAAATGACTGGAGGATAGTTAATGTGACACCAATTTTTAAAAGGAGCTCCAGAGGTGACCCTAGCAATTACAGGCCGGTAAGCCTGACTTCAATACTGGGCAAACTGGTTGAAACTATAGTAAAGAACAAAATTGTCAGACACATAGATGAACATACAAAGAGTTATGTGGAACCTTATAGACTAACAGATGTATTGGAACAGACTAACGTCTGTTAGTCTATAAGGTGCCACAGGACTCTTAGTCTGGATCTGTAGAAGCGACAAACACAGTTACCCCTCTGATAGATCAACATAATTTGTTGGGGAAGAGTCATGTGGTTTTTGTAAAGGGACACCATGCCTCACCAATGTACAAGAATTCTTTGAGGGGGTCAACAAGCATGGGACCCAGTGAATATAGCGTACTTAGATTTTCAGAAAGCCTTTGATACATTTTGTGGCACCTTTATAGACTAACAGTCGTATTGGAGCATAAGCTTTCGTGGGTGAATACCCACTTCTTCAGATTCAAGTTTGATAAGATTCGATAAGTTTGATCACTAAAGGCTCTTAAGTAAAGTAAGCTGTCATGGGATAAGAGGGAAGATCCTCTCATGGATTGGTAACTGGTTAAAAGATAGGAAACAAAAGGGTAAGAATAAATAGTCAGTTTTCAGAATGGAGAGATGTAAATAGTGGTGTCCCCCAGGGTTCTTCACTGGGCCCAGTCCTATTCAACATATTCATAAATGATCTGGAAAAACGGGTAAAGAGCGAGGTGGCAAAATTTGCAAATCATACAAAACTATTCAAGATAGTTAAGGCAGACTGCGAAGAACTACAAAAGGATCTCTTAAAACTGGGTGACTGACCAACAAAATGGCAGATGAATTTCAATGTTGATAAATGCAAATAATGAACATTGGAAAACATAATCCCAATTATACATATAAAATGATGGGGTTTAAATTGTGGAATAGAATGTTGTCAGAAAAGTGGATAGAATGTTGGGAATCATTAGGAAAGGGATAGTTTATGTCTTATTATCTATCATATTACCTCTATATAAATCCATGGTATGCCCACATGTTGAATACTGCATGTAGATGTGGTCACCCCATCTCAAAAAAGATATATTGGAATTGGGGCAACAAAAATGATTAGGGGTATAGAACAGCTGCCATATGAGGAGAGATTAATAGGACTTGGACTTTTCATCTTGGAAAAGAGATGACTAAGGTGGGATATGATTGAGGTCTATAACTTCATGACAGGTGTGGAGAAAGTAAATAGGAAAGTGTTATTTACTCCTCATAACACAAAAAGTAGGGGGTCACCAAATTAAATTAATAGGCAGAATGTTTTAAACAAACCAAAAAAAGTATTTTTTCACACAATTCACAGTCAACCTGTGGAATTCCTTGCCAGAGGATATTATGAAGTCCAAGACTGTAACAGGGTTCAAATAAGAACAAGATAAATTCATGGAGGATAGGTCCATCAATGACTAGTGGCCAGGATGGGCAGGGATGATGTCCCTAGCCTCTGTTTGCCAGAAGCTGTGAATGGGCGACAAGGAATGGATCACTTGATGATTACCTGTTCTGTTCATTCCCTTTGGGGCACCTGGCACTGGTCACTGTCAGAAGACAGGATATTGGGCTAGATGGATATTTCATCTGACCCAAGCCTCTGGATCACTAGGTGTTTTTCCTGGAGCCAGCCTGCTCAGGCGTACTCTGTTCTGGTGCTGTGCCTGTGGCATATGAGGGTGGCAGCTTAGAAGTGCTGTTCGACCCAGCCTGCTGAGTCCAAGGGTACATAAGGGATCAGCTTGGCAGACCTTTGGTTGGATTCGTGCATTAGACTGCAGCCTCTTGGGTGGCTCTAAATGTTGTACTTCCCTTACTTTTCCCATGGTCTCAGTGTGTATGTGCTCCATCCATTTCCTCGACCATTCACCATTTGTTCCCCTAGTTCACCAGTCCCTTTTGGGTACAGCCTTTCAAAGATAAATGACTGGGGGGAGGGATAGCTCAGTGGTTTGAGCATTGGCCTGCTAAACCCAGGGTTGTGAGTTCAATCCTTGAGGGGGCCATTTGGGGATATGGGGCAAAAATTGGGGATTGGTCCTGCTTTGAGCAGGGGGTTGGACTAGATGACCTCCTACGGTCCCTTCCAACCCTGATATTCTATGATTCTATGACATCTCAAATCTGGCTACAACCACACACTTTGCAGTATATTAACACCCAGAAACCCCTGTTACCAGATTTTCCCATTACTTTGGGGTACACTCATTTATGAGGGTCACTCTTTTGGGGTGGGGTTCTGTAATTCTGTCAATGTATTGCTTGTGTCACTTGTGTTTTTCATATGGCGCTCTACTTCTCTCTTCTGCAAGTCCCCTCCCAATGGAGATGTCCTGCAGGACCTAGGTTCCCCAGGGCTGGGTTCCTCCAGCCCCAGAATCAGACGAACACAAACACACATTAACAGAATGCATCTGAGTGGACCGGGTCAATCAGCATTCCCAAGCTGACCCCTTGTATATCATTGGACTCAGCACGTTACAATTGTTCCAGTAGTAACCCATTTGATGAGGAAATCCCACAGGATATTTGGTCACAACAGGGATCTTTAGCTTAGGAAGGAGGAGCATTGCTGCAGAGAAAATGGGGAAGCCAAAAACATACAAAAAAAGAGGGGGGCAGGGAGGGAAGCAACCAGCTTAACCATAAAAGTTTTATTTATTGCCAGGTAATAACCATACAAGGAGAGCCAAACAAACAAAACAGTTACAATATTAAATCTAGCTTAAATTTGATTACAAAACTCAGGTTTAGAAGACTATACCTGATCACACAAGTCAGGGTTAGAAAACTATACCTAGAGTAGAAAAATAAAAAGAGAAAGAGAGAGAGAGTTGGGTTCTCACCACTCCGTGAAGCTTGAACTGGTAGGGGTTCCCAGGAGATGGTGGTAGCTGGCGGTCCAGAGTGCTGGAGATAGGCAGAGCCCCCAGCATGATCAGTCAGGAGAAGATGAAGTCCCAATGGAACTGATGCAGATTTTGAATCTAGGCTTCAGAATACTTTGTTGAGCGTGGGTAGGGTGTTTTTTTGTAGAGAAACAACAATGGTTCAAGGAAGAACATTAGATTTGTTAATGGGTAAACTGATTGCTCAAGGGAGTATACCAAAGTTGTTTTGTTCAGGCTGGACAATAGGAACTGATCATTCCTGGCAGTGTTCCTTCGAGGGAGCTCCCAATGCAATTAGGGAGCTTCAGTATTTTGGATACCAATAAAGGATTCATTACTAGAATTGGACTGATAAGTAATGAACTGGTTGTGTGCAGGCGTGGGTTCATTAACATATGGAGCAGAGTTCATGCCTCCCTGTCCCCTCTCTGATGCAAATGATGCTAGGGGAGTTGCCTTAATTCTGTCATCCTTGTCCGGAGTTGCCTAGATGTGTTTCCCACTGCCTTTTCATTGCTTTTTGTGAGTCTTTCTTCTGATTGGCCTTGGTTCAAGCAGAGGTTGGTGGGGGCCGGGAGGTCCTTTGTGAGTCAGATAGGCTGGACACGGTACTCTGGTTTGCCAAGATCACAGAGCTGAGACAGGTAATACCTCTACTACAGAGAAAAACACAACTCATTTTATTATCTTTTCAGACAAATTTTATTCAACCAAATCCACCATGGTAAGTCAGGTAGGAGCCAGTTCTGTGGTAAAAAGTGGAGTCTTCAGAAGACTGAAGTGTTGTCAGCCACAGATGGAGACTAGGAAGGACAGAGGTGGCCCAATGTTGAGGTCTCTGCAATGGTAGGAAATTGATTATGTGAGATGTGCTCACATTGTCCTAGCAGACAATCTCTGCTTGATGCTGCAGAGGAAGGCAAAAATCTTCCAAATCTTAGCCAATTTGACCTGGAGGAAAATTCCTTCTCTGATCGCAAATCTGGTGATCAGTTTAACCTTGAGTATGAGAGCAAGAGTGGTACAACTAAGCATATAGGGCCATAGCATTTGTTGAACTGCATCAGACCATTGTCCCATTTAACCTGATGCCCAGCCTCCAACTGAGGTCAATATATGATGCTTGAGAGGAAGATGGAAAAACAAACAAACACATTAATCTGGCCAGTACTGAACTAGGGAATAAAAAGTTCCTTCCTGGCCCTGGGGCAGGTGACGAACTGAAATCCTGAAACGTGAGTTTTGATTGTTCTTATCTCCGCTATACAGAGACAAGTCTTATCAATGTAAGAGCAAAGCTGAGGTTGAATTTCTTTCTATGGAAAGCTTATGCTGAAATAAATGTGTTAGTCTCTAAGGTGCATAGGTTTGAACAGAGACTGGGAGTGGCTTGGTCATTACGTTAATTGAATCTATTTCCCTTAGTTAATGATCCTCACTCACACCTTTGTGTCAACTGTCCGCAATGGGCCATCTTGATTATCACTTCAAAAGTTTCCCTCCCCCACCCCCCGCTGATATAGTTCCTCTTAATTAATTAGCCTCTTAAAGTTGGTATAGGTACTTCCACCTTTTCATGTTTCTCTGAATGTATAAATATCTGCTTACTGTGTGTTCCATTCCATGCGTCTGATGAAGTGGGTTCTAGCCCACGAAAACTTATGCTGAAATAAATTTGTTAGTCTCCAAGGTGCCACAAGTAATCCTGTTCTTTTTGCTGACACAGACTAACACGGCTGCTACTCTAAAACCTTTCTATGAAATGGAAGCAAAGGATTGTGCCACCCTTACTCACCTTGAGCAGTACCTCACCCAACAAGTATTGTCATTAAGATCAATAGTGGTTTCTGCTGATTATGGCACTAACCACCTGTGTGAGGAGGACATATATTGGCCTTCATAGGACACAGGAAATGTTCACAAACACATACCAAAGTACTGTCCCTCCCCAAATGGACAAAGTGCCAGACTATGGAGAAATTATTCACCATGGTGAGCTCGCTCTCTCTCACAAGCAGTACCACTGTAGACAATGGTTCTACTTGGGTGAGTAACTGGTCAGCAGTGGGAGTCACTCAGAGTTCACAACCTGGCCCTAAATCAGAAAAGAACCTCAATCTCTGCCACACCTCCACACCTTGCAAAGAAGCAAACTCTGAACTGCTCTATGGGGTCTCCTTGGCATCCCTGATGGTCTGCAGTGTCTGTCTGGCTACCATTCTCTCTCTCTCTCTCTGGATGCTTTATGGGACCTGTGGAAAGAACTGTCATTATTAGAGTGAAAATATTCACCCAGAGCTAGGTACTGATTGTGCCAGAGCTTTTGCCTTTCCCAGCCTGAGCCCCCTGGACAGAGGCTTGAAACACAGTAATGGAAAAATGCACCATCCCCAATGTAACTAGGCAGTGATACCTTCCATCTGAACTGTAGCTAAGCAGCTAAGTTGATGTATTTTCACAGAGATCTCTTTGCAATATGCTATTCATGTCTGTTGTCCTGTCCAGCCACCATACAAATTATTAGTAATATTATTTCTATTACAAGAGCACCTATAAATCACAACCCCATTTGGAATCCCATTGTGCTAGGCACAGAACAAACACAGATAAAGAGACTATCCCTTGAGCAGCTTAGAATGTAAAGACACAAGGCATGTATGATGAAGAGGAAGCAGAGGCGAAGTGACTTTTGTTAATGTGAAAAGGGTAAAAAATGATCAGAGAAGGAAAACTGCACAAGAGATGAGCAAGAAGGGAAAAGGCAGATTGGAAAGAAACCTTGAGAGAAGGTACTCAAATCTAGGTCGCACTACAACCCAGAATCCATTCACATTTGGATTGTTCAGCGTTTGAATTCTGGATTTGGATTTGTGGCATTAATGAGATATCACTCAGGAAAATGCTGAAGTCTTCTCTTTCCCTCATGCACAATCACAGGGAGAGATCCCACACAGCTAGACAGTGGAAAGCCATCTATGCTATTCCCTTCTTAGTATATTCAAGAAACTCATTGGATTTACCTAGGGCATGGAGATCACATGTTTGCTGTGAGTCTTCTTTCATGCGCTGTAACATTATCATCACATTATCTGCTGGAGATGGGCACAGCCCACAACCCCAGATCCCAGCCCCCATGATCTTTGGGAGAAGGGTGGGATCCAGATCTGGATTTGAATTCTTTGGTTTGGGCCCCTTTCCCTGCCCCCACTCTAACACTGTGGAGCAGAATTGGCTCCTCATACCACAAATGGGGAACTGATGTAATCAACATTGTGACACTTGGGGATAACTCTACCCTCTCTGAACTGCTGCTGGCCAGTCAGGTTGCTGTATTTTTAACTGACCACACAATCCTAGTACCAGGCCTGTTCCCTTCACTCAACCAGCTCTCATATTATCAGGGTTTTTTCTGCTCTTTTTGTTACAGTTCGTCTTGTTTCTTTATAGATTATTTACACGCAGTACCTGGAATAACAGTCTTTTACTTTCAGTCGTCCCACCCTTCTCTGTTGATTTAGAATAGGGGAGACTCAGTGTCTCTGTGGCTATTAATCAATCTCCAGCCAAAAACTATGTTGAACTGGCACTGACATGGTAAAGACATCAGAAGAAAATTGTAATTTCCAAGCATGCTACTCCCAGGGAATTCAGATTTAAGATTAAAAGTAAAAGAAATCCACAGCGTGTTTGATTTGGAATGCAACCTTAATTTAGGATTGTAATGACCGCAAAAGGGAAAATAATGTAGAACAAACTTAATCTATTTTCCTAGTCTCTAGTTCTAGATTCAGTTAAGATGCTTTTAAGATGTTAGTCTTTATTATATGTTTATTGCAGGAATGTGGTGTGGGTATGCTAGCAGAAAGTGTCTATACACAAAGCATTTATTTTAATGGCAAATAACAGTTTGTTACAGTTTAAAGAGTTGAGATCAGGTTTTAAAATGAGATGTGAATGATGGTGGAAGAAAATGGAAATGATCAAAGGCCAATATTATTCCATTTGCAATAATCCAAGATATGAATGAGTATTGTGCTGGGGTGTTACATTGTAGAATCCTTTTATGCCATAAAGGATTAATCTTCAGCAGGAATTTTAAATTTGCTACACACCCTGTGGTTCTCTTCATTAGGGCACTTCCATATACAGGGACCAGCTGCACATACCGAGGCAGAGAATACAGCCAGGCTAAATTACAGCAGTAAATTAGCACAGGAAAGATGTTTATGGATTCAGTAATTAGTTTACAAGTTATTTCTTATTAGTTAAAGATGTTATCCTAAAACTTACCTTGATTATCATTGCAATAATACAGTACACTTCTGGGGTGGTGCTAATTTGCTAACTCACCAGGTAGCCGCACTTGTTGGGTGTTATTAATCCAATTTAGGCAGACAAATGTCTGAATGAACTTTCTGAAAAAAAGAGCGAGTTAGAGCTGGCTGAGAAAAGCCTTTTTAGGATTTAACTTATGAATCCTATCTCAAACCTTTGGTACTTCCTTTAAAAAGAGAGACAGAGAGAAGGTGGGTTAGGCAATATCTTTTCTTGGACCCACTGGTGAAAGAGAGAATCTTTTGATTGACAAAGAGCTCTTCTTCAGGTCTTTGTCATATTCTGGGATCAGCTCAGCTACAATGCCACATTTAAAATTAAAGGAATTCACCAGAAAGTAGTTGAGAGTTTTGCAAATAGTCTATTACAAAGTTTCTCATCATGGGGAGTATTCCTTGCAGGCAATAGTAATGGTACTGCACCATATGGGCTGGAGTCCACACCTTCTCTGTTCTCTACTACGGTGCTGTTGCTTCTGCCCTCCGCCCTGTGTTCTCTCCCTTTCCCTCCTCTTTTTGGCATGACATGGTGCTGTTCCTTGCACAATGTGGGAACAGTCAAAGAGCAAGAGGGCATAGCACTTGCATTAGGAGACAGAGGAAGATGAGATATGGAAGCATGGTGAGAAAACCTCTTAATCAAAGGGGAGAAAATGGAACAACCAAACAACTACGGTCAGCCGTAATTTTTCTGTGGGGAGTGGGAGACAGCAGACCAGATAATGGGAAAGAGCAGGAAGGACAGCATTAGTGACAGAAGGGGGAAGTGAGAGTACCGAAGTGAGAGACAGAGAAGGGGAGGAGAAAACTGGGGGATAGAGGAAGAGAACTGAGACAGTGAAAGAAGGGGAGAGAATGAGGAGAGAGTCAGAAGGTGAGGAGAGGAAACCAGAAAATGCATACAAGAGTGGGGAACAAACCAAGAAGAAAAGAGCCAAAAAGAAACGGTAGCATCAAAAATTAGTTGATATGTGAGGCATTGACACAGTTGCCATATGAGAAGACAGGGAGGAGACCCAGGCATTCATATGTTACAAAAGGAGGGAGGATCCAACCAGAAAAAATTGTTTCCCCCCCCCCCACCCTTTTGAGTGTGTGGTAAGTATGAAGCAGTGACATGGGAATTCAGGAGTGACCAGTACTCTGTGTATAAGAGCAAGTTGAATTAAGCCCCCTTTTCTCAAAATTCTTGGATCTTATAATTGCCCAGCTGAATCAAAGAGAGACATGCAGAACCCTGCACACCAGCCTACAGAAACCTTTAAGGAGGACTCCAATAGGACTTTTGTGCAGAAGAAAATAGAGTGAGAGGGTGGAGAGTATTTGTCTGAAATATATGGGAACAGTTTTGCAACTTGGATGCCATTTTTGAACAGTAATATTGATTCCCAGTCACATACTTGGAGGCGTTGGCAAATGTAAAACTGGCTAGCTCTTCAATATGAACCATTTATAACCACTCATCTGACAATTTTCTAATGATGATTGAAGAGCAAAACCAGTTTCCTGCCCAGGGCATTGCACATTTGGAATGTGGATGGACAGGGAGGGAGGGAAAGAAAGAGGAAAATGTAGTGGAATAGAATGTTGAAAACAATCGCATGGATTACAGTGAAGTTGTTGAGAAACTCTAGAACACTCTTAAATGTGACATTTTGCAAGATTCACAAGGGAAATTTCATAAATTATACACACTTCTGCAGTGATTGTTTCAAGGTAACCTGAGGACAGTTGGAGATATGCCTATCTCATAGAACTGGAAGAACCTTGAGTCCAGTCCCCTGCCTTCACTAGCAGGACCAAGTACTGTCCCTTGACACATTTTTGCCCCAGATCCCTAAATGGCCTTCTCAAGGATTAAACTCACAACCCTGGGTTTAGCAGGCCAATGCTCAAACCACTGAGCTATCCCTCCCACCAATTGGTTTATTTGGCCTAATACTAATTTATGTCAGCCGACTATAGCACACTTTATACTAAAGGATCCAGAAAACACATTAATTAAAATACAATTAATAAACCTATTCAATCCTAAACAAATTATTCACTTCATAGCCATTTTGGGAACAAAATGCTACATCTCCTTAATTGTTCACTCCAGCAGTGGACTGGGCATCATAAATGGCTTATCCAATTCAAACATACGACAGCAGGTAAGTTGTAGGTAGGAAGAATGTATCTATGCTAGTGGAATTCAGACGGAACATTTATTAAGATACAACACCATGCATTTTAGCAGCAAATCTATATTATGTTTAAAGAGACTTTTGACAGCTACATTTATCTGAATGCCCAAACAGGTGAGCTAGTCTACAGCAAGGAGAACCAACCATAAATACTTTGGATGGGGTGTTTGTAGGTGTCAAGAAGGTAAGGTTTGCTCCGCATAATTCTATAGCCTGAAATTGCAGATAGTTACCTCTATCCCACAAAAAGCTATTCACAGTTTTACCAAGCTCTGGGTTCTAAATTATAGGACTACAGGATAAGAACTGTAATTAAAACTCATGTAATCTTTGATCCACTTTGTGCCACTTTCCTTGTGCATAAGATATGTGGATCCACTAGCTGGGGTGATATCGACTTTGTAGAGCTATTTGCCATTGGCAACAGAACTTGATATAAAACATAGCAGTGATCTTTTTATTATGGCTCCAGCTTTCATCAGGGTTTGTACATGCTGCCTCTGTGAGTGCTTTCAATGTACAGTAAGGATTATCCAGCCCTCTGAAAAGAGAATGCATCAATGAAATCAGATATAGTAAATCCACGTGCAAAGCACAAAGGGGTAATGTTTATTTGTAGGGAGGGGACAAGGTAAAAGGGGAATTATTAATAAAGCAAACAAAACATCAGTCAAAAGCCAGCAGTAAGATGTTTACTTTAATCCCAGAACCCCAATCATCCTTTGTGTTCCCATTGTCCCTGAGACGTCTTAATGGAACCCTAACGGTTTTTGAGGCAGGTGAGTGCACATGTAACAGTTTGGGGATCATTATATTTCTTTAGCTCTAATGCTGATGGACTGACCTGGCTTGCTGAACAGTCAATGCAAGGCTATGAATTTTTTAAAAATGGTAGAAATCCTTACAATAGGGCAATAGCAAACAGAAAGCTTGTTAAACACATGCATATGTGGCAGATATTAGGGCATTTATTACTAATTAGAATACAATATATCTTGGTATATCCTCAGGTAAATTGTTTTGTAGATGGGTATTTGCCTTTTTTGGCAGGTCAAACAAACTTAATAGATTGGAATGCTGGATCAATACACAAGGTCAAGAGACAATTCATACTGGGTGTCAGCAGGCTGACCCTTTCCTTTATTTTCTTTTCATAAGACAAAAGTAATGGATGGAGGGAGGGTTCATATTCAGACTCTTATCCTCTCTCTTTTCAGGTCTCTGTTCGTGTCTGTTTTATTCCATTTCTATCTCCTATTTACCCAGTGCTCTGCTAAGAAGGATGCAGTGTTCTTGATGTTAGCAAAACATATAGGAGCTACGTCATTAGTGAGTCACTTGTATGTGATGGGGTCTACAGACCCCATGCTTACCAGGGCAAGAAATAGAGTAATGCTGGACTAGGAAAGCTCCAGCCGTCAGCAGGTGCAGGGCATGCTTCAGAGGGAGGAATGGTTCAAAAGGACATTGATAACCCACGGAAAGGGGTGAATGTGGTACAGGCTGCACCAGGAAGCAAGGGTGGTGCTTGGAGCTGAGATAGGTATGGCTACAGCTTTATTAAGGCTGTTCTAGCAGTAGGGATCTTTGTCTCCTCCTCCACCACCCCACTCCGCTTTGGGAGTTGAAAGCTATAAAAGATGCTGACTTGAACAGGACATTAACAGACCTAGTGGCTGCACCCCAAACAGAAAAGCTCCACTCTGGTAAGATATGCCACCACGGGGAAGTGTAACTTGGACCAATAACTAGTCTGGACACTTTGACAAACTCCTAGGGCCCTGGGTTTGTCATTGGACTGTCAGGCTACACTGTAAAAATGCAACACTTCTGTTGTTGCAATGTATACATGTATTGCCTTCCTATTCTAATTTAAATCCCCACTCAGATAAGAGGGAAAAGGTGTAGATTTTATTTTTTTCAGGAGGTACAAGTCAGCAGACAGAGCAAAGAAAATAGCTTGTGCATGTAAGTTCAATTAAAAAAATATATTTTAATTAAAAATTAGTTCCTACAAACATTCAATGACAGTATTTCAAAGTTTGTTGTTGTATGAAGTATAATAGATCCTTTTCTACCATAGAATACTTTGGTCAGTACCATAAAATGTTCTTTATCAATCTATGACATATTGTTGCCTCCTGTATAGAATAAAAGCAAGCCAGAAGGCAACTCTTTTCCCCTTGGAAAGGTAACTGCATTGATCCATGTTTTGTATTGCAGCTGCCATAAGTTAAAATAAAATGTGGATTGTCTCTATAAGCTACTATGTGGTCTTCAGATATATCATATACTCTCTTCCTGTCTTTGGCTATTTCTCCATCCCATGTTGTCCCAGGCCATTTAGTTAGCTTTTCAGAACTGTCCAAAAGCATTCCTGAGCCTAACTTTCATATACAATTTCACATGCAAATTGTTTTAATTGCACACATCTGGTTGTTTATGCATGCAGTTACCACAATTGCACATGCAATTATTACAATAAGCCACACAATTTAATGTGCATGAATACATGCAATGTCTGAAATTGTACCTTAGTCATATTTTATTCGCTCCAGGAAGATGTGCATATATATAGATAGATAGATAGATATATCTCCCAGGTATTAAAAAATAAAACAAAACAAAAAACCACTGCAATATACTGTGCCAGTTTTGTTCTCGCAGTTGTTTAAACTAAGAAAAATGTTTTTCTATTTAAATTCGTCAGTGTGCTCTCGAATGGGCAAAAAATGTAAATCAATAATACAGTATGTATTTAAAGTTTTAAATCATAAGAAAAGATTAAATCACAGTGCAAGAAAACATCTATCTGCATATGTAACGGTAATATATTTTATTGATCCTCTAAAACAGCAGCTGCATTGATTGTTTTCACAAAGGCTGGACAAGTTGGTAAGTTTCTAGAATAACATGACACAACTGAGATAAGCCCCCATACATGTATCCACAGGAAGTCAAAAAAGAATGTGAAGGTACATCACTGCTTACAGAGTTTCATTCAAGTATTAAATGAAAAATGCAGCTGTAGCTGGAAAAGATGGTTTGATTACAAAGAAGCATGTTAAGTCAACGATTTCCAGAAAAGGAAACATGGACAAATATGTTTTAGTAGACAAAGGACACAGTAACCTAAAAGTTTGAGCAGCTTAAAATGAATCACTGCAATAAATATTCGGAAAATATCACTAGCAATTATACCCATTCTTTAGATTGATTAAATGAATTAATTAAATAAAGTGGGGCCAACCCAATCTGTTTAAGAATTTCAATAACTAGTTATCTAGTTATACTTATATGGCCTCATCGGTGTGGTATCTGACTGCTATAAAACATGAATTAATGTATTGTCATAATACCGCTTAGAGATAGGAAAATGTTGCTATCCTGCTTTACAGATGGGGAAAATGAGATTAAGGCTTTTAAAGGTATTTAGGCATTGCTGTGCTCAGTCGTGGCAACGCCAAACTGATTTAGGACAGTCAATGGGATTTAGGATCCTAAATGTCTACATCATTTTTGAAAATGAGATTTAAGCTCCTAAATCAGTTGTAATGCTAAGCATAGCAGTGTCTAAATACCTTTTAAAAACCTGGGCATAAGTGACTTGCCCAGATTCGCACACAAAGTCTGTTGTAAAGGCAGAAACTAAACCTAGATCTCCCAAGTCCCACCCGAATAGCACCTAAACGTCAGTAAAAAGTAAAGACTTGCTCTGCTAACCATGGGGAATCCATAAAGTTTTTGAAACACATGTAAGACTGACCTTATTTGGGTCCTAGTTCAGACAGGTATTTAAGCACATGAGTAACTTTGAGCATGTGAATAGTTTGACTACTCACATACTTCAAGTACTTTGCTGAATTGGGGCCTTAAAATGCTGGGTCCCAGAGGTGCAGTTAGGAAAATATTATAGATGATGTGGGATTCTTTGAAGGATTTCTATAAAACTCCTCAGACCTTTTTCTGCACTTTTCACCTAATGGTATGACATGGAACACATCATGAATAAGCACTACAGAATCTTGGTGACATGTAGGACTGTATTTTTCTCTGTTAGCGAAGGAAATCCCTCACATATTTTTTTTAATTATATTTTACTGAAAAGAGTCCTTGTTCTTCTGACACCGCGCGAGAGACCTCTTTGTTCCTGAGGCAAGAATTTCTGAACAAAGCATAATAACAGTTTACCCGGTACTCATGAACTGTACATTTCAAAGCTTCATCAGACCTAGGAAACCTTTGGCAAAGGCCAAAAAACTAGTGTCCATTTAAAGGACTCTGAGGCAAATTGGAATGAAAAACAAAACTAGGAATACAGTATCATTAAATCCATTTTTAGCATCAGCCAAGGCACCAAACTATCTTCACGTGCACATACCCATACCTCTAAATTGTAGCCCACTTAGTGTACAGAGAACACGGCCCCTTTAAAATCTTGTCCTGAGGCAAAGAAAGTGTTGGTTGTGTGAGGGGTGTGGAGAGAAGGAGAATGACACGATGTGTGTGTCTGTAGCTTCAGACAAGTGGGCCTACCACGAGTAGGCCCATGTAGTGAACCAGCCGAGAACCAGCCCAAAGCCTGGAGGGACCGAGTAGCCAACTGGAGACACACCAGGCCAGGACAGCACTGTGCCAGGGAGGAATCACCTGAGAAGGACAAACCGGAGCTGGACCCAGTATCGCTGTCACCCAGAGCTGAATGGGGATGTGACTATTGGGGCTTGTGACTTTGCACTGGGAATATGGAGGGAGGCTGTAAGTAGCTAAGTCTGGAGATTATTGCTCTGTGTGGCTTTGCAGAGAGTGGCAGAAGACGGAAGGAGGGGTTTATTGGGTGGAAGTTTACTGGGGCTGAAGATGACCAGGAGCACCTGAGACTCACTGCCGGACTGGAACTTTGCCCAGGATTCCTGAACTCTGAGTTTAGATGTGTTGCTTAGAATCTGCCTTTTCATATTGTGGTACCACTGGGCCCAGGGGTCCTCATGTTGGATGTAGCCCTGTTTTACTGCTCACCCTATCTACCCTGGTTTTCTCCATTTGTCGCTCTTTAAATAAATATTTCCTTTTCCTATATTCATTGTACTACTGTGGTGTGTGTGTGTGTACTTCAGGGGGGTTGGACCAAGTGCTTTTGGGGTGGAAGGGAATTTCCCTGCTGCGTTCCTACATGCACCTTATCATGGCCAGAGCCACCTGCAGAGTGGACTCTATCCTGGCATGAGGGCACCATAGTTATACTATGCACACGTGATAAAGCATTAATTCAATGGAAATTTTTAGGTGTGTGCTTTTTAAGTTGTACATATTTAGTTGAAGCTTTAGTGATAAAACCCCCGTGCATTTAAATGTGAGCAGAATCAAACCTCAGCAGAAATGAATTTACCCCATTCATTTCTATGGGATGTTAATTCTGAACCATAAGAATGCCTGTTTAATTAGGACCACTGGTAATTATTTCACTACTAAGCTTATTTGACAAAAGATCCATAAAATGTGGCTGTTTAATTTTAAAGCTTGCTGGTTTATTCTACTGAAAGAGTTTTAAAAATGTATATAATTAATTGTTTTATTACTTACAATTTTTTAAAAAAATGCATCACTATTCATGAGATCTGGACCCCATTATGCTAGGCACATGGAAAAACAGTAAGAAACACATCCTACTCTGAAGAGTTAATACTCTAAATTTGCATAACTTGCTCTTGTTTTTATTTTTGTTTTAGATGTTTTGTTCTTTTAAAAAAATGCACCATTGGATCTAGTCTCCTGTTTGGTCAATAGAATTAAGCGTTGAGAATGCCATCGGACAATTTTTGATGCTTTCATCAGTAATAAAAATGGCACTTGGTGCCTGATACTGGCCTAACTTCTGGGACCTGCTATAAAAAGGAGAGAGAGAGCAACACAGAATCAGTGAGAAAAGGAACTGAGTTGTCACTAGAAGAAAATATGGACTGGCTGCTACTATGGCACAACCTGCCTTCCTGTAGCATAAAAACTGCTCTCTTTCACTCTGCTTGCCAGCAGCAGAAGGGATAAAGCAGCAACAAGTGCCATGGAAGACAGGAGAGGCTCCACTAACTGGTGTCCTCAGAAGACTAGTGGAACAGAGATTGCGGAACTACAGAGAAGAGAGCAAAAGGCATCTTGATTCTGTTGCCCTTACAGAAGACTAGCTTAAAAGCAACCAAAATCGGAGCCCAGCCAAAGAGCATAGGACCTCATGCTAGCAATCAGCAATAGAAATCAAACTCAGCAGACGATCCCAGATTAGCCACAGTATTGATAAGTAAGATTGGCAAAATTCTACATGCTCTCTCCTTGTATTAAATCCTTTTTTGACATGTGAGTAAAATATAATTGGTTTTTTTTTCATTATCATCATCATCATCATCATAGTAAGATAAGAGTAGAATTTGTGCCTGGGCCAGTATATTTATATACATGATTGTTTAGGGTTGACTGCTGATATTGATAAGAATACATGTGGATGATTGGGGTTTGCTTGATACAAAGGCAGCAATCCTAGTTTATGTCTTACCTCACCATTCACAGCCATTTGTGAGCCAGGAAAATGTTAATCAGTTACTGAATGTAAGATAATTGTAATTATACGGCTACCTTTAACAAGCAATGCCTGCAAGATTTTCTTTTTAACCTCTCTTTCTCTCTGTAGACCTTTCCTTCTACACTATTTTTTGACATACTGTACGGATCTTTCTCCATTTGCACTTCAAAATGTCAAACGTTAATTAAAGGAACAAGCTGCTGTAATGGGAACAATCAACTCTGGTTTCAGTTTCTGTGATAAGGAATATATTTTAAATTACCAGCATGAAGGTATGTAGAGTTTGTTTTACAGCACTGTATAAGCTATATAGTAAACAGTAAAAGGATGAAGAATTTACTCATCTGAGAAATGCCTCGTTCATCCTTGACACCTCTGACCCAATTGCATTTTAAGTTCACTTAATGAT
Source organism: Macrochelys suwanniensis (assembly GCA_033296515.1). Lineage (NCBI taxonomy): Eukaryota > Metazoa > Chordata > Testudines > Chelydridae > Macrochelys > Macrochelys suwanniensis. Next base: position 132,700,068 of record CM065776.1, on the reverse strand, counting down.
CACCATTATCTGTGTGTCATTTGTGAGCACAAGTTTCAGGTAAACAGGACTTGTGTACATTTTGAAATTACACTAGGAAATATCTTGCCCATGTGTTACCAATTTCCGGGAAATCTTCTAGTGCTCAGAAAAAGGGAAACAATACCATTTCCTGAGTACAGGAGTGTTCTCCTCTGCTAGCTTTTTTCCCATGTGACCGATCTTCTTTCCACCTCTCTTCTGGGGATAAGCTTTTCTGGGTGGCACTGTGATTTGATGATGATGTGGTGCAATTGCAAATACCAACATAATGTACCAATAAGTCTGATGAACCTGAACACAGGATATTTTGGTTTGGTTCAGCTGACTTAAACGTGACTTGTTTGGATAAGCTCACCGTTTTAGGAAACTGTTCATTGAGCTTTAATTTGCTAAATTGAACATATATCCTAAAATTACTTATATTCTGGGATTATTAGTGGTTAAACTCCCCACCAAGATTTCCAAACAATTGAACAAGGTACTTATTACTTTATGGGAGAAAAAACTACTATGCCCCTCTCATCAGAATTTGGAAAACCAACAAACATAACTTTCTGAAGGAATGGGCTTGCCAGCCTTCTATCTCTGTGAACTACTTTTCTATACTCACATTCTGATGTAAATTTGATTTTTTGCTGAAGCTTTTTATATACAGCCTTAATTAGTTTGGCTGGCAACAAAAAGACTGTCGACGGAAGCTTTCTGACCTTCGTAAATCTTCTCTGCTTCTTCCAGCACCTCTTGTGTGTAAGAACCCAGTTTTCACAACATCCTAGGCTCTGGTCCAGCACATCAACACTTTCTCCAATACCAATCTGCATCTTGTACTGAGTGAATAATAAATTTTTCTGTTCAGTGACTGAACCAAAAAAGTTAAATAATTCAGTTAGTTTCAAACCTCTTTTGTTCAGTTTTTGTCACAGAAATGAAAAACTAGAATTTTTGTTTTCATGTGTTGAACAAAACATTTTGAATGTTGATTCAAAATTATATTTTGAAATATCAAGAAAATTTGGTTTGGGGGAGGGGTTGGCAGAAACTATTCAACCCAAATTCAACCTAATGTCTCTAATCGTTTTTGGTGCCCCTATTTATTTGGCAAATGTACTATACACTGAAAATTTTTGGCCAGGTCTACACTCATCTAATTTAAGGGAAAAAAATGCTCCACTGCTGCTAAGGAGCCCCCACCTCAGGAATGCCCCTAACAGGAGTTATAACACCAAGGGTTGTAAAGTAGAGACACCCAGGCACTGGGAAGTTTAGAAAGACCCCAAGAACTGGTACAATAGATTAGAAAAGCTCTGACCAGTGAATGTATGCTGACCATCTGCACAAAAAAAGATCATAAATAAGTTACAATTTGGGCATGAGAGATAAAATGTAAAAAGAGTTAAGCAGGGAGGAGAAAACATAGATGCCAGTGCGCAATTGGTTAAATTTTGTTACCTAGGGGTAGTGAATAATGTGATAGATTTAGTGAAGTTAAAGGAGGCAGCTAGTTTTACCTATATAATGTAATAAAAGCAATGCTCTTCTAGAATCATCTCTGGACTGGAATTTAACATCAAGCTGCTAGAACTCTGACCCCTCTGCATGACTGTGATGTGCAGAAGCATTGCCGGAAACACCCAGAGAAGAGAATCTTAACTGGCCATTGGGTGAATTTTGTTTGTTTATTGGGAGTGGTGAGCATAGGAGATTTGCTTGGTGTATGTATTCTGTGTGTGTTGCTAATAAATAGATCTGCACACAGTTCCAGGAAATTGACTTTCCGCATCCAAAAATTCTGTAGCCACTGGTCATCATCTCAGACCTGCAAGACGATGTGATCCCACCATTCAGTGCTTGTTTCCCGAGCCCAGAAGCGAAGGTCCACCCTCTGCAGCTGTTCTGTGAAAGCCAAAAGCAATCTAAAGTTGCTCCTATCCATATCACACAGCATGTCAGGCAAAGTGCTGTGAAAGAAAGCCAGAAGCCCATGGAATCCTGGCACAGAAAACAAAATGGAACAGAATGCTGGCACAGAAAATGCATCATGGGACATTGAGCCCACTCCCAAGATGTGCCATGACCTAGTGGCAGAAGGTGTCAAGCTGGACTGTGGGATAGGGACCCATAGTGCATTGCTCACACTGTAAATGATGGGAAGTAGCCCAGCTCAATCTGGGGAGGCTGCTGAAGGGAGAGGACACAGACTTCAGGCTCTCCCAAGGGAGTGGCTGCAGACCCAAACCCCAGAAGCAAGGGACACAGAGGCCCAGATGGACCCCAGGCTGCCTGACAAGCCCGGAGAAGAGACTGTGCCGGCAGGAGCTAGGCCATTTGAGGGCCCCAGAGACCCGGGGGAACCATGGAGCCTCATCGAGGGAGGAAGCGGAGGAAGGAGCCCAGGGAACATAGAACCTTCTCCGGTGAGTGCAAGGGGGAACCGGTCAGTGTGTTTCAGGAGGATCCCTGCTGCCTCAGTGGTGAGTGCTCTCCCGCATCACCAGGGCCCTGGGGTGGGACTTGGATGACTAGGGAGGGCCTGAGTCCCCTTCCCATGGGTGCCACAAACCCCTAATTGGTGTCCCAATGCCCCAATGGGCCAATAGGCCACACAATTCCACAGAGGTGGGCTACACTACTGACTGGCCATGCTGCCCTCAGTGAAAGGGCCACTTACTGACTCTGGACACTAGGCTGTACTAACACATTTTGTAGTCAGTGTCACGAACATAGTACCTAACAAACTGCTATACAGTTCTTTTTCCTTTTTCTCCCAATACGGGTCCCGATCCCCGTGATAGGGTGTATCTACACTGTGACAGATGCTTATACTGGGGCAATGGGTGCAAGCACTAGATGGGGATGTACAGAATTTTCAAAGGGGACTGCTGGGTGGACAGGATATGTATGTGAGACAAGTCTACACAAATGGGCTGGACCTCTAATATCTTTTACTAAGTTGCCTGGACCCCATTCGATTATTCACTGTAAGTGAATCCAAAGAAACACATTTAATTTCACTTTGAACTTTGGCATCCCTTTGGGTGCTTATGGACTGAGGAGACTATGTAAGTGGGACACAGAAACTCCTTTTCAAGAACCAAGCATTTTACGTAGTCAGAATCCATGTGATTACCAGCCCTTGACTTCAAATATTTAGGGCCTAATTTTCAGTTGACCTAAGTGCGCAGGTATGTCTTTGAAAACAGACCATCGTGTGGGTGCAGGAGGGTTTGTCGTGAGTGCTTATGCAAGCTTCTTTGACAATATGGCCTTCAATAACTGGCTTAATCACAAAAGCACAAGAGTGCTGATATATTTTTGATACAAAAATGACTTTCATTGTCTGCAACTTCTGTCTGTTTTTTAACTCTTTGAGTGTTCTACCCTGGAAATACTCCTAGGCCATTCCACTTTAATGAGACTATGTTAATTTAAATTAAATCTGGCTGGTTTTGTTTAAACTTCACTAATCCAGAAAATGACATGCATAGCTTTTGCCTCCTATGCCCCATCTTGAAGGAATTCCTGCCAGAGCTGAGCACAAATGAAATAATGAGGAGAAATCCTGATATATGCAAGAATAACACTGAAGGATTATTTAATCACTTCACTGCGCTTAATCACATAGGCACTGAGGAGATGGGATTTCCCTACACCCCCAGCAGGTGTGCACCTCCCCCGCCCCCAATGGTCAACTTCTTATATGCTGTATTTGCCGATTGAGTCGTTGGTTGGACATTTGAGTTGAAATTGAAACATTCATACACACTTTCAAAGAATATACAGTATATGATAAAAATACTTGTACCGGAAAAAACATAATAGGTTTGAAAATATGAACAAAGACTAGCTTCCTCACACAGCTGTTGCTTTTTATTACAATGTTTGAGCATTCATTGTGGCCAACCTTATATGATTTGTGAGCAAGGTCTGAATGAGTTCTCCCCTGACAGCTAGTGATGAGCCGAGGGCTGGAGGAGGAAAGGGTTCAGGAACAGACGGTATCTATATAAACACACATACTCTGCCTAGGTATCCAGCAGAGGGAGCTGTGTTGCCCAAGTGATCTATTTTTGCTGGTGCTGAGTTACAAATCAATTTAGTATTGAATGCGGGGAGTAATTACATTTTGTTATCCTTATTGTAGGAGTAAAGGGTAACAGAACTGTACTTAGCCTGTCCTAATTGAGGGGGTCACTCTTAGTGCTTAATTTGTGCCGGGGCTTGCCAGGGCTGAGACCCGGCACATCTAGGCATTTCATAGCCCCAGCACCTCTTCCATTACAAATTAAGCACTGATCATCCTCATCTAAACTGCACTTGCTAAGCAGGGGCTTTGGATGCCAGATCCCAGTGAAGAGAGAGAAAGACAGGTGGTTTGCTTGGTGGCGTGGACTCTGCCTAAGAATCACAGGCACTATTTGACTGTCCCCTGTTTAAAGATAGAGCTTATTAGGCTCCATAGAGAGTTCTTAGTTTTTTTTAAGTTACCATTAGATGTGAAATTACTGATAATCTGGCCTAAGTGCTTAGACCTGCTGCAGGACAGTGTTTCTGTGGAAGAGACAGCCCAGCCTGCAGTAGCAGTGAGGTTCCCCCACTGAGACCTGAAATCACTAAGAGCTGGGTGGAACATCAAGAGGCTGACACTGAAAGGTCACAGTGACAGGTGGCAACAAAAAGTGATGGCTCAGGGTCATCGATGGAGTGAACCATGGCACGACAAACAAAAGTGACCAGAGTGAATGGCCAGAGCATGTGGTGAGCACTGGAGGAATGAGCAAGGAGCCTTCTTCCCCACCCCCCCACCTTCCAGAATGAGTTGTGAACGCATGCAAAAGCACCTCTGAAGTCTAGGTCTCAAAGACAACAACTATGAGTGGGGTGTGGTGGGGGGAGAAGAAAGGGGCAGGTTAAAGGAAAATTTGTTTGTTGGACTATGTTTTCATGCCTTTGCTTCAAAATGTTAGATTTGTGACTGGGAAACTTATATAAATATACATTTCCTATTAGGCCAAGAATTTTAAAATGCATTATTTGCCAAGGTCATTATCTCACGTTGTCACTATCTTGAGAAGTCATTATCTTGAGGAGTTTCTGTACTAAACATTTTTATTATTATAATTAATTTTTACATAACAGCCATATTGGGTCAAACCAATGGTACATCTTCCATCAGTGACCAATGCTACATGCTTCAGAGGGAATGAACAGAACAGGAAATCATTGAGTGATCCATCCCATCATCCACTCCCAGATTCTGGTGAACAGAGCCTAGAGACACTCAGAGCATGGTGTTCCATCCCTGCCCATCCTGGCTAATAGCTATTGATGGACCTATCCTCCATGAAAATATCTAGTTTTTTTTTTAACCCTGTTATAGTTTTGGCCTTCACAACAACCCCAAGCAAAGAGTTCCACAAGTTGACTGTGTGTTGCATGAAGAAGTATTTCCTTTTGTTTGTTTTAAACATTCTTCCTATTAATTTCATTGGGTGACCCTTAAATTCTTATGTTATGTGAAGGAATAAATACTATTTCCTCATTCAATTTCTCCACACAAATCAAGATTTTATAGCCCTCTCTTTATGAACTGAAAAGTCCCAGTCTTTTAAATCTTCCCTCATATGGAATCTGTTCCATACCCCTAATCATTTTAGTTTCCCTTCTCTGGACCATTTCCAATTCCCCCCCCCCCCTCTCTCTCTCCCATATATATGTTGAGATGGGGCAACCAGAACTGCACACAGTATTCATGATGTGGATATGCCATGGATTTATATAGTAAAAGTGGAGGAGCTTGGTTTGCCAGACTGATCAGCGAAGCCAGTGCTGACAACCTACATGAAAAGCGTGCAAAACAAAAAGCCTCTGGACTGCATCAACATACAGAAAGCCTTATAAGCCAGTCACTGTCAAAGCCAATTTTAGACATACTTAATGAGGCTGTTAAGAATGCTGGAGACACAACACAGTTTATGCCAACAAACATGGCTGTCACATCATACTTCCTATTCAAACAGGAGAAGCCACACACTACAAAATGGAAGCCAATGTTTAGTGCATTGTCACTTGTTAATTCAGATGTTGGATGCTGGTTCTGAATAAGACCGGCAAATGCTCACTCTCTTTCTGCAAGAAACTCAATTGACTGGTTAGAGGCATGCTGTGAAACCATGAAAGTTATTCACTTTTTTAACTGCTAAGTCTATTTCGGGGCCGGCTCTAGCTTTTTTGCCACCCCAAGCAAAAAAAAAAAAAGAAAGAAAAAAGGTGGCTGGACTGCAGAATCAAAAAGAAAAAGAAAACCAACAGTGGCAACAGGGAGCACGTGGAGAACAGTCAAGGTGGCTCGCAGGGGGGTGAAGTCCTGGGGAGCCCGGCAACACGGTGAGCAGTGGGGATCGCTAGTTCCTGCCCCATTCCCTCCCTGGGCTCCCCATGCTCTGCAGGGCTGCGCTGGGACTGGCAGAGCATGGGGAGCTGGCTGGGGGCTCTGGAGCTGCGGACCAGGCTGCCGAAGCAAAAAACAAACTAATCATGGCAGGGAGGCTGGAATGTGCTGCCTGAAGAATCCCTGGAATGCCGCCCCTTACAATGTGTCATGGCAGGCACGTGCTTTCTCGTCTGGTGCCTGGAGCCGGCCCTAGTCTATTTCACCACATTCAAAAAATGTGCATATATGGCTGATGAATGCACTGATGCAATTGTAGTGGTAGTCTCAAGAGACTATGGATATCTTCTCATGAGAGGTAAAGAATTTACTTTGTTCATTTTATGGTAGCTGTGGCTGCGAGTGTAGAGACCCACTCAAGAGAAACAATCTCTGCCGCATCGGTCACATTTAAAGCTGATGTTCTGGCCCTTTTGGCCCTGCCTTTTATGAGCTCTTTTCTCCTCTGCTAAGCTGGACTGCTTCCTCTCGTAACTCCGGACACATTTGTTTAGCTCTTGTTTCCAAAGGCTGCGGTCTTGAGTGTGAGCTTCCCAGTTTTCCACATCCATGTCCATTTCTTGAGGCCTCGCTTGCACAAACCCTTGAAATGCAATGTTGGAGATCCTTTGGTTCTTTTTCCAGATGCCAGTTTGCCATAGAGGATATTCTTTGTGATATGCCCATTATTCATTCAGCAAACATGTCAAAGCCAGAGGAGATGTCTCTGTTTGAGGAGTGTTTGCATGCTGGGTATGCTGGCCCGCTTGAGCACCTCAATGTTGGTGACTCTGCCCCTCCCGGAGATGCCAAAGATTCTACGAAGGCAACACATATGAAAGCTGTTGAGTCTCTTTTCCTGATAAGCGTATAAAGTTCATGTCTAGTTCCCACACAAAAGTGTGCTGATAAGACATGGACAATATACAGATCTTTGTGTGTTCTGTCAGTTTGTTGTTTTGCCATTCCCTCTTGCTCAGTTTAGACATTGTTGTGGTGGTTTTTCCAATGTGGATGCTGAGTTCTGTTTCAAGTGAAAGGTTGACTATGATAGTGGACTCCACGTGTGTGAACCACTTCAAGTTCATAGTTGTTGATCTGAATGGAGGGTGCTTCCTCAACTCCTTGGCGTGTTATGTCCATCTTTTTTAGGCTTATGGTAAGCCCAGAGTCTTGGCAGGCTTTGTAAAAACTGTCTATAAGGTTTTGGAGATGAGCTTCTTTGTGGGTTGTCACTGCTGCATCAGCAGCAAAGAGGAGTTATTGGTTAAAGGCCTCCCGAGTCTTGGATTTAGATCTGTGTCTTGCAAGATTGAAGAACGTTCCATCAGGTATTGTGTGCAAGTAGATTCCCTCTGTTGAGGAACCAAAAGCTTGCTTCAGTAGCAAGATCCCAAACAGAGTTGGGGCAAATACACAACCTTGGTTAATTCCACTGCAAATCTGGAAAGACTCAGAGACTGAGCCATTGTACTGAACTGTGCCATACAGGTTTTCATGGAAGGATCAAATCATTCTCAAGAGCCAGGCGGGGACCTCCAATCTTCTCAGGAAGCGCAAATAGTCCATTTCTTCTCACAATGTCAGAAGCCTTTGTGAGATTGGCGAAGGCTATGTAAAAGGACTTTTTTTGTTCTCTGCATTTCTCTTGTAGAAGATCATATTGATAGTAGACCTTTCAGCTCTGAAGCCTCACTGTTATTCTGTCTGCAGCGGTCTGAGGTCTGTTCAGAACAACTTGAGCAAAGGCTTTTCTCATAATGCTAAAAAGGGAAATGCCACAATAGTTGTTACAGTCTCTCCTGTCACCTTTGTTTTTATAGAGAGTGATGATGCAATTGGGCATCAAGTATTAAGTCATTGGGTAAATGATCTTGATGTCAGTGATAGACCAATAAATGCATTTCTAGATGTTCAGGTTATAGAAAACACAATGGCTGCATCTGTGACAACCCATATTTTAGAAGAGTTAAATGCTCATACATTTAACCCCAAACAGATGGTTGCTAGTGAAATACAAGATTTTCTCAGAGAAAAGTATAGCCCTGATCTCTCCTATACACACTGCAGAGGCAATCTACTCCAGCTAGCACTAGTACAAGCTGCAGGATCTTCAAAAGACATTTTAAATGCCATACATTTAATGTCTTTGTTACAGTCTTTTTTCAGAAGGAGTCCAAAAGGACTAACCATCTTGGGAAAAATAGAAGATGCATTCGGACTGAAGTTGAAATTAGTCCAACCTGGGAAAACCTGCTGGCTTTCTCATGGGCAGTCCTTGGCTATTGTCTTAAAATTACTGCAACCATTATTACTGGCTTTGGAAAGTATCTAACAAGATGGGATGGCTCTAAGTAGAGCAGCTAGTGGACTACTTATGCTACTAAGTTCATAAGAACATAAGAATGATTCTATTGGATCAGATCAAAGGTCCATCTAGCCCAGTATCCTGTCTTACGACAGTGGTCAGTGCCAGGTGCCCCAAAGGGAATGAACAGAACAGGTACTCATCAAGTGATCCATCCCCTGTCGCTCATTCCTAGCTTCTGGCAAACAGAGGACACCATTCCTGCCCATCCTGGCTAATAGCCATTGATGGACCTATCCTCCACGAATTTATCTAGTTCTTTTTTGAACCCCGTTATGGTCTTGGTCTTCACAACATCATCTGGCAAGGCGTTCCACAGGTTGACTGTGCGTTGTGTGAATAAATACTTCCTTTTATTTTTTTTAAACTTGCTGCCTATTAATTTCATTTGGTGACCCCTAGTTCTTGTAAAAAGAACGGGAGTTCTTGTGGCACCTTAGAGACTAACAACTTTATTTCAGTATAAGCTTTTGTGGGCTACAGTCCCACTTCATCGGATGCATCCGATGAAGTGGGACTGTAGCCCACGAAAACTTATGCTGAAATAAATTTGTTAGCCTCTAAAGTGACACAAGTACTCCCGTTCTTTTTGCTGACACAGACTAACATGGCTGCTACTCTGAAACCTAGTTCTTATGTTATGAGAAGTAGTAAACAACACTCCTTATCTACTTTCTCTACACCAGTCATGATTTTATAGAACTCAATCATATCTCCCCTTATCCGTCTCTTTTCCAAGCTGAAAAGTCCCAGTCTTATTAATCTCTCCTCATACGGAAGCTGTTCCATACCCCTACTCAATTTTGTTGCCCTTTTCTGAACCGAACCTTTTCCAATTCCAATATATCTTTTTTGAGACAGAGCGACCATATCTGCACACAGTATTCAAGATGTAGGCGTACCATGGATTTATATAGAGGCAACATGATATTTTCTGTCCCTTTCTCAATTATTCCCAGCATTTTGTTCGCTTTTTTGACTGCCGCTACACATTGAGTGGATGTTTTCAGAGAACTATGCACAATGACTCCAAGATCTCTTGAAGAGAAGAGTATTGCCATTCTGTCTTGTACGTTTATTGTTGAAATCACGTGGGTCATTAAACAATGCCATCCAGGCATCTGCTACAACAGTAGTAGATCTTTGTCTAGCGATAGAAGCTACACTTGGATCTATCAGAGAGAGATCCATTGAAAACGTACTGGAAGAAGCAAAGAATTCAGTCCAGAAGTTGACTAATGAAGGCACTTATACTGAATCTGTAAGTGAAGAGGACAAGAAGCGTTTGTTAAGCCAGCTGAGAAAGTAAAGAACACAGACTTGATTCTTACAACTCTGCAAAAGAAACTTCTGGATTTTAGTCAACCTCTGCATAGCTGTTACAGATGCCTCTCATATAAAACGCTGACAGTTGAGTGGAGTGAGACAGTACTAGCAATGGGATCACAATGCCATGTGATCAGGAAAAAATAGAGAATTTGAACATGGAGTGGAATGTCATACAATGAATGAAGATTTGACTTCAACTTCTTTTTTTATCATCAGTAGTGGCTTGACACGATCTTTGTGCTATGCTTCCTGGGATGAAAGAAGTAGGAATTCATCTCTTGCTACTCCAGTCACAACAGCTAGAGCTTTTCCTTTTCATCATTTTTCCTTTTCATCATTGAATAGAATTTAGTGTTCTGAAAGAGGTTACCTTCTGCCTGATCATGTGAACGAAGTAATGAGCATATCAGTTGAAGGCCTGGAAGTACCAGAGACACAAAAAGCCACCAAAGATATGAACACTGTATTTGAGAAGTCCATTAACAGCGTGGTACAAAATTACAAGAAGAAACCAAGAAGGATATAGGTATAGTACTTCATAGTAGGCTTGAGTAGCCAACTTTAATTTGTGTGATGGTTTTAAAACATGAGCTAATTCTAATAATATGGTCATGAAACATTTTTCAGTTTTTATTACGGTGCCATACAGCCCACCTTTGCCCTCATGGTCTCACTGTTCATTGGCACCTACCGCCCTGTAAATACATATTACCCCCCCACACCCCCTAATTTCAATGCTTGAGGAAAACACTGCCGAGGAGAACATAGGAAATCTGAAATTTGTTTTAGTTAAAATTTTTTACTTTGGAATAGTGGAGAGGGTTAATTGTATTTGATCTTCTGAAGTTGTCAAAGTTATCAGTAAACACAAAATATGATTATTCCTGTGAGCTGCATCTCTCTCTTTTATTAGGAATAGGCCTGGGACCTTCAAACTATTTCTTATTTGTCGTTTGTTCTCTACCAACCTGTATTGGGTTTGACCTGGTGAGCTGGATGTGCTGTATTGCATTATCTATCTTCTGAATCACACTGGAACAGAATCCAGCTCCTTCTCCCATAGTTATGTTTTGCATTCAGCACTAACAGGACAGTTATTTTAGTTAGTAAAATCAGCAAATATCTGTTATTACCTACAGTAAGAATTTAAAAATCATGAGGCAGGCGCCCCATAAACATGAGATTTTAAAAAATAAATGTGGTGGTCTTTTTTTGCCTGCTCATTTTTGAGCCTTTGGAGTATACTTGAGTTATGTTTTCAAGTCTTTATCCTCTAACGTGAAGGTTAGAAACTTACTTTTTAATTTAAAATTAAATCCAAGATTCTCATCTAGCCTCCAGGAGGGGGCTTTAAGAAGCGCACCAAAAATTGTGACTCGTAATAAAATTGTAAGCATTGACAGCACTGAATATGACTCAAGATACACAGAGGGAGCAGCTCTGTTGAGTAAGAAAATGCCCTTGTAACAAAGACATTTTTTTCTGATGACTTTAAGGGTGTTTTTTGTAGGGGTATTAAAAGCTGATTGCCTGATTTGCTTATAATTCCATGCTGCTATAAGAATATTTTAGTTATTTAGAACGGGGTAGATGCAGTATAGAGAAATGATAGCTTTATATCTGAATTGATGAAATGTTTGACAATACTATTAAATAACTGCAAAAACAAATACAAAATTGCAAAGCACAGGTCTGCTGGAGGTAAGGTCATGTAAACTGTTGTGTTGTGAATACATTTATAACATGAAATGATAGCAAACCAAAGTGTGGTGCTATCCTATATTTTGTACTGTCCACCTCAAAACTATTAGATATTCTCTCATTATTCTGGGTGCTTATATTCTTGAGGGAAAAATTTGACTTTCTAAAGTAGCATAAGTTAGTTCACTGAAATCCACATAAATATGTGATGTGTAACATGCCTTGAAATCATAAAGTAATAGGTCAAACATGGAGAAAGAATTAAGTCTCGCAGCTCTTTAATATTTTTGAAAGTTCACTTGTCCTCTCTTAACAAGGTTTGAAAACTGAACTCTGAAGCATGGCATAAAGAACTGACAATTCTTGCAAGCCTGAAAATATCCTCTGATTCACCACCATATTGATTTGTAGAAGCTATTTGGTCCATCCTGTAATAGACGGAATAATATTTGTTGTTATTTGTAGGTAGACTTAAGTGTGTTTTAGATAGCAGCATGTGGTTTACAGTATGTAATTACCTTGTACTTGCTCCGAAAATAATCCACTTCATATTTTTTTACAATTACAGCTGGATAAACAATTCATTGCAAATAATATTTGCTGCCCAACCCTATTGTTGGTTAGCAAATTGTTCAGGAACCAATCCTCATTTTCTTCAACTGTATTTATATATAATTATTCACAAAATAATTTGGACGAATAACTTTCAAGCTATGGGTTATTTGTGACCTGTTCACCTTAATTATTCAGTGTTTGGTTTGTCACAGGGTATTTTTCTGCTTCTTGACTGAATGATGGAACTGTTTTAAACAAGAGATTAGTGAATAATGGACTTCCAGTGGAGAAATAAAAAAAACCCAACAACCTTATTCAGATTACCATTCATGAAACTTCTGGGATTTGTGAACATTTTCATGAATATGCAGCTGCTGTCTGAGTAATCACAAATAATAAGATTGACCTCTCAGAACACAACTTCATCTCTGATTGGATTGCTGGCAAGGTTGCCAATATGGATTGGTTTCTATACACACTAGTATTCTAGGAAATCTCATAAATACTCCAAGGGACCAAATGGAAAAAATGAGCATTCTCAAGCTAATTTCAGTAATTGCTATTTATTAGTTCAAGCACATATACTGATGAGCCAAATGATAGCAGTTTGGAAAGAAAAGCAAATGTGGACACCAGTCACTCTAGGAATGACCTGGTACATTTGATGTTCTCCATTCCTATGAAATAAGCCCTAGAATGGAACAGGATGTTTTGCATCTGCTAGAATATGTTGATAGGTTTTCCTGGCAATCTTTTGAACAGCACAAGTCCTAACACAAAGAACATAAGATCACCAAAACATATAGACAATGTAACATGGGACACAGCAAAGGAGATGGACAAAAGGAGAAGAGAGAGTAAATACAAAAGACAAAGTATGAGAGAAAGGGATATACTCCTTCTCAAAGAAAGAAACAGTACTTTCCACTCCATATATATGATGCAAATTGTGCATCCATGAAAAAGAATAACTGAGAAAATATTGACATACTTACTCTGGGGGGGACTTAGAGGTTATCCACTCATTTTCTCAACAGGTCAGTTTACATTGCATTACCTTTTCCTTTGGGATTTCTACTGAACTACAATTTTCAAAAAGAGAATATGAAATATAACATTGTTGGATGGTGGCAACCTGGCATTAAAACTGGTTCTTTCTTGCTCTATGTGGGCAGTTAAACAGGTCACTGATTCCTTTTTCAATATATGTGAAGATAAGAGCTTAGGTACACTTTGTACTAACCATAATCCTGGAATTTGAAAATGACTTAATATTTTACCTCTCGGTAAACTTTTCTGTTTTTATTTTGGTGCCTGCATAAACAACCTTTGCTGATATGTTCTCATTGTTCTCTGAAGAAGCTTTAATTTTTAATAACACATCTTTTGAATTTGGAATTTGTCCAAAGTGGAATGTTGCCATTTTTGAATGTAACACACTATTTTATAGCACAATATTTTTCCATCCATTAAAAGATTAATCCTTCCAGACAAAGCCCTGGCCACAATAATGCATGAATTTGTGACCTCCAAACCTGAATGCTGCAACTCATTACATCTGGGAATGAAGCCACATGACCTGAAAAAGCTCCAAACAATACAAAGCAGAGCAACCCATCTACTAAGAATATGAGTCCTCATTGATGGCACATCACTCTTATGCTCCAAAGATTCTAATTCAAGGTTTTTATCCTGATAGTCAAAGGCCTTTCTCGGGCTAGCACTGCTGGCTACCTGAGAGATCACCTCAGTCCGTACAACCATGCCCTCCCTCAATGCTTGTGTTTCACTGGAACAATGAAGCTGTTGATCAGTAGGGTGTAGGAGACAGTAGGTTGCTCACAAGTGCAAGAGACCGAACTTTTGCTGGAGCTGGACCTAGACTACAGGACACATTCATGGAAGAAATCAGAGAGACCCCCCCCCCACTGCACTAAGTACAGCTCTAAATACAAAATACATATCTTTGACTTGGGTTTCACTCAAAGTATTACACATCACCTTAATTATCAACCAATTTTATCTGCCGGGATTGGGAAGGAAGTGAGGTATTAAACATGGCTACATAGACAGCAGTTAATAGTCAAATCAATAGCAACAAAGATTTAAGGCGTATCTTTTATTATATATTAAAGACCATACTCGATCCTAATTTAAACCCTATGCAAATCCTTTTCATGCTATGGGGATTGTATGGTATATAAATTAGAGGGTCTGGGGCACAATCCTGCAAATATTTACTACCAAGCTTCATGCTGGCTATTATGAACAGTCTCATTAAAGCCATTGGGACTACTTACAGCACTCAGCAGTATATTTACTAACAAATGTTGTAAAATCAGGTCACTGCCTCTTACACATGCAGGTGTAAATCAGGAATGACTCCACTCAAGTCTATTCAGTTACACTGGTGAAAACCAATGCAAAATGAAAATTGAGCCCTAAGAGTCCCAGTGATTTCAGTGGGGAGAAAAACTGGACCTTACATGTTATATCAGGTTTTCACCAAATTTGCTTCCTTCAAATGATTTGAGAGTTTCTCTCATGGCACTTATTTCTATCATCATCTAATCACCCACAATTTCTCTGAGTTTTAAATTCTGATTATCCATCCTCATATCTGTGTCAGTATAAGCAGCATATAGTTGGATTTCATGTTCACTTTTCCCCCCCTTTATTTCAAAGATCGGTTGCCTCACTCACCCATATCCATGACACTACTATACATAGAGAACCTCCAAATGGCTGTGCTTTACTTTTGATGTTTCAAGTAAACTGAGATAAGAAACAGTTGCTAAAGCGTCTTAGGCTTTATTTTCCAGGAAGTGTCATCCAATTATTGAGTTAAGATTTATTAAATAAAAGGACATCACAACAGAGTGTGATGCCATTACACAAACTGTTCAGAAAAGAAACCTAAGCTTCTTTGAACTTCAAAATATCACAGCTGTGTCCAGGCTGAATAGACATTTCTGGAATTCTGTTCAGGAGCTCAGACATATCAATGGTGTTTTTTTTTCATTGTGCCTTTTTTTTGTATCTGCTCTTTACTTTTTTGGCCATTGAATTCATTTGCATAATTGCAGTTATTATGAAACAGGGAAATGCAGTGATTTGATGGCTACAAAATGTCATTGAATTGAAATAAGGATGAATTTGAAAGGTCAGAGATAGGACTTTGCAAAAGCTGAACACATCTTAATATTTTCAGTGTGTTTGCTTTCTATTGTAATGAACTAAAATCATATGATTTCTATAGCAGGGAGACCTCTTGATAACCAGGCTTTGAGGATTTTTGAAGCATATTGGATATACATTTATTTACTTCTGATCAAATAAAAATTGAATATTCAATTTCATTGTTCATGCAATTGGCACTGGTGTAAGTAGAAAATAACAGAATAAGTGGATGAATGAATTAATTACTTTAAAAATAGATATGGTTAATTTTCTACTATACTCTTTTATTTAAAATGTCTATTGGGACGACCTTTTCTAGTCTAAAGAGGAAATTATTTCCTTTTTGAATTGCATGTTCATTGCATGCACATCTGGAAAAGAAAACAAAGATAGGAGTAATATGTAAGAAAGTCTGTGCATAAATTATGACCACTGTCTTCACAGACAAATACATGATTTCTTAGATGAGCCAATGGCATCTCAGGTTTTGTTTCTTTCAACTATTATTCAAGCCTATGGATCATTATTTTGGATTCTTGTCTGCATTTTAACAAATATGCATCGTGCTTGAACAATAAATAGTGACAAGTTTATCCACAAAGCACAGCTAAATTATGTTTATTGCAGGATCTTGACATTCCTGTTGGAGCTGGGGTTTATAGTATTAGAATAGATTTATTTTCACCAACTTGGTTCAATTGACAGTAGTCTTTATCACGAGGTGTATCTTTGTGTAGTTTCCTGGATTTCATAGCATTTCATAGATATATTTTTCAGAGTAAACATGCTGGAATAACGCACAACACTTAACATAATTCACATATAACTGTTTAAATGAATTAATCTTAAACAGCAAGTTTATTTTTCTTGGTGCTGCTGTTTCATGAAGTATCTATAGTTTGATCTGTTTAATTTTGTCATAACATATTTTAAATTATGGGGTACTTGTAGAATATGATGATATTAGCAATGCATTTTTGTTACTGTTTTAGAGTCAAATTATGAATTGCAGATTAACAATTGAAGATGGCTATAATACAGAACTTTTAAACGTCTCTTTCTGTCTCATTATCCCCTGCAAAAGGTTGAGTCTTAAAATTTGCTAACTGAAGTCTAATATTGACATTTAAACTTGAATTGACATGGCACTCTTAGAGGAGTATTTCATGTAATATATACACATTACCGTGAACTCAGAAGAGGATATCCTCTTTGAGGCCCTGATCCAAAGCTCATTAGTTAATTGGACTCTTTACACTGACTTAAAGAACTTTAGATCAAGCCCAAAGGAGCAACCTAACTAAATGTTTCAATAAAGAACACCTCCATGTGAAATTATAGACCCCCACAGTTCAACTAAGAGATGTGCCAAAGGACAGCAGACAGTGTGGGGTGAGTTAAGTTTGTGACTGGAATACCAGGAGCCTCATGGAGACTGCTAAAATAATGCAACCTTAGCTATCCTGACTCTACCCCCGTCCTGGATGTACCAAGGAAACTTGGGATGTGTTGTCCCTTACAGACCCTTCAGGAGCAGAGGAGTGCCAGAATTTTTCAGTGTTGCAACCTTCTCCCACAGACTTTCTGCCACCAACTTCTCTATGCTTGGCAGAAGTTGGTGAGTCTCACCCCCAAAACGAGTTCAAAATTTGATTTGGCTAAGACATCAATAGTTTGGAAGCTTATCCAAACCTACTCTTTTGTCTCCCATTCCTCTTCTTTGCCTCCCATCCCTCTTATTCCATTCTTGTAACGCAACACATCTCAATTCCAAAACCAGAGTTAATTTCAAAAGCCGTTTAAGGTTTCTAAGTGATAAGAGCATACATGCCTAATCACAGCAGTTTCAAAACACAAGCATTTAAATCAAGGAAATGAATGGTTAAGGTACTCAGACACCTTACACTGTCCTGGTAAACAAACACATTCTTAAATTCTGAGGAAATTCATATGTATTTGTAAAAGACTACTGGTGTGTAAGCACAGGCACGGCTAGCATGTCTGTTATGGGGCAAAGCTGTTTAAGGATTGCTGGGAGTTGTAGTCTCCAGCTGGGGTAAAAAGAGAGGGGTTAGTTGGCTAAGCATCAGGTGTCTCCCCAGGGGAGACTGTATAAGAAATGCTCGTGGCTCCATTTGAGGAGGATGGTAAGATCCTGTAGGAAGTCCCTCCAGGGGGAATAAGGGAAATATATATCTTCTGCTCTCATAGCTAGCTATCTCTAAGACAGCCTCTGGGGATTATTGCCTGGTATTTTTCAGTTGAATTTGCTTTGTCACAAGTTTGAGAATAATAAAATAAGTCCTGAGGGAAAAGGCCTTAGAATAATGCCTGGAGTTTTATTTCATTTTCCTGGCTGGTGAAACTTCCTACCAGCTTACAATATTATATATGGTACTCAGAAACTGCAGCGCTAAATGACATATAAGAATTATATAAACATAATATCCTAAACTCTGACAGAAAATAAATACTGTTTTATCCATCTGTAATATCAAAGTATGAACCCAACAAAAAACCTTTCAAAATGAAACTTTAAAAGTATATATATACACAGTACTCACAGATATTGATCTTCCTCAAATGCAAGACCACATATAGACATAAATGTACCTTCATAATATTACACACTTTCCCTAAAATGCTACCTATACAACATTGTTCTCGGCACTAAGAGTTGTTTAAGGCCAGACGGGACCAAGAGATTATCTAATCTGACCTCCTGTATATCACTGGCCACTAAACACCACCCAGCACCCACAAACCGAGCGAACAACCAGAATTAGATAAAAGTACTACAGCCCACAGGAGACTAGACTATTATGTGGCACAAGCAGAGAACAGGAGGGACTGAGGTGCATCAATGCCCAAGGCCCCTGAAATGACAGGGAATTGATTGAGACATACCCAGATAAACAACCCAATAAGTAGATTAACAAAACAGTGGTACTGTTGGTTAATAAATTAACTCAGGATACTTTGTAATTTTAACAAATTATGGAAGATTATTCTATGTACAGCCTCCCTTCCCATTCACAATCTTATTTCATTTATATGGCAATTAGAGCCAATGCTCATATGGAACATTAATAGTAGGAAATTGTTTCTGAGAGTTTCTCATTTTGGTTTGTTTGACTTTGAGGTCTTGGGTTATTTTCAACCTGAATCTCTATTTGAACTCTGAGAGTATGGTTGTGAACCCACCTAGATTGAAAACAAAGTAAATATGTCTTTGAACGCCTTATGAAATGAAAGTACAATATTTCGCCATGTTTTATTTACAATAGTACCATAAAATAGTATTTTAAATATAAATATTCTTTACACTTTAAAGGGAATTAAGGGCACTCTTATAATTTGTCAATATATTAGGAACTGTATTCTAGGGAGAGAAAAAATATAAGCAGAAGCCAAAATATTTCATAATAAGACTACATCTAAAAAGAATGATCTTTTAGGGAAAACACACATAATTCCTGCTGTTTATAGACAGACATTTTGAAAAGTTAATTGGATGGACTCTTGAGCTTCAAAAGATTTTTTCTAATGCCTGTAACTCTGAGGGAGCGAGCACTGGAGCTCTCAAAGCCTCTGCCTGGTGTTGCATAAAGCATATAAGGTATTGCATTTAGCAGCTGTTGTGAGGCATGGTCAGGAATCGTCACCAACAGCAGCTTATTGATCCACTGAAATAAAGTTAAAACTACCCATTTAAACACCATACTGGAAGTCCCTCTGTAATCCAGTGGGCACATCCATTTCCTAGGGAATACAAATAACCTTCATCTGGTCACTACAGGCTATGTTTCTTTCAAGTGCGTTACATCAAATGATGAAGAAATCAGAAAAAGAATTTGAAGCGAAGTCGTCTGACATGTGACAAGATGGGAAGCAAAAGAAGCCTGCACCAAATATTTGATTATATGCCCGTTTGGCTTTGGACACACTCAGTTACAATTATGGGGCCAGAGTCTGAGACTCTTAACTCATGCTGAGTTGTACATTACTAGTAGTCCAGTTAAATCAGTATGACTACTTGTGGAGCAAGGTACTAATAAATGTGAGTAAAGGGTATCAAAATCTGGCCTTTAGGTATTCCAAAAGCAAACTCATTATTTTTTAAAGTGCTGTGTAACAAATATAATATAACCCATTGCATCATTTACAAAACCCAAACACGTAGGAGTAAGAAAATAAATAAAGACATCATAAATTTCCCCCTAATCCTCTAATAAACTAATTATTTTATCAAGCGAAAATTGATTTCTTCACAATGCATCAACCTTACTGGTGAAATAATCGTATTCATTTTGGAGTTAAAATTTATTTCAAGATAAATACAATGCAACTTATTTGAAAAGAAACATTTATTCTATTTTAATGAGTGGTGTACAGATTTTTGAGAGTAATGTTGAAAGAACTATGTTCATTTTGGGATAAAGTTAAGGGAGAGAGTCCACCATGTTCAAGTAGTTTCTAAGACATTTTCAGAGATTATTAACCATAATGTCTAGGGGGGGTTTACATTTTATTTTACATGTCAGCTGTGCCCAGTATTTAGGTAGTTGTTTCTCCAAGTGTGCCTTCTTCATACAGATGCAGATAAAATGAACATTTCAAGGTTTGTGTTTAACGAGTGCTTGCTGGCTTTTTTTTTTGGTCAATTAGTTTATTTAGCATCCTATTCTTATGTCCTGTTCTATTCTTCTCATTTCATAGTTTTTTTGTGACTCAGTTTAAAAAACAGAGTCAAATCTGCAGCTGGTGTAAATCAACAGAACTCTTTTGACTTCAATACAGCTACATCAATATACACCAGCTGAGAATGATTTTATATTCTTGTTTACATCTCCATTGTGCAATGTTTACTGCAAATATATCTGAATGAAATGAAAGCAGAACTGTGGGAAACTTCAATTTATGCTGCTGAACATAAAATGGAAGTTTAAATTATTCAGGGAGAGGTTTGCACATTTCTACTGGAAGTGGTAAAATAGTATTTGGCTTTCTATTGTTTTGGGAAGCATCTGGCCCAAGTTTGTCAATATATTTGAAAATACTTAATGAAAACTTACAAGCAAATATCTGGCAGCTCCTAGAAAAATAGTGACATCTTACACATTAGTATTTGAGGTTTGACATTAGTTATTCATGTCACCTGAACAACTTGATGCAATTTATAAAGAGCACCAGGGGGTTGAATATATATTTTCAAGATCAAATATGTACTTCTGACATAGAATGTCAGAATAAACTAATTTTACACTGAATAGCTCTTTGTGGCAAGGACTGTTATTTATTGTATTATGTTTGTATAGTGCTTAAAACATTAGAACCTCAGCATGGTTCAGTTGCTTAGCTGAGGTGCTCCTATAATAGAAATAATGATCATAATTGAATGTGTCTATCATATCATCCAGACCACCACAAAAACTTTGTGTATATGCAAATACTAATATACTCAAATGTGGTAACATCAAACTAGGGCTCTGCTGTTCACCAACCAGCAGACTATGTAATATTAGTATTCTATCAGCTCTGGCTAACACAGAATTGCTCATGCTCATATAACTCAAAGTAAGTTCATTCTGAGGATCTGTTACAGATCCTTCTTTTGGGTATTGAGAAGTGTGATAAAGTTCTTTGTTTGATCACATGGAATCTGGAAATGAGCCAGACAGTGACTAAAAAGAGAGAAATCCCTGTATTAGGTGAGATCATTATATTTAAAAAATAAATGAGTCCCTGAAAATGGATTGTGGTCTATAATGATTAGTTAAACTCCCATTTCTAGCTGTTTTAAAAGGGGCAAAAAAATCACATTTCTTTGGAATTAAGAATCTTTTTTTTTCCAGCTGCATGTGCAGTGAACTTGCCTGTAGCTAGACAAGTTCTCTCAAGAGTGAATAGCCCTTCAAATGCCTCAGAGTTTCCTGACAGCTATCAGTCCTGCATTTTTTCTCATGATTCTTTGAGTGACATGTCATTTTCCTGACTCTTGGCAGCTACATGCTCATATACTCATCAGCAAGTCATTGGCATCCCATTTCTCCATGCCCCTCTCAATAACTACTCCTTCACTTGACAGTCACTGCTGATTTCGTCTTGGCTGATTTTATAATATCAGCTCTCATTGCTTTCTCCAGAACTGTTCCCTTTTATTCAGTATCCTACCTCGTATCCTATCACTTCCTCAGGGCTGGCCTTACCATGAGGCGAACTGAGGTGGCCGCCTCAGGTGCCAGACTGTGTGCGTGTGGGGCGGGGGGGGGGGGTCCGAACGCCACTAGGACCCAGAGTGTAGAAAATTGTGTCTGCTGATGTTGCATATGTACTCTCTCTGCTCTAGATGCACAGACATGGTGGAGTGCTGTGTTGGAGGAAGGAGGGCATAAGAGACATAATAGGTAGGCAGGAGAAAAGGTGAAAGGGAATAACAGAAAGCAGCAGGAGCTGCAGGGAGAGAGAGAGGAGGAGCCTCTTATGTACCTCTCTAGCACCTTCAGGAGCCTGGACTGATTAACACCAGCTTCTCAGGGAGTTTCCTCTTTCCTGCTGCATCCCTGAATCCACTTGAGGAGAACAGGCGTCAACTGAAGTATTAGGAGCCATTTAGGCCCTTAAGAAGCTGATATCTTCCCTCACTCAGGCCCTGCTACCAGCCTGCTTATTTGTCTCCTTCAATTGAGTGTTGAGAGCCACCATAGCTGGCACAGAACAGCAGTCATGAGTGAAAGAAGAAAACACCCCTCTGGGGCAGCATTCAGAAAAAGAAAGAAAGCAAAGGAAGCTTTTCTATCTAAGCAGGAAGGGGCTCTCCTGAGATACATAGGCACAAATGTTCACGGTGAGCCTTCCGGCCCCAGTGAGGATGTGAGTGGTGAGGAGATGCCTGATCTTCCAGTTAGTCAGAGTGGTCACCTGGCAGCTACTCCAGCATCCATATCTCCATCTCAAATGGATGTAACCATGCAAATTCCTGAAGAAAAGTGTATATCAGAGAAGAGTGCAGTGGAGGTGCAAGAGACAGCTGCTGCCGAGTGTAGTTCCTTAAGTCTAGATGATCCAGGACTGTGGACCCACTTGAGCAGTAGCCTGAGGGACTTCCTTGTACTTCATGGGCCATAGCAAGTGAAAAACTTCATGTTCCCCAAAGACAATGAAAATAGAAGTTTCCATCCAACACATTACTGGCATGAAATCCCCAATGGTGAAAAAGTGGAGAGGCCATGGGTTATGTACTCAAAAACCGAGAATGCTGCATACTGTTTTTGTTGCAAACTCTTCCAGTCTAATGTTCCAGCCACACTGGGTTCTACAGGAACAAAGGACTGGAAAAATCTGGCTAGAAATCTTGCATGCCGTGAGAAGGCAGCAAATCACCAGAGAGCGGTGGAAAGAGCTTGATATGAGACTAAGGTTAAAGGCCACCACAGATGATCAGCATCAAGAGAAGATCGCATCAGAGTCTCTTTACTGGCAAAATGTTCTGAAAAGGCTCACTGCCATTGTGAGAATGCTTGCTACCCAAAACCTAGCACTGTGTGGCACTTCAGATCAGCTGTATGTGCCAAACAATGGAAACTTCCTTAAAATTGTGGAGCTGATGGCTGAGTTTGATGCTGTACTCCAGGAGCATCTAAGAAGAGTCACCACCCGAGAAATGTACACACACCACTACCTTGGAAAAACAATTCAAAATAAGATCATACAGTTACTGGCAACAAAATTCAAACAGAAGATTGTGGCAGATCTGAAGTCAGCAAGATATTACTCTGTTATTCTGCACTGCACACCTGACATCAGCCATATGGAACAAATGACTTTAATGTTGTGTTTTGTAACAACAACAGAACCCAGTGAAATGGTGACTGTCAGGAAGCATTTTCTAGAATTTATTGACATTGATGATACTACAGAGCTGGTATGACACATGTGCTTCTTAAACAGCTAGAAGAGACAGGAATTGTGATAGCTGACATGAGAGGTCAGGGCTACAATAATGGTGCCAACATGAGAGGAAAGAACAGAGGGGTGCAGACATGGATCTGAGAGTTAAACCCTCGAGCTTTTTTTGTCCCATGCAGTTCTCATTCATTGAACTTGGTGGTCAGTGATGCAGCATCAGCTTCTAGTGAGGCTGCTGAATTTTTTTTATGTAATTCAAAGCATCTATGTATTTTTCTCTGCATCAGCTCATCGATGGCAAATTTTGAAGCAACATTTGGAAACATCCTCTCTGACACTGGAACCATTGAGTGCCACACAATGGGAAAGTTGAGTGGAGGCGATAAAGCCTATCAAACACCAAATTGGGAAGATAGATGATGCCATAGTTGCCATTCGGGAGGATAATGCTATGACAGGAACTGTTTGTGAGAGAACAGTGGCAGAGGGAAATAGAATCACTAGAAACATACATAACTTCACATTTCTGTGTGGCTTAGTGTTGTGGCATGACATACTGTTTGAAATAAATGTTGTAAGCAAGAGACTCCAAGGTGTTGACTTTGATATATCTGGAGCAATGGAACAACTGGACAAAGCAAAGTCATACCTACAGTCTTGCCAGTCAGATGAGGGATTTCAAAACCTTCTGAAGAGTGCACAGAAGTTGGCAGAGGAACTTCACACTGAAGCTATTTACCCACCCATTCAAGAATACAAGAGTCACCAAAGAAGAAGACATTTTGATTACAAGGCCCTGGATAATCCCATAAGAGACCCCAAACAACAAATCCAAAGTTGAATTCTTTAACCAGGTGATAGATTGTGCAATACAGTCAGTTGAAGAATGTTTCATGCAGCTCAAGGAACACAGCAGTATATTTGGGATGTTGTATGATATTCCAATACTTCTCACAATACCCGAAGCAATGCGGGGCACTAGAGACAGTGTTGACACACGATGACATGTGCGATACTGATGTGAGTGATTTAGGTGATGAACTGAAAGCCCTTTCAAGATACATTTCAGCAGGATCAACTCCAAAGGCTGTTCTGGAAGATATGTGCAAAAATAAGATGACCACCCTCTTTCCAAATGCTTTTGCTGCTCTGCGCATACTTCTAACACTTCCTGTAACAGTTGCCAGTGGAGAACACAGCTTCTCCAAGCTGAAGTCAATAAAAACACATCTATGAAACACCAGAGTGATCTATAAAACAGCAGAATGACACAGAAAAACACCAGAATGACACAGGAGGGGCTGGTCGGTCTTGCAACCCTCTCAATAGAGCATGAGCTGGCCCAGATTGTGGACCTTCAGGAAGCAGTTCAAATCTTTGCAACCAAGAAGACACGGAAAGCACCACTTTGATTATTGAAACAGATAAAAATGCCAGTGTTTACTATGCAGACAAGAAAAGTTACATTTGCTGTTCAGGCATTTGAAAGTTAAGTGTTACTTAAAATTTTTGAACAAGGCATTTTAAGTTGTTAGTTCTCCTTTATTGTGGTAGGTAGCAGAGCAGGACCATGAAAGGAGTAGAACAGGAAGAAGGCAGAATTGAGTCCTTTCAAAGTTTTGGCCCAAGCGAGGGGCCATTTGAGCTCCCCGCCTCAGGTGCCAAAATGTTGTCGGCCTGCCCTGCACTCCCTGCTCTATTGTCTTATTTTAACAAGAAATTAGGTTTGCTGACTCAGAATGATTTTACACTGTCAACATTTTCTATGCTCACCAATATGATGGTACACATGAGCCTTAAAGGGATACTGAAAAATTTGTCTACTTGTAAGATCAAACATGATCATGCAGAGTCTATTTGTTATTTGACTTCCTGAGCTAATAACAGGAAACAGAGATCTAATTCTATGCTACTTAGTTAGTTAGTTAGTTAGAAAAGTAGATAGAATAATATAATACACCTAAATACATACAGATATTAGGTTTAAATTAGATAAGTAAACTGCAGTGTTAATATGAATAAATCAATATTTGTACATTGCTTCCTTTAAAAGTTCTATGTTTAGAAGAACATAATGGGATATACTAACCAGTAAATCCTTTCAAAATTTAGATTGTGATTAAAATACACGATTAATCTTTACAAGCACATGCCTAAACTAAAAAAACTGCTTTCCCAAATACACTTTACATGGGAAAGCATGTTCTTTAATAATAGTACATTTCTCATCATACTGAAGGTAACTTTTTGAATGTTCAGACTCCCTACTGCTAAACCTGATTTCCAATGCAATCTGAAACATAGTTACCTATAATTCACATAAGCTTCAGCGATACCCAAAGTATATGGTAAGGATATTTTTGCATCATTATTTAGGTTGTCACTTCTTGTCCCAAAAACCTTCCATTATGTTGATTAGCAAAATATCACACTGGCATGGTGTGCAGCATCAATTATCATACTGCAAAATGGCTACGGGAATAATTTATTTCTCCGCTACAACATGTAACTGAAGGACAAAGTGATCTTTTCTGATATCCAATATGCACACACACAGTCACTATCTTTGTGGTTTTTGCACAGCCCTACAAGAACATTTACAAGTGCAAAAAAAGCTCAGTGTTGTAGTAGGAAAGGAAGACCTTTCAATGGACCATCTGGAACTATTCAATATGAAACCATGTTTATTGAGTGTGTTTTTAAAACATATTAATAAGAGCTGGTTACTTAAATGTGCTTTTGAAACGCATTTCAAACTATTCAGAATGTCATAAAGCTTTGGCAAGGTTGTAATGATCAAGATCTCCCAGAGGAAGTGAAAAGGTTCATTTAAATTACTCTGCCTCTAACTATCCATACCAAAGTAAATTGTCTTCCAAATTAATATTTTAAATTTCTTTTTAGGAATTTAGGGGAAGATTTTATATATAAGTATTCATCGACACTCCCTAATAATCCTCAGTCAACTAGATGTGGAAAGCAAGTTTTAAATCCAATAAAGTTTTCTTCTAAATCCTCCAAATAATAAGTTCAGGTTTTGCCTGAATTAGTATGGAACCCTGAAAATATTCCATGTGTCTGACAAAACAGTAAGGGATTAAGAATGGAAATTAAAGGGTTAGCAATGCATACTAGCATATCTGATTGCTTACCTCAAAATAGATCTTTCGTGCATATTTGGCAGTTCCTCTGCAAATGAAACAACTGATAAAAGTGAAAATTCTGTGTGAAGGAGGATTATAGAAGCACCAATAGCCACAGGATGAATCAGAAAGGAAATCTTTTTATTCTCATAACTGAAAAGTGACTGAGACCAAACAAAGAAAATTTCAGGCCACAAGAATTGGTTTGAAAGAGTTTCTCAAAGTTATCCTTCAGCAACTGAAAGGTGGGGTGTCACCTTAGTCAGTTAGGATGTCTTACCACAGAAATAGTGACATGATGGAACGATTTTTTAAAAACTAGAATATTTAATACACCACAATAACATATATATAATCTAGTTCCCCAAAATGCTGAGTGATATTGATTCAAAAAGTCTTCTCTCATTTATAATTAATAGTCTTTCAACCTTCAGAGCCCATCCTGTATGCTCACAAAGATTTTCCTCTCTCGTCATCCATTAGGACTTGTGTAGACTAGGATTTGAAGGGGTGATATTAGCTGGTACATATTAACAGCCTAGTCTAGACAAGGCAGTGTGCCTTTAATGTGTGTCAAACTGGTTGAGTTAAAGCCTTCAGGGCCTCTAAATGAGGTCATAGATAGCAATTCCTCCCTTGAGGATATCCTTCCAAACACTAACTAAATGTATGTTTGCACTGCAGAGTTCACTTGAGTGATAGGCACCCAGATATGAGAACCTGGATTAGCCTAGTCTGCCTGCGAGAAGCCACGCTGCACCACCATGCCAGTGGTTCTGTGTCCTCACTGGTGCTGCACTCCCTCCTGTGAATTGCTAGGACTTCAGGAAACATATCCCAGGGTTCTTTGTGCTGCATTAATCTGGTCCACTCTGATTCTTTCCCAGTGAATTGGTGGCACACAGGGAGAATTTTGGGAAGGCATTGGAGAACTATTGGCATTCATGTAGTTTAGCCTGCATCCTCCAAGTGGGTAGATTACCAGCCTGAATAAAAGCAGCATCTGAGCTCTAGTCTATATCCCCAGCTGGGCTAGCTAGCTCAGGTTTAAAGCACCACCTAGCTCAGGTGAGAGGGTTTTGTGAGGGTGCTGGAGCAGCACAACACTCGCTTTAGAACCTGAGCTAACTCTGCAGTACAGACATAAGAGCTAAGAGAGTTTGCATCATAGAAAACCCAGACTCCTCCTCTTTCCAGCCATGCATTGATAAAATAAATTGATAGGCAGGCCTCCTTACCTCTCCACTTTCATTGGAGCAAGCCTGCTCTAGACCTCATTCCTGGTCCACCTTCCAGGTATTGCCAAATTTCTCAAAGGCATCCTTGCTGGGCTAGCCTTTTTATGAAACCAGACTTCCCCAGTTTGGTAACATTTTCAAAAAGAGAAGACATGATCCACCCTTATCTTAGGGCTCTGGGTTTGGGGCCAAATAAATGGGCAAAATAAATCCAGCTTGTTAAAAGTCATGGTCTTTTCTTCTCTCATTCCCATTGGCAGCTTGTTTTGTCATTTGAGGTTAAAATGAAAACCAAAGCAGGCTATGAACTGTAATGATTGTTCCTGAAACGGAAATAAGGGTCTGATCTTGAGCAATGATTAACACACAAAACTGCTTGACTTGGATGGGAACTGTAGGTACTCAGCACCTTTGGAAACCAGAATACTTTTTATCTAGGTACCTAAATATGGATTTAGGTGCCTAACTGTAGGGATCAAAGTTTGAATTTTTTGGACTTTGTAGTTAATGTATTCATCTAGTATAATTTTATTTTAAAAGTATGCAGAATGTAATATTTTTGCAAGCTGTCTGTAAGTCAAGGAAGCAATTTATTTATAAAATACAATTACAAATTTGTATGCAAGAGACAGCATTTCTTTACCATCAAGTCTGAAAGGCAGGCTACTTTTAGAATCTGTTTAGAATCTGAGGAGTTTAAATAACTAGAGAAAAGTAATTTGGTCAGTACTTTGCTTAGTATTGTATTCATATAAAATAATATATTTCTTTACATAGTAAATAAGCTGCATAGCTATAAAACATACTTCACAGTATAGACAAAGCCCATTATATTAAAATAAAAGAAAACAGGCCTCGGAAGCTTCCTAATCTCTTGATTTAAATGAATGAAAATGACTTAGGATGGAATGTTTTCTGTCCAGTCTGGCTTTGATTTCAGTGAGGGGTTTTTCCCCTGCACAATTTTAACTCAGTCTTGACATGGAAAACCAAAGTGTTTGCTAGCCTGTGATTTAGAAAGTGCAGCTTCAGCACATCCCTTTATTTAAATATGAAAGTTGCTAGACAATTAAATAGTATACACACTAATCTACTGTCCTTATAAACAAAAAACACATGCTTACAGTTATGGTGGTATGGGATTACCTAAAATACCATGCTTTATCTTTCAGGACAAATTAAGGTTTATATATTGACCTAGATTTATGCACCAATTTCCCATTGGCATCAGTGGGAGTTCCACATGTAGTAATACTGTATACAGGGCCGGCGCAACCACTAGGTGACCTAGGCAGTCGTCTAGGGCACCAGTATTTGAGGGGGGCAGCATTTCGGGTCCCTCGGCGGCATTTCGGCGGCGACGCTTCGTGGTGGCAGGATCTTCGGATGCCCCGGTCTTCGGCGACATTTCGGTGGCAGGATCTTCGGCCGCCCCAGTCTTCGGCAGCATTTCGGTGGCGGGATCTTTGGCCATCCCGGTCTTCTGTCCTCTTCTGTCCTTGGCGCCACCTGGGGCGGCAAAAAAGCTGGCGCCAGTCCTGACTGTATAAACATTGCAAAATGAAAAACCTTCATTCTGGAGGAAAACATCAAGAATGAAACTAACTGCGTAGAGGGCCAATACACAGCCTAAGCATAAGTGAAGTCCCATGTAAACCTTATTTCTTAGGGACTAAGTAGGACTTCAGTGATGCACATCTTTTGCTGGCCCTCAGCACAGGGATGAATTTCATTTCAACTGCATAGTACAGAAAGGGTAACTAGCATATCAAATGCCAACTTTTAGGAATATTGGCCTAAATTTAGCAGGGTGCCTAAGCAGGTGTTTAACCTTAATGTGCCTAGGTAGTGTGCAAAATTGAGGCCATTGTTATTTACACTCTTGTTCCCAATGACTTTTTCTCTGTCATCATTAGAACTGGTCAAACGATCTGTGGTGAATAACAGTTGTGAATTGAGCTCATTTTTCTGTTCACAAATTGTTCCTGATGTTCTTTTAATGCATTTCCTCTGCATAAGTATTTGTCAAACAGGTTGAATGAACAATTTTCAGCCTATGTGTTGTTTGTGCACTGTCATCTCTGACAGCTTCATATTCACTATTTGCTATTCACTTGTGATTAGTCACAAAAAGCATGTTTCTGCTCCCTGATGGGATAATTTGCGAGTAATGAATGTTATGACCATGACAAATAATAGTCAACCGAACTGTGTGCTTTTATTTGTGAAAATATTTCCAACTTGAGTTGGGGGTTTTAGAATTCACTGTGTGCACCTTTTTGTGGGAATCCTGACAGGGACCAGGCAGAGTTTTCAGCTCTCTCTATAGTCTTTTCCATTTTAAGAGATATTCAGACCGTGAATTTGGGGGTGCTACTGTCCAGCTTCTCTTATTTGAACTTCTCCAGGTACTAGAGGATCATTTTATATATTTACAAAAAAAATCTACTGTTTTCAGAGGAAGTTAATCTCAAAGTAAGATTGAGACAATATTAAAAATTCTTCTGCCATTTTCATGCATTCAGATGCTGAGCTTCACTTCCAACAACATGAACTGTCACTGGGTTGTCATGCCGGCTTCCTTTCTGGTTATTTTTTATTATAATGATGGCACTCTCTCTCCGTCCCCCTTTAATTTAGTGTTCTTTATAATTAGATTAAATTAAAAGAATCTTATTACACTTCAGTTTTCCTTGAAGGCAAAGGTACACTTAATGGACCAGCCTTCCACCTTTAGAATTCCGTTGTCAATCTTAAATTGAACGAAAACTGGCACTTTGACAATGTATCTTCAAGACAGAAAATATATTTTCTGCTATATCGGTAAAGTAGTATGAACTTTTACAATGCTATCTAAGGCCCTGGTCCTTCAATGACTTACATGCATTCTTTATATCAAGCAGGTGACTCTTCTTATTGAGTTAAACACAGAGCAAAAGATAGTCCCTGACCCAGATTGCTTACAAACTACCCCTTAAAAAAAGGGAAC
Source organism: Macrochelys suwanniensis (assembly GCA_033296515.1). Taxonomy (NCBI): domain Eukaryota; kingdom Metazoa; phylum Chordata; order Testudines; family Chelydridae; genus Macrochelys; species Macrochelys suwanniensis. Next base: position 132,669,209 of record CM065776.1, on the reverse strand, counting down.
TTTGACTGAGAAAGAGGTAAAGATTTAAGCAGAAAGAACTAAATTTATCCTTGGTATAACTCTTTTGACATCATTGAAAATAATAAGCTGCTCTCAAAGCATGTCAAACTGATGGCATTATTGGTGTCAATACAATTTTGTGTTGCTTTTGTAGCACATTGTTCTCTTCTGGTAAGAAAAATGCTTTTGTGAGGAACAGAGTGCCAAGTATCTGAGATGTACACACATGCTAGAGTAAAATATACAGCCTCCATAAAAATACTGAATGTTAGAAATTATGATTGCAGAAGTATCAGATGTCAAATGGGAAATGAAAACTGATTTACCATCACTTTTAGATAAGATATCAGAGACTTTCAATCATCAGTTCTGTATTTAGCAGGGAAAGCAATATTTCAGTCAGATTTTCAGTTAAAAAAAATCAGGAAGCTTATTTACCAGCGTGACTACCAGGATTAGAACATTAAGATGAGAAATGCAAACAGAAGCTTACTTTAGCCAGGTGCACTGTATAGATAGCTAAAGGGCGTTGGGTCAGGCCCTTAGAGTCAATGGGAGTCTTTTTTGTTGGAGACAATGGGCTCTGGTTCAGCTCTTAAGTATTCTGATGCTTCCTGTAAAGTTTTATTTGAAATATCAATTTGCCTCCATTATTGCAGAAAAAAAAAATCTAAGAACTTAACAAAACTCCCTAGTTTGTGCCCAGGCTCAAATGATGAAAAAACAGAAAAAAGTCATCTATTGGCAGAGTCATATCAGCCATTGCTATGTTTCTTAGCCAGTAGAATCATGCCTGGTAGGAGAGCCACAGGAGCATACTCGGTACACCACAGTCACTGCAACCTGCGTTTTAGCTCTCTTGGGTTGACAGGGAATTACCTAAATGGAGCTAAAACTGTGGCAAAAGAGAATAGGAAATATAGTGGCAGGATGCAGGAAAACAGATTGGAGCAAGTAAACAGAGGAAACCAGCAGAAGTGGGCATACAAAAGTTTTCTGGTTCTAGTGATATTAACATTCCTCATTTTAAGTACAAGGAATAACACTGGGATCATTAACATTGAAATGAACTTTTTACTGTAATCACTATACAACTGGGGAATAGAGGGCAGAATGATAAAAAAAGTATAGCTAAGTGTGTCTAAAAAATAATGCTGATTGTTCTGGATGACTTGTATGTTAAAAGATTTAATATAAACCTGTTTCCCCCAGAGTCAGTTTACTCCCAATGGCAAGACCAAAAACATAGCTGTAGGCCCCACAGTGCCCTTCCACCATTCGTGCCCCCACCCTGGTTTACTTCACAGTTCTCTCTTCACTCAAATTGATGCCAGAACTTGGTGGAAACCTGTGGTCTCCGTGTCTCTTCACCTACCGAGAGATTAGTTAGACCTATATTTATTCTAGTAGTTACTTAGACTAAGATTAGTCAATGCATTGCTAGTAAAAAAAAATCTTACTGCTATTAAGGGGATTGCTAGGGTCTCTGCCCACCCCTGAAACCCTCCTGTACAAGGGATAGATTCCCCTGTAAACAGGCCTAAAATGGCTGAAGGCAAGTTTCCAGAATTCAAGACTTGCCTGTCCTATGATACAGCAATGCCATTAACAACAGCCCCTCTAGGTGCTTCTTATGCTTAGGAGAGGAACATGTGCCTGAGCACTGTTCAGAGAGCTGGACTGGACCAAACTGTGACAATATTATAAACATATATAACATCAATAATTTCTTCTCCAACTAAGTGACTAAAAGGCATGTCTTATTCCTCTACGAAAAGCTCTATACAAGCTAATAATAATAATAATAATAAATAACTCATATTTTTAAGCTTGGAGATGAACTATAAAAATTAGGAAAATTCTCAGGGGCTATAAGAAATTTTGGAACTCCATAATGTTTATTTTGTGTATTTTTATTTCAAACATCCCAGAAAAAAAGGGATTCTGGGATGTGAAATTACAGGTGGATTGTTTTCTTGTAGGAAGTTGAGGTGTTAAAAAGAACTGAGCATATAATAAAACTGGCTTGAACCTTAACTAAGAACAGCTACTGCTCTTCAGTAAGAACTTCTCTTTCCCCTACTAAATGCTTTTGTATAGAAAACCAATATTTTGACTCAAAGAAAATCAAAATCTTCTTAAATACACTTTAATCAAACTATATCAGTCCAGGCAAGGCAGTATCATCTCTCTCCATATTATTTCATTAGAGGGGAACAAAATGACTCTTGTGAGAACAATTCATTCTCCCAAATGCATATTCATATTTGCATTCTCTCCACCATCAAGATTTTTTGATTATGTATTGAATATCTGCTGACCTTTAATACTCATTATTATTATTGTTATCTACAGGCAAATATCTTAGACTTAGGAAGTGATTCTTATGACTTCTTTAGGGTTTAATGGAAGAAGATGAATATTATCCCCTTACATTGTTAAGGGCAAGCACAGGAGGGGGAAGGGGCGGGGGGGGGGAAGGCTTACTATTTCAAGAATATGTTGACAGTTTGATGAGATTTGGCCAAATAATTCAGAAGAGCTGCAGAGAATACAGTTATTATCTGGTAATAAATTAACTGGAACTGCCAAAGAAAATGTGGGCCAAGTGTGCAATAATACTGTAGTCAGTACCAAAAATTACACGTTTATTGATTTTTAGTAATGATCATTTGTTGTAGCTTTTGCATGACTCTCAGCACAGGGCTGAGCATGTTATCTAGGATAACCTTTCGCATAAGAATAACAATGAACTGAGAAATCTCTGCCATCTTTAATCAGCATTTAATGTTTATCGTCTACATAGGAAGGCAGTAAAGCAAAACATGATGCAGCCCAAGAAACACTTCAGTTTTGAAACGACTCTGTTTTAAAGATGAATTCAAAAGCATTTCACTGCTAGTGTGTGGTAGGATGCTGCGTTTCTTCTGGCTGCATAATTTATCTAATTTAATCTGTAATCTACAGGGATGACATCACATTTTGCAGAAGAAACAAAAAATCCCAATTGAACAACATTGAAAGCAAGACTAAAGTGATGACTTGATATTTTACTGAAGTGCCTGTTGTGTTCTTCATTCAACACCTTGTTACTACTATTAATCACTTAGGCTTGATTCCACAAAGGTACTTAAGTGCCTAAACCCCCATTTTTAGGCACCCCTACAATCTACAAAACTGCCACACAGCTGCTGCCTAATCCTGTAAGTGCTTGAACTCACTCGGTGCCTATGTTTTTGCAGTAAAGTTCCCTACATACCTATGTTGCTGCTTCTGAGCATGCACAGTGTTACCTCCCTGTAGGTGTTGGGCTGCTTATCTCCTGCCTAGGCCCCACTGTGATCCACAAACTTAGGAAAGATATGGGACCTGAACCAGTAGGTGTGCTCAGAGGCTAACTCCATACAAAATGAGACAGCCAGGGTGGGGGAAGGGGAAGAAGGATGACTTTTGGCCATCGGTTAGGGTACTCACATGAAATGTGGGAGACCTCTGGTTTAAGTTCCCCCTCTGCCCAATGAAAAGGGATCTGAACACAGAATGTTCAGATGACTGCTCTAACCATTGGCCTATCGAGTGATTCTCGCTCTTTTCTCTGCCCCAATTAATATTTAATTGTTCCAGTTGAATTAAATAACTGAACAACTTCAGTAGGAGAGATTGCAGGAGCTGCACATCAGAATATCTGCTAGCACAGTGGTTAGAGCATTCATGCGAGAACTACATTGATCCCTATTCAAATCTCTTCTCCTCATCAAGCTGAGGAGGACTGGAACCAGGTGAGTACCTGAACCACTGGGCTAAAGGTCCATCATCTTGCAGTTTTGTGTGGAGTTAGGCAGCCTCTGAGCACACCTACCAGCTCATGCTTCTCACATGAATTATGCAGGTGAATGCCTATCTTCCCTAAATTTGTGGATTACAAGTAGAGGTAGGTGCCTCGCTGTAGTCTGTACTTGGTGCTATCTCCATGACAAGGGCAGTATTTAGCTCTCATCAGCATCTCCCATTGGCTAGCTTAGGTGGCCCCCTGTCTAGAATGTTGTCTTTTGTGGATCCCTTTCTAAGGTGCCTATATTTTCCCATTCACTGTATAGGGAGTCTAGGTTCCTAACTCAGGTGGTGTGGAACTCAGTGTTGTTCCTGTGATTTTCTAGGCTCTTAAAAGTTAGGCGTTGTGACACTGAGCTTTGCAAGGCCTAAATCCCTTTGTGGATCTGATAGGGTTGCCAACCTTCCTGGATTGTCCAGGAGTCTCCCAGAATCGGGCTCGATCTCCAGGAGGCTACTGAAGCCACTCTGAGAGATTTAAGGCCACCTAAAAGTCCGGCGGCACAGCAGGGCTAAGGCAGGTTGCCTACCTGCCCTGGCCCTGCGCGGTTCCCAGAAGCGACCAGCATATCTGGCTCCTAGGCACAGGGGCATCCAGAGGGTCTTTGCACGCTGCCCCCTCCCTCAGCGCCAACTCTATAGCTCCCATTGGCTGAGAACCACGGCCAATGGGAGCTGCAGGGGCAGTGCCTGCAGGCAAGGGCAGTGCGTGGAGTCACATGGCTACCCATGAGTCTAGGAGCCAGACATGCCGGTCACTTCCTGGGAACCTCCTGAGGTAAGCGCCGCCCAGCTGAATCCTGCATCCTGCAACCCCTCCTGCACGAATCCCAACCTCCTGTCCCAGCCCTGATCCCACTCACATACCCAAACTCCCTCCCAGAGCCTGCACCCCACACCCCCTCCCTCACTCCAACCCTCTGCCCCAGCCCTGAGCACCCTCCTACACCCATAGTCTCTCCCAAAGCTTGCACTTTGCACCCCAACCTGCACCCCAACCCCTTGCCCCAGGCTCAGCCCGCAGCCCACTCCTCACTCCAAACCCCTCGGCCCCAACCCCCCAGACCAGAGCCCGCACCCCATCCTGCACCCTAACTCCCTTGCCCCAGCCTGGTGAAAGTGAGTAAGGGTGGGGGAGAGCAAACTACGGAGGGAGGGGGGATGAAGTGAGTGGGGGCTGGGCCTCTGGGAAGGGGCGGGCAGAGGATGGGGCAAGGGTGTTTGGGTTTGTGTGATTAGACAGTTGGCAACCCTAGGATCTTAGCCTTAGGATCCTGAAAAGACTAATAGACATGATTCACTTGAAGGCTGCTCTAATTAAGGCCAGGAGTCAGGGCATTGCAGATCCATTATGAGAAGCGGAGAGCCATAAGCAGCTCCTTGACAGCACCCCTCTGCTTAACACAGTGCTATGTTTAGCAGAAACTCAGTGAAGGAGAGAATCTGGGCCTACATCTTCACACCTGTACGAAGGATTGGTTTGAGGGCTGGTTTGGTCAGTTGTTGTTTTATATGAACTGGTTTGCCCTTCCCTATTTGCTAGTAGCTTGTTTTGAATTCCCCGTGGATTGCTTATATCTACTATAGCCACTCCTCCCTATTAGTTTTCCTGTAGATTATTCACCAGCCCAACTTTTTTTTCAAATGCAAGAGCAGACTTTGGAATTCTATCCCATTCATAGTTTCAGGGTTTTTTGTTTTTGTTTTTGTTTTTATTTCCATGTGTCTATTTTTGCAAGGTAATTATAGCTTTAAGCATTGATCATGTTAATGCAACATATAGTAGAAATGTGACTGGTGTTCCCAGATTAAATCCTTGATTTAAGGTTTTGTATCTCAGCCATTGGAATGCAATTTGGCTGAAACCAGGCATATGTGAACTCATTTTAAGAAGAATGGTTTATATTGGCTTTTTAAAATTATCTATAGAGCCATAAAATACATTTTCTTCAGATGATTTTTTTTTTTTTTTTGCCACCACTAGCAAACAAAAAAATTACGGTCACATTTTGATTTGGTGGGAAATGTAGCCTTTTCTGTTATTATGAAAATAAAATAAAATAAAGAGGCTGGCTGAACATATGCTGTAGCTACTTTTCCTTAAAATAAATGCTCTGACATAATAATGATCTTCTGATAATATACTCCCACATTGCACTGAAGGTTCAAGGAGGAAGCAGTGTAATATGAATTTCATTTAATTAGAATGAAATCAAATTGCATTCTAGCCCCCTGAATGTTTGGGGGAAATTCAGACCCTGAGTTTCTGGTCCTAAGTTTGTGTCCACTTATTTATCTTAAAATGTAATATTAACTTAATCCAGTGAATTCAAACTCTTTTTGACAGCAAGGAAGCCAGGACAAAATTGTCTATAGTATTTTTCACATGACCCAACATAAATGTTCAACCTCTTGGTATCTGCAATAAAGCATTTTTCATCTAATTGTGTGAAATGCTTTACAAACAAATGAAGAAATGTAATCACATTTATACTATATATCATATGGATGGTCATTAAAATGGAAGAAAATTCATAATGGGCCAAATTCGGCAGTCTTTGTTATACATATTTTTATTCAGACCTTACAAAGGCATACTTTTATTGAAGTTGAAGGGATTTCATCTGAATAAGTACTGAGAAAAAAAATTTGGACCTTGGTCCAATGTGATCTTGAAAAGTATAGTAGCATGGGCATAATTATTTCAGTTTTTAATTTTCTTTTCCTTGACCTAAACACTTGGAAGAGGACATACTTCCAAAGCTTGTTATTTGGAGAATACTTTGGACTAGGGTGACCAGACAGCAAATGTGAAAAATCAGGACAGGGGGTGGAGGGTAATAAGAGCCTATATAAGAAAAAAAGACCCAAAAATCGGGACTGTCCCTATAAAATCAGGACATCTGGTCATCCTACTTTGGACTTAAATTAGGCTAAGATTTTCGAAAGTAACAAGTAATTTTTGGGTGCCCAACTTAAGATACACTTAAGCAGCCTGACTTTTCAGAGGGCAGATGGCTCAGCACTTTCCAAAAATCAGGCCTCTAAGATAGGCATACAAAATTTGCACCGAAAATCAGTTTTGAAACTCTTGACCTTACAAGCCAAATCCTATAAATTAGACACTGAATTTTTTTTATTTATTTTTTTGCCTATAAAACAGTAATATAACTGGAGATGTTACTGTATGTAATATTTATACATAAGACTTTCTTGGATTAGTTCAATGTCTACAGCTACAAAGAAACAGTTCTTTCTCAATGTGCTGCTATCACTTAAAGGGATCAGCGTAAACAGTTTACAATTAACCAGTCATTTCTAGTAAACGTAATGGATTAATTCAAAATCAATAAACTTGTTTCCAGCCACACTTTAATAGGGGAAAGTTTATTTTGAAGAGCAAAGACAGTTTAACACAGATGCATATCAATCCTGTGAAAATAAGATTATTACATTGTGTCACAAGACTCAATTTTCACATATACTCAGCTAAATTATACACTCTAATCCCAAATCTGGCTGCCCAAATGCACATTTGTATGTTCAAATATAGATATAGGACCTAATTTTAGGTACTTAACTTTGAAAATTGTGCTCTTGAAGGTCAAATACTATAAAAAAGCATGTCCAATCAATGAGAGTGCCCAGAAAAATGTATGGGAAGCGCACAAGGCACGTAAAATTGGTTCACTATTTTTAAAATCTTTATTATGATTTCTCAGATTCATTGGTTGCCATTCCAATTTGTACATTAACTGTTTTGAAATAGTTAGCAGTACCGTGATAAATATTTTTAGTGAGTTGCAAGCTGAAAATGTATATATTTAGATATATTCTTTTTTTAAACATTTGTACTACTGCCCAAGACAAAGGCAAAGTATATCTGTCACATCTGCGTATCTGATATCTATAATGAACCCAACAAAGTAATATCTAAACAGTAACAAAAATTACACAAGCAGAATGAAAGACTATTCTCCTTCCATTCTTTGTACATGCCACTGTACTGGTCTAGGTTTTTCATTGCTTGTTTGGTCCTCTTCTCTTCTCATTCAGTACGTAATGTATATGCTGTGCATAGGGCCAGGCATGCTTTTGTTCATTGCTGTGGGTGTCAGTTCATGGTGACATGACAAGTTGGTATTTTTTTTCTGGATGATGCTATCTTGTGCTTCAGAATCTAAATTTTGATTTTAAAAAAGACGGTGAGAATCCCCCCCTCTGCACTGGTCCTTGTATACCACTGTGGCATCTTACAGGGTCTGTAAAATCCCCTCAGCTGGCCATAAAGTATTCCCTCAGCACAAGTGCTAAATAGGATGGCCGCACACTGCCCTATTTGGGCCCCCTCACAAGCCCCAGTGCAAAAGGCATGTCAGGGCAGGAGGGAAGCCCCCATAGTGCATGCCCATCTGACCTTTCTGGACAACTCCAGGTTGCAGAGTTGTACTTTAGCAGTCCAGAGCAACCTTCATTTTGGCTGCTGATATCACTCCAGTTAAAACAGGAATATAAATATCAGATCAATATGGTATTGGCTTTCTGTTACAGAAGGCCTGATTTTAGGAGGTGCTGCAAAGCCTCCACAGATCCCACTGACTTCAGATGTGGTCAGTGCTTCTGGAAGTTAGACCCAGAAATTACCTGTTTTACCATCCTATCACTAATGCATGTCCATGTATTTCTTAATTGTTAGAGTCATAGCCTTGAAATATTTTATAGAAATAAAAGAATTTCAACAACTGTGTAGCAATGAAGACGTAACAACTAAAACTCTATAAAACTGTTAACACTGCTCAGGGGCAAAATATAGTTCCCTCAGATAAGACAGGAAAAAGCAACAGACAAGAGAGGGTAGCATCTCTTTACATTAAAAAAAATGTAAAAAGTAGCACAGACGAGGTTTTAATTATCTAGAACACACATACAGAATTAAACAACCTAAGAGACCTGTAAATCAAAATTATTATAGAATATAGGCAGGACTTGGAAACAGCTGGAATGTGCCTGTATGTTGTACATCTCTCTGAAGTTCCTGTCTTGTTCTCCAGAATCCTACTTTTCAGTTATTTAAAAAAAAAGTCTAGTTGTCATGGTTGCAAAGAAAAACTCAAGAAACATGAACAGGGTGTAACCAATGCAGGGATGTCTGCAGTGAGCATGCACCGGTAACTCTGAGGAATATTAACTGCCCACTCCATAACAGTGTGATATTAACTCAGACACCCAGGATTATAATTTAAATGTCCACACTGTTAACTATTCCAGACCTCATAAGTAAGGCGAGGGAGAGTCACATAACTACATAATTTACTGTGAGTGACATTTCATTTTGGTTGTGTTTAAGAGATACCACCACTTAGTCTTTTCCCACTATATTGAAGGAGACAAGCTGAAGAATCCCATTCAAACCAAGCTCAAGGAGACTAGTAGAGTCCCGAGAGTATGCAACACCATATTTTGAACATCTGCTCTACCTACTGTGAGCAGCTTCATATTCTGGCAACACACATGGGTGGTGTTTATGTTGTGGGCAGAGATGAGATGAGTAACACTGCCTTTTTATTTTCCCTAGTCTCACCCTTGAATGTTGGAATAGAACAAAAAGGCCTTGAACGAACATTCAACCGAAGAAGCAGCAATTCTCCATAGCTGTCTCCAACCCATTTCAGTCACTACAGCATAACAAAATAGAAAAGAAGAGGGCATAAACTCACTCTTTGCTGACTATTACAGACTTCTATAATAAACAGCAGGAACCTCACTGAAATCATCACCAAAATACAGAGCTTCCTGTCAAAGAGCAATTAGTCTCATTAAACAATGGCAATGGCTTTCATAAATCCACTTTAAACAGAGAATCTTTTATATTAAATCCCTTAGGATTAGAAACAAATACCAACCCAGCCCTCCCACCCCTGAGCCCAAAAATGTTTAATATAGACATCTATAAAAACCTTTCTGAAACAATTATATAATGCCCTAAAGAGAACACTCACAATTCCTAACCACAGGAAAAATTAACCTGTCTGATAAGCAGCAGCCATCTACATTAGAAATAACTAACATTGATCACCAAGCCCTTTGTTGACATCTGAATTTTGGGGCCTGTCTACAACAAGATGAATTACTGATCAGTGTATCTAATGTTAAAAATCATGAATTACCAGACAGTCTTCTATAACAGATATTTTTACTGAAACATGTAAACAGATTTCCCAACACTCAGCCCAAAATAAACCTCAGAAGTCTAGCTAATATTTTTCATTTTCACAATCCTCTGCAGTTCCTTGTTTTGCCCATGAACTGAAGTGGAAGTGCTGAAATACTGTAAGAAAGGTTCACCCACTATTTCTAACCCAACCAAAAATGAAGTACAAAAATATCTCCGCTCACAAGAAAGCCTGATCTTGTGAGATTTCTAGCCCAGTTTTGTAGACCCAAGAGGATGGGTTAGTGTCAGTGCCTTAGACTTTGAATACAAATATGATATTTTGGGTGGTTATTTTAATCCAGATTCTAGAGGTTTACTTATCACTAATTATTGCATATCTCTGTGTTAGCTTTAAGTAATAGGTTGGAAAGGCAAGAAGTTTTGAATATTTTAGCATGCCCTATATAATTAACATTAATATAATTAATGTTTTGCGTTTTTTATCATGCAAAGACAGGAACTTAGTAATTGATCAGATGATGCAGTTGTACCTCCATAAAAGAGTTCAGAAATTTTCTGAAGTTTCTCTGAAGAAATTTTTTTGGGGAGAAAATAAGCAAACCTGCTGTGTGCAAGAATGATGGGGCAACAGAGCGATCATGAGTAACAAGAAATATACAGGTGAAAGTTTGTCGGAGATTACACTATTCTCTGCTGTCAGGCATCAGTTACACTATGAATGAGAAACAAGTTAAATCAGAATATCATCACAGATTGCTTGTACCCAGGCAGGTCCCCAGACAATCTGATGTAAAAAATAATAATGTGATAACCAGGGACCATAACATGAGACATTATCTCATGTGATCAGACAGACAAAAAGAGAGGCTACTTTCTTTTTTCTATGTGTCAGGTAACTTGATTAAAATGATTGGCATTTCCTCTTCTTCGTATCACTTTCAAGATGAACTGCCTCTGCAAATTGCAGAGCATCATAAATCAGCTAGCATAAATCATGCGAGAGGAGATTTTCTGTGAACCTTCCAGTCTTCAAAGTTATATTTCAGTAACTACTGAAACAGCAGTGATATCAAAGTTTTACTGGAAAAAGCAAAAGCACTGTGTATCACGTGCTGTGAATACTCAAAGTAGACATGACTTTGGGGCACAGTTCTTTTTGTTGTTGTTTCCCCCTTGGTCCCAGCCTAGGCTACCAGCAGCAGCGTATTGGTTCAGAAGCAGATCCAAGGTTTCCACCCCTCCCAGCCTATTCTCTGCCCTCTTGCTTTGGGAAACCCCTTACTCCTCTGCAAAGGTGTGTGGCCAAAGTTAGAAACTAGCCCTTTGCAAGAATTGCAAGAGGTAAGATTTGAATCCTTACATTCTAACTACTTCTGTCATTTTGGTTCTGGGTTAGATATAGAACAGGAAGGGGCCTGTTTTTTAATGGGATAGATTCTGATACTATTACTCATGCTGAGTGATACCTTACACCATAAATTGCCCTGTGAAGTCAGTGGTACTATTCATGGTGTAATGTACTATTCCAGGTGAGGAAAGTCATCATGGTCTGGGGCTGCATCTGCTTTGGATGAAACCCAAGGTTACAGAAATCAGTGAGAAAGAGCTGTTAAGCTTTTGGCATTGTTGAACTTGAATCTGAGCCATGACCTAGACCCGAGTCAGCCTTAAACCCACAATTTTTTTCTAAATCCAATCTGGACCTTTATCTGAATTCCACCTGTTGTTTAAAGAGCATCTGAAACCTCATGAGAGACTTTGAAAAAATTTCTACTTAGAAATAGTGTTGCTTACAGATTGTATTGTCTCTGTTATAATTAGCAGACAGTAGGAACAGATGAACACAATAAAATATTCTTTTTTTTTCATGCCCATGCACTTTGTAATAAATATGAAAGATTAAAAATTTGATTGTACAAGCAGCTGTTTCAAAACAAAATGGTCTCTAAAGGAAAATGTAAGAAGGTGCCGATAACTCTTTATGGAAGCAGCTATTCATTTTGATGCCATTCCTTAATATGGGAAGTTTAATGGTGCAGAGAATCTTATATAGGTCATCTGGATTTATGTGAATTCAATACATAAAATATATATGTACAGGGATGGAAGGAAATCACTCAATAAGGCCAAGGTCATCATGATCTGGTTTTGCAAAATATTGTCCATTTTTAAATGTTTCACACTTTTCCTGTGTTCCTGGCTCAGCTGTGACTCCCAAACTGAAACAATCATGTAATTTTCTACTTTAATAAAACATTGCCTTGCTCCTAGGATTGAAGGGGGGATAAGAAATAAGAACATATACATCCCAACATTAACCTAGCAAATATGGGACCGCAGTGGGAGGCTGAGCTACTGCAGTGCTTGGAACCATTCACCATCTACAATTTTTAAAACAAAAAAGGCAGGTGAGCAAGTGGATTTGTTGAGCTCACTCTGAGACAGTCTCACCAACTTGACTACATACTTACTGCATTCCATTTGTCAGCAATAATCCTGACATACTGAGAAAATGTGGAAAACAGGTAAAGAGAAAGGTGTAGTCTGAATGCAGGACTAAGAGGCAGGAATTCCTGAGTTCTCCTATACTGACTATTTCTCTGGCCTTTGAAAGTCTCTTAACCACTGTGCCTAAGTTTCCCCATCTGTAAAATTGGAACAGCAGCATTTAGGTACCCTACAGTGAGGATTAACTAGCTTGTTATTTAATCAAAGTTATCTGAATAAGGCAAATGCTAAGTACTATTATTTGGGAAATTTCTCTGTCGCATACTGCTAGAGTTGAAAAAAAAAGGTGTTTCAAAGAGAACTATGTTTCTCGTATGCAGACATAACTATTTTAGAGCCACCTTATAACCGCCATCTCCCATTTAGGATAAATGTGAAGAAGTTATTGTAATCCAGTGTTCTCAACCCCAAACATAGGCCCATGTCTCTGGCCAAATACAGGCACATTCAGGAATCTGAACTATATGGGCAGGCGCTCACTAGACATTGTTTTGGTAAGGGTGCACGTGGGTAACTGAGAAGCAGGAGGAAAGCCAAGCAGATACATCCTGGGAGCATGTTAAGTGGACCCTGGGAGAAGCATAGAGAGAGGCTATGGGTTGGGGTGCTGGCTGAAAGCAGCTCTGACCTTTACGCAAGGAAACTGTGTTTGATTCCTCCTGTGCTCAGGGAAACAGGACGTTGTGCATTCCTTGTAAATACACAAAAGTGCATTAAAGAAATACCTCTCACCCATTTCTCCTAACCGAACTGTCTACATGACCTTGAATTTTTGGCTAGCTGCTCAGATCAAAAGGGGCAATGATATTCAATTAATGATATGGACCATACAAGAAAGGTGACTACATATCCACCTATGCTATATAAGGCAACCTGATTATAGACAGTAAACTGAAAAATCCAATCAAGTCACCCCTTGTAATGTCTTCTAACAAGTATTCCTATGGCATGTATAGCATCCCATTCTGCACTTGATGAATGAACTCCAGATATTAAAAAAAATGATGAAAGTACGCAGCTGGAAATGACCAGCAGAGTACTGGTTTTACTGTAACCAGCATCTCACAAAACCCTAGGAAAATAGATTGTATCTTTTAAAGGATATTTTTAACTAAAGGGAGAACTATCACGGAAACATATTCTGAATTGAATTGATCCTCCATCTTATGATATTAGGTTAATTCAAGACAAACAAAAGCTATACAGACACCAAAGCGAAAATGTTTGTAGTGTTCTTATAGCCATGTTGGTTCCAGGATATGAGAGAGACAAGTTTGGAGAGGTAATATCTTAGAATTTGGTTCAATAAAATATATTACTTCACCCACTTTGTCTGTGAATACCAGGTCACTCAAGTGCAGAAAATGAAATAAAAATGCAAAGTCATGGTTCCTATTTCAAAGCTATCTGACATTTTTATCTGCAAATCAATTCACCATCACAATAAAGCAAGTCTGTGTCTTTTAACCTTTTCCCATAGTCACGGACTGTGGCGTGCAAGTTGTTGTAAGCAAACTCTTTCTTTCTTTTCTTTAAAGATGTGATAAATGGCTTGACTACAATGGAGGGTAATTTCAATGTTATGGAATTACATGCCAACTTTCACTGCAGTAGACCTGTACAAGAAAGAAAGCTGAGCCCAATCAAAATCAGAGCTATGGCAGCTGATGATGAGGGGCTAAATAACTCATCAATTAGATCCCCTCTGCTTTCCTTCTTTAAACAAAACAAAAGAAAAAACCACCACCACCAAGAAAAACTCACAACATGCCCCCCCCATAACCCCCTTTTGTTCCAAATATTTTGTGTTCTCCATTTAAGGTTGCCAAATTTCTAATCACACAAAACTGAACACCCCTGCCCCACCCCTTCTCTGAGGCCCCGCCCCCAGCTCACTCCCTCCCACCTCCCTCCATCGCTCACTCGCTCCGCCCTCATTCAGTTTCACCAGGCTGGGGCAGGGAGTGGGGGTGAGGGAGGCAGTGAAGGCTCTGAGGTGGGGCCAAGGATGAGGCATTTGGGGTGTGGGAGAGTGGTCCGGACTGGGGGTTGAGGTGCAGGGGGCAGGATGAGGGCTCTGGCTGGATGTGTGGGCTGTAGAGTGGGGCCAGGGATGAGGAGTTTGGGGTTCAGGAGGGGGTTGGAGCAGGGAGTTGGGCTGTTGGGGGCGTGCAGGCTCAGGGAGAGAGTTTGGGTGTGGGATGGGACCTCTGGGGTAGGGGGTTGGAGTGCGGGAGAGGGTTCGGTGTCTGGGGTCCCGACGCTGCTTACCACAGCTTCCAGGAAGTGGCCACCAGGTCCCTGCAGCCCCTAGATGCATGCCTTAGCCCTGGCCCCCTGCTATGCCGCCAACCAGATTTTTAACGGCCTAAGTAGAAGAAAGGTGAGACAGAGAGAGAAAGGAGCTGGCCAGCTGGTGATTTGAAGGAAACAGTAGGTAAGGCTCTGTGATCTGATCAAAGGGAGAGCAAAAGGCCTGTGACCCAGCTATAGGTGGAGGGTG
Source organism: Macrochelys suwanniensis (assembly GCA_033296515.1). Taxonomy (NCBI): domain Eukaryota; kingdom Metazoa; phylum Chordata; order Testudines; family Chelydridae; genus Macrochelys; species Macrochelys suwanniensis. The sequence continues at coordinate 132,654,192 of CM065776.1, read as the reverse complement.
GGAATAGAAGAAGTATGTCTGCTTATGTTAAAGAGGAATAGTGGGGAAGTGATGAGAATTACGGTAGAGGAAGACTCCCAATTTGTTTGATTGATTTAATTTTTTGGGAGATCAGAAATGATTGAGGATCAGAGGGGTCAGAAGTAATATTTCTGGACAAGGGAAGGAAATATGTAATTGACAGACCTAACCCAATATCTTCTTGTGGGCACATTCCAACTCTGGTTCAAAGTTTTAGCAAATGCCCAAAGAGACCAAGGATGCAGGTTTTTATGGGCCAGGCCTGATGCAGCTTAAAAAGGGATAGAGAGCTTCTGTTTGTTTGCTTGCTTGCATTATTCAACTATCAAATGTGCTTGGCAAGTAATAGCAACATTTGGTGAACAAAGAATTAATAATATTTAATCAGCTGTAGTAGAAGGAAGTAAGAGAGGTGTATGAAGTAGGAGCTAAAAGTTCAGAAGAGATAGTAGCAGGAAAAGAAGATATAGTTTGAACCAGGTCCTCAGCTGCGTATATGTCTGCATAGGTCCATTAAGGAGAACTAAGTACCCTGGATTTACATCAGCTGAGATGAATGCCTGGTGTGCTTAGCAAGAAAAATGGCAGTGCTGAAGAGAGAACTAACAGGTGTGTAATGGAAGATGCTTGTGTGGCTCCTGAATTTTCTACACAGGCGTTTAAGGGAAGTGGGTTCCTAGACACGGGCACAAAAAACACTGTAATATTCACAATAGATGCAATGCTTTCAGAAGTGGTGTGGAGAGACTAACATGTTATGGAACTAAAGAATTAAACTGCTGTTCCTGGATCCTGAGATTCAGATTTGAGTTTCTTTACTGATTGTGCTTTCTCATATTTCACAATTCACATTGCATAGGGCTTAGACACCCTGGGCTAGGTTCTCTGCTACCTTTAAGGTTACCATATTTCAAGTTTCACAAATAGAGAAAACTACTTGGGGGCGGGGGGAGGAAGCTGGAGGGAGATAGGGGGATACAACTCTCCAGCTGCCCAGCTTTGAAGGCAGTTCCGTTACCAGCAGCCTGTCAAAAGTAAGCATGGCAATGACATACCATGCCACCCTTACTTCTCCATTACTGTTGGTGGAAGCACTGTCTTCAGAGCTGGGTGCCTAGTCAGCAGTCACCACTTCCCAGCTGCCCAGATCAAAATTATGGATGTAAGTTCTTATTTCAAAAAATGGATGGAGATTGGAGGACCAACTTGTACAGGAAAACTTGGACATATAGTAACCCTAGGTACACTGCTCAAGAGACTCAGCACAGAAGCTCCATTGATAAGCATATACTGATTTACAATCTACTTTAGAGCATTCTGCATGCTCCAGGAACCAACATGACCTTTGGAGTAGGAGCAGCCTGGGAAGGGGGCTGCTTTAACTTATGGTAGTGCCCCGCTACCTGTGGCCAAGCAAACATTTGCATCATGAATGTTTGTGTGAAAATATTTGCACAGATATTCATGTGACTTTTCCTCTGTAAAAATATTCTTAAGAAAGCACAATCTCACTCATGATTGTATAAAAATAATAAAAAAGACCAAAGTGAATTCTTAGTTTTTATTTGAATGTATTTGTGAGTATGTTCTCACAGTATTCAGCCAGCTTTGCCCTCTGGTTTGCCCTTAATAATCTGTCCCTAGGAGGGTACTGAGGTTTAAGATTTTCAGAGGTGTCTAATAGAGTTAAACATCCAATTCCTTTGAAATTTATAGAGACTTGGGGCTTTAATTCTTTTAGGAGCCTTTGAAAATTCTAGCCTAACTGTATCAAAGAACAACTTAACAGGCTTGTATCTTAGAATCCTTCATTCTTGCAGGGATCAGGAACGACTGGGTTGAAATCTAAAATGTATGAGATCAGCATTCAAAAGGACTAATTACATCTAAGATGTGAATTAGTGGAAACTGATTTATATGGAATACATTTTAGTGGGGAAATATAATACAAAGCAATACTTTGCTTTCATTTTTGCATATTACTTTACTCTTATGGGAAGGGAGGGACTTCTCAATAGGGCTTTCAGACAGGGTTTTTTTTCAAAACAGGGTGCTGCAGTTTTTCCAGGGGGTGAAAAGTAGAGGTATTTAAAGATAAAATATCTTGGCACCCATGAATGTCGTTTGGCTCACCTCGGTAGACTGAGGATCCTGCCTCAACTATTACTAACATAGAATGTTACCTTTGTCTGGAAAACAACATATTATAATGCGGATTTCATGAATTTACTGCAAAGTATTTTTTTAAAAAACACTAATGTCCATATGTGTGGTCTGGCATGTCGCTCTGCTAGCAGCTTTTTGTCATTGAACCCGGTGGCAGATGTAGCTTCCCAATTTAATGAGTGACCCTGCCTGGGAAGTGGTGGGGGAGGTGGCTCTGTGCAGCACCCAGACTGAGCTGCTCAGAGTGGGAAGAGGCCCTGTCACAAGCCCAGCACTTCACCCCCATGTCCCTGCTGCCTGAAGACAGGGACACAAGAGGGCATTACCCCTCTCCCAGGGCTCTCTTGCAGATTCTGTTCTTTGAGCCTCTAGTGATGCACAATTCTAACATTGTGCCACAATGTGGCTGGGAAGGTGCCACCATGATGCGAGTCCTGGGATATGGAGGTGCAAAGGAGTGAATGCAGATCCCCGTCCTGCTCTGCCTGTCCCACCCTGTGGGGTGCCTTCGCACCCTTGTTTTCATAATTTCAGTGAGTGCAGTTGAACCCATAAACCTTTGTGGTTGAAACTTTAAATGAAAGTGCTGTGCTCTTAAATAAATGCCTGCCTGATATGTACAGTGCATGAAGAAATTGAATGCTGTTTATATTTTATGGCATTTTATTCCTGTCTGTCAAATGTCTACTCACATGCCAGATTTCTGCAGGATACGGGTGTGAGTGTGGAGGTCTCCTGAGAATTTCTGAATGCAAGCTGTACGTGAAATAGATTCAATAACACTGGTAAAAAATGAAGTCAAAGAAATTCAGAAGAGCAACACAGTGGCTTCCTAAATATATTACAGACCATTATCAATCTTACACTAACATAGTTGACTACACAATCCATCAATGAATCAAATGTTTGTGAAAGACAACTTTCCATGTTTAAATTTCTGAATAGCAGTATAGCCAACCATTGGAGGTAGAGGACCATAACACATCCTACCATAGTCTGATGTATTGACTTTACAGATGTTAACACTGGGCTGCCCCACTGGCACAGATGTTTGTTCTGCTGCTAGGCAAGGGAACTCTTGACTGAAACTCCTCAGGTTTTCAGTAATCAAAAGCATCATAAATCCAGGCAAAGAAAGAGTCTTGAGTCTTTTACAAGTATAAAAACGTAGAAAGTAAGGGATTACATGCTATACTGATGTTGGTGTGTATTACTCCATCTTTTGGTTTTGGTATTAGCATTTTCGAAAAAGAAACTGCAGAAGATAATGGTATGCTTGGAGGACAACACTGAGATTTGTAAAAATATTTCCATTCCATAATTTCTTCAGTGTGTGGGATGATATTTTCAAATTTGACAATTCTGGGGCAGGTCTCTGGAACCATAATGGACCATTTGGTGTTACTAACCTGGTGATTGATCCTTCTGCCATTACAGTGAATGGCAAAATTCCACTGGAGTTCAATTGTGAATGGGTGAGCATGTGGCCCTCCAATTTATGGGTAAGCATTGGTTCATAAGTGGTTTTACTATTAAAAAGGCATTCTCGTGCTTGTGTGTCTCTGAAAATCAACTACACTGGACACATCCATGAAGAATACAATGAGGATAAATGATACGTATGCTGGGCTTAGTTCTCCACTGTTACCTCCAAAGCTCCCCACCTACAGCTTTGGAGTTGCAAGAACATAACGGCAAAAATCTTCCTGGAATCAACCAGTTGCAGAATTTGGAATTTGCAGGGAGCACATGCTGGAGTATGTGTAATTGCCATGCCCAATTATAAGAAGATCACACAAGCCAGAATCAATATATTTCAAGTAAGGGATTTATCTATATGAGGTCTGTGCTTATCAGGAATAATTAAGGGTGAATGTGTGAGGTGGCAAGGCCAGATGACTGGAACCCCAGTCTCTTATGTAAACATAGGTTTGCAGTAGCTAAGAACAAAATATTACATAGCTTTGTCATGGGTAAATTTTAGGCTTGACTCCTATGTGCCTTAGTGGCAGACCTATCACAACTTCAGTGGAAGCTGCTGGTGCTTAGCATCCCTGAAATAAAGGCTGCCATTAGTGTCTTGTAATGTATTGTGGAGACATCTGGGCAAATGAGGTATATATTATACTCTATGCGGATTTAGGAAGAAAACAGGGCATGAGTTTCACAGGAAGTAAGACCATTGCACTCTTTTATATATATTTCTTGGGTGTGGGGAGGGAAGAATACATTTCAGCTTAGTGATATCTGATACAGCCTCTGTTGGGAAAGATATCCTGCTCTGGCAGGGAGGATAGAATTGATAACCGAACAGCTTGTTTTTCTCTCCGTATTTTATTCTTAATTTTAATTGTAAATGGCAGGTTAGACTCTTTTTTTTTCTTTGAAATTTGGGACTTTTACCCTGAGATTTTACCCTGAAGGTTGTACTCAACAAAGTGGGAGGAGAGGTTATACCCTTGAGCTAGCAAGCATTCCTTCTTTATATTCACCTTTCCATAAAACTTCTACGGAACAAATTTACTTTGGCCTGGTCCAGTGAATTGCTGAGTTCTAATATTGAATGCTGCATTTTGGAAAAAAAGTACTGAGGAAACAAAAAGTAAGAGGCCTGACTCTCCCCTGCTTTGCAGCTGTATAGTCATGTATTCCAGTGCAAAGAGGGTACACATCAGAACAGTAGTGTTTTATACCCCGTTTGCATGATTTTAAATGACTGCACAAGGTCTAAGGCAATGGAGGCTCAGGCTGGGTATGTGTAGTCAGTTCAGTCAAGTTTTGCCCAAACTGTGATCCTAGCATTGTGTGGTGTTTAGATGTTGCTTGTAATTATTAGAACTGGGAGCACGGGCTGTTGGGAGTCTGAAAGGACAGGAAAAAGGTGGGAGGGAGTTGAGAGGACCTGTTAGTTTGTGAGTACCTTGCCTGACTGATAGAACACATTGTAAAGGAGTTTTTAATAAAAAGGATTTAGCTATATATTTAGGATTTATATATAGGATTTAGCAAGGAATGCTTGCTAGCTCGAGGGTATATGTATGTATATATATATATATATATATATATTATATATATATATATATATAAAACAAGGCACACAATGTTTGGTGTGAAAATAGTTCCTGTAGACATGTACTAATATAGCAATGTTTTTTAGATAAAGCCGCCTACCCAACACACAGAACATTGTGTAAAGATAACTGTATTGCAGAAATACTTGCACACTTGAAGAATTCCCTCTGACTAAATTAGCAAATTAATTTTGTTGGTATTTGTTTTTTCATAAAATGTTAAACTACTTGGTCATCTATCTCATGATGCTACTTAAGATTAACTGTGTGGGCGTTTTTATGGAAAGAGCATTACAGAAGGCTTTGATGCTGGATGGTTAACTACTGTTTGTTGACATATTTAATATATTTTTTCCATTATTATTAAAGATAAACTCATTTAAGGTCATAGTCTTTCTGACCACATAATGCTTATTACCCGGATGCTCTGAGACATCAGTAATGCTGCTGTCACTTAGAGCTAAAATTAGAAAGCTAAATCTGAAAGAAAATGCAAAATATAAAATTAGAAATGCAGATTGTTACATTCTAACTTGCTCATAGTTTTAACACAAACTTATAAAGAAGGAATGAAATAGGGAGAGATGGTACTGCCGGGTGGATGCTGGTACATTTAAAATATTCTGCTAACTAATAGGAACAAATGATTGATGGGGATTAACATCTTGTATGACTCATTAATACGGTATGTTGTACTACTGCTAGATGGGTTTACTTCCTTGAATCAGGTCACAGTCACAGTAATTGGTGGTGTAGCCACTGTAAAGTCACAACAGAATTAAAAAATACAGCTGTCCTTGCTCAGATGGTGGCCTTGCTGGCACCTCTGGTTCAGAGAGATATCAGACGGTGAATGTTTAAAATATAGGGTCACATTTTTGACACGCCTGGTGTAGGTGCACCATGGGGAAGAGAGGGTTCCAGAGTCTTTCTGCCCCCCACTCCTCCCACTCCCCCCCCCATCTTGCATCCCGATACAGGAACAGGCATAACGTGGGGAGGAGCACAGGAGCTAGGCTACCACCACCATCGTCTTCCCATCTCTCCCCTGAGTGGGTAAAGGCAAGTGCTTGGGTCCACACCAACAAGCAGAGTAGGTGGGAACAGAAGGGAGGTCGTGCTGCAGTCTGCAAAATGCTGTTGGAGTTCCACTTGCAATATGTTCTGAATGGCTTTTCTCTGCTTTAGCTCACTGACGATTACTTGAGTATCCTGACCCCTCTGAGTATTAAACTCCCACAGGCCAAGCAACTCTGTGCTCACACTGCCTCTGCTACTGTCACTCTGTTCAGGGCCTTGCTCTGCTTGAGTCATCTCTCCCTGAGATCCACTGTCTAAAACACTTGCTGCCAGAAAGTTCACCTGTGGGACAATGCAGCAATTCTAGCTGCCATAAATATACAATGCCGAGGGCCTTGGAGGAAAAAAAGTGAGTGGGACTGTCTGGGACCACCTACGACCTCTCCCCTCCTTTGAAAGAGAATGCCTTGTGTTTGCAGGATGAATCAAGCCCATGATGTACATAATATTCTAGATGCTTCATCGCTACCTGAAAGCTACCGTCCTACGACACTTCCTACTTGAATACTTTAGAATGAGCTTTGAGACTTGGAGGAATTCTTCCAAAGTGTGACCTATGGAGGATCCTCACAATTATTTGTCTGTCCCTTCTGTCTTGATGTTTTATGTAGAGCCGTGTAAAACATTCAGTGTGAAACCTGTTTTTATCTGATTTCTGGTTTCTTTACAATAAAAAAATTCCTCGAGTATTCACTCATACATACAAATGCATGTGCACTGGCCATTATTTCACCTATTTTGTGCTCCCTTTATGAAAGCATTGGAGTGATTGTATTTTACTCGGAGGTTCACAAAATGCTTATCTTGAGCTCTTAAACTCAAGTACGTGTGGAGAGTGAATTTTAAGCTTGTAGAGTCAAATATCTGCACCGTAAGTGGTGCATTTAATACCATATGGGATGTTGCTTGACACAGCAGGGGAATAGGGTCCCCAAAACCTTTCACTAGAGCTCCAGCAGTGAGGCAGTTAAATGACGTACCTAAGGAACAGACCTCATCTGCATACCCAGGTGCTTTGTGTGTATGTGAGGGGGGAAATTCTAATTAAATTCTAGCCAATAAATCTCACAGTAGGTAAACGTTTCTAGGAGTGATACAGGTTTTGACTGAAGCATGGCCCAGAAAGGAAAATGTTTACAATTTTCCAAAATTACCTTATCCTATGTATCTGGTACAATGTTGCTGTTGCCCCCAGAGAGGTAAAAAAAACCCACCTCACTTCTTGCTGGCAGTTCATAGGGTAAGTGGTATGTTCATCCAATCAAGGAAGAGAAGCAATACAAAGTGACTTCAGTGACCAATCACAACAGACCAACGCTGTCAGTGATACACATAAGGAATATTAAATACTAGCAAGTGGTCAGCAATCAATTTATAGAGGGAAAGAAAACTCACATAAAAGGTAGTTGAGTAAATTAGAATTATAACTATAACTATAACTGAAGAACAGGAGTCTAAATTCATTTAGTAAATTATGTTGCCCATTTGTTCATATTTGTTCATTACAGATTTTAAACTCAGGCCAGGTTAGGTGAAATCCACACCCTTCATCCAAGCAATCCTGGGCCATTTATTGTTTTATGTTGAACCAAGGAGATATTTTCAGTTGTGACCTGTGTTCCCCTTAAGGTGCTCACCTGCACGGCCCATCAAGGGCCACACACCTGATGAGTGGAGCTGAGCATCCACGCATCCACAGGGGCCTGGAGAGGAGAGAGGTGTAGGGTGAGGTAGAGGAATAGGAGATGGGTGGGGAGCTTGGGGTGTGCACGGCTGCATCGGGGAGAGACACCTCTCCCCCAGCCCCAGGGCTGCTGTGGTGAGAGAGGACTGGAGGGAAGTCCTCTCTCTCTGCCGCAGCCCCGGGGCAACCTGTACCCCAAACCCCTCATACCCGATCCCACCCCAGAGCCCGCACCCCAAGCTGGAGCCCTCACCCTCCCCTGCATCCCAACCCTCTACCCCAGCCCTGATCCACCTCCCATACTCTGAACCCCTTGGCCCCACCCCTGCCACACATCACCTCCATATTGGTGCACATAACAAAATTCATTCCACACATGGATGGAAAAAATTAGAGGGAAAATTGGTTATGACTTGAAACCAGTAGAACTGGGTAGTTTTCACTGAGTTTTCTTTCATGTACAGTATTCCATTGAACCTGTAATTCAGAATAAAACTCAGGTGTTGGAAACCCACATATACCTGAAATGAAGCAAATGTTCATATAAACCCTTGTGAAGCAAAATTTCTGATTTTTCCCCAGTTGTCCTATACAATTATTTGTATCATGAGCTAACTTTCCTGCACTAACCTGACTGTTGTATTTCTGCCTTCAAATATCAGCTAGCCTGTCATTTTGAAGGACATTGTAAGTCTTCCTTTACAGATTAGGCAACATAATCAGGACTCATTATAACTTATGGTGATCGACTAGGGGAGAAAAGATGGATGCTGGCTCTCTTGAAAGGGCCTATTTATGTCTTATAGCTGATAGTAGTGCCTTGTGATACTTTCTTGGCCATCTGCACGCTGTAATTATCCTTCCCTGTTGTAACATTTCTCCTCCTTGTTTTTTTCCTCCCCCTAAAAATTACTGCTAGAGTTAATATTCCATTTTTTTCCCATTTTTCTTTCTGTCAGATACAATGAGGTTTTAAAGTCCACACATGGCAGGCCTACAGAAATATACAGATAAAGAATGATAATGCTGTAAGGATACCTCGTTTGTTCTGTTCATTATAGCATGTAAATGAATTACTTGTACCAACAAAATTAAATAAAATTATCATCATTCAGATCTATTCGGAAAATAAACATGCTTTGTATTTACTTAGAGAAATGAAGCTATATTCTACAGTACATATTTTCTAAGCAGCTGTCAAATACCAATAGCTAATTTTGAAATAACATTCAATTATTTTTTTAAATATGGAATATTAAATAGCACTTTAATACATCTTGCTTTCATTGTTTAAAAGTAATTAAGATAACCTCCACAGTTTTTTAAAAGGTTTTTAATACACTTGTTAAAGGGGAAGAGAGGAATGGACGAATAATGGATCGAAATCAGCTCCCAGTAACAGGCATATAAACTTGCTGAAGTCAATGGAATTGCACAGACGTAACTGAGAACAGAATTTGTTCCCAAGTACAATATTACTGAAGATTTCCAATATTTAAAGGAAGAGACACCAAAAAGCAAGCTATTTTTTTATGTCTTTTCCGGAACAGATTGCACACTTTTGGATGTGATGCATTCTATTGATAATGATTATGAAGACGTAATCCATTTATCTTTATGTTCTTCATGCTGTGATCTTGAACAGCACAACAGAAAAAAAACAATGATTAACTAGATCAGAACTGTGTGATAATTCTTCGGTCTGTGTATACTGTGACGGGGCAAGGCCAGATGGCTATAGGAAAGTGGTGAGGAACCAGTATGTTAGCCCCAGGCTAAACAAATCCCTGATACCTTGCTAACCAAATGGCAGTTACTCCAGGTTAATCAAGACACCTGGGGCCAATTAAGATCCTTCTAGAAAAAGCAGTGGAGATGGCTAGATTGGCTTCAGGTGTCCCAATCAATCAAGGGCTGGCTGGAACTAGTTAAAAGCCTCCCAGTTAGTCAGTGAGGGGGGATGTCAGGAGCTGTGGAAGGAGGTTGCATGTGAGGAGCTGGGAGCAAGAGGCACTAGGAGCTGAGAGTGAGAAGGCGTACTGCTGGAAGATCCTGTGCTGAGGTTAAAGAAGGTGTTGGGAGGAGTCCATGGGGAAGTAGCCCAGGGAGTTGTAGCTGTCGTGCAGTTGTTCCAGGAGGCACTCTAAACAGCTGCAATCCACAGGGCCCTGGGCTGGAACCCGGAGTAGAGGGCGGGCCCGGGTTCCCCCCAAAACTACCAACTCCTGATCAGACACAGGAGGAGTTAACCTGGACTGTAGGTTCTACCAGAGGGGAAGATCTCTGAGGCAAGCAAAATCCGCCAATAAGCGCAGGACCTATCAAGGTAGAGGAGGAACTTTGTCACAATACATGTTATGTATGTGATTTTTTTATATGTCATTTGTCTTTCTTAAATATAAATAAGACCAGCATCTCAGTACTCCTAAACAATCCTACAACAATTGACAAAAGTGCATATATGATTTTAAAAAATCTACAAGGAAACAGTTTTGATGTTAAGCAACTAATATTTTGTTAGGAGCAATGGAAATAAAATGATATGAACATTACAAAGTATAGTGTCCAAAAATTTAAATTCATATTGCTAAAATAGTGAGGTACCATTTTTATATGGTATGTTGGGGTTTGTTCCAAAATCTATTGATGTCAATGGAAAGAATCCTATTGACTTCAATTGACTTTGTATCAGATCCTGAGTGAGATTGTAATTATGCATTATAGCTTTCTTTATACAATAAATCCTATTATTTGAACTCATAGACACTAAGGTCAGAAGGGACAATCGTGATCATCTAGTCTGACTGCCTGCACATTCCAGGCCACAGAACCTCATTCACCCACTCCTGTAATAGACCCATAACCTTTGGATGGGTTACTGAAGTCCTCAAATCTTGATTTGAAGACTTCATGTTACAGAAAATCAACCATTTACACGAATTTAAACCTGCAAATGACCTGTTCCCCATGCTGCATCGGAAGGCAAACCCCTCCCCTGAGTCTTTGCCAATCTGACCCGAAATATGGTGATCAGTTGGACCCCAGCATGTGGGCAAGACCCACCAGCCAGACACGTGGGAAAGAATTCTCTATAGTAAGGCAGAGCCCGCCCCATCTAGTGTCCCACCACTAGCCATTAGAGATATTTGCTACTAGCAGTCGGAGATTAACTACATGCCATTATAGGCAATACCATCATACCATTCCCTCCATAAACTTATCAAGCTCAGTCATGAAGCCTATTAAGGTTATTTTTGCCTCCTATCAGCAATAGGTCATCCCCTCACCATGTCTATTATTACAATTTCATAAACTTTCCAAAACATCAATTCTTCAAATTTTGTCAATGGACCCATGCACATAGGAAGAAATATGGTCAGTTTTCTTAGAACCAATATGAACATTTATATTTTTTATATAAAATCCAATGTTAATAGAAATATTTTAATGACATTATTTTATTTTTTCCCCAAAAAGGAAACTGTTTTGTTTAGGATTAAATTGCATTTGGGTATTTGCTCATGTACAGGAACCAGGAACTGATTGGAAACAAAAGTGAAACTGACTTGCCAATGCCATATGAAGTACACAAAAGCCCTGATCTTGCTAACACTTACATAAATGCGAAACTTTAGGCATATGAGTAGTTTCACTGAAGATAGTGTTAAAATGAAGCATGAGTGTTTGAAGTGCAGTTGATCAAAAAATTCTGACTACTTTTTAATAATTTTAATGAAAGTTTATGTTTTTGAAAAACATTTTTGATATCTTTGAAAGTTTTCAAAATTGTGGGAAAATGCCCACCTTCTCTATCTCTAATTTTCTTTATTTTCCTCTTGAAAATATCATGGGAGGTAAAAAGCTGCTCCTTTTTTTTAAAGAAAACAAAACAACAAACAAACACGTTCCAGATTGTGTTAGTTTTCCATCTGGCAAAAGTTGGAAAAACAGTCAAAGTGGGGAAAAAGTAATTTTTCCTTAGATTTTCCTGAGGGGAAATAATATATATATTATTTTCAAGGCAGAAAAACTCAAATGAAGATTTCCTCCCTCCCCACCTCTCCCACGAACATTTACGTGGCAAAAGTTCCCACTTTCCAGACAGCTTTAGTCTATAGAACTGGGCCTGAACAGCATGCCCACTGAAAAGTAAATCTGAGTCCAAATTTGCTCTCATTGACATCTGTGGGAATTTCTCCATTATCTTCAATAGAAAAGGGATTTGATTTCTTTCGGTTTTAATTGTAAGCATTATTCTTATAAGCAAGACCTCACATCTGAACTCCCACTTCCAGAAGGTTTTAGAATGAGGGAGGTTGACATTTGGATTTAATTATTAGTAATGCAGCAAAATATGTTTGTTTTTAAAATATGTTGGATAGTAACCCGTATAGGTATTTTTAATAAATAGTATGAAAAACAAGCTCCCAAGCCTTGGTGTGGATACTGGCACAAAGTAGAGTGCTTGTGGTCACTGAAGGCATATGGCTTTTTTCTGCTTTCCCACTTAATAGCAAGGTGTTGTCTGCTGTACTAGCACAGCTTCCTTCTGATCTTTGCCTCTAACCTCAAATAGAATGAACAGCAATAGTGCAGCCTGGAGGTAATGAATGCATGAGCCACTGCAGCTAGGTCCTTATCAGAGAGGCACAGACAGTGTTCTTGTTCTATAGCTAAAATTTTGGCAACTGTCGACATGTCCAGAGTCAGTGATGAGTTCAGCATGACTTTGAGACCACACATTGTTTTCACGAGAGGTGGGCATATATCCTTGACTCAATGTAAGATCATGATATGTGCCAATTTCTGGAGGCATTACTCCCTGCTGACTAGTATCACTTCAGTGTTTTCTGGGCTCAGCTAGAGCCAGCTGTCCTTCGTCTTCAGAGCTGGGAAACAGCACAGTCTGCACTAGTTGAGAAGAGTACACATAGGTATGAGTCAGCACGCTGCTGTTATTATAGTCTACTCTCCCTCCCAGTTACTGACAGTTGCATGTACTTTTTAAATAAGAACAATGGCTGAGCCTTGTAGACCTTACATGTGAAGGCTCCTGAATAGGAGGAACAGCTGATGAATCAGAACCCTGTGATATGGCTGAGTGAAAGAGAGGGGCCAACTTTGTTGCTGGTCCTGGAATGACGTAACACATCTGTAACTGTATGCACAGGAATAGTCCCAATTATTTCAGTGATGGTATGTGTGAGCTTACATCTTTGTAATATCCGCAGCTTAGGTTGAGAGTGTTGTCTCAGGTGCATTGTTGTAGGTAGGTCAGCTGAACGTTATAGTATGATTGGGCCATTAAAGGCTGTCTAACATAAATGCAAATCCTGAGGCAAAGACACTCTTGAATTTTTGGTAATATATGTTCACCATCACTACTGGTATCTTACTCTATTTTTTTCCCTACATTACCAGGCTTGTGGCATAAGAACATAGCAACTGCCATACTGGGTCAGACCAATGGTCCATCTAGCCCAGTATCCTGTCTCTGATAGTGGCCAGTGCCAGAGCTTCAGGGGGAGTGTACAGAACAGGGCAATTATTAAGTGATCCTCCCATATCTTCCCATTTCTGGCAATCAGAGTTTTAGTGTTGCCCTGAGCATCCGTGACCACCAGATAAACACAGACCTCTAGAGCCTGATCTTCCAAAATCTCTGCACGCAGAGCTCCCAGCTCTGATTTTATTTTAAATAGTATAATGTCAGATGTTATTCCTATTAATATATCATCATTGCTTCTAAAAATGGAGATGGTCCTTACCAGGCTAGCCCACACCTCTGGCAGTGCCATGGTGACAGCTTGCCAGTGGTGGCCCTCCTTTTATAGAGGGGCTGACACTAGTTGAGGCTTAGTATTTCTTACAGGCTCTGGGGTTGGGTAGCAGGGGTAAGCCTTAAAAGGGTGGAGCCAGGAAGAACCAGACTCCCAGTTCTGTCATCTGTGCTGCTGCGGGATACTTGTTACGATTATGCATTTACTCTTCCCACCTCTCTTCTATGCAGCTATAGTGGCTTAATGCCACGCTAGCTATTTGAAGACCGTGAGGACACCTTACATCTCATCATCTCCCTGCCCTGTCTTGCATGACTGGAGCTTTCTTCCCATCTTCCTGTATTGTTGCTCAGCTGTGGAAACATCTTTCTTTGTGTGGGTGAGTGTGACAGAATGCTAAGGCCTGACAGATGGGTCAGCACTCTGATCACTGTAGTCTGAATTAGTTTCCCTGGTGATAGCTTATTGAGCAATTAGCTAATCAGAAGGAGAGGCTGAGGAGGTAAGGAACTAATTAGCCCTCAATTCTAGCCAGATAAAAGTCAGGAAGGAAGTGTTACAAGGGGGAGGTCATGGCTGAGCCTGGAGTGAAAGAACCCTTAAGAGACGGGATTGGGTGAAGAGGGACTGAAAGAGGTGGGTACTGAAAACTGTGATGTTGCAATGTACTGCTGTTGGTGGAAGATATACCCCTAAAAGAAAGTGGGTCTGAGCAGTTTCTGGGGCATGAAAGGACTGGAACACAGCATTGTCCCTCACAGCATACCACTATTCTGGTTGGGAAACCCACAGACATTTGCCTTGCAGAGCTGTATCTTTTATTTTGGGCTGGGGTGAGGCTCCAGTTGATTCACAGGCCCCTTCTCCTTAGTTCTCTTCAGTTGAATTGTTACCATCTCTGATTTCATTGTGAGTCCATACCCACCAAGTCTTTATTGTTTTTTTTCTGGGTAATTATAGTTTGAATCTCAGCTCTTTTTTTGTTTGTTTTACAAAAAAAATATGGTTTTTAGCCTTTGTGGTTGGAACCACAGTTTGAAACCATGAACCCTCAAAGGCTTAAACATCAGAAGGCAAAGAAAATGAACCCACAACTTCTTATTTTAAAAATCGTATTGTTTATCAGCCTATCTTATAACAGTGGGAGGCTAACTCATGATTTACTGCTTGAGATTGGTAATATCCACTTGAAAGGAGGCTTGGCAGAGTGGGGAAGGAGCAGCTCTTGTGCATAATGCTGCTACACTGCTGATAACCTCTCAGCTCCGTCTCATCCCTTAAATCTTGTCTCCTTGGCCCTCTGCCACTTGAATATCTTGCTATGCTGCTGCTTGTAATATATAGCCTAAGTTAGATATATATTATGAAATATCCCCCATTTCTGTCTTATTTGAGCCATAATCCAGTCTCCTTATTGGGTAGGAGTCACTACGGTTCTGTGTGATACATCTTTCAGCCTCAGTATTAGTCTTTGATAAATATTTAGAGATCTAATGTTCCATTACACTTTCACGAAAGATACTTAAAGCCCAGAAATAACTGTTACAACCTAGTTTAGTTTTAGGAACAAATATAAAACCATATTACAGTATCATAATCAATCTGAGGCCATCAAAGACTTCATGGTGGTTACTCTACTGCACACCACAGAAGCTAAGATCTTCACAATGGCAGCAAGGCTACAGTTCAGAGCCTCTTCTTCTTCTGTCTCTTGAGATAAGCTTGAATCTCAGTTAGCTATAGGGAGGTCTTTTCTCCTATCACATGGCTGAGCAGTTCTAATTCCATTCAGTACATTACAGGAGTAGATAGCCAGTTAACCTACAGTATATTTTTGACAACTGGAATGAGCTGATGGCTCCTGATCTAAAATGCTGTAGTATTCCTGAGGAAACTGGGAATACCAATTAGCAATTCTATAAATAGGATAGATTAAACTGGCTACAGCCTCTTATTCAGGGAATCCCTAAACTCAGTCTCTTTTCATGTCTCATTCTTGGCTACTTCCTGTTAGATACTGCCATCTTTCACACGATGGCACTCAGCAAAATGACCTAAACTTAATAAATAAATAAATTTAAATTAAGGAAGGGCAGTCTTGTTAAGGCTTTGGAGTAAGAATTTTACATGCATCTGCCATAGACTTTCTATGTGACCTGGGACAAATCACTTACTGTCTTTATGACTCAGTTTCCCTATTGGTAAAATTAATGAATAAATGCCTTACAAGGATACTAACAAATACTTATTAGAGAAGTAAGGCATACTTTATTTAATGATGTGTTTATGATAACAGAATACTTTGCACTTAATATTTTATGTTAATCCGTTTCTCTTTCATACTTCATCTTAACAGGGTGCTGTATACACTACAACTCTATTAAAATATATAAAGCTATATTAGTAAATAACATGAAATGTGAAAGATAAATGGATTAAGGAATATTTTGATTCTTTTCTCGTTTAGTGACTTGTCAGTTTGCCAGAGTACTCTTGATATGATTGAGTTGTACTTATCTAATATTATATAGTTTTGAGAGGTTTTTGAAGTTTTCATTAATTGTTTCCTGATCTATTCTCGCAGTGTCTTTTTGAATTTCTAAAAGTGCTTTATGACTTGTTAAGAAATCTATCTGGAAGAATATACAAAATCAGTATTTGTAAATTCCTCAGATAAGTGTGGCCCATTCTTTGGCAACTGATTAAAAGTTTTGGTCTCTTTCTGTCTCTCGGTTTCTCCTTTATATGTTATCCTGCTATGACTTCCCATTGCTTCTCCCATATGCCCTCATTGGAAGATGATTTGGTTTTGTTACTAGGTTACTTAGTAGGATTGATAATAAACATAATTAATGTTCACTGCTCATAGATTACTGATATTATTTTGCTGTTTGTTTATTTGCTCCTTCATACAGTTTTAGGATCTTATACCTTTCATATTGTACTTATTTTTCACTGTTTGATAAGTGCAAACAATTAAAATGATTAAAATACTTAACATGCTGGAGTATATAACTTGTTCAGGGCACTCCACAATTATGTTGGGTGTGGTAAGAATCCAGTTAGAAAGGTAATAGCTCATCATCCATTTATTTACGTCATGTGTTGCTAAATATTTGTTTTGACATCCTGGTCTCATTGAAGCCCAATATGAAGTTTGCCATCAATTTCAGCAAGGTCAAGATTTCATCCTTGACATTGCATCTCTTCCTTTAAATGCTGTCATTTGAATACATTAAACAAACGTTGCCTGCTCATTGCCCTATCAATGTTTAGGAATTCTCTCTCTGGAGCAATCTTCAGAATGCAGGTGAATGCCGGCAGGCTGCTGAAGATAGCTGTTTGCCTTTTGGCAACATGTTCCAGCAATATGGTTTTCTCATCTTTTCTTATTTATGAATTACATGTATTATGGCAGTGTTCAGAGGCCCCAGTCAGGATTGGGACCCATTATGCTATACATACTACAAATACATAGTAAGAAACTGGCCAGTGATTTACAATATAGAGATAATCAACGTGAATGCACGTAGGAGACAAGGGGAGCCAGGATAATAGCAATGGGAACACAAACTTCTACTGCCAGCGGTGTTATTTTTGCATATTTCATATATTTTATTTGTATAAAAACAACAAAGAGTAAATCTTTACCAAAAAAATCTCTGGATGATAAATGAACGCATGGTGCTGAGATTAGTCAAAACCATAAATTTTATTCTTGGATATAAACAATTCCAGAGTTCAGGAGAGTTTTGAATCAATGTTTTGGGCTCATGCTTAAAGCCTGCTCTCGGAAATACATATTGGTGTGTATGGGTGTGTCATCTTTATGACAGATGTAACAGAACTACTTAATCATAGTTCTCTCCCTCACATCACTCTTGAACTGGCATTCTTGGACCCTAAAATGCACTCCCCCATGGTGGGTATTAGCCGTAAGTAATATTCTAGGTATTAAAGGCAAATCAATTGCCTGTTAAAGGGACCCAGGATTTTCCTAGACGAGCACTAATATTATATCCGGTTTTTTTAATTCCCTAAGATAAAGAGATTTGGATTTAATTGGGTCAAGCAATATTTTTTTCTTTCCTCGCTTCATAAATGCAAATGAGAGGTCACAGTATTATTACTTAATGAGTTAATATTTATGTTACAAAAGGACTTAATATCTTTATAGTATATTTATTAGGCTGAGTATTTGGAGAACATTACAATAGCACATGTAATCTTGATTCACTTGTCCATTTACCCTGAATCCTACATCACTGAAGAGTTATTCACATTCCTTACTAGATAATGTCCAGTCCGAAGCCTGAATGCTCAAAACAGTATTTCAGTTGTGAGGGGCTGATGTAAAGGCTCTTTTGACCGCTTCTTCTCTCCTTTATGATAGGAACATAGGGAATTACATGTTGGAACAGACCAATAGATTATCCAGTCCATCATCTTCTTGGGTCTGAAAGTGCTAAAAGCCATATATTTCAGAGGAATTGATAATTCCCCATAATACAACATTGTACCAAGGAGGTGGGACATTAGCTATTGTAAATGACTAGGAATGGCTATTCCTATTCATTAAACATCAGTGACCTGACCCAAAGCCAGAAAAGCTAATAATTGTAAATAACATAGCAATATGTTTAAATCGATAACATTGCACGATAAGATTAACTATATGCAGTATACAAATATTTCATTTGGCATTTAGATTTGTTTCCATTTAATTTCATTGAGTTCCCACTTCACTGTAAATTTTTGGGTAGGGTAAATTGAAGTGTAGTAGAAATTCCTGACTGGTGCTTGCTATATCCTTCATTATTTGTAGTACATATCTCTCTCATTTCTTACCTGGAAGTATCCGATTGGTAGATAATGTGTGAAAGTCAATATTTTATGCAGGTGACCTGCAAATAAGCACTAAAGTTAATCTAGTCTGTAGGATGTTTGGGGCAGGAACCCTCTCTCTTCTACATGTCTGTGTGGCGTCTGCCACAAGAGGTCCCTGATCCCTAATGAGGGTCGCTAGGTGGTTCTATAATAGTACCTCCCATATTAGTGTGGTTGTACCTTTCCAAAAAATCCACATTTTTTTCAGTACTTGGTCACTGTGGAAATATATTCTATGAATTTGTTTCTGGATTGCTTGAAGAGAAAACCCTTTAGCAACTTTTTGAGTGATGCGTGTGGGGGGAAGGGAAGTGGTGGGAAGTGTTGTAAATAAATTCTATACACTGTCCTTTTATCTTATTTTTCAATGGGGATAGGCAGGAAATTGTTCTCACTGGGAATTTGTACCTTTTTTGGTTTGGAATGGAGAGGAAAAAAGTAAAAATAACACAGGTATAAGTGACTGAAAAATCCTTTCAGAGTTAGAAGGGAAACTACTGTTTTTTCCCCCCTTAACTTTTAAAATGCTGTTCAGATGAAGAAGCAATGCAGCAGGATCTAGCAGCTGTATCTTTCTAAGGTGGTGATGCTGCCTCATAACTAGTATACTCACCTGAGATGAAGTGTTTAGGGTTCTCACACCACATGAGGTGAAGAAGGAATTTTAACAGAAATCTTCTACTTCCCAGGTGAGTGCCCTAACCACTGGGTAATGGGATAGTCTAATGTGGGCTTCCTAAGTCTCTCCTGTTCAAGATATTCCTCTTTAGCTAAATCATTTTTTTTATAAGTCAGTGGTGTGCAGGGACTGGGTCCTGGGTCATTTACCTCCCAGGTGAGTGTTCTAACCACCAGCCAGAGTCATTCCCCTGCTTGCTTGCTCTGTCTTTCTGGTCTGACATTGCAGCTGTTCCACGGTGGGTAAATAATGAAAGAATCATGGCAGGGAGGAAGATGGAAGAGGCTGATTGACTCTATGTACTAGTGGTTGGAACACTCACTTTGGAGATTGGAAACCCAGAATCTTGTCCCCTTGCTCCAATGACTTTAAAAAAAATTGATCCAGAGTGTAACAGTTTCAACAGGAGAGACAGAGGGAGCCCCACATTCGAATATCCTAAAACTGTTGCAGCTCCCCATTGAAATCCCTTCTCCCCATCAGGTGGAGGGAGCACTTGAGCCAGGGATCTCCCACATCTTATGTGAGTACTTATCCACTAGGCTAAAAGTTACAAGAGAAATACTCCTCCTTGCCAACATTAAAATGGCATAGACACTTAACGCCAAGAGAGGGCTTACAGCTGATAAACCCAAGCAGAGGAAGGCTTCTGCTGCATCCTGGATTTAAGTATCTAGCTCAGGAGTCGGCAACCTTCAATCAGGGTAATCTGCTGGTGGGCGACGAGACATTTTGTTCACATTGACCCTCCGCAGGCACAGCCCCCCGCAGCTCCTAGTGGCCACGGTTCACTGTTTCCGGTCAATCGGAGCTGCGGAAAGCGACGTCCAGCACGTGAAGAATATTTAGAATGCTTCTTCCCTCCTGTCATGGGGCTGATACACCCATCACCTTTTTGAGGGTTGGGGGCATTCGAGCCCCGCAGTTGCATCTGTAGGGCTGCCCCCAGTTTCAGGGCCGTGTGGCCCTGTGGCCTTAAACCGACAACCTTGCGATCAGGGCAGTACAGCCTGACAGCTGGAGTCAATGATACAGCCCCTGTTATCAGGGCAGTCTGGCCTAGTGGCCAATATCAGTACGACGGCCCTCGCTTTCAGGACGGTGCAGCCTAGCGGCCAGAGTCCGTAATACTAGTGAGTGGGGTCACCACCCCGGGGTGGGTGGTGGCCAGGATAGGGAGACCCAGGCCCACCCTCTCCACCGGGTCCCAACCCAGGGCCCTATCGGTGGCAGGGCTGCCCGCCACCAGCTCGGCGGGGCTCCAACCGAAACACGCTGAGCCTTGCTCCGGTTCTGTGACCACTTCCCCGTAAAACCTCCCTGGGTTATTTCCTACCCAAGTCTCTGGGATTGTCCATCTCTGGGATTCTCCGGTCTCTCCACGCCATCCCAAGCTGGTGTGTTGGGGCCCATCTCCAACTGGCTGGCCTCCGTGTCTTGGAGTTCAGGCGGTCCTCCCTCAGGAGCTAGTGACACACCTCCTTCCCCGCTAACAGTCAGCCCAGACTGAGCTGCTCTGCTGGCGCTTATACCCTGCTTCCAGCTGGAGCATGCCCAGCAGAGTCAGGGGCGTGTAGCCTCCTTGGCTAAGAGAGAAGGGTTAACCCTGGTGCACCAGTGCGGGTCTGATACACCCCAGCACCCCTGCAATACCTGCCAGATAGGAGCACTGAAGTATTTTTAGGCCATATGTGCATGAATCAATATATTGGTACAAGTAGTCCCTAGACTCTCCTGAGCCATATGGTATGATTGAAAGATTCTTTTTGGAAGTTTTGCTGATGGTTGATGTTTGGTTGCTTACGGAAGTTTTTTTTTATATTTGATTTTAGTCTGTACAGTATAATTGTAAATTTAGCCAATATTGCTCCTAGCTTGCTAATTTCATACTGCTAGTTGACTAGATTGCTCCTGATCTTTCTGGGAAATAAAATGTTATTTTCTTGTTGTTACTTGACTCATTAATCTAACCAACTTTATAAGATTACCAAGTGCAACAGTTATTTTCCACTATGCTAATAATATTTACTGGCATAAAAATATTAAACTCTTGGTTAAAGCATCTGACGAGCTCTAATAAACAGGAAATTTAGAAATTTAACTTTTAGCCAACACAGAGGATTTTAAGAGCCTGATCCTGCTGTATGCTGAGGTCAATGAATGAATTGAGTTTCAATGAGCGGAGGATTGTGCTCAATATCTGTACAAGATCTAATAAGTTTGGACATATCAATCAATCACTGCAGGGCATCTTTACTCTGAATAATTGTTCACTAAGCAAACAAAGAAGAAAATGAAGGTTATGGTGTCAAGCTTATTCAGGAGAACAAGCCATTGGGAAGTTAAGAAATCAAGTTATTGTGGTCATCGGACCTTGCCTTCCACAGTGACTTGTAATATTAGCTCATATCACAATACAGAAAAGAAAATAGAAATGTTGACAGCTGACAAAAATCAATGAATTCAGTGACTCATGGAAAAAAAGCAAATAATAACCCAGAGGGCATTACTTTAACTGAAGGTTTAACATGAGATTGAATTATATGCCTGACATCCCTTTTTTTAAGGGTGGTGATGGTGGGAATGCAATATCAGAAGGGAGTCTGTGAAGGGGAGTAGTAATTCTTTATGGAAAATCCTGTAAGAATGTAATAGAATTTGACAAACTTTCCATAGACCTTTTTAACAACCCTTTAAAGGTTAATAGAAAATGATCTCCACTATAGAATTATATAGGATGATTTAAAAACTGTATAGAGAGGATTTCATTCTGTTTGAATTTAATAGGGTTTTATTGAGTGGCTATGGAACTCCATTATATTTTTTGCAGAACCCTGTTGATTTCATCCGTATTCAGTTGTACAGGATTTTCCTTAAGGGAAATATCTCTTGATAGCAAATATATAGGACTATAGACACAGGTATCCAGCCTCCTTGAATACCTCATTAAAATTGGTGTCAAATGTAAGAACAGTTAGCATTGACTTATATTATATAGCTAAAGTTCATGTTGGGAAATTATCTAATATAATTGGCACAAATTATTTGCAAACCTACAAACCCACATGATGATGACATAAATTCTCTCTCTCTCTCTTTTAATGGATCTGGAGGAAGCCACGCTCTTTCTTCTTTCCTGATCACATAGGCACAGAGGGAGGATTCTTGTTTAACTAGGCATCTTGTCCTATCTCTGTAACCAGAGATGATCCAGAGAACAGAAGGGTGTGCTGTCTACCAGGTGCTAAAATACGGGATGTGGACCTGAGATTGAAGAGGATCCTAAAGGGAGCAGGAAAGAATCCACTGATTGTCCTTCATGTAGGAACAAATGATACGGCTAGATTCTCACTGGAAAGTATCAAGAGAGACAATGCCAGGCTGGGAAAGACGCTTAAGGAAATTGAGGCTCAGGTGATCTTCAGTGGGATTCTGCCTGTTCCTAGAGAAGGGCAACAAAGGTGTGACAGAATTATGATGCGCAATAGATGGCTCAGGCAGTGGTGCTATAAGGAGGGTTTTGGGATGTATGGCCACTGGGAGGCATTCATGGACAGAGGACTGTTCTCTCAGGATGGACTTCACCTGAGTAGGGAGGGCAGTAGACTTCTAGGATGGAGGCTGGCACAACTGAGTAAAAGAGCTTTAACATAGGAATTTGGGGTAGACGGTTGGGAGATGTCCAGGTAATCTCCATGCCAGATTTTAACACTGAGAGGGAAAAAAACAAAGTAAGAAAGGATACAGCCATGGGTAGGAGAATGGACGTAAGGAGGAAAGGCAGTATGGATACCAGTCTAAAGGTCATACTAGCGGTACAATGTCCATGCCAAATTGGGTAAAGAATGCGAGTGAGGCCAAACAGCAAAAATTAAGATGTTTGTACACCAATGCGAGGAGCCTAGGTAACAAAATGGAGGAAATAGAGCTACTGGTCCAGGAAGTGAAACCAGATATTATAGGAATAACAGAAACATGGTGGAATAGTAGTCATGACTGGAGTACAGGTATTGAAGGAAATGTGCTATTTAAGAAAAGACAGAAATAAAGGTAAAGGTGGTGGAGTAGCATTGTATATCAATGATGAGGTTAGACTGTAAAGAAATAAGAAGTGATGGAATGTATAGGACAGAGTTTGTCTGGGCAAAAATCACATTGGGGAAGAAAACTACTAGGTTAGTCCTTGGAGTGTGCTATAGACCACTGGGATCTAATTTGGATATGGATAGAGACTGCTTTAATGTTTTTAATGAAGTAAATAATAATGGGAACTGCATTATCATGGGAGACTTAACTTCCCAGATATAGACCGGAGAACAAGTGCTAGTAATAATAATAGGGCTGAGATTTTCCTAGATGTGATAGCTGCTGAATTCCTTCATCAAGTAGTTGCTGAACCAACAAGGGGGGATGCCATTTTAGATTTAGTTTTGGTGAGTAGTGAGGACCTCATAGAAGAAATGGTTCTAGGGGACAACCTTGGCTCAAGTGGTCATGAGCTAATTCAGTTCAAATTGAATGGAAGGATAAACAAAAATAAATCTGACAAGGGTTTTTTATTCAAAAGGGCTAACTTAAAAAATTAAGGAAATTAGTTAGGGAAGTGAATTGGACTGAAGAACTTATGGATCTAAAGGCTGAGGAGGCCTGGGATTACGTCACGTCAAAGTTGCAGAAGCTATCAGAAGCCTGCATCCCAAGAAAGGGGAAAAACTCCATAGGCAGGAGTTGTAGACCAAGCTGGGTGAGCAAGCATCTCAGAGAGGTGATTAAGAAAAAGCAGAAAGCATATAAGAAGTGGAAGATGGGAGGGATCAGCAAGGAAAGCTACCTTATTTAAGTCAGAACATGTAGTGATAAAGTGAGAGGCTAAAATTCATGTAGAGTT
Source organism: Macrochelys suwanniensis (assembly GCA_033296515.1). Classification (NCBI taxonomy): domain Eukaryota; kingdom Metazoa; phylum Chordata; order Testudines; family Chelydridae; genus Macrochelys; species Macrochelys suwanniensis. The sequence goes on along the minus strand of CM065776.1, from coordinate 132,629,936 downwards.
GGACCTTGCAAAGGAAATTAAAACCAATAGTAAAAGGTTTTATAGCCATATAAATAGGAAGAAAACAAAGAAAGAAGTGGGACCGCTAAATAGTGAGGATGAAGTGGAGGTTAAGGATAATCTAGGCATGGCCCAATATCTAAACAAATACTTTGCCTCAGTTTTTAATGAGGCAAATGAGGAGCTTAGGGATAATGGTAGCATGACAAATGGGAATGAGGATATGGAGGTAGATACATCCATATCCGAGGTAGAATCCAAACTCGAACATCTTAATGGGAGTAAATCAGCGGGCCCAGATAATCTTTATACAAGAATATGAAAGGAACTGGCACATGAAATTGCAAGCCCATTAGCAAATTTTTTTAATGAATCTGTTAACTCAGGGGTTGTACCATTTGACTGGAGAATTGCTAACATAGTTCCTATTTTTAAGAAAGTGGGGGGGAAAAGTCACCCAGATAACTCCAGGCCTGTTAGTTTGACATCTGTAGTATGCAAGGTCTTGGAAAAATTTTTGAAGGAGAAAATAGTTCAGGACATTGAGGTCAATGGCAATTGGGACAAATTACAACATGGTTTTACAAAAGGTAGATCATGACAAACCAACCTGATCTCCTTCTTTGAGAAAGTAACAGAATTTTTTAGACAAAGGAAACACAGTGGATCTAATTTACTTTGATTTCAGTAAGGCATTTGATATGGTGCCACATGGGGAATTATTGGTTACATTGGAAAAGATGGGGATCAATACAAAAATTGAAAGATGGATAAGGAACTGGTTAAAGGGGAGACTACAGCGGGCCATACTGAAAGGTGAACTATCAGGCTGGAGGGAGGTTGCCAGTGGAGTTCTTCAGGGATCGGTTTTGGGACCAATTTTATTTAATTATTTTATTAATGACCTCAGCACAAAAAGTGGTAGTGTGCTAATAAAGTTTGCAGATGACACAAAGCTGGGAGGTATTGCCAATTCAGAGAAGGACTGGGATATCATACAGGAAGATCTGGATGACCTTGTAACCTGGGGTAATAGTAATAGGATGAAATTTAATAGTGAGAAGTGTAAAGTCATGCATTTAGGGATTAATAACAAAAAATTTAGTTATAAGCTGGGGACGCATCAGTTGGAAGTAACAGAGGAGGAGAAGGACCTCAGAGTACTGGTTGATCACAGGATGACTGAGTTACCAATGTGATATGGCCGTGAAAAAAGCTAATGCGGTCTTGGAATGCATCAGGCAAGGTATTTCCAGTAGAGATAAGAAGGTTTTAGTATCGTTATACAAGGCACTGGTGAGATCTCATCTGGAATACTGTGTGCAGTTCTGGTCTCCCATGTTTAAGAAGGATGAATTCAAACTGGAACAGGTACAGAGAAGGGCCGCTAGGATGATGCGAGAAATGGAAAACCTGTCTTATGAAAAGAGACTCTAGGATCTTGGCTTGTTTACCTTAACCAAAAGAAGGCTGAGGGGAGATAAGATTGCTCTCTTTAAATATATCAGAGGGATAAATACCAGGGAGGGAAAGGAATTATTTAAGCTCAGTACAAATGTGGACACAAGAACAAATGGATATAAATTGGCCATCAGGAAGTTTAGACTTGAAATTAGACAAAGGTTTCTAACCACCAGAGGAGTGAAGTTCTGGAACAGCCTTCCAAGGGAAGCAGTGAGGGCAAAAGACCTATCTGGCTTCAAGATTAAGCTTGATAAATTTATGGAGGAGATGATTTGATGGGATAACATGATCTTGGCAATTAATTGACCTTTGACTATCAGTGGTAAATAGGCCCAATGGCCGGTGATGGGATGTTAGATGAGGTGGGATCTTAGTTACTACAGATAATTTTTCCCGGGTGTCTGGCTGGTGAGTCTTGCTCACGTGCCCAGGGTTCAGCTGATCGCCATATTTGGGGTCGGGAAGGAATTTTCCTCCAGGGCAGATTAGCAGAGCCGCTGGGGGGGGGTCTCTTTTTTTTTTTCTGCAGAGTGGGGCACGTTTCACTTGCTGGTGGATTCTCTGCACTTTGAAGTCTTTAAACAATGATCTGAGGACTTCAATAGCTCAGACATAGGTTAGAGGTTTATTACAGTAGTGGGTGGGTGAATTTCTGTGGCCAGTGTAGTGCAGGAGATCAGACTAGATGATCATAATCGTCCCTTCTGACCTTAAAGTCTATGAGTCTGAGACTGTGACCATGAACCTGCCTGCGTGTTTTGCTTTTTGTTTTTTTCTATTTGTGTACTTCAGGGAAGCTGTGCAATCCAGGGGAGAAAATACTGGAATTAAAATTGGGAGACCGGGTTCTACTCCCAGTTCTGCTTATGATCTGCTGTATAATGGTAGATAAGCAACTTCCCCTATCTGTGCCTCAGTTTCCCGATCTGTAAAATAAACATAATTAAAATTACCTTCCTTTTAAAAATATTGATCAGGACATGCAGGCGAATGAACAACAGTCACATGAGATGGGTTTAAATTGCAAGGTGCAACCTTATTAATGTCACACTGAGGAGGAGGGCTATGTGCCCTTCTCCCCCTCTCACATGCCAGACATTTAACTGGGTCCAGTGTGGGATTAAAGGGCTCCCTTTAAAGGGTCCATATAATGAACTAGACCTTCCTCTTCCTACCCATAGCACTCAGCTCACTTCTGAATCACCTCTGTTTCTCCCCATGTGTGGGGATAGAGGTTTCAAAAGGGAGACCTCAGTCCACAAAGTCTTCAGGTTTCCCCTTCTCCTGTAGGCAGACAGACCACCTGTGACTTCTTGGGTGTTATTTACCTCTGGGAACTGTCCCTTTTAGCCTGTATCTGAACTGGACACCAGCCATAAATGTTAATAACTTAAACAGTTTTACCTTTCCTAGTGTTAACCTTTCAAGTTCTATTGTGTAGAGCCCAACTGCATCTCCATGTGATGCTGTGAGGAGGGCAAAAAACTCCACTAGATTTGGTCCAATGAGAACTTCCTTCCTAATCCCAAAACAGCCGAGTGATCAGAATTGCATCAGACTAAAAAAACATAGCTCCTATCCTACAACTAAGGGGAAGGGAGAGCAGCTAGCAAAAGCAAAGAGTTTTTGAAAAGCCAGGGACAATTTAAGTAAGCAGGGGGACATGAGAGCCTATTGGCTAAGCCAGTCCTCCGCCTCCAACCAATGGGAAGGCACCAGGCCTGAGGGAGGTGAAAATAGCTCTCTTATTATTACACATGTGGTCTCATGTCCGAACTTCCAAGGACAGCATGACACCCTCTGAAGTCAGTTCAAGGTTATCACCTCCCCACTTCCCCTCCCCCCACCCTTCACCTAATCATGGAGGAGGAAGTATTTTGAAAATTAGAACTGCTAGTTTATCAGCCCTGGTTTAAAATTGTGCACCCACTGTACTGGCAGACTACATCTGCTTCTATTAGAGACTCCAACACTGCTGTAATTATAGAATGTGGCAGAGCTCTGTTTTTGTAAGAAAACAAAGTATATTCCCATTAAAGAGCAGCTTGGAGTTGTTGGCAGCAAAATTAACTAAATATTATGACAGATCTTACTAAATCCTGTGATAATACTTCATGCTGAAAGAGATGCAAATTAAAACAGTAATAAAACAGAGTCCCACGCTAGAAAACCACAAGATTACTTCAATGTATTTAGCTCATTACTTTAGTCACACATGAATGTATATGTACAAACTCAACTCAGCCCACTCCGCCCACCTATTCTGCAACCAAGCAAAAGGACGTATTTGTGAATTCATTCCATGTTACAAAAACAATAACTCTTTCTAAAAGGCACACAGGACTACAATTTCATCCTGTTTTACCCTTTTATTGTGGGATAAGAACAATTAAGGCTAAAAAAATCAGACTGATTTAACACTTATTAATCTCCATCTATATCACTGAATTGTTAAATATTCTTTTAGCACCAGCTTCTATTGCTACCATCAACAGGAACAATATGTGGTTTAGAATAGAAGAGTAAAAGCCTTCCTATTTATAATGAAGGCTGTGGTGATGATGCGTTTAATATTAGAGTATAGCAAATCAAATAGAACTACTATATTAATACTTATATTTACTGGAGCTGGTTGAAATTATTTACATTTTTGGCAAACATTATTTTAGTGATTTTTTTTTCCTTATTTTTCAACTAGCTCTATAACTGGTTACAAAGTGATGTCAAATTTGAATTTCTAGCAAAAAAAGGGGGCGGGAAGGGGAATGTTGAGGGTTCATATGGTTTATACCAGTACAAAGTCCTAGTTCTTCTTTCATATGGTTTGGGTAGTTAGCAATGACTACACATTTATATCAAAGTTTGATAGCCAGCACATTGCCGCAGCAGTGAGCTGCTGAATGTCCTTCACGCCTCTGGCTAAAGAATGAAGGGGACACTCAGATATGATGTGTGCTGTCATTTGTGCCTGGTGACCACAGTCGCATACAGGTGTTTGCCTCCTTTTCCATTTAAAGAGGGTTTGTCCACATCTCTCATGAGGTGTCCTAATGCGATTCAATCTGTGCCAGTCTTTCCTACATAAATCAAAACCCTGTGGTTCCTTGGCAGGGTCAACGATGAGCTGTTTGTTTTGAGCTGTCGAAACACTGCATGTGACTCTCCTTAGAGCCTCAGCATGTAATTTGGGTATAAGGGTCTTGATGTGGTTCCATAGAGGGTTGTGGGATTTTAATTTTTGTCTTTGGCAGGTTTTGAAGGTCACTGTGCTATTACCCACTCCCTTTAGGGCATCCCGCCTATACCCTACCGAGGGCTCAAGGCATATCCCAATCAATTTAGGGACCCCCATCCTTTCTCTTCCGAGGGCTCAGGGTGTAAAGCACCTATCCTTACCCATGGGGCTCAGGAATAAACATGGTCAAGTTAAGTACCTGCCCTTTCCCTCAGAGCTCAGGGCTTTACAGGTCTGCGGAATCTTTTCCCAGTGAAAGAGCCTTACATAGTTGTGCTCTAAACATCTATTTATTAGCAACACACACAGAATACGTATACCAAGCAAATCTCTTATGCTCACCACTCCCAATATACAGACAAATTTCATCCGATGGCCGGCAGGATTCATTCATCTGGGAGTTCCCGGCGATGCCTCTGCATGTCATGGTTGTGCAGAGGGATCAGAGTTCCAGCAGCTCGATGTTGAACTGCAGTCCGGAAATGGTTCCCAAAGAACATTGCTTTTCATTTACATTATATAGGTAAAACTAGCTCCCTCCTGGGTGTCTCTACTTTACAACCTTGGTGGTTATAATTCTGGTTAGGGACATTCCTGAGGTGAGGGTGCTTTATCAGCAGCAGGATATTTTTTTTTCAATTTTATTGCTGAACTCCCTGAGTTTCACCCAAGGCTGGTTTAATATTGGGGGGGATAGGAGGGTGGTGTGGATCAGGTCTCAGGCCTACAATTCCCTCCACGATGACACTTTCACCAAAGCAGCCATCATTACAATAGGATACCCATGTTACATTACTAGGGTATGCTTCCTGGGTATGGTCAGCAATGATTGATCTCGCACATTAGCCATCTGTATGTTCCAAATGGTTCTTCTTACCCACACTGCCAATATCATCATGCCTAAAATGAAAGCCAATTGGATTTAGGGTGACCAGACGTCCCAATAAAATCACGATTTTTCATCTTTTGTCCCGCGTCCCGACTGATGCTCGGTCGGGACGCCTTTTGTCGCGATTTCCGGTCTTCTTCTGGTTTTTGTTTGTTTTTGCTCAACAGCTTCGGGTGCGGGCGGGAGAGGGTGTTTTTTTTTTTTTTTTTTGCTCATCAACTTCTGGCAGGAAGTCCTGATTTTCGGGTCTTCTCATCTGGTCACCCTAATTGGATTCCAATTATCACCACAATGAGGTGAATCATTATATTAAAAGCTGCAGTCGCCATAGGCAACCATCCCAGCAATGTTTCCCACCAAGAGTGATATCCTGTTTCAGCAATGGTTTTTAAAGCCTTAATTGCTTGTAGATTGTTGTGCTGTCAATGCAAATTTGGTCCTCAATGCATTTTATGTATCGCTAATGGTCTTGCAGCATAAAGTGGATTAGCAATCGTCAAACCAAACTCATATTCATACCAACATGAATGGGTCTTGTATCATGAAATACATGGCAATAATACTGAAAATAGTTTACAATCCAAAGGGGTATATAATATTCAAAATTACAACCCTTATCTTTACTAACATTACAAAAACATCTATAAATCCAATATGTCATGCCATACATTTCATTATTTGAACCAATCTTACGTTCATTGAATTCCATGAATACCCTGATGTCAATGTCCCCTCCTGGCTGCCAAGCAAATTCAATAATCTTCAGTATTTCACATTGGGGTTATATTGGGGCAGCTATACCTTCAATGGACCTTTATTGTACTGCCCCTCCCCTTTTTTTTTTAATATCCATCACAGCAATGCCAGCAACAAGACAAACAGCACAAAACACAAGAACACAATCTTCATTGCGACAGTAGACTCATGGTATTCTGGGTTGCTCTTCAGCTGGCGCCAGCTTTTCCTAAAATTTTGTAAGACAAAAAGAACATTTTCCTACCCCCTCTTGAGGGGGGACAACAAATTATTGCTTAAAATACCTTTTTGCTTTTACAAATTCCCGTGCTGATTGCAGGCAAAACAGAGGAATTACCTCCATTCTTTTTTGTTTTTGTTCCATAGGCAAGCCAGGTTTTAATTGTGTCTACCTTTAAGGGAAAGCGTGAATTATTTCACTGTTCATTTATTAAAGTCATGAGGTGGTGTACCTCAGTTTCCCTTCTATACAACATATCAGGGTTGTAATGGTTTCTTCTGCTGTACCAAGCTTTTAATTTGTTCACAGGTAATAACTTAGAGGCAGCGTCACCATAAGGCTTCTTACCATGAAATGTGTTTTCAACAGCTATTTCTAGCATGCTTAAAGATTTTTCCCAAAAACTCATACACATTACAAATTGTTACAGGGTTACTTACTAATAATTTATCCCAAGGTTTAATATTAGCTACATTAACATTAACTCTATTACAAGTGGGTGTTTATAAGTATCTTATTATAGCACATCTTTTATTTAGACAATTTGTCTCTGAGGACAATGTGTTCAATATCCTCTTGGAATCATTGTATAGGCTTTTAATTTCATTATATACTTGGGGTTTTGGTGACTAACAGAGGTATGGGTATTATGCATATGAGCAAACTCCTTTTGTATCTGTTTTTAGATTTCAGCACTATGCATACACACACAAAAACCTCTTTTCCCTATTTGGGGTTAACCTGTCCCTCTTATTCTCAGGCTTAACTGCTTTCCCCACATCCTTTTTTTCTGGAGGGTTGAAATCTGAGCCTTTTGGTTTTAAGTAGTTTGTCTGATCAGGTATGTCCATTATCTGCAATGCCTTTGTGCCACCATATATGGGCAGATATTTTCCTCCCCTGTCACCTAGGTAATTTGCATCAACACAGATGTTTGCTTTTTGGAACTAAAGCAATCACCAGCTCAGAGACTGGACTCTGTCTGAAAAGTGTTAATTTCCACCAACAAGTGAGAACGAGAGTTCTGATTACTTTCCACTTCCAATTTCTGCTTCCAGAATACCCAGCGATCTGAAAAAGAAAGCATAACTTAATGTGGCTCCTCTTGGAGCCCCAATAGGATTTTCATTAAGTAACGTGTTTTATTTACATTTCTTTTACCCCTTCTACAATATATGCTGCATATTTCATGGGAAAATACACATTCCTTCCATAGTTAACTTCTATAACGTTGTATTAGCCATATTAATTGTTACATAAAGTGCAACTGTTTATTTTGTGCTTACAGAGTTTTAATTTATCCTTATTTAAGAGACAGTCTGATTACTCAGAGCCACTTTCAGGCTTAGTGTTTCTAACATTGCTTCCTTTGTACATTCCACCCATGCCCTGGTGTCAAAAGTGCACTGACTTTTAACTTTTTATTCTTCTCCTGCAGTTCTCAACTGCTATTTATAACCAAAAATGATCCAGAATCTCTCCACATGCTCCTGGTTCCGTCTTCCCTGGCTATATCCTCTGGTCCTAATTAAAAAATACATGTTTTTATAAAGTTTATTTATCTGAAGGGTTAAATGCTAAATACCAAAGCCAAACCATGCTAGTTGCCTGTCTCTGGCAAAAGGGCCTGTCAGTGTAGCAACTTGGGGCTGGTCCACACTAGGGGGGGTGGGGGTCGAACTAAGATACGCAACTTCAGCTACATGAATAACGTAGCTGAAGTTGAAGTATCTTAGTTCAAACTAAAAAGCACTTACAGCGGGTCCAGATGCAGCAGGCAGGTTCCCCCGTCGACTCCGCTTACTCCTCGCACGGAGCAGGAGTACCGGTGTCGACGGCGAGCACTTCCGGGATCGATTTATCGCGTCTAGACGAGACGTGATAAATCGATCCCAGAAGATCGATTGCTACCCGCCAAATCAGGCGGGTAGTATAGATGTATCCTTGGAATAAAAGATTCAAATGGCTTTTCAGTGGCATTATTTAAAAAAAAAATCTTAAACCTACAAAACAGGCTTTTACAGCCCAGGAGTGTTGGTTTAAGTCCTTAAAACCTTACATAATTTCACAATATATTCACACACACACAGAAATTCTCTTTTGCTTAACATCTCTTGCACTGCTTTAATTATTTTTACACAGCTGTACACGGATTATATTCCCTATTATATACTTGGAGATAGTTACGTTCCAAAGGGAACCCCCTCGTGGGGTTTTTGTGGGGTTTTTTTAGTGATTTTGACTAAATCATCCATAGTCAAATTATTTAATCAGATTGTTTCTCTGCCTGCTGCCTACAACAGTCGTTTTACAATGTATTATTTCCTTTTGGGAAAAGGGCCCATTTTCCTTCAGAATAGCTGTAAAAACTCCTGGGAACAAATATATCTAACTGACCCACTTGTATAATTTGTTTCAAGATCAGGGTTTTACCCGATATGACTGTAGCAAGTTGCACATATATTTACATTTACATGACTGGGTTTTATTATGAAACCCAGAATTCTCTTCTTATAACACCACAACTATCACTCTTTAACATTTTCTCAATTCCCAACAGTCTACTTTCCTCCAAACTCCATAGTATTAATTTCTGCAAAAGCTGTTATCTTTTTACTCTCTTTAAATCACTTACTTCTGCATCCAGTTTATTATATCTTCGCTTTATTATATTATTCTCTGCTGCCATAGCTTTTAAAGTTTTACTAGCAACATAGTTTTGTGATCTTAAACCCTCCATGCTTTCACTTAAAGTGCTGTGCTGATCAGTTATGCTGATTCTTATGCGTTTTGCATTTTGCCTGTAATTACTTAGCCACCAAGTACGATCCCTGCAACACAGCTGTCTTAGTTTGCTCTTTCAAATCCAAAATTTGTTCCCCCAGTGTCTGTTACCTTTGTTTGCAAGCCAAATGGATGGCAGGATTGCCCTTCTTTGCTGCAATTGATTGTTCCTGGGCAACTCCATGGGTTAACACAGATGTTAACCCACTCACTCTCCATTTTTCACCTTGAGGGGGGAAAAAAATTATCCCCTCCCCCTGGATCAAGTCACAGCTCCTGTCTCTTAAGGTGGTCTGTTCATTCTGCTACTATCCACAATTCCTGCTGTTCCCTTCTCAAGGGGGCAGATGGCCCTTTGGGGAAGGCATGGGGGTTGAGCGGTCTAACCATCCAGGATTTGTCCCCTCCAGTGCAGTCCAAATATCCCTCCCTAAGTAAGTATCATTTCAGGGATCTGAAGTACCCCTGGTATCTGCACTTACTCCCTCCTCTGCCTCCCAGTTTATATTTCAACTCTTAACCTGTTGCATGCAGGCATAGTGATCGCTAATTGCCTGAGCCCAATCCTGTTTTCCTGCAGGATTGTTCTGACAGCTGTCCCTTGATTTCAAGCATAATATCTCTATTTCTTCACTTATAGAGGCTTTATACTGATTCAAGGTATCCCTTACCATACCCGATTCCAGTTCAATCTTCTAACTAGTTCTCCTGAGATGTTACTAACCTTGAGCGATTATAAGATTATAACTTTCCATAGTACCCACCCAGATGCAGTCTTTACAGCTCATTTATTCAATTTCACATTTATATTGTTGCAGTATGCTTCAAACTCTTTACATGCATGTTCCAATGCATTTTTCCCCTTGAAAAGAATCATCTTCCCATGGGCACAGACCTTGGTCCGCTACCCGCTTTGCAAGGAGGGTCGGTTCCTCTACCAATTTCCTCCTGATTTTTCAATCTAAGTTTCCCACTTTCCCTATTCCCTGGAGTGGTCATTCCGTCAAGTAGGCTGAAGTCCTTGTTGACAGAAGGGCACAAATAATCTGTACAACTGCTGTATAAGGCTCAATCAGTTTGGTCCAGGTGACCTAGATTGCTGCATTCTCCACCAGTATGTTACCTGCTCAATTTAAAGCACCCCACCTATACCCTACCGAGGGTTCAAGGCGTGACCCAATCAATTTAGGCACCCCCACCCTTTCCCTTCTGAGGGCTCAGGGTATAAAGTACCTATCCTTACTGCCGGGGCTCAGGAACAAATCTGGTCAATTTAAGTACCTGCCCTTTCCCTTGGGGCTCAGGGCTCTACAGGTCTGTGGAACCTTTTCCCAGTGAAAGAGCTTTACACAGTTGTGCTCTAAACATCTATTTATTAGCAACACACACAGAATACGTATACCAAGCAAATCTCTTATGCTCACCACTCCTAATATACAGACAAATTTCACCCAATGGCCAGTCAGGATTCATTCATCTGGGAGTTCCCGGCGATGTCTCTGCACGTCATGGTTATGCAGAGGGGTCAGAGTTCCAGCAGCTTGATGTTAAACTGCAGTCCGGAAATGATTCCCAAAGAGCACTGTTTTTTTCATTTACATTTTATAGGTAAAACTAGCTCCCTCCTTCAAATTTACTAAACCTATCCCATTATCCCACACTCCTAAATAACAAAAAAAATAATCAATTACACACAGGCATCTATGTGTCCTCTTTCCTGCCCAAGTTCTTTACATTTATCTTTCATGCTCAAATTGTAACTTAATGATGACCACCTCTATTTGTGCAGATGGTCAGCATAAAACACTGGTCAGAGCTTATTTTCCCATTTGTTGAGTCTTTTTGTATCCTCCCTAATTTCCCAGTGCCTGGGTGTCTCTACTTTAAAACCTGGTGGTTATAACTCTCATTAGGGACATTCCTGAGGTGGGGGTGCTTTATCAGCAGCAGAACATTTCTTTTTTTTTTCCAATTTTAGTGGTGAACTCCCTGAGTTTCACCCAAGACTGGTTTAATATTGGGAGGAAGGGGGTGTTCATCTGGTCTCAGACCTAGAGTACAGTGGGATCATAGGTGCTGACTCCATGGGTTCTCAGGGGCTGTCGCACCCACAGAAAAAAAAAAGTGGGTACTGAGCACCCCCCAGTAACCTGCTGATCAACTGTTCGGCAGTGAGCAGGGGGAGCGCTGGAGTGGGGGTGGGAAGAAGCGGAGCACACTTGGGGAGGAGGCATGAAGAGGCATAGGGAGGGTGGGGCCTTGCGGGAAGGGGTGGAGTGGGGGTGGGGTCTCGGGGCAAAGCAGGGGTGCAGCACCCACCCAGAAAAAAAAAGTTGGCATCTGTGAGTGGGATCTTCGCGTTTGCATTGACATGGTTAAGCAAGTGAGATGTCTGAGCAGCTTTTCTAATCTGTGGAGTCTGGATGTGAAATAGAACTCTGAGGAAGTCGACTGGAGTCGATTTGAGCATCCCTGACACTATGCGCAGAGTGTTTTTGAGTTGAGTGTCAAGGAGTTTAGTGTGACTGCAGTGAGAACGGACTGGCACACAATATTCATCTGTAGAGTATACCAAGACAATTGTTGAAATTCGTAAGATCCATGAACTGAAGCCCCATGATGTTCTGGCCAACTTTCTGATAAGATCGACATGAGTCCTGACTTTATCATGGGTTTTCTCGAGGTTTTGTCAAAAGGTCAAACTCTGGTTCAGTGTAACGCCAAGATACTTTGGGTTAGCCTCGTGGCTGATCTCTCACTGCAGAATTGCACATCAAGTTTGGTGTTAACCATTTTATTGTTCAGATGAAAAGTGGTTGCCATGTTTTTTGTGGGTTTTTTGGGTTAGGCCTAAGTTTCTAGCATTGGAAATAAACTGCCATTGTGTTAAGATCTTAGGTTAGGGTGCGACTGATGGTAAGAAGGCTTGTATCCAGAACAGCTAGGGCAATGTCATCCACATACACAAATTTCCTTGACTCTGTCGCTGGTATATATCCATGGCATATAGATTTAAAAGTATCAAGGAGCAAGATGACAATCTTCACATGGTGCTTCTGTTAAGTGTTGGTGTTCTTTTGTGCTCTGTGCTTTGTGCAAATTCACTAACATACTAGTGTCAGTTTGCCACTGGACATTGTATTAGCAATCTGTCAGTGAAAGTAACAATGACTATACTTCCTCAAAGTCCTGGTGAAGAGTTGAGATGGTTTCACTTCAAAATTCTCATTCAGAATTCAACTGCTCCTACAAAGTTCTGGGTGCTTTGAATCCGGGATTTTGGTTCAGGCTCATCTAATACACTTCATTTGCATTCAGCTGACAATTGGGCTCCCTTCTAGATAATTTAACAGTGTACGTTTCCAATAAGTGTAATTAATATTGTGTAGTGTAGTGGAAAATACATATCTCATGTTGCAAAGGAAATTAGTTCAAATCGTGTTGATGTGGTACTCTGAGAATTTCTTTAAAAAAAATTTTTTCCCATCAATGTAATTTTAAGACTTAATTCATCCACAACTTTGCTAAAGCAAAAAAATGCTAAGACTTTGTTTTAAAACCAAATTACAATAAAGAGAGCAGCTTCATGTAGTTGACATCTATCAAAACAGCCATGTTATTAGTAAAAGGGGCAGCTTTTTGAAAGATCAAACTATAAATGACACAATTAGGGCTGATCCTGCATTCACTTAATAACATGAGTAAATTTATGCATCTGTCTAGCCACATTGAGTTCAGCAGAAGTATTCAGGTGCATAAGTTATGTAAGTGTTTGTAGAAACAGTATCTTGGTGCTTGTTCCTAGATCTGATAAATAGGTCTATGCAAAATGTTCCACTGGTGGATAGGCTTTAGTGCTACCTATGAGCATAATCTCAGCTCCATTAATGTTTAAAGACCTCAGCTGATGCCAGATCAGAATTGAGTACTAGAAACCTAACTGATGCCACCAGTGGGGATTTCTTAAAAGAAACCCATTATAAGAATTTGATGTAACATGTAATACAAAGGAAACATTTTGAATGGTGTATCCTTGACCTTCTGTCCTGCATAATCTACTCCTCAATTGGAACAATGAGGGAGAAAAGATGTAATTTCTCTTATCACTGGGAGGTATTCTGCAGTATCCGTTTCCATTTTTGCTCTCTGCTTGTCTGTAGAGGTTGGTTGGATTTTTTTATTGATGCTATTATTTTGTACTTTGGTTTTGTTGTACAACACTTAAAAACGTTGTAATAGGTGACATATAGATGGGTTAAAAAAAGTGAAATAATTACTGAAATGTCTCAGGATGTCTCTGTGCTTCTGGAGATGCTGTTTTACCAATGAAATGTAAAACTAAGGTCTTGACTACTTGTGGCCATTAAAGTTCCATGGCATAATATTCTAAATTGAGTAATTTCTCTACAGTTCCAGCTGATAACATTACTTCTAACTTCTGTCTCTAAACTGTTTAGCAGTGCTTCTTTGCACTGTTAATTGCTTCATTACACACCAAAGATACGTGTCCTTTTGCCATAGGTCATCACTGTCAAGGGAATTAACTCTTTACCTCATTGTAGTCTCCTTTTCAGTAATGACACCTTCCCAAGGCCTTAATTAGGTAATGTACGTAAAGCCTTTTGAGATCCTTGGATGAAAAGTCATATATAAATAGGAGATATTAGGTGAAAATTAATATTTCACTGTTTATTTTTCAAATTATACTTTATTGGCACGAGGGCCCAACCTTTTGGGAGCAAAAACAATGTAGTTCCCTTGTAAAAGTATATAGATACAGTGATTTATTTAGAAATCTGAGGAAAGGGCAGAAAACAAAGTGAGTGCCTCTTGTGCCTTTTAAAGTTATGCTCAATGGAATTTGAATAGCAAAGTAATACTGGTCTCTTTATTTTGAGCAGTTCAAAATAGATGAGCAAGGACAATGTGCACTATACAAAAATTGACTTGTGAAATGCTTATTACATGTTATCAGTTTAGGAAATTGTTGTTTTCTCTCTGATATTTTCTATTCTCTGGCTAGAAATCAATTGCAATTGTTTAATTAGTGGTGAACTATCTAGTGATAAATCCCAGACAAGAAGGCTGAATTAAGGTGATGGGGACACTGATGTCTCTTCACTTGAAGGAGACAAGAGGATTCCCCAGTAAACTCAGGCTGCTTGCACATCTGTAAATATTGGGGAATTTTTGATTGTGATACCAGCTGTGCCGTTTTGCATCCTTGGTGCCATTGGGAAGGAAAGCTGTCATATGAGCATATGTTTTCCAACTGAAAGAGTACATGGCTTTGACTTTTTTTAATCGTGAAGGAGTGTCATGTCATTGCAGAGTATCATACAGCTACTTATGCAAATCATCTAAATAATTTAATGTCAGGTCATATCTTAGTTCCTTCTTGTAAACACCTGTTGCATGGCTTGCAATTCCTCTGATACAATTGTAATGGTGTTCACTGGAGATATAAGGCTTGATTATGTCTCTGCAATAGTTAATGACAAAATTGCCAGTGGTGCAGGACCAACCCCATAGTACATTTCCAGACCATGACCACCGCCTTCCAATCCAAACATCCATGAAACCCTGGCTCACCTTAGACACAAGCAACCACTTGGGGGTTCCTAGTTTCTTGACAAGACACAGGCCATTGCTTTTGAAGGAATAAAAGTCTCTCCTTCAGTAAGAAGACCATAGGTGGTGATGGTAACTCATTGCTGAAAGGTGGTATCACATAGATTTTGCTTCTGCTCTTGATTTGGGATCTGCAAAGTATAAGACAAACACTCCCTGAGACACAGTGGTGTTGCTTCTCTCAACAGTAACAGTTCACCTCTTGCTAATTTGATGAAGCATAATTTGTCATAGGCATCATTCTGTAAACCACAGCTGAAGTGACGGATTAAACAGGACAGGGATTGTTCATGTCTGTGGCAGGCAGATGTCTTCCTACTGTTCTCAGATTGTATGCAAATACCAAGAGACAAAAAAGAGCTGGCTTCTGATCTTTTTTTTTTTTTTTTAAGGCCCCATCTGTAGCAACTAGCATTAAGGGAGGAAAACAGGTTACAGGAGGGAAAAGTGTTCAGGAGGCACCCGAAAACCAGATTGTGTGTTCGTGCCTAGAATCCTAACTGTAGTTGTAGTGTCTCTATAAATAGGTCTCTTAGTTAAATGCCATTTTACTTTCAGAAACATGGAGTCTTCTCATGTTGTTATGCCTGTGATGGTGCACCCCATAAGGCTTTATGGAAATATGCTTATGAATGTATATAGATGACATGACATAACTGGAATACATTGCATGCTATATATGTCATGTAACATATCTCTGTAAAGGTAATAATCTACTGAATCTATTCCTCCTATTTGTATGCATGTATCATTTTTGTATTCAAAGTTAAGAATTCTGGCTGTGTACTTGCTTGATTTTTAAGTAGCCATAGTAAAGCATTTGGTCAGCTTCTTGAGAAAGGAATGTGCAAATTAAATGCCCAGTCAAAAAACACTTAGTGAACAATGGATCTTGGAAGGTTCCAATCCACATAAGAAGTCTACATGAGGATGTTCAAGGTAGCATGTGAACCATGGCTACTACCTGTAAGTTCTGAGTCATTCATGGACATGTGACTTGCCTATGTGACTTCAAACCTCCATCTTGTAGCTGGAATTCTACACAGGGGGAGAGAGACTCTCTCTTGTGGTGAATACCCCTATTTAAACCCCTGGGAGACCCCTCCATTTTGTCTTCAGATGGCTTAAGACATAGCCTCTCCACCCCTCAAGGATACCTGAAAGAAACCGGAACAAAGGACAGTAACTACAGGGGGTGTGAGTGATTGCGGGACCCAGACTAGAAGGAGACTATTCTGTAAAAGGAAGCTTATTGGAACATTTCTGAGGGTGACATTTTATCTGTATTCAGTTTTCTTACTGTATTAGGCTTAGACTTGCATGTTTTATTTTATTTTACTTGGTAATTCACTTTGTTCTGTATGTTACTACTTGGAACCAAGTAAATCCTACTTTCTGTATTTATTAAAATCACTTTTTATTTATTAATTAACCTAGAGTATGTATTAGTACCGGGGGGGGGGGGGGGGAGGGCAAACAGCTGTGCATATCTCTCTATCAGTGTTATAGAGGGTGAACAATCTAGGAGTTTACCCTGTACAAGCTTTAGACAGGTTAAAACGGATTCATTCGGGGTTTGGACCCCATTGGGAGTTGGGCATCTGAGTGTTAAAGACAGGAACATTTCTTAAGTTGCTTTCAGTTAAGCCTACAGCTGTTAGGGGACGTGGTTCAGACCTGGGTCTGGATTTGCAGCAGGCTAGCAGGTCTGGCTCAGACCGGGCAGGGCACTGAAGTTCTAAGCTGCCAGGGCAGGAAAGCAGGGGCAGAAGTAGTCTTGGCACATCAGTTGGGAGCCCCCATAGTGTTTCTGTGATCCAACCCATCACAATCCCATACACAGTACATGAAATTCTTCCAGTAGACAGAGCAAATGAAAGGGGTTCTAAAAGCCAGTGGGAAATGTTAGGGAACATGGAGAAGCAGCTTAGTGAGGTGCTCACTTCTCTAGCTGCTGTGGGCTCGGAAAAATATATTCGTTTTCCCAAAAAAAGGGACATCAGCTGACAAATCTTAGCAGTTATGTATGATGTGGCCAAATGAGGTTGTTTGCAGGGTGGCATATACTATATTAATGCAGTGCTGCAATCCAGAATACATGGAGGTGTGGATTCTGTTTTGCATTTAGGTGAAAAGGCTGCCCTGCGGGAAAGTGACATTGAAAACACTATCACCCTTCTCTGGGTCCCCTCAAATGTATGTGAAAGAGGTGTACCAAGATAAAAATCTCCCTTCATCAGTCACAATAAATAACTTAATTAAATACATGGGCAAGCTGTTCCAACTATGAGGTGTAAGCTCTATTTCAGGTATAGGAAATCTGGGAAGTATGTTCTGTACTGAGGACACTGTGTTTTATATTTCCACTGTGAGAGCACAAGTCAGTGTCATTTTATTTATCCCCATTAGTGCAGCTGGGTATCAGTTGCAGTGCCTTGTGCCGGAATGGAGACTTTTGCCGGAATGGTAAGCATCTGTGGCATAGCAGGGACAATCCAGTCTAATGAGCAGCTGTGTTATCCTTGCCCTGCAACCTTGGGTGCCTTATGATGCCTTGCTGAAGGAGTTCCCACCTGGGCTGCTCACAACCAACTTTCCAGCGTGCAAGCCACACTTGAGTTACACTTGGTTATACTGCAGGGTGACTCCAACACACCCTCAGTCTTATATTTCCCAACAGAAATGTATGTCCTGTACTGGCCAGCCCTCTCCCAGATAGTACAAATTATATTAAATCTATTATTCCTTTAAGAGTATAATAGGCACACAACCTGCCACCCCAAATGGAGAGCAGACACTTCAGTTTAAACACACTGGATTAGATAAAACAATAAAATAAGTTTTGTAACTACGAAGAGAGATTTTAGTTGAGTACGACTAATGAGGAATAATAATCAGAAATTGTTACAAGAAAAAGAGAGAGAAAATAAAATTGGTCCCTAACTTAGATTCTGTTAAATTCAAAGCAAAGTGTTTTTTTTTTCTAACCACATGCTTTCAGCAGTCTTACTGACCAAAGTTCTTAGGTCAGAGCCCCTTCTCCAAAAGTCCAGTGAAGGCTTCCTTTTTTACTTCAGGTCCAGTGAATGTGATGGGCAGGGAGCGAGAGCAGTAGCGCAGCCAGGTCCGGAGCGTAGGGGGAGCAGCACTATAAAAAGGCGCCTCCCCTGTACTCACCCGGTGGCGCTCCGGGTCTTCGGCGGCACTTCGGCAGTGGGTCCTCACTCACTCCGGGTCTTCGGTAGTACCCGCCGCCGAAATGCTGCCGAAGACCTGGGAGCACCGCCGGGTGAGCGCAAGAAGCGGTGCTTAAAATTTTTAAATTTTTAGCTCTGCTAAAAAAAGGCGCCACTTCATTTTTAAGGCACCGCTTCTTCTCACGGGGGCTGCTCCCCTTGCTCCCCCCTGGCTACGCTACTGAGCAAGAGGTCCCTTGGGGTATTTGTCTTTCCTTTTTATGGTTTCAGGTCCCATCTTGAAAAAAAAAATCCAGTCTGTGTGTAAGGAGGTTCCCTGCTGCTTTTTTCTCACCTGTTTGAGCTTCCTTTGTTTCCTTTCCTTCTTGATGACTTTGTTTACTGCTTTAAATGCAAAGTAACTAAAGTACACTTTTTTTTTTTTTAGACTGACCTGTCAACCTCAATTTGGAATCTGTGTTAATAAGACCATGAAGTAAAATCTTATAATTTGACATGCAATGTTGCTGCATGTATTTTGTCAGGATGATATCGATCAGCAAATTATGAGTTTTCAGACGATGTCTTACAAGGCATATTTTGTACAAAAATTATTACAATAGTTTGTAGGGTGTGTGTATGGGATACATTCTGTGACAGCATCCCGGGGTGATTCACCTTTACAAGAGACCTGCACCTGTAGAGGCTGCCTAGGAGGTTCATTGTTTCAGTATATCCTTCAGGCCTTTTGGACACATCTCAGCACCTGCTTGCATTAGCCCTCTTTTAGATCACTCCCAGCCTGCTCTGAATACCTCCTTCAGAGTGGGGGCTCAAGTCTCCTCTTGCCACACAACCTCCTCCAGACAGACTTCCTGCAAATGACCTTGGGATCATGGTAACTCTGGAATCATTGACTGCCAATGTACGATCAGCCCTGACATTTAGATTTAGGAGTGCAATCCTAGTAAACTAGCTCAGATACAGTGTCCCACCAGGCTGAGGCATCATAAAAGCACTGCAGATGTCAGATATGTTTTGTTGTTAGTCTGTGGCAAGCAGTTGAGAGACCCAGTGGGCAAATTATTTGTCAAAAAGTAAAGATCCTAATCATGGAAGTCAAATGGAGACATGTTGTAACCGTGCCTTGGTGGGTCACAACTGAGAATACCAAATTCAGGACAAGTTACTGAGAAATAGGGCAGATATACACCAAAGCTGCAGGTCAATCTCCCATGAGATTACGAAACCAGCAACAAAAGTAAACTTCTGTTTCACCGCACTGGCTAACAAGGAGTCATAAAAACAGTTTCCTTAGATATTCCAGTCCTTGTATCACCACCAAAACCACTAGATTTAAAGATGAGTGGTTCTTTAAAACCAATTTCATCAAATAACAGGCTCTTCTGATTCTAAAGGACCAGCCACATACCCAGGTCAATATATGTCAGATCTTACCCAAAAATCATGCTGATACCAATACTTTAGTCTCTAAAATCTAAAGGTTTGTTTACAAAAAGAAAGAAAGAAAGGTGAGTTAAAAATTGGTTAAAGGGATCAAATACATACAATAATTGCAAAGTTCTTGGTTCAAGCTTGTAGCAGAGATGGAATAAACTTCTGGCTTGATAAGTCTCTGCTTCCAAATCATTGGAAGGATCTCAGTCCCTTGGTTAGAATGCTCCCATTAGTGTATAAGTCCATAGTCCAGACGTTTGAGCAGGAAAGAGGCAAAATGGAGGTGTTTCCAGGGCCTTTTATAGCTTCTGCCATGTGGAGTGAAACCCATTGTTTAAAACAAAGCCCTCAGGA
Source organism: Macrochelys suwanniensis (assembly GCA_033296515.1). NCBI lineage: Eukaryota > Metazoa > Chordata > Testudines > Chelydridae > Macrochelys > Macrochelys suwanniensis. The sequence goes on along the minus strand of CM065776.1, from coordinate 132,609,969 downwards.
CAGCTAGTGGAAAATTACAGGTGACAAGATGTGGTTTGGAGTCACATGGGCAAGTTACATGTCCATGCATAATTTAACTAGTCACAGCAGGAAAGTCCATTAAGAGTAGATAGGCGTCTTCTATTGTAAGTTAAGTTTTCTTTAAATGGCCATTCTACTTGAATAGTTCCTTCAAAATGTGTAGGCTAAATATCTTGTGGGCGTTACCCCAGGAGCAAACATTTGAAATACAGGTATAAAGCCAATACTCATAATTTCAAATACAAAAATGATACATTCATACGAATAGCATAATCATATTAAGCAAATCATAACCTTTCCATAGATATCCAACATGCCACTTTTTGTACAAGGTTTGTTGCAAATATATAACAGTGGTTGCAACAATGATCTATATGGTCATATTTTAATGAGAGAAACTCAAACATGTCTAGCTTTTATTTTAAACTGAATTTATTGATAGTTCCGTTACCTCATTGTGAGTTTGGTGCCACAGTTTTTCAGATCAATAGGGTGAAAGTTACCCTCTATGATTCTCTTAGATTTGGGGACTCTTAGGAGCACCAAAGAATGAATACAGTGAGCACAAGCACAGTTACAAGTAAACAGTCTTGTTTGCATTATAATTTATAGTTATACATGGCACTCACATACACATCTACACAACCTGAGAGAGCCCAAGCAATAGCCATGGTCATACTCACATCCCCAAAGATATTAAGTCCGGTGGATCTCTCAACAGGTGGTCATCGATAGAGTGGTGGTTCCTGCTGGGGTCTTCCCTGGGGGTCTTCTCACTTTTACCCAACCAGGAAACATTGTTTAAATTGTTGTTCTGACCATGCCTAATACCTTATTCAGACACATGAGGGTTCCACTATTTTTGTCCTTATCTGTACTTCCACACCCCAGAAATTTTGGAGTGCCTCACTTTCTCTTGGTTGTTCTCTTAGTTCTCCTTTTTCTTTATTAGCATCTTATTAACATTTACATCAATCTGTTTCTAGGGTAACCTACGGTCAGAACAGAACTTTCCATGATGTTACAATCAGGTGTCTTGCGGTCTACCACGATATGTTTTTTCCATAACATCACTATTGACACATCATTGATAGTAATCCTGTGGTTTTATTGGGATAGGGTCAGTCTTAGGTCACCCACTCATGTCAAGTCTTCTTAAGCCTGTGACCTAGTGTGGCTAAGCTAAAATCTTACAGGCCTCAACCTGTAGGCCTTGCATTACTGCCTTACCTTACTTATATCCTTAATACACACTTGTCACTCCTTAATATTTGTCAGTCTTCTACTCCTATAATCTTATCTATTCATCACACATTGATTACATATGAAATAACATGTGAGTTCACTACAACAATAACACAATTAAATGATAAAATCAACTTATTGGCTATACATGGGTAGAACGGTCAAGGGCATGTCTGTTTCCTTTTGTTGCTTATTCCTTCACCTCTCATATTCAGACGCTGTTGTTCCAGTTTACTGTTGTTCCTTGTTTTGTGTACTGCATTTTGGGCAATAACATGAGAGGAATCCCTGTTTCTAAAACTAAACTGTCTCTTTATTAAGAGAACTGTTTTCAGATTTGCTGGAAGTGCAGCTAACATGCCAGCCATGTGCACACAGACTGACTTCCTGGTGCTTTCCCCATACTCTTCCCTCATGCAACCAGTGCTGCTCCTTCTAATTCCTTGCAGGTTGCTACGTTTCCATGCAAGGACCTGCTATCACTACTTATCATCTGCTTGGACTCTATTCTGTGCATTCTTTCAACCAGTATATATGAAAACTGCTGTAAGAGGCTGTTCATAAATTACATAGCACATATTTTTTTAGTGATTTTCAAGACCCCCCCCCCCTAATACTAAAACAAACAAGGAAAATTAAGGACCCACCCAACATGTGTTACATAATTTGAGGACAACCCCTAATAGTCACTGTTTTCACTGTCTGAAAATGACTGTACTTGGATGAAACATATAGCTCCAGCCATGCCCCTTTTTTTCCTTCCTCAGGGCTGTAAGCAGCCAGAGTGCTGATTCCGTACACCGAGGGGCAATATCCTGTTCTGGTAAGGGCTGCACCTCTTTTTTCCAATGTGTCCTGCTTTTCTGTCTCCCATGTTACCTGCTTATGGGACAACTGATGCCTAGGCAGGGCTGGCTCTGGCTTTTTTGCCGCCCCAGGCAACAACAAAAAAAGCGGCCAGAGCGCCAGTGAAGCCAAAAAACCCCAAAAACGGCCGGAACGGAATGTGCCACCCTGAGATTAGCCTGAATGCCGCCCCTTTCAATGTGCCACCCCAGCCATGTGCTTCTTAGGCTGGTGCCTAGAGCCGGCCCTGTGCCTAGGGCATTAGAGTTGACAAGAGACTATGGTGCATAGTGGGACATAATAGACTTCAGGGTGATCAAAGCTGTGTGATTCATTTGTATCAGTCTTAGAGTGATTGTGAAGTGGTTTATTTTATAGATCACAAATCATTGCCAGTCTTGCGCATTATAGAGAAACACGTATGGTGGGTTCCTGAAAACACTGTGTGTGTGTGTGTGTGTGTGTGTGTGTGTGTGTGTGTGTGTGTGTGTGTGTGTGTGTGTGCGCACGCACGCGCAGGCTTGTTTGATTGCATTTTCTGATCATCTTGGGATTTTAAGACCTTGTAATTACAACTTCATGGCTCTGCTGCCCTCTGCTATTGTACCAAAGAAGCTTCTACTGTGGTTAACACTGATGAATGATGGATTCCTAAAATCCTTAGGAACATTACCCCTTTCAGTCTTCTTATCATTCAAGTTTAGGAGGACCCATGGGGTTGTGGAGGTGAAAACGACAGTGTTTATAGGCACTCAGTAGTTGTAGGAACCCCAGCTAGGCTCATTTAAGATTTGAAATATGCATTGTACTGACTGTGCTCTCTAAAGTAATAAATGCCTTTTTAGGCTTTTGATAGAACCATTAATATCTGCTAATATCTAAATTAACCAGTACATTAATCTCTATAAACCAATTAAGCGTTATTGTAATAAAGTTAATAATTGGGTCAAGGAGAATACACAGGTTATTTATACTTTAAATGAAAACTTGAAACAAAAGAAATGAGGCACGTTATTAAAAACTTTCAGCTATGAGCTAATCAGTGCTTAACTGCTTGCAGAACAGCAGCATTATCCAAATTGCAATCTATTGCTGAACAGACTAATATAAAAAGTTACTGTATGCTTAAATGCTAAACTCCGCAGTGAACTTGAAATGACACCAGGTTAAATCAAAGGCCCGTACTCCATTCTAATGAATAATATTTCAAAAGGATGCAACTTTAGGGCAATGCATAGAGTCACAGTTTCTAAGTAAATGAATCTGTATCCACCTCACCCTCACTCCCCATGGCCCACTCTGTGTCCCCTCCAGGAGTACCCAGTCATGTCTCAGGCTTCCAACTGTTGTTTGTCTCTGGGCAGGGACCCTTGCCCCACTCCTGTCTGACCGGATGGGCAGGTGGGCGGGGGGAGGTTTCTAAGGTCACAAAGCTCTCAGCCTCAAACCGTGAAATCCCCAGCAAGTGAGTCTGTCTACAGGACAGCACTTGTGCTTTCCTTTCTCTCCAACGGGCATGAATGGTGTATTGTCAGTAGTTAAAAGTTACTACAAAGCTCTTTCTAAGCAAGCACATTTAATAAACCAAACAATTTCCTGTTTGGTAAATATTTTCCTCTTTAGCTACATAAGAACATAAGAATGGTCATGCTGGGTCAGACCAGTGGTTAGGGCCCTCCCAAATTGATGGTCAGTTTCACGGTCATAGGTTTTTAAAAATCATAAATGTCATGATTTCAGCTATTTACATGTGAAATTTCACGGTATTGTAATTGTAAGGATCCTGACCCCAAAAGGGGTCATAGGGGGTCACAAGGTTAGTGTGTGTGTGTGAGGTTGGGGCATTGCTACCCCTGCTTCTGCTCTGTTGTTGGCGGCAGAGCTGCCTTCAGAGCTGAGCAGCTGGAAAGCGGCAGCTGCTGGCCGGGAGCCCAGCTCTCATGGCAGAAGACCATGGCCAGTGCCAGATGGTTCCAAGGGGATGAACAGAACAAGGCAATTATAGAGTGATCCATTCGCTGTTGTCCAATCCCAGCTTTTGATAGTCAGAGGTTTAGGGAGAACTAGAGCATGGGGTTGTGTCCCAGACCATCTTGGCTAATAGCCATTGATGGACCCATCCTTCATGAAGTTATCCAGTTCTTTTTGGAACTCAGTTATAGTTCTGGCAGTCACAACATCCCCTGACAGTGAGTTCCATTGGCTGACTGTGTGTTGTGTGAAGTACTTCCTTATGTTTCTTTTAAACCTATTACCTATTAACTTCATTGGGTGATCCCTACTTCGTGTTATATGAAAAGATAAATAACATTTCCCTCTTCACTTTCTCCACACCATTCATGATTTTATAGACATCCATCATATCCCCCCTTAGGTTTCTCTTTTCCAAGCTGAACAGTCCCAATCTTTTTTAAATTTCTCTTCATATGTAAGTTGTTCCATACCCCTAGTCATTTTTGTTGCCCTTCTCTATACCTTTTCCAATTCTAATATGTCTTTTTTGAGATGGGGTGATCAGAACTGCACTGAGTTGTCCAGGTGTGGGCATGTGATGACTTTATTTAGTGGCATTATGATTTATTCTCTCTTTTTATCAATCCCTTTCCTAATGGTTCCTAACATTCTGTTAGGTTTGGGTTTTTTTGGCTACTGCTGAGCATTGAGCAGATGTTTTCAGACAACTATCCGTGTTGATGCCAAGATCTCTTTTCTGAGTGGTAAGAACTAATTTAGACTCAATCATTTTGTATATATAGTTGGGATTATGTTTTCCGAATTGCATTATTTTGCATTTATAAACATTGAATTTCTTCTGCGATTTTGTTGCCAATTTTGGGTGATCCTTTTGTAACAGATTTGTTACCAATTTGACTGGGGCTTCAGGTGATCAGGCTGAGGCCGCAGGATCTTTAAGGGAGGAGATGAAGGAGCACACCAAGGAGCTAAGTTTAAAGCTTTATTAACTAAATAACAGCGGTGAGCGCTGGGTGCGCCCCACATCACTCAGAGGGAGGAAGAAAGCATTAGTGCCCGAGCCCTAACTCACTTTCATACTTACACATGCACAACCCAAGGCTGGCCAAGTCTGCGTGTAACGTAAGAAGAAGGAGAGGGGGAAGGGTAGACGAAAGTTCTGCCCTGTGCACAGGTCGTCTAGGGTCCGCTCGTAAATCTCCGACTTGCTTCAGCTCTTGGGAGGGTTTTAAGCCCTGGATTCTACTGGGGATGTTTCGTCCAGGGGACCCTGTCCCCATGCTCTCTGTACTAGTCTGAACCAGCCTTCTGGAGCTCCCTTAGCTTCCCAAAACACACTGGTTCCAGGGTTGCGAGACTGTTGATTTTTAAATTGGTGACTTTCACAATCTTACTAGTTTTGCAACCCCTTCAGTTCTGTTTGGCTCAGTTCTCACTTTTCAAGTCCGGCCGAGGTTGAGACACAGGCTTCCGGCTATTTGGCACACAGCGAGCATGTTTGCGTGAGCTGGCCTTGGGCTGCAGTTAGTTCCTTATCTTTGGGCCTGGCTGGATCGTTGAGTTAACTTGTTCCTTTCTCCCTTCCCACCCCTCCTTCGGCCTCTCACAACCTGCAAAGAAATCTTCCACTCCACAATCATACCTTCAACCCTTCCCACCAAAAATGCTTTCAAGCACATTAAAAATTGTATAGCAATATTCAACCCTGGTGTTTATCCAGGGAACCCCATTGGGGGACAATTTTTATTGTGACACTTTTGTAACTCTTCACAGTAAACTTTGGACTTAACTATCTTGAGTAATTTTGTACCATCTGCAAACTTTGCCTTTTCACTGTTTACCTCTTTTTTTTTCCAGATTATTTACGAATATGTTGAACAGCACTGGTCCCAGTAGAGATCCTTCCGTGACCCCAATACCTACCTCTACACGGTGGAAAACTGACCATTTATTCGTACCCTTTGTTTCCCATCTTTTAGCCAGTCACTGATCCATGAGAGGACCTTCCCTCTTATCTCATGACTGTTTACTTTGCCTAGGAGCCTTTGGCATGCCAGCTTGGCAAAAACTTTCTGCAAGTCCAAGTGGACTGTATTGACTGGATCTCCCTTGTCCGCTTGCTTGTTGACACTCTCAAAGAATTCTAATAGATGGGCAAGGCATGATTTGCTTTTACAAAAGTTATGTGGACACTTCTCTGACATTCTGTTTATCTATGTCTCTGATCATTCTGTTTACTATACATTCAACCAGTTTGCCTGGTAGTGAAGTTAAGCTTACCAGCCTGTAATTGCAAGGATGGCCTCGGGAACCTTTTAAAATTGCCTTATGTTAGTAGGGTGACCAGAGAGCAAGTGTGAAAAATCAGGACAGGGAGTGGGGGGTAATAGGAGCCTATATAAGAAAAAGACCCAAAAATCGGGACTGTCCCTATAAAATCGGGACATCTGGTCACCCTATATGTTAGCTATCCTCCAGTCATCTGGTGCAGAGGCTGATTTAAGTAATGGGTTACATGCCACAGTGAGTAGTTCTGCAATTTCATATTTGATTTCCTTCAGAACTCTTAGGTGAATACCAGCTGGTACTGGTGACTTATTACTAGAGCCCTGCATGGTTACAAATTTATGCCCACAGATGCGGATATCCGCGGCTATAAATCAGTATCCGCAGAACTGCAGAGCTCTCCTGGGAACCACAGCGACAGAAGGAGCAGAATATGGGGCCACCGCTCTCAGGAGCCAGCACCCCGTGCCAGCAACTCCTCCGGCACAGCTGTTCCGCCTCCAGCCCTGCACACTGGGGCACGCACCAGGCTCACCGGCAGCTGTCTCTGATCATGCTCTTGTGTTCAAGCAGAGCGCACGCCCCCTTACAGGAAATGCAGACAGTTGCATGGAAGGGATGGGGCAGGGCTGAGGGCAGGAGTGGGGGCGGCACAGCCGTGCTGAGGAGCTGCCAATGTGGGGCACTGGCTCCTGGGAGCAGCGGCCCCATGTTCTGCTCCTTTCACCTCTGCAGTTCCTGGGAGAGCCCTGCAGTTCCACAGATACCAATTTTTATCCGCGGATATCCGCAGCCATGGATATAAATTTGTATCTCTGCAGGGCTCTACTTATTACTGTTTAATTTATCAATTTGTTTCAAACCTCTTCTCCTGACATCTCATTTTGGGACGGTTCCTCAGATTTGTCACCTAAAAAAAGGCTCAATTGTGGGAATCTCTCTCACATCCTCTGTAGTAAAGACCAATGCAAAGAATTAATTTAGCTTCTCCACAACATTCTTGTCTTCCTTGAGTGCTCCTTTAGCCCCTCTATTGTCTAGTAGTCCCCCTGATTTTCCCTTTTTTTTCTTTTGGCAGCATTCTTGCTTCTTAGTTGCCTTTTCTTATTATATTTTTATGCTTGACTTGCCAGAGTTCATGCTCCTTTCTATTTTATTTACTAGGATTTGATTTCCAATTTTTAAATTTGTCTTTTTGCCCCTAGCCCCTCTTTTACTCTGTTTAGCCATGGTAGCATTTTGTGGTTGTTGGGAGTTTTTTGGTCCTTGCTGTTGTTGTTTAATTTGGAATATACATTTAATTTGGTCATCATGGTGTTTTTAAATAGTTTGCATTAGCTTGCAGGCATTTCACGCTTGTGATTGTTCCTTTCAATTTCCATTTAACTAGCTTGTGCATTTTTTGTGTCGCTCCTCTTTTTGAAGTTAAATGCTACTGTGTTGCATATCTTTCATATTTTGCCCTGTAGAAGGGTGTTAAATTTAATTTCATTATGGTTTCTATTACTTAGCAGCTCAGTATATGCACCTCTTGAATCAGATCCTGTGCTCTACTTAGGTCTAAATAAAGAATTAGTTTCCCCTTGTGGGTTTCAGGACTAGCTGCTCCAAAAAACAGTCATAAATATTATCTAGAAATTTTATCTCTGCATCGCGTCTGAGGTGACGTGTATCCAGTACCCCAGTATTATTGGGTTTTCTGTTTTGTAACTTCTCAAATCTCCCTGGGCATTTCACAGTCACCATCAGGATCCTGGTCAGGTGGTGAGTAGAATATTCCTACTGCTATATTCTTATTATTCAAGCATGGAATTTCTATTCATAGAGCTTTTGTGGTACAGTTTGATTCATTTAAGATTTTTACTATATATGACTTTGCTTTCTTTTACATATAGTGTCACTCCCTCACCAGCACAACCTACTCTGGCATCCCTATATATTTTGTACTCTGGTATTACCATGTCCCATTATCATTGTTCCACCAAATTTCTGTGATACCTGTTATATCAATAGAGGGACACAAGTTGACACATTGTAATATTTAGATTTTGGAGTCTTAACTATTTTCTGTTTTTAATTTAAAGGAGAGAGAGACAACATTGGCTAATATACAGAATTAGATTCAGGAAATCTGTGTTATTCCTGGCTTTAACTACTATGTGACTTTGGCCAAGTCATTCATTTTTTGTTAGCCTCATTTTCTCCAATTTTCCAAAATGTATGATGATGCTTAACTGATATTGTAAGGTGTTTTGAGGTCTTTCATTAAAAGATAGCATAGAAGAGTAAATTTAATATTTATTAATTACTTTTTTACTATTGGTGGTAGTTTCTAGATTTTTATGAAGAAATACAAATGAGATGATCATGATGATCCCTTCTGATCTTAAAGTCTATGAATCTAAAAGGAAAAGCAATAATAAACAATGGAATAATTGATGCCTCATTTTTACAGGCTGGTGCCAAAGTCACACATTGAAAAAATGCTTGTGTATAAACAAATTAGCACTTGTATGTGCAAAACAGACTTGAACATAAATGTCTATTTCCAATAACATTTTTTTTCTCACTGGAAGGCACCCACTGACACATTTACATGCACATCCCTTCACCATGTAATTATCTGTGCTTTTGTTTGGAATCTGGTGCCTTCACTCAAGGTGACACCTCACTGCCTGGGACACAAGGGATGCTGTCCCTTTACAATATAACTAATATTCTACTCTGAGCACAAAAGTAAACCCATCACACAAACAACAGAATACATTAATACAGACCCTGTCAATGAAATGCGACCCTCAAAGGGAACACTATAACACAGGGGATTTTTGTGGGGCCACTTCCTTCTAGGGAAGGAAAAAGTAGATAAAATACTAAAACGTCAACAATAGAACACATGCATCATCTTCCTGCATGCCCTGTTGTACACAGACCCTGAACTTTCTCCCTAGCACCAATGAGGATAAGTCTTGTGACTTAGTACTGTAGTGCTGTAGTTCTGTGAACATTGACTGGCTTAACCCCCCAAAAGGGGGGAAGGGTTGCTTTGTGGTGTATTCACCCATGAGTGGGGCAGGGTAATCTTCTGACTCTTAGTCTGAAGCCTTGTGGAGGTCTCAGCTGGCTCTAGGTAGCTAGCACCAGGATGGTTCTTTGTCTCCTTGATCCCTGGTCTCAACAGGGCTGTCACTCCCAGATCACATACTAAACTCCACAATAGTTCAAAGTCTCTCTTTGTATGTGGATGGGAGTTGACTAGAGACTCCCCCAGCTGCACTGCTCCTCTTTCGGCTCCAAAGTCAAACCAGAACTATTCCTTTTGATTCTGATGCAGCCTGTCCCTTCCCACTGAGGGGCTGATCAGTCCTGGTTCCTCATTGGCCCAGCAAACTGTCTATGTATATCACTCCATCTGAAGCTCCCCATTAGCTTTTGTAGTAGTTTCCAGTCTATTCTATCCCTAAGCTGGCTTGGAAATGGTGTCCAGAGGCTCTGGAGTCATTGTTGTTGTAGTCGAGAAGGAAGGACCCCCAAAGACTCAGTTCAGTATTCTGGGAGCTGGCAACCTCCAAAGGGGATTACATCTGGAACTATCTAGCTCCTAAACGATGTGCCCTTTAAGGATCAAATATTGAGTGAGTAGAAGCTGTCGTCTGAATGCAGTAATGCATGTGCAATTGAAGGACTACTTTTGCAAATGCAATTACAGCATTTACTCTTGCAATTGTCGTAACTTAATGGAAACACTGGTGTGCAATTGCGCACACACTTTTTCATGCCGCTTACACACCAGTTTTGGGTGTGTGAGAGGGGTTTTTTTTACATCTTTGTTGCAAAAGTCTAAAGATAGAAAAGTGGAGAACTCATTTTGTTCTTATTTGACTTTGGTTGAGCTCTTCATGCTGCTACATATTTGCAGGTTTGCCTCTCAAACTGGGTAGTTTCCCGATTAGTGAGGAACCACACCCTTGATTGTGATTGTGTTTTAAATTAAGTTGCCATGTTTGATTTCTAAATAATGGGTATTAACACTCAGTGGAGCACAGATTGATTTATATGCTTATTCTCCTCTGGTCGCTGTTTCCACTATAGAAATTAAACTGCGCTTAATCCTCAACTTTTTTTTCATTTTTAAAGGACAAAATTTAACATTTAGGACCAGATTAGCTAGCCCTTATGTGGTTTCATGTGGAGTGGGGTCCCAGCCCAATTATCCTTGAATTGTTCATGGAAGGGTCAGGCACAGTCATAATCCTTGAACTCTGTGGAGTACAGGGAATGCTCTCTCTTAGCGTAAAGGTATGTCTACACTATATAAAGATTTTACCAGCATAGCTACAACACCATAGTTTTGCTGGCATAACCCCCTTGTGTAGACATAGCATACAGCGATGAAAGGGCTTTTTCTGTCAGTGTAGGAACACCACCTTCCTGAGCAAAGGTAGCTATGTTGATGAAAGCATTCTTCTGTCAACATTATGTCTACATTTAAAAGTTAGGTCAACTATGTCAGTCAGGAGTAGTCTTTTTTTTTTTTTTTTTTTTTTTTTTTTTTTTCCCCCCCCACATCTCTGACCAACATAGCTCTGTCAACCTAACAAAGCTCGTTGCCTACTCTGTCCCCATATCTACTCTAGCGACACCAACAGAGGACCCAACCACATCAGCCACACCATCAGGGACTCATTCACCTACACATTTACTAATGTGATATATGCCATCACATGTCAGCAATGCCCCACTGCTATGTACATTGGCCAAATTGGACAGTCTCTACGTAAAAGAATAAATGGACACAAATTGGACATCAGGAATGGTAACATACAAAAGCCAGTAGAAAAACACTTCAGTCTTCGTGGACATTCTATAACAGATTTCAAAGTAGCCATACTTGAACAAAAAAACTTCAGAAACAGACTTCAAAGAGAAAATGCAGAACTAAAATTAATGGTGCTAAATTTGCAAATGAATTTGGGCTTAAAAAGGGACTGGGAGTGGCTGGCTCATTACAGAAGCAACTTTTCCTCTCCTGGAATTGACACCTCCTCATTAATTATTGGGAGTGAACTACATCCACCCTGATTGTATTGGCCCTACCAACACTGGTTCTCCACTTGTGAGGAAACTCCATTCTCCATGTCTCAGTATAACAATGCCTGAATCTCTAATTTTCACTCCGTGCATATGAAGAAGCGGGTTTTTAAGCCATGAAAGCTTATGCCCAAATAAATCTGTTAGTCTTTAAGGTGCCACCGGACACCTTTTTGTTTTTGCGGATACAGACTAACATGGCTACCCCCTGATACTTAACTTTTAAGTGTATACCAGGTCCAAGACATCACAAAGAAGTTGAAGATGTAGGTGCGGTCATGGAACCTCTCCCGGTGTTGTGAACTCATGATATTTGGTGTTGACTTCAGTTTTTAAAGCCCCAGCTCTTAGAGACAAGTTAATTAGGTGATGATATCAGCTTTCATTTTTAAAATAGTGAGTTTGTAGCCCTCACATTTGCAGAGAAAAGCTTGAAAATGTAAACAGGATGCATTCCAACGGGTCAAAAACCAGAGGGCAAAGAAACCAAATTAAAATAACCAAAAATCCCTCATGATATTTAAGCAAAATTTGTAACTTCTAGGGCCTAAATCCTGGCTTCTGAAAGTTTTGGCTTGGCAGTATTGCTTTCCCTCATTGGGCGCCGGCCAGCAAAGCTTGGATCTCAGAGAGAGTGTATGTTACACTATTAAGAGAGAGGTTGCAGTGTGCATACCTGTAGCCTAGAGGAATAGGACGCTATTCCTTGAAACAGCTACTCTGGGTATATGCAGCTAGGCCTTTGTATGTTATTTGTACCCACTGAGACTGTGTGGTTCCTTCCTATTATATGTGTTGTGTAAAGAACAAACACAGCAACTTCCCACCTACTTATCAGAAAGGTCTGGGTGGAGACATTCCCTCTTTGAGCTCCCCAATGGTGATGCAGACCTGCGCCGCCACCAATGCAGGACTGTGTGTTTCAGGCACAATCTTGTGCTTTTCATTATTATATTAAACAACATATCCAGGATTCCAATAGTGGAATTTCCACTTAGGGAGGGGTAGCAGTAGCACCGGCATCTACTACTAGTGCTCTACTGAGATAGCTGGGAGAAGATGTGGTCCAGCTGCCCAGAGGATGATTCAGCCTATTACCCGTACACCATCTACTGGTGGGCCCTCTATGAAACTGTAAGATAAAGTTGCCCTTGCATTGGGGAACTTTGATGGGATGGCCCCTAGGAGCTATGGTATTATAAACAAATAGCAATAATAATTAATAATCAGATGGTGGCATTTTTCTCACCTCTTTTATTATTCTCTTATAAGGATGTTTGGAGATTGCAAATATACATGTAGGACCATATTTTTAAAGTTAGATGTGTGCACTTGCTCACACAATCTTATTGGGTCTATGTTAGGTGTGCAAATATTTAACAAGCAAATTGTTTCTGGAATGTCCATGTGAATTTGGACAACTTATTGTCTGTATGTGCATAAATACCCGATTGGCACAAGTGCAACTATGGGCTGGTCTACACTAAAGCTGAAAGTTGATCTAAGTTACGCTACTTAAGTTACGTAACTGAAGTCGATGTAATTTACGTTGATTTACATGGTGTCTTCACCCCACTAAGTCGATGGGAGATGCTCTCCCAGTGACTTGCTTTCTGCATCTCAGGGAGGTGAAGTACATATGGCGACTGGAGAGCGCTCTTCTATCAACTTAACATGTCTTCACCAGACCCACGAAATCAAACCACTGCATCGATTGCAGCAGTGCAGATTTAACCAATAGTATAAACAAGCCCTATGTATGGATAGGGTGACCAGACAGCAAATATGAAAAATCAGGACGGGGGTGGGGGATAATAGGAGCCTATATAAGAAAAATACCCCAAAATTGGGACTGTCCCTATAAAATCGGGACATCTGGTCACCCTATGTATGGACAAAGCATGTGACTAACGTTGAAAAATGTGACTCATATTGTTTATGTCCAGCTAAACAGTTTAATTTGCAGTGTAAAAATGCCAGTGAAGTAATACTTGAACTGTCTTGGAGAATAAAAATAACAATGTCTTTTTGCAGATTCCATTTCTAGCTAGTTGAATTCAGTAGCATTTAAAAAATATAAAGTAACTCGGAAAAGAATAGTGATAATGGCAAACAGGTTGCTAACTTGCTGATAGGATGGAAGTTTTATGTTCTTCAGCTGCATATAAAATTTCCAGCTATATTCCATGGTTCCTATGTTGTGGCAGGTCACTTCTCATTCTCTTCAATTTTATTAGAATGCTGAACACCTTAATCTCACACTGGGAATAATGAAGCAATCTTATATCATGATGGTGCTGTGGAGATATAATATTTATTATTTTGTGACTGGGATCTAATCTGCAATAAATTCAAATAATGTAGTTTCTAAATAATAATAATTAATAAAAAAGCTACCTGAATAGCACCTGTTTGTGTTCAGTCAGAAAAGTACTGTGTGCCTGTACTTGGGAATGAGTTGGGAAGATATTAAGTAAAAAAATAATACTAATATAGCTCTCTGGGTGTTCATTCATATGTCATGTAAAGTTTATAACTCCACAAACTAAAGAGATCCAACAGTAGCAGACAGGCAGAGAAATTTTCTGTCTTATACCTTCCCTTCGTAAAAAATGTTTTTATAAATGAATTTATTTTTACAAGCACCCAGGGACAAAGTATCTCCTTGCTTGCAACTCAGCTAGGGAGATGCCCTCAACCTGACTTGCACAAAAATGCCCCTTATATTTTCACTTCATGTGTGATCTCTAGCACCATGTTTAAGAAAACCAGAAGTTAATCAAACAATACATTTTTGAGAAATTAGGCTTTGTAATAAGACTTTGAAAAATCTTAATATTATTTTGTAAGCCAGCTGACATAACTTTCCTTTTCCCCAAGTTGCTGCACAATTTCTTCTTGCACCACATATAGCCATTTTCTACTATTTGTCAGATTCTCACTTTGTCTGCCCACCATTTTGCCTTCCTTCCTCATTTGTGTAGGTTGTTTTTTTTCCCACCTGTTACACTCAACTCCCCTTTGTGAGGATATGGCTGGCATCACTTCTTTTTACCGGATGGAGCTTGGCTGTAATGAGAGGAAGATCCTTTTGAAATACCATCCAAGGCATGGCTCTCATTACCATAGTATCTTAGACCCTCTCTCTTTTGATATATTTATCATCACACTACTCATGTGAGGTAGGCCAGTACTGAGGGAACTGGAGCAAAGAGAGACTAAGTAATTTTATAGGCAGTCTGTGGCACAGCAGGGAATAAACATGGGTCTCACAAATCCCAGGCTAGTGCCCTAACCACTGGATGATCTTTCCTCCAAATTTGTGATAGTTGCAATGATAAATGACCTTTGCTGTTAGATGGGAGACAGTGGCCAGACAGGGGCAAAAGACCGTTTTGGGGGAAGCAGGGGGAGGTTTGCAAGAAAAGGCAGAAGTCATACAGGCTCCTAACCCGTGTAGGAGTCCATACCCTGCTGCACAGCTCATAAACTGGACGGGAGCCCTATGTGACCCAGGAGCTGTGCAAAAAAGTGCCTGATACATGGAGCTCCTAAACCATTGTGGAACCCTGTTTCTGCATGTCATGAAAGCCCCAGTCGGCATCTACCTCTTCTCCAAGCCTTTCCTGTTCCCTCAAGACAGTACATGATAGCCTTCTGCTTTTAATGCCACTATATGCCGATCCTTCCCTCTGCAGGCATCACAGTCCACATATGGGCTCCTAGACCCCACAGCTGTGAAATTCCTCAGCTGCAATGAAAATAAGATACAGTGGTTAAATATTCCCGCCCCCCCCTCCCTTTGCCAGGTACACTTTCAGGATCACTGCAGTAAAACTAAAAGTTATTGTATGATTTAAAGATCATTTCACATAACGGTATAATTCCCAGTTTGCTGCAGAATTAAGTACATTGCTGCATAAATTGGGGCACTTTGCTATATAACTTGAATTGAATGTGCTGCATAATTCACAAGGCCTTGGGTATATCTCATAAAATGGCTTAGAATTTTCCCTTTTTATTTATTAAATAGGATTATTTTTATAAAGGTATTGGCAAATTTTGGAGTTATTCACTATGGACATTCAAATAACTGAGAGCATTCTCTAGTCCTAGCAGTGTTGATAAACTTCTTATTAGTTTCCTGAAGTATATTACCTCTTGCAGGTACAAACAACAGAACTGGTCCGCTCTGGTTCATGTTGCTCAGGGCATGTCTACACAGCAGCTAGAGCATGGCTAGACAGACATGCATTCACTCTGCTCAAGCTAGCACACTCGAAATAGCAATATGTCCTCAACAGCTCAGGCTAGCCGCTTGAGTGTGTTCCTGGGGTGTCAGGTAGTATTGTACCCAAGTGGCTAGTTTGAGCCATCGCCTGTGCTGCCATGACCACACTGCTATTTTTATTGTGCTTGCTCAAGTAGGGCTAGCACATGTCTGTCTGTCTACCCTGGGAATCACCCTTCCAACTGCTGTGTAGATATACCCTTAGATACTGTGCACCAACCTGAGAGAGTTTGTGCAAAAAACATATTTGGATTAGAATTTAGAGAGCTTGGAAGCTCTGGAAGACATGCTTATTACAAATTATACCTAGAGATGGCTGATTTTTTTTTTAATTTTCCAATTTTTGACAATTCTTTGAACACTTCTTGCTTTTTTTTTTTATTGTCTCTACTCACATATACTATGTGTATGGCTGGCATAGTGGCAGAAGCAAAATTGTTTGTAGAATCTGACTTTCAAATGTGTAAACTTTTTTTTTTTTTTAACTGCAGCATTCAAATTAGGGTGTTTGCATTTGAGATACCATTCTAAATAAGTTTAGCTCTACCTTAATGAAGTTTTTGTTTGGAAATTGTGTTTAGTTCCCTTTAAGTAGTAAAGACATGACAGATAAGCTGGGTGTTAGTCTGCTACTTGGTTCTGAAGAAATATCTTCTTAATTCAAAATCTGTTCATGAAATATGACCACATAACTTCAGCCCCTTTTTCTGGATTTGCCTCAAGTATTGGTTTTCTGCTGTGCCACCAGAAATCAAACTATTTTGAAAGTTTGTTTTATTTTACATGAAGCAGATGGCAATAGCACAGAATCTCACAAGACTTCTAACTGCTGTCACATCTATAATCACCTTTGAGCAAAAGTCATGTTTAAGCAGAAGAGGTATAAAATTGTTCTTAGTTATTCTGAGGTGAAGAAGAGAGAGAGAATAAAAGTTATGGAAAATAGTCTAATACTTCATTGAATTCCAGACCAGTATGTTAACCCAAATGTGACTGGAATTGCAGATTAGTTCTGGTGAAGTATGCACTGCAACAATCCAATGAGATAAGATGAAGAAACCAATTACCATCTTCTTCCAGATGCAATGGGACTGAATTTTGCGTGTTCTTTTCAGGAAATAACTTTACAACAAACTAAGAGCCCAATCCTGGAGACTGGTGCTTTAATGACTGTTGCCTTTAATGGACCCATGATTAACTCATTACTAGGAAGGTTCTGAGTGGGTTGTAATGCTCAGAATCAAGTGATTAGACTGACATCTTTCTTTGAGGATGTCTTTGAGGCAGGACAGAAGGTCAGCAATATTTTTTTAAAACCTTTAATCAACATGTGGCACAGTTTGGCACCATTGGAGTAGTCATAAAATTGTTGGACCCAGACAAGAAACTTGTGAGATTATTATTGCAGATGATTTCTAACAGGTCATGATCATCAAGCATGCAGATAGTTCATACCATGGGGCAACTATGAACAACAAACTTCCTCAGGGATCTGGCTCTGATACTCTTCAATATATAATATATATACAGATGCCCTGCTGCCCACCTCAGTAACTAAGTTCGTGTAAGTTGATGACATTTGCCTGGCAGTAGCCAGAAGGAGCATTGAGGAACTGGCGTTCTGCCTGTCATCTGACCTTAACATCTTGGCCAAGTACTTTTCAAAGTGGCAATTTAAACTAAATGCACTAATGAGAGTGTCATATTGTTTCACTCCCACTTAACTCACTGATGGCTACAAGCCCTTCTGAACAATCATTTTTGAAAGGATCTCTACTTATTTTGGAATGCAGCTTGACTACTCTCTGTCATTTCAACAACACATGGAGAAGACCTGCACTAAAATCCATTCAGGAGTTGCACTCTTCTGCAGGCTTGCTAGCAACTCATGGGGCACCAGTGCTGCAATCTTATGGATGTCTACCGATGTCCTAGTTATAGCACCTGCTGAATACTGTGCAGCAGCATGGGGCTCCAATCACCACTGTGGCAAATTGGACTCAATGATCAACTCTGTTCTTTTATGATCACTGGTGCAAACCAGACAATTCCTATCTTCCACCTTCTAGTCCTAGCTGGCATTTCTCCCCTGGTGATTAAGCATGAAAGTAGAGTGCTGGCCACATTACTTTGCGCATCCACCTTTCAAGACAGTATAATTCACAATTTCATCTCAAATCACATCAAAAACTCCAACTAAAGTCAAGATGCCACTTCTCTGAATTAGTTCAGCCTCTCTGAAAGTACATCAGATATGACCTTTCTAAGGAACAGTGGCAACATGTGGTGCAGGACTATATTTTTGGATTGATGGTGCCTTTCTTGGCAGATGGACAGCCCAGATCTGTGTCCCCTAGTTTCTCCAGATCAGCTCTCACATGCCCCTCAAAACAACCTTCTGACCCAAACGATCTTTCTTTGTTACAACAGGATACGTTGTAGTCATAGGCAGTGTAATTTACATCTTTACTACTGCGGCTTCTTGAGCTCCCTATCCCGCCCCTGTGGAGCTCAAGAACACACAGCTTCCCTCTGGTTATGGGCTGCTCTCTTTATCACCTTGATGGTGGATGGATGCCTTTGATGTCTCCAAACGCTGCTGCCGTGATAGAGCAGCAACATCACTCACCCAACATCTAATTTGCTGTTTGCACTGACAGAAGCCATATGCCAGAAAAACTAAGCTCAGTCATGGAACAGCAAAACTCCCATTTGATTTCAACAGACACCAGGCTCCAAGTAGCAGTTTTATGTATAAACGGGGTTACTCACAGCTGAGACTTAGCATTTGTTGTTTGTTTCTACATATCATTAATTCCTTTAAAATTTTAAACAGCTTTTATTCAGTCTGTGCTTGGATCTCCTTTTTAGGTCAAGAACCGTGTCTCCTAAATAGATCTGTACAGCACCTAGCATAATGGGGCTCTGATCCTGGTTGCAGCCTCCGTGTACTACTGCCATATATTTAGGGTTAGATTCTAATTATGGCTATGTGCTCACACAAGGGAGAATAATCTTGTCCTCATCCTCACCCCACTACACTCAAACCTTGGTCCAGGTGCTTGAGATTAATTTGGGCTATTCCCTCTCTGGAGTATTTTGTTAGGGAGCAGGCAAAACTTTAGTTGTATTCCCTCTCCTCGCTGGCCAGAATAGGCAAGCCAGTGCATGCGGAATTTATGGGGAGAAGGAGGCTTTAGGAATTTACAACTAGCATAGACCAGCAGGAGCAAGGGGAAGCAGAAGAGGAATTGTGACTCAGAGGCATCTCTGAGTTCTAATGCCTCCCAGGGCTACTCCTAGGTTAGTGAAAATTATACACAACCTCTTGGCACAGCCCTAAGCAAAATCCAAAATCCAGTCCATAATTATTAACAAGGCACTTGAATATTAGAGAAAGTAGAGAGACAGAAAAACTAGCTAGTAAGACTAGCACAAACCTTGTAATCCTGTTTGCCTCAGTATTCCCTCAACTTTTGATAAACACTCTGTAATCCTTGCTAGGGGTTTCCTTTAAGTTGATCAGACCTTTCTGAGCTATCAGCAAATGCTGGTTTTCACTGTAGTTTTGGAAAAGTTTCAAAGAAATCATATTTCGTTTCTTCCTTTTTCTTTTTTTTAAAGCAGTGTGATTTCACACAAAGTTTATGGCAGACAGTAAAGTTGATTTTTTTATATCACTCATCTGAGTGCTGTTCTGCTACATAAAATACATATTTCATACACTTGAAATCCTGGGACTATGAATTCATAATGACTGCCATCACTTTCAAATGCTACTATAACTACAGAAAACTTTATATTATATTATTATTATTATTATTTATTATTATACACTACTTTAATATTTGGAGATCTTAGGCCTTGCTAGTAAACTAACTAAACTGTATATAAACTCTTCTCTTTAAACAGAAGTGTTTTCTGTAGAATTGTTCATAAATACCAGATCCTAAAATGGTTCCTAACAACAAATAATAATAGTCACTCAAGATTCAACTTTCATTCCTCATTTTGATATAAACCCACTATTGTAAGAATGAAGAACTGAATCCATCCTTCATTTCTGACATGCGCCTGGACTCACAGCGTTTTTATTTTCAAGAATCATGTCTTAAACTTGTTGAGATGGTCTCATTGAATTTAAGATGTGTGGTCATATTTGTTCCATTGTTTAGGAAATTCCTTGTCACCAAGGTTGCATATTTGAACTTAATTATTAAATTTTGTTGTTAACAATGGCAAATGGCCTCCCTGGACAGCATATTCTACTCATTACCCGTATGTGGTATTGACAATCAATCTTTCAGTAAATATTTCTATAATAATTAATTATTTAAAATATTGACAAAAGAAGGTATAAACATATTTACCTGAAGTTACAAAGTGGTGTAACTCCTTTGTTTACAGTTTCCATTGCAGAATTTATGCCTGTATAAAGAAAGATGTATTGGGATAAATATACACAATTAGGGCCACATTCAGTCATCCTTATTTACATTCTTTGCCTGGTTCATTCCTAACCTGGATGCCAGTCCTACAAAGACTTAAGCATATGCTTAATGTAAAGATACTCACTGAGTTCAACAGAAGTACTTATGCAACCGCTTGTCCATGTGCTTAGCTTTAGGCACATAAATCCATAAATTGTCCACCCTCTATTACACTGATAGAGAGATATGCCCAGCTGGTTGCTCCCCCAGATATTAATTACTTAATCTGGGTTAATTAATAAGCAAAAGTGATTTTATTAAGTATAAAAAGTAGGATTTAAGTGGTTCCAAGTAATAACAGACAGAACAAAGTAAGTTACCAAGCAAAATAAAACAAACACGCAAGTCTAAGCCTAATACATTAAGAAACTGATTACAGATAAAATCTCACCCTCAGAGATGTTCCAATAAGCTTCTTTCACAGACTGGACTCTTTCCTAGTCTGGGCCCAATCCTTGTTCTTGTTAGCACCAGCTCAGGTGATAACTAGAGGATTTCCCATGACTGGAACTGTCACAAGGCGTGAATCTTATCTCTCCAAGTCCCCACCCCTCCTTGTAAATGGAAAAGCATCAGGTTTAAGATGGATTCCAGTACCAGGTGACTTGGTCAGATGTCCTGTGAGACCCCAAGCCTTCATTTTTCCTGGCCTGACTCACAGGAAGGCTTGCAAGTAAACAGAGCCATTTGCAACCAATTGTCCTAGTTGATGGGAGCCATCAAGATTCCAAACCACCATTAATGGCACACATTTTGCATAATTACAATAGGACCTCAGAATTATATTTCATATTTCTAGTTTCAGATACAAGAATGATACATTTATACAAATAGGGTGACCACACTCAGTAGATTATAAGCTTTGTAATGGTACTTTACAAGAGACCTTTTGCATGAAGTATATTCCAATTACATTATATTCACACTCATTAGCATAATTTCATAAACATATGGAGTGCAACATCACACTAGAGATTTGAGTGTGTGTGTGGGGGGGGCAGGGGGTTGGAAATACCGACACATGATGTTTCTGAAGGCAGAAATATTCCCTAGAGCATAAGCAGCTGAATAAAATCTACATGATTCTTGTCAGTTTCAAAGCTGCTATTCACTGGGCAGCTGTGAAATTGACAAGAATCATGTCAGTCTCACTCAGCAGATGTCAGGCTTCCAGGGTCTTGACTCTGGGACAGCTCCACTATGCCAACTGCCTTGGAGACATAGATCCTGGAAGCCCATCCCAAGACTTCCAGGTTCCCAACTTCATGGCAGGGAGCCTGGGGATCCTAAGAGTCCTAATTAAAGCCAGGCTCTAACCTGGGCTTTGGTCCCAGCTCTGCAGCAGGGACCCTGGAAGCGCTGTGTTCCCCAGCCCTGAGTAGTCTTCATGGTGGAAGTTCTTTGGAGCCGTGGACCCTGGAAGAGCTGGGTCCCTGGCCCTGGGTAGTGTGCATGGTAGGGCTGTCCCAGGGGCGCAGACGCTAGAAACCTGGTCTACCCAAAAGCTGCGCAGGTTTGCAACAGAGCCCTGCCTGAGATTTCCAAAGGAACTCTGTTTTGATGGAAAATTTCTGAACAGCTCTAAGTAGCACACTTGTACACTTAGTAATAAAGTAGCTCTGTCGACTGTAAATCTTCTTAGCATCCATATAGCCTGATTTCCAATGGTGCTCTGTCTGCTGAGCTTAATGAGAGTGGCAAATGCTCAGCACTTCCTAAAATTGGCAATACTGATTTTTTGCAAAATTAAAGGGAAGCAGTTCTCAGTAAATGAATAGCAACAGATTCTGCTGGTTTTGATTAATTTTCCTGAGTAGCATAAACAGATCATTTTGGACAGGGATGGGGGTGGTATGGACCTCAAAAGATTCAGAGTTTATCTGAACCTCTTGAGCCTACAAAATCAAGTTGAAAATCTCTTAAGAACAGGCTTTCTTATGGCATTTATGTCACTTCTGCTATGCTCACTTCTGGGAACACCACAAAGAGGAAAGAGATTTTCTTTGCAGTATTTCAGCCCTTCTACTTCTGGAAAGCAAAGGAGAATAAATGTGCTGGAACATTTAAGTCTTATAACTGGTTGACTTCAGGTAAGATTCTAAAATTGGTTACAGGATCTGGAGAGATCTTATTTAATCAAAGCAATTCACCCATCCTTTATTTTATTTTTCTCTTACTGTAGCTTTTCATATATGCCTATCACGATAGCACTGTACCTAGGCTAACCCAATATTATTGAATTCAGTGGCCTTGTAAAAGATCAACAAGAGCAGATTGATTTTCACTGTTCACCCAGAATAATATCAAAATGATCCATTTACTCAATACAGCATCTGAGTAAACACAACTGGAAATAGTCTCTGCTGATATTACTGTGGAATGCCTCTGACTCAGGATATCTTGTAGCCTTTCTGTATCTGGAAGCTCATTACTACCTAAATTTTACGTCTTTCAGACATAGTGAAAGATGTAATGCTGTAGGACTTTTCACCTTTGATTCCAATAGGGAAAAAAAGGTATAAAATGCCTGTTGTGCTTGTAAAGATAAAAATGGAGTTAGTTGTCAAATTTCAGTGGAGTTATATCTCCTATTTACAGACCTCTGTAAAGCAAATCACTTATTTGCACACTGGTTTTTTTCAGTTGTTGAGCTGACATCTGAAATGTTTTGTAACATATTGCTGAATGTTATTTTTTCAGTTATGTTTGTTGCGGTTCTGTTCCACTATTATTCCCCCAGATACCAGGTTGAGCCAGAGATAAGGTTCTGCTAAATCTTTTGATTTTTTTTCAAATTTATTGGGGATTATTTCCTAAGAGATATAAGGTTTCATACCAGGCTGGTTTAGAGAAATCTGCCATGCAAATACATTTTCAAAGCATCAAGAATTCTTGTTTACTGAAAGGTAACTATTCCTTGAACAGCTCTAAGCTACAGAGCCATTTCACCTTTCAAAGAAAAAACTGAAATCAAACAATGTGAAAATAATTCTCCCAATGACACAGCCATGAGGATTGTCCTTAGCTCTGTATGTTACCACTGGAGGACACAGTTTGATTCACCGGCCTGGTGGTATGTCCTCTTCGGACACCAATATTGATAGGTTCTAAGCAACAACTGAGAGGAGTTGAGCACCCTCAACTTTTTTTTTCACCCCTCAAAAGGACTGTTCAGCATCTTGCAGGATCAACCTCTTTGTAATAAGATTGGTAGAGGGTTTTAGTGCTGCAGTAGCAACATACTCCTCTTCTGAGGCGGAGATAACCTTGTAATGCTCCATGGCAATTCCTGTGGTTGAAGATGATATAGAGTGGATGGGCCTTGAAGGGAGTGTTCTTCAATACTCCTTGGCCAGCAGATACTGCTCCATGACAAGGTCTTGAGAGAGAGATATCTGTGAATGAGAGGCAAAAATTGAATGTGTCCAATAATATGATTTTATAATACATAATGGTGTTCCGATTATGTTATGTTCTTCCCCAGTAAATGACTATATGCAGCATAAATGTTATGCAAAGGATGGTGCAAGAGACTCTGCAGTTATGGAGTAATTGAGTTCTACCCCAATCAATGACTGAGCAGTAGCGTAGCCAGGGGTGGGAGCAGGAGGAGTGGCTGCTCCCCCTGTGAGCAGAAGCGGCGCCTTAATAAGGAAGCGGCGCCTTTCTTAACAGAGCTAAAACAAGGTGCCGCTTCTTTTTAAGCGCCGCTTCTTGCATTCACCCGGCGGCGCTCCGGGTCTTCGGCAGCATTTCGGCAGCAGGTACCACCGAAGACCCAGAGTGAGTGAAGACCCACCACTGAAGTGCCGCCGAAGACCCGGAGGGCTGCCGGGTGAGTACAGGGGGAGCCTGGGAGGCGACTTTTTATAGCGCCGCTCCCCCTGTGCTCCCGAACTGCCTACGCTACTGTGACTGAG
Source organism: Macrochelys suwanniensis (assembly GCA_033296515.1). Taxonomy (NCBI): domain Eukaryota; kingdom Metazoa; phylum Chordata; order Testudines; family Chelydridae; genus Macrochelys; species Macrochelys suwanniensis. Next base: position 132,585,805 of record CM065776.1, on the reverse strand, counting down.
GTTTATAAAATAGATGATGGATGATGGTAAGGTGGCAATAATTGGGAGGATATTCTTTTACAAAACAGAGCTACTTTCTACTGTATGTAATCTGTTTTCATTGTCATTCTTTAAGTTTAGGGGCACTTTGGGACTTATCTACAATTCATATTCTTGGAAAACTGATGTACTGTCACATGATATTTTTCCCAGATTAATCTTTCTGCTTACTGAAAATGCTAGAGTTACAACTGTGTGCATGTTTCTAACTCAAGTTATGATATAAGTTTTTAGTTTTCCATAATGTCTCACTTTATGATAACTTGAACACTTACAAAAATGCAAGCTAACTAGCACTTAGCATAAAGTTTGAAGGCTCATTTAGCACAGTGTCAGAAGAGCTGAAACATTATTATTTTTCAGATGCTTGGTCAAAAAACAAACCAGGCACTTCTGAACAGGTGGTTCTGAGTACAGTTGCTACAGATTGGGAAAATAGTTAAGAAAATTAAAATTGACCCAAAGTATCGCTGTTAAACTAAACTGGAAGCCAAGCTTTTTAAATTCAAACTTTTCTTTTTCCTGTTCCCTTTTATGTAGCTCTTCCTTTATTTTCTTGTTTGGGTCAGAACAGAGCTAACTCCACTGGAATGTTTCTCATCACATTTACTTTGGACGGGAGCTCACTTTGAGCATATCCAGGTCTTCTTTTTTTTTTTTTTTTTTTTTTGGTCTGTGGATAAATAACATTACTAATTGCTTCATTCTGATACTGTTAGACAATAAAAAGGGTTTTCCTCTTTTTCTCTGCTAAATCAAAGAAGTTTTTCTTTTAGTAAAATTAAAAAGAATTAACACCTATTGTATAGTTTATCTATATAGACATTATGTTGTGCAGTACCCGAGCAAGTCTATACATGTGGCATGAGGTAATTGCATAGATAATACACAATTATGCACATTATTTAGCAGAAACCTTATAACTGTTCAGCAATCCTGTTGGAGATAATGGTAATTACCCAGTGATGCTGCTGCTACTGTGTTATCATTTTGATAATTCTGTTTCTAAATTGTGTCACTGCTATATTCCCACAAACGTAATCTCCAGCCATCAGTTGGGTTGCAAAGATAGCTTTTCTAAAAGGAGAAACAGAGAATGATTGTTAGTTTAGTGAGAGAGAAGCTCCATAACACCAGTAAGAAACTTGTCTATTTTCACTGCTTTCTTTATCATTAATTTTTCCAATTTTTTTCTTCCCCCCCCTCTTTTTTTCTTTCTCCTTCATCTTATGAGAGTGAGGATGAATACCAATGAGACCTTAGTTGGCCTAAACCCCAGCAGACCTCTCTGGGAAAATGAATTTGTATTCCAAATACTGGAGGTAAAATTTAGCTGATCATTAGCAAGTCAGTTAAACTGGGTAATTTCCTGCCACCTATAGGCACAAACAGTCAGGTAGTGCCTGATTTTATTCATATATAGATATATAAAAGTACATTGATATATATGTGTCTATTTCAAAGTTATTTGTAAGTAAGTACATCATTCAAACTGAGATTAGAAAAGAGGAATGGAGGAGGGAGAACTCAGATATGATCAAAAGCTATTTGTAGAAGTAATAAATAAGAACATATCCTCCCACTTTCTTCTGTTTCAATGGGGAGAAAACCTAATTCCCTTCTCTTCCACCTGCCCAAAAAAGTACTGTTGTTCCAGAAAAGTTAGACCTATATTTTTAATGGATAATATGCAAATGTAAACTTCATCCTGCAAAACTCTACCTTTTTGTATTACTGCATGTGCATTAATATAAGGTTACGAAGGACTATGGGAGAAAATGTATTTCCACAAATTTAAGATTCAGATCCAAACTTCCTTAAGGTTCAGAGAGAGGATTATGATTCCAGCCCATCTGTACTTCAAATACACCTATTTGGTTGCAAGGATGGGATTAATGGTGGTTTGTGGAAGGGGGTAGGGAAGGAAGGATGGACACACACGCAAAAATGTGTATGCATCATGAGTGAGTCTGCATTGTGCTTTGCTGCAGCTACAGTGAGTTTTAGCACTTAGGGCCTGAGTGAAAGCCCACTGAATTCAATCTAAGTCTTTCCATTGAATTCAAAGAGCTTGGGATCAGGTGCTAAAGAGAAGCGAATGACAGGGCCAGCGGTTAGAACAAACAGTTCACTTCGCGAAAAAACCTTGTGCTACTGGGAAGCCAGGTGAAAATAAGTGTAATGGTCTCCTAACAGGATTAAATCCTAAAAAAGCTTATAACTTTAATGAAAAATACAGCTTCTATAACCACAGACAACATCTAAGAGAATAGGTCTGACATTAAACAAATTTAATTAACCCTGTGCACACGTAGACAACTGTATCCGACCTGGAACAAACAGATATTACACTTACTGTGTGAGACAACCCTCCCTGCATTAAGCACCCCTAGACAAGGTTAAGCTGGAAAGCCTGCTTTGCAGTTATTATGCACGGTATCATTTTATGTTTGACTAATGAAACTAGTTCTGAGAGGAGGCAGGAGTGTAGTATGAGACCCCCACAAAAGGGTTAAAGCACTTTGCTATGAAATTGTTTCCTAATTTCAGGGTCACTGATCATCCAATGGCAGCTCATTCTGACAGTGGATCCTTCTTGTGGGTCACTAGTGTTGGAGGTGTCAATGGTTTTTCTACTGTATGCAGAACATCTATACCTGATACCTAGACCACTAAGCCTTCATTACACTAGGTATCCTTCAGGCCATGTCCTCTCACCAAGGAGGATTGGACAGGTCTTTATTAGGAATATGTCAATATCTCTCTTTAGTAGAGGATAGTGTTGTGTGGTGGGAAGCACTACCCTGCTTGGCATTCTCTCCAGATCTAGGCTGAACTTATTGTCTCTATAAAATTCCCCCCTCCTTTCAAGAAAATAAGAGACCAGAAATGGATTCTTCTTCTTTTTTTTTCTTTTTTTTTTTTTTTGTAAAAATATATATTTAAAAAGCTGTAGATATTTATCTGTCAGCTTTGGAGAACTGAAATTGGCTGCAGGCGTGGGAAGCAATTGAGCAAAGACGAGTCAGGCACAATTAAATAATGTAACCTTACAGTTAACTTTATGTGCCAGTTCCTCTCTAGAGGATGCCAAATTCATTCAGATGTTTCCAGGCCCCAGGCAGAAGTAGGCAACATCTCCAGTGCAGTTGTAGTTTGAAGGGAGCTGAACACCTGGAGATCAGTGGGTGGCAGGAGAGAAATACTTTTGATTGTCTATCTGCCAGGATGAATTTTATAAATTAAAAATGTGTGCCTTGGGCTTACTTGCATTAGTCTGCAGAAATAAAACTTAAACTTTGCAAGTGGGCTGATTTTCAAATTCATCAGTTTGCATTCTTGTTGGCATATTTCTTCCTCCTTTCCTAACCCTTTCTACCTCCCCCTACACAAATAAACCCTCATCCAAAGGGCCTGGTATGTTTATATTTCATCTAGTGGCTACAGCCACAACGGAATGTCAGTCCTACCATAGATAATGAAAGCAACAATAAAAAAAAAAGCAAGGGGAGATGGAAAAATGAGGAATACTAGTTGGAAATGGAATAGCTTTAAGGGAAGTCAGTCTTTCTAATATGCAAGCAAACTTCACAAACAATTGCCTGTTGTAAAATGTATGAATTACTAAAAGAAAGCACAGCTGTAGTTAATCCCCAGTGGTAGAATCTTTTCTAAAATAAATTTGCTTTTTCCATGAAGTTCAGCTAGATAGTTTAAAGTAACGTAAATCAAGTGTGGTTGTTTTGAACCCTCTCTGAAAAGCAGAAGGAGGAAAAATACCCATTTGCCGCTGGGAATTTGGCTCAGTGGATTCATAGAAAAGATTAGAAAATTTTAAGAAGTTATTAAAGTTATGTTAAGAGTGGGAATTTAAAAGCAGAAGTCAGGAGATGTAAAACATGCCATTACACTACCATTTTATTTACCCCTATGCAGAGGGTAAGTTAGCACAAGGGCTTAAACAGGACTAAAATGGTGGGACTTAAATGTGGCCTAGCCTTGTGATGAATGTCTTCACAAGAGTGAATTTCACTCCAACACAGATTATGATGCACCTTCCATTATTCTGTGATATCTTTTTCACAGAGGTTCCTCACTCTCCCTAGTCCACCTGTCAAAGCAAATATTTTTGGTGTCACTTCAAGTTGCCTTCCTTTTGTCTGTATTAATAAATCCAAACCTCACTTTTAGGAAGCTCTGGGCCACATATATAAGACTGGTTCAAAGAAAATCAGGATCCAAATATGTAATAAAATTTCAGTCCTTAGGTTAAAGAAGACAGCATCAATTTTAATGGAAAAAATTATCTATAAACTTTTCACACCTTATTTCATCATCAAAATGTTGACATATATCCTACAGGTGATCAGGAGTCTGAACACAGTAATTCAGACTAAGGACAGAAGGGACCATTATATTATCTAATCTGGTCTTCTGTGTAACACAGACAATAGCATTTCACCTGGTAAACGATGAGTTACTCATTACTCTTTTTATCCCCTTAAGTTAAAGAAATAGCCACTGTAAATAAAAACACAAATTTGTTCAAATCAGGAATGATATTTAGAACATACTTTTTTGCTTTTTCTGTACAATGAGACCCAATTCTGTCTTCTGGATAGTTACCAATCTGTTATAAGTGGCCACATTCCTGGATCCCAAATGCTTCTAAGCCCCCTGCATATAGGCTAGTCACTGTTGCTGCCTCTGGGTCTCTAGGATGCACTGCCAGGCACTAACCTCTTGTCTGCACTCTTCCTTCAGTATTGGGGCTCCATAGGCAAGCCACCATAGACCCTAAAAACGGATACCTCAGACCTTCTGAGGCATTGGTTGCTTCTGTATGCTCCTGCAGACTTCCACCTGGCTTTGGGTGATCTGGCTTTCTAGATTAATCCCTTTGAAGACTGTCAGAAAAGTGAGGAACCCAGGCTTAGTAAAGGATGTCTTAACCACAGTCACTTTACTTTTAAACACAGGAGAGCATTACAGATCTTTGAAAACAACGATTCCTACTAAGAAGCGCGCGCGCACACACACGCACACACACACACACACACACTCCCCATATGTCCAGGCTCAGAAACTCCAGTCCCTTCCCTACCAGACAGACCTCTGCAGACAGCATCCATTGTTCCATGTGGGTGGGCTGATAGTTGAGGGGCAGAGTTGATGGCCTTAGTTTGCGTTGTGAAAAGTTCACTGTCAATCATTCAACCAGGTGGCAAGCACCATTCCTGGTCAGAGTCTGTCTGGCATACATTATAACTTTGCCCTGGACAAGGTTAGACATGACTTCAGACCCTAATATATGCTTTAATTTAAAATGGAGGTTACAATATAAAATTGAGCTTCTGAAACAAAATGGAATTTACAAAACAAAATGGAGTTCACAATTTCACAAAGTCATATCCCACTCTGCTGAACTGTTGATCACTGCTCTTCAGTTCAGTAGTCTCTAATCCATCTTTCAAGGCTTGCAGCTGGTGTCTGAGGCCACACTAAATTAGCATACAAACACGATACTGGAAAATGTTTAGCACAGAAGTTTGTTTGCTCGACTGATTCACAAATGAATGGAGTTAGTTCACACATCTTCCTATATTATTCCCTCCCTCCTTTCCTCTCTCTGAAATAAATACATAAATCACCTTTTAGATACAGAACAACTGTTAATATTAATCCAAAATATTTGAAAAAGTTTTGAAAATAGGAGTGTTGGAGAGAATGTTTGCTCAACCTTAGCAGTAGTGTTTCCTACTGTGAACTCTCTAATATAATCTGGGGTGATGACAGTGGCCAAACCAGCTTTGAATTTCTGTTCATCTTTAGTGTTTTATAGGACTTTGTGTTGCTGTCTGTTAACAGCTAACCTGATCCAAAGCCCAGCTCAGTGGAAAGACTCCCATTGACTTCAGTGGGCTTTGGATTAGGCTCATTCAGCGTTAACATGGCAGGGATGTTTCACCTTTGTTGATGACTGTTTGTCTACAGTGACTTGTAGAAGAGTCATTATTGTCAATTTTATTTATCTATTACAAATAGAGAAACAGTCACTGTTCCAAAAAGCTCACAATCTAAAGAGACGAAGTGGGTATTCACCCACGAAAGCTTATGCTCCAATACATCTGTTAGTTTATAAGGTGCCACTGGACTCTTTGTTGAATCTAAAGAGACAAAACAGACATACAGTGAAGAAAAATAAGTATTATCTCTATATTATAGACAGAGAAATGAAGTATTTAGAGAGATAAGCAAGTCGCCCAAGGTTTATAGGATACCTAGGGCACAGCTGAAAATTGAACCGAGATATCTTGAGTCCAATCCAATGCCTTAACAATAAGACCACATTTCCCCCTCCTCAAAAGAAAAAAAAATGGAGGAAACAAAGTATGGATGGGGTAGAGAGAGGAAGAGGTAAAAGTAATAAGTACATTTTCACAGACCACCTGTGTACAATGTAGCTTGTCACCAGGCTAGTAACTATCTATACAAACCACATGGCAGAAGGGAGATTTATGAAGGGATTTGGAGGAAGATAAGGTAGCGGCTTTACAGATTTTGGGGTGGAAGGATTTGTTCCGCATTTAAGAAGCAGCAGAGGGAAGAACAGACGTGCTTTTGGGAGAAGTATCCTATTAGGTGGCAAAGGCCAGTATCATTGGTGTGTAAGCAGAGTCAGGATGAGCTCTACCCTGATATCTGGTGGTGAATTGTGGAAAGGGACTTCAGGGGCTGATCTTGTTTGCATGGACACACCCACCCTGCCTAGCATGATGTGCCACTTGCCAAATGGTCACGTTGGCTGCTGTAGGTTCCCCAGTTTTTCTGTTATTGGGGCAGGAAGAATAAACTGTTGTTATCCTGATTGGGTGAATCAAGGACAGTGGCCTTTTGTTATGATGGAGGGACTCGCCATCAACTAAGCAACACTTGCTATGCAAGGGACATGGGTTCCAAAACCTAGTGAATTGAGAGAGGCTGGGGACAGGTATTTGTATCTAGTGGCATAGGCCTCTTCTGAGAGCCCTAAATGTCAATTGCACCTCCTTCTCTCTCTCCCCCCTGTGGAATATTAGAGCTAATTTTGAGTTCCATAGGAGTCTAGTTACAGGCTGCTGAGTTGAAATCACTCTGGGCTAATGGTGCAAATAAGCACTAAGGCTCCCCTAACTACAAGCAAAATCACTAAAAAGCTAAAATTATTATGAGCTGAAATCACTGAGCGCTGTGTTTAAGTAGTGGGGTAGCCTGAAGATATACAGCCAGAGCGGCTTGCAGGACGGCTGACGGAGCGGAGCTGCTGGAGGAGTGGAGCAGTTTGCGGGACAGTCGGCGTGACTTGCAGGGTAGCTGACGGAGCGGAGCTGCTGGCGGAGAGCAGCAGTTTGTGGCACAGCCGGAGCGGCTTGTGGGACGGCCGGCGGAGCGGAGTGTCTCATGGGATGGCTGGCAGAGCCGAGCGAAGCCCCACAAAGAGACGGGGCAGTCAGCTTCGAGCCACGTAAGGTGCCCCTTACCTCTCCCCTCCCCATTTCCACCCAGACTGGGGGCGGGGTGTAACACTCTGCAGATGAACTTTTGAACTCTGGGTCTGGACTTTTGGGTTGTTGGACTTTTGGGACTTTGGGTGATTTTGGGGTTGCTGGACTCAAGAACCAAAGGGAGGACATGGCCAATTTGCTGGGGTGGGTCTTTGCTCACAGTTTGATTTACGAATCCTAGATGTGGTGGTTCCCCAACATAATGCCGCATTGTTTCTCTCTGTCTTTAAAAGGTTTTTACTACACTCAGACTCTGTGCTTGCGAGAGGGGAAGTACTGCCTCTTAGAGGCGCCCAGGGGGGGTGATATATATTTGTCCCAGGTCATTGGATGGGGGCTCGAGCTGGTTTTGCGTTGTGTTATTGGAATGGAATCTCTAGATACTGAACCTGGCCCTTGTTGCTGCCAACTTTGACTAGCAGAAGGGTTACAGGTGGAAAAAAGACAGTGGTCAGTGAAGCAGTAAGAGAATTGATCTGCTATATGGTGGGGCTAAATCATAAAGGGCCTTAAAGGTAAAGACAAGAAACTTATATTTGATGTGGTGGAGCAGGGGAAATTAATATAGGGACTCAAATGGGCCATGACATATGATCATGTTAGGAAGGTGATTATATTCACTTCTCTAGCCAGATGAGAGTTTTGTAATTTGTTCAAACTACCACATGTACACTAAAAGTATAGGAGGATAGTATTTCTCCTAAGGTTAATAGTATATTGAACGTATTCTGTCATATTCAACTTCTTTTAATATATCATCTTAGTATTTTACTTACTTTTATTTTAATAAGAGTAAATGTCCAGTAAGACACAACAAATTCAGTGATGGCCAATTTCTAAATTCTGGCTTTTTTTGCCTTTAATCTGTGGTCTTGCATGCCTGTTGTTTTATACATTGTGCTTTTGTTTCCTTGAGGTTACAAAACTTACTCTTCAGTTATGCCATATGCAAGCTGTACCTGAAGGTGTTCATATTCCTGTTCAGGAAATCAGAACTTCCACAATCAAACGTCCTTTGTTTCCCTCTCAGTAATATTAATAAAACATCTTAGTGAGAAGTGTTGCTAAGCAATTGTAGCATTAGTTTGATGACATGCAATTTGAATGAAAATATGACTGATTTAAAGTCTGATATTAAGCAAATCCTGCAAGATGCTGAACCTTCTTAGCCACAATTAACATGCATGTTTAAAATTATCCTACAATAATTTGATCCAGGGAGAAGTCTGTTTTCATGTTTAATTTTTTTCATACAAAGAGTTCAATGCAAACAAAGTTGTTTGCTTGCGAGGCAATGTAAGACATATTTCTTATATGAAGCAGCTGAAATGAACTCAGGCAATTATTGATATGACTAAGATGCACAATGTAGGAAAATATAACATTCAGTGATTTATTCTCTGAGTCACTAGATGTTAAATGAGAGAATATGTTTAGGAGATGATAATTAGTTTTTAATTCAGAAAGGAAACATTCAGTTCAGTACTTTGTGACTGAGAGAAACATAACACAATACCATGAGCATATATGCTGTTTTCACAGAATCTCTGCTATCTGATCTATATCATTATGATAAAGTTGAACTGTTTGCTTTGAGAAATGATCTGGAGTGGATTACTAGCTCACAGTGATATCTACATCGGTAAGTAACTTACACTTTTTTCTGTAAGCTAATACTATGCCGATTAAAGTATAAAGATCTCCAGCACCCAGAATAAACATAATTTATCTTTAGAAATTAACAAAATCCTGCATTTTTTTTCACAAGCTTTTTACATGTATCATTTAGCAGATGAGCCAAACCTGAAATTTGTTAACCCAAATTAAAAAAAAAAAAAGATGCAGGCAGAGGGAGAGGAGAATTTATGTATTGTGCTTGTTTGGGTATCTGTAGGAACATAAGAACTGCTAGACTGGATCAGACACTTCACAGGAAGATGTAAGAACCCTGCAACAGATAGTTATTGGACAGCCTCAGGGAAAATTTCCTCCTATCCCCTAATAACTAGAGGATGGTTTAAGCCCAAAAGCATACGTTTATGTCCCTTCCAAAATGTTTGTGTTTAGGTTTTATTGTTATAAGGCTGGAGATTCTTGTACCATGCCTCCTTTGTCAGATATAGCAATGAGGAGTCCTTGTGGCACCTTAGAGACTAACACATTTATTTGGGCATAAGCTTTTGTGAGCAGGGGCGGCAAATTGTATGGGCCTGTGGTGCCCATGCTCCAGCAAATTCAGGGCCCCAGGGGCCCGGCTCCACCAATGTTCGGGACCGGGTCTCTCTCCCAGCCCCGCCTGCTGCCCCCACGTGCCTCCCCTGAGCATCCCTGCCTCACCTGAGCCCTAGGCAGTGGGAGGGAGGAGTGACAGCAGCATGGAAGTCCCCCCCCTACCCCCGCCAGGTGCCTCCAAGGGGGCTTATCCTGTCTGGACCTCCTGAGCAGCAGCCTGGGGCTTGGGTGAGTGGCAGGGAGAGGAGAGGGGGGTCCGTCCCCCGGAGCTTGCTGCTGCAGGTGGGGAGAGGGCTGGGGGGAGTCCTCCTCTCTGGCCTGAGCCCTGGGGCAGCCTCCCCGCGGCACTCCAAAGTTTGAACTACTCCATCACCCAGATCCCACACCCCCAGCCAGAGCCCTCACCCCCCCATCCCAACCCTCTGCCCCAGCCCTGAGCCCCCTCCTGCACCATGAACCCCTCATTCCCAGCCCCACCCCGCAGCCCTCACATGCATACCCCAACCCTCTGCCCTACCCTGAGCCTCCTCCCAGACTTCAAACCCCTCAGCCCCATCCCATTAATTTTGTGTAATAATAATCAACGATGGATAAATTCTTAATAAAGTTACCCAGAGAAAAAGAATGAAAGGGTAACTCATCAAGTGATAGCCTGAGTTTGACACCCAGCTTGCAAACTGAAGTTATACAAAAGAAAGATGTGGCAAATCTAAAAGATAAGAAAAGGAGTTTTCATCAGTCTTGGCTCTCAAGATTTACATGGTTGGAGTACAATCGTGAATTAGACAGAGCTTTTTGCTTTTGAGGGTTATTGATCCAAGAGTGCTTGGTTGTTTCCATATTCAAAATAGTATTAATAAAGTTGATATTCTTAGTTAAATAATTTTTTCTTACAATAGTGATACTGTGCAATATAGGGAAACTGTTAAACGCTTTCTGTTTTCAGACCATTTTTACATTATTTTATAAAATATACATCAGCTTACAAGGTAGGTGTGTGTGTGTGTGTGTGTGTGGGGGGGGACTTAAACCTGTTCTGGGCACCACGAAAAATTATACAAATCTGCCGCCACTGTCTGTGGGCTATGTAATCTACGTGATTTTGTATAACTTAATCATTGTGTGAGGTATTTAGGATTTTGTGATGAGAGAATAAATATTTCTAATAATCTGAATTCATCGTTCATTGATGCGTTTTTAGTTATACAATCCAAGAGAGACACTTAACTGGGGCGTGGGAATATGGTTCTGTGTAATGTCTAGTTGGGTGAAGAGCAACCTATGCATAAGACAAAAAAAAAGTCAGTTTTGTGAGAAAAGTTGCTTCTCAACTGGAACTCACTCATATACAATGAATGCAGTTCTGCTTACTGCCACTTTCAAGAGTTGTATTCAAAACTGATTCTAGATTCATCACCACTAATTTCTTTAACAAGGCCAGGTAGCAATGTTTTGTGATGGAAACAACAGACTCACCATGTCAGTGTTTCTGCCACCAAACTGGCAGCTTCCTCTTCTTCCTCTCTGACTTCCTCCACTTATCTCAGTACAGTTTCTTCCTAAGTTCTATCTACTATTTATGTACATGTGAATAGCTGCCATAGTGGACTAAATTTAATAACAATGAAGCAGAACTCAGATCTTACTCAATGTCATCTGAGTTTATCTTTGAAACACCCCAGAGACAGGACAATTTTACCTCTAGTTTACAACTGGGTAAGTGAAATACATAGACATTACGGTATAAAAGTGTTGCTTTACTCAGTGCTGTAATGTTTATATCTCATTTTCAAAAATGACTGAGGGTGTGTCTACACCAGGGGTCGGTAACCTTTCAGAAGTGGTGTGCCGAGTCTTCATTTATTCACTCTAATTTAAGGTTTCGCGTGCCAGTAATACATTTTAACTTTTGTAGAAGGTCTCTTTCTACAAGTGTATAATATATAACTAAACTATTGTTGTATGTAAAGTAAATAAGGTTTGTAAAATTTTGAAGAAGCTTCATTTAAAATTCAATTAAAATGCAGAGCCCCCCCGGACCAGTGGCCAGGACCTGGGCAGTGTGAGTGCCACTGAAAATCAGCTCGTGTGCCGCCTTTGGCACCCGTGCCATAGGTTGCCTACCCCTGGTCTACACTGCAGTTTTAGCCTATGATCTTGCCCATATTTTGCCCAATCCACCCTACTATCCACACACACAACCCTCAAGCATATGCACTTTGAGTGTTGAACCAGTGTTTGCTCACACAGCTGTGGTATGAGTTAAAGATCAAGTTGTGCTTTAGCGCAGGCTAGAACTTACCCACTTTGCAGGCAAGATCACTCAACTGCTGATAGTCTGCCAAGCGAGGGACAGACATTCTACTGCAATTGACAGAACTGACTGGGAAATAATCCTAGAGTGTCACAGCACAAACAACCACAAGGGACACACAACAGTTAGTACACAGTAGTGTATGTGGGCATTTGTGGTGGGAATGCTCATACTCAGACTAGGCTAACCTGGGTGCCTAATTCAAAGGGATGTAGCAATGTTGAATGGAACATGGCCTAAATACCTTTTAAAAATCTGGACTTAAGTGCCTTGCCCAAGGTTACATGGGAAATCTGTCAGAATCCCAGTCCATTGCCTTATCTACAACATCAACCACATTATTGGATGAAATCCTGGCCCCACTGAAGTTCATGGCAAAACTCCCACTAATAGTGGCTTCAGAAAAAGATAGAGGTTGAAGTCTCAGTAAAGATATGAGAGGTGTTTTTTTTTTCCTCTTGATCTTTCCAGTTTCATGGAGTCAAGAGATGTGGTTAATGCAGAAAAGTTTTAGATAAACACACAAACTTTGGGTGCTAATCAGAACTGACACAGAACTCTAAGCCCTCTGACATTTGCTCATCACCATTGTACATATGTTGCTCCTAGGAAGTTGATTAAAAATTGGAGGCCTCCCACAGCAGCCTATTGCTTTATTACAGCCATACACTGAGAACTTCTGGAGGATAGTACAACTGTGGAAGTCAGGCCTTTGAATGTCCTCACCTCCAGAAGGAAATCAAGCTGCAACCACTCCTCGTCCATCAGGGAGCTTTCATATTCCTTTCATTTCTTTTTACAAGGTGTCTGACTTGTGTCTTAATGTTTTATTTTGCATCTTACTCATGTTTATGATGAGACAGATATCAGGTAAACCCATTACTGAATTTTAAAACAGAAATGTAGAGTATGTTTGTTGTTTCGGTGTATGGCAGCATACAGAAATAATATTCTCTTTAGGCCAGCATTTCAAAAGCTGGGGTCCCCCTCCAGAGAGTCCGCGAGTCATGCCCGGGGCTGTCGGCCCCGCTGATCAACTTCTACTCCTTCATCCCAGTGCCTCCTGCACACCGCAGAACAACTCCTTCCCCTCCCTCCCAGTGCCTCCTGCACACCATGGGACAGTTGTTCAGTGGTGTGCAGGAGGCCCTGGGAGGGAGGGAGAGGAGCCAGGATGGGGTGTGCTTGGGGGAGTGGCAGAAAGAGAAGGGGTTGGGGTGGAGCAGGGGTGGGAAGAGGTGGGGCAGGAGTGGGGCAGCGGCATAGCCATGGGTTGGCCTGGGTGGGCTGTGGCTAACCTACTTAGCATCCAGGCCCACCCCCTAGCCCCAACACTGCTCTGGCCCCACTGCTTGTCCCGCTCCGCCTGCCTGCCCGGCACTCCAACTGGGTAGCAGGGTTGGGGCGTGGGGGCTTGCTCCACTCTCCTGCCTCCAGCGCTCCTGCCAGGGCCAGGCGGGTGGAGTGAGACAAGCCCCTATGTCCGGACGCCGCTCCCTAGCAGGAGCGCCTAGTGGGCAGAGTGGGCAGGGGCACAGGAGCACCCATTTTTCTGGGGCCCTGGGTTGGCCCGGTGGCTTATCTGCCACTGTGAGGACAGCGAGGACCCGGTGGTGGTAGAGGAGATCTTCAAAAAAGGTAGACCTGTCACCTGGGGGAGCCAGGCATGGCATGGGGCGGTGGGATGTGGAAGGGAGCCGGGAGCCATGCATGCTGGAGAGCAGCATCTCCTCCCAGAGCTGGGTGCATGCCTGGGGCCCCGGGGAACCCCTAGCCATAGGGTTTCATCCATTGCCCTCCGCAAGGCTGGCTGCAGGGGGTGGGGGAAGGAGATTCTTCCATCCCTCCTGCCCTCCCAGTCCTCCTGTAATTGCCGTCCACCTAAAGTCAGGGCCCACCCAAATATCCTATGCTGGCTATCCCACTGGGGTGTGGCCTTGGGGAAAGGGGTGGAGTGGGGGTGGGGCCTGGAGCTGAGCAGGGGGCTTGGGTGTCTATGAAAAGATTTAAATCAAAATGGGGGTCGTTGACTTGCTAAAGTTTGAGAACCGCTGATTTAGGCCATCTTGGACAAAGCAAGAAGACCCAAAACATGGGCATGTTTCAAACATTCATTGGGTTTCAGGTGAAAATGGAACTTAGCCATTGGCATAGATTCTCAAATCAGATCACTGGTGTGTGAACTGTTCCAGTATGCCAGATTTGGCAGGAGACAAGAAGAGATTTTTGATCAGATGGATCAAGTGAGAACTCCCTCCTGGTTACGTGTGAAAGAAACAGCACCTGGGAATACTTTTGAGAACACTCTATGAACAGTCCATGGAAAGACAGCAATCCAACTGACCCCTGCTTGGCAAACCAGGTATGGAAATCTAAATGAAGACAATGTTTAATTAGACAAATGCATTGCAAGAGCCACAGCTGTCCTCTAAGCAGCTCACAGTGCTTTGTTGCAGTCAATGTGCCAGACTGATGTTTGTTCTGATGTTGCCCCCTCTGTTCACAAGCAGGATAATTGACAAAATATGGAAAACAAAACTGAGACCAACAAAAATTTTCTTTTTTTTTAAATACAGAATATTGTTTAGAAACAAGTTGGTTAATTGAACTGTCTTTGTACATTATCTGAGAACAGAAATGTTCAATATTATGCAATAGGTTAAACATTTAAAAACTCTATGTAATATCCATGCAACTTTATCTTCCTTTCTAATAGACATTCTGTTGCCAGCTTTATCGTAATGTTCCCTAAGTTCTGTGACAAATCTTGCATTTTTGTTCTTTTGCATAATTACTATGCAGTCGTCCCCCCCACCAAAAAAAAACAAAAAACCCCAACCAGGCTGTCTTGTCTTCAATATAATGTTTAGTGGCATTACTGAAACATGTTCCAACAGTTGACATGGTCTTACTAAAGAGCCTTCAGAGTAACTCTACTTATTGTGATGTTTTGACATACCCAGGGTAATATCCAGACTAATGAGTAGTTGTGTCCTCCTACCCTCCAAACTGGGGTGTCTTTTTCACTGCTTTTCTGCAGTAGTCACCACTCCTTGTTTGCTGATGAACAGTCTCCAGCATGTAAGTCACTCCCAGCTATGTCTGTGTGAGAAGCAGCCTGTCCGACTCTCACTAGTTTTTTATTGCAAAGTGAGCCCAACACACTCCCAGTCCCAGATTTTCCCCCAGAAATGTATATTTTGTAATGTCCAGCCTTTTCCTGGACAATACAAGCTTATATACAGTTCATCAGTTAATTAATAAAAATTATATGCATACTCTTGCCATCCCAAATGGAGTTTCCCCAACACTTCAATTCAAACACATTGAATTAGATGAAGCAATAAAACAAGTTTAAATACAAAGAGAGATTTTAAGTGAACACAAGCAATGAGGCACACAAGTCAGAATTGCTACAAGAAAAATAAAAGTAAAACACAACTAATGCCTAACTTAACCAACTAAGGTAAATTCAAAGCAAAGTCTCCCTCACCACATTTTTAAGCAGTTCCATTGGCTGAACTTCTTTCAGTCAGGGTTCCTGCCCCAGTCCAACACTGCTTCTTTTGTTCTTCAAGTGTTTGTGAATGCTGTGGGCAGCAGGAGAGAGGAATCCTTGTGGTATCTGCTCCTCCTTTTTATAGTCCTCTCCCTCCTTTGAGAAGCATCTCCAGCTGGGAACATGGTGACAGGCAGACTGTGTGGATGGGAACTCCATGCTGTTTCTTTGCTAAAATGTAGATTATTTTGCCCTTCCCCCCTTTTCCTGCCAAAGAATAGCTACTTAACAGGAACTGGTCCATTGGACCTTGTTTACAGCTGGCTGAGGCATCAGTTTGCCCTTTGTCTCCGAGGAACTGGTTTGGTCATTCTCCAGACTTGAAACATGTTTTAGTAACACCGTACAGTGGAATCTTATAACTTTACATATAATGGTGCCACACATATTTTACCAGAATAATAACGATCAGCAAATAATGAGTTTTCAAATGATACCTCACGAGGCATACTTCATGCAAAGATTATTACAATAATGAGCAAGGAATGAATACAGGGGTATAGACCATCACAGACATATAGGACTAATTACACATCCTAGAACACGCCATCTAGTTTAAACTATTTACCCCAATGATTTTTGTATATATTCTCTTAAATTGATAATACATCAGCCATTTTTAATTATTTAAATAATTAATAATACAAAGTTCAGGGCATAAACTTAAGTTACTTATCAAAAGCCTGAAAGTTTATTTCAATTATTTTTAGGATTTTTCTTCTAAAAATGTCCTTGTTAAAAGTTGCAATTACCTCACTTGTATGAATAGAATGATGAGAGGTTGTAGAAGTGCATGAAATGTATACTGTGAAGGCTACAATTCTCAAAGCTAATCTCTCAGCAGCAGCCAAAATTATGTGGAGGGCAGGACTATTTCATTTTATTTTTCTCAGTCTTGTGAGAGAGAGAGGAGTGGATGGTCTTATGAATTTTGATGCAAAATATTGAACTGCTATGCACTGGTTTGATATTTTACTGAATTCTGAAAAAACTATGGTGTTAAGAAAAGTTTCATTACTTTGACACTAAGGGCTTGCCTACTCTGCCCCACAGTTCAGACTATGGGGGTGTGAATAGCAGTGCATGCCAAAGTGCTGTGCATGTGGATTCTGCAGGCACCAAATAAAATGTTCCTAATTCTCATCAATATAATCCTGTTTGAAAAGGAGAGTTGAAAAACTCTAACTAGGAGCCTTTGTTACATCCACATAGGGAAGTTAAAGCACAGCACTGGTGGTGCGCACTGCTATTCACTCCCCGGTAGTCCAGACATAGCCTAAGAAACACATTTTGCTTTTATATATATTCAGGAACTCCCCCTGCACTGCATGGGGGTTCTATACATTGAAATTAGATCAACATTTGGACCGCTAGAGTTTTTTTTTTTTTAAATCTAAGGAGAAATGCCAAATCCTAATCAGTTACACTGGTGTAAATCCAGAGTGACTCTACTGTAAGTAACAACAGAATCTTACATTAGAAAATATTAAGGTAGCCTCCATGTTCAGGGAGCATATCCACTGTGTTAATAACAGAAAAGGTAGCGCCTTTTTGAGGAACAAATTCTTACATTTGAGGAACAGTGCATTGGCGAATGGCCAGGCACAATGAGGATAGTCACAAACAGGTAATTAGTCAAGCGGTAACAACCCCACAGCAGCTAACACAATAAACCCTAACGGCAGCCTATCCTGGCAGCACGTAATCATGGGGGGAAGGTAATAGCTCCCTTGAGCTATTGTCCCTCTGCTTGATACTTAAATCCAGCTCAAACTGACCATCTAAGCTTTTCATTGGTCTGTTTCCTGCTTGAACCTCGGGCTTTTACACACCTGTACAATTCTGAGGCCAACAGCCCCATTCAGGTACTGCATCAGCAAACTATGCCCCTTCCCAAGAGCTATGCTACAGCACAGAAAGTAGGCTGATATCGGTTTCACAGAGAAGAGCATTATCTTCTTCACAATTGGAAGAACCAGCAACCACCAAATAATTCTAACTCTGTCCCCAGGACAAACTTCCCAGAGTTGCAATCCTGTGAATCAAACAAAGTGAACCTTGATCCCATTGCCGATTCAGCAAGTTTAAGTCCATCCAATAGCTTCAAAGTCTAAAAGATATCCCCACAAATTAAAAACCACAAGAAGCTCAGGAAGAACCAAGTGTACAACCTTGTAAAGTTGTATTTATTATTATTTTCCTTTAGATGTGCAAGCAGGGACAAGAAATTGCGTGTGCATTGTGAAAGCCTGGACAGCTTAGTTTATGAATTTGTGAACAAGAAGCAAACAAAACCCCCAAACCCTCACCACTGTTGCATGGCTTATTTAAGCCTACACTCTAGAGGGAGAAGACTGCTTCCTTCCCTACTTCTCTCCCCTCCCTCCCCCTGCAAGAGCTGTTAACAGTTGATGTATCAATCTGCTGTAAGATCAAGCTGTTCAGCAAGCCTACACATTTGTTTTTATGAGTGGTATTTGCGCATCCAAGTTCTTGTGACCACAACCCACTTTCTGTGCCATAGAGGCTCTCATGAGAAGGATCATAGTTTGCTCATGTAGTATCTGAATGGGAGTGATGGGGGGAGGGATAGCTCAGTGGTTTGAGCATTGGCCTACTAAACCCAGGGTTGAGAGTTCAATCCTTGAGGGGGGCCATTGGGGGGGGGGGGGGAAATCTGTCAGGGGACAGTACTTGGTCCTGCTAGTGAAGGCAGGGGACTGGACTTGATGACCTTTCCAGTTCTAGGAGACTGGCATATCTCCATTTATTTATTTTTTTATGGCGTTGGAGTTGTGAGGGCTCATAAAAGCCCTAGTTTGAAGCATGAAGCAGGCCAATGCAAGGTTGGGATGGTCAGTTTGATCTGGATTTTCAAATATGAAGGGGGGGAGAGCCAAGTTCAGAAAACATGGCTAAAGATTAGTCTTTAAATGTTTGGGTTGTTGTACAGACCTGATTGAAGTACCAAAACTTAGAGAGGGGTTTGCCAATATTTAAACATGTCATTTTGACTCTTTTTGGGAACATAGAAGATTTTTTGGGGGGTGGAAGGCGTGGGAATATGTTCAAAGTTAATTTGGTAATGTTGGAGTTAATGCATATATTTTTAAAAAAAGTTAAAATGGCATTTGGATATGTAAAATCTGGAGGGGAAAACAGTAGTTATGTTGAATGAAGTTAATGTACAATATGGTGTTAGTATAGAGCATTAGGAAAATGGGAATGGAAAATGGAGATCATTCTCTCAGAATTGAACACTGTTACAGAAAATGAGAGAGGTGTGTGTAATTTAGAGAAAAGGAGCTGAGAACCTTCGGGGGATACTTTGAAAGAAATACAGGAGTTCAGGGAGAATAGACATATTAAACATTCATAAGTAATGTTTTCCACAGAAATATTAGCACCAGAGTCTGTCACATAACTTGCTAATATACAGCTTCTCAAACTCAATTTAGGGTACTGAGATAACTGATTAGAAAAGAAATTATAATCAAGGGCCATCCTAGACAATGCCCTTTCACTGAGCTTAAGGAGAAATTCCACTAGCTAACGGCCAACATTTACCTAATATTGCTGTCTATAAGTTATACTTCTTCATATGAACCTTTCAAAGAACTGAGGCAGGCTATTATACTCATAGCTTGATTCCAAATGCCAGCTTATGAAGTTGTGTGGACTGATTTAGTCTGTGGTGTGGAGACTAGGATAATTAGCACTTACATAAATATTGAGAACTATAAGATGCAACATAAAAGAAAAACTAGCTGAAAAATTCAATAATGCTAAAAATCTCAAAGGGGAAAAACAAGATTTATTTATATTAACCTTCATGATATATAAGCTACTGAAGAGTTTGCTGGGTGTTCAATAGAACAGAGATTGTTCGTTAAACCACAGGTCAATAAACAAGTGGATTACAAGAGTTTACACTGGTAAATTTCTGTGGTCTCTTACCTTTTTTTACTCTTATTTCCTAAAAATAAATAGTATCAAAAAGTCTCATGTTCTTCTTACCTGGAATAGTATAAGAGCCTTCTACAATATTGGGGAAATCACATCCTCAGCACAAAACCTGCAGAACTGGATCACAGTGTCTCCAATCCCAAGTGAGTTACACCCGCCCCCCCCCCCCCCAAAATCATGAGACTTTCTTTTTAAAAATCTAAGCCCTTAGGTCACTCTCAAGCCATGTTTTCATGCTTTTCCTCTGCAACCCTGAGGACTAGTAGCTTACTATTTTTTTTCAAATGAAAGCTGAGATTCTCCTATTGCAGAATTTCAGGAGCTGCAACTTTAAGAAAAACACTAAATATTGCAAGTATCACAATAAAATTGTGAGAGTTGGTAACAGTAGGTAATATATTAGAATGATCTAGAAGACACATTTAGAAGAACACGAACATATGCACAATGGATTTTGATGTGACTTTCAGCAACCTAACTGAATGTTTCCTTCAATTCTCATAACTGCTGAGAAGAGAAATCACAGCCCAATGTATAGACATTACTGTTATAATTAAATACATGTACTGAGAGAGGATGAAGAATCTCACACAGATGTTCAAGATGTGCAATTTTATGGCACAAGTGCGCCAGAGAGTAAAGAGCCTCACCAAGGGGACCCCATACATACCCCTGCATGCTGTAGATAAGGCTTCTGGGACTGTTCTTTACACTGCCCTATAGAAGGTTGGGTGTTTTGAGGACATGGCTACTGGGTTCAGACCAAGAATGAATTCACAAGATCCTTCATAGTGATGGTGAGGGAACCATGAACCACACTGACTGCTAATCTCTATAGGTATATGGGGACCTTCTATGATATGTAAAATCTGGTTTCATGCAGACCTCAGATGCCATCTTGATTTGAACTTTTGGCACTTATTTAAAAACAAAAATTCCTGAACCAAAAAATATAGGAATTAAAACTATTAAGTGTGTTTCACTGGAGCTAGTTTCACTTTTTTCCTAAAAATTCTATAGCTTCAAAAAATCCAAAATGTTGAAAAGTCTAGAAATGAGCATTAAAAGGATCCAGTCAGTTCTCCACTGCCTATAGTCCCCTATCACTTAGTCACCTCACCCAGCTTGCTCTGCCTAGCCAAGCTTCTGAATATGAATTTTATATCTTTGGTCTCTCTCTCCATACTCTACAAGCCAACATATAAATGACTTCAACCGCATGAAGATGAATTGAGATGTTGCATTTTTAGAGAATGGATTTCCAAAGAATACTATATTATTGTATTATTTTCCTGATAAACTTGTGTGCCCTTTTTTTCCTTTATACATCATAAGTCATTTTTCCATTTGTATTATGCCATGCTCCGTAATGAACAAAAAATATATTCATACTCTTTCAACAGTCTAATATGCCAGGGTCCTACTGAATAAAAGCTATATGTCTTCTGTAATGATTAGCGAGATGGCTGATTTCTCTTCCATGCACAAAGTATAACACTATACTGTATATTCAAGTACTTCGTGGAAACCAAACCTACATCTTATTGTGTAGTCACAAACAGCTAAAGAAACATTAAGTAAGAATTTAGATTTTTTTTAATGGTGTTTGCGGTAATTCCAAGTTTAATCTGCCAGCATTAGGAAGATGTTGTTTGAATTCCTTTGGGGCCTGATTTTCACCAGTCCTGCACCTTACATAGTCATTTTTACACCTGTGTAAATTGAATGCAATATGGGTATTATGCACACCCATTTTGATTTCCACCCACAGTGAATTCCCTTTGCGCTAGTGTAAATGGCTACACAATGCAGCAGCGAATCAGGCCCGAGTATGTTTGTCTTGAGTGCATTATCTCAGTCTCACATTTTTCTCTCTGGGTCCTGTCCTTAATTTATTAATTAACCAAAATTTCCTGTGAATTCAAAAGATTTTAGTGGGCATTTAGGATGTGTTGACACCTCTGTTTATTCTATAATAATTTATTTTCCTAACTGTTACCTTACCTCTGTGTCACCATATATTTTGTCTCCTCCATGCATAACATCTTGTGGTAAGCTAGACTGAAAACTCTTTGGGGCAGAGTGTGACTGTCTGTTTATTGCATGTCTGTACCAGGTCCACTGTAATGGTGTCCTGATCTAGGTGCAGCTACAGTTCAGATAATATTAATGGCTTTAGGTCTATACTTTTTATAATGGGAATACAGTTTCAGAGTCTAAACTAATTTTGCATGGAAAACAAAGCTGTGGAAGAAAAGCACCATCTCATCTCTCAAATACTTTTAAAATTTAATATTTTCTGAAAATAAACTAATATTTTGGATTTAGATTGTTATGTGATATATAGAAAAAAATATATAAGAACATAAGAATGGCTGGCTGTACTGGATCAGCCCAGTGATCCATTTAGCCCACTATCTTGTCTATCCCCTTTCATCCAGTGCCAGCTTCTGGCTTTAAAGGTTTAGAGACACCCAGACCACAGGTTTGCATCCCTACCCACCTTGGCTAATAGCCATTGATGGACCTATCCTCCATTAACGTCTTTAATTTTTTTTTTTAATCCCAGTTATGCCTTTGGCCTTCACAGCATCCCCTGGCAAAGAGTTCTACAGGTTGACTGTGTGTTGTGTGAAGAAGTACTTCCTTTTGTTTGTTTTAAACCTGCTGTCAATTAATATCATTGGGTGACCCCGGGTTTTGTGTTACATGAAGGGTTAAATAACACTTCCTTATTCACTTTCTCCACACCATTCATGATTTTATAGACCTCTATTATATCCCTCCTTATTCATCTCTGTTCTAATCTGAATAGTCCCAGTCTTTTAAATCTTTTCTCATATGGACACTGCTCCATACCACTAATCATAGGCGCCGACTCCGTGGGTGCTCCGGGGCTGGAGCACCCATGGGGAAAAATTGGTGAGTGCAAAGCACCCACCGGCAGCTCCCCACCGGCCCCCCCGAGGCACCGCTGCTCTGCTTTTCCCGCCTCCCTCCAGGCTTGCTGCGAGAATCATCTGTTTGGCGCACGACAAGCCTGGGAGGGAGGGGGAGAAGTGGAGCAGCAATGCCTCTGGGGAGGAGGCGAAGGTGAGCTGGGTGGTGGGGGATGGCGGGGAGCTGCCGGTGGGTGCTCTGCTTCTCCCCTCTCCCTTCCAGGCTTGCACACCTGGGGGTGGGGGAAGGGAAATGCAGCGCACCCAGGGGAGGAAGGGGGGCGGGGATTTGGAGAAGGGGTAGAATGGGGGAGGGGGTGGAGTTGGAGCGGGGCCGGGGGTGGGGGGGCGCGAGCTAAAGTTGGCGCCTATGCCACTAATCATTTATGTTGCCCTTCCTTTGTACCTTTCCCAATTCTATCTCAGGGCAGACTGTCAGAAAACAGGGCAGACACCCCAAACTTGTGGTATGTTCTATAATTAGATTTTACCAAGCCAGTATCAAATATGAACTCCTGGATTACTATACCAGTCTTACCATGGAGTCACAGACTTAGCCTTAGCCTCTCCAACCTATCGTGCCAACCAGACAAACTGAGCTTTATGATGAAAGATTATTAAAACAAAAAAACACACCATATGAGGTTGCTAACAGTCCCAAGAGACTAGTCACTTACCCCAGATCAACTGGCACTCCAGATCTTACACCAAACACAATGCTGGCAGCCAATACTATACTAAACTCACTATAGGCAGGGTGACCAGATGTCCCGATTTTATAGGGACAGTCCCAATGTTGGGGTGTTTTTCTTATATAGGCTCCTATTACCCCCACCCCCGTCCTGATTTTTCACACTTGCTGTCTGGTCACCCTAACTATAGGTTTATTAGCTACGAAAAAAGAATAGAAAGTTATTGAGAGGTTCAAGCTGGTAAAATATTATAACAGGTAAATCACAGTTTGTAACTCCAAATGGTGGCAGTGATAATATACTGCCAGGTTCCCAAAAGTCTTTTCCAGGGCTAACCAGAATAATTCTGGGGATCTCTGTCTTCCTTTTCAGTTATCCTTCCCTGGTAGAGTCCAAACAATCCAGAGATGATGGATCATTTCTTCAATCTCTATTTATAACTCCTTTACACAGAAAGCAAACTGACAGTGACTGTATCCACATGGGTTTTTTCTCTGATGACAGATAATGAAGATGCACTGAGAATCCACACAATGATCACTTGCTTTGAAATTAACAGAAAATGCTTGAGTCCATAAACCCTTCATTTGCAAATCATAAGATTTCTTTGGGAAATTTAGTTGCAAGGGTATTTACCATGTAAATGTTTGATATCACATTATGACAGGAATAGATAAGCGAAAACAATACAAGTAAACTTCCATTAGTTTTATGAAGGTTAAACACATGAAATGCTTATACATTTACAATCACTTTAATATAATACACAAGTTAATTGGCCTCAAGACAGTATTACATCTAACTATCGCTATTGATCTATACTAACATATAAGTGAACTGGCCTGTGGGCCTGAACTGACCTGGTTTGCCAGCATCACAGGCATACCATGGCTTTATATAGTGGCCATTATGATATTTTCTGTCTTATTATTAATCCCTTTCCTAATGGTTCCTGATATTCTGTTAGCTTTTTTGATCACCAATGAACATTCAGCAAATGTTTTCAGAGAACTTGTCCATGATGACTCCATGATTTTTTTCTGGAGTAGTAACAGAATGGAAGACTCTTTACAGTCAGCTTTGGACTTAATTATCTTCAGTCATTTTGTATTAACTGCAAGCTGCCACCTCACTTATGCCTTTTTCCAGATCATTTCTGAATATGTTGAACAGTACTGTTTCCAGTACATACCCCAGGGGGATTCTATTTACCCTTCTCCACTGTGAAAGCTTACTATTTACGCCTACCCTTTGTTTCCTATCTTTTAACCAGTTACTGATTTTTTATTACATGATGGCTAAGACAACGGCTTTTATTTGCCCGCACCATTTTCTAAACATCAGTTGTACTATTCATTAGAGCTGGGTGAATAACCTGTTTCACTTCAGGTTGAACAAAATGAAGTTCATTTTTGAGCTTTTAAAATATTTTATTTTTTTAAAATAAAATTGAAGGAAATTTCAAAACAAAAAAATTCAAAACATTTCATTCAGAAACTGTCACAATGAAATGTTTAGATTTTTCTGGATTTTTTTTACACACTTTGGTGAAACTGACATACATTTGAAAAAAAAATCATTGTCACCAAATTTGTATGTTTGCCCCTCCCCCCCAAAAAGTGTCATTTGAAAATTTTTGCCTAGCTCTGACGTTGACACAGAGTCTTCAAATTACGTTATACTCTAGCAGTAAATTCTTGCATGTGGAAATGATGTTGTTATTTCACATCTAAGCACTTTTTACAACCCCACTATGGCTTTTTTGCTTTTTATTACTAAAACACAGAAACTGGTATCTGAATATACTATATCTTATTGTTATCTCCATTTTTGTACTGTAACCAGATAAGTGATCTCAGCGAATGCAATAGATAAGCATAAAAACTTTGGAAACAGACAGTGAAAATTATGGGGTTTATTGTTACTTGTAGATCTGAAGTCCAGATCGCCAGCAATCATCATAATAAGCATTGCTGCATTTATTTTAGCAATGCTCAGTGGTAACTTGATGTACACAATAATCCAGCAGTGAGGTTTACAGTAATATTAAACTTTTAAACACATAATAATTCAATTTAAGACTGTTCCTCTTTGCAGAAACAACTCTCTGCATTTGTTTCAGTATAGTAAATATGAGAAGCTGTTTTTTTAATGCTAACATCTCTAACATAATTGCTCTTTATTGTTCATTAATGAATGTAAATTGTTTTGAATCCATACTAAATTGCTTGTGTAACCAGGAATGTGATTTTAAGAGATTAAATTGGTGAAGGGAGTGGGAGGGGGTTATTCACAGTTGTGCAATGGAATAAAAAATCAATCTCCCACTGAAATACTAGTTACAGCAATTGAATTAGTTCTTTCAATAACATCTGACAACTTAGCAAATGTCACATTCAAAATAATTTTATCTCTGCTGTCAGATATTTCACGCCACTAATTAGATAGTTAAACCCCTTAAGGCATGCTTTTTAAATCTTAATTCACAAATGTTCAGTACTACTGTAGCTCATTTCTGGTCTTCAGATGTGGAAAAAAAATATTATAAGCAACTTTTAATGCTACAAAGTGACGAATACAGCTTTTACTCAGCCCTTAGCTGTTTAGCATTATTGTCAAAGGAAGTTGGGGGTGGATTGTGGGAGGAGTGAACCATTTGTTTACCCTGTTGAAGAAATTCACGGTGCATTGTATGTTAGCTCTGGATTCAAAGCCAATGGTCAGCGGTTGCAGATAATCATCTCATCGCACATTAAGTGGTGAAGGCAGTTGTCTGGCTAGTAGGAAATAGTGTGGTCTCTATAAGGGCTAGAGAGCCAGGGAATGATTGGCTGAGGCAATGTGGGGACAGTGATTTCCCCCCCCCACAGTTGACTGGATGAGAGGGGGGACTATTTCCGTACATGCTGGTGCAGAAAAAGCCCTCTTTTACCTGGACCATGTACAGCAGCAGGCAGGGGTAAGTGTGACCAGCACCTCATGGAGGTTGCAGACGCAGAGTGTGAAAGTGAGTCCCTTCCACCCAATGCTGCAATGGGTGTCTATTGGGGGGACCTCAGTGATGGTCAGGGAACTTGGCCCCTTTTCCTCTGAGGGGACCTAAGTGGGGGAGGGGATGTCAATTTACCCCTTCCCCTCCAGACAGCAGGAGACACCAAAACTAGCAGAATAGCAGAATTAGCAACTAGGCTACTGGGGACTCTGGTATACTAGGAGATGGTTCAGGGATGTCGTGTACACACACCTTCTATAGATGTTGGTGTTTGGTGTTGGTGCCTAATGGTGTTTTCCCACAATGACTTTTACTATGTGTTGTCTTTTTGATATTCTCATTTTACATAAATTACTTATGCAGTTATTTTTATGATATCTTTAGTACATGATCAATAAGCCAAAGGGGTTTTATAATTCTGTCACTATTTCTGACAGCTTTGGCAGCCAGCAGTTGTATGAGTTAAAAACATCTTTGAATGGGCCGTTATTTTATCCGTTACAGAAAACATTTGCAATAACAAGTACTTCTTATCAATCAAAGAACATAACTGGGTCATAAGCACCCCTTATCAATTACTGAGTCTTGTTTGTTATAACATACTTCTGCAGACATCTTTCATTAGTTTGGAGAGGTCCTTTTTCCTGGACATCTGGATTTTCATAGACTTAGAGGGAATAATTAGGTGTAGTCCAATACTTAATTACATAAATTTCTGAGTGTTATTTACATACTAAGTTCAGGATAAGGACAGAACTTTCAACTTCATAGGTACAGGGGCTCATACTGATTTATCTATATCTCACACACATACATGGATTTTGGGTAACGTAAAATATTTGAGCGTTTAACATACAACAATAATAAAATATTAATACTTACAAACAAGGCACAGACTGTCTGATGTGTTCATCTGGTGGGATCTTGCTGTTCAGATCCCCTCTCTCCCCCACCACCAAGGATGTGTTCTAACCCCCTCTTTTACTCACAAAGATCACAGAATCAGTATCATGGTGCAGACACTGCTCCTGTAACTGGCATAGCAGAAGTAAATGGTAAATTGTGCTATGAACACATGAGTGTTTCTGGGAAGGGTACAAGGTTCTTTTGCATACTAAGAGATAACTGGCTCTGTGGATGAGGGGAAAGCAGTGGATGTGCTATTTCTTGACTTTAGCAAAGCTTTTGATACAGTCTCCCACAGTGTTCTTGCCAGCAAGTTAAAGAAGTATGGGCTGGATAAATGGACGGTAAGGTGGATAGAAAACTGGCTGGATGGTCGTTCTCAACGGGTAGTGATCAATGGCTCCATGTCTAGTTGGCAGCCGGTATCAAGTGGAGTGCCCCAAGGGTCGGTGCTGGGGCCGGTTTTGTTCAATATCTTCATCAACGATCTGGAGGATGGTGTGGACTGCACCCTTAGCAAGTTTGCAGATGACACTAAACTGGGAGGAGTGGTTGATACACTGGAGGGTAGGGACAGGATACAGAGGGACCTAGACAAATTAGAGGATTGGGCCAAAAGAAATCTGATGAGGTTCAACAAGGACAAGTGCAGAGTCCTGCACTTAGGACGGAAGAATCCCATGCACTGCTACAGACTAGGGACCGAATGGCTGGGCAGCAGTTCTGCAGAAAAGGACCTAGGGGTTACAGTGGACGAAAAGCTGAATATGAGTCAACAGTGTGCCCTTGTTGCCAAGAAGTCTAACGGCATTTTGGGTTGTATAAGTAGGGGCATTTCCAGCAGATCGAGGGACGTGATTATTCCCCTCTATTCGGCACTGGTGAGGCCTCATTTAGAGTACTGTGTCCAGTTTTGGGCCCCACACTACAAGAAGGATGTGGATAAATTGGAAAGAGTCCAGCGGAGGGCAACAAAAATGATTAGGGGGCTGGAGCACATGACTTATGAGGAGAGGCTGAGGGAACTGGGATTGTTTAGCCTGCAGAAGAGAAGAGTGAGGGGGGATTTGATAGCTGCTTTCAACTACCTAAAAGGGGGTTCCAAAGAGGATGGATCTAGACTGTTCTCAGTGGTAGAAGATGACAGAACAAGGAGTAATGGTCTCAAGTTGCAGAGGGGGAGGTTTAGGTTGGATATTAGGAAAAACTTTTTCACTAGTAGGGTGGTGAAGCACTGGAATGGGTTACCTAGGGAGGTGGCGGAATCTCCTTCCTTAGAGGTTTTTAAGGTCAGGCTTGACAAAGCCCTGGCTGGGATGATCTAGTTGGGGTTGGTCCTGCTTTGAGCAGGGGGTTGGACTAGATGACCTCCTGAGGTCCCTTCCAACCCTGAGATTCTATGATTCTATGATACTAAGGCTCTATCATCAATACCAATAAACTCACATAACAATACTTTGCAATAAGGCACAAACATCACACTTAAAGAGTTTATCAAGGTCCGTCACTATACTGGTTAGTTAAGTTGGGGTGACTATTCCCCTCGTGGAATTTTAAAAAACTTTGATATTTGTCTTTTTGTCCATTTGCAGGGTTTTGCTTGGGCATAAACACACACTTTCTTGTTCATAGTCCTCTAAAGTACTGTTTGTTTTTTTCCAGCACATCTATACTCCAGTGAGGGACTGCTGAGGCCTCTTGTTTCCAGCTTAATGTTGTCTGAAAACAATGTCACAAGAGTGGTTAAAGTGCCAGAGTTCATAAACCTTAGTGATCCCATTCCCTTTGTCTACAGCCTGCACTAGTTCTAGCATGCACCAAGTCCCTGTTAAAGCCCCCTCTCCCTGACTGTCTGTGAATGGGGCCTGTTGATTGTGCAGAAATAAATGTGCACACAGGGGACACACTAATTTACCATTTACACTGTAGAGTAGCACAGTGAAATAGGAGCTTCTTGGAGGGTGCACTTTAACGTTGGCTATGCCAAAGTACTGTCTGATATCCCCCAAATTTTCATACACAATGATGGGATGCACCACAGGTACCTTTTAGTCTTGTTAACAAAAGGGTAGACACTGGTGAAATCATATTAATGGATCTCCGCCTTGGGCTGCAGGTGTAATGCAGACAAACAACATTCATTCTACCCTGATAAAGGGTACCTTTAGGAGCCAAAGAATCATCCATTCAACTATCATGAGCTAATAGTGTCTTCCATTCACATTCCCATATCACGCTTACCCCATAACCCTGTCTGCAGAGAAATTTAGTCTTAATCAGGTTTCAGTTGCGCAATTGTCCATCCGTCATATTAACCTAGGCTAACCAGACAGCAAATGTGAAAAATCGGGACAGGGGGTGGAAGGTAATAGGAGCCAATATAAAAAAAAGACCCAAAAATCGGGACTGTCCCTATAAAATCGGGACATCTGGTCACCCTATATTAACCACTATGTGGTAATTGTTCTCACAGCAGCAGACAGGACACCCGTGAAAAAAGCAGCCATTAAATTCAATGGCTGTAGGCTTACCAGCAATGGCAGCATAACCAACCAAAAAATAGGATCCCTCTTTAACCTATCCACCATTCAAAGCATTCTGGATGTGAACGGTCTCTGTATGGGTCACGTACCTCAACCATTGTCTGGAGAGAGGGTAATCTCTCTTCTGATGATTATGGTAACATTTAATGGCAAAGGGTTATGCTTTGTGGTTTTCAAAATTTAATCAGCATTTGGCCATGCGCATTGAGGATAATATAATGTACTGAAAGGGTTCTATACATTTAGTCCCTATCTTATCATTATCCATGGCTGTTTTTTTTTTTTAAACAGTGCTTTAACTGTTTTTTAAAAAAACGTTTCTTTGTCATTTTCATTACTTCTCTTCTGAATCAGTCACAAGCCTCTTGCAAAGTTTCCATATCTTTCTGCCAAGAATAGCTCAGTTCTTTCTAGAGATCAAATTCATTCTGGTGATTCATCTGGTATCCTTTCAGAAACTCCTCTTTATCTCTGGGCATTGTGCACTCTAACTCAAAGTGTTCTGCCCCCAGCATGAGGTAAGGCTGAATCTCTGATGTGTTTTTAAAAATGTGGAAAATGCCCTTTGATTCCTTCATCCCCCCCTGGCCTTGGGTAACTTGCTGTGCTTCATGAGCAGAAAATTTAAAGAACCTACAAATTTGATTTCTACGGCCCCCACTGTCACACAAATTAGTTTTCCACTCTGTGCTAGCACGCCGACTTCCATTTTTTTAAATAAACAGTCTAAGGAAGAAATAACTGTCAGAACGTTTAGCATTATGGGCGATAAAGGTGAACCCCTTAAAACACTTGTCTACAAAAGTTTGAACAAACTCACTGATGCCCTCTTATTTTTCCAAGTGGGTATTTAGATAATGCATGGCATAGACATAATCGGGTACACTTACCCCTGTTTCTTGCATGCATTCAAAGCCATAGCAATATAATTGTCACCCTCTTCTGGAAAGAAAATATTGCCCATAATAATTGTGGCCATCTATGCTCTCAGTCTCCTCTTAACACTGGGGACACATCTTGCTTTTATATTGAATATTTTTAATATCCTAGAAACCACATTTATCACAAAGACTTACATAGTTTCGCAGTCAACTTTACCAACTGCTGCCAAAACTCTGTGTCTGTCTAAACAGGCTTGGGATTTGCAAAATAGCCTACAAGCTTTCCCCATATACTTCAGTGAAGTCTGTGCTAATGCACAAACAGCAGCATTTTTACAGGCATGGTGGTATTTTGTGGCTGTATGTAGCATGGCAATACTTGCACAAATATGCTGTGCATGCTTTGATTATTAGGACATTGCAATATTGTCATGTAACAGAATAAATGTGATTTTGGGGGTCATTCCCTACTTGTTGTAAAAATGGACTACACCCCTCTTTCATGATAAATTACTTTAATAGCCATGCCTAAATGTCAAAAGAGCTCACCTCAGACCAAAAAAGGTTCAGTTTCACTGATAACTCCAACTACTGGTGGAGATGCTTTCCCCTCCTTGAATGGTTGGGCATCTGTGGCTTATACATTTGGTAACAGGGCTAGGATGCTTTTGGCAAAACAAAGTTATAACCCTGGTTATTTAAATCAATCAAACGTTTCCTCCTCTCTCCTCTGATCCCCTTTTACTGTATATGATAGAATTTAAGGGCCTAGCACCCCTTCCATCACTGTTTCTAATGCTAGTCACAACCAGCCTTAGTGTATAAGTACCACCAATCTCTTCATTGCTCTCCAAAGTATTGTTAATATTGTTTAAGATATCTGCAGCAAAATGATGGGGTCTAAATTAGCTGTTATCACTCAAAAGAGAGATCCTGGAGTCATCATGAATAACTCTGAAAACATCTGCTCAATGTGCAGCGGCAGTCAAAAAAGCTAACAGAATGTTAGGAACCATTAACAAAGAGACAGATAAGAGAGAAAATATCATAATGCCACTATCATAAACAAAAGGGATTATTTTTTTCACACAACACACAGTCAACCTGTGGAACTCCTTGCCAGAGGATGGTGTGAAGGCCAAGACTATAACAGGATTAAAAAAAGAACTAGATAAATTCATGGAGGATAGGTCCATCAATGGCTATTAGCCAGGATGGGCAGGGATGGTGAACCTAGCCGCTGTTTGCCAGAAGCTGGGAATGGGCGACAAGGAATGGATCACTTGATGATTACCTGTTCTGTTCATTCCCTTTGGGGCACCTGGCATTGGCCACTGTTGGAAGACTTGATTCTGGGCTAGATGGACCTTTGGTCTGACCCAGTATGGCTGTTCTTATGTTCTTATCTATTATTCCATTATTAAGATCTTTGGCAGTAAAAATAAAGACTGACAGTGTACGATAATTTTTTTAAAATTTCCATTTTAAAATTTTGTAAATTTTGAGAAAATTAAATATCTGCTGAAATTGTGAGTCATTTAAATTTTGTCAAGTATCAGAGGGGTAGCCGTGTTTGTCGCTTCTACAGATCCAGACTAAGAGTTCTGTGGCACCTTATAGACTAACAGACGTATTGGAGCATAAGCTTTCGTGGGTGAAGAAGTGCATCCGAAGAAGTGGGGATTCACCCACGAAAGCTTATGCTTATGCTCCAATACGTCTGTTAGTCTATAAGGTGCCACAGAACTCTTTGTCGCATTTAAATTTTGCTATTACTTGCTGAATTCTTATGTAGAAAAGAGGTTGAATCCTTGATTTAAGGGAAACATTCTATTCAAATTAAACTATGGAACTGTCAGCAATGCTTCCATGAATGCACACATTATAGAAACAAAGCTGTAGCTCATAAGCATGTTTAAGAAATAAATCTATTTTCTATTATATGCAAGTGAGTTGGTATCTCTCCAGTATCTGAGGGATTTATCTAGAACAGTAAAAATTGTGGCACCCATTTCGTTTGTTCCATTATAGTTGATTTTTTAAAAAACTGTTTGTTTCAATATTTGTTCTAAAAGTGCTGCCCTTTTGATTTCTAGTTGAAATAAAGCAAATAGATTTATTTAACAGCTCTACTACTCCTTCATGAACCCAAACTAATAAAAAAGCTATGCCTTCACTCATGAGATAATTTGTGACAGGTATCCACATCCCCTTTGTCGCCTTATGATGTACTCCGAGGGCTCATTTCTGAACACATGCATTTTTGGTGCCATTGGCCATTTTGAAAAAAAAAAGTTTTTTGTTTGTTTGTAACTTAATTTATCCTTATGGGGCTGGAGGGTCATTTAAAATAAATTAGTATATAGAGATTCTATGCCTCTTCCTCACTTTGAGAGGAATTTTTTAATGCAGTTAACGCAATTCTATATAAAGTCTAGTAAACAGTTGTAGAAACACTTAATGGCAGAGGAATAAAGAAGTATTCATATATGTATAAATATTTTTTAGACAATTTTATACAGTTAGTACACTTTTTAAATAAAGTAATTCAATTATTTACAAAATCTTAGTAACAGCAGACTAAAAAAGTGTTACAACATAGATATTAATGTTCATTACATATATTAATGTGCATTTTTTCTAATTTTTAAGAGGAAAATATTTTTAATGCAGTTAGTACATTCCTAAATATGCAGTTAGTGGAATATGAAATGATTGTACAAAATATTAATTACAGGAATAATGGAGAAATTATATATTATATATACGTATACATATACATATATATTATGTGACAGACCCAGACAAGTGGGGTACAGAAGTTTGATCTTCGAGTTGGTCTTCGAGTTCCCAGAGCTCCTCCCGCTTCTCCCGGCATGCCCCACAGAGAGATGGATCCTCGGGGCTGGCGGCCAGTCACCTCTCCAGCTCTAAGACATCCCGTTCCAACTGCTCTATCGTCGCATCCCTCCGTCGGCTGGCGCCCCGGGTGTAGTCTCGGCAGAAGAGCCGGGCACGCACCTTCCCTAGATCCCACCATCGCCGCGCCGAGGGAAAGGCGCGCCGCTGCCCTCGCCAGGCCAGCTAGAACTCCCGGAAGGACGCCACGAAGCCCACATCCTCCAGCAAACTGTTATTAAAATGCCAATAGGCCGGCCCCGGCCTCTCGGCGCAGAGAGAGGCTGTCACGGTAGCTAGATGATGATCAGAGAACGGGGCCGGCCGGACGCTGGAGGAGTGGGCCCGCGAAAGGTGAAAGCGTGATAAATAGATGCGGTCCAACCGGGAGTGGCGTGACCAATGGGCCTCCACCCGGACAAAGGTGAAAGTCAAGATGTCATCCGGGTGGTGGTCGCGCCAGACGTCCACCAGGGAATGATGATCGACGATCTCCCGGAGGACAGCTGCGGCGGCCGGGCACTGCTCGGTCCCCGAGCGGTCCCGTTCCTCAAGGGTGTTGTTAAAGTCCCCGCCCAGGACCAGGCACTCACGAGGATCCAAGGTGCCGAGGAAGGTGGATGCCTGCTGATAAAAACGCAGCTGCTCCGGGCCTGATGTCGGGGCATAGACGTTGACGAGGTTGACCCCGAGCCCCTTCATGCGGACCCAGAGGTGCAGCAGGCGACCCGGCACAACCTCGGAAACCCCCAGCACCTCAGGCCGTAGGTCAGGGGAGAACAAGGTGGCCACTCCAGCCTGACGAACGGTAAGATGGCTGAAGTAGACCCTGTCCCCCCAGTCCAGCCGCCAACTGTTTTTGGCGGCCGGATCCGTATGGGTCTCCTGCAGGAAAATCACAGATTACCCCCCCTCCTGAAGGAAGGAGAGCACCTGGCTCCTGCGGAGACCCATCCTACAGCCCCGGGTGTTTAATGTTGCGTAGGTGATAGATGCCATGAGGAGGGCTGGGGGGGATCCTTGCCGGCAGAATCGCTCACGGCCTCCATCGGGCCGCGCATCAATCTGTGACCTACCCCGTAGGTGTGTAGTGAGTCACGGAAGAGGCGGACCCGCTGGTAGGCCTCAGCGGCCTGCTTCCCGGTGCTTTTACCCTCCCCCATAAGGGCCCTCGCGGCCCGGAGGATTTGATGGAAATCCCCCCATCGCTGGAGAGCGAGTTGCACTTTGTCACGGGAGCCCCGAACGTCCTCAAGGAATTCCCGCATCTCCTCTCGCAGCGTATGGGGGGCCGGGGTCACTGGCCCCTGGTTATCTATTGAAGGGGCCCCTGACACAGCCCCGCGGCCTACCGAGACCGGCAGGCAAGGGGCGGATCCCCGACATGGCGCCCGATGGGCCGGCGCCACGGGGTCCGCCGCAAAATGTGGTTCAATGGGGAGAGGCGGCGGAGGGAGGAGAGCAGCCCCTGGTGGGTCAGGACAATGGAATACAAAGGCCGCTCTCCAGGAGTCATCTACTGGGAAGGGGAAGGAGACGGCCCCGGGGGCGGCAATGGCATCACGGGAAGTGGAAGGGAGTGGGACTACATCAGGGGCAGGGCAGGGATCATAGAATCATAGAATCTCAGGGTTGGAAGGGACCTCAGGAGGTCATCTAGTCCAACCCCCTGCTCAAAGCAGGACCAAACCCAATTAGATCATCCCAGCCAGGGCTTTGTCAAGCCTGACCTTAAAAACATCTAAGGAAGGAGATTCCACCACCTCCCTAGGTAACCCATTCCAGTGCTTCACCACCCTACTAGTGAAAAAGTTTTTCCTAATATCCAACCTAAACCTCCCCCTCTGCAACTTGAGACCATTACTCCTTGTTCTGTCATCTTCTACCACTGAGAACAGTCTAGATCCATCCCCTTTTAGGTAGTTGAAAGCAGCTATCAAATCCCCCCTCACTCTTCTCTTCTGCAGGCTAAACAATCCCAGTTCCCTCAGCCTCTCCTCATAAGTCATGTGCTCCAGCCCCCTAATCATTTTTGTTGCCCTCCGTTGGACTCTTTCCAATTTATCCACATCCTTGTTGTAGCGTGGGGCCCAAAACTGGACACAGTACTCCAAATGAGGCCTCACCAGTGCCGAATAGAGGGGAATAATCACGTCCCTCGATCTGCTGGAAATGCCCCTACTTATACAGCCCAAAATGCCGTTAGCCTTCTTGGCAACAAGGGCACACTGTTGACTCATATTCAGCTTTTCGTCCACCGTAACCCCTAGGTCCTTTTCTGCAGAACTGCTGCCCAGCCATTCGGTCCCTAGTCTGTAGCAGTGCATCAGGTATGGGGGCCGGGCAGAGGTCAGTAGTAGGGGCAGGAGGGGGGTCATGAGTAGGGCCAGAGTGAGGAACGGAAAAAGGATCCTGAGCCATAGGAGCTGGGCCACTAGGAGGTGGCCCCTCTTGATTAGGCTCAGGGATCTGGGGAGTGGAGATAGGGGCGGGAAGGGGACCCCCAGCGATGCCGGGCTCTGGCTCAGTGGCTGGTGTAACAGCCACGGCATCGAGAGATGGACAGATTTTCACAGGGTCCCCGCCCGGGAAGGTGGTCGGTTGCCCCACACCAATGTGGGGTGCCTCCTGGGATTCGGGTCCCGGCCACGTGGCACCGGCCGTCACCTCGATAGGCTCAGCTGCCGTCAGTGGTGTGCCACTCGCGACCGGGCAGGTGGAAGAGCCCAGGAGGTCCTCGGAGGTGGGAGCAGAAGGAGCGGTCAAGGGGAGGGAGCATGGGGAGAGAGGGGAGAGGGGAGCCGGGGTGAGGTCGTTGAGATAGAGGCCCGCTGGCAGAGAGTCGTCCTCCCCCTGGGTGACTGCGGTCAGACCCAGGGCCTCGATCTCCTCATAAATAGAGGGTAACTCACCATCCGCCACCTCGGGGTTCTCCCCGCCGGCACCCGAAGTGATGCTTGATTCGGGGCCCGCAGGTTCGACAACCGGGAAAGGGACAGGAGCGGCTCCATTGGAGGTTTCCGAGGGAGGGGCGGTACTGCCCTCCGGTGCTGCCACATCTTTCCCAGCCGGTACTGGTGGACAATTGCCACTCGGGGGCAAAGCGGAAGGCTCGGCATCGGTGCCCCCCTTCCTGGTCTTCCAGGGGGCCTCCGCATCGGCGGAAAGCAGCGGAGCTCGAGCCTTCCGCTTGCCCCGCTTCCCCTGTACTAGGGCCCAGCCCTCCATGGCATCATCTGGGGGCTGGCTAGCAGGGCTCGGGTCGGGTGGTAGGGGCAATGTGTTAGGGGCTCGAGGAGGTAGTGGTGGGGCGGCATAAGGGAGGGAAGGGTGCCCCTGGGGCGGGTCCTCTCCCACACCCGGCGAAATCCCTGCCGCACTCTCCTCCACAGGCCCTGCCAGACTGCACACAGCAGAGGCGAGGCTCTCCCGCTTGTCTGGGCGCACCGAGGGAGGTACCCCCAGGGCCTGAGCGGGAGTAGCGGTGGACTGGGAAGGAGGAGGGGTGGCTCTGGGCACTAGGCATTCAGGGGGGCCGGCGATGACGGGGCCAGCCCCCTGCCAGGGCTCAGGGGTCTTGGATGCTCCTCCTTGCCGTGCCAAGGGGCAGTCCCTCCAGACGTGTCCCATCGCCTGGCAGAGGTAGCACCGGGCCTCCCCTGTCGAGTAATGCACCCGGTAGCGGGCCCCCTGGTAGGGGGACCATAAACGACCCCTCGAGTGCCTCTCCGTCACGCGCTGCCGGCGGCAGTTGAAGCTGCACCTGCCGGCAGAACGAGAGGACGTGATGGAGGGCGGGGTCTTTGCAGCCCAGCGGAAGAGGGCTGACAATGGAGATGGGCCTCCCCAGGGTGGAGAGGGCGGGTAACAGGGCGGCATTGGGGAGGAAAGGAGGGACAGAGGTTAGGACTACCCGGACACCCAGGTCCTCTAGCGGCTCCAGAGGGACGAACACGCCCCCCACCGCCAGGCCCTTCTCCACCGCCTCCTGGGCCGCGGCCTCCGATGCGAGGAAGAAGACGATCTTCCCATACATTTTGGAGGCCGCTACGATGGCCGTGGGCCCCACCACCCTCGCCAACGCCCGCACATAGGTTTCTACGTGGGGCGAGGCGGGTACCAGGAAGCAACGGACGCCATGCCTCCTGGTCAAGGTGGGGAAGGGGCCCCGGCCGCTATAGGTGGTAGCAAAGGCAGCGGGCGGGTGAGACGACGTAGCGGCAGGCGGGGGGGTTGCCGCCACCTGGGCGTACGCCCTGGGGGCCAGAGGAGGGGCACCCGCAGAGCTGGTGGAGGGAACAGCAGGGAGGGACGCTGCGGCCAGTGGCGGGGCCGCGGCAGTAGGGGCAGCCTCTGCCATGGAGGGCCTGGCCTTTTTGGCGGGGCCCTTACCCTTCTTCCCACCCTGGCCCTTTCCTCTGGCTGGGGGAGCTCCCCCAGAATCGGGGGGGGGCAAGGGACGTGGCAGCAGCGGAGGTCACCTCAGTGGCCGCCGCTGCCGGTGCCCCAGCAGGGGCAATAGCAGGTGGTTTGGCAGCGGCGGTTGAGGTAGAGGGTGACGGGGGGGCAGGCGGGGGAGGGGCGACCGGGTCTTCTGGAGGGTCCGCCCCTGCCGTGTCGCCTGCCATAATGAACAGGGAGGGAAGGGAAAACACCTGAGAGAGCCGGGGGGGAGAGGAATTGGGGTGACCACTCCTCCCCACTAGGCTGCAGGCAGGGAAGGAGGGCACTAAAAGTGGGGATTGGATTCGGAGTTATCAAGGACTAGTGCGGGGGTTGGGTTCAGTCACCGACTGAGAATGGAAAATCTAGCTCCTCTTGTTGCACTAGGGAAGGGAGGTATAACAGCATGGGGGGGGTGCAGTGAGATAGGGTCAAACTCAAACAGGGGAGGGGCACAAGCGCATGGGAGGGGGCATGGGCGCATGAGGGGAGGGGCCAATCAGGGCAAGCGGGGGCTGCAGGGGAGGGGGACAGTCACGCTGGAAATGGGGCAGAAAACCAAGGGGCTAGCTTCAGGGCTGGGGTGGGGCAAACAAAACAAAGGCTGTAGAGGGAAAAGGTCGGGGCAGGCAACTAAACCGAAGCTAGCAAGGGGCTACGGATGGTGGTAGTGGTGGTGGTCACAACAGTGGCTGGAGCAGGGGTCCCCCACACCCCTCCTCTGGGGAGAGGGCCAGCAGGCCCCTCCCCAGGGGCTGCTGCAGTAGCAGGAGCAGCAGCAGCCAAGGTGTTTGGGGGGGGGGGTTCAGCTACCAGCCAGCAACCAGAGAGTAGAGTAGTGGGAGGGGTGTCTGGCCCAGCCAGGGGAGTAGCTGGAGCAGCAGCAGCTACAGCAGTAGTTGGGAGAGCCCAGGGCCTAGCAGCAGCCCCAGCAGCGGGAGCAGCAGCCCTCTATCTCCCTCTTCTCTCCAGGCCAGTTAGGTGCAATAGAAGAGTCAAAAGCAGATCTACTGGAGAAGTAGGTTTCTGTTCCCTGAGTGACCAGAGCAGGGGCTGCACTAGAACAAGCAGGAACTTTCTGGAACCAATTTAAGGCAGGCAGGCTAATTAGGACACCTGGAGCCAATTAAGAAGAACCTGCTAGAATCAATTAAGACAGGCAGGCTAATCAGGGCACCTGGGTTTAAAAAGGAGCTCCCTTCAGTTTGCGGTGTTGCGTGCGAGGAACTGGGAGCAAGAGGCACACAAGGAGTTGAGAGGGAGAAGAGTTGAAGGACTGAGGAGTACAAGCATCAGCAGACCATCAGGAGGAAGGTCCTGCAGTAAGCATAAAGAAGGTGTTGGGAGGAGGCCGTGGGGAAGTAGCCCAGGGAGTTGTAGCTGTCACGCAGCTGTTACAGGAAACCCTATAGACAACTGCAATCCACAGGGCCCTGGGCTGGAACCCCGGAGTAGAGGGCGGGCCCGGGTTCCCCCCAAACCTCCCAACTCCTGATCAGACACAGGAGGAATTTGACTGTGGGTTCTACCAGAGGGGAAGATCTCTGAGGCGATCAAAATCCACCAATAAGTGCAGGACTCACCAAGGTAGAGGAGGAATTTTGTCACTATATATATATATATATATATATATATATATATACACACACATACACTGTTTATAAAAATGCATTTTGTGTGTGTGTGTGTGTATACACACACACACACACACACAAAATGCATTTTTATAAAAAATGCAATTAATACAATTCTAAATAAAATTGATTAGAAAATTGCACAAAGGCCACAAAATATAAGTGATAGAGAGAGAAAATATAAGTATTGTATTAGTTACATTTAAAAGGATATAGTTGTTCTATAGCTGCCTTTCTGAGATGACCAAGAAAGTTTTTTTTTAAAAAGAAAGGAGAAAAGGCAGAGAAAATCTAAATTTTCTCACCCCAGAGACATATCACCAGCCAAATGGCAAAAACCCCTGATCTGGGAGTTTGCAACAAACCATATCTCAGTGGTCAAACCAACCAGAAAGGCCATTTTAACCATGGCACCTCTTGTGGAATAATATGTCATAGAATATTAAATTGCATCTCATTTTCCTGACAGTTCTGTAATGTGCCCCCAGAGGGCCCTAGTTTAAGAATAGGTTTGGGGCCCCCTTCCCAATTCCAAAATCTAACATTTTTGTTTACCCCAATCTATCTCATTTCCCCACCCAACAACCTCTAATCCCTCACCCTGCAGCCCCTCAAACACTCCCCACAGCCCATCAACAATTTGCCCCCTAACCCCTCACCCACTACCCCTGGGACTTTCCTCACGAGCACCCCCTGTTTTAGCACCCTACTCCCATCCATGGCACCCCACACTCATTTGTATTTTATTTTAAATAGAACTATGAGATTGTCCTTTAATTTTCACAGGATCTGCTAGGAGGGTTGACAAATTTTGGTAAATTACTTCATACTTTACAGAATTTTGCTTTCTCTTTGAAATAATTGTGTATAAAGACTTTCCCCTTTTAATTTAAATTAGTATAGTTCAGATTAGTAAAGTTAGGATCGTTAGCAAAAATCTAAGATTTTGTTTTAAACTGGTAGATTTGTTTGCTGGATCGTAAAAGAACTTATGCATATTATTTGGCAGGCTCATCAAGATTTACTAGTACAACAAGAAGAAGAAAGATCAGAATAACCGTCTTTAAAAAGGACCAAGATAATCCCACACTGCCCATAAATGGAAATAATCCTGATTCTGGACAACCCAGTACTTCTGGGGCATTCCTCACACATAAACCTCAGGAACTCAGATCTGCAGTCCACTTTACCTCTAGAGGGTTAAAAGTTTCTGACTCCTCAGCAGTTACAACTCTGGCCAGGGTATTATAGCAAGTGAGCAAAGATCTCCTATTAATGGTTGTAAAGAGATGGTCAGGGCATCTTTAGCTCTTCGATATGGAATAGAAGAAGACATTAAGAAGCTACTTTTTGAAGTGTTTAAAAATTTGATTCGCTGAATGCCTTAAAGAAAGATAAAAGATGAAGGAAGTATTTGTAAGTTGAAAGAGTGGGTAAGACTCCAAAGAGCATTGAACACTTATGATTATTTTCAATCATTTTTGATTTGCTAATTTAGACAGTGACATCCTGGCAATGATATTCAAAAATTGCTGGATGAAATTGATACCCAAATAGGCTCCCATGATTTTGTACAGCTATGATTAGATGCTACAGTGCTAAACCACCCTTTCATTTCTCAGAGGATACTTTAGGAAGACTTAAATGCTGCACTTAGCTATCATAGGATGAGTACATCATATTTATGCCAGAATTTGAACAAACTATCTTCACAGGATCTTTATAATATTGTCTTTAGAATAATGCGCTCTTCAGAATATTACCTAACCACAGCATCTGTCCCATTTTCCCCTCTGATAATTATATGGGTTACACTATTTGCTAAATTATTATTTTTGAATTCTACTAAATTTTCATAGGTCCCCCTTATGATCCAAGCCCCATTGTGTTAGGCTATATACAGAGCAGAATAGAGTTACTGCCCCAAATAGACTATAATCTAAGGAAAAGAAGATGTAACATGCAGATGTTGAAAACACTTAAGAAGAAGGGAGGGAGGGTAAGGGAAATAGTAGTAACAAGATGCATAGCTGGATGTTTTCAAACTGGTTACATTTTTAATATAAATTGTAAAATGATATCAAACAAAGATAAGCATCAGAATTCTCTGTTGTCTTTCTAGCTATAATCTCCAATTGATGGTTTCCTGTAAGCATCATGGTAGCAGTGAGTCTTGAGGAAGGATTTGAAGGACAGGGTGTGTGGCCTTTTGGACTCTTTTGGGGAAAGTGTTTCCTAGTTAGTGCATAGCAAGAAAGAAAGCATGAAGGTGTTTGTGGAAGCAGCAGGCAATAGAGGCTGTCATCATGGAGGTTGTGGGGGACACACTAAGATAAAATAGCAAACGTGTAAGGAAAGGCTAATTTGTGAATGATATTAAAGTTAAGGACCAGAAACTTGTACCTGCTGTGATAAAGAGGGATGCCATGGAGAGTGACACAGTCAGGAAGATGAACCTAAGTGAAGTGAGGTAGATGTCAGGGATGCCAGAGAGGAGGAGGTCACAGTGATCAAGATAGCCTATGAAGTACCAAGGCACGAGTTTTAGTAATGTGGACAGAGATAAAAGACTGGATCTTAGAGATTCTATGGGAGAAAAATGACAAGATTTGGACACAGCCTGGATTTATTGGGCTGAAGGAGAAGAGAGACAAAGATGGTATCCAGGTTATAAACACGGGTAACAGAGGATGGTGGGAATATCAAGAGCGATGGAGAAAAAGGAGAATGGATTGGGTTTGGGAAGCAAGGCAAGTTGTTCAATTTTGGCTATGTTAAGTTCAAGCTGATGGTGAGACATCATGGAAGAGATATTAGAGATACAAGCAGAAATGCAGTATTGGATGGAGGGAGACAAGTTGGGAATATAACGGTAGATATTTGACAGTAGAGATTATCATTAGAGATTGATGCTTTATTTTATTTTGTTTTACTAGTAGCATCTATTTACATTACTATCATCATGGTATCTGGATACTCATCCTAATGCCTTAGATTGTAGATTAATTTGATCATGATTCTATCAAGTCTTCAAAAGATGGACTTTGCAGAGAATACAAGTTTGTGGTGTCTGACTGCCACACAGTAGTGAGAGAGTAGGATATCTTTAATGTTGAAGGAGAATTGTGTCAAGAATTATTCCAGGAAGCAGTTAGGGGAAAGGAAAAAAAGAAGTGTAGGTTAATAAAAAATTCAATTAAAATAGATAGGAAGAACACAAGATAATAAGAAAAGGAAAGGGAAAGTCTAATTAAGACAAGGAATAGATAGAGAAAGATCCATTGTAGGGTA
Organism: Macrochelys suwanniensis; assembly: GCA_033296515.1. Classification (NCBI taxonomy): domain Eukaryota; kingdom Metazoa; phylum Chordata; order Testudines; family Chelydridae; genus Macrochelys; species Macrochelys suwanniensis. The sequence continues at coordinate 132,542,932 of CM065776.1, read as the reverse complement.
AGCAAAGATGCTATCAGATCAAAAAAAATAAAGCAGACAAGTCTTGAGCAAGAAACCAAACTTATCTAAGGAAATAAAGATGGGACATTTATAAGCAAGATAACAGAACATCCAGTCAATATCTCAAATTAAGGGTAAAACAGAGAAATCTTAGACGTTAAACAGAGTGAAATATTTAGTTGTTAAATATTTAGTTGGGAATATGTCATATGTTGGTAGTATGCATAATGTCAGTAATGGGGATACCTCCCAGGGTTGTGATAGTTTGGTCTTGGCCTAAACCAGGAAGTGTATTTGTAAACAAAAATGAAATAAGAGAAGGGATTTCTGTATACTTCAAAACCTTTACAAAATGGTTGTGAGGATAATGGCTTGGGGTAAGATTGTGAGAGTCAGCAACGGTGAGTACGATGGCCTGCCCTAATGTAAGGCCAGCCCTGTTTCTAAAAGGTTTGAAATTGGGAGTGGTTTTGGATCCCTGGTTGCTCGTGGAATCACAGGTGACATCAGTAGCTAAAAGCGCCTTTATTTTTTAGAAGCCTGGGTTTTTTTGTTCTGCAGGGTCATCTACAGATAAATAATTCACTGAGGACTTGCCTCAATTAGTATTAAGCCATTAAACAGTATTAGCTCTATCGTGGTCTGAATTTAGTAGTAGGTATGGAAACAGCTTTCAGAAATGCTAGATGCTGAATTGCGGAGAAACAATCAAATATTAATAAGAAATCCTGCTGAGCCTAACAGAAATAACCCACTAAAAATGTGTTTGTAATGATAGCATTAGGTAAGTAGACCGCATAGAAAGTACCGTAGTTCCATTCAAAGTCCCCATAGTGTCATATAGGGAGGGGAGCGATATACATCTAAGCACTTAAAATGAAAACGGGGACGAAAGATTAGCATTAAAAAAAATTGTTCAGCAAAGCTACCACAATCCTTTTCTTCAGGCACCTCCAGTAACAAATAGGCAGCCTGTTTAATAATCAGAAAACCTCGTCTATTACATTGGATGTTTCTGGAGGCGGGTATGTAATTTTTCATATTCAGGCTGGCCCTCTAATGCTTCATTCAGAACATGCCTATCCTACTTGTCTTGTGAAAGCGACAAAGGAAAGATGATCAGAAATGTTATGATGGTGTAAAGGTCAGCAATTGATAGCAAAAACTAACATGATCAAAATATCCTAAACTACTGTTTTACGTACCTTTCCTTTTAGCTCACTGAGGATGAGTCTCTGCCCTTAGAGCTGCACTGCCTCTTTAAAATATATGGCAAAATTAAGCATGCTACACATGATCAGCTGGCAAGGGCTGGATCATCCCCTCCTATAGTAAAAGCAAAGGAAGAGTAAATCTGTGGAAGGATCCCAAAGTCAATTTCTTACTCAAATATTACACTTGAGGTAAGGTTTCTTACTCATTATTTACAAAAGGCAGAAATCTAAACCCTGTTGAGGTATCTCTATTTCACTTTTTTAAAATCTTTTTCCCATATTTATTTGTGTGTCAACTTGTTTGTACAATGGGGTACATTTTATAAATGAAGCACTCTGTTTAAACAAAGATGACACAACGCTCACAGCTGATTTGGTGTTAATTTATTTCCCTCCCATCTCATAACAAAAAAGATGGGCTGTGAATATTCTAAAGCAGTGTTTCCCAAACTTGGGACGCCGCTTGTTCAGGGACATCCCCTGGCACGCCCGGCTGGTTTGTTTACCTGCCACGTCCGCAGGTTCGGCCGGTCGCGGCTCCTACTGGCCACGGTTTGCTGTGCTCGGCCAATGGGAAGTGGCGAGGGCCGAGGAATGTGCTGTCCGCTGTGTCCTGCAGCCCCCATTGGCCTGGAGCGGCGAACCGCGGCCAGTGGGAGCTGCAATTGGCGGAACCTGCGGATGCAGCAGGTAAACAAACTGGCCGGGTGTGCCAGGGGCTTTCCCTGAACAAGCGGCATCCCAAGTTTGGGAAACACTGCTCTAAAGGACCAACAAAATGGGCCATTGACTAAGAGTGGTCTACCCTCTTTTCTCTATATTAACTCATAGCATTGCAACAACAGATCTCAGTGTGCTTCACAGCCTTTAATGTGTTTGTCCTACAACACCGTAGTGAAGTACTATCATCCCCATTTTACAGATAAGGCACCAGGACACAGAGAGACAAAGTGACTTGCCCAAGGTCACACAGGAAGTTTGTGGCATTGTATGTATGTATTGTTCAAAAAATCAATTAAGTCCAGGTCCACAAAGGGACTTAGGCAACATGATGCTGAGTGCTACAATGCCAAACTTTTAGGCACCTAGGAAATCACAGGAATAACACTGCAGTCCATAAAGCCTAAGTGTGACACTCTGTATGATTATGATATGTTTTGTACAAAGGATGTCTTGTGAGATACCATTTAAAAAGTCTTGATCCATTGAATAATACTATCCTGTTGGATTATACATACTATAATTGTATCTGAAGTTATGAAGTTTTGCTGTGTGTGTGTGTTACTGAAATATGTTGTGCAGTTGGGAGATGTGCACAGCCATCCTTTCAATGGCAACAAAGGAGAAACTGACAAGTCAAAGGAGATGGCTACACTTGCGAGTTAGAGCGCATTAAAGCAGCCCTGTGCTCATAACTCATGACGTGTCCACACTGTGCTGGTAGCTTCGATGCTTTGTTTTGTGAATGCTGCGGGTCTGAGCGATTGGCTATTTTGGAATCAGGACAGATTTTTTTTCTTCCTGTGGAATTTTTTCACCTTCCTCACAGCATCAAGGAGTATCCCGAACCCCCTCCCACACTGCAAACACCTCGGTCCCAGTCCAGAGCCCCTTCCTGCATTCCAAACCCCTCATTCCCACCCCACCCAGTGCCCACACCCCCAGCCAGAGCCCTCACCCTCTCCCACACCCCAGCCTGGAGCCCCCTCCCACACCCTGAACCCCTCATTTCTGGTTCCACTCTGTAGCCTGCACCCCAACCCCCTGCCGCAGCCCAGTTAATGTGAGTGAGGGTGGGGGAGAGCGAGCAATGGAGGAAGGGGAATGGAGTGAGTTGGGGAAGGGGCCGAGCAGGGCAAGGGCATTTTGTTTTGTACAATTAGAAAGTTGGCAACTCTATCACGGAGGCACAACTAAGTTGAATAGGAAAAAGCTCTAGTGATAAGTAGCAGTACTTCATATGGATGTTAGTGTATCACAACGTGAAGCTGCTTTCTAGTGCAGTTAAAAGGAATGGGTCCCAGCAGAAAAGACCTGGGATTTGTTGATGGGTTTGGGGGAGACATTATGGCCTTCACAGGCTGACATTACCCCTGTTGTACCCTCTTCCCACTTCACAGGGAAGTGTGTATATGTGTGATAGCTTGCTCATCTGAGTCCTAGGGGTAGGCAGAGGAAAGTCTACCCTTAAAGGTGGTTTGTGGAGTAGGAGCTCTGTAATCCATGCACTGGAACCTATTAAAGTGCCTGGTATGTGAGCAGAAGGGTGACAGGGAAGGCAACACATTTCTTCCCCCTGCCCCCAGGACATTATTTTTAACAAAGTTGCAGCTTGTCCCTTAAAACCCATCCGTATGTCTGTCCTTATTTGCCACCATTCCCAGATCAATAGACATAGACTGGATTTAATCTTGGAGTCCAGGATAAAGGCTCAGAATGTGATAGGACTACTTAAATGTGGATTATTCCCATTTATGGAAACACAGCATTTTTATTCCATCACTAAGATTGATAGACCTCTGACATGAGTTATGACCTTTTGTTTCTAGAACTTCAAATTAAAGAAAAGCGTCAGCTTCAGTTTTTTTTTAATCTAATAAATATAACTAACCTAATCCAAATTCCCTGATCCAAAACTATCCCCACTTCTGGGAGAGTTTACAAACTCAATTTTACCCCGTGCCAAATGGACAGGACATTCACATCCCTCCACTCCAAATTTTAGCATCTCATGAGATCTATTGGACAAAAATGCCGACCATTTATTGGCCTCCACTCCCCATCCCCAGCTTCCACACTGATGCATACTCCTTCTCCCATCTGCTCTGCACCGTGTAGGGGGGGGAAATGCAGTCTTTAGACACTAAGGCCTTGTTTACATTGGCAATTTGCCACACCTACAGCTCTCATTAGCCAGTCACTGGTGCACTCATGAAGTTTACCCTGCTTTCAAGCTGGGGCTCCCTCCATTAATGCAAATGCTGACTGTTAACATTCTCTACACTAGAGGATTGCAGTGTTGCAGCTGCAGTGGTGGCTGGCTATTGATGGCTGAAGTTGGGTAAAATGGGCCTACAGATACTAGGTCACATTCTCACCCAGCATAAATTGGAATAGTTTAATTGAAGTGAACGTAGTTGTCTTGATTTACCCCAGTTGAGAATTTAGCCTGGTACAATGGGTTGAAGACTGAGTGCAATTTAGGCATGGTTGGCTATCCCAGGAGTTATACTCTCAAATACCATCTGTACCAATGCATTTATGATCATATTATATTCTGCCCTGTACATCCTATTCTCATACACATGATTCCTTGTATGGAATCTATTATTTGCTCATTGTCTCTCTTGTGCAATCTCCCCCTGCATATTTAATAGAATTTCTCATTCTCCAGCTTTGCTGCTATTTAAAAGAAAGCATGTATTAAAGGCAAACAGGGTAAAATGTTATATGTAGTCATTAATCCTGATGTGAATGCTGAGAAATTACTGTCAAAACAATATTAAAATTAATTGTATACATTACCATTCTTCACAGGTTTTATATGTACCATGATACAATTAGAGTACAATTTATGTTACTGAAAGATACAAATATTTACACTTAGTATATCATTATAAATGAATACTGAAGTCAGACAATGTATTGATATCAAAGGCAAACTTGACAATGACATACAATATGATGAGAGAGAGAGAGAGAGAGAAATGTTTGTATAAAGGAATCCAGCATCCAATAAACAAATGTATCTTTTAGTTATATGTCCGAAACAAATGCTAAAATGACAGCATCTTTATCACTATGGAAAGGCCTCAACATTTTGAGTGCAAGAGGAAATGTTAATATGCAGGGAAAATTTGATTGAAAACTCAGTATAGAGGGAAATAAGCTTGTATTATCTCTTGATGCCAATATTGATCACACACATACAATTCAGCTGGTCAGATGGGAAATCGGTTGTTTTCTGTGCAAAGCACAACATCTAATTTTTTCACATAAACATTGTACAGTATATTTGAGATCTCGGAATTTGATTTCTGGTTTACATCATAATTGGGAGGTAAAAACTTGGGATAAATTGTTAAAAGATCTTTTAAAAATACAGACAGGCATACAGTGGAGAAGTACTTTGGGTCAGTTTCTCATCTCATTTGCTGTGGTGTAAATCCAGAGTAACCCTATCAGAGCCAGTGGAGTTCACCATTGTAGCCAATAAAAAATCTTTGTAACTGAGCAGACTGTCATGGAATAGTATATATCTGATTGAACTAGATATATTATTTTAAAATATTTGTGGGTATAGGAATATATGACATGAATAAAAGCATTGGAGAAGTTACCATGAAGTTTATATAACATAGATATTGGTATAGAACTTAACTCCATTAGGCAGGTCAAGAAAGTGATATTTTTTCCTAAACCTTCTAGGAGTTGCCAACATGGTATAAAAGAACCACCCATGGCTATGATTTTAAAATCAGTTGTGATTTTTTTATACTTCTTTTGTTGTAGAGGATTTTTTAACAGTACTGTGGGTTTTTTTGTTCCCCTACAAAGACAATACAACATGCTATGTTTCATTTCTCCTTTTGGATTAGTTAAGCCAAACCACTTGTCAATGAAAAATTTAATTTTGTTTATTTTATAAGTGACCATACTGTTTTTGATTCTTATGCCTCCATGTGCAGTCTAGGGACAAACCATAAACTAAGTAGCATTCCTCTATCCTGCAGGAGATGATCATCATCAGTTTCTCTTCATTACTTCAAGATATGGGTCATTTACAAAACAAAACTTGAAAGATTGTTAGGAGGCTTTGTTAAAATCCTGTAAAAGGGATTGTTTTTGTGGAGAAAGTAGATGGACCAAAAATCTGTGCTATGGAATTATATAAATGGAGTAATCCTAAACATAGCTTGTAGCTGATGAGACTAGTGACTCAAACGTTCAAAATTAGATTGGATAAATCAGCAGAAAATGTATGGTACAGAACAATTTTCCATTGCCTGGCGATGGACTTGATAACCCAACAATAGAGATACCCATCAACTTCCAGTGGGGCCACATTCATGGAGGAAGTTTTCAGGTATCTGCATTCTCCTTATACCAGTGAAAAAGCAGTGCATGCCCACAAATGTTATGTTTTCAAAGCACAAAGTGCAAAACGTGTACTTAAAGTTAAGAGACTTCTTTTAGATTAAAGAAAAGAACAAATATTAAATTTCCATCTTACTCTGTAAGATCCTCTTTTTCCTGAGTCCCCTCACAGCCCTGTCCCCAAGCAGAGAAGCAGGCAGATTTCTTGCATTTTGAGGTATAGTACAAAGAGTTATAACTATATGTACACCACACCAATCCATCAGTCCTAGACAGGTTCTGTACAGTCAGAGCTGCTATTCAGTGATTCTTAACCTTTATCCATATCTGGATCCACTCTTGCATACCCCATTACCTCACTTAATCATTTCCTTGCCACTTCGGGGGCCTTAGACAATGCTGCACTTCAGTCCCTCCTGTTCTCTGCCTGTGGCACATAACAGTCTAGTCTCCTGTGGACTGTAATATTTTGGTTTCATTTTGGTGGTTGGGTTTAGTGTGGAGGTGTTAAGGGTAGCCTGTGATATACAGCAGGTCAGACTCAAAGGTCTGATTGTCCCTTCTGGCCTTAAACTCTATGACAATATCCCTAATATGACCAGGCCTTCCATTGAGCAATATGTGAAGGACAGGATGGTCACAAGCCCCTTGACACCTGTTTGCAAGACCCCAGGTTGAAAATCCATGATCTTACTTTGTTTCTCAATCTTTTTCATGATGGCAACTTAAAGCCAGATGGGACCATTATGATAGTCTAATCTGACCTTCCATACAACAGAGGCCAGAGAATTTAAAGTGAAAGATTTTCACAACATTCTGTACATTTACTATAATGGTAAAAGAATATATCAATGATAACAATGAAAGCCTATGTCAGTTGTGCGTATTATTTACTTTGCTATTGATTATAACAGCATTCAGTACTTTGTGGCCATTCTGGTTGCCTTTCATGATAACTATGAGGGGTTGCAATCCACCACATGAGAAACACTGCTATAACTGGAGCAGCAGGGGCTGGCCCAATGTCAACTCCAGAAACTTGATTCTGTGGGATCTGGTTTATATAGGCCCCATGAACCAAAATTGGCAGGGTTCATTCACTCCTACATCATCAAATTTTAATACCTATCTTCTAGGATTCTGTTAAGAAAATGATCATTTGGACTGGTAATATCAGGAAGCATTTGCACTCTGACTGTGGTATTTATAGGGCAATGATCAACTTGGTATCTACATGCCATTTGTGTTTATATATTCTATATGCTAAAACTAAAATACAATCAAGTAGGAAAAGTAAATTGTTTGTATCAAAACTGTTCAATTATTAGTATAAATGGCTCCTTTATAATCTGTTAACAGATAAGCATTTAAATCATCCTTCCATCAGATTGTTGTTGGTGTCGAGGCAAGTTATTTTCAATTTTCACACTACTTCTGGGGCCTTTTTCTAACTTATTTCCAGTTTTTACAGCAGAGCTGAATATCACTTGGGGCAAAAGAATACTCAATGAGAATCCACGTGGAGATGGAATATCCTAAACTCAATTAATAAAATTCATCTCTGTAGGGAAACCATTGAAGTCAGTAAAATTACACTAGGGATGGAGTTGGCCCATTGTCTTGAACTAAAATTCTTGTAGCATGCAGCCCTGACTGATGTCATAAAATGAGAGAGAAATCTATCCAAAATTCCCATGTGGAGAGTAAGTGTGCCAAGAGAAAATCAGTAGTCCAACAAGCTCAACTCAACGCTCTGTTCTCTACACTTAAGAAAATGCAATTGGAGACATGTAAGGTCATTGGTCCCTCAAGGTTCTGGAAGCAGTAATATAAAGCTAATTTACTAATAAGATTCTCAGTCAAGCCTCAGTCCTCTTGCTAACAAACAATTCCAAATATAGGAGGCTTAAAGCAACAGTATTATTCCAAAATATCTTCCAGTCAAACTGCTCAGGTTCCATGCTTTTATTTTTCAACAAGGACATTCATGTGGAAGTCATTAAAAGGAGCTAATTAAGTTGTGGTGCTCAATTTTAATATGACTTAGTATTGGATACCAACAGAAATCAAATTAAGAGTTTCATTAGGAGTAAATTGGAGCCAAGAAATTAAAATATGGGAACTGGGAAATGTTGCTGCATTCAGATAACACAGACAACATCTGTTTTGCAAATATTTGTAGCTGCACCTTATAAGGGGGCATTGTGACTTTAACCACACACATAATAAAGGCTGAGTCCTTGAACTCTGTTACAAAAGATGTTCTTATCAATTCTGTGCTTCTGATACCACAAAAAAAAATCCAGTGGTACAGCAGGAGAAAGCTGGCAGTCAATTAATTACAAAGTTCTGCTGAAGGAATAACTGAAGTTCTGTTTCTTTGTTGAATCTTATAATCTCCCCAAACTTCTGGGGGTATTGTGTTGTGCCATTTCCAAAATGGATAGACAGTCAATAGAATAAACTTGCATTTATTGTCCTGGGGGCCACATTTAGGCTGCTAGGAAAGAGACTGAAATCCAGTACCTCTATGGTGGCATTCTCAGAAATGCTTCCAGTTCCACGTGCAGGGACAGGTAAGCAGGCAGAGCTTCAGAGTCTTAATGCGTGGATGAGATGATGGTGTAGAGAGGAGAGGTTTAGATTTATTAGGAACTGGGGAAACTTTTGGGATGTGGGGAGCCTATACAGGAAGGATGGGCTCCACCTAAACCAAAGTGGAACCAGACTGCTGGCACTTAAAATTAAAAAGGTTGCAGAGCAGTTTTTAAACTACGAGATGGGGGAAAGCCGATTGCTGCAGAGAAGCACATGGATCGGACAGAGACTTCTCTTACAGGAGTGTCTACTGATAGAGATTCTGTAGGTTTTAGTCAGGAGGAGAGGTTTGTTCTTTGAAGGGGTCAACAAACATGTGGACAAGGGAGATCCAGTGGACTTAGTGTACGTAGGGCAACTAAAATGATTAGGGGTCTGGAACAGGTCCCATATGAGGAGAGATTAAAGAGGCTAGGAATTTTTAGCTTGGAAAAGAGGAGACTAAGGGGGGATATGATAGAGGTATATAAAATTATGAGTGGTGTGGAGGAAGTGAATAAGGAAAAGTTATTTACTTGTTCCCATAATAGAAGAACTAGGGGCCACCCAATGAATAGTGGGCAGCAGGTTTAAAACAAATAAAAGGAAGTTCTTCTTCACACAGCGCACAGTCAACCTGTGGAACTCCTTGCCTGAGGAGGCTGTGAAGGCTAGGACTATATCAGGGTTTAAAAGAGAACTGGATAAATTCATGGCGATGAAGTCCATTAATGGCTATTAACCAGGATGGGTAAGGAATGGAGTCCTTAGCCTCTGTTTGTCGGAGGCGGGGCGGGGTGGGGGGGGTGATGGATGGCAGGAGAGAGATCACTTGATCATTACCTGTTAGGGCCACTCACTCTGGGGCACCTGGCATTGGCCACTGTCGGTGGACAGGATACTGGGCTGGATGGACCTTTGGTCTGACCAAGTACAGCCATTCTTATGTTCTTATGCATTGTAATAACGCAAAGAGCAAGGGGAGAAAGGATAGCTCCATGATTATGCAACTGATGCACTGAAAAACACTAGGAATACATTTGCAAAATTTGTGCTCACAGAGTACATGAACATGAGAAAACAGGCAATGCACATGGAAAATATCTTGTGTGCTATTACCCATTTTGCATAACTAATATATATTTTGCTCACGCAATTGCTATTTGTTAAAATTTTCTTAATTTATAGTTTACAAATATACATTCATTGGGCAAAAATGGTGCCCTTCAGTGGCTTATATATAGTACATGTTAAAGTTTTCTAAAATATCAGTAATTAATATTACTCACTCTGATTATCTTCCCACATTATTTAGTTGTTTTCTGTATTAGTTTTAGATGGAAAGTCATTTTAGGAAAATGACAGAGTGATGTGCAAAACAATTACTTTTCCCCTTAAATGCATAAATTAGAATTGTACAGAGAACAGAAATTCTGTTTCATGAAGGTTTTAGAGATTTTGATATTTGTTTTGTTAGAGTTTGGAATGAAACCTGAAAATTGTGAAATTCTCCGTAAAATATAATTCTGGAAAAAGTTTGTTTCATGTCAATTGAAATTTTTTGAGAAAATCAAAATGTTCCATTTCAAATTTTGACTTTATTAGCATCTATAATACAAAATAAGTATCAGGGGGTAGCTGTGTTAGTCTGTATCCACAAAAACAATGAGGAGTCTGGTGGCACCTTAAAGACTAACAGATTTATTTGGGCATAAGCTTTGGTGGGTAAAAAACCCACTTCTTCACATTCAGATACAAAATAAAAATGTCTAAACAACATTTCATTTTGAAAGGAAAAAATCAAAATGTTTCATTCTGAAAGTGTTGAAATGGGATGTTTAGAAATTGTCACTTTTTTCCTTCATTTTTTCTCCAGACCAAAATTTTGCTAACTTACAAACAATTCCATAAATTTTAAAATTTATGGAATTGCATTCTCCAATAGTCAATAGTTCCATCAAAGTTTTTATGACCAGCTGTATTCATTTGACAGAGGACATTTATTATCTCCTTGATGGCAAATCCCTTTCCTAAAACCCATCCTACTAAGTAAAGCTTCCTACCTCTACCTTTTACATTAATAATTCTCACAGCATCCCTCATCCTCAATTGTTTTCTGATATTTTATTTTACATCCATCTGTCTTCCACTGAAAGCCATTCTTCTCTCAGTTACACCAGTTTAACATCTTAACAATGAAGCTACATAGGAAATAAACTAATGTAACTGAGAGCAGAATTTGACCCTTATATTGAAAACTCTTCAGGGAAGGGAATATGTTTAAATTATTTGCTAAACACTTAACTTATGACGGTGTATACATTACTATAGTTATAATGACATAAAATCTATCATTATATGTTTATACATAGCTGTATAGCAGATGCTGAGCATTCATGAAAAAATGGCATTTTTATGGTCTTAAATCTTAGACCTTGCAATCACTTTATACACATGCAACAAATTCTGTTTGAGCAACAAGTAATTAACTCATTCCTGATGTCACACTTTCTGGATTGGCTAACAACTGAGAGTGCCAACCTCAGGGCAGACTGTCAAAAGCAGGGCAGACACCACAAACTGGTTATATGGCCTATAATTATATTTCAAATGTGAACACCCAATGTACTTCAATAGTCGTATAACACACCATTCTATTGTGCCATGCAGGCAAGCTGGACTATGTGATAAATGGTCACTTACACAAAAGATGACAAAATATTCAGGTTGCTCCCAGTCCCAAAAGACCAGTCCATTAGCCAAGGTCAATTTGTACTTTAGACCTCATAAAGACAAGGCTTGTAGCCAATCCTGTAAGTAACTAACTAAAGGTTCATTAATTAGGAAAAAGAAATAGAATTACACTGCACCCCCGCTAGAAGGCGGGGTTCGGGAGCCATGCACGGTACCGCATTAACACAGGTACCGCATTGCCATGGATCCCAATATAAACAATTTATTTTGGGATCCATGCACGCCCCTGCGCTAATACCGAATTCGCACTGTAGTGGCGCGTGGTATAGTGGTGGGTCTCCTGTATTTACAGGTTAAAGCAAGCAAGCAAGCATATATCCATACAAGTTTCAGTCTGTGATTCAAAAGGTAACAGCTATTGTTTAGATAGTAATTAGTAATGGCTTAGTATATATATAAAGATGTATAAAGTAATACCTTTATGTACAAGGGCAGATAGGAAAGGTTTCCTGTCCCTAGAAATTTTGAGATTTCAAAGTTTTACCATCCTGAATTGGGACCAAAAAAACAGTCTTAAAATATTTGCAAAGTGACAAATGAAAAGAAAATAATTTCAGATCAAAATGTTTCTTTTTTATTTTAACCTTTATTTTTTCATTTGTTACATTTAAATTACATTTTGAATTGAAAAAGTTGTTCCCCACCCCAAAATGGAATTCTTCATTTAAAAAGTGTCAAAACATGAGGCTGACCTTTTAAAAGCTATCCCCCACACAGTTACAATTTCAATGAATCGGTATTTTCTGATGAAACACTTTAAGAAAACACTCCTGACTAGCTTTATTTGTCATTAAACTGTAGTATTATGCAGGGTCATTGGATCTGAAAGAGCAAGACAGAGAGAGAGAGACATTCATATGCTTGATTAGCATAATCAACAGACTGATGGTGACACTAGCCAGCCAAGGAGCCATCACCTTCTTGTGCATCAAATTAGACACGGTGTAAGTCATGTAGGAATGGCTCTTGTCTGTTGATTCTGTTCTTCTTAAGGAGGAAATAAATCATGTGTGCAGTCAGCAGAAAAATACCTAAATTTATTTCTCTAGTAAAAAATGAAGAGACTATTGGAGCTAGAGCGGGAAAGTCAAAAATGGGCAATTTACTGTACTGCCTTTTGCAGTGATTGACATTATATAGTTAAATATTAAAAAAGGAACAGTTCAAAAGAGAATTTGTAAAATAGTATTTGGTAAAACAGGGAATATTAGTTTAGTTATACAAGATTAACGTGTTATGTGCAAGTAAAGCATTGTCCATAATAGAAAAAAAAAGAGAAGAGAACATTCTGATATTAATGTGGGTATAACAAAAGGCTATACATTTGATATTTATTAAAATTGAGGATATAAAGGGAGCTTCATTGTGTGACCTACCAAGAACCAGCCTTCAAAGATCAGGGAATTAGCAATCAACCTGCCGAAGGAAAAAGAATGGTTTTGTTCATTAGGACAGATTGGTCACAGTGCACAGGCTGCTTTTGCAAGCAGAGGAACACAGTTCTGGAAACTCATGCTGACCCAGCAGTGATCCTTATTGTAGCTGCTTCTGAGAAAGAGAAACTTCAGGATATGTGAGAGAAAAGGAGAAGCTTTAAGGCCACTCCCAAAGACCCTACAGCTGGACACTACAAGGGATGAGAAAAGGAAGTGACCCTGTTTCAGACCAAAGTATATAAGTCATAACCAATTTACTTCAAGCAAATGCTATAGCTATTTATGATGACTATACAATAGGTATTTTGAATATAAGTGGCAATTATAACATCAGAAGAAATGCAATAAAAATGCAAAGAAAGTTTTTTTTAAAAAATTAAAGTGTACTGAATGCCTCAGGGGGTAGATAAGGGGACACAAATCCTTCATTTCTATAGAAGCGACAAAGGGTCCTGTGGCACCTTATAGACTAACAGAGGTATTGAAGCATAAGCTTCCGTGGGTGAATACCCACTTCTTCGGATGCAAGCAGTGGAAATGTCCCAGATCCAGACTAACACGGCTACCCCTCTGATACCTTCATTTCTAATATACCAACTGATATCCAGCACAGGATAGTGGTGAGTCCATCTGATCCAGGAGAGCTCACTGTACATTATCTGAAGGATCATATTCCTCTCTGCACACCCCGAGAGCTTTTGAGGCTAAAATGTGGATGGGAGTAAACCCAAAGGCTCATCCAATAAGGGTGTGTGGATTATACCCCACACAGTGCACAGAGAAAGCAATCTTTATGTTTCTTTGGGCACTGAATGATGGTGATTGCTAGCACTTGCATGGGGGAAGCAAAGGAAAGCTCCCTACACTGTCTCCCACTCCGCACCCACAAAGAGCCAGAGACACGGCTCTTCATGAACATCTTTTAAAAATAAGGAAGGGATCAACAAACTTGACAGAAAATAACCAGGAATGTATAGAAAATAGGGATGTACACACCTAACTTCTGCAGTGTGTAAAATACTAGAATACCATTCAGAAACAGTGTGAATCATAGAATATCAGGGTTGGAAGGGAGCTTAGAAGGTCATCTAGTCCAACCCCCTGCTCAAAGCAGGACCAATCCCCAATTTTTGCCCCAGATCCCTAAATGGTCCCCTCAAGGATTGAACTCACAACCCTAGGTTTAGCAGGCCAATGCTCAAACCACTGAGTGTGTGTGGTGAGAGATGGAAAGTTACATTGATATATTTAGAGAGACACGGTGGGTGAGGTAATATCTTTTATTGGAAACAACTTTTTTTAAAAAAGAAGATCATTCTTGCAATCTTTACAAAATATTTCTGAGGGTGAGATCGTAGGAAGCCATTTTGGATGTCCTTTAGCCACATTTTAGGAATACTTTGAAGTGGAACCATACTAAAGATTACTCTAGTAGGTGAGTAAAAGGGCTGGTAGAAAAGTGGCTGGAAAAAAAAACATTTCAGAGATTGACAGTAGACGATATTCTGAGTGGAAATGATTTGAGATGGACGGAGTCAGAACTACTGGAATATCAGATCAGTGTTTAAAATAGGTGTTGTTCACTTTGCATATCTGTAGAATCTCTCTTCCAGGTCATTAAAGAAGTGATCAAATGTACTAAGAGTCAAAAATGGTGGGTAGACAGTCATTACACAGGAGGAGAGCAAGACCCCACTTTGTCATGATTGTGATGTCCAGTCTCTTTAAGTGTTTGGGTGCTCTGTATTTCTCTCTCCCCAGTGAAAAGCACAGATAGCGCATGGTTAAAACATTGCAGAAAAAAGCTGCAAGACAAGGACAGGGGGGAGAGACCAGGGGGAGAAAATTTCCCTATGGGAAGACATCCAGGAGAGCACAAAGTTCAACAACAAGGAAGTGAAATGATACCTTTTGTTGGGGAATTCCATGAACATGGCAAATCATGGGTGGTGTACCTTGATGTTATGAGCAACTTGTAGTTTGCAATTCCACTCCGTATGGACAAAGAGTTTCAACCTTGCCGATGGTGATGGGCCTGAAGGCGTACAGACTACTGCATGATCTCATTGCCAATGTGCCTGGAACTGCCACATACACTGCACTTACTACAACAATGTGGGAACATTTTTCTCTTACTCCATCGACGACAGCAGAACAATATTGGTTCCACCAGTGACATCAGGGAAGTGGATAGTCAGTAGCACAGTTTATTGCTACCCTAAGGAATTTGTCTGTTCGGACAAACGTTAAGTGATGCCCTGACTGAGCAGTCTGGACTTCACAGTGATTAGAGCTGGAAAAAGAGTTATTGACTATATCAGTGCTTACATTCAAGAAGGCTGTTGAAGTAGCTATTGCCATGGAAACTGCAGAAAAGGATTCTTTGGATGTTACTGTGAGCCAAGAAGTTCACCTTTTGAATCGGGGACACAGAGAACCACAGTAATGCAAGGAATTGTGCGCAAAAGAAATGTGCTCAGAAGGATTGCTGGCCATGCTAGGTCATGTGCCAGATGTTGTCACAAGTTCCTGTGGAAGAAACCTCCACAGTTTTGAAGACTTATACTGGAGGGAAAAAAAATCCAAAAGGTTAAAGTTTAACTAGATGGACAATCACTCATTTTACCTTTGCATGTGATTGAAGGGAAATATCCACCATAATTTGGCCGATCTTGTCTTGAGAAGCTCAAAGTGAATTAGACTGAAAACATGGCATCACAAAAGCACCTCAAAATTTTCAAGAAATACTGGACAGACACTAAAGGTCTGAAAAATAACTTGGACAGATAAGCTTGGGAGATCAGTGAATCTCCCTGTTAAGTCTGACAGCCAGCCAAAACATTGCAAGCCCAGAATTATGCCTTATGCTCAGAAGCCTCTGGCAGAAGCTGATTTGGGCTGTTCAGTGACCATTGGAGTTTTGTCACCAGTTTCATACAATGAGTGAGCTACCCCTGCCATACCAGTGATCAAGAAAGATGATGCCATCCAAATCTGTGGAGATTTCAAAGTGACACAATCCTGTTTTATGTGCAAACCAATATCCACTACCTCATATTCAAGGTTTGTTTGATACTCTTAGTGGAGGACAGCATTTCAGTAAATTGGATGTACTCTATACATCCCTACAAGAGGAGATTGTGAGATTTGTGCGATTCTTCCTCATTCAACACACAAAAAGGCTTATTTTGCTACAGCAGGCTGCCTTTCAGTATCCCTGGCCCAGAAAGCTATGGATGAAAGTGTGACAGGACTGAATGGAGCTCAGTGCTATTTGAATGACATCCTTGTTAGAGGAAAGGATAAAGATCATCTTCAAAAATTGGATGCTGTCTTGCAGTCTTAGGAAGACCATAGACTGAGAGCACAAAGAGACAAATATGAGTTTTTCAAAGGCAGTTGAACATCTTGGATATGTAATTGATCTCCAGGACTGTAGGAAATTGCCAGACACTGAAGGTGATTCTTGAAGTGCCACCTCTAGAGAATGTGTCACAATTCCATTCATTTTTAGGACATCTTAACTACTACAGTAAATTTAAGCCTAATCTGGTGACAGTATTGGCACCTATAAATCAAATCTTAGAAGCAAAAAAAAAAGTGGAAATGGACTAAATAATGTGTGTGCGCATTTAAGGAAACAAAGAAACGATTGACATCAGCCAAAGTTCTTACGTACTTTGATGCCCCTTTATCATTGCAACTGTCTTGTGATGCTCCACCATATGGAGTGGGTGAAATTGTTCCCCATGTTTTTCCTGATGGAATGGAGAAACCAATTGCCTTCACTGTATTACACTCACCACTCCTGAGGAGAAATATGGGTTAATAGAGCAGGATGTTTTAGGCATTATTTTTGGATTTTGGAAGTTCCGTACCTATCTGTATGGTAGACATTTTACCTTACTGATGGATCACCACCCATTACTTTCAATTTTTGGACCAAAACATGGAATTCAGTCATTAACTGCTGCTTGTACGCAATGATGGGCATTGCTATTTTCAGCTCATTCCTATACTATTTAATTCCATGAAGAGAGTCAGAATGGCAATGTTGATGGGCTGTCATACCTTCCATGCCCAAGCTCCCAGAAAACCAAAGAAACTTCACATGAACTGCATTATCTCAGTTTGATGGATAGGTTACCCATCACTAACACAGACATCAAAGAAATTGCTAAGAATGATGTGCTTTTACTTGTGAAATGAATGATATTACAGGGCACAGTAGAGGATCATAAAAATGCCCAATTTACACAATTTGTGTCACGTCAGCCTGAATAATCTGTGAATCAAGGTTACGTTTTATGAGGAATGTGAGTGATCATTCCAAAAATCACTTCAATCTCAGGTTCCAGCAGCTCTTCACTAAAGTGATTTTGGCATTGCAAAGATGAAAGAGAGAGCCTGGAGTCATGTCTGGTAGCTGGGGATCAAAAGAGACAGTGAGAGAAAGAGGAAGTGCTGTACTGAATGTCAGGAAATTCAGCATGATCCTGGCCTTGCTTGTTTACACTCTTCGCTGTGGCCTCAGACTCCTTGGACACATTCAAACGGATGTTGCCAGACCATTAGACGGTTATATGTTTTTGGTCATAGTCGATGCCCATTCAAAATGCCTTCCACTGTGGCTACCAAGACCACTGGATGTCTTCAGACTTTGTTTAGCCAATTTAGTTTACCTTTACAGTTGGCGAGTGACATCGGACCTCAGTTCTGTTCTGAAGAATTTCAGAGGTTTCTAGCATCCTGATACAAATGGACTAGCAGAACACTTTTCACAGAGACTTAGGCATGGCTTAAAAAGCTAACAAGTCTATTTTGAGTCATTAGCAGAAATTGGACAATTTCTTGCTTGTCCAAGAAACACACAATAAGCTACTACTCAGGAGTCACCTGCAACTTTTTTTTGAAGTGATCTGTGCATACCTGCTATATCCTGATGTTGCCTCACATGTAGCCAAATCCCAAACTATGCAAATTGATTGACGACATAAGACTGATCAGTGTTTTGTTTTTTTCAAATAGAAGGCTTAGTGTGGACTTGCAACTACAGTTGTGGAGTGATATGGGCACGTGGAAAATTTATAAAATGCACAGGGCCTGTTTTGTTCAGGGTAAAGCTATCCAATGGTACACTGTAGAAATGACACATAGACCAGTTGCAGCCTTGACAAATACTGGGGTCTAGGCATGTTCCAGTAGGACTTTCTGTTCCTCCAATTGAGCTTCCTCCTTTTACAATTCCTAATTTTGATGACTTGTTGGAAGAAACTTTGGTACCAGATCCAGTTTATTCCTTACCACCAGCTATTCCTGTTGTTCAGAACAATGCCGCATCACTATGCCACACCACAATGCACCATCACGTTATCCCAAGAGAGTGTGAAAACTAGTGGTATGCCTGAACATAAATTGTCTAGTTAGCGAATTGCTATTCCAGAGCAGAATAATCCCTTGCAATTTAAAAGTCTGCAGCAGGTCACCTGCAACTTTTAGTTAAGGTATTGTGTTATATGTTATCCACGTAAATGGTAATACATATTTGGCAAGTATTTTAAAATAGGGTGGAGGAATGTGATGTCCTGTATCTTTAAATGTTGGGATTGCTCTGTATTCCTCCTTACCTAGTGAAGAGCCTCACTTGCATTTTGATTTCTGTTTTGCTCCCAGAAAAAAAGCTACCACAGCATAGAGACATTTTTAAATCAGCTCCTCCTGTGTCTATTTCCTTCTCCGCCAGGTACAAAAACAACAATGCCCATGTGAATCTTATCAAGGTGTGATGTTACATGATTAAACTATGACCTTTGTTGCTACGACTGTTATATAACACTGCTCTACAGCCAAAATGCTTCTGAAATAAATGTAGTCAAACTTTACTAATTCTGGGTCACTGAGAACGAAAATGATGCTTAAAATTGTTGATTGGCTCTAGTTTTCAAGACATGCTATTGGGTCAGTATATACGACCCTTGACTTAGGAATGGCGGAGGATAAATGAGTTATAAAGGGAAGGGATCTCAATTTAAACCAGAAATGACTAAAATACATCTTTGACTGGATCTATGAATAAATCTATGACTGGGTTTGGACAGTACTTCCTTTTTAGGCAAAACAATGAATGATGCAATCTGAAGCTGGTATTGCGTCATACATGATATGAATTGCATCATGTTATTCCTAGAAGCCATGGATGATGCAATCATAACAAAGCTTACATCACTCTGCTGAACAAATTGCCCTATATCAGCTCTAGAAATCATACAGTGTCGTGCTCTCTTATTTGTCAGTGTTTGATTTTGCAAAGGGACACATTTCTGTTTAGCCAAAGTGAGCAGAGATGCCTCGTACTTGTGTGAACAGTGCAGATAACTTCTGCTATGTTTGTGGTGAAGTGACTTTTGCATCACAAAAGCGCAGTATAACCACTATGGTTAAGAAAGCCTATCCCCTTTCTTTTGGCTGCAAAATTGGAGATCAGGACAAGAGGTGGGCCCCACACATATGCTGCAACACTTGTGCAACAAATCTTCGCCAGTGGTTGAACAGGAAAAGGAAATCTATGCCTTTTGCAGTGCCAATGATTTGGAGAGAGCCAACAGATCATACCAGCAATTGTTACTTCTGCATGGTGCCTCCCGTTGGGAAAGGTGTGTCAAAGAAGAAAAAGTGGACTGTGCATTATCCAAACATTCCACCAGCTATACGCCCAGTACCCCACGGAGAAGGGATTCCTGATGCACCAGAATCATTCTCACTTGAGTCAGACGAGGAAGAAGAGGATGAAACTTCTTGTCCTGAACCATCAATGTCACAGGACCCACATTTTCTCCCATCCTCCTCCTCCTCTGAACCACACCTCATAACACAAGGTGAACTGAATGACCTTGTCAGGGATTGGGAACTACCCAAGAGTAAGGCAGAGCTGTTGGGCTCCAGACTACAGCAGTGGAATCTCCTGGCAGGTGATGGCAGGGTTTCCATGTTCCGTGACCTTCAAAAGGATCTTGTCCCATTCTTCTTCATGGAAGGTGATCTTGTAGCCTGCAACAACATGGATGGTGTGATGGCAGCCCTCAACATCGTTCACGATCCAGATGAGTGGAGACTGTTCATTGATTCATCAAAGACGAGCCTTAAAGCTGTTTTACTGCATAATCGCAATGTTTTGCCATCAATTCCAGTTGGTCATGCAGTCCATGTGAAGGAAACCTATGACAACATGAAACAACTTTTGAGGTGCATAAACTATGAGCAACATCAGTGGCAGCTTTGTGGCGATTTGAAGGTTGTTTCTTTCTTGCTTGGTCTGCAGACTGGATACACAAAGTACTGCTGTTTTCTCTGCAAATGGGATAGTCGTGCAAGAGATTCCCACTACATCAAGAAAGATTGGCCACTCTGACAGTCATTGGAGCCTGGGAGGAAAAGTGTGCAGCATCCACCACTTGTTGAATCAAGGAAGACTTTGTTACCACCCTTACACATCAAGCTGGGTCTGATGAAGAACTTTGTCAAGGCCATTGACAAAACACAAGCAGCTTTCAAGTACCTCCGTGGAAAATTTCCAAGGTTAAGTGAAACTAAGATAAAGGAAGGTGTCTTTGTTGGTCCTGAGATTCGTGAACTTCTTCGAGATGATGCATTTGACCATGCAGTGCGTGGCAAGGAAAAAAAGGCATGGAAAGCCTTCCAGTTAGTGGCAATACATTTTCTCGGAAACAACAAGACAGACAACTACAGGTTGTTGGTGGAAAACCTCCTCAAAGCATACAAAAGCCTTGGTTGCAACATGTCACTAAAGATACATTTTTTGCACTCTCATCTAGAGTTTTTTCCACCAAACTGCGGAGCAGTGAGCGACGAGCACGGCGAGCGATTTCACCAGGACATTGCAACAATGGAGAAACGCTATCAGGGCAAATGGAGCCCATCAATGCTTGCAGACTATTGCTGGACAGTGACAAGAGATGCTCCATTTAATGAATACAAGAGACAAGCCAAGAAGCGCCGAGTAGACACTGAATAGGTCTAAACTATGTACATAATAGTTTTTTGCCTTTTGTTTCATAATAAATTTTATTTATATAACCCCTTTGCTGATTTTTAAAGTGTTACATAAACAGGACAGGTGAAATAGTATTATGTAAAGCAACCATAAACACATGAAAAGACCTAGGTTTACAATTTATGATTAAAAGTCTACTATCTACACAATATACATAGACATAAAATGTAAAAACTTAAATATCTTAGAAACAGTAGCCAATCAGTTGTTTTAATTGTCATATTTGAATTCAAGCACATCAAAATACATACTAAATAGCACATTTTATCTCTGAAGCAGACGACTTCTCAAAAATTGTAGACCAGTGTAATTTCAACAAATTATGTACAAAGTATGTCATGTAAGGTGTCAATGGAAAAGTTATGATTTGCTGACTATGATTATCCTGTTTGTATGCATGTATCATTTTCTGAAGTTATGAATATTGACTGTATACCAGTATGTCAATGCTTTTGCTCCTAGTTATCACCCACAAGGTAGTTTACATCCAGTCTAGACAGCACAATGTGAATCGACTATTCAAGTTGATGGACCGCCAATGAACACAATGGGACATGGAAGTAGTTTATCCCCACCTGATGGACTTTCCTATGGACGTTCCAGACAGAATATGGGCCCCTGCTATGACTCATCAAAGCATGTAAGGGCATGTGACCAGCTCATGTGACACTGGACTCCATCTTGTGCCTGTACTTTTCAATTTACTGTACTGAGGACAGACCTACTATTTGGCAGAAAGTATAAAAGGCCTTGGAAACATCTTCAATTTTCCTCTTTCCTGCTCTGATCTCTGGATTATGAATTTATACTAATGAGAGCTGTAGTGGTCCCTCACTCTGCAATGGAGAGGGAGGTCACTCTGCCACTCTGCCTCATAGCAGTGGTAGTCTTTGGCTCCATCTCCTCTGCTGGCTCCCGCTCAACTGAGCGGCAACTCTCCCTTTCTACTTCCTGTCCTGCCCCGGTCCTTCTGGCGAGGGGGTGGGGCGGGTTCAGCTCCACCCATCAAGGGGAGTGTAGTGGTCCCTCACTCTCCAGTCCAGACAGAAACCATGCTGCCTCACTTCAGGAGCATTCTAGCCAAGGGAATGAGGAGCTTCCAATGTTTTGGAAGCAACCAGAGACTTAACAAGCCAGCAGTTTATTTCATCCCTGCTTCAAGCCTTAACCAAGAACAATTATTGTATGTATTTTATTCCTTTGACCATTTTAACACTCACCTCTTTCTTTTCTCTTATAAATAAACCTTTAGATATTAGATACTAAAGGATTGGGAACAGCGTGATTATTGGGTAAGATCTGAGTTATATACTGACCTGGGTATGTGGGCTGGTCTTAAATACCCAATCATCGTTAAGTATAGTGTCTGGGTGTTGAAACAAGGACTAGAATACCTTTGGAGACTGCATTTCTGACTTCTTGTTAGCCAATGTGGTGAGACAGACATTTACCTTTGTTATTGGCATGATATATCTTATGGAAGAATAACCACCAGTTTTGGGGGGTGTCTGCCCTATTTCTTAGCAGTTTGTCCCACGGAGGCATGGTGACACAAGAGTCACTGGCAACCTTGCGGAGTAATTTGGGTATCATTTACACATGTATATTGCAAACCTTGTCTCTACCCTTGGTGGTTGTTTTTTTTTGTTTGTTTTTATATTGTAATCTCCTCTGCTCCTCTGGGCAGAGATCAGACCTTCTCATGTCATGGGCACACTGATGGAAATAATAATTCAACATGAAATTTGGCTTTGTCTGCTTCAGAGTCCAAACAGCAGAGTTGCAATTTCACAAGTTTTTCACACAAAGCTATAAAAACAGTCCAAGACTCAGGCCTGGTTTACACTAGGACTTTATGTCGAATTTAGCAGCGTTAACTCGATTGTACCCTTCACCCGTCCACATTACAAAGCTATTTATTTTGACATAAACGGCTCTCTAATTCGATTTCTCTACTCCTCCCCGACGAGGGGAGTAGCGCTGAATTCGACGTTGCCATGTCGAATTTGGGTTACTGTGGACGGAATTCGATGCTAATAGCTCCGGGAGCTATCCCACAGTGCACCACTCTGTGGACAGTCTGGACAGCAGTCCGAGCTCGGATGCTCTGAACAGCCACACAGGAAGAGCCCCGGGAAAATTTGAATTCCTTTTCCTGTCTGGCCAGTTTGAATCTCATTTCCTGTGTGGACATCGTGGCGAGCTCAGCAGCACTGGCAATGATGCAGAGCTCTCCAGCAGAGGTGACCATGCAATCGCAGAATATAAAGAGGGCCCCAGCATGGACTGATCGGGAAGTCTTGGATCTGATCACAGTGTGGGGTGATGAGTCCATGCTTTCGGAGCTGTGATCGAAAAGACGGAATGTGAAGATCTACGAGAAGATCTCAAAAGCCATGACGGAGAGAGGATACAGCCAGGATGCAACGCAGTGCCGTGTGAAAATCAAGGAGCTGCGACAGGCGTACCAGAAGACCAAAGAGTCCAAAGGACGCTCCGGATCCCAGCCCCACACATGCCATTTCTACGAGGCACTGCATGCTATGCTTGGTGGTGCTGCCACCACTACCCCACCAGTGTCCATGGACTCCGACGACAGCGTCTTATCTACGGCCACGTTGTCAGAGGAATTTGCGGACAGTGAAGATGAGGAAGGAGAGGAGGAGGACGAGGCAGTCGACAGTGCTTTCAACGCTGATTTCCCCGACAGCCAGGATCTGTTCATCACCCTGACTGAAATCCCCTACGAACCCTCCCAAGGCTATAACCTGGACCAGGAATCAGGTGAAGGATCAGCAGGTCAGTGTTTTAAACATTTATTTTGAATAGGATAGGCATGGTATGTTAGCAATGGGTTTTTATTTCTTACTTTGCCATAGGCACTTTAGTTTTGAGTCATTTCCAGTGCAACTACTCGAAAAGTCTGTCAATATGTATGGGGATAGAGGAGAAATCCCCATCGGAGATCTCCGCGAAGCTCTCCTGGAGGTACAGTGAAAGCTTTTGCATCAGGTTCCCGGGGAGAGCTGCCTTACTGTCTCCTCCATGGTAGGATACTTTTCCGCGCCATGTTAGCAGCAGGTACTCCGGTATCATCGCCTTGCACAGCATGGCAGCATACGGCCCCGGGGTTTGCTGGCATTCACGCAGCATGCGGTCTTTGTCTGTCTCCGTAATCCTCATCAGAGTGATATCAGTCATGGTGCCCTGGTCTGAATGAGTGGTTTTTTTAATACAGTGACTTCTTGACTTTTCCTTTAAATAATGCTATTCGGCGGTTTGTAGCCACACAGGGGGCCAGGAGCTGGGAGGCGAACCGTTGAAACTTAGTGGTGCGCAGGCAGGGAGATTTCCTGGGACCGGCCACGCGGTGGTGGGGGATCAGGGACGCGAACCATTCAAACTCGGCGGTTCACCGGCAGGGAGATTTCCCAGGAATGGCCACGCGTTGGGGGGCGTGGCGGGTAGGCGAACCGTTGTAGATGAGCGGTTTTGCCAGCAGCAGGAACCGGCCGCCACTAGGAACTGTGCTTGGAACATGGGAGAACAGCACTGCTATGAAGTAAGCTCTCAGCAGTCCAAAGTGAACGGATTACCATGGTCTCCCGAGAGCCGAATTCCAGTGTCCAGCCCCGCTTGTGTGATCTCTACACCAAGAACCCAGGCACTCAATATAAAGACAGAATATTCGACCTTGTACTGAGTGCACATGTGATAGGTAGTGTGCATGGTCTTTCTCCCAGGGAAAGAGTATAGGCATTGTTTGGGAAAATGTATCTTTCTGAGGAATTCACTCCCTTTCTCCCATCCCACAGCTGCGAGTGTCTCCCGCCCTACCTGGGCATCACCATCCCAGAGGCTTGTGCAGATCAGGCGGCGCAAAAAAAGAACTCGGGACGACATGTTCTCCGAATTGATGGTCTGTTCCCGAAATGACGCGGCACAGCAGAGAGAGGACATCTCGAGGTCCGAGCGAGCATCCAGCGAACGGGAGCAGAGGGCTGAGGCTCATGAGGACAGGTGGCGGCAGGAAGACCAGCAGGTGACTCAAACGCTGCTTGGTCTAATGAGGGAGCAAGCGGACATGCTCTGGCGCCTTGTAGACGTTCTACAGGACCGGAGGCAGGAGGAAAGAGCACCGCTCTATGTGATCTCTAACCGCCCTCCCACGCAGCCAAGTCCAATCCCTCCCTCACCCAAAGTCACGAGAACGAGGGGCGGCGGGGGCCGTGGAAATAATCACTCCACCCCTGTGGACTGCTCCAGTAGCAGAAGGCTCTTGTTCCCAAAGATTTGATGGGTCCTTTCCTTCCCTCCAACCGCACCCCACCCTAGCCCCCGTCTAAGTTTCATGTCATAACGTTGCTCTCCTTAATAAAAAATTTTGTTCGAAAACGTGCTGTTTCCTTGAGTTCCTTTTATAGGACGGTATGTTTTAGGGGAAGGGGGAAAGGGGGTTTGAAATTTGAGACGATAGGCGCCTGCACCAGGGCAGAGACAGGGGACAGGTTCACCACAAACTCACACTCACATTGCATTCACTAGGAACCCTTGTCAGTCTTGGAGGTGGTTTTCATGTTCTCTATGGCGTAGGCTCTGTGTGTTTCTGGTGTGGGAGGGTGGCTGCAGATCTTTTGCAGCGGTCAGTAGCCTGCATGACAGAGCCATGCAGCAGGGGATCTGTGACCGCAATCCACGGCCAAAAAGTCACACAGGCCACCCCTCACAGAGTTGGGATCAGGACGGGTGGCAGGCTCCGTTGAAACAAGCAGTCCACCACTGCGGACTGCTCTAGGAGCAGGAGACTGTCATTCCCCTAGTTTGGAAGCATCCTTTCCATCACTCCACTCGCTCCCCAACAGCAGTAGGCGTTCCAATTTAAACCCGTGACCGAGAATCCCTTAATAAAGAAGACGGTTTTAATGAACAATGTTTCCTTTATTATATTTTTAAAGCAGTGAATGAAGGGGGGAAAGGGTTTTTGAAATTGGAGAGGGTAGGCAACATTAACTGGGTAAAGAAACATAGGCAGGTCCAGGTTCTGCTTGGATAAATGTAATAGTCACAGGTTACCCTGCTCGCTCTGGAAACAAGCTTTCAAAGCTTCCCGGATGCGCAGCGCGTCCCGCTGGGATCTTCTAATCGCCCGGGTGTCTGGCTGCGCATAATCAGCAGCCAGGCGATTTGCCTCAACCTCCCACCCCGCCATAAACGTCTCCCCCATGCTCTCACAGAGATTGTGGAGCACACAGCAAGCTGCAATCACAATGGGGATATTGGTTTGGCTGAGATCAGAGCGAGTAAGTAAGCTTCTCCATCTCCCTTTCAGATGTCCAAAAGCACACTCCACCACCATTCTGCACTTGCTCAGCCGGTAGTTGAAGAGCTCCTTTTCATTGTCCAGGGCGCCTGTGTACGGCTTCATGAGCCAGGGCATTAGCGGGTAGGCTGGGTCCCCAAGGATCACTATAGGCATCTCCACATCCCCAACAGTTATTTTGTGGTCTGGAAAGTAAATACCTTCCTGCAGCCGTCTAAACAGACCAGAGTTCCTGAAAACGCGAGCGTCATGAACCTTGCCTGGCCATCTGACGTTGATGTTGGTAAACCGTCCTTTATGGTCCACCAGTGCTTGCAGCACCATAGAAAAGTAGCCCTTTCGGTTAATGTACTGGCTGCCCTGGTGGTTCAGGCCAAGGATAAGGATGTGAGTTCCATCAATAGCCCCACCGCAGTTTGGGAATCCCATAGCAGCAAAGCCATCTATGATCACCTGCACGTCTCCCAGGGTCACTACCTTTGAGAGCAGCAGGTCAATGATAGCATGGGCTACTTGCATCACAGCAACCCCCACGGTAGATTTGCCCACTCCAAATTGATTCGCGACTGACCGGTAGCTGTCAGGCGTAGCAAGCTTCCACAAGGCTATGGCCACTCGCTTCTGGATACTCAGGGCTGCTCGCATTTGGGTGTCCTGGCGCTTCAGGGCAGGGGACAGCAACTCACAAAGTTCCAGGAAAGTGCCCTTATGCATCCGGAAGTTTCGCAGCCACTGGGATTCATCCCAAACCTGCAGCACTATGCGGTCCCACCAGTCAGTGCTTGTTTCCCTTGCCCAGAATCGCCGTTCCACAGGATCAACGTGACCCATTGCCACCATGATGTCTAGGGGCCAGGGTCCCGTGCTTTGCGAGAGGTCTCTGCCCCTCTCATAGTTAATGTCCTCATGGAGCTTCTGTTGCCTCCTCGCCCTATTTCTCAGCATCTGCCTCTGGAAAAGGTAGACGATAAGGCGCGAGGTGTTGACAATGGACAGAACAGCAGCGATAATCGCAGAGGGCTCCATGCTCGCTGTCCTGTGGTGTCCGCGCTGTCAATCTCCAGAAAAGGGCGCGAATTAATTGCCCGCTGGCGCTTTCACGGAGGGACGGCGGGAGTGTGGGTCGAATGACAACATTTACCCAAAACCACCCTCGACACATTTTTGGCCCCGGCAGGCATTGGAGGCTCGACCCAGAATTCCAATGGGCAGCGGGGACTGCGGGAACTGTGAGATAGCTACCCACAGTGCACCGCTTGCAATGTCGATGCTTGCCCCATTACTGTGGACTCACAAACTCGAATTAATGTCCTTGGTGTGGATTCACATGTTCGACTTTGTAATATCGATTACAGAAGTTCGGTTTAAGAAAAATCGAACTACTCCCATAGTGTAGACATACCCTCAGAGGTCTTGAGTCCGGTCCGTTATGGCTTCCCCAAGTCAGCAATTTAAAAGGGCCTTGGGCTTCTGGCAGTGGCTGGAGCCCCTGGACCTTAAAATCGCTGCTAGAGCCTTGCTGTTAGAGCCCTGGGGTAGTGGCAGTGGCCGGAAACCTGGGCCCTTTAAATCACTGCCGGAGCTACCGCTACCATGGGGCTTTGGCGGTGATTTAAAGGCCTCGGGGCTCCCTGCTCCTGGTGCCGGAGCCCCGAGCTCTTTAAATTGCTGCTGGATCCCCAGGGTAGTGGCAGCGATGTAAAGGGCCTAGGTATTTAAAGACCCTGCCCTTTCCGCCTGGGGCACCACCCCTTCCAGTTGACCCCCCTCCCCCCTTGCCCAGGACCCTGGCCCTGCATATCGGTAAGTCCCTTAAATTACTTTCATCCCTGCCAAGACTAGACATAAACTCAGCTCAAGTGCAATGAAAGGTTTGCAAGTTTCATCTAATTTTGATACAAAAGATTGGCATAGGTTTAGTTATGAGGAAGGGCTATCTGGCTTATAGCTGTTATAGCTAGTTGCTTAGAAAAGAATATGGCTAAGATTGGTATGGGAGAAGTGTATATATGTGTTTAAAAATCTCCTTACAATATTGTGGCGTATGTATTTTTTTCCCCTTTAGACATGCAAAATTAGAGTAATTTTTGTGTTTTTCTTAGGATGTACTTGATATTATGCTGTGTCATTTGTAGTGCAGTTGTACTACTGCAGGGAAAGCTCTGTTGCTTTTCTCTTTGTTAACTTAGGTGTGAAGGAAACTTTCATTTCCTTTACAGCATGCTCTTGTGATTTCATAACGTGGGTCAGGCTTGAAAAGGTCAATAAGAAAAGAAAAAAAAAGTTGTTTATTTTTGTAAATGCTATAATGTCTTAGGCTAGGTGCACTGATTTCATTTGCACTGCATCGCCAGGCTGTGGCTGGAAAGTCATTTATCTTCAAGTTAATCAATAGGAAAGAAAAGAAGAGAGAGAAAACATGTTACTGTTTGAAATTTCTGTAGGGCCTAGGGCTGGGCATAATGCACAGTTGGGGACATCAGATGCTGTCCGCCACCAATTTCATTTCACTGCCAGCAATGTAATTTAGCCACAAGTTAATAAATAAGAATGAATCAGACAGCATACATATCTTCTGCATGTGATCACTAATTTCATTGCATCTTGCTAACTCACAGCAAACAGGCATGACTGCTGAACCTCAAAACTGTTGGCCCTTAACAACCAAGCCAACAGAAGCATCTGTTTAATATCACACCTTTTTCTTGTTTTGTTTGTTCTGTCCTGTTGAAATCTCTCTGCTTAGCTCACTGCCAAAGGCTAATAGTTTGCAAGAAAGCCCAACCTCAAAAATATCAGACAATGAAAAAAGGGAAAAAAAAGATCATGAAAGAAGCAAGTTGCTACAGCCATTAGTTCTAGTCTCAGAAGCTCTCTGTATTGTTCTGATTCACCAATCTAACACCATTAGTAGAATCACTTTTGATGCTACTGATGTTCTGCTACATGTATCAGAGAAACTGCATCGAAAGACCACCACCAAGAACAGCATGCATATTGATGTTGTGCTGGCTAACAATTTGAAGGAAACCTGTCATGCTGTTGAAAGCCACCACTGATAGAACTACATAATTGTCCTTTTTTCCTTCATGGAATGAGTTGCTAACAACAGGAAGGATAGTCTGATGGTTATGTACTAGCCTAGCACTTTGGATAACATGGTTCACTTCCTCTGTGACACTGAACAAGTCACAGAGGCCCAGATCAAAGGTATTTAAGTACCTACCGCTTATTGATTTTAGTGGGAGTTAGGTACCTAAAACACATATTATCAGGAACTGGGCCTTAAGGTCTATCTGCATCAGTTCCTCATCTGTAAAAATGGGGATGATATTATTTCTCTACCACACTGCGGTGTTGTGAGGATAAATACATTGAAGACTGTGAGAAGCTTGGATACTGTGGAAATAGAAGTCAGATGAGTACCATATATAAAACAGGATCGATATTAATTGTGATAATGGCATGAAGAATTTACAGTAGATTATATTACCTAAAATATTTGTAGTTAAACTGAATATTTCTCACAATTCTTATCAGAACTCCATTTCAGTCATTCAACTTTAACCATTTAAGTTCCGTTTGAACGGTCAACCAAAAAACCCACCCCATCCGTATAGCCTTTTGGACATCTGCCAAACACCCTCACATTCCAGTTACGGCTTGTCTTTTTCCACAGGCACTGCACAAAACCTCGTGGCCCTGCAGTGCAAGGAGGAGGTAATTCAATTTGTCTTGATTTGCTGCTAATCACACTTTCATCTGTGAGTTGTGGTACTGAGAACCTGCAGCTTACAGGTTTAATTAACACTGTGACTATAATTGCAACAGAGGGAATATCAATTTAGAGCATATG
Organism: Macrochelys suwanniensis; assembly: GCA_033296515.1. NCBI lineage: Eukaryota > Metazoa > Chordata > Testudines > Chelydridae > Macrochelys > Macrochelys suwanniensis. The sequence goes on along the minus strand of CM065776.1, from coordinate 132,512,607 downwards.
CACCTTAGGCTACACTTTATACTCTCTTTAGTTTCATAGCATGCACCATACTGTACAGTTGCTTACACTACATGAATCCATTTCCATGTATGTATCAGTATATGTATCCAGCTACCCAGTACAGCCTAAATATTGCTCTAGTAAAATGTAATGCAAATAATTTAGAGAGAGAGCACAAGCAAACCTAAGAATTCACTATAACTGACAAATATTCTAAACAAGCCATGGGACAAATTCATATACACCTGTGTAAGCCCCAAATTGGTCTTGCAAATTTAGTTTTGATGAAGATTTCTTAGAACAGAAGAGAAGGATTTCAGCCATTTTAACAACCCCTCAAATAATTGCTGTGGCCTCTTTTAGAACCCATCCTTGAAAAATTACTCACTTCAGTCCCCTCAACAAAATGACGTCATTAGAAAGTCCACGAAAGCAAGAGCAGGAGAACTTTGCATAATGACACAAGGAAACCATTCTGTGTTTTGTTTTTTTATATGTTGTGAGTAACTGACCCTTCTTTTGTTGTTATGTAACTGAAATAATGGTCAAGTTTTGGAGTGTAATATATACTCACAAATAGGCTGCCCAGACAGCAAGTTTGAAAAATCGGGACGGGGGAGGGGTTTAATAGGAGCCTATTTAAGAAAAAGACTCAAAAATCGGGACAGTCCCTATAAAATCGGGACATCTGGACACCCTACTCAAAACAAAACTTCTGCTGTTATGTCTTTGTTTTGTCATTGAGTTACCTACAAAAGATACTTATTTCTAAGACACAAACATTGTTCCTTATATGTTTTAAGTATAAAGACATCTTAACATCAGATTGGGCTTTTCATTTTTTTTAAAAATGTCTTCCTTTGAAAAAATAATGCTTCTGATACTACTTAAATACCATACAAACATTGTTTCTTGCTAAAAGTTCCATGCAGATGCTACAGAAAAAATTGTAAGATCTGTGACAGTAAAACACCAAAAAGTTATGTTTATTAAGGCAGGAGGGAAAATAAATTACAGGACTTGGATTATAAATGTTAAAAATAAAATTAACAGCCCAAGGCACCAAAAGTTCCATTTTTGGTTAGGTATACACATTTAAATTCAGTGCTTAAATTTCACTGAATGGTTGAGGCACATTTTTACATGCAAAAAAGTGAAAATCAGGATCTAATTTCTGAAGAGAGACATTAACAAACTAGGAAAACAGACCAAAGTTGTTCTGTGTGTTTTTATTTTGGAGCTGCTGTGGGAGAGAAGTAGGATACAGTCACAGCACTGGGATAATAATCTGACACTAAGGTATAATTCTTTAATATAAATCATAGCCTACCTGACTCTATTTTCTTAATGGGCAGTGCTGTAGATGAATATATCTGTTGAAGTGGAACACAGTATAACCCTTGGGAACCTTTTCTTGTGTTTTAGTGTTCTGCTAAATAGGAAGCTTTAAATTGTTTCTACTGGCAGAAGGCTACAACACTCATTTCAGTTTCAAGGATTATGTAGCTCAGTAAATAAGTGTAAATGCATTCATGTTGGTAAATCTAACTCCTAATCCAAATGCATCGGAGATTCATGAGAAACTAATTTATTTTAGCAAGGCTATCAGCCTATACTTTATATAGATATCTGGAAGCGACAAAGGGTCCTGTGGCACCTTATAGACTAACAGAGGTATTGGAGCATAAGCTTTCGTGGGTGAATGCCCACTTCTTCGGATGCAAGCAGTGGAAATGTCCAGGGGCAGATATAAATGTGTAGGGAAAACTTAGACTAGAGATAACGAGGTTAGCTCAGTCAGGGAGGGTGAGGCCCTCTTCTAGCAGCTGAGGTGTGAATACCAAGGGAGGAGAAACTGCTTTTGTAGTTGGCTAGCCATTCATAATCTTTGTTTAAACCTGAGCTGATGGTGTCAAATTTGCAAATGAACTGAAGCTCTCTTGTTTCTCTTTGGAGTCTGGTCCTGAAGTTTTTTTGCTGCAGGATGGCTACCTGTAAATCTGCTATTGTGTGGCCAGGCAGATTGAAGTGTTCTCCTACAGGCTTTTGTATATTGCCATTCCTTATATCTGATTTGTGTCCATTTATCCTTTTACGTAAGGACTGTCCAGTTTGGCCAATATACATAGCAGAGGGGCATCGCTGACACATTATGGCGTATATTACATTGGTGGATGTGCAGGTGAATGAACCGGTGATGGTGTGGCTGATCTGGTTAGGTCCTGTGATGGTGTCCCTGGTGTAGATATGTGGGCAAAGTTGGCATCAAGGTTTGTTGCATGGATTGGTTCCTGAGTTAGAGTTATTATGGTGCGGTGTGTAGTTGCTGGTGAGAATATGCTTCAGGTTGGCGGGCTGTCTATGAGCAAGGACTGGCCTGCCTCCCAAGGCCTGTGAAAGTGAGGGGTCGTTGTCCAGGATGGGTTGTAGATCACCGATGATCCGCTGGAGAGGTTTTAGCTGAGGACTGTAAGTGATGGCCAGTGGAGTTCTGTTGGTTTCTTTCTTCAGCTTGTCTTGCAGCAAGAGGCTTCTGGGTACACGTCTGGCCCTGTTGATCTGTTTCCTTATTTCCTCATGCGGGTATCGTAGTTTTGAGAGTGCTTGGTGAAGATCTTGTAGGTGTTGATCTCTGTCTGAGGGGCTGGAGCAAATACGGTTGTACCTCAGCGCTTGGCTGTAGACAATGGATCGTGTGGTGTGTCCGGGATGGAAGCTGGAGGCATGTAGGTAGGCATAGCGGTCAGTGGGTTTTCGGTAAAGGGTGGTGTTAATGTGACCATTGCTTACTTGCACCGTGGTGTCTAGGAAGTGGACTTCCCGTGTAGACTGGTCCAGACAGAGGTTGATGGTGGGGTGGAAGCTGTTGAAGTCGTGGTGGAATTCTTCCAGAGTTTCTTTCATTCCAGAGAATTCCAGAGAATTCTTCCAGAATTCTGGATGGTGGGTCCAGATGATGAAGATGTCATCGATGTAGCGTAGATAGAGAAGGGGCGTGAGTGGACGAGAGCTGAGGAAGCGTTGTTCCAGGTCGGCCATAAAAATGTTGGCATATTGTGGGGCCATGCGGGTGCCCATAGCAGTGCCACTGGTCTGGAGGTATTTTTCCACTGCTTGCATCCGAATAAGTGGGTATTCAGCCACGAAAGCTTATGCTCCAATACCTCTGTTAGTCTATAAGGTGCCACAGGACCCTTTGTCGCTTCTACAAATCCAGACTAACACGGCTACCCCTCTGATACTTAAAAATACATTGTAATGGTAAGAAATTCAATCCATAAAACCAGCCCCTAAAAACTCCAAAGATCAGTTACACGTTAAGATATGTAGGTTCCAAATTCAAAGGTGATGGGAGATATAATTTAGACTCCATTCTTATAAGGCTGATAAATTCCCAGTGTAGACATCGGCATAGCTCAGGGTGTGAAAACTCTTGAGAAACGTAACTATGCCAACCTAATCCCTGGTGTAGACAACTCTAGGTTGATGGAAGAATTCTTCCATTGACCTAGCTACTGCCCCTCGGAAAGGTGGATTAACTTCAGTGAGTGTCCATACTGAGGTGCTACAGTGGTACAGCTGTGCCTCTGCAGCAGTTTAGGTATAGACATAGAAGTTAATGTAAGGAGTTTAAGATGGTGTAATTTAAATGTGGAGCTGCAGGAAGAAGGTATAAACTAGAGTAGGGTGTAATTTATACATTGGTACCACTCCGTGCAGTAAACTGGATTTCCCTGTGCCCCTCCTGACTGCAGTGGGTGGCATGTTTTAGAATCCATGAATCTATGAATCAAAGGCCAGAATGGACCATTGTGATAATTTATTCTGACCTCCTATATAAAACAGGCTATAGAACTTCCCCAAAATAATGCCTAGAGCATATCTTTTAGAAACACATCCAATTTTAATTGCAAAATTGTGTGTGATGGAGACTCTACCATGACCCTTGGTAAATTGTTCCAATTTTAATTAATCTCACCATTATGAAAAAATGCCTCATTCCCAATCTCAATTTTCTTGCTCCAGCTTCAAGATGACACATTTCTCTGCTGGATAAAGAGACATTTGTTTTGAAACATCTGTTCCCCATGTAGGTACTTAAGTGATTATAGTGTATAACCTTCAACCTTCTCTTTGCTAAGCCAAACAAATTGAGCTACTCCGGTCTTTAAGGCTTGTTTTCTAAATCTTTAATCATTCTTGTGGCTCTTCTCTGAACCCTCTCCAATTTATCAATGTGCTTCTTGAATTGTGGGCGTCAGAACTGAAAATAGCATTCTAGCAGTGGTCATAGCAGAAGTAAAATAAAATCTCTACTTCTATGCTAGTTTCTACTGTTTATAAATCCAAGGACTCCATTAGCCCTTTTGGCTACAACATCACAGTGGGAGTTCATATTCAGCTGATTATCCTCTACAACCTCAAAATCTTGTTCAGAATCACAGCTTCCCAGGATAGAGTCCCCCATCCTGTATGTATGGCCTACATTCTTTCTTGCTAGATATATACATTTACATTTAGCTGTTTTAGAATGCATATTGTTGGCTTGCACCCAGTTTACCAAGCAATCCAAATTGCACTGAATCAGTGACTTGTCCTTCATTATTTACCACTTGCCTTATTCAAATGTTCCAGGATAATGTACAATTTTCTCCTGGCATGCCATCCTTGTACCTTGAATATTCTTTCATAGGTCTGGAAAGAGAGTGTAAACCACTACTGAATCAGAATGGTAGTGTTTTACCGCTACTTTGTATAGGTGTGGTGGTGGAAGGGGAGGTGGTGGAATCTCCATCCTTAGAGGTTTTTAAGGCCCGGCTTGACAAAGCCCTGGCTGGGATTATTTAGTTCGTGTTGGTCCTGCTTTGAGCAGGGGGTTGGACTAGATGACCTCCTGAGGTCTCTTCCAACCCTAATCTTCTATGATTCTATTAGACAATGGGCCACCCAGAGGAGAATCAGACCTCATTTGTATCACGCATGTTATTTCTCTTACACTGGTGCCCTCTCCACTCCCATCCTGAATAAATCTTGTTATTCATAAATAGATTGTTTTGAGATAAAGTTGCTGCACTTGACTTTTCAGCAGACGAATTACACAAGTGTAGACTCCCTTACACTAATGCTCAATGTGCCAACATTAGAGGTAATGTTGGGGGCAGGGGTTGTAAATTACATAATAAGGGTGTCTAAACTGAAATTATCATCCACAGCTGGCCTATGTCAGCTGACTTACACTCACGGGGCTCGGGCTAAGGGGCTGTTTAATTGCAGTGTAGATGTTCAGGCTTAGGCTGGAATCTGGGTTCTGGGACCCCACTCCCCTTAGCATCAACAAAAAGCTAAAACTGGATAGTAAAATTGTATGTGCAATACTCTTTGTACAGCTCCATTTACTCTGTATTCTTAAGGCTACTTTATTTGAAAAGAGAGAAAAAAAGAATTTACAATGATAGCTCTAAGGGAAGAACATTTTATCCCACCTGCCCCTCTTTTTGAGCCATATTTAGCCATAGTATAAGTGGCTTTAACTCCATTGAAATCATCAGAAATGTGCCAGCTTACTCCAGTGTTACAGTTAGCCCTTTTGTTTTTTTAGATCTGTGCATGTGGATCCGGCTTTGAATGGGGTTATTGAAAGCCACATTGGTGGCATATGATTAATCTTTGACTTCTAAATATGATCTTCTGTGTGTTTATGTGAATAGATTAGAGATGCCTCTCTCTGTTTTTGGTAACCAGAATCAGATGGATTTCATAGTCACTCATATACATTATTTAATCAGAGATCAGCTTAGTTACCAAGATAAGCATCATAAGAAATAATACTTTGGCTGAAATTGCAGGCTCTAACCAGCTTAGCCAACTTTTCAAATACACAATACAGTGACCAGTATTTCATAGTTGCCCTTATTTCTCATAAAATATATATACCTATTACAATCACACTACTATGATATAAAGTACCTGATGTTTAAGCATCTGTGAAATCTCAGCCACCAGATTTCTTCCTGGTAGCAATAACTTTAATCAACTTTGAATTCCATGTCCTGTCTCAGAACAAAGTACTACACCACTCCCAAGCTTCCATTGCAAGGAGGTCTTGTCCCATGTTACTAAATAAAAATCAATAGAGTGCATAATGATATGATGCTTTTAGCTACACAGATTCGAAGATATCAGGGAAAGGATATACACCCCATTGAGAGAAAGGATGGTCCAGTGTTTGTTGCATGAGTATGTGACTTGGGAAATCTGAATTCAGTTCCTGTTCTATCACAGACTTCCTGTGTGACATGGGCTGGGATCCCTGAAGGGACTTAGGCTTGGCTACACTTGAAACTTCAAAGCGCTGCCGTGGCAGCACTTTGAAGTGCGAGTGTGGTCACGCGGCAGTGCTGGGAGAGAGTTCTCCCAGCGCTGCAGACATTCCACCTCCATGAGCGGAATCCCAGCACTGGGGCACTGGCTACCTGGTGCGCTACAGCGCTGTAACTTGCTGCGCTCAGGGGTGTGTTTTTTCACACCCTTGAGCGAGAAAGTTGCAGTGCTGGAAAGTGCCAGTGTAGCCATAGCCTTAGGTGGTGCAATGCTGAGTGTCCTGGGGCCTAGAAAAGATTACAGGAACAACACTGCTGCAATCCTCAAAGCCTGAGGTAGGCACCTGGGTTCCTCAGACAATGAATGAAGAGACAGAAGTTTGGAAAGCAATCCACAAAAGCCAGCACTCTAGGCAGGAGGCTTCCTAAGTTACCCACTGGGAGATGTCGATGAAAGGGATGTGTGCTATCTGCTACTGATCCATGGACTAGGGGAAGATAGGCATTTGGCTGCCTCACGTGTCTGTGCCCTCCCACCCCGAAAAAAAAAGTGGCCTGGTAGAAGGAGGACATCCCTTAAGATGAGCAGTTAGGGTACTCCCTTGGGATGTGGGAGACCCCCAATTCAGGTCCCCCCATCTCATGAGGGAGAGAAGGAATTTGAACAGGGATCTGCCACTTCTCTGATGAGTCCTGTGTTATGTGACCTTGCTAGAGGGGCCCAATCCGGTTGGTGTCCTCTGTGTAGTACACTGCTGCCTCCCCACTGTGGGAGCCCTTGCCCACCACAGGGGAAGATTCTAGCTGCAAGGAAAGACTCTGTCAGTGGGGAAAAGGTTGAGCCTTTTCTACTGCCTTCCTGCTGCCAGTCTTTTCTCGCTGCAGTAAAAAGCTCCAGCAACAGGGAGCTGCTGAAGCCTTTCCCCTCTGCCACAGCCTTTCACTGACATGTGTAGCTACACGCCACAGTATGGACACCGTGTGCTACACTTACACTACATGCCATGGCCAGAAATGGGTAGTGTAGACATTGCCATATTAAAAACAATACAAGAACCTGCATGCGTACTGTGACAAAGTTCCTCCTCTACCTTCGTGAGTCCTGCACTTATTGGTGGATTTTGATCGCCTCAGAGATCTTCCCCTCTGGTAGAATCCACAGTCAAATTCCTCCTGTGTCTGATCAGGAGTTGGGAGGTTTGGGGGGAACCCGGGCCCGCCCTCTACTCCGGGTTCCAGCCCAGGGCCCTGTGGATTGCAGTTGTCTATAGGGTTTCCTGTAACAGCTGCGTGACAGCTTCAACTCCCTGGGCTACTTCCCCACGGCCTCCTCCCAACACCTTCTTTATGCTTACTGCAGGACCTTCCTCCTGATGGTCTGCTGATGCTTGTACTCCTCAGTCCTTCAACTCTTCTCCCTCTCAACTCCTTGTGTGCCTCTTGCTCCCAGCTCCTCGCACGCCACACCACAAACTAAAGTGAGCTCCTTTTTAAACCCAGGTGCCCTGATTAGCCTGCCTGTTTTAATTGATTCTAGCAGGTTCTTCTTAACTGGCTCCAGGTGTCCTAATTAGCCTGCCTGCCTTAAATTGGTTCCAGAAAGTTCCTGCTTGTTCTAGTGCAGCCTCTGCTCTGGTCACTCAGGGAACAGAAAACTATTCATCCAATGGCCACTATATTTGCCTTCTATGAGATTTCTGTATCCCACTTGTCTGGGTCTGTCACATATCCCTCCCCCCTGCTCAACACCAAGGGTTTGGGCAACTTGGGATGCCAGACAGTGGACACGTGACAAGCCATCAGCATTGCCATGACGGCTCCCTGCTCTGTGTTGCACACGGAACTGGAAAGGTTGGAGGGATAAGAACCACCTGGTCACCCTAGTGTTGTTCTCCTTGTTCCACTGCATCCATTGAAGAGGGGCATGGTCGCTCACGAGGACAAATCTGTGCCCGAGCAGGTAGTAGCGCAACGTTTCCATTGCCCATTTTACGGCGAGGCACTCTCTCTCCACCACGGCATATTTTTGTTCCATCGGAAGGAGTTTCCTACTGAGGTAGATAATTGGATGTTCCTCCTCCCCGACCATCTGTGATAGAAGGCCCCTAACCCTACTTCTGATGCATCCATCTGTAGAATAATTCCTTGGTGAAATCTGGGGCCATCAGTACGGGGTTACTGCAGAGGGCAGTCCATAGGTCTGTGAACGCTCTGTCTGCTCCATCAGACCATCTCACCAGATCAGGTCCACGGGCTTTCACTAGGTCTGTCAGGGGGCTTGCCCTTGTGGCAAAGTGGGGGATAAATCGTCGGTAATACCCCACCACCCCTAGGAATGCCTGGACTTGTTTCTTGCGACGTGGTCGGGGCCAATTTTGGATGGCCTCTAACTTGTTCAGTTGGGGTCTTACGAGACCTTTCCCCACAATGTAGCCAAGATATTTGGCCTCTGTAAACCCTACAGCACACTTGGCGGGGTTTGCTGTAAGGCCAGCTCGCCTGAAGGTATCGAGGACTGCTTCCACCTTCTCCAGGTGGGTTTCCCAGTCTGGGGTATGAATGACCACATCGTCCAGGTAGGCAGCAGCATAATGATTATGGGGGCGTAATAGCTTGTCCATGAGGCGCTGGAAGGTACCTGGGGCCCCATGTAGTCCAAAAGGGAGGACAGTATATTGGAAAAGACCCTCTGGTGTAGAGAACGCAGTCTTTTCCTTTGCATCTTTGGCAAGGGGTATTTGCCAGTACCCCTTTGTGAAGTCTAGGGTAGTCAAGTACCGGGCATTGCCCAGACGGTCCACTAGTTCATCTATGTGAGGTATGGGGTACGCATCAAATTGGGATACCGCGTTTAGTCGCCGGAAGTCGTTGCAAAATCTTGTGGTGCCATCAGGTTTGGGCACCAGCACGATTGGGCTGGACCACTGACTGTGGGATTCTTCGATGATCCCCAACTCCAGCATTTTTTTTACTTCTGCTTTTATTTCTTCCCTTTTGGCTGCTGGCACCCTGTAGGGCCTCATTGTTACTCTGGCCCCAGGATTTGTGATGATGTGGTGATATGTCTCGGTTGTTCGACCCGGTTTTGTCGAAAACACATCTTGGTTCCCGAAGATCATCTCAGACACCTCATTCTTCTGGTCTGGTGTTAAATCGGGAGACACTCTCACCTGTTTGGGAAGTTTATTTTCCTGGGGTAGGTCTTTTCGGACAGCTGTGCATGCCTCTTGCGCATGCCAGGGTTTCAGAAGGTTGACGTGATAAATCTGTTCTTGTTTCCGGTGTCCTAGCTGCCGCACCTTGTAGGTTACGTCCCCCATGGGTTCAACCACCTCATAGGGCCCCTGCCATTGGGCCAGATGCTTTTTTCTGTGGGTACCAGCACCATCACCCGATCCCCTGGTTGGAACTGTCGGACTTTTGCCTGGCAATTGTAATGGGTTCGCTGGGCCTCCTGTGCCTTTTCTAAATGTTCCCGTACAATAGGGGTAACCCGGGCTATCCGGTCTCGCATTTGCAAAACATGTTCTATTATATTTCTCCCCTCACTGGGTTCCTCCTCCCAGATCTCTTTGGCAATATCTAGTATGCCCCGGGGGTGGCGCCCGTATAATAACTCGAAGGGGGAAAACCCAGTTGAGGCCTGAGGTACCTCCCGGATAGCAAACATAAGGTAAGGTAGTAGGGTGTCCCAGTCCTTCCCGTCCCGACTTACCACCTTCCTTATCATAGCCTTGAGGGTTCAGTTAAACCTTTCTATCAGCCCATCAGTCTGGGGGTGATAGACTGAAGTTCTCAGGGTATGTATATGGAGCAGCGTACAGAGGTCCTTCATTAGCTTTGACATAAATGGAGTTCCTTGGTCTGTTAATATCTCCTTCGGTAGCCCCACTCGGGCAAAGATCCCCACCAGCTCTTTGGCTATTGTTTTAGAGGCTGTGTTCCGCAGGGGGATGGCTTCTGGGTAGCGAGTAGCATAATCCAAAACAACCAGTATATATTGGTGGCCCCGAGCCATCTTCTCCAGGGGTCCCACTAGGTCCATGGCTATTCGCTCGAAGGGGACTTCTATGATGGGAAGGGGTACTAAAGGTGCCCTCAAATGGGGACGGGGACTGTGCAGCTGACACTCTGGACAGGACGTACAGTACCTCCACACTTCTTCATGTACTCCGGGCCAGAAGAATCATCATAGAACCCTTGCCAGGGTCTTCTCTACCCCCAAATGCCCCCCAAAAAGGTGACTGTGGGCAAGACTTAATACAGCGTTCTGGTGTTTTTGAGGTACTAGGATCTGCTGTACCTTCTGCCCCTGTACTGGTGCAACCCGATATAAGAGATCCTTCTTCATTATGAAGTAGGGTCCTGGTCCCTGGATTTTCCCTTCCACAGGAACCCCAGTGAAACTAAATGGGGTAGAGATCACAGCACTGGTTGATTCAGGTACTGCTATCATGCTCATCTCAGGGAGGTTCGTGAAGCACAGTCAGCTGCTGCAGGCTAAACATACGGGGAAAACCTGTGTCCATGGGGCAGTTAGTTACTACCCCACCATCCCAGTAAAAATCGAAATCCAAGGAAACACTACTGAGGTAGCAGCAGGTGTAGTCCCTAAACTCCCATACCCAGTACTCATAGGGAGAGACTTCCCAGGGTTTGGAGACTTACTCCCAGTAGAGGGATTAGAGAAAGAAGGAAAACCTGAAATTAGTGAGGCATCCACAGTAGACTGTCAACCCCCAATATTCATGACCCGGTGATCAGCAGACAAAGGTTTCCTCCTCAGATCAAGTTTCAAAAGGCTGAGCTCTTGCATAATATGGGGTGAAGGGCAAGAGAGGAGGGTTACATTTGCATACAACTCCCCCTAGGGATTTCCTGGGCAACCCACTTAACTTTAAGAGTTCACATCAATTCAAATAGTCCTTTGAAGCTCATAACACTTCCCAGGGTTTACATTAGTCAGATCTCTCCCCTAGAGATGTTACATCCAATCTCACAATAATACATAAATATTTGCATTTTGAATACAATGAACTCCCAAGATACTTAAACTTAATTCAATAAGGTTTATCTGGGGTATTGCAGGAAATTGCCACATCTGTCACAGAGTCACTCCTGATTTACACATGTGTAACTGAACGGAGAAACAGGTCATTGTTTGATATCTGGAGAGGACGCTCATCTCCTGCCACACGTACTTTAATTCTCACAATGTGCAAGGGAACCTAATGTAAAGATGAATCAAAATAAACGCGTTTCCTGGGAAATTTCAATACCTATTACCTTGACATACTTGTCCTTGTCACGGCGATTTTGTGCAATTCTCCTCAACTGAATGACTCCTTCCACACAATAGATGATATTGCAACTATATATTATATATGATTTTACCTCACTAAATTCCTTCTTTTTAGCGTTCCTGTGAACAAAAGATAATTCAGCTTCCCAACCTGCTCCAGAAGGGTCATTTAGAGATTACTCAATTCATTATTTTCAGAAGGAGATTTTCTTAACCTATTATAACCCATAGAAGAGTATTATATTTGCCAAGAATAATCATATTGCCCAGCAAGCATACAGGGCTAACTGCTGTGGGCCTTTCTTATACAAATAGCCCCAGTGAAGTCTGTAGGACTATATGAGTAAAACAAGCAGGATTTGCCCCACAATGCAATGCAGGATGAAATGATAACCTTAGCTGTACAAAACTGGGGAAGTAGATACTCAGGACCAGACTGTGTCTTTAAACCAAAGTCCTGAGCAAGGGGGATCAAGTCCGGGTAGCTCAGGGAAGAATTGTGCATCAGTTAACCACAATCCCTCCTGGAGCTTTCCAGGCTGCACAAGCCATGCTCTCCTTTTGGCAAGTTGTACTCTGTCCCTTCTTGGACAGCTGGCCTGTTGTAACACCTTAGGCCTAACAGGCCTATCCCAATTGTGAGCTCAACTGTTGGAAAGTCAGTGAGAGTCTATACAGTCTTCCAATCACCTATAATAATAAAGGTTGATAGGGAAAAAGGTACAAAAGGGAGACTGTCTAGATTAGTCCAAACAAAAAGGTTTACTGATATTGCCCAAAGGCTGTGTTGTCTGTAAAACAAGAGGAGAATGGAACCTGAAATTAATGGGCCAAAATTGGTGTCAGAAACTAGGCCTAATCAGTGAGTATGAGATAGGCCATCCAGCAAGGCCCAGCCTGAGAAGGACTGGTGAAGGAGAGGGATCTGACCAGACTAGGCTGATGTCCCAGGCTAAGGAAATAAGCCAGGCTCCTGAGTAACAGTTGTGGCCAATCTGCCAGCCCAAAGCATCTGTCTGTGATCAACCAGCTGCCTTGTATTCTGATGTAACCCTTCTGCCATGTGAAGCCAGCAGCAACAAGGGCCGGGTTCAGTATCTAGGGGTTCCTTTTCAACAATACAACACAAAACTGGCTTAAGCCCCCACCCAGTGACATGGGACAATTACACACCACCCCCTGGGTGCCTCTAAGAGGCAATACTTCCCCTCTAGCAAGCACAGAGTCTGAGTGTAGCCAATTTTTTTAATAAAAGGAGGGAATTGGTTGGTCCTGCTTTGAGCAGGGGGTTGGACTAGATGACCTCCTGAGGTCCCTTCCAACCCTGAGATTCTATGATTCTATTATTCTAATTAACTCAGCAGTAATTTGGGAAAACACCACAACTAGAGCTGATAACACAAAGCAGGAGCAAAATACTCACCCCCAATTAAGTTTGGCAGTGTCCTTTTCCCGTCAAGGTCTTAAGTCCAGCAACCCAAAAGTCCCTTTAACATGCCCGTCCCTTCTCTGTACCCCACTCACAGTTGCTGTCCTTGGCCAGTGCAGACCCAGAGCTCAGAGGTTCATCCACAGAGTTCACTCCGGGGGGGGGGGGGGGGGAAGAGAGTAGGGAGGCACCTTACATGCTGCACAGGCACTCGCTCATCGCCCCAACAGCCAATTGCCATGCCTCTGCAGGGCTCCGCTCTTCACTAGCTTATCTGCTAGCCATTTGCCACACCTCTCCACCAGCCACCCTGCTGGTCACGCCTCTCCGCCAGCCGCCCTGCTAGCTGCTTGCCACTCTGCTCCACCTGCTGGCTGCTTACCACACCGCTCCACCAGCTGCCCACTCACCAAGATGTCCTCAGGGCCCCCACACTTAACACAGCTCCGGTGATCTCAGGTGTTAGTGGGGGAGCCTCATTGCTGGTGCACACTGTCCCAAAGTAGGTCTAATACTTAGAACAAGGTATCAGTGATTTCAGCTCTGCAGTGTGCAACAAGACTCTCAATTGAGTCTAAATTAGCTCTTTTATTATACCATGGAGAGAGGAAGGGTCAAATGGCATCTATTACCTTCAAACAGGGGCCCACACCACCAGGTACAAGTACATATTCTCTACCCTCTCTCAATTCATTGGGCTTTGGAACCCTTGTCCCCTGCCTAGCGAGTGCTTTTCAGTTGGGGGCAAGTCCCTCCATTGGGGTATGCCAAGTACAGTTCTGCTGGTTTCTATCTAACTTATATCAGTCAATTTGTTAAGTTTATATAAGCCAGTTTTTAACTGATACAAGAAGATTCACAAAGGGTCTCAAACTGTTTAACTACATTGGTTTTTTAAATGATTTTTGTTAAAGCAGTGCAACTTTGGTTTGTAGGCAAGACCTCAGTCTATATTCATCATCATCTCTCCCATAACTGCATTGATCATTGGGGCACCATCACTGATGAGCAATCAACCAGTTGTCTCCACCTCTGATGATTGCGTGTCAGTGCTTGAGTCTCCACGAAATCCATTCCTGTCCATTCTTTTATATTGTCAATCCATCTCTTCTTCTGTCTACCTCTTCTTCTCTTCCCCTGTACTGTCCCTTGGAGGATGATCTTGGATTGGCCAGATGATCTTGTTACATGGTATGGCTTGCGCTTCTTCACAGTTGTCAGGAGGTCTTCATATGGGTGAAGTGCATCACCCAGCACATTGGATGATGATGTTGTGGACCTCTTCATTAGTGATGTGGTCGAAGTAGGAGATGCCCAGAATTTTACCGAACAGTCTCATCTCTACTACCTGTATTTTCCGTTCAAGTTCTGCCTCAATGGTCCATGTCTCGTGCGTATAGTGTTGCTTAATTGACTGCTCAGAATGGTAAAGATCATGCTGCTGCCTCAACCATTACTCCAGGTCATTAAAAAGAAAATCACTCTGGCAAGAATTTCTCTCTACTCTATGGTTTCTTCTAAATTCACAGTAAGACATTAAAAGAGCATAGAAATTTCATAATGTTACATGTGTGCTCCTCAAGAAACATTAGAGCTGAAAAAGTTTTGCAGGCCTATCCTTTACTGTTTAAAGATTCACATAGAAGAATTCATCGAATTTGTGCAAGTGGCCCCTAATGATAAAAGTGTTACTGTGCCTGGCAACGCCCCAAATCAGAGATAATATTTTAAATCAAGAGACTTCTGGAAGGACCCATTTTGTAATGACATCAGCATTAATGTTTTCAGGTAGTTTATCTGTAGATGTAACCCTTAACATATAATCTCCCTTTCTTATTATGGGTTTATTCATGTTAAGGAATCAAGTCAGTGTGTGTTGTGAGCCCCCTCTGTTCCTGATCTGCAGAGGATCTGAGTCTATTACAGCCCTAAGATAAGGAACTTGGTTCAGTCCTACAGACACGTATCTAGCTCTAGAGGTCCCTGGTTGAATCTCTAGCATTGGCCAAGATTGTAGCTATCACATTAGGACTATACAGGGCCATGCTACCCTGGGGGAGCTCAGGAAAGAACTCTGCCTTGTGATTCACAACACTCCCTGAAGCATGTTCAATGGTACCCCCTCTTCAGGTCGTGCAACTCATTCTCAGCACTCCATGTTGCCTGCATCAAACTGGGAGAGGAAGGTGGGCAGGGATGAGACCTTGACTTCTCCCAGACCCACCCAGAACAGGGGAAAAGAAGTTGATAAGAGCCAGAGCTAGTGATTTTTGCCTTAGAGTGGTCACAACAGAGCAGGCAGGACCAGTGGGACTTATCTGGGATGATCAACTAATAATCTACTGCGGCTTCAAAACCTATACACTTCCTGTTCTCTCTACTGAGGTGACTGAACTGCTGCAAGTGCAGTTAGCACAGTCATCATGTTACTGACATGGATTGTGAAGTGTTAGGAATGCTTGTGTGGATGGGCATGAAGGCTGGGATTTTCAAAGCAGCCTTCGGGAGATGCCAAAGGAAGTTACCTGTAGGGAGATTATGTTCATACTGTGGCTGGGAACATGCTTCCCAGCCCAGATAGACTGACACGTACTAGCTCTGCTTGAGTGAGCATGTTAAAAATAGCAGTATGGATGTGGTGGTGCAGGCTAGACACCTGATTACACACCCACCCAACCTGCTGGATCCATACTCAGCTGGCTAGCTCCTGCTGTTGCAGCCGTACTGCTATTTTGAGCACAGTACCCAGACTGAGTGAGTATGTGTCTGTCTTCCCAGGACAGGAGGCACTCTGCCCACTGCAGCATAGACATAGGGTAAGGCTCCTTTTGAAGTGTTTGACAAGTATTGCTGAGACCTGCATTAGTGGCTGGACTGTCAGAGTTCTCTATCTCAGGCAGGGATTTATGGCAGCCAAATTCTATGAGGTGTTCAGCACTTTTAGTTCCCAACTGTTGAATTACATTACAATGCAAAATGTATGTACATTTTGTAACACAATAGGCTCCTTACAATATTCAGACTCAACAGGAAATGAAAAAAGAGAGAAATTAAAAAGTGTAACTGAGCTATCACTCTAAGGTAACAAAAATTTTAATAAGTTTTACAGTGAAAAGGCAGAAATACTGTCATCAGAGTCTAAACTTGATTGAGCGACAGAGAAGAGACCTCAGATCTTGAAATGTCCTGTCAAATCCTGGATAAGGACCATTTAAACTATAACAATCCATAGACAATAGACAAGGGACACGATTATCCTAAAGTATTATGGCATTAGTAAATAGCTTTGTTCTAACGCACCAACTCTAATAACTATTGTCTAAGCACTTGATTTGCTAAATTGGAAGAAGAGGATTGTGAATACACACAGAGGTAAAGAAAACAATTATGTTGTGAGATTAAGTGTTTTATTTAGCGTGTCTGTCAATATGCTTCATTATTTTAGAAATACAGCTGAAGCAGTGGACTGTTGTATTATGAATATTTATGACATTTTTAGATGTAAGCCTGTTTATTTCCCAGCATCAACTCTGAGCCAAATCAATATATTGCTTACTTTACAGAGTGTGCAATGCCATTCAATTTTTCTAAATATCAAGCAAGCACATTCCATTAAAGGTTTGTGTAATTCCTTCTGGGGGAAAAAGTACATCCAAACTTAGCAATCTGTACTCCTTTGAATCTGTACTCCTGAAACTTTTAAAACAGCCTTTATATATTATATGTATGCTTGCTGAGATCTGGCATGCCAAGTTTTAGCCTGCAGTGAAATCAACAGTTAAGATTTTTTGAAGTTTTAGTAAAAAAGTTTTACACTCTTTTTACTAAAAAAGACAACTGACAAACTTAAAAAACAGCTTTGATGGATTTATACTTTATCCAAATGTTCTAACTTATCCCATGCACTGAAGATTTAGGCTTAAATAAGGAGGATTTTTCTTCTAAAACATATTCCTAAAAGGATTGTCTCTCAGTAATAGAATTTGGCTTATACGTGGATTACAAATCCACAGTATGCTTTTTAATGTCAGATCTTTATTAGCCATTAAGTGAAAACATCACTGAAATTCTAAAGTCTGCACAGGTACAAAAGTTAAAATACAGAGTATTTATCTGTGACTTTTTCCAAAGCACCAGTAAATTTAGGGCAATTTTATAATTTTACTTTCAATAATCCAAAGTAGTGAATATGTTAAAATACATAGATATATTAATAAGAATCTCTAGAGTCAAAGGGTTGTGGTTTTTTTGAAGAACTGAAGCAGAGGAATTATGGACTTCTGTGAGTTTGAATGTATCCCCTGTACAAATATAGACATTACATATAAGCTTTGAGTCCTTAGTAAATGAACTGTTTTCCCTGGTATCCATTTGACTGGAATATCTCATTGAGTTACATCACTGTCAATATCCTAAAAAAGTTCATTCTGCATATAGCTTAAAATTATATTGTCAGCACATGGTTTGAGCTCCTAAACAAATAAGATAATAAACCACGTAAATAAGTGAGAGACAAAATGTAGATGTCAGATCAGCAAAGAGTGACTAACACGTTTTTCACTCAGCATTGGTACATCTGCTTGTGACTGGGTCCAGGGATCACATCTCATCTGGTCTTGTGCCCGCTTCTGTGGCTCACTTGTCTTACAGCCACTCTCACTCTCCAGGACTTGGGGTGATTCCTCTTTGTGACTGAGCACTTGTCTAGGACACTATTTAGTGTCCCCTTCCCCTCTTCCCCTTCCAAAGTCCCTCTGGACCAACTGTCTGTGCACCGTTCCAGGCAGTCCTCCATCCCACTTCCCAGTCTGTACCACTTCTCTAGTGGCTGTAGGGGAACCTGGGCCAACCTGATACTCTGCCTTATAATCAGCAGCCAAGGCCTACAGTTTCAAACTTTGCTGCTTCTTCCTACTCTACCTTCCACAGGCTCCCTCATCCACAACTACTCTGAGTAAACCCCTTCAATCAGGGACAGGATCCCAGGGCTTTTACTCCTACCCAGGTCTATGCCTAAAGAGTGATTCTAGATCCTCTTCCTGCAAACCTCTTCTGCTCTCACCTTCCTGGCTTTATACAAACCAGCCTTCATCTTCAATTAGTGACTATCACTCAGGCCTGACTCACCCCAGCTGCAGCCTATAACGCTAACTGGCCCCTTCTGATCCACCTTAATATCTTTGGGGATGGTGTAGGGTGAACACCCGATCAGTGACTTTTAACTGAGATGAGCTTTGCAGAACTTTTTTTTTGCTGCCCTTAGCTGAGTTTGTAATTATGATTCTCTGGAGCTCTTACTTTAGAACCAAAGTAAGTGGCCAGAGTTTCCAAAAAGTACCACACATTGAGATCAAGGCATAAACTGTGTCCCATAGCATTTATTATATGCTCAGTGCAATGACTAACTAACTGAGAATGCATGTCAAGTTTAGTAATGTGTTAAATGTATAACCACAACAATGAAACGGGATCTGACGAAGGCTAAGTTGGAAGCTCTATCCAATGGCATAGGTCCCTACTCTTGCCTGAGTTTATTATGCCTTTTAGAAATCATCTGTCTCCCCTGTGTATAAGTCTTAAAAATAGCATCCAACTACTCTACTTAGGAAAGGCATAAAGTAAAGGCAATATTTAAAGCCTTTGTTTTTAAAAGCAAGCTGTAAATTTTGGATGCATCCTGCCATTGGTGCCTAGAAGCAGCTACTTTACCTGCATGCTCATCAGGCGCTCACATGCTCTTCTGCTTTTATAGGTAAGAGATTCTACATTTATGCCTCGCATTCTTCCTATTCACCAGCAGCCTAATTTTGTACCTATTGAAGCAAATTCTCATGCACCTTTAACATAAGAGGGAGCAGGACTGAGGCCTCAGGGCCAAATTCTGCTAACCTTACTTAAGATCTGAAGCATCATACTCCACAATTATTCATGTTGTCTTCACTGAGACTACTTGTGGAGCACAGTATTACTCAACGAAAATAAGGCTATGTCTACACTATAAGTGCTACAGAGGTACAGCTATGGTGCTGCAGTAGATCCACCTCCTCAAGAGGCAGTAGGTAGGCTGATGGAAGAATTTTTCCATTAACTTAGCACTGTCTACAGTGGAGCTTATGTTGTCATAACTTCGTCTCCCCGAGGTGTGAATTTTATATACAGGGTATGCACATGCACACATGCATACACACAGTAAGCAATTACATCTTGTATTCATTGGAACTTTTTTCTCTTAAAAAAATCCAGTTTGCCTGAAATTAAAATATTGATATGTAGTAGAATCTTGTGATTAGCTATATTTAAAATTGCGTTCTTATGTCTATTGAATTCTTGGCTTTTCTTTGAGATTTTTATATAAAGTAAACAAGACACCTAAATCACACTTTTATCCATCACGTTACACATTCACAATAATACTGTTGATGTGACACGTTTATTTGTGGAATGCTACTTCTATCAGGTTAAATGGCTTTGTTGTACAATAATTGTTCAACTGACATAACGATCAAAATTGATATGATTTATGATCATGTATTTAAACTGTAAAAGAGTAAAACAAGAATTTGTTATCCAATAGGGAGCAATTAGTTTATACCATGACCACTTATCACTCAGTCTATATTTTAGTTTCTAATTTTTTATATATATTAGTACTGTCATAACCCATTAACTTAAATATGGTTTATAAGATCAATAACTCTCTAGAAAATGGTTGTTAGCATAGTTAAATGATGGGTTTGTTATTGCTTTAACAGCCCTCTTCTTTGACACAGGCTATTAATTAAGAAGCCATTTGTTACATTCTGCTAAAACACTTTCAAAGAGTTACTGCTAAATAAGAGACAAGAATGAAATCAGGTTTCAAAAAAGCTATTGTAGCTATTTTATTCTGTATATTTTTATAATAGGAAGAGGTAAAATGTATCTATATTTGAGTTGACGAGTAGGAGATGTTGCTAAATCTTTCTCCTTTTAAAAAAGAAAAATGGCAAAATTCCTTTTCTTTACTTCAATGGGAGAAAGCTTTTGATCATTAGAAAACAAAATGAGGGACGGGGGTAGCATGTGTTAACACTTTCATGAACACTCAGGAGTTCATGTTCTTGGTGAAATCTCAAATCTTATTTACATCACAATAATGTCTAAAGGAGCAATTGAAATTGGGGATACATTGGGGCTGGCTCTCAATGTGCATTTGTACAGCACCTAATACAAAGAGCTTACAGTCTAAACAGAAGAGAGACAAAGGGAGGGAGAAGAGTAGTGTTATCCCAATTGTATGGCTAGGGATCTGAGAAAAAGATTAGAGCCAGATCCACAAAGGTACTTAGGCACCTTTGCATTTCATGAACTCCAGCCAAATCCCGTAGGCATCTAAATTCACTCAGCACCTACTTTTGGGGGGTAAAGTTCCCTGGGCACTTATATTTCTGCCTCTGAGCACGTGCATTTCTGCCTAATTCTAGGTCAGGGGTCGGCAACCTTTCAGAAGTGGTGTGCCGAGTCTTCATTTATTCACTCTAATTTAAGGCTTCGCATGCCAGTAATACATTTTAACCCAGGCCAGCAGCGGGCGCTGAGTGGGGCCGGCGGTGGGACCCCAGCTGGCAAGGGGCCAGCAGCTGGAATCCCAGAGCAGCGGCAGACTGAGCTGCTCAACCTGCAGCTGCTCTCGGTTTCCCTCCGCGGGCTCCTGCCAACCGGGGTCTCAGCCCGCTGCCAGCCTGGGTTCCTTCACCCAGGCCAGCAGCGGGCGCTGGGTGGGGCCAGCGGCAGGCCCCCAGATGGCAGGAGCCTGCAGCGGGAATCCCAGAGCAGCGGTGGGCTGAGCAGCTCAGCCCCCACGGTGCGTGCCATCAAAAATCGGCTCGCATGCCACCCTGCTCTAGGTGTTCAGATACCTATGTCCCACCTAAGCTCTAGAACAATACACAATCCAGGGGAAAACAAGCATTTGCCTGCCTATGCCATGTGCAGGCCCCAATCTGGTATGTGACTGCTGGCTCTAGTCCCATTCAAACTCTAGCCAAGTGGTAGTGATTCCATCACCTGCCTTATAACTTTTAGGTTAGCACACCCACCTAGGATGTAGGAGCCCTAGGTTCAATTCTCCCCTCTGCCTGAAATGAAGATCCAGTGCAATCAACCTGATTTCATGAAGTGTTCTGATTTTGACAAAACCACATATCCCAACAGAATTCAGTTCTGTCATAATTTCTATGATCATTTCTACTATTTTTTTTTAATTTTTGCATTGATACAAGGATGGTATCCTGTCAAGAGCTTTTATGAGGTATTAATTTTATACAGCACACTGAAAACTATTGAGACAGTTAAAATTAATCTTTTGTTATAGCCTCCTCTTTTCATCCACTGATAACAGTCTCAGAAGTTCTCCTTTGGAAATGAGATTTTATGTGCATAGTCTCAGCCCAGAGATGACTATTTTTTGGTTTATTTGTGCAAGTTTGTGCACATATCTAAAAAATGACTGCACAGATTTTGTCAATCAGGAGAAAATGAGCTGCATGTGTCTTTTCACAACCTTACAACACCACACCTGAAATCCATGCAAACAATGCCTAATTGGCAGCATTTTCTGGTACTAAGAAATTGCTGATATAGGAATGTGATAAATAAAGGGGAGGAGGGGCGAAGATAGCTTCCTTTATGGATACCCAGCCAGCCAGTTAGCTATGAAGTCCCTCTTGGCGGCTGTTCTCTGCTTGCTTTACCTGTAAAGGGTTTACAAAGTTCCCCAAGTAAAGAAAAAGGAGTGGGCACCTGACCCAAAGAGCCAATGGGAGGGCTAGAACTTTTTAAAATGGGGGGAGGGGGGGGACTTCCCTTTGTTTGTGTGTGTGTCTCTCCCAGAAAGAGGGGAACAGAGGGCAGCAAGAATGCCGTGTAAGGCATGAACCAGGTATGAAAAATAATCTTTCATACTTAGAAGAAATAATTTGGATAGGGAATGTTTAGTTAGACGCTATCAGGTTTATTTCTTATTTTGGCTTGTGAATCTCCTCCGTGCTAATCCCAGATGCTTTTGTTTGCTTGTAACCTTTAAGATGACCCCCCCCAAGAAAGCTATTTTGGGTACTTAATTTTTGTAATTGCTTCTTTTAAGATCTAGCAAAAAGCCTAAGTTCCAGATGTATTTTTTCCCTTTTTGTTTTTAATAAAATTTACCATTTTTAAGAACAGGATTGGATTTTTGGTGTCCTAAGAGGTTTTATGCATGTTGTTTGATTAGCTGGTGACCACAGCTAATTTCCTTTGTTTCCTTTCTCAGCTCTTCCCTGCAGGGGTGAAAGGGCTTGAGGGTACCCCACAGGGAGGAATTCCCAAGTGCTCCTTCCTGGGTTCAAAGGTGGGGTTTTTTTTTTGCATTTCGGTGGTGACAGCATTTTCCAAGCCAAGGTCAGTGAGAAGCTGTAACCTTGGGAGTTTAATACAAGCCTAGAGTGGCAAGTATTATTTTTTAAAATCCTTGCGGGCCCCCACTTCCTGAACTTGAGGCGCCAGAGTGGGGATTCAGCCTTGACAAATAGGACTCATTGCCTCTACACAGGGAATCCTGACCCCTGAGTACTTTCCTGCCTTCTCCTCCTGCAGGCCTAATGTGGTTTTAGCTAGCTTCTTCAATCTCATACTGGGAATGAGCAAGAAAACAATATGAGAGAGAAAGGGGAGTGTGTCAAATTAGTTCTATCTCTTCGTAGATTAAACTTGGTCAGTGGAATATTTTCTAAGATGCCTTATATAGATCTCTTTACATGGCAAATGTTTACTTCTTATAATCTTGCTTATTTGTAACATGATCAATTCTTTTCTGACAATAGATTTAATTCTTGTTTTATTAGAGGAAATAAGAGGTAAGAGTTGTTTTCACCCACATCACACCCTAGGGAAAGACAGAGATGTCATGTTTAAGTGTTTGATGAAAAGATCATTCCAGTGAGGTCACTCATGCCAATACTAACATCCTTGTCTTCTGGGATGCTAAGATTCTTTCACAGAGCTAGCCCAAAAGCTTTTGTGTAAATTAGCCACGTCATGGAGTGTTATTGATCCTCATGATTTTATAAATATTGATAATGGCAGAAGAGTTAATAGCAGCTTCCTTGTTGCAAAGAAGATATTGTAGAAAGCTTTGAAAGTGATTTTCCCTGCAGAGAGGAACCTGAACATACTGACATCTTCCAGAGAAATCAAGGAATTCTGCTGAGCAGTGCATTGTTTCCTACAGGGAATCATTTTGCAGACTCTGCCAGACACATGTTGGTGTTGGATGATAAAGAATATGAAGTGGTGAGAATATAGTTATATCTTACAAATAAATAAGAAATAAAGAGAGATGTTGGGGGTTTTTTCCCCACAGCACCAGCAAACTCCAACAGATTTAAACTCACAAGCTTCTAAACATAATAATAATACAGTCCTGGGTTAACTGGGATTGCCCCCAAAAGTGAATGGTATAGATTCAGGTGCTGGACCACATTAATCTCTGGTGAAATTCCAATTCAGTTAATGTACTTACAGCAGAATTGCTTTGGCCCCCTGTATTCATGTCTCTAACGTCACCTATGTGGTGGTGGTTCTGATGACGATGATGGAGTCAATATCAATCTGTGGATTCAGTAAAGACTATAAGTGAACACATATGTGAGATCAAATGAATGTGAGCACTACAAACACAGTTATATGTGGGAGAAACTAGATTGTAGATGACAGTTGCAGGCTCTTGTAACTTTGTCTTGCTCTGCCCACTTTTTTCCCCACAGAAGGTGTTAATGCACCTTTGCTTCAAAGTAGTTAATGGCACCATGACAAGTCTGCTGCCACCTTGCTCTGTTGTGGGTTGTTGCTTCCCAGTTGCTGGAGTCAACCTGAGATGCTAAGAAATTTGACTTCAATGTATCTTTATATATCATTTGTACTGACCACCATGTACCACATTTTAATGAAAGGTGTGTTTTAAAATTTAGTTAGACCAGCCCAAGACTCTGTTTGGACACTCAGATTGAAACCTGGCTTCTATCTAACTTGGATCAGTCAATTTGTTAAATTTAAATAAACCAGTTTTTAACTGATCCAAGACGATCCACAAAGGGTCTCAAACTGTTTAACTACATTGTTTTTTTTAATGATTTTTGTTAATGCAGTACAACTTTGGCTTGTAGGCATGATCTCTGTCTACAGTACCTGTTTAAAACAAGGCATTTATGAATACCAAACACTGAGAAACATAATAAAAATTACCACTGCATTAGCACTCAGTTAAAGAGGCTCTGTATGGGTTTACTCTGCACATCCATAAGTAAGCAATACAGTCACTGAAGCACCAAACATTTCTTTGACAGTTTACAGAGATGCAATACAATTGAACCCATACTACTAACTTCACATAAAATTTTATGGCTCTTAAATTCTATATTTGCATTTTTAAAAGCAATATTGTTATGGTGTATCAAAAATGCTTTCCCTAGAAACTTTAAGTTAATTTATGTTAAGAGTTCAGACTATTTGAGAAGATGGGTGCTTACTTTTAGAGTGGTTTACCTTGGAAATAGGAAGATAAGAACATTCTTTCAGCCCCTTAAAAAACTTCATAAGGTTCAGCAAAGTCTTATAAACTATGATTCCCCCCCCCCCCCCCCTGCCACCGCCCCGGCAGATATTTACAGCCACGTGAAAAACATACTGTGTCCAGTTTTCATATCTTCACTTTAAAGAGGATTTTGAAAAACTAGAAAGTGCTCAGAGAAGAGCCAAAAAAGAATGATTTAATGTCTGGAAAACATACCCCATTCACTGAGAATCTTAAAATGAGTTGTCTATTTTATTAAAGAAAAGGTTAAAAGGTGACTTGATCAGTCTAAAAATACATATGATTGTTAGATTAAAGAACTCGCTATCAGCAGACAAAAAGGCATAACAGGGTTCAGGGAACGGAAGTTGAGGCTTGACCAATTCAGAGCTGAAAATAAGGTAAAATGTTTTAACAGTAATAGCAATTAACCATTGAAATAGTTTACCAAGGAATGTGGGGATTCCCCATCATTTTATGTTATTAAATCAAGACACTCTAGTTCAACCAGAAGAACTTACAAATGGAGCGTACACACCATGTAAGGACTCCTGCAGAGTCTGTTTTACGGCTTATCCCAAGTGCACTTGGATGAGCAATGAATTCTCAGATTTCATAACAGACTAGTTGTTCATTTCAATGGAATATGAAAAGCAAAGCTTTTGATACGGTCTCCCACAGTATTCTTGCCAGCAAGTTAAAGAAGTATGGGCTGGATAAATGGACTATAATCTAGCTAGATCATCGGGCTCAATGGGTTCATGTTTAGTTGGCAGTCGGTATCGAGCGGAGTGCCCCAAGGGTCAGTCCTGGGGCTGGTTTTGTTCAATATCTTCATTAATGATCTGGAGGATGGCATGGATTCCACCCTCAGCAAGTTTTCAGATGACACTAGGACAAATGGTAGATACGCTGGAGGGTAGGGATAGGATACAGAGGGACCTAGACAAATTAGAGGATAGGGCCAAAAGAAATCTGATGAGTTTCAATAAGGACAAGTGCAGAGTCCTGCACTTAGGACGGAAGAATCCCATGCACTGCTACAGACTAGGGACCAAGTGGCTAGGCAGCAGCTCTGCATAAAAGGACCTAGGGTTTACAGTGGATGAGAGTCAACAGTGTGCCCTTGTTGCCAAGAAGGTAAACAGCATTTTGGGCTGTATAAATAGGAGCATTGCCAGCAGATCGAGGGACGTGATCATCCCCCTCTATTTGGCATTGGTGAGGCCTCATCTGGAGTACTGTGTCCAGTTTTGGGCCCCACACTACAAAAACATGTGGATAAATTGGAAAGAGTCCAGCGGAGGGCAACAACTATGATTAGGGCTGGAGCACATGACTTATGAGGAGAGGCTGAGGGAACTGGGATTGTTTAGCCTGCAGAAAGGAAGAATGAGGGGGGATTTGATAGCTGCTTTCCACTACCTGAAAGGGGGTTCCAAAGAGGATGGATCAAGACTGTTCTCAGTGGTAGCAGATGACAGAACAGGGAGTAATGGTCTCAAGTTGCAGAGGGGGAGGTTTAGGTTGGATATTAGGAACATCTTTTTCACTAGGAGGGTGGTGAAGCACTGGAATGGGTTACCTAGAGAGGTGGTGGAATCTCCTTCCTTAGAGGTTTTTAAGGTCAGGCTTGACAAAGACCTGGCTGGGATGATTTAGTTGGGGATTGGTCCTGCTTTGAGAAGGGGGTTGGACTAGATGACCTCCTGAGGTCCCTTCCAACCCTGATATTCTATGCCTCTGTTTTGGAGACCAAAGCCTATTGAAATACGTGCAGAATAAGATTTACTTTAAAATAAATGCTGGGAAGAATAAGCTTTCAATATAACATCTCTTTAAGATATGTTTGGTTCCATTTACAGCAAGACTTTTTTACTGTATATTTAGAGTTCATATTCATGTTGAACAGATCATGGTTAATTTAACAGAGGAACCTGGCTTCGCTTTCAGTGCAATCTAATTCAAAACCTTTTACCATGAAAAACACCATGTACAAAAAATGTAATGAGTATTGAAAAGCCTTGAAGCACAACAGTAATCCATTTTAGAACCAGTGGTACACTTTGCTTTCTTTCCAGCTATTTCAAAATGAGTCACAATTCTACATTCATAATTAGTTCATGTGTCAATTTCACAAGATGTGGCAAAAAAAATCCTTGAAACATTTATTGCAACTCCAATTAAACTACATGTTTCTGGAGGGAGAATGAGATGAAATATCTCCAGGGAATCAAAATCTGTGTAGGTATACATTCTAAATGAATTGTTACATTTTCGAATTATTAGCTGCCATAAGCATAAACTCTCACATCTACAGATCTGTCTTCCAACAAATAAACAAGATGGACCACCAAAAAACAAACAACAACAACAAAAAAGTACCCTCACATCCTGTGACAAACTGAAGAGCAAAGATAAGTGAGTTAACTACAACATATAACTCCTTTATCAACTTCACACCTTGGAAATTATACACAGTAGACATGACTGTGATGGATAAGAGATCTCCTGCTGCTAAAGATTAGTATTAAAGTTCCATCTTCCATTCTAAGACCCTCTCTGCCATCCCACTTTTCTTTGCACAGCTCAAGATTTTATTTTATTTTTCATTTAAAATTCTCCTGCTTGATCTCAGTCCCAAAAATTAATTTATTTAAGAAATTGGAGCAAAACTGGCTCAACCATTGGAAGCACAAACAATTTTTACAGTGAGAAACTAAGGGAAACATGCATTATCTTCACATACTCACAAATGCCTCTGGCTCTCATCAAAGGAAGAAAGACAACATTTTGATAAAATTGGTTCTGTAGTTTTAGATACAGATAAATTAAGATCCTGGATTGTAGGATTGCTCAATTAGTGGTAATTCTGCTTCCGGAAAGTCAGCGTAGGTATACTGCAATTTAGCAGTACTTTTTCCTTCCTAAACAACCCCCACTCCTGCTTTTCTTCATTTTCCCTTTTTTGTTTTAAAAATAAACAAACAAAAATCAGAATTAAGGCATTCCTAGAGATCCAGGCCCTTAGGCAGGGAAACTAGGATAAAGTCTCATTGGAAAGGCATCTGCAATATTCTCCACCCTACCATAACCCTCTTCCCTGTCAATCAATGCTGTAATCCTGTGGACATTTGCCTTATGTAGCTAGTCCTAACAGCAGAGGTTGGATTCACAGTGATGGGTAGAAGGAAGGAAAACCTACAAAATAATTCAATTCCATGTATACCAATGGGAGTCACAGAAGATCTTGCCTGCACATGTCCTGCACCAGTGCTTGAAAGACCAGCATGACCCCCACACATCTGCAAAAATCCCATGCTTGTATCGGCTAAACCAGTGTATAACCAAAAGCAACAGGGGAACTTGACTTTGTTCATAACCATTAATTACAAAGAGGGGAAGGATATTTACAGTGGCAGAAGCAGAGCTGGAAGAGACAGGGGTGTCTACACTTAAAACACTGCAGCTGCACCACTATAGCACTTCAGTGAAGACACTACTTACACTGAGAAGATGGGTTCTCCCATTGGTGTAGGTACTCCATCTCCCGAAGAGGCAGTAGCTAAGTGAAGGGGAGAATTCTCCTGCTGTCTACACTAGTAGGTAGGCCAGCTTAATGGCATCCCTTAGGAGTGTGCCCTGAGCAACATCGTTATACCAACCTAATTCCCTAGTGTAGACCAGGGCTTACTTTCACAAAGACTTTCACAGGTAGTGGCCTGTGTCTATCACCACCACCACCATCAATCATCATCATTATCATCCATTATTTCACTCAACTTAAACAAAAGTGCCCCCATCCACAGTTGTAGGGGCCCTTTCAGTGACTTAAAAGAACAAATCGCTAAAAGAATAAGTCACTCATCATCATAACAAAACCCAAATGCCACAGAATTAAAGCAATGAACCAGTAAGTTAGAGCAGTAAAATGTACCCCAACCAAAAAAACCCAAAAAATAAAATCCCAAATAGAAAAATGAATGGTCTTTGCATTGTGCTCTCACAAGGTATTTTGAACCAGGGGGAGCAATTCCCACAGCCAAGGGACCCATGGAAGAGTGACCTGACAGTAAGATCTTTTGTAGTGAGAAGACTCCATCACCTCCACTCATTGCAGCTCTTAGGGGAGAGAAGTGGATGTTGCATATTCTAAACCAACCTAGAACTTTATAAACACTACCTGGAAAGAATTAGGAAGCCAGGGAAGATGCAAATTTAAGTTAACTACATTTTTGGTGTGTGGATCTCTACCTTGGGTTTTCTGTTGATCCCATCATAGTAAAGCAATTAAGAAAATCAAATTAGATTTGCACGCTGATAACCATAGCGGATTTTGCTAAAGAACCATCTCACAGTAGTAGGATAAAAGTAGAAAGGAGGACACATGAATTCAAATAATACCACATTAACTGACAATAATTAAGTATCAGTATCAAAAATGTCCCATCTGGGTCGCCAGAAACTGTTACCGAAATATCGGGTCCACCTAGCTGAGAGCCAATAACAGCCAGACAGGGATAAGGAAAAAGGGTTACTTTATTCTGCAAAAAAAAGGAGAGTTTGTACCTTGGTACAAGACTCTAATTTACACAGAAATTACAGGTCTTTTATACACACTTAGACAAAGCCCTGGTCGTGTTAACTTCTGATTGGTGGTAGCCAGACCTTGGATGTCTGCTATCTGGTCAGTGTAAACCGGTCTGGGACAGTGATTTCTGCCTTAGCGAAGGCCAATGTAAAAGTTCAGGGTCCTGTGTAGGCAAGGCATCTACTTCCCCCTAGTGGCCTCTGGTTGCCATAGCTGCTGGTTGTTAAGGGGGGTTCATTGCACCTTATGACTTTCACAGTATTATAACAGCACTTAGCACTCCCACTATGATTCAGTCTCCCCTGTGTTGGTGTGACAGAGTGCTAGCCATAGGTTGTTTTGGCACAGAGGTTGTTGAGGTTGTTTCGGCACAGAGAATGCTTCAGGCTTCCTTGTAAGCAATTGATCAGTTTCTGTTGGGGGGATTACTGACACCTGGGTAATTGCTGGGCTAATGAGACAAGTGCCTCTAACTTTGTGAATATGTGTTTGGGAGGAACAGGAAGTCACAGGGAACTAGGGGAGTGAGGCTGTGTGTAAGTAATTTTTCTGCTGCATAGCTGTGCTAGGTCCGGTCTTGTCTGGAATCAGAGGATTAAATGTATATGTGGTGAAAGGGAAACAGCCTGAGTGTGTCTATGACGGAGATACCATGAAAAAAGGCTGGGCAGCACTACTCACTGGGTAAGTGAAGAAGTGCCCTGTGACAGGTGGATACTAGTAAGAGACAGTCCTTGCCCCAAAAACCTTACAGACTAGCCAGACAAAAAATAAAAAGGTGGGAGGGGAAAATAGACAGCTGAAGTGAATTTCCAAAGGTCACACAGAAGGGCAGTAGCAGAGCCAGGAATAGATTTCAAGTCTCCCAAGTCCCATTCCAGTGTCCTAACCACTGGACCTTAGTACCTCAAAGCTTAAGTGACTGGTCATAGACACAAAGAAATCTAGTTTTGGGGGGATAACCTGTTACTCCTCATTCTGATTTTAAAGCAAGGGCAGGCAGTTAATGAAACTAAGTAAACATAGCAAAACAAAGCCTTTTAACATATGCAAGACACTAGCAAGGAAATAGTGTTAACAATGTTAGAGGCAGAGACAGTGCTAAAGGAATTCTTACAGATATTCTAGTTTCAAATGTCACTAAAGAAAGAGATACAAATTCCAAGCTATTCTGTATATTCCTATATTGTTGTGAGGACAAACTTCAGTATCTCCAGTGAAAGTTCATACAGACTATATTTGGCTTTTTAAAAAAGAAAGGAGGCTGCTTTACCTCTGTGATAGGGTGCTGATAGGGCCTGATAGTCTAGTGGTTAGCAAACCTGATCTCCAGCCCCTTGTCACTCTGTCAGGGAAGCAGCACTGCCTGGTTCCTGACTCTAAACTGTTAATCTGCTGGCCTCCATCAATATATGGGCCTCAGCCCTTAAGTGGGCAAGGTAGGTAATCCAGGCCCTCCCACTCCATGAGGTCCCAGCCCAGGGCTCTGTGGGCAGCAACACTGGCACGGTCTTCCCTGCAGAGAGTCTAAGTCTGCTGCCCTGGGCTACTTCCTACTTGTATGTTCCTTCAGTTTGGGGCATGGTTCCTAGAATCCAAACAGTCGATTGCTTAACAAAAAGAGTCCATATGATTAGGGCCCTGCAGGTTCTCAAAGGGGGTGCAGGCTAGAGAACACACTGCCTTGCCTGACTTGCAGTCCCCTTTCAGGCTCAACCTTCCTTCTCTGGGAAGCCAGACAGAATCCTCTTTCCTGCAGCCTATCTACCGCCTGTGCCTGGGCTTCTGAGCTCCCTTTTAACCCAGTCCTCCAGTTGGATCATGCTTGGAAGGCCTGGAGGAAAGGCTACCTCCGCCCAGCATTGCCTTTTAACCCCTTTGGGCCCAGTGTGGGGTCTGTGTGTTTGGGTCTCCTCTGGGTCTCCTCCATCTCAAGGAAATAAACCAGCATTTTTATTTGCCATGAAAGCACTGGAAGCAATATGGCTGCAGTGAGAAGTACCACCATGTGATGAGCGGGTTGTGATTTTTCATGGAGTTCAGCCAATAGAGTTGTGTATTCTCAGTTACTAGGCAGATGGGTTCCCCCTGTAAGTAATATTTCAGGGCATAAGTGGTCCATTTCATTGTTGAATATGTTGCTTTGTGTGATAAATGGATTTGTGAAGTTCAGGCAGACGAGTACCTAGGGGGTCTTTCAGTGCTCTGAATGTCTCATCACAGCTTTTTGTCCAGCTGATTTTTTTGGACACAGAATCCATTACTAGGTCCGTTAAAGGGCAGCAATAGTCGCAGAGTTTGGGATGAATCACCCACTAATCTGAAGAAATGGTGATGTTGCTTATTTGTGGAGGACACGGAGCAGTCTGCTAGGGTTTAGACTTTGTCCACTTGACGTCATAACTGTCCTCCCAGGGTGGCCAGGCAGCACTTGGTTGGGTTGGCTTGGCTTGGCTTCCTTAACCGCTTGTAGTATTGCAGTAATGTGCCTTATTGTATATGATGATATCTTCAATGAAGGTGGCTGTGTTTGACCTATACAGTTGCAGCACTATCCATAAGCTGCTGAAAGATGGCAGCAGCCCTCTACAGCCTGCAGGGCATGGTCTTAAACAATTCATATGTAACGTGAATGAAGTGGAGAAGGCAGTCTTCTCTTTAGATTTGGGCATCAAAGTGATCTACCAATAACCCTTTGTCAAGTAGAGGGTGGATATATACTTGGCTGCCTCCAGTCTTTCTAGTAGTGCATTGAGCTTGGGCATGGGAAATACATTACATGTTGAAAATGTATCCACCTTGCAGGAATCGATGCAGAACCATGTTGTCCCATCCTGT
The DNA here is from genome assembly GCA_033296515.1 of Macrochelys suwanniensis. Lineage (NCBI taxonomy): Eukaryota > Metazoa > Chordata > Testudines > Chelydridae > Macrochelys > Macrochelys suwanniensis. The sequence continues at coordinate 132,480,540 of CM065776.1, read as the reverse complement.
TTGGGCACAACCACAGTGGGGCTTCACAACTCACTGTGCAACTCTTCCAGTTCCTCTAGATTTAACATGGCCTGGAGTTTCTGGCACACAGTTTCCCGCATATTCTTCAGAAGGGGCTATAGGCCCTTGCACACCTTCCATCCTGGTTTAGTGTCAATATGGTGGAACACCAAATTCATTTTCCTGATCACCCCTGAGAACACCTCTGGGAATGAGGCAACCAGCTGACAAACTTGCTGCTCTTGGTCAGGTTGTGGATTTCTCTCGATGGCATGGTGGGGGAGGACGGTGATCTTGGGACATAGAAGCCTGAGAGCTGAGCTCAGGGTCATGCTTGTGTGCACAAATGGGGTGATAAAGAGATGGTACTGGTCCTTCCACACCTTTAATAAGTTGATGTGATACAGCTGGATCTGCTTCTTCCTTCGGGGTTGCTGGATCTCATAGTCAACTGCCTCCACACATCTCAGTACCTCAAAGAGCCCTTGCCATCGAGCTAATTGCTTGGATTCTGATGTTGGCAGCAGAAGCAACACTCAGTCTCCTGGGCGGAACTTGCATAGATGAGCCCCCTTGTTATAGGCCAGCATTTGGTTGTGCCTGGTTTTCCCTGGCAATGTCTTCCACTGTCCAGTGTCTTCAACTTCTGTCTGAGCTGGATAATGTACTGCACCACACTGATTGCTCTGGAGTCCCACTCGTCCAGCTTTTTGTGGGGGAGGTCCAGAATTCTCTGTGGCTGCCTCTGGTACAAAAACTCGAATGGAGAGAAGTCTGTGGATGCCTGGGGCCCCTCATAGACAGCGAAGAGAAGAATTGGGAGCAGGCAGTCCTGATATCAGGGATCAGTGACTCTGAATTTCTTCAACATGGTCTTCAATGTCTTGTTAAACTGCTCCACCAATACATTGGTTTGAAAGTAATATACGGATATTCTCAAGGACTTGACCCTTAGCAGGTCAAATAGGTTGGTCACATAGCTCCTTCATTATTTGTGAGGTAAAGTTTGTTCCCTGCTCTATTAGCATCTCTTTCGGGATACCCACCTGGGAAAACACCTTCAGAATTTCACTGGCAATGATGGCCACCATAGCAGATTGGAGAGGGAAAGCCACAGGCTATTGGGTGGAATACTCCAGGATCACTAGTATGCATTTGTACTCAGCTGTGGACTTTTCTAACTAGTCCATCAGGGCCACACCTATCCTTTCAAATAGCATCCTGATGTGGAGCAGTGGTAGGAGGGTGGGTGGGTGTTTTGGACCTTTTTTGGATCCATCCAGTGGCACTTGGAGCATGACGGACAAAAGTCCTGCTCCTCTGAGTGATGACTGGCCAGCAGAACCACATAGTCACAATGTCAAGTGTTTTTTCTCTCCTTAGATGACCCCTCCACAGTATTGCATGAGCCAGTGAAGAACCTCCCGCTTCAGAATTTTCTTGGTTCTAGCAGCTGCATTCTGACCTCCCTTGTCTTGGAATCCTTCATGGGCTGATATGCCTTTTCCTCAACCACCTCAAAACGGGGCCCCTATATAAGTTATTGAGGATCTAGTACCATGTCGTTCAAATGAGCGAGCTGCAGATTAATGTGACAAAAGTTTGGGTCATCCCTTTGTTCTTCTACAAAGTCTGCCTTGCCAGACTGGAAGTCCATTTGAGGGGTGGTGGTGGGCCCTTACTGCTCTGGTTAGGCCCTGGGGCATGTTTATTTACCCACAAGGACAGTCCTCCCCCATGTCTTTGTCTTCCTCTAGGGTACTCTCCTCATGGTGCCATTTCTTGCCCACAGCAGCCATCTCCTCTCTTCTTGGGTCTATCAGCCTCAACTCTGTCTCTGCTAGGGATGCACCACCCCATCTCTGGACAACCTTTTCCTAAAACATCCAGTCCCACCTCAGGATGACTGAATAGGCCAGGGCTTTGGCCTGCACCATCTTGGCATGGTTTTGCATGGTCAGCCTCATCTCACTTGTTGTGTGGGGTTACGTATCTCTGTGGACACACTGGAGGTAGATCATACCTCTGTGCTTCCCTCTTGGTCCCGCCAGCTGTTTCCTGACCAGGGTATGACTGCAGCCACAGTCTATCAGTCCTTGTATGGTTACTTTGTCCACTTGTATGGGGACTGACATTTTCCATGGGCCCTTCTTCCAAGCCTGGCTATCTGCTGTCCAGGCCTGCTGGTAATTACAATCCATGAATGATGACTGCCCCCCAGAAATGGCCTTGTGCTCTGCAGGTGAAGCATGCCTCCAAGGTAAAACATGGCTCTGTCATTAATCCTCTGAGGGGGAAAGCCCCATGCAGGTAAAGACATGCTATTGGGTCCAGATCCCTGCTAACAGACTGAGGGTATGCTTCTGGTTTCCTTGTGAGGTCTTTGTAACATCAACTCCACCCAGTTCACTAGGATCCCTTTGGCTGGATTCGGGGATCACTGGTGCATGGGCCCCGAGGGTTCAGAGGACTAACCTTTGGCATCTCTGCTTCAGGCCCAAGGGACATCAAATAATTCTCCACCAGGGTAATGGCCTCTGCTAAAATTTTAAGGTGGTGTCTCACCACCCAATCAGCCCCCGTCGCCCCGCATGGACAGTCTTTGTAAGCTGCTCTGTGATGACCTTCTCTGCCCCATGCAGAACCCCCATTCGGCCCTCTGGCTGGAACCACTGCCGGCAATGATCTTTCAGACTCTGGATGACAGCCTGGGACTGAGGCCCAAGTGGGAATTTCTTGTGTCAGAACCTCGGCCAGTAGGTTTTGGGAGAAATGTTCAAGGTGTCCAGGATGGCTGCTTGACCTGGGTGTAATCCTTGGCAGCCATTGTGATGGTACACAGTCTGGGCCAGGCCCGTCAAGTAGGGGGTCAATAGGGTGGCCCAGATTTACATGGGCCATTGAGCCATGGCGGCAATCCTCTTAAATGGGATGAGGAACCATCTGCAGACCCCGTCTTTGTCAGTTTCACCAAGATAGCTGGCATTGAGTCGGTACCTCCCTCTCCCACAGTGAGATGTGCTGCTGCCCCAGGCAGCTATAGGAGCAACGCAATCTCCTGGATGAATTGTTGATGTGCTGCCTTTTCTTTAATCATCTGCTGCTGGCAGTGAGTTACTGGACAAATTGGTTCTGCTGCTGCTGCCCCACTTCAGCAACTTCTTGAAATCCATTTCTGCTTTTTGTTTTTTCTCTCTTGCTCGCTCCTTTGAGTTTCCTTTTGACCCACTCCTCCTGTCTAAGCATGCTTGGCCAGCCTGGAGGGGCTGGACTATCAGGGCCCAGTATTGCCTTTTAATCCCTTCGGGCCCAGGCTGGGGTTTGTATACCCCATCACAGCCTCTAATGCACATAAACCAACAAACATGACATACGTTTACAATTGTGTACTAGTACTGATTGACCACTCAATTCACTGATAGGTTCTGAATACGCCAGTAAGCCTTAAATAAAAGTTTTGGGGGGTTTTTTGGGGGGGGGACGGGCGGGGGGGTTAAAGCACATTGATGAGAGTGGTGTAATATTCTCCATATGTAGGAAGTCATGGGGAAGTTATGAGGGTTATGTTATGGGACTGTATTAAATTCATCGTTGAAGGTAAAGTTATTTACTATATCACAGTGACATATTGTTAGCATCCCTCTCTTGCGCATGCTATTGTAGTTAAGCAATGAATCACAATAAAGCTGGAGTTACTATGCAATAATTCACATCCAATGTTTTAGGCACAAGGCTGAAGGTCAACAGCTACAACAGTATTTAGGTATGAATTATTACATAATAAATTCAAGTTTAGGAGTGTTTTACTGTAATACATATATCAGTATGGATATATAGAATACAGAATTGGATGTGTGGAAGCAGAAAGGCTTTATTGGCACATGTATGGAATGACCTCATTGCTTGTGAGTAAATGAATAACTTTCTTGACCTTTTAAAAGGAATATGCAAGGAGAATAGAGCATTTTTTGCTGTAAATTATACCAGTAATTCTGGATTAACTGCATTGTGGATTAGCTTCAGTGTGGTTGATGGAGTGAATGTAGAGTTGGATCAGTGTAAACTGTGTGTCCAATGCGATTTATTAGCAAAGTGAGAGCTCAGGAAATGAATACAACATCCCTGCGCTGACTATAATAACTGCCACCTGAACCTTTTGCCAGTGTGGACCTACATTCTATGGCACTCCGCTATTGTGGACTGGAAATTCTGTGACATCTGCAAGTGAATTATTTTTTTTTCTTCTACTGAATTATATAAATAATACAAGCAATTCAGCATCTCATATTATTTCTGTAGTACTTTCAATTTATGGTATTCTGTGCCTACATTTTCAGTTGGAACATGCAGCAGAATTTTGTACTGTATTGTGGAAGATGTCAGGAGAAATATAAAGTTTTTGGCAATTGGAAAGGAGAAGCTTGGAGTTTCAGACATCCATGAAGATATGGGGAAAGATTTGGGTCTGTGGGATAAGTACATTAGCTGGATATTTCTGCTAAAATGATCATAAGTGAAATAGTTAACTCTAAAAACATAAAGTAACAATGACAACATTAGTACTGTTAAAAACCTACAAAGCTGAGGGTCAGTTCACACCTCAGCTTTGGTTTCAGACAACCTGCAGATCGAGGAAGATAGCACTTCACTAGTCTATATTCTGTTTGCACTTTCTTTGCAAACATAAGGGCCAGAAACATTTTTTACGTTAAATCTTAGATTGTGAACCACAATTCTACTGCATGGAGTGGATTACAACAGAATTTGTGTCCCTTTAAAGCAGTTGTTTCTTGGTTTTTGGAATTATGGCACTTGGAACATTGCACTCAGTTCTAAACACACAACACTACAAGACATTGACTGATATTCATCCTAAATTTCGCTTTTCTTGCATTTTATCCCATTACTCCTAGTTATAATCTTTGTTAAGCACCATATTTAATAAATCCATTCCCTCTTTGGTGCTTATCAAATATTAAAACTAGAAATATTGGAATAAAATGTAAGAAAAGGAAAATTTGACTGATATTCATCCTAATCTCCCTGAAAATATTATAGGTTGCAATTTCCTGAGTCAAAAAGTTCTGAATTTTACACAGGAGAAATTCTGTATTAGACTTTTTCTTGACAGATAAAGAGAAACTGATCACAGAACTAATAACTGATGATAAAAGTGATCGTGACTTGATCATATTCACAATGTGCAAACCGAATAAAGTCCAGACCACTGACGTATATACCTGATGCTTTAAAAGGGCCAATTTCACAAAGCTGAAAACAATTATGAGCCAAATCAGCTGGAAGGAAGCATTTAATCAGAAAAATGTGATTGATAATTGGGAATTGTTTAAGAACATTTTACTAGATGCCCAATCCCATAATTGAGGAAGAAGGCCATATTGGTTAAAAAACCCACCAGGCTTAGAGGGGAAGTGAAGCTGTTATGCTCATAAGAAGCACACGGGATCTTTTTCAGGGGAAAAGCCACATTTATTGAAGATACAACAATTAGCATATGCATTCAATCACACACAACACACACATACATACTGTGTCCCGCCAGTGGATGTTATAGTGATCAATCCAGAGTCTGGATCAAACTAGTGGCCAGCTAGGTTGATCACAGGTAGGAGGATCTGGGTTCTGTCAATCATGATATGGTGCTCCGGGGAAGTCTTAGCAAGATGAACCCAAAGTTTCATGGCAAGGCACCCTGTTTATATAGTGATTTTCCTTCATTTGGACCAATGAGTTTTGCACCGTCATGCTGTAATCATTTGTTGTTTGAGTGTTTGTTTTCTTAAATTGTCCTTCTCATTCTTTACATCAAGTTCCTCAGGGAGTTATTCCATGCTGGTTTTTATCACCACTATCTTGTTCCCATTGATAGGTGCCTGTCTCATCTTTAGAGTCATCAATCTGCCCTCCTCTTACATTTCAATAGGGGCATGTTGCAGCCTCCTGGCACTCTTACATCTGGTTCGGCGATGGCCTTCACACTTATCTCTTTACACATACAGTCCTCATTCACACACAAAACAGAATTAATTTACACAGAACATTTTAAAACAGGAACATCAAATTGCAATGCAAAAGAAAACAATCATGGCATTCTTGTACTTATTTTAAAATGCTAAACCCACAACAAATTGGTGACCTTCAAAGGTCTGTTACTGCCTTGAAATCAGTCGAGACACAGATTCTGTCTGATGGCCCATAAAGCCATTCCTTTCTGCTATTCAAAAAGAGTGGCTGGCAGAATATGATCAAATCATACACCAATACATTTAATAAATGCTATATTATTATTCTTTAGCCTTCATTCTAAATTATATAACATACAAACATAAAATCCTACTCCTACAAAGGCAGATATACAAAAATAAAATAGTAATATATAAAAAAGGAAGAAGAGGAAAGTTGATAGTCATGACTGTAAGTTAGAAGCTAGGAACTGTAGAAAATTGATAAGGGAGGCAAAGAGACACAAGGAGGAGTCTATGGCCCGCAGAGTTAAAAACAATAAGATGGAATTTTTAAAGTATACATTAGGAACGAAAATAATCCTAACAATGGTATTTGTCCATTTCTAGATGTAAATGGTAGAATTATGAACAATAATGCAGAAACAGTAGAAGTGTGTAATAAATATTTCTGTTCTGTATTTGGGAAAAAACAGATGATGTAGTCACATATGATAACACTATGTCCATTCCGCTAGTATCTCAGGAAGATACTAAAAAGCATCTACTTAAATTAGACATTTTAAAATCAGCAGATCCAGATAACTTGCATCCAATAATTTTAAAAGAGCTGCCTGAGGAGCTCACTGGACCTTTAATGCTGATATTCAATAAGTCTTAGAACACTGGGGAAGATCCAGAAGACTGGAAGAATGTTAATGTTGTGCCAATATTCAAAGAGGGTAAATAAGAGAACCCAGGTAATTAAAGACCTGTGAGTCTGACATCAATCCCAAGAAAGATAATGCAGCAGCTGAAATTAGACTTGATTAATAAAGAATTAAAGAAGGTAATATAATTAATGCCACTTAACATGGCTTTATGAAAAATAGATCTGTCAAACTAACTTGATTTTTTATGAGATTACAAGTTTGGTTGATACTTTGACTTCTGGAAGACATTTGACTTGATTTTGAATGACATTTTGATTAAAAAACTAGAATGATATTATGTTTAAATGGCACATTAAACAAATGTTTAACTGGATATACAGATAGCTAACTGATGGTTTCAAAATGGGGAATCATCATTGAACAAGTAGATGTGTTTCTAGTCAGGTCCCCCAGGGATCAGTTCTTGGCCCTACCCTATTTAACATTTTTATCAATGACGTGAAAGGGAACATAAAATCATCACTGATAAACTTTGCAGATGACACAAAAACCGGAGGAGTCATGGATAGTGAAGAGAACAGGTCATTGATACAGAGCAATCTGTATCGCTTAGTAAGTTAGGCAAGCAAACAATGTATATTTTAATAAGGCTAAATATAAATGTATACATCTAGGAACAAAGAACATAAGTCATACTTCCAGGATGGGGGATGCTATCGTGGGAGGCAATTACTCTGGAAAAGATTTGGGGATCATGGTAGATAATCAGCTGAACATGTGCTCCCAATACAATGCTGTGGCCAAAAGTGCTAATGCAGCCTTTGATGCATAAACAGAGGAATCTCGCGTAAGAGTATTAATTTTATTTTACCTCTGTATTTGGCATTGCTGTGACCACTGCTAGAATATTGTGTCCTGCTTTGGTGCCCACAGACCAAAATTATTGTTAATAATTGGAGAGGGTTCAGAGAAGAGCAATGAGAATGATGAAAGTATTATAAAAAATTCCTTATAGACTCAAGGAGCTCAATCTGTCTGGCTAGACAAAGAGATTGCTAAGAGGTGACTTGGTTACAGTATACAAAGATCTACATGGGGAACAAATATTTAATAACCTTAATAAATCTTCAATCTAGCAAAAAAAGAATAACATGACACAATCAGACTGGAAATAAGGTGTATATTTGTTAACAGTGAGATAAATTAACTATTGGAACAATTTATCAAGCATCATGGTGGTGTCTAGATCGTGGATAGTTTTTAAATCACGATTGCAATGTTTTCCCTAAGAGAGATACTCTAGGGATTATTTTGGGAAAGTTCTACGGACTGCTTTATACAGCAGGTCAGACTACATTATCACAATGGTCCCTTCTGGCTTTGGAGTCTATGAAAAAAATACAGGATTGTTTCTAGAGCTTCTCTAGCTTCTGTGAATGCCCAGTATTTCCAGCTGGGAATATTGTGTTGAACAACCTTCCTTACATTATTTTGTATACTTCTACTTCTGGTCTATACCAAGAATAGAAAATGCACAAAACAGACCATTAATTTAGCTTTCATTAACTCCTCTACCCCCAAAGATCTAGTTCTCATTCTGAGCGAATGTTCCAGGTTTAAAAAAAACAACAACACAACTTTAGACAAACTTTTCCACCAATCCCTATTTTTATTATTCTAACTTCCTTCTGTCTTCCTTTACTCGGCATCGAGAGCACCAGGTTGAAGTAGTACATTCTGCCCCTTAGAACTACCTGCTCTATACATCTCATTTTCCACTCACATGTTATCTACAGTAATCTTGCCTTTGTTTTTCATGACAACACCATATCCTTTTCTTCTTATTTTTTTTTGCCTTCCTGAATTTATCAGCTAAAATAGAAAGGTGGGCTCTTGTAAAGGTTATGATGACTTCTGCACTTCCCACCAGTGTTCCATTGTACTCACATAATATCTATAGCTGGTGCTTTTGCCTACATTAGTGAAAAATCAATTAAATAATTTAGGGCCTTCTTCTGCTCCCCCAGAAGTCAATGTGAGTTTTGAGGTTAGCTTTAATGATAGCTGAAGTGGGCCCTTATTAACTAAAGCTTGGTCTTTGATGGCTACGCAGTACACTCAGGTACAGATTGTGATTGTGTGCAAGATGGTGGAGAGTGCGAGTGTCTGCTGCCTAAGAAGCCACCCCAGCATATGCAAGTTAAAAAGCAGGACCATAACCTCTACATCCTTGAAGCAAAACCCTTCCTGGAGCTCCCCAGGGGTGATGTGGCTTCATGTGACTCCCAATTCAGGCTGGTGGCTAAACAACAAAACTGAGCTCTTCTGAACCTGTGTAATGTAGGCAATGATTTTAGTTTATTATTCATTTATTGTGTGATCTCATGATTAATTTGCATGTCATGTTATATAAAGTCACTGTATATTAAATAGACTTAAATTGTAGGATAATAGAAGTATAAGATTGATCAGTATTTAGAAGGAATAATTATGTATCAGATATCTAAGTAAGGAAGGCTGAAACACAAGACCTGTAGGCTGAGGCCTGCAAGATTTTAGCTTCGCTATTTTTGGCAAGCAGGAAACAGCAGCCGAAGACATTCGATGAAGCAAAGCTGAAAAAAGCGATTTCTGGGTTTGACTGGCGCCAGATGGAAAAGTGTGATGAGGACTATAGTATCTTTGCTGACAAGTTGAGATGTTGCATAAAAGCAGCTGAAATTAAAAAGCTGAAGAAGGCGAAGGGAAGAATCTCGATTGAAACGAAAAGCTTGTTGGAGAAGCAGAGAAACATGAAAAGGAGCTTGGATAACAACCTCGAGTACTCCATTCTGTGCAAGCTTATATGGCGAAAACTGAAGGATGACTTCGAGAACTTCCGGAAAGAAAAGCTCCTTAAAACAGCTGAATCACGCAAGAGCCTCAGGACATGCAAGCGGGAATTGACACAGTATAGATTGAGCGTAACAGCATTGAAGAACAAGGATGGAGAGACAGTAATCGACAGAGCAGGGATGGAGGAGGTCTGCAAGGACTTCTATACAGAACTGTTCAAATCAAGAATCAACGTCCCCCTCCCAACCCTCAAAAAGTCAGAAGAACGCGTCCCCCCAATAATCGTCAGTGAAGTCCGAAGCGCACTACACCAGATGAAGAAGGGAAAAGCTCCAGGCAAAGATGGAATAACGTCAGAAATGATTTATGCAGGAGGCGAAAATCTTTGGAAGGCCCTCACTTTAAGATTCAGTCGATATCTTGAAGAAGGAAAAATACCATCAAGCTGAAAGGAGTAGAATACCATCTTGCTGCACAAGAAGGGTGATCGAGAAAATCTTAAGAACTACCGCCCTATATGCCTGCTCTCTCACATCTACAAGCTCTTCACAAAGGTGATAACGAATCGACTTTTGCAGAGTCTGGATGAACAACAGCCGAGAGAGCAGGCAGGATTTCGAAGAAATTTCAGTACAATCGACCATATATTTACCCTTAGCGAGCTCCTAGAAAGAGCGAGGGAATACAAACTCCCGCTGTGCATTGCTTTTGTCGACTATGAAAAGGCCTTCGATAGCGTTGAGTTTAATGCAATATTAAAGGCGCTCGCAGAGCAGGGCATTAACACGCAGTACATTAGTTTGTTGAAGGAAGCAAATACTGGATGTACAACAGACATTATTCTCCTTGAAACTCCCCTCCGCATCCCAATCAAGAAAGGAGTAAAGCAAGGAGATACAATTTCACCGAAACTATTCACCGCCTGCCTCGAAATGGTTATGAACAAGATCAATTGGAGGAGTGGTGTCAACATAAACTGAGAGAGATTATCTCATCTCAGATTTGCAGATGACATTGTACTAATTGCCGAAAGCACCAACCAACTGCAGAGCATGCTACGAAGACTCGACAAGAAAAGTAGTCAGGTCGGCCTGAAAATGAACCACTGCAAAACGAAATATATGCGATCAGACGTCTTACGAAAAGCCCGAATAACGGTAACAGGAGAAGACATTGAAGAAGTGGAACAGTACATATATTTGGGCCAAGAAGTTAATATGCGCCAAGACCTGAACGGAGAACTCTCGCGAAGGATTCGGGCAGGATGGTGTGCGTTTAATTCCATCAAGGACGTCCTCAAAGGAAAAATTGACAAGACCACACGTAAAAATATTTTCAATTCAGCATTGCTGCCAGCCATGCTGTATGGCAGTGAAACGTGGGCACTGACGAAGAGAGAAGAGCAACGGCTGTTGGTAGCTGAAAGGGCAATGGAACGAGCTATGTTGGGAATCTCCCTTCTGGATTGTATACCAAATGAAATCATCAGAGAACGCAGCGGTGTGAAAGATATTGTCGTGGAAAGCAGACATAACAAGATGCGATGGGCGGGCCACACAGCACGGCTCACGGATAACAGGTGGACCACAATCATTGCTGAGTGGTACCCGCAAGAACAGAAAAGACCCCCCGGTCAGCCTCCAAGAAGATGGGAAGATGACATCGTTAAACGTTTCAGACGACAATGGAGAAGAAAGGCAAGAGTGCGAGAAGAATGGCAGACGTGTTGTGATCGGCGCAGTCTTAACGACAGCTGAAGTCCGATCGATCCAGGTGATTTTTGGCCTTGAAGGTAAAAAATTCTGACATATGTAGGTGAATAAAGAATAACCCGATTCCATACGATGATGGAAAAAAGGGTACCAAGGGGTAATATTGCAAAAAAAAATTAGCCGGAAGGTTAATTTTTAAATTACAAAAATGCTGTAGAGGCACATCTGTCTCTAATATGTGTTTTAACACAGGTTGTGTGTCAATGCTAATGAGAATAACAGGAACTATACACAGCCTATAGGACTTGGGCTACCTCAAGTTTTTAGGGGTCATCAGATCAATAAGGAAAAAGAGGGTTGACACTTTCATGTAGGTATAGGCACAATCACATTATAAAAAGTGGCTCACAAGTAGTGTGACCAGACAGTAAATATGAAAAATCAGGACAGGGGGTGGGTGGTAATAGGAGCCTATATAAGAAAAAGACCCAAAAATCGTGACTGTCCCTATAAAATCAGGATATCATAGAATATCAGAGTTGGAAGGGACCTTAGGAGGTCATCTAGTCCAACCCCCTGCTGAAAGCAGGACCAATCCCCAATTTTTGCCCCAGATCCCTAAATGGCTTCCTCAAGGATTGAACTCACAACCCTGGGTTTAGCAGGCCAATGCTCAAACCACTGAGCTATCCCTCCCCCCGAGTGGGAAAAATGAGCTTCTTCTGGGAAAAATCCAGCAGGAACCACCCCTGTATTGATGATCAATCCATGAAAGAGCCATCGGACCCTAACACTATCTAGAAGGATACGAGTATGTCTATGGTTATAACTGGCATATGGATATATCTAGGAGTTCTATATGCTGTGACATTCATAACTTTGGACCTTGCTCTTGTGATTGTATGTGTTACTTGCCTATGGTTTCATGTGTTCCTATGAGCTCTAGATCTAAAACAGGCAGAGGTAACTCTGTTGAACTCAAGACTGTAGCTGCCAGAGCCAAACCCTCGACGGTGTAATATAACATCACTCAAATTAACTTTAAATAAAAATAAAGGCCACAGTAATACTAAGAACAAGAGTGTAATTAGGGGTCATGGCATCTTACAGACCAGTCCACAACTAATGGCTCTACAGTATCATTGGATCCCCCTTTAAGGGAATGTACAGTCTGGAACTCTACTTGTTCTGGTGACTATGTGTAATCAGGCCAGATGAATGCTCTGCTATGCAGCTGCGAACAGTATGAATGTGTGATGGACTGAAGCATGAGCCACTGTAACTAAGTGCTATGCTCAATAAAGTGGAAGCAATGCCCTGAACACGTTGTCTCTTAAGTATTATTTCCAGCTAATCTACTTCTGCAGTTTACCCAGCAAATTGACTACCCAGGATCCCACTCCCAGTTGTAAGAAACCATCCAACTTATGTTACCAGAGCTCAAAAGGGAATGAGACTGACTGACCGGGACATAATTCACTAACTGAAAGAAAGCTGTTCCCTTTCTGAAGAGCATCATTCCCTGCAGCTCAGCTAGGGAGACTATAGTTTTATTTATTCTTATTCATATCCCAAAACTGCCCCCCAAAGTAATGAGCGAGTACAAATATTAACCAGCTGGCAGGACTTTGATGAACAGAATGACAAAGTTTCCATTGCCGTGAGGATCAATATAAACCACACTGTGCCATTTAGACACAGCCTTTGTTGTGCTGTCCTTTAAGCCAAGATGAAGGGGGGAGGGCCCATTGCCCTATGTCTCTATGGAAAACAAAAGAGTCACCACAATCTCCTGAGTACGAGGAATTGTAATTATCTTTGTGCATCCACACAACAACCAGGGGAAAAAAAGCTGTTCCAGAATTAGCTAGAACACTTTTCCTCCCAGGCTCCAATGACTGTCGGAGTGGCCAATCTTTCTTGATGTAGTGGGAATCTCTTGCACGACTATCCCATTCACAGAGAAAATAGCAGTCCTTTCTGTATCCAGTCTGCAGACCAAGCAAGAGAGCAACAACCTTCAAATCGCAACAAAGCTGCCACTGATGTTGCTCATAGTTTATGCACCTCAAAAGTTGTTTCATGTTGTCATAGGTTTCCTTCATATGGACTGCATGACCAACTGGAATTGATGGCAAAACATTGCCATTCTGAAGTAAAACAGCTTTAAGACTCGTCTTCGATGAATCAATGAACAGTGTCCACTCATCTGGATCGTGAACGATGTTGAGGGCTGCCATCACACCATCCATGTTGTTGCAGGCTACAAGATCACCTTCCATGAAGAAGAATGGGACAAGATCCTTTTGACGGTCACGGAACATGGAAACCCTACCATCACCTGCCAGGAGATTCCACTGCTGTAGTCTGGAGCCCAAAAGCTCTGCCTTACTCTTGGGTAGTTCCAAATCCCTGACAAGGTCATTCAGTTCACCTTGTGTTATGAGGTGTGGTTCAGAGGAGGAGGAGCATGGGAGAAAATGTGGGTCCTGTGACATTGATGGTTCAGGACCAGAAGTTTCATCCTCTTCCTCTTCCTCGTCTGACTCAAGTGAGAATGATTCTGGTGCATCAGGAACCGGCAGTCCTTCTCCGTGGGGTACTGGGCGTATAGCTGGTGGACTGTTTGGATAATGCACAGTCCACTTTTTCTTCTTTGACACCCCTTTCCCAACTGGAGGCACCATGCAGAAGTAACAATTGCTGGTATGATCTGTTGGCTCTCTCCAAATCATTGGCACTGCAGAAGGCATAGATTTCCTTTTCCTGTTCAACCACTGGCCAAGATTTGTTGCACAAGTGTTGCAGCATATGTGTGGGGCCCACCTCTTGTCCTGATCTCCAATTTTGCAGCCAACACAAAGGTGATAGGCTTTCTTAACCATAGTGGTGATACTGCGCTTTTGTGATGCAAAAGTAACTTCACCACAAACATAGCAGAAGTTATCTGCACTGTTCACACAAGTACGAGGCATCTCTGCTCACTCTGGCTAAACAGAAATGTGTCCCTTTGCAAAATCAAACACTGTCAAATAAGAGAGCACAACATGGTATGATTTCTAGAGCTGATATGGGGCAATTTGTTCAGCAGAGTGATGTAAGCTTCGTTATGATTGCATCATCCATGGCTTCTAGGAATAACATGATGCAATTCATATCATGTATGATGCAATACCAGCTTCAGATTGCATCATTCATTGTTTTGCCTAAAAAGCAAGTACTGTCCAAACCCAGTCATAGATTTATTCATAGATCCAGTCAAAGATGTATTTTAGTCATTTCTGGTTTAAATTGAGATCCCTTCCCTTTATAACTCACTTATCCTCCGCCATTCCCAAGTCAAGGGTCGTATATACTGACCCAATAGCATGTCTTGAAAACTAGAGCCAATCAACAATTTTAAGCATCATTTTCATTCTCAGTGACCCAGAATTAGTAAAGTTTGACTACATTTATTTCAGAAGCATTTTGGCTGTAGAGCAGTGTATCAGACCCTTCTATTTATAACATATTTTCTGTTCTGCAGCCATGTTCTAAATAAACTGTTTCTTTCTGAATTTCTCAGCTTTCAAGATGTTTAGGAGTTTGTAGAAGAATGAACTGACTACTGGTGTGTTCTCTTATGGCCAGCATGGTGAAGCAGCTCTTTCCTATCTAGTACCCACTGCTAACTGTCGCTTCAGTCTTGAGGTGGTTCGTCTCTTCTCATGACTTGGAATTTCGGACAGATCATGTTTATTCCCACCCCTTCCGGGATAACAGAAAAGCCCAAACAACAAAAATGTCTGATTCCTCCATCCTGCCACCCTCAATTCCGGACCCAATGATCTGTACAATCTGTCTCCGGGTGTAGTGCATGTCCCTTTCTCAGGGGCTTCACAACATAGTACTAGTCCTCCTTGGACTTTTTCCTACCAAGATTTTCCCTGGGCTTTCTACTTACCCTGTAAGAGTCTGTTTCCTGCAGGTCTCTTCTTTCCCTACTACCATAAGAGTGACTACAGACTTTCTCTCTGCAGTCCCTTCTTTGTCTCTGTTTTTTTAGTGAGGCAGCCTCATCATATGAGGCTATGACTGCCACTTCCTTCCTTCATTTTTAGCCAAGAGTTTTGTTTTGTTTGTTTTTAATATCCTTTTACTCAGTCTAATGTCCTCAAGGAAACACAACATGGCTTTTTTCCCCGCTATTCCATTTTCCCCATATTCTTACTAGACCTTTTAGGGAAAACCCTTTGATTCTAAGCCAACTCAATTTTTTATAAAGAAACTTTCTTTCCATAGAATATTGTCCACAATGCCGTAGAACACAATCAACAGTTTCTTTGGTTTTGCACACATTACACAGACCATCTTTATGGGGTTTTTTAAAATAAGTTTAAATTATTATTTAAGGCACAATGGCCTGTTAACACTTTAAAAATGACGACTTCACTTTTTCTATCATGACAATGGAGTATAGTATTATCCCTGATTTTTGAGGATACATCATTAAACTTTGGTCTTTTTGTTTCCTTAGTCCATAGTTCTTGCCATTCCTGGGCAAGTTCCTTCATGACCACACTTTTAAATTCTTGTCAGTCATCTCATTTACAGGTATTCCGATATGCGCCAGAATCCATGCTATTGTTACACAGATGCATGCTTGCATTATTTTCGTATTTAGGAACATTATCTCACTTATTCTGCTTTCTGAACTCTGAGTTCTGATTGTCATAATGCCTGACAAGGAATCAGATAAAATTACAGCTTCAGCCAGTCACACAGCTCTAATCCACTTTAGAGCCAACATTATCCCCATTAGTTCAGCTGTCAGAAAGGTCACATAATTTGATAGCCTTTTAGATTTCTGGATTCCAAGACTAGGAACACAGAAGGCTGTTCCCACTCTACCTATGCTGTCATCTTTTGATCCATCCATCTGTATAGACTTGACAAAGCTAGCCCCATTTTTCATAAATAATTTCAGAAATTCCATTCGTCATAATCTATGTTCTTTCCTTCCCTCGTCTTTTTCATACAATTCCAAATCCACAAATGGGGGGATAACTGTCCAGCTGTAATTTGATTTCCCATGATTAGAAAGTTTTACTTATGTAAAAAAAGGAATATTGAGATCTCTCTTTTACCCATTTTTTGATCCTGCATGAGTATGAGGAAGTCTGTGGCAATCGACATAATTTTGTCTGCTCAGCTCCCAGCAATCCTCATAAATCTGGTGTATGCTTCTATTTTCATGATTCCCTTTTACCTTTGCCCAGAAGGATAGATCTAATAGTGTCATCCTTAGATTTATGGGTGCTTCTCCAGTGGTTATTTGCAGCACATATACTTGTGTTATCAATGAACATGCCAATCACAGAGCTTGGGCCTGGAGCAGTTCCAAATGTCTAAGAGTTGTTTCTGAGGCTGAACCAAAAGCTTGGCATCCATAGTCTAAAACTGGTCTTATCAATGTTCTGTACAGCATCATCAGAGCCTTCCTAACAGCATATCATTTTTTACAGCTATACTTTAAGTTAGTTCATCCTACTTTTACATATTGTATATTATCTATGTGACCTTTCCAAGTTAATTTATTATCAAACACTGCTTCTAGGAACATAACATTTTGAAGTATCTCACTTTTTTTTCACTATAAGTCCCAGTCTTCCCTAATTTTCTTCCTGTTTAAAAGCATTCTTAGTTTTTTGCAAATGAGAAGTTTAATCCCCGATCATTTCCCCATTTGGAAATTCTCTGGAGTTCCCCATTTGTCTTTTCTATGGCTACTTTTAAGTATTTTATGCTTAGTCCGTATAGTACAGACATCTGCAAAAAGGAAAATACTTATTCCCATATGCACACTTTCTGGGAGGTCTTCTATCATAATGGAAAAAAAGGTCGGGCTGATAAAACTCCTTTTTTGAATTCTGTTTGTCAGCATTCACTTAATAAAGTGGTTGTCACTTTGACTTGTATATTTCTGTCACTTAAAAAGTCCCCGCTGCTCTACAGCCAAAATGCTTCTGAAATAAATGTAGTCAAACTTTACTAATTCTGGGTCACTGAGAATGAAAATGATGCTTAAAATTGTTGATTGGCTCTAGTTTTCAAGACATGCTATTGGGTCAGTATATACGACCCTTGACTTGGGAATGGCGGAGGATAAGTGAGTTATAAAGGGAAGGGATCTCAATTTAAACCAGAAATGACTAAAATACATCTTTGACTGGATCTATGAATAAATCTATGACTGGGTTTGGACAGTACTTGCTTTTTAGGCAAAACAATGAATGATGCAATCTGAAGCTGGTATTGCATCATACATGATATGAATTGCATCATGTTATTCCTAGAAGCCATGGATGATGCAATCATAACGAAGCTTACATCACTCTGCTGAACAAATTGCCCCATATCAGCTCTAGAAATCATACCATGTTGTGCTCTCTTATTTGACAGTGTTTGATTTTGCAAAGGGACACATTTCTGTTTAGCCAGAGTGAGCAGAGATGCCTCGTACTTGTGTGAACAGTGCAGATAACTTCTGCTATGTTTGTGGTGAAGTTACTTTTGCATCACAAAAGCGCAGTATCACCACTATGGTTAAGAAAGCCTATCACCTTTGTGTTGGCTGCAAAATTGGAGATCAGGACAAGAGGTGGGCCCCACACATATGCTGCAACACTTGTGCAACAAATCTTGGCCAGTGGTTGAACAGGAAAAGGAAATCTATGCCTTCTGCAGTGCCAATGATTTGGAGAGAGCCAACAGATCATACCAGCAATTGTTACTTCTGCATGGTGCCTCCAGTTGGGAAAGGGGTGTCAAAGAAGAAAAAGTGGACTGTGCATTATCCAAACAGTCCACCAGCTATACGCCCAGTACCCCACGGAGAAGGACTGCCGGTTCCTGATGCACCAGAATCATTCTCACTTGAGTCAGACGAGGAAGAGGAAGAGGATGAAACTTCTGGTCCTGAACCATCAATGTCACAGGACCCACATTTTCTCCCATGCTCCTCCTCCTCTGAACCACACCTCATAACACAAGGTGAACTGAATGACCTTGTCAGGGATTTGGAACTACCCAAGAGTAAGGCAGAGCTTTTGGGCTCCAGACTACAGCAGTGGAATCTCCTGGCAGGTGATGGTAGGGTTTCCATGTTCCGTGACCGTCAAAAGGATCTTGTCCCATTCTTCTTCATGGAAGGTGATCTTGTAGCCTGCAACAACATGGATGGTGTGATGGCAGCCCTCAACATCGTTCACGATCCAGATGAGTGGACACTGTTCATTGATTCATCGAAGACGAGTCTTAAAGCTGTTTTACTTCAGAATGGCAATGTTTTGCCATCAATTCCAGTTGGTCATGCAGTCCATATGAAGGAAACCTATGACAACATGAAACAACTTTTGAGGTGCATAAACTATGAGCAACATCAGTGGCAGCTTTGTTGCGATTTGAAGGTTGTTGCTCTCTTGCTTGGTCTGCAGACTGGATACAGAAAGGACTGCTATTTTCTCTGTGAATGGGATAGTCGTGCAAGAGATTCCCACTACATCAAGAAAGATTGGCCACTCCGACAGTCATTGGCGCCTGGGAGGAAAAGTGTGCAGCATCCACCACTTGTTGAATCAAGGAAGACTTTGTTACCACCCTTACACATCAAGCTGGGTCTGATGAAGAACTTTGTCAAGGCCATTGACAAAACACAAGCAGCTTTCAAGTACCTCTGTGGAAAATTTCCAAGGTTAAGTGAAGCGAAGATAAAGGAAGGTGTCTTTGTTGGTCCTCAGATTCGTGAACTTCTTCGAGATGATGCATTTGACCATGCACTGCATGGCAAGGACAAAAAGGCATGGAAAGCCTTCCAGTTAGTGGCCATAAATTTTCTCGGAAACAACAAGGCAGACAACTACAGGTTGTTGGTGGAAAACCTCCTCAAGGCATACAAAAGCCTTGGTTGTAACATGTCACTAAAGATCCATTTTTTGCACTCTCATCTAGATTTTTTTCCACCGAACTGCGGAGCAGTGAGCTACGAGCACGGCGAGCGATTTCACCAGGACATTGCAACAATGGAGAAACGCTATCAGGGCAAATGGAGCCCATCAATGCTTGCAGACTATTGCTGGACAGTGACAAGAGATGCTCCATTTAATGAATACAAGAGACAAGCCAAGAAGCACCGAGTAGACACTGAATAGGACTAAACTATGTACAGAATAGTTTTTTGCCTTTTGTTTCATAATACATTTTATTTATATAACCCCTTTGCTGATTTTTAAAGTGTTACATAAACAGGAGATTTTTAAAGTGTTACATAAACAGGACAGGTGAAATAGTATCATGTAAAGCAACCATAAACACATGAAAAGACCTGGGTTTACAATTTATGATTAAAACTCTACTATCTACACAATATACATAGACATAAAATGTAAAAACTTAAATATCTTAGAAACAGTAGCCAATCAGTTGTTTTAATTGTCATATTTGAATTCAGCACATCAAAATACATACTAAATAGCACATTTTATCTCTGAAGCCGACGACTTCTCAAAAATTGTAGACCAGTGGTCCCTCAGCCACCAAAAAACATTCTCCCATTTATTCCAATTTTGGCTAGTGTATATAGGAGGCCTTGCCTCCATAGCATGTGATGTGGTTTTTCAATGTCCCAGAAGACTCTTTTAAAGTTCTTAGTCCTTATGCTTTTTTGTACCTCCATTTCTAGTCTCACGATTTGGTCAACTGTGCATCTTCCTTTTCTGAAACCACTTTGTACCTCAGCTATAATATCAGTTATAATATTTTCCTCTAACTATTCCACTATTCTGACATTTATAATGTTTTCCATTAATTTTCCCACCTATGATGTGAGGGCAATAGGTCAGTAAGCATCAGGTCTTGTATATATATATTTCCTGGTTTCCTAGCTGGTGTCACCAATGCTGTTACCATTCTATTGGCAGCAGTCCTTTCCCCCCAATATATCATTATATAACTGCAATAGAATCTTTAGACTCCCTTCCGACAAGTGTTGAATCATTTAATTACTTATGTTATATTTACCTGGAGCTGTATTTTTCGTTTTTCTAATGGCTGCAATAAGCTCCTGCATATTAATTTTTTTGTTTAACACATCAGTATATTTTCTGCAGCCATTTAATAGTTCACAGTTTTTCTCAATAACCTCTTTATTTTCCTCATAAAGCTCATTGCTTTGATTCAGATCACTACTGACCTTTTGGAATTCTTTTGCTAAAATGTCTGCCCCTCCTAAGTTAGAGACCTCAATTTCATTGTTTACAATAAGACCAGGTATACATTTACTTGTACTTTGAATTCCATTCATTCTTTGAATTTGCTTATGTATTTCTGAAGCTTTGAATCTTGTTCCATTTCCCTCAGAAATTTCTCAAACTTTCTTTTTTTGTTGTTTTTTTTGACTACCACTGCCTTACATCTTTTATAATTCACTAAGTCTTTGCTATTCATCGTGTGTTTTGTTTCCTTGTATGCCTTATTTATTTCCTTGATTTCTAATTTGCTATCCTCATTCCACCATGAAACCAGATATCTAAATTGGGGGAAATTTCATGTTTTGTATATGGCCAGATCAGCTGCTGCTGTGATTCCTTTCATTACATTGTTATAGAATTCTTGTAGGTTGTCACTTGTACAGTTACTGCACACATATTCATCATATTTAATCTTGAAAAGACCACAATTAGCTTTTTGAAAATTTCAGCTAGAAACTCTTGTTCTTATTTTGATATGTCCATGGACTTGGTACTCAATAAGTGTAAGGAAGTGATCACTTCCCATTCTGTCTTCTTCATGAATTTCCCAGGTGTATGTACTAGCTATATTATTTGTTGCAATTCCCAAATCTAAAACAGAAAAGGATCCATCCACTGAATTAAATCTAGTAGGTGCTCCTGTATTCAATATTACCAGGTTATTCATATCAGTAAATTGTTCTAAGCATTTACCATTTAGATTGGTTTTCTTATTTCCCCATAGCTCATTATGGCTAGTAAAGTCTCCTCAAATTAATAATGTCAAAAACCCATTCATAATTTATTTTTCTAATTCAAAAATTACTAATTTTACATGGATTATAAACCTTATAAATCCGTATATAAGTGGATATTGGTTTTTTGGTTGTTTTTTTCGCATGGGAATCTCAATAGCATTATATTCAAAACTTAGTTTCTGCACATCCATTTCTTCATATCTGAGTCCCTCTTTTATACTACAGACCCCTCTTCCTATAGTAACCTCTTGATCCCTTCAGAGTATATCATATCCTGGTAGACTAAACACAAGTTTGCTTATTAGCTATGTTTTTTTGCACATATATTACACCAGGCTTTTTTCCCATTTCAAAGATGACTTTTTAAAATTCCTGTCCATGCATTATTAAACTATGTGCATTCCAGCTAAGGATCATTAAGACCATGTTATTTAAGATGTATTATTGCCTTCATTTAAAATCACATGGAAGCAGTCTGTCGAGAGGTTGTCTAACTTTAGGTATTTTTTCTGCTGCTTTTGCTATAATTTTAATCCTTTCAGGTTTTTTTCACCATCTGCATTATAACTTTATAAACATTATAAAGGTGCAGCTAATTACTTCTGTAATGAATGCTATAAACTTTGCTCTACCTACAAGCAATACATCCTCTCACATTCTTCTCATATTCTCATACCAGAGATGTGTTCGGCTGCCCCTGTACATCTTTTCTTTTACTTGAGTATATTTCTTTTTCTATTTTCTGCAATGGGTACCTTTTGGTAGCCTCCACATATGATGCTTTATGAATGATTTTAGGTTTTTGTATTGCTCCAGCTCATTTTGCACCTGCACATACTTTATATTCTGCACTGTGCTTTCTTCTGCAATTGCTGCATTTAGGTTGTGTTCCTTCTACACAGTTCTCATGTGAGTGATTTCCTCCGCATTTACTGCACCTCATTGTTCACTTAGAAATAGCTGGCACATGTCTAAACTTTTGATAATTATAGCACCTCATTAGGGAGGCAGGGGTGAGGGGAGGATTATATGGTGTAACCCAGAAAGATTGATACTCCTGTTGGATCCTATCCAGAAGTGTCTCACCTTTAAGTGTTATGCGTACAGCCATAGATGGTTATTTTCTCCTTCTCCCAACTAAGTAGCCATTTAACAAACAATACTTTGTCTTCACCTATTCTCTTATTAATATCATCCTCAGGCAATCCTACCTGCACTCCATACACAATGCCTCTTGGCTCCGCCAGGAATTTAGGCAGTTGAAAAGTAACTTTTATTTTCCTAAAGTTACAATTTTAAGAAGTTTTTCAGCTTGCTCTTTATATATACATTGTATCCATCGATCACCACCCTGCATTCTTTTAACTCATTGTATGTCACTAGGGTGACCAGACAGCAAGTGTGAAAAATCGGGACAGAGGGTGGGGGATAATAGGAGCCTATATAAGAAAAAGACCCAAAAATCGGGATTGTCCCTATAAAATCAGGACATCTGGTCACCCTATATGTCACCAACACTTCACTTTATCCATTCCTGCTATTTTCAGGGGGTTAACATCGCTTATTTTCATATCTTCTGATTTGACAATTATGAAATGTTGTTTTTCATGTGCATGCACTCCTTCTTCAAATCCTGATATATCTTTTTTTCTTTCTTTTTCCTAATCTGAGACTATTCCTCATCTCCTGCTATTTCACCTTCATAGTCCAAGGCAAATTTCTTCCCCCCCCTTCCCCCGCAACACCTCCATTGTAATTTCAATTTTCATCCTCATTTCAGGTGGGGCCAGGGCCTGCTACAGCCCTCCACTCAGCCTGCTCCTGCAGCCAGCCTCACTGTCTTTAGCCAGACACCAACCTTCAGACCAGTTCCAGCTCCAGCTCAGACAGCCCCTCTTCAAACTCAAGCCAGCCCAAACTCTCCCTTCTTCTCTCACAGTGGCCCAGCCAAGCCCATTCTGCTCTAAACTTCTTCTGTGATAGCACCATCCATCCCCTCCCCATCTGGGTTTCATCATTAATTTGGCCTGATCCACCCTCTACATGCTACCAGGTGGGTTGATTGGCCTCGGCGGCCCACATTAACCCTTTCACCCCCTGGGTGGTGTAGATACCGCATCACAGGGCCAAATTCTGCTGCCACTTACACACCCAGAAGCCCACAGATTCATGAGAATAGATGGCTTCTCATCAGTGGATGAGTATAGATGAAGCTGAGAGCAAAATTTGGCCTTTTATATCCACCAATGAAGTGCATTAAAAACTATTAAAACATAAAATGATGGTTTATAATTGCAACAATAAATGCAGTTCAATTATAAATGATCTAAAGTGATAATAGAACTGAGTGAGCTGTTAATCTCTTTGAAAGAGTGAGTGACCTTTTACGTTTGCTCTCTAGTGTTTCAGTACCACAATGGGAGTTCTTAAGGAAGGATATTTTAGTTTTTTTTCTCTCTAAATAAATGTTTTTACTATGCATTTTGTTCCTTCTTTTGGTAACAGTAAGAATACATTGATCAATATAAACTTTTCTGTTATTACAGAAATATTTTAAGTTTGAATCCAAAAGGACTACATAGTAGACTTGGACAGGAGACTTCCAGACAGGCTAAATTAGAATTTAAAAGGCACTAGTTTGTCACATAGTGGGACAAGAGCTATGTTATTCACAAACACAAGAGCAAATGTATGTTATATTGGATCTCAGTCTTTATAATATGTTGGTAATGTTCATATGGCAAACCAATTAATATATATGTTTTGTTTATTCATAGATTATCTTGGTACTATGTTGTGAAGTATGTAAAAAGGAAGGATAATCCAGTGGGTAGACAACTAGTTTGAGATTTGGGAGACCTAGTTCAAATTCCTGCTCTGCCATAGATATCCTGTGTGACTTGGAGCAAGACACTTAGGGTACGTCTATACTACCCGCCAAATCGGCAGGTAGTAATCGATCTATTGGAGATAGATTTATCGCGTCTAATCTAGACGCGATAAATCGATCCCAGAAACGCTCCCCGTCGACTCCGGAACTCCAGCATGGCGAGAGGTGGAAGCGGAGTCGACGGGGGAGCGAGCCTGCGCCATGTGGACCCGAAGTAAGTAAAATTACTTCGATCTAGGATATGTCGACTTCAGCTACGCTATTCTCGTAGCTGAAGTTGCGTATCCTAGATCAATCCCTCCCCCGCCAGTGTAGACCAGCCCTTAGTCTCTCCAGGCCTCAGTTTGACTTCTATAAAGAGATGTTAGCACTTCCCTACCTCCCAGGTGAGACATTAATGATTGTGAGGCACTCAGATACTGCCATATTGGGGGCAATATAAGGACCATATATAGTTAAGGTTGTCCATCACAAGATCCTGTTTTCAGAAACACTACCATAATGCATACAGACATCAGAGCCAAATTAAGATTGCCTGGGCACACTTAATTCTGGCATTTCCTAACTACTGAGTCCTTGACCTTGCAAATTTATGATTATTTTAAAGTAGTTCTATTTTTTCATGTAGTTTCTTAAGTATTTTACCCTTCTACATTGATTAATAAAAAATTCCATCATGTGGAACCATATTGACCCCATACATGGCTCATCAGCTGGGTTGGAATCTTTATATTCACAGCACAATCCTCTACTACTTGAGATTATTGAATAATTGGTACCAATCTGAGGTTATTATTTTTCTATGGAGAACTGCCACTAATGGGGAATGAGACACACACTTCACCAGGGGGTTTCACAGCTATTTGCTAGATAGCAAAGGAATGTTGAGACAAAGGAATAACAGGTTCAAATTCCAAGTTGTGGAGTGGAGTGTTCTGTAGTGGTTATAGTGCCTTCTACCTCCTGTCCCCCCGAGTCTGTCTCCTTCTAGTTTTATCCCTAGGACTCTAGCACCTGCCTCTGTCCCCTTCATTCTGCTACCCCCCTAGCTCCTGCCCTGTCCCCCACCCTGCTCCTATCTTTTCCCTACATACAGATTCTGCCCCTGAAACCCGGCTCCTTCCCTTTCACCTCTTGGCTCCTGCCCCTAACAATCCTCCCCACACACACATCATTCCTCACTCTTCTGCATTTGCAAGTGCTTACTTCTTCTCCATCACATTATGTAGACATCACCAGGGTGTCATTGAAAAGTAGAGAGGAGACAGGCTCCATGCTGAGTTCAACTGCCTAGCACCATAACAGCCATTGTAAGGAAAGTTCTGCTCAGTCCCTACAGCCTCAGGATGGAATATGCTCAGTGCAGACAGAATCTTTGGATCTAAAAATCAGTTTGTGCATGCTCAGTAGAGATTTGGTAGCGGGTTAGAACTTTGGCAATTTTTTACATGGATAGGAAAAGGCACATCCCTTCGAAAAGGCAACCCCCCTGTTAAATGTCATTTCCTCACTCCAAAGCTCGGAGGCACTAGAGCTTCTCAATTAAACTTCTATAAGAATTTTTTTGGAAGATGCCAACACATACATTCCACTAACTTCATTCTCAGAAATGGCTGAAATGCTTTAGCTGATATTTCCCCCTCCCCACCACACACAAAATCAGCCTGTAGCAGATTCCCAACATGAAGAGTTTCAGCTCAAATTGTTTAAGTTATAAGCAACTAAAATCAGGGTCTTATATTGGAAAAGTGCTGAGCAACCTTAACTAGAGGCATCACTACTTGTACGCCATATAAACATAAAGCAAAACAAAGAGAAATGTGGACTTCATGCCATGCTGCCTTCATAGAGATATGCTGTATTCAGCAAGTGGCAGTGAGGATTTTCACTGTTCACACACACAAACACAGCCTTGGCTTTGAACACAGGTCACAAAAGCAGGCTACAAGTGAGTTCTGGAACTTTTATCTCCCCAGTGAGAAAGAAGTCACACATGAAGCAGCAGTCAGAGACCTTTTTTATATTAAGTGAGGAGGCGGCAGTAATCAGAGCATCAGTAAACTTCTGCTATATGGACTATAGTTAAAAAAAAAAGACAGACCTTATTGTGACATTCTTCAGGACACCCAGAACAGTGATCCACTGTGTAATCCCGCTGTCTCAGCAACTGATAGCTTTGTTGCTGCTAAGATGTGTGTCAGCCCCCTGGCACGCTAGCCTGTCTGCCTTGCCAACAGACTCTTCAAGAATCTGCCAGTCTAACCCTTGGCTTGCAGGTAACAATCCATGAACCCCAGTTCCCAAGTTCACCAGTGACATCTGCCTGCAGTGTCCAGTCTGTCTCACTGGATGCTCACAGAAATTATTAGGTTCACTGCCTGCAAAGAGCACCCACCAGCCTCTTAGGTTAGCTGAAGACTCACGGTTCACTTTAAGACACAGCACAAAGATGGTTTTATCATAACACAAGAATAAGTTTATTAACAAAGAACAGAGATTTAAGTGGTCCTAAGCAAAAGAAAAAGAGACAGGTATGGTTTAAAAAAATAAAAAAATAAAACACATTCCGAGTGACTAAAATGTGACCTTAGCAAATTACAATATTTGCCTAAGCACTTTTCTTACATCAAGTTACCAGCATCTCCAGCCCTCCAGGCCAAGGAGCCAATGTTCACAGAATCAAAGCGTTTTGTTCCCTTTGTTCACTAAGGGCAGGTCTTCACTACCCGCCGGATCGGCGGGTAGCAATCGATCTATCGGGGATCGATTTTTCGCATCTCGTTAAGACGCGATTAATCGATCCCCGATCACGCTCCCCGTCTGCTCCGGAAATCCACCTCATCAAAAGGCGGATGCGGAGTCGACACGGGAGCGGCAGCGATCGACTCGCCGCCGTCCTCATGGCCATGTAAGTCGATTACGATACGCCGACTTCAGCTACGCTATTCACGTAGCTGAAGTTGCGTATCGTAGATCGACCCCCTCCCCTAGTGTAGCCCAGGGCTAAGTGATGGATAACTAAAATGCCCTTTGCTCCCTTTATGTTACCCAGAGTCAATTGTCTCTGCCTCTAGAGCCATGAGGGATTCCTGCGATGCAGACTCTGTTCCTAGTGTGCCCGCAAGCTGCAGCTTGTTAGCTTGATGGCTTTGTTTACTGTATATGTAAATGTACTTTCATTGTTCTCTGTCATCTTTTAGATACATATGTCAACATTTTTTGGGGGGGTGAGAAGTAATAAATGTGTCAGGCCTGATATGAGTTATAGTATAGTGGGCCCTCTGCCCACTATAGGGGGTCCCAGGTTCACACTTATATGACAACTCTTGATATTCTTCCCTTTACAAGCCCAGTTTGGTCTGCAGCTGTAAACTGTGGGATAATGTCCGCAATTCCCATCTAGAAAATTTTAGACAATACTTAGGCATTATAATGTATAAAAGAAATTAAGCAATAGCACCCAATATTCCAATTTTATATTTTTAAAAGGTATTACCTCAGACAGTGCAAATGCAGGGATTCAGCTGACCATAGGTTATTAAAAGCTTCAGTCGCTGTTGGTTACAGATCTACATTAGACTCCTTGAAAAAGTTTGTGGTGAATCCATCATGGCCTGCTTCTTTGCTTGACAGAATGTGCCTAATAGCCGTTGCTGACTTTCTTTAGAGTAATGGAGCTTTCTTCTGCTTGACATATTGATGCCATCACTCAGTCAGGTTTTAATCATGCTTAAAATATTTTCAAGATACAGGATTCCATTCAGTCAAGCCAAAGCCATAAACCATATACATGCATTCATCACTAGCGGGCTTGATTTTCTGTATGCCAACCTTCCTGCAAATGCTCTCTACAGTGGAACTAAGATGCATTAGACAGACCTGACTGGGACTAAATTTTTAAATCATATCTTTCTTCTTTGATGCTCTGTTACTACCAATTTTCAACATATCATATTCATTTCAACATTTCATATTGGGACCTTTACTTATAAAGGCATATTTTTCCTGCCCCAACTTACTTATCTGCTTCTTCCTTACACACCTGCCAGATCTGTTACACCTTACAGTTGTAAGATACTCTCTTTTCACCCAAGTCTTTTTGCTTGCTGCTGAGAACTTCACACTGTGCTTGTTCTGTTAGAAGTTCTCTACTCTCATACTAAAGGAAAGTCCCTCACTTGCTTACAGCAAAATGTGACCTCAGATACACCCATGTGGCCCTATTTATTGCAGTGAAAATCAATGCATTCAGCTATAGAATTTGGCCCTAAAGTTATTAAAATTTATTTTAATATTGCCTTTAGGTGATCTTATGTATTACATAATTCTTCTTCAGGCTTTTAGTGAGAAGGTGCCCAGTCCTGAAAGCTCTTTGCATCGTTTGTGTGACACAAACTTGTAGGACTGGTCTTTTACATTAAAATTCAAAAAAATTTCAAAGGGCATGCAACACACACAGAGGGCATGCTAAACCCTCAGTTTGAATTTTTTACACCCAAGTTACTATGCAAGGTTGTTTTCTCAGCAAACACAAACCCAGTATTTGCTTGTGCAAACTCATTTACATGGAAATCACTTATTTGATACCTACCTACCTGATTTGCATGCATAAGTGTACACTCATAAGTCTAAGTATTTGGACACACAAATGTATGAGAACGGAGAATCCAGGTGCAATTTTAGAGGCCATTTTGAACATCTGGCATTATAAAAGAGATTATATATTATTATTTTATTCACATATTTTAATTTCAAGCAAACTGCTACATCTCTACAATTATAATCTTTCTGTATAAAAATAAAGTGCTTATGGGAGACAAATTTTAAAACCCCTATAGAAATATGCATTTTAAAAGCAATATTTTTATACATAAGTGCTGGAATCAGCATTGGACAGGGAAAATCATACATTGACTGAGCTATCACATTAACTGAAATCTTTTCTAGATAAATGGAATGTGCATTTATGGAAAATATATAATTTAGATTAATTTAAGGCTAAGAGGGACCATCGTGATCATCTAGTCTGACTTCCTGCACATCGCAGGCCACAGAACCTCATCCACCCCTCCTGTAGACACATAACCTCTGGCTATGTTACTGAAGTCCTCATGTCATGATTTAAAGAGTTCAAGTTACAGAGAATCCACTATTTTCTCTAGTTTAAACCTGCAAGTGACCTGGGCCCCATGCTACAGAGGAAGATGAAAAAACTCCAGGATGTCTGCCAATTTGGACCTGGAGAAAATTCCATCCTAGCCCCAAATATGGCAATCAGTTGGACCCTGAGCATTTTGGCAAAACCCAACAGACAGAGACCCGGGAAATAATTCTCTATAGTAACTCAGAGCCCTCCTCATCTAGTGTCCCAACACCAGCCGTTGGAGATAGTTCCTTCTAGCAGTTGCAGATCAACCACATGCCATTGTAGACAGTCTCATCATACCATTCCCTCCATAAACTTATCAAGCTTAGTCTTGAAGCCAGTTAGGTTTTTTACTCCCACTGCTTCCCTTGGAAGGCTGTTCCATAACTTCACTCCTCTGATGGTTAGAAACCTTCATCTAATTTCAAGCCTAAACTTGTTGATGGGCAGTTTATAGCCATTTATTCTTGTGTCAGCATTAGCATTTAACTTAAATAACATCTCTTCCTTCCTGGTATTTATCCCTCTGACATATTTATAGAGAGCAATCCTATCTTCCCTCAGCCTTCATCTAAACAAGTCAAGCTCTTTAAGTCTCCTCTCCTAAGGTAGGTTTTCCATTGCTCTGATCATCATGGTAGCCCTTCTCTGCACCTGTTCCAGTTTGAATTAATCTTTCTTAAACATGAGAGAACAGAATTGCAAAGCTTTCCAGATGAGGTCTCACCGGTGCCTTAAATAATGGTACTAACACTTCCCTATTTTTTTTTGTTTTTTGGAAATACCTTGCCTGATCCATCCTAGAATTTCATTAGCCTTTTTCATACTCATCATGTGATCAACCAATACACCCAGGTCTTTCTCCTCTATCACTTGCAACAGAGAAGGCCCCAATTTATAGCAAAAATTCTTGTTGTTAGTCCCTAAAGTGCATGATCTTGCACTTTGCACTATTCAATTTCTTCCCGTTTCTATTACTCCAGTTTTCAAGGTCTTCCAGGTTTTCCTGTATGATATTCCAGCCCTTCTCGGAATTGGTAATATCTTTCAACTTTGTGTCAGCCACACATTTTATTAGCACACTCCTACTTTTTGTGCCAAGGTCATTAATGAAAATGATAAATAAGAATGGTTCCAAGACCAATCCCTGAGGAACTCTAGTAGTAATCTCCTGACAGTTCACCTTTCCGTATCACCCATTTAATTGCTTGTAAAGTAGAGGCTGGCCTCAAGCAATTACCAGTCATTTTGCCATCAAGCTATTGAATTATGTTGGTCTTTGGATTATGTCTGGAGACTTGAAAATACTATCTGCATATTAGGGCCAATTTCTGTCCACAGATCCTTATTATACCCCCTTCTGAAAGTAGAATCTATTCCCTTAACTTAGTGTTGAAGCCTTTTAGAACATGAAGTTCATATTTTTAAAGACCTTCCCTCTCTAGACTGGAAAAAGTTTAAAATCTGTCAAAACCAACATTCTTTCAATAAGAAAGCCGAGACGTCTGATGGTACAGTGCTGATATATGCAAGTAAAAGTGAGTTCAATCATAATTTGCTGCAATAATGATATTAAAGTGTTTTAAAGGGGATAATTATTCTTCTACCTTTGCTGTCTATTGCAGTCAGACATTCAATTTTTCTGCTGCTCAGTAACTTGGTTAACTTCTTCAATGGTTATTACAACTGAAGAGGTAATAAACTATTAATTCTGATCTGCTGAAGCAGAGTTTCTTTTTAACTATCCCTCAATTACTCTTTATTCATATCTCTAGCAGTAGGAGGTAAAATATTAATTTCCTTTTGTTTGAGAGGATACATAGGTTTTGGTTCTACTCTGCTTCATAGTTGTCATTGAACCAGGGAAGTTAAAGATGGGGTCCACGAGCTCCATTCAGGTGGTCCGCGGATAGTTCCCTCTAAGGTACGTGCCTGGGCAGCTGTACAGAAGAGAATGAAGGGCCACCCACCTAATTAGTGGAGCCACGCAGGCATGGCTACATTGCCTGGACCCTGGAGAAGATGCACATATAAGGTGAGGTGGTGGCCTTGGGGGGAATAAGGGGCAGGTGGAAGGGAGCAGTGAGGTGAGAAGAGGAGGTGGAGGGGAATTTGGGATGTGCAGGGTTGTGGCATCCAGAGAAAGAGGCGAATTTTCCCAGCTCAAGGGCTCCAGCTGCTGGGAGAGATGGCCCTCCTTCCCAGCCTCAGCTCGGGGGCTGCTGCAGTGGGGGAGAGAGGAAGAGACCCCTCTCTTTCCCAGTCCCGGGGCTGCTGCAGCAGGTTAGAAGGGTAAGACTTAGAAAGGTTGTATTAGATAGGTAAGACTACTGATATTAAAATATGAGTGGTGTGCTTTTATTTGTAGAACAAAAAAAGTTTATTATTAATTGTTTTTATATAGCGCTTTTATTCAAAGTGCTTTGCAATAGTTAGCTAACGGTACAAACAACATTTGGAAAGATCATTAAGTGGTCTGCCGAGACCCTCAGCAATTTTTAAGGGGTCCATGAAACATTTTTTGAGAACCACTGGAATAGACCTATAAGATCACTCAGTCTATCTCCCTACAAATCCAGGATTGTTCCCTGCAATTCTTTGTCTATTGTGTTGTCCAGATTAGTTTGAAAATCCCAAGCAATGTGGGTCTCAGAATTTCCCTGGGGAAACTCTTATATAGTCTGATAAATCTACCTTTTATACACCAAGCATTTTCACTGTGTCTTGTATAGCACCAAGCACACTATCTGTGCCTGAGGGCCCCGACAGAGAAACACACAAAGGGTGGAAGGGCAAAAAGCCTTCCCCCTTATTGCACCCTGACTGCAGTGACTGGACACAACCCTGAGTGCAGGGACTTCTTCCTCCTAGTCCCTCTCGGAGTGTAAGCTACCCCCAAAGGGGACAGGAAGAACAGGAAGGAAGAGGGGCCATGGCACCTTTTCTTCTTATCCCTCCCCTCTTCCAACCCCTGGCCAGTACAGCTAGCTGGAAACAGAGAAATAAATATGCTATAGCATGTTAAGGTAGCTGGAACCCTACCAGAATTCCACTAGGGCAGTGTAGCTTTGCTTTCCCAGCTCTAGATAATAGACATCAATTGTCTCTCCATGAGGAACTTCTTCCTGATATTCAGCCTAAATTTTCCTTTAAAAAAAATAATCCATCCCATTACTCAGACCAATACCCCACATACCAGAAGCAATTATATCTCTTTATATACCCTTTTAGTATGTGAGGGCTATTATCATTTCCTCATTTAGTAGTTCTTATAGTTCTTGCGCCACCTTTATGTCTTCTTGCACCTTATATCCTTCATGAGAAAGATGGTCAGACATAACTTGTCAAATAAATTCTTGATACTATGAAACATCTTCAAATAGAGATAGTAATGTTAGCAAATGTAGTTACACTGCTTGCCATTAAAAACTATCAATGGTTGCCATAGTGTTAGCAGCGTGGAATCCCATATTGTTCTACATTCTCGTAAAGTCTGAGAAGAATTCTGTGAATAGCATGGTAAATCCATTTTGCATGCAAATTGTCACAATTACACTAGCATTGTTAAGTATCATTGCACTATAAAAGTCATTCCTCTCAGCAGCCCAAGGGCACTACTATATTAGGAGCTGAAATGTACAGATGGGCTGGAAACATAACCCTGAATTTAACACCAGGAGATTCGAAAGGTTTTTGAAATCCATACTAGTATCTTGTTCCAAATTTCACAAATGTCACCTTCTTTTTATAGACCCAGAAGCATTGATCCAAACAACTTCAAACTTTGTGGTATTGGCAATTTGATGCTTGCATTCATCTCTACTTTTAAAGTAAAGGATTTGTCACTACTCTGGCATATGTTTTAGCAATTCTGTATTAGTCTTATTGCTTTGGTGACTTTATGATTGGTCTTTATAATATTTGAAAGTTTATTAAAGTGAATGCTAAAAAGCTTATGTCACCAATATTGCCATGTTAATTTTAATGTACCAAATCCAGAGATCTTTACTCAGTTTTTAACCAGTCCTACTTAAACACAACTTCTATTTAAAGCAATTTAAGTTTGGCTTAGTAAAGAACTGACAAATGTTGAGTAAGAACATCATGATTTGGTTCAATATTAATAAAATGTTGGTATAAAATGTAACATCATGTAATATTTCTATAACCTCTCCCACCAGGGATACCTTTGAAAGGACATATGGTAACATCTGGGATTGGGTGTTTGAGGAATCCACTGGCTAGTTACTCAGGTACAGCAATAGAGATTTTAAATGGCAACAGGTAGCATACAAAGGGGAAGCATTTTAAAGAAAGAAGAGCTGGTTACATGTGTGATTGATTATAGCAAGAGAACAAATTACTGGTTTTGAAAATATTGAATACATACAACATCTCATCTTCAACTGTCCTGAATGGCCTCCATCTGCTAAACTGAACTTTTTCAGTGGCAAAGATCTTTGACTGCCTAGAGCTTTCACTCTCCCAGTAGACAGTAGGACTCTGACAGGTTGAACAACATTCTACCTTGAATAAATTGCTACCTGGGGTTATCAGAACCCAAAGCAGTGGTAACTTAACTGTTTCTCTCCAGCCTGTCTCAGGAATAAATCAATCGGAGGCACAGCTTATCCGTCTGATAAATGATTGATACAAGCAATCGTGTTCTTATCTAAAACTACATTTATTGGACTTTAAGCACACACACAAATATACAACAGATTTAGGACATCCCAGCTACAGTTACCCACAGTCTGAGATGGTTTTGAGTGATCACCAGATGGGCTTCCAGGGGCCTCTTTCCATCCATCCAATGGGGAGTTTAGATGTCCGCTCCTTTCTTGAAGAAAAGTTCCCTCGGACTTCTCCAAAGCAAATTATTTCACCTAATCTTTTATAGCTAACTCTAACAAAGCACATAATCTAAGTGACTACTAATGGGTCGGCATAGTAACCTCTACTGGGTCATCAATTCTCCTAATTTCAACATACTACTCATTATCTCAAAATATTTCTAGTATTTCCAGTCATAACAACAATATGTCAGAGGCACCTAAAACCAAGGTTGCTATTTACTCATTCTCTTCCATAACTTTCTGTCCCATCCTCCCATTCTGATTAGCAAACTGCAAGTATGCAGCTGTCTGACCTTCCCTCACAAAGGCTTACGATTATTCCTTGCTATGTTGTATTTGGTTTTCAGATGGCAGTGGCTGAATATACAAAAGGGCTGACTGCAGTACTGTCAAATTCTGGGGTACATGCACAAATGTCAAATTCTGTGATAACAAAATGGGGATGTATAATTCTGCCTTGGGATGTGAAAAGTTTTGTTTTATTCAAGTGACCAAAGGTGTGAACTTGTATAAGATGTGGCCAAACAAAAATATTAACACTGAAGGGGGGCTTTAAACATCATTAATCCAAATTATGTATTTATGTCAGATTAATCAGTGAGAAGCTCCCAAAATTGGAAAACTGGTCTACACAAAAATACATTTTGGGCTTGATCCAAAACTCATTGAAGTCGATGGGAATATTTCCACTGACTTCAATGGGCTCTGGATCAGGCACTCAGAGACATGAAATCAGTGTCTAGAATTAAGATGGAACTTTTTCTCTCTATTTAGTTCTTTTCTACTTATGTGAATGATGAAGTCCTCTGTAGCCCTTTTAAATCATGTGACTTTCCTGAAAAACCTTTGTCCACCTATTACCTATCTGCTACTGCCATGAAGAAAAATGCACAATCACATTTTAAAATGCAATATGTGTCAACTTGCCCATATTTCTTCACTATAAAAATAAGATATTTTGATAACCCCAAATTAGTTTATTTTCACTGTAGATAATTTATGTGGATCTCCTGACGTCATACTGCAAATGCTATTAACAAATGAGAGTTAGAACCATACATCTTAAATATTTTGTGTTTAAATTGTCAGAACTTAGTGCTTATGAAAACGAAAGAATAATGGTATTGCTTTGAGCAATGAATAAAATTGGCAAGTGTCCCCCAAGTCTCCCCGTGTACCTCAGTGCTACTGAATCTTAATCTTGGAACAGCTTCTAGTCCATATAATCCTGCAATTTCCTAAAGCAGAGGCTCCAAATTATATTGGATTGAGACAAACTGTGTAGTAGTTTTGAAATATGCACAAACAGGGTAATACCATATTCAGTTTCATTTGAGACCTCAAGTGAGGATTTATATCTAAATTCACACAAGTGAAAGGATAATTCAACCACTGCAACACCTCCTGACCCTCTCCCCCACATTTCATAATTTTAATAAGAATTTTAGCATAATTTAAAATTGATAAAATGGTACTGCCTAATGGAAATAACCTTATGCTTAACAGATGGAGCAGAGTTATAATACATGGCTACTGACTAATCTAATTGGCTGGTGGTATCTCAGAAATTAACATAATAAACAGACTTTTGGCCATCAGGAAAGTTAAAATTGAAGATGGGCCCAAATTAAAACCATTCATAAAATGTTGGAAGAGTTCAGATCCAGATCTGAGGCTTAGTCCCACTCCAGCTTTAATTTTGTATGATCCTGTTTAAATGTATGCTGGAACATCAGGAATAAGAAAGTTTAGAAAACATGGAGACTACCCTATAGGCATGAGACACTCTCAGATACACAATCCCCCAGAAAACACTAAAAATTCTGAGATGTAAACATATCACCTCATGAGGGACTATATATGCTGAAGAGCATAATTAAAGACAAATGGTATAAATTCTGCTACAAATTGTTGTTATACACCAGTCATGTGCAAAAGAAAAAGAGAGAGAGAAGTAAAACTCATCTAGTACTTAATTAACATTCAGCTAAAATGCATCAATAGCTGATCACTCCTAATTGACCTCATTCGGCTAAAGTAAATATTCTAAAAGTTGAACACCAGTTGAGTATCTTCAGAGGGGGAGGAATGCTGGCTGTGCACTGTCACAAGCAGATGAGCGTAAACTGAGCATTTTTGCAGATTGTTGAGTGTTAGTTAAGTGCTTTCATGCATTGATTCTTATGCCCAAATAAATCTGTTAGTCTTTAAGGTGCCACCGGACTCCTCATTGTTTTTGTGGATACAGACTAACACGGCTACCTCTCTGACACTTGTCTTCAAGAAAGTTACCCTGGAATAAGACTCAGGCCCCAGGATACTGTGGGCCTGAGTCTCTACTGCGTTGAATTTTGTGTAGTCACTTGTATTTGTGCAAAATTAATGTAAAACACAATGCAGTATTTTACACCTTTGATGCAAGGGACTGCACAAAAAACAGGCTTAATATTTAAAGAAAACAAATAATGCCCTACGTTTGTTTAGGAGACTTGGAACATACTATTGAAAGTTTCAGACTTAAATATATTTAGCTAAGATTTCAAAGCTAACCACCTAGCCATATGCAGAATATTGCATTTGTCCATGCCAGTGATCATGTGTATGTGCACCTAACCATTTTATGTTCACCAATATGCACCAATGCATTCAGCCTTTTTGGAAGATTTGACTCATATATGTTCTCATTTTAAAAGTGAGACCATTGGAATAACAAGACCAGAAATTGAAGCCCTCCGTATGGAGTGATAATGAAACATTCCCCAAACAGACCTACAGATGTCTACACCTTGTTCCTGAGGGACCACCTCTAGATTCAGTAATACCATCCTATTCGGTTCTTGACTTCTGTGTAGAGACTATGAAAAATGCCTTATTAGGACCTTATTATTGTAATAGGAACTGTACTGGATCACTGGCTTTGGCCCACCAACTTATTTCACATAGTTCATCGGAGATTAATAACTTTCAATTTCAGGCGAGATCTGTACGTGACCTACTGCTAAATACTCCATGCCCCATTACCAATTTCCTGAACCACAAGCCCCACTATTTCATTAATAGTCACTCTATAAATGAAAAATGTAGAGCTATTCCTCAGAGTCTGAAATTCTCACCCCACATATCTTCATACTTGGGGTGAGTGTATGAAGGGGGTTGGTAGGGATCATTTGAGATCCCATGAATCTTCCAACACATTGCCAATATGGGGAGTAATGGAGCCAACTCAGCATCTGAAATCAGTCCCTGTGTGGCACAAACTGCTGACTCAACCTAGTTAACAATTATTTCTCAAACAAATTTTTTACAATTTTCCATTCTACTAAGTGTTTACTTGTTATGCTGTTGAATTCTTAATGCAATAGGAAAGCGATTATGAATCCTAGTAATAAAATATTTGAATACAGAATGTACAATTTTATTTTTAGCAAAAGTTAATGGGCCAAATTCAATACTGACCCAACTCCAATTAAGTTGAAGACACGCCTGGTCTTAATTTGATTTAATGGCTTTTGTATTGTGCTAGTGACTTTTTGTCATACCAATGAATTCATTTAATGTATTGTATTTTAAGCAGAAAATATCTGCCCCTAACATCACTATTGTCACTTATTCTCTCAGCTGTTCATGTTAAAGCCATTCACATCACATTGTTTTTAAAGTGGTTTTCATGTGTGCATATAGCACAGGTAGCATAAGTGCCTGGTGATTTAGAAAAGTGCCCTTGTTTGTTGAACTATGAATTTGTGATAGACAGTCAACTCTGGTCAGAGTGCATCTTCGAAAAAGAATGTTCAAGGATCACGCTTTTGTGTTAATGAAGTCTGAAAATCCAGAGAAATGGACCATAACTTTATAATGAACAGGGCTAGTTTATAAAGAATTAATGATCACATGCTCAACTTGTCCCATTTCAAACAGCGATACATTGTGAGAGCAATTTGCATTCAATTAATTTGCTAATTAAGAAGTGGCAGTTGCTAAGGAGTGAAACTCCTGCTTAATTACCTAATAAACAAGCACAAAACATTTCAAGTGAATTAAACTTAGGAAAGAATCCTTTCTTTGTGACAAGAACTGCTTAAAGCGTAAAGACTTTATGTTGTGTTCATCCGGAAAAATAGACAACTGTGTGGTTCACTCTTGTTTTCCTTGTTTATAGTTACCCAGATTTTCAAATGGGCATAGGCAAATGGATGCAGTTACTTTTCTGTATGGCCTGCATAAGAATGCAAATCCCCCAGAGTGCATACACAAGCTGGAATTTGTGTGCACACAGGGAGATTTGCAGATCCAGCCATGATTTGCATACATACATCAAGGAATTTGCACACCCAAGGTGCATACATATAGAAGATGCAGATGCAGTTCTTTGTGACACTATGTGACAGTATGTTAATTGGTTCAATTTCTCCTCTGTGTTTTTTATGCCAGGCTATATTCAATGAAGATATCTCTGCTCCAAATCTTAACATGTGTATATATGCATGCCATCAATTTTATAGTCAAAAGGTAGGAGTGTAATAGTACGGCAAGTGGATTTATAGATAACAAGTGCTATTACTATGGGGGAAATCCTGACCCCATTTAAGTCAATAGCAAAAATCACAGTTATTTCAATGGAGGCATGATTTCACTCTAGGAGTTTTATTGTTGTTACAAAATAGATGACGACATACTTATTAGAAAGATCCTTCCTGTTGGACCAGTGATTTATCAAATCTGTTCCTGTTTTCATAGGTGACCTAAACATTAACAAAGAGAAGCCAGTTTCTCCAACTAAATAAAACTGAAATCAGTGTTTTCAAAAGTAATAATAAAGCAATGCCTATTATGAAGTCCAAACAGCTGAAGTCATAGGCGGCCAACACTCAAAGATATTTCATTCCTGGTTAGCAGATGAGCATTGTGAACGAACTTACAGGAGAGTGCTGAAATGTTAATTTCAGATGGAACCCTTCAACAGAATCCACTTTGTTGCGTATTACTCTTTCCAAAACAGCATTGTTAGATAACTGGAAGCATTTAGAGATTAGTTACGGGACACAAGACATTTGAATCTGGTTTAGGTTAATAGTCACCAAAAAACTTTGTATTGTATGGCCTACTCTGTGTCGGTGGTCTCAGTCCAGATGCTAGCAAACAAGTATCCACATGACAAAATCTGTCATTTTAGCTTTTGTTTATTATTTGTAATGTCATCACCAACATGCTATGAATCAAATAAGCATGTAAACTGAGCTACCCTCTCACCGCCCAGAACATATTTAAGTTACACTGGCAGAGCATTACTAATGGGAATGTTGTACTTTGTCAATAGAAGACATGATTGTCCAGTACTGTCAGTCTAATGCTATTCACAGGCATTAAGTTTGCTTTGATGCATTAAATGAATAACTTAGCATCACATCATCGTGCGTTACTTGCTAGCATGCAGCTTTATGTAATTTTTACAACTTTTTTTGTCTTAAACTTAAGAATAGATATTCTCTCATTAATCTTTGACCGTAAGCTCTTTTAGGTAGGGACCATCTCTGTATATGTATGTAAGTGTTCCAGAGCAGTGTTTCTCAAATTGGAGTCCGCTGATCAACTGCTTCTCCTCCCTCCCTACCTCAACTCATGCCCCTTCCTCTATCTCCTGGAGGCTACTGAAGCCAAACCGGAAGATTTTAGGAGCTAAAAGTCCAGCAGGACAGTGGGGTTAAGGCAGGCTCCCTGCCTGCCCTGGCTCCGTGCAGCTCCCAGAAGCAGCTGGGGGTCTCCGCACGCTGCCCCCACCCCAAGCACCGACTTTGCAGTTCTTATTGACTGGGAACTGCGGCTAATGGGAGCTGATGGGGCGATGCCTGCAGGCAGGGGCAGCGTGTGGAGACCTTCTGGCCCCCCGCCCCGGAGCTGCTGCCAGAGAGATGTGCCAGTCACTTTCGGGAGCTGCCCCAGGTAAGCAGCGCCCGGCCAGAGCCTGCACCCTTCACCCTCTACAGCACCGAACCCCTCACCCCAGCCCAGATCCCACACCCTTCACCCAAACTCCCTCCCAGCGCCTTCACCCCAACCCCCTACCTCAGCCCCGTGAAAGTAAGTGAGGGTGGGGGAGAGTGAGTAATGGAGGCGGGATGGAGTGAGTGGGGCGTGGAACGAAGTGGGCCGGGGGAGGAGCCTTGGGGGAAGGGGTGGGGTGGGGTGGGGCCCGGGACTGAGTGGGAGGGTCCCAAAATATTTAAATCAAAATGGGAGTCCTTGAGTTGATAGGTTTGAGAACCGCTGTTCTAGAGCAATGGGGTCCCGGCCTCTAGTTGCCACCACAGATTTAATAATAGACATGTACAAGGCAAAGGAACATTGTAATGGGTAATGAACTGCCATCAAGACTCAGATGACAATAGGAAGCCAAATTAAATAAGTAGAGGGTGGTATGAAGGGGATGCACGCAGTCTATTTTCTGTGCTTGCCAGCACCTTAAGAAGTTATTGTTAGTGCTGTTCTTCAGTGAAACTGGTCAGTATTTTAATAATATCTCTTGCTCGGCAACTTAGCCCCATTTCAGAGAACTTTAAAGTTACCTTGCTTGGATTTAATTTCACACAAATATGATTAGCAGCCGCACTACTGAATAGACTATCTCCTCTTTTTTCCCTGCTCTTCCTTGGGATGGCAGAAAAGAGAGAAAGTGACCTAAAATAACAATAAGCTTGAGTGGAGATTCTTGTTATACATTATTTCTAGACTGAATTTTTCTTCCCTCATTTTCCAATGAATTCATTGCTTTAGAGAAGTGTTGAAATGACAAGCTTGAGACTAAAGTATTATTTGTTCACAGAAGAGGTAAAGAATGGCTAATGGCACAGCAAGCTTCTCTACACTGCCAA
The DNA here is from genome assembly GCA_033296515.1 of Macrochelys suwanniensis. NCBI lineage: Eukaryota > Metazoa > Chordata > Testudines > Chelydridae > Macrochelys > Macrochelys suwanniensis. Next base: position 132,439,352 of record CM065776.1, on the reverse strand, counting down.
AGAGTCTCAACACCAATCTGTAGGGACTGTATCAAGGGGTGAGATGGTTACTCTAGTTCAATCTCCATATCAATTCAGCCACTGGCTGTTTTTCTTAAAATGTGCCAATTGGGATAGTGTTTTTTGTGATATGGAAACTTGTCCACTGGGTTTAAACCAACTCTTTTCAGTAAGGCCGCAAGCTAGCTACCAGACTCACAACTGACCTGATATGGTTTTGAACTGAACACTATACACACTATACGTGAAATCCATTTTGAACCCAATTTTCAAACGTCAATATCTAAATCCATAGGCACTTGAATACCTACTTTAGGCATTTAAGAGATATTTAGGTGCCTAGCGAAGTAAAGAGTCCACTAGATTCCATTAAAGTCTTTCAGTTCTCTTGTATTGGTTTCTCCTGATTTCAGCTAGTCTGTGTTGGTATAATTTGGGGGACCAGTAGTGCTATTAATCCTTAGACAAACAGATCCATTGCTCTGTTCCAAAACTTAACTGACCGAGTAGAGCCAACTAAGAACCAATGGAAAGTTTCTACAGGAATTTCCACTGAGGGACATATAATAGATATTTGCATGCTTAATGGATTTGCCCAACTTTAGGATGTGTAGTTTGAAAATTTGACCTTGAATCATGTTCCCAATCCCAGCAATGGCCAGCAAACCAAAAAATACAACAGAACAAACGTGATAATTATAGCTGGCTGGGGCAGAGGGTTGGAGTGTGTGGCGGGGGTGAGGTCTCCGGCTGGGGCTGCGGGCTCTGGGGTGGGGCTGGGGCTGGGGAGTTTGGGATGCAGGAGGGTGATCCTGGCTGAGTCCGAGGGGTTTGGCGGGCGCGAGTGAGATCAGGACTGGGGCAGATGGTTGGGTCATGGGAGGAGGTCAGGGGTGCAGGCTCCAGGCAGCACTTACCTCAAGCAGCTCCCGGAAGCAGTGGCATATCCCCCCTCTAGCTCCTATAAGGAGGCACAGCCAGGAAGCTCTGCATGTTGCCTTGTCCACAAGGCACTGCCCCCGCAGCTCCCAGAAGCAGCAGCATGTTCTCCCTCCAGCTCCTATGTGGCAGCATGGCGCCAGCCAGGCAGCTCTGTGTGCTGCCCAAACCACAGGTGTCACTCCTGCAAGTCCTATTGGCCGCGGTTCCAGCCAATGGGAGCTGTGGGGGCGGCACTTGGGGCGGGGTCAGCATGTGGAGCCCCTGGCTGTTCTTACCTTAGGAGCCGAGTGGGGGGGACATGCCACTGCTTCTGGGAGTCACACAGAATCACGCACGCGTGGAGCAGGGCAAGTCCCCAACCCTGCTCCTAGGCATGAGCTCGAGGGCAGATTAAAAGGGCTCATGGGCCAGATGTGGCCCATGGGCCATAGTTTGCTCACCCCTGCACTGGAGTTTAGGCTATTCTGGGGTCGTTTGCTTTCAGTCTGTCCTGTTGAAGCTGTTCCACTTTGCATAAATACTTGAATATTCCTTGAAGCAGGGTCATGAACTCAGGCCTTCTGCCTGCCAGGTGAGTGCCCTCACTACTCCCCTGGGAGATAGGAGATGTCAATTCAAATCCCACATCTGAATAAGGGGAATGGAGAAGATATGAATTCACATTTCCTACCTCCCAGTGCCTTAATCACTCGGCTAAAGAGCTATCTTCTTTCTCTCTTTGGCTCAATATATATTTAAGTGTTTATACAAAATAGAACATCTTCAATAGGAGTGTTTGAAAGCACATACACTTTTCTAAATGTGGCCCTGAAAAAAGTTTTTCTAGCAGAAATGAATTGGGTCAAATTTGCAAATAGTTTTGGATCAACCAAAAGTGAATTTTCTGATGAATAAAACTATTCTCCTGAAGAGTTCTCCCAGCTCTACTCACAAGTCATAAAATAAATGCCTAAAACTTCTCTCCCTGGAGAATCTCTCTGTTTCAGTGAACATAACTTCCTTAATTAAGCTATATAAAATATGTACAACCAGTCTTATTAACACAAGCCACCATAAAATGCATACTTAGAGAAAAATGATTATATGGACAATTAATGTCAGTTTAGTTTTCTGTTCAATGTTAATGCTTGCACAGAAAATTAAAATGAAGTGTGAGTTAAGTTCTCCCAGAAGACTATAAACGCAATGCACTTTTTGTAAAATAAAATGTAACATTGTTTTGAGGTCACCAAGTGTAATAGTTGTCTTCCATTCATTAGTTTTACACTTCTATTGATTATTTCCTCTAAAAACACTGCATCACGTATTTCCTTCTCAACTGCTAGGGCAGCAAGGATTTAATTTATTTGGCACTCTTGTGCCTCTTAACTACATAGGCAAATGCTAACACTGTCCTAGCTTTAGTTTCAAAAAGACACATAGTGTATTTTTAGTATCAGAGAATAAAATAGCAGAAAACCTGAATAAACCAGTAAACCTACACACTGCCATCAATACCTACCTTATCTCTTAATTAGCCTTAGTGAATATCTCTGCATTTTACATTCCAAAATGTAGTGTGTTGCCAAGATGGGGAACATCCCAACAGTCCCGAGAGTGGCAGACTGCCACTATCTCTTCCTTTCTGCAACCAAATGATCAGCACACCGTCTTTTTTGGATTGCAGAGGGCACCAGCTGTTGTTATGAACTTGTTTTCAAACCAGCACAGTTTCAGCAGAAAATACTTCATCAACAAGTTGCTATTATGCCAGAACATAATTACACTTTCCAGAGTGATACCAAACCACATATTGTGCAAGCCAGGTGAAGATACCCTTTATGAAACATATTAGTTTACATACTCAGGGTATTGTCTAATGCCCTTTGAAGTCAATGGAAAGACTTCCATTGACTTCTGTGGGCATTTGGTCTGGCCACTCAATCTCAGTATAAGTCCTATTTTACAGTCAAAACCTGACGTCCTTACTCACTTTTTAATTAGTCCTTACTTCTATATTGAATTATTAGTTATTTTTATTTCTTATATATTTTATCTTGTGCTGACAGTAAGCTCAGTGTTGTAGAAAACACAGGGCAAACCACTATCCCTGTCCTATGGAGCCTGTCCATCTGTACAGGTTCTTGTATTGGTGCTCGCGATATGTAGGTTTACCATCAGACTGGACAGACAAATCAGTTCAGACACAAAATGTCAACAGAAGAAATTTGTGATATTATGGTGCAACTCTCCACCTCCCACTTGTGTCATGGCTAGATGCAGAATGGTCATAAAGCAACAAGAAAGGCTGTTCACATCTTTGATCTTGCTCCTTCCCATTACAGCTAGATTACTGGAAAATTTGTCTCTGTTTTACATAATATTCATGAGAATTTATAAGGAGAGGCATTACAGTCATAGGTCAATCTTGCTTGTTTATTTTTTCCTTTTTCTTTTCTTTCTTAATGAATAGAATTAATAAGAAAACAAAAGACTTTTGACATCCATTTCTCCAAGGGAGGAATGTTTCTGAGTCACACACACTAGAGGACTTCAGAAACAGCAAATATTTTTTCTATGATATTTCATCAAAAAAATATTATCAGTTTCATTCCAGGACTTTTTTTTTAATCACAGTATTTTGATTTTCATGGAACTTTCTAGAAAGGTAGGGGTTTTTTTTCCAAATTATTAAGCTTCAAAATATGTCACATCTAATATCAAACTTTTCATGTGCATATACCACATGGCGTTTTTAAAATCCTGTATCTGCCTCTCCATTAAGGGGAGAAGTGGACTCTAGTGATTTTACATGGTAGCATAATGTTAAAGTCTGTAGCCTTTCACTGGCGCGGGAAAAAAGGTGATCTGAAAAGGAACATTATTTTTTTTAAATCAGAACTGCCAGCAAGCAAAGAATGTTAAGTGAAATATATATGTATATATTATCTCAAACACACACACTATGTCATTATAATGGCAGATTTGAATGACTTTTCCGGGGATAGGACTTTGAACTACAGCTCTCACATTGTTACCAGCTCATTATTGATTACACTTGGTAAAACCACCAATTGTCAGACAAGTGAATCAACTCAGATGGATTCAGTGCCAACTAAGATTGCATTTCATTTATCAAATTCATATTGGTTCCTCAGTGATGGGTGATAAATAAAAGCACATGAACTATCAAGAGCAACAAAGAATTTCTGAGTTATTTTAATGCATTTACAAGGATGTAAGGAAACTGCTCTTGTGCATACTATGAAAACATAGCCTGTGAGCCACAGTTAATAAATATATTTTGTCATACAACAAACTAAACCACTAGTCATTGATTATACTTCTCATTGAAGTCCTGTCATACAATTGAACAATTTGCCTATCGCTTTTAAATCAAGTAGGAGACACACTCCACCCCACTCAGCAATGACCTCTGTTTGAATTCAGATACTGTGCAGTAAATACAGCAACTCCTCACTTAAAGTCACCCCGGTTAATGTTGTTTCATTGTTAAGTTGCTGATCAATTAGGGAACATGCTTGTTTAAAGTTGTGAAATGCTCCCTTCTAATGTCATTTGCAGGCTATCAGTTGCCGGTAGTTCAGCTGTCCCTTCCCCCACTGCCATGTGCTGCTCCCCAAGACTCCTGCCTGCTTCCTGTGTGAGGGGGAGGGGAAGAAGAGGGGGGCTTATGTCCCCCTGCTCACCCCATCTTCCTTAGAGCAGGGGGGACACACGAGGGAGGGAGCTGCTACCTTAGGCAGAAGCTGCAGCTGTGGGGCTTGCTGATCTAATTAACAAGGCAGTGTACTTCTGACCCCACTCTTGATACTTAAAGGAGAAAATGTGCATCTCTATCTCTGAAACAAACACAGGTGTGTGTCTCTGACTGCCCTCCCTCCTTTCCTGCTGCCTTGAGGAATGTGAGAGTTAACCCTTGAGGTCTCAGCCAACCGCCGGTTCTTTTAGTAGTAAGGCATTCCCTGGGAAATTCCCACCCTCTGACTCCTCCACCTCAACCAAGCTTCACAATCATCATCACTGTGTACCAGTATTCAATTGTTTGTTTAAAACTTATAGTGTATGTGTCTGTGTGTGTGTGTAGTCTTTTGTCTGGTGAAAAAAAATTCCCTGGAACCTAACACCCTCATTTACATTAATTCTTATGGGGAAATTGGATTTAACATCATTTTGCTTAAAGTCGCATTTTTCAGGAACATAACTACAATGTTAAGTGAGGAATTACTGTACAGTGCATATCACTCAGCAAGGATAAGATACCAGGATAAGATAAGCTATTCTGGGAGCATGGGGAAAAAGAGGATGCCAATGAAGGTGGGGAAAAGGTAGTTATAGCTTGTCAATCCAGATATTTTAGAAGAATTTTTTATTAAAAAAAAGGAGGGAAACAAAGAACTGGTATGTTAAGACATCATCATGCTGGGCGACACAGTTGGCCTTGATATGATACCTGTGAGTCACTGTTAGCACAAAGGAACCATAAAGTCACCTTAATCAGGTAGCTGGGGATTTGCTTGGCATGGAATGTAAAATATAGATATCTTTATCTTTCATGCAAATCATGTCAGCTGGTCTTAGGTAAATCTAAGCCATGGCCAGCTCCTATGTTTTTTTTAAATACCACTTTTCTCTGTCTGCAGTAGAAGCTCAATCATGTGTAACATTATCCTACATTAAAAATGTTTAACACATTTTCTAACATAATTCATTTTTTCAAGGTAGACATGGCTGTACCGTGACAGTTGTATCTCTATGTTCACTCTTTTTACAAGACTATGATAATTTTTGTACAAAGTATGCCTTGTGAGGCATCATTTGAAAAGTCATAATTTTCTGATCATTTTTGTCCTGCTAAAATACATGTGGCAACATAGTATGTAAGGTTATAACATTCTACTGTATAACATTACTGAGACATGTTCCAAGTTTAGAAAAGCAGACACAAACTAGTTCCTCAAAGACAAAACGCAAACTGACTCCTCACAGCCAGGTGTCAACAAAATCAAATGGGCTATTACATGGTTAAGTGGCCATTCTTTGGCAGAAAAAAGGGTATGACTGAGAACTCTACATTTTTACAAGGAGCGGGGAGGAAAAATTATTCTCCTTAACCTCTGAGGATAGGACAAGAAGCAATGGGCTTAAATTGCAGGAAGAAGAGGTTTAGGTAGGACACTAGGAATAACTTCCTAACTGTCAGGGTGGTTAAGCACTGGAATAAATTGCCCAGGGAGGTTGTGGAATCTCCATCATTGGAGATCTTTAAGAGCGGGTTAGACAAACACCTGTCATGGCAGATCTAGATAATACTTCATTCTGCCATAAGTGCACGGGACTGGACTAGATTACCTCTTGGGGTCCTTTCCAGTCCTATGTTTCTATGATTCTATGATTTGGCAAAAAACAGCTGGAGGTTCCCATCCCCACATATCTTCTATCTCCTGAACCTCAGCTGGAAGTGATTCTCAAAGAAAAGGAGAACTATAAGAAAAGGAAGCACATTCCCCAAATACACCTCCCTGTCTCTCTGCCCATAGCATAAACAACACCTGAAGGACAGATAAATTAATATTGAACTGGGGAGGATTCCTGGCTGAAAGGCTTCCAGCCAGTAAGACAGCTGACCCATATGGTGAGAGAAACCTTTGCTTTGAATTCATTTAGTTTGTTAATTTAGATATTAATTGTGTTTTACCTTTTATTTGCTAGTAACCAATACTGACTCTTATGCCTCGTTACCTGTAATCACTTAAAAACTATCTTTCTGTAGTTAATAAAATTATTTGATTGTTTTATCAACACCAGTGTGTGTTTGGAGAAGTGTTTGGGAAACTTCATTTGGGATTACAAGATTTGTGCATATAACTTCCTATTAATGACATGATGGACTTTATATGAGCTTGTATTGCCCAGGAGGACGCCGGGCAGTACAAGATGCATGTTTTTTGGGGAAAGTCCAGGACTGGGAGTTTGCTGGTGTGGCCCTGCAGTTTAATTCCTGGGTGACTGGCTAGTGCACTCATACAGTATAGCTGGGGGCTATTGCTGGAGGCTGTGTGTGGGCAGACCAGGAGTGGTTCCTCTCACAGCAAAGCAGTGTAAAAGGCTCCCCAGGTTGGAGAATTGAGAGGACACAGTTGTCCATCAGTCCAGACTGTACCCTGGTAATGTCACATCTACATTGTGCTCATTTTTTTACAGAGACTAGATTCCTCTGTCATTATCAGCCACACAATTTTCACTTTAAGAGCATTAAAACTTACAAGTCACAATTTTGGATTTGTTAGAAGCTCCATCTTTCAATAAGGGCAGGTCTTCACTACCCGCCGGATCGGCGGGTAGCAATCGATCTATCGGGGATCGATTTTTCGCGTCTCGTTAAGACGCGATTAATCGATCCCCGATCGTGCTCCCCGTCGGCGCCGGCAATCCACCGCATCGAAAGGCGGAAGCGGAGTCGACGGGGGAGCTGCAGCGATCGACTCGCCACCGTCCTCATCCCCAGGTAAGCCGACTACGATACGCCGACTTCAGCTACGCTATTCCCGTAGCTGAAGTTGCGTATCGTAGATCGACCCCCTCCCCTAGTGTAGCCCTGGGCTAAGAGAACTGCTGTGGCAGAGAGTGCTCCTTTTTCACTGAATGATCACAGCTGCATTTTGTGAATTTGGGAAGGTTTAGATTGCCACTTAATTCACAATATCTTAAGAGCATTTCCAAAGTTACCATAACTGAGTCTTTAAAGCTTTTCCCCCCTGCTTACTTTTCAGTTTCAGAACTCTAGAAAACATCCAGTAAATATTTTTGTTTACAAAAAAAACCTCCCTAACCTTGACAACTTTAAACCCTGCTCACAGACTCAAGACAGATATGGTTCAACCACTGAGTTTTATGAATTTTGCTACAGGCTTTAGTGTAAAGTATGCTACCAAAATTATAGTTGACATAAAATAAACAGTAAAAAAAAGTTCTATTTTTTCTCTTACTATATTTTGTTACACCATTTTGCATGATGTGTTAACATAATGAAATCAGACAAAAATCATGTTATCATACACTTCATGGACCTGGAATGCTTATGTTGAGCTTATCAACGTAGTATATTTGTGCTTTACAGAATGAAATATACACATTCTGATAATTGTTTTATCTCTCTCAGAATGCAGCAAGAGTTTATTACTGACGGAAAGTTAAGCTGAAGTAGTGAGAGTTACATAATCACTAAAGGGATGACGTTCATGATCTTTTCTGATTTCTTTAGGGTGCAGTTCATGAGTGGCTTAGAGAGCATTCAGGCAACTTAGCTGGATGTGTCCCTGCATGTTGCTGGCTGAGTGATGACAGTCCCTGGAGGGGTTTGCTGCTTGTCACTAGCATGGCATTGTAAGAGACAGCCCAGGCTGGAGAGTTAAGGGGGCATAGTGGTCTCACAGTTCTAGGTTGTACCCTGGGGGTCTGTCACACCATGTAAATTGCTAATCCTTTCGGAATCCCTCAATTATATCCGCTGCATTGAGTTTGACAGGATAATTATGCAATGTGTCAAAAATCTCTTTTTATCATTTAAAATTTGCTACCTTTCAATTTAATTGGCTGTCCTTTTCTTGTATGAGGAGAAAGGATAAACAAGAGTGCCTGATCTTCCTTCTTTATGCCATTCATTATCTTGTATAATTCCATCCTCAAAGTCAGTTATGGTCAGTCCTAATGTGTAATCTCTATTCCATATGCAATAATAAACAACTTGCCTCAAATGTATGTAGACACACACACACACACACACACACACACACAAACACACACACATGGAGCTGATAGTGATCCCTATATTTAGATTGACTAACACTTTCCAGGTTAAAGGATTCTTACTACCTTTCCTTGAAAAGTTCTCAGTCCCACACTGTTTGCAGAAGACCTTTGATAGTCGGCATGGAGGAAGCACTTGAGTTAGATAAATGTCTTTTCTTTCTTCCATGAAATTTTCTCTCAGCAAAGTCAGAATGGAAACTGTGAAAAATCATCAATTCCTTCTCCCACTTGCATTCCTCAGGAAAATGTTGTCAACTTCTCAAAACAAGAACACAGGCATGAACATTCTAAGGCCAGTCTGACACCACTGCCAAAGCAGTAGCAACACTGCCGCTACTGTACTGGGAACAGCTGGGGACTCGCTGGAGAGGGACAGAAGCAGGCTGGGCTCCTCCGCCAACATATCTGGACACAGCACATAATCTCAGAGACCTGTTCCCTTCCCTGGAGCCCCCTCCCTCCCTGGGGCAGGAACTGGGCCAATAGCACCCTCCCCAGACACTTGTTCATATGCGTTATGAACACACACCATTTTTTCCCCAAAGGAGTCCTACCTCTTTTAGTGTACAGGTTGAATGCACAAGGGAGCAGAAAAAAAAGCTGCATGAGCAGCCATAAATCTAGCATTTCCCAAGTGCTTGATATATCTCCTAAATAATCGTCTTTTAATGTCATTTTTAGTATATCATTTCAACATAAACACCCACACACAAATATACACACCATAAACAAGAAGCACCCTGACAATTTCCATCTAATAAAATCTGTAGTACAAAACTAACACAATCATTAAGTTTTTGTAATTAGTGCTAGTTTCTGAGGAATTCTGGAGGAAATGTTAAAATGGCACAAAAAGCAGTTAGAAGCCTAACTGTCATTTGTTTCTTCCAAAGTCACCCCTCCATCACTGCAGCTATTTGCCATAAAACTTCAAACAGGAAAACAGTGAAACTCTTAAAGAATGTGTGTATTTGTATGTGTACATAGATATAGATAGATTAGATAGATAGATATACACACACACACTAATTATATCCTAGCAATAAAAACCTTGTAAAACAACAGGACTATCCTGAGGAATTAGTGACCATCTGGAATTAATTAACTCTCAGACAATTATGCCCAAGAAATGTGCCATACCTCGTTATAGGTAATGCACAGCTAGGAACCTGTCACATTACTTGTGTTATATAAGACATGTTCAACTTAATACTCTGTTCCATTTCATCAGAGGATGTTTTCTAATTTGTTCAGAACAATATTTGAATCAGTTTGCTCATATCCCATAAACATTTCACAATTGAGTAAACTTCCCAGCTAGTTATATTCAAATTAGCTGGCAGCATATTTGCCAATTGCTTTCCTTCTCGATAATAATAGCATTCAGTTACCAGAATTGTCAGAGGAACAGGTATGTCAGTAACCTGAAAACCGTAGGTGACTGAAAGAAAAAAAGGAAAAAAAAATCCGATCTCCCTGTTTGGTGTGCTTGCTGGGTGTAAGGCACTTGAATAACTCAACGGTGTTTAATTAGACAAGCTGTTGGGAATGTAAATTCCAAAGCTTATTAAAATTAGCTTCTCAAGGAAGCTTGAAACTAAAACTTGCCTTGCTTGAAACTTCTTTCATAACAGAGAGTGTGGCATAAAATATATTAATCTGCTCTTGTTTATTGTTTTGATAAATATCATCAAGGTGAAGTCATTGATCTGATTTTCTCTTCCCTTATTTTCTGAACTAACTAGAATAAAATTGAAATTAAAAGGTTTCATGCTCAGGTGGATGCCTTCCAGGGTGCTGTCAGAAATATACAGATTACACACTGGGTTGCAGCAGGTAACTAGCAAAACAGTTTTTTAATTATTATTTTTTCAAATCCAGACAAATGAGACTATAGATGCATAGTGCAGTATGCCCCCTCCATATGCTCTTGACATATGCACTTTAACCAGCACTGCAGAATCCCAGAGCAAAAACCACTCCCACCCCTGTTGCCTGTTTTATCTTATTATAGCTTTTTAAAAAAATTTAGTCATGCTAAGCTCCAAACTCGTTTACCTTTGGATCCCCCATTGGAGGCACTTAGCAGCTCATCCCACTCAAGATGCTGCTGTGTTTCTACAAAAAAAAACAAAAACAAAACAAAAACATAGCAGAAGTTATCCTACTGAAGTCAGAAAGTTGCAGGTTTCTGGTTTGGGTTTTTTGTTTGTTCTTATTTCAATCATTGTGCATTGACTAGGATAAGGTGCATGTCCCAGGTCTCTGGAGTGGTAAATGAGAGCATTGTTGTCACAAAACTCAGCCTTTGAAGACTTTGGTGCAAGATGCATGTATATTAAAAAAAAAACACTCAGAGACTGAGGACAATTCACCTGCAGCCAAAAGTAAAGAGGTGGAGAATAGAACAAACAGCCTACTTGAGACCCTGATCAGTGGCGTAGCCAGGTTTAGAGCACAGGGGGAGCGGTGCTATAAAAAGGCGCCTCCCCGCTCCCCCTGTACTCGCCTGGCGGCGCTTTAAAGGGCCCGGGGCTCTAGCAGCTGCGGAGCCCCTGGCCCTTTAAAGCGCCCCCGGAGCTCCGGCAGCAGTGCTGCGGCGGTGCTTTAAAAGGCCCGCGGCTCCCCGCAGTGGCAGAAGACACGGGCCTTTTAAAGCGTCCCCCCCCGCCGCTCCCCCAGCCCGGCTCTGGCAGCGGGGCTCGGGGGAGCCGCGGGCCGTTTAAAGCGCCGCCCGAGCCCCGCTGCCAGAGCGGGGCTTGGGCGGCACTTTAAAAGGCCCGCAGCTGCAAGAGCCGCTCGGAGCAGCCCAAGGGCCTTTTAACTTGCCGCCCGAGCCCGGCTCAGGGAGCGGGGCTCGGGTGGCGCTTTTTAAGGCACCGCTTCTCCTCACAGGGGAGGAGCTTGGCTACGCTACTGACTCTGATAGGAAGGAAAGTATTGATATAAGGTAAAATGCACCACTGTGCAGCGGCCCAGAATAAGGCCTATATCCTATTCAACTCACATTTTAGTGTTTGGTCTAGTCTACACACAGATTTGTAGTGATCTAACCATTTCAGTTAGGGGTGGGTTTTTTTAAACGAAAATTCTTATGCCAATGCAACCCCACCCTTTATACCTTATTCTCCCTCCAGTATGGGAATAGCTATACTGGTATAGCACTTTTATACTGGTAGAACTCTGTCTGCATTGTACTTAATTAGCTTTGCCAATATAAAAAAGCGTTAAAACTTGTGTTTAGACAAAGCTTTTTTTTGAAGGCTTAAGTGGTAGATAGACTTTGTGCTGGCCTTGTACACCTCCATTGTGGTTCATTATTGAAATCAATCTAGTGCATAGCACTGCTCCAAGTATCCAACAAACATCTGCAAAACTGCCTTTTATGGCAGCATAAAATGATTACAGACTGCCCTATATTGGGTGGTATGGCTTTTGAGCTCTTATTGATAATTACTTGAGCTTGTGGTGTTTATTTTTAATACACAATGGACACGTTTTCTGCACAACATGTTTTGATACAGATGTGTGGGAAAGGACACAGATTATTTGTGGACATATTCCCCTAGGGCTCACAATCACTAAACAGTACACTGTGAAACTTTTTTGTGTGACAAGACAGTTGGGTAATTATATTTAGGGCAGGAGACCTGAACTGAAGACATTGGAATTGCATTACAGTCCATATTTGACATTTTCGTTTTGTTTTAGCAATCTTAAAGAGTCTTGCCAACACTCAAAGTTATTTGTGCAAGATTTATTCCCTTCTTTTAAATTAGAGCAAGTGTATTGGCCTGAAGGTACCTCTTGCATTGAGCTTGGCAAGAGACTGCAGCCCAGCAGCCCTGATAAGATTACAAGGACAACTAGAAGGCCTTTATTAAGAATCTCATAGCCACAAACTAACCTTGTTTTAATCTATTCAGGACTGAAAAGACATCTGGCTGCATGATACAGACAGCAGTTTAGCACCCCAGCTACAAAGACCTGAATCCCACTCTGAATGCATTCACTGCATCCACAGGGACAAACACATGTCCGAAATCAGATGTGAATCCAGATAGAATTTGTTCCTAACTAGTCTAGCATTCGGGGATGCCACGGACCTGCTGGGCAAGTCACTTCACCTCTCTGTTTCATTTCCCCATCTGTATAATGTGGATAATGATATTTTCTTACCTTTTTAAAACCATTTGTGCCATGTAAGAGCTTATTATTATATAGTAAGCTCTTAGTCATAACATGGAGCATAGAAATTAGAATGCTGCTTTGATTACACTAGATGCTAAATGAAACAGAGACACAGAAAGTATAACACAAATTAAGGGCCAGATTTTGACTCATGCTAAAATAATCATGCATGTCATACATGATCACATTATGGATCTCTGGAGCACAGCTTGGGCATGAGACGTATGTGGGAAAAGAAGGAGCTGCACTCCCAGTACTCTTTTATCAACACCTTTTATATACCCGCCAGCAGCTGAGAGTCAGCACAAGGGAGAAAATAAACCACACCTTTTTTCAGAGCTGCTGTAAGATACATCCCTGTGGAAAACTGAACTGGGGTGCTCCAGTTACACTCTGGATTTAGAGTAAAATCACAATCCAGCCCTAAACCTAGTGTTCAATGCTGAGAATAGGCTTGTTTCTAGCACTTTTACTCACCCTAGGTCATTCTTTATTTCATGAATAGTCCTTTTGAAATCCATGGGACTACCACAGGACTAAGGTTCTACGTAGTATAGGAGTGGGAGAATCTGGCCCATTGTGAGCTGAAATATGGGTTTACTCTGATTTTGTCCTCTGGACAGTTACCCTACATCTGTCATCTTGTAGTATTTGCAGAAAGAGCAGCAGCCTCGTCTAATTTCTGTGTTTCAACTCTTAACTTCCATTGTAATTTATATCTCTGCCTCATAGACGATTTCATCATCCAGAGTGGGGGGTGTAACTTAAATTCTGTTATTTTGCCAAGATGAGATATTACAGGTCTCCTGAGTCAATGGCTATCTGACTAAAGGATTTTAGTCCACACAGTGACAGACTTGAGGATCGCAATTTTACAACAGATAAACTTAAAAAACAGGCTACAAGGAGGAGCTGTTGAACTTAAATTGATATGCAAACTAGATACCATCATCTCAGGATTAAATAGAGACTGGGAATGGCTTGGCCATTACGTTAATTGATTCTATTTCCCTTAAGTTAACGATCCTCATTCACACCTGTGTGTCAACTGTCCGCAATGGCCATCTTGTTTATCACTTCAAAGGTTTTTCTTCCCCTGCTGTTATGGTTCCTCTCAATTAATTAGCCTCTTAAGGTTGGTATAGGCACTTCCACCTTATCATGTTTCTCTGACTGTATAAATATCTGTCCACTGTATGTTCCATTCCATGCATCCGATGAAGTGGGTTCTAACCCACCAAAGCTTATGCTGAAATAAATTTGTTAGTCTCTAAGGTGCCACAAGTATTTCTTTCTTTCTTATTTTCTTTTTGCTGACACAGACTAACACGGCTACTACACTGTAACCTAAAGGATTTATGTCACTACATTTTATGCATACAAATATTTTATGTATTCACCCTTATCCTTACTTGAGGGTATCAGTTTTCCATGTGGGTTCTATGTTGTCTCTGCATTAAAATTGAAAAATAAGTATCTGGGGCACAATTCTGTACACACTGAATTCAATAGGACTGAGAGTTACACCTCTAGCTCACTGAGATCAAGTCTACAATGAATTAGTTTGCTTACATGAATGCCACTGATCTTTAATGGAATACAGTGCAATGAGACTCTTTGGGTATAAGACATTTCCCTCTATTAACTGAACTAGTTCAGCTGTTCCTTTAACTAACCCAGTAGGTTAAGGTAAAGTGTCCAGTTTGAGCACACATGATCTTGTACATGCTACACGTGAACAAATCCCCCTGGAGTCTAAGTACATCACACAGCCACTTTGAATTGGCACTTTGATTATTTCAACTACAATCCTACCAGCATATTTCAAATACGGGACTTTTGCAATATCCCAGCATAGGTGCCAACTCCGTGGGTGCTGCGGGGTTGGAGCACCCACAGGGAAAAATTAGCAGGTGCTCTGTTCTCACCGGCAGCCAAGCTTCCCCCACCCCCAGCCCCACCCTCTCCTCGCCTCCTACTCCCCCAAGCACCGCATCCCTGCTCCTCCCCTGAGCACACCACGTCCCCACTCCTCCCCCCTCCCAGTGCTTCCCGCCCACTGCCTAACAGCTGTTTGGTGGCACTTAGGACTTTCCGGGAGGGAAGGGGAGGAGTGAGTACATGGCACGTTCGGGGGAGGAGGTGGTAAAGAGGAGGGGCAGGGGCAGGGGCGGGGACTGGGGGGAAATTGGAATGGGGGAAGGGTGGTGCAGGGGCAAGCAGGGGGGATCAAGCACCCATGGGGCAGACGGGAAGTCGGTGCCTATAGGCTGGGGGTCTCTTCAAACACCAAGGACTTCATTTTCTCATCTAAGCTTCATCTTGAACCATGTTCTCAACTGTCAGACTGGCTGAAAGTGTAAGGATCTGTGGGACAAGAACCTGGCTCTGTAGAGCCTGGGACATCTGATAGTCCCATATTGCTATTGGGAGGCCATGCAGAGCCCCATCCAAGGAGCAATGTGAGATTAGTCACCACCGGAAATATCAACCAAAGGTCCAGTATGACAGCATCCTGTGGCCTTCTGACTGGCACATATTTACTATTGACCCCTGGAAGGTGGCCCAGGAAGTTGTCTGGGCAGCTAGTCAGACTTCTAGTTTGCTGTGACTCCAGACTGCACGAAGCCTACTGCTATCCAGTCTCAGACATCAGCCTGACTCTCGTTTCCTGATTCCAGACTGATAACTATCTCTTCTCTCTGGCCTGTGACCACAGCCTGATTCTTGCCTATTGATCCCAGCTCGCTGACTACCACATTCATGACTCTCCTTGACTTGTAGACACCGGCCCAGGTCTGGCTGTGTGTTTCCAAAGAGATGGTAGATTTTTTTTTTCAAAAGAGCTGTGAACTTTCTTTGTCTCTTTTCCCTCCTCTAGTTTAATGTTGACACTGATACCTAGAAAAGAGTTTCACATCTCCCTCTACTTCCACCATTATGGGACTGACAGAACACGAGTAACTTTCCACACCAGACTTCATTGTGTCAAACATCATCTGATTTTTGTTAGCACTGTGCCTTGTTTCTTGTGACAGCTTTTTTTCTCTCATCACTGCTTTATGTTTTGATGTTAATAAACATATGGTACAGACATTTGAAGTGTGCAGTGTGTTTGCTGCATTGTGATTTGTTCATCTGCTGAAAGAGACAATGTATTAGACTGACCATTATCTCAATTTTCAGATAACCATGCTTCTGACAGGAATTAAATATTTCAGTTGCTCCCCTCTTCTCCCTCAAAGGTGGGGAGAATTTGTCAGGGCCAGCAGGAGAAATAACTTTGAGTTGTTGTTATTATTATTAACCTTGTTGACATGCCATGGAAAAGATCCTCTGAACTAGGGGAACAAATGATGAATAATCAGGGAAATGGATGAAGTAAATGCACAGAGACCACAGGGAGGTGTGGGATGAATGGGACCTAGAGCTACTCAAGGGGTTAAGTTTGAATCAATCAAGAGACTGCTGAACTGACAGGTGGAGATATGTCAATGAAGTTCTAGAAGAAGTGGAGGAAGGAGAATGTAGGGTTATCAGGGCAGAGACAAGCACAGATACAATAAAATGGTAGTGAGGTTACAGCCCAGCCTGACTGTAGGCCTCTCTTCTTAAGATCAAACAGTGAGAAGAAACATTGGCTGTGCCAGAGATGGGCTAGGTCTTATAAGATTGCCTAACCCAGAAATCAAAGTCTAATTCATAGGCCCTTGCAGCAAATCCACATGACTGAGAACCAGGAATAAGGATGCTAGGAACTGGAGCAACTCTACTTTGAAAATCTCTGGCTCCAGGTGCATGGCACATTTTCATAGCCCTTAGTGGAATACTGACAGGGGCCATCACTCAAAGAAGAGTGGGTGCTGTCACTACCTATCCCCTGCCACAGGGGTTCTCAGCCTTTTTCTTTCTGAGGCCCCCAGACTGCTATAAAACCTCCACAGCCCACCTGCATCACAACAGCTGATTTTCTGCATATAAAAGCCAGGGCCAGCATTAGGGGCAATTGTTTGGATCCCTATGCCACAGGGAGCCCCATGAAGCTAAGCTGCTCAGGCTTCAGCTTCAACCCTGGGTGGTGGGGCCCTGGGGCCTCAGGCTTCAGCCCCATGTAGTGGGGATTTGGCTTTCTGCCCTGGGCCCCTGGACCCATGGTTGAGAACCACTGCCTTGCTAGACACACAGCGTTTTCAACACCAGTGACATTGGGTCACTAGTACAGCCCTTTTACCCTTCTAAACTTCCTCCCAGGACACTTACAAATAAATATTGTGCAATCCTGGCTGCTTTTCCTGGCTGATCTTTTCACAGCTCACTGACTGACTACAGTTGCAACTACTATGTTTGAAAACCACTCAAGTTTTACTTAACTACATAAAAATATAATTCAGTAACCCTTCTGCTTCTTACTCTTAGACCCCACTGCCAGAAGGGACCATTGTGATCATCTAGTCTGATCTCCTATATAACACAGGTCATAGAATTTTCCCATATTCCTTTTGAACTAGAACATATTTTTTAGAAACAACATCCAATCTTGATTGAAAAATGACCGGCAATGGAGAACCCACCACAAACCTTGGTAAATTGGTCCAATGGTTGATTACCCTCACTGTTACACATTTGTGCATTATTTCCAGTCTGAATTTGTTCAGCCATTGGAAACCTTTATCTACTATATGGAAGAGCCAATTATGAAAAATTTGTTCTGATGTTACTACTTAGATTGTGAGCAAGTCACCCCTTAACCTTCTGTTTGTTAAGCTAAATAGTTTGAGCTTCTTGTGTTTATCACTGTATGTTTTCTAATTCTTTAATCATACTTGTAGTTCGTCTGTGAATCCTCTCTAACTTATCATCATCCTTATTGATTAGTGGACACCAGAACTGGACACAATATTCCAGCAGTGATTGCACCAATGTCAAAGACAGATGTAAAATGATCTTTTTACTCCTACTCAGGATTCCCCTGTTTATGCACCCAACAATCTCTTTAGTCCTACTTGCCACAGCATTGCACTTGAGTCATGTTCAGCTGCTTATCCACCATGACTTCTGAAGCCTATCCAATCTTAGAGTGACACCTTGTGTCTTGGCTCAAGGAAGACAATACACTGTCCTGTTGTCCACCTGTCTGTTCCAGAATGTTCTTTCAATTCTTCCTAGTACCGAATCCCCAATAAGGAGTGTCTGTCTTCCTTGGCCAACTGGAGACCTTTTTTTTGGAACAACTAGATTTTCTTACAGTTTGGGCTGATCTGCCATCCACAAATGTGTCCCATACATCTCTCTGTTCCCTTGGACTAATTGGATCTTCAGAGAGGACCTGGTATCAAATGGAAACTTCTAGCCATGTGACATTCCTTCTGGTCCTCTTCTGTTTGGTGGCCATGGCTTGCCCATCTTCATAAGTCTCTAACCATGTAGAATGCCACGTTGGCCTCTTCCCTCTGATGGCTATCAATTGCCATTGATCAATTGTTTCTTCTCTGATTTATTCTCTCTCCCCAACTCCTTGGTGACCAGTTCCTTTCTTCCTTGAACCTGGAATACTATTGCTGTTTCCTGAACATGGTTGTCTAGGAACACCTCAGCTTCTCTCATGCTCTGTGATGTCTTTACTTGCCCCTCCAATCCAAGAATCTTTTCTTCCAGAACAGCCACCAACTTGTTCTCCATACATAGAAAGTCCCTTCTAGCTCCAGGCAGGAAAGCAAACATTACAAATCCAGTGGGGGTCACCACCACTGTTCCATTTCTGGCCACCGTGGAACTAAACATAGAGCAGGATCTGGAAGGAAAGTCTTTCACACTCCCTCTCTAGGTCTCCTGTTAGCTGCCTCTATTCACAGCTCTCGAGTTCGCTTAGCAAGTGATTTTTTTATACCAAGTCTCTGTGCTTAGCTCAGGTTAGCCCCCTCCCCACCACAACCATGGAGCGATTAATCACTCAGACTTCAAATAGTGGGGTCAACCAAAAGGTTCAAGTCAAAAGGATACCAAGATACCAACAAACAGACCTGTTTCTGCTACTTACTCAAGGGCCCGTGGCCTGTGGCCCAGCTATGAAGCCTATACACAGAGAACAAACAGTCAAAGAAATAACCCACAAACAGATCAAATGTACCACTTCCTAAGTCCCACAACCCCCAAATTCACATTCCACAGCTATACCCCCCAAAACTCTCCTGTTAGCTGCCTCTGTTTGCAGCTTATGGGAAACCTACGTTTATAAGAGACCAATAGTGTCTCCCGTCTGATCACAGGGTACCTTCTGGCCCCCTCTGTAATCTTCCTCCCTTCCTCCTCAGAAGCCAGCCAATTATGCTTCAAATTCAAACCCCACCACCCAAGGCTGCAAATGAGTAGTCTATGTGAAGCATCCATCCAGGAGTCCAATCCTCTGTGTACACAGCAGCATATGTTCTTTTTGGTCTTTGTCCCACAACTTACCCAAGCATACAATTTAATGTAACCCTTATCCTATAACATTTTTTTTCATACCATTTTAATTTAACATAGTCCCTTCTCTGCAGTTGCTGAGAGATCCCTCTGAGCTGACTAGTAACTGGATCCAACCAGAATAAATATTGTTTGCATATATTCAGGGGAGATATTGGACCTACAACTACCGGCCCCCATAGCTTAATGATCTTGATCTGGTAAAGAGGTGGACTTAGAAGGAGACTTCACTTTTAAAGAAGTACTAGCATAAGTTCTGAATAATCAAACCACCATCAGCCTTTCCTTGGGGACAGAGCAGGGCAACAAATGTCAAAAGTGTCTGAGCACAATTCTGGAGCCCTGACAGCTGCTCAGATATAAGCTAGCTGGACCCTGGAGATGAGCTGATCTGTCTTGTGCCCTGCTACATGACCTGACGGACGTGTGCACCAACAGTGAAAGAGGTCACTGAGCAGTCATGTCCTATTCAAAGTTGGGAGAAGTAACTACATTATCCAAAGAGCAGTAGTACCCAGCCCAGAGACATGTATCTCTAGTGCATTGGAAATGAGTGATATCCCTTTAAATAGTTTGTGAGCCTTCTAGTGGTTCCCTGTGGTCTAGTTTTAGAAACTGCCAGAGCAGCAGTGTGTATATAAAGCAAGGGCTTGCATGTTGTGTATTGTTAGTAAACACAGTCAAATGATGTAACAATGTTATCATCACTAACATTACTACCTTTGAACCTTAGAGCTAAGAGGTTTGCAGAAAATTCTTCTCTCTACAAATAAAATCTTTTGCTTTTATTTCTTTGCAACTGGTGAGTGGAAATCCACTTACATTCTCAAAAGGCTATTAATGTCTAACACAAGTTCATTGTCTGTATCAGACATAGTGATTGAAGAAACAATTGGCTTTAGAATCTTCAGAGTGTGCTGCAGGTAAACACAGAAGATATCCTCATCAAATATAGTGTGTTGTACACTTTTAACTGCTTTAAGATCTTCAGTTATCACTGTTTCTTGAAGATCTTCTTTGTTTTGTAATAAACTTTCAAGTGACATCAACATACTTCCCCATCTTCTTTTGATCGAAAGTTTTCATTGTTACTGTTACCAAGCCTTTCTTCCTGCTTTTTAAAGACTGCAGCTACACTGTGACAGTATTTGTCACACGTTCTATAACTTATTTTGCTCTTTTACAGATCTTTTCTGGCATGCCCAATTTCATGCAATCATTAAGAAACAAGTTTAAGCCATTTTGAGTGATATGTGGATATTTGTCCATTACGATGTTCTGTGCTGGTTTCATATCACTGGCATTGTCAGTCAGCAGAGCAAATACTTCCTCACTTCCAATCTTCTCTAATACTTCACATATTTCACTGCTAATATGCTTTTCAGTACATCTGTTCTCTCCTGTTTCAATGCTTTTGTAAAAAGACTGGTTGAGGTGTTGTTAGTTATTGCAAAGATTATGATTCCTTCTTCCAGTACATTTGTTCACCCATCTGTAAGTACTGCCAGACAAAATGCTTAATTGATTTTCTCTTGCATCGTTTGTATGACGTGCATATTCTGACTGGAGAAGAGGTTTGCTCTAAGGAATGTCTCTTGGGTATGATCATTAATAGTTTAAATGTTGCCTGCTAATAACTGTTTTCAGTGACTGATAGTGGAGAACCAGAAACATATATTGGTCTTGTGAGAACTTGGTAAATTTTTTGTTGATATTCAGGTGTCAAATTTTCTAAAATGAAGTCACTGTTGGGAGTCTTTTGGATCTAGTTGGTTGAGATGCCCATTGTTTTCCTGATGATTGGAGAACTGAAGTTGTGTGTAAAACACTTCTGGATGGTGATGTCACAGAAGCTGGACAAAATCAAGAATGTTTGTTGCAAGTGCAATCACTGTCACCTACCTCACACTCTTCTTTTTCACCTTCATTTCCACACATGAAGGACTTTTTAATGTCTGCAGGGGATTTCATACAAGGATGTGTTTGTGCCTTCTGCTAGCATTTGGAAATGCATATTTCATTTAGCAAAATTTGCAAAATACATATCCTGTTTTGTTTGAATGACTTTCAGTGTGGCAATGATTCCATATGTTAGAATATAGTTGCACAATTTTTGCTAAGAGAGAAGAAAAAAATAAATAGAGTGCCTACATGCCAGGTGCAGTTGTTTCCTCCTGTAGATCTCAGGGTCAGGCTTTCATCATGCAAAGTAATGCCTTGTGCTACAGCAGCTGATACTGACATGAATGGCACTACTTGTGGAGTAAGGTATTGCTCAAAGTGAAAAAGGATGGCACAATCCATTGCTGTCATCCCACAGAAAGAAAATAAACCTCTGTTTTGTTCCCACAATGTGAACACTCATCTCTCTGAAATTGAGATAATAAGAAAAATCAAATTTCATGCTTCAGGGCTGCATCCAGTTGCTTACTCAAGGATCTGTAAGGAATTTCTTTCCCCCAGTTCAAAATTGGCTGGATGACTTTTTCCTCCCAATCCTCCTCTGAAATATTAGATATTTGCCACAGCTGGAAGCAGAACAACAGGTTAGATGGGACCAATAGTCTGATATATTTCACCAAATCCTACAGTAGAACCTGCTTAGCTGTGCCACTCTTGCTCTCATACTCAGTTATACCGACCAGGATCAGGGGTCAGGAAGGAATTTTCCTCTAGCTCACATAGGCTGAGATCTTGGAGGTGTTTTGCCTTCTTTGAAACATTGAGCAGGGGTTGACTGCTGGGATGGACTGGGAACATCACCCAAAACCTATTCCTGACATTGGCGTAACCTCGGTCATGATTGGCACTTCTGTTCTTCCTGTGGCTCACAACAATTTAGTCTTCTGAAGACTCCAAGTATTACAATAGAAAGCGCTCCCACCTGAATCACTAGTGTGGATTTGGGTCAATAAAATTATTTTGGAAACATTACAAAGTGAGTTCTGTTTTGGTCTACAGTTGGGGTTTACGTGCATTTACTGTGCATTTTCTGATAGTAGAACGACAGACTTTGACATAAGAATTGAGATATACTTTGTCCTTTCAAGAGCTGTCCTCAAAAGGGGCTGGTGAAAATTCCTCTGACCTGGGGGAATGAATGGTGAATACTCAGGAAATGGATGGAGTGAGTGCATGCTGAGACCAAGGGAAAAATGAGGGCTATACAACACTTAGAGCTATCCAAGATGGTACAGCTCTAAAACCAAAACTATAGTCCAACAAAGAGGCTGTTGAGGTGGCAGGTTGGGGTGTGTCAATAAAAATGTGAGGTTGTGTAGAGGAACTTAAAAGGAGGATTATCAGGGCAGGGACAATGGCAAAGAGTCCACGGCCGAGACCATCTCTAGGACTCTGTTCTTAAGGTCAAACCGATAAAAGAAATGATGTCTCTGACAGACTTGCTATTTCTTACATAATTGTCCAACCCGAAAAGCAAAGGGTCAGGCAGAGCCTATGGCTACCACCCTTGCAACAAATCCAATCAGAATTAAATGTTGTCTCCTGTACTGAAGGGAGTTACTGGACCTACAAGTATTGGTTCCCTGAACTCAAAGACCATTGATCTGGAAAAGATATTAAAAAGGTAAAAGAGACGTATAGAGTTTAAAAAGGTAAAACCTCCCTTTTGAAGAGCCCTTGGCACATGATCTGGAGAATCAAACCACCATCAACCTTTCCTTGGTGATAGGTAAAAAAGAGTACAAAATGGCAGAGTACAACACAGGTGTTCTGAGAGCTGCTCAGAGATAAGCAGGATGGACCTTAGAGACAAGCCAACATGTCCTACAGTCTGTTTCCAATGCGATTAAAAAAATGCAACATATAGTCAGAAACTTGAGCAGTGTTTTTATGCAAATGCTATAAAAATAAACTGGCTCCATCATCCTGTGACTCAAAAGAATAGCCTCAGCAGGGGGTGAATAAGATGACGACACAGGTCAGCACCTCTCACAGAATTCAAACAAAATGGAGGGAGCCATGTTTCTGGTCTTTAAGGACATAACGCCAGAAGAAGCAGTGTTTCTGTAATAAGCTGCAGTGCAAGAAGTGAGGTAAGAGGGGACATGATGTCTGGGCTGGCCACAGTGAACCACCACAGCACACCAAAAAGTACACCAAGAGGCAGCCATCAGTGCCTACAAGTAGGAGCCACCAAATTAGTTAAGTGACTGTGGAGGAGTTGGGCTCGAAATTAGGGTTGCCAACTTTCTAATAACACAAACCCGAACACCCTTGCCCTGCCCCCTGTCCCGCCCCTTCCCTGAGGCCCCACCCACTCACTCCATCCTCCCTCCCTCCATCTCTTGCTCTGTCCCACCCTCACTCACTTTCATTGGGCTGGGGCAGGGGGTTGGAGTGCAGGGGGTGTGAGGGCTCCGGCTGGTGGTGTGCTGGCCCTGGGGTGGGGCTGGGGATGAGGGGTTTAGGGTACAGGAGGGGGCTCAGGATGGGGCAGGGTGTTTGGATGTGCGGGGTGCAGGCTGGGGCAGGGGGTTAGGGTGTGGGAGGGTGTTCAGGGTGAAGGGTCCCGGCGGCACTTACCACATCTCCTAGGAAGTAGCTGCCAGGTCCCTGCAGCCCCTAGGAGTGTGGGCTGCCAGGAAGGTTCTGTGCGCTGCACTCACACCCACAGGCACTGCCCACACAACTCCCATTGGTTGTGGTTCCCAGCCAATGGGAGCTGCAGAGCCAGCACTTGGGGCCCATGTGCCTAGGGGCCTCAAGGACCTGGTGGCCACTTCCGGGAGCCACGCAGAGCTAGGGTAGGCAGGGAGCCTGCCTTAGCCCCGGGCCCCCGCTGTGCCGCCAACCAGACTTTTAACGTCCTGATCAGCAGTGCTGCCTGGGTCTGTTTTCGACCAGATGTTCTGGTTGAAAACTGGACACCTGGAAACCATATTCAAAAGCAGGTTGTGCCCTGAATGAAAGGATTTGCAAGCTGTACCATGTCACATAACTGTATGTAGTGGAAAATGAACAGACATCTCAGCCTGCATATTATTTTAATATAAAGGTAAATGATGTGATATTGATAAAGGAAATAGATACAGGAGAAGCATTATCTGATTTCTGTTTATATATATATATATAAATAACAACAAACCCAAAAAATAAAACACATTTCCTTTGGTAAGATTAAGAGAAAATAATGTGCTTTTACTGAATTACAATACAGGGCGGATAGGAATATTAGGCAGTCTCCCTGTCACTGTAACTTATAAAGGTATCTGTTCACCATTAGAGTTAATTGTAATGGAAGGAAATGGCCCTCCACTGATGGGCCTTGTCTGGCTATAGGAGCTTAAATTGGGGTTGGAGTGTGGAACACCACATGCCAGACTGTGCGGGGGCATTGACAGAACAATACAAAGCTGTATTTAGTATGGACATGGGCTTGGTAAAAGGTGTAACGGTCAGGCTGGATGCATTTGACAAGGCTATTCCTACATTTCTGAAAGCTAGACCTGTGAGACATGCACTGTCAGAGCATACGGAAAAGCAACTGGATGAAATGCAACAGTAGGGCATAATTTCACCTGTGGGGTTCTGTGAATGGGCTACACTAATTGTGTGCATTCCAAAAAGGATGCCAGCGTAAGAATTTGTGGGGACTATAAATTCAGCATAAACCCTGAGCTGGAACTGGACTAATATCCAATTCCTAAACCATAAGATTTATTTGCAAAACTGGCAAGGGGAGTGAAGTTTACACAACTAGATTCATCCCAGGCCTATCAGCAGGTAGCATTGGTGCCAGATTAATTTTTTTGTGACAGCAAACATACATAAGGGGCTATTTAAGTATGAAAAATTACTTTATGGGTAGCCAGTGCACCTGCTGTGTTTCAAAGAATAATGGATCATCAGGTACTGCAGGTGGTAAATGGTTTTGTCTGTTATTTGGATGACATATTAATAACGGTAAGGAATACTTAAAAAACCCTATAGGAGGTTCTGAAAAGATTGCAAAATATATGGTTTTAAAATTAACAAAGATAAGTGTGGTTTTTTTCTAAAATCAAACTAAAGTCCCCTATTACTACCAGGTCTTGTGTTTTGGATAGTTATCCTTTGTTGTCCTAGAAATTCCTCATCTACCTCTTTCTTCTGATTTTGTGGACTATGGTAGACTCCTAACCATGAGTTTGACACTGTTTTTTTTTTCTCCTTTAACTTCACCCAAATGTTATCAGCTGGTCTGCCTTTCAGCTCTTTCTGGACCTCAGAACAAGTGAATACATTCTTGATATATAATTCAACACCTCCTCCATTTTCCCTGACTGTTCTTCTTAAACAAGTTGTACCTCTCTCTGCTGAACAAAATAAATAGCATACAGAGTTTATTTGTTTTTTTATTCCAATTCCCCCCACCTATTGTATCTCCCTTTTCCCACTTCAGTTTTTCAAAATTTCTCTAACTTTGCAGCAAAAGTTAGAGTGGCGGCAGGAAAAAATGAAACTGCCTCTACCACTCTTTTTTTGATTTTCAACTGTTGAAAAGACAAAGTGGCAAAGCTATATAGTTTCCTTTTTTCTTCTTGTTACTCTAATTTTTCAGGACTTGGGGAAGTTTTGAAAGTTACAGAGTGGGAAAACAAAACTAACCCCCAAACTTCATTCATTCTATTGCTTGCAGTGGCAAAATGGAACAGGAGAATAAATAGGATGAAAAGAAACTCTGAAATTTAAAAGTTTTCAAAAACTAAAACAAAATGAAAAATTCAATTAAAAACTAAGTACTTTGTTTAGTTTCATTTCAAATTTTCTATAAAAATGAAGTGTAATCAAATGACATTTTTACATAGAAAATATTGTTTTCAATTAAATTCTATTTTTGATGAGAAAATGTTTCAGGTGAACAATTTCAACCAGCTATAAAGGGAAGTGAGGAGGAAACTTCTGTTCTATCCATACTTTCCTACTATATCCTTGACTACTTTTGTTTGGTTTTTTGTTTGTTTCTTGTTTTGTGTTTTTTAAATCATGCTGTAGTAATAGTGATGCTAACTGGTATTGAGAAAAAATCATAGATACCTAGATAGTCATATCTGGGATAAACCATTTGTATCCTCTTTTGTAAAAGCAGGCTGCATAATTTGGGAATCTGTGTCCATGTCATAAGACTATCTAGAAAAGTAGGATGAATCTCACTAAAAAAATGTGTGCCAAATCATGCCAAGAGGGTAGGTCTGCTGCTTACATGCCAGAAATCACAGATTATCCAGGAACCTACAAAGGAGTTGATATTTTGGAAAGAGGAAGGGTAAGACTTAGGCTTTGTCTACACTTGCACTTTTGTTGGCAAAACTTTTGTTGGTCAGGAGTGTGAAAAACCACAACCCTGACTGACATACGTTTCACAGGCAAAAGCACCTGTGTGAACATCACTATGTTGGCAGGAGATGCTGTCTTGCTGACATAGCTACAGCTGCTTGTTGGGGATGGTTTAATTATGCTGGCAGGAGAGCTCTCTCCTGCTGGCAAAGAGCAGCTACACGGGAGACCTTACAGTGGCACAGCTGCAGTGATACAGTTGTGCTGCTGTAAAGTTGGTATTTTAGACACAACCTTAGGATGGTTCCATAGTGGGGACAAAATTGATATGGCACACATGGGCTCTTCTATCTGCCTTGCAGAGGTTACCTTGGAAAGGTCATAACAGACTGGTGTGTATTATCTTTCCTACAAACCAACTTGGCACTGGAGAGCCAACCTTTAAGGCAATTCCTGAGGGCAGCTGTAGCCTGGGAATTGTTTAGCATCCAGGGTTGGGGTAACTCCAATGCTTTGGGTCCAGTCCAGATTGCAGGACCACTTAACAGCTTCTGGGAGGTCCCATGATACAATGCACAGGAAGGCGCTAGTAATCCATACCCTCAGAAGAGCCTTGTGAAATTCTTCTCCTGCCTGCCTCTTCCCCCATTGATTTTACATATCGGATCAAGGTTGGCTTGAGGGGAGCATTTTTCACTAATGAATATGCCCAATCTTGGTGATATTCAAGTCCTTGGAAAAGCTCTAATTCAGTTCAAAAGGGGCAGGATTGTTTCCACTAGAAAGGAAATATTAACATTAAAGAAAAGTATCCGAGATTCTTACTTTACAAGCTGATGCCCTGACTTGTTTTTCCACCCTTGAAGATACACGTAATTGTCTCAATTCAACCAGTAGTGAGAGGAGGGGTTATAAACCTGGCAGTGAAAAGATGCGAGTTTATGTAATACCATTTTTCCCCCTGGGATGGCAAGAATGGGAAAAAAGTAGATCAGAAATATATGTAAACAAATGTAAGGGGGAAGAAAAACACAGAAAAGATTTAGATAAAGGTTGACTGGCTAGAAGTTATGTCATTTTCTTTCATCCCTTCAGTTTTCTCTACTTTACAATTTATGGCAGCTCAGATTATGAAAGGAGCTTCTCTTCTCTAAAGTTAACTCAATTAATATAAGAGGTGGTGGGGTGTGTGTGGAAATCTAGGCTAATTCTAGCAATCCCAGTGCAATAATTAAGGACAGTGTGACTTGACAGCAGTGCAAGTATATCAATCTATGAAAGGGAAAGATAGATGCAGAAAGGGAGCCTAGGGGTGAGATGGAGGCCCAGGGCACAATATGACTAACTTTATGTGTGATGCAAAAAGATTTTAACTGATCAACCAATAAAGGACAGCAAATAGCCTGCTGCTATTGAGACTAAAAACGTGCTATGATTTTAATTAATTTACTTTTCAGAAGTTATCTATTGACTTCTTGAAAGGATCACTGAAAACAGAAATCCAAGTCAATAATACAACACTCAGCATTTGTGTTTCTATCATTCCTTAAGAAGAACAGAAAATAAACCATAAAACTTTGCATATGGCAATTATCGCAGAACATTTTTTCTAGCATGTATGTGGTACATTTCTATTCAGAAAAGGCGTTATTTCCAGTCATTAAGAATGAAATAAAATTTCCCTTCAACAAGGCCTGAAACAAAAATGTCATTTGAAGAACAGAAACAAGCCTTATTGTATAAATCCAGAATGATGCCTTACGGGCTTGTTATTTTACCCTATTATACTAAAACTGCTCTCTGCTTTTCAGTGACAGATAATATGCATAAAGACACTGAAAATAGCACATTCCAACCCTAGAATATTAATAGGGAGCAAATGTGCACTTTCCTTCATACTGAATTGCCATGTTTTCACAAACAACCATTCAGTAAAAAAAAAAAAAAATTAAAAAGTAGAAAAAAGCCCTACGAACATTTTGTAAAGGACAGCTATTTTTCTGCTTGGTTGTCATGGAGTTGTTATGAGGCGGACAGATAGGAGCTCAAAGATGAATAATTATACATTTTATCATTATATTAGATTTTTGACAGTTATTACTCTTCTTCAAGCTTTTCACTTTTGCATAAAACTCTTAACATTCCCTCACATTCCAAATCACAACATTAGAGTCTTCTGGTAGCCTGCACATAAAAAAATCTCCTGCTCTCCACAATACATGTATTTGATTTTTCTTATAAAAAGAAATAAGAACTAACAAGAAAACAGCACACTCCTCCAAATCCTTGCATACAGCCTTTGTGCATCTAGGAGAGGGAGGGATGGGAGAAAAAGGTGATTTTAAAGCAACCTTTGCTCTCCTCCAATTCCAGTTCTTCCATACAATAGATACCACCCACTCTGTGGAGAATCCTGGAGCTTGCTCTTCCTTACCCTGGCTGCTCATATCCAAAGGCAATTCTGGCTGGTGAGGATCACTGGGGTGTAGAGATGACTTGGCTACACTCCTACTCCCCGGGGACCTGGAAAGGAGTGGCCTAAGAGCCATTATGGCTGCTCTGTACCATTGAGGATTCCCCTGCTCAGTTGGTTTTATGGCTCTGCTGTGAAGACTGGCAAAAAGCAACTGTGGCAGGGCCAAGAATCTGATCCATGAACTATAAGAAATCTAGTAAATAGCATATGCAGCAACAGCATGCCTGAAAAACACGGTGCTTTAAAAAAATATATGACTAAGAAGAATAGGACTTAACTGATAGCCTGCCATCTGTCTGACCTATCTGTGTTGTGATATTGCACCAGACTGCTATCTAGATGAGGTTCAGAGAAAGCTGCAAAAAATCCCTTAGAGATCAACGGTGGAATAACCTTCCCCGGAGGAAATTTCTTCCAAACCTCTTTATCCAATGGTTGACTTATCCCATGAAGCTTAAGATTTTTTATCCTGATATTATTTTAACCTGTCTATTCTTACTGTGAATGTTCTCACTACTTATGCAAATGTCGACTCCTTGTTTGAAGCTCACTCCGTTTGTGACAATTTTTTTTGGCTGTGACTTTCATAGGCTAAATATTCATTGTTTAATACACATTTTTTTTTATCTTTCAGTTACATGATCTGTCTCCTTGATCTTGTATTATAGGAAAGGGTAATTTGCCTTCTCTATAGCATTCATGGTTCTATATAGCACTCTCATGCCCTTGTTTATTTCTTTACTCTCTAAACACACACAGTTTTTTCTTCTCTTTCCTCACACTCAGTTGTTCTCTGCTTCTTGTCCCAAATCTGCCCCCACTCAGCAAAACACTGGCAAGCTGGAAAAAAATAGGTGGTTTTTTTTGTTTTATTTTTATTTTTTTCAGTTACAATCATTTTAGAGATTTGCTTGTAACAATGGACAACATTTTCAGATGGAAGCGTGATTTTCAAGCTGGCAGACTCTTTCAGAGCTTGTTTAAAAAGAATGTTCCTTACATAATATTTGCATTCTGCCTTCTATTTCTGTGTGTACACTGAATGATCAGAACTATTAATGTCACAGTCCATGCTATCAGGCCACTTTAAAGAAGAAGAGAAAAATGCCATTTGCTTTCTCAAGATTAAATGAAAGAAAACAATCTTGTTTAAATATATTCACCTCTATAGATTATAGAGGCATTGTTTGGAGAACAATGCATCTGAGGTTTATTCAGCTCGGAATCTCAAGTAGAATTTACATATTCCATTTTATTTTCATCTCATCATTTAGTGTAAATTAAATTTTCATTGCTTACATGAGCAGGTATCCTAGGTGACCTTTGCTCACCTATTATGATTGGCATCACAGTGCTGCATTCAGATGTGATATTAAGTTCAAGCAATCTCTCTCCAAAATCACGTTGCATAGGTGCATTTAATAAAATCACTCTAGAAAAACATTGATATACCTTGATTTGGCTTGTTTGTGCCTGCACTTAAAACCATTCCAAAGGGAATGTGAAAGCCAATGCACAATGTGGTTCAAGTATAATTGTGTATAACGTTCACATGTGAATTAGAATGCAGAGGCAACATAGACATCTGTCCACAAAGTCCTTTCTGATTTATTTGCCTGAAATGCTATAATCTCAAAGAAAGCATGCAACACCAGAAGAGAAATAGAGGAAAGCAGTTGGTTCTTCATTGTCACAATAAAAAATAAAATTTACAAAGGGGTCTTGCATTACAAACCTGCATATCCTAATCTCAAATGGTTTCTCACCAATCTATCAACCAATCATTGACACAGCTTCTTCCCAGCGTTTAGCCTAAATTAACACCTATTTAACAGCTACAGAGGGGTAAACCAGTTTGAATAAAATAAGAACCATCTCTCTTCACTCCAAAACATGATCTCTAATTCAAAGGCCAGGATTTTCATCAAATTTGGTGCCTAACATTAGGTTCTTAAATAAGTTGTCTGATTTTTCAAATTGCTGGGTGTCCAGTAGTCTTAATTGAAGTCATTCTGTCATGTGGTTGAAGTCAGTAGGAGCTGATGGGTGCTCAGCACTTTTGAAATTCAGGCTAATTACAGTATTTAGGTGCCTAACTTTAGATATCAGGTTTTTTAAAAAATCTTACCTAAAGGGTCTGTACATCTTAGTTCTCGAAGGGATTGGAAATACGGAAATACAGTACTGTGAGGGGCAATAAATTTGGACCAAAAGTGCTTTCAATTTCCTGAAAATATTCTGAGAAAGCCTGTTCTTGCAAGATTTCCAGCCCAGTTTTGCAGAACAAAGAAATTTAGATAGTTCAGATAGACATCAAAAGCTATGTTCTTATCTGAATTGACTATCTGAACCTTTATAATATATCTACACTGCAATCATATGTGTGCTTGCACCACTTGAAGACATACCCACACTAGTTTTAATCTAGTATCATAGAAATGTAGGGCTGGAAGAGAGCTCTAGAAGTCATCAGTTCCAGCCCCCCGTGCTGACACAAGAGCAAGTAAATCTAGATGAACTCTGTCTGACAGATGTTTGTCTAACCTGTTTTTAAAAACCTTCAATGATGAGAGTTTCACAGCTTCCCTTGCAAGCTAATTCCAGAGTTTAACTACCCTTACCATTAGCAAGTTTTTCCTAATATCTAACTTAAATCTTGGTTGCTGGAGATTAACCCAATTACTTCTTCTACGCTCCATGGACATGGAGAACAACTGATCAGCGTCCCTCTTTAGAACAACCCTTAACATTAGCTGAAGATTGTTATCAGGCACCTAACTCAGTCTTCTTTTCTCAGCACTAAACATGTCCGGTTTTTTAATTTTTCCCCATGAGTCATACTTTCTAAACCTTTTCTCATTTTTTGTTGTTCTTCTCTGGACTCTCCCCAATGTAACCACACCTTTCCTAAAGTGTAGTGCACAGAATTGGACTCGGTACTCCAGCTGAGGCCTCACCAGTGCTGAGTAGAGCAGCACATTACTTCCCATGTTTTATGTTTCACATGGCTTTTAATACATCCCAGAATGATATTAGGCTTTTTCACAAATGCATTACATTGTTGGCTCATATTCAATTTGTGATCTGCTGTAACCCCTATATCTTTTTCTGCAGCATTGTCATAGAGGCCCCTTATTCCCCATTTTGTAGCTGTGCATTTGATTTTTCCTTCCTAAATGAAGCACTTTGCACTGGTCTTTATTGAATTTCACCTTGTTGATTTCAGACCAATTTTCTAATATGTCAAGGATGTTTTTAATTCTAATCCTGTCCTTCAAGTGCTCGAAACCCCTGACAACTTGGTGTCCTCTGCAAATTTTATAAGCGTACCCTCCACTCCATTATCCAAGTAATTAATGACAATATTGAATAGCATAGTTCCCTGGACTGACCCCTGTGGGTCCATACTATATACGTCCTCCTAGTTTGACATTAAACTGTTGATAACTACCTTTTGAGTAGGGTCTTTCAACCAGTTGTGTACCCAGTTTACAGTGATTTCACTGAGACCACATTTACCTGATTTGTTTATGAGAATTTCATGTGGGGCCATGTCGAAAATCTTACTAAAATCAACCTATGTCAGTAACCCTGTCACAGAAGGAAATTAGGCTGGTTTGCCATGATTTATTCTTGATAAATCAATGCTGCCTATTTTCTATAACCCTGTTATCCTGTAGGTGCTTACAAACTGAATGCTTAATAATTTGTTCCAATATCTTACAAGGTATTAAATTTAGGCTGATTTATCTTTAATTCTCTGGCTTTTCTTTGTTCCCCTTTTTAAATATAGGTGCTATGTTTGCCCTTCTCCTGTCCTTAGGGGCCTTATTCAACTTCTATGAGTTCTCAAATATAATTGCTAACAGTTCTGAGGTTGCCTCAGCTAGTTCTGTAGGTACCCTACAGTGAACTTCACCGGACCCTGATAACTTGAATACATCTAACTTTTATCTAACTATTCTTTAACCTGTTCTTTCCCTAACATTAGCTAAAATTAGTAGAGTAGCTGTGGTAACAAGGGCAGCTGCTCAGGCTAGCCTCATAAATTTGTCCCCAGGAGATCCCAGGGGGTTTGTACTTGGGGCAGCTAGCCCCTCCCATTGCTCACCACTGCCTATGGTACCACGGCAACACTACTATTTTTAGTGAACTAGCTTGATCTGAGTTAGCACAGGTGTGTCTCTTTGAGCTGGGAAACATAGTCCCATCTCCAAATGCAGACACACCTATATGTTTACCCATCTCTAACTTAAGCCATTCAGCTTTGTGGCATCATACATAGTACAAAAGGAGCTAAATTTCATATATGATGCAGCTGTTTACTTTACAAGTCTGGGAGTGTGAAAGAGTTTTAATAAATTAGAGTTAAACTAGTCACTCAAAATCTGAACTTTTTGCTAAACATTTTGTTAAGCAGCATTAGTTTTGGGGATCAACCCACTCATTCATTTCCTGGTCAAAAATTAAATGCAGTGATGACAGCTGTCTACTATGAAGGGGAATTTGAGGAATACGGAGTTCAACATTGGCCCCCAAAATGTAGGAGGAGAGGGAAAACCTGTCCTGATACCCTGTTTGGAGAAGAGATGGGTCAAACTCAAAACTTAGTGTAGAAAAACACTAGCCTAGAATCCTTGGAGTGTATCTGTTGCTAGAAGTCTCCAACATACTTTGATCTAAAATGTAGAAAGAGCTTTTAACCAACTGGTCATGAAATTCTTTAGATTCATGTAAGTTACTATGGGCATTGCCTTTATGTAAAAGCTTAGCACATCCTTGGTTACAGAGTATTCCCTGTCCCAATGGAGCCGTACAAAACTTCTGTTGTTTTTAATTTAATGAAAATTTAGTAAAGAAATTAGAAATTTAATTAGTAATTAGCAAATTTCAAATATTAGGAGGATCATTCCTGTAGACAAGAGATACCTAAACATATCTTTGGTGACACATTTTGTACATGGTATCTGATTCTTAGGACGCATTAATATTCACAAATATGCTTTTATTTATACATGTTGTTGGATAGTGTAGATGAATCAATGCTGAAAATGTCTGAACTTTTTCTTAGGGAAACTTAGCAAAATTCTTACATATCTGGTGGCAGATAGTATTCTAATTCCAAAATTTAGAATGTGAAAGTGCAGGAAATTTCATAGACTCTTAAAATGAAATAATTTGAAAATATACAGATCAGAAAAATCCTAAAAAGAAAGCCACATCACTTTTATGCAGAAAAACAGACATACATAACCAACAACTATTAAAGACAAATTTATTTATACTCTAATCATAGAATCATAGAACTGGAAGGGACCTTGAGAGGTCAACTAGTCCAGCCTCATGCACTCAAGAAGGACTAAGTATTATCTAGACCAGGGGTGGGCAAACTTTTGGCCCGAGGGCCACATGGGCGTTGCAAAACTATATGGAGGGCCGGGTAGGGAAGGCTGTGCCTCCCCAAACAGCCTGGCCCCTGCCCTCTCCCACTTTCCACCCCCTGACTGCCTCATGGCGGGCCATAAACGCTCACGAAATTAACAATTCAGAGATATTCAAATAAACTCTATTTAATAAAGATACATTTTAGTGGAAATAAACATAAAACCTTACTTATTATTATAAATATACCAGCATAACAATGTATTACAATAATTAAACCAAACTTAACCCCCTTCTACACCCTCTTTGATTAATGTGAACAATGCAGCTGGTCACCCTTTTTTACAATCCATCGAAGTCCGGTGTCATTCTTGTTGCGGAAATCCGCAATACTGAGCTGAGATGCTGATCAGTTAACTGGGAACTGTAGCAAGATTTGTTGTAATTCAGCAGGGAAAATGTTTGTTCGCACACATAGGTGGAGCCAAACAAAACAAGGATTTTCTGGGCCACCTTGCGGATATTTGGGAACTTTGCTTCACTTAAGGATGCATAAAACTCATCCAGTTTTTCTGAATTGTACTTTTCCTTCAAGGTGGAATCGCACTGGAGATCAATAAGCTCCAGCTGTAATTCTTGTGGGGCTTTCTTGTAGTCAAATGACAGTGGGCATGACACCACCTCCAGTGTCTTCTCTATCTTCTCAAAGTCAGAGAATCGAGGGGAAAATTCTCCGTGCAAGTCACTCCAAATTTTGCTGTATTTTCTCTCTGTTCTGATGACACTTCCAAGTATTTCAGTGTTGGAAAGTGAGCGAACACTTTGGCCTTAATTTGTTGTGAAAACAAGACTAACGTGGCTTTGAAAGCTGTCACACTAGAATACAATTTGTGTCCAAACACATTCTTTCCTTGCAGGTTTACATTAAGTTCATTTAAATGTGCCAAGACATCCACATCAAAAGCGAGGTTGCACACCCAGCTTGAATTCTTTAAAAGGGAAATCATTTTCTTTCACCTGCATCTCCAGAAAAGTGCAAATTTCATCTCTGAGCTCCCACACTCGCTGCAATATCTTTCCTAGGCTGAGCCAGCAGACATTTGTACGAGAAAGTAAGTCCTGACGTTCAGCGTCAGTGTCTTCAAGAAGGGAAATGAACTGCCAATGATTAAGTCCCCTCGCTCTTATGTAGTTCACTATTTTCACTAGTGTGTGAACAACATGATCAATGTCCAAGACATTTTTGCAGAGGGCCTCCTGATGTATAATACAATGCAGAAAAACCACCTCTTTATCAGGGTCATCTTCTTTTACTTTGTCCTGAATTCTTTTTAAAAGTCCTACATTTTTCCCTGTTGAATTTGGTGATCCATCTGTGGTTACGTTTGCCCGTTTACTCCAGGGGAGCTTCAGATGTTCAAGGCACCCAGACACCCTCTCATATAAATCTGATCCCTTAGTTGTGCCTTTCATTGATTCCATTGATAAAAATTCCTCTGATTTCAAATTTGTTGTCAATTCCTCTTACAAAAATCAGTAATGTGTCCTTAATGTCAGTGCTGTCATCGAGAGCTAATGAAAACAATGTAAAGCCCTGTGCTTCCTTGTTCAACTCAGAAGCCAAATGTTCATCAATCACTTCTACACGGCGAGTAACAGTTCTTCGTGACAAACCAATGTTCTCAAATTTGTTTTGATAGTCCGGGCACAGTATGCCAGAAACATCAACCATGCATTCTTTCAAAAACTCCCCTTCAGCAAAAGGCTTATTTTGTTTAGCGACTTTAAACGCCAGAACGTAACTTGCCTTTGTAGTGGCTGCCTGAATTGCAGACTGTCGCACATAAATATTTTGCTGAGTTTTTAAGTTTGTGGTGAGTTGCTCAGCTTTCCTTGCCCTTTCCTCAGTTGTTAAATTGCTGCCATAATTAGGAT
The DNA here is from genome assembly GCA_033296515.1 of Macrochelys suwanniensis. Lineage (NCBI taxonomy): Eukaryota > Metazoa > Chordata > Testudines > Chelydridae > Macrochelys > Macrochelys suwanniensis. Next base: position 132,402,874 of record CM065776.1, on the reverse strand, counting down.
GTTTCATTGGAAAATGGCGATTCAAGTTGTACTCCTTGAACACCGCGATGCTCTCCTGACAAATCAGGCATATAGCCTTCGAGTTCACGTTTGTGAAAAAATATTTTGTCTTCCATTCTTTGTTGAAAACCCGACACTCATTGTGCACTTTTCTTTTTCTGCAGCACTCATTTTTGAAACAGAAAAGAAAATCCTAACTGCTTCCCTTATTTCAAACTACTGTTTTACAAGATAGCGTGCACTGTGAAAAAACTAGACCCTCTCTCTAGCCTGGATTTGTCGGGCGTCAGTGCCCCTGACAATTTTGAGCCATGGCGCTCTAGCCCAGAACCCATGTGGACAAGAAGATTCATGTGTAAACTCACCTATAACTTTATGTCCCGGCCTCCCCCCAAAAAAGTTCTTTCTGTTGTACTTTGAGTTCTATTTGCACGGTTGTGTTCATTAAAAGTTTGTATATAAGAAGGGATTTTACCACAGTGTGGCGAGAGGAGTCATGAGGAGTGGCGCGTGGGAGGCTTCACGGGGTGGTACCAGGGACTGCTACAGGCCCTGCTGGCAGTGTGACACCAAGGCAGCTGTGCCCACATGCAGAGGAACCCAGACGGGAGCAGTTGCGGCCCTGGGTGGTTTCCCTCCACTCGAGGCTCTCGAGGGTGGGGCCATAGGAAACAGGGAGGGGATTTGGCACGCTGCACATTGAAATTACTGCACATTACTGAGGAGCACCAGGCAGAGCGTGGCATTCCCGCAGCCCCACCCCCTCGGCCAGAGCACTGGGAAGAGCACGGCAAGCTCCCGGCCCCGCTCCCACGGCTGGATAAAAACAGCCCACGGGCCAGTTGCTTGCCCACCACTGATCTAGACCATCCCTGACAGGTGTTTGTCCAACCTGCTCTTAAAAAGCCCCAATTCTGGAGATTCCATAACCTCCCTAGGCAATTTATTCCAGTGCTTAACCACCCTGAAAGTTAGGAAGTTTTTCCTAATGTCCAACCTAAACTGCCCTTGCTGCAATTTAAGCCCATTGCTTCTTGTCCTATTCTCAGATGTTAAAGAACAATTTTTCTCCCTCCTCCTTGTAACAGCCTTTTATGTACATGAAAACTTTTATCATGTCCCCTCTCAGTCTTCTCTTCTCCAGACTAAACAAACCCAATTTTTTCAATCTTCCCTCATAGGTCATGTTTTCTAGACCTTTAATCATTTTTGTTGCTCTGAAGAATTATTAGGAGATAACAGGCTTCTTTGGAGGTGTGGAAACAAGGGTATCCAAGCTACGATACTTAATATTCGGCTGAGTTCCCAAACCTCCAAATTAGCCAAAGAAAGATTTTAAAAGAGCCTTGTTCAGAAGAAGCCAGCTGTACAGGAGGAAATCAGAAACTTTGAAGACCTGCCAGCCACCACTACAAATCCTCTGGGTTGGAGACTCTATTGTGTTCAGCATTATCAAAAGTTTTAATAATAACTTAATTCTCTGTTGCTATAAAGAGCAAACTGAGCTCTGAAGGAAGATTGGTTGACTGATTTGAAAGTTCAATTAGCAACGCTGGAGTTGTACAATAATCTATTCCTTGGGAAGTGATTCCGAAGGCAGGAAAAATCCCATCAGTCCAGAAGAAGGGCATTAGCCACTGCCAAATATGAATGACATCGATACAACCCTTTATAAAACTGTATTGCTTGAACCATCTCGTAGAAGGGTGAGATGCAGTAAGCAGGTTGCAGAAGCCCAATTGTGAAAGATCATGAGAAGTTTTGGCAAGATACACAGTCTCTGTACTAGAAAGAGAGATCCTGAGACATGAGGCCTTGTATAAGAAAACCAGTACAAGGCCTGAGGCCTGAACTAAAGTAGTCAAGCCCTGCTATTATAAAGCAAAATGAGCAAAAGTCAGTCTGTGAGCAGAAATAAAGCTTGGCCTGCAGGCAAGTTCACAGAAACTGACAAGAACAGGGCTGGTATTGCAAAAACACACACATTACTGAGAAGTATTAGGCACAGGACACTCATGAAAACACATTCCAGAAGGGTGGTACCGGAACACAGGTTACCATACAGGGTTATGGTACAAACACACGCCCCAAAGATAACAGGAACATGCTGACTCCATCTTAAAGATAAGGTCAGGTGACAGTGTGATGGATAGAGTTGTTTTCATTGAACCAACATGTACAAGATAAAGGGCAATAACTAACCAAGTCAGAGGGGCAATATGTAACCTGTTTGTATCGGTGTATAAAGAGGGGTTTTAGAGAGAGTGTCTTTGGCCAGCTGAGGGGGGAATGGAAAGTTCCACCATTCACTGAGCTGAGTCCATTGCAACAGGCGCACATGTGTTAGAGTACGTGTAACCATTGAGACAGAGCATTAGGACTGTGCTTTGTTGACAATAAACCTGGCCAGGTGCCTTTGCTATTGAACCGAATCTGTGGTCTTACTGGGCATTTTGATCAAGGCTTGCTGTGTCAGCTATCTGTACAGAGCTGGAACAGCACACAGAAAGAACACACACACACACACATAGCCAACATCCGACAAGTCTCAATTCCCATGGAGTTCAATAGGAATTGCACATGCCAAACACTCCTCTAAATCCGGCTCTATATTCATGCATACAGTGTATGCAGTTAAAAGTGCTCTCTTCCTTTTTACCAGTAGGTGAGATGTTACTGGTGTGAGGATGTGATCCCAATAATTAGACAGGAGAATGCCATGTAGAGCTGCAAATATTCTGACAGATTATCATATAATCAGATGCCTTGTGCTCTCTAGCAGATAAGACACTAGACTGGGAATAAGGAAATGTACCTGTATTCTGCCACTGATCAGCTGTGTGACCTTGGGAAAGATACTTTGCCTCTCTGTATCTGTTTATCCCTCCCACACTTTGCTCATCTTCTCTAGTTAGTAGTTAACCTGTAAGCTCTTGAAAGCACAGATTTGTTTCTAATAAAATAATCATACCACCTTTCTCTTATACAGCACATTTCATCCATACAGCATAAAATGTGCTTTACAAAGGAAATCTCTATCATTATCCCCATTTTACAGATGGCACAGAAGTATGGAGAAGTGAGGTTTCTTGCTCAACATCACCCAGCAGGCCATGAGCTAAGAATAGAGCTCAGAACAGAGCCCATGTCTCCTGAGTTCCAGTTCACTGTTCTATCCACTAGGACACAATTATGCATTTGTATAGTACCATGCAAAATGGTACCCTTGTTCCTGCTGGGACCACCAAGTGGCAATGTAATAATATCTTATCCACTGATAAAGAGATGAAAGAAAACTAATGGTATCCTCCAAACCTGTTTTTGTGTCAACCTTTCCAAAAAGGAAGACCACCAAAAGAGAGAGGACCTTGTATTTTTAGAGGAAAACTGGCATTGGTCTATCTGAAGATCTCCTTTCGGGAGAAGGAGCTAGAGGTGATTCAAAAATGGAAAACCATTTTTGCAACATTTTTCATTTAGATAGAAATTTTCCCAAACAGATCTAGCCATAACAGACAGTATTGCAGCTGACACTATGATTAACATAATGGGTCAAATGCCAAGGTAACACAAATGGCTGTGTTAGTTATATGTTGTTCATCAGGTTACGTGAGTGTTTGCATTATATCCTGAGTTGACTTAGTGCAGACTTATCCCAAAACAGAAAACCAGCAGGAGAGTGAATGAAGATAAAATGTTAAAGTAGGTTCTTCCTACTTATAATGACTTACTGATATGTAACTTTCATCTGTAGTTATGTCATGTCTGAATCTGACCCACTGTATGCTTTTTTAGCTTTCTTTGTTGGTTCATTTTTCATTGATATTGATATTTATGATTTTATCTTCATTGACTTTTACAGAGTAAATTCATTTACTGAAGTTATTGCATCTTTTTCCATGTGTTTATCGATCAAGCTGGTTTTTTTTTATTTAAATGAAAACTATAGATTAGTAAATCCTACCTCTCTAGGCTAAATCCTTTAGGTTAAAATAAATATAGTTTATTTCTCCCATATTAAGATGCACTGATCCATTATACAGGGTGTGTGTACATCTATATAGAAAAAAAGATATAGTAAGAAATGACTCACTAAGTAATTACTTCCTTAGACTGTAAACCCTTCAGGGCAAGGGCAGTCTTTTAGTTACGTTTTTGTTACGTACAGCACCAGGGACAATGGGACCCTGACCTATGAGATTCTAGGTGCTACCACAATACAAATAAATAAACAAATATTATTAATAATAATAAATAGGAATGATCGTCCCAAAGATGAAATTTGCCTATAACCGCTTTAACTTTAACTTGTCACTTTTCTTCCCCATTCTCATAAAAAGTGTAGCTCTATGTACCTTTTGAAAAAGTAAGGATTGTTGCAGACTAAGTCTCAGTATATGAGAAGTAAGCACTTGCTTAAAGTTAAGAACATACTTAAGTGCTTTGCTGAATCAAGGCATATAATAGTAAGCAGGAGCAAAGATGTCCACAATGGGGGCACCAAAACATAATAATTAATGGGCTAACCCCTCCACAAAGCTGGACTGCAGTGGGCTACCAAGCAGTGCCTCCTGCTGTGTAGAATAGTCATGCATTTATCCACACCTTGTTTCATGGGTGGGAAAAGATTAAGGTTTTTCAGGGGACATGTGAATTTGGCACTTGATGAACAATTATTTTTCCAGTACATGTAAATGACTTACATTATATGACCTACAAAGAGGTCTATAAAATAATAGTGTGAGATGTTCTACTCTTAGGCACATATATAATTATCTACCAGGAACTTGGCTGGAGAATCAAATATGGTGATAAATTTAATACTAGCTGTCATGGAGTGTGGGGGAGACAAGTCCTGCACCCCTCTTCCCGGGATTCAATGTGACTCTCAGCCAGCCAGTAGAACAGAAGGTTTATTAGGGTTGTCAGGAAAGAGTCCAAACAGAGCTTGTAAGTATGACCAGGACCCCTCAGCTGGGGCCTTCTGGGGGGCAGGGAGCTTAGACCCCGGCTCTGGGGCTCCCTGCGTTTCACCACCCAGCTCCAAACTGACTAAAAAACCAGCCAAACCTCCAGCAGGCTCTTCCCCTCCCCCGGGGCCCCTCCTCTCGCCTTTTACCATTCTCCCAGCCAAAGGTGTCACCTCCCAACCCCCGTCCTGGCTCATGTTACAGCCTCAGGTAAAGTCTCGCATTCCCGATGCAGCCTTTCTCAATGCAGCCAGCCTCTCAGGTCAAATCCATCTTGCTCTCTACTCCGTCACACTAGCCTAATACAAAAATTATGCATAACTGAAGCTAAAGAGAATTACTTTGATATAATAAAATCCTTCTGAGTGAAATCCATTTGAGAACACAGAAGAAAACATTGCTGTTGAACTTGTTTGCTGTGCTGGATACCCATGTGCTGATTTATCTCCTGTGTCGATACATGCAGTGTATTTTTATGTTTGCTCACTTTTCAATTTTTTTGTTTTATTTTATTTCATTTCAAGGTCAAGATTTTAAACAGCTAGATTACAGATGGGGAATCCAGGCAGCTGAGAAAGTGAAACAGCAGAGTATAAACAATTCTCTTAGTATTCTAAAAATAAATTGCGTTCCAAACGGAACAATAGATTTAAAAATATAGTCTCAACATTTTATATTTTATTCCTACTTGTTTGTGTTTGCCTCATTTTCTTTCAGTATGGCTTCTTAGGCGCCCCTGTATTCTTGAAAGTATATATAGAGATATAGATAAAGTCAGTACTGTGGTCAGTTTTCTCTATAGAAATGCCCATAAAGCTTATGTGTGTTTGGTCATACAAAATTACAGAAGACACACAAAGGTATAGTTCAATCAATGTATGCATAGGCTTCATCCTAATATAATTTATACCAGTGGAAATTAGGTGCTACTCCACTGAAGTCAATAGAAATGCATCTTATCTCTTACACAGTTCTTTTAACTTTTGTTTTTGCGCACAGTTTTAAACTTTCATATAGTTAGAGAGCACTGTAAAATGAGACTGTGTAGGTTGTACGTAGGAATGAGCAAATCAGAACAGATAACATTCACACCTCCTCAGATTTTGCCTATAACCTGACCCAAATCTGGGACACACTTACTTGTAAAGTTTGGTTTAAAAGCTCTCTCTATATTTGTGTGCCTCTGGACTTCAAAAAGCGCAGAAATATCAGAAGAGAAAACTTCTCCCATGACTTCTAGTCCACTTTTACTGACTCAAGAGGCTCAAATTGTTTGGATAAGCATAGACATCTAAGCTATTAAGTTCTTATCTGATCTGAACATTTTGAGGTTCACTAATCTAAATAAAAATCCTATAGGAAATAATTCATACAGAGTCTGAAAGGATTTAAAAACTTCAAATATACCTAGGGGTGGGAGGATTAAATTTTAATCAGTATGAGCTTGATCCTAAAATGTGCTCTGAACCCTCAGCTCAGAATGAATAATTCAGTATCTTGCAGGAGCAGACCCCCAATCCTGGTTGTTGGTTATTTCTTCTTTCACCCAAAAATAATAAGGAAAGAAAACACCCACACCATAATAGACATAATCAGAGAAAAATTTAAACACATGGGAGATGTTGCATGGACAGCTGGTGCTTATTCGATATTTCCATCTTACTATCAGTTAATAAGATATTAATCTTATGAAAGATCATGATCACATTTTTTTATGCTTGAATTTGTGATGGATTAGCTCCTAAAGCCATTACAGTTTAAAAAATTAGCATCTGTGCATATTTCAATATGCTGGCAATATGAATATTTAAGCCAATAAAATATTTGGAAAATGTATTATATACAAAATTCATAAAATTTTGAAATAACAATGGAATGAATGAATTTACTACTGTAATTTTCACTCCATGCATCTGAAAAAGTGGGGTTTTTTACTCACAAAATCTTATGCCCAAATAAATCTGTGAGTATTTAAGGTGCCACCGGACTCCTCGTTGTTTTTGTGGATACAGACTAACATGGCTACCCCCTCTGATACTTTGCTACTGAAATGCTTGTCACTAGAAGCTTGGATCAAATTGTGGCAAACTGAAAAAGATAACACACATGCAGGAGATAAGGGAACAAATGAGGGAAGGCACATTTTCTCAAAGCAGGAAAGCTTTCCCCTCCTCTCACTTTATTTGGCTTTCTGGAGCTCAAATCTTTCATGGGCTCCCCTGTCACTTCACCAGACAGGAGGAGGAGAAGTTGCCTGAAAGAGACTGCCTCTGGCTCGCAGCATTTTCCAAGAGAAGGTGGATTAATAGTATCATCTGATGGGAGAGGCAGAGTCCCCCTATCTGCCTTTGGTATAAGAAAATTTGTCCTCTACACCAAGAGAGAGGGTGAGTGGAACAGGTGGCATAGTCCCCACAACCAACTTCATCTCCTGTCCAGGAGGTAAAGCTCCCAGGGCAAAGAGAACGGCCTTGTACCCTCTCTCTCCTCACACCTCACAAGGGAGGGAGGGAATGTAGGAGAGGTAAAAGAGATCATATAGTATCCAATAAGACTGAGTGGAAAAAAGGAAGAGTGGTGTGAAAGTGGTGGGTGCATGGAGCACTGAAGAAGAGAGACTTACATTGGCCATTTAGATGGAGGAGTACAGCAGTATGTTTCCTTATGTGCGACCAGCCAACTCTACTGACTGGCGCAGAGGAGTGGCAGGGCGAGAGCCTTGCCTACTTCTGACCCTTTTGAGGCCCCCAGCAGTGCAAGGAGAGACCAGACCCAGTGCTCCACCAATGCAAATGTACCAGACCTTTGTATAAAGCCCAACAAGTTGAATAAAGATCCTTCCTTTCCTGCCCAGGCTCCTGAACATCTGCTTGAAGGTCAGACAAAATACTGGCAACAGGGTCAGTGCCATGAAGTAAGGTTTACTGGCAATGGTAACTCTAAGGAAATCGAATGCAAAGAACATTGGTCTTTTAAGTTTGCAGCAGAATGTAAGTTCAAGCTGTCTCCATGCTAAAAAGTTTTTGAATGTAATATTGTGATAGAAAGAGAACATTGATTCAAGTATAAAATAATGCACTTTATATCCTCACATGATCACTACATGAGTATAACAACACATTTCCATAGTCACATGTAATTATGCATACATGAAAATTTGCAGTGCAGGAAGTATGAAATTACCCTACATCACCAGTATATTAGTGAGTCATTGTAAGCAATTACCAGTAAATATCAACCAGTACCCTTTGTTAACCCTTAGGTTAAAACTTACCCAGGGAACCTTACATTTTCTGGAGAATACTATACAGAATATCAGAACAGTCTTGCATGTAACATCGATGAGACTTTATATATGGTCATTTAAATTGTATTGGAAGAAAAAACTAATAAACAATGTTCATTGCAGAAGTACTCAGCAGATTTGACAGGGGAGTGCAACAAACAACACAGAGCTGGCAGAAATTTGAAGATGCTACTCTTGATTACATAGTTCCGCTGTCTGTCACTACGACTATGTACAAGATTATGGCCCTAGGCCTGTTTTCTGATGATATACAAACATGTCAGAGAGAAATTGCAAGTGTAAAATAATCTGAAACAATGTATCAAAGATAAAACCCAGAATGGAGGAATGTTACCTTGGATCTACAGTACTCCTGTCCATTTTTTAAATGATTATTACACTATCAGGAAAAAAAGAAATATTTTCCCTCAAGTTATATAAGATGCATGGGTTTTCAGGACATTTCTCAAAGGTGATAAAGACAAGACGAGAAACTCCTTATATTTAAAGTTACAATACACAGAAAAATAAGGCACTGACTTTCAAACGTGACTAATGATTAGCTACCCAACTTGAGACAAAGTCACTTTGAAAATTTAGGCTCAGGATCAAAACACCTCTCCAACATTTAATTAGCTACAACCACCACTTTGTCCATCCCCAAGTACGCTTAACACTAATTGGCACAACTGCTAGTCATCTTTGCTGAGGAAGGTAATAACTGAATAAGTATTAATAATGCCTAGGCACAGTCCCTCCTGTTTAGAGGGATAGCAGACAGGCAGTGCTGTGATGGGCAGTTCTCACTCCTATTCTCCAGATGTACCAGTATGACAATAAAGAGTTTTATGTCCATGGCTCTTATGCTAGTACCTTGCTTACTCCTGGCAACAAAAAAACCCCCCAAAAACGGTCACAGTAAAAAATAAAACAAACAAACAAATAAACCCTCCCAAAAAACCCTGCAAGAGTCATGGTATTAGCTTAAATAAAGGAAGTTATAGCACACTAAATTTTAATATGAAACCACTTCACTGAAAATAATGGGATATCAAATATATCCTTTATTTCACAGTGACATCACTTAAGAGTATTAAACTATTATTTAAATCAAAAGTTTAAAGTATTTTTAAAAAGACATGCCACTACACTGGATATAGATTTTTGGAACTTAGGATATTTTTAATTGAAATTTGAATTTGATGATAAAGTTTCAACAAAAAAACAAAAATGTTCAATGAAAATTTTCACCAAAAGTTTTGAAATGATAAAGCAATTAAAAATTCCCTCCAAAAGTTAAGAACAATTCAGAATATTTTCATATCTTTTTAAAAACGAAACTTTTTTAGAAACTGTAGCTAGATGCATATAAAGCTAATTCTGGAGAGAGAGCAAGCGAGCGAGAGAGAAATCCTGCTTATTGGAGGACTAGCTGAAGTTTCAAAAACTTTGACTTGTAATAGAGACTCTAAAAAGTATAGCACTTCATGTATTCAAAGCACTGTCTAGTCAAACTAATTAATCCTCTCAGCAACCTAGATAGATAGGCACTAATATCCCTATTTCACAGATAGGGAAACAGACAGAAACTTGACTGGTCCAAGGTCACACAGTCAATCAGTGACTGAGTTGGAATAAGAATCCAGAATCTCCCGATTCCTGACCCTGTGCCCATTCCTTTGGGCCCATTCGCTTTCAGTATTTTAAAGAGACTACAAATGTACTGATGAATTTTAATACAAATTGCCTTGCTGCTTTTCATTTTTATTCTTGCATTAAAGAAACTAAGGAACTTAGTCCATAAAGTCTGTTCCATGCGCGCTTCAGTTAATTATAATAAAAAATATTTATTGGAGCCATGGAATGGGAATGATGACTTAGACCCTCCCCGGTCATCATTGTAGTACCTGAAAGTATAGTAAATTACTACCAAGACCATATTCTTGGGCTAATTTACTTTGAACCATATAATGTCAGAGAGAAAATTAATATTTCCAAAGAACAATTTATGTATAAATCATTGGACAGAAGTAATTGTGGATGCAATGGGGACCAATACATAACAAAATGCAAGTTTGTATATTGCTGAAGGATTATTCTGATTTCCCTAGCCTATGCCTCCAGGCTTCTCTCAGCAGTGGAAAGTTAGTACTCCCTGTGCGAGCGCTATTTATTGGTCACCTTTGGGGCTATAAAACATTTTACCTTTTTAATTGGCCTCTGTCTTCTAATACTGCACACATTACACACACACACAAATTTCCTTCTTACTGCTCCCATCTAGGAGAGACAGTTTTCTAACTCCCAGTTAACTCACTGCATTACTGTTCTAGGAAAATGGCATCACTGTTCTCCCTCCACGGGTACCCTCGTCCTTACTCTCTGCTCTCTATGGCCATCTGGGCCGCTCCTGCCACTGCAAAAAATCATTCTACCTTTGAAATAATTACAGGAAGAGAGATCTGGATTCCAGAATACTTATTATGGGAAATTAGCAGTGCACATATTGAAGGAATACAAATGGATGTTTATATGCAAAAATTTGCATGAGCATCTGAAACAGGTGCATTTGTATGTGGCAAACAAGCTGGAGAAAAAAATATGTAAAGCAAAAATGTACTTTCGCAATTAGGTAAAGGAAAATGATTGGGAGGTAGGAGACCAGGTCATGCTTCTCTCTTATGCTGTACCAGAACATAGTTTATGCCACAAATGGCTTGATCCACACTATATTGTGGATAAACTGAGCTTGTCTGGGTCTAAAATTAGAATTATGGGAAACAAAAAGAAGGTCAAAAATTCTAATATGCCAGTCAATTTTAACTGTTGAAAAGACACAGTGTTTCTTTGTAGGTGGATTCATGGGGAGGCTTCTCCTCCATGCGAGCAGTGCACTCTGGTGCTGCCAAGCAAAGGGCATTTTTCCCCATTTGACAAAACAAACCCCAAACCAGTTAATTGTTATAAGGGAGAAACAGCAGTACTCTTGGTGGACTCACAGCTAACATTGGTGAAGGAAATCCAACCTATAATAGTGGCGTGGGGCAAGGCAAATGATCTGTATGAACCCCAACAATATAATCTCATCATGGCAGGGAAATACGCAGTGAAGAATGTTACCATTAGGCAAATCTTCCAACCTATGTCTTCATGAACTGTATAGGATGGGCTAACAGCAGTTCTTTAACCATACATACTATCACACCCTAGGTGCAGGGATTGTTCCAAATAGTTATCAGAATAGAGTCCGAGAGCTAAAGTGATTTGTAATGTTTAAACATGAAATAGTAAATCTTATCCTGCATGCACAACTGTTGAAAGAAACCTGTGTAAGGCACTGGAGTCCCAGAGGGGAAAGGAGTACTCTGGACCACTTGAGTGTTCCCTAATCCTCTATGGTAGGTTATACGGGTGGACATGTCACTTTAGGGGTTAATTTTTATTCAAATGTAAGACCCCAACCAATTGTACTATAGTATAGATTACCAGTAAAATAGGAGAGACCCAGGGAGGGGGGAAGGGCCATGTGCTTTGAGAGGCTCTGTAAAAAGGCGTATTGACTGGGAAAATAGTAAAATCAAATTTTAATAAAATGATCTAAGAAAAAGCAATGGTACCTGATGCAGCTTAAAATTACTGGCCTGTGTCTAATTTATCCCATTTCAGGGGAACCGCAAATGTTCTTTTGATTATATTTCTCTGGTGGTGCTTGAACACCCTCCAACTCAGTGGTTCTCAACCCACCGCCCGTGGGCTGCTTTCAGCCCATTCAGCACACAGCTGCAGCCCATGTGACATCCTCAGGGCCATACAGGTAGTATATATATTGTGTGGATGTGTCCCACATAACACAGAGAGAGCTGCATATGCAGCCCACAGTGGTAAATAGGTTGATAACCACTGTTCTAACTACTCCGTGGTGACTCAGCCTTTTATAGCAACAGCTAAGGAGCTTAACTACAACATCTATAATCTCTAATCCTAATCATAATCAGACATCTTTAATACCCTGGGACCAATATGGCTACAACAGTGCTGCAAAAATCCATGTCAGGCATTTTAATTAATAATGTACAATGTATGCATATCCCGGTTGTGCTAAACATTTCACACTGGAATATGGCTGAATTTGGACACTGTGGAGATGGATGTGTCAGTACAGTATGCTTCTTTACTAATTGACATGATAACAACTTTCCAGGAGTGAGCTTGAGACCTCATAGAAGAACACGAGACAGTGCCCAAAGCCAAAATTTTTAGGAGTAGAAAGTGGCAAAGTCTAGATGGTATTATTAGCTGTATTTCAGGTTTATTTGCTTCAGGAATGTCAGTATGGAAAAGGGCAGAAGTGTAACATATGAAGTGTCATATTAACTATTTTAAGGATGAATAGGCAGTTAATGCTTTGCAACTCATAATGACGGTTGTGGGGAGGGAGATGTTGAAGGATTGGACACCGGGAAAATATATAATTTATGACATGCATAATACTGTGTCACCATTTAATCAAACACAGGTGAAAGTCAACGAGATAATTGATATAATGAAAGGGCAAAAACTTGTCACGAGTTAAGAAATAATAATTAAGGATGAACAACTCCTTAGATGGTATTGTCCATGATGTGTGTCTAAAAAAGACAAGGAAATAAATTATTGTGTCAAATCCTGTAAAAAGCTAGTTTTAGCACCATTAGAAACTTGGGGTCTGTGACACCACATCCAAACCAGGGCTTCTGTTACTTTAAAAAGTTATGCACAGTCTCACGCTCCCTGTATGTATCATTGACTTTATCCCTGCCAATACTGGATCCTGACACAGCAACATTTGACCCACTAGCAGTTAGGTCTATTCTATAGGTTACCTTGAAAACTGCACTGAACCTACTGGTTTATCCTAACAGTACGTAGTCCTGGAGGGCTCCACACATGGCTTGTGCTGCTGTTAAGGGATAGCAATACATGTGTAAGTGTGATGTCTTTGATGTTACCACTTCCATGTGCAGCCATGTCTGCCTTGACCAGTTTAATGAGACAGATGAGTTGTCAGTTACTGTCTGTAGCCCAGTGAAGCTAACTAAGGAGAGAAGATCACCGGAGAGGGTAACCTTCAACGCGGAATGGATAATATTGTGTTGTTATTAGTCATGCAACATATATCTGCAGGGCCCAAATATGTGATGTCACTACTAGTTTTTGCTTTATATCTCAGGCACGCTTTGTTATTGGACAAACAGTTGTGACTTTTATTCAAGTTTTCAACGATGTGTCTGTGGTCAATAGTGAACCCTGATCATCAGAATGACACTGAAGAGTTGGTCTCTATTTTTGATGTGCATATTACTCCGCTAACACCAAATGTAAAATTATTACATTGGAAAGTCACCCACGTTATACTAATTGGTCCTACTACAACAGAAAAGGATCTTAATCAGATAATGCAAAATGGGGCTTTTGACATGTTATTTATACACACTTGGCTAGAGGTTACTTTTAAGGATTTAATTCTAGTACAGGTGGTAATGATTTTAATTGTACTAAGCTTATTTTGCCGACAGAGACTTATGGTGAAAGAGTAAAGAAAGGAGACAAACTATATGTTACCTATGTGGATCCTTAGACTAAAAATAAATGGGGTTTAATGCTTATAAATGTCAGCACAAATAACATTTATGGTGACCAGTAAGCCAAATTTATAGTAGGCTTAAGGCATACCAATGAACCAAACTCCCAAGATGCCTTAACAATGCTAAATTACTGTAGGATATGGCAATGCTGACATGCTAAACTCTTTAGCCCAGTACCATGTTACCTGATTTACTAAGCAGTTTTTCAAGGAAAGTATCAACTTGAATGAAAAGGAAATGTATAATGGTAAAGGTTATGATTAAGCAGCAAATGTATGATCATGTGTTTGAAAAAATATGCAATGTGCCAGACAAACATATTTTTACTCTTATGATGCGTAAGAGGCTGTAAATCATAAACAAGTTAGCTCTGAGTAGTCTTGGGCTAGTCACAAGCAGCAGAACCAGAGAGCACTGGAATCAGTCTGTCATCCTTGTTATCGTCTGCAAGCTTTGGATCCAAAGACTTGGTGACCTATATTCCTTTCCGTTATGTGCTGTATTAATAACCGATTGATATTTATTAGTCAACTTTGGATACATGAAGTCTCTTTAATTATTAAGATAAAACTTGAATTGGTAACTGTATCTATTTAGACCATGAAACTACAACTCATTCTAAGATTTCTAGATTGTTCTCATAAATTACTGAAGCTGTTACAGAACGCTGCTGCCAGAGTCTCTTATTGAATCTGCCGTGGGTTATTCAGTCATATTACTCTCATTCTAAAGTGTCTCCCCTGGTTTCTGCTGATATTTTGAATTGATTTTTTATTCTACTTCAGAGAAATTGCATGCTTATGAATAGTGCTGGACTGACAACAAGAGAGAATGAACTATTTATCCACAGAACACACATAGCAAATTTCCCAACCATGTCCCACATGTGCTCTGGATTGTGCACCTGTAGCAGTAAGTATAATTTTATCTCTAATCCCATTCAGTCTTTGGTATGTCTCCTGAGGCTGTCAGCAAAGTTACAATTTGTGCCAAATGTGCTGTTGATTTTTGTGACGCAGATCCCATGTCCTGGAAAATGGATGACTGACTAACTCATTTTATGAAGGCCATCAAATAATCATGGCTACAAGTACTTTTTCCACTACCAGCCTTTGCTGAATTTGAACCTGCAGTCTAGTAATATATCTTGTTCCTAATTCCCTAAAATATAGAGTCTCCTGAACTTTTTTATTGTTAATTTTGTATTTTAAACTTCCCATTGATAACTCACTGGAGTTTTGCTGGGTTGAGAAGACACTATTGTTTTCTATTGCCATCCCTTGACGAAGAGTGTGCCTTTCCACCTGGACCCCTTTGCACTGACAGTCCCATCATAACACCCAGTAACACAGACTCTCCCTCAAGAGCCACTCTCCATCTATGACCTTATCCAGAAACTCACTCACCTTTTCACGTCCTTATACACCATAACAACCCCCAACTGATCTCTCTTTCAGGGAGCGGGGAAGGTGTATGACTCAGAGCACCTCAGAGGTGCAGAAGGGAAGCATTAGTAAACCCTCCCCTTCTTCACCCAACGAATTTCATGTGGTAAACAGCAACAGAGCCCACAAGTGCAGTTCAGCAAGGAACGTATTGCCTTTGACAAGCTTTTCTTTCCCGCTTACATAGGAAACAGGTGGATAACGTGTGCAATATGAAATTTACCAAAGTCAATACAATTGACCTTGACCTTGAAGTCCACTGGGTACAGACAAAACAGAAGATTTTCACTGGAGAAACAAGGTGAGATAAACCAGAGATTATGGCTGGGGAAACCAGAGTACAGGTCTTAGAGGAACCGTAACTGGCCGGCGTTAGAGTGAGATGTTCATGCTTGAGGTGGGTGTGTTGGTAGGTCTGCAGAAAGCTACAAACTCACCCACAGATTTATTATTAAGTATTTTATCTCCTTGACTCCTGCTGCTAGACCAGCATATGGTTAAATAACCATATGATTGGTCCACAAGTATTTGTATACAAATTCAGAAATTTCCACCAGCACACATATTCACAACCTTGATCCAAGACACCCCTCTCTTCCTTTGTTTCTGTCAGCAAATACAGATGTTTGTTGAGAGCCATTGTGAAATCTCACCATGGTCCCAACTGTGAGTTTTCCCAAAATTCCTAGAGACACGATGCTATTTTCATAGGAACTGCTTTTTAATTGGACTCAAACTAAAATATATGTGACAGGTGATCCATGTTTTTTAAAACAACCATTCCCCTCTCCCACCCGCCCCCCCAGAACATTCTTTTTGAGATTAAATCAATACAAAGTCTCCCAAAAATCATTTTTTTTTTGCTTATTTAAGGGATTCCCTGTAGCAGAGTTTTTTGCAGCAAGGGTGAGTGACTCTGTGTGTGTGGTGGAGGGAGGGGGGTTCTCCATTTATTTCTTCCAACCTTCCAAGAGCTGTAATGTGTTCTCTCTTTTTTCTAGAGACTCTCCTACTCTGGAAACCGATTTGAGAGAATGTGTATCACAAATAAGGAGTGAATGAAACACTTACCTACTGCATCTCACGCTCTCTTTTATTCCAAATTAGGTCAGTGTTCTCTTTCCAGCATCCAAATTTTTCCAATCACAAGGAGAGAACCATCTCCCCCACCCCCTTTCCTTCTCTTATAGGGGCCGTTTGGCCCAGGAGCAAAGAAAAAAATATTTCCCTAGATAGAGTATTGGTAACTTGTGTAAGCCTGAAAATAATTTCTTAGCATCTAGAATAAAAAGAGGCCTGGGAATAAGGGAAGCCTATGGAGAAGCAGAGACAATTGACTTCGGCAAGACTGCTGAAGCACAAATAAACTCCATTTTCTCTTTGCTAAATTTTAATCCTCTAATTCTGTCTCTTTCTTTCTATTTGTCTCACTGGACAAGCGTGAGAAAGTTAAACTACTAAAGCCAATTCAGGAAGCATAAGAAATGGCCTAAACCTTGTCTTAATGCTTATTTGTGCAGGGTTGGAGGAGATCATGAAAGTGAACTTACACCAAACTAAGGGCAGATGATGCAAGGCCAAGGAGCTGTGGCAGACTCTTGCTGGCCCTGATGTTTCCGAATGCAGATTTGCAGTATAATTTATTGTGTGTTGCAAATTCACTTTTTGCATGAAGTATTGGGGCTTTGTGCTATTCAACCTGATGGGACAGTCCACCCAAAAAGGTTTTAGAATGGGTAAGGACAACCTCAGCTTCATCTATATGCAGATTCCGTTCCATGAATCTCTTCATTCCTCTTCTTATATAAGAGACATTTCTATCATGCTTATCGTGAATTCACTATGTCTGTAGTCAGAGTCATTTTATTTTAAGGATATTGGGCTGGATTCTATGCTCTCTCACATCGATATCTAAAACCACACTGAATTTAATGGAAGTGAGGTCAGATCCATAAGTACGTTTTGGATAGTTTTTATCCCTGCGTTGCATAGTCAATGCAGTATGAGAGAATGAACTGGGTTCTCTTCTGCCTCATCGATATCATCAAAATTAATAGTGTCAGTCTGAATCTCATAAAGATGTAGGCACTGAACATCCTCTCCCCTCAAGTGTCCTTCTATACTTCCATCCAGAGCCATTCTTTCCCTTTGCTCTTTTGTGTCAGCAGCATTTGCTGAGGATTTTTGCTCCATTTCCACATACTTGGACACCCCCTTCCCCTAGTTACAATATGTCCCATCCTGCATGAACCACTCAGCTTTATGTGGCTGTCAACAATTTCTGTTTACTTTTCTCTTTCAGGATCAGCAACTGAACCACTCACCTCTCTGGGCTCTTTCCTTTCTAGCAAATTACCTCAGTAAAATTCCCAGGCCCTGTTGCCTTTTCTCCATTAATTAGTTTCCTAGTTGTTTTTAAATTCATGTAGTTTTAACACATTCAGTGTCACCGCTTCACTTTTATTCCCACTTGTCAAAAACCAGCAGGAGACAATAAAAGGTGATAAAACTATTGTATAAAAATAAATATGTATAAATTAGAGGTTTTTTCCTGCAATCAATCAGCCTTCCAAGTTACACTGCAATCTAATAAAGCCATAAGCACCTAAAAACCCAGCTTCTAGCTAAACACCAACTAGTCATAAGGTTACTCTCTGAAGTATTTGTTTTATATGTTGGAGGCAGAGCTGTATAATTATATACTCTGTACCGTCTTGATATTTTTGTTATGTGGCCCTTTGTTTCTATTTCTCAGTTTGATCCTGCTTTAAAAATAAAATAACATTTTGACTATTACTATAGATCAGAGAAAGTGTCACTGGGCTATTATTCCTGATTACAGTGAATGTTTTTGCAAGAATATAGTTATAAAAAGTGATGTTGTTCCTTCTAGTATCTTCCAACACTGAATGCTCAAATGGATAGCTCTAAGCACAAGGCACTAGAAGTCAGACTATAGCATTACACAGTAAAAATGATACTAATGAAACAAAGCCATTAGAAGCAGTAAACACAGTACGTCTGGTTCAGGATAATAATAATAATATATGGAGATATGCCTATCTCATAGAACTGGAAGGACCTTGCAAGGTCATCAAGTCTAGTCCCCTGCCTTCACTAGCAGGACCACTAAGATATAGCTAAGAAGTTCAAATGCCACAAAAAAGATTTTTTGGGGCCAGATTATGAGCCAGTTTCTCCCAAGGGCTGCGTGCCCTCAACTCCCATTGACATCCAAAGTGGAAAATCAGCATTAAGGAGGAGGTACTCACAGGGATGTCCTTAAGGGAGTGCAAGGCCTGGGGCAGAAGTGGCGGATTCATCTCTTCCAGGACTGACCACGCTGGCCAATCGCACTGGCCCACGGGGGCCCCCAAAGAGCTGGCCCAGAGCGGTTCCCCGATTTGTCCTACCCAGGGGATAGCCTGGGTACTCATTATCCCATGGTTCTGCTCACACAATTCCCATTGAAATAAATTGGCTGTCCTGGTGGAGAATGAAATCTTCTTGTATATGAACAGCACAAGCAGTAGCACTGCAAGCACACCCAAACGGCAACTCAACTCAGGTGTGAAGGGACCACTTCTAGTGGTGAAAAGGTAGATCAGTCTCCATCTTCATTTAAACAATGGCCTCTCTACTTTGACTGCCATAAGTGTCAACTAGTGCCAAATGTGCTGGTTTTGCAATGTGGGCACTTTCCCATCAGGAATCATACTGTGACTTATCTTACCAACCACAGCTAAATAAACAGAGATCAGGTGGCAACACTTAGCACACAGTATCAGCCCTGGTCCGGGTTTGAACCAGAAACCTAGCAAGGCTTCAACTGGTCTCAGAGCAGTACCAGGTCTGACATTGCCTAATGACTGAAGTTATTTAGTTTTGAACAAAACAGCTTTTAAATATATATATAAAAATACATTAATAATGCTCTAAGTTCCCCAGAGGAGTACATCATAATGTTTTTAACTGAAGCAGAGGGGGAGTCAATTGTCAAGGTGAAATGGTTACATACACAGCTAGTAGGAACCTGTGGGGAAATCAAGACAGCTACTAACTGAAATTACTGAAGCTTCCTTTGGGAAGACAGGGTGCCAAATACCCTTAAACAGATGGTGGTTAAAATTATGGTTAATAAATCATGATATTTTTGTTTATTATCTCTTTTCAGGGAAGACTGTGGAGAAAGTGGTGATGAGGCAATAATCTACCTGTGATCTAGAGTAAGCTTTCTAGATCTTTATCATTTATGTTTAAGACCTGGCTGTAGCTTAGAGGCAGTATTGGAATCGGTACCAACACTGAATATGAAGCATTTGCCAATAAGAGTCCTGGATGGACCCAGAGTGCAAGGAGAACATGAACTAGTGCTTCCCAATTAGAAAACATCAGTATTGCAAGTGTTAAGCATTCAAGCAGCAGAAGACAAACTGATATCCCACTCTCCAAGTTTATTTCCAGCCTGAAATGTAGATATCCCTGACCTGTGCACATTCACTGTGGCATTGATTCTAGTAAGACTGTGTCCCAAGAAAGGATGGACATTTATGGTAAAATAACCTGAAAGTAGGGATGGAGGACACTGTGCTTCACCTTTTTAATGGGCAGACTACTTCAAAGCCAGCTGCTTTCTTGCCAGAAATGGAACTGCTTCAAACCTACCTTAGAGATCCAAATTTGTCTGGATCTACAACCTGACATGATTTATATTATTATAGGCACTGTCATTATCTAGGTTTATCTATTTTTATTTCAGCTGCTAGATTCAATAAAAAGGACCATTTAAAAAAATCTTGTGATTTTCATTTAAGATGATGAACACGTGGGCATTTGAAATGAGGATCAGTAGACATATGCAACTGTAAAGTTATATTCCCATATTCAAGCTGTATGGCAATATGTGCTATACAGAACATTTGAGGATCATTTGGATTTAATATTGAGAGGTCAATAAGAACTGAAAACAGGTACTTCTCTTTAACTAGCTCATTTCAGCACATCCAGACATATTCAGACATTAAAATTTTTGGTCTGAAGCTTTTTATTCCTAATTAATTGCATCGAAACTGAGGGCACTCCCAGCATTGCCAAGAGAAGGAATGGGTGAGCTATTTATAATGGTAAATTATTCAAAATTGCAACCCCTTTTTCTATTTGTGAATTATCCATGATCAGCAGTTGGCTAAAATACTGAGCTAAATCCCCTGTACTACTATGAAAATCTCAATTGTTGATATTAACTAATTTGTTTGTAATTTGAATCCATTCACTAGACCTTCTACATGGTCATAATTCCACCTCTGGGTTGTTTAAAAACTACTCTCTGTGATAATTCCCTTTTTGTATTTGTGCTGTGTGCTTGCTCACATAAGTTATAAGATGATATTTCTGCTGCGTGACTGGACGACAGACTTTTATAAAGAAGAGAAGTCAAGGTGATTTCAAGATCACGGCAAGAACACTAAGGGAACATCACTTTCTGCAAACATTCCTGAGAACAAGAAAACCCCCACTCATATATATGTTCCTGGAAAACTAATAAAAAGGGTCATATATACTTTCTAAGGAAATTCATGGCTATCATTTCAATAAATATTCTTTTTTATATTGTATTTGCCAAACACTAGCCAAGAATCTCACTAAGGAAGCAGCAAATAAAAGGACTACCGAAATTCAATGCATGCGGTTTAAGAGTGAAACCAGAAGCTTTTTTTTCTGTTTTTTTTCCCTTCTTCAAGTCTTTATCTCGTGGATGCATTATCAGTAATTGCTTCATATGGTATGTATATATAATCAAACTTAATTAGTAATTTAAATGTACAGCAAATTAGATCATTTTGAATCCCAATTAAAATTAATAGCAGCAATTAATTCAGACCTATTAGTCACCAGCTTGCTCCAGACTCCAGCTGCTGCCATTTTCAAGTAAACTAGACAGTGTTTGGTGAATGGATCCCATAAACAACATCACTGAGGGACTTTATGTCAGTTGTTTGTTTGTCAAAAATATGTAAGCCTTTTCCATCTGGTTTACTGTTGCTGTTAGGAGGGATCTGATCTACCAATCATAAATGCTGCCAAATCAGCAGTGGAATAATATGAAAATGCTTCCTTAGGCTTTGAATAAGCACTGAGCTCCATAAATCCCTGTGTTGATTAAATTAATAATTCCTGTTAACATTGTGAAAAAACAGAACTACAGATTTATTTGTACCTGTTTGTCAAGGGGAATTATAACTCCAGCACATATAAGGAAACAATCATGGTAAAATTGTTGGGTGTATCGCATCTTACAGCAGATGATTCAAGAGTCCTCCTCATTTTGTCATTATTCCAAGGAGTAATAGGGGCAATTCACTTCAGTTAGAGAAGGAGTAAAGCATGTAGCTTTCCTCAGAGATAACCTAACCTAGACAATATCACCACCTTGCACTTAATATATGGTAGTGCCTTTCTATCACTAGACTCTGCAAGCCACTTGACCACATGCTAATTAAACCTCACATACCACCATTTTTAAAGAGAGTATGATAATACACCCACCGTTTCACAGATGGTGAAACTGAAGCACAGAGTGGTAAAATGTTTTCCTCCAAAATCAGAAAAAATGGCATACTAATGAATAGAACCCACAATCCCTGTCCCTTCGACCTCTGATGTAGACACTATATGACATTGGTTTCCAAATGGTCAATATATATCCAGTTACACTCTGTATTTTTCTATCATTCTGATTATGCAGATGAACATTCTGGACCTATTTGTGAGAACTTCATTTTATCTATGTAGATAGATTTACACACACACACACACACACACACACACACACAAATTGGAACTGGAATCAGTCAAAAAGAAGGATTTTAGATAAACAGGTTATTATTTATCTATTATTTGTCCTGCAGTAGTACCTAGATGTCCCAGTGGTAGACTATGACCCCACTGTGCTACATGCTGTGCACACACAGAACAAAAAGATGGTCCCTGCCCAAAAGAGCTGCCAATCTCAGTAAGAGGCAAGAGACAATAGATGGATACAGACAAATGGGAGGAACAAGAAAACAATGAGGCACCATTGGCCAGCATAATAGGCAGTGATCTCAATAAGCAACTTATTATAGCACTGATTTTTACAGTGGTGCTAACAGTAAAAGGAACTAATCTGGCAGAACTGGGCCCAGTCTTTATTTGTGAAACACTTTAATGTTTGATTGTGCATACTATTGTATGGCAAAATGCTGTCTGGAGTGGCTCACGAACATGGTGCCAACCTCAGGGTAGACTGTTACAAACCAGGGCACAACCCCCAGGTTGTGTGTTCTATAATTAGATTTCACCAGCCAAGTGTTACGTGTGAACTCCTCAGGCACTATAACAGCCTTAACATGGAGTCACAGACAGTCAGCTTGGATAGTATCTTGCCACCCAGACAAGTCTGCCTTTGTGATAGATGGTCCCTTACACCACAAATCACAATATTCAGATTACTCTCAGTCCCAAAGGACCAGGCACTTACCCCATGTCAATTGTACTTTAGATATCTCAGAGACAATGCTTGTAGCCAATCCTGTAATAAACTAACTAAAGATTTATTAACCAGGAAAAAGAAATGAGAGTTGTTTACAAGGTTGAAGCAGATATGCATACACAAACAAATGAGCTACAGTCTTCGGTATCAATAGTATACAAGCTGCTGCAATGTGAAAACTCTGTGTGCCCTTTAGGGCTAAGCAGCTTGTGGATCCCTTGCTTGTGCTTAAGAAATCTCTCCAAACCTCAAGCAGCATAGCAATACAGAGCCTTCTGGACAGGGCTTTTTATTCTCTTCCCCCAAAGTTCAAACTGTGATGGAATGAGCGTTTGTGCACATCCCCTCTTCATGGGTGTGTGTGAGCAATCAACAAAATATTTTGTCCACTGATATTCCACAACCGTTTGTCTGGTGTCTATAGGGCTTCTTTTGCTGGGCATTAGATGACACCTCTAGTATCTCATACTTGGTCATGCTTCTCTCCTGACTGTGGTGGTTTAAAGTTTCATAGCAAACACTTAAATATTACAGAATAAAATGGGATACAGACATTACAAGTGCATGCCACAACTCACAAAAATGTCATAAAGTTCAAACACAAAACACATCTCTACAAATCTAATACCTATTTTAACAATACTAACACACAGGTGAGCCAAACTGGTTCCCAGCTATGCGTTTGTCCGTGTTCAGTGAGGCCTGCGGGCCTTGACACGAGCTGGCACCTGGTCTGCCAGCATCACGTGGCTTTTTTAAGATTGTCAAAATCAATTAACAAATTAAAAATGAATAATTAATGAAAGAGTTGAGTTTTGTATCTGAGAGTCAGACCCCAGTTTGAATAACTCCTTCATATGACTGAGATGAAGAAGAAGCGGGTTTTATGGCCATTTTGATTGGAAACTGTAGGGCCCAATTGTGATCTCAGTTCCACCACTGTACATATGCAGCAACTGCATTTAAGTAAAAAATTGAGTTACCCCCATTTAGATCCAACTTTGCAAAAAACTGCCCCCCAACTTCAACACAAAGCCCCCCCCCCATTACTCATGCACAGTTAGGTGTCTCAGCACACCAATAGACACACACAAGTACAACCCCCAATATGTAAGCTTCCATCTGGGGAGTTATGTATCTAAACTGGGCATGTAAAAGAAGTGCCTGCACCCATTAGAAAAACTGGGCCTTCCACCCATGTGAGATCATAATTTGGCTTTTATTGTGCTAGTGAGACAGAATTTTGTGAAAATAATCATGATCAGTTTTTACTGAATAAAACCTTAATTGTAAAATTCAGATTTTCTCTGGAAAATTTCACACTGAACATCTCATTAATTTCAGTGTTATTAACTTTACATAAAAATATTCTGAAAAGTCAGTTTTTGCCAATAAAAAAACCCTATTGTTATGTGTGCAAATAGTGAGGGAAGTGAGGCATTTACTTAAGTGACTGACAGTTTTAAACTATGAATTTTGAAGCAGTAAACAGGAATGTCAAGGTAAACACACAGGTTTTACTTTCTGTGAATGCATATGAAGAATGATTTCCCAATGATTTAGGTGTCCATTCCTGCCCCATCTGAAGTCAGTGTTCATATTTGCACTAGAAGAAGGGAGTTGCTTAATAAGTATTACCCAACATGTTAAAACCTTTGCATTGACAAGGCAAGGTATAGTTTTAACACTTTAGCTGGTGAAAGTAAACTCACACACCTACAACTAAGGATCCACACAACCATCCTGGGATTTACTTAAATCAGGTAACACATGCTAAAACTACAGTTTTCTTGGCATCCCCCTAAGATTTTAACGTGTGTTAGCTACAACTGTTAAAAATGGATCTTTTTCCCGGAGGCCAATGGAACAGGATCAGGCCCCTGACCTATAAAATAACTTGCACAAATTTAAGAAAATGTTGAAATGAGAGCGTGAAAGGTTAATCTAGAAAATCTTTATTTTAGGGAAGTGTATATGCATCCCAGTATAATCTCAGTGCTTTTCAGTGTGTGTGTGGTGTTAATTCAACAATGAAATGTAAATTAGGTTCACAGATTTCCTCCCACTAACATGTGAGAGTAAATTCACACATCCATTTGCTGGCACTGTTTGGAAGGTCTTTACATACTGTGTCATACATTACAGGAAACCTTGCTTTTATTTTCACTGGCTATATAAGCTCAAAAAGTACTGAATGTTGTGAAACTTTAGCTTTTAGAGTATTTTCCTCCGCATTTCCCTTCCACTTAGATAGATTCCAAAAGCACTCTTGGTCTCTTGGTACCTGTTAGTATTTCCGTTAATGGATTTAAAAAGTTAACTCAATCAATCAGAAATAACTCTTAAAAGTACAGGGTGCTGTAAACCCCCAAAGTGTTTGCCCTCGGAATTTCTAGGGAATATATATTTTATTCATCTAAACCCTCCAAAAAAATCACATCACTTTTACAGTTGTTTGGGTACCAATATGTCACTAATCCATATACTACAAGTAATTACCAGAGGCCTTAGTCTCAAAAGTGTTATGGGAGGTGGGGTTGCTCAGCACTGCTGGAAAAAAAATGAGCCATAGATAAACCACACACAGGGTAACCAGGAGAGGAACGCTCGTCTTTTAACTCCAGAATCATTCTCTATTAGTTGAACAACAGGCATATCTCCCTAAAATGGTCAAGCCATCACAACATGGGGTCTTCACTTTGCAGCCCATTCAGCTAGTTAAGGAAATGTTCCTGCTCAGCATCAATAAGCCTATGGTCCTGTGCTCAGTTCCCATAGTTTTCTATAACTGCATTTTTTTGGACCTCTGAAAGAAAGTGGTTCTAACTTTACAGAGATTCTCACAAAACAAATTCTCTGCCTGGATTGCCAACACTCAGTTACTTTTGGAAACAGGATTCATTTATAAGGGGCCATAAAAAGGAGCTAAGTATTAGAACCCCTGTTGAGGTATGCATCCACAGGGCCGGCGCACCCACTAGATGACCCTAGGCGGTCACCCAGGGCACTGGGAGACGGGGGGCGCCTGGCCGTGGCTGCCTCCCACCCTCCCAGGGGGGCACCTGGCCGCGGCTGCCGCCCACCCTCCCAGCTCAGCAGCGGAACTGGGAATGGGGGGGGCGCTTGGCTGTGGCTGCCACCCACCCTCCCGGCTCCGCAGCTGAGCCGGGAGCTGGGGGGGGGGGCACTGCGGGTGAGGGGAGGCTGCCGCCCCACGGTGGGGGAGACCCCGCAGGGGGGACTGGCTTGCAGGGGGGCACAGAGCTGGTGCAAGGAAGTTTCACCTAGGGCGCGAAACTTCCTTGCACCAGCCCTGTGCATGAATGCAATGCATCAGATACAACAGGCCATGTTCTGGCCCCCAACCCTAGCTGCTTTGTCTCACTCCTACAGTACAAAGCTGCCAGGAAGCAACTTTTTCCAGCTACCTGGAAATTCCAGTTTGGTAAGGGGTATTCCCACATGGATCAGAGCCAGCATTGTGGCTTTATGTCTCCCCTTCTATAGCTCCCTCCAGTTCCCTGTTTAAAGGTTATGCTGTGGCACTTCTGAGCTTCAGCTTTTCCTAGGTAAGGGACTGACCCTTAGAATGCTCTAATTTATGCATGAGACCACTAGACTGCCTGGGTAACCGTTCTCCATGCCATCCTGCATTCTGCTGCTCTTTGGGACCTACCACTGTACCCCTTTTCTTCAGGGGACAGCAAATTATCTACGTAGCCTTCATCCACTGGTATTCAAAAACCTATCCCAAGATCCAGGACTGATGAGAGGTGGGAGAGGGGAGGCAATTGTATTGGGGCCCCAAGCTCAGGCCCCACCAAAAATGACTGTAGCTGGGGTTAAATGGAGAAGAAGTGGGAGGGGATGGGTGAACATGATGAACCATGACCCAAAATTTCTCAGTGCGCCTGCCAAGATTCATTCCTGACTCCTAAAACATATTTAAAATCTGCTGCCCTGCTCATTTATACTATTGATGACAAAACAGTAATCTCCAATTTTCACAGGGCTTCTTCCATTTTTTTGTTAAAGTAGGTGGACTTTTACTCTACTTCAGTTCTAAAGTCAGAAAATACCCAGATCAAATTGCTTCTGTAGCTATGGAAACTCAGGGCTTTGCAAACATAGAAGCTACTCTATATTATGAATGAAGTGATTTTCCTTTTAATGCAGGTACCTAAAGCAAATTTCAGCCTTACATGTCTACCCAAGCTCCCATCCCATTGCCCAGGAAAATCTATAACTGCATCATAAAATTGTCATGTATGACAGTTAGACTCTAGGGAATGATGCTGTGGGGCTTACAAACAATGCAGGACATAGAGTGAGTTTTCCTTGGCTAAGTCATATCAGTCAGCTGGGAAAAAGATTCTTAAAGGGACCATGCGGCCTGAAGAGAACTTTAAACAGAATTTATTAAAACTTCTCAGTGCATTTTTAGACAATAAACCCTCACAACCAGCTGGGTTCTATTGTTAGTTTGCAAAAACATGGACTAAAATGTTCAACAAAACACAGCTGTCTTCTCAAAGCAATTTCCCCCCCTCAATCTGTATTAAATTTTGGAAAGGTGTTTGGAGTAATTTTTGTCTGTGTGGATTTTTCTGAAATAGAAATAAGTGTTTCACTTTTTCATTACACAAACTGGATTGGGCTGATTTTTTAAACAAAGCTATAATAATATGAGTAATGCAATTCTGTAACACTTACGTAGTTCAAGATGGGACTGTAAAATTTTGGAATTACATTTTATCAAAGTACCAAGAAATGTGTGACTGAAGCCAAAACACAACAGTAGTAAACTGGTGTGATCAAATCAGAAGACAAAATTTATTTGAAACCAAATTTATTTGATTCCCCAAATCACCCCCTTGCCCACTGCAGAAATAGAACCTTGCAAGGGAATCTATTGGCAACATGTTTATTATTTGTGACTTATAATACGAGCCCATATTGCCCCATAGACATCTGCATGCAGAGGAAACCCTTGGTGCATTGATCTCCCCCACCTTATGAAGGAGATCAGTGGCAACTGCAACACTCTCCACCCTTTATTGCAAAGAGGGCTCGCTGTTGAGATCGGATCAACACAAGGATAAGGGGTTGGGATTGTGCAAGCCTGAAATGGAGAGTGCAAAGGCTAGTTTTAGCAGTGGTTTTACCCTGGAGCAGTCCTTGCAATCAGATGCAAGAAGTTGTGCCCATTATTGTGACGGTCTTAAGTATGCCCTTCCGTACCCTCTCTGCCTACTGACATAGGGTCAGGCAGAGAATGAGCCCTTCTACTTATTACTGCATTTAGGAAGGATAATGGGTAATATGCAATATGTAGCACAAGTTTATAAAAAAAACAACTCAGTGGAATTGCTTAAAAAATGATAGGTCCTGACCCTACAACTTTACTCCCCAAAGTAGTCCCATAGACTTCAGTGGGACTACTGACCTGAATAAGAGTTTTGGTTGATTGTCTTACTTTTTATTTTATTTACAGAATGTCATTACTCATTGGATGAAAGGAAACCAGTAGATATATTATATTTGTATTTTAGCTAGGCCTCTGATATAGCACCAAACTTCTTTCCAATTGGCTTGAATATAGACACAGTCATGTAGACTGAAAGATGCATGGAGAATCATATGCAAAAGAGAATAAAAATGATCTGCTGTGTAAAAAAAAATGTGAAGAAAGGTGCCCAGTAGGGTGCCACGGGGATCAGTGTAGGGTCTGATCCCACTGAAATAAATGACAGTTGAGGACACTTCACAAGCTCCAAGAGGCACTCTGAGCCTCACAGGGTCATGCCCCTGGAAAGATCAACAGGAAATTTTAGCATATGGGATTCAAATTTGAAAAAGCTGGGGAAAAATCAGTTGAAACACAGACCATTAACGTAGTAGATAAACTTGCCTGATGGACAGCCTCAGAAATGACAAGAGACATATGGGCTCAACTGGAGTATTGTGTCCAGTTCTGGGCAGTGCATTTTGGGAAAGATGGGGACAATTTGGAGAAAGCACAGAGGAGAGCAACAAAAATGATTTAAGGTCTAGGAAACATGATCTATTCAGAAAGATTGAAAAAGGTGGATTTGTTTAGTCTGGAGAAGAGAAAAATGAAGGAGGATATGATACCAGTCTTCAACGATATAAAAGTTTGTTATAAAGAGGAAGGTAATAAATTGTTCTCCTTAACCACTGAGGTCAGGACAAGAACTAATGGCCTTAAATTGCAGAAAGAGAGATTTAGGGGAGAAATTAGGAAAAATTACCTAACTGTAAAGATAGCTAGACACTGGAACAAATTACCTAGGGATATTGTGGAATCTCCATCATTGGAGGTTTCTAAGAACAGGTTAGACAAACACATCAGGGATGGTCGCGAATAGATAATACCTAGTCCTTCCTCAGTGCAGGGGATGGGACTAGATGACCTATCGAGGTCTCTTCCTGTCCTACATTTTTATTATTCTATGATTCCATGGTGTGATCATGAACTGGAAATTACCCATGAGTTTGCATTATGAAATGATGGGAAAAAGTCAACGAAATTTCTGGCAGAGTATTCAGAGATCTCACCGCACAGATCAGGGAGGCAATACCTGCCTCTGAGCAGCTTTGGTGGAATTAAACTCTAAATATTGAATTCAATTCTGCTTATTAGTTTCCAGTTATGTAGTTTTGTTGTACCCTTGCTGGTCCTAGAGTATCAGAGAAACAGTATGGGTGAGGTAATATCTTTTACTGGGCTAACTTCTTTTTGCGAGACAGACAAGCTTTCCAGCTTACACAGAGCTCTTCTTCGTCTACATTTCCCAGACCTGAAGAAGGGCTTTGTGCAAGTTCAACACCTTCTTTTTCTCACCAACAGAGTTGGTCCAATAAAAGATATTACCTCATCCATCTTGTCTCTCTAGTTTCCAGTTTGAATTCCCTACAGTTTATCACTGTGTGATAACACCACCCAAAACTGATTTATGAGGAAAGATTAAAAGAATTCTGCATCTATAGCTTGGCTAATGCCCATAGTGGAAGATGAGTAATCAACAAATATTTGAAGGACACAAACACAAAGGACAGAGGATTTATTTAGAATTCAAGGAAGTGTAACTAGGATCAATGGGGTTATATTATTGAAAAAAAATGGAGGCTTAATATCTGAAAAATATTCCAGAGACCAGGTTCCCATTAGGGTGGCAATTCTACCCTCTGAGTGAATCTTTATAGTTTTTTAACTAGACTGATAAACTAATAGAGTATGTGCAACTAGGAATAATCCTGCATTGATAAGGAGATAGATTATCTAAGATTCCCCGCGCCCTCCAATTCCAATTCCTAGTATATGATACTGACTAGTCCATTGTAGTAAGGTACTAAACAGCTCAAATTTCTACAAAACAGTGTTTCTATTTTATTCCAACTCATAACCCCTTTTAAAACTAGTCATCTAATACTTGAAAATAAGTTTATTTACCTCTGACAATATTTTAATACATTTACTACGAAGAAGGGGAAGTAACTGCATGCTGCTAATTTAGTTACACTGTTTAAAATATATGGGATACATTTTATTCCTCTTTAAATTTATTAAAAGTGGCTTCCTGTGTTTTACATGGAAATTACATTTCAAGCATCACCAAACACTATTTCCTTGTGAATGGTTCAAAAGTAATCATATTAACAAACACCATGTCTACAGAGAAATCAATCTCCCTGCAAGCCTAAACTGCTTTTGCACATTTACCTGTCATTAGATGAAACAACGGCCACTAAAACAAGGCTGATATTTAAAGATAACGCTCCTTATTTTCATTTGCAATATTATTTTAGAATACATAAAAAATATCCAGCAACACACACAGACAGCTAATTAAGAATAGTTAAGCAGCCATGAAATAAAAAGATTTCAAGGACTCTTTATAACAAACTGCAGTGGAAGAGGAGATTCTTAGAGTGAAAATTAAGGACAAAAAACTCTCAATGAAAAGCACATGTGGGGGTAGGAAAAGCTTAGTAAAGTCCCCGTCATATTTCAATCATATTGTTTGGAAACCAGTGCACTCAAGCACAGTAGAGACCATAGGTTCTGAAACTAGGGGTGCTGGGGGTGCTGCCACTGTGTTTGCCATGCATCCAATTTTCAACCGAACACCTGGTCAGAAAGCAACCCTCCCCAGCCTGGTGAAAATGAACGAGTGAGTGAGGGTGGGGACAGCGAGCGACGGAGGGAGGGGGGATAGAGTGAGTGGGACGAGGCCTCGGAGAAAGGGCGGGGCAAGGATGTTCCATTTTGTTTGGTCAGAAAGTTGGCAACCCTATGGTGGCTGCTGCACCCCTTGGCTTGAAGTGGTTTCCATTATACACAGGGTTTACAGTTTGGTTCAACGGCTCTTAGCACCCCCACCATACAAATTGTCCCAGAACCCCAGTAGAGACCTTGCATTCCTCCCCAGTTAGTTAAGGTGGCAATATGACCAATAGTACTCTCTCTCATAAAATCAACTGTATGACTAGAATACATGCTTGTCTTCCAGAACACAAGAGATACAGCGGTACCTACTTTCTATTTGTATATAGTTAGGCATTGCATATTGTAAAAATGGGAACATTTCCATCTTAACATTGTTTTGATTTAAACTCTACAATACACTTTGAAACCCTTCACAACCTCCTTGGGGCCCCAACAGACAATCTGAGGAACAACATAATAGATGTCATAATACGGTAATTTTCACTTATATAGGAACTGAAAGAACTTTCCAAACATTTCAGAACTAAGTTTCATAGACCTTTCTGTGCAGCAAGTATTTGTATCGCTGTTTTACAGTTGGGAAAACTGAGTCACACTGATACCTGTCTTGCCCAGGGTTGTATTCCAATGACACACAAGATAAGAAATAAGGTAGGAACTACAACTGATTGAAATTTTTTTGATGGAACAGTTATGGAAAAATCAGTGTCATCAAAATTGTAATGTTTCACAGGAATGTGTTGATGTCAACAACATTTTCAAATGGAAAAAAAGTCAAAACAAATAATTTTGACTAAGCAAACATGTTTTGTTTTGAATATTTTTAAAACAATATGTTTTTAAACTATAAGTTAGATATTATATATAATATAAACTAAATAAAATAAATGTTAGTTACTCTTTTGTGCCCAGTGTGGTGGCGCTTGCCTGTAATCCCAGCTGCTTGGGAGGTTGCATTGGCGGATCACTCAGGAGTTCTAGGCTGCTGTGCGCTATGTCAATCAGGTGTCCAGTGCTATTGACAGCCTGGCCAGCAGGTAGTTGGGGGACTGGCTAGAACAACGCATCTGATGTGTTGTGATCAGCGCTCTCTCTGTGAGGGCTGATAGACCAATCGATGACAGTGACTGTTTTATATTAGGTTATGTTTTTTCAATCTTATCTACATGAATTGATTTGATGTTTCCAAAATGAATTTGTTCAGAATTCCCATTCAGCAAGAAATTTCAACTCTTTGTTCCAAATCGGAACAAAAACTAAAGTTTAAATGACTACTTCCTGCAGAATGGAAATTCTGGTTTTGGATTAGCTCTAATAGTAACAAAGGCATTACCACTTTCTAGCTAATCTTAGGTTAGTGCTACAAAACAGGCAGTGTTTGTGAGCAGAAGGATCACAGTAGAGGCCTTGGTCTAAGATAACCTTTTCATAGT
This sequence comes from Macrochelys suwanniensis, assembly GCA_033296515.1. Classification (NCBI taxonomy): domain Eukaryota; kingdom Metazoa; phylum Chordata; order Testudines; family Chelydridae; genus Macrochelys; species Macrochelys suwanniensis. The sequence goes on along the minus strand of CM065776.1, from coordinate 132,370,334 downwards.
TTTGCTGTTTTTAGTTGAAGATTGTTTGCAGGCTTTGTTGAAATATTGGTAAGTTACATCAGTGGACTGGAGAGACAAGAATCTACTGGACACGGATATTTTTCACAGCCAAGAATATGTTAAGATGTAAAGACAAGTTATATTAAAATTCAAAAAGTCAAGGTTACCAAAATAGATCAGAGTAAAAGTTGTAATATGCTGATAATGAAGAAGCTACTCATGCAAGTTACCTACAGAAAGCTGCCCTTTCGTTTCACATTTAGTAAATTTTTAACACACAAGATGAGACATCTGACTTCTGCACAAAATAATATGCATAACCAGTTATGTTCCAGTCAGTCATATAGTGCCATATTATGCGAAACTGCAATGTACTGTAGTATGATAGACATATTGCAGCCTTAGAAAAACAGTAGTTTTGTATATCCAGTAAAAGCCACTGAAATAGAAAACATCTTGGACAAACCAAGCCCACTGCAACTACTCATGCCAGGGATGAATTTGGCCAATTAGCAACTACAATCATTTAAAATTTAAAAGCTGTGGGCCTGCGTTTTCAAAAGTGAGTAGTGATTTGGGTGCCTCCATTTTTGAGTTCCCAACCTGACACATATTAATATGACATAATTTTCAGAGTACAGTTTACTCAGCACTTTCTGAAAGTCAGGCAAAAATCAGCTTGGGCACCCCAAATCATTATTCTTATTTGAAAATTTAGCCCGCCATGTACAAACACTGGAAAATACTATGATTTGCTGGAAAACTATTGTTATTTGTACAAACTCAAGCAAAGAGTATTTTTTTAATATTTTCTCATTGTAAAGTTGTATGTTCTATATACTACAGCCTAGGGATGTGTGGACTAGTATGAGCAAAATATATAATGTCAGTCTGTGCTCAGAACTGAAACTGAATCAAACCTTTCTGGATTTCTGAAACAGTGCCATGCCAATAGAAGTTTCTTCATTAGTAATCTGGTATTTGTAAAATAATTTTGCAACGCTAAGCCTACGGACCTGGATTTTAAAAATGTCAGGTAAACAATTTTTGCATCTAATTTGCATGCAATTGGAGTAATTTTGCAAGCAAGTCAGGGAACTGTCCATGTAAATTACTATGTTGGCACATACAGTAGCTCATGCAATTACAATTCACAAGTCAGTAACTGCACTAAGAATTTAGGCATACAAAAATATAGTTTGTATAACTTATTTAAGAAACAAGCCCATATGGGTTGTTTTCATAATTAGGCCAATATGTTCATAATTAATTACACATTACTACTTTATACACTTCAAAAATATATATATTTGCAAAATGGTAACATCCCAGATAGCTTTCCCTTTGACCTTCCACTATATATATCTTCTCCCCTATTCTTTTGTTCTCATTTCCCTTTGCTGCTTCAACAATTCATTCTTGCATGTAGCATTGACTCACTAGAGTTAAATGGAATTTGAATGTAACCCATTTGCCATGTAATTAACGATACACTGTGATGTACACTTTTACATGCAAACAGAGCAGAACTACAAAATATCAAGGAGAGGTGCAAAAATGTAGCTTACGGTCAAACCAGAGAGAAAATATGTGTATGAAATGACCACACAGCAGTGAAAGTGGAAATGAATTAACTTTAGAGCAAAGTAACAGTAATATTCTAGGTGGTAAATAAGAGTGTTACCCTCAAATATTTATCCTGTTTTGATAAATGAAAATGAATGTATGTCACATGTGGAAAATGAAACCAGAGTGGAAAAAAAGAATGAGAATGAGATGTATCTTTTTTCAGCTGTTCCTTCAGCTGTAGGATTATTTCTCTGATGTAGCCCTTATAAAGAGAAGTTTATATTAATTTCTAAGAATCATGCTATTAAGTAGGTCTGCTATCATGAAACAGCAATCTTAACATGCAATGACATCTCATACTTTTAAAAATAATCTGTAGGGACTGTAACAATAGAATCACTAATGCACCATTGCAGAAATACTTACCAATATATTGTCATTGGGACAGCAACATTTTATTTTCACGGAGAAACACTGAAACAGAACAAAGATACCAGCTCAGCATTTTAATATTAAATGGCACTTAAAATAATGAAGAAAATAATTATAATGTTCTAAAGAAACAACTAGATTATTTAATCTTTGACTATTTAACTTTTTATGAGTCCTACAAAACGAGGAAACTAGGTAAAATTACAAAGGATGAAATAAACAAATAACACAAGTATGAAGGGACAAAATTAGAAAGGCCAAGGCACAAAATGAAATTAAACTAGCAAGAGACAAAAGGTAACAAGAAAACATTCTACAAATATATTAGAAGCAAGAGGAAGACCAAGGACAGGGTAGTTCCATTACTCAATGTGTGTGTGTGGGCGGGGCGGGTGGAGGCAGAACAATAACAGAAAATATGGAAGTGGCAGAAGTGCTGAAAGACTTTTTTGATTCAGTTTTCACCAAAAAGGTTAGTAGTGATTAGACATCTAACATAGTGACTGCCCCTGAAAATGAGGTAGAATCAGAGGCTAAAAATAGGGAGAGAACAAGTTGAAAATTACTTAGACAAGTTAGATGTCTTCAGGTCACCAGGGCCTGATGTAATACATTTTAGATTGCTCAAGGAGCTCACAGAAAAGATATCTGAGCCATTAATGATTAACTTTTAAAAGTCATGGAAGATGGGAGAGATTCCAGAGGACTGGAAAAGGGCAAATATAGTGCTCTTTTCACAGTAATCCCTAATACATCTGGGATGTATTAGCCAGAGTGTTGTAAGCAAGACATAAAAAGTAATTCTTCCGCTCCAGTGAAGAGCAACAAAAATGATTAAGGGTTAGAAAAAATGACCTATAAGGGAAGACTGAAAACATTGGGTTTGGTTAGTCTAGAGAACAGAAGACTTGCAGGGGACATGATGGCAGTTTTCAAATATATAAAAGGTTGTTACAAGGAGGAGGAAGAAAAATGTTCTCCTTAACCTTTGAAGATAGGACAATAAACAATGGGCTTAAATTGCAGCAAAGGCAGTTTAGGCTGGACAAACTTAGGAAAAACTTCCTAAATATCAGGGTGGTTAAGCACTGGAATAAATTGCCTAGGGAGATTGTGGAATCTCCATTGCTGGAGATTTGTAAGAGCTGGTTAGAGAAACACCCGTCAGTCTGAATAATATTTAATCCTGTGCTGAGTGTAGAGGACTGGACTAGAAGACCTTTTGAGGTCCCTTCCAGTCCTTCAGTTCTATGATTCTATTATTCTGGGGACATGGGTTGGAATGAAGTGTTGGAAATGAAATGAGAAAAAGGACAGAAATGAATGATTTAAAGGGCTTTTTGTAAAGTTATCTTTATTGTTGGCTATCAGCTTCAAAATTCAGAGTAGCCAGAACAGAGAGAAAATGGAGACCAGTCTAGAGAGATTTACATAGTCACTGTACAGTTATGGAGAAATAACCATCCAGTTAGTATATAAACTCCTGCCCTCCAATTTGATGCAGCCATTAGGCAAACAAAGAGAAGCAATTTGCATATTGTACAGTTCCAGAAACTGTAACAGGAAAAACTAACCATTATGCATCAGTAATTGTAATATCCCTTCACTTTGACTGACTAAGACAATATCACTGTAGTATAACAGAGAGCAGAGAGAATGGTAGTTTTCCATGCAATTGTTTTAAGCTCTGAGTTTATTTTCCTTTGGTAAAGGGATGGAGGGAGGGCAGCCACAAAAAGTGAGAACAATTTAGAAATTTAGGTTCTAGAGGTCAAATTACTGACAATTTAGAAGGCCTGCACTCTGTACAACATATACCAATTACACAACTCCATACACTATTCAGAGTTTAAATGGTATATAACAACTTATCTGACACAGGCAATTTTACTGGTAAATGATACATAACAATTACATGTACTGCAGTATAAAGAAGAAAGGATAATTTTAAAAGATAAGGTATATTTACCTTTCATGCATGCACTATTATCAAGTAGGGTAAGCTGGCTAAATTCAGCAGTTGCCATTGTTGTGCTTTCAGGGCATGTGACTACATCTCCCTTTGGTTTTGTACAGCTCCAAGCAAACATTGGGTGGTACTGAAATAAGTAATACTATTTGTTAACCCACATGCACAAGTCAGGTTGTTCCTTGACTCAATAAACTCAATTTCTATCCTCTTAAAATGACTAGCCTCTTTGCTGGACTATGAACATTGGACACCAGCTCAGATAAGCAACGTCTGTGTACGTTTCTCAAATGTCCTCATATCCCCTGGCAGTTTTGCACATGCCTCATGAGTGCTCATTGCCTTTGTTGTTCAAGGAGTTAAGCTGTTCAATGCCTTGTTACTGGGAAGCACATGACAGCAAATGTCCCCAGTAACAAAGTTTTGGAAATTACTAGGACAATCAGTGCTAGGCAGAGTGCTGAATTTTGTAGTATGCCATCTGTGCCAGTCACTGCAAGAATAATACATTTCCTTGAAATGACCAAACAGGAACACATCCAAACATTATCCACTGATAGACCAGACAGTCTTTGTCTTTAAATAGTTTTTAGTATCTTTTGTATCAGCAGCAGCTCTCTTATGTCAACGGAAATTAAAGCCGCCAGTGAAAATGGGCTAGAAAAATCAAAATGCAACTCAGACAATTTATTGAGCTGCACAGAATTTTTAAAACCACCTGGGTGATACTAAAATTAATGATATTGAGAGAAACAATTGTTTAGAGAATAAAAAATGCCCTTGGGTAAGCCAGCAGCTTTTCCTTTCATATATACTACTTTGTGTGAAAAAACCCACTCCACATACTAGTTTGCAAGGGATGCTGGAACCCTAGACCAGGGTGGGCAAACCTTTTGGCCCGAGGGCCACATCGGCGTGGCAAAACTGTATGGAGGGCCAGGTAGGGAAGGCTGTACCTCCCCAAACAGCCTGGGCCCTGCCCCACTCCCACTTACCTCCCCCTGACTGCCTCATGGCGGGCCATGAATGCTCACGAAATTAACAATTCAGAGATATTCAAATAAACTCTGTTTAATAAAGATACATTTTAGTGGAAATAAACATAAAACCTTACTTATTATTATAAATATACCAGCATAACAATGTATTACAATAACTAAACCAAACTTAACCCCTTTCCACACCCTCTTTGATTAATGTGAACAATGCAGCTGGTCGCCCTTTTTACAATCCATCAAAGTCCGGTGTCATTCTTGTTGTGCAAATCCGCAATACCGAGCTGAGATGCCGATCAGTTAACTGGGAACTGTAGAGAGATTTGTTGTAATTTAGCAGGGAAAATGTTTGTTTGCAAATATTTCTTGTGGGGCTTTCTGGTGGTCAAATGACAGAGAAGTCAGAGAATCAACGAGAAAATTCTCCGTACAAGTCACTCAAATTTTTACTGTACTTTCTCTCTGCTCTGGTGACACTTTCCAAGTATTTCAGTGTTGGAAAGTGAGCGAACACTTTGGCCTTAATTTTTGTTGTGAAAACAAGACTAACTTGGCTTTGAAAGTTGTCACACTAGAATACAATTTGTGTCCAAACACATTCTTCCTTGCAGGTTTACATTAAGTTCATTTAAATGTGCCAAGATATCCACACCAAACGCGAGGTCGCACACCCAGTTTGAATTCTTTAATTCAGGGAAATCATTTTCTTTCCCCTGCATCTCCAGAAAAGCGCGAATTTTATCTGTGAGCTCTCACACTCACTGCAATACCTTTCCTAGGCTGAGCCAGCAGACATTTGTATGATAAAGTAAGTCCTGGTGTTTGGCGTCAGTGTCTTTAAGAAGGGAAATGAATTGCCGATGATTAAGTCCCCTCGCTCTTATGTAGTTCACTATTTTCACTAGTGTGTGAACAACATGATCAATGTCCAGGACATTTTTGCAGAGGGCCTCCTGATGTATAATAAATGCAGAAAATCACCTCTTTATCAGGGTCATCTTCTTTTACTTTGTCCTGAATTCTTTTTAAAAGTCCTACATTTTTCCCTGTTGAATTTGGTGATCCATCTGTGGTTACGTTTGCCCGTTTACTCCAGGGGAGCTTCAGATGTTCAAGGCACCCAGACACCCTCTCATATAAATCTGATCCCTTAGTTGTGCCTTTCATTGATTCCATTGATAAAAATTCCTCTGATTTCAAATTTGTTGTCAATTCCTCTTACAAAAATCAGTAATGTGTCCTTAATGTCAGTGCTGTCATCGAGAGCTAATGAAAACAATGTAAAGCCCTGTGCTTCCTTGTTCAACTCAGAAGCCAAATGTTCATCAATCACTTCTACACGGCGAGTAACAGTTCTTCGTGACAAACCAATGTTCTCAAATTTGTTTTGACATTCCGGGCACAGTATGCCAGAAACATCAACCATGCATTCTTTCAAAAACTCCCCTTCAGCAAAAGGCTTATTTTGTTTAGCGACTTTAAACGCCAGAACGTAACTTGCCTTTGTAGTGGCTGCCTGAATTGCAGACTGTCGCACATAAATATTTTGCTGAGTTTTTAAGTTTGTGGTGAGTTGCTCAGCTTTCCTTGCCCTTTCCTCAGTTGTTAAATTGCTGCCATAATTAGGATGTTTCATTGGAAAATGGCGATTCAAGTTGTACTCCTTGAACACCGCGATGCTCTCCTGACAAATCAGGCATATAGCCTTCGAGTTCACGTTTGTGAAAAAATATTTTGTCTTCCATTCTTTGTTGAAAACCCGACACTCATTGTGCACTTTTCTTTTTCTGCAGCACTCATTTTTGAAACAGAAAAGAAAATCCTAACGGCTGCCCTTATTTCAAACTACTGTTTTACAAGATAGCGTGCACTGTGAAAAAACTAGACCCGCTCTCTAGCCTGGATTTGTCGGGCGTCAGTGCCCCTGACAATTTTGAGCCATGGCGCTCTAGCCCAGAACCCATGTGGACAAGAAGAATCATGTGTAAACTCACCTATAACTTTATGTCCCAGCCTCCTCCCCAAAAGTTCTTACTGTTGTACTTTGAGTTCTATTTGCATGGTTGTGTTCATTAAAAGTTTGTATATAAGAAGGGATTTTACCGCGGTGTGGCAATAGGAGTCATGAGGAGTGGCGCGTGGGAGGCTTCACAGGGTGCTAGCAGGGACTCCTACAGGCCCTGCTGGCAGTGACACCGAGGCAGCTGTGCCCACGTGCAGAGGAACCCAGATGGGAGCAGCTGCGGCCCTGGGTGGTTTCCCTCCACTCGAGGCTCTCGAGGGTGGGTCCGTAGGAAACAGGGTGGGGATTTGGCACGCTGGTGCGTAGGAAAGGTGAGGTCACACCTGAGGAATGTGGCGTTTTGTGAGCAGAATGTTCCCTGAAGATGGTCCTGAAAATGACTGCACATTACTGAGGAGTGCCAGGCAGAGAGCAGCAAGCCTGTGGCCCCACTGCCCCGCTCCCCATACTGGAGCGAGGTATGCCCGTGGCCCCGCTCCCCCTGCTGGAGTGTGGCATACACGTGGCCCTGCTCCCCCTGCCCGTGCTCAGCAAGCCCCCAGACCCGCTGGCTCGGCAGGAGTGCCGGGCGGAGAGTGGCATGCCCGCGGGTCCGCTCCGCCAGCAGGAGCATGCCATGCCCGCAGCCTAGCTACCCTGCCTCAGCACTGGCCAGAGTGCGGCATAGAATCATAGAATCATAGAATCTCAGGGTTGGAAGGGACCTCAGGAGGTCATCTAGTCCAACCCCCTGCTCAAAGCAGGACCAACCCCAACTAGATCATCCCAGCCAGGGCTTTGTCAAGCCTGACCTTAAAAACCTCTAAGGATGGAGATTCCACCACGTCCCTAGGTAACCCATTCCAGTTCTTCACCACCCTACTAGTGAAAACGTTTTTCCTAATATCCAACCTAAACCTCCCCCTCTGCAACTTGAGACCATTACTCCTTGTTCTGTCATCTTCTACCACTGAGAACAGTCTAGATCCATCCTCTTTGGAACCCCCTTTCAGGTAGTTGAAAGCAGCTATCAAATCCCCCCTCATTCTTCTCTTCTGCAGGCTAAACAATCCCAGTTCCCTCAGCCTCTCCTCATAAGTCATGTGCTCCAGCCCCCTAATCATTTTTGTTGCCCTCCGCTGGACTCTTTCCAATTTATCCACATCCTTCTTGTAGTGTGGGGCCCAAAACTGGACACAGTACTCCAAATGAGGCCTCACCAGTGCCGAATAGAGGGGAATGATCACGTCCCTCGATCTGCTGGAAATGCCCCTACTTATACAACCCAAAATGCCGTTAGACTTCTTGGCAACAAGGGCACACTGTTGACTCATATTCAGCTTTTCGTCCACCGTAACCCCTAGGTCCTTTTCTGCAGAACTGCTGCCCAGCCATTCAGTCCCTAGTCTGTAGCAGTGCATGGGATTCTTCTGTCCTAAGTGCAGGACTCTGCACTTGTCCTTGTTGAACCTCATCAGATTTCTTTTGGCCCAATCCTCTAATTTGTCTAGGTCCCTCTGTATGCTATCCCTACCCTCCAGCATATCAACCACTCCTCCCAGTTTAGTGTCATCTGCAAACTTGCTAAGGGTGCAGTCCACACCATCCTCCAGATCGTTAATGAAGATATTAAACAAAACCGGCCCCAGCACCGACCTTTGGGGCACTCCACTTGATACCGGCTGCCAACTAGACATGGAACCATTGATCACTACCCATTGAGCCCGACCATCTAGCCAGTTTTCTATCCACCTTACCGTCCAATCATCCAGCCCATACTTCTTTAACTTGCTGGCAAGAATACTGTGGGAGACTGTATCAAAAGCTTTGCTAAAGTCAAGAAATAGCACATCCACTGCTTTCCCCTCATCCACAGAGCCGGTTATCTCATCATAGAAGGCAATTAGGTTAGTCAGGCATGACTTGCCCTTGGTGAATCCATGCTGACTGTTCCTGATCACTTTCCCCTCCTTTAAGTGGTTCAGAATTGATTCCTTGAGGACCTGTTCCATGATTTTTCCAGGGACTGAGGTGATACTGACTGGCCTGTAGTTCCCTGGATCTTCCTTCTTCCCTTTTATAAAGATGGGCACTACATTAGATTTTTCCAGTCATCCGGGACCTCCCCCGAATGCCATGATTTTTCAAAGATAATGGCCAATGGCTCTGCAAGCTCATCGGCCAACTCCTTTAGCACCCTCGGATGCAGTGCATCCGGCCCCATGGACTTGTGCTCATCCACCTTTTCTAAATAGTCCCGAACTACTTCTTTCTCCACAGAGGGCTGGTCACCTCCTCCCCATACCGTGCTGCAGAGTGCAGCTGTCTGGGAGGCATGCTCACAGCCCTGCTGCCCCGGCCGGACTGCCGGTCAGAGCGTGGAATGCCATCGGCCTTGGTCCCCCGGCCGGAGCGCCAGATGGAGTGCAGCATGCCCACGGCCCCGATCCCCCGGCCAGAGTGCAGCATGCTAGCAGCCCCACTCCCACGGCCGGAACGCGGAATGCCCGCAGACCCGCTTTCCCGGCCAGAGTGCCTGGGGAAGCATGGCATGCCAATGGCCCTGGCCCCTGGCCAGAGCGCCGAGCAGAGCATGGCATGCCAGCGGCCCCGCTACCTGTTCCAGAGCGTGGAATGCCCGTGGCCCTGGTCCCCCGACCTGAGCGCGGCAAGCCCCTCACGCCGGGTGGTGAGCGGCATCCCCGCGACTCTGCTGTCCCGGTCATTGCACGACATGCGCAGCCCCGGTCCCCCGGCTGGAGTGTGGCATGCCCGCGGCTCCACTGCCCCGGCCGGAGCACCGCAAGGACTGCTGTCCTGGTCATTGCGCGGCATGCCCACAGCTTAGCTGCCCCGGCCACAGCACTGGCCAGAGAGTGGCATGCCCGCAGCCCCACTCCCCCCAGATGGAGTGCTGGGTGGAGCACAGCATGCCAGTGGCCCCACTACCTGGGCCGGAGCGCGGAATGCCCGCGGCCCCGGTTCCCCAACCGGAGCGCGGCAAGCCACGAGTGCTGGCCGGAAAGCGGCATGCCCGCGGCTCCGCTGTCCCAGTCGTTGTGTGGCATGCTCGCGGCACTGGTCCCCCGGCTGGAGTGTAGCATACCCGCGGCCCTGCTTCCCCAGCCAGAGCGCGGCACGCCCACAGCTCCACTGCTCCGGCCGTAGCGTGGCATGCCCGCTGATCCACAGCCCCAGTGGTTGCGCAGCATGCCCGTGACCCCAGCCCCCGGGCCGGAGCTCGGCATACCCGCGGATCCGCTGCCTCAGTGGTTGCGCGGAATGTCCGCAGCCCCGGTCACCTGGCTGGAGTGCGGAATGCCCGCGGCTCCGCTGCCCCGGCCGGAGTGTGGCAGGGCAGTGGCCCCGTTGTCCTGGTCAGTGCACGGCATGCCCGCGGATCCGCTGTCTCAGTGGTTACGCGGCATGCCCGTGGCTCCACTGCCCCGGCCGGAGTGTGACATGCCTGCGGCTCCAGTCCCCCTTCGTTGCTCGGCATGCCTGTGGCTCCCCTGCTCCAGCTGGAGTGTGGCATGCCCGAGGCACCGCTCCCCCGGTCATTGTGCGGCATGCCCGCAGCTCCGCTGCCCCGTCCGGAACGCGGCATGCTCGTGGCCCCGATCCCCCGACCGGAGCGCAGGAAGCCCACAGACCTCCTGTCCCGACCGAAGCGCGGCATGCCCGTGGCCCTGGTCCCCAGGCCAGAGCTTTGGGCGGAGCACGGCATGCCACTAGTCCCGCTGCCACGGCTGGAGCACCGGGAGGAGAGTGGCATGCCCGTGGACCTGCTTGCGGGCTGGATAAAAATGGTCTGCAGGCTGTAGTTTTCCCTTCCCTGCCCTAGACTAACAGAATAGAACACCAGAAATAGGGCTATATTAAACAATGTGCCAAGCTTAGAGACCACGTCATAACAAATCTTACATTCCCTATAATAGCTGTTGAAGAAGATTTGCCATCCACTCTGTGCTGTCGTCCTAAACTAACCCAGCCTGTTCAGTAATGTCAGCGGCACTGATTATTAATAGCATCCATCTTACTGCAGTGGAATGGGTTCAGTCACTTACGGTATGGCAAAATGTGCGCAAACTGTGGCCTGGAGGTGGTATGCCCTAATCTCCTGTAACAGTGAATATTGTGCTAGTGGAATTTCCTTCACCTTCATCACAATTTCAGGTGTTGTGTCTATGCCAATGACCGAGATCTACATCACACCCTTTATCAGTTGTCCTTTGTCCCACATCTCAGCATATCTGACACCCCTGGATGTTTCATCAACTTAAACTTCAAAAAGTGATGTGATTTTTCTCGACTCAAACCCCCTCCTCTTCCTCCTTTATCTGTTATTCATGATATCCCCACTATTCATTCTGTTGCCCATGCTCACCACTTGAGTGTTTTTCTTTCACCTCTTCCCTCCAAATCCTGCTGCTCTTTCTTCCACAGGATTTGAAGATTCCATACTTTTCTCTGCTGTGACAGCTCCATCTTACATCCATAACCCAATCAACTCCTGACTTAATTAGCCCAATCATCTCTTGTTTGACCTACAGACATGTGACTTATTTCCTTGAAGCCTATAAAAAAGGAAGCTGACAGTTTTCATGCAAGCTGCTGGATCTTTCCTGATCCAGTCCACCAATCCACTACCCTTCTCATTCAGATCCCTCATGAAAACTCATTTCTTCCACAATAAGTCAGTAATATTCAGTTTGTAACTTTCACCTATTTGTTTCTATAAAAATAAATAAAATATGTGAACATGTGTGGTCTTATTGACACAAAACTTTCCCTTCCTCAGCCCACCTCCTCCATACTCTTTTTTAGGTTGATTTGTCATCATAGCTAAAATTTAGATAGTAGGCACTTTGGGGCAGGAGCCATTTCTTTACCTTCTGTGAAGCACCTAGTACATAGTTTTCTTAACCTGAGAGTTATGACTCCTGTGGGGATGACAAACAGCTCAGGTGGATGGTGACCCCTCTATCTATGGTTAAATGGGATGGCGTTCCCAAAACTACTTTATGGCGTAATGTGAAGTCATAGTATAGATATGTTTTAACAGTCACTGACATAGCACACCTTGGGGTACTATTGTTAATAAACAAACCCAATAATGAATAAACCCAATAATGATCTTATAAACCAACGAGCATGGAAAACACAAAGAATTCCCACACCAATGTTGTTCCTTCAGTGATGTCATCCTTACCTCTTATTATCTTGTGGACTGCAGTAAAGAGAGCCCTTGGACGCTATTTGTGCAGGGTGTGCTGCTATTGAATATGTTCACTATACTTTCTACAGCAGGATCAGTGAGTATGGTTTGAGGGAATAGATGGGTTGTACATTTTGCTCCCCAATGCCTTTTGCATTCTGGTTTTCACTTCATGAGAATATTGGTCCCCTCTTAGTTTACCATGATGTGATGAGGAAGCTTGTTGTTTAAACAACTCTCCTTTTCTGTCTTTATATTTGCTAAGCACCATGTTTGCAACTTACTAGCTAACTTTCCCAGATGGATAGTTTCCATTGAGAGCATGAAGAAGGAAATTAATTCATCTTATTCTCCCCATTCATTTTGCCATATATTTTTGAAGTACACCCCGTCATGGTGAAGCTGCATTAGTTTTTCATAGATTCATAGAATGTAAGACCAAAAGGGACCATTAGATAATGTAGTCTAACTTCCTGTACATCACAGGCAACTACATTTATACCCATATTACATTTGACTAAAACATATCTTTGTTTGTCTAAAGCATATTTTCCAGAAGAGCATCCAGTCTTGATCTGAAGGCACCAAACATGGAGAATCCATCTTTTCCCTTCAGAGTTCATTCAAATAGTTAATTGCCCTCACTATTATAAACTTGTGCCTAATTTCTAATTTACATTTTTCTGGCTTCAGATTCCAGCTACTGGTTCTTGTTATGGCTTTTGCCATTAGATTAAAAAGCCCTTTAGTACCTGGTATTTCCTCCCATAAAGGTACATATGCACTTTAATGAAATCACCTCTGAATCTTCTTTTTGCTGAACTGAACAGAACTGAACTGAACAGATTGAATGCTAAGTCTCTCACTGTATGGCATTTCCTCCAGCCCTGAAATAATTTTTTGTTGCTATTTTCTGTCCCCACTATTTTTCAGCACACTTTTTAAAACACCCCAACTGTACACAGTATTACCGTTTCAGTCTCACCAATGCTATATATGTAAGGAAGAGGTAAAAATATCACCTCCTTATATCTCCTTACTATATACTACCCCTCGTGTTTATACATCAAAGTATCACATTCGATCTTTCTGCCAGAGCATCACACACTGGGAGCTCATACACCTTAAATCCCTTTCATTCTGTAGGCATGGCCTGCGTTCCTTGTTCCTAAATGTATAACTTTGCATTTGGCTGTATTAAAACACATTTTGTTTGAATGGGCCCAGGTTATCCAGCATGCTCTGTGTGACTGCCCCATCCACATCATTTACCATGCAGAGAATCTTTGAGTCATCCACAAATTTTATGAAAAGTGGTTTTCTTATTTATTACCAGATCATTACTGAAAATGCTGAATAGCATCAGGCCTAGTACCAGTCCCTGCAGAATCCCAGGAGAAATACCCCAGTTCAATAAAGAGACCATGCTGATGACTACTTTGAGATTTGTCAGCTAGCCACTTCTTAATCCATTTAATGGGTAATTGATTGATATTACATAGTACCTCATGACAGTCTGATTAAAAAATTAGTACTAAGTTAAATGCCTTACAAAAGCCTAAATACATTACCTCTAATCTCAAAGGATTAAATCCAGTTTGACAAAACCTATTTTCCATATGAGACAGATATGGCAAATTTCTGCAATATCCTGAGCAAACCTTATTGAATTATGATTCTTAAACTTATTGTATTAAAATGCAAATGTTTATGTATTATTGTATGTAACATCTCTAGGAGGGAAGACATGATTAATGCAAATGCTTGGAAGTGTTATGAGCTTCAAAGGGCTATTTGAAACAATGTGACATTTTAAAGTTATGTGGGTTTTCTAGGAAATCCCTAGGATGAGGTGTATGCAAATGTGTACCCCTTCTGGTTATGCAAGAACTTAACCTTTTGAAGCTTTTCCCTGAGGAAGGGACTTTTTGTCTGCTGATCATCCGTTATACAAGGCCCAAACTGTACAAAGGAGTGACTCACAGATTTGTGTGTGTTTGTTCTGAGTCAAAGTGGTTATGAACTTGTAACCACAGGAAACCCCTGTGTGGGGTTTGAAGGACTGTTCATTTGCCAGAACCCTTAGTAGATCTGGTTGATCTCTAGTAACCTTATTAGTGTGCATCTAGATTATTTTATTGATTTTAATATGTTTTTCTCTGTAATGCGTCTGCCTTAGGAATAAATGTGCTTGCTTAGAACTGTGTGGTATTTTAATTGTGGGCAAGCAGACTGTTTATAACCTCGATGGAGAAGGCAAAGCAGGCTTAGGCAGCTTGACTTTGCTGGGGAATTCACAGTGTAAGCAGGGAACTGTGGAGCCTGGAAATACCTCAGTCAAGATGGAGAAGCCTTAGAGTGGGTGCCCTTGCTGGACAATAGAGAGGGTACAGTTGTCCAGAACTGTGACACCTGTCACTGTGCCTCAGTGGGTCACAGCTGAGGATGCTAAATTCAGGCCAAACTGCTGAGAAACTGGGCAGAGTCACCCCAAACTGCTGGTTATTCTATCTTTAGATCATACTGAGACAATAACAAAAGAAAATTTCTGTCTCACCACATTGGTTAGCAAAAGGCCAAAGATGCAGTCTCCTTAGGGAGCCCAGCCCTTGTCTCACCACCCAGCCACTGGAGTCTCTGATGAGTGGTTACTGAAAACCAATTTAATCAAATATAGTGTCCTTCCGATCTCAAGAGTTCAGTCACTTAGCCAGGTTAATATATAACGCTGATCTTACCGAATAATCATACTAATGTCAATCCTTTGGTGACTAAAACCAAGGGTTTATTAATAAAAGAAAAGAAGAAGAGATTTAATGATGGTTAATAGATCATATACATACAAATAGTTGCAAAGTTCATATATCAGGTTTATAGCAGTCATAGTATAGACTGCTGGCTTGTAAAGTCTGTCTAGTAACTTCCAGATGATAGGAATGTCCTCTTTCCATAATTCATAGATGTGTTGTTCAGTCACCATATGCCTGAAAATCTCTGCGGCATCCATGGCTAGCTTGCCACCAGTAGCTCAGAATAGAATGTCCCTTTGTCATTCAGAAACCTCCAGGATTGTTATGTCCTCCAGAATATAGAATGACTGAAAGGACTGAGAAAGCCTTAGCTAGTAAACCAAGTGGTGGTTACAATGGTCTGTAGTTTTTAAACATATAGCATCAGTAAATTTCACCTTGCCATTGTGTGTATGCACTCTTTTCACTTTGCTTAACTCAGTTGTGTTTGGGAACCAAAGTATTCCTCTAAGACTATAGGGGAGTGGAATTTTACAAGGTATAATTTTTCACCCTTGAGATTGCACAGACACTTTATTCTGAAGATGCACTGAAACTTTTTTGAATTACTGAGACAATAATGTACCGTTTGTTATCTGCTTTCAAGGCATTCAACATCTGCAGACAGTGGCATGGAGTAATATTTTTAATAAGACATGCAACAATATTTTTGACGACAGACAAATATATAGCTCTGGTCTATCATGGATTATTCAATTCTGTACTTGCATGCCTTTTTAGTCTTCCATGCAGAAATGTCCTAAGATTAACTCACGCTACACTAGAAATGCAGTACAGCTGCACCGGTTTAGGGCACTTACTACAGTGATGGAAGGGATTCTTCTGTCACTGTAGTAAACCCACCTCTCCGAGGTGATAGCTAGATCTAAGAAAGACAATCATGCCTCATGCAACTCCCCCACACAAGCTTTATAGCATTTAGCTTTATAGCATTCACTGTGAAAAGTTCTGTAGAAATACATTCATAAACATACTGTTCCCCCTCTTCCACTGGTTAATGCAAGTCTATAATGTGGGTGCACAAAGCATCACTGATTTCTGTTGCCTGTGTGCATCCTGCTCCAGCTGTGACAGGTACACTTTCTGGTTGAATGTGCTGGTTCAGCAATCCATTATGGTCACAGGCCGAATGGCTCACCTCTGGATTCATAAAGATTGTGAAGAACACAGCAAGCCACAATAACGCAGACAGCATTGATGATACTGGTGTGACCTGGGATGCCTGGGGTAAACATCACTGGAAATGTCAAGGTCAGGGCAGGCTGCAAAAGGTGCGCAGATACTCCTCAAACTGACGGTTAACACTAACGTTAAACTCACCAACCAGCCACAGACTGTGCTTCTGATCCCCCACACTGGTTATTGCCAAGCTGGAAAAAAAAAGAAATCACACAGCCCCCTTAGCCATTCCAGTTCTCTGGCTCCCAGTCAGCACCTAGGTCCAGTACAGTGAGAAGTTATTTAAAAAGCTCTGCTCACTATATAAAATGTTCTTCTGAACCCCCAAAGTTCAGCCACATTGCCAAGTCAATATTAGGTTGGATCTCACCCATACTAACACGCAGCCAGACAATCTTTAGTGTCTAAAAATAAGCTTTATTATAAGGAAAAAAAGAAAGAACAAGAAGAGAGTTGTTAAACGGTAGAGCAGTCAGATACATACAGAGACTTCAAAGTCCCTATATCAGGTTTTTAGGAGTACTGGTGAGTTTGCTGGCTTGAAAGTCCCTCTGGAACACATCCAAAGCTTGGATGGGTCATTCAGTCCTTTGTTCAGAGCTTCAGTTTCTGGAAAAGTCACTCCAGCGTTATGAAGCAGGATTGAAGACAAAATGGAGATGATGCAGCTGCCCTTTATATTCTTTTGCCATTTGGCTTGTACTTCCTGTGTCCCCAAACACAAGCTTTACAACGCATGACATGGAAAAGCCTTAGAGTTCTGTCCATAAGCATACCACATGCCTTGCTGAGTCATAAGGTGTATCATCTAGTTCCTTTTAATGGATTCATTATACAGTTGATGACCCTTGATGGGCCATTGAACGGGCTAGGCAGTGCTGATGCCAATCTGTCTGGGGTGTCACCCAGAAACACAGCACAAGTTTGGAAATATAGATGTACCATACATATCTATAATTCATAATACAAAGGTGATACAAACATATAAACAAGATTATTATACTTGCAATTTATAACATTTTCACAGATATCTCACATAGCATATCTGGTCAGAGTCCTTGCAATTTTATAATATTCGTATCAACAATATAATAAAGTGTTCCCATATTCTATACAGTGTCACAACTGGAATCTAAACAGTTCTGTAAACAGTGCCAGCAAAATTTCAATCTGTCAAACGTGCATTCAGTCACCATTCTATGCCGACTGTGAGTGCCATTAAACCTTCTTTTTCCAGGGCCTTTGAGATCAGGGTATGGTTTCATGAGCCAAGGCAAAAGGGGGTATGTGGGGTCCCCTAGAATAACAGTGGGGACAGTTAATCCATTTATGACAATGTCATTTGGTGGGACTAGTGTCCCAGCCTGTCCATGAAGGTAAACTCTGATCCTCAGAAAACCCTGGAACCATGAATGTATCCAGTGCTGCCCATGTTAATGTCCATAAAAATCAACCTCTGTGGTCCACAGAAGCCTGCATAACAATGGAGTAATACACTTTGCAGCTTACGTACTCATGTGCTCTTTGAGGAGGGCAAATAATGGGCACATGAGTCCCATCAATGGCCCTGCTGGAGTTTGAAAACCCCATTCTCTCAAAACTAGCAGTTACTCCTGGATATTGTTTATACCCAACACCTTTGAGTAAATCAGGTGCCTGGTTGCTTCCAAAACCTCTGCCGCCACTTTACCAACAGTTGACTTTTCATCTCCAAACTGGTTAGCCATGCATCTGTAACAGTATGGGGCCATCCATCTCCCGGATGGTTATAGCAACCTGCTTCTGGACCAGGATGGCCACACTCATACATGTGTTGTGATACCAGAGGTTCAGGGCAAGCTGCTTACAAAGATCTAGAAACATAGCATTCTTCCTGTGTAATTTCTAGACCTGCTGCTGATCATTCCAGATTTGCAGGACAATATGATCTCACCAGTCGATGCTTGTAGCCCTGCTCCAGAAACAATGGTCTATATATGGGGCATTGGTGGGAATACAAAGAGTTGTGAGTAGCATCAGCCAGATTGCATCTGCCATGTCCATATTGTTCTCCTCCAACAGGGGCCGTGGATAGGTCAGAAAACAGCTCCAACATGTCCGTCAGCAATCCATGTATGCTCTGCCCATTTCCTGAAACAGGAATAAAAGTCTCAGCAGGACAAGTTCTTCAAATGGTGACTCCTCCATGTTACTGAGTCGTTTTGCCAGGAGAATGCAGACCCAAAAGATGGCTTAGCAGGATGTCTCAGTGGGCTGCAACAGCTCTCTGTAAAGTGCCATGGGATGGACAGTCAAGTTTGTCAACAGTATACCACTGGCAAGAGAGGCTACAGCTGCAGAGGGTGGATAGGCTGGATTGACTGAGGTCTGCATAGTGCAGTGTAGATGCTGGAGCATGGGTGTGAGACCTGGGTCCAGAAATTCTAACCTTAGGGTCCATATTCAGTGTGGACTCTCAAGCTCAGGCTTACAAACACCAACCCTGTGGGACCCCTCCCTAGGCTTCAGAGGCTGAGCTCCAGACTGAGACACACTTCAAAGTGCTCTCCACACAGCTATTTTTAGAGCACTAGTGTGATCCCAGTAGCCTGAGTCTGTCAACCCAGGCTGGGAGGCTTGCTGCCCCAGGCTGTGTAGACTACCCAGAGATGTTGTTTATTATCCTTCTTAATTACTAATGGATTGGAAAGTATTTCATGATCCTCATATGATACAAGTACATCCAGTTCTTTCCAAATACAGAACAGAAATATTTATTAACCGCTTCTGCCTTTTCTGCATCATTAACAGTTTTACCATCTCCAACTAGTGATGGTAACCATTACTAGGATTTGTTTTTACTAGCATACTTAAACTCCATATTGTCCTTATTTCTGCCAGCTATAGATTTTTCACTGATGTCTTTAACATCCCATATCAATTTTCTACCCTTCATAATATCTAAGTGTACATTGTTAACCCTTACCCCTATTTGTTATACATTATTTTTATTTCTAATTTCTGCATTCACTTTGTCACTCAACCAGGATAGGTTTTTAGCCAAAGTTGTCCTCTTTCTTGATTGTGGTATGATCTTTTTTGGCCATCTGAGAAACTGTTCTTTAAGAACTTCCCATTTTCTCATTTTTCTGTCTGAATTTATCCTTCAATCAATTTTGCTCATAATTTCCCTCAGCTTTGGAAAATCACCCCTTTGAAGCACCAAGTATCTGTATCTAAATCTATATCTATACCTATATCTATAACTGCTTGGGACTGTCTTCCGTTTGTTCACACTGAATGCAATCATATAATAATCATTGGTCCCTAGGCATTCAGCTTCCAGTCCAGTGATTAATTCATCTTTATCCATCATAATGAGGTCCATAACAAAGTTATCTCATATTGGATGCAATACCTTTTGTGTTGGAAAAGTATACAATTTCTAAAAAAGATATAATCTGCATGTTTTAGGAACTCTAATAATGTTTTGTTAAAGGCTGCATGAGACCACCAGCATGTCTCCCAAACAGAAGTTCCTCATAATACGACAAATGTTTCTTTCCACACATTCCAGATAGGTGATTAAGGCAAAACTGTTCTCCTTATTCTACCTGTTCTCTGGTTTGACTAGTCTGCCTGTAAGAGATCTCCACCAGTACCCCCTCTGGGACTTTGTTAGTTGATACATCAATCCCTATACACTAGCGATCCTGTGGATTTGAATGATCAATAATTCTACAAGAGATAACAATGTCTTTAACCTCTTACCTACTCTATCCTTCTGCAATAGGTGGTAAACATTGGTTTTAACATTTCAGTCATGCCAATCACACCACCCAGTTTCAGTAATAGTTTTTGTGGCATGTGAAGTTAATTTAGGTCTGATCTGCTAGGAAATGCAAAGTAAACTAATGAATGTACATCATGTGAGAGAAAAAGAGCATGCTCAGTTTGTCCTCCTGTGTGAGCCTATTAAATGGAGATTGTTATTTATAAAGACTTCCTTCATAACTCTCTTAGCCTATAAGATTATATATTGGCACAGAAAAAAGAGACTGGGCTAAAAAGTACTTATTATAGCTCTGTAGATTCTTTATTTATATGCTAAACAGGCACTAATTGAAGTTAGTGGAGTGATTGCATTTATACTGGTGCAATTGAAACATATTTTGGCCCAATGAACATTAATAACCATAACAAAAATAAAAGGCAATAATTTCTGAGATGAAGAATATAGGAAATTCTGCACAGATATAGTATTTAACACCAAGAAAACAACTGATTAAGCATATCTCATTCTGTGTTTCGGGAGAGTGGGGAAACAATTTAAATCTCATAAAACCCAGAAGATTATAGCAAAATGTTACACAATATTAGTAAATGGAGGAGTCATTTTTAAAAAGAAAAAAGCCTCAGAAAATTCCGCTCATGTATCATGAACCACAGTGAATTCTCAGAAACCTGATATATATATTAAAATGGGGCCATCAAAATATATCATCAGTCCCTGAAATCTGAACACTGTTAATGAAGTGATAAAGAAAAAAAATAGCTAGATCACACAGTGCCATCTGCTCTGATTATTGCTTATTGCGGAAGATTACATTTTGAAGGTAGAAACAGCTCTCCAAACTTCACAATGCAACCTTCCAACACTGCAGTCTTGTGTCAGAAGAGAGGCTAGAGTCAAAATACTGCAATGACAGCAACTGAAGTTGAAACAAGCAAATAAAAGAATGAAAAACAAATTTTAAAAAAGAAGGAAGGAAGCAGAGACCATATACAGCGGCTGTCCATCTCCCAAGATTTTTGTCATACAAGATGAGTGTGTAAGAATTTAATAAATCCTTTGAATAATTACCACCCTCAGTACAATTTAACTGTGGCCACACCAAATGCACAGACTGAGGAAAACAGTCAAAATGGTGTTATTTTTTAATGGAATAGATTAGACACACACAAGTCATGGAGGCATGGCATCTTCATAGTTAAGGATGTATCCAGACTTCTATTGCAAATCCTATCTTGTACTCTCCCTCTAACTTGTGATTGAAATGGAAGTGCGTTTAAATTTCAGAATAGATTATAAGAGTTTTTTTCCCTTTGGAATATAGAAACTAGATTAAAAAAATCCTTTCCTATAGTGCTTAATCCAGAAAAGTTTTACACTGAAATCTCACAATTCTTCCTCAGTAGGTCTCTACGTGCTTGAGCACAGCATAGTTTTCTGTAGAAAGTTTCATTTTTAAAAAGTACTGCGGCTTTGTCACAATGGACTGGGTTAAAGATTGAGGCCTACTCTTTTCTTAAGCGATTCGTGGTTTGGGATGTCTCAACTTTTGGATGCCCAACTTGAGATACTTACAGGACCCTGATTTTCAGAGAGTGATCAACACTTTCCGAATGACAGACCCACTAGCAGTATCTCCAGTATCACCCAAAATTAAGGCGCTCTCTCATTAAACACTTTTGAAAAAAAAACCATAGGCCTACATTTCATTGTCCCAATTAATAGAATTTTTAATCACTAAGCAGTTAGTACTTCCAACTATTTTGCATATACAGTGCTAATGCCTGTATATGCAAAATAGCCATGGATGAGGGGCAGCAGAGCATGGTGGGTCATGGGAGAATGGGAATGGATTTGTGGAAGGGAGTGAGGACAGGGAAAGAGGAGACTCCCAGCTTGCTGTTCAGTCACTGCAACTGGTAGACCTAGGTACAAGGGAACAAGGTTCCATTAGTAAAGATATTAGCAAAGGGAAAAGAGTAGCCATTGAAGGAGCTGAAGAAAAGGGGAGAGGGAAAAAAAAGCTGGGAACTGGACAAGGACTGGCTGCAGAACCTAGGTTGGAGACTGTCTAGAGCAAGGGTCTCAAACTCAATTTATCTTAGGGCCAGTTCCAGTCCTCAAATCCTCCCAGCGGGCCAATAATGTCACTGAAGATGGTGTTCAGAAAATAAAACATGTATATTGTATTTTTTATTTTGAATTTCTTAGAAATAATAAAACTGTCATACAACTTTAGACAATCCTTCACCTGCCAGAGAGATTTTAGTGTTTGCCAGGTACCTGGCAACCCTTCAGTTCTGTAAGTTTCTTGATATTTGGCCTCAGTGACTGAACAGTTGAAACCTTCGAGATTGCAGTAAGATGTGTATCAGATAGTTGTGTTCAGTATTTTGACTTCTTTATATTCATTGCGGAAAAAAGTGATGTTGCCACCATAGCTGACTCTGCCCGGTGACTAATGATGGTATCTCTCTCCCTCTTCCCCAGCCAATGGAAGCAGCAGGGGGCAGCACCTGCAGCAGCCATTGCAGGCAGTATGGCTGCATGCGTCTCTCCTCTGTGGGCCAGGACTTTGAGACCCCTGGTCTAGGAAGCTGTTTGGCAGAGACGTTGAGTCAGTGAGCCAGCAATCATTTACTGTATGGAAAAAAAAATCATACCCCACTGGAAAAAGGCCTAGCGGACACTCAAGCTTTCACCAAAGCATACACAGAACTCTTCACACAAAGCTCTGTATGGGACCCTGGCATTGTACAAAGAACAGAGTTATAAAAAACAAGGAAATTCCTAAGGAGACATTGTTTGGCTTTACCGAAAGGACAGGAGACATTTGAAATGTTTTTAATCAGGTCACAACTTTATTATTAGTTGTCTGGGACTACCTGGCAGATAAAAGTTTACAGTGCAGGTAACCCTATGTTCATTCCATAATGCCCAGGGAGCTTCCACCAGCTTCCCCTCTTTTTCCATCCAGGTCCCCCCAGCCAATCCATTGCCAGGACCTTACCATCCACCCCCTCCCCTTGTAGGAAGGTTAAGGGCTATAAGAAAGATGGGTTGGCTCCCTAGAGTACCAATCCCTCCCCACCCCCATCCTATCGTTCCAGTCCTTTAATGAACGCCTCCATTTTAAGTCCTATTCCAGCCATTTATCTGGTCACTGTATACCTTACCTATGGAATACCTGCACTGGACATCCGCCCAACACTACATAATGACTTGCAACATATATCTTACCACTCTTCATGCCATGCATGAACAGAGCCCTTCCTGAACCTGCTGTGGGGAAGGTGAAAAAAAACCAACTTGACCTAGGCCAATCTGGTGGTAAGGGAAAAATTCCTTCCCAGCCCCCCTAAAAAAAAGGGGCAGCTAGCGCAATGCCCACAGCTGGTGTTGACCAAACCTGGTATTTCACCACCTAAAGGGGAAGGAGGGTGTGTGCTGGCTTAGCCTGCTCTGTGTAAAAGGGTCTATAAGCACAGGGCTGCTCGTTTTAAATCCTCCCGCCCATCTGTTCCAAGGGGATGAGTCAATGTTGCCATGTTGGCCCCCGTTCCCTTTTGCAGCAGTTTTCCTCTCTGCCCCCCACCCCAGCCATAAAGCACTGTTCCCTTCATTTGGTGAGCCAGCCAAATTAAATGTGTGGTGCAGTCATTTGTTATTAAACCTTTAATACAGCTAAGTAACAACTGTAAAAAAACCCCACAAACCAAGACTATGGAAATCACAACCTACAGTTAGGTAAACAATGCTGACACTAATTTTAGCACACAACTTACACACCAAAGTGTTCTCAATGACCATCTCACAAACAACCTTGTCTGTGCCCGGTAACAAGACACTAACTACAAAGTGTTAATAAACCTTACCCACTCATCACATAGCTTTCACTCAGACTGTGAATAAATAACCTTAATTTCAGTTATACAAACAGTTTTTTTAAAAGTTTGGCCTTTCATACAACCATACACAATCCATTAAATTAAAGATGCTTTAACAGTTCCAGGCTCTTTCCTAGGGTTCTCTATAATGCCTGTCACCACACTGGATAAGCACATCCAAATCTACTCCTATGGAGCTCATTTATTTAATTAGATACATGAAATTAATATCAGAGGCAAAACTACTGTAAGAACATAGACTACGTATACTTTGTGATATAGTATAAGTTAATTCCATGATATTAAAACAGGAACTATTTATGTCATAATGGACCATCAAAACATGGTAATACAGAACAAATATAAAAGGTCTGATCTGCATTAAGCTAATGTAAATCTAGAGTCACTCCACTGACATCAATGGAGTTAACTTCAGAATTATACTACTGTAAGTGAGGGTAGCAACTAGTCCATATATTCAGTTACCTAAAGTTGCTGTATTAAAATGGAACATGTAAATAATAGTTCCAACTCCAATTAAAGTCAAAGGGAAGATTGCCAGCTTTTAAACGGAGCTTTGTATCTCGCTCTAAAATAATAACATAGGTCCAGGGATAGAGTTGAGATTATTTGTGTGATTCTCATTGACAATGATCCAGTTTAATATCCTCTGCATGTGACAGAGCTGCTAAGGTAACTTTAGCTTGTGATTTACATGCATTTTCATTATTTGTTTAGTAATAATCTCCTCTTGAATTGCACTTTGCAACCTTAACTGTAACTCATGCAGTTTTTAGTTTCGGATACTTACTTATAAAGAAAATAACTCAAGATACTTAAGGTTTTTTTGTTTGTTTGTTTTGTTTTTGGTCTGTTTGATTTTTTGGAACACTGAGACTAAAGTAGATTTAGCGTTAATGGGAAACTCCATAAATCTACTCATGCTCATCTCATGTATACTACTTTATATTTACATAACTACTGACATTGCCAGAGTTATCCTGTGAGACAGGTGGTACTTCTATGGCAACGCTTCCTCCCAGACATCATTCCCTGGATGTTGACATCACTGCAAAACTAGCCTGGAGTTCAGAGTGTGGCCCTCTGGCTGAATGTCTCCAACAGGGGGATATAAAGCAGTCCAAATGTACATGGCAAACAAAAGAGTCCTGCAGCCCACAAAACACTCCAGGCTCACGCCACAGATTTCCCCCATACCAAAGGTAAGAAGTCTCTGTAGTGTGAAGCAGACCTGGACTTCTAACTCCCTGTGGGTCTGAAGGACCTAGGCTATGTGCCTGGACGCTAAAAAGGGAAAACAAAGCAGACGTGATCCTTCTGCTTCTTCAGAGAATCCAGGCAACAGAGACACTGTAGCACCTTTCCTAGCCAGGAGTTCCTGCTCTGTGGTGCTAGGGAGCTCTCTATTATAGCTCTGCTCACTTCAGACCACCACACTGGATTGGGTTTGGATCCTTCCTTTTAAAGGATCCCACTCCCATCCTCTCCAGAATTGACCCGCTACACAGGTGCACCAAGTTGGTGCTGATCGTGCCTAGAGGAGATCTTTAACCCTTTCCTGACTGGGATGGGGATCTGCCCTCATCACATCCTAATATACAACAGTGTAAATGAGAGGATTATTAGATCGATTACATGGGGGAATAACACCTTTTTATATTTGGTAAAGTGTTAAAGATACTGGACCAAAACATCCGCTAAGTCGCAATGGTTTAAATTTGAAGTGACCCCACCAAGTTGACAGTCACTATGAATTTGAACTTGTGTAACTGAAGACATAATTTAGCCATGTCTATATTTAATTAAAATTCATTTTACTTCTCCCCCTTCAATGTTTCATTTTAGTTATGTTATTTGTTGATTCACATCAAATGACATTTGAGACAAACCACTGAGGAAAAGGTGCCTTATAGAGGTCATAGGGTTCCTTTCAGTTGGCTAAGACACAACTAGGCTCACAAAAATATAGGTCTGTTTCATGGAACAATTATGATGACAGTCAAAGGGGGGCAGAGAATCAGTGTTGCATGGGGAACCAAACAATAAAGGGAAGATCTTCAAAGGCACAAAGGGGAGTGAGCCACCCAACTCCAGTTAAAAGGGATCTGGGGGCTTAAATCCTCTTTGTGTTTTTGAATACCTCACCCTTAGTGTACTAATGCCGCTACTGTTCCTCTCTGTATGTCTGGGCACATGCTGGTCCTTATTGTCAAAACTGTGTTTTAGAATTAGTACGCCATGACACACAGCATGCAACAGAGTAGGATGATTATCAGGACATCAAAATTACTTGGTATTTACAAGAGATAGCTCAAGGTCCTGCACCTCATTCATAGGTTCAGTATTTACAGAAAGTTGTGGTTTTTTTACTAAGGCCTCTGCCTTTGTGATTGTGTCTCTAATTCAATTACACAGAGCAAATTGGCAAGTGAGAGGCAGCCCAGAAGTTGCCTTCTTACACTACCTGAGGGGAACATGGAGTAGGAGGGGAGAGTCAAATGCTAATTCTAACAACCTATGGAAATGAGTCCACTTTGGAAATAAGAATTTTAGTTAGTAGAATGCAAGGAAATATGAAAAAAAATAATGCCAAATCATTCCTGTGAGGAGGGTCCACCTGAGGCCTATGCCCATCAATCAATTTCATAGTTAATTCTTACTCTTGGTGTAATTTCATCACATGTAATATGAAGAGGCGTCTCTTCTTTGCACCATACTGCAGGGAACACAGAAGCACTGGCTACATTCAAATGAGAATACCTCCCCACTTTGTGTCATCAGCAGATTTATTATTGCTTCTGTTTTACTGCTCATCAGTGAAGATCAGCACCCAACATTTCCAAAAGTGGCCACTACTTCAAGCTGCCAAATTTTGTACCCAGAAACCAAGCGCACATAAATTCAGTGACCACCTTTGAAAATGTTTACTACCGAACTCCACTTATGAGTAATAAAACAGAAACAGCAGTACATTTTCTGATGTCACAAAGTTGGGAGGTATTGTCAATATAGAGGAGATCTGAATATCATACAGAAAGAATGGGATGACCTGGAGGACTAGAGTAATAAAAATGAAATGAAATTTAATTGTACAAAATGCAAGGCCATATCTTCTGCGTGGGTTTTTTTCCTCTTCTTCCTCTTTTCTCTGAATTATCAAAGCTGGAGATGAGATACTGGACAAGGTGGGCCAGGGCTCCAAGGCAGTGCTAAGAATTCTCTCTCAGGTGCATGGCTTATGGGTCTTGCTTGCATGCTCAGGGTCTAACTGACTTCCCTCCACATCAGATTGACATGAACTTGTCCTTGACAGTTTTTTGCCTGCCTCTGCAGCATGTGGTGCAGGTCACTTGCTATGATTACAGGGGTATATCTCACCAAGTCGATCCCTGCCCTTGCTGGGGCTTTGGTCATTGCTGCACTTCTGTCTCGCCTATTCTCTGCCTATGACACATAATAGTTTTGCTTCCATAGGGTTGTAATCTTTCAGTCTAATCCAGATTATTTGGTTCAATACAGGGGTAACTGTGTAGGATTTAGTGGCCTGTGATATACAAGCGGTCAGACTAGATGATCTGGTGGTCCCTTCTGATCATAAACACTATGAATCTTAGAAAGAAATAATAAAAATGATAGCGAACATGCGAAAGAATGCAATATTCATTATTGTCTAAAGATTTTCTTGTGCTAGTTCTGAGATATAGTGATACTCTGATCAAATGAAGAAATAATTTTTCTGATCTTTATATTGTTGTACTACAGGTAGAATATTGAGCATAGAGAACATGAAACAATACTGCATCTTACATAGTTTTGATATAAAAATGTAACTGCATATCAATAACAAAATGAAAAAAGGCAGAGATATAATCTATTATTCATCCTTTATTTTGGTATTACAAGCAGCCTACAGTAATAGCAAAGAAAAAATAATAGTTTCATAAAATTTCACATCTACTATGTTTCAGGTCCACAAAAACATTTTTCTAGGGAAAATCTACAAGATATAATTCTTTTTTGGGAAAAATGAAACTAGACTTGGGGGTACAATATCACATGCCAAGTGCTGTGAATTTATAATATGTTACACGATTGCTGCAGGCAGAAACTATATTAATTAGAGCTGAGCTAAAAAATTACAGTGAATAAGTTTCTCATTGGATGTAGCATCTTTTTTCTGTTTGTAGAATGTTTGTAGTTATTTCTTCAGCTATATTTGTTATTCAAATCTACTCAACAATTTAACAAAACTAATATTATGCTCTGTGGGTCAACTGATAAAAGTTCAGTGACACTTCACATTCAACATGGTGGGAGGAATGGCTCAGTGGTTTGAGCATTGGCTTGCTAAACCCAAGGTTGTGAGCTCAATCTCTGAGGGAGCCATTTTGGGATCTGGAGCAAAAATCTGTCAGGGGGCAGTACTTGGTCCTGCTAGTGAAGGCAGTGGACTGGACTTGACTCAATGACCTTTCAAGGTCCTTCCAGTTCTATGAGATAGGCATATCTCCATAACATTTAACTATGATTAGTCACATAACATAAGTCTTATGTTGTTTTCCTCCTGCTCTGTGATTCAACAATGAAATTTTTGGCAATCCAGGACAGTTCAAAGACAGGTAGGAAATTTGGGGAAAATTCTAAATCATTTCCTTCCACACATGCTTCCCCTCCCACAAGGCAATCTTCTTAACAAAATTAGTTTATTCTAAGATTTAATAGACAAGTACAGACTAGTTAAAATGTAATTTTCCATCAACGCATTTGCCCAAAATAATTGCCTCTGTAGGCAATTAATTAAAAATTTCTTGTGCACCCCAAAATTAAATGGACCCAACACCAGAGCATGTGGTGACATTTACCCATGGTGCAGAGAGCCAACTCTAAGGACCTTCACACCACTTAAATCCCACATAGGCTAGCACTGAGGGGCTGCAGGTGGCGTATAAGGATTTGTCCATGAAGATCCTGTTGCTGTGTGGGGGCCCAAATTTGCAGATCGTAAAGCTATGAATAGTTAAGATGAGCTTTCAAGCTTTTTGGTGCCTAGATGAATTTGGCCTTCAAGCAATCTGAATTTTGCCCATTACTACTACTATAGAAAATTAATGCACTAGAAAGATACATTTATACCGTGCTGAAACAACTAACAGTATCCTCCCAAACACTACCACCCAGTGTCAGTCATAAACAGCCATTTCTAGGTTTTATTAGTTCATCAAATTTTGTTTCTTTTGTGCTTCTAGGTCAAAGAGACAGCATAGAATGAAAAGGCGCTTATACACACCACTCAAAAGCCCCCTATAAAAGTGAAGCAAGCAAAATAAAGATTAACATTTTAATTTGTTAGACATTTAATTTTCTCCAGATGTCATGCTACACTGTTGCAATTTCACATTCTTGGTTGATTGTGCCTACCTAATCTACTTGTGTTTATATTGAGGCCTATTAAACCTTGTTTTCCTTTTATGAAGTTTGATAAGCCTTGGTTGATTCTTGCCCTCTGGTGCTTTAGTGTCACATATACGAGTGTATATCTTTGTTTCACAAACATATGTAATATCATAATTCCCAAATGGTATGTTAGGATACTGGCAGCTGGAAGTTTATATTCAATTTGTGGAGGATGTCAGAGGTACAACAGCCTTGTCCCATTCAATAGAATATTTTGATTTAACTTCTCATAAATTTCATCAGTTGTCCAAACAGTTGGACAAGCTGAATGAAAGCTAATATCCCAAATAAAACTAGCTTTCGCTAGTGCATATGCTGGCACTTAAATCATACAATCATTTTCCCATTTCTTTCTAAATTCTATTTTGTTTCCCACCATTTCTCAAGCTACCACACTCTGCAGCTAATACCTAAGCAGCTTTCTGCAACCTCTCTGTTCCTTTGACAGTCTTGTCTCCCACTCTGGCATTTTACTTCTCACTTTGCATTTTTCTTAACATCCCTGATAGTTCCCTTCCCATCAGAAATCCAACATCTCTCTAATCCCCCTATGCATTCTCCTCACATGAACACTCTGCAATGCCTGCCCCAACATTCTTCCCAAATCCATATACACTGCCCCCACAAGGAAAATTCACTAACCACTTAAAAAAGATATTAGGTAGCATAAGATGAACAAACGAGAGCTTTGCCCAACAGCAGAAACTCTGCATCAGGAATAGGATCTCAGGAGATGGAGACCGTGGATCAGTCCCAGGTATGGATCATAGATCAACAATAAAATATTATGTATCAGGAGTTAGAATGTTATAAATTTTACTTATAAGTCATTTACTCTTTCTATCTTTGAGTCTGTCTTCTTTCTTCTCTCCCTGTCCCTTCGCAAAATATTGCCAGTGACACTGCACAAAACAAGGTATATTTCATGGAAAATCTTCAAATAGGTTATCTTAGAAATATGAATTGGCACACCTCACTTACCTGCAAGTGTAGACTAAATTATCTCGAAGAGAACTGGATGTGGTATGCCCTTGTCTATGCTTGAAATTAAACTGTTCCATCACCAGCTCAGCTGCACCAATTACTAGGATGTGTTGTTGGTAATAGGAACTCTTACGTTTTAGACAAGATTTATAAAAAAGTGAATACCTATTACTGATGCTAATTCTTGCTTGTTTCACTCACATGAGGTGTCTGACTGTACTGGGACTCTTCACAAAAGTGATGTATACAGGATTTGGACTTAGTGATATACTGTTATACTAAAAATAGAAAATGGAGACCAAGCACTACAGTTGTGCAGCTTTGCTTTTTATCACTAACATGTAAAAATACATTTGCACAGTAGCAGTATTGTTTTTTGTTATAGGTCAATGACATATTTCTTCAAAAGGATGAGAACCTTTTTACTTACTTTACAACTTGTTACTTACTTTACAACTTGTACACTCTGCCAAATAATTTGATCTGTTTCAAGTTCAGTTTTCCGTTTTGCATTAATTTGAAGTTTTCCAAGTGCAATCACAGTTTGTTCCTCAAAAATTGATGGTATAATCACATGTAAACCATTTTAACCAGAAATACCAGGGCACACAGTTGAATTTTCATTCTTGGCAATAATGCAGCTGTTTATGGAGGTAATGTCAGAGGATGGTACATTTTAGACCAATAAACAGCTTGTCCAATACTCCTATTAAACTGATGTATCATTACCTTTCAGTCTTTGTGTAAATCCCTCTGAAGTTATCTTCCTAACAATATTTTCTGAGATCCTGAAATTTCTCATTATATAGCTGACTACTATCACAAATGTAGCTTTACATGTATCTGCTGGGAAAAAAATACAAAGTTTTAAGACAAAGCTCGCTCATTCATCTGATTTCGGGTCTGCTGTCCATTCACACAGTGCTTTAATGAGCTCTTTCTCAAGACTATAAATTAGGACCAATGCAAAGTGACACCCCCATAGTTCACAAATATTCATCTTCTCTAATATGATGAGTGGTCAAATTAACCATCCCATCATGACTAACAAACTAAGAGGAATAACTGATGTAAGGAGCTGATCAAATACTTTAAGTCGGGGTGGGCAAACGTTTTCACCCGAGGGCCACATCGGGGTTGCAAAACTGTATGAAGGGCTGGGTAGGGAAGGCTGTGCCTCTCCAAACAGCCTGGCCCCCACCCCATGTCTGCCCCTTCCCACTTCCCTCCCCCTGACTGCCCCCCTTAGAATTCCCGACCCATCCAACCCCCCTGCTCCTTGTCCCCTTACCACTAACCACCCCCTGGGACTCCACATCCTATCCACACCCCCATACCCTGATAGGCCCCCCGGGACTCCCACACTTATCCACCATCCCTCCCCCTGTTCCCTGTCCCCTGACAGGCCCCCCGGGACACTCTGCCCCTTATCCAACCCCCTGGCTCTGGCCCCTGTACCACGCCGCTCAGAGTAGCATGTCTAGCATCCACGCAGCCCGGTTGGAGCGTGCAGCCCCCCCCCCCCCCCCCCAGAGCGCTGCCCGCGTGGCAGCATGGCTGCGGGGGAGGGGAGACAGGAGGGGAGGGTCTAGCCTCCCCAGCCGGGAGCTCAGGGGCCAGGCAGGATGGTCCCACGGGCCAGATGTGTCCCACGGGCTGTAGTTTGCCCACCCCTTATCTAGCAAAACACCTTTCCCCACCCTCTCTCTTGATGCCCTCAATCAGCACAGGCTAAGTACAGTTCTACTGCCCTTTACTCATACAGTAAGAACAAGAACATTTCATTACGCCTCTCATTCAAGTGATTTCTAACCCAACCCCAGTCAAAATCTATCACTTGGGCAACCCAGCTCTGTTTGCTGGATACCTATGTGGATTAGGTGTGAATGTAAATACAATCTGATCCTGAAGCCTTTCCCCCCAGTCCCTGCTCATCACTAGCTGTCATGGAAAGCTCATTTAGACTTTGCTTACAGATCATAATTTGGAATTATTAGGTTGGCCAACATCACCGAAATGAATGCAGTGACATAGCCATAACTAAAAACAACAGCTGTATAAGGAAGCTAGTCTATGTTCATACTTTTCAAATCTATTATACTTTGTCAGAAACAGGTATTTTATCATACACTGTATATGCTTTTCAAGTGTGTATTAATGTTTCAATTTCAATTCAAATGTCCAAAAAATCTAATTGGGAAATGCATGTAACTAGTTCACAAAACTGAGGGGTGGGGGTGTTCGGGACATTCAGGGGTGTGTGTACACCCCCGCTGGGGGCGTTCTAGTGAAATACCTGGGAGGGGGCTGGGAGCGCCGGGCAGAGTGTGGCAAGCCCGCAGTTCCGCTCCCCTGGCCGGAGCACAGCAAGTCCCCGGTCCCGCGCCCCCGGCCGGAGCGCGGCAAATACCCAATCCTGCTCCCCCGGCTGGAGCGCGGCAAGCCCGCTGTTCCACTTCCCCGGCCGGAGCGTGGCAAATCCCCGGTCCCACTCCCCCGGCAAATCCCCATCCTGCTCCCCCGGCCAGAGCTTGAGGGCCACATGAAAACGACCCGCGGGCCGCCCACCCCTGCCTTAAGTGGTATGCATATACACATCGTATAGTTTACACATCTAAAGATGAATTCAGCTGTGATGGTCAGTAAATGCTGTAGACTAACCTTTATTTCATTTTGTTTTTAAATATACTCCTTTTGCCTTAAATTAATCATACAGTAAACGCAATTAAATTAAACTACAGCAGCATTGCAATCAGTTCCGCAGGAACCTGACCAGCCAGCTAACCAACTCACCACTTCATCTAAGATACAATCTTTACATGCAACTTTAGCTCTCCCCTTCATTTTCTCTGGTGAGCTGACAGGCAAGCTTGTAATGCTTAAAATGCAGTTTAAAATGCAGCGGTTTTCATGGAATATTAGCACACTCTCTGCAATACCACTAACAATATAATACACTGCACTGTAACTGTGACACTGTTCTCCCTATGAATTGCAAGTCTTTTTACTGAAAAAACAAAGCTTCAAGAACAAAGGACTTAGAAGCTTTGAATTCCACCTTTTCTTCTGAGGATTTCCTTGAATACCATTGAATAACACTGAGCTCTTGAACAAGGAATTGCCTTCCTGCAAGATGGATGGAACTTTAAGGCTCTAGACCTGCATGCATTTGACATGTCTGGCAAGGGGGAGCATTACAAAAATAAACAAAAGACAATGAATTAATTATGCCCTAAGTATGCAATTTCTTCAATGCAAGCTTGTGTGTGTCAATTAATATGCTTAGCTTCACTTTGAATCTTTAGATCTTTAGCTTAAATCAAGAATAAACTGCTTTCAAAGAGAACACACAGAAACTTTTAAGTCTTTCTTTATTTTTTGGAACAGCATCTCCAACTTGTATGTCTGCAAGGAGAGTTGACCATTGCCTTACTTCTGTCCGGGAAAGAGGAAAAATGTGCAACTTGAGAAAGAAGGTCTGTGTCAATGTTAATGGCTTCCTTCCTTTTTTGAAAACAAATGATATACACACACACACACACACACAAAAGTGACCTCAGAGGAATGACTGTGGCCATGTTGCTTTCCTGAAGGAAAGTAAAACAACTTACTTGACAGTTTATTAAATCTTGGGATAAATTAGATACAGTAACTATCAAGTGACCTAGAATAACACAAACTAAAACACAAGTGGTTTTCTGCATCACTGGAACAGCAAGATACAAACTGAGTGCTTAACTGAGAATCAGACTGTAACTCTGCAATCTGCCCTGGGTAATAGACAGTGTAAAGTGGCACCATTGCAGGACCAAAGCAGAGAATGAGCTGTAACTTAGTTGATATTGTTCCCCTTGCTCTGTGGAAGGAGTAATTTACTTGACTGCTCTTTTGTGGAGTGGCTTACTCCCTTCTGTGTGCCAGGCCAGATATTATAGCTGTTGAGTAGGAGCCAGGGCTCCAACAACTAACTGCCCACTTGCCTGGGAGAGCTCCTACTCTTGTCCCCAGAGTCACAATCTGAGCAGGAGAGTAAGGGGGGGTCTGTCTGGGGCACATGTATGTAATCCAGTCACTGTCCAACATTAAACAGTTGAAAACTAGGTTTGAGTTTGGTATACAGAGACCTCAGCCTGTGTAGCAGAATGGCAAACACACCTTTTTACATCCTTTCCTTAAAGATACAGAAAAGGGAAAAAACAGTTATAGCATTTGAAATGTATTAGATAAAGCTTTTATTTACCAACATCCCTTGTTTCCTTGCCCTTTACCTGGAGGGAGTTCTTAGAAGGGAAAAAAACCCCGTATTTGACAGTCTTTTAGATGGTATCAAAGATGGTAATAACTGGGGGAAAAGAAAAGAAAAGAAGCTAGCTGAGATGAGTTGGAGCTATTGTTGTTAAAGTCTGATCCTGTTTCCAAAGAAGGCAAAAGGGGAGAGAAAAAAAGAGTAAAGACAGAACATGCAGCTTCTATTTCTGGCGTTAACTTTTACTTGCAACCTCACTGCTGGAAAAACACTGGCCCACCACACGGTTTTATCAGACACTTTAAGACTGAGCAAACTTGTACAAGCATCAGGCTGTTCACGGCATTGTTTTAGTTGCCTCTTTCTGGACACAGGTTTACAGCAGTGTTGCAAATGTATTAGACAGAAGCAAAACAGAGAGGGATAGGAAAGAGAAGAAATAAGGTAGGGAAGGAAAAGAACACACAAGAGGAGATGACAAAGTCTCACATCCTAGGTGATGTTTGGGATTTAGATGGAGCTGGTAAAGGTGGCAGTGTTGGTGTCATCTGGCTTCCTCTCTCTGGTCCAGTCTCATTAGGACATCTCTCAGGGTTAGAAAGAAGATCTAGGATCCCAAGAAACAGTAGGGATGGCAGTCATGACAGTGAAGCTCTGTCCTTCCCCGCCCACTTCTCTCATTGTTCAGTCAGCCAATATTTCAGTAGCCAGCTTTCCCCCACAAAGTCTCTTTCTGAGGACCCCAAAAAGGGAGTGATGGGTGGAATAGTCCATCCTCACAGTTTGTCCACCAGTGAGGCCTGGTTTCTGACACACCAATTTTAGTTCACTGATTTACATAAGAACATAAGAATGGACATACTGCGTCAGACCAAAGGTCCATCTAGCCCAGTATCCTGTCTTCCGACAGTGGCCAATGCAAGGTGCCCCAAAGGGAATGAATAGACCAGGTAATCATAAAGTGATCTATCCTCTGTTGCCCATTCCCAGCTTCTGGCAAACAGAAGTCAGGGACATCATCTCTGCCCATCCTGGCTAATGGCCATTGATGGTCCTCTCCTCCATGAATGTATATAGTTCTTTTTTGAACTCTGTTATAGTCTTGGCCTTCACAACATCCTCTGTCAAGGAGTTCCACAGGTTCATCATGCTTTGTGTGAAAAATACTTCCTTTTCTTTCTGCTGCATATTCATTTCATTTGGTGATCCCTAGTTCTTATGTTATGAGAAGGAGTAAATAACACTTTCTTATTTTCTTTCTCCACACCAGTCATGATTTTATAGACGTCTATCATATCCCCCATTAGTCATCTCTTTTCCAAGCTAAAAACTCCAAGTCTTATTAATCGCTACTCATATGGAAGCCATTCCATAACCCTGATAATTTTTGTTGCCCTTTTCTGAACCTTTTCCAATCCCAATATATCTTTTTTGAGATGGGGTGAACAGCAGGCACAAAAGTAGCTGAGACCCTGAAATGGGGAACACTGCTCATCACAACACAACATTTTCTGCAGCTTTCCATGTAAGGAAGGGTTAGTGATGGACCAAGGCACAGCAGGGAGTATGTCTATGAATGTGAACAATGAACAGGGGATCACAATTACTTTGTGTTATTCTAGATCACTTGATATTTTCAGTACCTGCATGGTGCTGTGTCCCATACTGCATCTTTCACATGGTCTACCTTCAAAATTATTACCCAACTGTATGGGCAGTGGATTCTCTGCCTCAATGTTGATGCTCTTCAAGTGAAACAAAGTCCTTTTATACATTGTCAAGCTGCAGTATAAAAGATGCATAATTTGAGGGGCATGGTATAGTCCTCCTTATTGGATGGACACAGCATCTCTTTATATTTCCCCAAAGATCTGTTTGACCTCTATGATTAATTGAAGGGAAAAAAACATGTATGCCTTAAAAAAAAAACCCACTTCTCTTAAAACTAATCACCATATCAAACTGTTTTTACTCTGTCGATTTATGAATATTTGGTAACTGTCGTCAAGACTCTCAGGCTTTGAGAGAATGAGATTTAATTGATCCTCTGTGGTATGTTTCCAACTGACAGGAAAATGTTCCAGTTTAAACTGAGTGGTGTGTGACGGGTTGGGGTCACAGAGACCTGCTTGGTGCTGCCACCTGGTGTGCCAAGGCTACTTCTGCCCCTGCTTCCAGGCCTTTTCCAGCTTGGGACTCCCGAATCCTGTCTGTTTTGAGCCAGATTCCACTGATCTGCTGCAAACACAGACCCAGGTCCGAACCAAGTCCACTCACAACTGTAAGGCTCCTGGAAGCGCTCTTGCCTTTGACACCCAGGTGTCCAACCCCCAAGGAGGTTCAAACCCTTAATAAATCCGTTTTACCCTGTATAAAGCTTATACAGGGCAAACTCATATATAGTTCGCCTTCTATTTCAAAGATAGAAAGATATGCACAGCTGTTTGCCCCCCCCCCGGTACCAACTCGTACACCAGGAAACTTAATGAGTAAAAAGTGATTTTAATAAGTACAGAAAGTAGGATTTAGGTGATTCCAAGTAGTAATTCAATTTGTTCTGTCTGTCACTAAGTAAAATAAAGTAAAACACGCAGGTCTATGTCTAATCTAACTTCACACAGATATCAAAACCTCACCGGCTCCAGCTTTCTTTCTTTCACAGGCTGTAAAGCTTCTAGCCTGGGTCCAGCAGTCACTCACACCCCCTATTGTCTCTGTCCTTTGTTCAGTCTCTCTCAGGTATGTCCTTGGGGGGTGGAGAGCTTCTTTCTTTAGCCAGCTGAAGACAAAATGGAAGGGTCTTCCAAGGGCTTTTATAGCCTTTTCCCCACTCCCTGTGTAGGATCCAGTTGCCATGGAGTTTTGGGATCACATGGGCAAGTCACATGTCCATGCACCCCTCGGTAACCAGTCCGACCAGTTGCATTCTTGACCAGGCCCCGATGTGGATGGGGGTCTGCAACTTCTTTTGTCTGTTAAGTGCTCGTACTTAACAGGCACATTCTTTCCTCCAAACATGATCCCATGCACTTACAAAGGCTATGTACAAAACCAGCAAATATAAAATCAATCTTCATAACTCCAACTACAACAATGATACATGCATACAAACAGGAGGAATAAATTCAGTAGGTCATAACTTTCACAGAGATATGTTACATGGCACATGTAGCATAAAACATATTCTAGTTACATATATACATTTATAAGCCTCTCCCCATAAAGCTTTATGGGGTACACCGTCACATGGTGTTTCTAAAACAAGAAATACCTCAGAGCTAATACACATACCCAAACAATCAGATATTAAATTAATGGAAGAGGGGGAATGTGATGAATATTAACCATTTGACTTCCACTGCACATGCCTCATATATCTAGTTACTTACCAAGATTGAACATTACACCAATTATGTCTCCTGTGGTAAGTGCCTAGTGATTCTAAACTGGTATTAAGATTTCATTGTACTAGATGCTCTGTACAAACTAATAAACAAGTCCATCCCTCAGAGAGCTCAGTCCATTGCCCACATTTTCCTGAAAGCTTTGAATGATAAGTTCTCTTCTCAGGAAGAACATGCAGAAACTATAAGCCAAGTTACTATCATAGTGAAGGCTAGAGACTTGAGTCTAGTTCTTAAGCAACATAGAGCCCACTCATACATTAAAATGAGTGAAAAATACAGGGACAAGATACATTATTAAAGAACTAATGAAAGTGCATGTAGCTCAGCCTTATGTTGCAAAGTTCCTCAGAGCTTCAGTCTGAACGCTGATACAGTTTTTAACATTGATTCTGGATTTCTTTCTGAGATTGATTTTTGGCATTGTTATTATTATTTTGTATTACTGTGACATATAGGAGCCTTAGTTATAGATAGGGCTTGTGCTTCCACTAGGCGACCCTAGGCAGTCGCCTAGGGTGCCAGGTTTTGGGGGACGGCATTTCGGCAGCAGCGATTCGGCGGCAATAAAAGCGGCTGCCGAAACAACGCCGAGAATGCAGCTTCCAAGGAGCTGCTGGCGCCGATGGAGGTGAGCTGCTGCCACGGGGGGATGGGGAGCTGCTGCAGCGGGGGAGAGCTGGCTGCTGCGGGGCAGGTGGGGAGCTGCTGCGGGGGGAGGTGGCTGCCATGGGTTGGGGGGTTAGCTGCTGCGGGTGGGCGGCATTAGCTTGGGGGGGCGCAGGGCTGGTGCAAGGGAGTTTCGCCTAGGGCGCGAAACTTCCTTGCACCAGCCCTGGTTATAGACCACGACCCATTCCACTAGGTGCTGTACAAACACAGAGCAAAGAGATAGTCCCTGGACCAAAGAGCTTACAATCTAAGCAGAAGACAAAAGTCAACAGATGGATACTAACCGGGGAATATTTGATTACTTAGAGCATCCTGTTTGCACTCTTATATTTTAAATTTGGAAAAATTAAAGTTTTGCACCATTTTTTTACAAATTGGTGGAAAAGAAATTGTATTTAATTTTTTTAAACTCTCCCCACAACATAACTATATAAACTGGTACCCGCTTTCATTGTACATGAATGGCACATTATTTTAATATATTTTGACAGGTGTTCAATCAAACATAAAAATTCAAGAGCTGGCGCTCTTTCATTTAATACATTAGATATGAGCTATGATTATCACAGTGGACCCAATGCTGTATGGTGCCAAGCACTCAATTTATGCTGATCTCAAGGTGAATTAAGGGCACTCAGCTGGTGTCAGCAGATGCTTCTAGAATCAGATGCAATATTACCATTTGTTTGTTTGTTTGATACTTAAAAACCCTCTTGCATTAACTCTGGTGGCATCTAAAATATGAAAGTTGGCAAGTTCAGGAATTCGACCAAAAAAGGGCAGGGCAAAATGTAGTCTCCAATAGACTTTTATTAAGGTTAACATCGCAATGACTGGGTGAACTGGAGAAGGTGGG
Source organism: Macrochelys suwanniensis (assembly GCA_033296515.1). NCBI lineage: Eukaryota > Metazoa > Chordata > Testudines > Chelydridae > Macrochelys > Macrochelys suwanniensis. The sequence continues at coordinate 132,330,864 of CM065776.1, read as the reverse complement.
ACATAAGCATAGATGGGTAGAATTACTCTGGAGGATTATTCCATTGGTTAGCATGCCAGCATGCTTGAAAGAGACTAAACATCATTTTTAATATTTCAAGTGTTTATAACTTCCTTATGGTTTAGCATATGGAAGGCCTGTGCTAGGCAGGATTTCTCGTATTAAATGACAACTTGCAGGCAGTGATTTGAAATTTGGGACTATTTCTCTCTAACAACTTCATCTTTAGTTGCTGAACACTGTCTTTAACTTCATTAGGGAAAAGTGTGTGTTCTCAACTCAAGTTAGCTTACTTGAGGCAAAATCCTAGGTAAAAACTTGGCTTCCTTACAGGAATTAAGTCGACCTGCTAATTTGTGTGCAAATGAAACTGCCTTGTCTTCACCAGGATTTTTCCTTGAGTTAGCTAACTTAAGAACACACCTTTTATTCCTAGTGAAGACACAGCCAAGCAATATTAATAATATAGAATCATAGAAATGTAGAGCTAGAAGGGACCTCAAGAAGACATCAAGTCCAGCCCCCTGCACTCTGAAAGTACCAAGTAAACCTAGACAATCTCTGATAGGAGTTTATCCAACCTGTTTTTTAAAACCTCCAATGATGGGGATCCAACAACTTCCCTTGGAAGCCTATGTTATGCTTTTAAGAAGCATACGGAATCTTTTTCAACAGGATAAGGCAATAGGCCACGTTTATTGAGAGTACAATTTAAACATAAAATCAGCATGTGCTTCCATTAACCCACACACACCAAACGATTCTGCAGCTGGATCTTATAGTTACCAGTCCTTAGTGTTGCTCAGTCAGTTCCAGTTAGGGTGACCAGATGTCCCGATTTTATAGGGACAGTCCCGATTTTTGGGTGTTTTTCTTATATAAGCTTCTATTACCCCCCACCCCCGTCCCGATTTTTCACATTTGCTGTCTGGTCACCCTAGTTCCAGTGGCCACACGAGGGAGGGGAGGAGCTGGAGCTGGGTCTCTGTCAGACGTGTCTGCAGTGCCAATGTTGATGCAGAATGAACCCAAAGTCCCATGACAATATACCCTTCTTTTATAGTAATTACCATTTTTCTTGCTCTCCCCAGTTTGTCTACACTTTAGGAAAGATGTAGTGTCCAAAATTGGACACAGTACTCCAACTGAGACCTCACCAGTGCTAAATAAGTGTGAAATGATTACCTCCTATGTCATATATGCCAATCCTATTAATACATCCCACAGTGGTATTAGTCTTTTTTCACATCTGCATCACATTGTTGACTCATATTCAATTTGTAATCCACTCTAACCCCCTGATCCTTTTCAGCAGTATTATCACCTAGCCAGTTATTCGTCATTTTGTAGCTGCATTTGATTTATCCATCCTCAATGAAGTACTTTGCATTTGTTTTTATTGAATTTTATCTAGTTGATTTCAGAGCAATTCTCCAATTTGTCAAGGTCCTTTTGAATTCTAATCCTGTCTTCAAAAGTGCTTACAACCCCTCTCCACTTGATGTCATCTGCAAATTTTATGAACATACTCTTCACCCCATTATCACACTCAATTATCACACTAAAAGAATATTTTCCAGATTCAAAGAGAAATGGAGACAAGGCTCCATGAGCCTTAGGCTAGGTCCACACTACCTGCCCGATTCGGCGGGTAGAGATCAATCTTCTGGGATCGATTTATCACGTCTCATCTGGACGTGATAAATCGATCCCAGAAGCGCTCCCCCGTCGACTGCGGAACTCCTGCTCGGCGAGAGGAGGAAGCGCTGTCGACGGGGGAGCCTGCCTGCGCCACGTGGACCCGCAGTAAGTAAATTTAGTTCGATCTAGGAAACGTTGACTTCAGCTACGCTATTCTCATAGCTGAAGTTGCGTTTCCTAGATCGATCCCCCGCCCCAGTGTAGACCAGCCCTTAGAGAGGAAGTCATCCTCTAGCTAGCTTCAGAGTTTCTAGGCAGGCACACTGTACTAGGGGAATCAAAAGCTTTGCTCTTTGGGTCCTGCATCCAGGTATGAAATGCAGTAACTTCTGCTGAAAATCACAAACTCTGCCACACTTTCAGTTCTTCTACTGCTTCACAGGGATTTTTTTTTGTGGGGGCAGGGGGAGGGGGAGGGCTTTCTGAAGTATCAGAAAAATGCCATCCCAGCCTCTTGGTTTGGCATTCATACTGGTCATCATTCAGTTCTGTGGCTTCTGAGCTGCCTTCACACATTTGGCACTAGTATAGACTACTGGCTAGCTTGAAAGGGTAGCTCAGAGACAGCAAAATCTTAAATTCCTTATTAACTATAAAATGGCACTATTTCACATTTTGTCACGTTCACGGGATGTAGATGGAACAATGAGCTTCTCCAAGTGACCATAACTTGCTCATAAGATATATCTCCCTCTCGCTGTTGTGAACTCTTTTGAGGATGGGGGTGAGGGTATAACTAGTAAACATTTTGAATTGATATTTTAAATATCACGTGACTATAGATATGCAATCTATTTTATTCATATATCTCTATGATTCTATCAATCTATAAATTGGTTTGGAAGGATTAGATTTTTAACTGGTAAATGCCATACACACAAACTGATGAAAAAATATTTCCATTGATAATGAACCAAATTTGCAGATAGGCAAAGTAGAAGAAATGCTGCTTGAACTTATTAGCTTTTGATTTAAGAATATTTACTTTGTATATTTTGATGTGTAATGTTGACAATTTGTTTTTTTATGGTTATACAACTTTTGAATTTTTTTTCTGTCATTAAACCGCTAATTTCTGACGTGAACATTTTGATAAAAATAGAAAAAATGCTTAAAACTAAACACTGATATTATCCAAACAAAATAAAATTTTTAAAAAATGGAATACTGCCAGGTCTACTTATACATTATACAGGGTTGTAGAGTGTGGTTGTATTGTAAGTGCACAGTTTGCCTCACCCAACAGTCCTATTAGAGTGAATGGGCTTTTTGTAGGGTGTAATGACAACAAGATTGTACTCAGTGCAACATCTGTTTTGTCTTTTTTCTGTCTCTCAGCTGTTTCAAAAGAAATCATGCTGTATGTGCACACACTCAGAGGGTATATACAAGCTGCAATTAAAGATGAGTTAACCTTGGTTTGTGGATAAGAAGTTAAATGGAAAACTAAGGGGAGAAAATGCACATACTAGGCCCATCCCTTCCTAAACCCTATATTATTCAGACAATTTTCTATAAATTAGATGTTCATTTTAGCAACAATGGACTGAAGACGTCTCCTTTGAACAGAAATTATGGCTCCACCTGAAGACAGACCTGTACTGACAAAATTGAGGTGTCCAATGCATTATACAATAATTCAAGCTGCTTTTAGTTTTGGACACCTGCCTTCTTTGAAAGAAACATCACAATCTTGGCTTCAGTTCAAGAGTGCAAGTTTTTTGAAACAAACTTTTCTGTCATTTTGAGCTTTAGTTGTAGAACCTGAATATATGTTGTATCAAGAACTTTGTGGCTACCTTAACTAGAGTTAGAAACTAGAGTTAGTTATTTACAGCAATTTAAATTGAGAGTAACTCCTCTGAATGGACTTATTCTGTATTTAAGCCAGTATAAACGAGAGCAGAATCCGGTCATAAGTATTTTTTTTTCTCACCACTTTCTGATTAAAGGAACTTTACCATTCATCATATTATAATTATGGCATCTCTGCCTTCTTGTTTCTTAAATGAGTTGCCTTGAGAAATCTTTCAAACAAAAATAAATGTCCATTTCTGATTTTTTACACTCCATCAATCAAAAGGAAAATACACAAAGTACTGTATATTTTTCTCTGCTCCAATCTTCTGATCAATTTCTGGCGAGGAACAGGAGTGAATACTAAAACTCCAATACAAGACTGTAAGAGAACATTGGCCCAAATAAAAATAAGCTCTTAAAAAAAATACAACTCAGAACAGGAAGAGGAAGAAAGTAATTTGCCACTTTAGTTCCCAAATGTTCCACTGGGTTAGGGTTTGATATTTTAACGAAAAAGTCAGTATTGTCTCTCATTATTCTCCAGGAAAAAGAGCATGATATTTACTTTGTCACATAAAGTAGTTCATTTTCACAAATATTTCTGTATGCAGTTAACTCTTACAGCTACACAGGATAAAACTTCTTACTTTAACTATGTAATTTCCTATTTTTTTTAAAAAAAAGAACATGAAGGTTGCACAGTCAAGCACTAAGTAGTTCAGAAGTGTAAGAATTACCGTTACTGGTGCAACCTTTATTTGGCTCCTTGTTTTTGTACATTGTGATGCAGTCTTGAATTACATAATCACATTGCTTTTTACACAGGATCCCTGCCCCAATCAGTTGCCCGGATGGAAATGCTTTGGGGATGAATCAGGGCTGAACAGTCAATGAGACTGTTTGAAGGACACCTCTGATTTGTTGCATACATTGAAGGTGTGAAGTGAATGTATCTGCTGAGTGCAGGAGGAGAAGATGGTCTTGTTACCGAGGCAGATGAATGCCACCAAGAGACTATGCTGTAAAAGTCCTCTGTGAAACTGCACAAGTTACTTCAATCAAAATTTTTGCAGGTGGCCACTAACTGTATCTCGTTTCCTGGATGCCCAGCATGAGACTCCAGGGGACTAATATCACTAAGTACTGAGCACTCACCAAAGTAGGTGTTATTTCCATTACCTCACAAGGTAGCTGTCAGGACCAATCAATGTCCAAACCCATCATTTTTATAGAACTACATATATTGAAATCAAAGCACTATGAAAAAAACAGGCCCTAGCTATTTCAAGTTGAATGACCAATCATTGAAAACTCCTGAAATTAATGGAACTTTGCAAATTTTGGCCTTACTCTCCCTAAGAATGTAAGAATGGCCACACTGAGTTAGATCAATGATCCATCCAGCCCAGATCAGGTCTTCTGTCAGAGGCCAGTGCCAGATGCTTCAGAGGGAACGAACAGCACAAGGCAATTATCAAGTGATCCAGTTGCAGCTTTTGGCAGTCAGAAGTGTAGGGACACCCAGAGCATGGGGTGCCTCTGTGCCTGTCTATGAAACCCTCTGTACCTCATGGAAATGCTGTGGAAACTAATTAATTAATGCTTGTTAGGCTGAGATACTATGGTGATCAGTGCCATAGGGAAAGCCCATGAGAAAACTATTTACCGTACCATCCATAGTCTGTCTCAGATTCTGAATTAAAGTACAGGGGCACATCCTGATTGAGCATAAGAAGAAATATTGAACATCTGCCTCATTCCCTGAGCACTATCCATCCTGTGCATTGAGTGAGGCAAGAATCCTGTAGGGAAAAACGGAATGTGCTCATGTAATTAAAAATCGGTATCATGCATATGCTGACTTACAGTTGCATAGGAGACCTTGATTCTGACTAGTCTAGCTTTTGAGTGGTTGACTTTGCAACCTCAATGACAAACTCAGCATTGTTTATTTAATAAACATCATACATACTCCTATATGTATGGGAGAAAGTTCTATGTATGGGAGAAAGTTCTAAATGATTAAGTGACTCGACCACACTCTTAAACGTTGATTTAAAACAGCTTCTCTAAATATACTCTGTTAGTTGTTAACTGATTGTGCATATACAGGGCCATATAGGTTAAGAGGATGTTGCCAATGTTTTTTTACACATGTACATGTGTACACACACTAAAACTGAAATCCCTGGAGGCAATCCCACAGTATATGGCACATTAACTTCAGCAGAATGCTGAGTAAATTGGCAACAAAAAAGCGTATTATAGTTCAAGAGAGGTCAGCTGTTCTCTAGGTTGAGTGGGTGTTAAACAGACACCCATTCCTTACTTTGCAATGAAAGAGGTGCCCTTGCTCAAGCAATTAGGTGCCAGGGCTTAAGCAATTTTTTTTAAACTTTCATAACTGATGTGGCAAGCCCAGAGGTGTCGGGGCTATGAACTGACAAGCCTAGAGGTGCCGGGGCTCAGACCGGGCAAAACCTGGCACAAATTAAGCACTGCATACCTTCACCCACCCACCTGCACAGAACAGTCAGTGATTTTACTACTTAAAATAATCAAAACATCTGCATCTCCAAGCACAGTGATGGGCACCAAAGAAGCCCTGATCCAAGTATTTCGAATTCTAGGGGTTAGGAAGATGGAGAAGTGAAATCTCAATCCAGATCCAGCTGTGAGTTTCTTGGGTTGGATCAATTTCTGTTATTACTGGTCAGTCTCAGTTTTATATATTTATTTCCAGTCCTAGCAGATAGGTGACTTTGCAAGATTATATGTGTAATTTTTACCAGTACATCCCTTCTAGTAAATTTTTGGGCCTCTTCTGAGAGGGAGTTGATAATCACACTGAGATCTGTGTCTTTGTGAACACAGCTAGAGCACAACTAAAAGCAGAAGCTGAGGTTATATGTGAATAGCAGTATACATTTTAAAATGTAATGCCAGGACTATGCAGGGAGGATGTTTCACTTCCAACACCACATCTGTGGACTCCTAGTCAGCAGAAATGTTGTGAACAGCGTAATAAATTCCGGATGTCTTTTATTGATTTCAGTGAGGAATTTCAGTCTACTTTGTGGTTAGGATGACTCAGATTTAGACTGAACTACTCTCTGTCTTGGGGACAGAGATTTCTAGAGGGGATAAATGTTGAATCTTCTTTGCTTCACTTGATTTGCTAAGGATCTAAAGGTCCTTAAGGAGCCGAGGTTATCACCTAGTAATTGGTCCCATTTACCACTTGGCTGCAAATCTACCAGTAAAAACAAGACACCTTTGATCTTATATGTACATTGATATAGTTCTGGTGTAACTATTGATTTCAGTAAAGTTACTTTGGATTTAATCATGCCAGGTGTCAAAATCTACTCTTAGTGGTACTAAAGGCAGCTGACTGACCTAAAGGAATTGGCATGAGCACTTGATTTTAATGAATCTCCAGAAGAGAATAGCTAACTAGTGAGACCAATGTAGTGTCTCTAACATACTCACTTCCAAAGCTATCTGGAGAAAAGTTAAGGAAACCTGAAGGCTCCAAGTAATATCAGAATAGCTTCTCCATTTTCTCTATAAATTTCCCAAAATAAGGCATATGGAAACTAGGCAAGAATTGGAAACTAATGTATAATGAGGTATTGTATTTCAGATTTGGATTTCACTTCTGCCAGCGTGAACCCACAGTAACTTCATTGACTTGAAGAAAGTTTTCAGCTTCTCTTAAATAACAAATATTAGACCCCTTTTCTCTTGACAATTGGAATCTCATCACCTGTTACTCTATCTCTAATCTCCCCATTTTGGGAAACTTTCTAAATAGAATTGGTTGAAAAGTTAAATGGAATTTTTGTGAAAGCTTTATGGAGTTGGCTTTTGCTGAAATCTGTTTTTTCACCAGTAATAAAAAAGGCGGTGGTAACGAGAAATACGCCGTTTGTCTCAAGAAGTAATAGAATTATATTCCTAAAGCACAGCAAATGGGAAGCTCCTCCACACACATCAAAAAGTACTGTAAATCTACTGTGTGATCAAAGTATGTTACCCTGCCATGTTGCCCATTAGTTAAAATAAGAGTGAGAGCAATAAGGGTCTGGAGCTTTAAACCAGACGGAGACACTTTTCACTGTACTATTTGTACTTTGATCTACTTTGTTGAGAAATTAAGTAACATTTTAAAATCTTCCTAAAAATAAGAAAAAACATATAAAAATTTCCACTGCTTGCATCCGAAGAAGTGGGTATTCACCCAGGAAAGCTTATGCTTCAATACCTCTGTTAGTCTATAAGGTGCCACAGGACCCTTTGTCGCTTCTAAAAATAAGAGTCTGAACTGAGCTTTGCTCGTTATATATAATTGCAGAAAAATCTGAAAATCAAGTTGTTTAAAGGTCAAAACTGAATTGTAAGATACATGCTTTTCCCGTGGTACCTGGATCTGAGAAAGAAAGTTTTTTTTCCCTCCAGCACCCTACACTCCTATTTACCTTAGTAAATTAGTACACACTCCTATTTCCCTATGCTATAAAAACCCAGAGTAAGACACAGGCTTGCTCTCCTAGCACAGCTTTCAACAAATGAAATTATGAAAAGTCTTAAAGAAATGGAATAATAGAAATAAACAAAAAAATCACAACTGAAGTAATTTTGTCAGATAATGGTACATTAGCAAACTAGCAAAATGTCATTTTAGTGTGCAAAATGCATTATAATATTTTCAGTAGTGCGAAATGGCAGCAGAGTAATTTATGGATAAATGAATCATGATTTTTAACTATATTTGTGGTTCAGTTTTGATTACCAGACTCTTAACTTAAAGGTTTTTTGCTCTTCAGTATAATGCACTAGTTGTGGGGGTTTAAATTATTCTAAGAAAACTAATTTGTCCCCTATCAGTGTAAAGAGAGGATATTTTACAGAAGATTTAATAATTTACAATGAAAATAAATAATTAGAAATACCTATGGCGCTTCAGCAGCTCTGTAGCTGTGAATGGCTGACTGAATTTCAGGAAGGCTTCCATTTTATTGAGTTTTCAGAAAGTGAAGTCATCATATAGAGAGGAACTCACCTGAAAGTGGGGGGAATTGAGCTAGCAGGGAAATAACCTTACTTGCTGGAGTATTGACTAATTCTCTGGGTATCTTTGGAGGGAAATGAGGATATATCAACAGAGTGAATGGGAGATGTTTTGGTGGCCAGGCCATAAAAGTCTGATTTATTCAGGGTTAGCTTCCAGAAATACATCCAGTATTTTGAGCTGTTGTTGCATCTCTAGGAGACAGTCAACATTTTAAGATCAAATACATTTGACCACTGTCCTGATATGGTACGGCCATATTAAAACTCTAACTAGATAAATAACCTAGAAGCATGCACAGTGTACATGGTTGTGTTGTTCAAGTTAACCATTTAGAAGTTCTGCCTTCTCTAGACTAGTAAATTTCTTTCAAAAGCAGAAAAGAGGGTCAAACAGGATCATGCCTTCCAAGTGACACTGCACCACTGATAAATGCCGAGGTAGACACCAGAGTATGAGAAGCACAGATGAATGAAATATTTATCTCAGTTCTTTTGTTACAGAAATAACATGGTCTAGAAAAATTAAAATTTTCTGTAAAAAAACCAAATCACTTAGCAGTAACATGGCACTTATACAGCACCTTCCATCAGAGGTTCTCAAACCACTTGGCAAAAGTTAAGTTAGCTTCAAAACACCTGTGTAGGGAAGGGAGGGGAGTATTATATACATTTGAAAGAGGCAAAAACTAAGGCAGAGGCTAGTGATTATCCCCTTCCCTGTCACTCAGGATGTGCCAGGAACCTATATACCAGGTCTCCTGATTCCTTGTCCTATGCCAAAACCGCAAGCCCAGCTTTCCTCTTCCTCTCAGTGTAACAACATATCCTCATGAAACACTGAGAAACTGAATGTTAATTATGTGCTGCATTATATACATACTTCTGAAAACAATATAGCCTTTGGCATTTGTGACTGTTCTACCTGTGTTTGAAAACAAATGGGTTATTTCCTTTCATTTGCTTAGCCATTCAGTTCATGCTGGCTCACATTAGTTTCCTTCAAGCTGAATCGTTCTGTCTGCCTTATCAAACAGACAACAGAATGTAATGCTAGAAAAATGTGACCTAACAAGCTATAGTAGACTTGGCCTGCACCTGCCATGTTCCCTCCCAGTGCAGAAGCAGCTTGGTCCTGCTATTTCTCTGCCTCCTGCACTGCTGGAGTCACTGGCTACTGGAGTGTGATTCCTCCAGGTGTCCCACTACAGCACTGCTAGGGAGTTCCCTTTCATGAATGTTGTAGAGCAGGGGTTCTCAAACTTCATTGCACCAAGACCCCCTCCGACAACAGGGGGGGAGGGATAACTCGGTGGTTTGCACATTGGCCTGCTAAACCCAGGGTTGTGAGTTCAATCCTTGAGGGGGCCATTTAGGGATCTGAGGCAAAAATTGGGGATTGGTCCTGCTTTGTGCAGGGGGTTGGACTAGATGACCTCCTAAGGTCCCTTCCGACCCTGAGATTCTATGCTTCTAACAAAAATTACTACACGACCCCAGAAGGGGGGACCGAAGCCTGAACTCACCTGAGCCCCGCTGCCCCAGGTGGAGGGGCCAAAGCCAAAGCCTGAGCACCACTGCCCCGGCAGGAGGAACAAAGCCAGAGCACAAGGGCTTCAATCATAGGTGGGGGACTTGTAACCTGAGCCTCGCTGCCCAGGGCTGAAGTCTTTAGGCTTTGGCCCCAGGTAGTAGGGCTCGGGCTTCAGCTTTGGCCCTGGGCCCCAGAAAGTCTGATGCCTGCCCTGATGACCCCATTAAAACAGGGTTGTGACCTACTTTGGGGTCCCGACCCACAGTTTGAGTACCACTGTTGTAGATAAAGTGAATAAGGAAGTAATATTTATTCCTTCACATACCGCACGAACCAGAGTCACCCAATCAAATTAATAGGCAGCTGGTTGAAAACTAACATAAGGATGTACTTCACACAACACACAGTCAACCTGCGGAACTTGTTGCCAGGGGATGTTGTGAAGGCCAAAAGTATAACTTGGTTTAAAAAATAATTAGATAAGTTCATGGAGGAGAGGTCCATCAGGATGCAATCCCGCACTCCAGGTGCCCCTAAACCTCTGACTGCCAGAAGCTGGGCCTGGAGGAGAGGGGATGGATCACTCAATAATTGCCCTGTTCTGCTCATTCCTTCTGAAGCATCAGGCACTGGCCACTGTCGGAAGACAGGATACTGAGCTAGATAGACCACTGGTGACCCATTATGGCCATGTTTATGTTCTTGTGTACCTGAACGAGCAAAGCTTGCTCTTCCTGGCATCAGAAAAGGTGAAAAGCATTAAGGCTAGCTCTGCTTAACACTTCTGAATGGGCCTGTGAAACCATTTTTCATCCTCCTTACACAACATTAGTCTGCAATTATTGCACCTCTATACACAGGTCTGGCCTGAAGTTTTGAGCAAGGTTAGCAAAGTAATTCTTCAGGAGTCATACATTCTCTACATAAGCATGCATGTGTTTTATTGCTGTGCTGGGGCTCCCACTACTTCTGTATGAATCGCCTAGTGACTGGCTGTTTACACTGGCTGTTTACAGTGTCAGAGCTATCTTTGCAACAAAAAGGGCCAGAAACATTATTTAAATGCAAGATGAATTTCTCTGTCATGGGACACAAAGGCAAACTCTGGTTAGCAGCTGCACAAGCCTATTCCAGATCATCAGTGGAGTTTCTGATGCCTCAACAAAATCATCCAGTGTTAACAAGGATGGGCCTGGATTCCCCTACCAGACACTGTGGGGAGTGGCATGGGCAGGGTAGTGGAGTTTGAAAATTGACTTTGGCAGTTTGTTTAGAGAGACTTTGATACGCTAAAAGAGGGGAAACTATAGTGACCTGGCTGGAGGGCCAAGCCATGAAGAGGAAGTGCTGCAGCTCGTAGGGCATGAGAGAGAATGCTGAGTGACAGATTGGGCCAAGGGGCTGAGAAATCACAAGAGGAGGCATCAAACCAGTGGTAAGCTAATACTCAGATGAGCCACAAGGAGATGCTACAGCAGCCAGTGGCGCGAACCTCTGGTGAATCTCTTGTGAATCTCCAGAGGCTAGTCCTACAAGTAGTTACCCATAGTTCTGGGTGGGTTTATACAATCCACATGGAAGCTCATGCTGTCATGACTTCACAACTCCAAGACCACAGCTAGAAAGATTAAAGCTAGACCACACCTAGGTATTTCAGGCTAGATATACCCTAACAAAAATCATCATGTGTGGTGCTGTCTCTCTAAGTATTCTATGTATAGATCTACCAAACAAGTAGTAACCAGGAAAAATATTCATTAAATATATTTTTTGCAGCATTCAAGTGTGCTAGACTACTGTGGAGAACAAGTAGCTAACAGTCTAAGGCAGGGGTAGGCAACCTATGGCACGGGTGCCAAAGGTGGCACGTGAGCTGATTTCCAGTGGCACTCACACTACCTGAGTCCTGGCCACTGGTCTGGGGGGCTTTCCATTTTAATTTAATTTTAAGTGACGCTTCTTAAACATGTTAAAAACCTTATTTACTTTACATACAACAATAGTTTAGTTATATATTAAAGACTTATAGAAAGAGACCTTCTAAAAATGTTAAAATGTGTTACTGGCACGCAAAACCTTAAATTAGAGTGAAAAAATGAAGACTCGGCACAGCACTTCTGAAAGGTTGCCGACCCCTGGTCTAAGGCAACATTCAGCTAAATATTTGTCCTGGGTCAGGGACATTTTGAGAAAACCTAGGGCCCAGTTTTGAACTAACATGGTCTAATTTAAGTATCTACATTGAATTTGTGCTAGCTTTCTGCTTTGTAATGGATTTAATGCAAAATGGGGAGACACACAAGTTCCAAATGACTTTGGTCTGAGATGGAGTTTGAATGCTTGTTGTGGCAAAGTACCTGCTTCTCCTCAGTGGTTTCTGTCCTTTTAAGCCCTGGAGACTCAGGCTTGGGCAAGGTAAACCCTTACTAGTAGTACAGGGTCCGGCTTTACCTTCCCCTGGTCAGTCCCTTGTTTGTTTCCCTTTCCTTTTGGGAAGGAAATATAGCCCTTCTTCTGGGAAGGGCTCAGTGTCTCAGGGCACCCAGGCACCTGGTACCTGGTACCTCTCCTGCTCCTGCTCCTGCTCCTGCTCCTGCTTCTCTCACATTCTCTCTCAGTCTCTCTCCTCCCTGCCATGCACACCAGGGAAGGTTTAAAAAGGTCTCCAGCAATTGCCACCAGCTGGACCTAATTAGTTCCCTGGTAACCCCTTTCCCAGCTGAATCTTATTTCCCCACAGTCCTCTCTCCTTAGTGGATAGGGAGAGGCCTTTTAACCCTCTGGGACCACTTCCTGCCCCCCACCCCCCCTTTTGTAGCTAGCTGTCCTGGGTTTACCACACTGTGAAGCAAATTACTGCTTTTATATACAGCCCTAAAATGGTGGTCAGATGGAAAAAAAAACACTGAAAAAATTTAATCTTTAATAGGTGTGAAAGCATCATCAAAACACTTCTCATAAATAATGCATAAAGATATATTTCAATATTGCTGGTATTTTAATCCCTGAATTTGTTCGGCACCTCCTTGTCTAGCAGCACTGAGTTTTCTCTGCTATATTTAGGCCCCCTTCAAAAAATGATGAATCAAAGCAGCATCTTCGGGAATGGAAAAAAGTTTCCCAAACACCAACCATTTATCAAATCAACTTGACATAACTAGCAAATTCTTTCCTTTTAATAAGCGATAGATATTGCTGTGCACCTGGCTGTTTAACCCAAACATAAAAAATAAAAAAAATACAAAAAATAATGGTGCCAAAACTAGCATACTAAACTTAGAGATGATGATTGACAGTTTATGTAACATGACCTCTGAAGATCAGTTATGAATTAATAATGGATTGGTTAGTGAAAATAGGTGCATCTGAACCCATTGGCTCAGTAGGGGAATCCAGTCTTGCTTATCACACAAATAGACAAAAGTGCCTAGAATGTTGTTATAATTGCCAGGAGGCCAGCGTATACTATTTGCACCACCAAAGAGGCTCAGGCAGCCAGTCACAAACCACTGTGTACCATGCAATCTGTTATATTTGAGAAGCATTTTCTGTTCTACTTAGAATTTCCCATACTGTGCCATCTGAGCACCACACAAAGGGTCCTCTTTCCCTGTTATTCTGGATTCCTGACCCCATCTCCATCCCCTTGCTTCCCATAGACAACATGACTCCTGTAGGAGCTGTGCTGCCAAGGTCGCCTCCAAACTTAGCCTGTCTCTGTAATCCTCCTCAGTGGGTTATGGACTCCACATGAGGTGAGGCACTTCGTAAACTGCACTGATTTTCTCTTCAGGTTTTTGGGGGAGTGTGACAGGGTTGGACTCACCCCTGTGGCGCCTCCTGCTGGTTTCAGTCAGGAATTAACTCCCCCGCCTCTGGAGCACCCTCTGCAGGCCAGTGATCCGCCTGACCACTCTGGCCTGTGTCCCTCCCAGGACCCGGTGCCCCTATAACTGGGGTGACTGCCCCCTGGCAGTACCCCCCATTTCTGGGTCTCTCCTCCCCAGGGGAACCCCCAACCCACTATCCCCACCTCACCTCAGTCATAGGCTACTGCCAGTCACCAGCTAGCCCCCACACCCTGGGGCAGACTGCAGTATAAGCCACTCATCACAGGGAAAGGGGGTTTGGACATGCTGCCTAAGCCTACCTGGGGGCTACCCCCGCAACCCCAGTACCTAGTTGGGCCTAAACCTAGGCCACATCCTGGTGTTCTTTCAGGCCAGAGCTCCCCAGCTCCTATTGGTATCCCCAGGAGGTGGGCGGGCATAAGCCCGCCCACTGCTAAAAGCCCCTCCCCCAGCCTAGCGGGAGGGACCACTAGACCCAGGGGCCAAGTAAATCCGGGGGACAACTAAGGAAAAAACAGGGATCAAGTGAGGGTCAAAGGTTCAAAACAAGGAGACCGGATGGGGAGACCGAGCAGAGAACCCCGGACAGCGCCCACTGCTCCTCAAAGCTGTCGAGGGAGCCAGCGGACGCTGCCCAGTGGAACTCTGCCTGGATCCGTGACACGAGGGAGGATCGGAAATAGGCCCCACAGTCACAGAGCTCCCCCTCGTCCAGCATCCTCCTCCTGGTCTTGTAGATGGACACTTTAGCTAGGGCCAGGAGGAGGTTGACGAGGAGGTCTCGCGACTTTGTGGGGCCACGGACAGGGTGTGCGAACAGGAACAAGCACGGGGAAAAGTGCAGCCAGAACCTCAGCAAGAGGTTCCGGAGGAGCCGGAATAGGGGCTGCAACCTGGCGCACTCGAGGTAGGCGTGCGCCAGGTCTTCCCTCACGCCGCAGAAAGGGCAGGCTTCGGGGATTGGGGTGAACCGCGCCAGGTGTACGCCCGTGCTCACGGCTCCGTGAAGGAGCCTCCAGCCAATATCCCCGGCGGGCCGTGGAACCAGGGTGGAATACAGGCTGGCCCACCGGGGCTCCTCACCCTCCTTAGGTGGCAGATAGTCCCGCCATTTGGTATCGAGGCGGGACGCGAGGGTGAGGAAATGCAACGTGTGAAGCACGAGCGTGCACAGATGGGCCCTGGGCGCGGTTCGAAACCGGACCGGCTGCAGAGCGTGCAGCCGGCTCGGCGCATGGGTGCGGGGGTGCCGGGGGGGCTCGCGGAAACGGGGCCCTAAAAAAATATCCGGAGGGCCCGGGGTGAGGGGCGGGCGGGGGGCGCCCTCTCGCAGGGCTCGCCGCAGGAAATCGAGAGACCTGGGTAACAGGGCGGCCTTCACCTCCCGGAGTACGCGCCGGGGGGTCCGAGGGGTGGCGAGCCCCATGCAACGGGCGAGCGCCCGGGGAGCCACCCAGTCCCCCGTGCCGTAGTCCAGGAGGTCTCCGACCCTGGTGGCGTCTGCCAGGACCAACCTCCGGCGCACCGAGGGAGACTCCGCCACCTGCACACGGAGATTGGGATTGTGTAGCAGGGGCTCCGCGAGGAGATCCGCCCCCTCGGTGGCCACAAAGGACCTGGTCGCTGAAAAGAGCTTCCAGGTGCGGAGGAGGTCCTGGTAGAAGACCGGCAGCTCGGAGAGGTCTCGCGGAAGACCGCTCGGGTGGAGAAAGAGCTGCCGGTCGTATCGGAGCCCTCGGAGGCGGCGGAGGAAGGCGTGCGCCAACGTGCTCCACGCCGGACTACCTGCACCATAAAGGAGTCTCTGCAGGGCCTGGAGACGGAAGACATGGACCTGGCTGCGCAGGCAGACCAGGCCCTGTCCCCCCTCCTCCAGGGGAAGACTCAGGACCCCTGCAGAGACCCAGTGCAGCCCCGGCCAGAAAAACTCCAGGGCGAGCCTCTGGAGACTGGCAAGGAACCCCGGGGCCGGGCTCAGGGTGTTGAGTCGGTGCCAGAGCATGGACAGGACTAGTTGATTGAGTACCAGTGCCCTCCCTCGGAGGGAGAGGCACTGGAGTAGTCCTGTCCATTTCCGGAACTGCTCCGACACCCTGCCCTGTAAACCGTGCCAGTTCTCCGGCGGAGACGGATGCGTGGCGGAAAGGTAAACGCCCAGATAGAGCAGCGGACCCGCGCTCCACCTGATGGCCTGAAGCGCGGGTGGGAGGGAGCTCGCCCGCCACCCGTCCCCGACCACCAGGCCAGAGCTCTTGACCCAGTTGACCCGGGCGGAGGAGGCCGCCGAATACAGCGTCTGGCAAGCCTCCACCCGCACCAAGTCGCCCGGGTCCTGGACCACGAGGAGCACATCGTCGGCGTACGCCGACAGGACCAGCCGCAGCCCCAGTTCACGAAGCACCAACCCCGTCAGCCTCTGGCGGAGGAGACAGAGGAAGGGCTCGATCGCCAGAGCATACAGCTGGCCCGAGAGGGGACACCCCTGCCGCACTCCCCGCCCGAAGCTGACCGGCTCGGTCAGGGTCCAGTTGAGCCTGACCAGACACTCCGCGGCAGCGTACAGCACCTGGAGAAAGCCCACAAACTGGGGCCCGAAGCCAAACGCCCGCAGGGTGCCCAGGAGATACCCGTGGTCCACCCTGTCGAACGCCTTCTCCTGGTCCAGGGACAGGAGGGCGAACGACAGACCATCCCTACGCCCCAGCTCTAAAAGGTCCCAGACCAGATACAGGTTGTCGAAGATGGTCCGGCCCGGGACGGTGTAGGTCTGGTCGGGGTGGACCACGTCCGCCAGCACGGACCCCAGCCGCAGCGAGATGGCCTTCGCTACGACCTTATAGTCCGTGCTGAGGAGCGAGACGGGACGCCAATTCCGTAAGTCGCGGAGGTCCCCCTTCTTCGGCAATAAGGCGAGCACGGCTCGCCTGCACGAAAGAGGGAGGACCCCGCTTTGCAAGGACTCGGCCCAGACAGCGACAAGGTCCGGGCCGAGGACGTCCCAGAACGCGCGGTAGAACTCCACGGTCAGCCTGTCCATGCCCGGGGACTTGTTGGTGGGCATGCGGCGGAGGGCTTCCGAGAACTCAGCTAGAGAGAGAGGCAGCTCCAGCCGGTCCCGGTCACCCGTGCTGACCGTCGGGAGCTCGGTCCAGAGCACCCGGCAGGCTTCGGCGTCGGTCGGATCCGGGGAGAAAAGATTAGCGTAGAAGGCCCTGGCCCTTCCCCGCATCTCCTCCGGATCCGTGAGGGGGGTGCCGTCCTCCGCCAAGAGGCAGGTGACGTGCTGTTTAACCCCCCTCCGTTTCTCTAGGGCATAGAAGAAGCGGGAGCCGCGATCCATCTCCCGAAGGAGACGGACGCGGGATCGAACAAAAGCGCCCCGGGCCCGGTGGTCCTCCAGGGTCCGGAGCTCCTCCCGCTTCCCTCAGTACGCTACGCGGAGGGGTGGATCCTCGGGGCCGGAGGCCAGACGCCTCTCTAGCTCCAAGACCTCCCGCTCCAGCTGCCCTATCGCCGCATCCCTCCGCCGGCTGGCGCCCCGGGTGTAGTCGCGGCAGAAGAGCCGTGCGCGCACCTTCCCCACATCCCACCATCGCCGCGCCGAGGGAAAGGCGCGCCGCTGCTCCCTCCAGGCCAGCCAGAACTCCCGGAAGGATGCAACGAAGCCCACGTCCTCCAGCAAACTGTTGTTGAAGTGCCAATAGGCCGGCCCCGGCCTCTCCGAACAGAGGGAGGCCGTCACGGACACCAAGTGGTGATCCGAGAATGGGGCCGGCCGGACGCCAGAGGCGTGGGCTCGAGCCAGATGGAAGCGAGAAAAATAGATCCGGTCCAACCGGGAGCGGCACGACCCATCCTCCCCCACCCGGACATAGGTGAAGGTGACGGCATCGTCCGGGTGGTGGTCGCGCCAGACGTCCACCAGGGAGTGATGGTCTACGATCTCCCTGAGGATGCCTGCGGCTGCCTGGGACGTCTCGAGTCCTGCGCGGTCCCGGTCCTCGAGGGTGGTGTTGAAATCCCCGCCCAGGACCAGGCACTCGTGAGGATCCAGGGTGCCGAGGAAGGCTGCCGCCTGCCGATAGAAGCACACTCGGTCCGGGCCCGCATTTGGGGCGTAAACATTGATCAAATTGAGGGTAAGCCCCTCTACGCGGGCCCGGACGTGCAGCAGGCGGGCCGGCACAACCTCGGCTACCCCCCGCACCTCGGGCCGTAGCTCGGGGGAGAACAGGGTAGCCACCCCGGCCGAACGGGCGCTGAGGTGGCTGAAATAGACCTCGTCCCCCCACTCCAGCCGCCAGCGAGCCTCGACGGCTGGAACCGTGTGGGTCTCCTGCAGGAAAATGACAGAGTACCTCCCCTCCCGAAGGAAGGAGAGCACCTGGTTCCTGCGGAGACCCACGCTACAGCCCCTGGTGTTGAGCGATGCAAAGTTGGTGCCTAGCATTGGGAGGGCTGGGGTGAATCCTCACGGGCAGGGGGATCGACGGCTCCCAGCGGGCCCCGCAACAGCCCACGTTCCACCCCAAGGGCAGTCAGGGCGTCGCGGAAGTTGCGGGCTCGCCGGTAGGCCGCGAGGCCCTGCCTCCCGGTCCCCCTCCCCCCCCCCAAAAGGGCCCACACGGCCCGGAGGACGAGGTGGAAATCCCCCCAGCGCTGGAGGGCGAGCTGCACCTTGCTCTTGGAGCCCCTGGTGTCACGTAGGAAGCGGCGCAGCTCTTCCTTCAGCGCAGAGGGGGACGCGGCAGCCATTGTGCTGCCGTCCTCCGGCGGGTCCCCTAGAAGGTCCTCGCGGCCTGCGGGGACGGGCAAGCAAGGGGCGGAGCCCCGGCGCAGTTGCGCCGGGCAACCCGTCCCCAGCCCCGGCACAGGTGGGGGCGGCGGGGGGAACAAAGCAGCCCCTAACACTGTCGGGAAAGGGGACACGAAAACCACCCCCTGGGGGTCGTCCGCAGGTAGCGGGAACGAGACGACCCCGGGGGCGGCAGTAACATAGGAGGCAGTGGGGGTGGGGGCGGGGGCCAAGACAGGGATCGAGGCAAGGGAAGGGGCGGGAGCAGGAATGGGGGCTGTACAGGGAACAGGATCAGGAGAGAGGTCAGGAGCAGGGGAAGGGGCAGGGGCAGGGACCGAGGCGGGATCGATAACCCCAGCAGCTAGGCCGCCGGGGTGCGGCTCCTCTCGACCAGGGGGTGGGGCCAAGGGGGTAGGGACCGGAGGGGGGCCCGCACTGACGCCGGGCACGGTAGCGACAGCGAGCAGATCCCCCATAGCCACGGCGCCAGGCGCGATGGACATTTCTTCATAGCCCCCCTCCAAAGGAGAAACCACCCGCTCTGGCCAGGCGGTGAAGGGTGCGCCCAAAGGGTCGGAGCCCGACCGGTCGGCACCGGCCGCCGCCCCTAGGGGCCCGGCGGCCTCGGGCAAAGCGCCATCCTCGGCCGGGCAAACAGGTAGGTCCAAGGGCGCCCCAAGGACCAGAGCGGGGGTAACGGGTGGGGGCGAGGGGCAGGTAGAGGGGGACAGATCGAGGCCCGCTGGCGGAGGGTCGTCCTCCCCCTGGGTGACCGGGGTCAGACCCAGGGCCTCGATCTCATCAAAAATGGAGGTGACGCCAGTACCTACGGCCTCGGCGGCCTCCCCGCCGGTCGCGGGGGCCAGAAGCGCCCCCACAGCAGCGACGGCGGGGGGGGGCGCAGGTGGCATAGGGGCCGCGGGAACCGACGCAAACACCTCCTCGGGCAGGGAACCAACTGAGGGGACGGGGGCATCACCGTCCGCTGCCATGGCTGCAATGGTTAGTGCCCCTGGTGGGGCCCCGTCCGGGGGCGCGGCAGAAGGTGGAGCGACTCTAGCCCCCCGCAGGACCTTCCGGGGGGCCTCCTCTCCCTCCCCATCAGAGGGGAGGGATCGGGCCCGCAACTTGCGGGCGCCACGCTTCCCCCGGACGAGCGCCCAGCCCTCCAAGGTGGAGGTGGAGGGCCGGTCAACGGGGGCAGGGCCAGGGGGCAAGGGCCCCGGAGCACGGGGTGGCAAGGGCGGGATGTTGGGAGGAGGGGGGGGGGAACTCCCCCCTGGGGTCGTCCCTCTCTCGCGGCCGGCAAGAGTAACATCGCTCTCCCCCTCGTGGGTGTGGGGGCAGCGGCAGCGGTGGTCGGGCCGCCAGGGTCGCCGGCGGTGACAGGGCCGGCGCCCTCTCGGGTCCTGGGGGTCCCGGGCTCCCCTCCGAGCCGGGCCAGGGGGCAGTCCCTCCGGACATGGCCCGTCGCCCGGCAGAGGATGCCATGCCTCCTGGTCAGCGAGGAGAAGGGGCCCCGGCCACCAGGGATGGTATCGGAGGCGGCAGGCCGGGCGGATGGAACGGCAGCTCGCGGGGGGGCGGCAGCCACCTGGGCGTACGCTCTGGGGGCCATGGGTGGAGCACCCCCAGAGCTGGTGGAAGGAACAGCTGGGAGGGACGGGGCCGCAGCCGATGTCGGGGCCGCGGCAGGGAGGGCAGCCCCGCCGGTGGGAGGTTGTGACTTCCGGGCGGGGCCTTTGCCCTTCTTGTTCCCCTGGCCCTTTTTGCCCGTGGAGGGGGCAGCCATGGCAGCGGCGGAACCTGGGCTGGTGGTGGCCGAGAGGACAGCCGCTGGGGCGGGCAGTGGCAAGGGAGGGGTCACGGGAACAGCAGAGGCAGGGATGGGGGCAGGAACAGGGCCCCCCTCCATGGTGGCAAGAGACTGGAGGAGGCCCCAAGCCGGAGCGGGGGGGTTACAGTGGGGAGCCGCTCCTCCCCGCTAAATGATGCGCAGGGGAGGAGGGTCCAACGGGAAGGGCAGGGGTGGGGTGGGGGAAGGGGCCAACCACTCCCCCCTGGTAAGTGGCAGGCAGGGAAGGAGGGCGCCCCTGGGAGGAGGGAGGGGGGGGGGGGAAGGCGACCACTCCTCCCCGCTAGGCCGTAGGCAGGGGAGGAGGGCGGCAAGCAACGGGGGACGTAGGGGCAAAAAGGGGCGGGGCACACAGGGGCTAGGTAGGGCTACGGCTCCTCCGGCTGCACTGGGGGAGGGGGGGCTACAATAGCAATTGGGGGGGTCAGTGAACAGTGACAGGGGCAACAGAAAGGGGGGGGCACAAGCGCTCAAGCAACGGGCATGGGTGCCCAGGTAGGGGACTGGGCTCGGGGCGGGGGGGGGGAGGGGGCAAGGGAGGCTAGGCAATCACAAGTGGGAACAACAGGTCTGGGGCGGGGCAGATAACTCTCAAGGAGACAAAGTTTGGGGTGGGGCAGGCAACAAACTCAGCAGGACCGGGGCGGGGCGTGGAAACCAACAGGAGGGGGAACCCAAACGGGTCAAGGCAAGCGGTGGGCGGGGCAGGCTGCTGGGGGGGGGGGGGGGGGGAGACAAACTAACGCTGGGGGGGGGGGAAGACAAACTAACGCTGGGGGGGGGAGACACAGCAGGGAGGGCCCCCACCAGCCAAATGCTGCTGGGGGGGGGGGGGGGGAAGTCCAAGGCAGGGAGACACAGATGCCCACGAGCACTTGTGCAAAAGTCAGGCTTTGGCTGGTCACCGCTTCCACTGGCCCCAGATGACAAAGGGGCGGGGGGCAGGCAGCCACGTCGAGGGGCGAGGAACGGGTCCAGGTGGTAAACTGGGCGGTGGTGGAGGGGGCGACAGCAACGGTGGGGGGTAGGGGTGGGGGGGAGCAGATGGGCAAGGGGGAGGGCTCCGCGCCTCTCCCCCTCGCTCCCCTCAGCAGCAAAACAGTCACCAGCACCCCAGAGTATAGATGGCAAAGGTCACTCAGTCTATCGACAAACCCCCTCCACAATGTCCTCAGCAGCAGACCTCCTCTTCCTCCTCGACGAAGGCAGCAGCCCCGGTGCAGCAGAGCAGCGAGCAGCAGGCAGCCGGCCAGGCAGGAGGGACCCCAGATGGTAGTGGTGGTGGTGGTAGCGGGGTCCTGGCTCCACCTCCCTGAGATGGGGGGGCTGGGGGGCGGGGCAGGCCGGCAAGGCCCCCCCCGCACTCAGCAGCAGGGGCCTAACCCTAGGCCGCAGCCTGGGGTTCTCTCAGGCCAGAACTCCCCAGCTCCCTTAGTCTTTCCCCAGCCCTGCTCCACCCTAGGTACCTGGTCAGGTACCTGGTCAGGTCCCTGCACCCAAGCCCTTCTCCCTCTATAGGCAGAGAAAGACTGTTTGCTCCAGGCCCACTGCCCTTTTATAAGGGCCATCTGGGCCCTGATTAAACTGGCCACAGCCGTGGCTGCTTTGACAAACAGCCCAGCTCCTATTGGGATCCCCAGGAGGTGGGCGGGCGCAAGCCCGCCCACTGCTAAAAGCCCCTCCTCCAGCCTAGCGGGAGGGACCACTAGACCCAGGGGCCAAGTAAATCCGGGGGACAACTAATGAAAAAAACAGGGATCAAGTGAGGGTCAAAGGTTCAAAACTAGGAGACCGGAGGGGGAGACCGAGCAGAGAACCCCGGACAGCGCCCACTGCTCCTCAAAGCTGTCGAGGGAGCCAGCGGACGCTGCCCAGTGGAACTCTGCCCGGATCCGTGACACGAGGGAGGATCGGAAATAGGCCCCACAGTCACAGAGCTCCCCCTCGTCTAGCATCCTCCTCCTGGTCTTGTAGATGGACACTTTAGCTAGTGCCAGGAGGAGGTTGACGAGGAGGTCTCGCGACTTCGTGGGGCCACGGACAGGGTGTGCGAACAGGAACAAGTGTGGGGAAAAGTGCAGCCAGAACCTCAGCAAGAGGTTCTGGAGGAGCCGGAATAGGGGCTGCAACCTGGCGCACTCGAGGTAGGCGTGCGCCAGGTCTTCCCTCACGCCACAGAAAGGGCAGGCTTCGGGGATTGGGGTGAACCGCGCCAGGTGTACGCCCGTGCTCACGGCTCCGTGAAGGAGCCTCCAGCCAATATCCCCGGCGGGCCGTGGAACCAGGGTGGAATACAGGCTGGCCCACCGGGGCTCCTCACCCTCCTTAGGTGGCAGATAGTCCCGCCATTTGGTATCGAGGCGGGACGCGAGGGTGAGGAAATGCAACGTGTGAAGCACGAGCGTGCACAGATGGGCCCTGGGCGCGGTTCGGAACCGGACCGGCTGCAGAGCGTGCAGCCGGCTCGGCGCATGGGTGCGGGGGTGCCGGGGGGGCTCGCGGAAACGGGGCCCTAAAAAAATATCCGGAGGGCCCGGGGTGAGGGGCGGGCGGGGGGCGCCCTCTCGCAGGGCTCGCCGCAGGAAATCGAGAGACCTGGGTAACAGGGCGGCCTTCACCTCCCGGAGTACGCGCCGGGGGGTCCGAGGGGTGGCGAGCCCCATGCGCAGGGCGAGCGCCCGGGGAGCCACCCAGTCCCCCGTGCCGTAGTCCAGGAGGTCTCCGACCCTCGTGGCGTCTGCCAGGACCAGCCTCCGGCACACCGAGGGAGACTCCGCCACCTGCACACGTAGGTTGGGATTGTGTAGCAGGGGCTCCGCGAGGAGATCCGCCCCCTCGGTGGCCACAAAGGACCTGGTCGCTGAAAAAAGCTTCCAGGTGCGGAGGAGGTCCTGGTAGAAGACCGGCAGCTCGGAGAGGTCTCGCGGAAGACCGCTCGGGTGGAGAAAGAGGAGCTGCCGGTCGTATCGGAGCCCTCGGAGGCGGCGGAGGAAGGCGTGCGCCAACGTGCTCCACGCCGGACTACCTGCACCATAAAGGAGTCTCTGCAGGGCCTGGAGACGGAAGACATGGACCTGGCTGCGCAGGCAGACCAGGCCCTGTCCACCCTCCTCCAGGGGGAGACTCAGGACCCCTGCAGAGACCCAGTGCAGCCCCGGCCAGAAAAACTCCAGGGCGAGCCTCTGGAGACTGGCAAGGAACCCCGGGGCCGGGCTCAGGGTGTTGAGTCGGTACCAGAGCATGGACAGGACTAGTTGATTGAGTACCAGTGCCCTCCCTCGGAGGGAGAGGCACTGGAGTAGTCCTGTCCATTTCCGGAGCCGCTCCGACACCCTGCCCTGTAAACCGTGCCAGTTCTCCGGCGGAGACGGATGCGTGGCGGAAAGGTAAACGCCCAGATAGAGCAGCGGACCCGCGCTCCACCTGATGGCCTGAAGCGCGGGTGGGAGGGAGCTCGCCCGCCACCCGTCCCCGACCACCAGGCCAGAGCTCTTGACCCAGTTGACCCGGGCGGAGGAGGCCGCCGAATACACCGTCTGGCAAGCCTCCACCCGCACCAAGTCGCCCGGGTCCTGGACCACGAGGAGCACATCGTCGGCGTACGCCGACAGGACCAGCCGCAGCCCCGGTTCACGAAGCACCAACCCCGTCAGCCTCCGGCGGAGGAGACAGAGGAAGGGCTCGATCGCCAGAGCATACAGCTGACCCGAGAGGGGACACCCCTGCCGCACTCCCCGCCCGAAGCTGACCGGCTCGGTCAGGGTCCAGTTGAGCCTGACCAGACACTCCGCGGCAGCGTACAGCACCTGGAGAAAGCCCACAAACTGGGGCCCGAAGCCAAACGCCCGCAGGGTGCCCAGGAGATACCCGTGGTCCACCCTGTCGAACGCCTTCTCCTGGTCCAGGGACAGGAGGGCGAACGACAGACCATCCCTACGCCCCAGCTCTAAAAGGTCCCGGACCAGATACAGGTTGTCGAAGATGGTCCGGCCCGGGACGGTGTAGGTCTGGTCGGGGTGGACCACGTCCGCCAGCACGGACCCCAGCCGCAGCGAGATGGCCTTCGCTACGACCTTATAGTCCGTGCTGAGGAGCGAGACGGGACGCCAATTCCGTAAGTCGCGGAGGTCCCCCTTTTTCGGCAATAAGGCGAGCACGGCTCGCCTGCACGAAAAAGGGAGGACCCCGCTTTGCGAGGACTCGGCCCAGACAGCGACAAGGTCCGGGCCGAGGACGTCCCAGAACGCGCGGTAGAACTCCACGGTCAGCCCGTCCATGCCCGGAGACTTGTTGGTGGGCATGCGGCGGAGGGCTTCCGAGAACTCGGCTAGAGAGAGAGGCAGCTCCAGCCGGTCCCGGTCACCCGTGCTGACCGTCAGGAGCTCGGTCCAGAGCACCCGGCAGGCTTCGGCCGGATCCGGGGAGAAAAGATCAGCGTAGAAGGCCCTGGCCCTTCCCCGCATCTCCTCCGGATCCGTGAGGGGGGTGCCGTCCTCCGCCAAGAGGCAGGTGACGTGCTGTTTAACCCCCCTCCGTTTCTCCAGGGCATAGAAGAAGCGGGAGCCGCGATCCATCTCCCGAAGGAGACGGACGCGGGATCGAACAAAAGCGCCCCGGGCCCGGTGGTCCTCCAGGGTCCGGAGCTCCTCCCGCTTCCCCCAGTACGCTACGCGGAGGGGTGGATCCTCGGGGCCGGAGGCCAGATGCCTCTCTAGCTCCAAGACCTCCCGCTCCAGCTGCCCTATCGCCGCATCCCTCCGCCGGCTGGCGCCCCGGGTGTAGTCGCGGCAGAAGAGCCGTGCGCGCACCTTCCCCACATCCCACCATCGCCGCGCCGAGGGAAAGGCGCGCCGCTGCTCCCGCCAGGCCAGCCAGAACTCCCGGAAGGACGCGACAAAGCCCACGTCCTCCAGCAAACTGTTGTTGAAGTGCCAATAGGCCGGCCCCGGCCTCTCCGAACAGAGGGAGGCCGTCACGGACACCAAGTGGTGATCCGAGAACGGGGCCGGCCGGACGCCGGAGGCGTGGGCTCGTGCCAGATGGAAGCGAGAAAAATAGATCCGGTCCAACCGGGAGCGGCACGACCCATCCTCCCCCACCCGGACATAGGTGAAGGTGACGGCATCGTCCGGGTGGTGGTCGCGCCAGACGTCCACCAGGGAGTGATGGTCTACGATCTCCCTGAGGACGCCTGCGGCTGCCTGGGACGTCTCGAGTCCTGCGCGGTCCCGGTCCTCGAGGGTGGTGTTGAAATCCCCGCCCAGGACCAGGCACTCGTGAGGATCCAGGGTGCCGAGGAAGGCCGCCGCCTGCCGATAGAAGCACACTCGGTCCGGGCCCGCATTTGGGGCGTAAACATTGATCAAATTGAGGGCAAGCCCCTCTACGCGGGCCCGGACGTGCAGCAGGCGGGCCGGCACAACCTCGGCTACCCCCAGCACCTCGGGCCGTAGCTCGGGGGAGAACAGGGTAGCCACCCCGGCCGAACAGGCGCTGAGGTGGCTGAAATAGACCTCGTCCCCCCACTCCAGCCGCCAGCGAGCCTCGACGGCTGGAACCGTGTGGGTCTCCTGCAGGAAAATGACAGAGTACCTCCCCTCCCGAAGGAAGGAGAGCACCTGGTTCCTGCGGAGACCCACGCTACAGCCCCTGGTGTTGAGCGATGCAAAGTTGGTGCCTAGCATTGGGAGGGCTGGGGTGAATCCTCACGGGCAGGGGGATCGACGGCTCCCAGCGGGCCCCGCAACAGCCCACGTTCCACCCCAAGGGCGGTCAGGGCGTCGCGGAAGTTGCGGGCTCGCCGGTAGGCCGCGAGGCCCTGCCTCCCGGTCCCCCTCCCCTCCCCCAAAAGGGCCCTCACGGCCCGGAGGACGAGGTGGAAATCCCCCCAGCGCTGGAGGGCGAGCTGCACCTTGCTCTTGGAGCCCCTGGTGTCACGTAGGAAGCGGCGCAGCTCTTCCTTCAGCGCAGAGGGGGACGCGGCAGCCATTGTGCTGCCATCCTCCGGCGGGTCCCCTAGAAGGTCCTCGCGGCCTGCGGTGACGGGCAAGCAAGGGGCGGAGCCCCGGCGCGGTTGCGCCGGGCAACCCGTCCCCAGCCCCGGCACAGGTGCAGGCGGCGGGGGGAACAAAGCAGCCCCTAACACCGTCGGGAAAGGGGACACGAAAACCACCCCCTGGGGGTCGTCCGCAGGTAGCGGGAACGAGACGACCCCGGGGGCGGCAGCAACCTGGGAGGCAGTGGGGGCGGGGGCGGGGGCCAAGACAGGGATCGAGGCAAGGGACGGGGCGGGAGCAGGAATGGGGGCTGCACAGGGAACAGGAGCGGGAGAGAGGTCAGGAGCAGGGGAAGGGGCAGGGGCAGGGACGAGGCGGGATCGAGAACCCCAGCAGCTAGGCCGCCGGGGTGCGGCTCCTCTCGACCAGGGGGTGGGGCCAAGGGGGTAGGGACCGGAGGGGGGCCTGCACTGACGCCGGGTACGGGAGCGACAGCAAGCAGATCCCCCGTAGCCACGGCGCCAGGCGCGATGGACATTTCTTCAGAGCCCCCCTCCGAAGGAGAAACCGCCCGCTCTGGCCAGGCAGTGAAGGGTGCGCCCAAAGGGTCGGAGCCCGACCGGTCAGCACCGGCCGCCGCCCCTAGGGGCCCGGCGGCCTCGGGCAAAGCGCCATCCTCGGCTGGGCAAACAGGTAGGTCTAAGGGCGCCCCAAGGACCAGAGCGGGGGTAACGGGTGGGGGCGAGGGGCAGGTAGAGAGGGACAGATCGAGGCCCGCTGGCGGAGGGTCGTCCTCCCCCTGAATGACCGGGGTCAGACCCAGGGCCTCGATCTCATCAAAAATGGAGGTGACGCCAGTCCCCACGGCCTCGGCGGCCTCCCCGCCGGTCGCGGGGGCCAGAAGCGCACCCACAGCAGCGACGGCGGGGGGCGCAGGTGGCATAGGGGCCGCGGGAACCGATGCAGACACCTCCTCAAACAGGGAATCAACTGAGGGGACGGGGGCATCACGGTCCGCTGCCATGGCTGCAATGGCTAATGTCCCCGGCGGGGCTCCGTCCGGGGGCACGGCAGAGGGTGAAACGGCTCTAGCCCCCCGCAGGACCTTCCGGGGGGCCCCCTCTCCCTCCTCATCAGAGGGGAGGGATCGGGTCCGCGACTTGCGAGCGCCGCGCTTCCCCCGGACGAGCGCCCAGCCCTCCGAGGTGGAGGTGGAGGGCCGGTCGACAGGGGCAGGGCCAGGGGGCAAGGGGCCCGGAGCACGAGGTGGCAGGGGCGGGACAGTGGGAGGAGGGGGAACTCCCCCCTGGGGCCGGCCCTCTCTCGCAGCTGGCAAAGGTAACATCGCTCTCCCCCCTGTAGACGGGGGGGCAGCGGCAGCGGTGGCAGGGCTGCTAGGGTCGCCGGCGGTGACAGGGCCGGCGCCCGCTCGGGTCCCGGGGGTCCCGGGCTCCCCTCCGAGCCGGGCCAGGGGACAGTCCCTCCGGACATGGCCCGTCGCCCGGCAGAGGAAGCACCGGGCCTCCCCCGTGGAATAATGGACCCGGTACTGGGCCCCCTGGTAGGGCACCAGGAAGGACCCCTCGAGCGCCACTCCGCCACGCTCCGCCGGCGGCACTTGGAGCTGTACCTGCCGGCGGAAAGACAGAATGTGGCGGAGGGCGGGGTCCTTGCAGCCCAGCGAGAGAGGGCTGAGGACGGAGATCGGTTTCCCCAGGGCGGAGAGGGCAGGCAAAAGGGCAGCGTTGGGCAGGAAGGGCGGGACGGAGGTCAGCACCACCCGTACGCCCAGATCCTCCAAAGGTTCGAGGGGGACGTACACGCCCCCCACCGCTAGGCCCTTCTCCACCGCCTCCTGAGCGGCGGCCTCCGAGGCAAGGAAGAATACCGCCTTGCCGTACATCTTGGAGGCCGCCACAATGGCCGTGGGCCCCACCACCCTCGCCAACGCCCGCACATAGGTCTCAATGTGGGGCGAGGCGGGCACCAGGAGGCAGCGGATGCCATGCCTCCTGGTCAGCGAGGGGAAGGGACCCCGGCCTCCAGGGATGGTAGCAGAGGCGGCAGGCCGGGCGGATGGAATGGCGGCTCGTGGGGGGGCGGCAGCCACCTGGGCGTACGCTCTGGGGGCCATGGGTGGAACGCCCCCTGAGCTGGTGGAGGGAACAGCTGGGGAAGAAGGGGCCGCGGCAGACGTTGAAGCCGCGGCTGGAAGGGCAGCCCCGCCGGTGGGAGGTTGCGGCTTCCGGGCAGGGCCTTTGCCCTTCTTGTTCCCCTGGCCCTTTTTGCCCGTGGTGGGGGCAGCCATGGCAGCGGCGGAACCTGGGCCGGTGGTGGCCGAGAGGACAGCCGCTGGGGCGGGCAGTGGCAAGGGAGGGGTCACGGGAACAACAGAGGCAGGGATGGGAGCAGGAACAGGGCCCCCCTCCATGGTGGCAAGAGACTGGAGGAGGCCCCAGGCCGGGGGGAGGGGGGGGTACAGTGGGGAGCCGCTCCTCCCCGCTAAATGATGCGCAGGGGAGGAGGGTCCAACGGGAAGGGCAGGGGTGGGGTGGGGGAAGGGGCCAACCACTCCCCCCTGGTAAGTGGCAGGCAGGGAAGGAGGGCGCCCCTGGGAGGAGGGAGGGGGGGGGGGAAGGCGACCACTCCTCCCCGCTAGGCCGTAGGCAGGGGAGGAGGGCGGCAAGCAACGGGGGACGTAGGGGCAAAAAGGGGCGGGGCACACAGGGGCTAGGTAGGGCTACGGCTCCTCCGGCTGCACTGGGGGAGGGGGGGGCTACAACAACAATTGGGGGGCGGGTCAGTGAACAGTGACAGGGGCAACAGAAAGGGGGGGGCACAAGCGCTCAAGCAACGGGCATGGGTGCCCAGGTAGGGGACTGGGCTCGGGGTGGGGGTGGGGGGCAAGGGAGGCTAGGCAATCACAAGTGGGAACAACAGGTCTGGGGCGGGGCAGATAACTCTCAAGGAGACAAAGTTTGGGGTGGGGCAGGCAACAAACTCAACAGGACCGGGGCGGGGCGTGGAAACCAACAGGAGGGGGAACCCAAACGGGTCAAGGCAAGCGGTGGGCGGGGCAGGCTGCTGGGGGGGGGGGGGGAGACAAACTAACGCTGGTGGGGGGGGAAGACAAACTAACGCTGGGGGGGGAGACACAGCAGGGAGGGCCCCCACCAGCCAAATGCTGCTGGGGGGGGGGGAGTCCAAGGCAGGGAGACACAGATGCCCACGAGCACTTGTGCAAAAGTCAGGCTTTGGCTGGTCACCGCTTCCACTGGCCCCAGATGACAAAGGGGCGGGGGGCAGGCAGCCACGTCGAGGGGCGAGGAACGGGTCCAGGTGGTAAACTGGGCGGTGGTGGAGGGGGCGACAGCAACGGTGGGGGGTAGGGGTGGGGGGGAGCAGATGGGCAAGGGGGAGGGCTCCGCGCCTCTCCCCCTCGCTCCCCTCAGCAGCAAAACAGTCACCAGCACCCCAGAGTATAGATGGCAAAGGTCACTCAGTCTATCGACAAACCCCCTCCACAATGTCCTCAGCAGCAGACCTCCTCTTCCTCCTCGACGAAGGCAGCAGCCCCGGTGCAGCAGAGCAGCGAGCAGCAGGCAGCCGGCCAGGCAGGAGGGACCCCAGATGGTAGTGGTGGTGGTGGTAGCGGGGTCCTGGCTCCACCTCCCTGAGATGGGGGGGGGGGGGGGCAGGGCAGGCCGGCAAGGCCCCCCCCGCACTCAGCAGCAGGGGCCTAACCCTAGGCCGCAGCCTGGGGTTCTCTCAGGCCAGAACTCCCCAGCTCCCTTAGTCTTTCCCCAGCCCTGCTCCACCCTAGGTACCTGGTCAGGTACCTGGTCAGGTCCCTGCACCCAAGCCCTTCTCCCTCTATAGGCAGAGAAAGACTGTTTGCTCCAGGCCCACTGCCCTTTTATAAGGGCCATCTGGGCCCTGATTAAACTGGCCACAGCCGTGGCTGCTTTGACAAACAGCCCAGCTTTCAGCCTCAGCCCTCTCCCAGGGCTGTTTCCAGCCCCTCAGGGCAGGAGCGGGGTGCCACCCCGCTACAGGGAGGGAAGTTGGTCAGTCAGTCTGCTCAGGCTGCCTTGCTGGCTGGACCTCTCTTCCTTCTTCTTGGGCTGCTGCTGGCTGGAGCCTTCCTTCTCTCTAGCTGCCCTGCTGGCTGGAGCTCCTTCTCCCACCCTTGGCCTGCTGCTGCTGCTGGCTGGTTGGAGTGCTCCTTCCCTGGACTGCTGCTGAGTGCGTGAGTGAGTGAGTGAGGGGGGGGGCCCTGCTGACCTGCCCCCCCCTTCCCACCTCTGGAGGAGGAGCCAGGACCCCACCACCACCTCCATCATCTGGGGTCCCTCCTGCCCGGCCGGCTGCCTCCTGCTGTTGCACCGGGGACACTGCTGTCGTCGAGGAGGAAGAGGAGGTCCCCTGCTACGGGACTTTGTGGAGGGGGTTTGTTTTCGGACTGAGTGACTTTCGCCATCTCTGCTCTGGGGTGGTAGTGACTTTCTTGCTGCCGTGGGGAGCGAGGGGGAGAGGCGCGGAGCCCTCCCCCTTGTCCATCTGCTCCCCTCCCACCCCCACCGTTGCTGCCGCCCCCTCCACCACCGCCCTGCTTAACATCTAGACCTGCTCTTCACCCCTCGACGTGGCTGCTGCTCCCCCCCCCCCCTTTTGTCACCTGGGGCCTAGTGGAAGCGGTGGCCAGCACTGGACTGAGTTATACAAGCGCACGTGGGCAGACGTGCCTCCTTACCTTGGACTCTTCCCCCCCCCAGCAGCTTTTTAGCTGGTGGGGGGCCCCCTCCCTGCTGTGCTCCCTGGCCCCCTGTGTTGGTTTGCCCCCCGTAGCCTGTCCCACCCGCCACTTGCTTTGCCCTTTTAGGGTTCCCTCTCCTGTTGATTTACTCACCCCGCCCCAGTCCTGTTGTGTTTGTTACCTGCCCCGCCCCAAACTTTGTTGCCTGCCCCGCCCAGGACCTTCAGTTCCCACCTGTATTTGCCTAGCCTCCCTTTCCCCCTTGTTCCCCCCCACGAGCTCAGTCCCCTACCTGAGCGCCTATGCCCGTGTGCTTGTGCCCCCCCTTTTCTGTTGTCCCCTGTCACTGTTCACACACACCCCTATTGAAGTTGTAGCCCCCCCCGCTCCCCAGTGCAGCCGGAGGAGCCGTAGCCCTCCCTAGCCCCTGTGTGTCCCTGCCCCTTTTTGCCCCTCCGTCCCCCGCTGTTGCCGCCCTCCTCCCCTGCCTACAGCCTAGCGGGGAGGAGTGGCCGCCTCCCCCCCCCCTTCCTAGGGGCGCCCTCCCTCCCTGTCTACCGCTTACCAGGGAGGTGTGGTTAGCCCCTTCTCCCACCCCGCCCCTGCCCTTCCCACTAGACCCTCCTCCCCTGCGCATCGTTTAGCGGGGAGGAGCGGATCCCCACTGTACCGCCCCCCCCCCCCCGTCTTGGGGCCTCCACCTGTCCCTTGCCGCCATGGAGGGGGGCCTTGTTCCTGCCCCTGTCCCAGCCTTTGCTACCCCCGTGGCCCTTCCCTTGCCACTGCCCCTGTCCGCCCCAGCGGCTGTCCTCTCGACCACCACCGGCCCAGGTTCCGCCGCTGCCATGGCTGCCCCCCCCACGGGCAAAAAGGGCCAGGGGAACAAGAAGGGGAAAGGCCCAGCCCGGAAGCCGCGACCTTCCACCGGCGAGGCTACCCTTCCAGCCGCGGCTTCGACATCTGCCGCGGCCCCTTCTCCCCCAGCTGTTCCCTCCACCAGCTCTGGGGGCGCTCCACCCATAGCCCCCAGAGCGTATGCCCAGGTGGCTGCCGCCCCCCCGCGAGCCGCCGTTCCATCTGCCCGGACTGCCGCCTCCGATACCATCCCTGGAGGCCGGGGTCCCTTCCCCTCGCTGACCAGGAGGCATGGCATCCGCTGCCTCCTGGTGCCCGCCTCGCCCCACATCGAGACCTATGTGCGGGCGTTGGCGAGGGTGGTGGGGCCCACGGCCATTGTGGCGGCCTCCAAGATGTACGGCAAGGCGGTATTCTTCCTTGCCTCGGAGGCCGCCGCTCAGGAGGCGGTGGAGAAGGGCCTAGCGGTGGGGGGCGTGTATGTCCCCCTCGAACCTTTAGAGGATCTGGGCGTACGGGTGGTGTTGACCTCCGTCCCGCCCTTCCTGCCCAACGCTGCCCTTTTGCCTGCCCTCTCCGCCCTGGGGAAACCGATCTCCGTCCTCAGCCCTCTCTCGCTGGGCTGCAAGGACCCCACCCTCCGCCACATTCTGTCTTTCCGCCGGCAGGTACAGCTCCAAGTGCCGCCGGCGGGGCGTGGCGGAGTGGCGCTCGAGGGGTCCTTCCTGGTGCCCTACCAGGGGGCCCAGTTCCGGGTCCATTATTCGACGGGGGAGGCCCGGTGCTTCCTCTGCCGGGCGACGGGGCACGTCCGGAGGGACTGTCCCCTGGCCCGGCTTGGAGGGGAACCCGGGACCCCCGGGACCCGAGCGGGCGCCGGCCCTGTCACCGCCGGCGACCCTAGCAGCCCTGCCACTGCTGCCGCTGCCCCCCCGTTTGCAGGGGGGAGAGCGATGTTACCTTTGCCAGCTGCGAGAGAGGGCCGGCCCCAGGGGGGAGTTCCCCCTCCTCCCACTGTCCCGCCCCTGCCACCTCGTGCTCCGGGCCCCTTGCCCCCTGGCCCTGCCCCTGTTGACCGGCCCTCCACCTCCACCTCGGCGGGCTGGGCGCTCATCCGGGGGAAGCGCGG
The DNA here is from genome assembly GCA_033296515.1 of Macrochelys suwanniensis. NCBI lineage: Eukaryota > Metazoa > Chordata > Testudines > Chelydridae > Macrochelys > Macrochelys suwanniensis. Next base: position 132,297,516 of record CM065776.1, on the reverse strand, counting down.
CGCCCGCAAGTCGCGGACCCGATCCCTCCCCTCTGATGAGGAGGGAGAGGGGGCCCCCCGGAAGGTCCTGCGGGGGGCTAGAGCCGTTTCACCCTCTGCCGCGCCCCCGGACGGAGCCCCGCCGGGGACATTAGCCATTGCGGCCATGGCAGCGGACGGTAACGCCCCCATCCCCTCAGTTGATTCCCTGTCTGATTCCCCCTCTTCCTGCCCCTCGCCCCCACCCGTTACACCTGCTCTGGTCCTTGGAGCGCCCCTAGACCTCCCTGTTTGCCCGGCCGAGGATGGCGCTTTGTCCGAGGCCGCCGGGCCCCTAGGGGCGGCGCCCGGCGCCGAATGGCCGGGCCCCGGACCTTTGGGCGCACCCTTTACCACCTGGCCAGAGCGGGTGGTTTCTCCCTCAGAGGGGGGCCATGCCGAAGTGTCCACCGTGCCTGGCGCCGTGGCTACGGGGGACCTGCTTAGTGTCGCTCCCGAGCCCGGCGTCAGTGCAGGCCCCCCTCTGGTCCCCACCCCCTTGGCCCCACCCCCTGGTCGAGAGGAGCCGCACCCCGGCGGCTTAGCTGCCGGGGACCTTGAACCTGTCTCTGCCCCTGCCCCTGCCCCCTTCCCTGCTCCTGATCCCCCTCCAGGACCAATTCCGGGTCCAGCCCCTGTCCCTGTTCCCACCCCTTCCCTTGTCCCAGTCCCTGTCCTGGCCCCTGACCTCGCTCCCGCCCCTACCGACTGGCCTGGTCCCTCTCCTTCTACCTCCCATGTTGCTGCTGCCCCCGAGGTCATCTCGTTTCCGCTCTCTGCGGCCGACCTTCCGGGGGCGGGTTTCGTGTCCCCTTTCCCGCATGCACTAGGGGCTGCCTTATTCCCTCCGCCGCCCCCATCCGTGCCGGGGATGGGGACGGGTTGCCCGGCGCGATTGCGCCGGGGCTCCGCCCCTTGTCTGCCCATCCCCACAGGCCGCGAGGACCTTCCAGGGGCCCCACCGGAGGACGGCAGCGCGATGGCTGCCACGTCGCCCTCTGCGCTGAAGGAAGAGCTGCGCCGCTTCCTCCAGGACACCCGAGGCTCCTAGAACAAGGTGCAGCTCGCCCTCCAGCGCTGGGGTGACTTCCGTCTCGTCCTCCGGGCCGTGAGGGCCCTTCTGGGGGAGGGGAGGGGAACCGGGAGGCAGGGCATCGCGACCTACCGGCGGGCCCGCAAGTTCCGCGACTCCCTAACCACCCTTGGGGTGGAACGGGGTCTGTTGCAGGGCCCACTGGCGGCCGTCGATCTCCCTGCCCGCGAGGATCCACCCCAGCCCTCCCAATGCCAGGCATCGTATTTGCATCACTAAACACAAGGGGCTGTAGCGTGGGTCTCCACAGGGACCAGGTGCTCTCCTTCCTTCGGGAGGGGGGGTACTCTGAGATCTTCCTGCAGGAGACCCACACGGTTCTGGCCGTCGAGGCTCACTGGCGGCTGGAGTGGGGGGACGGGGTTTATTTTAGCCACCTCAGCGCCCGTTCAGCCAGGGTGGCTACCCTGTTCTCCCCCGAGCTACGGCCCAAGGTGCTGGGGGTAGCCGAGGTCGTGCCGGGTCGCCTGCTGCATGTCCGGGCCCGCGTAGTGGGGCTTACCCTTAATTTGGTCAATGTTTACGCCCCGATTGCGGGCTCGGACCGAGTGCTTTTCTATCGGCAGGCGGTGGCCTTCCTCGGCACCCTGGATCCCCACGAGTGCCTGGTCCTGGGCGGGGACTTTAACACCACCCTCGAGGACCGGGACCGTGCAGGACTCGAGACGTCCCCGGCAGCCGCGGGCGTCCTCAGGGAGATCGTGGAACATCACTCCCTGGTGGACGTCTGGCTCGACCACCACCCGGACGATGCCGTCACCTTCACCTATGTCCGGGTGGGGGAGAATGGGTCGCGCCACTCCCGGTTGGACCGTATCTATTTTTCCCGGTTCCATCTGGCACGAGCCCACGCCTCCGACGTCCGGCCGGCCCCGTTCTCGGATCACCACTTGGTGTCCGTGACGGCCTCCCTCTGTTTGGAGAGGTCGGGGCCGGCCTATTGGCATTTCAACAACAGTTTGCTGGAGGACGTGGGCTTCATGGCGTCCTTCCGGGAATTCTGGCTGGCCTGGCGGGAGCAGCGGCGTGCCTTTCCCTCGGCGCGGCGATGGTGGGATGTGGGGAAGGTGCGCGCACGGCTCTTCTGCCGCGACTACACCCGGGGCGCCAGCCGGCGGAGGGATGCGGCGATAGGGCAGCTGGAGCGGGAGGTCTTGGAGCTGGAGAGGCATCTGGCCTCCGGCCCCGAGGATCCACCCCTCCGCGAAGCGTACCGGGGGAAGCGGGAGGAGCTCCGGACCCTGGAGGACCACCGGGCACGGGGCGCCTTTGTTCGATCCCGCATCCGTCTCCTTCGGGAGATGGATCGCGGCTCCCGCTTCTTCTACGCCCTGGAGAAACGGAGGGGGGTCAAACAGCATGTCACCTGCCTTTTGGCCGAGGACGGCACCCCCCTCACGGATCCGGGAGAGATGCGGGAAAGGGCCAGGGCCTTCTACGCTAGTCTTTTCTCCCCGGATCTGACCGACGCCAACGCCTGCCGGATGCTCTGGACCGAGCTCCCGACGGTCAGCACGGGTGACCGGGACCGGCTGGAGCTGCCTCTCTCTCTGGCCGAGTTCTCGGAAGCCCTCCGCCGCATGCCCACCAACAAGTCTCCGGGCATGGACGGGCTGACCGTGGAGTTCTACCGCGCGTTCTGGGACGTCCTCGGCCCGGACCTTGTTGCTGTCTGGGCCGAGTCCTTGCAAAGCGGGGTCCTCCCTCTTTCGTACAGGCGAGCCGTGCTCGCCTTATTGCCGAAGAAGGGGGACCTCCGCGACTTACGGAATTGGCGTCCCGTCTCGCTCCTCGGCACGGACTATAAGGTCGTAGCGAAGGCCATCTCGCTGTGGCTGGGGTCCGTGCTGGCGGACGTGGTCCACCCCGACCAGACCTACACCGTCCCGGGCCGGACCATTTTTGACAACTTGTATCTGGTCCGGGACCTTTTAGAGCTGGGGCGTAGGGATGGTCTGTCGTTCGCCCTCCTGTCCCTGGACCAGGAGAAGGCGTTCGACAGGGTGGACCACGGGTATCTCCTGGGCACCCTGAGGGCGTTTGGCTTCAGACCCCAGTTTGTGGGCTTTCTCCAGGTGCTGTACACTGCCGCGGAGTGTCTGGTCAGGCTCAACTGGACCCTGACTGAGCCGGTCAGCTTCGGGCGGGGAGTGCGGCAGGGGTGCCCCCTCTCGGGCCAGCTGTATGCTCTGGCGATCGAGCCCTTCCTCTGTCTCCTCCGCCGGAGGTTGATGGGGTTGGTGCTTCGAGAACTGGGGCTGCGGCTGGTCCTGTCGGCGTACGCCGACGATGTGCTCCTCGTGGTCCAGGACCCGGGCGACTTGGTGCGGGTGGAGGCTTGCCAGACGGTGTACTCGGCGGCCTCCTCTGCCTGGGTCAACTGGGTCAAGAGCTCTGGCCTGGTGGTCGGGGACGGGTGGCAGGCCGGCTCCCTCCCACCCGCGCTTCAGGCCATCAGGTGGAGTGCGGGTCCGCTGCTCTATCTAAGCGTTTACCTTTCCGCCACGCATCCGTCTCCGCCGGAGAACTGGCACGGTTTACAGGGCAGGGTGTCGGAGCAGTTCCGGAAATGGACAGGACTACTCCGGTGCCTCTCCCTCCGCGGGAGGGCACTGGTACTCAATCAATTAGTCCTGTCCATGCTCTGGCACCGGCTCAACACCCTGAGCCCGGCCCCGGAGTTCCTTGCCAGTCTCCAGAGGCTCGCCCTGGAGTTTTTCTGGCCGGGACTGCACTGGGTCTCTGCAGGGGTCCTGAGTCTCCCCCTGGAGGAGGGTGGACAGGGCCTGGTCTGCCTGCGCAGCCAGGTCCATGTCTTCCGCCTCCAGGCCCTGCAGAGGCTCCTTTATGGTGCAGGTAGTCCGGCGTGCCCTCCTGTCCCTGGACCAGGAGAAGGCGTTCGACAGGGTGGACCACGGGTATCTCCTGGGCACCCTGCGGGCGTTTGGCTTCGGACCCCAGTTTGGCTTCCTCCGCCGCCTCCGAGGGCTCCGATACGACTGGCAGCTCTTTTTTCTCCATCCGAGCGGTCTTCCGCGAGACCTCTCTGAGCTGCCGGTCTTCTACCAGGACCTCCTCCGGACCTGGAAGCTCTTTTCGGCGACCAGGTCCTTTGGGGCCACCGAGGGGGCGGATCTCCTCGCGGAGCCCCTGCTACACAATCCCAATCTCCGTGTGCAGGTGGCGGAGTCTCCCTCGGTGCGCCGGAGGTTGGTCCTGGCGGAAGCCACCAAGGTCGGAGACCTCCTGGACTACGGCACGGGGGACTGGGTGGATCCCCGTGCGCTCGGACGGCGCATGGGGCTCTCCACCCAATGGATCCCCCGGCGCGTACTCCGGGAGGTGGAGGCCGCCCTGTTACCCGGGTCTCTCGATTTCCTGCGGCGAGCCCTGCGAGATGGCGTTCCCCGCCCGCCCCTCACCCCGGGCCCTCCGGATATTTTTCTTGGGCCCCTGTTCCGCGAGCCCCCCCGGCCTCCCCGTACCCACGCTCCGAGCCGGCTGCGCACATTGCAGCCGTTCCGGTTTCAAACCGCGCCCAGAGCCCATCTGTACACGCTCGTGCTTCACACACTACACTTCCTCACCCTCGTGTCCCGCCTCGATACCAAATGGCGGGACTATCTGCCGCCTGAGGAGGGTGAGGAGCCCCGGTGGGCCAGCCTGTATTCCACCCTGGTTCCACGGCCCGCCGGGGATATTGGCTGGAGGCTCCTTCACGGAGCCGTGAGCACGGGCGTGTACCTGGTGCGGTTTACCCCAATCCCCGAGGCCTGTCCATTCTGTGGCATGAGGGAAGATCTGGCGCACGCCTACCTCGAGTGCGCCAGATTGCGGCCCCTATTCCGGCTCCTCCAGAACCTTTTGCTGAGGTTCTGGCTGCACTTTTCCCCGCAGCTGTTCCTTTATGCACACCCTGTCCGTGGCCCCACGAAGTCGCGAGACCTCCTCGTCAACCTCCTCCTGGCTCTGGCCAAAGTGTCCATCTACAAGACCAGGAGGAGGATGCTAGACGGGGGGGAGCTCTGCGACTGTGGGGCCTATTTCCGACCCTCCCTCGTGTCACGGATCCGGGCAGAGTTCCATTGGGCAGCGTCCGCTGGCTCCCTCGACAGCTTTGAGGAGCAGTGGGCGCTGTCCGGGTTTCTCTGCTCGGTCTCCCCACCCGGTCTACTCGTTATGAACCTTTGACCCTCACTCCCATTCCTGTTTTTCATTAGTTGTCCCCCGTACTCATTTGGTCCCTGGGTCCAGTGGTCCCTCCCGCTAGGCTGGGGGAGGGGCCTTTAGAAGTGGGCGGGCTTATACCTGCCCACACCTTGGGTTCCAATAGGCCTTCCTTCTCTCTAGCTGCTCTACTGGCTGGAGCTCCTTTTTCCCACCCTTGGACTGCTGCTGCCGCTGGCTGGTTGGAGTGCTCCTTCCCTGGACTGCTGCTGAGTGCGTGAGTGAGTGAGTGGGGGGGGGGGCCCTGCTGACCTGCCCCCCCCCTTCCCCTCCCACCTCTGGAAGGAGGAGCCAGGGCCCCTCTACTACTACCACCTGTGGGGGGCCCTTCCTGCCTGGCTGCCGGGGTTGCTGGCGCTGCTGCAGTTGCTGCTGCGTTTGACCTGGGGAGCTCCTGGAGCCTAGAAGAGGAAGGGGACTGGGAAGACCACCGGCTACTGGGGGAGCACACAGAGACTCTGGAGACCACTGTGGAGGGGTCCGTTACGGACTGAGTGACTTTCAACCTGCGCTTTTGTGGTGAGGGGTCCTGTCTGACTGTGTTTGTGGGGACACAGGGGGTGTGGTGTGGAGCCTGCCCCCTGGTTCATCTGTGTCCCCCTGCTTCCGAACCCCCACCACCACCACCGCTGCCCCCTCCACCGCCCCCACTGGCTGCTCACCATCTACTTCCAGCTCCTGCCTCCAGGTTTCAGCTGCTTGCCTGGCCTGCCACGCCCGTTTCCATCGTTTGGGCCTGCAGCAGCCAGCCAGCCAACCATTCATTGACTTTTCTGCAAGCGCCCGTGGGTGCACGTGCCCCCCCCCACCCCGGACTACCCCCCAACTGGACTACCCCCCAACTTTGCCCTTTGCTGCCTGCCCCTTTACCCCTGAAGCTGATTGCCGCCCCCCCATACCTTTTGTCCCAGCCCCTTATTAGCTTCAGTGTGTTTGCCTGCCCTGCCCCGCCCTTCTCCTGCTGTAGCCTGGTTTGTTTGCCCTGGCCTGGCCTAACAGCTAGCCCCTTGTTCCCTCTGCCTGTTCCCAGCCTGTTCGTTCCCCTGCCTTTGCGGCCCTCCTGGCCCTGATTTGCCCCTCCCTTTGTGCGCCCATGCCCCCTCCCGTGCGCTTGAGCTCCCCCCGTTTTGGTTGATCACTGCACCCCCCTGATGTTACTGCAACCTTCCCTCCCCTAGTGCAGCTAGAGGAGCCGGAATTCCACCTTCTGTCGGTGACTGACACCCTCCCTGAGTCCTTGCTAGCCCCCTATCTGCCCTCCCTCCGTTTTGGCACCCTCCTCCCCTGCCCACAGCCTAGCGGGGAGGAGTGGTTGACCTGCTTCCCTTCCCCCCCACACACCTTTTGTCCAGTGCCTCTCACCCTCCCTTGCAGCCAATTATGACGGGTAGGATCCCTGTGGCGGACCCTGTCCCCCCTCATCCGCCTGCCCTGCTGCCGTCCCCCCTAGCCTCCACCTTGACTGCTGCTGCCAGACCACCTTCCATCGCCCCTGTTGGGGCGCGGGCAGCGACAGGCATGGGGGTGACCTCCGCTGCTGCCACGTCCCTCGCCTCCTCTGATTCTAGGGGAACACCCCCAGCTGGCGGGAAGGGGCGGGGAAAAAGGAAAGGAAAGAGCCCCGCTAAAAAGAGTAAGCCGTCCATGGCAGGGACTACCCCCACTGCCACGGCCCGGCCACCGGCTGCGGCGTCCCTCCCTGTTATTCCCTCCACCAGCACCGCGGGCGCCCCCCCTCCTGCCCCCAGAGCATATGCCCAGGTGGCGGCGCCCCCCCCCGCCAACTGCTAAGTCATCTCTCCCAGCCACCGCCTCTGTTACCATCCCTAGTGGCCGGGGCCCCTTCCCCACCTTGACCAGGAGGCACGGCATCCGCTGCCACCTGGTGCCCGCCTCGCCCCACATCAAAACCTATGTGAGGGCGTTGGCGAGGGTGGTGGGGCCCACGGCCATCGTGGCGGCCTCCAAGCTGTATGGCGAGGCGGTATTCTTCCTTACATCGGAGGCCGCCGCTCAGGAGGCGGTGGAAAAGGGCCTGGCGGTGGGGGGCGTATTCGTCCCCCTGGAGCCGCTGGAGGACCTGGGTGTCCGCATTGTCCTGACCTCCGTCCCGCCCTTCCTGCCCAATGCTGCCCTATTGCCTGCCCTCTCCGCCCTTGGGAAACCTATTGACATCCTCAGCCCTCTCTCACTGGGCTGCAAAGACCCCACCCTCCGCCACATCCTCTCGTTCCGCCGGCAGGTGCATCTTCAACTGCCGCCGGCGGCACGTGGCGGGGAAGTGCTCGAGGGGTCTTTTCTGGTCCCCTACCAAGGGGCCCATTACCGGGTGCATTATTCGACGGGGGAGGCCCGCTGCTACCTCTGCCGGGCGCTGGGGCATGTCCGGAGGGACTGTCCCTCGGTCCGGCAAGGAGGAGTGTCCGAGCCCCCCGAGCCCCGGCAGGGCGCCAGCCCCGTCATCGCTGGCACCCCTGACTGCCCGGCGCCAAGATCCGCCCCTCCTCCTTCCCTGTCCACCGCTGCTCCCGCTCGGGCCCTGGGGGTACCTCCCCCAGCGCGCCCAGACGAGCGGGAGAGCCCCGCCTCTGTTGTACGCACTCTGGCGGGGCCCGTGGAGGAGGGTGCAGTAGGGGCATCGCCGGGCGTGGGAGACGGCCCGCCCCAGAGGGAGTCCGCCCCCCATTGTGCTGCCCCGCTGTTACCTCCCCGAGTCCCGAAGTCGTCATCCTTGCCCCCTGACCCAACCCCTGTCACCCAGCCCACAGACATTGCCATGGAGGGCTGGACACTCGTACAAGGAAAGCGGGGCAAGCGGAAGGCTCGAGCTCCGCTCCTGCCATCGGATGCGGAGGCCCCCTGGAAAACCAGGAAGGGGGGCACCGTTGCCGAGCCCTCTGCTTCCCCCCCGGGTGGAATTTGTCCACCAATACTGGCAAGGGCAGACGTGGCAGCACCGGAAGGCGGCGCCACCCCTCCGATGGAGTCCCTTCCTACGGGGTCCTCTGCTGGGGCCCTTCCTGCCCCCTCGACTGCTGAAGCCCCTGCGAGCCCCGACGCGAGCGTCGCCCCGGGCGCTGGCGGGGAGGGCCCCGGGGTGGTGGGAGGTGATCTCCCTTCCATCTATGAGGAGATCGAGGCCCTGGGTCTGACCCCGGTCACCCAGGGGGAGGACGACCCTCTGCCAGCGGGCCTCGACCTGAGCGACCTCACCCCGGACCCCCCTTCCCCGTGCCCCCTCCTTATAGTCCCCGCCTCCCCTCCCACCTCCGAGGGTCCCCCGGACTCTTCGACCTGCCCGGCCGCAGGTGGCACTCCGCTGATGGCTGCCGAGCCCGCTGTGGCGACAGCCAGTGCTTTGCGGCCGGGACCCGAATTACCGGGGGTCTCCCTCGTTGGCGCGGAGCAATCGACCTCCTTCCCGGGAGGGGACCCCGCTAACCGTTCTCCATCTGATGATGCCGTGGCTGTGTCACCTGCCATTGAGCCTGAGCCCGCCATCACTGGGGCCCCCGTTCCCACCCCTCAGACCCCTGAACCCGATGGAGAAGAGCCACCTCCCGGCGTCCCAGCTACCGGGGCCCTGGATCTGGTCTCTCTCCCTCTCCCCAACCCTACTCCCGATCCCATCCCTACCCCCTCCACCTCTCGCGATGCCGTTGCCGCCCCTGGGGCAGTCTCCTTTCCTTTCCCAGAGGATGACCCCCAGGGAGCGGCTTTTGTGTCTCCCTGTCCCGACCCTCTTGGGGTTGCTATCTTCCCTCCACCACCCCCCTTTGAGACGGAGTCTGAGGCGGGCCACGTGGTGCCAGCCCATCAGGCGCCACGTCGCGGGTCCGCCCCCTGCCTGTCCATCTCGGTGGGCCACGGGCCTGTGTCAGGGGCCCTAGTGGAGGACGACCAGGGTCCGGTGACCCCGCCCCCCATGAGCTGCGAGACGAGCTGCGGGCGTTTCTAGAGGACATCCGTGGCTCCCGCAACAAGGTATAGCTCGCTCTCCAGCGCTGGGGGGACTTTAATCACATCCTCCAGGCCACGAGGGCCCTCATGGGGGAGGGTAAAGGGACCGGGAAGCAGAGTGCCACGGCTTACCACCGGGTCCGCACCTTCCGCGACTCCCTGCTTACATTCGGGGTAGGTCACGGTTTGCTGCGCAGCCCAACGGGGGCCGCGAGCGTCCCTGCTGATGAGGATCCCCCCCAGCCCTCCTCATGGCACCTGTCACCTTTGCCACATTAAACACCCGGGGCTGTAGGATGGGTCTCCGCAGGTGCCAGGTGCTCTCCTTCCTTCGGGAGGGGGGGTACTCTGTGGTTTTCCTGCAGGAGACCCATACGGATCCGGCCGCCGAAGACAGCTGGCGGCTGGAGTGGGGGGATAGAGTTTACTTTAGCCATCTTACGGTTCGCTCAGCTGGAGTGGCTACCCTGTTCTCCCCCAACCTCCGGCCTGAGGTGCTGGGGGTTACCGAGGCTGTGCCGGGTCGCCTGCTGCACCTCCGGGTCCGCATGGAGGGGCTAGTGGTCAATCTCGTTAACGTCTATGCCCCGACATCGGGCCCGGAGAGGCTGGGTTTTTATCAGCAGGCGTCCGCCTTCCTCGGCACTTTGGATCCTCACGAGTGCCTGGTCCTGGGCGGGGACTTTAATGCTACCCTCGAGGGGCGGGACCGCTCGGGGACCGAGCAGAGCCCGGCCGCCGCGGACGTCCTCCGGGAGATTGTCGACCTTCACTCCCTGGTGGACGTCTGGCGCGACCACCACCCGGACGACATTTCGACCTTTACCTATGTCCGGGTGGAAGCCCATCGGTCGCACCACTCCCGGTTGGACCGTATCTACTTGTCCCGCTTCCACCTTTCCCGAGCCCACTCCTCCGACATTCGGCCGGCCCCTTTCTCAGATCACCACCTAGCCACCGTGACGGCCTCTCTCTGTGCGGAGAGGCCAGGGCCGGCCTATTGGCATTTCAACAACAGCTTACTGGAGGATGTGGGCTTCGTGGCGTCCTTCCGGGAGTTCTGTTTGGTCTGGCGAGGGCAGCGGCGCGCTTTTCCCTTGGCGCGGCGGTGGTGGGACCTGGGGAAGGTGCGCGCCCAGCTCTTCTGCCGTAACTACACTCGGGGCGCCAGCCGGCGGAGGGATGCGGTGATAGAACAGTTGGAGCGGGAGGTCTTAGAGCTAGAGAGGCGTCTGGCCACCAGCTCCAAGGATCCATCCCTCTGTGGGGCGTGCCGGGAGAAGCGGGAGGAGCTCCGGGCCCTCGAAGGCCACCGGGCCCGGGGCACTTTTGTTCGATCCCGCATCCGCCTCCTTCGGGAGATGGATCGCGGCTCCCGCTTCTTCTACGCCCTGGAGAAAAGGAGGGGGGCCAAGAAGCACGTCACCTGCCTTCTGGCAGAGGACAGCTCCCCCCTCACGGATCCGGTGGAGATGTGCGAGAGGGCCAGGACCTTCTACGCCAACCTTTTCTCCCCGGATCCGACCGATGCCACCGCTTGCAGAGTGCTCTGGGACGAACTCCCAACGGTCAGCGCGGGTGACCAGGACCGGCTAGAGCTGCCTCTCTCTCTGGCCGAGTTCTCGGAAGCCCTCTGCCGCATGCCCACCAATAAATCTCCGGGCATGGACGGGCTGACCGTGGAGTTCTACCGCGTGTTCTGGGACGTCCTCGGCCCGGACCTCGTCACCGTCTGGGCCGAGTCCTTGCAGAGCGGGGTCCTCCCTCTCTCGTGCAGGCGAGCCGTGCTCGCCTTACTGCCGAAGAAGGGGGACCTCCGCGATTTACGGAATTGGCGTCCCATCTCGCTCCTCAGCACGGACTACAAACTCGTAGCCAAGGCCATCTCGCTGCGGCTGGGGTCCGTGCTGGAGGACGTGATCCACCCAGACCAGACCTACACCGTCCCGGGCCGGACCATCTTTGATAACTTGTATCTGGTCCGGGATCTCTTGGAGCTTGGGTGCAGGGATGGGTTGTCGTTCGCCCTCCTGTCCCTGGATCAGGAGAAAGCGTTCGCCAGGGTGGATCACGAGTATCTCCTGAACACTCTGCGAGCGTTTGGTTTCGGACCCCAGTTGGTGGGTTTTCTCCAGGTGCTGTACGCTTCCGCAGAGTGTCTGGTCAGGCTCAACTGGACCCTGACTGAGCCGGTCAGCTTCGGGCGGGGAGTACGGCAGGGGTGTCCCCTCTCGGGCCAGCTGTACGCTCTGGCAATCGAGCCCTTCCTCTGTCTCCTTCGCAGGCGGTTGACGGGGTTGGTGCTGCGGGAGCCAGAGCTGCGGCTGGTCCTGTCGGCGTACGCCGACGATGTGCTCCTCGTGGTCCAGGACCCGGGCGACTTGGTGCGGGTGGAGGCTTGCCAGGCGATCTACTCGGCGGCCTCCTCTGCCCGGGTCAACTGGGTCAAGAGCTCTGGCCTGGTGGTAGGGGTCGGGTGGCAGGCGAGCTCCCTCCCACCCGCGCTTCAGGCCATCAGGTGGAGTGCGGTCCGCTGCTCTATCTGGGCGTTTACCTTTCCACCACGCATCCGTCTCCGCCGGAAAACTGGCACGGTTTACAGGGCAGGGTGACAGAGCGGCTCCGAAAATGGACAGGACTACTCCGGTGCCTCTCCCTTCGCGGGAGGGCACTGGTATTCAATCAACTGGTCCTGTCCATGCTCTGGTACCGGCTCAACACCCTGGTCCCGGCCCCGGGTTTCCTGGCCGACCTCCAGATGGCGATTCTGGAGTTCTTCTGGCCAGGACTGCACTGGGTCTCTGCAGGGGTCCTCCATCTGCCCCTGGAGGAGGGTGAGCAGGGCCTGCAGTGCCTGCGCACTCAGGTCCGTGTCTTCCGCCTCCAGGCCCTGCAGAGACTCCTTTATGGTGCAGGTAGTCCGGCATGGAGCGTATTGGCGCACGCCTTCCTGCGCCGCTTCCGAGGGCTCCGGTACGACCGGCAGCTCCTTTATCTCGATCCGAGGGGCCTTCCGCGAGACCTCTCCGGGCTGCCGGTCTTCTACCAGGACCTCCTCCGGACCTGGAAACTGTTCTCAACGACCAGGTCCGTGGCGGCCACCGGGGGGGCAGATCTCCTCGCGGAGCCCCTGCTACACAACCCCCAGCTTCGTGTGCAGGCGGCGGAGTCCCCCTCGGTGCGCCAGAGGTTGGTCCTGGCAGAAGTCACCAGAGTCGGAGACCTCCTGGATTACGACCGGGGAGACTGGCTGGATCCCCTGACGCTCGCTCAGCTCATGGGGCTCTCCAGGCCTTGTACTCCCCGGCGCGTACTCGAGGAGGTGAGGGCCGCTTTGCCACCCGCCGCTCGGGTCTACCTCGACCGGGTCCTGCATGAGGGCACGCCCCGCCCACCCTCCACCCCAGGCCCTCCGGACCTTTTCATCGGGCCCCTGCCCCGTGGACCCAACCGGCACCCCCGCCCCTTCTCCATGAGCCGGCTGCACACCTTGCAGCCGGTCCGCTTTCAAACCGCGCCACGGAAGCATCTCTACACGCTCGTGCTCCACACCCTTCATTTCCTCGCCCTCGTGTCCCGCCCCGACACAAAGTGGCGGGACCTTCTACCACCTCTGGAGGGTGAGGAGCCCCGGTGGGCCAGCCTCTATTCCACCTTGATACCGAGGCCCACCGGGGATGTCAGCTGGCGACTCCTTCATGGGGCCGTGAGCACGGGTGTGTATTTGGCGCGGTTTACCCCTGTCCTAGATACCTGCCCCTTCTGTGGTGTGAGGGAGACCCTGGCGCACGTTTACCTGGAGTGCGCCAGGTTGCAGCCCCTGTTCCGGCTCCTCACCAATCTTTTGTTACGATTTTGGCTGCACTTTTCCCCTCACCTCCTTCTCTATGCACTCCCTATCCGTGGCCCCACAAAGTCACGGGACCTCCTGGTCAATCTCCTCCTGGCCCTGGCTAAACTGGCCATCTATAAAACCAGGGAGAGGAGGTTGGCCGATGGAGGCTCCGGTGCCTGTGGGGCCTGTTTCCGATCCCTTGTCCGTTCACGCATCCGAGCAGAGTTCCTCTGGGCAGCGTCCACTGGCTCCCCTGACGCCTTTGAGGGGCAGTGGGCGCTGTCCGGGTTTCTCTGCTCGGTGTCCCCGTCAGGCTCCCTTCTTTTAACCCTGTGACCGCACCCCTGACCCTGTTATTTCATTAGTTGTCCCCCGGACTCATTTGGATTCCAGGTCCTGTGGATCCTCCCCTTAGGCTGGGGGTGGGGGGTCCTTTAGCAGTGGGCAGGCTTCCGCCCACCCACTTCCCGGAACCCAATAGGTACAGGGAGGGAAAGAATCCAGTGCATGTGGCAGGGAAGAGAACTATTCCCACACAGCCCTGTTTCCTCTAAATCCACAAATGTGGGATTCATAGAATCATAGAATATCAGAGTTGGAAGGGACCTTAGGAGGTCATCTAGTCCAACCCCCTGCTCAAAGCAGGACCAATCCCCAATTTTTGCCCCAGATCCCTAAATGGCCTCCTCAAAGATTGAACTTACAACCCTGGGTTTAGCAGGCCAATGCTCAAACCACTGAGCTATCCCTCCCCCCATTCAACTGAGCCTTCACACTGGGGAGTCTTTGAGGTGGTTTTCTTTGCTTATGAACTTCTTAATCCAAGACTGATGGAAACCGAGTCCTCTTGGCATGTGTATGCATTTCCCTCACTCACCTATCAATTCCAAAGAGTTGCAAAAGCCATACAGGGAACCCACAGAAATTTGGCATGCTCTGTGGATGCCCAGGCCTTGGATATGGAGTTCAGGTGAACAGATGTTTTCACAGATTTTAAGGCCAGAAGGTGCCATTGTGATAATCTAGTCTGACCTCCTGTATAACATAGGCCGTAGAATATCCTTGAATTAACTCCTGCTTCAGGTTCAATAGTTATAGTTGAATTTGAGCATATATATGCTGCAAATGTCTAATGGGGCACAGGATTTTCACTTTCTAGATTCTCCATGCACTCATTTAGAACTGAGCAGTCAGCAGATCTCAAGGAGTCAAAGATGTATCAAACAAGTAGTGGTTGTCCATACAACGGTTCAGCTCTATGAAGTCGATATGAGTCGGGTCCCACAATGGGGAAGGGTACAACTCACGCATCAGAATCATAGAATCATAGAATGTCAGGGTTGGAAGGGACTTCAGGAGATCATCTAGTCCAACCCCCTGCTCAAAGCAGGACCAATCCCCAATTAAATCATCCCAGCCAGGGCTTTGTCAAGACTGACCTTACAAACCTCTAAGGAAGGAAATTCCCCCACCTCCTAGGTAACCCATTCCAGTGCTTCACCACCCTCATAGTGAAAACATTTTACCTAATATCCAACCTAAACCTCCTTCACTGCAATTGAGACCATTACTCCTTGTTCTGTCATCTGGTACCACTGAGAACAGTCTAGATCCAACCTCTTTGGAACCCCCTTTCAGGTAGCTGAAAGCAGCTATCAAATCCCCCCTCATTCTTCCTTTCTGCAGACTAAATAATCCCAGTTCCCTCAGCCTCTCCTCAGACGTCATGTGCTCCAGCCCCCTAATCATTTTTGTTGCCTTCCGTTCGACTCTTTCCAATTTTTCAACATCCTTCTTGTAGTGGGGGGCCCAAAACTGGACACAGTACTCCAGATGAGGCCTCACCAATGCCGAATAGAGGGGAATGATCACGTCCCTTGATCTGCTGGTAATGCTCCTACTGATACAGCCCAAAATGCTATTAGCCTTCTTGGAAACAAGGGTAAACTGTTGACTTATATACAGCTTCTCGTCCATTGCAACCCCTAGGTCCTTTTCTGCAGAACTGCTGCCTAGCCACTCGGTTCCTAGTCTGTAGTCGTGCATGGGATTCTTCCGTCCTAAGTGCAGGACTCTGCACTTGTCCTCGTTGAACCTCATCAGATTTCTTTTGGCCCAATCCTCTAATTTGTTTAGAATGAAGTCATTCCTTCCCCCAACAACAATGGCCACAAGTGACAAACATTACCCTGAAGAAAACCCTTTTTTATACTGGAAAGTTAAGAGATTTCCTCTGGTGTGAGGACTGTACAGCTCTCTCCAACTACCTTATAAAATTAATGTTTTGTAACCTTTAAAAACAGATTAACTAATGGTGAAAATACTACTGTGCAGCTGGCTGAAGAAGAAGGCACATGAGATTGGCTGGGTGAGAAAGGGGGAACTTGGCAATGGGGAAAGGAAGAAATAAGGTGATTGAAGGCACTGTGGAGGGAGTGGGAAAGAAATGGAAGGAAAGAGACTTGGGAACACCAGTAAAAAAGCAGATGAGATAGGAAGATCCAGGGAAGAGGATATGGAATAACAGAGGCTTAAATACTATGGGGGGATGGATGGACAGAATTTAATATGGGAGAAAAAAGAGGGAACAGACCACAGAGGAGAAGACAGTAAGATAGGGTATCAAGGGGGCGGGGGCAGAAATTATGAAGGAGCAAATAAAGTATGGAATTGAGTGAGGAAGAGAAATGAAATGCTGTCTCTGTCCACCCCACCAAAACAAACAAACAAAAAAGACAGAGAAATATGTCCAGAAACAAAAGGCACTGAGATAGGACAGAATAGTTCATAACATTGAAAAGGGTTGGAGAATTAAAAAAAAAAAAGTGATTCCTACTTCAGTGCCTGAATTTTATTTTTATTTTTCCCACTTCTCCATAAAAATTTTGTGCACACATTACAAATGGAAGAATATGGTTGCTGTGAGGATTTATTGGAGGCCAATCACCTTGTTGCTTTTGGACATGTATTTATAAAAATCACTTGTCAAAGGGCTTTGAATCCCATCAGGAAAGTGTCTCCTCTCTTCCCTGACAGGTGAAGGTTGTGAGGATACAGTCCCCAAGACGTATTTTTAAAAATGATCTGGTCCCCCTATTCTTTGTGGCAGCAGCTTCCCACCCACTGGAATCGCTCTGCACTTCATGCCTAAGGAGCAGATACATCTCATAATTGCTCCTATTCTGCTTTGATCCCAATTATCCTCATGATTGGTGATTTTGCTGCAGTCATTTAGCATAGTGATAAAGGGTGGCCATGCCTCTTCCTACGACATAGAACAAGACCACGATTTGGAGGACAGTAAAGCAAACCCAGTTTGAAGTTTATAGCTTCATCTGTTGTGTTATATAGATGTACATTCTGGGAAATTTTAACATTTGGGGAATTTTTTCCCCATCCTTGCATAATTCAGAAACTGCTGGACTGATTTTGCTTAACTTGTTTGTGTGTGTATGATTTTGAAGTATAGCTGTGGTACTGAGACACTGCTAGCTGACAGCAAACATGGAATCTTTCGGTCCCAAAAGAATCTTTTCAGGATTTCACAGCTAAATAAGGGAGATTAGAATGTAAACAGCAGAGCTCCAGCTACAGTGTTAATAGATTCATATATTTTAAGGTCAGAAGGAACCAATGTGATCACTTAGTCTGACTTTCTGATTAACATATACCATAGAATTTCCTTGAATTAATTCCTAGTTCGAGTTCAACAGCTGTGGTTGAAAAACATCTAACCTTTATTTAAAATTGTGATATAGAATCACAACGGACCTTGGTAAACTGTTCTAATAGTTAACTACCCTCACGGTTGAAAGTTGTGCCTTGATTCAAAGCTAGACTAAATCAGATTAAACATCCAGACATATGATCTTGTTATACTTTTGTCTCCTACATTGAAGAGCCTATTATTAGTGAATTTCTGTTCCCCATGTGATCAAGTCACCCTCATCCTTCTCTTTGATAAACAGATTAAGCTCCCTGAGTCTATCATTATAAGGTGTTTAATCCTTTAATTCTTGTGGCTCTTCTCTGAACCCTCTCCAATTTTTCAGCCTTCTTCTAGAGGTGGAGAAACCAGAACTGGACAAAACATTCTAGTAGCAGTTGCACCAGTGCCAGATACAGAGGTAATGTAACCTCTTTATTCCTACTCAACATTTCTCTGTTTATATTTCCAAGGATCATATTACACTTTTAGCCACAGGGAACTTGTGTTAAGCTGATTATCCAGCATGACCTCCAAGTCTTTTTCAGAGACACTACTTCCCTTCCTGTCAGAATGGCCTCTCTTCTTTATTCCCGCATGTATACATTTACATTTGGCCATACTTGTTTCTGTGACCCCAGATTACCAAGTGATTCAGATAACTGTGTATCAGTGACCTGTCATCTTCATTATTTACCATTCCCCCACTCTGTGTGTCATCTGCAAACTTTATCAGTGGTGATTTTATATTTTCTTCCAGGTCATTGATAAAGAATGTTAAATAGCACAGGGCCAAGAACCAGGCCTGGTGAGATGTCACTAGAAACATACCCACTTCATGATGATTCCCTGTTTACAATTACATTCTGTGTAATGTATCAGCTAGTTAGTTTTAAGTCCACTTAACGTAAGGCTATGTCTACACTACAGCTTATTTCGAAATAACTTACGTTGCTCATGGGGGTGAGCAACATAAGTTACATTGACATAAGCGCCAGAGTGGACAGCACTATGTTGGTGGGAGAGCTCATCCCACCAACATAGCTACTGCCACTCGTGTGCGCTGGATTAGTTAATAAGCCAACCGCGAGATGCTTTGTTTACCTGAGCATCCTCAGGTACAGCTGCTCGTGGCCGCGGTTCACCGTTCCCGGCCAATGGGACCTGCGGGAAGCTGTGGCCTGGCTTGCTCCATTTGGCCGGGAAAGGCCATTGCAAGCTACAAGTGGCCATACCTGTGGACGCTCAGGTCTCGTAGCCACCAGAGGCTTACCCTGAACAAGCCTCGAACCAAATTTGGGAATCCCTGGTCTAGAGGATATAAAGAAAGTATCAATGTAGGCTTTTTTTCCACTTTCTGCTGAGCTGTACATTCAAACAAAGTTAGAAACACGAGCTTTACCAGACTGAGAATTACAGCTGACTCTGATAACTTCAGTTCCAATTTATTTTTCTTATGCTATTTCTCCTCTACAAATAAGCATTATTCATTCAGAGATATCCTTTAAGTATGTTCCTCTGATCTTTATGAGATGAGATTTAAATCTTTAAAATCCTTGACCAATGCACAGGCAAAAACTGGCCTAGTTGAAAATCATAGCAGTGAATTAGGAGGAAAAAAGCCTCAGTGACAAGCAATACTTTGCAGTAAACCATTGAGTGAAAGCTTTGAGCCATGCAGAGTACAAAATCTGTGGTTAAGGTTGATTAGGCTTCAGATTGTAAAATGCCCTTATAGTGTCAATAAATCAAGACAAAATTTCACACAAGAGAGTGACTAACAATATTTTGTTGTCGCGTTAAAGTGCAGAGATGTCTGAAAGCATAGCCACAAGGTTGAGATTTTAATTAGTTATTAAGGTGCTCAAATTAATGTAAATTATGTTTGCCCTTTCCAGCTAGACAATTAGGACTGGCAACAACATTAGCATTTTCATTAAATTTTGAACAAACAATAATCTGCCAAGCTTTCTTAGGAACCTGAACAGAAAACAGACCCGAGTTATCAATGAAGGGGAGGAAAGAGGTAAGCCTGAAGTTTAGGATTCCCATTTGTATTCTGCTACTCCAGCACTAAATAGAAATTCACAGTATAACAGTAATAGCATGGAACACTTCTTAGACTTTACCTCAAGGGGTTTGGGTGATTACAGCAATTCAGAAATGAGAAAGGGAAAAAACAACAGGTAAGCAGTTCTCACCAGTCTTCATAAACTGGTGTATAAATTAGTGTATAAGTGTGCTAAAATTGCCATTAAATATGACTAGGCCTGTGGCAGAATATAAAAAAGGTTGCTTAGCGTAAAACAGTGGGTTAATTCTCATACACATTTCAAGAAGTCAGAATCATGGAACACTTATGCAATATGTTTTGTGTTTAATATTCATAAAACAAAATGGGATTTGATATGAAAATCTGAAAGCACCTTGCAAAAAATAGTACACAGAACCTTTTAAACTTGTTAGGGTAATGTTTGGCACTGACTTGCAACCTGTACAACCACACTGAAGTCAATGAGTAAATGCAGGCACAAAAAGGTTAAGTGACTTGTCCAAGGTCATCCACAGAGTGACTTTTGTTAAATCTTTTATATGTATAAATATATTTGTGTGTGTATGTATATCTGTACACAGTAAGTGGGTGGAAGTGATAAAGTGGATATGCACATGCGTTAGCATTTCCACTTACCTATGACTATTCACTAACTCATTTCCTGATGACTTCTTATAGTAGTCCAAGCTCCTAGCAGTTTCTAACATGTTGTGGGGAAGAGGGCAGGAGAAAGGGGAAATGAATAAACTTGGCAAGGAATTGCTTCTTCCACTTCCTCCACCAAAACCCCACCCCGACGCAAAGCCTAGAAAATGCAAGGTTCAATCCTGTGCCACTGACAGGTTTTACTACACGTAAAAATACAATTGTAAAGTCTGTTTATCTCTCTGCCCTTGCAGTGCTCTAATATGTAGTTTTATACTAGCAGGAAAGGAGAGTCCCCATTTCCCAAAGAGACACATGGCATTTGCTTCTAGTCCTCAAAAAGTTTCTCTTATCTCAGACCATAATATTGCATGTACAGAAAAGTTAGTCACTCGGAGGTTTCATGACTCCATCTGAGACTTGCACAGCCCAAATTCATGGCAAGTATAGCACTTGACTTTACAAGTGGAAGGATACAAAAATAATCCCTCTAAAACTCTTAATTCCAAAGCATTCCTACTAATCCTTTCTGTAACATGGCATAAAAATACATGGAATGGCACAAAGATTTTATTTCCAGTCAGTTGGAATGATCTGCATTACTTACTTGTAAAACCAAGAGTGAGTTAGGTGAGCAATACAAACTGATTAGAAAGGACAAGAAAACATCCTTGAGTGATAGACTCAAGGAGCTCGATCTATTTAGTTTAACAAAGAGAAGGTTAAAGGGTGACTTGATTACCTACTTGTGGAAACAAATATTTGATAATGGGATCTTCAATCTAGCCAAGAAAAGTATAACATGATCCAATGGCTGAACACTGAAGCTAAACAAATTCAGAACAGAAAAAAGGCATATATTTTTAACCACGAGGGACAATTTAGCAAGGATCATGGTGGATTCTCCTCACTTGAAATTTTTAATTTCAAGATGGGATTTTTTCTAAAACATGTTTTAGGAATTATTTGGGGGAAGTTCTATACCTTCTGTTATACAAGTAGGTCAGACTAGATGATCAGATTGGTCTCTTCTGCCTTGGAATCTATTAATCTATTATACTGAAAGCAATTATACATCCCGCATATAAATACTTATACACACACTGTGTATTTCATTTTTTAAATTCTAATTCTGAGCCACATCAAGGAAATTAAAACAAAACAAAATCCTACATTTTCTGAATAGATTCGTGTTCGAGGCTAAGCAAGTTTTTAGAGGTGCAAAATAATTTTTAATTTGACAAGTGTTAAAATCCCCCCCCCCCGCCCCCATTTGGAATCCTCACACTGAAAATGGGAGGAACCATTTGCATACAAGTCAGAATCAATAGTTACTCCTCCGAAATAATACAGAAGACTAAAGAAATCTATGCAGAATGAAGGGAAATGCCCACTTCATAGATTAGCAAACTCAAAGTAATGTCGTGCATATTTGGCAAGGTTGAAAATGGCACAGAATATATGTAAAAATAAATGTGACTATACAACAAAATTAACTAACTATAATTCTTCTGTATGAGCTTGTCTACATGAATCAAATTATCTTTGACTCATCGTCCTCAGACATTTAATGAAAGCTCTGGCAATGTGCATGAAGGCAATATATATAAATAAGTACTTCATCTGTACTGGCCTTCCAGATCTAACAATGATTGTTGGGAGGAATGCACACAAATATTTTGCTAAATGGCAAACATTACAGGTTCAGAAGCTTAACCCAATATGTTTGGGGTTAAACAGTTTCCACTGTAAGGACCTGGTATTGATTGTAAATGTCTAGCTCTGTGGAATTCCTCCTGGTCCTCTTCACTCTGGTAGCCACAGCCTGCCCATCCTCATCTATCTCCAGCTGTGTAGAATGCCACTGTGACCTCTTGCTCCTAGTGGTTACAAACCATGCAACCTCCTCTCTGACTTCTTCTCTCTCTGACTCCTGAGTGGCCAGCTCTTTTCTTCCTTGAATCTGGGGTACTGATGTTTGCTGAACCTGTCTGTCTAGGAACTCCTCAATGTCTCTGAATCTCAATTGCTCCTCCAATATAAGAATCTCCTCCTGCACAGTCATCAACTTGCACTTCATACACAGGAAGTCCCTTCTAGCTTCAGGCAGGAAAGAAAACATGGCACTTCTGTTGCAGGTCACCACCACCTTGTGGCCTTTACCAAGGCACTGATCAATTCTCCAAGGGTCGTCAACAACGCTTTACCAAGGCACCAACAAACAGACTTCTCTCAGCTGCTTACTCAGGAGTGCATGGCCCAGCTATGCAGCCAAGACACAGAGAGCAAAACAAAAAACAATTCACAGATAGACCAAGAA
The DNA here is from genome assembly GCA_033296515.1 of Macrochelys suwanniensis. Classification (NCBI taxonomy): domain Eukaryota; kingdom Metazoa; phylum Chordata; order Testudines; family Chelydridae; genus Macrochelys; species Macrochelys suwanniensis. The sequence continues at coordinate 132,275,659 of CM065776.1, read as the reverse complement.
AACCAGTCACCAAGTCCCATACCTACAAGTGCAGAATCCAGAGTGACACACTCCAAAACTCTCCTGTTAGCTGCCTCTGTTTATGGCTCTCATCTCAGACTAGATTATCACAATAAATTCATCTGGTCTTGGAATCAATGAATCCATAGTAGTTTGTGAGCAATTTAAGGAAGTCTGGAGGATAGAGAAAATATGGGATGGAAAAGACTGGAAGAAGAAAAAAATCCAGTTTTAAAAGTATATATACTTATTGTTTATGGGGCACTGTGGCAGGACCTCAGAAACTACATAGGAACCTTTTGAGTCACCCAGTTAGTAGGCATTTCAAACCTAATTTCTATGGATGAGGCTATTGAGTAAGTTCAGCTAAGTCATTGTGGGGGGAGGGAGGGAGATGCACCTTGTCAGCTCCACTACCTATCCAAATTATTTTATTAGCAGTAGTATGTATGTTATTGCTGTAGTAGCTTACCACAATACAGGGGGTATAATCCATTTTTTTAAAAGGTACTCTTTTTTTTTTCAAAAGGCAGTATAAAATGCTTGATTAGAATTGTTTTCACTTTAGAAACAGATACCTATTGTGGGAAAGCTAAACCAAAGAAAGGAATCTGGCAGTTAGCTGTAAGCTTAGCCACCGTAGTGATTATCCTCCTCTCCTCAGAGTGAGTGACTTCCACAGTCTAGGTTTATCTCCTGCAAAAGTTGTCATTATGCTTACAAACCTCCCCATTTTGGACATTTCAATGTCTATTGTTCATTTCATAGGCATGGTGGGAGAGGCAATCGTTTGGGTAGAAAGCAATGCTTAATTTGTAATGAAGGATGTGCCAAGGCTCAAGCTGGGTGGCTGGAGAGTGGCGGCTGCTGGCCCAGAACCCAGCTCTGAAGGCAATTCCACCACCAGCAGCAGCGCAGAAGTAAGGGTGGTTTTGTATGGTGTATTGCCAACCTTACTTCTGTGCTGCTGCTGTCTGCAGCACTGCCTTCAGAGCTGGGCAGCCAGAGAGCAGCAGCTGCTGGCCAGGAGCTCAAAGATAGTGGGGCTATGAACTGCCATGCCTACAGATGCCGGGGCTCAGTCCTGCACAAATTGAACACTGATAGAAAGGGTTTTTGAAGAGCAGGACAGAGATCTTGACCTGTATTCTACTGCATGGGGAGCCAGTGCAGATAGAAGAGACATGTGGTGATGTCCTCAGTGACCTGTGCTGCTTAGATGAGCTGACACATTTCATATTAGTTGGTACTTTTTTAGGACACATGACTTCATTCTTTGATAGGAGTTGAACAAATTAAGTCTTTGAGTCCCTGTGGCTGGGCTTGTGTCTAATAGGATGGGGCATAGTCATCTGTCCAGTTGCAGAAAGCTATGGGCATTTTGGGGGTACTGTGGGCATTTGGGGACCCAGCAGCAGTAAGAACTCTAGAATGGCCCAAGCTGTGGACCTGCACCTATATTGTTAATGATGTCTTCTATAGAAGGTGAATATAGAGGTGGCACATTTTCTTCCCACTAGCAACCCCTCTGGCTGCCTGGGTTCATCATTAGACTTCTGCTCTATCTCCATGTGCTACATTTGGCTAGGCACTGAGACAGCTGGGAGATGGTGCTGATGCATTTGATATATAAGGGATGTAGACCTGGGAGTTGTCAGAATCATGCCTACACTTCTTATTCTAGATCAAATGAGACACACAGGCTGAAGGAGAAGACTGAGCCTTCTGGGAGTCTAACAGCAAGTTCTGGAGATGGAAGCACGATCTTAGTTTGGTCTGAAAGGAAATACATGAACCGTTACAGGGCATTTCCCATTCCCCTCTAACCTCTTGGAGTGGGGGTCGGGCGGGGGGAACAAGCAGGTGGTTATCAGTAGTAACAAATGCATCTGAGGGATCAAGCAGAATGAATATGGGTGTACTTCTTTTTGTGGATGGGAAACCATCTAACAGAGGATGAACTGCTGTCTGAAGCACAACTGGTCAGGATTCAAGATATTGGCAACCTTTATGTGTCATTGGAGATAGCCTTGCTATCTTATTAATTAGCTCATTAGAAAAGGGGAAGCTAGATATTGGTCATAGAAATATATTTAGTGCTGAGTAAATGTCTCTTTAGTATTGGTTAGACTATTGCATGTTACATTCTATTCTGGTTTGGCTTATTACTACAAATTATTAGCCAGGCATCTGTGTTCATTTTCAGAGGTGTATTAAGTACAGTGACCCGTCTTACCACGCATGGTGCATTTTTCATTTTGCCCCATGGGTGATAAGATAAGGAAGTGGGGAAGGGATAAAATGTGCTTTGTTAGTGAAGACTAGGTCGTAGAAGCCTGCTTTGAACCTGGGACACAAAATGGTGAGGTCTGAAATAATTCTTAGTTCCTCGTAAAAATGAATTCAACACTCTTTGAGCAGTCTCCTAGAATTCTCTGCCCTTAGTAATCATCCATAACATGAAGTGATCTTGAATATTCTTGACCTTGACTGTTAAAAGCACTTTATGTGGCATAATATTCTATGGAGAGCCAAAGTAGAGAGCAGAAGATAGGTTTGACATTCTTCTGATAACACATGAGTGAGGAAGCGTGCTTCTATGTTCTGTACTAGTTGTAGTTTACTTAGGGCATGAAGGACAGATAATGCTGTGTGTCATCTGCATATTGTTTTGACACTTGAGCCCTCGAAGTCTCATCATTTTTATTGATTGGGTATTGACTATCTGTTTATAGAGACCCCAGATGATCTCAGCTCTTTCACCAGCCAGAAATGGCAAGAGTCAGTTATGGATTGTAGCCCTGATTGTCATCAGCACTTCCATGCCTACTGCTTGTGCAACAGAGACACAATCTTTCAAGAAGAGCAATTTATATTTGGCCCAATGAACCCCAAGAAACTTTTCCAGATGCAAGTGATCCTCTCCATTAAGACAATTTTCTACTATAAAAGATGCTAAGTTATGAGGTTGAGCGGAGAAAGTTGGGATTCATAAAGCATTTTACACAGTCCAGAAAAGGTCTTCAGAGTGTAACTTTGCTCCTGTACAACACAGAAGGATCTCATCTAAGCAATGTAGGAATGCTTACCTGCTCCCAAGCACCTGTTTGCACTAACCTACTCTCTTGTGGGGTTCTTCTCTCCTCAGTGCACAAAAGAGGCTTTACTTTAGCTAGAACCCTTTAAAAAGTCACTTCTCCCTTTGAGATTGTGGGCATACAATACAGGAACATCTAGTTTGCAAACTTGAACTAATCTCTGAATAGTAGTCTGTATGCTTTCACATTCCTGTTTGCCGAAAGTCTTACAGCTAATTATAACCTGAAATTCAGGTGTCAAGAAGAAATTGATCATTAACTGATGCTAGCTTTCACAATTATTTCTTGGCCCTCAACATCATTTATGAAATGGAAGTTCTTGTGGAACGCACAAAATGAGAATGCAGGTTTTGAAGTCTCTTGCTGGTTATTAGAAAATGTTTAGGCAAGTTAGAAAAATCCTGATGAATGCTATACAAATTATATTTGGGCTGCAGGCAGAATGCCAGAAATCATGTATGAAAACATCATATCAAACTGGAATTCCACAGGCATCATCAAAATATATTTTTCATAAAACACATTGTTCTTTATATATGTCCTGTGGTTATATGAAGACAAAGCAATCTGCTTGTTCATTTAAAGCAGAGCAGATATTGATTGCTGAAGCTGTCTAACCTGGATAGAAGGCACTTGAAATTAAAAACCGTATTTGTGCTATGCTTATGGTAAATACAAATTAAACGAATTACAAATGTCAGTGAAGCAATGAAAAATAGGCTAAATTCTATGCGTGGCTGTAGCATCTTCTGTACAAGGATCATATAGCTATTTACCAGATATTGAGCCTCTAAGAACCTTAACTGGTTTAGGGCTTGTCTACACGCCCCCTCCCTGGGCAGAAGACAAAAGTTTTGCTGACGCATGTGGCAGTGTGAACGCGGCTTTGTTGGCAGGAGCGCTCTCCTGCCGACAAAACTAATGCCACTCGTGGGGCTGGAAGTATAAGTGCCGACAAAGTGCTGAAAAAGAGCGTTTACACACGCTGACTTTTAGTGACAAGGCTTGTCACTAAAAGCTGCATGGTGTAGACAAGCCCACACAATCTTTAAGTAACACTATTTAACACTATGCAGCCTTAATTGGGGTCCTTGTGCCTATACATTATGATACAGTTAATTTAAATACATGATCACGTACTATTTCTTCTGCAGAATCCCTGCCTCATTCAGTGACTGGGCATCTATTCAATATTTCTCTGTATCCTCTTCATTTAGTGTCCGACCCAACAGCTTATTTAAACACACATCACTCAAACCTTGCACTGATTACAAGATGTATTAAATTCCCAGGGGGGAAATATATGATGTTCTCACCATAGTATCTGAGTGCTTCACAAATATTAAATTAACATAACTTTGCAATACCTCTCTGGGTGATAGGTATCATCTCCATTTTATAAATGGGGATCTGACACACATAGAGACTAAGGCCATAATTGTCTAGAGTTCACTGTTAGGTGCCCAGCTTGAGATACAAAGGACCTGATTTTTCAGAATACATAGAAGTATACAGCACTTTATATGTTCGAGGCTACCCCAGTTTCACGTGACCCTCCTTCCCCCTTGCAGTGTGCTGCTTCCCCCTGTCTCCTGTACTCCCCTCTCCTTGCAGTTCACTGCTTCCTGCCTGCCCCAGTTTGTTACCTACCTCCCCTCTCCTGCCTGCAGCTCTTATTTCTGTTTACTTAGCAGCCTCTCCTAGTTGTTTTGGTACCTGCCCAGCCCAGCCCCAGCCCACTTTCACTGTTTGTTCCCTGCCCCATCCAGGCCCCCTTCCGTTTGCTGTCTGGTACTTGCCCTGCCCAGGCCTCCTCCTCATTGTTCGGTACCAACAAGTCAAGCCCAGCCCCTCCCCTACTTTTCCTGTTTGTTCCCTGTGTTGCCATTTTGTTCCCTGACCCACCAATCCCTGTGCACCTGTGCTTTCACAGTGCTTCTGATTGTACCCAAACCAGTTTGTTTCATGCCCTAATCACTGCACCCCCTCACTCTTACAGCTGCTCCTCATCCAGTACACCCGGTGTCACCTCCCAACACTGCCTATCATGTCCTGCACCCACCTTGATTTATTCCTTTACCTCCCCCCACTTTTTGTTTGTTTTCACCCTCCTCCCCCATGGATAGCCTAATGGGGAGGAGGGGTCATCCTCCATTTTCAGTCTGTCCCTATGCCTAGTGAGGTGGTGCAACATCCCATGGCTCAGCTCAATCCCACTTCCTACCTTTCTCCTTCTATCTCCCATGCTGCTGCTGTTCTTGAGGTTGTTGTCTCCTCTTTCTCAAGGGACAGCCCTCAGGAGGTTGTATTTGCATTCCCCTGCCTCGTTCCCCTGGGGACTGCTGTACTCCTTCTACCACTCATTCCTGTGTTCGCGGCTGAGGCGGACCTCGCGTTGTGAGTGGTGCTGCACTAGAGTTCCACTACCATCAAGGCAGGGGAGCAAACACCACTGGGGCCCAGTTAGAGGATGCCTGGGAGTCCATGGGCTTGCTTGAGTCCACAGAGCTCTTGGCTCTTCTGCACTGGATCTGGCAGATCCCCATGGCTCCAACGGGAAGGTGCAGCTCACCCTCCGGTGGGTGGGGCAACATTAATCTTATCCTCCAGATCTTGATGGAGGAAGGAAAGGGGATCAGGAAACAGGATGCCGCGGCCTATATGGAGGCCCACAGCTTCCACAATTCCCTTCAGGTTCGACCATGGGTTGCTGTGTGGCTCCATGGGGGTGGATGGTGTTCCTGGCCAGGAGGATCCTCAACACCCTAAATGAAACCTATCACCTTTGCATGGCTGAACATCAAGAGTTGTAGGGTGAATCGCCACACATGTTGGGCACACTTATTCCTTCAAGCGAGGGAGTTGTCTGTGATATTCCTGCAGTAGACACACTGATCCAGCCACCGAAGCCAGCAGACAGCTTGAGTGGGAGGACAGGGGTGTACTACAGCCACCTCAACACTATCTCTGGTCGGGTGGTGACCCTGTTGTCCCTGGACATTCAGCCTGAGGTCCTGGGGGTTGTCGAGATAGTTCTGGGATGCAGGGGAGGATGCTCTGTGACTGTGGGGTCTCCTTTTGATCCATTTTTAAGTCACACATCTGAGTGGGGTTCCTTGGACAGTGTCCACTGACTCCTCAGATACCTCTAAGGAGCGGTGGGGGCTGTTGGGTGTTCTTTGCTTGGTATCCTCTTCTGGTTACCTGATTTTCACCCTATGACCTTCACTCCCATCCCCATTTTTTCATTTGTTGTCCCCATTATTTACCTGTAGCCTGGGTTCAATGGCCCCTTATCCTCAGTTGAGGGGGAGAGCTGTTAGCTATTGTCAGGCTTAGGCCCAATCTCACCTGACAACCACAATAGGTATACACCTTTCAACTTGATAGGTTTCAGTGTAGTAGCCGTGTTAGTCTGTGTCAGAAAAACGAAAATAAGAAAGAAAAACTAGTAGCATCTTAGAGACTAACAAATTTATTTCAGCCTAAGCTTTCGTGGGTTAGTACCCACTTCATCGGATGCATGGAATGAAACATACAGTAGACAGATCTTTATACAGTCAGAGAAACATGATAAGGTGGAAGTGCGTATACCAACCTTAAGAGGCTAATTAATTGAGAGGAACCATAACAGCAGGGGAAGAAAAACCTTTGAAGTGATAAACAAGATGGTCACACAGGTGTGAATGAGGATCGTTAACTTAAGGGAAATAGATTCAATTAACGTAATGGCCGAGCCATTCCAAGTCCTTATTTAATCCTGAGGTAATGCAATCTAGTTTGCATATCAATTCGAGTTCAACAGTTTCTCTTTGAAGTCTGTTTTTGGAGTTAATCTGTCGCAACACTGCTACCCTCAAGTCTGTCAGTGAGTGATTAGGGAGGTTGAAGTGTTCTCCTACTGGTCTTTGAATGTTATGATTCCTGATGTCAGATTTATGTCCATTTATTCTTTTGCATAGAGACTGTCCGGTTTGGCCAATGTACATGGCAGAGGGGCATTGCTGGCACATGATGGCATATATCACATTGGTAGATGTGCAGGTGAATGAGCCCCTGATGGCGTGGCAGATGTGATTAGGCCCTGTGATGGTATCACTCTACACTAACATTCCACACAACGATGGAATACAAGCTGTCAGGAACAGTATCCCCGATACTACCACAGCTAACCTGGTGGCCGAACTTTGTGATTTTGTCCTCACCCACAACTATTTCACATTTGGGGACAATATATACCTTCAAGTCAGTGGCACTGCTATGGGTACCCGTATGGCCCCACAGTATGCCAACATTTTTATGGCTGACTTAGAACAACGCTTCCTCAGCTCTCGTCACCTAACACCCATACTCTACTTGCGCTACATTGATGATATCTTCATCATTTGGACCCATGGAAAAGAAGCCCTTGAGGAATTCCACCATGATTTCAACAATTTCCATCCCACCATCAACCTCAGCCTAGACCAGTCCACACAAGCGGTCCATTTCCTAGACACCACTGTGCTAATAAGTGATGGTCACATAAACACCACCCTATACCGGAAACCTACTGACCGCTATACTTACCTACATGCTTCCAGCTTCCATCCTGGAGACACCACACGATCCATTGTTTACAGCCAAGCTCTAAGATACAACCGCATTTGCTCCAATCCCTCAGACAGAGACAAGCACCTACAAGATCTCTATCAAGCATTCTTACAACTACAATACCCACCTGCTGAAGTGAAAAAACAGATTGACAGGGCCAAAAGAGTACCCAGGAGTCACCTACTACAAGACAGGCCCAAAAAAGAAAATAACAGAACACCACTAGCCGTCACCTTTAGCCCCCAACTAAAACCTCTCCAGCGCATCATCAAAGATCTACAACCTATCCTAAAAGATGATCCCTCACTCTCACAGATCTTGGAGGACAGACCAATCCTTGCTTACAGACAGCCCCCCAACCTGAAGCAAATACTCACCAGCAACCACACACCATACAACAAAAACACTAACCCAGGAACCTATCCTTGCAACAAAGCCCGATGCCAACTCTGTCCACATATCGATTCAAGTGATACCATCACAGGGCCTAATCACATCCACCACGCCATCAGGGGCTCATTCACCTGTACATCTACCAATGTGATATATGCCATCATGTGCCAGCAATGCCCCTCTGCCATGTACATTGGCCAAACCGGACAGTCTCTATGCAAAAGAATAAATGGACATAAATCTGACATCAGGAATCATAACATTCAAAGACCAGTAGGAGAACACTTCAACCTCCCTAATCACTCACTGACAGACTTGAGGGTAGCAGTGTTGCGACAGATTAACTCCAAAAACAGACTTCAAAGAGAAACTGTTGAACTCGAATTGATATGCAAACTAGATTGCATTACCTCAGGATTAAATAAGGACTTGGAATGGCTCGGCCATTACGTTAATTGAATCTATTTCCCTTAAGTTAACGATCCTCATTCACACCTGTGTGACCATCTTGTTTATCACTTCAAAGGTTTTTCTTCCCCTGCTGTTATGGTTCCTCTCAATTAATTAGCCTCTTAAGGTTGGGCTATGCACCTCCACCTTATCATGTTTCTCTGACTGTATAAAGATCTGTCTACTGTATGTTTCATTCCATGCATCCGATGAAGTGGGTACTAACCCACGAAAGCTTAGGCTGAAATAAATTTGTTAGTCTCTAAGATGCTACTAGTTTTTCTTTCTTATTTTCATTTTACCTTTCAACTTGTACAAGAAATGAGGCAGAGTTCCTACAGATAACAGCCTCATTCATTACGCCACCCTAATTCATTCCCAGAGTACCATCCATGCTATACATTGAATGAGGCAGGGCCCTCTGGGGGGAAAATGTGCTCTGTAATTAGGCTTTATCAGTGCATATGCACAAGGGAGCCCAAGTAAGGTTACCCCCACAACCTTAATTCTGGCATTTCCAAGCTTGATTTTGTAACCTTAAAGCTCTTTCTTTCTTTCAACAAATTGGGGTGGCGAAACTTATGTACAATCATATCGACCTTCCACTTGAGTCATAAGGAGGTTCAGGCCTTTAGGTCCACAGCACAGACCTCTACCTTTGCATCTGGGCAGGAGCATGCTCGATGAAGCCAGAATCTTCACAGAATTGAATTGCAAAACTCTATCAAGTCTCTCTTGAGTATACGCAAACAGATTTTTTCAGTGACGTTAAACCTGGCCAAATTTGGGTAGACTTTCATGGGGACTGCTATAGCACTTCTCTGACACCAGGATGACACTCCTGTGCAATTTCAAGCCCTTGCTCCAAAGCATGGAGGTGCTACAATTCCTTAACGAAACAGCTGCATCATTTTTTTCCATGGCAAAATACTGTATTTTCCCCTGATCTCATTCCACAAAATGGCCAAGTTCTTTTTCTTGAAACTTCCAAAAATTATATTCGGCCTGAGGCAGCATGGAAAATCTCAGCTTGAACAGTTAAAGCTTGGCAAAATTATCAGCAAATGAAAACAAAGTGTTATAATAGAAAATGTTAGGCTTCCTTCACTTAAGCAGTCCAACTTATAATTAAGCAAATGGAGTTACACCAATTTGAGGCTCTTATCTCAATATTACATGTAAAAAGGCTGAGGCACAGAAGTAACAGTAGTGGAAAAAAGCTCAGAAGGCATGGATGTTTATTTTGCTTTGGATACGTACCAGACATCAGCCTACAAAAACTACCACTTGAATTCACACAAAAACCTGTTTTTCATAGGTAATCAATATTCACTCCTGTTTCCATTTGGTTTTTGGGAACTATACCTGTTCAGAAAGTGGAGTTAAAAATTCAAGTGTGCAATATTTACCTGCTTTTCTATGAAATTTCAATATTTTCTAAAAGTCCTGGAAATTCATGAGAAGAGCCCCTTGCATTTATTTGGATAGTTGCCTTTTGGCACCAGCTGAAACCAAGATGTGCGGAGAAAGTTAAAAATATTTAAAATAATTAACCAGAAATGTCTGGATTTGTGTCAGAACTGTGGGTGAAAATTCTGGGCGGAGGCATCTTATATTTTATCCCTAATCCTCAGCTCCAATCAAAAAAAGGTTTTAAATAAACAAATACCTTCATTCCATTGTGGGAAGGCTCTTCTATAATAATTAGGATCACGTCCTATGAGATAAGACCATTCTAAGATTGTGTAGCTTCTAGAACAGTCAGTTTCACTTCATGTTTTCATCTCTATTTCCCTCATGAGCTCACACATTTCAGATAAATCATAACTGTATGTGTTAATTTATAGAACATCCATACTGCTATTTGTTACAAGTAAATGCCCTTTCAAATTATGATTTACTTAATGGCATATGGCTAACTAACACAACGTTATTTAAAACCACCATTTATCTGGCTTGTCATGGTTTCTTATTAAAATATGATTTTAGTATAAGCCTTTAAGTAATATGAATAAATATTAAAACTTGTGTCAAGAACGCTTATGATATGCCTTTAAAAAGTATGGCATTCAAATGCATAAGAAAAAAAGCACAGTGGCAGAACTTGAAACATTTCAGACACAACAAGTTCATACTGAATATAGGGCTTGCTTCTGCTCCCATTGTCAACAATAAAAATCCCATTGACTTCAATTGCAGTAGGATCCTGGAGATAGAACAGAAGATAACAAATTTATCAAGTATCGCAATGTGGATGGGAAAAAAAACTCAGTGAGGTGGAGTGCAGAACTCACAGCCCAGGGCTAGGCTAAGGCAGGGATTCTCACAACAATTTTTTGGTGGCCTCACAGTGCAGCCACCATCATCTTGCTGGTGGCCAGTCTGACAATTTTTCCTGAAATTTAAGTATAACTTTAGAAAAAAAATCTGCACATATCCATGTCCAAATTATAGTAATTTATTTACATAGGATTTTTTTCCAGATTCAATAATAAAAAATAATGTACATTTGTCTCTAGTCTTTACCGGACCTAAACAGACTAGGAACACAAATAAGGTGCTTTGTAGGTTCTTGTCTTTTGCTTTATTTTCAAGCCATGCTAGTTACTAAGTCTGCTGTGAAAGTGATATTATGAAACATACAAATGTTTCATAATATACACTTTTCACAACAGACTTACTCAACCCCGGCAAGCCCTGGAGGGGGAGGGGGATGTGAAAGCAGCGGGGGCCAGCGGCACTGGATGAGGGGGTGACCTTGGGTCCAGAGCTCACCACTGTTTGGCCAGGGAATGGAGCCTGAAGCCTCGTAGCTGGAGCCTGCCACCTGCCACCCAAGGGCTGAAGCCTGACCGACACGCCCTGGGAAGGTGGGGGAACTCCCTGGCTGCCTGCTCCTCTAGTTTTTGTGTCTCCAGATGTGAGCAGGTCCCAACCACTGCTGGCAGCCTTGGGTGAGGGGGCCACTGATTCTCCCTCTGCCCCATCACCACCCAGGAGGCTATGGCCACAAGAAAAGTCCCTGTTGGCCACATGCGGCCACGGTGGCTGCATTCGAGAAATGCTGGGCAAAGGGGACTTTAAGCTTCCTTTGCAGATTCCCAATCCTGAGGTGCTCCAAGAGCTAGAGAGGCCCCTTAGGTAATGTAAACAGTCCCCTCCCCCTTTTTTAGACTGTCTAAGTTACAGAACTACAACAGCCTCACCTTGCTGTTCTATTGACTGCACTGCTGCCCAAAATTTCTGCAATGTTGAGGCCCCACCCTTACACTAGGGCTTGCAAAGGGGGTCCTTGGGAGACAACCTGACAGCTGTCTTCTATCATGACTGAGCTGTGGGAACTACCTTTACACCAGTGGTTTTCAACCTGTGGCCCGTGGACTATGTCTAAGCAGTCAGCAAAAGATTGTCATTGCCATCGAACAGTGGTTTGCAGCCTGTAGTCTGTGGACCACTTGGGGGGAAAGCAAGCTATGTCTAATATTCCCAAAGGGTTCTGCACCTCCATTTGAATTTTTTAGTGGTCTGCAAATGAAAAAAGGTTGAAAACCACTGCATTACCCCACTCCAGCCCACTTGCATAGTGTAAAGGAGCCAGAGTGGTTGAGAATACCACCCAAGGAGTTGAACATGGTTAGAAAGCATAAGCCAGTAATGAGCAGAAAACCTATTAACTATGACAACATATAAATCCAGAAATCTATAGTGTCTTTATTAAAATGCAAAAGCTGAAAGTTCATATTTTAGTTAATGGTGACACAAGCAATGAAAAATCCAAGTAGCTTCTAAAGAATGAAATGGTGGCCCATTAATAAAGAACTGAGGGCTTATCTGGCAAGGCAGGGTGTGAATCTGTAGAGTTCTAGCATACAGTGCACTAACTGGCTGCATGGACCCTGCTATTAGGCACTAAAAATTCCATAGTCAAAGTGCACTACAGAACCTTTACTTCACAGTAGCAGGGTCCACATAGCTAGTCAGCACATGGCAAGGATGTGTGCTGCAGATTCGCACCCTGACTTGCCACGACTAAATATCCATGTAGACAAGTCTGGATGATATAAATGTTAATTTTAGAATTTGGAGGAAAATAAATAACTCACAGAACAGCTGAAGGAATATAAACATTCAGAACAGAATTGTTGGGGTTAGAAGGGACCAAACTAGTATTGGAGTGGTCATCTAAACCGTCCCCTTGCTATGCCCTTGCCTGTAGCAAGACTGCAGTCTCCTGTGAAGAGGACTAATGATGTGCGGAAATCCAGCCCACAGCTGACACCGCCTTCAAATGCAGCAAATGCAATTGAGACTGCCACTCTCGTGTGGGGCTCCACAGCCACAACAGATGCTGTACAACCATCAACTAAACATTCCCCATGGGCGCATATCCATCGTCTCTCGAGACTAACGGACGCCAACAACAATGCATCAGTGTTGACATTTGAGATGAACCTTGGCATTTTTTAGATATTATATTTTACATCACACTTTTTTCTGTGTGGAAATATGAAAGGAATGAACAGGTGAGTAAGAACTACAGTTAGTGTTGTGAATGTGGCATGATCTTAAGCAACAGACCCGCTTCCTGGGTATGTTCAGAGTCTTATTCTGTGCCTTTGATGTCTAACAAACAAAACAAAACCAAGCCTACTTACTCCTTTTATTCCTGCAGAGCCAGTTCAGCTGCATGTGAGTGAGTAGGATTCTATCCTGTCTCAGGCATCATTATCTGAACTATGAGCTAAATGAACAGAATTTCTTATTGCCAGTGATGTGTGAACCAGAAAGAACTCCACTTGACTTTAAAATCCCAGGGTGAATTTGTAGGTCTGGCAGTTTAATTTACATGTAAAGAGATTTTTTAAACAGATTTGACTTGGAAGTCACTGACAGACAATACATACGGAATCCTAGGAAGCCACTTTCATACATTAATTTTTCAGTGCCATGGAAAACTGCCAGTTACACTTTATAGCACAGAGACTGGTTCTATTGCAGTGGCAGTACATCACATTAAGGTTTTTATTGTGTGTGTGTGTGCGTGTGCACACGCGTGTGTGTGTGGTTCTGTTTTCTGATAACTAAATAACATTCTCATAACTGGGAAGCTATTTACATGGATAAACTACTTGTTATCTCTTTATTCGCAGGCTTAGTACATATATCTTTAGAATCCAGATGCATTAGCTACATCACATTTACACTGTAATTAGTCACATAGTTAGAGTTTTTGATAAATAATAAATGATTACTGATAACAAAGCATAAGCACAGGGTAATCAATCACTGTATGAGAATGTGTAAATTTTTTACCTGTACCAATAAGCTCTGGAAAAAAGAAATACATTATAAGTTAAATCTTGCCTCCACAAAACTAGATTTGAGTTGCTTGACTTAGGGCTGGTCTATTCCAAAGTTGTAAGTCTCCCTAAGTTACGCTACTTCAGTTATGTAAGTTACGTAACTGAAGTCGATATAATTTAGGTCAACTTACAGCAGTGTCTACACCATGCTGTGTCGACAGGAGACACTCTCCTGCTGACTTACCCTTCTGCCTCTTGGGGAATACAGATGTTGATGGGAGAGCGCTCTGCATCAACTTAGCTTGTCTTCCCCAGACCCGCTAAATCAAAACTATTGCATCGATCGCAGCAGTGCCAATTTAGCTGTAAGTGTAGACAAGCCCTTAGCTAGAGCTCTTGCATATACTGCATCATGCAAGGAAAACCACATTGGAACTCATTCTGCCTGGACAGACAGCAGCTAGCAGACTGAGGGAAGGGAGAGCCTTCTTGGACAGATCTGGGCACCCTACTCCACTTTGCTTCTACCTTCCAAAGATCAGAGATGTCTGGGAGGGAGGCAGAAGCTTCCCAGGAGCTGACAGGAAATTTGGATAGGGGAGGGAACAGGAAAGTTGGGCCACCAACATTTTCACAAGTGTGTGGCGGAAAGGGGAACAGAGCTGTATCTGATCCGGTAGGCTCTTTTTGATCCCGCCTCTGCTCTTGTGAACATGGTGTGATTTAGCCTTCTGGCTCCCTCCTTCCCTATCAAACAGTACTGGTATGCTTCCTGGCCACCCCTACCACTTCCTTCACAGGCCTCTAACTCCTGAGAGAAGAGCAGGATGCATAGAGCTGCCAGTGGAGAAGAACAACTAACGGTCTTATGGATCATTTAAAAAAAAAGAGATTTTATCATTAAAAGTATATCCTGTTGGTTATGATGCAACATAACACAGGGGCTCCCATATTTTGTTTGTTTTTCACATACCCTAATAGCTTGTGCCATGTTTTGGTAGGTTTCAAGACTGAGAGTTAGTTACTTGGCAATATGTTCATACCAGATGGGAAAGAACCAAAATATATGCATTTTCAGATGCCCTATCACCTTCATTCAGAAGGGCAACAAATCCTGAGGCAGTGCCAACAAAAACCTAGGACACCAAGAAGTTAGTAGGAGCAAGAGAGATGGGGAAGGGGGTGATATCTATCATTACATGCAGGGTAACACTGTTGCTACAACATAAAGTGCCAGTGGCTAATGCACTGACATGGCACAAGGAACACAGTGGTTGCATGGAGTTAAATCTACAATGGGGTATGCAAACTTTGTATAAAAGAGAAAACTTGTCAAGAGCCCGAAGAATGCACCTAATTTGCAAAAGAGCATACTGCAGTCATCCTTGAATACAATGACACAGATACAACAGTCCCCATCAAAAAAGCCATTGGGATGAAGATAGGGTGGTGAGTGCCGTCACCTGTAGTCTCCAGAGGCTGCACCAACATGTTCTAAAAGCAAGCAGTCATAGGCTGTTTTGTGCAGCTTGGAGAGATTCATTTGGCATGAGTGCTGCACTTTGGTCAGTCATGGACTAGGAAATTGAGATGCAGTAAACTGGTTCAAGTTATATATGGGCTGAGTTATATCATAAACACATGCAACACATAGATTCTGTAGGGTTTGACTATGAACACCCCCTGGAGAGATGGGGCCAGTGTAGTGCAGGCACCAGTCTACTCCATCCCTATGGATGGAGTAAAGTGTGCACTGAGCAGCCCAGGGTGAGACTGTCTCCCGTAAGGTACAGAGTCTAAAAGGTGTTCCTGCTGGGATGCCATGCAGAGCTGTGTGGAAGTGATACACTTTAGCCCACTGTAGTTCATCATTTCATGAAGCAGGACTTTCAGGAATTATGATATATGCAGCATTTCTGATGGCCTGATATTGTGGCAATGACTTCAATTACACTAAGGACAATGGACTAAATCATGCTCTTAGTTATGCTTGTGTAAATCTAGAAGATGTCCACTGAAGCCACCAGAGTGCTTTCAGATTTACAACAGTGCAAATGACAGCAAAGTTTGCACCCTGATGTGTAGCATGAAATGCTTTATATCCTACAATGCGTATTAGAACTCAGTGCCCAGGATTGAACTAAGAACTGAGTTATCCATACATGTAAATTAATCCACTACATTGCCAATTGAAAGCAACATCAAAGATACAGAGAAAGATCTAAAAAATACCCCAAAAACCTTATGGTGTTTGCTGAGAGAGATGAGGTGTTAGCAGTCTTGAAGAGAAAACAATTGAACATGACAAACTTTGACAGCAATTCAAAGCCTGCCTCGAATCAGTAAAATAAAAGTTGATTCCTGAGGACATCATGAATACATGACCTTGGGACTATATCTTATGGGACATGAATGTTTATATGAACTCTGTTTTTAGATCCAACCTGCATTGGCTACAAAATAACCTGGTTAATAGGCCTAGCTTTGCTAAATTGCCTTACCCTTGACTGAATTTCAAATGAATTAATAAAGCAGAAAAAAATATTTTAAACTGTTTTGTTTAAGGTTAAATGAAAACTACAAATTATTGTGATTTTAACACTATTTTGCTGTTATGTGTTGTTGGTGCTTGAAGCAAGATTCCTGAATAAGTGACTTAGTCACACAGTTTAAGGTAAGCAAAGTAGGAAAAGCATTATCTCAGTTAGGAGCTTGCCCAGAAACGCAGCACTTCTCGCAGCGATAGGAGTAAAAACTCTTAGTGAATATCTACACTTCGAGCTGGAGGTGTAAATCCTAGCTAAGAGACTTACCTATGCTAGTGCGATCAGAGCTAAAAACAAAGTGTAACTTTGGGAGTTTATGGGGCTAGCTGCCCTCCATACTTAACCATCCAAGATCTGAGGTATGTAGTCGGGGTGGCTAGCCCACACTGCCTCTTTTGCCACTGAAACGACACTATGTTTTTAGTATTCTAATTCAATCAGAACTAGTGAGGATATGTCTTCTTGAGCTGGGAATTCACCTCTGGATGCAAATATGGAAATAACTTTAGTCTCCCAGGGCTATGCATGCTCCTACGCATCCTACCTCCCCTTGATTAATTATGTACTCTTACCATAAGGTGTCTGGGAAATAACTCTCTGGCTTCTCCAAATGTATCATTACAGAAGATATTGCGTAAATAATTAATTACTCCACTTGTCCACTTGCACAGAATAGACAACTATAGTTATAATGGATGACACAGACAAAACAATTCAAATGATTTGTACTGTTCCAGTTAATAATGGGTTACTTTGTAACGGCAGAATAACTGTACTGTCCTTACAATACTTTATGGAGCTTCCAGTGAAAGAATATACTGGTGTCTTTGGGAAAAAATACAAAATCCAGATTCAAATTGTAGGTCTTAGTTTAGGGCTCAGATAGATTTAAAGCAAGCAGGCTCTTGGTTGGAGCAGGGAAGAGAACAGATGACCATTTCAAAATTAATGACAAGTCATCATCTAAAGGTTCAAGAGTTCTTTTCATTTAGTGCACTCTTAAATGTTGGTGCCTTATGAGAAGGTGATCCAAACCTTCTGAAAACTCTTTTTTTGTCATACTTTTTCTTATCCTAGCTTAACTGGATATTTTCCCCTTCCTGTGCTGTACACAAGAAATCCCTGGTCCCCAGCACTCCTGACCCCTAACTTTTGTGATATTGTATCTGAAGAGTCACAAGTGTGCACAACTCTCTCTGCTAGAAGCAAGTCTTGTATACTGTATGCCTGGCCTAAATCACTGATACACCACAATATATCAATGTCCAAACTCAAGAGTTCAGAATGTTTCATCTGGGACAGTAGATATTGACTCAAATGGGATCAAGACACATTGTTGGAGAAAGGTGGGTAAAGCTTCCCACAAGTTGCCTATATTTGGTTTGTGTTCTAAGGCCTTGAATCTAAGGCTGTTAAGATGGCACTTTTCATTAGCATAAACATTAAAAGTATAAAATTGTTTTAAAAATGGAAAATATGAAAACAAACAGAATGACACTGTAAGACATTAAGAATGACTTGGATAGGATGCCCATTGCACATGAAGAGTCCATTGGTAGGGCACTGGACTGAATCAGACTTGGATTCTAGTCCTAGCTTCACCACGGACCTCCTGTATGGTCTTGGTCAGGTCTTCTAAATTCTGTAACAGTTTCCTTGTCCTTTGAATGCAAGAGCCACCTGGTCCAGAAAACAGACTTTTTTTTCTCCACTAAAGACTTCAAAAGCAATTCACTTTTGTCAATGTTTTTTCCATTAAAACATTTCATGTTGTCAAAAACTGAGACCCATAAGAGTTTGTTTGAAAAGTTCTTAGATTTTTGACTATTCCCCCCCCACTTCTGCTCCCCACTGTTGAGTTCTCTGAACTTTCATACAAATGCCACCAGAACCACCCTGCACTCTAGCCACAACCTTCTAACCTACCCATCCAGACTCCCCCAGCCAAGCTCCTTTCTCTATTAAATTCCCCCAGGCAGATCGCCCTCAGCCAGGTCACCTTTATGTGGGCCTGCACACATACGTTCCAGGAATGAGGTACATGCCCTGGTTCAACAAAAATAGTGCGTGTACTCAGAAATCCTTGTCCACCTTCTGAATGCTTTGGAATCACTCCCCCCCTCCTCTTCACAGAGTTGTTTTGTATTTGTGAATATAAGTGTGAACTCAACTATGAATCAGTGGCTAACTAGCAGTAGCTTCAAAAGAGAACATACAGAAATACAACGAAGGTCTGCTGATGAAACAGGCAGAAGCATGATCTGAATGAAAAAATTACAGCATGGCTGGTGGGCTTCCTGCTACAAGTAACAAATAATGTAAGATTGTTAGACGGTATGATACCACCTACTTATCATTTGAATATAAACTTCAAGTTTTGAAGACAGTGAACCAGTTCCTTGCTCAGTCATTTCCTATAAACTGTTATGCAACCATTCTGTGAATTCTTCCCTACTTCAGTGTCACCTCAATACAAAGCACAATTCTTTAAAAGACAAATCTCATGTATTTTTTATAAAGAGAAAGCTAAGTGTTTTGAAAGAAAGTCACAAAACAACATCTCTCAGTGACATTAATGAGAAGGCCCTAGAATGTCATAACATGTATATTTGAGGACTGCTCAAAGTGGGAAACCTCATTCAGCTAGTGAGACTCTCATGTTGCCTCTGGCAATAGACACGGTGTTGCTGATTATTGAGGATAAAGCTGCAAAACAGCTTGACACTGTTTTTTTTAACAGTGAGTCATGAAGAATTCAAGACATGGCTTTTTAAGTAAAGCAAACGCTCATAGAATGTGTAAATTGGTGTGGGTTTTTTATTGCAATTAGACAAAAGTCAATATTACTAATTTTGCTCAACTTCTTATGTATGTAAGGTTTGAATCAAATGACAAAGAAGAGCTCTCATTTTGTGAAGCTCTATCAAGATGTACAACTTCTTTTCAGGCAATGAAATTGGAAGCAATCATCAAAAACTTCTTCATACAGATGTGAGATGGCTATGCTGGGGTAAGGTGTAGACTTGTCTCTTTGAGCACCATTCTAAGGTAGTTTTATTAAGTGATTTTAGTTTTGAATGTTTTGAATGCTTTGTAGTTGAGTTATGGCTGTTAAGACTAGCTTATTTAGCTGATTTGTCCATTATCTAAATGAACTGACCGCCTATTTACAAGGAATGAAAACCATGGCCTTTTAATGTTCATGACAATACCAAGGCAACATTAAAGAAACTGCAGTTTATAGCACAAGGAGAAAGGCAAAATTGACAATCACTCCCAACCTTGGAAAATTTTCTAATTGAAAATGCATTGAAAATTCATCCTGATCTCATGGCTGACACAAGGGAATATTGTCTGAATTTGGTCATCAAGTTTAATAAACACTTTCTCGACAGCATAACAAATGAGAATTGGAGCAGGGTCCATTTTCAGTAGAAAAAGAAATCCTGTCAGATGGCTCAAATTTCAAATTCAAGAAAGTTCAACTCAATGACTTTTGGTTAAGAAGGAGTGAGGAGTTTACCTTGATACCAGATAGACCTTTGACAGTTTTGATGACCTTCAGTACTATGTAACTCTATGAGACTTATTTTTCTACCCCAATTGCCATGAAAAAACAAGTATGGGATGAACCTTAGTGCAGAATGGACCTTCAACTGAAGCTGATATCTCAAACCGAATCAATATCTCAAAAGGAGAAATTTGCATGTGCTGCTTAAAACATCAATTTTTTAATAAGGTGGTATATGAACTAATAAAGTTTAGAAACTACTGTTCTAACCAATACAAGGTCCTAATGTGAGTTCAACATCTCATTGAGAAAAGGTTACTAGACTGGAATGAACTCCAGGTTTGGATAAAGTACTTATAGCTAGAAACCAGTTTTACAGTTCCTTGGCTCCACCCCATTATTTGTTTTATCCAGTCCCCTCCTCCTGTGCATAGTGGGTTTTTTTTGTTTGTTTGTTTTTGTTTTTTGCTTGGTTTTGTCTTTTTCCTTTTTCTTATAGTAAAACAATTGTCTAACTCACAACTTCTGAGTAGGGGGTCATAATGGCCAACCATCAAATTATGCATATAAAAATGAATACTAAGAACAAAAACTAATATTTGACAAAAACAAGGAGGAGTACTTGTGGCACCTTAGAGACTAACAAATTTATTTGGGCATAAGCTTTCATGGGCTAAAACCCACTTCATCAGATGCATGGAGTGGAAAATACAGTAGGCAGGTATATATACACAGTGCATGAAAAGATGGGAGTTGCCTTACCAAGTGGGGGGTCAGTGCTAACGAGACAATTAAATTAAAGTGGAAGTGGGCTATTCTCAACAGTAGAATACCAAGGGAGGAAAAATCACTTTTGTAATGGTAACGAGACCAATGTAATCAGGGTGGCCCATTTCAAACAGTTGACAAGAAGGTGTGAGTAACAGTCAGGGGAAATTAGTATGGGGAAATCAGTTTTTGTAGTGACCCATCCACTTCCAGTCTTTGTTCAGGCCTAATTTGATGGTGTCCAGTTTGCAAATTAATTCCAGTTCTGGAGTTTCTCATTGGAGTATGTTTTTGAAGTTTTTTTTGTTGAAGAATTGCCACTTTTAAGTCTGTTATTGAGTGTCCAGGGAGACTGAAGTGTTCTCCGACTGGTTTTTGAATGTTACAATTCTTGATGTCTGATTTGTGTCCATTTATTCTTTTGCGTAGAGACTATCCGGTTTGGCCAATGTACATGGCAGAAGGGCATTGCTGGCACATGATGGCATATATCACATTGGTAGATGTGCAGGTGACAGTTTTCCACTCTTTAATCTTCAGTGGTGCATTCTTAATGCCAGATGGCACTATATAAGGGAATAGTTGATCAAAAGGGAGTCCAGTAGCTACTATCAAACCTCATATACCATTTCAAAAGGAAGTTGCCAAAAAATTGTCAGAAAATAAAAATGCCCAAGTCTTTATTCTCTAAAATAGGGGTAACTGTAAGAAGCCAACTCTGCAACCTATACCCTGCAGGTAGATTTTCCACGGACCTTTGAAGAGCTTCCTAATGGAGTTTTAATACAAGTATTCTGAGTTGTTGAACTATCCATTTTACAGACCTATGCTTTATGCTCCCAAATTCTCTATGACAGTTTGTGCTACCCTATGAAGTCTGAAATTTAGGATTTTTGATCTTGAATTATCACATAGAATCACAGAATCGCAGGACAGGAAGGGACCTCAAGAGGTTATCTAGTCCAGTCCCCTGCACTCATGGCAGGAACTAAGTATTATCTAGACCATCCATTACAGGTGTTTGTCTAACCTGTTCTTAAAAATCCCCAATGATGGAGATTCCACAACCATACTAAACAATTTATTCCAGTCCTTCACTACCCTGACAAGAAGTTTTTCCTAATATCCAACCTAAACCACCTTGCTCCAATTTAAGCCCATTGCTTCTTGTCCTATCCTCAGAGGTTAAGAAGAACAAATTTTCTCCCACCTCCTTGTAACAACCTTTTATGTCTTGAAAACGGTTATAATGTCCCCCACCCCCCACCTGCAGTCTTCTCTTCTCCAGGCTAACACACATAATTTTTTTCAATCTTCCCTCATAAATCATGTTTTCTAGACCTTTAATAATCTTCGTTGCTCTTCTCTGGACTCTCTCCAATTTGTCCACATCTTTCCTTTTTGTGTCTTGCTTACAACACTCCTGCTAATACAGCCCAGAATAACATTTGCTTTTTTGCAACAGTGTTAGACTTTTGACTCATATTTAGCTTGTGATCCACTATAACCCCCAGATACCTTTCTGCAGAACTCCTTCCTAAGCAGTCATTTCCCATTTTGTATGTGTGCAACTGATTGTTCCTTCCTAAGTGGACTACTTTGCATTTGTCCTTATTGAATTTCATACTATGTACTTCAGACCATTTCTCCAGTTCATCCATATAATTTTTAATTTTAATTCTATCCTCCAAAACAATTGCAACCCCTCCCAATGTGGTCTTGTCCACAAAATTTTTAAGTGTATTCTCTATGTTATTATCTAATCATTGATGAAGATATTGAACAGAACAGGATCCAGAACTGATACGTATGAAGCCTCACTTGATATGCCCTTCCAGCTTGATTGTGAACCACTAATAACTATTCTAAGGGAACTGTTTCCAACCAGTTATGCACCCACTTTATGATAGCATAATCTGGGTTGTATTTACCTAGTTTGTTTATAACAAGGTCATGTGAGTACAAAAAAATCAAGATATACCACATCTATCTCTTCCCCCATCTACAATCTTGTTATTTATCACCTTATCTTCTAAGTGTTTGCAAATTGATTGCTTAATTATTTGTTCCATTATCTTTCCAGGTACTAAATTTAAGATGACTGGTTTGTAATTCGCTGGATTGTTCTTACTTCCCTTTTTATAGATTGACACTATATTTTCCCTTGTCCTGTTCTCTGGAATCTATCCTGTCTTCCATGACTTTTCAAAGATAATCGCTAAGGGCTCAGATATTTTCTCAGTCAGCTCCTTGAGTATTCTAGGATGTATTTTATCAGGCCCTGGTGATTTGAAGACATCTAACTTGTCTACATAACTTTTAAGTTGTTCTTTCCCTATTTTAGCCTCTGATCCTACCTCATTTTTCAGGGACAGTCACTATGTTAGATGTCTAATTACTACTAACCTTTTTGATGAAAACTGAAACAAAAAAGTCATTTAGCACTTCTGCCATTTCCACATTTTCTGTTATTGTCCCGCCCCACACCTCCTTGAGTAATGGGACTACCCTGTCCTTGGTCTTTCTCTTTCTTCTAATTTATTTGTAGAATTTCTTGTTACCCTTTATGTCTCTAGCTAGTTTAATCTTATTTTGTGCCTTGGCCTTTCTAATTTTGTTCCTACATACTTGTGTTATTTGTTTATATTCATCCTTTATAATTTGGCCTAGCTTCCACTTTTTGTAGGACTCTTTTTTTGAGTTTCAGATAATTGAAGATCTCCTGGTTAAGCCAGCATGTTCTCTTGCCATACTTCCTATATTTCCTATGAAATGGGATAGTTTGCTCTTGTGCCCTTAATAATGGTTCTTTGTTTTTCCCTTAGACTTGCTTCCCATGAGATCTTATCTACTAATTCCCTGAGTTTGCTAAAGTCTGCCTTCTTGAAATCCATTATCTTTATTGTGCTGTTTTCCCTCCTACCATTCCTTAGAATCATGAACTCTACCATTTCATGATCACTTTCACCTAAGCTGCCTTCCCCGTTCAAATTCTCAACCAGTTCCTACCTATTTGTCAAAATCAAATATAAAACAGCCTCTCCCCTAGTAGCTTTCTCCGTCTTCTGTTATTAAAAAAATGCTTCCAATACATTCCAAGAACTTGTTGGATAATGTGTGTCCTGCTGTGTTATTTTCCCAACAGATACCTGGGTAGTTGAAGTCCTCCATCATTACTAAGTCCTGTGCGCTAGATGATTTTTTCAATTGTTTAAAAATGACCAGTTGTTTAAAATGTTAGTTGTTTAAAAGATTACTACAACCAGGGGATTGACTTAGCCATGGAAATAATCATTTTAAAAATATTCTATAGCATCAGTATTCTGTATACTATGTTTGGGTACTTACATAGTCATAATAGATGAGATGCATGTCTTTAGAGGAGATAGGCATTGATTCCACTATAGTGTCATAGAATCATAGAATATCAGATTTGGAAGGGACCTCAGGAGGTCATCTAGTCCAACCCCCTGCTCAAAGCAGGACCAATCCCCAACTAAATCATCCCAGCCAGGGCTTTGTCAAGCCTGACCTTAAAAGCCTCTAAGAAAGGAGATTCCACCACCTCCCTAGGTAACCCATTCCAGTGCTTCACCCTCCTAGTGAAAAAGTTTTTCCTAATATCCAACCTAAACCTCACCCTCTGCAACTTGAGACCATTACTCCTTGTTCTGTCATCTTCTACCACTGAGAACAGTCTAGATCCATCCTCTTTGGAACCCCCTTTCAGGTAGTTGAAAGCAGTTATCAAGTCCCCCCTCATTCTTCTCTTCTGCAGTGGCAAGTGTGATTTGTTTAATGAATGTTTGTAAATTGAATGATGTATTGTGAAATCAATAACATGAATTACAGTTAAGGTTATAAATTCTGTTTATTTGAACATACCGGAATTAGATCTTGAAAAAATGTCTGTCAGCTTTGGTGGAGTTTTTTAAACATAATCCCTTAGCTATAAAATGGCCTTTGTGTGTATCAGACACTGCTGTATCAGTACACAAGAGAGTGATGTGAAACTGAGGCAGGCATGTCCCTAGTAATTATAAAGTATAATAGCATCTGATGTTTCTCACCTGTTGAGTTCTTGAGACTACACCTTCATTATGAATCCAGAGTTTCCACAACAGAGTAGCTAGAGAGGCAGAGAGGCACAAGGGGCTTAGGACAGAAACAACAAAATAATCCAGTCATTAGGTATTTAGAATATAAAAATTATTCTCTCTGCAATTGATATACCTGGGGTTTTGATCAGCCTCAATATTAGGGTAATACATCACAGATGGTGGAATTGTTCAGTCAAGTATTTTATCATCAAGCTACTATTGTGTATCTTTAATCCATTTTAGATTACCTTCTAATGGAGCCAGGCTACCATTCAGTAATCAGTCACAAATCTACATATTGACACACAATTACCAGCAAGTTTATAAGTGTGGATATATTTGTGACTGATTGCCAGCTGCAGCTGTTTTCATTGTCCGACTGTTGCAGCATGATGTATCCATGTAGGTTAGTAGAGGGATTTTTAAAACTATGTATCAATTTTAACATTTCTCCCCTGTAGTGGGGCAGCTGCCCCACTCCTGGAGAACAGGGGTTAAAAAGCAGCCAACCTAGGATGATTGGGGAAGCAGCCACAGCTGGGGCCATGCCAATCAGGGCCCAGCTGGCCCTGATAAAAGGACTGTGGGGCCAGAAGGCAGGGAGTCTCACTCTAGCCCTGGAATGGGAAGGGCTAGCTGCCTGGGAGCAAGGTATCTGGAGTGGCGTGATGCTGGGGAAGGGCAAAGGGAGCTGGGGAACTCCAGCCTGGTAAACCCCCAGGCTGCAGGCCTTGGTGAAGGCCTACAAAGGTACTGGGGCTGCAGAGATACAGCCTGGGAATAGGAAAGGCAACAGGTCCTACCCCCTTGCCAATGATGAGTGGCCATTACAGACTGCAGTCTGCCCCAAGGAAAGGGAGCTAGATGGTTACTGGAAGTAGCCACTGAGGTAAGATGGGTTTAGAGGGTTGGGGGTTCCCCTGGGAGGGGAACCCAGAGTAAGGGGGTACTGCTGGGGTGTAACCCTAAGGGAAAGGGTACCGAGGTCTGGAAGGGACATGGGGACTGAGGCAGGTGAGACACCCACTGGCAGAGGGCGCTCCGAAGGCTGGAAAGAGCTATTTCCCAAGATGACCAGCAGGAGGTACCGTGCTGGTGAGTCTTTGCTTTGCTACATTCTCCCCTCCCCCCGCCCCCTTCAGTCCTGTTTTTTCCCCCTTTAACATTTTTAAGCACTGGTGTGTTTGCTTTTCTGGCACCAGTTTGTTTTTTGTTTGCATACACAGCTACCCATGAGCAACTTTAACCTCAACAGGATCACTTGTGTGAGTAAAGGTATTCATGTGCTTGGTGTCTGCAGGAACAGGCCCCTAAGCCCTGGTTCTGCAATTGGTAGTGTGTGGGCAGACTGCTGCACCCACACAGATTCAATTTAAGCCAATAGGACTCTGTGTGGGAGCTATCATCTGTAGAATCAGGGCTGTATTCAATAATTCATGTAACACATTTGCATTAAACAAAAAGTGAAGCTTGCACTTTAGTAAAACTGCTATTGCAAACAGTTAAATGTGTGCCACTGCATTACACCGATATGTGATCTGAAAAAAGTTGATCTAGTTTTTACTGATTAAATAGCTCAGGGGTCTCAAATACGTGGCCCGCTGGGCTCCCCATGCCCCACCCCCCCCTTTTAATACCCCCATGCAGTTCCTGCTGCCAGACAGTTGTTCTGGTGGTGGGAACTGCCTGGGGGTATAAAAAAAAAAGGGGGGGGGGGGGGACGGGCCGCAGGGAAGAGCTCCGTGGGCTGCATGGGAAGAGCTTCGCAGTTTCTGGGAGGGAGGGGGGAGGAACAGGAAGCCGTGCGCACAGGGGAGGAGGTGGAGAAGGGGTGGGGCCTAATGGAAGGGGTGGAGTGGGGGCAGTGAGGGGGTGGGGTCAGTGATGTGGCCCTCAGGCCAATGCACTAGTCCTCATGTGGCCCTCGTGGTAATTTGAGTTTGAGACCCCCTGAAATAGCTGATGCTGTATAACAAATTATACACTAATGATAAGAAACCCATATTCAGCTTCCAACACTTCCTAAATAGTGTATTGTTTAAATGACAGCTCATTTTTAAACATGTCTGTTTCGTACATTTCTCCAATAACCCTGTTACCATGCTTTTACAGCAGTTTTAAAACACAGAATTAACATGGAAAATTGGTAATGGCCAAGATGGCGACCATTATACTAGCTCTTGTATAAGACACCAGGAACCTCCAAAGGTAAAATATAAGCTGGCATGGTTTGAACTCAAGAGCCAAGGCCCCCTTGCTAGGACTGTACTAGACTCCCATCCTTTGTGGATCAGGCACAAAAAGGGGATCTGTAACATGTCATCAGTGGGTTACACCAGCAGAAATAGTTTCCATACTAGAAGGAGTAGCGAGAAGTTGAGATTCTGAACATGTGTGACCAGCGTGGAGAATATTGTTGACCAGGATTGAGAATCATTTCTTGATGTGATCAAAACAGTCTGAAATTTTTTTCTTTAAAATTGATGCTGGCCACTTCCACTGCAACACCTCTCCTTGCTCCAAACATGCCTTTTTTCCCCAGGGGTTGTATGGAAGGGTGACACAGTGTCAGCTAGGCTGATTGTATGTCCTCTTCCATGATTGGGAGTTTCCTTTCCATGCTCACCATCTGGACATTGTAAAGGAAACACAAATGAACTGGAAATATCATCTACTGCATCAGACAATAGTGAAGAGTCTATAGTTAGCATAGACAAATGGGGCAAGGAGCCATTTGTTGGTAGAACTCAGGGATTACATTGGCCACATAACATGTGAAGGGGCACTCCCTCATTTTGGTGATGGGGAGACTAACGAGCTCTTCTAGGCCTGTTCAGTACTAACAAGGAGCACCTGTAAGGATTGCTCTGCCTGGAGCAAGGGGAGCATAAAAGGTGTAAACTTGCTGCAGGAAGTGGTGGTGAACAGGAAGGGGGCTGCTCCACCTCAGAGACTGCTGACAGAGGGGACAACTGCAGGACTCATCACCCCTGAAGCTGCACAGACCCCGAGCGCTCTCCCATCAACTCTGGTACTCCACGGGAGCAAGAGGCGCAGGCGATGGGAGAGCGTCTGCTGTTGACTCACTGCAGTGAACACATCACAGTAAGTAGATCTAAGTACATTGACTTCAGCTACGTGAATAACATAGCTGAAGTTGGGTAAATTAGATTGATTTCCCCCCACTGCCCCAGTGTAGACCAGGTCTTAGAGACACCAAAGGAAACAAGAAAGTTCCTTGGGGAAAAGGTAGCATACAACCACCATAAAACTAGAAAGACTGTTCATAGTAAAATGGCAACAAATCATAGCAGTCCTGCTGAAACTTCTGAAAAGTAGAATCCTTGACACCTTTGCAAATACAAGTGGAAAAGCAATCTCATGAATTTGACCACAGTAAGCAAGGAAAAGCAATAATGAGATACAATAGTAACAGTAAACTAGGAATGGAAATTTGGATGGGTTTGTAAAGCAAAGTGGGACAGAAGTAATGACATATCTCGTTAAGGCCACTGCTTTTTAATTTGAGAGGCCCAGCATGGCTGGAAGGCACCAGATATTTCCCTGGAATAGAAAGTTGGAGTGTTTCTAATAAAATACCATTTAACTCTCTCCTTCTACAATATGTATAGCCAAAAGCCCACAAAATTATACTGTTTAAAGAATATTTTCAGATGAAGCCCTGCAAATTGATAAGCTTTGCACTGTAGGTTCAATATGCTTTAACACTGATTTTAGCAGCCTGCTAAACCCAGGGTTGTGAGTTCAATCCTTGAGGGGGCCATTTGGGGATATGGGGCAAAAATTGGGGATTGGTCCTGCTTTGAGCAGGGGGTTGGACTAGATGACCTCCTAAGGTCCCTTCCAACCCTGATATTCTATATTCTATGATCTGAGGAAATCAAAAAGAAATAAAATTTTAAAAATGGATCTCAACTTCCATTGAAAAAGCCCTTACCTTGTTCTATAGAAATGTCACTGGATAAAGAAACCTATTTTCCAAATATCGTGTGCCAAATAGTCAGGATGGCTTCTTTTATATTGATTCAAACCTGTAAATACAATAACCCATCACCTGCTGCATGTCTGTCTATCTCAAACTAAAAACTCCATTTTGTTCTATGAACACCATTTTGAGTGTAAACCGCATTGCATTTTCTCTGTTGAATTTATACCCTGATCTTGGACTGAGATTCCAAGAGATACTGGGCATGGAACCACTGCCCTGGAGTTTGGACTTTGGGGTGTGAATAGCAGTGTGCACCAAAGTGCTCCAGTGTAACTCCCCAGTGTGAACTCTGCAGGCACAAACTAAAAGGTTCCTAGTTTGCATTAAGATACTCTTGTTTGAAGAGGGCTATGTTAATGCAAAGTAGGATCCTTTTAATTGTGCCCACAGCCTCCACCTGGGGGTTACAGTGCTTCATGTTATGCTCTGCTATTCACACCCCATAGTCTGAGCTGCAGGGCAGTATAGATGTGCCCTCTGTGGGTATGTCAACACTGCAACTAGATGCCCATGCCAGCTGACCCAGGGGCTTATGGGGCTTGGGTTCTCATTGATATGTAGACTTCCAGGCTTTGGCTGGAACCTGGGCTCTGGGACCTTCCCTCCTCACAGGGTATTACATTTACAATTGTTTCCAGTACTGCCATCAAGTGTTCAAAAATCATGGATCAGACCCTTTCCCACCTCCAAATTGAGATTATTTTTTTAAAAAATATTATTTGGGGTTCTTTTCACTTGCCCTCTCATTTTTGAGCTTGTAGGAGTCACATTTCCCAGCATTCTCTAAAACAGAGGACTTTTTTTTTTTTAATCAAGTACTTTAGAAGCAGGAAGCCTGCTAAACAACCAGTGGGGCCACTGGACGATTGAGATGCTAAACGAGCACTCAAGGATAAGGCCATTGCAGAAATACTAAATTAATTCTTGGCATTGGTCTTCACAGTTGAGGATGTGAGGGAAATCCCAAACCTGAGCCATTCTTTTTAGGTGACAACTCTGAGGAACTGTTGCAGGTTGAGGTGTCATTAGAGGAGGTTTTGGAACAAATTGATAAACTAAACAGTAATAAGTCACCAGGACCAGATGGCATTCACCAAAGAGTTCTGAAGAAAGTCAAATGTGAAATTGCAGAAATACTAACTAGTTTGTAACCTATCATTTCAATCAGCTTCTGTACCAAATGACTGGAGGATAGATAATGTGATGCCAATGTTTAAAAAGGGCTCCAGAGGTGATCCTAGCAATTACAGGTTGGTAAGCCTAACTGCAGTACCGGTCAAATTGCTTGAAACTATAGTAAAGAACAAAATTGTCAGACACCTAGATGAACATAATTTGTTGGAAGAGTCAACATCATTTTTGTAAGGGGAAATCATTCCTCGTCAATGTACTAGAAATCTTTGAGGGGGAAAATAAACATGTGGCCAAGGGTCATCCAGGGGATATAGTGTACTTAAGATTTTCAGGAAGCCTTTAACAAGGTCCCTTGCCAAAGGCTCTTAAGCAAAATAAGGTGTCGTGGGATAAGAGGGAAGGTCCTCTCATAGATAGGAAACAAAGGGTAGGAATAAATGGTCCCTTTTTTTCAGAATGGAGAGTGGTAAATAGAGGTGTCCCCCAGTGTTCTGTACTGGGACCAGTCCTATTCAACATTCATAAATGATCTGGGAAAAGGATTAAACAGTGAGGTGGCAACATTTGCAGATGATACAAAACTACTCAAGATAGTTAAGCCACAAGCAGACTGCACAGAGCTACAAAAGGATCTCACAAAACTGGGTGACTGGGCAACAAAATGGCAGATGAAATTCAGTGTTGATAAATGCAAAGGAATGTACATTGGAAAACATAATCCCAACTGTACGTATAAAATGGAGTCTAAATAAGCTGTTATCATTCAAGAGAGAGATCTTGGAGTCATTCTGGATAGCTCTCAGAAAATATCCACTCAATGTGCAGCAGCAGTCAAAAAAGTGAACAGAATGTTGGGAATCATTAAGAAAGGGATAGATAATAAGACAAATATCATATTGCCTCTATATAAATCCATGGTACACTCACATCTTAAATACAGTGTGCAGAGCTCAAAAAAGATATATTGGAAACGT
This sequence comes from Macrochelys suwanniensis, assembly GCA_033296515.1. Lineage (NCBI taxonomy): Eukaryota > Metazoa > Chordata > Testudines > Chelydridae > Macrochelys > Macrochelys suwanniensis. The sequence continues at coordinate 132,244,780 of CM065776.1, read as the reverse complement.
TTCAGAAAAGAGCAACAACAATTATTAGGGGTATGGAACAGCTTCCATATGAGGAACGATTAATAAATCTTGGGACTTTTCAATTTAGAAAAGAGATGACTAAGGGGGAAATGATAGAGGTCTATAAAATTATGACTGGTGTGGGCACAGTAAATGAGGAACTGCTATTTACCTCTCATAACACAAGATCTAGCGGTCACCAAATGAAATTATTAGGCAGCAGGTTTAAAACAAACAAGTATTTTTCACCCACAGGGAAAAATTGGTGGGCGCTCAGCACCCACTGGCAGCTCCCCGCCAGCCCCGCACCCGTTACCAGAGCACTTACCTTCGCCCCGGACACCGGCTGACATTGCGGGGCCCCGCCCCTGACGCACCCAGCGGAGCTGACGGAAGTCGGCGCCTATGATGCCAATCAGGGCCCAGCTGGCCCTGATAAAAGGACTGTGGGGCCAGAAGGCAGGGAGTCTCACTCTAGCCCTGGAGTGGGAAGGACTAGCTACCTGGGAGCAAGGTACCTTCTCATTGTCAATTCCCCACAATGCCTTGTGGCAAGAGCAGAGTAAGGGAGGGCTTAGAGAATTTATTCTTTTCCTTTTCTCTCCACATCATTCCATGCTACACATTTGTTCAATCTCTTCTAGGGACTGCAGAGGAAAATGTCTCCTTCAGGTCATAATCCTGTATTCAGTTCTATTTGGGTGGACCCCTGAGCCTGCACAGAGCCCTAGTGTACTCTAAAGAGCTTCCTGCACCAAACTCATGCCATGACCAGGGCCTAAGTCAACAGTTGAGGTTGAGCTCTGGTGCCAGACATCTGCTCTGTTTAATGGTCTGGCCTCACTCTCCTACATATCTATTTTTTGAATAACTCTAATAATGGGATCTCAACTGCCTCCCATAGTAAGTTATTCCATCATCCAATTCACATTACTGTTAAAGGAGAATGTAATTATATATAAAGGTTTAGGCTATCATTTTTTTAAAACCATCACCGAACAATTCTTCTTTATTCGTTCCACTCAATAACACATTAAATTGTAAAGAAAATAAAGCAGTGTACTGCTGAGGGGTTGTTCCACTACAAAAGTCATTTGTGAGCAAACTGCAAAGCAATAGCAAATATTCCTATTACAGGATCCTCTGTGCTTGAGGATCAATTTCTCTGGCCTAGGTCTTGGCCATTCCTGGAGCAGATTTCAAGTTTCTCTGCCATTTCTAGCCAGAAATACATTTGATATAACTTCGTCTGTGGGATGCTTGTTAGGGTGCTTTTACAGCTACTGGAGAGAGAGAGAGGTTGAAGTTACAAGACTATCTCAGTTGCTCTCCCACTGTCTGATCCATATTGTCCTCACTAGTGCTCCCAATATCTTCTTCTCTAATAAACAGATATTTCCAGTATCATGTAGTGTCTCAGTGGTAAAAAGTCTCTTGTTTTCAGTACACTAGTATTCAATGCTTTTCCTATAATATAATGCCCTAAATTATACAGAATAGCCCAGAACTCAACAGCCTTCATGTTATGGTACACTAACCATGGATATATGCTATATTGGTGGATTCTATTTGCCTTCTTATTTGCTACCAGACATTAGTTTTAAGCCTCATTCACTAATTAATTCTCCTCTTTTCCCCACCAAACAAAAAGCTTACCCAAATTAAAGACTTCAAGTTCCTCTTTAGGAGAGTCCTCTGCCACATAAGTGGATTTTTGTCCTCTTGACCTGTGCCTTGCCCTCTAAGTAATTTCTCTTGGGATAACAAATCTAATAGCTTTAAACGGCTATTTTTTTAAAAAAAAAAAAATCATCCAATCCAGAAGTATTTCCCCATTTTCTCCAACCTTGGAAATTCTCTCCAAAATTGGTATGCAAGAGCACCCCTGCACCTAAATCAGCTTTTTTGTACATTAAAATAATGCCACCACCTTAAACCCCAGCATCTTGGGTTCTTGCAGCACTAGAAATGGGACTTTGATACTCAATTCACATCTTTCCAATGGGTCATACAGTGCATGCTTCTAGGGAGGGAAGAGTTAGAGATTAAAGTTGTGAGATTAGATATATACAGATATCAAAGCTAGTTTTGATCATATTTAGAGGTTTTTTCTGAAGAAAAAAATAAACAAATCTCCCTCTAAGATCCATAGTTGGGCTTTTGGTAATTCAGGCTCTTGATTTTTATAGTCAGAGAATAAAACAAATCAAACTTTTTTAAAAAAAATCATCTAAAACAAACAGCTTTTCTGCACACACATAATACAGGTATAAACTCTTTAACCACATTCATTTGGGATGGTTTACATAAATCATTCATGACTTTGTCATTCTTAGGTAATGCACTCTTTCCAAATGTATGATAAAACCTTTGTACAACACCATATCATCACATTATCTATTGCATTATATACACCTAAGATGCCCATGATAATGCCTTTTTTGAAAGATCTTTGTTGTGGTCCACCACCTAAATTTGAGATCCCCAGGAACTGTTCTTTGGTCCAAGTGAAACCTGGAATCGGTAGCCTTTCAGGCATAGTTCCACAGCCGTAACAACCCACTTTGGTAGGGCCAATGAAATTTTGTACAGTATGCCTGTTTGCCAGATGATGTCCCATGCAGCAGAAAGATCACACGTGCCTGTCTTCTGCCTGGTCTGGAAGCCATTCTCAGTGGAGTGGGTAAACACCAGCACTTCATCCTGGTAATTCTACCACATCCTGGAGGTCCCAGAACAATTGTCTATCTCAAGGCTCAGTTCTAACAGAGACACTTTTCAACCTTTTCACAAATGACCAGGCATTTCATTTATGCAGACAATATGTGTCTGGTAGTACAGAACTAGGATTTCAGTCATCTAGAAGAAGTCCAAAATGCTGACATGAAAATGATGGCCCATTATTGTAAAAGATAGAGACTTAACCCTAATACCAAAAGTCAGTTTCCCTCTGCTTCCATCTATACTACACAAAGGCCCACAAACAACTGCATCTTCTAGAACAGGCATAGGCTTGACCACAACCTAAAGCCTGTGTACCTAGGTGTTACATTGGACCGTACTTTGATTATCAAGGCATACCTTACCAAGACCTCACCTCACTGGAAATAAAGAGAAGAAACAACCAGATCACCAAATTAATTGGTTCTACCTACTTCTGTATATACAACAGGTACCATGAGATGTACCAGCTTGACATGGCTGCCACTTCTTCCCAACATTGCTCCTTTAGGCATCAGGCGATGAGTTACATTTATTGATTGATCAGTCTATGAGCCCTTGTGGAGAGAGCACCAATCAGAACATGTCATTCGTGTTGATTTAGCCATTCCGTCAGCCACTCGCTGGCCAGACAGTCAGTGGCGTAGCGCACCACGGCCCAGAACTCCTGAGCTCAAGTGATCTGCCAGCCTCAGCCTCCCAAGAAGCTGGGATTACAGGGGCGCACCACCACACCCAGGCAACAAGTTGCCTTGCCGAATTTGTTCCATAAGGTGCAAGGCATGCCTCATCTACCCCTGTTTAAATATGTATTTAATCCACCAAACCACAGTCTTAGCTCAAGACATCCTGTATGGACATTTCCTCTAAGGAACCTCAATATCACTTCCAGGTGGCATATTAGATGGCAAGAATAAGCTTCAAAGTAGTCTTATCTTGTGCAGCTCCAACAGTCCAGCCCCATGGTTTTGAGTTTCCATACTATCTCTGGATAAAGGTCAATCACTTCAGATGTGGAATGATCAGATGTGCTGCTAAAGACTATAAGTGGGGCCTTTGTGACTCACCCTGTTGCCACTGTGGCCAGTTACAAGATGTAGGTCACATTCTTGCAGGCTTCATCCACTGGCAAGGGCTGCCTGGTTCCCTCATGGATGTGTACAATGCTTTTCACTCAGCTATTGAATGGTTAAGTGAGTTAGACTAACACCCTTGATTTGACTATGTAGATGCAATTGCTAGACATTTCTTAAATGTTGAGTGAACTAGGCCTCCACACTCCACATCATCTATGTATGAACGCTTCCCTGCTGAAACCTTTACTTCAGATCACTGATCCAATTTTGTTTGCAATGTGTGTGTTATATTGTTCAACTTATTTCCCTGCTGAATAATCCTGAATTCATTTACCACTACACTCTCTCTCTTCAGTTACTAAACTGCCATGCTAATTCGTAATTCTTTTTTTCAGTACTACTGTGTATTGACATCTAGAAGGCTTTCAAAACAGCTTGTCTCGTTTCATTCCTGTCAGCTTTCATTGTCACCTTTTCAAAGAATCTCATCAAATTTGTTAAGCATGACCTCCTCTTTTTAATCTATGCTGGTGTCTTTGAACAATCCATACCTTTTTAAAGTGTTGCTTTTTCCTTTACTCTAATTCAACACTCTACAATATATCATGGTACTGAGATTGGAGTTGTAGACCTATAGTATCGTTTCCTCATTTGATCCCTTTTTGAAGTTATGTATGTTTCTTGTTTCTCACTACGTAACTTTCCAGTGTTCAGTAAGGAGTTGAAAATCTCCACTGTTTCAATATTTTCTGCTGTTTCCCTTACAATTCTGCAGTGTAGGGGACTGATTCTGGAACACTTTTTATATTTATTATTTGGATTTTAAGAGGCCCCATCTTTTTTTTTCTTTCCTTTTTGCTCTAAGCGTATGTACATTTACAGATGTAAATCATACAAAATAAATCAACAATACAGTATGAACTTGTCACCCCTCCTCAGGGCTGTCCCTAGCCATTTTGATGCCCTATGCAGCCCCCCCATGGGTGCTTTGTGGGGCCCCAGGCCTCCGGGGGAGGGGTGGAGGGCGCTGGTCCCAGGCCTCTGCGGGGGAGGTTGGCCACGTCCTGCGGTTAGTGGAGTGACCTGGCCCCAGCCTGCTCTGCTCCACTGGCTCCCATGCTTGGGGGCGGGGGTGGGGGGAACCTCTCCCCAGCACTTGCCAGTGGCACGGCTGGGAGCCAGGCGAGTGGAGCAGGCTGGGGCCAGGTTGCTCCCCTTACCACCGCCGGTGAGTGCAGGGAGCCCAACCCTGCTTCAGTCCTCAGGGAAAGGGCTGGCTGGAGTGAGGGCAGGGAGGGGGCAGAGCAAGGTTGGGAAGAGGTGGGGCAGGGGTGGAGTAGGGGTGGGGGCTTTCGGAAAGGAGTGGTGGCAGGGCAGGGGATGGAGCAGGGGTGAGAAGAGGCAGGGTTGGGGCAGAGCAGGGGCTGGAGCAGCACGCAGCTGCTTAGGGCACCAGGAAATTTGGTGCCCCAAATTTTCTGGTGCCCTAAGCAGCTGCATACTTTGCATATGGGTAGGAACGGCCCTGCCCCTTCTACCTGTAAGGATTCATATATATTGCTCATTTAAACCCATCACTTATGTTTTCCTTAACCCATCCCATTCTTGAAAACAAAGTGTGAAGGTCGATCATTCACAGCAGAAACCATGGAGTGGTCAGGCAGGGCGGGGCAGGTCCTCTTCTTTTCTGGCACCTTTGTTGATAACCTCACTGATCATGCTGTGATCTAGCCCTTCCATGGCTCAGCCTTCCAGCCAGGTCACGTGTTCTAATCCACCCATTTCAGGGTACACAAAAGAAAGTCCAATAATGGCAAAATCTTCAGATGCCTGCCAGGACTTTGGAGCTTTTTCCTTAGGTCAGGGACTTGGAGTCTGGACCTTTGTCCATTCAGGACCTTCCCCAACTTGGTTCCTCACCATTAGGCTCCTCTCCTTGCCGCCTCTTTAGAGGTTGCTAGGAGAGCCTGGACCCACCGGGCTCCAATCCAGAGCCTAATGGAGGGGAGTTAATTCATGAATCTTGGGTGCTAAGCAGCTGCCTCCCTGAATCACATTCTCCCACAGTCTGATTTTTTCCCCACAGACTATATTAAAGAATGCAACACAAAACCAAGTTTCTGACATTCAGGAACAATCAACATTCCCTCCTTTTGTGGGCTTGGTCAGGTCAGTATTGACCAACCTCAGAGAACAAAAGCTCCGGTAGTACACCTTGCTAAGAGCATAGTTCTGTTCCCTTCTATTGTTTGCCTCCACCGAGCTGGCCCGCTCTCCTTTTGAGCTCCTCCTCCAAGCCATGCATGTGTCCCAGGTGTGGCAGGGTGGGGCTGCCTGGGCCCAGAGCAGCTGCTTAATCTGGTGCAGGGTTAATAAACCCCATCACACCTTGAGAAAACAGACCGGTCTTGCAATGTGTTCTGAAGTTCAAACTAAGGGCATGTCTATACTGCCTCCTGTCCGAGGACAACTATTTTAATGCAAACTAGGAACCTTTTAGTTTCCACCCACTGTATCCAAACAGGGGAGTCACAGCACAGCCTTTTGGTGCATACTCCTATTCATACCCTCCATAGTATAAACTGTGGGGCAGTGTAGACATGCCCTAAAAGGCAAGGTAACTTCCAGAACTGAGAATGCTTCACTGACACTGTCCTGTCAGCACCCCCCGCCCCACCAGTTAACCCATCAGTATGCAATCTTGAGCACCTCAGCTGATCTCATCTGCAGCCATAGCACCTGTTGAAGAGACAGTTTCTCAGGTAGCCAGTATCGAAAACATTTTGGGTGAGATTTTCAATCGAACTCAGCATTGGCCTAACTCTGCTTGCACTGAAATCAATGGGAAAACTCCATTGACTTTTCAATGGAACCAGAAGCAGGCCAATGTTAAGTGCTGTTGAAAATCCCACATTTTGGGTTTTGTAAATTAACACTAACACCTTGAAATGCCCTGGGTAATAAGTTGGCAGGTAGTGCAGATCATGGAGCACAGGTGTGACAGTCTGTGGAAAATACCACTGTGAATGTGACTAATCTCATTTTGCACTATGTGATGTTTCAAGAGAGACTTCTGGTATTGACCACACAGGCTGTAATGCAGTGATACATCTTGACAAAGGGAAGGATAACTGTACTACATTCCACATCCAAAATAAAAAGGTCATACCTTTTAACTAAGTGCAGATGAACACATGCTCTTGACAAAGGCTGCTTCTAGGATATCCATGAGGCAAGTCACCCCAGGTTGTGAGCCTGTGTCATAAATGGTGCGAAGGTTTCCCCAATCGGTGTTGAACTAACCTCTCTTAATTCTTCTGATAACTTCCCTCAACCGGTAAGCATTTATATTACTTCACTTTTATCTAGGTTAAGCCTCACCCGTCCAACTATCACCTATTCATTAATCTCCACAGGCATTGGATACCTCTTTCCAGTGTACCAACCAATTTAGATGAGATGGAGATACAAAGCCGGATGTCATCTGCATTCTGAATATACCGCAGCCCATATTTCATCCCTGATCAGTCAGCGGCAGTCTTCCCATAGACTTCTGCATGTGCTGGCTCAGGCTGTAACCCTTAATAACAGCTAGATATATGCAAATGAACAGCAACAGATGCAAACAGAACCCTGTGGACATTCATCCAGACAGATGACCAATTGCTTAATACCAGTACTCACTAAATAACTGAGGGGCTTGGAGACCTGAGAACCCCTCTCAAAAGTCAAGGGACAAGTGTGGAGGGAAGGGTGAGAGGTTCTGCTGCACACTGTGCAGGATGTGGCATTCATGGTAAAGAAGACAATGTTTTCTGCGCATCCTGGGGCTGTGCTCTGTGTGGTGGGGAGTCCCTCCACATGTGATGGGTTTGGGGAAAGCACTATGCCATGTCAGCTATACTATTTCTTTCCCCTACTGCTGTCGTGGAGACCAGAGTTTAGTCGCTTCAGAACTTTGTGAGTATATTTTGTTTATATACAGAGAAAGATCAAGTGCACAGCAGAGAGAGTTAAAGCTCTGATAGAAGAACGACAATCTCGGAAGGAAAACGTTTACTATACAAAAGTTTACTTAAGAACATAAGAACGGCCGTACTGGGTCAGACCAAAGGTCCATCCAGCCCAGTATCCTGTCCACCGACAGTGGCCAATGCCAGGTGACCCGGAGTGAGTGGACCCAACAGGTAATGATCAAGTGATCTCTCTCCTGCCATCCATCACCCCCCTCTGACAAACAGAGGCTAAGGACTTATAGTCATTGGAACAATGATTAATATTGTCAATTCTTTAAAGACACTGTCAGGGGGGTTTCCACCAAGATAAGTGCTTGTTCATAGAATCATAGAATATCAGGGTTGGAAGGGACCTTAGGAGGTCATCTAGTCCAGCCCCCTGCTCAAAGCAGGACCAATCCTCAATTTTTGCCCCCAGACCCCTAAATGGCCCCCTCAAGGATTGAACTCACAACCCTGGGTTTAGCAGGCCAGTGCTCAAACCACTGAGCTATCCCTCCCCCCATTACTATCACAAGTTCAAACACAAAATATAATTACATGCGTATGCTTTCCTGGGGCTCTTCTCTGGGAGGATTTATCCTTTTAGGTCTCTGTGGAATGGTGGCCAAATCCTCAGTAGGGCACACAAGCGCCTTAAATTCTGGTAAACAAATTATAAACTCAGTCTTCAAATTCCTTTTGAGTCTCTGCAACACAGTCTGCAATTTGCAAAGATGTTCCATTGCTGAGTTTTTAGCCTGGCTCCCACTCCTCCTGTTTATAAGCTCCTCCCCCTCCCCTTGAATTACCATTGGTTCCAATCTCAGGTCAGGGCTACACTATAAACTTACATCATTATGACTACATCACTCAGGGGTGTGAAAAATCCACACCCCTGAGCGACACAGTTATACCTACCTAACCCCAAGTGTAGACGGAGGTGGATTAACTATGCGGATAGGAGAAGCTCTGCCATTGACATAGTAGCATCTTCACTGAAGAGCAACAGTAGCTGCACTTCTGCAGCATTTTAAGTGTAGACCTGCCCTAAGAGTGACTCTGGCATCCTGCCAAGCTGCTTGCAAACAATAGAAATCACCTAAGTCGCTTTAAACAGTTAATGAGCATGCCTAATGACCATGCCTAATGAGCACCACACCCAATTTGTAGGTGATTCTGGCCCATGCAGTAGTCATCCGACCTGTCTCTAGAACCTCTGCGGGCACACAGCAGCCCCCAAACCAATAACAAGAACTGTGTGTCCTTCTACTGTTTCTTATATTTACACCACTTAATGCTGCAATGCACGCAGGTGGGTTTCAAACATGCCAGCATGGAAGAAAGCTTTAAAAAGGAAAAGGAGATACATAGTCAGGGTATTTGAGAAAATATTGATTTTGCAGGCAAGGGAGGAGGATTTATCTATTTTTAAACCACTGTTCTAAAAGGAAGGTATGATAAATTTTTGTTTCATTATCAAATCTGTGTGGTGCAGTTGAGTGCTTATATACAGGACCCTAAAATGCTATGCTTGATAATGTTAAAACAACTGAGGCAATGTTGTTATTTTAAAATTGGCTCTGAGGTTTAATGTATTTGCAGGCAGGTAATACGTTTCTGGATGTGGAAGCCTGTCTGTATCCCTAGGATCAGTTCACCAGCTGGCCAGGAATGTATTGCTTTCAACTTTGTTTGGTTTGGCAGCAAAAAAAATTAAAACCTTGGGAAAAAATGTTGGTAGCAATGCTTTTCTATTCCAGGCCATTTCTAAAAAGAAGCAGTAGCAAAAAATGTCCTAACAGAGCTAAAGGAAGCTGGACTGGTCTCCAAAGAAACAGAAGCTAAAACAGTAGATATTTGGCTAACAGTATCTTCAGCTAGGAACAACTTACTTAATATACTAATAGGGCTTTCTCAAAACTATACATGTTCATTAGGTCAAGGGGACAAGGATGATCAGGAGAGGATTGCATTTGTGTGGTCCAATGATGGTTATCTGGAATTTTCCTTCTAAGATGACAGGGCAAATTTAAGGTCTGATGCTTTCAAGGTGCTGAATACTCTCCACTTTTGCTGACTTCAAGATCTTTCAGATTTGGGCTATTAGGCAGGTGCAATAACTATGGCAATGCCACCCTATCCGCCTCCTCCAGATTTGCTATACTGTCCTGATTTTTCAGGATACATCCAGTGTAGCACTCATTGAATATCACAGGCTGTGTTTGTGAATGTGTTTGATTAGAACATGTTTTTATTTTTTTCTCTTCTCATTTGCAGAAATTTTTGGAGAACGGTTGTTTAAGTGCTTCCTTAAGGATGACTGGCAGCTGTCCTCTTTAGGGAGGTATTGGCAATCTCTAGCAACACATTATTATGATTTGTATAACTGAGGAGCCTAGGAGCCCTAGCCATGGGCCAGGACTCTGGTGTGCTAGGTGCTGTACAGACACAGAGCAAAAGGACGGTCCACGCCCCAAAGAGTTTTATAGTTTAAGTCACCCACTACTCTACACTCAAAGCCTACTAGACGCACTCTGTTTCCACTAACCTCCAAAGATGGACCATTGCAAAAGCTCCCCTGACCTGATAGGAAAGGTTCTCCCTGATCTTTTATCACAGGCAGTAACTGGTGCATGATATGGGCACAGTTTCCAACCATCTAACTATCAATCATGTCCCAAACATCAAACCAAGAGCATGGCCAGGTATGAATTGAGCCATCAAGCACTTGGAATAGTCCCCGGGTTCTCAGAAATATCTTCAGCTGATGCGGAAGAATTGTCACTAAGCATAACTGGTCTCAATGACTAAACCCTCAAAGCAAAGAACATCAGCAGTTCGCACTATGGCTTTGCAATACAGTAGAATGATCTGTAGAACCAAACAAGTCCCATCTTAACCTAACCTGCAACTTGCAGAAACAAATGGGTGTTTTTGGGGGCAGTTGATGTGCAACATTTCAGACTAAATACAGCAGCACAACCACTCCAAGTTTTTAATCTCCTTTTTAGTTCACACAGCACTAAATAGCTACCTGGCCAGTGACAACTAAGACGACACAAACTGTTTTATTTGTATTACAGTATTATCTAAAACCTCCAAATGAAATCAGGGCCCCATTTTAGACCTTGTCTATACACACATGAGAAGATCCCTGCCCCAAAGACATTAGAAGCCCAAGTATAGTTATCCTCATGGGAACTGAGGTACTGAGATATTAAGTGACTTCACCAAGGTCACAGAGGACGTCTCTGGCAGAGCCTAGAAATGAATCCACATTTCCTGATTCCTAGTCCAGTGCAATTAACACAAGAGCATCTCCCCTGAAAATCTGAATAACAGAATCATAGAATTGTAGAACTGGATGGGACCTCGAGAGGTCATTTAGTCCAGTCCCCTGTACTCATGGCAGGAAAGAAAGAATCTGAGCTATAATAGATGGCCAGATCTTGTGAGATGCTGAGATGGACTTCAGAAAGGGGGCAGGGAGTTGGGGGAGGAAAGGGGTGTGTCTTTATTTGTTTAAATAATGAACTTTTTCTAACCTGAGAGGTTGGAACAGAAGTTCAGAACAATTCCACCCTCCCCCCACCAAGAAGATGTGTCTTATATACAGAAATATTTTATATTATCTATCTTTTTGCCATGGCAAATTCAGCATTGAATATATAGCTATTAGACTATGAAAGAAGTTAGCTGGAAGGAAGAAGTTTATTAGAAAGAGAAATGTACACAAGTACATCATATTGCAGAGAAAGAAAAGTCAAACAGGAAGAAAAATGGAAGCACCGTTTTTTTTTAATCTTAGGCATACAACCTTTTTTGTGCTGACCTCTTTTATCATATTTCCCAAGTGCAGTTGATAAAGCATTTCCTGTAGCCAGTGAGGAAAATTTTACTGAAGTAGAGCTGAACACTGCAGGCATCTTTGTATAAACAATGAATGCTGTATTTTTTGTGGTAGCAAGAGATTCAAAGGATGGCTTCTTTTCTTTTCCAGAAGGCAAACATTATACAGTTGGTTGCCTTGGAGATTGCTTTAGCCTTTAATTCAAATTTAAAGCACAGATTGATCTCCAACAGTGGTAAAGGCTGAAATTAAAAAAGTCTATGCAAGCACAGTGCAATAAAAATAGTTAGAGATGTTTCCCCTCTTGCTTTAAGCTGAGCAGGGAATTTTCAGAGGAAAGGAATGCAGGAGCTTATAGAACACTTACAGCTTCAGTAAGAAACACTAAATAGCTACCTTTTGCAAAACTGAATAAATTTTCAATCCTGTTAAAGTGTAAGAGCTGTGTGTGTCATTCATACCACTTTGAATGTATGGTTTTATCAGGTTTATTTTTAATTGAAGTTAGTATTCATGGAAGGAGCAAGATCAATGGCAGCAGGAGCATAAAAAACTCAGTGTAGGCTTCCACTAACATGGAGAGTCAAGGGTAGGAAAAGTCATGAGGTGGGCTCTTCCACTCTCCTCTCAGGAACAAGTAGTCTCCAAATAAAGTTCTTCCCTTCTGGGTAGGCTATATATAAAGCCCTAAAATAAACACATTATCTCACACTGACCTTACGAGCAGCAGTCTGCTTAGCCTTTCTGCTTTATATACCAGTCAGTTGGGACTGGTTGCCTGAAAAACTCCAGCTCCTGGACCTCCTACACTCATAACCCTTTCCTGCCTAAAAATACAACAGAGGGGAGAGTTTTTTGAGTCTCGCTCTTCTTGAGTAGTTTCTGTGTCTCAAGACCTCTGAATACAGTATGCCTTGTCAGAGCTGGGAGCATCCATAATAAGGCAAACACTTATACATATGTTAGGTATAAGCAAAAAGCTGTGTTTTAGTAGCAACAAAATCATTACTAGTTTTAGAATATCTCGCAGTAAGTTTAAAGCAACCAGAGGAAAAATATCATGATGCTCATGCAACTGACTTCGTTAAAATACTACCCCTTTAACATGATCTTCCAAGGATATCCAGAAAATTCAAATATGTTTAAAATTATGGTTATGTGGGACAAACATACACCATACAGTGAAACCTGCCAGATTCAGAAACTTTGATGAACTGCTGAGGGGAAAATTGATTGCATTGGCTCGTGTGCTTAGCTGTTAATCTGCTTCTAGTCTTTTGGAGTAAGATTTCCAGAAGTGCTCATTGTTGACCTCATTCTCATTCTGAATGATCCAACTCCATTGAATTAATGGGAGCAGAGTTAGGCCAAATACAAAGTGCATTTCAAAACGTCATCTGTCTCAGGCATAGCAGCCCCACAGTGCCCCGTCCTGGCTGACCATGACACTCTGGGTGAAATCCAGAAAGGTAGTTAGATGCCAAAGTCCCAGTTTTGGCTCCACTGTGAGCCACAAAATTCCTGCTGAACCCTGTAGGCACCATCCTAAACTCCCTCAGCACCTAAGTTTTCAGGGTAAATGTTCCCTAGATACCTATGTTTCAGCCTCTGCCTCCCTCTAGGCATCTGCATGCCCATCTCTCACCCAAGCCCTAGAGTGATTCATGAACTGGGGAACATAGGCAGCTGAAAACCTAAGTCAAGGGCCGGGCCCAACCCAGTAGTTGTGCTCAGAGGCTGCCTGCCAGAATGGGCCCCAGCCAGACTAGAGTGAGGAGTTGGTGGTGCCCACCTTCTACCTTTCAGCCCAGTGGTTATAGCACACACCTGGGATATGAGGTTCAATTTCTTCCCAGGGAAGAAAAATTTGATTAGGGGTCTCCCACCTCACTAGAAAGTGCTCTAATCACTGATTTCTAGGATATTCTGATGTGGGGGCTCCCTCAACCTCTCCTGCTGAAGCTGTTCCACTGTGGATAAATAATGAAAGTGATTGGATTGAAAAAGGGGGCTGGAGCCAGGGTTCCCCTCATTCCAGGTGGGTGCCCCAACCACTGGACAACAGTCATTCTCTCTCTCTCCGGCCCAATGACTATTTAAGTATTTACAGTAGAACACTCATTGGGCCAAAGAGAAAGAAAACACGAACACCTCTCCCTGCCTCAGTTTTCTCTCACCAGGGTTTTCCATCTCTCTTGGCCCTTTGTCCGGGCCTCTGAGAGTTCAATCCCCTTCCAGAATAAGATAAGTTCAAAAAAACAGAAGGTCCTTCTACCTTGCTTGGGCTCCTCTTCAGCCCACTCTGTGGGCTCCCTTCCAGTCTATCTGCCCTGAGATAGAGCCCTGACTTATAATTTCCTTCCCAGGAGTCCCCCTACAGGTTCCAGGCTTGCCTTCTAGGCCTCAGAAGCCTAAATTACTCCCTGTTGCTCCTCCTCTAAACTATGTTCTCTGCCTTTTTATGAGGCCCAGTTAGTCTTGCCCCCATAAGCTGGGAGGAAGCTAATTATGGCACAGGCAGAGCTAATTGAACATTGATGGTTAGGTCAAGGCCTCCTGGCCTTTTTAGGAGCAGGCCATCCTGTTCAACCATCCTTAAAGCTTTAGTCTGAGAATTGATAGTGCATATCTCAAATGCCATCTCCATGGGGAACAGAGGGGAAAATGATCCCTTGGATAATTGTATCCCAGATCACCATCGCTTTTGTTTCCTGTTCTTTGTGCTGGGTAATAACATGGGAGGATTCCATGTTTCTAAAACCAGACTGGCTCTTAAGGAGAACTGTTTACAGATACACTGCAACTGCAGCTAGCAGTCCAGACATTTGTGCAAAGACCAGGGTCCTGGTAACTCCTCCAAACTCTTCCCTCCAGATTGCATACAGCTTTAAACAATGCTTTGAACTGCTTCATAAGTGAACAGCTCCAGTCCTGAACACAAAGTGACGGTGTATTTTGTGCTTGGAGTAGTTCGCCCCAATCAGAAGATGAGCTGCTTCATTCTTCATCAACTGAATCTTTGGGTTGTTTAACTAGGATAGCCCCCAAAAGAGTGCAAATACATAAAAAGGTTAAATGATCCTAAATGCCGGATAATTAACTGAGATAATAATCTCACTTCCGTCACATTAAGTGTAACTCACAGCAGCCAGTTTCATTCAACTCTTACCCCTCTTTTGGTGTCTTGTGGAGGGTTATTCAAGGACAGGAAGTTCTCTCTAATGAGTTTCATGTGTTCAGATGCAATACCTCCGCAAGAGGGTATAATTATTTATTTTATGTAGTGTTCAAAAAACTGCTCGGTGCTGAGCTGTGCTAGAAGTTTAGACAAATAAAACTTCCCTAGCTATATCTTGTCTTTCGTTATCCCACTACTGTTCATGGCCCTCATCAATCCACTAGTAGCTTCTCCTGGCCCAATTGTGCTGTTTGCAGCTGGCACGCTCCTCAGTCTTCAGGACTTCATCAGTGCCATGAAACTCATGCCAACACACCTTCCCAGTGAACACGCAGACACAGCTAAAAATTATGCTGCCATGTTCTTGGATTGAAAAACCTGAGCTTTTCAATTTGGTCTCTGTGATACTGGCAGAACAAGTGACAGCTCATGCCAAAGCCTCAGGTCAATTCCCTTATGTGTTAGTATAGATCAACGTAATAGTTAAATGTATAAGCATGTTTAAACTTTATGATGGGATGATAAATGCATTGTTTTCTCTATTTCCTATCATAAGGTAGTAGCAAACATTTACATTGTGTGTACCCCTGTAACTAAATAACCCATGAAATGCAGAAGAAGCCTTGTGGAATGCGAATGAAGAACTTCAACAGAAAAGTGATAATTTCAAAGCAAGTGGTAATTGTGTGTGATGATCGGAAGTCAAAGACTCTAAATGCATTCCTCACTCTCTGTCATCAAAGGGAAAGCCCACGTGGGAAATGACCCTGTCAGCTTGTTTTCTGCAAGAAGAAGCTATAAGTATGGATTCAGGGAGAGATCCTTCATCTCTGAAGTGTTTGGACTCTTACTGGGAAGTGTACCAGATGCAAAGCGAAGATCCCCAAATGGAATCTGGCTACCCTGAAAAGACTTTTGGGAAACTGGCAGTTTATTACATCACGGCTACCATTTGGAATTACAAACTGTGACTCATCTGTACATATATTTTACCTGCTTTAATTTATCAACAACTCTCATTTCCTTTTCTTAGCTAATAAATCTTTAATTAGTTTAGAATTGGCTGCCCGTGTTGTCTTTGGTGTAAGATCTAGAGTACCAATTGATCTGGGGTAAGTGACTGGTCTCTTGAGAGTGGGAGCAACCTAAATGTGATGTGATCTTTGGCATAAATAGCTATTTATAACTAAGTCTATTTTGTCTGGGTGGCAAGATAGACTGGAGTGTCTAAGGGGACTGTATGGGATTCCATGTTAAGCCTGTTACAGGGATCCAGGAGTTCACATCTGGTACTGGCTTGGTGAAATCTAATTATAGAACACAGAACCAGTTTGGGGTATCTGCCCTGATGTAGACACTAACAGTTGTGAGCCACTTCAGACTCTCTGACAGTCTCTCTTGCTCGCTCTCTCTCCCCAGAAGTGACCAAAGAGCTATGGACCAAAAAATCCTTCCTGATAAAAATGTTGTCAAAACAGATACATCTCTCTGAAAGATTTTGGCTTTGACAAAATGTCACATTTTGATGAAATTTCATTTTATCGAAAATGTTCCAACTAGCTCTAGTTCTAATCAGCTTGCTCTTCATCCAGGAGCTGATTTTGTCTTGACTTTGAGGCAGCTCAGAGATGGTGCTGTTTGAAGTTGGCATAAAGGAAGGCATACTACTGGCATTCTACCCATGTACCTCACATCTCTGCAAAAACGTATGGGCCAGATCCTTACCTGATGTAAACTGGTGCAGCTCCAATGAAGTCAATGGAGCTACAGTGATTTATACAAGCTAAAGATCAAACCGCATATGAGGATGTTAAATAACATGGGTGACAAGATTGAGCTTTGTGAGACTAAAGCAGGGGTCTCAAACACGCGGCACGCGGGCCACATGCGGCCCGCGGAGTTATTTCCTGCGGCCCGCCATAGGTGCCGACTCCACTGGCAGCCAAGCTCCAAACATTACTGAGTGTTTATATTTTATTAAAACCCCTCTTTGCATTGCAGTTTTAAAAAAAGTTAATACATTGACTTTTAATAGAATACTATATTACTCTTCATTTTTTTCATTTTTGACTATACTTTTGTATCATTGTATGAAAAGGTTTCAGTGATGTGGCCCTCAGGCCAATTTACTAGTTCTCATATGGCCCTCCTGATGATTTGAGTTTGAGATCCCTGGACTAAAGTATACCTCACTTGCCAAATGTACTTCTTACATCATTGCTTTAAAATGAATAAAAACTGTACGTAAAAATAAAATAAACTATGGACAACCAAAAAACAAACAACTTCCAAAATAAAACCTTGGACTGCTTTTCCCACATTGCTTCCCCTAGTGAACTCATATCTTTCTCACTTGAACAGCTGTTTTCTTTTAGATAAGAGAGAAATTTGCACCGTATCACACAAAAATCTTCAGTTTTATCATTAATCTTATAAATAAGATGTTGGTATGAAGCAATTTCTGCCACGTCAACCCACTTCTTACGCAGACAGTGCACACCATCGTCTAGTACAGTGGTTCTCAAAGTATGGGAGGCACAGAGGAACATTCGGGGGCCACGCCAGGGACAGTCCTGATGGGGGTGGGGAGGGAGCACCACACTTCCAGCCCCACCCACCCCCCAAAACCAACTTCACCTCCAACCCTGTTCAGCCCCCAGTCCTGCTCTGTCTCCAGGCCCAGCTCCACCCTCACTCCCTCTCTGCCCCCAGCTCAACTCTGGTCCCAGCCACAGACTCACTCCACCCACTCCTCCGGCTCCAGCCCAACTCTGCCCTACTTTCCTCTCCATCCCCAGACCAGCTCTTCCTCTAGCCCTAGCTCCTCCCTCTCCATCCCCAGTACCACTCCCAGCTCCGTCTACAGCCCAAGCTCTACTTCTGTGCAGTAATGGGCGAGGGAACAAAAACAGACTCTGTTATTTGTAAGTGGGTGGCATGACTGGAAAAGTGTGAGCACCACTGGTCTAATAGGCTGCATTTGAACAAGTGTGCATGAGCCCAATATGGATTTCAAATGATTGTAACTTAATTTTACACTCCTGTACAGCTCTGGTAGTATAGTTCAATGTATACAAAATTATTACCTCTCATAAAAGCATTTCTGGCTGACATATTGATGTGCTCATGTACGGTAAGATGATCCTAGTAAGTGAAGAGTGCAAATTTTAATACCGAAAAAGCAATCAAAGATGTTTCAAGTGTTCTAAACAAAAACAAAAACAAAAAAAATTCAAATGACTTGAATTTACATTGCAGTTCAATTGCTGACTACTTCCAAATTGAAACTGTCTTCTAGCTTGCAAAGGTATCTTGGTAACCCATCCTGACATAAATGACCATGAGAAATAGACCCTGTCAATTCCCATTCATCACAGTAAAGAATACAAAATTGTATTTTAGCTTTATTCCAGATGGTAAAATGTTAAGTCAGGTCAATGTGCCCACATGCAGACATCTTTACTCTACTTTCATAATGATTTAGCTGGATGGACTGTTGTTCATGAACAGGATATGACCTGCATTATTTCATTCACTATGTGAAAGTATTCACTGAATAGTTTATGTAAAAGAATTTCAACCAATGAATTGTTTGCATACTGTGCTTGTAGTATGTGTTTGCTGCCCATATCTGTTGTCATTGCTATGAAACCAGTGTTCACCTTAGTTGCATGGCATTGTTTCTGCTCTCTGGCTGGATGACTGTAACAATAAGGCAGAAGGGAAGGGTGTCGTGATTCCATTGCATCATTGATCTTTAAAGGGAGAGGATGGGAGGAGCTTTCAGAGTTAGGAGGAGCTAGGATGACTGGATTACAATGTTTGTAGGACATTTTAAGACTTTTTATTTCTGGCACTTGAATCAGACTTTTCCTGAGACATCACTGCTAGAAAAAAAATATTTTGTCAGATCTAAAATAGATTCTTTCATCACATTTACACAAAGTAATTGCACGTGGGAGCATGTATGTGCAGTTTCCACTACAAAGGGTGCATCCAGAGCCTTTTCACTTTTATTTCATTGCCTCTCTTCAGGACTCTAGCCAAGGGTATGACACAGTCCCATTGGGGTTATTCAACAGCACCCTTGAAAATCAGGCCACTTAGTCACAAAATCATCTGGAGCTACTTGAGAAGTCAGATTGTACTCTCAATGGGCCAGACTCAGCTAGGGTACCGAGCACTGGAGTTAATGCCTATTTATTTTACACACAATGAGGATCTGGGCCAATATGTGTTAGGGTGGCAACTCTGGCTGAAGTATTATTACAGGTAGATTAGGGCAAACATTAGGCTTCTCTTCTGCCTCTTTTATTAAACAGTTCACTTTATGTATGCAGTGTTGTTGTAGCTGTGTTGGTCCCGGGATATTAGAGACACAAGGTGGGTAATTTAATATCTTTTACAGGAACGACTTCTGTGGGTGAGAGGAATAATTTTGAGTTTACACAGAGTTCTTCTTCATGTCTGGGAAACATTCTCAAAATGTCACAGCTAAATACAAGGCAGAACAGATGGTTTAGCATAGGTAGTTAACACACATTTCAAGGAACCGTTCAAGGTAAGGTGGCCAATTAACACACATCCAGTTAAAGGGGGGGAAAGTAAGGGAAAGAAGAAGGTGGGGAGGAAAGCCAGTGGAGGAATTGCCAGGGGAAGGGTTGTTAGTGTTACAATAAGTCATAAAGCCAGTGTTTCTTTTCAGACCACAATTTTTAGTGTCTAGCAAAATTATGAATTTATGCTCCCAGGCTCATCTTTTGAAGGTGTTGTGAAGATTTCCTTTGAGACTTAGGATTGAGATCAGATATACATTTATCATTTTGTGAAAAGTGTTCACCCACAGGTGATATGGTGTTGTCTTTTCTCATTTTCGTGTGTGAGTTTATTCAAGAACGTCGTTTCACCGACACTGTTGTTGCTGGAGCATTTAGTGAGAGGTACAACACATGTTGGAATAGGCATGTGTAGGACCCATGGATCTTTACAGGTGTGTCGTGGTGATCATCATCATAGCAGAGGCGATATGCCTACAGGTTTTGCATCTGTTGTTCTGGCAGGGTCTGGTGATGTTTTGAGTTGGTGTGGCTTGGTCTGTGGGGGGCTTGCTTCCAATGACGAGGTTGGAGAGTCTGAGAGATTGTTTGAAGGTCAGAAGTTAGGGGGTGGGGGGTTTCAGGAATGATTTGTTTCAGAATGTGGTCCCCATTAAGTATGGTTTGTAATTGTTTTATGATACCCTATATGGGCTCTAGTGTGGGGAGGTGGGTGACAAATAAGGATGTGCAATTGTTGGTGGTTTAGTTCCATATTGAAGCATTTTTTCTTGGGATATTTGGGTGGCACATTCTATGACATGATCTACATTTCTGGTGGAGTGTCCTTGTTTGGTGAAGGACATTTTAAGTATGTTAAATGTGCATACCACAGGCTCTCTCCTCAAACATATTCTGTGGTATCTGAGTGCCAGGCTGTACATAAGAGATGTTTTGGTGTGTTCGGGGTGGTCACTGGATCTGTGAAGGTAGGTGTGGGGTTCTGTGGGTTTATTGTATATAGTTTATCTGTAAGGTTCCATTGTTGAAGCTGATCATGGTATCCAAGAAGCTGATGCTAGTGTGGGAGTGTTCTAGACACTTTTCAGAAAATGATCACTTTATATCTGACCTTTCAGTCCTCATCCTCAAAGGAAACCTGCACATCACCTTTAAAAGATGAGCTTGAGAGCTTGAATTCATAACTTTGCTAGACACTAAAAATAATGGACTGAATAGAAACACAGGATTTATGTCTTATGAGAACAATCTATAACCCAGTAACCTCCCCCCCCCCCCCCCGCCAGCTGCCTTTTCTCCCTCCCCTGCCTTCCTTTCCTTCCTATGACTGGAGGGGTATTAACTGGCCAGTTCACCGTGAACAGTCCGTTGAAATATGTGTTAACTAGTTATAATAAAAAATTTGTTCCACTCTGCATTTATTTGTGACACGTCCATTTCCCAGACCTGAAGAAGAGCCCTGTGAAAGCTTGAAAGCTTGTCTTTCTCACCAATAGAAGTTGGTCCAATAAGAGAGATCATCTCACTCATCTTGTCTCTCTAGTTAACTTTATGATTTTTATATATCAAAATGTTCTGATTCTGGCAGCTCACAAGAAAAATGTGTGTAAACTGTAACAAAGATATCAGCAAGTCAGCAAAGATGTTAAACCAACAGAGATGGAGCCAAGAATCAATAAACCTCTTTGATAATAAGTAGCCAGTGGTCACAACGGCCTGCTATTTCTTTCTCTTAAGAACTGAGGCATTACATCAGTTCTCACTGCCTAGCAATATATTCAAAGCAATTTCACAGGCTTACAGACTGACCTTTCTCTTTGCCATAGCAAATGGAGATGAGCACTTGATATGAAATATGAAGCGGCTCTGCAAAGGACTGTGGCTAATTTATCTCTCCAGCATGCATTCTTTTGTCTGCTACAGCCAGATGATTTTTTTTTCTTCCCAACATAATTTTAGTTCTTTTTGTTGTGTTTTCTCTTTCACTTAGATTTACAATAACCAATCAGTATTCACTTGACGTTACATTAAATTCCAAGCTTTAAGCTTCAAGTTATAAACATAAGGGTCATAGTTTAATCATTATATACAGTACAATTCAACTTCATTTGTCAGCAATTTCTCTTTTCAATTATACTCCCATGTACAAATATTAATAGATTGGCAATGTAGAGAGCTGCTGTCCTAATTTATCTCCCAGCTCTAAACATCGTAGACAATTGTACAATAGCCACCAGGTTTCAAGAGACTCCTCTGAACAATAGGATGTCCTCCAATTATGTGCCCTGTAATTTTCCTTTTCCAATCTTGGTAATTTGGGTATTTGAGGTTTTAATGACCATCATTTTAGGAAGTGCTGATTGCTTTATGAAGACAAGTGACTGAGTTGCAACAGAGAATTCTACTTTTGGCTATTTATAATGAAAGATCATTAAGGGGGTTGTTGAATCCATCATAGCATCACACTTGTTTTTCATGGCTTATGCAGTTTTTTGGGTGGGGTTCTTGCCCAGTTTTTATAATATATTGGTTTTTGTTAAGTTACACAGTGGTTTTTTTTAATTTTTGTAGGACAGTAGCAGCAAGAACCCCCCTCTAGGATCAGTGTCCCACTGTGTAGGTGCTGTACAGACCCATGATAGAGATGGTCCTTTCCCAAAGAATTTATACTCTATATGGCAAGACAGAAAAAGGGTATGAAAAAGGAAGTATTGTTCCCATTTTGATGATGGGAAACAGCTTATTTTAAAATTTTACTCTCTGTGCCTCGAAGTCCCATTTTCAAAAATGACTTATGAAACGAAGTCTCACTGGAAATCAATAATAATTTGGCTCCTAAGTGCCTAAGTCACTTAAAATGGGACTTAGGGTCCTAAGTAAATTTGGTTGAAAAATTGGGTGGGAGAGGAGTCTGCAGAAAATTTTGATTTTTCAGCAGAAATTCAAATACTGAAATATTTTCATTTGGAAATTCTGCTGCTGTGCCTCAGGAGTTGTAGTTTGAGCACCTTATTCTCCCATTCTCATCTGTACACTGTAGTCCCTGCTCAGACTACATCTCCCATGATGCACCATGGCCTTCCCTCTTTACAAAAGGGAAGCAGTACATCACTGGAGAGGAAGTCTGGATGAGGAGCCTGGCCCACAGAAGAGACTGGGGAGGTGAGACAACTGAACCACCACTCCCATGAGGCAAACAAAACAACATATTTGGGTTTTGGCCAAAGCATTTCCGTTTTTAATGAAAAAAAATCAATATTTTCTGAGGAAATAAATAAGATTTTTTGTGAAAAAATCCATTTAGTTGAAAACCCAATTTTCCATCACAGTTTCCATAGGAATTTGTCACTACCCCCGAATCACTTGGGTGCTTCAGATGTTATCCTCAGAGTTTAAGTCTGTGGCCTGGTCTACACCTAAAACATAGGTTCACCTAGCAACATTGCTCAGGGGAAAAATTCACACCACTGAGAGATGTAGTTAAGCTGACCTAAACCCCAATGTAGACACTGCCAGGTTGATGGACAGTAGCGTAGCCAGAGTGGGAGCAGGGGGAGCGGCCGCTCCCCCACTGAGCAGAAGCGGTGCCTTTTTTGTGCCTTTTTCCGACGCCTTTTGCTTCTACACTGCAGCCAGAGTGGAGCATTTTTTTTGCTCCCGGCGCCTTTTTTTGCTCCCAACACTTTTTGCTGCTATGCTGCAGCCAGAGTTGAGCATTTTTTTTTTGCTCCCAGCGCCTTTTTTTTGCTCCGCTCCCCCTGTGCTCTAAACCTGGCTACGCCACTGTTGATGGAATAATCCTTCTGTTAACCTGCTCACTACCCCTTCAGGAGGTGGATACGCTAGCGCAGTGTAGTTGCAGTTGTGCTGCTGTAGTGCTTTTAGTGTAGACAAAGCCTGTGGCAGAGGTCAAAACCGAGTGTATAGTCAAAAGTCTTAGTGAAGTGCTGTGACCGTAAAACCTTTCTTCCTCACTGCTAATTAATTGACATATTTATATAGTAATATGTGTTTTTAGGGGCAAATCCTACTACCTACCTCAGCTGCTGGGCCCTGGCTGTGTACCAATATGGTTCTGCTGAGCAAAGGGAGGGGGCACATTTATCTTGGGGTGTGGGGGAAGGGTCTATGCCTGGAGCATGAGACTCAGTCTGCTGGTTGTGGAGCAGACTCGTTTTGCCTAAATATTTGTCCCCACCCCTGGGAGTGCAGAGCAGGGCACAGCCAAATACTTGGCCATTATGCTGCTGCTCCTTATTCATAGATTCACAGGCCCTTGTGATCTTCAAGTATGTAAGAGAGCAGTATGACAGCTCAGAGCTCCAATATGAAACTGCAGAAAAACCTGAGAGTCTCTGGATTAAATTTAGAAGTGTGAGCAACAAGGGTAATGTCGTGGTGGGAGTCTGCTACAGACCACCAGACCAGGGGGATGAGGTGGACGAGGCTTTCTTCCAGCAACTAACAGAAGTTACTAGATCACAGGCCCTGGTTCTCATGGGTGACTTTAATCACCCCAATATCTGCTGGGAGAGTAATACTGTGGTGCACAGAAAAGCCAGGAAGTTTTTGGAAAGTGTAGGGGACAATTTCCTGGTGCAAGTGCTGGAGGAACCAACTAGGGGAAAAGCTCTTCTTGACCTGCTGCTCACAAACAGGGAAGAAATAGTAGAGGAAGCAATAGTGGATGGGAACCTGGGTGGCAGTGACCATGAGATGGTCGAGTTCAGGATCCTGACACAAGGAAGAAAGGAGAGCAGTAGAACAGAGACCCTGGACTTCAGAAAAGCAGTCTTCGACTCCCTCAGGGAACTGATGGGCAAGGTCCCCTGGGAGAATAACATGACGGGGAAAGGAGTCGAGGAAATCTGGCTGTATTTTAAAGAATCCTTATTGAGGTTGCAGGAACAAACCATCCCAATGTGTAGAAAGAAAAGTAAATATGGCAGGCGACCAGCTTGGCTTAACAGTGAAATCCTTGCTCGTCTTAAACACAAAAAAGCAGCTTACAAGAAGTGGAAGATTGGACAAATGACCAGGGAGGAGTATAAAAATATTGCTCAGGCATGCAAGAGTGAAATTAGGAAGGCCAAATCACACTTGGAGTTGCAGCTAGCCAGAGATGTTAGGAGTAACAAGAAGGGTTTCTTCAGGTATGTTAGCAACAAGAAGAAAGTCAAGGAAAGTGTGGGCCCCTTGCTGAATGAGGGAGGGAACCTAGTGACAGAGGATGTGGAGAAAGCTAGTGTACTCAATGCTTTTTTTGCCTCTGTCTTCACAGACAAGGTCAGCTCCCAGACAGCTGCACTCTGCAGCACGGTATGGGTAGGAGGTGACCAGCCTTCTGTGGAGAAAGAAGTAGTTCGGGACTATTTAGAAAAGCTGGACAAGCACAAGTCCATGGGGCCGGATGCACTGCATCTGAGGGTGCTAAAGGAGTTAGCTGATGTGATTGCAGAGCCATTGGCCATTATCTGAGAAAAATCATGGCAATCGGGGGAGATCCTGGATGACTGGAAAAAAGCTAATGTAGTGCCCATCTTTTAAAAAGGGAAGAAGGAAGATCCGGGGAACTACAGGCCAGTCAGTCTCACCTCAGTCCTTGGAAAAATCATGGAACAAGTCCTCAAGGAATCAATTCTGAACCACTTAAAGGAGAGGAAAGTGATCAGGAACAGTCAGCATGGATCACCAAGGGCAAGTCATGTCTGACTAACCTAATTGCCTTCTATGATGAGAAAACTGGCTCCGTGGATGAGGGGAAAGCAGTGGATGTGCTATTTCTTGACTTTAGCAAAGCTTTTGATACAGTCTCCCACAGTATTCCTGCCAGCAAGTTAAAGAAGTATGGGCTGGATGAATGGACTGTAAGGTGGATAGAAAACTGGCTAGATGGTCGGGCTCAATGGGTAGTGATCAATGGCTCCATGTCTAGTTAGCAGCCGGTATCAAGTGGAGTGCCCCAAGGGTCGGTGCTGGGGCCGGTTTTGTTCAATATCTTCATTAATGATCTGGAGGATGGTGTGGACTGCACCCTTAGCAAGTTTGCAGATGTCACTAAACTGGGAGGAGTGGTTGATACGCTGGAGGATAGGGATAGGATACAGAGGGACCTAGACAAATTAGAGGATTGGGCCAAAAGAGATCTGATGAGGTTCAACAAGGACAAGTGCAGAGTCCTGCACTTAGGACGGAAGAATCCCATGTGTAAGGGGACTGTTATCCCCTTACTAACATTCAGAGCTCCCAGTACCAAAAGGGGAAGGGTCGATGGGACTGACAGTCCCCAGGGGCAATGGGGAGAGGCCAATGCTCCAGGTCAGCCTGATTGACAGGGCGGGCAGGCGAATCAGGGAGTCAGGAGGTCAGGGGTGAATCCCGTCCTCCGTGTGAGCTGAAGGTGCCTGAGTCTGAGTGAGTGGGGCTGAGCTAAGGAGAGGCCAGAGGTGAGCTGGGCCAGAAAAGCAGCCCAGAGAGACAGACCTGCCCTGGGGGGAGAAGCTGCAGCAGCCAGAGGGGCCAGGGCAGCAGCCCAGGCAGCTGGAGGCAGAGCAGCAGCAGCAGCCGTGCTGAGGCAGAGGAGCTGGAGCTGAGGCAGAGCGGTGGAGCTGGGGCTGGAGCAGTCCGGAGCTGGGTGCGGTGAGCAGCTGGGGAGAGCGAGGGGAACCCTGGGCAGTGGGCCCAGTGCAGGGAGACGCCTCAGCCAAGGGGCCCTGCAGGCCAGACTTGCAGGGGGATCGTAACCCCGACAGGGCGGGGGCGACGCTGGGAAGAAGGGTCCTGCCACCCAGAGCCTGCGAGCGTGTGGCCACCGCCGGAGCAAGTGTCCAAGCCACAGCGTCCCTGCAGCACAGCCAAGGCCTGAGAAGGAGCCTGGGACTTGCAAAGGAACAGACTGAACTGCCCTGACATTGCAGAGACACTGTTGGGATGTTCCCTGCCACAGAGCGGGGTGATGTGTTTTCATTAGCCTTTCCCATTTTTCCTTATTCCTGTTACAAATTAATTGTTAATTAAATAATTTGCCTTTGCTTTGAATTGTATGCAGTGATCAGTGGGTCAGGGAAGCATTAAGTGCAGAGAGAGTACCCCGGAGTGGGGACACCCTAGCCCCTGACCTAGGTGACCACAGCAAGGTTGGGGGTCAAGCCCCCCAGGAATCCTGGGCCCAGCCTTGTTGGGGTTACGAGGACTCTGCCAGACAGGAGAGTGCAAGGGGAGTCCTCGAGGGCAGGGAGGCCTCTGGGTAAAGGAGGTGGGAGCGAGGACTGAGATCCTTCCGCTAGCCCATTTCACCGGGGTAGTGCAGAGACGAGGAAAGTTCCCCACAAGAGCGGGACTATTCCCCCGCTTACACATGCACTGCTACAGACTAGAGACCGAATGGCTGGGCAGCAGTTCTGCAGAAAATGACCTAGGGGTTACAGTGGACGAAAAGCTGAATATGAGTCAACAGTGTGCCCTTGTTGCCAAGAAGTCTAACGGCATTTTGGGTTGTATAAGTAGGGGCATTTCCAGCAGATCGAGGGACATGATCATTCCCCTCTATTCGGCACTGGTGAGGCCTCATCTGGAGTACAGTGTCCAGTTTTGGGCCCCACACTACAAGGAGGATGTGGAAAAATTGGAAAGAGTCCAGTGAAAGGCAACAAAAATGATTAGGGAGCTGGAGCACATGACTTATGAGGAGAGGCTGAGGGAACTGGGACTGTTTAGCCTGCAGAAGAGAAGAATGAGGGGGATTTGATAGCTACTTTTAACTACCTGAAAGGGGGTTCCAAAGAGAATGGATCTAGACTGTTCTCAGGGGTAGAAGATGACAGAACAAGGAGTAATGGTCTCAAGTTGCAGAGGGGGAGGTTTAGGTTGGATATTAGGAAAAACGTTTTCACTAGTAGGGTGGTGAAGAACTGGAATGGGTTACCTAGGGAGGTGGTAGAATCTCCCTCCTTAGAGGTTTTTAAGGTCAGGCTTGACAAAGCCCTGGCTGGGATGATTTAGTTGGGGTTGGTCCTGCTTTGAGCAGGGGGTTGGACTAGATGACCTCCTGAGGTCCCTTCCAACCCTGAGATTCTATGATTCTATGATCTGCTGTATAACACAGGCCATAGAACTTCCCCCAGAATAATTATTAGAGCATGTATTTTAGAAAAACATCCAATCTTGATTCAAAAATGGTTAGTCATGGAGAATCCCACATTACCTTGGTAAGTTATTTGAATAGTAATTACTCTCACTGTTAGAAAATATATTCCTTACCCAGTATAGCTTCAACTTCCATCTAATAGATCATTACATACCTTTTTCTCCTAGACTGAAGAGTCCATTATTAAATATTTGTTCCCCAGGTAGATACTTATAGACTGTGTTCATCTCATACTATAACCTTTTTGTTAAGCTATGTAGATTGAACTCCTTGAGTCTGTTACTATAAAGCTTGTATTTTGGTCCTTTAATCATTCTCGTGGCTCTTCTCTGAACCCTCTCCAATTTATCAACATCCTCCTTGAATTGTAGACACCAGAAATGGACACGGTATTCTAGCAATGGACGCACCAGTGCTAAATACACTCTCTATTCCTACTTGAGATTCCCCTGTTTATGCATCCAAGGATTTCCTTTGCCCTTTTGTCCACAGTGTCACAATAGGAGCTCATGTTCAGCTGATGATCCACAAGGATCCTCAAATCTTCTAAAGAGTGACTGCTTCACAGGATAGAGTCCCTCATCATGTAAATATGGTCTGGGTTCTTTGTTCCTAAATATATACCTTTCTCCAAATGCACATTATTTGCTTGAGCCTAGTTTACCACACAATCCAGATCATTCTGAATAGGTGGCCTGTCCCTGTCATTATTTACCACTCCCC
Organism: Macrochelys suwanniensis; assembly: GCA_033296515.1. Taxonomy (NCBI): domain Eukaryota; kingdom Metazoa; phylum Chordata; order Testudines; family Chelydridae; genus Macrochelys; species Macrochelys suwanniensis. The sequence goes on along the minus strand of CM065776.1, from coordinate 132,216,532 downwards.
TCATTTTTCAGTCATCTGCAAACTTCACCAGGATGATTTGAGTTTTCTTCTTAGTTATTAATAAGAATGTTAAACAGTGTGAGGCCAAGAATTGAACCCTGCAAGACACTACTAGAAACACACCTGCTCAATGATGATTCACTATTTACAACTACATTTTGAGACCAATCAGTTAGCCAGTATTTAATCAATTTAAAGTGCACCATGTTAATTCTATATCTTTTTAGTTTTTTTAATCAAAATATTATTCAGCACCAACTCAAATGCCGTATAGCTGTCTGAGCATATTACATCAACACTATGACCTTTATCAACCAAATTTATAATCTCATCAAAGAAAAATATCAATTTAGTCAGACAAGATCTATTTTCCATAAGCTCATGCTGATTGGCATTAATTATATTACCCTCCTTTAATTTGTCATTAATCAAGTCCCATATGAACTACTCCATTCTCTTCCCTGGGATCGATGTCAGACTGACAGACCTATAATTATCCTGGTCATCCCGTTTACCCTTTTTAAAATGTTGAGGCCTTATAGGATGAAATGCCTTTCCTTCTATATCAAAGTACTGTACTAAGTATCATCACAGTACATCTGTGGAATAAATATTATTATAACTCCATGTTATCAGGAACAGAAGAGTACTCATTGGTACTTTCATGGTTTAACCACTAGACAACACTCCCTTCTTTATAAATGGAAAGTAATATAACCCAGGAAAATGTGTTTGTGTGTCCTTTCTATCTTCAGCTCCATCCTCCTCAACAATAAATCTCAGTATATCACCCTGGCCAGATAACAATTCCCACTGAAACTCCACAGCACTAAAGGGATAATAGGCTATGGTTGTTGTATGCTTTACTTGATAACTAATTGTTTGTGTAGTTGGAAAGAAGCATTATAGAATCATAGAATCAAGAAGCACTTGCAACCCCTCCCAGCTGGGTATTGTTTGCAAATTTTTTAAGTGTACTCAGAAGAATACAGAAGAATGTAACTGTAATGCTTTCCCCTAAATAGGCATTGGTTAATAAATCCCCATTGGCTCTGTTGCTAAATCAGAGGGGATAGAGCCATTGGCATTTAATTGTTTTATGACCTTTTGGGAAAGATTTGTGTACTAGAGGGACTACAAACAAATTTTTACAAACAGCTGAATAAAATTGCAGTATCTTGCCCTTTATATAGTAGCTTTCATCCCAAAGGATCTCAAAGTTTTTTACAGACTTTGTAAAGGAATCATTCTTCTAGCACTGTGGTGCAACATGCACAGCATTAATAATAGACAGGAAGTTACAACTTGTCCCTGTCTGCAGCATCAGATATAATTACTATCATAGTAGGCTGTACCCCTCTAGCACCCACTTGAGGAGAGAGTAGGCATTGCTCTTCTCTCAGAGTCCAAGGCACAGCCCTCCAGCTGTGCTGTACAGAGCATCGACCTATTTGTAAGGGGACTGTTATCCCCTTACTAACATTCAGAGCTCCCAGTACCAAAAGGGGAAGGGTCGATGGGACTGACAGTCCCCAGGGGCAATGGGGAGAGGCCAATGCTCCAGGTCAGCCTGATTGACAGGGCGGGCAGGCGAATCAGGGGGTCAGGAGGTCAGGGTGAATCCCGTCCTCCGTGTGAGCTGAAGGTGCCTGAGTCTGAGTGAGTGGGGCCGAGCTGAGGAGAGGGCAGAGCTGAGCTGGGCCAGATCTGGAGGGGCCAGAAAAGCAGCCCAGAGACACAGACCTGCCCTGGGAGCAGAGGTGCAGCCCAGAGACAGACCTGCCCTGGGAGCAGAGCTGCAGTCCAGGGAGACAGACCTGCCCTGGGGGGGAGAAGCTGCAGCAGCCAGAGCCAGAGGGGCCAGGGCAGCAGCCCAGGGAGCTGGAGGCAGAGCAGCAGCAGCAGCCGTGCTGAGGCAGAGGAGCTGGAGCTGAGGCAGAGGGTGGAGCTGGGGCTGGAGCAGTCCGGAGCCGGGTGCGGTGAGCAGCTGGGGAGAGCGAGGGGGACCCTGGGCAGTGGGCCCAGCGCAGGGAGAGGCCTCAGCCAAGAGGCCCTGCAGGCCAGACTTGCAGGGGGATCTAAACCCCGACAGGGCGGGGGCAACGCTGGGAAGAAGGGTCCTGCCACCCAGAGCCTGCGAGCGTGTGGCCACCGCCAGAACAAGTGTCCAAGCCACAGCGTCCCTGCAGCACAGCCAAGGCCTGAGAAGGAGCCCGGGACTTGCAAAGGAACAGACTGAACTGCCCTGACATTGCAGAGACACTGTTGAGATGTTCCCTGCCACAGAGCGGGGCGATGTGTTTTCATTAGCCTTTCCCATTTTTCCTTATTCCTGTTACAAATTAATTGTTAATTAAATAATTTGCATTTGCTTTGAATTGTATGCAGTGATCAGTGGGTCAGGGAAGCATCCTGTTTAGAGAGAGTACCCCGGAGTGGGGACACCCTACCCCCTGACCTAGGTGACCACAGCAAGGTTGGGGGTCGAGCCCCCCAGGAATCCTGGGCCCAGCCTTGTTGGGGGTTACGAGGACTCTGCCAGACAGGAGAGTGCAAGGGGAGTCCTCGAGGGCAGGGAGGCCTCTGGGTAAAGGAGGTGGGAGCGAGGACTCAGATCCTTCCGCTAGCCCATTTCACCGGGGTAGTGCAGAGACGAGGAAAGTTCCCCACAAGAGCGGGACTATTCCCCCGCTTACATAATTGGCGTCACGAACAGGATCCTATTCACAGGGTCCACCCCATTGGTTTACTGGTTGCATTCTGGTAGCACTGTCCAGGCCTGGTCAAGAAACCTACCATGGCTGGAATTGAAGAACTACGGGCCCAGTTTGCTGAACTTCAGCGCAGATTGTCAGACCAAGCTGAGGCATTACAACAAGCTAGAACAGAACAAAGAGAAGCCTTATCACTGGCTAAGGCTATAATAGACCAACAGGCAGCAGAAGCTAAGAAACCCCCAACTATTTATGTCCCACGGGAGCAGAAGGTCACAGAGTTTGGTGGCTTCCCGACAAGACCAGGAGACATTACAGTAGAGGAGTGGGTCAAGTCCGTGAAGACGGCACTGCGTGTGCTAAGAGTACCTGAGGAAGATCATGTGGACTTCATAGAGGAACACCTCAAGGGCCAGGCCAAAACCACAGTAAAGTTCATGGCAGTGGCGGACAAGAAAGATGTGGAAAAGGTGTTTGAACTCCTTCTAGAAGTGTATGGAGACAAGGTACCTATTGGAACTCGACTAAAGGAGTTCTTTGAGAGAAAGCAGGATCCCAGTGAAACTGTCCGGGCATACGCATATGATCTCCAGGAGAGAATGAGTAAAGTGGAGCGGCGAGACCCTCGACGAGTTCCAGACCCAGATACAGTTTTGAAAGAGCAGTTAGTGCTGGGGCTCCGGGACGACTCCCTCCGCCGTGAAATGAAAAGGAGGTTTAAGGAGGAGCCCAGTAAGAAGTTCCATGAACTCATGCAGGCTGCCATTATGTGGTCAGAAGAAGAGGAAGTTCCTGTGGCAGAGACAGCCAAGCCTAATCCCCATACACGAAGTGGGGGCCTAGTGAATGCAGCTGCTAGTGAAAAGGCCCTGCCCCAAACACAGCTAACATTGGAAAGCCTAAGTGAAGCTGTCCAAAAACTGGCTGTCCAACAGGGGGAGATGCTGAAAGTGATGACTGAGGTGATGAAAGGAAATACCTCCACTAATGTGCCAAAATATCCAAGAGCTCCAGGATCCCGAAGATCTCCACTGAAGGATGAGCTAGGGAGGTACATTTGTTACACCTGTGAAAGGCCAGGACATACTAGCCGAGATTGTACACTGAGAAGGAGACCGGAGTCCCGGGCACCTGGAATCCAAAAGACACCAGGAGCGAGTAGCCCAGGGAAAGGCCGAGTGGGGACAGAAGGGTTTCTACGGCTGTCCCTAGGAAAAGGGCCTCATGTCAGCAGTGAGGAAGAGAGCCCTGATGATGATAGTGTGTTTGACGACTTCTGTGGCCGAGCTTTTGGGGACTGCTTGACAGTGGAAATAACCATAGCAGGGGTGAGAACCCGCTGTTTGATAGACACTGGCTCAGAAGTCACCACTATTTCTGAATCATATTTCCGAAACTACTTAAAAGAGAGAGATCTGACCATGCATAATACCCGATTTGTACAGCTAACGGCAGCTAATGGACTTGCGATCCCTGTCGTGGGGTGCCTTGAAGCCGATGTAGGGTACATGGGTCAAACAATCCCCGGGAAATGCATCTTTATCCTAGAGGATACAGCTTCAGAAAAGACTTTAATGGAGGACAGAGTACCGGGAATTCTTGGAATGAATATTATAAGAGAGCTGAAAGAATTACTGTTGGTAGGAGAAGGAACCCAGGAGATGAACCGTCATGGGCAGCCAAAGAAGGATGCTATACTGAAGCGGGTACTAGCCCGAGTGGAGAGACATGGGCGTTTCCCGGGTCCCATGGGACAAATTGGCTTTGTTAAGGTGGCAGGAAGACAGAAGGTGGTTATACCCCCCTGGAGTGAGAAGATTATTGATGGGCGCTGCCGGATGCCAAGTGACCTTGATGGATACAGAGTGCTTGTCGAGTCAACACCTGGGGCTAGTCTCCCTAATGGGCTTCTGGTTGCAAATGTACTTGCTAATGCCAGTAAGGGAAAAGTGCCAGTCAGGCTGTTAAACTCAAGTGAAAAGGCCATAAAGTTGTGTCCCCGAACCAGGGTGGCAGAGGTACACCGACCTGAAGGAGTGGTGCCCCCAGTGAGGGTGGCCCTGGAAGAAAATGGGGAAGAGCTGCGGGTGACAAAAGTGGAAAAAGGAACACAGGCTATCACATCGCAAGTGGCACCCGATGGAGAGCTACCCATTCCAGTCCAAGTGGACCTCCAACAGTTAACCCCTACACAGGCCAGCCATTTGAGGGCGCTACTGGAGAAACATCAAGAGGTCTTTTCCAGGGATGAGCGAGATTTTGGTTACACCACCACAGTGACACACCAAATAGCCACTGGAGATGCTGTTCCGATAAAACAGAGACACCGGCGGATTTCACCACAAGTGTTCCAGGAGGTAAAAAAACACATTCTGGACTTAGTGACTCAAGGTGTCCTTAAGGAAAGCCACAGCCCCTGGGCATCACCTGCTGTGATTGTAATAAAAAAGGATGGTGGGGTGCGATTTTGCTGTGACTACAGGAAACTGAATGAGGTAACACACAAGGATGCCTACCCGCTACCCCGGGTGGAAGAGTCACTGGATGCATTAGGAAGTGCAAGAGTGTTTTCAACCCTCGATTTAACTTCTGGTTATTTCCAGGTTGCAGTGGAAGAACAAGACCAGGAAAAGACAGCAGTGACGACTCCATTTGGGCTGTTTGAATGGACACGTATGCCATTTGGCTTGTGTAATGCACCTGCTACATTCCAGAGACTAATGGAGGGGGTGTTGGGAGACTATATCCTAGAGACTTTGCTGATATACCTGGACGATGTTATTGTGTTTTCCAAGGATTTTGAGAGTCATATGGAAAAATTGGACTTGGTTTTCACACGACTGAAGGAACACGGATTGAAGCTGAAGCCAAGCAAGTGCTGCCTACTATGTGAAAAAGTCAAATTCTTGGGCCATGTGATTTCGAAGGATGGAATCCAGGTAGATGAGGAGAAGACCAGGGCGCTGGAAAATTGGCCGATCCCCAAGAATGCCAAGCAAGTGCGGCAGGCTCTAGGTTTTATGAGCTATTATAGACGATTTGTCCCAAAGTTTGCGCAGATGGCTGCACCCCTATATGGACTAGTGGGACAACCGGCCCAAAGGAAGGGAAAGGACCACTGCTTTGTGTGGGATGATGCCTGTCAGACAGCTTTTGACGAATTAAGACATCGGCTGATGTCACCACCTGTGCTTGCATATCCCGACTTTAGCCTGCCATTTATAGTGACAACTGATGGAAGCCTCCACGGCCTAGGTGCAGTGCTCAGCCAGAAGCAAGAGGGGACTGAGCGTGTGATTGCATATGCGAGCCGAGGGCTGAGGAGGTCAGAAAGAAATGATAAAAACTACAGTGCTTTTAAACTAGAACTGCTGGCCTTGAAGTGGGCTATCACTGAAAAATTTAAGGATTACTTAGTGTACTCTAAATTCACAGTGATCTCAGACCACAATCCACTCCGATACCTGGCAACAGCTAATTTAGGTGCAATGGAACACCGGTGGGTGGCCCAACTTGCTGAGTTCACTTTTGAAGTACAGTATAAACCTGGAAGGCAGAACATCAATGCTGACACCCTGTCCAGACTGCCTCTGGAGGAGGAATCGGAAGAGGGCAAGGATGTGGAGAAAGACTTCCTAGTCATTCCTGCAGATGTTGTGCGGACGTGTTTGTGGCTAGAGAATCCAAAGCCCGAGGACAAAGTGATGGTAAAGGATACAGTACAAAACCTGGTGAAAGGAGAGAGTGCAATAATCTCGGGATACTCATGGGAGGAGATTCAGACTCTGCAACGAGAAGGTGACGTTGGACCTGTCTTAGTGGCAGTCATGAGCCGAAGGAGGCCAGACCGGAGATTTGGGGCCAGATATCCCCAGTCTAAGAAGCTAGCTAGACAGTGGGAATGACTTAAATTACACCGTGGAGTGCTATTCCGGGTAACATATCATCCCCGAGATGGCGAAGAAGTGTGGCAATTAGTGGTGCCTGTGTCACTACGTCGTCAGGTTTATGAAGCCAGGCATGATCATGGGGGGCATTTTGGAGACAGGAGCACTCTTGAGGTGATAAGGAGAAACTATTACTGGCCCACGATGGGTAGTGATGTGCAAGCATGGGTCCGTCAGTGCAAACGGTGTGCCCTAGCCAAGGATGTGTTTCCTCCCAACCGAGCCCCTTTGACCTGTACTAACGTGACAGCCCCAATGGAGGTCCTAGCAATGGATTACACACGGCTAGAGAGATCTTCAGAGGGGTATGAGAATGTATTGGTTCTCACAGACATGTTCACCCGATTCACTGTTGCAGTTCCGACTAGAAACCAGACGGCACGGACAACGGCTGAAGTCCTCATAAAACACTGGTTTGTGTACTATGGTTGTCCAGCACGGTTACACTCGGATCAGGGGAGGAATTTTGAATCAGAGGTGATATCTGAATTGTGTGAGCTGTATTGCATTGCCAAAAGCCGAACAACACCCTATCATCCACAAGGAAACGCTCAGTGCGAGAGGTTTAACCGGACAATGCACGACATGCTAAGAACACTCCCGCCTGAAAGAAAGCGAGCCTGGCAGGAGCATCTCCCTGAGCTGGTGTTGGCCTATAACAGCCATGTCCATTCGTCGACAGGTTATGCTCCTTTTTATCTTATGTTCGGGAGGGATCCCAGGTTGCCATTGGATATTCTGGACAGAGAGGGCCCTGAAGAGGCTGAGGTGACCAATTTGGATGACTGGGTTAAAGGTCACCATGACAGGCTGAAGATAGCCTGTGAAGTTGCTCTCAATACAACTAAAGACACAGCCCAAAGCAGGAAAAGGACTTATGATCGCAAGTCCAGTGGGGCTCTTATCAGGCCTGGTGACCGTGTACTAATTCGTAACCATAGACACCGGGGGCGTAATAAAATACAGGACAAGTGGGAGTCAAATCCCCACATTGTAGTCGCTCACAACAATCCCGAGCTACCAGTTTACATCATCCGGCCTGAGCGAGGAGGTCCTGAGAGAGTAGTACATAGGGACCAACTAAAACATTGCACTCTTAGTCCAGTCAGGGACCATAGGAGGCATAGATCAGCACACCCTGAGGAGACAGAAACCAATTGGCGAATGGTTCTAGTCCCACAAACTGAATACACGGGGGAACAGAGTGGGGCAAACACAAACCCTAATGAGAATGGCCAGATTCCTCAAGCTGACCCACTATTACCCGAGAATAGGGAAATAGAAGATATGAGTAATGAACCACCATTTTTAAGAAGGTCCCAGAGGGTTAATAAGGGTGTACTGCCTGTTAAATTTAGAGATGATTATGTGATTGGTTCTATGTAGTGTTTTAATTAATATTGTTATGTATAGTATGAAGAAGTAGATGTGAAATGTTTAATATGTTAAATGTTCTTTTGATGTTAATGGGTTTGATATGATGTGGGTATATGTTGTTAATAATGGGTCTGGAGGTATTAGTGTAAACATTGTGGTTGTGGCAGAATTTTAGCAAGGGGGAATGTAAGGGGACTGTTATCCCCTTACTAACATTCAGAGCTCCCAGTACCAAAAGGGGAAGGGTCGATGGGACTGACAGTCCCCAGGGGCAATGGGGAGAGGCCAATGCTCCAGGTCAGCCTGATTGACAGGGCGGGCAGGCGAATCAGGGGGTCAGGAGGTCAGGGTGAATCCCGTCCTCCGTGTGAGCTGAAGGTGCCTGAGTCTGAGTGAGTGGGGCCGAGCTGAGGAGAGGGCAGAGCTGAGCTGGGCCAGATCTGGAGGGGCCAGAAAAGCAGCCCAGAGACACAGACCTGCCCTGGGAGCAGAGGTGCAGCCCAGAGACAGACCTGCCCTGGGAGCAGAGCTGCAGTCCAGGGAGACAGACCTGCCCTGGGGGGGAGAAGCTGCAGCAGCCAGAGCCAGAGGGGCCAGGGCAGCAGCCCAGGGAGCTGGAGGCAGAGCAGCAGCAGCAGCAGCCGTGCTGAGGCAGAGGAGCTGGAGCTGAGGCAGAGGGTGGAGCTGGAACTGGAGCAGTCCGGAGCCGGGTGTGGTGAGCAGCTGGGGAGAGCGAGGGGGACCCTGGGCAGTGGGCCCAGCGCAGGGAGAGGCCTCAGCCAAGAGGCCCTGCAGGCCAGACTTGCAGGGGGATCTAAACCCCGACAGGGCGGGGGCAACGCTGGGAAGAAGGGTCCTGCCACCCAGAGCCTGCGAGCGTGTGGCCACCGCCAGAACAAGTGTCCAAGCCACAGCGTCCCTGCAGCACAGCCAAGGCCTGAGAAGGAGCCCGGGACTTGCAAAGGAACAGACTGAACTGCCCTGACATTGCAGAGACACTGTTGAGATGTTCCCTGCCACAGAGCGGGGCGATGTGTTTTCATTAGCCTTTCCCATTTTTCCTTATTCCTGTTACAAATTAATTGTTAATTAAATAATTTGCATTTGCTTTGAATTGTATGCAGTGATCAGTGGGTCAGGGAAGCATCCTGTTTAGAGAGAGTACCCCGGAGTGGGGACACCCTACCCCCTGACCTAGGTGACCACAGCAAGGTTGGGGGTCGAGCCCCCCAGGAATCCTGGGCCCAGCCTTGTTGGGGGTTACGAGGACTCTGCCAGACAGGAGAGTGCAAGGGGAGTCCTCGAGGGCAGGGAGGCCTCTGGGTAAAGGAGGTGGGAGCGAGGACTCAGATCCTTCCGCTAGCCCATTTCACCGGGGTAGTGCAGAGACGAGGAAAGTTCCCCACAAGAGCGGGACTATTCCCCCGCTTACATATTGCAAGGAAGGATAGGGGAAGTTAAAGTGGTCCAAGCAAAAAATGAATGTGCTTCTGCACCCAAAACAAGAGACCTACACCTTTGGAAAACCAAAAAAGACGATGGGAAGAAAGGAAAAGTACCAGCCCTCCTCCTATTTGAGAGAGCACAGGCAGCCAAGGCTCTCAAGCCATTACAGCCCCTGCTTCCAGAGGCTGGAGAGCTCTGAGCTGCAGTCCTGCTCCTTCCAAGTAGGCACCCGGAAATGACCAGGGAACCTCCCTTTTAAAGACCCGCCCATGTTCAGGCTAGCTAAGTCTCACATGTGTGCTGGGTTGAAGCTGATTTTGCCTAGAGGAACTCTTTTATCCTTTCCTGACTGAGGTGGGTGTGACGGTGCACCCCATAAGCCTTTATGGAAATATGCTTACGAATGTATATATCACATAACTGGAATATGTTTTATGCTACATATGCCATGTAACATATCTTTGTAAAGGTTATGATCTACTGAATCTATTAATCCTATTTGTATGCATGTATCATTTTTGTATTCAAAGTTATGAATATTGGCTGTGTACTTGCTTGATTTTTAAGTAGCCTTTGTAAAGCATTTGGTCAGCTTCTTGAGAAAGGAATGTGCAAATTAAGTGCCCAGTCAAGAAGTATGTAATGGACAATGGATCTTGGGAGGCTCCAAACCACATAAGAAGTCTACATGAGGACATTCAAGGTAGCAGGTGAACCATGGCTACTACCTGTAAGTTCTGAGTCATGCATGGACATGTGACTTGCCCATGTGACTCCAAAACTCCATCTTGTAGCTCGAATTCTACACAGGGGAGGGAGGAGTATCCACCCAAGAGAAAGTCTATTTAAACCACTGGGAGACCCCTCCATTTTGTCTTCAGATGGCTTAAGACATAGCCTCTCCGCCCCCAAGGATACCTGAAAGAAACCGGAACAAAGGACAGTAACTACAGGGGGTGTGAGTGATTGCTGGACCCAGACTAGAAGGAGACTAGTCTGTAAACGGAAGCTTATTGGAACATCTCCGAGGGTGAGATTTTATCTGTATTCAGTTTTCTTACTCTATTAGGCTTAGGCTTGTGTGTTTTATTTTATTTTACTTGGTAATTCACTTTATTCTGTCTGTTACTACTTGGAACCACTTAAATCCTACTTTCTGTATTTAATAAAATCACTTTTTGCTTATTAATTAACCCGGAGTATGTATTAGTACCTGGGGGAGCAAACAGCTGTGCATATCTCTATCAGTGTTATAGAGGGTGAACAATTTATGAGTTTACTCTGTGTAAGCTTTATACAGGGTAAAACAGATTTATTTGGAGTTTGGACCCCATTGGGAGTTGAGCATCTGAGTATTAAAGACATAAACACTTCTTAAGCTGCTTTCAATTAAGCCTACAGCTGTTAGAGGACATGGTTCAGACCTGGGTCTGGGTTTGCAGCAGGCTGGCGGGTCTGGCTCAAACCAGGCAGGGCTCTGGAGTCCCAAGCTGCCAGGGAAGGAAAGCAGGGGCAGTAGTCTTGGCACATCAGTTGGCAGTTCCCAAGGGGTTTCTGTATTCCAACCCGTCACAGTGGGTATCTCCTCCACTACACTATGTAAGGGCACAGAAACCAGGAGCTGGGATAGAATACTGGTACTGTGGTTCCCAAAGCACAGGCATCTAAAATTTCAGCTAAATACTACAAATCATAAACACAAACATTATGAGATATTTATGTAGGCAGAATGATGATAATACCTTTGACCCAGACTGTAATTAACATCTCTCTTCCTGCAAAAATAATAATGAGATTGTAAGTAGTCAGGGTCCCAGTTTCATATATATATCCTAAAAGACAAGCACCTCCAATACCACAGTGTCCACTAATATCATACTAGGGCATCGATTCAGTATAAAATCATAGGAAACAGTAGTATTGGCTTCTTCTGTGACACTGCGCAAATTGCTTAATTTCTGTGTCTCAGTTCACCACAGACTCATAGACTTTAAGGCCAGAAGGGACCATCATTATTATCTAATCTGACCTCCTGCACATTTCAGGCCACAGAATCTTGCCCACCCACTCCTGCAATAGATCTATAACCTCAGGCTGCATTACCGAAGTCCTCAAATCACGATTTAAAGACTTCAAGTTATAGAAAATGCACCATTTACACTAGTTTAAAGCTGCAAATGTCCCATCCTGCGGAGGAAGGTAAAAAATCCTCATTGTATCTGCCAATCTGACCCAGGGACAAATTCCTTGCCAACCCCAAATATGGCAGTCACATAGACCCTGAGCATGTGGGCAAGATCCAATGTCAAGACCTGGGAAAGAATTCTCTGTAGTAACTCAGAGCCCTCCCATCTAGTGTCCCATCACCCATTGTTGGAGATATTTGCTGCTATCAGTCACCAATCAGCTACATGCCATTGTAGTCAGTCTCATCTTACCATCCCCTCTATAAAATTATCAAGCTCAGTCTTGAAGCCATTTAGGTATTTTGCCCCCACTTCTCCCCTTGGAAAGCTGTTCCAGAACTTCACTCCTCTGATGGTTAGAAACCTTCATCTAATTTCAAGCCTAAACTTTTTGATGGCCAGTTTATATCCATTTGTTCTTGTGTTCACATCAGTGCTTAACTTAAATAACATCTCTTCCTTCATGGTATTTATCTCTCTGATGTGTTTATGGAGAGCAATCAAATCTTCCGTCAGCCTTCATTTGGTTAGGCTTCTTGAGTCTCCTCCCATAAGGTAGGTTTTCCATTCCTCAGATCATCCTAGTAGCCCTTCTCTGCACCTGTTCCAGTCTGAATTACTCTTTCTTAAACTTGGGAGTCCAGAATTGCACACGGTATTCCAGATGAGGTCTTACCAGTGCCTCGTATAATAGTATAAACACTTCCCTATCTCTACTGGAAACATCTCGACTGATGCCTCAGCCTTTTTCACAGCCATATCACATTGGAAGTTCATACTCATCCTGTGACCAACCAATACATCCATGACTTTCTCCTCCTCTATGTCTTCCAACTTATACATTTCTACCTTAGCAAAAATTATTGTTGTTAGCCCCTAAGTGCATGACCTTGCACTTTCTGCTGTAAAATTTTATCCCATTTCTATTACTCCAGTTTTTTCAAGGCTGTCCAGATCTTCTTGTATGATATTCTGGTCCTCCTCTGTATTGGTAATACCTCCCAACTTTTTATCATATGAAAATTTTATTGGCACTCCCACTTTTTGTCCCAAGGTCATTAATTAAAATGTTAAATAAGGTTGGTCCCAAGACCGATTCCTGAGGAATTCCACTAGTAACCTCCCTCCAGTCTGAGAGTTCACCTTTCAGTATGACCCATTGTAGTATCCCCGTTAACCAGTTTCTTATCCACCTTTCAGTTATCATATTAATTCCCATCTTCTCCAATTTAACTAATAATTTCCCACATGGAACTGTATCAGAGGCCTTACTGAAATCCAGGTAGATTACATCTACTGCATTTTCTTTGTCTAAAAAATCAGTTATCTTCTCAAAGGAAATCAGGTTGGTCTGGCACAAGCTACCTTTTCTAGAACCATGTTTTATTTTATCCCAATTACCGTTTTCCTCTGTCTAACTGCTTTCTCTTTCAATTTTTTTTCCAAGACCTTGTATATAATTGAGGTTAAACTTACAGGCCTGTAGTTTCCTGGATCAATTTTTTTTCTAATCTTAAAAGTAGGAACTATATTAGCAATTCTCCAGTCATAGAGAACAATCCCCCAAATTACAGATTCATTAAAAATCCTTGCTCTTGGGTTTGCAAAAAAAAAAAAAGTGGGGGTGCAGGGAGCCCAGTGGACCGCAGGAAAGAGCTCCGCAGACTGCATGGGAAGAGCTTCACCCTTTCTGGGAGGGAGGGGGGAAGAGCAGGAAGCCGTGTGCACAGGAGAGGAGGTGGAGAAGGGGCGGAGAAGGGGCGGGGTCAGTGATGCGGCCCTCGGGCCAATGCAGTAGTCCTCATGCGGCCCTCGTGGTCATTTGAGTTTTAGACCCCTGCTCTTGTCTAATAGATGATGATTTCTTCTGTGGCTTTTCTTACTATGTATATGTACAGTAACCTGTGTTTGGTTTGTTGTATCAATACATTACCAAAATACAAACAAAATAATAATACTTTTAGAACCTGAGACCTCTTAGGAGGGGTTTCCCTTCTTACTACTGGAACCAACACTACTTTGTTAGTATTTCTTGGACTATCAAATCACTATTGATTATTGTTACCATTATAGTGTCCAAAAAGTGTGCTGGGGCTTTCCAAGACAAATAAGGAGACAAGGTTCCTACCCCAAAGTACACCACACCCACGCTAGAACGCAGGGTTTGGGAGCCATGTGCGGTATCGCGTTAACACGGGGCGGGGGGGGAGGCGTGTTACCATGAATCCCAATGTAAACAATTTATTTTGGGATCCATGCTCGCCCCCGCTCTAATACCGAATTCGCATTATAGTGGCACTCAGTCTAGCGGGGGTCTCCTGTAATTAAAATCCAATCTAAGAGTGAGGTTAACATACAGTATAGTATAAAGGAAATAAGGAAGTAGGAGGATAACAATAGTAAGTTATGTGGTTACCCACTGTAGGCTGTGAACACTCATTTTGTTCAGTTGAAAGCATTTTAACTATATTTGAGGAAAACAAGGTTATCTGAATGTTATTCCTGCTTTTCCTCCCGCACCAACAAAAGAAAGAACAGAAGAATGATCAGGAATGGTGATTGTTCTGGTTGGAGGGGCAGATATTTTAAATAATTTTCCCATGCTTGAATATTATGTTTTATGAATGATTCTTTATTAGAAAGCTTCTTTAGCAGAACCTTAAATATTATTTACTTTAGCCTCTGTTATTTTAATTTTTCTTTATATATCATGGCCCACCCTATAAGATAAAACATCCCTTTAATAAATAAGTAGCTGGCAAAATAAAGGATTAATATGTGTTCAGAAATTGTCTCTCCTGGATTTAATGTTACTGTTCATTTTCACTTTGGACACCTTCATTCTTTTGGGTACGTGATTGGTTTAAAAGATAGTCGCTGAAAGCAGTAGGTCTTCTGTACCTAACATATTAATTTAATTCCAATTTTATAAAATTATTTTAACTTCTAGAAAAATATATACTTCCTCTCTTATTTTTGTTGTGTGTTTGTGTTAAAACTTCTTTATAGAAATGTTTAAAGTAAACCAGACAAAGAAATAAACAATTACTGTAGTGAAAGAACAAACATAACAACTGAAATATTAGCAGGAAAAAGCAATTTAAGTACACTGAAGAAAAATAACATAGTGTGAGTGGAAACAATATAAGGGACATAAGATATACAGTACTACTGTAGCAATACTAGGTGCTAGTAAACACATTAGGGTATTAATCAAGAAAGATCGTAGTTCACAATCGGATTTGCCTCATGATATAATAAAAGACAATCCCTCTTGTCAAATATATTTTTGTTTGTAATAATTTTATATAGCTGCTTTCTCAAAGTTACATATAGAATTTACTATTTCATTCTTGTAAAAATTTTATATAGCTTCTTTCTCAAAGTTATATATAGAGATTACTAACCATTTCATTCTAGAGTAAGATGTTTCTAAGAATCAGGGCACGTAAAACCAGGAAAATGTCCATAGTCGTTCTGTGTTTGCAGAGGAGGTAAGAATCTCGTTCAGCAGATTCTGTGGTTAGAGGAATGGGTTGGAGCTTTTGGGTTGACCAGTAGGGACCGTTTCAACATGATAAAAGCTACCCAGCTGGGAAAAACATTAAAGGGAATATTCCCTGAAGAAAGGGAATCATCCCATGATGATCCTCATCCATTAGTTTATTGTGCATTTTGTAGCGCAGCTTTTAAAGGAGACAATGATCTGCATACTATGCTGGCTAATGCCTGACAACAGGATAGTGCACATCCTCACTCCTACACCTCATTTATACCACGATGTATTAAAATCCAAATCAGAATGATACACCTTTTAAGGGACTACTTTTACCTAATATGTCCACCTCCCTTAAAAAGATCATGCAAGGGCTAGAAACAAAATGTTCACAATTTGATTAGATAATAGAAAAAATGGAGACATCATGGAATGTGTGTGGATATAAAAAGAAGCCCCGGAATGTGGCCACACAGAAATCTCAACCACCAAGTCCAGAAAAGGTCACTTTTAGAAATTAAATGGGGCCAAATAGACAGAAGATCAGCATCTACCTTCTTCCAATTTCCAAAACTGTGCACAGGTACCCATCAAGGAAAGAGTTCTGAGATAGGGTGTGGCTTATTATATCTCAACATAGCGCCCTGTAACCCCCATATTCATAACTGGTATATGGTTGTAATATTTCATACACATCATGCCTTGCAAGGTATCATATGAAAGGTCATGATCTGCTGAAACTCACTGTTCTGTCAAAATATATGTATCACCATTGTATATGGAATTATGATATTCTGCTATATGGTTGTTATTGAAATATGTTGTGTGTCTGGGAGACACCCACAGCTAGCAACAAAGGAGGTGACCCACACCCAAACAGGAGTTAAGCGACCATCACAAGCCATTGACCACCAGGGGAATTGTAATCAGGAGATTTACAACTCTGTAAGAGACAGTTGCGCAAACACCACACAATGAAGATTGCTCAACTCTGTGACTCAGCAAGGCCCAGCAGGACATGCCTGGACCAGTATCTTTACTGGAACATGAATTCAGAGTACAAAATAAGGTACCGTGGATCATAAAACCACCTATCTCCTCCCACACCTGCACTGAAGGCAACAAGAACACTGGGAAAACAAAAACGTTAACTGAGGAGACTTGTCCCAGGCTGAGAAGGAAATTCAGCCTGTGTATTAAGAACTGTAACCAGTGTGCAACATCCAGTGGGGTTAGGAGAGCTGTTTGATTCAAATCTTGCTCAGTTTGAAAGTTTATGATTTAGAATGGGTGTTTACTTTTTATTTTCTTAGGTTACTATCTCTCACCTTTTTCCCAACCACTTATGATCACTTAAAATTGATCTTTTGGTCGTTAGTAAACTTATTTTAATGTTTTATCTTAACCAGTGAGGTTATCTGGGGAATCTGCTCAGATTACAAAAGCTGATGCATGTCCACTATCCTTTGACGAAGTGGCAAACTAAGGTCTTGAGCAGTGTAAGACCATACATTTCTGGGGTGCAAGGCTGGGGGCTGGGGATGGGATTTGCTGGTGTCTCCCTCTGTATAGTTTATGAGTGGTAATTTAGCTAGGTGTGTCTCTGCATGCTGGTGGCTGAATAACAGTGCCTGAGGGGGGTTGCTGCTTCTAACTAGCAAAGCACTGTTAGAGACAGCCCCGGGTTGGGAGGGATAGCTCAGTGGTTTGAGCATTGGCCTGATAAACCCAGGGTTGTGAGTTCAATCCTTAAGGGGGCCATTTAGGGATCTGGGGCAAAAATTTGTCGGGGGACAGTACTTGGTCCTGCTTATGAAGGCAGGGAACTGGACTCAATGACCTTTCAAGGTCCTTCTAGTTCTATGAGATAGGCAAATCTCCACATACATATAAAGTTAAGGGGGCCCAGTGGTGCCCCCTTCCAGGTTTACCCTGGGGGGGTCCCATTATACAGGGCCTCCTCCTACAAGAAATTCCTAGGACAATTGGAAGAGGTTAGAAAAAAATCAAAGGGATACAAAAAGCAGTCAGGCCCAGTGTGCACAACTCCAGGTAAAAGCCAGAGTGGGGTGTCTGATTCTATTTTTGAACAAAAAACAACAGCAGCATCACCCTGGAGAAGTAATGATGCCATAGAATTGGAGGAGTTTAATGGAAAATCATTTAATGGAAGAACTATTCTTTCCAAGCTCTTCCTTACACAAATTAGAGAATGGGATGCTTTAAAATCTAATACCATTCGGTCCCTACCAAATCTACACGCAATAATTGGCTTTAATATTTTATGGGGAGAAGATATGTTAGTGGACTTAGCAAATCAGTGTTTGTGGCATCTTGGCCATAGTGATATTCCGGTGACAATCCCTGATGTGTGTCCTGTACACACAGCGAAGGCAGAAGGCACTTTATATCACCTCCTGAGGTCATCTACAGAGGACCTCCAAGCACTGATAATTCAGCACAAGTACCTATTTGCTACATACCAAAATGATTGTGGAACGATGGATTGTTATTGAACAGCCTGATCCTATTCCACAGAGGAAATATAATTATGTGCATAAAGCTGTACAACCCATACAGAAAATGATTAAATCATTGTTAGAGATGGAGATTCTTCAACCATGTACCTCTATTAATAATTCACCTATTTCGCTGGTTCGAAAACCAGATAGGTCATGGCACTTTACCATCAATTATCAAGTATTAAATTAGATAACCCACCCAACTGCCTCAGGGTTACTTGTGGTACCTTCCGGATCTGAAGAAGTGGACTGTAGTCCACGAAAGCTTATGCTGAAATAAATGTGTTAGTCTCTAAGGTGCCACAAGAACTCCTGTTCTTTTTGCTGACACAGACTCACACGGCTGCTACTCTGAAACCTGCCTCAGGATTTGCATCATATCCTGAGGCAATAGCAATTATCACAGAAGAGGTGTCTTATTTTACAGTCTTAGATATTCCAAATGGATTTTGATCCTTACTGTTGCACCCTGTTAGTCAATATAAAAATGTATTTACTTTTGAGGGTCAGCAATATACTTGGATCTGTTTGCTACAGGGATTCCATAATTCCCTGGTGATCTTTCATCTGCACATGCAGTCCCTATTATGGGGCTATCCCATTACGGATTATCTGCTGCAGTATGTGGCTGATCTCCTGTTATTCACTGAAACCACAGAATCTCATTTGGAGACATTAGCATATTTATTTGAGATCCTAGAAGGGGAGGAGTGAAGGATAATCCTTGGAAAGCCTAGCTGTGCAAATATTCCATTGGATTTTGGTGTCTTGCACTCAGACAGGGAGAGAGCTGCTTTAATACAGGCTCTGCCTCCCTCTACCACTAAAACTGCACTACACCCCTTTTTAGGTTTGAGAGGGATCTGCCATGATTTTATATCTAATTATGCTTCATTCGCAGCACCCACCATAGCCTTTTAAAGATGGGGATACTTGACAGTGGACGCTGGATCCTACTCAGGCCATAGAGACCTTAAAAGAAGACTTGGTGGCTGTTCCAGTATTGGCTCAGCCAAATTATTTCATCCCCTTCGGTTTGGAAGCAGCAGTGATGGACACTGAATTAGCAGGCTTCTTAACCTAGGAACATCAGGAACCACGGTGCCCCACAGCATATGGCTTGCACCTACCTACCCTTGTTGAAAGGAAGTATGGCCCTTGTGAAGTCCACATGTTGGCTATTTTCTGGGTACTTAAACATTTTGCATATATCATTGGACTACATAAACTGGCTAGTCTTATACCACATACCCCACTACAGTATTTGGTCTCTGTTCACATTAAGGAAAGTAATATGCCCAGTTCCCAGTTGGCCCACTGGTGCCTTTTGTTGCAAGACCTTTTAAAGGTAAAAACCATGTCAAAAACTCATCTACCCCAGCCTATCATTTTTTAGTTAAAGAAGAGCCCCACCACTGCCCTCTGCCATAATCATATGTTGTCAGGTCCCCATTTGTAGAGGGAATTGATATAGTATGAAAGCCCCATGATGGCACATTTTTATTGAAGGCTCCTCCTATTATGTTGAGGGAAAACCAGTGACAGGATTTGCCCAGTGGCTGCCCAAGGAAGAGATTGTACATTAATATTCTTGCCTGTCACATTTGGTACAATTTGGAAAACTTTTAGCAACAGAAGTGGTGCTGGTATTATACCCAGATACACCACTTACCATTTATTCTGACGCTAAATGGATGTGCAACTCCCTGATTATTTATCATTATTGGGCTAAAATGGGTTTGTGTGAGCAGATGGAAAGCCCCTTGTCCATCCAGAGACTCTACAAAAGTATTTGGGACATAGTATTAGGTAGAATTACTACAATCTATAAAGCAAGGGCACATTCTATAAACACTTGGGGTGCTCATGACATTGCTTATGTAGACTCCCTTTCTAAGGAAGCTGCCCAAACTGCTCCTTTATGGCAGTCACCTTGTAGCATAGCACAGGTGTGGCCGGTTGCCACCTGTGCTTTAGCCAAAAATGCCATATTAGATTTAGCTCCAGATCTTGAAAACCTTCAAAATGCAGATTCATTATTGCAAGCCTCATGGGATATAGGGTTGCATGGCAGGGTGGTACCCCTTAAAAAAGTTGGAAGGGGGTACCACTTAAAAATCTTTAAACAACAAATAGGTCCTTATGGTCCATCAAGCTGATCAATGAGTGATTGTTTTTCCAACAGTGATGAGACAAATCGGTGTATATAAAACAAACGCACATATCTTGCAGAGAGGATGGCTAGATCTGGATGAAGATTTAAAACTATATTGTGCAAACTGTTTGATGTATGCCCAGAGCAATGCAGGTCAAATAGTTGGAAAGGCTAAATTTCCTCATCAACAAATTTTGGTAGCAATTTGGAAAAGGTAGCAAATTGATTTTTTAGGGTCATTTCCTAAAACCCCTAAAGAAAAAATGTCCATATATTAGTGATTGTGGGCCTCTTTACAAAACAGATTGAAGCAATACTAGTGAAAAATAACGTAGCCCTAGCTACAGCCAATGTATTGGTGGAACAGATTTTTAGTAGCTAGGGAATCCCATTATGGATAGATAGACAGACAGACAGATTCAGATTGAGGCTCCCATGCTGGACAAATAATGAAAAATATGCTGCATTGGATGGAACTGAGCAGAAGTTCCAGGTCCCTT
The DNA here is from genome assembly GCA_033296515.1 of Macrochelys suwanniensis. Lineage (NCBI taxonomy): Eukaryota > Metazoa > Chordata > Testudines > Chelydridae > Macrochelys > Macrochelys suwanniensis. The sequence continues at coordinate 132,196,189 of CM065776.1, read as the reverse complement.
ATCACCCACAGACTTCTGGTCAACTAGAAAGGAGTAATCCAACAATAAAACAAATGCTCAGAATATTGATGAAGAAGTCTGGGAAAGATTGGGATCAACTAATCCCTTTGATTCTGATGGCCATACAGGCTTCATAAGCCACAGGCACTGGAGTTTCACCTTTTGCAGCTATGACAGGAAGGAAAATGATAATGCCAGATTGTTTATTATATCCAGAGCTAGTGCAGGAAATTACAATGGAAAAATGGATGCTAGATTTATGTGACAGGGTAACCAAAGTGAATCAAGTAATAGAAGCAAACTTGCTAAATGTTAGAGAGCAGACAAGTAGGTATTTTAACAAAAAATGAGTGAACAAGAATGGCAAATAGAAGATAGCAAAAAGAAAAGGAATACTTGTGGCACCTTAGAGACTAATAAATTTATTTCACCATAAGCTGTCGTGGACTACAATCCACTTCTCCGGATGCATAGAATGGAACATACAGTAAGAGGATATTTATACATTCAGAGAAACATGAAAAGGTGGAAGTAACCATACCAACTGTAAGAGGCTAATTAATTGAGAGGAACTATTATCAGCAAGGGGAAAAAAAACTTTTGAAGTGATAATCAAGATGGCCCATTTCGGACAGTTGACACAAAGGTGTGAGGGTACTTAACTAGGATACTAAACTAGGGGGAAATAGATTCGATTAACGTAATGACCGAGCCACTCCTACTCTCTGTTCAAACCTAAGTTAATGGTATCTAGTTTGCATATTAATTGAAGTTCAGCAGCTTCTCGCTGGACTCTGTTTTTGAAGCTTTTCTGTTGCAAAATTTCCACCTTTAAGTCTGTCACTGAGTGATTAGAGAGGTTGAAGTGTTCTCCTACTGTATGTTCCATTCTATGCATCTGAAGAAGTGGATTGTAGTCCATGAAATCTTATGCTGAAATAAATTTGTCAGTCTCTAAGGTGCCACAAGTACTCCTGTTCTTTTTGCTGACACAGACTAACACGGCTGCTACTCTGAAATAGGAGATAGTGATAGTCAAGAGATTAGGAAGTAAGACCCAGTTGCTGTGATCAATTGGGTGGGGCCTTTCTACATTGAAGATAAAGCCAGTCCTAGTGTATATCTAGTCCAAATTGACAAGGAAAAGAAATAGATTAAAAATGGTATCATATAAACCAACTGAAAGTATACAAAGGCAACTAATTACATGTTTGTGAGATCCGCTTTATTTATGCAGGTCCTCCAAGGTGATACATCACCTGAATTCTTTGAAGTAGGCAATGAATGACTGCATGGCTGGAATGGATTCTGTTTATAGGACTATGGGTTTGGATTGCACAGATGGTACCAATTAAAAGCTATGATCTGTGACTGCCTACACAAAACTCTGTAGGATCATCATTGGACAGGACTAATAATGGGCAGTCAGATAACACCAAGGCACAGCAGAGTCCCAGTGTTTGCATCACTGGAATTGGGTGACTGGAGGTGGACAATGGTCTGTATGAAGCTAATTCACCATAATTACGAGAGGGACACTGGAGAACTGGAACTGAGGATATCATGATCCCAATGTGATGATGGTGTAAAAGACTTTTTCCTTATAGGGTTGTGGGAGAGGTATTATTCCTGAATGCTGTAGGGGTAGGATAAGTAACCTTATAACTGTTACAAGTAGGATAATGAACTTCCACAAGAAATGAGAAGATAAGAACAGAGGACTCGCCAATAGAGAAATAAACAATTACTTTAGTGACAAAAAAAATAAAACAGCTCAGATATTAGAAGGAAAAACCAATTTAAGAACATCGAAGAGCAATAAACAGTGTGAGTGGAAACAGTATAAAAGACATAAGATATACAGTACTATAGGAGAAATACTAAGTGCCAGTAAACATATTTGGGCATTAATCAAGAAGGATCATTGTTCATGACTGGATTTGCCTCATGATATAATGAAAGATAAGCCTTCTTGTTAAATATATTTTTGTTTGTAATATTTTTTCTTTATAGTTGCTTTCTCAAAGTTACATATAGAGCTTACTAATAATTTTACTTTATCTGAATTACCATGGCCTGTCCAAACTCATTCACTATACATGACCCATGCTTTTGACATTTCCAACAATGGGGGGAGCGAGCTGTATTCACCCCAGTGGCCCGGTCATGCAAACACTCCAATTACAATACAAAATTATCTAGGAATTGAAAATTCACTCTAGAGTAAGAGATTCATAAGTATTAGGGCATTTAAAACCAGTAAAATGGCCACAGTCATTCTACATCATCATAATTTTGTGATCCTTGACAATTTTATACTGCACGTAAATGATTTACAGTTCAATCCTGAACGTTCCATTGACTTCAATGGGAGGTCCAGGCATATAGTGTTTGCAGGATTAGGCCACTGGTGTGAAAGTAAGATTTTATCCATTTTTTTCTACTTAATTTCTGAAGTTTCATATTATGTTATATATGTTATAGATATATCCATTTTTGCATGGCACATTTATATACGGTTCATCGCCTTTCCCTACTGAATGTTTTCTTTGTAATTATGCACATTTGTGTTTTACATTTTGTAATTGAATGCTAAACTAATGATACATATGTTCAGCTCCTAGGTGGCACTGTATGTATCATACATTATTTAAGTTAATCTTGGCCATACCTGGCAGAACATTGAAGGATCTTGAACACATCTGGTGTGTATCCCAGATCAGAAGAAAGTTCTGTAGCCAGTCATTATCTGGTAGAGAAAAGCATGACATGGTGTCAGAAATAAAGTAGTGCCAGAGGAGAGCAGAAATAAAAAGAACAAAAATGCAATGAAGGTTGTGTCATGATCCAAGAAGTGCAGTCAGGGTCAAGGGTCAGAGCAAGGGCAAATATGAGCCTGGGAGTAGCAGATGAGTTTGTGGTCAGGTTCCAGGCCATGGTTGGTATCAAGGGACAGAGTCTGAGTCAGGCTTCAAGGTCTGAATCAGGAGGTGAAGTTTGAATCCCCCTGAAGTCAAGCCAGGAATTCAGAAGCAAGGACAAGGAATGTTCATGGAAGCTACAGAAGATCTACATTGCAGCCTGGATGTTTCCTGGAATGTTCCTTGGGTTCATATAGGATCAATCAGGAGCCATGAGGCTGCTCTCTGTCGAACCCTTGTGGTGGAACTTCCTATGGTCTCTGTCCACAGAGGATCATAGGAAGTGGAGCACAAACTTGTTATAGTTGCCTGGTAGTAGCTCTGCAGGACTGGGTTCTAGACTGCAGGATTGCATCAACATGCTACTCTTCAGTGCCCCAGATAACGTTATCTTTGACAAATTTTCACAGTCGACAGACTAAAAAGTAGTATTTTTCAAGATTTCAAATTGCAAACAAGCTTCATAAAGAAGCTGGAGATATACAAATATCATCTTTAGTTTATGCTATGGGGAAGCAGGGAGAGCATATCTTTAAATCCTTTGACTACACTGAAGACAATCACAAAGGTGACTATTGAGAGGGTTCTGGCTATTTTTGATTAATTCATTATACCCCAGAGAAACTTGGTTTATGAAAGAGCATGTTTTCACCAAAAAATTAAAGAACCAGCAGAAAACGTTGGATGTTTCAAAATAATTCTTCATACATTGGCGGAAATCTGTGATTTTGGGAATGCAACACAGGAAAATATCGGAGACAGACTGGTTATGGGTTTACAGATAAAATATTTCACAGCAGCTACAACTGAAGACAGACTTAACCCTAGCCATGGCCATACAGAAAGGAAAGCAGTCTGAACTAGTCAGACACCAGAACAAAAGGGAGGAACAACATGAAACACCTGCAACTAGCTTAGAAACTATAAACCTCTATCACACAGACCTTGAAAGAGACTAGCTGAAGATTTATGCAAATTCAGAGAACAATTTGGACCTGGTCAAATTGGATTATATTTCAAGGTATATACAAATCGTGTACTTGGAAGATATAACTAAGTTATAAAGAAATTGAAAAGCTCTTTTACTCATTTTAGTTTTCCAGAACAACTAGTGATGGACAATGGACAGCAGAATTTATGTTATTCCAAACAAAATATTACTTTGATCATATTACTAGCAGCCCACGTTCCCCCAAAAGCAAGTGAAGAGGGTGAGAGCTGTACAGATAGCCAAGAAAATTCTACAGCAAGAAGATCCATTCCTTGGTCTTCTGACTACAGATCAATACCAATAGCAGCTACTGGATATACTCCTGCTGGGAAGACAACTCAGAACTACTGTTCCAATTTTGGAAAATAATATCTCCAAAATGGGAAGATATGAAGAGAGTGGCCAAACTGGATAAAAAACACTAAAAGAGCTTAAGAACATTTCTACAACAGACATTACTCAGAGAACTGTCAGGTCTAGAGCCTGCTGACACCCAGTGACCATGTTCATGTCAAACTGGATGGAGAAAAATGAATGGACAACTCCAACTGTCGTAAACAACCAAAAAATCACCCTCCAGATCATGTGTGATTGAGACCGACACTGGAGAGTTCAACAGAAACCACTGACATCTACAGTCTGTATCTCAGAAAGAACAATCAACATAGTAAACTCTACAGATGGCGATGCAGAACTTGAAGACAATGACTCAGATTCCAAACTGACCGCAGCCAGGCATTGCAACTAATGGACAGCCAGATGACCAAATTGTTACAGGTTTGGGAAGTGAAATTAGAAAAAAAAAAGAATATGATTCAGAGATACTTAACAGACTGATAGGTACTGAGCTTCAAAGATAGTGTGATAGTGTATATTTTGTAAACAGTAGGAATGCATAACTTAAAGGGCGAGATGTAATGGAATGTTAAACTCTATTATATGTTCAGCTACTAGGTGGCACTGAGTGTAACATACCTTATTTAAGCTAACCTGGCAGAATATTAAAGGATCTTGAACTGAACAGTTCTCATCAATATGTCTCTGAGAAATAAGTTCTGTAGTCAGTCTATATCTGATACAGAAGCCTGAACTGTTAGTATCAGTCCTGCCACCTCTACCAGTCAGTTCTGTGTCCTTAGGGAACCAGAGTGCAGTATCCAGCCTGTCTGCCTCATGAAGGACACCCTGCCCCACTCTGCCCCGCAGCCTCTGCTTGAACCAAAGCCAATCAGAAGAAAGACTTACAGAAAGCAATGAAAAGGCATGGGAGACACACCTAAACCCCTCCTGACAAGGGTGATAAGATTAAGGCAACTCCCCTAGCCTCATCTGCATCAAAGATGGGACAGGGAGGCATCTCCATTATCATACAGAATGGAGAACAGAGATTCTAAGGAAAGAACCTCTTTGAACTCTTGGACCAGAAAAGCAGTGAAGCACTGCATCATGGGGGATCTCTGCTCCAAATGTTAATGAACCTACAACTGCACACACCCAGCTCAGCAGTTATCAGACCAATTCTAGTAATGAATCCTTGATTGATATCCAAAATGCTGAAGCAGCCTAATTGCATTGTGAGCTCCCTGGAAGGAACGCCACCTATAGCTAGAAGTGATCCGCTCCTATTGTCTAGCCTAAAGAAAACTCTTGAGTCATCAGTTAACCATAAACAAATCTAGTGTTCTCCCTTGAACCATTGTTTTTCCCCTACAAAAAAACCCTACCCATACTCAAGTAAGTGTTCTGATGCCTGGATCCAAACTTTCTGCATCAGTTCCACTGGGACTTCATCTTCTCCTGACTGATCGTGCTGAGGGCTAATCTTGCTGGTTGCTTCCCTCCCTCTCTCTCTGAACTTTACTCTTTTGTGTTTCTGGCTTCCCCATTTACTCTGCAGCAACGCTTCTCTTACCTAAGCTAAAGATCCCTGTAGCGCCCAAAAATACTGTGGGGTTTGATCATCAAGTGGGTTACTACCAGAACAATTGTAACGTGAAAGTGGGGATAGGGACATGCTGAACCTGTGACATACGAGGGTGGCAGCTTGAAAGTGCTGCTTGATCCAGTCCACTGAGTCCAGGGGCATATAAGGGTGACAGCTTGGAAATACTTCTTGACCCAGCCCACTGAGTCCAGGGACATATAAGGGGTCAGCTTGAGAGTGCTGATTGACCCAGTCCACTCAGAATTGCTCTGTTAGTGTGTGTGTGTGTGTGTGTGTGTGTGCACGCTCATCTGATTCTGGGGATGGAGGAACCCAGCCCTGGAGAACCTAGGTCCTGCAGGACAGCTCCATTGGGAGGGGACTTGCAGAAGGGAGAAGTAGAGCTCCATATGCGAACACAAGTGACACAAGCAGTACATTGATAGAATTACAGACCCCCCCCAAAGAGTAACCCTAATAAATGAGCATACCCCAAAGTAACGGGCAAATCTGGTAACACTTCTACCGCGTAGAAGAAGAACATGACACATTTGTAGATTACACTGGTCTACAATTTTTGAGAAGTCGTCTGCTTCAGAGATAAAATGTGCTATTTAGTATGTATTTTGATGTGCTGAATTCAAATATGACAATTAAAACAACTGATTGGCTACTGTTTCTAAGATATTTAAGTTTTTACATTTTATGTCTATGTATATTGTGTAGATGATAGAGTTTTAATCATAAATTGTAAACCTAGGTCTTTTCATGTGTTTATGGTTGCTTTACATGATACTGTTTCACCTGTCCTGTTTATGTAACACTTTAAAAATCAGCAAAGGGGTTATATAAATAAAATTTATTATGAAACAAAAGGCAACAAACTATTATGTCCATAGTTTAGTCCTATTCAGTGTCTACTCGGCGCTTTTTGGCTTGTCTCGTGTATTCATTAAATGGAGCATCTCTTGTCACTGTCCAGCAATAGTCTGCAAGCATTGATGGGCTCCATTTACCCTGATAGCGTTTCTCCATTGTTGCAATGTCCTGGTGAAATCGCTCGCCGTGCTTGTCGCTCACTGCTCCGCAGTTCGGTGGAAAAAAATCTAGATGAGAGTGCAAAAAATGGATCTTTAGTGACATGTTACAACCAAGGCTTTTGTATGCCTTGAGGAGGTTTTCCACCAACAACCTGTAGTTGTCTGCCTTGTTGTTTCCGAGAAAATTTATGGCCACTAACTGGAAGGCTTTCCATGCCTTTTTTTCCTTGCCATGCAGTGCATGGTCAAATGCATCATCTCGAAGAAGTTCATGAATCTCAGGACCAACAAAGACACCTTCCTTTATCTTAGCTTCACTTAACCTTGGAAATTTTCCATGGAGGTACTTGAAAGCTGCTTGTGTTTTGTCAATGGCCTTGACAAAGTTCTTCATCAGACCCAGCTTGATGTGTAAGGGTGGTAACAAAATCTTCCTTGATTCAACAAGTGGTGGATGCTGAACACTTTTCCTCCCAGGCTCCAATGACTGTCGGAGTGGCCAATCTTTCTTGATGTAGTGGGAATCTCTTGCACGACTATCCCATTCGCAGAGAACACAGCAGTACTGTGTATCCAGTCTGCAGACCTAGCAAGAGAGCAACAACCTTCAAATCGCCACAAAGCTGCCACTGATGTTGGTCATAGTTTATGCACCTCAAAAGTTGTTTCATGTTGTCATAGGTTTCCTTCATATGGACTGCATGACCAACTGGAATTGATGGCAAAACATTGCCATTATGCAGTAAAACAGCTTTCAGACTCGTCTTCGATGAATCAATGAACAGTCTCCACTCATCTGGATCGTGAACGATGTTGAGGGCTGCCATCACACCCTTGATGTTGTTGCAGGCTACAAGATCACCTTCCATGAAGAAGAATGGGACAAGATCCTTTTGACGGTCACGGAACATGGAAACCCTACCATCACCTGCCAGGAGATTCCACTGCTGTAGTCTGGAGCCCAAAAGTTCTGCCTTCCTCTTGGGTAGTTCCAAATCCCTAACAAGGTCATTCAGTTCACCTTGTGTTATGAGGTGTGGTTCAGAGGAGGAGGAGCATGGGAGAAAATGTGGGTCCTGTGACACTGATGGTTCAGGACCAGAAGTTTCATCCTCTTCCTCTTCCTCGTCTGACTCAAGTGAGAATGATTCTGGTGCATCAGGAACCGGCAGTCCTTCTCCGTGGGGTACTGGGCGTATAGCTGATGGAATGTTTGGATAATACACAGTCCACTTTTTCTTCTTTGACACACCTTTCCCAACTGGAGGCACCGTGCAGAAGTAACAATTGCTGGTATGATCTGTTGGCTCTCTCCAAATCATTGGCACTGCAAAAGGCATAGATTTCCTTTTCCTGTTCAACCACTGGCCAAGATTTGTTGCACCAGTGTTGCAGCATATGTGTGGGGCCCACCTCTTGTCCTGATCTCCAATTTTGCAGCCAACACAAAGGTGATAGGCTTTCTTAACCATAGTGGTTATACTGCACTTTTGTGATGCAAAAGTCACTTCACCACAAACATAGCAGAAGTTATCTGCACTGTTCACACAAGTAAGAGGCATCTCTGCTCACTTTGGCTAAACAGAAATGTGTCCCTTTGCAAAATCAAACACTGACAAATAAGAGAGCATGACACTGTATGATTTCTAGAGCTGATATAGGGCAATTTGTTCAGCAGAGTGATGTAAGCTTCATTATGATTGCATCATCCATGACTTCTAGGAATAACATGATGCAATTCATATCATGTATGACGCAATACCAGCTTCAAATCGCATCATTCATTGTTTTGCCTAAAAAGCAAGTACTGTCCAAACCCAGTCATAGATTTATTCATAGATCCAGTCAAAGATGTATTTTAGTCATTTCTGGTTTAAATTGAGATCCCTTTCCTTTATAACTCACTTATCCGCCACCATTCCCAAGTCAAGGGTCGTATATACTGACCCAATAGCATGTCTTGAAAACTAGATCCAATCAACAATTTTAAGCATCATTTTCGTTCTCAGTGACCCAGAATTAGTAAAGTTTGACTACATTTATTTCAGAAGCATTTTGGCTGTAGAGCAGTGTTATCAACATAATTACATATAGTGACAGTAAGGGAGAGAGCTCTCTTAGTTCCACATATTCCTCTGCCATTGATTGCCATGAGGTAACAACTGAGGGTTCAAACTATAATGATATGAAACAGATGGGCTTGAGGAAAAGGGAAGTGGGTTGTGGTCTAGTGAAAAATGCTTCATCTGTAAAAGCTCAATGCCTTATATTGCTGTCAGTAAACTGACTTTATCTGAAGAAGAGCTGTATACAAAAGACTTCCAATTTCAAGTCAGACTGACCACAGTATACAGTATGGGTTCCTGGACTGTGTCATCAAAGCTTTGAGAGATAATGCCCCCCTACTCCTCACGGAGGCATACCCCAAGCATAGTGAGCATTTCCCACACCTTAAAGTCTGGGTCTGTTTCATTTACACTGGAGCCTCACTGAATTCCACCACGGTGGGCATTGCTGGATTCCATGGCAGAAAATAGCTTTATAGAGGCAGATATGGCCCGAGCCCTGGGTATTCCAGTAAAAGTAAAGATGGTTCCCTGACCCAGTGGAAACTTTATATTGCTCACTCTTGCCATCAGGGCCAGTGAAACAGGAGATTGTGCTTCTGGAAGTCACCATTTGGGATCATCAGGAAGCCCTTCAGTTCGGGATGGTCCACTCAGCACACTTCCCATAATCCTAGGCAATTCATGGCTGGCAGCTCATGATCTGCACATTGTTTGTTAAGAGCACCAGGTTAGCTTCCATGCCCAATTCTGCCAGCAAATATACCTTATGAATCCCAGAACCAAGACACACCCCTCCCCAGGCCCTGCATGTGGGTCAGGCGAGACCTCTACTAAAGCTGACTTTAGCACTGCTCCTCAAGTACAGTGATTATGGTGATGTCTTCAAGAAGAAGAATGCCAACACCCTACCACCACTTCAGGATTATGACTGCCCGATCAAAATGCACCTATGTGATGTTGGTAATCTGAGCTGACTGCCTTGCGTTCCTGTCGGTAGGATAATCTGGCCAAGGTTTCCATATGGACATCTACCTCTCCTACTAGAGCTCCAGTTCTTCTTGTTAAAAAGAAAGATGGAATCCTGCACCTAGGCATGCATTACTGGGCCATCAATCAGTTTACTCTCAGGAATAGATACTCTCTGCCACTCATCCCAGAACAACTGGACCATGCATGATTAGACCAGGTATTCACAAAACTTGATATGAAAGGGCCTACAACCTGCTTTAAATCCGAGAAGGGGATGAGTGGAAGACTGCTTTTCGAACCGCTATGAGCACTACCAATCCTGGTAGTGCTGTGTGGCCTCACAAATGCCCCTGAAACAGTCCAGCACTTCACAATCAAGGTCCTCCATGACATCCAAGACCAGTATAGAGTCATCTACCTAGAGGATATCTTCATCTTTTCCGACGATCCTGCGCAACACACCAGCCATGTCCAGTCAGTTCTGGAATGGCTCTGCCAACACAGCTTGTTTGAAAAGTTGGAAAAGCGAAGTTTTGACTACTGCTCCATGGAGTTCCCGGGCTTCATCCTGTCCCCCAAGGGCCTCCAAATGGACCCCAAGAAGATGGAGGAAGCATGAACCTGGGTACCCCCCCTCCAAAACATCAAGGATCTACAACACTTCCTGGGGTTCACTAACTTATATAGGTATTTCACCTCTGTGTTTTCAGGCCAGATCGCCCCACTGACAATTCCTCTCCTCAAAAATACCATCTTCACCTGGTCTCTCGAGGCTCAACGAGCATTTGACCAGCTCAAGATAACCTTTACCAGCACCCAATACTACCCCATCCTAACCCAGCAGCTCTCTTTGTCATCAAGTTTGACCCCTTCAGTGTGGCAGTTGGGACCATATTCTCTCAAAAATGCAGTTCCCAAAAGTACCTCCTCACTTGAGTTTATTATTCCCAGATCACTCCGGTTAAACAGAATAACAAAATTCTAGGTAAGGCGCTTCTAATCATCAAAGCAGCCTTCAAAGAGTGTAGGGTGTTTAGTTTCCAGTAAAGGTTTATACAGATCATAAAATTTTGAAGTATTTCCACCAAGTCAAAGCATTGAATCAGAGGCAGCTTTGCTGAGATATTTTTCAAATGCTTCAGTTTCACCATCACATGCCACTTGGAGGCCCAGAACAAGGCCACTGATGCCTTGTCCCAAAAAAGGGAATATCTCACCAGCGAAGAGCCCCTGAGTTGACTTCCCATTCATTCTTAAATCCCAGAACTTCCTGGATGCCGTCATTTCCTGAGACCTCATGTTTACTGATCCGCTCAGCTACAGAGAAGTAGCCCTCTCCCAAGGAACTTAAGGCAGCAAGCCAGGGGCAACAGCAGGATCAAGATGGCTTGCTCTATGTCAAGGAACACTTGCATAGTCTGCCGGGATTCTGTTAGAGGTATTATGGCTCTGTTACAACTTTCCATAAGTAGGCCGTCTGGATCACCTCAAGACCCTCCATTTGGCTGTCTGCTCCTTCTGGTGGCCCCAATGTATATAACAATAGACTCATATATGTTGATTCTTGCGAGACATGTGCCAGCATCAAGATGCAATGCTCAAAATCCCTCAATATCCTACTGCCTTATGAGACCCCATCCAGACCTTGGACAGCTATTACCCTGGACTTCATAGTCAAGCTCCTCATGTCTAACATGCACACTGTAGTCCTCAATATGGTTGACCAATTGACAAAAATGGCCCACTTTATTCCCATTGTGCACCTGTCCTCTGCAGAAGAAATGTCCCAGCTCCTGGTGACTCTCATCATCCATCTCCATGGACTCCTGAAGAAAGTCACAACTGACCGGGGTCCACAGTTTGTGTTGTGATTTTGATACAAAACCCTTCGATTGCTCAGAGTCTGCACATGCACCATCTATCACCCACAAACAGACGGTCTGTCCGAACAAGCAAATCAAGTGTTAGTGTAATACTTGTGCTGCTTCATGAATTTCCATCAGGACAACTGATGGAGCCTCCTACGACAAGCAGCATTTCTTACAACAGCGCTGACCATGTCTCCAACAGACAGAGTCTGTGCTGTGCAAACCCAGCCGTACCTGTCAACTCCACCAATCCTGTGGCTACTGACTGGGTGTGCCAGATCCATGAGGTCCATAAAGAACTCAAGCACACCTGAACAAGGCCAAGGAAATTTACCAGTGGTAAACTGACCGCCAAGGAGGCCTGGCATTTACTGTCAGGCAAAAAGTGTGACTCTCAGCCCAAAACCTCTGCACCAACCAGCCATATTTAAACTGGACTACCGATACCTTGGACCTGATTCCATCAGCCAGGCAATCTACCCAGTGATCATAAGGCTTCAGTTACCCAGATCTCTCAAAATACTCCCAGTGTTTCACTTATCCTTGACAACCCCTTTACTCACCAGACTCAACCAATCCCACCTCCCACCCCAAGTAGTCCATGAAATACTGGACTCAAAAATCAAATGTATCTCTGTCTGGTACCTTGTAGGCTGGGATGGCTATGGCTACAAACAGCAATGCTGCAAAGAGCATCCCATGTCCATGCTCCTGACCTCGTGGCACAGCCTTGCACATAGCCTGTTTAACCCAGGGTGACAAAGCTCCCCCCCGCCGCCGCCCCCCCGAGGGGGGATAATATAAAGTCCAGCGGGTCTCAAACACAGGACTGCAGAGCTGCAAGGAAGAAAACACCTCAATGCTGCCACCCAGAAGCAGCTGTAACCAGCTTGCACTCCACTAACCATGACCTGCGGTAGCCAGAGACCATGGGAAGTCTTGCCTCAAGGGGACTTACAGGCAGCAGCCTCATGGCTCTTGACTGGCTCCCCGCCCTATACAAACCCAAGGGGTGTTCTCCACAAAGTGTTCAGGCAACAGTGTGGCTCTCTTGTAGCTGCCTTGGCCATTCCTGCTTCTTGATCTCTGCTCGTGAAGTCCTGGCTTCACCCTTAACTTGTTTGGAACTTGCCTCCCGATCAGGACCCTGAAAAGTGACTCTGATTCTGATCCTTGCTATCAACCCCAGCCTGGAATTTGACTATGAACTCCTCTGCTATTCTCAGTCTCAGGCCTGACCCTGCTCTGACCCTTGGCCCCAACTGCCCTTATCAGGATCCTGATAATAAGGGTGTCTTCTTGCCAAAGGAATTTACAGCAATCTGGTGGCATACGTGTCGGTAGGGTGTCCAGGGCTCACTAAGGGTTAAGTGAAAGCAATGCATCAGAAGAAACCCTTAGGGCAAGGGGGAAGAGTTGGTAACTTTTTGCAAGTCTGGGGTGGCTTGTGTGGGGTAGGCTCAGTGTTTGAGTGTAGGCCAGTGCACAGGTAGCTCCTGTTTGCTACATCTGACTTAAACCAGAGGTTTGCCTAAACAAAGAGAATGTGATAGACCTTCTCCAGCAGTGCTCATTTGCTTTGTTCCTGAAGTTTCTGTAGCATCTGTAAGGATAGAGCACGTATGGTACTGGCATGCTGGGGCACTGCTCAAATAGGGTAGAATTAAGATATGTTTTTAAAAATACAGAAATTAACTCGAAACAAGCAAATTTCAAAACAGTTCAGTCAACTTTTTCCCCCCACATCCTTCTAGTATGGACCAGAAGTGGAAACACAGGCTGGGGTGTTATTACAGAGCCATATGGAGTCAGGAGTACTGAACTAGTAATGAGAGTCTGTTGTGAAATGTCTGAAACAGCTTCTAGACACACACACAAAAAGTGGATGCATTAAAATAAAATGTAAATTAACATCCAAATATTGAGATCCTTAGCTAGCCCTCACTTATTGAAATGGTTTGCTGTCTGGTAGTACAAAGGAACCAAAGTGGGTCAACATCCAAATGCTGACTACAGGTATCTATGGAAGAAATTCAGTCCTGGGCAGAGGGCCAGGAGAAGACCTAGTCACCACTTAAGTCTCACATAAGATCTCAGCATTGGATGCATGGGCCCTGTGATGGCCCCCTTCTAAATTTCAGCCTGTATGAGTATTCTCTTGTAGCTCGCTCTAGTCAATAGAAAAACATAGACAAATAAGAGTCCAAGCATCCAGTGTGTGCCACACTCAAAAATAAATGTATGAGAGAGAGGAAAAATAGTTACATTTTCTCCTCAAATGAGCCCATCATTTGCTATTGTACATGCCTATGCTGTAAAAAGGCTGAAACATTCACAGTCTCTTGCTGTGAAATTGATGGAAAATGAAGGCATATATAGAGCAATACTATTCCCTCCAGCATCAGTCAGGGCTTCCAATCCATTAAGAAAGATAGAAAGAAAAACAGATTTTACAGGCTGCCTTTTACCAACAATGAGAGGTTCTCATTAGGCCAGCAGGGGCCTTCCTGCAGTATGCTTGTCTAGTAAGCGTTTAAAAATGTTGTGATCTTGATGCCTTACGTTTGGTTAATGCAGGACTGCCAAAGGACTTTATTTTTTTTCTGTATCAGAAATCTATCTGCTGTATAGAATACGTGGCAAGAATTTTTTAAAATTGTACATTCCACTCATCCTCAAGGACTGATAAATATTTAATGGGGTGCCAGAATTTTTTGATCTGTTGAGGACTATGAAAAACACAAAGGCAGATTTTCCAAAGCATTCACTGTCACATCTTGTGACTGACTGTTAATATAGGAGATTAATTGAATATCTTACATATTCATTTGAAGAGCAGTCAGCTTCTATTTTCTCTGCTACAATAAACATTTTCAGCTGTTATGCCACCTGTACCACTAGCTGATTTCACACTGTCTGCATTTGTAAAAACATCAAATATTTGCAATGGTTCTGTCAGGGTAACTTCTGAACAGTGGCCAAATGCACAAGGGAAATGGAAACTTGTTTCCTTTATATGTATTATATATAAATACACATACACGCTTTGTATTTGAAAAATAAATCCAAAAATCATGTAAGAGAGTGTGTACCACCTCTTGCATTTCTCATAGGTTCCTTTATTTGTGAATAAATGCAGTTACCCCAGCATCTAACTGCTGCATCACATGCTACAGATGCTTTGTTATTTTAATAAATATTAATGAATGGGTTTATTGTTTTTGAAGGCTTACAGCTGAAATACCACTAGACTAGGCTTTTCGAGCCCATAATTTATAACAATGCAAACGTGAGTGTTATTTATTTGAAATGCAAATGATATTACAATACTTCCCAACAGATTTTCAATTTTCAGCATTAAGTGAATGAATTATGAGCTGATTGGCATTCTATTTCTCTTTACACCTTTTACTTTTTACAGAATACAGTAAGCCTTATCACATCCACCTGGGAGTTCCAGCAATAACTATAAAAAAATGAGGAGTACTTGTGGCACCTTAGAGACTAACACATTTATTGGGGCATAAAATTTTGTGTGCTGAAACCCACTTTATCAACTCATGGAGTGGGAAATACAGTAGGCAGGTATATATACACACAGTACATGAAAAGATGGGAGTTGCCTTACCAAGTGGGGGGCTCAGTGCTAATGAGACAATTCAATTAAAGTGGAAGTGGGCTATTCTCAACAGTGGAATACCAACGGAGGAAATAACACTTTTGTAGTGGTAATGGGACCAGTGTAATCAGGGTGGCCCATTTCAAACAGTTGACAAGAAGGTGTGAGTAACAGTAGGGGAAAAATAGTATGGGGAAATTAGTTTTTGTAGTGATCCATCCACCCCCAGTCTTTATTCAGGCCTAATTTGATGGTGTCCAGTTTGCAAATTAATTCCAGTTCTGCAGTTTCTCATAGGAGTCTATTTTTGAAGTTTTTTTGTTGAAGAATTGCCACTTTTAAGTCTGTTATTGAGTGTCCAGGGAGGCTGAAGTGTTCTCCTACTGGTTTTTGAATGTTATAATTCTTGACACCTGAGGTGTCCATTTATTCTTTTGCGCAGAGACTGTCCAGTTTGGCCAATGTACATGACAGAGGGGCATTGCTGGCAATAACGAAGGAATGAATGGGCATGCAGAGAAAAGTAATCTATCCTGTGACCAACAGAAATGGCCCCTCTAGCACAGTTTCAAGACTTCGAGTGGGCAGGGGTAGAGAAGTGTACACTATGGCTGCACTTTTTTATGCGGCTACATCCATACTTGTCAGTCTAATACCTTTCACAAGCCCTATATTGGACTTTTTACATCAATGTTAAAAAATGAAAAATATATTTGTCTACTAAAAAGAGGACTTTTTAAATTCATAATGGACTTTTTAATAAAGAGGCTGATTTGCCTTTCAACAGTGTTACAGTGGTGCGAGTGAGAGGAGTAGCAGGCCCCTTATATTTATTTTTCTTTATGGTAGGAGGTCAGACTGTTGCACAAGTTACCAAGACACTTCTTATGTTTATATGGAAGGCAAAATAAATGCACAAGCTCTGTACTTACATACATAATATTTTCCAGTCCCCTCTTGTCCTCCTAGCTCATAAAGTATAAGCCTTAACCTTCTCCCTGACAGATTTTAATTTTAAAACCTTTAGCTTCACACCAAGGCTGTCAGTCAGCCTTCAAATTCTGCAGCTCCTCATAAACCATATGAACTGCTGTCTCCTCATTTCTTATATCAACAGGCATTTTCTCTTGAACTGCAAGCCTTGAACCTAGTGTGAGATCAACTTTTATTTTGCCTGTTGTGCCCGTTGTTTTCTGAGTCATTTCACTAGGCGTTACCAAGCTATTGACATGAGTATGATGGTAACCTCCATACAGTAAGCTCCAGCAGCCAGCTTTATTCTGCCAAGTTATATACGATTCTCTTAAATGTTATGATTCCACATTGAAACAATTTCTATTGCACAAGTATGGATCATCAATATCAATTGTCTCCAAAATAACAGCCTGCCATCTAATATATAAACCATTGTTGTTTACAGGGTTGTTTGTAGCTGTGTTGGTCCCAGTATATTAGAGCGACAAAATGGGTGAGGTGAGGTAATATCTTCTATTGGACCAACTTCTGTTGATGTAAGAGAAAAGCTTTCGAGCTACACAGAGTTCTTCTTCAGGTCAGACCTGCCTAGCTTGAAAGCTTGTCTCTTTCACCAACAAAAGTTGGTTCAATAAAAGATATCACCTCACCCACCTTGTCTATCTAGGATATAAACTATATACTTTTTGTTTGGCAGTGCTAATATAGTGTAACATTTAATACTTTTTTAAACCCTCCAAGCATAAATGATTTCAGAAATTCATTCAAGACTGCCCAGCCAAAATGTGATATGGATCTTCTTTTTTATATATGATGGTTTTTGGAAAGTTCTATGCTCACAAGTACAAAAGACAAGTTATTTTTACTAGCTCAATCCAAACCCCACTGAATTGAATAGAAGTCTTTCCACTGACTTTAATGGGAATTGGATTGGTCTCTGTATGTATAATATTTTTTAAAATGTGGCCTTATCCTGCTTCTGCTTCTAGTTAAACAAACAGTAGTTTTGCCTATTACTTCAGTAGGATCAGGACCACAATATGTACTACAAAACAGGAAAAGAAGGACTATTCAAAATATACATTTAGAAAGGAAGATGCTAATATTTCTTTCTATTAAACTCAGTCCACTGATCTAATTGCAATAATCCACTCAAAGTTATATAAAAAAAATGAGGCAGATTGCTTACTGTCTCAGGGACTGATTGTTGTTGTATTAATATAGTTTGACTGAGGGTTGCAGGAGCTTCATTTTTAAGGGAGCGGGAAGGAAATTACTACCAGAGTGCCAGGGTGAGGTGAGCGAATAAATTGTTTTCCATGTTATTCAGACATGGATTTTTGCTAATGCCTGCAGTACAGCTGATGTTTCTGATGTTTATTATCCATCTGCTTCCTGCCAGTCAGTAGTGGTTCTCTTGCACTCCAAAAAACTTTGATTCTATTAACCGCAGTGGAAGAAGCACCGTAAACCTTTTGTGATATCTCTCTATTGATGTAGTTGGACAGACAGCAGAAAATGAACAGGTTTGGGAATTGAGGGACACAGATTGGGAATCCCAATCCAAGGGAAATAAATTCTAATTGGAAGGAGGCAGGATTATCTCCAAATGGGGCAGGGTGAAGGCAACAGTGCATGCATATGATCCTTTATTAATAGTTTACAGCAAACTTTATATCTTAGTGTTGGTCTAAATCTAAAATATTTCTCATTTTTCATTTGAAAGTCTCCATCTGCCGCCAATTAGTGTAAATCTGAACTGCAATCCCTGCTTGAGCTGAGCTGAGCTGCCTTACCTGATCTACCTTTAAGCTTGCTAGCTCAGGTCTTAGCACAGCGAAACTGCAGTAATGCACACCTCAACATGAGCTGTATAAGCCTGCCTGGAATCCTGGGTAATTACTTGTGGGACTACCTTGTGCTGCTGCGGCTTCACTGTTCCAGAACCTAAACTAGCTAAATTAAAGCTTGCTCGATTATGTTGGCTTGAGCTGTGATCACACTCAATGATTGCAGACAAGACATACCCTTAAAGTCAGTAGTGCAGAATTCTGTGGTTTACTCCTCTTTTCCATTGCAGTTTTTCATGTTGTTCACTGTGACTTTTATATTTGTCTTTTGCTTGTATGTAAAACAGCAAACAAATAAAAGGGAAAGAAAAATTACTGGCATAAAAGACAATATGCTGCAAAGAGCAAATCCGTTACTCTCTGCTTTACATTCCAAAAGTGAGTTTTATTTCTGTTCTATCTCAAATATGTCTCAGTGTGTGACTTTTTCTATTTTATGCCTCTGACTCTAATTTCAGAAGAGAAGTGCACTGCTTGCATCAGTCAAACATCCTGCATGACAAGAATAAACAAAACTTTGATGAACCAGACACTAACGCATGGAAATACTATTTTGGTTTTACTCTTCAAGGTCAAATGCAATAATACTATGCTAATAATAGTTAATAAAAATCTTTAGCAAAGGAATGAGAAGGAAGATAGATTCATTATCTTCTTCTGACATGATCAATAGGCAGAATTAACATATGGGCTAAGAGATTAGAGATCTAAATGAACTATCAAAAGATGATGGTCCAGTAACTTTGTAGCTTTTTCAGAATTAGGGGGGACAATTATTCCTCTATATAATTTCATCAGAAATGAACATTATGAACTTGAACCTATGGTGGCAACTGCTTTACTTTTCTTTGTAAACTGTATCAAATAATTATAAAGTCTTTATTCTGAACATAGGCTCACACAGAAACTTTGAAGTCAAAACCTCCTTGCATTTTGTGGAGAGAGGACCCAATACAAGTCCCCATACCTGAACCCATCTTCAACATTTTACTCCTAGATCAAATCTGATAATTGAAGGGTCCTAGTTTCCTGTTTTGAATTCACCAACATTCTCATGAAAATAACTAATCTTATATGGTTTTCAACATATAGGGCCCAAATATCATGAAAACAGCTGGTAAAATGACACCATTGACAAATCTCAAACATGAACTCAAATTCTAGCTCTGTTTCAGCCCCAAACCACAAACCCTTGATTAAATGTAAAGCTAATTTAGATCAAAATATAACTCCCTATTTGAGACCAGTATCTCTTAACTTGATATTGCAAAAGTCTACTATTCATGTACAAATGTTCTATTTCTTGATTTCTCATTTTAAGAGTGCAGTCAACATGAGAAGAGGTTGGCTCAAAACACCCTTAAACTGTAAGGGGTGAGGATATTGTCATATGGGCACCCATGAGCTAACATTCAGGGACATTTCTTTTGGTAAAAACATCATAACTTAGCAGCAGCAGACGCGTTAGCCTGGAGATATGGTTACTCACTATCTATGGACTACTGAAGGTGCACCAGGAGTGTTTGATTTTACTCAGCCTATTTGGATTTTACAAATAGTTCCACAATATTGTTCAAAAACAATCAATTATTATCTGATTTAAAGTGCTTCTGGAATTTGCTTCTTTGCAACTGGTCCAAGGAACAATCTGTTCCAAATTTGCCATTTATTCACAGGCACACTTTGGGAGAGTCCCTTAAACTCTCAATTTTCCAGTTTATGAAAGTAGGGGGAAACAATGCCTAGACATCTGTATAAAGATTTTTGAGATTCCTATTTCAGCATATAAAGCATAAGGGGTGTCATGAAAGGAAAAGAACTCATCAGGTTTCCTCATAAGAGAAAGATTTATTTTCTTTTGTTTCCAAAGTGTTCCTGTTTTCTTTTACAAATTAGAAATGATTCCACCTAAACAATAAAAAGGAAATTAGCTTCCAATAAAACATTTGCAAATAAAAAAAGAGAAAATTACTCCTTAGTAAATGGCTCATTAAAACGAACCAAATCCTGGTGTCATTAGCACACCCATTTTATGCTACCAACTCCTTTCTCCTTACCATTGCTCCAGCAGAGGGGAGAAGGCTCCCCTGAAGGAGCTCTATCCTTTAACATTGATGAAGGGGTTAATGAATAACACTCCAGACCCAATTTTGATCTGACTTACATCAGTATAAATCAGGATTAACTTCACTGACTTTAGTGAAGTTAATCAGTGTGAGAACAGAATAAGAACGTAGCTCTCTTAAAATCTCTTGAGAGAAGATGGGTCTTGCATTTTTTATTTTTTTTTTAAATTGATTTTTATCAACAAGAATAATAGCATAATTAAGCATCACATGAAGTACAACTCCAGAATAATCCATTCTGAATAACATCCATTACCAATTTTGGCAATTCCCCCCCCCCCCCCCCCATTATCCAATGATCTCCAAATGAGTGACTTCTTATAACTAATAGCTCTGTTCACTACTCTGGATGCACCAAATGCAGCTAAATTATGATGCCAAAGGCTTAGAAAACTTGACCATAATTTAGAAGTGATTGACATTGTCAAAGACATTAAAGAGAAGAGTACTACTATTTAGCATAGGAACAAAATTATATGGGAGTCACCTGGATCACCTGGATCGATCGGACTTCAGCTGTTGTTAAGACTGTGCCGATCACAACATGTCTGCCATTCTTCTCGCACTCTTGCCTTTCTTCTCCACGTATATGGGAGTACTGGGGGAAAACGTCATATGATACAAACAGAACATATTTCAGAGTGGTAGTCGTGTTAGTCTGTATCAGAAAAAACAACAAGGAGTCCTTGTGGCACCTTAGAGACTAACAAATTTATTTGGGCATAAGCTTTCGTGGTGCCACAAGGACTCCTCGTTGTTTAAACAAAACATATGTTCAAGATCAAGAAGAATGTACCAAATACTTTGCACCAAAGTGCTATTTATGATATATGAGATATGTCTTTAAATCTATGAAGCAACATGATATTGTCTCAGTAGATGACTATGTGAATAATTTCAAGATTCAACCTAACTTCAGTGATCTAAAAGCTGATGAACTGAAACACAGAGTAAGTTTCCTGCAAATCCTCCAAAATCCAATGACAAATTCTAAGGACAGAAATGGCAGTCACAGACATCTTGCAAAAACAGAGAGAATTGGAAATGGCACTTCCACATGTTCAAGAAAAAGAGAGAGGCCCGTCAAAGCTAAAAACACCCCAATAAGACCCTGAAGGATTTAAAAGCACTTCTCAGGGAGAGATGTGTGGGAGGTCTCCAGCCAGTAATCCAGGGAGACAGGCTGACAAACAGAGAAAGGGCCTGTATAGTTGGCACTTCCCAGACACTGGGAATGGTAAGCCTTAGGGGAAAGCAAGCATCCGTATAAGCTGTTTTTCATTGTTTTTAAAGATATGTGGGGTGGTGAGGTGGTCAGGAATGCATCACACAGAGCTGGCTTTTATGGCTCAACCAGCAACCAGAGATTCCCCTCTCAGAGAGGCTCCTCAGCTGGCATGTTAGGGCAGCTTTATGGCCCCAAAACGGTTGGAGCAGTGGGGGGTAGGGGCTAAGATCTGGCTGAGTAACTACAATGGTATGTCCATCTTTGTGCCACCCCCTTCCTTCCAAAAATCAATCAAATCTGGCTTAGGTTCACCTCTGTCGCTATTTCAGTTTAGAACAAAGATTTCCAGATGTGCTGGTGCTTGCTAGAGATATGCCATTGGATTGTATATACCTGGGGTCTGAAAAGTACGTGTGACGTTTCATTCCATATTCTTTATGAAAATATGCTTATGATATGAATGACATAACTGAGATATATATTATGCAGGAAGGATCTTGTAAGATATCATTGGAAAGGTTATAATTTACTGAATGTGATTATCCAAATTGTATGAGGATATCATTTCTGTATCTGAAGTTACGAATATTGACAATGTATCTGTATTTCAACTATGATACTTTGGGTGACATCCACTGCTAACACTTCAGGTGCAACAATGGAAAAGCCAGACAGGGCTGATGGCTGGTCTGTGAGGAGAATGACCTGTGAAAAGGCTTGGCCTTCCTGCAGACACTCCATACCGACACTGACTCATGGACACTGTGATACTACAGAGTCAGGTGGTCTTGTCACCTGATACTAAACATTACATGGGACTTTTTGTAACTTTCCACTGGAAGGGAAGGGAAGTCAAGTTTGGGAAACAAAGGTTTCCTGCATTATGTAAATCCTAATAAAGGGTGGGGAGGAAGTTAAATGAGACTCTTCCTCTCCATGGCCTTGCTGCCCAAGAAGAAAGACTGCTAAAGCCAACTGAAGGGAAGGCAACGGGGGTGGGGGGGAGTCCAGACTGAGACAGGGATCCAGTCTGGAAAGGAATACAACTGGAACTATGAACCACAGAAACTTTTTAACCTGCCTAAAACAACATTTAGGGTGAGAATTTACATTTTGTAACCCGTTTCTTAAGTATATTGAGCTTAGCTTGCGTATTTTGCTTTATTTGGTCAGTAATCTGCTATGTTCTGTCTCTTATATTCACTTAGAATTCACCTTTTGTAGTTAATAAACTTATTTCTTGTTTATAATAAAACCCTGTTTATGTAATTTCTAGCTGGGGGGCAAGAAGTCCTGCACATCTCTCTTCACATTGAGGAAAAGGGCAAATTTTATGAGTTTGCGCTGTACAGATATTTCTATACAGTGCAAGACAGTAGTATTTTGGGTTTGTCTCCCAAAAGGGGTGGGCACATGAGTGCTGGGGGAGCCCTCTCACACATAGCTAACTTCAGTTTGTATCTGTGTGTGTGCTGCAAGAGGCCGGAGAGCCTAATTCAGCAAAGCAGGGAGAGGAACCCAGGCTGATTGAGCAGGGGAGGCTCAGTTAAAACCCAGCACATCAGGTAGAATACCAGAAGTGGGGGGCCAACCCGTCATAACATGTCTAGGATGAAAAGCTGAATTTCTTTATGTTTTTCCTGGGTAACTTTTTATTCACTGGAAAAATATGAAGAATAGTATATCAAACTCACATAAAAAATGCTCGCACCCTGCAATCCTGCTCCTTCAGTTTCCAGCAGAGTCTAAATCATTATACTATGAAAACCCTCCAAATTGCAAAAATTATCCTCAAAATCAGAAGATATAAATACAGTTGGATTTGAAAAAATATGTATAAAGCAGACAAAGAAAGACTGCTGCATAACAAAAAGTAGGATTTATGGCAAATATAGGAGTATTATTAAGAACTCAATGACCTTATTTTAAGGTATCTGAGAAAAATTAGAAGTATTAAGCAAATGTATTAAAAAGGAAATGGGAAAAAGGGAGAAGAGAGATGAATACAGAGGGTATTAACTGTAATATATACACCATTAAAAAGAGGTACACTCTGAAAAAGCATATTGAAACTATCAGGATCAATGGTGAAAGAAAGGGGGGGAAGATTAATTTACTACTGTTGAAATCTGGCAAATGAATCTTAATTGTATTCTTTTGTCATCTGATACAGTCCATATGGCATCAGTGATACAGCCATTAGTTCTTAGGGTTTTTGTTCATTTCCTAAGCCTGGCTGTATTACTTTTCTCATTGATGAAAAAAAGGGACTTCCTCTAGAGATGGTGCAGCATGTTACTGTGATTTAAAACTGGCTGTCAATTTGCAGTTCTAATTATGGTTTGTTGGCTCCCACAGACCCCAGGACAGAGACTGTAGAAGTGAAACTGAGGCTTGGTCCAACCATAGAGCCTTTGCTAGTATATCTATGTCAACTAGTAGTCTAGAAAAAATCACCTCCGAGCTGACATAGCTCTGTCAGCAAAACCCCAGGAACAGATACAACTACACCAATAAAAGAGTGGTTCTGTTGGGCACAGCTACTGTCATTCAGGGAGACAGTGTAGCTATATTAGCAGCAAAACTTCTTCTGCTGGTTTACACAGAGCCTGCAGTGGTGGGCATTGCCAGCATAGCTAGGTCAGCATAGGTTCTGTAGTGTAGACAGGCCCTGAGACTGCCTGTCTCACTTGTGCCTTAAAGACACAAACAGCCTGTAGGTGCCAGACCAAAAGGCCAATGGATGAGCCAGGAAACCATATGCAGGGCCTGGATAAAGCTGCACAAGGCTGGAACAACCCCAATATGTGAGTTGAGTTCCACCAGCAACAGTGTTTGTGGGAGAGAGCTGGCTGCAAAATGTCAGGTTACA
The DNA here is from genome assembly GCA_033296515.1 of Macrochelys suwanniensis. Classification (NCBI taxonomy): domain Eukaryota; kingdom Metazoa; phylum Chordata; order Testudines; family Chelydridae; genus Macrochelys; species Macrochelys suwanniensis. The sequence goes on along the minus strand of CM065776.1, from coordinate 132,171,737 downwards.
GCAGCTGGAGGTGCAGTAGCCCAAGAACAGCACCCTTCATCAGAAGGGGAGGCACTATTTTTTCCTCTCTCAGCCACGAGGTTTGAGACCAACCTGGAGGCTCCAGCTCCACAAAGGAGAGACTGAGGCACAAGACTCCACTGGGCCTGAAATATTCAGTAGTTTTATCTAGTTGGGCATTTACTGTTTTATTATTGCTGTGTGACTAAATGGTTACTAATTTATTTGATATCCTTGATTCCATTGCCTGCTCCCTTTCCCTTCTTTCAATTTACCTGTCTTTTCCAGGAATAAAATATTGTTTATATCTTTTTCTGTTGATTTCCAGTATTTATAAATTGCTTGTTGTCTGCCAGTTTATGCACCTACTCACCAGGGGAAGCACCAAGGCCTTGTCTACACTAGCGGCAGCATGTAGGACACCGATAGCTACATGCCGCAGTGAAAAGCAGACTATTGCTACATGCAGCAGTGAAAGACTCAGGCAGGGGGAAGGCAGCTGGGAAAGGTCTGTCAGAGCTTTTCCTCACTGCCTCTCTCCTACCAGAGCCTTTTCCCATAGCAGTGTAGATGGGGAAGGTTCTGCTTGGGTGTGTAGTAGAGAGCCATGTAGGGTATGTACCCTAAGTTCTGGCTTGTCTTTACTCAGAGGCTCATTGTCGACACTGCTACCTACCTGTGCTAGGGTTGTGGGCAGGGTATGTACTCTGCACGCTGCCATAAATACAGACAAAGCCTAAGAAGCGAGGGCCCACTGGTCCTAAGTTGGGTGGCCAAGCTCCTGAGAAGGGAGGAATTAGGGACTCTACCACCTTTGGGAACTAAGGGTGCCCCTGGAGGGGATACATGTTCTTATGTAAGTCCCCTCTGATCTGTTTGGTGGAGTGGGATATAGCACTGACCCTACTAATATGACCCCATTACCATAGTGTCTGTGCATATATCTTTTACAACAGGTGAAATGTATTTATTTATTCACCAGAGCTCACGGGTTCAGATTTTGCCAAAGGCAGTTTTACTATATATTCTAAATTAAAAACTGCTTTTTATATCTAGCAACTGCAGTGTTTGCATGACAGGGTGGGGGGAGCTAAGACAGAAAGCTGGGCCTCCTGACGAGAGTCTAAAAAGAAATTCCTAGATGCTCACAAGATGCTGTACAAGTCTCAGCATGTTCAGAATAAAATATACTTTTAAATTATGAAGAAAATACTGGAAAACACTCTACATGCCTTACTATTATCTTTTGTACACAATCATTGTAAGAGATAAACTGGATGAAGATTGAGGCAAAGGGGAGCAGGAGACAGAAGGAGCCCAAGCAGATAAAAAGGGAAAAGTAAACACGAGAAAAGCACTACACTAACTGAATGCTGAATTTGTTTAGAAACAAAAGAGCAACATTATGTTTTCTATGTAAATGAGAGATAGCTTACAAAGGACAATGGCAGATTTGGCAACATCAGCTTCAGTTTTGCCTTCCTATTTGGAGAAAGTATATGCAACTATCTTGTGACTAAAACTCAGGTTCTGTCATGGTCTTCCTGTGTGACCCTGGGCAAATCACTTAAAGGAAGACAGTCATATTTACTATTTTTAAATAAAGTATATTTAGAATATAAATAGAGCAGGGATTCTAATATATTATTTTACTCCAAAATGTATGGGTTTCACAGGTAAAGTGCTCAGGCCGTTTTTCTGAAGACCCTCTGAACAATAGCTTGGGAGCATACAGCCTCCAAGACTGTTGCTGCTACTTTCCGCAGGGATGCCCCAGAATGACAAGTGGAACTGCTCCTGGGGAAGCCATAGAAGATAAGGATATATTTGCATCTTAGGCACCTTACCCCAGGTGGTCACTAAGGTCTACACTTACCCGTCGCGTCGGAGGCGTCGGATCGATGTTCTGGTTTCGATTTATCGCGTCTTGTCTAGACGCGATAAATCGAACCAGGAAGTGCTCCCCCGTCGACGCTGGTAATCCTGCTCCACGAATGGAGCAGGCAGAGTCGACGGGGGAGCCTGCACGCCACGGTGTGGACCAGGGGTGAGTACTTTTAAGTTCGAAATAAGATACTTCGACTTCAGCTACGTTATTCACGTAGCTGAAGTCGCGTATCTTACTTCGAATTTCGGGGCTAGTGTAGAGTCCCTAGGCTTACTCCCTAAATGCTATTGCAAGGCGAGTTTCCCTTCTCACTACTACACATGCTATTCCATAGTGATAGAATGGAATTCTAATACAGTTACTCACACTGTATTATAATACCCACAGTATTAAGTAAAACTACAGTTATTACTAATGCAAAAACAATTAGGTGGATAATGGAAGTACATTAGCACATGCAACTTTTCTTTCTATCAAACTACTGTTATGCTGAAAGATGCTAATGACTGCCATCAGGTGAATATGACTCAGACAATTACAGACATGGTTAAAATCAACAGACGTGCCAAGCACACTTTCAAACTCAATGGAAGGAGCAGTTAATTCCCTTTTTGTAACAGAAACAGCTGCAAACAATGGAGGGACTGCCCAAGGCGCATTGCAGTTAGAGCTAAGCTGTGTGAGCTAAGGGGTTTCCTTCACTGCAAATGCAGGGCCTAGGATATTGGTTTTGCAGCCTGTGTGTAATAAAGGGAGAAAACCATCAGAAAGCCTGGAGCACCAGTTGTGAGCATGACACTAAAGTTGAAGCAGCAAGATAGAGTTACTTAGGTACAGGACTTGCTGGAGTGGCAGACTGGAACATTTATGACCAAGGAGACTGCCAGCTGCTGTTTGTTTCCACTGTGTTCAGGCAAACAGGACTTTGTGTACTTTTTTTGTAAATAAATAAAGTTACACCAAAGAATATACCTGATTTGAATCATCAACTTCTCATCCTAATGGAAACAATCCTCAAGGTCCCAAATATTGGCGAATCCTCAGGCTAAAGAGGCAACAATATAATACTTAGAGCTATACTTGCAGATTCATTCTTACACAGATTACTGACACAATATAGTATATTTTAACAGCTTCATTGGAGCTATTACATTCAATTTTGGCTGTGTCTGAGGCAGTTTACTTTAATTGACAGCACAATAGACCATAACACTTTCTTTTGTGTAAATTTTTATAGACTAGAAGGTTATAGAGGAATCACTAATGGAACTTTAACTATAGCAATATAAAGGAGTTAAAAGGATGCATTAGTTGAACTGTAATGCATTCAATCCATGATGTTTTATTTGATAAACATAAAAACAGATGCTAAAATTAAATCTGATTGAAGAAACAGAGTATAACTAAGATGTACCTTCCTCATGTCAGTTAATGCTATACTTCAAATCAAATGACTAGTGAAGCACCTTATTAAGTTCAATTTGCTTCCTGGATGCCTCTCTGGCTTCAGTCATACCCAAGTTAATGGCCTCAATATAGGGTAACTGGGTGAAATTTAATGGCCTGTGATATGCAAGTGGTCAGACTAGATGATTTAATAATTCCTTCTGGCATGAAACTCTTCCTCTGAATCCCTCTGTGCATTATTCTTTATAACGTTTCCTTCTGCAGATGCACCACTATAGCTTTACACCTTTCTGTATGTGTTTCCACAGGCCTTTTAGAAGTGCCTATTATTGGTAATGTGCTCACTTTTTATTCACTATTCTAATATTGCTGAATGCTGTGACTGGTCATACATATGAGCACATGATACATATACAAATGAGTAATATTTGAGAGAACCCTAGGAAAAAGGGTGGGGAACAAATATATATAAAATATGGATTTGACTCTGTAACCTTTTCTCGTTGAGTAGTACTTACCCACATTTGAAGTCCCATTGATGTCAGTAGAAATACTGGTACAAGTAACTTCAGCCCAACAAAAGTGTTATAGAATCAGACACTTCCTTTTGGTATCCGTTTGGAAGCAAACTTTCAATTAAAATAGATAAATAAATATATACATACATTTAGTTTCTTCTTTCATTTCTCTTCCTTGTGACTTTTTTTCTTTAAACTCTTGTTTTGTCCTCTCTTTTTTTCCCTCAGTATCCATGTTTTGACTTAGACTATTTTTTTAAGTAACCAGAGAGGGTCAGGGGGAAAAAAAACAGGAAAAAAAATAGTGGAAAAATCACAAATTATAACTTATGTTGACAGGAAGTGATTTAGGAATTTTTAAATGTAGGATTAATTTTCTCAGACAGAGTTTTCCTCAAACTAGCTGATAGCTTTGGACACTTTATTGCGGAGTTTATTCAAGTTATATCTACACAATGGATTATTGGTCCATACCTCTTGTTTCTTAGTATTAACATAAGCACAACTGATTGTCCTTGAATGAAATTCATAGTGAAAGAGACAAAAGATTATAGCTGGTTTAATCTTCACTGCCAGTGAATTCATTGGGAAAAAATGGGCATTTGGAGGCACAAAAGAATAAAAATCAAACCAGAATATGTTACAGTGACAGGGACCTTGAGAAAACATCTTCTAACATAAAAATGAAATATTTAATTATAGTTGTGATATTTGAGGATATTTTTAGACCTTGAAAACTGGTATGAGCAGGTCAACTGTAGAGTGTGTCCAGCTATTGTTAAAATTTTCAGAATAGTACTTTATCCTCAGAAAGTGATAAATAAAATGATGAATAATATAGATTTCCATATGATCCTCTATTCAGTACCAGGCTATTAAGCCTCATGTTCTGCTCCTGTTAACAAAGAGGAGCCACTAAAATAAGAATAATTTCAGTTTGGCTATTCAATATCATCATTTCCATTGTAATTTTGTTAACTTTTTCCTGTTATTACACAGAAAATACTCACACTATCATTTGTAATGTAATAACTAGATCTGGATGATTATCACGTTTTAATGGTTTACCATGGAGTTCTGTTCTAGTTTACACCTAGCTTCAGTTGGGTTGCATTGGTGTTAATGTCCTGATTTGGGTTTGTTTTGGGTTTTTTTTTGGGGGGGGGGAGGCAATATGTATTTATTTTTTAACAATAGTAAAAACTCTGTTTTATAGCATGATAGGCACAATGGCAATTGCAGTTTCTCTTCTTTTCACAATTAAATTTCCATGGTTTTTAAGCCATCAGTTTTTAAGTTTGAAGCCAATGGGGAGTTCTTTTTAGAAATCAGTGGTGTATGACAGCTCATTGCCAACAGTAAAAATCTTATCCCAGACAAGAGGATTAGTATCACAGTCTCACAATGGAACACCACATAACGAAGGGAAGAATTAACCTTTAAAGTATTACACACTAACATTTTTTGACTGGAAAAAAGTTGAACATGGCTCAGGAAAGCAAATACCTTTGATCACAAGCTGTTCTATCCTCCTATGGGTATCTCATAGGAGTTCAGAAGTAGATCAGTTAGCTATAATGTAAGTGTCCATATTTCAAAGAGTATCATATGTGGAAATATTTCCCTAAGATGTAGTCAGCCTAGGAATTACATCATATCCTTGGATAATACTGATCAGCTGGCTCTATACTATTGTTCCTAGAGAGTGCTCTCAAGAGCAGAGTTAAAATGTGGCAGGCACTACTAGCTTAGAATGGCCACATTGGATAGTATATTTGCATCCCTGGTAAAACCCATGTCGAATTCCACTTACAGGAATGCTTTGATACTGTACAAAACTTTCTCCTGTAAGGCAGCTACCTGCTATATTAGCTTTCCTTTCAATTGACCATTAGTATAATTATTCACCTTATATTTTCACTTTCAACATGCACTTGCATTTTCTGCCAAAGCCAGCTTGACACACAGACACACACTCTTGTTTAGGAGTGACAAAGGATAGCCCATTATACTTTCAAGAGACAGATGACCAAGTTTAAACTAAAATACTTGAAAATACCTTGGCCTAGGATCTCAGTCCTCATGTAGTCACTGTTCACCACTTTAATGGGACAAAGGAGCTGTAAAGTCATTTTGACCAACTTCCTGTGAACTACCCCTATGTATGCCATCCCTACAACATCCTGTCCCCACCCCAGCTCCTTAGCATGGCTGTGTAAAAGAGGTGCTGCTATCAGCCATAACCTAGAGTAGCCCCAAGGCTGCTCAGTTGTTCTGAGGGCTGAACTGGCCTCAAGCCAGCCCAGGATTGGTTGGGAGCAGAAATGATGTAAAGTCAGTCAGCTGTTCCACAGCTGAATATGTTCGTGACTTCTGAAATGTGAAAATTAAAGTGAATGTAATCCTGGAATAAATGAAATAAAAACAGAGTACAAATGAAACAGATAAGCCCCAATTCAGAAAAGCATTTTAACTCATGCCTAAATGCTTTGCTGAATAAGGTTCTTAGCACATACTGACAAAATTTCAGCCAATTCCATCCAACCACAACACATTCAAGAGTAAATTTACAGTTAAGGGTATAAATATTAAATCTAGTTATTAATGGTTGCCATGTTTTTAACTTCCTGCTATTGTGCCTTCCTGAAGACACGCTATATCCTATGATTAAATAAATTGCTATGGGATACCAGTGGTTCTAGAAATATATGTAGCACACCACAAATGAAAAACAATCTGCCCCCGCCCCAAACAAAAATGTCAACATAAAACTCAGTAATTTATAATTCATATATTCTGTGTCAGAATAAAGCAGGGGCAATTTTAAACTTTATCAGACAATTCAATAATCTGCAGACCATCCCCAAATCAAATAACCTACACACTGGCAAAGGATGTCTTATTACTAATCCTAGATATTCCTACAATCAGAGGAATAGCTGGAGCCATATATCAGATTTGCTACCCTCACTTAGAAAACTAAAAAATGTCAAGGAAACCAAAATCCCAGACTAAAACAAATTCTGAAAGACAGTTTGATCTATATGTATTAAGAAGATAGTCACTTAAGGTAGAAAGTATCATTAAGGCTGCGGGTTTGTCACGGAAGTAATAGATTCCGTGACTTTCCATGACCTCCGTGACTTCTGCAGCGGCCGGTGCGCATGGCTCAGGGGCAGCTCAGGAAGTCCCTGTGCCAGGCGCACTGGCCACTGCTGGGGCAGTCTCAGCCACCACGCCCCAGCAGCAGAGTTTGGGTGTGGGAGGGGGCAGGGAGTTGGGGCACAGGATGGGGTGAGGTGGGCTCTGGGCAGCGCTTACGTGGGGGCTCCCTGGAAGCACCGACATCCCCCTCACTCAGCTGCTAGGCAGAGGCGTGGCCAGGCAGCTCTGCATGCTGCCTCCACCCAGCGTGCTGGCTTCACAGCTCCCATTGGCTGGAGAGCTGCAGAGGGCGGTGCCTCGCAATCCAAGTTCCAGCCTCTGTGCCCAACCACCTCTCATCTTAATTGGGCTTGTTGTGCATTTTTTATTCTAGTTCTTCCAGTTCATTTTACAGGATAGTTAGATGCTGATGTGGGATAAGTCTTTTAATGTCACTCTCTGCACCCACCCTCTCCACTTCTTCGTGGCGTATGTACAATGCACTTCAGATGGTATGTGACCAGGATTCATCAATAAATTTGGTCCACTCGTTGGATCATTAGTTTCCCCAGCCCAGGCCATGTACTGACAGGGTGTGTGATGTGAATGCTGTTCCACGCCCCCCCAGTTCCACTGCCTTAGAATAAACTAAACTCCATGCTGACTGGGCCATTATTTCATAATAAATAAGGAAGGTGCTAGAGATAAAGGATTTGTGTCTGCAGAATAACATTCCTCCTCATGTTTGGTTGACAACCCTTTGTCTGTGATTGGAGACTCCTAGGAGTACACACTCTGCTCTGCAGTCACGCTGCTCATGCTTTACTCAGTTCCCAAGGAGCCTGGTGTGCTGACTGTGTCCATGTTAGAGCACCTAATTCTCTTTTCCCTTTTTCTTTTGGTGTTAAGAAGATGTGTTATCTAACTCATTGTGTGTGTATTTGAGCTGTGACGGTGTTTCAAAGCTTATACAAAGCTCTTTCCTGAAGCCCTTTTGTGAGCTAGCCATCTGAGCTACTTCTAAGAGTGAGGGTTGCAGGATCTAGCACTAAATGCAAAGTCATCAACTTTACCCTGCTCACTCACCTGTCCTGACAGTTTATCTTTGTAGTTCTACAGAGGAATCCCTCTGTAGTGCCCATGTATCAACTACACTACGGCTCTGCACCAGACCCACAGAAAAAGGAGATGAGATATGACAAGTCAAAAATGAAGTTGTCATATCTACAATAGCCTGTGACGGTCCACGCCCCTAGGGTCAGGGCAGCGCACCCTACAGGTCACAGTCTTTGACGCAACTCTTCAGTGCAGGGCAGCGTGGCCTAGTGGCCAGAGTCTATAACACCACCCTTTGGTGCAGGGTAGCGTGGCCTAGCGGCCAGAGTCTATAACCCCACCCTTTGATATAGGGTAGCATGGCCTAGTGGCCGGAGTCTCCAGCACCACCCTTTGGTGCAGGGTAGCACGGCCTAGTGACCCGAACAGTAGCGTAGCAACTCGCCACTGACTCAGCGGGCGTGGGAGGTCTTGCCAAAACACGCTGAGTTTCCCCAAGGCAGGAGGTACCATTCCGTCGCCCTCCCTGGGTCACTCCCTACCAGAGTCTGTGTTGGGATATCCCATGAGGTGTCGGGTCCTCCATGTTCAGCAGGGCCTGTCGTTGCCAGGGAATTCTCCAGTCGCGAGGGTCCAGGCGGGCCGTGAAAGGCTTCGGTTCCTGGTGCAGTCAGCAGTTGTGAGTGGCCCTCTGCAGGCATTTCCCAGGCAGGTCCTTCCCCTGCGGTCTCCTCTCCTGAATGAGCTGGGCTCCCTCCCTTTATACAACTAGAACACTTGGAGCATACCCAGTCTTGCCAGGGAGGCGGGACTTCTGCTGTCAATAACATGGGCTCAACCCTGTCTGGGCTAGTGCAGGATAACCCCCATCACATAGCCACTATATAAAACTTACTTTTCAATGGTATTGCTGCTGAAAATATAGTTGTAATTGTCGTGGTTTAATGTTTTTCTAATCAAACAAGAAAATCTCCCCCATCAACTGATTCTACTCTTCCTAAGTAATCAGTTTGCCTTCGGATGTGCAATTGTGGGGATTGGAAAGACAATCATTATAATAGTCATGTATATTAAATATATTTAATTGTCTAAATTTTTGGTGCCTCCTGAATTTTTGAAACCCATAATATTTGAATGTGTTGGCTATTTCTCTAGATACTACATGGTTAGTTTGCCTAATAAGACAAAGTATTAATTTTGGGTTTAAAAATATTTAAAGGACGCCACTTTTCTTGTTGCTACATACCAGTGTTTTTATATAGCAAGAGGTCTCAAACTTGTTCACAATGTACACCATATATAGTACACGAGGAGCATGGCCACAATGCAGGGGTTCTCAAACTGGGGGTCGGGACCCCTCAGGGGGTTGTGAGGTTATTACATGGGGGGGTCACAAGCTGTCAGCCTCCACCCCAAACCCTGCTTTGCCACAAGCATTTATAATTGTGTTAAATATATTAACAAGTGGTTTTAATTTATAAGGGGGGTCACAATCAGAGGCTTGCTATGCGAAAGGGGTCACCAGTACAAAAGTTTGAGAACCACTGCTATAATGAGTCTTACCAATGGTCCATCTAGCCAGTATCCTATCTTATGACAACCACCAGTGCCATATACTTCAGAGAGAATGAACAGCAGTGATCCATGCCTGTCATCCAGTCCCAGCTTCTGACAGTCAGAGGTTTAGGGGCACCCAGAGCATAGAGCTGTTTCCCTGACTATCTTGGCTAATAGCCATTTATGGACCTATCCTCCATGAACTTACCTCATTCTTTTTTTAACCCATTTCTACTTTTGCTCTTTACAGCATCCCCTGGCAACAAGTTCAACAGGTTGGCTGTGAATTATGTGAAGAAGTACTTCCTTATGTTTATTTTAAACTTGATGCCTATCAATTTCATTGGGTGACCGCTGATTCTTGTGTTATGTGAAGGGGTAAGTAACACGTCCCTTTTCACTTTCTCCACCGATCATGATTTTATAGACCTCTGCCATACCCCCTACCCCTTAATCATCTCTTTTATAAGCTTGAACAATCCCAATCTTTTTAATCTCTCTCCGTATGGAAGCTGTTCCATACCCCTAATCATTTTTCTTGCCTTCTTTGTACCTTTTCCAATTCTAATATAGTTTTTTTGAGATGGGGAGACCAGAACTGCACACAGTATTCAAGGTGTGCATGTACAATGGCTTTATATAATGGCATTATGATAACCAGTCCTATTATTTATACTTTTCTTAATGGTTCATAATGTTCTGTTAGCTTTTTTGACTGTCACAGCACATTGAGAAGACTTTTCAGAGAACTATCCATGCTCCCCAACACTCCAGAGATGTCAAAATCTCTTTCTTCAGTGGTAACAGCTAATTCAGACCTCCATTATTTTATATGTATAGTTGGGATTGTGTTTTCCAATGTGCATTACTTTGCATTTATCAACATTGAATTTCATCTGCCATTTTGTTGCTCAGTCACTCAGCTGAGAGATATCCCTTTGTAACTCTTCCGAGTAGGGTGACCAGATGTCCCGATAAAATTGGAACCGTCCCAATTTTTCTTCTTGTTTCCCGCGTCCCGACCGATGCATGGTCGGGACGCCTTTTGTCCTGATATCAGGCTTCCTCCATTTTTCTTTTGTTCAACAAGTCTGGTGGAAGGGGTTCCCCCGCACTCGGACAAGTCTCAATTTTTAAGTTCCCGCATCTGGTCACCCTACTTCCCAGTTAACTTTAGACTTAACTATCTTGAATAATTTGAATAATCATTCACAATTTTTGCCTCCTCACTGTTTACCCCCTTTTCCAGATCATTTATGAATATGTTGAATAGCACAGTTCTCAGTACAGATCCTTGGGGGACACCATTGTTTACCTCTCTCCTTTGGGAAAACTGATAATGTATTCCTACTCTTTCTCATGTCTAATTGTCCCTACGTGTGCAGCTGGAAGCATTTCAGAGAATGCTACCAGGGGGATCCTGGACTTTAATCTTTTACCTAACAGCCAAAATGTAGCCTCTGGGACCTGTCTCCTACTTTTCCCTATGTCATTGGTTCCTACTAGTACCACGGCACTGACTCCTCCCTAGTATTGTACCTAAGTCTAACTAGATGTCTCAAGAAGTCTGCCACCTTCGCACCCAGCAGGCAATTCACCCTATGATTCTCCCAGTCATCATAAATGCAACTAATAATTGAATCCCCCATTACTATTACATGGCTCTTCCTAATAAATGGGGTCCCCTCCCCATGAGGGGGATCCTCAGTGCTAGAGGATACCATGACATCATCTGGAAGGAAGGTCCCATCTATAGGATTATTTCCCGTCACTCCAGTTTGATGTTCTCATTCCCCGAGACTTTGATGCTCCTCAACAGCACTACTCTACTCTACCCTGGAAAGTCTCATCTATGTACCTCTATGTCCCCTTGCCTCCTCTAGTTCAGTCACACTGGTCTCGAGAGCCCATACTCATTCTCTGAGGAGCATGAGTTGCTTTCACTGAATACATGCCTATGCCACATACCCACAAGGCAGGTAATTGTACATGATGCATTCAGTGCAATAAATTGGATAGCGCCCACTCTGCTTCTGGATTTCTGCCTGCATTATTTTTACTCTTTCAAGGTTTTTGTTTGTTCTTTGGGGGAGGGGTTACAGGGAGGGATTATTGGCCCAAGCTTAGAGTATGTATGTTGGATATATCTGGCTTTCATGCTCTAAACTCCCCAACAAACCTCTAAATTCCTTGATTGCTGCTCCTCCTTCACCTGGAGAACTTCCTTGCAAAACTCCCCTGTTTGCTGCTCCTGTTCACTAGCTCCTCTGATTACTCAGGAGCTAGTTTTTTAAACCCCTGATATCCCTGAGTTTGATCTGCCCCCTTGTCAAGTGATCCTAAAAGGATTAGGATTTCTTGTAGACAACCTGATCTACCATTTGTGATTCATATCATCCCTGAAGCAACTACAGCAATGCCCTATGCAGAAAAGGGTTGAGAAATATTTAGTGTCTATATCCATTCAGTCCCTGGCATCTGTTAAGACTGGTAATGAAAAAGATGTAATGTATTTTTAGTTTCTATTAATGCAGTTTTAGGAACTGGCAATAAAGGAGGGGTAACTGGCACCGGGTGATCAACCAGTTCTCTACACACCATCAGCAAAATGCTCTGTGGATTACTAGTGCTCCTCAAATCACAGTTTCAAAGTTCTTGTATGCACATCACTTCACCCACCTGAATGAATCAGGTACCTCTGGTGTGGTATGCAGAATGTGATTAACAGTGTAAACCCACACCATGGACAAGGAAGTAAAGAATACCAGTGAAATAGCAGCAGGAATTTTCAGGAGGCAGAATGGGCTGATCAGAACTGGACTTTGGCCAGAACCCCATATCTAACCTCTCTACTCTCACATAATAAGGTATATATTTCATTACCACACAGGGTTAAAAGCTTGCCTTTGCCTCGCGTCTGAAAGAGGGTGCTCTCCACAGCATAGCATCTCCTAAGAGCTTGTGAGTGTTTTGCTTCAGTACTTGTTCTGAGAAAGGAATGCCATTTTATGTATCATTAACATCACTTTGTGTAGCACCTTGGGTTTTTCTTGGACATCTCAGATCCAAATACTGACCGGCCCCAAAAGTGCTTAGTTGTGAGTTCTATCGCAGTCCCCAAGATGTTTTTTGTGGAGTCCAGAATCTTCGCTGGGATTATTGGAATGCTAATTAATTTGCGGGGTTATGTAGAAAAATGAGTCTTCTGATAAGACTGTTCAAAAGTTTACTATAGCCCCTCCATTTTAGAGTCGATACTGCATGTGCTGTAAACTGGTAAGAACAGACGGCTGTCAGAGATTTCATTAGTCTCACTCCCTGAGACTTCTCTCGCTGACTGCCAGGCAGCCTCCACAATAATGCTGTGCATGATCTGAGACATGATAAACTGCCTTCCCACATCAATACGCTTCTCCCCCACCAAAAGGAGAAGATGACATTAAACAAGACAGAAATCCTTTTTTATGAAAAGCAAGTTAGTATGAATAATGTAATGGAAAGTAATATTCACAGGTGGTGGGTAAGATGATGCAATTGATATGGCATTAAGAGAAGTGTAAGGGCCAACGGGAGATAAAAAACATATACATAAGAGAAAAGATACTCTCCCAGGGGCCTAGTCAGTGTGAAAATACAGCAACTTCACTGGATAGCAGCAATTTAGAAGAGTGGAGTCATCAACTGCATGTTAAAAGGCTGATGACTTATCTCCCCAGTATGTTCTGTCAGGAGCCATATCAGCCTCACCAGGTGGGAGAGAGGCAGTTGCTCTCCAGCTCTGCCAGAGCTTTACCAGCCCGGCTCTATGGCTATTAGAGATGGGCCCAAACAAAACAATTTAGATCCTGATCTCAAAGATCGGGGGTGCTGGGTTCTGGGGTTTGGTTCTCACCTATGTCTAATAGACAATATGGTGATAATATTAAAGAACATGAAAACAGATGCTCCCCAGTTCACATGATCCACAGAGAAGTCTAATCAGTTTGCTCACAGTACTAAGAAGCAAATAGCTGTCCACTCTTCAGCTCTCTTGATCTTTCCCTTTCTGTATATGCACGAGGGGAAAAAATATCTCAAGGTCTTTCTGAACTCATGCTCAATGATTTTATTAGTAACACTGATCAGGGACAAGCTGCAAATTTCAAATCCAATTTTTACACACCCCAGAGTCTGAGTGTGACTGGATCCAGGGCTTGGGATTGACTGCAAATCTGTATCTCATTTACACAATGTTTCTTTCCAACCTGTATCTTTCCTTGTTACTCATCTGTTATGCAGTTTTCCTTCTTTTATCTTCTTATGATGACTCTTTTCACACTATCTTTGTGAACAATTGTATAAATAATGGACCATGTGGTTTTTTCTCACCCTGCTGTGCACAAAATCTATGTAACCGACCACTCCCAAGGAAACCAGAAGTCCCAGGGTGTAAAAGAAAGAACAAGGACTCAATTGAGAGACAGCATTGTCCGGTGGATAAGGCACAGCAATGGCAATCAAGAGACCAGGTTTATATTCTTGCCACTATCCTTGGCCTGTTGTCACACTGGACAAGTCATTTTGCCTGTTTCCTCTTCATTCTTTGTTATTCTGTCTTGACGATTTAGATGCTATGCTCTTCAAGGCAGGGATTGTCTTTTACTCTCAGTTTGTAATGTGCCATGGAAACCTAAAGTGGGTTGAGGTCTCTTGGCACTTCCATAGCATAAACAAAAAAACTACTAATAATTCAGACGGTAGCTGAGTGGGAGAATTGACCCAAACAGCAGATACGGAAGAAATGTCTGTGAAAATGCATCGCATCCACTTAGCTGCTCAGATGCAGTTCAATGGGAAGGGGTCGCTGGGGTGTCACAGAGAGGAAGGTGTCATCTTTCCATTTCTGTGTTTCATGGCGTTCATGGAACTCAGACTGGAAGAGGGAGAGGCTCTGAAACAATCAGCACCAAGCTAGCATTAAATGTTTTAGCTTAAATAATGGCATTTCTTTTCACAGTGCACAGAGAGAGAGAGAGAATATGACAGCCAGTCACTGCAAACCACTAGAGGAGCCCAGGAGACTCCATGGGCCAGTTCAGAGTCTGACTTACACCCACACACCTTGCAGAGGAGCACAGACTGAAGTTTTTTTCTTATATAGAGCCAGGCTGTGACCCCCTTACTCTCACTCCTGAGAACTTATTCACCCAAATAGAACCATTTGCTAGGGTAGTACTGCTTCTGTGGGAAAGAGCTCACCATGGTGAGTAGCTTCTCCACCCTTCCTCAGCCGAAGTAGTGGCCTACTCCACAGCAAGTTCCATTGGTAAGAATGGTGCCATTTGTGGAGTAAGGTACTACTAAACACAAGTAAGGAGGTCATACTCCTTTGCTTCCATGCCACTGAAAGAAAATGAATCTCTGCTTTGCTTTCACAATGTTAACACTTGCACCTCTATAACTAAGTTAAGAATAATCAAATCTGATGCTTCAGTCAGTCATGTGTTCAGAGGCCAGGAAGAAATTTTTCTCTCCCTTAGTTCAAAATTGGCCAGATGACTTTTTTCCATCTTACTCTGAAGCATGAGATATTGTCCACAGCTGGAAGCAGGATACCAGGATAACTAGACCAATGGTCTGATGCAGTTCAGCAAATCCTATGGCCATTGATGCTTAGCTGTGCCACTCTTGCTCTCATGCTCAGGGTTAAACCAATCACCAGATTTGGATCGGGAAGGAATTTTCCTCCAGGTTGGATTTGCCGACATCTTGGAGGTTTTATGCCTTCCGCTAAAGCACTGAGCAGGAGATCAATGTCTGCTGGGATCACCTGGGCCCATATCACAAAACTGATTTTCTGACACTGCAGGAATCTCAGACATTGGTGACATAACCCTCCTTGCCTATTTTCTGCCTGTGACTGTTAACACTGTAGTATCCAGAAGACTCCAAATTTTACCACAGAATTAGCTCCTAACTGATTTACCAGTGTGTTTGTGTCAATAAAATTCATTTGGAAAGAGTACAAAGCGAGTTGTGATTTTGTCTATAGTTGGAGCCTGCATGTGTTAAAAGCAGATAACCATCAGAGAAGTGAAATTCTGGAACAGCCTTCCAAGGAAAGCAGTGGGGGCAAAAAACCTAACTGGCTTCAAGAATGAGTTTGATAAATGTATGGAGGAGATGGTATGTTTAGAATACCTACAATAGCATGTAGCCAATCTGCAATTGCTAGCAGCAAATATCTCCAACAGCCAGTGATACAACACTAGATGGGGAGGACTCTGAGTTACTACAAAGAATTCTCTCTCACACGTCTGGCTGTTGGGTCTTGCTGAAATGCTCAGAAACCAAGTGACTGCCATATATGGGGTTGAAAACGAATTTTCCTGTAGATCAGATTGGCAGAAACCCTGGGTGTTTTTTCACCTTATTCTGCAGCATGGGTCACGGGTCACTTGGAGCTTTAAACTAGTGTAAATGGTGGATTCTCTGTAACTTGAAATCTTTGAACCTTGATTTGAGGACTTCAGTAACTCAGTCAGAGGTTAAGGGTCTATTACAGGAGTGGGTGGGCAAAGTTCTGTGGCCTGCAATGTGCAGGAAGTCAAACTAGCTGATCATGATGCTCCCTTTGGCCTTAAAGTCTGTGAGGCTAAGGTTGGTAGGTATAATATTCTTTTTGGCCCTTAAATGCAGGCATTATAGCAAGTGTGAAGAAAGGGATAGAGCTCCCAGCATTGCTTTGAAGAATAAGCCTGGCAAGGTCCCCATACTTTACTTTCCATGTCACCCACACAGAGAAAAGAACTGGCTCTTCTGTCCTACAAGTGTTAAGGCCGCTACCTTCGTTACCAATGGAACTGGATTTTTCTGAAATGTTTATATTGATTTTATATTGATTTTATAAAATGTATGACTTTCCCATGTGTATTATTTGTCTTATATTTTGTATTATTAGGAAGAGAGTAAATGGAAATAAGGGAATGATTTTTTTTCTGTTCTTCATTTTAAAATTGAAGAGTGATTTGTTGTTAATATAAGTTGTCAGATTGATAGCCCTGCCAACTGAACTCCTATATTAAAGAATCCAGAGAATGAATATAGTCTTGGGAGTAGTAACACAAGCTCCCTCATACTGACCCCATCAATATGTCTTCATCCTGACCTGGAGGGGTACACCTCCAAGGATAAGGAAAGTTCAATCTCGTTATCCACTCACCCCTTAGCCTTTTAATTAAGACTGTCAGTCAGGGATACCTCCAGTGATAGTGATGCCACTACAAGGGCTACTGAAAATAGAGATATTAATTGCACTATGATACAGTAAGATGAAAAGTTTGACTTTGAGTACCTTGACAA
Source organism: Macrochelys suwanniensis (assembly GCA_033296515.1). Lineage (NCBI taxonomy): Eukaryota > Metazoa > Chordata > Testudines > Chelydridae > Macrochelys > Macrochelys suwanniensis. The sequence goes on along the minus strand of CM065776.1, from coordinate 132,154,826 downwards.
TACAGCTACACAATAACTTTTTCCAGTTCTCTCAGTTTCTTTCTCATCTTCATGGTTGTGAGATATTTACTCCTTGCTAAATGCTAATGTGTTGCTAAATGCTGATGTTACAATAACTGAGCCAAGAGTTGACTTTTTTTTTATTATGACTAAGAACCAGACATACAACCTTAAGTTCTGTGTAGAAAATAGCGGAATTCTTCCTCACACCCTATTAATATTTTGAACTTTCCTCCCAAATGCTTTCTCTTACTTTGACATTTTTCAGGGCAGTGATTCTACTACTGTAGAGAATGCTCTGGCGATGTGATGAATTAGGATGATTGGGTATGTGGAAAGGAACTGTTTGCATAAGTGCATGTTATACCTCTTTATCTACTATTAATAATCATTTACACTTATAGACTATCTTTCACCTGAGGAATTTAGAAACAATTACTAGGCTGCATCTTCTGTGGTATACATTGACTTAAATGGAATTATAATATACACCATTGGAAAATCTTGCCCATTACGTATTGCAGCACTTCAATTACATTATTATACATGTTAAACAGAAACAGATGACAACATTTTGCCTTAATTAAAGTAAAAGTACAGAACTCACATTCCAAGCTGCAGCCAGTCCACAGCACCCCCATCGAACCTTTCTTCCAGAGAAGTCAGATCCAAATCACTTCAAGTTTATATAAAACAAGAGGAATTTATCAGGAGTTACAGTAAAGACACAAAATTCAAAAGTTGCTCATTCAATCGTTAACTCTAGAATAGAGCTAAAATTAAGATTCTACAAACTAATGCTAAACTGTAGCAGTAGAATATTTAAATGTTACTTTTTTTTTTACAATAAAGCATACATCTGATCTCTCTCTTTAACAGATGACCGATTACTCTACCAATCATCATGATGTTACTCTTATGATAGAGATTGGCCTCTTGTAGAAAGGTTTACCTAGCCCTCTGGTCCCTGGAAATTTTTTTATAACCACTAACATTTAAAAAAAAAATCCAGAAGAGAACAGGCTATTACTTTCAAGTTCCTTTTTGATAAATTTCAGGAAAGAGGCCTAGTCAGTCTGGTAATTGATACTTGTACTATGAAATTCCAGAAAGTTTCAGGCTCACTCAATATAGCTTTTCCTACTCTTCTTCCCTCACCCTTTACTGTGAACTTTCAATGATTCTTTTTCTCCAATATCTGAATAGTTAGTATATGCAGTATCTTCCTACAGGGCTTCTAGCACTGGTCTGAAAATAATACTTGGGGACCATTAGTATTCAAACAGTCCTATAATAATTTGAAATTTCACACAAGTGGGTCCACATTCAGAATTGACTAAGTGATTTGAAGGCAGTCTAAGTATAACTTTCACCTTGTTCTGTCTCTCTGAGTACATAATAGACCACCTTAGACTCACTTAGATTCCCTTAGCCTCATACCCATTTACCAACATGTACCTTACACATCACTTCTTAATTTTCTCCATTACATTCATTACTCCCCATATGCCCTTTACATAATTATACAGTGAAGGACAAGACAAGAAGCTTGAAGATGATGCATAAAGTGAGAAAAAGCCAGTGCAAGAGTTCAAATAGGGGACCATAAGTCAGGGTGAGGGGAGAACCAGCTAATATTAGCTGTAGCATTTTGAATAGGCTGGAGAGAGAGTGAAGTCAGGGCCGGCACTTCCACTAGGTGACCCTAGGCGGTTGCATAGGGCACCAGGACTTGGGGGGGCAGCATTTCAGTGGCGGCGACTCCCGAGGAGGAGCTGCTGGCGCCAGCAGAGGTGAGCTGCTGCCACGGGGGAATGGGGAGCTGCCGCGGGTGTGGGGGTTAGCTGCCGGGGGCGGGGGGGAGGCTGCTGTGGCCCGCGGGCGGGGGGCTGAGCTGCCGTGAGTGGGGGGGGTTAGCTGCCGTGGGAGAGTGGCTGGCCGCCGTGGGGTGGGGAGCTGCCACGGGCGAGGGGCTGCCACAGGCGGGTGGGGAGTCACCGCGGGCGGAAAGGAGGCGTTCCGCGGGTAGGGGGCTGAGCTGCCGTGAGCAGGGTGGGTAAGCCACCATGGGCGGGGGGGTTAGCTGCTGCGGGTGGGGGAAGGCGGCCCGCGGGCAAGGGGCTGGCCGCCGCGGGAAGGGGAGCTTCTGTGCAGGGTGGGGAGCTGCCACAGGCAGGGGCTGGCCACGGGGCGGGGGGAGAGCTGGCTGCCACCGGCGGGGGAATTAGCTGTTGGGGGGGGGGGAGCTGGCTGGGGGAGCGCAGGGCTGGTGCAATGAAGTTTCTTCTAGGGCAAGAAATTTCCTTGCACCGGCCCTGAGTGAAGTGGGACTCAGGGGTACCAGTGAGGGTAGACTACAGTAGTCAGTACAGGAGAAAACTAAGACAAAAGCAAACATTACAGTCAGAGAAATAGAAATGAAAAATTGGATTTTTTAAGGTGGTACTGTAGGCCTGGAGGGAATATTGCTCATATTACCTTCTTTTATAGGAAGAACAAGAATTGTCTACAGGGATTCACTTTATTGAATCACCCTCTTTTCCTCCATCTGATTCTTCCATTCATCTTCTTTTAACAAAAAATAAAAGCTTTATTGCAACTACTCCCAACACCATGTGTTTGGCCACAGACTATGGGGCACTTTGTGCAGATGCACTATTTGTATAGCCCTAGAATTGGCTCTGAATAAGAATCAAATATAACACAGATTGCAAGCCTGGGTGATGTGGAGGAGGGTGACATCAGTGACAGGGATGAAGGCAGGAAGAAGAGATGATCTGGGAGGAAAAATGTTAGGAGTTTTAGTTTAGTGCTCTGAGTTTAATTTGGTGGCAAGACAATCAGGATGAGATGTTAGCAAGCCAGTCACGGAAACAAGACTGAACAAACAGAGAAGAGATTTGAGGGCGAGAGGGTTATTTTCAGCATATGATGGTATCTGAGCCAAGAGAAGGGATGAGGTTATCCAGGGACAAAGTCTAGCATACAAAGAGTAGGGGATGAGGACATTTACAATGTAAACAAAGGATTGCTAAGCATTCTCCCTATTGATCTTCAATCCTTTGTTTACCTTTCTGGCATTTCTCTGAACCTTCGCTGAAACTTGTTGATATTAATGGATCAGTTTCCTCGCATATTCATGATGCAAACAGTCTGTGGCGAGAGGTAGGAGAGAAAATGATTCTCATATAATTCATTTTTTTAACCCCTAGCATTGTTGTCTTGGTCCAACATGAACGAATATGAAACCACCTCTGCATGACTGTTTGACACCCAATCTCACTGCTACTCCCCAACTAGGAAGGAGAAGAAAATGGACAGTAAGCCTTCAGAAGATAACATTGATAATAGTGGTACTACCATGTCTAAGTTTCTCCACCCAATCACACTGCAGGCAGATCCAAGGCACCGCCAAGAAAACAAAACAGCTTTGATGCAGACATTTTTTCTAGTTCAAAATACTTTCAAATGTTTTACTTTCCTACATTAATGTCTTTTAGATACTTTGGGAAGAGGAAAAAGTACTGTAATCAGATTTGGAATATGCTACTTAAAGTGATGGATGATTCAGTAGAAGAAGGCCACACACACTGTTTGGTTCTATAGACTGAATTTAGATTTTGTTTTAGTCAGGCCTGTATATAAAAACACTTCATATTTTATTATACAAGTGATTTGTAAAAAGAGGGCTAACTATACAAAAGAGGGGAGATTTCTTTAATTGATTGCCCGCTCCTTTCTGTCAGCAGAATATTGTGATCTTCACCTGCTGACAAAATCAGACAGACAATTACAGTTGAAAATGCACCTTGGGCTCCCAAATAAAGTCCTATCAGACCACTGATGCCACAAATGGAAACAGTTGAAAGCACTGTCAGTCTCAGATTTTCTCTGCTCAGCAGCTTCCAGTTTCGAGTTTTGAAATCTTGAATCTTTTATGGGGACAAAGCAGTTAAACAAGGTAAATGAAAGTGCTGGCTCTTAAAAGCCCTGGCATCAATTAATCTAGTGCCTTTATCAGGACTTTCTTTCCTTAGTAATTCACAAGGGATGGAATTCTCAGTGTGGTAGCCCATATTATTTATCAATCTAATTTGTTAGGGCAGGCAGATAACTGGCAGAGATCCAATTAAGAAAGGCAGAGAGAAAGGTGCAGTATTACTGAAAGCATAGACCTCCTCTTAACTTGATCATGATATGCAATGTATTATTTCAATATACAGTCTTAACTCCCTCTGTGGTGCCTACCTTACCAGTAAGCACTGCTGGTGTGTGTTCTGTTGCACATAAGCAATCCATTGTCACAAGGTGCCCATGAAATAATGCCATATGAGTGAAATTACCATGGGTTTAGCAGCAAGAGGCTGTAGTCTGTTTTTCCAAAGGGCTTCAATTTGCTCAAAAGTCCCAACAAATTATCTGTGTTGTCTTGATATGAACAATGACAGAATCATGTTGTTACCATACTGCTGCTATTTTCATTTTGGGATTAGAGAGGTTGGATTATTGGGATGCTTGAACAAGCAAGAGGATTAGGTATCCAAGTTTGAGGGGGTGAGACTGGCTGGATCACAGTACAAGTGCTTTGTTACAAGCACAAACCACATACATCTCTCCTCCCTAGTACACAGGCTATTCCCCTCTTACTATTCCCATTGGTGCAGACAGATATTGTCATCCCCCTCCCCATGAAAACATCTTTAGTGATGGTGCTGGAATTGGTGGAGTGTTTGAGGAGGGAAAGTGGTTGGGGCTGCAGCTGATGAGCGTAGGTGCATGGCATTGCTTCCAGGAGAGAAAATGAGGGGAAGAGAGGAGGAGGGACAGATAAGGAGAGGGAATTGGAAAGGTGATGTGAGGGGAGGCGGAAAAGGGAAAGATAAAAACCAGGAGAGTGGTGTTACGGGTTCAATATAAACTAATAACAAGGCTTAATCATTAATTATTAATCAAAGATTAATACAGCATAAAACAGAAAGGCAGAGCACATCTGTTACCAACCCCCTGTGGAAGACAGCAGTTGCAACACTCAAATTGTCAAAGATTTTGTGCTTATCCCCCCTTTATTTATATCTAACTGGGAGAAGTTTCATGATTTTCTTTGTATTAGCTTAAACCTACTTCTCATCTCTTATTTTGCTTCTTTTACATGTTTTCAAAGCAAAAGGAGTGTTTACACCAGAAGATAACTTATCTGTACCAAGTACCTGTAGTTTGTTCATGCTTGTAAGTTTCAACATAGCATACATATAACATTTTCAGTTTTATACAGACCCTGCCTGTTAAACAAAAATAGAGATGCAAGTGCACAAGGCAAAAAAACTGCTTTGAACATTCCAGACATAGCATTTTAGAAATCAGTAAAGGGTAAAGGCATAAGTTTCTCTGGTATGTCTTTGTAGCTAGCCAAATACTTCACATCTTGCTTTGGTTTAACATAAGAAAAACATTTTGAGAAGAGCTTAAAATAATTTATACAAACCATGTTATTTTACATAATATGTACATTGTGTTTACCATTAATATTGTATATAAGATTAGATAACACTATAGACCATTCAGGCTCTCTCTTATCTGGCTTCATACATATTTGCAAAATATACAGGGTCTGTAGCCAGGCACAGCACAAATACCTGAAGACCACTGAGAGTATTTGCAAGCCTCAGACTTTGACAGGCTTGTATTTTCCTGTGTATACAGAATAGAAATTATACAAAGATTATAGCAACTGCAGTGAATTTTAAAATTACACAATTATATGAATATAAAGGATTCTAAATATAATGTACTTTTCTTATTTATTAGTAGTGATTTTTTTAAATGTTGATTTCATATTACTTCTTTTTAATCAAAAGTCTGGTTAGAGGCATAAACAATTTTCATACATTGATCAATACATGTTGACTGTGAAATTGATTTTGAAATGTATCTGTTTTCTGGACAATTTACATTCATACTTAATAGCTCTGTTTACAAGTTAGCTTCACAGATTCCTAATAAAAGTCCATTGCAACAGTTATCAATGTGTAGCTATAACTTCACAGGCAGTGTTTTTCCTCTTGCCTTTCTCCTGGCCACTCATAGACTTTAAGGTCAGAAGGGACCATTATGATCATCTAGTCTGTCCTCCTGCACAATGCAGGCCACAGAATCTCACCCACCTATTCATGGAATAATACTCTCACCTATGTCTCAGCTATTGACATCCTCAAATCATGGTTTAAAGACTTCAAAATGCAGAGAATCCTCCAGTAAGTGACCCGTGCCCCATGCTGCAGAGGAAGGCGAAAAACCTCCAGGACCTCTGCCAATTTACCCTGGAGGAAAATTCCTTCCCGACCCCAAATATGGCGATCAGCTGAACCCTGAGCATGTGGGCAAGACTCACCAGCCAGACACCCAGGAAAAAGTTCTCTGTAGTAACTTCTAACATGCCACAAAGCATTGTTATTTTTTGGTTCAGATTGGTCAATAGTATCATGAAGCATGATGTGATTTTGACTCCGTTTGGTCAACAGCGGGGGAAAATGGAAATGGCTACAAGAAAAAAAAAATAAACCAAAAAGGCAGACAAAAGAAAGGAGAACAGAGGGAATGGAAATGAAATCAGAGGATAGAAAAATGACAGAGATGGATTTAAAATGCCCTGATGGAAAAGCAGCAGCTCTTTTTAGCTACTAACAGGAAGCAGAGTCAGTGGAATAGATTGTTCTAATTGTGGGAACTAAAAGTTGAATCCTGAATCACCTTCTTAAGGTAGAAGAGATGATTCTGAGACAGACATGTTTAGGATATCCACACAGCTATGTCTATTTATGCTTCAAACTATTGTTTAAGTGTAACCAAGGCTGCTGGAAGCCAGGGTGTGGCTGGTGTGTTCCTTACAACATTTTAAATCAAAATTTGGGAAATTTCAACTAGACCTACAAACGACTCTAAAATAGGGCTGGTCTGATGGGCTAGTGACACTGAAATTTGACTTCACATAAAAGAGGAATCAAACTCCCATTCATTCCTTCTTTGGTGGGCCAGTTAGGCCTGGGAGCACTTTGGAAGGAGTGCTTTGCTTGTCTTCCTATTATCAGTCCCACCTTTGATATCCTAGCCTTTAGTACTGACTCAGCAAATCATTTAAATACATACTTAAATGATGCCTTGGGGAATAAGGATGAGCTCAATGAGGAACTTTGCTTAAAGATAGGCACATGCTTAAATCCATCTTTATTCAGCAAAGCACCTTCAGTATGTGTTAAGTGATTTGCTGAATTTGGGGCATCTATGGATTAGGATAGGAAAATAAAGGGGATAAATGGAAGAACATCCTGGAATTTTATCTTTCCACCTGAATACAAAATAAAACAGTCGACTAACAAATAGCAAAGACGCTTTCCTTATGACAGGCATGTCACTCTGTTCCTGGCTCATTGCTGCTGTTAATGGGATTGTAGTCAGATTCCATCATTCATACTCCTGAAGTAGTTATTTCCTCTCTGCATTTTATCACAACATGTCAAAAGCGTATTTATTTACTTAAAATGCTGTGATGTGTGAAAAAACACAGAAACCTGTTTGTTTTTTCAAAAGCAAAACTGGATTTTAACATGTGAGGAAAGGTGCTGAAATATATCTTTCATAATCGTAAGGTGAAACATTCTGAAAATAATTTGACTTCTGGAGTTTATCTAGCCAAAAGTGTTTGATTAAGGCTAGAAATATTATGAGATAAGATGAAACACTGAAAAGTGGCTGCCACATGGCCTCTATATTTGTGTTTGCAATTTGGGTGCCATAGAAGTGAGATTTACATGTGCCTATCCAGTCAAGTATGTGTAAATTCCACATGCATGAGCAACCTGAACTCTGAAGTTCTCAAAATTTCGTGACTCAAAATTGCAAAAACCAAAAAACATAGGCACTCAAATGGATGCCACTTTTGACATTTTTGAAATGTTTTGGAAAGGATGTTTGTCACCTAACAGATTGCATGGTCACATGACAGTCATGACACACTAAGAAGATGATTTGGGGAGCTCCTGACCACCCTTTCCCTAATTTTCAGCAAAATTTGCAGCAAAGCCCCACAATTACACCTTATATCACTTACTCGACCTGGGGGAGTCCACGAGAGCAGGGTACAGGTGAGACTAAAGTGAAAGGAGCAGGACTAGAGAAGATGAGAGTAGGCTGGAGGACACTGGTGCTACATTGTCATCATGTCCGGAGGTGAGTCACAGCCTCAATTGCCTCACTACTGGGATATACACAGTGAAAGACTATGGCTTCCTCCCCCACCTGCCTCTCTCCTTTCCTGAATTTCCTGAAAACATGGTACCATGAGTTGAGTTATGCAAAGACCAATGGAGTCGTGGGCTAAGCTGTTTCCCTCCCCTTCCTTTCTCCTGACCTCCCTGGCACTGCCGCAACAGGAGACATACTTTGTTCTCCTCTCAGAAAGCCGAATAGTGGAGTGACTGGGAGGCCCATCCCCTCCTCAAAGGATCACAAAAAGCAATGGCTGTGCCAGAACACAGAGGAAGGACAGAGTAGATGGGCATGTTGAGTCTGAACTTTTGATGAGCTTAAACTTAACCCAGACTTGATGTCTCTGTCTGAACTTTTAATCAAAGCTCTGACCTGCGAACTACTCATGACAACCCCCCCTCCCCTTAAGTAGCCATCTCCCCTTTGTCTTTTAGAATTTACATTTTAACCTGTTTTATCCTGTAGAATCTTGATTGATTATGCATGACCATTATGATCTGTTAATCACTTTGTTTACTTCTGTGTATAAATATTGATGCTCACCCCTAATAAACTTGCCACACTTACTCTGAAGCTTTTTGAGCTAAGGATAGTGTGAGCCCGTTGATCAACGAATTGGTGTCTGGTCTCTGACAGATTGTGAGCCCCATACCAACTCCGCACGAACTCGGGTGCTGGAGAGGTGAGTAGGGACTTGCTTTTTACCTAACAATTTGGGGGCTCGTCCGGGATTTCCTTCTGGTGCGGTGCCTCTGTCCAGTGGTCAGATCACTCATATACGAATTGGCAGGCGCCACGGGAGATTTCTCCCAGCCAATTCAATATTGAGGGGTCGTGTACTGGACAGCAGGATAAACGCCAGTTGGAGGGCTCCTGTCAGACACCATGGGTCAAGGGACTAGTGTGCCTCTTGAGAGTCCGTTGGGGATTGTAAATAAGTTATGAAACGAAGGGAAACTCCCAGTACAGACAGGAATGTCTAGGAGGAAGTTGTACACACTGTGTGTAAGGAATTGGACTGGGTATACCGCGGTATTGGCCGACCCGGAGATGAGGTGGCCTTCGTATGGCTCTTTCGAACAGGCTGCCTTAAGAAGAGTAAGGAGCCAGATCGAAAAAGACCATCCGGGACAGTTATGTTACTGGTTTTGTTGGGACACAGCAGCAGAGCTGTGGAAATCTTTAAAAATTATGGCAGTCAGGTATTCTCCCGAGAGTGAACCCCCTCCATGTTATTTCGATGAAGGGTGTAAACCACGGCGTGTTTTGACTCGTCAGTTGGTCCCCACTGCACCTGCCCCTATTCCTCCGCAGGGGGACTCTCTCCAGGGCGCAGAGGGGAATCTGCAGGACTCCAGACCGGAATCTCTGCAGAGGGATAAGGGGGAAATGGAAGGGCACACCTCGGGAGGAGTAATTACTAGGCAAAAGATCAAGCAGATGCAGCAGGTTGCATACCCCTCCCCTGAGGATAGCCCAGAGGCTGCCTCCGCCAAACCTTTTGTGAGTGATAAAGGTGTAAGTAGAGAAATGCCTTTACAGGTGCACGACCAACCTTTTGTGGGCAATAATGGCCAGTTACAACATACTAATATTGTGGAATATAAAGGATGGCTAGAATGGGACTTGAAAGAGTGGGGACGGTTGTCAGGGTCCTTTGGGGAAAATCCCCGAAAGATCACAGAACTTTTAGAAAGATTGTTTTCAAGTCATAATCCTACTTATACGGATGTAGATCAGTTGTTAAGTAGAGTTTTGACCGGAGAGGAACGTAGTAGATTGTGGATGGCAGAAAGGACATGGGGGGATAGCGATGCGGCTAATACTACTTGGATGGATAGGCGGGATCAAGCCTCTGGCTGGAATCCCCTAGACTGGAGTCAGCCAAGGCTGACTCAGCTGCGAACAGATCGAGAGCGATTGTTAGAGAGACTCAAAGAAATGGCTCGCCGCTCGCCTAATCGGGCTAAGTTCATGCAGATTCGGCAGGAATCTGATGAGCCACCCAGAAAGTTCTGGTCGAGGCTATTGGAGGGGGCCCGAATGTTCACTCAGATGGATCCTGAGAGAGAAGCAGACCACCCTACTCTTATTTCATTTTTTGTGAATCAGTCAGTGCCCCCTGTAAGGGATTATTTCTTAAAGTTTCGCCCTGGTTGGGGAGGTGAGTCAGTCACTTCAGAGTTGGACGTAGCTGATTTTGCATGGGAGAAAGAAAGGGAAAGTAGTAAAAAGAAAGAGAAAAAGGAAGAATATAAGTTGATGGCTTTAGCTTTTCGCGGCGGTGTTCGAGGCAGAGGCCGTGGCCGTGGCAGGGGATTTCAGGGTGCTCGGGGAAGAGGGTCCTGGCAACCCCAGCCACCAGGAAATTGTTTTCAGTGCGGACAGCCCGCACTTTAAACGTGAATGCCCCTGGGGACGCCCAGAGGGTCCGGTCGCATCCGCAGATACTTACACCAGGGACGAATACACCCCTGCACCACCAGCTCAGCCCGTTCCCCAGGCCTGGATCAACTACGGGCAACAGCAGCAGCTGCAGCAAACTCAGCCTCCTCAATGACGGTACCCCGGGGGCGAAGGCAAACAATGTGATGGTCTTATTTCCTTAATGTCTTTAGCCGGCTCCTTCCTCACTTTCTCCCCTCCCAGCAAAGAGCCTCGTCTAACCCTTTCAGTCCAAGGCCTGCCTGTCTCTTTCCTCATTGATACTGGAGCTACTTTCTCTCTCTTAAATCATGCCCCCTCCCCCTGGCTATCCTCTGAGGTTAAAACTGCAACTGGGGTGGAGGGCAACCCACAGTCTCTGGGACTCACTTTACCTCTAAATGTTGTTTATGCTGATAAATGTTTTTCTCACCGTTTTCTTTTTTCCCCAGCTTGTCCGATCCCTTTGATGGGCCAGGATTTACTCTGTAAGCTTGAGGCTACTTTAACCTGCACTCCTGAAGGGGTAGGATTATTGATGACAGTGTTAGGAGATTCGGCCCCAACTCAGGGTAATTGGGAAACCCCCCCCCCCCCTCTCCCCTGACCTCACTGACTTGCCTTTAACCCTCTGGGGAATTTCTGACACTGATGTTGGCCTGCTCCTTTCGGCAGAGCCAGTAAGGATTCAAGTGAAGCCCTCCTTAACCCCCCCCCCGTCAGTCCCTCAATACCCCCTGTCGCTGGAAGCCCGGGAGGGCATCCGCCCCATTATCGAGGGATTCATTGCACAAAAGCTAGTCCGCCCTCAGCGCACTCCCTGTAACACCCCTATACTGCCTGTCAAAAAGCCTCCTAAAAAGGACGGAGACCCTATTCGTTGGCGCTTTGTACAGGATCTACGGGTTGTTAATCAGTATGTGGTCCCTCTTCATGCAGTAGTTCCTGATCCAGCTACTATCATCAGCCAAATCCCCTGGGATGCTGAGTGGTTCACTGTTATTGACTTAAAATCAGCCTTTTTCAGCATTCCTGTGCACCCAGACTCTCAGTATCTCTTTGGTTTCACCTGGGAGGGACAAAGTTATGTCTGGCAACGACTTCCTCAAGGCTACAGAGACAGCCCCACGATTTTCAGCCAATGCCTCCGCCACGACCTGGAAGGCTTCACCAGTCCGCAGGGATCCACGTTAGTCCTATACGTAGATGACATCCTATTAGGTAACCGCGAAGAAGCTGCCCTCCGCATCGATGGTAAGGCACTTTTATTATACCTACACACCAGAGGCCACAAGGTAGACCCTAACAAGATTCAGTGGGTCTCACAGAAGGTCCGATATCTGGACTTCCTGTTAACCCCAGAGGGGCGACAAATGGACCCAGTCCGCATAAAGACTATCCAAAACTGCCCTCTGCCAAACACCAAGAAACAACTTTGAGGTTTCTTAGGATTAATTGGCTTCTGTCGCCCCTGGTTGCCGTCCTGCGGGGAGTTAAGCAAACCGCTCCACCGACTCACTGCTAACCTTGCTCCTGACCCTTTGCAGTGGTCCCCGGACACGATCCAAGCCTTTCAGTTACTCAAGGACAGTGTGGCCTCCTCCATGTCTCTCCGCCCCCCCAATTACAGCAAACCCTTTCACCTTTTTGTCCAAGAGAGGGGCGGAATTGCTAGTGGCGTCCTTACCCAGCTGAGCGGGCCCCACCATTTCCCGCTTGCTTTTTACTCTCAGCAGATCGACCCTGTCGCTCAGGGAACCCCATCCTGCACCCGGACTCTGGCAGCAGCTGCCCTGCTGATCACAAAGGCAAAGAGCCTGACTCTGGGTCATTTTACCACGGTTTGGACCTCTCATGCCTTGTCAGCCCTTCTGCGTAGGGGCACAACCCAAGTCTTTTCAGCCCATCGTCAGCAACAGCTAGAGGCCGAACTCTTAGAAGACACTAACCTGATTTTTGAAAGGTGTGGGCCCCTTAATCCAGCTACCTTGATTCCTGACCTGCCAGTCCTCCAGGATCAGCACGACTGTGTGGAAGTAGTTTATAGCATCTTACAGATAAGGGACAACCTGTTTGACGTGCCACTGGACAACCCTGATTGCATCCTCTTCTCGGACGGAAGCTCCTTCTATGTTGATGGCAAGCATTTCACCGGTTATGCAGTCACCTCTGAATGGGACATTCAAGAGGCCGCCTCACTGCCAGGCAACTGGGGAGCCCAAGCCGCCGAACTCTATGCCCTGGCCCGAGCATGCCAGTTGGCCGCTGGTAAGACCGTTACCATTTTTACTGATAGCAAGTATGCTTTCGGAGTTGTGCATTGTCACATCCACCTCTGGAAGTTTCGAGGTTTCCAGACAGCTGCCGGTAAACCCATTCAGCACCTCCCCCTCGTCCACAAGCTTTTGGACGCCCTCCAAGAACCCTCGGTCCTGGCTGTAGTTCACTGCCGGGCCCATACTAAAGATGATAGCCCCGTCACCTGTGGGAATGCCCTGGCTGACACCTCCGCCAAGACAGCTGCCGTCTTACCCTTAGCCATGCCCACATTGGCTATTGCAGCCTCCTCCTTTACTCCACCGCACCCCGTACCAGTACCCGCTGCTGAACTACAGTCGTGGGAGAGCCTCGGAGCCACTCTGGGTCAAAGGGACCTGGCTTATGCCGGATGGCCGAGCCTGCCTCCCTCGCTCCACATACCCCGTGGCAGTTCGCTGGCACCATGATAAGGGGGGTCACTACGGCACGCACGCCCTTGTGGACACCATCGCTCACTTTTGGTATGCTCCAGGCATTCAACCCTACTGCCTGTCAATAGTGAAAGCATGCAGCACATGTCAGCGTAATGGACCTGCTCCGCCTCTTAACAAAATTAAGGGTGGAAGACCTCCGCCTGCTGCTCCATTTCAACATCTTCAAATTGACTTTGCAGATATGCCAAAGGCTTTTGGGAAAAAGCACCTCCTTGTTTTGGTTTGCCCTCTGACTTCCTGGGTCGAAGCTTTTCCTACTGCTAATTGTACTGCTGCCACAGTGGCGAAGATCCTCCTTAGAGACATTGTACCCCGTTTTGGCATCCCTCTCGTGCTTGACTCAGATCGTGGACCTCACTTTACTGGTCATGTCCTTGGCCGTTTAGAACAGGGACTGGGCATTTCACACTCCTTTCATACACCCTACCACCCCCAGTCTAGCGGGAAAGTTGAGCGTATGAATAGGGAGCTTAAGTTTACATTGGCTAAATACTGTCAGGAAACAGGGTTAAAGTGGCCTCAGGTACTTCCCTTGGTCCTGTTTCACCTTCGTACTCACCCAACCCGTGTATTGGGATTATCCCCCTTTGAACTGCTCTATGGACACCCCCCTTTCAAAGGCGGGGCGCTACCACGTGCTGATGTTTCACTATTGGGAGGGGATCATATGACCGCGTGCCAGTTTCTCTCCCTACAGGCTCGCCTCCGTACCCTTTGGAAAGCCTCGCAGTTTTCCCAGACCGTGTCGCTGGAAGAACAGATCCACCCGTTCCAACCAGGGGACTTCGTCTGGGCCAAAAAGTTCATTCGCGGCGACACCCTCCAGCCGAGGTTTACTGGACCCCACCAGGTTCTTTTAACAACCCAGACTGCAGTGTTCCTGGAAGGACGCAAATCCTGGATCCACCACTCCCACGTCAAGCCAGCCGTAGTGGACCACAGTGACGGACCAGCAGCTCTTGCCACCACTGAGGACACTGCCTCTGACCAGTGGACCAGCTTACCTCTTTCAGACATCAGACTTAAACTGACTCGGCAAAAATGAGAGGACCTTTTATTCTGACAACTGTATGTTTTTTACTATGCCTTTTTAGTTTATTTTCTGCTTATGAAGATAATGCTTTTATTAGATATTCCCACGAGGTTAAAACTCGCATTTTAGGAAATAGAAGTAATTGCTGGGTATGTACTCAATTTCCAGTAAATGCAGAACAGGGACTCCCCTTCACACCCATTCCCCTGACCACTGCTAATATGACTTGGATGCCACCGGCTAGAGTAAAAGATCCAGTCCAACACAATCTTACATGGGACAAAACAGGAGTGCCAATTAACAGATATCTCAGGGTAACCAATCAGACAGGATCACTGTGTTTTGTTAAAGAAAAGGGGTCAACTTTTGTGGGAACAAGTAAATGCAACATGTATGTTAATGGTACCGCCTTTAGTAAAAATCTTGACTTCAAGCCTTGCGCATCCCACTTATCCCATATGTGGATCCCTCACCCCGATCCAACTTTTTCATGGGTGGGCAAGCCTTCAGAGTCAGCTTTTAAAAAGCCCTGCTCAGATCATGAGAGTGTCCAACTAATTGCTAAGGGATATACGATTGCCTTCTACAACTGCTCAAGCAGTACTACACTGCCCTTTGAAAACACCACTACCAAATTGTGCCTCTGCAGTTCGCACAACGACCCCTCTGCGTTACCAGGGGAACAGTGGTCCAACGGGTGGTGGGTTACCTCCTACTTTGAGAAATGGAATACCCGAAACGCATTGTATGGAACATACTGGATGTGCGGGCCCAAAGCTTATTACTTTCTCTCCCCTGATTGGGCAGGGTCATGTTATTTAGCGTGGCTAACACCGCCTTCTCGCATCTCCCTCACTCCCCCTCATTTTCCCCACGTTCGTAACATCCGTGAAACCTTCAGAGATATTAATATCCGTGATGGTTTGTCGTGGCAGCGGTGGGCTGGTCTCATTAGCTTGAGGGGTGGTGTCATCCGTCTACAGGGACTACTAGAATCTTTAACCAATGAAACTGCGACCCTATTTGAGAATCAGGCCGGGGAAATGTCCCAGCTGCGCCAGTTAGCTTTGCAAAACCGAATGGCTTTAGACATAATGTTAGCAGCCCAGGGAGGAACTTGCGCCCTCATAAATGAAGAATGCTGTGTTTTTGTAAATGACACCTACTCTGACACTTTTCAACGTACCAAACATCTAAGGGAAATGGCTAAGAACTACTCCTCTGGCCAGCCACCTTATGATTGGTGGGGAGCCTTATGGAATTGGCTGCCTGGATTTGGGTGGGTTAAAAAACTCTTGGTGGGTATTGTTGGGGCCATAGTAATCCTTATAATACTGTGTTGCTGTATTCAGTGTGTCCCCTCCCTCATAGACTCATGTGGGTCAGTTTGTTCTTTTCCTACTTCAGCCAAGGGCCTTACTCTCTTCGAGTTGGCCCAGGCTGAAATTGCCAAGCGGCCCTTGGCTCCTTAAAATGGGGTGTAGCTTTTGGTAAATAGTTATCCCAAAGCTACAAATGGAGGAATGTTGAGTCTGAACTTTTGATGAGCTTAAACTTAACCCAGACTTGATGTCTCTGTCTGAACTTTTAATCAAAGCTCTGACCTGCGAACTACTCATGACAACCCCCCCTCCCCTTAAGTAGCCATCTCCCCTTTGTCTTTTAGAATTTACATTTTAACCTGTTTTATCCTGTAGAATCTTGATTGATTATGCATGACCATTATGATCTGTTAATCACTTTGTTTACTTCTGTGTATAAATATTGATGCTCACCCCTAATAAACTTGCCACACTTACTCTGAAGCTTTTTGAGCTAAGGATAGTGTGAGCCCGTTGATCAACGAATTGGTGTCTGGTCTCTGACAGATTGTGAGCCCCATACCAACTCCGCACAAACTCGGGTGCTGGAGAGGTGAGTAGGGACTTGCTTTTTACCTAACAGGCACATAATTACCATGTCTGTTCTAGAAATGTGGGCAACAGTTGGCAACTCTGGACATAGTAACCAAGGCTGTTGGAAGCCAGAGTATGGCGGGCTTTTGCTGAAAGACTGGTGAGGTCAGAATTGCTGGGCCAGGCTGTAGCTATACCTAGACACTCAGGGTGCGACCTGCATGCTGGCAAGCTGTTTGGGATCAGCTCAATCGGGAATTACAGCAGCAACGCATTGTGAGGCACCCCAGCACCGGTGGTGACACAGCCTCACTCGGGTCTGAATTGTACCCCGGAATGTCATAGTGTGGTCTCTGCAGGGAGCTAAGAATTAGCTAATTGTCATGGTTATTGCAAGGTGTTTGTATGGGAAATAATCTATGGGATATGTAAAAAGTATAATATTAGGTTTCAAAACTGTTGAAGTGAGACTTGTCACCTGAGGCCAGGTGACGTATCTGGGCTAACCCAATCAAAACTGAGAACAATGGACATCTGTGGAGACAGCACTTTATTCACTGTTTGTCCAGGTGCAGACATGAGCATTGACAATGACAAACAAACCCCAAAAGGGTTCTTGGAAGAGGGCCCCCAGAGAGCTAAGAGACAATAGTCTGAAACTAGAGGCAGAATCACTAATAGCAGAATAAGTGGCACAAGTTGTTATCCAGTACAGAGTGTTTGCCGGGGGTGGTGGTGGATCTTATGAAAACAGACTTCCAGCTCTTTGGATTAGACAAGCATTGCCAGGACTAACCTTTGAGTGAGAAATACCTTATTAGACAGGAAAGTAACTTGTTAAGAAGTCTAGGCTATAGATTGCATCTTACATTTTTTCTTTTACCTATAACCTTCCGTTTCCAAACCCTTATACTTGTGTTTATATAAATCTGTATCTCAAGCTCTGTTAAATAAACTTTAATGTGGATTTACTACATACCTGTGCCTTGCGCTAGGGATAGCATTGACCTGAGATGAAACCAGTGAACTGGAGTGTGCACCTTCCATGGAGGTGGCAGATCAGTGTGCATGGTGGGTGTCTAGAAGATAAGAGACTGGCAATCAAGTGCAAGAAACTGGTGGGATAAATTACTAGCCTGCATTGGGAGACAGCAGGGTGTGCGGAGTCCAGAGAGGAGTGCCTGTGTTGTCAGTGACTGGTGAGAGTTTTCTAGGTGGGCACAAACAGAGCTCCCTCCTTCTGTAAGCAGGTGGCAGTGATCCATCCCCAAACACTGAAAAGTGTCACGGATATCTAATGTGGACATGTGTAGTAAGCTGAATTTGATGAGGAATAAAGTAAAACAGAAGGGTTGGTCGTCACTGGGAAAAATCAACCTGGGGTCAGCCATGTGCGGTGCTCAGCGACTTTAATCCATTTAGAGGGTTCAATGATAGAATGTAGGCTGTGCAGCACATCACAGGATTAGACCAGATCCAGAAGTTTCATAAGAAGTTAGCACAAACAATGGGGGCCACGCCCTTCAAGAGAGTTCTTCTCCCATTTTACCACCTAAATAAGTGGCCAGGGTTTCAAAAGAGGTCAGCATGTTTGATAAATCTAAAGTTCAGTGTCATAATAAGAGCTTCTGAGTGCTGAACACTTCTGGGTGCTGAAATGTTTTGCTAGCAAATTCTTGTGGACAATATATTTACAGTAAAAATAAAAACATTCTGGAAAGGTCAAAGTAAGATGTCATAAAAGTTTCCATCACATTGCCTTTCAAAAGTATTTTTTCCTGCCTATTATTCTAGCTGTATTTAGCATTATCAAACGCTTTTTGTACAAAAAAAAGTCTAAAAATGTATTTACATCACTGTTTGTTACAGCTGGAGAATGACAATGATAAATATATCTCAGAACCATTTTACCATCCTTGTGTTGGAAAGTACAGTATGCCTTCATTTAATTCTTTTCTAAAAGCAACATGTCTATGAAACCTGCATGAAGGATCATCTGCAACAGACAAGCCCTGTCATAATTGACCACTTCAAGATATCTGGAAGCTTTCCAGTAAAATATTGTTCTTTGTTTATTTAAAGCCTTTCTCTCCTTGCAGACCAACTTTTGTTGGTCCTGTTGGTGGATACCAGTTGATAGTCATGTCAACTTTTCAGTGAGGGGAGGTTGGATGTTGCCATTACTTTAATTGAAGGGAGCAACTTGTGATCAGTAGAATGATGTATTTATCTCAGCCATCAATTCCTTATTCACTAACATGCAGCTTTTCAGCCTTCTAGTCACACTGGTGACTATTTTTCAATGTATTAATTTCACCATCCCTTAAAATACTGTAGAACTGGTAGATGATCAATTATATGAGTATCCCAAAGGGATATTGTGCCTGTGCACAAGTTATGGAAGTTCGATATTGGCATCAATGTGTAGGTAGAAATCACTTTCCTTACCTCCATGTTTTGTCTCTAATATGCCAGTATCAGCCCATAATTGTAGTTGCCCTAGTAAAACAGACAGACGTCAGCACGGACCATGGAAATTACTGTAACATTTTGCCATTTAGGCTGACAGAGACAGCTTTTCTACTACATTTCATCCACAAGTAGTTAGGTAACCCAGTCAGCTTTCCAGCTGAATGCAGTGGGATTTCAGAAGGAGCATGCAAGGAGACAATGATGTCCGCCAGATGCGAAGCAGGACTGGGAATCAGGAGTTGAGTTTTTATTCCCAGTTTTGTCATGATTCACAATGTGATCTCTGGCAAGTACATTAGCCTGTCTTGTGCCTCATTTCCACATCTATATAACAGTGATAACGGTACACATTCACTCTTGTGAAGCCCTTTCAAACAACAGCTGAAAAGTGCTATATAAGTACTAAGTATGATTAGTAGTCCAGAAAGCTGCTTCACCATGGAGTGAGACTCAATGGGAAAAAGGCAGAATACCATGTAAATAGAGGGAACTAAACCCTCACAAGTAGTGCCAGAGCCGCCTCTTGTTTTTTATATAAAACAAAATGATTTAGATGTCACAAAACTTTGGGGGAGAAAAGAGTATTTTTGATGAAAATTTTCTTGAAGCAAAGACACAGATTGCACACAAGACTTTGTGCTATTATATTATATAATACAGCATGTCTACAGTCCCAGTGTCCAATAACATCTGCAGCACTGCAGCACACAGCTCACCAATCAAATAAAACTGCAGGTGAATTCAGTAGACTAACAAGTTGGTTGCAACTGTATTTGAAATCCTGGCAAATACAGATGGATGTTAACCCCATTCAGATGTCACTACATGCCAGCAATTTCCATCATTTTTAACTGTGAATAATACATCTCAAAGGAAGCACTCAATTCACAATACAGGTGACACACAGGGAAAAAAATAAACAACCGAGTGTCCATGTGAACAAAGTAAGTGTTGGTGCATAATCCTCCCATAGCACCAAAGAGAGACAGATGAAAGACTTGGAATTCAAGAAAGAAAGAAAATGCTGAATATTGTATATGTCTTGATAGACACATGGGAATGGCTAAACTTGAACTGAAAATTAGCCTAAAGGACATTTAGTTTGATAGTTTAATGCATATTTTATGTAATATTGCACTTATCTGAAAACATCCACTGAGGGAGACAAAAATGGGAAACATTGAAACAAAAAAATAAAATCCAGACTTTAATTGGTTTCCCCAAAGGCACTACATTTTATTTGAAGTCTAAACTTTATAAGATGTGGACAGAGAAAATCACAGTTCAGACAAGGCATTTTGGTTATGGACTCATTGTTTGTGGGTGTGTTGTAGTCCCGTATTACAACTGATGCATAACACTTTGGGGATTTTGGGGGGGGAAGAGGCCAGAGGGTGGTAGCTGAGATAAGCATTTCCTCAAAGAAAAAAATTAGACATTTAGCAATGAGGGCAAGGGAGTTTGCAGCTGGTCGACTGAAGAGTCCTGTAGAACAATGGGGGGAAAAAGTAAAAATATAACCTGTATAGAAAAAAATTAAAATGTTAATGCAAGTATAACATTGGGCCTTGTTCAGCAAACCTTTACTCTGGTTTAATGGGGCTTACGATGGCAAAGGTTGAGTGATACAAAGGTCAATCAGGCCCAGCATTTGACCTTTGCTTACAAATCTTATTTTTCTTCTACATACAGTGTCTCAACTGTGTATTCAGGCCCTGCTTCAAAGCCCTTTGAAGTCTTTCCAACAGACTTCTAGAGGCTTTGAATCAGGCTCTTACTGTTCATCAACAGAAAAATACAGTTTCACTGACCTGTGAAAGGATTATTTTCTCTCTCTACACGGTCTTTAAATAAAAGCCCTGAAAGGATCTCAGGTCCCAAGGCACATAAGGATATTTAATAGCAACAGGAATTTTGATAATACACATAGGTTTTAATTACCAATAGATGTAAGGTGCAGGTATAAATAGTTACATATAGAACTTTTTATTAAGGAGCAAATCTAGCCTATTTAGCATCTTATAAAATCTGTGGGCACAGAAGGTCCCTCACTATTGCAGAACTAATGTGCTTCAGCTATGTAGGGGAGTAAGAAGGGGACGGGAGTAAGAAGACAAGACAGTAGGCAGGGGCTCGGCATATCAGAGTGCTGTGGATATTTTCTTTGCAGAAGCGTCCTTCACCCCAGCACATAGAGTGGGTCTGATGATGGTACAGGACCAGTGGACCCTTGCCTAAATGGATCCACTCATCTTTGCTCCTGCAGAGGTGTGGTGCCTGAGCTTCAGAGGCTGCTATAGCCTTGAGGCAGCAGTATTGCCCCAGAGCAATCTCAGTTGCCACTCAAGGAGAGGGTCTCTCTCATTCAATCTACCTGGGACTCCCTAGTGGACATTTCAGTTACTTGGGCTGTGCACTGTGGACAGGACTAGGTACCAAAACTAGGCCCTGAACAACAGTGGATCAAATGAATGTCCACTGGAATCATTGGAATGACCACAGATTAATTCAATCCACTCTTGAAAACAATATGTAGAAATATAAAATATTTTCTATGTGGTGCATTACAATAAGACTAAACAGTGATATGAGAACGAAAGCCAAATAAAACCAAGACAAATATTCCACAGCATGTGTAAGAGATTACACATAGGAGGTAATGAATAAAGGACAAACCACACTCTATGCCACTATCATCTGTTTCATAATACTTAGTTAAATTACATTAGAAACAATCTACAGAGAGGATATGCAGGGCCAGATTACAGGTATTTCAGAAATACATGTGCCATTGAAAACATGTAGTGCATTAACATCTCAGTGTGCTCTATATGAACATTGCCACTACCACAATCATAGGATTATAGATGATAGGTCTTTTCCATCTCAGTTGGGTCATCTAGATTAACCCCCCTGGCAATGCAGAATTGTTCCCAACATAATATGATTGATATTGTATACAGGTTTGTTTGTTTCCTTTTGTTTTCACTTAGGCTGTTAGGAAAGGTCAGAGAGAGTATAAAACCACATTATAGCTTTACAGTATTTTTCAAGTCTATATTTTGTATTTTACTAACTTTCCCCTTTTTCTCTTTCATTGCATGGAAACATTCCCGCCCTTAGGCAAGACAGACTTGCTCATCCCTTGTAGTACAGGAGAAGTTGGGTGCAGCAGAACACCTAACAGCAACATTTGTGCTCTGCTTGGCTGAGGCTGCTGCTCACCAGCATGCCATGGAGCATTCTCTCCCCATCAACCCCTTCTCCAGGACATTCATCCATTGCTTATCAAGAACACCGAGGGAGCTAAGCAGGGATTGGAACTTATGCTGCTGGGCTATTATAAAGCACTACAGAACGATTGAAGTGTTGCTGGATGGGGGTAAATTTCCCAAACTTTGTGCAGCAGTGCTGATTGCAGTTCTTTTCCCACCCCCCACAAAATGGCGTGTGAGGGAGTGAGAAAAGACTGAAATATGTGCCCAGTCATCCAGACACTTACAGGAGAATGCTGTGATGTATGAACATTGGTGAGGAGGAGATGCAGATCCAAGTTCAGAGATGATCTTCCAGGATGGCGGAGTTTGCGGGGAAAGGGAAATCATGACCAGAGCCTCTTTGGTTAACCGAAGCAGCAGCAAACAGGAGGCAGCATGTTGGAGCTGCTCCAAAAGGATCCTTTCATGACCTCTTCAGGAAACGCATGCAGAACATTTACCTGAGAAAGGGAGAAAAGTTAAGTGAAGAGACATGCACTGTGGCAAAAAAAAAAAAAAAGATGTATAAAGACTTGAGTGGGTCACATTTTTTAAAGTACAAAAAGTCAATATTAGAAAACTAAATGGGAAAATAATTGATGATATTTTTACATTCCCCCTCAATTTTTTGACCATGTTCAAAATGTTTTTGAATGTCAAGATGTCGAATTTCATAAAAAATATACCAGTTCATTTTCCTCTCTACCAGTTCTAAAAAAAAGACTCAGGTTTGTTTTATATAGCCAAAGCCAAATATTACACAGAATTTTCTAATCACAATTGATGGCAAAGAAACCTAGGATGAAAGAAAAATTAAAACTAAACAAGACAATTTATACTTGTAACAGACATATGCACAAGACAATTTTTCAGGTTTTTAATATGTTGTTGAATTATATCTTTCTGGGTTATTCAGACAGCAAAAAAGGCACGCCATACAGTTAAGAGAAGTACAATTAAAAATAACATTTTTCTCTTACGTGAACCTATTGATTAATGTTTTCTTAAGAAGAAGTGCTATATATTTTTAAAAATAGAGTTAGATTGTGGCTGTGCCACAAGCTTTGTGTGTGACTGTGCATGGATGTGCTGCCCAAGGAACAGTGCTTGGAAGGAGCTCTGGCAGCTGTATCTGAAATTTGCTGTCTTTTCTCTTCTTGCTCTAGGAGGGTGGATAGTAAATGAGGCATTGGTCTATATCAGCAACAAATTACAACACCTCCATGCCAGCTTAGCTGTGCTCGCTAGATGGCTGGGGAGGATGGAAAGGTATGTCTGGACTGGAGCTGGGTAGGTGTGATTCCCTTTCTGTGATCTCTGTCACTTCCCACCTTATCTCTGATCAAGTTAGAATGCTAAAAATAGAGGTGTAGCCATGGTGGCATGAGCAGTGGGAGGGACTAGCTGCCACTAGCACAGTCCAGTCTCAGACCCTAGATATGTACTAGGGATGGCTGGACCCTCCCACCGCTAGCATTGCTGCAGCTATACTTCTATTTTTAGCACTACTCCTAAGCATCAGCTCAGTTTCCTCCCCATGGTCTCAGGAGAATCAAAAGTGTATGGCATCTGCTTACTTCTCTGCACATTGCCCAAAAGTCTTATTTCCCTTATTTCCCTGAACAAGCACACTCTGCCAGGCACAGTCTAGCCTCTGGTTAACATTAAGAACCAGACTGGGGATGAAGAATCTAGAGGCATAATCTAAGCACAGATGCAAACAATGTTTTTATCACTACTAGTGGCAGCACAATCAACAAATAGACATTTCATCAATATGAAGACAGAAAGCATTTAGCCAAACGAAGAAATGAAAGCAACAGAACCATAGGACAGTTCTTCATTGATGTCTGCTGACCAGTACATATGTATCTCAAAAATGAATGGAAATACATTCCAGACTCTGCCAGTATTGACTTGACAATCCGCCAGACAGTGTGTGAAAAATCACGAACAACATTTTGTGACATGTAAATAATATGGATGCC
This sequence comes from Macrochelys suwanniensis, assembly GCA_033296515.1. Lineage (NCBI taxonomy): Eukaryota > Metazoa > Chordata > Testudines > Chelydridae > Macrochelys > Macrochelys suwanniensis. Next base: position 132,130,742 of record CM065776.1, on the reverse strand, counting down.
TGCTAGTGGATATCTGCCAATCAGCTGCTGGAAGCTAATGAAACCCCTCTGCTAGCAAACATATTATATCAGGTTGGATTTGCTAAATATTTTCACATTGAAAAGCAAAATGTCGAGCTTTGTTATGGTCTTAATATAGATATTGCAGCTGCAAAATCTCTGCAGAACTGCTTGAGTCAGAATGACAGGACAAGGTGGTTGAATGCTTCAGAAACAGCGTTCATGACAAGGGCGGCTCTATACATTTCGCCGCTCCAAGCACGGCACTCAGGCTGCCGTCGGCGGCGTTTCTGCGGGCGGTCCCAGGTCCCGCGGATTCGGCGGCGTTCCTGTGGCTGCTCCACTGGTCCCGCGCCGCAGCGTCCCCGCCGCCAAATTGCCGCCGAAACCGCGGGACTGCTGGACCTCCCACAGAAATGCCGCCGAAAGCCGCCTGACTGTCACCCTCTCAGCAGCAGTCAGGCCACTCCCCATGGCTTGCTGCTCCAGGCATGCGCTTTCCACGCTGGTGCCTGGAGCCGGCCCTGGTTCATGAATATCCAATGAGATTCTGAATAGCTGTTCTACCCATTCATGTTACTACCCCTTATTTTTGCTGTTTGCTAACATGCACACTAACATGTTTTTGTTCACAGAACTGTTTGCCAGGCTTTGTTCTCCTGTTTAAAAAGTTTCTGTCATCAAATCAGGGAGCAGAAAGAATACCAGGTGATTTAGGAGACCGATGCTACAAATAATGAATATCGCATAGACCAAAAGACTCAACCAGTGAGTCCCATGGCTTTAATACCAGTGAGATGCAACTGGACCGTTCACAAGCATTTTCATCCAAAGGTTTTGAATCAATACTTCTCTGAGCACAAGGACAACTCTTCCTAAGTACATCAGGGAGCACTAGATATACCTCAAAGGAAGCAGGACTGACCAGGAAGCCCTGGCAACATTCCCACACAAATCAACTAGCTGACTAGGCACACACGGGGAGTATGCTGCATCCCTTGAAAAAGGAAATCAGTGGGCACCCTCTCCAGTGAGCTGAGGAACTCTATGAAGAATTCTGCCTCTGAGAGAATTCTTCCTGGAGCTATTCCAGAGTGGAGCAGCTCTGCACCAATCCCAGTGTGAGCTCAGAGACTCGGTCTTTAAGGCCAGAAAGCACCATTATCATCATCTAGTCTGACCTCCTGCACATTGCAGTCCTGTAATAGACCCATAAGCTCTGGTTGAGTTACTGAAGAAGTCCTCAAATCATGATTTAAAGACTTTAAGTTACAGAGAATCCACCATTTACAGTTGTTTAAACATGCTCCATGCTGCAGAGGAAGGAAAAACCCTAGGGTCTCTGCCAATCTGACCTGGGGGAAAATTCCCTCCAGACTCCAAATATGGTGATCAGTTGGACCCTGAGCATTTTGATAAGACCCACCAGCCAGACACCAGGGAAATAATTCTCTGTAGTAACTCAGAGCCCTCCCCATCTAGTGGCCCATCACTAGATATTTGCTGGAGATATTTGCTGCTAGCCGTCACAGATCAGCTACATACTATTGTAAGTATTCTCAACATACCATCCCCGCTCAGTCTTGAAGCCAGTTAGGTTTTTTGCCCCCACTGCTCTCCTTGAAAGACTGTTCCAGAATTTCACTCCTCTGATGGTTACAAACATTCTTCTAATTTCAAGTCTAAATTTGCTGATGGCCAGTTTATATCCATTTGTCCTTGTGTCCACACTGGCGTTTAACTTAAATAACTCATCTCCCTGCCTGGTATTTATCCTTCTGATGTATTTATAGAGAGCAAATCCTGTCTCCTCCTCAGCCTTCTTTGGTTAGGCTAAATATGCCAAGCTCTTTGAGCCTCCTCTCATAAGGTAGGTTTTCCATTACTCAGATCATCCTAGTAGCCCCTTTCTGCACCAGTTCCAGTTTGAATTCTCTCTTAAACATGGGAGACTAGAATTGCACACAGTATTCCAGATGAGATTTCACAAGTCCTTCATAAAACGGTACTAACACTTCCCTATTCTACTGGAAATTCCTCGCCTGATGCATCCTAAGACTGCATTAGCCTTTTCTCATGGCCTCATCTCTTTCGAGGCTCATAGTCATCCTGTGATCAGCCAATACACCCAGGTCTTTATCCTCCTCTGTCTCTTCCAACCGGCAAGTCCCCATTTTACAACAAATATTCTTGTTGTTAGAAGCTAAGTGCATGACCTTGCACTATACAATTTCACCCCATTTCTATTACTCCAATTTTCAAGTTTGTCCAGATCTTCTTGTATGATATTTCCCAGTCCTTCTCTGTATGGGCAATACCGCCCAACTTTGTGTCATCTGTAAATTTTAGTAGCACACCCACTTTTTGTGCCAAGGTCATTAATGAAACTGTTAAATAAGATTGGTCCAAAGACTGATACTTGAGCAACTCCACTAGTAACCTCCCTCCAGCCTGACAGTTCACCTTTCAGTATGACCCATTGTAGTCTCCCCTTTAACCAGTTCCTTATTCATCTTTCAATTCTCGTATTAATCCCCATCTTCTCCAAATTAACTAATAATTTCCCACTTTAAACTGTATCAGATGCCTTACGGAAATCTAGGCAGATTAGATCTACTGCATTTCCTTTGTTTAAAAAATCAGTTATCTTCTCAAAGAAGATCAGGATGGTCTGGCATGATCTACCTTTTGTAAAACCAAGTTGTATTCTATCCCAATTACTATTTGCCTCTATGTCCTTAATTACTTTATCTTTCAAAAATGTGTTCCAAGACCTTGCATACAATTGAAGTCAAACTAACCGACCTGTAGTTTCCTGGATTCCTTTTTTTCCCTTTCTTAAAGAATAGAACTATATTAGCAGTTCTATAGTCATATGGTATGACTCCTGAGTTTATGGATTCTTTAAAAATCCTTGCTATTGGGCTTGCAATTTCATGTGCCATATCCTTTAATATTCTTGGATGGAGACTATCCAGTCTCCCCAATTTAGTACCACTAATCCCTTTGAGTTTGACTTCCACCTTAGAAGTGGTAATTTCTACTTTCAAATCCTCATTCCCATTAGCCATCCTGCCACTACCCCTAAATTCTTCATTAGCCTTATTAAAAACTGAAGCTAAGTATTTGTTTATGTGTTGGCCATTCCTAGATTATCGTTAATCCCTACCCCATTCTCCGTTTAGCAGTCCCACTTCTTCTTTCCTTCTTTTCTTTTTATTTATATGGCTATAGAACCTTTTACTAATGGTTTTAATTTCCTTTACAAGGTCCCACTTTGCTTGGTTTTTGTCTATTCTCATTTTATCCCTAAACTTTCTGAACTCCAAGAGGTAGCTTTCCTTGCTGATGTATTCCATCTTCCATTCTTTTTTAGGTTGCTTGCTCTTAATCACCTGTTTGAGATGTTTGTTCATCCAGCTTGGTCTGCAACAGTTCCCTATGTTTTTTCCCCTTTCTTGGGTTGCAGGCTTCAGATAGTTTCTGCAATTTTAACTTGAAATAAATTCAAACCTCCTCCACATTCAGATCCTTAAATTCTTCTGTCCAGTCTGCTTCCCTAACTAATTCCCTTAATTTTTAAAAGTTTGCCCTTTTGAAATCAAGAATCCTAGTTGCAGATCTATTTTTGTTTATCCTTCAATTTGGTTTAAACTGTATTAGCTCTTGATCATTTAAACCATGGTTGTCCCCTACAACCAGTTCTTCCATGAGGTCCTCACTACTCAACAATACCAAATCTAAAATGGCATCACCTCTTGTTCAATTGATGGCTATTTGATGAAGAAGTCTGTTAGCTATCACATACAGGAAAATGTGGGCCCTATTATTAGTAGCACTTGTCTCCCAGCCTATAGCTGAGAAGTTAAAGTCTCCCATAATCACACAATTCCCAGTCATATTTATTTGATTCAAAACGTTAAAGAGGTCTTTATCCATATCCAAATTGGATCATGGGGTCTGTAGCAAACTCCAACCACTATCCCAGAAGAACCTCTAGTAGCTTTCTTCCCCAAAGTGATTTTGACCCAAACTGCCTCTGTCTTATCCATTCCATCACTTCAAATTTCTTTACAATCTACCTCATCATTAATATACAATGCTGCTTCACCACCTTTTCCTTTATTTCTGTTTTTCAGGAACAGTACATATCCTTCAATTCCTGTACTCCAGTCTTGACTACTATTCCACCATGTTTCTGTTATTCCTATAATATCTAACAACTTCCTGCACCAGTAGTTCTAGTTTCTCCATTTTGTTACCCAAGTTCCTTGCATTGGTGTACAAACATCTTAGTTGTTTCTGCTTGGCTTTGCCCACTTTCCTCATTCGGTTGAGTACAGTTATTCTACTGCCAAGATTGCCTACATGCCTGTTAGCATCATTGGTATAGGCACTATCTTTCCTCTCAATGTGCATTCTCCTACCCACTGCTGTTCCTTTCTCCATTGTGGTATCCTTTCTTTCTTGATTTTCCTTCTGCTCAGTGTTTGAATCAGGCATGGGAATTACATGAGCACCTCCCAACCATCTCCCCCAACTTCCTAGTTTAAAGAGATTTTAATCAGTTGTGCCAATCTCCCATCCAGAAGTCTATTTCCCTCCCTACTCAGGTGTAGTCCATACCATGAGAACAGTCTGGAATGACTGACCCACCCCCCACACGCACACACATACACTGTCAAAAAGACTTTGCCCCTGAATATAGGAGCAATCTCTCACATTTACATAAAGTACAGGAGCAGCCCCAGTGAGTCAAGATAGGGGGGCTATTACAGGCTCTTTACATGCCAGCATTCCTGTGGATTTCCTTTCCAATTCTCAATATGATCCCATTCAAAAAGTTTTATTAAAAATACCACTGGTCTCTCTCTTTCTCTCAAAAGTCATGCTGTTTCAATAGGCTAGATTCATCAACAGGCTCAGAGTTTCCTTTTTTAACTTTTAAACAAATAAATTATATTGATATTTTTATATATTCAGAAGTCCACAAAGACCAACTAGCTAATGACTGACTTTGTTTTGTTTCATGCTTACAGAAAACCTATACACTTTAAGTATCAGTGCATTATTATCAATTTATTTCCCAGTTTCCACTGAATAGCAGAAGCGTTTTTGACAACTGGTTAATTTAAATCAGCTCCTAGCAGCTCAAGGATAAAGGAGGTATGTTTCCTCCTTCCTGTGGTCCCTAGACCAGCTTCAGGACCAGTGCAGGGATGGATTGCTTGTAATATCTTGGGGACATTCCATCCAGATTCCTGAACTGGGCACTGGAACAACCAAAGAGGAGATTGCCACCAGCGAATCTTACCCAGGTTTTTACAATGAGCCATAACAAGCAGGGACAAACCTTTGGGAGTTTACTGAGTGCTGTCTAGATACCCATGCAGTGAACACATTTGTAAAGTTTGTGGTAATGTCTGTATTTTGAACATATCAAGCATCACCATTTTGATTTGAGGAGCTCTCAGAAATTAGGGACACAACAGGCCCGCACTGCCTTTTGAAGAACAAGACTTCCTCAGATTCATTTCTGAGCCCATAAAAAAAAAAAATCCTCACCTGTTTTTCCTCTTGCACTTGTACCCACTGGCAGTGATAGATGCAACCAATGACTCTCACACACCTACCAGCTGATCTATAATTTCTGTTAACACGTCACAGGGTTACATACTCGCACCCACATAGAGGATGTTGGATAAAGGTCTGACTAGGTGGCAAACACATCGCTCTTACTGGCCGTTGCTATCATACTATAGACTGTAGCAGCCATCTATGAAGATGCTGAAGAAGTGTTTCAGCAAGAGAATCGATTTTTAGAGGCATGTACTTTTTAATAAGCTTCTACTGGGATGCTTCTTTCTTTGAGTCCTACCAAGGAGCAAAAGTCTGGCCTAGTTCAGTGGGGTACTTTCAGTTTTCACCTAATGGATTTGCACAAGTGTTAGGGAATCTATATCTAACATTTCTGACAGCACACACTGTTCTTTCTCCAGGTAAGAGAAAAATAAATGAATCTGCAACCAAGATCAATACAACTAATAAAAGCTATCCTCAAAATAGTACTTATAACAAGAAAAGAAGTAAAGTATTTAAAAGTAAATATAACAAAAATGTCTTCTCCTCTTTGCCCTCTTCACATAATGATAGCAGCTTGTCTAATATAGAGGGACTGGTAATGGGAGATGAAGCTTTTCATTTCTGGTCACTCCTTTCAATCTGGCCCAGGTTGCTTGGGACAGAAAGTGGCTAACATCTGCTCTCTGTTTGGTAACTCATGGGCTCAAGTGTTGGTAACTTCATTACAGTTTCTAGTACCCAGGTGTCTATGCTATTAGTGGCAGCCTTGTTTGCATTCTCACCAAAGCAGCAAAGAATTGAACGGAATGTAGACTGGAATACTCTCTCATCCCTTCTTCACTACAGAACAAGGTTGAAGCAATATGGGCTTGACCCTAAGCCCATTGAAGTCAATGGAAAGACTTTAAATTAGAGATCTTTTGGCAGGAGAGCAGAATAGCTTGTAGTCTTCCTGCCTGTGTTGTGGATAAGCAGAGTTTTCGCTTTTAGGATGGTTAATGCAGCATCATTCATGACCAGTAAATTCACTTAAGAAAAGGTAATTGTACTACACATTCCTCTTGCTCCACATACTGCCTCCATCTGCATCCAACTTCTTTCACTGAGTTGCAGGCAGTGATTTCATTAAATGTATTACAATTCTTCTGTAACCGTTTCAAAGCAGTATAGTATTTATAATAAAACCAACACCCTTATGGCTGGCAAACTGCCCTCTAAATATAGCTGCCTTGTTCATACACTTTTGGTGGAATACTATTGATTTGTATAAAGGGGAGATGACCAGAAGGGAGGAACGTCATCTCTTACTACTTCCATGCAGTAGTTAAAGAGTTACTGAAATCTTCCAGACAATTTCAGGCGGTGAAGAAAAAAATATGCCTAGACATGGGCACAGAGTTGAAGGTTGGGCGGCAGGGCGTGAAAAGCAGCTCAGTCCTATCAGAAAGTTACTTAACTAAAAGTCCCAGTGAGTTATAACCTAAAGACAGTTTTGCTTGAATTAATACAATATATATTTACGAGTTGTTAGATATCAAATATGTTCAAAAATAGACTGATATTTGATTTTCTCTGCAGACTTTTACTGTTTCTGAAATGTGCCAAACTGAAAACCTAATTTAATGACATTTTCTGGTTATTCTCAGAACAATTATTACAAGGGTTCATTATTTTCCCAAAATGCTCCATCAGTTTTGCAAGTCCACCCACTCAGTTCCATGACTGTTAACAAAGCAGGAGCCCTAGGGTAGACAGTCATTTTAAACACTATGTTAATAAAACCTGCATTGGGCACATAGACCTTCTAATACTACCGGCAGCTGCCAGCTCATATACACTAGGGCTTTGAACTGTATTAACACCAGCAGAGCAACCATGGGACATTTTGCAAAATATTATAAGAAACACTGAATAAAAGGTGGTCCCAATCCAGAATAATTAGGGTCTAATTAAAACACAAAGCACAAGTGGGTATAAACCAACCAGAAGGAACAGGGGAGGGTGGACAAGGGAAGCAGTAACAAGAAGACAAATTTACATATCGTAGATATGTGCACAGCTATATTTTTTTAAGTCAGTAGAGAGTTCTGAACTAGCAGATTCCAATGCAGGATCAGGGCCTTAGGCCCGTCCCTAAAGCCCACAGAGAGGAAATGGTGTTAACGGTATTACAGAGCTTTGAGTTAAAAGAAAGAAACTGATCCTGACTCCAGAAGGATGATTTTTTTAGGAGTTTTTCATCCACATTAAAATGACTTGATAGTCTGCAGTGGGAAATGGGCAGGAGTGAGGAGTATCAGATAGTACATACTGGAAAATGGATGGGGAAATCAACTTATATAGAATTTTATAAATATTATACAAGTACAAACATAAGGACCTGTATACAAATAGCAGCCCATATATTCTTTAAGCTAGTCTTTGATCATTTAAAACATTTATAAATAAAATCCCACCTATGGTTTTACATTGTATACCATCAGGAGTAGCTTATTATATAATATATTGCATGGAATAGGTAGCAATGCATACTGAAATCCAAATGTTAGAATCTTTCCTTGAAAAATTAAAAGTATGTTCATTATTGGAATTCAACTGAGCATCTTAATGTTTGGTGAAATGTAAATCAATGGATTTTCTGTGGGTTTTGGTGGTGGTGCGGGCGGTTCGGGTTGGTATCACAGAAACCTCCTTGGAGCTGCCACCTGGTGTGCCAAGACTACTCCTGCCCCTGCTTTCCTGCCTTTTCCACTTGGGACTCCAGAATCCTGACTGGTTTGAGCCAGACCCACTAGCTTGCTGCAAACTCAGACCCAGGTCTGAACCACGTCCCCTAACAGCTGTAGGCTTGCCTGGAAGCAGCTCAGGAAGTGTTCTTGCCTTTGACACTGAGGTGCCCAACTCCCAATGGAGTTCAAATCCTGAATAAATCCGGTTTACCCTGTATAAAGCTTATACAGGGTAAACTCATAAATTGTTCGCCCTCTATTTCACAGCTAGAGAGATATGCACAGCTGTTTGCCCCCCTCCAGCTACTAACACGTACTCTAGGTTAATTAATAAGCAAAAAGTTATTTTAATAAGTACAGAAAGTAGGATTTATGTGGTTCCAAGTAGTAACAGACAGAACAAAGTGAATTCCCAAGTGAAATAAAATAAAACATGCAAGTCTATGTCTAATCACACTGAATACAGATAAAAACCTCACCAGTTCCAGTAAACTTCCTTTTAAAGGCTATGGTCCTCCTAGCCTGGGTCCAGCAATCACTCACACCCCCTATTGTCCTTGTCCTTTGTTCCAGTCTCTTTCAGGTGTGTCATTGGGGGATGGAGAGGCTCTCTCTTTACCAGCTGAAGACAACCTAAAGGGGTTTCCCAGGGGTTTAAATAGACTTTCTCCTCTGGGTGGATACCCCTCCCTCTCCCTGTGTAGCATCCAGTTACAAAATGGAGTTTTGGGGTCACATGGGCAAGTCACATGTCCATGCACAACTCAGTTCTTACCAGCCAAGCCACATTCCTGGTGAAGCTTAGATGTGGATTGGTGTCTGCAAGCTCTATTGTCTGTCAAGTGTTTCTTGATTGGGCACTTAACCTGCACATTGCTTTCTCAAGAAATACAACCAATATTTATAACTTCAACTACAAAAATGATACATGCATACAAACAGGAGGAATAGATTCAGTAGATCATAACTTCTACAGAGATATGTTACATGGCACATGTAGCATAAAACATATTCCAGTTATATCATATATACATTTATAAGCATCTCCCCATAAAGCCTTATGGGGTACACCGTCAAAGGGGGGAGGTGTTATTTATCTGAAAAATGATTTATCTGTGATTTTTCTAATAGGTAAAATATCACATCACTTTGCCTGAGCAGACTGTTAAAATTAAAATAAGCATTCACTGGACATATGATGTCACAGAGATACATAAATGGCTCAAGTTGTCGATGTTAAGATTGAGTCTCTTTTTTAAAACACAAAGCCAGCGAAGCTAGAGAGATTTTTTTTTTAAAACATGAACTTGACATTCAACTTGGTGGAAATCATGTAATAGACTGTCTATTCTGAATATATTCATAACTCACCAGCTGTGAAGCCACTAATGATTATCAAGTCACCATTACCTCATTCCGTATGTTGAGGTAAAACCATTATGTGGTATTTTTAATATACAGTGTGCACCTTATCAAATTGGATAAGAATAACTTTCTTTAATATTTAATGCCCAGGCTCAATATGACTGTCTTAGTACCTGTTCAGTTGGTGAGTATAGTAACAGTTTTACGGAGCTATAAAACATTCTGAAAGCTCCCTAGCTTTTTCTGAGGTACTGAGCAAACAAAACAAAGAATAATCATGAATAATGCAAGTGATGAGAAGTAAGTGTGTGTTTAAGACATTCAACACTCCAGATCCAGCAGTGCTGCAAGTCAGGGCGTACCTGAAAAATTAGGGTCTGACCCAGCAAACACTTGCTTGGGATAGCAAGTATGCTCATTGACTTTGGTTGGACTACATGTAGGCCAGATTTTCGTTGGCTCTTTTGAAGGGCTCAGTGTAGAGGAGGAAGTGCACAAGCAGCTTTCAGCCTCCTCCCTTCTGTGTTTGCTGTGCAAGGGATAGAGACAATTGCACTCCCAGTGCTTGCAGAAATACACTGACTGCCTTTTCTTCATCCCTCTGGAGACTCAACGTGCTTCTAGGTGAGCAGACAGTAGGCAGAGTGGAAGCTAAATGGGCATTTTCCTCTCGACTTCAATGGAAATTGAATCAGACCATTATCCCAGTGCAAAGCAAGTGTAAGACATCAGCCAGTCAAAGTAGTATTGTTTCACACATGGTTTGCACTGGTATAAATGAAAACTTAAGAGGAAGGATAATGGTGTACTGGTACCAAGAACTTTCCCCCTGAGTAGAGTTAAATAATACTGGGGGCTGTGTATTATATTGCAAAGGTGTGGGAAAGTGTGCACAATTACCTTGTGAAATGAGGCGGGACTATGCCTCTTGGCCCCAGTGTGAGCCGTTGTGTCATTTACACAATCTGCTTCTCCTCACTCTCCAAAAATGATGAGCCAGATTGTGGCATTGAGACATGGGCTCACTTTAGAGGTGGAGCACAGATATTCTACCCGTTAGGAAGCTCAGCGAGGGATTGTGCCACAATTGCTCTGCAATCTACCTGGCACATGAGGCACTGTGCACACTGCATGACCCCAGGTGGTGGTGTCCCTTGCTCCCCTTTCTACAGTTGGCTAACTCCAGAGGCCAGGACAGAGAAGGATCACCCATGGGCCACTTCCTCATTGCTACCTTTGGCACAGTTTACACACCTGGGGGTGAGCATTCACTGTTTTCCTGATGGTGACTGTCCTAGCCCTTGCGCAGAGTGGAAGAAAGGTTCCATGTGCCCTTCCATACTACTCACATCCACAAGAGCCAGTGGCAATCTGGCCCAAAGCTTTTACAGGCTTTGGAAGGAAATTGTGCCTTTCTCTATTTCGTTTCTCTCCCTCTTGATTTAGCCTCCAAATCAATAGTTAACAGAGCTGGGCAAATAAGTTACAATGACTGAGTTATTCAATAAATTTCACCTGTTCACTGTTCACAAAATCACTGCAAACAGATTGTGTTTGTCCTGAATTTGTCAATGCCAAATAAATTTCTGCTAAGAATTCTTGGTTTAAAATGCATTTGCAAGTGGTTTGCATGGCAGCGCACCTACTTCAGTGTACACTATTCACTGCTTTTCAGGCAGTGCATAGATATCAAAATGACAAAACCTTTAGAAATAGAACATAGAATAGGAGGTAAGATAGACTTGTGTTCTAATTCTCCTCTCCAGACTGTCACTCTCAAGCATTGGTGCCCTTGCTTTTATTTTGTGTAGATTTTAGTTTATATTTTAACTTATTTTCCTATAGAAAAACAAGATTTTGACATTAATAGACAATTCAATAAAACCTTAGAGACCAACAATCCTCTGACTTTTAGGTAGGAATATAAGATTATCAATGAATTAATAACTTCACTGTCTCTCTTAAGGTCTTAAAATACTTTACTTGATGTCCCCCAAACATTCCTCCTCCTTTGAATTCTTTGACAGTGTTTCTTTTTGGAACTAACTCGATAAACAATGAAACTTCATATTAGGAGTAGCCTGATTCTGCTATCCAGACTCCCAAATGAATAGTAACTTACCCCACCAGTAGTTCCACTGAACTCAAGGCAACTACAGGCATAAGAGACTACTCAGCAGAAGGGTAATGGAATCAGACCCAAACATAGTAGCTGGTTTTCAACATAATTAAACTTTTAAAAGAAGAAAAGTTGACAAAGCTATGAAGCAGATATGGAAATCAATAAAACATAAAAAAGGAGTTGAAACCCATTCTGGAATAGTCAGCATAGAACCATGACTCTCTTGAGTCTGGTTTCATCAACCAAAGGCAGGACACTAGGAACAAATCCTATATTTTCATCCTTACTCTAATTGATTTCAAGGGTATGGCTTGAAGGGTGTTAAAATGTGGCTTAAGTTTGCTGAGTAATAGATATGCAGTATGACAAATGATTCATCAGTCTAGCTTTTTGATATTTTAGTATACAGTTGTCAAACACAGCAGACAAAAGCTCGTAGAAATCCTGGGGGCCCTTTGTTTTTTAAGCAACAGAAAACTACAGAGTCGTTCAAATTGCCAATATCCATGTTCCCTGTGGATTTCCAAAACGAGGATCATGAGACAAATGTATGTTTAACTGGTTTTGAAAAGGCTACATGAGGGATGGATAGTGGAGCTTGTATCTCAGCATTCTCTCTATTGGTGCATTTGTCTTTTTCTCCTAAATTACTAAGACATCAGGACTGCATGGAGATCTTTAAAATAAAGAGATTTATGGAGTCTTCTTAGAACCATAAAATGGCCTAGAGCCCGCTAGACAATAATGACTCGTTTATTATTCTATTCATTAAAGCTATAATGGAAGCATTAAATGGAGTATAACTTTGGGACCCATTTTCAAGTAACCGTCTCTGGCTACATGCTATAACCATTTTGAAACCTTTAGTAATTTGCAAGCTGCTAAATGTTTTGCTTTTCCTTCTTGTACCCTCTATAAATTTCATTATTTTTTCTTGGGTTCACATTCATTAAACATAAGCACATTAAAAAAAACCCCAAAAAACCCCCAGTCTTCTTAGACTTCTTTGCCCTCCACACTCTATCAACAAGGGCAATGGTGATCTGCTACAGGGATTCCCCACCATTACACATGAAATAAAAGTGATTGTGACAGCTTCCACACTAATGCATTTATCCCAAGCTACCCTTGTCAACAATTGTTACATTTTTAGGTTAATTTTAATAGCTTTCAAGGTATGTAATGCCCTGGCACCTGCATTTTGCTGCAATGGAATGTGGCTATGTTCCTTTGACTCACCAGCTTTCTACTCAATTCTGTCACTTTAGAATGCTTTCCTGGCACATGGGGCAACAATAGAGATGTGTTTGCCCACATGTATGTGCTGTGGACACAGAAGTTGGTCCAATATAACATATTTCCTCACCCACCTTGTCACTCCCATATTCTGGGGCCAACACTGCTATAACACCACTGCAAACAACATTAACATAAAATACAATTTCAGAGTCTACGTTTCAAAGGGAGAGTGGTGCAGGCTACACTAAGCATGGTCTATGCATTTTGCTTATTATACCACTTATCTGTATTGTAGTAGTGCCTAGAGACACCAAATAAGCATCAGGGCTCCATTGTTATAGGTGCTATAGCAGCCAAGTAGCATGATTTAAAAACAAACAAAGAAACAAAAAAGGATCATAGAATACCATGAGTTAATCTAAATTACTGTACTGTCATTTACATTGAATGGTGTTGCTGTATGTGTTGTAGAGACTACAGAATGAGTCGCTTAAAATGAAAAAGAAATTAATGCAATATTCATACATGTGGAAAATGAAACACTAATTTTTCCCAAAGGCTTTTTATTTCATGAGAATTAATTTACAGAGTAATAGTAAATTAGTCAAGTTAATTTATATTGAACATGTCACGTAAACACATGTGACTAATTCTATGCCCCATTAAAAAGTACCCTTTAAGGATATGGTTATTAGTTTTAAGAGCTATGGCAATAAAGCCATCCACACTGATTTTCTGGTGAGATGGGGTGGGGAGGGGGTTGTGGGTTTGGGGGGGATATTTTGCCCCTTTTTTGCACTGTAGAACAATAAAGAGATTGATGTATAGACAGTTGAGACTAGCAAAAGTCAAATAGACTAAGTTAATAAGATTAGATCAATTACACTAGTAGGTGATTTGTTAACTTCATTTAGCAGCAATAAATTGCAAAAGGACACAGCCATATTAAGTCATTTGCAGGGAGCCCATCATACTTTGTATATAATAAAATATTTCTGAAAAATGACCTGCCAGATTTTATACAAATTACGTAAGGTGATACTAGCTGTAACAAATCACAGGGTGTACTTTTTGATGTTTTATTTATTAAAAAGGGGAGAAATTCATCGTACATGGGATCTGATAAGAGGTTAGCATATCCTGTTTTTTTCCATTGAATTGGTGTTACATATATTACAATAGGAACATGGTTATCTCTGTGTCCCAGGATGCCTTTCTGAGCTGACACAGATGCCTTCTTTATTATACCATTATACCTGATCAAACAGCACATTTTAGCAGCTATATTTTTCCCTTGCTTTAAAATCATGCTCCATATAAAATATTAGCTTCATTCTTCTCTTTATGGCAAATATAAAGTAAATGCTAAATGCTATTATATCTGAAGATGAAAACATAGCTGACGTATAATTATTTATACACCGTAAGTCCTAATACTTCAAAACACTCAGCACCCTTACCTCACATCCATAGCTATCATTGGGTGATGGACATCCAAACATCCAAAATGTAGGCTTAGTGCAGGTAAACATGTTGGATGCTTAGCTGATGCTTATGTTAGAACTTCTATGGCCAATTTTTTCTCTCTGTCATATGTATATATAAACTCCTACTTTTATGGGAAAGCAATAACAACTTGAGAGAGAATACACTCCTAGAGTGGTGCAGCCCACACTAAGCATAGTCCATGCATTTTACTTATTATACCACTTATTTGTATTGTAGTAGTATCTAGAGACCCCAAAGAAGCACCAGGGTTCCATTGTGATAGGTGCTGTACAAATATATAGTAAAAGACAGTCCCTGGCCTAAAGAGCTCACAGTTCTAGACCCTAATCCTGCAATATGGTCCATAGCTCATGGCAGGATCAGGGCCTTAGTTTAAGACAAGGCGAGTGAAACAAACAATTGGGAGGCCAGGGAGGGAGTATGAGGCAACAGTGATAAGAATATAGTTTTGTGTAGATTAGCAATGTGCACAGTTTAAAGGTTTAGAGGGATTTTTAGAATGTTTTGTGTAATCATGAGCAGTAACAGGAATCTCAGCTCTCTGTTTACCTAGCTATTACTAAGCTGGTAACATTAGGGTCCGCTCCTGTGTCCTGGAGTGGGCTTCTGATTATTATTATAACCACAAGTAATAAACCTATTTTTTATAAATTGTATGATAGCAATAAACAAAATGAAACTGTGAACAATAAATTGAAATAATAAATATTAGAGAGCAAACACAAAATAAAAATAGAAAGTGATAAAAAAGAAGGGATGATGATAATTTTACTGTTTGATTGTGCAGTCCTTATGTTAATATTCTAATTGATTTATACATTCCTTGTACTCCATGTTCACCACTTTTATGTGGTTATAATATATTTTGTACAAAGTATGCCTTATAAGGTATCATTTGAAAACTCATGATCTGCTGACTATTATTATCCTGTTGAAATGTGTATAACGCTGCATGTGAAATTATGAGATTTTGCTGTATGATTTTTCTGAAATACATTGTAATTATGGATAACACCCATAAGCCAATTCCTCTGAGAGAAAGACACACTGGCATGCCAGCAAAGTGCTAAAGAGCCATTACCTGCGTAATCAGTGATTCACCAGCAAGGGAATTATAAACAGGAAATTTACAATTCATCTAAAAGACAGCGTACAGCTCAAGTATGCAAGGGCACTCTCTGCCCACTGACCCAGCAAAGATTTTTCCAGCACACAAGGGCTGGGGTATAAGAAAGGGAGAAAAATGTCTCTAGCTAACTTTCCTCTCCACCTTACCTGAAGAACACTGAACTAAGAGGAGTGGTCCCAAATCCAGCCTGTGAACTCAGAACTGTAAATTGACAAGCGTGAACTAATAATTGCCTGCAGCATCTCGTGTATTGAGAACAATGTTTGCTTCAAATCTTATTTAGCTTGGTTAAGTCTGGGAATTACCTTGCACTTTTATCTTTTTATTTCCTTTGTAACCAATTCTGACTTTTATGTCTTACCCTTTATAATAATTTAAATCTATCTTTCTCTAGTTAATACATTTGTTTTATTGTTTTATCTAGACCAATGTGTTTGATTGAAGTGTCTCGGAAACCTCCACTCTAGACAACAAGGCTGGTGCATATTCATTACCCATTGTTATGATGACGAACTAATGAGCTCTTACCATCCAGTGGGCTACTGAACAGTACAAGATGCACATTTCCGGGGGGCAAGGCTGGGACTCAGGTATATGAGGGTGTCTCCCTCCATCAATTCATGTACTCATCTGGGAATGACTTTGCCTGCTGGTGGCTGAGAGTGAGCAGAACCTGGAGAGTTTGCTGTTCACTAACAAAGCAGTGTAAAAGGCATCCCAGGATGGAAAGCTAAGGGAACACTGAATTGTGTCCTGGAGTGTGAATTGCTATGCAGTAGTTCAGATTTCACCCTGGAGAATGTTACAGGGACCTAAGAGTTCATGACATTTTTTCTTGCTATATTGCATACTTCAAGCTAGTCATTCATTAACAGCAGCATTTGATAATGCTAACATGCAGCCTTTCAGGGTAGGTAGAGATGAATTCCTCCTGTGCTTCATAATTAGTTTTTATATTTGTCTATAAAATTGTACTTAATTACTAAGTTTCCCCTTTTAAAGATGTGTTAAGCTTTGTCAAATGACACAGAACACACAAGGACTCTCTTTTATGTATGTGTACTTAAAAATCCACTCATCTTTTCTTCTAACACTTGCTTCCAAAAATTACTTATTTTCACTAAGTCTGAAAAATGAATTTACAGGGCATTTGGAACAGCATCAGCATAAACTGGACACTCTAAGCTTCAGTTTCTTTATGCTCTTAGGTGTTCTATATCAGTGGTTTTCAAGCTGTGGGTGTAAGGCACTGGATCGCAGTGGCTCTGGTCAGCACCGCCGACGGTGGTGCTGGCTATCTAAGGCAGGTTAGTTCCTACCTGTTCTGACACTGCGCTGCACCCCAGAACCCGCCAGAAGCAGGTCCCACTCCTAGGCAGGGGAACCACTGGGCTCCGCGTGCTGCCCCCACCCCGAGCACCAGCTCTGCACTCCCATTGACCGGGAATCAGCCAATGGGAGCTGGCAGGGGTGCGGTGCCTGTGGGCGGGAGCCGCTTGCGTGCCTCCGAATAGGAGCCGGGGCTGCTGCTGGGTGCTTCACATGTGCAGCGCAGTCCATCGTGCCAGGAAATACAGGAATCCTGCCTTAGCACACCCGCTGTGGACTGGGAGCAGCCTGAAGTAAGCCCATGCCCCAACCCCATGACCCAATACCCGAGCACAACAGTGAGCCCCCCCAAACCTGGAATCCCATCCTGCACCCCAAACACCTCATCCTTGGCCCCACCCCAGAGCCTGCACCCCCAGCCCTGACCCCCTCCTGCACTCCAAACCCCTGCCCCAGCCCAGTGCCCCCTCCCACACTCTGAACCCCTCATTCCTGACCCCACCCTGAATCCCTCACCCCAACCCTCTGCCCCAACCCTGAGACCCTCCCACACCCCAAACACCTCATCCCCAGCTGTGTTGGGTTTTGGGCATCAACAATTTTCTTCAACTGGGTCTCCAGATTTTTTGTTTGAAAACCACTGTTCTATATTACTTATTTGAGATCCTACGATGTGTCAGTTTTAAGACTTTGTCCCTTTACAGATTTTTAATTTCAAGATAGAATGTTGATTCAGTCATCCTCTGAAAAAATACAAATCTTGCTCTTGCATTTATTTTACTTTTCATCTCCGCATTGTGATAGTACATGGTATGGAAAAAAATCTAATATTTTGTATATTAGGCCCTGATTCATCAAAGGACAATCAATGAATTCAAGGGGGAAACTCACATGTTTAGAATAGGCATGTGCTTAAGTATCTGGCTGAATTGAAGCCTTAGGAATGGTCTGCAAAATATTTTTCATATTGATCCCAAACTGATCCCCTTCAGAAGAAGGAGTTGATGGACAATATATAATGAGTTTTCTTCATTGCTCAAATTACTTTTTGTTTGGAGATTTACAAAAGGGCTCGTATTTGGTGTTCTTATTTAAATCAGCAATTATTAATGCACCAAAATTGAAGTCAGGTTGACTACTTATGATGTAAGCATTTACATATATATTTGCAGAACCAGGGCCCCTAAATTTTATTGAAAACCTTCTTTGAAATCTTTCTTTTATTCTAGATTCAAACTGCCAGCAGGGTCGACTCAGCTCTTCAGCCATCTGAGTTACACAGTGTCATATAAGCTTACTGGGTATGGTGTTATCAGGATAAGGCCTTGAAAGCACTCTTTGCTGTATGTATAAAGTAACACCATGATAGTTATAAGAATAGGGGGCTGCACGTCTTCTCTTCCCCCAAATTTCCTTGTTGTCTGGTCATCTGTATACCACTCATTCACAGGGATGTTGCCCATCCCCAATGCAATGGCTGAATATATCTAAGTTTTAAAGCCTTTTAGGATAATTTGGGATGAAAGACGTTATTATATACATCTAGATTATTAATAAAAATGCATGTAATTACATTCCAAATAATCACTAAGTTCTTCTATTTATAGTTCACAAGAAAACTAGAGATGAGATACCACAAACAAAACTGAAAAGTTGAGGTCATTAGACAATCACAGCAGGAAAATTCTTGAAATGTAAAAAGACTGAAAACAGTGAAAGCTCTAGTGGTGGGTGGGCAGCAACATGGAATGCTGAAGAAGGAAGCAAAAGATGGTTCGAAAAATGTTAAACAGATCTTTGAGACTGGAATTATTGAAATGCCATAGATAATCCACATCACCCCAATCTAAAAGAAGAAGAGAGGCTAGGGAGGGCACAGGAAATTATGAGTCTGACCTTTGCTATGCAGGATCCTAGACATTTCTTAAGGATGAGATCATAAAGCATCTGAGGAAATATGAGCAAGGTTCCATAAAGTAAATCTTGTGTGAAAGAATATTATGCTATTTTTGGATGAGATATGAGGCAGTGGTAGGGGGGAAAGGCCAAATGTATTCCTGATGCAACTTTACCCCTCCACTTCGGTAGAGTTACATCAGAGAGGAATTAGTCCAATGTTTTTCAATGTCAAGACCACCTAAAATACAATTATTAAATTAATGTACACTTCAAAGTCAGTACAGGGACACAGGAACATCTATATTGGATCATAGCAGTAGTTCATCTACTCCAATTATCCTCCCTCCAAGAGTAGCAGATAGTGGCCAGTCACAGCTACTCCAGAAGAAAATGCAAGACACCCCAAAGAAGACAGTTATGGGATAACCTGTGCCAGGGATATTTCTTCCTAACCCCAGCCATTAATGACTGCTTCCTGGAACCCACAAGGGGAGAGGACTAAATTAAGAATCGCCTCTAAGTAGCACACAGGATCTAGTCCAAAAGTGAATATGGCTGAACCACTTGATAACAGTAACTATAATGTAATTAAATTTAACATCCTTGTAGGAGAGTGGGAATAACACCAAAGACGCTCACCACAGTAGCATTTAACTTCAAAAAGGGAAAGTATGCAAAAATGAGGAAGCTAGTTAAATGGAAATTAAAAGGAACAGTCAGAAGAGTGAAATGTCAGCAAGCTGCATGGAAACTTAAAAAAAAAACCGTAATAGTGGCTCAAATTAAATATGTATCACAAAGAAAAACAAAGAAAACACACACACACACGGCTATCATGACCAAACAATGGAGTAAAAGAGGTGGAGGCAAAAAGGTATCCTTTAAAAACTGAAAGTCAAATCCTACTGAGGAAAACAGAAAGGAACATGTACACATTAATTACCAAAGTATAAGTATAATTAAGCAGGCCCAAAAAGAATGTGAAGAGCAACTAGCAAAAGACACAAAACTAGTAGCAAAAAACCCATCTGTAAAGTACATCAGAAGCGGAAAGTCTGACAAATAATCACTGGGGACAATTGAGGTGCTAAAGAAGCACTCAAGGAAGACAAGGCCATTATGGGGGAGCAAAATGAATTATTTGCACTGGTCTTCACTACAGAGAATGTGAGGGAGATCCCACACCCGAGCCATTCTTTTTAGGTGAAAACAGTAATAAGTCACTGTGACCAGGTGGTACTCAGGAACTCAGATATGAAATTGCACAACTACTAACTGTGGTATGTAACCTATCACTTAAATCAGTCTATGTACCAGATGACTGGAGGATAGCTAATGTAACTTCGATTGTTAATAAAGGGGATCCTGGCAATTTTAGGCTAGTAAGCCTAATTTCAGTACCAGGCAAACTATAGTAAAGATCAAAATGATCAGACATACAAATGAACATGATATGTTGTGGAAAGTCTACAGAGCTTTTGTAAAGGGAAATCATGCCTCACCAATTAGAATTATTTGAGGGGGGAGGGGTCAACAAACATGTGGACAAGGGTGATCCAGCAGATATACTGTACTTGGACTTTCAGAAAGCCTTTGACAAGGTCCCTTACCAAAGGCTCTTAAGCAAACTAAGCAGCCATGGGATATGGGGGAAGGTCCTCTCATGGGTCAGTAACTGGTTAAAAGAAAGGAAACAAAGAGTAGTAATAGATGGTCAGTTCTTACAGTGGAGAGAGGTAAATAGCAGGGTACCCCAGGTATCTCTACTGGCACCAGTGCTGTTCAACAGGTTCATAAATTATCTGGAATAAGGGATGAATAGTGAAGTGGTAAAGTTTACACATGATACAAAATTACCCAAGATAGTTAAGTATAAAGCAAATTGCTAAGAGTTACAAAGGGACCTCACAAAACTGGGTGACTGGGCAACAAAATGGCAGATAAAACTCTGTGTTGATAAATGCAAAATAATACATATTGCAAAACATAATCCCAACTATGCATACAAAATGAAGGGATCTAAATTTGCTGTTAACCCACAAGAAAGAGATCTTGAAGTCATTGTGGATAGTTCTCTAAAAAACATCTGCACAATGTGAATCAGAAGTCAAAAAAGCTAACAGAGTGTTAGGAACCATTAGGAAAAGGATAGATAAAACATAACATATCATCATGCCACTATGTAAAGCCATGGTACACCCACACCTTTAATACTGCATGCAGTTCTGGTCACCCCATCTCAAAAAAGATATGTTAGAATTGGAAAAGGTAGAGAGAAGGGCAACAAAAACGATTAGGGTATGGAACAACTTCTATGTGAGGAGAGATTAAAAAGACTGGGACTGTTCATCTTGGAAAAGAGATCTATAAAATCTTGACGGGTGTGGAGAAAGTGCTTAAGGAAGTGTTCTTTACTCATTCACATAACATGAAAACCAAGGGTCACCTAACGAAACTAATAGGCAGCAGTTTTAGAACAAACAAAAGGAAGTACTTCTTCACAAAATGCACAGTCAACCTGTGGAACTCATTGCCATGGGATGGTGTGAAGGCCAAAAGTAGAACTGGGTTCAAAAAAGAATTAGATACATTCATGGAGGATAGATCCACCAATGGCTATTAGACAATATGGTCAGGGATGCATTCCCATTCTCTGGGTGTCCCTAAGCCTCTGACTGCCAGATGCTGGGACTGGACGACAGGGAATCGGTCACTTGATAATTACTCTGTTCTGTTTTTTGCCTCTGAAGTATCTGGCATTGTCCACTGTTGGAAGACAGGATACTGGGCTTGATGGACCATTTGTCTGACCCGGAACGGTCATTATTATGTTCAACATGGTTTTTTATAAGTCTAACTATTGTAACTTTGGATATTCTCGTTATCCATATAAATGTGTAATCCTATTTAATCCTGCTAAATGTGGCACAGAAAACTTTACAAGTTTTATCCTTGAATCAACAGAGAACTGTTTGCTGATTTAAAGAGTATGTAAAAGATTATGAGTTAAATAAGAGGAAAAATATAGAAACTCAGGGATCCATGTGAGGAATAGAACAACCCTTCACTGTGCAGATGAAATTACTGGCAACATGGCTCCCAGTCGGCTGATTACTCTAAATTATATTTTTCAAAAATCCTCACTCTCACTCAAAGTTTCACTAGAGGAACAGAAGAAGTAGATACAAAAACTTTTCAGAACTACATTTTTAAGAGCCCAGTTCTCACCAAACAAAAATAGAAATCAAGTTGGCAGAAGAGATATTTTGGTCAGCTAAGAAAGCAAGTGTGTGCTAAGGTGCCCCAGATATGGGCCTAAGAGACACTGTTTTTTTCTTTAAGCCATTTTTTGTGTGCACCTAGGTCCTAATCTTGCAAACATTTATGCCTAATCTTGTTAACTTCAGTGAGACTATTTGCATACATAAAGTTAATCACTTCCAACGGTGTTTACAGGATTGAAGCCCTTGTGTATCTGTACAGAGCAATATCAGGTTTGATTTCAGCAGAGGCAGTCATACCTGCACTAATACAGTTAAAACTAGTGATAGACATGGTGGCACAGGCAGTACAAGCACAGTAGGGATCCTGGGTACCTACTTGCATTGTTAAGCCATGCTGAAGCCCCAGGCGCCACATCTACATTGCTATTTTTAGCCATGCTGGCATGGATATGTCTACTTGTGCATCAATCCGATTGAAGTGTAGACATAACCTTCATGTATCTCTCTTGGATCATGGTAATTTTTTTTCATAATCGTCCATCAGAGAAACAAAATATGTAAAGGAATGAGATGAAAATCCTTCAAAACTATTATCATGCAAATCAGTCAAATTCTACTCATACCTTATGACTCATAGAAAAGGTATATAATAGGGAAATAGCATGATGGGTAAACAAGACTTGTATGATTTTAATAACACAAAATTCCATAATGATGGGATTCTGAATTGCTCTACTTTTAAACACAGTAAACATATCACTACAGTGGGAACACATTAAAAGTTCCTTTCAGTTTTAGAGCTACTCCCTATGCTTAAAATGAGGAATAACACTAGAAACACTATTATCTCTAGAACCAGGAGGAGCCTTTAATGGGACCTCTAGGATATCCACAAGAACTTTCTAGGTTTGACATGCAACTTTGTCTATAAACCTATCTCACATATCTGGTCATGGCAAGGGAGACATGGGGCTCACCAAGGAAACACCCAGCTCCATAGACCCTGCTCAGAACTAGCATCTGGGGCATTATGAAACCAGCTATTTGCCACTTGGCTCATCATGGAGTGTGAAGCTCATCTCAGGCCTGATTTATGATTTATGAAGAGTCTTGGAGGGGATGTCCCAAAGGTATTTTTGAAGAATGTGATCTGAGATGCTGTTTATTACATGGAACACGCCAAGCAGAAGACTGTAATTGCTGTAGTCTATGCTCTGAAGCGCCAAGGTCATACTCTGTATGGATTTGGAGGGTAAACCTGTGTCAATAACACAAAGAAAGAGCTTTTTAGGTGTTTCAAACTGAAAAGTGTCAAAAAAGCTGGAGGAGATTTGGATTCCCAATTTCCATGAAAGTTGGATATTCAAATCTCGTAGAACATCTTTGAAAATCTCAGCCCTTGTGGTTTTTTTTGCTTTTGTAGAGGTGAGTGGGGAAAATTACCTGGTTAGCTTTCAATGTGTAAGAGAAAACTTTTCATTAGCCAGAAATTAGTACTGGGACATTAAAATATGCTTATATTATATTTACATGTTTTCCCTTGTTGATGTATTAGCTTACAGTCTGCAAGTGAATAGTTGTGGAAAATAATATGAGATATGGTTTTGTTTCATTTGCCTGTACATGGTTAATCATAGATGACTAAGCAGACAGGATTGCATTAGTGCAAATTCAATGAAAATGTCTTGACATTTCGGCATTTTCTGTTGACATTAAGTTTTAAATCAGATAGAAAGGCCATGCTTTCAGGGTGTTATGGAAGTTTAAAGGGGCATCTTCAAGCAAAGAAAAAAAACTTGGTTTATATGATTGCTTCCTCCTTCCCCTCCCCCCTTTTGTTCACATTTAAGGGAAAAGGTCATTTTACATCCACAGTACAAAAGTCTCCTTGCTAGTTAATTATATAGAGATTAAAAGCTTTAAATACATGGACTTGTGCTATAAACACATCCAGCTCTATTTTCATCAAATTTCCTGCATGGTTCCTAAACACTCTTTTCCCCCTCCCACTCCCTAAATACAGCAAGCTCTCACAGACTAGGTTTTATAGATCTAAACGGAACCATTTCCTACAAACTTGAGAAATTACGGTGCAGGTGCCACGGTGATGTCTTGGAAGTTAGATTTACAGTGGTATATACGGAAAAAGATAGTCTTGCTAGAAAAGCCAGTCTAGGAGTTGCTTATTGAAGGTTCACACCATGTTTGATTTATTATTTATTTGCATTACAAATAGCTCAGTGGTTTGAGCAGTGGCCTGCTAAACCCAGGGTTGTGAGTTCAATCCTTGAGAGGGCCATTTAGGGATCTGGGGCAAAAATTGGGGATTGATCCTGTTTTGAGCAGGGGGTTGGACTATATGACCTTCTAAGGTCCCTTCCAAACCGGATATTCTATGATTCTAATACATAAACACCCTGTAAACCTTCATGCAATATGAGAAGCAGATTTTTCATTCTTAAATCTTTATTTTTTTAAAGGAACTCTGCTTATAAAAAAAATCCATGAATCCATAAGATCAACAATCTATAGCATTTTATTAATTTATTAAAGGGAAACATACTTTACATTAGTTTAAACAGCTCTTATTCATTACTTTACCTGTTTTCACAACTGTATCAAAGTATAATCTAGTATATAGACATCTGTATGTCTGCAATTTTTTATCTGGAATACACGATTGATAATGTGCAGAGCTGTGTGCTGATATCTTGTTTAAATTCAATAAAAAAGAAAAACCATTTTTACTATGTTTTGTTACCAATTACACTTTGCATTAACAGCTCTTATTTAGGCCCTACCACTTAGAATTTGAAGTAGAAACACTTTCAAATAATGTTTAGTGCAATAATGAATCAAGTGTAAACAAAATGACACAAGTTGTTTGTTAGTAATTCTCTAGATCTTTTAATTAGGAGACTGCAGATGGTACATTTGACATTCAAATATGATTTCCCAAATTAATGGTAAGATAGTATGAATATAACAACCTATCAGATGAAAAGAAAGTCATATCTGGTATTCTAAATATGGAACATACATCATTTTGTTGGTTGGTTTTACAAGAAGAAGAGATGGTCAGAAAAATCCTCTGCAATATTTTTAACTTCAGTTTTCAGAAAACTTTGTTTTCACATACAGTATCCCATCAATTGGCACATCACATCAGGCAACATCATTCAGGTACTTGCATCACATAATGCTATGTGATCTGTGTAAAATGAGACAGTGGGAAGCTGGAAATAGCAAAGTTCAGTACCAAAGTAGCCAGAGGGTACTAATGAATCTAGCCCCTTAATGTTGATTCATCTTGTTCATTTTTGTATCAGGCTACTTTATTATTATTTTTTTTTTTTTAGTAATTACTCATTTTAATTTCATAACGTTGTATGTGACCAGAGACTCTTGAACTTTTCTTAAATTACATTTGCAGGCGTTCAGTAATAGTTACAAATAAATCAGAAATTTTGTAGTCACAGAATAGAGCTGTTTACTTCCTTTGAAGGATCTTTTTTTCTCATTTTTAAAAATGTACCATACATTAACATCCTTATCCAATGCCCATTTAAGTAAATGAGCTCCTTTCCACTGACTTCAATTTGCACTGCTACAGGATCTAACAAACTGAATGGCACAAGAGCAATATCGAGCAACTCAGTTTGTCATAGGTACTAGGAATGTGATGACTCCCCAATTCACATTCAGCTGTACACAAATCTCCTGAAAGCAAAGACAGCATATCAAGAACTGCTTGTCTAGTGTCCTGTAAAAAAATATGGATAATGATGCTCTGGTGACTTGACAAACAAATGTGCACGTCTAGTCTACAGAATCCTGTCACTGAATGTTTTGTATTGCTGAACGTCCAGTCAGACAAGCTTTGATGTGAGCTAACCCTCCCTTCCCCTCCCCCGCGCGCAACTATGTGAGGGACAAAAGCTGTTAACTGTGAAAGAAAATGCAACATACAGGGTCACCATCAGAAAGTCAACTCAATTACCACATGCCAGAATCTGAGATACCAGTTTTCCCCTGTATTTAGAGTAGGAAACTCTAGTCAGATTATAAATGTCACCTGTGGTAATTGTTGGTAAATGGAAATTGTTTATAATGGAGACCACTGTAATGTTGGAGTTTTTCCAGTGAGCAATAGCAGTCCTGCAAAAAATGCAATGTAAGTTGTGCAAAGCTACAGTTGCTTGCAGGAGCACAATATCAGGCTACTCAGCTGCAATGCTGGATCTTTGTTTTGAAAATTACCTATTCAGTTATAAAATAATGCAGTAATATAAATATTAATAATATCAATAATATAATAATATAACAATAAGTAATGCAATATAAATATAAATAATAATAAAATAATAAGACAATGCAATAAAATAAAATAAAGCTGCTACTTAAACTGACTCTCAAAAGTATTTCATTTAGTTAAGACTACAGAGGAATCAAAGAACTTCAGAAGGACGTAAGAACACTAGGCAACATAATGGCAGATGACATTCAGTGTAGATAAGCTCAATATAGCAATGCACATTGGATGGAACAATTTGAACACATTGATAGGTTCTATATTAACCAACTGCTCAGAAAAAAGGGTATTGTTTTAAGCAGATCATTGAAAACCGTCTTCAGTGCACAGCACCTGCAACACAAAAACTTTAGGCTGTGTAAACAAAGGGATAGAAACTATGACAATATAATGACATGACATAAATTAATGGCACATCAGGAAATACAATACTGTGTTCAGTTTTGGTCTCCCTATCATAAAAGCACTAGCAAAAGGGCAAGAGGAGGGGACAAAAATGATTGAAGCAACATAGATCATGTACACAGAAGGTTCTTGATACGTTTAAAGTGATACTACAATGTTCCTATCCACTACAGGAAGGGACTGTAATTAATGAAGGACAACTCTGCCAGGGCTACTTGCTGCTCCTGGGAGGGGGATTCATAGATTACCAGGCCTGAAGGGACCACTGGAATCATGTAGTCTGGTCTTCAGCATAAAACAGGCCATAAGACTTTCCTGAATTCATTCCCATTGGAACTACAGCATATTTTCAGCGGGGGAAAATTCTAATCTTAATTTTTAAAAATCCAGTGAAGGAGAAGCCGCCACAACCCCTGGTAAATTGTTCCAAGGGTTAATTACCCTCAATGTTAAAAATGTGTGCCTTATTTCTAGTCTGATTTTGTCTAGCTTCAATTTCCAGCCACTGGATCAGTTATACCTTGGTCTAAGAGCACTCTATTATCAAATATCTGTTTCCCATATAGATACTTGTAGATAGACTATGACCAATTTACCCCTTAACCTTCTCATTGATAGTCTCAATTTATTTAAAATTATCATTATAAGGAATATTTTCTAATCCTTTAATCATTTTCATGGCTTTTCTCTGAACCCTCACCAATTTATCAACTGCCTTCTTTAACTGTGGAACCCAGAACTGGACACAATATTCTTGCAATGGTTGCAATTTGCACCAGTTCCAAAGACAGAGGGATGGGTGTGCTCTTCTCCTCCGTTCGTTAGTTTGTTTTGCCTGTTGGGAGCAATTACATTAAACAGTGTGGTATGGAGGGAGGCAGGGCCATAACTTCACCTTCTCCACCAACACTACTGTGAATTTTCAAAGGAAAGGATGAACAGTCCCGGCTCCCAGAACTGCAGCTGTGACCAGCCTTTGTGCAGACCACACAGTTGGGTCAGGAGAGGCTCCTGAACTCATGCGTCCACTGCACAAAGTCTGCTCACAATCTAAGCTTTACACATATCAGCCTTATGGAACTCACTCAGAAGGCACTTCCCTAATCTGTGCTTGAGGAAGCAGGCATTCTGCACCCTTATCTTTGGGTTCCAGCTTCTCTGCAACCAACTACTTTGCCACATCCACTGCTATATGGGAGTGGCCTTGTCCCCCAGGTCAGCAGGGAGGGAGCCTTCCCTTTCTCCAGTTTAGAAGAGGTCATCTTTAGTCATATTGAGATGTCACTTACCCAACTAACTAAACATGTCACAAACTCTCATTGGGTTCTCTTTAATTAACATTTCCCTGAGTGAGAAGATGAAGAGCTCATTGAGATTACACTTGTACATAATTGCCTGAGCTGGCTAGTTAGCACCAAAATCCACATTTATTAACAGATTTAATACAAAAAGTTGGAGCCAGAACAGATTCAATTTAACCCTTCATTAGTTTTAAAATTCTTCTGGCTATTCAAACTAAAATATTAGTATTTCCAGATCAAACGGTTCCAATTGCAATAGAAATGTGGCTTTTTTCAGTCTCTTTAAATTATTAAACATAGAACAGCAAAAATTCTAGAAAAAAATAATTCCTTAAATTGCTTTATTTTACAAGCCCTGAACATGCATTTCTTGAGTCTCCCCATTTTGTGTTCTCTTTCCTTTTCTCTTCTTTGATAGTATTGGCTAAGTACATCTAACTATGTAGCTAACATACAGATGCTATACTGACCTTTTCTTTATCCTGTCCTTGGTATTAGTGTTCCAGGGTAGTTTAGTTTAACTTGTTAGCTGTGTAACAAATGATCTGAAAGGAAGAATTAGCTTGACAGCACTTTGAAACCACAGTGTGATGATCAATGAGAATGTTGTGTGTTGACTAGGGTCTGATGATAAGCGTGATGAGTAACAGCTCTCACTGTCCCATTGATCCCCACCGCCCGGCTGTTCATGGCCCTTCTGCATGAGCCCCAGACATCCCGGGCTCACAGCCAGATCTTAAATAAATAAATAAATAAATAAATAAAAAAGTACACAGCTGGCTCCTCCCTTGACACATTCACGCACTTCCTTTGGGAGGCCCACCCCATAGTTTGAGAACTGCAATAGAGTGTTATGATTCCTTAGCTCTAGTTCCAAGTGTATCCTCTCCAGTTGTCTACTAATGACAAGGAGATAACTTGCAGGTTACTTGGCCAGGATGAGTCCATAGCATGTTTCACTAGCAGCCCCCTAGTGGGGAATACTTCCACAGATATGGATAATTTGAGTAAGCATCAAATTCTGAATGTCTTGACATTTTCTCACCACTATATTATATGCCATTTATCTATGTTAATGTCGGGTTATGGTATAGTTTTACATGTATTGTAGTTAGGCTATGGTGTAGGTGATTTACAGAATTTCCCGGGAAAATAAGCCAGTCCTTGGCTACTCTTGCCCCTTTTACCAGATAACCTGACAATAATTTGTTGCAATAATTGTGTTTATTAAATTAAGTCCAAATGTTTCACATTTAAAGATCCAGTTTCACTCATTTATACATAATTTAAAAATAATATGATTCTAATGACTCTGGCCCTACTCAAATTATTAAAACACTTAAGTTTTACAAACTAAAATCCACTGAGAATATATAATCATTTACAACAGGGATGTGAGCAGCGAGGGCTCAGAAAATACAGTGTCTATAAATACAAATAAACATGCATGCAGTATATCAACAGGAATAATAAACCCCCATGAAAACTGCTCAAATAAGTCATTTCAAATAAATTATTCAGCTAATTTAGCTTTCCTGTTCACAATTTCCTTGAAAACCAATCTCAGTTCCATAAAAAATATTAATTATATTCAAGTATTTCAAAGTTGTTTGAAAAGTATTTTGTATCCTATTTTGATTTCTAAATATGAAAAGGAACCTAATCCATATCTCTAGGAACCAATTAAAACCACAGATAAAGTTATACAATGCAAGAGATCACCCTAATCAGAGTAATCCCTTAATCCAACCATTATCAAAACAACAAAATAAAGAGACTACTACCCTCATTCTTCCCGAGACCCTTTCTCATTCCCGTTCTACTTCTACTTTCCCCAAATGCCTGGGGTAAAAAAGATAAGCCTTGAAACATGTACTGACGGTCAACAGATTCAGGTTATTTCAGACCAAGAGTGGGAGTAAATTTCATCCTTGAGGCCATGCTAGCAGCTCCCTCATATTAAAACCAAGAAGGCCCCAGATAGTTCACCCCTGCTAATATCAACTGCTACAAGACACCATAGAGAGAGAGGCAGTGTCTCAAGTAGGCTGATGCCAAGCCATTTAGGGTTTTAATGATTAAAACCAAAATCTTAAATTCTACCCTATTGCCACCAGCAGCCAGTGCAGACCAGGTGGCTCAAATGTAATGTGCTCCTGGCAAGAGGATCCGCTCACCATGCATGCAGTTACATTCTGCATCAGTTTAAACTTCAGCAAGTACTTAAACACGCAAGGAGGCCCACTAATACCAACACGAGGACTATATGCAAGCTTAATTTAATGCAAGTGCTTAAACTACTTTGATGAATTGGCATCTAAAAGTTGAGCAAATCTTTTGGCTCTTGCGTGGCCAAAGCATTTCAGTGATAAACAGATTTTTTAAAAAATTTTTGAAGTTGGGAAAAATTGCTTGAAAAAAATTAATGATTTTCATTACATTTTACATCTGGCATTTTTTATATTTTGTTTACGACAAAGATGATAGTTTGCTGGTTTTACTTTAAGCAGCTTGCAAAAGCTTGGGTAGTCCAGAGCAAGCATATCCAAAGCATAAACAATTAATAGTTATGTATCAAACCTGCAATAAGCTACCTTGATGCAGTGAAACGTAGTTCTGCAATGCCAATGTAGTCTCAGATTTATTTTTTTATGCATCTTTTACTCAGTTCAAGCAAAAAAGCTATAGGTCTTGCAGTAGATAAGTTTATGGAGGGGATGGTTTGATGGGATAACATGATCTTAGTCAAAGGTCAATTAATTGCCATCAGTGGTAAATAGGACCAATGGTCAATGATGGGATGTTAGAAGTTACTACAGAGAACTTTTTCCTGGGTGTCTGGCTGGTGAGTCTTGCCCACATGCTCGGGGTTCAGCTGATCGCCATATTTGGGGTTGGGAAGGAATTTTCCTCCAGGGTAGATTGGCAGAGGCCCTGGAGGTTTTTCGCCTTCCTCTGCAGCATGGGGCACAGGTCACTTGCTATAGGATTCTCTGCATCTTGAAGTCTTTAAACCATGATTTGAGGACTTCAATAGCTGAGACATAGGTGAGAGGATTATTCCAGGAGTGGGTGGGTGAGATTCTGTGGCCTGCATTGTGCAGGAGGTCAGACTAGATGATCATAATGGTCCCTTCTGACCTTAAAGTCTATGAGTAGGTCAGCTTAGCTAATGCCCGATGAATGAGATGTACATAACAGATGTGGTTTCAATGGATGCTGTTCAGCCCAATATAGTCACTTTGAAAGAGACAAAATAAAAGGGGGCAGGGAAGGCTAACATAAATAAATCATCACCACTTTGATGTACTGGTTTGTGACCTTTTCCAGGGCTACCAGAAAAAGGAAAATTTAACAGGACTAAAACCAAGTTCTTCTAGATATCTGAACAGAAAGTACACTCACCCACTCCATGCACCAAAAGAAAACTCCCCTGGCTGGCCTCCCAGTGTTCTCATTCATTTAGCTCATAACAGCTGATGGTCAGTTGTACTTACTCTGAAAAGAGCAAGTACATCTTATTATAGGATTTTAACATATTTTCTGTTTGCATGTCTTTGTATTTTATAATTAGCAATAAAACATTGTTATAATAAGATGTCTCAGAATCTTCCCTCTTCTACATTGGAGACCTCTATATGCTTTCGTTGTTACCTGAAGGGATGATAACACTTCTGATCATCTCATTATGGTATAATTTACTGGAAAACACTGCTATGCTTGGGGTTCTGCTGTTACATAGTATCCATGTCACACAGAGAGAATATATCTTTACAGAGTTCTGACTATGCTTTGCACCCACTTGCTTGCCCACTGAAGTATAGAGGAAATAGTGAATAAAAGGATAGATGATTTGGACAGAGAAATAAAAGGAGAGCAGAGTAGGAAAAGAAGAGAAAAGGGAGAGGAAGAAAATGCAGGGCCATAAGTTAACAGTCATCAAAACCTTTAGCTTTGAATTTCCTTACCCTTTGTTTGCCAGGATCTATTAGCATTTTCTTATGTAGATTGCGGTGCTAAATATTATTTTCTGATGATAATAAGCCAGAATTAATATTTTTCTTTTCAGAATGTATATTAAAATATTTAGCAATTGAATTTGGTTTACTTCTACTCATTAATCTTCCACATAAATACCTAATACCAGCTGTTTTCATATCATAAGTGCCTATTCAGCTCCTAGTGTATTTCCGAAAGTTCACACAATATATTCTGTGTACGTGCAGTACTGAAAAAATTGCTATCAAAGAAAAGCGTGTGCTCACTTATAAAGAGAGAAGCAGATTGCTCACTGATGTGAGTCAGTGATATTTAGACACCCTTTTAGAATTCAAGAAGTATAATAGTTTACATTTCATACTTTCAGTTGGAATACTTCTAACCAGAAGTGATCAAAACTTCTATGACCTTTACATTGCACTGGGTGTGATTTCTAGACAGAGCTAATCAATTATATTCTTTCATGCAACAATGATTGATTCTAAAACCTCCTTTCAGAATTAAAAGAATTGTGGGCTGGTGCCCTAGTGCCTCAATGACCTCCTTTGGTCAGATTAGGCATTGCACACAGTCTGTTTGGATCGGCAAGGGGTCAGTCCACACTTCTTGTCTGAATCTCTATAGTCTTATTCTGTCCCCCTGGGACGTATGGACTTCCCCTTATGTTTGGTAGAGGTTAGCTGGTTCTTGTCCCTCAAGAGGCCTGGAATCCTTTTTGGTTCTTAAATATCTTTACGATATTTTTGGAGTAGACAAGGGAACCCAGGCCCACCCTCTCCACTGGATTCCAGCTCAGGGCCCTTAACCCAGGCAGGCATAACTGATCCTCAACAATTCTCCTGCTGTGCCCTGAGCTCATTCCTACCTCCCTTGGTTCTGTAGGCTTCTATAGTCTCTGGCTCGGGTTATCCCGTCTCTGGGGTGTTGTCACTCTGGAGCAGCTTTTCACCAGCTTGATAACAGGACCTTCTTTCTCTAGCCTGTTTGATTCTCCAATAATTGACCCACCCCTCTGCTTCTCAGCTGCTTTATTCTGCCAGCTGCTGTGAGGCTGCCAATCAGCATTAAATCCTTGGTTGTCAAGCCAACTTGGAGTCTATACACCGTGTGACTGGGTGCTATAGAAGACCCACGCATATCCTAACCTTCAAGTGCTTGACTGACTCAGCAACTTAAATCATGCTCACTTAACATAGCTTCCTTGTGTGTAACATGTCCTGAATTCAATACACTGAAGAGTAACTACCACATAGCACTGTGAATTGTAAGTAAGGAGAAACAAAATAAAACTATAATCTCACTAATTTATGGTATTCAAAATTAGACCTGTCTGAAGAATGGGGGACACAAATAATGAATGAATTTGAACCATTTTACAAGGTTTCAAGATTGAAAAAGAATTTTTCCACAACTGACATTTTCTGAATGTATTGAATTTTCTTCCCCACCACCTCATTTTTCTTTTTTGCCATTGAGTGCAATAAAATGAACAATGACCAGGGTTTCTCTGTGACACCGACACACACACATACATGCACGTACAGTCCAACTTTTTCCTTTCTCCATTCTAACTTTTCAAAACTTCTACATCTTTGGAAAAGTTAGAATGAAAAAAGAAAAAACAGAAAAGGAACAAAAACTGTACACTATTTAATTCAGTAGAAAAATAACTCTTTAAAAAAATTAATTGTGAAAAAACTAAATGAAATTTTCAGTTTGAATTGAGAATGTTTTCATATGTTCACAAATTTTCCTATCAAAACCAGAGAAAGTTCATTACAAACAATATTTTTCTACCAGAAGAATCATTTTTGATTGAACTTGATTGTTCAGCAAGAAAAATTTAGTTGACAATTTCAACCAGCTCTATTTGTAATGCTTACAATATACAGCGGTCAGTGAGATAATACATCTAATCAATAAAAAAACAGAATGCACTAAATGAAACCTATATTAAAAATTGTTACTTGTTTCAGAATCACTGTCACAGTTACCCAGAAAAATTTCCTTTGTTAGAACTCTGAGTTCCCTCCTCCAAAAACAACAACTCCCAACCCAAAACAAACATCCCTCCCCCAGCACTTAGCATAAGAATTATAAAATAAACATGTTATCCCTTCTTTATTCAGTTGTACTTGTGGAAACTAACACTGAATCTGAAAAATCCAAAAAAATCAATTTTGGTACTAAGAACCATTTTTTCGCTACAGTTTTCCATAGTGCTAGGCAATTTTTTCTAAAATGAATTCTATGATTCTTATGCAAAATGTTCAGCTCTTTTCTCCCATACACACACAATTATTTGATCAATTTCATGATCCAGTGATGTTAGAAGAACTACAACACTTTGAGGAAATTAGACTGATTTGAGCCTTTATTGCAGGGTTCAGCAACCTTTGGCATGTGGCCCACCAGGGTAAGCCCCCTGGCGGGCTGGGCCAGTTTGTTTACCTGGCGCATCTGGAGGTTTGGCCGATCACAGCTCCCACTGGCCATGGTTCACCACTCTAGGCCAATGGGGGCTGCGGGAAGCGGCGGCCAGCACATCCCTTGGCCCGCACCGCTTCCCGCAGCCCCCATTGGCCTGCAGTGACAAACCGCGGCCAGTGGGAGCTGCGATCTGCTGAACCTGCGGACACAGCAGGTAAACAAACCGGCCCGGCCCGCCAAGGGGCTTACCCTGGCAGGCCACGGGTCAAAGGATGCCGATCCCTACTTTATTGGATACACAACATGCATTAGTAAATCCAAGATGGACTCAAAAGTGTGGACATCTCCACAAAGCCCACTATAGTTTTCCAAAATCTCACTTTGTTCTTTGACAGAAAAACTATCAATTATAGTTTATGAACAACCACAAAGGTTTTATGGTGTTCTGATTCAAAAAATAGTATTTTTTCAAATCATAATGAAGACCACCTTTTGAATTCTATTGATCTATTTGTAGTTAGCAAATCCATTTTAGCATTAAACCGAAGAAATTTAACCTCAGGAACCAGAATGGCAGAAAAGTATTGGCCCTGATTTACCTCTTACTTAGACCACTGTACATCAGAAATAACTCTGTAGCTTAAATTACTGTAAGAAAGAGACTAATCAGGCCCATTGCCTTCAATGAACCTTAGAGTTGTAGGGAATAGAACTAAACACACCGAGAAGCCAGTAGTATTTGCTAAGGCTCTGCTGTTTGTCTTCATATCACTACCAGAACAGTAGGTGAAGCTATTGCTTAGCTAACTGGACAGCTGAGATGGAGACCATACTTAAACATATATAGAGGAACTCCATTTTATATATATTTTGGTTCTTTTCAGATACATTTAAATTCAAATAAGGAAACCGTCATCTTAAAAGCATAATACACAGAAAAATAGCGTATTAAAAACAAATTTCTATTGCCTAACTCAGGCTTTACCATGACCCTGCACCCCTTCACTACTCTTTATTAAAAGAAGCATCTAGCTACTGTGATAAATTACCACCGCTTCCCAGCAGCTAGCATTCTTTAGGGCAGTTTAGTTAGGGCTGTTCTAACTTTTGCTGGCAGCTAACCTAACATCCAGTAGCCCCAGAGATTGGCAGAAACACCAAGGAGTTGTACAGAACCTTTGCTATCCTTCACCATAATATTGCACCAAGTACAGCTTGTCCAGACCCAAGAACTGGGGCCAATATTTTAATTATCTTTCTCATTAATTATAAAATAGGCATTGAACCTACATTTCTTTTATTGATACTAAAACTCCAAATAAAGTATGGACAAACATACTTGGTAAACAGAAGTTCCTCCATGAACTAAGACTACTTTTTAACCTATATAATTATAAATAAAATGCAACTGAATAATTGAGTAATAAACATGGTAGATATGGGTATTAAACATATTTGGTATATGCAAAATATGATCACAAAGTATTACTTAATCTGCTTTCTATATGCTACATCCCTTCATCTAGATTCAATAGCATCTCAGTTGACAAACATCAGATGACTTTTAGTTTAAAGGCTCTTTTTGCCAAGACATACCAGGTTACCTGTAAGTCGTGCTTCCAAATTAAATACCCGTAAAAGGTAAATAGGCATATAGGCAGCAAATACAAAATGAAATACCTGTGAGCTAGAGACCTCTGTTAGCATGCATATTGCATAACCATCTGTATCAAATGTTATCTGTCAATTTACCAGGCTGGGAAATGTATGTTAGAGAGACCAATGCAACAATTCTCACTTTTCGGTGCTCGCTGTTTTGAAAAAGGCTATAGCTCATATTGTGTGAAACGAGTCAAATTTCACTGCGATATGATCAGAAAAGCTATATTTCAGCACCCATCTCCAGTACACCAATGACTCCTGTGTTATTGCTTCTTCAGGTTCCTCCATTTATATAACCTTAGGTAGAAAGGGGGTGACAGCAATGATAGAAGCCAACGAGGAAAACCAGGCACACTGGAAGGATAAAAAATGTACCCACCTGTGCAGTGTGCCTGAAATCAATAACCAAAATTACATCAACGGAAAAATTGGTATTGACTAGATGATAAATTAGTTATAATCAAACAAATCTGTGACCCTTTAGATTGTATAGGCACAATAGAAATAGACACAGAAAAATAGAAGGCTTCTATCCACATACACCACAGCAGACACCCACCTAAAGAGCCTAATAAGTCAGATTTTTGACAGAACTGAAACTAATGGGACATTCAGATGCAGTATATCAAAATGTTTGCACTCTGACACAGTGTCATCCACCATTCTAAACAACAATTAATATGAAATAATTAAAAAGAATATGACCAAATGCCAACTTCCCTGCTGGAAGCTTTAGAAATGCTTTTAAATGTATATAAACTGGTATTTCATATATACTGAACTAACTTGTCAAGCCACCAGGACAAATCCTACCCATAAAAGATCACTATATAAAATAGCATCATGGTTCAAAGTTGAAAAACTATGCACTACATTCGGGTTGTAATATTCAGAATGATGTTCTAATCATTTTCTTCAATTTTCACAGTTTTGCAAACAGGCGGGCAGAATTATAAGGAACAAACACTGAAGACAGTGATACAGGCTAAGGGCTGGTCCACACTAACCCCCTTGTTCGAACTAAGATACGCAACTTCAGCTACGTGAATAAAATAGCTGAAGTTGAAGTATCTTAGTTCGAACTACAAGGTACTTACTGCAGGTCCACACGCGGCAGGCAGGCTCCCCCGTCGACTCTGCGTACTCCTCTCGCAGAGCAGGAGTACTGGTGTCGACGGCGAGCACTTCCGGAATCGATTTATCGCATCTAGACAAGACGCGATAAATCGATCCCAGAAGTTCGATTGCTTACCGCCGAACCCGGAGGTAAGTATAGATGTACCCTAAGACTCCGCTGTTTGCCCTCAAGTCACACCCAAGACCCAGCTCGTATCCTACTTTCTTGAGTGGGACGAATATATACCTCTCCCCCAAAACATGATCCTTTTTCTCCAATACCACTCCTCTCTGACTAAAAAGTAACAAAGGATTAATCAATGAAAAAAGTAGTTTGAGGCAAAAGTGAAACTCAATTCAGTGAAAGTTTGAGTAGACTGACTCATTGACAAAATGTAGCTGGTATATCAAATGATTAATTTAAATGAATGCATGTAAACATATATAGAGCCTTGCACAGTGTTGTATATGTGAAATACTATTATTAAAATACAACTAATATATCTAGAATTCTGTGAAATGTAGCAGCTTTGATTCATAGAGGTCCGTGTAAACAATGTTTTTCTTTTTGTATTGCAAAAGTTTGCATGCTCAGATTTACTTTGGGTGAACTCAAAAAAACCTCAGTCAAAACAGCAGTGTTCCCCCTGGGTTCATATTAAAATAATGCAAATGCATTTAATCTTGTTCTTGTTGACAAATCATGGTCTTGATATCCATACAATATGGACACAGATTTGAAACTAAGCCCAAACTGGCTTGTTTCCACAGATCTGGGCAGAAGTTGGAGTTTGTAACGATAATAAAACTTTGTGGCGAGCATTTTGACCAATGTAAAAAATATCCTATGTAAGCAGTGTACATTTTCAAAACCTGCTCAGCCCAGCTTTTATTAAAATAATATTGTTAAAAACCTGCACTTGTGCATGTTGATTATAATAGCTCTCCATTTAACAGCTTTGCTTAGTCTTAGATATGACAACGTTGCTTCTTATCTAAGGATTCAAGGCATGGTACTGCCTAGAAAATGTATAACATTGCCTGTTTGTCATTGGAATTAATATAGAATACTTGTGAGAATCCATCTGTATCACATGATCAATGGAAGCCTGCAAAGAGTCCGATTTTATCATTAAGTACTTTGGCTAACAATATACAACCATGAATAAAATAAATCGTGTTGGTACTGTGGTAGATAGGGTTTGCTGTCAGCAGATAATGAATTCTATTCAGTTACAGTAGGCAATGAACATTTTTTCTGCATGGAAAGCACAATAGTTTGCAAAAAGATACAATATTAGTTATTTAATGATTCTGTAGCTGCTGGAGTGAGAGAAAAATTAATGTGCTGTTCAATCCACAATTATCCATTCTAACTTTTAATGATGAAGTACAAGTTATTATCAAAGCCTGTGTGTGTGTGTGTGTGTGTGTGTGTGTGTGTGTGTGTGTGTGTGTGTGTGTGTGTGTGTGTGTGTGTGTGAGAGAGAGAGAGAGAGAGAGAGAGAGAGAGAGAGAGAGAGAGAGAGAGAAGTTGCTGCATTCTTGGGACTATGCAGATCTCAGAGCCCAGAACACAATGAGTGGCAGTTGAGCATAAAGCATTTTTTGTTGAGAGGATCCCGCTATCGATCAAACTCTCAGGGAAAATCAGGCAAATACAGTCTGATCATCGTTAGGAAACACTGAAAAATTCTTCCTCTTCAAAAAGGCCTTTCCATTATAAAGATGACACTCACAACAATGACAACTTCTATCCCTAATCCCCCAGTAAATAAAAAGATAAAAAATTAAAAAATCCTAACCAAAGCAGTGTTTTTATACCAAAAAGGGAGAAGTGCTAGAGACTCTATGAAATCCACTAAGGTCTTTGCTATTTATTTTACATGGAAGCTGACAATAATTAAGTATTGTGCATCTGACCCAGGGCCAGCAGGGCATTGCCAGTAGTTGTATCGGGCACCCTGGTAGAAATTTTATGAGGGCTGAGTCCGGTCTTTCGATTGGGAGTGGCCTTCAAAGGGCATTTGGCCATATTGGATCTGTGAAGCTGCACATATGTCTTTTATAATCTGTCCAGGCATGCCAAATTGTGGTACAGAATACTTAAGCAAAAGTTTAACAGTTTTTGCATTTGCCTTTTCACAAGAAAATACATTACTAAAACTAACACATACTTACAATTACAACATTTAAATATTTGAATTACATTAATTTGAATATTTACAAAAGGGTCCCATCTGGGGTGCTCAGCTGATTTTGTCAGTACTGGTCCGCCACTGTTGTGGACCAGGCAAATAGGACAAGAGCTGCAGTACTGCTGTGCCATAATGGAAAAATTTGGGGCGTACCATCCCCCCTTTAAATAACCTTATGCCTGAATTATTTACAGACATTCCCAAAGGAATGGCTGCAAAGAAACCAAGAATTTTCTTTTCATAACACCTTTTTTTAACATTTGTACAAAGTTACACTGCTTTATTTCCTTCCAGGAACTACAGAGTTAACTTCTTTTTTTTTTCTTTCAACTTCCTCAAACTGCGGTTGCCTGCTTGTCTGGGCCCGATCCGTTTTTCGCTGTATTATTTCTTTTCATGGGCATAGGCATTGTTTCACTACTAATTTAGCAAGGAGGGTGGGCTAATTTTTAACTAATCCCCCCCTTTGATTTATTTATACACACCTATTTACATACACACATTTTATTTTTACATTTAGGGCTGGTCCACACTGGGGGCGGGGGGGGATCGATCTAAAATACGCAACTTCAGCTACGTGAATAACGTAGCTGAAGTCGAATATCTTAGATCGATTTCAGAAGGTACTTACCCCGGTCCACACCGCAGCAGGCAGGCTCCCCCGTCAACAGCGCTTCCTCCGCTTGCGGAGCTGGAGTTCCAGTGTCGACGGGGAGCGGCTCTGGGATTGATTTATCGCGTCTAGACGAGACACGATAAACTGATCCCAGAACATCGATAGCTACCCGCCGAATAGGGCGGGTAGTGTAGACGTAGCCTAAGATGCACCTTATTTAACAATAACCTTATTTTTTTATGTCCGGACTTAATACAACTTTTCCTTGAGGGGTTTACAACCCCTCAGCACCGCATTTCAGGAAAGGATAGTAGCAGGGCTAGGGACAACGGGAAAACTAGGGAGGACAGCAGCATTGACAGCACGGTAAAATGGGGGAGTTACACTCACTGACCATAGAAATAATTATTTCTTGTTGAATTAAGGAGGTAATTACTGGTTAACTTCCTTTTTTGGTTTAGTTTGACAGAGGGTTCTACTGCACTTTGGGATAGCTCAGTGGTTTGAGCATTGGCCTGCTAAACCCAGGGTTGTGAGTTCAATCCTTGAGGGGGCCATTTGGGGATCTGGGGCAAAAATTGGGGATTGGTCCTGCTTTGAGCAGGGGGTTGGACTAGATGACCTACTAAGGTCCCTTCCAACTCTGATATTCTATGATTCTAAGGGGTTTTTCTGGGTTTAGGTGAATTTCAGACAGTTGGGCAGACCCAATGTGCCCAACCGGGTTGGCATGATCAGCCTACAATGAAGGGGGGACCTTAGCCAGCAGTTCCTGTTGCAACGAGGACGGGCTGGCGTCAGTCTCCTCCTTTAAAGTGTCCTTATGCAAAACTGCCAGGACCTTATTGTGAGCTGGATCAGGTATGTCCAGATACACACCATTTAGGGTACAGTAGATTGTGCAATTGAATTTACAATGCAAGTCTCCTCCCAAAAGGTTAACCGGTGAGCAAGAGCCAAGGAGGAAAGCATGTCGGTCAGACAGAGGACCGATAGAAATGGTCAGAGGTGGAGAGATGGGGTGGCGCGCAAGAACGTTGGATTAACCAGGGACATTCACTGTATCCAGTGGTGCATGCGCTTGCAATAGTAACACGCGCCATCACTGCGTCCACTGGGTCCCTTGGGGAGGTGAACGGTGGGGACCTTGGTTTGGCCTTCCTCTTCTCCCCCGCAATGAGCAGCTATTATGGGGTCCCTGTATGTTCTGGAGCTGGAAGGTCATTAACATAGTTTTAATGTGGTGATGATAGTGTGGGGTAGCTGGCCAGCAGATCGATAAGATCATCAGACTGGCCTGATGGGATCGGGGCGGATGGCGAGTTTCTCGGGAGGGAGACAGAGAGGGATCTCCGGCCAGCAGGGGTCTGGGATGTTGCTGCTTTCTCATTTGCGTTTTGCAATTGGGTCTTAAGGTGTTCTTGGGATTTATTTTTTTTTAAGTTTCTCATTGGAGTCCCTAAGACTCCTTACTTGAGAATCTCGGTGCTGTTTTTCCATACCAATCAAAATATGCATCAAATTGACCCTGGCCCACCTTATTAGCCAGTAGTGCACCTCTGAGGTGGGTCAAAACTCTCCTCTAAGGGAAATTGTAAGTTTGGATCATCCCTGGTATACCAATTCCGTTTTTCCAGATACTTGCAAGTTCCAGGACTATAATTTTTTGTACATATAGAATGCAGGCATGCCTTTTGGCGGGACGGGGATCACCTTTGACCCACCGCCTCCCATTCTATCCCTATCAAGACTCCTACACAGGGAGCACTTACAGGAAGGTGTCCATGACTCTCCTACACCCCCTTAGTAAAGGGTGCCGGCTTATGCCATATACTCTATCACTTCAGGTTAGGTGGTCAGACCAGTCAGTGGCTCATGAGGATATCCACGACCCTCTCACAGCACCCTTCAGCAAAGAGCACCGACTAGTGCTGTATACTCGGTTGTGTCGGGCGAGATGTAAGACCAGTCAGCGTTCCTTGTCTTTGACCCTTGCCACAGCCCCCTTCAGCAAAGAGCGTTGGCTAGTGCCATATACTCTGATGCTTCAGGCGAGATATGAATCAGTCAGCAGTCAAAGGAATAGATTTGACAAGGTCGTTCAAGGAAGGGAAAATGGAAACAGGCACCTCTTGGCCTTAGACAAGAACCCTTTCACCAGTCATGCCATGTAGAAATGGTCCGGGCTACTTCCCTCTCCTGACCTTCAGCTTGTGGGGCTTCCTGCCTTCCCTCTGCACAAGCCAGGTGTCCCTTTACCTAGGATCTTGGTCTTCTTAGCCCGCTGCAGCACTTCTCAAAACTCTCCTCCGCTTTCCTTCAAACTGCTCGTTGTTCCAACACCAATCCACTCTGCTTCACTCCTCCAAACTGCTCTCTGCTCCACCACCAAACCACTCTGCTCCAGCTCCTCCTCACTCTGCTCCAGCTCCTCCTCTGGCTGCTTGAAGCAGGGAGATTTTATCAGGTGACTGGCTTCAGGTGCTCTAATTGGTTTCAGGTGCTTTTAATTAATCTACAGGGAATAAGGCTTCTCCTCATCCTAGATCACTCTCCTGCTGCCTTCTGGCCATGCTGTATCACATATCCTCCCCCCCTGCTCAACACCATGGGGTTGGGTAACTTGGGACGAGAGGCAATGCTTTCGTGACAAGCCATCTGCGTTGCCGTGTTGGCTTCTGG
Source organism: Macrochelys suwanniensis (assembly GCA_033296515.1). NCBI lineage: Eukaryota > Metazoa > Chordata > Testudines > Chelydridae > Macrochelys > Macrochelys suwanniensis. The sequence goes on along the minus strand of CM065776.1, from coordinate 132,087,893 downwards.
CCCTATGCTGTACTCGGAAATGAAAAGGTTGCAGAGATAGGAACCATCTAGTCACTCTTGCATTCTTCTCCTTGTTTCTGTGCATCCACTGGAGCGGGGCATGGTCTGTCACCAGGGTAAATCGCCACCCCAGTAGGTAGTAACGGAGAGTTTCCATGGCCCATTTTATCGCCAGACATTCCTTTTCAGCGACGGCGTACTTTTGTTCCCTGGGGAGGAGCTTCCGGCTGAGGTACAGGATCGGGTGTTCCTCCTCCCCTACCATCTGCGAAAGGACGGCTCCTAGCCCTACCTCCGAGGCATCTGTTTGTAGAACGAATTCTTTCTTGAAGTCTGGGGCTCTAAGTACAGGATGGCAGCAAAGGGCTGTCCTTAAATCTGCGAATGCCCCTTCTGCTGCATCAGACCACTTTACTATCTCGGGGCCCCGAGCCTTTATCAGATCAGTCAATGGCCCTGCTCTTGTGGCAAAATGAGGGATGAATCTCCGATAGTACCCTACTAACCCGAGAAATGCTCTGACCTGCTTTTTACGGATTGGCCGAGGCCAATCTTGTATTGCCTTCACTTTGTTCCATTGGGGTTTTACCAAACCTCTCCCTACTACATACCCAAGGTATCTGGCTTCAGCTAGTCCTATCACGCACTTGAGAGGGTTGGCAGTGAGGCCAGCCTTCCTCAGGGTGTCTAGTACCGCTTCTACTTTTACTAGGTGCGTTTCCCAGTCAGGGCTATGGATGACTATGTCGTCTAAATAGGCGGCGGCATACCTGGCATGAGGTCGCAACAATTTATCCATAAGTCGTTGGAATGTTGCTGGGGCCCCATGGAGTCCGAAAGGGAGGACAGTGTATTGGAACAGGCCATCAGGTGTAGAGAAAGCAGTCTTCTCCTTGGCGTTCTTGGCCAGGGGAATTTGCCAATATCCTTTAGTCAGGTCCAGAGTGGTTAGGTATCGGGCCTTGCCTAACTGATCAACTAGCTCGTCGACACGTGGCATTGGATAGGCATCGAATTGGGATACTTCATTCAACTTCTGGAAGTCATTACAAAATCCTTCCAGGTGCCGTCAGGCTTGGGTACTAAGACGATAGGACTGGACCACTGGCTGTGGGATTCTTCAATAACCCCAAGTTCCAACATCTTCTTCACTTCTGTCCTAATTTGCTCTCTTTTAGCTTCCGGTATCCGGTATGATCTTATCGTCACCCTTATTCCGGGCCTGGTGACGATATGATGTTGGACCAGTGTCGTACGGCCCGGCTGTGTACAGAACACATCTTGGTTCCGTTGGATCATATCAATGACCCTCTGTTCGTTGTTCTGGGGCTAACTCAGGGGATATCCTCACCTGCCCCTTTCGGTCGTCCGTCTGGGATGGAGCTCTCCAAGTGACCAGGCACGTCTCTCGGTCACGCCAGGGCTTCAGCAAGTTTACATGGTAGATCTGCTCTGGTCTTCGGCGGTCTGGTTGTCTGACCTTATAGTCCACTTCCCCAATGGCTTCCACTATCTCATACGGCCCATGCTAACTGGCTAGGAGTTTGCTTTCTGCTGTCGGCACTAGCACCATCACCCGTTCTCCTGGCTGAAATTTCCGTACTTTCGTCTGGCGGTTGTAATATGTCCGCTGGGTCTCTTGTGCTTTTTCCAAATGTTCCCGTACTATAGGGGTTACTCGAGCTATTCGCTCTCTCATCTGTGTCACGTGCTCAATGACATTCTTTCCTGGGTTGGGTTGTTCTTCCCAATCCTCCTTGGCGATGTCTAGTATTCCGCGCGGGTGGCGTCCGTATAGTAGCTCAAAGGGAGAGAAACCGGTGGACGCCTGGGGGACTTCCCATATTGCAAACATTAGGTATGGTAGAAGGGTATCCCAGTCTTTTCCATCCTGTGCTACCACCTTCCGGATCATACCTTTAAGGGTGCGGTTAAACCGCTCGACCAGGCCATCTGTTTGAGGATGGTAGACTGAGGTCCTTATGGCATGGATGCAGAGCAGGGTACGTAAGTCCTTCATTAATTTTGACATGAAAGGGGTTCCTTGGTCAGTCAGGATCTCCTTAGGGATGCCCGCTCTGGCAAAAACCTGGAGTAGTTCTTTTGCTATTGCCTTGGATGTGGGGTTTCTTAAAGGAATGGCTTCTGGATACCGTGTGGCATAGTCAAGGATGACTAGTACGTTTCGGTGACCCCGTGCTGATCTTTCCAGCAGGCCCACAAGGTCCATGGCTATCCTTTCGAACGGGACTTCAATAATAGGCAAAGGTACTAATGGGGCCCGCAAGTGAGGTCGAGGGCTATGCAACTGGCATTCTGGGCAGGAGGCACAATAGCGTTGGACCTCCGCACGTATTCCTGGCCAATAAAACCTTCTTAGGACTCTATCCAGTGTCTTGTCTATTCCTAGATGTCCCCCAAATAAATGACTGTGAGCTAGCTCTAGTACTGCCCTTGTGTGTTTCCGTGGGACTAAGAGCTGCTCTACTTCTTCCCCTCGGATCTGCACTATTCGGTACAACAGATCACGTTTGATCACATAATACGGCCCCGGGCCTTTGGTCTTTCCTTCCACCGGTACGCCATTTACTTCCACTACCTCCTCCCTCACATTTGCATATAGCGGGTCATTGGCTTGGTCCTGCCTGAAATTCTCACGGGCGATACCGATCTGACCTAATTCCAGGGGGCCTATTTCTACTCCGTCCCCTGGGTTGCCCCTACTTGGGCTAGGAACTGACTCTGAGTCCTCACTGGCCTGAATTGTCTCCTGGCCTCCTGAACGGGTTCGCTTACCAACAAGGGAGGCTTTCTGGTTCTCTGCTAGAATCCTGGTCCCTAGCCTTTTATCTGTCCTTCTTTCCCGCCTAGACTTTCGGGGTTTCCCAGGGGATGAGAATAGCTCTGGGGCAAATTCAGCAAAAATTGGGGTGAAGCTATCTGTAGGTGCCTCCATTTCAGCCCGGGGGTTGCTACCCTCCCTTGGCTCTACTGGGGGGAGTAAGTTCTCAAACCCAGGGAAGTCCCTACCAATTAAGACTGGGTAGGGGAGCCTAGGGACCACCGCTGCAGTTACCCTGGTAGTGTTCCTCTGGATCTCAATCCGTACTGGGATTGTGGGGTAGACATTTACGGTGCCATGAATGCACGTTACCCCTGTGGTTTTGGCCCGGGTTAGTTGGTCTTGCCCCACCAACTTCCCCGAGACCAGCGTGACAGCACTCCCGGAATCTACTAATGCTGTGGTCACAATACCATTCATTTTTACTGACCTTGTATACCCATGTGGGGTCATTGCAACCCCTACCAGGCCAATTAGGCCACATTGTTCCCCAGGATCCCCCAGATTGCACTGCATAGGCTCTTCCCTGTTGGGGCATTGGGCTGCTATATGCCCCAATTCCCCACACTTGTAACACCGACCCCTTATCCCGGTTGCCGCCCTCTGCCTGGGGCTATTTGGTCGGCCCCCCCAGCCCTCTCTTCCCAAACCCCCAGGTCCCTTCTTGGACTCCGGCCATTCCTCAATGTCTTTCCTCCCAGTTATAGTTCTCCTGTAGTTCTCGGTGGTCCGGGACCTTGGGTTTGGGGCTGGCTTCCTGGATTGCCGTGTTTCACCCCCTGGAGTCTGGAACAGTTCACGGGCTGCTAGCTGTCTTTCCACGAGGGAGACCAACTCATCATAGGTGGAGGGGTCATTCTGGCCAACCCAAGCCCGGAGGCCTGGTGGTAGCCCCCTCATATACCAGTCCAGTACCAGGAGCTCCATCACCTTCTCAGAGCTGAGGGCCTCAGGGCACAGCCATTTCCGGGTCAGGTGGATCAGGTCAAACAATTGCGATCTGGGTGTCTTGTCCTCTGTATACTGCCACTCATGGAACCTCTGGGCTCGCAATGCCGTAGTTACTCCGGATCTGGCCAGGATCTCTGCCTTCAGCTGAGGGTAGTCTGCTGCAGTCTCTGCGGCCATATCGTAGTATACCTTCTGGGCCTCCCCACACAGGAACGGGGCAAGGATACCGGACCACTGGTCTCGGGGCCAGGCCTCCCGCAGGGCTGCTCTCTCAAAAGCCAGGAGGTATGCCTCCACATCATCCTCCCGTGTCATTTTCTGTAGGCAGTGGCTGGCCCATATAGTCCGGGTCCCATCGCCGTTCTGGCTTCGCTCCATAAGGGCCTTCATCTGGTTCACCAGCTCCTGCAGCAGGGCTCGGTCCTGGGCAGCCTGACTCATCAACAGACGATTAGTCTCTTGCTGTACCCTAGTCGCCTCCTGTTGGGCGGTTGCTTGGACCCAGGTAGCCTCCTGCTGGGCCGTGGTGGCTTGTATTAGGGCCTTGATTACGTCATCCATCTTAAGGACTGGATTGTTTTGGCTAACCCTGGTTTAAGTCCCCAGTGCGGAGATCCCACCCCTGACACCACGTGTGGCAAATTGCCGGTACTACTATGATGGGTCCCGCACTTTCTCTTCTTGTGGGGGGGGGGGGTTTCAGAGTGAAATTTCTTGCCCCTGAACTGGGGTAACAGCTATCCTACTAGTATCCCAGGGAAGGGGAGTGGAGAGGGAGGGACCCAGGCCCGCCCTCTACTCCGGGTCCCAGCCCAGGGGCCCTATGGTAGTAGGTGAACCACTTGTATCAGTGATTCTTTCCCCTGGGCTACTTCCCTCTCCTGACCTTCAGCTTGTGGGGATTCCTGCCTTCCCTCTGCACAAGCCAGGTGTCCCTTTACCTAGGATCTTGGTCTTCTTAGCCCACTGCAGCACTTCTCAAAACTCTCCTCCACTTTCCTTCAAACTGCTCGTTGTTCCAACACCAATCCACTCTGCTTCACTCCTCCAAACTGCTCTCTGCTCCACCACCAAACCACTCTGCTCCAGCTCCTCCTCACTCTGCTCCAGCTCCTCCTCTGGCTGCTTGAAGCAGGGGGATTTTATCAGGTGACTGGCTTCAGGTGCTCTAATTGGTTTCAGGTGCTTTTAATTAATCTACAGGGAATAAGGCTTCTCCTCATCCTAGATCACTCTCCTGCTGCCTTCTGGCCATGCTGTATCACAATACACAAAGACCAAACCTAACAGATTAAGACGTCAGAACTGCTTGACAATAAAGATCAGATCCAGCACGCAACTCATCCGATTCCAGAGCCAACAGTCAGTCCTCCACTGAAAACCCAAAATAGAGAGTTAATGGTTCTCTTACCTTATTCACATGGCACCTTTTGGGTTCGGAGGGAGACAGACTGCGATCCTCTAATCAGGGGTGGTATACAATGGATCCCGGACGAGCCCCCAAATTGTTGTGGAAAAATGAGCCACACCTTCTGTTTGGTCCAAGCAGTCTGAGGCCTTTTATTGAATACAAGCATGTAGGGAGAGAGACAGAGAAGGCCACACGCAGGTGCCTGCCTGATCTCTCTGCCCTGCCCATAAAATACCAGTCTTCTATAGGTCAGTGTTCAGGATTGAACTGATAGGCTTTTTCTTATTAGTAAAAAGCCTTATAAGGAGAATAAAAACAGCTTCATAAGTAGCACAGTGCTGATGCACCTTGTTATTATCAAGATTTGTGGTTTTGCTTTGGCAGCTTTTTTAGCTATGGACTCTTGCAGGATGGAGGGTGCATGCAAGGGGCAGCTTGTTTCTTAATCAGTTAGACACTAACCTAGTCCATTATCTAGGTCAAGTTGCCACAGCCTAGTATGCATAGATGTTATAGTTCAAGCCAAGTCTTACAGGATACAGGCCTGTAGGCCTCTTGAATTACAGTTCTTTAACGTGTATATAGTGCATAGGTTAAGCTGCAGACAGAGGGGTTCAGGCCCAGCTGGACTTTTCCCCCACAGACTCTACACTGATAGGTGGCAGTATAAAGTGGATAGACACAGCTCTTAGTATTTATAAAAACAACTTTATGAATCTCCTATCAGAACCGGACTTTAAACTTGAAGGGCTCTGTTAGAGGGCTTTTTTTTTTTAACCCTTTCCCCTGGTTCTTGTTACGCAGAGAGAAAGCAGAAGACCTGAAGTCTGAAGTGCAGACAATGCAATGTTTACTGGGGTTAGTTTCCAGCAAACATGTGTTTCATTACTCTGATGCCACAGAGCCTTGTTTTTTAGTGTTTCCACTTTTCCCTTTTTAGGAGGCACAATTATACTTGAAATGCACACCTACAGTTTCACCCCTTACAACTTATGATCATGTTCTGTTTTGGGGGGTTGTAGGTCAGGGGTCTTTATTTTTACCCCTTTTTTATCCCATGGGAGGGGTAAGGAGTGAAGTTGTGCTCCAGTCAGGGGCAGGGGTTTCTTTGTTTTTTTAGTGTTTTACCTTTTTTCCCCAATCCACTCTTGGGGTTTTTTTTAAACTGGTTGCTTTACTTTGCCTTGAGATAAGGAGTTGAGGCAGTTTTTAAGTGTGCATTTATATATTTTTTTATTATGATTAGTAATATTTTAATTGTTTTGTTTTTATTATATTAATACATTCATTTGGTTTAGGAAAAAACAGCATTTATAGTGTTTGTTTTTGTAAGAATTTTTTTGTTTATGCATATTAGTAAAATTAGAAATTAAACAGGTAAGCAGAACTTAAAGTACTATTTTAGGCAAAAATATAAGCCTGGGTCCTACATTGGCACTAGCACTCCTAACAGGCTCACCAATAATTACTACTGATAATTTGCACTTTAATACTGTGTGATAATGGACCTTCTTCTCAGGAATGAGAAAGGGAAAACAAAACAGTTCAGAGCACTTACCAGCTGGAAGAGGAGGAGATGCAGCAAGCAGCAGCTAGCTCCAAAATGGCCACTGTAGTGCTGCACCTTCTTACCTCTAACAAATGTCAAGGGTTACTAGAAAGGCGTACTGGGAAGTAGCTCTTATAAAAGGGCGATCCTACCCAGTGAGAATTAGCAGGACGTCATAAAAGGAAGGTGTTAACAAATTAGAGAAGTAAAAAAAAAAAGTCTTTCAAGACATCTAATTGATCAACCTTCAGGTGTATCATTAGTACATTAAGAGGCCAGAAGACACCATCATGACCCTCTAGTCTGACCAACTGTGATAGCGTGGGCTACATTGTGTTTAAACCTTCACATGTGCGTAAGTGGGAAGGGACGTTGGCAAAGAGCCAGGCACAATCTCTTAATATATGCACTTTTAGCCTCAAGGGACCAGGGGAATGGAGTGGCAACAGCTGCAGTGGAAACCACTAACGGCACAGAATCAGTGTGACTGGAGCCATATTTTCCTTCCACTGCTGAGCAGCAGCAGACATCTTCTTGCATAGATCAAGCCCAGTGTTTTTTTTCTATTAATAGATGTAGTTCAGGTTGTTCCAGTCTGATTTAGACACAGTTGCACCCAGAGCATTGTCTCTGTTGATCTGTGTCCTCATATATGGTTTAAACCACAAGTCAACCTTATATTCCCAGTTATCTCTTCTACTTCCATAGTAGTGTGGTGCTAAACAATGTCAGCATATATACTCTGCATATGTGTGCTCCTGACTATAGATGGATATACTTGGAAATATAAATTGGTTTGAATGCTGGAGCGTAATGTGCTTAGAATATAAGGCATTTCATCATGCACTGGTTTATACCAAGAAACGTAGCCTAGCCACAGTATAGTTGGATTGCTTCAATGATGCAGATGGTCCTTTATAAATGAACTGTACAATTCACATTCTGAACTCATTAATCCTTGTTGGCAGTTGAGATATGGTTTCCTAAATGTCACTTCCTTTAAAATATTATAGCATAAGATGAACTGGGAAAAAGTAATTTATTAGATTGTTTAGCGTGAAATATATCTTTTGTATAGGTTCAAGAAAAAAAGACAACAGCTTCCATCTCAAAATACATAAAGTACTCCTTTTGTCAATTTGATGTCAGTTTTGTCAATTGAATTTGAAAGACCTGCAGTTAAAATACAATGAAGGCTACTACCATTACTCTTAAGTAGATAACTAAGAAAAGTTTACTTCTTTGAAGTAAACTTTAAGCAATTGCTTCAAAGCTGAGCTGCTATTTTGGCCTCTGAGCTATTTTCTGCTGGGAAAAATGAGTCCTGTTTATAATTAGTACATATATAAATTTATTAAGGATGTACTCATTTCATGCTTTCTTACAGTAACATTTTAATTCTCAAACAGAATGATTTGTGCCAGTTCACTGCATTTGTCTACTAAGTAAGGTGATATGACCTCTGGGATTTCCCTAAGCACAAAATAGTACTTTTTTTATGTAGTAGGGGCCTACTATTTTGGTGTATAATTGGCTTGCTGCCACAAATTACTGATTTGATGCAACATGAATTGAAGGAACTCAGTTTTTAAATATTTTTTAAAAAACCCTTTTTTAGTTCTTCACAGGAAGAATACAAGTCTATTAAGAAAGAGAGCACAGTGTAGCTATAAGAAAATACTGAACATATGCATTTACATAAAGAAGATTTCAAACACACATTGTGAGAAACTCAATTAAGATACAAAACTTGGTGTAGTCACACTGCCATCAAAGTGTGACTTATTTGAAATCTGAGTGGTTAGTCACTCTGTGGTGGTAAGGGTCAGAACTGAGCTGTGCTAAACTAAGCAGGGAATATTTGCTATAAAAAGTTATTTGCTAAGTAAACTTGACAGCTGTTGACAGAGGCAGCAAACAGAGGAGTTTTGGAGGGAGCTTAGAGAGGGAGTGAGAGAGGCTATCCTTCCAGGTGCAGCACTACATGGGATATCAAGATGGCCAGAGATGGCACATCCATTGCAGGTGGCACCGCTGTTCTATGTTCTCTTTCTTGCCTGAAGACAGAAGGGGTTTCATGCGCATAAAGAGCAAGTTGGTGGCTGTGCTGGAGGAAAAGGTTATTGGATTGGAGAGGCTACTGAGAATCACAGATGCTAAGGAGTTGCTAGACAGCCAGGTTTGGGAAACACCAGAACCCCAAGTTAAAGGAAAAATGGAGCTGGCCACCAAGGAACCAGAGAATGAGAGAGAGAGAGAGAGAGGAATCCTGGCAGTTCATAATCACCAGAGGTAGGAACTCATGGTGGCATTCTATATGTTGGGAGACAGAGGAGGATGAGCAGGCTATGATCAAAGAGAAGAGGACCATGAGGAATTCCACATAGCTAGTAGTTTCAAATCGTTACCAGGTCCTCAATGTGAAAACTTCGGAAGATACTTCTCAAGACCCAGCAGGTCCAAGAGAATGGAGAAATGAATGGGACATGCACAGGGATCGCAGCTAGGCCCAACCTGTAAGAAAAAAATCAAGCTTACCCTCAAAGCTCTTCAATTAAAACATTGTTGGAATTTCTAAACATTATAGGTGACAGCTTTCAAAATATTGCAGCCAACACAATGGAAGTCTTTATTACAGCCTTCCCTAACAGATGAAGAGAAACAGATCACAGAAATAAAACTTAATACTTAGGTATGTGATCATGACCTGGTCACATTTATAATGTACAAGCAGAATAAAGTCCAGACCAATAATAGATATACGTGGTGTTTGATTAGGTTGAAAACAATGATGAGCCAAATCAGCTGGGAGGGAGAATTTAATCATAAAAATGTGAATCATTTAAGAAAACCTTATTAGATGCCCCAAAAGCCACAATTGAGGAAGAAGGCTGCATTAGTTAAATAATTACTTGATTTAGAAAGAAATGAAGGCTATTATAAAAAAAAAACCATGGAAGACGGGAAATTGATACTAATGAATATAAATAAGAAGCTAAGAATTATAGAAAATTGATAATGGAAGCAAAAGAATACAAGGAGAAATCCAAGGCCAGCAGATTTAAGGACAATAAAACGGAGTTTTTTAAAAAAATATATTGGGAACAAAAAGAATCCTGATAGTGGTATTGGTCCATTACTAGATGGAAATAGTAGAATTATCAATAATAATGCAGACAACTCAGATGTGTTTATTAAATATTTTTGTTCTGCATTGGCCGGGTTAAAACAGATGTGGTCACATATAGTGATAACACACTAAGGGTTGGGGAAAAACCAACAGATATGGTGGAGCACATGGTTCAGACTGAGGCATCCCTTAGAGGAGGATCTCTTCAGGGCTGGCCTTACCATGAGGCGAACTGAGGCGGCCACCTCAGGTGCCAGACTGTGGGGAGGCGCCACTAGGACCCAGAGTGTAGAAAATTGTGTCTGCTGCTGGTGCATATGTATTCTCTCTGCTCTAGATGCACAGAGATGGTGGAGTGCTGTGCTGGATGAAGGAGGGCACAAGAGACCTTTCAAAGTTTTGGCCCTAGCGAGGGGGCATAGGGGCGTCATTTGAACTACCCGCCTCAGGCGCCAAAATGTTGTGGGCAGGCCATGGATCTATTAACAGGGATTCTCTATAACCTGGTATAGAAAGGAGGATAGAAGCTCATAGGGTACAAGTAGGAACTGAAGAGAAACAGTCAATTGAAAAAGAGTTCCATTCAGTTACATCACAAGAAGGCAGACAACTAAAAAGTGACATATTTTATAAGTGACTAGAAGTCTAAATACTAAGCCCAGGGGAGGGGGTCGATCTACGATACGCAGCTTCAGCTACGTGAATAACGTAGCTGAAGTCGGAGTATCGTAATCGACTTACCTGGCCATGAGGACGGCGGCGAGTCGATCGCTGCCGCTCCCCCGTCGACTCCGCTTCCACCTTTTGATGAGGTGGATTTCCGGAGCCGACGGGGAGCGCTTTCGGGGATCGATTAATCGCGTCTAAACAAGACGCGAAAAATCAATCCCCGAAAGATCGATTGCTACCCGCCGATCCGGCGGGTAGTGAAGACAAGCCTTAAGATAGGTGAACTTGAGTGCCTGGTATAAATGAGGATATTGATATAATATGCATCACAGAAACTTGGTGGAATGATGACAATCAATGGGACACTAATGCCAGGGTACAAAATATATAGGAATGACAAAATAGGTCATGCTGGTTGGGGAGTGGCACTATGCGGAAGAAAGCGTAGAGTTAAATATAGTAACAATCTTAAATTAATCAAACTGTAACATAGAATCTCTATGGATAGAAATTTCATGCTTGAATAATAAGAGTAGGAATATACTACTGACACCCGACCAGGATGTTGATATAGTGACTGTGAAATGCTCATGGAGATTACAGAGGCTATAAAAATAGACCATTGAATAATAATGGGAGATTTCAACTATCCTCATATTGACTGGGTAAATGTCACCTCAAAACAGAATTTATAAATAAAAATTCTAGATACCATTAATAACTGCTTCTTGGAACAGCTAGTCCAGAACCCACAAGGGGAGAGGCAATTCTTGATCTCATCCTAAGTAGAGCACATGATCTGGTCCACAAAGTGAATATAGTTGAACTGCTCAATAATAGTGAATATAATGTAATTAAATAGAACACATCAGGGGGAAGGGGATATCAAAGAAGCTCAGCACATTAGAATTTAACTTCAGAAAGGAGAACTACACAAAAATGAGGAAGCTAGTTAACAGTAATTAAAAAGAACAGTCAGAAGAGTTAAATACCTGCAAGTTGCATGGCTTAAATTGAATTTACACTCCAAATTAAAAAGAATACTAAGACGACCAAAAATGACACCTTGGCTAAACAATAGAGTGAAAGTAGTGGTTAGAGGAAAAAGGCATCCTTTAAAAATTGGAAGCCAAATCCTACTAAGGAAAATAACAAGGAGCATAAACTCTGGCAATTCAAGTGTAAAAGTATAATTAGGCATGCTAAAAAGAATTTGAAGAGCAACTAGAAAATGATGCAAAATCTAACAGCATTTTTTTTAAATACATGAAAAACAGGAAACCTCCCAAACAATCAGTGGGGCCACTGGATGATCAAAGTACTAAAGGATCACTTAAGGAAGACAAGGCCATTGTGGAGAAGCTAAATGAATTCTTTGCATTGCTCTTCACTGCAGAGGATGTGAGGGAGATTCCCACAATTGAGCCATTCTTTTTAGGTGACAAATCTGAGGAACTGTCCCAGATTGAGGTGTCAACAAAGGAGCATTTGAAACAAATTGATAAATTAAACAGTAATAAGTCACCAGGATCGGATGGCATTCACCCAAGAGTTCTGAAGGAACTCAAATAAGAAATTGCAGAACTAACAACAGTGATATGTAACCTATCACTTAAATCAGCATCCATACCAGATGACTGGAGGATAGCTAACATGATGTCTTTTTTTTTTAAAGGCTCCAGAGGCAATCCCGGCAATTACAGGCTGGTAACCCAGTACCAGACAAATTAGTTGAAACTATAGTAAAGCATAAAATTACACTGCTCTACAGCCAAAATGCTTCTGAAATAAATGTAGTCAAACTTTACTAATTCTGGGTCACTGAGAACGAAAATGATGCTTAAAATTGTTGATTGGCTCTAGTTTTCAAGACATGCTATTGGGTCAGTATATACGACCCTTGACTTGGGAATGGCGGAGGATAAGTGAGTTATAAAGGGAAGGGATCTCAATTTAAACCAGAAATGACTAAAATACATCTTTGACTGGGTCTATGAATAAATCTATGACTGGGTTTGGACAGTACTTGCTTTTTAGGCAAAACAATGAATGATGCAATCTGAAGCTGGTATTGCATCATACATGATATGAATTGCATCATGTTATTCCTAGAAGTCATGGATGATGCAATCATAACGAAGCATACATCACTCTGCTGAACAAATTGCCCTATATCAGCTCTAGAAATCATACAGTGTCGTGCTCTCTTATTTGTCAGTGTTTGATTTTGCAAAGGGACACATTTCTGTTTAGCCAAAGTGAGCAGAGATGCCTCGTACCGCTATGTTTGTGGTGAAGTGACTTTTGCACCACAAAAGCGCAGTATAATCACTATGGTTAAGAAAGCTTATCACATTTATTTTGGCTGCAAAATTGGAGATCAGGACAAGAGGTGGGCCCCACACATATGCTGCAACACTGGTGCAACAAATCTTCACCAGTGGTTGAACAGGAAAAGGAAATCTATGCCTTTTGCAGTGCCAATGATTTGGAGAGAGCCAACAGATCATACCAGCAATTGTTACTTCTGCATGGTGCCTCCAGTTGGGAAAGGTGTGTCAAAGAAGAAAAAGTGGACTGCGCATTATCCAAACATTCCATCAGCTATACGCCCAGTACCCCACGGAGAAGGACTGCCGGTTCCTGATGCACCAGAATCATTCTCACTTGAGTCAGATGAGGAAGAGGATGAAACTTCTGGTCCTGAACCATCAATGTCACAGGACCCACATTTTCTCCCATCCTCCTCCTCTGAACCACACCTCATAACACAAGGTGAACTGAATGACCTTGTCAGGGATTTGGAACTACCCAAGAGTAAGGCAGAGCTTTTGGGCTCCAGACTACAGCAGTGGAATCTCCTGGCAGGTGATGGTAGGGTTTCCATGTTCCGTGACCGTCAAAAGGATCTTGTCCCATTCTTCTTCATGGAAGGTGATCTTGTAGCCTGCAACAACATCAAGGGTGTGATGGCAGCCCTCAACATCGTTCACGATCCAGATGAGTGGAGACTGTTCATTGATTCATCGAAGACGAGTCTTAAAGCTGTTTTACTGCAGAATGGCAATGTTTTGCCATCAATTCCAGTTGGTCATGCAGTCCATATGAAGGAAACCTATGACAACATGAAACAACTTTTGAGGTGCATAAACTATGACCAACATCAGTGGCAGCTTTGTGGCGATTTGAAGGTTGTTGCTCTCTTGCTTGGTCTGCAGACTGGATACACAGTACTGCTGTGTTCTCTGCAAATGGGATAGTCGTGCAAGAGATTCCCACTACATCAAGAAAGATTGGCCACTCCAACAGTCATTGGAGCCTGGGAGGAAAAGTGTTCAGCATCCACCACTTGTTGAATCAGGGAAGATTTTGTTACCACCCTTACACATCAAGCTGGGTCTGATGAAGAACTTTGTCAAGGCCATTGACAAAACACAAGCAGCTTTCAAGTACCTCCGTGGAAAATTTCCAAGGTTAAGTGAAGCGAAGATAAAGGAAAGTGTCTTTGTTGGTCCTCAGATTCGTGAACTTCTTCGAGATGATGCATTTGACCATGCACTGAGTGGCAAGGAAAAAAAGGCATGGAAAGCCTTCCAGTTAGTGGCAATACATTTTCTCAGAAACAATAAGGCAGACAACTACAGGTTGTTGGTGGAAAACCTCCTCAAGGCATACAAAAGCCTTGGTTGCAACATGTCACTAAAGATAAATTTTTTTGCACTCTCATCTAGATTTTTTTCCACCGAACTGCGGAGCAGTGAGCGACGAGCACGGCGAGCGATTTCACCAGGACATTGCAACAGTGGAGAAACGCTATCAGGGCAAATGGAGCCCATCAATGCTTGCAGACTATTGCTGGACAGTGACAAGAGATGCTCCATTTAATGAATACAAGAGACAAGCCAAGAAGCTCCGAGTAGACACTGAATAGGACTAAACTATGGACATAATAGTTTTTTGCCTTTTGTTTCATAATAAATTTTATTTATATAACCCCTTTGCTGATTTTTAAAGTGTTACATAAACAGGACAGGTGAAATAGTATTATGTAAAGCAACCATAAACACATGAAAAGACCTAGGTTTACAATTTATGATTAAAACTCTACTATCTACACAATATACATAGACATAAAATGTAAAAACTTAAATATCTTAGAAACAGTAGCCAATCAGTTGTTTTAATTGTCATATTTGAATTCAGCACATCAAAATACATACTAAATAGCACATTTTATCTCTGAAGCAGACGACTTCTCAAAAATTGTAGACCAGTGTTATCAGACACATAGATGAATACGATTTGTTGGGGAAGAATCAACAGTATAAAGAGAAATCATGTCTCACCAATCTGTAAGAATTGTTTGATGGGGAATGCAAATAAACATGTGTACAAGGATGCTCCAGTGGATATAGTGTACTTGGACTTTCAGAAAGCCTTTGACAAGGTCGCTCACCAAAAGCTCTTAAACAAAATAAGCAGTCACAGAATAAAAGGGAATGTCCTTTCATGGATCAGTAACTGGTTAAAAGACAGAAAACAAAGGGAGAAATAAATGGTCAGTTTTCACAGTGGAGAGAGATAAATAGCAGGGTACCCCCAGGATCTGTACTGGCTCCAGTGCTGTTCAACAAATTCATAAATGATCTGGAAAAAGGGTGAGGTGGCAAAGCTTGCAGATGATCCACATTTACTCAAGATAGTTAAATCCAAAGCACACTGCAAAGAGTTATAACGATATTTCACAGATTTGGGTGACTGGGCACAAAATGACAGATGAATTTCAATATTGATAAATGCAAAGTAATGCAAATTGGAAAACATAATCCAAACTATACATACAAAATTATGGGGTCTAAATTAGCTGCTACCTCCCCAGAAAGATTTTGGAGTCATCGTGAATAGTTCTCTGAAAATATCTGCTCAATGTGTAGCAGCAGTCAAAAAGGCTAACATAATGTTAGGAACCATTAGGAAAGGAACTAATAAGACTGAAAATATGATAATGGAACTATATAAATCCATGGTATTACAACAAATTGAGTACTTCATATAGTTCTGGTTGTCCCAATTAAAAAAAATATATCAGAAATGGAAAAGGTACGGAAAAGAATAAAAAAAATGATAAAGGGTATGGAACAGTTTCTGTATGAGGAGAGGTTAAAAAGACTGGGACTATTAAGCTTGAAAAAGAGACAACTAAGGTGGGGAGATTATAGAGGTCTGTAAAATCATGAATGGTGTGGAGAAAGTGAATAAGGAACTGTTACTTATCCCTTTACATAACCAGGGGTCACCTAATGAAATTAATAGGTGGCAGGTTTAAAATAAACAAAAGGAAATACTTCTTCACATAGCACAGTCAACCTGTGGAATTCATTGCCAGAAGATGTTTTGATGGCCAAAAGTATAATGAGGTTCAAAAAGAAATTGGATAAGTCCATAGAGGATAGGTCCATCAATGTTTACTACCCAAGATGGTGAGGGATGCAACCCCATGCTCTCGGTGTTCCTAAGCCTTTGACTGTCAGATGCTGCAACTGGACAACAGAGGATGTATCACTTGATGATTGCCCTGTTCTGTTCATTCCCTTTGAAGTGTCTGTCATTGACCACTGTCAGAAGACAGGATACTGGGCTAGATGGTCCATTGGCATGATTCAGTATGGCCATTCTTATATTCCCAGTCCACTAGTATCTCTGAAGGGTGTTAAAACAGAAATTACTAACTTTAGACATTTTTAAATTAGCAGGCCCACATAAACTTGCAATGCAAGAGTTTTAAATGAGCTGGCTGTGGAGCTCACTGGACCATTAATGATGATTTTCAATAAGTCTTGAAGCACTGGGGAAGTTCCAGAAGACTGGATGAAAGCTATGTTATGCCAATTTTTAAAAAGAGTAAACAGGACAACCGGGGTAATTATAGGCCTATATGCCTGACATCAATCCCTATCAAGATAATGGAGCAGCTGACATGGGACTCGCTTAATAAAGAATTAAAGAAAGGTAATAGAATTAATGCTAATCAACATGAGTTTATGGGAAATAAATCCTGTCAATCTAACCTGAGAAAGGACAAAGTCGCTTCTTTAATCAAAATGTTGTGTGTACCACACAACATTTTGATTAAAGAATTAGAACAATACAAAATTAACGTGGCATATATTACATTGATTAAAAACTAGGTAATAGGTCTCAAAATGTAACTGTAAACAGGAAATCATCATCAAGTGAGTGGGTTTCCAGTCATGCCCAAAAATAATCCATTATTGGCCATTCCTTGTTTAACATTTTTATCAGTGACCTGGAAGAAAACATAAAATCAGTACTGATAAAGTTTGCAGAGGACACAAAAATTGAGGAGTGGTAAATAATGAAGAGAATAGGTCACTGATTCAGAGAGATCTGGATTGTTTGGTAAACTGGATGCAGGCAAACAATATACATTTTAATATGGCTAAATGTAAATGTATACATCTGAGAACAAAGAATGCAGGCCATTCTTACAGAATAGAGGACTCTATGGAGAGTGACTGAAAAAGATTTGGGGGCCGTGATGGATAGTCAGCTGAACCTGAACTCCTAGTATGATGCTATGGCCAAAACAGCTAATGCTATCCTGGGAGGCATAAACAGGGAACATTTCAGTAGAAGCAGAGAGGTTATTTTCTCTCTCTATTTGGCACCGGTGTGACCGCTGCTGGAATACTGTGTCATGTTCTGGTGCCCACAATTCAAGGAGGATGTCGATACACCGGGCAGGCTTCAGAGAAGGGCCGCAAGAATGAATAAAGGATTTAGAAACAGGCCTTATAATGATAGACTCAAGAAGCTCAATCTATTTAGCTTAACAAAGAGAAGTTTAAGCAGACACTTGATTACAATCTATAAGTAGCTGTGTGGAGAACAAATATTTAATAATGGGCTCTTCAATCCAGCAGAGAAAAATATAAAGCAATCCAATGGCTCGAAGTTGGAGCTAAGCAAACTGAGACTGGAAAAAAGCTGTAAAATTTTGACAGAACAATTTACCAAGGGTCACAGTGGATTTGCCATCGCTGACAATTTTAAATCAAGAATGGATGTTTTTCTAGAAGCTGTGCTCTAGGAATTATTTTGAGGAAGTTCTATGGCCTGTGTTGTACAGGAGATCACACTAGTCCCTTCTGGCTCTGGAATCTATTAATCTCTGTGAGAGATTGATTGCATGGTTGTTTGAGTAACAAGTGAAGTCCTCTGCACCAGCAAAAACTGTTCCCTGAAAGTTGAAACAGTTGCTCTGCACTTCCCTGTCTTTCCCCAGACAAAGCAATGTTAAATGAAAGGGAAGATGTGAGTGAAGGAAAGCAAACAAGAAAGGGGAGAGAAAAATCAGGTTTTTTAGGAAGGGAAGCAGGAGAGGCAGAGCTGGAATGGGTCTCTGTAGCCCCTTGCTTTTATCCTGCTGCCCTCCAACCAGTTCTAGTAGCAACTCGATCCTCTGGGTCAAAAAAAAGGCAGGCACAGAGCTCTGGCTATCTGCTCCTTTGGTTGCTAGGGTGACTAGACAGCAAGTGTGAAAAATCGGGACGGGGGTGGGGGGTAATAGGAGCTTATATAAGAAAACGACCCAAAAATCGGGACTGTCCCTATAAAATCGAGACATCTGGTCACCCTAGGTTGGCCTCTGCAACTGTTGTGCATGTAGTTAGGTAGCTAGGTCATGGAATCCTTGGAAAAGGACAGCTTGTACTTTGAAGTTTGTTTCTAATGGATTTAAATGCCCTGGACTTTTGGCACAGGTTCTTTGTGCTGGACTTTGTGTTTGCAAGAAACCCTCAACTGTTGCTGCAGTTTGGCTTGGGTTCCTTGTTTAAAATGACTCCTGATCTAATAGTTGCCATTTTCAACCTCACCCATTTGCCAGTACTGAACCTGAAGAATAAGGGACCTCTCAGAATTGAGCATGGATGTTCCAGCAGGACCACTAGGGTCAGACACTGAGGGCTGGTCTACACTGGGGCGGGGGATCGATCTAGGATACACAACTTCAGCTACGAGAATAGCGTAGCTGAAGTCGATGTTTCCTAGATCGAACTAAGTTTACTTACTGTGGGTCCACGCGGCACAGGCAGGCTCCCCCGTCGACAGCGCTTCCTCCTCTCACCGAGCAGGAGTTCCGCAGTCGACGGGGAGCGCTTCTGGGATCGATTTATTGCGTCCAGATGAGACGCGATAAATCGATCCCAGAAGATTGATCTCTACCCGCCGAATCGGGCAGGTAGTGTAGACCTACCCTGAGACTTTATTGCCCTGGATACTGTAATGTGTATTGCAGACAGCAATTCCATCAATAGATGGTGCTATATCCTTATCGTAGTATTAATTTGTTGTCTTCTGTGTGATTATGTTGTTGGTCTGATCTGGCAGGTTAGCCGTAAATGCAGTGCTGCCTGTGGGTACTGAAGTTGGTGCTTGCAATGTCCCAGTAAATCTCTGTGATTCTATAAGCAAGTAGTATAACACTATGAAAATGTAATAGCAGATTAAAAGAGAATGATGATTTCTGAATAACAAATATAAGATTGCACTAAAGATCACCTACCATCCATAGATATCCAGAGCGGGCCTGATCCAAAACCCATTGAGGTCACTAGAAAAGCCCCTTTACTTTTGTGAGGTTTGGATCTGACTCTTAGGGTGGGATTTTCACAAGTGCTAAGCATTAGTTTAACCTTGCTGCCACTGTAGTCACTCGGGTCATCACTAAACATTTTTGAAAACCTGATTCTTAATTACTAGATATTCCAGAGATTGGTGATTTATAAATTCTTAGAAATCCCATTATGAGTGATGTTTTTAAATATCCTCATGGTTTCCATTGCCATTTTGTTTCACTTTTGAACATTTTGTTCTCAGTTATATCATTCATTTAATTAGGTTCCAGAAGTGTAGTTTAATGTCGGTTACTTAAATTTTAAGTTCTATGAGGCAGGGACTGCTTTTTTGTTGTGTGTTTATACAGCACCTAGCACAATAGAATTAGGATGCATGACTGGGATTCTGAGTGCTATAATAATACAATTAAAATAAATAATTAAGTCTGGGGAGGGATAGCTCAGTGGTTTGAGCATTAGCCCGCTAAATCCAGGGTTGTGACTTCAATCCTTGAGGGGGCCATTTAGGGATCTGGGGCAAAAATCTGTCAGGGGACAGTACTTGGTCCTGCTAGTAAAGGCAGGGGACTGGACCTGATGACCTTGAAAGGTCCTTTCAGTTCTATGAGCTAGGCATATCTTCATATATATTATAATTCTTACATACATATTTTGGGACAGTACAGGACCCCAGGTCTAGTGGACAGATTCATTTTTCAGGCTTCTCTGATAGTCCCGTCAGAAGGTTTTATTACATCAAGCAAACATTTCATTTGCAAGCCACATTAAGTACTCAAAAATGTTTTTATTATGGTAAAACATTTTCGAAAACTGAAGTAATACTATACTTTATGTCTGGAAAATGCCATGCTACATTTTCCAGTCCACTCTCATTTTCAGTCTCATAATACCAACTAAGGTTTCTGGCATTTTATAGCTGTATAAAAATGGTAATGACAAGGAAGTTGTAAAGCTGCCAATTTAGAAATCTAACAAATATTTGAAATAGATGTTGGACATTACAATGATAAATAAGATGTGTATTGTGCATGAAACGTATTTGGATTTTAAGGTGGTGTTTTCATTTTTCTGCTGATGCAAAGAATCTACGTGGAAGATGGTGCTATTAAAAAATACAATACTGAAATCCATGGTTCACTGAATCATTTGCATGACCAACTAAAGAATTCTGTATTTTAATTATATTTTGTTTTTGTACGACACTACAATTTAAAAGAAAGCTGTAGGGGCTTAGAGTTGTTTTTATTTTAATTCCAGGGGTTATTTCATTTTAATTAGTGGATTCTCCTTCCCTGGGTTATCAAAATTTGAATAATAAGCAATCAAGGCTTGTACTTTGTGGATCAAAGAGCCTCATCAAAAGTTAATACAAAGAATTCTTGATTATGCTTCATGCAAGGGGAAATACCTAGGGGGCATTCCGATATGTCACAGCATCCCAACATTGATATCACTCTCTGCAATTCAGGAAAAAGGGAAACTTGGTCAATGAGTAGTGAGGAATCAGGGGCAGCCTGATTTAAAGCGACACTATAGCCTAAAAAGCCACCTAAACTTACAACAGAAAGATTACAGGTTATGGCTCCTCTTTGCAAACCACATCAACATGTAATGGAAGAATCTGCTATTAAGAAAGCAAAACTTTCAGGGTCACGGTTTGACATACATCCTAATATTAACAGCCTTCTTTCTGAGGCCCATTATGGAGTCTAGAAAGGAAGGAAGAAAACCAGTACACAATGCACACTTCAAAGCTGGCTCCTTCAATTCTCCTGCACTCAATAGAGCAGACAGAGAGATCTACGCATTGACTTATCTGAGAGGAACACACTCCACTCGTAGTCTGACTCATAGATATGGGGATAAGGAGAAGCCAGAAGTGCTTGATTCCTGATGGAAGATGCCATTTTGCAATCAAGAGTGGATTGGGAAGTTCAAGCAATTTAGAGCCTGATCCACAGACTATTGAAATCAACGAGAATCCTCCCTTTGATTTCAATGGACTTTGGATCATCAGACCTCTCCTAGACTAACACAGAAGCACATGGTAGAAGAAATGCAGTATTGTCCATCCATCTCAATGTGATGCTGCAACAGAAAATAGTAGCTGGTGCTTGTTTTATTTACCTTTGACATTGTTTGCTTCTTCCTCTTGTTTGATCTTGGGTAGAAGATTGTACTATTGCCCTTTTACTTCCTGCTGGCCAGAAACAGCTAAGGGAGCGGATTATTTCCATTGTTAAGAGACACATACCCTACAACAAAATCAATGGGCAAAAAATGCAAAAGTGGAAAAGACTGATTTGCTGAAGGCAAAGGAAAGCAGACGGAAGCCCATAAAGATAGTCTCCAGCCCATAGGCAAAAACAGTTCAGCACAGATAATAATACTTACAGCCTCCCATAAAAAATTAGTTGTTGATAATGGGTTATTAATGATATCCAGTGCTTCAATATATTGCCAATTGAATATAAAATAAAAGTAGAATATTTGTTATTATAAAAAAGAATCTGGACGGGTCTTTTTGCTCTAACTGCTCACTATGTTAAGTAAGCTAGATGAAAAGACTGTAAACTATTTCATGATTTAAAACTTTTACTGGCTTTTTTTTTTTTTAAAAAAAAATCCTGACATGCAAATCTTTCATTGGTTTAATTCATTTTTTAAAAAATCATTAAAAAAAAATCTAAACATATCAGCCAGCACTACAGCTGGTCAAAAAACTGAAAAGAATATTGATAAATATATTCTACAGTTTCCAAGGTGGCGCAGGATTGTGTCAAAATCTGACTTTTTAATGAAAAGTTTCATGTCTAAATCTCAAAACATTTTAGTGCTCCCAGAGAATCTATAACCTTCCTGTGCTTCAGGTGCAGTGTGACACACTATAGCTAGAGTCACTCTGTCTTCACCTGGAGCTCTTGGGCATGTGTAATTTGGACCAACAAATAGTGTGCCTATCTGTAAAAAAATTACAAAATTTACTGGTCTGTAGTGATCTTTCCTCAGTACCAGGAAAATGTATTTGAAATAGTGACTGAAAATAGAATTATAAAATACCCAGAGAAACAAAATACAATAGGCTAAACCCATATACATTTTGTAAAATAAAATTGTTCCATTTTAATCTGTTGGAACTCTGAGCAGATCTCATTTGCAATTAGCTGGCAGACAAAAAACAGTAGTGCTACGCTGAAAACCATTTGTTCCTACCCCGTTTTCAGTCTCTTAGACAGATTCAAATACATGACGTGCATAGAGTTCCAATAGATTAACAAGGCCCTGAAAGTGCGTAGAAGCATGGAAAACCTTCCTTATGAGGAAAGACTGAAAGAAGAGATGGAGAGGAAGCAATAGAAGTATACAAAATAATGAATAATATAGAGGATAAATCAGATACTCTATTTAGTCTCTCATAATATAAGTACAAAAGGGCATTCAATACTAACAAAATGATGCTTATTTAAAACTGATTGGTACAATTTTTTTAAAAAATCCTTCAATGATCCCCCCACTAGGAGTTGCCAGCTCCTGAAACTCTGGACTAAACCTCTAAAAGGATCCTACCCTATGAACCACACTAATAAGGGCTACCAGAGCCCTCTGACACAATTTCCCATCAAGCTTGGTGTCAGGGCTGGGAACAGAAGGGATTAGAAAGTCCTGCTGAAGCAAGTAGGGCGGTTTCTGCCTGGGGGTATGGAGAAGCAGTTTTCTGGACCAATAATGATCCAGGGCTGGCCAGCCCCTCAGCGGGAAGGGACAGCCTGAGCCAGAGATAAAGAGACTAGTTTTAGTTTTGAACTTTGAACTTGGGATCTGAGAGAAAAGCCAAACAGCTCGGGGGGGGTGGGAGGGGCTCTGATTAATTCCCCCTTTCCACAAAGGGAGTCTGAACTGCTGTGGGATCTAGTGCATGGGTCAGACTGTTCCAGCCCTGCAGAAACCAGCACTGGCTACTGAGAGCCAGCTGAGACCTTTTCCAGACTCCTGACCAGGGAGCTGGGAGAGGACCCTGCCCCACCCAGGGCCAAAGATACAGTAAGTGGATCATTTTTTGGTCAAGCCACCCAGCGTTCGCCAGATGGCAGCACTAATCTCAGGACTCAGCCTCCTCAGCATGCCTCTGCCTTGGAAGCTGCCAGGGAGAGAGCTGGAATTTGGGAAGAGTTGTGAGTGTTGGGAAGTGGGGACCTGGTGGA
Source organism: Macrochelys suwanniensis (assembly GCA_033296515.1). Classification (NCBI taxonomy): domain Eukaryota; kingdom Metazoa; phylum Chordata; order Testudines; family Chelydridae; genus Macrochelys; species Macrochelys suwanniensis. The sequence continues at coordinate 132,064,479 of CM065776.1, read as the reverse complement.
TGTTTTAGTATGTATTAGTTAACTTTAACCCTTTCCTTCCCTAGTTCCTGTTTACATGATCATCATAAAGTTCCCCTTTGTTATATTGTTATTTTGGGGTGTATCATTGCTTTGCTGGGGTTTGTGCTGATGTACTTTATTGTTTGTTGTGTAATGGGTTTTATACTCCTTGCCATGACAGCTCACATTATGTCTCTTCCCAAAGGACAGCACCCTTTATGTCTTGGACACAGTGAGCCGTCACCTTGCGTAGACACACCGAGCACTACAAAAAAGAAAAAAAAAGAACCCAGGACCCAACCCATATGAGGATGGGAAAGAAGCTACTTCCAGTAGCAGGCACCAGGGAGGAACCATGAGCAACACCTCGTGGAAGGGACTCCAGACTGAGGCACTGCTGCAATGTTAGTTTACAAGCAGATTTTTATTACACAAGGAGTGTCAGTACACAAATTATTGCTCTGCCTGTGAGAAGTGAGTCCAGTACCACCTAATGGAGCAGGTCCCAAAGTACAAGATGGAGAACGCTTTGCTTTCTGACTGGTGTGAAACAGAAGCCTTGGATCCAGACAAATCTTTTATGGTACCAGGGATCCCCTGTGAAACTATGACTGAACAGATTTAAGTGTTCTCAACACTGAGAAGAGCCACAGTGAAAGACCGTCACCAGCACCACAACAGGGAGCCTCAGTGTTTTGATACAGTGCTCCAAAATACTGGATGCTACAGATACCAACAGCTTCTGAAAGATTGCAACCTGGGAGATAATGATTCGGGATGTAGTAAGAGTTGTGCCTGCTAGCCCTGCACCTATGGATTTTAGTGCATGAGGTAATATTGTACAGATATGTAGCTTTCTTAGAATGGTGGTGCTGCAAACAGAGAAAATAGACCTTCCATTCTCCTCTTTCTAAGAGGTTCCTCAGAATCTGAGTGCCATGGACGAATTGCCTACGTATTGAGGGGCACCAACTATGATGATCTGTTACTCTTCAGCCTATATTTGAGAGAGAGGTTGGAGGATACACCCACCTTGCTGAGCCTATCAACGGAAGTCAGAGGGGAAGAAGATAGGGAGGTGGTGCAGAAAGCTTTCTTGGCTCCTGTATCACAGGCCAACAGTTCAGCTCCCAAAAGTCAAGAAACTGACCACCCATGGAAAGGATGGGCAAAAGCAACTGAAAGAATTGAAGAAGCAGTCATAAAAAAAGTGAGAGGGAAACATTAGCCTTGGTCTGTCCAGATCCACAGGGGCACAACCAGATGCCTATTCTAATTGGTACTAATGCCAATGGTTGGACAACCTGCCAGGCTATGCCATAAGAAGCGGGGAGAAGATTGTGATGTTGGGGAGCACCCAGACCAGTAAGAAGTTCTGTCAGCACCTGCTCTGTAACCCTGGTTTCCTTTATGCTGTACAGCTTTGGTTCAGACTCCCTGACACCAGTAGCCTGCTTACAAGCAGAAGGTATCAATCTGACTTCCACCAACCTAGTTATTCCTTGCAGGGTAACACCCAATAGCCCTTCCAGTCCCAAATCTCCCCAAATCCATCTTCCCTGAGATCCTAACTACCAGACACTCAGACTTTCCCTCTCTAGTTCATCATCCCAGAAAGCATTAAACTAGCCCCCATCCCAGACACTAGCTTACTTTGGCACACACTCTCCACACAGTTTGCACAACAGAGACCTGTTTGGGATCAAAACAAACAGAACATGTATTTAGAAGAAAAGTCATAGGTGAAATAAGTAAGGAATAGCAAATATATACAAGTTACCCAGAAAACAAAGAAGCAACTTCAGGCTTTACACTTGTACATTAGATAAACTCCTTTTTCAAATATAAGTTACCGATTGATTCTGAATAGTTTCCCAGTGTGCCCCCCACCATTGAGGGGATTCAGTGTATCATGAACAGCCCCTCCATTTTTGGATGCCTTTCTTTTCAGATGTCTTCCTTTTTGAAAGCGTTTATCAGGTTTTTCTTCTACAGTCACTATAAATATTCAAAGTGGGGAACTCCACAATGGTCTTAATATGTTTCCATTAATTTTAATGGTCCATTGTTGCCTTTTCCTGAGTTGATGGATCATTACTTGCATTTGGACCCTGGATCATTACTTGCATTTGATTTTGTGTAAACACTTGCCATGGGAGGTGCCTCTCCCTGCTGTGAGATGTATTGGCAATTGTAGTGCAGGGTAGGAGCACGGTTTTCTATATATGTATACAGATTATGGTTGTGAACCTATCTCATCATGATCATCAAGTGAAGAACATTAAAAGTTTCATACAAGACCTTACTGGACATTTTTAAACATCGCAACATTGTATACAATCAGTTGATTCAATTGCTTATTCTTTATGGTTCAGACCCTGCGTTCTCCCTTGGGGGGTCCGGACCCTGATTGTCACAACTATCTTCACAGGTTGTGCATACACTCCACGGTAAAGGATGCCTACCAGAAAAAAAGCTCCTCAGATTTAATATGGACACACAGGGAAGATACTGATGTCTTGAGAGAAGCCTGTAGTGATATCTGCCACAGCAGAATGTCTTGTAGAAGGCACTGCAAGTTGTGAAGAGAAAGTGAACAACCAAGTTACCCTGACCGAGTCTCCTGAAGAAGGTTTACCAAGAGGATTGTTAGTGCAGAGTGGTGTACTTCTAGTATCCTTGGCAGAAGTACATCAAATCACAGGCAGAAGGAAAACCAAATCCACCTGCAAGATTTCCATGCGACTATGACTAACTCACACAAACATAACTCACACTATGGTTGCTGCCACTAGAGACCTATGGCCTAGACACCTAGACCTAAATGTATTTGGGCTTGTCTTCACTACGGGGGTAAGTCGACCTAAGTTACACTGGTCGACATAGCTTAGGTTGACCTACCCCAGTGTCTTCACAGTGCTGAATTGACTGGAGATGCTCAGCAGTTGACTTCCCTTTCTCTTCTTGGAGAGCTGGAGTACCAGGGTTGACCAAAGAGTGCTCTGCTGTTGATTTAACGGGTCTTCACTAGATCCACTAAATCGATCCCTGCTGCAGCGATTTCAGCAGCATTGATCTCGTCATAGTGGAGACCAGCTCTTTTACTTTGGAGGTTCATCTGCATCGGATAAAGTGTGCCTGTGTCAGAAGATGGCTAAGACACCTGACACGTTTTCCTTGCATGAATGGCATGTAGATTGTGCCAAGAGAGAAGAACATGATATGCACTTGATAGAAACAAGATCTGTTTTGGGAGAGATCTTGGAGTGTTCCTCCTGAAGATGTGAAGGTCTGAGATGACACCTCTCAGAGCTGATGTCAACGGGAATTGTCAAGGAATGTTAGAGACCTTGTAGCTCTCTCACATTGGAGTGGCAAGAAAAACAAATGGACAAGTGTGCATGTGCATTGACTATCAGACCATAAACAAAAGGACAATTCCAGATCAACATACCATGCCACAAATAGACAATGCTTTTGATTGTCTTTCAGGAAGAAAATGGTTCTCTGTTCTAGATTTCTGGAGCAAGTATTATCAGATCTCCCTAGGAGAAGAGGAAAAACAAAAGACTGCTTTCATCTGCCTTCTTGGGTTCTATGACATTGAGATTCCCTGTGGCATCCTTGGGAGTATCTACAACCTTCCACTGGTTAATGGAGAAGGTGGTTGGAGACATGAACCTTCTGAAATTTCTAGTCTACATAGATGGCCATATCTTCAGGAATACCCTAGATCAGTGGTTCTCAACCAGAGGTACACATACCCCTCAGGATACGGGGAGGTCTTCCAGGGGCACACCAACTCATCTAGATATTTGCCTAGTTTTACAACAGGCTACCTAAAAAGCATTAGCAAAGTGAGTACAAACTAAAATTTCATATAATGACTTGTTTATACTGCTCTATATACTATTCACTGAAATGTAAGTACAATATTTATATTCCAGTTGATTTATTTTATAATTATAGGGTAAAAATGAAAAAAGTAAGCAATTTTTCAGTAATAGTGTGCCATGACACTTTTTAATTTCTATGTCTGATTTTGTAAGCAAGTTGTTTTTAAGTGAGGTGAAACTATGCAAGATAAGTCAGATTCCTGAAAGGGGTACAGTAGTCTGCAAAGACTGAGAGCCACTGCCCTAGAGACACACAAAATACTTCTGCTGAAGGTCCTGGATCACCTGCAGGAATATGGCCTGAAGATGTCACTGATGTGTTTTCTGCCAGACCTCAGTCAAGTATGTGGGCCATGTTGTGTCCAAACTTGGGGAATTGCTGGACCCTGATAAAATAAGTGATTTTACTACCTGGCCTCAGCTGTGTAACCTACAGAGTCTACAATCCTTCTTAGGATTCTGTAGATACTACTGCAGGTTTATCAAGAACTGTTCATTGATTGTGACCCCTGCATGAACAAATACAGGGATATGTCCCTAACAGATCCAATAGGACTGACAAAGAGTCTCACAATGAGAAAACCTATTTCAAGGAGTTTCAACAATTTGGACTGTCATGGGACTCCAGATGTGAGGAGGCATTCCAGTGGATCAGCTGTCTGACACGAGCTGCAGTATTAGCATATGCTGATCCTCAAAAGCCTTAGACTAGTGGTCCCCAAATAAGGAGGCGTGGAGGAACGTTCATGAAGGGGGGCATGCAGTGGTTCCCAGGTCAGCCCCCACGAGGGGGCAGGAATGGAATGCCACATCCCCAGCCCCAGTTCCTCCCACAGCTCCACTGCTGAGGAAGCCTTGGCTGTGCAGTTATGGAGGAGGGACATGGACAGATTCTGTTAATGGTAAGGTGGGGCATGACTGGAAAAAGTTTGCATACCACTGTTCTACACACATATGCTAGCCTTAGAGGCTTGAGAGCAGTACTGCATCAATAACATGAGGGAGAATTGAGTCCAGTGGGGCAGAAAAGAACTATCCTGCTCACAAGCTGGAGGTCCTGGCATTGAAATGGGCATTAGTGGACAAGGTTCATAACTACCTCTATGAAGCCAAGTTTCTAGTACACATGGACAACGACTCGTTGACCTATGTGCTAACATCAGAGCTCATCTACCAGATTGGACCCCTATAGGTAAGCTTATACAAAAACCAGAGACAGAGGAGGAGCTGCTCCCTCATAAATTTTAGTCCATTGGTTAAGATTCACACAGGGGAGGCAGGGCGAAGATCCCCAGTTCAAGTCCTCCCTCCACCTGAGGAGGAAGAAGGGATTTGAACTGGGCTCTACCACCTCTCAGGTGAGTTCCCTAACCACTGGGATATACTGATGTGGGGCTCCAGCACCTCTGTTAAAGCTATTCCACTGTGAATAAATAACTTTAAAAAAGTAATTGGAACAGGGGGACTGATTCCTGAGTCTTCCACTTCTCAGGTGAGTGCTCTAACAATCAGGCTATAGCATCATTCCCATTACAGGCACCGACTTCCACTGTTCCCGGTGGGTGCTCGACCTCACCCCTGCCCCAGCCCTGCCCTCGCCCTATTCCACTCCTTCCTCAAAGTCCCCGCCCCTTCCCCACCTCCTCCCCTGACTGTGACGCATCCTTGCTCCTTCCCCTCCCTGAAAGTCCTAAGCACTGGGAGGTAGGCGGAGGAGCGGAGATGTGGCGCGCTCAGGTGAGGGGAGGAGGGGAGGGGAGGCAGGGGGTGAGGGGAGCTTGGCTGGTGGTGGGTGCAGAGCACCCACTAATTTTTCCCCATGGGTGCTCCAGCGCCAGAACACCCATGGAGTCAGCCCCTATGATCCCCATGCCCCCCTGGGATTCTTTACTTATTGAGCCACAATGGAACAGCTTAAACAGGAGAGATTCAGGAAGCCTCATGTTAGAATATCCCATAGCCTAGTAGTTAGGGCACTCCCCTCAGAGATGGCAGAGACCTGTTCAAGATTCTTCTACCTCTCAGGTTGTGGGGAACTTGATCCATGGGTCTCCTACATCCCAGGTGAGCACCCTAACCACTGGGGGAAAAGGTCAGAGGAATTGCCTCCTCTGCCTAAAGTGGCAGTTAGGCACCTAAGTCCTTTTGTGAATCTAGCCATAAATACAGAAAAATACAGGGTTAATAAGCCCTCATGTTTCAGGACATAGGTCCACTACTAACTGACAGTGGTAATGGAGAATTTTGCTCTGTAGTCAAGTTGTTTCATAGAATTGTCCAATAGAGGATTTCTATCTTCAGCTGCACTTGTGCTCCAACCCCAGAGTACACAACGGGATTGTACAGGTTTAACTGAGGGCGGAGTTTGACACAGTAATGGAATCTAGTTAATAATTCTGTTCTTTATGTGGTAGCCAAAATGGAATTGGACAATCAGATTAATAGTAAAAATGACTACTCTTCACATCCCTAGTTAAAAGCTAACACTAGTGGCTGTGTTAAGCTGTTTCCACCATGTATTTTCCAGCTGAGTGTGAAAACGGGTATCAAATATAACTTCACCAGTGATAAACGGTGTTAGAAGTTGAGGAGCTGCTTTTTGAAAATTACTGTTGAATTTAACTGACCCTGGAAAACATAGTTCAGTACTGGTTAAGAGGTGTCAGAAGTTATTAAATACAATGCAAAGATGTTAGGCATAACCTTCAAATAAATGCATTATTCACAAGTGAGCTATATAGGTCATTCCACACAAGCATCAATAGAGCCTTTATATCACATCCATTTTCATGAATTCAACATATGCCATACATTTACAGAGAACACTATTTTAGAAGTGTTGTAGAAAAATTCTACTGGATTTTATTTTAACATTTTATAAGAGCTAGCATTTGTAATCATCTGCATAGAGTCAGCTTTTTCTTATGAGTCCACCTGGACAGGTCATAGAGGGGGAGGTAAAATGATAACTAACATTTTTAGAAACTTCTAAAGATGACCTAAAAAGGTGTTTCTACTTATGTCACAATATTAGGGTTTTATTTCATTATCTTCCAAGGACAGAAAGTTTTATCCCATTGGACAGGGTGGATTCTTGGGTCTTTCGTAGTATTAAGCTCCCATTTTTAGAACTGATGAATTGAGAGAATTCAGACTGTAAATGTATCTCTGGTCCGGGGCTGAATACTGACAATCCTGCCTTTCAGTTCAAAGTAATGTTGGGGAGAATTTCCGCATTAGGTGACTAGAAGAGAAGAACATTCTTGCAAGGTCTGTTTGTTTATATATATACACATCAATAACAATTGTGGTTGTTTGGAACTTTGTAATTCAACCCAAAACAGATTAGTGGGAAAAATCCAAGTAAGCTTCTCAAATGCATCAAATGCATTTGATCACACTTAGATGGCTCCCAGATATAAGGTTTATATGTTTGCCACTCTGTATTCTTCTCACTAATATACATATAAAATCTAATTTAAACACACACAATTATATATAACCTGATTCTGGAGAATAGAATACTTTCCACATGACCAGACTTGTCAAAATTATTGGATGAACTATTAGATGTGTGTTTGCAAAGAAATAAAATACAACACCTATATTTAAGTGTTTCAGGGAAAGAAAATCTAGCACAAGTGACTTAATTATACAATTAGAATGTGAAATGGATCTGATGTGATATGCAAAATAAAGTAACAGACATAAAACCTGTCCTTTATGAAGAAATCAGCATAATAAAGAAAAGATAAGTATGTTTTTAAATTTTAATTAAAATATTAATGCATTTTTTCAGCATTAGAAATTGTGTAGAAATGTTTTAAATGCTTTTATGACTTATCTTTGTTGCATGTATATAGTAAAATTATGGCTGTTAGTTAAAATGATTACACATTTTAAATGGTGCTTTTTGTGCTTTACTGAATTCTTCTAGGAGAATCTAATTGATGCTGTGCTTATTTTCTTGCACAGACTCTTCAAAGGCCTGTATATTTATTAAAGAGAAGTTTAAAAGATATTTTCTGGTAATTGAACTGACTGTATACTAAACACTTTAATCTATCCTTTTCAAGACTTCTTTTTCTCCCAAAGAGCTGCAAAAGATAAGCTGACCTGAAGTTTATGTGCTGTTCAAGTAACAAATAAGATAGATAAATGGAATGAACTGAAAACATGGCAAGAAATCCAGTATGAAATGAAGATATAAATTGTAGCTATGGAAACAGCCTCTGTAATTAGGAATAATTTAGAAAGTCACAAAAGATATTTAATCAGTATGCAAATTAAATTATACTTTTTTTTCTGGAAAGGTAATGGGAGTTAACTCAATAAAAGCCTTGAAAAATTTCCTAGTGCCTTAAAATCAAAACATGCTTCCATTCTTTTAAATCCTTCATCCGATCAGGGGGCTGAAATCAAGTCTCAGTATATAATGCTTTGAATTATCCAGTGCAACAGTACAACTTAAAAACCCTGTTAGATACACTAAGGATTTCCATGCATATCTAATTGAGTGGAGATAAATTCCACTGCTTACACAATTATTCAGTTGTGTACTAAAGCTTTATATTTTCCCTTGGGGTCAGAGAGACAGCAGGTGCTCCTAATAAACTAATAAATAATAATACACCTAGCTCTCATATAGCAATTTTTATCCGTAGATCTCAGAGTGTTTTACAATGGAGGTCAGGATCATTATCCCCAATTTAAAGATGGGGAAACAGGCACAGGAGGACATGACTTGCCCAAGGCCATCCAGCAGGTCAGTGACTGAGCCAAGAATAGAACCCAGGACTCGTGAGTCCCACTCCATTGAACACTGGTTAGGTAGTGCAGAGTTCCATTAGTTAACACTAATGATTTGGGATCTGATCTTGAATCCATGAAAGCAGTAACAAAACTCCCAATTACTTGAAAAGGAGCTGGATGAGGTACTCAGATTTAATGAGAATCAAATAACTTTGGGCCCAATCCTACCAGGTGCTGAGTGCCTTCAATTATCTTTTATTTTAAAAGGAGTTGAGGGGACTCAGCATCTTGTAGAAGGCACCTCGAAGGATAAGTTTCATTGCACATTAGCTGAATAGCCATTTTGACATGGATTTGAACTGGAACAGGATTGGGCTCTAGCTGACCAAAACCATTCATAAAAAATAGTAAATCAGAAGATGGTCTATGTTCATTTGCTTTGACAACTATTATTTAGTTTTAATTATTTCAGGTGATACTTCATCATGAACTACTATACTAAATGTGTTGTAGTCTTTTAAAAATAAAGACATTTTAACCCTATGAGTCTATATAATTAATCTTTACTGAATGGTAGGAAAAGACCATTCTTTGCTTTCCATTTATTATATACAGATAGACAAGGTGCAGATTAAGTTCTTTTGTGTCAACAGAGGTTCTGTTCTATTTCAAATAATCTTGAAATACACACATACTATGAAATATGCAGTGTTATTGTTTTTACCAGCTAATTTATATGGTGCCAGAGAACTGCATGAGTGAGATCAGAGATAAGCATTCATGTATATAACACAATTCTTAGGAAGCACAGTGGTCTACACAGTTTTGTATAGCGTTAACAATGTAGTTAAAATGCTACATCTCCCCAAGTGTGGACACAGCTATACTGGTATAACGGTTCTTATATCAGTTTAGAAAAAGCACCTTTCTACCTGTGTAGCTGCATCCATACTAGGCGGTTGTACCTCTGAGTATATCAGTAAAGCTCTATCAAACTTCTGTAGAAAAGAGCTAATACAAAAAGAAAGGGCCCAGACCTCCAAACATATATGTTGGTATATAAAGTTATATACTTGCCTAAGTGTTTGCACAATCAAGGCTGAAAAGTTTCTCTCTGCCACTGAATCTTAATAAAAGTTAATTTCCAAAGTGGGGACAGATAGCTTGTGTGTGCATTTTTTGTTGCTTTCATTAGCACTTGCAAGCAGAATATCAGAGAATCATAGAATATCAGGGTTGGAAGTGACCTTAGGAGGTCATCTAATCCAACCCCCTGCTCAAAGCAGGACCAATCCCCAATTTTTGTCCCAGATCCCTAATGGCCCCCTCAAGGATTGAACTCACAACCCTGAGTTTAGCAGGCCAATGATCAAACCACTGAGCGATACATAGAACATACAAATATCTTTAATGCTGTGGCCAACCTGTACTAATGAACAAGTTGCTGCATGTGTTTCAGAGAAATTCTTTGTTATCATCAAGGTTTTTACTTCAACGATCAGACTACTGACCACTCCGGAGAGTATCATGTAATGTTTGATTAATGCAAAGCACAAAAATCTCTAATAAAGTCATATTTTAGGGCTTTAGTGTAACTAATATAATTGAAATACTTTTACAACTAAATTAAAATATGCCTTTATCCCAAAGTGCAAACATGATTAAACGGATCAAAAGTTAGAGTCACTTGTATGGTGGTTTCTTAGGCGAAGACCTACTAGAAACTGTACAATGATCAATTAATTTCATACAGGGGACATGGGAGTGGGATTGAAGCAATTCACAGCTTGACAGCAACATGGCTCCTTTGTCTGGCCTCCCTTGGTCAGCTTTCGTTAGCTCCTCCTGTGCCAAGAGTGGCCAATGACACTGATGCCCTTGGCTAATAGAAGTCAGTGATACCTATTTCAAGGTTGTGTAGCCACAGGAAGAAAATGCAGAAGAGCGTAGGCACACACTAGCCAGGCTATACTGCTCTCTTCCACCCTACGCAAAAGGAAAGGTCAGTTGGCTGAACAACCACAACCACTGTTCCCTCTAAGCTGTGCGCGTGTGAAGAGATCCTAAACCCTGTGCACACGGCAAAACACTGCATGCACAAAAATTTGTACAGAGGCACAACAATTTGCACAGAAGACATTTTTCTGTACACATGTCCTGTCAAAAAATTGCACAGAAGAACATTTTTGCACACACGGACTGTTAAAAATTAGAGGGAACATTGACCACAACAGCACAATACTTGTGAATGTCCCAAAGGAGCTCCTTTCAGTGACCCCAGCCATCCCAGAGGAACAGTAATCCCAAACCAGCATTGAGCCAAGGAAACTAGCCACACCAGGGGATATTTAAGGGAGTGGGATAGCCTATCCACATGCTCTGTCCCCTTACCCTTTACACAACATACAGAATATGAAGCAACTATAGAGACACACTGGGGTCCAAATAACCATGTTTACTAAGGATACACAACTCACAAGGACCTTTTACATAGACAGACTGGTGCTCTGGCAGGGTTCTGGAGGCTTCTGAAACTCAGAAGCCAGTGAAAATCAGGAGAGAACACACAAACTATTTAAGCTGATACTACATGATACACACCACCCCCCAGGCAGAATCTAGCCAGGAAGGCCAAAACTGGCACAAAGTCAGCCCAGCCAGAGGAGAGTTCAGTCAACCCCCAATAGCAAGGATGAAGCCATCCCAAATACAGGAGAATACAGGGAGCCCTATCAAAAGAACAGGGCAGGAGGAATTCTGAACTATGGGAAAAAAGAGCAGCCACTTTTGTCAATATTTCACATCATGAGTGTAAAATGCTGTGACTGAGTGGCCTATGACCTGGAGAATAAAGTCACCGTCAGCCATTCCTTAGAGACAGGGCAACAAATGTTCAAAGTGGCTGACCACAACACTGGTACCCTGGGGGCTACTCAGGGATAAGCAGGATGGACCATGGAGACCAGCCAATAGATCCTACACAGTGCTACATGCCCTGGTGGACGTATGCACTGACAGTTGATGAGGTTAGTGAGCAGCCGCATCATATCCAACGCAGGGAGAAGTTCCAAGAGCAGTAGTACTAAGCCCACAAATGTCCATCTCTAGTGTGTTGAAACTGAGTGTGATCTCTTTAAATAGTTTGACCCTTTTAGTGGCACTCCCTGTGTTGTGTGTTTGGAAGCCCACCAGAGCAACAGTGTGTATATGCAACATGGCCTCGCATGCTTTTGTCTGGTTTGTAATGATGGTCACATTTAGACTTCACTGTGCCCCTTTTTGTTCCTGCATATTACCTTTGTTGTTTGGTAAAGAGCAGAAGATACAAAAACAAATATACAATGACTCCAAGGTGACAGTAAAATATGCAGGGCCTAGTAGATCTAACTTCTGACCAAAAGGGAAGATTCATTTCTTCAGGAAATTTCTTCATTTCCAGCTGCCAGAGACAGATCAGGTTTGAGGAGCGTGGCACCGGAGATTGCCTGTCTTTCACTTTGTGAGAGCCTAAATCTTACCAAGACTAGATCCTGTAGCTCAAGAGTGAGTGTTCTATATAGTACGGTCAGAATATGCCACCTGCAGAAGCTGTACATGCTTGGAAGTGACTGTCTCAAAAACAGCAGGGCTGTCATACCACTATTGCTGGCTGGAGAAGAGAAACTAGTCTTTCTTGTGGTGGTCTGGAGTCACCGGGGTTACACTAAAACCTGACACGATGGGCATCCCAGCCTCATATATCTATTGAGTCAATGATATGACCCACCCCAAGGTAATGCATGCAAAGGGAGACAAGTCCCCGGAAAGCCTCCGTTCTTAAGAATTTTCTTTTTCTGCGAGGAATGCATTTGCCTATGCAGCCTCCTCAAATATAGATTCATAGATTCTAGGGCTGGAAGGGACCTCGAGAGGTCATCGAGTCCAGCCCCCTGCCCTCATGGCAGGACCAATTACTGTCTAGACCATCCCAGATAGACATTTATCTAACCTACTCTTAAATATCTCCAGAGATGGAGATTCCACAACCTCCCTGGGCAGTTTATTCCAGTGTTTAACCACCATGACAGTTAGGAACTTTTTCCTAATGTCCAACCTAAACCTCCCTTGCTGCAGTTTCAGTCCATTGCTTCTTGTTTGATCCTCAGATACTAAGATGAACAAGTTTTCTCCCTCCTCCTTTTGACACCCTTTTAGATACCTGAAGACCGCTATCATGTCCCCTCTCAGTCTTCTCTTTTCCAAACTAAACAAACCCAATTCCTTCAGCCTTCCTTCATAGGTCATGTTCTCTAGACCCTTAATCATTCTTGTTGCTCTTCTCTGGACCCTCTCCAATTTCTCCACATCTTTCTTGAAATGCGGTGCCCAGAACTGGACACAATACTCCAGTTGAGGCCTAACCAGCGCAGAGTAGAGCGGAAGAATGACTTCTCGTGTCTTGCTCACCACACACCTGTTAATGCAGCCCAGAATCATGTTTGCTTGTTTTGCAACAGCATCACACTGTTGACTCATATTTAGCTTGTGGTCCACTATAACCCCTAGATCCCTTTCTGCCGTACTCCTTCCTAGACAGTCTCCTCCCATTCTGTATGTGTGAAACTGATTGTTCCTACCTCAGTGGAGCACTTTGCATTTGTCCTTATTAAACTTCATCCTGTTTACCTCTGACCATTTCTCCAATTTGTCCAGATCATTTTGAATTATGACCCTATCCTCCAAAGCAGTTGCAATCCCTCCCAGTTTGGTATCATCTGCAAACTTAATAAGCGTACTTTCTATGCCAATATCCAAGTCATTGATGAAGATATTGAACAGAGCCGGTCCCAAAACAGACCCTTGCGGAACCCCACTCATTATACCTTTCCAGCAGGATTGGGAACCATTTATAACTACTCTCTGAGTACGGTTATCCAGCCAGTTGCGCACCCACCTTATAGTAGCCCCATCCAAGTTGTATTTCCCTAGTTTATTGATAAGAATATCATGTGAGACCGTATCAAATGCCTTACTAAAGTCTAGGTATATCACATCCACCGCTTCTCCCTTATCCACAAGACTTGTTATCCTATCAAAGAAAGCTATCAGATTGGTTTGACATGATTTGTTCTTTACAAATCCATGCTGGTTATTCCCTATCACCTTACCACCTTCCAAGTGTTTGCAGATGATTTCCTTAATTACTTGCTCCATTATTTTCCCTGGCACAGAAGTTAAACTAACTGGTCTGTAGTTTCCTGGGTTGTTTTTATTTCCCTTTTTATAGATGGGCACTATATTTGCCCTTTTCCAGTCTTCTGGAATCTCTCCTGTCTCCCATGATTTACCAAAGATAATAGGTGTAAGAGACCCTCTGCATGCGCAGGCAGGGAATGTACCATGCCCAGATGTCTAACTTACAGTAATCAGACCCACAAACCAGAATCATAAACTGCCACTGAGGTTCAGATATGAATGAAGAACTGAGGGAGGAAGGGAGGAGGGATCAAGAAGTGAATGCACTGGTTTTGGCACTCTTCAAAGTGTTAATCTCCAGATGCCATATAGGACATCAAGTTAAAACACTGAAAACTATTTTGAGTGTCAGCACCAGAGAGCGCGAGCTAAAAATGCAAGTAAGAAAAAGCCATGGTGATAACCAAGCAAAGCACCAATCTCAAGCCATTCCATGAGAGAGCCCTGTGCTATGGCGAAAGCTGGGGAGATGCATGGGAAAGGAGAGGCTTTTCCCTCTACTGTAGCATGGTGGAGCACTCACCGGCACAGCGCCTCCTGCTGGCTGGTCTGGGAATTAGCTCTTTCAGCTTCTGAGTGCCTCCTGCTGGACAGTGTCTCCCTTGCTGTCATCTGCATCTCCCTTTTTCTAGTACCACCCTTCAGTTCAGGCCACACGTCCCTCCTGGCCCACGGTGCCCCTTCACTAAGGGATCCTCTCCTCCCCTCCCTCGGGAACCCCAATTCCCCAAAGCCCACCTTACCTCAGTGACCGACTGCCAGTCTTCACCTAGCCCCTTTTCTCAGGGGCAAACTGTAGTCTGAAATGGCTGCTTGGCATTGACAAGGGAGTTTGGACCTGCTGCCTTTTTCTGGCCTGGCTGCACCTCTGCAGTCTCAGTACCACCACAGGCCCTTTAAACAGGGCCTCAGCCTGGGGACTCGCCTGGCCAGAGTTCCCCAGCTCTGCCTCTCCTTCCCCAGCCCTGCTCTGTTGAGATACCCTTCTCTAGCCAGCAGCCATGTCCTTCCCACTCCAGAAGTGGAGTGAGACTCCCCCTGCCTAGCTCCCTGCCTTTTATCAGAGCCAGCTGGACCCTAATAGGGTGTGGCCACACCTGCGGCTGCCTACCCGATCAGCCTCCCTCAGCTGCTGTCAGCCCCAGGCCTCTCCAAGGGCTGGCTTTTAACCCTTTCCGAGCCGGAGCGGGGTGACTGCCCCCCTACACCTACAAACCGCCAAAAAGGATGAATTTTGCCCTCAAGGCAGGGAACGCGCATCAAAAACCGGGATGATGGATGGGCTGGGGTGTTATGTACGATTCTCTTTCCGGTCCCTTAAACCAGGCACAAAAGTCAGAGGGCAGAAAGGGAGAGAGGTCCAAGTATTGCGTTCAAGAACAAGCCAGGCAAGGGCCTCACACTTTGCTCTCCAGCACAGACATGTGAAGTTTCTCAGAAACATCCTCGAGAGCCAGCCCTCCATCCAACACGCTAGCCAGCCACATCCCTTATCATTAAAAACCTAGGTTCCTATTAGTCATAACAAGAGAAAAGTCACAGTTGGAGTTTTCTCCTAAAGGTTTGGCTCTTCTGCTGAGCTGTACTGCAACTGACTGAATGGGAACTGCAGATAACTTTTCATCAGATCTGCACTGCTAAACTGGCAAGATGGGTGGATGGCTGATGTAAAATCTATGACTGAGCATTTAGGGCCAGATCTTGCAACCCTGACTTTTATGAGCAGTCCCATTGCCTCCCTCACAACAGGGTTTCAGGAATGAGCCGCCTTCACACAGCTCTGGCACACTGTCACAGCTCAATACTCAAGTAGTTAGATATAGCTGCTTCTTAACACTGAACGAAAAAGGGGGAAATGAATGACGGTGCCCTAAAACAGAAACAGTCAGTACACCAGGCTCATCAGGAATTGGGTAGAGCATAAGCAGTTTCCCAGCAGGGCAGACAAATGACTGTCTTCTAAACATGAGGGGAAAAGTCATTCTATGGGCACAAATCCTTTAGATCTGGCACCTTCCATATTGATTATGGTTTAGTTTATTCAGTCAGTGGATCTGGGCGGGTGCAGGAATTGACATTAAAATACTTATTCTAGATGAAACGTATACAGAGCTGTGTCAGAATACACCCCTGAATTCACAGCATACACACTAGTGTAATAATATTTGTACAAAAAAATGCCTTGTGAGGTATCATTTGAAAACTTTATTTGCTGGTCTGTATTGTCCTGATAAAATGTGTGACAACATTGTATGTGAAATTATAAGAATTCCCTGTATGATGTTATTAACACATGTTCCAAATCCCACAGCCCTACTGAAAGAGAAGTCATGTCTGTCCTAAATAAAGGAATGAAGGAGTTCTTGCATTAATTTGCATTTAAGTAGTAAACAGAATCATGAAGCCCGAAAGGAATCAAAGAAATCTCAAACAGGTGAGAAAAAAACAGCACAGAATATCCTCCCACATAGACTCTGTCTTCTAGGTCTCAACTGGAAATGTTTTTCAAGACAGGGACTGCAACTATAAAAAGGAGAGACAAACACCCCCAGGGACCCTCTCTCTTTTCCTGCCCACCTCATTCTCTGCACCCGAGAACACAAAAGGAAACAGCCTTTGGACTCTTGGGAAGGAGTCCTGATCTGAAATTTGATCAGTAATCTGCTAGATCATGTGGTGAAAAAGTTTGCTTTGCAACTATTCAGTAGATACTAGTAACTGTTTTATCTTTATTTTTCTTGTAACCCTTTCTGAGTTTTATGCCCCATTACTTATATTCATTTACAATCTCTTTGTAATTAATAAACTTGTTTTATCTAGTTCAGTGTGTTTAAATTGAAGTGTCTGGGTAACTATTGAAGGTAATAAAATGGCATATTATTCCCTGAAAGGAATAACCAACTTAAATATATTTGTACTGTCCAGGAGTGGGCTGAGCAGTACAGGACATACATTTCTGAGGGACAATATAGGACTGGGGGTGGGGGGGGGCGTCTGCTGGGGTCACCCAGAATGTAACCAAGGCTGAAAGCCAGGGTGTAGCTGGCAGTCTGCAGTTACACACAGACATTCATAGTGTGGCTTGCATGCTGGAAGGCAGTTTGTGAGTGGCCCAGGTGGGAGCTACTACAGCAAGGCATGCAAGTTACCCAAGGTTTCCAGGCAGAAGTGAGAGACTGCAAAATCCCACTTCAAATAGAAACTTAGCTACAGCCATAACTATAGAGGGCCAACTGCCTCTCCTATATAGAGCTTGCCATGGGAAAGCCAAAGTCACACTGGAGTTATGATATGGCAAAATCTTACGAAGCTGTGGTAGCACAATCTGTTGGCACTCTATGAAAGGTCTGATTCAAAGCAAACCAAAGTCAATGGAAGTCTTTCAAAATTAAAGAACATTCAAAAGCACTTTTTTGTACATTCCACTCTCTCTCTCATTAAAGGGAATAAAAAGGCTGCATGAATATTAAATATCCATGTTCTGATTTGGGCCAACAGTAATTTCACTCTCAGTCTCTAGTAGTAAATCCTAATAGTACACAAAAAGCAAACCAGGACCTTAACTAATGGCAAATAAAACATCAGAAGCAAATTGAATTTTTAAAGTAACCTATTATAGTAACCTATATATATTATATTAAAGTAACATATATATATATATATATATATTCAGTCAATTGAGTTCTCACTGTGATATAAACCAAAATCTGAGATTAAATTAACTCAGCAACCAATCGAACTGGTTTTAACATCCAATTTTCTTGGAAACTTTTCAACATGCTTATGTAAATCAAGGCAAATCCCAATCATTCTTACATATTTCCAAGAGAGTGTTTGAAAGCCATAGTTGCATTTACAATTTAATTTAAAAGTAAACTTAATTCTTTTACAGCAAATTAATTTTTTTTCCAAAATGTTAATCCTTTTAACAATTGGACAGGAAAGATGATATCGCTTAGGTGCAAATAGAACTATCATCAATATTTCCAATTTAATCTAGCTCAGGGTGGGATTATTACTGGCCTTAGGCTTTATCTTCACTGCTAAAAAAGGTGCATTTTTAGCTCAGGATAACTAACAGATGTTAACTATGCCAAGATAAAAAATACAGCAAAGACAAGGCACTTCAGTTTTACCACAAGGTAAACTAGGTGAGGTGAACCCCAGTGCATTTACGGCATGGTGAATTTACCTCAGGGTACAACTAAATGTTGTCTTTGCTATATTTTTACCTCAAGATAACTTGTGCATTAGTTACACCCTGGGAAAAAACATACCTCTAAACCATGAAGTCAAGGATTAAAACAAACTGGGAATCCTACCATTAACCATCACATGTAACTCTCTTTCTATTCTTACCTTGTTTTGGATTCAATTGGAACACAGGTGCAAATTGCTCACTTTTACACTCAAGCATTCTGTAAATTTCAGCTAAAAGTGTCAGTGCCGTCATGATAGCATTGCCACGTGTGCTGTAGCACATTTCTTTGCAGGACATTATACCAGCAGCAATAGAAGCAAGTCTGCCCTTTATTCATAACGGGAAGAGGAGTATGTTATAGCTTTTACCATCTACTTTATCATATCACTGCAATGTACATTTATATTACTGCATTTATAATGTGTAACTGCAAAAAGCTCTTCAGTAAATTATATATATGGAAGGATCGCTGGGGATAATCTGGAACCTCTGACTGTGACTGCAAGCTGCTCATCCATTTGGGCATTCGTGATACTATAAAGTATGACCCTGAGCACATGAGAAGCGACTACAGGGCTCTGAGAGTGAGGGTGAAGGAGTTGGAGGTGTAGGTAGTGTTCTGATCAATCCTTCCAGTCAAGGGTAGGGGCCTAGGCAGTAGATATGTCCTGGAGGTCAATGAATGGCTGTGCAGATGGTGTTGCCAGAAGGGCTTCGGCTTCCTCAACCACTGGATGCCGTTCCAAGAAGGACAAGTAAGCAAAGTTAGGGTCCACCTATTAAAGAAGGGGAAGCTGTGCTGGACCGGCTTCCCCGGACCCTTCTTTAATAGGTGGACCCTAACTTTGCATCTGCAGCTGGTAGCTCCAGGGGTCATTTAAAGGGCCCGGGGCTCCCAGCCGCTGCTACAGCAGCCGAAGCCTGCTCCTGGCAGCGGCTGGCAATTTAAAGGGCTCCTGGCAGTGGCTGGCAATTTAAAGGGCCTGGGGCTCCCGGCAGTGGCCGGAACCCTGAACCCTTTAAATTGCCACCCAAGCCCCACTGCCAGAGCCCCTGGGTGGCGGAGGTGACTCAGGTGGTGATTTAAAGGGCCCTTTAAATCACTGCTGGAGCCCCTGGCTGCCGCCACTACCCCGGGGGCTCCAGCAGTGGGGCTCGGGCAGTGATTTAAAGGGTTTGGGGCTCCGGCCGCTGCAGGGAGCCCCGGGCCCTTTAAATCACCAGCTGCTGCTGGGAGCCCCAGGCCCTTTAAATCGCCGGCCTGGGGAAGCCAGTCCGGCACAGCTTCCCCTTCTTTAATAGGTGGACCCTAACTTTGCATCTGCAGCTGGTAGCTCCAGGGGTCATTTAAAGGGCCCGGGGCTCCCAGCTGCTGCTACAGCAGCCGAAGCCCCGGGCCCTTTAAATCTTGATTTAAAGGCCCCGCCTCTTCCGGTTGAGGCCACCTCTTCCAGTTGAGCCCCCGCCCCCTCCCCGCTCAGCACTCCAGCATACCGGTAAGTCCTTTAAGTTACTTTTACCCCTGAGGGCAGGAGACAAAAACCCATAGGAAGTCCAAAATGTGGAGACCTAGTTGAAGGGTTGGATTCTGGGGGAAAACACAGCAGGGACAAAAGAGATACAAGATGGAATATAGAGGGGAAATTAATGAACATCTTAGATGTCTGTATACCAGTGCAAGAAGTGTGGGGAATAAATGGGAAGAATTAGAAATACCAGTGAATAATTACAATTGCAACATAACAGGCACAACTGAGACTTGGTTGGATAATTCACATGACTGGAATATTGGTTTAGATGGATACAGCTTGTTCAGGAAGGCTAGGCAGAGGAAAAAAGGAGGTGGTGTGCCTTGAATATCAAAAATGTATACACTTGCACTGAGGTTGAGATAGAAGTGGGAGGCAGACCTGTTGAAAGTCTTTGGGTAAAGAATAAAATACAAGGGTGATGTCATGGTAGGGGTCTATTATCGACCAACTAACCAGGAAGAAGAGATGGATGTGGCTTTTTTAAAAAAAACAACAAACAATATCAACCAAAGCACGGGACTTGGTGGTAATGGTAGACTTCAACTATGCAGAAATCTGTTGGGAAAATAATACAGCAGGGCACAAATTATTCAAATAATCCAAATATCTTGGAATGCATGGGAGACAATTTTTTGTTGCAGTTGGTGGAGAAAGTGACTAGGGGAGAGGCTGTTCTAGATTTGATTTTAACAAACAGGGAGGAACTGGCTGAGAACTTGAAGGTGGAAGGCAGCTTAGATGAAAATGATCATGAAATGATGAGTTCATGATTCTAAGGAATGGTAGGAGGGAAAAAGAGCAGAATAAAGACAATAGACTTTTAAAAAGGCAGATTTTAGCAAACTCAGAGGATTGGTAGCTAAAATTGCATGGGAAGCAAGTCTAACGGAAGGAGGTGTTCAGAAGAGTGAGCAGTATTTTTTTAAAAGAGATAGTATTTAGGACACACAAGCAAACTGTCTCAATTTGTAAGAAAGATAGGAAGTATGGTAAGAGACCACCATGGTTTAACCAGGAGATGATCTAAAACTCAATAGTCATACAAAAAGTGGAAACTAGATCAAATTATGAAGGATCAATATACAAAAACAAAAAAACAGAAGCATATAGTTTCTACAATTGCCCTTTTTCAGTCCTCTTGGCTCTCTCCTGTCCTCCATGAGATTATGTTTTAAAAAGCAAATGGCTCAGAGATCTCTTGAGCCAGTTCTTTAAGTATTCTAGGATGTATTTCATTAAGCTCTGCTGACTTGAAGACATCTAACTTGTCCAAGTAATTTTAACTTGTTCATTCTCTATTTTAGCTTCAGATCCTACTCCAGTCATACTGATTTTCACTCTGCTAGTTGTCCAGTCACAAACATTTTTGGTAAAAACTGAACAAAAAAAGTTATTTAACACTTCATTGCTGCATTTTTTGTTATTGCCTTTCCCTCCTCATTGAGTAATGGGACTAAACTGTCAGTTCTCCTCTTGCTTCTACTGTATTTGTAAAATATTTTCTTGTTACCATTTATGTTCCTAGCTAGTTTAATCTCATTTTGTGCCTGGGGCTTTCTAATTTTGTCCCTATCTATAAAAAGGGGAAGAAGGACTACCCAGTGAATTATAGACCAGTCAGCTTAACTTCGGTACCCAGAAAAATAATTGCGAAAAAAACAAAACAAAACAAAAGAACCAAACAATCAATTTAAAGCACCTAGAAGATAATTCAAGAAGAGTGTTGTTATTACTCAAGTCTTGGAAACAATCAGAATATCGCAGCTAAATAGAAAATGGAACAGATTGTTTAGCATAAATAGATAACACACATTTCAAGGGACCATTCAAAGTCAAGTGGCCTCTTTATAGCCCACCAAAATGCCATCCCTCCTTTCCCCAACTATGTCTAGAGGGGTGGCGTTTTGGTGGGTTATAGATTATTGTAATAAACCATAAATCCAGTGTGTATTCAGTCCATGATTTTTAATGGCTAGCAAAGTTATGAATTTAAGTTCTCAGGCCTGACCTTTGAAGTTTTGTGCAGTTTTCCTTTGAGGATAAGAACTGATAGGTCAGATATAGCTTCACCCACAGGTGATACAGTGTTTGTGTCTTTTATTATTTTCCTGTGTGATTTAATTCAAGAGTATAGTAATTGTCTGATTTCACACACATAGTTGTTATTGGGGACAGTTAGTGCACTGGATGAGGTACACCATGTTGTGATAAGCATGTCTAGGGCCCATGGATCTTGAAAGGTTTGTTGTGGTGGGTGCTGATCATTGTAGCAGTGGAGATATGTCTGCAGGTTTTGTATCTGTTGTTCTGGCAGGGTCTGGTGCCCCTTTGAGTTGGTATGTCCTGGTCTTTAGGTGTTTGCTTCTGATGATAAGGTTGAAGGACAGAAGAGGGGATTTCACTCCCGATGAGTCTCGCCATACTCATTGGTGACCCATCTATAACTGTCTGACCACTGCATACAACTCCAAATATGCTGAACAGCTCTGAACACTTCAGAAAAACTGAGGAACCACTTATTGCACCTCACATACTCCAGAAGGGATGACCTCAAACAAGAAATCATCACATGCTCCCACACACTTGAAAAAAAAATCAGGAAAGTTACCTGGAAAAGAAAGAAATCCCCAAAAAATCTGATGACAGCAATCCAAAACAAAAACAAAAAAAAAGAGGAACCAACTAGAAGTACTCCAAAACCCACAGAACACAACCTCCAGGAGAAACCATGGCACCAGTACCCACCATATGTACACGACATGACACCCAAACATCCATTTAACAAGATTACCCTTAACTGGAGCTGAATTATCTGTACTCTTCAAGAGACTGAACTTCTGCTCCATCACAGACTCAAATACCATCCTGACATGCGGAGAACTACAAGAATTCTTCTACTGACTCTGCCTCAAATAATTCCTTTACAACAATGATGCCACCACTCACAATTACCATGCCCCCACTGACAATCATAAGAAAAAAGAATCATTTGACTGGACACCACACAGCGGACAAAACCACATCCTTGATCACTATATATTGTTTGCTTCAGGGGGAAAAATGACTGAAATCCTTATCAAACATCACACACATCACAATCTCTCCACTGTTGAGAGGACAACTATACAGTCCCTGCACCCACATTCACTGATTAATTCTTGCAAGTGAACTATACATTCATGGGTAGGAAGTGGTGAAAGATGGCCTCTGACTTAGCAAACGCTTGCCGTTAGTACAATGCACTGAGTTACACTTACACTATCAAATCAAGGTCAGGATGTTTCTCTTTTTTTCTGTATTCATTCCACGCAACCAAAGTTAACATTAAAAATACAAAATACACAAGGCAGTACTATGGAGAAGCCTATCATTAACCAGCATATTGTCGGACAAAGATTCTTAACCTGGGAAGTTGGTTGGAAACAACGGGCTGCAAATTGCACCTAGTTGAATTAAAATGTTACATGCCAGAATCAGTCTGTTTTGTTACATGAGAGGAATTGTGTAGTGTTAGCTATGACTGCCTAGAGCCACTGTGTAGATGGCCAGTAAGGAACG
The DNA here is from genome assembly GCA_033296515.1 of Macrochelys suwanniensis. Lineage (NCBI taxonomy): Eukaryota > Metazoa > Chordata > Testudines > Chelydridae > Macrochelys > Macrochelys suwanniensis. The sequence goes on along the minus strand of CM065776.1, from coordinate 132,041,305 downwards.
TTAGGGGAGAAGTATGAAGCTGTAGGCAAGGAGGAAATGCAGTTCATTCAAGTTACTCACCCTGACCAAGTTGGACATAAAGGGCTTGGTTCTGATCACATTGTTAGATATGGCACACTGTTACCCAGGGTTTTCTGGACACAAAGCAGTGGTAACTTAACTGTTTCTCTCCAGGCAGTGTCAGAAATAAATCAGTGGAGGCACAACTCATCCATCTGATAAATGACTGATACAAACCAGAATGTTTTTCCTAAAACTACTCTTTTAGTAAGTCTAAAGCACATAAACACACATATGTGATAGCAATAGGTTCAGAGCACTCCAAATATTATTATTATCAAAAGTCTGAGATGATTTTGAGTGACCACCAGCTGGGCTTCGGGCTGCCCTCCTTCAATCCAGCTGATGGAGAGTTTAGGTGTCAGCTCCTTGTCTGAAGAAAAGCTCCCTCAGACTACTCTGAGGTGTTTATTTTACTTAATATTTTATAGCTAGCTCTCACAAAACACATAATTCATAGTAACCCCTACTGGGTCACTATTGTAATTCCTACTGGGTCCCTAATTCTAGCTTCAACAAATTGCTTATTATCTCTTATTGGCAAAGCATTTCTATTTATAACAGTAACATTTATATCTCAGGGGCACTCAAAACCAAAGTCGCTATCTACTCACTCTTTCATTCCTATGGTCTGTTAACTCTTTCCCCCTTCTTCCACACCTAGCAGTGTTTGCTGAGCAAACCCCCTAGGGTGAGGGAAGGTCCCTAGCAGGGGCTCCGTGCGCTGTCCCATCCTGAGCACCAACTCTGCAGCTCCCATTGGACGGAACTGCAGCCAATGGGAGCTGTGGGGGCGGTGTCTGCAGGCAGGGGCAGCACATGGAGCCCCCCTGCACCACGCACCCTCCAAGAGGCCACAGGGACATGCCGGCCACTTCTGGTTATGGCGTGGGGCCAGGGCAGGTACGGAGCCTGCCTTAGCCCCGCTGCACTGCTGGACTTTTAGCGGCCTAAAATCTCCTGGTTTGGCTTCAGTAGCCTTCGGGAGCTAGAGCCTGATTCCAGGAGAATCAGGGAGGGTTGGCAACCCTAAATTGAATTGGGGTCAACTTCCAGCTGTGCCCCAGACTTCCTGCATGACCTTGGGCAAATCCCTTTAAATCTCTCAGATCTCCATCTGTAAAAGGCGAATAATAGCACTTACCCTACTTCCAGGCTGTGGTGAGGATAAACAACGTATAGATTGTGAGATGCTCGGATACTATGGTAATGGGGGCCATACACGTACAATAGATAGGCAGATGGTCTTCACTGTGACTTACTGTAGAATTAATAGTCTACCTTAATAGCAACAGTTGTCTCAAGTTTCTATCTTTCTAGGAAAGGAATAAAAAAATTGAAGTGTGTTTCTGACCTGCAGCTGGTGAGTTCACTTACTATCAATCATAGCTAGCCATGAGGTTACACATTAGACTGAAACTGAACTTTGGTACAACTATTTAAAAGTAGAATTGTGTTTAACCTTGATTAGTACCAATTAAAAGAAACATTAAGAAGTGATGGCATAGAATCTTGCCCTCAATAGTGAGAGTGGCATAGGCAGCCATAAACAAAGATGAAGAGAGATCCAGATCTTGCCTTGAGGATATTGCCAGTTCCATAATATTGTTTAACCTTTCTCCTATCCTGTGTCACACATGCACAGGCAGGAAGGCAAGGACTACACTATGTGAAAGAGTGGCAACCAGACAGTGTCAATGCACTAAGTCAGCATTTTATTATGTGGATTTCCCATTCCATGAGTTAGTGAGTTCAGATGCAGTGTCCCGTCAAACAGTAGCATACCTGGCAAGGTTTCCTTCAGGAGCCACGGTGGCTGGCAGAGGTGGGAGGTAGTGCAGGGATACTGAACTTCTATGCAGAAATCAGGAGATCCATACTATTTGGGGGCCTAAACCTGCCTCCCAGCCAAACTCAGAGTAAACAACATGCATGAAAACTTGTCAAGTTTCTGTCCATTAAATGGTGAAAACCTAGCAAAGGTAGAATATGGTCATATGTACCTAAAGCTCTCATTCTATGCTAGGGAGGAATAATCAGACACTGGAAGAGACTTAGAAATGTTTGCTGTTATTCTAGTTTTTGTAATAACACTCTGGATGCAGCTATCTTTAGCTTTGCATCCAAGGTAGAAATTACTTTACAATCTTCAAATTGTCATGACAGTGGATTAATTTCATAGCATTTTCAGATCTCATTACTATTGACAGAAGAATAGACTTTCTACCCCTTCCTTCATTGCTATTTTATGCTCATTATACGTTTTTCCCCCCCCGCACTGGAATGAGCACAAGACTCCATAATGAGCATTTCAGTCATTAGCATTTTGGTAATACCTTGCTTCTGTGATAAAGAGGATAATAAGAATTAGAATACGGGATGAAACTGGAACTGGAATGTGGCATGTGTGAGGCTATTTTAAAGTTATTGCTTGGTCATTTTCAGATGCCAAAATCCAGCACATGTTGAAATTCTGTGCCTTTTTGTCTATATAGATTGTGTGATAGGCTTGATATGCTCTGACTTCTCTCAGTGCCAGGTTGTGTAATTAACACAAAGGCTTCAGAAGCGACAAAGAGTTCTATGGCACCTTATAGACTAACAGACGTATTGGAGCATAAGCTTTCGTGGGTGAATACCCACTTCTTCAGATGCATCAGATGGACCCCTTCTACACCAGAATGCAGAACTGGCCAGCAGCACAGCAGGAAGCATGCTACAGTATTGTGATGGGGCGCTCATCCCACATTGGCATGTGAAATGGTTAATGTAGATTGAGAAGGGGCCTAATTAACTTGATGGACCACAGCTGAGAGGAATCAGGTGGCTAAGCAATCCCCAGATTCAGTGAGGGAGCCCATCTGGGGAGGAACAAACGATGTCTGAAGAAAGGAAATTGGAAGCAGACGGGGCAGCTGGGAAAGTCTGCAGTCATGCCCTGGGAGAAGAGAGGAGTGTTTGGAGGCTCCAGAGGCAGGTAACCCTCAGTTACTCCCTGGGAAGAGTGAGTTGAGAGGCTGGCAAACCCAGAGAGGGGAAAACCAAGAAGACAGGAGAGGGCTCAGGGAAAGTTAGAAAGGTCTAAAAGGGAATAGACCTTGGTGGCTGCTTAGTGGAGCTCTGAGCTGGAATCTAGAGGAGAGGGTTCCCCTACCAGCCACTGAGAACTTGGCACTAAGTGGTAGTGAAATGGAAGACTGTCTGAGACTGCTGGTGAGGAGGGACTTTGATACACCATTCTGAAGTGCATATAGTGACCTGGCTGAGTCATGAAGAGGTAGCATCAGCTTGTGGAGCAAGAGAGGGGCTGCAGGCCCAGAGAGAGAGGCATAGAGACACCTTATAATTGCAGGAAAGGGTCTTGATCTTGTGAAGCTAATCCCCAGAATGGCCAGGAGGAGGCACCATCCTAGCGATGAGTCAAGCACCCCTTCACAAGTATCCACAGCAAACAGCTCCTGCACTTTGGCAAGTTCTGGGAGCACCTACAGCTGTGTGGCTCTGCACCAGCCGTAACTGAAACCTTTGTATCAGAGGGGTAGCCGTGTTAGTCTGGATCTGTAGAAGCGACAAAGAGTTCTGTGGCACCTTATAGACTAACAGACGTATTGGAGCATAAGCTTTCATGGGTGAATACCCACTTCTTCAGATGCATAGTCTGGATCTGTAGAAGCGACAAAGGGTCCTGTGGCACCTTATAGACTAACAGACGTATTGGAGCATAAGCTTTCGTGGGTGAATACCCACTTCTTCAGATGCACCCCGAGGGACCCGCATGGTTACAACACCATGAAATTTCATATGTAAATATCTGAAACCATCAATCTGAGTATTTTTAAATCCCATGACCGTGATATTGATCAAAATGGACCTTAAATTTGCACATTCGAATGAAACAATGAATTTAAGAGGAAGATGGAGCATGAACCATGAACCCGCCATGCTGTATACGTGACCGTCTCTGGGTTAGGACAGTTGTTTCAAATTGTAATTTAAGAGATATCAGTGGTCTTCAGAGTTGATCACATGGTTGTGCCTCTCCTCCTCTTTCCAGCTAATGTATCCCATTAAAAGAAGCTAAAGTGACATGTAATATTGTCATGTAATATTACTAGGTAGTAATTGGTGTAGTTCCCACAGAGCTTTTATTTGATCAACACCAGGAGAGAAAATATCGACATCTATTTTTTTTATATCGTAGAATACAACTTGAGGATGCCTGGAGTAGACTGCAATGCCCAAAGTCACATAGATATAATTCCCATGCTCTAACTAGCACCATAGATTATGATGAATGTGATAAACCCAACAGAAGAAGCAAAGTTGTTTCTCAAGTGGAAGGCATAGCAGAGGCATTAATGATACTGTATAATACATTACAGTTTTCCCTTCTATAGCATCTTCCATACAAACCATCATATTATACAGTTAATGTCAATCATAAACTAGATTAAAAGCAAAAATATGAAGCTTTTAAAGGTCAGATTTGTAGAAAACTGCTGACACAGTGGCCAGGAGGGAGATCTCCAGACATATAAAAACACAGCACACATGAAAAAGTTACTTCTCCATGAATCTTGAAGGGTTGGTAAAGGTCACAGAGGAGAACAAGACTGGAAGAATCAAATGTTGGTTTGGAAGTAGGGGGATTACAGGTCAGAGAGGGAATATGGAGAGATACCATGGAGAGTTTTGAAAAACACATGCAAAGTCAAACTAAACCCAGAGCTTGATAGGAAGCCAATGAGGTGACTGAGCATGGATCTGATATAGTGTCTTGTTTACTTTATATTGGAAATTATGAAATGTCAGATGATTCATCTGTCTTGAGACCAGCAACTAAGAAATGATACATTTTCTTTCATTAATATATGTACATAAATCTAAAATTTCTTCAAGTGCTCTCACTGACTCCATCTTGATTCTATGATCCACTTGTTTTTATTTCTCATGAATCCTGAGAGACCTGCATGGATATTGTCAGTGTAGAAAGGTCAAACGCCCTCTTGCTTCAGAAGAGACGTGGGGATTACTGACAAGGTGGATTGTATGAGTACAATGAAATTATTCAAACGCAACACTTTAAAGTATGTGATGAATCATTATATTAACTCTTATATTCACTGAGTACCAGTATCATCATTTGTGATTAATTAATTTGCTAGTAAGTGGATTCCATTGTAATATTGCACTATATGTCCAGGGACTGCCAGTTGAAAATGTGTTGGGAAATATAAGAGGTCACCAGAGCTGAGCAAAATTTGATTTTGTGGAACAGAAATTCTGAAAATTTCAATTCTGTTTGGCAACATGTGAATACACATGCTCCAAGGAGTGAGGGCAAGGGCTTGGAGTAAGGGCATGTGGCACACGGATGAGCAGAAGAAATGTGCATAGCAATACGGGGAGCATCCAGAAAAGTACTGAAAAAGGCCAGGAAAGCAGTTTTTTCTGACCATCCGATGTTATTGGGCTAGAGGAGTATTGATGAGAGCTTTATATAGTTTAGATATAGTATATATTTTGGAAAAGCCAGATAAAAACATGTTGGAAACATACTGGGTAAGCCAGTGAAGAGAATAAAGGGTATTGGCTATGGATGTGTTTGCCTAGAGTGCTCCTTCTGCTTTTCTCCCTTTGTACTCCCAAGATCAGGGATAAGGACACAATTCTCACTGCACCTGAAAACAGGCATGAAGAGATGGCAAGAGTGTATCCTTTTCCTCTCCTTGGGGAGGTAGGGCTGGCCAGGAGCTGGCTTTCTTCAGCAGTGGGAGTAAACCAGTCAGTGTTCAACCAGCATTTCTTTCCCAACCACTAGAACACCAGGCAGTGCAATCAGCATTAGACACTGATGTCTGCTGTGCATCTGGGGACCCTACGTGGATCTTTTTCTGCTGCAAGATATTCTCCATCATTGTTATCAGAAAAGTCTGAAGGCACCTCATGAAGGCAATGTCCTGAATTCTGAAAGTCAGATCTGATCTCTGAAGATACAGAAACTTACAATATTCAGGACTTGTGTATGCACCTACTGTTGAGAACAGTGTTATAGCAGTCATTCAAGATAATATTGGCTGAATAATGTATTTGCTTAATGTTTGCCAATATTCATTGTTTGAAGAATAGTAATGTAAAGTTCAAACTGGCTGAATAATGTTACACACCCATCCAATTAATAAAAGAAAATTGTGGCAAATACCGTGTTTGATTAATAGGATTAAATCAGCTCTGATTAAGGATGAAGGAAAAGTATGATCATGTAACAGCTCTGAGTCGTGATCTGCGTTAAAAGGAATCACTGAGTGATCAATTTGTGAGTGATGTCCCAATGACTAATCAGTTCCTGTGATGCCCCACCAAATACTTCCAGGTCATTGAATATATGTTCCCCTTCCCCCTGAAAAAAAGAAAACTAGACACTTCTTCAAAAACCTATATGTTAAGCGAATATTAATCATGTTCAATCTAAACTTTGTATGATAAAGTTAAACTACATTATCACAGACTATGATTCAAATAATACATTATAATTATCATCCAATTCAAACTGCCTCTTCTAACAAGCACAATCAATGAGAAAGTGGCTCCAGCTCATATACAAGTTCATGGACTGTTTGACATACATATGTTAATACATAATGAGCAGATATTACATGTGTGTATCCACGTTCCTGATCCTGCAGTTTTATCTGCTTCACTGCCATAACAACAGCCATACTGGGTCAGACCAATGGTCCATCTAGCCCAGTATCCTGTCTTCCAAAAGTGGCCAATGCCAGGTGCTTCAGAGATAATAAACAGGACAGGCAATCATTAAGTGATCCATCCCCTGTAACCCACTTCCAACTTCTGGCAGTCAGGGGTTAGGGATACCCAGAGCATGGAGTTGCATCCCTGACCATCTTGGCTCATAGCCACTGGTGGACCTATCCTCCCTGAAATTATTTATTTCTTTTGTGAACCCCATTATAGTTTTGGCCTTCACGACATTCCTGGCAATGAGTTCCACAGGTTGACTCTGCATTGTGTGAAGAAGTACTTCCTTTTGTTTGTTTTAAACCTGCTGCCTATTAATTTCATTGGGTGACCCTTGGTTCTTGTGTTATGTGAAGGAGTAAATAACACTTCCTTATTCACTTTCTCCACACCATTCATGATTTTATACACCTCTATCATATCCCTTCTAAGTCATCTCTTTTCCAAGCTAAAAAGCCCCAGTCTTTTAAATCTGTCCTAATATGAAGTTGTTGCATACCCTTAATCATTTTGTTGTCCTTCTCTATACCTTTTCCAATTGTAATATATCTTTTTGTTATAAAGATATCAAAGATAAAGATATAAAGATAAAAACCTGGGTTTTTTAAAGTCTTCTCCTCTGCATTTGCCTGCCTCTCTGCTTTTTTGCAAAACACCTTGAGAGGTTACCTCTGTCAATGCCCCCTCTGACTGAGACCTTGAGTGGGGAATTAGACCCCAGGAACTCCTGACCCTTCAGCACCTCTTCTTGGAGGCTGAGGAGGTCTCATCTCTTTGGGATCGACTGTGTGAAATTACCCAGTGGTATTCTTCAAACCATGATGTATTTAGAATAGAGAACAAATGTTAAGATACCGTTTGCCCAACATACCTCATCTGAATACTTTGCTAAACCCCGTGAGGTTGGCTTCCCTTAATCTACATACAGAGAAAAAAAAGTCTTACATCTCTAGAAATCAGTCCCCTCTCTGACCACTTCCTGGTCAACCTCATAACCTCTCTGTACTGTCAAGAGAAAGTCTCCCATATCATTTGCCTGTCCTGCTAACTGAGTCCTAGAGTTCATCATCATATCAGGTTGAGGTTACATTAATATTTCCAAAAAGTAGTGTTTAATCAAGAATACTAACTGAAGGAAATGCATAATTTTTTCCCAGACCAATATAAGGACCACTGTTACCTCACCACCTGTGGGAAATCCGCCACCTTCCTGTCTCCAAATCCAACATATGAGAGGCCCCTTTGATCTCCACTTGCTCACATACCTCACATCAGTTAAGTTGATTGATTTTTTGAGCGTATGTCCACTGTTCTTGGATATAAGAGTTAGATCATGTTCTCATGCTGCACGTATCCAGTTTCTATCTTAACTGATTCAAGGTAGCATGACTTTACCTCTTTTTAAATTCCTCATATCAACTTTTCTTTGTCATTAAATATAAATTGATGGCAAACCTAAGACCCTCTTTTACAGTGGTTATGTCTATATGGAGCTCTATTGCAATCTACACACGTAGATCTGACTGCAAAGTTAGGGCATAAATTTGTAGAGAAAAAAATTCTCCCGTGTTGACTCCAACTCCACACTTTTCCTATAGGATTTACAGTGTGAGATTATATGAGAAAAAATATTAAACTGGTGTAAACATGAAAATAAAATCCCTTTCTGTGTGATACTTGCAGATTCTTCAGAGCTTGTCTACACTACCACTTAAGTCGATGTAACTGACATTGCTCAGGGGTGTGAAGAAACGTATGTCAACTCCAGAGTGACATAAGTTACATCAACTTAAAGTGGTGTCTACACCGTGGTATCTCAATGGGAGATGCTCTCCTGCCAACATAGCCCTCATTGAGGTGAGTAATCACGTTGATAGGAGAGCACTTTCCAGTTGACATAGGTCTTCACCAGATGTGCTACGTCAGCGCAGCTGCATCAATGTTTGATCATTTGTTGCAAAAGGATGTTAGCAATAAAAACCCAATGCAAATAGTTATCTCTAGAACACCACAAAACACATCACATTAGATACTTTCTTCTCCATTATATTTTGTTAATAATTTGTTATTTGAATGCATTTGAACATGTATTAAAAATGCTTCAGCACAGTTATGTTTGATTTAGGCAGGTGTTTTGAAATACAAGTACTGAATCCATAACGATAATACATTTTATTATTCTCAGAATAAAGACACCTTAGCAATTAGATCTATTCTGTAAGGATTATGTTTTTTCTTTTATAAAGTTATGAACATTTTTGCTTCTAGAAGAGAAATTGAACTAATACTGTGGAAAGCTTAGGAACTTTCCTCAGAATGTGTTTTTCCCTATATTATTGACACAGTGGTTCTCAAACTTTTTCATAGTGTTACCCACATTTTACTAGAGATAATTTCATAGACTACTTGTCATCCCATTCACAGTCACAAAACCTTTACACAGTAATACCTTGAATGGAAAAGTATTATTGTGAAAATATTCTATATGTTGTGCAGATGTCTTTTTAATACCATTGAGGCAGATAGAAATAAGACAGTATCAGGGAAGCAACTAGCATCTTGTGGATCAATAGAAAGTTTCCTGGGGACCATGAAGAGAGAGAAAAGGCAATAAGTAAATGCTGGTTTTCAAATCAGCCTCAAACAAAGGTCAGAGATAGCTGCAGCATGGTTTTGGAGTGTAGATAACTAGAGTGAGGGATGAAGAGAGTCACGAGCAATTTCAGGGACCCCTGAAGCCTGCAGTTATCCAGGGTCCCTGAAGTCATTCCTGAAAGAAAGGGGATAGGAGATGAGTGACTGTCAGAAGAGGGAGGAAGAGTAGGGGTCTGGATTTGTATGTATGGTGGGGGTGGGAAAAGGGTAATGGTTGGAGCATTTGACATGGATTGCTCATAAATAGCAAGGAAGCAATAGCAATTGGTGCTGTGGAGGGGATGAAGAGGCTGTTCATGACTTTCCACTTTCACCCAAATTGTTCTGGGACACCATCAGAACTGGCCACGAAGCAGCAAATGGAAGCAGCAGTTGCTGGTCATCCCAGAGGTACTGCACTGAGAGACTAATGTTTCCTCACTATTGAGCCTCAAATATGTGTTTTAAAAGTTATTTGGAAAAAACTAAGCATTAGGATTTTGACCAAAACTGACTCCTTGTTATGCAGAAAGTGAACAGGACATCATCTTGAATGTTGTCTATGAATTACAACAACAAAAGCACCTGCTGAAAATGAAACATCAAAAACCATTCACAGAATATGCTCAACATAATGTACTTCACATCAAAACAGTCACTAATCTAAAAGTAAATGCATTTCATTCTCATTAAGATTTAAAGCAGTCTTTGTCAAACTCCTGTAGCATATTGCATGTGGTTTCTAACTGATGTATCCTTGCCCTGCCTTTATATGCAGAGGATCTGGCCAGTGTTCTGCAATCATTTCATAGCTATCTGCAACTGTTCAGGAATAAGCATGTCAAATATTTGTAACAGAGCTGGGAGGTGACCCAAGACCTGCACATGTCTGTAACCATATCATATATGAACTGATTCTGTTAGATTCCAATCTAAGCAGGTTTGGGCCTACTTAGTACTTGAATAGACACTTATGATGAATATTTAGGTACTAGAGGAAAATGATGATATTGATTCAGCTGAAGACACTTTCCCCCTGCATCAGTACTAAACAAAGATTTCAGAATAGTGTAATGGAGCACTGTTGAAGGTGTTGTTTTATATCAGAATTATAACTGGCCACTTATAGTCATTAAAGGTTATTGTCATTCGGAAGTTTAGTAGGCTTATAACATTTGCAGATGCCACCAAGCTGGGAAGGGATGCAAGCACTTTGGAGGACAGGATTAGAATTCAGAATGACCTTGAAAAGTGGAGATTTGGTCAGAAATCTCCAAGCTAAAATTCAATAGAGACAAGTGCAAAGTATTACACTTAGGAAAGAAAAATCAGAATATGCAACTACACAAAAGAGAGTAAGTGGCTGGGCATTAGTACTGATTAAAAGAATCTAGGGGTTATAGAGAATCACAAATTGAATATGAGCCAACAATGTGATGCAGTTGCAAAAAAAGGCTATTACCATTCTGGGGTGTATCAACAGGAGAGTTGTATATAAGAGATGGGAGATAGTTGTTCCACTCTGCTTCACACTTGTGAGGCCTCAGCAGGAGTATTGTGTCCAGTTTGGGTGCCACACTTTAGGAAAGATGTGGACAAATTGGAGAGAGTCCAGAGGAGAGCAACAAAAATGATAAAAGGGTTAGAAAACTTGACCTATGAGGAAAGGTTAAAAAAAACTGGGCATGTTTAGTTTTGAGAAGAGAAGACTGAGTGGGAACCTGATAATAGTGTTCAGATATGATAAGTGCTATTCTAAAGAAGACAGGGATCAATTGTTCTCCAAGTCCACTGAAGGTAGGGCAAGAAGTAATGGGCTTAACCTGAAGCAAGGGAGATTTAGGTTAGATATTCAGAAAATCTAACTATAAGTGTTATTAAGATCTGGAATAGGCTTCCAAGGGAGATTATGGCAATCTCATTGGTGTTTTTTAAGACCAGGTTGACAAACACCTGTCAAGGATTGTCTAGGTTTTCTCAGAGCTGTCTCAGGGCTGGGGGCTGGACTTGACCTCTCAAAGTCCCTTTCAGCTCTGGATTTGTATGATTTGGTTTGTGAATTGTTGGTCAAAGTCATGTACCCTGAAGTGGAAAGAGGCAAAAGGAGATTCAGGAACATTAAAAATACATAGTGGGGGGGGGGGGTATTTTTTAAAATGTTAGCTCCTGTAGGAACCGAAATAGCAAAGGTTAACAAAATTGATGTAGGAAATTCTAAACAATATAGTCTCCAGTTAAAGGGAAAAAAAGAACAATTACAGCAAATCTTTTTCCAGGCTAAGTAAAATCTTCTCAGACTTGTGCTTACCTCTGCCAGACTCTCAGAATAAACTCAGTCCATTCAGGCTGGAACGCACTTCTGCCAAAGCTAGGTTTCTAGGCTAACTTCAATCACAGGGTAAACTAAGGGCTTGTCTACACAGGGACATTGAGGGAAATTAGTCTGAATTAACCACGGCTGTGAATTAAAAGTGGATTAGTTAAACTACATTAAATCCCTGGTTGGGCACTCACATTCAGAATTAAAGAGGCCTTAATTCAATTTAGCTTATTCACTCTCCAAAGTAGGAGCAGGCCTCTGTCTAAGCTAAACTCTGAAACGGACTTGATCTTTAAGGAGTGGAGCAGACTTCATAGTGCCTTAGCTCCTTTCTCAGTACACTTTACCAATCCTTCCTTTCCACCAAACTCAAAATAGAGTCTCCCAACTAACAGCAAGCTCTACAGACTCCCTCAACTCCAGGAGAACTTCACCAGCACGGTTCTCTCAAGGTAAACCTATTGAGCTCTGAGGAAAGGAAACGCCAGTTCTGCAGAGCACACACTGAAGCATGGTTACTACCTCCCCATTTCTCTTGGACCAAAATGAAATTAATACCAATGACCCATTTAACTTAAACCAACCAATCCCTGGGTTCTCTCCACTCCCAGTGACAGACCACCCCATTACAAACACATGGCAATTTTACTAAGACTCATAGTGTTATCCCTGGTTTCCTTCTGGTCAAATCACAGAGTAACATTCTCCCTGTTCTAATTCCTCCTGCCATTTCAACTAACTACAGTACTTCCCCCCCACCTCTTCTTTCATTACATTGTGATATTGTTTTACCACATATAGACACCATGTCAGTCCATGCTAGTGTCCCATAGCTATGGAATGCCTCAGCTATTTGGTCACAGTCCCTTAAATTTAACTGGTTAATGTACACCACCAACTGTAAAAGGGAACAATATTACTATATAGCTCATCAGGACTTCTACCAGAGAAACCCAGCTAGTCGTTACTGTATTGTACTTGCTACAAGTCGACATTTTAAAAAATGAGCACAAATTTCATATTTTAATAATTAATTATTCGCTGTTTTCTTTCTCTTCCCTTTGTATGTCACTGTGTTTATGCTACTCACACAGTACTGTTGACTGGGTATTTATTTGGGGTCATTAGCAGAGATCAAATGACAGAAGTGATCTACTGAATGGCAGTAATTTATTATTAAATCCCCACAGAGTAAGATGTCAAATGAGCTCCTGGTGAAAATAGCATTTTAATTGGTCTTCTAGGGAATCACCTTAAAACAGATTATTGCATATTGACAGAAATCAGCAGCAGAAGAATAAGAGTATTAAAACCTCATTATGTCATTATATACTTTTGTTGCTAATGACAGCAGTTTAATTTCTGGTTAAAGCAGCAGTTAGTTCATATGGTTAAGCAAAATCATGTTATTTGACACTCTATATCATTGACATTAAATGGAAAATCTAGAATATGCAAGCCCTGACTAGCATTCTGTGCGGACATTTCAAAGTCATCTGACATATCACAGCTTTGACTAGAGAAGTAAACATATGACATACGGCAGTATAAATACATTCTTCCTGTCTTCCTGGCACATGCAATATTTTAAGCCATAACAATAAGAGCCATTTTACCTGGGGGCGAGGGGAGAAGATATTTTGCATTCTTAAATACTATACATGAAATAACTCATAGGAAAATGTCCATAGAGTTGAAAAGATTTACTACAATTACAGTAGAAAATTAGGGCTGGAGGGACACAAGTTATTGGTCCCAATGCTGTTAACACACATGATAGGGAAGAATAATTCCTTCCATTGCAGGAATTACTGGATCAAATTCTATAGCCTGTGTTGTGCAGGAGGTCAGACTACATAATCATTGCGGTCCCTTCTGGCCTGAAAATGTAGTAAGCGATGAATGCTTTGGGAAAAATACCAAACATCCCTTAGGGGATAGTTCTACAACTTTTACTCATGCTTAGTGCAACTGAAAGAACTGGAGATAAAAGAAAAAGAGAGAGAGAGAAGAAAAAGAAAGAGAGAGAAAACACCAGATGGTTCTGCTAGAGAAGCAGAACCAGAGGCCCCCGACCCCAATGACTCCATCATGCCAAAAATCCACAAATGGGAACACTTATGTCCTGCATACAGTGAGGAGGACGATATCGCTGAATATCTGACTACCTTTGAAAGGCTGTGTGTTGTGATAGACCCAGGCCAGTTGGGTACAGCAGAGTAGTCCTGTTGGTATCCAGGAAGTGGCCCGGTGCTAAAGGACCTCCCCCCAGCCTAATGAGATAACAGGAACGGGAGTATAACAGGTAACACTTACTCAAACAATTAGTCTCATTGAATTAAATAAGGTAACTCATGTAAGGGTAACTCTGTGTAAAAAAATGAAACTAGTTTAAAACTGACTGTGTGTTCCTGTCCGCCAAAGCAAACATGTATTTTCAGCAGTACCACAGTCTGGCAAAAGTACAATATCCATAAGTCTATAAGACAGAAGTATTGATAGAGGGGTAATACCCAACACAACCACTGCTCAGAAGAAGAATGGCCTTCGTTTCAATGAAATCATAAAAGACGGATAACATCCAGATTGAAATACAAGTGCTTCTGATATCAGCCTTGCATGATGATGCCACAGATTAATTCAATTTATTAATCCTTCTGTATGTATTACATAGGCGATCCAGAGCCATAATGTTCTCTGGTGTCACTCCATCCATTTCAACAGAGCAGCACCTGGAATTAATCTGTACCACAATGTCTAAGAAATAAAGTGTGTTGCAGAGATGCAAGCTTATGTGATAAATATCAAAGTGTATTTTCTATTATTTGAATGCTTTCCATTTACTATTGTAATTCAAATACTTTGAGTTTAGGTTCAGATTTTGCTTAACATTCTACATTCTTCTAACTAGTTTTAAATACAAATGTCCAAGGATAATCTCTGAATTTACTACTAAAGTAGAAAGCAGAGTCAGACATTTAAATCTTATCTTCAGACACACAGGGTTCATGTTCAATGTTCTCCTGAGGCATTTAACTATACAATTCATAGGGGTTACTGCACTATTATATATGCCTAAGTAACACTCTGAAATAATTTTTCACATATAGGGATAATAGTGTAGTCTGGGTAATTTGTATTTTAACATGTATTAGCTGAGTGTGGGTCAACCGTGATCCCTACCCAGATAATATGCATTAATACACAAATTGCTCAGACTACACTAGGGTTTTAACATATTACCATATTAGTTAACATGTTTTAAAACACACCTTTTTCTCTAATGTGGACACCGCCTCTAAGGGTTAAATTATGTAAAAAACCATGAGTTTTTTGTACCACCTGGAAGGAAGAACACTTTAGTTTGAAAACGTATACATTTTTGTAGAAACTGATAACATTACAATAACTGATATTTTTTCTAATTAAATATATACCATACTGGAGAAATTCTGTAAATAAATAATGAACATTTGTAAGCAATGCAATACTTATTTTTTTGTATTTCTAGAGCACCATGCATGTACTGATTACAATGCACTTTACAAAGGTAAGTGTTATTACAGCAGGCCAAAAATGTAATTGTTTTGGGGTGGTGGTGGGGGGTGCTGTTTTTTAACTATCTTTGAAAGCTTGGAAATTTTCAAAAAATCTTTTTTTTTCATTAATAATCTTGAAATTTTGAAAATTATTTTCTACATTTTTGACCAGCTTTGTATTAGAGATGGGGAAACTGAGGCACAAAAGTGCCTTGCCCAAGTTAATGCAGTGAGTCAATAGAAAAGGCATAGAAAACAACACAGGTCTCCTGACTCCCAGTCACTAGGTCAGTGGTGGGCAACCTGCGGCCCATCAGGGTAATCCGCTGGCGGGCCACCAGGCAGTTTGTTTACATTTGCACGGCCGCCCACAGCTCCCAGTGGCCGTGTTCGCCGTTCCCGGCCAATGGGAGCTGCAGGCAGCCGTGCAAATATAAACAAACTGTCTGGCAGCCCGCCAGCGGATTACCCTGATGGCTGCGTGCAGCCCGCGGCCCGCAGGTTACTGACCACTGCACTAGACCATGCTTATCAACAGCTAAAAGGAAAGTAGCATATCTTATGAATTGGTTTAAACCAAATTTGACATATGCAAGAAAAATTAGGACCCTGACATAACTTGGCCCTTTTACTTTTAAGCAGAGCATTGCATCAGATCAAAACAGATGAAAAATTCTACTATTGCTGACTTTGAATCATGCTGGCCAAGTGTGAAGAATGTCTGACCTTTGTGAATGAGATCTGTCTGCCGAAGTACAACGCATAAGATAGTTAATATCACTGATACTAGAGTAATTGAAAAGAGAGACACAGGAACTGTGCTGAATTTACTACTTGATTGTGCATAGGATCAGAACAAACAGTAAAATACGCCACTTTGTAATACCTCACTGATCACCATGCAGAAGGTAGCCAAGAGCCATTTAAAAGCCTTTGTTACACAACGTCCTCAACAAATCTAATAGTCATTAATGTACTATTTAGTCTGCCTGTTAGCAAAGCAATCTAATGAAATTGTGTGCTGCTAACCCATCTCATGTGCCCTTTAATGGTGACTGGAGATAATTATATTTGGCTCTCTCTCTAGTATGTACACAGGTGTAGTCAGAACAAAACTAGCAATATCGCATTGGGATTGTTTCCTCTCAAATTAAATTAGCACTAAACTCTTCAGAATAAAAGTAACATCTCTGTGGCAGGTGCAGCTCAGCTATAAAGATTATACACTATAGCAGATGCCGGTAGTGTCTGCTGTAGGAAGGATGAATGTCAACCTCAATTCCAATACCACTTTTTCATCTACTTGTACATTTCTCATACACATTCCTTTTGGCTGATATTTGCTATGTTTGGTCTTGGCCCAAAGGCATGAAGAGGATGAGCAAAATCAGATGGGATGCCTTTTGAGTTATCTGAATAATGGGGGCTGGGAGGAGGAGATACACTTTGTAACTTCAAACCCGGCTTGTTTTATGTATGTCATCAACACTTAAAAGTAACCCCCTCTTATTTCCACTGCTTGCATCCGAAGAAGTGGGTATTCACCCACAAAAGCTTATGCTCCAATACCTCTGTTAGTCTATAAGGTGCCACAGGACCCTTTGTCACCCCTCTTATTAATAAGCCACTGTAGGGGGACAAAGAACTGTTTAAAAATCTTTCGTCCTAACAAAGCCTCCTCAGGCATAGTGAGGAGTTGTTCACTTTCCCACACACTGGAGCTGCTGAAGTCTCAGCTCCTGAAAGCATTTCAGAGGCCGTGGGAGCTTTTAGGCTTGTCAGGAGATGATGAACTTTCACAGGTACTTTTGTGGGCTGGTGAACAAGTCGGTCACTAAACATCAATGCACTTCTCCAGTCTTTTGAGGCAGCAGTGCAACTCTGAGTTCTTGTTGCACCAGGAGGATACCAAGCACTTGAGACACTTACTTAGTGTCAGGACTGCTGACCTGAGTAGGAATGCAGAACAAGAGACCCATTTCATACTTTACTGGTGCAGCTGTGGAAAGAGACACTTTGAAAGTCTTAGGTTTAACCCTGTAAGCCTTATATAGGACAAGTGGAGGAAAGTCCTTGTGCTAAATGTTTAAGATGTTAGTGGCTTAACCCAGTAGGCTTTACATGGCCCACTGTGGAAAAAGGCAGTAGAGTCCTATGCATAACCAGGTGAACCTTAAGAGGGAGCTAAGTTTTAAACCCTAATTTAGATTTTCCTTTTCCATCCCAAGTCTTTCACAATACAACTATTTCTTAATGTGTTTGCAAGAACTAGAGAAATTCCACAAACCAAGAAAACCCCTGTAAGTGTATAGGAAATGGACATCTGTTTAAATAGTTTGTGACTTTCTGATTTCTGTGTTTAGAAGCCTGAGAGAACAGCAGCATGGCTAGGTAGCTAGTCCTTGCATGGTGTGTACAGTTAGCAGACATGGTCATTTTGACCTCATTATGCCAGTGCGGTTTCTTCTTATTAAGTTTGTTGTGTAAAGGGACAAACCCCATGCCAAATATTTTTAGCCAGAATTAAAGTTGAAAGTGGGTTGGGGTTTGTACCTTTACACAACAAAATTAATAGGAAGTTTTGAAAGACTTGGAGGTATCAAAAGAAAAACATCTCTCTCTTTTTTTCTTTTTTTCGAGAAAATGTTTTGAGTCCACTCATGAGTAATGTGACCATCCCAAATTTATGCCATTAAAACATTCATAGTATGCCATTATATATGCCTTTAATATAATGAGAGTCTCTGAAAAAAAGTCTTTGATTTAATTAGCCATTTTCTAATTCAACTATTTAAAATTTCATGCCTTAGAAAGCCCAGGTGTTTTAATTTTCACATGTCCTTTTTGTATACATTAATTTCCACTTTGTAACATTTTCTTCATACATAATTTATTAAACTACTGTCTCTCAGTGAGGAAAGACTCATTTACATGCAGTACAAGACAGCAGAGAAGCAAAATCCCATCGTATCGTCTTCCTGAATTCAAAGGTGTTTCAAAGAAATTACAACTTGGGTTGAAAAAGAAAGGAAAATTTTAGAGCACATGCAAATGCTGAAAATCCACTCGAGTGTTTCCTGACTGACCAAAGATATCTTTGTGAAGGTCAGA
This sequence comes from Macrochelys suwanniensis, assembly GCA_033296515.1. Taxonomy (NCBI): domain Eukaryota; kingdom Metazoa; phylum Chordata; order Testudines; family Chelydridae; genus Macrochelys; species Macrochelys suwanniensis. Next base: position 132,022,882 of record CM065776.1, on the reverse strand, counting down.
CCCTTTGTCGACCCATGAAAACCTTAGACTGATTTCCTCATCCCCTAGTCCCTCAAAATATCCTGAAATCAAGGAGTTAAACAAAGAGAGCCTTTTGAAGTTATGGCCATACTGCAATCATGGCATGCATCTGCAGCTCGTGTATACGTACCCAAGCCAATGTTAATTTAGCTAGCTCAGGTACTGGAACACTGAAGCCATTGCAGTATGGGTTTCATCATGGGCTGTCCGAGCCTGCTCAGAATGCTGGGTCATTACACGTGCGGTTAATCAATACTGAAGTGCATGCTGCTTCAGCTTCACACCTCCAGTACCCAAACAAGTTAGATTAAAGTTAGGTTGAATATATATACACTAAAGCTGCAATAACATCCCATGATTACATACCCTATGTTTGCAAGGGAGAGGGAGTAGTGAGGAGGGAGTAGTGATGGAAGAAGAAGCAAGTTGGGGAGAAGTCAGCACAGCAAATGGTGAGCCATTAAAAATGGGTTCCGTCATTCTAAGGTTTGGTCATAGACTGTGGAGGCAGATTCCCAACTGGTGTAAACCATTAGAGCTTCACCGTAGCTATGACAATGTAGCCATTGGAGCTAACAGAAAGCAACGTAACACTAACTCCCTGTAAGAATGTCAGAATCGCTCCTGCTGACCTCTCAAAGGTGATGGTTAAATTTAACAAATCAGAGGATCACAATCAGTACTACATAACCTGTCTTAATCAACACAGCTCAATATTCAGAAATGCTCTGTGAAAAAAGATACCGGAGAATCATAGAATCATAGAATCTCAGGGTTGGAAGGGACCTCAGGAGGTCATCTAGTCCAACCCCCTGCTCAAAGCAGGACCAACCCCAACTAGATCATCCCAGCCAGGGCTTTGTCAAGCCTGACCTTCAAAACCTCTAAGGAAGGAGATTCCACCACCTCCCTAGGTAACCCATTCCAGTGCTTCACCACCCTACTAGTGAAAAAGTTTTTCCTAAAAAAAAAAGGTTTGTACTCAATTGATATGAAATATTCACGTGGACAGAAAAATTCCACTCAATGCACTGCATTTCTGTAGAAGCTCTGTGAAATCTGAAATGATCAGATTTCAAGAGTTTTTAACTTCACTGCAGATTTCATGATAGGTTGCATATGGCCAAACATTATATTTCCTTTGGAAATAACAGATTCAACTACAATTATCCATGCTAGTGTGTGTACACCATATGCTTCTAATGCTTGATAACAGGAAAATTACACTGGTACGGCTTTAGTTCTTACTTTGTCTTCAAACTGAATTATACTTGTCTACTGAATTACAAAAACTTGAATGACAGCCAACGTTAAATCACACTGATGCAGTTATGACACTCATTTCTTCAAGAAAGAAAATATGAATGACAAGGAGAAAATTAGATGAGAATATACAACATGAAATAGCTTCACATTTTCTTTCAGAGTTTCAAAACTTCAGGGAAATTGGCTTTTCTGATGCATCCAATTTCTCAAGTTAGACATGTATGCCAGAATTCATCCCAGTCCCTAATCCTGTGCAGTATGGTTTTTGGGGTTATGAACTCCTCAATGCATGTCACTGTTTTGAACAAAAACAAATGATTTTCTCTGTGGTGTGAAAATACAAAAATGCTGCCAAAAAAGAGAAAATTCAAAACCAAATAGCGTACCAGTTAGGTAGAAAATTATCTAGATAAGGCTACATTTGGGATAATACTAAACAGAAGTAGAAAACACGGATAGGGAAAAAGGAGTGCGTGTTTTGGTTTTATAGCAGTCACAAGGCAACAGATTCAATAATAGCATGATGGAACTGCAGCACATTGTATGTACGATACCTCGTTTCTCTTTATGTACACATAGGCAGGGATCCTACTTTTCCACGATAAAAAACACAATTCTGATTTAAAAAAACAAAAATCCACATTTTTCCACAATTAAAATGAAATGCTTAACTCTAGTTTCCCTAGCCATATATAGGTATTGGTTGAACACAATTTTTATTGTCCCTCCCTTCCCCCGTTTATCTGAGCCTCCATTATCCAACTCACTGTATTAACCAAACCCCCAGCTGCCCAGAGTTGATAGTGGCAGGGCTCGGGCGATCAGCCGGGGCTCACCGCGCCAGCCCTGCAGGGCTGACTGCCCGAGCGCCCCCACCCCCAAATCTTAAAATAAGGGATAGAAAACTTTTTGCCAATTCTCCTGATTAGTCCATTTTTTGATTATCCATCTGTGCCCCGTCCCAATTAGATCAGATAAATGGAGTTCTACTGCCAAATTAAAGCACAGTCAAAAATCAACCACAAGAGGGGGAGGTTGTGCACATTGAATAAGTGATACTGATACTTTCGGTAAAATTTAGTTGATAGTTAATATATTTTTATTTTTTCACAAAATGTAAAAACTAAAGATTTTCTATAAAAACACAAAATCTGCATTTTTCCATGTTTTTTCTGTGGCGAATGGATTTCTAGGATCCCTGCACATAAATAAGCACGTACTATACAAATAAAATGTCCCCGTTTGTTTGTGTCTCAGGCAGAAACTTTATCCTCCATGCTGAAGCTTATTTATTTGGTTCATTTTTTGTTATTACAATGTTTAAAAAAAAAAGCACCAACACAACTTTTTTGGTTAGTTATATTTAGCAGCTTGTTGACCCAAAGCATGCATAACAGTGATTTCAGATATTTCGGAGAAAGACTTTAAAACATGAAGTACTTCATTAATTAACAATGGTCCATTCACGAAATGTAATTGACTTGTGAGAGTCAATTTTGGGATTTGTTCTGTTCTATTAATGCACCCTTCTTATTCAGCTTCTCAAAAGAAGCCTCAAAGTGCCTGATCCAGCCCTTGCTAAAGTTAATAAGAGAAGAAGGATGGCAAAATCCCTGGTTAGGGCACTAGCCTGGGACTTGAAAGACTCAGGGCAAGTCTACACAACCACTTATGTCGATATAACTTGCTTCACTCTAGAGAGTGAAAAAGGCACACACACCTGACCAATGCAAGTTACAGCTACTTAACTGCTGTCCACACCACCACTATGTTGGCAGGAAATGCTCTCCCATCAACATAGATGCCGCCTCTCACGGAGGTGAAGTAATTATATCGATGGCATACAGCGTCTTCACCAGATGTGCTATAGCGGCTCAGCTGCATTGATGCAGCTGCACCGATGTAGTGCTTCTAGTGTTGACTAGCCCTCAGATTCAATTCCACTGTCTTGCTGTGTGATGTTGGGAAGTCGTTCAAGCCCAGATCCACAAAGTGACTTACTCCCACTTCAGGCACCAAAGTCTTAATTTAGGCACCACAGATTCTCAAAACCCCTACTGAACTGCCACATAACTTTGGAAGCATCTAAAAGTCCTAGATACCTAATTTCAACCATTAAAGTGGCTGAGACACCTAAGTTCTGCCTCTGGGCATGCGCACTGTTGGATTATGTGCTAAGTGTAAGCACATATTTTAGATACATTGGACATTTATGGGTACAAACCCCACATTTATAAGTACAAATGGTTCATTTGATGCACAATTGGCCAAGTGGCCTGCACTACTGAGCCTATGAATGTGTAATGTGTAATTGTATACAGACATTTGATGAGCCAGATGCAGAGGTAACAAATGGTGATTTAAATTACAGTCAGTCTTCATTGGTGTGAATGGTGTAAATTAGTGGTAAATGTACATGCTAAGGGGCCACAAGGGTGGGGCTGGGAAAAGAAAAGCAATGAATAGGATGTCTCAAGAAATCTTAAGAGAACTGACACCTCCTAGTTTATCTTTCAACTTCTTGGCCTGTCCTTTTGGTTATTTTTCTTGCTACAGACTCATCTGCTGTTCCTAATCATTTGAGGTCATATAACAAACAATAGCAGTCAGAACATCTCATGCTTTTGGAGAAAAATCTCCTTGTAAAAAAAAGTTAAGTTATTTTGTGTAAGAGCAGCAGCATAGTTTGTTTGCTATCAATCACACATAATACTTATATGGCTCTGTTCCGAATACAAATACTGAATGCAGTTAACGGAGTTGAAAATCTTGCCATATACTTTTAAAAAATCAGTATGTCCATTTTAGTAGATACTTCTGAAGCAGATGCAGCAAATACCTATGGACCAGATGCTTCCTGGTTTTTACGTGAGTGTGTAGTGGGGTGGAGGAGGAAGGGGAAAAGGACAATAAAAAGAATCTACAGGAGCTCTCCACATCTCCTCTCCCCAGAGAGCTCTAAACTGTTCAGCTGTGAAGCTATTTGATTTATTTTGTGTGGGAGATCCCTAGCAGGCTGACCTTTGTGCTGATCAGAGGATCCAAGAGCTAATTCTGTGACCTTCCCCAGCTTGTCAAGCAGCAGCTATTTTTAGCTGGATTCAGCCCTGGTGTAACACCAGGATGTTCAAAGCTAATATTGATATGCATCTTTAATTTACATAGCAGTGCTTTCTTTAATAACATCATTTTAAGGTAGGAACGAAGTGTCGGGCTTCACTTTGAATACTTGAGCATTTGTTGTTTTGTGTCATAATCTCAATGTTATTTAAACATAGTTTTAACTGTGACTTTAGAGCAGTATCTTACAACATATTAGTCAAGCCTGGCTTAGTCTTTGTAGTCTCTTTTGCTGGAGAAAATTATGCCAAACATGACTTTAAAATCTCCTTTAATAGTACACACATCAGTGAACTCCACATGCCAGTGTCTGATACCAAGCTAATCAAGATTAATGGATTCATTTACCAGATGGTTACAATGTTATTAAAATGCAAATGGTTGGTTTCTGTTAATCGTTTAATATCAGATACAATTAACATAGGGAGCTTTACATTTTCAGTTCACCTGAGAAGCTTGAAATATAATAATAATAATAATTTTTAAAAAGCTGTAAGAGAAATCTTTTCCCCTTCACAGGGCTCTCAGCAAACAGAGCACAAAACAAGGTAGCCGTTGTAAACAAGAAATGGAAGAGAACATTGGAATACTTTGTGCCCATTTCATAGTATTAGATTGAGGGATGGAGGGAAAGAAGGAAAAAAGATCAAATAAATTTATGCTCAGTTAGGAATACTGTTGAAGTCCTGAAAAGCAACTAATACATCTGATGGGTAACAATGAACTCAAAACAGCAGGACACTGTGCCCGCTGGCCCTAACCCCACAAAGCACCTATTACAAAGGTTAGAGTGAAGCACATGCTTAAGTTCTTTGCAGGATTAGGTCCAGAGTGCTCTGCACCTGGCAAGATTAAACCCTACATGAGTCAAAGAACTTCTTTCAGTCCAGCGTAGTAACTGAAGCAGGTAGCTGAATGCCAGTTGGCTCCTGGAATTTAAGAAGGCCCAAACATTTGTTTTTGTTTGTTTTAATACATTTTATATGGATACCCAGAGGAGGGAAGAGGAGTCCTCAGACCACTTACTATGAAATATGTAACCAAATATGAAAGTTTTCTATAACTGATCCAAATCCTGCATTGCAGTGCAATACCCAATATCACTGTCAAAGGGTATACTCTAGATACTAATGGTGACATAATGCCCTCATTTCACATGTGTGACTTGATCAACTTGAATCGGGTTTCCTTCATGAACTCCTGGCTGCAGAGTACACAACCCCCAAACCAGTATAGATCCTTCTGTGTCTCTCACTGAAGAGTGTCAGATCAAAAGATATATCAGTGATCACTGAACATTAATTTTCTCTTTTACAGTCTCCTCTCACATATACTGATGTCTAGTGCAAGAAAAGAAAAGGAAAATTGAATACATGCCCTTTACTTTAGGCTGATGTGTCAGAGATATTAGTTTCTTACATTTGAGCATCACATTTTTGCCTAAAAATTGAAAAATGAGCACGAACATCACAGAAATGGATAAAAGAATAAGATCAGACATATCATTTAAGGATTTCTGAACACATGTATTATGGTATGTTGAAAAAAATGAATATATGTGGATGACTGTTTAGCTACCCATTTACAATTTTTTAGTGAAAACTGAATTGTATGGGCAGATTCCCTCATTAACAGGTAAATTTATATAAATGAAAGGGTCATTTAAGCCATAATTATGGGGAGGCAGAGAAATATATGAACCAGTAAAGCAGAACATTAAGCATTAATACTAGAGATCTTATGATATTTTAATAGGTAGAAGATTGAGCCTTATAAAAATCAACAACAAGCATGCGTTTGTTATAATCATATATATTTGGATCTTTGTGAAAGAAGGATGCTCTTGTGGTTAAGGCAATGCGGGTTGAGTTCCTGGCTCTACTTCAGACTAATCATGCAAACTGGACAGGTCTTTTATCTCTCCCTGGATCCTGTCTACATCTGTAAGGGTTAATAATACTTCCATATTCAGAGGTGTTGTGGAGATAAATGTTTGAATATGTTTGAGATACTCTGATACCATGGGGAAGGGGCCACGTAAATATTTAGACAGAGGTAGATATATGTTGCCTGTTTTTATGGCAAATACTTCACCCTATCATTTTATAGCAAATATGCTTATTTCAAACAGTATCATGCAGATAGTACACTAGAAAGAGTTAACTATTTTAGCTATGCTGCACAGCTGCAACAGAAGATCATACATAAATTGTATGATCTTTCATATTTAACTGTTTCAATCCTTAGAGACTTTAAACAAGGATACTTATATTTTACCCCCAAAATTAAGATATTTGATTCCTGGAATATAGAAATATACAATTCAAAAACTTATAGCACCTTAGAGACTAACAAATTTATTTCAGCATAAGCTTTCGTGGGTTAGTACCCACTTCATCGGTACTAACCCACGAAAGCTTATGCTGAAATAAATTTGTTAGTCTCTAAGGTGCTACAAGTTTTTCTTTCTTATTTTCATTTTGCTGACACAGACTAACACGGCTACTACACTGAAACAATTCAAAAAGTCACTATCTGATAGCAAAATCCTTTAAAAAGTTTGACCCTTGACACTCCATGGGATCTGATGTAATATGGCATTTAAGGGCCTGGAACAACTGACATTACTGGGTGTTAATGCTTTTTACAGTGAGAAGTCACATTGTGAAATCTTGGGGACAAGCCAATGGCACAAATATTGCTTGCCATTTTCTAGGAATGAATCCTCACTCAGCCAGGAGTGTGTCAAATCCTGTTGGCCCAAGAGGATTCAATTTGGACATCTCTGTATCAGCGGTAAGTCTTGAAAGATCCAAGTAGACTCTGCCACTGGAAAACAGGACCCTGGCTGGTTTTGGATGTGAACTGAACACCAAACCTACAGAAAGCAGTACATCTATAAGAGGCCAACTTTTAAACCCATCCATTCCCATCTTTGAAGTGGTTCATTTCTGTGTTTTGGCCCTTGACAACTTCCAAACTTCTGTTTAATCTTGACTCAGATTTCTTGGTTTTTCAAACACTCAGGTTTGTATTTAACTATAATCTTCTAATTATGGTGTTGTAAACTCACAGTCTTAACTATCTTAAAATTTTTTGGTCAGCAGTCAAACTGTGTTTGTGAGACGTATACTGACAAATAATCCCTCTATCTTGGTTTTCAGCGTATTTCTTATTTGGATTTTTCTTCCAGACAGACGGGTGTGGATTAAAAGTAATTTGCTCCTTTGTGTGCATTTGGTTCTTTGAAATTCCAGGCAGTTGAATAAAGCAGTTTCTTTTACCTGTTTAATTACCCATGGCTTGTTTGTCTCTGTATAGCAGTCTTATCAAACAAAAGCCAATTTTGAATCCCAATTTTGATTGTCAAGTGAATATTAAGAACTATGAATCATTGCTTCACGATAACTGGCTGCTTTTCTTTGTGAGTTCCTTCTTTTCTATATACATTTTAAGTCTTTTTTTTCGTAAAATGAAGACACTTTAAAAAGATTAAGTTCATACATAAATGAATTTGAATGTCATATGAAAGGAAATGTTAGAATACATTTATGACTTAAGGTGAAATCAATTCAATGTTAAACTGACTTACAATGGAAACATATTCAGAATTAACTTTGGACTCATTCAAAACTTGAAGTGGCCTTTTTGTATTAAAGAAATTTTCTAGTTTAAAAACTTCTGAAAACAAAGCTAGAAGGCTAAAAGGTTGTATTTAAGATGGTCAAACTCATGAAATATTATACCAGCATAAGGTCTTATTCATCATTCTCTTCCTTCAGTTTTATAACAGTGAAATTATTGGATCAATGTTGATGCACCAATGTAAAGCATAGTGACTCCAAAAAAGTGAATGAGACCAATAGTATATTAGATCCTATTAAGCACATTGCTGAGAATTGCTATTTTGAATAGTTTTTATTTGTTGGCTGGTTTTATATGATTTTATTTCAAAGTATACATAACAGTCAACATGGATTTGTTAAGAACAAATTATATCAAACCATCTTAATATCTTTATTTGACAGGGTAACAAGCCTTGTGGATGGGGGAGAAATATTAGATGTGGTATATCTTGACTTTAGTAAGGCTTTGGATACTGTCTCACATAACCTTCTCATAAAGTAGAGAAATATAGCCTAGATGGAGATACTATAAATTAGGTGCACAACTGGTTGGAAAATTGTTCCCAGAGTAGTTATCAGTGGTTCACAATCAAGCTGGAAGGGGATATCAAGTGGAGTCCCGCAAGATTGATCCTGGGTCCAGTTCTGTTCGATATCTTCATAAATGATTTAGATAATGGCACAAAGAGTACACTTATCAAGTCTGAGGATGATATCAAGATGGGAGGGATTGCAAGTGTTTTGGAGGATAGGATTAAAATTCAAAATTATCTGGAAAAACTGGAGAAATGGTCTGAAATAGATGGGATAAAATTCAATAAAGACAAATGCACAGTACTGCACTTAGGAAGGAACAATCAGTTGCACACATACAAAATGGGAAATGACTGCCTAGGAAGGAGTATTATGAAAGGGATCTGGGGGGTTGTAGTGGACAACAAGATAAATATGAGTGAACATTGTTTCTAAAAAAGCAAACCTCACTCTGGGATGTATTAGCAGGAGTGTTGTAAGCAAGACACGAGAAGTACGTCTTCTGCTCTACTCCACACTGATTAGCCCTCAACAGGAGTATTGTGTCCAGTTCTGGGTGCCACATTTCAGGAAAGATGTTGATAAATTGGAGAAAGTCCAGAGAAGAGCAACATAAATGATTAAAGGTCTAGAAAACAAGTTTATGAAAGAAGATTTTTAAAAATTGGGTTTGTTTAGTCTGAAGAAGAGAAGATTGAGAGGGGACATGATAACACTTTTCAAGTACATGAAAGGTTGTTACAAGGAGGAGGGAGAACAATTGTTCTTCTTAACCTCGGTGGAAAAGACAAAAAGCAATGGACTTAAATTGCAGCAAGGACGGTTTAGCTTGGACATTAGGAAAAACTTCCTGTCAAGCATTGAAATAGATTGCCTAGGCAGGCTGTGGAATCTTCATCGTTGGAGGATTTTAAGAACAGGTTAGACAAACATCTGTCAGAAATGTTCTAGATAATACTTAGTCCTGCCTTGACTGCAGGGGACTGGACTAGATGACCTTTTGAGATCCCTTCCAGACCTACACGTGTATGATTAGTTCAGATCTTAAAAAACATCTTTGAACTCTCTTCAATGTTCCCTGGAAAAACTGTTATAAAATATTACTCATCGCTTTTTTTTTAATTGGGTGGGGCAGGGTTTGCACACAAGGAAATTAGTAGTTAAATCATTTCTATTTATTCTGATCTGGAGGCCATAAACCAATCTCCTGTGTCCCTGTCATCAAAACTGTTCCATTTCTTCGTCATCTATTTTCTGTCTCCAGATAGAATAGTTCTACAAGTTTTATTAACTGAATAGTGTTATTACATTCATCCCATCGCTGTTCCATTGTTTTGTTAATTTTCTAGCTCTACTGCTTCAACAATCGTTTGATCTCCCATTGCTGATTCCCTCTTCATCTGAACCCATTGAACCCATCTTTACCCTACAGGTTCTCGTTAACCAATATGTAGTGAAAAAAACCCTGAAAAATATTTGCCTGCTTCATAGGTTTCAGTTAAGTTTTTGACTCAATCAGATACCCATGATAGAACGTCCAATTGTTAAAAAAATTAAATTGTTGGGAAAACATCTGACCTTATTAAATCCATGTACCAATCCATTAAATATACAAGATTAAAAACAAGCAATATGAAAACAGAAGGGAGCAAATGGGATGAAAACAGCTCACCATGGCTGGGGTTGGACAGTGGTATTGGGCAGGGGCACTTTAAGCTGAGGAGTAATAAGCATTCCTTATTAAAAGAAATATGGAAAGGGAGTTTTGAAACTTATCTTTCCCTTGCCTTTGTGACTGTCAATCCAGTGGTACATTTCTCTGTTTTACCAACAGCTTCTGGTGCAGTGGCCTTGACAGGTGCCTTCTCCACACCTGACCCAGATGAGGATTAAAAAGAGGATGAGGGAAGACATGTTGTATGAGATCCTGCAAGCCAGTGCTGCACTGGACTGTGAACAAAGGACTTGGAGGGAAACTATGACTGACAGCATGGAGAAAGACAGAGAGGACAGGAAAAAGACCCAAGGAGTCCTGACAGGACAAGCGACAAAGAGTTCTGTGGTACCTTATAGACTAACAGATGTATTAGTCCTTAGTCTGTATACAGACTATACAGTTCTTAGTCTATAAGGCGCCACAGAACTCTTTGTCGCTTCTACAGATCCAGACTAACACGGCTACCCCTCTGATACCTGACAGGACAAGAAGTAAATGCACCAGGACGTAATGGATCTTCTCAGGCAGCAAACCCAAAGGCTGCTGTTGACTAATATATGTGGTCTAGTATATAAATATATTATATATTAATATTTACTAGTATTAAATATTAATAATGTTATATGAGCTATATATATTAGTATGCATTAAGCACCAATAACATGAAGCACAAATATTCTACAAGTGATATAGCCAGAACGGCCTATACCATAACCCTGTTCACTTATTCTAAGTATCCCATAACACCTTTAATTTCCCGAAGTAAGCATTTGGCACATGCAGATAGGAAATTTGTCAAAGTAAGATGCTTTTGTTTTATTTCTTAGTACAAGCTAGTGAAGTACCTTCATGGATGAATACCAGGAATGCCAGTATCCAAAAGACATATAAGGAAGGAACAGAACACAAGCTGGGGAACTGGAACAAACTGATGGGTTGGATTTTAGTGACGTATAAAAAAATGTGTAACTTGTAAAATCATATATATTTGTAACTTGGGGAGCACACCTTCTGCGTAAGGGAATGTAACTTCACTGCACAGGACTGCTCTTGAAAGACTGGTATGTGTAGAACCCTTTTCCTGTACCATATTAATAAACCTGACTGACATTGGTTATTTAGTCTTGAGTATATTTCACAAGGTTGGCAAGTTCATCTTCGTTATAGCCTGGCAGGTAGCAAAGACGAACTTGCCAACCTTGTGAAACAATTGGATGAAACCTCTGCAAAATATGGCATGGAAATCAGTGCAGAGAAAACCGAGCTGATGACAAACAAATATGATGGGATCCGCTCACATATCACTGTCAGTGGACAAGAGCTGGAGAAGGTGAAACTGTTCAAGTGTTTGAGGACGATCATCACTGATGAAGGATCAAAGGCAGAAATTCTGGCAAGAACTGCGCAAACAACAGCAACAGTAGCAAAGCTAAAGCCAGTTTGGAGGAACAAGAACATCTCCCCAGAATCCAAACTGCAACTTCTGCATGCATTGGTCATCTCCATTTTTCTGTATGCGTGCGAGACATGGACCCTTACGGCAGAACTTGAATGGTAAATAAAGGTAGTAGAGATGAGATACTTCCGTAAAATCCTGGGCATCTCCTACTTCGACCAAATCACTAATGAAGAGGTCAGCAACATCCTCATCCAATGCGCTGGGTCATATGAAGACCTCCTGATGACTGTGAAGAAGCGCAAACTGATGTGGTACGACCATGTAACAAGATCATCTGGTCTATCCAAGATCATCCTCCAAGGAACAGTACAGGGGAAGAGAAGAAGAGGTAGATAGAAGAAGAGATGGACAGACAACATAAAAGAGTGGACAGGAATGGACTTTGTGGAGACTCAAGCACTGACACACAATCGTCAGGGTTAGAGACAATTGGTTGATTGCTCATCAGTGATGGTGCCCCAATGACCAATGTGGTTATGGGAGTGATGATGATGGTGATATTTCATATTGAAATAATGAACCAAATTGTGGTCAAGCAATTGACTATACAATTTATTAACACTGCAGACTCTGGTTGATCTACATGTCTAAAACCCCCAGGCTTTCCACCCTTTGCAGTCCTTGAAGACCTCTATGGTTGCTTCTCCCTAAACAGCCTGAACAAAATATTTGACATCACAGGGCATATCAGTATCCCTACCACTCCACGCTGGGGACAACAAGGAAAACCATGGCTTCACATACATTGACTTGTGAGATCCATGGTTAGTATACGTGTAGCCACAAAGGACTACATTTGTGCACTAAAATGGTCATAAATGTTTACTTTCTTTCTCATTTTAAATTTTCACTTAAAAGCATATAGCATTGTTTGTGGAGGGTTTTTGCACTTTCTCCATTGTTTTTTCCCCATTCAAAGTTCTGTTTTTGGAGAGCCAGATTATCTTAATTAGCTCTCAACACACATTGAAGAATGCATAGCAGTAGTCAAAGCAAACAGTTCTTGTAAATGCACACTGAGAACCACAGAATTCATATTTATAAATATACTGCAACCACCACACAATTCTCAACAGCACCCAAAGCTTGAGGCCCATAGAAAAGTCCAACACAGAACATTATTTTGGCTGACCATTAAAATGCTCATTCAAAGTTTCTCTCAGTTGCATAGCTTCATGGTGGGCTCTTGTCATTGCCCTTGTATCTGGCTGTTCAAACTCGGCAGACAACCATTCCATCTCTGCCCTCCACACTGGTGGCAGCTTTTCCCCCTTTGCCTCACATATATTATGCTGGACATAACAGTCAGTTATAACCATTGTGATATTTTTCTCACTGAGATCCAATATAGTGAGTAAACACCACCAATGTTCCTTTAATATACCCCAAGTATGTCTGACAGTCATTCTGTTGAGTCAGTAGTTGAATCTTTCCTTGGTGCTATTGAGGTGGCCAGTGTATGGTTTTATGAGCCAAGGAAGCATGGGGTAGTCTGGGTATCCCAGAATCACTACTGGCATTTCAATATCTTCAATGGTAATCCACCAGTCAGGAAAAAGTGTCCCCACTTGCAACTTTCTGAATAGTCCTGTGTTCTTAAAGATGCGAGCATCACACACCCTCCCTGGCCAACCCACATTAATATTGGTGATGCGTCACCAGTGATCTACCAATGCTTGCATAACCATAGAAAAGTAGCCCACTCTATTGATGTACTCTGTCGCAAGATATACTGATGTCAAAATAGGGTTATATGTGCTGTCTAATGCCCAACTGAAGTCTTGGAAACCCATTGCTGCAAATCCATCCACCATTTCCTCTATGTTGCCAAAAGTCTTAGTCCTGCATAGCAGGAGATGATTAGAGGTCCTGCACACTTGCATGACAAGGGTACCTATTGCGGATTTTCCAATTACAAAATTAGTTCTCACTGAAAGTTAGCAATCTGACATTGCAAACTTCCAGAATGCTATCACCACTCACTTCCTCACTGCCAAAGCAGCTCTCATTCTGGTGGCCCTGTGTTGGAGAGTTAGGACAAGCTGGGCAGAAAATCCAGGAATGTGGCCTTTTGCATCCAAAAGTTCTGCAGACACTGCTCCTCATCCCAAACATGAATTATAATGCAATTCCACCAGTCAGTGCTAATTTCTCAAGCCCAGAAACAGCTCTCTGCTGTTTGCAGCTACTCCATGAAGGCCACCAACAATCTTGAATTGTCTTTCACTATGTCCCTCAGCAAACTGTCCTAGAAGACATCCTTCAGTCCCCTGTTGTGGTGGTACTTCCTGAAGGTGGGCAAATACAGGAGAATCGTGCATCCTGTATATGCAATGTTAAGTGCAAAAAATATGTGATATGAATGGCATTATGGGATGAAGCAAGTTGACCCCTACCTCCCAGATAGCCCTGGCTGAGTTATTTCTGTCCAACAAAATACTGCACACATTTCCCAAAAGAAGCACTGTGTCAGACAGCGACAAATGGTACACTGAGATGCCTACCTGTGGCACACTGCACTTTATATCAATACAAGCATTCCTGGTGAGTACATGCATCACCAACCTAACAGCCAAGTGTGCATGCGCCAAAGTGATATACAAACTCCAGCGGCTGTACACCAATGTAACTTGCATTGACCAAAGTTTGTGGTGTAAAATTATATACAACTGTAAGTAAAGTGAGCAATCTAACTTTTGTAAACCAAATGACAAAACTAGACACTTGGATTTTGTGTAGGGTTGCCAAGTGTCTGGTTTTTGACCAGAACACCTAGCTTAAAAGAGACCCTGGCGGCTCCAGTCAGCACTGCTGACTGGGCCATTAGATGTCCGGTTGGTGGTGCAGTGGGGCTAAGGCAGGCTCCCTGCCTGCTGTGGCTCCTTGCAGCTCCCGGAAGCAACAGCATGTCCCTGCTTTGGCTCCTATGCCTCAAGCACCGGCTCTTCAGCTCCCGTTGGCCAGGAACCTTGGCCAATGGGAGCCACAAGGGTAGTGCCTGCGGACGGGGCAGCTCACAGTGCTTCCTAGCCACAGCTCTGGGTAGGAGCCGTAGTGGGGACATGCTGCTGCTTCCGGGAGCTGCTTGATAAGCACCGCCAGGAGCGTGCACCTCTGACCCCTGTCCTGCACCCCAACCACCTGCTCCAGCCCTGATCCCCTTTCCGCCCTCCAAATACCTCAGTCTCAGCCTGGAGCACCCTCCTACACCCCAAACCCTTCAGCTCCAGCCCCATGCCAGAGGCTTTACCCTCAGCCAAAGCCCTCACACCCCCTTCTGCACCCCAACCCCCTGCCCCAGCCCAGAGCTCCCTCCCACACCCTGAAGCCCTCATTTCTGGCCCCATCCTGGAACCCACACCCCCCGCCCAGAGCCCATACTCCCTCCCACCCCCCAACCCCCTGCCTCAGCCCAGAGTCCCCTCCCATAGTCTGAACCCCTCAGCTCCACCCCCCAGCCTGGAGGCCCCTCCTCCAAACCAAACCCCTCATCCCAGAGCCTGCAACCCCAGCTGGAAACCTCACCCCATCCCACACCCCAACCCCCTGCCCCAGCATGGTGAAAATGAACAAGTGAGTGAGTGAGGGTGGGGAGAGACAGAGGGAGGGAGGATGGAGTGAGCAGGATGTGGGGAGGGGGTTGGAGGAAGGGTGGGGCAGAGGTGTTCAGTTTTTTGTGAGTAGAAAGTTGGCAACCCTAGTTTTGTGTCATGATGTGCAACCCATGTTTTCTCACAAATCAAACGTTTTTTGTGCTTTAAATATATTTATGCATCTGTATGTATTTTTGTAACAATCTATAGTGACTGATTAGGAGAGCTGGCATTGTTCAAAACAATTTCAGACAGAACTAGTTATCTTTAATTCTCTCAATTTGTGTTAACTGATATTAAAAAATGAAATGTTTGCTGCCTGGACTATCTGTCTGGTGTTCTCCTTGAAGAGTGGGAATTGTGAAGATGACGTAAAAAGAAGACCTGGTCTTGCCACTACTGCATTCAGAAAACTCTGCAAGATGTGGAAGGCTAAAGACATTTAGATACAAGTGAAAATCAGTGTATATGAGATCATTGTCATGCTGATACTGTGGTATGGTCAGGAATTTTGAAGTCGGGGGAAAGCTGACAAACATAAGATTTTGACTGCAGAAATGAACTGGTTGGTGGAAATACTGAGATAGAGAAGTGATAAGAAAACAGCTATGGCAAGAAATAATGCTGCTACAGAAGATTCAAGAAAGATGACTGCAATAATTTAGACATCTATCAAGAATGGACCCAGAAAGTTTACCATACATGGCAATATATACCAAAGTGCAAGGAACTAGAAATAGAAGACGACTAAGGATGTGTTGGATAGACATTGTGAAGAACGAGATAGAACAAAAAGGTTTAAAGATGAACAAAACTATTAAGCTGGTACAAGATAAACAGTTAAAGAAAGATCTAATTCGACCCCCATCATCGCAGCTGATCTGAGAAGTGGGAATCAAAGAGATACAAAAGTTTGGCTTGAATACTTGGTGCTATGGGAAACAGTGTTTGTGGGAAGAAGACATCCTCCAGACAACTCAAATGCTCTTACATGACAAAAAATGTTAATTATCTTATCTCAATGCAAGGGTACTATATCTACAAAGTCTATAATTTAATACATTCTTATCTTTTAAATATTTCAGACAATATGGCAACATTTTATGGAAATCATAACATTTTGGTGAAACACAGCTTCCTCATACTTTCTGTTTTAGTACCCAGCTGCTTCCTCTATACATTTCAGCTGGTTAGCTGTTACTTTTTCTAATGGAAAAACAAACATCTTTACAAAAGATAGGAATTAATTCTCTGATACATCTTTTATCCTGACATAGGTATCAGATGAAGATAAAATACAACTGCAATAGGTGGAAGATTTATTAAAGGAAGAAAGATTTTGCTGAGACAGCACAGTGACACGGAAATTAAATATACAGTTTGAGGAAAGGCTGTTCAGGCCCAGTCAGAAACAGATAGACACTTTCAGGATACTGAACTTTTTACTTCAATGGCTATTTTATTTTAAAGGAGAATATTGTATTTCAAAGGCCAGATGCTATTAAAATGATTTTTTGACTTTTCTTTGAGTCTGTGTTTAATCTCAGTGCCTCTGTGCTGACCTGTGGTGAGAATGATAGGAAAAATACAATTTAACTTCAGATCAAACTTCTTTAATCCCCCACTCTCTTTAATCCCCCACTCTTTATTCCTCTCCACCTCCCCGCCCCCCCTCCCCCCGCAACATCCTATGAGTCCGTTTTTAACAGTCCTTTTCACAGCAAAAGCCTCTGAGGAAGGGCTTGACTAAGAGAGTCCCAATTCCAGGCTATTTTTTCTCACCCTGGCTTGCTTGGTGGTGGGAGAGATGGGGTGAAAGCTGCATGCACAAAATACATGAGTGAGTATGAATAGGCAGTCACACATGCAAAATGTATAGCTGCATGTACAAAATGGATAATTACACATCAGCACCCATTTTCATGGACAATTATTCATTTTGCATATACATTCTATGTATGAAGGCATATTCTCTGTGTGCCCACACATACTTATTTTGTATGCCCAAATTACGTATCTATTTTTGATAGTTTGGGTCTGATGGGTTTTCAACTCTGGGATTATGGGAATTCAAACTAAGAGGTCTCAAGGGCAAACAGATGCAACCTCTCTTTGGTTCCATATGGATTATTGTAATTTGCATTCCCATATCCCATTATCTGGTGTGGAGGAGAATATTATGCCTGTTGAGAATTGGGGCCTAATTCCATTTGTACAACTCAAAGATAAATACTAGTGTGACACTGCACCCCATACTCTTCATAGTGATATTATTATGATATGATTATAGCATAATTGTAATGCATTTAGTACATACAAGGCATGTAAAGTGTCATTGGTAAAGTTCTGATTTGCTGAATATGAATATCCTATTTGTGTGCACGGATCATTTTTGTATCCGAAGTTATGAATATTGACTATGCATCTGTATTTCACATGTAGTCACACCTGGGTAACACCCACTAGGCAAGGTGGTTCCAGTCTAAATAGCTGGTTGTGAAGGGCCCATTCAGGGGAAACAATAGGCCTTGGAAGAAGCGTATCCCCTTGGTGAGCCTTCCCACAGACATTTCGGCCAGCCTGTAAGTAATGGCTGCTATGACTGCAAGGGCATGTGACCAGCCCACATGACTCTGGACTCCATTTTGGGGACCTGTATTTTTCCACAAACTGAGCTGGAAACTGTTCTTAAAACAAAGAGTTCCTACCCTGTGCTAAAGCTATATAAGGCAGGGAGTAACATCATCTATTGTTCTTCACGCCCCCACAACTGAACACCTAAGAGAAGCTCCAAAAGAAAAGGACTTGGAATGGGAGTGGGGATCCCAAGCTGCAAAGCAAGTGCAGCTTGTGCCTGGAGAATCTGAAAACCTGATTGTAACATCAGTCAGGGTGAGAAATGCTAATTCAGAGTCAATCATTCTAGTATGTTAAGTTTAGTTTGTGTTTATGTTTATTTGCCAGGTAATCTGCTTTGATTTGTTTCCTATCCCTTATAATCACTTAAAATCTATCTTTTGGTAGTTAACAAACTTGTTTATCGTAGAATCATAGAATATCAGGGTTGGAAGGGACCTTAGGAGGTCATCTAGTCCAACTCCCTGCTCAAAGCAGGACCAATCCCCAATTGTTGCCCCAGATCCCTAAATGGCCCCCTCAAGGATTGAACTCACCACCCTGGGTTTAGCAGGCCAATGCTCAAACCACTGAGCTATCCCTCCCCCCCTTTATATTAGGTTTAAATATAAACCTAAATATAAATTAGGTTTATATTTAAACCTAAACCAGTGTGCCTTTAAGTGAAGTGTCTGGGGGGAAATCTCAGCTTGGTTACCACAAGTGTGCATATTCCTCTCCATGTTGAGGGAAGGGTGGACATATTAATGAGCGTACACAGTACAGATCCCTGTGCAGTGCAAGATGATATAGTTTTGGGTATATACTCCAGAGGGCAGTGTGTGCCAAGGGAACTGGGAAACTGGCTGTTTTGGGGGTCTGCTGTTTACATTCAGGTAGCCCAGTTTGGGTGAGTGGCGCCACCTGCTGTCGTGTTGGATGATAACGGCCTCGGTGAGGCTAGCTGTGTCTCCAACCAGCGTGAGCAGGGCCAGTTCCAGCTGAGTGGTCAGAGGTGCACAGTGGCTTCTCATGGCTCCCAAACTGTACCCCAGGGATGACAACCCGTCACAACTAGCTTCAGTGATGTCAGCAGGGCATGTGGCCCTTGGAATACAAACATGAAGTATATTTTTGTTCCTCCTGAGCAGTATCTGTTCAATATGACTCTGGCCATCTTACCTCCTTTCATCCAAGAGGTAGTTCTGTTACCCCAGAATTTGACATTCTGTGTGTACCCCAGAACTTGACAGTACTATGGTCAGCCATTTTGTATGTCCAGCCACCGCTGGCTGAACACCAAACATCACATAGCGAGGAATAATCTTAGGCCTTTGTGAGACAAAGTCAGACAACTGCATACTTGCAGTTTGTTAATTAGAATGGGAGGATGGGACAGAAAATGATGGAAGAGAGTGAGTGTTTTTGTGCCCTTGCCATGCTGTTGTTTTCGCTAGAAATACTAGAAATATTTTGAGATGCGTAGTTTGTTGAAATTAGGAAAACTAGTGATCCAATAGAAGTTATTATGCTGACCCACTAGGAGTGACTATATGTTATGTACTATGTTAGAGTTAGCTATAAAAGTTTAAGTAAAAGTAAATATCTCAGAGATTTTCTTTGGGCATAACTTCCCATCAGCTGGACAGAAAGGGGACCCCTGGAGGCCTAGCTGGTGATCACTTGAAACCATCTCAGACTGTAGATAACTACATCTGGGATGTCTTAAAGCATGCGTGTGTGAGTGTGTGCATGTGCTTGCGTTCCCATTGATTTATTCCTGGCCCCGCTTGGAATGAAACAGTTAAGCTACCATTGCTTTGGGTTCTGAAAACCCCAGGCAACAATTTGGGTATCAACGTTAGACGTGCATATAGCTGACATCTTGATGTTTCACTGTCGGACAATTAAATCTAAACAGAAAAAAATCATTGGAACTAATTTTATGCCGTTTTATTTTTTTAATGTTTAGTTTCCTGCACGTGTTTTAAAAATCCCAATAATAGGTTTTAGGATGAGCATAGGCAGGTTTCCATTGGTTAAAATAGCTTTTCCTCCAGAAATGCTTTTCAAAAACAGCTAGCAGAAAAAGTTAAAGAATTTTTTTTCAAATGTGAGTGCCTGAAATTAGACACTTAGAGTGGTATTAGTTACCTAAGTAAGAGGCCTGATTTTCAGATGAGAGCGAGCGTGCACAATTCTGACAATTTGATTTCCAGTATTGTTGTCTTAGTTTCAATCCTTTCATCAGAGCAAATAAAGACTATTGTCTATATAAACAACAAGAGGAGGAACTGACACTGATCATCACTAAATTGCTTTTATCTTTGTGTGTGCTCAAAACCCTGCTGGGTCATACAAAGAATTGCTGTAAGGGGTAGACATGAGAGTTGTGTGAAAAAGTAATTTAGACCTTGTCTAAATTGCCATTATAAAACCCCATCAGGGAACCTTGTTACTAAACTATTCTCCCTTAACTAGTTACAAACATTATTCTGAACTGTAGTGGAGATTGGAATTTGACGATGTTTTATAAGCAAGATTAAAATCTAGCCTCCACTACAAATTGAAGCTATGTTTATAACCAGTTCAGGGAAAACTGCTGTAATTGGGGTCTTTGACAAGGACATATTTGAAGTGCTGACTGAGATTTATCTATAAATTCCATTGTGAGAGTTAAACTGTTAGAAAATATTTCTTACTTTGCTCAGGATTTAACTTTCCTAACTTATCCCTTTCCCTGAAGAAGTGCTTTCAGACGTGAGAAGTCAAGAATTTCCCAAACCAAAAGACAATTACACCAAAAAAAAAAGTGGGAAGAGAGTATTTTCTTTCATTCACACTGCCAGTGATACTCAATTTAAGACAATCAATGTACTGCTAAGTTACATTTTCATACTAAACTTCTTTCCCCACAATATACCAAATATTTTTCTTTTGGAACTTCTAATTCTCTGTCCCTCTCAAAACTTCCTGGCACAAGTTGTGTCCCTGTAGCCAGCGGCGTAGCCAGGTTCTAACACTAGGGGGAGCGAACACATAAAAAAATGTGCCACCCAACCCGACATATCAAATTACTAATTACCTAATTACATACTTTTAAATTCGTTATACATATTTATTTTGTACTTAAAATAAAAACACAAGAATGATATTGTTTTACAACAAGTATGTGTGTTGTTTTGCATTTAAAATATAAAATCAGCTTTACAGAATGACATCTATTTGTATTGTATATAAAATCAAAATAGAACAAAAACGTGTGTTATTTACTTATTTTTTTAATCATATGTGCAGTATCCCTGTAAAGGATGAGTGTAAGTGCGCAAGTTTAAATGAGTCCTGTGTGTCTCTTAGCCCGCTGCCAGCCTGGGTTCTTTCACCCAGGCCAGCAGCGGGCTCTTGGTGGGGCCAGCGGCGGTACCCCTGCTGGCAGGAGGGAAGTGGAACCTCAGAGCGGCGGCGGGCTGAGCAGACTTCTCAGCCCGCCGCGTGCCATGTACACAGATGATGTTTCTACCGCATTTGATTATGGAAGCTTCTGCTTGTCTAGAAGAAAATGACACTGCTCAAAAATGATGTGAAGGTACCTGTATCGGAATGCGCTCTTTCATCGGCGTTCTTTTGTCTTTGTCGCTCTGTACCTCCACTCGTCTCCAGTGCCACTGCCACCCTTTCAAAAATGAAAAAGGCGCCACTTTTGGAAAATGCGCGCGTGCCGCTCTTTCCTCGGTGTTCTTTTGTCGGCCCTGCATTATTTTGTCGCTCCACCTCCGTCCACTCCGTCTCCACCCTTTCAAAAATTAAAAAGGCGCCACTTTTGGAAAATGTGCTCAGGTGGAGCGGCCGCTCCCCCTGCTCTCCCCCTAGCTACGCTACTGCCTGTAGCTATCATTCATCATTCATTAGTTACATGTTGCGTTATACAGATTTGGCCATCGTGACCTAAAAGAAATTTGGCATTGCTCTTTGCCAATTCATCTCTGCCTCCTTTAATAACATCCTATATAAACGTCTTTCTGTAATAATTTAAAGGCACTTTCTCCATCAAACCTAGATACGTGTTGCCTAAAATAAAGTGACAAACTCTGCAGTCAGGCACAAAATCTCTAAGGGGTCTTTGTTGAATTATCCTGTCTTTTTGTCTTCAACTGTGTTTTAATCTCTATTGTCTTTCTAAGGTGACTGGATGTAGGTCAAGAGCTTTCAGCATTCTTCTGTAAAATGGATGGCATTCTCTACAACTTTTTGGTGCTGAAGTATTAGAAACTGTTTCTAGTATGTGTTAACGGTGAGATTGTCATGACACCTACATATATATATATACACACCTAAATGTCTGGATTATATAACTACTCCATATGTTGCCAATGGACTCCGTATATCAAGAAAATAAAAACAGCTTTATGGCCGCAGACTACACCTTTACTACTTTAGTAATTAATTTTGTGCTAACCTGGCCCCACATTTTTCACCCCAAAAGTCCTTAATGATAAATAGAAATAACACCCCACTGTGACAGGATTCTTACTCATGTCTCAGCTCCCTAGCATAGACAGGCAAAACTCTACAAAATCTTGAAGACTGTTGATTTCAAAGGGACATAGTAGAGCATGCTCTGCAACCCCATGTCATTGCGGTAGGATGGAAAGGAAGTTCAGCCCCTAGTTCTGGTTAAAAGCATGCTATCCACTTTTAGTTTAACTGCCGTCTTTGTAACCTTCCAGTCAGCTTCTGATTGAACAGGTGGTGACGCTCCCCAAACCAGTCAGTATAATGATTTTATAAAAGTGATCGGACAGAAGGATTCAGGTAAGTACAAGAATTTCCATATTAACATGCATCATTCCCAGGAGATGGTCCCAGCCTAAACTATAGTTGTCTGTTGCTCTCACAGAGCCAGGAAAGTGGCACAATTCTTATAAATGACATTTAAAAAAAAATTGGACTCTAGTGCTGAGAAATATTCTTATCATAGGTTCTCCCTGCTGTTTCTGAAGCCTTTCAATTTTAATTTTTTTAAAAATTCTGATTAAAAAAAACATTCTAAGCTCTAGGCAATTTTAATGGATATTAAAAACTCATATGAACAAGAATCTAGAAACCTAGCCCCCAAAACATAATCTATAATAAATGTAAAAAGAGGAATTACTAGCCTACCTCCCACAAACAGCCAATGTACTTGGACTTCAGCTATTTTCCCAGGGCAAGTGGGAAAGGGGAACAGTGTAAGGTACCAACAAGTCAACAGATTGAGGCTCCGTCAGATCATAGGGGAGGACATGGAACAAAACCCTTTTAGATAATCCATCTTCTGGACTACTAAAGTAAAAAGTCCAACCTCCTCTGGCTGAGGAGTCTTATACCCTGATATTCAGCTATTCAACACTTCATCCACTAGGCTCTATAACTCCCCACTAACCAAATCAGATCCAGCCCACCACCAGCCTAACTACCAGTGGGGAATCATATCCCACAGCATTCCACGCTGGGAAGCCTTTCCCCATAATGAAACCTTGTGGCCAAATATATATTTCAGAGGTAGGCAACATATGGCACGGGTGCCAAAGGCACCACGCAAGCTAATTTTCAGTGGCACTCACACTACCTGGGTCCTGGCCACCGGTCTGGGGGGCTTTTCATTTTAATTTAATTTAAGTGAAGCTTCTTAAACATTTTAAAAACCTTATTTACTTTACATACAACAATAGTTTAGTTATATATTAAAGACTTCTAGAAAGAGACCTTCCAAAAACATTAAAATGTATTACTGGCACACGAAACCTTAAATTACAGTGAATAAATGAAGACTCGGCACACCACTTCTGAAAGGTTGCCGACCCCTGAATATTCCATGGTACCTGCAAGAATGATCCTTACTGTCCCACTTTCAAAGCTAAATGTTTATAAACATATTAAAGGTATTACATCTCACGAAGGTTTACTGGCATTTGGTGTGAGATCTGCACAAAACCATTTTTAGTTATTCAGAGGCAGAAAAGGCTTTTCAAAAGTTTCTTAACTGATAGGGAAAATAATGGTGGTTTTAGATACGCAGGTAACGTAAAAATGGTAAATGCATTTGTCTGAAACTTTCATATACGTTTATGAACTTAAATTAATTTCATGGCTGAGACCAAGCATGAGAAATTTCAGCCCAAGAGATAATTTATTGAGACAATTATTTTACTGAAAATAGGGGTTGAAAATGGAAGTGTCACCTCAATCTTAAAATACAGCTTCTGTACCAGTGCTCTTATAATGGACATGTAGGTTACACAAGAACATATTAATTATTTTATATTTGTGTGTCATAAAGACAAATTTCCCTCTCTAAAGAGATAACAGGCTTCTCTCACATATATACTCTTTTTTCATCTTGCTTACCACTTTAGATAAAATCCTTTTTTCTGTCATACATGCCTCAAAGCACTTTGACTCTTATCTCAGAGGGTTTTTCATATACATATATTAATCATGAACAGTGCACTGAGAAAAGAAGCTTCCAGAACCATCCAGCACATAAAATTATTTTATGACAATATTCAGCTTCTGTCTCCTTCATATATTTTGATCATCATCATATGTTCAAGGCTAGGGATCGCTTTTCTATAATAAGATACCAGCATAATGAATTCATTTTTATTAGCTATCGAGAAGAACAAAACATGCCATATTTTTCATATAAACAGTTCTCTTTCTGACTTTTTCCCCGCGCTTGTATTTTGCCATTTGGTAGAAATTACTGCAAAATGTTGTTCTGAGTGCTGTGCAGACTTGTTAGATATAACGTTTAAAATGAAAAGCTGAACTATCCCACAAAAAATAAAATTACAGAGATAGCATCCTTTTAAATCCCATCTAGTATAAGAATGAAGACCATTTCAGCTAGTGAAACTGGTTATTTGTGCCTTCATCTATGATACCAATTATTTATTGTAGGAGCCTGCAGAGAATGAGTTTGTAGGGTAAGGGGGGGCAGGAATAATTTTTAAAATCCCTTTCTAGCCCTTAGTACAATAGTATAAATTGCAAGGCGCAAATGCTAACATTAAATATACATGCTAAACTGATGTAAATCTTTCAGATTCTGGTCAAAGAGGAGCAGCAGCAGTTATGGGAATGGATGTTGGGGTGTCTTTCAGCTCTCTCCTGACAGAAGTAGGACCTACTGTTTAATCCTCAGAATTGGCAGAAAGGCAAAGAGGACTCACAAGATATCAGGTCACTCTGCCTGACATTTCTAATTGATCAAGTACCCCACTGATTCCGCGTATGAGTTTGCTGCTCTCTTTCTTTCTTAGAACAGACTCCCTGGAACAAATAGCATCAACAGAATCTAACTAATCTAGTCAGATGGGTCTGGTGAATCTTTATGATAGGAAACAACTGGCTTCAATACTGGCACCTCAAAAGGTAAAATAAGCTTCTGCTGCTTACATTCCTTTCCTAAATGTATGATCAGTGGGCTAAGGTTTGACATGCACCATGTTTTCCTTCTCTGTAGATATAGTGACAGCTGCAGAACTCTTTACAACATCCATGTTGGCAAGAAAGGGCCCAGGGTAATGAATCCCAACAGCTGTAATTAGCATGAATCAAAAAAGTGGTGATGTTTTCCTGCTGCCTTCTCCACCTGGTGACTATGGTATTGCCTTCCTGCTGTTGTCTACAACTGTTTGGAACTATTTACATTTACTTTCAAAGGGCATCATTTTCCAGCGGACAATATTATTAATATTTTATATTGCAGTTGTGTTCAAAGGCCCTAATGAGGCCTGGGACCCCACTGTGCCAGATACTGACCAAATACATGTGGACAAACCAAAATGCTTGGAACTTGAATGATACTAACGGATGAAAGATGGGAAATGGGTATAACATACATTTAGTGTTAAAGGTGATTGATATGTGCTAGTTGCATGGTTTATTACTTTTTGGATTAGAGGAAGAGATAGAGTGAGGGGAGTAGTGGGAATCAGAGTCAGTATGAGTAAGGGAGCAAGAAAATGGTGGATGAGATACAAAGAAGGGAAGAGGGAGTCTGATGAGTGTAGAAGGCAGGGAAAATCATGCTCAGACTGTCCCAGAGAGGAGGGAGAAATACGGGGCAAACACCTAGACAATAAAGAAAACCAAGAGTCCCTGTTTTAAAATGCAGAGTTACGATTGAAAAATTAAGAACTGGGAGGATGTGCAGTTGCTGCCTCCACCATTCCCCTCCCCCAGCTCTTGGCGGAGATACCTCCATCAAGGGACCTCATGCACATCTCCTCTCCCACCCTCCATGTGGCTAGGGATGAGTATGTGGGAAGTCTGAGGTCTTGTACCCATGGTTGTTTACAAAACATTAGGGTAATATCAAAGATAGGTGAGATCTCACGGCAGGGATCTACTGTAGACCACCAAATCAGGAAGAGGAGGTGGGTGAAGGATTTCTGGAACAAATATTGAAAACAGAAAACCTGGTAGTAATCGGAGACTTGAACTTTCCTGTCATCTGCTAGAATAGTAATATGACAAAACACAAAATTTCCAATAAGTTTTTGGAATGTAATGGGAAAATTTTTTTGTTTCAGAAAGTGGAGGAGGTAACCATAGGGACAGCCATTTTCTACTTCATTCTGACTAAGAGGGAGGAAATTGGTAGCAAATCTGAAGGTGGAAGGCAATTTGTGTGAAAGTAATCGTGAAATGATAGATTTCATGATTCTAAGAAAAGGAAGGAGTGAGAGCAAGAGAAAAAGGACAATAGATTTCAAAAAAGCAGAATTTAACAAACTGTGAGAACTGGTAGGTAAGGTACCATGGGAAGAAAATGTAAAGGAAATAAGAGTTCAGCAGAGCCAGCAGTTTCTCAGATAATATTAGAGGGACAACTGCAAACTATTCTGTTGCAAAGGGAGGAAAGAATAGGAAGAGGCCAATATGGCTCCATCAGGAGATCTTTAATTACCTGAAAATCAAAGAGGAATCTTATAAAGAGTAGAAACATAGATGAATTACTAAGGAGGAGTACAAAAGAATATCACAAGCATGTAGGGTCAAAATCGTAAAGGCTAAAGCACAAAATGAGTTACAGCTAGCAAGAGACATAAAAAGAAATAAGAGATTCTTTAAACACATTAGGAGCAAGAGAAAGACAAAGGAAAGTGTAGGTGTTCTACTTTGCAATAAAGGAGAGAATAATTGATAACATCAAGAAGGCTGAGGTATTTAATGACTGTTTTGCTTCATCTTTCATTAAAAATGTTCATGGTCATCAGATGCTCAGCACAATTAATATTAACAACAAGGGGAAAAGAATGCAAGCCAAAGTAGGGAAAGAACAGGTTAAAAATATTTAGATAAGTTGATGTGTTCAAGTGAGCAGGTCCTGCTGAAATTCTTCATAGGGTATTTAAGGAGCCTGCTGAAGCAATCTCGGAACTGTCAGCAATTATCTGTGAGAGCGCTTGAAGGATGGGTGAGGTCTCTGAAGACTGGAGAAGGGCAAATATAGTACCTATCTTTAAAAAGAGGAACTGGAAAGATTCAGGAACAAATTAACAATTAATTTGTAATCACCTGGAGGATAATAAGGTTGAGGAATAGCCAGAATAGAATTTTCAAGACCAAATCATGCCAAACCAACCTAATTTCCTTCTTTGACAGGATTACTGGTCTAGTGGACAGGAGGGAAGCAGTAGAAGAGATGTATCTTAATTTTAGTGAGTCTTTTCATAGTGCCACCTGACAGTCTCATAACCAAACTAGGCGGTATAGATGAAATTACTATAAGGTGGGTGCAGAACTGGTTGAAAGACCATATTCAGAGTAATTATTAATGGTTTACTGTCAAACAGGGAGGACACATGTAGTGGGGTCTCACAAGGATCAGTCCTGGATCCAGTAATAGTCAATATTTTCATTAATGACTTGAATAATGAAGGAGAGAGTATGCTTATGAAATTTACAGATGACGCTGAGCTGCAAGGGGTTCAGGAATAGAGTTCAAAATGACCTTGACAAATTGGAGAATTGGTCTGAATTCAACAAGGTGAACTTCAATAAAGACAAGTGCAAAGTACTTCACTTAGGAAGGAACAATCAATGCACAACTACAAAATGGGGAATAACCGGCTATGCAGTAGTCCTGCAGAAAAGGATCTGGCAGTTATAATGGATGACAAGTTGATTATGAGTTAACAATGTGATGCAGTTGCAAAAAAGGCTAACAACATTCTGGGGTGCATTAACAGAAGTGCTCTAAGAAAGACATGGGAGATAAATTCTCCCACTGTACTTGGCACTAGTGAGGCCTCAGCTCGAGTACTGTGTCCAATTCTGGGCCCCACATTTTAGGAAAAAAGTGAACAAATTGGAGAGAGTCCAGAGGAGAGCAATAAAAATGATAAGTTTAGAAAACCTGACCTATGAAGAAATATTAAAAAAAAATTGGCATGTTTGGCCTTGAGAAATGAAGCCTGAAGGGGGACCTAATTAAAAGTCTTCAAATATTGGAAGGGCTGTTATAAATATGACTGTGATCAATTGTTCTCCATGTCCAATGAAGGAAGGACAAGCAACAATGGGAATAATCTGCAGCAAGGGAGATTTAGGTTAGATATTAGATGTTTGGCAGAGGCTTCCAAGGGAGATTGTGGAAGCCCCAATCACTGACGGTTTTTAAAAACAGGTTCAACAAACACCTGTCAGGGATCATCTAGGTTCACTTGATCCTTCCTCAGTGTAGGAGGATGGATGTATTGATGACTTCACTGCCCCTTCTAACCTTACATTTCTACGATTTCACCAGGACCATATAGTGCTTGCTGCTGCACCCTGTTCAACTTCATTTCTAAACTACGGCATGAGATAGCGTTATTACTTTTAAGGGAATGAGACCTTATTGAGAATGTGTACAGCAAATCCATATTCTTAACTGTAGAAGAATAGAGAATAAAATGGAGTAGAGAGGGAAAGTAAGGATACACAAAGATTTTCTAAATATCCACCTACAAGTTTTATTTACATTTTAATAGCTCCCTAAAATATGCCAAGCACTAAATAAACAGAGGAAGGCTGAGGCTCCAAACAGCCAATTGTCTAAAGAGAAAACCAAAAACCAAAA
This sequence comes from Macrochelys suwanniensis, assembly GCA_033296515.1. Taxonomy (NCBI): domain Eukaryota; kingdom Metazoa; phylum Chordata; order Testudines; family Chelydridae; genus Macrochelys; species Macrochelys suwanniensis. Next base: position 131,993,817 of record CM065776.1, on the reverse strand, counting down.
AGGAGAATACAACAACTTGCAAGTAAGAGGGTTTATTTTTTTAGATGATCTCATTAACAGATTCTCTTTTTCAAGCAAAGACAGAAAAAAGATTGGGATGAAAAAATCACTTGGAAGTAAATTCTGACCATTGGCTATTATTCTATCTTGCAACAGGAACAGAACAGTAAATAGAAGAATAATCACTAATTATACTTTTATGTTTTTACCAACAAATACAGTGGGTCAGAATATAGCATTTTGCTCTGAAAGAGAATTGCATCTCTCACTCCCCAGAGATTCAGCCTTCTCTTTACTAAGAAAGAGTTATATTTAAAATATAATTGCACAAGTTCTGCCATACACTTCAGATGCGAAAGTGTGAGTAAACCACAGGACATAGAATTAGGTCTAAGAGAAAGGGAATTGAATTCCACAGCTGCTACAAATCTACTTTCCAATGTTTTCATTGCAGTTCTATTTGTAAGACTCTTAGTTGCAGTGATATATTGCCCCTAGCTTTACTGAAGCAGAAACTCAACAATTAACACTAGGCACATTATCAATAAAAAGACAAGCTTATTTAAAGGTGAACTACATGAAGCAATTTATGATATTCATGAATAAGATCCTCTGATAAACACACAAATGATCAATGTTCAGTTACTGTATAATTATAAAGCACACTGGTTTGTATTAAGCATTATTTAGCTAGCATCAGTATCTTTTCAGTAATTTTGTAGCTCACTAAGAGGTGTTTTTTGATAACTGCAACATGAGGGATACTATTAGAAATTGGATGATATTTTGGACAAATGCTTCCTTTTCCTAGAAATGGCTTTGAATCAAGTAAATGTAAGGATTGCCATTTAAAACAATGGGATTTTTTCTTTGAACTTAAATAGGACAGGATGAACTTTAAATTCTTTCTCATACTGCTAAAGTTCCCATTACCTTGGCTTTTAAGTACTGTATATATATGTTTTTACCCCCCATCTTTAAAATATCAATTTTTTAAAATAAAATTTTAGGCTTAAACACAAAGCTACCCCTAATAATACAAAGCAGGTAGTAATCACCAGAAAATGTAAAATCTGGATTTTCTTAATCATACTAAAAGCATTATTACTGAAGAAGTCCCAGGAAAAAAGCCTTAACAACAGCAATAGGCTGACATCATCTATCTTAGGGTTTGGACTGCTGCCCATCACTTTAGTATCTGAGCCCCTTTCCCATAATATCAATAGCAAAGTCCCCAGTGGATTACACAAGTATATGGCACGTCTCCCTTTTAGGGGACAAAATCTCTGCTTGGGATAGGAGTTTTGGTTTTGCTAGTTTAGATTATTAATTTCTTTTTGTTTTTAAATCATAAGAACATACGAACAGCCATAGTGGGTCAGACCAATGGTTCTTCTAGCTTGAATCCCATCTTCCAACAGTGGCCAGTGCCAGACTCTTCAGAGAGAGTGAATAGAACAGGGCAATTATTAAGCAATCCATCTCCTGTTGTCCAGTTCTGTCTTCTGGCAGTCAGAGGTTTAGGGACATCCAAAGCTTGCGGTTACACCCCTGACCATCTTGGCTAATAGCCATTGATGGACTTATCTTCCATGAACTTTTCTATTCTTTTTTTAACCCAGTTACACAATTGTCCTTCACAACATCCCCTGACAACGAGTTCCACAGGATGACTGTGCATTATATTAAGTAATACTTTCTTATGTTTGTTTTAAACCTGCTGGCTATTAATTTCACGAGGTGACCCCTGGTTTTTTTTGTTATGGGAAGGAGTGAATAACACTTCCTTATTTACTTCCCTGCACTCTTCATGATTTTATAGACCTCCATCAGATCGCCCCTTACTAATCTTTTACAAGTTGAACAGTCCCTGTCTTTTTAGTCTCTCCTCATATGGAAGCTGTTGTCATGGCCAGGTCATGGTGGCCAAACCTAGTAGTCAGAGCAAGATTCTGTGGGCGCAACACAGGAGTCAGCTGGGTCACGATACCAGGATGTCAGAGTCAGGATACAAACTGGAGGTTTGAACCACAAATCAGATGCCAGGAGTTACGCCAGATCAGGATGCCAGGAAATCAATCCAGGGGATCAGGAAGCACAAGGCTCACAGTCCAAAATAGGGTGGAGCCCCATTGTTCAGATAGCTTCCTATTCCTGCTGCTGGCTGTAGTAGTGTCAGCAGGACAATCAGCTGCTCTGGTACTCCACCAATAGGATTGCAGGGATGGTGACTCAACCTGGGTCTGGGCTTCATGGACCCCAGGTATGCAAGTGTCAGTGAGCTGTCAGATGGAGCGTTGGACCGTGGATGTTCCTTGAAACCCTGCAGACCCAGGTTTGAGACCTGTTGGTCATGACATAACCCCTTCTTCTAGGAATGCCCTCTGGGCAACTTGGGTCCAGGTTTCTCAGGGTGGCTCCTATGGAAGGCTGAACCAGACTCCCAAGTTTGTTCCACTGGGCCATAACTTTCCCAAATGATCAGATACCATAATTTCCCCCATTTGATCTTAGAATGGAGGACTTCGTGTACAATGTATTCCTCTTGAGCCTGTAGGGGCAGGTGATTGGGCTCTATGGAGAAATGTGTTCTCAGGGTATGGTTTCAGAAGTGAGATGTGGAACACAGGGTGGACTCTAAGGGATTGAGGGAGCTGAAGCTTGAAGATGACTGGGTTGATTGTTGCTGAATCAGTATAGGCCAAGGAACCAACAGTCTAATTTCTGGGAGGGTCTGTGTGTTCAAGGTGTCCTGTTGAAAACTATACCTTTTGTCCTACAGAGTAGGCAGGTCCCTGTTGTGTATGTTTATCCACATGCCTTTTGTAGTCCTCTTTTGCCTTTTCAAGGTGTCTCTTCCCTTCCTCTTGGATGTGATGGATGTGTTCTACTAGGTCCAAGGCAGATGGGTTGGGGGAGGATGTGGGTACTTGTGGATGAAATCAGGAGTGGTGCCCAGAGTTGATAAAGAAGGGGCTGTGGACTGTAGATGTGTGGTCTGCATTATTGTCTGAGAACAATATGGTACCAATGAAGACTAGTCCATCCTGGTGATGGTTGATGTAGCAGTATACGTATTGTTAAAGGATCTGGTTGATTCTTTCCATTTGGCTGTTTGACTCCAGATGGCAGGCAAGTAATGGTGCATGTGGACTCCTAATAAAAATAGGGCCTCGTGCCAGAAGTGATCAGTAAGATGTGGTTCCCAGTTGGAGGAGACATGATCCAAGAGGCCATGAAGACAGACAATGTTGTTTATCCAAAGCTGGACAGTTTCCTCCACAGAGGATAAACCTGTGCAGGGAATAAAGTGTGTCATTTTAGAAAAGTGATTTACCACTGTCAAGATGCTGGTGAAACCACTGGATTCTGGTAGTTCCACCACAAAGTCCAAGGAAATGGCTTCCCAGAGTGAGATGGGGTGTCCAGAGGTTGGAGGAGACTGCAGGGTTTCTGATGAGGGATCTTGGTGTGGGCACACCTGACAGGAAGCTATAAAGGCCTATATCATGGAGCGCATTCGGGGTCACCAGAAGAAATAGGACATTAATGGATGGGGTTTATATCACCCTAAGTGTCCCGCCAAGTGAAGTCGTGGCACAGTTGGAGAGCCCCCACCTCCACAGGTCTGGGGGGAACTTAGATGCGGTCCTTTGCAATGTTATCCTCTCCCAGGTGTCATGTGGTTCTCAGTTTACAATGGCCAACTCGGATAGAATTCTGGAGATAGAGTGCGAGCAGGTCCTGGTTGTTAGTGGTGTTAAGAAAATTATGGGATTTAAGAATGTGGGCTGGTTCCTAACTGGGGCCTCATGGGTCAGGGCCATATCTTCAGGACAAGGCATCAGCCTTGCTGTCCCTTGTTCCAGGAAAGTAGGCCAGGATAAAGTTGAACCAGGGGAAGAATAGGGCCCATTGGAGCTGTTATTGCTTCAGGGCTTCTTGTGGTCCACAAATACTGGAACTGGATAATGGGCCCCTTCGAAGTAGTGTCACAACTGTTCAAAGGCAGTCTGAATTTCTAGGAGCTCCTTGTCCATGATCTCATAGTTTTGCTCAGCAGATGTGAGTTTCCTTGAATAGTAGGCAACAGGATGAGGTATTTGCTCAGGTCCATGCCTTTGCGAGAGGACTGCCCTGATTGCAGTACTAGAGGCATCGGCTTCCACAACAAAAGCTTGAGCCATGTCAGGGTGGCCCAATACTGGAATGGTGGTGAAGGCAAGCTTCAGTTGCTCAAATGTGTGCTAGGCCTTAGGTAACCAATGGAACCTGGTGTGTTTTTTTCGGAGTAGGTCAGTCAGGGGTTCGGCTTGTTTCAAAAGAATCAAAATGAACCTCTGGTTAAGTTTTCAAAGCCTAAAAAACATTCTAGGTCATGCACATTGCAGGGTAGGGATGGGGCTGCCCAGTCGCGGACAGCCGGGACCTTGCACAAATCCATCTTGATGCCTTATGGGGACAAGATGAGATGTAGTAACTTTGCTGAGGTCTGATCAAATGTGCATTTCTCTAGTTTAGTGTAGAGACTGTGTTGTCTTAATCTCCAGGACTGTGCAGACATGAGAGGTGTGTTCATCCAGAATAGTCCAAGAATATCAATATATTATCTAAGTACACTACCACAAAATGGTCCAGTAGATCTCATAGCACATCATTAATGAAATGTTGTAATGTCGTTGGAGCATTAGTCAGTCTGAATGGCATAACTAATTATTCTAAGTGACCATTGCATGTCCAAAAGGTGATCTTCCGTTTGTTGCCTTCTTGGATACAGATGAGATTGTAAGCTCCACAGACATCCAGTTTCATGAATGTGCAGGCAGCCTCCATGGGTCCAACAACTCAAGGATCAGGGGTTGCGGGTAAGAATTCCAGATTGTTATCTGATTTAGGGCTCAGTAATTGACACAGAGGCAGAGCTGCCATCCTTCCTTTTTATGAAAAGGACCAGAGCTCCAGCTGGTGAAGTTGATTTGAAGATAAACACCCAGGCCAGATTCTCTTGGAGACATTCTCGCAGTACCACCAGTTCAGGCTCCGACACTGCATATATCCACCCAAACAGTATCTTCGCCCCGGTTAAGTTCTATGGGGCAGTCATAGTCCCAGTTTGGGAGAGATTTTCTGCATTCTTCTTTTCAAAGATATCTGTGTAGTCACGGTACTTTGGAGGAAGTTCTGTAGTTCCCCCAGTAGGTGTTTCAATGTGGGCAATTACCCTACTTGAGTCTTTTTTTTTGTTTGGGTGCAATGTTAGCTGGACCTTGGCCATTCTGTCACCAGTGTTCTGATGGGAAGGTGCTTTCTGTTCTTGCCAGTGAACAAGGGGGTCATGAATGGTCAGCCAGGAGACACCAAGGATCAGAGGAAAATGTGGGGAATGGATCACACTGAATTGTATCATTTCTCTATGTCCCTGAATAACAGCCTCCAAGAAGACCATCTCCTCTACAATTGGACCTGAGGACAGTGGAGAGCTGTCAATGTCTTGATTGTGCTGGGCATGTTCTTGTGTACCAGGGGGATCTGTAGGGCCTGAGCTTCAGTTGCATCCATGAAATTATCCACTGTTCCTGAATAGATGAGAGCCTGGTGGAGGGGAGTTTTTTCAGGGGTCCCTGGGATATACAGCTGGATAGGCATCTGCAAATGAGAAACTTGTGGATGTGGCTCAGGGTGCGTCTAAGTAAGAACTAGGGTACAGAGAAGTTCTCTTCTTTCAAGGTCCAGGATGGTTCCCCGCACTGGGCCTGGGTGGACTTCTTTGCCCATGCTCTTCGGCATTCATAATGGGTCGGCCAAGATACCCAGGCCAGTTTCACCACAGTAGAAGCACGTGTGGTGTTGATGGTGCCATTCCTTTTCTTCAGGTCTGAGTCACTGGAAAGTCAAATTGGCTTGCATGGGTTCGGTGGGTGATACAGAAGCTGTGGTCATGGTATGTGATAAGGGAGATTGCAGGCCACTCCCTTTCTCCTCCCTTCATTCTTACAAATGATTATCTATGTGGATGGTGAGGTCCACAAAGGCAATGGTGAGGTCTAGGCTTGTTTCTGTCTCTATGCAGGCCAGTTCATCTTCGATTTCTTCCTGCAAGCTCCATTGGAACTGGCACAGCAGTGCTGCTTCATTCCACTCTGTATCTGCTGTGAGGTGGCAGAAGTGTGCAGCATAGGAGGTCACTATGCCATGTCCATGTTGGAGTCCACTCCAGTTGGCCTTGGCCATTAGCGCTTGGTGTGGGTCATCAAAGATGATGGACTTCGATTGAAAAAAGGCATCCCAGTCCAACAGCACCAGATGGAGTGACCAGAACTATACACAGTATTCAAGTTTCTGGGTGTATCATGGATTGATATAGTGGCATTATGATATTTTCCCATCTTATTATCTATCCCTTTCCTACTGGTTCCTAATATTTGGTTAGCTTTTTTGACTGCTGCTGCAAATTGGGCAGATGTTTTCAGAGAACTATCTATAATGACTCCAAGATCTCTCTCTTGAATGATAATTTAGATCCTATCATTTTGTATGTATGGTTGGGATTATGTTTTAGAATGTGCATTAATTTGCCCTTACCAACGTTGAATTTCATCTGCTTTTTTGTTGCTCAGTCACCCAGTCTTGTGAGATTTCTTTGTAACTCTTCGCAATCAGCTTTGGATTTATCTATCTTGAGTAACTTTGTATCTGTTCATCCCCTTTTCCAGATCATTTATGAGTATATTGAACAGCCCAGGTCCCAGTATAGATCCATGGGGGACCCTGCTATTTACTGCTCTTCACTGTGAAAATTGACCATTTATTCCTACCCTTTGTTTCTTATCTTCTAACCAGTGACTGATCCATGAGAGGTCCTTCCCTCATATGCTATGACTCTTAGTGTGCAGAAGAGCCTTTGGTGTGGAACCTTGTCAAAGGTTTTCTGAAAGTCCAAATGAACTATATCATTGTCCACATGCTTGTTGACTCCTTCAGAGAAGTCTTACAAATTGGTGAGGCATGATTTCCCTTTGCAAAAGCTATGTTGACTCTTCCCCAACATATTGTGTTCATCTGTGTGTCTGATCATTCTGTTCTTTACTATAGTTTCAACCAATTTGCTAGCTTGCAATTGCCAGGATTGCCTCTGGAACCTTTTAAAAAAATCAAACCTTCCTGAACCTCCCAAAATATTTTGGTTGGTTTGAAGAAACAGTTTATCTGTTTCTTATTTTGGCCATTCTGCCCTGTCTATCATTAGCTCTAAGGCCAGAGCTAAGGTCCGAGTAGGTCATGAAATGAGAATTATCCAGGGTTTAAAATCTGAACCTCAATTTTGCATTGAGAATTATTTATGTGGAACTATATCATTTATAGGAGAGCTTTGGCACTCCTAAAATGTATTCTGTATGCAATGTTTATCCTGTGGAGCACAAAATATTAAAGCCACCAACACATGGAACATGTGATCTATCAGCAGCCATGGGCTCATCAGTTACATAACAAACATGGTACTTTTTTCTCTTCTCTGATTTGGTAACATAGGTAAACAGCTAAATGCACATTGAAGTGCATATTCAGGTGTAAAATCTCTATTTCAAATGTTGCTTTTGGAAATATTTGAGTTAAAAATTGTTTGTGCAACAATTCACACTAGCAAAGCTCATTGTCTAGACTAGTCATAGAAAGGGACATAAAGGAGCATGAACACAGGTAAGCCAAATCAATTAGACAATTCAGAAGAATGCTCAGATTTTTCTGTCCAACTCTTCTTACAAAGCAAATACTCAAGAGCCTCCTCATCTTATTAGTGTTCCAGTCAGTGGTAATCATGAATTCAAGCAACATGGACTCTTCAACCAGAGATATCCTCAGCCCCAGAGGTTTGGGTGAATGACATTATCCAGTTAGCAAGGGAAAAGGGAATATTCAAGAATATCTGTGAGATGTATCAGAGGCAAGACCTTGAAATCCACAGTGAGCAGCCTCCAGAATAATTAAGGGCATATGTCTTCTCCAGGCTCGGCTATTCAAACATAAGATGCATATGCCAAAAGAAATGGAAGATGACATACGACTCATTAAACTTGCTCTTCTAGTCAGACAAGGCTGATGTATCTCTTGCTTCTCCAACAGTCGAGACTGGAGTAGAAAGGCAGGGATAGCAACTAATTGAAAGATAATTATATTTTGGGGGGGAATAAAATCAGGCATCCAGTGCAACACAAAATGGTTGTTAATGCAAACCATCCACTGTTATCTCTCAAACACTGAAAAGTTACTATCTGGGAAACAGTCAAGTCTTGTTGGAGTGGACAAGAGGAAAAAGAAGCAGATGCTCTGTTTGGCATATTACTAAAGCATACTGTGTGTTGATAAAATATGAGAGCAACAAGAAAAATGCAGCTATGAATGAGAGATTAAATAAACTCCTGAAAAATAATTTAGTTAGTCTGAAGATAAGAATCTGTCCCGTTACACAATACTGTATAAATTTACTACACACAAAGTTTGTGGATGTAGAAATACAACTGGACCTGGTACTTGCTATTTGAACTTATAGTGAGAACATAAGTGCCAATCTCGTTTTCTCCTTTGTCTTCTATATGATACATCAGGTTGAAACTTATAATTTGACATGATGTGAAAAATGTAATGTTATATCAATGGAGGTTGCAAACAATCATTTTTAGTTGGGGGAATAAGATGAGTAAATAGAAAGATAGCAAGACGCAATTACAAAAAACCTTGAGCTGCATTCCCATATGAGAAAGATACCTACATTGGCCTGTCTCTTTTCATTATGTGTGTTGATTTCAAATTCAGACCCTTTCCAATAAAACATAAATTTAATTTTATCAAACTACATTCCCTTCTAATAATTCATGTGACAACTGAGAAAATCAATACAAAAACTGAAACAAACTAAACAGTTCTTTAGTGAAAACTTGAATGTCGTTAATTTGCCATCTCAAGCATCGGAGTTTTCCTTGTGCATTGCATGACTAGGCTCCATGGCTCCAAATTTAAAATGATATGTCTAAGAATAAGACATTTGCTACAACATTCCATTCACAACACAATCATGCATACCTGTTTATATAGGGCCAGATTCTGATACCTTTACCCATGCTTACTATGTATGTAGTCCGTACTACAGTAGTTTTCAAAATGATTTTTCTTGGGGTTTATTTTAAAGGGAAAAAAAGATTCCATATGTACAATGTTTGACTATATACCATGGAATGTCCCTCTTCATATCCCTTGTGGGGTCTACAGGAAGGAGACACTATCCTGAAAACCTTAGTATATGGATAACTTTTACCTTACAAGATGCACAATGACTGAGGCATGGCTCCTGCTTAATTTAATGTGAACTTTATAATGAAGGAAGAAAGAAGCCAAGCCCTTGCTTCATTCACTGCATGCCTTCACAGTAGGAAGAAATGTTTCCATTAAAAATAAACTCCCAAGCTCAGACCCTTATTCCCAAATCTGGCAGAGGCTGTGTGTGCCCTGGAGGCAGCTTCTCTGCCTCTAGCAGAGGGGTAAAATAAATGTCTGTTTTGCTTTCTAGTTATTTCCTTGGACTGGGTGGAAGAATAGGCACTGATGTCCTGTCATGGGACCGTATGAAGTCTTGCATGGATGAGGCTGTAGGTAGGAAGTGAAGAAACAAAAATTGGAGAATCCTAGAGGAACTATGACACATACAGTTCCAAGGCTAAAATCTCAAGCTTCACTCTGAATGTTGTTTTATGTTATACTCATAGACCCTGAAAGAAAATATTAATTTTGCAGTATGTGAATGTTTGAACTTTTCAGACCTTATATTTTGCAGTATCTGAATTAAATATTAACATGCTGATAATTAAAAATGTTGACATTTTAAACACTCACACTATTAAATATTAATCTCACCAGAAAGTTTTATGACACTGCAGATGTTAAGATACATTGCCTTTTTTAGGATTTCTAATTGTAAAACAATGCAGCTATGGTTAATCATACCTAGTAGAAAGACGAGCTTTAGCAATATAGAATTTAAAGACTATCAATAAAGGAAAGATTTGGTGAAAAATGTCCAGGATATTTTGAAGAACTGTGGGTGTTTTAAACTTCAATGTCACACTTCTTAAGTTTGGTGTTAGAAGTATCACTATAATGCAGAATGAAAGATATACCAATTCACTGGGCCAAAAAATCCCTAACACATCTCCACTGACCTCATTCACTTCAAGAAAATTACGAACAGCACTATTCAGCTGGATTCGGACAACTACCCGGGCACTGAACCCAACCCCTGTCTCCTCTCCTCTCAATGCTTTCTATTCCTTTTACATGACTGATTCTTTTAGCCCCCCTTCTAGCCCAGACTTCTTCCATGGAGGTACTTAGAGGGGGTGAGTTTCATAGAATCATAGAATCAGAAAATCTCAGGGTTGGAAGGGACCTCAGGAGGTCATCTAGTCCAACCCCCTGCTCAAAGCAGGACCAAACCCAACTAAAAGAGTTTGGCCTACTCTTTCCCAGAGGGAATGCATTTTGATTTCTCTTTCCTGCAAGTTTTCTTGTTTGGTTTGCTTTATAAATATGTAATCATACACAGACATCTGCAGAACCAGGAAAGGAAATAAGTCACCTTGTCATTCTCCTTACCCCACCTCAACCATCTTCACTTATGAAATTTTCTTCTTTAGGCCTCTATGATATCACTGTCTGACTGTTTTGTTAATAGATTTTATTTGTCCCATACAAATCTCCAAGTGCCTTACCCATAATTCAAATTACAATAACCACACCACAGCAAACAGATAAATTAACTCCCAAAAAGGAGGGAGCATTCAAGAATCAAATAGAGGTACCAGTTTACCTCAGCAAACAATAAAAATGAAAAGACTCCATACTGCTGAATCTTACCCTCATCCTTCCCCAAAATCCCAAACAAATGACTTTTGCAAACTCTGAGCTTCTCTCCAAGATAAAATGACTGTGTTATGTATTTACATGATCCCCATTTGTCATAACAGAGCTTCTTCCATTATAGTAAAGTAAAGTACACCTTCACCTGTGAGTCTTCCATAATTAAGCCAAGGTCATAACCAGAAGGCCTCAGGTACACAGTCCTGTTTTGGGAAGGTAGGGACTACAGTAAAGTAAATATTTTTTCTTTGTCATCTTTAATTTCTACAATTCTATATAATGCTATATTAGGGTGGGAGTTTGCTTTCATTTGCCATTGACCTCAATATGAACAGGATATAATCAGAGGCTAAGATTTTCAGCACTACCTAGAGGATTCCCATTTAATGTAATGGGAAAATAAATTCCCTAAATGACAAAGTTTCAGCTGGATTGTACAAATGAATGGTTCTGTTTTTCATTTTGAGAGATGTGTGTGTGTGTGTGTGTGTGTGTACACATACATATGGGAAAACTTGGAATGGTGTGAAGTGAATAAAATTGTCTAGACATATTACATTTTAAGGATTTTGAGAGAAGTCATAGATTTACAGCACACATTAACATTCACACCTTTTGAAGATTTGACTAAGAAATACCTAGTTACCAGAGTAGTTATAAAAGAGAGCACTGCAAAGATTCTGCCATGACTTCACACACTATGTTCTTCATTCATATACCAATTTTGATGTTTTTTACCTGTATTGTATTTTAATAGAATACTGAATTAAAAAGCACTGAATCCAGTGGCAACACATTTTTCATTTTAACAGAACATTGTATAATTTCACAGTGGCCAAAAATGCTGTTTATGCTATTAGATGAAAGACGACGACTTCAGTAACTGTTCATCTCAAAATCCCAAATGTATTGCTTCTGCAAATCCCCACAAATGGATTTCTATGCCCTGTCATACAAAATCAGCAGTAGTGATGATAATAAGATATATAGTAAGCTGCCTATACCACAGGAAATGTGAAAATGATTAAGTGATATATAAACAGCTTCCTTGGATCTAGTGCGGATCCCTGAACCCTAACTATCCATCAATTTTTCTCTGACTCTGGACATATACTTTAAATCTCCCAAGTACACTGGAGGATGCAGGGTCAGGTTCAATCTGGATTTGCAAAGACAACATGATACATTCAGAGAACCATAGTTACTGGAGAAAAACCTTTGCCTTGCATGATGTTGCCTCTGCATATTTGCATATTTCTTGTGTAGAAAGCTACCTAGTAGTGTGTGTCCTTAGGAGTACTACTGGTTAAAACCTAAAGCACTACTCTCCCTTGTTAGCTCTCTGTATGTATGAGGCATGTTGTATCCATTCTTCTATATGGCTCAGAAACATGGATGATTTACGCCAAATGTACCGAAAGTCTAAACAGCTTTCATATGAGATTCTTGCATAAAATTCTTCGGATAAGATGATAAGACAGGGTGACAAATGTGGAAGTGTTAAATTATGTCATGTCATTCAGGGGAATGTTAATTAGTAAGAAAAGACTCAGGTGACTTGGACATGTCAAGCGAATGCTGGATTACAGGATCCCAAAGAACGTGCTGTACTCTGAAGGTCAAGGAAGAGAAGCAGACTGCTGTGCAGATTTGGGGATGCTTGCAAAGATGACTTAGTATCCTTTGACATCTCTGTGGATGATTAGGAAAGGAGTGCAGAATGCTGCTTTGGTTGGTGGAGTCAGTTTGTATATGGAGCAAGGTGTTGCAAGGCAGAGTGGATTTTTGATGACCGCTATCAGAGGAGGGAATAATGTGCTGCTCGGATTCAGAGCATTGCTAGTGCATGGGTGTGCCCTACCTGTGGACAAGACTATCACTTGCGCATCAGATTTAGCAGCCATTAAAGAACTCATCGACACATACACCATGCTTTGTAAAGAGCGACAGTCCCATTGACTACTCTCCCGAACTGAGCATTCAGTCTAGCCTAAATAACAGAGGAATAATTCTTCCTAATACTATAAGTACAATGGGCAGAAGCAGACATATTGGTGGGGCCACTTTCTCCTAACAGCTATCATAGTGTGCTAATCCTTGGAGGAAAAAGCCCTAACAAGCTATTGAGAAAGCAGCAAACTTTAAAACATTGACAACTACTAACATTTTTAAACAATTGAGCCAAACTCCCAAACCCTAACATTGCCCTACAAAAGGGGAGAGTTGCATTCTGTGACTGTACCACCCAGTGGAGAGGAACTGAGAGACAACAAAGCAATGGGGAGGTTTGTAGAAAACTGTTACAGAACACTTGTGCTGAGGAACATGAGAGGTTTTCATGGCACATGACAGGGTATGAGACCCTTAGAGTGAGACCGGCAGAGGCAATGTCATGAAAGAGAGCTCATAACTACACAGGAGAGTACATATTGGTGCTGGAATGTTTGACTGATAGTTTAAGATTTGTTCAGTTTATAAAGCCTATTGCACATATAAGCCAGACATCAATAAGCTACCTCCTTATCTTTGATTACTACCAGTGTGTTTACCAGTTAAACAACAAACTCATAAATCTTTGGTATTTTTGTATCCCAAGCAGTCAAAGTTAATGTAGTTTTTGATTGTTATTTGAAGAGATCTTGCAGACATACGTAATCAGCCATATCATTAATATGCCGCAGAAATGATAGATTTTGCTGTGACTGAAAGCTGGAAGTGGAAGTGTCAGGTGATAACTCCCTAGAGTTATGACTAGCAGAAACCAGTATTTTGGTAGCTCCTGGGCTGATTTTTATCAGTAGCAAAGGTTGTCAGCCTGTTTATTTAGTAACTGGTTGACATGTAGCATCAAAATGACAAAACAACAATGAGACTTTCTTAAAAGTCTTTTTCAGAGAAATGTTTGATGTGTTGGTGTCATGGTTACAGGGCAAGCTGTGCTTTAGATCCCCCTTTTGTGCCTCTCCAGTGCTTCCTTCAGGTGATAGACTTCACTCCTTCACCTCTCTCGAGGGTGGAACTACACAGTTCTTCCACTCCTAGACTGGGTCTCAGGGCTGCAGCTCCCAACATACCACCCGTGTTAACATAATAAGCACAAATGGGTTTGGCACCTTTTCCTCTGGGAGCCTGTGGCAGCAGCTGACTAAAATGACTCAAAAACAGGATCTTCAAAACAAATTATTTATTTACCCGAAGAGACACAGTATGCAGAGGCAAGGGAAAAAACAACAAAAGACCTACATGCTGGGTCTTACTTACACTTCATTCTTTCCTTGCAAGTGTTGGGTAAGTTCCTCAGCCCAGACATCCTTACTCCTGAGCTGGGAATGACAGTCTGCTTACTGTCAGTGTTGCATCCGACGAAGTGGGTATTCACCCACGAAAGCTTATGCTCCAATACCTCTGTTAGTCTATAAGGTGCCACAGGACCCTTTGTCGAGTCTGCTTACTGCAGCTTCTCCCTCTGTGTCTGTTCTTTGGCAGCTGTTCACAGACCACTCAGCCCTTTTCTCTGTTCCCTTCCTGACTATGCCTGGGATCTATAAGATATTTCCATTCCTTTTGATCCTAGGTTCAGGCCTGGGAAGAATAAACCTTGCTAGCCTGGCTGGAGCCAGGCAGGGGCATTCCCCAGCTAATAATTCCTCTCATTGTTCCCTTAAGGTGCTTCATCTCTCTCATTGTTTCATTTCCTGCTGGTTTCCTTCCTTTTTCATTTAACTCTATGCAGTCAGGCAGGAGAATATCGAACAGGTAAACTGAGGTGCATATAATATTCATAAAAATGATACACATAGCCCCTTCATTCTTCACAATGCTAACAGAGAAGTACATTTTACATTTACAGACAATAATAGGTTGCAAATATAAAGCACTTATTTTGACTGTGATATATCAGTATATTTACAATACAGAATGTTGCTGTTAAAATTGTAAAAAACAGTAGCCAGATTATTTTCTCATTTACACTGGTGTATATCTGGAATACCTAAATTGGTCATATATTTTTAATATATCCCATATCACAATGATATTACTGACTCTAGTCAGCTAGTAGGGTGGCTTCATTGATATGTCTTGACTGTGGTTACAGATCAAATTGCTATTAGTCTTGTCAGCCATGGGTGCGTCCTACAGATTTAACCCACGTTATTTAAACGAGTTTCAAGCATACTAAAAAGACTGGGTGTTACAAAATAGGCACAATAATGTATATATGTTTGTGTCTAGGTATAGATATTTGTGTTCACGTATCTTAGCGCTTGTACAAGTGAGTAGGATGGAAATAACACAACTGGAAAGTTTCACAGAATGAATATCAACCTTTATAAAAAGGAAAAATCTGTAGGTTTCTTTCATATTAATTTGTGAAGTGAAATCTAAGGATTTCATAGACCTCTAGGGTCCATTTTTCTTTTTTTTTCCCTCTCTTTATTAAATGGAAGCTGACTTGTACCCATGAAACTGGGTGCAAATGCATGTAATCACACCTGTGCATGCAACACCCACATTCTTTATAAATGTCATCATCACCTATCTGGGAAAAGTAGGTGGGTCCTTCAATGCAACTTATTGGAGGAAGGCTGAGATGGCAATCATTAGCTACCTTTCAGAGAGGACCTGCCAACCAACAACAGTCTCCAGAGAGTTCTGTCTCCACAGGGAAAACAACTTAACACTGTGCTCACATTTTCTTATTTTTAAGAACCTCTATAGCAATGAACACACATATACACACACATATACATAGATATCCAGTTTTATTCTTTAAATCACAATTTCTCAGTCAGTATTATTACTACTTAGAAACAATGTTAATTTGGGATTGAGACGAACAACCTATTACAGACAAGGAACAAGCCATTAGCCATTAAAAAGGGTATATATCAACAGCATTACTAACTTATCTAATCTCCGGTGTCACTGGAAATCTTACTATTTAAATGACAAGACGTAACTATTGCAGATTCCATTGTAAAAAACTGTCTTAGATACATACATCTTTCTATGCTGTACTACTGAATCTCCATCCCATAGCTCTGAGAAGTTTGATTCATAACAGCCTAGGGCATGATAAGTCCCAATAGCCACCACTTTCCTGAAGTTACTGTTGGGAAATCCTTTGAGCTTTCTGATAATGGAGGTTTCTTTCCAAATATAAATTGGGTATATAGAAAAATAATTGCCTTATTCTACAGACTTCCAACAACCTTACCTCCTCTCGGTCCAAAGGACTTTGCCCTTTCTGAACCACTAATAAAGTTTCCTGTGTTTACAGAAATCATAAACTTGGTGACTATTCGGGTTTCCAGGAAAGTCTGGGATAGTTCAAAAGTTATTCCTTTAGTCCTAAAAGACACATTGTTCCATCTCTACCTGCTCTTGCAGATCTCCTCAGTGCTCCAGACAAAACTATCGGGGCCATTAAAAGGTAACTGAAGTTTTCCTGCTTCTGGTGTTGTTTATTAAAACTTTCTCATAGATGTGCTGCCAACATCTTAAAGAAGAGATCCCTCAAATTTTCTACTTTAGTCAGTGATACCAATGACATTCCCTGGATAAGACATTCTTCACCCCCACATAAAAAATAATTAATTCCATACTCTTTCATCACACTAATTCCATCTGTCCTTCCATCCTTGCTTTTCTCATTCCACCCTATTTCCCCTTCCCTCAGAGCAGTAGGGAGGTATCTTCAGACAGCTCCCCTACTGTATGACTGTTCCTCACATCCAGAGTGATAGTGGTAGGCTAGTGTCCTATGGCTTTTGCTTGTGGCAGCGGTGACAGCCCGGTTAACCTGTGACCTCTTACTGTTGTGTGGTTGCTCAATTAAAGAAGTAAAGAGATAATCACCCAGCCCACAAGAGGTTGTTTGGAAACATACCCACTTTTGTTCTTGAAATGGGCATGCTTCCCCTAGCTGAGGGAGGTGTGTGTGTGTGTGTGAGTGAGAGAGATGATTCCTGCTGTATGATTGTGGAAGAGAAGGTCTCCAGGATCCAGCTTGGGGTTGGGTATTTAGCCATCCACTGCTGGGAGCTGCAGCAGCAGGTTGGCCTTACACCATGTTCGCCTAACATATCAGGGGACACTACACTGTGGCACCCATGTACTCCTATGGATGGAGGAGAGAAATTCCCTTCCTGCAGCTGTGGTAGTCATGCCCATTATTATAGTCAGGCACACCCATATTATCGTAGACTGAGCAGCAGCCAGCTAAATCCTAGCATCAGAGAGGGCTAAAACATTTTCATGAGAGCCAAACTTAGCATTTTTAAGAAGGCCTATGAAAATAATGATAGGTTTCAGTGTAGTAGCCGTGTTAGTCTGTGTCAGCAAAACCTATCCTAAAAGATGATCCCTCACTCTCACAGATCTTGGAGGACAGACCAATCCTTCCTTACAGACAGCCCCCCAACCTGAAGCAAATACTCACCAGCAACCACACACCATACAACAAAAACACCAACCCAGGAACCTATCCTTGCAACAAAGCCCGATGCCAACTCTGTCAACATATCGATTCAAGTGATACCATCACAGGGCCTAATCACATCCGCCACGCCATCAGGGGCTCATTCACCTGCACATCTACCAATGTGATATATGCCATCATGTGCCAGCAATGCCCCTCTGCCATGTACATTGGCCAAACCGGACAGTCTCTACGCAAAAGAATAAATGGACATAAATCTGACATCAGGAATCATAACATTCAAAAACCAGTAGGAGAACACTTCAACCTCCCTAATCACTCAGTGACAGACTTGAGGGTAGCAGTGTTGCGACAGATTAACTCCAAAAGCAGACTTCAAAGAGAAACTATTGAACTCGAATTGATATGCAAACTAGGTTGCATTGCCTCCGGATTAAATAGAGATTTGGAATGGCTCGGCCATTACGTTAATGGAATCTATTTCCCTTAAGTTAACGATCCTCATTCACACCTGTGTGACCATCTTGTTTATCACTTCAAAGTTTTTTCTTCCCCTGCTGTTATGGTTCCTCTCAACTAATTAGCCTCTTAAGGTTGGTCTATGCACCTCGACCTTATCATGTTTCTCTGACTGTATAAATATCTGTCTACTGTATGTTTCATTCCATGCATCCGATGAAGTGGGTATTAACCCACGAAAGCTTATGCTGAAATAAATTTGTTAGTCTCTAAGGTGCTACAAGTTTTTCTTTCTTATTTTCGTTATGAAAATAATGTAACTGATTCCTACACACTCTTATTACAGCACTATGCTTAGGGCTGACCCAAGAAATTTGTTGAGGGCTAGCAAGTTAGTCTTTCGTTTGCACCTCAACCGTGACTTACTCCATTATTTTTACATCTTCAGGTTTCTATTTAAACTATTTATTTTTCTCTGTAGAGATCTTTGATTTTCAGCCAAATATTATTATCCGTTCATCAGGGACCACAGGGCTCTTCAGCGATAAGAAGCTCCAACCTGCTACCCAGTGACTTGCTAATTGTTGTCAGAATAGGAGCAGAACTCTGACAAAGTCCTGGGAACTGATTGTCAGAATGCTGGGGGTCCCGATTGATTCACAGCTCATATTTAAACCCAGCACAGGAACAAAAAGTTGTCCATGCAACTGGTTCACCCTGTTTAAGAGGGCATCTCTTGTACGAATGATGACTGCTTTGAAGTGCCAGAACCCCACTTACAAACAAGTGTTTTTAGGGCTGAAGGTTTAGATAGTTTAAAGGAGATTAAGTAAAATATTTCCCTATTGGCAAAACATCTGAGGAGAAAATGTAGAATTGATGTGTATTGCATATGCTCAAAATTAAAATCTACATTTAATAGGAAAGTATAGTGTATTGTGAAAAACAATTCTATAGTGATAAATTAATTTATGAAATTCCTTAATGCTTAGAGTATAAAATAAAAACTTTTAAGATAAAATGTAAAATTCCTTGAAATTGTCTAAATGAATTTGTAGCAAACTACTACCCTTGAAGCCATATAACTGTTTCTTTTTTCCCTTATTTAAAAAATGCCACATAATACTGCATTCTGGATACTTATGGTTGACATTGATGGAATACTGATAATTACTCTGACTTTTTTGTTTCATCACTCAGAAGATGTTATAATTAATTTACAACCTCTTGGCCTAAACTATGTAATGATCAACAATTGAAAATGGAAAGGTCACTTTGATTTTAAAAAGTAATTTACATAGCATGGACATAAACATGAAATCTGCCATGAAGCCATCTGTTTATGAAATTAGGTCAGTTGGCTTGCATCCCCAATTACTAAAGCAGATTGAATCAGGGTCACCTCCTGTTCTGCGTGGCACTTGAATGAGTGTGTGAAGTCTTAATTAAAGTAGGGAAAAGGTGTGTAAGTTGTGGGGAGGAAGATAAGATGTTAGGAAAGCAAACCGTCACATATACGAATATTTAAGACAATCGCTTATAAAAGAGGTAAGAGTTTTTGTGAAATAAGTTGCTGTTGACTCAGAAAAAGTCTGGTAAAACTGTAGACATAAGGACTGCTGCAACTCATTCAAGTTTTCCTCCATTCCCTGTGGATAATGACTATCCTAGATACCATGTGACTTGGTGTGGTCCCACAACAGACACTGGAGGCACAATTCCAGAAGTTTGAATATGAGATCTAGGCCAGAGCTGCGATCCATGGGGATTTCTTGCCTTTAAGTATGCAGGGCCAGTGCATCAAGCATCTATGCAGATCCACGGTCACAATGTACTCTCTGGGTGGGAGCTCTATTGCAATTCTGAATCACAGGACTGATTACTGACTGGTTCTGCTTTGTGGCCTGCAGGATTTTCCCAGCATAACCACTTTCGATCCAAATCAGTCCACAGAGAACAACCCAAGAAAGCTTGTCAGCTGATCGCTTTTATTTCAAATACAATCAGAATCTCATGATTTCTAAGGTATAATACTTTGTAAGCATAATTATAGCTTCACATGTTACTACTAATTGGAAAACAGACTATTTGGGTCACTAAAGCGTTATATAGCAAACCCTCAACATGCAGCCAAGAAAGCCTTTCCTGATCCTCATTCAGCCGTTTTCGGTATTCTTGGGACAGCTCTTTTAATTAATGTATTAATTAACTGCTCAAATTAATTTAAAAATTGCTTAAATTTAAAATGCCCACATTTTATCAATTATTTTAATTTCTGTATCTATATAAAAAGGAGTTGTAACATTCCTAAATAGACAGTCAATACAAAAATGACAAGCCCAGCAACATACTAAAGCTGACCAAACTGCAGCAAAATCAACTATCTGATAGACTTTGGTGAGACTACATGTATAAGAGAAAAGCATGATAGAATTGGCACTATTTTCTCATCATATAAAACTGTATTTTAGTATTAGAGTGGAGCTTTTTGCTTTCAAAATGGGTTTTGGCTGGGGTGGACAGATTCTTTTATTCTCCCCCCTGCTGGCAGGTATTAGAACCACACATATAAATTCTGAAGCTCTGCGGATTCATGGCACATGTCGCTCATTGTCTCCACCCTAAGGGTGGCTTGCTGTAGGGAGAGAAACTCGGGGTTAGGAAGGCGTTTGCAAGGGAGTTCTAAGAAGAGGCAAGTTTAGGTAGAAAGCTTCAGCTGAGGTTTATGTTTTTGTTAAGTCAACTGTATAGCTCCATAGAAGTGGAATGCATGTCAGCTGGGGACTGGTTTCCAGAAGTGCTCAAGTGACCACAACTCCCACTGAGGTTAAAGGAAGGTGCAGGTGCTCAATATCTTTGAAAAATCAGATGAAGTTTGCATAGATTCTCTTCAGAGCAGCTGACAACTCAACCTGTTTAACACCACATAGCAATAACACTGTGGCATGTACAGAACTTTAAAGAGTACTGTGTACCGATTTTGTTTTGCAATAAACGCTGGTCAAAAAGGCAGTGAAAGATAAGCAATACCTGTACGATACTGTACTAATTTATTATCAATCAGCATAAATCATGCCTAAGAATGAGGCAGCAATAATCTCACAAAGCTATCAAGCTAATAAGAAAGTGAGTATACTGAGCTATCTTCAGGGTACAGCTATCAGTGTATTTTATCAACCCTGATTCCTCAAATACTATTACCATTCACATAGACTTCCTGGTGGTGAGCTTATAAAATGATAAAAGTTAATTCATTTTAATTTATTACAATTTGTGTACTAAAATAAGTATAGCAGTAATATGAGTAATTCTATAAATAGAGATGGACACAAATGATATTCAAATTAATTACTTTTCTTTCTTAGACTTAGCATTATTTTTACTAGACCCTAACGAACAACAGATCAAAGAATCATTTAGCAATTCTTGGAACGTAAGAAATGTCCTATTTTTTGGAGGAACTATAGTAGAGCTTTTGGGTTACTAGGGTGTCATTTTTTTCTGTCTAGGAGTTGAAAGGTAAAATGGAAATTCATTGAGTTCTGGTAGGTGAATCCTGCAGGATTCAGTTCACATGGACTAAAAGAACAGGACATTTTTATGACAGGTTTCAAAGGCTTTGGAAGTGCATCAACCCCTGCAGGTTGCTGAGTAGTTAAGATTCCACAGAACCTGAACTTCCCCACTCCCTATAGGTGGTAGGGCAATCTATGCTGCCTTTGCTTTCAAAGATTGCATTGATTTGTTGTCTTTAAAAGGGGTCTGCCCCTTGCCTTTCTTATTCTCAGAAAAGCAACAAAGGTAATTCAGTGTCTGCTCAAGAGGGACAGATGCTGGAGTAGTTCTTGAGGGGAGGCAATCATCATCCCAACTATGACAAATGTAGGAATACAACACGCGAGTCTCCATTGAACTTAAAAACATAGGCTAATTAAAGGTCAGTAAAATCATTTTTATTGCTCTACTCCTGGGATGACAATATGCCTGGTAGGGGGAAATGTCTGAAGCATAAGCTAAACTATGGGGCATCATTGTCATTGAACAGCTGATTTTCAGCTCACTTCCCCTTAGTTACTCCCACTTTCCTCTTCTAATCACTCAGTATTGATTTTCCTCTGTTAAAAGGAAATTAGAAAAATGTATCATCTCCTGTTAGGTCCTCTGAGCTGTACTGAGAACCACAATTTTATCTTATGGCATTTTTGGAGCTCTGAAACAACACAGTATCCGCATCATAAAATGGCTTAAACAAGCACTATAGATCATGACTGTAAAATCAGTGCTGGAAAGTATATAAAAACATGATCTTTGATATTAATAAACAGGTTAGTCTACCCGAGCAGAATACAGATTTTTTTGGCTTGTGGTTATTTACCTTGCTATTTGGTAAAGCAGACCAGATGTTCTATCATAACACTAATGCAAACAGATCTTATCGAGTATCCCTCACTGATCTTGAACAGAACATGCAGAAAACTAGTATGCAACAATGAAATTTGGAATGGATTCTGTTACAACCAGGCTCAGTCCCCATCTCTGTTGTAAATAAACCCCAATCCCAGGCTCATTTGCTTCTAAACCCAGCTGCTACTGGGCTGTGACTGGTCACTATTCCTAGCTCTGAGTCTTTCAGGTACACTTCCAGGTGCAAACCCTGTGTCTGACACCCTTCTTGGGAACTGGTATTCTGCAGCCTCAGACCCCAAAACCTGTGCTACAGCCCTCCTGAATCCTCAGTTGCTTAGCAGTTGCCCCCAGATTCCACCTAGTTGTGGATTCTAGTTTTTCAGAGAAATGTGGCAGGAAAGCAAGGAACCCAGGCTTAGGAAAGTAATTTTATAACCACAGACACTTTTGCAAGCACTGAAGAGTTAGAGATCTATGAAAAATCCTGAACACAACTGCCCTGGTCTGGTCTCACCTTTTCTGTGTCCTGGATTTTGTTGGAACCTTCCCTGCCTCCTTGGCCTGGTCTTCTTACATGTCATGGTGTGTGAACTCTGAACCTTTTGCTTAGAAAAACACCCCTCTTTAAAAACAGTCTCTGTTCCCCTTCTTTGCACGTGTTTCTACAGAATGAATTCCATGATCGTCTAGTCCATCACCACCTGGTTTTGTGTAGCGAGAAATTCAAAGTCAATTGTGCTACCAGCAGAAAGCCCATTTTTCCAGTAGAACAGTCATTCAGTATTGATGACTCTTGATTGCTCTATCAAAGCTTCTGAGGAAAAGCTCTGTGTAGCTCAAAAGCTTATCGCTTTCACCAACAGAAGTTGGTCCAAATATTACCTGACCCACCCTCTCTCTAATAGCTTCTCATACATAGTCTTTCCACTAGGTGGCAAGCCTCTGCTACAAAAATGAATGGTCTAATCCACAAAAGAAGATACAATACAAAGCCCAGCCCCAGTAACAAAATAGGGTTCACCAAACACGTTTCACAGACATATTCCCAATTTGCCACAGCCTCCTAGCTGAAGAAGTATTTTGTCAGTGAAATGAATACAAATTGCACAAATAATGCATTAGAAAAATACTCCAATTGCAAAGTAAGGCCACTCAAAATTTAAGAGAAGTCATACATTAAGTTTGTCTGTGCACCCTAATTTGCCCCCTTTGTGCATATGCATTATTATACAATCTTTAATTACATGGTCACATGCTGCCCATAAATCTTACCAGTTGAAGGGCCAAGCCACTCTGGGAGCCTCTCTGCTCAGACCCAAATTGTTGATGAAAACAATGTAGATGTATTCTACTGCACAATACATTGAAAAATAATAGTCCAAATACACCTTACTTTTTTTTTCAACTCATCTCTTACTCTAGCAGAACTCATTTACTTCAACAAGGGTTTTGACTGAGTAAGAGTTTGAAATATTGGCCTGTAAATTAATACATATGAAAATAAAAAATGTGATAACTGATAAAATACAGTGATCACCATTTAAAGTCAACTTTTACCAGTCGTCATCACACAACAGGAGTGTCTTTAATAACTAATTTCCTTATCTTTAGAATAAGAGATAACTTGGACTGCCAAGTATTTTACAAAGTAGTGTAAAAAAGTTGATGACACCTGGCAAAACATTGTCCGTGGTCACATTCTGTGGCGACATGAATAACTTCAAGTGGTGGGATACTGTGCAAAGCACTCAATCGACGTTTTTGTGTTAATCATACTATGGTAGCACCCACAGACATATTGTTCTTCACAAATATATGCAGATACTGCATTTCTTTCAGGATGTGGCAGAAGCAAATATTTTCTTTGTGTAGCTAATATTCTTTTCCCTGTGGAAATAGGTCATACTGCAGTATAGAACAACCCAGCATTTGTTTTAAATGAATTTAACGTAGTTAAAAATATTTTATTTTTGTTTGGGGACATAGTTCTCGAACTGTATCACGAACCCATTTATTTGTATATGTATACCTAATTGCCAAAAAATTGGACATAATAAATCTCCCTTTGATTCCTTTGAGCGATATCTTACAGTCAGATTGTTATTAGTCAGTGTGCAGTTAGGCTGCACTTTAGTAATTTGAAATGTTCCTAGATAGAATTTACAAGTTGGGTGGTTTATTTATCATAATCTCCCAAATCCTGATTTTCTCTCTCTCATTAGCGTAATGAGACATTTTGCTTTATCATTGTCAACATTAAGACAGCCTTTGATTTATATTTAAAATATTCTGAGTTCTAAAATATTAATCAGAGGCTATTATATGTTGGTAAAGTTCAGAAAACAATAACTAACATGTTAGGAAATTCACTATGAAAGGTTTTGCTACAACCATTGGGCAATAAATAAAAGTGTCTATACAATATCCATTTCATATATTGAACTCATGAGCAGTCTGGAACTTCTTCTCTAGAGATGCCTGAAAGCTTATGAATCATTTATCACACTGAGTTTGTATTAACTCTATAATTTAAGGTTTTTTCCCAATATATTTCATTTTTCTAAAAAGACCCATTAATAGGCTACTGCCTCTCACTGCTAATAGTATTCAGATGTGATTTTGAAGTCAATGGGAAGAAAGTTAGGCCAACAGAGAGTGCCTTTGAAAATCCTACCCAGCACCTTTTTAATAATAAAGTCAAGAATATGTACATTTGCAAGAACTTGCCTCATGGCATTCATTGCAAAACATATTGTTATGGTTTTCCACAATTGTGTCTGTGACATTATCTGATTAAAATATGACCATGTAGATCATTGTTGCTACCACTATTATATAATTGCAACAAATCTTGTACAACGTATGTAATGTAAGGTGTCTATGCAAAAGTATTGATTTGCTGCATATGATTATCCTATTTGTATGCATGTGTCATTTTTGTATCAGAAGTTATGAACATTGACCATCTATCTGTATTTCAAATGTGTTTGTTCATGTGGCAACACTCACAAGGTATTTAGTGTGCACATGGTGACAGGACTATGGAAGTTAAATGGCCCATCAAGGAACACGTAACTCACTAGGGACCATGGAAGATGCCCATCCACACCTGAAGAACTTTTATGTGAACGTTCTAATTAGAGTATGGGTGATGGCCCCTGCTGTGACTCAGCGGAGCATGCAAAGGCATGTGATGAGGCCATGTGTCACTAAACTCCATCTTCTTGCCTGTTTTTTTCCACAAGCTGTGTGGAGGGCTTTGATTGAAACAATGGGTTTCCCTCCACATGGCAGAAGCTATAAAAGGCCCTGGAAAAATCTCAGTTTTGCCTCTTTCCTGCTCAGACCTCTGGCCTATGAACTTTTGCTAATGGGAGCATTCTACCCAAGGGACTGAGGACCTTCCAGGGACTGAGGAAGCTACCAGAGACTTAACAAGCCAGCAGTTTATTCCATCACTGCTATAAGCCTGATCCAAGAACTTTACAATTAGTGTATGTATTTGAGTCCTTTAAACAGTTTTAACTCTCACCTTTCTTTCCTTTTATAAATTAACCTTTCAATATTAGATACTAAAGGATTGGCAACAGCCTGATTAATGGGTAAGATCTGATGTGTACATTGACCTGGGTATGTGGCTGGTCCTTTGGGATCAGAAGAACCCTTTGGTTGATTAACATGGTTTTAAATAACCACTCATCATTAAGTCTAGTGTCTGGGTGTTGAATCCAGGACTGCAGTACCTAAGGAGGCTGCATTTATGACTTCTTGTTAGCCAGTATGGTCAGACAGAAGTTTACTTTTGTTGCTGGTCTGATATATCTTACAGGACAATAACCACCAGTTTTGCAAGGTGTCTGCCCTATTTCTCGGCAGTTTGTCCTGAATTTGGTATTCTCAGTTATGTAGGCCTGGTGACATTATCAAATACAATATCATTGTCAGGGCTATCAACAGGTCTCTCTCTTTCAATTATGGCTCTCTATATATGACTAAGACAACAGAATGTTGTTGTAGCTGTGTTGGGCCCATGATATTAGAGAAGCAACACTTTGTCTCTAGGACAATGAAAAACATTCCCAATCCTCTTGCTTACAAAGGCCTTTCCAGACCCACAATCTTTCAACGTATACAGCCAGATTCAGAGCTGCTGTAGGCAGTTTACACCATGACAACATGCTTTCCTCATTAATTTCCTACTGTTTTGCAGTTACTCTGGGCGTGCTTCTCCTAACATTTTCAATTTATACAGTGTATCAACCAGAGTTACCAGCCAGGGCCCATTGTCCTCCTATGGGGCATAGAATCATAGAAATGTAGGGCTGGAAAGGACCTCCAGAGGTCATTGAGTCCACTCTCCATGTTGAGACAGGACCAAGTATATCTAGATGATCCCTGACAGATTTTTGTCTAACCCATTCTTTAAAACCTCCAATAATGGGGATTCCACCTTGGTAACCTATTCTAGTACTTATTATCATAGTTAGACATTTTTTACCATCTAACCTAAATCTCCCTTCCAGCAATTTAAGGAGATTACTTCTTGTCTTATATTCAGTGGACAAGGAGAACCATCGATTTCTACCCTCTTTATAACAGCCCTTAACATATTTGAAGGCTATCAGTCTATCCCTCCACCCCATGTCTTCTTTTCTTAAGACTAAACATGTACAGATGTTTGTGGGTTTTCTTAATCTTTCCACATTTGTCATGCTTTCTAAACTTTTTTTTTTATTTTGCTCTTCTCTGGAGACTCTCTAATAGGTCCACAACTTTCTAAAAGTGTGGCACCCAAAACTGGATACAGTACTCCATCTGAGGGCTCACCAGTGCAAAGTAGAGGGGAACAGTTACCTTTCATATCTACATATAATATTCCTGTCAATACATCCCAGAATGATATTAGTCTACCCTCCAAAGAGCTAGTAAACCCAACCCAGCTTGGTGTCATCCACAAATTCATTAAGCATACACTCGTCTCCATTATCCAAGTCATTAATGAAAATATTGAATAGTACCAGACCAAGAACAGACCCCTCAAGATGCCACTAGATACATCCTACCAGTCTAACAGTGAATGATTGATCATTACTTTTTGAGTACGGTTTCTTTAAGTCTTTAAACTGTGATTTGAGGACTTCAGTAACTCATCCAGAGGTTATGGATCTATTACAGTAGTGGGTGGGTGAGGTTCTGTGGCCTGCAATGTGCAGGAGGTCAGATTAGATGATCAGTATGGTCCTTTCTGATCTTAAAGTTTATGAGTAAACAACATGCCAGTTATCTCGGATAAATGTTGTACTTCCTTCACTCAAAAGTCCTCTACCGTATTTACAGCAATGTGTGGTCCACTGCCCCAATGTCCACTGCCAGCTGGAGTGCATGAAGTGAAGATGGGAAAGATAGATAGATTACTGGCCTGGGATTCGGGAAACATAGGTTCTATCTCTGACTCTCCTTGCCTGTTGTGACACCTCGGACATGCTCACTGTAACTTTGCTGTTTATAAAATGATCTTTTCTTCTTTTTTTAAAATTACTTAGGGAATCTATAGGTGAAGGTGCTATGTAAGAGCTAGGTATAATTGTTACTTATATTAAACTCCTAAGGTGCAGAGACTTGGGGTTTTCTATAGGCCCCTTATGTTCTCTGGTTTCATTCCTCTCTAAACCCCTTGTCCCCTCCAATTTCCCCACCTCCACCATTGACTTGCTGAGGTTAATAGGACAGTCCTGGCCCTAAGCACTTTAACATTGTGACATTCCCCAGGGTGCAACTTGAAGTGCTGTGTCCCCTTAACTGTCCAGCCTGGGATGCCTTTTACGCTGCTTTACTAGTGAGCAGCAAACCCATCCAGGCTCTGTTCACTCACAGTCACCAGCACGTAAAGTCACTCTCAGCTGAATACATGCGTGCTATGCCCAACCATCCATGAATAGATACAGGGTGACACCCGCATATCCCTCAGTCCCAACTTTGCCCCCCAGAAATGTGCATCTTGTACTGTTCAGTAGGTTACTGGATGGTACAAGCTCACAATTAGTCCATCATTCCAACAAAGGGTAATACATACGCACCAGCGCTGTTGACCTGAAGGGAGATTTCCCAAACACTTCAATGAAACACACTGGTTTAGACAAAACAGAAAAAAACCAAGTTTATTAACTAGAGAAAGATATATTTTAAGTTATTCTAAGTGATAAGACATAAGTCAGAACTGGTTACAAAAAATAACAAGATAAACACGTAAGCTAATTCCTAAACTTTACCAAGACAAATAAGCTTTAAAACAAACAGGTTTCTCTCACCCAAAAGCTTTTATCAGTCTGTACTAGCTGGAAAAAAACTTCAGATCAGGACCACTCACCCCAGTTCAATGATGCATCTTATGTCTTTCAAACAATCTTGCTGCAGTGAGTAGAGATGGGGGAGAAGAGGCAATGTAGGTGTTGTGAGTTGTCCATGCTTATACCTTTTCCCCCTCTTTAAGGATTACCCGCAGCTGGGGTGTAGACAAAATAGTCTCCTATATACATGAAATTTTAAACGCCTTTCAGGTAAATTGTGACTCACTTTCTTACACCTTCTGTATACGTGAAGCTTGAACCATCTCAGAGATTATATGCATTTCTTTGTTTCCAGTCTCCCCTGGTGACAAAGGATTTTTTCAGCAGTTAATATTTTTAACACCTGTTGTCAATCCTTTGTTGTCTCTGAGGAGCTAGTCAGTGGGCATCACTAAAATTACAACATATTTCAATACTAAACAGATAGTAAAACCTCATAGCTTTGCACACAGTATTGTTATATACATTCTAATAGAATAATGATGTTCAGCAGATTATGAGTTTCCAAATGATACCTCACAAGACTTACTTTTTACAACATATATCAAAGAAATAAAAGTGGTGAATATGGGGTACCCTATAAAATAGGAAATTATGTTGTGGCTTCAGCTAAATTTAAAAAAATGGAGATTTTTACTCAATAAAGTATGAAAATTTATCTCAGGTTTTAGAAGTGAACATGTGAAAACTGCAGTGTAGAACTTATGGGAAACCTGGCATTTTGACTGGTGAGGACTTTGGCACTCTGGTAAATTTAAAAGACAATTTGAAATTTCAGCATCCAGGTGGCAGCGAGATGTTTGGTACGGGAAAGGAGTCATTTTTGCCACACCCATATTTGCCAAAGGAAAAGGTAATTTTAAATTTGGGGTTAGGAAGGGCACAAAGACTTAAATTCCATCCCATCAACTCAACAACCAGCCACACCATTCCTTGTGTATGCCAGTCTCCGATAATGGATAATTACATTAGCTTAATGTTTCTGCTAGAGTGGTCAAGTCAAGTAGCCGTGAAATATTCTACAAGTTTCACATTTGAACTATCTATTGGCTTCCGAGTTGACACCCCATTGGGATGAATGGGTTAAATACATACTTTACTCAGAACTATTGTGTCAGGTTGTTTGCCTACCCAGGCACTGGAAGCTTTTGATTCTGAAGCATAATGAAGCAACAACTTCAGAATAAAATGTAGCAATTATGTAGCCATCTGTAAGGCTGTATTACACATAGGACCCTGATTAACAGTCACAGATTTTGAAAGAGCAGATGATGGTCTATGAAAGGAAAAGGCAAACAACTCAATTGCTGATAATCTGTCTTGTACTATCAAGTCTCCCACATATAGCATACCACATCTATGCTTTGGAGAGATCAATGGAAATTCATTTGGGTCATTTGCTCAGATTAAACAAGCAAGCAAGCAAGCAAGCAAAGGAACAGCTCCAGGAATACAGCAACAGTCTGTCAATACATGCTCAGACTGAAAAACAGGAAAAGGGGCAGAGGTAAAAAAGAGCACTTGAGCTATTTTCATGCATCACAATCACTATGCACAGTGGGTTATCAAGAGAGGATCGGTACAACTAGTCAGAATTCTGAGAGTGAGCCTTGTGCTAGCAAAGATAATTCTGCCTTTAACAGTGGCCATTACCAAATGCTTCAGAAAAAAGGTGTAAACCCCCACAGTGGCAAAATTAACATTCCTATGGAGGAAAATCTCAGGTAGTTACTGATTTGCTTGTTGTATATAAAGTAGTTGCCACAAATGTTTCAGTTGGCTTCTTTACTATAAAGTTAACAAAGAGCAAAGTAGTGAGACAACATTCTCAGAACACACCTACAAAATTATCAGATATGACCCTAAAATTCTGCGAGTTTTGCAGTTCCATTTGAGGGTGGCAGACTGACAGTGAGAAGATGATGGAAGCAGTCATACCATGGGGCCATTTCATTAATGTTTTTACTTTTTATGCTGCTTTTCTGTTAATTATCGCTATGTTTTTAATACAATTTTCTGAAAAGATATATTGAGGGTGCTATTTTTTAATCTTCTGCGGCATAACAAATTTTCACTTGAGGATCACTTTTAATGTACTGTATGTATGTGCCCTTCAACATAAAGTATGTATCTCTACTAATTATGGAAGTCCCCCATTCAAACTTTGACTATTATTTTCAGCTTTTTAAATCTTACTGAATCTTCCTTAAATATTTTAATTAATTATACAATGATAAAATCACTCAGCCTAGGATATAAAACAAATATCTAGCCTGAGATAGAGCAATATATTACATTTACAATCAAAATGCCAGTAAGGCACTATGTAGTATTTATTTTAATCTGGCTGGCTGTCTTTTCATCAGAAAATTTACTGCAAATAACTATTGTAGCATACATTCTGATAAAAGCCTCCAGACAGCTATTTCTGCTTAAGAAATTAACTCAAATTAATATTGCAATAATTGTTTCAGCTTGGTTACATATATTTGCTAATTAAAAAGTAAAGGAAATGCCATGGAGAAGACAGTGACGTTTGTTAACAAGCATACACTAATGATCTGGCTGTTCCTCTTGATCTCTGGAAAGGTTAAACCGCCAGCCTTGTTGGGTGAATTGCCAAGTGTGGAAAGTGGGGTTAATCTTTGTCTTTCTTAAAAAGGACACCACTCCTTTTCTCAAAGGCTTCCATACAAGGAAATCATTTGGTTACCTCACACATTTTAAACTACTGTCTGGAATTTTATCTATGGTAGTGCCCTCGTGGGTGGTGGTGGGTTTTGTTTTGTTTTCTTAATATATTTACACACACACATACCCCACCATCCTCCATGGCATTACCATACATACAAGTTCTGAAGAATAGTTTATATTGTTAATATTTGTTATTCACAGGCTAGAGAGACTCCTTTCTTATCTACCCAGTACATAAAGCACAATATTACCTGAATTCCAACCAGAAAGACGCGGACCAAATCTTAGAAAACTATACCCATGTGCTATAAATGCTTTTTTACTCATTAAATTGGTAAATTGAGACTAGGGCTACCACCTGCCCAGGTTTTCCCAACATCGTCCCTTTTTTGACATAGCTGTCCAGGAAAATCTCTGAGTCTTCCTTGACCTTTAAAAGTCCTGGGTTTTGTCAGTTGAATCACCTCTCAGGATGCTCCTGGGGATCTTGTCTTCCTGCTCTTCCATTGTGCTACTGCTCCTTCTCCCATCTGCTCTGTGGCCCCCCAGCAGGCTCCACGAAGTAGCTGCTGCTTCCTACCCAACCAACATGCCACTGAGGGCAGGGAAAAGAGCTCAAGGCAGCAGCTGCAATGCACCCTGTTCCTCACTATGTTGGCTGCTGTTCCTCCTCATTCCCTCCTCTTTTTGTGCTCCCCTTCATCAGCTGAGATATGTCCCTTTTTTGTACCCCAGAGTGGCAACCCTAAAAGGAAAACTTTACTTCTAGCCCAGCCTAACAGACATTCTGCATAGATGCACTAGGGACACCATTTAGGAGAGGCAGGAGGGACTCGATCCCCCTCCTCGCCTGCCCCGAGTTTTATACCACCAGCTGGGAGTGACGCTGTTTGCTCCTCTCCCTCCCTGGCTTATTCTTTGTTCAGCAAATATGAATGCACCAGTAGACACAGGGCTGCTCAGGAAGGGGAGGGGGCTGCTGCCCCAGGCACATTCAGGGGATAATTATCCTGACAGACAGCTGAGCTTTGGAAGTTTCAGGCTGCAAGAACAGAGCTGAAGAATGACCACCTGTAATCTTTCCCTTCTGTGAAGAAACAAGCATGTGCTGTCACACCACAAATATTGTTTAAATTATACTTGAAACTTTCCCATTTTTTCCAATGCTTTAATTTTTTTAGTGAATGGCAGTACCCCAGTGTGGCTATTTATTCCGCCATTTAGTCTCACTTGTCTGTGACCGTCTTTCCTTTGCCTACAATGGGCTTTGGATCAGGTTACCAAGTAGGTCCATATAGTACATTACACACAAATGTTGAATCCTCTGTGAATGCCTTGATCTTACCAAATCTCCCCAGGGTAGCACTTTTATAGAACCTTTTCCCTAGAATACCATTTGAGGAACTGCTAGTCCTTTACATGTGCAGATATAAGCAACTGCTCCCCTCAAGCAGCCATTTTAAAGCTGAGTGTCTAGTGTGCTGCATGTCATTCTTTTCCAGTTGGTAAGTAATCTTAGCTCCTGCTGTACTTACTCTTTGATGTTTCTGAGGGTGACAGTCTCACAAACTTGAGTACCATCCGTGAATTTCACTGAAGTGTTATTTACTCTCTCAAATCCTTACAGCAACACACCAGAAACCGCCTCCCAACTTAATCCTTTGTATTTATCATAACTATTTGTATAAACTCTTCAGTGAACAGAAATCCAAGCCAATCTGAACAATGTGTAAGATCTGGCTGCCAACATTTGTTTGTTATAGATCTATGTTGCTAGCATCCATCATTTAATCATACGTGATAGCGATTCTTTTTAAAGGTATAGACCAATCTGTTAATAAAAACATGTTTAAATAAATAGATTGGGCTAGTTTTTAAGTGACTGTGGACTATTGATGCAATAGAAAGTAGCTCCTGGAAACATGGTTAAAGTTGCCCCCTCCCTTAAAAAAAAAATCTGAAATGGCGCCCTTGGAATGCACCCTCTCAAAAATAGCCCCGGGGAAGGAATTAGGACTCACTCCTAGTTCCTTCCCTGGTGTCCCTCCCCTTTCTCTGGGCTGGGATGGCGAGGAGGAAAGTAATTTACTATAGCTCCTTCCATGGAGCTTAGCTCTTCTGATAGGCACATTGGAAAGTAGAATCAAGGTTTCACCCACTCTGTACCCTCTCTTCTCACTTGCTGTCAGCGGAGTAGTGGCCCAATGGAACCAGCTCTACCCTTCTCCACTGTGGCCAGAGCCATGATCCAAGTAGGTCACAAAGGAGGATGGGAATGCCTGCATGGCCACATAGCCACAACCTTCCCCAAATACAACTTTCCCCAAATACTACAGTGCAATAATACAATTTTACTATCCATCATTAAATATTCTATCCAAATTTTATAAATGTTCGCTACAGGCTAACACTATCACCATGACAAATCTTGGTTATATCCTAACAGTCTAAATACCACAGTAACTAGACAATAAAAACATACGGCTGCCTATTATCATACTGAAACTGTACAGTTTTTTTGTTTTGTTTGTATGTGTGTCGTTAATCTCTACATGATTACACATTTTAGATGTGACATTACCCTAGATCCTGCATAAAGAAGTGCTAGTTTCTAGTCACTGATGAACCTGATGTGTTTTATTAATTTCAGAATATAAATTAAGTAAAGTAAACCCTTGTTTGAATTTTAAATTAACACCTTCTTCAAATGGATACTTTTTACTGTTTTTAATCTATTGTAAACTAACACCTGCGGATCAGTATATTTATTTTAATTCTATTCAATGCGGGGTTATACAAATTCTGGTTGAAAGAGCTATTTAACTTTGTGAACCATTCCATTTGTAACTGAATGTACTCATGTTTAGAGACCTCATTTTTACAATCGCCACGATCTCTGACCAACAGTGTTATTGAAAAAAGAAATGCAATTCACCATTATCTCTGACAATTAATACACCTACTTGAATGTCAGAGATTGTACTTTGAGAGAAACTGAGATATGCTACAGATTAGTTTTTTGTCATCTGATCTATGTCTGGGAGATCCATTAAGTTATACTCCACAGGAAGGATGGTTCGGTTAAGGGAGTGGTTCCCAAGGCAATCCACCAACTGCATTTTTTCTTTTTTTTTTGCAGCCCATCATTACATATACCCTTTGTCCCAACCCTGCAACCTTAATCCCAGCCCGGTGCACAGGGGACACATGGGGCAGGGGGCAAATTTAAGTAAGTGGTGTCATAATGGAGGGCTGGCCGGGCCAAACCTGAGTGGTGCTGTGACCCTGTGCACCAGGTCACAATTCTTCACATGTGGAGCAGGACCCAGGGAACAGGACCCACTGCTGTGAAGTGAGTGTGAGGTGAGCATGCTCTCCCAATTTGCTTTTCCTTTGGGACTTCCCCATTGCACTGGGCTGGGAGAGGTATATGTTTGCATAGGCCTGGGCCCATTGACTGCTTAATCTGGCCCTGGATATAGTGATCTACCTAGAACCTTCCTGCAACATACTGGTGGGTCAGGACATATCACATGGGAAATGCTGGTTTAAGGTAAAAGGACCAGGACTTGGGAGATGTAGTTTCTATTCTGTGCTCTGTCACTGACTTCTTGTGTGACTTTGGTCAAGTTACTGCATTCCTCTTGTATACAATAAAGATGATACTGTTTTGAGACTTAATCATTAATGTTCGTGAGGTATTTAGATACTACAGTGATGAGTACATATGAGGGTTTTCGCCCCCAGGGCCGGGGCAGCCCGGCCTAATGGTCACAGTCTATAATGCAGCCCCTCGGTACAGGGCCATCTGGCCTAGTGGCCAAAGTCCATGAGGTAGCCCTGCAGTACAGGGCAGTGTGGCCTAGCAGCCAGAGTCCAATGGTGGGGGAGGGCGCCCACCAAGGGGTGTGACAGCCCCGGTAGGGGGACCCAGGCCCACCCATCTCCACCGGGTCCCGAACCCAGGGCCCCAACAGTGGCGTAGCACCTTGCCACTGACTCAGCGGGGGGGTCCTACCGAAACACGCTGAGGTTTCCCGGGTGGGAGATACCACTCCGTCACCCTCCCTGTGTCACTTCCTACCTGCCTCTGCGCCGGGGTCTCCCACGAACCTTCAGGGACCCTGTGGGTAGTTGAGCCGGCCGCCTCCTCTGACTTCTCCAGTTGTCGAGGTTCCTGGGGGTTTGGGGAGGCTCTGGTTCCCGATGCAGTAAGGAGCTGTGGCTGATCCTCCGCAGGAGCTTCCCAGACAGGTCCTCCTTCCACGGCTGCCAGCCCAGAATGAGCTGGGCTTCTCCCTTTTATACTGTCAGAGCATTTGGAGCCTGCCCAGTCCTTCTGGGAAGGCGGGACTTCCGCTGCCAATCCCACAGGCCTGACATTGCCTGGGCTAGTGCGGGGCAGGAAAGCCCCGTCACAGTACCACAGGATTACCAATAAATGCCAGTTTTCTGTAAACATTAAACAAGTTGTCCATTTCGTAACCACATGTGTGCTTGGCAGGAATATTTTGATTAAATGAGCCTGAGTTTTAAACTGTATTTCAAAGAACATCTGCCATCCATCAGAAACACACAGAATGCTGGATCACCTCTGGCCAAGTATGATTTTGAGGGGAACACAAATCAATTAGATCAGAAGTTGTGCTGATTCCCTCTGGTAAAGGATGCATCTTGAGACACTGGGGATTCAGGTCCATATGAAAAACTAACTTGTAAGTTTGTTTCTTCTATAGTCAGTGGGAAACATTTCACTCATTCCACTGAAATGAGAGATTTCTTTCATTGTCTTGACTTTTTAAACTAAAAAAAAAATATTTATGCCATTAAATAACAGTGCCCTTAAAAACTATGTGCAATAGCTACGTCCAACTGATACATACACTATTTTTACCACTTCTGGAGAGTGAGTGGCAGCTCCCAATCTGTGTGTCTATGCTATGCAAACCACACATGTCCTTTGTTACATATTCTTTCCTGCCAGATGAAACTTGCTGCTAGCAAGCAATACATTGAATCTATCTTCAAGAGCACCTACCTACTCTTTGGGCTTTCATTATTTGTGCGGATGCATTTTCTAGGATATATTCATGACTGTGGTGGTTTCAGAGAGGCTGGCTGGAAACTTTTTCTGTTTGTTGGAAAAAAAAATTTTTTTTTCCAGTTATGTAAATGTTCATGGAAAGTGTCTGCTTTCCTTAAAGTGTCTGCTTTCCTTTTCTTGCTTTCCTTAAAGATTTTTATTTTTTGTCAGAAAACTGGAAACCCAGATGTTTTGGAGTTTAGAGCTTTTGGGGGGGGAGGGATGAATAGTAAAAAAATTAAAGGAAATTTTCTGCAGAACCAGCTCCCCCTCTATTTTCTGACCAACTCTAGTTCTCACCATGTCTGATACTTATCATTAGTAATTCACTGACTCCTATTGTTATCATAAAATGCACGGCCAAACCTGTTAAGAAAGTGGCTACCATCATTATTACCACATGTACCAAAGATAATATTTACAACTTCTTCAGGGCAGGAACCATACATTTCCTTTGTGTCTTATACAGACCTATGCATGCTACGTGTGTTCAGCAAATAATACTAATATAGGTAATGGGGATGGAAGCAGAAGTAGGCTGGCAACTATACTTTCAGTAAAGAGTCTACAATCTGAGCAGACAAATCAAAAAGACAATTTCAGCAACATGCTTGACAAAACAAATATCAAGTTCTGTGATATATGAGAAAGGCCTAGACATCAGCCAGCAGTACACACAATGTGATTATACATTATGTCATTCATTCCAAAAAAACTGACAAAGCTGTAGCTTCAGTTACAGGTATAATTTATGTAACTAAGGAATCTTGTAAATATAGAGGCAAATAATGGACATGATAAAATTTATGCCATAATCCAGAGCGAAAATTTCCAGTGTCTGGGTGTTCCTTCACCATGCAGAACCACGGTACAATATTCACTCATGATATTTTTTCTGTTCTGTTGACACCCTAAATATCAAATTTAGAGCTCATATTATTCCCACATTGCCCACCAACTAACCAGAATCTGATGTATGACACCTGAGATCTCCACAAGACATCTGACTGCTGGGTCCCCCTTCCCAAGTCAGATCATAGAACTGAAATGCATCTGGAAGATGAAATACTTATTACAAAAGAATGTTTAGGTAAGTTAAATATATGTGAAGCAGCAAGTGCCAGCAGAACGGTTCAGACAAGGGTTACATTAGGTGCTTGCAGTGCTAATAGATCAAAAGTTCAAGACTTATGTATCCCACACCCCCTGTGAAATGATACATAGATAACTTTTGGCATAAAAAAGATAGAAGTACAATTGGCAGAGCATAGGCAGCTACTCCAGCAACTTATGCTTCCTTGTTGTACTCCAGGGTTTCACAGCAGTGGCAACAGCAATTCTGTGACTGAAGGTATCAACCTTTTGAGAAATGTGGCTCAGATTGTTGTAATGCCATTCACAGGCAGAGCAATCTATGCCTATAATAGTGTGCTACCACCTCAATGAGTCATTTAAGGTTAATAAGACTTGTCCAGGGCCGGCGCACCCACTAGGCGACCCTAGGTGGTTGCCTAAGGCGCCACGATTTGGGGGGCGGCTGGCCGCGGCTGCCTCCCACCTCCGCAGCTGGGAGCCAGGAGCTGGGGGGGGCGGGGTGGCTCGCCACAGCAGGGCTGTAACGGGGCGCACTGCTGGCAGGGGGCGCAAAAGCCTGCTGCCAGGGGCACCCCCTCCTCCCCCGAAGCCGCCCCAGCTTACCTGCGGGAGGTCCGCAGGTCTGTTGCCGCCGAAGCTGCGGGACCAGTGGACTCCCCGCAGGCATGCGGCTTCGGCGTCAGGGCGGAAGTGCTGCTAATAACACCCTCCACCGAAGCTGCAGACCTCGCGCAGGCAAGCGGAAGTGGTTTCGGCGGAGGATATTATTAGCAGCACTTCCGCCCTGCCGCCGAAGCTGCTTGCCTGTGGGAGGTACGCTGGTCCCATGGCTTCGGCGGCAACAGACCTGCGGACCTCCCGCAAGTAAGCTGGGGCGGCTTTGGCGGTGGGGGAAGAGGGGGTGCCTCTGGCAGTCTGAGCGGGGAGCACCCGCGGTGAGAGTGGGAGAGCCGGGGGGCACCCGCGGCGAGCTGCCCCGCCCCCCCCCCCCCGCTCAGCTCCCACGGGTGGTGGGGAGGCTGAGGGTCCGCGGGTGGGGGGTGGCGGCACAGGGCTGGTGCAAGGAAGTTTCACCTAGGGCACGAAACTTCCTTGCACCGGCCCTGGACTTGTCTATTAGAATATTGGAAAGGAAAAACAAGTCTGTTGGCTTGACCTTATAATTTCAGCTCTTGAATTGTTAGGTTGCCTGCCAACAACTGTGTATTCTGAATAGATATTTGGCATAGCAGGAAACATAATAGACCAGAGATTCAGACTGCTTCCACAAAAAGCAGAGCTGCTGGCAGTTTGGAAAGTGAATCTGCCAAAACTTAATTACACAGATAAGCATACCCTTGTTGGAAACAATGCATCACTTTCTAAGGAAATAGACAACAACTAAGGCACATTAAGATAAGTGCCAAGGATTAACTGTTTGTGACTTGTCCTTCATCTTTGCCCCAAGTGGTTTCTTGTTTTAACTAGCCACCCTAATTTCAGGGGGAATGGTTAGTTAGTCCACTGTGATTTCATCATCTTTATCCCAGGCTGTAAAAAAGCTTGACCAGACAAGGAATAACAAAACAATCAAGGAAACCTACTTATCTGAATATTACAAATAATTAAAGATCCTAAATCCAAATTTGTCAGTCAGGACATTATATAACAATAACATGGTCCTTTTCATGTAAACATCACCACAGAAGAAACCTACCCTTCAACCCCTTGTTGGGAAAAAAATGGCACCTAACATAAGATACCTAAAACCCTATTTAAGAATCAAAGTGGTTAATTTCCTTGGCCTCAACTCCCATTTTTTCTATAGCAGCCACGGCTGCTTGACATCTGTGAAGATAAAAGAGCTTATATATGGATTAAAATGCCTAATTTAATATTCTCAAATTTGAAAGTCTTAACCATGGGTTGTCACTAAATCTTTGAAAATTTAAGTTTGTGACTCTTGCAAAGTGTTGAATGACACCAGTGTTTTTTTAAAATTTAATATTAATCATTTGGATACCCTACGGCTATGTTTATATAAATTGTACCTGTGTAGCCTTGTTATCATACAGCATAGTGGTACGCCCTGCTAAATCATTAAAAAATACAGCAGTGTGTCTTTCCCCTGGGCAATGCTCTTCTCATTGTTAATGCACAGGACTAAGAGGTAAGATGTGTGTTTGATTTCCACCTATGCCATAGACATTGGAGAAGCCATCTGTGGCTCAGTTTTTCCTTACAGAGGAAATTTCATTAAGGCTTATTTCATTATTGTTTAAAAAGTGCTTATTGGTCCTTGGATGGAAATGAGTGCAAAGTATAATTATTAAAAAAGAGTAACTGCTAGGCTGGAGTAGCAATACATCATGAATGCCTGCAACATTTTGATGAGTTACTTTATGAACATTCCTTGGACATTTAAGGACCAATTTTTTTGAAGGCTGCCTCTAAATTTGTGTCCCCAATATTGACCACACAATTGCTTATCTGTATAAAAACCTGCTCTAACATGGCCAATGGCATTTGAATTTTCCATTAAGGAACTTAACTGCTCTTCTACTTAATATGCATGTCCAAAGGCTACCTGTGAGTAGACAATAGCAGGTGCACAGTTAGAGGTAAAGATTAAACCACTTCGAATATTCAGCCTTCAGAATCCATTCCCGGGAATCATTCTCTGGGTAGTAAAAATCTGATGAATTAACTCTGCAATAAACCCAAATAAAACTGCTGTGGAAGAGCAAGGAGAAGCTTTAAAAAAGCAAAGATTTCTACACAGCTCTAACAGTCTTCTTATTCAAACACAGTTCTTTGTATTTTGAGTATACATTTCAAGTTGCCACTATATAATTAACCACTAAAAGATAAGGCATAGAAAGAAAAGGTCATACATTAACGCAATGTTATCAAATGTTATTCAGTTAAAGTATTGATTACATCAGTGGTAAATAAGTTAGGTCTCAAGCAACAATCTCACCTTCAGGCTTGTAAGTACTTTAATTATGTACTTGGTGTTTTATAAAAACGAAATATGTTTGTGTTTCTTATCACTATCAAACCCATAATATTGCTGTCATGAAGTGAATTCCTTTTATATGTATTAGTTATGTAAATATTATGTAATCTCATTTATCCCTGCAAATTAAATAATTGCTTCATTGTTGACTAATTGCTCCACTGACTGAGACATCTTGTACATTAGAAGCTAAATTATTAGGCATCTTTCAAATGGCCTAATAAAAAATCTTATTTGTTTGAGGAAATTGGGAAAGATTTATAGTCAAGCTATAGGGCTAGACAATGAAACAATATGAAATGTTCATGAGATAAATGAGAGAGCAGAGAACAGTAACATCTTTCCTATCTTAGTATGGGCTGCCAGCAGTGGAGGACTATTGCTTTAATAGTATCCTGTTTTAAGAAGTTACAATAATTTTTCAGTTATTAAATAACATTTATTCTTTGTATCGATATTCAAATAAGAATCAGCTTGTTGGTATTGATGAGTGGAATGGCAGTTAGAAATAAAAAGCAAGTTCTAATATTCCCAACTTCTTAATATTTTATAACAAATAAACTAACTCAAATATTTAAGTAAGGTATACATTTAGTGTACATACTGACTTATTTAAAATGTAAGTGTACTTAAAGGGAAGGTACTAGGCCCAATTTTTATCTCACACCAATGGTAATCAGGAATAATTTCACTGAGGTCAGTGGAGTTACTGTGTAATGCCAATGTGAGATTAATATCAGGCTCATGTTTTCAGTTAAATAAATTCCAAATGGACATAATTGTAATACCAGAGTAGGGAATCTATTCTATATGTGTTTTTTTTGTTTGTTTATTTGTTTAGTTGATTTTCTCCGTTACCAATTCTGAAAATCTGCACAGGACTGTCACAAAAAATCAGAACAAGATTCATGACTCCTTTACGAAGATTCCAGCATTACCATCACAGGCATAAACAATTTTCTTGAATAAAAAACAAACCTAGTCAAAATGGAAACTATCAAACAACAAAGCCAGAATCACATGTTCACAGGCTGCTTCTCAAAGCCCCTCGAGAATGCATCAGTTTGAGCTAGAAATCTAGACATTGCTTCAAAGTGTTAAGAATAGTTTCAAAATGAAGACCCATTTTACAATGGAAAGTAATCTTTACTGTTACTTTTAAACCCCTCTTTTTACCCAAAGTTTTGCACATTATGCTAATTTGACAACATACGTATCCAGACTAGAGCCTAAGTAAACTACAGTTATTTCCTCCACCCCTCCAAATAACTTCCCCGTTTGGGTATATTCGAATTAGCAAGGATTATGTGCAGTTCCACTTTTCATCAATAGGTAGCACTAACAATTTTCATGGGTTCCCATGGAGTAAATAAGTCTCTCCCCTTGAATAGGATAGAATTAGTTTTTGTTACATGATTTGCATATTCCTGATAAGTTATTAATTACATAAAAGAGGCAAACTGGGGCAGCAAGAACCAAAGGGTTACATTGACTACTGTTACATCAATATGCTCTATAAAATGGCATCTGTAGGCATTTGTCACATGAAATGAAAAATGGGGCAACCGTTAAATTAAAAATGAGGTTATTTTCTCTTAAAACATATTGAGAGCTATCAGTTATCTCAACAAGGTGTATTGATTATCAGCTTTTAATAAATTTATAAAATGCTCTAATAATAAGTACACAACGTGCCTTACAGAACACAAAGAGCCAAGGGCCAAGATTCTAGAAGCTGCTGAATAATTTTGGGTGCCCAAACTGAGACACCTTAAAGGGACCGGATTTTCAGTGAGAGCGTGCTCAGCATTTTCTGAAGATCAGGTCCCTTTCATTGTGTCTCAAGCTAAGCACCCAAAATCAGTCATCAGTTCTGAAAATCTTGGCCAGAGTCAAGGGGCTTACAACCTATATCTCGTAAATATGGTATGACAGAATTACCACTGTGTTCATACCCTACTCACTATTGTAATAAAATCTTTGCACAGAGTTTGCCTTGTGAGGTATCATTTGAAAACTCATTTTGTTTATCAGTAATATCATGGTAAAATGCATGTGGCAATATTAGGTGCAAAGTTATGAGCATATACTGAAATCATGACTGAAATGTGTTTCCCAGAGAAACTGGGAGTGTGGGTTGGGGAGTGGCTAAGCCAGTTTCTTAAAGAAAAAGGGGAAGCAGCTGATGCCCTAGCCAAGTGTCAACAAAGTTGATGAGCCATCACCTATTGAGTGGCCATTCTCTGGCAAGAAAGTGTGGGAGGGCCAAAGAGATCTACTTCTTAGCAAAGAAACAGCAGAAGAACACCCCCTCCCCCCCTCCTGTCTCTTGGTTCTCAGCTGGAAATGCTTTTCAAAGAGGGACTGAAACTATCAAAAGGAGGGGAAAACACCCCAAAATACCCCTCTTTCTCTCCCTGCCCATCTCATTCTCTGCATCTCAGAAGAAAAAGGAAACAGCTGTTGGACTCTGGGGAAGTGTCCTGACTCGAAATTTTGGTCAGTAATGCTGTTGGAAGCATGTGTTGAGACACTTTGCTTTGAATCTAATATAATTTGTTAAGATAGGCATTAGAAAGCATTTTATCTTTATTTTCTTGTAACCATTTATGACTTTTATGCCTCATTGCTTGTACTCACTTAAAATCTATCGCTTGATAGTTAATAAATTGTTTTGTTTTATCTAATCTAGCATGTTTAAGTTAACTCCATTTAAGATAACAAGCTAGTGTATATTATTCCCTTAAAGGAATAACAGACTTAATATATTTGGACTGTCCAGGATAGGGTTTGGCAGTACAAGCTATACATTTCTGAGGGAAAATCCAGGACAGGTGTTGGGCTCACCCTAAAGTACAGCCAAGGATGATAAGAGCCAGAGTGTGGGTGGCAGGATGCAGTTATACAGACACTTAACATGTGTGACTTGAATGCTGGAAGGCTCTTTGTGAGTGGCCCGGGTGGGAGCTACTATCAGAAGGGTATTGTAAGGCACCCAAGTTTGCCGTGCAGGATGACATAAGCCCTCAGTGATCTGGACTGCACTCTGGTATGTTACAGTGGCACAAGTTTAAAAGCAGGAGCATGTGGAGATATTGTTAATGGGAAGATAAGGCTAATAAGCTTCATGGTAGAAGTGGACCCATAAAAGTAATGTATATAGTAATGCAGAATATCTTCACATGAATCATTCTGGTTACACGGGACATCTTTTCCCATCAGTCATCCTATATTACTAGATCTCAATGAATAATTCTTAATAAATAATGTATTCAGATAATTTTGCTTCTTTTCCTGTTCGTGAATTGCCCATGAACAGATCATAATTGTCCCAGATTTATTTATTCTTGGAAATTATACATCAATTAATGCCAATAAACAATTCTCGGTATACAGCAAGCTTGTGATCATGCATCATGGATATTTGAAATTAAAACTGTCTAGTGGGCTATCTAAATTATATGGTTAGGTCTCTGTCTGTCACTGGATAAACTTATCAGTTTCTCAGTATAAGAATGTTTTGTGTGACTGCTCATGAAAAGTGAAAATTAAATGCATCAATATTAACCTAAAATTCAGATTCTATTAATATCCCTGCCAGTGGAACTTAGTCACTATGTCAAAGTTTAATAATGAATACTTGCAGGAAAACACAAAAGAGGAACAAACAGTCAAATAAATTGATTTAAATGTTTGAAATATTTGTAGAATTTTGGGGAAGCATTCACCCAAATTTTAATATCTGTATTTTTTCTTCCACTACTGTCTGCCATAGAAAAAGTCTAAAAGAAGGTATAGTAGCAGATATG
The DNA here is from genome assembly GCA_033296515.1 of Macrochelys suwanniensis. NCBI lineage: Eukaryota > Metazoa > Chordata > Testudines > Chelydridae > Macrochelys > Macrochelys suwanniensis. The sequence continues at coordinate 131,949,575 of CM065776.1, read as the reverse complement.
ATATTAGTAAATAAAATCACATTTCTACCAGAGATGACAATACATGGCACAATTGCTAAACTGAACATGTTTGATTTTGTGAACTTAATATTAGAACTTCAATTTTATTTTAATGTGACTTTTAAAATTTATACTACAATACATTACCTATATTCTTGTAGTTTGAACCCATTAAATACTACATATCAAATAATATGGTCTTGAGAGACCATCAGAAAAGATATGTTTCTGTCATTTCACTGCTTTTTACTTTGTAATCTTTTCAAAAAACTGTGTCCATGTGCACAGAGCCATCAACTGAAAGTTTTGTGTTGGCATCAACTTGAATTGAGTCTGAATAAATATAGGTTAACATCACACAGACAACTTAATGCTTGCTAACTGATGTAAAACTGTCAACCTAAGTAACTACTTAAGGAAACTGTAGAATAATGTATTGCACTGAGATCACTGCAAAATCTAGGTATAGTGAGGTGAGTTTCTGAAAAAAATTGTTTTAATTTACAGTTTCCTTGCATTTCTCAGGTTCTCCCTATTAGGCCTGTGGGAGGGTGCTGCTGCAAAGCACCTAATTAGCCCCTGCTCAGCCAGCTCCAATCAAGGGGAATAGATTGGGGCTGGTGGGACAGGCCTGATGCCTGACCTGGGGATTGGCTCCACCTGCGGGCCTGGCAAGCCAGCATAAAGGGAGTCAGCCAGGGGAAAGAGCAGTCCTGGCTGATGGCTGGCTGCTTGGGAAAGAGGGAACAAACCCTGTAAAGCCTTGTATCTATAACTCAATGTTGGTGGTGGGAGAAGGTGTGTAAATAAAACCACGGGTGCAGCACAACAGGAAGCCTCCCTGCACTTTATTGGGCCACCCTGCAGTGGCCTGCCGGAAGAGGGGGCAGACGACCTGTTACAAGGCCAAATTTATTTTCCATATAACTCTGTTGGCTTCAATGGTCTTATACCTATTAAAGTCAAGACTTTCTATTATTATCATCCAGTGATTACTTTTAAACTTTGCAATTGCCCTAAGGTGGCTAATTAGTGTTACCACAATATTTTCAGGGTTCAAGCCAAAGGCATTTAAATTTAGATCTATGAATTATTTCAAGTGCTGGCATGGGAAAACAACATATTCAGAGGGTTATAGTTATTTTTTCTCCAAACAATTAATTGAAAGAGTTTTACTCCAAAATTCTCTACATGTGTCTGACCCTGAAGCCCCTTATTACACCATCAGATTTAGAATCTGCTTAACAGCAGAAGAAGCAGAACTAAAAGGAATCCATTTCAGTTTCCAGAATAAAATAGAGAGACTTTAAAGACCCCAATGTGTTTCATAGGTCAAGCCATCATTCAAGAAAAAAAGATTATTAAATGTCATTGTCTAGAGGCATGTCTAGTTAATTTGCAGTAAAATCAGTGACTATTGTACTTTGTCTTCCTTGTTAATGGTAATAAGACTTATTAGCCTAATAGGAAATCAACCTCTTTCCTTTTTTAGACTATTATAGTAAATTAATCATGTATCGAGACATACACACAAAATATTGCTTCAAATAGCTACTTAATTCTCTTGACAATCATTCAAAATTAGGTGCTGAAAGTGCAGCTAATTAATTGATTTGGAACAGACAAATTCTAAGAACTTAACTATGTTGGGTTTTTAAATTTAAGAGCGTACAGCATAGTTAATACAGCAGCTGAATAATGCTCCGTAAATGAAATCTATCACAGACTCAAACAGAGAAATGACTACTTCTTGCCCTTTCTTTTCTTTTCATTGTGATGCATTTAAGAATTGTCAATCTGAAGTGTACATACAAGTATACAGAGATACAAATAAAATTATTTGAATAAATTCTGAAATAAGTGATTAAGATTAGGTTTGTTTTGATGCTGAATTCATTAAATTGATTTGAATACATTGCATAGACATGTAGTTCATAGATAATGTAATTCACAAATCTGTCATTCTCCCCTAGCTCCTTGCCTTTTAATTCCTGTCCCAGGTTGCCTAGCTTTAATGAGCTGGTTGTAGTGTTTCTCTCCCCGCCTGGAACCAGTAAGAGATGTTTGGGGGAAGGAAGTATGGCCTGTTCTCCTTCCCCTTTCCAAAATAGCAGCTGGCCTTATCAAGTGGCCCAGCAACCTTAACATCTCCCCCTTGTACACCACGCTATGACCATACTCTGATCTAACACCTGATGGAGCTCCTCAGTTAGAGATTGTTCTGCCGAGCGCATGGACTGAGCAGAAATTTCTGAGCAACAGGGAAATGCTGCAGTGAAATTGCCATACCTCATCTTCAAAGGTAGCTTAAATCAAATGTGGAAGACAACCACTAATGGTACTTGTTATTTATTCAGAGATTCTATGTTATAGGGTCACTAAGAAGGCTTACTGCTTGCCATACAAGTTACACATGCTATGCCTGTGCACTCCTCCCCTCCTTGTCATGAAATTGTCAGATCCATAGAAGCTATTAGCTGAAGAGTAACTAGAAAATGGAAAACTACAAGATAAGAAATCACAACAGTGATATCTACTGCGGTCTTTCACAAATCAAGACTCCTTTCTCTTACAGGTACACTCCCTGGGAAGGGAAAAAATGAGTTTCCTCTCTGCAAATTGGTGGCTGCATGCTGGACTGCGGAGCACAGTAGCTACAATGCCCGGAGCAGACACTAAACAGTGGTGTGAAGTGCTGATATATATTGATTGATGAACTCAAATGTAGCACAACCACCTGGGATGTGCACAAAACTAGATAACTGATTACTCTAATCCAAGCTGCACCGTTCATATTCGGTATGCTTCACTCACTGTGAGGATCTGAACCTGCCTTTCACTGTGGCAACCCTCCTTCCGCCCAATGGCTGAATGATGATAGAGTTATGGGAGTAACTCTATACTGTAGTGAAACATGGTATTCTTAGTTCTCTCCTTGTCAAGGTCATGAAAGATTAATGTGTTTTAGGCACATTCTTCTGATTACTCAAAAAGAAATATCCTTGATCTTCTATTGTTCCTCTTATCTTTCACCCTTCAATTTCCATAGCCTCAAAATTTAATTTCTCTTTCCTGCTACACATTCACTATCCATTTAATTCAATAATCTCTATCTCCTTTTGTTCCATTACTTGGTTTCTTACTCCTGTGAACTGTTTCTGCTTTTACAGCAGATATTGTAATCTGACCCTATTATCACCTAATTCTTTTTTCTTCTCACACCCCATTCTTGAGCTGTATTTTTCACACACAATTTATTTTATGCACCACATTGGCTACCAACCAACTACCCTGTACTAATTTGTAGTCCACACAAAGCTGCTTGACAGATTATCTTCCTGTGTTGTACATTCTGTATAACCACATACATTTAAAATGTGAAAAAAAGGCCAGAACAGGTTCAGCAGTACAAAGATGTGATACCTACAGAAGAAAGCTTTAAAAAATGGTTAGCTATTAAACTTGAGACAACTAAGGGTAATTGTTCCCTTTTTATAATAGCAATGGGTGAGACTATGCTGTCATAACTGATTTTGCGGACATTCTCCTAAACAATCAATTTGGTTATAGCAAGAGAAAGGAAGGGTGCAAACGAGTGGAAAAGAACAGATTTTTTTAAATGTCACTTCACAGCTACCAGACAAAAATGTGTGCTCCAAGAAGCAATTTCAGCACTGAAAAAACTACTTACATTTTCAAAACACTGATGGAGGTATAGTCACATGACTCCCATTAAAGCACATGGGAAACTTTTGGCCAATAGACCACGGAATTCTGAAAATGTAGGAATAAGAGAAGCCCTTTGTGCAATTGGAAGGAGGGAGTACAAATAGCAGCATAGCATGGAAGAGAATTGAAGAGCAGCTGAGAGAGTAAAATTGACCTCTTCTCTGTTCTATGGCAACTGTAGCTCACAATTTAAATCACAATTAAATCAGAACCTCTTTTCTGAGACCTCCTTGATAAGGGACAGTCATCTTGATTCTCCCATGCCTGGTTTCTACATTTCCACATTTGTTTTGTTTAATTGGTTTATCCATTTATTAGTACAATGGGTAAGCCAAGTTAAGTATCATTTGCCCTCCTGTGAGTTACTGCTTCATTAACACATATCTCTAAGGAAACAGGGCAAGTATCACTGAGCCCTCCACATTACTGCCCCAAAGCACAGCACAAATAAGCACCACATCAGGTATTGAGTTTGAATGACTGTTGCTTTAGTGAAACCCAGTAATAATTATAGAAGCCTTGGGATGTCCTTTTAGGCAGATAAAAATAAGAGTTACTTTATCACAGCTCAAATTTCCAAACTAGTCTCAGAAATTAATGAAAACAGCTCAGTTTCTTCATGTATTGTACCTTTTAAGTAAGACTGATGTGCTTCCCTGGCTATCTATTTATTAATGACACAGAATGTTTAAATTGTATCGATTACTCTGGAACTAGTCTCCAGTGCACTGGAGATCTGCTTTTGAGCTTTCAGGAAAGTTTTTCCATGAGCCGACATCAACCAATGCTAACAAAGCTGTGACAGACAATAACCTAATCTCAATCTTCCATCATTGAAAACAGGAGAAAGAAGTGCCCTCTTATAGAAAAGGGGCATTTCTATTTTCACTCTCACCTCTTGTTTGTCTTTCCAGTATTGTTGTCAATCTCCACATTGTTACAATTCTGCAAAGACAAAAGGCAAATCAGATAACTGCAGCTAATTGCAAGGCCAAAAGACAACCAACACACACACACACAAAGAGCAAATTTATGAATGGGAACAATTCCAATTAGAAGAAACATGGGGCACATACTGAAATAGCTCACCTTCTCTCCTGTAAGTAGTTACTTTACTATTAGTACTGAAGGCATCCATATGAAAGTACAATGCACATATTTCTGGCATTCATATATCCATAATATACCCTTTTTAACATAACATTGTGACAGATATGGACATTTTCTAGAACATCCTTGAAAGACCTTATTGTAAGTTTATGCATTATTGTGATCCATGATTGTATGTAATTTTTCTAGAGGGGTAGATGTGACCAATGTAAGACTGATGTAAGAGTTCAAAAGACCATACTGAGAATGTGCCAGACAAGTATGGACTTTTGGAATAATATGTGGTTAAGTGGATTTCCTGGGGAATCCCTAGGGAGAGGTTAATGCAAATTTCCCAACTCCAGTTATGCAAAAACTCAGCCTTTTGAAGCTACACCCTGAGGTTATTATCTATCAGGGACAGACCTTCAGGGAGACCAAGAAAGGATACAGCTGGAGAGGGACAGACTAAGTCTGGAAACCCAGTGCTTGAAGACGGGAAGCTCCAGCACCAGCATGAGGAATACCTATGTCATCAAAAGAGAGAACAGAAGGAGAAGGAGAAGCAGTGCCACATAAGGAGAGAGAAGAACAAAAAGTGTCAATATCAGCTTGAGATGGAGAGACTGCACCATCAAAACTCTAATCTGGCAGGTGAATCCAAGTACCTCCATGTACCTATCCCAGTGTGTGACATAGACTCCAAGTTATTTCCTGTGCTTATGGAAGAGGATGGAATCGTTGTGTTTTCAATTCTCTTGAAATAGGGGTGTGAATTGAACAAGGTGGGGCACGAGAACATGATCCAGTGTCTGGCTCCACTACTTTCCATGACAAAGGCCTTGGACATCTTCACCCTTATGGACAGAGAGAATTATACTGATATATGATTAGAGGCTATGAAAACAGTGTTTGTTGCAAAATGTTAAACTGACTCCTGAAGCACATATGTCAAGGTTTCAGGGAGTTCAGGGAAAAGGGCACATGACCTATGATGAGGTTTCAGATTAAATTAGGGATTACATAAAACAATAGAGAACTTGTTGGAGGATTACCATGGTCCATGAGTTTAATTAATTGGTTTAGAACAATTCTATAAAGTCCTCCCTGCACCCTCTTCCCCCAACCCCCTGACCTGAAATCACGATTAACAAACAAAGATCTTAGAGATGTGACCATGGCTGGGAAACAGGCTGACCAAAATGCTAATAGTCTGCACAGGTTTGAGATGAAACGGAAGGGAGAGGAGCATAGAGCTGACCCCCCAAACATGACTGCCTCAAAAGGAAGAAGAGGCTTAACCAGACCTGCACAAGAGGCAAACCTTAACAGGATCCCCCAAAAAAGGAACCTGGGGAACTTATATGTTTTTATTACCAGAATACTGGTCATTAGGCAACACAATGCCCATTGCTTAGGGAGACCTGGGGCTTGTGGTAACTCATAGTGGGTCCAGGTGGAAGTGACCCCACCATCAGTGGAACCAGAACCAGTCTCAATAGTCCCACCTGTAAACCTGACCTTGTCAGACCCCAAAGGAGAATCAACTAAACATTGTTTCCCAATGGAAGTGGACCAGGGGGAAAGCCCAGGGATGGGGGGACAGTAGGGCCTAAATAACTGTGGTGCACCAAGAGGTGGTGGACCTAATGAGGATCATCCACTTCTGCCACCATATACGTCATAGTTTTGGGGTAACTGCACCTGTATTTCCCCCTCTGTAGTCTCTCAATGGCTTCCACGTAAAGGTTTCTGGTTCCCAGATGTCATGTCTTGGATGCAGACGCATGTTTCACTCCCTCCTGACTGGGGATTTTAAGGCCGCATAGCTCCCTGCCTTACACTGTGATACCACCAGCAAACCAGATTGCCTCAAAAGGTCAGCACCTGTGTTTTGCTCTCTCTTCAAGGGCTAGGACCAGTATATTTCCCATAGTCAAAAGTTACCACACAGCTCCTTCTAAGCAAGCATATTTAATCTTAAGGTAAAAATATGACAGGGAAACCATATTAAAACAAAAAAGACCATGTATATATGCTAAGACACTTACCAGATATCTCCCACAGCTCTAATCTAGGGATTTGGTAGGTTTCAGTACTTCAAAAGCCACAACTGGATATTTACTGTGGTTACAAATTCATCCATCATAGGTCCAGAACCAGAATGCAGACTGGGCAAATCAGCTATTTCTTTATACAGCTTGGGCTTTTGGTCTCCACCTTCTACCAGGTAATCAGCAGACAATGATCCGCTTTTAAGAATGTAGTTTCAAAAAGCTAGGTTTTTGCATATCTGGACTGGGGAATTTGCATTAACCTCTCCCTAGGGATTCCTCAGGAAATCCACATATCGTGTATTCGTCCAAAAATCCATACCTGTTCTTCACATTTTCAGTATAAACTTTTGAACTCCCCAGTCTTACATTCATCACATCTCCCCCTTAGAAGGGTTACATACAATTCCAGACCTCAGTAATACATATAGTGAACACAACAAGGTCTTTCAAGGATATTGCAGGAAATTGTCATCTCTGTCACAAACAGTAAAGATGCATGGCTTGTTAAATGATGCAGAAAAAGATTTATGTACTGCAAATACACTATACTTGTTGATCGTTTGTAGTCAGCAACTAGCATTTCCATGTGCTCTCATGTACTCACTTCATTACTCTGTTAAAATTCACCCCACATACTAGTGATGGAGTGGGGTCCAGGGGGTTAGCATGACAGGGGGTGAGAACATGGAGGGGAGCGGGATACGGGTGACTGTGGTGTGGGTGGGATTGCACAGTGTGAGGGCATGAGTAAAGGGTGTGTAGGTGTGGCTGTGAGAGGGTGAATGTGAGGGGCATTAGTGTGGATGCAGGTGTGAAGGGAGCAGGAGGATGAACTAGGGGTTGAGTGGGAGGGTTGTGAAGGTGAGTGCAGTGTGTGAGGGACAGAGCAGATTTTCATAGATCTCAGCACCCACTAATTTCCACTGGTCTCACTTCCCCATTAGGGGCTGTTCTGTGGCACTCACTGCCAGAGAACTGAGTGAACACCAAAAACTAAACAAGATTGGAAAAGGGTTTGAACATTTATATGGATATCCAGAATTATGATAGCTAATGATAGTGATAACAAAAATGTTGTGGAAGGATCATCAAACCTCCTGCTTCAGGGTTTAAATCAATCTCTAGGTACCAGAGATCAGGATAAAACCTAAAATGGGAGTGGGGGGCAGATTATCTCACATTAATCCTGCCTACTATGATCTGGGAGATCTGGTACTGGCTACTGTTGGGAGATGGGACACTAAACTAGATAGACTCAGATCTTTTCCAATCTGGCAATTCCTATGATTGTGAACAAACACAGAGCTTTAACTCCAACTTACTGTGTTTAACTGAACACTACATTATAGAGTTGTTGGTCGTGACTTTGTAGATGAGGTTGAGTTGCATTCTACACTTAAAGCAAGGATTTAACCTCATTGCCATGTCTGAAAAATAGTGTAGTCTCCCCCAAAGTACATCCCTTTGAGAACTTACAAGCAAATCTTAATGAGTTTAGGAGCTACAATTATTTAAAAAGGGGGTCTATTAAAACAGCATTTTTCTTTGCTCTGAATTATCTTAATGGAATAATGCAGACACTATAGACTTTCCATATAGTTAAAGTTAATTAAAAACTTGCATAGGCTATGTTTGAAGAAATTCTGTTGTAATTAATCTGAAAGTACTGATTGTTGAATTTAATTATTATTATAAATGTTACAGAAAGTTCAAATTAGCAGCTCAAGTAAAGTTTGGTTTTTGCTCTTACATCAACTGTATTAATTGCCCCCCAAACTTCATTAATGTGCCCCCCAAACTTCGTTAAGGTTGCACTGTACAGCCTCATGTCCTTCCAGAATGTGGAAAAGGGCTAATCTTGAACCTCAAAGTCAGGAAATACAAAGTGAAAGTACATACCACCTTGACAATGCCACCTTAGTTCTGTCCCCTGGAGCTCACATGGGAATGGTTCAATAAGGGGGCTGCTATAATAAGAACCAGGAATGTGTCATGGTTTTTTGTGGTCCACAGAATTCAATTCCAGCATTTATCAGCGTGCACTCCACCTAGGTATGGCTGTACCTAATGGAGGAGGGATTAGTTGGAGCAGGTTTGCAGAGCTGTCACTGTGCTATGGTGAAATGCACATGTACCGTGTACCCTGAAGGATCAAGTATCCCTTATTTGACAGGAAGTCACTGCACAGCAAGAAAAGAAGAAAATACACACAGGAAAGCAATACGTGGACAGCAGTCTATGTAAGGAAGGGGAAAAAATTATGGAAAGCCAAGCCCAGACAACTGTGGGGGAAGTGTGGAACCAAACTTGCTTGCAGACAATGCCCAGCATTTGGACAAAAGTACAGAGTGTGTCACAAGTACAACCATTTTGCTAACCAATGCAGACAACAGAGAACCGTGAATGCAATCCAGAAATATGGTGATAGCTTCAACGAGGAGGCGGTATATGCTGATGACATAGAGCAACTGCTGCCAAGAACTGGTTCATTACTCTGAACACTAATGGATCACAAATCACATATAACATAGATATATTTGCTGACTCAAATATAATTATCAGCATGAGTGTGGCAAACTTTAAAATACAACCGCCGCTGGAGAAACAGGCAAGTGTCCTGACAGCTTACAATGGACTCCCTGTTTCTGTGGTGGGCAAATGCCAGCTCAGACTGACTAAAAGACTAAGATTTGTTATTGTTACAGGAGAGAGAACACCTATATTGGACCTGGGATCAAGTGAACAATTGGGACTAACATGCAAGCTGTTTAATATCGAACACAACTTGTTGCAAGGCATCAAAACTTCAGTAGTGAAACACACAAACATCATAAAAATAATCTGACATAGGTATTCACATCATCATGGTAAAATATTCAGGACCCATTTCATCTGGCATGTGGGCATAGCTGAAAAGAGCTACAGTGAATGACCACTACAGTGGTCCACCGCTCCCAAGAGAAGGAGGCGGGTGGTGGTGGTCGAGGACTCCCTCCTCAGGGGGACTGATTCATCTATCTGCCTCCCTGACTGGGAAAACTGAGAGGTGGCTGCTTGCCAGGGGCTAGGATACATGATGTGACGGAGAGACTGCCGAGACTCATCAAGCCCTCAGATCTCTACCCCTTCCTGCTTCTCCACGTGGGCACCAATGTTACTGCCAAGAATGACCTTGAGCATATCACTGCAGACTACGTGGCTCTGGGAAGAAGGATAAAGGAGTTTGAGGCGCAAGTGGTGTTCTCGTCTATCCTCCCTGTGGCAGGAAAAGGCCAGGGTAGAGACCCAAGTAAGAGAGGATATAGCCGGGGGTAGGAGAATGGACATAAGGAGGAAGGGCAGAGTGGATACTAGTCAAATAGGTCATACTGGCAGTACAATGTCCATACCAAATTGGGTAAGGAATGTGAGTGAGGCCAAACAGCAAAAATTAAGATGTTTGTACACCAATGCGAGGAGCCTAGGTAACAAAATGGAGGAATTAGAGCTACTGGTCCAGGAAGTGAAACCAGATATCATAGGAATAACCGAAACATGGTGGAATAGCAGTCATGACTGGAGTACAGGTATTGAAGGGTATGTGCTGTTTAGGAAAGATAGAAATAAAGGTAAAGGTGGGGGAGTAGCATTGTATATCAATGATGAGGTAGACTGTAAAGAAATAAAAAGTGATGGAATGGATAAGACAGAGTCTGTCTGGGCAAAAATCACATTGGGGAAGAAAACTACTAGAGCCTCCCCTGGGATAGTGCTTGGGGTGTGCTATAGACCACCGGGATCTAATTTGGATATGGATAGAGACCTCTTTAATGTTTTTAAGGAAGTAAATACTAATGGGAACTGTGTGATCATGGGAGACTTCAACTTCCCAGATATAGATTGGAGAACAAGTGCTAGTAATAATAATAGGGCTCAGATTTTCCTAGATGTGATAGCTGATGAATTCCTTCATCAGGTAGTTGCTGAACCAACAAGGGGGGATGCCATTTTAGATTTGGTTTTGGTGAGTAGTGAGGACCTCATTGAAGAAATGGTTGTAGGGGACAACCTTGGCTCGAGTGATCATGAGCTAATTCAGTTCAAACTAAATGGAAGGATAAACAAAAATAAATCTGAGACTAGGGTTTTTGATTTCAAAAGGGCTAACTTTAATAAATTAAGGAAATTAGTTAGGGAAGTGGATTGGACTAAAGAATTTATGGACCTAAAGGCGGAGGAGGCCTGGGATTATTTCAAGTTAAAGTTGCAGAAGCTGTCAGAAGCCTGTATCCCAAGAAAGGGGAAACAATTCATAGGCAGGGGTTTTAGACCAAGCTGGATGAGCAAGCATCTCAGAGAGGTGATTAAGAAAAAACAGAAAGCATACAAGGAGTGGAAGATGGGAGGGATCAGCAAAGAAACCTACCTTATTGAGGTCAGAGCATGTAGGGATAAAGTGAGACAGGCTAAAAGTCATGTAGAATTGGACCTTGCAAAGGGAATTAAAACCAATAGTAAAAAGTTTTATAGCCATATAAATAGGAAGAAAACAAAGAAAGAAGAAGTGGGACCGCTAAACACTGAGGATGGAGTGGAGGTTAAGGATAATCTAGGCATGGCTCAATATCTAAACAAATACTTTGCCTCAGTCTTTAATGAGGCTAATGAGGAGTTTAGGAATAGTGGCAGCATGACAAATGGGAATAAGGATGTGGGGGTAGATATTACCATATCCGAGGTAGAAGCCAAACTTGAACAGCTTAATGAGAGTAAATCAGGCGGCCCAGATAATCTTCATCCAAGAATATTAAAGGAACTGGCACATGAAATTGCAAGCCCATTAGCAAAAATTTTTAATGAATCTCTAAACTCAGGGGTTGTACCGTTTGACTGGAGAATAGCTAATATAGTTCCTATTTTTAAGAAAGGGGAAAAAAGTGACCCGGGTAACTACAGGCCTGTTAGTTTGACATCTGTAGTATGCAAGGTCTTGGAAAAAATTTTGAAGGAGAAAGTAGCTAAGGACCTTGAGGTCAATGGCAATTGGGACAAATTACAACATGGTTTTACAAAAGGTAGATCGTGCCAAACCAACTTGATCTCCTTCTTTGAGAAAGTAACAGATTTTTTAGATAAAGGAAACGCAGTGGATCTAATCTACCTCGATTTCAGTAAGGCATTTGATACAGTACCACATGAGGAATTATCGGTTAAATTGGAAAAGATGGGGATCAATATGAAAATTGAGAGGTGGATAAGGAACTGGTTAAAGGGGAGACTACAGCGGGTCATACTGAAAGGTGAACTGTCAGGTTGGAGGGAGGTTACTAGTGGAGTTCCTCAAGGTTCAGTTTTGGGACCAATTTTATTTAATCTTTTTATTACTGACCTCGGCACCAAAAGTGGGAGTGTGCTAATAAAGTTTGCAGATGACACAAAGTTGGGAGGTATTGCCAATTCAGAAAAGGATCGGGATATCCTACAGGAAGATCTGGATGACCTTGTAAACTGGAGTAATAGTAATAGGATGAAATTTAATAGTGAGAAGTGTAAGGTTATGCATTTAGGGATTAATAACAAGAATTTTAGTTATAAGCTGGGGACGCATCAGTTGGAAGTAACGGAAGAGGAGAAGGACCTCGGAGTCCTGGTTGATCACAGGATGACTATGAGTCGCCAATGTGATGTGGCCGTGAAAAAAGCTAATGCGGTCTTGGGATGCATTAGGCGAGGTATTTCTAGTAGAGATAAGGAGGTGTTAGTACCGTTATACAAGGCATTGGTGAGACCTCATTTGGAATACTGTGTGCAGTTCTGGTCTCCCATGTTTAAGAAGGATGAATTCAAACTGGAACAGGTACAAAGAAGGGCCACTAGGATGATCCGAGGAATGGAAAACCTGTCGTATGAAAGGAGACTCAAGGAGCTTGGTTTGTTTACCCTAACCAAAAGAAGGCTGAGGGGAGATATGATTGCTCTCTTTAAATATATCAGAGGGATAAATACCAGGGAGGGAGAGGAATTATTTCAGCTCAGTACCAATGTGGACACAAGAACAAATGGATATAAACTGGCCATCAGGAAGTTTAGACTTGAAATTAGACGAAGGTTTCTAACCATCAGAGGAGTGAAGTTCTGGAACAGCCTTCCAAGGGAAGCAGTGGGGGCAAAAGACCTAACTGGCTTCAAGATTAAGCTAGATACGTTTATGGAGGGGATGGTTTGATGGGATAACATGATCTTAGTCAAGGGTCAATTAATTGCCATCAGTGGTAAATAGGACCAATGGTCAATGATGGGATGTTAGAAGTTACTACAGAGAACTTTTTCCTGGGTGTCTGGCTGGTGAGTCTTGCCCACATGCTCGGGGTTCAGCTGATCGCCATATTTGGGGTCGGGAAGGAATTTTCCTCCAGGGTAGATTGGCAGAGGCCCTGGAGGTTTTTTGCCTTCCTTTGCAGCATGGGGCACGGGTCACTTACCGGAGGATTCTCTGCATCTTGAAGTCTTTAAACCATGATTTGAGGACTTCAGTAGCTGAGACATAGGTGAGAGGATTATTCCAGGAGTGGGTGGGTGAGATTCTGTGGCCTGCATTGTGCAGGAGGTCAGACTAGATGATCATAATGGTCCCTTCTGACCTTAAAGTCTAAGTCTATGAATCGTGGAAGTCAACGAATGGCTACGCAGATGGTGTCGGAAAGAAGGGTTTGGATTCTTTGACCATGGGATGGTGTTCCAAGAAGAAGGAGTGCTAGGCAGAGACTGGCTCCACCTAACCAAGAGAGAGAAGAGCATCTTTGCAAGCAGGCTGGCTAACCTAGTGAGGAGGGCTTTAAAGTAGGTTCACCGGGGGAAGGAGACCAAAGCCCCGAGGTAAGTGGGGAAGTGGGATACCAGGAGGAAGCACAAGTAGGTGAGTGCAAGAGGGGAGGGCTCCTGCCCCATACTGGGACAGCAGGATGATCAGTGCGTTATCTTAAGTGCCTATACACAAATGCAAGAAGCCTGGGAAACAAGCAGGGAGAACTGGAAGTCCTGGCACAGTCAAGGAATTATGATGTAACTGGAATAACAGAGGCTTGGTGGGATAACTCACATGATTGGAGTACTGTCATGGATGGATATAAACTGTTCAGGAAGGATAGGCAGGGCAGAAAAGGTAGGGGAGTTGCATTGTATGTAAGAGGGCAGTATGACTGCTCAGAGCTCCAGTATGAAACTGCAGAAAAACCTGAGAGTCTCTGGATTAAATTTAGAAGTGTGAGCAACAAGGGTAATGTCGTGGTGGGAGTCTGCTACAGACCACCAGACCAGGGGGATGAGGTGGATGAGGCTTTCTTCCAGCAACTAACAGAAGTTACTAGATCACAGGCCCTGGTTCTCATGGGTGACTTTAATCACCCCAATATCTGCTGGGAGAGTAATAGAGTGGTACACAGACAATCCAGGAAGTTTTTGGAAAGTGTAGGGGACAATTTCCTGGTGCAAGTGCTAGAGGAACCAACTAGGGGAAAAGCTCTTCTTGACCTGCTGCTCACAAACAGGGAAGAAATAGTAGAGGAAGCAATAGTGGATGGGAACCAGGGAGACAGTGACCATGAGATAGTCGAGTTCAGGATCCTGACACAAGGAAGAAAGGAGAGCAGTAGAATACAGACCCTGAACTTCATAAAAGCAGACTTCAACTCCCTCAGAGAACTGATGGGCAAGGTCCCCTGGGAGAATAACATGAGGCGGAAAGGAGTCGAGGAAACCTGGCTGTATTTCAAAGAATCCTTATTGAGGTTGCAGGAACAAACCATCCCGATGTGTAGAAAGAAAAGTAAATATGGCAGGCAACCAGCTTGGCTTAACAGTGAAATCCTTGCTCGTCTTAAACACAAAAAAGCAGCTTACAAGAAGTGGAAGATTGGACAAATGACCAGGGAGGAGTATAAAAATATTGCTCAGGCATGCAAGAGTGAAATTAGGAAGGCCAAATCATACTTGGAGTTGCAGCTAGCCAGAGATGTCAGGAGTAACAAGAAGGGTTTCTTCAGGTATGTTAGCAACAAGAAGAAAGTCAAGGAAAGTGTGGGCCCCTTGCTGAATGAGGGAGGAAACCTAGTGACAGAGGATGTGGAGAAAGCTAGTGTACTCAATGCTTTTTTTGCCTCTGTCTTCACAGACAAGGTCAGCTCCCAGACGGCTGCACTCCGCAGCACGGTATGGGGAGGAGGTTACCAGCTCTCTGTGGAGAAAGTAGTAGTACAGGACTATTTAGAAAAGCTGGACGAGCACAAGTCTATGGGGCCAGATGCACTGCATCCAAGAGTGCTAAAGGAGTTGGCCGATGAGATTGCAGAGCTATTGGCCATTATCTTTGAAAAATCATGGCAATCGGGGGAGGTCCCGGATGACTGGAAAAAAGCTAATGTAGTGCCCATCTTTAAAAAAGGGAAGAAGGAAGATCCGGGGAACTACAGGCCAATCAGTCTCACCTTAGTCCCTGGAAAAATCATGGAACAGGTCCTCAAGGAATCAATTCTGAACCACTTAAAGGAGAGGAAAGTGATCAGGAACAGTCAGCATGGATTCACCAAAGGAAAGTCATGTCTGACTAACCTAATTGCCTTCTATGATGAGAAAACTGGCTCTGTGGATGAGGGGAAAGCAGTGGATGTGCTATTTCTTGACTTTAGCAAAGCTTTTGATACAGTCTCCCACAGTATTCTTGCCAGCAAGTTAAAGAAGTATGGGCTGAAAGAATGGACTGTAAGGTGGATAGAAAACTGGCTAGATGGTCGAGCTCAATGGGTAGTGATCAATGGCTCCATGTCTAGCTGGCAGCCAGTATCAAGTGGAGTGCCCCAAGGGTCGGTGCTGGGGCCGGTTTTGTTCAATATCTTCATTAATGATCTGGAGGATGGTGTGGACTGCACCCTTAGCAAGTTTGCAGATGACACTAAATTGGGAGGAGTGGCTGATATGCTGGAGGGTAGGGATAGGATACAGAGGGACCTAGACAAATTAGAGGATTGGGCCAAAAGAAATATGATGAGGTTCAACAAGGACAAGTGCAGAGTCCTGCTCTTAGGACGGAAGAATCCCATGCACTGCTACAGACTAGGGACTGAATGGCTGGGCAGCAGTTCTGCAGAAAAGGACCTAGGGGTTACGGTGGACGAAAAGCTGGATATGAGTCAACAGTGTGCCCTTGTTGCCAAGAAGGCTAATGGCATTTTGGGTTGTAGAGGTAGCGGCATTTCCAGCAGATCAAGGGACGTGATCATTCGCCTCTATTCGGCACTGGTCTGCCATGGTCCTGTGCGCGGCTCCTCCTGCCCGCCGAGCACTGCTGGGCCCGTTCTGGGGCGGGGAGCCTCACCCAGCACCGCCCCGCGCGAGGCCCAACGGCGCCGCCTGTTGCCAACGCGGGACGGGGTCGCTGCCAGCGCTGTGTGGGACCCCTGCCGCCCAGGGTACCTGGAAGATGAGCTGGGCAGGCGGGCAAGCGCTTGTGGGTGGGGGCTGGCGGGGAGCTGCCGGTGGGTGCTCAGCACCCACCAATTTTTCCCCGTGGCTGCTCCAGCCCTGGAGCACCCACGGAGTCAGTACCTATGGTGAGTATTCTCAGATACTAATTCATATGAATAAGAAGGGTCACGAACCCAGGAAGCAGTACTCAGACATGCCGTTTTCTACACCTGACTTAAATCCAAGTTGTGCCTTGGGAAAGAGTAGTAGTTTCACTTTCTCCAGCTATGCTCATGTATTCTGTTCCTGAAGTGTTCTGTAGTATTTGTAAGGATAGAATGCTAGTATGTGTGTTATTGATGTGTTGGGCATCACTAAACGAGGGCAGCATCTCTTGAAATTGACTTCACAATTTCAAACAAAATTCAGACTTGGGAATCTTGTAATAGGACTAGACACAAAAGCATCTTTAGCCTGATATCCATTTTGGCAGAGGGACCACATCTGAGGAGCTCACAACCTGGTCACTGATTCTCTCTTCAGCAGCTTGGTGTAACTTTCTGCTATGGATATCAGGCTGTTAGCTAGGCTTCTGAAACCACCAAGAAGCAGGCATGATAACCTAAACTACCCTGACACACAGAATGTTAAAGTCCACTAAAAAGCCAGTAAGGCATAAACTCCAGATTTTTCAACTTTTAATTCATTCTTTTTTCTTGGAAAGGAAAGAGCAAAAAGAGATAAAATTGAGATGGGGAAGAGGAAAGACACACTTTTGCTTTATTATAAATCAAGCTCTCAGGAAGTTCATCATGTTAAAATTCCTCCCACACCATTATCTTTGCCACACTGCATAGCATCTTATACATTCCATTCCTGTTTCCTTGCTAAATTTAAAATATAATGCACTGAATTATTGTTTGTTATTAATGTATACCATAAGATAGAGATGAGATGAAATGTGGTTGAGCTGGTTTTGCGGAAGAAATTCTAATGTTTATAATTCCCTTAGTGCTTGAGATCTCAATATTAATGATGCATTAGTGCTATGGTATTTTTGTTCTCTTTTTGCACTTGAAATAATATATTGTAGTGCATATACCTGCAATCCCAGAGCTAGGTAGCATAATCAGGCAGTATTGTGTAATAGCTAGAACAGGGGACTGGGAATCAGAAGTCCTGTGTTCTAGTTCTGGACTTGCCACTGACTCATTGTATAACTCTTGGCCACTTGCTTATTGTCTCTGTGCCTAAGGTTCCTTGTATTCAAAATAGGGATAATACCTACCACCTTCATAAAAAGCTGTGACCCCCTGATATAAAGGTCTAATATAATATGATAATTTCCTGATTGGTTGAAAGACATCTTGACTAGGATCAGAACAGAGGCAAGGGAATTCAAACAAACCACTCCAGACATGATTCACCAGAGCCCTGCGCTTTGTATATAAAATGCTATCATTCTGAATGTATAGCCTTTGACAGGATGCAGGCTAACTGGACCATCAATGTCCAGGTAACTACTAGGAAGAGAAGATATTAAACCTCAGGTGGAAAATATCAAGGCCTTACAAATTACTTTTCCCAATGTATTTGTAATCCCAGAGTGAAAAAGGGTTACATATTTGATTTACATGTAATAAGATGTCTTCCGTGGATGACACTTTTATTAAGTGTCAGAGGGGTAGCCGTGTTAGTCTGGATGTGTAGAAGCAACAAAGGGTCCTGCGGCACCTTATAGACTAACAGAGGTTAGTTAAAGCATAAGCTTTCGTGGGTGAATACCCACTTCTTCGGATGCAAGCAGTGGAAATGTCCAGGGGCAGATATAAATGTGCAGGGAAGATTCAGGCTAGAGATAATGAGGTAACCTTAATCAGGGAGGGTGAGGCCCTCTTCTAGCAGTTGAGGTGTGAACACCAAGGGAGGAGAAACTGCTTTTGTAGTTGGCTAGCCATTCATAGTCTTTGTTTAGTCCTGAGCTGATGGTGTCAAATTTGCAAATGAACTGAAGCTCTACAGTTTCTCTTTGGAGTCTGGTCCTGAAGTTTTTTTGCTGCAGGATGGCTACCTTTAGGTCTGCAATTGTGAGTCCAGGGAGGTTGAAGTGTTCTCCTACAGGCTTTTGTATATTGCCTTTCCTTATATCTGATTTGTGTCCATTTATCCTTTTGCGTAAGGACTGTCCAGTTTGACCGATGTACATAGCAGAGGGGCATTGCTGGCATATTATGACATATATTACATTGGTGGATGTGCAGGTGAATGAACCGGTGATGGTGTGGCTGATCTGGTTAGGTCCTGTGACGGTGTTCCTGGTGTAGATATGTGGGCAAAGTTGGCATCGAGGTTTGTTGCATGGATTGGTTCCTGAGTTAGAGTTATTATGGTGCGGTGTGTAGCTGCTGGTGAGAATATGCTTCAGGTTGGCGGGTTGTCTGTGGGCGAGGACTGGCCTGCCTCCCAAGGCCTGTGAAAGTGAGGGATCGTTGTTCAGGATGGGTTGTAGATCACTGATGATCCGTTGGAGAGGTTTTAGCTGAGGACTGTAAGTGATGGCCAGAGGAGTTCTGTTGATTTCGTTCTTCGGTTTGTCTTGCATCAGGAGGCTTCTGGGTACACGTCTGGCCCTGTTGATCTGTTTTCTTATTTCCTCATGTGGGTAGTGTAGTTTTGAGAATGCTTGGTGAAGATCTTGTAGGTGTTGGTCTCTGTCAGAGGGGTTGGAGCAAATACGGTTGTACCTCAGGGCTTGGCTGTAGACAATGGATTGTGTGGTGTGTCCGGGATGGAAGCTGGAGGCATGTAGGTAGGCATAGTGGTCAGTGGGTTTTCGGTATAGGGTGGTGTTAATGTGACCACCTAGGTACAGGTACATATATATCCCTGCCTTCTTAGGTATGCTGCCACTACATACAAGCATTTTGTAAACACCCTGAATGCTATAGACAACCAAAAGGGAAGACCTTGTTCTGAAAGTGATTCTCTCATACCATGAAACACAGATATTCCCAATGACATTATCTTAATGAAATAAGGAAATGTGTCTTTTAAATGCAGAGCTGGAAACCAATCCTGAAGGGAAAGAGAAAGGATAATAGAAGTTAGAGACATAAAAAGAAATTTCATTTCCTCATGTTAGGTGTTTAATTTCCTTAAATCCAAAATAGGGCAAAGGCCCCCATCTTTTTTTGACATTTTACAATAGCATGAATAAAAACTCCTTCCTGTGTGATTTCATAATCATAGAATAACAGGGAAGTTCCTCTCGTGGATCAGTAACTGGTTGAAAGACAGAAAACAAAGGGTAGAAATACATGGTCAGTTTTGAGAAAGGCGAGAAGTGTAAATAGTGGTGTCCCCCAGGGTTTTGAACTGGGACCAGTGCTGTTCAAAATATTCATAAAATGATTGAGATGGCAAGATTTGCAGATGATACAGGTGGAAGACATTACTCAAGATAGCTAAGTCCAAAGCAGACTGCGAAGAGTTAAAGGAATCACACAAAACTGGATGACTGGGCATCAAAGTGGTAAATGAAACTCAGTGTTGATAAATGCAAAGAAATGCACATTGAAAAACATAATCCCAAATATGCGTAAAAAATGAAGGGATCTAAATTAGCTGTTACCACCCAAGAAAGAGATCTTGTAGTCATTGTGAATTCTTCTCTGAAAACATCTGCTCAATGTGCAGCGGTAGTCAAAAAAGCTAACAGTATAATAGGAACCATTGGGCAAGGAATAGATAAGACAGTAAATATAATAATTCCTCTATATAAATCCATGGTATGCCCACACCTTGAATACTGCATACAGTTCCAGTCACACCATTTCAAAAAAGATATATTAGAATTGGAACAGGTATAGAAAAGGGCAACAAACATGACTGGGGGTATGGAACAGCTTCTGTATGAGGAGAGATTTAAAACATTGGGATTTTTCATCTTGGAAAAGAGACTATTAAGAAGGGATGTGATAGAGGTCTATAAAATCTTGACTGATGTGGATAAAGTGCATAAGGAAGTGTTTTTTACTCTCTTTCACATAACACGAGAAAAAAGGGTCACCCAATGAAATTAATAGGAAGACAGTTTAAAACAACTGGAAGTATTTCTTCACACAATGCATTGTCAAGCTGTGGAATGCATTGCCAAAGGATAATGCAAAGGCCAAAACTAATACAGGATTTTAAAAAGAACTAGATAAATTCATGGATGATAGGTCCACCAATGGCTGTTAGCCAAGTTGGTCAGGGATTCAAACCCATGCTCTGAGTGTCCCTAGGCTCTCTTAGCCAGAAGCTGAGAGTGGACAACAGGGGATGGATCACTTGATTGCCTGTTCTGTTCATTCCCTCTGAAGCACCTGGCATTGGCCTCTGTTGGAAGACAGGATACTGGGCTAGATAGACCATTGATCTGACCCAGTATGGCCATTCTTATATCCATCTGATCATCCACTGCTCAGAAGTGCCTGGCTCAGCTATCAAAGGAACATAGTAAAAGTTGAGCAAATAGAACATTTAGAGGGAGAATGCCCCTCTCCTAAACATCTGGCATCCTATAACTATAAATGAACTAAATAGCACTACGAAAACACTAGTAACTAAAGCCTACCTAAACTATCTAACTAACATGAATCCAGTGGGATCTTGAAGTAATTTCCTAATCATTCAGCTGGTGACATTTGAAGGAACATGATAGGTCACTGTACCATTCTTAATTAGTCCTCAAATCAACATAATGTAATACAATGTGAATATCATTTCCCCCTTGCTTTATGCCCTTGCTATGCTTCACTTTGTGTGTGTGTGTAGCATGTTGAGTATCAGCATTGTTTGGAGATGACACATAAATTAGGTACACAAAGAAAACAAAGACAGCTGCAAAAGAATCTCAGATCTGAACAGACCCAAGCTTTGAGGAGATTTGGATTCATATTCTGATCCACATTTTTCATCTCCTTTCTGTATGATGGACTGAACTGAAACCCCAGAAACTTTGGGAATGTTCAATTCCATCTCTAGTATAATTATAATAGCTTGACCAGCTCAGTGATATCTGACTTCAAACTCACACTTCAAACCATCAAATCTGAGTCTTGGAGTCTTATTTTATGCTATGGAAAAAAATTGCATTTTAAAATTACATCTGAGCTTCTTCCTTACATTTAGCAGGGTATGCGCTAATGTCAGTGTGGAGCTGCTAAAAAGGAATGATGTGCCTCACTATCAATAAAACAGTCACTCCTCCACATTCGCTCCTCATTGTTTGTCACAGCATTACAGCTTGTTTTGCATGAATGATTTCTGTAATATTGACTCAATTTGTGTCAATCTGCATTTTCACACATCCTTGAACAGCTTGTACATTTTTTTCTAAACACTAGAGTGCTGTCAGTGTCATTTACGTTCCACAGAAAGCACTAGTTCTGCACATAAACTTCAGAGACAATAGCATAGAAGCTTATTTAAAATGTTTTTGTGAAAATTACCAAAGAAGTATATTTGTTTGAAGTTTTGAATGATCAATCATGAGCAATATAATAGATAATCACTTCCCAAATGACAGGAGCTTTAGTCACTTCTGGAAAAGCAACTACGCATAACACGGTGGAGTGATATTGCCCTCGCAGTAAATGTTTTCTGTCACAAGAAGTGCAGAGGTGAGGTGCTCATTAATTCATTCCTTTGTTCTTAAAAATTCCATTATCCCTTTCAAAGATTAAGGCAATTGGATACTGGGGGCTAAATTTATCTAAGTATCTAACCTGGTTCTCAAAGGCAGCACTTCTTCTGGGAAGGGGGCAAGTGGTGGTGCAGGAAATTGGCATCAAGTTCCCCAACAATGGCAGGTCAAACCACATAAGCGGCCAGTGTAAGCTAGGAAGCAGCTCAGCACACGCCCTTAAGCATTCTCTCCAATAAGAGCTCCCATGGGACTCCAGGCACCTCCCCTAGCAGAAAACACAAAGGGAGAGCAGTAATGGAAATTCACTCAAGGGAAAGAAGGTAACTCACCAAAGCACAGAGGGCCTAACTGGTGAACATGTAACATATACTTCCATGCACCACATTTAGTGAATCTGGACCTAGAATTCTAATACATTGAAAGAGCCACAGACATATCACAGGATGCCTTTTATTTCTTCTATCCTGACTCAAAGGGGAGCTGCAGAGGGGTCGTGGTATTGCCACCCTCACTTCTGCACTGCCTTCAGAGTTAGGTGGCCGAGAGAGCGGCAGCTGTTGGCCAGGTGCCCAGGTCTGAAGGCAGCACTCAGCCAGAAGCAGCACAGAAGTAAGGGTAGCGGTACTACACAGCCCCTAAAATAACCTTGCGACCCCTCCTCCATATTCTGTATTAAAGATAAAAAACTATGAAAGTAGGTTACTGGAACATTAGAACAATGTTTGCAACAACAAAAGCTGTGCAGATAATCAAAGACACAATCTCTAAATCTTTGAAGTAAGTGAATGTTTATGGCTAGGAGATTACAAAATGATTTAATAATGAGAGTCAGGGAGGCAAGATAGTTACCACTCAGAGGCAATAAAGTTAATTATGGCTTCCAAAGAATACAAAAATTGCTGAGACTGGGAGCCAAATAAGAGTTGCTTGGTCTCAGCTATGTTTCAAACACGATGCATGAAAATAACAATTATACAATGTTAAGTGCCAACAGACAACTACAATGAGGAGATCATAGGTCAGTTCTACAGTTGCCTATAAACTCTGATAAAATTCCCAAGCATGGCATCTGTGTAATAGTGTGGGACTTCAATGTCAAGACTGGGGATGACAACAACAGAGTGGAGAAAGGAATGGGCAAATATGGCCTTGGTTCCCATAATCAGAAAAAAATGAAGAGAACTGTGCCTGGTATTCCCACACAAATGTATTCATAAAATAATTGGGAATTCTCCAGGTGGAGTCACCAGGAACCAGACTGACTGTCTAAGTATTGGAAGGAAATGTAGGTCAACTGTTCAGGAGGTCACAGCGTGCAGAGTAGCTGATATTGGAAGTGACGATAATTTATAAGTGGCAGGACTGGAGGTCAGACTCAAGAAAAATAACCCCTCCACCCCCAAAAGATGTGGGGGGGCGGGAGCCATGAACAGAGGCAGCTAACAGGAGAGCTTCGGAGCATGTAGTTGCAGACCTTGTGCTTGGAGATAGACCAAACATGCTACTCACCAAGTCCAGCTATCTGTGTGTTGTTTGTTTGACTGTTTGTTTGGTCTCTGTGTATGGGCTCCATGGCTGGGCCATGGTCACCTGAGTAAGCACCTGAGGCAGGTCTGTTTATTGGTGCCTTGGAAAAGTCCACAAAGATCTGGCCCTTGGAGCTTTGATCAACCCTATCTTTTGAAGTCTGAGTGTTTAATCACTCGCTGGTTCTGAGGGGCAGAGCTGAGCTGAGCAGAGAGATTTGGTATAAAAATCAGTTGCTAGGTGAACTTGAGAGCTGTGAACAGAGGCAGCTAACAGGAAATTTATGGAGGGCACTGAGAGAGGGAGTGTGAGAGGCTTTCCTTTCTGGTATCAGAGGGGTAGCCGTGTTAGTCTGGATCTGTAGAAGCGACAAAGGGTCCTGTGGCACCTTATAGACTAACAGAGGTATTAGTCTATAAGGTGACACAGGACCCTTTGTCGTTTCCTTTCTGGGTCAGCTATATGTGTAATTTCAAGGTGGCCAGCAATGGAACAATGGTGGTGATTTTCAAAAGATAATGCCATGGTCTCTCTTCAGCCTGAAGCCAGAATGAATTTCCTGTGCATGAATTTTGTTGTGTGTACCAATATTGACGTAATATGTGGATGTGCGCCACTAGTAGAACCAAAAAAAACCCTAGATAAAAGCTTTTAAAAAGTTACCAGAGGTATAATTACCCAGCAAGGATAGGTTAGGCATCTTAGAACTCACTACTCAAAGAATTAAATTTCAGCATAAGAAAAAAATGAAATTATGAAATGCATAGACCAATCAAAAAACTGAAATAAGAGCACCTTGAAAGAATAAAATTACAGAGAATATACATGCATTGCAGGAAGTACCAAGAACTAGAAATAACAATAATACAAGTATGTGTTGGGAGGTGAGTGTGTGTGAGAGAGAGAGACAGAGACAGAGAGACAGTGAGTGAGTGAGAGTGAGAGAGAGTTTGAGTGCTGGGGGAGTGTATGAGAGACAGGCACTGCCCCTTTAAGTAGATCAGCACTCACCAGTCAGAAGGCTCTTTGTTCAGACACAGCAGCAGCCGCCAGCAGCAGCTCCGTCCCACTCCTGAACCCTCTCATGTTCCCTCCTCTGCTCTGTGGAGATGGGGTACATGGGCAAGAAGGGGTGGGAGGATGGGAACACCCTGACATTAGCTCCCCCCACCTCCATCCCCCGCTCTGCACAGCAAGTGGGAGGCTCCCTGGAGCAGCTGGCCAGGGGCTTCAAGGAAGAGGGCAGAAACAGCAGGGCAGTGGAGGGAGAGGCACCTGAATTGCCCGGCACTTGATTGACTGCTGAGTGGCCATGCAGGCACGCAGCTTAGAGGGAACATTGATCAGTACCCAAGGTTCAAGGAAGAAAGGAGCTGACCACCACGGAGTTGGAGAGAGAGGAAGTCAGAGAGGAGGCCTGGCAGTTTGTATCCATCAGAGGCAGGAGATCATGGCAGAATTCTCCAAGTCTGCAGACAAATGAGGATGAGTAGGCTGTGGCCACTAGAGAGAAAAGGACAAGGAGGAATTCCACACAACTAGAAGTTTCCAATCAATATCACGTCCTCAGCATCAAAACTGTGCAAGTTAACACTCAAGATCCATCTGGTTCAAGGGAATGAATAAAAGTGTGGGACATACCTGTAGATGGCAGCTTGGCCTAACATGTAAGAAAATCAAGCTGTCCCACAAAGTGTTCTCCAACTGTCCAAGGAAGACAGGCCATCCTTGTTGGGGATTCAATAGTCAGAAGAATTGAAAGAACATTCTTCAAGGGACAGGCAGACAACGGGACAGTGTTTTGCCTTCCCAGAGCCAACACATGAGATAAGATTGGATATTTTTTCTGAAGTTGACAGTCAAGGATGCATTGGTGATGATTAGGGCCCTACCAAATTCACGGCTTTGAAAAACGCATCACAGACCGTGAAATCTGGTCTCCCCCATGAAATTTTGTCTTTTGTGTGCTTTTACCCCATACTATAGAGATTTTATTGGGGAGACCAACGTTTCTCAAATTGGAAGTCGTGACCCAAAGGGGAGCTGCAGAGGGGTCATCGTATTGCCACCCTCACTTCTGCACTGCCTTCAGAGTTGGGTGGCCGGAGAGCGGCAGCTGTTGGCCTGGTGCCCAGGTCTGAAGGCAATGCTCAGCTAGAAGCAGTACAGAAGTAAGGGTAGCAGTACTATACAGCCCCTACAATAACCTTGCGACCCCTCCCCCCACAACTCCTTTTGGGTCAGGACCCCTACAGTTACAACACCATGACATTTCAGATTTAAATAGCTGAAATAATGAAATTTATGATTTTTAAAATCCTAAGACTGAGAAATTGACCAAAATGGACCATGAATCTGGTAGGGCCCTAGTGATGATTTATATCGGCACTAATGACACTGCATTCACTGCATTGAGGGATATGTCACATATAATAGATGACTTCAAGGAGAGTGGAAGCATGCTGAACAAGAAGAATATTCAAACAACGTTTTCTGAGATCCTCCCTGACCCACAAGCAAAGGAAGACAGAAGGCAGAAGATACTGGAAGTGAATTGCTGGTTAGGTAAGTGGAGCAGGGTTTTGGTTGTGGAGCATTGGTCCACTTTCTATGGGCAGAAGGAGCTTTATATTTTGGATGGCCTCCATCTCAGGAGAAGGGGAATCAATCTCCTCAAGGACAGGCTGCTTTGAGTAGTCTAAAGGGTGTTAAACTAACAAAAAGGGGAGGGTAAAAAGAAGGAGATTTGTGCACTCATTTAGCACAAAATTCAGACGTTGAGAACAAAATTAATCAAGGAACCAAGGGACATAAAGAGAAGAAATTACTCAATTGTCTATACACCAAATCTAGGGGTCAGGGTGACAAATGAGGAATTGGAATTGCTCATTTATGATCTTAAATTCAATCTAGTTGGCATTACTGATACCTGGTGGGATGATTCACATGACAGGAAAGTTAGAAGTCAGTGGTTATAACCTATTTAGGAAGGATCAAGTGAGAAAAAGTGGCACTCTATATAAAAATGGCATTAGCAGTTTCTGAGTCACTAATCATTCAGAAGAACAGGATCTTGAATGCTTATGGATCAATGTCCTAACAGATAAAGCACAAGATGGGGTATTAGATGGTGTATGATACAGACTACCAACTTACCATAGAGAACACGTTCCTTTTGCTCCTATCTATAATGTGGGGGGGGGGCCGAAATTGTGAGATCCTGGGGGGACTTCAATCTGAGTGACATATACTGGAGGTCTAATGCTGCGAGTACTAAATCATCCTTGAAATGTCTAAATATTATAGACAATTTCCTAGCTTTAAAAGTGTTGCATCCAACACGAGGAATTCTATATTAGTCTTTGTCTTGACAGATAAAGAGGAATGGAATACAGAATTAAAAAATAGTGGTAACTTAGGTATAAGTGTTCTTGATGTGAGGACATTTGTAATGTGCAAACAGAAAGAAGTCCAAACCAGTAATAAATGTACTTGCTGCTTTTAAAGGGCCAATCTCAAAAAGCTGAAAACAATTATGAGACAAATCAGCTCAGATCAATTTAATAAAAAAAAATGATTATTTAAGAACATTTTACTAGGTGCCCCAAAAGCCACAATAAAGGAACAGGACTGTATTGGTTAAAAAAATGACACACACAAAAACAAATGGAAGAAAGGGGAAGTTGATAGTAATACATGCAAATCAGAAATTAGGAATGGCAGAAAATGGATAAGGGGATCAAAGGGGCACAAGGAGAAATCTACGGCAAAGAAAGTTAAGGACAATGACAGGAGTTTTGTTTTTTTTAAAGCAACAAGAAGAATCCTAAACATGGTATTGGTCCATTACTAGATGGAAGTGGTATCATTATCAATAAGAATGTAGAAAAGGCAGAAGTGCTCAATAAATATATCTTTTTTTGTCTTTGGGAAAAACAGATGATGTAGTCATAACATCATCATACAATACTCTTTCAATTTCACAAGTATCTCAAGAGGATGTTAAACAACAGCTAATAAAATTAGACATTTTAAAATCAGCACTCCAGAAAACTTGTAGCCAAGAGTTTTAAAAGAGTTGGCTAAGAAACTCAGTGGACTGTTAATGATGATTTTCAATAAGTCTTGGAACACTAGAGAAGTTCCAGGAGTCTGAAAGAAAGCTAATGGGCAATATACAAAAAGGGTAAATGGGATGACTTGGGTATTATAAGTCTATCACTCTAACATCTATTAGGGGCAAAATAATGGAGCAGGCTGACAAGGAACTCAATTAATAAAGAATTAAATGAGGGCACATAATTAGTGGCAATCAAAATTGCTTTATGGAAAATAGATCCTGTCAAACTAATTTGATATCTTCTTTATGAGCTTACAAGTTTGGTTGATAAAGGTAATAGTGCGGGTGAAATATACGTAGACATCTGTAAGGCACTTGCCTTAGGACCACTTGACATTTTGATTAAAAAATTAGAATTATACAAAATTAACATGGCACACAAATGGATTAAAAGCTGGCTAGCTGATAGGTCTCAAAATGTAATTGTAAACAGGGAAGCATAATCAAATGCATTTCTAGTGTGTCCTACAGGAATCAGTTCTTGGCTGTGCACTATTTAATATTTTTATCAGTGACCTGGAAAAAAAATTAAATAATCACTGATAAAGTGTGCAGGTGACATAAAAATTGGGGGAAATGGTGAATAATGAAGGGGACAGGTCATTGATACAGAGTGATCTGGATTGCTTGTTCATCTGGGCAAACAAACAAACAATATCTGTTTTAATACTGCTAAATGTAAATGGATACATCTAGGAACAAATAATGTAGACCGTAGTTACAGGATAGGGGACTCTAGCATGCAAATCTGGAACTCTGGAGAAGATTTGGGATGATGGTGGATAATCAGCTCAACATGAACTCCCAGTGCAACACTGTGTGCAAAAGAGTTGATGTGATCATGGGATGCATAAACAGGGGAATCTTGAGTAGAAAAAATGAGGTTATTTTAATTCTATATTTGGCATGGGTGCAACCACTGCTGGAATACCGTGTCCCGTTCTGGTGCCCACAATTCAAGAAGGATGTTGATAAATTGGAGAGAGTTTAGAGAAGAGTAATGAAAATGAATAAATTATTCAAAAAATGTGCCTTATAGTGATAGACTCAAGGTATTCAAACTATTCAGCTTTAAAAAGAAAAGTTTAAGGGGTAATTTGATTGCAGTCTGTAAGTACCCACATGGGGAATATTTGATAATGGGCTCTTCAGAGAAAGATATGGCATGATCCAAAGGCTGGAAATTGAAGCTAGACAAATTCAGACTGGAAATAAGGCACGCATTTTTAATGGCGATGTTAATTAACTATTGGAATAATTTATTAAGGGTTAGGGTTAGGCTTTTAAATCAACATTGGATTCATTCATGCACACTTCGGATCATCTGTTTCCAGAAAGGAAATGCCAATCTCCTGCCAATGTTGCAGCCTATTCTATATTAAGGATGAATTGTACAATGTTGGAAGCCACAGCATCTCTCCAGCATGTGCGGGGCCATCTGCATGATGTTCTCCATCCAGGTTTTGTTGGATCAAACTGATAAAGTTGGCATGCTGGTATAGGCCCCAGCATACAGAGCAGATGGCCAAGTCACCAGAGCCTGCACTGAGTCACTTGGGAAGACAACAGAGGCTAGCTGGTCCAAAGCATGACCTTCTCATTCATAACATGATGAAACCACCATGTGCCTTCAAAAAGTCATTACTGTTTCCTGCTGAAAGTGTCCAGCTTGCACAGTTGCATCTCTGTACTCGCCAAGGTTTCATAGCCATATAAAGGGACAGAAGCCACTGCTTCCACTGGAATGTTTCCACTCCAATTCCATTCCAAGCAAACTTTTCATGCTGGTGCTTCTTGAGCTTATTAAGACTACCATAAGGAATCTACGCTGCCTACAGCAAGCTGGATTTTTCTCTTGACGTTGAACCAGATTTTTAGCATTAGATAAATTATTGAAAAAGCCCAAGAGTTTGGGTGCAGGAAAGATGAGGTGTATATAGCCTTTACTGATTTAAAAGCTGCCTTTGACTGTGTTGATCACTGTTCCTTTTGGCTCTGCCTGCAAGCTTCTGGTGTGCCTGGCAAGCTCCTCAACCTTTGCATAGAAATGCATCACCAAAGTGAGAGCTGTGTCTTCTTAGGTACTAGGATGTCCCATGGGTTGTGTACAACCGTGGCAGCCGTCACAGGTGCATGGCTGCCCCTGATCTGTTCAACACCATTATTTACCAAATGATGGAAGCCATGACAAGCCACATGGGGGGTGGGGGGGTGGCGGTACTGCATGACTTCTGCATAACAGACCTGGAATATGTGGATGACACCGCTATATCTGCACCCTCACAAACTAATCTCATCAATGGTCTGAATATATTTAAGGAAGAAGTAAGTAAACTTGGTCTTTAAGTCAACTGGAAGAAGACCAAACTGATGAAAATGGCTGATGGATCTTTACCTCTACCCATTGTAACTAATGGACAAGAAGTTGGATTAGTCATCTCGTTGTCCCCAAGGAGAGATGTTACCTTGCTGACATGAAACACCATCAGCAAGGCTACAGGTGTTATGCACACTCTTTGGAAGTCTCTTTGGCATCAATGCCACATATCAGCTCAGACCAACGTGCATTTATCAACATTGAA
This sequence comes from Macrochelys suwanniensis, assembly GCA_033296515.1. NCBI lineage: Eukaryota > Metazoa > Chordata > Testudines > Chelydridae > Macrochelys > Macrochelys suwanniensis. Next base: position 131,919,341 of record CM065776.1, on the reverse strand, counting down.
TTTTTTTTCTACAATATATGTTCTAAGAATTAATTTGGGGAAGTTCTATGGCCTGCGTTATACAGCTGGTCAGGTAGATGATTACAATTGGCCCTTCTGGCCTTTGAATCAATGAAAATGCTTTAAGAAAATGGACAGTAAAAGGCTAATAAGCAAGACATTACACCAGCAATTTCAAACTGAAGAACAAACTTCAGGTGCTATAAGACTTAGACACAGTACAAGAAGTCATATTGATATATCATGGTCTTTTCTGCTTGACAATATCACATAACTGTACCTGGTTTCCAGACAAGTGAACCTAAAGCCTGGATAAGTGAGGATACATGGAATTGTGTGAAACAAGGAAACAAGTCAAAGCAAACAACTCCTCTTCGAAAACAGCCCCGGAAAAAGAAGCAGCAAAACAATCGGTATAAAACAGTCATCAGAGCAATAAAAAGCGGCATGTGAAGAGACAAGAGGAAGTACTTTGAGTACATTGCCAAAGAAACTGAAACAGCTGCTAAAAGATGTAACAGTGAAACACTATCAGTTCAACAAGCTCCTATCTGGAACATTTACACCAGCTGCAGGTCCTGACGGGGATAAACTAGAACAAACTTATCAACAAACAAAGAGTGATGCACAGAGCACTTCCAAAACATGCTACATGGATTAACACCAGAAGAAAATATTGACTTTTGACAAAGAAATTAAAGACCCAAAATTAGACATCTTAATGTCTCACATAAAACCCCCAAAAAAGTGAAAAGGGCAACAAAAAATTGGGAAAGCTGCAGGTAAAGAGCTAATCATTGGGGAAATGCTGAAAGTTTGTGATGATGAGACTTTTGATAAAATCACAGAACTCTTCAACAAGCTATGGGAGCAGGAAAAGCTTCCAGAAAAATGGAAAATGGCATTATATTCAAAACACCAAAAAAACCAACAACCCTGATCTAAATGATTCCAACAATTGGAAAGGTGTTACATTCTTTTCAGTGATAAGTCTTCTTCATTAACATCTTAAGGAGAATAAGGGAAGCAGTCAAGGTGTACCTAAACAAATAGCAGGATGGATTTTGACCCAGAAGGTGATATGTCTACCAGATTTTCACAGTAAGAGGAAACAATGAAGAGAGCATTGAATGGCAAAACCCACTCATTATAACCTTCATAGATTTTAAGAACGCATTTGACAGCCTCCATTGTAATTCACTTGGGAGAATCTTGAAGTGTTATGGTATGCCTCCAAAAATAATTAACATAATGCAGGCTTTATATCAAAGTGCAGCAGACACAGTTAAAATAAATGTAGGCTTGAGTGAATGGTTCAATATAGATACCAGTGTCAAACACGAATGAATTCTGTTTCCTATCAGAGAAAAACACAGATGGTACAATGCAGGCATTGCCTGACTCAAACAAGAAAGTAGAAAATCTTCCTTTTGTTAACAACATATTCTTAAGTGACAGCCCAACCAACATTCAAGTAAGGACCAAAAACAACAACAACAACAACAAAACCCAACCCGAACCAGCATTTAAAAAAAAAAAAAAAGATGGGGTCAATAATCATTTATGGACAAACAAATCTAATGAGAATCCCAGCAACTCACAACTCAAACATTACTTTAGAAGGCTAAGGTATAGAGAAAGTGAGTCAATTCACATACTTTGGCAGTAATATGCAAGCCAATGGGGAAACCCAGGAGAAAATAATTTCAGAAATTGGCAAAGCAGCAGCTGCATTTATCACCTTAAACAAGGCTTGGTCATAGAAAATCTACAACTTAAAGATCAAATTGCAAATCTTCAACTCAAATGTTATTTCTGTCTGAACATATGGATGTGCAAGTTGGAAATCCATCAAAAGTAAAAAGAGATGTTTAAATGTCTTCGAAAACTAATGCCCCAGGAAAATACTAGGCATTAAATGGAATGAATTTATAACATCAGAAGATTTTTCAGAGAATTCAACAACTTCTTATCTCTAAAGATATCCAGAAAAGGAGATTAGTGCATGTCTCAAATTGATCAATCATGAAGCCAGAGATTCTGCCATGGCAAGTGTGCCATTGGGCAGCTAGAGGAAAATGCAAAGGGGAAAAACAAAAGAATTCCTCCATCAAACACTACTCAGAGAGGGTAAACTTGTGGGACTTAGCCACATAACTGACATGCAAAGAGTGGCCCAGGATGGAGAGCATGGTGAGCTTTGTTCACACCTTAAGCAATTTCTGATGGCATGAAAACAATTCAAATTTGACATAAGACAGCCAGCAGGAAGAAGTTATATTAGTGGTTCTCCTAAAAGGCCAAAACCTCGTATGGTAAGATCATTACACCCTGAGACAAATAAGATATCTTAAATGAATTCAGGGTACACTTCAAGGTGTACACTTCAACTTGCGGACCTAATTTGCTCTTGAAAGCCATCTTGCCTTTTTGTGTCACTCTGACTGCTCAAAGAGGCTGGAAATTGATTAGCGCTTCCCAGCTGAGAATCTCCCCAGCATAAGGGAGTCATCAGAAATCATAGAGCCAGTGTAGCTGACTCTAATGTCCCCTCTACTTATCCCAGCCCTGGCTGAGAAGAGAGAGAAGACATACCCCAAGTCCTGATGTTCTTTGGCTAGTCACAGTTGGCAAAGGCCCTATGTGGGCTGTTACTAGCTGGCACAGGCTAGAGTAGGGCCAACTAAAACAGTTTAGAGTAGTCTAAACTCAAACCACTGCCATAGACCCAGCCTGTGAACCTGGAAATAACCACTGGCCCTGTACCCAGCAGCAGAATATCTGGCCCTATCTCTCTATCTAAGAGGTGGTATAAACAGTTTACTTACCATATAACTACAGTTTAATTGATGTGTCTAACTACTACTAAAATCAGATGGTGATGTTCACCATCATGGCATCACATCAAGATTCAGGATTCACTGAAAAAATATCAGTAAGTAGTATCATTACAGATGGCCTAGTATTGAACTTAAAAGTCCATTTCGGTACATACAAAATGCCTGTGGATTGTCAGGTAATTTGAACCTCCTAGAAACTGAAAATTTAGAACATCTCTCCAGTGATCTGTATCTACAATGAACAGGAGGGTGACCTCATTCTTGCCCCTGTGAATATTACATTAAAAACAACGGCATCTAGACCTGGTATCTCCATTTATCTCTTCATAAGTCCGCCTACAGTATGTATCAACATTAACTATACAAAGCTGATTTAAGCTTTTCACCTGACATTAAAATAACTTCCTCTATTCCTGCAACCTCAGTATTCATTAACCATCATGCCACTTCTTTTCTCATCTTAATTTTTACTAAGATTTGGAGACAGGTTTTGTGATTTCAGAATGTCATTCCTCATACATTCCTTATATTTCCCATCCCTGACTAAATAGTCATGAACCCACACTAAGTATTAGAGGCATATTTCAAAATACATCTGTCAATTGCATCTTTGCCTACTAATATACATTTTTAATATCTGGAACCAGTGTCCTGCACAATAAGAGATACTGCTATGTTAGTGTCAATAAAAAATGAGGCCCAAATTCTGGAATAAAATACCTAGGTACTTGAATGTACACTGTTCTGAATCAGGACCCTAGAATGCTACCATTTTCCCACAACCTCTAGCTGGTAGCTCAACAATGCTGCAAGTTCCTGCACATTTTCATTTTATTACATTTGTTTTTAGTAAAAGATCAAAGTCACCATATTTCATCCAGAAACACCTCCTCCCTAAGGGGAAATAACAGGGCTCTATTAATTGTACTAATAAGCTACATAGGCTGATACCATTAACCTATAGGATCTCTTTGCTCAGAACCACAGTAGTTTAGTACAAGATAATTGCTGTAAGTAAGCATACACACAACATTAGATTTTTATAGAAGTGTCATTCCCCTGTGCCTAAAGACTTTAGCATAACTAGTGTATTAAGGACACATAACACTTCTTCAATTACAGATTGGATTACTTATCAATGATAACCTATATAGAAGCTTACTGCTTTAGCATAGTTTGGTCTCTATGCTCAGCAGTAGCGCAGCCAGGTCCGGAGCACAGAGGGAGCGGCGCTATAAAAAGGCGCCTCCCAAGGCTCCCCCTGTACTCAACCCGGCGGCGCCTCCGGGTCTTCGGCGGCGGGTCCTCGCTGGTACGGTACGGTATGGCATACCGGCAAGAGACAGTACGCTGTGCCGGACCGTACCGGCTTCCCCGGCAGTGATTTAAAGGGCCCGGGGCTCCAGCCACTGCGGGGAGCCCCAGGCCCTTTAAAGCGCCGCCGGAGCTCAGGCAGCGGGGCTCGGGCGGTGCTTTAAAAGGACCGCAGCTCCCCGCAGCTGCAGGAGCCGCAGGCCTTGTAAATCCCCGCCCAAGCCCGGCTCCAGCAGCGGGGCTCGGGCAGCGCTTTTTAAGGCACCGCTTCGGCCACAGGGGGAGCGGCTGCTCCCCCTTCTCCCCCCTGGCTACGCTACTGATGCTCAGCACCCTAGGCATCCTTCTCTCAGCTAGAACTCACTGTAGATTTTATGTCATGTTAGTTTCCTTCCTCTGGAGTCCTATTAATTATTTCACCATAAAATGTAACAGAAGTAAAAAGCAAGAGGAAAACAGGATAGCAGTCTATGCTTCAGGTTATAAATTGATCTCTAACATTGAACAATAAGACCCACCTCATGGCACAATATTATTCAATTTGCTGCATTGTGGGGACTGATTCCTCTGTAAGGGTCTGGTGTAGGAGACAGGATACTGGACTGGATGGCCCATTGATTCCAAATTAGCATTGACAGGATCATAGTACCGTACCTAGAAATGGAAAAGACAAATTGGATCCCATCTCCTTGCAATGGCAAGACATATCAGTGGTCCTCTAATTTTGACCTTTAAAATGGACCTTCACCAAAAGATCAAGATGTTTCCAATGGAAAGATACAAGGAAAAGCGATGAGCTTCAAATTGCTTCAAATACAAAAGTTTTACAAAGTTATTTTAACAGGAAAAAAAAATCTGCAAATAAAAAGGAGAGGGAAAACAAGTGACAGGAACCCACCTAGTAAAAAGTAAAATACTACCAGGATATTTGCTTTTTGTCGAAAAACTGCCTTAATCAAATGTCTGTATATAGACACCCCCAAGCTTCCTGGAAACTGGGTTATGATTTCAGATTCACATCAAAACTTCACAGGTAATCCCTGTCTCTGGAATAGGCTGCAGCAAAATCTCCTTTTCACCACTGATTTATTAAGGATTTTGGATCTGCATCCAGTTCTAGTCTTTGTGGCTTGGGTTCCTCTCCTCTTTGTATACAAAGTTGTCATAGCTCTGTGTGTTCCAAGAGCAGAAAGTGTGACTGAAACAAGTCCTTCATTAACTGTTTAGTAGAGAAGCTAAGACAACTCAGCGGCTGTGCATTTTTTAGTTGCCATGTCAGCTCTTATAGTCTCAATTTTATTTCAACAAAGATATGTTTAAAATGATAGTGATAAATAACAAATATTTTTTTATGAAAAAACAGATGCTCTCCAAGACCTTTCCCTAAAATTGTCATACATACAGTACTACAAAAGATATGTAGACTTCCAGTTAACAGTTTGATTAACTCCAAGCATGTATCTACTGGATATAGGACTGAGTGTATGTTACTTTAATGAAATGAGAAAATTGAGAAGCCATAAAACTTACATCTTGTTCCAAACTTTTCCAAAGTTTGGAGGTTTGAATCCTGGATTTTGGATCTGGACTATAAATCATCCCAGTATTGACCACAATACATAAACTAAATAAAGTCTTAATGTCTCCTGTTCTGAAACAAGAGTAAACATTTTTCTACATCACAATCAAAGCAGCTGGTGTTGGTTTTTATTATTAAGTCAAAATGGCCCTGGTGCAGAAGATTAATGTTCTGAGTTATGTAGTTAGAAGATGAGTGCCTGTTAAGAATGACTAAATCTGCCAGCCAGTGTTCTTTTTATATTTTGGTTTATAATGCCAGAGTGAATTTATATCAGTTTTTCAATTTCATGGGTCACATCATGTTATGTGCTTTTTTATTTAATAATATTTTTGTTTAATATCTGTTAGTTTATTGTCGTGTGTGCAGATTTCCCTGAGTGGGTGACAGTGAGATATGACACTCAGGATTTCAAATTAAGCTAGAAAGCACATATTATAGTGCTAGGTGCTATAGGAAACCCTAAGACAGACTTACATACATACAATTCTGGAGAGTGCAGGAACTGTTTCTTTTCTACTGTCCTGGGCACCCTGCTCTGCAGATAGGACAGGGAGACGGAAGGACTGTGACCAATCTGAGGCAGGGCCAGCAAGAAGGAGACCATACCTAAGCAATGCTGTACTTTTTGTATTAAACTACATATATAGTGTCAACCAAAAATATCTAGCAGTTGCTAAATAAAGTAACTCTTAATATTCCCAAATGTACAATATTTTTTTTAAATAAAACATTTAGATAGTGAAATCCAGACTGAATACCCACTTTCAAAATAATCCATGGGACAGAGTTAAAGTTTTCTGTGATGTACTATGCATTCCTTTGAAATCAGGTGCTTATGTTAGCTATGCAGGCAGTGTGCGGGCAGTACGATGCTGTGACTGAATGCACCCCAATATTCACACCCAACACACTAATAATAAACACACTGTAATAAACTTTGTACCAAATATGCCTTGTGAGGCATCAATTAAAAACTAAACTCAATGGTCAATAATGTCATTGTAAAATACATGAAGCAACATTATATGTAAAGTTATAAATTCCCCCTGAATTATGTTGGTAGCACATGTTAAAACCCATGTAGCCCCAATTAGGAAGAACTGGTTGAGCAATAAGCTGAGCATCCACTGGCAGCCCCTCATCAGAACCTCCCCTTCCCCCCAGTGCCTCCCACCCACCAGCAGGCCCCATAGATCAGTGTTTCCTCCTTCCTCCCCTCACCTCCTGCCCACCGCAAACAGCTGTTTCACAGCGTACAGGAGGCTGGGAGGGAGAGGGGAGGAGCAAGGATGTGGTGTGCTCAGGGGGGCAGAGATAGAGCAGGGGTGGGAAGAGGCAGGGAAGGGTTGGCGTGGGGGTGGGGCCTGTGGCAGAGCCAGGGGTTGAGCACCCCCAGTACTTTTGAAAGTCAGCACCTGTGGTCAAGCAGGTCTTAAAGGAGTATGCGTTTATCTGAATTTATATAGAAGTTGTAAATAGGGTCCTCAGCAAGATGAGGAAGACAGGAGATAAGAAAAATCTGCATTTCAGGATAGAGAGATTAGGAGAAACAGCATGCAACCCCTTTCACTACCAGACCCCATGGCTCCATCCTCACAGGGGTAAGGAACTTTATCTAGGGGTAACCCTCAGGGAAATGCATTTCAAAGGGTAACTGAACTATATAAGAGTGAGAGGCAAAAAAAACACACCAAGTCGTCTTTGCCTACCCATCTCTCTCTTTTAACCTAAGACAACAAAAGAAACAGCCATTGGAGGAAATCCGGATCTGAAATTTGGTCAGCTTGTGATAAGAACTTCACTTTGAACTAAATCTAGTTTGCTAAGTTTAGGAAGTGTTTTATCTTTATTTTTCTTGTAACCATTTTTGACTTTAGTGCCTTATACTTGTACTCATGTAAAACCTCTCTCTTTGTATGTAAATAAACTTGTTTTATTCTTTAATTAAAACTAATCGAGTGTTGTGAATGATTTGAGTAACTTCATTTAAGGTAGCAGACAGTTGTATATTAGTTCCCTTAGAGGAGCAATGGACCTGATATCTCTAGACTATCCAAGAGAGGGCTGGGCTGTGCAGCACACACATTTTGGGTGGCGGGGAGGGGGGGTGTTCCAAGACTGGTACTATGTTGGGGTCTCCCTGCAAGTAGTAACCAAGGCTGCTGGAAGCCAGAGTGTGACTGATGTGTTGCTGACAGGCTGCTGGGATCAGAGCTGCTGAACCAGGGCTGTGGCTATACACAGACACTCAGGGTGTGACCTTTATGCTGTTTGGTTGTTTGTAAGAAGCCCATGTTAGGAGCTACAACAATAAAGCATTGTGAGGCACTCCAGGCTATAAGGCAAGTGATGACAGCCCCTCACTGCTCTCGATTACACCATGGAATGTCAATGCCCTAAACTACTCCTTTATTTGTAACAGCTTGAGCTTTTTCAGTAATGTGATAGGTTGCTATGTTGTTTTCACTTAGCAACCTGAACTGATATTTGAAATGAAGTTCTATATGTTTTAATATCATGCAGTGCATTATGATTTTGACCTGATAACATCTATATCCAAAGCATAGCAATATAATTGCAATGTTTATTTCCTTCTAATAAATATACATTCCCTGATCATGTATTGTTCTAGTGTGTATTAAGCATTTTAAGACATTTTCAACAAATAGAAAAAATAAAATTAATGTTGTCCTCTAATATGAAAATGCAAATATGGTTACATTTTCTTGTGTATTTTTTTTTACAGACGTCTCCAGTGATATCAATTGTCTCCTACCTTTAAAAAAATCATTGGCTCAATATGGCCTATCATTTTTAAAACCCACAAATTATGTAAGGCTTTAAGTGTTTTAGTATGAGCAGTTAGTTGTAGCTGAAATGATAAAAGTTTTTACATTTCAGTGAGAATATAAAAAAGTGATATATATTTATTCTGGTTTGCCTGCCTGCCTGCCTGCCTTCATTCTGCAAAGAATAGGCAATATTCCATTCTCAATTCTTATTTACATCAATGTCAACCCAAAGTACATCTACTGTAGTCACTAGAATTATTCTGGCATTACATTACCCTAGCAGAGACCAGAATCTGATCAAATATCTGTAACTCTTGCATACTGCAGAAACTTGGCAGAGATGAATCAATTTATAGATCTGTTGGTAACACAAAACATCTGTAAACAACAGAGATTTAATAATTCATCAATTGAAGAAAATTCATTTTAAAAACCATCGTGCACTACTTGAGGTCATCTTCCAATCTGTTTAAAAAAGTATGAAGCTTTTTTTCCCAGTATGACACTTTCCTTTCATTTATTATCTGCATCATGTAGTGTAGTGCATACTTTCAACGGTTTAATAAATAGTACAAATAATATGTTATGTTCACCTAATGAGGATAATCTTGACAAATGAGCCATGGTTCAGAAGATACATTTCTGAAATATTAGCTGCAAGTGTTATTTTTTCCTCTAATACAGTTAAGATTTTATTGCTGCTGTGAATTTACTGCAGGTACTATAATCTTTAATTTGGGGAGTTGATGATAGCACAAAACAGAAGCATTCGCCAAGTCCTTTCCATCTTTCTGCAGCCTTGTTTGATCATTAATTCACAGACTCATCCAATATGTGATACCGCTCCACCAACATTTTATCAGTTCATCTGCTGATTGCTTTCCTAACACTTTGCCCTCTAGTAATACTTTCTTGGGATTGTCATCAGATCTTTTCGCTAAAATAGAATAACAGTTCCTGAGTTTCATCTATTGGCTCTGTTTGAAGAATGCCTGCTGCACACCAGCTGTTGAAGTATCTACTCACTAGCAGTTCCATATTCTGTCTATTACAAAAAAGAAAATATACACCAAAGATGATGATTTTGTTCCATTACTAATGTTCATTTCTCTCTGTGATGTGAATCATGGACCAAGCCAATGCCCACAGATATTTCAGTAAAGCATTGTTCATGTAGCTACTTTTGAAATGTAGTGTTGTTTCTACACCTAATCACATAAAATCCCAGGTAATTTTGAGGGATACATTTTCAAAGCAATAGAAAGGAAGTTACATCTTCTCCCCTCACTATTAGAGCTAGGTGAACTCTTCAAGCCATTTTTCTGTGGATATTCATGTAAATTAAGTTGATTCATGTTTGCACTGCTTTTGTTCCATTTCAGCAACTGTTAATGCCAATAAAAAGCAATTTAACAAATGTTTGAGGAAAGAAGATTTGCAAGTAGTGTGTGTGTAGTCTCAGAAACATAATATTAAATTTGCAAGCTCCAGTATTTGTGTTCAGCATGCTTCTGCACTCTCGCAGTCAGGGAAGAAAACCAATACCATATGACCAATTAGAAATGAACAGCTTAAAGACTGAAATTCACCCCCAAGAAGGGCAGAAGACACAAGCCTATGCATCGAGTAAACTTCAAAGTGTGAATCCTATTGACTTTCACCCCACTGAACATTAAATACTCTCTAAGTAGTAAAAAAAATAAATAAATAAGGCAAAACAATTTTATTTGTATTACAGATGCCTAAAGGCCCCCAGTTAGGATTGGGGCCCCATATGCTAGACACACTACATAAACATTGTAAGAGTTCCTGCCCAGAAGAACTTACAGTCTACATAGGCAAAACAAAGGGGCAAAAGGAGAAAGAGGCAGAGGAGAAGTTGCTGAATACTGTTGAATAAATACAGACTAAATCAGCTTGGAGAGGCTCTGCAAGCAGACAAGCAAGCTGAATTCACTAGATAAATTATTTGCTGTGGATTACTAGCCAGGTTTAGAAAAAAGATTGCGACATGCGGCTTCCCTATCTTTGGTTTAAAATTAAATAAAACCCTTTAGTGATATCTGAAGTGCAGATTTACAATATTTACTTTGTTGTCAATGAATATACAAAAGAAAATACGTACAAAAGTAAATATATATGATGCTGTCTTCTTCCCAGTGAAGTAGATAGCAAAACTCCCACTGGTTTTAATTATAACAAGGTTGACACTGCAATCTATTGACTACATCATCTAATAACCAGACTACAAAATAAGAAAATACATGGCTTTCCTATTGTGACCATGTACTAGCAGCAATTAACCATGCTTAGGTTGGTGTCCATAGTTTTTCACGTGAACCAAATCCAGTCCTCACATGGATGCAGAAGCTCCAGTCTGACTCATGGAGCAGACAAGGCTGGATATGGGCACTATGAAGGGGGAACGCAAGCCTTGTGTGGCATAGAGCCCTGGTTCGCATAAGTTCCCTGCATGGCAGCACAGGTGGGGTGGCATTTCTGTGCTGAGGGAGGAGAGTGGGTTTGGGTCAGAATTTGTAGCTGAATGGATCCTCCTGCCACATGTGGAGCTCCACTGGCTGTTGTGCTGGTTAGTTTCTGTGATACTGTTCTGCCATCAATCTGCTGCTAGAAAGGGAAGATTTTCTCCCCATTTCCAAAGTATCTTTCAAGCATTACATTCATAAATTATAAGGCCAGAAGGGACCACTGTGTCCATCTAGTCTGACCTCTTTCATGATACAGGCCATAGGACTTCCCTGAACTAATTCCTGATTAAACTAGACCACATCTATTAGAAAAAACATCCAATCTTCATTTAAAAGTTTCCAGTGATGTAGAATCCACCTCAACCTTTGATAAGTTGCTCCAATGGTTAATTACCATGACTGTTAATAATTTATATCTTATTTCCATTTTGAATTTGTCTAACTACAACGTCCAGCCACTGGATTTTGTTATACCATTCGCTGCTAGATTGAAGAGACCATTCTGAAATATTTATTCCCCATGTAAGTATTTCTAGACAGTGATCAAGTTGGCACTTAAACTTCTACTTGTTAAATTAACCAAATTGAGCTCCTTGAATCAATTGGCCTAATGGCATGTTTTCCAATCCTGGAATTATTCTTGTGTGTTCAGCTGATTATCCACCATGTCCCTCAAGTCCTTTTCACTATCACTGCTTCTCAGGATAAAGTCCTGAACCCGGCCTACTATTCAGGCCAGCCTGAGCAGAGGATTTGCACTGTTGTTTTTTAATTCCAGCTGGAAAAAATGTCATGCTCCTTCATATATAAGAAGTGATGACATTAGCAGCTTTCCCAAGCTGTCAGTAGGTTTACTTCCCTTCCCTTCAGATGGAAACTGACATTTCATATTTACTGGAAGAGACAGACACATGGAATGCCAGTATCTTACTGAAACATTTCATAATGTTTCAGTAAGATACTGAAGGGGGGAGGGATAGCTCAGTGGTTTGCACATTGGCCTGCTAAACCCAGGGTTGTGAGCTCAATCCTTGAGGGGGCCATTTAGGGATCTGGGGCAAAAATTGGAGATTAGTCCAACCCCCTGCTCAAAGCACGACCAGATGACCTTCTAAGGTCCCTTCCAACCCTGATATTTTATGATTGTATAAAGCCAGGATTGGCAGACAGAGCTTGTTTACAAGGCATCATATCACAGGGAAAACAAAGCGGTATGTCATGGAGGTGAAATAGTTAAGCTTGTGTGAAGATTAAAACTAGGGGTTAATTCTGTTTTAAATACAGCTAACATTTCAACACAGAGTGTGTTCCTTTAAAGTTTCTGCTGCTTTTCTTCCTATCCATGATGTGAAGTTTTTAAATAAGTGAGGTTTTGCCTTCTCCGGGTAACAAGCTTTATTGGCTCAAAGTAAGATACTGTTGAAACAGTAGCAAATGTCTGTAAGTATCATCTTGCTTATTTAATAAAGTAACATTATTTAAACACTATTTGCATTGGGTTATGCAGGGGTCACTAGATGTTGTGGTTACACTGTTTTGTAAATTGAGCTGGTTGGGAATTTTCTATCAAAATGTTTTTGACAGAAATTGTGGTCTTTTCTAGAGCTGTGTGTCACACAAGAAAATATTGCTTTTACCAGATTTCTTTTAAATTTTCTATGAGGTTGATCTTATAATAAACATTTTGTTTTGGCTTATGTCAACATTAATCTCCATAGCCATCTGAGATGAAGTTCAGGTGCCTCATTCGCCCATTGTCATGATGTACTGTGATCATGAGATGGCCACAATGCACAACAGCAGCTCATCCCAGGCAAAAGAAGATCCTACAATGCATCATGGGAGATCTAGTCCAGGGAGCCCGGGAGCACAGCCTATATAGAAGAATGGGGCAAGAGAGCACATTACAACTTCCCATGTGGCACGATGGCAGCTCAGGCAGACACCGAAACAATCTTTCAGCATCCCAAATTCATTTTTTTCAGAACTTTTCACTCTACAAAAAGTGTGGCTATATTAACTTTAGCCTGTTTTAAGATGAAACTAAAGGTTGAAATACTAGAATTTCCCAGCAGATTGGAGATTCCATTATTTGATCCGTTCTATGCACAATTTCTTTTTCTTAGCGTCACAGCACTGTTCTATCTTTGAAGAAATGCTAAAGTAAATTCTTGAGGCAGAATTGCTCCCTAGGAACACAGCATTAGGGTAGGGGTAAGGTTTCTGAAATAAGGGAGTGCCCTGCGTGCTGTTTGACCAACTCTTTTCCAAGGCTGGTGTATATGTGGAAATAAAACAAGTTGCATTAAGAATGCACGCATACTCCATGTGACTTATTTCTCCTCCAGAGAGAAACCAACCTACAAGTCCTGAACACCAGCTACTCCTTGGCAGAAGGCATATAATAGAAGTTCATGGTTTTGATAATCCTGATAACCCTAACGCCTAAACCCTAACCCTAACCCTGATAAAGTAAGCAATAAGGCAAGCATAATAGAAGTTCATGGTTTTGATAAGGTAAGCAATTTTCAGTATATAATAGATTTTAAATTAGGTTTGATGAGTGGCATGGGACTACTCACAGTGTGCCAAGGTTATCAAATACTTTATTCTTTACAGGACTGAGGCCTTAAGTTGTTGGCTAAACTCTGCAGAGAAGTTTTCTATTTTAATGGAAGATGTATGGCTAAATATATTACAAAACTGTGAAAATCTCAACCATATTGTTTCAATTATAGTTGTCATGACTTAATGTAACACTGGAAAGTAGGAAGTAACATTGTGTTGCAGTGTGATTTTCAGGGCTTTGTGTGGACTAAGGGATTCCCCCACCCCCGTGTGAATAGAAACAATACCCTGTCACTTTGTATTGTTATACTGTGATGACAAGCACGTTCTCTGACATAGTGCAAGGAAAACAATAGTACTGTCCCTTAAAAATATTATACCTGACTTCCAGGTCTTCATCAGCAATGAAAAAAAACACAACTGAAGCAAACCTGACTCATCAGACATGAACAGCCCACACACTCTGTCTTTCTTAGGGTTTTATACTGCCACCTATTAGTTTAGTATCTGAGCACCTTCCACATATGACCAATAGCAATCCCTAGTGGATTCCATGGAGTCTCCAACACCCCAAGGCAATGTGGAGACCACACCCCTGCCGATTCTTTGAAGAGTTCCCTTTTTACAGCTAGCATCTCTTTGGTTTTACCTGGATCCAGCTTCAGCCAGCTGATTCTTCAACCAAGAGCTGATTTCTTGTAGGCACTCTGGTATTTCAGTAGGGGCTGTGGCTGCACCAGTTCAGAATGCAATATATATTTGAGTATGCAGTGTTGTTGTAGCCATCTCTGTCCCTGGAGTGACTTTGAGCAGACTGAGCTGCTGTTCCTCCTGTGGGACTTGTATATCAGGTCTGGGAGTCACCTGACCAGCACCTGGCTTGTGGATTGGCTGGAGCCTATCACAGAAATGACTCCTCGCCCCACATGAAAAAGGCAATAATTTGTCCTTTTCAAAAAGTTTGGTATGTGTGCTTCCCTGAATGATCTATGACAATTTCAGTTAGTTGTGGACAATTGTTCTTTACTAGATTTTACCAGCTAGGAGGTGCATGGTCCATTTCACATGTTGCAGCTCCAATATTTTTCAGGGCTTCTTGATTTTCAGCATGTGTGATGGGAGCAAACTCAGTCAGAGTGGTGAGGTAGATAATTCAATCTGGTCAGGGTGGAATTTTCTTTCAATTGGGCATCATACATATTTGGTTAATCGTATCGCCAAGTATGCTGGCAACTCTTCAGAGTGGTCAATGCTTGGGTGTGATGTCTGGGCTACATGCTGGTGTTTGGAATCCATTTTTTTTTAAACAGACATCAAGCGCCTTAACCATGTTTGTTTTGAATTGAAATTGTATACAAGTTTTCCTCTAGTATGTCACATGTTCCCTAACTTGTTCTCCTCATGATGTTCTAAGTGGGTATTTCATCTTTCTCTGCTTTAACCTTTCCTCTGCTCCTAACACCTAGTGCAAATAAATAAAAATATAACCATGAAAAAATGTATTACTAAAGTACTATTCAGTTGGTTATTCTGAAGTGTTTTGTCATCATTAGTGCAGATCCTGCAAATTCTCACTCATCCAAGTAGTCCTATAGTGTCCATGGATAAAATCGTGAGCACCAGTGAGACTTAAGCTTTTAGTCACTAAACATTTTTACTCATTGGCTCTAATAGGACTATTTGCAAGAGTGAAGGTTGGCAGAACCAGGCCCAGAATTAAAGGAGCCTTGGGACACCCTGGTGGCATAGATGTTATTCTTATTTTTCCTGTGTTGGTGTGTTAAATAAATAGTGTGACTCAGTTTGATATCATTCAAAAGCATGCTAAGAGCTTCACGGGAACCAATAAAAACCAATTCCTGGCTCAAATAGCTTCCAATATGAGAGGCCATTACTGCAAACAATTACACACTTGATTAACTTTTCTCAGGTTAGTAGTTCAATTAAAGCTAACAGGCCTTTATTCACATATATAAATGATTGCAGGATTGGACCCTAAAGCCAGACATGACAAGTAAGGAGCACCAGGCACAAACACTCACACATGGGACAATAGAAAATGTATTTTCTGTAAACATTTTGGCAATAGAATTTCGTTGCTCAAATATTCACATAGCAGAAAAGGGGGCAAACAGAACCAAAGCAAATTTATTTTTAATTCAAATCAATATTCATAGAAAAATGTTTGTGCTCACCCAGCTCCCATTCTACTTTTAATTAAAATCAACTTGTAGAAACAAAGAAATTAGGAGGAAAAAGAGAAGGAAGGGATTTTTAAATGAAAGCACAATTTAAACTTTATAGTCTATTCAAGGAAGAAAACAGAGTAAAGAATATGAAAATATTCAGTGGAAAAGACTGCAAAGGTAGTTATAAATAAATGATAAAATCAGTTTCCCAAGACTGAGGACATGTTTCTCTATCCTAGAATGAAATGCATTTCACTTAACCCATAGAAATAGAAAAACCAGTCTTTAGAGATATCCAGGAGTTGATTTAAATGTTGTCTGTGATGATGATGATGGATTTCCCAAGACTGAGTGGCCTGAGAAACAAATATATATGTTCATGACTCTTCTGAAATAAAGATCCAAAACTTTATCACCACATTTTCCACCCTTGACTTTTCAAATGTAATTTTTGGCCCCATATCTATAGCTGGTCAAACCTGATTTCTAGACTGATGTTGATTTAGGAAACACAAAGAAACAGTGCCATTCTCCCCCATCCTTATGCTGATCGACAACTCTTTCAGGCTGAGATCAGAACTTTCTCTGTCTCCAGACAAGAAAGCGCAATCAAAAGCAGTCTGCTTTTGAAAGTTCATAGATCCAGCAAATTCCAAGACTTCCATAGGTAACTCCATTCCAGTAAAACGCCATGTAATAGAAGACCTAGTGAGTTGTTAGGACTACTCATTTACTTCAGCCAGTGACATACTGGCAAAGAAGTGTCTTCTCTCTCCCCGTTGCACCCACAGATCTCTGCAAGTGTCTGACAATCTATGACAGGAGCAGCAGAAAGGAAAGAACATTAGTGTCAGTCTCACTTCTAGGAGCAAAGCCACATGCAAGAAATATCTGTAACTGCTATAAAATACACTAGCCTGTCATAAGTCACCATGAACACAAATCTACCTGAAAGATTGCATGTCCCTCTGCAACTATGACCTCGCACAAGAATTATGGTAATAGGACATGGAATAGCAGGAGCATGGGAGATTCAATTTAGGAGCTGGACATGGATTATGGAACTCACTGCCAGATGAGGCAAGAATGGTTACAGGTCTCAGAACATTCAGAAATAAATCCAAAACGTATCTCTTTGACCTAGCTCTCATCTCTTTGACCTATCTTTCTCATGATAAATATTTCTCTCATATAAGGAAAAAAACAGATCTTTTTTAAACTCTTGGGAAGATACATTGCTTTATGGAGGCAAGTATAAGAGATTTTAGACTGCAAAACTGGGAGCATATATGAGCAACTGTGCATGAGCAGGGAGGGTGCACTTTAGTTGGAAGCTATGTTCCCTATGCCCCTCGATGGATAATGTAAACCAGTATATTACAGTAAATTGTAATAAGATGAAAGACAGTTTCTACACATATTTAAGGTGTCAATCATTATTTCTGGGTGCTATTATATACATTTAGATATAAATGTCCTCAACTAAGGGAACAAACACTCTTATATCCACTCGCATAGACTGAGGTCACATACTTAAGAGGAATCAAATCTACATGGTTTGTTTCTTAGAGCATGTAGACAGTGCCATAACAATAATGCCTCCTTCTACCATTTTATACTTTACCTTCACAAATTTCACACTGAAACTACCCAGATATCTTTTCCGTGGACATTAATAAAGGGATGGTGTCAAAACAAGACTTCTTACCAATTACAAGAATGCCAAAAATGTTTATACACTGTACATTTGTACATTGTTGCTATGAAATACACGGTCACAAGGCACTCCCTCAGCTACCCGGTGTGCTGCACTGCGCTGCCTGGCTCATTTGCAGGGTCTCTTATTCGCAACATACACACAGCCCATTTCTTTTCCTGAGGTGTTCCTTTAATCTTTAGACGTCAAGCACTGCAGTACATAGCACAGGCATGAGTCGGCAGGAACCGTCCACACCGCTTTCTCCATCACACCCAACTCACTCTCTGATCTCTCCCTTTACTTCCGATTCCTGCCAATTATATAGCTTCCCTTTATTGAACTAATTACCTCATTAAGACAACCATGGTCCCCAGGAGTCAACACTCCCCACCATAACAAGATTAATTGATTCCAGTTAAGACTGTAATCTTCTCTGCTATGCAATTACCTGAGTGATTAAGGTGCTACGGCTAGGACTCTGTCATATGCGCCTAGTGCATGTTTACACAGCAATGTCACCTTTATAATATGCAGGTAATGGACCTTTTTAGTTGTAAACAGAAAGCAAGTTGCATAACACCTTCGATTTCAAGCCATTCTTTATAGCTTAAGGGGTAGCCTGAATTACATTTTTTTTTCAGTGCCTGAATGGTGTTCAGTTATTTTTTCTTTCAAACACAAGTCACAATTTTGAAATGTAGATGCTTAAGTAAATGAGTTGTGCCTACTATGGATTTAGGTGCCTAAACATAGAATTTAGTGTGCAACGTTAGGCTCAAAGTTTGAAAAGCTGGGCATCATTTGGGTTAAAAAACCGTATTTTCCTTTGATAGTGATGGATCCTTACATTAGTGATACAAACAAAAAAATTAGCCCTTTGCCATCTGAGACAGCAAAGATGACAGAATCTAGGTACCAGAGGGAAAGAAGAACTTGTATCATCACGTTTCTATGGCACTACATTTGAAAATTCTTGAGCTAATAAAAGCTTTTTCCTTGACTAGGAAAAGATTCACTGTTATAGTTTTAATTTAAGAACTAAAACAGAAACAAAACATGGAATAAATTCAGAGACCACATGGGCTGACACTGGTTAGACAAGACAGTGACACATCCTCTGTGGTTTTAAAGAGTCCCATGGCCACCTACATTTTTATTATTGTTTTGCAATTAATTTTTAACTGACATTACAGTCATCTGAGAATGTCAGTGGAAGTACATATTTCACATTAGTACAATGCATATAAATCAATTCATTTTACACCTTTCGGGGATATGGCTGCCCATGGCACAATTTCTTTATTTTCCACGCAACATGACATCATACCTTTCAAGCCGGATCTCTTTTTGAACACTGCAGCTGTCGCTTAGCATTTAGAATTTCAGCGGAAAGCATTTCACATGCCAGCATTGTACCCAAACTTTCTAATTCAAACTTGCAGCTGTATTAAACAAATTACAGGAAACCTCACTCATATGGGGAAAAAGGCAAAATGCAGGAATGTGAGGGTAGCATGCATGTTTATTTTATTTGATACAATGTTCTTTTTGCTTATGTGTTAGTAAGGTGCTCATTAATTCTGGAAATAATGGATTGTATTCCTTAAAGGTGTGTTTTGGTGTATTCTCTCTCTTAAAAAAATGCATATACATGGAGAGGGAAGAGCATAAACCTCCACCTATACAATAGATTTTAAATTGATTTTAAGAAAAAACTAAATTTTGCCCTTAAATATACCTGTGTATCTTCATTAACTTCAATTATTACAGCGGGGAATTAGGACCAGATAATAGTGTGTGTGTGTGTGTGTGTGTGTGCGCGCGTGTACACGCATGCAAGTCTGTACACATTTGTTGTGGGGGGGGAATAAAGATGTGTTATTCTATTTTTCAATAGTCACTTTGCCTTCCAGCATGACATCAGGTACATAAAAGCAATTGTTCATGCCACTATGCTTGTAATTGGAGTCCTTTATTCAAAAGGGAAAAAAAAGAGAAAGCCTATCCGTCCTCTCATATTTATGGCTGTAAATACTTCGTCATGCTATCTTGTATTGCATATGCCTAATTCATATTCAGTCTTAGGAAACTGTCAAAAATTTACTAGCACTGGCACAAAATCTACTCTCCTGCCTTTTACAATATAATGGTTAAGCATAATACAAAAATAACCTACTTATCTGAAATATATACTTATAAAATAATCTCATTAAGAAAGAGGGCACGTAGAATTATGTTCGGCTCATATAAACAGCCTATATTTACACACATTTTATAGTTGCAAATGTCATGTCTAATTTCAATTTGTAGAGTGTGATGGGTGTACCTGGGTGCATAGATAATGTTGCCCCTTTTAGCCCGTGTAGCTAGTCTAAGTTTGGTGTTCCAAACTGGGGGTGTTCTAGTTGGAAGTAGAATTTGGTGATAGGCATTTCTTTTATGCAATTTTGCTTATGTACAAAGAATGTTTAACATGCTGTATCTCCAAACGTGGGAGGAACTGAGAACAAAACGAGCAGTTTCTTAGCTTACAGCCACCATGCCTTCTTATGCAACACCAGACCAAGAAGCTCTCTCTCTCTCTCTCTCTCTCTAGCCTTTTCCAGGGTCACACTGTTCGCAGGCGACTGCTTGGCTTTTCTTGCCTTGTTTCCTTTCCTTCTCTCCCTGTTCTTGTCCATGATCTCAGTATCCCTATGTTCTCTCATCCTACATTCACCTCACCAAAACAATACTCAGCCCAAAAGCTCCTTCATGGCTTCACACACACCTTTTGTCTTAGGTAGAGCTTCTGCAGAGCCACCCCTTGGGTAGGGCGAATCGGGGTGACCGCCCTGGGCCCCGTGCTTTGTGGGGCGCCCCGCACTTTGATAAAATCAGGCCTGTCCCAATATTTAGCCCTTTGTCCCAACTGATGTATGATCGGAATGCCATTTGTCCCGATATTCAGGTGAGGAGATGGGCGGGGAAGTGAGGCGAAATGCATATGCGTGAGCAGGGTGAGGAGGCAAACGGGGAGGCGAGAGGCAGGTGGGCAGGCAGGAGGAGGGTTAGGCAGGCGGGCGGGCAGACGGTGAGGAGGAGAGCTGCAGTTGGTCAGACAGGGTGGGTGTGCCGGATGGACAGTGAGGAGACTAGCGGGCAGGCAAGGGGCGGGCAGGCAGGTGGACAGCGAGGAGGAGAGCGGTGGGCGGGCAGGTGGCGAGGAGATGCTGTAGCGAGTAGCGGGGACGCTGATTTGTCCCAGGCCCTGCACCTCCTTAGGGACAGCCCAGAGCTTATGTTTACAATTATGTTAACTGAAGGGTAGGTTCACACCTATTGACCTCAAGGAGTAACCCAACCCATAACAGTCCCACACAGCTCATAATGACATAGATAAAATTAGTTCTTGCCCAAGTGTTTTTCCAAAATTAAGTTTATATACACATACAGTACCTGCCAGCCCATGTATTTAAACAAATGTTGAAATTAGACTTGTTAGTTTAAAATGTTACTAGAGGCATAGCATCGAAATAGGTAATATAAATTCTTCAATGATACCAACAAAAGCAGTCTCACCTTTTCATTGCTCTCTCTCTAAATAAAATAAATAAATAAATAAATAAACAATGTAGTTAAATGGGGGAATGAAGCTCTATTTTTTTCTTAACATATACATTTCAGTTAGTGATAATACAGAACCATATGCAGATTAGTCAGCAAATGTCATCATTTGGAAAAGAGCAGGGAAATAACTTCTACCACCATCACATTCTGAAGTGTCTGTGTTGGAAATCCTTGTCTTAGCAACAGAGTGTAACAATGCTGGTTCTGGCAGGACCCAATTGAGAGTGACAATTCAGAAAAAATTGCTTCAAGCAGGGCAGTTACAGCCCAAGGCTGGGGTTTTTCCACCTCTAAAGGCAAACCAAACCAGCCAGAAAGAGGAGACTTTGGTTTTAACCCACTGGCTAACCACAAGTCACAAGCAATTCCCTTAGACACTCCAGTTTCCCAGTATCCCCACCAGTGTGCCACTTGTTATGGGGACAAATGGTTATGAAAACCAATGCCCCAGTAAAAGAAAAAAGGGCCTCCCGATCCCAAAGCCCCCAGATCCAGGTCAATATACAAATCAGATCTTACCCACAAATCACGCTGTTGCCAATCCTTTAGAATCTAAAATCTAAAGGTTTATTCATAAAAGGAAAAAGGTATAGGTGAGAGCTAGAATTGGTTAAATGGAATCAATTACATACAGCAATGGCAAAGTTCTTGGTTCAGAGATGGAATAAGCTGCAGGTTCAAATCAAGTCTCTGGAGTGCATCCCCAGCTGGGATGGGTCATTCAGTCCTTTGTTCAGAGCTTCAGTTAGTAGCAAAGTCCCTCCAGAGGTAGGAAGCAGGATTGAAGACAAAATGGAGATGAGGCAGCTGCCTTTTATAGTTTCTTCCAGGTGTAAAGACACCTCTTTGTCCTTACTGTGGAAAATCACAGCAAAATGGAGTCAGGAGTCACATGGGCAAGTCCCTGCATACCTTTCTGAGTCACAAGGCGTGTCTGCCTCCTCTCAATGGGTCCATTGTATCGCTGATGGTTCTTAATGGGCCATCAAGGAGGGCTGGCAGAGCTGATAGCTTGTCTGGGGTCCCAGAAGCCCAGCCCAAGTTTGAAATACAGACAGTATAAAGCCAATATTCATAACTTCAACTACAAAACTGATACATATATATAAATGGCATAATCATAACCAGCCAAGCATAACCTGGTCTTAGACACCTCATTTGACCCCCTTTATATAAGATTTGGTGCCACTACAGACCTTGGTTGCAACAATGATCTATACGGTCCCAGTTATTGTCAATAACATCACACAGGGCTCTTTTTATTTGGTAAATTATTTTCCTTTTTTCACATTTTGAATTTACTGGAAATAAATGGAAATATATTACTGGAAATAAATGGAAAGGTAAAGATGATAAAAAAATGTTTGATTCTTTGTAAATCTGACCCCTGACCCTTTATGCTCATATTACAAAGATTTTTGTTTTGTTTTGTTTTTTTCCCCAAACAACTATTGGGATTATCATGGGACATGACTTCAAAAAGCAACTATACATCAGCACAGGTTGTACTATGCTGTATAAAGGATATACTTTTTACATTAATAGATCCATAAATTTTAAGGCCAGAGGGAGAATTGTGATGATACAGTGTGACCTCCTGCATATCACGAGCCATAGTGATTGCTGCATGTAGGCTTCTATGCATTTTCTGTTGAACTAAAAGCAAGAGTACCAGAACCTTTGTAGAAATGAGGGGGCAAGGCCAAAATGCCCCAACCCTCTCAATGGCTGGCTGCTCTAGCAGTGAGCCAGCTGCCCTCTCTTATGGTTCCACAGCAGTTCCTGGTGGATGAAAGGTGTAATTGCAACACTTCCCCAATGATCTATTATTCTGGCGGGGGGGTAAAATCTGCAGGGGACATGAGTTCTGTGTTTATGTTTCCAGTTCTGGCAGAGGAGACTAAAAGCATGACTTTTAGAAATACTTTTAGACCTCCATCTTGATTTATAGACTCCAGTTTATTACATCTCTTGGTAATCTGCTCCAGGGTTAAACATTTTATTCTGATCTCCCTTCTACATTTTGCTGAGGTCAACTACAAATCACTGACTTTCCCTACTAGATTAGATGTTGTTCATATCAGATACATCCTCCCTGTGTAGGGGATTATAAGACTGAGCTCAAGTCAGATCAATCTGATCAACTATTTTGGTCTCATTTTAAGGCATTATTTCCAGACCCTGAATCATTCCTGTAGCTCTTCTCTGAACCCTCAACACTTTTTAAATATTATTTTTAAAGTATGGACACTATTAATTGCATTCTAGTAATGGTCTCACCAATGCCATATATAGAGGTAATATCACTTTCCTATTTCTAATCAATATCCCCCTATTAATACTTCCAAGTATTGTGTTAACCTTTTTTGCCACAGAATCACACTTCATTATAAACATAGTACATTCAGTACAATAGCAGAAATAAGATGTGCAGTAAAAAATATTTTCATATTGAGCATCAGGAGAGATCAGAATTAGGAAAATGAACCTGTGAAGGCTAAAAGTGAGCAGCACCAGACAAGCAAGAACTTATCTAATCACTAGTCAGCAGATCACTATAATAAGCACTTCAAACACCATCCTGCCTCTATCACACATTCATTATTTTTTTAATATTATTTGACAAGCCTAGGTTTTGATTCAGACTTGGACCACCAAACTGACTGAAACACTGAATAGTGTTTCTGGGTGAGGTTGCATAGACTGACACTCAAGTAATCAGAATTTTCCAAAAATCAGGCACAAAGTAGTTCATGCAACCATTACCTTTGTCAAAATGAGATACATATGGACAGCAGAAAACAAGCAGTATCAACATCAGATCTCTGTTGGTGCGATTGACAAGCTACACAGAGCTCTTCTTCAGGTCACAGAACTCTGTGTAACTCAAAAGCTTGCTATCCATTTGGCCAAAGAACATACACATCATCCCCATGCCCTGTTCCCTATCTTCCCCTCTCCTTGTTATTTAGCTACACTGCAGACATTTGTTCTATGTTCTGTTGTCAGGACATGATGAAAGCATCTATGAGCCAGAAATCTGCTGCTTCTGGAGCAACCTCCTTGCTGCTCCTGTCTTCCATTGCTTCCTCACTGTGGCCAATGCTGACTAACTACTGTGACTAGTGATCTTTCCATTGGTTTGTGTTGTAATCTCTGGCCTTCTTAGGCTTGTCTTCACTACAGAGCTAAATCGGTGCTGCTGAAATAGATGCAGCGGCATCAATTTAGTGGGTCTAGTGAAGACATGCTCAATCGATGAGATACTGCTCTCCCATCAATTTCTGTACTCCAACTCAACAAGAGGCGGAAGCAATGTCAGTGGGAGTCTCTCTCCCATTGACATAGCGTAGTGTGGACCACACGGTAAGTAGATCTAAGCTACATCGACTTGAGTTACATTACTACAGAAAGCCATCATGTGGTGGACAAAGCATGATATCACTTTTTTGGTACAAAAAACAGTAACTGAATATGTATAGCCCTAATCACACAACATCATGATCATTCACAGATCAATAACCTCCTTTTCATTGGAATAAAAACTTCTCCCCAAAATGTTTGATAATCATAAAAGGGTCACCGCCCTGGACAAATAGTAGGACAAGCTGGATTTAACAAATATGTTCACACATATTATTTGCCCAGCTTTATGATAGGTGAACACTAAAAATGTTCACTGCTGCAAGTACATGGGCTTTAGTTTGGAAAGTAAACATTTTAAAATGTTTACAATAGTAACTAGAAAATTCAAAAAATAATAGGTTTGTGGTTGTATTGTGTCACTGATTTTTAAGTAGAACTCTTTATTGAACTCAGTGGAGAGTTCCTCTTTAAAAAACAATGGCACAATGGTGCTAGAATAATAACAATTATACAAATGTAATCCTTCATTATTAAAACAACAAAAATTCAGCAAAACAAAAGAAGCTGGATATTTTAGTTTTGCTATAAGAAAGAAAAATCATTTGTTTGTTCAGTTCTAAATATTGCCTTTGTTGTATTAACATTTTTTATGTGCACAGTTTGAGAAAGTTATGAACTATTGTTAGTATAGCCTGATGTTGCTTAAGGGCTAAATTCTACTGTCATTTGGACTTGCTCTGGATTTATACTAGTGTAACTATGAAAATAATTCTGTTATGTATAATATGAGAGATTTTTGTTTAGGATTTGAATAGGAATGAAACTAGCTGATGATTTACAATTCCTTTGATTAAATTATTTATGTGCCATCTTCTGACTGTTGCAATCAAAACTGTAGATCTTATATCACTGTTCACCGAGAATATTATAAGACATTGATTGTAAAACTAACATAACATATAATACAACATTGTGAAATATAATTTATCTTGTAATTGAGGCACTGATGACAAAATTATACAAAAGATGAAAGATTCATGACTTAGCGGCTGAAGTAGGATTATTGGGTATAGTAAATATATCAGACAACTCAGTCTACTTTCATGTCACTTGTGATATTACCCTTCCTATTCTTCATAAATACAACCTACCATCATAAAGAAGAATAAGACACAAAATCAACTAAAAGCAACATAAATAAATTCTCCTAAAATACATGGCTCTTCTTCATATTCATTGGGGGTGGGGGTACAGGGTGTTAGAGACACTTTAACCTGGTGGTTAGGGGACTCACCTGGGAGAAGGAATACCCAGGTTCCAGTCCCTGCTGCAATGTATAGTTAAGTATTTATACAGAGTGTAACAGTTTCAACAGGAGAGAGAGAGAGTCAGAGAAACCCACTCCAGAATACTCTATATCCTGGTGATTAGGGCACTCACCTGTAATATAGAAAACCTATGTTCAAATCCCTACTTTGAATCAGGTAACATGGGGATTGAACCTGGGTTTTCCATATCCAGTGGGAATGCTCTAAACCCAAGAGTGTGAGGTAGGGGAACCACCATCCCCAATGGTTTTGTGAAGGATACCTAAGTAAGTCCCCTTGTGAAACAATATCTATCTAATCTATATCTATGTGTGTGTATGTGTACACACACACACACACACACAGACTGATCTTTAAGGAGCAATTGCAGGTAGGAAGCCTAGTTTGGGGGAGATTATATTTTATATATATATATATATATATATATATATATATATATATATATATATATATATATATATATATATATATATATTTGGGAGATATATCTCCCAAACTAGGCTTCCTACCTGGAATCTCCCCTTAAAGACCAGTCACACTGTGACAGTCCTCCTCCAGCCCTCCTCCACCCCACAATCCTGCCAATCATGAGGCAAATTCTTCATATCCACCAGATCCTTTGTCTTCAGACAGTTTGCCTCTCTGCCCACAGTATGTTTAGCTCACCTTCTGACATCACTGATGAACGGAACTCTTTCTTGCAGGCCTGGTGCCTGGCTTCTTCCAATACAGCAAATTCCTTCTGGCACCTATTGATCACTGCAACCTGGCTGACCATGTCTATCTCCCCTTTTTGGTGGGGGGAAGTGGCGGGTTACTTGTGCCAACAGTTTTAGCATGCACTGTGTTTTGGAATGTACTGTTCATGCAGAAACATAAACTTGCTTTAAAGTTCTAGACGTTTAAGCATGTTCCACTAGTTGGCAATAAATTATAGAATGACTGAAACTCTAGTTAGAGATAGTAGCAGCTGATTATTACTATTTTATTTAAATTATACAACAAATTAAGTGTGTTTTATACAATTAATGTTTAAACTAGGAAATAAATGGAGGTATTTCACTTACTACGTTGTGGCAACTGCTGGTAAATGTTGACTTTTTAATGGTGACCACTGTACATTTATTAGTTAATAATTTGTTGTTTTTTTCGATAGTTTAATCTTTCCTGATACAAGATGAATAGAGCTCACAGTTAAGTTTATTCCTAAATTGAATAACTGGAACGTACACACCTTGATTTTGGATATTTTTGTACTTTATACATGGAAAATTTGC
The DNA here is from genome assembly GCA_033296515.1 of Macrochelys suwanniensis. Classification (NCBI taxonomy): domain Eukaryota; kingdom Metazoa; phylum Chordata; order Testudines; family Chelydridae; genus Macrochelys; species Macrochelys suwanniensis. The sequence continues at coordinate 131,892,288 of CM065776.1, read as the reverse complement.
ATAGAATTTGCTCTGTTATAGCTATCTATGAATTTTTGTTTGCTGTCTTCCCTGTCCTAGCAGGGTGAGCACTCCCTACAACCATATTAAATGCAAACAAAGATCCAGAGGATATTTTGAATAGCCAAGCACGATGACGTGTATATATTTATTGTGTTAATTTATTTCAAGTTATTTCCATGGTAGAAGGTTATCCTCTCTTATTTGAATTATTGAAAAGCTGATATTTATGCAGTGTTATAGCCATGTTGGTCCCAGGATATTAGAGAGACCAGGGGGGTGAGGTGATATCTCTTATTGAACCAACTTCTATTGGTGAGAGAGACAAGCTTTCGAGCTTACACAGAGTTCTTCTTCAGTGCTGGAAAATGTACTCAGAGAGACACAGCTAAATACAAGGTGGAACAGATTGTTCAGCATAACTAGTCAACATATATTTCAAGTGGCCATTCAAGGCTAAGTGGCCAGTTAACATCTCCATCAGTGATAAAAAGGAAAGGAGAAAGTTATGAATGTAAGCTCCCAGGCTTGTATTTTGAAGATTTTATGCAGGTTTCCATTGAGGGTGAGGACTGAGAGGTCAGATATAGTGATCACTTGGTGAAAAGTGCTCACCTCACAGGTGATATGGTGTTTTTGTCTTTTATAACTTTTCTGTGTGAGTTCATGTGAGAGCATAGTGATATCTCATTTCACCCACATAATTGTTATTGGGGCATTTTGTACAGTGGTTCTCAACCAGGGATGCACATACTCCTGAGGTCTTTCAGGGGGTACATCGACTCATCTAGATATTTTCCTTGTTTTACAACAGGCAACATAAAAAGCACTAGCGAAGCCGGTACAAGCTAAAATTTCATACAGAGGACTCATTTATACCGCTCTATATACTATACACTGAAATGTAAGTATAATCTTTATATTCCAATTGATTTATTTTATAATTATATGGTAAAAATGAGAAAGTACGCAATTTTTCAGTAATAATGTGCTGTGACACTTTTGCATTTTTATGTCTGATTTTGTAAACAAGTAGTTTTTACGTGAGGTGAAACTTGGGAGTACACAAGACAAATCAGAATCCGGAAAAGATGAGATCCATTGATTTAGTACACTGGATGAGGTACATCACATGTTGTAATAGGCATGGGTTAAGACCCATTTCTCTTGAAAGGTGTGTTGTGGACGGGGAGGAGTTGAGCAACATAGCAATGGAGATATGTTAGAAAATCGCAGGGTATCATATAATGATAAGAGAACAGGGGGCATTAAAGGACATTTTGGCATATATTTAAGCTTAGAATTAAGCAATGCCACTTCACACACTGCCATCAGCAAAATCTGGAAATTCCCTTTCCAGAGAAATAGCCTAAACATGTAACTTAGCTGTTTCTTCATCATTCTCTTTCCCAGAATATTTTAAAATTTTTTTAAGTACATGTCTTTGGAAACTCTTCAGATTCCTATTTCAAGAGGTTAGTTGTATACTACCTTTTATCCCATGGTGGCTATTACAATGAACTATCCTCTGCCTTTTCTGTACAATTCCCATAGATTTGAAGTTATCAGTTATATGATTTTTTTTTCTTCTTCCTCTCTATCAAGTACAGTATGATAGCCATATCCATCAGGTAAAGTATATAACAATTCATTTTTTCTTTTGCAGCGTGATGGAAGCAACAGTATAATCAGCTATACAAACATACAATTACATTCTATTATCTGCAATTAGATAGCAGGCACATTCTAACAGCTCTATTTAAACTTGATTAAATAGCAATTTTCAACTACTATTAAAATAAAAAATGCTGCTATACACACTACCAGTTCTTTTCTGCCTTAAAAAGAAACCTAATTGTTTAAAAAACATATTATTGGAGATTTGATTTTAGACCGCAGAAATAAGTGTATCAAAACTATGGCCTGAATCCTGTAATGAGTTCAGAAGATGTTCACGGGTCTCTGTCTACTTGCAGTTTATTGCTGGAACCCGGCCAACATTATACTAGCCAAGCTATTGCTGAGATATGGCTTTACAAAAAAACATTTCAAGGCTTCAGCAGAAGGTGAAAATACTTCAATTTTCACAAATGCCATATCACAAAAAACATCTTGTTCATTTAACTTCCAACCTTGCATCAAATATTTTCCTCTGGCAGGCAACAAAAGATATATAATTCCAGGTGAAAGGCATTTTTAATAAAAGCATTTTGGTTTTGAAGGGTGTCTGCATCAGGCTTAAAATGGAAAACATGTCACAAACTTAATGATATAGTGCTCTGGCTCCATTAAAAGCAATTATAAGCAATGGCTTACTTCAGGGTTTTTGGGGGTTTTTTACATTTGAAAATTTAAATCATTTTAGTCTGAAGGTTGGCGAACAAGAACGGCCGCTGAACATTTTATATTTTTGAAGACATCTGAAAGAAAAATGTCTGAGTTCATAAAAAGGTGTGCCAAAATGTTTGTTACTCACAGGGCAAAAATAAATAAGAAGCAAAGCACCCTTAAAACTATTTTCTCAATTAGGAGGCCTCTGTAGTTATTAAAAGAACATACCATAAAATGAACTTTTCGTGGGAAATACATTGAGTAACATGGATTGTATATTAAATATTATCTAAAATGGGGAAGGCACTTAAACTTATACATTTACAGCAAAATCTGACAAGTTACTGGCTGAGCAAAGCAAGGCCCTACATTCAACTTGATAACATTTCTATGTTTACCTTTCTATAAAAGAACACCTAGTTCTCTTACTAACTAGAAGAGAGGAATCTGCAACAGATAGCTTCAAAGTAGCTATTTTAGGGTTGCAGCTGTCTGTCTCTGCCAAATTTATAGGTTCAGCCCTTAGAAATGCATGATGGGTGGAAAAAATCCTATAAGAGGGTCGTCCTTCTCTAAGAAAGGCAATAGCTGTAACACAGTTCTGAAAGGTGCTTTAATGGAGGGGGGAAAGGGTTATTTCTACATCTTTAGTGTGTGACATAAGATCAAAGCCATTTTGCAGCTAATTACTGCTTGCTAATTTCTTTCTCTTTAGCTATTCATTTTCTATTATTTATGTTTGGAGCTGTGTGAATAACTGATTGTGTTTTGCTTGCTGGCAGATCTGAAAAATCAAAGAAATTTGTTTGGGGTTTACCCAAAACAAAACATGTTGAGGTTTTTTTTGGCATGCTGGGGGCGGGGAGAGTTATACAGATTTTGTTTCTAGCAAAGCAAGATGTTTTGTTTGTGTTAGTGGCTTTTTAAAGAAAATTGAAACAGATTTAAAAAGTCATTTTGAATGGGAAAATCAAAAGCATTCTGATTTACTTTGATCTGACCAAAAAAAAAGGTGAACTTGACAGAAATTTGCAAAATATCTGCATTTTTGGATTTATTTATTTTTTTGAAAATTTCCTCCCAGCTTTAAATATATTGTCCCAAACAGGAACATACATGAATTGCTCAAGGCAGCATCAACGGTACCTAGAACAACTAGCAACAGGTAAGTGGCTAAATATGGATATAATGATATCTGAGCGCTGCTTTAACTTTTCTGAATGGTTCTTAAAAGAGGTATACATAAGAATTCTGTCTGGGAACATGTGACTCTTTAAGGATCAGAACAAAGAGTTGCTTCTAACAGTAAATACCACTTATAAGAATAAAGATTACAATACTGTCCCAAATCCCACTCTTGTTATTTGCATAGCAATAGAGTTTCTCCCCGGAATCTTTCTTAGCTGTGTCCTCCCAAGCTTCCCACTTTAAAAAATATAATGCATAGTCCTATACAATATTATTGATATTGCTGTAGCGCCTATGAGCCCTAGTCATGGGCCAGGACCTGACTGTGCTAGGCTCTGTACAAACACTGCACCAAACAGCTTAAAATCTAAGTATGAGACAGCAGATGGACAAAGGGATGTTCTTCTGGCCTTCAGCCAATGCCCCAACATCTCCAAACTCATAATCAGAATCAAGCCCCCTTCCCCAGACTAAGACACACCAACTCAAAGTGGCACCAGATCCTGCTGGAACAGATGCAAAATCTGCAGATGTATCTCCACATCTACAATGATCAACAACACCTCTCACAAGACACCTTTCAAGAGCCACGCACTCAAATAACCTCACACAGGAAAATGATAAAAGACAAAAAAAAAAATCAGCTGTGAGTGAGCACTTTTCACAAAGCGAACACTATATCTGACCTATCAGTCCTCATCCTCAAAGGAAACCTGCACAAAACCTTCAAACGATAACCCTGGGAGCTTGAATTCATAACATAATTCATAACTTTGCTAGACACTAAAAATCATGAATGAACAGAGACACTGGATTGATGACTGATTATGTCAATCTATAACCCACTAAAATCACCCCTGCGGCTACCTTCCCCACCCCATCAACCCCACTTTGCCCGCTGTGACAGGAGGGATGGTAACAGGCCACATCACCTTGAATGGCCCCTTGAAATCTGTGTTAACTACTTATGCTAAACAATCTGTTTCACCTTGTAGTTAGCTATGACGCTGAGTAAGTTTCCCAGAGCTGACAAAGAGCTCTGTGTAAGCTCAAAAGCTTGTTTCTCTCTCTCTCACCACAGAAGCTGGTCCAATGAAAGATATTATCTCACTCATCTTGCCAGAAAGTGGTCTATTATAAATATATGTGAGTTTAATAAATAAAGAAAACATAGTAGCTCCCTTTTATGGACACCCAGCCAGTCAGTTAGCTATAAAGTCCCTCTTGATGGCTGTTCACTGCTTGATTTACCTGAAAAGGGTTAACAAAGTCCCCCAGGTAAAGAAAAGGGAGTGGGCACCTGACCAAAAGAGCCAATGGGAAGGTTAGAACTTTTTAAAAGGCTAGAAGCCCTTTGCCTCTCTTGTTTCTCTGGGAAAGATGGGAACAAGAAGCAGTTATGCTATGAGAACCTTTAAGCCATGTATGACCATAAATCATCATATCATACCTAGAACTACTTATTTGGAACTCCCAAATGTGTAAGTAGATCAGGAATATTTAGAAGATGCAATTAGGTTTATTTCTGTTTATTTCTTATGGCTAGTGGACTCCCCTGTGCTACCCCCAGATGCTTTTGTTTGCGTGTACCTTTTAAGCTGAACCCCCAAGAAAGCTATTTTGGGTGCTTAATATTTGGAATTGCTCTTTTAAGATCTAGCAAAAGCCCAAGTTCCAGATGCATTTTCTTTCTTTTTTTGTTTTTAATAAAATTTATATTTTTTTTAAGAACAGGTTTGAATTTTTGGTGCCCTAAGAAGTTTGTGCATGTTATTTAATTGCCTTTGTTTTCTTTCTCAGCTCTTCCCTGGAGGGGAGGGGGTTAAAGGGCTCGAGGGTACTCCACAGGAAGTAATTCCCAAGTGCGTCTTCCTGGGTTCCAAAAGGGGTTTTGCATTTGGGTGGTGGCAGCGTTTACCAAGCCAAGGTCAGAGAAAAGCTGAACCTTGGGAATTTAATACAAGCCTGGAGTGGCAAGTATTAATTTTTAAAATCCTTGCGGGCCCCCACCTTCTGCACTCGAAGTGCCAGAGTGGGGAATCAGCCTTGACACATGTAAACTACATTTTGACAATCAAGCAACTTGCAACATAAAAATAGCAGAGGTCTCCAGTTCCTTGTAGCCAAATTATTAATTGCACTTGGAAAAAAAGAGAATGATAGACGTTGGAGAATAATTCTGCTCATGTATGGCAATCTTACCATATGAGATTACTATTGAAACTGGTGCAGTCTGCCCATTTCATATATTTATCTTTGTGTAAACACCAGGCATGGCTTAAACATCTTAAATTGAAAACATGTCAATATCTCTCATATTCTTACCGGTCCAGTTGCAACATCAGGATGTGTTAGCATCAGAATAAGTACAATATTGTTACATAGATTCAGAAGTAGATTGTTGAAGTTTTCCTTGGTTTTTAGCATACTGAACTGTAACTCGTTTATGGTATTGTAGTATGTACACATATTGTACTGGAATGTTTATAATTTGGCATTCTACCTTAAATGGGAACTTATATCCTTGCTAGTAATGAAATGTGCATTGACATTTACCTCTCCCACATGAAAATGCTTCTCATTGCATGAGATTACCAGCATCTGCTTCTATTCCTACTCTGAAATATGTGTGTGGCTGCATTGCAAGAGACATACACCTCTCCCAAAAACTACTAATTACTATCTACTACAGTTATTGGACTGAAACAATGTTCTTTCACAATTTGACTGGAGCACTGGTATTCCAACAGTGACATGCCAAATACATCAGGGCATTACTAAAGATGCAACTTGCCATGCCTCCCTCCCAACAAAGCTTGAACTATGTCTGATATTAGCTTAGCTGCTTCACAGCTGTGCTTCATAGGCCTTGTCTACAGAGGAAATTCGGTCAGCATAATTATTTCACTCTGTCCTGGTCTACACTAGGGGGAGGGGTTGACCTAAAATACGCAACTTCAGCTACAAGAATAGTGTATCTGAAGTCGACGTATCTTGGGTCACCTTACCTCGCGTCCTCATGGCACGGGGTCGACTGCTGCTGCTCCCCCATCGACTCTTCTTCCGCCTCTCGTCTTGGTGGATTACAGGAGTCGAAGGCAGAGCAATCAGGGATCAATTTATCGTGTCTACACTAGATGCGATAAATCGATCCCCAATAGATCGATCACTACCTGCTGATCCGGCGGGTAGTGTAGACATAGCCTCAGAGGGATGAAAAATCCACATAGCTATGTGATGCAGTTAAACCAACCTAGTCCCCCAGTGTAGACAGTGCTAGGTCAATGGCAGACTTCTCCTGTCGCCTTAGCTATTGTTTCTTGAGGATCTGGATTACTTATGCTTATGGGAGAACCCCTTCCAGTGGCATAGGTAGCAGCAGAGCTGCAGTGGTGCATTTGTGCTGCTGCAGCATTTTAAGTGTAGACAAGCAATTAGCAACTCATTACTCCTTATATGTGGGGTATAAATTGCAGCCAACTACAGTTAAATTAGCTACATCCCAGTTCCTCTATTTAGCCATACCACTAGCAGAAACACAGCTAGGATGAAATTCATCCCTAGTGTAACACTACTGGCTGCTCAGACAAACTAGGGATTGGATTAATTGGAGCCCATATTTTTTATTGCCACAGTAAAGCCTGTCTTGCATTCTAGCAAGCAGAAAGGCAGATGCAAAAAGGAGCCATGATGCAGATGCTTAACAAAATGGTTGGTGGTGAATTGGTTTAAAGCGCTGTTGAATGGAAATCTTTTTTTATTTGCTAAATCTTTTTTACAGCACCCAGCTCAGTAACTGGGGGAGAATCCTTCTCTACCCTGCCAATGGCAGCAACATGGCTGCTACTTCATCCTCTAGGTTGGAGCAGTTTTTGTAGCCCTTGCAATTCTGTTCAGCGGGGATGGATCTGTAGCAGCAACAAAAGTCCTGCCTGCCTCTTCTATCTCCAGAGACCTGCTGCATGTAGTGGTGCCATATGCAGAGTATGTAATGCCTGTATCACCTAAACTCCTGCCCTGCTACATCTGGGATCCTCCATGACTGTTGGGGAGGAGAGAGAGTACCTCTACTTGATGAAGTATTGGCACTATCAATCTACTTATGCTGGGGGGAGGGAAAGGAGGAGGAGAATATAAGCTATGGTACTGCAGAATTCAAGTATTCTGTGGAGTTCGGATATAGAGATTGTGGCTCAGGCCCCAGCAGCAGCCAGTGTGGCTGGCCCATGGGCTTCCTGAGCTGCTCAGGCAGTCCCTGGGCCAGCCACAGCGGCCACTGCAGAAGTCATGGAGGTCCCGGAAAGTCCCAGAATCCATGACTTAGTCATGTGTCCTTTTTGGCTATACAGAAAATTATAGTTGTTTTAGAGGATAGATGTGATGCAGGTATACAGCTTACAACCATATAGCCAGTTCCAATTGCGAAAGTTTGAGGATACTTGTCTGTGCTCCTAGAAACTATAGTTTCTGAAATGACAAAAATGATTATTACTATATTTTTTACCTTTAAACCAAAATTGAAACTTAATTTGATTTAAGGACATGGTGGGAATAGAACAGAACTCTGAGAGCCAGGAACTAGTTTTGTAACAGACTTGCTCTGTGAGGCCTGGGAAAATTAACCCCCTGTCTTGGTAAGACATCTTTCTCTACTGGAATACAGTAAAAGCAACTGATCTTGTTGTTGTCTCATAGCTAAGACAGAACATTAAGGCCAACGCGGCAGTAAGACAAAATGGATTGTCTTTTTTAGGAAGATGCCTTAAACAATCTGAGATTACAAAACTTCTCATCATATCGTGGCTATAATTTTTGAAAATTTGTTTGTGTTGAACACACATCTCACGTGCCCATTATATTTCATAGATGCTGTCTTTTAACTTCTCCCATAATAACATGAACAAAGGTTTGAATATATTCAACTGATAAGCTTCTTATTTCCTTGGGGCAATCTTAACCTTCCTCCATGGTTCTATCAAGCCTGCTCCTCGTTCAATTTCTCATGTATACCTTCTGAAATCTAACTACAGTGTTTCAATTTAATTCCTTACAAGAATGTTTCCCATCTGAAAATACTTAACCAGCCCAGCGTACTTCCTGAGGCAATTTGTTCAAGACACTTTTAACATCTTTATTTGGAACTGCAATCCATTCTACCATTTGTTTTATGGTCTTTGTTCCTCTAAAATGTTCTTTTGATGGAGTCTGTCTATGGATTTCCCAGTGACCGCCTGAGTTATTCATGCTGAGTGATGATGCAGAAAGCACTTGATCATAAGACTTGATCCTGCAAAGACAACATGGATAGACCTCTGTAGATAATGGGTTCTTTTGATTATTTATTGATTGAGACCTCAACTGGTCAAGCTCAAGTTTGGTTTTTATTAATCAAAGCCTAGGCATCTAAGACCAAACAGCACAAACAGAAAATGTTAACTCACCAGTTCTGGGATACCAGGCCTGCCTTCCCACACCGGCATTACAATAGTTTCAATGGACTTTTGTAGACATGATGTTTATCCCCATATTATAATTTGTGGCTATTGACATGAGTGGTATCATTCCTTCACTGATAAATGACAATTAGAAATGGCTGATATGTTCCATTTGCTCTAAATTTCCAGCATAAAAGTAACTCATGTGTAACCTTTTAACCCCAGAGCTTAGCATGTATTTAAAACAAGAGTTTTAACCAATTAAACATTAGTTACCTTTTAATCAATATTTCCTAAGCACTTGTGAGATGAGCTACGTTTCCCATACACTCCGTTCTTGTCATTTCAGTTATAATCAGAGTTAACCACAAACATGTTTTTTTGCAAGGCACAGCCAATCATAAAGCACAAAACAATTTTAAACAGCTTCAAGAAATAGGCTGTAGTCCCTTGATATATTTTCTGTTCTATAAGAGTATAAAATCTGCTTAATAACAATTCTTTTTCTCTTAGCCTAACTTTGCAAAGCTTCTTGAGGAACCTTGCTTTACAATTCTTTAGCATAGCTATGAGAAAGGTTTAGGCCTATCTGGCAACACCCCTATTTCAGTATTGGCACTCCCGAATGTTCGAAGATGACGGAGTTTCATGAAAGGGCAAGGAATCTGCCCATTTGATTCTTTCCCCAGGATTGGAGCCCAAGTTCCATGAAATGATTCAATAAAATGCTGGACTTCACCCACCTCTCTCAATATTTTAGTTTATCTGAATTACATTCTCCTAAACAGAGATAAAAAAATATAATAACGTTAAATGTAGATTGAATCTGAAATAACCAAATCCTTCTGGGTACCCAGAGTATCTTCCAGTTGAAAAAGGCTACATTGTGATGTTTTTCCTAGAAATATAATTGTTTGTCTACTGAAACTAACTACCTCACACAAAAAATGTTCTGTTCAGTAGCAAATGCATAGCTCAGAAATGGTTCAAGTGATTTTATTTTCTAAAGTTGTCTTGATTGTGACCAAGCATGGACATTTCCAACCCAAAGGATTACTTCTGAGGTGTGAGGGCCTAAAAAAAACAAGGATATAAAGACTGGCTTTATTAATTGTAGCAAAAAAATTAGAATTTTAGCTGCTCAGATGTCTCATTCTTATGAAGGGTTTCTCAAATTAAAGTGCAGCACCTATTTTAAACAACCAAACACTGTACTTTTTCCTTTTCAAGTATTTTTACAAACACGGTTCTGATTTTAACCAAAAACTTTGTAGTTGACCTTTGTAGGATCATTTTGACCTCCCCAAAATATTGTGAACTACAAAAGGCATATTTCAAACAAAACTTAATCACAGCATGACCACAAAACAGCATGAGATCTTTTAGGGGAATCTGATGATAAAGCTCTGAATGTAATCTGCATAAAATATAAAAAAAATCAACAATGACAAAGTACATAATGAAAATGCTGTGTAAAAACTGTGTCCTTAAATATATCACTGGGATACACATCAATGGAATAATTGATTCTTCTCTGAAAAGCATTTAAGCTATGAAAGAATAGTTTCTAAAATCTAACAGACAAGAACTAGATTTGATTTTAATATCCTTTATCCTCAAGAAATCCCCAAACACTTTACAAATCAAATGAGGTAGGTATTAGTAATCAAGTGACTGCATAGGAAAATGTAGCAGCCATTACATGTTCAGCAATAGCTCAAAACAGAACTTTGAACACTGCCGCTTATTTTATTGTTGAGAGAATTGATATCAAGGTTTGTCCTGACTTTCTAAAAAATGAAATCACTTTTCAAGTGCATTTCTACTCTGAAAATTGTAAAATGGCTTTATGGATTCCATATTTTCTCACTGGCTTTCAGATCAAATCTGCTCTATTTACGAAGTGGTGGGTTGTTTTTTGTTGTTGGTATTTTTTGACAGCTATCCAAGCTCATCTTGGATCTCAAAACAACATTAGGGTCTTTCTTTGAGAGGTATCTTCTTGAACTGCCAGGTTTTAAGTGACAATCTTGATCTAACTAAAGCAGAGTTTAAGCATTTTAGTGCTAGGTTTATGGCCGTAGTTTCTCACCATTCTCTTTTCTAAGAGTAGCATCTGGGATTGTTTTGGGGCTAAATACTTCAGTCCTATTCTGAATAGTATTGATAATGCCTGAGCCCAAATAAAAACTCTCCATGCATATCAGACAAGATTCTGCAAGCAAAATATAGTAACACATTCTGTTAATGGTGCACAGCTTAAACCAGTTTTCTCTGAGCCACAGTGCCAAGAAGTCTAAAATGCAGTGAACATATTTTAGTCAGTAGGGTATCTGATTGGACCTCTAGTCCTAAAAAGACTACTGAGTAATGAGAAGATTATTTTTTATAGTTGCTCTTCAAAATAGAACTACACTTTGACATTCACCTGCAGAGCTACCAGAAATTAATCAGACTTCGTATTTTACCTTATTGTCTTTTGCCTAATGTACTCTATCTGCTTTAACAGACCTCTGCTGGCACTACTGAAACTGGACTGGCAGTCCCAGTTTCTCCTAAAATCTGTAGATTGGGTTGTCACTCATTTCTCTGTCTCAGGAAAGAAATCAAGAGACTTTTCCCAGACACAGACAGCCAGTACTCCTCAAATGCTAGTAATGGCAGTAACTTCACCGTTCAATAGCTATTACATCATTTACACAATGGGAAAATATACAAATAAGGCTCAGATTACATGATATAAGTCCATGCAATGTATTGGGAATCTTGCATATCTAAATTAGTTGATTAAACATAATTTGTAAAACTGTATGGCCAAATACGGTTTTCATTTATAACAATGTAAATTCAGATTTCAGTGGTGCTACCTCAGTGTAATAGAGAGGACGTTTTGGCCCCCTCACTAATAGTTCCTATCATAGATTCAGCAAGTCACTTGCTTCTCAAAATGGAGAATCAATCTGGTCTGAGACTTGTTTTGTTAACAGTTCTACCATCTTTCCTCTGAAGGGCACTGTCTAGGAACATATCTCTGCATTGCAGAAGCGGAAACATACTGTGAAAGATTAGCTTCAAGAAACCCGTGCAATTTTAACAATTTTTCTTGTAGGCTTAGTAGATTCAACACCAAGGTAATTACTTCCAGATTTAGGACCCAGTCTGAGAATTTTTACTGGGGGTTAGGAGCATTCTCAGTACAATTCAGACTGCAGGCTTTAGCCCCAAATCAGATCACAGTTGCTGTTCTTAGAAAAGAGAATGGTGAGAAACTAGGGGCACAAACCTAGAACTACACTGCTTAAACTCTGGTTTAGCTAGATCAGGACTGTCAATAAAACATGGCAGAGATAATCTCTCTCAAACACATGCTGATATTTGTGACCTTTTTTATTTGATTGCTGCATCACACCTTACTTGAAATAGGAACCACACACACTGGAAGCTCTGGCTGCTGCAGAAGTAACACAGATTATCATGAGCACATCATCCTGGTATTATGATCACTGCACTGGCTCCCTGTCAAATAACAGATTAATTTTAAGACCTTGATCTTCAATTGGCTAGACATAAGTTAACTCTGAGAACTCCTATTCTTCCATGCAGTTGTGTAATCTCAGAATTGAGGCTAGTGGGAAGAGGAGACACAGCCTACTTCTCATTACCTGCCCCATGTCGGCAGAGCGCCCTCCGGTGAGAACCAAGAATGACAACCCCAGTATTGACACTGAAGTGTTCAAAAGTCGTGAATGAGGCCCACAAAGTCATGAGAACGATATATATATAAATGAATGTGTGTGTGTGTGTATATATATATATATATATATATATATATATATATATATATATATATATATATATATATATATATATATATATATATATATATATATATATATATATATATATATATATATATATATATATATATATATATATATATCTGTGTGCGCACATTCTGGATCTTTTATTTCCCTTTAGTTATTTGAGCCTTTAAAGTTCACATTTGCCAGCCTTCTCTGCAGGTGTGAGGGCTGGGAGCTTTTTTTTTTTTTTTTTTTTTTTTAAAGTGAACGGTGAAATCTCATGTAACTACATGGCTCTAGAAGCAGGGGACATCAACAAAAATACTAAATATTGCAACTCAGACTCTTTTCAGTATTTTAATTGGCTTAGAATAGCATGCCACACTGAAAAATACTCAGAGAGACAGTGAGTATTTGCAGTAAATGTCTAGTGTATTATAGTTCTAATTGCAAAGACATACACTATTTTATCTTCCATAGATTTCAATCATATATGAAATTTTCTAAGCTTGTTTTTATTTTTAATGCACAGTAAATGATTTCTTGTATTGTAGACTACTATATCTTCATACACGCCTGATGTATGTGTTTCATGGGGACCATTGCATTTAAATGGCATTTCAATTTATCCTTTTTGTATGGAAATCAAGAGTACCTACGGTATAATTTAAGGAGAAAAAACACTAAGGACATCCTAGTTCACACTGTTATACAGAATAGCTCAAAAGAGTCAACATAATGATTTGTTAAACATCCACTCTTAACAGTTTCATAATGCATATTCATATAATGCATTGTGTCAGAAAGAATCATGTTCATTTACAGATATATTATATGCAATTACAAGATACACCATAGAAAAAAATTTGCATCCAAAGTGTTTCATGGAAGACAGTGACATGATGCATTGTCACAAACATCTCTGCTGGAGTTGTTTGAAGGATGCATTTAAGCCTGTCCCACTTTAACACAGCTCAAAGCAGAATAACATAGATTGAACACAAGTGCCTGGGAAATGGAGTGATAAAATACTATTTTTCTTTTGCATCAACTTTTGAAGGTTATTTCATATAGCCATTAGAAATGAACCAAAAGCTTAGGGTTAACTGAAGGCTGAGGGGAAAGTACCCCAAGCTAAAAATATCTTTAATTTAGAATCTCTCACTAAATACTTACCTCATCTCGATGGCCTGAGGAACGATAAGGTCAGAGAAAATGAATGAGCTTATGGATGGCATACAGACTGCTTCAATATCTAGGCACAATGGGATCACTTGACGATGAAGTGAGAACTTTCAGCTGGAAATGTCTCACTTATGAGGCTTGGAGGCTGGCTTTCAAGATAATTTTGACATTGATTTGAAAGCTTAAAGAAAGTGTTTGCGGGGGGGGAAGTAGGGATGGAAATTAAGATCCTGTCTCCATCAAAGATGCAAAATCTCCCTTTATGGGGGAAAAAAATCTAATATTAAGAATGAGTGAACTGGCTAGAATAAAATAACTCCTAACCCTAATTGTTTAATTTTGAGAACTAAGCTCAAATTTTTAAAGTGTTTTTTTCCCCACTTTTGTGATAGCTTTTCACTTCCAGGTTCTGAATGCGGAAAAATAAATGTCAATAATTGGCTCCCAGAACTCATCAGGACAACTGGAAGAACCAAGGTCAACAAACAATAATCATGTAGGAGTATGGAAGGTTAAGAAGGATTAAGTGACTAAGGACTAAATACAAATGGGGCTCATTACATTAGAGCACAGCTGATTAAGGGAATAACTGGGAGGGGAAGGAAAGCCTATCCTGTTCCCAGTACCATGACTTCACAAAAGTATTTTTACAGTTTTTCTAGCCTGCACTATAAGTGGGAATGCCAAAATACCCCACAGGCTGTTCTTGCAACACTTCTAAAATGCCTATAAATGCCAAATGCATTTGGAGTTAAGTAAGAAATTTCTGTCCCAGTTTGACAGATTCAAGACTTAGGCTTTATACATCAAACTTTGGAAGGTCAGAGTTAACTCTCAGGGCTTGTCTATACATAGTTGTTCCTCACCAACTTCATTGTGGACATTCTTATTCTGAATCAACAATGCTTTATCCAGAGGTTAAGCTAAACAGGAACAAGGCAATCTTGTTCCAAAGTAAGAATGTCCACAGGTGGAGGTGGTCAGGAGCAACTATTGCACTTTAAATTCATGTGCTACCTTAAGCTGATTTAAAGTTCAAGTAAAGTAAACCCTTAGTTCAGCAAGCCTTTCCCTGAATCCAACTTATACCAGGCTCCAGGTATGTGTTTCTGGAGAGCAAGGCTCTTCTGGGTTGGAGCTACAGCAAAATGATAATGTTGTGGTTGCACTGCAATTCAGTGTATATCACTGAGCTCACAATAGTCAGGGTAGGTTTGGGAGAATTGGGTAGGGTATTCAATTCACACCCAACTCTTCCTTACCCTTACTGTAAACAAATTGGCTCAGAGTGGCTTACATGGAACATTCCCAATGCCATTAACAGGAGATTATGGATTATGGGAGAATTAGTCTTTAAAGTATTATATTTAGAGAATCAGAAATTTTACAGAGTTTCATTTTTTCCCATTGGAAAAGGTAATGGCATAAGGACACAAAAATTACTTTAATTCTTAGGGCAGCCAGCCTATGCTGGTCAGTCAAGAACATTAGCCAAACATAAGGAAAAAGAGATCAGATTTCTTAATTGTCAGTCCTTTCATGACCCCACATGTTAACAAAAGAAGTTTTTAAGGGGAAAAATACCCTTTCCCGCTTTTCATTTAATCTGACCTTTAGAGTTTAGGCTTCTTTTTTCATTTTGAGAGGGGAAAAAAATAGCATTTGGGAGACTTCAAATTCTATTTTCCCCTATTTAACACTCAAACTCATATCTTCTCAAATACCCTGAACTCATTTAACTGCATTGTATCTGAATTTGTTAGCAGATTTCAGAAAAGCAATTTTAGGTGCTGAAATAAGAACATACTGGTGCAGGGGGTGGTGGTAAATATTGAGCTTTTATAAAACTTGACCTTGGTGTGGGCTAACAACTTATGTTATCCCTCAATGTAAAAAATGCTTGGGGAGCAAACTAAAAAGGATGCAATTTATGATCATAAGTGGTTCTTTTAATCATTTAAGAAAAAACACATGTATTCTCACACCTTGTGGAGCATGAGTTGTCTCACTGATTTCATTGGCACTACTCACATGCTTAAAATTATGCATATGTATAAGTACCTGTGAGACCCAGACAAGTGGGGTTCAGAAGTCTGATCCTATTGGGATCTGGGAAGTGGGCGGGCTTCACCCGCCCACTGCTAAAGGATCCCCCCCTCCAGCCTAAGGGGAGGGATCCACAGGACCTGGATACCAAGTGATTCCGGGGGACAAAAAAATGAAAAAAAAACAGGAACGGGAGTGTGATCAAAGGGTCAAATGAAGTGAACCAGATGGGGACACCGAGCAGAGAACCCCGGACTGCGCCCACTGCTCCTCAAAGGCATCAAGGGAGCCAGTGGACGCTGCCCAGAGGAACTCTGCCTGGATGCGTGAATGAACAGAGGATCGAAAATAGGCCCCACAGTCACAGGAGCCTCCATCAGCCAACCTCCTCACCCTGGTTTTGTAAATGGCCAGTTTAGCTAGGGCCAGGAGGAGGTTGACCAGGAGGTCCCGCGACTTCGTGGGGCCGCGGATTGGGAGTGCATAAGTAAAAAGGTGAGGGGAAAAGTGCAACCAAAACCTCAACAAAATGTCTAAGAGGAGCCGGAACAGGGGCTGCAGCCTGGCGCACTCCAGATAAATGTGGGCCAGGGTCTCCCTCACGCCACAAAAGGGGCAGGTGTCGGGGATAGGGGTGAACCACGCCAAGTACACGCCCGTGCTCACGGCTCCGTGAAGGAGCCACCAGCTGACATCCCCGGCGGGCCTTGGGACTAAGGAGGAGTAAAGGCTGGCCTACCGGGGCTTCTCACCCTCTAGAGGTGGCAGGAGGTCCCGCCATTTCGTATCGGGGCGGGACGTGAGGGTGAGGAGATGATGGGTGTGGAGCACGAGCTTGTAAAGATGTTTCCTTGGCGCGGTCTGGAAGCGGACCGGCTGCAGTTCGTGCAGCCGGCTCGCAGTGAAGGAACGAGGGGGCTGGTTGGGGCCACAGGGCAGGGACCTGATGAGAAGGTCTGGAGGGCCAGGGGCGGAGGGAGGGCGGGGCGTGCCCTCTCACAGGACTCAGTAGAGGTAAACCCGAGCAGCGGGCGGCAAAATGGCCTTCACCTCCTGAAGTACGTGCTGGGGAGTACAAGGTCTGGAGAGCCCCATGCGCTGAGCGAGCATCAGGGGATCCAGCCAGTCTCCCCAGTCATAGTCCAGGAGATCTCCGACTCTGGTGACTTCTGCCAGGACCGACCTCTGGCGCACCGAGGGGGACTCCGCCACCTGCACACGTAGCTGGGGGTTGTGTAGCAGGGGCTCCGCGAGGAGATCCGCCCCCTCGGTGGCCACCACGGACCTGGTCGCTGAGAACAGTTTCCAGGTCCGGAGGAGGTCCTGGTAGAAGACCGGCAGCCCGGAGAGGTCTCGCAGAAGACTTCTTGGATGGAGATAAAGGAGCTGCCGGTCATATCAGAGCCCTCGGAAGTGGCGTAGGAAGGCGTGTGCCAGTGTGCTCCACGCTGGACTACCTGCACCGTAAAGGAGTCTCTGCAGGGCCTGGAGGCGGAAAACATGGACCTGAGTACGTAGGCACTTCAGGCCCTGCCCTCCCTCCTCCAGAGGTAGGTGGAGAACCCCTGCAGAGACCCAGTGCAGTCCTGACCAAAAGAACTCCAGGATCAACTTCCGGAGGTTGGTTAGGAAATCCAGGGCCGGGACCAGGGTGTTGAGCTGGTACCAGAGCATGGACAAGACTAGTTGATTGAGCACCAGTGCCCTCCCTCGAAGGGAGAGGCACCGGAGTAGTCCTGTCCATCTCTGGAGCTGCTCAGTCACCCTGCCCTCTAAACCTTGCCAGTTCTCCGGTGGAGACGGATGCGTGGCGGAAAGGTAAACGCCCAGATAGAGCAGCGGACCCGTGCTCCACCTGATGGCCTGAAGCGCGGGTGGGAGGGAGCTCGCCTGCCACCCATCCCCTACCACCAGGCCAGAGCTCTTGACCCAGTTGACCCGGGCGGAGGAGGCCGCTGAGTAGATCGCCTGGCAAGCCTCCACCCGTGCCAAGTCGCCCGGGTCCTGGACCACGAGGAGCACGTCGTCGGCGTACGCCGACAGGACCAGCCGCAGCTCTGGCTCTTGGAGCACCAACCCCGTCAACCTCCTGCGGAGGAGACAGAGGTAGGGCTTGATCGCCAGAGCGTACAGCTGGCCCGAGAGGGGGCACCCCTGCCGTACTCCTCTCCCGAAGCTGACCGGCTCGGTCAGGGTCCAGTTGAGCCTGACCAGACACTCTGCGGAGGCATACAACACCTGGAGAAAACCCACAAACTGGGGTCCGAAGCCAAATGCTTGCAGAGTGCTCAGGAGGTACCCGTGATCCACCCTGTCGAACGCCTTCTCCTGATCCAGGGACAGGAGAGCGAACGACACACCATCCCTACACCCAAGCTCCAAGAGATCCCGGACCAGAAACAGGTTGTCGAAGATGGTGCGGCCCGGAACGGTGTAGGTCTGGTCTGGGTGGACCACGTCCGCCAGCACGGACCCCAGCCGCAGCGAGATGGCCTTCGCCACGACTTTATAGTCCGTGCTGAGGAGCGAGATGGGACGCCAATTCCATAAATCGCAGAGGTCTCCCTTCTTCAGCAATAAGGCGAGCACGGCTCACCTGCACGAAAGAGGGAGGACCCCGCCCTGCAAGGACTCGGCCCAGATGGTGACAAGGTCTGGGCCGAGGACGTCCCAGAACACGCGGTAGAACTCCACGGTCAGTCCGTCCAGTCCCGGGGATTTATTAGTGGGCATGCGACGGAGGGCTTCCGAGAACTCGGCCAGAGTGAGAGGCAGCTCTAGCCGGTCTCGGTCGCCCGCGCTGACCATAGGGAGTTCGTCCCAGAGCACGCTGCAAGCGTTTGGATCGGTCAGATCCGGGGAGAAAAGGCTCGCGTAGAAGGCCCTGGCCCTCCCGCACATCTCCGCCGGATCCGTGAAGGGGGTGCCATCCTCTGCGAGAAGGCAGGTGACGTGTTTCTTAGCCCCCCTCTTTCTCCAGGGCGTAGAAGAAGCAGGAGCCGCGATCCATCTCCTGAAGGAGAGGGATGAGGGATCGAACAAAGGCGCCCCGGGCCCGATGGTCTTCAAGTTCCCGGAGCTCCTCCCGCTTCTCCCGGCACGCCCCACAGAGGGATGGATCCTCGGGGCTGGCGGCCAGACGCCTCTCCAGCTCTAAGACCTCCTGTTCCAACTGCTCTATCGTCGCATCCCTCCGTCGGCTGGCGCCCCGGGTGTAGTCTCGGCAGAAGAGCCGGGCATGCACCTTCCCTAGATCCCACCATCGCCGCGCCGAGGGAAAGGCACGCTGCTGCCCTCGCCAGGCCAGCCAGAACTCCCGGAAGGACGCCACGAAGCCCACATCCTCCAGCAAACTGTTATTAAAATGTCAATAGGCCGGCCCCGGCCTCTCTGCGCAGAGAGAGGCCGTCACAGTAGCTAGATGATCAGAGAACGGGGCCGGCCGGACACTGGAGGAGTGGGCCCGCGAAAGGTGAAAGCGTTATAAATAGATGCGGTCCAACCGGGAGTGGCGCGACCGATGGGCCTCCACCCAGACAAAGGTGAAAGTCAAGATGTCATCTGGGTGGTGGTCGCGCCAGATGTCCACCAGGGAATGATGATCGGTGATCTCCCGGAGGACAGCTGTGGCAGCCGGGCACTGCTCGGTCCCCGAGCGGTCCTGTTCCTCAAGGGTGTTGTTAAAGTCCCCGCCCAGGACCAGGCACTCACGAGAATCCAAGGTGCCGAGGAAGGTGGATGCCTGCTGATAAAAACGCAGCTGCTCCAGGACTGATGTCGGGGCATAGACGTTGATGAGGTTGACCACGAGCCCCTTCATGTGGACCCGGAGGTGCAGCAGGCGACCCGGCACAACATCGGCAACCCCCAGCACCTCAGGCCGTAGGTCGGGGGAGAACAAGGTCGCCACTCCAGCCTGACGAACGGTAAGATGGCTGAAGTAGACCCTGTCCCCCCAGTCCAGCCACCAACTGTTTTCGGCGGCCGGAACTGTATGGGTCTCCTGCAGGAAAATCACAGAGTACCCCCCTTCCCGAAGGAAGGAGAGCACCTGGCTCCTGCGGAGACCCATCCTACAGCCTCGGGTGTTTAATGTTGTGTAGGTGAGAGATGCCATGAGGAGGGCTGGGGGGGATCCTTGCCGGCAGGATCACTCACGGCCTCCGTCGGGCCACGCATCAATCCGTGACCCACCCCATAGGTGAGTAGTGAGTCACGGAAGAGGCGGACCCGCTGGTAGGCCGCGGCAGCCTGCTTCCCAGTCCTTTTACCCTCCCCCATAAGGGCCCTCGCGGCCTGGAGGATTTGATGGAAATCCCCCCATCGCTGGAGAGCGAGTTGCACTTTGTTACGGGAGCCCCGGACGTCCTCAAGGAACTCCCGCATCTCCTCTCGCAGCGTATGGGGGGCCGGGGTCACTGGCCCCTGGTTATCTATTGAAGGGGCCCCTGACACAGCCCCGCAGCCTAACGAGACCGGCAGGCAAGGGGCGGACCCCTGACGTGGCGCCCGATGGGCCGGCGCCACGGGGTCCGCCACAAAATGTGGTTCAATGGGGAGAGGCGGCGGAGGGAGGAGAGCAGCCCCTGGTGGGTCAGGACAATGGAACACAAAGGCCACTCTCTGGGAGTCATCTACCGGGAAGGGGAAGGAAACGGCCCCGGGGGCGGCAATGGCATCACGGGAGGTGGAAGGGAGTGGGACTACATCAGGGGCAGGGCAGGGATCTGGTATGGGGGCCGGGCAGAGGTCAGTAGTAGGGGCAGGAGGGGGGTCATGAGTATGGCCAGGGTGAGGAACGGAAAAAGGATCCTGAGCCGTAGGAGCTGTCCCACTGGGAGGTGGCCCCTCTTGATGAGGCTCAGGGATCTGGGGAGTGGAGATAGGGGCGGGAAGGGGACCCCCAGCAATGCCGGGCTCTGGCTCGGTGGCTGGTGTAACAGCCGCGGCATCGAGAGGTGGACGGATTTTCACAGGGTCCCCGCCCGGGAAGGTGGTCGGTTGCCCCACACCAATGAGGGGTGCCTCCTGGGATTTGGGTCCCGGTTGTGCGGCACCAGCCATCACCTCGATAGGCTTAGCCGCCGTCAGCGGCGTGCCACTCGCAACTGGGCAGGTGGAAGAGCCCAGGAGGTCCTCGGAGGTGGGAGCAGAAGGAGCGGTCATGGGGAGGGAGCATGGGGAGAGGGGAGCCGGGGTGAGGTCGCTGAGATTGAGGCCCGCTGGCAGAGGGTCGTCCTCCACCTGGGTGACTGGGGTCAGACCCAGGGCCTTGATCTCCTCATAAATAGAGGGTAACTCACCATCCGCCACCTCGGGGTTCTCCTCGCCGGCACCCAAAGTGATGCTTGATTCGGGGTCCGCAGGTTCGACAACCGGGAAAAGGACAGGAGCGGCTCCATTGGGGGTTTCCAAGGGAGGGGCGGTACTGCCCTCCGGTGCTGCCACGTCTTTCCCAACTGGTACTGGTGGACAATTGCCACTCGGGGGCAAAGTGGAAGGCTCGGCATCGGTGCCCCCCTTCCTGGTCTTCCGGGGGGCCTCCGCATCAGTGGAAAGGAGCGGAGCTCGAGCCTTCCGCTTGCCTTGCTTCCCCTGTACTAGGGCCCAGCCCTCCATGGCATCATCTGGGGGCTGGCTAGCAGGGCTCCGGTTGGGGGGTAGGGGCAATGTGTTAGGGGCTCGAGGAGGTAGTGGTGGGGAGGCATAAGGGAGGGAAGGGTCCCCGTGGGGCAGGCCCTCTCCCACACCCGGCGAAATCCCTGCTGCACTGTCCTCCACAGGCCCCGCCAGACTGCACACAGCAGAGGCGGGGCTCTCCCACTCGTCTGGGCGCACCGAGGGAGGTACCCCCAGGGCCCGAGTGGGAGCAGCGGTGGACTGGGAAGGAGGAGGGGTGGCTCTCGGTGCTGGGCATTTAGGGGCGCCGGCGATGACGGGGCCGGCGCCCTGCTGGGGCTTGGGAGTCTTGGATGCTCCTCCTTGCCGTGCCAAGGGGCAGTCCCTCCGGACATGTCCCACCGCCCGGCAGAGGTAGCACCGGGCCTCCCCTGTCGAGTAATGCACCCGGTAGCGGGCCCCCTGGTAGGGGACCATAAACAACCCCTCGAGTGCCTCTCCGTCACGCGCCGCCGGCGGCAGTTGAAGCTGCACCTGCCGGCGGAACGAGAGGACGTGACGGAGGGTGGGGTCTTTGCAGCCCAGCGGAAGAGGGCTGACAATGGAGATGGGCCTCCCCAGGGTGGAGAGGGCGGGTAACAGGGCGGCATTGGGGAGGAAAGGAGGGACAGAGGTTAGGACTATCCGGACACCCAGGTCCTCTAGTGGCTCCAGAGTGATGAACACGCCCCCCCACCGCCAGGCCCTTCTCCACCGCCTCCTGGGCTGCGGCCTCTGATGCGAGGAAGAAAACAATCTTCCCATACATTTTGGAGGCCGCTACGATGGCCGTGGGCCCCACCACCCTCGCCAACGCCCGCACATAGGTTTCTACGTGGGGCGAGGCGGGTACCAGGAGGCAACGGACGCCATGCCTCCTGGTCAAGGTGGGAAAGGGGCCCCGGCCGCTATACGTGGTAGCAGAGGCGGTGGGCAGGTGAGACGACGTAGCGGCAGGCGGGGGGGTTGCCGCCACCTGGGCGTACACCCTGGGGGCCAGAGGAGGGGCACCCGCAGAGCTGGTGGAGGGAACAGCAGGGAGGGACGCCGTGGCCGTTGGCGGGGCCGCGGCAGTAGGGGCAGCCTCTGCCATGGAGGGCCTGGCCTTTTTGGCGGGGCCCTTACCCTTCTTCCCACCCTGGCCCTTTCCTCCAGCTGGGGGAACGCCCCCAGAATTCGGGGGGGCAAGGGACGTGGCAGCAGCGGAGGTCACCTCGGCAGCCGCCGGTGCCCCAGCAGGGGCAATAGCAGGTGGTTTGGCAGCGGCGGTTGAGGTAGAGGCTAGGGGAGGGTGATGGGGGGGGCAGGTGGGGGAGGGGCGGCCGGGTCTTCTAGAGGGTCCGCCCCTGCCGTGTCGCCTGCCATAATGAACAGGGAGGGAAGGGAAAACACCTGAGAGAGCCGGGGGGGAGAGGAATTGGGGTGACCACTCCTCCCCGCTAGGCTGCAGGCAGGGGAGGAGGGCACTAAAAGTGGGGATTGGATTCGGAGTTATCAAGGACTAGTGCGGGGGCAGGGTTCAGTCACCGACTGAGAATGGAAAATCTGGCTCCTCTTGTTGCACTAGGGGAGGGGGGTATAACAGCATGGGGGAGGTACAGTGAGATAGGGTCAAACTCAAACAGGGGAGGGGCACAAGCGCATGGGAGGGGGCCAGTCAGGCTGGAAATGGGGCAGAAAACCAAGGGGCTAGCTTCAGGGCTGGGGCGGGGCAAACAAAACAAAGGCTGTAGAGGGAAAAAAGGTTGGGGCAGGCAATTAAACCGAAGCTAGCAAGGGGCAGATGGGGCAAGTAGCAAAGGGCAAAGCAAGGGGCGTGGGAATGGGGGTGGGGCACGTGCACCCACATGCGCTTGTACAAAGTCAATGGTGGGCTGGTTGCTGCTGCAGGCCCAAAGGGTGGAAACAAGCTTGGCAAGCCAAGCAAGCAGCTGAGTCCAGAGGCAGGAACCAGGGCAGATGGTGAGCAGCCAGCAGAGATGGTGGAGGGGGCAGCGGTGGTGGTGGGGGTTGGGGGGGCACAGATGAACCTGGGTTCGAAAAAATACTCAGTTCTTGAAGGCCCCCTCCACGGTGGACTGCAGAGATTCTGCGCTCCCTCAGCAGCAGACGGTTTTCCGGGTCTTCCTCCTCTGGGTTCCAGCAGCTTCCTGGCAGCAAATACAGCAGCAGCTCCAGCAACTCCAGGCAGTGGTCCGGTGGCCAGGCAGGACCCCTCACGGATGGTGGTAGTCACAGCAGCAGCTGGAGCAGGGATCCCCCACGCCCCTCCCCAGGGGCTGCTGCAGTAGCAGAAGTAGCAGCAACCAAGGTGTTTGCGGGGGTTCAGCTACCAGCCAGCAAACAGAGAGTAGAGTAGTGGGAGGGGTGTCTGGCCCAGCAAGGGGAGTAGCTGGAGCAGCAGCAGTTACAGCAGTAGCTGGGAGAGCCCAGGGCCTAGCAGCAGCCCCAGCAGCGGGAGCAGCAGCCCTCTACCTCCCTCTTCTCTCTAGGCCAGTTGGGTGCAATAAAAGAGTCAAAAGCAGATCTACTAGCCACTGGAGAAGCAGGTTTCTGTTTCCTGAGTGACCAGAGCAGGGGCTGCACTAGAACAAGCAGGAACTTTCTGGAACCAATTTAAGGCAGGCAGGCTAATTAGGACACCTGGAGCCAATTAAGAAGAACCTGCTAGAATCAATTAAGACAGGCAGGCTAATCAGGGCACCTGGGTTTAAAAAGGAGCTCCCTTCAGTTTGTGGTGTTGCATGCAAGGAGCTGGGAGCAAGAGGTACATAAGGAGTTGAGAGTGAGAAAAGTTGAAGGACTGAGGAGTACAAGTATTAGCAGACCATCAGGAGGAAGGTGTTGGGCGGAGGCTGTGGGGAAGTAGCCCAGGGAGTTGTAGCTGTCATGCAGCTGTTACTGGAAACCCTATAGACAACTGCAATCCACAGGGCCCTGGGCTGGAACCCAGAGTAGAGGGTGGGCCTGGGTTCCTCCCAAACCTCCCAACTCCTGATCAGACACAGGAGGAATTTGACTGTGGGTTCTACCAGATGGGAAGATCTCTGAGGTGATCAAAATCTGCCAATAAGCGCAGGACTCACCAAGGTAGAGAAGGAACTTTGTCACATACCTTACTGAGCAAAGGCTTACAGAAACACAGAATGGACTACTCTGCTGCAGGTGGTTCTTCCACACCATGGTTCAGCTTAATCCCCTGGTAGTTGGGGCAATCTAGTAAAATTTACATGGTTAACACACCCATGCTTGATCTGTGGAGGGGATAAAACAGAAGATTGAAGCCCCCATAGCTGTCAGTCTAGCATTCACAAGTCCCCAGGGTTCAAACAGGCTGGCATTCACAAAAACCATATGTTCTGAAGTAATATTTTAATCAATTAGAATATTCTAAAAAGTATTCCAAGAAGCAAACTTTATAACTATCAACACAAAAACAATAATATCTACTAATGTCTTAGTGCAGTTCCTCTCATTCCAGGCTAAGCTGTAGCCTCTTATAAATTATTTGCCTCTTTGAATATTAAGGCTTAGTCCTTGATTTCCAGGTCCCCTTCCTCCCCACATTTGTCTTTTAATGTGAGGCCAGTAACAGGGTATAGCAGTAGGGCAGCGCTAGAGTGACATCTACAGTTCAGAAAAATAAAATCAGGGAAGACAGAAATTGTAAGACTCCATCCTGCTTTAAAATAGGAAACAATTGTCTGCTAATGAATTGAAGGATTGCATGAAGCTATGAAAAAGGAAAGTACTGTTCTACTGTGTACTCAGAGTGCAAGCATCTAGCAAGCAGCATTACCATTTCTAATAGCTTTTAACCAACCCATCGCTTCTCCTTTCACCCTTCCTCACTCCAGTAGCCCCTGGAGTGGGAGGGAAGACGAACTCAATCACACAGTGGAAAGATGAATGGGTCCCGGAGCAGCCAGACCAGTGAGGGGGAGGCATCAGCTGAAATTCTGTGAAAGGGGAGAAGGAAGTCGGGGGAAATCTATTTATATTGGGCTGGTCACACACTATCATCTATCTTGCTAGGAGATGTGGTAGGGAGTAAGGGGAAGAGCATGGACATGGATCTGATTGATTGTTTCATATAATATAAGGATATTGAATCAGACTTTGAATTACTGATGCAGCTATAATTCCATCAAAGTTCTGGTGACTGTACAAACCACAATATTTTTTCCATTCTACTTGATAGCACTAGAATTATATGATAGAATTATAGCCCCATAATGCAGAGTTCTCTTTGTACTCTAAATGAGCCATGCTGCCTGAATACTTTAAGGATACTTATATTTTAGGTATCAGAGGGGTAGCCGTGTTAGTCCGGATCTGTAGAAGCAACAAAGGGTCCTGTGGCACCTTATAGACTAACAGAGGTATTGAAGCATAAGCTTTCGTGGGTGAATACCCACTTCTTTGGATGCACTTTTCCACTGCTTGCATCCGAAGAAGTGGGTATTCACCCACGAAAGCTTATGCTTCAATACCTCTGTTAGTCTATAAGGTGCCACAGGACCCTTTGTTGCTTATATTTTAGGGTGAGTTCTCAATTTTTAACACAGAATTAAGATATGAACATGAAACCTAAAAGTTAGCAGACATTCCTGAAAAGAGAGAACATTTAATTCTTATATAAATTATTCTTACTTGTTTTCTGGGATTTGAGCCTTTAGGGTTCATGCTGTCAAACTTTCATCTGCACTAACAAGGGCTAACATTTTTTTAAATGAAAGCTGAGAGTCTCATGTAATCACATGACTCCAGAAGCTGGGGAATTATGAAAAATGAAATACCCTGAGACTTGTTAGCATTGGTAACACTGTTACACCTCTTTGACAAAGAGGTGGAAGGCCTCCCAGAACTCTTCAGTTGTAATAATTTGTGCCCCCTTATCTGTGTATTTCTAAGGCAAACAACATATTCTCCCTGCCCCAGCACAGACAGCCTGCTCTGTAAGGCTCTAACTACTTGCCTCCTGCCACTTTTCTGTTAGTCCTGGCACTTCTGTGTTTTCCTATAGGCCATGTGGATAGGGGAGGAGACACTTTAATTACTTTCTCCCTGGCCATATACAGGGAAGGGGGTGTTTACAATCTAGCCCTTTGTAATCTGGCATAAGTGGCTAAATGGTTGCAGGTCTATGTTTTGATATAGGATCACTGTATGTTATAAAGTGCTTTCAAATGGGTTTAATATTCCATTAGCAGTCTTAAAGTAAAAAGGCAACCTCATTACCCACTATCCACATCTAAGTGCTATTGTAGTGACATTTGACTATTTGCTTTAAAAAAGGGAGCAACCCAAGAATATGTCAGTTGGTATTTTCAATAATCATCTAGATTAGGAGTATTCTATGAGAAGGTTCTTCTGGGAATGGCATGGAACATCATCTTCAAAAACAGGTACGAACGTTAAGCAAAAGTGTTCCAACCAAAATAAATGGCTGACTCTTTGAAAAATGTGGAACACTTGTAGCTCCTGTTGATTTCAATGGGATATGTGACTCCTCAACACCAGAGTTCATCAATTTTGTTTACGATGTATTACTCAGCAACATTCCCACAAGCCTGACATCCAACACAAACTCTCTATCCAGGGAAAGTTGAATGTGTTACAGAGAATTATAAGGCTGAAATCTACTTTATATAGCCAAATTCAATGGAGAAATGACTCCTCAAAATACAGAGAACCCTGCATGGCTGAATAACTGAAGAGGCTTGTTAAGACTCCATTGAGGTCATTCTGAGCTCAACAAACATAATTGAATTTACCTTGTAATCTTACAAGCCAGAGGTAGCTTTACATTTTGGTAATGGTGAAGAAAGTTAGCATATATACCATAACCACCACACTGTTAGTAATTCTGGGTTCTCTATCTCATACTTTACATGGACTACCCCACCCCCCACCCCCTCACCCCACAACAAAAAAGGCCTCATTTTTGTTCTAGTGAGGAATGAAAACAAATTTTGAAACCTCAATCTTTCACAAAATATAATTATTTTTGGGCAGCCCTATACCTGACTCCTTTTCTCCCCTCCAGTGTTAACTAACCCTTTGCCTTAGAGAGGTAGGTGGGCCAAAAGCTAAAGCAGACTACTGGTAAAGTTGGCTTTTGCATGTGAAGCTAAAATTCCCTATGGGAGGTTCATAAAACATGAAGACAATTGTTCTTCAGATGAATTGATGACAGAGACATTAAAAATTTCATTTTGGGAATGTCTGCTAAGGTAGAATTTAGAGTTTCCATTCTGAACTGTGGCTTCTAGTTGAGTGCTTCTGTCTTTAGAATGCTTGGGCCCTAGGAAGAAGATGGAGTAGATACCTTAGCTACCTTGTTTCCTAGGAGATCTATTATCCCAGTTGGAAGCAGACAATATGTTGGAGTATTCATACTCTACCGTTTCAATGGGTTGGAGAAAAGAGGTTATCAACAGCTTTGGTTTTGATGCTGCATTTAATTCCAAGGTGTAAGCTAGGCTAGATATCTCTGCCAAAGATGTGTATTTGTTTTTAAATGTAGCATTGATCCAGCACTTCAAAATTTTGTCCCACTTGCCTTCCATTTGGGGACCCATGACATACAGGGTCAGCCTATAGCCAAGCTTGCTTGAAGAATGCAGATGGGTTTTCCTGTAATATTTCCTCTGTCTCTCATACCACTTGATGTATTCAACCAACCAGTTGTATCCTACTATTCTTCACTGGATCAACTGCCAAGACCTGTAAGTAGGGCCTACATTTCCTTTTGAGTTAAGGTGTCTTTAGATTTTATTTTATTTTATTTACATTTATTTTCATTTAAAGGTGATTTTCATGGTACCCCTATGTGTAGTCAAATGAGCCTTTCCCAGTGGATATCTAGTGGTAAATACTACTGACTTTTCCTGCAGACTTGTTTTCCGTGGTCTTAGGCAAAGCTGGTGTTGTGACTACAGCTGGGAAAATAACTGATTTTTTTTTATTTCAGTGGGTAAACCAAACATTTAAAAAAAATAATTTCAGATAAAACAAATGAAAAGTTTACAGTTTTTGTCAGTGAAACAAAAATACATCACTAATTATAAAGGTTAGTCTAGGAATTCATAGCTAACTAGTACAGCCTTCAGTGGAGCCAGAGAAGACTTCACAAGAACTATTTAAAGCAATCTAGAAAATTCCCTGATAGAGGGTACATAGTCAGGGCCCCCTGGAGAGCTGTATACTTCAGATGTTCCACACAATGGTTTTAGGTGCATGACTTGAGATAGCAGAGGAACATGGAGAGAAGAGTTCAGAATTCCCTCCCGCTTGCCTTTGGCATTTTCAGTAGGAGCTCTTTTTTCTTTGTACAACATAAAAGATAAAATGGCAAAGAAAAAATATAAATTGAGAAGGCTTCCTCTGCTTTAGTATTTCCAGTGTTCATGTTCATTCATCTTAATGCCAAGAATTAGCACCCATCCTCCAGTTTCCCTTACTTTAAAATGCGTTCTTTACCGTTCTAAAGCACAAAGAGTTGAATGATTAATCAGAAGTCAAACCCTTCACCAGTCTACAGCTATGATTTTGCTGAGTGGATTCACAGTCCATTCAATTTGCTTTTCACAATTATATGCACAAATGCAACTTGGTACTAATGTCCTCAAAGTGAATTTAGAGTTCCTGCAAAAAAAGCAGTTAATACAATATGCACTGATCCTGCAAGGTCCTGAGTACCTCCTGTGATGTGCTGTGAACACCTTACAGGCTCAGGCCTGGTGTCCAAGCAAATGTGTTATGTGCATCAATAGCTTATAAAAATTAACTTATGCAGTCAGGAAACCCAATTATATAATATATATATAAAATCAAAACACTCAAAGAAATGTGTCCAGTGAAAAGTATGACACTAACCTATAGGCTGAATTTTGTTTGCATGAAATAAGAATAATTTAAAATAAAATAGACTTGTCAACTGCACTCTGTGGAAACACCAATTATATTCCGTTGCATCCCCTACGCTTCATCTGTTTCTCTCTCTAGAACATAAGACTTTTGTCAGGGATTGTATTTTCTCTGTTCAGATAGCCCAGCACGATGAGACTCCAACTCTGAGGGTGGCCTTTGGGTGATACCATACTATAAGTACGTACTGCTACAAGAAAATTCATGCAACTTGTCAATCAATGAATTCAACACACAATTGTGTAATGCACTTGTGAAAATTGGGCACACAATGGCAACATTTATGAACATGCAATTTCAGTATCTCTTTACTTGAAAGTAACTATACTCATCCATCTCTCCAGGGACAAACTAACTTTATGATCATTAGGAAAACATTATGTTTGAAATGGGATGCAGATCCAAATGTTATGGCTTGGGAACAAAATATCCTCAAACATTGGGGATGTTTAAAATCTGGGACTTGGGCTCAGGCATGCATACCTAGAAAGCCAACTCCATACTTGGCCTTTACTAAGGCCTAACGTACCTCCTGACTTCAAATTGGAGTTTGGATTGGCATTAAAAAATAAAAACAACACTTATAAATCATCCCATCCAAGGAGCTCTGAGAAATTCATAATTATATCATACAATGATTTAACTACTACCACAGGAAATGGATATATTGGCAATCGTATACAGAAAGGGAAGGATTCTAAATATTGGTCTACCATTGTCATACAAAAACAGTTCAGGGGAAACTTTCCAAATTTAAAAAGGGAGGGATGGGATGGTACAGAGATGCAGGGTGCTGAATTTTACTTTATAGGAGGTCACCCAAGCAAAGGTATGATCTCCTGCCAACTGCAGTTTAATAACATTACTAAAAGGTGGGGGTGTGAGTATAGAAATCCATTAAAGTAAACATCAAGGCGTTCTTGAGCTGTACTCAGTCCCTTTGTGGAAATAGCATTGGCTCAGGCTATGTCCAAATGCCTTTGATGGTCACAACTGCCCTTGTATCATCCATGGAGAAGAGTGATCCTCTTTTGCTGCAAAACGATCATGGGACAGTTAAGGGAGCAGCCTGACCAAACATGCAACTGTGGGGGAAAATGCTTTTTATCATGTCAGATGAGCACTTCCACCAAAGAGCAAGATCAGAACCGATGTCAACAGTTGTCACCTGGCTCATGACCTCCAACCGAGTCCCCACTGGAAGTAGTGAGTCAGACGAGGAAAGACTAGAACCTCCAATACCTGAAGGCAGCTTCTGCAGGATATCCTATCTCAGAATTAACCAATCCCTTTGTGCTTGCACACAGGAAGCTGCTATACAGCTGAGCTATACAACACATCTGTCTTGCCTCTCATCCCTTTGCACAACTGAACCTCTCCATGGAAACCTACTACAGGGCAAGGACTCAGCTATGAGATTAACTCTACTATCAGATACAGCTAAAAAGCCAAACCCTACTGCTATACGTGCCCACTCCAGAAGGATGATGGTCCTGTGATTAAGTTGCTAGCCTGGGCCTTGGCAATCAGAGTTCAATTCCTGGTGCTGCCACAGACATTGTGTGACCTTGGACAGTCACTTAATATGGCCCCAATTTCCCATCTGTGTAAAAGGGAATAACGCCTGAAAAGAAAGAACAGGTAAAGAGCGTAACTTCTTCAGGGACGGGACTCCCTCACTACGTTCATATAACTACTAGTGCAATGGGGCCCTGATCTTGGATGTGACATCTAATTGCTCCCATGATAAAACAGAGTAACTAAAGACATAGTGGATTTTACAAGATACCTATTCTCAGTGGTGCACGATTGCTGTTTATGCCACCTATACATAGAGTGAAATCCAACAGACCTTATTTAATTCTTAGGCAAAATGTCCACTGATTTGAATGGGAGAGTCTTGCCTGAATAAAGACAGATGTGATTAACACTAACTGGAAGCAGGATTACTTGTGGCACCTTAGAGACTAACTAATTTATTTCAGCATTAGCTTTTGTGAGTTAGAACCCACTTAATCAGACGCATGGAATGGAACATACAGTAAGCAGATATTTATACATTCAGAGAAACATGAAAAGGTGGAAGTGCCTATACCAACTTTAAGAGGCTAATTAATTAAGAGGAACTATATGAGCAGGGGAAAAAAAACTTTTGAAGTGATAATCAAGATGGCCCATTGCAGACAGTTGACACAAAGGTGTGAGTGAGGATAGTTAACTTAAGGGAAATAGATTCAATTAACGTAATGGCCAAGCCATTCCCAGTCTCTGTTCAAACCTGAGTTGATGGTATCTAGTTTGCATATTAATTCAAGTTCAACAGCTTCTCGTTGAAGTCTGACTTAGTTCCTCTTAATTAATTAGCCTCTTAAAGTTGGTATAGACACTTCCACCTTTACATGTTTCTCTGAATGTATAAATATCTGCTTACTGTATGTTCCATTCCATGCGTCTGATGAAGTGGGCTCTAACCCACAAAAGCTTATGCTGAAATAAATTTGTTAGTCTCTAAGGTGCGACAAGTAATCCTGTTCTTTTTGCTGACACAGACTAACACAGCTGCTACTCTGAAAACTAACTGGAAGCAGAACTGAGCAATTTAAAGAGAGCAGGCATAAGTTCCTTTGTGTCTTTTGCTAATACACCCATGATTTCAGATAGCAGTTGTACATGGTGGCCACAAGATGGTAGTCTGACTTTAAAAGTCACAAGAAAATGCTAATGAAAACATCATAACCCATTTTTAAAACATAGTGGTTGGGGGATTGGCTGGCTTTTCCACGTCATCGCCACCCATCAGCTCCTTCCCCATTTCTCATACTCTTCTGTGCTCTAATTCACTTGTTTTTGCTTTCTTTAATTATAGCTTTGTTCCCCTCACTTTTATCATTAAAGCATTACATACTTTTAGAAAACTGAAGAAAATGCATAATATGCTGGTAGTAACTTTAAAAATTCCAGAATGTAGATAGCTCATAAAATGCCATTATTTATATTTTAAAAGTCTCAATCCTGATCTCTTAAAATAGACAATGTGATTTTAACTTGTCTATTTAAAAAAAGATCAGTAGAAATAATGAACTATTGAGGCTTCTAGACTTTATAAACACCAAAAACATATTGACCATTGTGAGCCTTCAGGGCATAGGTGCTGGAACTAGGAGTGCAGGGGGTACAGCAGCACCCCTGGCTTGAAGTGATTTCCACTATATGCAGGGTTGACAGTTTGATTCAATGTCTTTCAGCACCCCCACTATACAAATTGTTCCAGCACCCCTACCTCAGTGTCCCTTGCCTAGTGGCGCATGATCACATGAGTGAGTTCTCCCATACCTGTCAAATCTGTTAAGGCCAAGTTGCAAGATCCAACATGAAACAAAGCCCGAAATTTGACAGTTATTCATGCAGAAATCTTAAAATGCTATTGCATCCATTCTTTTGCTGTAAACTCTAGAATCCCCATTTTGTGATTGTTTTTATCAGTCATTTTATCAGTCATCACATCAAGCATTGTTTTGTGAGCTGGATGTGTGTGAAATACAGGTAACTTTGGAATTCAAATGAGTGGCATCCCTTGAAATTTCAGAGGTAACTGTTCTCCAGATATCAAAACCAAAATGGCATGCTGGATTGTTAAAGTACAGTTGAGTATGTGCATCTCTTAACCACAGACAATGTCGGTGTGAGCCGGTGGTAATTCTAAGGTCCAATTATTGAAGAATTTCAGGACAGGTAGGTTTCTTCTTCCTTTCCAGAAGATCTTTACTGGGGAGGTGGAAGGGCAGCAGGCCTACATTGCTGGATCCCCCAGAAGACAGAGCAATCAGGAAGTAGGCCAGCTAGCTTTCCCCTAATGGTGGGAAAGGGGGAGCATGCCACTAGGGAGACATCCAAACTCCTTGAGAGTGAGGGAGCATGTAAACCCCAGACATCTCCAAAAAGTAAGGAGGAAGTCCCTGCTTTTTGTGGCGAGGAGGAGAACCTAGCTTTTAGTTCCAGAGAAACTCTACAGTTTTGCATGCTTTCAGCTTCCATTTTTAAACCAAGCAAAAAACATAGCAGTTTGGCCTGTGTTACACTTCAGGTCGTAGTTCATTCAAACTCAGGTCTAAATGAATCTGTTTGAAACAAGAGAAATTAATGCTCCCAGAAACCAGTCACCCCTATCTTGGGAAGCCATTCTTTGTCCCAAATCTAGTTAACTCAAGATGTGCTCACTCTTTGTTCCAGTTAACATCATGCACTCTTCCTCAGCTACTTATTATTTCTGTACCCAAATGCATTGTTGTCAAAACCTGGAACATTTTTAATACTATTACATCTCATACACTGACATCTAAGCCCTCTGAAATGTTGGTTTACATATACCACTGCTAGTTGTGCTTGTCTGTTTAATCTCTTTTAAACAGAACAGTTCTGCCAGGGTAAGCCCTGTTCCTGGATTTCTCATTACTTAATTGATAGCAGGTTTAGCACACACCTTATGACTTCAAACATGTTGCTAGAACACTAAAATCGTAGCACCTTAGGGCCTTTTTATAGGACTTTTTAAAAAAAATCTTAAAGATTTTAAAGGTAAAACTTCGTAATGAGGACAGAGCACGGCAGTGCCAGAGGGCTAACTTGCCACATGAGTCTAAAAGGGAACTCATTATATCTAATGTGTTTCTGAAAGTGCATTTAAACCACTCATTTTGGCTGCTTTTAGCAGTTTTACAGTTTTCACATATTTCATAGTGCGGTTTCCACAGCAAAATGGAACAGCGGGTCTTCAGTTTCACACAACTCATACTGTCTATTGTGTGAGGCATGTGGAAGTTGGGCAGATTTTTCTCTCTTAATTTGCAAGTATGTAAAGGAAATGAAAAACTTACTACTGAACAGAAGCTTCAGAATGCTCAGTTCAGTCTACTCCTTTGTTCCCTTCTGTAAAGGCCTGATCCAGAATGAAATCCTGGTCCTGGAGAAGTCACTGGGAAGTCCAGATGCAAAGTAGTTCTCAGGATCAGGCCCTTTAAAACTGAATTTCTGTGCAAGTTCTTGCACTTATGGAATGTGGCCTTGTTTGGGGTACAAAGAAACAAAAAGTCTAAGCCATGTTGATCAAGTGATTTCCTATTACTTACCCGCCAATACTTGCAGATATAACACTGGACAGTGGTGACAGCTCCAATACTGTTCAGACAGAGCAACAAACATATGAATAAAGGCACAAGACTGTTTCAGTATAAGAGTGGAGAGAGGCACACTGTATCCGTTCACTGAGGAAATACTATGTGTAGCTGTGGGATTCCATAAACATTTGGATCCTGGTTCCCATGAAGCCAGCCAATTCTGCAACAGACTGAACTTCAGGGGTCGGAAACGTATTTTATTAGATAGGAAAGGTAAATAATAACTGAAGGCCCTAATTTTCATGTATGATTTTCTTTTGTTTTGTAACTATTTGTTTCTATCTCTTGTTTCCAGTGGAATCTCTATTTTCTCCCTGCGCGGCCCGCAGAGACCTCAGCTGGGCTCCCCGCGCCGCCCACTGGGCTGAGGCTCAGCTCCCCATGCCCTCCCACAGCCCCCCACCAGTGCCCCCGCGGCCCCCCACCAGCACCCCCTGCCTGCGGTAGCTTACCTCAGCCGGGAGCAGGGGCAGCAGCTCAGGGGAAGCTGCTGTTCCCGGCGGCGTTTTGAATCGCTGCTGGGAGTCTTCAGCCCCCAAATGCTGGTGCCCTAGGCGACTGCCTAGGGTCACCTAGTGGGCGCACTGGCCCTGCCTAAGACAGTTTTGGAGTGGAGTTGAGAAAAAAGAAAACCTACTAACACAGAAGCTTGGACTGAAAATATAAATTGAATTAATATTATCACTGCCTCCAGTAGTTTTACATATGAAAGAACATAAGTTGAGGTATGGGGGGGGAGATTTGACAGCTACAGGGAAAGATTATTTACCATGAAGGTATAAGCACAATGACTCATGCAGGAGAAGGAAGAGGGATGTGTCTTGCTGCTGCTTCTGGAAGGGCAGTTTTGGTACTGGGCTGGCCAGTCTCGCCTCCTTTTACTGAGCTAGGTGGGATCCCTTCCGCTGAGCAAGCCCTCGTTTGCAAGGGAGGGTGGATTTTAGCTCAGGGACTCAGCATGTGGCAGGGAAGGAGAGGCTGGTGCAGGGTGGCTGAGGTCTCCAGACCCCTGTTCTCTATGAGGTACTCCCTGGAGTGAGGGGCCAGACACGGACAATGGGACATGGCACTTGTGGGGTCGGTCCCCAGAGCAAGGGAACAGCCGGCGGCAGTGGAGCATGGTGAGGTCAGGATCCCTATCTCTCCACCGCAGCCAGGATGAGACACACTTCCTATTCTTCCTCTCCTCTTCCCAGCCCCTGGAAGCAGATTGGGTACTGCGTCTGACCAGACACTGTCAGGTCCCTCCACAGCCAAAGCCTCCCTCCATGCTCAGAAGTATGTGATTAACATCATTAATTTTTAACACATTAATATTGTTTTCAGTTAATCACAGGCATTAACTGTGATTAATTGACAGCCCTAATATATACACTTGTTCCAGAAGTAGGTGACAGCAGACCAATTGAAAACCTCTTGGTGAAGAAGAAAGGGGGGTGGGGGGAAACACAGGTCACATCATGGTAGGGGGTCTACTGTGGAACATAAAATCAGGAGGAAGAGGAGGTGTCAGCATTTCCAGAACAAAACCCAGGAACATCCAGAACACAAGACTGGGTAGTAATGGGGGACTTTGATTACCCAGATATCTGTTGGGAAAGTAATATAGCAAAACACAAGACATCCAGTAA
Source organism: Macrochelys suwanniensis (assembly GCA_033296515.1). Taxonomy (NCBI): domain Eukaryota; kingdom Metazoa; phylum Chordata; order Testudines; family Chelydridae; genus Macrochelys; species Macrochelys suwanniensis. The sequence goes on along the minus strand of CM065776.1, from coordinate 131,855,905 downwards.
ATTCTTGGAATGTATTTCAAACATATTTTTTTGTTTCAGAAGGTTGAGGAAGTAACCAGAGGAGAGACATTTTAGACTTGATGCTCACTAACAGAGGAGCTGGTTGCAAATCTGAAGGCAATTTGGATGAAATGGCAGAATTCAAGATATCTAAGGAAAGGAAGGAGTGAGAGAAGCACAATAAGAACAATAGATATCAAAACACTTGGAATTGGTAGATTATCCATGGAAAGAAAATGTAAGGGAAAAAGGAGCTCATCAGAATTGTTTGCAGCATTGTTTTAACTGTGTTGGTCCCAGGATATTTGAAAGACAAGGTGACTGAGGTAATATCTTTTATTGGCTCAACTTCTCTTGGTGAGAGAGAGAGAGAGAGACAAGCTTTCGAACTACACAGAGCTGTTCTCCAGGTCTGGGAAAGATACTGAGAGCATCACAGCTAAATACAAAACTGAACAGATAGTTATCACATACTTTAAGGGAACATTCAAAGTGAAGTGGCCTGTTAATAACTTTGTAGTCTTGGGGGAGGGGAAGCAATTAGAGGAGGGGATTTGTTAATGGATTATATATTGTTGTAATAATCCATAAATCCAGTGTCTTTATTAAGATCATGATTTTTGGTGTCTAGCAAAGTTATGAATTTAAGCTCCCAGGCTTATCTTTCGAAAGTGTTGTGCAGGTTTCCTTTGAGGATGAGGACTAAGAGGTCAGATATAGAGTGATCGCTTTGTGAAAGTATTCACTTACAGATAATATGGTTTTTGTCTTTTATCATTTTCCTGTGTGAGTTCATTTGAGAGCATAGTGATTGCCTGATTTCACCCACATAGCTACTATTGAGGCATCTGGTACACTGAATGAGATACATCACATGTTGTGACAGGCATGTGTAGGACCTAGGGATTTTGAAAGGTGTCTTTGGGGGGTGTTGATCATTGTAGCAGTGGAGATATGTCTGCAGTTTTTGCACCTGTTGTTCTGGCTGGGTCTGGTGCAAAAACTGGTCTGTGGAGAGCTTGCTCCTGATGAGTTTGGAGAGGTTGAGGGGTTGTTTGAGTCTAGAAGAGGGGTTCAAGAAAGATTTCTTTTGGGGTGGGGTCCCCATTGAATATGGGTTGTAGCTTTTTGATGATAGATACCACATACGGGTTCCAGTGTGGGGTTGTAGGTGAACTAGAAGTTTCTGAATCAGGCATGACAAAGAACTATCCGGATATGAAGGAAAGGTAGGAAGAATAATATGAGACCAATATGCCTCTATTAGGAGCTCTTTAACGACCTGAAAAAATTAAAAAGGAATAATACATAAAGTGGAAATCTACAAGCATGTAGGGACAAAAATAAGAAAGACTAAGGCACAAAATTCATTATACCAAACAAAGGACATAGAATGTAATAAGGAGAGTTTCTATAAAATATGTTAGGAGCAAGAGAAAGATGAAGGAAAGTGTGCGACCACTAATTAGTGGGGAAGGAGAGCAAATGATGACAACACCAAGAACTCTGAGGTGTTTAAAGTCAATTTTGCTTCAATCTTCAATAAAAAAGGTTAATTTTGCCTAGATGGTTAACATAATTAATATTAAACAATAAGGAGGCAGAATGCAAGTCAGAATTAAGTTAGATGTACACAATTCATCAGGGCAGATTAAATCCACCCCAGGATATTGAAGGAACTAGCTGAAGTAATCTCAAAACCACTAGTGATTATCTTTGAAAATTCATAGAGGATGTCTGAAGTCCTGAAGTAATGGAGAAGGGCAAACATAGTACCGGTCTTTGAAAAGGAGAACAAAGAGGACCCCTGGAATTATAGATCAGTCAGCCTAATTTAGATACCTGGAAAGATACTGGAACAAATTATTAGACAATCAGTTTATAAGTATGAGAGCATATTAGGATTATGAGGAACAGCCACCATGGATTTGTCAAGAACAAATCAAGCCAAATCAATCAAATTTCCTTCTTTGACAGTCACTGGCCTAGTGGGTAGCACAGAAGCAATAAAGGTGATATTTAGATTATAATAAAACTGTTGACACAGTCCCACATCATTCTTATACGCAAACTATCCAAATGTGGACTAGATGAAATTGCTATTAAGTGGGTGCTCAACTGATTGAAAAAAACATATTCAAAGAGAAGCTATTGATGGTTTACTCTGTTGATAAGTTGTAGTCAATTGTTTGACTACACTTTGCTTCAGTATGAAATATATTTGAGAGACCAATTAACCAATGTCAGTCAGGTTTATTTTTAAAAGTCAATAATAGTATATAGTACAGGAAGAAAGGTTCAATACAATACCAGTTTCAAGAAGCTGCCTCATGCAGCATTGTTAAATTCACCTTACGAAGAAGGTGTGCTCCCAAAGTTACACAGTTCAGCTGGTAGTATTTATAGGATGATTTTTACAAGTTACACAACTCTTTACACATCACTAAAATGCAACTCAATTTGTCTCAGTTCCTTAACTTGTTGTTCTGTACCACCCCTTGTCTGTTTTGGATACTAGCATTCCAGGTACTGGTCTCTGAAGGTACCTCCCCAGCTTGTATCAGGACAGAACATTAATGTATTTTACTCTTCATAAATTTCTTATTTTCCTAATGCCAAAGTTGAATTGTACTAGTGCAGGGTATTGTGGGATATAGCTTAGCATGAGTGAACAGAACTCTGGGGAAAACAGGCCGGTTCAGCTTTTATATCTGCCAGACATTTGTATAATCTGATATATACTGTCTTAACATACATATGTTGACTAACAATTGTCAAACTGGGAGGACGTATCTAATTGTCTGTCCTGGGTCTGGTACTATTTAATATTTTCATTAACGATCTTAGATAATGGGGTGGAGTGTATACTTATAACATTTGTAGATGACAGAGAAGCTGGGAGGGTTGCAAGCACTTTAAAGGACAGGGCTAAAATTCAAAAGGACCTTGATAAATTGGAGAATTTGTATGAAAACAACAAGATGAAATTCAATAAAGAGAAATACAAAGCACTACACTTGGGAAGGGAAAATAATCAAATGCACAAATACAAAGTGGAGAACAACTGGCTAGGCAGTAGTCTGAAGAGGATCTAAGGTTATAGCTGATCATGAATTAAATGCAAGTCAACAGTGTGATATAATTTCAAAAAGGCTAACAACATTCTGCGGTGTGTTACCCCAGTATCTTACATACAACACTCCAGTTAACAGTCCTGTTCTATTTGGCATTGATAAGGTCTCTGTTGAAGAACTGTATCCATTTCTGGAAGCCCTGATTTAGGAAAGATGTGGACAATTTGGAGAGAGTCCAGGGGAGATTAACACAAATAAGAAAAGATTTAGAAAACCTTACTTCTGAGAAAAGGTTAAATAACCTGGGTATATTTAGTCTTGTGAAAAGACCACTGAGGGGGGACCTGATAGTCTTCAAATTTATGTTAAGTGCTGTTATAAAGAGGACAGTAATCAATTGTTCTCCATGTCTACTTAAGGTAGTACAAGTAGCAATTAGCCTTTTCTGCAGCAAGAGAGTTCTGTTACAAAATAGGAAAACTTTCTAACCAAAGGATAGTTAAATACTGAAGTAGGCTTCCAAAGGAGGTAGTAGAATCCTCATCATGGGAATCTTTTAGGAATGGCTTAGAAAAAAACCTGTCAGGAGTTACGTAGGTACACTTGGTCCTGCCTTAGTTCAAGGAGCTGGACTAGATGACCTTCTAAGGTCCCTCTCAGTCCTACATTTCTATGATTGTCACTAGTGATTCTGAAATCAATGCTTCTAATTTTATTCAGATTAAAACACGATAATCACCTTACAACCACCACCAATTTCTTTCTTTCACAGGGAAAATGCTAGCTTGTCAGAGTTGATTGTCATTCCTTTAATATAGAGAAATTACACCACTCATTACTGTTCAATCTCAAAGTATGACTAAATATTTTAGGGCCTAATACTGCAGTGTAGATTGTAAAGTCTTCAGAGCAGGGGCTGTATCTTCCTATCTGTGTGGAGTACGTAATATGTCATCAGTGATAGTGTAGAACTCTCATTTAAGTCAATGCAAGTTTGTTTTTTCTCTGGCTCGCTGCCCATTCTGTATCCTGTACTTTGACCTTTTCTTTTATGACTTGCTCACTATGGACTATTTCATGCCATGGAAGTTTATGCTGAGTTCTCAACTGAAATTGAGTTCTGCTTAAAAAATAATGGCATGATTTGGCCCTGTGTCATTTTTTTATTCAATGCACTGTTTCACCCATCTGTCTCTTTTTGGATATGTTATAAACATATTTTTAAAATAGGTTCATCCAACAGAATTTAAATCCCATTGGGTTGCCATTAGAGTGCCAAAAGCTAACTTACTATATACCCAGGATTTTAGGATGTTCAAGATTAAAGGATCGGTTACATTTTATCCAAAAGTTAAGCTTCTGGCTTGAAGCTGCACATTTTATAAATACATTGCTAGCAACTCAGCTATGTTTTGTACAACCTTTCTTTGCCTTTTGTCACAAAGAGTTGCAAAGATATATTTTGAATGCTTCTACAGTATGGTAGCAAAATGATCAACCTTTCAAACCTAAAGCCCTCCCAAATCAGCATCTTATGTGTTACAGCAAAACACAATGGGTCAAATTCTCTCATTTGCACTAGTGCAAATCCAGAGTAGAGTTCACACACCTTACAATGTTATGATTTAAGGAAACTGTTTTCTCTTTAAGAATCTTTACTCTAATACTGCATTCTTTATGCACTTAATAGCTCACTGATTTAGGGTTCAATTCAAAACTGGATCCATTAATGCAGGCCTGTAGAGCTTATTGCATGGGGTGCAGTGATAGATAAAATTGCAGAATCTTAAACTGGAGTCCTAGGGATGCAAATAGTACAAAACTGTCCTTCTGTTTAAAGACCAAGAAATCCAAAATGCCAACCTAGACCAGTCCAAGAAATGTATACCAAGAAAGGCTTAGAACTCTAAGCAAGGTTCAATAAAGGGAACTATTGGGGGGTTGAATAGCACAGACAAATGGGGAGCTCCTTGTAAAAACTCTGATTCCTGTGGCTTTCTGAATAGTTTTTAATAGTGCTAACACTCAGAGATTAACAGTTTTATTTTAAATTCTGGTGGATACTTTGGCCTTTGTGTATATTCATTAAGCTCTCAATAGATCTTGAAGAATTTGAAAATGGAAGGGCTAGAAGTCTAAGATTTATTTTTTAAAAAATCCTACTTGTTTTGAAATATTCACTTCAGTAAGTATTTCCATGTTTAAATATTTAAACTATTTTGATAATGCAGAATTTAACCCTGTAATCTTTCCAATGCTATTTTTATAAGATATTATGACAAATCAGTAAAATGGTAATATTTTACGTTACCTATAAAAGATGCATCTACACTGCAGCCAAGGGAGCGAATGACAGCTCATGTAGACATACACACACGATGTAATCTATGTAGCTCACTAAAAATAGAAGGATGCCACAGTGCAGGCTGCAAAAGCCCACCTGATCCTTTGGATATGTACTCACTTGTGCAGCCTGTGCTGAAACCATGGCAACCTCGCTTTTGTTTACTGAGCTAGCTAGATTACAGCTCATGTTGGTACATCTACATGAACTGCCATTCACATGCCGAGCTGCAAAGCAGGTATACCCTTGGACTGTAAGTTCTCCAGGGCAGGTATTATTTACTAGTCTGTGCTTATACAGTTCTTAGCGTAGTAGGGCCCATTCTTGGTTGGTGCCTGGTAGTACAGTAATAAACAATACCGATAGTTAAATGTGAGGGACATAGCATAGTGATGGTACAATATTTGTGCTTTCCCAACTTTGCAGTTAATTACAGCTTCTAAATTAATTGACTTGGAAACAAAGTTGCCAGAGTAAAAGGTTAATGTTGCTGAATCTCAGTAATTTGCTGTTAGCAAAAATGTTATGGAGAGAGATGCTAATATGTGGCTTTTAAAGCCCGATGATTATTAAAATCAGCTTCTTACTGCGGAGAGGTGGAGGAACTTTATCTGAGAAACCCCCTTAACCAAATGATCCCAGTTTGCACAGCTACCTAGCCCTGGCTCTAATGTGACACAGCAATATTGTGATGGGTAGAGATGGTTGGGAATTTTCTGATTAGATTTTTTGTTGTAGGAAAATGCTTATTCGTGAAAACAAAAAATGTTTTGCAGACACGGTTCAGTTTCGACTGTCTTCTTCCTAACCAGGTAGGTTTTCTATCACAAATTTGCCTGATCTCCTGCCAGCTAACGTGGTGGGCTGCTGAGGAGCCCAAAACTTCATGGTCTGTGGCTTCAAGGCAGCTGAGCCAGGACCCTCAGGGCTCGCAGTCCTGGGAGCCCCTGAAGAAATGTAAGAGTCAGCTGCCCCTGACTCCTGGGAACTTCATTTAAAAATATATATCTTTCTGAACCAAAGTTTTCAGAATTTCCTTTCTGCAGGATATTTTGAAATTTCTAATCTTCATCCCAGGATCAGAATAAAAGTTTTGAAATGGTGGAGTTACCTAAAGCACCAATTGTGAGGCAGTAGCGGCACCAAAGTTATGGACGCACTAGGATTTCTAGTTTAAAAGAGGTGTGGAAAAGATATACCCAAAATCCCTTGGGTTAGAGCATCATTTTCAAGTGTTCTTTGTACTTTGTGCACTACTTGATTTTTCAGTAGCGGAATGGGTTGGTGGTGGGGAACAACTATTTATTTCCTATAACTGTTTTTAAAAGGGACATATGCTAGAAAAAAAAAGTATAGTCATATGATGTTTCCCTTAGACTCCTTTTGTCAAGGAACAACAGCACTTTGAGGGGTGCAACTAATAAGTGAATACCGTGTTTTGCATAGATTGGATGGATTATTGTAGAAAGATGAAATTTGTTGTTCTTGATAATCATACATTAGCGTTTTGACTCAAGACAGTAACCTGTTACTACATCAATCAATGTCAATCTTACCCTAGTCCTTGGAATAGGCCTATTATGAAGCATTTCCAGATGCACAGAAACCCCTTTTATCATACTGACATCACAGGCTTGTCAGTAAAATTGTACTAGTATAACTCCCTGTCTGGACACTCTTGTTCTGGAATAAGAGTGGCTTTGTTCCAGAATAAGAGTGTCCACATGGGGAGTTATACCGTATAACTACATTATTTAATCAAACTGGTAAATGTATACAAGTATAACTGGTAAAAATATGAAAATGTAATGACCAGCTTATTTTAAGGGGACAGCTATATTCTGAGAACCTCATCATAAAGTTTCCACCACAAACTCTAACCCCGGCCCTGATGCAGCATTTTTAAAACAATGAGTCGGCATATGGATTTTAAAGCACTTTTAAATATTTTCCTGTGAAGGGGGTCTACTCACTGGAGGTGCACTTTCTTATGGCTAGATCTGGGAATGAGCTCTTATCCCATCTGTTGCTTTCATTGTGGCCTGCCCCTCTCTCTCTCTCCCTCTCTCTCTCCGTGACTCAGGGTGCTCCGTGTTTGACACACAACCTTTCAGCCAGGTCACAATATGGTCCTCACCCCTTTCAGAGTAACAAGTTCCCTCCAGACAAGCTGTCTGGATCCAGACTCAGGCCGTCTTTCATTCCAAGTCTAGGTCCTGTGCCACTTTACCAGGGCTTAGTAGGGGAACCCAGGCCTCCCTACTAATCTGGGTTCCAGCACAAGAATCCCATGATTAGCAGCTGAGGTTGGCTCAGTTTCAGGCCCTATTGCTGTTTCCCTGGGTGCCTTTCTACCCTTCCCCTATCTGCTTACCTATCTGGTTTTTCACCAGAGATTCCTCTGCTGCCCATGGCTACTTCACCCATCTTTGCCTCTTGCCAGACTCTCCAGTCCAGGACAGGACCCGAGGGCTTACTCTCCCACTGGATCACCTCCTTGTCCCTGGCCAACTCCCTTTCCCTCTAGGGTGTGACTGCAGACCTCATTCCTGCACTCACTTTAAACTCCTGTCCCAACTTTCCCCCAACCTGGGCTTCATCTGCAATTAGTGCTTATCAATCCCCAGCTTCCCTCCAGGTTCAGCATACAAGGTTGCCCACAACTGCCTTAGATGCTGATGCCATGATGTGTATTAAGTCGTACAGCTTAGTAGTTTGGTCTTTAACTATGTAAGCACTTCTCTTACCTTTCTATTACAGATGTGAGCACATAAGCAAAATATGAAATCAAGACAGCATATTCAAATGTAATGAAGTACTAATAAAATCTTATAAACTAAACAAATAATCAGGCAGTAGTAATTCTGGTTAATGCCAATCCAGGAAGACAATTTTGTTTAACAATATAGTGGACACCATTTATATATTACCAATAACAAAACTATTCAGTAGCTCAATTTAATATGACTTTACGGATAGAAACTCACAATTTATACTGACAATTTCAGCTGTTACATTTTAAATTTAACCAGTATACTATTATTTAGGGCCATATTGTTCCACTGAGTGGATTACTCCCATAGAGGGGATGGACATTCCATAAAATGAGACTCATGACGTATTCCTAGCATTCTTCTAGTGGGGATGTGGGTTGGATTGGCTTTTGATTTGGGTTTCCACTCTCTACACATGTGAATTGCCCCTTTCGCATTTGGATACTGGAGAGGATGATCTTTACCCCATCAGGGTAAAACTCTCAAGATCTGGCCCAGGGTTTGCACAGTGATTGTAAGAAGTGAAAATAAACTATTGTGGAGCCATATTTGTGACCAGTTCCCTGGATCTATATCTATATCTATATCACTGATTCAATTAAATTGGAAACTAATCTAGTTTTAGCTAAACCTTTGAAAAAGTCAGAGTGAAAATCTCATGAAATTTGGGAATAATAGAAAAAGCCTGTACACAAATGGGAAAAATGTCATCTGTAGAAACACAAACAGAGGAAAGATGAAAGCAGTCAAACAAGCATCAAAGATATGGTCTCAAAGGAAGAATTGCTTAAAAAAATGAAGGAATTCCTTGGTTTCTTAGCTGACTTAATTAACTGCACAGCAAAAGCTAATAAAAAGGATGAAAAGATAAAGCTAGCATCAGAAGCGGCTGAATGACATTTAGAAATAGAGAGAATGGAATAGAATGCACATTTAAAATGCTTAAAAGTAACAACCAATATTTCCTTTGTACAGTAGTATTTTTTTAAAAAAAATATGTTTACTATTCACTGAAGAATAAGTCAAATTCTCCCCTACACATATTAAATACATGATACTAGCTATTTAAGATGCCTTTCTAAATAAATGTCCCTGAGTACCTCAGAAAATAGGACTGATGTTGTCCCTGTCCTACTTCCCCTGAACAATGCTACTGTTTTAGGACAATTAATAAGCAGGAGATCACTAAAGATCTTGATTGAAGGATTATAGGGGAGGTTTCAAAGACATTGCTGGTGTTATATGTATATAGAGAATTTCACTGTCCAGATTCACATTACTGCTTTAACCTCAGAAAATCATGTTTCCATGCAAATTATTTCTAGATATTAAGTATTTAATTAAGTATTATGCTGAAATAAATTTGTTAGTCTCTAAGGTGCTACAAGTTTTTCTTTCTTATTTTCATTTTGCTGACACAGACTAACCCGGCTACTACACTGAAACCTAAGTATTTGCTATTATTCCATATATTTTAGATATCACTAATAACATTAGATACTAATTTTATAGAGGCTTTTATTTGGAAGTGCTGTAGGCTCTTAAGGTTATTTTAATATAAAGCTACTATAATCTGTGTAAACACTTTTACAGCTATAATCAATAATGCAAATTCACATATGCTGTTTCACTGTTTTAAGTATCAAATAAAAGCATCCACCTTCTGCCTCAGACAACGTCACTGAAATAAGCAAGAAGCAATTTTTGGCCATGAATTCCTACTTCCCACCCCTAAAAAAAAATAAATCAGTGACCCTGGTGTGAGTGTTTGTGACCTTGGCTAACCTCCAATGACATGTTAAAGCACAAGCCTTTATGCAATTGTTCTGTGCTATACTTCATAATAAAAACTAGGGTGACCAGATGTCCTGATTTTATAAGGATAGTCCTGATATTTGGGGCTTTTTCCTATATAGGCTCCTATTACCCCCCACCCCCGTCCTGATTTTTCACACTTGTTATCTGGTCACCCTAATAAAAACAGAAATTAAGCCAAGAGAAAAAAACTGGGCAATAGTCATGAGCATCTTTAGGATAACATCAGAAATTAAGGGCTTGTTCACATGAGAAAGTTGCACTGGTTTAACCTAAGGTGTGTATTTAAACCAATTTAGTTAAATGGGTGCACCTCCAATGAGGACTTTCTTATTTAGCATAGGAGTGGCTTATATTGGATTAAATGTCTGCAAGCTAAATCTGAAAGAACTGAAAAATGAATAGTCACACAAGGATTTGCAGTGGCTTCACCAAATGAATTTAAAAACCGCAAAAGGGTGCAATTTTCCCTGGTGGGCAAGGACTAAGTCAATGAAACATAAAAAGAGCCTAAGATGTTGTGGTCATATGACCTAAGAATCAAACTTCAACATATGCACAGTAAATAAAACCTATTCATATGACCTATATTTCTCTGGGATTTTTTTCATATGTCAGTTTCCTTTTGTGAAGTTTCTTTCCTCTGAGTCTTGGTCTCAGGGAACCCTTTTATAATCAGATATGACTAAACACCTTTTAGGCTGCAACACAGGTCTAAGCTGGAGACCAGAGCACAATATAAGAGAAAGCAATTTCAACAGTCTACACTACTCGTATCTATTTTTCTTTGTTTGTTTTTCCTTTAATTTTATGGCTAATTAATATTTACCTCAGGCTTATTTAAAGAAACATTTTTTCCCCCTTTTTAAATTCTGGAGTTATGTTTGTACTCAGCAGAAGGGCCAGAGAATGTCAGCTCTTGCCTCTGCTTGTTATTAGTGATGGCTGCAGTCAACAATACTGCATCACATCCATCAACATACTCAGTTGATGGTTCCTTTCTGTCTTGTATTCACTCAGATTTTTTAACTGAGTGGGCAGAGTTACTCGTATATTTGACATTGATTTTTTTGCAGTCATACTACAACTATAGGAAGACAACTTTGCTTAGGTATTAATACGTGTTAATGCTTGATTTAATGTAATTAATTAATTGATTTAATCATCAATCATCGTTATAGTGATTCGGTTTTTTAAAAAATCTTCTTTTCATTATAAGAGAAATTTTGGTACTTTCAATTTAAGCATCTCCTTTCCTCACTTCCTAACCTTCTGTGAGCAGAGAAGAGGTAGTCTGCTGGTGGATAGGTGGAACAGGGAAGTGCCACAGCTCCACCATCATTTTCCATCCTTCCCTGTTTCCAGCATCCCCTGGAAGGCCTTTTGTGTGTGCTTCATAAGGATCAGTCTCCATGGGTGGTGAGAAGATGGACTAGAAGATCTGTAGAGGCCAATTCTCCTACAGACAAACTGTGACTCACTCAGGGAACAATCTACAATGCCACTCTCACTCATGGCATTTTCTGATCTGGTCTAAGATTAGTTTTTCCTCTTCTCTTTACATTTCCCTCTGACAGTTTCCAGCCCATGTTAGTTTTCCCAAACAAGTGTTATACAGATGAGGTGTAATTTTAGGCCCAATAGACATGGCACAATATCTAAACAAATACTTTGCCTTAGTCTTCAATGAGGCTAATGAAGAGCTTCAGGATAATGGAAGGATGACAAATGGGAATGAGGATATGGAGGTAGATATTACCACATCCGAGGTAGAAGCCAAACTCGAACAGCATAATAGGACTAAATCGGGGGGGGGGGGGGGGGGGCAGATAATCTTCATCCAGGAACATTAAAGGAACTGGCACATGAAATTGCAAGCCCATTAGCAAGAATTTTTAATGAATCTGTAAACTCAGGGGTTGTACCGTATGACTGGAGAATTGCTAACATAGTTCCTATTTTGAAGAAAGGGGGAAAAAGTGATCCGGGTAACTACAGGTCTGTTAGTTTGACATCTGTAGTATGCAAAGTCTTGGAAAAAATCTTGGAGGAGAAAGTAGTTAAGGACATTGAGATCAGTAGTAATTGGGACAAAATACAAACCAACCTGATCTCCTTCTTTGAGAAGGTAACAGATTTTTTAGACAAAGGAAATGCAGTGGATCTAATTTACTTTGATTTCAGTAAGGCATTTGATACGGTTCCACATGGGGAATTATTAGTTAAAATGGAAAAGATGGGGATCAATATGAAAACTGAAAGGTGGATAAGGAACTGGTTAAAGGGGAGACTACAATAGGTCATACTGAAAGGTGAACTGTCAGGCTGGAGGGAGGTTACTAGCTGAGTTTCTCAGGGATCGGTTTTGGGACCAATCTTATTTAATCTTTTTATTAATGACCTCGGCACAAAAAGTGGGAGTGCGCTAATAAAGTTTGCGGATGAGACAAAGCTGGGAGGTATTGCCAATACAGAGAAGGACCGGTTATCATACAGGAAGATCTGGATGAGCTTGTAAACTGGAGTAATAGTAATAGGATGAAATTTAATAGTGAAAAGTGCAAGGTCATGCATTTAGGGATTAATAACAAGAATTTTTGTTATAAACTGGGGATGCATCAGTTGAAAGTAACAGAGGAGGAGAAGGACCTCAGAGTATTGGTTAATCACGGGATGACTATGAGCTACCAATGTGATATGGCTGTGAAAAGGGCTAATGCGGTCTTGGGATGAATCAGGTGAGGTATTTCCAGTAGAGATAAGGAGGTGTTAGTACCATTATACAAGGCACTGGTGAGACCTCATCTGGAACACTGTGTGCAGTTCTGGTCTCCCATGTTTAAGAAGGATGAATTGAAACTGGAACAGGTACAGAGAAGGGCTACTAAGATGATCCGAGGAATGGAAAACCTGTCTTATGAAAGGAGACTCAAAGAGCTTGGCTTGTTTAGCCTAACCAAAAGAAGGCTGAGGGGAGATATGATGGCTCTCTATAAATATATCAGAGGGATAAATACCAGGGAGGGAGAGGAATTATTTAAGCTCAGTACCAACATGAACACAAGAACAAATGGATATAAACTGGCCATCAGGAAGTTTAGACTTGAAATTAGATGAAGGTTTCTAACCATCAGAGTAGTGAATTGCTGGAACAGCTTTCCGAGGGAAACAGTGGGGGCAAAAGACATATCTGGCTTCAAGACTAAGCTTGATAAGTTTATGGAGGGGGTGGTATGATGAGAGAGCCTAATTTTGGCAATTAATTGATCTTTGACTATTAGCAGTAAATATGCCCAATGGCCTGTGATGGGATGTTTGATGAGGTGGGATCTGAGTTACTGCAGAGAATTCTTTCCTGGGTGTCTGGCTGGTGAGTCTTGCCCACATGCTCAGGGTTTAGCTGATCGCCATATTTGGGGTTGGCAAGGAATTTTCCTCCAGGGCAGATTGGCAGAGGCCTTGGGGGGGTTTCACCTTCCTCTGTTGCGTGCAGCATGAGTCACTTGCTGGAAGATTCTCTGGATGATTCTCTGCACTTTGAAGTCTTTAAACCATGATTTGAGGACTTCAATAGCTCAGACATCGGTTAGGGGTTTATTACAGGAGTCGGTGGGTGAGATTCTGTGGCCTGTGTTATGCAGGAGGTCAGACTAGATGATCATGGTCCTCCCTTCTGACCTTGAAGTCTATGAGAAATGCTTGAGCTGGAAGTTATTGGTTTGCCTCATTATATTTGTCCTACATATTGTCTATTGACCTATTAATTGTTAGATTTGGCTCACAAATATTAGCTTACCTGGGAATTTGAAAGTTTTCTCCCAACTTACAGGTATAATACATACATACATTATCTCAAAGTAAAATAATGAAAACCAGAGTTTTAGATACATTTTCCAATTGCTATGTCACTTAGAGGTTCAGAAAGTTAAACGCTCATTGGAAGATTTCCAAAGTCCCAAAGGGATTTTAGGCACCCAACTCCCATTGACTTTCATTTGGGACCGATGTCAAGCTAGTCGGACTATAGTTATCTGGGTTATTCCATTTACCTTTTTAAAATATTGGCACAATATTAGCTGTTTTTCCCAGTCCTCTAGCACTTCCCCAGTATTCTAAGACTTGTTAAATGTCAACATCAGTGACTCTGAGTTCCTCAGCTAATCCTTTAATATTCTTGGGTTTAAGTTATCTGACCCTGTAGATTTGAAGACTTAACAGTTGCCGTTTAACATCCTCCCTGGCTGCTGTCGGAATAGAAAGTATTTCATTATCAGTGTGAGCTGTGAATGTCATCCAGCTTCTTCCTGAATACCAAACAGAAATATTTACTGAATACTTCTGACTTTTTTCTGACAACTTCACTGTCTCTCTCTCTAACAACAGTCCTGTGCTATGACTAAGATTTCTTTTCTTCCCATTATATTTTTTTAAAGTTCCTTCTTTTTGTCTTAATGCTACTGGCCATAGATTTCTCTTAAAACCTTTTAGCTTTCCTCGTCAGATGGCGGCATTTCATGACTGCTTATATTCATTGTTATCAACTTTCCCCTTTTTCTACGTATATATAATTATTCTGTTTTCACTTCCTTCCTCAATCAGGATGGGTTTTTAACTAATAAAGCCTACTTTTGTGATTGTGGAATTGTATGCTTTGAGTTTCTAGTAAAGTTTTCTTAAACATCTCCCAATCACCATTCACATTGTTTTGTTTACTTTGTCCCATCCAGTCAGTTTTGCTCATAAACTGTATTCAGGTTTGGGAAATTGTCCCTTTAAGATGCCTATATATAAAGTAGTTGTGACTATATTCTGTTTGCACATAAATGTAATTGGGTAATTTTCACTTGTACCTAGGCAACCACTTTAATTCAGTATCAATTCATCTTTGTATGTCAGAATGAGGTCTAATAGAGAATTATCCTGAGCAGAGTGTTGTATTTTTTGTGCTGGAAAATCATCATATATAACTTTTAGAAACTCAAGGGAAGTTTTACTAGTGGCAGCATGAGACTTCCAGCATATGTCCACCAGGTTGAAATCCTGCACAACAGTTTTTCCTTCCACATGTTGTTGATAGATGTTTCAAGAGCTGTTCACACTGTTCTGTCACCCGATTTAGTGGTCTAAAACAGACTCTCACCGGTACTACAGACTAATCTATCTTGGTATTTGTCACTTAAAATGTTGATCCATAAGCATTGTTGGTTCTATCTTTCTGAATTGTCAATTACTCTAAGGCAAGTAATTGTATCTTGGGTATCATGACACCTTCCTCCTTCCTGCCCACGCCACCCTTCCTATATAGGGTGTGTCCAGTGATTTTAACACTACAGTCTTGTAAATCATCTCATATGATGCCCTCCTGGGAATGCTGCAAAAACTATTTGACAGGTTTGTGGGGGAAGATTAGGGTTATGTTCCTGGTGGACGGAAAGATTTCCCGTTGCTTTGATTTGCTGGCTGAGTTAACTTTGATTGTTTAATGCTAGTTGTGGGCTGAGTTTGTGTTATCCATATATGATTATTCAATGCTGCTAGGTGGTAATTTTAAAAAAAATATTGAACTGAGAGAGTATCTAGAGCTTTTTGTATGGGCACCACTAAAATATTTGCATTTCTTTTTAGTGTATCTTGCTTTTCATAGTTCTTTCACTGCCTTTGTGACCTCTTACCCTTGGCATGAAATTCACCCCCATTCAGGGATGCTGTGCAACAGTAAAGTTTCACTTCAATGTTAGATTAAGAGCATAAGTCCTATATCAGTGGTCATAGATCTTGTGATGGCCCTTTGCACGGGGATGAAGAAAAATGAGATTTTTCACTTGTTGAAACCAATGAAACAAACTTAACATAAGCATGAAAGAGTCTATAAAGAAGATGATCTGTGGTGCTTCACAGCCTTTTTTGTTCTTGATGCTGTTTTTTCTCTTCTTCAGTGATTGTCTCAGGACCAGTTTACACTAGGAAAATTAAGTCTACATACATAACTAGGCCACTCAGGAATGTGAAAAATCCACACCCTTGAGTGAGGAAGTTAAGTCGACCTAAATCACATACAGCACTAGGCCAACGGAAGACTTTTTCCATCAACCTAGCCACCAACTCTTGGAGAGGTGGATTACCTACACCAGTGGAAGAACCCCTCCCATGGGTGCAGGGAGCATCTACACTGAAGTGCTACAGCTTTTCAAGTGTAGACAAACTTAACTAGAAAATGAAAGTTACTTACTAGTAACCGAGGCTATTTGAGATGGACGCTGCATATTCTCACTCTTGGGATATATGCCAACTGATGCCATTGAATGGTGCAGGCTTCTATCAGTAGTGCCTCTTAGAGCACTCACATACCCTCTCTGCACTCTTTGCCCCAGAGTTCACACCTGTCTATCTCAGAGAACCCTGGTTACAAGTAAGTAATCTTCATTTTTAATTTGAGTATCTTCTGCATATTCCCACTCTTGGGACAGTTCACTCAGCAGTATATATCAAAAGATGGATGGTAGCTGTGATAGCTAATGCTTAGTAAATGTGTGTATTTAACTCCATGTGGCTGCTTTACAAATGTCAATTACTGGAACAAGCCCTAAACATGCTACAGAAGCAGCCATCACTCTAGTGGGGTGAGCTGAGCAGGGGGAGATTATGAGGCATTTTTATAACTTTCTACTATTCATACTCTGACCCATCTAGATAGTGTTTGTGCAGAAACAGGATTTCCTTTACAGTTAGCTTCATATGAAGCAGTTCGCATGAAGATCTAAAATCTTTGGGCCTATCCAAATAGAAAGATAACACTCTTCTAGCATCCAAACAATGTAACTGACTTGCTCTCATGTGAATATTAAGGTCTGAGGAGCGCGGGGGGGGGGGGGTGGGGGGGGGACTGGTAGAGTAATGGATTGATTGACATGGAAATTAGAAATTACTTTTGGTATAAATTTTGGGTGAGAAAAAATAACTACTTTATCTTTATGAAATATTATAAAAGGAGGGTCAGTCACTAAGGCATGAAGTTCATTAACACTCCAGGCTGACACGATTCCTATAAAAATGCCATTTTAATCAAAAGATGAAACTGAGGCCAAGATAAAGGTGCAAAGGGTGAAGACATAATCAGTGATAGTACTAAGTTTAAATTCAATAAGGGAATAGATTTCAGAGTAGTAGCCATGTTAGTCTGTGTCAGCAAAAAGAATTTTGTATATCTTTCAGAAACCTCTTAACAGTACCATGCAAGAATATAGATTTACCATCCATCAGTTTATGAAAGTCACAGTTGCAGCTATATGTACTCTGAGTGATGTAATAGATAAACCCTTATTCTTCAGAAACAGCAAATACTTTAATATGGATCGAATAGGAACTGACCCAGGATCAATACCCTTATTAGATACTGATGTGAAAACATTTTGCATTTAAAATCATAATAGTTCTTACTTGATTGTCTTCTAGCATTAATTAAAATGTGTACATCTATAGATAAGATTTCTCTAATTCAGTTAGAGTCCTATTGCCTACTAGATGCAACAAAAGTGGATCTGGATGGTACACTTTTCCTTTCTGCTGTGACAGAAGGTCTGGTGACATACATAAGCATATGTTATTCCCTTTGGAAAGAAGGAGAAAATCCACGTACCACTTCTGTCTTGGCCCTGGCTGTCCATGTCTGACCTTCTTCACAACCTTCAACATTAAAGGGAATGGTGGAAAAGGACACATTAGATCTGCTAGCAAGTGAGTGTCCATTCCTGCCCTTGAATTATGATCTATCTGGAGTATCTCTAAGAGTAAAAATGTCCTGGATCAGAGTCTTTCATGGACCATTTGTACATCTGGTAAGAGCCTCTGCTGTACCAACTGCCACATCCAGAGCTACTGGATAAATCTCATGAAATATACACCAATATCAAAGCTTCATTGCCTCCTTTCAAAACTGAGGAGTGGGAGCCTCCTTGCTTGTTTATAGAGTACATTGTTCTCATATTTTCTGTGGCTATTTGAACCACAGATCCTTGCACCTGAGGGAGGGATAATCTGAGTGGCTCTTAACTTCAAAACATTGATAGGAAGGTGACATCTTGCTGATTCTAGAGACTTATTTTTAAAAGGTTGCTGAGTTTGCAGCTCAGCCTGCTTTCAAGGTGTCTGTTGTAATTGTTATGGAAGGAAAGGGAGGTTTTATCACTCCCCTCCATATTCCTGGCCCATCCAACATGGGATTTTCATTCACGTTGGGTACTGCAGGTTTGAAGTTTCTTGCCAAGCAGTGTTGAAGGAGACTCATCATTAGTCTGGCATAAGGTGTGACATATGTGGTTGATGCCATAAAACCGTATAGGAGAGGAAGAACTTTACTTTCTGAGATGGACTCTGAACTACAAACTGAATGGTAGACCCCGCTGCCTTCCTGGTCCCACATTCATTGCCCCTGGACCCTGGTGATTCCCCCTCTAACCCCTCCATCAGGGCTTAATTTGTCCTGGGGCTTGCTGTGAAAAATATTAACAAACATGCAAATATCACTTTTCACAGCATTATTTTTATTATTGAGTCTGCAAAAACAATAACCTACATAAGTAAATTACAATGATTTGGATGTTTATGTATGCATATATATTTAGTCACTTTAGGAGAAATAAAGTATTTTAGGAAAGAGTGTCAGCGTGGCCACCAGCAAGAGTTGGTGGCTGCAGTCTGCAGCCACCAAAAATTTTGTTGTGAGAATCCCTGGCCTAGCATAAGGAGATGGAGTTGTTAGGGGCTTTCCCTTCACCCCTTCCCTGGTTCTTGCTATGCAGCCAGACAGTAGAAGACCAGAAGTCTGAAGTGCAGGCAATGCAATGATGACTGAGGTTAGTTACAAGCAAATATATCCATGGCTCTGACACTGCAGAGCCTTTTCCCCCCAGTGTTCCCGTTTCCACCTCCTCTTTTTTAGCAGGCATAATTAAACCTGTAGTGCACGTCTTTGATCCCACCCTTACAATTTGTGGTCATGTTCTGTTTTGGAAGGTTGTGAGTCTTTTGTATCCCATGGGAGGGGTAGGGAGTGAGGTTTTTTTACTGGCCAAGGCCAGGTTTTTCTTTGGCTTTTGTTACTGTTTATGCCATTCTCCCCCCGAACTCCCCTCTCACTTCCCGACTGGTTGCTTGACCTTGCCTTGAGGTAGGAGTTGAGGCAGTCATATATTAAAGTCCCACCAAAACCAGCAACAGTTTAGCTCTCTTATCCTTTCTCATTATACTAACAAACCCATCTGCCTGGGGAGCAGCAACACAATGTCTTTGTCCACACGTATTAGTAAGAATATACAAGTATCAAAAATAATATGGGCAAACAAAACCCAAAATTCTATTGCAGGCTAGCAAACAGGCCTATATACTATATACAGGAGTCCTTTCAGATACATCTGTTCCCTTAGACCATTTTCTTCATACCTCACCACACAAGATGATGCAATGTCATTTGATCACATTATGTCAACACCCATGAAGACATAAAACAAGTAGAAATAGAGAACTCCACCTCATTTTGTTTTCCTAGAACCTCTTCTGCTGGGAAAACTATGAGAATTATAAAAAATTAAATTGTGAAGTAATTTATAACTTATCTGAACACAAATGGAGCTGTAGGTGCGCATGCACACACACACAAAGAACTTAAAGGCTTTTTCGTTAGACTGGTCCTGGCATTATGAATAGCTTGGCAGAGCAAAGGTTTTTCCTGTGGAATTTTCACCGTGAATTTTCTTTAAATCTTTTGCTTTTCTGAACTAGTATTCTCATAAAGCTTCTTGACAATTCTATTTTGAATCCTAGCTAGATCTGAGGGAGGGAAGGAAAAAAACTGGACGAGTTCCCAGAGTACTCCCACTATCTTCCAGACTAGGGGTGGCCAACCTGAGCCTGAGAAGGAGGCAGAATTTACCAATGTACATTGTCAAAGAGCCACAGTAATACCTCAGCAGCCCCCCCATCAGCTCCCCACCCTGCTCCCAGCACCTCCCGCTAATCAGCACCTCCCCTCTCCCTCCCAATCAGCTGTTTCATGGTGTGCAGGAGGCTCGAAGGGGGAGGAGCAAGGGCATGGCAGGCTCAGGGACAGGAAGGGGTGGGGGGGGGTCAGGGCCTGTGGTTGAGCAGTGAGCACCCCCCAGCACATTCGAAAGTTGGCGCCTGTAGCTCCAGCCCCGGAGTCGGTGCCTATACAAGGAGCCGCATATTAACTTCTGAAGAGCCGATTGTGTCTCTGGAGCCACAGGTTGGCCACCCCTGTTCCAGACCTTCGTCCATATTAGCACAGGAATTCTGGTCAGGGAATGCCCCTGAGTATCTCATTACACCGAGTACAGCTTTTAAAAATACACATTTTAAATATGGTGTTCCCCAAAGAAATCAGTTTCTATATTTATAATCATTAGAAACATTTTTCCATAAGCGTCAAGTCTTGTAATGAAGTTATGCCATGTAGCAGTTGTATAAATATTTATTGCTGTACATATATAGTGTGTATATAAGAGGTTGATAATGGTCTGAATACAGCATGAGAGAATGCAGCTAAGTATATAACTTATTTATTATCTCAATACCTTCCCAGTAAGTCACAATAATAAACCAGTAGAGGAAATCTAGAGGAGGTGTTTTAGGAAGAAATGGTGGTCTGACTCCTAGGCTTCTTAAAATATAGGTTTCAGCCATTGACAGCTATGAAAAAAATCAGATCAGATTTGGGCTCACATGTCTCTGTAGATACAATTTTTTAATCAAACAACAATATCTGCATTTTCTCCACTAGTAACTCTAATTCTTATGTGAGATTCTTCCAAGATGTTAAGTAACCTCTGACCTTGTTACAGACATCAGTACATCATTAAAACTAAGATATAGTTACAGGATAAGGGACTCTATTCTGGAAAGCAATGACTCTGAAAAAGATTTGGAGGTCATGGTGGATAATCAGCTGAACAGGAGCTTCCAGCGTGATGCTGTAGCCAAAAAGGTTAATGTAATCCTTGGATGTATAAACAGGAATTTCAAGTCAGAATAGAAAGGTTATTTTACCTCTGTACTCGGCACTGGTGTGACTGCTGCTGGAATACTATGTCTAGTTCTGGTGTCCATAATTCAAGAAGAATGGACCCTTCAATCTATTAGAGAAAGGTATAACACGATCCAATATTGAACCCAAGTTCCTCTAGAAAATTAGAAAAATAAGGGTTTTTAGCTCGACAGATGATAAGTTAATATACCCATAATGAAAAGGAAGTCTATTCATTATAATAATACAATCGCATTCCAGTTAAAATGTTAAGCAAATGCAATACTGCATACATAGCTATTCTTTAGGACACCTTACACAAACTTTATTCTTCTGTGTAGTTTGTGGGAAAATATAAATAATGCCACTTAGTCAATTTTTACTTTTACTCTGACTTTAAAAAAAGTATTCTTTAAGGTAAAGCTCTGAATAGTTGCTGAATTGGTGTAAAGGGTAAAGTCGGCTAAGCCTCAGAGATTTTCCCTATTTTCTAATGGAAAATGAATATACATTACTATAATTTATAGCATTCATATAATTATGTTATTAAACACTTTGTTTCTAAGATGGACAGGTGCTTTTTAGTGCTGAATACCCCTCATTGCAAGTTTTTTTTCCTAATATCAGTTATTTTTAGTAAGGTTATAGACAGACAGGATTTTTGTTTTTTAACTGCAGTAATTACAATGCTCTGATCTTGGAGATGGGATTAGTACTTGGGTTTTTCCTTTGCCTTCATGTGATTGCCATTCTATCCAGGTTATCATACCGCACCCAAGACTTTATCATGTGTTTTATGATATCATATTTACTTTTTTTCTTAATTACATTCAGATACTCTCAGTATTAAGTGTTTGTGTTCTCTTGATAAGAACCTAGGAAAAAGAATAAAGACATTGGTTGTTTTAATAAGCTACCCATTTAACAAGTTTCATAGACAGGCTGATAATTATCATAGCCCCTTTAAAAGAAATATGCTGACACCATCTTCCAAAATTGTATAACAAGTGTCCTTTTATTTGTTTGTTCCATTTACATCATTCTTAAATAACATTAGAATCTCTCAACACATGCACGTCGAGGAGCACATAGTGATGGTGCAGATAGCAAAGAAAATAAATTTTAAAAGTCTGATTCAAAGTCTTGATGGCTTCTCTATCCTTTCTATAGCTGTTAAAGTCCCTCTGAGTCGTAGCACTGAGGAGGTCTTAGTCTATGGAAAGGGGGAAATTCAACTGGAAACAGGCTACAAGAATAGCTCACAAAAGATGCACTGTAAATAAATGTAAAGTAAATAAACCTAAAGCAGACACTCCAACAAAATATACTGCTGACTTCCAGAATGTGTATGATTCCTGGGATATAGTAAATGCATATGAAATACCTTTATGCCTGTCTCCTGATATGTCTTGCCCAGCTGCAAAGAACCAGCATTGCTCCTAGATGTGATTTCTGGACATACCTATATCTGACTGTATACTTCCAAATTAGTTTCCCTGTCAAGAAACCATGCCTGCTTTTTCTGTCTCTGACTGTTTCCTCTGGGTGTCTTCAGTGGCATAGCCAGGTTTAGAGCACAGGGGGAGCGGCGCTATAAAAAGGCATCTCCCTGCTCCCCCTGTACTCACCCCGGCAGCTCTTTAAAGGGCCCGGGGCTCCAGCCGCTGCGGAGCCCCCGGGCCTTTTAAATCGCCGGCCAAGCCCAGCTCCGGCAGCGGGGCTGGGGGGGGCACTTTAAAAGGCCCGCAGCGGCAGGAGCCGCCGGCCTTTTAAAGCGCCCCCCCCCCCCCCCCCAGCCCGGGTCCGGCAGCGGGGCTGAGGGGGCGCTTTAAAGGGCCCGTGGCTCCCGCAGCGGCAGGAGCCGCCGGCCTTTTAAAGCACCTCCCGCAGCGGGGCTCGGGCGGCGCCTTAGCACCGCTTCTCCTTACAGGGGGAGCGGCTGCTCCCCCTGCTCCCCTCCGGCTACGCTACTGGGTGTCTTACTCTCCACACCCCTCCTGAGGATCATCTTTTTTACTGCCTCCTCCTACTACCCGTGTTTGCTTAGGAGGAATGAGGAAGCCTATTTCCCAAACTGGGCCTTTTCTGAAGTATGAAAAGGTTTGGTTCTATCATCCCTTCACCCCACCCCTTTTGTATTTCTCTAAACTTCCTATTTCCAACTGGGGAAGTGCTAGAATTCCATTAAAATGGTTCCTGACATGGTGATTTCAGTCTGAATAAAAAGGAGTGTCACAGGTGCACTGGACCATTTAAGAGAGAACTGGTCCTAGCCCCCCTGTGCCTCATTAACACCCTCACAATGCAGCTTCCCTCTATAAAGAGCCAGAGGACAGCAGGACCAGGATGCTGTGGCAGAGAATAAGAAAAGCTGCTGCAGGGAAGGCCCCTGAGGCACCAGGGGAGTTTTGAGATAGTTCTTCAGGGAGGAGAGGCTGTGGCCAGCTTAATGCTGGGAGAAAACTGTTTATGTTTATTTTGAACTTTTTGCCAAGCATCCAGATGCCACGCATAGGTATTATTTAAACAGAAAGAAGCCTTCTTGAGAGTTATTGAGGTGCTCCAGAGGGGAAGCTGAGGGTATGGGTGAGTATCCCATGTACCAATGTTATGACCCCAGAGAAACAGCATTTTTGTTTGGGACATGCTGAGGAAATATGAAGATTTTTCCCTATGCCAAAAAGGTTAATTTTAGCATTCACTTGTGAATTGCCTATTTTGTTCTTGTAAGACTGATGTCCAAAACCAGGATGCTTCCACCAAAAATGGGTCACTAAATGTAGTAAATGATGAAAGCAAAGACTGGAACCATACTCTATACCAAGGATACCTGAGTTATAGTGGGCCAAATTGCCACACTGATACCCTGTGTTGTATACCCAATTGACTAATAGGTTTGCACTGGTGTATATCAGGGCTGAATTTGGCTAAGTATATTTAAGAACATGTTCCTAAAGATACTGAAGCATGCAGTTTACTTACTCAAAAGAAATAAAGAGCTGGAAACTGAAGAAACAGGGCCAGTTTTCCATTTCCAAAGGTGTAAACAATGGAGTTACATCACTATAAAACTACTGTGAGATAAGCCCACCTAGAATTTTTATTCTCAGTATACATATAAATGGGGGTGCAGTCCATACCTCTCTCCTGACAGCCTGTGAAGATCCATGCTGTAAGGAGAGATAAGACTGACTTCAGGTGAAAATGCTTTTACTTCACTTTAGCTTTGCCTTGAACTCTTCCATCTGTTACACCTATGTGCCTCTTAAAGATTGGTTTAAACTTCTGTGGTCCACCAAACCGCCCCTAAAGTCATCCCACATAAAATGGGTTCAATCTGATCCATCGTATCAAAGGTAAAAGGTCAATGTATCATGTACTAAGCCACTAGCCTCTGGCATTGTTATTTACAAATATCATGCTGAAATTATTTTCTGAAATTTATGTCTCAAGTCATTAACATCAGAATTTTATGGCCATATGTTACACCCAATTAAGATTTTGCCTAAAAGATAAGGGTTGCCTCTTGGGCACCTAAAGACAAATCCTACCTACTGTGACTGAGGCGGGTCCTGCCCCCTTTGAAACTAATGCAGTTCTGCAGTCCCAAGTGAGTGCATAGCCCATTTGCACCACACAGCTGAACTAACGGGGAGATGGGGATCTGATCACACCAGGCATAGTCAGCTTGGGTGCCAGGGGAGAAAAAGCCAGAGTGGGGCTGGTGGATCTGAAGCTATATGGATACAGTGACCACTTCCCCTCACTTGTTCTAAGCAGGTATAAAAGTGACATAGGCACCACTGCAGTTTCATTAATGCTTTGGGGAGGTGGAGGATTTAGTCTTTTTCTCCTCTCCTCTCCCTCCTGTTGGACCCTGTATTTGTCAAGCTCAGTGCAGGAAATATGTTTTTACTCAAGCTTGTTGAGGGGAAAAGATTGGATTTACCCACATACTGAACAGATTAGTTTAATACTAGCTCCATAACTGAAGTACAGTTTGACTAGTAAGTTCTTGCATATACAAAGTTACAGCTTTATATGAACCTAAGAATTTTATTCTGCTTGGTTTTTTTTAACTTCCTCTTCTTCCACAACATTATCTGTTTTATGTAAGAGATCTTTCCCCAGGACTCAAACCAGTAGAATTAATGCGCAGATGAAAGATTGCCATGTGGACTGATAAGAGTACAGTGCTATATCATTCTCAGCTTAACTTAGACAACCAAGATTTTGGGCTGATTTTACAATAACGGAGAAAACAGACTGGATGGCAAGCAAACGTGTGTGTGTTAAAATAGTTAATAGAAAAGATGTCTTGTGTGTTCAGGGTTTCAGACAGGAAAACCATTTTAATTTTAAATTCCATTTATGATTTTAAGGCAGTTCATAATGTGTGACTAGGGGTAGCAGGTATTCAACAGAATGAATGACATGAGTGCAAGGGAAATTTCCATTGTGACTGATAAGCCACATTTGCAATATTCACAGTTTCATAGACTCATAAGACTTGAAGGGACCTCGAGAAGTAATCTAGTCCAGTCCCCTGCACTCATGGTGGGACTAAGGCCTTGTCTACCCTACAGGGGAAATTCGATTTAAGCTGAACAATTTGAGTTACGTGAATAGCATAACCCAAATCACTCTGGGATATGCCAGAAACACCTGGACTGTTTTGTTTCAGATCTACCAAACTCACTTGATGCTGGAGATACAGAGGAGGAGGATTTTGGCATGGTTTTAGATGTTTTATTTAAGAGAGTCTTTCTAGAAAATAGTTACAAAACTCTGGTCTGGATTTTATTTAGACTTATTTTACTACCAATCTCCAGCCTATTAATAACCTCTAAGTGCTTATAAATATTTTTCAAAAATAACATGAAAAGGCCTCCCTGGGCCTATAGAAAGTCAGCCACCCATGACCCTAGCTTTCTCCCATAGGATATAAACACACCTACAACATATCAGTCAATCTCCCCATAAAATAATGACTCTTCAACATTCCCACCTTAACTCCCCTACCTCCTACCCCTCAAAAAAATATCTTTCTTAGTAAGAGCCTGGGAGAATTGGTGACTCATGCTTTTAAACCAGGAAATATTAGCAAAATCACCTCAGATGACTACAGCTGCTGAGTTGTTCCACAGGCAGATTGCCATCTGGATGGTAGACAGAAAGTCTTTTTGAATCGGGATCTTAGGGCCAGCAGCAAAATTCAGACCCAGATTGTTTGAATTCAAACACTTTTCTCTCACTCAAAGTTCAAGTAACAACAAGAGTCTTGCTTCACGTTCATCTGAATTTTCTGCATAGGGAAGTATAGTGCAAATTTTGCACCCGAGATGTGGGTTAAACAAGGTTACATATATAACTTCTCATTTCAAACAGGGAACATATTCCAGCATTTATAGACTCCTTTAACAAAAATGACCAGATGCAAGTTTTAAGAAGCAACACCTTAGCTGCAGATTTTATAATGCTTTTCAAACAAAAAATGCAAATAACCCAAGTGAAAAAGCGAATCTAGTCCTTTCCTGATACCTATCACTAAAAGTTTGAGCAACCAGTTCAAACAAGTGGATGTTAACTAACCTGGAAATAACCCCCAAATAGAGGGAAATAAAGTCAACATCTGCTTCTCATCCATTATTAAAAGCTACAATACAATACTGAAATAGACCAAAACAATATTCTATGATCTCTTCCAGCTGTAATATTTTGGATCATTACTGCAGAATACTGTACTAATTTATTTAATACATATGGGATATTCTTGCTAAACTGTTCTTGCACCAAACTTTGTCCCTTCTTGTAGAGTGAGCTGGAGCCGAGCAAATAATTCAGCCTTTTTCTGGTCAGGGAACATCTGTAAGCAGATCAGTTTTCTTTAATTTATTATTAATCCATAGAAATGTCATTAGAGTAATTTTAAATAATGAGTAGTAAGCTGTGTATGGTACTTCCAAATTAAAGTTGTTCTAATTAGTCCTTTGATCATACAAGTCACATGGGTTGGGTTCTGTTTCCTTATTGGATAACTACATGAACTACTTGTGCTAAATACTCTAGCATGAGAGTCTTACATTCACTTCCATGAATATTCACAGGAGTAAAACTCCAATATATTTTTTGCAGTATTCACCAGCTCTAGTAATGGTGTTTATCCACATATTCCTTTTAAAGGATTAAATGTGTTCATTTAAATTGGGTTAAACCAAAAACACAAACAAACAAGCATGAACAGGCTTTGTTTGATTGAAATGAGTGAGTATTAGTAGGATACAACAAATCCTAAGTGAAATGCCAGACTAAAAATGAAAGGCAGATTTTAAAGTTTGCATATGACAATGCTAGACGTAATCAAAGAAGAGTGATGATGGACACAGTTTAACCTGACACCTTTATTTTCTTGGGTTGTGACCTTGTCAAATCTCATGAAGTAAACAGGTTTGGGCCTGGCCACTACTGGGATGGAAGGTATCCAAGACAAATACAGGTGTTAAGATCTCGTGGTTGGTCAATTCAACGGATGGCACACTTCCTCCTTACATACTAGTGAACCATGATATTCAGGAACAATCGTTCAGCGGAGATGAACAACCAAGAACCTTACAAACTGAAAATCACAATGCAGTTTTCACAAAAGTAGGATTATTGGCTGGGGGGAGCTGCCTTCCTCTGCAGGGTGTGCGTGGGGTCCCTTGCTAGGATTATCTGTGTATCTCTCACTTAAATATTTCCCTGCCATTGCAGGGTCTCAGGCATTGGTGCACCTCAGTCCATCCTATTCTCTGCCTGTGACACACAACAGTCCAGTCTCCTGTGGGCTGTAATACTTTGGTCTCATTTCAGCCGTGTTCCATGTGCAGGTGCTGAGTGGTGCTGGTGGCCTGGGTTATAGAGGAGGCCAAACTAGATGATCTGGTCGTTCCTTTTGGCCTTTAACTCTGTCACTGTTAACTAAGATGTTCTGGCTGAGAGAAGCAAGGTGACTGCCCAATAGCTGCCCCTAAATTTTTCATTTATTGGAGTTTCTAGAAATGCCCCCAGAGCCAGCACTAGGCATAAACAAACTAAGCAATTGCTTAGGGCCCCAAGCAGCTCAAGGGGGCACCCAATTGCTTTTTATTATTTTCATAAGAACTTGCCTGTTTAGTATTCGGGGAGGAGGGAATATTCCTGCTTAGGGCCCCAGTGGTCTAGCACCACCACTGAGTGCCCCCGTCTTCTTTCGGAATGGAAACCACTGTCTGGGACAAGGGTGGGAAGAGGATTATGCTGAGATTAAGAAATGTCACTGTGACAAACTTGAAGCATAGTGCTCTATTAGTTTATATTTTCAAAGCTATCTTCACACTGAAAAGGGCTGGGAACTTACTTTGTTAAACACTTAGGTTAGCCACAATATCTAAATTGTTAACCAGCAACACTTATAAGCTTTATTGGGGTCTGATGGCCTTTAAAAGGTTCAACCTTTCAGAGTGACTTTTAGTTTCTAAAATATACCAGCCAAACTTTCTAAAAATACTCAAGTGTCCTGACTATCATTGCAGACAACTGCTACAACCAATCTGGGGTTTCTAGACACTTATTTCTAGACACTTATTCTAGACAACTTGCTCCAAACAAACTAGATTTTTCAGATCTGAACTTGAATTTTACAGCTCAGGCTTATTTCCTGTTTACAACACACTTTAGGTTTAATTGAAGCATAAAGTTAAAGGCTATGGTGTCTGACAAAGGAAGGATACAATGCCTTGGCAGGAACTCGTAGTGGCATTGTGCTACAGGCAGGCACAATGTCCTCAAAGAGCAGATATGACTATGCAGATTTTGTAAATTGCAAACAACCTTCAGAACTTCACAAGGGACAAGATTATCTGTTGGAGCTTTCAACAGGAATAGATGGTGTCAGGAAAGGATTTATTGTCGCGATAATATAATATCTGCTGGGAATGTGAGAAATCAAAATGAGAGAACATCTAACCAATCCCAAATTATAAATGAAATTCTCAATGTGGTCTCAGAACCTGTCCACCTCTATCATCTAAAATCAGACAGCTCTGATTTTGTAAATGTTTATATCTACTAGTACTTAAAAGCTTCTAGCATAAGCTGTGCAGTCCGGGCAAAACAATTACAAATAAACAAATCAGTATGAAAGATTAAAATAATTGTTGCTAAAGTCATATTCAATAACAATATCCTAACATAAGCAACAACAAATACTTTCTAGGAATAAAAGGAATGATAATACCAACAGTAATGGTGATCAATTCCATGTTGGATTCTATCTTAGGAACCTAACTATACATTTTGGTCCTTATATGGTGTTCTCCCTCATTTATTGTTTATTTGTATTATGGTAGCACCTACAATGGAGTAAAGCTTTTTCCTATGGTGAACACCAAAGCTAAGTGAAAGCTGCTCAATGCTACTCAAAAGAATCCATAAATATGTTTGAATTTTGATCTGTCATTACATTTTTCAGGTGTAAAGTTTAATACCAATATCAATTTAATGTGTTGTATTTCCAGCAACCTAATGTAAAATACACACAACTGTTTGTAATGAAAGTATATTTTTGCTCATCCAGCAGGAGAATAGAATCACTACAGGGTTCAATTGCTTGCTCACAACTAACGAACAGCTCAAATCGCTAATCCAGAAATGTCTCTGATCAATCCACAGTTAAAGAAAAAAAAATTTTTTTTAATAATTATATCTAAGAAAATTGTCCATGAAGCAGATTGTTCTGTTAGTAGAAGGATTGAATTAATCAGATTTATTATTTGTTCTTGCGGATAAGGCACAGACCTGGGACTCAGTAGAACTGGGTTCAAGTCTTGGCTCTACCATAGTCTTTCTATGGGATACTGGGCAAGTCACCTTATCTGGGTCTCAGTGCTCCATCTGTAAAAGGAGTATACTAATTCCTTGGTCCCCACCCTTTTTCTTGTCTATTTGGAGCATAAGCTTTTAATATGTTTTACCATGTGTATTAACGCAGTTAGCACAATGGGATATGTATATCAGCTGAGGCTTCCAGGCATTACCATGATACAATACATAAATTAGAATCACAGCTGTGCCCATAATCTACGGTGTTAGGTGCTGTACATAGACTTAGCCCAGGGCTACACTAGGGGAGGGGGTCGATCTACGATACGCAACTTCAGCTACGGGAATAGCGTAGCTGAAGTCGGCGTATCGTAATCGGCTTACCTGGCGATGAGGACGGCGGCAAGTCGATCGCTGCCGCTCCCCCGTCGACTCCGCTTCCGCCTCTCGATGAGGTGGATTGCCGGCGCCGACGGGGAGCGCGATCGGGGATCGATTAATCGCGTCTTAACGAGACGCGAAAAATCGATCCCCGATAGATCGATTGCTACCCGCTGATCCGGCGGGTAGTGAAGACCTGCCCTTAGAGGTCCTGCACCAAAGCATTTACAAAAGTGGGGGATAAATAATTTGAGTGGGAAAATGGTGGTTTCAGAGATGTTGCTAAGCACGGCTGTCATTGCAGATTCCATTTTTAAGTAGAATTAGGAATCTTGAGTCCAGGAGACTGACATATTACAGAATAGCACCAAGCTGGGTGTTGTCATTACATTTCGAGTACCTCAGACTTGAGGGTTGCCTTTTAGGTTGGTCTGATAGTGGTACCTTATAAAATTGTTATAAATAGGCTTTGAAATTATTTTAAGATTATTCATATATTCTAAAGCCAGAAATGGCTGCTGTGATCATCTAGACTGACCTCCTCTTAGCATAGGCCCTAGAACTTCACCAAAACAATTTATACAGCAGATCTTTTAGAAAAAAAACAGCCAAACTTGATTGAAAAAATTGACCATGATGGAGAATCCACCACTACCCTTGGTATATTGTCCCAATGATTAATTACTCCCAGCATTAAAAATGTACATCTTATTTCCTGTCTGAATTTGTCAGCCATTGGATCATGTTATACTTTTCCCTGTTAACTTGAATAATCCATTATTAAATATTCCCCATGTAGGTACTGTAATAAAGTCACCTCTTAACCTTCTCTTTGTTAAGCTAAATAGATTGAGCTTCTGGAGTCTGTCATTATATGTCATGTTTTCTGATCCTTTAATCATTCTTGTGGCTCTTCTCTGATACCCCTGCAATTTATCAACATCCTCCTTGAATAGTGGGCACCAGAACTGAGCTCAGTATTCCAGCAGGACTCACACCAGCATCCAATACAGAGAGAAAATAAATTCTCTATTCCTACTCAAGATTTCCCTGTTTATGCATCCCAGGATAACATTAACTCTTTTGGGCTTTGCATCAACACTGGGAGCTCATGTTCAACTCATTATCCACGATAACCCCCAAAACTTTTTCAGAGTTATTGCTTCCCCAGATAGAATCCACTATCCTGTAAGTATGGCCTACATTCTTTGTTCACAGATGTATACATTTACATTTAGCCATATTAAAACCACATATTGTTTGCTTATGCCCTGTTTATCCGGTGATCTAGATTGTTCTGAATCAGTGACCTGTCCTCTTCAATATTTTTCTCCACTTCCCCAATTTTTGTGCCATCTGTAAACGTTGTCAGTCATGGTTTTGTTTTCTTACAGGTCATTGATAAAGGTGTTAAAAAGCACCAGGCCAAGAACCAATCCCTCTGGGACCCCATGGAAAGCGACCTGCTCAATGATGATTCCCCATTTACAGTTATATTTTTTGATGAAGGATGCTTGCAACACTAATGGCACAAATCAGTATTTACCACACCTGTGGGTCTCTGTTACCTGTGATAATAACTTCTTCTCACTGTTTCAATATTGTGTTGCTATGGAAATGCAGCCACAAGGTAGCTGGTGTTAATTTAGTTATGGCTAGAAGAATATATGTGCTTCCCTATCTACTACATATAAACTACTTCTTCCCTTCCTTCAGAAAGGACTCTGGCCACAGTAAAAGTGTGCAGCTCAGCTGTACAGTTAAGGACAGTATCTGAGAAACCTGTGCAGGGAGCATTCAACTCCTGTGCATCACATAACTCAATACTGTGGGGGGATTCCCTCTGCATGGCCATAGAGAAAGACTTGGGGGAAGGGTCAAGGGATGCAATCCAAGCCAAGGCTCTTATAGTCCTAAAGTTGAGGTATATGATGCAGAGTGACTCCGTCAAGTGTTATGAAGTTTGGGAATAAAGAAAAACAAAACAAAACCCTCTCCTGAGCCACTGTGGGACAACTCTGAACCTAGCCCAGCTAGTAGTAAATAGACTTGATACAGGGAGTAGTGGAAAGGATTTTCCCTATAATTAATAAGCAAAGTATGGGGCTTTCCCATATCTTTATCTAAGGGCATAGATACCCTCATTTAATATGCAGAGTAAGGAGAATGCTTACATGCTTAATGTGTCCCTTTTATAAATGAACTACAGTCCACGTGTGATAATTGTGGCCTCTGTGCCCATGGCTGCCAAAGAATTTACTTGGCTCACCAAAAAAGATGCAGAAGGTTAATGGTAATGGGGTGTATTTAAAGCAAAAACCTCTTATTGGTTTCACAGATATTTTAAGCATATTAAAAGCGTTAGTACATTAAACGTTAACATGTTCCCTTTCCAACGCCACTAAACAAGGATGGTGTGAGAAGAGAGTATTTCAAAATACTATAGGAGTCAGATTAATAGAAGACTTTCACTATTCTCCAGGAAAGAGGGAAAGAGGAGAAATTTTATGTGCACTGTTTTCATAAGATGAGTTGAGCTACAATAGGTAAATTTAGACTCTCTTCCTGATGATATGGTGGCAAATCTGATTTAATCTACTGTAGTATAATTGGTGACAATATAAAACCATAATCATTACTGAAATGAAATATCTGCATAAAGGGCTCATGGCCACTGTACGTGCACCTACCTAAGTTACAATAACTCTGTGCATAAAGTACTTAGATGAGAACAAGTCAATGACACTTTTTTGGAATGATACGCAATAAAAACCATGTGGTGCCAAAGTATAAAAGAGAGACACCCCTATGATAACATATCTGTAAAGTAATCCAGGAGGTGGGCTTTGTGTCCACCTTGCATTTGTTAAGCATATTCATTCCTCATTCAGTGGCAGGTTGCTCTATAGGACAGGGTCCTTTCTGCCCAACTCTGGAATAAAAAAAGAGATAGAGAAGAATGAATAGCATATGTATTGTTTATAATAATCCACACTCTGTTATTGACTACGTATGGAAGTGAGTTACGAGTTGTATGCATCAGCATCTGTTTTGCCTTTTGATAACAATATTACCTAGCTCTTTTAAATAGATCAGAAGAGAGTTAGCATGCACTAAAGGCACATGCCCTTATACAGAGAGTTAAACATTCCTGCAGAACTGAGCCCAGCATGATTGCTACAGAGCAGAACCAATTGTTTTTTAGAACTTTACAAGAGACTATCTTAAAGTTATACGAGTACATAGTATTTCAAGAATTTCAATCATAAATGTGATATATTTGATTTTAGTAAGGCTTTGAGACTGTTCTACGTGACATTCTCATTAGCAAATTAGGAAAATGTGGTCTAGATGAAATTACTATAAGGTGGGTCCATAACTGGTTGACAGACCATACTCAAAGAGTAGTCTAACTAGTATCTAGTAGGGTATCACACGGGTCTGATACTATTCAACATTTTCATTAGTGACTTGGATAACGGGGTACACTAATAAACTTTGCCAATGACAGCAAGCTGGGAGGAGTCACTTTAGAGGACAGGTTTAGAATTCAAAACTACCTTGACAAATTGGAGACTTGATCTGAAATCAACAAGATGAAATTCAATAAAGAAAAGTGCAAAGTACTACACTTAGGCAGGAAAAATCATATGCACACCTAGAAAATGGGGAATAACTGGCTAGGCAGTAGTACTGCTTAAAATGATCTGGGACTTATAGTGGATCATACACTGAATATGACTGTATAGTGGGGTGCAGCCGCAAAAAGGCCAATATGATTCTGGAGTGTATTAAAAAAAAAAGTGTCATATGTAAAAAACACATGAGGTAATTGTCCTGCTCTACTCAGCACTGGTGAAGCCTCAGTGGGAGTGCTGTGTCCAGTTTTGGGTGCCACACTTTAAGAAAGATGTAGACAAATTGGAAAGAGTCCAGAAAACATCAAAAATTATAAAAGGTTTAAGAAACTTTACCTATTCAGAAAGGTTAAAAAACTGGGGGTGTTTAGAAAAAGACGACTGAGGGAGGCACCTGATAACACACTTAAAATACATTAAGGATGGTCATACAGAGGACAATGACTAATTATTCTCCATGTTCACCAAAGATAGGACAAGAAGTAATGGGCTAAATCTGCAGCAAGGGAGATTTAAGTTAGATAGCAGGAAAAACTCTTACTAGAAGAATAGCGAAGTACTGGAATAGGCTTTCAAGGGAGGTTTGGAAGCCCTGTCATAGGAAATTTTTAAGA
The DNA here is from genome assembly GCA_033296515.1 of Macrochelys suwanniensis. Lineage (NCBI taxonomy): Eukaryota > Metazoa > Chordata > Testudines > Chelydridae > Macrochelys > Macrochelys suwanniensis. The sequence continues at coordinate 131,821,386 of CM065776.1, read as the reverse complement.
ACAGGTTAAACACAAACCTGTCAGGGATGGTTTAGGTTTACTTGGTCTGCCTCAGCATCGTGGGCTGCACTACGTGACCTCTCGAGATTCCTTCCAGACCAACATTTCTATGATTCCGTGTCTGAGTAAATTAAAATTGATAAACAATGAGCCAAATTGATCCCTAGTGTGGATATGGCATAAAGAACAAAGTGCTTGGAGCTTACAATAGTTTATTCATTCAGATTGTTCACAAATCAACTATATGAGGCTAAATGCACTATGTGACCATAGAAAAATAACATTTTAGAATAAGATAAATTGTTCTTGTGAAATGAAAGACTTAGCCTGCAGACTTACACACGCACACGAACCTCAGCTGAATAATTCTTTTCTCTTTAGTGTTGCGCTGAATCAAGCTTATAACCTTTTCTCTATGGAAAAGAAAAAAAAAGGACCCTTAGTAAGTGGAAAGAATGTCAAGATTCACTATTGTAAAATGACTAACTTATTTTCCATTAGCCTTCATATTTAACATAGGAATTAAAACCTGGTGGGTATGATTATAATTTATACATTACATGACCATGTGGCATTTTAAACATTTATTTATCTAGTTATCTTGTTGTGCCTTCAAACCACGCATTTGTATTAATCTGTCATTCTTATTTGTGTCAACAAGAGTGGTTTTGGAAGCTAATGACAAAGTTACTTCTGGAAGCTTTTCATAATTTGCAGCTGTTGACACCTAATATTCTCTATGTAAGACAGAAGCTTTTGTCAGCCTCTTCAAGAACACTCGATAAGCAAATAAATTACACTGAGCTCCATGTCTTTATCAGAACAGGATTGTGACAGTTAAGATGGTAATGCCCCAAATGGGAGAACAGCCTCCAATGCTTTGCAATATTCTAAAAATGACACAAACCAATATAATTAGGCTAAACACAGCCAACTGTTGGGAAAGCATCAGTGATATTAGTGGAATGAAAATTAAAAATAACTCAGATAAAATTATTGCAATGGATATGCTGTAATGTTATATACAAATCAAATTAACTTCAATGTTCAAACCTTAATTTCACTAACATGGGAGAAAGAACACTTAGAGCTCATGGAATTCACTATAAAGAGATCTCTGAAAATTTAACACATCTCAGATAGTCACATCACAAAATTAAGGGAGGAGTAGAGGAGTGCTTTCCATTTGGGGTTGTCAAGATTACATAACCCCAATCGATATACAGCTAAGAGGATTTAAGTTAGTACAAAAATGTGTAATTCAAAAGTATGAAAACTGCAGTCACAGGACTTGTATGAATTTTCTCAACCTCAAGACAAACCTAAAGAGCTTAAATCTTGGCATGAGCTTAACTCACCCAAAATAGTGATGCATACAAAATATAACTGTCATGTAGCTACAATGACATTCTATATTACAAATAATTCCAAGAATGAAACCAGTTAGTATTAGTGGGAGAACTTGTGGTTGTTACCTGAACTTTTCCCCTTCTTTGAAGGGCTAAGTCCACAGGACCTCTTTGTGTAGGGTGTCACCTTTGTCGCGAGCAGAATCAAAGCTGATTGGACACCTGATGAGGGAATATCCCCAACCTTCTATAAGCAAGGTCCTGTAGAATTGCAGCTAATGATTCACCAGGTCCTCAACACCTCATCCTGAGGGTGGGATGCTGTTGTCCTTGATCGGGTTTTGGAATTTGTCAGAGTCCATGAGTCTTAATGGCCAGATCAAGATCACTAGTCTTTCTTGTTGCCTGGGCACTGGAAGGTCTCTGACCATTGCCCTAATGAGGTGATGGTGTGTCAAGACAATGGCTGTATTGTGATGTATTCTATCTTGACATCTAAGATGAAAATCAGGTCCAGGGTGTGTGACTGACAGTATGGATTGGACGAGAGTTGACCTGTGAAAGTTCTAGGGAGACAAGTGACTAGATGAATTTTTCAGATTTTGCATCTTAGGCCTTGTTGATATATGTGTTGAAATTTACCAAAATGACAAGGCTGATGTTTTTCAACACCACCACCAATGAAGTATCAGTAAACTCCTGTATGAATCCTTTTGTCTATAACTATTTAGAGTTCTACTTTGTATTATAGATGGCACAGATTGAACTCCGTTTGATAACGCTGCTTATCTCTTTGCACTAGAAAATTCTGTTTTCAGTTGTTTATAATTTTGCCAAACTTAAACCAACTGGGCTGAATTTTTCTATTTTCTATGATTCAGCCTCAGGCAAACACTTTTTTTTAAGCTTTAGCTAAAACAGTTTAGAAAATAAAATAGTGAAAAGGTACCTTTTGCCAAAGTATAAAAAAAATGGTTTTACAGATATCTTCTGGACAAAATGTAGCATCTACATGCTTTAGTGAGATATCAAATGTGGCAGGGGTTTCATGGGTACCTTTAATTATGGCAATTCTTAACTTGGTCCTTGACTTTGCAACTTTAATGTTAATATAGTTTCTTGGATGCAATTATATTTAATTTTAATTGACAAGGTCCATAATACGCAAGGAGCAAACTAGGCCCCTATCCAACATTTTAGTGCTTGTTTTCTCAAATTTAATTTTCCATTGTACATTTTTACATTAAATGTGTACATAAAAATAGGAAGATTTTGCAACAGTGTTCTTGTTCAGCTTATCAATGCATACATCAAATATTGCCTACACCTGTCTTTTTCATAGATTCTAAATTGAGTAGAGACCACTGTGACTGTATAGTCTGACTGTCTACATAACATAGGCCATAGAACTTCCCAAAAATAATTCTTATAACAATAGCATATCTTTTAGTATCTTAAGGAATTACGATTTCCCTCCCTTAGGCTGACTCCACTTCATTTATTTATTTCAGTTCTAGAAGGCTTTGCTTTTAAAACAAATCTGTTCAGTTGCAATTTTTAATTGACTGGAGGATTTAGATATTGTAGCAGCTCCTGAATTATTAATAGATCAGTTCAGTCCCTCTAAGACAAGGTTGCTAAAAATCAAACCACATCTCTGCACACACAGGCACGCACACATGCACACACACACGAGAATCAGGTCATGTTCATAGAAAACATTCTTCACATTCATTGTCTTCACATTTTCAAAGCTAAGACACCCTACATTCATATTTGTTTGTTTCTCTTCTGCGAGGAATGCTATTTTAATATAGTGGAGACCTAGCAAGCAGCATCAGAACATAGCATACCTGCTGCTATAAGGCTGCAATTTTGTTAAATCTGGAGTAACTGAACAGAGTGCTATTACACCAAACATGACTGAAATATGGAGGGTCAGTTTTTAAAAGACTTGAGCCTGTAACTAGGCAACCAAAATCAGGGGATCCATGGATGTTACAAGAAGGCATGAAAAATTAATTCCATTTTTTAAAATACTAAGTCCAGTTTCCTGAATTTTAGAAATTTTTAGAACAAGATTTTAGGAAATAAAGAGAAATCATATACAATATATATGAAATTCTAGATGAACAGTTAACTATCTTCTATAAGGAGTCACAGTCAACTTAAAAATAACCGTGTGGTCTTCTTTTTACCTACCAAGATTTCAAGCCAGACCTAAGATTACTGTAACTGAAAGGAGATAGTAATAAACTGGGTGGGAATTCTCCATCCATTTGAAAACACTTCAATTGACTGACTATCCAATGGGAAAAATTGAAAGTCATTATGTGCAACTTTCCTGAGGGCTTATGTATATATAAAAATATTTATCTCACCCTTGTTGGTATGCAAAAATGTTACTGTAAAACCACATTGACTAGTAAAGGGATATACAGGCAAATACAGGACCTGAAACTACTGTACATCCTTTTTTGGAAAGTGTTTGATTCTTTAAATGCCATTAATAACCTGAAAAGTCATCAAACATGCACCAACAACCTTGGGCAATTCTATACCAACAAGCAATCCCCTTTATCCTAGCCCCTCAATGAACTCAGACTCATAAGGTCTTTTCTTCATTAGAATCATTAAACTCACTCAGTTGCTGTTCTGTCCTCTAAGTGCACCATTACTCATCAGGAGCTTCAGGCTTCTAGTCGTGGCTCTGCAACTAACTCACTGTGTGGCAATGGACAAGACACTTTACTGCTCCGTGTTCCTTCCCCCCCACCCCATCTTTAAAAGAAGGACACCGCCACTTAGTTCCCTCACAAGTGTGTTGGGAAATTAATGTTCATACAATGCTTTGAAAAGCTAAAGTTCTGAGATCTTTTTTATTAAAGTGAAAACTTTCATTCTAAATAAGCACCTACCTGGAACAGCTGGTAGATCAAATTGAGAAACACACTAACATCAGCTGTTTTTTCTCTGGAATTAGTCAGATGCTGGTGAATTGGGCATGCTTGCTGAATATTTGTGTTCATTAAGTAAAATGACAATATTAAACAGCATTTGGAAACAAAATATTACAGTATACTTGGAGAAATGCACTGGACCAGTTAAACTGTCAATACTCTTTTCTTTAACAAGGTTGCTTTCAGACACAGCATGATTGGAAGGCCATGTTTTTAAACATAGAACAGATTGTGGACTTTTCAATTCTCATCACTTGTACAGTATTAGGCTGTAAGCAAACGTATGCAGTGTGCAGGTCAAATTGCCCCCAACTAATTGAACCAATTAAATCAAGCAGGAAGTCATGCCAGATTTGACCTATAACCATGTAGTAGCCCACACCATTGTGGGAACCTTGTTCAATATAGACTCATTCATATGAAAAGCTCACATGCACCTGCCTTCGGAGGACTGGGAGCCAGCAGGAAAGGTTCACCTTTGAGAATGAATAGTAGCTGTCAGTGCCCTGCCTGTGGATCAGCCAATTATACTGAACCCTCACAAAGCTGTCCTACTTATTTTTGGTAAATAGATTTAAGCCCCATCCCAACACGTGCGCTTGGACCCAGCTGTTTCCCAAAATTGTCCTTAATCAGCAAGGGCAATCCAACAGGATGTAAAGAGCGATTTGTAGTTAATTTTTATTATATTACTGCTTAGAGGCCACACCCAACACTGGGTTCAGTGCCAGGCCAATAGTAAGACAATCTCTTCTCCAAAGATTTTAGTCTCAGACTGGGATTTGCAAAGAATCCAAAGAAAAATAAGTATTCAAATCTCACTGAGTATCAGTAGAGTTTGGGTGCCTAGCTCCCTCAGGAACTTTTGCTTGTCTTTCCCTATGTAGTTTGGGTTTTCAAAGGTTGGGAGAAAGGAAGCATTATCCCCATTTTACACATGGAGAATTTAGGCACAGAAAGATAAGTGACTCGCCTGAGGTCCAACAAGAAGTCTATGGAAGAGGAAATAATTTAACCCAATCTACTGAATGAGAGTCCATTGTCTCAACAACAAGACCGTCCTTCCTCTCCAAGCAATACAGAAAGATTCATAGATTCTAGGGCTGGAAGAGACCTCGAGAGGTCATTGAGTCCAGCCCCCTGCCCTCATGGCAGGACCAAATACTGTCTAGACCATCCCTGATAGACATTTATCTACTCTTAAATATCTCCAGAGATGGAGATTCCACAACCTCCCTGGGCAGTTTATTCCAGTGTTTAACCACCCTGACAGTTAGGAACTTTTTCCTAATGTCCAACCTAAACCTCCCTTGCTGCAGTTTAAGCCCATTGCTTCTTGTTCTATCCTTAGAGGCTAAGATGAACAAGTTTTCTCCCTCCTCCTTATGACACCCTTTTAGATACCTGAAGACCGCTATCAGATGAATACATACAGTCTGCTTTCTCCTTAGATTCTCTTCCTCCCACCAGATGATCACTACCTGATTATTTTAAGTCTATAGGATGTCCTAATTTAATAGTTTGGCTGGGGCGCTCTCATCAACTTGAAGCATCACTGCAACTTCTCCTTTCTCTCTTATAAGATGCAACACCAACAAAGTCACCAGAATTGCACCAGCTTTTACCACATCTTAATCTTTGTGTCTGTTTGTGTCTTACTAATGCGTACACAAGTAGGGACGTCAGGGACATAACCTTGCTTCCTTTGTAAGGGGTAAGAAAGTTGCATTTTACAAACAGCTCTAGGTAAAACTTTTTTTTGATTCACAGAAAAATCTGAGAATACTCACACTGTTAATGGAATTTCACAAGTAATATTTGGGGACAAAATGTTTGTTGGGAGAGCATCTCCCATCGACATAGCGCGATGTAGACACCAATGTACATTGACCTAAATTATGTCTACTTCAGTTACGTAATTTACAGTTAAGTAATTTACGTAACTGAAGTAGGGTAATTTAAGTCGACTTACAGATTTAGTGTAGACCAGCCCTAAATGACTTGGCCAGGTAATATAGTCTGTAGCAGAAGAGAAAATTTAACTCAGGTATCCAAAGTCACAGACTAGCACCCTAATCACTGAGCCATTCTTCACCTCTGTTTCATCTTTTAGAAGAATGTAGGGATTGTTTCCTGCATAAATATATACTGTAAACAAGCAATTGCTTTTTTCCAATCTCTTTGACATAATGCCACAGATAACATCTGATACTTCTGCAATCTGAGGAAAGAGAGTCGTTTTGATCAGAAGTTTGTGGCCACAAAGATAAGGCCAGAAAACATCCACGGCTGAATGCGTCTGAATCTTTCATTGCTGAATGTTTGTGTAATTTTGAGATGTTTGGGAGGAACAGATTAAAACAGGTAAAAAACAGGAAAACCCAAAAATGAAGGGCAGAGTGTTGGGCTGGGGGAGTCCAGTACTTGGAGGGGGCAGCGTGTGGGGGAGTGAGGGTGCCCGGTTACTCATGCCGTAGCAGTTGAAGAAGCTTGCTCCTTGCAGGCCGGTAGCTGCTGAGGGTCAGGTGGTCCTGGCTTCCCTGCCTGTCTCACTCCCCCACTGCAAAGCAGCAGCCATCAGCTGGAAGGTACTCACTTCTGCACAAGTGTGCTGTGCAATGTGGTGGGAACTCTGCGAGGGGGACTGAGCTGACAGGTCAGCGGATTTCCAGCACTTCAGAAATGTGGGTGAAAATTGATAAAACCCAAATAATGGGTTTTTTTTTTGTTTTTTTGTTTTTGTTTTTTTTTTAAACAGGATTTTCTTTGGGAAAAATCACTAAAAAACTGAAACCAAAGTACCTTAATTATAACCTAATCAGAAGTGTTTTGAAACATCATAAAGTTCGCATAGAATAATCGTCATGATACCATATGTAAGGGCTTGCACTCACCCGGCGGCACCTCCTGCTGGTTGTTCTCAGGAATTAGCTCATTCCAGCTCCGGAGCACCCTCTGTCAGTCGGTGATCCGCCTCACCTTTGGCCCCGAGTCCCTCCTGGACCCTGGTGCCCCTTTCCAATGGGGTGCTGCCCCCTGGCAGTAACCCCCTTAGTTTCAGGGTCTCCCCTCCCCAGGGACCCCCACCCACAACCCCCACCTTGCCTCAGTATAGGCTACTGCCAGTTCCCATTTAGCCCCATTCACTGGGGCAGACTGCAGTGTATTAGCCACTCATCACAGACAAGGGGTTTTTTTGGACCTGCTGCCTCTGAACCCCAGTACCTCTCGGGGCCCTATGCCAGCCCCTGCAGCCTGGGGCCTCCCTGCTCCCCTGGACTTTCCCCAGCCCTGCTCCCAACTAGGTCCCTGGTTCCCCCTTGCAGCCAGGCCCTTCTCCCTCTGAAGGCAGAGAGAGTCTGTCTCTTTGCTCCTGGATCAAGCCTCTATAGAGCCAGCTGGGCCCTGATTGGAGCATAGCGCCCAGCTGAGGCTGCTTCCCCAGTCAGCCCCGCTGCCTTTCTCCTGCCACAGCCCTCTCCCAGGGCTGTTTTAAACTCTTCAAAGCAGGAGCAGGTGACCACCCCACTACGCCATAATATGTATATTTTCAAATGTGGTGGATGTAAAATGATTGCAAAACAAATAATCTAACACTCTGATTCAAATTCAATAGACCATAATTTGCTGAAGCCACTGAGACCTGGATAATATATAATATACCCAGATTCTACTTCCCTTAAATCCTAGGGCTTGGCTCAGCCTCGTACCATATGTTGCTACTGTAGGGCCCAACCCAGTTGACATCAGTGGGGTTAGTCACATGAATGAAGTTGCTCATGTGCCTGTGGATTACTACTGTCTGCTTTGTCTTCCTACTTCTTTTTTTCCCCTAAAGTAAATGACAAAACTCTATTTCACCCAGTATGTTGAATAGTTAGTCAGACTCTTGAGCTCAAGGGGAAAACAATGCTGACAGAGGTTCCCAATTTTTCACCTTACGTTTACCTTACGGTTCTTGGGGAGCAGGAGTACAGAAGTCAATGGGCATTGATTGCAGCAGTGCTGATTTAGATGTAAGTATAGACATGTCCTTAGTCTCTTCCTGCCCCAGTTCTCCATCTGTAAAGTGGGGATAATAGTACCTCCCTACTTGACTGAGCATTGGGAAGGTAAATATATAAGAATCAAGAGTTCATACCTGAAGTAGCTTCACACACATTGAACAAGATGAGTAAAAAGAGTCTTAGAAGGCTATCAGTGACAGTCCTAAAGAGGAGCATCTCCACATCATGCATGGCACCAGATGATGACCTTTTGTGGTCCCTTCCAGTCCTACAATTCTATGATAGCTTTATTTATTCCCCTCAGAGATGGTTATCTGAAAGTAACCCTGTCCACCCCTACCTGATCCTGCACTCATGTCAGCCACACCCCATGATAAATGGCATTGAAAATTACCAATAGATCAGGGGTCTCAAACTCAAATTACCACAAGGGCCGCATGAGGATTAGTGCATTGGCCCGAGGGCTGCATCATTGACCCCGCCCCCTCGCTGCCCTTGGCCCCGCCCCCACTCCACCCCTTCCATTAGGCCCCGCCCCTTCACCTCCTCCCCTGTGCACACGGCTTCCCGCTCCTCCCCCCTCCCTCCCAGAAACCACGAAGCCGCCAGACAGCTGTTCTGGCGGCGGGAACTGCCAAAAAATTGGGGGGGGCAGGGGGCACGGAGAGCCCTGCGGGCCGCAGGGAAGAGCTCCCCGGGCCTCATGAGACCCGCAGGACGCTTGTTTGAGACCCCTGCAATAGATCTAACAAGCACAGGAGCATGGACATATGATTGATGTTGGTCTGAGGAGATAATCCATTAGCACTATACATAATTTCCATTCCATATCAAGGCCTTAAGCCCAAAAGACTAGAGGAAATCACATGCCAGAGGAGTAAGCCTGTTGTCACAATCTTAATAACTTTGCCAAAAGCTTGTTTAAAGGAGGTATTAAACTTACAGAGAACAGGAGCTTGTACGATGCAGCCACCTACCCAGAAAATAAGGGATTTCCATCCTTTTTATTCTTTAAATATAAATTAATATAGTTGCATATAAACAAATAAGTAAAATACAGCAACAAATCAAAGACAAAACCTCAGAGCAGAACTCTAAAGAATAGTGTCACTCTTCCATTCAGCTAATACGCAATAGCCTACTCTATACTGTGTAGCATATTCATTACTTAGAGTGGCTTTTTTCCTCATGCCTCCAGTCCAGGAGAGCTTTTACCCTTCAACCACTGGTTATTTCCCACATGGTTTTGCTAAAAGGAGAAAAGTCTTTTCCTCTTTCAGCTCTTGCAGATGAACTTGATGTTAATTGATCCCAGGTGTTTCTTTTTTACATGCCAGCTCTGCACCTCATTTTTAGCTTAGGCTTGTAGAAACTAATCAATCTAATATAAGTGCAAAGATGACAAGTATAAAAGTCAGGAGGTGTGTGACTGGTAACAGGGGAAACTTTCTCTACTCACTTCTACACATAATTTCATTTATACCATGGAGAGAGATGCCTTAAATTCCTAATAAAATTCACACATTGCCCTTGTTTATAAAAATCTGGGATCAATTACTAAGAGTCATAATGGAAGGTTACATCAGCCTTCTGGACTCAGACACTTGCGTATCTCCACGGACAATGGACACTGGTATTCTCCTTTGGATTTCACCAACCATGGGTCTGTTTCACACATGGTAAAATGGACTTCATCCAAATAAGATTCATGGTCCTAAAGGGGCTAATTATATAAGCAAAGCAGCTTGCACAGATGTTCAGTGCCCTTTAAGAGTGCATTTTTCTGTATGAATAATATGGTGACTCTTTTCAAAGAATTATGCATGCATTTAGACATGCTCTACATGAGACAGCTTTCAGCCTGCTTAAAACGTAAGCAGGTATAGATTTTGGCAACTTGTACACAGTGCCGGCTCTGGCTTTTTTGCCGCCTCAGGCAAAAAAGCCACCCGCTGCCCCAGCCGGCCGGGGCGCCAGCAGGGAGCGCACCATGCCCGCGGCCCCGCTGCCCCAGCCAGGTGGCATGCCCCACTCTCCCCCGGCCGGGGCGCCGGGCGGCATGCCCCGATCTTCCCCAGCTGGAGGAGCGCCGCAGGTAGGGCGGCATGCCCCACTCTCCCCTGGCCGGACAAGTGCCGCGGGGAGGGCGGCATGCCCGCCCGCGGCTCCGCTCTCCCCCGGCCGGGCGCCGGCGGGAAAGAGTGCCGCCCCCCGCGGCTTGCCACCCCAGGCATGCGCCTGCTACGCTGGTGCCTGGAGCCGCCCCTGCTTGTACAGTTCAGTGGCTTTATAAAGGAGTCTCAGAGTGTCATTCTGCTATAGTGCCCACTTGTTGCTCTTGTATCTCAGTTTCACACCAGCACCTTTTTTGCATCTGTGGCAAGGAATATTGAAATTAGGTCCTGGATGCTCAGCACCTGGATTCAAGTGGAAGGGACCAGGGAAACATTAAACTGCATCTTTAACCACACGATGACCACATGTCGGTGAATGAGTATGAAAATGTGCCAGTTTCTTTACAATACATCATTCCCCCCAAAAAATTGTATTTTCCCATGGATAAGACACTTTCTTTCTGGACTCATCAAATGCCTGACATGGCCTCACCGCAAGGCAGCACATCCAAACATTGTTAATTGGTTTTTGAATCTTAAACACCTTCCTGAAGGAGGACTCTCTGCCTTTCCACAGCACTGAATGTTCTCGTCTCTGCAGATGAACCACTCCATAAGTGGGGAGGTGTTTACCCTGATAAGTTTGGACTGGAACTATTTATACTAATTATAACCCTGAAGCTGTGGAAAGGGTATCTTGCTACACTGGTGACCGTGACTCATGGCTAAGCTAGAGGAGTGAGTGGCAGAGCATTTCTCTGTCCTGGCAAGGCAAGAGCTATGGTTAACTGGTACATGTGATAATTCACCCTGGTTCTGGCTTGACAATTGAGTGGCCCCTTGGTGGATTAATAGACCGAATAGTTCATTTGTGTCCAAGACATACTGAACTGTAGTTATGTAAAAACAAATAGATTTAACACTTCCTTAAATGCAGCTTGTTTCTCATCACTCTGCGTTATTATTCTTTATAGGTACTCTAGTAGATACAGAGCCAATGGAATCCAGCCCTCACGACTCCATCCACTCTCATAAAAATAAAGAAACAAATGGATGCACAAAGAAACAATAAGACAACCTGGACCCAATGGTGGTCTGAAAGGCGGCCACCTCCATCTCTGCATCTTATGCTTACAATTGCCAGAACTACAACTGAACTGTGCTGCCTAGCTATTCCTGGGCAGGCCCTGCAGAATTCTAAATATACCATAAGATGTTCATCCCTGTAACCACAGCCACAAACCAGTAGTGTGAGGATGCTTTGCACATGTGCAGCCACTGCACCTTAAAACCTATGCACATCTTCTGCCTGCTTTCCCCCCCCAAAATATCAGTACATTTCAGGATTCGAGCCCTTGGAAGGCTCTTGAAATTGGTCCAAAATATCTGTTTATTATGACCACTGATATAATTGCAGGGCTGAATCTAACTATCTTAATTCTCATTTTTAACACAGATGTATCCTGGGAATGTTACTTGTTCAGAGCAGGGGACAAGGAGACAATCCTTCATGATCAAGTTCAGGGTAGGCTGTTCCACACAAAAATGTTTACTAATAAATAATCTAGCACTCTTAAAATGTCATAGTATTATAATAACTACTCAATCCAATAAAGACATCATCATATAAGTGACCCATAATGTAATATAAGTTGTCTACATCCCAGTCCTCTGCTTGAACCTCTGAAGCTCTTTCCTTATAGTCAGCAGGTGGAAAAAAGTTTCCATATAACAGTAAACAAGTGAGGGAAGATAAGTTCTGCTGCTGTGAAAAGAAGGCAGCTGGGATTTCCAGCTTTGTTTCCTTTCTTAGAACCTGTAAGAATATACCAAGTTAATTTTCCAGTTTCCTTGGTAACCCTTCTGTGAAAGGGAGGATACTAGTAGAGATTGTGAGGAAGGAGAGACCTGATGAAAAAAAATACAGTTTCAAATGTTTCTTCATGAAAGTGAGTTAAGAATGCTTAGCTCTATTAAGACAAACTTTTGGTTTCAGTGGTTTGACATTTCTCCAGATTGGTTTCAATGCAATATAACTCTTCTTCAGAAATACTTAGCATGATCCCCACCCCCCATGAAAAAACAAAACACAGGTGTCTCATAATTGCCTCTTATATGGATGAGCGTGTTAGTATGGGCCACAAACCAATTTACTGTAGCATGTTTGGGTAGAAGAATGATCATCACAACTGCACACCACTGGGGCATCTACACTAAATATGGTCAGAAATGAATTTACCAGAAGAGAGGTGGGAACACATGTACTAGAGCTGTGTGAAGAAACAAATCTGTGCGGACATAAGACTTTAGGCTTCAACCCTAGGAGCAGGAATACATTGAGATCAGTCTCTTTCAAGTTATTTTCCCCCATCCCCAGATTTTTTTTTATTCTTTCTAGTTTAGAGAAATGCATCCAGTGCTACAACTGCAGTTGAAATCTATAAAATAATGTGTACATAATTCTATTTAGAGCGGTATCACCATACAAACCCTCCCAAGCCCACCAAAACTAAAAAACACTTCTCCCTTGTTGCCTTTTTGTTGCTTTCTCAACTGATCCCCTCACAGAAACCCTGGGAAAGAAGATAGGTCCTGCCAAATGCTTGAGTCAATAGACAAATGTTCTAAATCAGGGAGGGAATGAGCTCTAGACTAGAGATCCTTTCACATTGAAAATGCCCTGCTAGCAAGGAGCTCTCATTTAAACCAAGGACTGCTAATTTGAGTGCCTGAGGCAATTGCCATGGGACTATGAAAAGAGGCAGTCTCTAAAACTTTAAGCTGTACCCAGAAACATAGTAGACACTAATTCAGACTACAGGGCATAGGTGTCTTGCCAGGAGATATCCATAAGTAAGCAGGAAACTGCATTCTGCACCAGCTGAAGTTTTAGATCTAGAGATTCATATCTAGGCAGCATGCATTATAGAAATTCAACCTGGGTTCCTTGGTGAACAATTATCTATGCAAAAATTCCTATACTACAGGACTAGTGATAACTTGAACTGCCCCTGGAAATAATTGAAACTGACTTTTTCTAAGTAATTTCATATACTTTACTTATTTCAATGAAATGGTCAAATAACTTGAACAAATAAAACATGTCTCAATGGTTTAAATCATTCACCCCATACAGGTAAGTAGCAGCATTAGGGGCTCTATTTCAGGTGGTGGTCATCCCTGCCCATGCTAGCCCCAGGTCTGACTGGCTCTGATTGATAGCACCAGACAAGGTCCCCTGCTCAGGGTACTGAGGGAAGGCCAAGAGCAGACCCAGTGAACGAGATCCAAGTTCCCAAATGGTAGTGAAGGTGAATAACTGTAGATGCATACATGGCACAGGGCGGAAGAGGAGTTAGATCTTCAGAAACATTGTCCACATCCTCAGGAACCAATGTCATCTGGCAGAAAAATTCCCAGGAAGGGGTATGGTTCACCCCCTCCATGCCCTCAAAGGCACCTCCCGAGTCCCAAAGAGGCAGAGCAAAATAAAGGGGCATCCAGCCATGACAAACTGCGACAACAGCACCAGGGATAAACTCCTGTTATTACCAGCTCCCAGAGGAGGAACATGGTTTGCACCGGAAAGGCTCAGCCCTGATGGCCCTAGCTCCCCAGAAGTCCAAAACAGACTTCAAAGGTGCATTCTGTGTTGCCACATGCAATGTGTTAACACTGAATGGTACTGCATACACGACAACCCTTGCCAAAGGACTCACCCATTACAAGTTTGTAATCTCTGGCATCACAGAGGCTTGCCTGCCACAAAATGATCAAATCCCTATGGAAGGATTCCATTTCTACAGGACACACCATATTCAAGGTGTGGCACTTGTTATTAGACAACCTCTAGCACAGACTTTAACCACGTGGAACCCAAGCTCCCCACTCTTAATTTATGCTCGACTTCAGCACAGGCATGGACACTTATCTTTCATTGTTGCTTATGCACTACTAGAAGATGCATCGTCTGTGGAAAAAAAAGACATTCTACCACCAACTAGCAGCAAACATCCAGTCAACCCCACCACATGCCACTGCTCATGCTCAGAAATTTCAGTGTTGTGACTGGCTGTGATCGAACTGGGTAGGGAAACATGATATTGTAATAGTAGGATTTTAGTGGTATTATTTAAAAACAAAACCAGTTCATCTTAAACCTACAAAACAAGAGTTTTACAAACCAGGAGTGTTGGTTTAGGTTCTAAACACTACACATATTTATACAATATATTTATATACTTATATTATTTTTTCTTAACATCCCTTACACTGCTTTAATTTTTAGACAGCTGTACATAGATTACATTTATATACATTTGGGGGCAGTTAAGTTCCAATAGAAACCCTTTATGTTTTTAGCGAATTTCACTAAATTGTTCATAGTAAAATGATTTAAAATCAGATTGTCTCTTTGCCTGGCTTATTTACAGACATTCCGTTGGAAAAGGGCCCATTTTTCCTTAAGAATGCTGCAAAGAAACCAAGAATTCTCTTTCTATTACACTTTTCCTTTTTAACATTTTTACAACGTTCAACTGCTTAGTTCCCTCCAGCCTCTGCAGAGTTAACTTCTCGCTCTCTTTCCTTAAATCACATGCTTATCTCCCAAAATGACACCTTCATCAACTCAGATTTCACCATTCCAAGTATTGTTCCAGGGATCTGGAATCCCCATGCCTGTACTTATTTTTTTTTTCTTACTCCTGCCACTATGTCCTCAGGGCTTCCAACCTGTTTTCCAATTTTTTTATCTGTTGCCTGCCTGCTTGTCTGGGCCTGATCCTGCTTTCCTCGGTGAACCGTCCCTTTTCACGGACACAGGCTTTGTTCCACTACCAATTTAGCAAGGAAGGTGGGCTCCTCAGCTAGCCCCCACCCCACCTGGTCCCTTTCCTTAAACATTTCTTTCAAAATTGCAAAATCACCACAATATCATGCACAAAAAATACTACACCGCCCAAACGCCTATATCCTTCAGAGTTTGGTTTAACAGAGCAAGATCTGTTTACTTTTGAACAAAGTATCATCTTTGGATTGCTTCCTTTTAAAGATTTCTTACACAGGTGCTACCACTATTTGCCCACACTCCTATATCCTTTAGAGTTGGGTCTCACATAGAAAATACCGCCTGAACATATTTATGAATCTCTTTTACCTTTATAACTCTTCCGTGCCCATGCTGGCACTTACAAAACACAAAAGTCTATACCCACTAAAAAGAACTCTGGCTAACAGAGCAAGAGAGGGGAACACTAAGCCCCCTACCTTTTGGGCTTGATCCTGCTACGACTGAGGGTATATTCACCTATGCAATTTTTCCCTGATAGATGGGTAGGAGTGAGGACTCTAACCCTCCTCCTTATGGTCTAGCACTTCTAGAACTGGGGGTGTGCACACCTGAATGATTGATCACTTTATACATATGGGATACTGTTAAATATTGCTAAAAGGTATGTTCAACAATCACAGTGCATGTCTTCCCCCTTTTGCAATTCTCCACCAAAAATGTTATGCTCATAAGAAGCACATGGGATCTTTTTCAGGGGAAAAAGCAATACGCCGCATTTATTGAAGATACAACAATTAGCATATGCATTCAATCACACCACACACACACTGTCCCGCCAGTCAATTTATAGTTACCAGTACAGAGTCCAGATCAATCTAGTGGTCAACTAGGTTGATCACAGGGAGGAGCCGGGTTCCGTCGGTCATGACACAATGCTCCGGGGAAGTCTTGGCAGGGCGAACCCAAAGTTTGATGGCAAGGCACCCTGTTTATATAGTGATTTTCCTTCATTGAGACCAATGAGTTTTGCTCCATCATGCTGTAATCAATTGTTGTTTGACAAGTGCTTGTTTTCTTAAATTGTCCTTCTCATTCTTTATCACAGCTATCTTGTCCCCATTGATAGGTGTCTGTCTCATCTTTAGAGTCGTCCATCTGCCCTCCTCTGACATTTCAATAGGGGTGTGTTTCAGCATCCTGGCGCCCTTGCGTCTATCTCCAGTTCCTCCCTCATACATCTGGCTCAGCGATGGCCTTCACATGTATCTCTTTACACATACAGTCCTCATTCACACACAAAACAGAATTAATTTACACAGAACATTTTAAACACGAACATCAAGTTTCAATGCACAAGAAAACAATCATGGCATTCTTGTACTTATTTTAAAATGCTAAACCCACAACAAAGTAGTGACCTTAAAATGCCTGTTATTGCCTTGAAATTAGCCCAGACACAGATTCCGGCTGATGCATCTTTTCCAAATGGTCCACTGGCCATTCCTTTCTGCTATTCAAAAAGGGTGGCTGGCAGGATATGATCAACTCATACACCAATACATTTAATACATGCTATATTATCATCTCATTATTCTTTATCCTTCATTCTAAATCATACTAAATAGAAACATAAAATCCTACTATTACAATATGTCCCCTTTTGTTCAGGTTCCCCAAATACCGCAACCACTTGGCTTCTGACACTGTGTGTGCTACTAAGGGTTGCTCTGTCATGGGCTCCTGGTTCAGGCACCTCAATAAGCATAGCTGGAGCTGGATTTCAAACCAGGAATGTGCTATGACAGAAATTGACCACATCCTCATCCAAAATTGCTCCATAGTGAAATCTCACTTGGTCTTTAGCAGCACAGAAACACCAGCAAACTCAGCCCCTAGACTAGTTGCCACTCAGCTCCCACTGCATCTTCCAACTCCTCACAAGCCAGGTGTCCATCAACAGCACAATGCCCAACGTCATTCCAAGGATCCTGTTGAAGCCATGGAATACATACAGGTCATCGAAAATCACATATATAATTTCGGTATGCTCTTGGATGACATGAAAATAGCATTACATGTACCACTCCAGGCAATGTCACATACCCCTGCTGAAACAATCAGCTTTTGATCAGCAAGCAACCCTGGCTTTCTGAAGAGGCTTTTGATGTTAATGAAAAAGGCAGAAGCATGCAAACAGGGAATGGTCTCATCAGCAGATGAGGTCCTGGACAAATGGAAAACACATTATGAAAGTATACTGATCCATGTGTTACAGTTCAGGGCAACTGCACCTATTTTTCCCCCTCCATGGTCCACCAAGGGCACCAGCATTTGTTCCTGGCTCCTCAACCATCACTTTTCCTGGGTGGAGACCAGGACATCTCTCCCTCCTTATCAGAGATTTTTCCAGGATGCACATACTGCCTGTACTGTGATATCCCCAGCAAACCAGACTGCCTGAACAGTCCAGCATCTGTGCTTTGCTTTCTTTTGGAAGGCTTATGAGCAGCTTGATTACCAGCAGTTATAGTTTACCACACAGCCCTTTCAAATCAAGCACATTTATTCTTAAGGTGAAACCATTTCAAAGAGAATATATTAAAATAATAAAAGAACCTACATTGTCATTAATAAGCTTACCAAGGACCACACCAGCTCCAACATGTGATCTTGTAGGAGTCATTCCTTCAAACTCCACAACGGGGATTTTCTGTGATTACAAGTTCATTACAGCCTTAACTGAGAACAAGCACACCCATGAATAGTTCAGTCTTTCCTTTATACATCTTGGGCCTTTGATCTTGGTCTCATGTAACAGGTGATCAGCAGACATTGGCCCCACTCCTCAGGGCATAGCTTTAAAAGGCTGGCTTTTTGCATAATTGGGGATGGGGAATTAGCATTCACTTTCCCCTAGAGATTTCCCAGGATATCCACTTCACATGTATGGTCCCAAGAGACCATTCTTGTCTGCCACATTGTTCAATATAGTCCTTTGATTATCCAGACCCCCAATAATACATAAACCATTCATTTAATATGGACCCCAACACTAATTGAACTTAATTCAGTAAGGTCTCCCAAGGATCAGGCAGGAAATTGCCCTGTCACACCACACACCTGCTGATGACTGTCCAGAGCTATGTGACCTTCAACAGATCCAGGGACAAACATTGCTCCTCCATCCCTTGAGGAAGTACAAAAAGTCATCCAAATGTTATAGAATGGATGTGTTGCTCAACCTGAGGGTATTCCACCTGAGCTGCTCAAGAGTGCCTTGGAACCAGTGAGCATCGGCCTACATCATAGTGACCCTGTACAAAGGAAAAGAATCTTGCATCAAGTATGGTAGCTACAGGCCAATCTCCTTGCTATCAGTCTCTAGAAACATCTTTGTTAATATTCTTGAGAGATATCATCATCATCCACAGCAATCAAGTTTTACTGCTGGTCAGTCTTTACCCTCCAGCTTCTGGCTCAGTTGAAAATTTAACTGCCTGCTTCTTGTGGTATATATCAATATCAAAGCAGCTTTTGATTTGGTTGACAGGCTACCATTTCACCTCACACTTAAAGGAGTTGATGTCCTAAATGTTCTGCTAAAGCTGGTGTGCAATCTTCACAACAGAACAGGAATGAGTATGCATTGGTTCACGGCTTTCACTGTGTTTCTAAAAACCTTAGGTGTGCGATAGGGACGTATTCTCACCCAGCCACTATTCTGCGAAACTATCAGCTGGATATTACGTCTTGATGCTCCACATGCCAGAATCAAGGTTGGTCAATAAATGTTCACTGACCAAGACTATGCCAAAAATGTTGCCTTGTTTGTGGCAAAAACAGAGAATTTCAGCCCTGTCCTTCAAGGTTTCCAAGACACCTTCATTGAATGTCTCATGGCAGAAGACCAAGGTCCAGAACCTCAAACTCAGAATCCCTGGTGCAGGTAAGGTTGAGCACTGTGTAGAGAATTGATGAATTCTTCTCCATAGGTCGCAAGCAGAGTTCAAGTGGTTACAACAAACGGGATGTCCTCTGACAAATAGGTTTCACCGCCTCCTGCAGGAAGTCCACATCTCACTTATGGATGAAAAATGCCTCTGCCATGAGATAAAGTTCAGAATATATAAAATCTGTGTACTGCCTGTACAACTATATGGGTCATAGACCTGGATCCTCTTACAGGCAGACTTGGAGCAGCTAGAACATTCCATGCACGCTGGCAATGCCAAATCCTGAACATAAAGTGGTTTGACTTTGTGCAAAATGTCATAGTTTCGCAGAGACCTAGCCTTCCTCCAATCACTCACTACATTCAAAAGCGGTGTTGCATGCTCTTCAGCCATGTCGCCACGATCGACAAAAACACGCCAGCACTCCGTGCTCTCAAACTGTCCATCAATGCACAAAGGGGTGCATGCCTTGACCCTACCTGTTGGGCTACCCCAGAGATTCATGGATTTGCAAGATTGAGCCATATCTGGGAACTTCACTACATGATGCCTGGTATGATGTCATCAATCATGGTCACTCTGGCTTGCAGAGTGGTCCTCAATAGATTGTGTGTGTTTGTCATTCACCCGGTTTCTAGAGCTGTTCAAGCAATCTGCAGACATACTGAATCATTTACATTTTTGCTGCTGCTTGTGAAGTAGCAATAGGGGATAGGATCTATTGCATCAGGAGTAGCAGCCATAAAAGACTCATAACACATTTACTCACTTACACTTATGCAGTAGGATCAGAATCTGGCTCGTATTAAAAAGCACCATTTCTAATGACAGAGAACCCTTCACAGCTTGTTTCAAACATTTCCCTATGCATGGAAAACCTTAGCAGCTCCCTAAAATAAGCTGTGATATTGTTAAAATGTCAACAGCTCTGCTGGTCAACTTTCCAACAACAACGGTGCTAGGTTTATTTGCAGTTACATACACATGCACTGTCTGTTCACTCTGTCTTCCTGCCTTTTATTGTGCATGCAGTAGATTGAAATGTAAAATGAAAATCTCATTCAAACAAGGTTCTTCTGTATTTCAATGTTCCACCTGCTCACAAAACTGCAAGCAGCTAGCAGAGTGGACAGATAGCATGACAAAACTATATCTTGTTAGCAAGCTTAAGAGTTTCCAGGTCCCCCACAGCTACGCTTTCTAGGTGTGATATCAACAACCTTGTCAATATGCTTTTTCTAGTTCAGGATTCAATAGTGAAACAACAAACAAACAAAACAAAAGCGAAGCAAAGCAAAGCAAAGCAAAAAAAAGAGGGGAGTAACACATACAGAACCTAATACATTGCCAGTATGCCACATTTATAAATAGGTAATAAGCTATGTGCCCAAGCCTGCACAAGGACAGGCTGAAAGCAGTTGGATTCTGCACAGATGCTGAATCCATCCAAGCTAATAGATCCCAATGCAGGATGGGAGCTGTAGTGGGGCACCTGCCCCAATCCAAGAGAGCAGGGGTTAAAAGCAGCCCTTGGAGGAGGCTGTAGCTGGACCCAATGAGAAAAGGGATTAAGAGCAGCCGAGGGATGCTGGCTGAGTAGCTGGCCACAGGTGCTGGGGAAGGGCAAGAGGAGCTCCAGCCTGGTAACTCCCCAGGCTGAGGCCTTGCTGAAGGCCTAAGGAGGTACTGCGGCTGCAGAGGTGTAGCCCGGGGATAGGCAGAGGCAGCTGGTCCAACCCCCTTGCCAATGATGAGTGGCCATTACAGACTGCAGTTTGCCCCAGAGAAAGGGGGCTAGATGATGACTGGCAGTAGCCACTGAGGCAAGGTGGGCTTAGAGCAGGGATTGGCAACCTTTGGCATGCAGCCCGCCAGGCAAAACCCCCTGGCGGGCCAGGCCGGTTTGTTTATCTGTCGCGTCCGCAGGTTTGGCCGATCGTGGATCCCAAGGTTCACCGCTCCAGGCCAATGGGGGCTGTGGGAAGCAGCGCGGGCCGAGGGATGTGCTGGCTACCACTTCCCGCAGCCCCCATTGGCCTGGAGTGGCGAACTGCGGCCAGTGGAAGCCGCGATTGGCCAAACCTGCGGACGCGGCAGGTAAACAAACCAGCCCGATCCCCCAGGGGGTTTACCCTGGCGGGCCGCATGCCAAAGGTTGCCAATCCCTGGCGTAGAGAGTTGGGGGTTCCCCTGGGAGGGGGAACCTAGAGAGTCGGGGTACTACTGTGGGCAGAACCCCAAGGTAAAGGGCACCGGGGTCTGGGAGGGACACGGGGCCTGAGGCAGGAGAGACACCAACCAGCAGGAGGCGCTCCGAGTGCTGGAATGAGCTATTCCCAAACTGATCATCAGGAGGCACTGTGCCAGTGAGTGCACATCCTGCGACAGGAGCATAAGATGTCTATTGAATATGGTGATGGTTCTACGTCAAATAGGCACAAAAGTGAAGGTGCATCTTTTGTAAAACAAAAGGTGCCAAAGGCATTTAAAGCTGGTGACGCCTTCTGCAATGCTGAGGAACATATTTTCTGCAACAGATTGTTACTCAACTGTGGGCACAAGTGATGGTATAGTGGCATCTTCTTATAGGGAATTTGCTGTGCAAATGTTCAGATATAGTCATGCAGCAGAATTTAGACTGGCCCACACTTTCAGAAATGTCTAAGTGCTTTAGTTTTTGACTGCTGATGTTTCTAACTGGGCACCCAAGAATTAAGGGATCCAATATTAGAGGACATTTTGGAAAAATTTATGTTCCCACATGAGAGAGTTATGTGCCCACAACTGAGAGTTATCTAAACACCTATCTTTCACTTGGATTTGCAACTGATGGCACCTACCAATTGGGAACACAACTGACTGCAGGCACAACCAGGGCTGGCTCTAACATTTTTGCAGCCCCAAGCAAAAAATAAACAAAAACAAAAAAAAACCACCCAAAGCGCCGCCCCACCAAAACAACAACAAAAAAAAAAACCCCAGTGTTGCGCCGTAACAAGCCCCCCCTCCCCCTGCGCCTCTCCAGGCCGCAGGAGCACCGCCGGGTGGGCGGCACGCCCATCTGCGGCCCCGCTGTCCCCCGGCCGGAGGAGCGCCACAGGGAGGGCAGCATGCCCACCTGCGGCCCCGCTGTCCCCCGGCCAGAGGAGCACCGCGGGGAGGGCAGCATGACCGTGCCGCCCCACCCCAACAGCGCAGCAACACACCACCATCCCCAGTGCCCAGGGGAAAAAACCCACCCCTCCTGAGCGCTGCTGAAGTATGTTTTTTTGTTTTTGTTTTGTTTTTAAACTGAGCTGCTGCCCCAAGATAGGTGCCGCCCCAAGCACATGCTTGGTAGGCTGGTGCCTGGAGCTGGCCCTGGGCACAACACTTCAGTTGCAAAATTAGAGGTCTCCTTGAAAATTTAGAAAGGTGAAATTAAAGACCTCTGTCATGATACTCTTACTGCTCCTCTCCAGGTCAAATTTTCACAGAGCTGCCAACGTTCTGTTTTAGAAATATTTGATCTACTAGGGCACTTTTTGAAGATTAGTGTTTTTTTAAAAAATACCACTCTATCTCCTCTCTGAAATTTGAATCGGGTAATTAAAATACCAGTGACAGAGCTGGATACCAATTATGTGATATTAGAATGATTTCCTGTGCTTCAGCCTGTCTGTAGTTGCCATAGCAACTGTAAGGTGCCGTGTCATGTTTCTTATCTGCAGAACAAAATACACTCATCACATGAAATGTTAGTGTTTCTGCGTAAAGCTTTTTCCTAGTTATAAACCTAATTTCTGAATGAATTGTTTTATTTACGCTAAGCATATTTTATTTTCACCTTTTTTGCCCACTTTTAGAGTGAACCTTTACTGGACAGAGGGATGAAAGAGAAGGAGTAAGTTATGCTGATACAAGAGTTTATTGCAAGTGTAGCATGCTTTGGTTTCCTATCTGTGGAATGCTCTGTAAGCACAGCATGACTGCTACTTGTATTCAATAAGAGAGGCTAAGGTGACCTCTATGGGCCAAAATGGGTGGCTGTTCCCCTGTTAACTGGATAATAGGAGAAGATTGGGGAAACATGTTAAAATTTACCTGTGAAAAGAGTCAAGGAGCAGAGCACTGAGTCTCCCAGGGTAATTTATGCTGTAGACTTATTCCAACTGCTTGATTTTTCAGAAGAGGTTCATGTGGGCTATTTTCTCCCCACATTCAATTAGTGGTAACATCTTACCTCAAGGGTTATTGATAATGTGGGGAAGAAGGCACAGAATGTATTTCATTTAAATGAAAGTATCATATTCTGCATGTCCTTAATTTCAGTTCAGGAAAAATCCAATGTACATGTCACATACTATTTTTGTAATATGTTTTGGTGCATATTATGCACACACAAAAATGCTGGGCTTACGTTACCTTTGATTTTTATTTCCTATATCCATATAAATAATTGCAAGTGGAATATATTGTCTTTTGCATTGTCTGAGATGGTTTTTTGTTTGTTGGGGTTTTCTGGGAGAGGGTTAGCTTCTCTTGTACAAAAACCTCACCATGATTAACCCAGTTTTGTCTTGATTAAAAGAATTGTAGGCTTTAAATGTGATACTGTAATTTAATAAAATAGTATACAATTGATGTGCTTAATGATATCTTCCTTGGTTTTTGCTTCAAAAGGAATAGCAACCAGTAAAACTCTGCCATCACTTAAATCATGTTGTAAATGTTTCACAATACATTTCCATACAGTCATGGGGTAAGGAAAATCCTCTCATGGATCCGTAACTGGTTAAACGATAGAAAACAAAGTGTAGGAACAAAGAGTCAGTTTTCACACTGGAAACAGGCAAATAGTGGGACCTCCGAAAGATCTGCATTGGGACTTGTGCTGGTCAACAAATTCATAAATGATCTGGAAAAGTGGGTAAACAGTGAGGTGGCAAAATTTGCAGATGATACAAAATTACTCAATATAGTTTAGTTCGAAGCTGACTGAAGAATTACAAAGGGGTCTCACAAAACTGGGTGACTAGCCAACAAAAAGGCAGATGAAATTCAGTGTCAATAAGTGCAAAGTAATACATAGAAAATCTAATCCCAACCATACACAAAATTATGGGATGTAAATTAGCTGTTACCACTCTAGAAAGATTTTGGAATGATCATGGATAGTTCTCAGAAAACATCCACTCAATGTGCAGTGACAGTCAAAGAAGCTAGCAGAATGTTAGGAACCATTAGGAAAGGGATAGATAAGACAGCAAACATCATAATGCCATTATCTAAACCCATGGCACCCCCACACATTGAATACTGCATCCAGTTCTAGTCACCTCATTTTAAAAAAAGATATATTAGAACTGAAAAAGTATAGAGAAAGTCAACAAAAGTGATTAGAGGTATGGAACAGCTTCCATACAAAGAGAGATTAAAAAGTTAGATGGTTCATCTTAGAAAATAGATGACAAAGGGTGGTTGTAATTAAGGTCTATAAAATCATGAATGGCATAGAGCAAGTGAATAAGAAAGTGTAATTTATCCTTTCACATAACGCAGGAACTAGGGGTCACCCAATGAAATTAAGAGGCAACAGGTTTAAAACAAAAAAAGAGGAAGTATTTCTTCACACACTGCACAGTCAACTGTGGAACTTGTTGCAAGGGAATGTTGTGAAGGCCAAAAGTATGACTGGGTTCAAAAAAGAATTAGATACGTTCCTGGAAGATAGGTCCTTCAATGGCTATTAGCCAAGATGGTCAGGAATGCAACCCTATGCTCTGTGTCTGTAATCCTCCATCTGCCAGAAGCTGGGACTAGATGACAGGGGATGGAGCACTTGAAATTGCTTTGTTTTGTTCATTCCCTCTGAAACGTTGATACTGGCCACTGTCAGAGACAGGACACTGGGCTATACGAACCATTGGTCTGACCCCCATATAGCCATTTTTATGTTCTTACCTTCATAGAGATTCCAAGCATCCAAAACCAGGTATATTTCAATGGAAAATGATTTTCAAAATATAAATTTTGCTGAGCTCAACAGTATACCAAGTAATCTTACCCTTAGCCCAGGTTCTGCCATCCACACTCTTACTGGGAACCACCTTACTCTAAGTGAGCCCCATTGAAATGAGGCTATTTGTGGAGTAAGATGTTACTCAGACGTAAGGGTGGCAGAGTCTAGTATTTAGAGAGCTTCTTTTACATAGCATCTCAGATTCCTATATGAAGCAAGATGAGAAGAAAGTGAATATATCTGATAAAGATTTAAACCTAGATTTAAAAGTCTGTGTACATTAATCTATTCTTTATTTTGCTCTTCCAAAAGCAAAGATCCAACAAAAAACCCTGACTCCTGTTGATACCAAACAAACCCTAGAAAAAAAATCAAAACACAAATTATGAAGGGGAGTAGAGAAAATAGTTAGCTTAGTTATATGTAAGAAACCAAAGTCTATGGCAGTGGTTCTCAACTGTGGTCCACCGCTTCTTCAGGAAAAGCTCCTAGCGCGCCGGGCTGGCTTATTCACCTGCCGTGTCCGCAGGTTTGGCCGGCCATGGCTCCCAATGGCTGCGGTTCGCCGCTCCAAGCCAATGGGGGCTGCAGGACGTGGTGGACAGCTCATCCCTCGGCCTGTGCTGTGTCCCGCAGCCCCCATTGGCCTGGAGCAGCAAAGCATGTATTGAAATTACACAGACTGTACTGTACTGGTTTGCTCAGCAACTAAAAGATTTAAAACTAGAGATTCTAGCGGAACAGACTGCACTGGTTTGCTCATCAACTAAAAGAACTATATTGATTACAATATTTTCCCTATGACATAATTTCAATACATGCTGATAAACAGAATTTCTGATGCTAGATATATTAGCAAAATGTGATGATCTCCACGGATGTTAAAAGGCCAAGGTAGGCACTTAGTTAAGTTCGTCAAGCATGTCCTTGGCAATATGTTATTTTCATTTATTATATATTGCTGTTAAAAAGACAAATGGTGTGCAAGCTAGGAAATAGCAAATTATGCTTGACTCTAATGGTAGAAAGTGACAAATTAACTTTTTCTTCTCAATCATTCTTCAGTACATTAGTCAAGTATATGAATGAACTCAAACTTTGAGCCGCGAATCATTCAACATTTATGGCTATCAAGTTCGTAAGAGTTGGAACTACAACATGGTTGAAAAAGCATTACTTAAGGTAATCTGATCAGCAGCATCTTGTGTGAGAACTTGTCCTAATTATATGGAGTAAGTTTAGTGAAAATGTAAAGTCAGACTGTTAAATTTACTTCATTTACTTCAGCTGAGGTTACTGTCATCACAGGATAAAATTTCGGATGCTATTTTCCATTCAAATGAATAAGGAATTTAGAACACTCTTGAAAGCCTTCCCACAGCTAGTAAGACAGTTTGTTTTCTGTGTGTCTCTTATAGAACCCCAAAAGGTCCTTCCCTTCTCTGTGGAGTGGCTTTTACACCCAAAGTTGCAGCCCTATATCACAACAATCAATTGGCATAGAGGCTGCGATTGACCAAAGTAAAACATCTCTCAATTTCCAAGAGGCAGAATATTCTCATCCCCAAAGAACAGAAATTGAATGTTCTGTAACAGCACTATAAGGGCACCAGCCCATTCTCTTCTAATGATTAGCTCCTATACAGACACAACTGCCTGCATTTATGCTCAGATTTTTCAGTAACAAAACATGAAATTAGATCTTGTATGGGTTTCTTCTTCCTTAGCTTGCCTGTTTCAAAATAAGTGAGGTAAATTCTGTTCTGTCTCACCAGTTTAAATATGAAATAACTACTTTGAATTTAAGAACAGTCCAGTTTAACAGCTGCGTAAAGAAGAGCAGAAATTGGTCAATAGCATCTTCCAAATTAAAGTAACATAGTCACTAGCCACCAGTGACAGATCTTATATCTTCTTTTAGATGACATCTATACAGAACAGGGTTACATGTAGGAATACAAATTAGACCTTTGCTAAGCTTTGGACATCTTTTATTCAAAGACCTGACAATATTTGACTTCTATTTTCTAGTTTTTCACTTTGAGCTATGAACTGTTTAGCATATTAGCCCTCATGCTGTTAAACAAAAATAAAATAAGCTTGCAAAATATCACAGTATTTAAAAATGCCAATTACCAAATGCCTTATAGGCTGGCTCCCTACTGCAGCAAGCTCAGGGGTCGCATCAATGTCTCAGCATCATGCTCAATGAATAGAATATCACAGGTGAACTAAATTCAAAGGCAGTGATTCTGAAAAAAGAGGGGGGAGGAGGAGCTAAGTTGAAATCAAGGTAGGTGCTGAATACTCTCATTATGCTTGCTCTTACATATATTTAGCATATAATGTGTGTGTCTATTGAACGCTGTGTATGTCTAAGGGCTATAACAGGTGCGCCTGTGTGGATCCCATTTGCAGAATCGAATCCTATGTGACTTTTGAATATGCCCCAACTGATTAATAGTTAATATAATTAAACTGATGGATTTACTTCTCTATGTATACACCTCTACACACACAGCTCCATTAAAGATACACATTTTACTCTTGGTAAAGCTATTTCAACTACCCTTCTAAAATTAAAGGAGCTAATCATTTTTAGATAATGTTTTCCTGCTTTGTCAGCCATCTCATTTCGAGATATTCCGATATGTGCTGGAATCCATGCTGTTGTTACACAGATACCTGCTTGCATTATTTCCGTAGTTAGGAACATTATTTCACTTATGTCATTCTGTATTCTGAAGTACCTGTTCTGATAGTCATTATCCCTGACAAGGAATCAGATAAAATTACAGCTATAGCCACTCATACATCTCTAATCCAGGTTAATGTTAGCATTATCCCCATTAGTTCAGCTGTCAGAACAGTCACATAATTCGACAACCTTTTAGATTTCTGGATTCGAAGACTAGGAACACAGAAGGCTGTTCCCCCATCTACCCAGGCTGTCATCGTTTGATCCATCTGTGTAGACTTGAAAAAGCTTTCCTCATTTTTCATAAATAAATTCAGAAATTTCACTGGTCACAATGTGCGCTTTTTCCCTACAATTCCAAATCCACAAATGGGGGGATAACTGTTTAGCTGTAATTTGATTTCCCATGAGTCTCAATTTTTCTTTTTTAACCTCTCTCCTTTACCACTTTTTGGACTCTGATAATATGAGGAAGTCTGTTGCAATCCATATGTAAGGGCTTTTGGGGGTTGCCATGCCCCTAAGGGCAGCTAATCATCAATAGGAGCCCTTATTAATTGTCCCTTAACTATGGCCATAGTGGGTTTCAGTGGCCTGGGCTCTTAGCTATTAACTGTTGGTACCTCCACTTGACTGTTTAGGGTAGTCAGGAACCTTACTTTACTTTTCTATGTGGTTTTGACTGTCCCCTGACCTGATACACTTTATTTACAAGGGGAAATACAGAAGAAGGATATAAAGGGAAGAGCAAGATTGATTTGGAGTGGGTACATCAGTAACACCATGTGGCCCAATGTGCCGAGTGTAGCCCACACTGAAAATGCCAAGGTCAGGGCAGGCTGCGAAAAAGAGAGCAGATTCTGCCAAAACTGGTGGTTTACACTGTAGTTAATTTCACCAACCAGTCTCAAACTGTGCTTCTGATCCCCCATTCTGGTTATCAAGAAAATAAATTTAAAAACAAAAATCACACGGCCCCCTTTATTGCATCCCAGTCTCTGGCTTCCAATGAGCTCAGTAAAGTGAGATGTTATTTAAATCTCTATTTACTATACAAAATACTTCTCCTTGGGCTGCCACGTTGATGTGCTGGAGAAGCTTGTGTATACTTAAGACCCTAAGAGCAAGGCTGCCTGGAGTCCTGTACTCCTGGTAGGGTCACCCATGGTGGTAAGGTCAAAGGCAAGGTACCAGACAAATGCAGCCCAGCAAAACACAACTCAGTATACGACCTCAATGGCAGAACAGGTGGATGAAGCAGGATCAACTCACAATGGCTGTGAAGGCGGACGACGGCTGCAATGGAGGAGAAACCCCCAGTCATCTTGGATCTCCTCGCCACTGGACACAGGTGCCTCTTCTGCCAAGATTTGTGTGGCTGCTGGTGCACAACAGTTCCCCCACATTAGACTATTCATGTGCAGGTTTTTTTTCCACAGGAAGAACTTTTTCCCTTCACCTACCCATAAAAGTCCTGTGGCGATGGGCAAGTGATGACGGGGAGAGGTGAAGTGATCACCAGGAATTCCCAGTGACAGACCCATATGCAGGTGGTGACCACAAGATGGTCATCATGTTTCCATGGACTAGGATAGGGGGGCATTTCAGCAGCAGCGGTCATGACTGGCCAGGCCTTTTTAGGAACCCCTCTGCTCAGCCAATATGGGGAAGGAGCTAGAAAAGGTGCCTCAAACATAGGCTATCCCACCATACCTAACTGGATAACCATGTCCAGAGAGATCACTCTCAATGTGGACGAAAAGCCAAAATGTTTCTTGCAACTTGGAATGTCCATACCCTACTAGACTAATCAAAAAGTAAAAGACCCAAACACAGAACAGCAATTGTTGCCAGAGAACTCTCGAGGTTCAACATCAACATTTCTGCTCTCAGAGAAGACATGCAGATGAAGGCCATTTGAGGGAAGAGGGGGTGGTTACACTTTCTTTTGGAAAGAAAAACCAGGCAAATACATGGTTCTGGCTTTGCAATCAAAAACCTAGTCAACCGCCTTACTGAGTTCCCTGTCGGCATCAATGAGAGCCTTATGACCCTACGCATCCAATTGGTCAATAAGACATTTGCCACTATCAGGGCATATGCACAACTCTTGATGCTGAAGAACAGAAAGAATCCTTCTACACTGACCTTTATAAAGTGTTGTCATCCATTCCAAAAACAGATAAGATAATACGCTTAGGGGACTTTAACGCAAGAGTTGGCCGAGATTCTAGCATATCGAGTAGCACCACTGGCAAGGAAGGAAGGAAGGAGTGGACAAGACCAATTCCAATGGCATCCTTTTACTCAGCAAATGTGCAGAGCACGACCTTGTGATCACAAACACAATCTTCAGACAAAAGCAACAAGTACAAAACAACTTGATAAAACCCATGCTCAGAACAGTGGCA
Organism: Macrochelys suwanniensis; assembly: GCA_033296515.1. Classification (NCBI taxonomy): domain Eukaryota; kingdom Metazoa; phylum Chordata; order Testudines; family Chelydridae; genus Macrochelys; species Macrochelys suwanniensis. The sequence goes on along the minus strand of CM065776.1, from coordinate 131,791,101 downwards.
CCTCCTCTACTATGTCATTGTAAGACCACAGGATCTAAGAGATGTCCAAATCACCCATGTCATGAGAGGAGCTGATGATTGCTGGACTGATCATCTGGTAAGGTCAGTCATGTCCTCTCACAATTTGTTTTTGATTTCTTGGATCCTCCTTTGAACTTCGGCTTTGAGCTGATGGAAAGAGCTCTGCTGCTGACTGGATAGTGGTTGGTTTTGCCAGTCACAGAAAGCTTCTCTCTTCTGATCCAAATACTTCAGACTGATCATCTGGTAAGGTCAGAATGGGAGGAGACTGTCTAGGAAGGAGTACGGCAGAAAGGGATCTAGGGGTTATAGTGGACCACAAGCTAAATATGAGTCAACAGTGGGATGCTGTTGCAAAAAAAGCAAACTCGATTCTGGGCTCACAGGTGTGTTGTGAGCAAGACACGAGAAGTCATTCTTCCGCTCTACTCTGCGCTGGTTAGGCCTCAACGGGAGTATTGTGTCAAGTTCTGGGCACAGCATTTCAAGAAAGATGTGGAGAAATTGGAGAGGGTCCAGAGAAGAGCAACAAGAATGATTAAGGGTCTAGAGAACATGACCCATGAAGGGAGGCTGAAGGAATTGGGTTTGTTTAGTTTGGAAAAGAGAAGACTGAGAGGGGACATGATAGTGGTTTTCAGGTATCTAAAAGGGTGTCATAAGGAGGAGGAAGAAAACTTGTTCATCTTAGCCTCTGAGGATAGAACAAGAAGCAATGGGCTTAAACTGCAGCAAGGGAGGTTTAGGTTGGACATTAGGAAAAAGTTCCTAACTGTCAGGGTGGTTAAACACTGGAATAAACTGCCCAGGGAGGTTGTGGAATCTTCATCTCTGGAGATATTTAAGAGTAGGTTAGATAAATGTCTATCAGGGATGGTCTAGACAGTATTTGGTCCTGCCATGAGGGCAGGGGGCTGGACTCGATGACCTCTCGAGGTCCCTTCCAGCCCTAGAATCTATGAATCTATGTCCATCAGGATTGCACCAAAACATATAAAGTAATCTTAATCACACAGATGGCAATACAACATCCAAAGCCTTCACTCCTCAGTGCACCAAGAGAACTTCCAAACACTCCTCAGTGAAAAACTGGCCATATGCACACCTGGAAATGATAACAAAAAGTGTTAGACTAAAATAGACCATCCATGAGGTTTGTGAGGAAACCCATTGGCCTTGTACTTACTGCCATCAGGACTGGTTTGACAACAACATTGAGATCACAGCCCTTTTGGATCAGAAGAGAAAAGCTTTCTGTGACTGGCAAAACCAAACACTATCCAGTCAGCAGCAGAGCTCTTTCCATCAGCTCAAAGCCGAAGTTCAAAGGAGGATCCAAGAAATCAAAAACAAATTGTGGGAGGACAAAGCAGAAGAAATCAAAACATTTGCTGACAGACATGATATATGGAGCTTTTATTGAGATAAAGACGCTGTACCGACCAAGCTCATGTGGCCTCACACCTCTGAGATCTGAAGATGGTAGTATCCTTCTTAAAGATAACAAACCCATCAAAGAGCACTGGAAGGAACACTATCAAAAGCTTCTAAATCGAGAATCAACTGTGACTGACGACACCATCGACTCCATCCCTCAAAACCCAAACTGGGAAACTCTTTCCAACCCACCTCAGGAGGTCTGCAAAGCTATTAAACAAAGAACAATAAAACACCAGGTCCCAATGATATACCAGCTGAAGTCCTGAAAGTGGGGGGAGAAATACGGACTAACAAGCTTCAACTGCTGCTCCTCAAAAGCTGGCGCACCAAAGAAATCCCTGCCAACTTACGTAATGCTAACATCGTCACCATTTTCAGAAAGGGGAACAAGGGCAACTGTGGCAACTATCTAGGCATTGCCCTCATCGCCATCATTGGGAAGATTCTTGCTAGAATCTTACTGAATCGCCTGCTCCCTCTTGAATAGGGAGTACTTCCAGAATCCCATTGAGGCATCAGACCATCACGAGGCACCACTAACATGATTTTCACAACCAGGCAGATCCAGGAAATATGTCAAGAACAACACCAGGAGCTTTATATGGCCTTTATTGATCTGAGCAAAGCCTTTGACTCTGTCAATCGCGAGGCTCTGTGGAAAATCATGTAAAAGTTTGGCTGCCCAAGCAAATGTATCACCATTGTAAGACTCCTCCATGACCAGATGACTACCTCCATCCTGTACAGTGGCTCTACCTCTGAGCCCTTTGTCATCCGAAGTGGTGTAAAACAAGATTGTGTACTGAAATCCACCCTTTTCTCCATTTTCATAGCAGATATGGAAACATTAACCCAAGACCATCTACCACAGGGCATTGGCATCCAATATCGGATTGACGGCAACATCTTCAACCTCTCTCTTCTCCGTGCCAGAACTAAAGTAATATCGGCAACAATCTTAGGCCAGAAGGGCATATTTACCCAAAACACCACGCTGCCAGCCAATCCTTTAGTATCTAAAGCTAAAGGTTTATTATAAAAGAAAGGAAAAAAGACAGTTGTTAAATGGCCAAAGCAATCAGATACATGCATATGACTTAAGAGTCTATATATCAGGTTCTTAGAAGCATTGGTGAGTTTGCTGGCTTGTAAAGTCCCTCTGGAACACATCCAAAGATTGGATGGGTCTATCAATCCTTTGTTCAAAGCTTCAGTTTGTAGAGAAGATTCTCCAGAGGTGAGAAATGGGATTAAAGACAAAATGGAGAAGATGCAGCTGCCTTTTTATATCCTTTGCCATGTAGCTTGTACATCTTTTGTCCCAAACACAAGCTCAAGCACATGGGCATGGAAAAGCTCTTGGAGTCCCCTGTCCACAGGCATGTACCTATATGTACTGCTGATTCATAGGTGTAGCCCTTTTAGACTTTTGTATGATATTGTCTATGTAACCTTTCCAAGTTAATTTATTATCCAACACTACTAGGAAAATACACTTGTGAAGTATCTGAATTGTTTCACCATAAAGAAATAAGTCCCAGTCTGTCCTAATTTTCTTCCTGGTTAAAAGCATTCCCTTAGTTTTTGCAAGTGAGAATTTAAATCCCCAATCATTTTCCCATGTGGAAAGTCTCTGGAGTGCCTCATTTGTCTTTTCCACAGCTACTTTAAGTCTTTTATGCTTAGTCCATATAGTATAGTCGTCTAAGAAAGGGGAAATACCTATTCTCAGCTGCACACTTTCTCCGAGGTCATCTATCATAATGGAAAACAAAGTAGGGATGATAATACTCCCTTATGGAATTCCCTTTGTTCGTCTGTAGGTTTTTAATAAAGTTGTTCCCACTTTGACTTATATAGTTCTGTCACTTAAAAAGTCCCTCAGCCTTCTCGCTTTTATTTCAATTTTGGCTAGTTTATATAGAAGGCCTTCCCTGCATAGCATGTCAAATCCTTTTTCAATGTCCAGAAAGACTATTATCATAAAGTTCTGAGTCCTTATGCTTTTTTGTACCTCTGTTTCTAGTCTCACTATATGGTCAACTGTGCATTTTCCTTTTCTGAAACCATTTTTTACCTCAATTACAATATTTTTCTCCAACTATTCCACTAATCTTACATTTATCATTTTTCCATGATTTTCCTCACACGGGATGCGAGTATCAGGTCTTGTATGTACCTTACCTGGTTTCCTAATTGGTATCACCAATGCTTGTTTCCATTCTATTGGTAACAGACATTTTCCCCCATTATCGTTATATAACTGCAATAGACTCTTTATACTCTCAGCCTTTTGTTACTTCTATCATCTTTACCTGGACCTCTATTTTTCCTCCTTCTAATGGTTGTAATAATCTCATGCATACTAAAACTTTGGTTGGCACATCATCAGTATATTTTCTCTAGCCATTTAATAGTTCGCAGTTATCCTCAATAAACCACCTATTTTCCCTCACAAAGCTCATTGTTTTGATTCAAATCACTACTGATCTTTTGGAATTATTTTGCTTGTTGCCCAATTCTTTAAGTAGTTACTGATTCTATTATTGATTTTCAATTAATTACTAATTTGAAGATCTGGGGATTTCAGGGTTCTAGTCCCAAAATCAGACACAACTACATCAGGGTTATCAAAATCAGTGTCTGGCTGGGAACACCGCTGTGCACAATGATGTCACTCAGACCAAGGGATAAGCAAAACTTTAAGACATTTTGTTTGCACAATTAGTAAAGATACAAATGCTTCAAACCACACAAAAATAGCAATTATATAAAATTAAACTGATATTTTGTACCAGTCCTTACATATACGCACACCCTTTCTTGTGGATCTGCTGGTAAGAGATAAGTGGTAATCTACCCTATCCCTGGCATGCCAAATGAGTCTAGACCACCCTTACATGGTGGTCAAGCCTATTATAGGGCCTGACAGTTGCCATGAATAATCATACAAATGTCCATCCTTTTGTCCTTTTGTCTTCCTCACCCTAATAACATTGGGGTGTTCTTATCCTATAGGTTAGTATAATAACGATTTTAACTTATGTACATCTATTCATTGCCAAGCCATGTTTGTGGTTACCTGGTATCACTCTGTACAATCCACCCCAAGCACAATGTTCCCAGTTCCACATAGCTGCTTCATTGTTGGGTCACTTACTTATACTAAGTCTCATAGGTGTCAAAGCCTTATGTTAACTGCTTAAGCTAATGTCATACGGCAGCAGTTTTTAACCTTTTTTTCATTTGTGGCCTAAAAATTTTCTAATGGAGGTGAGGACCCCTTTGGAAATCTTAGACATAGTCGGCAGACCCTCAAAGATCCGTGGATCACAGGTTGAAAACCACTGCCTTACAGCAGTGGTCCCCAACCTTTTTGTGGCCAAGAGCACATTCGTGTTTTCAGAAGAGTGTGGCGGGCGCCAACAATTTTTCAAGACTTATTTTGTATTTGTACATTAAATAATATGAAAACCATCATATTTAATATACATAATATATGAATCCATAAGATAAAAAAGGTAATTTTACATGTAAAAAGGTATTAATGAAATTATTCAGCAATTATTCTTTCACCTTACCATGTGAATTTGCTCTTTTTTATTTACCTTTTTTTTTGAGGGGGCACAGTTCTGGGCAGCGGCGAGGGAAGCCGCAGCCCTGCGCCTGCCGGGGACAGAGAACACCGGTACCTGCAGCCCCGGAGTTGTCTGTCTCCGGCAGCCGCGGGCCCGTGGGGCAGCGCCGAGGAAAGCCGCGGCCCCGCGCCTGCCGGGGATAGAACACCGGCACCAATATGAAACCATCCTCTTTTGCTGCTAGTTGCAGTTTACGCCACTTAAACGCGACCTTTTTGGCTACTGCTCAGGACTTGCTGCCCACTTGGTCCAGGGGTTGCGAATTTGGATGGGTGGGGTTTTGTGGTCGGTAAGGGGTTAAGAAACTCCAGTAACCTGAACAAAAATATTTAGCACCCAGTCACAAAAATTAACCCAGCCTTGTTTGGGGCGCAGGCTCTGGGATGGAGTTTGGGTGCAGGAAGGGTGCAGGCTATGGGGAGTTTGGGTGAGGGGTGCGGGCTCTGACCTGGGGCAGGGGATTGGGGTGCAGGAGGGGGTGCGGTCATGGGGGCTCTGGGAGGGAGTTTAGCACCTCAGCACATTATAGAAGAGAAAGGAGCTGCAGTGACGTCATATAGACAGAGAAACTGAGAGAAGACTCTTTCACATACTCCAAACCTGTGAGGCAGAGTTGGAGGGAGGGAGGGAGGGAGTGTCTGTACAGTATTTCCCAGCACTCAGGCTCCAGCTGGAGCAGTAACGTAGCCCCGCAGCACTTGTATACAACAGAGAGGCGCTGCGGTGTCTAAGCATTGACAGTGTAGGAATTCGGAGGCCTGTGCCTTTAAGAACCCGGCCCCAGGAACCTGCCCTCTGCTCCGATGCTGACATGCAGCGACTGGTAAAGAGAACTGAAAAAGCCTCTGCCACCCCCACACCCCGATATTCGCGAGCACAGCAGGTGGCTGATCCCACGGGGTCACTGTTCCCCCCCCCCCCCCCCAAACGAGGCTTTTGTTCCCACACAGGGTCTGGCAACGTCTCTCCCCCGGACTTAACCTCGGCTCCCACCCCCACCCCCGATTTTTCCCCTTCAGCCCCTCTTCTGCCGCTACCTAGAGTAGCTTGATCCCCCCTGGCCAGTAAATTTCTGCCACCTGCTCAAACCCTGACACCCCCCACCCCACACACTGCAATGTGCCCCCCTTAATCCTTTTAAACCCCTCCAAAGAGGAGGCAGCAAATTGTAAGTAGAAGTAAGGGTAGAGAGAGGGCAGTGGCAACAGCGAAGGTTACTGCGCATGCTCAGTTCAGGTGAGCATGCTCAGTGTAACCAAAGTTGCTAATTGGGAGAGGTCGCTTCTTGTGTCGCTGCACCTGCAGCCTACAGCCCCGGAGTTCTCTGTCCCCGGCAGGCTGGGGCAGCGTGGAGAGAAGCCGCAGCCCCGCGCCTGCCGGGGATAGAGATCACCGGTGCGGGCGCCCATAAATGCCCCGGCGGCCGCCATGGCGCCCGCGGGCACCGCGTTGGTGACCACTGCCTTACAGGATAGGCCTGTAGGTTTCTTGCCTTAGTGCTAAGTAAAATGCTAAGCTTGCTCTATGATCTATATGCTGAAATGTCCGCCCTTCCTTAGTTGGAGATCTAAATTTCATTGTTTGCAATAAGACCGGATACAGATTTACTTTTACTTTGAATTCCATTCATTCTTTGAATTTACTTATATGTTTCTGAAAAGCTTGAATTTTTCTTCAATTTCCCATGGAAGGTTCTCCAACTTCCTTTTTGGTAATCCTTTGTGCCACCATATTACATCTTTTATAATTCATTAAACCTTACCATTCATTGTCTGTTTTGCTGGTTTGTATGATTTATTTCTTTCCTCGATTGCTAATTTACAATCTTCATTCCACTAGGGAGCCAGACTTCTAAGTCAGGGCAATCTGATGTTTTGTAGATGGCCAGATCAGCTGCTGCTGCTGCTGCTGTAATTTCTTTTATTACATTACAGAAGCTGCCTAGCTTGTCACTTGTACAGTTACTGAACAAATATTCATCACATTTAATCTTGAAAAGGCCCTAGGCAGCTTTCTGAAAATTCCAGCTAGGAACTCTTTTTGCGTTTTCAACATTTCTTCATCTGTTGTATTCAGTAAGTAGATTGCTTCCCATTCTGTCTTCTTCCCAGCTCCATTTACTAGATATATTATTATTTGTTGCAATTCCTAGATCCAAAGCAGAAAAGGATCCATCCACTGAATTAAAGCTAGTAGATGCTCCTATATTACCAGGTTATGGCACATCAATAAATTGTTCTAAGCATTTACTAATTTAGGTCAGTTTACTTACTTCCCCAGCTCATTGGGACTATTAAATTTGACTTTTATCCTGTTTTTTTCATTTGTATTCATTCTTCTTCAAATCCTGATATATCTAGTCTTTTTTTAATTTCTCCTTATCTGAGACCATTCCCCATCCTGTTTCTTCTCCTTCATAGTCCAAAGCAACTTTATCTTCCCCCTTTCTTAATACCAGCCTTGCAAACTGAGTATTTTTCTTCACATGAAGTTCCATATGTATCCTTAATATTAAGACCCTACATCTCTGATCTGGTCTTTTTGCATACCCCCATCCTCCCACAGACACTGGCTATAATATTTTTTTAGTATCCTCACTCTCAGGCATTTTGGGGCTCTTTCATGTTGCCTTTTATACCCTTCTATCATCATAGTCAATTCTTGACCCTCAATGTATGTAGATCACTTCTAAATACCCACAGCTGCCATAAAGTGTACAAAAAGTGTAAAAGCTATTTACCACCCCACTAAAACCACATGGATTACTCATATTACTCAAAGTTATTTCTGTAACAAATGTTTTCTCCTCCTGATCCCAGAGTAGATCATAATCTCACCTGTCAAAGCTATCAGTTAGATTATAAACTCCTGGAGGCAAGGACTTCTGCAGTTATGGTAAAATATCTAGCACAGGTATGCACACTTTAATACATACAGATATTTTTTCTTCCTAAATTGAAATTCACAAATTTGTTTATGCAAACATTCATGAAGGTATCTTGTTAGATGCAAAACACAGAAAGCCATGCAGCTCTAAAGATGATACATCATTTTGTATGACAAGTATGAAATTAATACTAAAATCTCAGGTACTCATAATATCGTTCACTTTTGGGTAACCTCTTCAAATATTTCATTTTAATACCATGGTTTCTGTATATTTACTGTACATGGTTTACCACTCTATTTGGAGTACATACAGCTTCATGATTATGCTAGACTTCCTCCAGCTTTAACATATCTGTCAACGTCTTCATGAGGAAAGTCCTGTTTTCTCAGGCTGGGTGATTTCAGGACCCATTTCCTTAGAAACAATGTTTTCATTACTTAAGAGTATTCCATCCTTTATAGAAAGGTCCTATAGAAATTAATAGCCATGGATCAAAATAGTTCTACATATGTAATAGGGTTGTATAGATATTGCTCTAAAAGTCAATGGAGTAACAAGGTGGTTGAGGTAATATCTTTTATTGGACCAACTTCTGTTGGTGAAAGAGACAAGCTTTCAAGCTTGCACAGAGTTCTTCTTTGGGTTTACTGAATAAAAGATAATTCCTCCACCACTTTATCTCTAATATCCTGGGACCAACACAGCTATACCATCACTCTAAAAATCAACACCATTTAAGAGAGGATAGTTTTCTACTCTATCCTAAGTTTTTTGAACCATTGTGTAGCATGTTATAGCAGGGATGGAAATTTCCATTAAGTTCTATATGATCATTCAAAAAGCCTACGGAAATGTTATTTTGGATCAAATTCTATAGCACTCACCCTGTGAATCACTATCTGCAATAAGCTGCCAAGCTATATTCAGTTTAGATAAAGTTTCCAAGCTCACATTTCTTTAAAATGTATTGCTAGACTAAAACTTGTATAGGATTATTTTAACCTTCATATAGCATTTTTGCAGTTGGATAACACATAAGGTTTCAGAGTAGCAGCTGTGTTAGTCTGTATCCACCGAAAGAATGAGAAGTACTTGTGGCACCTTAGAGACTAACAAATTTATTTGGGCATAAGCTTTTGTGGGCTATAGCCCACTTCATCAGATGTCCATACAATAGGAAGAAATCTATATCTATATCCACACACACTGAGAACATGAAAAGGAGGAAGTTGCCATACCAACTCTAAGAGGCTAATTATGAGAAGCTATTATCAGCATGAGAAAAAAAAACTTTTGTAGTGATAATCAGGATGGCCCATTTCAGACAGTTGAAAAGGAGGTGTGAGTAAGAGTAGGGGGATACTTAACATGGGGAAATAAATTGCAAACATGGAGAAATAGATTCAATTTGTGGAATGACTCAGCCACTTCCAGTCTTTATTCAAGCTGAAGTTAATGGTATCCAGTTTGCAAATTAATTCCAGTTCAGCAGTTTCTCATTGGAGTCTGTTTTTGAAGTGTTTTTGTTAAAGAATTGCCACTTTTAGGTCTGTTACTGGGTGACCAGAGAGGTTGAAGTGTTCTCCAACTGGTTTTTGAAGGTTATGATTCCTGATGTCAGATTTGTGTCCATTTATTCTTTTGCATAGAGACCGTCCGGTTTGGCCAATGTACATAGCAGAGGGGCATTGCTGGCACATATCACATTGGTAGATGTGCAGGTGAACGAGCCCCTGATGGCATGGCTGATGTGATTAGGTCCTATGATGGTGTCACTTGAATAGATATGTGGACAGAGTTGGCATCGGGCTTTGTTGCAAGGATAGGTTCCTGGGTTAGTGTTTTTGTTGTGTGGTTGCCGGTGAGTATTGCTTCAGGTTGGGCTTTCTGTAAGCAAGGACTGGTCTGTCTCCCAAGATCTGTGAGAGTGAGGGATCGTCATTCAGGATAGGTTGTAGATCTTTGATGATGCGCTGGAGAGGTTTTAGTTGGGGGCTGAAGGTGACGGCTAGTGGCGTTCTGTTATTTTCTTTGTTGTGCCTGTCCTGTAGAAGGTGACTTCTGGGTACACTTCTGGCTCTGTCAATCTGTTTTTTCACTTAAGCAGGTGGGTATTGTAGTTTTAAGAATGCTTGATAGAGATCTTGTAGTTGTTTGTCTCTGTCTGAGGGATTGGAGCAAATGCAGTTGTATCTTAGAGCGTGGCTGTAGACAATGGATCATGTGGTGTGGTCTGGATGGAAGCTGGAGGCATGTAGGTAAGTATAGCGGTCAGTAGGTTTCCAGTATAGGGTGGTGTTTATGTGACTATCGCTTATTAGCACAGTAGTGTCCAGGAAATGGACCGCTCGTGTGGATTGGTCCAGGCTGAGGTTGGTGGTGGGATGGAAATTGATGAAATCATGATGGAATTCCTCAAGGGCTTCTTTTCCATGGGTCTAGATGATGAAGATATCAATGTAGCTCAAGTAGAGTAGGGGTGTTAGGGGACGAGAGCTAAGGAAGCATTGTTCTAAGTCAGCCATAAAAATGTTGGCATTCATGTTCTCAGTATAATGTATGTATGTATGTTCCATTCTATGCATCTGATGAAGTGGGCTATAGCCCACGAAAGCTTATGCCCAAATAATTGTTAGTCTAAGGTGCCACAAGTACTCCCTGTTCTTTTTACATGATAAGATGAAAGCAGACCTCACTTTCCAGTGCAGCAACAGAGGGGATGGTTAACTAGAATCACCAAAGGTCTGAACAACAACGGCAAATCTCACGTTCTCATGGGGCCAGAAAGACATGGCACTGTTTCACTTAATCTGACTTCCCTGTCTCCTCCAGAGAGATGGACAAAGAAATTAAAGATTTGCCTTATCCCACAGCAAAGGTGAATGTCAAGCAAATAAGGCCTCCTAGCAACAATTCTGCATTATCTCACAAGTGATCCAGATGCTTCAAAGTAAGCCATTATTTCTATTTCAAATTAATAAGTCGGCAACTTAATGTAGAATGGGGTCTGAGCCAAGCATTCCATAGATCCAAACATCCTGGAAGACAATGACATTGGAACTGAAACCCAGATCATGATCTGAATTTTATACTGGCTTCTATCTGTGCTGAGCTGAAATTAAGCCCCTGGTTATGCTCACTGCTAAATGTGGGTGTGGGTGGGGTGAAGTCATAAGCCAGGTTTTATGACCATGTTCCCATCTCTATTTCATAGCTAGAGCTGGGCACATAATACATTTTTTTAGTTCACTAGCAGTTTAGAAAAATAAAATAAGTTAGTTGTGGGTCATTTGAAAATGGCACTTTTTTGGAAATTTTTCAGTGAATCAAAAGTAAAAGAAATAATTCAAATCGAAATGTAATGTTTTGATTTCCAGGCATTTTGACAAAAGTAAGCAAATGATTCACAAACTGGCCAGAGGAGGTGGTCGTGGTGCCAGTGACTCCCTTATAAGCTTTACCCCAGTGGTTAGGGAACTCACCTGGGATATGGGAGAGCCAAGTCCAATTCCCTTCTCTGCCTGATGTGGGGAAGATCTGATCTTGGGTCTCCCTCACTGCAGGAAACCCGCCTAGCCACTAGCTAGCCCAATGAATATTCATTGTCATCATGAGTGACTATGAATTACCACTATTCATGACAATGAATAGCAATTGGTCCAGAGAATGACTCTACAGACTGGTAGTTAGGGCAGTCCCCGAATACTACCTTTCAATAATATTAGATGGCTAGAATATTTTTATATTCATGGATTCCCTTTCTTGTTCTAACTCATATCCCTGAGATAATTTTCCCATTTGTTCTCCTGAATCTCTAAAGACACTCACAAAATATTCAACAGGTACTGAAATGGGAGCATATCATCTTCATGATTTTAAAGGAGATCTTCACCCAACACGTCTCATTTTCAATACTTATTTGCACTGTAGAAAAACTGAAGACTCCAACCTAAATTTGCTAGCTTTGCATCTCCATAACCAAGTTTCTCACCCACTGTATATATAATTTTTGTTCATTTCTGTTTTGAATAACACATTTGAAAAGAGGAAATGCATTTTCAAAGATGCTACTGAACTACTTTCCTAAAGCACAAAGAACTATATTAGGCAAAGTAACAGATTTAACTTGTATGCAGGTCAAAGGTTAAGTATTGCATCTATGTCTCTTTCATGCCACTTTTGCATATACACTTGAGATCACCCACTACAGATACTATGAGAAATGAGAGTGACTGAAGACTAGATTTTACCAATGTTTAAGTCTGGGACAGTGTGACATTACCTAGGATAAAATCTGGACTATTGAACAGCTGTGCCCTGCCAATTCTCCACCCTGAAGTGCCTCTTAAACTGCTTCACTGGGAAAGCACCCACCCCAGGTCTGCTCACACACAGCCCCCAGAATGTAAATCACTCCTGGCTTTGCTGCATGAGTGCTATGGCCAGCCACTCTTGAATTACACTGCAGAGAATCACCAGCAAATTCCCAGTTCCAGACTTTACCCCAGAAATGTGCGTCTTGTACTGCCCAGCCCTCTCCTGGAAACACAAGCTCATATAAATTCTGTCATTTCATTCATAGAAAATGATGTACGCAAATCTTGTTATCTGAAATTGAGTTTCCCAAACTTAAAGCACAAACCAACCTGGATGGTTTAGATAAAATAAAACAAGTTTATTAATTACAGAAAGATGGATTTTAAGTGATGAGAAGTAATGAGGCATAAAAGTCAGGATTTGGTTACAAGAAAATAAAAGGTAAAAACACAACTAATTTCTAACAAACTAAATAAATTGAAAGCTGTAAATCAACCTAATATTGATAGACTTAAGTTTTTAGTGTAGACATGCCCTCAGTAAAGTCATACAGTAGAATCCTATAAATGTACATATATTGTTGCCACTCATATTTTACCAGGACAATAATGATCAGCAAATGATGAGTTTTCAAATGATACCTCACAAGAAATACGTTGAACAAAATGTATCAGTTTTGTAAAAAGGGATGAACATAGTAGCAGACTGTCACAGACAGCTGCTTCAGATAAAGTTGGAAAATTCACAGCATTTGCAGCATCTGTACTTAAAACTATAAAAGGTTGATTTTAAGAGTGGTATATGAGGATATCTATGGAGCATGATAGTAGCTATACAAATGGATTCAACATCTCTGTAAAGTATATTTAATGTGCATGGACAAAGTTGGATTGATAACCTTGGCCAACCCTTTTGTAGACTAGAGGCATGTAAACCCCAAAGGAACAAAAGTTGGTTTAATGAGCAGTTTGGGTGCTTATCTTGGCTTCTTTAGTCTAGAAATCAGACTGGAATAATCCAAACAACACATCTTGGTGCAACCTTTCCTAGTTTCAGACAGGACAGAACAACAATAAGGTATCCCCACAGCACTTCATTCAGAGAAATGAGAAAATATGCAGCTATGCTTTTTATTATTATCAAGTTAACCACTTCTTTAATATAAGCAGACTTAGGTCTGGTTCAGTTCCCATTTGGGGTAAAGAGATTACTAATTAATCTGAATTGGTTTATTCATTCCTAGCGCATAAACTCCAATTTACTCCTCAGAAGTCACTAAAGGTTTCAATGGCAATGACATCCAGTTATATCAATTTGGGCAAAAGTGAAAAGCGGGGACCAATAAATAAATATTTCCATATCACACAGTTTCTTGAGTTTGAGAATCTAAAATGCATTTTTCCCCCATATGCACTTGCATACAACATCGTATTAATACAATTCCTTTTCTCCCCCAGTTTCATGTACTAGGCACTTACCTAAAATTGCAAACAGGTATTTTAAAAAATCCCACATACCTCTCTCAGATTGTTTCCTGATTAACTGGATTTTCTTATGCAATGATCATGAGATCCATGATGGACATAAATGTGCTATATATACACACAGTATAACTACCATTAGACTTGGCAAGTTTGGGATATCAACATGAAAATTCACCCTTTATGAGCAAAGCAGCCCTTTTTTAAGCACATACTGGGCATACTATGCCTTTTACATGTCTGTAGGGTATGATGAGGGATTGCTTCTCCAGGTGTTTTGGAGTAATGTTAAAATAAGCATAAATCTGAGTGATACTATTATAAGAACACTAAATTATACAATTCAAAAATGAACAGCTTAAATCTTTCAAAGTCTGTAGTATACACTGCACAAACATTAGAGCTGTCCAATTTTAAAGCTAGGCAATACTTTACAAGAAGCCTTGTATAAACTGATCTCACATGGTGACCCCTTGAAAGGAGGAAGTCTGTTACTACAGCATCAGCTGGCAAGTGAAATAGCTTATGCTGCTGTTATAAATAAAGCACAGTGGAGAAATCTAGTCTTCATTTGTTACGAGCTGGTCACTCCAGAGGCTAGCAATTTCAGATGCATTTTCTCCCCATTTTACATTCACCCTTATTTACTGCATGTGATTCAAATCCCGCTCTGAAGAAAAAATATTTCTTCACAGCCTTTTCTATGGTGCTCATCACTATAGTATCTGAGTGCTGCACAAATACTCATGAATTTGTTTCCACTATAGCACTGAGAGATGAGGGAGTTGAGTTATCTCCATTTTATAGTTGGGAACTGAGGCACCGAGAGACTGTATCCACTAATTGTGGGTGCCCAATTGGAGATGCCTAGGAACAGAGTTATCAGAATACTTAGCATTATATATAGGCTGGGCAGAAAATCAATTTTTCTTTTTATGATCATGATGGATTAATGTATATTTTGAAGCATTTTTCTATTTTAAACATTTAAATGTTCATAGTTGTGGGAAAATATTGGGGGTGCAGGGGTAGCCACTAATTATTTAACAATAGACATTGACATTCAAAAAAGTTAAAAGCTTTATAACCATTTAAACACAAATTGTCAATGTCCCATATCAAAATATACAAAGTAAATATCCTTAAGTCAAACTCTAATAAGTTCTCAAGCAGAATTTCTTACTTTGCCTATCCGTACATTTTGATGATCATAGATGGGAATGCTTTTTCCTCAGTTTGTATGTATACGGTGAAAGAGAAGCATTAACTGCCTTAAACCAGATACCATCCTCTCTCTTCTTGCAGTTTCCTGGTACATTCACCACACACCTTCCAACTTCTGCAATAAATAAAGCAGGGGTCCCACAGACAACATTCTCCTTTACAATACAAACCAGATTCACACCCAGAACAGGTCCATCCTATGCACCAAAAGAGACAGGGCCCTGTGGAAAAAATGGTATGTGATCACGTCATTTAAGACTATCATAATATATGTGAACAAGGGGGTGAATTAAAGTTGAAAAAGCAGCCTTAATTTTGGCATTTCCTAACTTCTGAGTGCTTCACTTTACAACCTTAATAGTGCTTTTTGAACGTGATCAGAACCCCCCCCCCCCACACACACACACACAAATTCCATCATGGCATAGTCTTGTCACATTTAGAGGCTGTGAGGGGATGAAGCATGCCCAGTCACTCTATGGAGATGGTACATGCACAGTTTATCCAACCCTAGGAGCTGTAAGAGGCTTGAGCATGTTCAGGGTGCATGAAATCTTCAGAAATTTTGACAGCTAAAAATCTATTTAGCATGCGTGTAATACAATTTTTCAATATGCTTATAATTTGTCAAAATTTGGGTCTTCTCCCAAATCTCCACACACACACACACACACACACACAGGAACAGCACAAGACACATTCCTGACACAAAGGCCACACCACTGTCAAATTCTAAGTCTCGGCTCCAAAGCATAGCAATGCTAGAGTTTTCCAAAGAAAGTGTCAGTTTTATTTGCAAAATAACGCATCTTTCCATAGCCTTGTTCTCAAAAATGGCCCAACAGTTTTAGCTAGAATTTTCCAAAAGAATTACTTCAGACACTGGGCATGGAAAATTTCAGCCCAAACACTTAGTTTGGCAAAGTTATAAGGAACTCAATAAAGGATCTTATAATGGGAAGTATCAGAAAACCTTAATAGCAGCAATGCTACCAGGTCTTCCTATAGTGAGGTTGAATTCCCACAGATCCATACTTAATCACAATCCCTTCTTTGTGCATATGAGGACATTTCAGACAAATGCAGCTCATCACACTTTATTTTTTATGCCAAGAATATTCTAATCCCAGGTTAAAGAAAAACATCATCCAGTGTATCTTAGTCTATTAGAATAGTCTCCACACAGTAAGCCAGGGAAAGAAGTATTTGATTACAATATTGTTTGAATCTTCATCTGGTTCCAGACATACTTCAGCAGCTTTGGGGAATGTTTACAGAATATGAAGTTTTACTATATGTATCTTTCCTAATTCTAATATATATTTATAACAATGCTCCAATACAGTTTGTTCTTTACATCCCCATCTTGTGAGTAGCTGAGCACTTTCAGCTCCCATTGATTCTTTCGCATTGAAGTCAAAGGGAGTTGAGGGTGCTCAGTATCTGAAAGGAAGCACAGGATCAGCCTCTTATATTCTAAATAGATATTTTCATAATAAGATATATGCTAATCAATTGCTGACCTCTATTACAAGTGATAATTATTGCCAACCTATGGTGCTTGAGAGTTTCTCTTGTTGTATATGTTTGTAACTGAAGTAACATATGTTTTTTGTAAATAAGCATCCCTTGCATTTGTTTATAAAAGCTAAATCACTACTAATTTATTTTCCCTGCAAGACCACCAAGATATTTTGATGATGTATACTATGATTAACTGCTAGTGCTACAGCACCTCCTTAATACATTTACTCCATTGCTCCTGTAAGCTAAGATGTCTCTCTCACTTAAAACATAGCTGATGTAATCATTATGGTAGAATAAAACTGGAAAGCTATATTGCAAAAAACCCTACAATTCTACCGCTTAAAATAAATGTTACAATTATATGGGTTGAGGGGCAGGAAAGATGATAGAGATTTTTCAAAAGATAAAAAATGTTAATTCCTTTTATAAAGGATTTAAAATATTTATTAGCCATTTATAAACATTAAAATAAAACAGTATCCAATTTTACTGTATGTTGATGCCAGTTGGTTGCCTCCAATATGGAAAAGTGTTCAGGTGACATTTTAACCTTCAATGTCTGGGAAAAATCCAGGACACAGCATTATAAAATAGCAGGAAAAGGCACCTGCTGTGCTTTTAAGATGCCTTTAGTGCTGCATGAATAGGTGACATCATAGGCTGCTGCACTCCTTAGCTAATCTGTGAACTAAGCAAATCTGGTTCAAGGATCTCCAGAATAATCCAAATGTTTTATTGCATGATCCAGTGCACACCTATTTAATAAGCAAGACTTTATTATTCCTCGAAGCACATAAAGCTTGTTTGTAGGTATGGCCTCAACTTACCAATGCATACTGGTAATGAGTACAGATCTAACTTACTAGGATTTAAGTGAAGAGCATATTAAGTTCTTGCTGCAATGAGTCTCAGAAAACACCACATTGTAGAGAACTAATCAGTGTGATTTGACATTTTTAACGTAGGTTTCAGTGTCTATATTGGAACAGCCCAACCGTTAAGAGTTTTATTTACTAAATTGCTGGGGTTTACAGTAAATAGCACATCTTAGAAATATCTTTGTTTTCCTTCTACATTAAGAAGCAACACAATTTAAAAAAAAAGCAGTGTGCCTTTATTGCTTTATATTCATAGGAATTTATAACATAACATCTGCATTTCCCTATAGATTTTGCATCACATGTCCTGATCCATTAGTTAAAATACACTACCTGAAGTCACTGCAAGCATGTGAATGCCATATCACACAAACACATTAAAGTATCTCTTTAAAACGCCATTAGTGGCTCCTAGAAATCTTTGAAAGATTTTATTCAGTGAAAAGTCTGCCAGGCACCATTTTTATTACATTTGCATACAAATGGTATCTTCATTCCTTAAAAGGACTGCTTCTGCTGCTTATACCACCTTGAAATCCGATAACCTCTGTTATAGCACAGTTATTTCTTATAAACATTTTGATGTCAAAAAGAAGAGGAGGGCTTTTTTTTTTTTTTTAAATGATTTCTATGAGACATCAAGGTCCCTTTAAGGGCTACAGAGTGTTGCAGAGTCCTATAACTGAGCTTCACATCTATCAAGTGTTTTGAAAGTATAGTTCTTATGTGTGTTTTACGAGATACGATGGTAGATCACTTAAGGCCCTATTCTCCCCTGTGCTGTGAGGCACACATGGCATTGACGCTGAAAATGAGGATGAAGTGTACGCTTGGAGTTGTGACAATACCATTTACATCTCCCATCAGGTAGTCATCAGCAGCCCCATTTTGGAAATAGGACCTGATCCATAGCTCGCTGAAGTCAATGGGAGTCTGGAATATTAGATCAGGTTTATAATGCGTTTTTGAGATTTCACCTGAATTTGTGGGTTGTGACTGGACAGACATGGAGAGGGACAGGGAGAGGAGCCATGGAGTATCTTTCCTGGATGGTATGCGCAACCAGCAGGGCTGGCTCCAGGCACCAGCCTACCAAGCACGTGCTTGGGGTGGCACCTGGAGGGGGGCGGCACTCAAGGTTTTTTTGTTGTTTTTTTTAAATTTACAAAAAACCCCAGTCTTCCTCTGGCACCCCTGCCGGCGGGAGCAGGGCCGCTGGCGTGCACGGTGCTCAGCTCACCGCCGGCGCCCCAGCCGGGGCAGCAGGCGTTCCACGCTCCCCGCCGGCAGGGGGAGCGGGGCGGGGGGCATGCCGTCCTCCCCGCCACCCCCCCCCCGGCACTTCGGTAGGGTGGCGTTGTTGGGGGGGGGGGTGTTTTGGCCGGTGTTGGGGGGCAGGCGGCGCTTGTGGGGGTTGGTTTTTTTTGGCTTGGGGCGGCTAAAAAGGTAGGGACGGCCCTGGCAACCAGTATACACTGAATAAGTTCACCATCATGGAGTCTTATGTAGTGAGTGAAGTAAGGGTCTATGGAAATGTACTCTTAGACACACATTTGGTTTGCCCTTTCCTTTGAACTCTTACTTTAAAGAGAGATCAGGCTTGGGAAATTTCATCCTGCTTGGTGAAACTTTCAGAAATGTATGATCAAATGCAAACAAGGGGTTATAATGGTCAATTGAAGTGTCCACACGCAATCTCAGCTACCAGTATAATATATATATGTGTGGTTGGGGCAGTTGGTTTACAAAAATCACTTTTGCATCTATTAGATAGTACTTACTACTCTTAATGTGACAGATTTTTGCTTTTAGTAATCTAATAATTTTGACTCCTATTTTAAGATTTTACTGTGCTACAATCAATAAAGCTGCCAACTGCAACATTCAAAAGCTGCAGTATGTGTAGATAGCTGGATGAGTGTTGATTGCTATATCACAGTGAAACAATGATTGCTTCAAGAGTCAAATACATTAGAAATGCAAACCTAATCCCAAAGCACTACTGTCCTAATATTTAGAGCTTGCCTTAATCTATCTGTTATCCCTTTGTGGCTTAAAAAAATGCAGGCCTTTGCATTACATTGTAGAGGGAAAGGAAGCAAACAGGCAATTCATTAATGGCTAATAAAATATTGCCTATTCTGCTGTTTAACAAAATAATGATTAATTCCTGAATGGGTATTATATACGAATGACTAAAAACAGGCCTGTATTTTGACACTGAATGCTGCACGTTAGGAACCGTGTCAGCTGAAGTATAAAAGCCTGCCACATTCCTACCACTACCAAAGCAGAAATTCTAGCACTTGATTAAGGCTGAGATTTTCAAAGGAGCCTAAGGGAGATACATGGTCAAATCCTGTTGAAATGCAGGGCGAGCTGAATTATTTCCTTAGTCCCCTTTGAAAATCTCAGCCTAAGATTTGTTCAAGATGGCTTGTTGGCTCCAAATACTGCTGGTTCTTATTTCTCAGTACACTCCTCGGGCTTAGCTACTTGTGCTTGATTTCTTGACTCATTAGAGTCAGCAGAAATATTTTCATTGATTTAAATGGGAGTTGGATGGGGCCATGGCAGAGTGAGAAGGGAGCTAGCAAATTAAGAGAACAGATCTCTTGTGTGAGTTGCTGCTCCTACAACACAGATGGTGGACCCCTGGAACCCATTGGTCTCAAGCATGGATGTCACCTCCAAGTCACAGCCCAGATCCTGGTATTCCAGTGTTCCTGCCTCCATCACTGCATACAACAGAACTTCAGTTTTGCTAGGGGACACTCACTAGTTACTCAAATGTAAATCCTACCATTTGTTTTGAAGAGAACCTTCCTAAAGGTCACCGATTAACATTCCATCTGGGACCAAATCACATGAATTTAGCCTAAAGTGCTGTGAGCATAACCATTAAGAAGTTTCATTTGATTGCCATGGGAAACCTGAGTCTTTAGAAAAAGTGAGCGCTAAATGATAAGAGTTCAAGGTAAAGTTGGAAGTTTATTTCAATGACCTGGATTCTTCTGAGGGTTCTTTCATTTCAATTTTAATAAGAAATTTTACAACCTAAAGTCAAAATGTGTTTGCAATTGGTAACTCTACTGAAAATCGTTATTTAACAATAACCAGCCATTTTTAAATTAGGTTTATTTTCTATATATTTCAAAAACTACTAGGCAATATTTTCATATTTGGTCCCATAGATTTAGACGCCGAACTTTGGCTAGTTTGATAATTTTAGCCTGTTTTCCTTTAGATTCAGCAATAGCGTACTTATAACTAGGAATCAGTGAAATAGGTTAGATCAGCATTTCTCCAGCTCTCAAAAGGTGGTCACAAGGCTATTGTAGGGAGGGTTGCAAGATGGTATGGTATTGCCACCTTACTTCTATGCTGCTACTGGCAAGGGCAGTGCCTTCAGAGCTCTCTGGCCACCCAGATCTAAGGCAGCACCGCCACCAACAGCAGCACAAACGTAAAGGTGGCATAGTATGGTATTTTGGGGAGGGGGGTCATCACAGCCTGAACTATTTTCAAAGGGAGTTCCAGCAAAAAATAAAATAAATAAATAAATAGAGAACCCCTGCTTTAGATAATGCACATTTTGTCCAAAATACTTGAAAAAAAATAGTTCACTTGGAAATTTTTGTTTTGTTTTTTGTTCAGTGGCCATTAGAATGCTATGATACCAGGGCAGAAGAAAGTTTTCTGGCTACTGGGTGGCAAAGAGTCATCAGGTCTCTTCTGGATTTTGTTATGCAACATGTATATACTCTCCCTATACTCTCCTTTCTTCTCCCATAACCTGCACTCCCATTATGGCACCTATCCCCCTGCTCTGGTTATTATCTCAATCTCAAGAACCAGCACTGGAGAGGTGGGAAACATCAGGAGGTCAGGATGATGCACACCACCATATCATGTTATTATGAGTAGGCAGTAAGATTTCAAAATAAATTCTGTGTTAGCTGAAGTGCAGTTATTTTTAGAAGCAAATCACTGCCCGATGCTGACTCCAACTGGAATAGTTTCTTGGATGCAGCACTCCTATCCAGAGGACATACCCACAAGAACAAAAGCATGTTGACATCTAAAGGAAATGGCCTAAAGGTTAGGGGCAGCATATGCAGAATTACAGAACTGGAGGCCTAGAAGAGGTAGATGGAGAAGTGCATTTTGGTAGCCTTTTGGAATTTGAATCTTGCTGAAATAAAACTAGTTGACATTATGTATTTAGATGACCTCACTTCAGATACAGCACACCATTTCAGAACACATTCTGAAACATCATGAAAGCTGTCATTTTGCTTTTAAAATGGATAAACCTGCAAAATCCACTGAAAGTGCTATCACAGATTTAGCCTCTGTTAGCTACAGGAGAGAGCTAGTATTGGCATAATCTGCAGCAACAGAAGTTAATACTCAGTAAAGGAGGGAGAACGTAAGTAGTACTTTCTCCTTAATTTTTCCTACCAAACCCCACCCCACTCTTTTTACCATTAAAATTATTATTTTCCAAACATTACAAGTCCTACAAGTGTGTGAGTTTACAGTACAGCCATTTACATCCAATGCCCACATTGGTTACCAGGGTAACCATCCCAAAGATACTCATAAAAATAAACAGCAGATAGTGGAAAGAAACCTGATATAAATAGAAACCTTTCTGCTTGATGCTTTACCACTGTTAAAATTGTTACAATTATAAAGAGCCCTTCTTCTCCCAAATAAATATGACACTATAAACATTTCCTGTGTGTTATAGATGGGATTCTCAGTCAATTCTTCTGGTAAAGAACAAAAATGCTAAGAGGAACACTTCACAGCTCACTAGATTCTTCACCTTTCATGAGCAACGTTCCCCACAATCATTTGTTAATTGGTGAAATTATAATCTTAACTGGTCCTGTGGGATTTTAAAATGTGAATTCTATAAAGGACATGGCTTTCCTTCCCATCCTTCCTTTCGCATCTTAAGGAAGGCTAAAATAAGGTGGTAATTGGTTTTGTTTTCCATTAGCTGAGACATGTGTAGGTAATTTACTTAATAGAAGGGCCCTATGTCATAGGCAGACGGGTCCATAGATGTATTCACCACTCCCTGCTGCCTCTTGACACTCTACTGGTAGGACAGTAAGGAGAGAATCCTTTGAATGATTATTTTTATACAATATTTTTATTTTACACTGCTCCCATATCCTCAATGTGCCACAGAGATTTTTCCATATTGACAAGATAACTGCACTGTAAATATTGTCAGGGGAAAGTTGAGAGTTCTACCAGCTGCATAGAGACTATTTGGCTCATTTGGCACCCACCACGACATGAAAAGCAGTAGTGGCTTTTAGTACTGATGTCTATGTACTTGTGGGTGAGTGAGTGTGAGAAAGAGAACACATGTACTATATAGTTAATAAACATTTGTATAAGTGTAAAGGAATGTACTTACATACTACATACCATAATTACCAGGGTGGGAAATAGTTTGGAGTTCATATTGCTAAAATGCAATTTCTAGGAAGCATAATCAATACAAATCAAATAAGTGAGTCAATAGTTAATGCTATGTTAGCAATCTCAGTGGCCATATCTTTTGTAACTAGGTCTGCCGATTAATCACAGTTAACGCATGTGATTAACTCAAAAAAATTTAATTGCACTGTTAAGCAATAGAATACCAAGTGAAATTTATTAAATATTTGTGGATGTTTTTCTACATTATCAAATATATTGATTTCAAATACAACACAGAATACAAAGTGTACAGTGCTCACTTCATGTTATTTTGGATTACTAATATTTGCACTTTAAAAATTATAAAAGAAATAGTATTTTTCAGTTAACCTCATACAAGTACTGTAGTGCAGTCTCTATCGTGAAAGTGCAGTTTACAAATGTAGATTGTTTGTTACATAACTGAACTCAAAAACAGAACAAAGTAAAATTATAGAGCCTACAAGTCCACTCAAGTCCTACTTCTTGTTCAGCCAATCGCTCAAACAACTTTATTTGTATTTAAAGGACATAATGCTGTCTTCTTATTTTCAGTGTCACCTGAAAATGAGAACAGGCGTTCACATGGCACTTTTGTAGCTGGTATTACAAGGTATTTACATGCCAGATATGCTAAACATTCGTATGCCCCTTTATGCTTTTTGGCCATCATTCCAGAGGACATTCTTCCATGCTGATGACACTAATTAAAAAATAATTAAATCTGTAACTGAACTCTTTGAGGGAGAATTATATGTCTCCTACGCTGTTTTACCCACACTCTGCCATATATTTCATGTTATAGTAGTCTTGGATGATGACCCAGAACATGTTGTTTGTTTTAAGAACACTTTCACTGCAGATTTGACAAAACTCAAAGAAGGTACCAATGTGAGATTTCTAAAGATCGCTACGGCACTCTACCCAAGTTTTAAGAATCTGAAGTGCCTTCCAAAATCTGAGAGGCATGCTCAGGTGTGGAGCATGCTTTCTGAAGTCTTAAAAGAGCAACACTGTGATGCAGAAACTACAGAACTCGAACCACCAAAAAAGAAAATCAAACTTTTGTGGGTGGCATCTGACTCAGATGATGAAAGTGAACATTTGTCGGTCCGCACTGCTTTGGATCGATATGGAGCAGAACCTGTCATCAGCATGGACACATGTCCTCTGGAATGGTGGTTGCAGCATGAAGGGACATATGAATCTTTAGGGCATTTGGCACAAACATTTCTTGCAACACCGGCTACAATAGTGCCATGGGAATGCCTGTTCTTGTTTACAGTGTCACCTGAAAGTGAGAAGTGGGCAACATGATCTCTTGAAAATGTAAACAAACTTGTTTGGCTGACTGATTGGCTGAACAAGAAGAACGACTGAGTGGACTTGCAGGCTCTAACATTTTACATGGTTTTATTTTTGAATGCAGGATTTTGGAAATAATTCTACATTTGTAAGTTCAACTTTCATGATAGAGATTGCACTACAGTACTTGTAATGGGGGAATTGAAAAATACTATTTCTTTCCTTTTTTTACAGTGCATATATTTGTAATAAAATAAATATAAACTGAGCACTGTACACTTTATATTCTGCGTTGTAATTGAAATCAATATATTTTAAAATGTAGAAACATCCCAAAATATTTAAATAAATGGTATTCTATTATTGTTTAAAAGCATGATTAATCACGATTAATTTTTTTATCACCCAACAGCCCTAATTGTAACACATGTACACTCACTGACTTCACCTCCACAACAGACTCCCTTTCACTTCCATCATACTGCCACCCACAAGTAACATGAGTATCTCTAAATCACACTAAAACACTAACTTCATGACAGCTTCAGGGAGACCAACATTTTACTAATAAACATACTTCAACTGAGTGAAATTATTACTTTAAAAAAATTGAGGTCATGAGTCGGGAGCAAGGGTCAGGTGCAAATTTAACCTTGATAACTGTTCACCTTTGGCAGCTCTTGGTAGAATATGGGATTTGGAGATGGAATGCACAGGAGAAGAGGATCATCAAACCCACTGTGACAGGTTGCTATCACAGAAACCCCCTTGGGGCTGCCAACTGATGTGCCAAGACTACTTCTGCCCCTGCTTTCCTGCCCTTTCCAGTTTAGGACTCCAGGGCCCTGCCTGGTTTGAACCAGACCCGCTAGCCTGCTCCAAACCCAGATCCAGGTCTGAACTACATCCCCCAACAGCTGCAGGCTTTCCTGGAAGCAACTTAGGAAGTGTTCCTGTCTTTAACACTCAGATGCTCAACTCCCAATGGGGTCCAAACCCTAAATAAATCCGTTTTACCCTGTATAAAGCTTATACAGGGTAAACTCATAGATTTGTTCACCCTCTATAACACTGATAGAGAGATATGCACAGCTGTTTGCCGCCCCCTCCCCCACAGGTAATAACACGTACTCCAGGTTAATTAATAAGTAAAAAGTGATTTTATTAAGTACAGAAAGTAGGATCTAAGTGGTTCTAAGTAGTAACAGACAGAACAAAGTGAATTAACAAATAACATAAAATAAAACACGCACATCTCTAATAGAGTGATAAAAACTGAATACAAATAAAAACCTCACAAGTGAGCTTCTTTTTACAGACCAGACTCCCTCTAGCCTGGGTTCAGCAGTCACTCACACACACCCTGCAGTCACTAGCCTCTGTTCCAGTTTCTTTCAGGTGTCCTTCTGGGTGGAGAAGCTATCCCTTGAGCCAGCTGAAGACAAAATGGAGGGGTTTCCCAGAGATCTTTATAGACTCTCCTCTGGGTGGACACCCCTCCCTCTTCCTGTGTAGCATCCAGTTACAAAATGGAGTTTTTTTGGGGTCACATGGGCAAGTCACATATCCATGCACAACTAAGTTCCTTACCAGCCAAGCCATATTTCTGGGAAAGCTCAGATGTGGATTGGTGTCTCCAAGTTCTATTGTCTGTTAAGTGCTTCTTGATTGGGCACTTAACCTGCACATTCCTTTCTCACGACACTGATCAAATGCTCTTACTAAGACTATTTAGAAATCAAGCAAATATATACCCAATATTCATAACTTCAAGTACAAAAATGTCATGCATACAAATAGGATGAATAGATTCAGTAGATCATAACCTTTATAGAGGTATGTTATATGGCATATGTAGCATAAAACATATTCCAGTTATGTCATATATACCTTCATAAGCATATTTCCATAAAGCCTTATTGGGTGCACCATCACACACACCATCTGAACAGAATGACTTAAGTAAAACTCTGTAAAGTTCCTTTGGGAGTAGGGAAAATTTTTGGTTAACATCTATTTCCCTATCTGGCCATCTTGTTTTGCCATTTGTTTTTGTTGGGCATCCATGGCCAGGTGAACAGTTGCGGCGACCGTGGCAGGACTCCCTATTTGTTTTGTCCCTCTTATTATTTGCTTAGCTAGTTAACTGCAACCCAGAGGTTGTGCTGGTGGGTGGCTCTTCCAACTGCAGGAACGGGGACTAGCGGGTGGACCTTGTGAGCCAACAGTTGGAATACTGCGGAGACCTGCAGTGTGTGTAGAGCTGTATGTTGGCTGCCCTCTGTGGCCTGGAAGCCATGGACTCCCTGCCTGCCTCTAAGACCAGGTAGAGTCACCAGCTTTGTTTGCCGTGGAAAAGCCCTTTCAGCCTGGTCAGTATCCAGGAGGGGCGAGTTTAAGTGACGGCCTTGTGTGCCAGTGAGTGTAAGAGTGGTTCATTGGTGGACCACCATTGTTGTACCCTTGGACAAGTGTTCCAGCCTGTGCGCTGTGGGATTTGTGCCTGCCGCAGACTGACAGGTGGCGATCTGCAGTTACTACAACCCAGCCCCTGCAAGAACTGTGTCTCAGCCTAGTGCTGCATCTGGTGGCAGCCTAGATTTTATGGAGCAAGTGTGGACACTGAGAAAAGCTTGCCTCAAGCAGGATCTAACCCAGCCCATCAGTAAAGTAGCAGATACTGCCACTGGGGTAGATATTTCTGTCTCCAGCACATGCCGGCCAGGGTCGGGTGTGTTCAACTGTTCTTGCCAAGCAAGTAGGGCACTAGTAGTGGGCAGGGCAGGATTAAGGCAGGGGCCTTAGGGGCTGCAGCCCAGGGCCACGGCTCAAGGGTGGGGGGGGTCTGCAAAAATAAATCACAAGCAGCAATCTCCACCTCTGGGCCGCTAAAAGTCCTTCAGCACAGCAGGGTCGCTCAAGCAGGCTTCCTGTATGCCATGGCCTTCCGCTGCTCCCAGAAGCGGCCATCTGCTAGCACGTCTTTGCGGCCCCTGGCGGGGAGGTGGCTCCATGTGCTGCCCCCGCCCCCAGCACCATCCCCACAGCTTCCGGCCAATGGGAACTATGGGTGCAGCACTTGTGGGCAGCACACAGAGACATGCTGTCCCCATCCCCCCAGGGGCCACAGAGACATGCTAGCAGTCGGCCGCTTCTGGGAGCGGTGTGGGGCTATGGCAGGCAACCTGTCTGATCCCTGCTGTGCCGCCGACCGGGAGCTACCTGTGGTAAATGCCTCCCAGCCACAGCCTGCACCTCACCCCCCATCCTCCACCCCAACTCCCTGCCTGAGATCAGAATCCCCCTCCTGCACCCCAATCCACTGCCACAGCCCCCTCCTGCACCAAACTCCCTCCCAAGAAAAAGACTTGTATACAGCAGCCTGTAGAGAGGTCAGGACTCACCAGCACGGCACCTCCTGCTGGTGGTCTTGGGAGTTAGCTCTTTCAGCACTTGGAATGTCCTCTGCTGGCCGGTGCCTCGCCTGCCTCAGGCACCCATGTCCCTCCTGGACCCTGGTGCCCCTTTACTCTGGGGTTCTTCCCACTGCAGTACCCCCACACACTGGGTCTCCCCTCCCAGAGGAATTCCCAACCCTCCTCACCCACCTTGCTACTACCAGTCATCATCTACCCCCCTCTCACTGGGGCAGACTGCAGTCTGTAATGGCCACTCATCATTGGCAAGGGGATCGGACCAGCTGCCTCTGCCTAACCCCAGGCTGCACCTCTACAACCCCAGTACCTGCTTTGGCTTTTAGCAAGGCCTGCAGCCTGGGGATTTACCAGGCTGGAGCTCCCCAGCTCCTCTTGCCTTTCTCCAGCACTTCTCTACTCCCAGTACCGAGCTCCCAGGCAGCCAGGTCCTTCTCTCTCCACAGCTAAAAAGAGACTGCCTGCCTTCTGGCCCTGAAGCCCTTTTATAGGACCCAGTCTGGCACTGATTGGCTGCCTCTCAGCCTCTTCTGATTGGCTCTCATCCCCAGCCCTCTCCAAGGGCTGGCTTTTAACCCTCGCTGAGCCAGAGCAGAGTGACTGCCCCACTACACGGCCCCACAAAATCTAAGAGCCCTGGGCTGACAGGAGAGTTAATCCAGCCCTGGTAGTGAGCAATATAGCCGAAGGTCCTGGTGATTCCTGTCACACCAGCTGCCATGAGCGCACAGACCTACGAATCCTCCAGGTGGCTGCTGGAGCAGAATAAAAATTCCCGAGTTTTGGTGTGCACTTATTTGGAAAAGTGAAGAACTCCTGGGCAGAGGGACTGTTTCAGGGGAGCGACTCATTCGCCACTCTGACCCAAAGACTTTCATCCAGGATAAACCAAAGCCTTCCAAGGAGGTTAAAGAGTGGGCTCGGATTTATGGTCTGTATTCAGTCTGTGTGAAACTAAATAAGTATAGAACCACACTGGCAGATATGGTACAAGAGCAGGAAAATCAGCTTAAGGCTCATAATATAGGATTAGAAAAGACAGGTTGCAGAGTGGAAGGAATCGAGGCCCAGAACAAGACTTATGCAGCACAGATTGGGAGACTAGAGATCATAGAATATCAGGGTTGGAAGGGACCTTAGAAGGTCATCTAGTCCAACTCCCTGCACAAAGCAGGACCAATCCCCAATTTTTGCTCCAGATTCCTAAATGGTCCCCTCAAGGATTGAACTCTCAACCCTAGGTTTAGCAGGCCAATGCTCAAACCACTGAGCTATCCCTCTCTCCCTCCCTTCCAAAAAAGCATAGGGGGGGAAGGGATAGCTCAGTGGTTTGAGCATTGGCCTGCTAAACCCAGGGTTGTGAGTTGAATCCTTGAGGGGGGGCACTTAGGGATCTGGGGCAAAAAAATCTGTCAGGGGACAGTACTTGTTCCTGCTAGTGAAGGCAGGGGACTGGACTCGATGACCTTTCAAGGTCCTTCCAGTTCTAGGAGATTGGTATATCTCCATTTATATATATATATATATATATATATATATATATATATATTTTTTTTTTTTTTAAGAAGCCACCATAGAATCATAAAATCATAGAATCTCAGGGTTCGAAGGGACCTCAGGAGGTCATCTAGTCCAACCCCCTGCTCAAAGCAGGACCAAACCCAATTAGATCATCCCAGCCAGGGCTTTGTCAAGCCTGACCTTAAAAACCTCTAAGGAAAGAGATTCCACCACCTCCCTAGGTAACCCATTCCAGTGCTTCACCACCCTACTAGTGAAAAAGTTTTTCCAAATATCCAACCTAAACCTCCCCCTCTGCAACTTGAGACCATTACTCCTTGTTCTGTCATCTGTTACCACTGAGAACAGTCTAGATCCATCCTCTTTGGAACCCCCTTTCAGGTAGTTGAAAGCAACTATCAAACCCCCCCTCATTCTTCTCTTCTGCAGGCTAAACAATCCCAGTTCCCTCAGCCTCTCCTCATAAGTCATGTGATCCAGCCCCCTAATCATTTTTGTTGCCCTCCGCTGGACTCTTTCCAATTTATCCACATCCTTCTTATAGTGTGGGGCCCAAAACTGGACACAGTACTCCAAATGAGGCCTCACCAGTGCCGAATAGAGGGGAATAATCACGTCCCTCGATCTGCTGGAAATGCCCCTACTTATACAACCCAAAATGCCATTAGCCTTCTTGGCAACAAGGGCACACTGTTGACTCATATTCAGCTTTTCGTCCACCGTAACCCCTAGGTCCTTTTCTGCAGAACTGCTGCCCAGCCATTCGGTCCCTAGTCTGTAGCAGTGCATGGGATTCTTCCGTCCTAAGTGCAGGACTCTGCACTTGTCCTTGTTGAACCTCATCAAATTTCTTTTGGCCCAATCCTCTAATTTGTCTAGGTCCCTCTGTATCGTATCTCTACCCTCCAGCATATCAACCACTCCTCCCAGTTTAGTGTCATCCGCAAACTTGCTAAGGGTGCAGTCCACACCATCCTCCAGATCGTTAATGAAGATATTGAACAAAACCGGCCCCAGCACCGACCCTTGGGGCACTCCACTTGATACTGGCTGCCAACTAGACATGGAACCATTGATCACTACCCGTTGAGCCCGACCATCTAGCCAGTTTTCTATCCACCTTACCGTCCATTCATCCAGCCCATACTTCTTTAACTTGCTGGCAAGAATACTGTGGGAGATTGTATCAAAAGCTTTGCTAAAGTCAAGAAATAGCACATCCACTGCTTTCCCCTCATCCACAGATCCGGTTATCTCATAGAAGGCAATTAGGTTAGTCAGGCATGACTTGCCCTTCGTGAATCCATGCTGACTGTTCCTGATCATTTTCCCCTCCTTTAAGTGGTTCAGAATTGATTCCTTGAGGACCTGTTCCATGATTTTTCCAGGGACTGAGGTGAGACTGACTGGCCTGTAGTTCCCCGGATCTTCCTTCTTCCCTTTTTTAAAGATGGGCACTACATTAGCTTTTTTCCAGTCATCCGGGACCTCCCCCGATTGCCATGATTTTTCAAAGATAATGGCCAATAGCTCTGCAATCTCATTGGCCAACTCCTTTAGCACCCTCGGATGCAGTGCATCCGGCCCCATGGACTTGTGCTCATCCAGCTTTTCTAAATAGTCCCGAACTATTTCTTTCTCCACAGAGGGCTGGTCACCTCCTCCCCATACCGTGCTGCGCAGTGCAGCTGTCTGGGAGCTGACCTTGTCTGTGAAGACAGAGGCAAAAAAAGCATTGAGTACACTAGCTTTCTCCACATCCTCTGTCACTAGGTTCCCTCCCTAATTCAGCAAGGGGCCCACACTTTCCTTGACTTTCTTCTTGTTGCTAACATACCTGAAGAAACCCTTCTTGTTACTCCTAACATCTCCAGCTAGCTGCAACTCCAAGTGTGATTTGGCCTTCCTAATTTCACTCCTGCATGCCTGAGCAATACTTTTATACTCCTCCCTGGTCATTAGTCCAATCTTCCACTTCTTGTAAGCTGCTTTTTTGTGTTTAAGACGAGCAAGGATTTCACTGTTAAGCCAAGCTGGTCGCCTGCCATATTTACTTTTCTTCCTACACATCGGGATGGTTTGTTCCTGCAACCTCAATAAGGATTCTTTAAAATACAGCCAGATTTCCTCGACTCCTTTCCCCGTCATGTTATTCTCCCAGGGGACCTTGCCCATCAGTTCCCTGAGGGAGTCGAAGTCTGCTTTTCTGAAGTCCAGGGTCTCTGTTCTACTGCTCTCCTTTCTTCCTTGTGTCAGGATCCTGAACTCGACCATCTCATGGTCACTGCCTCCCAGGTTCCCATCCACTCTTGCTTCCTCTATTTCCTCCCTGTTTGTGAGCAGCAGGTCAAGAAGAGCTTTTCCCCTAGTTGGTTCCTCCAGCACTTGCACCAGGAAATTGTCCCCTACACTTTCCAAAAACTTCCTGGATTGTCTGTGCACCGCTGTATTGCTCTCCCAGCAGATATCGGGGTGATTAAAGTCACCCATGAGAACCAGGGGCCTGTGATCTAGTAACTTCTGTTAGGTGCTGGAAGAAAGCCTCATCCACCTCATCCCCCTGGTCTGGTGGTCTGTAGCAGACTCCCACCACGACATTACCCTTGTTGCTCACACTTCTAAATTTAATCCAGAGACTCTCAGGTTTTTCTGCAGTTTCATACTGGAGCTCTGAGCAGTCATACTGCTCTCTTACATACAACGCAACTCCCCCACCTTTTCTGCCCTGCCTATCCTTCCTGAACAGTTTATATCCATCCATGACAGTACTCCAATCATATGAGTTATCCCACCAAGTCTCTGTTATTCCAATTACATCATAATTCCTTGACTGTGCCAGGACTTCCAGTTCTCCCTGCTCGTTCCCCAGGCTTCTTGCATTTGTGTATAGGCATTTAAGATAACTCACCGATCGTCCTGCTGTCCTAGTATGGGGCAGGAGCCCTCCCCTCTTCCACTCACCTACTTGTGGTTCCTCCCAATATCCCACTTCCGCACTTACCTTGGGGCTTTGGTCTCCTTCCCCCGGTGAACCTAGTTTAAAGCCCTCCTCACTAGGTTAGCCAGCCTGCTTCCAAAGATGCTCTTCTCTCTCGTCGTCAGGTGGAGCCCATCTCTGCCTAGCACTCCTTCTTCTTGGAACACCATCCCATGGTCAAAGAATCCAAACCCTTCTCTCCGACACCATCTGCGTAGCCATTCGTTGACTTCCACGATTCAACGGTCTCTACCCCGGCCTTTTCCTGCCACAGGGAGGATAGACGAGAACACCACTTGCGCCTCAAACTCCTTTATCCTTCTTCCCAGAGCCATGTAGTCTGCCGTGATACGCTCAAGGTCATTCTTGGCAGTATCATTGGTGCCCACGTGGAGAAGCAGGAAGGGGTAGCGATCTGAGGGCTTGATGAGTCTCGGCAGTCTCTCCGTCACATCACGAATCCTAGCCCCTGGCAAGCAGCACACCTCTCGGTTTTCCCAGTCAGGGCGGCAGATAGATGACTCAGTCCCCCTGAGAAGAGAGTCCCCGACCACCACTACCCTCCTCCTCCTCCTGGGAGTGGTGGTCGTGGAACCCCCATCCCTAGGACGGTGCATCTCATGCCTTCCAATCAGTGGAGTCT
Organism: Macrochelys suwanniensis; assembly: GCA_033296515.1. NCBI lineage: Eukaryota > Metazoa > Chordata > Testudines > Chelydridae > Macrochelys > Macrochelys suwanniensis. The sequence continues at coordinate 131,758,321 of CM065776.1, read as the reverse complement.
CCTTCTGCTCTATTCCCTCAGATGTATCATCCACGCCACTCTCTGCACTAGTACCTGTGGAGAGAACATGAAAACGGTTGCTCACCTGAATCTGTGTTTCTGGTACATGGACTTTTCTGGTACTCTTTCCTCTTCTGGAGGTCACATGCCGCCAATTATCCTCACTGGCCTTCTGTCCCCGCTGCGTAGCCTGCTCTGAATCTTCAGAACATTGTGCCCACTGAAGCTGAGCCTGACGTCTATCCAGGAAATCCTCATTTTATTTTATGGAACGCAGGGTTGATACTCATTTCTCCAGACCTTGAATCTTTTCTTCCAATACGGGGATCAGCTTGCACTTTGTACAGACAAAGTCGCTTCTATCCTGTGGAAGAAAGACAAACATGGCACATCCTGTGCAGGTCACAACAGCGGATCGCTCAACATCCATAGTCTCTTCCTTCTAAGAGCTTCCTTACTTGTGGCAGAAGCTACTCAGAGAAATCTGCAAGAGGGATGCTGCAGCAGGCTCACTCCAGGCAAACTCCTCCTGTTTGCTGCTCAGCTGGTTCGCAGCTGACTGCCTTCTCCTTCTAATAACAGTCAGGCCCAGCTGGAACAAAGCACTCCCAATTCACACTGTTCAAACAAGCAATCAAGCACACAGTCAAACTGCCATCCAGCGCATGGAGTGGCCAGCATGGGGTTTGAACCCATGACCTTGGCATTATTAGCACCACACTCTAACCAGCTGAGCTAGCCGGCCCACAACCAGTACATGAACAACCTCATAGTCAAGTGTCAGGGGAGGATTTTAGTGCCCTCTCTGGACACCTTCAGGTTGCAGATATTGATTCCAATCTGCAGTTATATGAAGGCATTTTAAAATTTTATTATCCACACCAGAACATTATTGGCCATTATTATTATGAGCGCCAATGGGCCACTGAATGTCTGGAGAAATATTTAAACAGAAAAAAACCCTCCTCTATTGTCTAGCTCGAGCATCATCCTATGACAGTCCCTAATTTTGAGAGGTGGTTTGGCAAGGACTCACCCTGATGCTCAAGGTCACCCTGGGAGCACTGGATCCCCAGATAATCACTCTGAGGGAGATGTAAAATCACCTGAGAGAGTCCTTTGAAATTCAGTGGGATGCTTTTCCATTGTCTACCCCCAGAAAACGAGTGTCTGGTAACCGAGAAGGAAAACAAGGAGTTCAGGAAAAGTCCTCAGGGAAGTCCTAGCTACTCCCAAAGCACTAAAAGACCAGCAGCATCTCACCAAAATCAAAAAGGACAATCAAGCAGCCTGCACCGGCATGAACAGAAAGCATTCCACAACCTGGTGTGGAAGCAGCTGCTGCGTTTTGAAAACAGAGAAGATACTGACAGGCTGACCACTGCCCTCTACATAAAAAGAGCCAATCAGAACAGCACGCACCCACCTCTTCCAACTTATTGTGACGGGCCCAAACTCCCCCTCATTCCCCAGACAAGGCACCAATATGCCATGATAGCTGGGGAAGACCCGTTATAAGGGTCACCATGGAGGAAGAGATCGGGGGAACTAAGCCAACCTATGTTGGTAGACACATGTGACTCGGTTTCCCTTGTGTTCCATGGGAAAACCTAGAGTAAAACTGATTCCCATAGCAACAAGAAGGACCCTGGATGGATTTAATGGGGGTAGCAACATGGTGCCCTTTGCAAGACCTATTAAGTGTGCTATATGTACTCTCTCAACCCGAGCTTCCTTTGGCAACCAGGATTTGGGCAGTCAGGGCACATAGGCGGAGAGTTATATTCCCATGTGGTGCCTTGGCACCAGCAATATTCAGAGCCCAGGAGCCCAGCTCCACCAATATTTGGGGCCCAGTGTTCCCCCCAGCCCCACCTGCCGCCCCCCACGTCTCCCCCGAGTGTCCCCCGGCCCCCTCCTGCTGCCTCCACGCCCCTCCCGCAGAGCGTCCCTGGCTGCCGTCCCTGGCTGGCTGCCTCTTCTGGCAGCTACATGCTGCCTCCCTGCAGCAACTGCTCCCACAGGGTCCTAGTCCCCCCCCATCTCAACCGCCAGAGCAGACTGACTGAGCCTGCCCTTCCACCTCAGACCCTTCCCTTTTCCAGCAGGACCCTCCACCAGCACAGGGCGCCCCCCCGCCCACAGTCACTGCTCCTGCCCCAAGCTGGGCAAGGAGGCAGCTCCATCCCTCACCCCCAGTGAGGCTACAGTCAGGGGCAACAGCAGGGGAGGAGGCACATGCAGCACCCACACACACACCCCGGGCACCCACCATGGGGGAGGCGAGAGAGATTCCTGGACCTGAGAGGGGCCCTAGGAGCTCCTGCAGTGACAGTGGTGGGGGTGAGTGTGCTGCTCGGGGGGCAGAAAAGGGGGGCTTCTCCCCCAGAGCTCGCTGCTGCCGGTGGGGAAAGGGCTGCAGGGAGTCCTCCCCTCTGTCCCCTGTCCCGGAGCAGCCTGCCTGCATGCCAAACTCATCCCCAGCCCTGCCCCACCCCAGAGCCCTCAGCCCCCCACCACACCCTCAACCCTCTACCCTAGCCCTGAGCCCCTCCCACACCCCAAACACCTTATCCCCAGTCCCAGCCAGAGCCCTCATTCCCCACACTCCTACTCTTGCCCAGAGCCCCTTCCACACCTCAAACCCCTCATTCCCAGCCCCAGACAGAGCCCTTACCCCCTACACCTCTACTCTCACCCTGAGCCCCTGACACACCCCAAACTCCTCATCTGGCAGCCACACCCCACAGCCCTCACCCCACACCCCTCACCCCTGTACCCCCTCCCTCTGCACTCCCTCCCATCCCCAAACTACCTCCCAGAACCTGCATCCCCTCCCATCCCCAAACTCCCTCGCAGAGCCTGCACCCTGCACCCCAATCCCCTGCCCCAGCCTACGGCCTGCACCCCAGACCTCCTCCCCCACCCAAACTCCCTCCCAGAGCCTTGGGCAGGTGGGGGGCGGAGTTTGGGTGGGGGCGGTTCTGGGCACCACCAACATTTCTACAAATCTGCCACCCCTGTCAGGGCATCCTGGGAACCGACCTTTTGGCAAAACAGCTGATCCAGTACAAGAAAGCAAATCAGCACGGCATTATACCAACATCCCATCGGGTTGCTGCCCTGAAGGCTCTAGAAAATATCATTCTGCCTAAATGGGAATCTGATGTAACTGAAGTGGCACAGAAATATCCAGGAGTGTTTGCTACACACAAATTGCAATATGGCAAAATTGTAGCAGAGGTTCAGGTGGATGGACCCGACCCGAGACCTTTAAAGCAGTAGAGGTACCCTGCTGCTGCTGTAAAAGGGCTAAAACCTACCATTGAGGCCCTAGTTCAGCAAGGGCTGCTCAGGGAAACAGAGAGCTCCTGTAACTCCCCTATTTGGCCAGTGCTTAAGGCAGACCGCAAAACTTGGTGCCTAACAGTGGACCACCGTGAGCTAAACACTAGAACACCTAGGCTTGCTCCAGTAGTTGAGTTGAGTTGCTGCTCTGATGACCGGGAGATTGCTGAGCAATGTTTGGTGGCTAAGTTGACGGCATTCGTTGTGAATTCTCACTTAACAGAGTGGGCCCTGTGAAGGTTGCCATCTTCCACCCCGCTCCAGTAGTGGCCAAATATAATGAAATTATGGCAGCAATTACATCAGGGGCAAGATGCTTTATTGTGCTTGATTTGGCAAACACATTCTTTTCAATATCTCTCTATGCAGCCTCCCAGCATAAGTTTGTGTTTACCTATGAGGGACAACAATACACATTCAGCAGAATCCCACAAGGGCTGCAAAACACCCCCTCTATTTGTCATAAGCATGTCTCTGGAACGTGGAGGGACATAAGGAACAAAGACTATATCTTAAGTTATGTCGATGACATCCTAATTTCTACCATCACCAGGCAGGCAAATTTAGAGACTCTGGCTGCTGTACTGGGAAAGATCCACAGGACAGGGTTTGTGATCAACCCAGATGACCCTTATTGACGTGACTTATCTTGGGATCAGACTGGGTCCAGCGTCAGCCTTATTTGCAAATTGCCAGCCCCGCAGGATCTCTCTGCCTTGCGTTCCTTCCTCGGTCTCTTCAGTTTTAGTGAGCTGTGGACACCTGCTTTGCAGATTCTGCCACATACTCTGGGGCGTGAAGTCCTGCCTGCACAGTGGTGTCCCTGTGCTAGCTACATGCTTTTTAGTTCTTTGTGGATTCACAGGGTACCACAGGATTTGGCCTTTGATAATTAAAGGAGGTTTACCGTCTGTGTAGATTCCAAGGCACTCTGGTTTTTTTGACCAGCCAAACCAATACAAAAGTGCCAGCAGCTAGACAGTTATTAATAATTCTCATGGCAGTGACTGTGCCAGGCAAGCCCAACAGCAGCTGCTTCTGTTTTCAGATCTTTCACATATGAGGCTTATAATAACTCAGACTCACCCTTGATCCAGCCATTGGCAACTGATGTATCCCACCTCCTAGGGTGAAACTTAAGCTTAATTAAAGCCTCAGACTGCACCAGTTATCTAAGTTTCTCGTTATTTTCATGGATTTGTTATTTTAAAAATCGTATTTCCAAATACAGATAATGCAAAGTGTCAGACCACGAATATAGATGTCAAGACTTAAGCACATCCCCACTAATGATCTTATTCAGTAATCTATCAAATGAAAATGGCCCCTAAAAATCCATTAAATATCATTTTAAAAGTTTAGTAAGTAGTGAAAAGCAAATACTTCTAATTTTTTAGCCACAAACTGCTCAAGTAAAAATAAAATAGTGCATAAGAAAGCATTGGATTGATAGTACTTGTCCTTTTCAATATATTTAAATATATGATCCCAAGTGATCGGAGAGGGTTAACAAAATGCTGTTAGTAATTAAAATAAAACTAAACCTTTTAGTTAGGGAATGACAGACAAGACAATCAGAGGGAGAGAAGGTAAAGTATGAATCTTCAAAGATGAAAACAGAAGAAAAAGATATAATCGGAACTTCAATAAGTGTAAATGTGTATGCATACAGGGAGGGTTTCAAGGATTTATCTTTAAAAAAAGGAACAGTAGTTAAATCTATGTAATGTACACATGGCATCACACAGATATATCAGTACTTTATGCTAACCTATCTTGAATTAATATAAGGCATATTGATGGACTTGTCCCCATATATGTTTCCCATCCTTATACAATCTCTGATCATAATTCATTTAAAAACTTCTTAGGAAAGTGATATTTACATAAGTGCTTCTCACTAGAATTTGTTCACGATATATAATAGTTAACCTTTATTACGTAATAAAAATCTCCGTTTTTCTCCACTCCTGTTAAGGGGGGATATTTATTGCCCACTTTACTGGATGTTTGGTATTCAAAGGTTAAATAAAAAACCCTGATCCTGCACACAGTTATGCACATGCTTAACTTTACTACGAGCAGTCACAGTGAAATCAAAGTTAAGCACATGTGTAAGGGTTTGCAGGATTGTAGCCTAAAGATGTTTGCATTCATTGATTTGCATCTGTAGGATGCTTTACAGTTATTACAGATTTGACTGGAATATGGTAAAAAAAATAAAAATTCTTTAAAAATATGGCAGGTAAAGGTTGCATAAACAATTTGATTAAAGTATAACTGTTTATATTTAAGGAGTCTCTTTTCCTCTTAATATGAAAGTATAAACACCATTATCATTAATGGGAGTTATACAGATGCACATGGGAGAGAGAAGACCTCTCAGGGCTATATATATTAAAAGTGTTTACACACTTGGAAAGTCCTGGAAAAGATTAAAAAACAAACAAACAAACAAACAAACAAACCAACCTACCTAACTGCGTCTCATGCTGCAGAAATCCAGACATCTTTTAGGCACAGCAAGGCCTGAGACAAAATAATGGGAAAGGATGGGAAAAGAATTGGATGAAAAGCAGATGAAGAAAATAACTCCAGGATATGAAAGATATATCATTTAATCCAACAGACTATACATACTTTAACATTTAATAAGAAAATACAAAATTTCAGGATTTCAGTTAAGTATTTGGGGTTCTTGAAAATCTTAATATAATTATAATCACCTTAATGCAGTGCCAAATCCTAATGCAGTTCTACTCAGGATCTGGTTCTGAAGTCCTTGCTCTGACAAAACCTGATTGATTACAAATGAGACATGCAGTCGGAGAAGAAAATTGGGCAGGAGCTACCAAAAGACTGCCATAAAAGCACACATTCTACTAAGATTATAAAGTGATTTTGCATTTTTAACAGTTAATTTGCTCTCCTGAGATGAAGTCTTGGCCCCACTGCAGTCAGTGGGAGTTTTTCCTATTGGCTTCAACTGGGGCCAGGATTTCAGCCCTGTAGTTACTACAAAACCATAAATTGCCTACAAGTCCTGATATATTATCACTGTACCTTTGTCATGCCCACAAAGGCTTAGACTAGGAGCTTTGTGCAGATTCTTTACAGTTAGATGAATTTACTCTGAATTTGTGAACATGTAATATAAACTCACTTTGGAGCCTTCAGTTTCTGAATGGTTAGTAAACAGATTAAAAGTGTAGCAGGATCCTAAAATGATGATGTTGCCCAAACACCATGTATTGGATGGCTGCCATTTTTGATAATGATAACTGTTATTCACTCAAAGATCATGTTTGATGTTGCATAATGAAACAAGTATATGGAGTACTGAGGAGCTATCTTTCAGTGTAAACAAAAGAGTGTATCAGAGGGAAGATTAGCTTGAAGAATAGTTTGTTTAGGTCCACATATTGTGGGTTCAGAGCTCGACTTGGACTCAGGCATTACTGGGCTAATGTCGTACTAAAGTGACATTGTGAAAGAATGTAGATGAGATGGGAGGAGATAAGACAGGCCAAATTACTAGTACAGGGAAACACTGTACATTTCAAGCACAGCCCTCCCTCTCTTTAGCATTGTGTGGAAGTGCACTTCTCCACTGAGAGAGCTCCTGTAGGTACCCAGACAGCTCTACTGACTATTTTGGATGTGGGGAATAAGGCCATTGCTCTGCCACCCCGTATCCAATTTAGATAATCTAGCACCTAGCACACCATGCAGCTGAGCACAAGCCTCATATTGTCTTCCCGCCAGAGAGTGCAAAGACTACCATTGTGCTTGGCCCAAGGGCAGGTGCAAAGAAGGAGGTTCCTGGTGCTCTTTCCTCACCTTTGCACACCCACACTGCTCTATGAACAATCTTACCTACAATATGAGGTATAAATCATATGCAGGGCACCTAAGGCATTGGACTGGCCTTTATTTTGGGAGTAATGTGCTGTTTTATTCCTAATAGGTTTCCCTTTAACTGAAAAGGCTTTGGACTTTATTTTTTTTAAACAAAAAAAAATCATGAATTACCACAGAGGGGAAAAAAAACCAAAATTTAAATTACAGAAGGAGGAGAGGTTTTCAAAATCAAAATGGTTTGTGAGATGCAAAAAAAATATGTTTACAAGATTTATAAAATTTTGAACTTAGTGATATTTGTTCTTCCCTCCTGAGAGAATAGGATAGACAGGTCCTTGATTCCCTCCTACTGGTCCAGCTATAAACATGGAAATGGGAAACTATTTTGTTGTGCTGCTGTCCTGCCACTTTAAGTGCGAACAATGGGTCTGATTCATTGCTACCTTGCTCCAGTTTTATGCTGACGTGACTCTGATGAAGTCAATGTCGTTACACTGGTGTAAAACTGGGTGGATGTAATGTTGAACCAAGTCCAATATTCCTAACTACAGCTATAGTAAAGTTGGAACAAGAAAAACCTGCAATGTAAGACCACCACAAAACTTGGCAAAGTGGGACTAAATTTAATAGCAAAGATTAAAAACCTATGAGAAATATGTCATAAACCAACAGGAAGTCTAGAGTTCTAGATGAAATAGTCATTGACAGCTGATGTCCACTGAACCTTTAATTTTTCTAGCTGGGTGTCTGTCAATTTGAATTTCTTTCTAGGGCATTTCAAACAGACATACTGAACTGATATGAAATAATTTCAACAACATTTACCTCAGGAATGCTTAGAGACTTGTTGGTGACTGATGGCTAATTCAGACAACTTGCCCATGTCCTCATCTGAAGGTGTTATGACAGATGCTTGGGGAGTGTTTTCTGTGCATCGGGAGTTACATACACAAATTGTAACAATAAAAAGGAGCTGTGTTATTAAATTCCAGTTCAGCATGATGAAAATTCTGCACAATATCTTCAGTTCTTATAGGAGACTGTCATGGTGCTACATGGACTAGACTTCTTCAGAGTCTTAATGTGGTTTTTGATATTAAGAAAATTGCCTTCTATTACTGTACATTTTAAAATAGCTGCATGAAGCAATTTAGCTCATACCATAAGACAGAATTTAAAAAAAAAAATCAGTGAAGCATTCCATATTTGTATCTATTTTCTAAAGGGAGATCTGAATGTGGGAGTATCTATTCCTGTCTAACTTGGTAACTAGAAAAAATATACAGATTCTGCCTGCTTATGATTAGCAAAGATCTTCAGTCTTCATAGACATCTACTAACTTGCATTGAAATGCAGGATCTCTTTCTAACTGCCAAGTAACATGATTCATGAATCAAACAGCAATGCATCCCCTCAAGTCAGGCTAAATAGCATGGAAACAGTTTTGCTTTGAGCAAAAACAGCAGCAGCCATGTATAATTAATTTAAATAGATTAAAAGTAACAAATGCTCAGCAATTGTCTGAATACCATTCTGAAAAAAATGGTTATGACCAACGTAAGCCCTGGTGTAATCAAGTGCAACTTTGATAGTCCTAGTCTTGTATGAATTTGTCAGAATTTTGTTCTCATATTGGCATGCCTGGAACTGAAGTATTCTAGCTGCAGGATCACCAATGCCACACAAAAATGGATTATCTACTTTCCATGATGCATCAGCACACACATCTCCAGATCAGACTGGCTATTTTTGCCACCATCTCATTGTAAGTTCTTATTCAGAATGCTATCCACTGCCATGCCTAAGTCTTTCTAGCTTTACTGTTTTCCAAATATCTTCTTCCTATTGAATATATCAGTCTTTTCAATTATTTTAACACTTATGCAATAGATTGCGATTTGCAGGTTGAATGTCATCTTGTCCATAAGAATAGCCTTCTAAAATCCCCTTTTATTATAGCCCTGCCTTCCCTAAATTGATCTTGATCTGACCATCGCAATCCAGTGTAGCACATGGACATTTTTTTCCATTCTTTTCCAAGCCCACATGCCTGCAGAGCTTCCTCAGCATGAGAACTGAGCATGGCTTGTGAAATGATGATGCAGTGACAATGCTCCTTCTGACAGCCTGTGGTTGTACCTATAAAAGACATCAGATATCTAGGAGTTTCTACTGAGAGCTGCACCTCTGGACTGCCCCTTAGAGCTGGCAATGCCTGAAAGGCAGAATTGAACCCTAAACATTTATAATCTTATTAAAAGAATATATTGCATTAGAAAGATTGTATAGGTTCAGTGTCATGTAAAATCTAATGTTTATTTTAAAATTGTACTGTTTATTTAACCAGAAGAGACATAACACAGCTAGAGTAAGACTACATTCATTTCAGTATTAAGACACCGACTTGAACAAATGCTATGTAATGTAATGCTATGTGGCCCAGTCTGCAGCTGTTTGAAGAAGCTTATTGCATCCTTTTCTACATATTATTTTGACTTGCTTTTGCAATGGTGCAAGTATAAGTACATGACAAATTCTTTCATTTAATCATATGCATTTTTAAGAGGGGCATTTCTCGGTCAAGTTTTTCCATTGTGAAATACAACATGAAATTTACTATGCAGAACAAGAGTCTGTTTGAACTACTACTAAAGAAATCTTTGTATTTGTCCTTGAGAAGGATATACACATTTTTCATACCTTACAGCTTCAATGAAGGGTTTGATGTACTTCAGGCCTAGATGTAATTCAGATTTCTTGCATGAATCCACGTTGGAACTTAAACACTAACCTGTTCTCATTTTCCACATTAAAATAAATCAATAAATTACAAAAGTTTGGTTTACTAAATAAAAAAAAATGCCTAAACAAATCCTTATTTTGTATAGCTCTAAATTCCTGAAGGGCAACAATGATAATTAAGTAGTCTCCGTTTATAAAGAACAGATCTTGCTAGCTAGGCAAAAGTAATATTTTTTAAATGTTTTGGACAGTTACAAAGTTGGTAGAAGCAATATATCTGCATTTCAGCAAGGGTAGATTTCACAAGTGACATGGTCAGCAAATGCGGACCAATCCTCCCACCCAGTGTGTAAACAAAGAGCTGCAGCACTCAGGGAAGGAAACTGCATGATCTTACCTGGGGTCTCCAAGCTGCTATCTGTAGTTTTTGTTTTCAGGAGCAATGTGCTTATTTGATATCCAGAGGCCACTGTGGCACCTACTGCTGGAATATCTACCTGGGGGGAGTGGGGGAAATTAGGTAACTAAACAATTTGGTGTCCCTCATTCTTCTTTTCCTCAGAAGGAATTACACATTTCCTATCCTAAACATCTTCAAATTTCGCTATTGTTTCTGGGGCGAGTTAACATCAAATACATTTCAATGATTGGAAATTAATAAAATATAATACCAACCACAAGTATCTGAACAAGGGGGGGGATCAGACCTGTCTAATCTCTGGATTTCAGGACATACCTCAGACTTCTCTGCTTGCTAATAGGGTCTGTCAGTTTTCTTGGCTAACTGTGAGGGTGGGAGGACCCTGGTGGCTGACGATTCCCCCCACATACAGTAAATTCCATTTATCAGCAACCTCTCAATTGCCAGCAAAAGATGCTGTTATCTGGCAGTTGCTAATAAATGAAAGGCAAGTTTGTGAGGCAGCAGCCACACAAGTAAGCAATGGGACAAGCCTTCCCTGGCTGCCCCTCTGCAGAACTCCTTGCAGAGAGAGGGAGAGAGCAGTCCAGATGCCCACACTTTCTACAGGGAGCAGGGGCACTGAAGCCCACAGAGCTGCACAGTACCTCTCCCTGCACTCTCAGGGGAGCGGGACTCAGCACATCCCAATGCTTCCTGCTTTGCATATAGTTCACCAGCAGGGTGCAGCCCAAAGACTGCAGGGAGAGGTACTGTAGATTAAAAGGGGATTGGCCTTACTCTAAGTTGCCCAAGGTCTGGTAGGTTACAGAGAGTCATGGTAAAACTGGCTGAGACAAGTTAGAGCCTACAAAAGGAGAGTGTGGTGGGGGGGAGAGGGCAGAATGTACCAAAAAAGATAGAGAAGGTTCCAGAAAACTGTGGCGAAAGTGCACAAATAATGCGTGCTTACCAAGACAACGCAGCCTGCGTAGAGGAGTATAAAGGACAGACTGTGCCGAGAAGTTGGGGACTCTGCGGGTTTGCTGAGGCTGTCCAGCCACCATAAGATCCATCAATGCAGACTCCAAGGACTCATTCTGGTGCCTGGCCAGCTCCATTCTGGGACTTCGCTACTAGGACTGCGTAAGCTAGGATGCTGTTAATGGTCAACAGTTGCTTGCTCAGGTATTCAATACAGTTCGTTTAAACAGAGAATGGAAGGCTCTTGTCTGATTACTGGTGTGGCCTGACTGACCCACAAAATTTGGTCAAAAGATTTGGCATCCCTTAGTGAGCATCGAAATCAGAGCCAATGGAACTGAGCAGGAGGTTTTTTGGAATCAGGAATAAAAGGGTCACCACCTTTTCCCTGTGGTAGACTTGTGTGTATTCCATAGGCTTCTAAGGCTTTGGAGGGTTTTAGGACCTACCCTCATAGAATTCAAAATGGCGGAAACTTCTTCAGAGTTAGAGCAATTCATACTTCAAAAATGTCTATCCCCAATCTGGGCACCAGAGGCATGTAGGGACCCAGATGCTTATTTGCAACTTTGTGCACAGTGGAAGAGCTGGGTAGCATTGGGGAAAAAACCAAAACTGGATGGGAAGGCAAAGAAAAGGGCAGCATTGCAAGGACGCTTATGGTGTGTAGGGAAATTAAAACCGGAGGAGGGAGGCTTTGGGTACAATTCAGAAATTAGAAAGTGAAAAGGAGGTGTCACAAGGAAGCGTGGAAAAATAGCAAGTTCAAGTTAATGGGTTGCAAGGAGATTAGTTGAAGAGTGCCGTGGAGATAACCTGGCTAGAAAATAAGCTCAGTAATGAGAAAGTGAGAAATGATCAATTTAGCAAAGAGGTTGAGGGACTGAAAGAAAGCTCAGGAAACTCAGGAAGCTATAAGGACTGTATTGAACGAATCACAGGGTAGGTCAGGCCCATATTATTGGGACTGTCAGGTTAAAATTAGGGAACTGCAGTTAAACTTGGGAGTGTCAAAAGGAATTGTAGCAGCTATTCAGGAAGGAGAACATAGGAGCAGGGATGCAGTAAGGAGGAGGGTGGGTTTGGGGATGATGGCACCCCTGATTTGTATCCACTTATTGATGAATATGAGGATAACTGATGGGAGCTGCCTTCCCTACCTGGTCGTCACCTTATGCCCCTTTGCACAGGAGTTAAAGGAGCTAGATGGCAATGGAGTGAATCCACCAATGGCTCTGATACCCAGACCCAGAGAAAGGGTACCCGACCTGCCCAGGAAACCTGGATAAAAATCAAGTCTTTGGGTCCCCTAACTAAAGATATGGCTGTGAGTTGGCTAAGTAGGGCTCAAAGGCTTCCCAGAAGGGAAGGGAAGCTACTCTGCAGGCACTTAATCGATGTGATATAAGAGTGTATGGAACTGAATGACTTTACTACCCTTCCAGCTGACATTCAAGTGGGAAACTGTGAGGAAATTGGGGAGGAAAAAGTGCCTGGGGAAAGGCCCGATGCAGAGTACCAGCAACTCTCCCATTTGGCCTATAATGAAGGAAGATGGTAAAATCTGGAGACTAACTGGATTATAGGGCTCTAAATAAAGTGACTCCTATGACAGCCCCAGTAGTTGCCAAATACCCAGAGATCATGGCGGCTATAGCTGGAAGATCTAAATGGGTTTCCATACTTGATTTATCTAATGCCTTTTTTGCTATCTCACTTCTTCCCAGTTCCTGGTACAAGTTTGCTTTTACTTTCCAAGATAAATATTGATTAGTTTACAAAATAGAGTGAAGCCAGACCAACTCGGAATAATACAGCTAATACCACTGCCAAAGTTTTAGTAGAGACAGGTGTTTTCCCACTGGGGAGTACCTAAAGAAATAGATTCAGATCAGGGATTGCATTTTATAGAAGTGACAAAGGGGGTTTATTAGGCCTTTGGAATGAAGCAGAGATTGCATCTTGCTGGACATCCCCAGAATTTAGGGCCAGTGGAAAGGATTAATCACACTTTAAAAACAGCTTTGAGAAAAGTGGTTAACCAACAAGGAAAATACTGGGATGAAACGCTACCATTAGTCCTAATGATTTAAGAGGGACTATGACCATACATGGGTCACCACTTACAAGCCATGACTGGCTGAGAAATGAAATTGCTTGAACAATGGTGGCTAGGACGGAACCCTCCAGATGAGCTACTCCCAGAGTGCTCACTGACCAATGGATGCAGAATTTGTTGAGGTCAGTGTCATCTACTCAATGACAAGTAGCTATTGATTTAAAGGCCAATGTGCAAAAGATAGAGAAGCAGTTAGGACTAATCTTGCATCCAACTGAATGGAATATAGGAGATCAGGTGATGCACAGAGATATAAAGGAGAAAAACCATGCCTCAGGACACATATGGCTGGGACCTGAGAGAATTGTGGATAAGGCTAGTCCTACTGTATATCAACTAGAAATTCACCCAGGCAAAAAGAGGGTTCAGAAATGGTTTCACTCATCTCAGTTGAAATCATGGAAAGGTAATTGATAAGTGGCCCTGCAGGCATGTCATGTTTTGTATATTGAACATCTTAATATGGTTGAGCAGTGGATAATTTGGCACGACTGGTGGTTGTTACCAACTAAACAATTATAGAGGGACGGTGTGGTGAGTATGCTGTCCACAGCAGTCAAAATAATAACTGCATAAATAAAGTTGAAGTAAAAGAAAATGTCATTGTTAATATACAATGCTGGGTAAAAGAAAATCCGAACAGCACTATTGCAATAACCCAAAAGACAGCTCTGTAATACAGATGCTTAGAGAGAATGCGGGTTCAATGTAACTTTTTGGACTAGAAAACAAAGCGGTATAGTTAGCTGTATATAGCAGGGCACTAACCAGTGGGAGGATATATTCCTAAATTCTAATTTAGTGCAAATAACTAAAGGAGATAATGGAGCTAAGTGTGTGCTTTATGACATTAACAGGGAACATCGTCTTAATCTAACTATTTGTATTAGTAAACAAAGTAATGTGCACAGTTGTATATGACAAAGTACACTTTTCTTTAAGTATGTACAACTTAAGTGTCACTTTTTTTCCTGGCATGTACCCCATTGGGCCAAAATAGTACAAACTGTAGTGTTACAAATAAAATATTCCCAAGTAAATCCAATAATGCTACAGCCTTGTAGGACACTATTGTAAATATTACTGACTCATTGGGAAATGTAACTAAAATAAGAGTGAATTGTGTGAAGGAGCACCGAATATATTGAGCAAACCAAATGAATACCAACGGCCTGTGGTATAATAGGGAGATAGAGGTAAATGGTAGATGTAGCACTCTTTCAATAGCCTTATATGTGTGGTGTAAAGGACGCATGAGTGCGCAAATGACCTTGAGCTTAAAAATACAAGGGGAAGATGGAAGATACAAGGGCCTGAGGGATTTACTGAAAAATTCTTGATAATTTCTGCCCTTGCCCCTAAAGTTTCAAAATTAGAACCCTGTGTGGTAAAGTGTGATCATGTACAAGAATTGATAACCAGGCCAGTTCAGTCATTAAAAAGGATGGTGCTATTAACATATCTACTGTAAGACCTGATTGTACTCCATTTATAATTACACTACACATGGGATGGACTAATTGGATTAATAATTGGTTTTCACACACTAATCGATTTAAAAGGATTGTAGTTGACAAAATATTGGGAGGAGCAAGAACTGGATTAGGAGTACTTAATAGCATGGATGTAGAGGTTTTGGCAAATAAGTTGGAAACTGTAATATTCAGGATGCAAGGCTTGTTGAAACCTCTAAACTCATCCTTGTCAGAACTGGGAATCAGTCAAAAGTTAGTAGCAAATGTTTAGCCAGAATGGGAAAAGATAAATGAACAAGACCACCTATTAATTGTGAAGGCTCTTGGTGCTGAACAGAGTAATGTTTATTTGCCTTAAATTGCATACAAGCCCAAGCCTGGGTAAGAAATGTTGTCATAAATCTTCTTAGAAACAGGGCAAATGGAATTTTACCTGTAGAAATTTGGAAAATCATATGAGGTGCTGCCACTCAGAAGGAATAACAGTTATAAACCTGCGGAGATTAGTAAATTTTACCTATGATGGTAGCATCAATTCAATTGTTGTCTAACTAGTCACAATAGCAGATACTACTGTTGAAAAGGTGTAACCCCAGCTATTAACCAAAAGGGTTCTGTACTTTATCCAACAGACCATAGGGTATGGGCAGTATGGGACAATGATAAATGGCAGTGAATAGATTTAGAAGCCTGTATTGTAGAACAAGGACTAGGATTTATATGTGAAGATAATGCTTAAGATTAGCGACGCATGTTTTAATATCAATGAAGGAGTGTGCCATTTTGAAGTACATCCTGAAGAGACTGATAAGACTAAAGTGGTGTACATTGGAAAGGGATGTGTATGTTTTAGAACCATTTCTAAATATGTAATAATTAATGGAATGTATAATCAAACTGTATATAATGATTCTAACATGTGTGTTTGTAATGTTATAAAAATTGAAGACTGTGATTTTATGTAAACCTTACCAGTGTTTACATGTCAGTTATCAGAGGGGTAGCCATGTTAGTCTGGATCTGTAGAAGCGACAAAGGGTCCTGTGGCACCTTATAGACTAACAGAGGTATTGAAGCATAAGCTTTTCGTGGGTGATCCGAAGAAGTGGGTATTCACCCACGAAAGCTTATGTTTCAATACCTCAGTTAGTCTATAAGGTGCCACAGGACCCTTTGTCTCTTCTACATGTCAGTTGTTAATTGAAAAGTTGAGTGTATATCGAAGTTTACACCCTATACCTATTGGTATGAATTTGTCACTAATGGTAGAACTTCTAGACCATCAGAATATACATCATTGTTAACAAAGGCTAAAGCGAATGCAAAGATAGTTTTAATTGCTGTACACCATAACGGTGAAAACATAAAATAATACTAGAGAGAGTAAAAAAGGTTGGAGAACATCAGTGGTAGGAAACACTTATGATATTCCCCGCCTTGCTAAAATGTTCAATATCATTTTACATCCAATTATAATGTTAATAGAAGTTGTGATTTTAATTGTGTTAATATGTATATATTGTTGGATAAGGCAGGTAAAGTAACAACTAGAGTGGGCAACCCGATAATATCGAATCATACATCACCTCATGAGGTAGCTGGGGTTAGAACTGGATTGGGATACGAGCATTGCCGCGAAGAACAAAAATGCTCCACTGGTGGCTGCAACCCCCTAGGTGTTGAAAAGGTGGAAACTTGCCCCATACGGGACCCATACTAATTTAGTGACAGCCTAATTGAAATCGATTGGCTGTTAAGGAGGGGATTGTTGTAGATTAAAAGGGGGTTAAGCCTGACTAAAGTTGCCCAGGGCCTGCTAGGTTATGGACGATCATGATAAAACTGTCTGAGACTGGTTAGAACCAGCCAAAGGGAAGTGGGGAGAATGTAGCAAGCAAGATAGAGAAGTTTCCAGAAAACTGGAAAGAGCACATAACCATGTGGTTGTCAAGACAACGCAGCCTGCAAAGAAGAGTATAAAGGACAGACTGAAGAGACAATTGGGACTCTGCAGGACCACTGAGACTCTGTCAGGGCACCATCAAGATACATCAACCACGAGCAGCAAATCGGGGGGCCATGGTAGGGTGACCAGATGTCCCAATTTTATAGGGACAGTCCCGATTTTGGGGTCTTTTTCTTATATAGGCTCCTATTACCCCCCACCCCCTGTCCCAATTTTTCACACTTGCTGTCTGGTGACTCATTGGCCAGGCATTGGACTCATTCCAATGCCTGGCCAGCTCTATTGTGGGACTTTGCTACTAGGAATGCGTAAGCTAGGGTGCTGTTAGTGATTAATAGTTGCTTGTGTAGGTGTTCAATAAGCTTTGCTTAATCAGAGAATGGAAGGCTCTTGTCCAATTCCTGGTGTGCCCCAATTCACCTACAAAATTCACTCAACAGAGGTACCACGTAGCTCCAGCATCTGGGTTGCAGACCCTCTCCATGCTAGTGCCCTGCCCACAGACTCCCCTCCCAGCCCCTTGCCTCCTGTGTGGTTATTGTGCGCAGACGTCTTTGCCAGGCTGCAACTTCAGAAGGAAGTGCCAGGATATGCTAAGCACAGGCCATGGGCAGGTTTGCAGGGCTGCAGCCAGAGAAGGTACATCCCAGTGCTCTTCCTTCCATGGCTGCAGCCTCATAAACCTGCCTGTATGTGTGGCCTTTCTTCCAAAAATAGTTGCTAATAATTGGCATGCCATTGCCAATATCCGGATCCCATTAACACTGATAATGGAATGGGATTGGTTCCCAGCAAAATGTTGCCATTAACCAGAAGTTACTAATTCCAGGATTGCTATTAAGCAGAATCTACTGTGCACATATCCCTTTCCTCTGCCAGCCACTCTGCTCACTCCCTGCCCTCTTCTCTTACTTCCTCCTCCAAGGAGACACAGTGGAAGCTGGAGTGACCATTGACTAGATTGAAGGGGAAGAATGGGAGGGCATTAGCAGAGAAAGTAGTTTGGCCTGGGTGGTGGTGGGGAACTCATTGGAATGAGTTCAGAAAAGGAACAAAGTTGGGAGAGGATTGTTGATAGAGGGAAAGGGAAGTGAGGGACTGGAGGAAAGATATGAAATGATGAGGAAAGAATCAACCCACGTGGTTGAAGACGGAAAGTTAGTGAAGTGGAGTGAGGACCATCGCCGATGCGTGAGCACTAACTGCTAGATTCATTGGGGTATGGCTGCAATGTCAAGGAAGAACAGATGGTATTTGTGCAGGCTAATTGATGGAATTTGGGGAATAGTTGTATAGCGGGGTCCACTTTGTGACATGAGGCAAAAAGCATACACCATTTTCATAGGTGCTTTGCTGATCCAATGTCTGGGTGGCGGTCAAGAGGAGTGGTTTTTGTGACCTTCCTAAGCTCTATTATGCCTCTGTTCTATTACGTGCCAGTTCCA
Organism: Macrochelys suwanniensis; assembly: GCA_033296515.1. NCBI lineage: Eukaryota > Metazoa > Chordata > Testudines > Chelydridae > Macrochelys > Macrochelys suwanniensis. The sequence continues at coordinate 131,739,980 of CM065776.1, read as the reverse complement.
TGACTGCTGCAGACATGGCACCATGGAAAGTCCAGAGATTTTTGAAGACATGCCTGAGGGCCAGAAAAATCCTGCAAAAGTCTGAGTCTCAAACCTAAAATCTAAATGTAGGCAGATATGGCTTCAGGATAGTTAGAGAAAGAGAAAACGTGATATAAGAGCTGGTGCTAGAGGCAACACTCAGAATTCAGCCTCCCTCTTCCTATCACCAGGCAACATTAACTCCAGCCCTGAGGTTCCAGTGATGGGAAGGATGGAGAAAGAGATGAAGATCACCATAAGCATCTTTGAAAAGCTCTTCCCCTGCCCCTGCTCACACTAAAGTCAACAGGAATTTTGGCATGGACTTCATGGAAGTAGGCTCTATTTTAACAGGATGGCAGTCAAGGTTTGCATTTTGATCCTCATCTGCATATTTGTCTCTGGCTTGGATAATTATTTGATAAAGATATTATGATACTTTTCTTCAGTTTGTATCTTCAAGATTTTTGTATGAGTTCCTTCCTCCCCCCTGAAATTTACAAGTTAATCGTGAGATAGTTGTGTTATGGGTTAAAACATCCTGACAGAGTCTTTTATGCTACTGAAACAAAGTTTCTTCCACCACAATTCTAATTAATGGAGAATGTCTCAGACCCAAATTCCTGCTAAGGAACTTAAGTTTTATCACTGACTTTCAATGGGAGCAGGTTCAGGCCCACTATGGCCTTGTATGGTGATTCAGCCTATTCATTATTCCTGACTATTAATATTAAAGAAAATAATATAGTGGGGCAGAAAATCAGAGATACAAATGGAGAAACTCAACTGAATGCTTGATTGATTTTGTTATTTTCTAATAGATTGCCATTAAAAACAAAATGGCATGTTTGTTAAGCCTAGATACTTTCCCTTGCATTCAGATTTGCTGTATTTCTAAACTAATAGTTTACGTCAAAACATCCTGTTTCAGACAGTATAAAAATTATGCCATCTTATGATGACCTTTCCAGTAAATGCATCTAAATATGGTCTGTCATGCTGTCTGGAGGGGCTCATGAGTGAGAATACCAACATCAAGGCAGACTTAAGAAGCAGAAACAAATCCCAAGCAGAAACCCCAAGCTGATTGTGAGTTCTATACTTGCATTTCCCTAACCAAGTAACAAGAATAAACTTCTCAGGCACTATACTGCCTTAATACGGAGTCAAAGACAGTCCCCTTTGGCATTCCAATCTATCTTGCAACCCAGGCAAGCTTGACTCTGTGATATATGGACACTTTAGACCAAAGATCACAATATATTCAGGTTATTACCAGTCCCAAAAGACCAGTCACTTACCCCAGGTCAATTTTCTTCCTTAGATCTCATACCAAAGACAACACTTGTAGCGAATTCTATGGTGAAATAAATATTTTATAGCAATGAAAAAGAAATAAGTTATTTACAAGGTTAAAAGAAACAAACATACACACAGAAATGAGTTACAGTCTTGGGTTTCAAATATAGAGCTGGCATATTTCAGCAGCCCTAAATTTGAGAGATGCTAGGAAGTGGATAAGAGAATGGAAATTGAAGCTATATTGTTGTCGTCCTATAGTCAGCTCAGGGGGAGAGAGGCACTTTTGTAGGGAAGGCTCTAATGGCATTAAAGATTGATAGATATAAAGAAGTGTCATCTTGCCTGCTCATTCAGATACCAAAATAGTTCAATGGGGTATTCATCCAACAGAAAATAATATAATTGAATATAAAAATACACTTAGTACCTTCTTATGGTCTCTAAAATTATTTGTTTTAAGAAAAAAACAAAGCTTTAAATACTGCAAATACCCTAAGCCATCATTCTGGGTATACATTGAATCCTTTATATATTATTTGTAACAATGGTAAAGAATAACAAAAACTGCCCACAACGGAATTTCTGAGTGTCCTATTTCTTTCTGTATAACTGGTTGGGAAATGGAGCGACCTGATTTGATTCAAGCCCTGTGCCTCTGACAATTCAACTGCACAATCCACAAGAACATTAATACTAATAGACAAGTGTACTCTAAAAGGTTAGTCTACACTGCATGTTTCTTTTGGGGGAGTGTAGTGTTCATATGCATCTAGCCCCACCGGCCTGGGTATAAATAGCAGAGTAGTCAGTGAGGCCCTCTTAGGCAAGTAGACTGAAGACAGGCCTGAAGGTTGTGGGTATGTATGTCAATACATGGCCTACACAGATCTCTACTTATCCAACCTCCATCTTCCCACCTTCACGGCTAGTTTTAGCAGTGCAGCATCTGGTCGCCTCCACATTACTGGCAGCTCCCCACTGATGGAGCTCTTCCCCCTGCAGGGAAAGACTCTGGAAGGAGCGTTTCCTCGCTGTTTCCACCCTTGCAGAGCCTTTCCTCACTGCAGGGAAAGACTTCCACAGCAAGAAGCTGATGAGGCCTTTCCCTGCTGCCTGAGTCTTTCACTGACCCATGCAGGTACACACAACCATATGGATTCAGTTTGCTTTTCACTGCAATGTGTAGCTATATAGGCACACTACTGGCAGCGGTATATAGGGTAGTGTAGACGTAGCCTAAAATAATAATGTTAACATTGCTTTGGTTGTACATTTAAGAAGTTCAGTACCAGGAAAATTGGTTGAAACTATAGTAAAGAACAGAATTATCAGATACATAGGTGAACACAATTTGTTGGGGAAGGGTCAACATGGTTTTTGAAAAGGAAATCATGCCTCACCAATCTATTAGAATTATTTGAGGGGGCTCAACAAGCATGTGGACAAGGGGGATCCACTGGATGTAGCATACTTAGATTTTCAGAAAGCCTTTGACAAGATCCTTCACCAAAGGCTCTTATGCAAAGTAAGCAGTCATGGGATAATAGGGAAGGTCCTCTCATGAATCAGTAACTGGTTAAAAGACAGAAAACAAAGGGTATGAATAAATGGTCAGTTTTCAGAATGGAGAGAGGTAAATAGTGGTGTCTCCCAGTGGATTGTACTGGGACCAGTCCTATTCAACATATTCATAAATGATCTGGAAAAAGGGGTAAACAGTGAGGTGGCAAAATTGCACATGATACAAACTTACTCAAAACAGTTAAGCCAAAGCAGACTGTAAAGAGTTACAAAGAGATCTGTGACGGGGCGCACTCACCCCGCACTGGATGGGAAGGGTTTAACCCTACATTGTGGGCTGAGGAAGCCACACCCCCTTTACCCTACTGGGCATGCTCCAGGTGTACCAGTATAAAAGAGTGCAGCTTGGCTCAGTTGGGGGTGACTGCTGTGGAGGAAGGACGTGCTCCAGCCAAGGCTCAGCGGAAGCCCGGCACCATAGGAGTTGGGGATGCTGCAGCCCAGTCAGACCCAAGGCAACCCTGGAGGCCTTGCAGGGTTCAGAGGTGCCAGAGAAAGAGCAGCCCAGAGAACCTAGCAGTAACAGGGCCGCCCAGACCACAGCAGCAGGGATGATGGCAGGAAGCAGCCCAGGGGAATCAGGCGGTGGACCAGTGAGTGAGCTGAAGCCTTGAGTCAGCGTGTTTTGGTTGGAGCCTTCCCTGCTGACTCAGTGGCCCATGCTACGACCACTAACAGGGCCTTGGGCTGGGGTCCGGTGGAGCGGGAGGGGCTGGACCCACCTACTGGGGATGCAGCCCCTCCCCCTGTGCCTTGCAGTGGCCGCTAGACCATACTGCCCAGATGACAAGGGCAAATGTATTGACTTGGGCCACTAGGCCTTACTGCCCTGCGAGAAGAGGCAGACTTCCTGACCCTGGCCCTTATGCCTTACTGCCCTGCTGATAACGGCAAGCATGTGGACTCTGGCTGTGAGGGACGTAGACGTAAGATACGTACGCTTCCCCCGCCTTTTTTCCCTGTCACAGGATCTCATAAAACTGGGTGACTGGGCAACAAAATGGCAGATGAAATTCAATGGACAACAGGGGATGGATCACTCGATGATTGCCTGTTCTGTTAATTTCCTCTGAAGCACCTGGCACAGTTGGAAGACAGTATACTGGGATAGATGGACCATTGGTCTGACCCAGTATGGCTGTTCTTATGTTCTTAATTTCAGAAATGACTCAAATCCTTCTCTCACTGAAATCCATGACAAGAATCCCACTGATTTCCAAGGACGCAGCACTGGGCACACTGTTCTAGAATCAATCAGGAGTAAAATCTGAAAAGTGTCTGGACTCAGTACACTTCAGAAAGTAAGTCCCATCTAGTTCAGTTAAATGCAGAGGGAAGCTATTTTAATTTTGGCAATAAACAGAACTGCAGGCAGCTCTCTCCTACATGCTGAAACCCAGTTGAATAATCCCACTAAATTCATGGGAGTAAATCCAGGTCTTTGCTTACTTTTGCCTATTAATATTGCTATGTTAGGTGTCACCACGTTACACATCTAAATGTTTTTCTTAGCTGATAAGCAAATGTACAGTCTTGGGAAGACAAAAATGTTTCCTTAGTTCTGGTAACGCCACAGTTCTGATACAGAGAGCTTCTGGAGAGAGAAATAATCTGTGCAGGAAGCAAGAAAGTTTTATTTCTGTCTTGGTCTCTGATTAGAGTCAATTCTTAGGGCAGAATTACTCCCTGGGATCCAAGCATTGGTGCCCTGTTTATTTTTATAAAAGAAGGGATTGCTGTGTATGCTGTTTGACCATCTCTGTTCTAAGACTGGTGTACACCTGTCAATGAAACAAGTTACATTTAGAATATACTCAGACTTAACGTAACTGGTTTCTCCTCTATTGAGAAGTCAATTTGCAAATCCCCAAATATCTGCTACTGCTGGACAGAGGGGTGAGATTAATGTCAGAAGATGCAACAATACATTTGTTTCTATTTTAATTCATTAATTCAATGCTCCTACCTCACAACTATTTGCATATGCTGCTGGTTTTTTTCCTGAGTTCTTTAAAGAAGACAGTACTCCTCACTCCAAACTTCATTACCACCCCCATCTAGAAAACAATCAGCCTGGGAAATATACAGCAGGCTAACGGTGTATTACTAAAAATACTAAAGAAATTAAGCAAAGCAAATATAGATGATTATAAAGAGTCCCACTTACACTGTGACTGTGGGCTTGTCTACATTAGTGTGCATTGCGCACTGAGAGTTGTGATTTCAATAGTACTAAGTTAATGTGCACTAGGAACTTTCAGTGTGTGCCAACAGGGTACAGTAAGTCCTCACTTAACGTTGTAGTTATGTTTCTGAAAAATGCGACTTTAAGCTAAACGATGTTAAGCGAATCCAATTTCTCCATAAGAATTAATGTAAATGGTGGGGGGTTATGTTCCAGGGAAATTTTTTTCACAGACAAAAAAAAACTATATACATGCACACAGAGTATACGTTTTAAACAAACAATTTAATACTGTACACAGCGATGATGACTGTGAAGCTTGGTTGAGGTGGTGAAGTTAGAGTGTGTGATATTTCCCAGGGAATACCTTACTGATAAATGATGAACTAGCTTTTAGCTGAGCCGTCAAGGATTAACACGTTGTTAATGTAGCCTCACATTCTAAAAGGCAGCATGGCAGAGAGAGAGACACACACTGTGTGTGAGAGAGATGCGCACTGCCCCTTTAAGTATGCGGACCCCACTCTTAAGTACATTGTCTTTTTAAGTGGATCAGGAAGTTGAGACAGCAGCTGCTGCCCCAAGCTCTCTCTCTGTCTCTCAGTCCGTGTCCCCACCCTGCTCTATATGGAGAAGGGGTAAGCAAGGTGCAGGAGCAGGGGCGAGGGAGACACCCTGACATTAGTTCCTCCCTTTTTCCTCTCCCCTCCCCCGCTCCAGCAAGCAGGAGGGCAGGAGCAGCACATGCAGTGGGGGGAGGGACAGCTGAACTGCCAGCAGTTGATAACCTGCTGGGTGGCTGCCGCACAGGGAACTTAGGGGAGCAGGGAGCTGATAGGGGGCTGCTGGTCCACCCTGGTTCCAAGCCCCCACCAGCTAGCTCCAACGGGCTGCTCTTCCTGCGCACAGTGGACAAAGCAGGCTGCTGCCAAACAACTTTATAAGGGAGCATTGCGCAACTTTAACTGAGTATGTTCCCTAATTGATCAGCAACTTAACATCAAAACAATGTTAACCGGGGCGACTTTAAGTGAGGAGTTCCAGTATATAGTGTGACAAAGTTCCTCCTCTACCTTGGTGAGTCCTGAGCTTATTGGCGGATTTTGATCGCCTCAGAGATCTTCCCCTCTGGCAGAACCCACAGTCAAATTCCTCCTGTGTCTGATCAGGAGTTGGGAGGTTTGGGGGGAACCCGGTCCCGCCCTCTACTCCGGGTTCCAGCCCAAGGCCCTGTGGATTGCAGTTGTCTATAGGGTTTCCTGTAACAGCTGCGTGACAGCTACAACTCCCTGGGCTACTTCCCCACGGCCTCCTCCCAACACCTTCTTTATGCTTACTGCAGGACCTTCCTCCTGATGGTCTGCTGATGCTTGTACTCCTCAGTCCTTCAACTCTTCTCCCTCTCAACTCCTTGTGTGCCTCTTGCTCCCAGCTCCTCGCACGCCACCTCCTTCCACAGCTCCTGACATGCGCGCCTCACTGACTCACTGGGAGGCTTTTAACTAGTTTCAGCCAGCCCCTGATTGGCTGCAGGTGTCTCAATCAACCTCCCTGCCTTCTGGAAAGTTCTTGATTGGCCCCAGGTGTCTTAATTGACCTGGAGCAGCTTTCATTTACTTATCCTGGTACCATGGATTTGTTTACCCTGGGGTTAATATATCTATCTCCCACTACTTTCCTATAGCCATCTGGCCTTGCCCCGTCACAATATATGCCAGTTAGATCTCAACACGTTGGTTCGCTTTAGAACAGGGGCGGGCAAATTGTTTGCCCTGAAGGCCGCATCGGGTTTCAGAAATTCTATGGAGGGCCGGTTAAGGGAGGGGATCCTGGCCCAGCACCCACCTCCTATCTTCCCCCCCTGGAACCCTTACCCCATGACTGCCCCTGGAACCCCTGCCCTTGACTGCTCCCTGCCACCCCATCCAACCCCTCCTCTCATTCCTGATGGCCCCCCTCGGAACTCTGCCACATCCAACCACCCCTTCTCCCTGTCCATGGACCCCCTACCCCTGACTGCCGCCTGCCGCCCCATCCAACCCCTCCTCTCATTCCTAACGGCCCCCATTCAACCCCCCATTCCCCGCCCTCTGACCGCCATGCCCCCTATCCACACATCCCCCTGACCACCACCCCGAACTCCCCTGCCCTCTATCCAAACCTCCCCACCACCACTCCCCACTCCCTTACCGTGCTGCCTGGGGCACTGGTGGCTGGCGGCGCTACAGCCGTGCCGCACGCTGCAGCCAGATCATACCACCACCACCGCGCAGCACAGAGCACCGGGCTCTGCAGCTGCGCTGCCCCAGGAGCTCCAAGCCCCTCCACGCAGAGCATTGCGCCAGCAGCAGGGCGTTCTGAGGCTTCAGGGGTGGGGGGAACAGCAGGGGAGGGGCCAGAGGTAGCCTCCCGGGGCAGGAGGGTCCCGCAGGCCATAGTTTGCCCACACCTGATTTAGAATGTACACCCCTCTAGTGTGCATTGCCACACTGTGTAGACAAGCCCTATTCCATAACCCCTCAAGGGTAGTGGTGAAACCTTCAGTGCTGGGGCAATGAGGGCTAGCATATAATGTAGAGAGCAATTTTAATTTGGTCCAGAGGAAATGGATTAGATAACTAAATGGTCTTTTCCATCTCTAAATTCTACAAAATTTACCTGTGCCTTCACTATTATACTGTTATAACAGAATCATAGAATTGGAAGGGACCTCGAGAGGTCATCTAGTCCAGTCCCCTGCGCTCATGGCAGGACTAAGGGTACGTCTATACTACCCGCCTGATTCGGCGGGTAGTAATCGATCTTCTGGGATCGATTTATTGCGTCTTGTCTAGACGCGATAAATCGATCCCGGAAGCGCTCGCCGTCGACTGCGGAACTCCTGCTCGCCGAGAGGAGGAAGCGCTGTCGACGGGGGAGCCTGCCTGCCGCGTGTGGACCCACGGTAAGTGCTTTGAAGTTCGAACTAAGATACTTCGACTTCAGCTACGTTATTCACGTAGCTGAAGTTGCGTATCTTAGTTTGATCCCCCCCACTAGTGTGGACCAGCCCTAAGTATTACCTAGACTATTCCTGACAGATGTTTTTCTTAAAAATCTCCAATGATGGATATTCCACAATCTCCCTAGGCATTTTATTCCAGTGCATAACCACCCTGACAGTTAGGAAGTTTTTCCTAATGTCCAACCTAAACCTCCCTTGCTGCAATTTAAGCCCATTGCTTCTTGTCCTATCCTCAGAGGTTAAGAAAAACAATTTTTTTCCTCCTCCTTGTAACAACCTTTTACATAGTTGAAAACTTTAATCATGTCCCCTCTGTCTTCTCTTTTCCAGACTAAACAAACCAATTTTTTTTCAATCGTCCCTCGTAGGTCATGTTTTCTAGACTTGTAATGTGTAATACTTCTTCCAGTTTAGTGGGGTTTGCAGCTGCATATTTCTCTATGTTCATAGAATGACAGTATAAAAACTGTATGTGCATTTGCAGGTGGCAGAGGATGTACTTACACACAAGGATATCCATGGTCAAATCATGTACCAATGTCATGTGCATATGCACCAGAGAAAAAGGGGCTCTGATTTTCTACTTGGCTTTAACATCTCCCATCTTTCCATTCCTACTCCAAATACAGCTACAATTCTGTACTGCCATATTGCCTTTTGCAGCAAGTGTAAGCATTACCAGATGCCGACATAATACATCTTCCTCCCCAGCCCCCAGAAAATATCTCCCTTCCCCCAACCCCTGAATTTGCTATAGGCACACCATAATCACAGGACAGGGAACAACTCAAAGGATGGTAAATATGGATCCACAGCTCTGATCTGATCCCCTCTGATTTCCCACAACAGTATGCAGTGAAAGAGGAAGAAATCACCTCATACAGCTGCAAAATGAAGTAACAGAATTATCTTCTTCCAAAGGGTTCTTTTGTCTTCTGGCTTCCTTGCCCTTTGCCGATGAAGTGAGTGTCAATTATATGCTTCTCATCCTGGTATTACTCTGCACCCTGGTTACCCCTCCCACCTCCTGCCTGGAGGTTGCAGGCCAGGTAGCTACAAGCTATAATTACTCCCCTCACTGTTCAGGAAAGGTTTGGGGTCCAGAGGGTCCAAGGGCTCATTGCACTTTTAATTTATGATGGTAAGCTATGGAACTCTGATGTTTTAAATTTCCCTAGTGAATTATTCTCCAGGTATAAAACATCCTTTTTGTATTTACTGTCAAGCTTTAATATCTTCCTTTAGGGTGGCCTATGTAAAATGGTTGCTAGGCAACCAGGCTCCCATCATCTTTCCTATCACAATGCAACAATTAAAGATGTGCATACCAGCCAGAGCCTCGCAGGCATTTGTGTAGCCTAATGACCAGCCAATTAAAAAAACCAAACAGGACTATGCCCTACCTTCACTCTATCATGTGCAAATTCATCATTACTGTGTGTTAATTAATTCTATGCACAGCAAACCACACAGTACAAAATATGCCTGCTGAGGCTGCCAAGGTACCAGGCTAGCATCATCTGCTAGTGGCAGTAGGGTTGAGGCGCACTACACAGGGAGGAGCAGGCCCAGAAGGAAATCAGATTCCAGTAGTGAGAAACTGGAGATAAGTTAAGATCGGTGCTCACTCTTTGCACCACTTCCAGAGACATACAAACCCTGCTTGCTACTTTCTAGCCTCGTCCGACACCCTGACAACAGCCAACCCCTTTATGCCCATCTCCCTCCCAAAAACAAACAAACTAACTCTCACTGTTGCTCTATAAAACAAAAGGAAAGTGCATATGAGTACGTGTGTTTTCTGACTCACCTGCTGTCTATTTTTATTCTGTCTGGTTGTTGCAGCAACCTACTGAAGACTGATTGACCACCTCCACCTGGGTCTCCTGCCAAAAATACACCTAATGCGCATCCACCTGTATCATCCTTAGTATTCTCCAGACAATTCTATCAATAGGCAAATGGTTAGCTTTCCCTGAGTTCAGGTCAATCCTTCAGACTGGCTTTGCATACCTGAGCCTCCCTCTGGAAAAATTGTGCTTGTGCCTATTGCCTGTCTGTATCAGATGATGTGTGAAAGCAAGCTGTTGATAAAATAGTCCCTAATATCGTCTGTGAATTTCATTAACATGCTGCTTATAAGACAGAGAATGTTTTTGCTGCTAAGGCACTGGACTGGGTCTCTGGAGATCTGGGTTCAAATCTAGTTCTGCCACAGAGGGCTTGTCTGCATAAAAGGGGTGTAAATTTTAGTTCGTACCAGCATACTGTGCACTAACTAGTCTGTATGGACCCTGCTGTCACACTAAATGTTCCCTAGTGAAATTAGCACAGTTTGAAATGGGATTATATTAATGTGACTAGGGAACTTTTGGTGCATGTCCAAGGAGTCCACCAGTTAGTGCACAACATGCAAGTGCAGTCTAAAATGTATACCTTCTGGTCTGGAATAAAGCATCATGTAGACAAGCTTGGATTTTGTGAACTTGGCTGAGATGAGAGGGCATCTGGGGTCTCCCTGGCTGCGTGTAGGGTTCCTCCTTGCGAGGTGGAGTTTTGGGCTGACCCCGATGGTGGGATGTTGTCTCGGGTTGCCCCTTCTGGTATCCACTCCAACTGCTAGTCAGAATCAGGTTGAGGTTGGACACTGGAGCCCAGAAGCAAGGTGTTGTCTGGAGTCATAGCAGGCCAGAAGTCAGTGTGGTTGCCCAGACAACTTACTGGGGCACTCTTCAGGGTTAAATAGTGTGCTTGGCCAATCAGAGGGCCACAGGGTGCAGTCACTCTAGACTTTTTAGGCAGTACTTCTTGTGACACCTAATCTCCACAGTGCTCTTTGGAGATGGCTCTGCAAGATCTGGACAAACTGGAGAAATGGTCTGAAGTGAATCGGATGAAATTCAATAAGGACAAAGGCAAAGTAGTCCACTTAGGAAGGAACAATCAGTTGCACACATACAAAATGGGAAATGACTGCCTAGGAAGGAGTACTGTGGAAAGAGATCTGGGGGTCATAGTGGATCACAAGCTAAATATGAGTGAACAGCGTAACACTGTTGCAAAGAAAGCAAATGTTATTTTGGGCTGTATTAGCAGGAGTGTTGTAAACAAGACACAAGAAGTAATTATTCGACTCTATTCTATGTTGATTGGCCTAAACTGGAGTATTGTGTCCAGGTCTGGGTGCCACATTTCAGGAAAGATGTGGACAAATTGGAGAAAGTCCAGAGAAGAGCAACAAAAATGATTAAAGGTCTAGAAAACATGACCTGTGAGGGAAAATTGAAAACAGTGGAATTTTTTGGTCTGTAGAAGAGAAGATTGACTAGGAGGAGGGAGAAAAATTGCTCTCCTTAACCTCTGAGTATAGGACAAGAAGCAATGGGCTTAAATTCCAGCAAGGGTGGTTTAGGGTTACGTTGGACACTAATGTAACCCTTCTGCCAGGGGGAGCCAAGTTCAATATCTAGGGGTTTCTTTTCAACAATATAACACAGAACCGGCTCAAGCCCAAACCCAGTAACCTGGGCGCCGCTGAGAGGCAATACTTCCCCACTCGCAAGCACAGAGTCTGAGTGTAGAACAGAAACTTTTAATGAAAGGATGGAAGTCACTCGACATTAATTAGGGATAATGCCACAAGCAGGATTCATAATCACAAAACTGAGCAGGACACCTACCACAGAGTGCGTGGGGCAGTGCCTCCTGCCTCATGTTCTTGAATTCTACAACTGAAAGTTCCTTTTCGGTGTCCCTCTCTGCTCCCTGACCATACCCCAATCACAGTGGTTGGCCTTGGTCAGTGAAGGCCCGGGTTCAGAGGTGCATCTGTGTGAGTTTGCCTCCCACCCAGGGAAGAAGACACCTTGCTTGCTCCACTATCTGAGCATTTGCTCTGGCTGGCTGCCCCGCCAGCTGCACATTCCTCTCTGGTGGCTGCCCCGCCAGCTGCCATTCCACTTGCCAGTCACCTTCTGCCACGTGCCTCTCTGCTGTGACCTCTGCAGGTCAGTCTCTTGAGATTTCACCAGCTCTTAGTGATTTTCAGCTCTTAGGCTGGGCAGAGTCGCTGTCCCATCACAAGTGATTGTCAGCTCTTTTGAGCACTTAAAATAACAAAAGGCTCCTAATGGAGCCTATTTACCTCTATCTTTGAACAGTGGGGAGGAACAAGTTACACAAGACCAGGGACCCTTAGGGAAAGTCCACACCTTCTAGATGGGGTACCTGTCTCCACCCTTCTTACTTTCACAGGGGTTTGGCATGCAAGCCCCTGGCTTAATGGAGGTCCTTTTCAGATGAGGGTGACCCCTTCATTTGGAACAGGTTACGCACAGTTCTATTCCCTTTTACTCATGCAATAAAGACAACAACATGGATAACATTTCACTATCCGTGCATTCAGTGCTAAAGTGATTTGTAACCCAACACCAGCCAGAGTTAATCACTTTGAGCAACACTGCTCCATCTATGAGATATCTAGGTAGAGTAGGTATGTTCACGCAAATACAGTTTGTTCCTGAAGTCTCTCCCCCCCTCCCCAAAATAGCTATCAGGGGAGAGTTCATTCAGACTCTGCTTGCACTAGGAAAAACTTCCTATCAGGGTTGTTAAGCACTGGAATAAATTGCTTAAGAGGTTGTTGAATCTCCATTGTTGGAGATTTTTAAGAGCAGGTTAGACAAAGACCTCTCAGGGATGGTCAAGGTAATACTTAGTCCTGCCATGAGTGCAGGGAACTGGACTCTCAAGGCCCCTTCCAGTCTTATGATTCTATGTTCTATCACTTCTCACAAGTCTTACCTTGGACAGAGTTTGGTTTCCGGCATCTCTCTCATGAAGTGGATGGATTCTGCATTCCTTCAATATAGTGATCCCTATAGTTAATTCCTTCTGTTATCACAAATAAAGTGGTTACCAGTTGTTAAAATTCACCGTAGCAAAAAAATCAGGCAAAACTCCCCATGTTTCGCTCTTCAGATTCCCTATTTTAAGACAGATTAGTTCTGCTGATTCAGAATCGTCTGTCTAAAATTTAGGCAAATTATTCATTGTGAATAATCTAGCCAACAAATTAAGCCCTTTTAGCTACCAAAACATATTTAGGCCCCGGTCCTTAAAGGGGTTCCTTCAAATAGATCAGCGCCATAACACTTTAAAAAAAAAAAAAAACACATGTAGTTACAATCCCTTCAGCGTTTATGTGCACATAGTACACATTCTATCGATTGTTGGCAAACTGTTCACTTTGAATGTCTGATTGGTCACTTAAGTCACATGATGTTGCTTTTTGTTTTGTAATTGGGAAACTGGATTTTTTTAGGTTTCAGAGTAGCAGCCATTTTAGTCTGTATCCACAAAAAGAACAGGAGTGGCACCTCAGAGACTAACAAATTTATTTGAGCATAAGCTTTCATGGACTACAGTCCACTTCATCAGATGCATAGAATGGAACATATAGTAAGAAGATATATATACATACAGAGAATCATGAAAAGGTGGAATTTGCCATACCAACTCTGAGGCTAATTAATTAAGGAGAGCTATTATCAGCAGAAGGGAAAAAAACTTTTGTAGTGATGATCAAGATGGCCCATTTCAGACAGATGACAAGAAGGTGTGAGGATACTTAACATAAATAGATTCAATTTGTGTAATGACCCAGCCATTCCCAGTCTCTATTTAAACCTAAATTAATGGTATCTAGTTTGCAAATTCCAATTCGGCAGTTTCTCTTTGGAGTGTTTTTGAAGCTTTTTTGTTACAAAACTGCCACCTTTAAATCTGTTACTGAGTTACCATAGAGGTTGAAGTGTTCTCTGACTGGTTTTTGAATGTTATGATTCCTGATGTCAGATTTGTGTCCATTTATTCTTTTGCATAGAGACTGTCTGGTTTGGCCAATGTACATGGCAGAGGGGCATTGCTAGCACATGATGGCATATATCACATTGGTAGATGTGCAGGTGATGAACCCCTTATGGCATGGCTGATGTGATTAGATCCTATGATGGTGTCACTTGAATAGCTATGTGGACAGAGTTGGCATCGGGCATTGTTGCAAGGATAGGTTTCTGGGTTAGTGTTTTTGTTGTGTGTGGTTGCTGATGAGTATTTGCTTCATGTTGGGGGGCTGTCTGTAAATGAGGACTGGTCTGTCTCCCAAGATCTGTGAGAGTAAGGAATTGTCTTTCAGGATAGGCTGTAGATCTTTGATGGTGCGCTGGAGAGGTTTTAGTTGAGGGCTGAAGGTGATGGCTAGTGGCGTTCTGTTATTTTCTCTGTTGGGCCTGTCCTGTAGGTGACTTCTGGGTACTCTTCTGGTTCTGTCAATCTGTTTTTTTTTTCATTTCAGCAGGTGGGTATTGTAGTTTTAAGAATACTTCATAGACATATTGTTGGTGTTTGTCTCTGTCTGAGGGATTGGAGCAAATGTGGTTGTATCTTAGAGCTTGGCTGTAGACAATGGATCATGTGGTGTGTCGTGGATGGAAGCTGGAGGCATGCAGGTAAGTATAGTGGTCAGTAGGTTTCCAGTATAGGGTGGTGTTTATGTGACCATCACTTATTAGCACAGTAATGTTCAGGAAATGGACCACTTGTGTGGATTGATCTAGACTGAGGTTGATGGTGGGATGGAAATTGTTGAAATCATGGTGGAATTCCTCAAGGGCTGCTTTTCCATGGGTCCAGATGATGAAGATGTCATTTTTTAAAACAGAGAATAGTTGATAGAGTTTACTACTCTTTGTGCAAAAACACCTTTTTCATTAAATATCGGTATGACTAATAAACATCTCATCCCCAGTCATCTATGCCAACAAAAATTCACATACACAATTTTTCCTAAAGTAATAAGAGCGTAAACATGGTCAAAGTGAACAACTGTTGAGCAGTACAGTGAACGTTCCCAAACACAGTTTTGCGGTGGTCCACTTAAGTTCCAATCCGGCAAATGCATATACATAAACTTAATTTTAATACATCAGCATTGCCAACTCACAATTTTATCTTGACTCTAGCAATAGGTGCCTGATTTCTTACCTGTCTTATGAAAACATGATGAAAAAATGCCAAATCATGAATTTTCCCTTATTCAAAATGGCCACTGTCTCCTATTACTGTCTACATGGCTGAAACCAGCAAGATAGACTGTAGAGAAATGGCAGCTATCTGAATGTGTAAGTGAGGCTACCCTTTAGTAAAACTGGCTGCACCTCCCACTGTTTTTAATGAGGTTCATGCTATTCCAGAGGTAAATGTCTGCCACTTTGTGTTTCAGGGGGCTGGAGAGGACACAGACTGTGAGGAGAAGCAGAGACTCTGTCAAGGCTGATTCCCCACTCTGGCACTTCAAGTGCAGAAGGTGGGGGCTTGCAAGGATTTAAAAAAATAATACTGGCCACTCCAGGCTGGTATTAAACTCCAAAGGTCACAGCTTCTCTCTGACCATAAATGGGTAGATGCTGTCACCACCCAAGTGCAAAAATCCCCCTTTTAGAGAACCCAGAAAGGTGCACTTGGGAATTCCTTCTTGTGGGGTATCCTCAAGCCCTTTCACCCTCTTCCCTCCCCCCCCCACCCTCCGGGGAAGAGCTGAGAAAGAAAAACAAAGGAAATCAGCTGTTGCTACCAACTAATTAAACATATGCATAAACCTCTTAGGACACCAAAAATCCAATCCTGTTCTTAAAAAAGGTAAATTTTATTAAAAACAAAAAAAAAGAAGGAATATACATCTGGAACTTAGGCTTTTGCTAGATTTAAAAAACCCAATTACAAAAATTAAGCATCATGATAGCTCTCTTGAGGTTCATCTTAAAGGTTACAAGCAAAACAAAAGCATCTGGAGTTAGCACAGATTTCAATAAGAAATAAAAGAAACAACACTAATCGCATCTTCCTAAACATTCCGATTTACTTACATAACTGGGGTTTCAGCTAAGTAGGGTTGAGGTATGATTTGATGCTTTTTCATAACTGGTTTTAAAGCTTTTTACAGCATAGCTCCAACCCTATCCAGCTCTGTCCCCTCTCTCTGGAGACAACAACAGACAAAGAGACTTTTTTTAAAAACCAATTTTAAAAAGTTCTAGACTTCCCATTAGCTTTTTTGAGCAAGTGCCCACTCCCTTTCTTTTATCTATGGGCTTTCTTAACCCTTTACTGGTAGAGCAAGTAGACAATAGCTACTAACAGAGATTTTGTAGCTAACTGGCTGGTTGGGTGTCCATAAAAGGGAGTTACACTCCCCCCCGCTTTATTTATCACAGACGCTATGAATTCGTGGGTGGTGGGAGCAAAGAGGAACAGGACCCTGTAGAGAGTGGGAGGCACATTTAAGGATTTCAGGGAAATGTGTAGAGTAGGAAGGAGAGGCGGGAGGTCAGGAACAGCAGGATGCAGGGGAGACGTTGGTGGGAAAGTGTTACCCAGTCTCAGGCAGAGAAGAGGGGTGGAAGTCGGGGAGTCAGGCAAGTGTTAGTTCTTGCAAACAGCTAAACCAATCCTATATTGTTTTTACTGTGACATTATTTCTTATATGAACAATTGATACAAGTTTAAAGTTCTTTAATGTGTATATCTATAATTCAGCCCTAAAAAGTAATATACTGGTAAGTTCTGAGAGCAAGTGTGATTCACCATGCAATAATTAGATCAGCAGTTCTCAAACTATTTACGATCCAGCCCTGATTCTATTACAGGAAAAACTAGGAGGGGAGAAAGTCAAGACGGTAATAGGAAATGGACGCTAGTTCCCCCATCTTAGGGTTGTGGAGAGGGTAAGTGGTGTCTCCACCTGAGTAGCTAGGGGGAGATGTGCATTTTTGTGTGCATTTAAAGTTGACTTTTAAGTGGAATAGATCAAGGCGTGTTAGGGAACTGTTTGTGCATGGCAACAAGATCCACACAGACCCTTAGTGTGCAGTAGATTCACATAGCTGCTTGAAGTGAATGAAATGGTCATGCAGACATGCCCTAAAATACATGATTTGATAGGTTTTTTTTAATTTCAATTTTTGGCGGTCTAACTCCTGATTTTTTTTTCTGGAGGAGGTCCAACTCACAAGCTTTGATTTCTTAATGTTGGCAATACTGCTACAGTGAATAGTCCCATTGCAATCAACAGGGCTACTCTTAGTAGTAAAATTAAGCATGTGTTTGCAGGGTCCAGGCCCTAGTTATTCTAAACAGTCTCCTGTAAAGCCAGAAAACAGGAAATGTAATAATGTAACAGTCTATATCACACAGGGATGTCCCTACCTCAGAACATTTTCCTACCTGATTCTTACTAATTATCACCCTGCAAAGCTTTCCTTTTAGGATAACCTTTTCCCGCTGCATGCCTTTCTATGCCTGGCCATTTACAATTGGCAGTCAAATTGCTGCAGCTCTAAAATAGCTGTTTTGCAATGATCTGTTTGCTGAGTTTTCCTCTTGTCTTCCTGTTTTGTTTCCTTTCTTATTGCTGAGAGGGTATAAGCTTACATTGAAAAGCATGTGTATACAGTGTGTTGGGGATGAGGTGTTGAAAAAAAATGAGAGGCTTGATAGTGGTGATCATGGTTATGAAAATAAGAGTGAGCAGAGGAATGAGTTAAACAGTCTTAACCTTCAAAGAGTTTTAAAATAGAGGGTTTCGTTTCCATTTAGAAAACAAAACTTTACTCACTGGCCTGGTTTGGATAAGTTGACCAAATTGTCCCCTCTAGACTTGCATTCACTGGGATGGATAGTGAGGTAGGAGATACAAAATGCAATGGTGCAATAACAGCCATTAACTAGGGAAATGTTAATACTGCTGTAAAGTGAGCCTGACAGAAATGCCATATCTGTAAACCTGATTTATGCCAGGACCCCCAAGGCTTATTTTGACAGAACAGAACAGCTCTTAGAAGTTTTGGGTCCAAAAAAAGGGGAAAAATAACATCATTGTACAATTTCACTTTTATTTTCCAAAACTGAAAACATCATTTCATAAAAACAAATCGGTATATTTGTGAAATAACTAGTACATGTCACACTTTGGCACCAACGACATCTTTTGCATTTTAAAAATCTGGTTTGAAATCTCATCAGAAGCTGCCTTAAAAGTATCTGCTTTGTCAACTTGACTCAAGCACTTTGCTTTTTAAACCCTCTAATTCTGCATAGCATTTCTCTTCAAGGAATGATTCCAATGCACTGTCAAATCATATTAGGGACTTGATATGCAGATTTTATATCTCAGTGAAACTGTTAAAACCACAGAGCTTTACCAGGAGAGATCACGACAAAGCAAAAATACATAAATACATTAATTTTACAGTTGTGTAAAATACAGGAAATCTTGGGAAAGTCTCTTCTCTCTTAGGGCACGTTTACTAATTTCACTATAAGCAAAATGTATGTATTTATTTTTTTAAAATTACAAACTGCTTTTTAGTTAACAAAACTAGTTTTTCAAGGTAGAGGTAAATGTAAAAGGTAATACAATGTTGTACCACGTTGTTCTGCTCTGAACATTAGCCATGTAATCTTTAAAATTTGTTGTCATGGTCAAGAACCACTCTTCTGTTTTGATTGTGATTACATTCCCAAAATCAAAAATGGTCAGATTCTGATTAAGGAGGCTAGATTAAATCATCCAAGATGGATGGCTAATAAAACAAATCCTGCATCTTGGCAGGGAGTTAGACTAGATGACCATTTCGGTCCTTTCTAACTCTATGATTCTATGGTTCATCACAATCCTACTCCAGTTTTATGCTTGTGTAAATATATTGACTTAATCTCTGTCATTTTAGGCCACTGGACTGCTCCCACTAAGAAAGCTGCACATGTAAATAAGAGTTTGTAGGACAGATGCCTTTGCTTGAATTTGTTTTTGGTCTGCGGATGGGATTACCAAAAAAGCATATGTGATTTAGGAGCAAAAGTCCCATTGAAAGTCACTGGATATTATGCTCCTAAATAATTTTTAGCACCTTTGAGAAATAGCACTTATGTTGTGAGAAATAGGAAAGGATAGAGTAACCAGATAAGAGTTGATCTAATCAACACAGGCATCCAGTTCCCACTTAGTTTAATTGGAGGGAGGGAATCTATTGTCACTTTGCACTAAAAATGACAAAGAACATATATGAATAAGCAGGAAAATACACAGAATTTTGCCTCAGATTATATATTACTTGGTTCGTCATGTCATAAAATTCCCTATTTTTAAATATATTTTCTTATATATCACACTTAAATTGCATCATATAGGATTGTGGAGGATACGTCTCAGTTGTGGTTATTTTCAGGTTGCGATTAATATGCTTTTGTTGAATTTTAGGAGATACAATGACTTTCTTACAAATGGGACATAGAGGATAACAGCTCATATAATTATGATTTTGGTTGCTCATTTTACTAAATAAAACCAAGGTCAATTGGACCTAGAGCAGTGGTTCTCAACTGATGGTCCATAAAACATAAAAACATTGCCTGATCAACTCAATGCCATTTTCAAAGGGTTGGTGAAAGTGGTGAATTACATCAAATCATTGGCTCTGAACAACAGGCTGTTCAAAAGATTTTCATACACATGGGACATGGGTTCTGACTTTGATGTGTTGCTGTTCTACACTTCTGTACGGTGGTTGTCAGCAGGGAACATGCTCAGAGTTTTCCAATTGAGAGAGAAGTTGGATTTGTTTCTCCAGGCTCAAGGGAAAGAGGAATTCCAAAATGTGCTGATGCAGTCAAATTTAGAATTTGCGTATCTTGTTGATATTTTTGAAATCTTGAACAAATTGAATCTTCAGCTACAAGGGAAAGGTGCAAATCTGTTCTCTCACCAAAGCATCATCAAGGCTTTTCTTAAAAAATTGGAACTCTGGATCGTAAGAGTCGAAGGCAACAATTTGGTTTAATTTCCATATGTGAGTGCCATGCTCGGGGAAAAAGGAAGCTATTCGGACACAAATTCTCGATCATTTACAGAATCATAGAATATCAGGGTTGGAAGGGACCTTAGGAGGTCATCTAGTCCAACCCCCTGCTCAAAGCAGGACCAATCCCCAATTTTTGCCCCATATCCCCAAATGGCCCCCTCAAGGATTGAACTCACAACCCTGGGTTTAGCAGGCCAATGCTCAAACCACTGAGCTATCCCTCCCCCCCAAGCTATGAGACAAATTGCAACGATACTTTCCGAAGGTGCACAGGACAAAGGATGGATTATCTTTCACTAGGAATCCATTCACAACAGATGTTAACAGTGTTCCAGAGGATCTGCAGCAGGAATTTTTGTATCTGAAAAATGATTTTGCGACCCAAGACATGTACCAGCAGTCTACCATAGAGAAATTTTGGACTAGCATGATCGGGAGTTACACAAATCCGTCAGCACACGCAGTCAGATTTTTTTTGCCATTTGCATCAACTTATATTTGTGAGATGGGATTTTTGTGTTTGTTGCATGTTAAGTCCAAACAGAGGAATCGGCTTGCAGTGGAAAGCGATATTCGTTGTGCATTATCAAGTACAACTCCAAACATTGAAAAGCTTGTCAGTGAGAAGAGAATCCAAACATCTAGTAATAAATAAATACATTTCAAACCAAAATGTGTCTGCTCTTTTTAATCATGTCAACAAAAAAAAGAAAGAAAGAAAAGAAGGTGGTGCACGAAATTTTTTTGGCCTAGTGGTCCATGGACTGAAATGAGTTGAGAACCACTGACTAGAAGCTGACCACTGATTAAATGGGAGGACATTGTATGCAGGGACATGACCAGGCTGGGCTTAGTGGAGGAATAAGGCATGAATAGGAATGATTAGTGACACTGTATCTGCAGAGATGCTCCACGATAAAGGAGATTTTATAAATTTAAATATTCAAGCCAATTAAAGAAACTCCTAGGAAATCTGCTTACTCCCAATAATAAATGATGGGCATGAAAAGCTTCAAGGAGAATAACTCCTCCTGAGCTACATATCTGCATTTATCACCTCCAGGTCTGATTGTACAATCTCTGGAGTGCAGCTTTGTGACCTTTATTTTGCTTTAAATACTCAGGACTGCACATAGCTAACTCTTAATTATTGTGATTTTTGTCTTGCACAGAGTATTCGGTAGAAATTTTAATTGTGAGTGAAGGTACTGCGTTCCAATCTTGAGAACTGTTTGGTTAGAAGGCAAACTCCCTGTGACAGAGTGTGAGTAGCCTCAGATGAGTCACCACTCCCTGCTCTTTGTAAGCTTCCCCACAGGGGCCAAACTAATGGAATTGATTAAGCACCAGGTGATTAACCAATTAATGAGGTGGTTCAGCTCATCAGCTGAAGACAGTTAAAACAGACAGCTAGACTGGAAGGAGGGGCCAGAGAAGCCCAGGATCACAGGGAGATAAGATCTCTCTCCCCTCTCACCCATTGTCTGGGGAGAAGGTAAAAGCCTTAGCTCTGGGGACTTGTATCACATGTTGTAAATAAAGCACATGGTGTTGAACATGCCATAGAAGTGTGAGAGGACTGCCTGCAACAAGGAGTGCAGGGCGAGGTAACCCCACTCTGTGACACTTCCAAACAGACTTCCCCCTTGTTACAAGATGTGAAGATCTTCTTCTAGGATCTCAGAAGTTGTGTGGCACCTGGATACTACCAAGGACAAAATAGTTGAGCCAGGAATCTCTTGTTGTGATGTCCTGTCCCTTTAAATATTTGAGCACTCCTCCCTCCCCAATGCAAAGCCTGGCTTTCCTGTTAGTTTCAGTTTTGCTGCCAGAATAATAAAGTGTCCCAGCAAGCAGTTGCCTTTCTACCAGGTCCCTCTGTGGCTATGTCTCTCCTTTTCTGCTAGGTCCAAATATAACACATTGGTAACACGGATCTTCTATCCCATGAATGCCCAGTGTTCCTATTGTCTGAACAAGAAGAAAAAGCAAGTAGATAATATTAAAAGGAAAGAGTTCACTTAGTAACAGAAGGTGTCAGACTGCTGCTTTTTACTGCAGGGACAACGTAAGCCAACTAGCAAGGGAAGAGAAGTAGGCAAATAAAGCTAGAACAAAGGAGAAGGGTCCTGCAGTTACTGCCAGTGCTGTCCAAACAAAGCAGTGAGGTGAAAGCAAGCAGCCATCTTGGCTGACCACATGCATGCAGGCAGCAGAGAGACAGTCTAGCATGCACTGAGGGTCTTCAGCCATCAGAGGGAGGCCAAGTACAGACAAAAGAAGAATTCTGCATTCTGCAGTGTAGACACACAGCCAGTAGAGGGAGATCAAGTTCAGACAGTGCTCAGTTAAAAAAATGTTTTCTGTGGCAGAGAAGACATCCAGAAGGAGTGAACTCTAGTGACACTGTTCAAGATTTAGCACTGCACATGTTAGCAGAAGCTAGAGTAAGAGATGGCATCAATGGAGGGTGTTCCTACAAGAATGGAGCTGGATACTAGAGCTGCCATTTCATTGATTTCTGCATCTACCTATCACAAGATTTTGTCACAAGTTCCTCTGGAAGAAACCTCGATGGTTTTGAAGATGTATGTGACAGAAGAGTTAGTCCCACAAGGGATATGCCGGGTTAAAGTACAACTAGATGGACAATCAGTCATTTTACCCCTGTATGTGATTAAAGGGAAGTATCCATCATTATCTGGCAGATCTTGGCTTGAGAAGCTCAAGGTGAATTGGACTGAGATTTGTTTGCTATTCTTAGTGGAGGACAGGGGGACATGGCTCAGCATTCATGTTGCACTCCCCATCAGTACCTAGCCTAAGCCGGGGAAGCTAAAACCAAGGGACCAAATTAATTAGGTGATGAATCCTGATCATATGATCCTGAGGCATGTTGCACACGTGCTAAGCAGTAGTAGTGGAGGAGGACAGTGTTTCAGTAAATTGTATACTTTCAAATAAAGATTGATCTGGCATCTTGCAAAGATCTCACAATCAACACGCAAAGAGACTTATTTTGTTACACCAGGTTGCCTTTCGTTATCACATCAGCACCTGCCCTGTTCCAGAAAGCCAGGGAGGATATTTTGAATAGGACTGCATGGAGTTTAACACTATTTGGATGACATCCTTGTTATAGGACAAGACTAAGAAGATATTCATCAAAATTTGGATGCTGTTTTTCAACATTTGGAAGACCATGGACAGAGTATATTGAGACTAATGCGAGTTTTTCAAAACTTCAGTTGAATATGTTGGACGTGTAATTGATGACATGGGCTTAAGGAAATATCCAGAAAAAAGAGCAATTTTGTAGGTTTTTTTAATTTTCATTTAAGGGAATTTAGTGATGTTGTATTACCACCATGGATTCAGCTCTGATTTCTACAGTTTCAAGCTCAACAGAGTGAAATTACCTCTGGTGCTTTTCTCAGATTTTGAGGCTCTAGGAGCACATGAAGTCCAAAGATAATTACTACAGACAATCACTAGTACAAAATCGTATCTGTACTGCAAGCTTTGTTAAAACAATAAGTAAAGTTGCAATTATGCATACATATAGAAATCCTACAAAAACCTATGCAATAATTATAACTGTAGTTATACTCCTATTCACAATGATATTCTAGGATCTGATGGTCCCCTCACCAATTGATTATTGATAGTTCGTGCTGGGGTTTTTCTCATGGGTATGCCCACTTTAACCTAACCAGGGAACCCTTTATATATTGTAATTATAACTATGCCTAAACCTTATGCATATGTATGAGTGTGTCAGCCCTCTTTTCTTTATCTGTACTTCCACACCCCATGAATATTGGTGTGCCCCATTTTTCATAGGTTGTTTATAGTTCCTCTTATTCTCATTAGCATCTACGCACAACATATACCATGTGGTCAACACAGATATTCAAAGATGTTACAGTCAGGTGTCTTGTGGTCTTGAATAATACATTGTGATCTCTTGCAATAACCTATTGGCATATCTTTACAGTAATCTTGTGATTTCTGGGGCATAGGATTATTCCTAGGGCACCCACTCCTGTCAAACATTCTTAAGCCTATGACCTTGTATGACTAAGCTAAAATCCTACAGGCCTCAGCCTGTAGGCCTTTCATTTCAGCCATGCTTTATTTATATATCTAATGCATATTAATTGTTCCTAAATACTTATCAATCTCATACTTCTATCATCCTACAATTTTAATCTATTTAGTATGCAATGATTATATATGACAGGATATAAATTGATTATAGCATCATATAGCACACTAATATATGGATGATAAAATGAATTGGTTACATCTTCAAGCACCACCAGCAGAGGTTTTATCACAGTTATGTTCATTATTAGGAGTGCTTAACTACTATACTAAATTTCTGCCTAATCTGGTGGCAGTATTGGCACCTTTACATGAACTGTTACAAGCAAATAAAAAATTGAAATAGACTAAAAAGGTGAGTGTGCGCATTCAAGGAAACAAAAAAACAGTTGCCATCAGCCAAAGTTCTTACCCAATTTGATGCCTCACTACCATTGCAACTGATTTGTGATGCTTCACCATATAGAGTGGATGCAGGTCTTTCCCACATTTTTCCTCCTGGCATGGAGAAATCAATTGCCTTTGTTTCACAAACACTCACTACCCCTGAGAAGAACTATGTGCAAATCGAGCGAGAACCTCTCAGAATTATCTTTAGAATTTGGAAATCTCATACTTATCTGTATGGTAGACATTTTACCTTACTATTGGATCATTGCCTGTTAATTTCAACTGTTGGACCTAAACATGGAATTCTACCATTAGCTGCTGATTGTATGCAATTGTATGCAATTGCTTCTTTCAGCTCATTCCTGTACTATTCAATCCCATAAAGGGACTCAGTACAGCAATGCTGATGTGCTGTCATGCCTGTCAAACTCCTGTCAACCCAAAGAACCTTCATAGTAATTTGTTTTATCTCAATTTGATGGATACATTACCCATTACTACCACAGACATCAACAAAGAAACCGCTAAGGATGATGCTCTTTCCCTTGTGAAGTGAATGGTACTACAAAGGACACTGTTGGAACATAAAAGCCCCCAGTTTACACAGTTCATTTCATGTCAACATGAATTATCTGTGAATCACAGTTGCATCTTATAGGGAATGCTAGTGACCATTCTGAAATCACTTCAATCTCTGGTTTCGGAAGCTCTTCATACAGGTCATTTTGACATTGCATAGATGAAGGCACAGCCCAGAGTCATGACTGGTGGCTAGGGATCAAGAAAGACATTGAGAGGAAGGCAGAGTGCTGTACTATGTGTCAGCAAATTCAGCAAGATCCTAGTCCGGCTTGTACACATACTTTTTCATGGCCTCGGACTACTTGGACACATACTCGCATGGACTTTGCTGGACTTGTAGAAAGTTATGTTTCTGGTCATAGTTGACACTCATTAAAAATGGCTATATGTTTTTAGAATGACTTCTACGACAGCTACCATGACCACTGTACATCTTTTTACCTTGTTTAGCCAATTTGGTTTACCATTATAGTTGATGAGTGACAATAGACCTCCATTCTCTTTTGAAGAACTTCAGAGGTTCCTGGCTTCAAATGGGATTCAGCACATATGTTCTGCTCCATATCATGCTGGTACAAACAGACTGGTGAAATGTTTTGTACAGAGACTTAAGCAAGCCTTAAGAACTAACAAGTCTATTTTGAGTCATCAGTAGAAACTGGACTATTTCTTGCTCTATAGGAACACACCACATGCTACTACTCAGGAGTCACCTGCAACTCTTTTTTTGAAGCAAACTTTGCATGCCTTTTGGGACCTGCTACATCGTGACATTGCTTCATGTGTCGCAAAATCCCAAGCTATGCAAATTGATTAAGGATGTGAGACTCACCATCAATTCTTTTTCAAGTAGGAGACTTAGTGTGGACTTACAACTACAATTGTTGAGTGAGATGGGTACCTGGAGAACTTATAAAAGGCACAGGAGTGGTTTCCTTCATGGTGAAGAAATCTGATGGTACTTTATGGAAACAACATATGGACTAATTGCAGTTTCAACAAGTACCTGAGTCCGGTGATGTTCCTGTAGGATCTTCTTTTCCTTCGATTGAACTTCCTTCCCTGATAACTCAGAATTTCAATTAGTTGGTGGAAGAAACTTTGATATCAGATCCAGTTGATTCCCTACCAAATCCAGTTGATTCCTTACCACAAATTGTTCTGTTCTATTCAGGACAGTGTCACACCACCATCCCCAGGTTATCCAAAGAGTGCAGAAACCAGTGGTGCACCTGAATTTATAAATTATTAAAATAGTGAGTTTGCTATTCCAGGGCAGAATAATCCCTTGCAATTTAAGAGCCTCTGGTAGTCCACCTGAAACTTTTAGTTAGGTTATATAAGCATTTATTGTTAGCCATGTAAACGATAATGCATATATATTGGAAAGTTTTTTAAAGTAGGGTGGAAGGATGTGATGCCCTGTCTTTTTAAATGTTTGAGCATTCCCCCCTCCCCGGTGCAAAGCCTCACTTTCCTGTTAGTTTCAGTTTTGCTGTCAGAACAATACACTTTCCACAGCAGACATCTGTATTTCTGTCACTTCCCTGTGTATCTCTCTCCTTCTCAGCTGGGTCCAAAGACAACACTTCACACCTCCTCTCTTTAAAAAAAAATAAAACTCCGTTTTTTAAACCCACAAAGAATTCTGAAAATATTCTTATTAAAACTGATTTATTCTACAAACTTTTAGGTTTTAATTTAACTTTGAGGTAAATATATAGAGTTGGGAAATGTTTTGGTTATTTCAACCTCATGTTTCCATTTAATGATGAAAACTTTTGTTTGTGCATTCCTGAAATGTCTAAGATGGTATAAGCTAATTTTGTGATGTTCCTTTGCAAATAGTTTATATATAAAATCAAAAATCGAATGTAATATCTTCCTGATGCCTCTGCTATGTGAACAGTGAGATGTTTTATGCATCAATCTGGAATAAAATGATCCTGTTAAACTTGTCACTAATACAAGAAGCCATCTGAGTATCTAATATTTATATTAATTGGGAATTAATTAGGTATCTGATAATGCTTAAGTAACTTTCTCCCCAAACTCAAAAAGACAAGAATCACTTCTCTAAGGATTGTTAATAAGAAGACAATGCTTTCTTTGATAACTATTTAAGCTTAAAGACTAAGAATCGTTTACGTTTAAAAAGACTATTTCTAAGCTGAAGGACTTTTTTATAAAAATAGGAGTGTTCTGACTCATTTGAAACAAATTCAACTTGTATTAAATTCTTACAGAACTAAAAGGATATCTCAGAAAATGAACTAAACAAAAGAAAGTTAGGGTAAATTTTAAGATATTCTGAGAATTTCTTGCCACAAAAAGACAAAAGCAATATGACCATGAAGCTGAAGGAGGTGTACAATCCTGCTGCACATGCATTAGCAGAGAGATTTGGATCCTGTTAAGCTGTTGAAAGTGATGTAGTTTCCTTTTTCAATGAAACTATGGAAGAAGAAGAGTATATCTCTCTAGACTCAGGAGTCAACTCAACCAGTTCTCCTCCTTTCTTTAAAACAAGGAAACAGCAGGAAAACAGCAAGAAAACAACCCACAAAGCATCAAGAAACAACCTTCCAGTCCATGTTTCTGCAACTTGATGACATCACCAAGACTTCAGCATCATTAGTGATATATTTGCAAAAGCACTGCCAAGGCATTAGACTATTTTTTTCTTGTAATAATTTTTAGTGGGATATTGAAATGCAATATTTTAAGGTACTAACAACTTCTCCTGTTAATACCAGATTGTTCAGACTGTACATTTGGAGAGAAGACATAAGATAAGCTTGATAAACAAAGAAAAATAGTGGTATTTACTTTGCATTTACGTTTCCTAATATTTCTCAATTTGCCTGGCTGAAGACTGTGACGTTGCACCCCATAGTGCTTTATAGAAATATGCTTGTGAGTGTAAATATGACATAACTGGAACATGTTTTATGCTAGATATGGCATGTAACATATCTTTGCAAAGGTTATATTATACTGAATGTATTCATCCTATTCGTATGCATGTATGATTTTTATATCTGAAGTTATGAGCGTTAGTTCTATGCTTGTATTTAAAGTGTTTGCTGTAGAAAGCACATAAGGCAGCTTTGGTGAACATAGTGTGAAGGGGTTATTCAAGTTATTGGAAGTCCTTAGCTAACACTGGACCTTGAGAGAGGCCAATCCACATCTAGGCTTTCCTGGGAACGTTCAAACTAATATGTAAACAATGGTGTCGGCCTGTAAAGAACTGAGTCATGCATGGACACGTGACTTGTCCATATGACTCCCAAACTCCATCATGTAGCTGTGATTCTGCATAGGAGAACACAAGGGGTTTCCACCCACAAGAGAGACTATATAAGGCCCTGGGAACCCCCTACATTTGTCTTCAGCTGGCTCAAGAGATTGCCTCTCCACCCCAAAGAGATGCCTGAAAGAAACTAAAACAAAGGACAGTAACTATGGGGGTGTGAGTGAATGCTGGACCCAGACTAGGAAGAAGTCTAGTCTGTCAAAGAAGCTTATTGGAACATCTCTGAGGTTGAGATTTACCTGCATTTAGTTTCCTACTGTATTAGGCTTAGACTTGTGTGTTATACTGTATTTTGCTTGGTAACTTACTTTGTTCTGTCTGTTATTACTTGGAACCACTTAAATCCTACTTTTTATATTTAATAAAGTCAATTTTTACTTATTAATTAACCCAGAGCAAGTATTAATTCCTGGGGGAGCAAACAGCTGCACATCTCTGTCTCTATCAGTGTTATAGAGGGCGAACAATTTGAGTTTACCCTGTATAAGATTTATACAGAGTAAAACGGATTTATTTGGGGTTTGGATCCCATTGGGAACTGGGTATCTGGGTGTTGGAGACAGGAGCACTTCAATTAAGCCTGCAGCTTTTGGGGGACATGGTTCAGACCTGGCACAACCAGGCAAGGTTCTGAAGTCCCAAACTGCCAGGGATAATGGGCTTAGAGGTAGTCTCAGCACATCAGGTGGCAGTCCCAAGGGGGTTTCTGTGACCCAACCTGTCTCAGAGACCATTCCTTAAAGTGAATTTGGTGGGTTTGTAAGAAACTTTGCGATTTCATTTGAGCAACTCTTGAATGGCTTCTTTTAAAATAGTAAGCTGAATACTTTCTTCAGTTTCAGAGGACTTAACTAAAAATACCCCACGTGATCTTAGCGACATAGACAGAGCTTTGACTTTGCCGCTCAGGCTGCAGCGCAGCCCCTGAACTCTGGCTGGGGGCTTGAGAGCCTTAGCCGCCATGTCAAAGCACCTTTTGTGCAGCTAAAAATAGCGCACTAATGCAAGCCCTGCTCTCATGAGTCCATGGACCCGGGCTGGGAGACTTGCTCCCAAATGCTGTGTAGACATACCCTTACCTAGCCATTTATAAACTGCTTAAGTTATGCATGATAAATCAAACAGGATTCACCAATCGTTAAAAGACATTCACTTACCCATCCATAAAATGTTTTTGTTACCTATGATATACTAATACAGGACTCACTGCTGATATGGAGATTAATAGTTTCATCTTCACTTACCTAAAAATGATTGTCCTCAACAGGGCATACCCATTCAAACTATAATCTCTGGTAGAAGCTCCCCACAGAGAGACATACAGAAGAGACTGTGATGGAAATAAACACTTTATTGCTTACTTGGGTTTTGTTTTATTTTCTCTTTCCCTTTATTAATAAAGATTTATAATTAATAACTATAAGTATCTTGTTTGTCTTTGATTTTGGTGTGCCCTGAAGCATAGTTAGAACCTCTGTTGGTTTAAATAATGGTGGTTACATCACTGGACTGGCATTGAGAAAAACACTTCTTATGATTTGGCCTCCCATTTCTTGTTTCTCTAGATGATATATTTTAACTCATTTTTGGAATGAAATTAGCTGGCACTCAACACTTTAAGACATCCGTTTCTACCACATAGAACATTAATATATTTCAAAGCCAGAAGTGACTATCATGACTATCTAGGCTGATCTGAAATATTCTGAAGAATATACTATAATTGAAGCTAGGGTGTCAATTAATTGCAGTTAACTCACACGATTAACAAAAAAAATTAATCGTGCTTAAAAAAATTAAAACAGCGATTAATCGCACTGTTAAACAATAGAATACCAATTGAAATGTATTACTTAGTTTGGATTTTTTTTTCATTTTCATATATATTGATTTCAATTACAACACAGAATACAAAGTGTACACTGTTCATTTTATATTTTTATTACAAATATTTGCACTGTAAAAATATAAACAAAAGAAACAGTATTTTTCAATTCACCTCATACAAATACTGTAGTGCAATCTCTTTATTGTGAAAGTGCAATTTACAAATGTAGATTTTTTTTTGTTACATAACTGCACTCAAAAACAAAACAATGCAAAACTTTACAAGTCCACTCAGTCCTACTTTTTGTTCAGCCAATCGCGTAGACAAACAAGTTTGATAACATTTACGAGAGATAATGCTGCCCACTTCTTATTTGCATGCCAAATATGGTAAATATTCGTATGCGCCTTCATGCTTTGCCACCATTCCAGAAGACATGCTTCCATGCTAATGATGCTCGTTAAAAAAATAATGCATTAATTAAATTTGTGACTGAACTCCTTGGGGGAGAACTGTATGTCTCCAGTTCTATTTTACCCGCATTCTGCCATATATTTCATGTTATAGTAGTCTAGTATGATGACTCAGCACATGTTGTTCATTTTAAGAACACTTTTACTGCAGATCTGACAAAATGCAAATAAGGTACTAATGTGAGATTTCTAAAGATAGCTATAGCACCAAGGCCGGCTCCAGGCACCAGCCTACCAAGCAGGTGCTTGGGGCGGCACCTGGAGGGGGGCGGCACTCAAGGTTTTTAATTTTTTTTGTAAATTAAAAAAAAAAAATCTTCTTCTGGCGCCCCTGCCGGGGGAGCGGGGCGGCGGGCATGCTCCACTCCCTGCCGGCGCCCCGGCAGGGGGAGCGGGGTGGCATGCGTGCTCCGCTCCCCGCCGGCGCCCCGGCCGGGGGAGCGGGGCGGCGGGCATGCTCCACTCCCTGCCGGGACAGCGGGGCGGCCGGCGTGCTCCGCTCCCCGCCAGCGCCCCGGCCGGGGCAGCAGGCATGCTCCACTCCCCACCGGGGCAGCGGGGCGGCAGGCGTTCCACGCTCCCCACTGGCAGGGGGAGCGGGACGGCGGGCATGCCGTCCTCCCCACTGGCCCCCCCTCCGGCGTTTTGGCGGGGCGGCGTTGTTGGGGGGGGGGTTTTTTTTTTTTTTTTGCTTGGGGTGGCCAAAAAACTAGGGCCGGCCCTGTATAGCACTCGACCTAAGGTTTAAGAATCTGAAGTTCCTTCCAAAATCTGAGAGGGATGAGGTGTGGAACATGCTTTCAGAAGTCTTAAAAGATCAACACTCCAATACGGAAACTACAAAACCCGAACCACCAAAAAAGAAAATCAATCTTCTGCTGGTGGGCTTTGACTCGGATGATGAAAATGAACATGTGTCTGTCCACACTGCTTTGGACTATTATCGAGCAGAACCCATCATCAACATGTCCTCTGGAATGGTGGTTGAAGCATGAAGGGACATATGAATCTTTAGCACATCTGGCATGTAAATATCTTGCGACTCCGGCTACAACAGTGCCATGTGAACACCTGTTCTCACTTTCAGGTGACACTGTAAACAAGAAGCAGGCAGCATTATCTCCTGAAAATGTAAACGAACTTGTTTGTCTGAGCGATTGGCTGAACAAGAAAATAGGAGTGAGTGGACTTCTAGGCTCTAAAGTTTTACATTGTTTTATTTTTGAATTCAGTTATTTTTTGTACATAATTTTACATTTGTAAGTTCAATTTTCATGATAAAGAGCTTGCACTACAGTACTTCTATTAGATAAATTGAAAAATACAATTTCTTTTGTTTTTTTACAGTGCAAATATTTGTAACCAAAAATAAATATAAAGTGAGCACTTTGCACTTTGTATTCTGTGTTATAATTGAAATCAATATATTTGAAAATGTGGAAAACATCCAAAAATATTTAAATAAATGATATTCTATTATTTAACAGTGCGATTAATCATGTGATTAATCACGATTAATTTTTTAAAATCGCATGATAGCCCTAATTGAAACTAAAATAATGCATGTTTAAGTAAATGACTAATAGCCCATTGAGACCCCAATTGTGCAAGGAGATCCATTTGGATGGATTACCACTTTGCTTCACTGGGGACCTAAATGGACACAGGAGTCCACTTGTTTAGAGCAGTTTGCAGTCATAGTCTTAGCATACACATGTAACCCCTCTTTTTACCAACACATTAAGCCTGAAATTTGTGTGTCCAGTGTGTGTGCAATTCCCACTAATGCTCAAAGGCAATGAAGTATGCTTATGTTCAGAGAGAGAATATACTCCACTGAGAGACCACTCCATATCCAAAAACTTTTATGGTCAACATGGGACAAAGTCATAGCTTTTTAACTCACTAACTATAAATATATTGAAATTGCCTTAATAATGGACAAATTACAAAGCAGCATTTGTCATGAGCAATATTTTAAAGATATTATCATAATAACTCTTCCAGTTAAATGTAAACATTTTAGATTTTTTACAAATCTGGAAAACAGATACGTTTATTAATTTTCGGATTTATTAAGATATCTAATCTTGCTAAACCCTTTGAATTATACATGTTTTACAATAATTATAAATATCTTATTTGGTATAATAAATCTCTAGGACATTCCTTACACTTAACAATCCTTCCAAGTCCAAATGGAAGCAGGATGTATAAACATTTGGAAGATATATTGGAACTATAACAAACCATAAAAAACAATTAGAAAGAAATGAGTTTAGCAGTTAGAAATTCAACAACAAATCCTCAGAAATACGTCTTTTTTTCTTAATCAACATTTTGTTGCATGAACTTATTCGGTCCCTTAACCAATAATTCAAATCCATATTTATTATAATGTTTCCTACCAAAAGCACGTTAAATAAAGATGAAAGGAAAAATATAAAAAGGTACATTTCCAACTGTAAAAATATGGTTGATTTTGATTAATACTGCATCTGCCATTCTACTCAGTCAGTTCGTTGTGCATCCAGAATTTTATTATCCTACTAAGAGGAGAGGCTAACACTGAGTAACATTGACATTCTCTGTCTCCAATAATGAGGTGTAGTGTAAGTCATAAAAAGATTTACCTTTAATTCTAGAGCACAGAGACGTTCTACCATGAGACCTTGACAATGATCTGTAATACATGGGTGACTATTCTTACAATAAACTACTGTGCATATTTGAAAGCAGAAACAGATGCTTCTAGTTCTTTCACCCTTCTAGATGATTGACTAGTCTGAAGAGCCAAATACTGCAGTTTTCTGAGATCCTAATCCAGCAATACACTGAGTGCCTCTCAAGAGATGCTAAGTGCTTTCAACTCCCATTAGAAATGTGGGAGGGATGTGGTAAGGCTGACAGTCATTACTTCCGCTGAAGAAAGAAATGAAGGAGGGCTGAGGGTCCAGGTCTGCAGCCCAAATGCTCTTTCTGAATCAGTGGGAGTTAAAGACTGCTGGCTCAGCCTCACAAGAATGTAGCAATTGCTTCTAAAATTGTTCAAGCAAGCACTTAGTAGTATTACTTACGGAACACTCCAAATGGCCTTGCAGATATCTGAAGCTTTCAGATAACTGGGCATTCAAATGAACAGATGTGTTATTAACTAATAGGTCTACATGGGACACACTGTGGATAACTAGGATTTTTCGATAAAGGAAATTTGGGTAACTGGCATTAGTATTAGTGTTGTTGTTTCGTCTCATGATGAATGAAAATCAAATGGTTGGAGCTTCAGTTCAGAATGGCTCTAAAATATGGACGCTTATCAGACTGCTTATTTCCACAAAATGCGGAAAATAATACTTCACCTCCTGTAAAGAGCTTTGAGATCTACAGCTGAACAGAACTATGCAAGGGCTAAGTATTATTAAAGCTTTAGCAGTCTAAAGTTTGGGACAGCTAACATTTTTCTATAATAAAAGCTTTGACATTACATGTAATAAGAGCCTAGGACAAGTGCTATTTTGAAGTTTATTAATGGTCTTTTTAAAAACGTTATGAACACTACTATTACCTATGCTGCAATTTTACTTGTAGAATATTTTTGCTGAATTATTTTCATGAAATATTTTAATCATGGCACATAATTGCTTTGACATTAACTGTTTTTGATGGATGGATAATTGGTTGTGCAAGGTATTTGCAGGGCAGAGAAAGCTTAATCACAGAGACTAAATTAGATTTCAGCAAGTTAAACAATTCAGCACTTTAATGGATTAAGTCCTAAAGCTTTTCTTCTGGGACTTTAACACTTAGGGTTTCTTGTCATTTTAAGGTTTTGTTTTTTAATGAACAAATTTTTAAAAAATCAAATTTTCGTGTATCTGTGGGCAGAATTACCAAAAGAATCAAAGGGCTGAAAAGTTACATCAGCATAGCTACATTTCTCAGAGGTGTAAAAAAATCCACAGCCAAGAGAGATGTGGTTACGCCAACCTAACCCCTGGCTTACCCCACAAGAATTCTTCCATCCGCCTAGGTAATGCCTCTTTGGAAGAAGGATTACCTACAGCGATGGGAGAACCCCTCCTGTCGCTGTAGTAAGTGTCTGTACTGAAGCACTACAGATGTGCTTAGGATCCTGAAAGTCATTGACATTAAACTGGGCTATAAAAACAATCACTCCTTCACATAACAGAAATGTTTAATCAATATTGCAGATGGTTTTTCACAAACCATAATAGTGAATACATTCTTAATAGTTTATGTAGTGAGGCGGTGTGGCCTCCCTGACAGCCAGAGGGGGAGGAACCACCCTCTGTGCCCAAGTGGACGAAGCCAGGCCTGCCTCACCCCTCCCACCAGAAATGGGGAACAGGAAGTATAATGGGTGGAGTGGGGCCTCCAGCTCAGTTGGGGCTGAGACACAGAGAGGCAGACGGATCCTGTTCGCTCCCGGCTGCTGAATCTGCTTCCATGCCCAGCAGGAAGTGGCCCAAGGACAGACAGCCTCAGTCTGGCCGTAGCTCTGCCTGAGGCACAGTCGGCGTGTTGCAGCTGGAATCCCCGCTGACCCAGTGATGGACCATTCTGCTACTGTTAGGGCCCTGGGTCAGGCTCCGGTGGAGTAGGGTGGGCCCAGGCCCCACCTGCTAACTGACCCCTGGGGTGCCAGCCTCCCCTCGCCGGGCCCAGAGACCTGCGTTTGTCAGTCATCCACCGGAGCTAGAAAGCCCAACCCCTGGGGCTTTTCCTCTGTCTCTGCACCAAGGGCCCAGAGCTAATTGACCACTGGGTTTGCTCTGGCTCCTACCGAAGGGAACCGAGGCCATACCCTACCGTGTTTGCCTAGTCCCTGCTTAAAGAGCCCAGGGGCTATAGACTGTTGGCTGTTCAGCCCCCGCCTAAGGGCTGGAACTAATTGCCTATCTGGCGCTTTAGCCCCGTTAGGCCAATCAGAACACTAACGCCTAATTTGCTAATTCTCCTAATACTAGGCATAGATGTTGATGGCACAGTGAGGCAGTGTGGCCTCCCTCCAACCCAGCGGGGGAGTGATGATCACCACCGACTACACTGACAAATCAGATTGTAGATGTGTGTGTCTTTTTGGAGTAAAATGAACAGTGTGACAAAGCTCTGTCCTTGTCTCCGTGGGTCCTGCGTTTCCTGGCGGATTTCACTAGCCTCAGAGGCTCACTGTGACCCTCCACGTAACCCTTTTTCTCTCTAGAGACCAGGGTCACAGTCTACTGAGCTATTGTCATCATAAGCCAGTGAGGGAGATAAGGAGAAGCTATCCTCCCTTTCACAGTCTCTGTTGTCTCCCAGTCTTAGTAATTAATCAGGGGGGAAAGAGTGGGGGAAGCCTGGGCCTGCCCTCTGCTCCGGGCTCCAGCCCAGGGACCCTAATAGTATCAGCTACAGTAGCTGACCTTTTAAAAACAGGACACGTACAATTCCCTGGGCTACTTTCCCACAGCAGCCCCCACTTCCTTAAACTCCACTTCACCCTTACCTCAGGGCCTCCTTCCTTGTGCCTAATATGGTGTGTACAGCTCAGTCTCTCCAACAGCGCAACTTTCCTCTCATAGCGCCTGACATGCGCGCCTCACAGACTCACTGGGAGGCTTTTAACTAGTTTCAGCCAGCCCCTGATTGGCTGCAGGTGTCTTAATCAACCTAGTGTCCTCCCTGCCTTCTGGAAAGTTCTTAATTGGCCTCAGGTGTCTTAATTGACCTGGCACAGCTTCCATTTACTTATCCTGGTACCAGGGATTTGTTTAGCCTGGGGCTAATATATCTATCTCCCACTACTTTCCTATAGCCATCTGGCCTTGCCCCGTCACAATAGACACATGTTTTCAAAAAGATGCAAACAGTAACATTTTCAAAAGTGTGTGAGTTCACAGCCTAAGCTCCACTTAAAAGTAAATGAATGCAGTACTAAGAATACATTCATTTGAAAGCCATTGCCTCTTAATGGGGCTTAAGCTCCTAACTCAAAGTCAATTACTTTATTATCAAATTACTCCAGAGTGTTTCTGCCTTAACATCCTGGCATGGCGGATGAGACCATAATGGGTGATGTGACGGTAAACATGCAGCTGGTGGCTTTAAAAAGTCATTGTGCAGCAGCAGGCTTGAGTCGGCATGTACTTTCTCCAGTAACTTGCCAGTGGCAACCTCTCATCTGATATGAGAAGGAGCAATATTGCTCAGAACTGGGAGCCATGAGAGTGGAGTTGGATGCAGGGTGCCTAGATTATACGCATGTCGGCATGTAACTGCGTACCCATCAGTTTGGTGTGTGATGATCAACTCCAAACTGATGCGCAGCACTCCGCCACCGAATACAAGGTGGCAAGAGCTGACATCCACAAAGTTGGAGCACGAGCACCCCAGGACAAACTTTCCAGTTCACTAAGAAGATTGTTGTGCATCTTAACTTTAGCTGCTGTCCTCTTCAGGTGGGCACGGTAACTCAGTGTGCGGTCAAAGGTCACTCCTAGATAGACTGGTTCTACTTCATGTTTCACCTTCTGACCATTCAGATAAACATTCAGTTCTTGGGTTGCACTGGCGTGATGAAGATGGAACAAACTGGAGACTGTTTTTATGACGGTTGGCAGGAGGCACCAAGTCTTACAGTAGTCACCTAACTTTATTATGTCCCAGTTTAAGGTGGCATCAAGCTCATGAAATGTCTGGGCCTAGGTACCGCAACAGATGTTGTCTGCATAA
This sequence comes from Macrochelys suwanniensis, assembly GCA_033296515.1. Classification (NCBI taxonomy): domain Eukaryota; kingdom Metazoa; phylum Chordata; order Testudines; family Chelydridae; genus Macrochelys; species Macrochelys suwanniensis. The sequence continues at coordinate 131,702,535 of CM065776.1, read as the reverse complement.
ATGAACTTTCATGACTCTGTTGTTGGCAAGTCATTGATGTAAAGGTTGAACAGGGGTGGAGAAAGCACAGAGCTCTGGGGTGACCAATTGCTCTGTCATCTCCAAGTACTCATCTTCTTCCCCAATTGGACTCTGAACTGCCTATCGCGGAGGAACAGTTCAATGACGCCTGTGGCCCAAGGTAGGAGGACCCGTGATACCTTCACAAGCAGGCCAGTGTGCTGTGCCATATCGTATGCCACTGTTAGGTCAATGAAAACAGTGCCTGTTTTCACGTTTCTCTGGAAGCCATTTTCAGCAAATGTGGTCAGCATGAGTAGTTGGTTGTATGTGCTATGGTCTTGGTGAGAGCTGGTTTGGTCAGGGCTCAAAATTCTCTCCACATCAGGTAATATGCGCTGTAGGACCAAGCGCTCCAGTACCTTGAAGCACACCAACAGTAATGATATGGGACAATTGTTTGATGCTTGACTTGGGTCCCTTTCCAGGCTTTAGGAGGCCAATGATTTTTGCTGTGTGCCATATCTTTGGTAGCCTCCCTTCACTGATGACCCTGGTGAAGAATTTCACAAGCCAAAGCTGAGCACTGGGACCAAGGTTTTTCAGGAACTCTGGAAATATATTGTCATAACCCGCAGCTGTTCCACACTTGATGCTACCCAGTATCTGTTCCAGCTCTGTTACAGTAAATGGTTCTCAGCAGCTTCTGATCTGGTGGACAAGTTTAAACATATGCCATTCGTTCCTCACTTGTCCTCACACCTGTTTCTCCAAAGGTTCTCTGACCACTTTAAGTAGGTGTCCGACTACGTGGCTGATGATAGTAGGAAAAGTAGGTGTCCGGCTGCATGGCTGATGATGGGTCATTGAGGGTTGGCAGAGTGCAGGTGGCTGTGACACTGCTCCAATGTGGCGGAGCAGACTCCAACACTTGCGGCTGGAGCGAGTAAAGCTCATCCTCTTGGTTGTCTCCTCCCATCTGGCTTGGTGATCAGTATCCAATGATTCGGTCAGATGGTCAGTGACATCTGGGTCACCAGATGCCTCATACTGCTCAAGCAAAGCAATGCTCTCCGTGTCGAGACAGGAGACGTAGACCGGGCAGCAACTGCGTGGGATGGCTCTGCTTTGTAGATAGCACCACAGAAGCGATGGTAAGTCTCATTTACCGAGATATGCTGGTCTGGTATTGTCACCACACTCTTCTCCAGTGCTTCCCAGTATTTTTCCCAGTCGGCCTTTCAGAAGTTCCTCACTTCTCTTTGGAACTCTTGACAACTGGGAGCTGTAGCCCGGTATGGATCAGCGACAGTCTGTGTTTGGTGTGTGGAACGTTATCCAAGACTTGGCATGTTGCTGGCTGAGCATGGCCATGTACTGAACTGACTCAGCATAAGTCAGGAGAATAGTCACAATCCCATCTAGAAGAATGGAACATGCCTCACTGCTTAGCATCACGGATAAGGGTGAGGTTGTTTAGAGCTGCCCAGTCTGCAAGTTGTTCACTGTTGGTGTTAACCTCCTTATGCCCCCAGTCTATGTGATAGCTGTTGAAGTATCCGATGTAGACAGCTGGGTGTGGCAGCCTTGGTAGAATATGTTGGTTCCAACTGATGCTTGGAGGCTTGTAAACATTTGCCAGCCATAAACCACCAGCCTGGGTGGTGTCACAGAATTCAGTAGACATCAGCCAAATGGCATTTGCAATATCGGACCAAACGTATGTGGCTTGGCCGTATTTCGGGCCATACCCATTAAGAATGTATTTGTCATGACAATTTTTGAAAAGCCACTGCTTCAGCAATATTGATTAAACATTTCTGTTATGCAAAGGAGTGATTGTTTTTATAGCTCTGTTTCATTCATTTAATTAGAGTTCTAAAGTAGTGCTTTCTCTATGCTAACTTACCATAACGAAAGAGAGAGACAAGGTGGGTGAGGTAATAATATATTTTATTGGACTAGTTTCTGGTGGTGAGAGACAAGCTTTTGAGCTTACCTAGAGCTCTTGTTCAGGTCTTCTTCTAACCTGAAGAAGAGCTCTGGGTAAGCTCAAAAACTTGTCTCCCTCAGCAACAGATGTTGGTCCAATCAAAGATATTACTTTACCCACATTACCTCTGTAATATCTTGGGACCAACACGACTACAACACTGCATATTATAATGTTATAGTGCATACCTATGCAAATATGTCAAACAAAGCAGCAATGTATTTTGAAGGGAAAAGGTGCTTACTCCGTCTTATAAAGACTGTACATACTAGAGCAATCACTGTCTCTGTTGCAAAAGTACAGCACTATTGACTTCAGTAAAACACCACTGTAACAGAAGAGAATTTAGACTAATATATTTTACATAGATTATGAAAGTGAGGTATTGAATGATTATTGAATTTTTCTCTGTTACCCTGCAAGTGACACTGCTGTGTGTTGGTTTATAGACCCATTCTCCTCCACGTGCTAATATTTCAACTCTGTCTTATGACAAATCTACAGTGACAGTTAGCACACCAGCTCCAACTCTAAAATTGTTCTCCATTCTCTCCTGCTGTGAATATTAGCATTTCAAAAAGTATAAAGGGGTAAAAATATCCAGCTTCAGTTGTGCCTGCCTCAGACCTGGGGAAAACCATTATTTATCATGCACATTCTTCTCAAAGCTGTATGAGTTTGATTTCTACATAGGCAACATCAGGAAAATAATTTCTGCACGCCCTTTCATGCAGACCAGAGTTAACTTTGACTTTACATTGTAAGACTTTGGACCTAGCATGTAGCATGTATTGCGAAATGTGGAGATGGAAAAAATGTGCTTGTGGATAAAACCTCTACATAAGAGGCTTTTACTCTCATTACTGTTCATCCGCATTTTTAGCTGTACCATGTTGCTGTAGAGATCTCAATAAAAATGACAATTCCCAAAGCATATTAGTATTTCACATGTTTAATATATACATTAACATCAAGCCTTGTTACTACTAAGTGCATATTAGTTCATCATGACATAGCTGGCAAATAATGGGATACTGTGAAACAGCTATTTAAATGTAAAATCCTCTACCAGCTGGCAGTGGTAATAGTGGATTCTCAGAGAGATTTCCTCTAGTTTAGAAAATTAACTATCTTCTGGGAACAGACTTCCTCCAAGAGTCCTTTTAGACTTTGGATTTTTTATTAATTAATTCAATCACTGCATGTTTCAAAGAGAGACTGGCCATTGGTTGCGAAGTTTATACTGGAATTGGATCCAAATTTCCCCAGAATTTAGGAGTGTTACGATTTAGTGTTCTTGTCAGTAGTATCCTTCACACAGAGAAGAGACAAGACTCAAGTGTAGTAAAATGAATAAGATATACTTTATGGAAGCCACTGGACACAGACAGAATATTCTAGTTATCCTTTACACTCTAGTTCCCAGTCAAACTAACCTAATCCTGGGCTGCTTAGTGTCACCACATAGGTTCTCCCTAACTCCTGAACTGGATTAAATCATGTTCGGAACCCTTACAAGGCTACATAGTTCAGCCTACTATAGTCGTGAAGCCTGATCCAGATTTAGGCCATGTCTACACCTGTATCAATACAGCTGTGCCACTGTAAGCTTGTAAGTGTAGACATGGCCTTAGATGGAGATACAGTATGAACTTCTCCAAGCAAATTGGATCTAGTGTCTAAGGCCAGGCCAACCTCTAGTTTCAAGCCACCAGGCAAATATACATTGCAATATTATATGGAAAGTAGAGCTGGTAGAAATTTTTCATTTGAAACAGTTTTTCAGTAAAAAAAATTTTTTTTCATCAAAATGGGAATTTCCATGGGAAGTTTTGATTTCAGTAAAAGCTTTTGGGTTTGGTCAAAAAGAGAAGATATTGTTTTGGTTTCCAGCAAATACTTTTAAAGAAAAAAATAATGAAAATTAAAGCTTTTCCATTTCTGCCCAAATGTATTGTTGGAACGACAACAAAAAATCCCTGCAAAAAAACAAACAAAAATTTCCCCAACAAGCTTTAAAGGAAAGTGAAGAAATCTAAGCAGTGATTTCCATTTTCCTACCATCATCAATATAAAAACCACACTTCAAAAGGGAAGAGATTGACACTTTAAAAATAGGAGAATAGAATTATGAAAATTACAAAAAAACCCCAACAACCAGGCAGTATAGTTTAAGGTACATATAGAACCTGAAATTAATTTAATGTCTTATTTTAAGTTGACTAATTTTCAAACTGACAGTGTCCCTTAAATCCTCTAAACTTGTCATTACCTAATAATCCATAGCAGTCATTTAGCACTTCATACCTCAAAACACCACTACATGTTGTTTGAGAATCCAAATGTCAGAAAGAAAACTGACTTGCCCAACTTATAGGAAGAGTCACAGTATGTCTACAGCACAAGTGCTACAGTGGCACAGCGGTGGCACCACAGCTATGTCGCTGTAATGCTGTGGTTTAGAAACTTGCTACAGCGACACAAAGGATTTTGCTGTTGCTGTAGTAAATCCACCTTCTCGATAGGCTGTAGTTTTGATGGAAGAATTCTTCTGCCATCCTCTTAGCTGTATCTACAATGGGGGTTAGGTCAACCCAACTACATTTGAAAAAGGGTGCAGTTTTTCGTAGGCTTGAGCAACAGATCTAGGTCAGCCTAAGTTTTAGATGTACACCAAGCCTCATTCAACTTGGTTTACAAGTCCTGTGTTTAGGGGGGTGGGCTGTTGATCTGAACAACCAATAATGATACAAGAGTAGGTTATTAAAAGAGGATTTTCCCAATGTGGAAAGTTTTCAACTATATCTTACTTAGACACTAGGTGCAGACTTTCACACCCATTGCACACTTTTTCCTGCCACATTTACTAACTAATCAAAGGCATTTATCGCTTTAACTTTTGTTTTTAAAAAGTCATTTTATTTTTTTTTCTCTTTCAACTCATCTGCTTCTCCTAACTGACCCTGAAGCAAAGTTATATTGGTAACATGATGGTAATTTCCATGACAACAGGCTGCAGTATCAAAAGCAGAGGTTTTTTATTTCATTTTGGAATCAAGCAGAAGGAAAAGCTTGGTGGTTAGAGTCAAAGCTTTTATTCAAACACCAATAGCTACAATAATGATGCAGACAGTAAATTATGGGCTGAGTTTATTTTGTCCCTAAATGTTCCCCTTTTTCATGTTTGACAAGTGTGAAAGCCTTCAATTAACATATTGAAATGAGATAGAGCATCACTTTGGGAAATGACATTTAATTTATCCCCAAATTCATACTGTCCTCGAATCTAGCTGGACATGTTGTTCTGTTAATAAATCTATGGTTGGTTATATTTTGTTAAATATTCGTGATGTGAAGAAGCTCAACCTCTCCTTCCTCCTCTTATACCCCTATAGTAGCAACTCCCCACCTCCCACCACCAAAGACCACATGGCTTGATACAAAGCTGCTGCACCAGCTCTGTGCCTCTAGGGGCTCTCCTTACACAAGAGGAAGCCTTGGGAGGCCTGTTAAAATAGCTTTCCAGCTGTTTTGTACCATCAGAACACCACAAATCAGCCAACATACAGAATCACTCCCTTTAGCTTTCCAGCTACAAAAAAAGACTTTACTTCCTCCATTGAAACTCTCAGACACTATGGGGTTTTGTTGTTGTTGTTGAGTTTTCTCAAGAGCCTTTTGTGGTCTGTGTTTGTGGGACTGGGCATAATCCAGATGGTCCTCGAAGATTCCCTACCAGAGGACTGATCAGGAGTCAATGTCACAGTTCCACTATACCGACAAATGTAATGGATTTGTTTGCGACCCAGTATTAGAAGTAGCAGTGGTCTCCTGTTTATTACATACTTTAACGAGAATGATCATTTCTGTGCAAGAAGAAACTAGGAAACTCAAACCAATTGTTTGCATTCCTTCTAATAACCAAGATGAAGTGATCACAAAAGAAGGCATTTTTTAGCAAGGGAAAGACATCTGGATTTGTTTTTGGAAAAGGAGATTGATTTACATGGGGGAGGGAGGGCAAGGGAAAGCAAGAAAATGGGAATGAGAATTTAAGATCAATTAGAAATAAACAGTCCTGTTGGGCCGGCTGGCCTTTCCCTAACATTTCTCATGAAGTGATATGGTGCTTATTAAATATAAATTCAAATAACATTTTATTCAGTTTTATGAGGTGTTTACAATTTGTATAAATTGGAGCTAGAATAGCATCTGTGATTCCTTGCCATCTACAAGACCCTCACCAAAAAAAAAAAAAGAGATTTTCATCTCATGAGGGGATACCAATGAACATTATTCAAATTTGTTCTAATAAAATGAAAGGATGAAGGTAATAATTTTGGAAATGTTGATGATAGAAACATTTCAAGAATTTTCAATATCAGTCTGTTTTTAATTTAGCATATTAACAAATATTAGTGATTGCATATTGCTTATTCCTAACCTGTAAAGCAATATCAATAAATTAGACAACATATTCTGAGAAGTAAAACATAACAAGAAACTTGTTGGAAATAAGAAACATAAGGCATAGTTCAGTAGAAACATAAGGCAAACAAACTGATGCAGTTTGATTTTTTTTTTAAGCATTAACTTTTTTCCTAGACCACAGCTGTTGTACATTCCTTTGCTTTTAAGATGAGAATGATTGATCTTGGTTTTCTCAAGATCAGACTTAGAACAGGGCTTTCACATTTCTCCATGGCTTCTATCATTTGAAGTATGCACCAACTTCAGTGCACGCAATGTGTGACCCAAGAAAGGATATTTTTCTAAGTTCTCTAAGGCCTTTGATTTAAAGAATGACATAACTTTTAACAGGAGCTTTCCTCTTTTATATCAGACAACGCCAGGAGGTTTCCTCCTTTTTCTCCGATAATGCCAAAGTAATGATCCCAGCTACTCTTGAAATAGGTCTTCAATATATTTTGGTTTTAACAGTGATATTGCTGTACTGTACCTTGTATACCAGCTCCCCTACCTTCTAGGTATGTGCACTTGTTCAGTTATGCCACTTGTTTATACTTAAAGAAGCAGAGCTGTCTGAAATGTTAAGTGTCAATTTTTTATTTTTGGTGTCTGAATTTTGGGAGGTTCCCTCTTCTACTTCCCTTCACCCCACTGTAAAAAGATGGGGAAAACAATAAAATAGTGAAAGAAAATGGGTGAAAAGCACCCTCACAAAAAAGTGTTTGTTTTTCCCCATTTCTTCTCCCTCTTTTACTCTCTTCTCCTTTGCAGTGCAAACAATAAGGAGGGATAAGGGAACAGAGAGAAAGTGGGGTAAAAGAACCCCAATTCAAAAACTGAAAATCAAACCCCAAAATAAGTTTTTGAAAACCAAAATGGAAAAATAAAAAAATATAATTTGTAATTAAACACATTTTCATTTCATTTAGAAATTCCCAGGTAAAAATTAAAACAAAATCATCAAATGAAATTTTCTGGAAAAAAGAGAGTTTTGATTAAACTCTCTTTTTCAATGGAAAAAAATGTTTGAAATATTTCAAATGGGTTCTATATAAAGAGATGTAGCCGAGCAAAACTTTTGAACATAATGGATTACATTCATATTTAGTTTCAGTTGGCACAACTCCATTGCAGTCAAAGGAATTGTGCCTTCTTACACCTAGGTGCATTTGGCCCAATGTATCATTTTTAGGCACTAGCCATTGTTTTGCTAGACAATGCATCAGGGATGATGAGGCAGGTTCTCATAACCTAAAATTCACTCCAAGCTTAACCCTTCACTGAGGCTTTGAATTATTTAGGTAGCTCATTTTTCTTCCATATCTCTAAAGAAGAGCTCTGTGTAAGCTGAAAAGCTTATCTGTGTCACCAAAACAAATTGGTCCAATAAAAGATATTGACTCACACTCCTTGTCTCTCTAATGTCCGGCACCAACACAGCTACAACAACCCGGCATATGTCTTCACTTCCTGACTAATAAGGCCTGGAAATACTAAATACCATGAGAAAGACTGGTGTCCTAGTATTTTCAAAACTGGTGAAATTGGGGAATACTAGAAATCTCATGGGAAAGATTTAGTTTATGATATTTCAGCTTCTTTTCCAGACAAAAAGGTTCAGATAAATGAGGATAAACATATGAATCACTGGTCTGTATTGTGTAAGAAAGACCTCATATTCTGAAACACCCTGCGGGTTAGACTCATTCCATCTAAAGACAAAGCATTTCACTGAGTTTTCAGCTACATCTGTACTATAGAGCCTACAACAGCATAGCTATGTTGGCACAGCCCCATTGCGCAGATGCAGCCTATGCTGACAGGAGTTTTTCTGCCGGTGTAGGAACACATCTCCCCCTCCATGTTATTAGCTATGCCAACAGAAGCCCTCTTCTGTCACCAGAGCTGTGTCTACACAGGGGGGTTTGTCAGCATATCTATATGACTACCGGGGTAGGAGGGGTGTTCAGACCCCCAACCCACATTGCTATGCAGGTATACATTTAAAATGTATATCAAGCCCTACATAGCGTGGCAATTTTTTTCTCTTTTGTTTTCAAAAGAAGTCAGGGAGCTTAAATTATGCAGTTAGAGGAGAAAGAGCTGAGAAGAGATTGTAGGTGGGAATCTCATATTCTTATCAGAGTTGCAATAGGGAATGCTTTTAGTGAGCACACATATGCAACATCTTAGATGCTGATATGCCTTGGAAATAACGTGTTATGGTTTGTTAAATAAACAAGCCTCTCCCAGAGGGCGTAGTTCACAGGGTAAGATACATTACCCACATTTCAACATTATAGAATTTTCATGTGAAGTGCTACCTCCTTTGTCACATTCCCAGAAAGCCAAATAAAATAAAAGTGGTGGTCCAATTCTCACTGAAGCCAATGTCAAAATTCCTATTGATTTCAATGAGAGGAGGATTGGGTCCATAAACCATTACTTGAATCATTATAGTTTATTAAGAAAGGGGATTTACTGCAGGGTTGAAAAAAATCAGAAGAGGATCATGTGTATAGATTTTAAATGTTTTATTTTAAACCTGTTCTAAGATAACTTTCCACCCTCATTTTGTTGAGCATTTCCTAACCAGAATAGTTATATTGTCCAAGTAGAGCTGAAGCATGGAAGTGAGGCTATTAACGCATAGTGAGTGCAACTACACCAGTTCCATACCTCATGATACAATAAAGTACACAGCATGTTAATTTTCTAGGGAAGCTGACTTTGTGCTGTCTAAGCTAGCTGAGGTGGGGACCCCTGGTTGAGAACTACTGTTTTAGCTCACGCAGTAGAGGTTCATGCATTTAGCTCAAGAGGTCCTAGGTTGGATCCCTGCTGATGACATCAACGGTGGGCAGCGTTACACATTCAAGGCTAATGAACGGTGTATCGGTAGGGCTCTCTAAAGAGAGGAAGGTATGGTCCAGTGCTTAGAGTGCTAGTCGGTGACACAAAAGACCCAAGTTCAATTTCCTGCTTGGGCAAGTCACTTTAGGTAAATCTAAGCTTATGGCAGCATTTACAGTATAGACACTGCATGGCCAGCAAGCACAGGTATAAATAGCAGTGTAGATGCTATGGTGAGGTACTGCCAGGGCCGGTGCGCCCATTAGGCGACCCTAGGCGGTTGCCTAGGGCGCCAAGATTTCGGGGGCGGTGGGGCGGTTCCCGGTGGCTGCCTCTCGGCTCCCTGCTCATCAGCTGAGCGGGGAGCTGCAGGGCAGCCGTCGCGAGCTGCCCCGCCCCACCCCGCTCAGTGCCTGAGCAGGAAGCTGCCGGAGCTGCCCCCCCACTCAGCGCCTGAGTGGGGAGCCTCCGGGAGCCACGGGGCAGCAGCCACGAGCCACCCCGCTGCCCCGGGTTCCCTGCTCAGCTTCTGTGGCCGGTGAGTCACGGGTGGGGGGGGGGCTGAGCGACTGCGGGCGGGGGGAGCTGGCTGGGGGGGGGGGGCGGCATTGGGGGGAAGGCTGAGCTCCCGCAGGTGGCGGAGGGAGGCGGCGCAGGGCTGGTGCAAGGAAGTTTTGCCTAGGGCACGAAACTTCCTTGCACCGGCCCTGGGTACTGCTTAGGGTAGTAGAGTGCCCTACATGCTTCAGCCACCTGGGTTTGTACCCTACATGGCTCTCTAAAGGCCCAAGGAGTACCTTCTATGTTTGCACGGCAACACTGCCTCCCTGCTGTGAGCGCCTTTCCCTGCTGCTGGAGCCATTCACTGCATGTGTTGCTACACATCACAGGGACAAGTGTGGATGGAGCCTGCTTTTCACTGCTGTGTGCAGCTACATGTATAGTGCTATACTTTACATGCCACTGTAAGGGTTGACATAGCCTAAGGGTATGCCTTAAACTGCAATCTGAGTTGTCATTGCAGCTCATGTAAACATACCTGTGCTGCCTTTCATTTAACTCCATGGATAAAAATAACAGTGAAAGCAGAGTGGCACCGACCCCATTTCAGGCTAAGAACATGAGTACATATACAGGGCGGGGGGTGGGAGGGAGATTGTATAGCCCACCCCACCATATCTTAAAGCTATCATGGGTCTGCCTACTGAGCTGCCATCACACCTTCCATTGCAGTGTAGACATAACCTTAGTTTCCTTGGGTCTTACTTTCCGATCTGTAAAATGGGGATAATAGTACTACTTCTGGTCTATCTCACAGTGTTGTTGTGAGGATACATCCAAGATTGTAAGTATCATATAAGTACCTAAGGGAGATAGATACCACCGTACTAATAGGACACAACCATGACTAGAATATCCTTGGCCTTTACTATGATCCAGGGAGAAACCTTCTGCCTTGGACTCAGCCCAAGTAGCCAGGCCAGGCTCCAGGAAGATAGTAGGAAAGGGGTAGAGGAACATTTCCCAGGTGTGGAGCTGCTCCAGGGAGACTATTTTGACCAACTGTCTGAAATAGCCTCTGTGAGCCCTTATGCACCCTATCCTCCACAACAGTGAGAATCCACATAGAAGCAGACACCCTGGGTCCCAATCTCATCTCCCACAGGCCCTGTCCTATGTATGCTGCTGAAGAATGGGACCTACCTCATACAGGTAATTCATGTTCCTTGCATGCCCCACTCTTGCCTCCTGCATGCCCATGTGCAGCAAAATCACACCAGCTAAAAGACCCTCTGCACCGGAGAGGAGGGGGCTGGATTTGGTGGAAGAGGGGATCAAACGAGACAAAACACTGCCAAGTCTTAACAAATGGGCAAATTTGACATACTGCCTGGGGACCTCAGATGAGAAGGGAGAGTGAGAGAAACAAGAAAATGTGAAGAAAAATGAGGATGGAGGAAGAAGAAAAGTCATCTCCCCACCCTCCCTGCCCTCCATCTGGGAAGTCAACCTGAAATCTGTTCTGGTCTTTAACTACTCAGACAAACTGGCTTCATAAGCAGATTCAGTACTGTCACTGGTTTATGTCTGTCATAAAGAGAGTCCTGTTCAGCATCTGAAGAGCAGAAAGCAGACCTTCTGCCTTGCTCCCACCCACTGCGGAATGCCTATTCTGGAAAAATAAAAGGTATATAACAATATCTGTGGCACCTGAACAGGGTCTGTTTAATGTCTCTAGTGGCAGTTTAAACATACTTTATAAACTCTTTCATCGTAAATAGCAGCACAGAGAGATTACCAAACAACATTGTGGAGGTACAGTATAATGCAGATCTATAAAAGTCTATGTCTTAAAGCTTGAGGCTTTTCCTTTTTACTCCATGCCCACTCGCAATCAACCCTCACATTTACTCTTGTCAGGTGAGAATACACAGTTTTATATCTATATAGCAGTTTTCCTCCCAAAGGATCCCAAAAACTAGTAATAGTATTTTGCCCTTCTTTAGTGTCTTCCATCCAACGATTTCAAAATGTCTTGCAAGTAAATTCATTAACCATCTGTGGTAGGTGAGTATTATTGTTCACATTTTAAAGCTAGGGGAGTTGAAACAGAGTTTAAATAATTTGCCCAAGGTCATGCTGGAAGTTCGAGATACAGCCAGGCAGTATTCAAACACCTAGATCCTAACTCTTCCTCAGCCTCAGCCAGAAGATCAGCCTTCTCCAACTGAAGAGTTAAACGTGCTGAAATACACAGTATAAATTTCAGGGTTCCCTCCCCACTCTAAACTCTAGGGTAAAGACATGGGGACCTGCATGAAGAGCTCCTAAACTTATTTCTACCAGCTTAGGTTAAAAACCCCAAGGTACAAAATTCCCTGCACCCTGAGAAATGCTTCTCTCACTGCCACCATCAAGTGTTTTAAACAGGAATCCAGGAAAGGAACCACTTGAAGTTCCCCTTCCCCCCAAAATACCCTCTCAAGCCCATACACCCCCTTTCGTGGGAAGCTTGAGAATAATCTCCTAACCAATTGGTTACACAGATCTAAAAACCCACCCCCGGGGTTTTTAAAACCATAGAAAAAACAGTCAGCTTCTTAAAAGAAGGATTTTATTAAAACAAAGAAGGTAAAATCATCTCTGTGAAATCAGGATGGTAACTATTTTACAGGGTACTCAATTTCCAAACTCAGAGGGATTCCCCCTCTGGACAAAACCTTAAAGTTACAGAAAAAACAGGAATAACCCCTCCCTCTAACACAGGGAAAGCTCACCAAGCAAAACAAGCAGAAACCTACTCGCTATGCTGACTAAACTTACTTTATAAAAGTGAGGTTTGGTGAGAAGATGACTGGTTGAGGAGATTGATTTTCTGCAGGTCCTTCTTGTCTCCCAAGATCACTCTGACTCAGACAAAGAGCCACACACACCTTCCCCCCTCCCAAGATTTGAAAGTATCTTGTCCCCTTATTGGTCAGATGCCAGCCAGGTCAGGTGTCAGTCTGGCTACCTGCATTTCTTAACCCTTTACTGGTAAGAGGATTTTATAGCACTGCATCCGACCCTCTCCCCCTTCCCTTTATATTTATGACAATAAACAAGGCTCATTTTCTCCCTATTTCAATGTAGCCCCTTCTGGAACAGAACACTGCACAAGAGCAACAGTTTAGAGCAGAAGTGAAGAATACCATATTTATTTGTAACAGTAAATTAAGGCAGGCAGAATGAAATTCCCACTCAAGCTAACAGAGCCATAGGGTGTTTAATAATCCCAAGTGGTCAGATCCTCAGTGTTATGTTTCATGCAAAAGACAGCAATCTCCACCATCCCCTTCACTCCTAACACCATCCCTGAAACATTTATACAGTACTGACTCTGAAGGTCTACCTGTTGAATTCTTCCAGTAAACAGATTGTGAGCTGTCTGGGGGAGAGATAGTCTCATCTGTTATTTGTCTACAGCAGTGGGTTTCAACCTTTTTTTCAATTGCAGGCCCCCAAAATATTTCAAATGGAGGAACAGAGTCCAGTGTTCCCTCTAATATTTCCCACCCATGTGTGCAATGAATGTTATGTGCACCAATATGGAGGTGATGTGTCATCACCTCCATATTGGTGCACATAACAAAATTCATGGGGTGGGGGCGAGGGCTTCAGAGTATAGGAGAGGGCTCAGGGCTGGGGCAGAGGGTTGGGGTGCAGGGGGGGTGAGGGCTCCGGCTGGGGGTGTGAGCTCTGGGGTGGGGCCAGATATGAGTGGCTCAGGGCTGAGACAGAGGGTGGGGGTGCATGGGGGGGTCAGAGGTCTGGCTGGGGGTGTGGGCTCTGGGGAGCAGAAGGTCCATGGCTGAGCTGGGTTGGTTTGGGTCCATGGCTAGGGGAGAAGAATCTCTCCCCAATGCAACCCATAGCACCTGCGTGGCACTTGATAGGCTGCTGCACAGCCGCACACCTTAGAGGGAACTTAGGTGAGGACCACATAGGAAATCTTAGACATAGTCTGCAGACCCCCAGGGGTCTCATAGACCTTAAGGTCAAAATGAACCATCTAGTCTGACCTCCTGCACATTGCAGGCCACCGAACCTCACCCCATCCACTCCTGTAATAACCCTTAACCTCTGGCTGATTTACTGAAGTCCTCAAATCATGGTTCAAAGACTTCAAGTTACAGAGAATCTTCCATTTACACTAGTTTAAACCTGGAAGTGACCCAAGCCCCATGCTGCAGAGGAAGGCAAAATACCCTAGGGTCTCTGCCAATCTGAGCCAGGGGAAAATTCCTTCCCAACCCCAAACATGACAATTAGTTAGACCCTGAGCATGTGGGCAAGACCCATCAACCAGACACCCGGGAAATAATTCTCTGTAGTAACTCAAAGTCCTTCCCATCTAGCATCCCATCACCAGTCATTGGAGATATTTGCTCCTGGCAGTCACAGATCAGCTACATGCCATTGTAGGCAGACTCATGATATCATCCCCTCCATAAACTTATCAAGCTCAGTCTTGAAGCCAGTTAGGGGTCTTTTTTCCCTGCTGCTCCCCTTGGAAGACTGTTCTAGAACTTCACTCCTCTGATGGTTAGAAATATCGAATGCAGACCACAGGTTGAAACCCACTGATCTACATGAGTACAATGGGTCTCAGATCATCGATTGGTGTTACTAAAGCACTATAATAATGCACACAATGATACCTACTGAACCACCAACATTTCTTCCTGCAGCAGCAAGGTGTTCCTTGAAGGTTTCTCATCCAAATACTGGTACAGCCTGACCCCAGCAGCTTGCCAGGCAAACGGGCAGGAATTCAATAAAAGTTTGTGAGGTTTGAAGGGTTTCCCAACACAAGGCAGCATAGCTGCAAATATACAAACTCTTCTGCACTATTTAGAGACTAGAGCCCACTGCTTCCCACAACCCCTTTCCCTTTGCTTCTGACATACAAAATGGTATCTTCTCCTCTGAGACTACAAAGCACAATGAGCCAAATTTATCCCTGTTATACGAGGGATGAATTTGGCCTTTATGCTTTGGCCAGTTGCTAACAATGATGCAACAGTGTAGTTATTCTCTCTTCACCCCCAGACTAATCCAGGCCATACAGAAAGATTAAACGCATACCTTTCAACTATGCACCTGCCTCTGACAGATCGGGGAGTAGGAATGCCAATGCCTGTGTAAGGTGACTGTTGTCCCCTTACTAAAACTCAGTGGGGATGTTTTGGTTGACTAACTCCCAGTACCAAAAGAAAGAGGAAGGGTCAATGGGAAATCAGGACCCTGAGACTGACAATCCCCAGGAACAATGGGGAGAGGTCAATGCTCCAGGTCCGCCTGACTGACAGGGCGGGTAGGCTAATCAGGGAGTCAGGAGGCCGGGGGGGGTCCCATCAGGGCAGTGCAAGGAAGTTTTGCGCCCTAGGCGAAACTGCCTTGCACCAGCCCTGC
This sequence comes from Macrochelys suwanniensis, assembly GCA_033296515.1. Taxonomy (NCBI): domain Eukaryota; kingdom Metazoa; phylum Chordata; order Testudines; family Chelydridae; genus Macrochelys; species Macrochelys suwanniensis. The sequence continues at coordinate 131,687,264 of CM065776.1, read as the reverse complement.
GCCCCGCCGCCCTATGGCAGCCAGTCCCCTCCCCCACGGTGGCTCCCCCCCGTGGGCCGGCAGCTCAGCCCCCAACCCGTGGCAGCCTCCTCCTGCCCACGGCGGAGCCGGGAGGTGGGAGGCAGCCGCGGCCAGCCGCCCCCCAAATCCTGGCACCCTAGGCGACCACCTAGAGTCGCCCAGTGGGCGTGCCAGCCCTGGGTCCCATCCTCTGTGTGAGCTGGAATTGCCTGGGTCAGACAGAGTGGGGCCGAGCTAAGGAGAGAGCAGGGGCCCAAGCTGAGCTGGGGAGCAGAGCTGTGCCAGATCCAGAGGGGCCAGAAAAGCAGCCCAGAAAGCAGGTCAGTGCTGGGAGCAGAGTCACAGAAGCAGCCCACAGAGCAGACCTGTGCTGGGAGGGGAGCTACAGCAACCAGAGGAAGGGGGGCCAGAGAAGCAGCCCAGGGAGCTGGAGGCAAAGCAGCAGCTGTGTGGAGCCAGAGTGGTGGAGCTGGAGCTGAGGCTGGAGCAGTCCGGAGCTGGGTGCAATGAGCAGCTGGGAAGAGCGAGGGGGGACCCTAGGCAGTGGGCCCAGCGCAGGGAGACGCTCCAGCCAAGAGGCCCTGCAGGCCAGACATGGATGGGGATCATAACCCCAACAGGGTGGGGGCAATGCTGGGAAGAAGGGTCCTGCCACCTAGAGCCTGAGAGCATGTGGCCACCACCAGAGCAAGTGTCCAACCTGCAGCATCCCTGAAGCACAGCCAGGGCCTGAGAAGGGGCCTGGGACCTACAAGGAACAGACTGAACTGCCCTGAAATTCCAGAGACACTGTTTGAAATGTTCCCTGCCACAGAGCAGGGGTGACGTGTTTTCCTTTAACCTTTCCCATTTTTCCTTATTCTTTTTTAAATTAATTGCTGATTAAATAAATTGTATTTGCTTTGAACTGTATGTAACGATCAGTAGGTCAGGGAAGTGTCCAGTGCAGAGAGAGCACCCCGGAGTGGGGACACCCTAGCCCCGGTCCTAGGTGACCACAGCAAGGTTGGGGGTCAAGCCCCCCAGGAATCCTGGGCCCAGCCTTGTTGGGGTTACAAGGACTCTGCCAGACAGGAGAGTGCAAGGGGAGTCCTCGAGGGCAGGGAGGCCTCTGGGTAAAGGGAGTGGGAGCGAGGTCTCAGATCCTTCCGCTATCCCATTTCACTGGGGTAGTGCAGAAACCAGGAAAGTTCCCCACAATAGTGGGACCATTCCTCCACTTACACCTGTCTTAATTCCTAAACTGCTGCAGGGCCATCTAATGGATTACATTCAATAATCTACAACATCAGAATGGATAATAGTGGATAATATATCCCTGGTGAGTCATGTGGTATACATGGGCAATAGATGTTTGTGGATATGTGATGTGTATCATCCCAGCAAAGTTGAAAGAACAGGAAAACAGAAGGTGATCTGAAACACATCTATATGTAATTCAAAGGGGAACAGGTGAATGGAGGAAGGGTCATCAATGACTGGAGTAAAATAGTGTGTGTGGCAAGAGATCGTCCTGAGGTAAATTGTAAGAAGGGTTGGCTCCTTTTTGCAGGAACAATTTTCACATGTAAAATCGATGCCTGCATTTTACTGTTCACACTTGAACTTTGGGTGGAAATCTGAGCAGTCATAGTTCTAAACACCCAGCTCCAAGCCCAAATCAGGCAGCTGGAGATGCAACCACATAGATTTATTTTACTCACAAAAGAGTAGGAGCAAAATGCACCCATAAATCAGGGAGGCCAAACTTCCACCTGACTTTAAATGTACTATATGTGTAGCACCACCCCTTTCATTTCCCTGAGGAAAGTGGGTTCTAGGAAATAAAAATACATTTTTCTGACTGCATTCCTCACATGCATGAGTTTAAGCATCACCTCATGGGAGCAATATAACAAAACAAGCCTTATATAAATGAAAACTCTTTTTTATGACCTTTGACAACAGTCGTTAGTTCTCCACAGAAAAAATAACTACAATGAGCATTGAACTCATATTTGCAGTAAACACTACACACATATATTCACATAATAAGCTTTAAACTCCATTCATATTACGTGTCTTTGCAGAAAAAAGCTGTTCATTCGCTCAGCACTACTAAAACTGTCAATGCACTGAAATCATTGTTTATAAGACAGTCTCTTTTTGCTTTACCCTCCATTTTACTTCTTTGAATACCACCACACTACATTAGACAGCAACTGCTGCAGCTCAACCTAAACAATGGAGCTGAAATGCAGCTCCCAACCTGAAGGTACCATGCACCCAGCCTGCACTTACAGACTGACCCTCCAGGGAAAAGCGGGACAGTGTGAAGGAGAGATACAGTTGGCCGGAACTCAGAATTTCCAGTTCACAGAAAATTTCAACATTTGAAAAATTGGTTTTGGTCCACTTTAGAACAAAACCAAATTTTCAAAAATTTCCTATAATTTTTCAAATTGTCTGGTTGTTTCAGAAACTATACATGTTTCTAAAGCAAAATATGTTCCCTGGAACCCCAACAGCTGCTGACATATGGAGCTGTCCCAGAGCTGCAGATCCTGAAAGCCCTGGTGTTTTCAGGAGCCTGCCAGGCAAACTGACAGAAATTCAATGAAATTTCATTGAAAACTAACCATTTTGCCAAACATTTCAATTTTGACAACGCTGCATTTTCCAACATAACTATTTCATGAGAAAATTTCCAACCAGACAAACTACATAACCATCTCTTAAAGCCATGTGTTCCATTTTTGTCCCACAATACATAGAGACGGACATCTCAATACATAGAAATGAACCCACTGTATAACACTTAATGGAGGAATATAAGTGTTCTGTGTGCAAGTCTGGAGAACCAAGACAGTGCAACATTCAAGCTAAATTCTTTCCTCCACATACTGTATAATGTTCTCTCTCACATGAAGCACTTCCTGAAAGTAGATTTCTCTACATTCCTAGAGATAATTATACCATTGGGAAGCTATTTATCATAATAGTGAGTATCACGGCTATTATTCAAAGTGATTTTGACAGAGGGGAGGTTACAGGTATATTTTAATTACTGTACAGGCCTAAAAAGTTTAGATAGGAAGTGTGCTAAATCTGAATGTCTTACTAACCTTAGAGACTACTATTTGGTAAATAAAAGCACTGATGCTGTTGCAGATTTGCATGAATTTCTTATTTTCCAATTCAACAAATAGTTTTAATGCACATATTTGTTTAAAAAATGTTCATACTAATTACTCAAAGTATTCAAATATTCAGACTTTAGTATCTGAGCTGAGCGATTGGTCACCTATGTCACATGATATGGTTTCTATTTCCTGATTGGATGATCTAACCTTTACAAAGAAGGACAAACACATATGGAATCATTAGGGAATTGAGTCTCGCTGGCAGATATATATATATATATCTAGAGAGAGAGAGAGAGAGAGAGCGCATTATCCTTAGCTATGCATGTGGGCCTCAGATTTATAAAGGGTGTACACATTCCATTGTGATGAAAAGAAATATATAAGCCATATTTATTGCAGATCCTACATTACATTTTTTCTTGTCACATTCCCACCATGTAATGGTACATGTCTATATAACATATAGGGTGCCTGGGCTAGCACTAGTGGCTTGCCAGGCAAGGTTAGCAAGTATTTAACTTTATTTTTCTAGGATACTTTATTTATACTATATTGGGGCAACGGAACATGTGAATGAGACAACTTGCAAGTTGAATGAGATGGCCATGAAATAAGAAAGAAAAAGGGAAGGAAGATTTGATATGTGAAAGAGAGGAGGACTTAGATGAAGGGTGGGGTAGAGACCCCAAGAATATCCCAAAGCAGGAAAATGGTACCAGCCATGTGCCAAAACGTATTTGCAGAGTCAAGCCCCTTAGTTATAAATCAATTTCCAAGTTAAGGGTCATCATAGTTTTACCAGGAAGCTGGATTTTCAGCATTTAGCTGTGATTCTCCTACATAACTAATGCAACTGACTGGACACGCTGCAGAAAAATTAATTTGGTCTGTATCTATGTTCAGCTGGTAAAACTGCTGATTAGCTCATATTGTGGTTTTCCTAGCGGATATATGAGGTGTGCAGATGTGAATCAATGACTAATACTAGATGGACATTCTCCCTACTGTTTGCTAACAACTCAAATATAATAGATCAACCCATTTCAGAAAAGTGTAAATTTGTGCAGTGGAACAAGTTCAATAGGCAATATTGAGGGAGACCCACATCAGAATATTCCATAGCCCAGTGGTTAGCCAATGGGAGACGCTGACAGTTCTCTATCTTAGGCAGCTTCCTGCCTAGTGTGGATCACATTCTAAGGTGCCTATCTCCCCAAATTCATGGTATAGGGAGCCTAAGTGCCCAACCCAGGCTTTGTGGATTGCAGTGCTATTCCTGTGATTTTCTAGGGTGCGATGCTTTGGGGTTCAACCCAGACCAGAACGGAGCTGTGCCACTGGTCGTCTTCCAATTCTGGGAATCTTAAATATTACGCTGCTGTGTCTCACAGCCCACACATCAACAGCCATCCTACAGATATCCAGGTCACACCCTGGCTTCAACCACCCAGTTACCTTTTGCAAGATGACCCCAACATTCCCCCAGTCCCAAATTTTCCCCAAACTGTCAGCCCTGCAGTGTCCAGTCCTCTTGCTAACTCAGAGAAGTTGTTAAGTTTGCCACTCCCTTAAAGAGCCAGTATCCAGAAGTTTATTACCTTAACAGGGGGTTAACAAACACACTATTTGAATTGGTTTATACCAGTGGTTCTCAAGCTGTGGGTCGGGACGTAAGCCTGTTTTAATGGAGTCGCTAGGGCTGGTGTTAGACTTGCTGGGGCCTGGGGCCTAAGCCTTAGCCCCACCACCTGGGGCCAGAACTGAAGCCTGGGGGCTTCAGCCCTGGGTAGCAGGGCTCAGGGTACAGGCCCCCTGCCTGGGGCTGAAGTTCTAGGGCTTTTGCCCCTCTCCCACCTGGAGTGGTAGGACTCAGGCAGGCTCAAGCTTTGGTCTTCCCTTCTCGGGTTGCATACTAATTTTTGTTGTCAGCAGTGGGTTACGGTGCAATGAAGTTTGAGAACCTCTGGTTTATAGTGAAAGTAAAAATTTTATTAAACAGAATGTCACAGTTTTAAATGGTATCAAGCATAAGAAATAAGCATATAAATGGTGACAAAACAAAAGTAACAATATGCTTCCAAGAATATATTATTTTGGGGGTAACTGTTGCCATGGCGCTCATGGGTTGCCAGTTTGGTGAATACACTGTTTGAAGCCATGCCTGCAAATAGCAAAGGTGGGGCATGACAAACAGCATGACGTACGTGCATGAAGCCCTATGACCAAGGAGGGAAAGACAAATATTGACAGGTGCTAGAGGTTTGCCTATGACTTGGTCTATGAGATTTTTCATTGCCTGGAACCTATCCAGCAGCAGTTAAGCCTTGCCATGATTGAATTTAAGGATGCCTCGACAAAGTCTAAAATCTGTGCTTGGATGAGGACAGATTTTTCCCAATATATGCTGACCCCAAGAAGGAGAGGAATTGCAGTACTTCCAGTCAACCTGTAGGGATCTTGGCATGCCCTTGTGACAAGAACCCAGGAGCCAAGGTAGGGAAAAATGGTAACGCCATGGCATCTGATATGGGCTGCTACTGCAAAGAATACCTTGGTAAAGCCCCTGGGGACAATAGTAAGACTGAAAGACAGTACTCTGTATTGAACATGGTCAGAACCCACCATGAATCTGAGAGAATGTCTGAGAATGGGGTGGATGTCCATGTGAAAGTACCCACCCTTCATATCGAGAGCTATAAATCACATGTTCTTTTCCAGGAAGAGGATTATAGATGCCAAAGTGACCATGCAAAAATTGAGTTTGTGAATAAAATGATTGAGATGGTGAAGATCAAGAATGGGCTTCCAATTGCCCTTCTTTCTGAGTACTAGGAAGTATGTTAAGTAAAATTCCTTCCCTTGGTACTGATGAGGAACCCATTCTATCGCTCCTTGCAGTAAGAGGGATTCTGCTTTTTGTTCAAGAATCCCCTCATAAGAGTGGCCCCTGAAAGGGGTGGGAAGAGGGTTATGGAGGGAGTAGAGACAAACGATCATCTAGCCAGAACAGATGATGTTTAGCACCCATTTGTCCATTGTTATTGCACTCCAGGCAGGGAGACAGAGTGCTAGATCACCCCAATGGGGTGATTGGCAGGTGTTTGACTTAGTGGTTTGAAGCTCTCATGCTCCCATCAAAGGTAATGCTTAGCTGAGGCTGGGATTGGGATGAAGAAATTTCCATGGAAAGTGAAGGGAAATGGGTTTTGTACTCTCTGCCTCTTACAGGGTGGCTCATAAGGTCTCTGGTAGTAGACTTGCTGAGCCATCAGTCCAGGCTTGTATGATTGCCTACGGAGAGGATGGAGGCCCTGGAGTCCTTCAGGGTGCATAAAGACTCATCCATCTTTTGGTTATACAGATGATTGGAATTGAAGGACAGGTCTTCTATGGTGTTCTAAACCTCCCTGGGAAACCCCAAAGCATGAAGCCCCCTCATTGGATGCCCATCACTTCTATCCCTTTGGCTGCCCCATCTAACTTGCTTGTTCAGCAATTAATCTCTGGCATTTTTGATTCATTCTATAATTGAGATGATCTATAACCAAGTCTCTGCATATCTGACTTGTTCTGCAATTGATTTTCAGCATCTTTGATTTGCCGCATAATTGATTCATTGCATATCTGTTTACCTGATTAACGGATTCACCTCATTAATGATTCTCTGCATTATTGACTCATATTACTTGTTCCTCTGCATATTTACTACATAACCATAACCGAGCACTCATACAAATGCTTTGCATCTTAATTGGGTCTATGCACTATTGATCAATTACAATATAATTGTTTCTCAGGAGAATTACTTACTATACCATGCCAGCCACTACTCTTATCTCATTTGCCCCACTATCCTGCTCTGTACCAGAGTCTCATCCTTACTCCTCCTCACCACACCTCCTCCTGTCCTGCTCTGTTGAATCAACTTGCTCTTTGCCTCCCTCCATTCCATGATCTCCATCACCCTTGACTTCTATGCCCTTCTTCCCAGAAACACTCCACCCTGGTTTACCCCCAATATCAGCTTCCACTGATCTTACTTTGGCACTACTGTCAAGCTCCTCAGAAGATACTCTCATGGTCACTCAGACTTCTCCAGCTACAAATCTATTCCCTCCCTCAGTTTTGCCATATTCCTGGCCAAGCAGCACTACTTTTCCGACTACAATTGACTTGCCATACCAGCAATTCCAGTTACCCAGTCTCCACTGGTGACACCTTCCTCAACCGACTTCCCCTCTATTTAATCTCTGTGCAGGATCTTGCCAATTTTTTAAAGGAAAAGAACAAAATCCTTTGTGATGTCAACTCTGCCCTACGACATACTTTCCCCAGAATACTTGGGAATACAGTATTCCCAAGAATACTGAAGTTTGACTGTTCCCCACTTCTAACCATTCTACCACCCTTGTGACCCAGTGCCATCCTATCTTTCCTCCTTTGCCTGTCCCCTAAGATTCCTTCGCCATCACAATACACAGTTGCTTTGATCATAAAAAAAGAAAGAATTGCTTCCCATTGTTATCTACTGTGTATGTGTGTAAACATATGTGCACTAGATACCCAGGGGAATCCATTCTTGAGATGTCTATTGAACAGGTAGAAAAATATACCAGATAAATCTATTCTTATTTGAATATTAAATCTTTAATTTGTGATGGTTCTTGGATTCTAGACTCACAAAACTAAGCAGTCTATGGTAGGATGATTATGCCAAAATATATTAACCTTAACATTTTAGAGAAATGATGTAGACATTGTAACATTTTAATTTCCTTAACTACTTATGCATTTCCAGCAAAATTCTGCAATAATACAGGACCTTTTAAATCTTGGAGACATTTTTACAGATAGCATTACTTGTACAGAAATTAGGAAGTTGTACATTATTCATGTAGGTTGCAAACTGATTTACTCAGACTACAAGAATGTTTTCCCAAGTGCACATATTTGGAAAAGGGTTATAATCATTATGAAGTCATTTAGATAATAAATAGGTAATAGAGTACCCAAGCTCAAGATTTATTATTATAATGTAGGTTTCTTAATTTTAGAGGCTATTATAATATGTTTGGGTCTGTGCAGCACTTTATAACTAGTTTATTAAGACCACTGCATCACTAGAGGAGCATTTTGATTTGATTATGTTATAGAACATTTTCAATTGTATATTGTCTTTTACTCATTTTCACAGTTTTGTTGTTTGTTTTAAGTGCATCGTGAAAAGAAGAGAAGGTTCTATGCGAATTATGCTTGGAAAACATTTAGATCTATGCAGAGATGCCCATAAAATGCAGAATGAAATAGTGCACTTTCCAGAAAAGGAACATTTAATGTAGGCACTATCTGACAGCTGGAGAAAATGGTGGCAAATTCTATGAACCAGAAATGCAGGGATGTAACGTATGTATGTCCATACAGCTACACTGGTTTTACATTATACACGATTATGACATGTTGGAATTTCCTGTGCTTAAACTGAGAAATGTTTAGGTACCTTTGTTCTGATTTTCTGAGTCAGCAGCTAGGGGAATTTAGCAATTCACTGTAGCGCAGCTGTGAAAAGCTTAACAAATGTGGAGAAATAAATCTGAACACTGTTTCCTCACTACACAGTGGTAATTAGGGTGATGCAGAGTTAGTTCCTTAAAGTGAGATTTCTATTAAATAGATTACTGCCTTCAGGTGCCCATTTCATAGTAAACTTACCTAGCTTACAGTTACAATAGAGAGAATTAAGGCATATAAGGTTATTTAATTTATATCCGTTGTCTTGTTTTCAAGTTTCATTTCTCACATGTGTCACTTCACTATTTCTTAGAATCTAAGGCTGTTTAAGGATGCACAAAGTAAAAATATGCTTGACAGGGAAAAAAATAGATAGGGAAGAGAAATTAGTAGAAGCACCTTTTACAGTGGAGACTAAAGTGCTTGAGGATTGTCCCCTAGGATGCTGATTCAAATTAACCCAGGGTTGGGTCACCAAAAGTCTTGTTGAAATAACTACAGTAAATGAGTAGGTCTGGGCAAAAAGTGGAACTACTTTCCATGTCAATTTTCTCCAAGTTTTTAATGAGTTGCCTTCAGACATGCTAGTTTGCCTTTTATGTTACCTTAAGTGGGAGAGTGGCATGTAGGGCTTTGTTGCTGCACCTCTACATTTCACCTTATGTACAAAAAATAATTTTGAAATCAATTGGCAATACATATTGATTTCTTTCTAACTTCTTTGAGAATTGATTTTTGATATTAAAATTTTATATTTAACTCTCTGTAAAATGTTTAAGATTAAATTGTTCCTTTAAGGCACAGCCCTACACTGGGATGGGGAGGAGAATTGGGAAGTGAATATCAGCTACACAACTCTGGACACCCAGGAGGATTTCCGGCTGACTTGGTCAGAAATCCTCCCAGGGCTGTCGGGGAGCCAGCACTTCAAGCAGATCTTCTGACACCCTTTGAAGAGGTACATTGTAAACCTAATCCCTGTCCAGACTGTGGCTGGCTGCTGCACTGGTGCCTCATTCTGTGAAATCCAATAGGGAATCAACAGGGAATCAATTATATTAAAAGATATTGTTTCCTACATCTTTTAGCTCCTGGCCCTGAGTGATCTGCAGAATCAGAAAGAAGGGGGTGTGCACGCGCAAACACCACATCATGTACATTTTTAATTAAACATGATAAACTATTCAACTCTTGTATCTTGCTTGGTAATGTTCCTTACATTTGAAGTGACCTCTGCATAGCTTCTGACAATGTTTTCATTTCTCTCAGTCAAAAATAATTTTGTGTTTTAAAATGTAACCATACCCGAATAAGAGTGCTGTATGTAGCCAAACCTGAATAAAAGTGCCTAATTTTCCAAATTAGCTTCATCCACTTTGGAAGTAGACTAATCTAATTCAGAATAAGACACCTATTTTTGAATAAGAGCATCCGCACTGGGAGTGGCCTGTTCTCCTTTAAATTCACATGCCTACGCAGGGAAGTTAAGTAAGACCTAAATGTGTTCAAGATACATTTTAAGGCTCTGTAAAATATTTGCCTTTGAACAGCGATCCTACCCAGAGTCAGGATACTACTCAAACTCATGAACAAGCAGCTCAGGTTAACTGACTTTCCAGATCATGACTCACGGACTTTGCACTCTCCTAAACCCTTCATCACCCACACACAATTTAACTTGAGATCTTCCAGAGACTGAGGTAGTCTCTGGCCTCAAAATATTCAAACTGGTTATACTTTTATTATGTTTAAATCAATTAGTCTGAGAAATGCCAAGTACAAACTACTGATTTAGATTTCATATGTATTCACAAATCTTAGACCCTGACAAAAAATAGCCCCCAGTGAAGCAATGGGTGGCTATTTGTGAAGCACTACAGAGAAATTTAAAAGGGTTCCATTGTATGTATTGGAAAAGAAAAGGCTAGGGAGCTTCATTTATATCCGGCTTTCCAGCTGGTAAGAATTCAAACATTTGCAATAGGTTTATGAAACAATGTATTGGTGATTTTTGATCAAGGTATTATTAGACTCATAGGCCATGTTTACACTAGCAGCTAAATCGGCACTGCTGCAATTGATGCAGCAGTGTTGATTTAGCAGATCTGGTGAAGGCACGCTAAGTCGATGGCAGAGCACTCTTCCATCAATGTCTGTACTCCACCTCCCCGATAGGCAGAAGCTATGTTGATGGAAGGGCATCTCCTATGGACATAGTGTGGTGTAGACATCACTGTAAGTCAGCCTAAGTTATGTTGACGTCAGTTATGTAAATTATGTAAATGAACTAGTGTAACTTAGGTCGATTTACAGCATTAGTGTAGACTAGCCCATAGACTCATAAATTTTAAGGTCAGAAGGAACCATCACGATCATCTTCTGACCTCCTGCACATTGTAGGCCACAGAGCCTCACCCACCCATTCCTGTAATAGACCCATAACCTCTGGCTGAGTTACTGAAGTCCTCAAATCATGGTTCAAAGACTTCAAGTTACGGAGAATCCACCATTTACACTAGTTTAAAGCTGAAAGTGGCCCCTCCCCCGTGCTGCAGAGGATTGAAACACCCCACCAGGGTTTCGGCCAATCTAATCTACGGGGAAATTCCTTCCTGACCCCAAATATGGCTATCAGTTAGACTCTGAGAATGTAGGCAAGACCCAGCAGCAAGGTGGGCAAGTCCCTGCAGCCAAGTATTAGTTTATTGCAAACAAATCTCTACAAAGCATTCCTCTAAGGATTTTTCACAGCATGTCTTAAAGACCTGATAATTACAGATCATCAATAAATGCTGATAATTGTTCTAAGACACATTTACAGAGATTGATCTAAAGCCAATACACACTACAGGTGGCAGAACCAAATGCACAGAACAGTTAAATCTGAAGCTATATTTTTAGGGGGGAGAAATAAATGTGTCATTCCATAGTGTAGAAAATGTACTACTTTACATTTAGAAAAACTGCAGTTAATGCAGAGTTCCTCTTCAAAAGAATTTGCTTTCTAGCTACAGAAGTTATCTTCAGTTAATAAACAGCACTGAAAATGTTTCTCAGAAGTCTCAAGATCCTGTGGGTGGAAGATATGATTCAAAGTTATCTTGGCCTTTCAGATGGAATTGCATTAACTCTATTCTGTTTGAATGAAAAAAGGCAAACAGCAGTGCCCAATGTGGACCAGTTACACCATTACCACTGTTGAAAACACTAGATCATCAAGAAAGATACTGGAGAAGCCATAAAAATAATTTCCAACTAAGGTATTTTTAAAGACTACAAAACTCAAAATCCAGACAAAAGAAAAGCTGCTGCTCGAGTTTGAGTGAATTTCTGTCCTTATTCATTTCATTAGAGGTGGCTCCATGAGAGTTTAAGGAAATTATAGAAATTATAGAATAGTTCTTTTTATAACTATTCCATGTAGCTTGACATGCATGAGGCCAACATATTTTGACAACTTTATGATTTTCATAGGATTACACATTCACATTAAAAGCTTGTTTTAATCTGAGAGCGTTATATAGGGCAGCTATTTTCTTTCAGTGGAGGCCCATGTTGGCAAAACATCAACAGTATCTACCATCAACTGGATAATAGTGAAAGCCAATCCTTTAACAAAGTAATGCTGGATTTGGAGGAGGAAGAGGGTTTGAAAATAGTACAGCTGTGTGCAAGTGTTGCCTAAGCAAGTCCTGTAGTCTCTCTGAACCTGTCCAAGTGTTCAGAAGATAAAATGCAGATAAAAGGAACAGCCAATAAGTAAGGGGGATTGACAATGAAGTAAACCACTCTCTATTGCCCCTTTGGAGATAGAAAGTAATTAAAAATAGCATAGGCTCACCTGTACTGGAAAAACAGAAAAGTGGGTACAAAACCAAAAAAGAATACATCGAGCCAGTTCAGGTAAAATCCTTAGCTGGGGTGTATCAAGATCTGGACCACCATCTCTGAAGTTATCTTCACCTCCTAATATTTTAACTGAATTCCTCACCAACATGAGTGATTGGTGAACAGTTTGGATAGATTAGTTCAAGTAGTGTGAGGGTTTGTTAAACATTTGGAGGTAATAGAAAGGTCAAACAACTCTCTTATTTTCACACACCTTTGTACATCTTGATTGTGGAAGCAGAACTGATGCAATTTCAGGAAAAAGCAGTTTTTGCAATATTCATGACCTGACTGGAAGGAAGAAATATTGAAATCCTCACCAAAAAACCCTTTTCTTGTAAGAATGCCACCCGAATTTTGCTGACTCCAGAGGTTTGCATAAGGCTTAGAACCACCTGCATTTTTAAGTCCTTCAATCTTATGGGTCTACACATATCTTCATGTGTGAGCGGTTAAATGGCATTAATGAGCAAATCTTACAGTCCCACAGGTGGCTTAGAACAATATATTCCGTCAAAATTTGCCAACAATTTTGGAATACTGAATTCATTCTGACTCTCCTTTTCCCTGTCACATGTGTTTAAATATTGTGTATCCATCTGAGAGAGAAGTTCACACATCCATGTTGCTCAGTATTACTATTTGGCCATTAAGTAACCCCATATTTTGTTGTTCGTCCAGGGTTCTTTGTTAAAATTGCCAAACTAAGAATAATCACCTTAATTATTCTTCCATCTGATTTTACAGTGGTCCTCCTCCTCCTCGCTAGGTCTGCCATTATCTGAAGAACATTGGTTTGTGTTGGAAAACAAGGGTCACAACAGTTAATCCAAAATATTGTTCCATCATAGATTAACCTGGAAAGTGTTTTCCAAGCTATGCACACAAAAATCAAAGATCATGTGACTCCTCTGACAGAGCTCTGCTCCATCAAGTTTACTGTTCTCAAAGTTAGGTATCCGAAGAAAGTTGCAAAGACCAGCATTTTTTTTGTAGTCCATGTCACCACCTGCCCTGTAACTTTGGAGAAATCGCAAATCATCCGTCAGTTCTCTAGCATGTTGGAGTCACAAACTAGACACAGATAATCTGTTTTCTGGCTTTGATATTTCACCTAAGTGGTCATTCCATTGTTAGCTTGCGCTATGGTATTGATTAGGTGCCATCTGATATTCCTTTCACTTTAGTGATACAACATTTTGTGGTATATAGTGTATCCACTGCCACATTTAAGCAATTTCCATTCTAGTAGAGTTTCTCACAGCTAGTATTTTAAGAAAATAAAAAGACAGCTATACCTGGTTTTTTAATGTTGAAAGCCTTAAATGTTAAAATGATCCTAAATAGATGTGTGTGTGTGTGTGTGTGTGTGTGTGTGTGTGTGTATGTGTATGTTTCTCTGTCACTCACACACACATCATGAAGGGAGGTGCTGCTTATCTTAAATTCAGTACGTTTTTCTTAGCAGAATGGCCATATTTTCCCTTAACTTTGCATGGAACACATAGGAGCAGAAATGCCTCTGTTCCCAGGACCATCCTCCAAGGATTGTCCCCAAATTTTGTATAGCAAAGAAGGCTCCAAAACAAGCTCAGTTTTGGTCAAATGTGCCCTCCTTTGGGTGTCCAAAGTGGATATGGTGCTTGACTAGCAAAAATCCATATTTGAGCACTGTAGCATCCTGTGAAGAAACATTTCAACACTACAGCCAAAAGAAGCCTTAATTTCATATGCTTATCTGAAATCCACACAGCACATCCGATAAGAAGGCTTAGCCTCTAGTTTATGTTGAATAACCATGAATACAGGGATAGCATCTAGCCAGCTGCCACATATGAGCCATTGATAAGCTGCCTAATAAAAAGATTATTCTGTAATTTTACAGATATATTACTTTTATGCTAATAAATTGTGCGGTGGCTACCAGTACCTTGCACTGCAATTGATTTTTTCTTTTGGAACAGAGCTGCAATGCAAGTAAACGGTACTTGTATCTTACTTCTGTACTGATGTTTTTATATCATGTAATTGTAAGACACTATAATGCCTATTATTTCACCCAATTATTGAAAGTAGGATCATTTTAGAGGTAAATCTCAATCAAGTCATTTCCATTAAGATAAACACTTCATTTTCCCCCTATAGTGCACAGGAATAAACTTCAGCTCTTTATATAAGTCTAAAAATGTATACAGCAAACAGTCTTCCTTCAGTTATGTGGTTTCCTTTGAAACCTCTGTGGCAAATCTCTGACCAACTGCAATGTGCTACAACTTGACGAGAGAGAAACTACCTTGCCTTTGCCAGTCTGTCTGCCTACTGAATTTCCTGGTCCCACGAGGACATCAAACAAACTCTGGATTTTCTTCTACAGAAAGGACAAAAAGCTCGCAGTTTAAACAATTTTCTGCTCAGAATCTTGCAAGAAATAATAGAATAATCTAATCTACTGTCCCTCCATTGGTTAGGAGCAATTGGTGGGAATGTCTATCCTACGAGCTAGGAGGTGTGATTCCCCATTAGCACACACATAACTAGTAAAGTAGCCATGACAGCATGGACAGAGGCAGCAACTGCATAGATTAGCTGTGCTGAGTACAAACCTGCCTGAACCACACGGGTTCACACTCAGCACAGCTAAGTGGTGCTGTCACTACCTCTGGCCATGCTACTGCAGCTACACTACTATTTGTACTCAATGCTAGCTCTCATTGGGGAATTAAAGAAAAGTTTGTTTTCCACAAACAGCTGAATTTTGAGTGGAAAACTGACTGTGTTGGAAGGGAGGAAAAGCGTGACATTTCTGCCTTGCTCCTGCCTCAGCACTGTGGGATGGACAAGATGACCTTTTGAGGTCCCTTCCAGCCCTAAGATTTTTTCAGTGTTTATTTTTTTCTATGGCACAAAATGAATCAGACAGATAAGGATATTGTCCACTGTACAACCAATAAGTAATTCCAGAGTAGCCATCTTTTTATTGTTATTTAGAGGCATGTCCATTTTATTTTCTCCATCATAAATAATTTGAGATGGAGGCAGAAATTAGTTATTCTAAATCAAAAACTGCTTGGACGCTGGAGTTAGAGCTGGGCGTTTGCTGAAAATGTTAAATGCTGAGAAGTAACTCAGTGGCTAAATATGAACATACATAATGTGCCTGCTCTTAGTCTGAATAAATGGTTTCCTTATACTTAAATTGACGAATTAGCCAATAAAATAAACAGAAATACATTTTCTTTTTAAAAAAATCCTATGAAAAATTAAGCAAATTACCTCATGTGAGAATGTGTCATTCCCTCAGTAATAAGGAAGGAAAATGCTAACAGAAGTTCAAAACACTTCACAGCTTAAAGAAGGGAAGGTACAACAGTCTGTTGAAAAAAAATAATTAAGGCTGTAGTGAGTAGCTTCTGCCAACTGTTAATGGCTACCCCTAGGAGGGCATGCTGGGATAAAAGTATCCTGCAGAAAGGAATCCTACACTAGGGAGAACTAGTAGAGACCAAACAGTCACAAAGGAAGGTGTTCCTTCTTCATACCCCTGCTCTATTTTTAATAGCTAAAAATGCATTAAAATCTATGGCCCTGATCAGATCTGCTAGGTTGGTCCTTTG
Source organism: Macrochelys suwanniensis (assembly GCA_033296515.1). Lineage (NCBI taxonomy): Eukaryota > Metazoa > Chordata > Testudines > Chelydridae > Macrochelys > Macrochelys suwanniensis. The sequence continues at coordinate 131,671,108 of CM065776.1, read as the reverse complement.
TCCCTGTGCAGAGTCCGATTGACTTCAATAGGCCCTGCACAGACCCACGTGTTTCTACAAGCAGATTTGATATCAGGATCAAGACCCAAGAAAGGAAGATGCAAAACTTTACATTTTTCCTATATATCTAGGTACAGGGATCGGCAACCTTTGACACGCGGCCCGCTAGGGTAAGCCCCCTGGCGGGCCAGGCCAATTTGATTTCCTGCCGCGTCCATAGGTTCGGCCGATCACAGCTCCCACTGGCAGTGGTTCGCTGTCCCAGGCCAATGGGGGCTGCAGGAAGCAGCATGGGCCAAGGGATGTGCTGGCCGCCGCTTCTCACAACCCCCATTGGCCTGGAGCAGCAAACCGCAGCCAGTGGGAGCTGCAATCGGCCGAACCTGCGGATGTGGCAGGTAAACAAACTGGCCTAGCCTGCCAGGGGGCTTACTCTGGTGGGCCGCGTGCCAAAGGTTGCCGATCCCTGATCTAGGAGTATCCTATTTCAGTGTCAGGCCCCACAGATGTCAAGCTGGGGTATTTGGGGGTCCTGTAAGTCACCACACTCCAATCCTCATCCCAGCAGCTCATGGACATCAACTGGAACCGAGACCAGTGAAGCCCAACTGGGACACAAGCCCTACCCCATGCTCTGCCTGGGAGAATTTCAAGGCTCCTGATTGAGCGGCAGCCCTTATTTAAGCCTGAGGACAAAACAGAAAGTTGTCCGTAAAACTGGGCTTCATACTGCCATAGACCGCTGGTCTGGAGTTTCCCTGTCCCTGACCTCCTGGTATCCTGATTCTGCCTGACTCTTGGTCACAGCCTTCTGGTTCTTCCCCTCCAGTTTGTCTCTCAATTCTGATTTCCTGGTGTTCCAACCTGGCCTGATTCCCAGTAATCGGTTCCAGGAGCAGCCGCCTGTATTTGATACTAACCCCTAGGCCAAGCTGCCCATGCCCTGGCCCTGACACACCCACAAAATAACCCTTTGAAAAATCCATATTGTTGACTCATGTGTGTTGGCTAGCATACATATATATTATGCTGATAATACTACCCACAATATATATTCCAAGCATTTAAGTATACATATTATTAAACATTAGTATAGCAGTTATATAGGCCAAATTGGCCTGTACCTTTGTTATAGTCCTGTACACATATGGGATTCTTAGCATAACACATTGCATTAGCTGAAGTAAGCCTCAGCTTGACTAGCTAGGAAAATTGTCAATTTCAGGACACATGCTTATTTCCTCATGGCAACAAGAAAGGAGTTACCCACACAAACCTAGGAGGTATCTTCACGTCCCTTTGTACCTGGAATGCATGTGCTCAGAACAAAGATAAATGGGTTCACCATGGTACCAGAAACAAACAAGATAAAAAGGTGATTAATTAAATTCAGTTTCAGGTGACGTATATAGTACCTTTTACTGGTAAACAAGCAGGGTATAAAATGATGGCTTTAGGGATGTAACATCACTGCATGGCACTGCTCTTTGGAAACTAGTATCCTTTAGAACCTTTTTCCTCCATCATATTAACAAATCTGACTGATGTTGGTTATTTGGTCTCTTGAGTAATTTCATAACAAAACAACAAACCAAAAGGTGGTGAAACAACTGACTATACAATTTATCAACAACATATTTTGCATTTCTCCTCTTGTGATATATAGTCTACACTCCTTATAATTAACATATTAAGACAAGACAAATGCTAATAAAAACCATAGTTCACAAATCAGCCAAGTTTTCCTAATGGTGAATAATTCCCTATGAAAGCCCAGAAATTATCAATATATCAATGACAAAGAAATGGAGACTGATAGAAAGACATAAATATGATTCATAGATTACAAGTCCATTGTGATTATCTAGTCTGAACACCTGTATAACGCAGGCCATAGAATTTCCCAAAAATAATTCTAGTGCATATCTTTTAGAAAAACATCCAATCTTGATTTTAAAATTTCCAGTGATGGAGAAACCCCTATGAACCTTGGTAAGCTGTTCCAATGATTAATTATCCTCACTGTTAAAAGTTTAGGTTTTATTTCCAGTCTCAGTTCTAGCCATTGGATGATGATGGATTTAATTCCTAACAACATAGTTCTCAACCAGCTGGATATGTTTCCTGTAGTTTAAAAGACAGAGGATCATATTTGCAGTAAAATCTGTCTAGCCACACTGGAATTTTCTCTGTGCAGTGATCACGCTAATCATATTTCCCATTACCCTTTGATGAACAAGTCCCAATTTTTCCCTGACTACAAAATAGATTAAACAAAACCAACACAATAAGGAATGCTTGTGGTCTCCATTACTATAACATTATTCATTGTGTCCAGCTACCCATATATTTTACTTCTAAGCAAATCCTACTGCCACCTGCACGAGCACCCAAGATACATAACACAATGGAACTTCAGTTGTTCTACTGTGTCTGTGAGGAGCAAGCTACAGAGAGGCCACACAAACACAAATCTCCTACCATGGAACATAGTTTGTCTGGGGTTCTTTCTGTAGCAAAATGGACGAGCCTTGGGGTGGTAACCACAAGCTGCATTTATTTGCCAGACAAAACTCCCATGTTGCAAGCTGTGGCTGCTCAAAACTTGGAGGTTTAAGTAGTGCCCATGGGGGTGGGTCCACATCACCTTTGCTCTGGATAAAGTGAGGGTTCTGTTGCTCCCAACACCCAAAAAAGGTTTTTCCACAAAGCCATTACCCACACTTTATATACGTGATGAGAACCCCTCCTATCATATATAACTTCCCTCTAATAGAGCAGATACTAAGTGGATTCATGGGCATATCTATTGAAACCATTCTCCGGTGTATATTTTGTCACTGCCACTTTTATTTTATTTTTTGTAGCATAACTGAAAGTGACTAATAAATACAGACAGGTATGGTAAGATCCAATCTAATCATCTATCCAAAGAATGGAATACCAGAGAGCTACTACATATTCCTAGAAAGGCAGTGTCATCTAGTGGATAGAGCAAAGGACTGGAATTCAGAAAACCTGGGTTTTATTCCTGGTTCTGCCACTGGTCTGTCAGCTGACTTTGGGCAAAGTTACTGCACATCTGTGCCTCAGTTTCCCCCTCTGTAAAAAGGCAATGATATACAATACTTTTGCAAAGGATTTTGAGATCTACTGACAAAGCACAATATAAGTGCTAGGTACAGAAGTACATTACTATTGCATTTCACCATCTCTTCTGGAAGCAATCTTCAAGACAAGCATTCTGGAAGATAGAACATCCAAACCAATTTAATCCACTGGCCCACTATCTTTTACTTTAAGCTCTGCGGACTTCTCCAAATAAGCTTGATCCACCTCAGTCTCTCCACACACTTCTAGAATTTGTCAAACCAGAATCCTTCAAGATTGCACCATACACACTATGGATGACCAGTTTTGCCTTGCTGAACTCTCAGCAACAGCTGAGAAACATGCACGCTTGTTTTCCTCACGTCACTGACGTGAACTAGTCCTTTTATTGAACTGTATTTTTCTAATTTTTCATGTGATGTAGGGGTGATTTTTTTTAGTTTTGCTCTAGTCTGTAATCATGTGATGGCCTTTGTTCAGAATGACAAATTAGGAGCTTTATACCTGCTCTTTGGCTGACTCGATGAAAAGACTGTCCCAGCAATGTAGCTCTGTGCACAGTAATTATTTCTTGTCACACATCTCCAATTTTGTACACATACAGTTGCTCACATTTGAAAGCAGTTCAAAAGGCATTTGCTTAACAAATATTCCGTTAACAATGACCTGCTATGTTATTTCAGATAAGAGCTGGCAGCATTACTTTGCTAAACCAAAATAAGAGTGCACTGCTATGCAGTTTCAACAAAGTGCTAATTTCTATTCTTTGGATAAACCAATTTAACATATTGAATTGAACATAATTTGTCTCTCTCTCAGTATTTATTATTCCCTTTGAGTGAGAAACAGCCAAGCTGAGTGAAGCAGCATGACCTTATGGCTAGAGAAGAGAACTGGAAGCTGATTTTCCACTGCTTTGTCCAGTCATTTACACCTGTTTAAACAAACAAAGGTATGTGAAATATGCTACCAAATCAAAAGTCCCTAATGGGATGTGAGCAAGTCACCCCTTTCTGCCTTAGTTTCCCTGGCAATACAACAGATATAATACTTTCCCACTTTTGCAAAGCACTTTAAGATCTTTGGGTGAAAGTTATTATATAAATGCCCAATATTCTCGCGAGACATAAAACAACTTGGTGTTCCAAGCTGGACAGTACAATATGATCTATTGCTTAGCTAGCCAGTGGCTGTAAGAGGAACACGTGACCTCTGACTTAACCAAAAGCCTCAGGAACAGACAATTTTGATGCTCAAGCAAGATATTCTTAGAAAATATTTGAAAGCAAAACTAACACCACACACATTTTCAACATTACCTATCTGCAGGGGGAAACTATCATTTAAAACTGGCAAATAATTCCATCCCAGTAAAATCCCAAAGCTACTTCGCAGCTGGTCCTGTGAGTGCTCAGAAGACGGGGGTACAAGGAGTCGTCTCTTTTTGCCCTCCTGCCCTGGTATTAGCCACAATCTTGCTAGAGCAGAGACACTGCTCCATGTTAGTATTACCAATGTTGCTAGCCTTCCCTAAAGGGTCAGGGGATGGACATGATGAGACCAGGACCATGAGTCTTCTCTCTGGTTTGGCCTGAGGCGCTGATATTCTGGTCTATTCTATATAGGTTCTTATTCAACCAGCCCCACCAAAGTATCTGAGCACTTTCCAATAGTGTGCTAGGTGATGTGACTAGTGTGTGTCACATGTGGTTCACCATTCTCTGTGGGTGAGGAGGCACGGAAATCATCATGTGTACATGGTAAGGATTTTTTAAAAAATATATGTGCATGATGCACTGTGTGGGGTAGTGCATGCTCTGCAAGAGATGGCTAAGCTTCAGCAGGAAGTTTGACGTTGCCACGTACCCTGAATCTCCTGATGCCTTTCACGGAATCTCTTGCACGTCTGCGGAAGCTGAGACAGAGGATCCAGCCTGACTAAATCACAGCATGATCAATTGTTAGTTAAATAAGCCATCCTATATCTGGTGTTAGTCTTCATTTGACTAGTATACATGCTGCACTTTTGCAGAGGGTGGCAGAGCTGATGTTCTTATAGCATGCACTTCCCTAAGAAGGATTCCGGATGAGTAATTTCTACCTGGGTTCCATCTCTGACCTTTCTACACCCTCTCTGGTGGTAGGGTGACCAGACAGCAAGTGTGAAAAAATCAGGACGGTGAATCAGTTTAAAGTCTCTCTAAACAGGGATTGCTGCATAGACAATAAGCACCAATCGGTCTTTTGCTCTACTGGTCTTGCCATGGGGAATTCTGTTAATATTACATTCCTCCTGAGGACATATTAATTTTGACAGCGTCTCAGAGGATTTTTACTTCAATATCAATAAGCCAAGAAGCTTGTGTATGTGTGAAGTTTAAGTGCTTTTCAAAGTGAAAGGGGTATAACTTTCAGCTTCTGTAACTTTAGAATGAAAATGCTGCTTTAATTAATGGAGATTATGAAACCTTATTTAGAAAAAACTTGTTATTCAATATTATACATTTTGTACAACAGATTATATATGTGCATTTTTCTGATATACTATCTATATGCCATATATGCACATACACACACAAAGCAGAAGAATGAGAATATAACACACGTACAGATGCACAATACATAATAGATATATCAATACACATTTATTTTCTCAATTACAGTTAACAGACCTTTATCTGACTCCACAAACTTTAATGACTTGGGAGAAATTATGAGCGTCTGGACATTAGTCAGAAACTAAAATTCCAGGCAAAGTCTGTAGCATTCATACTTACTGTATTTTCTGAATGCAATAAATCTGATACTACTTTAAACAGAGGAGATGATTTCTCCTAGTTAGGGAAGAGGATGATAGAGAGAACAATGATATTGAAATTGTTTATGTTGACACAGCCCAATACAATTTTCCTCTCTTGAGAAGCAGCAATCTTAGTAGCAATGGGCCAGGATGTGGGACTGGTCATATAAAATAAAAACCCAAGTGAGTCCTTGTCTTTAACTGGAATTACTCACATCCTGAGGTGAGTGACTAGGGCCCCCAAGCTTCTTATGGAGATTAGTTGAAAATCTGAGCTTCCACAGCATTTACATTTCAAAATCTGAGACCCCCCACCTTACGGAGCAAAAACGGTGCTAGAAGATGATGCTCAAAAGGAGGAGGGAAGAGGACAGCTCCCCCCTTCTTCTAAAGGCTAAGGGAGAGGTCCTTTTTCCTCTTCCTCACCTTAGCTGGTGCTGCTAAAATAATAGCAGGAGCTCCCCCTCCTGACTCAACACACTTTAACCACTGGTGGGGATAGTACCGTGATTACAGCTGCGATAAAAAACAGTAGTCAAATGTTTTAAATGGCTTTTTGACGAAAGGGAAATATTCACCCAAAAATATTAAATGTGTGTCATTTTGGGGGAGGGCAAGGAGGGTTCATCCAACAAAAAAAATGAAATCCAAAAAATGTTTGGTGTTTGGCAACCAAAAATGAAAATGTTTTAGTTTTAAATGAAGAGGTTAGGTTTTCAACAAAAACGAAAAACAAAACAAAACCCCCTCCCCCCAACATGCACCCATTAGTCAGTTTTTCAGAGTGGGGGCAAGATGAGGAAGGAAGTCACTTCATGACTAGCTCTAACCACAATTTTCCCTTCTAGGTTAGGAAGAGAGTCATTACTCTTTAAAAAAAAAAAAAAAAAAAAAGCTTACTTGCCACTAGACATGACATATTGAAACCTGCTTCTAAGATAGCTACTGAAGTTCCCATAGATAGATGCACTGTTAGTGGACTGATTCTTAGATGTGACTTTTGCAAGTGACCTTCTGAGTCACTCTGAATTATTAACCAGAATAACATCATATAAACTTATTTGTGAACTTTAGAAATGACAAGCTTATAGTCTTCTTTCTCCAACCTCAGACCTCTCTGCACATGTATCCACAATCAGTGTCAGCAAATATCAAAGTGCATCTGTTCAGCAATACAGGTTACAAAAAAAAATAAAAAAAATCCCTCCATATAGTATACTTGGACTGATAGATTAATTCACTGTTATCCCATATGCAGTTGTTGTTTTCAGAGCACATTTTATGGAGTTGTCATTTTTAAATCCCCTGATGCCTGAATTGTCAAGACAAATTATCCCATAATATCGAATTACAAACTATAATTATCTTTTCTTAATTCTTTAAACATTCTGTGATTTGTCTGGGAAATTATATAAAAATGAAGATGTCCAATTATCATCTATAATTGTAGCTGAAAAGAGTAGTGAAGGAGCTCTTTGATCCAATGTAAAGTGTCACGTAATTTTGGATTTTACCCAGACAAGTGTTTAAAATGACTGATTATTTCTCTGATTGCTGGAAGCTGCTTTGTGGCTGCAATTGCTGGGAGCTAGCTGGGAGCCATTGCTTTCTCTCCTTGTTGTAACTGTGGCCTAACTGGATAAAAATACTGTGTTTAGGAAAAATACTTCGTAGTGTCCATTGTTATTTCTCTCCATTATTTGGATTGTCAACCTGTTCTCCGAGCTACCTTGAGACTTTTGGAAACCCAGGTATCTTAATAGAATGGTCAAACCAAGAGGAAAAAGTGCAAAACCGCACACTGCTTCATGTCTATTTCTTTTTATTAAGCAAAATATTGTGCATATATGCAGTACTATTTGTAACAATACTGTCCTAGTCAAATGACAGAGTATTGTGAAGAGATACGAAAATGCAATGGAAAGTTTGCTAAGTGTGCTTAGCCATATCTTCCTCAAATTTAACTGCTGGGTATGCAATTTTTTGTGATCAGTCTAAACCAAGAGCTCCAATTGCTTTTACAAGATTTAGGGCTGCTAACTGATAGCATCCACTCACATTTATACTTCATAATATGGTATGGACATGATTTTTTGTTCCCTTACCATGAAGTAACAAAGCAGGAGTCATTATTCATATAAGTGACTTGTATTCAAAATGTTCTGTACTGACTAATTCATGTACACTGTAAAGTTAATTAATTACTTCAATAACAGTCCAGAGATTATGTCTAATAAATATAAAGAAAGAAGTGCTTAAAATAGCAGAGAAGGAGAGGAGAAAAGAAATACAGAAGGAACAGGAAAACAAGGGGAGGGGTGGGCACCACAAATGAATCAACCTTTAAAAAAAGGTAAATTTACTAACAGATTAAATTTAATTACATCATTTCTTCCAATACAAAACAAATCTTCATTCCATTTAATCCTGCATTATATTGGTTCTCGACCTTTCTCAGATCAAGGATGGCCCCCTTTACACCCCTCTTCCCGTCTCATTGAGGTCTAGCAAGGAGACCATTCCCCATTAGTCAGAGGTGCTGGAACAATTTGTATAATGAGGGTGCTGAGAGTCATTGAATCAAACTTTAAACTCTGTATATCATGGAAACCACTTCAAGACAGGGTGTGTAGCAGCATCCCCCCCAATACCTCTAGTTCCAGCACCTATGCAGTTAGCAATGTTGGAAGAACAGGGTGGTTGTGCCCATCTGACACCGCTTCCCCACTCCTGAGTTGAGTACCCCAACTATTAACACATACTATATGCTGGAAACATGATTTAATCACACAAGAAAACCCATACTTAATCAGACTAGTGGTCCATCTAGTCCAGTGGCCAGTACCAGCTGCTTCAGATGAAGATGCAAGAATCCCTACAATAGGTGATTATGGAATAACCTGACCATGGAGAAGCTTCTTCCCATGCCCTATTAGTTGTTATCTTAAGCTCTGAAACATGAGAATCTATATCCCTTCCAAAAATCCTTGGCATTAGTTTGGGTTTTGGTCCTTGCTATTGTAATTCTGATTGTTCTCATTATACGTGGCCCTATATTGACCGATATGCTTCCAGCATTAGTTTGTCACAGAAAAAAGATAAATTAAATAAGTTATCCTGAAAACATCTATGATAGATGAAAACGTGACTGTGTGATAGGCAGAAAAACTTCTGCGATGGATGAAAAAAAATGCCTATATGATATGAGGTTACCGCTGTTTAAAATCCTATAGAATAGTTGCTCACAAGATCTACCATACCTTCACAGAAAAATGAAAAGGGGCATTCCAGCTCATAATTTCTCCTTTCATTTTCTTCCCCCCACCCCTCACTTTTCTCCTTTTTCCACTGGAAAAAACAGAGAGAAGGAAGTGGGGGAGGGGGGAGAGAAGTGGAAGAAAGGTCAGAAAAAATGACTAAATTTTTCATTTTCCAGTTTTGTCAAAAACACCGACCAATTTCTAGGACTTTCAACAAAAATTTACAATTTTGAAATAAAGTTCTCTCTTCGGTTACAATATTTTTATTTTTAAAAAGTGACCTAGAGCTATCAGACTTTGAATGCATGCAAATACATCTTTGTTGAATAAGAGTCATTTTACACACCCACTTTTCAGCGCAGAACTGTACTTGATTTCTCTAGGTTTAACACGTGAGCACTCAATTTCTCAAACAGTGAGACACTAATGCCGATTTTTTTTGCATGGAATATTTTTAGGTAAGTGTCAGAGAGGGCTCTTAAAAACAATGAAATGTTAATTTACTGTGTTTGGAGGAACAGAAAACTCAACATGTTAGACAAAATGTCATTAAAGAGTCAGATGTAGAGGAGTCATCATAGGAAGTTGTGAAAGAGCCTAGAATTTGCCCCGAAGGCTGCCAGTTCAAATGTAACCTAAGTCTACAGTGGACAGAAATATATACCAAGAAGACTCTGTCTAGTGGCCGATGTGAAATATGTTGGTGTTCTCAAACTAATTTTATACTGAATTTGTGTATACATCACAAGATCATTACCACATTTACCACGCTGGTTCAGCATTGCAGCAAGAGGCCAAAGACTAGAAAAAAAAGGTCTTTTTAAGAGGTAACACACTGGCTTACATATAGGGTGACCAGATGAGACGACCCGAAAATCGGGACTTCCCGCCCGAAGTTGTTGAGCAAAAAAAAACAAACAAAAAACGGAAGACCAGAAATCGGGACAAATGATGAAAAATCGGGACGTCTGGTCACCCTACTTACATATTGTTTTGTGGGTACATAGAAACATTGTCTCTGATTCTGCAAGTAACAGGGGGCATGTTCATGTTGAACCTCACTGAAGTCAATGGAACACAGCAGGATTTCCTTGCAGGACCGGGGCCTTTATGTCTTCTGTAGTGTAAACATAGCTGTGTTCATTAACATTAAAGCTCATAATATATTAAAAAAAGAAGAAGAAAAAAGCCATGAAATCATCTATTGATGCAGCATTTCATATGTTTAGCCCAACTTATCTGAGTTTATTTGGATTGGATATTGTTCTGTACATCTTCTAAGACTGTCTCCAGCAATTTCCTGTACACCGTTTTTCTTTAAAAAAAATCTGAAATTAAAGTACTCATTTCTCAAAATTTTAATGCTCCTATCCTTGGTATGAAAGTTAGATAATACAGAAATGCATGAAGATTTTTTTAAATTAAGGTTACCAGAACTCATTTGACAGTCATAAGATGTTTCAGTTCTGTTAATTTTGTTTTGGGGTCAAAGACCTGGTTCCTGCTTAGCTAAACAGATTTACATTAGTAACTACCGACTCATTAAAAAGTTGCCTTTGTACTTTTGGCTACATTGTATCACGTAGCCTCAAACTGCAGCAGAAGCATGCCAGACTTCAGCTCATTCCCAGAGTCAGCAGGAACACCCCAGGATTTGGCTTGCTGCAACCCTTGTGGGGTAAACAGACTGAACTGGCTACTGCCTGCTTACATTTGTGATGAACCACTGACAAGGTCCTTTTGCATACAGTAAACAAACTGATGAGAAGGCATCCAAAATGCTGATTTCCACAGGGGGGAAAGGGAATTTTGTTTTACTGCTGCGGAATCTTTTATGTATTGAAACACTGGCTCTGTCAATAGCCAAAATCTGTACTGTGCAACTGATACTTTTAGCAAGGAGTATGTGAAAAAGAGAAACAAGGTGATAGGATGTGATGTATGTTCATACTCTGGGTTTAACCAAGCATTTTTTGCACATCCAAAAGTTGGTGTTGGCTATAGTGGAAGTCTAAGTTAAAACTAACTAACTTAATACAGAATTAGGCCCCTCTGGTTGCAATAAATACAAAAGAGTACTTTGGGATACATTGTATAAACTTTACTTATTCTGGTGACCACCACTTAGTTAATAGGACTACTTGTGTGTGATCAAGTGCTCACCAACACATGGGTGGCACAGTATCTTAGGTTACATGTTAAATATGAATTCTGGTAGAGAATATCCTTTAAATAAATGGGCAGACAAATCAAATGAACAACAAAATAAGGTAACAGCCTTAGTACAGACCATAATGCAGTTTAACTGTTCCTGTTTATTGTGGCACCAGTTTCATTATTTAGGCCATGTCTACACTTACCAGGGATCGATGCAGCAGGGGTGAATTTAGCGAGTTTAGTGAAGACCTGCTAAATCGACCGCAGAGCACTCTCTGGTTAACTCTGGTACTCCACCGGAATGAGAAGATTAATGTAAGTCAACAGGTGAGCGTCTCCTGTCAACGCAGCATGGTGTTGACACCATAGTAAGTTGGCCTCAGCTACGTCAACTCCAGCTACGTTATTTATGTAGCTGGAGTAGTGTAACTTAGGTCGATTTACTGCAGTACTGTAGACAAGGCCTTAATTTAGACGTGTATATGAACCAATTTTGACAAAATTAGAGATCCTCCCCACACCATCCTATAATCAGGTTACATCTTCAATGGGGTTCAGGAAACATTAATCTGCTATTGTTTTTCACACCTCTGAACTTTTAGTTTATGCCAGGACCAGAAGTGGAAATGCCACGATACACAAAGGCACTACTTTCATGACCTTACTAACTACTGCTTAGAAGTAGGTAGTGCCCAACATTTCATTAAAACTCTGTCTTCACAGTATTTCCAGTCAATTTTTTGGAGCTCTGACCTTCAGATAATTCACTGAAGCATCAGATAAGCAACCAAAGATGTGGGTACTTACCTGAACCGATATTGAACTCTGAACCTTTAGGAGGTTTTTCCACCACAAATATAGGACTCATGATTGCCCTTTAAGCACAGCCCCTATTTGGGGGGCAGTGTGGGTTACCACCTTGAGGGACAGCTCCAGAAGGTAGTACATTGAAGGGAGATAAGGTTACCTAAATGGTGCTTTCAGAGGATGCACCATTCTGCCTCTGTGACGGGGCAGGCTGGCCCCACACTGGTATTGAGAGGATTAACCCTTCCCTGCTGGTAGAGGAAGTCCCGCCCCTGAGGCTCTGCTGGGCATGCTCCAACCGGGAGCCAAGTATAAAAGCCTGCAGAGCTGCTCAGTCAGGGCTGGTGGCTGAGGGAGGAGGAAGCCCAGCAGAAGCTCCAGCCCAGGAGCAGCAGTACCTCATTCAGGAGAGAACTGAGAGACCGGGAAGTAGGACCAGAGACTGGCAGCTGTCAGAACCCCAGGGAGCATTGGGGGCTGAGGAATCTGAAGACCCTGAGGACCCAGGGACTGCTACATCCGGAGAAGGGGTAGGAAGTGACCCAGGGAAGGGAAGGGAGTGGTATCTCCCACCACTCTAAGGGCAGCGTGTTGCGGTAGGATTCCCCGCTGACCCGGGGAGGACCACGCTGTTAAAGACAGGGCCCTGGGTCGGAGCCCGGTGGAGGCGGGTGGGCCCCAGGCTCCCCTACCGGGGGTCTCTGAACCCCAGTCTCCATCAGTGTGGAGACGTACTTCACCCACCCCCTTCGTAACTCGAAGGAGATAGATGGACTCCGGCCGCTAGGCCCCGTGATCCCCCGGGGAGGGGATTTAGAAGGACTTTGACCATTGGGCCAGACGGCCCTGACTACCGGGGAGGTAGTCGAACTGCCATAAGCGCAGGGAGGCGGGGTTAACCTCGTCCCCCCCTGGAAACAAAGGGGTGACAAGGTGCAAAGCCCGCCACAGCCTCTTATATTCCTGGCTAACTCTGTTGTTGGTCCAGAAGTGATGTCAGGAGGGGAAATCATAGTCCAACCTCCTACCCCCACCTCCTTTGAGATATCTTGGGCTCCAGCAGGCTCAGAATGAACAGCCTTTGCACTCATGAGAGCACAGAGAATACACTCCTGCCCAGTTGTTTTACCAGGGAAATGGAGGGAAAGCAGCTCCATGAAACCTTGTCCCCAGCCTGTGCACAATCTGGCCAGTATTACTGACTTGAGCTCCTCCAAGAGACCTATTTATCCTTTAACACGCATTCTTCATAGTAAACCATTTAAAAAAAAAAACGAACAGCAAGGAAAGTGGAAGTCAGGACAGAACTGTGCAGTTTACCACAAATACAATATGGGCATCCATCACACAAAGGGGAAGACAATAAAATGCTCATTTCAAGGAGAGCAAGTCTTGGATATGCAATACACAAGGTTTAAACTATTAATTGTTGTATTAAAATTCAGTATAGTACCAAGGAAAATACACAGGTGCTGCAGCTGCTTATATATTTTATCAAATACATTGTTTCAAAGCCAAATAAATATTTTCCGTGTTCAGACTAGCTTTTCCATAAAAATACCACCCCACATTTTTCCAAATCAGCTACCCAAAGACGGAACAATGCAGTTAATTTTGTTAGGATGTGATCATAAGTCTGGTAGTAGTAAGTAAGAGCTGCCAAGAAGGGACATATGTCAGACGTTCATTATTAACCCAAAGCAAAGCAAGAAATGTATAGAGCTGAATTGAAAATTTCCACCAGAACATGTTTTCAGTTAAAAATTTTGGGGTTGTAAAAGACTCAGGTTTTTGTGAGAGAGTTTCCATTTTCAACCAGCCCTAATCAAGTTTAGTAATATTTTTCTTTCCTTGTAAATTTCACAATAATAAGCTAAACAGAGAAAGACTGTCACCTTCTTCAAAGTTTGTTTGGAGAAACATTTGCTATGTGTAAAAAAATAAATCTGTTTTAAAATGCTTGGATTGAAAACCTTACAAAGGTGACCTCACAAATAGAGAGAAACCCCAGGGTATTGGATTCAGTGATTTCTCCATACCAGGTTTTGCCAAATTACTAGAAACAAGCTCTCATTAGTTCTTCACCTGTAAACTTGAACTCAAAAATCCAGTTCATGTTAATTCCAAGTTTGTGGGCCAGAATATCAGAAGGTGTTAATGAGTAGTTCCATTGACTTCCATGGAGCTAAGCTGATTTTTACCAGCAGCTGCTGCTATTATTTATTGTTTGCTTAGGAGCCTCAGTCATGGACCAGGATTTCATCATGCCAGGCTCTAGAAGTCAACGGTGGAGCCATAGCTACGCCCTCTCTTTCCAAATAGCAAAGCAGAACCCACACAGAGAGGGGGTTGTTGTGCCAGGCAGAGTGATGGTGCAACTTGTTCCATGGGGACATAAGGGGAAGTAGAAAATGAATTGTGACCCCCACACTGCCACTTCCTCTCTCACCCACGTGCTTTTATTCCTATGAATGTATCATTCAAAGGAAAAAATTAGGGCTCTTTTCTTAACAGAATAGGAGACTAATTATTAAAACATTTTCAGCTAACATTAATAAAAACCTTAAGTTTAGGTCTTCCTTGGACTTCCTCACCAAGAATTTCTCATCACTACCGTTCCTGAAGCACACATCTGTGATTGGTTGCAGTGCACAGAAATAAAAAGGGAGTCCAAATTTCTATTTGTTCTTACTTGCTCATTTATAAGAATGGCTTCATGCTTATTATTCTGGAGCTTGGGGAATGTCTCTTGATAAATTGTCTTTTAAGATGTGCTCGGAGTGATGTTGCCTGACACACCAAATATATGTTGTCTTTTTGATTGTGAGTCGTTTGAGAGCCTTACAGTCCCGCCATTAGGCAACCAAAGAAACCAGAGTTCATATGAAGTTCATGCCCTTCTAAGCTTTAAAAAGCCTCAAAGATCTCGCCTAATAACTCAATGAAGATAGGGAACAGCAAAAACAAGTACAAACCATTAGGATATGTGCATGCCTTACCAAGCTGCCTTAGATTCAAGATTTCACCTCCTGTTACTTATTATATGATAGCTTACACCAAGTAAGAAAACACCTTTTTTCTCCCTAGTGAAATTGCACCCACAGTGCCCGAGGACACTAGTAAACTGCTAACCAGTTCAGAATTGAAAGTGAGTGTTTATCCATATTCCATACAGTCTGAATATAACCAGACTTGGGGGAAAATAGCTGAAATTAGAGCTGGGTGGAGACAGGTAATTCTGTTTCATAGAGGATTTTAATACCTTGAAATTTGGTTTAGTTCCAATTCAGAACAAAAACCAAAACATTTCATCATTATCCGTGAAAGGCAAATGGCCCGAGATGCAGAAGCTGGAAGCTCTGAGGTTCTTGATGCCAAAGAAGTCCAGTGGGCAGGCTGGCTGGAACCTGCCTGACAGGAATCTGCCTGACAGGCAGGATTCCATTGAAATTTCATCAAACTAACACTACAACATGTTTTGATTCTGATGAATCAGCAAGTTCAGGCAAAAAAATATTGCCAGCATTTTTCTCAACAGCGCTACCTGAAATCAATTCAAGTTCTAGAAGTTTCAAATATTCACCAGGAAGAGCAGGCTTGTTTGTTTGTTTTTAATTATGTCAAAGTTTTCTTGATGTCCCTTACCTAGGACTTTGTAAATTGATAAGCTTGAGAGTGCATATGTGTAGCATTTTCCACATTCCTGGGTGATTACAGACAGCTGATATTATTATTATTATTATTACTTCCTTCCCTGAAGTTTATATAAGCTTGACTGGCCAAAACACCTGCAACTATTTGAGGAAACACACAAGCTACTCAGTGCTAACTTTGTAAATTTGCCCAGATTTCCATCAAGGTTCACCACCATAGTATTATCAGCTGGGCTTCAAATAAAGGATTGAAATATATAAAAGCATTTGCAGCACAATCACTATAAAATAGGTACAGTGTATGACTTCACCAATACTGTTCTTTAAGAGAACCAGGCCCGAGTGACTATAAGGCTTAGATGAATGCTGATGAGTAGAGCTGGCTGGAAGTTTTCTGATAGAATGTTTTTCCATTGGAAAGTGCTGATTCATCGAAAGTGAAACTTTTGTGGAAACGTTGATTTTGATCAAATTTGAAATCTGAACTTTGGGTGGCTCATGTAAACCAAAGCTCAGGCCCTTTACCCATCACTAAGCATAAGCCAAAATTCTTGTGTTTCCTTCTGCACAGAGTTCAGTCACTACAGCACAGCAGCAATATTAATTTAATGTTATCAGTAAGAAATATATATGACTTTAGAACTGTCAATCTGCATTTGGCATTTTGAACAGCTAGAGCACAACATGCACAAACTAAACTGATTTCCACACAATCCATGTCTATTCTATTTTTATGCCAAATGTCACAAACTTGAACTCTATATTTTAATCAGTACTTCAGACAGGCACAATTCCTCTGATCTTTCACAGGAAGGTTTCACTCCAAAGCTTTTTCTAGTTCCCAAACATAGCCATCAGGCAGTATTGGAGAGTGATGTTGTCAAGCGTCACAATAGATGAAATTGCTTGACAATAGACAAAAACAAAATTACATTAGCAGCAGTACAAATCTCTTTTGTTCAGATTGCTACCACACATTTATTGATGTACCTTATAAAGGACCACCACTGCTAGCTTATAAATAATGAGCTGGATTCTCTGGTGCAGTGCAATGCTTTACTGCCAGCACAATCTGACACTAAGGATGGTTAAATCAGCCCAAGGAGGGGTCTTTTAAGGAGCTGCCTGCCACTTTACCTGCATGTGTGCTCAGTGTTCCAGTGGGATGCCGGATAGATGTGGGGTCACATTGCATTCCTGGCTCTTACAGAATGGGTGGAGCAATATGGATGCAGTAAACAGTACCATCGAAGGGATGCTGCAGCTTACACAGCCCCCCTGCACACTCAAGAGCTTGCTAGGCTGTACAATGACCCCAACACAGAATGTGTAAATCACACATTCTAGCCTGCTGTGATTAGGGCTGGCCAAATTATTGATTGTAAATAACTTATCCAGTGAATCCAGACCTTCTCCTGTTTCTGGAACCAAGTCACAATTTCTACCAACATGCCCGTATTCAGAGTTCTTGAACAAACAGTTTGTGTGAATAAAGTTAGCTTGCAGTTTGTTCACTAACTAGGTTTTATGAGGACTTGCTAATCATTGTGTGCACCTTATGGTGGCTCACCTAGATCAACACATTATTTTTGTTTCCCCATTGGATAACCTAAACTTTACAAATAGGGGGGAGTCCCTTGTTTTATTTGCAAATTCTCTGCAAATATGTGTAATTGTCTGATGACTCATGTGAGAATAATACACAGCATTTTCAAAACAGCAATGTAACATGCCTATGCAATACCCGCATGCATATTCACACTAACCTTTGCAACAGGTTTGCTTTCCACATACATTCTGGTGAATAAAACACTAACATCTGAATGTTCCTAAACAAATTTATGCAAGGGGTTATAAACATAGGCAAAGCCAAAGGGTGAGTTTTATTTCCAAGAATACTTTTTGCTGTTTTCTTCCAAATCTGAGGTGAAACTAAGTGGCTGATCTGAGCCATAAAACTATCACGTTAATTTCCATAGTACATAGCAGTGATCATATTAAGAAGCATGTCTAATTAATGATTTCATCATCACATGGGTCTGTGTTCTTTTTTGGTAGATCAGCATCCTAATAGACACTAACATAGAAGAGCTCTTAGAGATTAGATAGAAGAAGCTGGGAAGTATAATATACTTAGGATTCAGCAGAACCATAAAATTCTTCAAAAATGTCTTCCAACTATAAAATATAGTTGATAATTGATTCATAGAATGAAGCTAAATGTACAATGGTTTATATAGTAGACTGAGCATACACAGACAAGACCATTCATTTTAAGAAGCAAAAAACCCATGATTTTCAAACAGTATCACAGTTCATGTAATTACTTAATTCCCTAGATAGAAAATCTCATGATATAATTAATTCCAGCAAAACTGATTTCATGGCAATTGTCTTGCTAGTCCATTTCATAATTTTTATTCCCAAATTAAAGTATAATAGCATTCTCCACCAACCAACAGCCATTAGAAAAAAAATTATACCGCCTCTTGAAGTGCTGATGGCTTTTGAAGCACTCAATCAGCAAGAAAGGGCTTTTACACTCGCAACAATTATAATTAATCATAATACCAGCAGAACTCCAAATTCAACATGAGAAAAGTTGATCCACAAAAAAATAAAAGGTTCACAGAGTTTCAAGCAGGTCAGAATTTTTCCTAAATAAGATGTCCAAAGTGATTCAGCTTAAGTTCTAGGCTATAGAATAGTATTTTACACATCATCTTTCATACTCAGCATATCCTGAAAGATTTCAAGACAAGCATTTTTGAAGACTTATGCTGTGGCTGTGCAAGATGTACCATAAAACAGACTTCTTGACCTTCCTCATATTATCTGCCAAGTTCTGATCAGATCTGGGTGGTGAACGACCTTGTTGATTAGGGTTGCTTGCTCAGTTACAGAGCCCAGTGTTTCCTGCTGTGAAGTATTTTCACATTTTGTGGATAAAATCACTCAAATTTGGACCAAGCTGTTTATCTCCATGGTAGCACAGCCATGTCTAGTAGAGACAAGTGCTGAGTCTTCTCTACTTTAGTGTCAGTTGCGGTCGTACATTGAGGTTGATGGAGGATGCACCTCTACCAGTGTATAAGTTATATGCATGCTGTTCTTGGCTAGTGAAAAGAAAGGGAATACTGGAGCCATCGTTGGAGATAAATGTCTATATCTCCCCAGGCAACATACCAGTTTCTCAAAGAAGTGATTGTTATACGCTTGTTCAATAAACCTTCTTCTGAGAAGCCAAAAATAGTCCATTATTAGACTGTTCCAATTATTCAGTTTTGCAGAAGGTTACTAAGTAGGCTGTAATGTCACAACTCCAACAATATCTGGAATCCTGAGCTCTCTTTGACCTTGATAAGTTTTGGTGTAGGCTATGGCATAATACGGACACTGGGGTCATAGCTGTTGTGGTAAATGAGGGAATTATGTAATATTTAATTTTATATATACACCATTTAGATTACCTGTGAAATGTCCTCCTGCCAGAATGCAGAGAGTTAAACCAAAGAGGTTGTTAAAGGATCCAAACAGGAAAGGCAAAACAATGACACAGATAAAAGTCCTTGAAGAAACAAGGATGAAGCTATTTATTGGGAAATTACCTGGTTCTATCCAGGCTAAGGGTAAGAACAGTTTAATCTTCCCAAGGCTAAGCTTAGGATCAAAGGAGGAGATATAGGACCGAAAAAGGACAGATGCTGGGTGAGCTAAAAAGGATGGCTGCCCAGGGAGTGACAGCCACCAATTAGTAAAAGTACAGAAGCAAGAAAATTTCTAGTGTAATGTATCCAAGATTTAAAACATAGCACAGGTATTCTAAAATTCAGTTATCTCAAACCACACAGATAATTTGGGGGGCAGGTAAGTCATTCAACTGTTTACTGTCATCAGCAGTGGATTCTCTCATTATATAGGAAAATGTTTTCCCAAGCTTCATATCAGCAGCTCAGGAAGCAGATAATGAGGTGCACTAACTGAGCCATGTTGTCATTAGAAGAATACTTCTAATTCTCAGACAAAATACTTGGGTAGTTTATACTATTGCATAGGTGTACTATAGGTCAGTCGCCAGGATAGTGGGAAGAGCCCACTTCCTGCTGCATGCTCCTCAATGGGGTCCTACTAGGAAGAATTCTTCAGCCTGACAACATAATACCACAAAGTATGATCTTGTACGTCCCCTGGATGTCATGCCCACCCTCGTTTTCCTTATAACCTCTGCTAAACTGGAGAAGCCCCTTGAGATGCTATTTTAAAGTCTACAGCATACTTAGGTTTAGGAAATATTTTCCAGGTGACAATTTATCAGCAAGAGTTGGCCACTGGACATAGTTTAGGTTTTTATTTTATATGTCTTGTAGGCATATATTTATACTCTAGGACCATCTCATTGAGATGTTTTACTTCTTTGAAGTTTGACGCTTTCCTTAAACCCCCGGATGGAATAATGTCCGATTGGACATTGGTGGCGCAGAGGGTAAGGCTGTCGCTCGGCAATCCTGTGGGCCGAGGTTTGTACTCACAGCGCCAGACTCACACACCCCTCTTTTTGCCCGCCTCCCCTAGGGCCCTTTCATTCTGGGACTACTGCAAATGCAGGCTCTGCAGCCTAATAGAACTGGCCTTACCAATTCTAGACATTTGCCTAGTAACAGTAGTTGTAAAAATATCCTTGGTTTTCACAAGCAGCTATGAAAAAATAAAGTGTTGTGAACCAAATCTGAATTTTCCTGACAACAAAAAGTCACACACTGAGCACATCACATCTTAGTGCTGAGATGAAAGCCAGCAGATCTATTTTTCAAGGCTTACTCATTAGGTAAGAAATTTGCAAGCCTAGCTAAACAACATGACATGTCAAACTTTTAGGAATTAGCCTGGAGGTTAATCAGAAAACCCTAGTTTCCAGCAGTGTGTTAGCAAATCTACAGGAGGTGCTGAAAAAAAAAATCTTCTTTTGACATGGCAGTGATACAACTTTGCAAAGCTGCAGGGCAGAGTTCTTCATTTGCTAGACAGTTCACTTAGAGGTGTCACAAAAAATATGATTCCTTTTCCAAAAAGGAAACTTTAAAAACTGCATAGGCATGGCTGGGTCAACCTAAAGAGCATCCATAGGTATTAACATGTGATGTGCCCTCCCCTCCATATTTTAATCCTTTTGCACTGACACTAATGAGATCAAGAACTGCTATGTGAATAATGGGTTGCAGTATGGCCACTTCACTGGAACCCTTTGTTTCCGAGCAGTCAGCATTTCTTGACTGGCTTTGCAGCTACTCTCACAGCAAGCCTTTACCTCAAACTCATTCTGGCGCTCACTTCTCCTTCACTAGGTAATCTAGCCCTGTTTTTGCTGCTAACCACATGCCAGACAGACAGCCCCTGTTCACATTCCTGCTTCTCAACTGGCTCTCCTCACTGCTGATAGATCACTGATGTTTTTTGTTGAGAACAAAAACCAACCTACAGATTCAAATCGCTGCAGAGCTTCTTCCATCTAGACAATGAATTCTGGGGCACAATTTGAGCAGTGAAATTTGCACCCCACACAGTTGGCCATGTATGCTGTGGAAATCAGACAAGTAATGCTGAACTGAAAATTAATGTGCAAGAGGGTATTATGTGCTGTAGTGGATGAGTATCATGATGGTAGCTGATCACTCGTGTGTAAGAATATTGCCGATTGTCAAGCTTTTTCGCATTTGTGTTGCTGTTAGAGTTAAGATAAATTATGATTTATTTTCTAAATGAATGAAGATTTGTGCTTGAGACTACACAATAGAGGTGACATTTTTAAGAGCATGCTCATATTGACTTTGGACTTCAATGAAAGTAGAGTTAGGCCAACACTAAGAGCTCTTGAAAATCCCAACTCTGCTCTCATTGAAGTTGGTGAGAGAAAACTTGTGATGATGTCAGGGGGAGCAGAGCGAAGCCGACACCGAGTGCTTTTGACAATCCCATCCTTTACATATATTACACACACAAAAATTCAGAGTACATTATTACAATTGCAAGGTCAAGCACTCAAAAGTTAGGAAATGCCAGAAGTAAGCCATAATTTAGGCTCCTCGTGCGTATGCATTATAAGGCAGGCTTTACTTACATGATCACATACTATATTTCCACAGGCCCCAGCCTCATTCAATGGACAGTGATCAATTAATGAGCAGCTAGTCAATATTTTGTTTGACCCTCATTGTTCAATGTGTGGTTCCTGGTCTTATACAGTGTAGACTATTTAAAACTCTGCTCTGAAGACAGAATGCATTTCCTCATGGCCTTTTCTATGGTGCTCATCATTATAGTATCTGAGTGCTTCACAAATATTAATCTATCTTCACAACACTCCTGTGAGATGAGGGGTGCTATTGTTCCCAATTTACAAATGTGCAGTTGAGACAGAGAATTAAGGTTAATTTTGGGTGCCTAATTTGAGACATCCGAAACCAGATTTTCCAGGTTACTTAGTATCATATACAATTTTATTTGTTCAAAGCACAGCTCCCAGTGAGTTCAGGTGCAGCTATGAGCACTCAGCGCATCTACAAATTAGACCCTAGGTTCACAAATTCCACACCCAGAAAATGAGGAACACAATTAGTGACCACCTCTGGGAAAAAATGGTTTAATCCATGTTTTTTCATTTGTTGTCTCCAGAAATTACTTGTGGCCTGGGTTCAAAAGCCCTTCCTCTTGGTGGAGGGGAGGGCCTTTAGCTTTGGTTGGGCTTTGGCCCTGTGTCACCAGGCAACCACATTAGCTACACGCCTTCCAAATTCTGCAACAAGTGAGGAAACGGTCCTACAGACAACAGCCTCCTTCACTATCTAACCCTGAGTAATGCCCAGAGTACAGTCCATCCTGTGCACTGAATGACATAGGCGCCTATGCTGAATGATATAGGGATTCATGTGATCATGCATTTAAAGACTGGCAACCTTAATTCTGGCATTTCCTGTCTTTTGAGTGCTTGACTTTGCAACCTGAACAATGTTCTTTGAGCTCTCTCTCTCTGTGTGTGTGTGTGTGTGTGTGTGTTTGTTTTCCTTTTTTCAAAACTGAAAAAACAAATTCCATCCCATGGTATCATATTGACACCTAAATGGGTCATCAACAGGTTGGAACCTTCAAATCCACCACATAGACCTCTGTCACTGGAGCTAAGGTAGTAATTAACAACAATAATTAGGATAAATAGGGGTATCATCTTTTATGTACACCAGCACAAAAGGGAGGAGGATAAACACATTTTTCCAATGTGTTCACAGATATTTGCTAAAAGAGGAGGAATGGTAAGATTCAGGAACCTTGGGTTCCATTCCAGGCTCTAGAGGGGAATGTTATAAAGAGGGCACAGATTCTTTTGCCCATTTCCCTCTAGCTTGACTCCTTGTGCTCTGCCACCTCCAACCTGTCTTTGCCCCAGTCCAGTTTTTTCCCCACCCCTGGCTCCATGTTACTATCCATTCTCCCCTCCTAGCCCATCCCACTCTCTACTCCTCGTGCTTCTCATCCCAGTCCCTGTCTCTTTGCCCAGCAAGTCCTAGTTATTTGACCTGAAATCAAAACATTTTGACTTAGGGCATTCACAAAAC
The DNA here is from genome assembly GCA_033296515.1 of Macrochelys suwanniensis. NCBI lineage: Eukaryota > Metazoa > Chordata > Testudines > Chelydridae > Macrochelys > Macrochelys suwanniensis. The sequence continues at coordinate 131,647,713 of CM065776.1, read as the reverse complement.
GGTAGCAGGGGAGTTGCTACTACCCAATAGTGCAGTGGTTAGGGCATTCACTTGGGGTGTGGGAGATTCTAATCCCCACTCTAGAGCAGGGACTTGAATCCAGGTCTCCCACATCCCAGCCGAGTGTCCTAACCACTGTGCTATTGGATATAAGGAGGCACTACCACCTCTGGCTCCAGTGGTTTTGAGAATGGTGCCTAAGTCCCCTTGTGAATCAATTGCTACCCCCTCCCCCACCTTTTTGGCCCAAAAATATTTGGTGAATTTGACACATTCACAAATAGTTTCAAATTGACCATATTTGCTGCAATATGCAATTTAACTACTAATTAAAAACGTTTGCCGAGCTCTACTTATAACTTGGCCAAATTTGGGCCATTTTTCATTATAATAAATGAATATCAATAAAAGGCACATCCCTGACATACAGGCCACCCCCTGGTCCAATTTCCAGTCCCTGCTCCAAAACATGGCCGTGGGAAACGATTTCAAAGAAAAGGTCTCAAGAATCTTTTTTGACATAGACAAAACATATTTTTTCCTCTAACCTCATTCTCTGAAAAGGGTGAAACATTTTGGCTGAGGAAAAAAAAAAAGAAGAAAAAAAAAACCCTCAGCCTGCGGCAGACACATAGCAGGGAAAAATTCAGTCCAAACTGCTAATGTTTGGCAAAGTTACAAACGACTGGAAACAGGGTTTTATAATGCCTAGTGTCAGGCAACCTTAACAATAAGCAATGTTACTAACCCCACCTATAATACAACTAGATGTCTCAAAGTATTAAAAGCAAAGGTAACATAGGATAGAGACCACAAGATTAGGCAGGATTTAAAATCCAAATATCATTGTAACATGAACATCTGCTCTTATTAGGTCAATGAAGCTCAGCTGCTAATAAGATCAAAAACAAAAACATGGATTGAAGAGCTTTCTCTTTTATGACTCTTTCTTACAATGTTTTGTGTAAATAACATTTGTAGCAGTAAATATACTTGTGAGCTCTTCCATTTGAAATACTTCATGCAGAAAACATTCAGATTATTTGTGTCCTCCTTTACCCGGATCCTCTCCCATCTCTAGAATGAACATAGCACTTCACACACTTGCAAGTAGATATGTGCAGAGAGTTAAAGTAAATGTGTGGGAACAGTACAGAAGACAGACTTCAGTCTTTTCACCTGGGCTCTTCAATCTAGCAGACAAAGTCTTGAAAAAGATCCAATGGCTAGAAGTTGAAACTAAACAAATTCAGACTGGAAATAAAGAACACATTTTTAACAGTCAGGGTAATTAACCACTAGAAGCATATGCCAATAGTTGTGGGGGGATTTTCCACCACCGGTAATTTTTAAGTCTATTTGTTTTTCCAAGAGAGATGGCCTAGTTCAAACAGGTATTAATTTTGGGGTGTCCTAGGGCCCACATTATTAGCTTAGATGATCACAGTGATCCCTTTTGTCTTTATAATCTATGAATTATATTGTAAGTGTAATGTATGCTTCAATCAGCAAGGTCAAAGTTTGAGTCCATAAAGACTTCATGATATTTGATGCACCGAAAATGCTTGTGTGCTGATTCAGAGAGGCAATCATTATGTATGAAAAAAATAGTAATGCATGTTAAAGAATTCCTGGAAATGTGATTTACTGTATAACAATCCATAGAAGACTATTTATTGCTTCTCTATATTCTCTACTTTCTAACTGGTTTCACACTAGAACTATAATAGATACTCTACACAAACAGCTTTCACTATTTTATTCTGCTTAGTATTCTTTATCTGCTTGGATCTGATTCTGAAACTTGTCTATAGGCAGCCACACCAGTGAAGGTCACAGTGAAGGAATAGGCACAGCAGTCACTGAAGTACATTGCAGAGTTCCCACACAACCAGTTTTCCTTGATTGTGTGTACACAGTATCTTAAGCATGCTAATCCCATTATGAGTCTGTTATAGCTGGTCTGCCAATAAAACCATGCAGAATTGGACCCACTGATTGTCTCAACTACAGCTGAAATCAATGAGCATTCAGTACCTTCTAAGAAGATGGCCCAGATTTACAACCCTATCAGAGTGAAAAGAGGGAGCAGAATGTAATCTACTATTAGAAGAGAAGCATGTAACATACTATGTAGCTACTCATCCATGTTCAGCACATAACCCTTCTAAATCCTAGATGTAATGCTGGGATTAAAAAATAAATAAATAAAGGTGACTATTGGAAGCTCCAAAGGTGACTGAAAAATCAGAGGTAGTTCTGAGGGAGGTGGATAAGTGGGAACATCGTACACTATTATTGAATGAGATGAAATGTTTAAAGGTCTGTGAAATTATGGAATCATGGGACATATTTTAATCCCACGATTCTAAAATGTAAACACAATTATCAACATCACACTTATTTTCATGGCTGTGGGGGACTGAGCAGCTCCTGCTGACCAGAGAAGCTTCTTAGTGTAGCTATCTGCCTCTCGGGCTCTCCCCACTCTTCCCAATGCTATTCCATCTCAGTGTTGGGAAATGGAAATCTAGGCCTCCACATCTTCACAGTGCTTCCCTCCTCGTCGCAAGAGGGCATACATTGGCCTCATCTCCTCCACGACAGGCTACTGCACCCACCCAGGGGTATCCATGCTAGTTAAGAAAAGACCTTTTCCTCACACCCAAAGAGGGAGGCAACTATGTTAGTTCCCAAAGAATAAGGTGAGTGCATTGACAAGAAAGCACAAGGCCTTTACTCATGCACACTTTAATGAACGGGGGAAGCTGTGAGCCAAGTTTCCTCCACATGTGTTTGGAGTCAATTGTGTCCGTTCCAAGGATAGAATGTTTTTTCTTAACTATTGTTAAGAGCCATAGGAATAAACTCATCTCTGGTTGTGGTGGAGAGGGGTAACTCCCCCCAGGGAAAGGGAAATCCCAGCCCTTTCCTTCAATTTTTTGTGGCCAAATTTTGTGGTCCTTGAAAGTCCCAACTAGTACATCATTGCATGTTTCACACATACCTATATAAAAGCCTGCCTATAGACAGATGTCTGGCTTTGTTTTAGTCTGTCTTACTTTGTCTCTACTTCTGTTCATTATGTGTGACAAATCAGATATGTCTGACAGCACTTTGCATAGAGGATGTTTTCGTCAGCATGCAGCTATGTACATAGACGTTAAACTTGCATTTTCATTATTACTTGGTCTGCATACAGAAAAAAAATAGAAGGGCACAGAATGGCATATCATAGGCAGTACAAGATAAGGGCTCAGTTCTGCAACCCTTACTCGCTGGCGTAGTTGCACTGAAATCGTGGTACACATGAACATAGTGGATATTGACATACTTTTGAGTGTCTCATCTCTGTAAAACAAACATGATCTAAACGTACATGCTGCTAGATGATCAAACAAGCACTAAATTACACTATTGTGCGTGATCCATATGGTAGGACAATGGGTCCCAAAGCTTTTACTAAGGTGACCCACCAACTTCTATTTGTCTTTTCTGGTGACCCACCATTCCCCCCGCTCTCCCACTTCCCCTTCTCAGCCTCTAGCCACTGCACCCTCTCCCAAACTTTTGCTTTCCCCTCCCCTCCTCAGCCCAGCCTGACTCCCAAGCTCAGCTTCCCTCAATCCCCTTACTCTCACTCTCCTAGCACCTCTTCCCCTGTGGCCAGGCCATGATTGCTACCAGCCCGCTGATGGCCCATTCACTGGCTCTGCCCGGGTCCTGTTCTTGTTCCCCCAGGGCAGTAGGTAGTGCCGTTGGGAGAGGGATCCAGGCAGCGGAGCAGAAGCAGCAGCTGGAGCCAGCCAGCAGACAGTCAGCAGTCTCTCTCTTTGCTCTGTGTACGTCCTGGAAGTCCTTCCCTCATGTTGCTGCCCAGATCCTGCTCTCCACGCTGCTACCTACCGCCCAGGGGAAGTGAGAATATCTAAGTTAAAATGAGGTCTTGTATTTTCTTTTTACAAAATTGATTCTGGGGCTAGATATCACTAGTAGAATCATTACACATGTAAAGTTAAACCAAGAGAGAAAATTCTTTATCCCAAAGCCTCTATGGTCAGCAGTGATGGACTTTCCTTTTCATTCTGTTAGACAACTGTCAGTAATACACTGCCTTCAAACACTTGATATCCAACAGTTACCATTCAATATATTTTGCTAAATGTCACAAGATTCATTTCCTATTGGAAATGTAAGTTAGTGGGTCTCAAGAACATTCTCTGTTTTTCTATCAGTAAATAATCTGTCCTCCCCGGACTCCAGGAAGATGCATATCCAATTGCAGGATTGGGGCTGTAAGACTGTACACTTGTGGCATGAAACAATGTTGTATGGGCAAAATCAGGGCTAAATTCTCCATTTTGTAATGATATGATATTTTAGCAGTATTTTCTATGCCCTATATTTGATTTACAGCACACTAAAAGTGATCTGTTACTTGAGTTGAATTGGGTACTTGGATTTAAATGTTATCTTCCAAAGATGAGTCCATCTGAATTAAAACTTCTTTCCCAGTTAGCAAACACCTTGTGTTACCACTATTTTGGTTACTTTTTATATGCTACATAAGATACTTTTCCTACTTTTTAATCTCTTTGACCTGCAAGCTTATTATGCAAGATCAGCCAACATAAATTCTTTTTTACAACCACTTTTTTCTTCTGAGCCATTTATTGGCAGTTTCATCAATAGCACACTGCAAGCACGTGAAAATCATTCACATTTGAAGCAAGCAATCATTACTCTACTTCAAACCAGCCTAAGCTGAGACTGAAAAAAAGTGTTGGATGAAAAACAAGTACATCTCAATTCCTTTCTTCTCCCTCTTGGCAAAGATCTATGGTAACCTGCAACAGCTTCCAACTGCCCACTTATAGTTTAGCCAAAACCAACATGAAGCAAACACTGTCAATACAGTTTCACCTCTAAACAATGAAGTTGGCAAATACATAAAAATACCATCTTCTGTTCAATGTGGTTTCAGTCAGTTATCAGTTTGGACTTATGTTCCCAGTTTTTGCCTCTTTGCAACTAGTTGGATCCAAAGACAGGTACAATTTTCAAATATGATTAGAGGCATGTGGCCTTGTCTGATGGGCTATATAGGTTACCCAGTGTCCCCAGGAGACAGTCCTAATGTATCATCACACCCATGACTCCAACCCTCAGAGTTTTGAACAATCTCATTTCCAGGACATTTTCCCACTGATGGCAACAGTAGGAGGCCCAGCTAAACTTGAAAATGGAATGGGATCAGAGGACTAAAGTCCCAGTTAGGAGTTTTAATTTGGGCTGGAGCATACAGGTGCAGGAGAGCCTAGTTAAGCTCAGAGCCCTAGAGGATATGTCCACACTACATCTGGGAGGTGGTTCCCAGTGCAGACGGACAGACTTAAGTGGCTATCCTAAGCCGCTTCCTCTGCCTCAATGTCCTTGTAACGGGGTCAGACTCACCCCTGTGGCGCCTCCTTCTGGTTGTCCAGGGAATTATCTCGCCAGCCTTCGGAGCACCCTCTTCAGGCCAGTGATCTGCCTGACCACTCTGGCCCCCCGTGTCCCTCCCAGGACCCAGTGCCCCTTTATCTGGGGTGCTGCCCCCCCTGGCAGTACCCCACAGCCTTAATCCTAGGGTCTCCCCCTCCCCACCCACTATCCCTACTTCACCTCAGTGTACAGCTACTGCCAGTCCTCATCTAGCCCCATGCACTGGGGCAGACTGCAGTGTAAGCTCATCATAGGCAAAGGGGGTTTGGACCTGCTGCCTCTGCCTACCCGTGGGCTGCCCCCTGCAACCCCAGTACCTGGTCTGGCCTTACCAGGCCTGCAGCCTGGGGTTTCCTTAGGCTGGAGCTCCCCGGCTCCCTTAGCCTTTCCCCCAGCCCTGCTCCACTTCAGGTCCCTGCTTAACTCCTGGCAGCCAGGCCCTTCTCCCTCTACAAGCAGAGGAAGACTCCTAGGCTTCTGGCTCAACAGCCTTTATAGAGCCAGCTGGGGCCTGTCCCAGCTGCAGCTGCCTTCTCCCATCCACAGCCCTCTCCCAGGGCTATTCCAACCCTGTCAGGGCCGGAGCAGGTGATAACCCCGCTATAGTCCACATTGCTCTTTTTAATGAGCCCACTTGAATGGAGCTAGGTCGAATCTGTCTCCCAGCTCTGGAAATCCCATCTTCCAGCTGCAGAGCAGATACACCCAGAGAGGCTAGGCTACTCTCATGTGAGGGAGAGACAGGAGTTCGCTGACCAGAAGCCAGGAGAGGGAGTTCTGGAAATATAAAACATGCCCATTGCATTGCCTTCTATTGTTTGAGTTTACAGGTTGTTAAACTGCAGAAAGGGACTACGGCCAGAAAATCTGCTGATTGGAATTCTTTTCTTTGGGAACAGAGTCATGTAAGTAACCAGGTAACACCAAAGGGGAAATTTATTTTGCTTTACCTGGGTTTCCTGCAAACTCTCTTTCTCTGACTACAGACCTGCTAAAGACCTCAAAATTTGCATGCACAAAAGACATGCTTAACCATTTACATGCAATTACCCTATTTGCATATACAAGCAAATATTTGTCATACACAATATTGTCCATCATGCGCTGTTCATTGGGAGTTTGTTACAAAGTGCGGCATACTCACAGGGAAGATGAGGGTATGGCCATAAATACAGTAGTGAGGCACTCATCTACCAGATTTGTCGGCAGAAATGAATTCACAAAGGTTTGCAAGTACAAAAAAGGACTCCAATTACATTTTGCATTTCATCCACCCTTCATTCTCTCCTTTAGACTTCATTCCTAAACTATGGCTTCTAATGTGATTTTTCATGACACCAAATCCTGCTTATTTTTCTTCAGTATACCATTCACATGAAAAAGGTGAGTAAGAGTTTAGGGGTTGGTACAAAGCCCAGTGAATTAACAGAAAAATCAGGCCTTTTGTTTCTTGTTCAGGATAACATCTTTTATCAAAATTTGCATGCTCGCACACAGAAAAATTTTAACAACTGACCAGTTCATTATTTTAAAAAGCCATTCATTCATAAAAAATACCATTACTGCTACAATACCACTACCAAAGAGAATGAGTACCTTCCATTGACTTAAATGAAAATTAATCACATCCTGTGTGGGGAGAAATTGGCCAATAACTTAGTCTTAAAAAAAAAAAGTCCAGAGTTGTCTTAGTTTAGAAATCTGTGGAGAATTTGCCTCAAAACATAGCATCAGTACAATCCCATGATGTTTTGGTTCTAGAGACGTCTGTGTGAAGACAAACCTCTGGGAATCAGGTTGTGCTGGATTATTCTGCAAGAGATTGCAACAAACGCATATGGCAAAAAGCCTAATGATGTAATAATAGAAATACCTGGATCCCCTTCTCTTGATCCACTAGTCCTGAGTGCAAATAGTTATCCACTGGCTTTTACTGAAGTATTTTTGTGAATCATTATGTTTGGGAAGCATTTCAGAGAGGCTAATTCAGGCTCCAAAGTTGTTTTGTTTTAAACAAGAAAGTTCCTTTATGGAAAAGTGCAATACAATTAAATAGAAAATGATACACTTTTGTGGGGAAGAGGAGGAAGGAGGGTTATTTATTTTGTTTTGGGTTTTTTGCACATTCCATATACTTTAGTGGGAAATTATATCTATTATAAAATGCTATAAGATTTGTAATCTTATAGATATAGAATTCACTTTGGAATTAATATTAAGTACTTACAATAATTTCTATAGAGCCATATTAAAATGTCTATAAAAAATTGTTTCATGCCTATTAAATTGCCTAGAGCCTTTACACAAGATATAAAAACTAAGCTATTGGAGACAAAAGTCAGACAGTGTTGCCAGGGGCACTATTTCAGATTTGTTAGAGGAGGACAACTTTAACCATAATTCCAGGGACTACTTAGTATTTGAAAACTCATAATTTGCTGGTCATTATTGTCCTGGTAAAGTATGTGTGGCAACAATGCATATAAAGTTATAGATTATTCTGTATAGCATTACTAGACATGTTCCAAGTCTGGGGGGAGCAACCACAAACCAGTTCCCCAGAGACAAAGGCCAGCCAACACCTCAGCCAGGTGTCAGCAAAATCAAATACCTTTTAAGTAGCTATTCTTTGGCAGGAAAGAGGATGTGGGTGAAAATCTACATCTTGACAAAGAAACAGATGGAGGTTCCCGTCCACACAGACTGTGTCTCTTGAACCTCAGCTGGAGACAATTCTCGCAGAGGAGAAAGGACTATACAAGGAGAGAGGAAACAATCCAAATGATTCCTCCCTCTCTCTTTATCCATGACATCCACAACACCTGAAGAACAAAGGAAATATCTTTGCACTGGGGGAGGGATCCTGACTGAAAGAAATTTAGCCAGTAAGACTGCTATAATATGTGGTGAGAAACACTTTGGCTTTAAATTCACTTAGCTTGTTAAGTTAGGTATTAGTTGTGTTTTATTTTTATTTTCTTGTAACCAATTCTGACTTTTATGCCTCATTACTTGTAGTCACTTAAAATCTGTCCTTTGTAGTTAATAAACTTATTTTATTGTTTTATCTAAACCAATGTGTTTGGATTGAAGTTTTTGGGAAACTCCATTTGGGTTTTATGCATATCATTTCTATTAATAAAATGACATACTTCCCAGCTCTCTCCTGGACAATACAAGCTCATATAAAGTCTAAGACGTATATTTCTGTGGAAAAGTCTGGGACTGGGAATTTGCTGGTTTTGCTCTGCAATGTAATTCATGAATGGCTGGCTACAGCACTCATACAATATAATTGGGAGTGACCTACATGCTGGAGGCTGTGTGTGAGGAGACCAGGAGTGGCAACTCTCATAGAAAAGCCGTGTAAAAGGTACCCCAGGTTGGAAAAGTGAGAGGACACAGCTGTGCATGAGTCCTGATTGTGCTGTGGGTAATGTCCCGGTCCCACATGATTCAAAGTACTGTGTAACTATATACTGATTTGGCATTAGAGACTACTTTCAGATGTAGGGAGTGGAACAATTTGGTTCAATTGCTGGGCTTAACTTGGAGTTTAGATGGTGGCATGTTTGCAGCAGTGGAGGGGAAGAAATGAAGTTGCTAGAACCTAAGGTAAGTGAGAAATCTTCTCAAAACATTCCCAAATTCCATTTTCTGTGTGTGCCTTGTTTGGCTGTGAAAACCAGTAGGATTTTCTTATGGCTAAAGGCTTGGGACTAGGAACTAGTAGCAGGTACTAAGATGGTCATTGCAACTAGTAGCAGGTATCAAGATGGTCATTGCAAAATTCTCACATTCACCTTTTCAGTCCTCGTAACTTTGTCTCAAGCATTTGGAGCTTCCCACTGTGTATGTTTCCACACAAGCATTTGAGATAATCAGACATGAATTTCCTTGTTATAACTACAGCATAGCTCAAGCACATGGAGTATTAACTGAACAACAGGCTCTTGTAAGGACGAGGAATCATAAGGGGCTGTTTGCTAATTAAAAGGAAATGTCATCCAAGACAAAGTCCAGGTTGTTAGCAGGAAGTATTTCTGTAGGTGTGTCATTTAGTATAAAATAATAAATAGAAAAAGCTTTGTTAAAACGTTGGGGGTTTATGTAACAACTTCACAAAAACAAGAATATTCTGAGTAGAGGCTTTCACTCTCCCCCTAACTTCCCTTTTATAGCTAGCTAGTTATCCACTTGAGAGTTTAAACCAAGCAAATTAGGATGCATTTTATGAGCCTGATTCTTCTTTTCACATCAACATCACTTGAAAGACTTCAAGGGAATTGCCTTTGATTTACATTGTTCTGAAATCAGAATCAGGGACTTGGAACTGGTGTAGGGAGATAAAAAAAACGTAGATCTTTGACTTTTGTTGTTAAATGTTTTGTGCTCATCCATCACATATAATATGAACTGACATGCATTCAGCCAGGGGAGAAACCTCATGGTTTGTTATGCCACTGAAGCAACTTGCTGAGTAATCCCATTTTGCAGTCCAGTTAGGCAGTCTCTAAGGGCTGGTCTACATTGAAAATCCACACCCAAGATCCATAACTGTGCCGACCTAACCCTCTAGTGCTGTCTGCACCGGTCAATGGAAGAATTCTTCCATCGACCCAGCTACCACCTCTCAAAATTGGATTAACTATAGCAATGGGAGAACCCCTCCCATCACTAGGGTTACCAATTTTGGCTGGATGTATTCCTGGTGGTGTCATCACATGACAATCTTCAATTAAAGATTAATCTTTAATTCCCGGAGACTCCAGGACAATTCTGGAGGGTTGTCAATCCTACCTTTCACTGTAGCGAGTGTCTATACTTAAAACACTACAGCAGTGCAGGTGCAGTGCTGTAATGTTTTAGGAGTAGACATTCCCTGAGTCTTCCCCAGAGAAAGCAGCTCCCTCCATCGCTTGTTGAGCTAGGCCCACTCATGTCACTTCCTTTTGCTCTTCCCTTTTCTTCTCCAGGCCACATTCTGGAGACTGTTCGAGAGGTCTCTCTCAGTCCATATCAGGAATGGGTCAACAACACAGACCTCTATAATACTAACTACAGTCATACATATTCATTTTTAGAGAGAAGCTAAAATACACAAACTCCTTAATCTTCATGCAAGCACTAACTCTCATGACACTTATCAGGACAGTCAAGTCTATACCAGTTGAAAAATAAAGACATAATTGATGTATTTTAGAAGAGACATTTATCAAGTCTGTGTTAAAGAAAAATGCACCCAGTGTTTATGCTGGCATCAATTTGCTGATAAAATCTTTTACAAGAAATATAAGATGTGCCATATGGTAAGAAAACATCCATTTGTAAGAAAGTGCAAAACAAATCTTTCTTTATTACCTCTGATAAGTGTCAGGGTTTAGGAGCATTGACAAAAAACTAATTGTGTGAAATTATATTACTCTGTACAGTTGTTGATTTCCTTCTAATAATGGATGTCTGAAAAGGCAGTCTTGCAGCTAAGGGCTATGATTTTCTTGCATTGCCTAGCAACATGTGCAAATATAGAACTGCAGATGCAAAACTAGTGACCTTTCTTTTATGCCTGCCTCTGAATGCTTAGTTATTTCTGTAACTACACAGTAAAAAAAATACTCCAAGCATTGAATTCTTCATAATGGGTTCAAGGTTTTCAGGTAACAAAATGGTAAAGGCAGTCTGCTGGCTCCTAGAAAAGCTGAAATTGTTTCTATTATTGCTATAATAACTGCAACTATTTGCTGCTGATTGATAACCTCATTTGTACTGTGTTGCAGAACCAACAAGTAAGGGTGGCTCATTGAGACATGTCCTCATAGATTCTAGTTTTAGTGCACCATACACTCATCCAGTGAAGCCAAGCCTGTGCCCTAAGTTTCCTCACTCCCCTACCATGCAAGGCAATGAAGAGAGGAGATGGCCGAACAACCCCTCAGTTCCTTCATCAATACAGAATCGTCTAGGAGTAGGACTCAGGGTAAATATGGTTTTGGCCACTACTATAAAGAAACACATCTAAGGTCATAACCTTTCTCTTCTTTGAGCAATTGTCCACACAGACTCCACTCTTGGTGACTAATAAGCAGTTGTCTAATTGCTTGTAGGTGGGTAATAGAAGTCCTACATAAGCACTGACTACAAGACAGCCCTTCCAAAATGGGCATTCAATCTAGAAGCCTCAACTAAGCGAGAGTCTCCTGTAAATGTGGGGATCAAATGCTATGTAGTAGCTCTACAAATTTCAGAGAGGAATATTCTTCAAACGGGTAGCAGAGGGTGCCTGAGCTCTGATATTGCTAAGTGAATTTACCCTCAGTAACAGGCATGGTAAGCATCCCTATTGTGGAGGGATGCAGAATGGCCAACAGTTTGCACTGCTCCTCTTGCACCATTTCCACAGGTTTGTCCTACTTCATCAGTTTTGGAATACCTTAGAGGCATGAGCTGAGACTGGCACATGGTAGATTCACAGTCCTGCCAGGGAGGATGACGATACTACAGCAGGGATTGGATGCTCTTCTCCCGGTAGCTATTGTTACTCTTCACTTTCCTCCTCCTGCCTTTCAAGGAGTTGTGGCTGGACCAACTGGCTTGCTGGAGTTGGCTTGGTTTGCCCAGTTGGAGAGTGTGATCTAGCCCTAAAGACAGTAGACAAAGTAGGCTTCCTGGAGTAAGGCTGTACACCCCAGGGGGCCAGTGCAGCAAGGGCTGGTATGGGCAGAACATCTGTGGTGAAGGACACATGAGAGTACTAGGCAGTACTAGGAGTGATCCTATGAAGACCATGCCACTTTCTACTATCCATCATATCCTCCTTCCTAGAATCCCTCCCTGACTCTCAGTGAGTGACACTCAGGAAGGGGATGTCCCCTTGGGACAGGGTAGGATGGGTAGGAAATGATTCTCTGCTGTGCTCAGCACAAGAGGGTGGGGAAGGCGTGTACTTGCTCTAAGAGAATGTGAACTCCATCTTTGTATCAGGGAAGTCAGCACTGGGGACACCTCCCTAGCCTAGTGGTTTGGTGAGCACCTCTCAGTTTTTCCACTAGAAAGGACTCTGGTACTGGGCCCTCTAATAAGTCACTCAGCACCACATAAGGTATCAGTGCTGAGATAGCTGGTACCATGGAGGTATTGGGTACTGAGGTGGCAGGTACCAAGGCTGTTATCACAGAAATACTAGGTGCTGAGGCTCTAAATATCAGAGCACTCTGTGCTGGAGCCAGTATCAAGGAAAGTTTGGTCAGCTGATTAAGAGGATAACTCATGTGATGTGTTGTAAGTTGGTACCAGGGTACAGGAATAGGTCTTCTGAGCTTATAGCCCTTATTATATGAGTCCAAGATGTGTCATGCAGCTGATAAGCCTTCTATCTCTTGCCAGATGCCAGAGGGCAGTGACCTTAACATAGGCTCTTCATGCAGATGGGCTCCTTTCTGCATGTCAGACAGATGAATGGGGTCTCTGAATAGATATGGCCCAGGAGCTCAGAATGGAATCATGGATCCCTGGGGCAGCGACCCAATGTCTGATGTCTGGTTATCATCTTCCTCTAAGAGTTTTGCATTGACTTGTCTTGGAGGAAAAGTTTCAGTCTCGCCTCCCTCGCTCCCTAGACATGTTTAGGAAAAGAGTGACAGAACATCACTCTAGGAAATATATTTCTCCAAGACAAAATAGGCATCAGGAGCACCCACCATTAATGAACATTGAAGTATCACATAAAGGACAGATCTTAAATCTTGGTACTTAGTTCTAGTGCTCTTGTACAGAGTGGTGAGTGTGGTGGGGGGAGAGGGTGGGGAGTTATATATAATTAAAAAGAACTAAACTACACTATAACTATACAAATTATACAAAGCACATTTTTAATACACAAGACTAAGTAAATTGCACAACGTGCAGAGTAAGTGGGCACTGCAAGGTTTCTGTCTTGCTGCCATAGGCAGTAAAAACAAAGAGACAGCTGGGACCACTTTGCGCTGTATGCCATTGGGTGGGGGTGCTGCAAGGGCACTTAGGGCAAAGACATGGCCCCAACTGATGCTGGACAAAAGAATCCACCTCTTGTGCATGCAGACCAGGACTGAAATCAGTGCAGATCACCACTCGAAGAGCTTGGGTGCTCAGCTATGCTAAAACGGTCTCTTGTTTGTATTGCCCTCTAATGTGCTAGAAGCATGTTCCCTAAAGAGCCTCTTAAATGACATTAGACTGCAAATCCCAAGTGCTTGTCCACCCTGTGCTCGTTTCATATCTCATGCTTTGTACGAAATCAGTGTCAATGCTTCCTTGTTTTTTTAAAGTATCACCTCTCATTTTGTAATGTACAGTATGATTACTTACACTTGTACAGAAAATTCTTAGTTGCTCAACAAAATACATAATGCTTTCTAAAGACTGTACTGATTTGCATTAGCAAACAAAGAAAGCAGCACAGGACGGTATCAATGGACCCTTTCAAAACCTGTAGTTTCAAAAAGATGTGGCTGCATATTTTTCTAAGGCAGAGTATTGGTTTATTAGCAGGTCAACCTTTACCATCACTGCTAGTACTGCGTCTGCTCTGTGGATAAGCGCTTATCTTAAAGAAGTGTTGGAAAGATTTGTTAATGTTTGTACTAAGTTTTGAAAAATTTAACTACTAGGTAAGTGCCAATTATTTCTTAGTCTTAGTCTTCAGTTTCCATAGCTATTAATCTAGCAATTTTACAAAAAAAATATTAAAATTTAGAAAGTGATTGCACTGGGATAGGGAGAAAGAATACAGAATTCATCTTGAGAATGAAGAGTGTGTGTGTGTGTGTGTGTGTGTGTGTGTGTGTGTGTGTGTGTGTGTGTGTGTGTAAATAATGGAGAAATGCCAGCATATATAAAGCTTATTTTCACATATTTGATTTCAAAATCTTCAAAAATAGGTTGTTTCAGCTTCATTTCAGACATAAGAAAGTGAACAGCCTTTTTCTTAGGCCCCTGTCTGTGCAGAACAGAGCATACAAAAATAGTTATTTTAAAACCCTGTACAAATTTGACTTGAGTTTTGGGTCAGTTCTTATTGTACTAAAGCTGATTTACCCATCCCTCAATGACATAGTAAATTGCAACCATTAAGAGATGAAGTATGGATGTGCCTGTTAGCAGGTATACTTAAGAAAGAAACGTTGATGGGATGGGTATGCTTTTGAGAGAAAATCCCCTCCCACCCCAACCCTCATCCACAACTCAATCAAGCATGCTTATGCAGTTATCTTCATGGTACTTTAACCTTTACCCAGACAAAGGAAGAATTCTATGTATTAGGAGGTAAAGTCTGTACAACAGTGTCTACGGGATCAATGCAAAAGGCTCCAATGGCCATGTTATGGAAGCCTTCTTATTCAGTTTTCATAACCTCTAAATATCTTGTTTGTTTGAATATAGCCCTGTCTGAGGTAAGTGCTTAGCTCCAGACCTGTCACTGGAGGGCTTCGCTCCAGACCTGTCACTATCTTAGAACAGAATAACAAGTTCTATTAAACATTCTAGAAATACACCTTCCAGAAACATGGGTAGAATACAATCAAACGGCAGCATGGAAAAAATATTCTATGTTTTATTTCCCAGATGTACCCAGCAACACCTCTGTTCAAGTAGAAATTGTAAGTACATGTCTTCAGCTGTTTGAGCATATATCACAAAAATAAAGTGATAGATCCTAAAATAAATATTGTCATTGTCTCTATTTTTTTTTTTTTTTAGAGAATGCACATATAAGGCGGGGGGGCATCTGTTCCTTAAGAACACGTTATAAAATAAAATATGATAAACAAAAGGACATTAACATCAACTGTCCTCCTATAGATGATGTATAATAGGGTTGACAGGAATGACTTCATTTGATTCTGTTTACTCTTTTTCTTTAAAGTTAAGCAGCCCAGGAAACAGATACTAATCATTTATAAGCAAGGTCAGGTAAAGAGAGATTGAGCTGACCCATACCACATTGCCCTAACAACATAGTCTTCAACCTTCCCAAAGTTCTCTCTCTAGGAAGATCATTTCTATGACAACCACCACACAGGATTGTTACATTTCAATTTGCACCACCAGTGAAGCAAAGACAAAAGGAAATATATGGTTTTCAAGACCTTGCAAAAAGGGTTGAACATTTAAAGAAAAATATATTTTCATCAAGGAAAATGCTTTTCCTTTGTTGTCTGAAATCACCACATCAGTCAGTTCTTGAAATATCCCCCCTTCCCATACAATTTCTCTTTCTTCTTGTTTTGCTACCTCTCTTCTTTCTCTTTGGTATTTTCTTATATCTTAGAAAGCTTTTTAAACTGATACTAAAATAAAAGTCACTAGCAAAAAAAGTATGAACAGGATCAACACTGACAAAAGATTACAGATGGGTCAAATTGTCAGGAAAAACAGAATAAACTTCATCATGATGCAAAAGGTCAGAAAGGTACGAAGAACAATAATTTAGGAACTACGGAGGCCACGTTGGTAAATGTAACTATAGTGGGTGATACATTTCCAATTTTTAAGTTCCACCTGAAATGTATCATTTTTGCTAAACAAAACATTATCAAACTCCTGATGTTTCAATATTGCTGTCACTTTTGGCTGATGTTGCTTTTCTGTTTCTTAAATCATGCCCACCAAAGACCTTTCTTCCTCTTGGCCTGAAAAAACTACATATCCTTAGCCCCTATAGTTATGACAAGCATGTAACTTAAGGGATAACTTGGTCCACTCTTCCTGTTTTTTTCTGAGCAACCAGTCCTAGGACCAACATAACTTTGTGGATGATTAAGTAACCTCAAGGGAATTGAAAGCGCTCAGCACCCCACAAAATAGAATTTTTTGTATTTAAGACCTGGGGGTCTAAAGAGTGAAGAATGTAAAAAAGAGAGGGAGGTGTAAAGACACATTTTTGCAATTTACAACATTTTGACCAGCTTTAATGAGAAGACATTAAATCTTTTAGGATATTGTGTACAGGTGTGTTGGTGCATATTTTTCCTCCTTTGTGCTTGGATCTTATACAATTAATGTTACAAGTTTATTAACTAAGTATCGGCCCAATTCTGCAAGTGCTGAGCTGAAAAGACTTAAGCATTTTTATCAGGATCTAGACCCCAGTTTTGAAAAGTTGCTTATTTTAAGCATCTATATACCCCACAACCATGCAGTTGACTGTCAAGCAGCAACTAATTTCACTCACAGAATCACCTTGTCAATGAGTCACAGACTTAGGTCAACTAAGAAAACTATTTCATATAATGTTATCACTCATTATATATATATATATCACAGTGTCATCCTATATAAGAGTTCAAACAATTTTTTTTAAAATTTTGCTTGGACTTATTTATAGACTGAAAAATTTATAAAAAGCCTCATATTGTTACTCTGATATAATAGAACTTTCCAATTGTTGTCCTTTAACTGATGTAAAATTCAATAAATAGTTGCAGTAAAATTCAGTACAATTAATACAAATGAAGTGCAATAGAAAGGGACAAAAAGAAGCACAATTCTCTCATCATCTTGAAATTCTAGTGAATTTCAGACCAATGCAAGTATTGCCACCATGATGTTTAATTGTTTTATCCTATGCTGTTTCATACACAAGAACTTCAATTATACCAATTTATATAGCACCTGCACAAGATTTAAAATGAAATTCCAAGTAAATTTGAAAAGACAACAATTGCTGCACAAAGCTTTGAGAACGTAGCCATGTTAGCTTCCCTTTGCCTGTTATATTTCCTAGAACACTGCCGAGATGGAGAGAGAAAAGAAGGGATGTGTCAAATATTCACATCAGCCAGCAATTCTTTACCATTTTTTCAAATGGAGGGAACATTTTCAAACATTTCACAAAATGTAAGTTAATATGGAAAATATTGACATTAAGAACAACAAATTTTAATGGCAGCTGTAACTCTTCTTCAATAATGCTATTTATCACTGAGAAGAGAGGCTTTTTCAATATATATCAGACAGCCTCATTTCCATTCTTGCCTCATTAAACAGGGATATGAGAGAAAATCATGAAGCACATTTCTCCGAAGAATGTTTCTTTTGATAAATTAACTAAATGGTAGTAATAATATTGGCAAACACCAACCTGCTCCTCAAAAGTCAAATGCCTGTATTTCAGGGTTATATATATAAAAAGTTTGGGTCATTAAAGAACAAATTTTTCTATTTGTTTATTTTATACAAGAATGAAATTTCATAGCATGTGTGTCTAGATAATGGGCCCCGACCTGCTCATACTCCAAGAGGCGGTACATTCAAGAGATACCCGTTCATGCTCACCCATATCAAGCTCCAGGAATTAGAGATGAGAGAAGTATTGTGCTTGAATCTCCAATATATTTAGTATCAGTCTGGGTTTGTTTGATCTGCACATACCACCCCTGGTTCTCTTGAATTTTGTATACATTTGAGAAATTTATATTATAACGGTTTTGGTTAAACAATTGTGTTCTCTCTTGGCATCTGTATGCATTTAAAAAGCTATGGATCAGGATTTTTAGAAGTGACTAATGATCCCATATGCCTCCATTTTTGAGTGCCCAACTTGACACACGTAAAAGGGCTTGATTTTCAGAAAGTGCTGGGAACTACCCTCTGAAAATCAGGTTCCTTTCAGATGTCCATCCTTTGTGTATCTACGTTTTGATGGCTAATGGATTGTAAAACTTTCAGACAAAAAATTGGCCATACAAGTGTAAACTGGGAACACAGCCAGCCCAGTGGTTGTCTGAACTTAAGGTTAACAAAAAAACCAAAAAAACCCAAACAAATGAAACCAAAAAAAAGATAATCAATTTGGAATTTTGGAAAATTCCAATCCATGATACTAGTGATTTTGGGTGCCCAATTTGAAATGCCTTAAAAGCTGCTGATTTTCAAAGAGTGCTGAGCACCTGCTCTCTAAAACCTTTTAAGATTCTTTTTTCATATATTCAAGATTCACTGAAGTCTGGGATGAAGACTGTGGTCAAAAACTTTGCTCTTCTGGCACAATGGAATGTTTTACCACAAAGGAGAAGTTTGTGCTGGAGACAGAACTTTCTTGGGGCTGACCATAGGCCTGTGTGGAACAGACTCCCACAGGAACTAAGGACCAATCACAAACCTCACCACCTTTCACTCGAAGTGCAATTATTAAAAAAATCCAAAATACCTCACTCCACTACACATACTTCTCCCCTTGGTGAGAGGATGAGAAAAAATAAACACCTGTCAGATGTTAGTTACATTGCTTAATGCACTGCTGGAATGTATTCCGAAACTATGGTAATGAGTATACAAGATCCTACACAGAATACAATTAAAGTATCTGATACTGGACCAGCAATTTGTGGGTGTCATTTTCAAAAAGCATGATCTTCAGCCAAAGAAAAGCTCAAAAAGACAACTGAAGCAGAGAAAGGCTTCAATATCACCAGATCTCTGTCTTCCCAACACTGCATCCCACTCCCACATCCTCAAACCTCTAATCTGAAGGACTGTCCTCTGGTTCAGACCATGGTAAGAGGCCAATATTAGACAAACAGGAGACAATGCACTGTGAGCTCCTTAGGTACCTACACCACTTGTGGGCAGATTTCCTTATTGTGACACTAGCAAACCAGGTAACATCGCATGCCAAGGCCCATAGGCCTCAGTGAACACTGACAAATGCATAGCTGGAAACTAGTCTGGCTCACCTGTGTGTTAGTATTA
The DNA here is from genome assembly GCA_033296515.1 of Macrochelys suwanniensis. Taxonomy (NCBI): domain Eukaryota; kingdom Metazoa; phylum Chordata; order Testudines; family Chelydridae; genus Macrochelys; species Macrochelys suwanniensis. Next base: position 131,628,498 of record CM065776.1, on the reverse strand, counting down.
TTGAAATAGATATTAGAATTCTAAAAATGTGTTTAGACTTTAAGAGATACTTGTAGGATGCTGAATTTATTAATCCTACTTATAATATCTGTATCTCGTACTATAAGGTAATGTTTAAATGTTTGCTCTTTAACTATAAAAATGTTTGCTAAGACTCTAAATCCCACCTAGTCAGGGGAGAAACATTACCAAGTGTGAAATGCTAGTTTATCACAAGAGGTTATCTCCTCCCCAACAAAAATGTCTACAGACATCAGACAAGCCACTTTGGACAAAATACTTTGTTGATTGCTTTCCCCACACTCCTGAAGAGGGTACGGGCGGGGGGAAGCCTGCATAAACCCCTGTCGCATCACAACTTGAATACTGGGGGAAGGAAAAAAAGATGCCTGTTAAGGAGAAATTGAGATCCCCGTGATGTTTGAACTTTGAGGGGTAACGATTCCTAAGCATAAGCAAGAGAGAGCCAGCTGTTTGGCTTGAGTTAACCCTAAAGGCATATATAGTTTGCTTATTATAGAAGTTTCTATTAACTTTTAGAAACTAATACTGCAACTCATTTGTGGATGCTACTGGTTTTAACCTTGTAAATAACTCGCATTTCTTTTTCTTAATTAATCCTTAGTTAGTTTAGTATAGGATTGGCCACAAGCGTTGTCTTCGCTGTGAGATGCAAGTTGAAAATTGACCAGGAATAAATAGACCTTTGGAACTAGGAGTAATCTTAATATTTTGTGATCTATGGTGTAAAGTGACCATCTATCACAGTCAAGCTTGCCTGGGTGGCAAGATAAAGCAAAATGCCCAAGGGGGCTGTCTGTGACTCCATGCTAAGGCGCTATAGTACCTGAAGAGCTTAGACTTGTTACTTGGTTGGTGAAATATAAGCATAGAACTCACAACCAGTTTGGGGTTTGTGCCCTGCTTCTTAACAGTCTGCCCTGAGGTTGGTATTCTTGCTCATGAACCACTCCAGACAGTGTCACACTCCGTGGTGAGCTGGAGCCAGTTCCCACCGGTTCGCAGGAACCGGCTGTTAAATGTATAAGCCCTTTTAGAACCGGTTGTTCCGCGGGACAACCGGTTCTAAAAGGGCTTATACATTTAACAACCGGCCCCAGGCAAGCCTGGGCGGGAGGGAGGAAAAGTGGAGCAGCAGCTCCTCGGGGGAGGGAGCGGAGGTGGGGCCACCCAGCCCGCCTCTGCCTCCTCCCGCTCACCCGAGGCGCTGCCGCTTCGATTTCCCCCCCTCCATCGCAGGCTTGCCGCGCGCCAAACAGCTGGCGCGCAGCAAGCCTGGGAGGGAGGAAAAGCAGAGCGGCGGAGCCTCGGGAGGCAGAGCGGAGAGGAGGTGAGCTGGGGCAGGGAGTGATTTCTCTGCACACACACCCCCCCGCCCAGCTCACCTCCGACTCTGCCCCCTCCCCCAAAGTGCCACCACTCTGCTTTTCCCCCTCCCTTCCTCCCAGCCTTGAGCAGCGGCACCTCGGGAGGCGGAAGCGGAGCAAAGGTGAGCAGGGCGGGGGGGGGCCAGCGGAGAGCTGCCGGTGGGAGCTCTGCTTCTCCCCCCTCCCTCCCAGGCTTGCAAGCCTGGGGGTGGTGGGGTGGAGGGGAAATGCAGTGCACCTGGGGGAGGAGGTGGGGATTTGGGGAAGGGGTGGAATAGGGGTGGGGCCAGGGGTGGAGTTGGGGTGGCGTGACCCCCTGATGAGGTGAGGAGGGAACCTGTTGTTAAAATTTTGGCAGCTCATCACTGGTCACACTTATATTTTACAAAAGCCTAAGAGCTAAAAGAACATGGGCATTTATCCCTCCTCCTGCCCCCAGCCCCAGTGGTCTTTCCCTACAACCTACTATATTTTCTTCAGCTCTTCCCTGAGGCCTGAGGCGATTCCCACCTCTCACTGGCATATTCTCCCTTTCTGTACCAAAATTAGTGACTGATAGATGGGCACTTGAGAACTTCATAACCTGCTACAAATGAAGAGCCCCTCTGCATACCTTCTCTACAGCTGCTCACCCTGTGCAGTGCTGTGGATTCTCTATTGGGCATCTTCAGTATCCCCCTGCTAATGGATTAATTTTATGTAGTAAGAAAAGCAGACCAGATTACTTGCAAGACCGTCAGCTCTTTGGGACAGGGGCCAACTTTTTATTATGCATTTGTAAAGTGATTAAGACAACGGAGGTCTGGTCCCTGACTGGGAACTTTAGGTGCTACGTCAATACAAATAATAGTATTACCAATATTGATTTTATCTGACATTGAAAGAAAGAAAAGATAGTCATTTAAACTAGACTAGGTTTAGGGCAAGTTCATATACTTTTTTTTTTTTAGTACTGATAAAAAAATGAAAATAGAACATTTACTATATGGTTAAAATATATACTGACTCTGTGCGTTTGCATGAGAGAGAGAGAGCGTGTGAAGACATCAATCAAAGATAAAGGTGTTTATGGACATTGATGTATCGAGTAACTAAAATTTGAGGGTCAATAACTCAACCAAAAATATACTACTTTTTTAATTAAGAGGCATAGATGTTGCCTGACATAAGGCATACAATATTGTTTCTTTACAGCAATGGGATGGCTGTAACTCTTGTAGTCAAGTCTCTGGTCTAAATCCTTACAGAAAGGGGTTTTAATGTTCAGGGAGTAATGGAGCATGTGATCTTTAAATTCTCTCTTTTATCTGTGCTAATAATAAATCAAACCACAAGTTTGTGGAAAGTAAACCAAAAGGGGGCACCAAACAAAGACAAAATGACTGATATTGCATAAGATTTATTCAGAAGAGGAATTCAAAATACCATCTATGCATTGGGTATTCTAGCATAATTAATTACTTTTAATATTAAATGTCAAGATCTCAGTGGTGCCTGTTACATTCAAGGGAGCAGGTCTCATAGAATCAAACTGACATAAGGCTTGAAAAAAAGAAAACAAAAGCCCTTTGTTTTTTATGTCTATTCAATGCAGCCCTACAGGCTTTATTCAGGCAAAATTCCCACTGACTTTCAGTGATCAAGCTTATTTTCGTCATTTTCTCAGGTTGGCAACCAGAACTAATACCAAATTGTTCTTTATGTTTTCTTGTGCTGTATAGTACTAGAGCAGGGGTCTCAAACACGCGGCCCACGGAGCGCTTCCCTGCAGCCCGCCGGGCTCCCCGCCCCCCCCCGAGTTACTTTCTGAAGTTTCGCTGCCAGAACAGCTGTCTGGCGGCTTCGCAGTTTCTGGGAGGGAGGGGGGAGGAGCGGGAAGCACGCACACAGGGGAGGAGTGGGGGAGAAGAGGCGGAGGCATACAACTAAACAGTTAAAATCCAAGGCCCGAGCTAAATAAATAAATAAAAAGGTAAAAGGCTTATTTACAGATATAAACCTTATTTCTTAAAGCAGAGCATACTCTACATGGTACAGGCATTTTATAAAGCCTTCCTGCCTCTATGGGTGGATTATATTCTGTGAAGGACATTGGCATATGCAGAGCGATGCAAGAAAGGGAAGTCTGGAAACCCGGGGAGATGCAAAACTGTGCAAGGCAAGGAGAGACATGGAAAGCCAGTGACCATGAGAGTCTTAGTGCTGTGGCATCTGGAGAGATCCATGAGGCTTGCAAATGTCACGAGCCTTGCAAAGTAATCTGAGCAAAGAGGACTCAGATATTCTACTAGTTCTCTTAATACAAGGAGAATCTGAGACTTTGTGGCACATTAAGCTCAATATTGCAGAAGTGGGGGAGCCAGATACCCTATATTTGCCTTGTATTTTATTTTTAAATGAGGAAACAAAACTAAAAGTTATTTCATGGGTTTATGGAAAATAGATACTGTCAAACTACTTGATATCCTTTTTTGATGATATTACTGGCTTGACTGACAAAGGTAACAGTGTTAAAATAATATACTTAGACTTCTGTAAGGTCTTTGACTTGATACCACACAACATTTTGATTTAAAAGAGTAGAAAGATATAAAATTAACATGGCACACATTAAATGGATTTTAAAAATAGCTAATTAATAGGTCTCAAAATGTAAAAATGCTGTTTCCAGTGGGGTCCTGCAGAGATTGTTTGTTGGCCCTACAGTATTTAATATCTTTAGCCAGGACTTAACAACAAGAAGAATACCATAAAATAATCACTGAAAGTTTGCAGATCACAGAAAAATTGGGGGCATGGTAAATAATGTAGTGGACAGATCACTGATTCAGAGTGAGCTAGGTCGCTTGGTAAATGGGATGCAAGCAAATTGTGTTTTAATATGGCTAAACGTGTGTATTAGATCTAGAGGTCATGGTGGATAATCAACTGATTGTGTCACTGTGGCCAAAAGAGCCAATGCGATCCTGGGATGCATAAAACAAGAGAATTTTGAGTTGGACTGGTACAACAGCTGCTGGAATATTGTGTCCAGTTCTGGTGTCTACAATTTAAGAAAGATGTTAATAAATTGGAGAGAATTCAGAGCCACGAGAATGATTAAAAGTATCAGAAAACATGCCTTATAGTGATTGAGCTCCTTGAGTCTATCTATTTAGCTTAACAAAGAGAAGGTTAAGGGGTGAAATGATTACAGTTTGTAAAGGTACGTCTACACTACAATAATAAACACCTGCAGTATCAAGTTTCAGAGCCAGAGTCAGCTGATTTAGGCTCACTGGGCTCAGGCCGTAGGTCTTTAAAAAAGATAACGCCCTATGCCGTGTAGACATCTAGATTCAGGCTAGAGCCCAGACCCTGGGACCCCATTGGGGCGAGGTGAGGGTCTCAGAACCTGGGTTCCAGACCAAGCCCAAACATCTACATTGCGATTTTTAGCCCCTTAGCCTAAGCCTCATGAGCCCAGGGGCCAGCTGCGGCCGTGCTGTGGGTCTTTTATTGCAGTGTAGACATACCCTTAATAACTATATGGTGAACAAATATTTCATAATGGGTTTTTCAGTCTATCAGAGAAAAGTATAATATGAGCCAATGGCTGGAAGTTGAAGCTAGTGAATTCAGATTTTAAAATGTTTGCCTTATTTCCAAGAGTGAGAGTAATTAACCACTGGAACAATTTACCAAGGATCATGGGGGAAATTCTCCGTCACTGACAGTTTTAAATTGAGCCTGGGTGGGTTTTTTCCCCCTAAAAGACATGATCTAGGAGCTATTTGGGGAAGTTCTATGGTCTGCTTTAGACAGGAGATCAGAGCAGATGATCACAGTGGTCCCCTCTGGCCTTGAAATCTAAAGGAGTGGTGGGGGACACGCGGGGAGAGACAGTCTATATGCTCACAGAGTGTGTCAAACCCTGGGTCCCCAGGAGAAGGGGATGAACATTGAGGATGCAGTGAAAGTGAGTATTGCACCCACCACAGCAGTACCTCTCGCAGCGGCCAAGATGTGCAATACAACACTGGAAGAAGGGGCTATAGGAAGCCTGACCTCTCTGGCAGAGAGCTATCAGTGGAAACTACAAGAAACCAGGCAGTTGGTCCTGAGGAAAAGGGAAGGCTGAGGAGTGTCAGGCATCTCGACAAGACATCATGGTGAGCAAACTGAAAGCAAATAGAGCTAAAGTGTTTGCGGAAGGAAGACATTCTGACAAGAGGCGAAGGAAAAGGAATGGGGGAAAATGTTCTCTCATGTACAACTTGTCATGGGATGTGCAAGGTTCTAAAGTGGGGGACAAGAGGGGAGATAGGGTATGTAATAAGATGGCTTGCCCCATGGGCTGGAGAGTCTGAGGCTAAGGCGCCAACCCGGAATGAGCCCCACCTGAAAGGAATCAGGCAATTCCCATTTAAAAAGAACAGGAAATTACAGTGAAAGGAGACACTTCAGGAAGCTGTGGCAGAGCCTGCAGAGAGGCTGAGGAAAGCTCTCTAGCAGGGAAGCCCGGGAGAAGGAAGAGAAACCTTGCCTTATGTGGACTTACAATCCCAAAACATTCATGTGTTTTATTTACAGTTTGATATTAATAAACCCCAAGAAGTGGTTATTTTTTGACCAAGAAAAAGCCAGAAGTAAAGTTTATTTGAACAGTCCAAGAGGGGACACTGAGGCGGGATGCCTACAGCATGACCACAGGGCACAAGGGAGTGCACAGCAGGCAGCCAGCCCAGTTACAGCAACCAAATCTGAAGTCCCAACAAAGTGCAACAGAGCTAATGTTTTGAAATTGTCAATGTTTTCACACTTCCATTGTACAACTAAGGCTTTGATCCTACAATTGATTCCCTGCAGGAAGACAAGGGCACCAAAATGGAGACATACTGAAGTTAATGGTGCATCCTCTGAGCTCAGTTGCAGGATCAGGGCCTGAACTTCTATTAAGCATGATTCAGCACAAAAAGATAGAGCTATGAGTGTTATGTTAGACAGCATCTGTCAGGGTTCCCTCCCCACTCTGAACTCTAGGTTACAGTCATGGGGACCCGCATGAAAGACCCCTAAGCTTATTTCTACCAGCTTAGGTTAAAACTCCCCAAGGTACAAATCTCCACTGCACCCTGAGAAAAGGTATGCTGCCACCACCAAGTGATTGAAACAGGAACCAGGGAAAAGGACCACTTGGAGTTCCCCTTCCCCCAAAATATCCCCTCAAGCCCTTACACCCCCTTTCCTCGGGAGGCTTGAGAATAATCTCCTAACCAGTTGGTTACAAAGTGATCCAAGACCCAACCCCTGGGTCTTAGAACAATGGAAAACAGTCAGGTTCTTAAAAGAAGGGTTTTATTAAAGCAAGAGAGGTAAAAATCATCTCTGTAAAATCAGGGTGGTATATATTTTACAGGGCACTCAATTTCCCAACTCAGAGGGATCCCCCTCTGGGCAAAACCTTAAAGTTACATAAAATGCAACAAAAACAGGAATGCACATTCCCTCCATCACAGCAAATTTCACAAGCTAAAAACCAACAAAAAAACCAAACGCATTCCTATCTATGTTACTTACTAACTCTATAGGATGTGGATGGCTTGGTTCCTTGATCTGTCTCCGGCTGAGAGATCCCACAGACAGACAAAAGCCCTTTTTTCCCCCTCAAATTTGAAAGTATCTTGTCCCCTCGTTGGTCCTGATGGTCAGGTGTCAGCCCGGCTACCTGAGTTTCTTAACCCTTTACAGGTAAAAGGATTTTATAGTACTGTATCAGAGCTTCTTAACCCTTCCCTTTATATTTATGACAGCATCTTAGTAGCATTCACAAAAACTCAGCCAAAAATGTCCTCTTATCAGTATTTCTGAAAACAAAAAAACAAGCTTTCCATAGAAGACTAGGAAAAACAAACCATGTGCCGATAGGACAGGTTGCATATGGTTTAGTACAGCATTTCTCAAATGCAGCCACCATGGCTGCATGTGGCCACCAGGGACTTTTATTGTGGCCATAGTCTCCTGGGTGGTGATGGGGGAGGGCAAAGCAGTGGCCCCCTCCAACACGGCCGCCAGCAGTGGTTGGGTCCTGCCCACCTCTGGAGACACAAAAACTGGAGGAGCAGGCAGCCGGTGAGTTCCCCACCTTGCCAGGGCTGGTGGGTCAGGCTTCAGCCCTTGGGTGGCAGAAGCCAGCCACGGGGCTTCAGGCTCCATTCCCCAGCTGTACGGTGGTGGGCTCTGTCACCAAGGTCACCCCCCACATCCAGTGCCCCTGGCCCCTGCTGCTTCCATATCCACCTCCCCATCCAGGGCTTGCCGGGGCAGCGTAAGTCTGCTGTGAAAAGTGATATTTGTATGTTTGTTAATACCGCTTTTCACAGCAGACTTAGTAACTAGCACGTCTTGGAACAAAAAAGCAACCAAAAGAAAGCAAAGGACAAGAATGTACAAAGCACCTTATTTGTGTTTCTATTCTGTTTAAGTCCAGTAAAGAATAGAGACAACCGTACATTATTTTTCTTATTGAGTATGGAAAAAAATCCTATGTGAATAAATTACAATGATTTGGACATGGATATGTGCATATGTATTTGTTTTTCCTAAAGTTAATTAAGTATTTCAGGAAAAATTGTCACAGTGGCCACCAGCAAGAGACAGTGGCTGCACTCTAAGGCCACCAAAAAAATTGGTGTGAGAACCCCTGCTTTAGTAGCTTTCAGAATCTTTCCCTTATAAGGGATATTAGAAATGAAAATTCTGTGCTCACAGCATACTGCAGATACAGATATGACATCTTCTGATATTAAAAGTCAGTTTGATAGTGCATAAAAAGAGAGGTGAAGCCAGAAACAGCCCCAAACACCCAGAATTTTTCAAGACAAGCATACACTAATTCAGATAAGTGACTTATGGGACATTGCAAGACTAAAATCACATTGAGACACAATGTTGGGAAGGTAATATCTTCTACTGGGCCAACTTCTGTTGGTGGGAGACCACAGAAGTTGGTCCAGTCAAAGATATTACCTCCCTCACCTTTCTCTCTGATATCCTGGGACCGACAAGGCTACCAGAACATCACACTGGTCTAGCATGAGGCTCTTTATACAGTTATCACAAACGCCTAATTTAAACTGCTTTTAACTTGTTTTATTCACGTCATAAATATTTGAGCTAAAATGTCTTGTGCTCAATCAATAGAGGAAATTGTTTGAAGAAAATTACATTTGCCTGTTTGTGTTAATTTATCCATATTAAAGTTTTTCAAACTTTTTTGCACTTAGATAACTCGACAATGGCTTGTGTTTTTAAGTTTCTGTAATTGCCATATACTTCATTAATAGATTAACACAACAATTGGAGTCTTACCTAAACTTTAAGACGGTACAATCAAGAGCAATGGGATGAAATTAAGAATGGAGTCGTGTAGATAGAATATACTTTCAGGCAGCATGATGTACTGTAGCAACACAGGACATGCTTAGTAATCAATATGCTTTATCATATATCATTTATTCCCCCATCCCATTTGGGGATCATTATCATGAGATAAGGTTCATATATTGTGGCATTTTCTGTTCTTACTACAATTACTGTAACCTTTTCAACATTCCATCATGTTTCTTTCTCACAGGTAGTCAAGGCCATGAAAGGGGAGAACAATAATGCCCTGATAGCCCAATTAATACAGAACACTGAAAAGGTCAACACAGCAAGTGCAGTATAAAACCGTCTTTCAATTTCAGGATAACTTTCAGCTAGTGAGCCTTGGATGTTGTGAGTCTAGACATAGCCAATGTTGTCATTAGAAGAAAGTGTAATATCACACTGGTATCTCATTCTTTTCATAAGAATAATTTAATTTCCATTATTCTCTGGTAACTCAATAGCAGTACAACAAAACTTTATGTAATTTTTATTAGAGCTCAAAACAATTTAGCTTATTTTGATTTTGATCATTTGTCATGTTGCATACTGTATTTTCCTTTCTTTAACAATGATTGGTATTTGGCTTGTAATGAATTCAGTCTCTGCAATATCTCAAGAATAACATCAGATGTGTCAATTATTTTCAGTTTCCAGTGGGTAAGTTAGCAGCACATAACCTTAAAGTTATTTTACTTGCTTGTTTCCATGATAAAAGCCCACATTGCTCTGGTTTTGTATTTTCTTTTAAAACTCACACTCACTCTCATATTGTAGCCAAAAGCTACTAAATTTTGTAAAGCTCTTGAGGTGGAATTGCAAATTTCAACTGATGTGTTTTAAAGCTTGGCCAGTCATAAATATAGCAACACAATGATGAACATACATCAAATCTGGAAAATAAACTGCCAACCATCACAGAATTAGGGTGATGTTAGTTAGTGCTCCAAGTTTCCCCATTTGTTTTAATATGTTTGATTATCTAGAGCTGGTGGAAAATTTTCATTCAAATAGAGATGTGTACACACACAAATGTTGAGATGCAATGCAAAAAGTCTCCTCGTTTTTGTATCAAAATCCTGCCCATTTTTTTCTGTAAATGCATAAATGGGAAAACTATACAACATCTTCTCAGCTAAATGCTTTCTGATGAGCTCCAGTGTTATCTTTAACCCTAATTTAATAGAGTAGTGTCATTTGTATGACCATTGATTTGTAAAACCTGTCTCTAATAGGACATTACTGTAGTCTGAACTATGCACAGGACCTGATCGTGCATTCTTGTGCTCCCAAAACTCCCATGGATTTTAACGGGAGTTTTACATACGCAAAGAATTCTAGGTGTAAACCAATGAACCTGGGAGCCTTCACTTGTAGGTAGAGTCTCTCACCAAGCTGTACTCTTACAGGGGTAGTGCAATTGAAAAAAAGTATGTACAGTGCATCAAAAAATCATTAGATGCATTTTTAAGACCAAGTTCATTTTCTTGCCTAAATACATACTTAAATCACTTAATGAACTGAGTAATATGTAACTGTGCTCTGCTGGATAGTATCAGAATGGCTCAACTCTATGGCAGAGCCTTATTGCTTAAAGTTCAAGATTCTCCTTTAGCTCACTTTTTGGAGGTGAGACTTTCTGAGGCAGGATTATCTAAATTGTATTACTGCTTTCATGGTGTAGTGGACAGAACACTGGTCCAGCAGTCAGAAACTCTAATTTCCATTCCTAGCTCTGCACTGACTTGCTACATGACATTTGACAATTCATTTCACTTGCCTGTGCCTATTTTACTCTGTCCTCCCACTGTCTGTCTGTCTTGTCTATTTAGATTGTAAGATGCTCAGGCAGGGACTGTTGTGTCCTGTCCTGCGTGTTTGCACAGCATCTAGCACAATGGAGCTCCCAATCCCCAAATGGGGATGACATGCCCATGGGTTATTTTTACGATACTGTATAGTAGGATTATACTAGCAGCATTATACAGTCATTTCACTTTCATTCTAATCCTCAGTTATTGGTAACTCCTACTTTTCCCCCCAAAGAGCATATTTGTTTGGTGCTTCTATAACTGGGAACATAGTCTGGATTTTTTTTAAATATATAGTTCAGTATGCATCTTGCCTTCACAAACCCCAAACAATCCAGACCACTCTACAGGTGTTGAGAAACCAACCCTCTCCACCCCACCTATCCATCCCAAAGCACATCTTTTTAAAAATACCATCTAAAGGGGCTCAGTAGGTCTGGACCCCTGTGCCATTAATTTCTAAGTTCAATAGGGGCAGGCTGTGGCTGGCCCTAAAAAGATACAAGAGAGAAGCTTTCCCCTGCCTGATGCCCACCAAAGCCGGGTACAATGTCACACTTGTTCTCATGAGCACAGGGCCTGTCCACTGCTAGTGCCTTGTGGCATACTATTAGAATCATAGAATCTCAGGGTTGGAAGGGACCTCAGGAGGTCATCTAGTCCAACCCCCTGCTCAAAGTAGGACCAACCCCAACTAAATCATCCCAGCCAGGGTTTTGTCAAGCCTGACCTTAAAAACCTCTAAGGAAGGAGATTCCACCACCTCCCTAGGTAACCCATTCCAGTGCTTCACCACCCTACTAGTGAAAAAGTTTTCCCTAATATCCAACCTAAACCTCCCCCTCTGCAACTTGAGACCATTACTCCTTGTTCTGTCATCTGCTACCACTGAGAACAGTCTAGATCCATCCTCTTTGGAACCCCCTTTCAGATAGCTGAAAGCAGCTATCAAATCCCCCCTCATTCTTCTCTTCTGCAGGCTAAACAATCCCAGTTCCCTCAGCCTCTCCTCATAAGTCATGTGATCCAGCCCCCTAATCATTTTTGTTGCCCTCCACTGGACTCTTTCCAATGTATCCACATCCTTCTTGTAGTGTGGGGCCCAAAACTGGACACAGTACTCCAAATGAGGCTTCACTAGTGCCGAATAGAGGGGAATGATCACGTCCCTCTATCTGCTGGAAATGCCCCTACTTATACAGCCCAAAATGCCATTAGCCTTCTTGGCAACAAGGGCACACTGTTGACTCATATTCAGCTTTTCATCCACTGTAACCCCTAGGTCCTTTTCTGCAGAACTGCTGCCCAGCCATTCGGTCCCTAGTCTGTCGCAGTGCATGGGATTCTTCCGTCCTAAGTGCAGGACACTGCACTTGTCCTTGTTGAACCTCATATTTCTTTTGCCCCAATCCTCTAATTTGTCTAGGTCCCTCTGTATCCTATCCCTACCCTCCAGCATATCAGCTACTCCTCCCAGTTCAGTGTCATCTGCAAACTTGCTAAGGGTGCAGTCCACACCATCCTCCAGATTGTTAATGAAGATATTGAACAAAACCGGCCCCAGCACCGACCCTTGGGGCACTCCACTTGATACCGGCTGCCAACTAGACATGGAACCATTGATCACTACCCGTTGAGCCCGACCATCTAGCCACTTTTCTATCCACCTTACAGTCCATTCATCCAGCCCATACTTCTTTAACTTGCTGGCAAGAATACTGTGGGAGATTGTATCAAAAGCTTTGCTAAAGTCAAGAAATAGCACATCCACTGCTTTCCCCTCATCCACAGAGCCAGTTATCTCATCATAGAAGGCAATTAGGTTAGTCAGGCATGACTTGCCCTTGGTGAATCCATGCTGACTGTTCCTGATCACTTTCCTCTCCTTTAAGTGGTTCAGAATTGATTCCTTGAGGACCTGTTCCATGATTTTTCCAGGGACTGAGGTGAGACTGACTGGCCTGTAGTTCCCCAGATCTTCCTTCTTCCCTTTTTTAAAGATGGGCACTACATTAGCTTTTTTCCAGTCATCCGGGACCTCCCCCGATTGCCATGATTTTTCAAAGATAATGGCCAATAGCTCTGCAATCACATCAGCCAACTCCTTAGCACCCTCGGATGCAGTGCATCCGGCCCCATGGACTTGTGCTCGTCCAGCTTTTCTAAATAGTCCCGAACTACTTCTTTCTCCACAGAGGGCTGGTCACCTCCTCCCCATACCATGCTGCGGAGTGCAGCTGTCTGGGAGCTGACCTTGTCTGTGAAGACAGAGGCAAAAAAAGCATTGAGTACACTAGCTTTCTCCACATCTTCTGTCACTAGGTTTCCTCCCTCATTCAGCAAGGGGCCCACACTTTCCTTGACTTTCTTCTTGTTGCTAACATACCTGAAGAAACCCTTCTTGTTACTCCTAACATCTCCGGATAGCTGCAACTCCAAGTGTGATTTGGCCTTCCTAATTTCACTCCTGCATGCCTGAGCAATACTTTTATACTCCTCCCTGGTCATTTGTCCAATCTTCCACCTCTTGCAAGCTTCTTTTTTGTGCTTAAGACGAGCAAGGATTTCACTGTTAAGCCAAGCTGGTCGCCTGCCATATTTACTTTTCTTTCTACACATCGGGATGGTTTGTTCCTGCAACCTCAATAAGGATTCTTTAAAATACAGCCAGCTTTCCTCAACTCCTTTCCCCTTCATGTTATTCTCCCAGGGGACCTTGCCCATCAGTTCCTTGAGGGAGTCGAAGTCTGCTTTTCTGAAGTCCAGGGTCTCTGTTCTACTGCTCTCCTTTCTTCCTTGTGTCAGGATCCTGAACTCGACCATCTCATGGTCACTGCCTCCCAGGTTCCCATCCACTATTGCTTCCTCTACTATTTCTTCCCTGTTTGTGAGCAGCAGGTCAAGAAGAGCTTTTCCCCTAGTTGGTTCCTCCAGCACTTGCACCAGGAAATTGTCCCCTACACTTTCCAAAAACTTCCTGGATTGTCTGGGCATCGCTGTATTGCTCTCCCAGCAGATTGGGTAGGGAAAAGGCAGATCCATCATTTAATTCCCCTCTCTGTACTAGCCAATGGAACTGAATGACCAAAAGGGGGATGTGTATCCAGAAGTGTATGCTGCATCCAGCTAAGGTAGGGTGACCAGATGAAACAAACAAAATATCGGGAGACATGGGGGAAGCAAAAAAAAAAAAAAAGTGGCCGGAGCAGAGTTGCCGAACGGACAAAGAACTAAAACTTGGGGTGGCAAAAAAGCCGGCCCTGGTCCTGATTTTATCGGGACATCTGGTCACCCTAAGCTAAGGAGTAGTACAGCAGGCCTGCTTCCCATGTGCACCAGGTCAGGTCCCACTGAGGTCAGTGTAAAGAGTGCCATCAAGATCATCTAGTCTTACCTCCTGCACATCACAGGCCACAGAAACTCACCTACCTAGTTCTGTAGTAGGCCCATAACCTCTGGCTGAGTAAGTACTCAACTCTTGTTTTAAAGACTTCAAGTTATAGAGAATTCACCATTTACTCTAGTTTACTCCAGCAAGTGACTTGTGGCCCATACTGCAGAGAAAGGTGAAATGCCCCCAAAGGTCTCTGCCAATCTGATCAGGGGGGAAATTCCTTCCCAACACAAAATGAGGTGATCAGATAGGCCCTGAGCATGTGGGCAAGATCCTCCAGCCAGACACCTGGGAAAAAATTCTCTGTAGTAACTCAGAGCCCCCACCCAACCCCCATGTCCCATCTCCAGCCATTGGAGATATTTGCCAATAGCAATTGCAGATACACCACATGCAATTGTAGGCAATTTCATCATCCCAGCCTCTCCATAAATTTATCAAGCTCAATCTTGAAGTCAGTTAGGTTTTTTGCCCCCACTACTCTTCTTGGAAGGCTGTCCAAGAACTTCACTCCTCTAAAGGTTAGAAACCTTCATCTAATTTCAAGCCTAAACTTGTTAATGGACAGTTTATATCCATTTTTTTCTTGTGCTAACATTGGTGTTTAACTTAAATAATTCCTCTCTCTCCCTGGTGTTTATCTCTCTGATGTATTTAGAAAGAGCAATCATATCCCCTCACCCTTCATTTTATTATGCTAAACAAAGCTTGCATCCGAAGAAGTGGGTATTCACCCACAAAAGCTTATGCTTCAATACCTCTGTTAGTCTATAAGGTGCCACAGGACCCTTTGTCGCTTCTACAAGCTCTTTGGGTTTCCCCTCATAAGGTAGGTTTTCCATTCCTCTGATCATCCTAGTAGCCCTTCTCTGCATCTGTTCCAGTTTGAATTCATCTTTCTTAAATGCGTGAGACCAGAACTGCATACGGTATTCCAGATGGAGTCTAACCAGTACCTTGTCTAATGGTACTAACACTTCCCTATCTCTACTAGAAATACCTTGCCTGATGCATCCTAGGATTACATTAGCCCTTTTTCACTGCCACATCACATTAGCAATTTTCATATTATTCCCCATATTCTCCAGTTTAATAAATGTTTTCCTATGTGGAACTGTATCGAATGCTGTACTGTAATCCAGGTAGATAAGAGTGACTGTATGTCCTTTGTCTCAAAGAAAGAGATCAGGTTGGTCTGGTGTGATACAGTGGAACTCTGCTATAATGCGATAATTGGAGTCCAAAAAATTCCATCGCAATAAATCCAGGGTCGCGTTATAGGGGGGGTTACGAAAATTTACCGTTTCAAGCCAGTCTCTTCTCGCCAAAGCGGAGAAGTTGCAAGCTGGTCAGTTTCAAGCTGGTCACTTTCAAGCTGGTCTCTTCTCTTCTGGCCAAATGGAGTTTGACCAGCTTGAAACTGACCAGCTTGAAACTTCTCTGCTTTGGGGAGAAGAGAGAAGAGACTGGCTTGAAACTCAAGCTAGTCAGTTTCAAGCTGGTCAGTTTCAAGCCAGTCTCTTCTCTGCTTTAAGCTGGTCATTTTCAGGTTGGTCAAACTTCTCCACTTTGTGGAGAAGAGAAGAGACCAGCTTGAAACTGACCAGCTGGATACTTCTCTGCTTTGGGGAGAAGAGATCGGCTTGAAACAGACCAGCTTGAAACTGACTAGCTTGAGTTTCAAGCCGGTGTCTTCCCTTCTCGCCAAAAGGGGAAGCGGGGGCAGGGAGGAAGGGGCAGGGGGGGAAAGAACGAGGGAGATGGGGAGGAGATGGAGCCAGGGTCGGCTCCAGGCGAGGAAGCACGCTCTGGATGCTTTTTTTTTTTTTTTTTTTGCTTAGGGCCGTGGGAGCCACCTTATGATCGCGTTATAGCCGAATGCACATTATTGCGGGGCGCGCTATAGGGGGGTTTCACTGTATACCTTTTGTAAAGCCATGGTGTATTTTATCATAATTACCATTTACCTCTATGTCCTTAACTGCTTTCTCTTTCAAAATTAGTTCTAAGACCTTGCATATAATTGAGGTCAAACTAATGGGCCTGTAGTTTCCTGGACCACTTTTTTCCCTTTCTTAAATATAGTTACCTTATGACTGGAGAATGGCAAATATAGTATGACCCCCAAGTTTACAGATTCATTAAAAATTCTCGCTATTGGGCTTTCAATTTCATGTGCCAATTCATTTACTATTCTTGGATAGAGATTATCCAGGGGGCCCAGTTTGGTCCCATTAAGCTGTTTGGCTTCCACCTTATATGTGGTCATTTCTACTTCCTTATCATTGTTCTCATTAGCCACTCTGCCACTGCCCCCAACCTCCTTATTACTCTTACTAAAAACTGAAACAAAGTATTGGTTTAGGTGTTGGGTCATACCTAGATTATTTTTAATCTCCACCCCATCCTCCTCTTCTTTCCTTGTTTTCCTTTTATTTATATGTCTAAAGAACCTTTTACTAATGGTTTTAATTTCCTTTGCAGGGTCCAACTTTGTCTGGCTTTTGGCAGTTCTCACTTTTCCCCCCTATACTTTCTTACCTCCAAGAGGTAGCTTTCTTTGCTGATCCATCCCTTGTAGGTTTTCTGCTTTCTCTTAATAACCTGTTTCAGATGCTTGTTCACCCAGTGTGGTCTGCAACCCTTCCCCACAAATTTTTCCCCTTGCTTGGGATGCAGGCTTCAGAAAGTTCTACCTGTGCTTAACTTTAAGTGATTAAAGGACAGCAAGCAGTCATACAGAATACGATGGCCCTCTTTTGCTCCAATATAAATATCACACCCTTAACACATAAGAGTATTGTTCTTTACAAATATAGGAAACATTCCAACCACAATAAGCATCAAAATAATACTTAAAAAAAAATTCACATTGGGTATTTTTAACGTTAGAATCGTGACTACAGTTGTGTGACGAACACTGGAAATGAGATTGAATGAAAGCTGAAAGGGAAAGACTGACTACACCATATATGCATGCTTAAACTCAAGAAAGCATTCTGTCAGCACATGTAATCTATAATGTATTGTTACTCATATTACATAATAGCACATTCTGCTTTGTTGCAATTACTGAGGTGGAGTTGGAACTGCTAAACTGATATTATTTTGTATTCTATAATGTTTCAGAAATAATAATTACTAACAGCATGGTTCAGTGAAAGAAAAAACAGTTACATGTTTTCAGGCTGAAAGCTTACATGCCATATAATTTAAGGGAGCTAATCTTGACAGAGAAGCCAAAGATTACCCACACTGCGTAGCTCAGACTCTAAGATCTGAACACATCCAACCCAATCTTTATTAATAAATCTCAGACACCTCTCCAGTCTGCCCCACAAGCTGATATCAGATGAACTCAATCTAGTACATTAAGTCTGTCCACTGAGTGACACACCCTGCAGCTGATGAGCTATGGAAAGACAGAAGTCCTACAATACACTATTTTCCAGTTTTAAAAAAAAAAAAAACCTTCCCAAACTTTGATAAGATAGAGTTAATGTTGTAAGTTAAAAGCCATCAATAGAAGGAAAAATGACTATACTTCTAAAACCAAATACTCTGAAGTGAGGAAATCCAATGATACAGTTTCCACAAACAAATTAATCACTGCCCACCATCCACATAATGGAGATAGAGAAAAATACTGTAGCTATTAAAACAGCCTTAGAAATCATCTTATAAGTCACTGGTTACCAGTGAAAATGTGATACGATACATGATGACTCCCTTTCTCACTTCCGTGGAAAATAAGCTCAGTCCAGCCCTGTTTTGGTGATGGGGTACTCCTAGGTTTAAGATCAGTGGGCCAAATTCTGGTTTCAGTTATTAGCTTCAGTTGAGAAACTTGAGATTTACACCAGAAAAGCAGATATTAGAATCTGTCTGAATACATGTAGAATAGTTAGGGCAAGGAAGAATATTAGTTTCATCTGGAGGATCAGACTTCAACTTCAGTGGAATGATGGGTATGGGGCAGAGAAATTTCTGAACTATATTGCGGGAATAAGAACTGAAATGCTGCAGGACCCTGAATACAGAAGATAGGATGGAATGAAGGAGGATTAATTTCTGGTCTGTATATTTAGGATAAGAGTTTAACAGAACAGGTAGGAGATACTAAGATTAACTAAACTGGAGTCTCTGGTTGGTGTTACAAGTGACCTATGTAGCAACAGTGGATGGTGGTTCATAAATCAATATGTAGAGTATGAAAGGGAATACTCAGGACTATGGTCAGATTGAAAGAGAAGGTTACTCACCTTGTGCAGTAGCTGAGGTTCTTCAAGATGTGTCCCCCTGTGGGTGCTCCACTTTAGGTGTTCGTGCGCCCCTGCGCTCGTAGTCGGAGACTTTTAGTAGCAGTGCCCAGTTGGGTCGCACATAAGTGGTCCCTGCCTCGTGCTGCTGCAGGCAGTTAACCGACGCTGTGCGACCAACCCCCCCTCAGTTCCTTCTCTACTGCAGAAACTAATAAGGAAACTCTGAAGTAGAGGGGAGGAGGGAGGGTAGTGGAGCACCCACAGGGACACACATCTCGAAGAACCTCAGTTACTGCACAAGGTGAGTAACCTTCTCTTCTTCGAGTGCTGTCCCTGTGGGTGCTCCACTTTAGGTGACTTCAGAGCAGTGCCCTCCAATGGAAGGAGGGGCTTGGGAGTTGAAGTTATGACCTCCGATAGTAGAGCGCATCCGAAGGAGGTATCAGATGTTGCCTGTTGCTCTAAGGCATAGTGCTGTCTAAACATATGGGCTGAGGCCCAGGCAGCAACTCTACAAACGTCCGTGATAGGTACGTTGTGCAGGGAAGCCATGGAGGCTGATAAGGCTCTAGTGGGATGTGAGTAAATCCCCATGAGGGATTGGCAGTCGCACTGACAATAGAGTTTTATGCGATTTTGGATCTACGGGGAAAGTCTTTGTTTAGCGATGGTGCTCCTTTTGGAGCATTCAGTGATGGATAGAAACAGTCTGGGTGATTTATGGGATGGTTTAGTCCTGTCTATGTAAGAAACCAATGCTATGTAAGAAGCCAATGCCCTGCGAACATCAAAATTATGAAGTGTGTAATGTGTTCTATCTGTGTGGGGTTTAGGGGTGTGGTCTGAGGGAGGCTTTATCTTCAAAGAAGACCATGTATGGGGGGGTTCCGCCATGAAAGCCCACAGCGGTCCCACACGTCTGACACATGTCATTGCCACAAAAAATGCTACTTTCATAGAACGGTGTAGCAGTGATTATGTCGTCCTGGTTCAAATGGGGAAGAGGTGATGATCTGAAGGACCGGGTTCAGGTCCCATGCTGTAGTAGACTCACATCGTTCAGGGTAGGCATTATTGAGGAAACATTGAGTCAGTGGATGGGTAAAGACGGGATGGCAATCCGCCTTGGGGTGGAATGTTGTGATGGTAGGTGGATGGATTTTTATTGAGTTCAAGGATAGGTCTGACCATCTGAGTTCTAATATGTAACACAGTATGGAGGGTAATGTCCCTGGGATGGAAGTCATCCGTTTTAGTTGGCACCAGGCCTTTACTCGTCTCACCTTCAGGGTGTATGGGCGACAGTTCATTTCTGTTCAGCTGTGTAACTATATTTTGTACCTCCTCTGAACAGGTCATCTCAAGTTCCATGAGCCATGGAGGAGCCATGCTCTGAGATGGAGTTTCTGTGGATGCAGGACAGGGCCTGAGTCCTGGGACAGCGGGTGAGACAGAAGTGGGAGTGTGATTCATGGACACACAGTCATGCTAAGGGGTAAGGATACCATGGTTTGGCGAGACCATGATAGTAGAATTACTGTGGCCCATCGGGACAGCTCTTGTGGATCACTCAGTTCAAGAGAGGAATAGGAGGGAAGGCATATAGAAGGGGAGCGTTCCACTTGAGGAGGAATGCATTGCCTAACGACTGCACACCAAGACCTGCACTGGAACAAAAATGAGGGTGTTTGGTATTTTGTGCAGTTAATAAAGGGTCTACTGTGGGAAACCCCCAGTGTTGAAATACATGCAAGAGTACTGTATTGTCGAGCTCCCTTCAAGGTCCTGAGAAATTAGTCTGCTGAGGGTATCTGCTGTGGTGGTGTGGATATTGTGTCTGATGCACCATCGTCAGGGTTTTATGGCTTGCACACAGAGGTACTGAGTGTGCTCCTCCTTGTCTGTATATATAATACATACAAGCTAAGGCTTCAAATAGCCTTGTCCTTGATGAGTGGCGGGAATTGGGAGCAAGCGTTGCGGACAGCTTGAAGTTCTAATAGGTTTATATGTCCTCCGCATCCCAGGAGTGGTCTGAATGAAGGATGCCCTCATACATATGTTGGTCGGTTTTGTCCACCAGAGAAGGGGGTCCTTTATTTTTTCCTGATATCATGGGGTGCTTGTTTATGCTGTGCCCATGTGGAACAAAGTTAATATGTAGCCTTCCTTGTAGGAAATGGATATTTAATCTGGTGTGTCTGACAGCAAATGTTGTGGCTGTCATGTGGTCAAGGAGTTGGGGGCAAGTCCTGGCAGATACCTGTGGGCTATTTCACGCAGTGGGTATGAGGCTGGTGAGAGTGAACGAACATTGTTTCAGTAGTGAGGCTATAGCCTCAATACAGTTGAGGTGGGCCCCAATGAAGTCCAGCTGTTGCACTGTTGTTAGAGTGGGCTGGTCGGTATTTATTAGGAAGCCCAGATTCGTGAAGAGGGTTACCACCTCTTCGGTGAATTGCAATGCTGTCTGCTGGGTTGACGCTTTTAGCAGGCAGTCGATTATAGTGTATAGTGTGACCATCTTGAATCGTTGTGTTTCTGACGAACTTGTTGAATTATTGGAAGTCGAGCATTGTTCTCCATCCACCAGAGTTCTTGTTAGGGGAAGTTGATGGTTGGTATGCAGCAACTTGAGAAGTAGATTGTTGTCCCCTCAGGATCTGTGTCTGTGACCCTGTGATTCAAATCGCCACTGTTGTTGTGAATACATTGGCCAGTGGTATCATTGGAATATAAAGTAATTCCTCTGTTTCCTCTTCGGTTTGGGGTTATAGGTTCCCAAGGACTGGAGAGTTGCTCATGAGTCCGTGAATGAGTGGAGTGAGTCATCTGTCTTTTTGGTGAATAATTTGGGCTGGCAAGTCTTCCACTGTGAATTGCACCTCTTCGGGGAACCCAGAAAGATAGAGCCATGAGGCCCTTCTCATTACAACTACCGTCGACACAGATGCTGCAGCCCTGTCCTCAGAATCAAGTGCTGTGAATTGTTCTCCCTTGTCCTTGGCAATAAAATTAATCAATTTGGACATTTTTGTGTAGTTTGTATAGTTGTATTTTGTTAGTAATGTCGCATAGTTGGCTATGCGGAGGTGAGGGGTAGCCAATGAGTAAGATTTATTGCTAAAGCTGATCAAGTCTTTTCCAGTCCTTATCATAAGTTGTGTTTCAGAACTGTTGTGCATGCCACATCACTGGACTGCGTCTATCACTAAGAAATTAGGCGCTGGATGTGAAGTCCACGCCCTTTGTTGGTACACACCTCCTGTCGGACCTCCGGCCGGCTGGAGGGGCAGCCGCAGGGGTCCACAGAATGACCCTTACAGGGTCCATCAGTGCCTCCTTCGTGTGAAGGGCAAATTTTTATTTTATTTATTTATTTGTTTTTAAACGAAGCGGATGTATGCAAAACAAAATCCACTAGCCCATGCTGTATCACGGGGACCTCCTCAAGGGAGATGTCCAGAGAGGACCACCCTCTTAAATAAGCCATGGAACAGTTTGAAATCATTCCCTATATTAGGGGGAAGAGGTATAAACGTGTCCTCTGTGGACAATGATGGCAAGTGGGTAGGTAATGTCCCCTGCAGGGGCAGAGGTTCTTCCTCCTCTTCCCCTGGTACCACTGAGTGTGCTGGTACAGAAGCTGTGTGGAATTACTGTGTGCTGGGTCTGGCCGTGGCGGGCAGTCCGTGGTGGGCAGTCCCCACTTGTGTGGGGCGTATGACCCATGGAGTCCAGTATGCCCATTAAGATGGGAGCGGCATAGCGGGTCCCCATACCACTGTATGTACCTGGGGACAACATAATATGCCCCAGGAGGGACTCCTGGGTTGACTAACTCCTGACGGATAGGAGCCGATGGAGGTATAGCTCCCTGTTCTTCCTCATCTTCCTCCTTCAACTAAGGAGCGAGACAGTGAGTGGTGTTGGGGACGCAGAGAAACTTGGTGCCAAGGTTATCATTCTCATATCAGTACCTCGAATAGGGGGATCAGGGGCAGAGCTGAATACCAGAACCCTCTGTCTGAGGAACTGCTGCTGTGCTGGTTTGATTGGCCCCTGGGGCTGCCTCCTTGCCAGTGCGAGGTCTGCAGAGGGGAAGGCAGCGCTGCTGGCTGCACCTCTGCGTGTGTTGGGTGCGCCTTTGAAGAAGCCGCCTTTTGTAACGGCGCAACGCCACTGTTTGTAGATTGCAGTGCGGAGGCACACCGTTATGGTTTCCCCTTAGCGCCTGTGTTGGAGCCGGCTCTTGTAGAGTCTCTGGCTCTAGCGGTACCGCGATTTTCCGCTACTTCGGCTCCCAGTGCTGAGAGCATGGCCGGTGCTGGTATTGGATGACTGCCCGCAGAATAAACGTACATCGCGGTGCAGAGGCATGGGGTTTTGATTTTCCCTTAGTGCCTGCATCAGAGCCTGTGCCTGTAGAGTCTCTGACGCTAGTGGAACCGGCGGTGCCGGGGTTTTCCGCTACTTCGGCTCCCTGTGCCGACCACACAGCCGGTGCTGGTATTGGATGCCTGCCGATGGAGCAGCTCTGGATTGTGGCATGGAGGCACGGGGCTCCGAAGTCTCTGTCTGCAGCGGTGCCGTAGCTCTCAGCCACCAGAGCTCCCGGTGCTGACAGCACAAACAGCTGGTGCTATTATTATCTGCAGGACGGCTTTGGGTGGGGTTTTCTTTTTTCCCCCCTCTTCTTCTGATTCCTGTGGTGGGGACCCAGGTACTTCCCCGAGTGACGCCGGGTCCAATGCGGGGTTGGAGAAAGCACTCCTGTCCGGAGCTGCGGCTGCCGAAAGTGGTGTCCCAAGCCTCATGCCCTGGCAAAAGTCCGAGACCTCTCTACTCCCTGCCTTTCTGTGAGCCTGAGGCAATGCGACGCTTTGTTAATGCCTGCATCGGTGGCACTAACACACAAGCAGCAAACACACGGAGTGTGGCTGTCAGGGACAGGCACTCCGAACCTGGAGGCAAGGTGCTGAGAGCCCGGGAAACCGGGCATTCCTGTTGTGGGGAAGGGAGGGCTTTCGCCCTCAAAGGGCTGTGGTTCTGAAGTTCCTGGCCATGAGGGTTTTGGGGGTTTTTTTAAACCAAGGAGAAAAGAAAAGGGAAACAAGCTAAGTACCTGCTAATGAGGAAACTAAGTAACTGACTAACTAATTAACTACAAAGTAGCGAGCGCTGCTGATTGCTCCGACTCATAGCCAAGGGTGGTAGAAAAGGAACTGAGCGGGGGTTGGTCGCACAGCGGTGGTTAACTGCCTGCAGCAGCACAAGGCAGGGACCACACATGTGGGACCCAACTGGGCACTGCTACTAAAAGTCTCCGACTACGAGCACAGGGGCGCATGGACACCTAAAGTGGAGCACCCACAGGGACTGCACTGGAAGAAGAAATATAGATTAGATACGTTGAGCCATATGGGGGGAGACTGAACTAAGATACAGAATTAAAGTTAAGATTGTTTTCAGACGCTTAACTTCAAAGTTTGAGGCCTACCTTCTAGGCTTCAAAGAACGTTCCAGGTACCACTGGCTTTGCTACCATAGTGTATGTACGCAAGACAATTTCCAACAGTGGCTTCTGACTAGGGGTACTTTAAATATTTTAGAATACTTTAATATCTTTTATATTGACACTTGCATCTAATTTTCAGTGGTGCTGAGTACCTGACTTCGGTTGCAGTGGTGGATCCTCAGCAGATCTAGAAGTCAGACCCAAGGTCTCTCAAGTTAGACACCCAAAAAACTCACTATTTTCTTAAAAAAACATTTTCAAGTTAACTCCTTGTGATACACTTTTGTTCTCATGGTATTACTTACAGCCCACATTGACTTCACCAACAGAGATAGTGAATTCCTTGTGCCTTAGCTGCGAGGCAGGACTTTAAAACATGCATGTGCAGAGCTTGTCAGTTCCTTGAAAGATAGCTATTTCGCACCCAGACTTTCAAAAATCTGCAGAGAATCACACTGCCTACAACTCCCAAACAACTTCTCCAATGATCTATAAAATATCCAAAAAACTGTTCATGAAGTTCACAGAGGCTCAACGTTTTCTGTCTAATAATTCCAAAGTTTCCCAGCCAGCTTTTATAAAAGTAGTTCTCCTATAGAAGATATCTAATAGATAAAGCAACTTAGAAGTTTTTGAACCAACCCATTTTGGAACTATGAGAAAAGCAAAAGAATGTAAGAGCTTTCACAATGAGGGAAACCACCATTAATTCTAAAGCCCATCTCAGAAAGGGCTCATCTGCTTAACCAGAAATTTAGAAAAAAAATAAAATAACCAACACTCATGCTCTGCCACAGACCACAAATGAGGATTTAAATTCAGAAAGTCTGAGTGGGTTAAAGTTGTGCTTAAACAGCAAATGCATACCGTCTTACAACTTTTTGATTTGTGGAATGTGTAAAATCCACAGACAAACTCGCATTGCTTATAATTTCTGCAAGATCTCAAATGGACCTTGTAATATTCACAAACATTATCAGAGTTCCCTGAAGTTCAAACCTTCACATCTAATAATTCTAAACTTCTACACCCAACCATAATAAAAATGTCCTGTGCACTGATTTTCATTGATTACCATCTCTTGTCATATGCATTTGTGAGGAGTACAGATTTATTATGGGAAACTGGTCAGCCTTTAGGTTGACTGGCTCATAGCTACACACCTGGCCCTCAAAAGTTCTGGAACCATATTGTTTATCAAAAGAAATGATCAATACATAAATCAATTTTCCCCTCACAAAAGCAACATTGTTCTAGTTTAGGCACCAGTCATAGGAGGACAATAAAAGCAGTTCTATGGACCATGGCTAGGTGGGTCATAGAGTTGCATCTTATTTACTCCAGGGAGTCTTCAGGGTCAGAACACTAATGTCTGGGGAGGAAACATCCAAACCAATTTTATTAACTAAACTAAATAATTAAGCGAAAGCATAAAACACATAAAAGCAAATCAAATGACAAGAGAGTGGGTTATAGCAAATCAAATTAATCGAAGCATCAGCTTGACAACAGCGAATCAGCCAACAAGTCCTTCATGAACTCTGTATAATCTGGGAAGGCAGCAGTCTTGTTTAGCTATCAGCATAAAAATAATAGGGGCCTTATCAATCTCAATACCAATCACTATATATAGATTCCAGCCAAACAGCTGATATAGAGAGAGTCAAAACACTCCCAGGTTGAAGCTAATGTTAGCTTTGATGCCAATTAAGGTAGCCTGCCCATATAATTAAGGGATATTCAACGTTGTTTATAACTCCAGTTGTAACCCTAAAACAAGAAATAACGAGTTAGAGGCATCCCTGTATTAATAAAGATTGGAAAACAAAAACAAACCAAAAAGCTGGTACTTAGACCACTCAGGTATGGTCTAGACAGTAATTGGTCCTGCCATGAGGGCAGGGGGCTGGACTCGATGACCTCTCGAGGTCCCTTCCAGCCCTTGAATCTATGAATTATGTAGGATGCTGGTCTCAACTTTTGTGGTTTCATCCATTTCCAAGACAGCACATGGTTGAGAAGATTAGTCAATGGGCCAATTGGCTCTGACTTTTAAAGCCTACAGACTTGCTAGCTGATTCGAGATTACTTGCTTGTAGATGTTGAATCTGAGATGTTGCTGGACTCCTACCCCCAAGCGGACAGCTCGGAGGGAGGAGGAAGCACAAGGCTCCATCAAGCATGGTGGCATTGCAGAGCCAGAGGCCAGCAACCAATGGCCACTGCAGTAACAGCCACAAAAGTGGTCACTGCAGACAAACGAAACCGAAGCAAACCTTGTTCCTTATATGCAGCTTCTGAAAATGGCGAGCTGTCTGGTTCCTCCCCCCTTGCCACTCCTCGCAGGAGCTTCTTTGGAAATCAGAATAGGACACTCTTCTGAGGTCACTAACAGCACCAACAGGGTCCGACTAGGTCACTTTTAGGCAAATGAAGAACCTCCCCATTCTAGTACCTTCAGGCTGGGAAAGTCCACAGATCCAAAAATAAACCCAGTCAGTCAATCAGCGGGTCTGTAGGTATTTTGAGACATTCGAGATCATGGATCTCAACCATCCAAAAAGTCCTGACTCAAAAATAATTTTTTTTAAAAACAAACAAAATACAAAGCTAGCAAAAAGCTGGAATTGAAATCAAAAATTCACTCAGCCATGCCCAGAGAGGAACTGCATCTGTTTTACAGACAAATGCTTATAACTTCTCCTTATATTTTGGTACTCAGAAGACCAACTCTGAAAAGGATTTTTTTTCCCAACATACACAAGATCTGGGAGAACGGATAGATTTTAGCAATCAGAGTAAAAGTCCTTTCCCTCCTAAAAATCAGTTTGAGGGTTCAATTTTTATATGCAGGCCTGTCTGCCTCACACATTGCAAATGAGCCCATCATGCAGTATCTAGGGCCTAGTTACATAACAAAGATTCACCATGAACTCTTCCTACATGAAGTAGGACCTGAACTTTTCACTCTCTCTTTTTTTAAAGTGATGGGTGTATTTATCCAGAAGAACTCTGCTCTGATATAGGAAGAAAACTGGTGCAAAGAGCCGAGTCTTGCAGTGTACCCTAACATGTAAAACTTAGCACTCAGACTGATCTGAAGTTTCACAAGAACAGCCCTCCCATCAAGAATTCTACTGTCCTGAGAGCGCTAAGCAGCAGTGCCCCCAGACCATTGGAGATGCCTTCAGAGGGCGTGAAGGAAGAGAATATGTGACTTTGGGGCTTTAAAGAAAAGAACCAGCCCCTTGCAATTGATCCAAAGTTGAATGAGGATCAGTACTGGGTGTCAAGTATCACAGTGGTAGCCATGTTAGTCTGTATCCACAAAAACAACAAGGAGTGCGGTGGCACCTGAAAGACTAAGATTTATTTGGGCATAAGCTGTCGTGGGTTAAAAACCCACTTCTTCAGATGCATATTTAAGGTGCCATGGGACTCCTTATTGTTTTAGTACTGGGTGTAGAGCACTGGTGCTATGGGTTTGGCCTGTTCTGCTTGGGAGGCACCCAAGTGAAGGACAAGTTTCAATTTCCACATGGCCTCTCTCAGTCCCAAGTAGAACATATTACAGTAGACTAGCCTGAAGCTAATGTGAGCAATGGTCACCATGGATAGGGTATTTATATGAGTGGTAGGGGGTGCAGCCTACTTGCCAGTAAAAGATAGTGAGAAAACTTTCCAAGATACTGTTGCTATTTGGGTTTATAAGAGCAACCAGTATATTCAAGTGACCCTGAGACTGTCAATCAACTCAGCTCTTTACTTTCCTCAAAATACTTTCCATTTCACTATCTCCATCTTTCCTGAATTTAATAGAAGCCAGCTGTCATTTGTCTAGGATCCAGTTTCCTTTAGACAGTGGGACGGGCATTCTCATGCTGGATGAGAAAAAACACAAAGCTGAAAACCGTCAAAATACTGATGGGCCTACTCTGTCCTTGGTCTTCCACTTGTTCCTCATGTATTTGTAAAATGTTTTCTTATTACCCTTTATGCCCCTAGCCAATTTAATCTCATTTTGTGCCTTGGCCTTTCTATTTTTTTTTTAATATATTCATCCTTCGTAATTTGACCTAGCTTCTACTTTTAGGATTCTGAATTTCAGGTCATTGAAGATCTCCTAGTTAAGCCAGGGTGGTCCCTTACCATACTTCCTTTCCTACGCATTGAGATATTATTAAGGGCACAAGAGCAAACTGTCTCTTTAAAAAACTGCCCATTCTCCTTAACTCTTTTTTCCCTTAGATTTGCTTTCCCCAGGATCTTACCTACCAGTTCTCTGAGTTTGATAAAGTCTGCCTTCTCGAACACCTTGATCTTTATTTTGCTGTTTTCCCTCCTAGCATTCCTTAGAATTGTGAACTCCATCGTTTCATGATCACTTTCACCCAGGCTGCCTTCCATCTTCAAATTCTCAAGTAGTTCCTCCCTGTTTGTTAGAATCAAATCTAGAACAGCCTCTCCCCTACTCGCTTTCTCTTCCTTCTATAATAAAAAGTTGTCTCCAATGCATTCCGAGAACTTGTTGGATAATATGTGCTCTGATGTGTTATTTTACAAATGGATGCCTGGGTAGATCAAGTCCCCCATTACCACCAAGTCCTGTTCTTTGGAGGATTTTGTTAGTTGTTTAAAATAAGCCTTATCCATGTCTTCTTCCTGGTTAGGTGGTCTACTGCTGACCCCCTACCATGACATCACCCTTAGTTTGTTTGGTTTTTTTACTCTTTTTATCCTTACCAAGAGAGGCTTTCTACAGGTTTGCCTCCCACTTCTTTCTCAACAGCAGTGCAACTATATACATCTTTGATATACAACACCTCCTCCCTTTTTTCCTTGCCTCTCCTTTTGAACAAGCTGTACCCTTCTATACCAATATTCCAGTCATGTGAATTATCCCACAAAGTTTCTGTGATGCCAGCATTTTAGCAGCATGTTGTCAGTCTCCTCATGCTGTGAACATATTCACAGTAGCCCCATGAAAGTTCCAAGACTGCTGGTGGAGCAGCTGTTCACTACCCACAGAGACCTTGCTATTACAGAAGAGTATTCTGTTTTCAGTTCCTCAGTTGCCCCTTTATAAACATGGGTCTCCATGCAACAGGAATGTTTTATACATCAGGGCTTGCTCTCACACACAAATACACATGCACACCCAGAGTTAAACAGCTGACAGGTTATGCACCAGAAATACCAAACTCCAATTAAATGATATAGTCAGGATAAACAGGGGATTCCTAGTGTAAGATGTTATGCACATCCAATTAAAAATATACATTTCTCAAGTGTGGGGGGGGTGGAAGGGCAGCTGTCAAACTGCAGTCTTAGGACAGAAGGAATGTACAGATTGTCTGTGATTATAAGTGTTAATTGAGGGTGCTCCCTGTCCACAAGGCAACAATTAGAGCCAGTTGACAATTACAATATATTCAGATTCCCCAATATTTCACCATCTCTGGAACTCGGGTAATAAAAAAGTACCAGTTTACTAGCTCAGTATATGGAGCCCCATTCTGGAAAGCATTGCACAAATGTAGTTCTTATTAAACATCACCGCTTCAGCCTATTGTACCATAAAGGACCCCCTTGTGGGTCCTGTAAAGGGCACACCAACTTCAGTGGGACTACTCACACGGACTAGGGATTTGCAAGAACAAACCCATGGTTAGTATTGGAACTGAGTGAATAATTCACAATTATGCTTTAAATAATTTAACTTCTCTTTGTGCTCACAGCATATCCACAATCAGATCATGATTTCTGCAAATGTATTAATTATGGAGCAAATCCCTGCCCTACACCTCTGTGTCTCAGTGGCTTCCTAAGAAGCAGCAGCCAGTGTAGTTCCACCTGCTTCATGCAGGATTTGTTGCGCTGGTGGCTGTGAGGGAGGGGCAAGACTTGAGGAATTTCTGCTACATGGATCCTCCTGTTCCTCATAGACAGATACATAAAGGGCTACAGCAACTACTCCAACCACTGGACTGCAGCAGCCTTTATAGAGCCACTTCACTGCCTGAAGGGGTGGAGAGAATTCTTCCCCTTCCTGCACATCCACCCATGGCCTGGCCTGTGTGCTTGACAGGGTGTTGAGCTCTGGCTCTGACCTTATGCTATTTAGATGACTATTTTTGAAGGTATTCACTGGATGAACCAATGAACATTCTTGTTATAGAGAAATTCCTCTCTTGGAATCATGTGGTTATGAGAATTGCAGTTTTCCTTTACACATATATTTCCAGACTTCACTGTTGCTGAGAAAACATGAACTTTAATGGCTCAGAAGCCAGAAGGCAAATAAGACCCCAAATGTATTATTTTTAATATCCTGTCATTTGGGGGGCCAGACTTGTGATTTTTGAATATGTGGGGTTGGCATGACAGCACTACAAATTCAAGTTATGTTGCCTATTTTCAACTAGCCAGAGAAGATATGTAGTATTGTTTCTATTCCCTATTACATATACTCACAGGTGGGAATTTCAAAAACTCTTTTTCCATAAACACGTGGCACGTGCTACTTTAAAATTCATTTTCCATGGACATTTGTTGCTTATGGAAAGCAAACAGGAAAGGGGCATCAGAATAGCAGAAGCAAATTCTTTAAAAATTTCACCTGATTTTAGCAGACTTTCATTTTTTATCCAGCTGTAGCTATTAATCAGCACAGTAATTATTCAAATTACTGTTAACCAAAACTTTTCAGGAAACGAGTGCTATAAAATTAAGAATGAAGTCAACAGGATCCCATAGAAATTGCGCTTAAAAGAAGAATTAGTAGAAAATGAGATCCTTTCTATAGATTGTTATAGAATTCAGTGGTATAGTTTGAAACAGATATATAATTCTCTATTGAACTCTGTGGAATGGGTCAAGTTAATCATGCCTTCTATAGGCCTTTTACATGTGGGCATTTTTAAATACTCAAATATTAAATGAAAAGAATCTGCTTTAAAAAAGGCTCAGAGGTATATTGTGTGTGTGTGTGTGTGTGTGTGTGTGTGTGTGTGTGTGTGTGTGTGTGTGTGTGTGTGTGTGTGTGTGTGTGTGTGTCACAGACACACAGATTGAAAGGTCAAGACCTCTGCTGGCCTATGCTGGTGTATGTGTGTTGAGGGAATAGATGGAAATGAATCAAACGTGTTTGGGTTGGTTTTTTTTTTAATATCCTCTCCCTCCCCCATCCTTTCATACACATTTTGGTGTATGTCTACTTCAGCAGAAGGGAAGAAGCAGCTGAGCTGGTATCTTTAGCACTGGCAACAAGGCGGAATGTTCTGAAAATGGAAGCCAGTTCATATTAAGGTTGGAGTTATATAACGGTTCAGTCAGTCCAACAAATCAAAGTGCGAGGATTAGCATCGTCAGATTAGAAATTTTGGCATACTGTACAGTTAGAGAAGTTACTGTACAATGATTATGCAAATTAGATACTCCGAATCCGAGTGCAAAAAAATAGCATACAGGGGAAATGAATGGTATGTCAGTAACTAAACAGTATTCTTGCATTCTGCCTGCCAATTGACTAGGATAATTTCTCTCTGGGGTACATTTGACATGGACATCAGTTCACATGAGCATATCTACTGGACTAGCATTACAGGTTGGCTGTCTAAGCCTGACACCTACTGACTAGGAATTCCATGCCTATAGCTATAGATTATATAGATATCACACACACACTTACTTCTGACATAATGGAATACGTTTTCAACAGCACATTTCCCCAGATTACATCACCTCCACTGCCAAATTCTGTGCACTATCCTTTATGAAAAATTCAGATTCCCACTATACATTAATGCTGCACCCACCCTCTTAGATGAATTACATAAAAAAAAGACACATTCCCTAGGCCTTAATATATTATAGATTTTGATGGTCTAGTACAGAGTATTTATTGTCCTTGTATTATACAAGCAATTTACTTTAAAATGTGCATCCTAGAGCAAGCAATCTGTGTATTTCAACACACTACTATACCCTAGATAGCTGTTGGCCATCTGATCAGCGCAGTGCCAACATTTGATTTTCTCTTGTTTGCCTAAGTCTTGCCCACCCTGTGTATTGCCTGGATAAAGCAGGGTTTTTTCTGTAGTAAATCACTCTTGGATTATACGCCCTAGTTACAGTCACTCTCTCTCACACACACAATATTGCCGGAAGAATGTGAAGCCACAACATGACATATATAGAGATTTTTCTCCTTGTAAGATTCCAGGCTATAAATATATTAAGTAAGCCTTTTTGCTTGCAGTATTGCTGCCTCAACTTCTGTTGGCTTAGTAACATGTTAAGAACAACTCTAAAAATGTAATTTAATTTGAAAATTAAATATCTTCATTGGTATTTAATTGAAGGCATCACCTTTCTCACTGGTGAAGCATTATCAGAAGGAAGTAATTTCAAAATGTGCTTAGAGGTCTTCCACTGCTCTAAAGTAGAACTGGTTGCCATAGCAACTGGCATACCACCCTCTATTTGTTCCAAATAAATGACATATCAATATGCAGCTGCAATATCAGTGGATTCTATTTCTGCTAACACAGAACACAGCTATGTACCTCAAAACCTATTGTTACCATCTTGATTATACTCCAATATTTAAAAAAACCTAATATGCATTTTAGAGTTTTAAAATAATGGAGTACAAAGTGGGTATTTCATTTTCTGCTAAGCATATGTTGCCTGTTACAATGACCTTGACTTCCAATTTCATAATTTACTCTTGGGTGAAAGAGAATGTGCAAGGGGCATATTCCCTTTACGTCAGGCTTTTTACATTGTAAATTAGATTTGTCTGTCTTACCCACCAAAGCAGCAAATCCAATTCTGTATTACATCATCATCAGAGAACTGCTGTTATATGCGGTCTACAGGATTATTGATTTGGAAATCTAACATCTACAAAATGCTAAACTGGCCTATTTAGATAAGCACGGGATTTAAACATCAGCTGATCTCCCTAGTTATGTACCAGGGCTAACAGTACTAACAAAATGACTTCCAGACAGCTCTGGAAAGATGACAGGAGACTGGTGCATGTTTCCAAAGATTTTGCCAGACACTCAGATAATAAAATTATTAGAATTTGATTATGCTTCTACAGATATCAATGGTCATTTTACAATTGACTTCAGTGGGAGCAGGATTGGGTTCATAGCCCCTTCTCTTTCAACCTCTCTGCTTGCAAAATAATATTTCTGTTAAATAAGCATATTCAGTGTACCACGGAGTAGTAAATTAAGAAGGGAAATAGTCATCCCACAATTAATGTCACTTAGCATTAAAAAATGGAAACGGGGGTGTGGGGGAGAGTCACTGTGCTATGATAAACAGAGCTTCAGGAACTTTAACAAGGCTGGCTGGTATTCAAGGTCCTCCAAGGTTCTCAAAAGCCTGAGTGACTGCTTTAAAAAAAAAATCAAGAGAATACAATTAGATAAAATGGTGAATTTGCTTTAATGCCACACTTAACCCTTCATTTGTTTTCTGTTTGCAAAAAGTTACAAGTAAAATGAACACTTGTGTACATATGTGGCAGAAAAGAGATTCTTGCTGGAAATATTCATATAGCCATCTTGATACTAACAGATATTCCACTGGTTTATACAAGCACTCCTGTTTATCAAAGAAGTTTTGGTCACACAACTAGAAAACAAACAATAGCATAATTTGAGTGACCATTCATTCAGCACAAAGAGCAAATTGTTTCTTTAATTATTCATACCACACACAACTGGTTCATGAGAAATTCATAGGCTGTAATACATTCAAAAATAACATGAAAATTTGTAAAAAATCAAAGACCATGCACAGATCATTCAAATTAAGAGGATTATACTTACCAGCTAGGTTACTCACTCCAGGCCAACTATACATATAAACTGATGGGGTCTAAATTAGCTGTTACCACTCAAGAAAGAAATCTTGGAGTCATGGATAGTTCTCTGAAAACATCCACTCAATGTGCAGTAGCAGTCAAAAAAGTGAACAGAATGTTAGGAATCATTAAGAAAGGGATAGTATCAGAGGGGTAGCCGTGTTAGTCTGTATCCACAAAAACAACGAAGAGTCCGATGACACCTTAAAGACTAACAGATTTATTTGGGCATAAGCTTTCATGGGTAAAAACCCACTTCTTCAGATGCATGGAGACTTCAGATCCATGCATCTGAAGAAGTGGGTTTTTTACCCACGAAAGCTTATGCCCAAATTAATCCGTCAGTCTTTAAGGTGTCATCGGACTCCTCATTGTTATTAAGAAAGGGATAGATAATAAGACAGAAAATATCATATTGCCTTTATATAAACACATGGTATACCCACATCTTGAATACTGTGTGCAGATGCGGTTGCCCTGTCTCAAAAAAGATACATTGGAATTGGAAAAGGTTCAGAAAAGGGCAACAAAAATGATTAGGGGTATAGAACAGCTTCAATATGAGGAAAGATTAATAAGATTGGGACTTTTCAACTTGGAAAACAGCTGAATAAGGGGGGACATGATAGAGGTCTATAAAATCATGACTGGTTTGGAGAAAGTAAATAAGGAAGTGTTGTTAACTCCTTCTCATAACACAAGAGGTAGGGGTCACCAAACAAAATTAATAGGCAGCAGGTTTAAAACACACCAAAGGAAGTATTTCTTCACACAACGCACAGTCAACCTGTGGAACTCCTTTCCAGAGGATGTTGTGAAGGCCAAGACTATAATGGGCTCAAAAAAAGAACTAAATAAATTCATGGAGGATAGGTCCTTCAGTGGCTGTTAGCCAAGATGGGCTGGGATGGTGTCCCTAGCTTCTGTTTGCTAGAAGCTGGGAATGGATGACAGGATGGATCACTTGATGATTACCTGTTCTATTCATTCCCTCTGAATCACCTGGCATTGGCCAGTGTCGGAAGACAGGATACTGGGCTAGATGGACATTTGGTCTGACCCAGCATGGTAATTCTTATGTTCAGGCCCTGATTCAGGAAAGCACTTAAGCATGTGCTTAGATCATCCCAATTCAAAGTACTTATACGCATGCTTACAGTTAAAGATATGACTAAGACCCAGTAACAAAGAGAAGTTTACCTAGATTAGAGTTAGTGCAAAAACTGCTAAGATTTTTGAACATACTATCAAGAGTCTGACAAATTTTGAATAAAAAGAAGTAAATCAAGATAATCAGATACACAGCACCACCACAAAAATATAGAGCATTTTCGCATTTTCTCCTGTTTTCTGATCCAATGTGATACTGAAGAGTGTCATTTTGCAGCTCCCTGAAAATACATAGGGCCAGATTTTTAGAAGTATTGAGCCCCTCAACTCCCTCACATTCCTATTCTTCAAGCTCTCCCATCCCCCAAGTTCACATCTCTCTAGCTCCAGCTTTTCCTATACTGATCATATCCCATGGAAATTAGGCACCTAAATACTTTTTAAAAAATTGGTCTATACCATGCTCTATTAGATCATAAACAATCAATGCAACACACACATGACGATGTACATATGTCCAGAAAAAAGCAGTTATACGCAGTAAACCAATATATTTATTAATGGATAGTCTCATAATTTAGTTTAGTAGGACAATAATTACCATATATATTAAGACTATTAGATATTGATACTTATTAATAGCCTTTGCCAAGGTGTAATTAGCTAGAGAGGGAGATCAAATGTCATTTACTCAATATTACACACAAATCTAATTACTTACAGAATGTAATGCTTATGAAAATGTTAGATGGTAAGAAAAATCAGTAGATATTATAGACCCAATTCTATGAAGTATTGAGGACATCTTGTAAGGTCCCGACTGTCTGACTTATTGATTTCAGGATAGGAATGTTAACTGTTAATTAACAAAAAAGTTAAAATAGATTGATTATGTGTCATGTTAAAGAAACACTGAAATTCAATTAATTTGTTCATCTACGGATATTAAAGTTATTAAATTACATTTTAAAGAGTGCCAGAAATTGAACTAGCTGAGAGATGTACAGGTGGAGTGATAGCAGTATATAATATGGTACTTCCATATTATCAATCCTGTGCACTTTTAACAAATTACGTCAGTACCTAATATAACTTTATAAATTAGAGACTGACCATCTGGTTGTGCAACGAGATGTATCACAGTTTGTTACAATACATGGCTCCAGAAACTGGGTGTCACATGTATACTTGCTAGGGCCTAATTCATGAATATCCACCTTGAGCCTTCCAAGATGTGCAAGTTTGTGGACAGGTTTTAATGCAATGTAAATAAGGTGGGGAAAAATAAAGTGTTCCACATCAGGGTTACCTAAACCTGGCTCTACCAAAATGTCAAGCCTTTTCCTCAACACCAGAAAGCTAAGGGCCTTCCATTGGTTCCCCTTTTTATATGATTTTTCTCCCATGCCCAGCAATTACTCCCTTCTCCTGAGCTGCATTCACCAAATTCACTTCAGTTTTCTCCTCTCTCAAGCTCACCCATCCCCCAAGTTTCCATTCTCTCTGGCTGCAGCTACTCCAGTTTCCCCTCTCCTGATCATCTAATTTAGGAGCACAAATATTCTCCCCGCCAGGCCATCTGCACATTTTTATTTCCTCTGCCATTTCAGTTTAGAAAACTTCAATCCTTCCTGTGATACAGTACGGGATTTTGAGACAAAATTTCTCTTATATGTTAGTGCCTTATCCTGGAGTGGACCCATCAGCCTTTCAATTTGGCAATGCTTAAACATCCTGTGTCTCACTACATTTTTTATATATATCATGGTCCAAATTGCCCTCTCAGTGAACACTGCCAATCTCTTGATTACAGTGCTGTCATTCTGGGTGCCACACTTTAGGAAAGATGTGGACAAATTGGAGAGTCCAGAGGAGAGCAATTTAAATGATAAAAGTTTTAGAAAACCTGACCTAGGATGAATGGTTTAAAAAAAACAAACAAACAAACAAAAAAAACCCTGGGCATATTTAGTCTTAAGAAAAGATGACTGAGAGGGGACCTGATAGCAGATATGTTAAGGGCTGTTACAAAGAGGAGGGTGATCAGTTGTTCTCCATGTCCACAGAAGGTAGGACAAGTAACAGGCTTACTCTGCAGCAAGAGAGATATAGATTCGATATTAGGAAAACTTTCTAACTGTAAGGGTCAGCTCTGGAATAGGCTTCCAAGGGAAGTTATGGAATCTCCATCAATGGAGACTTTTAACAACAGACTGGACAAACATCTGTCAGGGATGATTTAGGTTTAGTTGATCCTGCCTTGCTGCAGGGGATTGGACTTGAGGCTGTCTTGAGGTCCCTTCCAGCCATACATTTCTATGATTCTATGGCGTTGCATGAGAGTGACGGAGAAGAGACTTTAGCTCATGGTATTAATGCGTCTTACTTGCTGTGCTTACGCACAAGAGATATAAATCAGAGCTGGTTGGAAAAACTTCAATGAAGCCATATTCCCTCAGAATATGAAGTTCCATTAAAGTCAAAACACTTCATGTAATCGGGTCATTTCACGGGAATTTTGTTTTGGAAGAAAAATCACAAAAAGGGTCCCGATAAAGTTGAAATGTCCTGTTGCAACCTTTTCAGGGGTAAATGTTTTGAAGTGACTTGTTCAGAATTGGTTAAAGTTTTAGATTATATATCATACCAATCAATATTTTGTGTGTGTGTCTGTCTCTCTCTTCCCCACTCCTCTCCACCAAAAATCTTGTTGATAGTAGAATGTAGCATATCGCCGAACCACATCAACTGTGTTTAATGACCCCCCAAACTCAAAATGTAACTGTACTTTAACTAAAATGTCCTGAATTGTTAGAACACAAGGAGGCCTGGCCCATTCAGTCAACTCTCTTTGCTCTCCAAGAGATGCCAGTAGTCAGCTCCCACCTCTTCACAGGGCCTACATCACAGTACTCACTCAGGATGCAGGACACTAGGGTTCTATTCCTACTGTGCCTGATGTGAAAAGGTATCTGAACTTGGGTCTTCCACACTCCAAGTGAGTGTTCTAACCACTGGGCTAAAAGTTATAACACACCCTAGTTCAACATCAATCCATCCGTCATCTTAGGAAGTGGCATGTCAAGAAGGATTGTATAACAACCTTCTCTTCTTCTGGCATTTCGCGCAAAAAACTTACTCAACTTTATGACAGAAAATCCCAAGCAAAAAGTAGGTGCTTAAATCCTGTTTGGGGGCCAGGGCTTAGGCCACGCACTCCCTCTCCTTGGCATTTCCTACAGGCTAGCTTAGGCACCTCCCCACTCAGCATACTGCCTTTCTTAGGCATCTAATTCTCCCCATGCATTGTATAGGGAGCCTGGGCACCTAACAGCATTTCAACACTTACAACCCTTTGTGACTCTAGCCCATGGTGCTTTCTTATCAAGCAAATCTGCTTCCCGAGCTGCACTCAGAAACGTTCCACAATAATTAATATGGATTACAATTTATGTAACTCTTAAATACAATGATATTTTAGATACATGAGGCTTTCCCCCCAGAAATTGCTGCGTAACAGGTAAGAAAATTCTTCAAGTAATACACAGTTAA
The DNA here is from genome assembly GCA_033296515.1 of Macrochelys suwanniensis. Taxonomy (NCBI): domain Eukaryota; kingdom Metazoa; phylum Chordata; order Testudines; family Chelydridae; genus Macrochelys; species Macrochelys suwanniensis. The sequence continues at coordinate 131,590,170 of CM065776.1, read as the reverse complement.
AATATTTTAAAATATACCTTATGTAAATAATTCCATCCAGGTTTGGAAAGTAAACTGATCATTTATTCAGTAAATGATTCAACTGAATCCTCCCCCATCCCACCCACACACACTAATTAGCACTGTGAACACACACATTCAGCAGACTGTAGTAATTTTAAGAAGTTACAGATTTTGTAGACATCTAATATATAGAGAGAGATGCTTGTAACAGGTCACACATTGCCAAGTGAAACAATTAATTTCCACATTCTCTTCTGGCTAGAATGACATTGAAAATGTCATTTCTTGTGACTCACTGTATATAGGTGAAAAGAATCCCTACTTTGACCTTCTGGTGATCTTTGCAGAAAGAGTGAGTAATTAAAAAAAAAAAAGAGACCCCAACCATTCAAGTTCCCTTTCATATGTATTAAGAGCAGCAATGGTTCTATTCTGAATGTGAAAGTGGGTTTGTACAATTATGTTTATTGACTCAGTGATTTCCAGATTCTTTGACCAAAACACAACTAAGAAGATGCAGAGCTGGTTGTTAAAGGAAACAAATTCAGCTGGGTATCTAAGAGTCAAGTTGATGACACACAAAAAGGAAAGAAGTCAGCAATACAGATTCTGATCCCCTGATCGTCAAAATTATTAATACGTAGCTAGAAAAGAATTCAATTCACTCAGAGCCATGGTAGTTCAGCAAGGCAAAAGCAGATCTGTGTTCTAAATCCTGTTGCGAGTCTATGGAATAAGAAGGCATAGCTTTGCCACTACGTTTCTAATATAAGTCCATGATCAAACACACCCTAGTACATGAATCATATTATCTTAGATGGTGTCATGTAAAGATTGATTTTATCAGTAATAAATAAATGAGTTGACATTTTTGGCTACAATCTTGATATATAACATTGACATCCTCAGGAGATTTTCATTTTTCTAACCTGGCAACCTCATACAAAATGTGGCTGGCTCAGAAAGATAAAGTTCAGTTCTACACTGAAGCACCACTAAGTAAGAGTGGCATCTGGTTAGACCCACTTCCTGTGTAAATTCAGAGATGTATGTTTATATTAGGCAAAATAAAGCCCACCACTTTTTTTTTTTAAACCCAGTGGCCCAAAATTACTTTTCACACTCAGTGCCCTATAAACAAACAATATTGCTGTTGTGATATGACCCTTTTTTTAAACTATTGAAATGGTATGGCAAAATTATTTACTCCTGGGGGAATTCTGCACCACTGCACATGCACAGAATTCATGTCCCCAACAGATTTCTTTGCTTCCCCACAGAAAAATGACTTTCTGACAGGGAATCAAAGGGAAGCTGCAAGAGCAGTTACGCACACTCCCTAGCTGTGCAGGTACATTGTCTCAGGCACTCAGAGCAGCCAGCGGAGAGGTAAATCACTGCAGGGCTGCGGACACCCCAGCCAGTGGCTCCAAGCCTGAGCCAGAATCAGCTGCTAGTCCCAGCTAGGCTGGAGGTAGGGGAGGACGGGATTTCCTCTTCCACTGCAAAGAGTGGCTGGGGCTATGTCGGACCCTTTCCCCTGCAGCTGCAGGAAGCTCAGCATCCTCCCCTGCTTCCTGCCCACATTGCTGCTCAGCTGTGGGGGGAGGGGTCACTGTATGGGGAGCTGCTCCATCCTCCCAACCCCATGCATCCGGATCTCCCATACTCAGACACGCCTGCCAAGCCTCACCCTGTACACCTAGAACCCCCTAGTCCTCCATACTTAAACCCCACCCCACTGAATCTCAACCCCTGAATCTGGAGGCCCCCTATGCCCAGACCCCTGCCTCCCCTACCCTTGCACCCAGACCATCCCCACTGAGCTCCCTGCACTCAACCCCCCACGCTGAGAAGCCCCGCCCCTCTGCACCACCGAGCCCCCAAATCCAGACCCCCAACTAGCTGAACCCAGACCCGCACCCCACCAAGCCCCACTCCCCCCAGCACCCAGACCCCCCAGCTGAGCCCCAACCACTTTCACCTGGAAGCTCCTGCAGAGTCCCATTGCCCCTACAACTGGAATCCTCCCCCACAATGAGCCTCTGTCCATCCAGAGCTCCCCACACCTAGACCCCCCCCCACTGAGCTGCCTGAACCCAGATTGTCTCCCACAGAATCCTCTCACCCCACACCTGGATCCCCCCACACTGAGCCCCTCCACACTTAGATCCTGCCTGGCTGAGCCTGCCTGCCCTGCACCTGACGCAGAGGGGCTGGGCTCCAGGGTGTTTCTGGGGTAGGCCCAGGCCTTGTGCTATGTCAGGGTCAGGTGCAGCCTCACTACTGAGTCCGTGTCCCAGGGGTGGGGAGGCTATAGGGTGATCTCCCACCTTCGTACAACCAGTGGCCTGTGCTCCCAACTGCCATGCTGGAGCCTCTGCATTGATTTTTTGACAAATAAAGCTTGCAGAATTTTAAAAGATTATGCACAGAATTTTTAATTTTTTGGCACAGATTTCCCTCAGGAGTAATTATTTAACTCTATTTCTACCACACATAAATAATAAAATAGCGTTGCTAGAAGCCTGAAATTGCATACTAATGAACAAGAAATAATTGAAGGTGAAAGCATCCTTCACTCTTCAATTCCATTAAAATGTTTACACTAAACTCTGCAATGTTAAGACACTAAAATTCAAAGACAAGTGTACTGCAGGCCCTGACATTACGTTACACCATCAACAAGTATTAAAAGTGAAGCGTTACTTTTTTCTTCTATTAAAGCACATTGAAAACCAAAAGCCCATTGAAAGAGACTGCAGACCACACACTGCAGAAGCCACAACCGACATCATAATCCAGCAAGATAGATACCTCCAGAACCATACTATGAAGGGGAACTGTAATAGAAAAGAAATATACATTCCAGCTACTGCTGTACATTTGAAAGATATTAGATTCGGCCTCATACTATTTCTAGGACATTTATTATTAGGTATTCTGTATACAAGTGTTTTCTCAAAACTTAAAAAGAGGGAAGCAGAACTGAAGATACAAGCTTCAACTACACAGTGAAGAAATAGCTTGAATTTCATACAGAAAAAAAAATGGTAGAAAGAGCAAAGTTTAAGAATCAAGATCTGTAGGATACTACACAGAACGCTGGATAACCATTAGAGCCCCTTCTAGACAGCAAGATTCGAAATATTCCCATCGCCGGTTAAAATGACTGATAACGCAACATGTTACAATAGATCTATTTACTGATTAATCCCCATGAAAGACAACCAAATGTGGAAAATGTTGTGCCTAGTCCCCTTCAAACAAAAACAGAATAATCTGTCCTTTGAGTCAAAGACAACCTGAACTTGCATTGGGAAATGGACAGGTTTTCTACTATTGTACAATTCGTAGAATTGACCATTTAAAGGCCCAAGTGGTCCTCAGCATGTTCCTGGGACACTCTAGCCCCATTTATCTTATGGGAAGGGTGGAATGATCATGACCCTGATTCCAGCTTGTAACCTCCATGTTGAGAATATATATCATACTCCACCTCAGGAGATAAACATTCTGTGAAGGCAGTTTCACACCCATCAAGGAAAATATGAGCAGACAACACAAAATTAAAAGCAAACAAACTTTGCCATAGAAACAAACTTTGATGTGAAAGAGGAGCTGCTGATGTCAAGTGCCCATTTCTTCACATGGGATAGTGAAGAGTTGTTGATTGGAGGGTATACGTTTAGAAGTTCACAACGGTTACATCCCCAAATACCTTTTTCAGTTGCACTGGCAACATCTCCATTCATTCCTCTAGCAAGCTTTAGAGCAATGTGTCAAATAGCTTTAGGTGCAATAGTCTGGATTCTAGTCACAAAGCTGCAGTATTTTCCCTCAGATTCAGGCCAGTAGAGCAATGCCAGTCCAACCTAGCTCCAGGAACTAATTATTAGAAACCTTCAAAGACTTTTTCCCCCTGCAGCACATCCCATCAGTAGACAGCTGTTCCTCACATATGGATCCTTCCTACTCATATTGGGCAAGTGTTAGAAGTGGATCAGAAAGAGATTCATCTGTAGTTTCCTCCAGTTGTGCTTAGAAGCACTGGCAGTCCTGAACAGCTGTTCTCAAGTATCTTTAGCAATGTCATAAATTTGTCAGTTGATCAAGTCACTGGAGAAGGGAATTGCTTTGACTTGACTGGTGGCAGCATATCCCACTAACAAAGTTGTGCCCTACATCTCAAATTAAAGTTTCCCCAATTTTGATTGGTTTGGCAGCTTTTGCTATCCACAGGTATAGCAAGTATAATGCTCAGAGGGCTTTCCTGTCTATCGCAGTGTCATTAATAACACTGTCTTCTGACTTTTTAAAGCCACATCGCTCTCACTTGAAGACTTCAATGGGTTTCTTTCATTAAGTTGATGGCTGTTATCCAAATGGCTCAATGCTCCCTTCTCTTACTGGGAACATACATATCCCAGAGTCCTTTGCTACTAGTGTAACACTTTGGAAGGATCATGGTAACTGACAAGCTTTCTAGTGCATATTTTGGTCCAAGTCTGCCAGGAAGGAACAGCAGGCTGCAGGGCCGACTCCAGGCACCAGCCGACCAAGCATGTGCTTGGGGCGGCACCTGGAGGGGAGTGGCGCTGATGGGGGGTTTTTTTAATTAATTTTTTTTTATTTTTAAAAAAACCCGTTCCTGGCGCCCCGGCCGGGGCAGCGCGGGGCAGGCGTGCCGTGCTTCCCGCCGGGGCAGCGGGGATGCGAGCGAGCTGCTCTCCCCCGCGGCGCCCCGGCCAGAGCAGCGGCCCTGCTGCGCTCCCCGCCAGTGCCCCAGCTGGGAGAGCGGGGACACGGGCCAGCCACGCTCCCTGGCCGAGGCAGCGAGGGGCGGCCGTGCTGCGCGCCAGCGGGGCAGCAGGGCCGTGGGCCAGCCACGCTCCCCGGCCGAGGCAGCGGGGGGAGGCCCTGCTGCGCTCCCTGCCGGGGCAGTGGGGGGCGGCTGTGCCGCTCTCCCCTGCGGCACCCCAGCCGGGGCAGCGGGGGGGGGGGGGCGGGCCTGCCGCACTCCCCGCTGGGGCAGCGGGGACGCGAGCGAGCTGCTCTCCCCACCGGCGGCCCGGCCAGGAGAGCGGGGACATGGGCGAGCCGCTCTCCCCGCCAGCACACTGGCCGGGAGAGCAGGGGTCAGCCATGCCGCGCTCCCCGCCGGGGCAGCAGGGACGCGGGTGAGCCGTTCTCCCCGCCAGCGCCCCGGCCAGGACAGCGGGGGGCAGCCGTGCTGCGCTCCCCGCCGGCGCCCTGGCCGGGGTAGCGGGGGGCGGCCATGCTGCCATCCCCGCGGGGCAGCGGGCGAGCCGCGGTCCCAGCCGGCTCCCCGGCTGGGGGAGCAGGGCGGCCGGTGGCTTTTTTGCCTGGGGCGGTAAAAAAGCCAGAGCCGGACCTGGCAGGCTGTAAGTGGCGGGTGCACAGAAAAGGGAAGAAATGGAGGGTGGTCTGGACTGACTTGCTCCTGGGCTCCATGGAAGAATGCAGGGAACAAGGACTGTAATCCAACTGACTTCCCCTTGAGTGGACAGAAAGTGGCAACAACAAGCAAAGTCCAGAAAGGAGAGGAGACAAAGCAACATTGGGCAACTAGCTACAGAAAAATGGCAAATTCAATGGGGAAAAATGCTCTGTTCCATCGCACCATGAAAAAATGCCAGACTCCTTGACCAAAGAATTACAGAGTCCATGAGACTCTGATTGAAACAAATAGGGCAATTCACCCCTCTTACAACTACTGTGTCAGGCTACCTATCTGCAGATTCAGGCAGGCATCACCACATCAGTTTGCATCTTTAGACGTTCTCTGCAAACACAATGGCTAAAAATAAAAGGAGAAAGGAAAGGTGGTCGCAACCTCTCTGACACCTGGTCATGACCTCACAGGGGCCCAAGAACCTCAGTTGTTTCTGTGTGTCCTCTGAATAAACTGCAAACATGGTAGTTGAAAAATAGCATAGATTCCATCAAGAGAAACACACACCATTTTTAAAAGCCTTCATTAAAACCCTTTGGATTCTTAAAGGCTTTTATCAGCCTTGAAATTGAAAATTCCTGCAATCCTGTCTAACTTCTTTGAGCCTTTATTGCTGAGTTGTGACACTGCTTCTTTAGTCCATGTCATTTTTCCAAGTCATCTTGCTTAATGTGCCTATTAGTCCAATGTGGATTTCACAGTCGCGTATCGAGTGGAGAGCATGGCTGAAATAAATTTGTTAGTCTCTAAGGTGCCACAAGTATTCCTTTTTTTATACAGGAAGATGTCCTTCTACTGTCCCTCTCTCCAGTCTCAGGGAATGCCTTACATCTGTCCAGTCTCCACTGCGTATATAGAGCAGCCCTTCCATATGGTCCTATGATTCACACTATCAGATAAGGGAGCTAGGAAAAAAGGAGCCATGAAGTCTCATTTTCCCCACTGAGAGTCCTGACAACGGAGCTCTTTCCTGTTCTGCATATCAGACTGGAAACACTCTCTCAAAGCCACTCCTTCTGCAGTGCTTCTATGTTGTCCATCCTGAAGGAAGCAGGGAGATAACCAATGGCTTCTGCGCCCCACCTCACCACCACCAGAGCGCCCATCTCCCATGGACTTGATGCAGAAAACCCAGCCCTGCTCCTTGATGATCAGTGTTTATGAGCTCCCTTTTCTCCAAGTTACTTTAACCACTGCATAAATCCTTTTGAAACCTACATATGTAGACAACTTAACTACTGCAATGGGAGTTGTGGAGGCTTAACACCTCTCAGGGCAGAAGTGTTCAATAAATATTTCTGTTCCGTATTTAGGGCCAGGGGAGAACAGATTCTATAGTCCTATCATATGATTATAACAACACTTCTTCTGTTCCACTAGTATCTCTGGAGGCTGTTAAACAGCAGCTACTTAAGTTAGACATTTTTAAATCAGCAGGGCCAGATAACTTGCATCCCAAGTTTTTTTTTTAAAAGCTGGCTGAGGAGCTCACTGGACCATTAATGTTGATTTTCTAAACATTTTGGAGTACTGGGGAAGTTCCAGAAGACTGGAAGAAAACCAATGTTGTGCCACTACATAAAGAGGGTTGTGACATTGCACCCCATAATGCTTTATTGAAATATGCTTATGAAAGTAAATATGACATAACTGGAATATGTTTTATGCTAGATACGCCACGTAAAATATCTCTGCAAAGGTTATGATCCACTGGATATATTCATCTTATTTGTATGTATGTATCATTTTTGTATTCAAAGTTATGAATATTGGCTACGTACTTGTTTAATTTTAAGTAGCCTCTGTGAAGCAGTTGGTAAGCTTCCTAAGAAAAGACTATTCTCAGTAAGTGCCCAATCAAGAAACACATACACTAACAATGAACTTGGAGACGCCAATCCACATCTGAGTTTTGCTGGGAATGTGGCCTGGCTTGTAAGAAACTGAGTCATGCATGGACATGTGACCCCAAAACTCCATCTTGGAGCTGGATTCTGGATAGAAGAGAGAAGGGGGTCTCCATCTGCAAGAGAGAGTCTATTTAAGCTCCTGGGAGACCCCTCCATTTTGTCTTCAACTGGCTCAAGAGGTAGCCTCTCCGCTCCCAAAGGATACCTGAAAGAAACTGGAACAAAGGACAGTAACCACAGTGGTGTGAGTGATTGCTGCACCCAGACTAGAAGGAGGCTAGTCTGTAAAAGAAACTTATTGGAACATCTCTGAGGGTGAGATTTCATCTGTAATCACTTTCTTACTGTATTAGGTTTAGACTTGCATGTTTTATTTTATTTTGCTTGGTAATGCACTTTTTTTTGTCTGTTATTACTTGGAACCACATAAATCCTACTTTTCGTATTTAATAAAATCACTTTTTACATCTTAATTAACCCAGAGTATGTATTAATACCTGGGGCGGGGCAAACAGCTGTGCATCTCTCTCTACCAGTGTTACAGAGGGTGAACAATTTATGAGTTTACCCTGTATAAGCTCTATACAGGGTAAAATGGATTTATTTGGGGTTTGGATCCCCATTGGGAGTTGGGCATCTGTGTGCTGGAGACAGGAGACTTCTTAAGGTGTTTTCAGTTTAGCCTGCAGAGTTTGGGGGACGTGGTTCAGACCTGGGTCTGTGTTTGTAGCAGGCTAGCGTGTCTGGCACAACCAGGCAGGGTTCTGAATTCCTAAGCTGTCAGGGAAAATGGGCTCAGAGGTAGTCTCAGCACGTCAGCTGGCAGCTCCCAAGGGGGTTTCTGTGACACAACCCGTCACAAGGGTAAACAGGATGGCCTGGGTAATTATAGGCCTGTCAGCCTAACATCGATCCCAGGCAAGATAAAGGAGTGGCTTATATGGGACTCAAACAATTAAAATATATGTCATGCCAATCAACATGGGTTTATGGAAAATAGATCCTATCAAACTAACTTGATACTTATTTATGAAATTACATATTTGGTTGTATAGCACTGATGTGGTAAGCAGACTTCTGTAAGGAGTCTGTTTCGGTATGGCACAATATTTTGATTTTAAAAAATAGAGTGATATAAAATTAGCATGGCACACATTAAATGGACTAAAGGCTTGCTAACTGATAGGTCTCAAAATGCAAGTGTAAACAAAGAAATCATCATGAAGCAGATGTGTTTCTAATTGGGTCCCACAGGGATCAGTCAAACAAATAATATGACTAATTGTAAATGTGTGTGTGTGTGGTGTGTGTATAAACAAAAACAAACAAACAAACAAACAAACAAACAAATAATGGACATGATACTTACAGGACGGGGGACACTACCCTGGGAAGCAATGATTCTAAAAAGCACTTGAGTGTCATGGCAGATAATCAGCTTAACATAAGCTCCTAGTGTGCCGGTATGGCCAAAAGGGCTAAGCAGGGGAATCTCCAGGAGGAGCAGAGAGGTTATTTTACCTCTGTATTTGGCACTGGTTCAACTGCTACTGGGATGTTGCATCCAGTTCTGGTGTCCACAGCTCGCAAAGGACATTGATAAATTGGAGAGGGTTCAGGGAAGAGCTACAAAAAATGAGTAAACAATAAGAAAACATTCCTCATAGTGATTGAGCTCCCCCAGTCTTTTTAGCTTTAAAAAAAAGAAGGTTAAGGAGTGACTTGATAACAGCCTTTATGCACCTACACAGGGGACAAAAACATAATGATGGCCTCTTCAATCTAGCAGAGAAAGGCATAACACAATTCAGTGGCTGGAAATTGAAGCTAGACAAATTCAGACTGGAAATAAGGCATACATTTTTGAAAGTGATTACAATTAACCATTAGAACAATTCACCAAGAGTCATGGTGGACTCTCTCTCTCATTGAGATTTTTTTAAAATCAGGATTGGATATTTTTGTAAAATATATGCTCTAGGAATTATTTGGGGGAAGTTCTATGGCCTGTTTTATACAAAAGACCAGACCAGATGATCACAGTGGTTCTTCCTGGCTTTTGAATCTATGAATAATACACTCCTTGACAAATACCCCAAGTCCCTTCCAGTTGTCTTTTCCTATTCTTGACAAGACACTCAATGCCATCTTAGCTTCCAGCCTCCCTCAGAAGTGCCCCAACACTCTTTCTTCCCCCACAGATATCCACTCTCACCTGACCTGCCTACCAAAAATGGGGCAGGTGTTTGCAGCTGGAAGGCAGTCAGGTGTGGAACACATAGGCAGGAGATCAACTAGGGTTTCTAGCAGAAGTGTCACAATCTGCCTTGCTTCTCAGTTCCTGGAAACCCTCTCAATGGCCCAGTACACATATGTCCCAGGCACTTAAGCATTCTGGGGTTGATGTCGCAACACCACATAAAGCTCATATTATTGCACTTGATGTCATACCAATTTATAGAGGAATCTGAGGCAGCAGGCAGACAGGAAGCAACTTATACTTTGGAATGCACATATATACTTGCTCTCTCTTGGTTGTCTTCTCTTCCAGCAGGTGAAATATTATTATTAACATGATGTAACCTAAAAATTATTTTCTATTCTCTTTAAGTGAGACCTTTTGTGCTCATATTCCAAATTATATTCAATAAAGCTCAGAAGAACAAGACAGATGAAAGACTCCTCACTTTAGAAGTCATCCAAGTGTATAGTTTTCAAGCTGCTGCAAGTTTTGTGATGCTATTAAAGCTATTAAAACAAACAGTGGAGTGTTTGGCACCAAAAATCTTTTGAAACATGTTCAACAGGAAAAAGATAGGCCAGGTTAAATTAACCTGAGAGAAGACTCTTGTAAGAGCTTAAATTCCATCTAAACAGTAAGCTCTCTGTTAAATTTAAGTATTAAGCGGTTTTGAAAGTTACAGTAACTGCGTTAGTAAACAAAAAGAAAGTCAGGATTTGAAGGAGTAGTTGGAGATGGTATGATAAGTTAGAGATCATGAGCCATCTACCAGATCCAAGGAAGGGCGGCCAGCACATCCCTCGGCCCGCAGCCCCCATTGGCTTCGAGCGGTGAACTGCGGCCAGTGGGAGCCGCGATCAGCCGAACCTGCGGACGCAGCAGGTACACAAAGCGGCCCGGTCCACCAGGAGCTTTCCCTGAACAAGCGGTGGACCGGCTTTGAGAACCACTGGTTTACAGGATTAAATGGCTATGTAGTTAGAAATTAAGCATTTCTGTTTTGTACAGGAATAAAATATCTAAGCAGGTGCCATTTTTAGTGATTAAATCTTCACAGCAGAACTGGATCTTACTTTTAAATAGGGTTTTCATGTCTTTAAGGAAGCCTTACTCACCAAGTGCTCACAGGACATAACGTCTAAAGTTGGAGTCTTAAATAAGATTTTCAAAAGTACTGAGCACCCAGCAGCTCCCATTGACTTCATGGGACATGAGGCTCAAAACTCCAAAAATTAGGTCACTTATATGATGACTTATGGTGATCTGCTTTCATCCTTATTTCTTCTGTGTCTGTTGGTATGGTAAGGTCCCAGGCAATGGACTTGCTGGAGGGACCTGGATGGAAAAAGAGAGGGAGCTGGTTAAAGCCCCTGGGTAATTACAGAATAAAATAAACATGGGGTTACCTACTGTACACTGTTACCTGCCGGGTAGTCCCAAACATCTAATAATAAAGTTGTGGCCTGATTAAACCAATGTCAATATGTCTCCTATCATTCTTTTGGCATAGCCAGACAATGCGGGTAGTTCTAACATACTGAATCTGCCAGCTGTATGTTTAGTGGGAGCTTCAAAGCACGTAGAGATGATTTTTCTGCCGTTTGGCCTTTAAACATCTAGAAATCTTGACCCCTTGAAATCTCATGTTCAAGGAGTTATATATATATATATATATATATGTGTGTGCGTGTGTTTGTGTGTGTATGTGTATGTTTCTGAATGCAGTGAAATGTCTCTGGATGCAGTGAGTTCCAGCATCGCGCTTTATAGCTTTTACAAAGGCTCAAATGTCAAGAGATCCTCTCCTTGAAAAAAGGGACTTCAGTCACAACAATAAATATGTCCATTGTGAAATACAACATGCCCATAAATTTGCCTGGCTTGCTGTCTTTCAGAATGTTCCCACTTCAGGCTATACCAGCCCGACTCAGATCTCACTGTGTGTTTCAAATGTGCAAACAGCAAAATTCCTTTTTTAACCCCCTTATAACTTTTGCAGATCACAATTAATTTTCACCACACTATCCAAAGGTACATCTGGGACCCAGGCACTGTCACCCAACCAAAATTTCTACCATTACAGCTGTTCAAAAAAAGATTTGTTTAAATAATGGGGGGGGAGGTATTTTTCCCCCACTCACCCCCTCCATTTTTTTCCCTTAGCACTTCAAAATAAAATCATTTCTGGGCTAGCAAGCTTCCCAGAGTGCAGCCTAAAAGGTTTTTAAAAAATTTCACTTGAAAATTATGTCTTAAAATGGCAACACTTTGCCACCTTAAATATAGGGTAACTACACCTTGTTTATTATTTAGACCAAATCTTGCAAACACTTAAGAGGGTGTATCTTTACTCAAATGAGTAGTCCCTGTGATTTCAACAGTACTGTTTATATGAATAAAGTGGTGCTTGTGCTTAAATATTTGTAGGATTGGGACCTTGGAAATCTTTTTTATGACATGTAAAATATTTCATTATTTAGTTATACATCTGATATTACATTCCTTTCAGATAGCTCCTTCTGATCAATGGTGCACAGACTTGAGGATACTAGCCCAGGTGGGACAGAATGGGCAGTAGTTTATTTTAATTAGGAAAAATGCACTCTCTCACAGGTGTACAAATACAGAATGGTAAGAAATGTCTTGGCTTTCTTGGGGATGATATGGCACTCACCCAGTACTGGATTTGGGCTTGAAGTATGAACATTTATTAGTTTGATCATTTTAGTATAGATTTTTACATTACTTCCCTATAGGCAGAGTGTATCAACTACTCAGGCACTGGCAAGCAAGCATTTTTGATTATTTTTCCTCATTTCAAATACCATAGGATTTATTGTAATGAAAAATTAAATTCACTTTATTAAAGAGAAAAAAGAAAATAAACTTAAAATAAAGACTTATTTTGAAAATATTTTCTTTCCACATAATTTATACTGGAGAATGTAATGAGGGCTTAATCAAAGAAAAAAATGGATTGGTTTTAGAAGGGCAGACAGAGTTCTGACTAGCCTAAGGCCAGGTTTACTTTATGTTAAGGCAATTTGTGTTTTATTACCAGCATACTTGTTGCAGCATATAACAGAAACCCAGCACACATAAAAGAAACACACAGCTCATATACATCAAAATCAAATGGAAATGGTTTACTGCTGGTAGCATAGGAGCCAATATATTTGCTGGAAAGCAGACAATTCTAATCTGCTTCATGAAACAATTAAGAAAGGGCTAGTTAATGGATCTATTTTCCAGTTGATGTACATGAATAGTAGACCTCCCACTACATATTATATGCAGGCAATTGTGTACATAACGAAAATTCTGATTTCAGGTTCTGATGACTACTGAGGCTGATGATGTAGAATACCAAAAGAATATAGCTAAAGTTATGCATGCCAGGCCCATTTGGAAAAAAAGGGCAGTTACAAAAAAATCTGTTTGATTTGTGAAAAGACTGCATCTGGAGTCAAATCCCTTTATCTTATTCACAGCCACCGTCCCCATTAACTTCAAAGGGTCTGTTTGTGGGCTCGATCTTGTGAGGTGCCGGACATTCTGGCTCCAACGCAGCAAAGCATTTCAGCACCTGGTTCATTTTAAAACACGTGAATAACCCCACTGAAGCCAGTGGGGCTGTTCATGTGCTTGAAATTAACTATGTGCTTAAGTACTTTGCTGGATTGGGGCCAGAGGACTCATCCGTTTATAGGATCGACTGCTGTATGAATAAGATGCGCAGGATTTATTTAGCCTTCGGTGTACAAGGCTACAAACCTGATTCTGATCTCACACTGGTATAACACAATTAACTTTTGCTGTATCTCAGTGTAATTGAAATATTCACCTTTCTGATTCATTACAACCACCTCTTAAGGGAGGAACTTTGGCATGTTCTTACGGAGGGTGGGGGAAGAAATGGGGCAAAACCCTCCCTCTTGACACACGAGCCAGGGACAACCTCCATCCCTGTGCTCCCTGCTAATTTTGCGAGTCACACCATCCAAAGAGGGGAGGGAGAAGGTGAGGCCACAGGAGAACATGAGTCTGTCCCTCCTCCAAACTCTCCCCCCAAGAGAATACCAAGCATAGAGGCAGATAGAGTGAGAACAGCCTCTCTGCACACTGCAGCACATGGGGCAAGATTCTGCAGGTGAGTAGGGAGGCCCTACTTCAACTTAGAGTCCAAATGTGGATGCAATGTATTAAAAAAACAACAACAGTGGGACACAAAATTATTCAGGCAGGAAATCTGAGTGCTGTAGGATTCACTCCATTAGTGTAAATTAATCTTTCTATAAGCTCAGTATCATAAGTCATTATATCTAATGTGAGTGCAAGCAATAGATGGAACACCATGTGTGTGGAATATAATAATAATAATTTTCAGAACATTAGTGAAGTCCATCAAGGGTCGGGGGTGGGGGCACAGAGCTATGGAGAGGACAATACAAGGTCCAGGCATCTCAATTTCAGTAAGTGATTTGAAATTGTGAAATGCTTCTGCTAGCATTTAGCAGTGAACTAATTAACGATGCGAGAAGGTATAGATTTTAGCAACTTATACAGCACAGTGGCTATATAAAGGAGTCTCAGCGTGTCATTCTACTATACTGCCCACTTGTTGCTCTTGTATCTCAGCTTCACACTAGCACCTTTTTTGCATCTGTTGCAAGGAATATTGAAATTAGGTCCTGGATGCTCAGCACCTGGATTCAAGTGGAAGGAAAGATTAAACTGCAGTACTAACCACATGATGTCCACACAGTAAGTGAATGAGTATGAAAATGTGCCTGGTCATGCCAGTTTCTTACAATACATCATTCCCCAAAATTCTTATATTTTCCCATGGATACGACACTTCCTTTCTGGGCTCATCAACTGCCTGACATGGCCTCACCACAAGGCTGCACATCCAAACATTGTTAATAGGTTTCTGAATCTTATAAACACCTTCCTGAAGGGGGACTCTCTGCTTTTCCACAGCACTGAATGTTCTAGTCTCTGCAGATGAACCACTCCATAAGTGGGGAGGTGTTTACCCTGATAAGTTTGGACTGGAACTATTTATACTAATTATAACCGTAGAAGATACCCTGAAGCTGTGGAAAGGGTATTTTGGCTAAGCTAGAGGAGTGAATGGCAGAGCATTTCTCTGTCCTGAGAAGGCAAGAGCTATGGTTAACTGGTATGTGTGATAATTCACCCTGGTTTCCCTCTTTTGGGCTTTACAACTGAGTTTGCCTTTCTGGATTAATAGGCACAATAGTCCATTTGTGCCCAAGACATACCGAACTGTAGTTATGTTATATATATATATATATATATATATATATATATATATATATTTGGTTTAGTATTTCCTTAAATGCAGCTTGTTTCTCATTGCGCTGCATTATTATTTTTTATAGGTACTCTAGTAGACACAGAGCCAATGGAATCCAGCCCTCACGACTCCATCACCCACATACAAAAGAAAGAAAGAAAGAAATGGATGCACAAAGAAACAATAAGACAACCTGGACCCAATGGGGGTCTGAATGGTGGCCACCTCCGTCTCTGCATCTTGTGCTTACAATTGCCAGAACTTAGGGTGACCAGACAGCAAGTGTGAAAAATCGGGACAGGGGGTGGGGGGGTAATAGGAGCCTATATAAGAAAAAGACCCAAAAATCGGGACTGTCCCTATAAAATCGGGACATCTGGTCACCCTACCAGAACTACAAGTGAACTGTGCTGCCTAGCTATTCCTGGGCAGGCCCTGCACAATTATATATTTAAATGAGATTTCAGAGTTAACACCTGGATCTGTTCATAGCTATAAGAGCTGTTTCCGACTTTCTGCAGACTCAGAAAGACAATGCTGCATTTGTTACATTTAGAAAAGTTTCTTCACAAATGTAAGGGCAGGAAATATTTTTGGTCACACTTTATATTAAAAATTTCCTTTATAAATGACTCAATGCCATAAGCATGTTAGACATAAGTACTACTGTTAAAGATTACTATGAGCAACCATTTGATCGAACTCTAACAACTGATTAATGCACATATTAATATGTATCTAATTGTAGCACAGTATCCCCAGACATGCCTTTTCGTGACTGGTCCATCATTAGATAAACCACAACAGAGAGGGGATTGCAATTACACTACCTTCCTCTTCTAGGATTTGGTTTATTACCAGATAATTCAAAACTCCCAGCCACCTTCAGGCTTACCAGTTCTTTATACCACTCATGGGCTCAGTAATCCTTTGAACGGGAATTTGCACAAAGATAGGACAAGGCTGGGCTGGAGTTTTCACTGATCCAAGAACTTCTTTTCCCAGTCCTCTGCCTGGGAGCCTTCTGATTTTTAGCCACATGATCCTCATCATGGGTTCCTTGCACTCATTCTCTTCCCTTGGGAAGGGAAGGGAAGGGAGGGGACAGGGTGGGTGGGAGAAGGGATAGTAAGTTTGGCATAGGATACAGCTGGGCCCTAACCCCCTTAAAGGGGCAGCCCACTCTGTGACAATTATCTATTAACATTTGTGATACAGCATGGCCAGAAGGCAGCAGGAGAGTGATCTAGGATGAGGAGAAGCCTTATTCCCTGTAGATTAGAGCACCTGAAGCCAGTCACCTGATAAAATCCCCCTGCTTCAATCAGCCAGAGGAGGAGCTGGAGCAGAGTGGTTTGGTGGTGGAGCAGAGAGCAGTTTGGAGGAGCTGAATAAGAGTGGTTTGGTGATGGAGCAGAGAGCAGTTTGGAGGAGTGAAGCAGAGTGGATTGGTGGTGGAACAAAGAGCAGTTCGAAGGAAAGTGGAGGAGAGTTTTGAGAAGTGCTGCAGAGGGCTAAGAAGACCAAGATCCTAGGTAAAGGGACACCTGGCTTGTGCAGAGGGAAGGCAGGAAGCCCCACAAGCTGAAGGTCAGGAGAGGGAAGTAGCCCAGGGGAAAGAATCACTGGTACAAGTGGTTCACCTGCTATCATAGGGCCCCTGGGCTGGGACCCGGAGTAGAGGGCGGGCCTGGGTTCCTCCCTCTCCACTCCCCTTCCCTGGAATACTAGTAGGATAGCTGTTACCCCAGTTCAGGGGCAAGAAATGGCACCCTGAAACCCCCCCACAAGAAGAGAAAGTGCGGGACCCATCATAGTAGTGCCGGCAATTTGCCACACATTTTATAAACAAATGTATCCTTAATATAAAGTATAGCATAACCATATTTTTTTAAAAATGGTAACTTACATTTTGGAGCACAATACTGCAGAAAAGGAGTATATTCTACAGTAAGTTCAATGGTCAGAGAATTGCAGAACTCAGGTATTACTGATAACAATGCTTACCCACCTCATAGTGCTTGTGGGAGCCTTGATTTATGAATGTATGTAAAGCACGTTGACATCTGTAGAAATCCAATGTGCCATAGTCGTAGGAGACCTGATTCTTCATCCCCTGGGACCCTGCATGCTCAGTTACATCTAAGCATGTGTGTGTAAAAGGCTGCTGTATTGATTCAGCAGGGTTTCATAAGGTATAAGGCAATGGAAGACTAGGACCATGGTATGGAAATACCCAAGTACTGTATATCATGTTCTCAATTATTTCACACACCTTTTATCCCACCATGTGCTCAAGTGCTTCCTGAGGGATATAAATGAAAATAAAATTAACTGAACATTATTTAGACAGGTTTTTAAATAGGATTCTTATAACCGAGAAAGAGGTAATAGCTTCTCAAATAGAACCAAGCTGTTCCTTCATTGATTCAGCATTGCCTATAGGAGATTGCTTTCATTATTTCTCTACAGAGATCTGACCACATTTCTTAAAAGGTGTCCATTCAAGATCTGATCTCCTTATGTAAGCAGGGGAATGGTCCTGGTATTGGGGGGAACTCTCCCAGCTTATACACTACCCCGGTGAAATGGGCTAGCGAAAGGATCTGAGTCCTCGCTCCCACTTCCTTTACCCAGAGGCCTGCCTGACCTCAAGGGCTCCCCTTCCACTCTCCTCTGTGGCAGAGTCCTCTAACACCAACAAGGGTGGGCCCAGGATTCCTGGGGGGCTCCACCCCCCAAACTTTTCATGGTTACTTAGGACAGGAACTAGAGTCTCCCCACTCCAGGGTACTCTCTCTGCACTGGATGCTTCCATACAGTTCAAAGAAAATACAATTTATTAAACAGGAATCAATTACAAAAAATAAGGAAAAAATGGGAAAGGTTAAAGGAAAACACATCACCCCACTCTGTGGAACGGGGACATCACAACCAGCATCTCTGGAATGTAAGGGAAGTTCAGTCTGTTCCTCACCCATCCCAGTTCTCCTTCTCAGGCCCTGGCTGTGTTGCAGGGATGCTGCGGGTTGAACACTTCCAACTCACCAAACATAGGAAAGGATATTTTACTTTGACTTGTTTCCAAAAATTCACATTGCTGTCATTCCTTACAAGAATTTGAAAGTTTTCTTTCATAGACTTTACAATCAGAAGGGACCATCATGAGCACCTAGTTTGACCTTCATCAAACAAAATGTAGGAAATAAAATGCAAAAACCTTTATTCACATAGCAGTTTTTACTCAGGCAGGGACTCCCCTGGAAATCACTGGGAATGCCAACATATTTAAATTTGTACAGGAGTATTTGCTGTGGCAATGCAGTATTAAGTCTCTGTTCCTGCATTGTCTGAATGCTCATGTTCAATGAGAGTTCTGGGAATGCAAGACACTGTGAAGAGGGCTCTAAAGAGGTCCATGGGGGCTAGAGGGATGGGTCTGAAATACTACCAGGGTCTGGGGTGATAGAAGAGCCACTATGCAGCTACTGCAGCCGGCTTACGAGTGGTACTCTATACAACCAACACTCACCTGTTCCTACATAAATACACAGGGCAGAAGCAAGAGGCAAGGTTTGCTACTAGCTACAATTTGACCACTTCTTCTACCTTAAGTGTGTTTGTGTATGAATCAAGTGGGGACTTTGGGGCAATTACCACACCCCGGAAATATCCCCATTGTATTAGGATACAAGAGGCTGCCTGATACAGCAGCACATCAAAGATGCAGTGGGTAAGAGGAGTGGTCAGCTGACAATCCCACAGAAAGCCTGGGATAGGCTGGAGGTGGTCTGTGAGATGACTCCTAGAAAAGAGCAAGAGTGAGTGGAGTCCCAGTGAAAGAAAGGCGCTAAGGCTTCCATAAGGCCACAATCGGAGCTTGGATTTCTACTTTCGAACCCTGGAAGCATAAATCAACCCGTTCTTGGTTTTGGATCCTGACCCTGACACCCACAAACTTCTAGAGAGTTCTGATCTATACAGAGACGTTCTAGGAAGATGGTATCTTAGCTGAAGAGGATGTCCAGGTTTATATTTTAAACAAGGGAAGCTTAAGGCAGCAGAGACTTCAAATGTCATGTAGCTAATCCTGAAGAACACTGTAATGTTGAGCACTGAGAGCTATGGTGGGTGTTGCTCACACCGTTGTCTAAAATTCCTTTTTGTTGAAAGCACCAAATCAGCCTGAAATAGAGAGGTAGAGTCACATTGATATCATTATCTTGAGGCACTTGAAATAAGAGAGAGACGATCATATAAAAATTCACATTTTCCATTTAGGGTAGGATTTTCAAAAACATTCAATGTTACCTTATTTCTGCTCCCATTGAAGACAATTTAAAAATGCCCACTGACTCCAGTGGGACCAGAGTTGGGGCAAAACTGAGCATTTTTAAAATCCCCTCCTAAATTTTCCATTTCTGATGTAGACATTTGCAATATGCCAGTATAACATGAGGACAATAAGGTAAACTCAAAAAACCTGCAGGGAAGCTTAGTTTATTTTCAGCTCAAGGGGCTAGTATAATGTTATGGCCCTAGAGTATCTGATTCATTCACTAGAAGACACTTGCTTTGTCAGAAGTCTTATGAAACACACTTGAAATGCTCTGTACTCTCAATAAAGAGCTGTTCATTCTATTTTTATTATCTCTGCAGCTATGACTTTAAGATGGTGCTTTGGCTTGATGCATAAATAAAACCACCACTTATTGTGATTGTTTTCCAGGTTGGGACATGGAAAAAGATAAGCATGAAGCTGTGGATAGAGTGTGTTAAGTACCATATATCCTATGAATAAGTGTCAAATGAAGAGCCTCTTCACTTTTGCCCTCTGTAAAATGTGGAAAACAACACTACAAAAGCAGTGTTGTTCTCAGCTCAGATTGTGCCCAGCCTAAGAGAGCCCACACAATTCCTGTTCAGCCAGCCATGCAAAATACTGTAGGAACCATATAAGTGAAAGTGACCATAGGTGGCATGCTAAAACCCATGTACCATGCCTCTAATCCCAACCCCCTGTCCCCACCACAGAAGGATATAGGCCAGTGCTCCCAACCCCACTATGGATTTTGTTTGTGGTTCCAATGCCAACCATGATGTTTGTTTGCAGGGAACATATCAGCAGAATGTAATAGAGAATATACTGTAACATTCTGTGGTATTAGAACATACCACTGGACTTACCATGACGTTGAAAATATATATTCTGTGTTTTAATTTTTCTGGCTATACTGACTGGTTCCCCACATGGCACGGAGCCAGTTAAGAGCCCTGTACCAAGACACCTTGCAGCCCTCACCACAGGGGCAAGCTGTGGCTTAGGCATGGATGTTTTGAGGGAGAAAAGGAGTGTGGCCAGAAGGGATGTGGCCCTGGGGCTTCTTTAGATTATGATGAACCACAATGTACAGCAGCCTCCCCACGACAGAACAACTACAGCAGCATGCTCTATAGTCTTGCCCCCTCCACGCCCAACATGCTCCCTCCTACTCCTGACCCCTGTCCCAGCATATCCCTTATGAGCAGAGGGGGCCAGTCGTGTATGGGGACTAGAACTGAAAAAGGGGAGAGAAATCTGCCACTCTAAGTGTTGGTACATAGTCCTTTCTCCATAAGTCTGTATTTAGTGCTAGCTTTTGACTGCTCCTGCACAGATGTGTTGTGAGAACTTGCAGAAGGAACTCCTTCTTCCACTAGTGCATCCACACAGGAGCCAGCCAGTATCTAGTCTTGGCACTTCCTGAAGCACTAGACTTGAATTTGCCAATGTACCTGCTGCCTCTAGTAAACCCTAAGCTTTACCATGCCCCACCAGGCTTGAAAGCAATTCACACACTTCCTTTTCAAAGGAGTAGCTGGAAGCGAGAGGATTAACATTCTGCACGCATCTGCAAGGCACAGAAATAATGCCTCAGGGCACCACCACACTTTAGACTCTACAGGTCTATATTCCCCTAAGGCAACCCCTTTGCAACTAAGAGCATTATCTGGCCCTTTGTCTCTGTGTCCCCAGTTCTTCAAGTGAGGCACACCAGTTTATCCACATCATGTACTATCCTTATCAGTTACCACCTCACACAGACTATGGACTATGTCTTGCCATCTCTTTGTAGGCAGAAGTCCAGCTGAAGTGGTCACTGGTTTCTTGTCTGTATTCATCCATATCTTTGCTGACAACATCCTTCACTAGACACCAAGGCTCCCCTTCAGAGGGGGACTTCGGCCTTTTCCATGCCTCTTGCACTGACAAATTTATCCCCACACTGTTCTGCAACTTTAGCAGACTAAGTTCCGTTTTACTCGAAGTCTGCTAGTCAGCAACTGCTGCCGATAAGTCATACTGAAATGAACTGAGAACCTGACTAAAAGCAGCTTTTACTGGCAATTTTGCCAAAATAAAGAGAAAACACATTTTCCCAGAGGAAACTATCAGAAGCATCACTAGTCTTGCACTAAAGTTACAGATTATAGCAAAATTACTTGAACTACTTGACCTTCAAGATGCTACAAATGTGTCATGTCTCTCTGCTCATTGTCTGAGAAAAAAGAGCTGAGACAGGCTTTGGGAAGAAGCAAGCTCCCAAAGATAGTGTGTGAGAGCTTAGCTCCCACTCACCTGTTCAAGTCAATTAATAGTTTCATCTGCCTTACAATAGGTAAGCAAATACTATTGTATTATGCCACATCACCTTTCAGTCAGACTATCCTTCTATTTAGTCATAAGGAATGTTAATTTTCCAAATACACAAAAAATGATTTCTTTTCAGAACCCCAGTGTGACATACCAGGCTACAATCCAGACTAATGCGTAGCTGTGTCACCCCTGCTCTCTAACCTGGGGTGACCTTCTGTGACATTCCATACCTTGGGGGAGCATACTGTAACCCCCATATTCCTCATTTTCATATAATCGTGATCTTACATATAAAGAATGCCTTGTAAGATATCAGGGGAAAGGTTATGATCTGCTGAAAGTAATTTCTCTATCCATATATGGGTATCATTAATACAAATGAAGTTATGAGAATTGTGTTGTATGGTGGTCACTAAAGCATGCTCTAAGTTGGGGAATCAGCCAGATATTAGCTCCCCAGAGGCAACAGCAAGGAAAGTAACCAACGCCCGGGCAGGGTGTCAAACAGCCCATCAACAGCCATTGTCCAGCAAGAGAGCTACAATGCAATGACTCACCTGCATGAGGCCCCACCAGATGAATTGCTCAACCTTGCTTGGAGAGACTCAGCAATGCCGCACAGACATGCCTGGACTTGTGTTCTACAAGCACATGGACTCAGAGTATAAAAGAGACAGAGTGGACACATACTGGGCCCTTCTCCTCCTCCCACCTATGCTGCAAGCAACCAAGACACTGAGAAGAAGACAAGACTCCAACAGAGGATATTATACAGGTTTGTTCCTTAAACCTGGGCCATTAAGGACTGCAATATCCAATGGGGCGAGAAACACTGCTTAATCTAGTTGTTGCCCAGTCTAATAGGGTTGAGAGTTTAGACTGCGTGCTTATTTTTTATTTTATTTTCTTGGTAACTACTCTGACTTGTTATGCCTTAACTTATAATCACATAAAATCTATCTTTTTAGCTAATAAATCTGTTTGTTTATTCTATCTGAAACAGTGTGTTTGGTTTGAAGAGTGTCAGAGGCTCCCCTTGGGATAAAAAGCCTGGTACATATCAATTTCTTTGTTAAACTGATGAACTCATATAAGCTTGCAGTGTCCAGCAGGCATAACTGGACACGGAAAGACGGAGGTTCCTAGGGTTGTGTCTGGGACCGCAGATATTGGCTAGTGTCATTCAGTTGCAAGTAGCTGGGAGCAGTTTACATGCCAGAGGCTATGCGTGAACAGCCCAGGAGTGGGGATTCTCACAGAAGAGCAGGATAAGGCTGGCTCCCAGAATAAAGGACTGGAGTGGCCTAGCGGATCACTGGTCCAAACACCACCAGAAGGGAATGTCACACCTTCACAATACCTTGTTGCTTGTAGCCTCCAACTTGGACTGCTCACAAACAGCCTCCAGCATGCAAGTCACTTCCAGCTATGTCTGTGTGTGTGCTGCAGCCAGCCAGCCACATCTTGGCCTTTACCAGCCTTAGTTATGCTACAAGGTGACCGCAACACAGCCCCAGTACAGGATCTTCCCCCAAATATGTATGTCCTGTACTACCCAGCCCTCTCCTGCACATACAAATAAGTTCATTATTTGTTTAAGGGAATAATATGCACACAACTTGTTACCCCAAATGGAGTTACCGAGACACTTCAACTTGAACACTCTGGTTAAATAAAACAAGTTTAACAACTAAAAAAAGAGAGAGATTTTAAATGAGTAGAAGTAATGAGGTAAAAAATCAGAAATAGGTACAAGAAAAATAAAGATAGAACACTTACTGGTGCCTAACTTAACACAATGCTTTGAATATAATATAGTTTATCTCCACATGCTCCAGCGGATCACTGACCAGACAGTAAGATCAGGAATAACCCTCCAGAATCCAAGGGCTGTTTTCATTTGTTTTCTAAAGTGCAATGCCAGAGGCAGACAGGGAGAGAGAGGAGTGTTGTCTTACTGTGTCTGCCCCTTCATTCTATAGTCCTGTCCCACCTTTGAGAAGCATTTCAAGCTAGGAGCAGGGCAACAAGCAGCCTGTGTGTGTGGAAGGAAAGTCCATGCTGTTTCTTTGCCGAGATGTAGATTTTTGCCTCTGCCCCCTTTCCTGACAACGAATGACCACTTAGTGGGTAATGGTCCAGCAGATTTGTTTGTACCTGGCTGAGTCATCAGCTTGTACTTTGTCTCTGAGGAAAGGGTTTGGCTTCTCCCCAGACTCACCCGGAAAACATACTTTTAGTCATTGTGACAGAGTGCAAACAGGTACACCTGCACTGTGATCACTCTAATAGTAATTAGTTCCCCAATAGGAAGCTGATGGGGGTAATTACTCAATCGGGCTGCCCAGATAAGCCAATTACTCCATCAGCCCTGGGCTGATAAGAGGCAGCACAGGAAGGAAGTGTGAGAAGAGTGAAGGAAGGAGAGAGGGAAGAACAGGACTAGCTGAACCTAGCCAGACAGAGGCTCAGAACAGGGAGTCTTCTATTATTCTCATGCCCTGGTAAGAGGGCCAAAAACTAGTTGAATATTGTAAATAGGCTCTTGCATGAGGACTGTTGTGAAATTGGTGGAGGGAACACAAAAGAAAAAGACATTGTGAAGGTGTTGGAATAGGGGTGGGGAAGGGGTGGAAAGAGGCGAGGCAGAAGCGGGGCCTCATGGAAGGGATGCAGTGGGGGTGGGGGCAGCCGGGGGGGCTTTTGTATCTTTATATGAAAAGGTGTCAGTGATGCGGCCCTCGGGCCAATGTACTAGTCCTCATGTGGCCCTCATGGTGATTTGAGTTTGAGATCCCTGGTTTAGGGTGTGCACACAGGGTATAGTTTATCACACCCTGCCATAAATATAAAGAGAAGGGGGAGAGGGTCAGATGCAGTGCTATAAAATCCTCTTACCAGTAAAGGGTTAAGAAATGCAGGTAGCCAGACTGACACCTGACCTGGCTGGCATCTGACCAATAAGGGGACAAGATACTTTCAAATCTTGGGAGAGGGGAAAGGTGTGTGTGGCTCTTTGTCTGAGTCAGAGTGATCTTGGGAGACAAGAAGGACCTGCAGAAAATCAATCTCCTCAACCAGTCATCTTCTCACCAAACCTCACTTTTCTAAAGTAAGACTAGTCAGCATTGCGAGTAGGTTTCTGTTTGTTTTGCTTGGTGAGATTTCCCTGTGTTAGAGGGAGGGGTTATTCCTGTTTTTTCTGTAATTTTAAGGTTTTGTCCAGAGGGGGAATCCCTCTGAGTTTGGAAATTGAGTACCCTGTAAAATAGTTACCATCCTGATTTTACAGAGATGATTTTACCTTCTTTGTTTTAATAAAATCCTTCTTTTAAGAAGCTGACTGTTTCCTATGGTTTTAAAACCCAGGGGGTGGGTTTTTAGATCACTGTGTAACCAATTGGTTAGGAGATTGTTCTCAGGCTTCCCAGGAAAGGGGGTGTACGGGCTTAAGAGGGTATTTTGGGGTGAAAGGGAACTTCAAGTGGTTCCTTTCCTGGATTCCTGTTTAAAACACTTGATGGTGGCAGTGAGAAGCATTTCTCAGGGTGCAGGGAATTTTGTACCTTGGGGGTTTTAACCTAAGCTGGTAGAAATAAGCTTAGGAGCTCTTCATGCGGGTCCCCACGTCTTTACCCTAGAGTTTAGAGTGGGGAGGGAGCCCTGACACACCCACTCTCCCAATTACCTAACCTCCATTGATATTTTCTTCTGAAATCCACTGTTTGCTGTTATACTTGGATTAGTGTAGGATTCACAACAGTTCAGACAACCTACTAAAATAATGTGGTGCCTGAAGGCCCCAGCACCCTAGGCACTGTACACACACAATGAAAAGATGATTCCTGCCCCTAAAGAGCTTACAACTTTAGTACAATTAAGCACAGGTGCCAGCTTTTTCCTTTGCCTGGGGTGATCCACCGCCGCTCAGCCCCAGGCCCCACCCCCGCTCCACCCCTTCCCCCACGGCCGCACCCCGCCTCTTCCCACCCAGTTCTAGCGCCTCCTGTACGCCGTGGAAGAGCTGTTCCGCGGCAGCGGGAGGTGCTAGGAGGGAGGGGAAGGAGTTGACTGGTGGGGCTGCCTGTGGATGGGAGGCGCTGGGGAAGAGGGGCTGTCTGACAGTGGGTGATAAGCCCCCACATTTTTTTTCCATGGGCGCTCCAGGACTGGAGCAACCATGGAGTGGGCACCTATTCAGTTAAGCACAAGGTAATAGTGAAAATTGTGATAAGCATAATCAATAGTGATCATGGCACACCAACTGCCTAGCTATTGTTGAGTGGTCTGTAGGCAGCACAGCAGTTTAAAGTAGAGATTTAAAGAAGGATAAATGTGAATTTTTATGGGGAACTCCTTTTGTGCATAAAGGTCCACCAGGGACCAGATAAGGTACTGGTGGGAAGGTTAACCAATGGGCAGTAAAGGCTTGCATTGTAGGTGGAACAAAAGTGGGGGTTGACAGCTCTGTAGCATATAAGGGGTAAGTAGGGCCTTAAAACTGAAGACAAGTAGCTTGTGTTTGATGTGGTGAAAGGGGGGAAAACAGGGAGAGGGACGATATGGTCTGAGTGACGAACCATGGAGATTATCTTTCAGCAGGGTTTTGAATGGATTTAAGGCAGTGATGGGGGCAAGATGGCATTTATCAGGCCAGAAAAGAGAAATGTCACAGTGTGCTGGACTCATCAGTATGAATTTTGTTGAAAATTTAAGCAGCAGCAGAAGTATTGGATACCTCAGGCATAAAACATATTGTAAACTACAATTTGCCAGGGACTACGAAAGCTGCATGAGTTATATAGGCTGTAGTAAAGCCCAGGGTCTAGTCACTTCATTCTTTAATTACAAGAACAGAAATACTGCCAAGACTTTGATCACCTTCTTGGCTGAGGCCAAAACAAGAAGTGCTATCCTGGTTAAAATAAATATGGTAGAACTTGCCCTGGGAGCATGCAAGTCATGTAACAGCCAGCAAGTCCTAGGGGCACATGTTCACAACCCTGTGCTCTGTTTCAATGCTCTGGCCTAAGGATGAGTCAGGTGGCCAACAGTCACCTGCTGATGGTCATGTGGTGGTGCTTCCTAGAAGAGAAAGCCTGCTCTGGCAAAGAAGACAACCCAGGAGCAGGGTTGGATGTAGACTTTCTGTACCAACCAAGTGGAGTGCTTGGTAGAAGACACCCAACAGGAGCAAGAACAGAAATCCTGGCTGGAAAAAGATATGATACATATACCAAGCAGGAGTCATGAGTCTGAGTTATGTTGAGCCTGGGGAAGAGGGCTGGAAGATGTGTGTGAAGTTGAATGTTCTGTTTTGTTAAATACACCAGACCCCAAGAAAGGCTGTACTTGAACTACATGAACCTATGTGCATTGGTTGGGGAGTTGATTTGGGGAAACTGAAGCGGCAGATAGGACCAAATAGGGGCAGCTAGCCCCATTACAAAGAGGATGCAGTAGCTGAGATGTGAGATCAGGCTTTCATGAGTGTCATAGTTATGTGAAGAGAGAATCCTTGTCCTATTAGATGTTGTATTTAATGAGTTCCAGTCAGAAAATTTACCTTAGTATTTTAACAACTCTTGGCTCCCTCATGTGAAAGAAAGTCACTGTCACTGATCAGTCCATCAGCCCTCACAGAGAGAGCGCCGATCACAACACATCAGATGCGTTGTTCTAGCCAGTCCTCCAACTACCCGCTGGCCAAGCTGTCAGTAGCACCGGACACCCAATTGACATAGTGCACAGCAGCCTAGAACCTCTGAGCGATCCGCCAACCGCAGCCTCCAAAGCAGCTGGGATTACAGGCACACGCCACCACACCGGGCCATGAAAGAAAGATATAGCATAAAAACCATAAACACAGATAGGACAGTATTAATCCAACAGATTAACTGTACCACCATAGAAACTGTAAATCATACATATCAATTCAGTTAATTGTCACAAGTTAATAGAAGGGGATTTGGGGGGGGGAGGGGGGTGATAAATACAAAATCAAATCAATGATAGGCCATGGACCTTGATCCAAAATGAGATTAGACCACAATAATCCTGTTCTGAATGCTTTGATTTCAGAAGCTTTGTTGGTGCTTCTATCTATATCAGTTTTTTCTGTGCAATGCTGATATTAAATTAAGCCTTTTCATCTTTTTTAGACTCAGTCATCTGTGCAAATAAAACATTCAGGTTCACAAATGAAGAGCAGGCCTGCTGAGTGAATATCAGGAAGCTTGAAAGCTGTATCTCAAATAAAACTTTGAAGACCCAGTGCCAGGGTCCTACCCCCTCTGAACTCTGGGGTACAGATGTGGGAACCCACATGAAAGTCCCCCTAAGTTTATATTCTACGACCTTAGGTTAAAACTTCCCAACGCATACATTCCTTTCCTTGGACGATATTGCTGCCACCACCAAGTGATTTACACAAAAATTCAGGGAAGGGTCACTTGCAATCCCTATCCCCACAAAATATCCCCCCAAGCCCCTTCACCCCCTTTCCTGGGGAGGTTTGGTATATTATTCTCAATCAGTTGCCTTAGCAATGTGATCACAGACCAGACTCTTTGTCTTCAGGACACTGAAATCAATCAGGTTCTTAAAAGAAAAACTTTATTAATAAAAAAAAGTAAAAATCATACCTGCAAAATCGGGATGGAAGGTAACTTTACAGGGTAATAAAAAGATTTAAAACACAGAGGATTCCCCTCTGGGCTCAGCTTCACAATTAGAAAAACAGGAATGAAACTACCTCTGTAGCATAGGAAAATTCACAAGCCCAAAACAAAAGATAACCTAATGCATTTCCTTGCCCTACTCACAGTTTCTGGGGTTTCAGGTAGATTATTCCAGGTATATTTTCAGGAGATATTGTACCTGCTTGGCTTCTCCCTCCAGAGAGGGAACAACACACAGAACAAAAACAAATCCTTCCCCCCTTCTCCCATTTGAAAGTATCTTCTTTCCTCATTGGTCCTTCTGGTCAGGTGCCAACTAGGTTATTTGAACTGTTTAACCCTTTACAGGTAAGGCAATCCAGTACAGCTGCCAAGGAGGGATTTTATGCTACTGCATACATAAAGGTCGCTACCCTTTCCCCTATATTCATGACACCCTGTAACACAGAATCCTCTGTTCTGGCAAATGTCTCATTCAGCTCTTATCAAGACCAAAAGTTTAAATTAGAATTCTAAGAGTAACTGCAATAACATTTTGTAGTCCATGGAATAAAGTGTTTACATGCTCCTCTTCATTTCTCCTAGCTGTGCCAATAGATTTGTAGTGGGTTTTTTTCCCTTAGTCCCACTCTTAATTAAAGGCCTCCCCTGTACATTGCTAGACCATCACACCTAGTAAGTTGCAACAATATCAGATATTTCATTGCATTTGGCAGTTATGAATCCTAAATTTTTGAAGCATGCATATATACAAGTACAGAAATTTCATGAAGTCATTGAAGTTATATCTTACTGTATTGCATTAATACAATATTAACAGTATGGTCAAAGGTTATTTAACTTTACATGGAAATCTGTGACTAGCATTAGAGTTTGGCAAAGTGTTTAACAGAAAATGGCTGACAAAAAAAAGTCTATTCAAAATTTTCCTTTTTCCTTGAAAATTTTCAACAAAATCCTAAAATATTTCAGTGACAAATTGATAAAAAATGAAAAAAAATCCTTTAGATAATTTTTCACAGGGAAAAAGGCATCAGCTCTATTTACTCATATTTGTTTACTTTCTTCCACAGAAATTGTTAATTCACATAGAAGATTATTTTAAAAATTGTCTCTATCTAGTGCCCACATCAATTTCCATATACAAAGAAGTGCACCGGCACATGGAAAACTGATAATTGCATACACAAATGCCAATTTTTTATTTTATTTTATTTACACACAATTTTTTTTACATAGTTTTTTTAAATCACATCTGTGTATTGAACTGAATTACCTGTTTTGCACACACACGTTTGTTTGTTTTCATACACAAGCTTGCTCCCTCCAAATACTGAGACTGTGACTGGATTCCACTATGCTGATACCTGACTTCAAACAGACAGATCTTGTTAGCTCAAGTGATAGAGATCTGTGAATCTAGATCAGAACGTGATCCCCAGTTTGTACATGTGTGGTTGGATGTGGTGTAAGTAGATAGCAAGAAATTCATTATAGCCTGATTTCCATATAGGTTGGCAGTCTGGCTCTTCCCCTGGCCCAGCCTTTAGAACCAGAGACTCTAACATCCTATAGAAATGAGTCAGAAAGGCTATTGTCACTGGTCTAGCAAATGGCCTGGGAAAGCAATCCAGGTGTTTGTGGTTAAGGGTGATGGGTGTCACCTCTACTTATTTAATTCATATAAAACTAGGGTGACCAGATATCAATTGTCAAAAATCAGGACAGGGGATGGGGCATAATAGGCCTTTATATAAGAAAAAGCCCCAAATATCGGGACTGTCTCTATAAAAATCGGGAAATCTGGTCACCCTATACAAAACCCAATTAGTCAAGCTATATGCAGGTGAGGCAAATGGCACCCTTTAAACAGTACAACACCTCTGAAAATCAGGTTGCAAAGCATCCACAGCTCCCAAGGAACTCAACAGAACTGCAGCTGCTCAGCATCTCTGAAAATTTGGCTATTAGTGGTTCCAGTGATTGTCAGGTTCAGATAGTCATGTGGTCACGCAAGTAAATATAGGAGCATGTCAGTGATGGTCTGTCTCTGTACCTAGCATGTTGTACCTTAATACATTATATGTTAATACTAAACACAATACAAAGTAAACTAATTGTAAAAGGAATAAATTAGCACAGTTATGATAGAAGTTATTAAAGCCCCTGTTCAATGAATCACTTGACCTAGCGTTCCAAGTATTCTCACATAAGAGACATTTCTGAAGGCTCTTGAGAATGTCACACTCATTTGGATGTCAGTTTGATAGATTCTCTCTTTCTGAATCAAGGTTGGTGAGTCATTGATATCAGTACAATTGATTAGTACATCTGTAAAGCATGGGCTGCCCCAGAACTGTTATGTCTATCCCTAACTCATCATAAAATGTAATACAATACAGCAAATACTTATCAACAGAGTGGGATAAATTTAAAGACAGTCACAGAAAGCCACATTAATAGAACACTAGACAGGAGGAGGGAAAAGTCTTCTCAAACAACATACTGCACAGCATAGTATTAGAATACCACTAACAAGCCAATAATCACATATAAACTGCAGCTGCAAAATTAAAAAAAAAATACTCAGAAAAGAGAATCA
Source organism: Macrochelys suwanniensis (assembly GCA_033296515.1). Taxonomy (NCBI): domain Eukaryota; kingdom Metazoa; phylum Chordata; order Testudines; family Chelydridae; genus Macrochelys; species Macrochelys suwanniensis. Next base: position 131,559,297 of record CM065776.1, on the reverse strand, counting down.
AAACCTGAAGTCAGCTCAGAGGGAAAAAAAGCAATCTTAGAGCAAATATCAAATGAGCCTGCAGAACCCAAAGCAGTACTTAACAGCACTAAATCATTGTTGCAATCAAATTGTAAATTAACAGCTCAAGCCATTACCACAGGGAGGTGAAAATGGCCAAATAATAGCTTTTCCCACCTCCCTCAGAGATATCTATAAAAAGCATGATTGAAAAGGCTCATACAGGGACACAGAACCAAACAGTCTGCAGCATGGGCATTAACTCATGAGGGCCTGGAAAATAAGGCAATCGGCATAACTAAGGGCAGGTCTTCACTACCATCCGGCGGGTAGCAATCGATCTATCGGGGATCGATTTTTTGCGTCTCGTTAAGACGCGATTAATCGATCCCCGATCGCGCTCCCCATCGGCTCCGGCAATCCACCTCATCAAAAGGCGGAAGCGGAGTCGACGGGGGAGCGGCAGCGATCGACTCGCCGCCGTCCTCATGGCCAAGTAAGTCGATTACGATACGCTGACTTCAGCTACGCTATTCACGTAGCTGAAGTTGCGTATCGTAGATCGACCCCCTCCCCTAGTGTAGCCCAGGGCTTAGAATCATGAGCGATACCACTCCCCTCTGCCAACCTCAGTCAGAGGGGACAAAACCCAAGAGAATCTACTGAAGACCCGCTAAATCGACCGCAGATCGCTCTCCCATCGACTCCGGTACTCCACCGGAACGAGAATAGGAAGGGGAGTCGACGGGAGAGCATCTCCCGTCGCCATAGTGTAGTGTGGACCCCGCGGTGAGTAGATCGAAGCTACGTCGACTTGAGTTACGCTACTAACGTAACTCAAATGCTGTACCCTTATAAGGGTACGTCTATACTTACCTCCGGGTTCGGCGGTAAGCAATCGATCTTCTGGGATCGATTTATCGTGTCTTGTCTAGACGCGATAAATCAATCCCAGAGCCGCTCCCCATCGACACCGGAACTCCTGCTCGCCGAGAGGAGTACGCGGAGTCGACGAGGGAGCCTGCCTGCGCCGCGTGTACCCGAGGTAAGTGTGTTTCAGTTCGAACTAAGATACTTCGACTTCAGCTACGCTATTCACGTAGCTGAAGTCGCGTATCTTAGTTCGAACTGCGGGGTTAGTGTGGACCAGCCCTTAGTGAGACAATACTGCCAAAGAGGATTCCTTGCGGAGGTCCCTGTCCTCTACATATATTAGCAGAATCCTGCTGGCTTTATAGGCCAAACCCCCACCCAACCCCCATTTTGGCAGGGAAGAAGCCCACTCTCTCCAAGACAAATGCGAAGTGCAAGCTTATACAGTTTCTGGTCCCCTACCATACATGGCCATAGCCAGCATCTATCTTGGTATTAACTAACCCATCTAACCAGTTTAATCCAAGGGCTGAAGTAAAGGGGAGCACAGCAGCTAAATGCAGAGAGTTCTCCCTCCAGTACCTAGCCTAGCTGAGCAGCACTCCCTCACAGTTCCCCCTCATCCTTGGCTAGTGTGGTAAGAGCTCCCCTACTATTTCAATCTATTTTAACCACTGATTTTATCCATGTAATATTGTTAGAGTTTACTAAGTTTGGTGATCCAAGATGCTGCCAGGATAGTGTGATCTGCAGGTTATTGCTGATGCCTGCCTATTTGAGTCAATGTATTTTGAAGTTTAACAAGGGTACTCTGAGCTACTTTTGTTTAGTGTAGTATAAATGTGAATAAATATTCTGTCTATAGTCTTATGATGCACTCAGCACCATGGCATCTGATTCCATGGGGGATGATATGTTCCATACTGAAGAGAGAGGGCGAAGAACTATTGGCTCATTCATCCTGTTACCAGCGAATTATTCCCCCTGGATATTTTACAGTATTTTGTCTATTTTGGTTTTAAAATGAGTTTATTAACTGTGAATGCATAGACATCCATGCAGAATGACAGATAAGGACTTTTAGAGTCATATAGTGCCACTAGGACTTCTACAGCTGAAGGAAGCAGTTTCTTTCCATTTGTCATTCAGCACAATGTGTGCATGTAAAGAATCACACTAGCCCTGGTATGAAGACAGAGCCAGTGCACAGCACTTACTAACACCCAAGATGTGTAGCTTTTCTAAAATATATAGTTCACTGCTGCTATTGATCCTGTTTCATTTGTTGCACCATGTGTGCGTCATGTGTGCGTACATACTTTCCCTTTCTTCCTTCCCATTCCCCTTTGCACTAAATAGGGTTTTGCAGCATAAAGAAATCTGTGAAGCTATTTGTAGCTTCAGCATTCAGGCTGACAAGGCTGCTGTCAGTTCAAAGCACATTCTTTCTCTCAAAGCATTACATAACCAACGACAGAACGGATTTTGTTTTCCACATTTACCAGAAAGCTGCCAACAAGAAAAACAATTCACTGAAGGTTACAGCAGTTAAAATACAATGGTTTAAGATTTTATTTTTCCAACCATTACTTGACAAAACAAAAATAGATCTTTTTTGGAAGAAAGCTTCTTTTAATTGTGATTTATACCCTTTACTTTTGGCTCTATACCATAATAACAATTTCTCACATACTAAAAAAAGAATAATTTGGAACAATGGTAGAGATTGCACACAAAAAACATGCAGAAGTAGTCCTTGGCCAAAAGAGTCCTAGTATTTAAGGATGTCAGATTTAAAACCAAGATCATGCTGCTCTTTCATTTATTTTATACCTCCAGTTAATTTGTGATGCTTTAACAATATGCATGGTGCTGTGTAAGACACAAGATGAAGTGAGGCTCTGCACTGAAAAGCTTCTAATCTAAAGTGCCAGTCCTTCAACTGAGTTCTGTTGGAGTGGACCATTGCAGCTGTGCAGAGCCCAACTAACATCCCTTTAGGAGAAGAGGAGCTTTACACCAAGAGAAAGGGGAGATCCCCAGCTTTCCATAAGGGATATGCAGCACTTGCTTCTACCCTTACAATGTCTCCAGTTATCAGAGTTTTTAAAGGGCATTTACATGAATGAGTCTTTAAAAAGACATTTCTATATATTAGAATAGCTATTCTGCATAATTTTAGGGGTGTTTTATGTACATTTCTCTTCCACCAAGGTCTGTGCGGTTGGACTCATGGTAGCTAGGGCACCTGACTTCACAACAGGGACATAAAGCACTAGATCAGTATGAACAAAAATAGTTGTCTTACAAACATTTTCAGTTCAGAGCCAACACTGATGCCATCAAAAATGGCAGTTTCCTGAGTGCCCCACATCCACCAATTATTTTTCAGATTGTTTAATTACTTCTTTTCCCCTATACGAGATACCTACAATTGTAGAACTGTTGGGGGGTTCTGTATTCAACAAAATGATAGGTTTCATGAGAAGGTCCCTCATACTTAGATTGCAAACTCCCCAGGCCAAGGTTGTAATGGATCCTTATGAGGTGTATTCTCACTTCATAGTGAAAAGCTATTTAACACACAGAGTTTTAGCTAAAAGCCAATTATATAGAATATTATTGTACTGAACACACACAGTCCATTGTTAAATGTTCAGCTATTTAAGAAAACTGAACGTTAAGTCTACATCTACACTATCGCTAGGGATGGGATTCCTCTGTTCGTGCACACACTCACACAGGCTCAAAAGGGAGCTAGTGTGAGTATAAGCAGTAGGGTAGCCACAGTCCACAGGCCGCAGCGGAGGCACGGCTGAGCCATGCTACGTACGTACCCACCAGTTCAGGGGGTTTTGTGCTCAGTGTAGCTCAGCCATGCCTCCACTGCTGCGACCCATGCTACTACAGCTACACTGCTGTTTATACTCATGCTAGCTCAAATCAGAGCTAGTGCGAACAGGGGCGCTGGAACAGCTTTTATAGTGGAGGTGCTGTGAGCCATTGAACCAAACTGTAAACCCCGTATATAATGGAAACCACTTCAAGTCAGGGGGTGCTGCAGCGCCCCCCACACCTTTGGTTCTAGCACTTATGATTGCCTGTGTATGCAAGGGAAAGGATCACAGTCCTAGCTCATAATCTACATTAGAGCTGGTAGGAAAAACAATTAAAAAAATTATTTAAATCTATACTTAAAGGTTTTGTGGAAATGTATCACTTCTGACTGACATTTGTAGACAGACCTCACCGCTCCCTCAGAATATCCTGGTAGTCAGGGCACTCACCTGGGATGAGAAAGAATGTTGAAGTTCCGACTCTGCATCAGACAAACTGAAACTTCAACCTTGGTTTCTTGCACCCCAGGTGAATCAGTCTCTTTTTCTCCCCTGTTGGAGCCGTTTCACTTTGTCATGCTAGAGCATGAATATTGAAATATTTATACACTTACTCTATATCCTGCAGTGAGGGCACTTGCCTGGGGTGTAGGAAACCCAGGTTCAAGTCTGCTCTGGCTAATTCATAGCAGGAACTTGGATCGAACCACTGGGATCTCTTGTTTATTCATGAAAATTTGTGAAAGGTCTCCATTTCATGCTGCATCTGAACAAAACTAAACTCTAAAAACTTGACATTTTTCATGCAATGGAATTGTTTTCCAGACAGCCCTAGTCCACATGCAGTTATTGGCATAAAGGACTGAAAAATGTTATACAAAAGTCTGTTAGCAAATGCCTAAGGCTCCAGGTTTTTTTACATTATCAAACAGATTCCTGCACCAATCAGCTTTTCACAAACACTGGTGCTAGTAAAGCTTTTTTGCTTAAACACTCATGGAAAGTGAACACAAAAGGGTAATGAATCTGGCTGAATAGAGATTTGCTTTCATATCTGAACAAATATTCACCACAAAATTATTGTACCATTTGCTCAGCACTACGTGATGTGGAGTTGAGCAGTTCTGAGTCCATCCAAAAGAGGGCAGAGGAACACATACACACTAGCAAGCTTAATTCACATTTTATACATATGCCACTCTTTGTGCCCAATCCTGCATTTATTTTCCCCAGAGGTTAATGGAAATTTGCAGCTTGAAAGGAATACAGGATAGATTAGGCCTATGTAGCATAACGTCAATCAGTAAATGTGTTATATGTAGGGACCATTCCAGCATTTCTTACTCCTGCAAAACTCCCGCTGGGCCCACCTCAGAGATCTTAACTCAATCCTTAGTCAGACAAAACTAACTTCAATAGTTTTGCCTAAATAATGACAGAATAAAGAGCTGCAGAGTGCACCCCAATGGGAGTTTTTCCTGAGTTAAGCACATAAGAGCCCTATCCTGTTATTTCTGTATTTATCCCATCTCAGGGGCTGGAATGTGTTAAAACAATATATAGTTTATAAGCTAAAAGTAGACGTATTCTAATAGTACCAAGAGCAGCTTCTCAGGGCACTGCAATTTTTCATGCAGCTTAGGATAAAACACTGATTTGGTACTGTGAAAAGTATGGACCCAATCCAACTCCTATTCGGCCTCAACATATAAAGCTTATTTTCTGTGTTGGCCTAAGTGTGAAATTCAGTTCTCATTAAGTTGTTTCCAATGTCAGCTAGTGCTGATGTTGGTTTCCCTAGACTGTTCCTCAATGTTAAGAGGCAGTTATAAAATTATTGCAAGAAAAAACCCATAGCTTTGACATACAATATTTCTTCCAACTGAACCTTGTCCTTTAGATCTCAGAAGCAATTCCAGAGGCAGCTACCCTTCATTTCATTTGTTTCCATTAGCAGCAGGAGTAAGACAGAATTAAAGCACTTAATTTTTTCTTCTCATGAGTTTTTGTTAAAACTTCCCCCCAAGTTTAAGATTTGGCACACAATGGGGAAAAAGTTTATAACGGTTCTGGGTCCATTAGTCATCTTTAAAGACTGAGACAGTCTCCACCCCTTTTCAGCTCTCCAGTGACACAAATGGAAAGTAATGTGGGTGTGACTGGCCACATTATGAGAGCATGCTGCACCTTCTGAAAGGAAGCACAGGAGGCACTTCACAGCATGCTTTCCTTAGTTTAGCACACTCAGAGGCATGTTGCCTGTCTGTTCTGCAGGCAGGATGCCTCTGGGACTAGTGGCCTTCAGAGATGAAAAGCTAATCATAATAGCTAGAGCTGTGAATACATAAGGCCTTATTGTAGTCTTACTCCAGTTTTACACCAGTGTAATGCCATTGATTTCAGTGGAGTCACTTTTGATTTAAGCCAGTGTGACAGGAGTCACAAGCCCTTTTGGAAAACAGGAATGATTTTTTAAAATTGTTTATAAACACTGAAATTAGGAACTGAGATAAGTTTGCCTTATAGGAAGTGCTATGACTGGACTATTTACTATGCAGCGTATTTTGCATTGTTGAGGACCATTTGCATTTCTGAGATCATGCTATCTGGTCCTTTGCATCATTTGTCTATGTTTATGATTTCTTAATTGTGCAACAAGTGATTCCCTCATTAAAGCGGAGTGAAAAAGCCTAAATTTACTTCAATCATCTTTCCATGAGCTCATTCTGAACACTAGTTATTGTCTGTGAAATATATATTTACTTATATATTGCATATGTCCACATTTCCCCAAATTTATGGGAAATACTGTAAAACGTACGTCTCGTGTGGTGTGTGTGTGTGAGTGTTTATATATTGGGACGGAACTGGATAAATTTAAACTACTATGATATCCATGATTTGAAAGAAATAGATGTAATATACCCTGGGTAAAATATATAACTTTGTGACTTTTGCAATATTAAACTAGGCAGCTTTGTTAAATAACACATTTCATGTCCATAATTATTATAGACCTATAATAAATATAAATTAATTTTAAAAGTAAGAAAAGAATAAACAATTGACGTAGAGTAACCTCTGAAATTTGTAAAAGAGATTAAAGGCAAGCAACATAAAACATGCTAAAGAAATGCTCTAATCTCTGGATACAATTAATAAGGAGCTGAACAGAGAACATCAAGAGGAAAGGTAATATATACTGTGCGTGCCTGGGCAGCCGCACACAAAAGAATGAAGGGCCAGCCGCCTAATTAGTGGAGCCACGCAGGTGTGGCTCCACTAATTAGGTGTCTGGACCCTGGAGAAGTCGCACATGTAAGGTGAGGCGGTGGTCTTGGGGCAGTAGCGTAGCCAGTTGGGGAGCAGGGGGAGCGGCCGCTCCCCGATGGAGCAGAAACGGCGCCTGTTTTCTGCTTCGACGCCTTTTGCTCCTGCGCTGCAGCTGGAGCGGAGCATTTTTTTTTTGCTCCAGACGCTTTTTGCTCCCGGCGCCTTTGTTTAGCTCCACTCCCCCTGTGCTCTAAACCTGGCTACGCCACTGTCTTGGGGGGAATAGGAGGTAGGTGGGAGCAGGCAGTGGGGTGAGCAGAGGGGGTGGGGGGAATTTGGGATGTGCAGGGCTGCAGCGGCCAGAGAAAGAGGCGACTTTCCCCAGCTCCAGGGCTGCGGCTGCCAGGGAAAGATGGCCCTCCTTCCCTGTGTAAAATATATAACTTTGTGACGTTTGCAATATTAAACTAGGCAGCTTTGTTTAATAATTATGGACATGAAATGTGTTATTTTAGACCTATAATAAATATAAATTAATTTTAAAAGCAAGAAAAGAATAAACAATTGACACAGAGTAACCTCTGAGATTTGTAAAACAGATTAAAGGCAAGCAACATAAAACACGCTAAAGAAATGCTCTAATCTCTGGATACAATTAATAAGGAGCTGAATAGAGAACATCAAGAGGAAAGGTAATATATACTGTGATGAGTAGAAATTGCTTTGGACAAAAATGCAGAACAGCATTCCAAAGTGCACTCTCTTTTACACACACATGCACACACTTTACCCACCACCACCACAGAAGGTTCAGTTGCACAAAAGATTCCCACAGCTTGGACCTCAGCAACTTATGTCATGGTCTTTCATTAGTTTACACTGTAAAATGGAACTGGTAGAGACAACAGTGCAACACAAAGAACTAGTCTTCTCGGGGGCTGCTGCGGTGGGGGAAAAGAGGGAGAGACCCCCTTCCTTTCCAGCCCCAGCTCGGTGGCTGCTGTGGCAAAGGAGAGAAGGCACATCCATCGCATTAGAAAGGTAAGACTACTGATAGTAAAATATGAGTTGTGTGCTTTTATTTGCAGAACAACAAAATTTAATTAAGATTTTTTTATATAGCGCTTTTATTCAAAGCGCTTTACAATGGTTAGCTAACGGTACAAACAACATTTGGAAAGATCATTAAGTGGTCCGCCGAGACCCTCAGCAATTTTCAAGTGGTCAGCGGGGAAAAAAAAGTTTGAGAGCCACTGGTCTATGAGACTACTGATGTGCTTAAAGTTACACTCATGTTTAAAACATCTTGCTAAATCAAGGCCTAAATCAGGCCCTGACAGTACAAGCCTGCATGCACTTCCTCCCTTCTCTGCAAGCGGAGGCAGTACGCAGAGTTGCCTGGCCATGCCTCTGCCTAGGAGCTGAGTGAGGGGGATGTCACCATTTCTGGAGAGACTCCTAGGTAAGCGCTGCCCAGAGCCCACCTCACCCCATCCCGTGCCCTAACCCCCTGCTCCCTCCCACACCCAAACTCTGCTGCTGTTGGGGGAGGGGGAGGGAGGCACAGAGTCAGGTAGGGAGCCTGCCAGCCCCACTAATGCCCACCCACAACTCCAGTGGGGGTCCCGGGCCACATGTCGCTGCCCGTGTCACCCCAGAACTAGCACCAGGCCGTGAATTTTTGTTTACTGCCCGTGACTTTTACTAAAAATACCCATGACTAAAACATAGCCTTAATTATTACCAACATCTCTATAGAGCCTATCCAATTTCTGTATTTCCATTTCCTCTCCAAAATTTTCACTCACAGATCAAGCCCCAAATCTAGGGATGGGTTAATGATTTGGGATAAAAATACAATCCACTGTCCTCATTCCTGAATCTTCACCAAAATCTGTACCAAACCTAAACGTATTTTGAGACTTGGACTATTTTAAAATGCCTCTAAGTTTCCTGGTGGTTGTTAGGCTTGGAAAAGGAAGTACTGCAATCTCAAGACAGCAGCCTTTTTGATATCTCCTGCCCAAATGTGGAGGCTCAGCGGTTTGGGTTACTTAGATAAAAATTTTAAAAATGCATCCAGATTTTTGTGAAGCGTATAGGAAATGAACCTCTAAACCTTGTTGAGGTTCACTCATTACTAGTCAGATCCATTTTGGATATGCATACTGTCAGATAGCAAAACTATAAAGTCAGTATTGTAGCAAACCCCCTGGATGTCTGGGAGCACGCGAGGTGGCCCACATGTCTGGACAGAAGTGCTGTGGGCACTGCAAGCATGGGTCTCGCCAGGCTGTAAACCTCAGTTGGTTCCCATACATACTGACTGCCTCGGAGTAACTCAGGATTCCTTTACTTGGGCTGCCTGGGTACGTCCATACTTACCGGCTGGTTCGGCGGCAAGCAATCGATCTTCTGGGATCGATTTATCGCGTCTTGTCTAGACGCGATAAATCGATCCCGGAAGTGCTCGCCGTCGACACCGGTTATCCTGCTCCACAAGAGAAGTAGGCGGAGTCGATGGGGGAGCCTGCCTGCTGCGTCTGGACCCGCGGTAAGTACTTTTTAGTTCGAACTAAGATACTTCAACTTCAGCTACGTTATTAACGTAGCTGAAGTTGCGTATCTTAGTTCAAACTGGGGGCTTAGTGTGGACCAAGCCCCAGAAGTGAAAGGTGAAAACATCCTGGGCACATTTCCTTCAATGGTTACAATAAGGAAAAAGAAACCCAAAAGTTCCCAGACAAGCTTCTTAGAGCAGCCCAGTCCAGGGGCACAAAAGTAAGAGTCCCAGTGTAATGCTCTGCACTGTACTCTTGCCTGCGACTGGAGCCCTGAATTTTCCTGCTGCCCCCTCCAATCCCACCCTCCCACGCCTTCCCTCTGCAGCCAGTCCCCAGGCTCCTGCCTATGGCTCCTTCCTGAACCAGTTCCCTCTGCCCTCTGGTGGTACTTCCCTTTCCTGTGCTTTGGTGGTTATGGAGCCATCTGCTGGCTAGATGTCAAACTAGGCGATAACATAGTGCCCCACAGCAGGTTCATTACAGGATGTTACAAGGAGTAACCAGGCCTGGCACATCTACATGCACCACACTAAATTGGGGGCAAGACACCTGATATAATAGAAAGCAGTAGGAGCACTGATATCACAAACTGCAGTCCCACTTTGTAGCTTAATTAAAGTATTTAGACAGGTGAATGGTAACACTATAAATATTGAACTTCTGTTATTTCAGTCTTTAAAAAAATCTTCCCTGTATTTTTTCTTCATATTCACAAACTGAAATGTAAATTAAACAGTAACCAGCATATGTACATAACTAATGTTATGTCCTTGTACTACATATCCCTACTCCTTCCCTTACCCCGCCTCCTTTCATTACCTACTTAGAACAAGCACATTATCTTTTATTCATATATAGAGAACTATGCATATCTAGAGCACTCCACGAACACCAATGGTTCCAATTCTTTGTCCTCACAACTTGCTTATTTTTTAAACCAAACAAAATTAAAAAGATTTATTAGTATTGTGGAGGATGTGACTATCAATGTTATTCCCTGCAGGGACACTTACTCACCGCTCAGTAAAATCACATTTGAATGCTGCAACATTAGTTTTATTAGTTTTATTATTTTCATCTCAGAGAACAGCCTGTAATCAATAAACAGATGCTTTTATCTTGATCATCAATCTGTTTTTCATACATATTCAGCTTTTCAGCCTCCCGCTAACACGGCTTCTGATTTTTTTGACGTATGGTAAAGACTGAAGGAGTGATTTTACCATCCGTTAAGACACAGTAAAGTTGGTATACAGTCTATTATTTTAATATCCTAAAGCCTTATTTTTGTATGTACCTGCTTAAAAGTTGTAGGAGCCTTATAATGGCAGAAAATTTGGTAAGAAGTTACTTTCTTTATACTAATATTTTGCTACTGAACATTTTTGTATCAGTCAACGATCCAAGCCTACTATAGTGCAACATACAACAGCCCAGAGGCGAATACACATGGCCCTGCATGGCAAAGCATGGCCAGCCCTTGCAATTGAACTGTAAGTCTCACAACAGTTGGTGTTTTACTTCAAGCCCCAGCTTCTGGAATCACATGGATTATATTAGAATCTCAGCCCCCACGCCCTTTTTTGTTTAAATATATTTCCAGCCCTCCTGGCTGCAGTTAAAAGCTTGGAAACATGAGCCTTAAAGACTCAAAACCAGAAGGCAAATTTTAAAAAAAAAGTCAAAATCAAAATGTTAAACTAATTGTGATTTTGGGGGCCTGAAGCATGACTTTTGAATGCATGCAACTGGCAATACTGATTGCAGCACATGGCACTTAAGTTAATGTAAGTTTTGTAATCACCTAGCTGACGCACATCTATGGACTTTTTCTTGGCTAAAATGTGATCAACTTTAGATTATCATCATCATATCTTTAAACTAGAGGTCTCTTAACCGGGCGTGATCACCTCACAGAAGAAATTAATACAAATGAAAAATTGTCACCCCCAATATACATGCCCGGAACAATCTCCAACCAAGATCTATCGGCACAGTGCAGCCAAGAGGATATGAGCACCATCATTGCCAGGAGGAGTTGGAGATGGATCGGTCATGTGCTTCAGATGGACACTGATTCCATCACCAGAGTAGCAATAAGATGGACATCTGAAGGCAAGGAAAAATGAGGCCACCTGAAAACAACATGGTGAAGAGCTGTGGAAGCTGAGCTGAAAAACCTGGGGTACAGCTGGGGAACCATTGAAAGACTTGCCAGAAACAGACAGGAATGGAGGAGCTTCGTCACTGTCCTAAACTCCAGAGGCGTAATGGGAACATGATGATGGTGATGAATATACATGTAACAGAAAAGGAACAGTTGAAAGCTGATAGAAATGGCTGATGATCTTTGGCCCACCTCTGGTGGATAGGACAGATATCAAATTTGGGACTTTTCTGTGCATTGAGTAGCCTATGAAGTTTCAAAATTATTGCTGAATGGGAAGGTGGGAATCAATCAATTTTCTCATTTAGTAACCTCATCACAAGCATTAGATAAAAACAGTCACATTAAAAGAATGTCAAGGTTGCAAACTCAGGCACTTAAAAATTTGAAAATGTCAGAATTAAGACCACCTATGCACCCTTACTTCTGACCCCTTTGAATGTATGCATAATCACACACGCTTCAACTATGTGTTTACAGTTTTGCCAATCTCAAGAAATGAAAAATCATGAGTCAGAACCCCTCAAAACCATGATGTTGGCCAAAAAGTTTTTTTAAAAATATATGGTGGGTTTTTTTGGTCTATTTTTTGAATTTCCCCTGCCCATCCCCAATGTGGATTTGTCAGTAAGTGTTGCCCACTCTTCCAAGTTTGTTAGAAAAGATGATTTTGGTCTCCATTGCAAGAGTTTCACCCCCACATCTGCCCAATGCCTGTGCAGCAATCGTACTTCCAAATTGCCCCCAACTTCCAAATCAGTCCTGTCCCCACAATCAGTTCAGCCTCCCAACCTCACTTCTGTTCCTCCTGAGTTCTTCACACTCACCCAGGCCTGGGGGGCTGCAGTGGGGCCCCTTCCAGGTATGGGACCGGGAGAAGCTCCAGGGGTTCTGCATCTCCTCCCTTCTAGGATTGCCACCTCTCAGGTACAGAAACATAGGGCATCTGGAATGATCCTGAGCCCATAACACTTGATAGCTGGCAGGTGGGTACTGAGCCCCTGAACAGGTTTCACGGAACAGCTACTTCAAAAAGGGGAGGGGGGAGAGCACTTCCCACAGGAGCTCTGATTAGTTGATCAGGCCCAGGAGGTGGGTAAGTGGGGTAGGCTGACAGAGGGGATTTACCACCCCCACCCCCGTTCAGGGCTCGAATTCTCTGGAGGGCTGGAGCTTCTCACATCATGAGACTGGCTACAGCCACAGCTGAAAATCATGTCACACAAAAAGAGCACAAGAGTGGTCAATACTGTGATTGCATTTTGTTCAGCAGGTCCTCTGTCTCATTCAGTGCACAGGATAGATGTGCTCTGGGAATTATTCAAGGCTGGGTAGTGAAGGAGGCTGTTGTGTGTCTGAAAGCTGACCCCTGCCTTATTTATTGAAGGAGTTGAAAAAATGTATTGTGATTGAGGCTGCAGACTGGTCTGGAGGAAGAGAAAGGACAATCTGGTGGTTAACGCAGCTGAATCCCGCTACTGGCCTTCCCTTGCCCTCTGTTCAAGCTCCTTGTCTTCCCCTTCAAGGTTCCACACAATTCCATCCCCAGCTGTATCTCATTTTGATTTTTCACGTCTAAATCCACCAGTGAGTTCCAACTCATCTCTCCTTTCACTTTCCCATGCTGCCCCCCACACTGGAAATCTCGTCCCATCTCAGGGCTCTATTCTGAAAGGTGCTAAGGCACTCTGGCCTTGATCCAGCAAAGCACTTAAGCACATGTTTAAATTTCTACTTGTTAGTAATCCTATTGAAGTCAATGGCACTATTTGCATATTTAAAGTCAAGCACATGCTTAAGTGCTTTGCTGGATGAGGGCCAGAGACCTGAGCACTTCATAGGACCAGGATCCAGATCTTTCAAAGGTATTTAGGTGCCTACAAATTCAAATCAATGCTTAATGGGATGTTCAAAAGCTTTAGTCTGAGCAAAACAGAAAACAGAAAACAAAAATAAAGAAACCCAAGACCCCCAAAAGTCCAGGTCCTCCCCCCCAGCTAATCAGCAGAGAGAGAAAAAAGCTGACTAATCCAAGTGAGACAAATACCACCCAAGTGGCACAGCACCTCCTGGAAGAAGGCTTCCAGGGGACTTCTCTGCTCACCTGCCCCTAAAGCCAGCCCTAGCTATAGGTGGCTACCATATTTTATTTCAAATGTCTCCACAAAACGTGTTTCACAAAGCTCACAAACATCTAACGCACATCAGTAAAAATGCCACCATCTACCCATTGTGAAGCAAATGACACAAACACACAGAGATCCAATCTTCTAAATTTTCAAATGGGTTCTATATCTGCTTCATGTTGCCTGTCTACACAGATCCAGATTACGAATGCTTTTAGCTGTATGGGTGAGCTCTGTTGGAACTATTCCTGTGGGTAATTGCACTCCAGTGACTTAAGGCCCTTAGATTGGTAATTCTTTAGGATAGGGACAATGTTTTACACCAGTGGTTCTCAACCAGCGGTACGTGTACCACTGGGGTACACAGAGGTCTTCCAGGAGGTACTCATCTAGATCAGTGTTTCTCAACCTGGGGGTCACGGGATGGGTTTAGAGGGGTTGCAAGTGAAGGGCCAGCATTAGGGGTGATTACGGGGACCATGTGAAGCTAAGTTACATGCTTCAGCCCCGGGGGGCAGGGCTCAGGCATCAGAGAAGGCTCACAAGTGAAAAACAGGTTAAAGTATCACAATATTTATATTCCAATCGATTTATTTTATAACTATATGGCAAAAATGAGAAAGTAAGGAAATATTCACTAATAGTGTGCTGTGATACTTTTGTACTTATGTCTGATTTTGTAAGCGAGTAGTTTTTAAGTGAGGTGAAAGTTGGGGGTATGCAAGACAAATCAGACTCCTGAAAGAGGTACAGAGAAATAAGTTTTGTTAAAAGTAAAAACATCTGCCCTGGATTTATGGTCTCATTTTTTATTGTGGCTTTGTTTTTGCCATGTTAATTCCATAAACAATGTAAAAATCTAACTAGATAGTTTTATAGTAAAAGAAGGTACTTGAAATACATTGTGTTTTTCTCTCTCAGCGAGAATAGCAGCTTAATGATTATCCTGTCATAAAGCACGAGATAGACATTATAAACCATATCAACTAGAAGCAAGATTTCAGTGTTTACATAAACTATAGTGCTTGAGAGCACAGCTCACCAATTTCCATCATTTTGCATTTTCAAAGTGACTTTCTACAAAGCCCTGAAAAGATTAGCAAATATCAAAGCGCACCTTTCCGGATCCAGTCTCTGGAGATTCAACTACAGCACCACAAAACACATCTTAATGGAATGTGCAAGAAGTATTTATGTGGATGGGGGAGGTGATCAGGAGGCAGTTTCCTGAACACTTTGAAACCAAGCAACAAGACTTTCTCCTGCTTGTGAACAGTTAATTGAAAAATGTGTTCAAGGGCTTTCCCGGGCAAATATCTAACTTTTGGATTCTGATCCTTAAACAATTCAAGAAGTTACTTTCAATATCATGTAGGACATTGTTGCAAATTATGAAGAGAGAGCTCATTCTCAAATGGAAATGAAAACCCTTTGAAACATATTTACCTAGTAAAGATATAAATGAACTCTGACTCCACTGGTCCATTTATGCTTAGGTGTCTGTTCTGAGTTTATATGTTGTATGAATCCTTTGCCAATGTGAAGCTTCTTAGAATCACAGGATGGCCACAATCACAGGAATAGACTACGGACACCAGGCATGGATTAAAGCACAGGGATAGTTGACCAGTGTCTAAAATCCCAGTTTCTGGAGTCATGGGATTATATACAAATCTGTACTTCCATTTTTAAAAAATAATGACTATGTTCATGGTTGCAGAGAAAAGTTTGAAAATGTGAACCAAGTGCAACCAAATCACAGACACTGCCTGACCCTGCAGACAGTCTGAACAAATAGCCCCAGGGGGCGTGACATACCCATGCATCTCCGTGAGATGTTCACTCCAAAACTCATTGGGTCTAGAGCAGTGTTTCCCAACCTGCGGCCCAATCGGCACACAGCTGCAGCCCATGTGACATCCTCAGGGCCATACAGGTACTATATTTATATATGTGTGGCCCACACTGGCAAATAGGTTGAGACCCACTGCTCTAGAGACTCCTACCAACACCACCATTGCAAAGAACTGAGTGCGTGCAGGAGGTGGTGAGTGCAGTAGGATGAGCCCAACCAACTAGACAGCACAGCATCTGAAGGGTGAGCACTAGGGTCCCCTCTGCTGTTCCTTAATGAAAAAGTCCTTTACCACCACCCCTGCCTCTCTGGCATAGGAAAGCCACTGCTGCTGGAGGGTGCAGGGCCAGGGTGGCTTTGGGTTGTGATGTGCTGAGGGCCTCAGCCTGGCCCAGGCAGGCACCACAATAGCAGTGAGAAGACAAGTATCAATATGACTTCAATAACTCATTTGTGTTCTCAGCAGGGATGACTCAGTGCATATTTTCCATGTAATTCTTGGTTTGTACACAGACATACACAGTACAGAGAAACATGTAATTTCTAAAAGCCAGTGTCCTAAACATATATCATCAGGCTATTTCCCTTTCCCCCGACTGGCAATATTTAATATACAGTAGCCACAGAGTAATATATATGTGGCTCAGGTGGTTTTATTTATACCAACTAAAAGTTTAAGCTTTAAGCTCTTTTGTGACATTATGGTTTAAAAGAAAAGACGAGACAATAATGGCTGCACCAGTTCCCTCCAATGGTTTGATATCATGATGCTTCCCTGATGCACAATGAAGTAACTCCATCACCAAATGTTGTTACAATTGTCTAACCATCAACCCTCAGAACAGAAAGCTGCCTGGAGATTGGTTTCCCCTATGAGCTTTCCGACCTGCTAAATTCATAGTTTAATGGGGTTTTCCCTCTTTCCCCTTTATACACACACAGTAGAAAACAGCAGCTGTTTATAAGGGTGAGAGAAGGTTAAACTCTATATGCAATGAAGAAAACCCACAGAAGCTGTTTACAAGAGGTGGGGGGAGGGGAATGCCTTTATGCAACACAGAAGACACTCGCTGTGCCATCTGTTCTTGTGCCCTGCTACAAACCATACTGCTGTGCTGTTTTACAGGCAGCTGCTGTTTTCAAGTGTCAATGTATGATGTTAACAAGTAGGGCACCCACATTTGTCTCGGACTGAAAATATCTGGGAAGGGTCATATGGCTTCAGATTAGGCCACAGCCCGTATTTGCTATATGACCTCTTGCACATTTCCTACCGCCTTCGACTCTGTTGTGCTTCACAGCTGCTGCTTGCAAGTTATTTTTTTTTGTTCCATTCATAAAGACAAATGGGTTAGTGACATCATTGCCTTCAACAGCATCCTCCACATACGTGTATTTTGGCTTCCCCGTACTCACTGAATATCATGTCAGAGGTGATTCAGCAACTTGTTCCCAATTTCACGGATAAACAAAGTTGCTGTTGGAAGGAAAGTAATTAACTAAAAAAAAATTCTTCATTGGGAAAATAAATAACCAGCTCTCGGGTTGTCAGAAAAGAAACAAGTGCTAAGATTGCTATGAACGTCAGGATACCAGCTGGTAATGCATGAACTGGAACTAAGGATTACCACTGCCTGCAGAAGGAACATCATTCCATCTGCACAATGTGTTTCCTTGGTCAATAAAGCTGATCTTTGTCTTGCCATCTGCAGTACATCAAAGCGTGAGCAGAGATTTTTTTACAGTCTAGGAATCCCGTCTCTGCAACATCACTTAAACACTATTCATCTAACCAAGAAGTCTATGGAGACATGTCTGAAACTACCAGTACTGGTGCCAGCTGCCCAGTCACATGTCCAACTCTTTGTTTCCTTCACCTCAGCCTAATAACTGTGCCTGCAACTGACAGCACCCATGAGAGCTTTCAAGGAGACTGCCACAAATGCCTAACTATAAGCAATTAACACTTTAAAAAACTGAAAGAAAAAATCCTTCCTCATGATTCAGAGCCACTGCCGTCAACTCAAAAAATAAACTGATATGCTAGCCACACACATAGACTTTGTGACAGTTTCAGTGGTGGGAAAACTGGTTTCCAGGCCCTTCTTCCATGTGCAGAGCTGTGGTACATCCCTCCTCTGAAGCACCATTTCTCCTCTGTTGAAATTCTCCAACCACAGGGGGCTTGAGGGAGTCTGTCATTCAGACATTGAGCAAAGCTGAAGAGATAGTTGTTCTTTTGTCACGGAGATGTGAATAGTGATACTATGGCTGTTACTGCTCACTGACAGTTAGTCTTCCACTGCGATAATCACTATCAAGGCCCCAGTTCAACTGGCACTGCTGTGTCTGAGGGCTCAGACATCTAAGAACCTGTAACAATAACTTCGGCAAGACATAAAAAGTAGCCCTTGAGCAGCAAAGCATTTTATCATGAGCTTAACTTTAAGCACATGCCTACATGCAATGCTGAATTGGGGTCCTTTCTCCACTGGGTTTAAATATAGGATTCAGTGATAGCATTGATTTCAATAGAATTACTCCAGTTGTAGACTTGTGCAAATGAAGTCATTATCGGACCCATGGAGTCTCCTTACCTTTCCAGCATGGTTGTTGTGAGGCTTAATTAGAATGGCCCCCAATTCAGGAAAGCAATAATATCTATGTTCAACATTAAGTTGTCCTTAAGTGCCCTTTCTGTATAGGATGTTTTTCTGAATCAAGACCCATGTTTGTTAAAAGGTCAGAGATTCCTGAAGTGCTACAGATATGCAAAGTATTCATTATTTTTACCAGTCCAGATCTAAGAGGATAAGCAATGAAAAATATTTTGGCCCCTTTTTCAGCATATAGGCAGGTACACCTTCATGGATTCAAAAGTGCTTATACTTTGCTCACATACCACCAGACTTGCATATACACATAGCTAGAGTGTCACCAAACTGGATTTGCCTACAAACAACCAAAAGGAGGTAATGTGTTTTAAAGATGAATTTGTTTTGTTTCCATGTTATTTCAAGAAAGTATTTTATTGTGCTTTTTTTTTTTGTGTGCAATGCTATGTAAATTCAAAGCAATAGTTAGCTTTCACTATGCAAGACAGATACATATTTGGCAAACTAAAGTGATAATTTATTATGCCTTTCTCAAAGTACGTTACATTTTCTCTGCAGTTTTCCTAATGGTGCTGCAGTATACAGTAAACAGTCTGCTGTGACATCTATTGGCAGCAGTGAAATCAGAACTGATCTGAGAATGCTTGCTTCAGCAAGAGGCATTAACTTGCTGCTATAAACAATGTTTCCTTTTTGAAGTGTTTCCTTTTAAAAATCAGGCCTATTTCGCAAATACTTTCTTTTCAAAGCAAAAGGTGTAAAACAACCGGCACCGCTAGATAGAACCACCACTAGCCTGAAATGTACAGATATATTTTTCAAGAAATAAACTGATGCAAAAAATGTTGTGCTATAATAGAGGCCTAACTGGGGAGTTACCAGCATTCCAGGGAGTAAAAGAAAACATGATGCTTTCTCTATATTTGTTTCACACAGTAGGGTTGTAAATAATTTAGATGCTCATTTCATGCCTAGATGTGGAGTTGTTCAGGGTGTTTCCAACATCTCTTATGAAAATATTATTTCACCTCCCCTCTACCCATCTAAGCTTTCATCAGTTCTCATTTACATAGGCAGTCTGCCACTTGATAACGTGCACTGCAACTGCTTTTACTTGCTGACAAAGCTTGCTGAACGTCATAACCTAAAAAACCAAAAGAGGCCAACTGGCCTGTGCTAACACAGATTGCATTCCAGGTGGGCTGGGCTTATAAAGGGGGTTCTCAAACTTTCTCACAGGGTGCAATACATTAATAAGGACATCTTACAGGCCACATCCCCTCCCAGTTCCACTGGAGATCTGAGGCAGCTACGGCAACTGTTTACATGGAAAAGTAAAAGTATTTATGTATCTTTAGCTGCCCTTAATGTGGTCAGGACTTTATCCCTTTTTCTCCTTTGCTCTTCATTTAACTTTGTTACATTCTTATTTCCCCTGCACGTTCTCTTTCCACTTCCTCCTCCTCTCTCCCTGCACATGCTGTAGAATCCTCTAGTTCCCTTCTCTCTAATTCCCTTGAACGCATCACAGTCTGTGGTTCTCATCTCCCCTGCCTGAGCGTCTGGTTTCCCAGATCTCCCGGGTACCTGATCCCTGCCTCCCCTGGACACGTTGGCCAGCAACTGGGTCTCTTGTCCCATTGACACGCCTTTCCTGCTGGCACCTCTGAGCCCCGAGAGTGGCTCCTGTTTCCTTTGCCAATTCCTTCTGGTCCTTAATGCAGGCTTTTTTTGTTTTCAGCTTCTTGTACAGGTGTCCAGACTCTTCCAAAAAAGCTTACTGAAGCAGCTAGAAATGAGGGATCAAATTCGGCTCCAGTGTAGCTATTCATCTCTATGGAGCTACAATGAAAGAATTTCACCCAAAACACACATAAGAAGAACTAGAAACCAACAGGAGGCAGCAGCATTGAGTGAGTGAGTGTGCAGCTCTCCATGGATCTCCACTGGCTCAAGAAATAAGTTTGAAAAATCAGCCCTGTAACCCAGGAGTAGCCAGCCTTTGGCTCCAGAGCTGTATGCGACCCTTCAGAAGTTAATATGCGGCTCCTTGCACAGGCACCAACT
Organism: Macrochelys suwanniensis; assembly: GCA_033296515.1. NCBI lineage: Eukaryota > Metazoa > Chordata > Testudines > Chelydridae > Macrochelys > Macrochelys suwanniensis. Next base: position 131,538,920 of record CM065776.1, on the reverse strand, counting down.
CCGGGGCTGGAGCTACATGCGCCAACTTTTCAATGTGCCAAGGGGGGATGGGTGCTCACTGCTCAACCCCTGACTCTGCCACAGGGCCTGCCCCCACTCCACCCCTTCCCCCAAGGCCCCCGCTCCTTCCTGCCCTCTTCCCTGAGCCTGCCATGCCCTCACTCCTTCCAGGAGGGCGAGGCACTGATTAGCAGGGTTGCTGGCAGACGGGGGGCGGGGAGGGCGGGCGCTGATGAGAGGCTGCTGAGGTATTACTGTGACTCTTGGCAATGTACATAGGTAAATTCTGGCTCCTTCTCAGGTGCAGGTTGGCCACCCCTGCTGTAACCTGAAGAGTGTAACATTAATTAAAGGTCAATGATAATGTCACTTTAAAGGATATTAGTCTTCTTGTTTAAAGCCATATATGACACAGTTTAATACAGGATTTAAGAATATTACCAAGCACATTCCACTCCCAGATCCCTGCAGGTGCCAAAGACTCACTATGTAGTGGAACTGTTGTAGTTTTGTTGCTCAGTGAGCAAACAGTCAACACAGGGAATTCATATGCCCTGGCATTATGGAGCTGTGCTCTCTGGGGCTTCCCTCCACTTCAGAATCTTTTGGAGCTATGTAGAGTCATTAGCTGTATATCTCCCCTCTGCAGGAGGAGGTGGTGGTGGTGGTTACCCTAGACATTCTGGGGTACAATCCAGACCAGTAAGGGGTTCTGTCACTGCCTGCTCTGGAGCCCTGGGGGCCTCACAGTGCTTTGTTGTTATAGCTCCCAGCCTGGGATATTTACAGCCAGTCTACTGTAGCAGTCTGCATCCCTATGTTCACTATTTTTACAAAAATATAATGGATTTGTACAAAGTATTCCTTGTGAGGTATCATTTGAAAACTCAATTTGCTGACAATTGTCCTGGTAAAATATATGTGGCATTTTATGTAAAGGTAAGATTCTACTGTATAACATTACTGAGACATGTTCCAAGTTTAGAAAAGCAGGAACAAACCAGTTCCTCAAAGACAGACTGATGCCTCAGTTTATTTGATTTTGTTGATACCTGGTTATCACCTGGTTAAGTGGCCATTCTTCAGCAGGAAAAAGGGTGTGAGTGAGAAATCTACATTTTGGCAAAGAAACAGCTGGAGATTCCTATCCCCACAGACCTTCTGTCTCCTGACCCGCAGCTGGAGAGGATTTCCAAAAAAACCAGAATTATAACAAAGGGGAACAGATACTCCAAAATACTCCCCCCCTTTCTCTCTGCTCATGGTATCAACACCAATTGCAGGACAAGGAAAGTAACACTGAACTGGGAAAGGGGTCCTTGCTGCAAGGATTCCAGCCTGAAGCATGTGGTGAAAGAAACCTTTGTTTTGAATTCAATTAGCTTGTTAGTTTAGATATTGTGTTTTACCTTTTATTTTCTTATAACCAATTCTGTCTTTTATACCTCATTACTTATAGTCACTTAAAAATCTCTCTCTCTGTAGTTAAACATGTTTAATCTAAACCAGTGTGAGGTGTTTGGGAAACTCCATTTGGGATAATAGGATTTGGGCATATCATGTTCTATAAATGAAATGGACTTTATACGAGTTTATATTGTCTAGGAGGTTGCTGGGCAGTACAAGATGCACATTTCTGGAGGAAGTCTGGGACTGGGAGTTTGCTGGTGTTGTGCTGCAGTGTAATTCATGGGTGGATGGTTATAGCACTCATATACTATAGCAAGGGGTGATTTACATGTTGGAGGCTGGGTGTGGGCAGACCGGGCATGGTCACTCCCCCAGTGAAACAGTGTAAAAGGCACCCCAGATTGGAGCATTGAGGGGACACAGCTGTCCATCAGTTCAGATTTTACCATAGGTAATGTCACACCTTCCAGCATCAGGTTATACATTGAAACATCTATGTGCTTAGACAGCCCCGGGTCAGCAGCTCTGACCCTAGCAGCCTGTATATAGCCCCACCCTGGCTTCCACCCATCTTTGTTACAAGCAGCAAGGTGACCCCAACAAACTCCCAGTCCCGAATTTTCCCCAAAATGTGCTCTAACTTCTAGTTCTCTCCTGGACAGTTCAGAGAAATAACAAGGGTCATTTGTTCCTCTAAAGACACAAAACGCACCACCTTATTAATGTAACTGGTAAATACACCTTTCCCTTTAAACACTGCACTAAGTTAGTTTTAGTAAATAAAACAAATGTTATTAACCACAGGACATAGGTTAAGTGATGCCAAGGAAAAGGAATAAAATTAGAAAGGGTTACATGCAAATAAAAGTGAAAGCCTGCATCTAAAAGTCTAAAACTTAATCTAGCAAGGTACAGGCAGCTTTGTTCAAGATGGTTTCTCTCACCATTCACTCTTCTTCCCAGCCGTGGCTCTCTTACAAAGGACCTTCCACAGGAGCACAAGGGCTGATTTCCCTTTTCTTCCTAGGTGAAAGATCTTTACCTAAGCAGGTTTCTCCCCTTGTATTCAGTTCCTGAGATTTCAACCCTCCCTCTTGGTTTAAAGACCCATCTTTCTCACCTTGCAAGAGCTCTGTTCTCTTGTATCTGTTTAGCAACAGATGCCAAAGATGGCTTATATCCTTGCTTATATTTTACAAAGTTCAATTACTTTGCTTCAGGTAAGGATGACCACCTTCTTTTCTTCCCTTCCTGAAGGCTTGCCCCTGCTGATTTCTATGCAAATGTGGCTTTCCTTGTTTCTGATTCCACCATGCTTAATTTACATGGGAGACAGGCAGATAACTGACATTCCCTCCTATCTGGTATAGTGAAATATCAATGAGTATCTGTAATTCCTCATAGTGTTAATACATATATTTCGAATGATATTAATCACCAGCGTGTCATTAAGCTTTCAAAAAAGACTTTACTCGATACACTTTTATAATACAGTAATATTTGTATACAATCTGTTGATTCAGTTGCTTATCACTTCTGGTTCAGCCCCCCAGTCTTTATAGACCTGTGTATTATGTATTATTTGAAAAGTAAAACCCAGACCAAGCTTCTCTTCCCTTGTGGGTATAGACACCATGCTTCCATAGGATCAGATTTGTCTCCACCCATTGTTAGCGTGATAGGTTTGTTTGTGATATATAAATTCATTACCCTAGTCTTTCAAAATACTTTGGAAATAACTCCCAGGTAGGGAAATCACATTCCTTAGTCTAGTACAGAACTGTTTACCAATTCCTCCTGACGTGCATGGTTTAAAAACACTTTAGTCGTAATTCTAGCCTACTTCCACAATTTTTAATATCCACCATGTACATACATCACACAAGAATATTATGATCAGTAAGTTATTAGTTTTCAAATGATCTCAGGCATATCTGTACAAAAATTACCACACTAGTATATATGGTGTGAATACAGGGGTGCTTAATGTCATGGTGGTGCAGAAATTATTAAGGCTGCAGAAACAGCTAGATCATCTCCAGTGCCACTCCAGAATCTGGTAGGACCATGGATTCCCTCCTCCCATCAAATGAATAACAATTTGTATTTCAGTAGTTCCTAGGATCCCCTGTCAGGGACCAGAGCCCCATTGTGACAGTTGAGGTACAAGCACATACAAAGATTGTAGGCTGTTAAGGCAGCAACAAAATTCTGTTTACTTGGGCTTGTTGCAGTGAGTAGGATCCAGCTGTACAATTGAAGGATGTGAAAGCAAGGCTTTCTGCCATAAATATACCTATTAGAGCTCTTCTTGACAATAATAGCTCTGTTTTCCTAAGCTAAATGCACTACAATACATGTATCTAGTACAGGGTTGCCATTAAGAGAACATGAAGTGCCTCATAAAAGTGGAGGAAAAATAAATTTAAAACTAAAGATGGGGCTGAACCAATTCTTCAGATCCAATCACCCCAAACTTCAGGAGGAGAAAAGGGGTATCAAAATCTGGGAAGTTTGCAGCTCAAGCCCCTCTAGTTTAAACCACAATTTATGTCCCTATGAACAGTTACAGAATCTTAACTTTAACAAAGAGTTTAGACACTTTATAAAAACATGAAAAGGGGGGGGGGGGGAAGTCAAGCTGTGAGACATTAAATTATGTCACTCGTTCATTGAAACTTTTATCAAGCAATTTCCCCATAACCACATTAAACAGAAACCAGGATAATGCACTAGAGCATAGGTCTGTATTCTAGACCATTTTAAATTGTGTAACTGCCTTGTATTCTAATAAAATAAAATAGAATGTCTATCATGTACTAAGTGTTGAGTCAATCCATTAGTGACACATTTCCAGCAAATTTGAAGACATATTGGAGTTTATTTCTCCACTGCAACATCTAGAGAGAGACAAAATGGGACAGAACTTGAAGGCCTAAATTAAGCAAAACTGCAAGTTAAAATGGTATGTTTTACCTAAGTGCCAATACAGGCCCTAAAGTATTCCTTGTAACATTTAGAACATTTATAATGTAATTTATTCATTACATGGAAGACAAATATTTCTTCATAGCGGTCCTGATCCAAAGCCTATTGAAATTCGTTGGAAAACTCCCATTGACCTCAGTTGGCTTTGGGAAAAAAAACCACACACTTTAGGTGGAATGTATATTAATCCCCCTACCTTGTCCCTTCACTAATAACATGATATAAAGTACTTGCTAAATTGGTTTTTCCATGAACTATGAGCAGATTTATAGAAGGAGATTGATAAAGAGACATAAAAGGCAATTGCATAATAACACCAAATAACTATTACATACACTAAAATGGGGTACACTAAAATGGGGTACTCATAATTCTTCCTTGCCTCAGTTGATCATCATAAAGATGAGGAAGCAATTTTTCTCCCCATACCTAGTAAAGTGCTCAGAGACTTCTTGATCCAAGAAAGAAAAATAAGGCAGCATGGAGCATAGGTGTTGAGTGATGCAGAAATTGCTGTTCTCTTTTCACAGGTGTTCATCTGAATATTTTCTATGGTTTCTATCCACAAACCAGGGATTGCCTTTGAATTTCATGTTTAGAGTAACGCAGAAGCATAAAAGGATACTCCATCAAATCATCAAGTTTGAACTGCTTCCAATTTAAAACCACCTAGAACCACCAATTTTACATGATTTTCATTCACACCCCAAAGCAGGCCAGCTGCATGTGACAGGGTTTTGAATGTTTAAAAATGCAGTTACTTTGGAGTATAATTAGTTGTATTCATTTAGATGTATACAAAGAATTAAAAGGCAAACCAATCCAAGACTCTCAGCTTCCCTGCCATACAAAACCAAAATTAAACTGCCAGCAAAACAAACACTCAAAATCGCCAACCTTCCTTCCCTACCAAATTGGATCCCCTCAAAAGCCCACCTCTGTCACAGCTTGCATAAATAGATGCATCTTGCAGCACGCTCTAGAGGTCAATACATGGGCTATACAACACCAATGGGGAAGTATGTTCCAGAGCAGAGGACCACAAACAGAGAACACTGCTGCCAGCCCCCTCTCAAATTGAGGGGAACCCAGCTCAAGTGTCTCTGCTGGTCTTATCTGTGGCAGCACAGCTTGGGGAAAGAAACAGTCCCTCAATTAGTTCCCAACCCAATTAAAGCATTTTAGATAAAAATCAATGCCTCAAATTCAGTCTAGAAACCAAGAGACAGCCTGGGCAGGTCAGAGGATTGTTGATGGATTCATAGTGTTTAATGTTAAACTGCAGGCCAGAATCTAAGTCATCTGGAGTAACTACTTAATAAGGGCAATTACATCTATTAGTGGACTGCACACAGAGAGCATAACAACCTTATACCTATCTTATCTTGGCTTAATTACTGTTTTATATTAGAACAAAAGGGGAGAGCTGCCAAAGGAGAAAGACTGTAATGGACCCTTTCCATTTAGTAAAAAAAGGAAAATGTCTGATACAAATTTCTTTGTCTGCTATAGTCTGTTGATCTATTGCTTCAAGGACTGTGAGAGAGGCATTGGTTGCCTCCTGGTGGAGGCCCTGCTGACATGGCACACTCCACCCAAAGAAGAATCCCTGAATTCAGCCCCCTCCCATACCCAGAACTGCCTAGAGAGGCCACCAAAGATTAGCTGGCAAACAGAAGCAGAGGATTGGTCTTCTGGAGGCTAGAAGGGCTGCAAATAGGCAAAAGCCAATCAGCTAAGTGCATGCACGGGCAAGGAGATTCTATGGGACTCAACACTAAATCTAGCTCAATATAAAAAGTTATTTGTCAACATTTCCAAGACAAAAAATGACAAGTGCCATTTGGGAGGCTATGTTATGTTATTTATGAATATTTAGGTGACTGCTAGTTGATCCCTGAAAAGGCTGGGCTAAAATTCTTAAAGCTTTCTATATTTGCAAACCTTTTCAGGAGTCAGGAATGATTATTCATCTGATGATTAGCCCCAGAAGGCAAGTTACTCATTGTTCACTTACTTGTTCAAACAGAACCTTATTTAAACAAAGAACTAACCAACAGCAAGTGACTAAGGGGAGCAAATACATGCCATAAATACCAAACTGAAGATAGTTAAAGTAATTAACAGTTTGCAAACAATCCATAGGTTGAAATGTATTTAAACAGCTATTAAAAATTTGATGAGTCGCTATAAATAGCAAATTCAGTCACCAAAATCAAGATCAGTTTACAGACTAGCTTCAAACAGAAAACAATTAAATTTGAAGAGAATATTATTGGCAAGGAATTTTATCAGGCTCTACTCAGCATATAGAATAGCAATTATTTTTAAAATAACCAACAGAAAATAGAATAGTAGGTCAGATTTTCAGTGTTGCCCAGGGGTGAAAGTAAAATTTCTCTTACCGGTATGGGAGCAGCTTTTCCGCACCTCCCCCGGAAGGGGCGGGGCCTCAGGGGTGGGGCTGGGGGGGGTCTAAAACGGCAGCACTTTAACATCGCTGCTTTTTTTGTGCGCCCCCCCAGGTCCCTACTGGAAGGGCCGCCGATGTAGGGTGTGTGCGCAAAAATAGCAGCGACGTTACAGGGCTGCCATGGCAGCGCTCTAAAGTAAGGCGGTAGGGGTCGGTACAGGTGGCCACTTTTTACCAGTACGCCGTACCGGCCCGTACCGCCTTACTTTCACCCCTGGTGTGGTCTCAATTTGACTTCTATTTCTACCCATTTATTTGCACATGCCAACCTTCATTTGTAGGTAATTACATCTTTACTCAGTTTGTATGGTCAAATTCAATTTGCACAGACATGAGATACAGGTTTAGAGGCCATTTCTAAAAATAAGTGGCCCAGTATTTCTAACCTACTGAAAACCATGAGGTGGATTCACAAAGGAACATAGGCATGGTATGCTGAGCATCAAAACGCCTAACTTTTAGGCCCGTACAAAATCATTGGAGTTCACGAAGCCTGTGTTTGGTGTCTAGTCTCCCTATACCCTGAATGGAGAGAGATAGGCACCTCAGTAGGGGATACATAAAATTCACCACATTAGGCAGCACCTCCCCCAAGCTAGCCAATGGGAGACATCAAGATGAAGGGGTTTTTTTTCTAAGCCCTGCCCCTCTCTCAGAGATAGGTCCCTAAATCCAGACTGCAGAGAGCTGCCTCCCTCTGCTTGGGTTTTTCAGCTGCAAACAAATGCTTGGGATTAGGCATTTGCACTGTTTTAGCAAGAAGATGTAGGAGCTCCCTCATAACTTTTAGCCCAGTGGTTAGGGTATTCACCTGATATGTGGGAGACCCCTACTTCAAGTCCCCACTGTACCTGTCGGTGGAGAAGTGATTTGAACTGGGGTCTGCCACCTCTCAGGTGAATGTACTAACTACTGGGCAATGGGATATTTTGATCTGGGACTCTCTCATTCTCTCCTATTGAATTTGTTCCACTATGGATAAATAGTAAAAGGATCATTGGGCCAGAGAGAGCGAGCCGGCATGAAAATTACTCTGTAGCCTGGAGTTTAGAGCCCTCATCAGGGAGGTGGAGACTCCAGTCCCCCGATCCCAAGACTTTTTGAATTATGTATCCGCAGTAGAACAGCTTCAAGAGGAGAGACTGAGGAAATCCCACATGAGAATATCTCGTGGCCTAATGGTTAAGTCACTCGTGATGTAGCAGATTCCTGTTCAAATCCCTTCCCCCCTGACAGGTGAAAGGGAAACTTAAGCAGGGGTCTCCCACATCCCAGGTGAGCACCCTAGCCACTGGGATAAAACTTATGAGGGAGTTCCTCTTCCTGGCCTTTTCGGGTAAGCTTTCCTCTTGGGACCTGATCTGGTAGGCGAGCTCTGAACAGGTTTACTGGATCAGGTTCTGCAGCTGAGTTAGGTGGAGGAATGGCTATCTTCTTTCACTTTGCACATCCCTCTGATGATTAGGTATCTGGATATCTAGCATGGGGTTGCACTGTGCATGCTCAAAGGCAGAAACATAGGTGCCTAGGGAATTTGACCGCAAAAATTTAGGTACCGAGTGAGTTTACGCACCTATAAGATTTGGAGGGAGCTGACCACAGGCTTTGTGAATCTCTGTGGGGCCTGATTCTGGGATTTAGGCACTTGACACTTTAGGCATCCAAGTCCTTTTGTGACTAGTGTAATACATATGAAGTTTTACATATACTATTCATAATGGCCCCAGTTCCACAGCCTTACATATTAGCACTTACTCAGGCATGTGGTCCCATTGAACTCAATAGAACTTCTCAAGTACTACTCAAGGGGCATTTGCTACTTGAGTCTAGTGACATTGTTCTTGTGTCTACAATTACTTACAGTCAGTTGTGGTTACAGAACTTCATATTTGTATTATGTCAGACAATTACTTAAAGGCTAAAACCTTATTCACCTTATACATGCATGTATTCCAAGTTCAATGGCTAATGTGACAACAGTAAGTACGATTTTTAAGTACGATCAGTTTGAGTTATCAGTTCAATAGTAGGATGCCCATTTCAGTGACAGAAGGACTACACCGCTAGTCTAGTAGACTTGTTTGGTTGTTTTAGACATTTCCCCATAGAGCTTTTAAAACCCAATCTAGTAAAGCACTTAATCACATGCATAGCTAACCACATGAGTAGTTCAATAAGACTCATGTGCTTAAAGTTAAGTACATACTTAACTGCTTTATAGGATCAGAGTCATAGCTCAGATATATTTCCATGGAAGATTTTTAAAGACGAAAAAAAAACTCTTGCAACATTAGTGTATGTCAATCAGGAGTGAGCAAATATTTGAGCATAACTATCTAGGTAAGTATATTGTCACTATCACTTATTTATGAATATATCCTCCCAACGCCACATAATAAGATCCAGTTTACAGGTGGACAACTGAGAAAAAGATTAAGTGACTTGCACTAGATCACATACGAACAGAGTGTGACGCATACGGTCACAGAGACTCCCCTTGAGACTGTCACTAGATGAGCTGGAATACCAGTGAGAACAACCCTCCTGCCAGAACAGGTGCCCCTCCACTCCTGTCTTGCTGAGTTAGACACTCCAGTCAGCTCCAGCACAGACCCAGAGGTTGGGCCATGCCTCTCTGCAGTTCACTGAAACAGATTGACTCAGCCCAGGAGCTTCTCAGTTAAAAGGGACTTTCCCAACACCCAGTGTTCAGCCTTTCTAGGAGCCTGAACCCCAAATAAATCTGTTTTACTCTGTATAAAGCTTATACAGGGTAAATTTGTCAGTTGTTCGCCCTCTATATCACTGATAGAGAGATATGCACAGCTGTTTGCTCCCCCAGGTATTAACAGCTTACTCTGGGTTTATTAATAAACAAACATGATTTTATTAAGTATAAAAAGTAGGATTTAAGTGGTTTCAAGTAATAACAGACAGAACAAAGTAAGTCGCCAAGCAAAATAAAGCACACACACACAAGTCTAAGTCTAATACATTAAGAAACTGATTACAGGTAATATCTCACCCTCAGACGTTCCAATAAGCGTCCTTTACAGACTAGACTCCTTCCTAGTCTGGGCCCAATCCTTTCCCCTGGTACAGTCCTTGTTAGTTCCCACAGACATCTCAGGTGGTAAGCAGGGGTTCTCTCATGACTGGCCGCCCCTTTTGCCCTGCTCCACTCCCCTTTCATAGTTTTGGCACAAGGTGGAAATCTTTTGCCTCTCTGGGTCCCCACCCCTTCTTCTAAAAGGAAAAGTACCAGATTTGAGATGGATTTAATCATCAGGTGACATGGCCACATGTCACTGTAAGACCCCTAGTCTCCATTCTCCATGGGCTGGCCTACATGTACACAGGAAGCCTTTGAAATAACTAAGGCTATTTACAACTGATTGTTTCTGGAGCACCCTTAATGGTCTCCACTTAATATGTTTACATCAGTGATAAAAGTTTATACTTTATTCTCCTAACTTCAGATAGAGAAATAATACATGCAAACAAATAGGATGAACACACTTAACAGCTCACAAGCTTTCTAATGACATCATACAAGGGGTATTTAGCATAAAGCATATTCCATTATGTCATATTCGTAAGCATATTTCCATAAAGCACATAGACTGCAACATTATACAGCGCTGGCTAAAAATTTTGACATAACACTGTTGAATAATGTAGTTTCATCAATATCAAAACTTTTCAGTGTCAATTTTAACTGAGTTTTCAGTGAGAGTCAAAATAAAATGTTTCATTTAATATGGTAAAAATGTTTTATTTGGACTTTGTTTCAATTAATTTAATTATGACAGAAGACATTTTACATTACAAAATGATGCAAGGTCCCAAATTGAAAGTTTTTGGAATTTTCATTCTGAGAGAAATTTTGAAGTGTCGGTGTTCAGTCCGATATAGAAGTAAAGCACATTTTGAAATTTCTATTTTTCAACCATCTCTCCCCCTGGGCTACACTGGGGTGGGGGGTCAATCTACGATACGCAACTTCAGCTACGTGAATAACGCAGCTGAAGTCAGCGTATCGTAGATCGACTTACCTGGCCATGAGGATGGCGGCGAGTCAATTGCTGCCGCTCCCACGTCAACTCCGCTTCTGCCTTTCACCGAGGTGGATTTCCGGAGTCGACGGGGAGCGCGTTCGGGGATCGATTAATCACTTCTAAACAAGACACGATAAATCGATCCCTGACAGATTGATTGCTACCCGCCGATCCGGTGGGTAGTGAAGACAAGCCCTAAGAGGAAGTTTACGGAAAGGCAGGAACTGAACTCAGGTCCTCAATATCAAGGTTCAGCCAGCACACCATCCATCCGCCCCTTTTCAATTTGCCAAGACATCATGCTTCTGTATATTGGCAATTTGACTCACTCAGACGCTACCCTCCACCCCACCACAAATATATTCCCAAGTCTCCAAAACACTACAACTTACAAGGATTTTGGTCTTCATATCTCTGAAAATGTATGGGAAAGTAACCCAGATCCATGCTTTGCTCACAATATTAAAATGGTTTAGTGATTAACAGAAACAGTTAAATCGTATTTGTACAAAATAAATGTAGCAAGAATGCTGTAGGCACGATTACACACTTTATATGTATAGGAAGTCTTCAGTACTTTGTGTTTTGTATCTTTATCAGGATGGCTCCACTGAGAGGAAGAACATAATCCAGTAATTTATGTTGGCTCTGGCTATATGTACCCTCAATTTGCATTCCACTGGGAAGAACGTTAATAAGAGCTATACAATATGAAATCAGCCAGCATTGTATGGTTCCCCTAATACTTGCTAATTTTATCTTAAAATATTTGGGTTAGTTTAAAAGGTTATTTATTCTCATTTACATCGCTCATTGTGGCTTGGCTGAGGTAGAAATGGGAATTGCTCACGTGTTGCCACTTGTGTGGGGAAAATTTGCATCTTCAACTATCAGTGAAATGCAGACCTCTCCCCAGAATCCAGCATGCTCTCTCTTTTTAAAGGAGAAGTCTTAAAGAGTAGAAAATATTGAAATCAGGTTTTAAAGAAACTGCATTTTTGTTTAAGTGTTATAATTCCTTCAGCTACTTGTAAAAATGTGTTATTTAAAAAATGTTAAGTTCAACAAAATAAGTTACTGGGATAAGGAAGTCACCAGGCCCGTCAACTTGCCTCTTTACTCACTATGGATCCAATCCTCTGAAGATTAATGCAGGTGTTTAACTTTATGAACTGAGTAGACCCAGGGACTGTTCTCAATGCATAGGGCCCACTCCTGCTAATATCCTCATACTGCAAAATGATATACAGGCAGACCTTTACACCTACAAGAAGTCCTGCTAAAGTCAATGCCTCTTTTCAAGCGTAACAATCAATCCATTCAGATTACTTTGCAGGAACAGGGCCCTAGTTAGTAACAAAAGTAGTGTTATGAATGTAAGAGGCTGGAGAATGGCTGGTTAAAGGAGCAGTCTATTTTTTATTGAAATATTTATGTTAATTAAAATGTTTAGTAGGAATATTTTCCACATCATTTTTTTCTAGCAAGTGGCAACACTCACCTGAAGCCCACCTAGCTCTCCAGAGTTTGATGAATTCATCCACAAATTAACACATCTTCTGTCACCAACTATGGCTGCAATCTGGATGTCCTGCTGGGATATACCAGCACTCTCCAGCACTTGAGCAACAGTCTCAAATGTCACCTGTAATAAAAACTCAATATATTTCCTTCTTACTTGTGGTAAAAGATGCTGCTTACTCTCTGAATTAGCTGCAGCTCCTATTCCCCTTTTGAGCATGTGTAACCTGGAGAATGGTCTCACTATTATAGAACCATAGAATATCAGGGTCGGAAGGGATCTCAGGAGGTCATCTAGTCCAACCTCCTGCTCAAAGCAGGACCAATCCCCAACTAAATCATCTCAGCCAGGGCTTTGTCAAGCCTGACCTTAAAAACCTCTAAGGAAGAAGATTCCACCACCTCCCTAGGTAACCCATTCCAGTGCTTCACCACCCTCCTAGTGAAAAAGTTTTTCCGAATATCCAACCTAAACCTCCCCCACTGCAACTTGAGACCATTACTCCTTGTTCTGTCATCTGTTACCACTGAGAACAGTCTAGGTCCATCCTCTTTGGAACCCCCTTTCAGATAGTTGAAAGCAGCTATCAAATCCCCTCCTCATTCTTCTCTTCTGCAGACTAAACAATCCCAGTTCCCTCAACCTCTCCTCATAAGTCATGTGCTCCAGCCCCTTAATCATTTTTGTTGCCCTCTGCTGGACTCTTTCCAATTTTTCCACATCCTTCTTGTAGCGTGGGGCCCAAAACTGGACAGTACTCGAGAGGAGGCCTCACCAATGCCGAATAGAGGGGAATGATCATGTCCCTTGATCTACTAGAAACGCCCCCTACTTATACAGCCCAAAATGCCATTAGCCTTCTTGGCAACAAGGGCACACTGTTGACTCATATCCAGCTTCTCATCTACTGTAACCCCTAGGTCCTTTTTTGCAGAACTGCTGCCCAGCCATTCGGTCCCTAGTCTGTAGCAGTGCACGGGATTCTTCCATCCTAAGTGCAGAACTCTGCACTTGTCCTTGTTGAACCTCATCAAATTTCTTTTGCCCCAATCCTCTAATTTGTCTAGGTCCCTCTGTATCCTATCCCTACCCTCCAGCGTATCAACCACTCCTCCCAGTTCAGTGTCATCTGCAAACTTGCTGAGGATGCAGTCCATGCCATCCTCCAGATCATTAATGAATATATTGAACAAAACTGGCCCCAGGACCGACCCTTGGGGCACTCCGCTTGATACCAGCTGCCAACTAGACATGGAGCCATTGATCACTACCCATTGAGCCCGATGATCTAGCCAGCTTTCTATCCACCTTACAGTCCATTCATCCAGCCCACATTTCTTTAACTTGCTGGCAAGAACACTGGGGGAAGACCGTATCAAAAGCTTTGCTAAAGTCAAGGACTAACACCTCCACTGCTTTCCTCTCATCCACAGAGCCAGTTATCTCATCATAGAAGGCAATTAGGTTAGTCAGGCATGACTTGCCCTTGGTGAATCCATGCTGACTGTTCCTGATCACTTTCCTCTTCTTTAAGTGCTTCAGAATTGATTCCTTGAGGGCCTGTTCCATGATTTTTCCAGGGACTGAGGTGAGACTGACTGGCCTGTAGTTCCCCCAATCCTCCTCCTTCCCTTTTTTAAAAATGGGCACTACATTGTGAAATGGGATCTGAGTCCTCGCTCCCACTCCCTTTACCCAGAGGCCTGCCTGACCTCAAGGGCTCCCCTTTCACTCTCCTGTGTGGTAGAGTCCTCATGACCCCAACAAGGCTGGGCCCAGGGTTCCTGCGGGGCTCGACCCCCAACCTTGTCATGGTCACTTAGGGAAGGGGCTAGGGTGTCCCCACTCCGGGGTGCTCTCTTTGCACTGGATGCTTCCCTAACCCACTGATCGTTACATACAGTTCAAAGCAAATACAATTTATTAAACAGGAATCAATTTTTTTAAAAAAAGGAAAAATGGGAAAGGTTAAGGAAAACACAAAACCCCACTCTGTGGCATGGGGACATCACAACCAGTGTCTCTGGAATGTAAGGGCAGTTCAGTTTGTTCCTCACAAGTAACAGGCCACCTTCTTAGACCCTGGCTGGGCTGCAGGGACGCTGCAGGTTGGACACTTGCTCTTGCAGTGGCCACACACCCTCAAGCTTTAGGTGGCAGGACCCTTCTTCCCAGCATTGCCCCTGCCCCATCGGGGTTATGATCCCCCTCCAAGTTTGGCCTGCAGGGCCTCTTGGCTGGGGGCATCTTCTTGCACTGGACCCACTTCCCAGGGTCCCCCCCTCACTCTCACCAGCTGCTCACCACACCCGGCTCCGGACTGCTCCAGCCCCGTACTGCCTCCACAGTGCTGCTGCAGCTGCTCTGCCTCCAGCTCCCTGGGCTGCTTCTCTGGTTGCTGCAGCTCCCCTCCCAGCACAGATCTGCTCTGTGGGCTGCTTCTGTGACTCTGCTCCCAGCACTGACCTGCTTCCTGAGCTGCTTTTCTGGCCCCTCTGGATCTGGCACAGCTCTGCTCCCCAGCTCAGCTTGAGCCCCTGCTTTCTCCTTAGCTCTGCTCCACTCTGTCTGACCCAAGCAATTCCAGCTCACACAGAGGATGGGACCCCCTCCCCCCTGGCCTCCTGACTCCCTGATTGGCCTGTCCACCCTGTGAATCAGGCTGACCTAGAGCATTGACCTCTCCCCATTGTTCCTGGAGACTGTCAGTCTCAGGGTCCTGATTTCCCATCGACCCTTCCTCTTTCTTTAGGTACTGGGAGTTAGCCAACCAAAACACCCCCACTGAGTTTTAGTAAGGGGACAACAGTCTCCTTAGACATGCAAAAAGCAGTTCCCACCAGCACCAACCTACAAGCAGTAACTGGGAAAAGGTAAAATGCATGCTTGGAAACTCTAAACAAAGAGCCTATCAAGAGGCTCCAGGAATGAGAAGGACTTCTGGAGTTCCTTCCTCCTAGAGTTCTGCATAGCCTGGGTGATTTAAGACATGGAGAGTCTGTGGTAGGAGGCTCAAGGAAGAAAAGGACGATTCACTGAGCCAGGAGATCTGACTGACATGCTAGGGCAACAAACTACAGGCCCGGAAGAGCTTGCACTTGACTTGGATCAGCCAAAACACGTGCACTGAGCCTGGATGGGCACATTATTGCAGGGGAAGGGAACTAGCTTCTAGCAGCAGATAGAGATGTATCCTCTTCCTTTTCATCCTCCCTCGGAAAGCAAATGTGCAAAGAACCCCAGGCCTACTGGTTTTAAGGTAAGCCAGAGAGAAGGGAGGACTGACTGGGGACTCTACCTCTTGGAGGCCAGCAGTACTCCAGGAGTCAGCTACACACGATACCATGGAGGTGAATAAACTGGACACTGTGCTCATTCTAACCACATTTGCAGAAATTTTGGAAGATCTTTGTGAATCAGCAGAAATGCATGGCATTAACATGAGATTTTGCACTTTCCAGGTGTTCAGACATTTACAGGAATGGTATTTTAGTTCTAGCCTTGTGAATCTTGCACAATGCTGCTTAACCATTAACATTATAGATGTGGTACTTCTGGAAGGAATGTGGAAATTCCAGAAATATCACAGCATAGGTTGTTCATCTATAGCTTTTTGTAAAATAGTTCCCAAAGAAAACATACATTGATCAGTGTTTGAGATGCAGGAAGCAATACCCCTGGCTGTAGGTTTCTGGGAATGATAACTCAAATCTAATTAAGCATATTTGAATGATTTCTAGCAGCAATCATCTTTTGACTTTAAGGAAAGCACAACTAAGCCTCTTCCTCAAGCATTATAGCTTCAGCAATGATGCTATACGAGTTTCCTGCTAGAGAGTACATGACTTAGGAGTAACTCCAGAATGATGAGCTGGAGAAGATCATGGGTTGAATTTTCAAAAGTACTTAAGAACTAGAGGCCTAACTCCCACTGAAAATATATGAGTTGCCTAATTCCCTACTGAGCTATTAAAAATCCCACTCTATACTTTCAAATGAGGATGGTTCTCCTGTGATGAAAATCTGATATTTCAAGTTCTCCCTTATCAAACTGGGACAAAGTAAAAAATATTGATTTTTTTTTCTGAACCAAAAGTCTGACCAAAAAATTGTTTTGGGTCAATTTAAAAACATTGATTATTTCAACATGTTGTTTTGATTTAAACCATTTTATAAAAAACAATAGTATAATTAGCTTAAATCGTGAAACAGTCATTTTGAATCAGAAAACTGGAGGGTTTTCTCTTTAGAAAGTTTCAAAAACATTTCAACAACTCTGACATTTTTTCAAGTCAAGAAATTCATTGAAACTAACTCGTTCCCATGAAAGGGGTTAGTTTCAACATATTGGCAAATTTCTCCTGTAATTATGGCAAGCTTCAAACTCTGTACAGTAAAATGCTGCTTGGACAATCCTATTTAAAAAGACAATTGAGGCATTTGCTCCTTCACCTATTCTCCCTTATAATAAAACAGTGTGAAAAGAATATAAGCAAGCTAAGCTAAGCTATCCAAACTTCCAGAATGACATCTGCTTCCCTATGAGGAGACAAAGGGAGCCCTCAGGAGACCACAGTGCAGTTCAGCATATGTGGTAACCTACCTCCTTCCTAAGCTTTCATGATACTTCAGTAAATTCACATTTATTAAAACAAAACCTCATTTGGAGGCTATACTGCTTTAAGATTTTCTGGTTGGCACCAACCTCTGGATGCTAGGCAAATGTCCAACCCAATAATTTTGAAATGGACTGACTCATCTCACAAAGTCCTGACAGTGGAATAAGAGCTGACTTCAGTATTTCACAACTGCTAGTGTTGTCATAATAAACTGGAAGATAATAGATTCTGAAAGCGAACATGAACTGCAGTTGGGTAAGCAGTGCTTAACAGCAAGGATGTACAAGTGTGTTTCAAAGTATCGAGGGTTGGACTGAGCACACTATTTAAAGACTTCTAAAAAATAAAGCCGATGGATGTTCATAGAGTTTAAGATACAAAACCTGGCTTGTCTCTGATCTTCCAGTAGAAAAAAGGGATAGTTACAGGAGATGGTAACAGCCTGAAACGTGGTGGTGGAAAAAATTGCAAACAACCTCTGTACCTATTTAAAATATAAGTTGAAATCAATTGGAAGTACATATACCTTTATGCAATGAGTTATATAAAAAATATGGCCTTGGAATTAGAAAATGCAATAGTAGCTGCTCTCAGCGCTCTTTAGAGCATAGAAAAATGACAATTTTTGGCCCTAAATAAGCCTGACAATACAGTTCAGAAACAAACCCTGGATGAACAAATGGAGGTTCAATCTCACAAAAGAAAACAATTCAAAACAAATGAAATACCCATTTATTTCTTCAGTGGATTTCAAAGAGTGGATTTCAAACCACACCTTAAGGAAAAAAAAAAAAAGCCCTCTCTCTTGGCTTAATGGAAAGCCCCTAGAAGTCAATGAAAAGTTTCCCATCAAATTCAATGGACTGAGATCAAGCTTTAATTTTCTACTTTTTCCCCCCCTTCATACATGTTTTGCTTATTAGCTGAACATGAACTTCAATATCTAGCTCCATTTAATAATACCTGCTTAACTTGACTCGGGGAGATTCTTTCAAAGTAAAGAAAATGTATGCTGAGCAGAAAGTTTTTTTTCTCATAACTATTGCTTTCAAGATCGGTAATGTTAAAATATTTGCCACTGTTGATTCGGATTAATAATGTGAGGTAATTACCCTCCTTATCAGAAGTAAGCCTCTAGCATGTGGATTTTTATTATTAAAGAAACAGAATAAGTCTTCGTTCATGTTCTGAACTTTCCCATACCATAAAAACTTTGGGTCAATTTCTCCACTGGGGAAGTATCCAATGATGGAATTTTTCAGTAGATTGAGGTGCTGGGGATTTTTTTTTTTTTTTAAATGGAAAATTGCAAAAAAAAAGTGTTCTCAATTGAATAAGTCTATTGTTTCAGAAGTTACAATATTAATAATACTTTGAGTGATCTGAGTGTCACATTTGCCTTACTATTTACAGAGGAAGGATCTTTTCATTAGACACTACATTGTAAATAGAGCTGGTTTAAAGTTTTCTGAATTTATTAACAAAATATTTTGGAAAAATCATCACAAAAAGTATGACTTTTTGGTGAAAAGTTCCCCTTTTTGATCAGATCTCATTATAAACAACCTCCCAAAAAACTGAGCAAGGAAATAAAGGGGAGAAGGGTTACTCAACCAAACACAGCCAACGTTACTTTTCGCAGCCACATTATTGTGTCTTCAAGTACCAAGGGAAGCAAAGAGAAGTAGGGAGGAGGCAAATCCAGGGTTCCTTCCCTTCCATCCCGAGCCTTCCATGTGTCTGCTAGCTCTGTGGGCTGGCTCATGTAAAGCAGAGGCTGTGGGGGGCATATGCAGTATCCAAAAGGTGTATTGCAAATTACATTTGAGAACACAGAGGAATAGTGCTTTTGAAGATCCAATTGCAGGATCAGGGCCCATGTAAACCCTGATTGTATATGAAAGGAGCATTTTAAAAACACTGCACACAGATATGTATGCAAGTGCACACACGTGCGTTTCAGTGATGAGGTCTTAGCTGTGCACAACGGTGACAAGCCTTTTAGTGTTCTAGTCTGGTTGGGGACACTGATTGTCTAAACCACAGTGTGATACATTAAAAAAAAAAAAAAAAAAAGAGCTGTAAAAAGGTTTGAAGCTGCTTCTTGTGAAAATTCCATTACTCATGGTTGGAGTAGGCCGAATTTTGGTTGCTTCACTTCCCACCAGTTCCACCTTGTGCAAACCCAGTTTTTTGTTTTGTAGGTCAACTTTACAGGAGAAGTGGGACTAAAGGGGCAGTGGAAAGATGTGTGTGGTAAGAGCAGTGGATGGCTACACTAAGGGTTGGGGGCAGCACAAAGAGAAACTGGATAGGCTTTTCTGAGGTGTGAAACTTCCTCCCCCTCTGCTGCCTTTTTTCTTGCTGTTTTTATTGGATATTTTTCTCTTTATTCTTGTGTCATCTGACTTCAGGCTCCCATGGGTCTCCAAAACCTGTCCTTATGTTCTTACAGTAAAAAGAGAAGACAGTTTTGATTTAAGTGATTCCAAAAGTAGAAATGTAAACTTGAAAATATGGGATTTTCCAGATTTTTGCACATTTTGACCACCACCACCCCCCAATAACTGCTGTGACCCCCCCCTACCTATTCCACTGTAGCAGAAGCACATACTCAGACAGGGTAGCAGAATTTGAACTAACCTTAAATTTGGGTTTGACAACAAAACCTCCTTTTTTTCCTAATAGTGTAAAAATGTGGATATTGAATAGTAATTTGGGGGGGTAGTCTTTTGTAGAAAAGCATTGAACAGAAACATCCATAAGCAAAAATGGTCATGCAGTTCTAATGAACTAATTACTTCTAAAATTAATCTACCCAAATGTAGGCATCCTTCTCTGCATCTGAACTGCAGCAACAGCAGTAGAATGAGGTACTTTGCATAATACCTCTTAAATATCTCATTTTTATGGATGTTACTCATTTTAGTCCCAAAGTTCCCATGTTCCACACACACATCTGCTGTCTTCATTTTTATTGTTGAAAACTATTTTAATGAGCAATACAGAAACATAAACCTGAAGATTCTTTTCATTAAAGGAAAGGATCCAGCAGCATTTTAAGTTCCTTGCAAGAATAATCTAACTCTCATTCTGGGTATTGTCTATGCTCAACTTCCTTGCCTGTCTGATTATGTAACTCTCCTCTTTGAATCCCTTGATTGGCCTCCCATCTGATACTGTATCAA
The DNA here is from genome assembly GCA_033296515.1 of Macrochelys suwanniensis. Classification (NCBI taxonomy): domain Eukaryota; kingdom Metazoa; phylum Chordata; order Testudines; family Chelydridae; genus Macrochelys; species Macrochelys suwanniensis. The sequence continues at coordinate 131,518,662 of CM065776.1, read as the reverse complement.
ATTTAAGCTTTTTGTCACCACTGTCAAAGCTCCATATAACTCTACCCTTCCCTATTTATCCTCCCTTGTTAAGTGTCATGTTGCCTTCCACACACACTGTTTACTTTGCCGCTGCTCCAGCCATCATCAGGCCATTAGTCAAATTTTCACACAATCACCTTTGTGCTTTCTGCCATGCAACACACTATATACATGGTCTGACTTTCCCTGGCTTATTGCAAGGCCGCTACCTTGTCTGCATTTAAGACCTTCTTAAAGGTTGGTTTTTGCCATGTTGTGTATAGTGAAATAAGTTGACTTCATAGATGAAAAGGAAAAAAGCATACAAGTTGCCTACTGTTATTCCCCAACCTCTGTCGACTTATTTGCCTATAGATCATGAGCTTGTCAGAACAGGGACCATCCTCCTTAAGGGTTTGGATAGCCCCAAACACATTGTGGATGCTGTAAAAAAAAAAAAAAAAAAAAAAAAAAAAAAAAAAAAAAAAAAAAAAATTAAGTGTCCCGCATTTGGAAATTGGGAGGTCGACAAGTATGCCTTGCACTTCTATAGTACTTTTCATCAATCACTTTCAATAAACTTTACAAAAGTTTGATAGAAATAGAGTTAATGGGGCTTATATTGGTCTAATGTCAAGATCACACAGCTACTGTCAATCAGAGATATAGGCCAATAGCCTGATTCTGATCTCATTTACTAGTTTTACATTGGTATATAAACTACATTACTTCAAAGGAGCTACTCCTTATTTACACCAGTAAAACAGCAGAATCAGGCCCTATATCACCTGATTTCCAGCTCTAGCTTCATATGTTAGCTCCACCCAGTACAGTACCTGGATATTACAAATTATGCACTTGAGCAGATCATTGTCTGAGTGCAGATAGCTGGTTAAAGCTTCATTTTTGTTGTTAATTGAAACACAGGTAACTTCCCCTCCCGTAACAGAAAGACCAATTTTTAGATCTCAGTTGAGATCACTTGACTTACTACAATTGGCAGGCCCCTGCTATGCCCCTGGAGAGACTGGCTGAAGTGAAACAGAGTCCCCTACTCCAGAAGATGCTGGTCTATTTGAGAGAAGATGTGAAGACACGTTTTCTACTGCCTACTTTGATATAGCATTTAGCTATAAGATATTGGTTCTACAGAGATTTCATCAGAGCACTATAAGTGTTGTGCTTGCAGTTTCGCAAACATTCTCCCTCTGAGTCACATTCAGCAATTTCTAATCATTACATATTAGTTAGCACTGAACACTGTATTTATGTCACTTCATTGTAAATAAGCAATCTCCAAAATGTATATGTTGGTATATTCAGCTATGGTAACACTAGTAGCCACAAGTTAGTTAAGAAAATACTTGTAGCTAGAAGTGACAGTTTAAAATACTATTACTGTTTTTTGAAAGTTGGGTTCTGATTTGTTTTCTTCTGTTGGTTTTCTTTTTGTCTCATTCAGAGCTTTGACAAACTATTGAAAAACAGGGCAAACACTGTCCCATTGTCTTTGCTCTGTGTCAGATACCTCTGCTATTTATATCCACTTTATTTATCTTTAGCGTACCTTTCTCAGGTTTAGCTATTCTATGTCAATTAAAACATCCAGCACAAGAAATAAAATTCACAATATACCAAAGATCTGCCCCTACCAAGCCACAATAGTTAAGTCATCCAGCCTCCATTCAGCCAACCTTCCTCAACCCACCTCCTCCTCAGAAGCCCAACAGAAGAGATTAGCATTGCAGGATGCCAAATCCAGGATCTGTCAGAGGGGACAGTAAGTTATAGAGATGCACAGAAAATTATTCTGTCACCAATCCCATCCTTTTTTCAACCAAAAGGCTCTTCACTCTAGTGCAGTGGTCTCAAACACACGGCCCACAGAGTTATTTGCTGCGGCCCACCATAGGCGCTGCCTCCACCGGCAGCCAAGCTCCCCTCACCCTTCATCCGCCCCCTGAGCGCGCCGTGTCCCCGCTCCTCCATCTACCTCCCAGCACTTCCCACTGCCAAGCTTTCCAGGAGGGAGTAGGGAGGAGCGGGGACGCGGCACACTCAGGGGAGGAGGTGGAGAAAAGGTGGGGAGGAATGGCTGCTATGACTCAGCAAGGCATGCAAGCAACTCAGCAAGGCAAGACCACATGACACTTAACTCCATTTTGGTACCTGTATTTTTCCACAACCTGGACTCAGAACTTAGCTTGGAACAAAGGGTTCCTGCCATATGCAAAAGCTATATAAGGTGGGGAGTGACATTATCTCTGGGCCTCACTCCCCACACAAGAGAATTCCTGGAAACACCTGAGGAAAAAAGACTGAACTGGGGGAAGTGCTGGTCCCAGGCTAAAGGAATTTCTAACCTGTGTATGGAAATTTGGTGTACTGCTTGCATCATCAGTCAGGGTGAGTAATTGGTAATTCAAATACTCCATTGCCATGGAACCAGGCAGGTCTCCTCATGGAGTAAACTTTATTCCCTAGTCCACTCATGGTCTAGTCAAGCCTAGTCCCACAGGCTCCTTTCCACAGGGTACTATATCTTTGGATAGGAGAAACCCAGGACAAAAACAAAACCTTTGGTTAGACTCTCATGCTCTCTACACCAGAGCACTTCCCCTTCTTTGCTGGGCCCAAGCTTCATTACCCAACCTTAGTTCACATCTTGCTACCTCATGGCCACTCTTAACCCAGGGCATTAGTACAGTACCCATGCCCTTTCGTTAGACAGCAAGTTTATCATGCACACACTTAAAAACTTTAACAAAATTGAACCAACACAACAAAACGCACATGATGGATTTACTGGTATAATGCAAATGACCTGTCTTTTCCCCTTGTCACCAGAAGGAGCAGAGTTCCATCTTTCTCTCTCTTAAATCTTCTGGCCAGGAGGGCTACATATGTAAATGTATCACTACAGAAGCTAACAGATCAAACAATGATACCAGTTCAACTTCCTATGTCTGAACCCTCACTGATTGAGGAGGAGAAGAGGGTCAAGAAAAATGGAGCTACCCTTTTACAAACTCCTCAATGACCTTCCACTTTTTCCTCAACCCCTCCAAAAGTAATGGAAGATTGATTATAAACTGGTAGTTAGCAAGACTGTCAGTACTGATGGTTCTTGAGCAGAAGCCTCAGATTAGCTTCCTTAAGCATTGCTAGTACTAATTCCCATGCCTCAATAGCTGGCTTTGACTTTTACCAAACAGTGGACCCAGTAATCTAGAGCTAAATCTAGCCCACGAGCTATAATCTGAATTGCACCCTTTACTTCCAGAACCTCAGTTACAGCTTAAAAGTCTTGAGAAAAGACTTAATTTGTCCCAGTGATCACTGTTCCTCCACAGAGCACCATGAAAAATCCTCAGAAACATAACTCAAGTCAGTTAAAGCAACCTAGATTAACCAGGCTGTACACTTGAGGAATCTAGCCCAGAGTGATCATCGCACAAGTGAACTATCATCCTCAACAAGTCATTCACCTATTTTGTGTCTTGGCAAAATTAAAATAAAGTCAAGCAACATGCACACTTTTCTGATGTAACTAGACCAGAGGTATAGTAAAATACCACAAATGAAGATGCCCCAAATCAGCATGCTCAAAATAATACTTCTATAGCACAAACATTTTGATTCCCACCCCCCTCACATTTTCAAAGATCACCTCTGGGTTGAGGCCTTGGATAGCAAGAAGAAATACTCAAAGTAATAAGTAAGTGGAAAACTAGGGTTTGAAAAGGAAATCCTCACATCATTTGTACCACTGCTTTCATATTAGCTGGAGCTATAATGCAATTATTTCAAGAAGTCTCTTACAATGTATGTGAAATATAAATTGAGTTTAAATTACTAAAGGCTCGATTGTGATTTGATGATGCACTCACAAAGGGGAGTGAGAGGAAAGGAAGAATCTCCATAACACTCTTTCATGACCTATGTGGACCTTGGGTCTGGATGTACTGGTTTACTCCCTCCCTGGAACAGATGGACAGAGTGGATGGGGAAGAGCAGGGAGATGGGCAGAGCCTAAATTTCACCCTGTTACTCCCTGACTAGCATGGTTGAGGCTGCACAAGGAGTGCTGCAATTTGCTGCCTGTAGTGGCCAGCAGAAACATCACTACTCAAATCACTAGAACAAAGCAGCAGCAGGAGAGGAATTCAGACTGAGGGGCATCTATGTTACAGTGGCTCCTGAAGCGACCCTGGGGTGGTGCAGCTTACTGAGGAGGGAATCAACATCACATTCTACACCCCAAAAATTGTGCCAAAACTTTGTGATTGAGAGAATAAAATATTTGGATATTTCCCCAGGAATGATATAGCAGCACTATCTTGTAGCTCTGAAACTAGATAAGGAGCAAGCAGCTACCAACACATCTCTGTATTAAGTGAAAAGTTATTTTAGATGGTGATAGCATGCTTCACTTTCCAGAGCTCATTTATTTCTGACTAAAAGCACCAAGTGTTTTGTAGTAATACTTTAGTCATCTTTGGCATCATGTAAGTCCAGTCCTTGGGGCTTTGATTAGTCTTTCCTACATTGTTTTCTTTGTAGAAAGTGCAGTATCCTCTCTTATGCTCCAGGCCCTTAATTTTAGGAAGTACCAGTGTTTGGGTGGGAGGGAAGACAGGAAGAGGAGGGGGAAGAGGAGGGGGTTTGGGAGATTTCCTATGAGACAATATTGTATTGCAGTGATCTGATCAGTGTGCTAATGATCTGAACTGGAGAATGAAACAGAACAGGCTAAAGATTTGTCTGTTATTCCTTTCCTTCGCACCGTCTCTCCCCCCCCACACACACACTTTTTAGTTTGTTTTAAGTAAAAGAGGAGATAGAGAATGAGGAAGTGTAAACACAGGAAATGAGAGGAATGGGTAAGTTAACTGTAACACATCATGAAAGTGAAAAATGACAAAACAATTTTTCCTGCTGAGTTTTCTGGTACTAACTTTTTGTCTTTAAAGCACAACAGCAAACAAAAATAATTTTTGAGGACTTATGGAGAGAGCTAGCCCAAAGTCTACATAGGGATAAATTTCATCCTAATGCAAAAAACATTGAATCTAGTATAGTGTTACAGAATGTTTTAATTACATAAACTAAACTACATGTGTCCACAGAAATTAGAGTGTGATATATTCAATGCAAAGTTTAAGACTATTTACCTACTTTGAAATCTGTGGAGCTTCCACATGTTCTAAATGAAATATTCGACATAACCATCATTTTCTTTGAAGTTCACAGAAAATGTATTGTATTATCTGAATGGCTATGTAGTTCACAGTGCATTTTGCATTTCATGTCTCAAGATGAGGGTGAAGACCAATGGTTAGAGTCACAGTTTATTTAATCTAGTTCCTAGAGTAGATCATGCTTGGTGACGAGGATGAAAGGTTTAGGTCTGCAGCTAATGCTTCTTCTGCCTGCATTTGTTGTACGTTATATGGATCAGCTTCCCCTCATGGCTGTGTGAAATGTAAAGGTCATAAAATTGTGCCTTTATCAGTAATCAAGAATAATTGCTTTGGGTACACAGCAGGATCATGGCAGAGAACTGGCCAGCTTTGCTATTGTTGCTGATGCATATCTAAACTGCCTGTTCTGACCTTCTATGGCCATGTTTGCTGCTGAGTAAATACTGGTCTAAGCCAATTCATCTTTGCTCTGCATCTTGTATAGTCATTTATACCAGTGCACAATGGATATAAAATGGGTATCAAATGCTACAATATCAGAAAGCCAAATGTGGTCTAAATTTTTATATATAAATATAAGTATATTTACAAACATAATATTAATGTAATGAATTGCAGAACCATGTGCTAAATTAATTTATCAAAGATACCTTTTACTACCTCACTTGCACTCTGACCATTAATCCATCTCAAATTTTCAACCCTTTTAGCAGCTTCAAAGACTCACAACTCTATCTAAATCAACCTGCCAAACAGCTGTGTTCTCCTCCTCTATCAAAACAGACTCTCTCCCAAAAATTATTCTAGCAAGAGACAAACCAGGAGAGAATAAGGAGGAGTGATTTTACCTCTGTATGTTGCATTAGTGACACCAATACTGGAATATTGCCTACAGTTTTCGTGTTAGTACTTGTTAGCAGATATTAACCCTTTTAATCCTTTTTTTTGTAAATTCTTTGGAAAAAATAGCATATTAAATATTCTCCCAGAATCTTTATTATATTAGCAATGCATATGTTTGAATTCTAAATGTCCAAGGTGTTGGTTCTTAACCTGTGAGTGACCTGTACTCAGGATGTTTTATGTATTTGAGGGTTGGATTGTATCTAATTCTCAGCATCTCCAAATCTATGGGAATATAGATCTCCAGGGAAAAGACTCCTCAAACTAATGAAAATGTCCACAGAAGTAAGATATAAACAAAACTGGATGACTTGTATTTGTTATTGCAGATGGGTTCTGGAAAAATAATGACCCATTGAAAGATGTTTAACTCCTTAAGAACTGTTGGTTGCCACAGCCGTTAGTAATAATGACCTGGTTAGAAATTCCTTTCTACTCACCAACCAGGTAAATTGAGGACCAAACACTGTCAGCATTCCACCAAGTACAAAGGAAGGGACCACACCACACTACCCTCTCTTCACCATCTACAGAGGGTGGTAAAGTAGGTTCTCTTTCTGAAGGCTTGTCTACACTATGAAATTAGGTCAAATTTATTAAAGTCAAACTGTAGCCTCTGATTTTACAAAATCGATGGTGTATGTCCCCAACATTCTGTTGGCAGAGAGCGCATCCGCACTACCATGGGAAGCATCGACTCATGGAGCGATGCGCTATGGGCAGCTATCCCACAGTCCCTGCTGCCAATTGGAATTCTGGGTTAGGCTCCCAGTGCCTGATGGGACAAAAACATTTTCGGGAGGTGTTTTGGGTTCATATGGTCAGCCTCCCATGATGCACTTGGCTCCTCCCTCCTTCCCTCCCTGAAAGCAATGGCAAACAATCATTTTCGCACCTCAACCTGGGTTACTCATGCAGATGCCATAGCACAGCAAGCATGGACCCTGCTCAGCTGTACGCTGTTGTGTCACTATTGTGCTGGAAGCCATGGAACGGATCAATTTGCACATACTGGCAGCGGATGCCAGGCTTGTTGACACAGTCGAACACCGCTTTTGGGCCAGAGAAACAAACCCAGACTGGTGGGACCACATTGTGGTGCAGGTATGGGATGGTTCCCAGTGGCTGCATAACTTACGAATGCGAAAGGTCACCTTCATGGAACTTTGTGAATTGCTTTACCCAGCCCTGAAGCGCAGAAATACCAAAATGAGACATGCTCTGACAGTAGAGTGGTGAGTGGCGATAGCCCTGTGGAAGCTTGCAATGGCAGATTGCAAGATGTCAGTTGGGAATCAGTTTGCAGTGGGTAAATCTACTGTGGGCGCTGCTGTGATCCAAGTAGCCAGGGCAATCAATTCACTTCTGCTAAGAAGGGTAGTGACTCTGGGAAACGTGCAGGACATAGTTGATGGCTTTGCCGCGATGGGGTTCCCTAACTGTGGTGGGGCGATAGACGGAACTCACATCCCTATCTTGGCACCAGACCACCTTGCCAAAGAGTACATAAACTGAAAGGGCTACTTCTCAATGGTGTTGCAAGTGCTAGCGGATCACAGGGACGTTTCACTGACATCAATGTGGGATGGTCGGGAAAGGTACATGATGAGCTCATCTTTAAGAACTCCGGTCTCTTCAGAAAGCTGCAAGAAGAAATTTTCTTCCCAGACTGGGAAAATTACCATTGGTGATGTTGAAATGCCAAAAATTATCCTTGGAGATCCAGCCTACCCCTTGCTCTTGTGGCTCATGAAGCTGTACACAGGCAGCCTGGACAGCAGTAAGAAGCAGTTCAACCATAGGCTGAGCAAGTGCAGAATGGTGGTAGAATGTGCCTTTGAACATTTAAAGGAGCGCTGGCACAGTTTACTCACTAGGTTAGACCTCAGCGAAAGCAATATTCCTATTGTTGTTGCCACTTGCTGTGTTCTACATAATATCTGTGAAAGTAAGGGGGAAATGTTTCTAGTGGGGTGCAGGGTTGAGGCAGATCGCTTGGCTGCCAATTATGAGCAGCTAGACACCAGGTCAATAAGAGCACATCGAGGTGCACTGTGTCTCCGAGAGGCTTTGAAACCAGTTTAATGAATGATCCAACACTGATGTGACAGTTCTGTGTGTTGTTCCTGACCAACTTGCCCCCTTTTTCACATATACTGCCATGTAAACTAAACCACCAACCACAGTGTGCACAGTGAATAAGAGCCTCTTGTACTCAATTCATGCATTTTTATTATGCTAACAAGCACTGAACAGAGACAGCAATAACACTGCTCTACAGCCAAAATGCTTCTGAAATAAATGTAGTCAAACTTTACTAATTCTGGGTCACTGAGAACGAAAATGATGCTTAAAATTGTTGATTGGCTCTAGTTTTCAAGACATGCTATTGGGTCAGTATATACGACCCTTGACTTGGGAATGGCGGAGGATAAGTGAGTTAAAAAGGGAAGGGATCTCAATTTAAACCAGAAATGACTAAAATACATCTTTGACTGGATCTATGAATAAATCTATGACTGGGTTTGGACAGTACTTGCTTTTTAGGCAAAACAATGAATGATGCGATTTGAAGCTGGTATTGCGTCATACATGATATGAATTGCATCATGTTATTCCTAGAAGTCATGGATGATGCAATCATAATGAAGCTTACATCACTCTGCTGAACAAATTGCCCTAGATCAGCTCTAGAAATCACACAGTGTCGTGCTCTCTTATTTGTCAGTGTTTGATTTTGCAAAGGGACACATTTCTGTTTAGCCAAAGTGAGCAGAGATGCCTCGTACTTGTGTGAACAGTGCAGATAACTTCTGCTATGTTTGTGGTGAAGTGACTTTTGCATCACAAAAGCGCAGTATAAGCACTATGGTTAAGAAAGCCTATCACCTTGATTTTGGCTGAAAAATTGGAGCTCAGGACAAGAGGTGGGCCCCACACATATGCTGCAACACTTGTGCAACAAATCTTCGCCAGTGGTTGAACAGGAAAAGGAAATCTATGCCTTTTGCAGTGCCAATGATTTGGAGAGAGCCAACAGATCATACCAGCAATTGTTACTTCTGCATGGTGCCTCCAGTTGGGAAAGGTGTGTCAAAGAAGAAAAAGTGGACTGTGCATTATCCAAACATTCCATCAGCTATACGCCCAGTACCCCACGGAGAAGGACTGCCTGTTCCTGATGCACCAGAATCACTCTCACTTGAGTCAGACGAGGAAGAGGAAGAGGATGAAACTTCTGGTCCTGAACCATCAATGTCACAGGACCTACATTTTCTCCCATCCTCCTCCTCTGAACCACACCTCATTACACAAGGTGAACTGAATGACCTTGTCAAGGATTTGGAACTACCCAAGAGGAAGGCAGAGCTTTTGGGCTCCAGACTACAGCAGTGGAATCTCCTGGCAGGTGGTGATGGTAGGGTTTCCATGTTCCATGACCATCAAAAGGATCTTGTCCCATTCTTCTTCATGGAAGGTGATCTTGTAGCCTGCAACAACATGGATGGTGTGATGGCAGCCCTCAACATCGTTCACGATCCAGATGAGTGGAGACTGTTCATTGATTCATCGAAGACGAGTCTTAAAGCTGTTTTACTGCATAATGGCAATGTTTTGCCATCAATTCCAGTTGGTCATGCAGTCCATATGAAGGAAACCTATGACAACATGAAACAACTTTTGAGGTGCATCAACTATGACCAACATCAGTGGCAGCTTTGTGGCAATTTGAAGGTTGTTGCTCTCTTGCTTGGTCTGCAGACTGGATACACAAAGTACTGCTGTTTTCTCTGTGAATGGGATAGTCGTGCAAGAGATTCCCACTACATCAAGAAAGATTGGCCACTCCGACAGTCATTGGAGCCTGGGAGGAAAAGTGTTCAGCATCCACCACTTGTTGAATCAAGGAAGATTTTGTTACCACCCTTACACATCAAGCTGGGTCTGATGAAGAACTTTGTCAAGGCCATTGACAAAACACAAGCAGCTTTCAAGTACCTCTGTGGAAAATTTCCAAGGTTAAGTGAAGCTAAGATAAAGGAAGGTGTCTTTGTTGGTCCTCAGATTCGTGAACTTCGAGATGATGCATTTGACCATGCACTGCGTGGCAAGGAAAAAAGGCATGGAAAGCCTTCCTGTTAGTGGCAATACATTTTCTCGGAAACAATAAGGCAGACAACTACAGGTTGTTGGTGGAAAACCTCCTCAAGGCATACAAAAGCCTTGGTTGCAACATGTCACTAAAGATACATTTTTTGCACTCTCATCTAGATTTTTTTCCACCGAACTGCGGAGCAGTGAGTGACGAGCACGGTGAGCGATTTCACCAAGACATTGCAACAATGGAGAAACGCTATCAGGGCAAATGGAGCCCATCAATGCTTGCAGACTATTCCTGGACAGTGACAAGAGATGCTCCATTTAATGAATACAAGAGACAAGCCAAGAAGCGCCGAGTAGACACTGAATAGGACTAAACTATGTACATAATAGTTTTTTGCCTTTTGTTTCATAATAAAAATTTATATATATAACCCCTTTGCTGATTTTTAAAGTGTTACATAAACAGGACAGGTGAAATAGTATCATGTAAAGCAACAATACATGAAAAGACCTAGGTTTACAATTTATGATTAAAACTCTACTATCTACACAATATACATAGACATAAAATGTAAAAACTTAAATATCTTAGAAACAGTAGCCAGTTGTTTTAATTGTCATATTTGAATTCAGCACATCAAAATACATACTAAATAGCACATTTTATCTCTGAAGCAGACGACTTCTCAAAAATTGTAGACCAGTGTAACCAGTTAAGGGACTGATAACACAGGGAGGGAGGGGCAAAGACACATGGCCTATTACAATTGCACTGTCTAGCCATCAAAGCTGTGGGAATGAGATCTTTCTGCTCCATGAACCATCCCCTGGAGTTTAACTCAAGGGATACTGGAGCTTCTCTTCCCGCCCCCCCCCCCTGCATTCTAGGATATCTGGGAGAGGAGGATATGGAACTCGGTGAGGGGGGCAGCTGGTTCATCATTGGGTGTAGCGGGACTCGAAGGTCTAGCTGCCTTTCCTGCTCCTCAACATGTCTGTTTGCTCCCCCATAATCTGCAACATCTCCTCTTGTGTGTTACGCTCTTGTTCCCTGCTTGCTTTCCTGACCTCTTGGTCAGTGCGCATGCTTTCTGAGAGTGTGAGCCTCCATGCACTCAGCTGGGCCCTGTCAGCCTTGGAGGAACACATCAAATCACAAAACATGTCTTCCCTTGTCCGCTTTTTTCACCTTCTCATCTGGGACAGCCTTTGTGCTAGAGTGGAGGAAGCACCCAGAGAAAATGTTGCAACTGCAAGGAAAAGCATACATGGGGAGGGAGAGCTCAGTGGTTTGAGCATTGGCCTGCTAAACCCAGGGTTGTGAGTTCAATCCTTGAGGGGGCCATTTAGGGATCTGAGACAAATCTGTCAGGGGACAGTATTTGGTCCTGCAAGTGAAGGCAGGGGACTGGACTTGATGACCTTTCAAGGTCCTTCCTGCTCTATGGAGAGACAGACATTGTTGAAACAAAAGGTTAGCTGTTGCAATGAATGAAAATTCACAGCAGTAAATACATTCCCTGAGGTACTTGTATCTTCTTTTAAAACACAAAATTTGGCCAACACATGGAAGAGCGCTGGGCAGCAGATTTTGGTTTGCAGGCATGGTAAGCACACACGAAAGGGTAAGCGGTGTGAGGGCACACCTGGGGACATTTTTTAATGTGGAAACTCTTGGCACATAAACAGGCTTTTCCAGGGAGCACCCTTTGCATGGCTGCACTGGCCACCACTGTATCCCAATGTTTACCTCAAATTAAACATTAACCACAATTGCATTTAACCCATGTAGTGTTACAACAAGTGTGCACTCACCAGAGGTGCCTTCCCCGCCATCACAGTCCCGCACCAGTGGCTCCTGGGAGGGGATTGGCTCCAGAGTTAGAAAAAGGTCCTGGCTGTCGGGGAGAATGGATCCTCCGCTTGCCTGCTGCACATTCTCCTCCTCCTCTTCCTTATCAACAATGTCCTCCTCGTTGTTGCCCGTGGCCACCTGGGTCCCCTGGGAGGTATCCATGGAGAGTGTTGGGGTACTGGTGGGGACCCCACCTAGAATTGCATGCAGCTGCTCATAGAAGCGGCATGTCTGTGGTTCAGCACCAGAGTGACTATTTGCCCCCCTTGTCTTCTGGTACGCTTGCCTGAGCTCCTTTATTTTCACATAGCATTGCTGTGTGTCCCTGGTGTAGCCTTTCCCCCACGCCCTGTGCGATTTTGGCATAGATATCAGCATTTCTTCTGCTGGTTCAGAGCTCTGCCTGTACAGACTTCTTCCCACTCAGCAATCAGATCCAGTGTCTCCTGTATGCTCCATGCTGGAACACATTTGCGTACCTGGGCAGGCACGGTCAGCTGTGGTGGTGAACTCTCCACACTGATCAAACAGGAAATGAAATTCAAAAGTTCCCAGGGCTTTTCCTGTTTACCTGGCTGAAGTGCAGTGGAGTTGAAAGTGCAGTCCAGAGTGGACACATTGGAGCACTCTGGGACACCTCCCGGAGGCCAAACAATTCGAAATACACTGTGCTATGTCTACACTACTCCTAATTCGACCCAGGAAGGTCAAATCTAGCGCTACTCCTCACTGAGGTGGAGTACAGGCATCGATTTTTAAAGCCCTTTAGGTCGGCAGGAAGGGCTCTGTAATGTAGACACGCACATTATAAATTCGATCTAATATGGGGAATGTGGATATGACGTAGTGTAGACCAGCCAAGAATTCTGTATCATGCTGTACTAATATCGATTAGGCAATATTAGATTAACTATTCCATTTCAGCCTGTTTTTGACAGTCTCCAACTGTTACCAACTTCAAGCATGCAACAATATTTTTAAAAGGATGCTGGGGGGTGAGGGAGGAACAGCCACAAAACCAATCCAAGAGCTGGAGAAAATGCCTTACAGTGAGACTTTCAGCTAAATCTGCTTAGTTTATCCAAAAGAAGATTGAGAGGTGACTTGAATGCAGTGTTTAAGTACCTCCACAGAGAGAGAAAGCTGGGTACTAAAGAGCACTTGAATCTAGTGGAGTAAGGCATAACAAGAACAAAGGGCCAGAAGCTGAAGCCAGACAAATTCAAATTATGTACAGATGTTTAACAGAGAGGATGATTAAACATTGGAACAAACTCCTCAGGGAAGTGGTAGATTCTCTCTGGATGCCTTCAAATCATGACTGGTTACCTTTCTGAAAGATACGCTCTAGTTGAACCTAACACAAGATATTGGACTCAACTGGCCTATGATATACAGAGAGAGAGAGAGAGAGAGAGAGAGAGAGAGAGAGAGAGAGACTTTTGTCTGGTGAAAAAATTTCCCTAGAACCTAACCCCCCCTCCCATTTACATTAATTCTTATGGGGAAATTGGATTCGCTTAACATTGTTGCGCTTAAAGTTGCATTTTTTAGGAACATAACTACAATGTTAAGTGAGGAGTTACTGTATTCTTGTTTTTACTATAAATATGTCTAAGTGCTGTAGTGTTAAGCATTGTGCTCATCCAGAGTCTGATTTTACAAACTGGTACTGTTCCTTTGGGAGCAGCAGGCCTGATGTTCCTGTGCTTATTCAGTGGATAAGGGGCTGGACACGATAAGAAATGCTCGGAGTAGGCTTGGGGGTTGGTGTGTGCCATTCACTAATCTGCACAGAGGGAGTGAGGCCTGGAGAGCAATGCTTGTGTTGCCAGAGGCTGGTGGATTCAGGGAGCTGATCCACAGCAGGCGCAGACAAGGCTGTTTCACACTAAGGGTAGGTGATTGTGAGGTACCACACAACTCTGGGTACCCCAGGGAGCATCAAAATATGGTATACATGGAATATGTAGAAGTGTAGTATGGTATAAAAGGATTGATCCACAGACCTCCAAAATTCACTCACAGCTTCATGAGTAAGGCAGCCATCCTACATTCATGCTGATGAAACCTTTATACTTACTCAACACCATAATATATAGTCTTCATATGTACACACATTGAGCAATACTTAGATTTTAATATTTTTATCTTACCATTTCCTATGGAATTTAAATTAATGCACAATTACATCATATGTTCATGTATTTAAAAAGTTTACGCACAAATATGTTAAACAGTTTAGTATTAACAATGTACAGCATCTTTAAAAGCTTAATATAGTCCTTAAATGGTTGTTAATTTTAAGCAGTGATTAAATGTGTTTTTCCAATCTGTGCAATATCTGATTCATATTTTGGTGAGAACAGATTTATAAAATACAGATGCATCATAAATAACTGATGTGTAAAGTCAGAAAGTGTTCTATTGTGGGGTTGTTGTGTTGTTTTTTTTTAACCCCAGCATTGAATTACATCATGTTTTAAAATGCTTTCATGGACAGATGTGAGTCATCATGGCAGCATTTCTGTTTCCTTAAATCTCAGTCTAACGGTCTAGTCTCTTCATAAAGATCCCAGTTCAGGAAAACATTTGATCACCCGCTTAATGTTAAGCAGGTGCTTAAGTGCTTTTCTGAACTAGGGCAAAAATAGTCTCAATATCACAGATCTGATGCCAAATCCACCTGTAATAATACCAAGAGACAGGATAGATTATAAACATGGGTAAATCTTAGAGGCATTGTTTGGCACTGGAAAATCTTGTTTACCATATATGGCATATGTAATATGTTAAAAGTGTTTAAAATATGACAATATAGAAACTATAAAAACTTCAAGCACAGCCAACTTGCCAGATATTAAAGACACCTGGTGCATCACATTAAACTCAGGATATTTTGAAAACGAACTTGTGCTATGAGCAAACACCCTAAAGTTGAGGTGAAGAGACATTAATGAAAAAATAGACTATATGAAAAAATGTTAGGCAAAAATTGAACTGCTGTTTTTGCTAACTGCTTGTTGATGAAGCAGATTACTTACGTGATAGATAGATTTTCATGTCGGTCTCTGATGTGTATTGTAAGAGACATAATTGGTAAAATATAGTTGAGAAACAGATGCATAATACTAACTGTTGCATTATTAAGAACCATGCAAATGTGTAAAAAAGGTAACGTGTAAACTAAACATATTGGTTCAGTTCTACAAGCTAAACTGGCTCCAAAAGTTTAGAAGGTACTGGAATATTTGATAGAGACCATTTTTTCCTGCATAACATGATTCTTTGCACCCTCCTTTGACTACCTGGGGGATCCTCTCCTACATATGGCATCCTCAAGAACCAGCTTAATGACGCTGCTTCCCCCCCCCCCTCCCACTGCCACTCTCTGGCATCTTGGGAGTCTAGTTTGGAAGCCTCTCAGTTCTAGAGCCCTAGAACCAAGTAATTCCTCTCCTGGAGGAAATTCACCCCACTGCAGGGACCACCACAATTCTTATGCATCACTTAAATGGGGGCTACCATAGAGGGGTGAATTTCACCCTCAGATTATTTATTCCATGTTCTCACAGGGGGACTGAAGTCAAAGAAGAGAGCCCAATTTACTTAACTGGGTTTTGGGTCAGACTAAATATCTTTCATTTCATTTCTGTAATAACTAGAGACTGATGATCCAGATCAAAGCTGAACACTAGACCTTTTGAGGTTCATCCATCACTAATTGACATGCATGCACACACAAAGAGGCAAAAAGTTAAGTTAGCTGTGCAAATTTTAACTGAATTTCATGTGATTAAAGCTCAGTTAAAACATTGAATTTATGTTGCTTTTTTTAGGCTATAATACACAAAAAGAGCAAAACTCATTGTTGATGTAACCAAGTTCAGTAGAGTTAAATCAGAAAATTTGTAATCCTCTCCCTTCCCTTAACTCCAACATCAAGATTCATATTCCTTACATTCATTATGGGCAACACCAAGAGATTTAATCTAGAGTGGGTTTTGTTTTTGTTTGTGGGATGGTGTTTATCTTGTAAATTTAACTTATTTGAAAGAGAAAATGAAAGCTTCATTTTCACAGATGGGTTTCTCATCTTAATAGGGGATGTAAAATTCCCCTTTATATTTTGGCTTGCAATGGATAGAGGAAATGTTTTACTATCAATGTTTCTCCTAAATGAATGAGGACACAAAGTCAGCTAACTGAAAGCCTGTTTAGGAAGTCATGTTCTCATCTTTTTTTTCCTGACCTCTGAGGACCCCTATATTTCTTTTGAGTGATTCCCATATTTGATGGCAGCAGGAAATGGAGGTAAACAAATGTATAGGTTACGGAACATGCTGTTCAAAGTCAATAGATCTACACACGAGAACAGTTAAGCATGTTCATAAGCATATGGAGGACATAAGCCTATAGGAGGAAAGGGAGGAAGAAGGTAGTAGTCATAAGATTATGCAATTAAATAATCTGAGTGTGTACAGACTCACTGTTCAAATCATTAGGTTTCCCATCCCATAAAACATGAAATATGGGCCACTCCCAGAAGGAAGATTCAACCACTATTTAGTATAGTCTAAATTGATCAAATTTTGATCACTGGCCAAAAAAAATTGACATTATGAAAGTTGATTGAAAACTAGAGGGAAAAAATATTAATACTTCATAATCCCTTCTTCCCATCATTTTTTTTTCAACCAACCATAGAGCTGGTTACTTTTTAAAAAATTTTCGTGACAGAATGGGGAAAGTTTAAAAAAAAAAAGCTAATGTATTTCTTCCCGTTTATTAATTTGAGCTGGCCAAAAGTCTGATCCAGTACCACAACCCTTACATTAGTAATACCAGTGAGGCTGGAGAATCAACAAAGAAAGACTGAATTGTAAAGTCATCTTAAAAAGCATATCTCCTTCCCTGTCCATAGGTAATTTACTCCCAGCTAATGTACACTAGCTGCTTTCGACATCTTATCTCACCCATCTTGTCTCTTTGATATCATTTACTGGACCAACTTCTGTTGATGAGAGAGACAAGCTTCCAAGCCTACACAAAACTCTTCTTCAGATCTGGGGAATGTACCTAGAGCAGGGGTAGGCAACCTTTTAGAAGTGGTGTGCCGAGTCTTCATTTATTCACTATTCATAGATTCTAGGGCTGGAAGGGACCTCGAGAGGTCATCGAGTCCAGCCCCCTGCCCTCATGGCAGGACCAATTACTGTCTAGACCATCCCTGATAGACATTTATCTAACCTACTCTTAAATATCTCCAGAGATGGAGATTCCACAACCTCCCGGGGCAGTTTATTCCAGTGTTTAACCACCCTGACAGTTAGGAACTTTTTCCTAATGTCCAACCTAAACCTCCCTTGCTGCAGTTTAAGCCCATTGCTTCTTGTTCTATCCTCAGAGGCTAAGATGAACAAGTTTTCTCCCTCCTCCTTATGACACCCTTTTAGATACCTGAAGACCGCTATCATGTCCCCTCTCAGTCTTCTCTTTTCCAAACTAAACAAACCCAATTCCTTCAGCCTTCCTTCATAGGTCATGTTCTCTAGACCCTTAATCATTCTTGTTGCTCTTCTCTGGACCCTCTCCAATTTCTCCACATCTTTCTTGAAACGTGGTGCCCAGAACTGGACACAATACTCCAGTTGAGGCCTAACCAGCACAGAGTAGAGCAGAAGAATGACTTCTCGTGTCTTGCTCACAACACACCTGTGAGCCCAGAATCAAGTTTGCTTTTTTTGCAACAGCATCACACTGTTGACTAATTTAGCTTGTGGTCCACTATAACCCCTAGATCCCTTTCTGCTGTACTCCTTCCTAGACAGTCTCCTCCCATTCTGTATGTGTGAAACTGATTGTTCCTACCTAAGTGGAGCACTTTGCATTTGTCCTTATTAAACTTCATCCTGTTTACCTCTGACCATTTCTCCAATTTGTCCAGATCATTTTGAATTATGACCCTATCCTCCAAAGCAGTTGCAATCCCTCCCAGTTTGGTATCATCTGCAAACTTAATAAGTGTACTTTCTATGCCAATATCCAAGTCGTTGATGAAGATATTGAACAGAGCCAGTCCCAAAACAGACCCTTGCGGAACCCCACTCGTTATACCTTTCCAGTAGGATTGGGAACCATTTATAACTACTCTGAGTACGGTTATCCAGCCAGTTGCACACCCACCTTATAGTAGCCCCATCCAAGTTGTATTTCCCTAGTTTATTGATAAGAATATCATGCGAGACCGTATCAAATGCCTTACTAAAGTCTAGGTATACCACATCCACTGCTTCTCCCTTATCCACAAGACTTGTTATCCTATCAAACAAAGCGATCAGATTGGTTTGACATGATTTGTTCTTTACAAATCCATGCTGGTTATTCCCTATCACCTTACCACCTTCCAAGTGTTTGCAGATGATTTCCTTAATTACTTGCTCCATTATTTTCCCTGGCACAGAAGTTAAACTAACTGGTCTGTAGTTTCCTGGGTTGTTTTTATTTCCCTTTTTATAGATGGGCACTATATTTGCCCTTTTCCAGTCTTCTGGAATCTCTCCTGTCTCCCATGATTTACCAAAGATAATAGCTAGAGGCTCAGATACCTCCTCTATTAGCTCCTTGAGTATTCTAGGATGCATTTCATCAGGTCCTTGTGACTTGCAGGCATCTAACTTATCTAAGTGATTTTTAACTTGTTCTTTTTTTATTTTATCTTCTAAACCTTCCCCCTTCCCATTTGCATTCACTATGTTAGGCATTCCTTCAGACTTCTCGGTGAAGACCAAAACAAAGAAGTCATTAAGCATCTCTGCCATTTCCAAGTCTATAATATAAGGCTTTGTGTGCCAGTGATACATTTTAATCTCTAGGGTTCCCGCCGCTGGCTCCTGCCAGCCGGGGTCTCAGCCCACTTCCAGCCTGGGTTCCCTTTCACCCAGGCCAGCAGCAGTTGCTGAGTGGGGCCAGTGGTGGGACCCCGGTTGGCAAGGGGCCAGAAGCTGGAATTCCAGAGCTCAGACCTCCCCCGCTCTGGGGTTCCAGCCATCGGCTCCTGCCTGCCGGGGTCTCAGCCTGCTGCCAGCCTGGGTTCCTTCACTCAGGCTGGCAGCAGGCTCTTGGTGGGGCCAGTGGCAGGACAGCGGCAGGAGCCAGCTGCACGAGCCTGAAGTGGGGGGGGCGGGGCTGAGCCGCCGCCGTGTGCAGTCAACAACCAGCTCGAGTGCCAACATCTTAAGTAACCTAATTTCAAACTCAGATACTATTACCATGCACACAGGACATCTTTTACATTTCAAAGCATGGCTACATTCATCCCTGTGTTTTTGCTGTGCCACGTCTTTCACTTTGTACGTCTCACCTGCAAAACCTCTAGGAAATAGCCCTTCTTAGCAACAGCAGACTGGATCCTAAATGACTCTTCAGGTCTGTTTTGTTTTTTAAAACAAAACAAAATCACATACAAAGTACAATGAAAGTATATGAAGCCAAACTAGACATGTTCAGTGTTCTAAAAACAGATCTTTCCTTTGGCAATGTTTTGGTGTGCTGTATCAATGGTCTGGAAAAAAATTAAACATTTCGTTAAGGTCACATACTTTATTTTAAAAATTGTTTGTGTTGGAAAGTGTGGTCTTCACTATTCCATAACTGTATTGTGCTCTCTGCGCCCGCCCCCTCCCCCATCATTAAGTTGGCAAATGGGAATACTGATGTCTATTTTATGTATTTATTTAGGTCTTAAAATTTAAAAAACCCAATCATTTAAAGATACTCTGAGCAGACAACTTGTGCATCTAGCTAGTGTATGTGACAACATATTCCAGTCACTGTTACCAGTATCTATTATCTCCTTATGTTGGTTACTTGCAGTTCTGTCTTAAATGAGGTCCTAATTCAGCAAGACATTAAGGCATCTGCTTAAATTCCGAGAATGGATTTAAGTTTTGTGCTGAATTGAGATAGGAAGACACTTGAGTCTAAAGTTAAACATGAGAGCCTTGCTCAGTTGGGGCCTTACACGAGTAACTTTAGAGAAGAAAGCTTAATCTTGTTATTGAGGCACAAGCCTGGATGTTAGGAGATCTGGGCTCAGTTCCCAGTTCTGACACAGACCTATTGTGTATACTTAGGCAAGTCACTTAGGCCCCAGTGCTGCAAGCATTGTTAATTCCATTGAGCCATATGGGAATATGCACATTTCAAGTTAAGCATATAAGTGTTTGCAGGATTGGAGAATACATCTGCACAACACCTAGCTCCGTGAGGCATTGAGCCTAATCAGATTTTATGCGCTACAAACAAACATATTTTATATAAGAACAATGGCCATACTGGGTCAGACCAAAGCTCCATCTAGCCCAGTATCCTGTCTTCCAACAGTGGGCAAAGCCAGGTGCTTCTGAAGGAATGAACAGAGCAGATAATCATCAAGTGATCCATTCCGTTGCCCATTATCAGCTTCTGGCAAACAGAGGCTGGGGGACAACTTCACTGCCCATCCTGGCTAATAGCCATTGGTGGACCTATACTCCATGAGTTTATCTAGTTTTTTTATATTAACCCTATTATATTCTTGGTCTTCACAATATCCTCTAGCAAAAAGAGTTCAACAGGTTGACTATATGTTGTGTGAAGAAACACTTCCCTTTGTTTCTTTTAAACCTGCTGCCTATTAATTTCATTTGGTGACCCCCTAGTTCTTGTGTTATGAGAAGGAGTAAATAACATTTATTTACTTTCTCCACACCCATCATGATTTCATATCCCCTCTTAGTCATCTCTTTTCCAAGCTGAACAGTCCGTGTCTTATTAATCTCTGCTCATATGGAAGCTGTTCCATAGCCCTAATAATTTTTGTTGCCCATTTCTGAACCTTTCCCAATTCTAATATATCTTTTTTGAGCAGGGGTGACCAGATCTGCATGCAATATTCAAAGATATGGGTGTGCCATGGATTTATATAGAGGGAATATGATATTTACTATCTATCCCTTTCTTAATAATTACCAACATTGTTAGCTTTGACTGCTGCTGCACATTGAGTGGATGTTATCAGACAACTATCCACGATGACTCCAAGATGTCTTTCTTGCGTTGTAACAGCTAATTTAGACCCCCATTATTTTATATGTATAGTTGGGATTATGTTTTCCGGTATGCATTACTTTGCATTTATCAGCACTGAATTTCAGCTGCCATTTTGTTTCCTCGTCACTCCATTTTGTGAGAACCCTTTGTAGCTCTTCGCAGTCTGCCTGGGACTTAACTATCATGAGTAGTTTTGTATCGTCTGCACATTTCGCCACCTTACTGTTTATCCCCTTTTTCCAGATCATTTATGAATATGTTGAACAGGACCAGTCCTGAACAGACCCCTGGGGCACATTATTTACCTCTCTCCAGTCTGAAAACTGACCATTTATTCCTACCCTTTATTTTCTGTCTTTTAACCAGTTAGTGATCCACAAGAGGACCTTCCCTCTTATCCCATGACAGCTTACGTTGCTTAAGAGCCTTTGGTGAGGGACCTTGTCAAAGGCTTTCTACACTATATCCACTGGATCACACTTGTCCACATGCTTGTTGACCCCCTCAAAGAATTCTAGTAGACTGTAAAGAGAAATCATGCCTCACCAAAAACCATGTTGACTCTTCCCCAACAAATCATGTTTATCTATTTGTCTGATAATTCTGTTCTTTACTATAGTTTCAATCAGTTTGCCTGTTACTGAAGTTAGGCTTACTGTCTGGGATCCCCTCTGGAGCCTTTTTTAAAAATTGGCGTCACATTAGCTATCCTCCAGTCAGCTGGTACGGAAGCCAATTTAAATGGTACGTTACATACCACAGTTAGTAGTGCTGCAGTTTCACATTTGAGTACCTTCAGAACTCTTGGGTGAATACCATCTGGTCCTGATGACTTGTTACTGTTTAGTTTATCAGTTTATTCCAAAAGCTCCTGTAATGACACCTCAATCTGGGACTGTTCCTCAAATTTGTCACCTAAAAAGAATGGCTTAGTTTTGGGAATCTCCCTCACATCCTCAGCCGTGAAGACTGTGCAAATAATTCATTTAGTTTCTCCGCAATGGCCTTATCGTCCTTGAGTGCTTCTTTAGCATCTCAATCATCCAGTGGCCTCACTGGTTGTTTAGCAGGCTTCCTGCTTCTGATGTACAGTACTTAAAAAAAAAAAAACCTGCTATCGCTTTGAGTCTTTGGCCTTCTATATGCTCACTATCTAATATTTGTTGCATTTCTCTCTTTTCAATTAAATTTGCATAGGGTCACAATTTTTTTAATACAATGAGCAAGAAAAGCCCCAATCCTGCAAACTCTTAAGCACATGCATCTCTTTACTCAGTGTTAGGCATGTGCTTCAATCTATACAGGACTGGGTCTGTAGTCTAAAACATAAGTCCATCATTTCATTCGTAAAAGAGACCAAAGAAAACGCTAGATTTGTGTGTGTATTTGTGTGTGTGTAGTTTTGTTTTACCCTACTGTTAATGTTAGTGAACATTGGACCATGAAGAATTGCTTTAAAATTATAGTTTGCCACACTGAAGAAAAATAAAACTAATTTCTCAACATACCTCCATAATGTATACCCAATATATGTGTTTATGGCAATTAAATATTGTAAAATATACATAGCATGTTAATAAGTTAATAGTAGTGTAGTTAATTCAATGTTAATTCTAGGCTTTAATGATACCTATATCTATGGAGAGAGATAATATATGTTCAGATCTTTTTAGAAGATAAGCTTCAGATTGAACTAAGAGTGGGTACCTGCTTTCATGTTGGGCTTGTTCTCTTGAATGTGGTTTTTCTTCCAAATTTATGGTTTGTGTGTATGGGATAGAGGGAGAAGGAAAGCCAACAAATAGAGGCCTTGATCCAGCAGATGCTCACACACATGCTTAACTCTAACCAGGCGTAGCCCCACTGAACTTTAAGCAGGTGTGAAGTAAATGGGGACTACTCCCATTCCTAAAGTTAAATATTTGCAGGGCTGGCCTTACCATGAGGCAAACTGAGGTGGCCGCCTCAGGTGACAGACTGTGGGGGGCGCCACTAGGACCCACAGTGTAGAAAATTGTGTCTGCTGCTGGTGCATATGTATTCTCTCTGCTTTAGATACACAGAGATGGTGGAGTGCTGTGCTGGAGGAAGGAGGGTACAAGAGACATAACAGGCAGGAAGAAGAAAAGGTGAGAGGGAACAACAGAAAGCAGCAGGAGTTTCAGGGAGAGAGAGGAGGAGGAGCCTCTTATGTACCTCTCTAGCACCCCCAGGAGCCTGGACTGATTAACACCAGCTTCTCAGGGAGTGTCCTGTTTCTTGCTGCTTCCCTGAACCCACTTGAGGAGAACAGGCAGTCAACTGAAGCAGTAGGAGCCAGTTAGGCCCTTAAGTCGGTGATATCTTACCTCACTCAGGCCCTGCTACCAGCCTGCTTATTTGTCCCCTTCAACTGAGTGTTGAGAGCCACTATAGCTGGCACAGAACATCAGTCATGAGTCAAAGAAGAAAATGCCCCCTCGGGGGCAGCATTCAGAAAAAGAAAGAGAAAAGCTTCCTTTGCTTTATCTAAGCAGGAAGGAGCTCTCCTGAGATACATAGGCACAAATGTTCACAGTGAGCCTTCTGGCCCCAGTGAGGATGTGAGTGGTGGAGATGCCGGATCTTCCAGTTAGTCAGAGTGCAGGTGACCTGGCAGCTACTGCAGCATCCATATTTCCATCTCAAAATGGATGTAACCATGCACAATCCTGAAGAAAAGCGTAGATCAGAGAAGTGTGTGGTGGAGGCACAAGAAACAGCTGCTGCCGAGTGTAGTTCCTTAAGTCTAGATGATCCAGGACTGTGGACCCACTTGAGCAGTAGCCTGAGGGACTTCCTTGTACTGCATGGGCCACAGCAAGTGAAAAAAACTTCATGTTCCCCAAAGATAATGAAAATAGAAGTTTCCATCCAACACATTACTGGCATGAAATCCCCAATGGTGACAAAGTGGAGAGGCCATGGCCTATGTACTCAAAAATGCAGAATGCTGCATACTATTTTTGTTGCAAACTCTTCCAGTCTGATGTTCCAGCCACATTGGGTTCTACAGGAACAAAGGACTGGAAAAATCTGGCTAGAAATCTGGCATGCCATGAGAAGGCAGCAAATCACCAGAGAGCATTCCATAGGCTGAAAGAGCTTGAGATGAGACTAAGGTTAAAGGCCACCATAGATGATCTGCATCAAGAGAAGATTGCATCAGAGTCTTTACTGGCAAAATGTTCTGAAAAGGATCATTGCCATTGTGAGAATGCTTGCTGCCCAAAACCTAGCACTGCATGACACTTCAGATCATCTGTATGTGCCCAACAATGTAAACTTCCTTAAAATTGTGGAGCTGATAGCTGAGTTTGATGTTGTACTCCAGGAGCATCTAAGAAGAGTCACCACCCAAGAAATGCACACACACCAACTCCCTTAGAAAAACAATTCAAAATGAGATCATACAGTTACTAGCAACAAAAAAGTCAAACAGAAGATTGTGGCAGATCTGAAGTCAGCAAGGTATTACTCTGTTATTCTGGACTGCACACCTGACATCAGCCATATGGAACAAATGACTAACAGTGTTTTGTAACAGAAGCTAGTGAAAATGTCCCTGCAATGGTGACTGTCAGAGAACGTTTTCTAGAATTTATTGACATTGATACTACAGGAGCTGGTATGACAATGACAAATGTGCTTCTTAAAGAGCTGAAAGATACGGGAATTGTGATAGCTGACATGAGGTCAGGGCTACGATAATGGTGCCAACATGAGAGGAAAGAACAGAGGAGTGCAGACATGGATCTGAGTTAAACCCTCAAGCTTTTTTGTCCCATGCAGTTCTCATTCATTGAACTTGGTGGTCAGTGATGCAGCATCAGCTTCTAGTGAGGCTGCTGAATTTTTTAATATAATTCAAAGCATCTATGTATTTTTCTCTGCATCAAGTCATTGACGGCAAATTTTGAAGCAACATCTGGGAACATCCTCTCTGACACGGAAACCACTGAGTGCCACACGATGGGAGAGTTGAGTGGAGGCGATAAAGCCTATCAAACACCAAATTGGGAAGATGATGCCATTGTTGCCATTATCTATGGGGGATAATGCTATGACAGGAACTGTTCGTGGGAGAACAGTGGCAGAGGGAAATGGAATCACCAGAAACATACATAACTTCAAATTTATGTGTGGCTTAGTGTTGTGGCATGACATACTGTTTGAAATAAATGTTGTAAGGAAGTGACTCCAAGGTGTTGACCTTGATATATCTGGAGCAATAGAACAACTGGACAAAGCAAAGTCATACCTACAGTCTTACCAGTCAGATGAGGGATTTCAAAATGTTCTGAAGAGTGCACAGAAGTTGGCAGAGGAACTTCACCCTGAAGCTATTTTCCCACCCATTCAAGAATACAAGAGTCACCGAAGAAGACATTTTGATGAGGCACAGGATAATCCCGTAAAAGACCCCAAACAACAATTCAAAGTTGAATTCTTTAACCAGGTGCTAGATTGTGCAATACAGTCAGTTGAACATTCCATGCAGCTCAAGGAACACAGCAGTATATTTGGGATGTTGTATGATATTCCAAAACTCCTCACTATACCTGAAGAAGGCCTACACCAGCAATGCAGGGCACTAGAGACAGTGTTGACACATGATGACATGCGTGATATTGATGCGAGTGATTTAGGTGATTAACTGAAAGCCCTTTCAAGATACATTTCAGAAGGATCAACTCCAAAGGCTGTTCTGGAATATATGTGCACAAATAAGATGACCACCCTCTTTAGAAATGCTTTTGATGCTCTGCACATACTTCTAACACTTCCTGTAACAGTTGCCAGTAGAGAATGCAGCTTCTCCAAGCTGAAGTTAATAAAAACATATCTATGCTCCAGTGACACAGGAGAGGCTGGTCGACCTTGCAAACATCTCAGTAGCGCATGAGCTGACCCAGACTGTGGACCTTCAGAAAGCAGTTCAAATCTTTGCAACCAAGAAGGCACAGAAAGCACCACTTTGATTATTCAAACAGATAAAAATGCCAGTGTTTACTATGCAGACAAGAAAAGTTAACTTTCAATGCCTGAACAGCAAATGTAAGTGTTACTTAAAATTTTTGAACAAGGCATTTTAAAGTTGTTAGTTCTCCTTTATTGGGGTAGGTAGCAGAGCAGTACCATGAGAGGAGCAGAACAGGAAGAAGTCAGAATTGAGACCTTTCAAAGTTTTGGCCCAAGAGAAGGGGCATGAGGGTGTCATTTGAGCTCCCTGCCTCAGGTGCTAAAATGTTGTGGGCCAGCCCTGAATATTTGCATAAATAAATACATTTTCCCTGTCTCATCTGTTTGCTGATGTCAGAAGCCTAGTATTGAACCCAGGTCTACCTAGACCTGAGGCAGAATCCTTAGCTGCTGCGCCACAGAAATACACAAAACTAGCACCCCTGACCAACAGCCTTCATACTAAATGCCTACAGACCCATAGTAGCTACACCCTAGGCCCCTGATCAGATAGATAGGCAGCACTCATTGGGTAGCTGGGCTATATTAAGGCCCTAACAGATAGCTTCCTCCTCCTGAGCAACAGAGTAGTGTCTGCTAGTTGCTCTCTAGACCACCTTGCCTGACCTTGCCTTGCCACCTCATGCTAGTAAAAGAAATGCCATCATGAGATACAAGCATTTCAGGTAAACTATGGATACTAGAACTGGTCCTTAGTCTCTCTATGGTGGCATCACTAGTGGATGTGTTCATGGGATAGGTGTCTACCCATTTGGAATGTGCATTCACTAGTACTAAAAACACTTCCACCTTCCACACACACCCCCGCCCCGCCCCAGGATAATCAATGTGTTCTCTCCAAGACTTATCTGGCCACTCTCAAGGATACAGTTGAGTCTCAGTAGCAGCTTTTTGACTCCCATGCTGAATAAAACAGGATTGTACCTTACTCTCAATATCAATATCCATTTTTGTTACACATGTAACTCCAGGCTAACCCTTTCACTTTAGTAGTATCTGGGTGTGTCTGATGGAGTTCATCCTTTTTTACTTCACATCCTTGCTTTGGAAAGATGACACATTCTCCCTAGAACATAGGCCCATCTTGCACACTAAGTTCACTGTGTTGCTTGTAATAAGGTATGAACTCCTGATCACTTTTGGTCAGGCATTTGGGGAATCTGTTTTTAACTATCCTAAAAGCATTCAGATACACAGGAACAGTGAAAAGTGAAAACAGTGTCAGTGGAGTATCACAATGTTGAGGACTATCAAATTTCTCATGGAGAGCAGGAGTCAATCCACTATGTTTTCCTGGGTACCACATTACCCAAGGGTGATATTTTCATAATTAGGCTAAATTTTGTGCCCACAACAACTTTTAGGGTTGCCAGATGTCTGGTTTTCGACCAGAACGCCTGGTCAAAAAGAGACCCTGGCAGCTCTGGTTGGCAGTGCAGCGGGGACCCGAGGCTAAGGCAGCCTCCCTGCCTGCCTTAGCTCCGCACATCTCCTGGAAGCAGCCACCAGGTCCCTGCAGCCCCTAGACGTGTGCGTGGCTAGGTACACTCAGTGCGCTGCCCCCACCCTGAGGGTCAGCTCCGCAACTCCCATTGACCGGGAACTGTGACCAATGGGAGCTGCGGGGGTGGTGCCTGCGGGTGTGAGGGCAGTGCACAGAGTCTCCTTGGCTGCCCCCGCAGCTCCCATTTGACACGGTTCCCGGCCAATGGTTGCTACAGAGGCAGCTCTCGGCAGGGGCAGTGTGTGGAGCCTCCCTGGCTGCCCATGCAGGGACCTGGTGACCACTTCCCAGGAACCGTAAGTGCCATGGTGACTCCGCACTCCAACCCCCCCCCCCCCCCCCCCCCCCCCCACACACACACACACACACCTCAACTCCTTGCTCCACCCACCCCAGAGTCCCTTCCTGCACCCAAATTTCCTCCCGGAGCCTGCACCTCCCCCACCAAACACCTTACCCTACACCCCAAACGCCTCATCCCCAGTCCCACCTCAGAGCCCACATCCCCAGCTGGAGCCTGCATGTGCCCCCCCACCCCTGCTCCAGCCTGGAGTCCCCTCCTGCACCCCAAACCCCTCATCCCTGGCCCCACCCCAGAGCCTGCATTCCCAGC
The DNA here is from genome assembly GCA_033296515.1 of Macrochelys suwanniensis. NCBI lineage: Eukaryota > Metazoa > Chordata > Testudines > Chelydridae > Macrochelys > Macrochelys suwanniensis. The sequence goes on along the minus strand of CM065776.1, from coordinate 131,490,385 downwards.
CAGAGCCTGCACACACACCCCAATGCCCTGCCCCAGCCTAGAGCCCCCTCCCATGCCCTGAACCCCTCATTTATGGCCCCACCCAGAGCCCGTACCCCCAGCCCATACCCCCTGTACTCCAACCCCCTACCCCAGCCCAGAGCCCTCACCCCCTCCCACATCCCAACCCCAAACCCGTTCCCCAGCCCGGTGAAAGTGAGTGAGGGTGTGGGAGAGCAAGCGATGGAGGGAGGGGGGGGGGAGGAGAGAGCAGGGCGGGGCCTCAGGGAAGGGGTGTTCGGTTTTGTGCAGTTAGAAAGTTGGCAACACTAACAACTTTGTGCAAGAAGTTTGCACTTGTAAGTACAGACAACCCCATCCTACATTCCTCACACACCCAAAATCACTTCTGAAGTCAATCGATCATACTGAATTTCTGTACATAAAAGTTTCTTCACATTTAAGTCACTTATATCTGTACTACCACTGATTTCAGCTGAGCAGGATTAGACCCCGACTATTGATCAGCAAGTGTAAGTGCTTTTTCCACATCCAAATGCAGACTCTCCTGCAGGTATAAATGACTGCACCCACAAATCAAATTCACAGATGAGAATGACAGAGTTATCCTGAACTTACACCAACATAAATAAAAGCAGAACAAGGCCCAGCAAGACCAGCCACTGAATGGAGGGATTGCTAGCTGGTTAGACTGTGTGTCTGGCCACCAGTCGGCAGACAAAACATAATCCGAATATAGAAAACAAAAACAATATGGATTGGATTTCACAATGTTACACCTTTTTTAGCACATATATTTGTGACATGCCTGATGTTGTATGTCAGTAACAGAGCTTCTTAAAAATAAAATCTTGGTGTATACTTGGACCAGAAGAGCAGAATCCTAGTGCCACTTATGGAATGTATTGGATTTGGCTTGGCTTTGCTTAATACAAGTCTTGTCAAAAAGCTACTTACACAAAGCTTCTCTTTCTAGTAACACAATTCCCCCTCCTCAGTTTCATTGCTATATTTTGTACAAAGCCTCTGCCTGAATTCAAGCAATCTTCCTGCCACATCTTCCTCCTTTATCACTAATTTCTTATATCATAATAGTGCATAGAAGTCCCACTTAGCCTGATCAGGCCCCAGTCCTAAGCATGAGTTTTTTTTTAAAAAAAAACCCTATAGTGAGGCAGATTTGGTACCTAAAATATGAGCTGTGTGTTAAGTTTTATTTGTTTGCTTGTTTTTACCTTGGAAATATCAGAATGTCAAGTCCGCCTCCTGCTGGGACAGGGGCACACCTTCCTGATTAGGGAGACTAGATGCTGAGGAGACCTCAGGAGACAGAGCAGTGAGTGTGACACAAAGTTGGAGAACGTGGATAGCAGCAGAAGAGCTGGAAGGGACACAAAGTACTGTTCCCTTATATGCTCTACAGTCATGCACGCCCAAAAAACATACGTTCACAGCATAACATGGTGTAACTGGGGAACTTTTTAGAGAAGTGAAATCAAGGCTGTCTATGAAGTCATGACCCTCCTCCCCGGCCCCCAAACGAGAGTCAATGTCCCCATTTTCCACTGTGATGTTCCCCTGGTGTTATCTGGACCAGTGATCTGCTAGGTCACTCCAATCCTTGACTCTGGGAGCCAGCCTTACCCTGCTCTGCTGTGAAAACCCCCACTCCTGGGCTGTTCATGCACAGCCTCTAGCATGTAAGCTGCTCCCAGCTACATGAGTGAGCACTTTTGGCCAGCCGCTGCTTGGATTGTGCAACCGAAATGGCACTAGCCGGTATCTCTGGTCCCAGACACAACCCTAGGAACCCTCCGTCTTGCAGTGTTCAGTTATGCCTGCTGCAAGCTTATATGAGTTCATCAATTTAACAAAGAAATTGATATGTACCAGGCTTGTTATCCCAAGGGGAGACTCTGGCACACTTCAAACCAAACACACTGCTTCAGGTAGAACAAACAAATGTATTAACTACAAAAGATAGATTTTAAGTGATTATAAATCAAAGCACAACAAGTCAGATTTGGTCAAATGAAATAAGATCAGATTAGAATGCGTTTTGCTTTTAACACTATGAGTGCCCTTAGAAACTTAGATGCTTCGCACCACAGGTTGGCTGGTTGCCCTTCAGCCAGGCTCTCCCCTTTGATCTGTGCTTCAGTTGCTTGGTGGTGGTGTCTGTAGATGGAGGTGGGAGAGAGAGGAAGAGTATGGAAAACATCTCTCCCTTTTATCATGTTCTTTCTTCCCTCTTGGCTTTGCCCCCTCTGCCTTCAGAGTCAGGTGAGCATTACCTCATCATGGTCCCAAACTGACCAAGGGAAGAGGGGTGACTCATGCAAGAGTACAACAGATCCTTTGTTGCTGCATAGGCCAGTGTCCTTTGTTTCTGTGAGGCTGGGCGGGGTTTGTCCCATACATGCCCTGATGAGGTGTGAACTGCCTCTCTGCCCCTTGAGAGTTGAGACACATTTTCAGCCTCATAACTATATACATGAAATTACAACCTATAACAATGCTCAGTGCATCATGAGCCTTCCGAAGACACCCAACATGACAAACTTTGCATTGGATACCACACAATCATATTATAAAGATGAATATGGGGATGCAGGGTGTTCCCCCAAGGTAGAGTGTCACACCCACAATTTGTTATGGTTGTGCACATGCTAATTCTGAATCACTCCTCCTCAACCCCACTTACAGCAGGTTGTCCAGACAGAACTGACGTCAGGTAGAACAGACAGAAGCCTACATTTACTGCCCTTTACTACCTTAGCAATCCATTTATTGCGACTAAGGCAATGTAAGTCACTGAAAAAAACCCTCTGTGTGCTCTATTAAATGCTTGTGTACATTTTAGACAAAACAAGGGTTAAAGGAGGTTTCCTCTTTTGGAACACAGAAAAAAATCTCTCTCAGAAGAATGGTTCTCACTTTCCTAGGGCCTAAGTTGTGGGGCTTTTCAACTATTTCCATCTCTAGCATAGCTTGCTATTCTCAAAAGCATGTAAACAGCTGATCATGTTTCTAAAACTTTAGTCTTAAGAGAAACATTGTACATTCAGTGCAAAATGCAAACAAAACAAAAAAACCTCTGCTAAAAGAAGATCAGGGCAGATTTGCACCACACAGGAACTTATTGGGCTTTATCAAATGTAGCCTGGAATTGTATGTTTTCATTGAGATAAAAGTAAATATTGAAAATATTAGCAATCAGGATTTATGAAAGGGGAGGGCCAAGACTAAATTTATACTTGCATCTGTTCCCCCATTGAACCCCAGGATTTTAAACAAATAAGCCAGCCTGAGTTATTTTTTCTTTTTCCTTTCCACCAAGCCAGGTGGCCTTGATCTATTCACAGTTTATAAATCTCAAAAGGCATTTCACTGTTGCTGTAGCAGTCAACTCTTTACAACTAGAGAAGCGGGTGAAGGGAAGTTCATTTGTATGGTGTAAGTAATGTACCAGCAAGATCAGTATTATTTTTGTTAACTGGAATGTAGGTTCATTTCCATGATTCTGTTAATAGACCTTTTTGATCTTATTAATCAACACACTTCACAAGAATATCAAATTACTTCAAGTTTATATGGGTGGAGGGAGTTTTCCATAATTCTAATTAGTAATTTTAATATAACATCAGTAGCAGTAAATTAAAATGGACTCAGGAAATCTACTTTACACAAACATTCTTATTAAATTAAATCTCCTTTTAGTTTATTTTAGTATTATTTATCAGGAGATCAAAGAGCCTCTGTTCACTTGCTCATTTTTATATTAAAAACCTAGGGAGAACTGGGATTTTAGCTTGAGATTCATGTATTGACTTTTTCCTGTTTTGGAAATCAGAATGTGTTTTACTTCACTAATATTTCCTTGAGTAATTAAAATACCTCATTAGAAGATGCACCAATAAAGGAGGCCTCCCTAAGAGCCTAAGCAAGAGGCTGGGGGGAGAAAATGCTTAGTTGTCTAAGCCATGGAGAATTATTAATAGGATGTTTTCCATCATTTTATCACCAAAAATAAAGCAGATCACTGATGTTCACACACCAGTAATGTATTGAGGCTTAAGAAATTTCACACAAGATGTGCTCTAAAAATCCATTAATTTCAATGGAAAGACTCCCATTGACTTCACCAATTTCTTCAGCTGAATTGAGAAGCAACAGGACATACTGGATTTTTTTTAAAAAAACTGAAAATAGCAGCTTAAAATCAGAATGTGGACATGGAGCCTGGCCACCTCCCTTGGAGGAGAGTGAGAGGGCATAGATGGCAGTAGAGGTACCGAGAGCTAAGTCTCCCCAGCTGAGCAACACCTGGGCAGATGGTGAAGGGACTGAGTGGCCCTTGCTTGCAATGCCATCTGACAGCTACAAAACTGAGCTTACAGACAGAAATCAAAGGCCAAGCATCACCCCCTGCCCAAGGATAAGAGGGAGAGAAAGAGGAGATGGCACAGCACCCCTACGCTCCATTTTTTGAGAGAAGGGGACAAAAATTCCTATTGGAAGTAGGGAGGTTGATCTGTGAACTGTTGGCATGAGTTCCTTTTTCCTTTCAGCACATCTGTCTCCTCTGCAAAGCTGTGTCACATCCCCTTTCATGCTGGCCTGAGTATCTTCAGGGTCAGTCCTGTACAGGCTGATGCCTTTTATTCCTGCACATGGGGATAATTCAAGATCTGGCTCAGGATGTATTGCATAGACATAGCACCCACTAGTGCCAACCCAACTGCTGAGAAACCCTGTTGCATGGCATACACTTCACTTGAGCTAGGAAAAAAAACAACACATTTTAACGTAATCAGCTTTGAAAAACTGCTGGAAAGAGGTTCACAAACTAGGGCTATGTCTACACTACCGCGGTAAGTCGACCTACGCTATGCAACTCCAGCTACGTGAATAATGTAGCTGGAGTTGACGTACCTTAGGTTGAGTTATCACGGGGGTCTGCACTGAGGGGGATTGATGGGAGAAACTTTCCCGTCAACTTACCTTACTCTTCTTGTCGGTGGTAGAGTACAGGGGTCGACTGGAGAGCAATCCGTTGTCAGTTAAGTAGGTCTTCACTAGACCCACTAAATCGACCGCCGGTGGATCGATCTCAGAGCATTGATCCTGGCTGTAGTGTAGATATAGCCTAGGTGTGTTGCCAAGAACCGCCTTTGATGTACTGACTATTTTATACTCCCATTGACTTCAGTGGAAGTTAAGGGTGCACAGCATCTTCCAGGATCAGACCCTAATTTGGCAAAACACTCAGTCTCTGAAGTTTGCAACACCTCAGGCTTCAGATGTGCCAATTAGGAATGGGTGAACTAACTCCTTACAAAAACAACAATGTTGTGTTTATATGATCCCATGATACTTGCCAGCATTACTCCTCTTTTCGGGAGCTGTGCACAAAATAAAACTCACAGTTTTGCACAAGACAGAGCACTGAAATTTTTATAAAGGAACTCTGAGTCAGTTCAGACTTTTACTGGATGAAGAGAGAGTTTTAAAAGATGTCTTTACTGGTGTAAAATATCGCTCTCCGGGAAAAAAAAATGAAAGTTTAAAAAATATTGGCAGGCAGTTATCTATACTCTGAATGGGATAGTGGCAGGGGGAAGGGTACTTCCATTTCTGAAAAAGAGTTTTGGAAGAATTGGGATATTAACTCTTGCTGCCACAAACATTTGTAGACATCTAATATATTTAGTACCAGGTTATCAAAGTTAGCCATACCTTATAATGGTAACTAAACCACAGTTACAATGCAATGAGTGCTATTACACCATGGTTTTGCTTTTCTAACTATTAACACCTCCAGTTCATATTACCAGGAGGTTATATGCATCACTATACTTTTACCTTTATTGTTCTTATGACGACACATACTATTAGAATTCAGCTATATTAGCTTCATTGTATTTACACTCTAGTTATTCTCAGTTATGTATTGCATTTTTACAGTATGATACCACTAATTATACAGATATCAAAAATCAGAACCAATGTAATTGCAATGTAACTACTCTAATTAGTCTCATTATAAAATGACCCAAATATTTGCATGTACTTCTGTTTAGACATTAGAAAGTGTGCATGCAAATTTGGTATTTGTGCTTGGATGTGTCCAGTGTAGAGGTCTCTGGAAGCCTTAGACACCCAAGGTTTTGGATTTTCTTAAATTGTGAAAACCTCCACAATACAAGCATTATTTAGGTCTGGACAAACTTTTCAAAAAGTGAGATCCTAAAGTTACGTTAGGTAACTGGCCTGATTTCCAGAGGATGAGCATCTGCACTAATTAGGAGTCTCCTTTATTTAGATGCCTAAATATAGATTTCGGTGCCTAACTTTAGGATCCTACATTTGAACACATTATAGATAGAAACTAACTAATAGAACAATCTCCACATGTTAAATCAGAACTACATTCTGGTTGTCTCACTGAGGCAAATAGTTCCATTGAAGCTCATAAAATAAGGTTAGCCCTATTACTGTGGTTGTAGTTTTTTTTTCATCCATTAAAAACCTAGTGAAGGGGTAGGGCCCCTGTTGGCTAGAGTCTGATAACGCAGAGACAAACATGCAAGATATCAATGGTCAGGGTCAGTGCTTCCACTAGGCGACCCTAGGCGGTCGCCTAGGGCGGCAGGATTTGTGGGGCGGCATTTCAGCGGCGACTCATTTCCCGGTGGCGATTCGGCGGCAAGAAAAGCGGCCGCTGAAACGCTGCCGAGAACACAGCTTCAGAGGAGCTGCTGCCGAAGCACCACTGATTACGGTGGAGGAGTGCTGCCACCTAGGGCGGCAAAAACCCTGGTGCTGCTACTGTCAACGGTCTTTCACTTCTGGATCACCAGTTTGAATTCAACCCTGGTTAGTGTTGAACCACAGATTTCATGGCTCTTCAGTGACCTGTCTGAAATCTGTGATGTCAATCCAATTCCTAATAGACAAATGAAAGTGGTTTGGTAACACGGCTAGTTGGCGTTGTTGTTGGCAGCCCCATTGCCATATACTGAATTAACTCTCCAGTGCCTGAAAGCGAGCGTGCACACCTAAGTTCTAGAGGAAGATTTTGTTTATTGATTACCTGATTTATATAGCGACTGAAATACATACCAGTATTTAACTCAGATTTCAAAACGCACTACAGAAGTACTTTTATATATGTAGGTAGCAACCCACTTATTGTTTTGATTCTCTTATCATTTGTACAGTGTATACAGCCTATATTTATGTGTTTAATACAATGGAACTGAATGTTCACTTGAATGTGAGAGATTGCCATTCTATTCAAATATTGCATGCTATGGGATTAAATTTGGAGATGTCAATGTACAGCCAAAAGTCTGCCATACCTTTCTGATGTAGTCTTAAAAGATGGAGAAATAGCTCAGGAGGGAAAGCTTGTCACTGTTATATTTACTCTAATTTAGCAAAATGCACATTCTTCATTGCAGGCTATGCCTGTTCTGAGTTTGAAGGTTTGAATTCAAATCGTTTGAGTTATCCAAGCACCAAAAAAAAAAAAAAAAAAAAAATCTGAAAAAAATATCTTAACTAGTGGAAAACACTGGTTTTTAATGCTTGACTAACTCTGAAATGGCTGAATGGACTTTTCAAGCTCCTTATAAATATTCCACTCTGGGCTATGAGCAGGCATGAGAAATTTCCATGCCAAAAAAAAAAAAAAAGTTTGGGGGAAGCAACTGAAAGTAAGGACTTACAGTAGAATTAAACTGCCATCTCAGCTGCCAACTGTAGCACCCCTGAAACCATTAGACATTACAGTCAGCTAATGAAGCTGTAAAAGACAAACAGCACACCAGCACAAGTCCCTCACATAGTACACCTTAATACTAATTTTCTGCATGGTTTTTACCTCTCCTGTCCTATCTCATAAATGCAATGGATCTGACCTCAGTTGCTAATTTCTTGTTTGCTACTATTAGCTGATATGCTGCTCTTCGTATTTACATTTGTCTGGAGGCAGATAGCAAAGCTTGCAAGAAGCAGATAGTGCTGTTAAAAATAAAATAAACCAAGGTCTTCAAATCAAACTCTGCCATTGCAAATTAGTAAAATACAATTTTATGCACAACCATTTTTGGTCTTATGTTTAAGTGGAAAAATTAGTAATTAACTAGTGATGGCAGATGAATCCGAACACAGCTTGAAGAGTGCTATATCTTGGATGACCCAAGTACAAATGCCACCCTCATGAGAGCTGAAGCCCACTAAACTGATGCCACTATTAGTCCTCCAACTAACAGCATTGCTGTAAGTGACAGTTACTGAAGAGATACAGCTATTCTACCGGTCTTTATTAGAGCATTCAGGTACGGCAGGATGCCAGTTTGAGAGAGTTAGGATACACTTATTAGGATCATTCATTACTGGGGAGCAATTGGATCTCATAGCATACATGGAACTAACAATTCACCAGTTAATACCACATCACACTTGGGGTCTCCTGAAGTTTTACTCCAAAGCATATTGGCAGTGACCTTGGGAATGGGAACACTAAGCAGGGATGATTTAAGACTGGGAAGGTTATAGTCACCCAGTCCATCTCCTATAAATGCATATAGATGTGGTATGATCCAGTTTATTTTCCATGTTTCTGGACATTGTGCTAGCCTGTCAATCAAATCTTCTATAGTACCACTAACTATTGTACAAAGAAGTTGCCTGTTAACCTGGGGCAGAACATAGCAAGAGAGCAAATGTTGTTTGGTTTTTTTAAAATTGCTTCCATCATATTTGGAATTGAATCTTAAGTTTATGTTTCTGGCAACTACATACGTTACTATTGTGACTTTTACATCATCAGAACCCTAAAATGAGATAGCCAGCAACTATGCATTATGGCTCTATTTATTTTGTTGAACACAATGTCTCCAATACTATTACACTTCACGCTGTGAAGCAGTATTATCTGATATTTTGTGGCCCTACCATCTTGTGCTGTGATCTCAGATCCCACGAGCTAGGCTAGGGCAATACTTAAACAGGAGATTTCAAATAGCTACTTGCTACAAACAACAATGATAATTCAGTACTCTTGAAGTATTTGTGGCTAAAAAAAAAAATTTCTAAAAGCTGAGCCTGTCTCCCCCCGCACCCGCTTGTGCTCACAAATGTGTCTTGTCTCCAGCACACTTACCTATAAGTATGTTGTGTAAGATATTCCCACATTACAACTATAGCTGGAGTGGGAGAGGAGAATGGAAGGAATTGTGATCATGTGCTTTGTGTCAGGAGAGCACAGAGGACTGGATGCAAATTTTATGAATAACAAAGTTCAAAAAGGATCAGCTCTGTTATTTATGTCTGAAGATCTCCTAGCCATGGGAAAAGGAAGAAAGAGCCCAGTCATGGGAGTAAACAGTAACCATCTGGCTGTAGAGATTGCTCAGCCACCTCTGTGACAGAATCAGGTAAGACGGCTGAATACAGGAATTCACACTTTTCAGGGAAATGCATTCAGAGCAGAGTGAAGAAATGAACTCCAGAATTAACTGTCTCATTCCTTCTTGAATGCAAACTGCATACACCAGTATGCTTACAGACAGCTTCATTTTAAGTAGTGAGACTTTTAAACATGGTGAGCAAGAAGAATGTAAAGTGTCCCATTTTATTTACTTATAGTCAAGAAATTTTCTTCTATTTGAGGATGAATACAAGGGTCAAGTGTGTGAGCTGGGAAGGCAAGATATGAAGATTCAGAATGCATATTATAGCTATTATTGTATGATGGTAGCACCTAAGGGCCCCAACTGAGATCAAAGCCCTATTGTGCTGGGCACTGTGTAAATACATAGAAAGCCAACCCCTGCCCCAAATAGTTTACAACCTAATGGGACAGCAGGTGGGAGAAAGGGACTATCAATTTTCTCAGTTTTGGGGTGGGGGGTTGGAAGCATAAATATTTACATCCCAATTTCTCAGAGGCACTATTCACGTGCTTAATTTTAAGTACTTAAGTGTATTGGTTTACTGGGGGCCTAAGAGACTTGCCTAAGATCATGCAGTCTGTGGAAGATCCAAGAAATGAACCCACATCTACTGAGTCCCAGTCCAGTACCTTTTTAAACACCTGCTGAAAAATCTAATTGCTCCTAACAATGAAGTGTAAACTTTTCAAAAAAAAAAAAAAAGAGTAGTCTTTACTGTATGTATCACCATGCATAGTATAATCCCATTACTATACTATTAGAGCACCCCACAATGTAAATTATCCTGAACACCCTTGTGAGGTAGGGAATTACTATTATCCCAACTGTGAGGCAGACACACACTAAGTGACTCATCTGAGGTCACACAGGAAGTCTGTGACAGAGAAGGGAACTGAACCTGGGTCTCCTGAGTGAGGCAAGCTTCCTAACCACTGGGCCATCCTTCCTCTCTACCAAAATCCGAAAGCAAATAAACCTGCACAACTCCTTGAAGCTTGCCAGAGAGGTTCTGACAGTCTAGTGAGAGTCCTGCCAGCAGTCTCCATTTTCTAGATACCTATTGACTGATTCAGTAATACTGTCTTTAGCTCACTGTCTTTGGATGGTAATTTCAGCACTTCGGGTATTGCTGGGTTCCATAAAAAATAATAACTGAGATTTCCATTAGCCTGTATACCACTAGGTATTGTTGCTTAAAATGGTGGGTGGATTTTGTGATGAGGTATGCAGACACTAAATAAACCCAGTTGCCCAAAATCAACACCATAAAAGTGGCTCATCCAGAATATCAAGGGGGAACACAATGTTGTAGAACATGAAATGGATTTTTTTAAGCCACTAAAGCCCAATGCTCCCACTAACAGGTCAATGTAATGTATGAACCACAAAAGGTTGGAATTGCTGCAAATAGTGACTTGCACAAGGACAGTGATCCCACTGAAGACATGAGTAAGAGTTTAGAAGATCAGGGCCTTACTAAGGATAAGCATCCTAACTTTTGAATAATTATCAATTTTTGAGGCTCTCCCCTGAGAGCCTCCTTCCTCTTTCATGATGATCTAGATTCCCCTTGCCCCCTATTTTACAGGGTCTATTCCCAAGAAGATTCCAGTTCCCTCTGAAAGACCCACATCTTTCCTCCCGTCCAGCCATGGTAGCCATCTTTGCCTTTGATAGTCATTGTGACCTCTCCTCCCATCTGTGCAGAGAACAATCTTCACGGGATGTCTGTGCTCCTCCACATCAGCTCAGCAGCAGGATTATTTTTAAGGGGAACCATTTTATCCCTCACCTCTGTATAGCAACAGGAATGTTTAAGTCAGAGGAGGTTACATAGCCCTCTACGGCAGCAGGAGGAAAAGAATCCAGCAAACCTTGCAGACACTGTTCTGGCCCCCACTCCCACTAAGTTAAACCTTTGTGTGCTGTGAGATTATATGCCTCCAGAGTGTTTAAACTAGGTTCTAATTCAGCAACATGGCTCCACTGTGGCTTTTTTCCCCCCCACTCAGATATGCAAAGGTGGGTGTTAGTCCTGGAATAGGAAGCTTATGTAGTCCCACTGTCCATTGAAGGGTTGTGTGAGGGAAGGCAAGACATGGCAGCCATGTCTGGAACTCTGAATCTCTTGAGAAGGGAGAGGGCTACTTCACCCATTATGTTCTGGTCTTCTTGCAGTTTTATATTGAGAAAAACCCTATATTTTTAAACAGTTTATGCTTTGTATAAAATTGATGGACAGGAGACAGTTCAGTCTTGTTTTCAATCTTATGTGAACTTGTCTGCACAGCCCAACTCAAATATTTTCAATGAGGAATAGGTTTTAAAAAGTACTATCGTGCCATGGTTTCATGATTAACATTTGCTTCTCTTTACACTACATTAGAGCAGCATTAAAGAATTTCAAAATGGACTTGAATTATCCTCCTTTTGAAATACTGCAAGCTGTGACTTGAATCACTAGCCCAGCTTTACAATTAAATTGGAAGAGATTCCTCCATGGCCCTACCTCAGACCTGGTACTGCTCCAGTTTTCTTGGGGGCCTGGGGCGGGGGGGGGGGGGGGGGAGAAGGAGAAAGCTAATAATGCTATGTAATGCATCTCTGGCCTCTGCAGAGGTTAAGTACGCTGCAGTAGTCTTGAATTTGAGAATTGTGTGTCTGGCTAGAATCCCAGACTCACACTCCAAAATGAGGCTGCTACTTTGAACACATATAAAGGAGGTGGTTTCCTTAGCAACAATAGCTGATGAAAAGAAAGTGTGGCTGACAGGTAAGCGCACACATGGCTTTGGAGAAAGATAGCAGTTCCCCACTGCCTAGTGTGCTGTTACAGCTCCTACATGGTCAGGAAGCTTTGGACATAGGGAAGGGATTATTTTGTCTCTAGGAAAGCAAAAATGGCCACAGACACAAGATTAATAGACTATGTTTAGTTACAATATTTACACCTCCTGCAGATTGCAGTTTTGAATAGTGACACATATTAAGCAGCAAAGACACATTCACTCACAAGGGCTTCTGAGGAACAGCTCTGCCAGCACAGGAGAATTGCAGAGGAGATACTCCCTGCTGAGCCGAGTGCTTCCCTTTCTATAGGGGCTTGGCAACAAGATGAAATCTACTCTCACTCCAGTGTTTTCAGTGAAATCCTCTGAAAGCAAATACTGGTGGTGCCAGCTTATTATTTAGTGGGGGCTACCGGGAATTGGTGTCCCCCCCACCCCCCCATATTGCACTATATTCAATATAATGTTAAGCATTTTTACCACAGTATTAGTATTGATTTACCATTTAGTAAATCACTAGTTACAAATATAATCTGGCCTGTTAAGGATTAGTGTAAATCATGATCAGTACACATTTCATGTAGCTCTTGCTCGCTCTCTTGGTACTTAAATGGTTCTGACAACAATAGCATCTAAAAAAAAATCTGCTTTATTTTTAAAAAATGACTATGAACATTCAAAAACTGGTATATGTACCAGCGACATCATCAAGGGAAAGCCAACTCAAATACAAGTTTTGAATTTCTTTCTGAACTCAATCCTGGCATTTTTCATCTCTTGTGGGAGTATATTCCCTAGTTTAGGCCCAGCTCCTGAGAGTATTCTGTCTACTTTGTTAATGAGCCTCCCCTATTAGCCATAAATTCATGGTTCCAGTGGATTACTGCTGTTCTGGAAGGATATGGTCATGATGAGAGAAGCAATTTCCTATGTAGCTAGGGCTGATCCCATGGAAGACTTTGAATATCACCAGAGACCTCAGATTGGACTTCGTATTTAATAGGGATTCAGTGCACAGAGCTTTCCGAATGACTGCATGTGTGACAGAAAGAAAAATCAGGGCTGTGTGATTCCAAGTGATGGATCTGGAGAAGCAAGAACAGTTGCCCATTATATATTCCAGGTTTCTTCAAGGAAGGATTTTAGGGTGTCTAAGGTCATCCCTTCAGTTTCCTGGAGGCAAAACAAGAGTGTTTGATCAGTACTAACATGCTGCAGTAAAGTCCAGCAGCAAAAGTATGAATTTAATTTCCTTGTCTATAAGCAGAAAGAAGTCATCCACAGGACCAACAACTGTTGCCTCTATGACCTGGTAAGTCATGTCTATACTAGGCAAAAAAGGTGTGTGGTTTGGTTCCTCCCCATGATCAGCTTTACTTAGACTTTATCTTAACCAGTTAAGATGTGCTAGCACTAAAACTGCCCTGTATATGCTAGGATTTTAACATGTTAGCACCACACCCTTTTTTCCTCCCCTAGTGAAGACAAGGCCATACTCAGAAAGAATCAGAAGACTGGTTGCTAAAAAGCAGTGCTGGAGACCAACACTTGGTTGGAAACGGATGGTGGTATTTTGAACAGTCTAGTGTCAAGTGGAGCCAACAACTGGATTGCTTAAGGGGAACTGTATTTCTGGCTTCTTGGTAACCAGCAAGGTATTATAGAAGCTGTTTTGTGACTTGGTTAATCTAAGAATAAACCACTAATTTTGGGGATTGTTTCCCCCATTCTTTGCAGTTTTCCCTGATTGAGCATTCTGAGTGTGGCCTGATGGTCACAGCCTCCTTTGAAGGAAATCTCCCAATCTGTTAGTACAGGTCCCAGGTGTTTGTTTTCACCATGCCAGAAGGGCAGGGAAGAGTAAAAGTTTTTTTAAAAAAGTTACACATAATAGAAGATTGCTTTTCTGTAAATTATCTGTCTTGTCCAGGCCTAAGCACACTTTTGTGGCTTAAAGAGTGGTTCTCTCTTATGAATGAAAATACACAGTAGTATAGAACACATCTGAGTCTTGTCACTGGTAGCAGCTTTATGCCACTGTAGTAATCAATGACTAAACAAGTCCCCTCTCAATCTTCTGTTTGATGAGCTAGACAAATATAATTAAGTCTCTCACTGTAAGGTATTTTCTTCAGCCATTGTATCACCTTTCTGGCTTGTTTGCCTCCTCTCCAATTTATCATCCTTTTAAAAATGTAAACCAGAACTGTACACAATATCCCATTATTGGTCTCACCCATGCTGTATACAGGTAAAAGTCACCTCCCTTCTTTTCTCTTGTTTATACATCCAAGGATTTGAAATATTGCATGGGGAGCTCATGTTTAGTTGCGTGGCCATCACTTCTTTTCAGAGTCACGCTTTCTAGGATTCTGCTCTCCCCCTCCCCGCCTTCACTCCTAACTCTATAGGCCTGCAATCTTTGTTCCTAAATGTATAAAGGCATAGCTACCATAACTAAATCTTCCCTCGTAACCTAAATTTGACCCTTTTTCATAAGCACTTGGAAAAAGACAAGGACCTGATTCTCAATGCTTTATATACTGTATAGTGTTTACACTCTGTATCGGAGGTATCAGTCATCATCCCTCAAAAAGGAAACACCTTCAAAAGATGAGCCTGGGAACTCAAATTCATAGTTTTGCTAGACACTGAAAATCATGGTCTTCAGACACTATTTATGGCTTCTTACAAATACTCTGTTACTCACTAATCCCCCTTTTTGTCCTCTGACTACAGGGGTGTTAACATTCCACTTCACCTTGAATGGTCCTGTAGACCATGTGCTAACTACTTCTACCAAACTATCTGTTCGATCCAGGAGTGTGTGCAAGTGGGGGGGGGGGGGTCAATCAGGGGTGCCCCCCCTTCCAATAATAATCAGGAGCACAGAACTTCTCTGGCCCCAGAGCCACAGAGGCAGGAAAGATTATGTTGCCCTGGCAGGAGCTCAGAGGGAGGGAAGGAAGATCGAGCTCCTGCCCAGAGCAGGGTAGAAGATTGGGCTCGGGCCAGGGCCAGGTAGGGAGGAAGGGGCAGTAAGCTCCTCCCAGGGGAATGGGAAGGGGACAGTGAGCTTCTGTGCCTCTTGAGAAGGGGTCAAATTTAACTTCCTGCACACGCCCCAGTTCGATCTTATATTTGCTGTGATACTCCGAGTACTTTTCCCAGACTTGAAGGGCTCTGGGAAATTTTGAAAGCTCTCTTACCAACAGAAGTTGGTCCAATAAGAGCTATTACCACACCCACCTTGTTTCTCTAATATCCTGGGACTGACATGGCTCCAGCAACACTGCATACTTGCATCTTTAGTCATTTATACTTGTGCTAGAATTTCACACCCACTTGGTACATCAGAATGCTAGTGGTACACCCATTTTACCCAGATGTAAATAATTTTACAAGATGCAAGGCAGAGACTCAATACCATGTCTCCTGCCCACCACATGCTCACATAAGGAATGA
This sequence comes from Macrochelys suwanniensis, assembly GCA_033296515.1. Lineage (NCBI taxonomy): Eukaryota > Metazoa > Chordata > Testudines > Chelydridae > Macrochelys > Macrochelys suwanniensis. Next base: position 131,474,667 of record CM065776.1, on the reverse strand, counting down.
CCTGACATACCAAACTTGTATTTTACAAATGGTCTATGGTATATTTTAACACTTTGCTTAAATAGTCAACTACCCTAGGCACAGATCTCCCAGGATACTGTGCAATGGGCCATTGCTTTCATGGAAGTGTTTCAGGAAACATTTTGCAAACCTTTCTATGAAATTAAGAGAGTTTAGAGGATAAATAAGTTACATAAAATCAACTGGAGATCATATATATTTACACATACACAAATGGAGTAGCATCCACCGCTATTGTTAAGAATGCATCACTGTTTCAATCCTAAACCACAACTGTAGTTTAGGTTCTAGAGTAGCAGCTGTGTTAGTCTGTATCCTCAAAAAGAATGACGAGTCCTTGTGGCACCTTAGAGACTAACAAATTTATTTGAGCATAAGCTTTCATGGGCTACAGAAGTGGGCTGTAGCCCACGAAAGCTTATGCGCAAATAAATTTGTTAGTCTCTAAGGTGCCACAAGGACTTGTCATTCTTTTAACTGTAGTTCAGTCACTTGTAACTTTCCATAGCTGTCTGTGGGATGTCCTTTTCTTCAAACAAAAATGTTTTTGGAAAATTTGAGAGGAAAAACAAACAAAAAGAACAGTTCAGTAGCAGGTTGAATTAAATATCTGCACTATCCTTTAAAAAAAAAAAAAAAAAAAAAAGAGAGTGACCTTGTTTTAAACAGCTCTACTGCCAAAAAGGCCAGAGGTAGAAAGTTGAGATTTGGCTCGGAAAGAGCACTTTTCGACATCGAGGGCTTTTAAGTATTGCAGTGAATATTGGTTTTGATATGACAGTTCTGAGCTTTACAAAATATCACATTCAGCATATATGGTAGATTTGGTATCTTGCTAACTAGTAAAGAGCTCAGCTAAAGGAGATCAACTCCATGCATGCATGGCTCTCAAAAGAGATGCCAAAAAGGGTAGTAGGTGATATCATGCCTCCTATATAACATTTGACAGCAAAATATTTTGTAAATATATTAGAAGTTCTAAACTCTATTGGTACTTTACTACATTTATTCTGAAAAATCAGGCTTCTTTAGTTATAGCAAATCCCAAAGCAATTTGCCTCCTTGCAGATCCCCTAGTATCATGAGTGCAAATATACAGGGCACAGAAGAGTTAACTGACATCTAAAAGATAATTTGAATGTACAAGATCTCATGAATTCCCAGGGCTGGAAGCCAATGCTATATAGCCCATTGGGAAGCTCTCCTTCCCAATAGTATCAAGCTACTGGTTGAAAGTTTCAAAGCAGATTAATATTTATTGGAGTTGTGTCTAAATATTCTAGATGTCTTTAAAATCTCAACCTGCATTTCTAGCCCTTTTGGGTCCTGAGAGGCCAGACATTAAATCTGTCACTGGTACAGGACAGTATTACCTTTCCTGGGCTCTGTCTACTGTGATTTGAGAGTGGAAGGATAATAAAATATTGCTGTAACATGACAATTGTACAAAATAGGAGCTGGTTGTAGCTGCATAGGGGTTTTGAACTTGTGAGGTTGAATTAAGCAGAATGCAGGTGAGGATATCTACAGTGCATGATAAATAAACCTTATCACATGAGACACTTGTCACATGGATATCAATGTATAATACACTGCATATGCCAAAAGGCGTTTTATAAAGTACAAAGGTTCTCAAGAGCAAAGTGTCTCCAAGACTTAACATGGAGTGTGTTATTGTTTTTACTGTATAATGTAATGCTTAATGTTGTAGCTCCTACAATGTTGTCGGTGGTGGCTATCCCTCAGTATGAGGATGTCTGCTGTGGGGTGGCGGGGGGAAAAAAGAAGTCAGAGACTTAAATAGCTGAGGTGTCCAATCCATGCTTTACAGGTATTTCCACATAGGAGACTGGGGGTTGCTCAGAAGATGGGGAGTTAAAGAAGTTCTATTACTGAATGCTGAGGAATGGACTTGATGGTGATAGCTGGGACTTCTGATTCTCTGTTAAGTAAAATCTCAATGCTCCTTCCAACATTGTTTGAAGGCTACATTGTTCTGAAGAATGATGGAGCTGTCTTGGGAATCACAGAGGGGTTGTGTCACTTGAGCTTGGCCTGTAAATGGCTGTTGCTTGTGGGGGGGGGGGGGAACACTTCTCGTGCCATATTGATCAGCGAAACTCTGGATCTCCATGGGTTTTGCTTGCCACCACCGATTCTTGATGTCATACAGCTGCCTTTGAACAGCAGCATTAAGCTGATAAATCTCTTGTTTTTGCTGGTTAGAGGGTTCATTTTGCCAAGCGCAAACTGTGCTTCTCTTCTGATGAATACATGCCAGGTTTTCTTCGTTGTTCTCAAACCAATTCTGATGGTGGTGAGTGGAATATCCAATGAATTCAGCACACACCTTGTGAATAACGGTCTTGAACTCCTCTCAATGTTTTTGGATGTCACTGATGTTGTCAGGTAGATTAGAGAGCCTCTCACTGAGGTGCTGAAGAGTATCAACTAGTGTGATTTTGAAGTGTCTTGATATTAAAATCTCTTCTGCATTCCTTTTGGTTGTTTATGGTGTTGTGGTGCAAGCCACATGTTCATAATTGATCTGACCAAACAATGGTCTGTCCAGCAGCCATCCATACCGCTCATGGCTCAAGTAACATGCACAATAGTATGATCACAAGCTCTGACAATGACAGTCAAGAAGATGCCAGTGTTCAGAATGTGGATGTTTCCAAGTGATCTTGTATTTGTCCTGCTGTCTAAAGATGGTATTTGTGGTAAACAAATCATACACCACACATTTGTGGAGGAGGAGAATGCCATTAGAGTTGACTTTCTTCACCCCTTCTTTCTCAGTGGTGCCTATCCAGAGTTTAGGGTGTTGCCCAACTCTTGCATTGAAGTAATCCCAGAGGATAACCTGGTCTTCCTTGTCGGTGGAACATACGTACTAGTGACTGTGGCATACTGGTTGTTACTAAGCTTAAGACAAAGTCATGAGTTGTTTAATACCCATAGGGAGTTCTAAAAGCTGGCTGGTAATCTTGTTCTTGATGGCAAAACCAACCCCAGGAATATGCCTCTGCAATAAATGAGAGGGGGGATAGCTCCCTTTTGTGGACACCCAGCCAGCCAGCCGGCTATGGAATCCCTCTTGGTGGTTGTTCTCTACTTGTTAAGCCTTTACAGGTAAAGCCTTAACAAGCCCACAGGTAAAAGGAAAGGAGTGGGCACCTGACCAAAAGAGCCAATGGGAGGCCTAGAACGTCTTAAAATTGGGTGAGGGGACTTCCCTTTGTCTGTGTCATGCTTCTCCGGGAAAGAGGGGAACAGGGCACAGTTATGCTGGGAGAAGCTGAAAGCCAGGTATGAAAAACCATCAGATCGTACCTAAAGATTGCTTATCTGAAACCTCAGATACATAAGTAAATTAGGGAATGTCTAGGAAGACGTGATTAGGTTTATTTCTGTTTATTCCTTATGGGCTTGGGGACTCCTCTGTGCTAACCCCAAATGCTTTTGTGTTGCTTGTAACCTTTAAGCTGGACCTCAAGAAGGTTATTCTTGATGTTTAATTTTTGTAAGTGGGTTTTTTTAAATCTAGCAAAAGCCTAAGTTCCAGATGTATTTTCTCTCTCTTTTTTTAAGAATAGGATTGGGTTTTTTTAAAAACAGGATTGGGTCCTAAGAGGTTTGTGCAGATGTTGTTTAATTAACTGGTAAAAACAGCTGATTTCCTTTGTTTTTCTTTATCAGCTCTTCCCCAGAGGTGTGGGGGTGAAAGGACTTGAGGGTACTCCACAGGAAGGAATTCCCAAGTGTGCCTTTCTGGTTTCAAAGGGTTTTTTTACACTTGGGTGGTGACAGCATCTACCCATCCAAGGTCAGAGAGAAGCTGTAACCTTGGGAGTTTAATGCAAGCCTGGAGTGGCCAGTATTAATTTTTAAAATCCTTGCAGGACCTAGGCTGACCTGACAGCAAGTGTGAAAAAATCAGGACAGGGGGTGGGGGGGTATAATAGGAGCCTATATAAGAAAAAGACTGAAAAATCAGGACTGTCCCTATAAAATCAGGACATCTGGTCACCCTAGCAGGACCCCACCTTCTGTACTTGAAGTGGCAGAGTGGGGAATCAGCCTTGACAGCCTCTTCAAATGGCTTTCCTTTCCAGTTGGCCTTCATTTGCCCAATGGGTCTTATTTAGTGCAGCAATATCAAAGTCATATCTTGCAAGTTCTCTAGCTATTATGGCACTACTTCTTTCGAGACAGTCCTCGCTCAGGGAATCTCTGAAAGTGTGAACATTCCAACTGGCGAACATCATTCTTTGCTTTGTATGTTCGGACCGTATGGAAAGTGATCCCCCTGGATATGGCCATCCAGCTGGGTTTGGGGAGACAGTTTTGAGATGGCTAGAAAAGGTTCCCCTATACATAGGCTCCTCTCTCATTGAGGGTAAGCAGAGGGAACCCTAAAAAGGACTGCTCAGTTGCAGCCACAGCTGCCAAATCGCACTTCTGTCTCACTAGTCCAAGCACAAGATGACACACTGCTGCAGCCTGCGAGCAGATTTGTGACTAGGGACTCTGAGATCAGTGCTCCTGTCCCCACCACCACTCCTCCATCACTGCAGGACTTTGTCAGTGGGAGACATTAACACCCTTGGCAGAGTCATACAAGTGAAATCTTTTAATGCGGGGGAACTAGTGTGCAGGCAGCAACCCCATGAAACTTGACAGGGAGTCCTGGATCCAGTGGCAGGAAATCCGAGACAACCAGAGGTCTCCATCCTGCTTCAGCCCTCATCCACCTACAATGTAACCTCAGTAAGAATCTCCAGTTGCCAGTATTGCAGATAAATAAGCAGAACATGCAAGACTAAGTGTATAGCAACTAGATCTTGGAGAAATGCTTGTCGTCAGGTAAAATAAAGTATGTTTCAGTAGCTGATCATACCAAACAATAATATAGCCTGTTCTGCTTGGATCGGACCATTTTATTTAGATATGGAATTGCTGCCTACAGATTATAACCCATTGGCAAACAAGATATCACATGGTGCTGAACCTACAAAGACAATTCCATATACAGCCTGATTAAATCTCTTGCCTTTCTTGTGGTAAGCTATGCAGCAACCTCAAATTTCTTGGTTCTAGTTCAGTTTTTAGTATGGTTGACCCTAACCTATTGGTTTACACAATAGGTTTGGCATCATGTACATGTCAGCACTAGGATCTTCCCCCCCTTATGTAGCCAATCCCCCTGGGACTGGAGACCCAAGTGGTCTTTGGCCATACACATCAACTTTCTTCTGGTGCCACACTATTTCTATAGTAAACAGAGATTGTTCCAGTTGTGGTCCTGGTATGTCTGTTCAATTAATGAACCTATAGGGAGTTAGAGCTAGAATGAACAGACAGGAAGTCAAGAATAGATAGTGTGTTTAAATATTTACAAACACCAGAGCTACAAGAAATTGGGGGAGGAGAATTATACAACACTTACCATGTTTTATCTTAATCCATTATTGAAGAAAAGAATAAAAATGGAAACAAATTAAATACAAGGTTTATGAGCCTGGGTTCTAATCAAGCAGTCTATTCTTATTCAGCACAGCACTTCCGCATGTTCTTTAACTCCAACTGTAGTCAATGGGATTTAGCATGTGTTTAATACTAGGACTGTGCTCAATAGGGATGGACTTAAGTACGTGCTTAAATGCCTTGTTGAAATAGGGCCCTGCAGAGCACTCCTTCCACAAGGAATGGAGACAGCCAATTCACATGCAGCCTGCTTCTTCAAAATCAAAGTCAAATTAAGCCCTGGTTTTTGCTTCATTACAGCTTTAAATAAATATGCGTAGGGTAAAAAAAACCAAAGTGTGGAATTTTAAAAATGGTCAACCACTAGGAAACAGGCGCTTGGTGACTAAGGCTACTGCCTGTATTAATGTTTTGGAGGAGAGATTGGATGGGCTGTTGAATGTTGATAATGCCACTGGGCAAGTTATTTCAGATAGTAACAATCTGGAGGATTGTGAGAAACTGCAGATGGATTTTAATGCATTAGGTTGTGCAGCACAACAGCATATGTAATTTGATAAACGTGAGGCAACATGCACTGGCAAAAATAGCCTAAATTCCCAAAGCACACCAATGGTCTGGGAAATTATAGGATTCTCTCAGTGGGGAAAAATACATAGGAGCAGTTTTGGACAGCTGAATGAAGATGTCAACCTAATGTGCAGCAGTAGTTTAATAAAGCAAGGTGGATGAGTGGGAACATTCTAGGTGGGATAGAAAATAATCCCATTGACATCAGGGAGTTCGCCAGCAGTCAGTTCACTGGTCATGCTCCACTCTCAACTTCTCAGATCTAGGTCAGATTTTAAAAGTCCACAGAAAACAAAGATGGTTAGTGGAAATCAGGTCTGACAGATTGCAGAGACTAATCAATTCTGAGCCTGATTCTCCTCTCACTAAACATGGTTACGAATCAGGAATAATTTCACAGAAGCCAAAGTTACACTAGTATAAGAGTGTGAGAAGAGAATCCAGCCTTCTGTATTTTTCAGGAAGAATCAAGTGCTGGGTGGCAATTGATTTAGGAATTTAAAATTTGTGAAGTGTTGTGTGTGGGGGGGGGGGAATGTTTATATTTTTACCATTTCTCCTAATGAGACCAAGGGGTCATTTGACATGGAAAGGTAAGAGCTTTAGAACAAATATAAAATAGTTCCTTCACACATCCTAGAGGGAAGGTCATTGAGTCATATACTTTGGCTATATTTTAACAAGACCTGGCTCATTTTATGATAAGTAACACTGGTCCTACTGCAAATAACGTAAGGGTTACCAAATCTCATGTTTCAAGGAAGGGATTTTTGTATATCGTGCCGTTGCATTAGGTATGGGGGTAGAGGGAGGACTCTTCTGAAGAATTATGTATTGGGCACCACAATATTCTGATGCTAGGTGTCAAATCCTGTGAGACGTGGTAATCTGACCATGTCTGTCACAACTTGTCAGCCAATATTTATGGGCTGTAGGAGATAGACTTTCAATGACAGCTTGCTAGTGAAAGTTTAGTTCCATTACCAGAAACTGTATGCAGTCATGTTTCTGAACCTTTGGAGCCTAAGCTAGATATGAATCTTAAGTAGCTATCCACCAAGTCATACCTGGCCATCTAAAAAGGGGGCAGGGGAAGAATGGGTAGAATTTCACAGCTGCTAGGACTCCATGAAAGTCAGGGTGGTCAGGAGAACTTACTCACCTCTTCTCTTACCATTGCTACCATTTATCCACCCAAACCCATCACAGTGGTGCTCCTCTTTCCTTCTCCCCTAATCAGATCTGTGGAAGGGGAAGTCCATACTTCTAAAGGCTCCCGAGCTGGCCTCGGGCTCTTCAACCAGTATTACACCAAAACTCAGCATTGAGTGGGCAGGGAAAGAGGAAAGTAGTGACAACCCAATTCCACAGCTGGCACTTCACCCAGCATCCCCACATCCAGCCCAAATACAACAGCAACACCCAGAGGTGCCTCCAGCTCAGCATTAGCCCCACATCACATCAGCACCAGAACTCCGAAACCTCCCTTTTTCCCTGGTGGATTGGAGATGGTAGGCTATAGGATGGCTTTGGCCATTTGGTAGGTTGCAGACTAAAAAGCTCAACTCCTAGCACATTTGGTTACACACAGATTCAATGTAATTAAGAGATTCAAACACAAGAAAGGGCACTCATGCAGTCCACCTACATTTATGTGAGCATTATAGTTGCATACACAACTCAAATGAGCGTACAGATTGCTCATGAGGGCCCCGACTTTCAGCTTGGTCTCAACTTGCTCTCTACTTTCATAAGTGCAATATTGCATCTGCAAATAAGTATGCCCACAAGGTTGTGCCTGCTTTGCATGTTGGGCACAAACACTAAAAAGACAACTTCATTTGATCCCACCAGATGCAAAATTAGAGGGAATGCTGTTTAATAAAAATAAAAAATAAATGGAGATATGCCAATCTCCTAGAACTGGAACGACCTTTCAAGGTCATCAAGTCAAGTCCAGTCCCCTGCCTTCACTAGCACGACCAAGTACTGTCCCCTGACAGATTTTTGCCCCAGATCCCTAAATGGCCCCCTCAAGGATTGAACTCACAACCCTGGATTTAGCAGGCCAATGCTCAAACCACTGAGCTATCCTCCCCCCCCCGCCCCTGCCCGGTTCGTGGGTGGTTTTCAATGTAAATCAGACTTCATATGTCTAGATGCCAGATATGTTTATGCAATTGTGTAATTGCTTGTGCAAATGTATATAGGTTTTCACATGTGCATCTCAAGCTTTTTATTTAAAAATAAATTTAAAAAAAAAAAATCTGATCCACAATGCCAATAAGTCCATCAGTATCTGTGGTAGCTCCCCCTCTGCATTAAGTGCTGCCCACCAGCTACTTTTCTTTTATACTACTTGGCTTCATTTTGGATAGGATTGTTGTTGTTAAAGGACCCTAAGATGGCCTTTTTGTAGCTAAACCACCTCACATTTTAAGGAATTTGCACACCTCGTCCGCAATGTTTTGAATCAACCCAAATCACTATCAGAAAAGGTGGAAGCAGCCAGTGAAGAGAGCAATTTCCATTTTGAGATTAACAAACCACCATTCTGCAGCACATCACATCCACCCTGTGGATATGGCTAGAGAATTTTGCCCTAAATTATTGGCTTTTCCTTGCATACATATTTTTGTCCCTGGACATAGCTGTCCTTGATTAGACATACCAGCAGTTGTTCCAATGACAGTGTCACATGAAATATGTACAGTATATTGAATAACTTTCCCTTAAGATTCATACTCTATTTGCAGTAGAAATTATTCCCTGGCTTTAATTTGGTCTTTTATCAGCATTACCATGTGCTGTTATATTTGACTTTGCTTGCTTCAATACTTGAATAAATTTTCTAAATGTTATTGTCTGAATAAATAAGTCTGCTATGAGCATCTATTAAGTACTGATATCCCCAGGGTCTGGACCAATTTTTTCCCTTTTATTTCTTGCCTGGTGAATCTGAGTTATAAGCACTGTCTAAATCATATAGCAGAGAGAAAAATGGTTGCCTTAGTAACAAGGCAGACCCAATCAACTGCATAGGCTCCCTTGAGACAATCTAATTTGTGCAGCAGAGAGAGGCTAGAACAGGTGGCTAAATTAGTATGCTAGACAGCCTCAAAATATTACACATCTATAGATACAAATACATAGAACTGTATACACAAAATGTAATCTATGACGTACACTTACACACCAATACTCCTTTTTCAGCAATGCATTTTGAAAAAAGTAAATAGTATTTGAGTCACAAGGGCACAGAAGACCCAACAGCAATGGAAATTCTGCATTTCCACTGCAACAGCAGACAAAGCAGGGGAGAAATCAGGACTGGTTCAGACAACACTGCCAAATCTGCAGTCATTGATGGGCGGGGCCTCTTCCCAGCAGGGACAGGTTGAAAAGCTAGCGTGATGTTTACTGCTCCAGCCCCACTGCCACATGATGTGCTGCTTCATGCTGACAGCGTGATCTGTTGTGATGTTGTGCTAATTCCCCAAGGTGCTCAAGTTCTCCTCCTCTTTCATGACCCTTTCTAGGACACATCAGCTTTTTTCCTCTCCTTTGGTTTAAAGGAAACCTCCAGCCATTTTTCCTAATGTACATCACAAACTGTCAGAGCAGGTATGGACACATTTTCTATTCTCCTTACTCCTGTTGTGAGGAGTTCAGCTCCAGCATTGTGGCCTGGGAATTTGGGGCAGGTGGGACAAAAGAGGTCACATGCTGACTTCTAGACCTTTTATCCTACTGTCCCAATCTTTTAGTTGGCAGGGGAGTCCAGGTTTGCTTAAACCCATCCTGGGAGAAGCCAAGCATGTGAACTCAGAGCCCTCTGTATATTTCATGGCTGCAGAGCATCGGGAAGGTGCTATGTGTAGAGCAAAGCCCTGCTACACACATTGTTTGGTCCAAGATTTGGTTTATGCTACTCTCTCTCTCAGTACTGGCATCTTAATTTTCCAAAAGCTTTCATTAACATAACTAATGCAAAATAAATAAATAAAAAACCCACTGGGAGCCAAATTGTGACTTTCAGCACAGCCCCAGGCAAGATGTGCTGACCCAGGAGCTACTGTGACCTGAACACACAGTGAGTAACAGTTCTTCCTCTCTTCCCTCCATGCCCCTAGGCAGATGGAATATACTGCTGGCCTATACCAGCAGTAAATACCAACCTTTTCCACACATGAACTCAATTACACTAGCCATTCTCTCCCCTCCCCATGCACCTGCTTTCAGGATGGAGTAAGTGAGTGATTAGGGACTGATATGTTTGGGTAGGGGTTAAGAAGAGCTCATATTCCCCTATGTCAATATGTATGTAGTCCAGTTAAAAATCTAGGCCCATAAGGAAAGGAAGGTAAATTGTTAGCTACATAGTCAGCGCCTTTCCTTTCAATGGATAAATCTTACAATGCTTTAAAAAAAGGTTCAGAATTGAATTGTCATATCAATATTAGGATGCCTAGTAAGATTTCTAGTGTCTCCTTGTTCTGGATTAGTTGAGACTATCATGAGAATAGCTTCTTACACTATTAGTACATCAGGTTCCATACTTGACTGAAAAACCTCAAGTCTAGCCAAAAGCCAGGAAGTAGAGAATAAAGCTGTGTTAAACTCTTGTGACAAAACTCCAAATCAAGTGAAACTTGGGCTAGGTTTGCCAAAAACTTCTGTTGAGGTTTGCACAAGTTTTGAGTGAACTTGGGCCAAGTTTAATATATTTGTCAATTTTTGCTTTCAGACAAAAGCCATAACCAAACTTCTCTGGCACAACTCCATTGAACAGGGGCATAACAATGTTTGGGTGGGTTCCCAAGCTCAGAATTAAAGTGGCCCACCCCCATAACCTTCTCCTTAAACAGTCCTTCTACTTATACAGTCTTGGGGCCCTCAACGCAACACCTCCATCACAAGCCCACAGCAGTATGGCTCCTCTCTTCCCTCTCTCTGCATATCTACATCTACTGGTGGCCAGCAAGAGTGGCTGCAGCCCTCTGCTATACCTCTGTTGAGCAACAACTCTTTGTGCTGCTCCCACAGCTCCAAAGGGTGCTGGTTGACTCAAGTGGAGCCAGTTGGCAGATGGATAGGTGAACAACTTCCAAGTACTTGCTGGTCACTTCTCCCAACTCCCTAGCAGCGAGTGGAGCATCTTTAGTGAAAATGGAAACTTTGCAGCTCTCTCCCCTCTTTGCTGTGCCATCTTTTGAACCTGCTATGCCCACCATACCCTCCTTATCACAGGTTAGACAGTTGTAGAGGCATCCTTTGGAGCCTGAATATCTCTGCAGTAGCAACTCCTGCAGCGACCTCTGGAATCAGTGGTAGTTACATCATGCCTCTGAAGTCAGTCTAGTTACACCAGAGATGAATTTTCCTCCGGTGTTCAGAGTAACATGAGGGGAATATATGTCAAAAACCACTGAACCAGAGAGGTACACAAAATACAAAGAAAAAAATCTCTTTGAACCTCAGGTGTTTGGGTTAGTTCTTACCTTATCTGACATGGCTATTTGTCTTCAGTATTTATATGCCCCCCATCACAGTAGTATCTGAGCACCTCACAGTCTTTAATGATATCCCCTATGAGACAGTACACTCTTATTATCCCCATTTTACAGGTGGAGAACTAAGGCACCCATCCAAAAAAAAAAAATCACAGAGGAAGTCTGAGACAAAGCTGGGAACTGAACCCAGTTCTCCCAAGACCCAAGCTAGCACCCTAACCACTACCTCTCACTACACTTTATTTACATTTGTAATAGCTTCATCTATTAGTAGCAGATCACAACTATAAAGAAGTTTCCCACTGGCATTATAGTGGCCAGCCCCTGCAGTCCTTGCTCAGGCAGAATTTCCACTGATGATATTTTGAAACTGTAGAGGAGTTGCCTGGCCCCCTGTGTCCAGGATGCTTCAGCTCTGCCATGCACTCTCTTCTCCCATTTCTAGGCCCTTTTCCTTTACAGAGACTCCACACTTGCTTATCCAATCACCACACTGCTACAGGTCTGGGTTTATTCAAACAATAACTCAAAAGCAAAAAAATCTGAGTTTCACAAATCTGTTCCCAAGCAGAGCTCTTACCTGAGAGCATGGGTTTGGCTTGTAGCTGTCCTGCTCAGAGCTGACTTCTCAAAGTCAGCTCCCACAAACAACTGCTCAGCTCTCTTATAAGGAGCTAGCTACTTGCCGTTCCCTACCTGTGCCAGGTGTCTCTGGTTAGCTCATTTAGCAAGCCTGCTCTAGCCTTCAAGTCTCTTGAAGGCAGCTCCCTCATACCCTCTTATTCCCTTTGCTCTCTCACAGAAACCAATAGGAGTTGGCCACTTCTACCACTGACACTGTTGGATACAAAGTTCTGTTTAATCCAATGAAATGCTAATGGAATTCCTTCTGTTGTGCACTGCTCCCATCAAGAATGCCAGTAGAATAATAAGCCATCCATATCATGCAAAATCCCAGCAAAATGTTGACACTATAAATGGCTTCTGAATATCTGTTACAAAGCAAATCTTAGTAGGCCACGTCTCTTTGAAATACATGGGATTTGTGTGTGCATGTGTCCAATCTATATAGCACCTCAGATATAATGCAGCATCTGCAGTGTAATGTGGGAAGCAATGCACATAAACCACTAAAAAATAGCTGGTGTTCATTTGCGGCTCATGCATTTTGAAACTTAAATCTCAGTTTCATATATACAAACACACACACACACACATATATATACACACAGAAACCAAAACACCTAGCATATCTAATGAACTCATCCTATGCCTCTTAATCCATGACTTTCATAAGCATAGAGTCAAAGGCATTTATGCAAACCACGTATATCTTCTGTCAGTTGAGTGTCTTAGCTTTTAACAAATATGCTAAATACACCCTTCTGAATGGGTGTTGCAACTGAACTGGTGATTCAGTTGATGGTTCTCTTCTCATCCCCTCCCCCTCTAACCTATACTAAAGCATTGCCACACAATGGTAGTAGGGGACATTGCTGCTGGAATTGTGTATTTTGGAATAGATGTAGAATCAAAGGACCTGATTTTCCACTGCCTTGCACCTTATTTAGTTATTTACACTAGTGCAAAGTGAGTGTAAAATGTTACCATTCAGATGTTAAGGATTCCCCTAGCAGGGAGGAAGCCCCAAGTAATACAGCCAGTGCATCCAATTTAAGCCCTCCCTTAAGCATCCCCTGGGTATAGGGGGCATGGCCAGGGGGAAGTGTAGCAGGAGTGCTGCTGTACTGTGTCCCTCAGCTAGTGTAACATCCCTGATCAGACCTGGGGTGGTCAGGTGTAACATGAAGTTCACATAAACCCACTTTTGCCCTCAACTTAGTTTCTGCACAGAGAAGAATTCAGCAGTGTTTGTGTGTTTGTGGAGAGAGACCAGCATAGGTACAAATATTTGTATATCTATTATACACACTTACCAGTAATAGTAAATATAAAATATGTATGTCTCATGATCTCTAACTCTGTTCTTTGTTTTCCGTAGACCTATTTAAAGATCAGCTCCCTAGTACCATCATTACAAGCACCAAGACGTTTTCAGTTGACTGAATTTATACAGTGAATGAAAAAAAAATGGGATCGAGTCTGTTGGAAAACAGAAGGCTAGGGTATTAATTGGACAGTACCTTTCCATCACTGTGAGGGAAATTGCTGTAATGAACAAATGCATTATGGTCATTTCTCTCTGTTCTCAGGGCTGATTCAGAACACCCAGCTGAGAAGGCAGCTGTGCCGAGCAAGTCACTGGTGAGCACTGCAGGAGTCCTGTATTCTAATGCTACTCAAAGAAATTAATGCTTTCTGTTGTCATTAGCATTGCCAGCAATATGTTTTCTTCCATAGTAGCACAATGATTGGGCTGGTTTGGCCTTTAAAGATTTGAAAAGCCTATTTGTGCTTATTTTGTTTGTTTATTTGCAGCTCACACTAAAGACCAGGCACTGGCTAGATTTTAGCAATTCAGTTTTGAGAGATTTTATTAAACCTAATGCTCTAACGAGAAATGGTAATAGAATTAAATAGCGTACCGTATTGAAATGCTACTTGTACCAATCACTACATTTAAGGTTGCAAAAACATTTCCTGTAACACCATCATGTTTTCACACTCCACTTCCTGACACATTCCCTTTTTTGGATGCCAATTTTCAATTCTGTGTTTAAGCTGTGACCAAAGGTGAAATTTGGTGGTTGGCATGGTTTGTTTTATGAAGGTTTGAAGAAAAATCCTTCAGCCATTTCTGAATTATTTATATAATCATGTAATTGATGCTCTGTCCCTCCTGGATGAACTCAGACATCAGCTAGAGGTTTGGGATTATATGACCAGAGGGAAATTTGGGTGATACACACTTTAAAGCATAGGGACAACTGAAAATTGGCTAATTTTGAAATACCTGACATGGTATGGAAACCATATGCATTAGGAAGTAGATGCTTTACTAAATCTGAAAAACAAACATAAAACTGGACAAAGATTTTTAATTGCTCTCCTATCAATCAACAAAAATCAAAATAGCATCCTGCCCCTTTAAACTAACCAAAACATCTCCAAACGGGTACAAGAAGAGAAAAAGCACTAGACATATCTCTGCCTGCTAGAGAGTGTTAGAGCATACTCCAGTTCAAGGCTCACAGCTCGAGTGGCCTTTGCTTCCATCCAGAGCCTCTCTCTCTCTACTTCCATTTGAAGAAGACTGGGAGACACTCACCTTACCCTAGCATCTTGCAGATCCTGGCATTAAGGGCAGGCAGCTATGGTCCCTTGATAGAGAAGCTGCCTGCCAGGAGGTTATTAGTGGCTCCAGTAAGACAGTCTTTTAGCCCAGGGCTACACTAGGGGAGGGGGTTGATCTACGATACGCAACTTCAGCTACGGGAATAGCGTAGCTGAAGTCGGCGTATTGTAATCGACTTACCTGGCGATGAGGACGGCGGCGAGTCGATCGCTGCCGCTCCCCCGTCGACTCCGCTTCCGCCTCTCAGCCCAGGGCTACACTAGGGGAGGGGGTCGATCTACGATACGCAACTTCAGCTATGGGAATAGCGTAGCTGAAGTCGGCGTATCGTAATCGACTTACCTGGCGATGAGGACGGCGGCGAGTCGATCGCTGCCACTCCCCCGTCGACTCCGCTTCCGCCTCTTGATGAGGTGGATTGCCGGCACCGACGGGGAGCGCGATCGGGGATCTATTAATCGCGTCTTAACGAGACGCGAAAAATCAATCCCCGATAGATCGATTGCTACCCGCCGATCCGGCGGGTAGTGAAGACCTGCCCTCGATGAGGTGGATTGCCGGCACCAACGGGGAGCGCAATCGGGGATCGATTAATCGCGTCTTAACGAGACGCGAAAAATCGATCCCCGATAGATCGATTGCTACCCGCCGATCCGGCGGGTAGTGAAGACCTGCCCTAAGTGTAGAGAAGGGAGCAAACCAGACTGCACAAGGGAGTTCACAGGAAGTTAATGCAGGAGGAACAGACAGCTCAGTCAAGGAGTTTGAATGTGAAAGAAAAATGCTGCTGCTGTTAGACCTGCAGGAGAGGTCAAGAGGGCTCCTTAGTATTTAAAAAAAAAAAAAGATTATGGGAGATTTCAGGGCAAAGGAACCAGAACCAGGTGACTGGAGATGCAGAACAAAAGAGCCATGTGAGATCAGGGAATGGGCTAGGGAGAGGGGAAAAATACAAGGTGTGATGGAAGTAAGGAGTTCAGCAAATTTACATACTGTAGTCCAACAGTTACTATGTAAAGAAACACACACTGAGCTGGGAGAAGAACCCTGGTCCATAAACTCTAAACTCAGACCTCTATCTGTTGAGCTACAGACCTCATTGTAGGAAGGAGAGTGCCACTAAAGGGCAAATACATTCATACAAAATGAGCATACTACATAAGTCCCCCATATAAAACAACACATCTGAGGTTTACAGCAGGAGTGAATATCCTCTGATTTCCCCTTATCCCACCTCCCACATTGTCAGTGGCCTTCAGCGTTCAGTCTGTGGTTTCTTCCTCTACAGCTTATTCCTGGATTTCTTCATCCAATCACGTTACTCTACATATGTCGTGTGCTGACTTCTCTAATAAGTTGCTGAGTCAAAACTATTCATATTAACTTTAACATCCTCCAGTAACATTAACTGACAGCTGAGTGATCATGAGGGCCAAACGCCAATAGACACTCCATTCACAGACAGGATATACAATATTCAGCAACAATCCAGTCCCCTGAAAACAACTTAAACCTATTTGTAACTGCCTCTCAAATCACATTAACTAAAGAAGTGCTTGTTAAGAATAAAATCTTATTTGTTTAACTTTACATCCACCTAATATTCCACAAAGCAGAGCCTGCTCTCAGCTCAGGCAAGCAATTCTCCATTCTGCTCAGCATTTACAGATCCCTACATTGCTATGTGAATCGTGACCCTCTGAATGCCCCAGCCGCCTTCCACACCCTTAGACAACAGCAGCTGCTCCACACAGTCTCCTTCTTTACCCTTCACTTTTGCACTCCAAGTTTCACATTCTGCACCCAAAAAAGAAAACTTCTGTGCCAAAATATTAAAAATTCTGCGCACAATATTTTAAAAATCTGCAAAATTCTGCAAGCTTTATTTGTCAATACATAAATGTAGAGGCTCCAGCATGGCAGTGGAGCGCACAGGCCACTGACTGAACAAAAGTGGGAGATCACCCTGCAGTCCCCCCACCCTGGGGACATAAACTCGGTGGTCAGGCTGCACCCTACCCTGACACAGCACAAGTCCTGGGCTGTCTCAGAAACACCCTGAGGGCCCTGCCCCTCTACACCAGGTGTGGGGCAGGGAGGCTCAACCAGGCGGGATCCAAGTGTGGAGGGGCTCAGTGTGGGGGGATCCAGGTGTGGGGTGAGAGGATTCTGTATGGGACAATCTGGGTGCAGGCAGCACGGTAGGAGGGGATCTGGATACACAGAGTCTTATTGGAGGGGTTTCAGGTGCATGGGAAATAGGACTTTGCAGGGGCTTCCAGGTGAAGGTGGTTGGAGCTCAGCAGAGGGGTCTGGGTGCTGGGGGAATCTGGATGCAGCTAGTTGGAGGTCAGTGGCATGGGGGTCTGGATGTAAGGTCTCTGGGTGGTACAGGGGGTGGGGCATCAGGGTGGGAGTTTAAGTGCAGGGAGCTCAGTGCGGGGTAGTCTGAGTGTAGCAGGGGGCGTCCAGAGGCAGGGGTTGAGATTCAGTGGGGTGGGGTTCGGGTATGGAGGTCTAGGGGGTTCTGGACGTACCCGGTGATGCTAGGCAGATGTATCTGAGTTTGGAAGGTCTGGATGCATGGGGGTTGGGTGGATGGTGGAGCAGCTCCCCATATAGTGACCCCTCCCCCCACAGCTGAGGAGCAATGTGGGGAGGATGCTGAGCTTCTTGCAGCTGGGGGAGGTTTCTGGGATTGGATCTGACATAGCCCCGGCCACTCCTTGCAGAGGAAGAGGAAGTCCCATCCTCTCCTGCCTCCAGCCCAGCCGGGGCTAGCAGCTCAGGGTAAGAGCCACTGGCTGGGGTGTCCCCAATCCCGTGGTGATTTACCTCTCTGCCAGCTCTCCGGGTGCCTGAAACGATGTACCTGCACTGCTAGGGAGTGGTGAGTGGCTGCTCTTGCAACTTCACTTTCCTTCCCTGTCAGAAAGTTATTTTTCTGTGGGGAAGCAAAAAAAATCTTCGGGGGACATGAATTCCACGCATGCACAGTGGCACAGAATTTTCCCCGGAGTAAAATGTCTCTCTCTCTCTCTCACTGAATGCACTGCTATCATCTCAAACTCAACATACGCTCTCCCCCTGTGTCATTCCTACCTTCTTTATCATGGTAGAAAACATCACCAGGCTCCTGGTTTCCCTGGCATCCAACCTCCCTTCATCCTCAGTTCCTCCCATTCCTCTCTCACATCTAGGCCATTGGCTAATCTTATTTATTCCACAATATTTACCAGATCTGTCCCCTCCTCTCCTTCACTACCACCAAATCTGTTGTCCATGCCTTGGTAATCTTCTCTCATGAACTACTGCAAATCCCATCTGTCTAGCGTATGTGAACTTTCCTCGCACCCCACCCATCTAATCACCATCCTCTGCCTGGTCTGACCTCATCCCATTCTCAAACTTCTTCACTGCCTCCACATCAAATGGAAACTAATTTCCTTGTCTTCAAGGCACTACATAGAGCTGACTTTCTCTGCATCTCCAGCCACACCTACGCTCAGGCCCTGTTTCTGTCCCAATTCTGCTTCTTGTCACAGTTCCTTTGCATCTATCTCCTACTGGTGCCCACATTTCTCCCACATCTAGAACAACCTCCTTGATCCCATATACTATCCAAACTTCACACTTCTCCTGCAGTGCCTTCATCAGACCTCATCTCTGATTCCCCACTGCTGACTCACACTCCTAAGACAGTTTACATACTGTATTTACAAAATAATAAATAAGAAGAGAACTAAAATCCCTTTAGGTCATCAGTTTCATTTTTCCAGTGGAATGTAAATAGTGGGAGGACCTAGCCATGGAGTGTCATGGACATAGTATACAGCATGTAAAAAACTAGACTGGATATTAGCATATTAAGTTTAAAACACCATCAGGCTTTTGTGCAGAAATAGAGACGTTTTGATTCTTGCCTTCAATTCCTATCTACATTCTAATATTTATTTCTGCTGTAGTACTACCTAAGGACACCCAACAGGCATTAGGGGCAGTGTACAAACATAATGCAGCCAATCTCTGCCCCAAAACTTGATTCAGCATTTGGACAATACACAAGAGATCAGGGGTGGGGGAGGGGAACAAATAGGAAGGAGTAGTGGAGGAGGTGGTAATGGCAGAGAAGTGTGTGCATTAGTAGGCAGTGGTATCAGTTTATGAGTAGTATAATTGAATATGCCATGAACAAACAGGCAGTATTTTAAGACTGTTTTATTGTTAAATGAATACGTTAATTGTTTCCATGCAGCTGCAGTTAAAAATATTATGTGTCTTGTGCTCTGGAAATGTCCCTTAAAGTAATTAGATAGGACAGTACTGGACAACATAATTACCACAGTCGATGGCTGCAGTATTTGACTGATGCTATACGCCTGGCATAAGTGACAAATGTGTCACAATTCATAACTCTGAAAGCTGGGGGAATATATTTTTATCTAACTGTAACCTTCTAAACCAAGGCAAGAGCCGTCGCTCAATACTCTGAAGCTACACTCTGTTTCGCCTCTAGCTTAAGCTTACTTCAGCTAAGGAGGAGCGGTGGTGGCAATAGTTGAGCAATTGGAATGAAATGAATGTCACCTGAATAAAACCTGATAAGAAGCATTATGCAAGTAGGAGGGGAAGGTTTAGCGATGTGAACGTGGGCCTTTCATTTGCCCTAATATTGTGTCATATGAAGCTGTGATTTAGCCTATCGGTATTCATAGTGCTCCCGACTAGCTACCAAAACGCCACATGACACTTTAGATTCTCCTTTAGTGCATTCGGGCTTTTCAGCATATAAAACAATATATCAGTGAGGGACGGGGGATGCCAAACTCTTGAAAATGGCATTTGCCTAGATTGACTGATCCCTGGAACAGTGAAGATCACAACATTACAGGTCTGATCTGGAGCCTTTCCATACATTGAATTGGAAAGGTCACACAAGGATGGGTGACAGGATCAAGCCCTACTTAGTAGATAGCTCTGATCCTGCAGTCCTTCTCAGATATAACTGAGATCAATGCAAATCCCATGCTTATTAAGGATGAGGGGGATCAGGTCTAATAGATTATAGCATTTTGAAGATGTGTATAGGAGGGCTACATAGTAAAATTACATATGGTACGGTCTAGACAGGTCATCTGATTTTTTGTAACAATCTGGAAAATCTACTCCTGCTATTATTATAAATTGTCGCTCTCTCGTACTCAATAGATCTCCCTCTGCATCCTAACATCAATTTAGCACTCATATCATAGCTGTAGTTTTGCATTAGAATCCACATGGGTTCATGAGCATAATGTAAGAACAGCAGCAAATGTTTCAGCTTGAGTTGTAAATTCTTGCTCTTTTGGCCATATGATTTATTTCATACGCCTAACACTTGAGCCTAAGGCTAATCACACACTGGAAATTAAAAAAAGAAATCCAGTGCATTTACCCAGGAACTACTGAGGAAAAAAACTACCAGCTTGCAAAGACATTTGTAGGAATGCTTAACAAAATATTTTTATTCCAGTATTTTAAAAAAATGGAAATAACCCTCCATTTCAAGGCTAATTTAAAGCAGGAGGGTGTGTGGCAATCATTTAAAGCCCATTTAAGATCTAAAATCAGCAATAGTATATTGCATGTTTGAAAGAAGATCTGTGTTTTATGTCCAATGAAGCTTAAAGTTTATTTCCTATTCTGTCACTGAGACTCTCAAAATGCTTTACAAAGCAAATGTAAATATAATCCATTAGAGCCTAACAGCAGAGGAATGGAAAATAAGTGTGGAGACTGTTCAAAGTAGTGCAGGAGAATTAGCAATATTCCTTTTCTGTTAATTTCTGTGAAAGATGTGGCTAAACGCCCCCCTACACTACTAAGATAGGGTGACCAGATAGCAAGTGTGAAAAATCGGGACAGAGGGTGCGGGGTAATAGAAGCCTATATAAGAAAAAGCCCCAAATATCAGGACTGTCCCTATGAAATCGGGACATGTGGTCACCCTACACTAAGATGGTTTGGGTAGGGAGAAAAAGAAGGAATCCAAAAAAAAGATGGAGTCAGTGACACCAAGAGATATAAGAAAACTGCTCACGACAACAGGAGCTGCAGGGAAGAAGATTTCTCTCTCTACCTCCAACAGTAGGAAGCCTCAGAGGAAGAAAATGTTAAGGGACAGAAAAAAGGGAAGGAGATCCATGAGGTAAGCCAAGGCAAAAAGTCAACATTAAACCTTTAAGTGTGAACTAGGTCCTGAAATGAATAGAGAGCCAGCATAACTGAGGGTGAGGATAGCATACTCATTCATAGAATATCAAAGTTGGAAGGGACCTTAGGAGGTCACCTAGTCCAACCCCCTGCTCAAAGCAGGACCAATCCCCAATATTTGCCCTAGATCCCTAAATGGCCCCTTCAAGGATTGAACTCACAACCCTGGGTTTAGCAGACCAATGCTCAAACCCCTGAGCTATCCCTCCCCGCTGGTTGTACATTTGACGTGATAATGGCAGAAGCATTCTGCATTTCCTATCCTAGAGTCTGGAAAACTTGGACCTTTATTTAATTATGGACCATAGAGAAGAAATGAGAATGCTACTTTTTTATAGGGAGATGGTGTGATGTGTGGAGCTTATCCTTAATGGAAGAGGAGCATCTTCAGTTTTTAAGGGTCAAAGATGCAGATAGGTGCCTAGTGGGATTTACAGAAGTGCCTAGGCAGTTAGAGACCTGAGACTTAAATACTTGCTTAGACAATCAGTTTAGGAATTTTTGACAATCCCACTAGCTGCCTGTCTGCATCTTTCAACACCTTCGTAAACCTGGCACTGAGACATTTAGCTGAAGGGAAGTCAAGATGCATCTAAGTTTCGCTGGTCAAGACAGGCAGAGTGGACTGGGGGTGAAGAAATACTAAAGATGTGGAAGGATATGTTGAGTTGAGGTTATTCATAACAGTGGTAGAAAGGGGGATAAATGGCTGGACACTACAGGGAATGCTCCAAGGACTCGGTGGTTAGTTTGTGCCTATTGCTACCTGTACAGAGAAAGAGAGGCAGTGCTTTTGTTGCCAGAGACTGGAGAATTCAGGGAGCTGATCCACAGCAGACACAGACAAGATTTCCTCATGCTAAGTGCACATGGTGGTGAGGTGCCTCAAAACCTGGGTACACCTCGGGAGTGTCACACTTGCATGTACACTTTGTTTGTTCATTTCTTCTTGGAGGTTTTCTATGATCAAGTTTCCTATTTGGAGACTCTTCCTCTTAAACCTCAAGGGCTCAGATTATGAAAGAGGGACATCTGGTTTCATCTTCCAGCCATTGGGTCTTGTAATGCCTGTGTCTGCTAAATTGAGAGATAAAGTATAAGTTTTTAAACAGTGAGGAAAATTAAACATAGCAGCAACTTAAAGGATGTGGTTGATTCTCCATCTTGAAGTCTTTAAATTGAGATTGAATGGTCGGCTACAAAATACGTTCTAGCTCAACCACAAGGAATGGACTCGATGCATGCATTATTGGGCCAAATTCTTTGGCCTGTGAGATACAGGCGGTAAGACTAGATCATAATGGTCCCTTAGATTTGATTAATCTTGTGCCTGTTGAGGTCAGTGAGTTCTGCCATTTGCTTCCACGAAAGGGGTTTAAGTCACTCCAGCCACTGTTTAAATTCTACTCCCAGGGTGGCTGTAAGTTTAGGAACACAATATTTAGACTAGGAGTTGAGTATAAAATAGGAAAACAGGTACCTTTAGATTAGCATGACCAAACCCAGAGGCAAAGGAGCAGGCAACTTGGCTAAAATTGTTGCATTGGCTTAACTAAAAGAAATTTCTATATGTTTTTCTGAACGTCGTGCCGTAATGAAAGATATTACAAGACCATTCACAAAAGGGTCCTGCTGAAGTTATAGGAAAAGATTGGAAAGCAACATCTATGGATGAAATATTTGCTAAAAATACTAAGACATTCAGATTATTCTTTTGGTATTTTCAGCATTGATACTTCTGGAAAGTAAATTTACTGATTACAAATCAAATTGCTAAGAGCCACACAAAAAAATGAAATGTATTGCTTTCCATTTTTTGGCTCTGAACAATATGATTTATAGTCGGCCTACCTACTGAAGTAGTTCTAATTTTATCAACCCTCTTCCCTCTGATTTTGCTGTTAAGCTCTTCAAATAAAGTGTAAGGTCTCTCTCATTAATAGGAGCATACCAAGTAGTAAATACTCACAGGATTTGCCCCTCAGTATCTGTCACTAACACCCAGCAAAATTCAAGATCTTCTAGTTTGGTTAGATAAGCACTTAAAGTTTAGATGTTAATCTGAATCTTATCAGAGCCATTAAACCTCTTAAGTTTGCAAAACTGGGCTGGAACTCTCACAAGAGCAGGCTAATTGCAAGATTTATGGGCCTTTCTGCTTATTTTGGACCACAAATATGAGTTCAGCCTTTCTGGAGGTATCTTGGTTCTATCACTTTTAGGATCAGGAGTTGGAAGATGCAGGCGTATAAAAATAATGACAGGCCTGATCCTGTTAGATGCATTTTAAAATTATATCAGGGCCTGTGTCTGCAATATACTAACTGCCTCTTTAGAGATACTGAGCGTTCTCCCCCTCCCATTGACTTATATGAGAAATGACGCCACTAAGTGCCCTCAGAAAGACACTTGCATAATGTTATTGAGAACATGCATCCCCCTCTGGAATTCCCAGCACATATGGTCTCACTTCCTGTCCTAAATCACTGTGGGCTATTAACAGTTGCCATGTTTCCCCCAGAAGTGGTGGTTATTCAGAAGTGAACAATGTATATAGCCTCTGAAATTGGTAAGAGATTGTAAAACATTTGGGGACAGGTTTTGTTGGAAAATGCTATATAACATCATTACCAAACATATCTGATTAAGTAGAGATATTTCTTAAGAATGCAATTACTGTGTTGGAAGGTGAGCCCATGGGAAGAATGTACCTCATGTATTGACTTGAACAGAATCCTTTTGATAGCTGAAGTGTTAAGCTATTTAATAAATTAAAAAACTGGAACTGTTTCTTGTGAACATTGATGGTACTCTACATATTCATTCCCCCATCCCTAGTGAAATATCTAGTGGCTAGGGAATTAAAGTGATACAATTAAAAGGTCTAATTTTAATCTACAATATAGCTCCATAAGGTTCCTGGATCACTTTTGAAAACAGTATTTAGATTCCTAAGTCATTCAGGCATTTAAAAATGTACCCTAGTATTAAATCAACAATAAAAGTGCAAAACTAGGATATTATAAGAACAAATTGTATTGACTGATACCAAGGGGAGAAAAAGTTATTTCAACAGATGGGATTAAGAAGATTATTTAACTACATGCCCTTTACACCACCAAGAGGGCCATTAAACAGGATGAAATGGTGGAAACATCCAGTGAATCTTTTGGCTCCTCTACAGAAGGTTATGGGGACATTCCTATTCCAAAAGACACTTTAAAAAGAAAACCATGGTGACCAGATTCTAAAAATAGAGAATAAGGAGCAGCTTTAACTCAAATTTAGTAATAAGAGTTCTGAATGAAATACAATGTGAAGCTACGGACAAAGATAAGCACTATATAATGCCTGGATCTACAGTCCTTACTGTTGTGATTAATCAGATTGAATCCAATAGGACTATTCACATAAGTAAGGGTAGGCCTATATAATTGGCTTTAACCAAATCTGCTATCCAGTGTTCATATTGGCTGACACAGGTGCAGCGAATTAGCGGCTGGGGAAACTGCTGAAAAACAAAAGTATTTTAACTGATGTAAAAATCTTGGGACATTTAAATCACTTATAGATCCGCCAAGATAACACGGGAAAATCTGGCATGTTATCCACCAAAGACAAGAGGAAAACATCAATAAAAATGTACTTATTGAAAAATGTGACATTAATGTCTGTGAGATACCCAGTTATTAGGGAATAGTTTAAAAGATCATGAATTGTTCTCACAAACCTATCATTCTTATTCTTACAAAAACACTATCATGAAAAGACTTTCATCCTTCACAAATGAATTATGCCATTACAAATGCTCTCCTCTTACAGATGGCCTATCTTGACATTTTGTTGTATGTTTCACGGTTCTCTCTTTGTACACACCATTTCATCCTTAGTAAGGCAAAGGACAATGGGCACATTGAGAAAACATTATAGAAGTAACAAAGTCTCGTGTCATATTTCCCAGGATATTTGTAAGAGTGGTAGAAAATGAAATAATACATTCATGTGGGAATGAACAATTTACCTGCACAGCACTGATATCTTAAAGTCCAATTACATATTACTGATTCTTTTTTTAAGAGATAAACCCTATAGCAAATTCATCAATTTTCCCTGCTATTCTAAAAGTAAAAATACCATTGGCTGTGCCCAGCTTGTTGAATTTTTAATCTGTGTATAGATGATTCTCAAAAGAATTACACTGATTGTTCTCTAACCTTGTATTTGCCTTAAATGTTTCACTCTCACTTTATGTAAAACCTGATTTTTGTTTACACTAATCTGGCAGCATAAAGGAGTCTTAGTGTAAATGAGAATCAGGCCCTTACTGTCAATCAACTTTTTCACTGTGCCTGAAGCATACAGAAAATGTTTAAAATAATTAACTAGATAACAGGGAGCAACCTCTGTGTGCTTTGAAACATGTGTTTGAAATTATGCAAAGAAGGCAGATACTAAAAAGGTACATTTTAAAGGACAATTAGTAATGTAACAGGAAAAGGGAAATAGCATGTGTTGTACTTTTGTAAATATTGTGTCAACAAACCCAGTAACTTTTTTTCTAGTCACTGCCCCCATTTAAAGAGATGTTTGTTTCGCTCCTGACACATTGTTAGCGTAGATTCAGCCATTTTCCTAGAACTGTTGAACTACAACCAATACAGCTCTACTGCTGGTAGCACTGGTGTAGACCAGCCACTGGGGTTGAGCTGTGCTCACAGCAAATCAAAATAACATGACTAAAACACTGGTTGCCCTTAGTATTCTGTTCACAAACAAAAGAGCTGCACCTGTGGTAGTGAAGAGTGGAAAACTTCAAGAAAAAAGCTAGTGTAGACATGGCCATTGAGATCAAGTCCAAGATCCTTTTATATAAGTTGTGTTTTCCAAGGCTAGAGGCAGTTATCTAAAGAGATACCACTTCCAAGGAAAACTTCAGATAAGGGGTACTTTGTTTCAGACTCAATTATAATCAGTTTTAAGATTGAATCCCAGCAAAACAAGGGAAACCCATCCTAAAATGTACAGTTTATCCACAGCATATAATTCAGATAAACTTCAAACTGATTTCTGCATCTCTATTTGTTAATCTCAAGTACTCACCAAATACCTTGTGAGAAGAAACTGCAGCTATTGGGTTGTCTGTAAACTGTTATTTCAACTACTGGTTATTTATGATCTGTGATTAGTCACATAATGTTGTTTCTGCTCTCTGATCAGAGGACTAAAACTTGTAAAACAAGAGAATAATGAAGTATGGCTAGCAAAGAATGCACTTCCACCATGAATTTAAGACTAAGAACTACACTTGCTACAAAGTATAAAACACTTTCAGGACTTGCAAACATTTTCATGAAATAACTGGCAAGCCTCCAAATACTCATGAACAACAAATAAAATCCCACAAATCACAGTGAGCTCACCATGTTTATATGTGAAACTATTTGCAAGCCACATCTGTAAAATTTAACAAGCTCTGCCCAAATGTTAAGTTATTAAAGAATAAATATATTAAAAGAGCCTGATAGTTTATGTACTAGAAGCAAAAAAGGGCACAACCCCAATATTTTAAATCTGTTAGGCAGGTCAACTTTAAGGAGAAGATTTTTTTTTCTGATGCACAAGATGAAGGTCCCCAAAACACTAGCAATGCCATATCAACAGCATTAACTGTTCTTCAAAAATGAGCAAGAGACAGTAAGAAAACACAGAACAAAGCATGTTTTTGTACATCCTGTTCTATCTAGCTTTTCCCTCCCCTAATCAGAGGGCTTTGCCTTTTCTTGTAGCTTTATCATTCAAGAGCTCTATACAGACCAATTCTCTATACATAATCGAATGACCCACTCTACTTCTACCAAGAACACTACAATCACCAAGCCATTGGCTTGTCTCCCCTATGCTCTTCTTTATTTGTGGATCAGATCAATTAGCTCTTGGACAGGGGGATGGAAAAGGAAGTGAAGGTTGGACTGCTCTTAGATCAAAATTCTCTTTCCAGTCTCAACGGCTTTCTTTATATTGAAAAAGGCATTGTAAAACAGCATAGGTCCTGCCTTTTCACTAACACTGCAGGGTCTGAACAACAGCTCATTGGAAAATGAGGTTTTACCCATGAAAAACTACAAAATGAACCTTTGGGACAAGAACTTTCAGATGAAAGGCAAAAACTTGATTTGAAAATGGTGTCACTGCGCTTCATGGGAGTCATAGTTTGGGAGCCTCATGCCCTCATTCTCCTCTAGGGCTGGGCTCTTTAGCCAGATTACATCTCATGATTCACCACAATCCAAGCTCTTCCTGAGCCACCACATTTCCTCATGGGAGTTCCTGGCTGCTGTGCATCAGGGAAGATGTAGCCTTATCAAGCAACCTGGCGCAGAGGGGAGAAAAGAGGCATCAGGCACCTGAACTACAACTCCCATGAGGCAATGCAGCAAAGCTTCTGAATTGAAATATTTTGATGATTTCATGAAGCATTTAGATCTCGATGGAATGCATTTTCTGATGGGAAATAGTTCCATTAAAGTTTTTCTGACCAGCTCTTGTGGAGAGCAATATGCACTAGTCTAGGGATCAGCAACCTTTGGCCCACAGCCCGCCAGAGAAAGCCCTCGGTCGGCCGGGCTGGTTTGTTTACCTGCAGCGTCCGCAGGTTTGGCCAATCGCAGCTCCCACTGACTGCGGTTCGCTGTCCCAGGCCAATGTGGGGTGCGGGAAATGGCATGGGCCGAGGGATGTGCTGGCCGCCCTTCCCGCAGCCCCCATTGGCCTGGGATGGCGAACCACAGCCAGTGGGAGCTGCAATCGGCCGAACCTGTGGACACTGCAGGTAAACAGTGGTTCTCAACCAGGGGTATGCAGAGGTCTTTCCATTGAGTGCATCAACTCATCTAGATATTTGCTTAGTTTTACAACAGGCTACATAAAAAGCACTAGCGAAGTCAGTACAAACTAAAATGTCATTCAGACAATGACTTGTTTATACTGCTCTACACTGAAATGTAAGTACAATATTTATATTCCGATTGATTTATTTTATAATTGTATGGTAAAAATGGGAAAGTAAGCAATTTTTCAGTAATAGAGTGCTGTGAGACTTTTGTATTTTTATGCCTGATTTTGTAAGCAAGTAGTTTTTAATTGAGGTATAACTTGGGGGTATGCAAGACAAATCAGACTCCTGAAAGGGGGGCAGTAGTCAGGAAACGTTGAGAGCCTCTGTTCTAAAGCAGGGGTTTCCATCGCTGTGAGAGAGTCTGAAATGGCTTCCCTACGGATCTACAGCGCTACCGCTGCCTCTGTACTCCTGTGACTGAGCTCCACACAGCTCTGGTAACCTGTAAATCCTCATTTACACTACTCCCTTCCATTCCATTGAACAGAGAAGGGAAGAGGCTGGAACCAGAGGTCATCCTGATTTCAGCTCTTCTCTCCATTCCTTGACAGGCAAGGAGGAGCAAAAGAAGTTGCAAACTTAATGCCACACAGCACTGTTTTCTGGCAGTAGCCATGATTACAGGCCCCAGAGGATGCACTGAGAGCTAGTCCTGTGAGCACTTCCTAACTAGGCAGTAGTCAGACCTGGAGAAGGAAAGGAAAGTAGGGTACAGTTGGTATTAGGGGGAAGGGAAAAATACAAGAGCTAAATTTCCCAACTCAGTTTGACAAACAGTCACATAGAGTAGATGTAGTAAGGCTTGCTGTCAGTGATGGAGTGCATAATAGCCTGGTACTGGAAGTGTATAATGAAGATGATGAAATCCCTCACAGTTGTATAAAGAGAAGGAATGGAAGTGGCGGGGGTGGTAATGGGGAATTAGAGGACATTTTTACAAGTGCAGGAAGGCAAGGGAGAAATTAGAGTGGGGAGAAGTGCAGAGACAAATGGGAGAGAAGAGAATGAGGGACAGGGAAAAAAGAAAGGAACATTAGACACAGAGAAGGATGAGATCCAAGATATGTAACTGGCGGGAAAGTAGGGGAAAAAATAAAAGCACAGGGTTGTATTTAGAGATTGATAGCTTTATTGCCAATAACTCAAAAGCCCTGTTGTCAGTAACAACTCATATCCCCATGTAATCTAACAGATGGATTACACCTAAAACAATAGGTTTCAGTGTAGTAGCCGTGTTAGTCTGTGTCAGCAAAATGAAAATAAGAAAGAAAAACTTGTAGCACAAGTAGCACAACCTAAAACAATGCAACAGACAAAATGGGTTGCCTATAACCAACTCCCCCTTCCATCCTCCCCGCAGATATATATAGCTATATATTCCTATATCTCCATTTGCAAAAAGGAAAAACGAGTATAGTAGCTAAATTAACTACTCTAAGGAAAGCTTGAGCCTGAAGTGCAAGGCTCCAAACACTTACCTGGAGTTTGCATATATGAGAAACAGAAGGAGAGAGACCCTCAGATACACTTTCTCACTATGAACTCCCTTAGTTACAGTTCCCTATCAGGCGAGGACAAGAGAGACAGTCACCAGAAAAACAGTTCATTTAGATACATATCCAGCCTAAACTACTATAATGCAGCACCAGTTAACATAGAAAACAAATCTTGACTACTGTAACCCAGTCATATAAAAGAGAGATCAATTTAGGATGGTATTACATAGGAATTGCCATACTGCATCAAAATCATGATCCATCTAGTCCAACACCCCGTCTTTGATAGCTGCCAGCACTAGCTATTTCAGAGAGAGGTACAAGCCCCACACTTGACAGATGTAGGATAAACTGCCCCTCCCCCCATGAACTTCTCATCCTAATCCCTAATTTAGAGATAGTTATAAACCCTCAAACATGAGGGTTTATATTCTTGTTACCCATATATGTGTCCAATCCTCTTTGAATCTTGCTATGTTCTTGGCACCAGTAACATGTGGCAATAAGTTCCACATTTTAATCACATTCTGTGAAATAGTCTTTCCTTTTACCAAGTTTTGAATTTGCTGCCTTACCATTTCATTGCATATCCCCTTGGCCCTATATTATGAGAGACAGAGAACAGAAACTCCAGCTCTACCTTCTCTAGACTATTCATTATTTTGTATACTGTTACCATGCAGCCTCTTATTTCATTTTTGAAGAAAGATTGAAAAGATGGGGAGCTCGTTTCATGAGAGTATTTCTATCCCCCTAATCATTCTCTGCCCTTCTCTGAACCCTCTAATTCTGCAATATTAAGGAAATGGTCCAGCAAACAGCATTAAAAAAAAGTCACCAAACCACATGCATATAGGGTATGACCCAGTCATCAATGAAATCAATAAGAAGACTGTCATTGACTTCAGTGGGTTGAATCAATTCTTAATTTTGCAAATGATAAAAAACAATCCCCAGCCTATTTCTTGGACTACTAAAGCCTCAATCATGCAACTACTTATCCACATGCTTAATTTAATCATATGAATCTTCCCATTAACTTCAGATAGACGACACACATGAGTAAAGTTAAGCATGTATGTGTTTGCCTATTTAGACCCTGCTGTGAAAGGGTTGCCTGAACAAGAGAAAATGAGAACCAAAATCCCCAAAGGGTTCAATACTGTTCTAACATTTTGTGAGTAAAGTTTGTTTCTCACTGACACAAACACTAATTATTGTTTATTCCCCGAGTTTCTAAAAGTTGGGGAAGCATTCCATGCCCCAGTGATCCTCCAATCTGAAGTTTAGACAACACATAATGAATAAATAAAAACAGGGGTGAGAAGCAGCATAACAAATGATGTAGTTATTTGTCATTCATACTACATGTGCAAGTCTTGAAGTTATGACTAGGAGAATAAGTGATAGAAAGGATATTACATTTATGCTTCAGGGTTTAGGCCAATCTCTAATTAGAGCTCAGGATGAGACCTAATGTGGGGGGGGGGGGGGGGGGCAGCAGATTATCCAACATCTGTCAATGGCAGTGTTCTTACACCTTCCACTGAAGCATCTGGTGCTGGAAGCTGTTGAAGACAAGATACTGTGCTACATGGATCTCGGGTCTGAACTAGTCTGGAAATTACTATGTATGTAAAACACAAATATCAACTTCTATGTATAGATATACATACTTAAAAAACCCAAAGCTTAATGACTTGGATAGTTGACGTCAATTCAGAGCAGACTGTCTACTTTTGGAGTGGGAGGACAAGGAAGTGATGAGACAAGGTTGATGGGGGAAAGCAAGTCTCCTGCAGATACAGGATACGTGATTATGAACATAAACAGAGGACTTAGGTCTCCATAATCGACAATCCTTTCAACCTTTCATGAGGAATACATTCACACTTTTTAAAAAAGGTAAAGCAAGTCAATGAGAGTTACTTCAGAGTTTATATTGTTAATCTTATCTGATCTGGATGTGCAGAATCATCAGTTTTATGCTCCTAAATACAAAGATCTGATCAATGTGTGGTCAGAGTATGCTTTCCTCCAGGACTTCTCCTGGAGCAGCAGGAAACATTCATGAAAATAAGAGTATTGTACTATTTTTGTTATGTCTTCCATAGAAAATGTTTAAATATTCTGCTGCATAGTTTGGCAAAAGATTAAGTGTTGAAAAGGTAAAACTGAAAACAAACATGAATGTTTTAGTACATATGATCGATAGCATTAGAATTCAGTCTTGTAACTATAATGTAGCCACTCTTCTGGCTAGCAAATTACATTTGCAAAGATTTGAAAAAATGCATCAATACAGTTTTATATTCATCATTTAAAAATTGCAATGCCTATATCAATGTAGCTTCTGCACAAAGTGAATCAATAAATCCTCTTCAATGAAAAGTATTGATTCCCTGCCAAAAACGACTCAGCAGGCCTAGTTGTGTTATGAAAAAAGCATGCAATTTAACCTGGGTGCAAAAACAAATCATCTTTCCTGGGATGTCCTGAGTTTAACTTCTGACACACCCAGCAACAATTTCAGATTACCCTACTTCAGAGGCTGTTTATAGAGTACATTTGTGACGTTGCACTCTATGTGATTTTCTGAAAATATGCTGATGAGTGTGAATATAATGTAACTAAAATATGCTTCATGCAAAAGGTCTCTTGTAAGGTATCATTACAAAGTTTATAATCTACTGAGTGTGGTCATCCTATTTGTGTAAATGTATCACTCTTGTATCTGAAACTAGAAATATGAAATATAACTCTGCGGGCCTATTGTAATTATGCAAAGTGTGGGCCATTAATGGTGGTTTGGAATCTTGATGGCTCCCATCAACCAGGACAATTGACCGTGGATGGGTCTGTTTGCAGGCAGGCCTTCCTGTGAGTCAGGCTGGGAGGAATGAAGGCTTGGAGTCTCACTGGACATGTGACCATGTCACCTGGTACTGAAATCCATCTTAAACTGGTGCTTTTCCATTTAGAAGGGGAGTGGGGACCAGGAGAGACAAAAGATTCCCACCTTGTGCCAAAGCCATATAAGGGGGTGGAACAGAACAAAGGGGGCTGCAATCATAAGAAATCCCCTAGCTACCACCTGAGCTGGCACAAGGGCTGTACCAGGGGAAAGGATTGTGCCCAGACTAGTAAGGCATCCAGTATGTGATAGAAGCTTATTGAAACATCTGAGGGTGAGGTTTTATCTGTATTAAGTTTTCTTACTGTATTAGGCATAGACTTGCATGTTTTATTTTATTTTGCTTAGTAATTCACTTGGTTCCAAGTCATAACAGACAGAACAACTTAAATCCTGCTTTCTGTATCTAATAAAATCATGTTTTACTTATTAATTAACCCAGAGTATGTATTAATACCTGGGTGGGGTGGCAAACAGCTGTGCATATCTCTCTATCAGAAATGCCGCCGAAGCCGCGATACCAGCGGACCGCCCGCAGGCGTGCCACCGAAGGCCGCCTGACTGCCGTGCTTGGGGCGGCAAAAATCATAGAGCCGCCCCTGGGTTGCAGCGGGTCTAGTTGTTCCTCCTCCTCATAGGTTGGATATACTCCAGGCGCACAGCTGGATGACTAGGGGCACATCACTGTGCCTGAAGTGCTGCCATGACTGACAGCCTCTCCTGGTTACGGCTGCACCCCTCATCCACCTGATTACTGCTGCACATTTTATTTAGTGGGTTTGTTCATTATTCCTCTTTCTGCTCTGCGAGCAACTTCATCCTCGTGCTTCTAAATCCCCAAACATACTTTTCAAAATGGCCGTGTAAAGATGCAACTATCCTGTAGGCCTCTCGCCACAGCTGAGGACTAATGAATTCTTACATCTAGTCTCAGTCACTTATTTTTTTAAATGCGAGTGCAGGTGTACACACTTCAGCAGCAAATGTTTATTCATCCTAATAGTCACAACACCTTTGAGTCCCATGATCCAGTTTGTAAATACAACCTTGTACGCTCACGCTTCAAGTGCATATTGGGTGTGGGGGAAGGGCGGGGAGTGTCACAAATATCAGCAAAGCAAATTAGTGGGTTTTATTTTTAAGAATAGTTGTGAATAATTTTTGGTGTATTTGCCCATCTCTCCTGCAATCTCTAACAGAGGCATTGACACCAGTCGTCTCTCCCATCCTGAAAGCTGTGAGCACTGAGGATTCCTAGTAGCTGTTGCCGAGACCTCGCTGAAGCTTCTACACAAAGCTAAATGTATATTTTAATAGAATTGGGAAATCAGCCAGATTTCCTCCCCCCCCCCCCCCCGCCACCCCCAGGGAATTTAGTTCTACATCCTGTGCCCTCCCCCTGCTTCTCCACCACTTCTTGTTTTTTTATGCCAGAAACAGATAATCGTCAAAATAGCCTGGTGTAGGAAAGTGTGCAGGTTTTTGAGAAAAATGTTAATTCCATTTCTCTGCATGTTAGTTACTGTTAAATGGCCTATTACAGACCTTCTCTTGATGCATGTCTCCGATAACACCCCTCCCAAAGCACAGAATAATCCTCTCTCTTAAATAAACGGCTGTTGTGCAGCAGTATTCCAGAGACTAATGCACATGCAGGTTAAGATGTCTGCACTGCCAGCCTTGTTTAAGGACAGCCAAGAAGGGAAATCAATATTCCTCAGGCGAGCATTTTGCTGGTACAGCTGCAAGTTGCAGAGATCGGTTCAGAGTAGTGCTCTCATTAATAGAGTCTAATGGCCACTATAAGATTGAGAATGTGCAGACAGACACAACGTACTAAAAAAACATATAGAAGGTCTGATTGGCTTTGTCAGATTGGGCCCTTTATATCTTCGGAGGATCATGTTTATAAAGTAGAGCCTAATGATATTTATGAATTGCAAAATTAAGCACTTCCCTGGAGCAATCATTAGCATGAAAGCAATTGCTGTTCCTTTTCCCCCCCTTTTAGAGCTTCAGTACAAAGCATCTGACTCCATCTGAAGCACTTGTGTATTTTAGGGCAAATTACAGTAGTGAAAAGAAAATACAATTTTGACTGCATAAAGCTAAAAACCACATCTGTTGCTAACATTAGTATATATCTTCCCATCTAAATGTCTCTCACCACAGTAGAGAAAGATACACCTATTGTATCCTACCACTAATATGAAGAAAAAATGTCTTTTGTATTCATTGTTATCAGACTCTCTCCCTCTTCCTTCAAACACACTCTCTGTCATGTATGCCATTTGCAGCGTTGTGGTGTTTGGGTTGGTCCCAGGATATGAGAGAGACAAGATAAGTGAGATACAAGTTTTTCAGCAAAGAAGAGCTCTGTTTAGCTCGAAAGCTTGTACATTCCAGCAACAAAAGTTGGTCCAATAAAAGATATTACCTCACCTACCTTGTCTCTCTCATGTACGTCATTTGTCATTCAGCTATTAGATTTTCTGCCTGTGCTGTTGAAGCCTGCAAGGTGTAGGTGGGTAGCATAAACGAAGCTACTGGAGGAAGTTTGAAAGAAGCAGCCACAGGGAGTTTAAGTAGAGGAAGCTGAGAAATGACATCAAGGGAGTAAAGGACTTGGGGAGAGAGCTGAAAAGACTAAAAATAACTGAGGATCAAACCCAAGTTACTACTTCCAGAAAGACAGCTTAAGGTGGAATGTGACACCTCTCTCTAAGAAATGACTATTAAGAAAATTTACTTGGTGAGGTTATATACTTAACTATGGCCCCAGTCCTGAAATAAGATATGCAAAAGTGTACATCTGAGCCTGCACAGAGCCCCATTGGCTTCACAGGCATGCAACACTTGCCTGTATCAATAATTATTACTGTGATTTGTGTACATTTGTTCAGTTGTGATAGAACTGAAAACTGTTTCGGAAAAAGAATTTTTTGCACCTTTATATCCTGAACAAGTCATGAGTGTCACAGAACTCCACATAACACCTTATTTCTATGGACTATTAAAAATGTATGTAAACCTATGGAGTAATGTTGACAAAAACAGGTGGCATGGTAGTGCTCTATCAATTGAATTTAATGCAAATTTTTCAATGTAGCATACATTTAAAGAATGTTAAGGTTGCAAAGAGAGACACTTGAAACTGGGAAATGCCAGAATTAAGGTTGCTTGTGGAACCTTAATTAAACCCCCTTGTGTATATGCATTATGATACAGTTTTGAATTACATGATCACGTATTTCCCCTCTCCTAGATCCCCTGAATTTTTAGACTTAATTCAACCTTGGTAGGAACCTCTGGGAGCCTCTGTTAGAGGTTGACAGGTTTCAGTGTAGTAGCCGTGTTAGTCTGTGTCAGCAAAAAGAAAACAAGAAAAATACCTGTGGCACCTTAGAGACTAACAAATTTATTTCAGCATAAGCTTTCATGGGTTAAGAACCCACTTGATGCATCCGATGAAGTGGGTTCTTAACCCACAAAAGCTTACGCTGAAATACATTTGTTAGTCTCTAAGGTGCCACAGGTATTTTTCTTGTTTTCTGTTAAAGGTGTCATTCAGCTGATAGCCTCCACTTGTGTGGCAAAGGGATCTCTCAGGTAGCACTCAGAAAAATGCTCCCTGCTTGGCAAAATGAGGAAAACAAATTTAAAAATTCATAGGCCAGATTTTCATGTCAGCTACAACTATGTAAAGGCTGTTCATTTCACTGAAGTGACTGACAGCGAAGCATGGCTCACATCTTCACATACAAATAATCAAGTAGCAAAAATTGGTGCTGTAATTTCCCTGGGAGTAGGCAATTTGTATGCTGTGACTGCGACTTATTGTAGTAAAAAATGATTGTTTTCCTGTTTCTTCTACTCCCCTTTTCCCCACCCATTTGTTTGGTGTATCTACCTGTTATGTCTAATTATATGCTAAGATTGTAAGATCTTTGGAACAAGGGGCTGCTTTTAAATTCTTTGCTTTCAGTTCCTGATAGGGGCCTTTAGGGGTTATTGTAATACAAATAATTACTAATTCTATAGGCAGCTCTGCTTGCAGTTTGTCCCTGAATTCTGTAGGGCTGTTTCTAATACAAATTGAAGGAGTGAGTGAGTTCTTCATGTTCTTTGTTAGAAAAAATCCTTAGCACATACTGAAGGATTATTTGATGAATGTGAATGATGATGAAGTTCTAGGAAGCTCAGAGTAATTAATGTTGACAAGTGGCCAAGAAGGAGTAAATGGGTGTGTTATCAAGGCTGCATTATGTTGATTGTGAGTACATGAGAGTGTCAGGGTCTAAGAAACGTTAATGCACTTTAATAATTTTAAGTGTTTTCTCTTCCTTGGTCTCTTTCAAATCTACCACTCAATGACTGTTCTTCACTCTTACTGCAACAAAGGAGATTCAGAGAAAAATGCTAGAAGGGCAATGCAAAGAGGTACAGGAATTGAAACCTCCACTGATAATTATTCCCAGATATAAAGTTTTCATAGCTACAGCAATAGAAATGTTTATTTTTTTATCTGTAATTGAGTAGTAGAAGACAACTGACTCACCAACATGTCTCTAGTGAATATTTTGTCAGCCTGTCCTTTCTAAAGGATTTCAATATGATATTCAGTAAACTTGACATGGTCTTTATTTTAACTTGGAGAATAGGGATACATTTTCAACACCAGCCTCCCAATGTGTGCATGAAAAATTGCATATATGACCACACATTTTGAAAGTACAAATGTGGACTGTGGACTTGACCTTGAAGAAAGTCAAGTGGCTTTACAAAACCCAGAGCATCAGCAGGTTTTCCTATTCGTGTTAAAAAGGAGCATGTTCTTCCTTCAATGTGTACAGCCATTCCCTTTAGTATTAGATTAATTATAATGGAGCCATATGAAGCATTGACACAAGAAATTGGAGTGAGTCTAAAGCGTTTTGATAATCTGGACCTGATTCTCCAGTGCCTCACTCCTTGTGGGGTTATTTATACCTGTGCAAAGTGGGTATAAAACATCGTCTTTCGGATTTGGCAGCATTTTATACTCACTTTGTATTCATTTTTCACAGGCATAACTGACAAAGTGCTAGGCAGTGGGGAAATCAGGCCTATGATATTATCTAGCTATGCATTGATCATCATGTCTGTATCCTACCAGGATATGATATACTGTTGCTTAAATGAAGTAGCTCTGTGTTTCTATGCCTGTGGCAGAACCAATCCATGGCCGTGGAGATTTCAGTCCCTCCTACTGTGGCACATGCAACTCAGCAACTCCATTTAATCAGCCTTAGTCACAGATTTCCTGGTACCTGCCAGCCATGATGTCAGCTTTCCAGACATTCAAATGTGTCTGGAAAGGTCTCCTTCCTACAGGACCTCCCAAAGGCTTGCAACTATCTTGAGGCACGGGAATCGAAATCCCTACTAGAGAGCATGAACAGCTCTTTATCAAAAGGACAAGCTCCTTTGCATTTGGATCTAATAGTCAGCAATGTTACCACTTTGCTTTTTGAAGCCAGGGTGCTTCTGAATATGCATGTTCAGCTCTTTTAAAGCAGGACGTAACTCTGTTTTGGCTGATTCACTCCATTGTTAGATTGTGCGCCCCTTGGGATCACACAGTGGTGAGTCAGTCATTTGTAAACAGAAGGGGAAAAAACCACCAGTGAACAGAGAAAACCACAGGCTCCATTTTTTTGTGATCAAAGGCTTCAGTGTCTCCATGTAAAAAGAGCACAATTATTTATTAAACAAAACTCATAGTATGATCTTTTCTGCACAGCCTCACCAGTTGCCTCTGCGTCTGCTGGGGCTCACTGTCTGCAGAACTGAGAAAAGATTTGCTGTTCAAAAAAAAAAAAAAGATTTGCTTATTTTGGGGGATTTCCTGAGCACAGATCGAATTGTGTAAATTCTGCTGTCAGCTACTCCCACAGTGACTGATCTGAGGGCACCACAAATAACTCAGTTGTGAGACCAAAAATAAGATTCCCACAGCATTTCAGGAGTGCAAGGCCAGACCTTCTAAATCAGCCTTGTAAAGAAGGTGATGTAAATGTATAGGATTTGCAGGTTTGAACACACGAATGAAAACAAAATCACTACTGATATAAGAAATACCTATTTACTGTCTAACCAGACAGATTCTATTGGAGGATGCTTCGATAATAAATAATAATGCTTATCATGCATGAAATTAAAGTAAAAAACAAATTTTGCAAAGAAACCCTCATTAGCATGAACCAAAGGGGTCATTTGCTCTACAGTGTTCAAGCTGGAGAGGCATAGTGATGTTATGTCACGCATATGAAGTGTCAGCACATTGTTTTTGTGCAGGAAGTTGAGGGACTGGTTGGTTTCTCTGGGCATTGGGCCCAGTTTTTGTTTAGTTTTCTGTAAGCCTAGATACTGCATACAAAGATGGTCAGCTTAGAAATAAACAAATATCTCAGGGCATACACTGAATTTACACTTCTCAGACTGCTGAATGCACTACGACTGTGTAAGGCATCTTCCTGCATTGCTTAGCAGAGAAAATTCCCATTGAGTTCATTGGGAATTTTTCTATGTCAAGACCATAAGACTACACCTCAAAAAAGGTTATTAAAAAACAACACAGTAAAATTTCAGCCATCAAAAACCAAAGTAGGCCCTGATAGTGCAATGTACTTTGAGCACTTGCATGAGATGTACTATAGGAGCAGGAGCTATGATGCCTAAAGTTACGTACTGAAATAGTTGGCTTGATTTTTCAGAGGTGCTGGGAACAAACAACAATAAGAACATAAGAACGGCCATACTGGGCCAGACCAAAGGTCCATCTAGTCCAGTGTCCTGTCTTCTGACAGTGGCCAATGCCAGGTGCTTCAGAGGGAATGAACAGAACAGGTAATCATCAAGTGATCCATCCACTGTCGAATCCTCATGGACTTTAGGCAACTTAAATATATGTCTAAAAGTAGATTTAGGTGACTAACCATAGACACCCAGGTTTGAATTGAGGACAGTTGGTTCTCAGCACCACTGAAAATCAGACCATTGGGCCATATACACAGTTTTATGGCTATAATGATTTCCAGTAGACCAAAGTGCACAATTAGATTTGGGTGAATACTGCAAAACATTTCTCACAGATAGTCATTTGTTCACCACAACTGTGCCGCTTTTGCATTAGCTTTCTGTGACTATTGAAGCGATTGAGTTTTACTGGCACAAATGTTTGTGAATAGTCCCATCTGACTGTTCATAGAAACTGAATTCTAAATGTGCATGAAGAACAATTGGCACCAGAAATGCTTGCACAGTCATTCAGTCAAAGAACAAACAATATTATGTAACTTCTCGGACCAACCACAACCAAGCCATACAGTCCCAGTTATGGAAATTTATGAAAAGATATTTCTCTAGTAAATACAAACTATTAATAGACTTGGAGAAATGTTGAACTGCTTGTATATATTTTCAGAGCAGACAGCGGTTAAATTCATATATGCAAACTGTGATGAGAATATTGGTGCCATAATTTCATGTAGCTATCAGTTGGTATGCTGTAACTCAGGGGTGGGCAAACTATGGTCCGCAGGCCCACTGCCCAGCCCCTGAGCTCCCGGCTGGGGAGACTCCCTCCTCCTCTCCCCCGCTGTTCCCCTGCTCCCACAGCCTCAGCACACTGCGAGCTCCTGCGGCTCTGAGTGGCATGGTAAGGGAGCAGGGCTGCACGCTCCTGAGGGGCCTCATGTCTAGCTCCGCGGGCCACGCGGCTGTGGTAAGGGGGCCAGGGCCGGGGGGTTGGATAAGGGGCAGGGAGTCCCGGGGAGGCAGTCAGGGGACAGGGAGCAGGGGACGGTTGGATGGGGCGGAGGTTCTGGGGAGGCGGTCAGGGGACAGGGAACAGGGGGTTGGATAGGTGTGAGAGTCCCAGGGGTCTGTCAGGGCATGGGGGTATGAATAGGGGTCCGGGCAGTCAGGGGACAGGGAGTGGGGGGAGGGGTGGTGGGTCCTGGGGGGCAGTTAGGGTGGGGGGTCTCAGGAGGGGGCAGTCAGGGGACAAGGCGCAGGGGGGCTTAGATAGGGGGTGGGGTCCCGGGGGGGTGGTTAGGGGCAGGGGGGTCTCTGGAGGGGGCAGTCAGGGGACAAGGAGCAGGGGGATTGGATGGGTCGACAGTTCTGAGGGGGGCAGTCAGGGGGCGGGAAGTGGGTGGGAGTCAGGGGGCGGGGCCAGGCAATTTGGGGAGGCACAGCCTTCCCTACCTGACCCTCCATACAATTTTGAAACCCCGATGTGGCCCTTGGGCCAAAACGTTTGCCCACGCCTCCTGTTACTGCTGCTTATACCAAATATAATCATTTCACTGTTCCCTTGCCACCCTCCCCCTGCCCTACCCATTTATTTGTTGAATATAATTGTTGCCCCTCATCATATGCTTAGATTGTAAATTGTTTGAGGCAGGGTCCATCACTTTCATGATGTATGTGTGTGCAGTGCATATGGGGCCCCGACTTCTGATGCTCAGGTCATCATAGAATAAACTGAGCCTCATTCCCCTCCCACACTGGTGAGAATTGCAATTAATTCTATTGAAATTAATGGAGTTACACTGGTTGAAGAGAGCATAGAATGAGGCCCATTGCTTTTCTAACCCAAACAGATTGCAACAGGCTGCTAGCAGTACATAAAGAAACTCTCACTCTTCTGCACTAACATCCATTGGATAAAATTATTTTTAGCTCCCCGATATAACAAATACAGTAGCGGGACATTAATTACTGTGAATGCTGCTCTTCTACAGGAATTGTTATGCCCCTTCCAAAAGAGGAGACCCATTGATATCAGATGGGTGATTACTGGATCTTGCAACTGGAAACTCCCCACATCTGGATTGAGGAATCATCAGCAAATGGACTAAAGATTCTTATCATTATTATTCTCTCCTCCCCGTGAAGATATGTCATGCAAGTGGACTCCTCTCATCAGCTGAGTTTGCAGCTCAGAGCTCATGACAGGAGGGGGATAAAAACCCAAAAGCAAAGTAACTAAGGCTCTTTATGCTGCTTGGACTCTGTGAGAGCAAGGTTTTTCTAGGCATAAGTAAGAGATCCCCAGCTACTTAGCCTGGGTTAGCCCTAAAGGACAAATAGAGTTTGCTGATTATAGAAGCCTATATTGCTTTTGAAAGCAAAGACTGTAACTTATTCATGTATCTATGGGCTGGTCCACACTAGGGGGCGGGATTGATCTAAGATACGCAACTTCAGCTACGTGAATAGCGTAGCTGAAGTCGAAGTATCTTAGATCGAATTACAAACTACTTACCTCGGGTCCACGCGGCGCAGGCAGGCTCCCCCTTCGACTCCGCTTACTCCTCGTGCCGAGCTGGAGTTCCGGAGTCGACGGGGAGCACTTCTGGGATCGATTTATTGCGTCTACATGAGACACGATAAATCAATCCCAGAATATCGATCGCTACCCGCCGAATCGGGCGGGTAGTGTGGATGTACCCTATGTTTGCTTACTTTAACGTTGTAAATAACTCTCTAATTTCCTTTTCAGATTTAACAAATCTTCATAAAGTTTACTATAGGATTAGCTACAAGCGTCGTTGGTGTGAGACCTAAAGCACAATTCACCTGGGGTAAGTGACTGGTCCTTTGATAGTAGTAGTAACATCAATATTGGTATGATTCTTGAGGTAAGGGGCCATCTATCATAGAGATATGATCACTTGGGTGGCAAGACAGACCAGAGTACCCAAGGGGATGTCTGTGACTCTGTGTTTAGGCTGTTAAAGTGCCTGAGGAGTTTGCACTTGGTGCAGTTGGTTGAGTGAAATCTCAGTTTAGAAAAAACAACCAATTTGAGGTTTGACCCCTAGGTTTGTCAGTCTGTCTTGAGGTTGGTACTCACACTCTTTTCTCACTTTAATTGACCAAAATAAAGACTGACAACAAGAAAACCAAGGAAGCATGTTAAATCTTCCAGTCCCAGGATCCAGGTCCTCTCATTACACTTCAGAAAATTCTTTTCAAGAAGATAGTCAAAGAAATTTCTCATGGAAAAAGAGAGGGTAATTAACAATGGTAACAACCTTCCTAGTGATGTGGTGGATTTGCCATCCCCTGAAGTCTTTAAATCAAGAGTGGATGTTTTTCTAAAAGATATGCTCTAGCTCAACTAGAAGTTATGGGATTGATGCAGGAATCACTTGTTGACATTCCATGGCCTGTGTGATGTAAGAGGTCAGACTACATGATCAGAATAATCTCTTTTGGCCTTAAAAACTATAAAATCTATGCAAGGTTAAAACACAAGCTGTGAGCAATATAAAGCACTGGGTCATTAGGGACCAAGAATCATTTGCTCTCTCAGCCCATTTTATTATGGAAAGGCATTCTGATCATGAAACTCGTCATCACAATTAGCACTAATGGGCACCCTTGTTGACAGCCTCAGAAGAGAGGCCAAGGACTGACTGGAAAGGGACAGTGAATTATGGTTACCTTCTGACCCCACCAGGTCAGGGATGAGGCACAAGGCAGTACTGGGGAGCAGCACTTCCACTGTCTGTGTGGTCTGGTCTGCTCTAGTTCTATTGACAGAGGACTTCAGTTTCAACTGCAGTGCCATCACTCAACCCCTAATGTACTAAATTCAATTAAAAATAAAAATAGAGCTGTGAAAACTTGAAAACATCCCCCGGCAGGCAAGTTCTCTCTCATTTTAAAAGCTTAATTAAACTCGATGGGTAAAATTCCCAGGAGGGAAAACGGTATTTATATAAGTTATTTTTGTCATAGCTCACACAGTCTCAATTTAAACTTCATATACTTGGTTACCTTGACAAGGGGGACAAAGAAGAAGAGTCTGGCTTTTGCTAATGTAAGTTGGGCCCATTCTGCCACCTTTACTCTTGCATAATATAGTCCCTTCTCCCACAAGTAGTCCCACTGAAATCAATGAGCGTGTTCGTGGTACTATTCAAAAGATGGAAGAATTAGGCCCTTTTGATCGTTTTTTTCCTGGAATTATGGATCAGTCTGATTAGAGCACTTGTATGGATGGGGGCTCAAGTTTCTGACTTCTCTGGAGAGTCCATTTATTTTTGTCTCCTCAGATACTTAAGAATAAAACTAGGAAGCATCTCCCAGTTTCTTGCACTCTGAAAATCTGAGAGAAGAGGAGTGCAGCTCTTAGTATTAAGTCTAAGAGTTTATCCCTGATTACCCAGACTGTAGTTTTGTGTTTGGTTTAAAAATAAAAAACCTTCCATTAAAAAAAAAATGTGGCCATCATATTCAAAACTGATTGCTGATTTGGGGGTTCCTCAGTTTTGGGTGTCTAGCTTGAGAGAATTTAGAGGGGCCTGATTTTTAGAACTGGTTTGGAGGGAGCACTGTTCCCTCCAAAAGCCCCTCAAGCAATCTCTTTTTTAAGGTGTCTCAAGTTGGGCAACCAACATCTGAAGAACCCCAAATCACCAGTAATTTCTGAAAAATCTTGGCTGTGAGCTTTTATTCTGTTACTCAACATTCAGTGCCAGAAAAAAAGTGGCGGGAAAGGGGAGGGGATGGAGAACCTCCTTTCCTCACAAACCAAATAAAAGATAGAGACAAAAGCAGAAATACATGATGCCGCTCACGGGCAGCGGGTGAACCCCAGGCCAGGGGCGCTGGAACAATTTTTAGAGTGGGGGGTGCTGAGAGCCATTGAACCAAACTGTGAACCCTGTATATAATGGAAACCACTTCAATCCACAGAGTGCTGCAGCACCCCCCGCACTGCTAGTTCCAACACC
Organism: Macrochelys suwanniensis; assembly: GCA_033296515.1. NCBI lineage: Eukaryota > Metazoa > Chordata > Testudines > Chelydridae > Macrochelys > Macrochelys suwanniensis. Next base: position 131,430,468 of record CM065776.1, on the reverse strand, counting down.
TATGCCCTGGGCTCAGGGAAGCTAGCCCCTGGCCTGCCCACACCTTCTGCCTGAGGCCCCACCCCTCCTGCTGAAGCTCAGAGGCCCCCTCACATGTCCGCCAGCCCCCACCCCCCACAACACGCCAGGAGGGTAGCACGACCCCCCAGCCCCAGAGCACCAGGTGGGTGGGTAACATGCCCCCCCCGCACAGCCCCAGAGCACAGGCCAGCCCTAATTAGTCCCAGTCTGGGGTCCCAGCCACAGGGGGAACAGCCCCCCACAGCACAGCACTGGGAAGCAGGAAGGGGCCTGGAGGCGAAGTTTGGGGGGGCACACACATTTTTTAGCAAGACTCAGCCTTCCCCTGCTTTTGATACCCACCTCAAAAGCAGGGGAAGGCTGATACACCTCATATATAATACACTGTGTGGAGAAAGAGTTATTGATGCAGTATAACTTTACAGTGTGGGTTCACGAATGCAGAAAGAGTTCTCTGGAGCCTACCACAACATTAATTACTTCAGAATCTCAATGGAAATTTTGCTTTTTCTAGAATTGTCCGTTGCTTGGAGAGTCTAACAAGACAAAAGCATCTTTATTTTGTGTAGCATTTTTTATGCAAACTTGGTGACTGGAGGAGTGAGGGGATTTGTAATGAGATATAGCGCCTGTAACAGGACGTGCTCCATCTCCATCCCCTGATGCCCCAGAAACCACACAGAATCTGTTCAGTAAGTGGCAGCTTCATGTGACTGTATTTATATTTCCATCACCAATACCAGTACAGTTTCATGCAGCAAAGTATTTACAGTGTTTCTTGCCCTCTAACCCTTTTCCACTGGGGCACTGTGCTTGGAGATCTCTTCCTTGCGATCTCCAAGCATAGTGTGCTCAGCTAGCCCAGGTCCTCCTGCTCACATCTTATTGTATCTTCTTTTATAGCTCTGTAGCGGGGTGGCACCCCGCTCCTGCCCAGAGGGGCTGGAAACAGCCCTGGGAGAGGGCTGAGGCTGAGGAGCTGGGCTGACTGGGTTCTGGCTGCACTTTTCCCCGCACTTGTTCCTGTTCGCACACCCTGTCCGTGGCCCCACAAAGTCGCGAGACCTCCTCGTCAACCTCCTCCTGGCTCTAGCTAAAGTGTCCATCTACAAGACCAGGAGGAGGATGCTAGACGAGGGGGAGCTCTGTGACTGTGGGGCCTATTTCCGATCCTCCCTCGTGTCACGGATCCGGGCAGAGTTCCACTGGGCAGCGTCCGCTGGCTCCCTCGACAGCTTTGAGGAGCAGTGGGCGCTGTCCGGGGTTCTCTGCTCGGTCTCCCCATCCGGTCTCCTTGTTTTGAACCTTTGACCCTCACTTGATCCCTGTTTTTTTCATTAGTTGTCCCCCGGATTTACTTGGCCCCTGGGTCTAGTGGTCCCTCCCGCTAGGCTGGGGGAGGGGCTTTTAGCAGTGGGCGGGCTTGCACCCGCCCACCTCCTGGGGATACCAATAGGAGCTGGGCTGACTGGCAAAGCAGCTACAGCTGTGGCCAGTTAATCAGGGCCCAGCTGGCCCTTATAAGAGGGCAGTGGTCCTGGAGCAGAGACACTCTCTCTGCCTTTAGAGGGAGAAGGGCCTGGCTGCAGGGACCTAAGCAGGGTACCTTGGGTGGAGCAGGGCTGGGGAAAGGCTAAGGGAGCTGGGGAGCTCCGGCCTGAGAAAACCCCAGGCTGTGGCCTAGGGTTAGGCCCAACTAGGTACTGGGGTTGCGGGGGTAACCCACGGGTAGGCTGAGGCAGCAGGTCCAAACCCCCTTTGCCTGTGATGAGTGGCTTATACTGAAGTCTGCCCCAGGGCGCGGGGGCTAGCTGGTGACTGGCAGCAGCCTATGACTGAGGCGAGGTGGGCATAGTGGGTTGGGGGTTCCCCTGTGGAGGGGAGACCAAGATCTGGGGGATATTGCCAGGGGGCAGCACCCCAGGTAAAGGGGCACCGGGTCTTGGGAGGGACACAGGGCCAGAGGGTCAGGCGGATCACCGGCCGGTAGAGGGCGCTCCAGAGGCTGGTGAGCTAATTCCCTGGACAACCAGCAGGAGGCGCCGTGGGGGTGAGTCCGACCCAGTTACAAGCTCACATTCCAGAAAACACCATCGCAGCCAACACTATCTGGCATCCTTTTTATCAGTCCCAGTAGAAGCACCAAGAAGTGAAAGGGAGGGAAGACTGAATTACAGTACCCTCCAACCCATAGGAGTGGTCCCTCCAGGACAGCATTGTGGAGTGTGGATGGGAAGCCTGGAGGAAACCCATGACAACGTTCCATGAAGAAGTCAGTCTCTAGGGCACTCAAACAAATTTCACAAACAAGACATTTTCTCTTAAAATCCACATTAAATCGATTGCAAAACGTTTTACAGAATTAACTTCATGGTGCCAGGAGTAAACTATTTCCCAGCTGAGGCACCAACTGATGGTAGCCAGGAGTTGCTTGCAGTTGACCTGACATTTATTTATACCTCCCAAATTTAAGAAAGGAGCGCCTTGTCTTTGTACTCTTGTAACTGATTGGAAGAGACGCCAGTTCTCTAAGCAGCCAGTTAAAACCCCTCCCTTCCATCTATTACAAGCACTGATTTTTTACAATATCAAACTGACACACACCTCTCACTAATCTCAGCACATGGCTGGGAGAGTGTTAGTGAGTAGAATGGAAAACTAAGGTACGTTTGGTCGTTCATTATTAAAGTCATAACAACTGTTAAAAAGAACTGACCCTCACTGGCAAGGGTTTGGAAGAAGGAAGCACAGATCGCACTAGATTGCCAATTAGGCACGGCTGTGAGTAGGGGTTAACGTGGAAATGCACCATCCCTAAGGGGAGCTCAAGCAGGGATTGTGCCTCAGGGGAGTGTGCAAGCTGAAAAATTCTGGAAGCACCATAGGCCAATATAGTGGGGTGAATAGGGCTGTGGCTCTGCTTCCCCCGACCCTTTAAGAGCAAATAGTGTGCACAGAAGGAGCATAACCTTTATAAATAACTTTCATTGTATTCCACACTACAAGGGCTGAGTGGCTCAGCTTTAGGACGATGAGAAGGGTCCATGCAGATTTGTAAAATAGTTTAGGCAGATTTAATGATGTACAGGAAGAGGCTTCTCTGCTTATGAAATCCAATTATTTTCTAGTCTAGACAGCTCATAACTTTTCTGCCCCTGCATCTTACTGGAACTCAGAAGTCATAGCACAAAATAGTTCTCTGGTCACACAGCTAATGAATAAATTTTGTCAGATTAATAAATAGACATGTGCATCATTCAGACTGAGGATGCTTGAGGGATGCAAAATTAGGCAGAGCCCAAAAATATGTCTTGCTTTTAGAAAAAATCTAGGATCTGGATGCTTCCAAGAACAGGTACCCGCATACAGAGCATTTCACCACTAGTTTGATGGTTCAATCCACCACAAGAGGGCACCAGACTAAAATTTAATACCATCTGATGGGCCTTAGGTGACCTATTTGAAATGAGTTATTCCCACTCCAGTTGCTCTTGGGCAAATGTTCATATCAAAAAACCATCTCATTTGGGATTAATTGACTATCTTGTCTGCATTGTGTTTGTTCTCACCCCTACAGGTGATCTTTTCCCATCAGCACTGAAGCATTTGGCATGTCAAAATAGTTAAGCTTGTACCACTGCACTCATTCTGTGGTAAAACTATGTCTATGTCACTATGCACCTTTTAGCAGCACTAAATTCACATGAAAAAAATTAAATTAAAGAAAATCCAGAGTCGATAGTTCCTGTGAAGGATTTTAAAAATGGATCAAAAACCAGAAGTGAAGAATAAACAAATAAGATGTTTCTCTCAAATCTGTGCAGTTAAACAAACTTGGACTGTTCTTCCTTTGGCTTCTAATGTATGTAGAAGCTATACAAGAGATTCTTAGGATCAAATTTAGCCCTGGTGGAAAGAGACAATTCTACTGAAGTCAATGCAATTGTTCCCACTTATGCCAGGGTGATCCAACTCCCACTGAAGCCAATGGAAATACTCTGACTTCAGTGAGAGTTGAATAAGACCCTGGAGGGGGAAAGAGGGGTAATGTCACGTGTTATACTGGAGATGCCAAAGATGGAAACAAAAACTGGTCAATAGTTTGTATGGAGGGAGTCGCAGATTCTTTGTCTGCACAACAGTTTAGTTAGATCCCCCAGGGCTCTATGAGCACTATGTGCAGAAGTATGATGGCTAAGCCTATCACTGATGCAATGGAAGAATTTGCTTCTGTTCTGCTCAAAAAGCAGCACTCATGAGCTAAAAGCAGAAATTACTAGGTTTAAAGAACAAAACAAATTAAGCTGTCTCCTGTGTCTCTTGTTTCTCTGGACTCAGAATTTGACCAGATGGTCACTGGAATCGGTAGAAAAAAGTCATTCAAGAAGCAAACTGCCTCACTAGTTTTAAGCCTGAAAAAAGTAGGGAATTAAAATGATCTCATCTCAGAGTTATTTTAATGCAATTAATAACAATAATACAGTAGCAGAGAGTCAGGAAAATCAGATACCTACAGTCAGTGCTGCTCTCCAGAACAATTTTCCTCTAAGATCCTGTCTACACTAGAATTAAGCCATATTTTAAGAATGGTTCACCAAGTCAATGAAAGCCAAGCTATACGGAATATCTGAGATAGAGATAAAAATAAATATTCTCAAACCACTTGAGGACAGAGGTAAATTAAACACTGTAGTTAGGGATAAAGTCTAACATTTTTATTAACAATGAGTAGAACCTTACTCCTTGACTTCAGTGGGATCTCCTGAGGAGAAAGATATTGCTCAGTGTATGTGTATCATAGGCAGGTTTTTAGAGGTGAAGGGCCTGATTGTGACTGGATCTCTACAGGTGTTCAAGGATGAGAGTGCGAGAGAGAGTGAGAACACAATGAATCTTTTCCCGCATTTTGATCCTATGCAGGGCCAGTGACCGTCCTCATTTCTTGTTCTAGCAATGCCACAGGGATTAGGCAGGGTTGGAGTGAGAGCAGGACCACGTATATGTCTTCTCCACACCTCTTCCACCAGCCAGCAGAGCCAAACTAAAATTGATGGAGAAAAATCCAAGCCTCAGGTTTGGAAGAAGCAAAGCAGGAAACTTATTAAGGAGGTGTACAGTCAGACTTGATAACTATTTAGGGTTAGACCATGTCATTGTCTTTCTTGGCTAAGCAGGAGAATGAGGCTAGCATGCACACGTACACACACACACACACACCCCTCAGACCCAAGTAAGACCAACGCTGATCTTGCCTGGTATGGAGCACTGTCCCTGCTCTATGAATACTCTCTCCTCCATCAAGATAAGGTGCAAGCTTTGGGTCATGCTGATGACTGTCACCCAAAGTGCCTTCTCTATCTAGAATGAATCCATCTGTTCCTCTCTCAGGATGACCTGTCAAAGAGATGCATGCATTTGTCACCTCTCCACTGAACTATTGTAATTCCCTCTACCTTGTTCTAAGTGAGAAGTTCACAAACAAGCAACAGCTAGTGCATATGGCCATGATTCAACTCATATATCTGATAAGCCGAAGAAAACATAACATGCTGGGGCTTCACAAGCTGCTTCCCATTCACTACCTGATCCACTTTGAAATCTGCTACTGATCGAAAAATCTCCAAATGAAATAGGGCCACCTTCCCTTTTGAGATCGACCACAGTAACTACGATCATCTGGCATTCTGCACCTAACAAGGGTACAGGTAGAAACTGGAGGGAGACAGAGGTAGAGCCCACACAATAGTAGCCCTGGGACTCTGAAATCTCCACCCTGACAAAGGACATCAGAAGGTGCCCCGCCGTTACCATCGGCTAATCACTATTCCAGAGTCTTCACCAAAGATCATGAGTAGAAGAGAAGAAAATGCCAACAGCATGCACAAAATTAGAAGCCAAAGACTAAGCCACACAGCAGGATAGAGAAGAGAGAGAGAAAGAGACGTACTATTTTCTGTCAAAAGTTAATAATTAGATACAGTTTCTTCTTTAATTTATTCTCATTTTTCTTCTATTTCACAACAAAACTTTACTGAGCTTTTTAAACATAGAATGAAGTAACTGATATCCCGAGACTGTTGGGGAGCCTTCACCAAATAATTTTTACTCTCCAGTTTCACTAACAAGTTGCTCTATTAAGTTAAATCACAGTACAGATCTTAGCTAGTCCAGGGAGAGTCTGACTTATAATACCTGTCTCGCCAGAAACCACTAAAATATTTTGCTGGAAACGCAGCCAATCCAGATGTACTTCCACAGCTAAGAAAACCTGGATAACAGTACTCTTTGTGCCTTCAGTATTGTGTGTGGTTTGTGTCACTGTGCTCTCATCGGCAGTGATATAAATTACATTCCGTTTGAGAGAGAGACTTCTCCATCCTCTCTTTTCCTCAGCAGTTGGAGATGTATTTATAGTAGTTGCCTAGGAACCAGTGTTGTTTTTTTAAAGAAAAAACTACCTTATCATTAAAAAATAACCTTAGAAACCAAATTCTGTGCACAGCAGATACAGGGCTGCTGGCTTTTCATCTTTGATATGATAATTATCCAAGCGTGAGTGAAGGTGCAATGTAGAGAGGTGAGATAAATACATGCTACTTGTTCTACCAGTGGGAACTCCCTTTATCTGTGTATCCAGCACACAGTGATATAGTATAACCTTGAGCAGCATATAGAGCTCTGCAGAAATGTTTGTACTCACAGCACAATTGATAAGAATACTTTGAACTTGTTTCATTCAGTGCTTCCAAAGTGTTTTGCAAATATTAGCTAAGCCTTGCACTACAATGTCAAGGTAGGTAGTGGACCCAATCCTCCCCCACTTGATCAAGCAAGGCTTCGATTGATTTCAGTGGGAACTTTGGCTGAGTAAGACAACCAGGATCAGACTTGTTACCTATTACCACAAAAATGAATCAGAATGTGATTTTAAGAAGTTGCTTGAAAAACCCTGACAACAAAGTTAGGTGCTACGGTGCTTTTGAGTATCCCACCAGGTGCCTATCTGCATCTTTAGGCACCTAAACACTTGAACCAATATGGCCCCTAGTTTTGTAAATCTTAATCTGATTACACTGTGGCCTTTCATTTCACAAGTGAACTTATTCTGGGAATGTAACTGGTTTTACTGGGATTTCACTGATTACTAAGGGAAGAATTTGATCCAAGATCTTCAATTTGCAGGTACCTTTTTTTTTAAAAAAAAGGCCATTGGGAATCAAGTAAATACATGTAGTTATGAGGATTTGGGAAGGTAGCCGGCAACTTCTATGCTTTTTTTTATTCCATGAAAGAGTCTTTTTAAAACTGATGGAAGGGATATGATCCTACATGAATTGCATCTACGATGGAAGGCAAAGCTACTTGTCTATACTTAGCTAGTAGGAGGCAACACTTTCTTTTTCAGACAATGTTCGCAAATTCTAATCAAACTTTTGGCAGATCCATAGATTGAACAAACTGCACACTAAGCTCCCTAGCAGGCAAACACCGACATGTTCAATGGAACGATGTGCCAAAGTTAAATACTTATGTGTCTGCAGGATTGGGGCCAAAAGTTTACAAATATTTTGACAGCAACAATTGAAAACTATATTCTGCAAATTCAAAGGCAGACCAAGGGGCTAATTTGGCCCTAGTATAAGTGGATGCAAGTCCTTTGAACTCAGTGTAATAATGACCCCCTCACACCAGGTCTGAATTACTGGATCCCAGGTCTTAAAGGTAAATTGCAAATATATTGACCATGTTGCAAAATAGCAACTATAAAAAAATATAGAAGGCCAGATGATCCTCAGCTGGTGAAAAACTGATGCAGTCAATAGAGCTATGCTGATTTACTCCAGCTAAGGATTTGGCCCATATTTTTTAAATAATGTGGAATTTTTACCTGAAATATAGATGTCTTGCAAATACTCAGTAATGCTGTGTACAGAAGCTTTTCTGCAAATTATTCCTAAGGGGTAAATCTACAAAAAGACTAACTTCAACATTTAGGCACCACTGAGGTCCTCAAATACCCTAGGTGCCACCAAACTCTGTAGGATCCTGAGTTTCTACCAGTGAACACATGCACAGCCACATCAATCTACATACCCCGGTGCCTATATCATACCAAAGCTCCAGGGGATCCTCAAACCAGATGTTGCCTTCTCTATTTTGCTGAGTGGTGCAATGCATACATTCTTTTATGGATCTAGCCCTAGATTTAGATCTAAAACAACATCACATAGGATTTGTCTACACAAGCACTTAGTTTGCGACAAGCTGGGATAGAGAATCTACCCCACACCAGCCTAGCACGCTCTAACTATTCATGTGGACCCTGTTGGAGAGCATTAACAGTTCATTAATGCATTTTGATCTAGTCCTATTTCTAAGAGGACTAGACAAAAATGCACTAAAACTGTTAATGTACCTCAGTGTGGTCCACATGGACAATTAGTCCACAGCAGACTAGTGCAGGGTAGATTCATAAACTAAGTGTTTATGAAGCTTGTCATAAACTCAGTGTTTGTGTAGACAAGCCCTCAGTGGGACTATTTGTGGGACCAGACTTAAAAATAGCCAGATTTTTAGAAGTACTTAGTACCCAAAAGCTCCCATTGTGACACTTATGGTCAGATTTTCAAAATTGCTCAGCACAATGGGTCTTCTGGTTCTTGTCAGTTTCACTCTTCTGATAATCTGGCCATGTATTTCAGAGCCTAGATAGTTGCCGATCACTTTTGAAAATCTGGACAGCCATTACCAGAATACAGCATAGTATGATATATTGTGATTTGAGTTAACGGAGAAGATAATTGTTGTGTCACAATTTTAATCTGCAAATTACTACCAGGGAAAGGTCATCTTAAATTCTTGATCTACAGTAAAAAAAAAAGTCAGTCTATATGTGCAAGTGAGGTCACAATTTAGGCAGACACTGAATTCTGCCCCTGTATTAAGCAGAAAGAAATTCAAATCAAAACAGTCTTTAGGGTTAACAGACATATTTAAATCATTAGAGAAAAAGTGTGAAGTGATGTAGAATAAATGTCTATAATCAGTAAGCATCTTGCTGCTTTTGCAAGGTGACTTTGACTACAAGCCAAGAACTCCTCTAAATGTTTTTTTATTTGTTTGATGTTTTTGTTTGAAAGGCCTTCTCTCAGTTGGAATGTAATCTGAGACAGATGCTGATATTTTATATCTGGTTTGATTTTCAGAACACTTCGTCAAGCTCCTTTTATTGTTTCTTTTTTTTTCTTCTAAGAATGATACACTAAAGCTCCTTCAGTGGCAAAAATAAATAAATTTTAAAAAATCCTTCCTCCATTGTAAAATTCCCGTTTCTCTAGAGAGAATCCTGGCCCAGCTAGCTGCTATTTTGAGGTTTTAAAGATTCACCCCCACATGCTGCAATTATTATTTGGATCCCCATTTGAATTGAAACATTGTCTCTCAAGGGGTATAATCCACCCATGTTGGCTATGACCACATATGCTTCATGGAAAGGAGAGCTAGAATGTTTCTCTCAGAAAAACCTCAATACACAACTCCAATCTCTTTCTTTCTCTTTTTTTTTAGCTCCACAAAACCCCCCTCAACAAGTTGTTTTATTATTATTATTTTATTTATTACAATGGAAATCTGAGTGCAAGCATAGCTGAACAATTATAGCAACATGACAGGGCCGACCAGCCATAAGCCTATTACTTATTATGGGAAAATATTATGTAAGGAATGTATTCTTTGATACAAGCCCATGAGTAGAGTGTTGTGTGTGTCACTGAGGTATGCTAGCTAGAGATATGAGTTAAAACTCCCTATTTGGCTTACTATACTCAGAAAACTCATTTCTGTGATTAATAAATAAAGCATGTAACTTCCCTTTATTTAATATATGGAGAGCGGTGTCTTTTTAAATATGGCTTTCCCCCCATAGAGTATCGAAAAGCATTGCACAAAGGAAAAGGGAACAAAAATGATTTTAAAAGTCTTTCATTCATGAAGTATTTTGGCATTGCAATTACCTTTTCTTCCTCCTTTTCTTTTTAAATGAACTTATTGGTGATGAAATGAACCAAATTGATAGCAGAGGAACCAGAAATCTTTTATTCATCCACTGCACAGGCAGCTCAGGCTTCACTCCATTGTTCAAACAATGTGCCTCAATCCTCACCTTGATGGACCATCCCTGGGGTAAAAGGGCAATTAAAGTTTCCGTGTCTCCTCAATTTGTGGCCTCACTGAGACGGTCAGTAAGAATGCCAGTTAGGCCCTATCTTCACTGCAGCACCCAACCTACAAAACGTTTCAACGTAGCTTGATCTTGTATACTCTAGCCAGCCAGATTGTGCTATCAACTGTCTTAGCACGAACCATTCTTAAATGATATGTAATCTTAGTTGTTAAGCATTGGCATAGATCTGCCCTTTCCGATGTGTATAAGTTTGCATTTATCAACGCTCAAAGTAATGCACATTGGAAAACATAATCCCAACTATACATACAAAATGATGGGGTCTAACTTAGCTGTTATCACGCAAGAAAGAGATCTTGGAGTCATTGTGGATAGTTCTCTGAAAACATCCACTCAATGTGCACCAGCAGTCAAAAAAGCAAACAGAATGTTATAAACCATTAGGAAAGGGATAAATCATAAGACAGTAAATCTCATAATGCCATTATATAAATCCATTGTATGCCCACACCTTGAATACTGTGTGCAGTTCTGGTCACCCCATCTCAAAAAAAAAAAAGAGATATATTAGAAGTGGACATGATATAGAGAAGGGCAACAGAAATGATTAGGGATATGGAACAGCTTCCATATGAGGAGAGATTAAAAAGACTGGGACTTTTCAGCTTGGAAAAGAGACAACTAAGGGGAGATATGATAGAGGTCTATAAAAATCATGACTGGTGAGGATAAAGTAAATAAGGAAGTGTTATTTACTCCTTCACATAAACATAAGAACCAATTAATTTCATTTCACCCAACGAAATTAATAGAGGCTTAAAACAAACAAAAGGAAGTATTTCTTCACACGCTGCACAGTCAACCTGTGGAACTCATTGCCAAGGGATGTTGTGAAGGCCAAAACTATAGCAGGGTTCAAAAAAGAATTAGATAAGTTCATGGAGGATAGGTCCATGAATGGCTATTAGCCAAGGTGCGCATGGATGCAACCCCATGCTCTGGATGTCCCTAGCCTCTGACTGTCAGAAACTGAGTGTGGACAACAGGGGATGGATCCCTCGATAATTACCCTGTTCTGTTTGTTCCCTCTGAAGCACCTGGCACTGGCCACTGTCGGAAGACAGGATACTGGGCTAGAAAGACCATTGGTTTGATCCAGCAGGGCCATTCTTATATGTTTACCATAACCTGAAGTGGAGTTACATCTTACTGTCAGGACATATGTACCCCACCCAGTGGTCCCCAACAGGATGGGCACCATATATCTGCTGTAACAGCAGACATTGCAGTGTGAATCAGCCATGGGAAATGAGACAAACAAACTGGGAATTATTTCTTCATCACAAAGCAATATAAAGGCAAATGTTCAGAAATTCTCTCTCACACACAAAGGGCCAATGTGAGAAAACAAAACAAGACCAAGATAAAACCCTCCATTTTCTTCCCTTCAAAGATTCTGGCTTCAGTAAATTGTATTCTGGGCTGAAAAGACTCAGGCCACAGGAAGCTACATTCCTTTTGGTTGTTTTGAACCTCAAGATGCAAGAAACCCTTTGCTTTATATTCTGACTATGACCCCAGGATATCAGTTTTCATTGGCCCCCGGCCCTCAAGGAGCATGGGCCAGATAATTCTTGAGGTAGGCTGACATTGGCTTGGTCAAGCCTTTAAATTGGACTAAGAACAGCAATTCATTTCACAAACCTACTAAACAGCCTTCAATAGTAATGACTCTTGGACATGGGAAGTCCAGGGTAGGAACTAAAAAGAAATGTCTCCATATCCAGTTAGCAGTTCACAGGTTATATGTTGCAGTTCCCCAATGTTTTAGCTGTATGTATTAAAAACATTGGCTAACTGGTTTTCTTCACAGCTGACATCAGGGCCATACCATGACAGAAAAGGTTCGACGTTGACTTAAGGCCTCACATTTCATTATCCAAACCTTGTTGGCTCAAGTACAGTAGAGGGTCTCAAGAAATGAAAAATCTGAAATAGCATTAAAATGTTGCCTTAATTTACCACTAGCCATTTATGAAGGAGGGTAGCAGGACTGTGGCTTAATCAATAGATCAGCTTTGAATCTGATTCACTGATTCAAGATATTGGAGTAAGCCAGACATAGGGTGGTTGGATTATCGAAAATACCAGCCTAGGATAACCTCTTAAACTCCCACACAACCCCTAATGCAGTGAAATGGAATACTGCATACCAAAGGACTGCAGGATTGGGCCGTTAATGCTGTGATGTTGTCATGAGAAAGGAAAGTAAGAGCAGAGTTGGCACTGCTACAGACTATAGTTTGAAAGATACATACAACCCCTAAACCCACAAAAGGAGGACTGGAGGACCAATAGCAATACAGCATGAATACAGTCTGGGGGAGGTATGGCAATTAGAATAGGAGCTGAGCAGCTAAACTCCTGAACCCCATTTGGAAGGTAAATGTGATTTGTTTGTTTGTTTGTTTGTTTCCCAAGTGAAATTTTTTTTAAGTGATCAGGGGACCATCAAGTTGAAAATGTCTTAAGTTTCATAAGAAGGAAAACAAGTAATGCGATGCCCTTGTTGGATTCAGCACCTCTGATGTAACTAGAATAGCAGTGGCCTCAGAGATCCAGGAGCTTAGGAAAGGAAGAATAATCATTTCAATCATTTCATAGTGAGTAAAATGCCATGTTGCAAAATTTTCATATAAATTAGACTAAAAGTCCCAGGATGCAATCCTGCTCCTGAAAAAATTCCTGTGGACTTCAATGAGAGCAGGAATAGGCCCTCACTGTAGTGAGTAACATTAGGAGGGTAATGCCTCCAAAGTAGATTACTACAGTTACAAAAATGATGCTAGAACAGCAGTAAGACTGAAAATGTAAGTACACAAAAGATAATCTATGACTACTTTAAATTTCTCTGCACACTGTATATAGTAGTTGTGAATTTCATCCCTTTTTAAGTATCAGAGGGGGAGCAGTGCTAGTCTGTATCCACAAAAACAACGAGGAGTCTGGTAGCACCTTAAAGACTAACAGATTTATTTGGGCATAAGCTTTCATGGGTAAAAAACCCCACTTCTTCAGATGCATGGAGTCTGAAGAAGTCCATACATCTGAAGAAGTGGGGTTTTTTACCCACAAAAGCTTATGACCAAATAAATCTGTTAGTCTTCAAGGTGCAACCGGACTTCTCATAGCCCTTTTTAAGTTATTCCCCCCCACACACAAAAAAAGAGACTAGGGAAAAAATATAAATTGTCATAGTCACATTACTCAAAAGGAACTTAATGGGTTAAAAAAAAAGGTGGGATTGAAGCCAAACTTATGAAATTTCAACCAGAAGGATTTTGTTAAAGTTACAAAACTTTGCTTTTCAGTTGCTTGTAACGTACTGGCCACATCACTCTACCCTCAACCATAGAATTTCTGACGATGACAAAATAACATTCTTTGGACAAGCACCTTTTTGTTTTCAAACTATAGTCTGAACCAAATTGTGACGTAATGGATCTGTTAAAGAAACCACTGAAAAGATATAGGTATATGATCTTTTGATTATAAGGTGCTGATCCTGAAGTGAAATCCATGTGAGTACACCCTGGCATACATGCAGAGTTCATTTCAGGATTGGGGGTCTAAGTATGCCTATTAACTTGTGATTTTGTTCTGCTTCTGTAATCACTACCATGTCCATCACCACGCTCCAACTGTCCAGCAAAATAAATCATTCTTAAATTTGTTTCTGCCTAAAATAATAACATTCCATATCACCCAAGACCAAGAACACTGAATTGATGGCGCTGAAATATCATTTGGACTATATCTGAACAGGAATTACCTGTGGCCAAGACTTACTTTCCCCATCTACTTTTGGTAAAATGGATATAATCTTGTCTCTTGGATAAGGACTTTGTTATAGATATCCCCACTTGCCACCATTGTAATACACACCTTAAACCACTCGAACATTTAATTCAGGGACCAACTGAAAGCCCACTGAAGTTAACAGGAGTCCTCTCTCTCCACTGGAACAGGCTCTTGTGCAGAGTGAGGCTGCCTACTTGTTAAGAAGAATATTTTGCCATAAGCATCTTGCTTCATGGCCTGTGTTGGATGTTCACGGCTTGTTTGCTTCTGAGTGAAATTTAAGGTATTGTTTTTGACTTGTACATTTGTTTTATAAATTGAGATTATTTCATTAAATAAAACCTCCACATTCAATCTCTCTCTGGGCTTCCCATGTCTCCTCTGTTTATTACACATAGTATGATGTTTCGGGCAGGGCAACATTGTGTCTTCTGCAGGGCTGACCACTTGGTTGGCACTTAGTAAATAACAATATAAATCATCAGGAAAGAGGGTACCACAAAGGCAGATGTGCTCACATATACCCTATCTGTTCTTATAAACTTTTTTGGGGGGTAGGCGGGGGGTTGTGGATGTGTAAATAAAAATGTGTAAGAATAAAAAAGTTGTTTATCTTTAGTTAATAAACTAGCTGGGGAAATTGTTTCATTTATAAAACATCTCATCTACAAACCAAAGTTATTAAACCCTTCTCGGTCACACGAATGATAAATGAAGATCCAGCTACAGAAACCTTGGCACATATGCAAGTATTCCAGCCCAATCTGTTATGTGGCAATTTACCATTTATGTTTCATAGGTCAGAATGACATAGGAAATATAGGAAAAGATAATTGTATTAAGTAGCAGACATTCCCCTACAAAAGCATGCTGCTTTGCCAACATCCTCACAAGACAACATTTCACCAGAAAAGAAGGATAAGAGAATCAACTAAGAATGAGTGAACTTCAAGAGATCTGGGGATTCAGTATGGATAAACATTCAAAAGTTCAGATAATTGTTACTTATCCAAGCTTACGGAGGTTTGCACCTTCCATCTCCAACATCTGCAAAGACTTCTGCTCCCTGTCCTCTCCTCCCCCCAATTTCCACAGCGAAAGCACTATGTACTGTATTTCTTTTCTGCTTTGTGAACCTCTAGGGGGGAAACCACAGAGTGCAGAGAAATCTGAAAGAAGCAGTAACGGGACTTTTTTCAAGCAGTCACAAGTTGTGTAGGAGGTTCCATGAAAGAAAGAAACAGAAACCTAAATAAAGACATGGGGGGATGCTGAAGATAGAACCTTTACAAGATACAGGAATTTAAACAAACTAATGCAAATCTGTAAAAATGAAGAACAAAGAGAGAGAGAGAGAGAGAAATAGTGTAACATTATTTTATTCAAACCACTTCCCAGATTCAGATCTTATTCTGGGGTTGAGCATGACTCGGGCCCATCCTTAAAGCATTATACATCCCACCAAACTTTCTGAACATATTCTATGCATGTTATCTAAATTTACATCTGTACAAAACAAAAAGGGACATTAAGTGCCTTTGCCTAATTCCACAGAGCAAAGTCTGCAGCAGAAGCTGGGAAACAAATTTAGGTCTTGCTATCTTTCCCTATCGAGTGGCCCAGGCTGCCTTTTGTACTAATATATTGGAATTTGGTGAATCTAGTTGTACTGGGAAGAATTATATTATATTCTTATATATATATACACAATTAATTAAAAACTTATAAAACACTGAGGTTCTTGGTTGGAAGTGATTAAACTGTGTACGTGCTAAGTAATGGTATTATATTATTTCAAAATTCATTAAAATAGCACTACTGATGTCCAAAGAATTTGTCTTTTTTATTAAATGAAAGTATAGCCTCTCATCTAGAACTAGTCTGTTCTCTACAGCTGAAGAAAGCTAATGGTACCATAGCAAATGCTGCATACTGTATATTTCAGGAGCCATGATACAGAACTTTTAAACTGGAAAGAGCAGAAATACAGAGATTAAGCAGTAGCTTTAACACACACTCCCTATCTACAATAACAGCTTTGGTCATAATTGGCTGAACTGAGAGAGATACTCAGAAGTATCGCTAAGTAAGGATGTGTAGTGTTAGTCCCAGAATATTAGGGAGACAAGGTGGGTGAGATATCATCTTTTTTTGGACCAACTTCTATTGGTGAGAGAGACAAGCTTTCACAGAGCTCTTCTTCAAGTCTGGGAAATGTACTCAGACGATATGTCTACACTTCAATTAAAAACCCACTGCTGGCCCATGCCAGCTGATGCAGGCTCATGGGCTCAGGTTAAAGAGCTGTTTGATGGTGGTGTAGATGTTCGGACAAGGGCTGGAGCCCAGGCTCTCAGACCCTGCAAGGTGGGAGGGTTCTAGAGCTCAGACACCACAATTAAACACACTGAGCCTGTCTCCTCCTCCCCCTAGGAGCCCAAGTCACCTGGCATGGGCCAGATGAAGGTATCAAACTGTAGTGTAGACGTACCCAGAGCATCACAACAAAATACAGGGTGAAACAGATTGTTTAGCATAAGGAATTAACACATAGTTCAAGGCATCACTCAAGGTGATGTGGCCCATTAATACTCCTCCAGTATGGTGGTGGGGGCAGGGGGATGGCAGGTTGAGGCGGTGGTTGTTAGTAGGTTATAGATTGTTGTAATAAACCATAAATACAGTGTGTCTATTCAGACCATGATTTTTTGTGTCTGCAAAGTTATTAATTTAAGCTCCCACCTCAGCTTTTGAAAGTGTTGTGCAGGTTTCCTTTGAGGACAAGGACTGATAGGTCAGATATAGAGTGATCACTTTTATCTTGTGTGTTTGCACGTGTGTGTGTTAGTTCATTCAAGAGCATAGTGATTATCTGGTTTTACCCACATAGTTGTTATTGGTGTGTTTAGTACACTGGATAAGGTACACCTCATGTTGTAACAGGCATGCGTAGAACACATGGATCTTGAAAGGTGTGTTATGGGGAGTGTTGATCATTGTGGCAATCAAGGTGCGTCTACAGGTTTTGCATCTGTTGTTCTGGCATGGCCTGGTGCTACTTTGAGTTGGTGTGTCTTGCTCTGTAGGAATTTTGCTTCTGATAATGAGTTTGGAGAGGCAGGGGGATTGTTTGAAGGCCAGAAGAGGGGTTTCAAGAAAAATTTCTTTCAGGATGTGGTCATCACAGAGTATGGGTTGTAACGGTTTCCAGTGTGGGACAGTAGGTGACAACTAGTACATATCTGGTTTCTCTCTTTGGAATTATATAATGAAATGTTAATGTCATAAATAAAACAAACAAACAACAAATCATACATTTCATGCTCATTACAGCACCCGTAATCTGAAGAGGAGGGATATTGGGGACTATCCTAGGATTTTGAAAACCTGGATTCCATCCCCTGTACTTCCAAAGACTTCCTGTGTGATGGGCAAGTCACTTAGCCGCTCTGTGCCTCAGTTCCTCAGCTATTTAAAAAATATTATAGTAGCACCTCCCTACCACACAAGGTTGGTAAATCCATGAAATCCATGAAACAGTGGGAGGCACTATTGTGGACCCATAGAAATATGCAAGATAGAATATTCATTTATACTGGAACAAATTTTGAAATGTATTATGCAAAATAATAATAGTAATAACAACAACAGGCACTTAAATACTTATTTTAGGTACTTCTGGTGGGATCCACAAAAGTACTTAGGCACCTAAGTCCCAGTTTTGGCTCCACTACGATCCACAAAATTTCTGTCAAACTCCAGGGGTGCCTAAATTCCCTCGGTGCCCAACTTTTTCACGGTAAAAGTTCCTTCAGCACCTATGTTTCTACCTCTAAGCATGCACACTGCTGCCTCCCTCTCAGTGTCCAGACACCTCACCCCAGAGTGACTCACAAACCAGAGAATCACAGGCATTTGACTGCTTAAGTTGCATGCAAGGCCCAATCCAGTAGATGTGCTCACAAGCTGCTTTCCAGAACGGGTCCCATTCAAAATCCAGTCACAAGAGAAAGAGGTGGTGGGCCCCTTGTAACTTTAGCCATGTGGTTAGATCACCCCTGGGGAATGTGGAAGATCCACATTCAGTTGCCAGAGGGGGAGAAAGGATTTGAAATGGGATCTCCCACTTTTCAGGAGAGTTCTCTAGCCTCGGGTACTCTGATGTGGGGCACCCTGAATTTCTCCTGTTAGAGCTGTTCCGCTGTGGATAATTATTGAAAGAGTAGTTGGAGCAGGGGGACTGGACCAGACCCAGGGTCTCACCTGCCCTAACCACTAGGCTACAGAGTCATTCGTATTTTCTCTGTGTATCTTCGGCCCAATGATTGTTCCTCTGTGGATAAGCACCCCTTGAGCTGATTTCAGCACCTAAATAGGAATCTGGACGCCTAAATAGCCATGTAGGTCCCTGAAATGGATACTCAGTGCCAAGGGGCAACATTTAAAAGTGGTGTTAATCTACTATACAGTATTGGCACTGCTTATGCCACAGCCTTTGGCAGCAGATCTCAGGCACTGGCAGCATGACTTTATGTGAGCGATTGCTTTCAGGTCACATTCAGGTTTCCTAAACCTGCCTAAAGTTTGTAGGAAAATACCATTAGAATACCAGTTTGCAGAAATTTAATATTTTGTATAATGGCCATAAATATAAATGGATTTTCTTAATTTGCATGGACCTTGAAAGAGAGACAGAATGAAAAGTAGAAAGGAGGAGGGAAGAGAATGAGAAAGGGGAGCAGCACAAACAAGAAGAGAGGGACAGAGTGAGACCTAGATATTTTATTCACGTATCCCCTTTCCCTAGCATCAGCTTTGCAATCCCCCACCACAACCCGTCCCAAAGCATTTCACTCTAATTCCTCACACTCCCCTTGAGAAACCTGGGGGCGGAGTAAGCAGCTCCCGAAGGCTCTTCACCCCTCTTTATTTCCCTCATGACCTAGGACACTGCTGGGAGCATCTTCACTCCCCCACCTATGCCTGAGGGAGCAGCAGCATGGACAGCTGAGAAAGGGGAAGTAGGGCCTGCAGGGAGCAGCTGCTCCTCCATGCCATGCAGCATTCTGGAGTACTCCCAGCACGGATCAGGGGAGAAGCAATTTCGGTTTGGGTAGCCTGGAAATAAGCCTCCTGCACTTCACCAGAGCTCAGAGGTATCCCGCAGAGCCAGTGCTAGCCCATTGGGGGCCCTAAACAGGAATATTTCCCCCCCCCCCCACACACACACACACACAATACTAAAGCAGGCATGTTATCATAAAAAGCAAATGGGCGGGGGGGCCTTGAGCTGCTCAGGGCCCTAAGCAATTGCTTAGTGTGCTTATGCCTAGCACTGGCTCTGGGGGAGAACAAAGATTGGCTGCACACACACCCTTAAAACAGGACGGAAGTGATGCATCAGCTGGCTTCTGTGTGGGGTGAAGAGTAAATCCTCAGAGTGAGGAATCAGAGGTTTCTGAACCTAAACGGGAGATTCACTGGAACCTATAAATATTTTGCTTCCTAAACAAAACCATGCAGTTTCACCATGAACAGTTCATAAACCTCTTAGTAGTAGCAGCCTGAGGGGAGGCCGTAAATGAGTCCTTTCTTCCTATCCTGACCAGAGAGTAGCACCCATCCTAGGAGTCTATTGGAAATATATAAATCTATTGAGTAAGGATAAGTATCCTGTTACCAGCAATGGATCGACTACGTTAATAACTTTTGAGCATGCCCAATATGAACCAGGTGCTTCCAGAAGCCTATGCAGCCTGCCTGCCTCAGTTTGAGCTGAGTACTCCTTCAGCTAATACAAAATATGCTCCACCTTTTCTCCAGCCAACTTGATTCTTAGTGCTTTACTAAATGTTCCAATACCTGCATGGAATCACCAAAATGTTTTCTTTCTTAAAAGTCTTACCTAGGATTGAAAGTGGAAAATACAAAGTGAAAAAAATCACTTGGGCTGATTCTTGCTGACAGCTACAGTACGCTGGCGTCACACATTTCTGTGGCATCAGCTTTATGATATTATTCTGCATTTTAAGGCAACTTTCTCTCTTTGGTTGGCAAATGGAGATATAATCACCACTCAGTTGTTACTCTCTAAAATTAAAGGGATTTTTAAAGTTCACAATTGCAGGAGGAAAGGACTAGTTCCTGTTGCTGCAGAAAATGAACTTTGCACATTAAAGAAACCCCATCTCCAATACTATGAGGAACTTCCAAGAGACTGTAGGAAAGCTGCTACCAAAGGTTTAAATGCAAGTTCCTTAAATGCAAAAAGCTGAAAACGTATAAGTCTACTAAAAAAAGCAGAAGTAAAATCAGCTGATGTTTATCTGTAGCACCAGCAGTGTTTGTCAGGGTTTATTTCTGCATTTGAATTGAAAAAGGATGTAAAGGAGTAAAAAAAGAAGGCATGATTATTGCTTCATCTATTGCATGCTAAAGTTCCCTTACTCCATCTGCACTCAATCCTGGTCCCATTAAATATGTTTTTTTCCAGTAACTTTAATAAGCAATGGATAGGGCCCTCTTACTGTGGAGTCGCTTAACTAGAAGTAAACAAACACTGTATATTGCCACTTAACTTTGGGATGAGTAGGTACTAGATCCAGACAATTAGCTCAATTATCAGGGAGTCAGAGTCTATTAACTTGACCTATTAACTTTAATTAGAAAAAGAGAAACAAATAGTATTATTCTGTGGCCAGGATAAGTTTCCAGGATGGGGAAAAAGCCAGCCCACAAAGAGTCACGTTTCTTCGCAATGCTACTGCTTTTGCTATTGCCATGCTCAAATCTGAAGCTCACATTTAATAACCATCTTCACCAGCTTTTACTTCTGGCTAGTCAGCATTGCTTGCCGTAACAGATGCAGAAGTTCATTGTTTCACAAGTAGATGGAAATCCCAGGACACATATAACTACTTAATATTCTAGTGGACTGGAAAACAGGTGAAATTATATGAGTATTTTAGGATTTTTTTTCTTAAACACTATAGCAATGGTAGACCCTTGTAGACAAATCAGGCTTTGATCCTCAAAGATATTTCAGTGCCTAAATCAAGGGAAGTTAGGTGCCTAAGTACCATTAAGGATCTGGGCCTCAGTCACTAGTATTTATCTTTTCTTTGCATGAATAGCTTTGCTGAGCACAGCACTAGGCATACCTTAGTAAATACAATTTGCCTATTGGTTACTGAACCATGTCAGTATGCAGCTGGATGAATTGTACAGGAAGATTGCTGTGCCCACTTGAACATCACAAATTCAAGTATTATATTTCAAACTGAAGCTAAATGTTCACCTAGCTCACTCCTGCCTTCAGCGCTGAGCAACCTATTAGAACCACAGAAACCTTAGGGAGGATGAGGTGTTCACATACACGATAACATACAGATCATAAGACTCTTCTAAACCCACTTGAAATGCTGACGGGTGGGGAGCAAAAGGAGCAGCTACCTAGCCCCACCGGCGGCCGGGGGGGCCCAAAAGGGACAGGGATGTTAAAGCACTGACGCGGCAGTGCTTTAAGCAAGGTCCTTTTGCCGCAGCAGCGCTTTAAAGTAAGGCAGTAGGGGCCGGTACAGGCAGCCACTTTTTACCAGTACACTGTACCGGCTGGTACCACCTTACTTTCACCCCTCTCTCCAGGTATTTGTTGCTAAGTAGTCCACTCAGTTCTCCCTAAGTTCAAGGGTAAAACCTATCCCTGACATAAGGCCATTGACATCAATGGATTTATATTGGGGATTAATCTAGCTGAATATTGGTTAAAAGCTTTAGTGTCTGGAACAAAATGAAATAATGAAAACTGCTGTCTTCAGAAATCATACAGAAATCATGTGACAGCAAGAGTGGATACTGAGGCAAAGAGTTGTAAAGACTTCCCCTTGGCCCCGTTCAGATAATTATCGTTAACCATGTAACACATTGTCTCTGGGTGAATCCAAACACTTTTTGTCAGGTGGATCCAAAAAGCCCCTTCGGTTTTGCCCCAAACCTGTTATTTTGGCACCGGCCAATGCAATGGCATCAGGTACTTTATTTTGTTTTGAAAATGTAACACAGCTTTCATGAAGATCATGGCATGGTTACACTCTGACAAGTGACCATAAAGAAACACTGAAAAGTTCCACAGTTATTGTTTGCCATTGGTTTCCATCTCAGATTTGCTCTGTGTTTTACTGATCTCCAAAATAGATATTTGGTATATATACACATCATGCAGACTGTCAAGCTGAAGGTGGATTCAGGCAGTGGACCACAGTATGAGGAGCTCTGCTGCCTTTTATTAACTGCACTGACATCATTGCAACATTCACATGTGGCATTAGTATGATGTAGCATGATATCATGATGCTATGTTATGTGAGAATAGTGCTTTGGCTTGAACTCATTAACTTTTCAAATCCAGAGGGTTACATGCTGAAACTGCCCCCCCCCCCCCCCCCAAAAATGCATGTGTTGACCACTCAGTGAAGAGATTTGGCAAGGATCCAACTGAATGTAATGAGAATGTCAGTGCACCAAGAGGTTCTGGAGACATAATAAATTACATGGATTTATAATGCTTTTGATTTTGTTTTACAATGGGTGAAGCCAGAGGTATCTATTATTGGCAGCCCTGGCCACAACAGCTGTTTCAAAAATGTTTAGACAAACTTTACAAGTACACATAATAAACTCAGGTATTTTATTTGTACAGCTGAGATATGCATTGCTGTTATTGCTCAGTGAAAGAGAATAAGGCTTCAAACTTCAACAGGTGTATATAAATTGTGTGGTTTTCATATAATACATGAATTTCAATGAAGTTCCTTTGATCTCCTCGGCTGTTGCTATAGGCTGTTGGTGCCTTTTCTAACCATTGGGGTTACACTAATTGTCCCATCTCTCAAAGGAAAAACAGGAGATCTTTCATGAGGAAGAAAATTAGCTTTCTAAAACATCCATAATACTGCATGACTCTAAGGGATATATTCTGAACTCAGTTATATAAAGCCACAGTAACTTGACTTCAGTATATTTACTCTGGATATAAACTGGTGTCAGAGAGACCCAAATTTCAAAACAAGAGCTTTAAACATAGCTTGAAAAGTTCGTTGTTATAGAGGAGCTGAGAGAAGAGACCAGGCTCACTGCAACCTAAAAGAAAAAATAACTTTTATAGTTTGTATTAAATATTTTAAATCCTTAGGTGGTCCTTTACAACCAGAACTATTGGAATTCTAAAAGAACCTAGAAAAATGTATATGCTATCTTTGCAGAAATTATAGTATTTATCTGGTCACCCAGTTGCATGATGGAGAATTAAATTTTCTCAAGCAGTTCAGTGACAAATATCGCTTAGCAAGTAACAGCATCATTGCCATAATGCAATTTTATGATATTATCATATGGCTGATTAGACTTGATAGATTCCATCTGATAGGCTATTCTGTTGTGAGATGCTAACTGGTGTCCCTCTGGATCTGATGTGTCTGACTGAATCTGATGTGTCTGCACAGCCATTCCAGTATGTGGAATATTGATTTCCACCACCTCCTTCAGCTGGTGGAAGGGCAATTGATTCTCACCTCCCTCATAAATTGCCATGATGTGTAACTGAAGTAGCTCCAAATTTCCCTGACTATGTGTAGTGGTGCGGGACTCACCCACACGGCACCTCCTGCTGGTTGTCCAGAGAATTAGCTTTTTCCAGCCTGGAGCACCCTCCGCAGGCTAGTGCCTCACTGCCACTGGCCCCCACATCCCTCCCAGAGCCAGTGCCCTTTTGTCTGGCTGCTGCCCTCTGGCAGTACCCCCTCAGTCTGGGTCTCCCCTCCCAGGGGAACCCCCACCTTGCCTCAACTTATGGGCTACTGCCAGTCATCATCAAGCCCCCGCTCCCTGGGATAGACTGCAGTCTGTAATAGCCAGTCATCATAGGCAAGGGAGGTTTGGACCTGCTGCCTTTACCTAGCCCCAGGCTGCCCCTTCGCAGCCTCAGAACCTGTTTAGGCCCCGCAGCCTGGGGGGTTTCCAGGCAGGAGCTCCCCAGCTCCTCTTGCTTTCCCCTGGCACTGTCCCACCTTCGGTCCCTGTTTAGCTCCCAGGCAGCCAGGTCCTTCTCCCTCTCTACATTCAGAAAGAGACTGCTCTAGGTCCACTGCCCTCTTATAAAGGCTAGCTGGGCCCTGACTGGGGCATGGCCGCAGCTGTGGCTCTTTTCCCAATCAGCCGAGGCTTGCTACTTTCCCTGGCAGCTGGCCTCTCTCAGCTTCAGCCCTCTCCCAGGGCTGTTTTTAACCCCTTCAGGCCTGAGCAGGGTGATCACCCTGCTACGCTACGGTACATACCTGCTGTGTTTCTGCAGCTGTTGCTCTGCCTTAACATCAGAGGCAGCTGTCCTGACACATTATTTTTTTCAAACCCTACTGCCCATTCATTTTCTGAATTTTTCATAGTGCACAATGCAGTGGCTGTGACTTATGTGGGTGCTGATAGATGTGGTTCTAAAGGTTTTGATATTTACCTATCTAAGGTACTTATTTTTCCCTCATTCCCATAGCCTCTGAACACTTCACAGTCTTTAATGTATTTATTCTCACAACATCCCTGTGATGTAGGAAAATGCAGTCATCCCCATTTTAGAGATAAACCCCAACCAAAAGAAAATTAATTCAGACACAGAGGCACAGATCATCAAGGATATTTGGGTGCCTAACTCTTATTGATATCAACTGTGATTTAAGTGGGAGTTAGATGCCTAAATATCTTTTAGGTTCTGGCCCAGAGAGACTATGTGGCTTGCCCGATTACACAGTACGTTTTTAGAGGAGCAGGGACTGGCCCCAAGGTTTCTCAAGTCCTAGGCTAGTTCCCTATTCACTGGACCATCCTTCCCCATAATATCATCATTCCTTTCAACTGTCAGCATAGCTAATCAATGGCACACATCAAACTACTAGGGGGAAAAAATCTCCTAGGCCATGATTTCTGCTTGACTACTTTACAGGAGATATACTTACTTCTGCTGATGTAACGCAACGGAAACCTCTTTTGGGGTACAAGTCCAAGAGGGGCCTCTCTCAGTGCCCTCTGTAATGTCTCTCTGTTTGTCCCTGCTCTGGACTAGAGCAGTGCCCCAGGGCTCCTTCCCTGGAGGCAGTGTCTTTGCCCTCTCAGGGCCTTTCTGGCCCCAGCTCTTCAGCTGGGCCACTACAGTTCAGTTCCCCTTCTAGGGGGCCTCAAAGTCCAGGCCACTTTCCCAGTGGCTGGGGGGAGGAGGGGAAAAGACCCAGGCCCGCCCTCTACTCCAGGTCTCACCCCAGGCACCCTATAGATAGCAGCCATCCATAATGTCCCTTTAAATAAACTGTGTTGCTGCTATAATTCCCTGGACCACTTCCCCATGGCTCCTGCACATTATTCCTAGGGTACGGTTGCCAACTCTAACTGAAGCTATTCTGGGAGATTTTTTTCCCCCAACATGACAATGTCCTTTTCTTTAAATATCCTATTAAAGTCTCCCAGATTGCTTTCAATAGTCACTGGGAGATTGATGCCAATTCTGTGAGACTCCAGGCCAAGCTTGGAGGGTTGGCAACCCTAACAACCTAGGGCCTTGTCCTTGGGGCATCTCAGTAGCCAACCTGGAGCCCCATCCACTCTCCTCCAGCTCTAGTGAGGAACTGAACTCGGTCTGGCCCTGTGGCTCTTCTTATACTGACCTGCTGAGCCCTGATTGGCTGCTTCCCTTACAGCCACTCTAGGCAACTTGGAGGACCTCTCTAGAACCCTTTTCTGGGATGGGCTGTGGGAGGGCCACAAGGGCCTCCAGCAGTGGTCTCCAGGGCCTAGTCCACCCCATCACAGGTGGCCATAGACTCCTTGCTGTCTGAGGTATCCTCAGGAATAGCTATTTGAAGAGTTGATTCTTCTTAATGGCCATCAAGCTTGAATAGTCCATCACAATGGGCTGGCAAGACTGGCATGTAAACTACCTTGTGGGTGTCACCTCAAGAACAAACACATCTGAGATACAAATACATAGCCAATATTCATAACTTTAGATACAAAGATGATACATCGATGTAACCAGAAGAATCATACTTGATAGATTGTAACTTTACTATTGACACATTACATGATACACTTTTATAAGATCTGTTGCAATTGTATAACAATGGCAGCAACAATGATACAAATGGTCATTTTCAATCATACAGCATCTCAATAGGTACCTATCTATAGATACATACTTTTTATGCTTCATTTTTCTTTAGCTGTTAAAGTGAAAGACTTTTAAAGCTAACTGTTGAATTTATTACTGGAATAACACATGATAAGATCTAGCCATTTTCCTACTGCACCAATATGCGAATCATAAGGTACAATAAAAGGGAAAAATCGAATAGTTAAACTGAATGTCTTACAAATGTGTTTAGCGGCCCTAAAATGGAAGTAAATGGGTGAAAATGCATTCTGTGCTTCGTGAACAGTGCAACGCTATTTGCAAAAATTTCTATAATAGAAAACCAATTTTTTTCTTGAATTCACACAACTTCCACATAAAAATTCTGCTCAAATAGACATTTGTGGTAACGTAACATTATTGTTTGTTCAATTACTTCAGCTCAGAGAGAGAGAGAGAGAGAGAAAGAATGGCCTAATAAAAATCACTTCTGTCTTAGTTGTTTTCCTAACATTTTTTGTGCTTGCATAAATGAATGGCGTATAGGGTGATAAATGTTGTGGTCAAAACTTAGCTTCAGAATCTCTTGGCAGCTATATCAGTGCTTCATTTGATAAAGAGCTGATGCCTGAGTCCAACATTCTTTTTTATGCATACAGTATCGTAACCACATTAGCATGGGAGGATTTCATAATAAATCTATTTTGGTACATTTTGCATATGTTGTAATTTTTTCATGAAAACTAAGCCAAATAGTAATTTTACTTTAAAAATTGAGCAACAAACTCACATGCACTCTCATCTACCTAAGAAAAATAAGTCACTTTAAGCTTTTGGTATCTGTACCACCATTCTGCTTCTACTGAATTCGATGGGAGTTTTGCCAGCATAGGGACTTTGGGATTTGGCCATTTGTAACTAAAACAATTTTTTTCTCTAGAAAATCTCTCAGTGATTATCTGAGACAGAAATTTCTAAAATGTCTTGTATGTAGTAGGACAAATTCTGAAGTGAAGCCAATGGGAGTTTGCCTGAGTAACAACTGAGTAAAACTTTCAGACTTTGACCTATTAGTGGTAGAGGTCATCGTAGGAAGAAATATGCAATTCTAAATATGACTAATACGATTTTAAACAAGTAGTATGTTTTTGGATTTTAAGGCATTATTGTGCTCCCACTCTTCAATGGTGTAAATCTGGAGTAATTCCACGGAAGTCAGTGGCACGATGCAAGTGTTAAACTGGTATAAGTGAGACAGTCACATTCATAGTTGAGTGGTGCACATTTTTTGTGAGATTTATTACATTTCTGTTAAATTCATATTGCTGCCAGGGTAATGCTAACTGTAGTTAAATGCTTGAGTCTGTTTATGTGTGAAGGTATATCTCCGTTTAGAAATCTGAATAGAATAGCCTTGACACCTTTTCTGCCAGTGCACTTCTACAGGGGAATTCACAGGCTCCAGCTCCCAATTGGCTTCTGGGCAGAGAGGCATTCTTGTGAAATGTTTAGATTTTGTTGAACAGCATTTTCCAACAGAAAAAACATTCTGTAGGAATATTTTCAACGAACTCTAGCAAATAGTACAGGGACAGGCTGATCTTGATCAGAGACTCTCAGTGCTACCGTAAAAATATAGCATTTCCTGTGCAAAGTAGCTGCAGGAATACTGAAACATTGAATTGATGCCATTGGTAACATTCCCACTCTTATTTTGCTTTGGTTTAGATTACTGGTGATTTTAAAATCTCAACACAATGTGATGATAGCCAACACTAAAATAAAACAGGGAGTTAAAGCCAGGGCTGGTGCTAGCTTTTTGGCCGCCCCAAGCAAAAAAACCAAAAACGGGTGGCCAAACTGCCGAAGGGCGGCCCACAGGGAGGGCAGTCAAGGTGGCTCGCAGGAGGGTGAAGGGTGGCGCCCACCCACTCCGTCCACCCGTGGGCAGCCAGGCACTGCAGCCCGCTGGCAGCTGGGCAAGAGGGGCTCCCCCCTCCAGCCTGGGGGTGCCTCTCCCGGCCAGACAGGCAGAGCCCCTGGCTCTGCAGGAGGTGCCGGCTCAGCTGCTCCTTTAAAGGCGGCTCGGCAAGGCCGGGCTCAGAGCAGCACGGGAGGCGGAGGCTGGTGCAGGCAGCAGGGACTGGCGCGTCCCGGGGAGCCCGGTGGCACAGTGGCGGAGATTGCTAGTTCCTGTCCCCCCACCTCCCTTACAGGGCTGGGCTGGGACTGGTGGAGCATGGAGAGCGGAGCTGCAGACCGGGCTGCTGAAGCTTAAAAAAAAAAAAAAAGAATCACGGCAGGGCGGCCGGAATGTGCCTCCCCAAGAATCCCCGGACTGCCGCCCCTTACAAGGTGCCACCCCAGGCACGTGTTTTCTTGTCTGGTGCCTGAAGCTGGCCCTGGTTAAAGCTTCATGCATTAATTTCCTTGTGTCACTCTTTTGGGGCTCAATTCCCATCTATATGCCTTGGCAGGTTCAGAGGTATGGACCCTGTAGTATATTTGCCAGTTAAAAGAGAAAAGAATATTAAAAGGGGTGTGAACCAATGTACCAACACAACTGCATTGCTTTAAGAATGGATGTGATAAATACACTCATGAAAATTTGAGTAAATTGTACATCACAATATCAGGGTAAATGTCGCAATCCTTGATCCTGTGGGGACTTAAACATGCTTAATATTATGTACTATGAGTAGCCCCACTGAAGCCAATGAGGCTATTCGCAATATGCAAAGGTAAGCATGTGTGTAAATCTTTGCAGCAGGGGGGCCTTAGTGGGCAGATATACCCATCCCACTATTTTTGTATAGGAGAGACTATGTCATCTGATATGTCAGTTTCTATTATGCTTCTAAAAAAGATACCACAGAATCAGCCAATAATTTTTCAGTTGCCAGGGGAATTACATCTGGAAGCAATAATGTACTGCAATGGTCCATGTTACCTGTAGGTAATGGGGAGGGGGAAGGATAAGTTCTCATAGCACATGTTCAGGGAACTAGTGAATGTATTTAACTACTTAGGAAGTTCTAGGCAGTGTGTTGTTTGAATAATTTTCTAGGGATTTGCTGTAATATGCATCAGCCACTCTGACACATTATCTCTTGGAGCACTGTCAGAGGAGGAAGTTTTGAAAAGAAATTCAGCTGCAGTGATTAAAAGAATCATTCACACTAACATAAAAGCAGGTATCTGGAGATTTAGCACAGCCCTGCCACGCACCATTGAAAAGAAACCCATGAAAGGGCGAGGATTTCTACCCACAATCTATAATTAAAAAGACACTGTCAAAAAGCTTGTCGCCCTTACTGGCCTATCAAAATTTAAAAAAGATTATTCAAAAATTAATTATAAATAGCTGCCTTTCACAGCGTTATGGTTGGTGGTTGATTAAGAGAAAGAACTACAACAAGGGAGACAAGAGTTTGGGCGTAAATCCTCTTTCAAGGATAATGCTACAGACTCCCAGATAGAAAAGTGCAGGGAGGAAAGGAGCATTCTTCAAAGCATCCATATTACTTCTGGAAGGAAACTACTGCTGAGAAAGTTGTGGAGAAATTGTTTTGTTGAAGCTTATCTGTGTCTTCACAGCTCTCATTCTTTTTATGATTATATTACTGAACAATAATGCTGCCTAATAGCTTCTCATCTAATTCCTTCTCGCTGGTGAAATTCCAACAAGCAATTTGCCCTCTAACAATCCTTTCTCGCTCACTAGAGTATGCTGCTCATACCCTAATGCCTGCTATAAGGGACTACATAAAAGAATGGGCTCCTATTATGTACTCTTTCATCCCCTCCTGCAACTGAATCTCATTAACTCCTACAGTGTTGGCATTGCAGTTTTGGATCCATGTCATTTGTTAAATTCATGCAATAAAAATCCCTTTAAATGTGATTTTCTTTTAATAAAAATGCATTCTAACATTCATAAAGATGAAGTGTTGTAATCATCCCTTAACCAGATTTGGAGGCTGGTTGCCAAACGATAATACTTGTCAGTAACAAAAATATGCAATAGAGTGTCCTGGGCAACATTATGCAAATTGTCATAAAGACATCAACATATGAGCCAACTCCTGTCAGTATATCTACTAAGGCCAGATTGTACTGGGGCCTCTAGAGCTGGGTGGGGAGGAAGACACAAAGAGACTGCTCTGCCCTTGCAATCTCAGACAGAGAAGAGGGGCCATTCCATCACCAGAAGCAAGATGGTCAGGCCAAGAAGGCCAGAAGAGCTGCTTGGCCTACGGACTCGGATGAAACACAGGTTTCACAGAGATAGTGAGGATCCTGAGGGGAACTATGTTCAGAAGTCTGTTGTTTTCCATCGATCTGTAACTCACCTGTGCTTTTTAAGAGTAAACGTATGTGTCAGAGACCAGGACATGGGTGATCATGCCTAGTGGTTAGAGCTGGAGTTGGTAGCTAGGAATCGAGGCTGAAGATTAGAGCTGGAGTCAGAATTCAGATGCCAGAGCCAAGGGTCAGAACCGAAGACAAAATCAGGTGTCAGAACCAGGTTACCTGGAGTGAGGCAAGGCAGAAGCAGGGCTGGGTCTCAGGTAGGACTGGGGCTGGGAAGAAGCAGGCACAGGAGCTATCACAGCTATGACCAAACACTTTGAGACACTGCTGAACTGCTGCTGCAACTGTCGGGCTTAAGAGCTGTTTTGCTGACCTTTCTAACCACCCGGGTGAGGTGTTCTATTCCATCTGGTGGTCTAGTGCAGAGGTTCTCAAACTGTGGTCCGTGGACCACCAGTGGTCCATGAGCTCCATTCAGGTGGTCCGCGGATAGTTCCCTAAAGTGTGCGCCTGGGTGGCCGCACATGAGAATGAAGGGCCACCCACCTAATTAGTGGAGACATGCAGATGTGGCTCCACTAATTAGGTGCCTGGACCCTGGAGAAGACGCACATGTAAGGTGAGGTGGTGGCCTTGGGGGGAATAGGGGATAGGTGGGAGGGGAGAGTGGGGTGAGAAAAGGGGGTGGGGGGGAATTTGTGATGTGCAGGGCTGCAGCGGCCAGAGAAAGAGCCAACTTTCCCCAGCTCCGGGGCTACGGCTGCTGGGGAGAGATGGCCCTCCTTCCCAGCCTCAGCTCTGTGGCGTCTGTGGCAGGAGAAAGACCCTCCTCCTTCCCAGCCCCAGCTCGGAGGCTGCCGCGGCGGGGGAGAGAGGACACATCCATTGCATCAGAAAGGTAAGACTACTGATATTAAAATATGAGTTGTGTGCTTTTATTTGTAGAACAAATTATTATTATTTATTATTAAGGGTTTTTTTATATAGTGTTTTTATCCAAAGTACTTTACAATAGTTGGCTAACGGTACAAACAACATTTGGAAAGATCATTAAGTGGTCCACCGAGACTCTCAGCAATTTGCAAGTGGTCCACACAAAAAAAAGTTTGAGAACCACTGGTCTAGCGGGTGCAGCACAGCTGTGCTCATTAGGCTCTCAGGAGACTGAGCAAGCACAGCTGCAGGACCTTATTCCTGACAGTACCCACACTTCAGAGGCACCATCTTGGCATCCCCAGACCCAGCTTCTTGGAGTCGGCTCTGTGAAAAGTTCACAACAGATTCAGGGCATGGATGCATTGCACCAGTTCCCAGGACCGTTTGTTCGGGCCCTAACTCTCTCAATCCACCAAGTGTTAGTGTTGTCCTCTAGTAAGTCAGGAGTCAAGGATTAGTCACGCTATGTACTCATCTTGCTTTTGGATGATGGTGGGGGCGAAGGTCTGGAATAGTGAAGGAAGGGATTCTAGCTATATGGCTGCAGGAAAGTGACATGAAACATGGGGTGAATCTTCAGGGATTTAGATAATTGTAATTTGAATGGGTTGATCTGTGCATCAATCTTGAAAAGGCCCAGGTATTGGTAGTTCAGTATGGCCAAGGGGAAATTCAATTTAAGAGTGTGGGTGGACACCCAAACCTTGTCTCCTACAGCAAGGTCAGGAGAGGCCTGACAGCCCTGGTCAGTGTGATGCTTATAACTTTCTTACCGGTGTGTAATTGCTCCTTGAGCTCCTTCTGAACTTGGCAGAGATGGATAGCTAGTTCTGCAACAGTGGGTGCCAGGGATGTTCAGATGAAAGCGAGGATGAAACCTGTAGTTGGCCATAAAAAAGGGTGTTTAATATGTGGAAGCATGGGTGACATTATTATAAGCAAATTTGGCATACAGAAGCAGAGACAACCAGTCATCCTGATGATAATTCAGGAAGCAGCAAAGATATTGCTCAAGAATCTGGCTGACGTGCTCCGTCTCTCCCTTAATATACAGATGGGGGGAGGGGGTCAGTCCTCAGAACCCTTAGAAATTCCTACCAGAACCAGGAAAAGAACTGAGAACCACTGTTTGACACAAAAGCCTGTTGATAATCTGTGGAGATAAAAGATGTTCGCCAAGAAGAAGAGAGCCGTTTTTTGCACTGTGGGGATGGAACAGCATGGCACAAAGTGTACCACCTTGTTTAAGAGATCGACCATGACAAGATCGGTATATGCCCTGGGAATGCAGCAGCTCCATGATGAAGTTGATGGGTATGGTAGCCCATGGCTGAGATGGAACGGACATGGGCTGGAGAAGGCAAAGTGGTTTTGAGCACGGACATTTGGTCTGGGTGCAAAGGTCACAGGAACTTATGTAGTTCTTGACTGAGGTGTGCAAGTTTGGCAACCAGAAACTCTCCGCAACTAGGGTCCAGGTCTTGAGAAGGCCAAAGTGCCCCGCAAGGGGCATGTCATAACTTCAAAACTTGACTGTTCCTCTTGTGTGTATAGAGCCCTTATGGCAGAGAACCCCACACTGAACCTGAACTCAGGGGATGGAGAGGAGCCAGCATTATCCAGGTCTGACAGATCCGAATGGTGAAGGTATCACTAAGCAACAAAGGATGGATTGACATCAGTAGGCTGTTGTCTACTGTGACATTCAGCTCTACCCCTTGGCTCTGGCATCTGGCCTCTGACTCTGGTTCTTATCCTCAGCTTCAATTCCTGGCTACCAACTCCTGTTCTAACCGCTAGGCATGACTGCCCATCTCCCATCCCTGGCAGTCTGAGCAGCTCCAACCAAAAAAGGGAACAAGAGTTGGTAAGTGGTCCAGCCCAGTGACTAGTATGGATTCCTCCCAGCCAGAGATAGCGGGTGCCTTACAGACCCTGTAGGTTCAAGTGTCCACCCTGCATGTGCAGACTGTGGCACCACAAGGGACAAGCAACACCATCCCCAACTCTGACCCCCATCTCTGTGAGCCAAAAATTCCCCTGCCTGACAGCTTGAATGGTGATAGTGACAAATTTAGAGGGTTTTTTAATCAGCATTGGCTCCTGTTTCTGCTTGTCATTCTCCATGGACCAATCTGGGGTGGGACTGATCAGCCTGCTGATCAGGGAGGCTCTGGCCTGGGCATCCCTACTCCTAGAGAAACCAAACCCACTCGTGGGCCAACTTGAGAACGTCATTCAAGCCATGGCTTTGATCTTTAATGATCCAAGTGAGGAGTGTACAGCCAAAGCCACCCTTCAGGTGTTGCTGCAGGGGCACTGACCTGTTGCGAAGTATGCTGTGAAGTTTTGCTGTTTGGTAGCAGACACTGAGTGGAACCACACCACACGGCACTATCATTTTTTGCCAGGCCCACATTTTCTTATTTAAACCTTGTTTTTCTCCCCATTGCTGTGTGAAAGACCCACACAAACAACAGGGGAACCTGTCTAACTAACTGCCCAACAGGGGAAAACAATAAAACTGACTACACACGAAGGGTGAGATTCTCAACCACCTGGTGAGTGTCTGGAGTGGCATGAAGGGGCCTAAAAACCACACACACATGGTTCTGGCGGGGGAAGAATGGCTGCCTTCTAAGGACCTCCTTGATTTGCAATCCCTGTTGTAGGAAATGGGCTGGGAACGACATGTCAAGGACAGGCCCTCAGCATGCAGCACTGCAGAAATTCTCGGCTGCGCTGCTGACCTTGGGCAGCTGGGGACAGGCTGTCATAACATAGCCAGCTTCCCAGTGCTGTCTAAATTATGTCAGGGGCTACTCCTGTCTACAGAGCAGCCCATAACTGGAAGAGCACAAAGGTGGCTTAAAGCCACCTTAGCCCCTCTCCTCCATAGCCAGAAAGTTCTGTGATATGTCTTAGAGGTGCAACACAGAATCTCACTCAAAATGCAGTCAAATGCAGAAAGTGGAGTGTCCCTCACAACAGAGAAGAGGGAGGACTCAGGTGCTGGGCAAACACAAACATTAGTGTGCCTGGATTCTCTAGCACTCACAGACTAAGGAACACAGCTTGTGCGGCACAGGTCCTTTATTGGTTCTCCCTAAGGCCCTCACTATGCAATTACTTGTTCCCATATTTAACTTTACAAACTGAGTAGTCTCATTGAAGTCAACAGTAACTCCCATCGACTTCAGTAGAAGCAAAGTTAAGCCAGCACCGGGCTTTTAAATTCCTAACCACAGAATTTAGATGTCATGGGGCCACAATACCTAGAGTACTTTGCCTTTAGGAAACAGCAGGGCTATTTTAAATTCAAAAGCAGTTTGAGTTGTGTGGGTCATTTGGATTTTGCTTTCAGGTGAAGTTCATACATGCAATTTAATGTAGTAAAGTATCCAGAGAACTGTTCTGTAGAGAATTATATATAGGAACAGAACAGTGCAGTGTCTAGGTCACCTCTCATGTATTAGCAAAGTGGAAATTTACAATTTCACTAAACAGATTGCTTGGGATTTGTGTTAGGGTGACTGAAGGTGGATTTTCTTTGGTCTGGGGATGAACAATTTGGAAAAATTGGGGCACAGTGTGGATGCTCAGTACTCAGGGTTGTTCAGGACTTCATAGATGTTCACTACTATTTTATAGGAACAGAAAATAGGGCATCTTTTTTATAAAAAAAAACAACATAAGTTATTTCATGGAAAATAAGGTGGTTCAGAAACCCTATTTAAAAGGTTGTTATATTCAGTTAGGCTAGACAAAACATATTCATACAAGAATCCCACTTAAGAGACTCTGAAGCAGTAAACTTGAAAAGAATAAAAGCAAGCCTTTTTTTTATAGTCAATGACAGTCTAAAGGCACAATGATACTAATTAAAAGAAATGTAACTTTTCAATTTAGGAATCAAAACATAATGAAAAGCATAGATTTTGTGGCTTTTAAAAATCTAAACGCTGGGTTCAGCTAACATAGATATATATAATCTCCACCAAACTTCTTTATAAATATTTGATCCAAAACCCATTATAGTTAATGGGATTTGGATCAGACATTAAATGAAGTTATAATAACAATAATAATTTATTATTAATACCTACCTTGTATAGAGCACCTATCATCAGTAGATCTCAAAGTGTTTTACAAAGGAAGTGAGCATCATCATCCCCATTTTATGGATGGGGAAATTGGGGTATGGAGAAGTGAAGCATTCAGCCCAAGCTCACCCAGCAGGCTAGTAACAGAGTCAGGAATAGAACCCATGTGTCCTGAATCCCAGTCCGGTGCTCGATCCACTAGGTCATACTTTTCTGAAGTGAGATCAGAGTTCACAGGTAAATCAATACTGCAGGATTCATGGGGTTGAGCAATGAAGACAGACTAGATGATTTGAGAAGTTCCTTTCAAGCTTAACTGGGAATCTATATCATGACAGAACAAGCCAGTCGGAAGAAAGGATGAGTGAATCCATTTCAATAAATGAGATAGCACACTTTTTACCTCCCCACAAGCTACAGTCTGTTTTTAGAACGGAACCTTGTTGAAAATTCTGAAGTTTGTATTTGTTTGTGTTTTTTTAGTTAATTGCTTTCATTTTTGCCTGTTGTTGCATTTCTAGTTTGGGGATAGAAATGCAGCTGCAGGGAATCTCATGAGAAAACCTACTGTGAACTTTACAGCACAATTTTGCAGACTCAAAAGACCAAATTCAGACCAGCTGTACATCAACTCCATTGAAGTCGAAGTGTTCAGATCATTCACATACACTTCCAAACAATTTTTTCCCCCAAGACTTTTGTAGAAGACTGAGGTTCACCTACTAACAGTTGGAAGCTTATATTGGGCCTTGTCAGTGGCAAAATTGCTGTTGACAGCAGAGGACGTAGGATTGGAGATGCCATGCTAAAAATATATATTACTTTAATTTGTATGGTCTTTGGTATCACAATAATCTAAACACAATTATTATTGATTACGTGTACTGCAGTAGCACCTATGAGCCCCAGTCATGGACCAAGACTCTACTGTACTAACTGTACAAACAGAATAAAATGATGATCCCAGGTCTCAGACTTGATTGGACCTGTTATTTAATTACAGCAGTGCATAATAGACTGTTGTGTTTTCAAACAAGGAAGAAAAGCTAATTTGCTTATATCTGTGACAGTGGAATCAATTCCATATCTGTTCTCTTGCTTTAAAGATTTTGGTAGCAGCTTATATGAATTTTCCAAAATTGCATCTTACCTGTTGTCAGTGCTGACTTCTGTAGTTAAGTACTTTATGTGCCATATATGTTTTAGACTATAAAATGTTTCTCCTATGAAAATTTCTGTTGTAACAGACTTGAACAAGATTCAGTGGAAAGAACTGAAAAGGCTGGTGAACCAGAATACCGACTGGTTTGCAGAGAATATTTATTTTTCGTACCTCCTGCAGTCAGATCTGATCAAGTTTCCACATTCTAAATTAAAGGCAGATATCTCGCTCAAAAAAAAAAAAGATTTTCTCATTGATGCCAAAGTAGACATGATGTTGCATTTTGCCAGGATATATTATTTCATGTCACAGCATAAGCTGATCTGACATGACATGTGGTGCAATCCAACAAAAATGCATCCAGCATTTTCTTTTCTCTCTCTCTCTTTTTTATGATTAAAAAAAAACAACCTTGCCCACTCTCTAGTGGAGGTGACTGAAGTAGAATTGATTTGGGAGGTTGTGACACTAAGCACCTCTGTATTTCCACCCTACACACTATTTTAATGTTCGTAGGTTCTGGGCATTAAGAGTTATGGATATATACTAGTATTATTATTAAAGTGAGTTTAAACTAGATATGCCAGGGGAAGTTAGCAAACAGGTCTGCCTCAGACAAAGGAATATGTGTTTGAATCTCTGACCAGCCTGATCTTCAGGAAAAGATGGCAAAGGTCTATTTTTACATATTAGGTAAACAAAGCTATTAGGCTAACAAGTGGGAGAAGGAAGAGCATAGAGCTTACTTCGCCACCAGACTCCATGTCACTTTCCTCATAACTTGAATACCCTTCACTTTGAGAGATAACCAACAGAAAAATCCATTTCAAAGGTTTACAAGTCTGTAAAGATGGTGGGGCGGAACTTCAAGTGATAAGCAATTGAATCAACTGATTGTACACAATATGATTGTATTATGAGAGTGTATAGAGTAAGGTCTTTTTTAAAAGCTAATTAAACACTGTGAAGTTTAAATGAGAAAATATGGATACTTTATGCTTACAGTCTCTGACCAAACAAAGGGAGAAACAGGCTTTTCTCCAGCTAGGAGGGAAGGCAGCTATCTACCTCTCTCCAATGAAATTAAGCAAGAAGAGACCAGAAATAATGGAAGCCCCAGTACATAGTAATCGACAAGAGAACGGGAAGACTACAGGAGGGGGGAAACAGCATGAGGTCATCCTGCCTCTTGAACAAAGTCCTTGAATTTTGGAAGATCTATTCAAAGACAAAACTCATCCTTGACATCCATCACTAGACAGACACAAGGGAACAGAGCTCTTGCAAGCTGAGAAAGGGAGATCCTTCAACCAAGCAGGGGTTGAAGTCTCTGGAAACTGAATATAGGTGAGTCAGCTACTTAGGCAAAGACCTTGCACCTAGGAAGACAAGGGAAGGCAGCCTCTTGTACTTCTGTGGAAGGTCCTAACTGAGGGAAAGTCAGCAATGGCTGGGAAGATGAATGACTTGTGAGAGAAACCATCTTGAACAAAGCCTGTACTTTGCTAGATTAAATTTTAGACTTTTAGATGCATGTTTTCGCTTTTAGTTGCTTGTAACCCTTTCAAACTTTAGCCCTTTTACTTGGCATCACTTAACCTATGTCCTATTGTTAATGAATTTGTTTTATTTTTACTATAAACCAACTCAGTGCAGTGTTTAAAGGGAAGGATGTATTTAACCCAGTTAAATTAATATGCTGGGATGTGCTTTTGTGTCTTTCGAGGAACAAACAAACATTATTTCTCTGAACTGTCCAGAAGAGAGCTGGACATTGCAGAGCACATGGTTTTGGGAAAATTCAAGACTGAGAGTGTGTTTGGGGTCATCTTACTGGTTGTAACCAAGGCTGGTGGAAGCCAAAATGGGGATTTGGGGTTGTATATAGGCTGCTGGGGTCAGAGATGCTGAACCAGGGCTGTCTAGCACACAGACACTCCGGGTGTGACCTGCATGCTTGTAGGCTGGGTGTGAGCATCACAGGTTGGAAGGTACAGCAGTGAAGCATTGAGAGGAACCCAGGGTTACAGGGTAGGGGTGACACAAACCCCTTACTAGTCTGGATTGCAGCCGAACCCCATAACAGTGCTCCTATCCCACTTCCCATTTGTGAATATCAAAAGACAGCTCCAGATATTGGCTTCTACTCAACACAGATATTGAAATAATATGGGTATTTCAAGTCAGAGCTGAAATGTACTGGCAGAGTTAGGATAGAGGAAGAGGGTATTCATATTGACTGAAAATGACTGCATTCCTGCCAGTACTTTTAATTTCTCACCTTCAATGTACATGGCCTACATATTGAAAAATAATCTAAAAATATGAACAGAAGAACTTTGTATCCAAACTTGACAGCTGCCAGCAAGTCTGGTAAAAGATATACATAGTCCAGTTTGAGGACAATTCGGAAGAAGAATATTGTTTATCACTAGAAGCAGATGTGGTATTTCTTGAAAAGCTCATAGGCGTTTCTGGATGTGAGGTATTAGCATGCAGACATGTCTTTAGTTTACAGCTTTGTAAAGACCTTCTTCAGCTCAGTTCAACAACTTCCAGGCTGATTGGAATCCTGCCAAAGTTTAGAGTACATTGACACATTCAATCTATCTCAGAACTAACCTCATTTTAGCCTTATCACTGTCTCCACCATTAGACTGATGAGGGAAAAAAGGGCAAGTCTTCTACAGATCAGAGAACAGAGGAATATGTAATTTATCATCTCCATTGTTTATTTTTTCTTTCCTATATATATATATATGTAATTGAATAAAAATATTACATGTGCCCAGACACAATTTGTTTTAAATGTTGCTCTGACCAAACGTCTCTGTCACTTGTTGAGAACTGAATGTTTACCTTCAGCCTACACCGTAAGGGGCAATGTCCAGCTGCACCATACTAAGGGCAGACCAAGAACGGAATTGTAACTTTTGAGAGTCACAATTCTCGTCCTGGCTCCTACTTGCTCCAGGAGGATAATAATCTGCTGCTGGTATATTCCAGTAGCAGATTACTTCCCCTGTCAATCTGGCTAAACCGCACTAGCCAGCACTTTGGTGGTACAGATCAAGGCTTCATTCATTCCCATCCCTTCTGTCCCACTCCACACCCACATGCAGTGCCTTGAAGGAGCTACTCTCCTAGCCATAATATAGGTAGCCCACACAGAGGAGTAAAGGGTCACCTTACAGTCCCTTAGTCCCCTGTGTGACAGTTCTCAGGGAACCCAGAACTACGAGTCACCTTGTTATCACCCGGTCTCCAGTAAGATGGAGACTTGCTTATGCTTAACTCGGTGTCAACTCCCTGACTCCACCAGCCTGTTAGATACTCAAACAATCTCCTCTGGGCCACACTAGCCCTTACTCTGTCTTGCAGGTTAACAATTGGTGCAGCCCAGTCCTCGAGCCCCTTTCAGTCATTCCCCTGTTGTGTTCAGTCCCTTCTCCACTGAACACTCACAGAAGTACCAGGTCTGCTGTCTCCTAGGGAACAGTGTACACCCTAGCTTAAATGATTCCACTCAGGATCACTCCTTGTACAATATTACAGCACTGAGATATATTTATAGTGAAAACAACAAGTTTATTATCTAAGATTTGGGAGTCAAGAGATAGTAGGTAAGGATTGCTAGAGACTAAATGTAATTTAGCAGGCTAACCTTCTGTCTATAGAAGTTTATCTCACCCCAAGTGCCCTTTGCAGCATTTCAGTTAGGCCTGGTCGAGATCCCGTTTTCATGAATGTAAACACATTGTCCATTTACTTCCTATGTGCAGGATAAAGCGGTGTCTTCCTTGCCTTCTCCTTATATCCCCCACAGTCTGTACCCAGAACCAGAATAACATCCCTGTAGCTTATTCACTGGAGGGCTGCCTCCCCGTTGATTTCACATTCCCGCCACCCTCCATTGACTTTGAATGTAAAAGGAGCTCCCACTGTGTTGGCTTACAATGGTTAGTCTACATGCCGACTGAGGTAAACAAACATCTTTTGTCTGGCAGAAAAACCTGTTTGCTAACTCTGCCTGAATACAAACTTTAGGAACATATTTTCAATATACGTACATCACTCCTTACATAGTATCTGTACATACATTTCACAATATTGATAACCAGCGTGATCCCGGATTTCATTTGAGATCTCACATCATATTCTTTGGTGAGCCAGAATGCACATCCCAGGATCAGGATATTCTTGTAACCCTTTTGCCAGCTGGCACTGAAGGCATCACAGGTCACAATGGGCACATACAGGAAGCCACAATCTTGTTCTAAATCAGCATTATGCTCCCAGATCTTTGAGGAATAAAGAGGAAAATGTGCATAATACAAATTTTAAAAAAATCAACAAGTGAACATCTTTAC
This sequence comes from Macrochelys suwanniensis, assembly GCA_033296515.1. Classification (NCBI taxonomy): domain Eukaryota; kingdom Metazoa; phylum Chordata; order Testudines; family Chelydridae; genus Macrochelys; species Macrochelys suwanniensis. The sequence goes on along the minus strand of CM065776.1, from coordinate 131,389,349 downwards.
TAGCACAATGAAATCTTTTCTGTTCATATAAAAAAAGAGGTAAATTGGGGAATAAAATGAAATGGTATATTACTGGAGCAAATTCAGACTTAAAATCATAGTTATTGACCCTGATCTATAAGCCTATCTATAATGCTCATTGGAGCATTGGATCTGCTTAGATAGTATTTATAAACTGGTTCACTGCATATCTATTAGCAGTGGGGCAAAAGCCTCCATGTTGTTCAAACACATGGTGGGTGTAATTTTTATTAACTAGAAAATGGTTACTGTAGACAGAAATCACCTACTGAATTGGTCTTAGGAAGTAGCATTAAAGACACTGTTTCATATGTGCCCAATTTTATATTTGAGCATCATGCTGCTTCCTTTCAGAGCTTAACTGTCAAAGAAAGAAAACTGAAATGACAAATGCTGACCCCAGTTAACCCTATTCCATGTGTTCTGTATTTTAAATCAGCAATTTCTGACAGTGGAGAAACTTGTGAGGAAAAAAATTGCTGGTAAATTAATCCAGATCTTGTTTTTTTAAAGGAGAATATTAAAAGGGAGAGTGGGGGGGGGAGAGCTATTTTAATCAAAACTCCATTAAAATAACAGAACGCAGATGTGTCCCTTCATAATGTAATGTCTGGCATGAACATTCAATGTGGCCTGTTTTATTCCCTAGCCCCAGATTATATTCAATCTATTTTTTAAAGCCTCTGTATACAAATGGAATTCCTATTAGTGCAGTCAGTGTGAGTTGATATTTCTGTAAGGAAATGCTGCATTTTTACTCTTCCACAATCCCTCAAAAGGACACTGCCTTGAGGTCTTATTAGGCATTTGCATTTTACTCCCTTGAGAAATGCATCATATAAATTAAGCTAGCTATTCACTTTTACACATAGCAATAAAAGACAACTCAGCATGTCAGAAATCTGACCATTACATCCTTTTATATGTTCACTCTGTAGCCTTGCAGAGGACAGAGAGCTAGCAAATAGATCCAGAGAAGAGATGTCTTTGAATCTGACAGCTTCCACTTTGTTCATAAAATAATCAAAACTCATTTTGATGGCGAAGGAGAATGAGAGGGCACAAATTCACTAGTTACAGAATGACGCCTTGCTGCTTAGCTCAGAGTAGCTAAGGTTATTCCTCTCTTGGGAGCTTTGAGAATAGAATCTCCTGAACAGGGAGGGATGGAAAAGGATCTGATGACTGCAGCCCAGAACTCAAGCAGAGTGTATCAGAAGACCAGAATATAAAATTCAATTAGCGTCAGATATTGCCCCCTGCACCTTACTCAAGTTGAGAAGTACCTTATCACAGGAATAGTCCCACTGAAATCAATGAGACTGATCATGAAATAAGTTACTATTCAACATGAATAAAGATAGCAGAAGATGGCCCTTACATAGCTCCTTGCTCCATATCCAACATAAAAACACTTCAGTCCAGGTTTCTCAAATACAGAAACCACCCACCCAAATATTAAAAACTAAGGAATTCAACTTTCAAATCCCCTCACAGCAACCAATTAACCAACGTTTACATAAAACACAATCCTCACCTGGTCTCATTCAATACATGTGCATCAGCCAGTACAATCATAAGCAAACAGTCCAGCAAAGTACCGTAACCTCTACTCCTGCAGTGATTCAACCATAAAATGTGAGACAAACTTTTCTACCTATAAGAGAGTTTCTAGTCATCATTGTCCACAAACACTAGAAGTTTGTGCAGCTGTGACATTTTATGCAAATCATTTGATGGGCTAATTTGTATATACGCATAATCTTCAATTAGTCCTAGCCAAAGCAGTGATGGGTTAGGAAATGGAGCTACACAAAATTTGTCATCTGTGGATATCAGGGTAGGAGTGAGGGCATATCCCACATATTCCATACAGCATGAAACTGAGTACCTAGTGGTATTCAGTTTCATGCTGTATGGAATATGTGGGACTAGGTATTCAGTTTCATGCTGTATGGAATATGTGGGACAGTTTATAATACTGTTGATACCAATATTGTAAAATTGCCAGGAATCTGACCAGATATGCCATGTAAGGTATCTGTAAAAATGTTATGATTTGCAAAGTATGATAATCTTGTTTATATGTTTATATCACCTTTGTATTGTAACTTATAGATATGTATGGTATATCTGTATTTCCAAACTGGTGCTGTGCATTTGGGTGACACCCCCAGACAGATTGGCATCAGCACTGCCTAGATGGTCCATCCGGGGACACCAACTCTACAATGAACTCATTGAAAGGGTCAGGGGCTACACCTTATGACTCAGCAAGGCATGCAGGGACGTGCCTATGGCCAGAACTCTAAGGCTTCCAGGCCATGTGCTGGGCAGCTTGTGTTTGAAACAAAGGAAATTCAAGTTGCATGGCAAAAGACTATAAAAGGCAGCTGCATCATCTCCATTTTGTCTTCATTCCTGCTTCATACCTCTGGAGGGGCTTTGCTACAAAGTGAAGCTCTGAACAAAGGACTGAATGACCCATCCAAGCTGTGGATGTGTTCCAGACTTCCAAGCCAGCAAACTCGCCAATACTGCTAAGAACCTTATATATGGACTTTGAAGTCTTTATTCGTATGTGACTGCTTTACCATTTAACAGCTCTCTTCTCATTCTTTCTTTTTTCTTTATAATAAACCTTTAGTTTTAGATGCCAAAGGATTGGCTGGCAGCATGGTATTTGGGGTAAGATCCAGCCTAATATTGACCTGGCAATGTGGCTGGCTCTTTGGGGTTCATACTTCAGAATAACATTTTGCATAGTGAGAAGAGTTTTTAAACAACACCTTACCTGCACCTAGGTGCTGATTGGGAGCCAGAGAACCGGAATGCAATGAAGGGTGCTGTGTGATTTCTTTTTTTTTTTGCTTCTTGATAATCAGTGGGGGGAGATCAGGAGCACAGTTTGTGACTGGTTGAATTTTAGGGTTAACTACCAGTTTGGGGAGTGTCTGCTCTCCCTTTTTCAGCCTGCCCTGCCCTTGGCATTTCCAGTAAGGAATGCCCCAGGCACCCCTGTGCCACACGCAGGTAGGTGGGAAGATGTTTGATGTTCAGGGTACTATCTAGATGCTGGGTTTGGTGGGTGCTGGAAATCTGAGGATTCTTGTGGATTAGGTAGTGTCTGTCTGAGGTGTGAGGTGCCAGAGGTGTGAGGTGCCAGAGGTGCTGAGGTAGCTGGAGGTGCTGCTAGAGTAAGTGCATGTTTACTGGTTGCCTGGGGTGGGGGCGGGTTGCTGGGTGCCTGGGGGCTTGCTGGGCGTGGATTGGTAATGAGGTGCTTGGGCCTGTTTTCTGGGGTGTATGAAAGAGCCTGGGGCAGTATCCATCCCCTCACTTTGTGCTGCTGTCAGCACAGCAAATACCTGCAGACGGGCTATAGCTATGCCTGGAAGGATTCGATTTTCATTGGTAGATGTCAGTAAACGTCGATTTCACTGTATGCACACAAACTGACAAAGAAATATTTCCACTGATAATCATCAACATTTACAGAGAGGCAAGGGAAAAAAATGCTACTTGAGAACTTCTTAGACTTTAATGATCTTTTACTTTGTATATTTTGGCAAGTGTTGCTGACAATTTGTGTTTTAATGATCCGACCCCCTCATCTCATAATGCCCTCCACCGTGAACATTTAAATAAATAAGAATTGGGAAAAAATGCTTAAAACCCATAATTTTGCACAACTGTGAAAAATTTAAATCACTACAAATTGAAAAAATGCTTTAAAATAAATGTTGATATTATCCATCGAAATTATATATATAAAAAAATAATTCTGCCAAGCCTACCTACAACTCAGCTGCAGGCATCCGAATCCAGCTGAGATGTGGGCAGGCATGAGAGGGCTGCCAAACATATGAGTGTCACATGAGTTACCGGATATTTGGAAGCTCTGTATTTTACTCTTGGTTGTGCAGCTGCTCTGCAAATTCTAGACACCTTTAAATGCACACACAGAAAGACATGCATAAATTCATGAATAACAAAGGAGCATAGAGAAAGCCTGCGTTCCTCACTCTCCATTTATGCACCTGGGGTCACCAACTAAGCACTCTAGCCACAGTTGGGATTTTTAAACCAATCGTGATGGGGGTGGGGAGGGTGAACTCATCTTTTCTGAATGCTGGGAGTTAGCGGTAGTGCATATGGTGTGTTTTATATTTAATGCACAAAACTAACATTCAGGCAAAGTACAGATTGAGAAGGAAAGCCGTGAGAACCAGGAAATGCTCTGCTCCCCCAGAGTCTCCATTTGATGGCTTTGTAAGGATAGATTATAGCTTTCTGCACATTGTAAGGTGATTTAATTTATCATCTGTTTCAGTGAGAAAGAAGCGTCCTCTAGGGCTGTAAGATGCAGAGGGGTAGCAGAAAAGTAACAGATTCAGCCTCATCTCCAAAAGAACCTGCTGCAGTCCCTAAAAAAAATACTATGGGACCCATGACTCTCCCATTCCCTCTGCATCAATCCCTCCAATATAAACTCCCAGAGATATTCAGGGCTCCAATTCTTTTGAAATCCCCCCCCAGCCAAGCTCCCCTGACAAGCCTTGTAGACCCTATTCCCCTTTTGAACCAGAGTAGGTGGTAACATTTATTTCCGTTATTCTATTCTGTGGTATCACAGTGGTATCTGAGTTCTTTGACAGATGCTTTAAATCTCTTTCTTACATTGCCTCCAGAACATCTTTTCTAATCCAGTCCTCAGTCCCACAGAAGTAATTCCAACCCCATCAAGAAGACAGGCTTTTTTTTTAATTAAACAAATGTAAATTGGCTTTTGTAAATAAAGGAAAGAAACCAATATTTGAAAAATATCACTTGAACTCCTGAAAAATACACCAAAATAATAGAATTGGAGAGAGGTAAATAGAGGTGTCCCCAGGAGTCTGTACTGGGACCAGTGCTGTTCAACATATTCATAAATGATCTGGGAAAAGGGGCAAACACTAAGGTGGCAAAATTTGCAGACAATACAACTACGCAGGATAGTTAAGTCCAAAGCAGTCTATGAAGAGTTACAAAGGTACCTCACAAAACTGGGTGACTGGGCAACAAAATGGCAGATGCAATTCAATGTTGATAAATGCAAAGTAATGCGCATGGGATTATGTTTTCCAAACTATACATATCAACCGATGAGGTCTAAATTAACGGTTACCACTCAAGAAAGATCTTGGAATCACTGTAGATAGTTCTCTGAAAACATCCACTCAATATGCGGCGGCAGTCAAAAAAGTGAACAGAATGTTGGGAATCATTAGGAAAGGGATAGATAATAAGACAGAAAATATCATATTGCCTCTATATAAACCCATGGTATGCCCAGATCTTGAATAAGGTGTGCAGATCTGATCACTCCATCTCAAAAAAGAGAAAAGGGCAACAAAAAATGATTAGGGGTATGAAACTGTTTCCATGTAAGTAGAGATTAATAAGACTAGAACTTTTATACTTGGAAAAGAGATGACTAAGGGGGGATATGATAACGGTCTACAAAATCATGACTGGTGTGGAGAAAGTAAATAAGGAAGTTATTTACTCCTTTTCATAACACAAGAACTAGGGGTCACCAAATGAAATGAATAGGCAGCAGGTTTAAAACAAACAAAAGGAAGGATTTCCTCACACAACGCACAGTCAACCTGTGGAACTCCTCGCCAGAGGGTTTTGTAAAGGCTAAGACTAGAACAGAGTTAAAAAAAGAACTAGATAAGTTCATGGAGGATAGGTCCATCAGTGGCTATTAGCCAGGATGGGCAGGGATGCAAAACCATGCTCTTTAGCCTGTTTTCCAGAAGCTGGGAATGGGTGACAGGGGATAGATCACTTGATGATTCCCTCTGGGGCACTTGGCATTGGCCATTGTTGGAAGATCGGATAATGGGCTGGATGGACCATTGTTCTGACCCAGTATGGCCGTTCTTATGTTCTTAAACAGTTCCCCATTTATTAGCCACACTTGTTTAGAGATTTCCCCATGCTTGTCCCAAAGCCACACTATACACATTTAGAAACTCATTATCACACAATAATGTTGCCTCTTGAATCTCTACTTGACTTTTTTTATTTCTATTTTTCTCTCTTTCCCTCACTTTCCTTTGTGCATCCCAAGGAGACTATGCTCCTAGCCGCTGTTCTCACTATGCTGCAGCTGCTTGCTCCAGTCTCCCCAGCAAAATGAGGCGAGGCCCAAAAATGGCACTAGAGTCATCTCCCACTCAGGTACCATCCTGATTTCACTGCTGACTTCAAAGTGCTGGGCTTTGTACTAATAGAACGACATTATGGCGAGGAGAGGAGGTGGGAAACTGCCTCATCTCATCTCCCTATATCATTTGAAGTTATTTGTTGAGTAATAGGAATCCATAACATGAATCGGGTTGAGAGTTGCTGTAGAATATTACACACAGTACGTTTCAGTAGGATTCACATAGGCCAAGATTTTCAAATATAAGTGCCTAAAACCTGGTCTTCACAATCCATATTTAGTCAGCTAATTAAGCACAAAGTAGAAATCCTTCCTGGAAATTAACCTAAATTTCTCATCATAGAGGGCCCAGGTGGAAAAGCTGCTCCCAAATCTGACAGACACCCAGGGATCCCTTGGAAGCCAAGGCCTTCTACACAGCTGTTCTGTGGCCCCCAGGGGCCCATAGCCCACTCCCTAGCAGCAGAACCATATTGCCTGCCAGAGACTGCCCCCCTCTAGTTCCAACAATTCTTGGCAATACCAGCATGGCATACATGAACGTTAATACAGCGAGGGGCTGTACTAATATTTTTTAGTATCTTCTGTGGAGAGAGAAGAGGGGTGAATATATACGTCCCTAGGCCTGACCCTAGGCCCACTCTCTCATCCCCTGGCCCACCTAAACTGCACTCCACAAAGCCCGCCGCGTGGTCAAGGGACAGGGGGAATGGTATTGTGGAAGTATCCAGACCTCCTTTCCATAGTGAGGAGGTGATATCTCTATGGAGGAACCAACTAGGCAGAAAACTAAAGGGGTTATCTGGATCAAAGGTAGGAAGATGTTCCTGTTATTAAGCCTACATTTTCATTGGCTTAATTGGATCTCCTGACTTCTAGTTATACTCCTGTGACCTTGGGAGCCCTTCAATGCCAACTGGCAGAGAGACCACCATACTGTAACTCACATCAGGTCTGACACACTGATTACCCCCAATACAGTGTTATGTATCTGAAAGGCATCATATAAGGTTTCATATGTAAACTGGTGACATGCTAATCCCAAAAATAATTGTGCAATGTACATATGGGTTGTATACAAGAAGTGTGTGCTGGAACTAAGTTTTTAAAATGTGTTTGGAAGGCAGTGTATAAATCCAGCCTGCATTATACAAAGGAATGTGTGTTTACCCATCTGATCAGCTTGATTACAGGCAGGGGACAATGAAAGTACTTTTACATGTAAGGCAAATAAAGCCATCAATCTAACAAGTAGGGGAGAAGACAGTTTAGCGATCACACAGGCAGAGAGAAACTGCACCCCAGGAAGCCTTCCTGGTTCTTGAGCCAGAGACAATGGACTTTGGGTAATACAAGGAGAGCATAATGATATTTTAGTGATCCATCACTTACTGAACATATGATATAGCACCCTCTGAGCCTGTGAAAGTTGGCTCCGCAAGCCTAGAGAGATGGAGAAGCTGATAACTTGATGTAAGTAAGAAAACTGCTTAGGCAAAGATTGTAACTTGCTAAAATTAAGTGTTAGACACTAGAATGTGTGTTTGGTTTGTAACCATATCTGCCTCTTTTTCTCTTGCTTAGTACCACTTACATTGCTGTTCTTTGTCAATAAACGTTTTCTTGTTTTACTTCAAAACCACCTCAGTGTTGTGTCTAAAAGTAAAGTGTGAAGCCTCAACTAAACTAACAGGCTTCTCTTTGGAGGCAGCAAACAGTTTCTGAGAGCGTCCGGTGAGAGGGACTGAACATAGCAGGGAGATGTCTCTGGGGGACTTGGGAACTGAAGGTCACTGATTGTTACCTTCAAGGCAAGGTTGAGACTGGCAGAATCTCAAGGAGTTTGCTGGCAAGGCAGGCAGGCTGGAGTGTCAGGGAGCTGACACACAGCTTAGCCGCAGAGAAGCTCTCACTTGTTGAGACAGAGGGGTAATGGTTCTGGGTGCCTTGAGCAGAACGTCACAACACCTCATCCAAGATGGCCCTCTTTGGTATTTAGGCCCTTCAGATATTTGTAGTTACTTATCACATCCCCTCTTTGTCAACATTTAATTAAACTACAAATAATTAGTTTTTCTAATCTTTAGTCACATGTCAACCCTTCAAAGACCTTAACCATTTGGATCCCACACCCGGGCAGCATGGAACTTTTACTGACCTGTGCAGTGTTTCTTCTGATTTGTCAACAACTTTGTGCTGAGGAATCCAGAAGTAGAGAGTATGTAAAATTCCAGGTATGGCTTTACATTTTCTCCAAGCAGAACCTCATTTTCTCTTCTGTACATGGCCCAATGCTGAGGGGTGCTGAACGTCCTCAACCTCCTCCTGAAGTCAGTGAGCCCTTAGCAACCAAGGAATTGCCAGAGTGGATCAGACCTGATGTCCATCTACTCCAGTATCTTGTCTCTGATCAGGTGCTTCAGAAGAAATTGTAAGAAGTCCACAGCAGGCAGATGTGGATAATCTGCTCCCCCCATTAGGTCTCGTTCTGATCTCTAGTAGTTAGAGATTGGCTTAAGCCCTGAAGCATGAGGTTTAATATCTCTTCCAGAATTTTTATAATTAATTATGAGAACCCTGGCTATTTCTGTCATCTATATAACCATCCAATCCCTCCATACCTCTGAGGATCAAGCCGTAGATTTATCACAACCACTGTATGTACTTTTTATAATTTGTCTGCACTCAGTGGTACATGCCGGCAATTTAGTATCATCTGTAAATGCAATTTAGTGCTTGTTAGCCCATCTTCCAGAAATTTTTTATAAAAAATAAAAATACCTACTGGCTCTTGTATTTTTGGCTCTTGAAAGCCAATTCTACAAGTGTCATAACTGTTTAAAACAATATAAATTGGCAAATACAGACACTGCTCTCTTGGGAACATGACTTTCAAGGATGATATTTCCTGCAATGATATCATTCAAGATTTTTTCCTGATCATCTGTAGAGTGTTGGATAATAGAATTACCTGCTGCACTTCTGAACTGCCTGTTAGATATTGTAATATTCAGAAGTACCAGTCAGAGAAAAGACAATGCATAGGACAATTCTGTCTGGATAATATGTTGACTGCAGTGTTGTTGTAGCCGTGTTGGTCCCAGGATATGGGAGAGACAAGATGGATGAGATAATATCTTTTATTGGACCAGCAGAAGTTAGTCCAATAAAAGATATTACCTCGCCCACCCTATCTCAGTAATATGTTGGTGTCATTCCTGGAAGTTATCGATTTCAGGAAAAATTGGGGAGCAATGTAAAAGCATTGCAGTAGCCACTGGTGCTGCATGTGGGATACTGGCAATCACCTGGAGGTACCAGCTAGGAAGCCTTCATTTAATGTATTACTTTGACGTTGTTACTCAACACATTAATCATAGGAAGGGGTGTCAATATGAAAATGTAGAGATTATTGGTAAAATAATCACCTGTAGCCCTGATTCATATTTACACTTAGGTCCCTTTATACTGCCAGAGTGCTGTAAAGTAGCCTCAGTGCAAATGATATTCCATGAAAAAGCTAACCAATTCTATCTAAGGAGAGAGAAAAAAAAGCCTTCCCTCAGTCTCTCTCTCATTCCCTCTCTCTGTGGTACAGTGAGAATGCAGGAACTGGATTCAATACACTTCATGCATAACCATGAGAGGAGCTCATTGTTATACTGCTCATGTTCCACATAATTTTTTTAACACACTTAAAGGCAAACATGTTAGGAATGTATGCAATCTAGAATGGGAGAAGAAGGTGAGATTATTTTAACCTTAAATATGACAAAAGAATGATTGATTAGCCATTAGATTATTTTAGCCCACTCTATAGGGTCACAGTAAACTGGTGAATCTATAGATACCAAGCCATAGCTGTCACAGAACTTGAATAAATAGCACAGTATATTGATCACTGTAATAGATTTTATAGAAGTACAAAGCCCCAGACTCCTTTGCTAAGTCAACACAAATTGAACTCTGTATATCAAAGCTGTACTGACGATTGACCCATGCTATGCTATATATCCTCTATATCATGCATAACGCTTAATTTTAAGCAATGCGTCCATAAATATGCCTACAAATCAAAATATGGGCTTAAGAACTTAAATAAAGACTAGGAAGTCTTTCTAATACTAAAATTTTCAGCCCTGCAAAGCAATGATGTACAAGAGTCATAAAACCACTGCTGGAACTGACTTGTCACAAGATATTCTACTGATTTATATTGTAATTGTTGGGTGCCAATTGGTTAGAATAGGAAAAAAGAAAAAGAAAGAATGTAGGGAGAAAAATAACTGTGGTACATAAAGTTCTGGTTCTGAAACTTCTGAGTTTAAGATCAGATTCATATTCACTTTTGCAAAATCAAAACCTTTAAATATTCCCTTTCCTTCTTTCCTCTGCTCCTCTCACTGTTCTACACATACAGAAGATGGAAGTAATTCAAACTGGCAGCTGCAGGCAAATTTCATGGTAAAAATAGGAACTAAGAGCTTGGAGCTGATTCACAAGATAATTTCTTTAGCACTGAGGTTTATGCTCAGAAAACAGATTAGTGGATCTTTTAGTTCCCTGGATGAAGTTCGGAAGAATCAATTGTGAAAAATGAGATTTCTCATAATGGGCATATAATGCCCAACATTCTTGCAAAATCTCCGTTTCTTGCCCAACATTTTGGATATTTATAATTTAACACATTTGCTCCCAAACAATCCACAGGCGAGTGCTCTGGTTTCCTCCTGCCCAAGAAGAAAAACTCCAGCCGATGAAAACTCAAAAGCAGAGCGTCTCAAAATGTTTCAAAAATTCAAAATGTCCGTTAAAATATTTCCTGAAAAAAGAAGGCAAGACACTAGGGATAATTCCATGCCTTTCTTCTAATCCTGGAAAATCTCTGTGGCAGATGTGACAATGTCCTGCACAAATCGTATTGAATTAAGTTTAAGTATTTTAAGAGTTAATTATATTAAGATTGCAACTGTTTCTGAACTAATGAGGCATTGTATATATTTCCATGGGGGACAGGGCTCACAGCCCCTCAACAACTACAAACAGTGGGGGTGGGACAGGTAGGCAAATTCACTCTGTAACATCTCAAGAGAGCTATCACTACCTGGAGAGAAGTTCACATATACTGGTTCAAACTGGATCCTCCAGGGACCAAAAGACAAAGAAGGGATTTCTGGTTAAATAGCCTGAGTTATAACTGACTCAAGGCCACCTTTCTGATCCAGCAAACAGGCAGGACCTCAGGTCGAAGGGGGTGCCAATCCTTAGGGAAGGGTTTGAAGGTTAAACCTCTTTGGCCTTCTGAACCCACATAAGACTGAGGTGCTTGCTTTTAGCTGACGGTGAGATGAATGTGTGACCACAGGAAAAACCCCTGTGTGGGGTATGAAGAGCTGTTCACCAGCCAGAGGCCCTTGTTGGAGTGAGGGGGTGATCTATGGTGAGCTTATTAGCATGCATGTAGGTTCTTTGATTGTTTTAATATGTTTTCTCTTTAATTCTTGTACCTTAAGAATAAATATGCTTGCTTAGAACTGTATGGTAAATTACCTATGGCAGTTACACTGTGTAGCATCTCTGAGGAGAGCCGCAAAGCAGGTCTGCCTAGACAGTCCATCATTTGCTGGGGATATCACAGTATTGTCAGGGAACTGTGCAGCCTGGAAATACCTGGTCAGGAGGGAGAACGACACAGGACCCTAGAGTGGGTGCCCTTGCTGGACCATAGAGGGGGGAATACAGGTGTAGTTGTCCTAAACTGTGACAGTCACTGAGGCCAAGCAGATGATCATGGAGAGTAAACTTTTTACTCAACTCATTTTAGCAGTTGAATCATACTCACACCACATAGGCTGAAACTTTCATACCAAAGTGACATAAGGGCATGCACACATGAATATGTAGCTATTAAACATACCCACACCCACACACAGCCAGATACTTGTGATTTTGCTTGGCCCTTACACGGGTGGATATTAGGGGGAGAAGGCGTAAAAAGCCTCCTTCACCCACACCTCCTTTCACAACCCACATAAGAGCCATGCAATATTGTCGTCCCTGTATTTAGAGACTGCTCTGTAATTACTCCCTGAGGACACAGCAAAGGGAGGTAAGGGATGGAGATTTTCAACAAGTAGGTGGAGCAATGACTCTTCCCCCACACTCAATTGAACTGGCCAGCTACACAGTGAGGAGCATGCTAAAGTAGTATGGTAGTTGTGCGCTTTTCCTATGCTTTGATGAACTTTTCTCTGAGGCAGAATGACTCTTGTATTCCCCCAGGAGTGAGAGTAAATCCACTTTGATGCTGCTCTGCACCACCCCCTAATGCAGGACTGTGCCTAACAGGAACACTCTCATTTTAAAATGTATAACCAGATATTGCGAACTGCAGTATTTAATCATAAGATTTGAGTATCATATAGTAATGTTAAGGAATCTTAATACAATGGAATACTAACCTTGTTTTCAGTCTTAAAGAGAAACATGACAAAGGCCAATCAAATAGCAGTCAATAAAATGGATTAAGAAAATGAAACATATGATGGTTCGAGTAAAAATAAGACAGATGGACATTATCAAGAAAGGTATAGAAGACCAGGGGACCTATGTATGCTGTTTGTTGACAGAAAGGTGTTTGATTCTTAAGTCACAGAAATAATAATGCCGATATCTAGTGGAATCCATAGTAGTTTAGGGCAATACTGTAGGATTTCCCCAGCCTCATTCAATTAATTTTACTTTAAGCCTTGATCTATTTTGTAACAATGGACCACAGCTGCTTATATGCATGATAAATCTGGAAATAAGACTAGTGCACTGTCAGCTTTTGGAGCAATTAAACTCTAGGTTTCTAGTGTCTCTACAAAAAGTATCGTTAATTATCTCCCGAGGATAAAAGACACAACAAGATTAAACAATGATCATTGTATTACTATTTATTACTCAAAGATCACTTCAGAAATTTAAACTCTAGCAAAGAATCGTCTCCAAACTTGTTTACAAAACTACTCCACCACTATTTCCCTGGGCTTTAAAATGTAATGAATCTGAAATACTGCACTGCCGCTGGATTTTGAACGGATATAAAAGAAATATATTGTAGGTATTAATCCTGCATTGGTAGGATGTGGAGCAACAAAATGGCCTAATAAATCTTTTCAAACTTGGAATTCTACGTTCTTTGCTAGCTATTAGCTGCTCAGGGTATGTAGGGAGCACAACGCACCAGGTCTATTCTCAACAACTGCTTCTTTACTAACTTACGAAATAGCCCCCAGGGACCAGGCTAGGGTTGCCAACCCTCCCAGTTTGGCCGGGAGTCTCCTGGAATCGGGCTCGATCTCCCGGAGGCTACTGAAGCCAATCCGGATATTTTAGGCCGCTAGACGTCTGGCGGTGCAGCAGGGCTAAGGCAGGCTCCCTACCTGCCCTGGCTCCGCTCCACTCCCAGAAGCAGCAACATGTCCGGCAGTGGCTCCTAGGAGGAGGCATGGCCAAGGGGGTCTCTGCGCACTGCCCCTGTCCCGAGCACTGACTCTGCAGCTCCAATTGGATGGGGATGGGGAACCGCGGCCAATGGGAGCTGTGGGGGTGGTGCTTGCAAGCAGGGGCAGCAAGCAGAACTACCAGGCTGCCCGTGAGGCTAGGAGCTGCTGCCGGACATGCTGCCACTTCCGGGAGCCAGCCAAGGTAAGCAATGCCCGACTGGAGCCTGCACCCCGAACCCCCACCCACACCCCAATCCCCTGCCTCAGCCCTGAGCCCTCTCCTGCATCCAAACTCCCTCCCAGAACCTGCACCCCGAACCCTCTGCTGCACCCCAAATCCCCTCTACACCCAAAGCCTGCACCCCAAACCAACTTCCCCAAGTTGGAACCCCCTCCTGCACCCAAACTTCCTCCCAGAGCCTGCACCCCAAACCTCTTCCTGCACCCCAAGCCCCCGCCCCAGCCCTGAGCCCTCTTCTGCACCCAAACTCCCTCCCAGAGCCCACACCCTGAGCCCCCTCCTGCACCCCAATCCCCTGCCCCAAGCTCAGCCCAGAGCCACTTCCCACAGTCCAAACCCCTCAGTCCCACCCCTCAGCTCAGAGCCTGCACCCCATCCCACACTCCAGCCCCAACCCGGTGAAACTGAGTGAGGGTGAGGGAGAGCACGTGACAGAGGGAGGGGGGCTGGAGTGAGTGGAGGTGGGGCCTTGGAGAAGGGGTAGGGCAGGGGCATGATCTTGGGTAAGGGGTGGGGTAAGGGTGGAGCAAAGGTGTTTGGGTTTGTGCAGTTAAACTGCTGGCAACCCTAGACCAGGCAAAACCCCCTAAAATACATGTTTAGGGACTATCCTAAAATAACTATTCTGAACCCTCAAGATACATTCTTCCCCCTCAAAGTTCAACCAATATTCCTTTATAGGAAAATCAACACCTCAATATAATAACTAGAACTCTAACTAGAGGTGCGGTGTAGGCTACCCAACCTCATGTGGCAAAAAAAGAAAAAGGGGGTTATTCCACCCCAAGTCACACAATGTATATACAGATTTAAGTGGACAGGCAGCTTGTGTCATCTTGTGGATTGGCAGAAGACTGGAGTAGATGTTCCTGGTGTAGCCAGGAGAGGCAGATATTTCACAGGGGCCTCAGGACTGAGATTCCTTCAAGAGGTCCATTCCAGTACCTGATTCAACAGTAGACTACCTCCCCCAACTCTGACCTTGGGTAAATCACAGAAACAGTAGAGGCTGCTGATCCACCACCACAGTTGGAGATGGTGAGTCCTCGGAACTTGTCTCAGGTTCCTGGCGTTCTCCACAGGAAAGAAGATGACTGATATGCCATCTCCTACAGCAACCTGGCCTGTAGCTTTTACGATTGTGCCAAGCAACTATTTGGGCATTCCCACAAAATTGAGAACCCAAACAAGCACTCTAGGCGACAAAAAGCTAGTGCCCTATTGATGGTTATGATTGTGTTTCATATTTTCTTGATGTTGATCCACCTGTTTCTGCAGGCAAGGTTTCAAGAAACTCCGGCAAGTTTGTATCAGTTGCCTCATAAGTAGTTCTGCAGGCAATACCACCATCATGGCATGAGGGGTTGTTCTATAATTACTCAAAAACTGAGACAGCCTGGTCCACAGCAACCCCTCAGTAAGCTTCCACAGTCCATTCTTGAAAGACTAAACAGCTCTTTCTGCCAACCCATGTGTGGATGGGTGGTAGGGAGCAGATGTTATGTGTTTGATCCTTTTGGCCTTCAAAAAGGCCTGGAATTCTTTCCTGGTAAAGACACTAGCACTGTCAGAATCCATGGTCTCGGGAAATCCATGTGTACTAAACAAGAAACAAAGCTCCTCAATAGTTATAGACGAAGTAGCTACTCTGACCGGAATGACTTCCATCCACTTAGAATATACATCCACCACTATAAGGAATATTGACCTAAGGACAGAAACAGCATAGCTGATGAGTTGTTTGATCCAAGGCTTCCTGGCCATTCCCAAAGAAATAAATTTGCTACTGGAGGCAATTTTCTTAACTGCTGCCACGTGGCTCAGCCCAGTAATACTTGCTCTATCTCGCCTGCGCCATCAGATGTAACTTCTGGCCAGAGTTTTCATTTAGATCATCCCAGGGTAAGTTCTGTGCAGTTCCTCCAGTATTAACTTTCTTGCCTGGAGAAATATTATGACTCCTGATCCCCAGAGTAGACCACCACTTTGAAGACTTAGTTCCCAATGCCTATGAAAATCTGCTTAGTGGAGCTTCTTGCACTCCAGCTAAAGCTAGCAACACTTCTTGAGGTACAGAAGTGTCTTCTGGTGTTCTACCCACCAGCAGCCAACTGAGGCTATCTGCATTAGCAATTGACGGTCCAGGCTTATAGATCAGCTATTATCAATAATGCCCAATGTCGCAAGCATACAGAAGCCAAAGGGGAAATAGATTTTGCTTCCCCCAGAAGTCCTAAAACTGGCTTCCTGACAGCAAAGACAATAGCCAAACTTTCCTTATCTAACTGGGAATGCAGTTGTTCTGCCGACAATAAGGAGCATGAGGCATAGAAGAGTGGCCTGTCAGTCCCTTCTTCCATTTGATGCTAATGTGCCCTGTAGCGTGAAGTATCACAAGTAACAGGGCATGCATGGGGTCAAAATGCACCAGGAGTTTGGTTCGACTTCAGAAGTTCTTTGGTTTCTTTGAAGGTGATCTCCTGATCCTTACCCCCAATGCCATTCTGCTCCTTCTATTAGCAATGCACGAAGGGAGGGCAAGCCGCATTAACAGATTTTTTTAGGAATTGTCCATAATAGTTTTAAAAGGCCAAGGTATGCCTTGCGCTTACTCACGTTTTTTGGAACTGGAGTTTCTCTGATGGCTCTAACCTTTTCTTCTAGTGGTTCAGTCCTTTTTCCAAAATACAATATCCTGACTAAACCACCTCCTGGCCATGAAAACACACTTCAAGTGCTTGAGTGACAACCCAGCTTCCCTTAACCTTTGTAGGACTTTGTCTAGGTACTACAGATGTCCCACTTCTGTCTCTCCTATCAGGAGAGCATTGTCAAGGTATACCACAACATAGCACAGTCCAACCAATAACCCTTCCATGATCCTCTGGAAGATAGCACAAGCAGAGAAAATCCTGAATGGTACATGGGCACTGGTGGATTACTGTATGATGATCAGTTGGCAAGAGCAAATGGGACAAGTGCCCAATTTTGTCAAAAAAGTCAGGACATCTGGGGCCAAAATGGGACAAATAGTCACCCTAGGCCAGGGGTCCCCAAACTTTTTTCAGTCACACTCCCCCTTACCTGGTCAGCCCCCCCACACACACACACACATAGGAGTCAGGGCCAGGAGCGGAGCCAGGGCCTGCAGTTGGGTGCTGTGAGTGGGGGGTATAGCCCGGAGCAGAGCCATAGCTGGGGCTGGGGGCAGGCCTGTGTGGGACAAGAGTGGTGTGGGTAGGGCTGGGCCCTGCTGGGACCCTCCCCCCAAGTGTTCCTCCATGTCCCCCTAGGGGGGGCATGCTGCCCTAGGCTGTGGTAAGAGCTGCCCAGGGAGCCCAGAAATCTATGGGGAGCCCTGGACCCTGCACCTGCCTTGGGCAGGGGGCCGGAATGCCTGAGAGGAGCCCCAGCCCATGTCCCTGACCCCCAGGGCATGCTGCCCAGGGCACGTGGAGGGTCCACCTGCTTCTGCCCAGGCCAAGGGGCATGGCCTTGGGGGGAAAGGGGAGGAGCAAGAGCAGGGCCCCCTGGCAGAGGGGGGTTGTGGGAGGCCCAAATGTTCTTTGTGCCCAGGGCCCCAATATATCTTCACCCACCTCCGTAAGCGGGTGTACTGATAGAGCCCCTTATGTGTGTTGATAGTGTTAAACCCTCCAAGTCTTCCTCCAGACTAGCGGTTGGGAAGTATGCAACATATCTAGGTTGGTAAACAATACTCCACCTGCCAGCTTGTTGTATAGCTCTTCTATACAAGAAATGGGATAGTGGGTAGGCTGGTTTGCAGTTTGTTTATAATCACTGAATATCTGTACAGAGCCACCAGCTACAGGCACTACTGAAGCATCCCATTCAGAGAATTTCATTGGTTGGATAATCCCTGTGGTCTCTAAATGCCAAGATTCCTCTTCTACCCTATCTTGTAGAGCATAAGGAATGGGGCGACCCTCGCAAAAACCAAGGGCATGCAGTGGGATCGACATGTATTTTCACCTTGAGATTCTGGAGTTCTCCCGTCTCTTCTCTAAATACTTGCTTATGATTTTCCAAAAGGTCATTGATCAATCCTGTGCTTAGGTGATACAAAGGTCCCAGGAGTCTTTTCCAGTCCATCTTTAAAGTGGAAAGCCAATTCCGTGCAAAAAGCTATGGCCCTGCCCCAGTTACTACTATATAAAAAGGGAGATGAGTCCTCTCGACTTCCTCCCTTCCCAGTATAGGAATTTTGTCCCTGGTGAAGGACTTCAGTATAGCTCAGGTAGGTGATAAAGTCAAGTTAGGGCACTGTCACAGTGTCCAGCCACTGCTAGAACACCTCCTCCTGGACACTCTGGGGATTAACTCCACTCCAGGTGCTGTGCCATCCTCTGGCAGTCTCTCAACCCATCATCCTCTCTCACCCTGCTGCCCCTCTCGCTCCAGAAGTTGCAGCTGCCTCTTGGTGGAAGGAGCATCAGCTGGGGACCCTGACCTGGAGGAGGAGGAGGAGCCAGATGAGTTGTATGCTCTCTTGAATCAAATGGACTCTCGTAAGGAACTGATCTTAGTCAAGCTACAGCTTGATGCTCCTTCCTTGGCCAGAGGGCCAAGTCATTATGGTCCTCCCCTTCCAGGATATCAAAGTTGTTTGAGGCAAATTGTCCCAGGCAGTCTGTTCTCCACTGCCTGGTCTGTGCCACTTCCCCAGAGGCTGGTAGGGGAACTCAGGACTGCCCTCTACTCTGGGTTCCAGCTCAGGGGCCTTCTGAACAGCAGCCAAGGTCTGTCCTGTCCCATATCTTGCTGCTTTTCCCCTGTGCCCTTCCTACCTCTCTGGCTCTCCCTCTTCTCCAGATTTGCCAGCCCAAACTCCCTCCTTGCAGAGAGGGACTGTAGGCTACTTGCATCTATAGCCCCAGACATACCTCCCTTCTATCAGAGAGTGACTGCAACCTCCTTCCCTGCAGCCTCACCTCCATGACCACCTTCTGGGCTTTATACAGACCCCTCCTATTCCCATCCAGCTGAGCCTCATCTAACTAATCCCTGCTCCGTGGCTTCTCCTCCAGGTGCAGATTTGGGAGTTAATTGGCCCATCTGGCCACCTTAACCCCTTCAAGTCTGATGTAGGGTGGACACCCTATCCCAGGCACATATCAGCAATAATTTTGTACGTCTCTTGCCCCAATATTATAGCTGCTGCCCCTGGGTCAAGTTTCATTTTCACGTTCTGCCCAGTCAACTGTAGTTTGAGTAAGATCAGATCCTTACAGGAGTCTGCCTGATTCAAGAGACCATACAACTCATCTGACTTTCCTCTTCCAGGTCCCCTGCTGACGCTTCTTCCCCTTCGTGCCGCCTATTCCCCCTCTTCTTCCAAATATCCCCACATTCCCTGTCTCTAGTTCTGCAGCACCTAGCCAAATGTCCTTTCTTTTTACAATAATGACACTCTAAGTCTTTATGCCAGCACTCCATGTGAGAATGGTCACACACACACATACCCCATACATTGGTAGCACCCTCTATTTCCTTAGCATGAGCAGGTCTCGAGGTTGGACATTCCTGACATGGCTTGACCATCCCTTTCCTATCCCCCAACTGGTTGATCCACTTGGTGGGGATTTGGGAAAGATTGTGGGTGCCTCTGGTGGCTGTTTCCAGTGCCACAGCAATATCCATGTCTTTCTAGAGTAGTAGAGTGGGCTGCCACAACCCTTCACTTCACAGCTTCATTATTGAGGCCACAAACAATGTAGTCATGCAAAATATCCTCCAAACCATTTCTAAATTCACATTGCGCTGCTAGCCAGCATAGATTTTCCACAAACTGCGCGACAAATTCATTTGGCACCCTGAGGCAGGAGTTAAATTTAAACCACAGGACAGTAGCAGATGGTTTTGGTTCATAATGATCTGTCACTACTTTAACTATAGCATCAAATGTCATCATTTCAGGAATTCTTGGCTCCAGAAGATCACAAATAAGAATGTAAAAATGGCCATACTGGGTCCATCTAGCCCAGTATCCTGTCTTCCGATAGTGGGCAGTGCCAAATGCTTCAGAGGGAATTAACGGAACAGGCAATCATTGAGTGATCCATCCCCTGTCATCTAGTCCCACCTTCTGGCAATCAGAGGCTTACGGATACCCAGGGCATGGTGTTGTATCCCCGACCATCTTGGCTAATAGCCATTCATGGGCCTATCCTCTGTGAACTTATCTAGTTCTTTTTTAACTTATTCTTTTGGCCTTCATAACATAATCATAGAATCTCAGGGTTGGAAGGGACCTTAGGAGGTCATCTAGTCCAACCCCCTGCTCAAAGCAGGACCAATCCCCAATTTTTGCCCCAGATCCCCAAATGGCTCCCTCAAGGATTGAACTCACAACCCTGGGTTTAGCAGGCCAATGCTCAAACCACTGAGCTATCCCTCCCCCCTAACATCCCATGGCAATGAGTTCCACAGGTTGATTGTGCCTTGTGTGAAGAAATACTTCCTTTTGTTTGTTTTAAACCTGCTGCCTATTATAACTTCATTGGGTGACCTCTGGTTTTTACATTATGTGAGGGGATAAATAACACGTCCTTATTCATTCTCTCCACACTATTCACGTTTTTATAAACCTCTATCATATCCCTCTCTTAGTCGTCTCTTTTCTAAGATAAACAGTTCCAGTCCTTTTAATCTCTCCTCATATTGAAGCTGTTCCATACCCCTAATCATTTTTGTTGCCCTTCTCTGTACTGTGTCCAATTCTAATACATCTTTTTTTTTTTTTAAGAGATGGGGTGACCAAAACTACACACAATATTCAAGATATGGGCATACCATGGATTTATATAGTGGTATTATGATGTTTTTTGATTTATTATCTATCCCTTTCCTAATAGTTCCTAACATTCTGTTAGCTTTTTTTGACTGCCGCTGCACACTGAGCAGATGTTTTCAGAGAATTATGCACAATGACTCCAAGATTGTTCTTGAGTGGTAACAGCTAATTTAGACCCCATCATTTTGTATATGTAGTTGGGATTATGTTTTCCAATGTGCATTACTTTGCATTTATCAACATTGAATTTCATCTGCCATTTTGTTGCCAATCACCCAGTTTTTGAACTTAACTACCTTGAGTAATTTTGTGTTATTTGCAAATTTTGTCACCTCACTTTTACCCCCTTTTCCAGATTATTTATGAATACATTGAACAGCACTGGTCCCAGTACAGATCCCACTATTTAGCTCTTGTCATTGTAAAAATTGACCATTTATTCCTACCCTTTATTTCCTATCTTTTAACCTGTTACTGACCCATGAGAAGACCTTCCCTGTAATCCTATGATTTCTTACTTTGCTTACGAGCCTTTGGTGTAGGACCTTGTCAAAGGCTTTCTGAAACTCCAAAAGCAGTATATCCACTGGAACACCTTATCCACATATTTGTTGACACCCTCCAAGAATATCCCTTGAATCCTTCTAAGAGATCTTGATGAAACTTTCATGGAGGTTGCAATCTTCTCTGCAATCTTCTCCCAAAGGTTTTGTGGGATGGCAGCTGTATTTCTTCTTCCACAGTAGGACACTTTCCCATACCAGTCAGTGATAATTTCAGCAGACACCATTGCAGTACACAGGCTAGCAGCATATGGGCCTGGTGGGCTTCAGGATGCCAGTAACAGCTGTGCTCTCTGTGCCTTTTTACTCTCAAGAGTGAGAGATCAGTTAAAATCACCACCACCTGTGGAACATGGTGCCAGTATTCAGTGCCATTGCCCTATACTCATGGTTTCATGCAACTGACCAACTCCCTCCCCATCTCCCTCACCCCTAGTGGCTCATATTCACCATGGCTGGTGCTATGAATGGTGCCGTGCACAAGCTCTCTGAAGCAGAAGTGTCAATGTCTTGTTTAAAACTTGTAGGGAACATGGGAAGGGAGTTCTGAATCTTAAGTTTCACTTTCCATTGTGACTATACTGACAATGGTACCTCTGTATGTTTTATTTGCAGCTGCTGCCATTGCAACCTAGAGGGGTTCTCTCTTCACACCCACAAAATGCCTGAGCCAGATAAGGAGAAAGAAGAGGAGTCGGGATGACATGTTCAATAAGATCCTGCAAGCTGGGGCTGTATCAGACCACGAACAAAGGCCTGGAATGTGAACATTGCAGACAGCCTGGAGAAGGAAAGATTGGACAGGAGAAAGGCGCTGGAGTCCCAGCAGGAAAAGGAGAGGGAGATGCACCAGGGCATAATGGGACTTCTCTGGCAGCAAACACAGATGCTGCAGACTTCTGTGGACCTACATGTTCAACAACCCCAGGTTTGCCTCCCTTTGAAGTCCATGCAAAACTCCATTACAGCACCTTCCTCTACCCACCACTCAACATTTCACATGGCATCAGATGTTACCTGAAAAATGGATTTGGGATACCTCTATAATAACCTGCCTATCACCTCCTTAGTCTGTTCTTCGCAGGGTAAAAGTTTCCAGGGTTGTTAAGGAAACACTAAAGGACACGGCTATAACCTTCTGATAAAGTAATTGACACAGGCAATATTCTTTTTAAAACAAAGTATCTTTTTATTAAAGTAACTAATAATCCCTACTTCAATATAATCTAAAAATCCTAAATAAGGCACAAAACTCCCTGACACCAGTCCTTTACTGCACATTTTAAAGAACATTCAAACCACAATAGCATATAGTTTAAATGATTCTAAGCAAAGCGATTTGTTACAAGTGGCCAGTTTGTAACAAATCACTGACAGCAGTTCTTAAATTGTACTTTAAGTTTTACCTAAGTGAAATCACAGCGCTGAGGTAAATAACAACAGTAAACATGTGCAAGATGTACAAGATGTAGCAAGATGCTACAGAGCATGTGCAGTAAGGGGTGACAGAGAGGTC
The DNA here is from genome assembly GCA_033296515.1 of Macrochelys suwanniensis. Taxonomy (NCBI): domain Eukaryota; kingdom Metazoa; phylum Chordata; order Testudines; family Chelydridae; genus Macrochelys; species Macrochelys suwanniensis. The sequence goes on along the minus strand of CM065776.1, from coordinate 131,366,484 downwards.
AATTGACTGATGAGCTAGCTGGTCATAGCCCACTCATACTGGTCACAAGTTGTTTTAAAAGTCAGAGCTGTCAATCATAGCTCTGAGGTAGTGACTGATAGTGAGCCTGTGTGCATGAGGGAATTTCTTCAAAGAATAGAAAGGTATTTTAAAAGGGAGCCACAGTGCACCAGAAAAGGCCACAATTAAACACACACACACACACACACTTTAAGCATACACATATTACATACTATGCTAAACTACGCTACACTAAAAATTATATTATAAACTGGCAAGCTAACTTTATAAATCCATTGGTTTCCCCTTTAAAATTACTGTTATTGCTTTATAACTCTGTTGGTATTCTTCTTTAATCACTGTTGCTGCTCAGCTACTGGTCAGGCAGCTTTACTCCACTGCAGTTTTTTCCTCTCTCTCTCTCTCTCTCTCTCTCTCTGCAGCAGATTTTCTGACTTCTTTCCAGCAGCTTTTCTTTGGCTCCCCTCACTGGCTTTCAATTCCTCCGTCTTCTTCCGATCAAATCTCTCTCTCTGACTCAGATTCCAAAACTGTTCACTAGCAGCTGGCCTTTTCTGGTGCATTGTGGCTCTCCTTTAACATACCTTTCTATTCTTAGAAGGAATGCCCTCATGCACACATGCTCAGTATCAGTCACTACCTCAGAGCTATGATTGACAGCTCTGACTTAAAATAATTTGTGACCAGTATGAGTGGGCTATGACCAGCTAGCACCTCAGTTAATTGACCTCTCTGTCACCCCTTTCTGCACATGCTCTGTAGCCACCAACCTTGCACATGTTTACTGTTGATATTTACCTCAGCGCTGTGATTCTGCTGATTCTCACACACATTTGGCTTTTTGCCAGGGCACCATTTTAGAAATTCTGGGCTTTTGACTGAGCATGCTCAGGGTTCACAGCATGCATCTCAGGGTGGAGTGACTCTTGCTTATTCAGAATAAAGATCAGGCAAAGTGGAGACTGGAGAATTTCTCTAGGAACACAGGGGCCTCATCCCTACCACTTCCACTCCACCCCAGGGGACATTGAGGACAACCACAGCTTCACACACTGACCTGTGAGAGCCATAGTTGCTGTATATCTAGGTAAAATTGACCTCACTGTTCTTTCCACATGTTAAGTTCCATTAGCAGATTAATGTATTTGTTTTTAAATTGCTCAGATTTTTTTTTTTTTGCACTGATGTTATGAATAAAATTCTATTATTTGGAAAATAATTCATTTTTATTAGTTCACAACATATGCTGCAGAGTACCTAGCTGTTCTGAAGGCACCCACTTACTTGTTACTGTACAGTGTGACACAACTCAGAGGATCAGTGACAAACACCATGTAATATTCATAAATGTACAGCAAGCACCACAACATTAATAGGGATATTTACAGTGTTATATTCATAGATGTGCACCAAGCAGTTCCTAACAGGTCTCAAAACAGCAGGGTCAGGTAGAGCACAGTACACTACAGTGCATTACTGTGCCTCACTGTTAAAGTGTCCTTTCAAAGCCTCCCTGAGCCGTATAGCTCCACATTGAGCTCTTCTAATAGCCCTTGTGTGGCTATTCAAACTCAATGCACAGCTCTTCCACCTCTGTCCTCCACCCAGCAGCAATTTTCCTCCCTTTGCTCCACAGATACTATGCAGGACACAGCAGACAGCTATAACCATTGGGATGTTTTACTCACCGAGGTAAAATCTTGTGGCCAAATAATGCCAGCATCCCTTCAATGTACCAAATGTGCATTCAACTATCCTTCTGCACCTGCTGAGCTGGTAGCTGAATCTTTCCTGGGTGCTGCTGAGATGGCCGGTGAATGGCTTCATGAGCCTGAAGAGCAAACAGTAGGCTGCGTCCCCCAGAATCACTACTGGCGTTTCCTCATCGCCAGTGGTAATCTGCCAGTCAGGAAAGAAAGTCCCTGCTGGTAGCTGTCTGAACAGTCCTGTGTTTTAAAGATGCAAATGTCATGCACATTTCCCTGACCAGTCAACACTGATGTCAGTAAAGTGTCCTGGTGATCCACCAACACTTACGTAACCATAGAAAAGTAGCCTGTTCTGTTGATTTACTCTGTGGCAAGGCTGTCTGATGCTAAAATAGGGATATGTGTGCTGTCTATAGCTCCACTGCAGTCTGGGAACCCCATTGCTGCAAATCCATCCTCCATGTCCTGCACATTGCTGAGAATCACAGTTCTGTGTATCAGAAAATAATTAATGGCCCTGCACACTTGCATGACAATGGCCCCCGCAGTGGATTTTCCAACTCCAAACTGACCAGTGGCAATTCGGGGTTGCAAGTTTCCACGTGTGCAATCGCCACTCACTTCTCAACTGTCAGTGCAGCTCTCCTTTTGGTGTCCCTGCACTGGAAGGCAAGGATGAGGTTGGCACACAGATCTGGGAATGTGGCCTAGTGCATCCAAAAGTTCTTCAGCCACTGCTCATCCCAAGCCTGCATTCTGATGCAATCCCACCCATCAGTGCTCATTTCTCAGGCCCAGAAGTGGCACTCCACCACCTGCAGCTGCTCCGTGAATACCAACAACAACCTTCCATTGCTTCTTGCTATGTCCCACAGTAAGCTGTCCTTCAAGAAATTGTCATGTTCCTCACTGATTCAGTTTGTCTTATAGCTCTGCCAATACCAGAGGAGTGTACATCCTGTGCTTGCAGTGCTTATGACAATATTGCAGAGCTGTGCAGGCTCCATGCTTCTGTCAGAAATGGCAGACAGCAAGAAGTGCTGCCTGGGTTCATGGTTTTTTTCTAAAAGGTGCAAAATTATGGGATATGGATGACACTATGGGGAGAGAGACAGTTGCATGCTGAGAAGTTGATCCCTTGCTCCCAGTCCCTCCTGAGCAACTTGTTTCTGCCCCACCATGTGTTGCCAAAACTTCCCAAAAGGCAGGGTTGCTCACTGGGATACCTACCCATGGTGCACCACATCGTATGTCGACAAGCATTCCTGGTGAGTATGTGCAGCAATATACGAACTGCGATATACAAACTGCAGCAGCTTTATGAGGATGTAACTTTTGGCAACCAAAGTTTACAGTGTATGCAAGTCCTAAGTTCCTATTAGCCTGAAAGCTCAGCTTCCTCAAAAAGCCTGAGCAAATAGAGTGGTTTTTCAGCATACCTGAACATCAAACAAATCCAGGCCATTTTTGATCAGGAAGGATACTGATTCTCAAGGTCAGGTGTTGTCATGGAGATCACCCATACCTAGCACTAGCACTATGGGGCTCTCAACTAGAGCTGGAACCATTTAAACCAAGAGCCTGATTTTCAGAGTTGATGAGGGTATTGACCTGAACTGGAGGAGTGGGTGCCCAGCACCTCTTAAAGTGAGGCCCTAATTGCGGTTAAATAAATCAGGTGTAGAAGGGCTTGTCTACATTTTAAACACTGCAGCTGATTCACTATAGTGCTTCAGCGTAAACACTTCCTATGCCAATGAGAGGAGTTCCCCTGTTGATGTAGGTAATTCACCTCCCAGAGAGGTGGTAGCTAGGGCCTTGGCTACACTTGCAGATGTACAGTGCTGTGAGTTAAACCCGTCTTCGTACAGCTGAGTAGGGAAAGCGCTGCAGCCTGTCCACACTGGCAGCTGCCAGCGCACTAACGTGGCTACATTTGAGGCATTTGCAGCTGTATTGGGAACGGTGCATTATGGGCGTTCAAGTGGCTGCAACGTGCTTTTCAAATGGGGGGGCAAGGGGGAGTGTGACAGGAAGCGTGTGGGGAGAGAGAGTGGATTTTTGGGGTATCCACAGAGTGTCAGCTCATTATCTCCTAAGTTTACACACCTCCACATCCCCCGCCTCTCTCTTAATCACTGAAAGCAAGCAGCAAGGGCTTTGTTTGTTTTTAAAGAGCAGATAAAAGAGAACTCGGGGAAACGGAGCCTGCCCCCTCCCCTCCCCCCCGCTGTTCTTTCCGACCCCCCCCCCCCCCCGCCCCGTCTCTCTCCAAGCCAACTTTGCTGCAGCATTCCTAACGGAGCCCCCCCGCCTGCAAACAGTAGCTGTTTGCTTGCTTTTTTTTTTAAAGCAGCTCCAGAACGGAGCTCTGAACTCCAACCCGGAAGTGCTGTTTCAAAACAAAGGGAGCTTCCCGAGGTCAGTTACTGCGAATTCCCTGGCTACATTGAAGCAGCAGCGTTCCACCCACTACGCAACAAATGCTATTCCTCTCGGGGAGGTGGAGTACAAGCAGCGCTGTATCTGAGGAGATACAGCGTTGCATGTGCCTTGCAAGTGTAGCCAGTTAGTGAGTTACAGCGCTGCAGGCAGTTTTATTGTGCTGTAACTCGTAAGTGTAGCCAAGGCCTAGGTAGATGGAAGAATTCTTCTGTTGACCTAGCACAATCTACACTGGAGATTAGGTCAGTTTAACTATGTCACTCAGGGGTGTGGCTTTTTCACACCCCTGAGCAATGTAACTGGGTCGACCTAACATTTAGCATAGACCATGCCTAAGGATTTTTTTTTTTATTCTCAATGTTCATTAGAGCATTTTAGTGCCTCGTTAATTCTGACAATAGAATCAGTCTTTGGTTAGCCAGGCTGTTAACTTTTTATTCACCGCTACTGATGAGGTATGAGAAATTGCTTTGCAAAAAGTATGAAAGCCATCTCCTGAATGCAGTGACCCCCTTGCCAAAGAATAAAATTTTGACTCTGCAGCCTGTGATACTTCTTTAGATATTAGAAGCATTTTAATACAGTCTCTTTTCTACTATGAAGCATCATGTGTGGAAAATTCCCTCACAATAGTTCTTCTACCCACCTTGGATTATATGTCCTATGTTACTCAAGGCCCAGTTCTGCGTCAACCTTCCTTTAGACCCAGGATGGATGGATGGGGGGCATTTTTAGTGAAAATTAAAACACTGGAGATAATTAGCAACTCTCTAAGGCCTGGTCTACACTGAAAAGTTACATTGGCATTGTTGGCATTTAAAAACCACACCCCTGACCAATGTTGACATAACCACCAATGTGGAAACAGATATGGAAGAGGGCTTCAGTTAACATAATTAGCATTGGTCTGAGTCATGATGTTCCTACATCGACAGGAAAACCCTCTCTTCAGTGTAGACTATGTCTACACTATGGTGTTATGTTGACATAGTCTCCATAGTTCAAACATACTCTTAGTACAGAAACGTAATTCAGCTACATGAGTGGGAAAGAAGAAATATTCTCTGAGCTCAAAAGAGACCAGTTCATACCTGTTGCCACAGTATTCCATTCAACAAAGCTCTGAAACAGAATACAAAGTTACCAGCATTATGTCATCAGAACATATTCTTAGTGGCTGAATGTACCCTGAGGTCAATAAACCTAGCAACTTTAGAGGTTTAATCAAACAAATGCTTTTTTTGGTGTGCCATACACCCCAAATGGGACTTACTCCCTTTGTATCCCAACTCATGTTGCTCCTGGATCAGCCAGGGAAGTTACTACATAGCTGTGTGAGCAGCTCTCTGGGGCCAACATGCTGCCTACACAGGGCTTGCATTTATCGCCAGTCCAGGAATTAGCACATTTTCCAAAAATAACAGCTGATGAATATATGGGGCAGATCCAATGTACTCACTTGCCTGTTATCACGGTATACCACACTCACTGTTTACTCAGTACAGTCTACTTTCTGTTTGGAAATTACCTTGCACTATACCCAGATTACATCTATTGTACATAGAAACAAACCTTTCTAAGGGAGTCAACCTTGGCCTGATACTTAGCTTTTCATTATTTGACTAAACTAACCAGTTCCTACTTTCTGAGGCTTAGCCGGTATAATATTAATCCCCTCTAGAATTAACACTCCCTCACACATTTCACAAAAAAGCATATACAAAAGTTTCCTTACTAAACCCAAATGCAAAATTATTTCAAAGGCTGGTTTCTGATAAAAGGAAAACTAAGCATGTTGCTAACTTGCATTATCAGCTGGGTGTTTCATTGTTCTACATAACAGACTTTTTTTAAAATTTCTTTTGTTTGTATTTTGGGTATCAATTCAAATAGCTGATAAGGTCTATGAGTAAGGTAATGTGGCAACTGCACCTAAGAGTCTGCACATGGTTTCAGGTTGGTGAAAAATGGGGTGTTTCTCATTCACTGGACTGACTTTTTAACCTTTGTGTGGCAACACTTTAAGCCTGTCCTGGTCTGCTGCATCAGAAATGTGTCCCTACTCTGGGCACTAAGGTTCAGCATTTCAAGGCCGAAATGATTAAGGGTATATCTACGCTACAGCTGCTAGAGCAGCACAGCTTCCTATATTGATGGGAGGGGTTTTTCCAGCAATGTAGGTAATGGACATCTTCAAGAGGCAGTAGCTAGATTGGCAGAAGAATCCTTCCTTTGACCCAGCCTCATCTACTCTGGGAGTAGGGTGAGTAGGGACAGTCCCAATTTTTAAATCTTTTTCTTATATAGGCTCCTATTATCCCCCACCCCGTCCCGATTTTTCACACTTGCTGTCTGGTCACCCTATCTGGGCGTTAAGTTGACCTAACTATAATGATCGGAACATGCAACTTTTCAGTCCTGAGTAATGTACCTAGATCAACCTTAGTTTTAGGTGTAGACCTTAGGCACTTAGCAGTCTGGAACCTGGTCTACACCATAGCCGCTGACTTTTGTTTTTGCCGGTGGGTGCTTTTGAAGAGGTGTATGTGTTTGGTGTGGGGGCACTCTGCCAGTTTGGGGGGGGAGACCATTTTCAGCATATTTATACACTTCTTTCATATTCTAGTTATTGAATGCATCTCTCGTTGGTATCTTTACTATTTTAATAATTAGTAATTATTATTAACTACATAATTACATGATCATGAATTACAGTATATTAAAATCATTGCAATCACCTACAAGCTGTCTTCACTAACATCCCAGTTTAAAGACATTACGTCTCACTGTTGCTTCCTGGATGAAACTGTCAGCAATCTTATTCATATCTAGATCCCAGGTAGTGTCTTGATGCACGTTAAGGACAGCTACATTATTCAGTTGTGTCTGTCCCATTGATGACTGGAGATAATTTTTAAGTTTTCTGAAGCTGGAGAATGAGTTCAGGATGATATAGGCACAGTGAGAAGGATTCTTATACATTTGCAGTACTCTGGATACATAGTGCTTCCAGAGTACTGCAAATGACTCCAAGATCTCTTTCTTGATGGGTAACAGCGAATTTAGGCACCATCATTTTGTATGTATAGTTGGGATTATATTTTGCCATGTGCATTACTTTGCACTTAACACTGAATTTCATCTGCCATTTTGTTGCCAAGTCACCCAGTTTTGTGAGATCCCTTTGTAACGCTTCGCAGTCTGCTTTGGACTTAACTATCTTGAGTAATTTTGTATCATCTGCAAACTCTGTCACCTCCCCGTTTACCCCTTTTTGTAGATCATTTATGAATATGTTGAATAGGACTGGGCCCAGTACAGGCCTGAGGGGGACACCACTATTTACCTCTCTCCCTTCTGAAAACGGACCATTTATTCCTACGTTTTGTTTCCTATCTTTTAACTGGAGTGCCTGGGAATACTTTCAGGATCATCTAAAGATCCCTAATTTAATGTAATGACAAGCCTTTTGTTATCTTAATCACACTGCCTCTGTTTATAAATGAACTCCCTGCCCCAAGGGCAAACGTTGTTAGCAGTACAGAACTCATCACATTCCACACTCAAGCTCTGGCTCCTGGGTGCTGAGCACCCACTATTTTTTTCCATGGGTGCTTGAGCCCCGGAGCACCCACAGAGTTGGTGCCTAAGGTCTACATTAGAAAATTAGGTCATCTTAACTTCATCATTCAGCAGTGTGAAAAATCCATACCCCTGAGTAAAAGCCAACCTAAATCCCAATGTAGACAGCACTAGGATAGCATCTCTTATTGGAAGAATAAGAGGGAGGTGGATTACCTACGCCAATGGAAGACCCCCTCCAGGTAGCGTAGGTAATGCTTACACTGACGCACTACAGCAATGCAGCTGCATACTGTGCCACTGTAGTGTTTCAAGTATAGACAAGCCCTCAGTCTCATTGAATGTCAATGACATTTAGAGTCTTAAGTACCTAAGTCACTTGGCCAGATTTTTCAAGGTATTTTGGAGCCTACTGGGATTTTTAAAAGCACCCAACTGCCATTGGGATTTAGGCACGTAGGTCCTTTTGAAAACAGAAATAATGTCTCTCGCATTTACAATAGCATGCCTGTGGTGAAGAAACTTGAAAAAACTGCACCAGGAATAATAATTTTTCAGAGAGAACAGGAGGTTTATTTTTCTTTTGGGAAGCCCTATTTTTCCATTTAGCTATCTATACAGACTACAGCCCTTAACCCTCCCTTATGAGGTGGGCGTGAGACAATTCACAGAACCATGACAGATAGACATGAATAAAGTGACTCCAAGAAAAGAGAGCAAGCAGGGTTTTATTTTTACTGTGTGTTAATATTTATATTTACTGCATGCTCTTTAGTCATTTAAAAACAGAATAACCACACAGTATAAAGTCAAAATACATCTCTAGAGTTTATTTCTAGCATATGGTGAAAATTCCCAGCTTAGCTCAAAGAGGACATTTAATCAGCTATTTCTGATTGTCTAAGATAGGCCTGTGCCTACCTACTGCATCATATGGTAGATTATTGCCAGAAGGGACTGAAAAAGGTCCCATTTGGGTCATCTATTTTGTCATTATGGCAGATAATAAGAAACCACTATTTTCTGTCTTCCTGTAACCAAAAATATCCTAAAGCAAAATAATAGTTGCAGAATGCTTTTTAAAATTCTCTCTCTCAAATGAGGCTTTTCTTGGACAGAATCTGATGTTATTTTGGTTTAGAAAGTTGGGTTTTTATTCCCTACCCCCCATTCTTTGGAAATAAATAGTATGAAAAGGTCTTCATCACAGATGTTATTCTATCCCTAAATGTTTATGTTCTGGAGAATTTTGTATTGACGAAGCATAATAACTGTATTGTAGTAATTGTCGGGGAGAAGCTGGAGATTTGAGTAGAGGCAGGGGACACTTGAGATTTTGGTCACCCACGAAGGCATTAGAAGCAGTAAAAAGAACTGTGGGCTAAGTACATTAGCTGGAAGTTTCTTAAAAAATGATCAGCAGTAGAAAAGTTAATAATGCATACATATAAATAGTCATCAATAGGTTACAAAGTAATTTAACCCATGATGACAAATGAGGTAGTTCACACCTCTCAGAGTCATTGTTTCAGCAGCAGTCTGCAGACTTGAGGTATGTCTACACTGCAAAATTATGTTGACCTAAGTTTACAGCATACAGCCGTCATGGTAATTAAATCACAGGAGCACCTGTACTGACTGTGCTGTCAGTGTGGGGAAGCTTCTGAAAACCAGTTGATGTAAGCAATGTAGTTGCTACTCTGACTACATTTAACATTGATTCTATTAAGTCGGCATAGTGGGACAGTTAGGTCAGTGGGAGTGAAATTTTAGTGTAGATACTTACCTAGTTAGGTCGATGTAAGCTGTTTTGCATCAACCTAACTCTGTAGTGTAGACCAGGCCTCAGCAATTAGCACTGCATCAGTTCACACTAGGTTCATACTTGCAAGGTTGTCTTTACAACCATAAGGGCTGGAAATGTAATATTCCTTTAACAGTGGAAGCTTAGATTGTGGCAAGGGGGAAATTCAGGAGCAAATTCAACAGTCACACAATCAAGGAATGCACAGGGCCCTGACCCTATTCTATATCTGTATTACTACACACAGTACCACTGTATATCTCTTTCATGCCCAGTTCTACTTGACAATGGGGTGAAAGCTTGATGGGGACCGGCATACATTGGCACATTATACCAGCAGGGATTTTTCTTCTTGATTCACTTCCTGCTGTTTTTTCCTATTAGCTTCATAGCTTTAATAGGTCTACAGAGCTAATAGCAAAGAGCTAATATTCTACTAGCTCTCTGAATGCAGACAGCAAAAAGAGACGTTCAAAATACCGCACTTCAGAGACTGGGATGAGAGCAGTAGCAAGAAGGGAAACAACAAGGAAGTGGATCAGCAGTTGGTGTGTGGCACAGAATGAAGGAATCTTGAACAACTGGTCAGATGATAAAAAACCTAATTTGCTCATATTGTCCCTTTAATTTGAGAAGCTCAAGGTGCTTTTCAAAAATGAGTATTGTCCCCATTTTACAGATGAGAAACCAAGGCATAAAGAGGTTCAGTGGCTTACTTACAGCCACTCAGCAAGTTGTGAGCAGAGTTGGGACCAGAACCCAGTACCGATTCCCACCGATTTAATCACTAGACAACATTACCTCCTCATGGACGGATAGATGTATAAATCAAGTTTTGTCTAATAGGTCTGTCTTACCTGATTTAGACTGTACTAGTAGCAGAGCCATGGTGGTAGGCCTGAGCCTAAAACTTGGATCCAGATTATTCCTTTAAAGGTTGGGTGGATTTGGTTTAGGTTTGTCCCAATGGCCTGAATGCACAAAAGGAGTTAGGAACCCAAGTTCCTGTTTTAGGCCTCTAATTCCCCATTTCACAATGCACTAAAATCATGCTGAATCCTATAGGTGCCTCATCTCACTCAGCCCCTATGTTTCTGCAGTAAAAGTTCCATAGATGCCTAAGTTTCTGCCTCTGAGCATAAATATTGTTGCCTCACTGTAGGCATCCAGTAACCCCACAGTGACTTACAAACTAGGGAAAGATAGGCATTTGGCCACCTAAATCACATGCCACTAACCACAAGGCTAAAAGTTATATGGAAAATCCAATCATCATCATCTTCTTCCTCCATCCCCCCTCCCACCCAGTTTCTATCTCACAGTGCAAGCACCTACGCTACAGAACGCTTTGCAGCAGAGAATTCCAAGCATAAGGGCCTCCCTGGAGCCTGGACTTAGGCACCCATCTCCGAGACAAGGGTGGGGTTTAGCACACCATCCTCCCACTGGCATCTCCCATTGGCTAGCTCAGGTGGACCCATGCCTAGCAGGCTGACTTTTGTGAATCACAATTTAAGAGGCACATCTCTTCTCCCCAGACATTGTATAGGAGCCTAGGCGCCTAACTCAGGCTTTGTGAATTGCAGTGATTTTCTAGGTGCCTAAAAGTTCAGCATGGTGATGCTTGGCATCACAACATCTACCTCCGTCTGTGCATGGAGAACATTATGCTAATGGGGGTCAGCTGTGAAAAGACAGTCACCAACTAATTGCCTGGAGTTAAGAATGAACTTCCTACATGAGCATGCTACTGAATAACTTTTTAATTTTCAATGTGATACAGAATTTTGCAATGACATCTCATAATTGCATAATAGAAATTGTGCTGCCAAAAATGGACCCTGGAGCAGGGTCTGCAATAGCTCAATCACAGAATATACCGGGACATTGATGTAATTAATACCTGCAATTCAGGGGACTGGATGGAGGCTTGTTTCAATTCCTCCTTTGAAGTGGCATGTTGAAAAGGTCCATGGAGTGGTAAAGGAAGATCTGCATTGAGAGTCCACCTCCTGGACAGCCAAAGGAGAATGCATTACGTATGTGGTCTAAAGTCATGGTGAAGGTGCAGCTGTTGCCAGATATTCTAATCAGTGAGGAAATCACAGGACATACTGACCCCAAGTCGGTTACTGATAGCAGAACCAACAGTGCCTAGTGAACTCTGTGAATACCACATGTGGAACGTGGGATTTGAATGGAAGTTAGATGATTAAGTACCAGTGTGAAACCGTACTAATCTCTCAATACTGTGGTATTACTGCTATCTCTCAGACCACAAAGATGCCCCACGTAAACCATAGGTGATATTTCTAGGGGCAGCCATGGCACAGTGAATGGCAAGAAATGCTGATGTTAGCATGTGGTGAAGTTTTGGATTACATGTGTTCAAGAAGAGGTATCAAGCCAAGGAAAGTGTGTCATCAGCATTGCTCACAAGGGTCTAGAGCTTTCAGCATAGGAACGAATAAAGTCAAGGTAATAGTTTTCTAATCCCATGAAATTAGGGAATTTGGTCAAATATTTGCAAGTAAGAGTTTGGATGTTGGAATATAGGGACTGATTGGTTAAACTAACCAAGTTAGTTTTGGTGGCCCAAAATGGCATTTTTGCCAGAGGCACTGAAATACCTGGGTAATGTGTTTGTTCTAGTCACTTACTATGTCACTTCATTTCAATATTGTGACAATCAGGGTCCACACACCTCAAGCGGAATACAGGGGGTCTGAACCCCAAAAACTAAGCAATTGAATCAACTGGTTGTATACAATGTATATTAAGTACAGATTTCTATGAAGGTTAGTAATGTTCTGAATTCAAGAGCCATTAGGAGATACGTATACAGATTATAGTTATGAATGTCTGCATGTATATTCAGGGCCAGCTTCAGGCACCAGCAAAGGAAGCAGGTGCTTGGGGTGGCACAGCTGAAGGGGCAGCATTCCGGCCATTCCCAGGGTGGCACATTTCAAGGGCCTTTTTTTTTTGCTTCGGCAGCTCCGATGCTTGGGGCGGCAAAAAAGCTAGAGCTGGCCCTGTGTATATATATAAATGGTTGCTATCTGTGAAAGACTGGATCCCCTCTAGGACAAAGGAATGCTGGGAAACTCTTCAGAGATGCTAGGTAAGGCTGTGACTCTGTCATGGAGGTCATGGATTCCGTGACTTTCCACATTCTGTGTGATTTCCGCAGCTGCAGCGGCCAGTGCGGCTGACCCCAGGGACTGCCTGAGCAGCAGTCCTGGGATGACCATAGGGACCACCGGAGCAGCCCCAAGGGGCTGCCCCAGAGGCAGCCTGAGAAGCAGCCCAAGGCACTCAGCCCCTGCCAATGGAGCAGGGGCCAGCCATCATCCCCTGGGGCCCCCAGAGCAGCAGCACCTCGGGCTCCCCAAAGCAGCAGCTCCTGGGGGCTCCCTAGAGCAGCGGTGCCCTAGGAGCAGCAAAGATTTAGTCAGGGGTATTTATAGTAAAAGTCATGGACAGGTCAGAGGCCATGAATTTTTGTTTATTGTCAGTGACCCGTCCATGACTTTTACTAAAAATACCCGTGACTTAACCTTAGCCTTAACAATAGGTCATTTGTATTAGAAAAGGGAATTTAGCTAATATAGACGTGTAAAGCTGGAGGTTGCATCTTTGTTTATTTTCTGTGCAACTTACATGTTTGCATTTCCTTACAATTTCATCTGTGACTATAATTTTTTTCTATTAAATAACTGTTTTGTTTATTTTTTTACCACAGGCAGGTCTCTGTTCTTCAAACTGTGTGTGCCAAAGTGACCAGATAATTGGGGGCAGGGAAAAGGTCAGACTGTCTGGTCGTTACAAATATCAGGAGATGGATTTGAGGGGATGTGGGAGAGGGGATTGTTGAACTCATACTGCAAGGAATAACTAGGCTGGTGAAAACCACCATTGAGACCTTACAAGGCAGGCAGAGATAAAACCCCGTACTGGTCTGGGTGATCCGCAAAATGTCACAAATGTCATTAACAAAAGCTAAATCAAATAATGCACCAACATTTTCTGAATGTTCATTTGAATTTTTAATTATTTGGCTTTGGACAAGTTCCTCAACCTTTTGTAGTCACTTACTATAAACATTTGTGTGATTGAGTTTTTACTCACATTATTTTTTTCTTCTGAAATTTAATTTTAAATTTGTGCACACAAGTACTGGCTCTTGCAAACTCATCCAGTCAGGGAATAAAAGCAATGACGTGATTTGTCTGATCAATCCAAACTTGGCAACGTAGATTGATTTGCAAATATTTATGATAAATCCAAGATGATTAAAAATTGGAAAAAAAAATCTGTTACATACATTTGAATGATTAACTTGCAAAGACCTGATGGTGAATATTCGATGAGCAGAAAAAGGGACTAAATGAACTGAGTAACTTATTTATGTGAGTCATTTTTCTCCTCTCTAATCATCAAGTGATGCCAATCCCAAAATGTCAGTGAGTAAGGAAGTAACAATTTTCTGAAAACAACTATGGGCCAGACTCACTCTAAAGCCTTTGTGGGAGTTAAAACCAGTCCGGTTACAGCTGTGTTCAGTAGGAGGAATCTATAGATATCCTTGTGTCAGATCCAATTTAGAAAAGCGCAGAGAGTTAGCCAGCTGAGAAGTCAGTTTCTGTGCTATAGGTAAGAAGTAAATTTTATCTGGGATAAGAACCTTATTAACTACTCAGAGGTCAGCACAAACCTGAATACCTCTGGACTATTTTTTTGTCACCATAAAATTTGAAAACGAAGGTGAAGCTTGAATTGGTTCAAAAATAATGAGTTCTCAAGGGCATCAGAACTCAGCATAGACTAGGTCACAGCAAGTCAGAGGAAACCTATGCCATCCAGATCTTGACAACTTTAAATGTATTGATCCTGAAAACATTAGACCCGCGTGAGGTAGCTGTACATGTGAATGTAGGCAGTAATTGCTTTATGTTTGCCTGGGAGCTAGTTTTCTGACTCAAATCAGCCATTGCTCAGTAGCTGAACTATAGATGTGCTGAGTGGCAATTTCTGAATATGTTGTTCACAGGAATTTAGTAGTAGTAAGGAGAGAAACTTTAGCACTGTTGTGTCCATGGAAAGTAGGACAAGGAAGCGTGAAAATTGGCAGTGTCAGAGGATAGAAGCAGATGTTGTCTTAAGATATGAAGTCTACTTGGCTAACCCACACTATTAGCCACCAGAGTGACCTTAGCACCTACTTATTAGGTTATGGGGGATGATGCAAAAGCATGAATGTTGCTCCATTCAGGGCAGTCCTTGGTGAATAAATACAGGTCAGAAACATCTGTGACAAACATGGGCTGAGAAAGCCCACTGTTCTGCAGGTCAGGTAGAGGTGGTTTAGATGGAGAGACAAGAAACTGTTAGGCAGCAATGGCAATGAGCCTAGACATAGATGAAGGTGTGGGCATGTCTGGCTCTGTACCCAGAGCCTGGTCTATAGTAACACATCTGCTATCCTGAAATATGGCCTGTAACAACTGAACAGCACACTCTACCCAATTTAATATAAAATCATCTAATTAGGACAGAGGCGGATTAGGGGTTTGTGGGGCCCTAGACCAGAGCAAGTCAGGGTCACGGCACGGGGGTGCCCATTTCTCCAGGCCCCTAGGCACAAGCCATGTTAGCCCAGTGTCTAATTCGCCACTGGATTAGGATAAAACCCATTCCTGCGGTTGAGGCTTTGAGATGGACAATCTATTCATTGTGAATTTAGCCCCCTTCTCTGTTTGTGAATCATTCCTGAATCACTCCTGATTTCTGCAAAATTGTTTATTATTCACAAGTATTTGGATAAACAATTTTCAGCCTCTGGGTTGTACATGAACGATTCACCTTCGGTATTTGCTCTTTGTTCTTTGTGATGTATGATTGGTCACCTAAATTCCATGGCACCATTTTCGCTCCCTGAGTGGATGACAAACTTTTTGAGGAGGAGGATAAAAGCAGACAAAAGACAAATGGAAATAAAGCACTCCCAGCCTGAATTTTAAAACAAAGAATCATTTGTGCAAAGCATGTGAATATTTGGGGATTCATGAAGATTTTGCAGGGAAATTTTCAAAAGCACCTACAAGATTTAGAAGCATAAGTCCCATTGACTTTTGACAGGAGTTGTGCTCCTAACTCTCTTAGGAGCTTTTAAAAATCCTACCTCTTAAGTATACCTGATACTCATAGTATATCTTTGGTTGATGATCACTCTGATACTTATTAAAATCATCATCATGCTTTGCATTTTAGCTGATGGTCTCATAGCATTTTATTTTTGATTCATTTACATTTGAGTTATACCATTGGGCAAAAATATTTTTCCGGTCACATTTCTTGCACACCATGTAGGACCCATTAAGAATATGAAAGGGTTTCTTAATTTACACTATAGGCCTGACCCAAATCCCAAAGGAGTTAATGGACTGAATCTCATTGAATTCAGTGGGCTTTAGTTCAGGACCCACATAAACTGTTACTGTGTAAGAAATATTCTTTAAAGAGTAGAGCAGTGGTTCTCAACCAGGGGTATGCATACCCCTGGGGGTACACAGAGGTCTTCCAGGGGGTAAATCAGCTCATCTAGATATTTGCCTAGTTTTACAACAGGCTACATAAAAAGCACTAGTAGAGTCAGTACAAACTAAAATTTCATAAAGACAATGACTTGTTTATACCGCTCTACATACTATACACTGAAATGTAAGTACAATATTTATATTCCAATTGATTTATTTTATAATTATATGGTAAAAATGAGAAGTAAGTAGTTTTTCAGTAATAATGTGCTGTGACACTTTGGAATTTTTATGTGTGATTTTGTAAGCAAATAATTTTTAAGTGAGGTGAAAGTTAGGGGTACGCAAGACAAATCAGACTCCTGAAAAGTAGTCTGGAAAGGTTGAGAGCCACTGGAGTAGAGCACTCTTCCATTCTGAATCATGTTTAGCAATATTATGTCTCTATGAGCAATGGTGGAGCAAGAACCCAATGAACGTAAAACTAAGATATTATAATGAAAGTAAAACTAGGAGATATAATAATTAGTTCCTATTCAGCAGTCATGTCTGGTATTGTTTGAAAGAGATCACTCAGCAAAGACACAGAAGTGCCAGGACAGAACATGCCGATGTGCATACACTTGAAAATGTCAAGTTATTACCTCTGTAGCAGATGGAGGGATTGTAAGTCAGTCTGTAAAAATGGTGGACATGTTGCCTGCAGTCAAATGCACTATTCTGATTTACTTGGTGCCAATAGAACAATAATCACACTCTGTATTTTCCTCTGAAGATCTCAAAGCACTTTAAAAACAATTAATTCTCACATCTCTGGTGGGAGAGAAATGTAAAAATAATATAATAATATTCAGTTGAGTCAACTGCGGAACATGAACATTAAGGGACTTGACCTCAGCCACATAGTGAATCAATGGCAGAAAGGAAAATATAACTCATGAATGTTCATTCCTAAGCCCTTGCTCTGATCACCAGACTATGGACCAAGTTCTCTTATGGTGTAAAAGGACAAAATTCTCGTGAATTCAATGGAGTTGCGCACATTTACACCAACAGAGAATTTGGTACTGCATTGCCAAAATCCATTCGTTCAAGTTTTGAAATCAAGCAATTTATAAAGCCAGGGCCAGATCATCAGCTAGTGTTGATCAGCATAGCTCCGGTGAAGTCGACTTAGCTGAGGATCTGGCCTCCAATTTTAACATTTCAGTATGACTGAGTTCACAAAATCTCAAAATCTTTTATGTTCTTCATTTGTTGGATGATCACATCAGATTTTACACTTGGATGTCTGAGAGGCAGTAACCATTAACATAATGTCAAATTATGGAACAAGAAAAATATTTAACTGCCTGACTTCAGATACAGCTCCAGCACCTTTGTACCTGGACAATAAAAGAAAGTCAACAAAGATGATAGTAGGGCTAACAACAACACATTAAATGCTGACACTGTTTTTGTTTTTTTAAATGCAGAAGATCAATTTGCAGAACATCAATACAGATGTTTAGTCTCTGACCTTTCAATTTAGTTGCTGATCCTAATTCCCAGCCTTCAACAGCAGTTCTTGAAATTCTTGATGTAAACAATCAAAAATGCACTGCAGAACCAAATGTATGTTGAAATACCCAGGAAATATTAAGTGGAGAGACCAGCGTCAGGCCGATAAAGATATCCAAAGGCATAAAGGCATTTTGTAATTGGACTGGTTAAAGCACTGGGCAATATACCAAAGGGAACAGTCTTGCACTGGCACCCGGGGGAGTGGACTCAAAGCCCCGTAAGATCCTTCTCTTTCACTGGAATTTCTTTCTTGCTCTCTCGGCTAATTCCTAAAGCCTTTTTTGTAGTTTTTCATTAGGCCTGTTGTCTGCTCTATTTGCCATACACGCACACATTTCTAAATGAATTTTTCCCCTCCACGCCCTGCTCCAATTTGCACAGTATCTCCTAAGCGGACTCTGAACCCAGTAATGTTTGAGTTGAATTTTCAAACCTATGATGTTTAAGTGGGTAAGAAACTACACAAAATGAGTTCATCACCCAGTAAGGTAGTGCCTTTGTCTCTTATTAATATGACCCAACATATATAACAAAAGCATTTCAGTAATCTCTAGAAGAAAGAGAGAGAGAGAGAGTATATACACATTCACACAGACAGTGTGTTAACATAAATACAAGTGATATAAATAACGTCTGTGACTTATGGGCCAGATCCTCCGCTGGTGTAAATCAGCATAGACCCATTGAAGTCAATAGAGATACAGCCATTTACACCAAGTGAAGAACTGGCCCTTGATGTGAAAAATGTTCTCTGTTAAAAGTCCACAAGAAGAGTCTGTTTTTCCAATTAACAATAAATGCGGGAGTTCATTTCAGAGAGGAAATGAGGATAGTAGCTGCTGTGTTCCTATCAGATTACTCACTGTGGTCCTGATCCCACATGCCCTTGGGGCATATCCAGGCACTCACATGGAATCCCACTGACTTCAATAGGGCCCCACTACACAGGCAGTGTTCTGCCCACACACACCACATTGCAGGGCAATCATTACTTGGATTTATTCATTAAACATCTGCTTCCTAAAGGCAACTCACCTACTTCTAAACAAAGGAAAAACAAAGAGACTCTTTCACATTTCACTTTGCATCAAGTTATAGCCAATTCAGTCACAGTGCACCATAAAACTCAGTGACCTTTCTGATATATTCCATCAATTTACATTGATTGTGGCTCTCCTGTTCAGCAACTACTTAGCTTCTCTTCTTCCCTGGTTAGCAATCTTCACAAAATCACAGGTGTCTTAATTCTACATATCATAGGATTTATTCACCTTAAAAAACAAAACACCATCCCAGATCCCTACATCTCCAGGGACGGAGGAGGGGAAAGAAATCTATTTCTCTTTTGTGCACAAATGCTCTCATTTTCAACAGTGATTCCTAAGTATCAATCCTCACTTTGCTGCAATAACACCAGTAGATGCTTGTATGTGTACTTCAATACAGAAACACACGAGGTCTAATCTTGAAGTCCTTACTGAGGTTTTGTTTAGTCATCATTCAAAATTCCCACTAATGCTACGGTGGGGGAGTCAAAGCTAAGTAAACATTTCAGGATTTACCCAGTAATCTCTGTTGAATTTAGATGGCTCCATTTTCCCATTCTCAATCCTTCTGTCCTTATCCTCCATGCTCCTTCTAATACCTTCTCCTATGTCTTCACTTGGCCTCTTTCTACCTTTGACTGCTTGCACCCTAAACATGAAAAAACTCCCTATTCCAGTGCATGCCCTTTGAGAGCCTACTTCTTTCACATAGGCTTCCAATGCTAATTTCCCCTCCCATACTGTCTGCACCAAGTTTTGTACCTGATCCTTTTGTACCCTACCTTTGCATTGTATTTGTTTGAGTAAGTTCTTCAAAGCAGGAATTATTTTTTACGTCTATATACATACATCTATATACAGACATACATATATAAATGTATATATAATTCTATGTTTTAAAAGAGTAAATATTTTTAAAATTCATGACTAAAAATTCTCTCTGGCTTTTCAATGTCTTGCCTCCTAGCATCTATTGAAAGTGACATATTAGAAATCAGTTTCCCCCTCCCACCCAAATGTTGACACAAACTATTCATTTCCAATGGAACTGAAGAAACGTGGGAATACTGAAATGAATACTATTCTGAATTATGTTTTTGCCTTTTGGGTGATGTGAGCACAATGTTCAAAAGTGCCTAAGAGTACGTGTACACGATGGCAGCAAGTCTCAGAGCCCTGGTCAACAAACTCGGGCTTGTGGGGCTCGCACTGTGGCACTAAAAATAACTGTAGACATTTGGTCTCAGGCTCTGAAGCCTTGGGGGCGGGGAAGAGGGGGAGATCTTTGCTCCTCTCTGCAGAAGCTAGTGGATTGTACTTTGCTGTATTATTTCTGCTTCTCCAAAGATGGGACTAGTGGAAATCACACAGAACATGGAAAGTCACGGAATCCATGACATCCACGACCTCCATGACAGAGTCACAGCCTTACCTGTCATCTCTGAAGAGTTTCCCAGCATTCCTTTGTCCTAGAGGGGATCCAGTCTTTCACAGATAGCAACCATTTATATATATACACAGGGCCGGCTCTAGCTTTTTTGCCGCCCCAAGCATCGGAGCTGCCGAAGCAAAAAAAAAAAAAAAATGGCCCTTGAAATGTGCCACCACAGGAATGGGACTGTAACATACCCCTATATGCCCATCCTGTCTGTGGTATTCTGAAATATTCAATTCAGCTCCCACTTCTGGTTCCTGCCCCATATTTGGTTTGGCTCTTATTCCATATTCAATTTGGTTTCCATTCTATAGTTTGATTCTGAATATCTAGAGAGAGGAGACAACACCCCTGGTTACCCTGTTTCCATGATAACACCAGTCTCTATCGCAAACACTTCAGTTGAGTTATATTGAGATACACATTCACTTACTCCTCTGCCAAGCTGCCTTCCTGTTCTTTGGAATCTGAACTTTTCTTTAAAAATAAGTAAAGGATTAACTGGGAGGAAGGTCAAGGAAACCTTGAAAATGTGGAACAGGTGTAACTGGTGCAAAAAGGTCTACCTGAATGTGTAGAGAGCCTGAAACAATAGCTCTGAGGGTATTAATTGACTTGTGAATTTCAATGAGTGTAGACTCATATGCCAATGATGATATTTTAGATGTCAGTGTTGTTAACTATTTCACTGCTGATCAAAGCATGGCAAAAAGGAATGGAAGTATCATATTATGAAGTTCTACAGTCTACTCTGCATAACAGCTTATTTTGACACTGTGACGGGGTTGGCCTAGATGATCATACCAATTATATTTTTCTCCAACCTAAAAGGATCCAAGCCCAAGGAACCAGCAGGTATCTGAGCCCCACCACGATGAAATTAGGTCTGAAGAGCCCCGCATAGCCAGAGAACACTCATGATCGGCACAATCTATTGAGAACACCATCTTATTTTGGCCTGTAAAGTGGCCAGAACTTGAAGGAATACCATTACCTTTATTTTCCCAATTCAATCAAACTCAACAGGGGCCTTACCGGGCTAACTGACAGTAATATTTGGTTCATAACAGTGGGGTGCTAGTGTGTGCAGAATGTCTTTGATGCCAGTAGACTCAATAGGGAAGATTTTCAAAGGGGCAAAAGGTTAGCTAGGTGCCCAAAAACCGTTTGTACCTTTGAAGCTCTTTTTGAGTAACATGCATGGGATTTTTTTACATACTTGGTACAAAAATGTGAGGATTGAATCATGTAGGATCCATTGTTGTCTTGTGGAAAAAATACCCAGATTTCTAACTAGCTCCAGATCCAACAATAAAAAAATAAATTAGTTTCCCAAATCATATGGGTGTTCGTTCATCTCATATTATATTAACTCCAAAACACATAAGTCAGCACAAGAACTAATCAAATAACTCTTTGCAAATAGTACTGGTTGTGAATTCAAGCAGCTTTTTAGGTAAATACATTTTTCCATTACTTGACCAGTTCCAGCCAATGATGCAACTTTTCAGTCGTGGCTGGCTGAAGCGCATCTGGGGCCCACTATGAAGCCACTCAATTAAATCCCCTGGCTCTAAGATCCAAGATTGAGTGTGCAGTTCGCTCTTCTCCCACACAACCCCTCCCAAACAGCTCTGGCATGTCAGCTGGTGCGTAGGAGGATTTAATCCTATGGGGTGGAAATGAGACTAGGGAACATGTGCAGTGCTGCCAAATGTCTTTGTGGGGGGGGGGAGTTAGGGAAATAGGAGGAGGAGATTTCCAGTTAAATAGGAGAGAAGAGAGCCTTGATATAGGGAAAAACACTCCAATTCCCCACCCACTTGAACTTACCACTCTAGAACTGTGTCAGCATGAAGCAGTGAGGGAAAGGTGAACCCTGAGGCAGCTGGGCCCTAACCCATAAGAACATAAGAATGGCCATACTGGGTCAGACCAAAGGTCCATCTAGCCCAGTATCCTCTCTTCTGACAGTGGCCAAAGCCAGGTGTCCCAGAGGGAATGAACAGAACAGGTAATCATCAAGTGAACCTTTCCCTGTCGCTCATTCCCAGCTTCTGGCAAACAGAGGCTAGGGACACCATCCCTGCCCATCCTGGCCAATAGCCATTGGTAGACCTATCCTCCGTGAATTTATCTAGTTCTTTTTTTAAGCCTATTATAGTCTTGGCCTTAACAACATCCTCTGGCAAAGAGTTCCACAGGTTGACTGTGTGTTGTGAAAAAATACTTCCTTTTGTTTGTTTTAAACCTGATGCCTATTAATTTCATTTGGTGTCCCCTAGTTCTTGTGCTATGAGAAGGAGTAAATTACACATCCTTATTTACTTTCTCCACATCACATAGACCTCTATCATATCCCCCACAGTCGTCTCTTTTCCAAGCTGAACAGTTCCAGTCTTATTAATCTCTCCTCATATGGAAGCTGTTCCATACCCCTAATCATTTTTGTTGCCCTTTTCTGAACCTTTTCCAATTCCAATCTTTTTTGAGATGAGGCGACCACATCTGCATGCAGTATTAAAGATGTGGGCATACCATGGATTTATATAGAGGCAATATGATATTTTCTGTCTTATTATCTATCCCTTTCTTAATGATTGCCAACATTTTGTTTGCTTTTTTGATTGCCGCTGCACATTGAGTGGATGTTTTCAGGGAACTATACACAATGACTCTAAGATCTACTTCTTGAGCGGTAGCAGCTAATTTAGACCCCATCATTTTATATAAACCATTTGAATTTCAGCTGGGAGGTTACTGGTAGCCAGTGCAGAGCATGGAGCACTAGTGTGATATGCTCTGTTTAGTCTGCTCCACTCAAATGATGGGCAGTTAAAGTTACCAAGTGGACTTTGCAGTTGGTCCCAGGTGAAGTGTGTTGCAGGTGTCCAGCCTAGAAGTAATAATGACAAGGATGACCAATGCCCACCTCATAGAAAATAGTGCACTGGTTTGGGGGCTATTCAGAGATGAAAACGGGCATTTCTGGCCACCGCTGCTACTTGGCATTCCAGGCTGGCACTTTGAGTGTTTCAATCACAGTAAACTGTACTTAAGCTTTTTAAACTAAATCTTTTTGCATTCACATTCTGATCATAAGAACTATCAAAATTATATTGGAAAAGGTGCTTCTTAGGTATATATATTGACTAGGGGGTGCACTACATTTCTATTAACTCTAAATTTGGCAGATCTTATATCATATGACGTGATAGATTTGAAACCTTTACTCACATTTGTAAACCTATAATTGAATTTCCTATTATTTAACCAGTATTCGACAACTGCTATTTTATAAAATACAGTAACCTGCATACTAGAGGTATATTTAGTCATTACCTCTCATTATTACTAATTTGTTTTACATAGCACCTAGGAGCCCTAATCATGGACCAGAACCCCATTGGGCTAGGCACTGTACAAACACAGAGCAAAAAGACGGTCCTTGCCAGTCACCAGGGTTCCTGCCCCAGAGTGCCCCTAGACCCTGGGCTGGGCCCCTGCTCTGTGATGGGCCCCTGCTCTGTGATGTCCAGGTGTCTTTCTATGCCAGTTCCAGACATAAGAGGCGCAGCCCTCTGGCTGAGTCCCGGGTAGTCCTCCACTTCTAATGTTCTGGCAATGAACAGAAAAAAAAAAGAAATTAACACAAAATTAATTATTGCACAACTGTGGTAAAGCTTTCTTCCTTCAGATAGCCCTTATTGGGCTGTGGCCCCCAACTAAGTTCGCAGACATACTGTGACAGGGTCGGGACTCACCACCGCGGCGCCTCCTGCTGGTTCCTCCGGGAATTAGCTCATCCAGCCTCCGGAGCGCCCTCTTCAGGCCGGTGATCCGCCTGACCACTCTGGCCCATGTCCCTCCCAGGACCCGGTGCCCCTTTAACTGGGGTGTTGCCCCTCAGCAGTACCCCACAGATCTGGGTATCCCCTCCCCAGGGGACCCCCAACCCACTATCCCCACCTCGCCTCAGTCATAGGCTACTGCCAGTCACCAACTAGCCCCCGCGCCCTGGGGCAGACTGCAGTATAAGCCGCTCATCACAGGCAAAGGGGGTTTGGACCTGCTGCCTCGGCCTACCCGTGGTTTGACCCCACAACCCCAGTACCTAGATGGGCCTAACCCTAGGCCACAGCCTGGGGTTTTCTCAGGCCGGACCTCCCCAGCTCCTCTGGCCTTCCCCAGCCCTGCTCCACCCTAGGTACCTGCTCAGGTCCCTGCAGCCAAGCCCTTCTCCCTCTACCGGCAGAGGAAGACTCGCTTTGCTCCAGGCCCCCTGCCCTCTTATAAGGGCCAGCTGGGGCCTGATTAACTGGCCACACCTGTGGATGCCTTGCCAAGCAGCCCAGCTTCTGAGCCTCAGCCCTCTCCCAGAGCTGTTTCAAGCCCCTCAGGGCCCGAGCGGGGTTCCACCCCGTTACACATACATAGAGGAATAGTACCCTCAAAAGGTGAGTCAGCATCAGGCCCTCCTTTCCTTCAGGGAAGGGCTACCAGACAACATTGTCCATCAGCTAATTCCTAAAAAAAAAAAACATTTGGTACTATTTGGACGGGCAAAATCTCTTCATGCATTTTGAATAGCTCCTTGTCAACAGATGATAAAAGTTATGGTGGACCTTCCTTCAGAATAGTTTAGTGGTAGCTGTCAATTTTTGAGGGGAAAAAAGGATTTCTGTTATATAATGACTTAAATGAAAGGAAACACCCTTTGAGTATATTTGTTCAAACATTGTTCATTAGTAAGCAAAAGGGAGCATTTTTGTATTATGCTAAGGACCTTAAAATTTCAAAGCTAAATCTATAAAATCTGTGATTAAACCACTCCTACCATCTAAATCAGGGATCAGCAACCTTTGGCACGTGGCCCGCCAGGGTAAGCCCCCTGGCGGGCCGGGCCGGTTTGTTTACCTGCCACGTCCACAGGTTCGGCCAATCGCGGCTCCCACTGGTCGCGGTTCGCCGCTCCAGGCCAATGGGGGCTGCGGGAAGCGGCGGCCAGCACATCCCTCGCCCCACGCTGTTTCCCGCAGCCCCCATTGGCCTGGAGCGGTGAACCGTGGCCAGTGGGAGCCGCAATCGGCCGAACGTGCAGACACGGCAGGTAAACAAACCGGCCCGGCCCGCCAGGGGGCTTACCCTGGTGGGCTGCATGCAAAAGGTTGCCAATCCCTGATCTAAATACTACATAATGTAATAGAAATGTCTCTCTCCATGTTTTTTTAAGCTTTTTCAATGTTACTAATGTTATTGTATGTTCTGCCATAACTACATTGACAAGTGTCCTACCAAGCTCACAATGATATAAAATGGATAATCCACTAACAATCCAGTATTCAATGTCTGACTGAAATATCATCTCCATGTGTATTGACATCTTCACCATCCAAACTGTCTCCCATACTAACTATCACCTCATCCTCATTCATTTCTCACACATTTGCAGCCTACATGCTGAAGAACATTTGAGTCTGTTTGCAAGGTATTAGCAATCAGGTAGTTTACATTCTTTGATGCATTTACAAGCCATCAATTGCAAGACTACCTCAGGGGCAGGCGGGCCTTTCATCAATTTTGTTGTCATCTCAACCTTCTCCATGATCCAGCCATTCCCTGTTTCAGGGCTGTATGATAGGATACTTTCCCCAGCTCCTATGCCAGACAGCAGCATGGTAAATGGACATAGATCATGCATGTGGAGGCAGTCTTTGCATGGAGGCAGCTGGCCAGATTCTCCTTTCTTATTTAGAGCAGAACAGCTCATGTCTTGGCTCATTCACCTCTGTGACATTTGGCTGCATACATTCTACAGGGAAATTCCAGAAGAAGATGATAGAGGTCTGCAGACAAGACCCAGTGTTGTCCTAGCTCTGCCAGTGCTCTCCGAAGATTCTCTTCTCTGATGATCAACTTTAGACCATTCGCTTTCACACATCCTGCCAATGCACTAACAGAATCACACACACTGAATGTGAGCATTCCTAACAGGGCTGTCCAGACTCCATTGCCTAGTGACATGCCAAGTTTGCTTACATTGCTTCATTTGATTTTTGGTACCAGATCTTACATCAATTTTGCCTATGTCCCTGAAGAAAACAAAGGTAAGAATTAGCACATCAGTGTCCTGAGATAGATAATATTACATTCAAATAAATTATTATTGTGTCTGCCTCTTCTTGAAAAGAAGCCAAGTTCAGAAAGTTTGATGCCCCTTGTAAGCTTGTTATAGTCTCACACGTTTTTTTCACCCAGTTTTTCCAGAAAATCGGCCCTTTTCCATTCATCACATAAGAACTTGATGAGAGCAGTCTTGCTTGTAAAACATACAAGAATGCACCTCTATTGTTGGATCTTGTGGCCAGATACTATTTTGCTCAATAGCCCTCTAGGGCCTGATTTTCTATTTTCCCTCTATGGATTTTTAATGGTGATTTCATTGTACACATCAAAGATCACATCTATCGTGTCACTATCAGATCCAATCTTCAAGGCTGACATAAAGATGCTCTTTTCAACCTTTATTTTGAATACAAGAGCCATTCCAGCTATGATGCAGGCAGACGAACTAGGGATTATGTCAGATGCTGTTACTCTTTTCCAAGATTCCTTGCCGGGGCTTCTTAATTGGTCTTCCCTCATGGTTCCATCAATGTTGATGAGAGTCCAGCGCTGCGGTCCTAAGAAGTGCTGCAATACTTCCCTCATGCCCAGATTCCTGCTTGCTGCTACCAAAAGCATGTGCCAAAAATTTTGTGATCTGCTTTTAATATAATCTCCTTGTTTGAGGCTTTTGTTTTCCTGGATTTCTTTACGTCATTGAATGTCTTCAATTTTTGCTTTGGCAGCCTACCATAGAAATCCTGGGTTGGCTGCTCTGTTTCCAGCTGTATATGTAAATATATATGTGAATGTTGTGTATGCACCTTCTCCTTTTTCTTTTACAGGATTTGAATAGGAACTCAAACAGGGATTTGAACAGACATTCAAGAGGATCTGTTACATGATTTTTTCCAAATGGATTTGATGACCCTGTCTGTACAGAGAAGCCTCTTTTTTGAAATGCTTAAACACCTCAGGATGTTCTGTTTCCAACAGTGTGTAGTACACAGGCAGATATCTTGGATAATTCTGCTTGTCATAAGCACAAAACACCAGGTTATCAAGACTCTAATCATGAATAGGTATGGCCAATTAGCTTCTCTGGATGCTCAAATAAGACCAAGAACCGCATTGATGTTATCAGTGAAACGCATCCAGAATGCTGATAGGTTGCCATTTTCATGCCTCGAGAAGTTCAGGTTAGAAAAGCTGACAGATCCAAACACGGGATGGATGGCTGAGGACATTGCATAGCTTTTCCATCCGGATGACTGTGTCTTTGAGGCTTTGTCAATCAACCAGATGGTGTTTCTCCTTTCCAGGCTAACCTCAACAGAGCCTCTTGCATGGATTTATGTAGTCTAACTGCTCAGTTGTTCTTCATCCCTCCAGTATGTCGCGGATGGAACCTTCAGCAAAAACAACAGACAACTGCAAAATCTCTGAGACCAGCATCCTGGAATCTTTTCCTAAATGATCAACATCACATTGCATCTTTTGCTCCTATTCCCATTCTGATAACTATGGATTGGATTTTTTGTCATTCTTCCCCAGAATTTCTGCAGCCTTGGCATACAGTACCTGGTCAAAGATACACATCTCTTTCACATTGAGTTTTTCCAATATTTTTAGAGTCCGATTAAAGATTTCGTAGACTGTGGACATCTCAGTTGCTGGCACATTCATGGTTGACAAATACCCAACATTGTCCTGAGTCACACTGACCCTGTTGCATGTCTGGATGTTGAAGCCAGTCCAGGAGCTAACCATCTGATTATTTACGTCTGTCTGCCTAACCAGAGACCATACTTGATTCTTAACTTGAGCATTGTGAGTGTCCTTTTCATAGTCTGTCTCCACGGGTTCCATCACAGGAGGGCCAATTTGGTTACCAACATTATAAGGAGGAAGCAGTAATGGCGGAGAAGTGATGATGCATTTTTGGAAGTTTTTTTTTAAACTTTCTCTGCATGTAGAGGCCTCTTGGGCTGTCCAACAGTTGATACCTGTGGCCTCACTGCAATACCAAGTACTCTATGTGATGTCCCTGCACCACTGAGTGTCTGTAGATGTTATCATACGCCAAAGGTGTGGGGATGCAGGGCAGAATGTTGGATGGTACTGGCACATCTCACTTATCCTCATTTGCCAACTTCTGTAGACAGATGGCAGCGTCCATTTCCTCCAGCTGACTACAGGATATAACTTGACCTTATCAGTTGAGTATCTTAATCAACTCCACATTGCCTGTGAGGGTTTTCCTAGTCCATGGTAACAGGATGTTTGTCAGGTTTCTGCACACCTCCACTAATGGCGTATATATAATCTTGGGAAAATTATTGTTTGAATCTTTGAATCTGTGAGGATGGCGTGGTCTGTGTTCCCCGTTAACACCATTATGAGGAAGTCTCTGAGAGGCTTTGGCATTTCAGTGTAATCATTATCAAGCCTTTCTTGGTTTGGTCAGTTTTGTGAAAGGAGCCTCCATATCACATATCAGCATTTGCTCTGTTCATGGATGCTTTTTGGGAATCTCTGTATAAGATTCCTTTGTTCATTCAGGAAGCACAACTACCACATAGTCAAATCTGAAGCAAACAGAGGAAAAAAAATACATACATCTTAGGTCACAGTATCTTATTGTATACAACAACTACCTAAAAGTGGATTTTAAGTAAAAAAATAATGATATTAATGCTTGTAGAATCAAAATATTTGTTCACAACAAGCATGACCCCTGTTGTTAGGTTATTGGCAGTTGCCATGGCAACAGTTATACAAATGAGACAAATTTGCATAGTCCTCATTATTTTAATGAAAAACTGAGTTACCCAAAATTGGATGAAGTTGTATTAATTTTTAGTTAAAATATGGCACATACCTGTTTTCACCTACCCTTACATGTATAGTTTCCATGGAAACAGGCCTAACGCCACCTATAAGCTACCATGTAGAAAGGTCCACCAGATATTTCTTTAAAGCGTATGCATGGACTTTTAAAAAAAAAAAAAAAAAAGAGAGAGAGAGAGAGAGAGAGAGAGATGGGAATTTGCCTACCCAGAAATACCAAAAAGTTTTCTGGTTCATGGACTAGCAGCCATCTGAAGAGCTCCAGCCTTCAGTCAGCATGCCCTCCAGGAGTTGAGGTCTGGAAGCCTGCTCTCCTCCCTAATCTGCCACCAAATGTAATAGTCTTCCCCCTTTAATGATCTTCCCTCCAGGTCTGACATCTCTCACAGGTGGGGCAGGGCGAGGCCAAATCAGAGCATTAATCCTCTGTTGCTCAGAATTTGGGATTTGTATACCCTATCACACTGCCCCAGTGGGCTTGCAAGGAAAGAATTATTTTCATAATATTATTTAAAAAATGTTTAAATGTGATAGCACCCAGAATTCTCAGTGAAGAGTAGGACTCCACTGTTCTAGCTACTGTCAAAACACAGATAAAGAGACAGCCCCTGCCCCAGATAGCATGAAGATCTACACAAGATCCACCCCACCAGTGAAGCTCCATGGGTGGGCTGAACAGGGAAATGCAGGCAATCTGGTTACACTTATCCTAAGGGCTTTTCTACAGAGGCAAATTGACCAGAACAGCAATTCTGAAATATTCTGAAATGTGTGGATACACTATTTAAGAATAAGAATGATTTTTATTTTAGCATAGAGCATCCACACAAGGAGCTATTCCAGAATAGTTTTTTTCAGTCAAATTTCCTTGTATAGACAAGCCCTGAGTATATCAGCACAATGATTGCCATTGGGGGTGAGCATGGAGATGTGCTGCATGTTTGTCACTGATATGAATATGCTACCCCAAAAAATCCATCACTGGTGGTGCTGTGTTTTTTTATTACAACCCATAGACTGTAAGTTACCTATGGAAGGGGCTTCACTGGAGTGCCATGACCTCTGTGAGTTGAACAGGAAGGATTCTGTCCCCATAACTTCCATGGAGCCCCCCACCCAAAGCCCAATTTTGACGCTAAGTGAATTTTTATAAAAATCAGACAGAGCTGCCAGAGTTGTTCAAAAACTGTTCCAGGCATGAAGGGCGCATTCTGAGCTCCTATGCTATGTAAGCACTTATATAAATGTATCTGGGGGGAAAAATCACATCATTTTTAACAGCATCAAATATTATTATATATATTTAAGTCACTTAACAGTATGCAGGAAAACTTGCAAAACCAACATTAAAATGTATCTAGCTTTGCATTGCTAATTCTCTATGCTATTTTTAAGTGCTTGATCCACCCCCGTCAAATAACGACACAGTGATTTCACAATGAGACTAACGTCAGCACCTACCCTATCATTTAATTTAAAAAGAAACCACATTTGCTTAAAAGAATGTGAGTATATTACTATAGACTAAAAACATTCATCCACAATCATTGCCATACTTATAATATACCCTGTTAATGATTAATTATTATTATTATAAACTTATAGATATATAGCAGAAAAATCCTGTGTCTTTATAAATATTTTTACCATAAACCTGAATTCTGTACATTCTAAAATCTTTTAGTGGGAAAACATATATATTACAGTCAACAGGCCAGATCCTTAGCTGATGAAAATTGGTGTAGACTCAGTGTAGTTGAATGGAGCATGTCAATTTACATCAGATGAGGATGTGATCCAGCTATTATAAGAAGCAAATAGTTTTTTACAAAAATATAAGTAAAGTGATGGGTTTGGTTCCACAACTTTTTTTAATTTACTTTGTTTAATAAATAAAATCCTTGAACATTCTGCATCTATTTTAGAAATACAGCAAAAATAGCTAGTTTGTTACATAATGGCTGCATGAAAAAGAAATCACTTGCACACTGGGTCATTTCGGGCCCTCGCCATATTTTATGCATCAGTTGAAGCACAAAGTTTACAAGAAATCCACATGGAAAAAAAATACATTTACGTAGGTGTGAGGTTATTTGATTAAAACATGACCATATAGAACATTGTTGCAACCACTGTTCTATATTTGCAGCAAATATTGTACAAAGGTTGTCGAGTAAGGTGTCTATAAAAGGTTATGATTTGCTGGTTATGATTATGCTATCTGTAGGCATGTATCATTTTTGTATTTGAAGTTATAAGTATTGGATTTCAAATGTTTGCTCCTGGGGTAACACCCACAAGGTAATGCTCAGCACATCTTGGAGGGACTATTCAAATTAGGTAGCTCATCAAGGAACACTTGGTTGACAATGGACCATGGGAGATGCCCATCTACACTGAGTGGACTGTCATGCAAGCGTGCTGTCTGGAGTGTAGGTAATGGCTTCCTGCAATGACTGAGGGAAATTGGGCATGAACATGTGATTTGCCCATGTGACTCCAAATTCCATCTTGTTGCTGTCATTTTCCATAGTAAGAACAACGGGATGCCCTCCACATGGCAAAAGCTATAAGAGGCCCTGGAAACATCTCTATTTTGTCTTCAGTCCTGCTTCTTACCTCTGCAGGAACTTTGCTACAAACCGAAGCGCTGAACAAAGGACTGAATGACCCATCCAAGCTGTGGATGTACTTTGGAGACTTTACTTAAGCCAGCAGTTTATTCCACCACAGCTACAAGCCTGAACCAAGAACTTTGCAATTACTCTATGTAATTGATACTTTTAACCAATTTTAACCCTCACCTTTCTTTTTATGAAGAAACCTTTAGATACTAAAGGATTGGCATCAGCATGATTTTGGGGTAAGATCTAAGTTATATACTGACCTGGGTCTGTGGCTGGTCCTTTGGGATCAGAAGAACCTATTATTTGATGAGACTGGTTGTAAAGAACCACTCATCTCTGAATCCAGTGTTTTTGGTGGCGATATAAGAACTGGAATGCTTGAGGAAACTGCTTTTATGTTTTCTTGTTAGCCAGTGTGGCGAAACAGGAGTTTACTTTTGTGGCTGGTTTGGTATATGTTATAAAAGAATAACCACCAGTTTTGGGTTGTGTTTGCCCTATTTCTCAGCAATTCGTCCTGAATTTGGCATCCTCAGTTGTGACCCACTAAGACATGGTTACAGGCACATCCTGTTGTACAGACAATGTTTAAGTATGTTTTCCTGCCTAGAAATCAAATACGTGCACAGGATATATCCGTTTGCTCATAGGTAACACCATCTACATCAGAAGTGTTGCCAAAGGACAAGGATTATTTATTTAAAACTGTAGCACTGTCTTAGCCTCCTCTAAAACACAGTATGCATTACTTAAAATAATAAAATCCTCTTACCCACAGAAGTTCAAATGATGTGTGTTTCTCTGAAGAAGGAGCACTATGCCCCAGAGCAGACAATAGCAATAGCACAGTGTTGGAGCCCTACAATTCCACTTGTCCTGAATGGGATTTCCTGCCCTGTTGGCTGAGTTCCACTCAATAACACTGAGTTCCTGTTGAGACATATTACTAATTTTCTGCAGGACAGGAATAATTCTAAAGTTCTGGGACATTATATGGGATGTGCCACTTTCTACGATGAATAAATAAGTGTGTAAAATTGGGGTCAATTTAAATGTTATTCTTCCAGCTACTTCTAGCCTAAAGTTATGGATAGGTATGCCCCAAAGTCACTTTTGAAGATGAACTAAGCAAGAATGTAGGTGCTCAACATATCTGAAAATCAACATATATATAAGAGGTACCTAAGTACGGATTTGGGTGCCCTGAATAGGTGCCCACATATTAACATTTTGTCCCAAGGTCCAGTCTGCTCTGCATGGATGGTGAAGATTCAACTTTTCAAACAATTACTGTTCCAAGACAAAATTTTCCCTCTCCCCTGTTGGGCACCAGGGCTGTCACCCTTGACCCCAGGTCGGTAGATGGCTGCATTTTAGTATTGATATATATATAAATCATTTATGAAATATTTCAAGGCAATTCAGGGTGAAAGATACTATATAAATGTCTCTTCTTTTTTTTTAGCAATGACAGAATTTCACCTTTGTCCAAATTCAGGAATTCTCTTGGACGTTATATATTTTGTCCACTAAGTTTTGCAACGTGAGATTCTTTTCATGCAGCTTGGCATGACAACAGAAACTTGCTAAGGGCTTCCGAAGTGTTGAGCTTAATGCCTGTGTAGATTTGCAAGTGTCCCCAGCACCTCTCAAGATCAGGCCTTAAATTCATAGTCTCGTTGCCCAAATATCACCAAAAAACACAACCTGTGTTTCAGTTTACTAATCTCCAAAGTAATGGCACAAAATCTCTTACCTACTTCAGAGACATCTGGCCTAATTTCAATAATTTATGCTGACAAAGCACTTTGAGATCCCCCAGATGAAAGACAAAGTATTTTGATGCTTGATGGTGTTGGTAGTTGACAGAAAGCATGTCTTTGATTATTGGGCAATCGCAGACCTCACTGAAACTGATGGACATGCTAGCCACCTTTCATTCTGGGTAAACTGAAGAAGAAATTAAGCTCTTTCATGGAGTAAGATGGTAAAACAGTAGAAGCCATTGCTCAAAGCATCGGCCAGATGCAAGGCCTGGGCAGAGATTGAGCCATGAGAGGTTTCCCTAGGAAATGATTGCAAATACAGCATAGGGCTTGCAAACACAGCACTGTTTTGGAGGGGAGTGTCTACATGTGAGAAGCAGAAAGCCAGAGAAGCGTGGGTAGAATGACCCTGAGAAGAAGCCAAGAGAAAGAGCTTCTTTTGGGCAGAGTGCTGACTGGAAAGGTTTGGAATTATGAGCAAGGAAACTGCCTCCTGCTGTTGTTCCTACTGTGTTGAGGGAAATAGGACTGTATATTCTTTGTAAATAAACAGGATTGCACCAAAGAATTACCCACCTCTATCATCAATATCTTCGCCTCACAGGAGCAACCTGTCAAGGCTGCGGTTCCCTTGGGTCAAAAGGGACATGAGTTGCATTGCTTGGTGTCAAGGACTGTGAGTCTCAAACACTGCTCCCCAGGGGTGTTAGGAGCCAGTAAGTTCCAAACTGCCAACCAGAGACCTGTTAACAGTCCCCAGAACTAGAAACTCAACTCTGACACAGGACTTTTCAGACTGGAATCAGACTGGAGGAACTCCTTGGGCCCTGATTGGTTCCCTGCTTCTATTTAAACCAAGCACAGGAAGTTGTCCATGCAATTGGGTTTTGGCTGCTTTGGACTGATTCCTCTGCAGTCCTAATCTCCTGATACCCTGCCCCTGCATGCCTCCTGACGCTTGAATCTCAGTTTGCCCTCTGGCTTGTTTTGGACTCTGCTCTTCTGGTATCTGACCCAGCCTGACTCCTGACTCCCACGCCAACCATTAGGTCAGATGGCCAACATCCCAGTTGTGACACTTTATTGCCCATGTATTTAGCATACAGCCCATGGTGATATATGCAAACCTGATATAGGACTAGTCCTGCAGTCCAACTAGGCAACTCCCATTGAGGATCCTGTTGATTGCATCATCAGACCCATGCTTGAAATGCTGCCTGCACTCCAGAGACAAGACCCCATCCTGGCCCTTTTGGAGTCAGTGCAGCAGAAATGGACCCTAATTATGTGCTTCCCGTGAATTATGATCAAGTTTTCCTGCCAATGCCAGGACAAACATTTTCCGAAAGATGAAAACACAGCAACATGCTGTATTTCTTTGGGTTTGTTTTTTTTAAAAAAACATGAAAGAGGCCCTAATACAAGAATTAAGGTCAATTATCATACTTAACACACAGCAAGATCAGAGTTGGAATAAACATAAAATGCTTCCCATCCCAACTCCAAGTATACACAGAAATATTTGTAAACACTGCATTAATATTTCTTCTTTGTATATTAAAGTGTAAGCTCAGAACTGCCAAACAATGGTTGTTTTGCCCCTGTCATTTCCTTATGATATTATTTCTCATTCAAATTATCCAATTTATTTTCTCTCTCAATTGTAACATATTGTGATTATGATTCTCTGGTGCCTGTGTTTTACGCACACTTTGCACAGACAAAAATAAATGCACATGTTGCAAGACAATGTAAAGCCAAGTATGCATAACTGTATACACTTCAGGATTCAATACATGAGGCAGTATGGTCCAGTGAACTAAGCTGGAAATCAGAAGACCTAGGTGCTAATCCTGGCTATGCTGCTGGCCTGCTGGGTGACCTTGGGCAAGTCACTTCATTTTTCTGTGCCTCAATATCCCCATCGGTAAAATGTGCATTTTGTTTTGGGAAGAGACATTTGAATGTAAATTCTGTCCTTTAGTGCTACCCTTGGGTAGATTTTTCACCACCAGGGTCCTGTACCCAATCCAGGACTTCCCAAAGCTATTTGGTTCACTTATCTAGTGAGGAAAATTTCTTCACCTGCAGGAATAACTGGATGAAACTTCATGTCCTCTGTTATGTGGCTAGTAGGGCCAGTTTAGAACCAGAATTTCTGTTCCACAGGAAATTCCAACATTGCGGGGGAGGGGATCATTCCAAATTGGAACAAAAGCTGAAATTTGGAGGAAAAAATTAATGTGGCACCATCAAATCATTGAATTTTGTCCTTTACATTTTATTCAAGTGGGGTGTGTGTGTGTGTGTGTGTGGGGGTGGGTGTGTGAGTGTGTGTGTGAGTGTGTGTGTGAGAGAGAGAGAGAGAGACTGTGTTTGTGTGTGTGACAAGTAAATAAATCAAAATGTTTGATCATTGTAAAAATGAAATGTTTTAACCTTTTCCTGGCAAAAATGTCATTGAAATTGACTCATTTCCTCAAAACATTTGACCAGCTCTGGTGGATAGATAAGGCCAGAAGGACCAGTAGCATAATGTAGTCTGACCTAACATCCATCAGACTTTGCAATCTGTACCCAAATATCTTTTAACAATACTCTCTACCATTATTCCATTTCAGATGAATACCTGCAATTCTACTTGCCTTCTCATCAGACAGAAGAACAGCATTGACTCAGAGTGCTGCATGCCAATTTCTATTGGATGGGGGAACTAAATAGTGTTTTTTTCCTTAATGCAATTTTTGATTCTCGCTGAAACAAGTTTCTTGGCTTCTCATAAATTCATCACCACACAGTTGGGCTTTTCCTAGTGTCCATCCTCCAAGACATTATTATTTATGGTGGTGGTGAAACTCAACATGTATGCAACCATAGAATAAAAAGACACAAAAAGGAACATTCTGGTTTTGCTGTGTCATCTAAAAGTCCTTTCTTAAGCTGCTGCAATTATTAAAATCACATGCTCCAGGGTTGATGTTGCAACACAAGAATGATGATCAAATATTACTCAACCAAATAGCTTCAGTAGTGACCCTGAAGGTCCACCCTGGCCTTACTGATTTTTGTTGTCACTGCTGGAAGGACACATTAGGCAACGAAGATAGCAAGTGAAGAAGAAAAAGGAAAAACAAACAGTTCCCTTTTGAAATACAACAAGCTCAGAAAGTTTAATAGAGAAAACATATTGTTACGCAATGTCCCTTTCAAAAGCTCCCTAAAGCAAAGTACTATCCAATTACATTTTATCAGTCAGGGTGTTCATTTGAAATTCCAGAGCCATCGAGACAGGATTCAATGGGATAACAGATAATAAACACTAAATCCAGTGTGTGTGAGCGATGGCCTCCATAGACTTAGGCGACTCACTGTCCTTTTTGGCAGTGCCGTTTATTCACACTCACTCACACACATTCAGTATTTAACATGGGGGAGCAGTTGTGCTGTTTGTTTGGAATGCTGGGAATAATCATGTCCAAGCAGCTCCCTAATAAAGAGCAGATGCTTTCAAAATGGAATGGGAGCACTGGGATTCTCACACACGCACACACACACACTGCACCACATGCAACACACAATGCGGGCTCCTACATTCACCCACTATTGATTGTTACCAGATGGGAGAGGAAAGAGATAGCTGACAGAGTAACCACATGGATCTGCTTTATTTTACACTGAGTTATAGGTTTCCAATTCTCCCCCCTCCCTTTTTGGCTAAGAATCTTGCGATTTGCTAAGGAGGAAAAAATGTAAACGTACCGTAAGGAACTCTTTTCTCTTACAAACCTCTCCAGGCAGCCCTCAAGATCTCTTTTAGGGAGCTGCAGTTCTGGCATCATTTCCTAAAGCCGAAGCCAGTGCCATAAACAGCAGATTTCACTGCGGATAGATGAACAAAAAACATTATTTTAATTATCAGCTTCGCAGACAATAGCAATACCATAACTGAGTTTTGAATTTTGCTTTTAAACATTACTTCATGCAGCCTCATACACCTACTGACAAGGAGCCTAAAGACTGATCCTATGAGTCATTGAGCCCCATCAACTCCTATTGAGCAGGATTGAGCGCTCTCAGCACCTCACAGCTTCAAAGCCTTGGGTCTGGAGGTTCTTCCTAGAAGAGTCAAGCAAATATGAGCAGGGCTATAAACTCTGCTAATGCAACAAAGGGAAATACATTCTCCCCAGGCAGTTGTGACCTTCGGAGAGACCCGTGCATAATGCATTAGAAGCTAAGAGGGTAAATGGATACTTCAGAAAGGCTTCACAGAAAAAAGCTATAATTAACAAAAAAAAGCTCTTTAGTGTCCCTGTTAAAAGTGGATTTGAAACAATATGTGTTGCATACTACTTAAACCTTAATTTGACTTTAAGATTTACAGCCACCTCCATCCAACTTCCAAAAGGAAAATAACCTCCATCCTTTTTTTGTCTGTAGGTTTATATATGTATTTGCAGCTCAGTAGTTACTTAACCTCAATGCCTTTCAAATATAACACCCTAACCCACTTCCAAATGAGTTACTGGAGACTTTTCAGTATTCAGCCCTCTGTGGAGTCATAATGGGAAGTAGTTTGTAAGAAAAGGCTGCACTGGAGATCAAAGCAGCAAAATGTAGATCCAAGATCAGGAGGAAGCAATAAAAAAAAACCCAAATAAGCACCCAAAAGAAATTAAAACTATGCCTTATCCATGTCAGCATGGCCTAACACAAACAATTTAAGGTGCTAGGTTCAGATTTCAGTTTTCCCTGGGGTTGTAGGAGTGAATCTCTCTTGTAATAGCTTCTGAGGAAGGCAGAATTGTGTGGTCGGAGGCAAGAGTTTGAGCTTCTTTTCATGGCTTTGCCACTGACTCTGTGTAACCTTGAACAAGTGGTTTAACCTGTATGTACCTCAGTTTCGACATCTGTAAAATGGAACAATCATTACTTGAACAAAACTGAATTGTGAGGGAGTTTGGTAAAACACTGTAAGACCCTCAGATGAAAGTCATTACCATCTATAGTGACACAAGGGCATGGTTTTAAGGTCACAAAAAAATCGTCTCCCCACAAAGTTGAGAAGGCTGGGCCCCATCCTGCAAGCACTCCTCAGGTAAAATCCTAATCCCATTGAAATTAATGGCAAAAATCTCATTGACATCAATAGAGTCTGGATTTCATCCTCATGTAAAACGCCTCATCTATCAACTTCAACGTGATTCCTAAAATCACAGCACTTATAGGATCAGGCCCATTATTTAAATTTTATTTTATTTTCCGTTTCAGACAGGCATTTTGTAATCTGTGTATGGTGGGTGCGCTACAATGCAATATTCAACAAAATCCCAGTATGCAGAGATCTGTACAGATCACTGTGGCATTATACACACACTCTTTCTCAGTCACAAAACATTCAGATTGAATGGCTGTAAGGATAGACATTTGTTTTCCACTGTTAGCTTGTGGCAAAAGCCTAGAGGCATAATGGTCTATAGTAGAAATCATCAATGTGGGGAATGTAACACCTGTTGTATTTTTATAATATTTTTCCCCTGCAGTGTGACTTCCCAGCTGATTATAAACATGAAAGGCCCAGTTCACCACTGTTCTGCTTCAGGTAAATAGCTCTTATATAGCACTTTTCATCAGTAAGTCTGCAAAGTGCTTCACAAAGGAGGTCAGTATCATTATGCCATTTTACAGGTGGGAAAACTGAGGCACAGAAAGGCAAACTGACTTGGCCAGGGTCACAGAGTAAACCAGAA
This sequence comes from Macrochelys suwanniensis, assembly GCA_033296515.1. NCBI lineage: Eukaryota > Metazoa > Chordata > Testudines > Chelydridae > Macrochelys > Macrochelys suwanniensis. The sequence goes on along the minus strand of CM065776.1, from coordinate 131,327,242 downwards.
TTCCCTGTGTCAATGGGAGTTGTACACACAAAGTGCGCACAGAATCAGGATCACTCTTTACAACTCTGTGCAGAGAGCTGACCAGACCCTCAGCTACAGTAAATCAGCATAGTTCTATTGACTTCCATGGAGCTACACCAGAATACGCTAGCTGAAGGGCTTGCCCTTATTTTTAAGTTGCCTGACACTGGAGTTGTGCTGGGATACAACTGGAGAGAGGCACTGGTGAATTAGGACCTGTAAGTTTTGTTCATTGCACAACAGATTTGTACATTGGCCTCTGGTTTATAGAATAAGGATTCAGCTGTGCAGGTACACATGGCAAAGTATTTAGATTTTCATTCACTTTATTATGAATTCATGTTGAGCAAACAACAGACCCAATTAGTACATAAATAACACACGCTTTGAGAGCCAGGACTAACATGCTTGCCCTTCAACTCCAAAATCACTGTCCTGTCCCACTGAACTCCTTTAGCTAACAGTAAAAGCATCTTTCTTGGCCTGTCTGTAGTTCATCTACAGAGGGCTTGTCTTCACTACTGGGAGATCCACGCTGCTGCAATCGATGCAGCAGGGGTCGATTTAGCGAGTCTAGTGAAGACCTGCTAAATCCATGGCAGAGAGCTCTCCGGTCGACTCCAATACTCCAGCTCCCTGAGAACAAAAAGGGAAGCTGACTGGAGAGTGTCTCCCGTTGACACAGCACAGTGAAGACACCGGGGTACATCGACCTAAGCTCCATCGACTCCAGCTACGTGAATAACGTAGCTGGAGTAGCATAACTTAGGTCGATTTACCCCGGTAGTGAAGACTAGCCCTCAGAGGGATCGTATACACAAACCAGGACAACACAACCACAACCCTGGTCTATTGCTCTCAGTTGCATGTATGAACAAATCCAAACATTTGAAGTGAAAAATCAGCCCAGAATTCTAAGTTTCAAACTGCCTCCACCCAAAACCATAAATCACACATCCATGGAGATGGAGGAGATTCAGTAAAGAGTCACTCCAACTCTGTTCCAAAGTTTCACAAACATCCATTGAGTTGCTACTTGTTAACAATCAACATTTTGGATAGACCTAACAGAAAACCTCCATGCCCAGAAGCCTCGGACAGGGGGTCAAAAAAGGGGCAGAGGTGGAATTCTCCCAAGCTCCACGCACAAAATAAACTGAGCCCATGTGAACTGCCAACATGTCTGAGACACCACTCACAGTAAATTGCACAGATGTTCAAAATATGGTTGCGTGCGCTCTCTGAGTTCCAGCAGACTCCTTGAGCTTACCTCCCCTTGGTGTGACTTGAACATGCCCATAAGTTTTCCTAGGCTCCTTGGACTTGTCTCCTCCTTGACTGGGAAAGACAGACAAGTCATGGTATTTCCCAAATGCCACACATTTTTGGTACCAAAATGAAACATCACTCATGGTTAATTTTGCAGATCCTGTCTGTCTCCTTTCTGAGATGAGGTCTACATTCGAAACATTGACTAGCATAGCTAAGTCAATTAAGGGAGTGATTTTTTTTTCATGACATAGGTGTGTCAGCAAAAGCACTAGCACAGATGCTGTTAGACTAGCAAAAAAGTGCTTTTGCTACTATAGCTTATTTCACTCATTTAACCACTATATAAGCTAAATCAGAAAACGCACTCTTTTGCTGATATAACCGCATCTACACTAGGGGTATGTCTTCACTGCAACTGAGAACGTGCCTCCCAGCCCAATTAGCTTCCCACTAGCATTGCTCAAGCTAGTGTGCTAAAAATAGCAGTGTAGGTGTTGTGGCATGGCTGGCAGCTAAGGTTAGCCATCTAAACTCATACTCTTGGGGGGTTGTGTGGGCTTGGACTCAGACGGCTAGCCCAGGCCACTGCTGTGGTGTTTAGATGTTGCTTGTAATTATTAGAACTGGGAGCTCTGGCTGTTGGGAGTCTGAAAGGACAGGAAACAGGAAGGAGGGGGGAGGGTGTTGAGAGGCTGGGAGAGCTACAAAGGGTGCAGCAGCAGCTTGGTAAAGAGGTTTCCACTTTAAAATAAAGACCTGTTGAAGTTTGTTAGTACCTTGCCCAACTGATACAACAACTGCCCATGTAGCAACATCCACACTGATATTTTTAGCATGCTAGCTCAAGCAAAGCTAGTGTGAGGCTGCCTACCCATGCTGAAAATCAAACCTCCCAGAAGCCGTATAGATGTACCCTTGGAGGCTTTGCTGGTAGAGCTATACCATTAAAGCAATATCAGCAAAGATGTTAAGTGTGGACAAAGCGTTACGTAAGAAATGAAAGTTACATTTGACATTTAAATGATTATCTCTGCCATATGAGTTAACACCTCACTGAAATGAATGGGGCAGATCGCACCGCTCCAAACTATTGCTCCAGGTTCACTGCAGACTCAGTTACACTGTTTCTGAGATTTACTTCACAAACATAACAGCTAGAAACTTACTATAAAAAAAGCTGAAATTCTGGAAAACAAGATAGTAGCTTCAGAGAGCACTGGTATACTGTAACTGCATACCAGCCCATTCCAAGCCCTGGCCTTGGAAATCCTTTACATAAAGATTGTTACAATAACTATTTAAAGCGGCCTGCTCAACCACTTACTCAGGAAAACCCTCAGTTACTTCACTGGGAGGAAGGACGATCGTGTGATTAATGCACTGGAGTAGGAATCAGGCAATTGTGATGCTCCTGCAGACTTCCTGTATGACCTTGGGCAAACATTTTAACCTCTATATCTCAGATTTCCTACCTGTAAAATGGGGACAGAAGTATTTCCCTGCCTTACTTGGCATGCTGTGAGCCACTCACATACTCTAGTATGTGATGATGTCATAGAAAGGTCTGTGAATGAATAGCCCTGAGAAAGTACCAAATAGGGTGTGCTGCATGGAGGCCCACAATTTATTTATGTTTGAGTAAAAAATGAAATTCTGAAATAACGTAACAAAAATAATAATAAATAACATCCTGCAGACAGAAGAACTATGAAGTAAATAATTACTAGTGCTCATGCTGAACTCTGCTGCACCCGCCTTGCTGAAAGAGTCCAGCTGTCAGCAGCATAACTTGAAATCAGTAGCGTGCTTTCTGCTGAAGTTCTAATACTAATGCTGACGAGGGTCCAGCCAGACTTTAACTGAGATGTGCTCTCATGGAGTTCCACACCAGACTAACCATGTTGTACATAAAAATGCAGGAGGTGAAAAGGCCTGAGCTTCATTCGGGTTTTAATCAAATTAAAGGAACTGGCACATGAAATTGCAAGCCCATTAGCAAAAAATTTTAATTAATCTCTAAACTCAGGTGTTGTACCATTTGACTGGAGAATTGCTAATATAGTTCCTATTTTTAAGAAAGGGGGAAAAAGTGACCCGGGTAACTACAGGCCTGTTAGTTTGACATCTGTAGTATGCAAGGTCTTGGAAAAAAATTTGAAGGAGAAAGTAGTTAAGGACATTGAGGTCAATGGCAATTGGGACAAATTACAACATGGTTTTACAAAAGGTAGATCGTGCCAAACCAACCTGATCTCCTTCTTTGAGAAAGTAACAGACTTTTTAGATAAAGGAAACGCAGTGGATCTAATCTACCTTGATTTCAGTAAAGCATTTGATACGGTACCACATGAGGAATTATTGGTCAAATTGGAAAAGATGGGCATCAATATGAAAACTGAGAGGTGGATAAGGAACTGGTTAAAGGAGAGACTACAGTGGGTCATGCTGAAAGGTGAACTGTCAGGCTGGAGGGCGGTTACTAGTGGAGTTCCTCAGGGATCAGTTTTGGGACCAATCTTATTTAATCTTTTTATTACTGACCTTGGCACCAAAAGTGGCAGTGTGCTAATAAAGTTTGCGGATGACTCAAAGTTTGGAGGTATTGCCAATTCAGAAAAGGATTGGGATATCCTACAGGAAGATCTGGATGACCTTGTAAACTGGAGTAATAGTAATAGGATGAAATTTAATAGTGAGAAGTGTAAGGTTATGCATTTAGGGATTAATAACAAGAATTTTAGTTATAAACTGGGGACGCATCAGTTGGAAGTAACGGAAGAGGAGAGGGACCTAGGAGTCCTGGTTGATCACAGGATGACTATGAGCCACCAATGTGATATGGCCGTGAAAAAAGCTAATGCGATCTTGGGATGCATTAGGCGAGGTATTTCCAATAGAGATAGGGAGGTGTTAGTACCGTTATACAAGTCATTGGTGAGACCTCATTTGGAATACTGTCTGCAGTTCTGGTCTCCCATGTTTAAGAAGGATGAATTCGAACTGGAACAGGTACAGAGAAGAGCCACTAGGATGATCCGAGGAATGGAAAACCTGTCCTATGAAAGGAGACTCAAGGAGCGTGGTTTGTTTACCTTAACCAAAAGAAGGCTGAGGGAAGATACGATTGCTCTCTTTAAATATATCAGAAGGAAAAATACCAGGGAGGGAGAGGAATTATTTAAGCTCAGTACCAATGTGGACACAAGAACAAATGGATATAAACTGGCCATCGGGAAGTTTAGACTTGAAATTAGACGAAGGTTTCTAACCATCAGAAGAGTGAAGTTCTGGAACAGCCTTCCAAGGGAAGCAGTGGGGGCAAAACACCTATCTGGCTTCAAGATTAAGCTAGATAAGTTTATGGAGGGGATGGTTTAATGGGATAACATGATCTTGGCAATTAATTGACCCTTGACTATCAGTGGTAAATAGGCCCAATGGCCAGTGATGGGATGTTAGAAGTTACTACAGAGAACTTTTTCCTGGGAGTCTGGCTGGTGAGTCTTGCCCACATGCTCAGGATTCAGCTGATCGCCATATTTGGGGTCGGGAAGGAATTTTCCTCCAGGGTAGATTGGCAGAGGCCCTGGAGGTTTTTCGCCTTCCTCTGCAGCATGGGACACGGATCACTTCCTGGAGGATTCTCTGCATCTTGAAGTCTTTAAACCATGATTTGAGGACTTCAATAGCTGAGACATAGGTGAGAGGATTATTGCAGGAATGAGTGGGTGAGATTCTGTGGCCTGCATTGTGCAGGAGGTCAGATTAGATTATTATAATAATCCCTTCTGACCTTAAAGTCTATGAGTCTAAATCCCTGGCTTCCTTGGACTTATTTCTTAAGAGACATATGACTATGGTCATGAGGGAGAGCTATTTCCAGATGTTGAATAGATATTATTAATATTGTTGAGCTTTTTATATTGGAGAATCAATAAATAAATGGGCAGAAGAGACGCCGCCTTAGTTTCTGGTTTCCATAAGCTGAACAAAAAGTAGACTGAGGACGCCTGCTTGTAATTTCTATTTACTGGCTCCATCTTGCTCTTGAGTAGATAGGACCAAATACGAACACAAATGCCACCCACCTGCCTCAATGGGTGGGGGAAGTTGATGGGGCTGAGAATGAAAGGCCAGTCCCAGCAGCAAGGGAGGAAGACACCAGCTGAGGAACACCAGTTAGTTTCTCCCCCCACGTGTGGTCTCTGGCATTCATTGGCCAACTGGGGAGGTGGAGGATGCTGAGTGGTCAGCATTCCCCAGTTTCCGGGATTTAACCTGGTACTGGAGCCACATTGAGCCTCTTTTGGCTTCAGTCCAGCAGCAAAATTTTCCAGCAGCAGCACTACAGAAGTCCTCCTCAGGACACAGAGGAATACAAATAAGTGCTCTGGAGACCCCCCCCCCCCAGTTTAAAATTCTCTACTCAGAAATGTATCCCTCTATTGCTTATCCATTTTTATTTCACACACAGATTTCCATTCAACCAGTATTCCACAGGTGAAGCATGTGGAGAATCCAGTTCTTATGGTGTGTATTGGTAACAAGAATCTTAGGGCTTGTCTACATGCCATGGCAATGCGCACCAAAAGACTGATTTGTAAAGCACACCAATGTTCTGAGATCTAACTGCCCCGTGTAGACCTTGCTGGCACACTGTAAAAGGTACTTAAGTTCACGTTAATGAAATTGGACGACATTTTAGCGCATGTCAACAAGGTCTACACAGGGCAGTTAGAATGCAACACATTAGAAAGCTTTACAAATCATACCCCTTTACTGCGCTTTGCCAATAATATGTAGACAAGCCCATGTTTTTTTAAGCAAACAAGAAAAAAATACTACGTAAGAGTTTCAAGTATCAGAGGGGTAGCCGTGTTAGTCTGGATCTGTAGAAGCGACAAAGGGTCCTGTGGCACCTTATAGACTAACAGAGGTATTGAAGCATAAGCTTTCGTGGGTGAATACCCACTTCTTCGGATGCAAGCAGTGGAAATGTCGAGTAAGAGTTTGCGATTCATATCACAAGCAAACTCAAAAGATCCAGCTCATTTTGGCAGCTGCAGTGAGAAACAACTGGAAATAGGCCTGCCTCAACCATCTCTCTCTGGTTTTTTCCTCAGTAAGCATAGGCGCAAACTACAAAACCAGGTGAGGAAAATTCTGTGTTGCTGCAGTCTACTACCACTTTTGCTGCTAAAATTGACAGCTGGTTTTGGAGGGTTCTGAAGGTTACTGCAGTAATAATAGCCCTGCGTAATGTCAGAAATGTTTTCATCTAAGCCTCACAACGTGTATTAATTAACTTAGCTCCTATAAAAACATTTGTTCATGATGTGGCACGTTCAAACAAAAGAAAGCAGAGCACTCTTTCCCAGCATTTTTATTTTAATACCAAATATGATATTACAATATATTTACTGTATTATACTTAGGGCACAAATCATATTTTGGTTTTGTTTGCTTAGTTTTTATAGATTTGTATAAATATTGTGGTTGAATGTTCATATTGATTTTCTTGCTCATTGCATGAGAAAGCCAGCATTTTATAAATAATCTATAATGAATTTGTTTGATGGTGAAACATGCACACAGTGAAGTTCAAATGAATTATCAGATTAAGAGAGTTTCAATCCTCATTCAAAATAAATTACTGCATTTATGCAAGGACGAGAATTACAACAGTTAGGAATGGATGTAAAACTCTGTTGACAAAATTATAATTTTTTGTCATAGTTATAAAACTATAACACATGACTTAAACCAAAAAAGCAAGGGATACTCAAAGCTTATTCCTGCCAGTAGCTTCATATAATGTTTTTTCTTCTAAGTGTTTTATAAACATCAGAGACCAGATCCTGAGATGTGCCAAGGACTCTTCATTTCCCAAATAATTAATCATCCCAACACCTATATAGAGTAGGTGTTTTATTGTTATATCCACTTTATAAGCACTATATGCATTCTCAGATGGCTGAGAAGAGAACTTACCCAAGGATACAGAAGTCAGTGTCAAAGCCAGGTATAAACTAGTCAGTCAATCACAGTTAACTCATGCGATTAACTTAAAAAAAAGTAAGGGCGATTAATCGCCCTTATAACAATAAAATACCAACTGAAATGTATTAAATATTTTTGAATGTTTTTCTGCATTTTCAATATTGATTTCAATTACAACACAGAATACAAAGTGCACAGTGCTCACTTTATATTATTATTTTATTTACAAATATATGCACTGTAAAAATAAAAGAAATAGTATCTTTCAGTTCACCTCATACAAGTACTGAAGTGCAATCTGTTTATCGTGAAAGTGTAACTTACAAATGCAGATTTTTTTTTGGTTACATAACTGAACTCAAACACAAAACAGTGTAAAACTTTAGAGCCTACAAGTCCACTCAGTCCTATTTCTTATTCTGCCAATTGCTAAGACAAACAAGGTTGTTTACATTGATGGGAGATACTGCTGCCTGCTTCTTATTGACAATGTCACCTGAAAGTGAGAACAGGCGTTCGCATGGCACTTTTGTAGCTGGCATTGCAAGGTATTTACATGCCAGATATGCTAAACATTCGTATGCCCCTTCATGCTTTGGCCACCATTCCAGAGGACATGCTTCCATGCTGATGATCATTAAAAAAAATAATGCATCAATTGTATTTGTGACTGTACTCCTTGGGGGGAATATTGTATGTTTCCTGCTCTGTTTTACCCGCATTCTGCATATATTTCATGTTATAGCAGTCTCGGATGATGACCCAGCACATGTTCATTTTAAGAACACTTTCACAGCAGATTTGACAAAACACAAAGAAGGTACCAATGTGAGATTTATAAAAATAGCTACAGCACTGGACCCAAGGCTTAAGAATCTGAAGTGCCGTCCAAAATCTGAGAGGGACGAGGTGTAGAGCATGCTTTTAGAAGTCTTAAAATAGCAACACTCTGATGCGGAAACTACAGAACCCAAACCACCAAAAAAGAAAATCAACCTTCTGCTGCTGGTATCAGACTCAGATGATGAAAATGAACATGGGTCAGTCTGCACTGCTTTGGATCATTATCAAACAGAACCCAGCATCAGCATGGAAGCATGTCCATGCATCTGGCACGTAAATATCTCGCAACACCAGCTACAACAGTGCCACGCAAATGCCTGTTCTGATTTTCAGGTAACATTGTAAACAAGAAGCAGGCAGCATTATCTCCTGCAAATTGTAACCAAACTTGTTTGTCTGAGTTATTGGCTGACCAAGAAGTAGGACCAAGAAGTAGGACCGAGTGAAAATGTAGTAAACATCCAAAAATATTTAAAATACATGTTATTCTATTGCTGTTTAACAGCACGATTAATCGCGCGATTATTCACGATTAATTTTTTAATCGCTTGACTGCCCTAGTATAAACACATTGTTCCTGAGAAACAGATCTGCTGAGGACAGTCCAACCCTAGGCCCAATTCACTGAGGGCTTTCACAGACCTTTTAACTTGCCCAACTTTCAAAGATGAGCCAAAGATGAACTCAGCCCACATTTGCAGCAGTTTAAACACTTCAGCTGAATCTGGAGGAAGTTTTGAACAACCAAGGATGTAAGTTCTTACTTTAATTGTAAACATTTTGAGACAGTATGACAATGTGTATAAACCCTGCACCAGGCAGGAAGAGGTTAACGATTTGCTCTGGGCTGGAGTGACCCTGCCCCACTCTACCTGCAAGTCAATTCAAGAGTAGAGGAGTTGTTCAAGAGGGAGGGAGCGCAGCTCCAAGAGGAGAACAGAGTTCTGAGGTTTCCAGCTCCCAGGAAGAGACCTGGCAGAGAGCAGAGACTATGCCCTTGCTTAAAAGAATGCCAAAGTTAGGGTGACCAGACGTCCCAATAAAATCGTGACTGTCCCCATTTTTATTCCTTTGTCCCGCATCCCGACCAATGCATGGTCGGGACGCCATTTGTACCGATATCAGGGCTTCGGGGGTTTTTTTGTGTGTTTTTTTTCTCGGAGATCTCCGGCGGGGCTCGGAGAACTCCGGCAGGTTTTTTTTTTTTTTGCTCAGAGATCTCCGGCGGGGCTCGTGTTTGTTTAACGAGCTGCTTCCGGTCTCTGGTGAGAGCCAGGCGGCAGGAACTGCCCCACCTGCCTGGGGGAGCGCATGGGGTATGGCTGGGCTGGAGAAGACGCACTGGGAACTCTGGGCGCTTCCAGGGCCCTGTCCCCCAGCCCAGCAGCCAGCCAAGGAGTGGGAGGGGGGCTCTGGTGACACAGCCCTGGGAATATGGCTCTGGCGAGAGGCTGCAGCCCCTGGCCTAGGTGCAGGGACCCTCCAGCCATAGAGCAGCTGCAGCCAGGGAAGCCACGTTGTCAACAGGACTCTACCTTGTGGTCCCCCTTGAGCCCTTAGCCTCTCTCCTAGAACACAGAGCTGAGCCCAGCCAATTCGTGCCACAGAGCCCACTGAGCCAGCAGGTTTCCATCCCATGTAAGAAATGAAGCACAGCACAGAGCTTGGAGAACTCCAGCGGGAGGTGTTGTTTTTTTGTTGGTTTTTTTTGCTTGACAAGTCCGGTGGGAGGTTGTTGTTTTTTTGCTCGGACAAGTCCCGATTTTTGGGTCCTTTCATCTGGTCACCCTAGCCAAAGTCCCCTGAGAGGAAGAGGGCTGGTGAACAAGGAGACCTTGAGCCTGTCCAAGGTCCCACTGAAAGAAGAGACGCCAGTGGTCCAGCTGAGATTGACTGTATACTTCTTTTCCCTTCATTTATTTTCCTGCTCCTATTTAGTTTGTGTGTTCCCTCAGAACCCCAGAAGGGGTAAGCGTCCAAAGGTATTTGGCTGGAGGGCTGAGACTTCATCCCCTTCAGGGTGCTACTGAGTGCCCCACTTGAGTAAGCAGGCCTGGTGTGAGTATACAACCCGATTTGTGGAGTGGTTATGGGTTCTTGGTCCTTAACAGTCACCAGAGAGGACCGGGTTGTGTTGCAGTGGGGAGCTTCATAAAAGTGGCCCAAACTGAAGGAATTTTGAAAATGGGATGCTGAAGTAAAAATTCAGCAGCAACAAACTTCAGTGTTCAGCACAAAACAAAAACAATATCTGAACTGAGACTAGGGAACAAAGTTTGGCTCAAAAGCTCCCAGCCATTTGGAACTGTTTGGAACTTGGCAGAAACTCCCAGATCCTATCTACTGGAGACTCCAAAAGGACTTCTCTGAAGGAATGAGGCTCATTTTCAATATTTCCCAATACAACAATGAGAGGATCGGGGATCTGCAAGTCCTCTGTCAGGAAGTGAGCCCACTCCACCGGGAACGCCACACATAAACTCAACAGCAGTGAGAACATGGTCTAGAAGACTAATCGGCCCCTCACAAAGACTTGCTCTTTAGAGTACTGCTCATGATTATTTAAATGCAATTGATAAGGGGCCATAGTAATGTAAATAGTTTTAAGGAATTTTAAGTTTATTCTGAACTGCTGTGTATATATACGCGTACTGATTTGAAATTTAAGTTTTAATCATTCATTGTAAAGAAAAGGAGATGTGGTGTGGTTATAGAGTTCCTAGTCCTCCAAAGTTACCAGAGAGGACCAGGATATGTTACAGTGGAGAGCTTAATAAATGTTGTGACTTCCTGGTTAGGAAGTTCTCTTGCTGCTGCTGCTTAAGGCATGGTTCCTTGTGTTTATGTCCTCGCACTACACCCCAAAGAGGCACTGTTGAAGGACCAGAACACTAACAGGCTGGGACCATCTTTTCATTAGGAATGTATACAAAGCCTAGCATAATCGGGCCCCAGTCCCTGATCGGGCTTTAAGTACTACCACAACACAATGGGTAATTACAATATGCTTGGACATCAAAACCATACCAAATTCGTGGTTTCACATACATCCAATGAGAAACCAAGTTGGGTAGTTTTGTGTTTCATTTTGAGAGTCACAGGAACCTAAAACCAAGCAGATCTCAAGGAGCGCAAACCTAGGCAGATCAAACAAAACCACTTGTAAATTGAAACAGCAGGGTCTCACACAGATAGATCTATATACAGGTTCTCTCTTAGCTTGTCATTTTTGTTCCTATCTCCCCTTTCCATTTTCTCCTTTGATTTTAGTTCTTGAAATAACTTTCCCTTCCCACATGCTCCCTAACTTCTTATAAACACAATAAAAAAGGAACTGTGTGTGTAATTTGCCAAAGTCACATTTAGTACAGAGTACAAACAAATACATTAAAAGGTGACAGGCAATTTTTGACTAATTTTAGCTACATTGACTTATATTTATTTTGGTTTTTCTTCTTTAAATGCACATGCCGCCACTTTTCCTCTCCAAATTCTAGGCCCGCATCAGCGCTTTCAAAAAGCATAGTTTACAATCAAACTAAAACCATGCCATACAGCAAGCTGAACTGAGGCAATAAGCAAGATCTTCTGCTGGTGGAAATCTGCATAGTTCTGTCTAACTCAATGGATATACATCAATTTATGCCATCTGAAGAAACGGCCCTATGACTTTTGACATGCAATTTGTGGCCGGAAACATTTTCAGGAGGGTTTAACATAGGTCATAGAACTGCAAAGCAAAGGAAAAAAGAAACTAATTGTTTAGCTATCAGTTCAGAGAATAGCATCTGAGGAGAAACCAGCCAGACCGATGTACAGCAAAAGAGTGTGACTGTGTGACCATACCAGGAAATGTGGTTTTCCCACTCCTCAAGGTACTGTAGGTTTATAGTATAATATTATAGGGTGTTCATTTTGAGCTCTCCATTTGCAATTGCAGCAGCTTTTGGAAATTTTAGTTTTTAGTTTTCTATGTCCTTTTCTAAACTGATCATCTTTTGCCATTGATATTTTTTCCTTCCCTTCCCCCTGCCCAATGCAATGTAGAAAAATGTTAGTTTAAAATCAAGCACATTTGTAATAATGAATTAGCTTTTTCACCTCCAGCAGAAAACTAGGCTGAAACCACAGTTGAGAACAAAAATAAGAGAGCCTGCTCCTGTTGAAGTGAATGGCAAAACTTCCATTGATTCCAGTGGGAGCAATATCATACCTTAGGATGAATTAGTTGTTTTTCATCCTCCGCCTCTTCCCCCAATGTGTCCACAGTACAAAGACACCACCCCAGTTTGGCCCATTTGACAGCACTCTAAATGGGCAGAAATGTTTTGATGCAGCTCAGGTGAAAAATAATGTGAAGAGTAGCTGCTAGTGTTATGTCTAGCCATAGCAGGTGCTATCCATCCCTCATTTTCATAAGTACTGATCTATAAGTAATTGATTCTGGCCCTCACCCCTGTCCAGCACTTTGGTGACCACTCCACAGGTTTCAGAGCCCAAGCTCCCTCTCAAGCCTGACCAACAAGGACATAGTTACTTTTAACACTGTAGCACAAGCCCTAGTCCAAGGACCTCAAACTCAAATCACCATGAGGGCCACATGAGGGCCCGAGGGCCGCATCACTGAAACCTTTTCATACAACGATACAAAAATATAGTCAAAAATGAAAAAAATGAAGACTAATATAGTATTCTATTAAAAATCAATGTATTAACTTTTTAAAAACTGTAATGCAAAGAGGGGTTTTAATAAAATATAAACACTCAGTAATGTTTAGAGCTTGGCTGCCAGTGGAGTTGGCGCCTATGGCGGGCCGCAGGAAATAACTCCGCGGGCCGCATGTGGCCCGCGGGCCGCGTGTTTGAGACCCCTGCCCTAGTCTGTGGATTTAGACTCTGAGATGTGCTGCCATGGCTGCAGCTTGTTCTGTAGACTTACCGAGGGGTCACTACGCGTCAGGAGTGTGTTGGCCCAGCACAACAGCAGTGTAGGAACAATGTAAGCAGTCCTGTGCTGTTCCCCTTCTTTCAGTCCCACGCACAGGGCGTGGGGTTGGCATGAGGAAAGGGGATGGATGACAGCACTCAGTGGGATGGTGGGCTACAGAGTAGCCTAGAGGCAGCCCAAATATAACAGTCAAAAGTTAGCCACCTTTGTTTCTCTCCCCTGGGCATTGTACCTTCTAAATTTTTGTATTCAAAATTTCCTTTATTCTTCAGGAAAGCAGTGTAGTCTAATGGCTAAAGCAGGGGTCTGGGAGTCAGGACTCAGATACTATTCCTGTAGGCCATTCTTGTTCCATAGGAGCTTGGGGTAAATTACACAACCACTCTGTGCCTCAGTTTCCCTTCATGTAAAATGTGTAAGAGGAGTGTACTATAATGCATACAAACATATATATAATTACCTACTTATAGTGCATATACATAATTCACAAAGTGTATTCTAAAACTAAATTAATGTTGAAGGTCTTTGAAATCAGAAGATGAAAGGCAAAGAGCAAAATATTAATTATTAATTCTTATGACAAACTTAAAATCACATTTAGAAAAGGGGGAAAGTGCAGGGAAATTGCTGGATAAAACTCAAACACAGACTCAGAGCACAGAAGGGGGGGAAGAAAATCCAACAAAAATAAGGATCCTTTTCTACTAAAACAATCACTGAAACTATGATGTAATTCACTTATGAAATGGCAAGGTTGACGGTGGAGATCAGGTGTCTTCTTAAGTGTAACCATACCACGTAATTAATATCAGCCGTCACAGAAGCTGATGTTTATGGTTGAGTTGCCTTTCTTACTGCTGTCAGTCAGTTGTGCTGTAATATCAAGGCTGAGCGACACAGGCCAAGAGAGTTCACAGAGCTGTTATTGTACAGAACGCATTGTATGCAGAAGCAGACTGTGCTTTTTGGTAAGGGGGGGCAACAAGGAGATTGTGGGAGGGTGGGCTGGGCGAAAAAATAGTGCAGGAATAGCACTGCTTATTATTACAGCTTGGCTCTGCAAGCAGAGAACTTTCCAGGACCATTTCCAGTCTATGCAGGAGACACTCTTCTCTCCTGCGTAATTTGGAATGGCTGGGACTTCATCATGCCCTGTCATATTAGTCATCATCACTTTCCCTATGTTATTCTATACTTCCCCATCCAAAATCAAAAAAAGAAAAGAAAAGAAAGAAACAATGTGGCAAAAACAACTGTTTCAAAATATAAAAAACAACCACCACCAAAACAGCAAATATAATTAAACCTAAATCCAGCTTAAAACATTTTTTGGAAGTCGTACAACTGCTGCCTACAAAGAGCTGCTATTTTATGGTGGGGGAGCGAAAAGCATATATTTGAACAAACAACAACAAAAAGAATTGTTCTGATCTTCTGGTTCCTCCTGTTTTATTTTAATAAACTTTCCATTTACTGATTTAATGTCAATCCAGCTTTATTAAAGGTTCATTAGGGGATTAAGAGAGATTTGAAACTGAGCCCAATGTAGTCAGCAGAGTCAAGTTCCAAATGGCCACTCAGCAAATAAAAACTGTACCATACTAGCAGTATTTTGAGGAATCAGCCAATAAAATTGGCTTATGTTTCTAAGCACGTTTTTTTCTAGCAATAAGTTGAAATTCTGCTTTCAGCCAACAATTTGTAACTCCTGGTTAATAGGCCCTACCAGCCCTTGTGAAACTTGTTCCTTTTTGTGATCATTTTTCTAGGGATCATTATTTGAATATATCTACAATTACTATTATGAATTACCCTATATATACACATACAACAAATGCACAAGTATAATGTGGGGTCAATATATTATGGAGCCAGAAACATCTTCATTGCTCTCTAAATCATACCTGAACTTGCTGTTTGGGGAGGGATTATCTTTTGACTGTAGATTTTACAGGCCCCAGAACACTGGGGCTCCAGTCCTTGATTGATTGGGGCCACTGGGCCCTATTGCAATACAAATCATAACAGTGTGATGTAACCTGTCTACCTGCGATTCATTGACTGACTGTACATGTCCAGTCTTTGGACCACAAAAGACCCATTTTTGAGTCTTGATTCTAACTAGGTACTTATACAGCTTCTATCATTGTAATATAGGGGCACCTGCTGTCTGTGCAGGACACACAGAGCAAGTCCTGCAAACAGAGGATGACTGCTAATTTTTTCATCTCACATTTGAACTTCTCACCACTAGGAGTTGTTTTCCTTTCTAATGATGCTCCCAGTCAAGTAATATCCACCTGACAGCCCTCTTCAGTGGTATAAGCAGAATACTGTTGCCAGAGGTTTGATTATGTATGATACAGATTAATAATCCACCCATATCTCTGATATATCAGCTACACTGGTGCTCAGGGACCCATTATGGGCTAAGGCCACTTCAGTGCCACCAGACTTGGGCTCTCCTGAGTCCCACCTCAGATGCCCCATCAGGTGGTGAGCCATGCAAGGGGCTTGACTGTAGTCCAAAGTAGAGCGCACACCATATTGACGGCTCTGCCCTTTTCCTTCCTGAAAGAATTTCCTTCATTGGAACAAGACCTTAAGGGCCAGAGAGAGATTTCCAAAAGCCAGCTTGACATAAGTATCTGTTATGTTCATAGCATACATACAAAGAATTAGATAAAAACATAAATGTTCTTGCAGGAAGGTTGCAACATAGCACTACTTTATTCCTTAGAGTCCAGAACGATAACACCCGAGAACCCAAAAACAGAGAGGAAAAAGAGGCTGCTCCCTACTCCCTAAGGCTCCCTAAGGCAGCGAGGCACAACTCATCCTACCTTGCTTTAAGCTGGCTCCTTGCAGATTGGCTGTCTGCTGACTGACTCAGATGATCCAGATCACATGACTTCTCTCAGAGCTCTAAAACCTGCAAGCAAGACCAGCAAATCCCTCACTCTTAAAGTGATAGCTTGTCATTTTTTGACATAGAATCCAGTACACCACCGTACCTAACGCAACACCCTTTGGCCCCCTAGTTCATGGTCATCCCACTGTCTTTATGTTATGCATTTAGGCCTCTGTAGATTTTGGAGGGCAGAAAGGGGTAGAAGCTAAGAAGAAACAACTCTCCATATCATCAGTAGCCTTAGGGCTCCACAAATTTTCAAATAAAATTTCATGTGAAATCTAACGCTTCTAAAAGTAGTATTGTCTCTCACAGAAACCCTTCTGAAAGGGGGAAAGGGAAGCAGAAGAGATCCTGAGGGAGCCGTGTTACCAGAGGGAAGGATTGGGGAGCAGGGCAGTATGGAGGTGCATGCTTTCTATGCAGAGGTCCCAAGCTAGGCAAGGATGGCTCCTAATTTCCCTGCCTCATTCTGAGAGATCAGTCATCCTCTGCTCCAATGGGAAAATAGCTCCAGCTTTCTAGGGTTTCAAAGCCTTCGAGATTTTAACTTAGTTCTGCCCCTCCCCTGGGTTTTTCTGCAAGACGGATATCCTGGGGTTTCCTAGGTGTTCTTAATAATGCAGATAGTAACTCCTGAAATGGATCTGAGTTATTACAAATTTTGTACACGTTTTGTTTTGTCTTGCAACCTCTCGTTCCTGTAATCAACAGAACAATTGAGGATCAGGCATGTACTGAGACATCTAGCAGAGAACAGGCTAGAAGGGTCCAGAGATGCCTCCATTTATTCACCTTTCCACATTTTGGACAGCTTTAGCAAAATGTTACAAGCAGCTGGGCACCCTTTTCAAAGCTATATTTAACTCTCAGAAGTCATAATAGGTTGAAGACTACAGAATTTGCTGCCTAGAGAACAGATCAATTTTTAATCTCATACAGTTTTAATCTCATATCATAACTGTCATGGAGGAAGATGCTTCTGTCCCTGGGAGAAGTAAAGCATCAAATCATGCAGTGTCCACGTTGCAGAAATTGAGGTGATCATAGATTAGAAGTAATTATTTATTGTTTATCGTTTTCTATGTACTGTCTGTACAAATTCATCCCATCTATAAGGCCTTTGACTTCAGTGGAGTTACACCAATGGTGAATTTGGCTCTGTATGCCTACGAGCAAAACCACATTCTGAGGGTTCAGAGAATTGTGAAAAACAAGTGAGGAAATTATGGGTTGCAGTTGTTTTAGGATATTGCCTTCAATGGTCAGAACTACTGTGACAGTTCCATGTGATTATAGCAACAGGGAACTGCATGAGTTTGGATCAGACTCTTAGCAGCTTATATAAACTGTGTTTGAATAATCTAGACTTTTCTTCCTTTTTTTATTACAAAAAAATGTGAATGTCAAAGTAATGAAGAACAATCACCACAGAATATTGTTAATGCTGGGTCGAGGGAGAAAGAAATCAGTTAAACATGAATTGAAGTTTGTGTTTCCTTGCTTTATCCAAGTAACATTGGTTTCTGTTGACTGGATTTGGTGTCACAAAAGTCTAGTTCACTACAACTGAGACATGCCTTGAGACACAGTATCATAAATTGCAATGGGTAATGTCCTCAAACAGTACTATTTATTTCAGCTGGGCTACTTGAAGTGTATGGGAATATACAATATGATTAAGTGGGGCAGAATCTGGCACGTAATATTAATTATCTTAAAAGTGGACTCTGTGACCCTAATCTAAGAAACTGCCTCTCTCCCTGCAAGATACTGCTGCTACGATCTATGGAGGTACCTGAGCTGAAGCTCTATTGGTATAAAAGTGGCCTGGGGGCGGGGGAGAATGCCAGCAAGGCATGCTCAGAAAAGTCTGATCTGTTGGAATGCATCCCTCCCTTGATCCATAATATCTGGAGTGTCTTAAGCTTCAGTACACTGCATCTTTTCTCCTTGGCTTATGAGGTACAGGAGGATGGCTAAGGGGAGGGACTCAGAAGGTATAAGTTCCTAATATTTTTGCTATAACTGGGGTACTGCGTTCCTGGAAATGTTAGGGAAGCCTGTGCATTTACTAAGTAATAACTACATTTTAAAAGCATGTGAAGAGCACTCAGATCTTCGGATGGGCTTGTTCTTCCCCAGCCCCTTAATAGTATAAATTGTAATAAGAAAATTGACCCTTTCATCATCAAGATGTAGAGTTCTGTATTCACACCTGAAGTTATAAATCACATTCTGATTTGATTTCTGAATGGATCAAACCATGGAAAGCTGCCGTTGAGAAGTCTGACAGCTCTTGGGCTACAGTCAAGGAATTGTCTCTTCACCTACTAAAAATTGGAGATTGTGTTCTCCATTTTCTTCACCTTGGACCTTTAAAGTGAAACCACCCACAATGAAATGAAATAAAGAGAACTCATATGAAAGACATTTGTAATTGAAACAGATATCAGGTGATGATTAGGAAAGTGATTGAATGACACTGTCTGGGAAGATATTTTTATTTGTTTATATAAAAACTTGTATACAACATATACCACAATGTAGTAGATGTCAGATAGCTGATAGAAGACCCAGTTTTCAAAATAAGGATACTTATCTTAATCAACATGTGGAAGAAAGATGTGTCAATAATGCACAGAAACAAATGCCATCACACAAACTAAGAGTTAATTCCTTCTCCTTCCTTCCTCGGATAACTTTATGCTTTGTGTTGCCCAATTTAAATTGTAAAATCTTCATAGCTATCTTTTCTAATCTGAAAATTATGGCACTATAACAAACAACAGCAGCACAGATGGACCTACGCCACAGAGTTCAGATGCAGATATGAACTTTCCCATAGCTCAAGAAAATTCAGATCTATGGGATTGTTTCAGGTCCATCTATAGAAACAAACAAGAGAAAACAACGTATTTTCATGAAAGGGTTTGAGTTTCTCAATCAAAAGTGGTCACACTTATATTTCTCTTCAAGGAAGGAACAAAGACCCTTTTGAAACACAGCCAGTAACAATTTTATCTAGCTGTTGTAGGTATATTGTACTGAAGAATAACTGTCCCTAAGGGTACATCTACACTGCGCCCTTTTTTCAATGGCCTGCAGTGTACATACACATGTAGTCTCCCTACCATGGGTATGAATAGCAATGTAGCCAGTGAGACACCGTTTAGATGAGTAAAGACATATGAGAAGGATGTGCGTATGTATTTGCATACATACTCTACATGGCTGTCTACTTGCCCATGCTGTGCCTCTCTGACTACACTCCTATTTTTAGCCATGTAGTGTCCTGCTGCCTCCCCGTTGCTGGAGCCTTTCCCCACATCAGGAAAAACTCCAGCGGGGGGAATTCTCAGGCAGGAGGAAGCTCATATTTTATCCAACCTGGTTTGTCCGTGTCAAATGTTAGCCCTTTTCAGGAGCAGACTTACCATGAAACAAACTGTGCGGTGGCAGGGGCCCCCCA
The DNA here is from genome assembly GCA_033296515.1 of Macrochelys suwanniensis. Classification (NCBI taxonomy): domain Eukaryota; kingdom Metazoa; phylum Chordata; order Testudines; family Chelydridae; genus Macrochelys; species Macrochelys suwanniensis. The sequence continues at coordinate 131,307,775 of CM065776.1, read as the reverse complement.
ACAACAGGCAGGCCCCCAAAATGCAGGAAAAGTATCTCACAACCTGTTCCCGAGTCCCAGCCAGCAGTGCAGCAGGGCTCAGGCAGGCAGACTGCCTGCATGCTATGGCTGGTGGCCTCACGTAGCTCCAGAAGTGCATAGAGACTCGCTGTCCCCCTCCCCGCAAGGGGCGTGCAGAGACATGCCAGCAGCCAAACTAAGGCGGCTCCCTGCCCGCTCTGCCTCCCTCTCTCCGCGCCGCTTCGCTCCCAGAAGCAGCCAGCATGTCCCTGCAGCCCCTGGGGGGGGGGGGGGTCGTCTCTGCGTGCTGCCCCCACCCCAAGCACCAACTCCACAGCTCCCATTGGTCGGGAACTGCAGCCAATGGGAGCTGCGGGGGCAGCGCTTGCGGGCAGCAGTGCATGGAGAGCCCCTGCCTCCCTCCCCCAGCCTAGGAGCTGCTGCCGGAGGGGTGTGTGTGCCGGTTGCTTTGGGAGCCGCACCACCTGAGGTAAGGCTGACCCTCTGCCCCCCTTCCACACCCCAACCCCCTGCCCCAGCCCAGAGCCCACACCCAGCACTCAAACTTCCTCCCAGAGCCTGTCCCCTGTATCCTCTCCTGCACCCCAACCCCCTGCCCCAATCAAGGTGTCTCTCTTTATTGTCATTTTCTTCCTATTACTTATAATATAGGAGGAGGATGAAGAAAAAAAGAATGAAAAACAGGAGGGAGATAAAAGAATGTTCTTTTTCTTGGCTGGGTTCTGGGGGGTGGGCCTCCAAAAATGAAGCTGTGCACAGGGCCCCAATAACTCTAAATCCTCCACTGGCCCTGTTTTATGGTAGCTCGGGGTTTCTATCTTACTATCTGAGCCAATATAGGTTTCATGACACTTTGCATGAAACAGACTAGCAATGCCAAAATTGCAAAGAATCTTCTGTTAACATCTAAATCTGCGTCCTAAGTCTGAAGAGCACATCAGTAAAACATGAACTTGAAGAGCCAAGGAAGCCCAAGATGACTAATGTTTTAGAAGGAAAAAAATCCTAGTAAGCCATAGTAATTCAGAATATTTTCCTTTATATAGTGGTTTCTGCTATGAAAACAATGGTGTAATCCAACCATTTCCATCTGTAGCAGGGAGAACTTGCAGAGGACAACAATGGAAACATGAATTAGAATGTATAGAATATAAACCTCTTAATCACAGGAGACTTTAGTCTAAAACTGAATAGGGAGAAGAAGGGGAAAGGACAGCCAGACATTTGCCATTCTGTTCCTTCCACTCATTTTTTGCAGAATAGTCTGATTGCCCATTCCTTTCTCACACTTAGGGTTTGTCTACCCAGTGGAGAAATATGCTCTGTGGAGCTGTGATCTCTAAAGTACACTAGGGTGTTGCTCTTTAATTGGTCCATATAGACCCTGCTGGTATGCTTTAACATAATGCTGTTTTAAATAGTAATATGCTAAAGCCAACTTAGTGCACACCAGCAGCGTCTACACAGACCAATTAAAGTGCAATACATTAGCGTGCTTTAGAAATCACACCCCTATGGAGTGCATTACCCCACCATAGAGACAAGCATTAAAAAATAACTCCTGCTGATTGCACTTGGTACATAAGTGACAGTGGTGATACAGCAAAATGCAAATGCAAAACGTCTTAAAGCCAGAAATAAAACCTGTTTTGCCGTTTTTCCGGTAGTTTGTGTTTCTTGGCTAATTTCAAGCAAGATCACAATGGGTTGCTAATCTTGAGTGCCAAGTTTTTAAACTCCTAAAGGAAACTAAAACACATCCATAACCTTGTGGTCTGCTCTAAGCAAGCAGCAATCTGTTCCCTATCATTAAATGAAGCAAGTAAATATAGGACGCTTTTTAATGATTTAATTCAAAAATATTACTGTATGATCCAGCAGACACACCTCATGCCATTTGCAGGACTTTCCAAAGCAATTTAAGATGATCTACCCCACATTTTCGCTGTTTTCTTATTGTAAGTTACTGTGTATACATAACTGAAAAACAGTTAAAATAAAGCTGATGGAACAATGTTTAGTCAAACTAGAGTAAAATAAAGACAGATTCTTGCTTGCACCAAAATATACTGAGCATAAGAGGGGTGAGGAGGCTGGCTGCTCCCATACTTCCCTCCCACCTCCCTCATTTAGTTAATTGTATGGGCTCCTGATGGTAAACAATTCACACTATTACCCTGCATAATGCTTATGGTGATTTTGCGCAGAATGGATGAAATACCATTTATTTCTTTAAAACTAGGGCCCTGGGCCCAATCCTGCTCCCACTGAAGTTAGTGTAGGTTTTGCTATTGACTTCCAGTGAGAGCAGGATTGAGCCCCTTGACTCTTTTATTAAAGTTGTTGTCCATGTGGACTGTTGCACTGAGTCAAAGGGTAAAGAGTTCAAACAGTTTTCCCACCTAGAGTCAACCAGTCTGATGTTGTAATTCAAAATGAACATTCAGAACTATGTATTATACAAGAAAATGCTTAAAATAAAAAGAGAAAAAATAAATGCTTTCCACTCAGCTCAAACAAAGCCCCTTACCAGAGGGACAAAGCAGTCTGCTAGCAGCTGAACAGCATGTAGATCAAAAGCTGTGATTTGCATGGGATTCAGCAAAGGGTATTTTTGATTTCAGTTCCCAGGGATTTGCAGAGAGTTTCAGATAAAACTAAAGACTTTGAATACAACCCAGATAAATAGACAAATTTCCCCTAATTTTGGTACAAACCATGAGAAACCACTGGGTTTTACATCAGCCAGCATCATTCTCCTTTAGGCTTTAGTGAGGAGGAAAAGAACCACTCAGGCCCCCAGATAGGCCAGCAGGGGGAAAATTGAGGACTAGAGCTTCTTTCCCTCAGGCCACATTTTGAACAGATACATAATAGTTTAGTCTTCTGTGAGCTGTAATACTTTGGTCTACTTTTGGTTGTTGGGTTTAATTTGTGAATGCTAGGTAGTGTTGGAGGCCTGTGATGTACAGAAGGCCAGGCTAGATGATCTGGTGGTCCCTTCAGGCCTTAAATTCTATGACAAGGTTCCCCACCCTTACCTTTGCTATCTTCTTAGGGAAGATCCCATCCTCTCCAGTGACTTTTGACTTCCTCCTTCATCTTGCTTCTTAGGTAATTGGACCCACTCTTTTCAGCTCCCAGTCCCTGGGAAGTATTAGTGAGTGGTCCTACCTCGATAGCTCTTCATGTCAAAAAGCAGCAGGATGGAGGAAGTCTGGTATCCTACCATCCATTTAAAATGCTAGGAGTGGAGAGTCCCCTCCCCTCATAGCCTCCTTCTGAACCCCTAAGAGTGAAGAATTCTTTCCATAGAACCCTCAGGGCACATTACCTGACTTATGACTTGGTACCACATGACATGTTAATTAAAAAATTAGAATATAAATTAGCCTCCGTTGGTGAGAGAAACAAGCTTTCAAGCTATACAGAGCTCTTCTTCAGGTCTGGGAAAGGTACTCCTAGCATCACAGCAAAATGCAAGGTGGAACAGATTGTTTAGCATAAAGTAGTTAAAACATATTTTAAGGGACCATTTAAGAGTGGCCTGTTAACACCTCTGCAGTCATAGGACAAAAAGAGGAGATTAGTGGGTTACAGATTGTTGGAATGAGTCATAAATCCAAGTCAGAGCTATACTACAGACATATATCAGTATAACTACGCCACTCAGGGGTGTGAAAAATCCACATCCCTGAGTGACTTAGTTATACTGACCTAACCCCCGGTGTAGACAGTGCTATGTCAATAGGAGAGCTTCTCCCATCAATATAGCTACCACCTCTCTGGCAGCTGGATTAACTATGCCAACTGGAGAAGCTCTCCTGTCGGCATAGTAGTGTCTTCACTAAAGCACTACACCACTGTAGCACTGTACATGAAGACAAGCCCCCTAGTGTCTATGGGCTTGTCTACACTTACAGTGCTGCAGTGGCGCAGCTGCACTGATGCAGCTGCGCCGCTACAGTGCTTAGTGAAGATACTGTCTGCGCCGACGGGAGAGCTTCTCCCATCAGTGTAGGTCCTCCGCCTCCCCCGAGAGGTTGTAGCTATGTTGATGGGAGAAGCCCTCCGGTCAATATAGCGCTGTCTACACCAGTGGTTTGGTCGGTATAACTGCATCCCTCAGTGACTTAACCCTGATCAACACTACAAACGTATGTCAGTATAACTATTTCCCAGGGCCGTAACGAGGGCGAGGCGAGTGCCTCACTCGCCTCGGGGCACACTGCTGGCAGGGGCGCAAAAGCCTGCTGCCAGGGGTGCCCCATCCTCCCCCGCCGCCGAAGCTTACCTGCGGGAGGTCCGCCCGTGTGTGTGCAGAAGGCCCCTTCTGCCGAATTGCCACTGAAGCCGCAGCACCGGCGGACCTCCCGCAGGCAAGCGGAAGCGGCTTCGGCGGCAGGGCGGAAGTGCTGCTAATAATACCCGGAGAGCAGCACTTCCGCCCTGCCGCCGAAGCCGCTTCCGCTTGCCTGCGGGAGGTCCGCCGGTGCTGCGGCTTCAGCGGCAATTCGGTGGAGGGTAAGCCCCTAGGAATTTCTGTGCCCCTGCCTCGGGCGCAGAAATTCCTAGTTACGGCTCTGTTATTTCCTATCGCTGCAGAAGGGTGAACAGGCCACTGTACCTTGACTGGTCCCTTACAACATGTGCTAACTACTTATGCTAAACAATCCATTCCACCTCGCATTTTTCTGTGATGCTGGGAGTACCTTTCCTGGCCAATGGGAGCTGCGGGAAGCAACGGCCAGCACATCCCTGCGGCCCGCGCCGCTGCCTGCAGCTCCCATTGGCCGGGAATGATGAACCGCGGCCACAGGGAGCTGCGGGCAGCCATGCAAATGTAAACAAACTGTCTGGCGGCCCACCAGCAGATTACCCTGACGGGCCACGTGCAGTCCTCAGGCCGCATGTTGCCCACCACTGGACTAGATTATCACAATTATCCGTTCTGGCCTTGGAATCTATTTACTATGAGGGCTACTTTCCTCACTGATTCATAAAAAAGAAAACTTAAATGCTTCCCAACGGCCAAGATTCTAAAGGATCCAAAGTAATTGCCTCCAAGTTCAAATTTGCTTGGGGATTCTGGGACCTATTAGGAGGAATTGTTTTTCTATACTTTTCCTTGAACCTCTTTCACCGCACATTCTCACAGTTCTTCATAATTGAAGGCCCTGATCGTTTAGATTAAATTAGAACATTGTGTTTATGTCCATACAGTGCAGTACTAAACAAAAGCAAAGTCACATGAAAGCTTTTGGAATAAGAAAAGAAAGAAATTAGACCCCCTGATTTAACTTTGCTGTGCCACAGAGTGAATTTATCTGAAATCTCCAAAATAGCAACACTACTTCAAACTAACCAAGTTATTATATCAAAGAACAGGCATTCAGCACATATATGGTATGGATTCTATTCATTCTACTTAGCATTTACACTTCTCATTGTCTGACAATATGGTCAGTGCTAACCCCAAAGCCGAGCTCCTTACTAAGGTCTTCTTCATACATCCAAACAGATTCAGCTCACTGAAATGAGAGTGTCTACACAAACTTGCACTGGTTTAACCAACACAGTTTAAAACACACCATGTTAAAGTGGTGCAAGTTCATGTAGGTACAAGGCCTTAGATGTTGAAATTGGGATTCCCAATTATAACAACTGGTTGTTCCCAATCTATTAACTACACCTTTCAACCACTCCCATCTGTAAGCACCGGGCTTAGAGGAAAATAGTATACAAATAACCATTAGCTGCACATTCATGTTTTTGTATTAGTAGGGCTCTAGTCCAAAGATTTAGAAACTTGTATAGTGGCAGGACAAGGAAGTGATGGTTGAAAAACGAAAATCTATTTTCACAAAATAAATTACATTTGCTTTCATGTTGCAGTGTTTACTACAGAACTGTTTATCATTTTTGTGGACTTACATTTTTTTTTTTGAAAAAGTGTAAGTTTTGTTGATTGAAAATCAGGTTTTCTGTAAACAAAAAAGTTTGATAGCCATTTCCAAAAATCTTTACATATATATATATATATATACACACACACACACACACACACACACACATATATATACACACACATATACATATATATATATATACACAGAAAATTAAGAAAAAAATATTTTCCACTAAATACATTTAGTTTGTAAAAAGGAAATTTCTGATGAAAAACCTTTCATCCAAAAAAAATTCAGCTAGCTGTATGCAGAAGGTGTGATGAGTAAACTGATAATAAAATAGAAAAATCAAACCATAAGCTTTTTTTCTCTCTCTTTCCCCGTAAGCTTCTCCTCTAAGTTCCTTTAACCAGGGCAGATTTCCCAAACTGTGGTCTGAACACCACCAATGGTGCACAGAACATTTGCGGGTGATCAACAGAGATAGATGATCACTCATCATGCCAAGCTGCTAACCTGCATTAAAGACAGCTCATAAATACTAAAGCTGTTAAGAAATTTTCCATCCAAAAGGGTTTTTTTGCCCAACAGAAAATGTAGTTTCTGCAAAAATTAAGACTTTCCAAGGGAAAGCATCAACTTTGCCAAAATGTATTAATTTTCCTTTGAGAAAATAAAAAAAAAATGTTTAGTTTCAGACTGGCTCAGCATTAATCTGTCCCCCCAGGAGCTGCCGCAGTGTGGAGCTGTAGTTCAGGTGCGTTTATACTCTGACTTCAGGCTGAAACGAAATTTCAAACTATTAGATTTTCTCACAGGAAGAAAATTCTGATTTTTGATCAGGTGTAATAAATATTTTCCTGATATTACTTTTGCATGGAAGCCATTGCTATAGTTGCCACAGGGATGTTATCTGAGACCCAATGCAAGGCCTAGTGGCCCACAGAAGAGTTTCTTGATAAACATGTGGGTCACATTCTTAAACTCCAGCACTAGGGATTCATATTTTATATATTCTAACTTGGTCATTGAATTCTTACAGCACTGTATAAACTATACTTTGTCTATTCAACCTTCTTTTAGCTGTAGGGTGTCATCCATTGTGTACATGTCTACATGAGAACTGGAGGCACCCTACAGCATCACCACTAACCAGGCTCACTTGCCACATACAGACAATGCTACAAAAGAAGTTAATGCAAACCCCAGCATCATGATCCAAGTGTCTCGTACAGACTGGCTCACACCACCTAGTCAGACCAGTGTTATGTGTAAATGAAACAGGCTAGAAAAATTTAATACCATCATAGTATTGAAATTCAACCAGAATCCATAGTCAGACATATTTGTGTGAGAAATATCAAGGTCAGAGGATTTGGCAATATGGGATAAGAAGCCTTTCACTCCTAAGCGCTAAGGTCAGTGGTGAATCAGAACTTTCACTACCTGAACATTCTTTCATGGCCTAGTGGAAGTGAGCAGGCAGTATCAGTTCAGTCCCTAATAGATATCCAAATCGCTGAAATCTCAGCTGTTGGCAATTTCAACAGCATCCAGGACTGAATGGGCATAGGGCCTTTCCTACCCTCCCTCTCCAAATGGTCATCCAAAAGACAAGTGAGTCACATTGATGGGATAGCATAAACCTTCATGTGTTACTATCTGCACTATATCTGTTTCATGGATAAATAGAGAACTTTGGTTTTCAGGGCTGTTCGTCTAGCTGCCAGGAACTTTCCAATTCTGTACCCACAGGATGATTCTAATGGTAGACAGCTTATGCCACTGTTATGTTCCCTTCAAAACTATGCTGCTCAGTTGTGTGAGGTCAGGTTTCAGGTTTTTTTGAGGTCAGTTCTGTTGTGCTCAGAAAAAAAATAGATAGAAATCAAAATAATCTAGGGTGGCATCGTAAGTGATCATTCCAATCCTCCCTTTTATTTGCTTTAGTTTTATGAGAATTATTTATCTACATTCCATGACTGTATTTATATTCTAGTTTATAATGTTATATTGTAAATCAAAGATTGGTTCCTTGCATGCTGCAGTAGTATTCAGAGCCCAATTCATAAGCATGCCTTGCACAATCATTTCTGGACATGGTTCAAGTTAGCTATGCCATCTATCACATTTCTTAACCAACTTGCTAAAAGCTCATGAGTGACCATTTTATTAGCCATTCTGTATGTGCTCCATTAGTGCAGTTATACAATACACATATGTATATTTGAACCGCTTTATTGCGGAAGCAAAAATCTTATAATTTTTCCAAAAGGATTGTTGGAGTTTTTCCCCCACATCTGATGCAGTAGTATGTATTGTGCGGTATCTGACCTAATACGTTAGCATTTAGAACTTGGTAAAGTTATAATGCAAACAAACAATTACAGTGGTCACCCTTAAAGTCTTACCAACTGGTTTCAAAAGTAAATACGTTTACAGCAGTCAAGGTATTTCCTGTAGGAGGTATGGGAAGTACATGGAAATAATATAGATGCTGAGATAGCTTTATCCATTGATCCAAGGTAAAACTGGCAAAGGTTTAAGGATGACCACTGTACATTAATGCCAGTGAAGCTGCTCGGGCAGCATCAGAGACTATAAGCCCAGTCAATGGGAAGACTCAGTGGGTATTGGCTCAGGCCCTATGAGAACAGCCAACAGTTGCCTCTTATGAATCACTCCTACACTAGGAAACAAAGAAAAAAGCTTGACAACTTTGATTAAACTTTCTTAAAATAACCACTGTGGGGCTATTAAGGCAACTGTTATAAGCTAGTTGAATATCAGTCCAATGAAAAAGAACATTTGTTGAGAGTATAAAAATGTAAATCATTGTAGAGTCTAGATAATGGACGTATTCTAATAAATGAACCCTATATTTTCAAAGCATTGCACTGAGGTTTAGCCAGTCAGTTGTCATGGAAATTCATGGGATCGACATGTCTAAAACCCCATGTGTCTCTTTGAAAACATGCCCCTACGTGCCTAAGCATGCCTCCAACTTAATGAGCATTCCCAAAACACCGAAAATGTAAGTGGTGGTGCATAGGGTTGTTCCTGTTATGAACATTTGGATGCATGCATGCACCATAGTGACTGTTTTATACTTTAGCTTACCTTGGAAACAGGAAAATAGAGTAGACTGTAAAATACAAAAGCTAAAATATACTATATGAAGTCTGTCAAATCAGGTAAAACACTAGATATAGTAATTGTCATAAAGTAGAGAACAGTGCATACAGGACCCAGTCTTCTAGTCCAGATGAGCTGCATTCAGCACAAGGACTCAAGAAGAGGGAGGGCAAAGGTGACTGTCAGCCCCCAATCTCTAGGGCTACTGGGGGTTTAGTTGGGCCCCCAATAAATATTAGAACATTCCTGAAATATCGTCTTCTGTCCAGCATGCCGACTATGCTGGTGAAAGAGGTGGCTACATTGGTTCTGCACCATTTGAGAATTCCTCTTACCCCCCTCAGCTAGCTTCTTAGGCTAGATGTGAGTCTGCTTGGCAGCCCTCAAGTGACACAAAGCACACTTCATATGAATCAGGACTGGGTCCACAAGTTATAGACAAAACATCTACGTTATTTTTAAAGATATGGGGAAAGTTTAAGGTAGAGGACACTGAACTGATAAAGGCAAATATATGGAGGCGTACAAAACTAAAGGAGGGGAAAGTCATAGATGAACTTAGCAGATTGGTGGGACTACACAGAGAGGAAATTGCACAGACAAATGAAACAGATAACGTAAGGCCTGAAATGGGGGAGTGGAAAGAAATGTTAATAGAATTTGTTTTACTTCAAGAAATACAGCTGATTTCTTCTCCCTTCTTCCCTATCCTTCACCCCAAGTAATAAAATAAGCCATTTGAAGTTCCCATAGTGCAACACACACAAAGAAAATCCTTGTGAAAATAAGGAAAGTACAAGTGGACACAAAGGAAAACTGAAATGTGAGACAAACACTAATGGCAAGATTGTTTAGAACAGTGTTTCTCAAACTGAGGTCTGCGAGGGTACTCCTGGGGGATCCGCTGGCCGCACTGATCAACTCCTCCCCCTCCCTCCCAGTGTTAGCAATTTCAGCGCTGGCTGAAACACTCAGCAGACCGGGGAGTGCAGCGCACAGGTGCAAAAGAGACTGGGTGTTGCAGGGTGTGCTGGAGTTGTAGTTTGCACATTGCTTTGTTCCATTGGGGCCCTGGGACCAGCGCTGCCAGCTGCACTACTAGCCCCAGAATGCCTCGCACCATGCTGCCAGCTGCCCTGGTTGAAGTGGGCAGAGCGGACCAACAAAAATCCCAAGCAAGGAAATGATCTGGTGCAGGGAGAGAGTTCCTGGTGCTGATCCCGCTGTGCCCCCCTTCCCCCTTGGGGCACGGGGTGGGGGCTCCTGGCTCACCCCCACCCCCAGATCTCCCCCACTCTCCTGGGGTGGTGGGGAGCTGGGGGCAGCTGCGGTGCTGTGACTCCCAGGCAGTGCGCAGCCCCCCAGTGACCATGATGCCCAGAAACTTCCCCCTGCACTCCGGGGAGGATAACAGTGTGGTTTGGGGGGAAGGGGCAGTTGTGGGGCAAGTCTGGGTGCGATGGGGAAACTGGTGGTGACTCCATGTGGGGAGATAGGAGAAGTAGGGTGTTAAGGTGGGGGTGGTGTGCCAGGAGGCAGAGGGAGGGAGGGGAGACTCTGGGTTGCAGGTGGGGGTTGGGTGTGGGGGGCAGAGGGAGGGGAGAGTCTGGGTTGCAGGTGGGGGCTGGGTGTGGGGGAGGGGAGAGTCTGGGTTGAAGGTGGCAGTTGTGGGGGGTAGAGGGAGGGAGGGGAGACTCTGGGTTGCAGGTGGGGGTTGGGTGTGGGGGTTGGAGGGAGGAGAGAGTCTGGGTTGCAGGTGGGGTTGAGTGTGGGGGGTAGAGGGAGGGAGCAGAGACTCTGGGATGAAGGTGGGGGTTGGGTGTGGGGGGCGGAGGGAGGGAGGGGAGAGTCTGGGTTGCAGGTGGGGGTTGGGTGTGGGAGGTGGCAGTGGGAGGAAGGTGACAGCCCTGGAGTGAAAGACGGGGTAGGCTTGCGGGAGGGGTCGGAAAGAGGTGGAGAGGAGGAGGGGCAGGGGTGTAGCGAGGGCAGGAAGAGGTGGAGTGGGGGCGGGACCTGGGGCTGAGTGAGAGGCTTGGGGGTCTGCGAAAAAATTTAAATCAAAATTGGGGTCCTTGCGTTGCTAAAGTTTGAGAACCGCTGGTTTAGAAAACACTGGAAGGAACAGCAGGGGAAGAAAATGGAAGATTCTTATATTTGGAATTATGTTTTCAAACTACAAATAGAGGGCCAAATTCTGTCATCCTTGTTTACATTGAATAGCAACTCCATTAAAAGTGTCACTGAAATCATTGGGGCTACCTGCAGAGGAAGATGCTATTCAATGTAGAGGTAGCAGAATGTGTCCCAGAGAAACATTGTTTGTTATCAAGCACCTAATCAGAAGGAACCTGGTATAAGAAAATAATAAAGGTTCTGGGAGAGATTCAACAATAAGCTGGTACTAGCAGGAGATTTCTACTAACCAACCAGAAATTGGGACACCCACTTGGAAGGTGGGAGAGAGACGTTTAGTACAGGCCACAGGAAGACTTCCTTGCACAACACACAGAAGAACAGTGACAGGAAACGACTCATAAGGAATAGTTTTGAGCAATACACAAAATAGAGTTACAGTGTGTATCAAGACAGAGTGAGAGGGAGGGAGGGAGGGAGAAGGGTGTAAATATAATGTTCAAATATCAGTCCCTGAATCACATAAAACCATATAAGGAAAGTAAAACAGAGAGGAAGGGCCAAGTGCTCTAAGCAATTATTTTATTCCCAAAGGGGTTGCTTACCATCTAACAAAATATAACCTAGAGTATTAATAAAGGCCAATGAGGATGAATAAAAAGCTTCAAAAACTAACTAAATGGAAGACAGAGAAATGTGATGTATATAATGTCAGGAACGGGAAGAAGCGGGAAGAAGAAAATTTAAAGGGTAACAAGTAAAAAAGTAGACAATGAAGAGATGATTGCACAAATTGGGACAATGTAGTAAACAGGCGTATGTATGTAACAGATGGGTATGAATATTACTGAGCGTTGAATAAGCTTGGATCAGAAATTATGGATGGAATGCATGACTATGAAGGGCTAAACTAAAACCCCAGTTCCACAGTACACTCCCTTCTCCCAAATTTTGAGAAAATCCAGATCCTGAGCAAAATTTTGCAGCTCAGACCCATCCTTAGGATTTAAGGAGGATGTACTAGTAGAGATGTCCAGAGAAGGTATTGAAAATTCAAATACAGTGCTGTCCTTTTAAAAGTGATGCTCTCCAGTCATGCAGTACAGTTGGCATTTAGCCCTGAATTCATGGCAGTAGTGGGGATGGTGGCAACTTATACCATGTCCACTTGCCAATTTAAAACAAGAGTGTCACTTCAGAAAATGTGGATTTTGAAGGTGGAACCTTCAGCCCTTTCCATCAAAGCAGTTAGAAGTAAGACAGCTAAACAAAGGTACTTAAGCACATGCTAACTTTAAAGCCCATGAGTATCCCTCTGAAGTCAATACAGTATGCCCATTGAAATCTTCATGGTCATGGACCTCAAGTTAGGCATGTGCTTCAGTGCTTTACTAAATCCAGGCCTGTTTGGGAGGAGTGGGGAAGGGAGCACTGTTCCCTCTAAGCTGTGCGTGTGTGCGCGCGCACACAGATCCTAAACCCTGCGCACACGGCAAAACACCGTGCACACAAAAATTTGCACAGAAGCACAACAATTTGCATAGAAGAATTTTTTTGCACACACAGACTGTCAAAAATTAGAGGGAACATTGGAAGGGAGAGAATGACAAAAAAACACACTGTAAGCACAGGAACTACATTGAAAACAAGATTTCCTCCCCCTTCCCTCCCAAAACCCCCCACAAAATTAATAATATACCTGCAATCAGGGAACATTGAAATGGGTGGATGGTCAAATTTTGCAGATACACTATACCAGGCCTGCACAACTCGTAAAGCGATGAGGGCCATATTACTCCAAAGAAAACAGCTGAGGGCCGAAACCCCCCGCCCAGTGCCACCCAGCCCCGCGGAAACAACCCCTCCTTCCCCAGGGCTGGGATGTGGAAGCCTGTAGAGGGGGAAAGAAACAGCGCACATAGGGTGACCAGATCACCTGCCTTCCCGCTGCTGGCCTCTTACCTTCTGCTGCTGCCCCTGCCCCCTGCCGTTGGCTCACCCTCACTCCCCAGCCTGCCACTGGCCTCTTCACCACCCTGCCCACCAGCCGTCCAGCCAGCCATTGGCATGCCCCACCCCATTGCTTGCCTACTCACCCCCTGCGGCCGCACAGTGAGCCCACCTACTCACCCCCACACAGGCCGCACAGTGAGCCCACGCGGGCCACATGTGGCCCCCAGGCCCCATGTTGTGCAGGCCTGCACTATACTTTGACTAGGAATGCACTCTACATATTGCTGAAAATTCAATGACTCCTTTACCTTAAATGTTCACAGATGAAGAAGGGAGGCAGATAGTTGGAAAATACATGTTTCCAGGAAAAAGAAGGTGAGAAAAAATGCTTAATATAAGTCATACCAAAGATAGTATTAATCAAGAACTGGGAACATCTAAGGACTGTCCAATGCAGCAATTTGAGCAAGTGAAATAAATATTTTAAAGGAATTCAAATAATATTTAAAGGAAAAAGAAACTAGAAAGGCATGAGGTTGGCTGTTGATTCGTAAAGTGTGATAGACTGATGGGATATGTGGCTTCCCATCCATTATTATATTTCCTTTTTCTCTCTCTCACTGTACACAGTGTTACTATAATGCTTTATTGGCTACTGCCCCATCCAGCAGTTCTTTGGCATGCACAACTAGCCAGATACTTCAAAGAGAGATATGCATGGAGAACAATGACATAATCAGATTATCAGAAAACAAGAAGATGCCAGTAAGGCAAGTCAGCATTTGTTTCTATGATTACGAATACTGCCTATTGTGAGATCTCAAAGGGTAATATAATGATGGTTATCTTGTCATTATAGCTCTGGTATCATGCTCAATAACAAATTGTTATCTAGAAATTAGGGTTTTTTCTCAAATGAGTTCAGATTTCATGTAAGTTGCACAGAAATTTCATAGAGTGATCCTTCCATCTAGCTTGCATGAGGGGTGCTACGCCTCAGTACGTAAACAGAACTTATGGTGTTGGTATCGGGGAAGCAAAAGTTAAAAATAGACAAGACAAGTGGAGGAAGAAGTAATGTGAATAAAACAAATTAGAAAGATAGGAACAGAGAATTTCCCATACTAGATCAAACCATTGGGCCATTCAGTCTGCTATTTTGGTTTCCCTCCCAGACTCCTCCACCCCCTCACCTCACCCTCCTACCAACAATATCTGGAAATTAGATGGGTTACCCATTACCTTAGCTAGCATAATTATAGATGGCATCAAGAGTTATCCAGCCCCTTTCAAAATCCAGCTAGAAAGATGATCATGATGATGGTCAAATTGCTGCTTTGGAGGATAGAGTCATAATTCAAAATGATCTGGACAAATTGGAGAAATGGTCAGAGGTAAACAGGATGAAGTTTAATAAGGACAAATGCAAAGTGCTCCACTTAGGTAGGAACAATCAGTTTCACACATACAGAATGGGAGGAGACTGTCTAGGAAGGAGTACGGCAGAAAGGGATCTAGGGGTTATAGTGGACCACAAGCTAAATGAGTCAACAGTGTGATGCTGTTGCAAAAAAAGCAAACTTGATTCTGGGCTGCATTAACAGGTGTGTGGTGAGCAAGACACGAGAAGTCATTCTTCCGCTCTACTCTGCGCTGGTTAGGCCTCAACTGGAGTATTGTGTCCAGTTCTGGGCACCGCATTTCAAGAAAGATGTGGAGAAATTGGAGAGGGTCCAGAGAAGAGCAACAAGAATGATTAAGGGTCTAGAGAACATGACCTATGAAGGAATGCTGAAGGAATTGGGTTTGTTTAGTTTGGAAAAGAGAAGACTGAGAGGGGACATGATAGCAGTCTTCAGGTCTCTAAAAGGGTGTCATAAGGAGGAGGGAGAAAACTTGTTCATCTTAGCCTCTAAGGATAGAACAAGAAGCAATGGGCTTAAACTGCAGCAAGGGAGGTTTAGGTTGGACATTAGGAAAAAGTTCCTAACTGTCAGGGTGGTTAAACACTGGAATAATCTGCCCAGGGAGGTTGTGGAATCTCCATCTCTGGAGATATTTAAGAGTAGGTTAGATAAATGTCTATCAGGGATGGTCTAGACAGTATTTGGTCCTGCCATGAGGGCAGGGGGCTGGACTCGATGACCTCTTGAGGTCCCTTCCAGCCCTAGAATCTATGAATCTATGATTTCTGTTAATGAATGCTATCGGATGACAGTGAATGTTTTTCTATTGACTTCAGTGGAACCAAGATTTCATCCTCTGTGCGAGCACGTGTGTAGCTTTTTTATTTCTCCTAGGTTTTACTCCCTTTTCATTTCACCACATGATCCTTGATTTTCATATGATAAAAACGATAAAAAAGGTGACAATTATCCATTTTCACTCTACTTTTTAGAAATGAGCAAAGCAGGTTGTTGGATTGATGTTCACGTCAGCTCCACTGCTGGTCTAACTTTAGCAGTTCTTAATATCTATGAAGTTTTAGTGTAACCTTTCAAAGCACTGCACTAGGTTTCATTGAAAAGACTCTCATTGATTTTAATAGGAAGTTTTCCTGAAGTTTTGCAGATACACTGGAAGTTTTCCTTCCAGCCAAGTTTGTTTTCTGAAATTACTGTACATGGAGCTAAGAAAAACTAACTGATTTTAAAAAGACACCCAGCTTGTATGCATTTTCAATCAACACAGCGTTATTAAAATCAAACTCTTTCATACTTTGACCCGATATCTCTGTGATATTCCCCAGGGTGCAACTTGAACTGCTGAACTTCTGTGTCCCCTTAACTCTCTAGCCTGGGATACCTTTTACACTTCTTCACTAGTGAACAGCAAACCCCTCCAGACTGTGTTCACTCACAGCCACCAGCATGTAATCCGTACAAAAGAGTTGAACAGGGAGCACAGGGTGTCACATGTGGTACAGAGTGTCACAATCTCCCTCTGTGATTTCAATGAAAGAATCTAGGTGTTCACTTCTACGCACAGTTGTGATGCTATGACTGAAATATGACCATTTATATCATTAATATTGCCACTGTTAGACAATAGCAACAAATCTTATACAAAGTAGATCATGTAAGGTATCAATGGAAAATTACAATCTATCAAAAATGATTATCCTGTTTGTATGCATGTATCATCTTTGTATCTAAAGTTATGAATACTGACTATGTAAAGTGTTTGCTCCTGGGGTAAAACCCACAAGACAGTTTACATCCAGTCTCTCCATTGTGAATGGACCATTCAAGCTGATGGCCACAGAACACTCAGCTCTAACAATGGGTCATGTAAGAAGCTTGTCCCCACCTGGTGAGCCTTCCTGTGGATGCCTTAGCCAGAATATGGGTAATGTCTGCTTTTGTGAGTCACCAAAGCATGTAAGGGCATTTGACTTGTTCAGGTGACCCTGCACTTCATCTTGTGCCTGTAATTTTATACAAACTAAGGGCTAGTCTACACTTACCGGATGGATTGGAGGCATCAGATCGATCTTCTGGGTTCGATTTATCACGTCTTGTCTAGACGCGATAAATCGAACCAGGAAGTGCTCCCCCGTCGACGCTGGTAATCCAGCTCGCCGCGAGGAGTAAGCGCTGTCGACGGGGGAGCCTGCGCGCTGCGTGTGGACCACAGGTAAGTTCGAACTAAGAGACTTCGACTTCAGCTACGTTATTAACGTAGCTGAAGTTGCGTATCTTAGTTCGACGGGGGGGGTTAGTGTAGACCAGCCCTAAGACTGAGAACATTCCTTCCACATGGGAGAAGGTATAAAGGCTCTTGGAAGCATCTCCAGTTTGCCTCTTTCCTGCTCTGATCTCTGGACTATGGACTTACTCTAAAAGGAGCATATTGACTGAGGTCCTTCCAATCTTTTGGAAGTTACCAGAGACTTTACAAGCCAGCAGTCTGTAACATCATTGCTACAAACCTGATATGTATATGATTTCTTTGACCATTTTAACTCTCCTTCTTTTCTCTTATAAATAAACCTTTAGATATTAGATACTAAAGGATTGGCAACAGCGTGAGTATTGGGTATGATCTGAGTTATATATTGACCTGGGTATGTGACTGATCTTTTGACATCAGACGAACTCTCTTTGATGAAATTGGTTTTCAGTAACCAGTCATCATAAAGTCTAGTGTCTGGGTGGTAAATTAAGGTCTGGAATGCCTAAGAAGTGCACAGTTTGGACTTCTTGTTAACCAATGTGGTGAGACAGCAGTTTACTTTTGTTTCTGGCTTGGTATATCTAATAATAGAAAAACCACCAGTTTGGGGTGAATCTGCCCTATTTCTCAACAGTTTGTCCTGAAACTGCCATCCTCAGCTGTGACCCACTGAGGCACAGTGACAACCATATAATAAAAATTTGTACAGGAAAGCTGAAGCACTGGACATATCAAAAGGTTCAGTTTCTTATACAGACCTCTTTAGTCAAGAAGTCAAACTGAATCTCACAACCTCTTGTCTAGAAAGGCTTTTAGTACATCCATGTTCTGGAAAAGTTGAAATGATAAACACTGTAATGACCTCATTCTGGACTAGAGCCAAAGCCTGTTAAAGTCAATAGGAGTCTTTCCACTGAGATCAATGGCTTTGGATCTGGCCCTCTGTGTGAAGCAAGAGTCATACAGGTTCTGATCACATCCCATAAAAGTCAGTAGGGGTTTTCCTTTTGACCTTTATGGAAGCAGTAGCAGGCCCTAGAAGCCCAAAGGTGAAACAAACTATCAAGTTTAACTACAGCTTGGTTGAACAACACATGGTGGGGAGAGACAGCCTGGTTCTCCACGGCCTTGCACCTCATGCAGTTACTTATACCAGTGGAGAGTGCTACCATTCTGATTTGGTAACATTTTACACTCACTTTACATTGGTGTCAATGACTTTGGAAGGTGCAGATCAATGGGGAAAAACCAATCTTCTCTGAATTTCCCACAAAAAACACCTTAAATCCTCCAACAGGATATCAAGTGTAAACATTCTCAGCACACCACCAAGTCATAAGCATTGTGTCATCACAACAAATTCTCATTGTCCAATCATGCCCTAATGAGCTGGACATTAGAAGATTTCAGCCTTTTCCAAATTAACCCTTCTATGGGTATCATATACACCACAAACCTCCATCACAGTTTGGCAGTACTTCCAATTCTGATGTTAGCTGGAGCCAGGAAGTGCAGAGACTAACAAATACAAAAGAAGAGTGTCTATCAAGCTTTTTAAACCCAAATGGGAAAGTGTTCATTTGGATTTGGTTGAAATTTACAGTGAAGGCTCCAGCTGACTCATTTTATCTGAGTTTGTTCACCTAATGCCTAATAATTATAGAACCTTTGAAATCTAAATAATAGTTGATGGCTGAAAAAGGGTTGATGCCCGTGGTTCAAGAGGATTCCCCACTGACCCTGTGGTGGACCGCTCCGCCACGGGCCCTGGGTCGGGGCCCGGGAGAGTTGGGTGGGCCTGGGCCCCCCTACTAGGGGCCACCGCCCCTTGTGTTGGCCTCCAGTTACCTGATCCCCTGTTTTGCCTCCAAAGGGGGCAACGTGGACTCCGGCCACTAGGCTGCACTATCCCACTAGGGGAGGGGGAATTACATGGACTCTGGACATTGGGCCGCACTGTGCTGACTACCGGGGCAGAGGGGGACAGACGTAGGCGTAGAGAGGTGGGGTTACCTCTTGCACCCCCCCTCTACTCACTTAAGGGGTCGATGAGGTACAAAACCTGCCACACACCCTGATCAGTATGCAATATTATACAGAACAGTAAGGTAGCACTTGGGGTGGGGTTTTTGTTGTT
This sequence comes from Macrochelys suwanniensis, assembly GCA_033296515.1. Taxonomy (NCBI): domain Eukaryota; kingdom Metazoa; phylum Chordata; order Testudines; family Chelydridae; genus Macrochelys; species Macrochelys suwanniensis. The sequence continues at coordinate 131,288,812 of CM065776.1, read as the reverse complement.
TTAATAGTGATTAAGTATCCATAGGGAAAACTCAGCTTATTATGGGAAAATAATGAGCAGTCATGGATCTTCAACCTCTTTATCTCTGGCTGACATGCCCCAAGTCATATTGCTTTATAAATTCTTACTGATCTCCACCAACATGTACTGTTGATGTTTTAAGTCTTAGCTGGCGTCGCAATTGTAAGCCAACATTGCCTTTCAAAATATTTCTGTCCTTTAATATGAGGTTCAAAAGCAGTAACAAGACAACATTCTAAACTTTTTGGCATGTGGCTGGGAGAAAAATCAGTATTTCTGTTATTGCATGTTTTTTCTAGAATACTTTGTACCTTATGTAGTCATTTGCATCTATGCAAAGCAAATATCTAACTCTCACAGTGATGAGGCCCAATTCTCAACTCATACGAGTATAAATCAGAAGTAATTCCACTGAAGTCAATAGAGATTCATTGGTATGAAACTTGTGTAAGAGGAGAATCAGGTCCATAGTGTTTTGCACTGGTATAAATTACTGCATACAATGCTAGGTAGTAGAGAATTAAGCCCTATATGTATTAAATATACACAAAGTTAGTCTTATGAAAACTCCTATGGAATTTAGGATAGGAGTCATTAGAGAGTAATCTAAAAGAATGTAATCTAGAATGGCATTTTTTCTATAGAATTTATTAATCAATCTGTAAAATTCCATAGCAGGGATAAAGCCTTGCATTAAATATTATTGGGCTTTTCATATGCATATTATGTGTATCACAATAGTTTGTTTCACAAGAGGGAGTGAAACCGTTAAGAGGTGCCCGTGGATGGTGTGAGGCCAGTAGCGCACCAGGACCAGGTCTTCTTGGAGCAGGATTGCTTGGGAATGCAGCCTAAAGCTGGTGGTAAACTCCATGTTTCACAAGAGTTTTCCTCTCTCCAAATGGGCCAAATGCTCTGCTAACTCCATTGACTTCAGCAGAATGAAGCCATTTTACACTAGCAAATAATTTGGCCTCACATTTATGGTCCAGTGACCACATGGATATCCACCCAACTTGATGCTGAAGGGCTGTTAACTGGGAAGAGAGATGTCAGTCCTTCCAGCATCATCAAATAGAATGGGGGCACGAGCAAGGAGCAAAGAGACAGACAGAGACAGAGTGTCACCCGAGAATAACCAATAGGACAATGCTTAGGACAATCACCTTCTATGTGGGATACCCAGATTCAAGTCCCTAATCCAGATCTGGGACTAGAACCTGGCTCTCTCATATCTCAGGTCAGTGCCCTAACCTATTCTGGGAGATGGGAAAAGGAGTCTCTCTCTCTTTTTTCCTGATGTGTTTCCAAAGATCTCAGTTTCATTCTAAAAACTCAATATTTTTTAAATTCTTGTTGTCCAGCCAGCCCTACTTGTGACATAAAAAAGTAATGCCTGCTAAACAGTCAGTACATTTACTTTCTATTTTTCCCGTGTCATGAAAGCCCCACCTATATTCAATCTGCAGTTCACATATATAGCCCATTACACTGGTCTACAATTTTTGAGAAGTCATCTGCTTCAGAGATAAAATGTGCTATTTAGTATGTATTTTGATGTGCTGAATTCAAATATGACAATTAAAATAACTGATTGGCTACTGTTTCTAAGATATTTAAGTTTTTACATTTTATGTCTATATATATTGTGTAGATAGTAGAGTTTTAATCATAAATTGTAAACCTAGGTCTTTTCATGTGTTTATGGTTGCTTTACATGATACTATTTCACCTGTCCTGTTTATGTAACACGTTAAAAATCAGCAAAGGGGTTATATAAATACAAGTTATTATGCAACAAAAGGCAAAAAACTATTCTGTACATAGTTTAGTCCTATTCAGTGTCTACTCGGCGCTTCTTGGCTTGTCTCTTGTATTCATTAAATGGAGCATCTCTTGTCACTGTCCAGCAATAGTCTGCAAGCATTGATGGGCTCCATTTGCCCTGCTAGCATTTCTCCATTGTTGCAACGTCCTGGTGAAATCGCTCGCCATGCTCGTCGCTCACTGCTCCGCAGTTCGGTGGAAAAAAATCTAGATGACAGTGCAAAAAATGTATCTTTAGTGACATGTTGCAACCAAGGCTTTTGTATGCCTTGAGGAGGTTTTCCACCAACAACCTGTAGTTGTCTGCCTTGTTGTTTCCGAGAAAATGTATTGCCACTAACTGGAAGGCTTTCCATGCCTTTTTTTCCTTGCCATGCAGTGGATGGTCAAATGCATCATCTCGAAGAAGTTCACGAATCTCAGGACCAACAAAGACACCTTCCTTTATCTTAGCTTCACTTAACCTTGGACATTTTCCACGGAGGTACTTGAAAGCCGCTTGTGTTTTGTCAATGGCCTTGACAAAGTTCTTCATCAGACCCAGCTTGATGTGTAAGGGTGGTAACAAAATCTTCCTTGATTCAACAAGTGGTGGATGCTGAACACTTTTCCTCCCAGGCTCCAATGACTGTCGGAGTGGCCAATCTTTCTTGATGTAGTGGGAATCTCTTGCACGACTATCCCATTCACAGAGAAAACAGCAGTACTTTGTGTATCCAGTCTGCAGACCAAGCAAGAGAGCAACAACCTTCAAATTGCCACAAAGCTGCCACTGATGTTGGTCATAGTTGATGCACCTCAAAAGTTGTTTCATGTTGTCATAGGTTTCCTTCATATGGACTGCATGACCAACTGGAATTGATGGCAAAACATTGCCATTATGCAGTAAAACAGCTTTAAGACTCGTCTTCGATGAATCAATGAACAGTCTCCACTCATCTGGATCATGAACGATGTTGAGGGCTGCCATCACACCATTGATGTTGTTGCAGGCTACAAGATCTTCATGGAAGGTGAAGAATGGGACAAGATCCTTTTGACGGTCATGGAACATGGAAACCCTAACATCACCTGCCAGGAGATTCCACTGCTGTAGTCTGGAGCCCAAAAGCTCTGCCTTCCTCTTGGGTAGTTCCAAATCCTTGACAAGGTCATTCAGTTCACCTTGTGTTATGAGGTGTGGTTCAGAGGAGGAGGATGGGAGAAAATGTGGGTCCTGTGACATTGATGGTTCAGGACCAGAAGTTTCATCCTCTTCCTCTTCCTCGTCTGACTCAAGTGAGAATGATTCTGGTGCATCAGGAACCAGCAGTCCTTCTCCGTGGGGTACTGGGCGTATAGCTGATGGAATGTTTGGATAATGCACAGTCCACTTTTTCTTCTTTGACACACCTTTCCCAACTGGAGGCACCATGCAGAAGTAACAATTGCTGGTATGATCTGTTGGCTCTCTCCAAATCATTGGCACTGCAAAAGGCATAGATTTCCTTTTCCTGTTCAACCACTGGCGAAGATTTGTTGCACAAGTGTTGCAGCATATGTGTGGGGCCCACCTCTTGTCCTGGTCTCCAATTTTGCAGCCAAAAGAAAGGTGATCGGCTTTCTTAACAATAGTGCTTATACTGAGCTTTTGTGATGCAAAAGTCACTTCACCACAAACATAGCAGAAGTTATCTGCACTGTTCACACAAGTACGAGGCATCTCTGCTCACTTTGGCTAAACAGAAATGTGTCCCTTTGCAAAATCAAACACTGACAAATAAGAGAGCACGACACTGTATGATTTCTAGAGCTGATCTAGGGCAATTTGTTCAGCAGAGCGATGTAAGCTTCGTTATGATTGCATCATCCATGACTTCTAGGAATAACATGATGCAATTCATATCATGTATGATGCAATACCAGCTTCAGATTGCATCATTCATTCTTTTGCCTAAAAAGCAAGTACTGTCCAAACCCAGTCATAGATTTATTCATAGATCCAGTCAAAGATGTATTTTAGTCATTTCTGGTTTAAATTGAGATCCCTTCCCTTTATAACTCACTTATCCTCCGCCATTCCCAAGTCAAGGGTCGTATATACTGACCCAATAGCATGTCTTTAAAACTAGAGCCAATCAACAATTTTAAGCATCATTTTTGTTCTCTGTGACCCAGAATTAGTAAAGTTTGACTACATTTATTTCAGAAGCATTTTGGCTGTAGAGCAGTGTTATTATTCTCTTTATGTAACAGAAGACAGGAAGAAATGTAAGTGCCCTAAAATTTCCTAGGCCTGTTATTTTCTTCCTCAAGTTCTCCCCTGCTTCTCCTTCAGAGATTCAGCTTCCAGCACTCCAATTTGTAAAAATGATCATCCAGTCTGTAAGTAGACACCATACCATGTGACGTCAATGACCAATCACACAGTTCAAATAACAAATCCCAAACAACTAGTATTTGCAGCACTTGCTATGAGAAGATTTCTAAATAATACATAGGCCCAAATAGGCAGATAGAACCTGCTAGAGAACAAATTAACAGAAATTGACACATATAGGATATAGAGCCAAATCCAAAAAAAATTAATTTGTGCACAATGAAATGTCTGACCAGCTCTAAGTACAATACAAAACAAAACAAACATTAAGTTGGATAGAGTGTGTTTTTATGGGTTAAATTCTTCAGTCTCACTAACTGTGGGAATCCGAGCATTCTCCCACCCCCCTTTTGCTTAATCCACCCATCCTTAGGTCAACTATTTGGCTAATTAATTCATGAACATCTGAAGAGAGGATTTCCTGACATTTAAGAAAAGTGCCAGCCTCTTTATACCTCATCTATGCTTGTGGTAGTAATTTCATCAGAGTTGCATTGCTGTTTTCCTGCTGTGATGGGAAGTTCTCGACAGGAGTTGCAGAATGGGTGGCCAGTTGCAGGATGGAAGGAGAGGGACATGATCCAAAACATTTTAACTCAAATTTTTCTGACATTCAGGTTCTAAGGTACAGCTCCATACATATCTCAGACTAAATATATTTTAACTCTGATTAATTCTTCATTAGTTATTAATTCCTTCACAGACAGCATAATAAAAATCCCCTTCACTGAAGAACTCCATCCATCACTCCACCCCAAAACATGCATTTTGCAGTGTACCCTAGAAATTCTCAGATTTTTGCTATTTTAGACCAATGAGGGAAGTGAATTCCAGAGTCAGGGGAATCCCTGCTGAAAATACCCAGCAGCTATTTTGTAAAGCTGTGGATGTGAAGACGTCAAAGGGTCACTCTCCATCTTACAAGGGCCCTGGACCACAGAGATAGAGTGAGCTGATGGCTATGATGAACAGCAAGCTGTGTTTTCCATTCTGTTAGAGTCGGATAATCCTTATATAAAAAATCATCAAAATAATTCAGCTGTTCAATACAGTCTTTCACCACTCTAACTGAAAGAACACACCACCCAGTCCTGACTACCCACCCAAAGCCAGCCCCATAAGGGAACTTCCTGTTCTGCCACTCAAAAACAGCCATTCTGTCATGCCTGAAAAGATCCACAGAAAAGTTCCCTGGTCAGGACAGGCTTCCTCCTAAAATGTCTCCCTCTCCTCCTGTGACATTCTCATTCTCTGAAGGGAAGTGAGTATAACAACACTCCCACAGCATTGCCTCTTTTGTTTGTAGACCAAAGACTGATTAACATGTTGCACATCCTCATGGAATTCCCCTCCCCCACAAGTTTTACATGACTTCTGTGTTCTTGTCTATTCACTAGTATACAGCCTCAGCAGTCTGTCCTATGAGCAAAATAACTTTAGGAAAGTGACAGGTTTCAGTGTAGTAGCCGTGTTAGTCTGTGTCAGCAAAAAGAAAATAAGAAAAATACTTGTGGCACCTCAGAGACTAACAAATGTATTTCAGCATAAGCTTTCGTGGGTTAAGAACCCACTTCATCAGATGCATGGAATGGAACATACAGTAAGCAGATTAGGAAAATGGTCTGTTGTAGCATGATCTGCTCCATTTTATACAGGCTCCCTATTAAGGTACCAGAGATTCCCATCAGAATGCCCAATAGATTCAGATTGAAATGTCAGCAGCGGGTGTTGTTGCTCTTCTAGACTCATGCCAATGGGAAGTCTCTAATTACCTGATGGAGAAAACACCCGAAGAGTTAATCCTTCCTTCCTATGTTATTACACTGTACAAAACTGGCTAGGAGAGGACATAGCTGTGTTTGGGGTAGACAGAGAACCAAGCCAGGGTACTAAGGGAGATTCATTCCTCCACCCTGCCCTAATCCTGTACTAGGTTCATCCTGTTAGCCTTTAGGGACTGATCCAAAGACCAGTGAAAAGAGTTCTATCGACTTCATAGGCCTTTGGATCAGACCCATAGCCCCAGTCCTACTAGCTGATCTGCACGGCTGGTCCCTTGCACCCACATGAAACCCCGCTGACTCCCATGCAGACAAAGGTTCACAACCAGAGTCAGAGTCTACAAGGGTATTTCATACTTACTGTTGCTTGTATTTATAGCTCACTACTCTGGCCCCAACTGTAGGTTCTGAGCACTTTTGAAAATCTGACCCCTGGGTCTTGAAAGCAAGGAATACCCCTGTGTCCTATTGGGTTCCAGGAAGCCCGCCCACTGCTAAAGGAACCCCTCCCCCAGCCTAAGGGGAGGATCCACAGGACCTGGAAGCCAAATGAGTTCAGGGGACAACTAATGAGATAACAGGGTCAGGAGTGCAGTCACAGGGTTAAAAGAAGGGAGCCTGACGGGGACACCGAGCAGAGAACCCCAGACAGCGCCCACTGCTCCTCAAAGGCGTCAAGGGAGCCAGTGGACGCTGCCCAGAGGAACTCTGCTCAGATGCGTGAATGGACAGAGGATCGGAAAAAGGCCCCACAGGCACAGGAATCTCCATCGGCCAACCTCCTCTCCCTGGTTTTATAGATGGCCAGTTTAGCCCGGATCAGGAGGAGGTTGACCAGGAGGTCCTGTGACTTTGTGGGGCCACGGATAAGGAGTGCATAGAGGAGGTGAGGGGAAAAGTGCAGCCAAAATCGTAACAAAAGATTTGTGAGGAGCCGGAATAGGGGCTGCAACCTGGCGCACTCCAGGTAAATGTGCGCCAGGGTCTCCCTCACACCACAGAAGGGGCAGGTATCTGGGACAGGGGTAAACCACGCCAAATACACTCCCGTGCTCATGGCCCCATGAAGGAGCCGCCAGCTGACATCCCCGGCGGGCCTCGGTATCAGGGTGGAATAGAGGCTGGCCCACCGGGGCTCCTCACCCTCTAGAGGTGGTAGAAGGTCCCGCCACTTTGTATCGGGGCGGGACACGAGGGTGAGGAAATGAAGGGTGTGGAGCACAAGTGTGTATAGATGCTTCCATGGCGCAGTTTGAAAGTGGACCGGCTGCAAGGTGTGCAGCCAGCTCACAGAAAAGGGGCGGGGGGGGGGCTGGTGGGGTCCACGGGGCAGGGGCCCGATGAAAAGGTCCAGAGGGCCTGGGGTGGAGGGAGGGCGGGGCGTGCCCTCGTGCAGGACCCAGTCGAGGTAAACCCGAGCAGCGGGTGGTAAAGCGGCCCTCATCTCCTGAAGTACGCGCCGGGGAGTACGAGGTCTGGAGAGCCCCATGCGCTGAGCGAGCGTCAGGGGATCCAGCCAGTCTCCCCGGTCGTAGTCCAGGAGGTCTCCGACTCTGGTGACTTCTGCCAGGACCAACCTCTGGCGCACCGAGGGGGACTCCGCCAACTGCACACGAAGCCGGGGGTTGTGTAGCAGGGGCTCCACGAGGAGATCTGCCCCCCCGGTGGCCGCCACGGACCTGGTCGTTGAGAACAGTTTCCAGGTCCGGAGGAGGTCCTGGTAGAAGACTGGCAGCCCGGAGAGGTCTCGCGGAAGGCCCCTCGGATCGAGATAAAGGAGCTGCCGGTCTTACCGGAGCCCTCGGAAGCGGCGCAGGAAGGCGTGCGCCAGTACGCTCCACGCCGGACTACCTGCACCATAAAGGAGCCTCTGCAGGGCCTGGAGGTAGAAGACACGGACCTGAGTGCGCAGGCACTTCAGGCCCTGTCCTCCCTCCTCCAGGGGCAGGTGGAGAACCCCTGCAGAGACCCAGTGCAGTCCTGGCCAAAAGAACTCCAGAATCGCCGTCTGGAGGTCGGCCAGGAAACCCGGGGCCGGGACCAGGGTGTTGAGCCAGTACCAGAGCATGGACAGGACTAGTTGATTGAGTACCAGTGCCCTCCCTCGAAGGGAGAGGCACTGGAAGGAATGCCCCAGTGTAGCGGGGTGGCACCCCGCTCCCGCCCTGAGGGGCTGGAAACAGCCCTGGGAGAGGGCTGAGGCTGAGAAGCTGGGCTGATTGGCCGAAGCCTGCCGGGTGCTCTGGACCGAGCTCCCGACGGTCAGCACGGGTGACCGGGACCGGCTGGAGCTGCCTCTCTCTCTAGCCGAGTTCTCGGAAGCCCTCCGCCGCATGCCCACCAACAAGTCTCCGGGCATGGACGGGCTGACCGTGGAGTTCTACCGCGCGTTCTGGGACGTCCTCGGCCCGGACCTTGTTGCTGTCTGGGCCGAGTCCTTGCAAAGCGGGGTCCTCCCTTTTTCGTGCAGGCGAGCCGTGCTCGCCTTATTGCCGAAAAAGGGGGACCTCCGCGACTTACGGAATTGGCGTCCCGTCTCGCTCCTCAGCACGGACTATAAGGTCGTAGCGAAGGCCATCTCGCTGCAGCTGGGGTCCGTGCTGGCGGACGTGGTCCACCCCGACCAGACCTACACCGTCCCGGGCCGGACCATCTTCGACAACCTGTATCTGGTCCGGGACCTTTTAGAGCTGGGGCGTAGGGATGGTCTGTCGTTCGCCCTCCTGTCCCTGGACCAGGAGAAGGCGTTCGACAGGGTGGACCACGGGTATCTCCTGGGCACCCTGCGGGCGTTTGGCTTCGGGCCCCAGTTTGTGGGCTTTCTCCAGGTGCTGTACGCTGCCGCGGAGTGTCTGGTCAGGCTCAACTGGACCCTGACCGAGCCGGTCAGCTTCGGGCGGGGAGTGCGGCAGGGGTGTCCCCTCTCGGGTCAGCTGTATGCTCTGGCGATCGAGCCCTTCCTCTGTCTCCGCCAGAGGCTGACGGGGTTGGTGCTTCGTGACCCGGGGCTGCGGCTGGTCCTGTCGGCGTACGCCGACGATGTGCTCCTCGTGGTCCAGGACCCGGGCGACTTGGTGCGGGTGGAGGCTTGCCAGACGGTGTATTCGGCGGCCTCCTCCGCCCGGGTCAACTGGGTCAAGAGCTCTGGCCTGGTGGTCGGGGACGGGTGGCGGGCGAGCTCCCTCCCACCCGCGCTTCAGGCCATCAGGTGGAGCGCGGGTCCGCTGCTCTATCTGGGCGTTTACCTTTCCGCCACGCATCCGTCTCCGCCGGAGAACTGGCACGGTTTACAGGGCAGGGTGTCGGAGCGGCTCCGGAAATGGACAGGACTACTCCAGTGCCTCTCCCTCCGAGGGAGGGCACTGGTGCTCAATCAACTAGTCCTGTCCATGCTCTGGTACCGACTCAACACCCTGAGCCCGGCCCCGGGGTTCCTTGCCAGTCTCCAGAGGCTCGCCCTGGAGTTTTTCTGGCCGGGGCTGCACTGGGTCTGTGCAGGGGTCCTGTGTCTTCCCCTGGAGGAGGGGGGACAGGGCCTGGTCTGCCTGCGCAGCCAGGTCCACGTCTTCCGCCTCCAGGCCCTGCAGAGGCTCCTTTATGGTGCAGGTAGTCCGGCGTGGAGCACGTTGGCGCACGCCTTCCTCCGCCGCCTCCGAGGGCTCCGATACGACCGGCAGCTCCTCTTTCTCCACCCGAGCGGTCTTCCGCGAGACCTCTCCGAGCTGCCGGTCTTCTACCAGGACCTCCTCCGCACCTGGAAGCTCTTTTCAGTGACCAGGTCCTTTGTGGCCACCGAGGGGGCGGATCTCCTCGCGGAGCCCCTGCTACACAATCCCAACCCACGTGTGCAGGTGGCGGAGTCTCCCTCGGTGCACCGGAGGTTGGTCCTGGCAGACGCCACCAGGGTCGGAGACCTCCTGGACTACGGCACGGGGGACTGGGTGGCTCCCTGGGCGCTCGTGCGGCGCATGGGGCTCGCCACCCCTCGGACCCCCCGGCGCGTACTCCGGGAGGTGAAGGCCGCCCTGTTACCCAGGTCTCTCGATTTCCTGCGGCGAGCCCTGCGAGAGGGCGCCCCCCGCCCGCCCCTCACCCCGGGCCCTCCGGATATTTTTTTAGGGCCCCGTTTCCGCGAGCCCCCCCGGCACCCCCGCACCCATGCGCCGAGCCGGCTGCACGCTCTGCAGCCGGTCTGGTTTCGAACCGCGCCCAGGGCCCATCTGTGCACGCTCGTGCTTCACACGTTGCATTTCCTCACCCTCGCGTCCCGCCTCGATACCAAATGGCGGGACTACCTGCCACCTAAGGAGGGTGAGGAGCCCCGGTGGGCCAGCCTGTATTCCACCCTGGTTCCACGGCCCGCCGGGGATATTGGCTGGAGGCTCCTTCACGGAGCCGTGAGCACGGGCGTACACCTGGCGCGGTTCACCCCAATCCCCGAAGCCTGCCCTTTCTGCGGCGTGAGGGAAGACCTGGCGCACGCCTACCTCGAGTGCGCCAGGTTGCAGCCCCTATTCCGGCTCCTCCGGAACCTCTTGCTGAGGTTCTGGCTGCACTTTTCCCCGCACTTGTTCCTGTTCGCACACCCTGTCCGTAGCCCCACAAAGTCGCGAGACCTCCTCGTCAACCTCCTCCTGGCCCTAGCTAAAGTGTCCATCTACAAGACCAGGAGGAGGATGCTGGACGAGGGGGAGCTCTGTGACTGTGGGGCCTATTTCCAATCCTCCCTCGTGTCACGGATCCGGGCAGAGTTCCACTGGGCAGCGTCCGCTGGCTCCCTCGACAGCTTTGAGGAGCAGTGGGCGCTGTCCGGGGTTCTCTGCTCGGTCTCCCCATCCGGTCTCCTTGTTTTGAACCTTTGACCCTCACTTGATCCCTGTTTTTTTCATTAGTTGTCCCCCGGATTTACTTGGCCCCTGGGTCTAGTGGTCCCTCCCGCTAGGCTGGGGGAGGGGCTTTTAGCAGTGGGCGGGCTTGCGCCCGCCCACCTCCTGGGGATCCCAATAGGAGCTGGGCTGATTGGCAAAGCAGCCACAGCGGTGGCCAGTTAATCAAGGCCCAGCTGGCCCTTATAAGAGGGCAGTGGGCCTGGAGCAGAGAGTCTCCCTTTGCCTTTAGAGGGAGAAGGGCCTGGCTGCAGGGACCTGAGCAGGTACCTAGAGTGGAGCAGGGCTGGGGAAAGGCCAGAGGAGCTGGGGAGCTCCGGCCTGAGAAAACCCCGGCTGTGGCCTAGGCATAGGCCAACTAGGTACTGGGGTTTCAGGGGCAGCCCACGGGTAGGCTGAGGCAGCAGGTCCAAACCCCCTTTGCCTGTGATGAGTGGCTTATACTGCAGCCTGCCCCAGAGCGCGGGGGCTAGCTGGTGACTGGCAGTAGCCTACGACTGAAGCGAGGTGGGGATAGTGGGTTGGGGGTTCCCCTGGGGAGGGGAGACCCAGATCTGGGGGGTACTGCCAGGGGGCAGCACCCCAGTTAAAGGGGCACCGGGGTCCTGGGAGGGACACGGGGCCAGAGTGGTCAGGCAGATCACCGGCCTGTAGAGGGTGCTCCAGAGGCTGGCGAGCTAATTCCTGGAGAAACCAGCAGGAGGCACTGCAGGGGTAAGTCCAACCCTGTCACACCCAGTCATCCAGAACTGTCCCATTGTACTAGTCAGCTTCACCAAAAAAAGCAAGGTGTTGTGACACAATTTTCATAAAGTCCTGCAGACACTAAAGGGTCTCCCTCATAATCCTCCTCTGCATAATTCCTTAAGGACAGCTCTCTCCATGCCCACAGAGAAATATCCACATTGTGGGGGGGGCAGAGTCATGCAACATTTTTTCATCCATAAATTCTTCATGAAAAAATTCTCTTTGAAAATACTGACATTTGTGGTACAATGCTTTCACTTTGAATTTTCACTTTCAATGTGAAAATGTTTGTTTTTCAACAAATTTCTAAATGTAATGTTACAAAATTTTATTTTTATTCTTCCTTTCTTTCACTGGAGAAAAAAAGGCGGGGTGAGAGGAGTCCACTGAAACTAAACAAATTCATGAAAATGAAAAATTTCCAACAAAATAAAAATAATTTTCATTATTTCTGAAAAAAAAAATTGTTTGTGAAATATACTTTTTATGATCAAGTCTAAAGGTAGAGAAGGAAAGGGACACATATTGCTTGACTGAAAAGCAAGAGAAGGGACCATTTGCTCACCTACCCCTTTTTCTAACTGTCTAAGTGTCTGTGCATGACTTCATGTACTATCCCCGGTGTCCTTCACAAATTCTGTCCCTTTTTTCATTTTGAAAAGTCTGGCCACTCTGTACTTAGTGAACAGGAAAAGAAGAGATACCAAGAAGGCATGGATATCAAGATCAGGAGAGAACCAGAGGACTGTGTGTGAGCTGCAGGTAACAACCTAGTAGCTGGCTGCAGAGGGAAGGCCAGGTAGCAGGCAGCCTCAGAGCAAGAATGAGAAGGCTGGGTGAGAAGCTGAGAGTCAAGCTGGTTGTGTTTATCAGGAGCCTACCAGCAACTTGTTATTGGAGGAGCAATCTGTACATGGGATATGGGAGGCAAGCATCACAGGACAATAGGGGGATATATTCAGTGAAGCCAGATATGATGAGACAGAACTTAAACTGGCAGGATTTATGGGCCAGACTAAGTTACAATTAAACACAAAGATAGTTTGGAAGTGGCACCCCAGTTACTAGGCCTCAGGAGCCTCAGAAGACAGTTACCCTTGTACTCTCATCAGGCTGCTACCTAGTGACAAGTTAGGAACTAGTGTGTTCTTCTATTGACTACTAAAACTTATACCTAATGTATGTGCACCCCCTCTTTCCTGTCAGCCTGTCACAGGCATCCCTTCACTTGCCCTATAAGTACCGCTTTCTTGTGGTGTCCTAACCACAAACACATGCAGGCTGTTTCCCCTTCACCATGCATGCTTTTAAAGTTCAGATTCAAAGCACAACAGAAGGAACCACAGGTATGCAGCAGGAGGAGATTTCCACACTGTTTATTCTCCTCTTCCCGGCTCACTCTCTGAGCACTTCCCTTTACTTCTCCCAAGTACTGAGCCAATTGCCTCATGAACCCAGCAATTGCCACCCAAGTGTCAATAATCCCAAACAGAAACTGGTTAATTGACTTCAAGAAAGCCTGCAGTCTTCTCAGTGCTACAACAACCTCAGTGACCAGGATGCTACAAATAGCACTCTGTCACACAACCCTAGAAAAGAATCCTCCTATACTTACTAACAGTGTGAGAATGACCATTTGGGAACCTGCTAAGGTCTACAGCCTAGTGAATAGACTGCCTCAGATACTTGCCTGTGAGCTACGGTTGCCAGTCATCTAATCGCACAAACCCAAACACCCTGCCACGCTCCTTCCCCAAGGCCATGCCCCTGACCCGCCCCTTTCCAAAGGTCCCACCCCCATTCACTCTATCTCCCCTCCCTCCATCGCTTGCTTTCCCCCACCCTCACTCACTTTCACCAGGCTGGGGCAGGGGGTTGGGGTGAAGGAGAGGATGCAGGATGGGGTGCAGGCTCTGGGAGGGAGTTTGGGTGCAGGAGGGGGTGAGAGGTGTGGGCTCTGGGAAGGAGTTTGGGTGCGGGCTCTGGGCTGGGGCAGAGGGTTGTGTGCGGGAGGGGAAGAAGCGTGTGGGCTGCGGCCAAGCGGTGCTTACCTCAGGCAGCTCCCGAAAGTGACCGGCACATCTCTCTGGCAGTGGCTCCTAGGTGGAGGGGTGGAGGCAGGGGGTCTCCGTGCGCTGCCCCTGCCCGCAGGCACCACCCCAGCAGCTCCCATTGGCTGCAGTTCCTGGCCAATGGGAGCTGCGGAGTCAGTGCCCCAGGCATGGGCAGTGTGCGGAGACCTTCTGCTCGCCCCCATGGGCCGCAAGGACATGCCAGCTGCTTCCAGGAGGGGCGCAGAGCCAGGGCAGGTAGGGAGCCTGCCTTAAGCCCGCTGCGCTGCCGGACTTTTAGAGCCTAAAATCTCCCAGTTTGGCTTCAGTAGCCTCTGGGAGATAGAGCCTGATTCCAGGAGACTCTCGGCGAAACCGGAAGGGTTGGCAACTCTACTGTGAGCTCACAGGACACAGAGCATAATATCATATCTAAAAGTGTGTATAGTATTTTGCTATACGATGATACTTTGCAGTCAGTGGCACTCTTTTACCCCACTCATATCTTAACAGAGCTGGGGGGAAAATATGTAAAGAATTAGTTTTCAGTCGTAACTCTGTTGTAACTATCTTTAAAAAAAACAGTCACTTTTTTTTCTTAACTAGAGATTTGCCATGTCTGTCATGAAGTGAGGCCCCGGTGGATGCAATTTCTCAGAAACTACTGTGAAGCCTGAAAGCATTTAAAGATGCAAAAGCTACAAATATATCCAAGCCCTGGATGTTTCAGTGAACAAGAGTTTTATTGGGAAAGTAAATGAAAACCAAAGAGAGCCATATAAATGTACATGCACTGTTTACATAGCTGCTGGTCATCTCCATTGTTACTTCTGGTTGATCCACAATGGTTTTAATTCGGCAACAGAAAAACAAGTGCCCAGTATAAGGCAAAAATAAAGGGAGAAATGATGGGTCAAATTTAACTTGGGTGTAACTCCAGGGAAGTCAATAGAATGACATCAGGAATGTGACCCTTCATAACTCTGTCAGCTATTATTGTAGTACACTGCAATATGGTGATACTTTGCATTCTTTTACCCCACTTATATCTTAAGAGATCTGGGAAAAAAATATGTAAAAACCTATTAAAGCCCCAATTCAGCAAAGCACTGACTTAAATGAGATTTTGGCACATACTCATGTGTTTTCCTGACCTGTGACCTAAAGGTGGAAAAACAGGATTAGTAGAAGTTGATTCTGCTTGGCCAAAAAAAAAATTGAAGAGAAGAGCTATGGCACATAAGGAAGCTAATTCAGTTATTTGCTCACTTGACAGGGTTGCTTATCTACCATATACATATCAAGTTTAGTAAATTAAAACAAAAAAAGGGGCCAAACACACAAATGGGTTTTGGCAATCTTTCACCTACTTCTTTTCATGGGAAAAATGCATTCAGTAAACCTCTTCCTTCAAAGAACTTATTTGCCTAGCCTTTGTTAAGTAATTTCAATGGAAATTGGATTGGGCCAAAAAAATTAGGTGATTTATCTAGAAGTCTAACTTTAGACAGCTAGGTTTCAAAGTCTGGAACAAAGTTCATACTTGTCATTGAATATCCACAAGTTTTCATTAAATAAACAATAAAAAACAAAATAAAAAAGCATAGTAGGTTTTGACCTTTTGTATTAAAAAGAATATATCCCACTAGAGAGATTTTTAAATGGCCAAGGCTTTGACTCCCAAAGATACTGTAATTAATATAATTAATTAATATTTTATATTATCAAACCTCACTACATTTGACTAACCTTATCTCAGAGACAGGAAGTAAAATAAAGTTAATGTATTATTAACACATGCATTTCTAACACATGCATTACTTCAGAATGTGGAAACTCAATATGAAATCAGACTGGTGGTGTTGGAGATTACTCTAGTTTGAAGAACAGGCTATTTCAATAGATCTAAAAGGAGTTATTTAATTGTCCACCTATTTGAAAATAAGAATTTGACTTGAGGCTTCAAATTCAAAGCCAGAAATCAGACATGCTGCATGCTCGTGATGTTCCCACCCTGCTCCTTACATACTGGATCTAGTCCAGGCTTAGGATTGGACTTTATTGTTAGCAAAATATCTAGAACCAAAACAACTTGTTCCTTTGGGTGCTAGAAACCTGAAACAATATGAAGTTAATGAAGATTAGAAGATGTCTCACCATTCCTCCTTATAATCTTAAATCTCACCATTCCTCTGCTGTCAGCAAGTGTCTGTGAAAGTCACTGGCAAAGTATGCGCCTCATCTCCTTCTAATGCTTGTCCACATATAAGATGACAACCTACTATTACTGTCAGTTACTTTGTTAGCTCAAGGGACAGAGATCTGTGCCATGGATCTAGGTGTCAATCCTGTTTATGACATACAAAGGTGTCAATATGATGCCACAGTGAAACCCCCACAGAAATTCCATCCATTTGTTTTTTTTAAAACCTAGGGAATTGCACACAGAAACCCTTGTTAAAAATCATTATTAAGGTTGAAAAATCAAGCAAAGTTCAAAAATATTGGAATTATGGTTGCCTTTGCAACCTTACTTGAGCCCCGTCGTGCATATGCATTGTGATATAGTCTTTAATTACATGATCACATACTATTTTTCCATAGGACCCTGCCTCAGTCAGTACACAGGATAGAGCAGCTCTGGGGATGAATCGCAGTTGTGTAGTACAGAGATTATTGCCTGTAGAACCCCTGCCTCACTGATTGTAGAAGTAACACACATTTAGGTGTTTCTAACTAATTTATTTTTGTTTCACTTTCTCTCTAACCTTATCTAACCAATCTGTCTTTTCCTGTGGTTGTACTTTGAAGTGTACACTGAAGAAACGTCTCAATAAATAATTTGCTTACTATTTTGTAGACGCTTGGCTGTGTGAACCAGCTCTGTGAACTCTGACCTCATGATTCTGAAATTTTGCAATAACCTTTAGTTTTTCCGTGAGAAATGGCATTTTGACCTACCTCTAGCCTCAGTATTACTTAGTCACTAGTAGCAACTCCACATTTAAGCTTGCCCAGCCTTTTCTATTCTAATTGGGAGTAAAGCCAGAGAGCTCAGTTACTCCTAAAAATGTAGATCAAATTCAGTCCTGAGGTGTGATGCTGTGTAAACTTCCCATTGACTTCAAGGGGCAGGCTGCTGGTGTGAGCAAGCACAAAGCTACTGAGTTCAGTGGAATTGATCCTGCCTACACTGAGCCCTGGTCTACACTACAGAATTACTTCAGTATAACTATGTTGCTCAGGAGTGTGAAAAATTCATAGCCCTGAGCAATGTATTATACCAACCTAAGCACCTGTATAGACAGTGCTGTGTCGGCGGGAGAGAGCTTCTCCCGCCGACATAGTTAATCCATCTCCATGAGAGGTGGTAGCTAAGCCAATGTGAGAAGCTCTCTCCCATCGCCTTAGAGTGTCTGCATTGGTGCAGCTGCGCCAGTGCAATGTTTTAAGTATAGACCTGTCCTGAGGCTACAGTTGGTTTCTAGTCCAGTGGAATGGGAAGGAAAATTTTCTTTCACTCAGGGACTAGTCCATTTCAGACCAAATGCGATCAGTTCTTCAGGTGTCTCCGCTTGACAGGATAAAATAAATGTTTGCAATATGCCATTTATGCATGCATAGCAAATTTTGATCTCAGTTATACTGGTGTAAATTGGAGCAGCTACAGAAGTCAGTGAAGTCACTCAGGTTTTACCCCAATATAAGTGAGAACAGTCGTTATTGGAGGCAAAATCATAGAATCATAGAAAAGTAGGGCTGGAAGGGATCTTGAGAGGACATCTAGTCCATCTAACTGCACAGAGGTAAGACTGAAAATACCAAGACCAACACTGTTTGTCTAACCTATTCTTAAAAATTTCAAAGGATGGCAATTCCACAGCCTTAAAGTTAAACACTTTTTCTGAATATATAACCTAAATCTTCCTTCATCCAGAATAAGCATAGTACTTCTTGTCCTATCCTCAATGGACATGCAGAACACTCACCACCCACTATATGAAATCCCTTAAGAGAACTGAAGACTATTATCAAGGCTTCTCCCGGGGTGGGAGTCTTCTTTTCTCAAGACTAAACATGCCCAGGTTTTTTTAACCTTCCCTCATAGATCAGGTTTTCTAAACTTTTTATCATTTTTGTTGTTGTCCTCCAGCCTCCCTCCAATTTGTTCACAGCTTTCTTAAAGTGAGCCCCCAAAACTGGACACAGTACTCCACCAGATGCCTCACCAGTGCCAAGTAGAGCAGAACAATTCCCTCCTGTGTCTTACATACACCCTAGAATGAGATTAATCTTTTTCACAACTGCATCATGTTGTTGGCTCATATTCAATGTGTGACCTACTATAACCACTAGCCAGTTATTGTCCATTTTGTATTTGTGCATTTAATTTTGCCTTCTTAAGGTTATGTCTACACTTGAAACTGGGGATGTGATTCCCAGTTCGAGTTAAACTTATTCTAGCTCAATGCAAAATAGAAATGTAGCTCTGGTAGCATGGGCAGAGGTGAATGGTGACCCAGGATACTCAGGGTGGCTAGCCATGCCACCACTCGGCGCTGCCCATGCTACCATGCTATAGTATTATTTTTAGCATACTAGCTCAATGGAAACTAGCACAAATATGTCTATGTGAGCTGGGAATCATATCCCCAGCTGCAAGTATAGATGTAGCCTTAGAGTAGTATTTTGCATTTGTCTTCATTGAATTTCATGTTGTTGATTTCAGAATAATTCTCCAATGTATCAAGATCTCTTTGAATTCTAATCCTGTCCTCCAAAATGCTTGCAAATCCTCCCAGCTTGGTGTCATCTGCAAACTTTATAAGCATACTCCCCCATCCCATTATCCAAGTCTTTAATGAAAATATTGAACAGTACAGGACCAGGAGAGACCCCTCTGGGAACCCACTAGTTACGTCCTCCCAGTTTGACAGCAAACCATAGATAACTATTCTTTGAGTATGGTTTTTCAACCAGTTGTGCATCCACCTTACAGTAATTTCATCTGGATCACATTTTCTTAATTTGCTCATAACAACGTCATGTGGGACTGTGTCAAATGCTTTAGAAAAGTCAACGTTAATCACATCCACTGCTTCCTCCCAGCCACTAGGCCAGTAAATGTGAGTGAAGTATTTAAAGCTGTAAGAAAGTTTTCCTTTACTAGACTTCATTCTCATCGTAGCCCAGATGGCAGTAAATTTAGTACCTTCACTCGGGCAATAAATATAGAGCCTTTTACACAGTAACCAATAATCTGTCTAATTACAGGAAATGCTGATGAGTCCTTTATTTCTGTTAATTTCAGCTTTTGCTCAACTGACTGGAAAACACTGTAGTACTTCAAAATATTACAAAAAGTACAACCATTTAGGATCCACTGCTTCTATCTCTAATGTATCAGTGTGAACTCACCAGGCCAAATTCAGCCCTGGTGTAACCACATTAATTAGAACTGATATCAAGACAGAACTAAGCCCTCAAGTTTTAGGCTAGTGTAAATGAAAACATTCAAACAGCAGTTTGCAGCAACAATTTGGTGTTCTGTGTTTTTACTGGTCCTGGTCCTTGACTGGGGCTCCTAGACAGTATGATAGTACAAATAAAATAAAATAATAATAATAATAATAATAATAATAAACAACAAATGAGTTTGGATACCCCATGTCCTTAGTCTCTTTAATCTGCCTAAGAAAGAAATAATTGCAGAGCAGAAGAAAAAGAGAAATAAAACACACAAGTAGAAATAAATTTGTTCTCCCTCTAACCTACAGTGGTTACCGTTACATTGTCAAACGCACAGATATCTGAGATGCCACAACTGATTTCTGCTCTAAGTACAGAGGAAATATTGTGATGTGATATACATATCACTCAGTAGTAGCTGTTAGTAAATGGTGACTTTTTAATAGCAAGAATGGTACCGCTCAAGACTATGCCTTAAAAGCAATATCAAATAGTTAATATCAATGGGAATGCTGGATGGCTGATATATTGCTAATAAAGAAACATGAACATTCTTTTTCCCTAGACATATCACCTTAAGACAGTATAGGAATTAAAATTAAACCTTTTGAAAAAAAGGCATGCAAATTGTAAATACTAAAATCAACTTTTGTTGAGACTTTGAGTAGAGCCCGGTTGGAAGTTGGTTTGAAGGCTGAGAGATAGTTGTCTCTTCAGCTTTGATCCTTAAACTTTGAAACTGTTTAAAAATACCCCTCAGCAAGCAATATCCAATACTTACCCACAGAGCTAACGAGTTGTTAGGCTCAACGCTCACAAATAAGCTTACACCTCAATACTGCAAAACCTGTATGCATGATTAACAATACCATGTATTGTTTAAATGTGTGTGTGATGCCAATGCCACTAATACAACTGGGACTACTTACAGTGCATTAAATCAAGCACATGCATATATCTTTGCAGGATCTAGGCCTTAAGTAAGGCCAGGGGTACTGGATGGGGGGACATATGCTTCTCTGATGTTGTCTCTTCTAGCATTTTCTCCATGTACTTATTGGGAAATACCCCCATTTCAAATGTTTCCACTTCTTGAGCAGATTTAAATATTTGGGGGGAGGGGTTGTTTGTTTGGTTTTTTTTGAGGGAAGCCCAAATAAAACATGCAGATGAAATTGTCTTGGTGCCAAAACAAACAAGTCCCAATATTTTATGAGATTTCAAACTGTAATCTTATTTTAAAATGAAATATGTTTGTATTTTTATGCATGATTGTTAATCACCTTGACACAGACACAGTTTTTGCAAGTTTGAGGGTCAGGACCTCTGCAAGTTTCTAATATTTACAATTTTCCCATAACAAATGCCTGAATGGAATCCATGGATCTTAAAAATTTACTGCTTCCTTCAGTTACTAAATTGCTTAACCTCAGTTGGTTTAGTGATAAAGAGTCGGATGGTCTCTTGAGAAAAGATCCTCTTAAAACTCAACCACACATTAAACAAACCCTTCTAATAGGATACTGACAGACACTCTCTGAAGTTCAGAAAATACAAGAGGTTTAATTAGCTACATACCTTAAAGCAGGGCTTAAATTCAGCTGCAGCCCACCAGAGCAGAGCTCCAGTAAATATTTCCAAACCCGTGGAAGCCCTGGTGCCTGCCGCATACCAATGGGGCTGAATCTCCGAGCCCCGGCACCTACTACGGGGTTAAATCCCCAAGCCCCTGAACCTCTTCCCCTCCATGGGGCTGAAGCCCCAAAGCTTTAGCTCCATGGGGCTGAAGCTCCCCCGCTCCCCCCATGGGGCTAAAGCCCTGATACCTCCCACCCTGCAGCTGAAGCCCAGATTCCCAAATCCAGGGGTGAGTGGGCTCCATGATATAATCTCTCAGAATTTAAGCCCTGCCTTAAAGTATGCCTCATCCCTTGGGAAAGTAAGCACTGGAAAAGGGACAGGATTTCAGCCCAAGATCTAAGATGTTTAAAGAACTGCACACGTGTATTGTTCATTTCATTTGCTACATTACCCTCACCTCTTTATTTCCTCATTTTCTAAGTTACCCCACCACACGCTCTCTCTCTCTCTCTCTCTCTCACACACACACACACACACACACACACACACACACACACACACACACACTCTCTCTCTCTCTCTCTCTGACTCTCTACCCGACTCCAGCTCCTGTCTCCTCCATTTCCCTACCCCTGCTTGGTCAAGGAATATGTCTTTTGAATGCTCAGCCTCCTCCTACATGCAGCCCATGTTCCCATGGCTAGGATACTGGAGCATAGAACCTTCCACCTGGATGTCTTCTGATGTCCTCCCAAATCCCCGTACACTTCCCTTTATTAATTCCTTACTCTAATCTTGTGATATCTATGGCTGGATTTTCAGAGATGCTAACCAGCTCAGTTGTTCAAATGTGCATTTCATCAATTGTTCAAATGGAACATTGGCATGAAAGATACTCACTGTGCATGTGCCACAGCCATGCTTCAAAATTGGAGGCCTAGAAACTGGTGTGTAAAACAATCATAACTTTCTTGAGGGAAAACTCTTGCTGACTAACATAGAAAGAAAACAGAGATGCTTCCCAGCTTGGAGTTCAGCTCATTGCTATGATCAGCTAGGATCTCTCCATTCCCCAAACCATACCCCTTCTTCACAGCCACTCTGATAGCCATCTCCCTGGGCACCTGTGCTAGGGGAAATTGAGCTGAAGTTAACCCCTTGTTCACCAAGGACCAGGTAGTGCCCCCAGAGTGTTATCTTACCATTAGTTTTTATGCAAAACTCCTTTTGATTTCAAAGAGAATATCACGCTTCTAATTATGACAGGGAAATAGTGATTTTGTTAATGCACCAAATCAGAGTGCCCCCTCCCTCCACAACTGAGGTGCTGCATAAGACAGTAAAATTGAATTAAAATACAATAAAAATATTTTAATGCATCTTTATTAACATTCAAAAAATTTGGAGGCGTGCAAATTATATAATTGACAGTAAGACTTTCAGACATTCTGTGGAGGGAACATGGTTCAAAGAATATGGTTGAAATTTACCTGCTACTTCTGACTAATTCTTCTCACTATCGATAACGGGGGACATGAAAGAAGAGAAAACACATTCTCATAATAGCTACTTCTCCCCATCAACACAATTTCTGTTTTCCTATAAGTGAGGACAAGATCGCTGTATTGTATCCAGCTGAAAATATTGTCAAAGCATTTTTCCACAACAGAGACTGAATTAGCAGTGTCAATGAGGCCAAAGAAAGAAAGAGAGAGAGATTAGAATATATTATGGATGAACTGTAAAACTTCTTATTTAAAATGAAAGCCATTTTGACTTGGAGAAACACAAAAAAAAGAATCCTTAGCTAGTTAAAGGGACAGAGCAAATCCAGCCCCAAATTTGCAACAGAAATCTTTGCAAGCTTTTTATAAAAATGGATTACCACTGGGAGGAAAAATAAATGTAAGAACAAACCAACTATCTCCATTAGTGCATGCAATCCAAACTTTGCAGCATAATGCTAATAGGTGAGACTCAGCCCTGGGCTACACTAGGGGAGGGGGTCGATCTACGATACGCAACTTCAGCTACGTGAATAGCGTAGCTGAAGTCGGCGTATCGTAATCGACTTACCTGACCATGAGGACGGCGGCGAGTCGATCGCTGGCGCTCCCACGTCGACTCCGCTTCCGCCTTTTGATGAGGTGGATTTCCGGAGCCGACGGGGAGCGCGATCGGGGATCGATTAATCGCGTCTTAACGAGACGCGAAAAATCAATCCCCGATAGATCGATTGCTACCCGCCGATCCGGCGGGTAGTGAAGACCTGCCCTTAGAATATTCCCCGCCCCGCCCCCAAAGCTGGGAATAAAACTAAAATCTATTCTCCATGTTCAAAAATCGCAAAAGTTAAACAAAATAAATAATGAAAAGTTTAATCAGAAGTTTATTAATCTAAGGGTCTATTAAAATGGGTACGAGTATTTTTAAATCTATTAACTTTAAATCTTTAACTTTGTATCGACGTCTCTCTTTTTACCCACATTGTTGTATAATTTTGAAATTAAACAACATAAAGAATATGGGGAGAAATCCTGGCTCCACTGAAATCAAAACTCCCATTGACTTCATGGAATTTTACCCATTGTGTTTTAATTAGATGGGATAAAAAGAAAGAAAAACGTAGCTCTCAGATGACAGTATCATAAGTGTCGTTTCATCCTAAAGTGAAGCTTTGCTCTGAATAGACTGACTTTTATAATGAAAACATCTACGCATTTTAACTCTAATCATGCACATTGTGGGTATATACCTGATGAAAAAATACCCATTTTATTCTTCTCTTAATTTTTCAGTTATAACATCTGACTAGCTCACAAAGTACTTACCCTTCATAGTCAACAGACAAAAAAATTATTCCATGCCTTACTCTACCCCCTGCTCCTTTTCCAACCCACCGAAATGTGTCACACTTTGGTATCTGGAGTGCTCTGTCATTCCTCATTATGATGGTCCTGCCAAAGAGTGGAATTTTTTACTCAAGTAATAATAACAAGACATCATGGATTATCATGGTGTAACAACATTGGTCTAGTCACATCCTATGAGTCCTGTGAGAAGAGTCCCTGTTGTGCAGAAGTGACGCTCAGTGGTCAGTGGCCTCTCTCTGGTGCTAGAGTCTGGATATCCACAAGGGAAGAGGGAATGCAGAGTGGACAGGCCGGGGAGGAGTGGACAGGCTGGGATGAGGCCTGGGTTACCTCTAAATGGCCTCATGGAGATTACTGAAGGCTCTATAAACAGGACTGAAATATTGCTAGAAAGACAATTCTAATGGGATTCCTGGTGAGGCGGAACCAAGAAATTACTGAACAGCTGCCACATTTGCCATTTTTATATTTTAGCTTTTATTAATATATAGGGTTTTTTTAAGTTAAGAGAACCAAGTTAAACCAAATTAGGTGTAAAGAACTATGAACTTCTCATACTGAAACCTTGCATATATCACTGAGTGAAATTCCATGGCCTGTGTCATACAAGAGGTCAGACTAGAGAATCATAATGGTCCCTTTAGGCTTTAAAATCTATGAAATTGAATTTCAGCCCAGAAACAGTTCTCCCAGGTCACAGATAACTCTCTGTAAAAAAAAGAGCAGTGTTTTGGGTATGCGGGCAAACTCTTAATCACAGCAAAGTTAGAAGACAGCTTTATAATGAAGAGTGCAGTAAACTACACAGCCCATGAAATTTACCCT
Organism: Macrochelys suwanniensis; assembly: GCA_033296515.1. NCBI lineage: Eukaryota > Metazoa > Chordata > Testudines > Chelydridae > Macrochelys > Macrochelys suwanniensis. The sequence continues at coordinate 131,264,392 of CM065776.1, read as the reverse complement.
CTTTTGTTTGTTAACATGCTGTAAATATTAAACTCAAAAAAGGACTGCAACAACCAGGGGAGAAAGCTAACAAAAATGTGATGATTTGAAGTATTTTTCTTCTTTCTTTCTCCAAACCAGGGATGGAAGCATTTTTCTGACTGATCAGAAACTTTAATTTGTATCTGTGTCATTATCCTGTCAGCCTGTACGTGTATTGACAGGAACACTTAAATAAACAAAATATGCCCAAAGCTCTAATGTCCAATTAAACCTGAAACTTCAGCTAACTTCAAAGTGGAGCTTCTACTCCAATCTCCAGTGCATATGGCAATTGCCCCTGTTGGAATGTTGAGATAATAGGAAAAAATGATACTGGGGTGCTTTAGTATTTCATATTTGACTTCAATCTGCTCTGACAAATACAGTTTTTCATTAGCTAAGACAAAAAAAATCCAAAACACCCAAACACCTTACTCCACATTGTAATAGCAACCAATGTGGGTGGATTTTAATTTGTCACAGCCCTTTTTCATTCAGAACACTTTATCTCAAGCTAGTATTCCATGCTGCAAGACCTGACTCCAAAACTATATACATTATCGGAGGCACAGGTAGCTCTGCCCATAGTTGAAGTTGTCAGACACTTTTCGTTATCAGGTCCTGTTTTCAGTTCCTTATAACTTTGCCAGATGTTAACCATTGGGCTTAAATTTTCCATGCTGTGTGTTTGCCTCAGGCTGAATATTAATAACTATTAATGTATTTATTATTAATAATAATCAATTGGTTAATTAATTTATTATTGAAAATTTCAGGGAAAAGATTGTTTCTCGGAACCAAATTAGTGAAACATACATTGTTTTGCCCATGATAAAAAATTCCCAAAGCCATTTCATTGAGAACTCTAACACCTTCATGCTTTGAAGCAGTGACTTAATTATCTGGCAGATGGGTCACCCTGGTGTCAGGGGTTTCACCATCCCCATGAAAATCCACCCAAATTTGACCAGTTTATAAGCCTCTGACTATTTCAGTTCACGCATGCTCAATAGAGACTTGTTACAGTTTGACTGCTAAATTCTCAGAAGATTGCATCTGCACTGAGCATGCTCCAGCCCAGGTCTACAGGTACTGAGCACGACTTTCCCTGAAATTGCACCTGGCAGAGCTACCGTGGTGCCAGGCATGGGAACTGAGAGGAGGGAGCCTGTCTTTCCTGTGCTCAGTGACCTCCCATCTGTCATCCAGGCAGTGTGGAGGAGGAGGAAGCATTCACTGAAATGCAGAGGGGTGAGGAGCTAGGACTGGGAGAGTGGCAAGGAAGGAGACTGAGATGAGGACCCATGGGATGGATGAGGTTGGAGAGAAAGAGCACCGGGGACAAGAGGGTGGACTGAACAAATAAAGTGCTACAAAATGGTAAGTTCTCTGAAAAATCAGGTCCTAAGCATCAAAACTGGTGAACTCTTTTCACATTAATCCATCACAGGGACTCAGTTCTCCAGCTGTAAAATGGGGATAACATCCCCTCATCATACAGGGTTGTTGTGAAGATAATGTCATTAATATTTTAGGTTTCAGTGTAGTAGCCATGTTAGTCTGTGTCAGCAAAACGAAAATAAGAAAGAAAAACTTGTAGCACCTTAGAGACTAACAAATTTATTTCAGCATAAGCTTTCGTGGGTTAATACCCACTTCATCGGATGCATGGAATGAAACATACAGTAGACAGATATTTATACAGTCAGAGAAACATGATAAGGTCGAGGTGCATAGACCAACCTTAAGAGGCTAATTAGTTGAGAGGAACCATAACAGCAGGGGAAGAAAAACCTTTGAAGTGATAAACAAGATGGTCACACAGGTGTGAATGAGGATCGTTAACTTAAGGGAAAAAGATTCAATTAACGTAATGGCCGAGCCATTCCAAATCTCTGTTTAATCCGGACGCAATGCAACCTAGTTTGCATATCAATTCGAGTTCAATAGTTTCTCTTTGAAGTCTGCTTTTGGAGTTAATCTGTTGCAACACTGCTACCCTCAAGTCTGTCACTGAGTGATTAGGGAGGTTGAGTCACTCACATACTCTAGTGATGAGCCCCATAGAAAAATCCATGAGGAAATTAATAATTCTGTCTTCAGAACAGTGTTTGAATAATGTGCAGTAAATAAGGCCTAGAGCCACACATTGAACCAGGATAAAACAAAATGCAAACACTGTCCCATCCCATGCACAGAATGATTCAGAGGGAAAAAATAGTATGCGATCATATAATTAAAGAGTGCATCATAATGCACATGAACAAGGGGGCTGAATCATGGCTGCATAGGCAACCTTCATTCTGGCACATCCTAGCTTTGGAGTGCTTGACTTTGCAACCTTAACATCCTTTTAAGGTAGTTTATATAATAAATATGTAGGAAATGTGTTGTGGGGGGCGCTGAATTTGACCCACAACATTCCAAGCATCCTCCACTGAGAGCCTCAGATGTGTCTTCCCACCCCACCAACTTCATTATTGTTTAATTTCTCGCTAGTTGTTACAAAGTGTAAAACCACAATTGGATAGGGGAGTATTTGAACAGACAGTATTTTCAGAATCCACAACAGTCTTTTTTAAATGCAGTGCATTAGCAACAATGCTGAAACTCCTTAGCTCTATCTTAATGTTTGGAATGTGTTGTTTTGCTATTCTACTGCTTGGGGGGGAACTTCCTGAAATTTACCAGTTGTTAATCTTAGAGAAATATTTGCCACAACAGTGTTATCAGTTTACCAATTTTAATGACAGTTTTCCATTTTATGTCATTTAAAATCTGACATCACTGTAATGCCAGAAGCACACATTCCTTCTAAACTTGTCTTTAACGTCTAACGTTATAATGTGATATGTTAGGGAATCAAAATCTCTGCTACACATGGTTTAAGAAAAATAATTATCTGAATTATATTCTGTGTCTCTGAAGTCAATGGAAGCTTTTGCCATTGACATCATTAGGCACAGTACCAGGGTTTTGAAGAGCGGAAATAAAAAATGCTCCAGCCATGTGAATGTCAGTGCATCAGTCCTGAACAAACGGAACCATTTTTCCTGCCTAACGGTGGTGTATGTTACAGTTTGTATCTGTTATCATTACTCGTTTTCTGTGTACTGCCCCTGTCAGTCTCTGACAGAGGCGTGATCCTGGCCCTTATACACTGCTCTGGTGGAAAATAGGGCTGTAAATAGGGTAGAGAGAAGACCCTCCAGAGGATAGCATGCCAGTTTTTTTTGGCCTGGCATACACCAGGAGGTAAGAGATTATTGCACTTCCTGCCCCAAGTGCCAGCGGGCCGGACTGAAAGGGGTGCCCCTCTCATACCCCTCCCCGTCATAGGCATGCCAATTGAATGAGTTGGTATGGATCTCATAGGGCCAGTAAAGAAGAGCCGAACAAGGAACCGGTTCATCCTCTTACTGGTCAATTATGCAACACGCTATCCCGAGGCTATCCCCTTGCGCATGGCTATGGCCCCTAACATCACGGCGGAACTAGTGAAGATTTTCACTTCAGTTGGGATATCCAAAGAGATCCTGACCAATCAGGATTATGTCACCTTATGAACAAGACTTCAATGATGGGTTAGTTGAACGCTTTAATGGAACCCTTAAGTCAATGCTCCACAAGTTTGTAGAAGATAACCCCTGACATTCAGACTCACTGTTTCCCGCCTTATTGTTCGCGATGTGGGAGGTCCCTCAAGCCTCCACTGGGTTCTCTCGGTTTGAGCTCCTCTAGGGGAGACAACCCTGGGGCATCCTCAATCTCCTGAGAGAAGACTGGGAGGCATGAGAGATGTGCATCTTAGGGTCCCCCTACATGGACCGTCACCCCCCTGGTGGTGGCCCCCACCTTCCCCCACCACATTGACTCTAGCCATTAGACTATAACCTCGGCCTCTGGGCCGCAGCCGCCCCAAGGGCCACCAGGGAGACTAACCACGGTGATATCACCACCCTGCCCTACCCCAAAGGGGGATGGGGTGTGCATGCACCGTGACACAGGAGCAGTGTGGGGCTGAAGTAAGAGGCCCTATGCTGACCTCTTCACAACCACTGGTATACTGGGTAGGAGAGGGAGTAGCCACAGAGCTCAGTGCTATGGAGAGTTTGGGCTGCAGATATTATGGGATCAACTGCCATAAGTTAGGGCATCCTTAGGGGCTGCTCTAACTTACACTGGAGAACATGCTGGTCTCTGTGGCAGCCCAGAATCTTGGTGATGCACAGGTGGCATAAAGCCACCCACCACCACCATTGGGCTGGTCCTTCTGGCCCTCGGCGTCTGCTGTCTGCAGCTGCAGGCAGCCATTTGGGGAAGATAGAGTTCCATGTAGATAGCTCCTGCGCAGGTACACTCCAGGCACTCACTAATGGAGATCTTACTTTTCTTTTTTTTAGTTTTGTAGTTCTCTTGCTATATAGAATACAGGCCAATCTGACTACTTATAATGTTGCACTTAAGAAAAACATAAGACTAATTCTGCCCAGGAAACACTACAGCAACTTTCTTATCAGCCCCACCCCCCTCTACTCCTTCCTCTAGTAACCCTATCTGATCTGATAAAGAATGGAGTGAATATCAGAATCCTTATGTAAAATCCCTCCTCATTTGCCATCACCAAGAATAGAATCTGGGATCTCTAGCACCAAAAGTATGGGTCTGTACTTCTTGAGTTAAAGAAGTAACTCCATTATCTGGTAGCAGTAGTAGGCTTAAGATTGTTTCAGTTGGATAAGAGGTAACATCATTTCATTGATGGGTATAAAAGCAAGTAGAGAGTCAAGCCATTCACCAATGGACCTACTACTAATTTACACTGCTGTAAGTTAAAGCTGAATCAGGCCCTCCATAATTTTCTTGTTACTCCTAAGAGTTTTGCCTTTGGCAGGATGGTTATGGATACATGCAGTTGAACAGGCTTCCGTGTGTCCCTACAGTTAAATGGACATATTAGAAATCCTCCACCTCCCCCATTTAGAAGAGCAGAGTCTTCTGTAGCAGTTCCTCTCTGATCCAGAAATTACAGTGAATGTGTAAAGTAATAGCAGTAAATAAAAGTAAAACCATCTGTTTATTTCATATTTTGTTCATAAACACGAGTACTGATGACTCACATGCTTTATTGTATTTGTTGCACTGAGGGTTTTTCAGATGTATTGGATGTTTTTTACTTAGTTGGATTGTTGACATATAGTTTAAATTCTCTGCTTGTGTAAACTGGCAGTTCTCCATTGGATTCAGCCCTTAATGTTATATGCAGATTCAAAGAGTCTAGTTAATGGACCAAATTCTGCTCTCAGTTGCAATAATTCCATTGATTTCAAGGGATTGTACTCTGGATTCACACCAGTGCAATCAAGAGCAGAATATGGGCCAAGGACACTAAGGTAAACAACTTTTCAAAACCATTTGACTAAACCTTTAGCTACAACTCATCACATTTCAGGCTAATTCAAAATATTTCTACACCAAACAATTTTGGGGAAAATAGCTCAGGTATTTCCATGGTGTTATTTGCAGAACACCATGAAATCAATAGTCCTACAGGTCCTATGAAAGTCAAGCTATTCCTTGTAAGGTAAATACCATCAAGTCTCTTTAATCTAATTTAACAGTTCTATATTTATCCATTTCATAGTGCACTGAAGGGATAACTCTGACAGGATTTTCTCTCATTTTTCATAAAAGTTTCAGTGCTGCTGCAAAGCTTGGCAATTTTCTCTTTCCTTTGAAGTGCAATTCTTTTATAGCCTCTGCCCTCTCCCACCCACTGCTTCTTCTTGCTGGCCACTGCCGTCTCAGGTGGAAGTGAGACAGTGCCTCTCCTAAACTTAGAGAATTCTATTCCTGCCAAGTCTACAAGGCTCCCACAACTTGAGGCTGCATTTTGAAACTGATGTCAGGTTTTTTTAAAGTACCATAGGACAGCTATAATTAGGACAGTTGTTTTTAAAGAGGCGGGGTGGTCTTGTGGTTGAAGAATAGGAGTCTATGTCAGTATGGAGATATAGGTGCTATTCTTAGTCTGCCACAGACTTCCTGTGGGAATTCAGGCAACTCACTTAAGATCTCTGAATCTTAGTTGTTGTCCCATCTTTAAAATACCTTTCAGATAGGGCTGGTTGTAATTTTTCTATCAAAATCCTGTTCAAGGGAAAACTGTTTTTGACTAAACTAATTTTTCCCTCAAACTATTTGCTTTCCTAGAACAATTTTGATTTTTTTCATTGGAAAACTGAAAATGTTTTATCTTGGCCCAAAAACGTTCAGCTTTTTGGCAAAGTCAGTATCTTCCATGAGGTGGGAAAATCCCATTTTCCTATAGCACTATTCTCAGGTGTGCTGTAATGTGAAGCTCAATATTTGTAAATTATATTGAGCTCTTCAGATGGAAAGCGTTATATAACTCAAAACGTTATCCTGTAATTAAATACTGCTTGTTTTTGGCCTGTCTCCATCAGCAACCAATTGAGATTTAAAGTGGTGCAGCCCAGACTAATTAAATTAGTTTTCCAGGTGGAGTTGATAGCAGGACCATAGCTCTGTCCACAAAAAGGAGTGGGTAGAAGCTACTCGGACAACACTTTGCTCCATATGTTCTGACCGAATCATTAGGAATCCGTCAATGACTGCTGGGTTCTGAGAAGAAAATACTGAGGAGTTTTCATGAAAAAGTTTCAAAATAAATTTCAGAGGATTGATTTTTAGATTTATTCAACAGTTTTCATAAGAATTTCCACTTTTGGACAGTTCAAGTTTTTAATACTTTTTGGTTTGTTCCCCCCCCCCCTTCCTCCCCTGTACCACAGAAATGGTACTGAAAATAGTACAATTTTTTTAAAAAATATTAATGCAGTTTTTAAAATTGGGTTTGGGTATCATTAAAAAGTGGAAAATAAAATTTTGCAAAAATATCTTCTTTAAAAATGGTTGCTTTTTTTATCCAACATAAAATTTCAATTAGCATTAGTTCTGAGCCATTTGTAACATTGGTAGCCAAGCTCTGGCCAATATATCTGATACAGCTGATTGGTTCAGAATACTAAGACCACCATCCGCTCTGCAGAGACAGGTATATAATTGTTAAGCTCTCTGTAGTTCAGAGCCTAGAATCCTTATTCTAATCATCTTTCTCCTTCTCTTTTATGCAATATAATACTAGTCCATGAAGATTTTCCTCTCCATTACTATGATTTTGTTCTCCTAACAACACTTTTCTTAATTTATTTTAAAAGAAAAACTTCGGCAATTGAATCTCCATGTCCCTGCTAGAAAGGGAAGTCTACACCGCAATCTGACACATATGAAGTGTCGTTCTGACACAGGTCCCATTAAGAGAAAAAGACAAAAAAAGACTTAGGAGCATAGAAAACCCCCCCTCTTAATTTTAAGATCCATGGGAACTGAAATAGTTCAGGTTACAAAAATGCCAATACAAGTTGATGACAATATAGCTCCCAGGTAAAGCAAAAAAACCACTCAGAATTAGAGCAAGCCTTTGTCCAGGCTAAGCAAAATGTTTTCAGGCCAGTACAGGCATCTGCCTTAAACTAAGCTTCCCCTGGTAGACTAGAGCAAGCCTCTGCTTCAGTTAAATCCCCAGATTAGACTGAATCTTAGGTTAAATTCCCAGGTAAGCAATGTTTCATAACTGAAGCAGGACTCCGCCTTTGCCAGATTTCCCAACTAATCTCTGCTCTTTAAAATCTAGAGCAGCAGGTTCCTCTCCTAAATCAGACATCCAGGCAGGAATGTATCAAGAAAACTGGAACAAGCCTGTGCCTAAGCCAGACTTCCAGGTTAATCAAAGTCTTTCAGGACTGGAACAAATCATTCAAGCTGGCTAGGGCACTGCCTGAACTAGACTTGAAAGGCCTAGCTGGCTAAATCCTCCCAAGTTAGTGTAGACGGAGGCCTGCTCTAAGATTCCAGGCTAGACTCTTAAAACTGAAACAGGCTTTATAACTAGGGCCCTACCAAATTCACGGCCATGAAAAAACACGTCAAACTGTGAAATCTGGTCTCCTCCCATGAAATCTGGTCTTTTGTGTGCTTATACCCTATATTATACAGATTTCACGGGGGAGACCAGCATTTCTCAAATTGGGGGTCCTGACCCAAAAGGGAGTCGCAAGGGGGGGGTCACAAGGTTATTTTAGGGGGGTCACAGTATTGCTACCCCTACTTCTGTACTACCTTCAGAGCTGGGGGGCCACAGAACAGTAGCTGTTGGCCAGGCACCCAGCTCTGAAGGCAGAGCCCTGCCAGCAGCAGTGCAGAAGTAAGGGTGGCAATACCATCCATACCATGCCATCCTTACTTCTGCGCTGCTGCTGGCGGCGGCTCTGCCTTCAGAGCTGGGAACCTGGCCAATAGCTGCCACTCTCCAACAGCAGTGCAGAAGTAAGGGTAGCAGTACCGCAAACCCTCCCCCTTACAATAACCTTGCAACCCCCAACTCCTTTTTGGGTAAGAACCCCTACAATTACAACATCATGAAATTTTAGATTTAAATAGCTGAAATCATGAAATTTATGATCTTTTAAATCCTATGACTATGAAATTGACCAAAATGGACCATGAATTTGGTAGGACCCTATTTATAACACCTAGTCCCTTTCCTTCAGGCTCTGATCAATCAGCCCCTTCCACCCTACTCAAAATTGAGTCTCTGCAGTCATCCCCCATTCCAAGGTCCCAGCCTAGCTCCTCCAGAGTGAATCTATTAGTTTCAAGAAAAGGAGAAACCAGTTCTGCACATCACATCCTGCATTTGGTGCGTACCTTCCCATTTCTCTTGGAAATCAATGACCATTTAGCTTTATACCAACCAACGCCCACTGGGTCTCCCTGCTCCTAGTGACAGAGGAGCTCAAACAAAGTCTCAATTCAGAGCTGCACCCAATTCTGTGGGGGCTCATATCTGAAACTCTAGATTCAAACCAATCTGCACAACTTTGATTCTGGTTCAGATCCAAAGACAAAGTCGTCTAACTTTGAATCTGGTTATGTTGTGGCCAGAATAGCAAAGATCTTGCATGAACAATTGATCTCACAAGAACTTTGCCATTAGGGGCCATAATCTCATGAGAGCAGAGTAGAAGATTTTAGCACTGCATAACCTAAATTCAAATCTTAGCCCTCATTCAAGACCCAAGCATGAACCTAATCGAGGTTTGACCAATGCCTCCTTGCCTCAGCCCTAGCTTTCAAATACATGTGGTGTAGGGCAGAGCTACTTTATAAATACCTAATTATATTTGAGGGTGGTACTTGGAAAGCTTAGGCTCTGTATTCAAACTCACCTTGTAGAAAGGCTGTCGCTGAAGAAGGAAAATATGCCTGTGCTCACCTTCCACAGGGTCAACCAAACTGGTAAAAATAAAAGTTTTTTTGAGAACTAATTTGGTTTTCTCCTTATTTTTTCCAAGGCTGTGCTACTGTATTTATTGGAAGATAAGGGCAAATGTTTGCTATCTTTATTTCCAAAAGTGCACCATAGGAGATTTGGCGAGGTTTCTGCTTGACATTCCTGGGGGTTGGAAGAGTGCTGTGTAATAACTTTGGGCCAGATTTTAAAGGGTATTTAGGTGACTAGTGAGATTTTTCAAAAGCGTCTAGATGTATTTATTTCAATGGGTGCTAGGCACCTAGATGCTTTTGAAAATCTCAGCAGGCACCTTTTAAAATCTGTCATATCAATCCAGCTATTATGGCCAGCTCCTCTCTTTTGCCTTTCAGAGCCATTTGTACTTTTTTTTTTAATTCACTAGAGAGAGTATTAATGAATGGAGTGCTGACAAAACATGCCAAACTGATAGACCTAGGAACTGAAATCCTCTTACTATCCGTAGCCTAGGCAGAAGCAGTGAAAGTCTCACTATTCCCTCAGTGTGCCTCATGCATATTCTGGAGGGTCTACCTGTAAATGAGAGGATAGGTCAGTTTCTATGTCCAGTCACTCCTTAGAATCTCATCTGAGACTGCCAAGAAGATTCTCTCCGGAGTGTAAAGGACAATAAAAAGGCCTTTCTAACACTGGGAATCCCCAAACACTCCTTTTCCGGTAATGCAAGCCCACAGCTGATTTATTTCCATACAAAAGTCCACATATCACTGCTCTCAATCTGTGCCAGAACTTCCATTATTGATAGTTGGATTTCTGTGCACGATGGAAGGAAAGTATAGCCATGGCTTGCTAAATGATCTTTGCCACTGGAAGCGATTAATAGCCTTAGCCATGCCAATTAAAACATAGCAATGAGTCCAAAATGGGAGCCAAACTCTTTCCAAGTCAAGTTTTACATAATGCTCCTGAACCTTGAATGATTATCAGGGCTCTGGTTCAGAATCCTTGTGTTATAAGGTCTGGCCCTCAATTTGGCTCCAGAAGTAAACTTTTCCCCTGACAGAAGAGTGTTCAGAGCTAGGAAATATGAGTTAGCTACCTGCACATAAAGACACACAACTAGGACATTAAGATATTCTTTTAAAACAGAGGCATTTTCAGTGAACAATTTCCTGTAGCGAAGAAAGAGAGCATCCATTTAACGGGTTTGTTCTGCTAAGAGTTGCCTACCGTTTGCCACTGGGGTATCTGTATGAACACGATGCTCTCCAAGGGTTGTAATTTAAAACTCTGAGCAATGCATTCATAAATCTGATGAACACCACGATGAACACTTGGGAGCTGCAGCAAATGCTGGAAAGCTGATGTGGCTACAAAAAATGTCTCATGACTGAATTGGATTGTCCTTTAAATGAGTCACCTGACCTCAAAATGAGAGCCTGCCAAGGCTGGATTTTTTTATTCTGGGTTTATTGTTTCTTAGGTTTTACATTGCTGAACTGCCATTCTAGAAAATGACAATAACTGATGGCAGCTTCTTCTAAGGGGTTGCCAATAGCTCATTCTGGGTGCTGTGATAACGTTGCATAAATGCTTTTGTTACTAAATAACTAGGGCACTAAAATTGTGACTGTGCTTGCAGAGTTGTGTAACGTGGTGTTAGGAGATCCTGTTGTATATTTGGGTTAATGCTTAATCTGTAAAATGACTAATTTTGTCACACACCAAACATGCTTGCACCAGAACAATGAGTCAATACCACTTAAATGAATTATGAGAATAAAAATTCCACTGCTATCAGGAACTGACATTTTTGCCCAACAGGTATTAGCAGTAATGGGGCCCTGGCAGTAATCAGACATTGTGTTAACAAAGAGCAGGAGTCTTTCAAAGCAGCTTGAATTATCAAGAATTTAATTTGCTTATCAGGAGGAGGAGATATTACATGTGGTCAGTGTAGTGACATGCCTAACTCAGAAGTACATGAGCCATAAGGAAGGTCTTACTGGAGTCCACAAGACCATCTTGACAAATGGCAGCAGAAGGCATAAAATAAGCACACACAAAAAAAAACTAAGAGTAAAGGAAAAAACTCATTCATATCAGTCCCTATTATTATTTCCAGATATGAATTCTGTCTGTAAATCCAGACTTCCTCAGCCTGATTCACATTTATACTAAGGGAATGTCTGCGCAGGGATAAAAGACCCACGGCAGGGCTGCAGCTGGCCTATGTCAGCTGACTCAGGCTTGCGGGGTTTGGGCTATGGGACTAAAAATTACACTGTAGACATTCAGGTTCAAGCTGGAGCCCGAGCTCTGGGATCCTTCACGTTCACAGGGTCCCAGATCTTGGGCTCCAGCCCAAGTCTGAACATCTACACAGCAATTTTTCAGTCCCAGATCCCAAGCCCCATGAGCCGGAGTCCACTGACCCAGGCCATGGGTTTTTATCCCCATGTAGACATTCCCGGTGGGACCTTTACACAGTTCTGTCAGTCTAAAGGCAACTTAAAGTGGGGGTAAATGTAACTTGCATCCACTTTAAGGCCCCTTTCATGAACCAAAACATAACAGATCTGAAGACTCCCAATATAGAGTGCACAAAAAAGACAGTTACCTGTTCCATAACTGGCGTTCTTCGAGATGTGTTCTTCGAGATGTCTATTCCACATGCTCGCCACGTGCACTGGTGCCGGAAGTTTTCCCCTTAGCAGTACCCGTACGGGGGGGCGGGGAGCATCACTGCGACCCCTGGAGTGGTGCCTCTATATCGCGCTATAAGGGGAGCTGCGCACTCTCCCCACCCTCGGTTCCTTCTTGCTGGACAACTCCAACAGAGGGGAAGGAGGGCGGGATGTGGAATAGACATGAGCAGCCTACCTCAGCAGGGAGAGGGTACAGATCTTTCCATACCTGGACGATTGGCTTCTCACTGTGCACTGATGATGCGGCGCCGGGCGCCAAGTCCACTCGGTGTGCCGGAGTTGGGGCCAGTGCTGATTCCATAAGGAGAGCGCGAAGCCTGACGTCCCTCTCCTTGTTAGTTCGCGGCTTGAAGGACCTGCAGATCTTGCAGCGTTCACTCATGTGAGTTTTGCCCAAGCAGCAGAGACACTCGGCATGTGGGTCACTCCTTGGCATGGAACGGCGACAGAAGTCTCACGACTTGAAGCCTGGGGCACAGGGCATGGCCTGAGCCCACTCTAACAACTGAAGACTACTTTCTACGAGCTACTAACACTAGCTAAAGGTACCACTAAGATCAACTGGGAAAGGCTGCAGGAGAGCTGGAGCAAGAAGTTCCGATGCACCTTCACTGGCGGCAAGAAGGAACTGAGGGTGGGAGGAGTGCGCAGCTCCCCTTATAGCACGACATAGAGGCGCCACTCCAGGGGTCGCAGTGGTGCTCCCCCCGTATGGGTACTGCTAAGGGGAAAATTTCCAGCACTGGTGCACGTGGCGAGCATGCACACCACCTACTGTGGAATAGACCTGAGCAAACACTCGAAGAATACAAACCTTCCCAATCTGCAGCATGTTCACATTCAGCCCATTCCAGATTGCTTTGAAATGTAAATTCTAACCCTGATCTGGAATTTTGATTGGTCCCATCTCTACTTCTTATTATTCTTTTTCAAACATATCCCTTGTTTTAAAAATGAAATGTTTGTCCCCTGGAACATTTTCATTTATTTTAGTTCAGTGAACACCTTGCTACTGACAGCCATATGATCTGTATTTTGCTTAAGCACTCATTCTTTTTCCACTTCGACAATTTTGCCCCAGTTTCTCTTTTCATAGTTATTTTGCTGGTGGGCAGGGGAGGGGATCTATAACTTCTTGGGTCTCTCTCAGGTATAAACGTTTCTGTGAAGTAGCCACAACTCTATTCTCTTCCAGGGCAGATACCGTGGGTCAGATCTGGTGTACAGCTGGTGTAAATGGACATGTGCTAATTCACATCACCTGAGAATCTAACCTTTTAATTCCTGATGCACCATAACTTTAGATTTAATATGTTGAAAATCTCATATTTTCAGAGTCACTTTTTTACATTTTGCTCCTGACCTCTTACCACCTCAAAAAAGAAAAACAACCTGTTTTCCCCCCTAAAATGTCAGTCACTACTATGCAGGGGACGGAGAAGTTCAAGTGAATTTAAATATGATTTATATGCCAAAAATATTATGTGTTTTTCTTCTAATGGTTCCTTTAAGCAGTGTAGCTCAGTACCTTCACTTAAGGCTTTCAGCTCATTGTGCAATTGAACTAAGGATTTTTCAACCATTATGCAAAGAATTCTTCTTATCATTGTCCTGTAGTAGTTAACCATTAGATAGACCCTCATTAAGACTCTGATTCAGCAAAACTTCCCCTTTCAGAAAAGCACTGTTCTGAGTACATGCAACAGTTAGTCAAGCCAATGAATTTTGTGAGTGCTCAGCATTTCTGTTGGTCTTTAGTTCTTGCCCTAAAACATGTTCTCCATTTATCTACTTTGCCATCTATTAGCAAAGGAATATACAACTATTTAAGGGATGCAGCTGGCTGAAAAAGCTTTCAGTGGAACCCTTTTCCATGGAAAAAGAATTGAATCAAAATCCAAATGTTTCACAGGGATGTGTTGATTTTGGCAAACTTTTGATGGGGGTTAAAAATAAAAACTATATCATTTGGGCTTTTTTTTTTTCCAATAATGTCAACATTTTGCTTCTACTTTATCATTTCAATTAATTTTGCACCTACTTTTACATTATATCAAAATATTCATTCTAAAATTTTATCTTATCTAATATTTGGACAGTATCAAAATATTGATGTTTCCATATCAATTTTTTTCAGAATTTTCTTGTCTCTGGACATTTTTTCTTCTGACTGAGAGCAACAACAAATGTCAACATGTCAGAACTTTCTGCAGAATGGAAATTCTGTTCTCTAGCCAGCTCTACTAAGGGGTTGGTATTAATTGCATAACTTCTTTCTATCTGCTTCTCCTTCTAGTTATTGCCATCAGCAAACATGGAAATCTAGTTTTCAACACCCTCATTTACAACATAAGCCCATTGTATAAATACAGTCCCTCCCTTGCCAGGTTTCTCAGTGTTCACAAACTAATCTTGCCTTTTAAAGGCAACGATAATTTCCTGTGGTCAAATAAGATATGGCACATCAGATATTCATGTTCAATGGAAACTTATAAATAGGGATTGATAAATCTCAAACTTCAGAGATTGGTGGTAGGGCCATTTGGATGATTAATAATAAAGTAAAAATATCACTCATAAAGTGTTGTACATCTTCAAAGCACATAATTAATTTTCAAATACTTCTTACAAGGTAGATATATAAGTGGTATTGCCAGGGTTCTGTGTACAATGTGGCAAGCCAAGTTAAATTCTGCAGGAAGGGCCCGTTTCTGGGGCCTAATGGTAATTCTGTAGCAGTTGCATTTACATTATAAAATTAAAGGCCAGATCCTGAGCTGATGTAAACTGGCATACCTCTGAAGTCAGTGGAGCTATATTGATTTACAGCAGTTAAGGATTCATTTAATCAAATATGAAATTACATGTTATGATACTAGATTCAATTTAATTTGCACTGTCCCCACATTTTCAATGTGCCAACTTTTTTTTCCTTGTATACATAATGCATAACCACATCAGAGAAGTTGTCAAGAGGAAGCTAAAGGTTTTGGCAGTTGGGCATGGGGCAGTTGGGGCTTTTAGCATCCAAGAAGGTGTGGGAGGTGGTGTGAGATTGAAGAAAAACCACAGTAACTGAATACTTCTGCTAAAATGATCAGTGAAATATTTCCCTATGTTGATATTTAAATTTTTATTTTAGGATTTCACTGTTAACATATCACTGAAATGAATGGGGCAGTTCTCAACTCTCAGAGTTATTGTTAAAGGCTGTTTGTAGAAGACAACTTTGCTACAATGCACATTTGTTCACATTTTAAAGATTTTCTTCAGAACCATGAAAGCTAGAAACATAATTTTTTTAAAAAAATTGAAAGCTGAGATTCTGGATCCTAGTTCCAGATTGATGAATGGATTCCACTCCTGCAGAATACATGCAGTCCTGATCAGCTGATGGCCCATCATATGACAGACTGTAATAAGTAATCAAATGCCAACTGTGGTTATTCTGCACATTAATTCAGATTTCTACATATCATTCTCCTGGCAGGCATAGTACTTGTCTATTTGTTTTGCCTTTCACTGTGACAATGAAATGAGCATCAGCTATTCCCTGAGGTAAAGGTCAAAGGAATTCGGCAATCAACTCTCTTAAGCACTCAGTCCTCCTCCATTAAGCCTTAGTGCCCTCCACTTTGTTCACAACTGTAGCCTAACTAGACTTCACTAGCAAATAAAAAAAATGGTGCTTGTAAAATTCCATATTTTATGAGACTTAAGGATTGTTCTGCCACCCACTGAAATCAGTGGCTACACTTCCGCTGACCACCATAGTGAAGAATCAGACTCTAGTTTATAAGGACCTCGTGCTGCTTTTGTTGAGAGCAATGGCGAAACTCCCATGGATCTTAATGGTTGCAGAATTAGGCCACTTAGTCTTTATTCATTGTACAAAGAAGTACTGCATAATATAGAATAGGACAAATATTGACACAGTTCAGAGGGTAATGGATCATATAATAAGTACAATGGATCTTTCTACAGTGTGAAGCAAAACAACTTAACTGGACTCTTATAATTGTCCTCACAAAACCCGACTACTCCTTTTTCATGCAGAGAAAGCAGTCAAGTCCCCGTATTCAAGGTTTCATGGAAAAGGCCACACAATGAGAAAGCAACAGAGACAACCCTCTCCACCAGTTTACCATTATGACCTTGTACTTCAAAATATTTTCATTCCTTTTCTAAGAACTCAGTAAATGTGAGCCATGTTTCTAAACATGTGACTTGTGCCTCTTTTGTTGACTTTGGGCCTAATGCATCTATTTCCCCCTGTGACAGGGTTACGACTCACCACTGTGGCGCCCCCTGCCGGTCTGGGAATTAGCTCACAGCAGTCCCGGAGCGCCCTCCACCGGTGGTGGCCCATCCACCACTCCCTTGCCAGCATCTGGACCCGCGTTGCTCCTGGCTTGCGGCGTCCTCTTCAGGACACTGCCCTCCAGCAGTGGCCCCTAGTCCACACTCTCCCCCTTCCGGGGGAGTTAACAGCAGTCCTCTGGTTTGCCCCTGCCGCGATGGCCAACCACACCCCAGAGTCTATCCCCTTCTGTCAGGGGTCTGGTGCAGTCTGTTGTGGCCACCTCTCATGGCCAGGTGCACGATAAGGGAAAAGTGGGGGGGACCCAGGCCCACCCACTACTCTGGGTCCCAACCCAGGGACCCTCTAGCAGCAGCCTCCCTGCCCTCCTTCTCTCCCCTCATCTGCTCGCGCTCCCTGGGTCACTTCCCCACTGACCCTTTTGCACCATCTAGGCACTTCCAGTCAGGGCCCGCAGCCTGGCAGGTAACAGGCTAGAGCTCTCCTAGACTCCCCTGCATCTGCCCAGCACTGCACTGTCCAAGGTGCTGGTCTCCTGAGCAGGCAACAGACCTCCCCCTCCAAAGGCCTGGAAGAGACTGCCTGCTTCGCTCCTGGGCAGCCTTTTTATAGGGCTGAGCCTGGCCCTGATTGGCTGTCCGCAATCTGGGCCCCAATTGGCTCCCTATAAGCCCTTCTCTCATTGGCTGCCCATCTGCGCAGGCTCATAGGTCTGCTGCAGCCCACTCATGCAAGGGGGTGGGGAACTCACCCCACCACACCCCCTTACAGCTACTTCCCAAACTGTCCCATCAGTGACTAGTGACCAGGCATCTAGCTAACACCAAAAATATGTGCTATTCATTTGTTCTTTATTGGCCTCATTTGTTCCCATATCTCCCTTGTTCAGATCTACTTTTACTGAAAGAAATGTCTCTCCTCCTGACATTCTTTCAATACCTGAGGTACAAGAGAGGATTCAATTGAAGTAGAAAAGAATGGTCAGTCAGGAAGGCCAGAGAGCAGGAAGAGGGTACGGTACAGAACTAACAGCTGAACTAGGAATCACACAACAGTGAATTTTAGAAATATTATAGAGGGAGAAGTGTCAAGAATTGGTGAGTGCCTACATGTGAAGAGAGGAAAAAATAGGAGGCTGTAGCTAAAGTAGCATCCTCCTCTTTCTCCCCAGTTTATCTCATACCTTTTCAGACCCTGCTATTCATTGTTTTTTTCTGATACCCCCTGTTCTCCCAAGCCCTCAGCAGGCAAATGCTGGATAAACTACTATTAACTGGGTTATGGGTTGGCGGAACATCATTTATTTTTTTCTGCTACCTAGCTCTTGGCATTCTGACCTTTCCTAGCCCTCAGACCTGAATACTTCAGTGATCTGACAATATGGAGGAGTGGTTATGTGCTGTTTCATAATTTTACAGTGTGCAGTGATCTGAGGCAACTTAGAGGGGTTTATAAAAACATGCATAAAATTTCTCCCGATATCTGTGAAGTGTAATTAGACTAGTCCTTCCTTTTATCATTCATATGACAGGGTCCCAAAATTCACCACTTTGGTAATATTAATGAGTACTTGTTACAAATCTGGCTCCCACTGAACTCCAAGCTGTGTCTTTGAGGTATTGGTCTAGATAAAGAGATCACACCACCTGGAAAGAAATGTATTTCTATTAGTACTAGCAAAAAGGATTTTTTTTAAATATTGTGTAGCAGCACACTGCCCAACCTTAGAACACCAGTTACAGTTAATAAAGAACATTTTACTAATGGAAACAATTAGAGACATTTTGTCTGACATGTGGGCATCTTAAAAATCATGTTGCTTCCAGTTCGTCTACACAATAGACAAAGTGGAACAGACTGCCAATTACAATATGACACAAACTATTTGGCACTACATTTGAAGATTATCTGGAGCTGCTTGCTATAGACTAACTGCAGGCTTTCTTCTTGTATTGATAGAACTTTGCTGAACACTGGTGGTCATTTTCTGACTCATTAACAGTAGCGTAGCCGGGGGGGAGCAGGGGGAGTGGCTGCTCCCCCGTGAGCAGAAGCGGCGCCTTAAAAAGGAAGCGGCGCCTTTTTTTAGCAGCCGCTTCTTTCACTCACCCGGTGGCGCTCCGGGTCTTCAGCGGCATTTCGACGGCGGGTACCACCGAAGACCTGGAGTGAGTGAGGACCCACCGCCGAAGTGCCACCAAAGACCCGGAGCACCGCCGGGTGAGTACAGGGGGAGGCGCCTTTTTATAGTGCCGCTCCCCCTACGCTCCAGACCTGGCTGCGCTACTGCTCATTAAGGCACAGATCTTGAGCCCATTGAAATCAACAGCCAAACTCAAGCCCTTAAATCCTAATAATTAAAAAGATGACTAAGTACAGTACCCTTTTGAAAGAAACAATCTTTGTAAAGACACTGCCCAGTGTTGAATAACCAGGAAAGCATTGAAGAGAAAAATGTTCCTCTTCCCTCCCAGCATTCCTTGATAGCATGTATCATTATCTGCTTGTACAGTGGTTTGAGATGTAATTGAAGCAGAGGTGGGAACTACAAACTCCCATTTCTGAGAGTTAAATGCCTCATTAAACTAAACAGAATGGTGATATCTGCCATTGTGTAAGTTATTAGCTACAGCAGGGCTGGCTGTACTTGTCACATGGCAGCATGGGATCCCAGTTGCCACTTGCCACCTGCCACCGTGGCACAGTGTGCAAAATGACGAGGCCCATTATGACAGCGATGTGCAATGGAAGCATACGTATTGCCATTTACATCATGACAGCTAGGGCTTCGAAATCCTTTACATTCCATCTGCAGATGCACTGATCTCCCTGCCAGTTACCAGGTGCACCTATTAAACAACTTCACTCCTTTAAGACAATATTGTGTCTGCACAAATGAAGGATAACTAGCATTAAAGGGAGCTTAGAATTCTTCTTACTGATAAACAGGGAGTTTGTGGGGGGAGTTTGGGAGTTTTCCGTTCAGCAAATTATGAGCATTTGCGGGACTACGGAGTCATTTTACTCTTCCCCCTACTAAAAAAGTAAAAATGTTGCAACTTTCAAGAGAAAAAACAGTGAACAGTGGTTTGCTCATTGCCAGCCCTTGGCCATTGTTCATGGCATCAGAGAAAAAAGCAGCTCTATCTGTTGTGTTTATGTGCTCAGCTTTGATACAATGGTTCAGGGAACACTGCTAACCCTCCCCTCCACCCAAGTTATTCAGTAACTCCTCCTGACAGGTCCAGTTGTAGACTCCGTAAATAATTCATGTTTCTTATTTGAAAAAAGATAAAGGTGTTCAATAAAGATTAGACATTTTCTGTGCATCTTCTAAATAGAGACAGACAGGGACTGCAATACTACACACCCGCTCACGTGTCCACATTTACAAAGAAAATATCTATAGAGTGAGAGGGTCAGAAACCCACTTGTTCAGATACCAAGTGAGTTAACTTAGTAGGAATGTGTAGCACCTGAGGATCAATGTGCCACTGTTTTGTATAACCACACAGAAAAGCCCTGAACAGTTCTATTTTTCATTACAAAACAGACACTTAGGCCTTACCTACACACACAAAACTTGTACTTGGTTCACTAAAATTGGTTATTAAATTGGAGGGCTTATTTTATTTAAATTTTAAATGATTTTAGTTAAACCAAAACATGCTTTGCATGTAGGGTGGCCCTTAGGCCAAGTTTTCCAACCTTTCAATGAATTTGGCCCACGTGAGCCTGAGGCAGTTTATAATTTTGGGTGGGAAATATGCAAAAATATGGTGGCTTCAAATGGTTTGAAGACAAAACCAAGGAAACGTGGCTGTTTTAGCAGATGTTGCTTTGAAGTTATGGGGTTGTTGGAGGCCAGACATTAAAGCAAATTGCAGGGGTGCAAACCCACAAAGCTTTAAAGTGAAAAAGCGTTTGCAAGACTCCTCAAAAGCCCCAGATGCTGAGTTTCAGACAGATCTAATTGTTGTACTTCCAGATGACTCACTTCTGAACAGCGTGTAGCCCTCCCTTTCTTTCCCCTCCACATAGTGTAGGGAGAGATACAGGTTGTTGAGAACGTCTAACTAGAGCTCAGTCTCTTACCTCACTGCTCCCCATACGCAAAAATCAGAGGTTTAAAAAAATTAAATTTGTGGGGGGTTTCCCCCCCACCACCCCCCGCTGTGTGTTAACTCAGCATTAATGTGTCTGTGCACAGCCCGGCACAAAGAAATTGCTGTTCTGTGGTATGATTACTCAGCAGTCAGCACTGTATATCATGCAGGGATTTTCCAGGTCATTTTTATACAGTTCATCATTGCAACTTGCTGCCCTGATTGCCAGATCAGCAGATGTGCTTCTTAAAAGAAAGTCTCACCCATTTTGCACAGGGCAGAGCCTGAAAGTTCACAAGGTGAGCAGCATTTTGCAACAGCTATCAACTGTGAATTGCACTGAACATAAAGCTCACTGAAATAGCATCAGGCCCTCACCTCCGCTGATACAGATCGGCATAGCCACTTGCTGATTTATACCAGCTGGTAGTCTGGCCCATTGTTTTAGTTTTTCCTAGCAAGATGGTCATTGCCAACAGCAGACTTAGAAATGCCAACTGTAATTCTAAAAAAATATTTTCAAAGACATGTCACAGCTAATACAAGGGATAATGTTTCTCATGCTGTGAATGATCAATGTGTGGGTTGGCTGAATGTAAACAAGAGAAAACTGAGTTTTGCACATTGTTCTCTGGTATTTAGGCAGAGTGGGGGACAAGGATCCATTCAAGAGAAAACATAAAACAAGCTTAAAAAAGCATTATTCTAGGTTCACAGACCCCCTTTATAAAAAAAAAAAAGTACCTTAGTATTTCAGAGTAATGGTCCAAATCTCTGCAAAAATTGTAGTGGAACGCAGTGGTATTTATTTAAGGCTTGATTGTAATCCACTTCGTTACACTGGATAGTTCCTTACACCATGAGTATTCCCACTGAAGTCAATGGAACTACATGCAGAGTACATTACTTCTCAGTGTACGAGAATAGTCTAGCCTTTCTTTATTTAGCTAATGTCACCAAGGATCTGCCTTTTCTAGTTGGTTTCAGAATGAGACATTTTAACAATCTAACAATGAGAGTGAGGAGAGAGAGTTTTAAAAAAAGCCCCCATATAAAATAATCCACGTAATGAAGAAGTTGCAATATCACTATTTCATGCATGAACATTTGTTTAGGGCAAGCTGCTTCTCTGAGCAAGGATCCACATGCAAACCTCTCCAGCAGAGTGAAGTGCTACACATGTGTAACAGTACAGGATAACTGCATCTGTGTTCCTCCTCCAGTCCAGGAGTGCCCAGCTAAGTTTCAGGGCTCCAGCTGTTCCTTGTCTCTGGGCAGGGACCCGCATACCATTCCCTTCTGATCAGGATTTTAAGGCTGTACAGCCCTCTGCCATGCAGTGTGCCTACTGACAAGTGCCTGTGCTGTGCTTTCTCTCCAAGGGCTATGACCTCTGTATGCCAATAGTGATAAGTTACCACACAGCTCTTCCAAAGCAAGCACATGTATTTAGAGACAAAAGCATACAGAGAAAATATATAAAAACAATAAAAAGGTCTTATACAATTAAAGATATCAGAAATAGCCGATCAGTCCTAGGGGACCCAGGTAGGCCAAAATCTTTCCATACCTTAAACCAAGATTAGGGCCCTTTGTTTGCTAAACCCAAGTCTCTTTAAACTCAGGGCTGGTCTACACTAGCCCCCAAGTTCAAAGTAAGATACGCAACTTCAGCTACGTGAATAACGTAGCTGAAGTCGAAGTATCTTATTTCGAACTTAAAAGTACTTACCCCTGGTCCACACGGCGGCGCGCAGGCTCCCCCGTCGACTCCGCCTGCTCCGTTCGCGGAGCAGGATTACCGGCGTCGACGGGGAGCACTTCCTGGTTCGATTTATCACGTCTAGACAAGACGCGATAAATCGAACCCAGAAGATCGATCCGACGCCTCCGACACCGCGGTTTAGTGTAGACTAGCCCTCAGCCTTTTATACCAAAACTCTTGCTTTGTCTCCTAGTCTCTTGAAAACAGGTAAACCTTCCCTCCCTTTATTCACAGGAGGACAAGCTTCAAAGTCAGCCTGGGGATTTTGACTTAATTACCCCCTAGTGATTCCAGGAACACACAAATACACATCACCTGCATCAGTCCAAAGGGCTAGCAATATTCTACAGCTCACACCATCTGGCCCATCTCAGTATAATATTTTTTTGAGGTTTTCGTGTTTTAAACATAGATTGCAATACGGTCCCCAGCAAGACACTGCAGGAGGTTGTAATACCAGTCATAGCATCCTCTTCCCTCCAGATATAATCACTGAGCAATTGAGGAAAGTGCTGCGTGGCATGCGTAAAGCTGTGTGCACCTCGGGGAGAGGAGAGAGAATAATCTCATTGGAGGGAGTTGATAGGAGCTGGACCGGAGGAGGGAAGGAAGGAAAGGCAAGCAAATAGATTTTGTAGTACTGAAGCAAGGGAAATCTGGCACATACGTAGGGAGTTTGAGAGGAAAGAGCAGCATTGCTGTCACCTAATTAGGTGGGTGAAATTAGAGAATGTCTGATGAGGAGGCTTCACTGAGGACAGGGAAGGCAGGAAGCCCTTGGTTTTCCCCACCTTAAGCCCTCACCCCAACTTCCTTTCTTAATCACCATGGACAACAGCACTATCCTGCCTGTCACTCAGGCCCATAACCTGGGCCTCATCTTCGACTCAGATCTCTCTCTCTAGGTCCTCACCCCCTGGCTATGTCTAAATCTTGCCTATTCCTTCTGCATAACATCTTTAAGATACAGCCTTTCCGAACCATCCACACAGCTAAAACTCTCGTCCAGGCTCTCATCTCAGTTACTTCAACAGCCTTGTCTCTGTCCGTGACAAAACGCAAGCTTGCCCTGCTCATGCCCATTCAGAATGCTGCTACTGAGAGCATTCTCCCAGCCCATCTCTTTGACCATGTCCCTCCTCTCTTTGCAGCCCTCCACTGGCTTCCCCATCTCTATTGCATTAAATGTAAGCTGCTTGTCTTCACTTTCCAAGCCCTTCATGGCTTTCTCCCCCCCTCCTTCCCCATATATCATCCCTCAATCAGTAATGAGATGCCAGTCTCCAGCACCCATATCTCACATTTTCAAACAAGCACCTTTGTGCTTTCTCCCATGCTCACTCTCGCACTTGGGAGGAGCTCCCCATAAACATCCACAAAACTCCTTCAAACCCCTTCTTTCCATGTTGCCTGCAACAAACTTAACAACTGTTAAGCCACTAGTGTGCTGAGACTACTGCCTATCATGCTGACAACTCTGTCTCAATGTTTCTTCATACTCCCTCTTTGGAGCTATAACCATCTGTTGTCTCTTCTCTTATACTGAGCTTGTAAGCTCTTTGGGACAGGGACTGTCTTTGTTTTATGTTTGTACAGAGCCTGGCGAAATGGGGTTCCGGTCCATAAGGCTCCTAATGCAACGGTAATACAAATACTACGTAATAATAAACAAGGAGAAAATCAGGAGCCTCTGTCAGAGAAATGAGCTCTTCAGGACAAATGCTGTTGACAGGGAAAGGAGAGATCCACTGTGCACTGCAACCAACTGTGTATCTGCACACACACGTGTGGGTGATGAACAACTGTCAAATTTTGTGCAGCTCCATGTGTCAGAAAAAAAATCACTGATTGCCCCTCCGGGTTCCCCCAGTCAGTGGCAGCCAATGTGGGAAGGCAGGAACCTATTCCACAGGCACCACAAGGACTTGGAAGGTAACCAAGGCACTGGGGTAATCAGTGAGGATCACAGTTTTGGAGGGAGCTGGAATGCTGAGTGGAGGGTTGGTGTAGAAGACAGTGTTAGTGGGAAGTAGGGCACAAACATGGGGCAGCCTGGAGAGAGAAGTGTTGGAGGTAGACAGTGTCTGGGCCTTAGAGAGGAAGGAGTTTGGGGATGGAGGAATCCGGGCCAGGCTCCCCCTTTCTGACCCCCATTCTGTCCTCTGTTCCTCACTACCCTCCAGCCTGTCCTCCCTACTGGTTCCTTCACCTCCTTAGCAGCAGCCACTTCGTGTGCCCCATAGGCTGATGTTGACTTAGAACCAGCAGTGGGGGTGAAGGAGTGGAGAAGCAGAGGTCCCAGCTTCCTCAAGCCAGGCACTGCATTGGCCAAGAGGAGCAACTGCAGCTTGTTGCCCACAGGCCAGCTGAAAGCAGGAGAATGTGTGAAAAGGGCTGCCAATATGCCAAAACTACTAAAATGGTTCAACTTGCCCTATTCCTTGCAATGTTGTCCTAATGGGGGCACTTGTCTTTTACCCATTCATATTCTCTCTCACAGGAAATGCATCTTACTATGGATATGGAACCCTGGCCACCTGCTTTCCTTTGCTGTTGTCTCACTACATGTGCTTCTGAGGGTGACATGCCTCCTAGAGCTTTCATCCTCTCTCTTGAGGCTTCCGCTGCATGCCTCATGTCTAAGTGTTGTCTAACATGAGCTTGCCTTACCAGAGCAGCCACTCCCGCAGGTGGTGATCTCAAGTGTGGCAGACTATCCTGTCCCTAATTAGGGAGTCTGTTAAATCCTCAAATTGCACATCGCACTCAGCAGTAACAGATGACTCTATGCCATCCCCTTTGGATTGGTATAGAGCGAAAAACCTGTGTCACTGCACAGTTTCATTCTGCCTTTTTTTTAGGGGAGTCGGGGGCAATAGTTCCCCAAGGCTGCTAGGACAGTTGTGTGGCTTTACACAGTGATGATCTTCAGATTAGCACAGACCTCTCTGCCTTATTCCCCAATGAAGTAAAAGAGGAGTTTTACTTTCCTGTTGCTGTCGTCCTCCTGCTAGGTCTGTACACAGCTCCGACGCCTCCTTCGAGGTTTGTGCCTGCAAAATCCAGGCCTCGGGGGAGTTTCAGACGGAGTTCCATAGCTCACGTTGCCAGGCGCTGTCCCGCAGAGAACTCACCCACTGCCACCAGGCATCATTCACAAAGAAAGAATGCAGATTAAATTGAACATGCAGAACGTTATTGAACCCCGTGGACTGTTCAGTCCATGTGGCTTGAGCTGCTTTCAGTCTAATTCCCCATCTTCTCTGTTATCTTGCTATCTCATCACTAACAGTCCCCCCCCCCCCCCCCCCCGCCGCCCCAGGAAACATGGGCTCTCTGACTCCAGTTCCACTGATAATATTACAAGACCCCAATTTTTAAACATATTTGGGTGCCTTCTTGGCTTAATATCCTACATCCCATTTTCAAAATGATTTGGGCCCCAGATCCTCAAAGGTAACTAGCGTCTATTTATTTCAGCTGATCAGTTGGCAGTGATCATTGTGATCACTGTGTGCAAAAATGACACCTCCCATCCCCCACAGATTTTCATGATAAACATCATTGTAATTTCATTTCTGGCATTTCATGGTGCCGATTTTTTTTTTGTCAAAATGGCATGTGTTGCATCATATGCAGTGGTGTTGTAACCATGTGTTATTTGAATAGATGAATTCTCCTGTGGGCATGACATTTGTCTGAATTAAATCTCAAATAAGGCCAACTTTTTTAATCACTGTGCAAAATTAAAGTGGCTTCGGTGTGCAAAATTTTCAGATTTTACATGAAGCAGTCAATTTTAGAAAATTTAAGCCCTCAATTGGAAAACCTGTTGGTAGGCTTCAAATTTGGATCCTAATGCTGCAATTGACTGCAGGTGTGAGTATATCTCTGTGTCCCTATAGACCCTCATTGGGGCTTTGCAGACAGCAGTTCTGCTCCTTTGTAACAGTCATTTCTCTTTCTCAAGATAGCTACATCTCTGCACCAGGAGTCCTCCTTTGTAGCATTCCACAAGATTCAATTTTTACACTTCTATTTTTCTCTACACACATGCTACATCTTCATCTTTAAGTCTACCTTTAACCTAAATCATCGCTTTTGCACTAATACCCAACTATCTATGATGGCTTTCATGATTCTTCCCTGTCTGTTCTCTGCTTGCCTTGACCAAGCAAATTTGTGGCTTCTCCAATAAACATTTGAGAGAGAGAGTTCCCTTGGCAAAGAGGAATAGCACATTCTCTCTCCTCAGGTCAAACCTTTCAGTTAACTTCGCTTGTCCTATGTTTGGAGCCATCCATGTATGACTCTCACTGCCTTAATTCCAGTTTTGCTGAAATCAGAATGCAGGTTTTAATTTCTCATTTTAAGTATTTTAATTTCTTCATCTAAGGCTTCCCCAAATCCTAGTCCTCTCCAGGTGGCAGCATGTGCAGAATGTTGCTTGCCATGTCAAATTACTTCACTGGCTTCTCATTTATTTCCCAGATTGCCCTAATGTTTTTTTTAAAAGCTCTCCATGAACTTGTTACAGCATCTGACAGACTTTTTTTTCCCTAGCTCCTCCACCCATTCATGTAGTGGTCTCTTCTCTTTACCTCCATGCAATCTTACCACTGTTGGTGAAAGACTATTTTCTCCTGCATCTTCTACTGTTCAGAACCTTCTTACTGTGCCTCTCTGCTTCATTAATGATCAAGTTCATCAACTTCACAAACACTTCTCTTTTCTCTCCTTTCAATGTTTGTTAATTTCTCTCCTGTTATTTGTCACAGAACCATAACTGTACCATTTACTTTAACTAAAGATGTTTTGGGAAGGCAATATCAAAATTCCACCTGAGGATCTGGTCCAATATGTATTGTACAGGTAAGCTATGACAAAATGTAGCAGGTGGAGTGGGGTAAAATTCAAACCTGGAGTACTAGATACAGCTTCACTGCTCAAATAATACAGCCATCCTACAATTCATGCCTATAAAAAACTTATATATCACTTTCTTCCCTTTATATTATGAATTTTCTCCCCTCACTGTGCATGCATGCATTTGTATCCTTAATTTATCTCACTAATTTCATAGATCTATACAATTTTCAGTGTTCATAAAAAGCAGATTATGAAAAGTCTTGAATAAATTCTGAAATCTGCTATGAGACTTTGTGCACATTCATATAATTAGTACTCTGTAAACAACTGCAATTCAGATCCAAACTTATCAGTAACTAGGTTATCACCAAGAATAAGAGTTTAATTCTCTAGCATCCTGGGATTGTGACTGCATATTGTAATGCACGATAGTTACGAGAATATTTTTGCACACTTGGGTGAAATAGCTCATTAAACTAAAATGGAGGACAAGTCTTGAGTACAGGGGGCCAGATCCTGAGCTGGTGTAACCAATGTAGCTCCCATGACTTGACTGAAATTACGCCCATTTACAGCAGCTGAGGGTCTGGCTCAGAATCTAATTAGTAAGATGCTAAATGGATTGGCAAATGCTTAACTATGACTAATCTTTGAAATTTTGCCTTTTTTGTGGGTTGATCAGTGCCATTGAAGCTTCAGTCAACAATGAACATGTTTTAAATGTCAGATAAAATATTTAAATAATACATTTTAGAAGTTCTTATACTATGAAAGGTTATTTAAGGTTTAATGGGATTGAAATTATTCCTGTGCACCATACTGATAAAGCTACTGTAGTTTGTCTTTTGAAACACAAAAGGCTCGCTTGGTAATACTTCCTTTTATTTAAAAATAAAAATAAAGTGCAACTGACAAAATTACGATAATCAGATAGGGCAGCGGAGCTTAAAACAACAATGAGTTTAGCACACAGACGTGATATCTTTTGAAATCTATGCAGGGTCTTTTAGCTTACCGCATTCCATTTCAGAATCCAGGGCTATCGTAATACAAAAGGTTTGCTCTTTCAACCTTGAACCAATTTCATCAATATAAAAATCTTTGACCTCTCCAGCCCACCGGATCCACTTAGCCACATTTGATTAATGAATTGTGTGAGATCTCAATGGTTCCAATCTCTAGCACACTGAAATTTTCCAAACACAATTAAGAAGCAGGGAAAAATCTAATTAGTGGAGGGTAGGTATCATGGAATTCTCTTGTCATATGTAGTTGAAATATAGGACTGTGAGCCTACCTTCTAGTCTAGTTACATTGACTCTATATGGTCTCAGGTACAGAAGTCAATCTCAGTTGTAGATTTTCCCTGAGAGGTATTGCAGGTACCATAGGTAAACAACCCATTTTTCATAGAGGCACTTTGTGGATTGTGTTTAAAATACTAAATATTAAGAGCGTCCACCATTGTAATGCCTGTAGGATTTACAGCGTGGGCAGCACTTGTTCCAGTTTTCAGTTAATGAATATTTTTGAGTTCCATTTTTTGTCCAGATTTGGGAAAGGGAAAATTTTTGAAATCTTAAATTCTCGTGGGATGGGAAAACTGTTTCCTGCCCAGCTCTAGCTGTGATTGTAAACCAGTTCTGTTTACCTTGATGGTCTCTGGTTCTACTGCCCACAAGGAACTGGAATGTGATCACCAACTCATTGCACTTTGGCCCCCAAGACACTTAACAGATGGCACGTACATTATTTTTAACCTCTTCACAGTATGCTGGGTTATTCCTGAATTTACACCAAACTAAGGTAAAACTGTGTATAATTGACATTATGGGCCTGATAGGCCTCCCATTAAAGTAAATAGAAATAGTCACACATTAACTGTAAATGGGAACTGGATCAGGCTCTAGGCTTCCTCAAAGTCTCTGACTAAATGATAGTAGCAAAGGCATGAGACTGTGCATGCTATTATGACTTTGCCAAGTGCCTCGCTGCCCCATAATCAACATAACAACCTACATTACAAAATGGCAACACCACAGAGTATTGCTGACTGCCCAGAAGAACTATTTAAAAATGATTTCAGGGTACAAAAATATAAATACACTTTTAAATCCTATCATTTTTTCATATCAATGATAGGACATAATCTCTCCTCCCCCTCCCCCTCCTTCGAAAAGAACCCGGTGTGATTCACTTATGTTCCTGATTCCATCTGTCACTTGTAACTTATACCAAAGTTAATTCCGTAATGGACAGATACTGAAACACACAACATTTTTGTTAGCCAAAAATTTGGCACGCCAGTTTGAAACACAGGAGCCAGTGAAAATGCAGTTGTACAGAATATGACGACAATTCCAAGACCTTACTATAGGGACAAATTTTGCTGTCATTAGTACGAACATTTCAGTGGGGTTATTTAAGAATTACCCTGGGGTGACAGAGCAGAATTTGGCCCATGAGTATTAAAATGCAGAGCAAGATCCAACTGGTAAGCATTTATCCATCTCAATATTTTGATGGTTTCAGAGTAGCAGCCGTGTTAGTCTGTATCCATAAAAAGAATAGGAGTATTTTTGGCACCTTCGAGACTAACACATTTATTTCAGCATAAGCTTTCATAGTAATATTTTGATGCTTGCCAAATCTTTTGACATTTTCCCAACCCTTCTGTACACATGACAACCCATTTTAGGCTATGTAGGTTCTAGGTACAGCAAAGGTCTCATTGCCACATTATGGTACACCTCTAACACACTGCAATATAGGATTTTATTTTAAATTAAGTCTGTCCTTGATTGATGCTCAAAGCAATGTAGTGGTTTAGCTGAGAAGAATGTCACACTACTTGCACAAGACACATCACTCTCCTTGCAATGAACGTATTAGATGAGCCAATGGAGATGCCCATTCTGTTGCGCTAGAGGGACTCAGCCACAACTCCATGACATTCTCCAAAGCAAAATAAGGTTAAGAACATTGCTGTTCTGGGAAACAATGAAGATAACTACTGGTAAGTACTTTCAGCAAACAGTGGATCATTCCTTCCCCTAGTTTAGATTCCCCTTTTATTTCTGTGTCACATAAGGAGTGGAGCTTTTAAGAATTCGACACATCTAAAATGAATGTATTGGATCACATACTGGTTAACTCTATACCACAAATATTTTTACTACTGCTCTAAAGTCCTAGGTATGGTTATAACTCAGAAAGAGAGAATCTCAGAGTTGAAGCACTAGGCTGGCATTCAGGAGATGTGGGTTCAGTTCCTTGCCCTCAGACTTCCTCTGTAACCATAGGAACATCAATCTCCGTACTTCAAGGAGGAGAGGAAATTCCTTATTCCCCACCTGATGTCTGCTCAACTTGTACGCTCTTTGGGGCTGGGGCTGTCTCTTAATGCAAGAGTACACAATGGGGCCCAGATCCCTGAGATGTCTAGGTGTTAGTATAATACATACAAGTCACCAAAAGTTTTGACTTCAGTGACAGAATAAATTTTTGCAATCATATGTACAATAGCAAAAGAAGTGCCCAGTCATTTCAGGTTAATTAAAACACCTACTTGTGGTTGCATTTCCTTCCATCCCTCCCCATTTTTCAAGCACAAGCACTCGTTTGCCTTCTTTGCACGTGCCTCATGATTTATTGTCCGCAAAAGTACCTCATACACATTGTCATACACCATATAAAAGATAAGGAGGAAACAGCCATCTCCATACTGCAAAACCTATGGAATTTGTGGGTGGATTTACTGCCAAATGTCACTCAGTCTGCTTGATGTGGATACTGCTGTGGAGTGTTTGGGTTTACTTCATTTGTCTCCCATCACTAATGAAGCATTAATGTGAGAAATCATCTGAGTTCTTCTAATTGCTCTGTATCCCAGGATCGATCAGAAGCTAAAGTATTTGTTCAGTCTGTATGAAGTTGGGAGAGATTAATATGCTTTTCTATACATTATATGGAAGGTGAAAGTGTAGTGCTGGA
Organism: Macrochelys suwanniensis; assembly: GCA_033296515.1. Taxonomy (NCBI): domain Eukaryota; kingdom Metazoa; phylum Chordata; order Testudines; family Chelydridae; genus Macrochelys; species Macrochelys suwanniensis. The sequence goes on along the minus strand of CM065776.1, from coordinate 131,233,254 downwards.
GTATGACTTTTACCAGCCATGAAGTGACACACGTTTGAAGAAGGAATATGCTTATTTGAATATCACCATAGTCAACAAGTTACATACCTATTCTCAGTCAGCATCTGCTTTCCCATTCAAAGGCAGCAGGGTCAGAGTGCAGATTTTGTCCCAATAATTCCAGGTTGATTCATGTACTACATTAACAGAGATAACTAATAGAATTCAAAGATTAAGCCAAAAGAGACCATTGTGATCTGACCTATATAACATAGGCCATAAAACTTCTCTGAATTAATTCCTGTTTGAACGAGAATATATCTTTTGGGGAGTGGCGGGGAGAGCCAATCTTGACATAAAAATATCCAGTGATAAAGAATCTACCACAACCCTCCGTAAGTTGTTCCAGTGGTTAATTACCCTCACTGATGAACAATGCGCACCTTATTTAGTGTCTGAATTTGGCTAGCGTCAGTTTTCAGCTATTGAGTCTTTTTGTACATTTGTCTGCTAGATTCGGTGCATTACCTCTTTCTATTTTGAATTAGTCTCAACCAAGGTAAGAAAAAATAGTTTGGGGTTCTGGTTTTAGCTTCTCCATCTCCATGACAGAACAAACACCACATGACAAGATGTGTAGTCACATTGGTTAGTGCACTACTGGAAGATACTTCGATATTATGGTGATGAGTGCTGGAGAGAATTTTAAAAATCTCCAAAAATGTATCCATGTTGGGAAGTTATGGGATTTGGTGCAATAGATTTTGCAGGGAGCCCTAAAGATTGGCAAGGCAAGGATGTTGCAGGTGTATTGACAGAACTTACAGTGTGCAAGTTAGTCCACCAACTTGCACATTGGTCTTGTGTTGGCCTTAAATTCCACTTACACCTCTGGAGCCAGATCAAAAGTCAGTAGTCAATAGGACTAACTTCTATTGACTCCAATGGGCTTTGCATCAGGCCCATGCTGCTTTGTTCCCTCTATGTGAATGAAATACATAAACCTACAACATGTTCTGAATGCAATTTTAAGATTCTTTTGATCACAAATTAACCCCTCACTCTCTCCTCTCTGTGTGTAAACCCTTCAAGGATAAACCCAAGGAAGCATGCTGAGTCATGATTTCTGATATTTGGATTGTATGTGTGTGTGTTATCTATATTACCTTTAAAACAATATTCCTGTTCAACATATCCATTCATGCATTTGGTAGTTACTCTGTTTTTGTTTACTACTGCCCTACTTCTCTCATTATCACTGAACAGCAGATTGAGTATGGTGACTGACAGACTATGATGCCCCTGAATAATATCCCAGAGCAGGAATCTTTCTTAACCTTGTTTTATGAACTCTAGATTGCATATGGTAATCTTGAGCTGCATCAGACAGGGACACCTTGCTTGAGATTATCTTGCAATTCAGACTGATTTTAAAAATGACATGGCATGGAAAATTCTATTGAAAGAAAGATTTGATAAATTCTGTTCACTTACATACCTATAGCCATATTTGAAGGAAGAAGCATTTGGCTTACTGTAAGTCATGAGCTCAAGGTTGCCTGCTGCATAGCAGCATTGAGAAGTTAACCAAATTTAATAGTGAAAGTATTTTAATGGGACTCCAACTAATCTATGATTAAGATCTATTGCTTCATTTTTTAAAAAATGCAAAAAAAAATGTATTGTCTCTTCTTTTCGGATGGACTATTCATCTTACACCAAGTAAAACTTAAAATCAACCAAGACACCTGTAGCTATGTATAATACCAAGTGAGCATATTCAAAAGCATTTATTTTGATTAAAAATGGCATTGGCATATGACAGACTTTATATTCTGCTTATGCATCGAATATAAAGTATTTCCTGTTCACTCACTATCTCTAAACTCTCATGGAGCTCTGTGTCACATGTGAGAGTTTATAGCAAAATATCTCTAAGGTCAGATTCAAATATCCTTACTGATGCTGAGTAGCACTTTATACTGGTACTCATTGTGAATGTGGTTAGCTGAATCCTGACCACAGTGATTTGACACAGTGAGTGATTTGCCCTCAAATAATCATCCTGAATATGTGGATTGTGGATGTCAGGCTGTCGGGGTAAATATGAAGAATTAGTCTAAATAAACTATCAATCTTTACACCTTTATTTTTTTTTAAATTATTTAACTTTTATTACTGTTGCACCATTTATACAATTACATATAATTTCAATGCATCCATTGTACATTTTGTTTTTCATTTGTTTTCCAATGAGTGGTGTGTTGGTGTCTGTGACACAGAATGGAAGAGAAACTGGAACTGCAATGAACGCAGACTTTTTCATTTCCACTGACCAATAAACAGAACTACAGGTGCACCCAACCACAGACATGCATTAACTCGTCATGAGAAATCTAGGTAGGCTAAGTAGGATGAGAATGCTGTTTACTCCCAAAAATATTTGGAGAGGAAGAAGAATTGGAGGATTGGCATTGAGAAAAATGTGGACAGCTAAGTGGGTTTTGTCTGAAAGTTGGCATTCATCCACTGCATAAAAATATATCAAAATAAGAAAGGCTGTAAATAAAAAAAAAAAAACACCCACAGAAAATACTGCTTTCATAAAGATCTGATTGCCTTGGCACAAGCCCAGCGGGCAGAATCAAGCGCATCACTCCCAAACCCCATTACAGAATGAAAAAAAGATTTTGATACATTGGTGGAGTGCATTTACAGCAGTTCAGATACAAAAGATGTGCTGTACTTTCAGACATCCATATTTTTCATTATTATTTTTAAATCCTGGCGGAAAGTATATTAGATATTTCCCCACAAAAATACTATTTGGATTCTTCCCCCCACCCCCGGCCCCTGCTCCCTCCCAACATGTGGGACATCCTTTTTTTTTTTTTCCCCTGGGCAATACATATTGTTATTTCAGATCTGAAACAAGTTAGTATAGCTGAAAAAATTAAAAAAAAAAAAAAGACACAGGTTGTTTTAAGTGGTTAATTTCAACAGGCTGTCCAATTTAATCTTGCACTGCTATGGTTTGATCCGAATTAGTTGCTGCAACTTCAGAAGATTTCGCTTCCTCTGGTGGGGCTGCAGGCGCTGAAGCCTTGGGAGTAGAACTAGGTGCTTCTGTTGCTGCCGGGGTCTCCTTGGAAGAAGGTGCAGCCTCGCTGCTGCTAGGTTTTGAGTCTGAAGCTGGGGCCACATCACTTTTAGTTTCTTGGGCTGCTGGTGCTGTGGGAGCCTCAGTCTTTTTGGCTTCCCCTTCCTCTTTGCTCTTGTCATCTGCTTTACTAGTAGCTGTGGCTTCTGAAGGCTGGGAAACTTTTGCATCATTGCTGGGCTCAGAAGTTTTAGGTGCTTCACTGCTGGCAGCAGGAGCAGAGGCTGAAGTCTGTTCCTCTTGCTTAGGTGCCAGTTGTTCATTGTTCTTCTGTGGCTCCACTTTTGCGTCGACAACGGCCTCTGGCTTCTCTGGTTCAGATTTCTGGACTTCTTCCTGGCTCACAGCTTTTTCTTTTTCCCCTTCTTTGTCTTCTGTCTTATTGGCAGCAACCTGGGACTCTTTATCACCCTTCTCCTCCTTGTTGTTCTCCTTCACTTCTGCAGTCTCTGTAGTTTGCTGGGCATCCTCATTCTGTTTTGGAGTCTCCTCTTCCTCAGTAGCTGCTCCCTCAGCCTTCTTGTCCTTGTCTTTAGCTTTTTCGTCATTCACATTGTAGCCCTTCTTCTTCTTGCTAAGTTTGCCTCCCATGTTTGGAGTTCTGCAAAAAAGAGAAAAAAGATGGTTACCAAAAACCTCTACCTAGATTCACCGAAGCTAAATTACTTACTTCTTCTCATACCAGCAGCTGGAAAGTTTGGCTGCTTGCTATTCCATCAGAGAATGCAGTAACTTGATCAGTGATTAGCTACTGAACACAATGATCCACTAGCGTGCCAAACACCTATCTGGGCACTACCTGCCCTGCCCAAGAAGCCCTGCAATACTTGGGCTACCAGATCCTTAAATTATCACCCCATGAAGTCAAGAAGAATCAGCTGATAGTGCTATTTACCCCTCCACCTTCCAATTTATGTCAAGAAGAATTGAAAAGGGAGGAAGAGGAAGCATGCAACCCTATCTCTTATATCTCGGAAGGGTATTCAAAGGGAATAAAAGAAGAAGAGCTCAGGAGTACCATTCAAGTTAGACAAATACTAAATTTGAATCCTTACAAAGCCTAGCTGCTGTATCCATCTCTGGCTAGCACAAAAATCCACTATTACTCAGTCCCTAACAAAACTTGTTATGGATTTACTAGTCCCCAGAAATGCTTTTAGAGGCCTTGAGAATAAAAGTGGTCACTGCTTCTCAGTGATCGAAATAAATCCATCACATCCAAGCAACTTGACAACACTGATCCATACTAGGGTGCTTGGTGTAACAAAAAGCACAAACAAGTAGTGCATGTTCAGTAGCCAGATTTCACATGTTAATAACTCAACTATTTATATTTTGATTCAGAGCTGAGACCACAGGCCAAGTTTTAGCCTAGAAAGAATTTTTTTTAACAGCCAAGCTATAAACTGGTTCAAACTGTTTTAGAATGAAAGTGCTGACCCAACTAACAGTGACACTGAATGGATTTATGTTTCCCCTAACATAAAAGACTGCATGTACTTCACAACAATGTCCTGTGACTTACATAGTTCATTACCACTAAGAAGGCAGATTGCCCACTGGGTGTGTATGCACAGAGGACAAAAATGTGCACACAAATTCAAGTTCAATTAAGTGGACACGTCCATTACGTTCAAAATTAAAATGGAATCAAGAATCAGGAAGGACTTTGGAATAAGGACTGACCTGGCTTATTGTGCAACTTATCCTGTTGTTCCTTCATATTGCAGCACATATGGTATGTAAGAATCTCCCACTGTTTTAATTCTGTCACATAAGGAACCTTATGAGCCGCAATACTTGGGCACAGCAGGCTGAGTTAAGAAACAGCAACACTGCCAACCTGAAATACAGCAAGGCTATTACCGCTCTTCTAATAGAGAGAGACAACCCCAATGTGGGGATTTTTTACATGTAGGTTTATATGTAGTACACCATGTAATATAATCTATTTAACATGTTTAAAATGTTATACCTCTTTCTTACAGCTTCTCGCCAAGATTTTTAGATGTACTAGAGATTGGATCCCCAACCTGAGTCACCTTAAAGAGACCCAGCTTTCAGAATGCCCAAATCCCCACCCTTAGTCAGGCCCCTTTAAAATATGCCCCAAGCTGGACATGCAAAAGCAAAGACACCCAACATCACTCATCATTTCTGAAAATCTTGGCTTCTGTCAATAGGTGCGTACATCTGTATTTGAGATGAGGATTTATATCTCCTTGGTAAGGAGTAAAGACTCAAGTTTTAGCTAATAAGATCTTTAATCCTGAACTGTACATTGAAATACAAATTTGGTCTGGTTAAAACAAAGGAGAGATTGAAAGGTGATGTCATTATTAATGAGCCCCCAACTTGAAAATCCACACTTCTGTCTGAAAAATATGTACCCACTATTGTTACCAGTAGTACTACTGTTGCAACCTGGAGATCATCATAAATGAAAGATCAGAGGAGGGAAATTCTCACTTTCCATTTTATATTTAAAAGACAGCGAACAATCAAATGTACTGTCAAATACATGTTCCATTTCAGAGTTTCCTCTGTAGAGTCAAATTACAAAGTTTCCCTTGTTTGGGTGGTTCTTTCACACAGCTCTAGGGGAGAAAAAAAATATGAAATTTTTTGTATCTTTACATTCACAATTATTAGGGAAAATCAGGGGCAGATATAATATCAGGAATTACTCTTAAGCCATTTTTTAAAAGTGACTAGCTTTTAAGTTCACTATGTCCCTTTAACATCTTAGTCTTCCTGAAATTCCTTTTACAAAAATTTAATTTAATTTGCACCACCTATACTCTTTTTGTATTTCTCCTAGCTTGGGAAATGAAGATAACCTAGAAAAAAAATGAAAGTGAAACTGACTAGTCAAATTCTACTCTAGCACAATCCTGCAATGTTTGTATTGTAAAGACTTCAATATGTTGTTTCCTTGACATCTTTCTATTAGCATTTTACTGCAAACACAAATCTAATTTTAGGGCAGAAGTTGAACTGTGAGTGTCCCTTTAAGATACAACAGCACTTTATATCACATTTTACTAAAATAGTGATAACATCAACTTCCCACTTGTGCATGGTGGCCAAAATATCCACCATACACTCAAGACACACCCTCTGGTGATGTTCTACCCATTTCCTATCAGATTTTGACATGCAACCCCCATTAATTAGTACATTACTTGACAAGTAGCATTGATGTGCCATTTCAGTCCTCATTTCTTTGGATTAGCATATTACCACTGATCTCGATGGAGACCATTCGTTTTCAACAGCCTGGACAAGGGACCTTTCTGCAGAGAGTAGATTTCCTGCTGCTGTATCAACAAGCATATGCACAATCGAACAGTGGCTCTCCTGCATATGTTCAGTTGAAATTAGAAGTTATAATTGACAGTGACCTTTCAGGTCTCAATCCTCAAACAGGAGAGTAATCACAAGGAAACTATTTATGTGGGTAATGGGGAAATGTGGAGTCCAGCAATGGTAATGTATCTTAAAAGCCTTATGCTCAGAAGTAATATGCTATTCCCAAAAAGATTCAAAGGTGAGCCACTGTAAAAGGATTCTAACCTTAGGTGAACGATACTGGAGGATTCTAAAGACTACTTTTGTTGAAGGAAGTTCAACCTCTTAGTTATTTAAAGAAAGGCCAAGGACTTTGTTTGCTGTCTGATAACATCATGGCCTCCCCAGTTCTCACTACTTATTAGTCTAGTCCATCGATTTCAGCTCCAGCACTTCTTATAGAAACAAAAGGCAATTTACATGCTCGTACAACTGGTGAGCTTCAGAGGGTTTCTGCAATTCAGCAGAAACAAATTTATACCAGAGCTGTGCACACTTCCAGATTTCCAATCCCTAACTAAGCCTCTATTTGTCTTCTAATACTAATGCCCAAATACCATGAGCCTAATTTCATTTGCTGCACCTTCTGTATTATTCCAGATTTTACTATAACATGTATTGCAATTTGCCAGCCTTGCTTTTTTCATACAAATTATTTTGCTCTGAATACAGCTAGTCACAAAATGATATAGGGTAGAGGTCCTTCAAGAAGCAGAAATACATGCTTAAAAGAGAAATGAATGCTCAAGAACCTATGAAATAGATTTTATTTGTTCCGATGTATTTTCTGTGTGGTTCCTGTGCCCCAGATTTACCTGCAGCCATTTGGTATTATGCATTAGGACAGAAAGGTGGGGGAAAGGTGTACACACTATTTCCAGATCTATTTATAGATGCTTTGAATTAAAAATGGACTGCTACTTTCCAGCCTTGAGAATAAGCTAAGCAAGGTAGATAAGGCTGTTTTTTTAAAAAAGACAGACCATTGTGTAACTTGTAGGCCATCTTATTTGACAGCTGTTTCCTAAGTGGTAGCAACACCTGCTAAGTCATGCAGTAACTGTCATTTACTTAACTGAAAGTGCTGCATGAAGATCACTCAGTAAGTTTTCCAGTTGTCTTGTTTCTATTCATTTTATAACCAAATGGACTGTTGCTCTTCCTTTCCTGGCTTAACAGGATATGATGCAAAATGAGGACATAGGAACCAATAGTGCAACCATGAAGGTGTATTTGTGCTGTAGGTAAAGATGGGAGTTGATGTTCTTCTGCCCAACCCAGACTACCTTCCAGTCAATCACTCTCTCTCTCAATGCATCGAATCCCCTCTAGCTTTCTCTCTCTGATTTCCTCCTCCAGAAGTGGGTCCTTATTTCTGTTACCATTGTCTGAAGTAGGTGCTATCATCCCCAGAACCCTTACCAACAGTTCTAGCCATGCGTCAAAGAAGGCTCTCAGTATCCAGTGTAAAGAATCCTGGGGTGCATCAGATACAAAAGGCTCCTGCTGCACTGCACATAACTGAACAGAATATTAAAAACAGTTTGGAGCAGGAACCAGATGGGAATAAACTTAGCAGGCAGAATTCAAGACTGCTCTGTTGGTAAGAGACTACGGCAGTCACAAGCACTAGTGCAGAGCTCATGATGTCTGGTGCCATATAACCATGTGTCTAATGTATATACAAGGCTTCCTCTTGAGACCATTCCTATAGAGTATTGTACTATTGAAGGGTCAAATACCAGCTTTAATATCCACATTTGGGTCAATTCAAACTAAAGGCAAAATAGATTCCTTAAATATACCCAAAATATTTATAATATTTATTCAGAATTTTACCTCAGATCTTAAATTTAATGACAACATACCAAGGTTTGTTTTATTTTTGGCCTCCACACAGAGTCCCTTTTGCTACGAGAGAGAAAAGGAGGAGAAAAGACTCATTTATGGAAAGAATGATGGTTTTAGTGATGTAGTCTCATGATGAGAGCCAGGAGCAAAAGACAGCCCGTTGTATTGGTATTGTTTTCATGTTTAGGTAAAGAAAATGGCGTATGTTCAGAGACACATTCATAGCTTCCATTGACCTAAGTGGGAGCTATGGATGCTCAGCTCTGCTGAAAGTCTGGCCACTTACTGTGATTCCTAAATGTGGGTTTGAGTGCCTAAATTTAGACAACCAAGTTCAAAAATCTAGGCCCAACTGACTAAGCTGAAAAATGTGCCACATGACATTAGGGAAAGAAAAACAATCTATTTTAAAGAATAATCTATTAGATCATGTTAGCTCAAGGATCAAAGCCACCCCAAATGAAAGGTGGAAGAAAGCGGATGCACATGTATATGTAGAGGCCTTTGCCCTGCACTTTCCAGTGTGCCAACTGTATAGCCCATTTGGTTGTTTAATTTTCCAATTTCAAAAGAATGAGAAAAATGTGGAGAGCTACATTCAATCCAAGTAAGTTTATTATGGTGTACTTGTATTGTGGTAGCATCCACAATATGCTAAACACTGTCTATGTATCTGGGAAGACGGTCCTTGAAGAGTTTACAAAGCTACAGTGGTTAGTATCATAACTGCTTGAGCTACAGTTGATAGATATGGGCCTCAAGCCTCAAAATCCATGTTTGGATCAAAACACTCCCCAAACTTTGAGGGGTACACAAAATCAACGTTTGGTTTTGGAACTCTCTCTAGCTGTTACCAATTCAATGTGATGAAATTTAATTTGTGTAATCAAACACTCTCAAAGAGGGGGCCAGTTTGTATGGTTATGAAGAGGTCCCCTGAATTTTGATGGGTGTGCTCTTCCAATGCTGGAGAGAAACAGGAAAAGCAAAGTAGTATACGGGCTGTTTCTGTATGAGTAGTGAACAGCAATAATTTTCTGAGGTTCCAAAGAAGTAGTTCAGCCAAGTAGAGTGAAGTAAAAGACTTACAAGCTGCAAAGGAGAGAAAAAGCATTTCAATCCATTCAGAATTCTTCCACTGTAGTGTTCATCCAAAGGCAGAGGAAACATTAAGAAAGAAGAGACAGCCCGTACGCAGATATTATAATGAAGATGTTCTAAAAGAAGATCAGTGTATATGTATAGGCTTTGTTCAGCTCCTTCTAAAAGCTTCTTGGGCCGGATTTTTAAAAATCTGGGACCTTGTCCTCTGCATTAAAGTACTCACCCTGAAGTTTTCTATCACTCCCAGAAAGTAGCAGCAGAATTGAGTATCCTTCACAGTTTATTTAAAAAATCATTTCTATATCACTAAATTAGCAACTATCCCTCCCTCCCCCCCCCACGACATAGTGTCAAACACTCCCTCAAAATGGAATATACATGATTAGCTGTATGCCTAGGATGACAGCATCACAAAACATTAAATCTAAGATCACGGATTACAGTAATGTATTCACAGAATATAATTTTTAAAAAATTCAACTGGTCTTTAAATAGGCCAATATAACAGACCCTGGAAGAAAGTACAGTATAAAAATCTGACTGAGCAGTTTTTAAGAGTCATAATTAAATTGTGCCTCTATAATGAAATTGCATCCTTCTGAAAAAAGTCAATAGAACTAACTCTTTTTATAACCATCTGTCTCAAGGGTTTCATCTATAAAGTTATTACTTCCTGTATACACATACATATTTTATATAAAGAATCATTTAGTAAAAGCCTTCACATTGCAGCAAAGAGTAAGATCATTTAATAAGGGATCAGACTAGGCCTGACCATTACCAACATCCTTAACAGAGAGAACTGTACATTTCCAGGATGGATGGAAGGCTAGAAAGACTACAGGCTGGAAAGGCTATGACCCCATAAACTAAGAGTCTGCTTCTGAGAAGAAACTACACACCCAGAGTTCCCACTCGACTTCAATGGGAGTGTGGGGTGCTCAGCATTGCCAAAAATTAAGCCTCAAACCCCATTTCAGGAAAGCACTTAAAAATATACTTAAATCCCATTGAAGTCCAGTGGACTTAAGCACATGCTTAAGTAACTGAGGCCTAAACTAGCACATTTGGCATACCATAAAAGAATGGAAGTAAGGTTCAACAGATTATTTGGAGGAAGTAACAGGCCAGTCTCAGTCATACCAACTACAAAAATCAGCTGCAGAGCTACCTCAGCATCAGCTACTTCCCATCTCATTCCCAGCTTTAATTACTGTACAACAAAAGTCTACAATTCAAAGCAGAATTTCAACATTGCAAAATAAATAGATAGGTACCCTCCCTGCAGGTTACCCAGCCAATTGCCATTTAATAAAGGCATTGCAACAAACTGTAAGTAATCAAACATTGATGGAGCTCAGTAATTCAATGACTTGCTGTACTACATCATGTGCCAGCAATGCCCCTCTGCCATGTACATTGGCCAAACCGGACAGTCTCTACGCAAAAGAATAAACGGACACAAATCTGACATCAGGAATCATAACATTCAAAAACCAGTAGGAGAACATTTCAACCTCTCTAATAACTCAGTGACAGACTTAAAGGTAGCAATTTTGCAACAGAAAAACTTCAAAAACAGACTTCAACGAGAAGCTGTTGAACTTGAATTGACATGCAAACTAGATACCATCAACTCAGGGTTAAATAGGGACTGGGAATGGCTTGGCCATTACGTTAATTGAATCTATTTCCCTTAAGTTAACGATCCTCACTCACACCTTTGTGTCAACTGTCCGCAATGGGCCATCTTGTTTATCACTTCAAAAGTTTTTTTCCCCCTGCTGTTATAGTTCCTCTTAATTAATTAGCCTCTTAAAGTTGGTATAGGCACTTCCACCTTATCATGTTTCTCTGACTCTATATATATCTGTTCACTGTATGTTCCATTCCATGCGTCTGATGAATTGGGTTCTAACCCACGAAAGCTTATGCTGAAATAAATTTGTTAGTCTCTAAGGTGCCACAAGTATTTCTTTCTTTCTTATTTTCTTTTTGCTGACACAGACTAACACGGCTACTATACTGTAACAAAACCTAGGTTAAAGTACTGAGTCATTCTGAAATTCCCACCACCACCGGTACAGGGAGATGAAGTGGCTAGCCCAAAGTCAACAGAAGTCTGTCAGAGTCAGACTCCCAGTCCTGATCCTTAGCCAAACGCCCACGGTTCCCCACCCATTCACATTTATCCTCAATCACCCTTATGCTAACCTTGACGTAACGACTTAACGTGATGGACATGATTAAGGTGGCCCTAGCTCAAGTTCAGGCTTCTTAAAACAAAGAAATTAAGCAGCTTTGGGAAATTTTAGTTGTCAAAGTCTGGAGGTATATGACCAAATTATGCTCTTATTACATTGATATATATATGAAATAAATCCATCAACATCAGTGGAGTTAATTACATGGATGTAACAGAACAGAAGGTGGCCAGCAGTCTCTAGATGCCCCCAAATTATTCAATTTAAGTCCTTAAAATCTAGCAATTGTATTTGTTTATTGCAGTGGGAAATAGGATAATAAATTGGGAGATTCTTGACTTTGGCCATCATTGAGTAAAGGGTAAGCCTGTTTCTTATATTGGCCACAAAGATCTTTTTTGTGCTTCCTCAGGCTGCATACACTCCTGCCGCTGGTACTTTCTCCTCTTCCTCATGGGCACTGTTTCAAAAACGTCATGAATTTCCAGGTCTGGTAAGGAACTGTATAGTAAAGAGGAGATAAAGGGGGTTCCAAAGAGGATGGATCTAGACTGTTCTCAGTGGTAGAAGATGACAGAACAAGGAGTAATGGTCTCAAGTTGCAGAGGGGGAGGTTTAGGTTGGATATTAGGAAAAACTTTTTCACTAGTAGGGTGGTGAAGCACTGGAATGGGTTACCTAGGGAGGTGGTGGAATCTCCTTCCTTAGAGGTTTTTAAGGTCAGGCTTGACAAAGCCCTGGCTGGGATGATTTAGTTGGGGTTGGTCCTGCTTTGAGCAGGGGGTTGGACTAGATGACCTCCTGAGGTCCCTTCCAACCCTGAGATTCTATGATTCTATTATTCTATCCCTTAAAATACAAAAGCAGTGGTCACCTAACTTTCCCACCTGCCATATTAAGCAGATATAGGCCATCCTTTGTTCCTTATCGAAGCTGACATTGTTTTTTCTTCCATGTGCAAGCCAACATGGCACTACCAGCAGGGAGTCTCTCAGATGGATACATTTCACTCTTACTTCTCTCCTTGTAGAAGTGGAGTGTGTCTCCCCCATAGTTTTTAAAAATACAGCTCCCATTAATTATTGAAGGTAATTTACTATTCCACTAACCCCCAGACTGACACACTGCGATACATTTAATTTCTTCTGAAAAATACCAACAGAAGAGCCAGTGCAGGGTCATGTAATCCCTTGTAGATTATGGAAAAGGCTGAGTGAGGATTTATTTGGATATGGCCAAAAAGATTCTGTTAAGAGCTATTCTAAATTCATGGAGATGTTATTACTACCAGACAAAAGCAGAGACAATGATCTATATAAAAATTACAATATGTACAAAATGGAATATCAGACGTTCTGATTATTGACAATAGACCTCAATTGTCAAATGCAGTTTCAAGAATTTGCCAAGTTCTATTAGTCCAAACACATCTCTTCATATCACAATATCCACAAGGTATTGAATAACCAGTCCAGCTGGGAATGGACAATTATAGCTAGAAACCAAAATAAAAAACCCATACACGTGGCAAAACTAATGGTATTGTGGGAACAGGACAAAAAGGAAAAAAATACATGAGATATTTGTCCAGATTTACTTGAAATACTTGATCTCAGATACTTGTTGATACAGTAATGAAAAATAGGTGAGGAATCTATTATTCAAAGAACAGAGATGAATCTCTGTCTCAGGGCCAGCAGATTCATTAAAAACACTAGACTTGCCAAAATGACCAAATCCAATTAGCACCAAACTGAAATCACAAGTAATCTGCTTGAATGAGTCATGTTTATCGCCATGTCTGGAGGAAGCCAGCCAGCTAGAGAGTACTCAAATAAAGCATAATTGATCAATTAAGTGACTGAAATATTTCAAGATATGCTGATCATGTGTTTTACTTCAATATTAAGTGTTGGAGTGGAATTAAATTAGTTAAATATACATGTGTATTTCAGATTACGGTAGCCTTGGCTCAAATAGCAACATTCTTCAAGCCTTGCTAATAGGTTGTTCTGCTCCATGTAACATGGCTTGTTGGCCTAATGCTGCAAGGTCGTTTAGTTTTCCCAACACCGATCACGTTTCAGGAGGCGTGTTAATGGAATAGCTGAATATTGTAGCCCGTATGTTCACTGAAGACATAACATACTTGGCATCCGACACTCAAACTATTTTGGTCTTAGGAGAAGCCATAGAAACAAGCATGTTTGATTTTATCGGAGGAAACCAAAAGGCTCAAGGTGTTTGATTTTGTGGTTTCATATTATTTGTCACCTTGTATTCAAGTCATATTGGTGTGGTACTGTGCAGCCTGGGCTCTGTTTACTCTGATCACATCATTTGTTGCAGAATCCACAACTTGCTGTAGAATTGTACTCCGGAATGTAACCCATCATTTTTTACTATTTTTTGTTTTTTGGACCAGGACCAGATTGTGGTAGATGTTACACAAACAATAAAAAGCAATCCCTGCCTCAAAGAGTTTACAATCCAAGTATAAAACAAGAACAGAAGGAGGGGTAAAAAAGCAATGAGACTATATTGGTCAGCATGATACACAATGGTCTTTAAAAAATAAAAAAAGTTATGTTTCTAACCTTATGATTGCAAAGAAAACCTTGAATACATGAACACAGTGTAAACCAATGTACCTTCCTGAGCTCACAGGCACCCTGAAACAACAGCTCTGCTAGGTGTGAACTGCTGCATTAACCTCAGTGCATTTTCTACAACAGAGAAGTCATCTTTAAATGTCACCATTGTTAACTATTGCACTACTGCGGATTTTAAACAGAATCAACCAATGTGTTTGCCATGCAATCCCAGAGTGCCTCCAGTGACTCTCCAAGTGCCAAAAAGGCACCAACTGTCCCCTGCGCAACTGCCACAAGACTCCAATTTCCTCCCCCATAATTTCCACAAGGCAGCTATGCATTGTCCACACAAAAGATTTGACACATGGAAAACTGTAAAGTGAAGGAACAGCATAAGACATTATTTTAACAAACACTGCGCATGGGCTGAACCTTGCATCTTCATGTTTAATTCATTCAAAACATCCCTTTTTAATTTAAAACAAGCAGCCACAGAATTTTCAGTTTGCTACATCAGAGTGCTGCAGAATTTAGGAAACCTGCTACACAACGGAGGTCCAGCTTGCCTTCAGCTATGCAAGACGTTGGCTACAGTACTGGATGTTTCAGGTTACGGGATCATTTTCTTTTGTCAGCTTCCAATAAAAGGGCCCTTTGCACCAAATTAAACATTGCAAAAATGTATTGCAAAAAGTCAGTCTGCCCCAGACCAGAGATCTTAATCACACCATTGTTCACAACTGGAAGCAAGGGTTCTGACAAACTCCTTCTTTTCAGAGGATTTTAATAGAAATGGATTTTACAAGAAAACCTTTCTGGAAAAAAAAATATTTTTTCTGGTGTTTAACAATAAACTAAAACAACAGCCAGAAATTGGCACATTCCTTTTGCATACTAAATTACAAACTTCCATATTGGTTTGTTTAGTTCATAGACTTTAAGGTCAGAAGGGACCATTATGATCATCTAGTCTGACCTCCTGCACAATGCAGGCCACAGATTCTCACCCACCCACTCCTGGAATAATCCTCTCACCTATGTCTCAGCTATTGAAGTCCTCAAATCATGGTTTAAAGACTTCAAGATGCAGAGAATCCTCCAGCAAGTGACCCATGCCCCATGCTGCAGAGGAAGGCGAAAAACCTCCAGGGCCTCTGCCAATCTACCCTGGAGGAAAATTCCTTCCCGACCCCAAATATGGCGATCAGCTGAACCCTGAGCATGTGGGCAAGACTCACCAGCCAAACACCCAGGAAAAAGTTCTCTGTAGTTGTGCATTTCTCCCCAACAACTATTGTTTAATAATTTCACAACATTAGCCAAAGCTTTCAAACCTTGATGCCTAATATTAGACACCTATATCTGTATTTGAACTCCTAAATAGAAATGGCCTGGTTTTCAGAGGTGCTGAACACCCACAATTCCCAATATGGGTCAGATCCAAAGAATGTTCACAATTCGTTGGGAAAAATAGAGCTGGTCAGAAAAATTCCAATGAAACAGTTTTTTGTCTATTTGCTGATTTGTCAAAATCAAAAGGTTCCACAGAGACCTCTGGAAACCAGACAGGGTTCCAGGCCAGCTTCCATTTATGGCCAAACCACCTCTCTAATACTTAATATACAATCCAAATGTCTAGCTGAAGCAATATTTAAGATAACAAGAGCCTCAATGCTTCGGGACAATTCCATCTTCACAAGTATTCTATTCATATTGTGTCCCTTCCGTATATCCTGCGTCCCCATTTATTGACGCATCTATATGCCAATCTTATCTTTCAGATGTCTGAAATTGGGCACCCAAAAATCACTAGTCACTTTTGAAAATATAAGGCTTGGGTCCAGGCGGCAGCCAGAGCTGAACAGGAAGATGTGGGATGCAGCACTGGGGAAGGACAGAGATGTGGCAGCGGCCCTGCCCACTCCCTTTGCTTCCCCCAGTGTGCACTTCTCTTGTCCCGCCACCCCACCCCACCCCACCCCGGCAGCACCCCCGCCACCATCCCCACCAGCTCCCACCTTGCACAGGTGAGTAGCTGGCGCACGGTGCGCTTCCCCCCTCCCCCTCCACGCACCTGATGTGCCCCCTGCACAGCGCCTGGGGAATCCCTTAGGGAAGGGGGTCCCTGCTCAGCCCTGGCAGGAGGATCCCTGCTCCCCCAGGTGACAGACCTCCGCTGGCCCCCTGGCAGGGGAAGCGGACTGCGAGCAGCATTTTCACTGTACATGGGTGAGCAGCGGGGGAGGTGGGGAAGGGGCTTGGAGGACCAGCCTCGTGCCCAGGCAGCCAGTGGGAGGGCTCAGACCAGGACCGTGAGGAAGGGGGGTACAGGCAGGTGGGCGGGCTCAGACGCCAGTGGGGAGGGGGATCTCAGGCTGGTCCCACATGGGCGGGAGGCAGGAAAGGCTTAGGCCAGCCCCACATGCGGGGGAGGAGGGAGGGCGAGGGTAGCCTCGGGCAGCCCATGTGCCAGAGGGGCTGTCTGGGGGGTGCCACAGGGAGGCTGGGGGACCTCAGCCCAGGCCTGTGGGTGGGAGGCAGGGAGGGCTGGGGCGGGCCGTGCAGAGGGGGAGGGCCAGGGGTGCACCGTTTTCCCTTTGGGAAAATATGGTCACCCTCTATTTACCTCCAGTTTAAGCACCAAGATCAACACTTCCCACACTGGGAGCCTAAAGTTAGATATGATTCATGTGCATAAAGCTGAGCCAATATTTCCAAATGTGGATGCCTAATAGCCTCAAACTGCTTTAGTGCAAATTAAAGAAGTGAGCCAATTTATAGGAATGAGAAATAGGACCATTTTAGAAGCCCCCTAACCCAAACACATAATTTGCATTTGTCCCAAGTACTACTTGGAGATTCATAGATTCATAGATTCTAGGGCTGGAAGGGACCTCGAGAGGTCATCGAGTCCAGCCCCCTGCCCTCATGGCAGGACCAATTACTGTCTAGACCATCCCTGATAGACATTTATCTAACCTATTCTTAAATATCTCCAGAGATGGAGATTCCACAACTGCCCTGGGCAGTTTATTCCAGTGTTTAACCCCCCTGACAGTTAGGCACTTTTTCCTAATGTCCAACCTAAACCTCCCTTGCTGCAGTTTAAGCCCATTGCTTCTTGTTCTATCCTCAGATGCTAAGATGAACAAGTTTTCTCCCTCCTCCTTATGACACCCTTTTAGATACCTGAAGACCGCTATCATGTCCCCTCTCAGTCTTCTCTTTTCCAAACTAAACAAACCCAATTCCTTCAGCCTTCCTTCACAGGTCATGTTCTCTAGACCCTTAATCATTCTTGTTGCTCTTCTCTGGACCCTCTCCAATTTCTCCACATCTTTCTTGAAATGCGGTGCCCAGAACTGGACACAATACTCCAGTTGAGGCCTAACCAGCGCAGAGTAGAGCGGAAGAATGACTTCTCGTGTCTTGCTCACCACACACCTGTTAATGCAGCCCAGAATCATGTTTGCTTTTTTTGCAACAGCATCACATTGTTGACTCATATTTAGCTTGTGGTCCACTATAACCCCTAGATCCCTTTCTGCCGTACTCCTTCCTAGACAGTCTCCTCCCATTCTGTATGTGTGAAACTGATTGTTCCTACCTAAGTGGAGCACTTTGCATTTGTCCTTATTAAACTTCATCCTGTTTACCTCTGACCATTTCTCCAATTTGTCCAAATCATTTTGAATTATGACCCTATCCTCCAAAGCAGTTGCAATCCCTCCCAGTTTGGTATCATCTGCAAACTTAATAAGCGTACTTTCTATGCCAATATCCAAGTCATTGATGAAGATATTGAACAGAGCCGGTCCCAAAACAGACCCTTGCGGAACCCCACTCGTTATACCTTTCCAGCAGGATTGGGAACCATTTATAACTACTCTCTGAGTACGGTTATCCAGCCAGTTGCGCACCCACCTTATAGTAGCTCCATCTAAGTTGTATTTCCCTAGTTTATTGATAAGAATATCATGCGAGACCGTATCAAATGCCTTACTAAAGTCTAGGTATACCACATCCACCGCTTCTCCCTTATCCACAAGACTCGTTATCCTATCAAACAAACCTATCAGATTGGTTTGACATGATTTGTTCTTTACAAATCCATGCTGGTTATTCCCTATCACCTTACCACCTTCCAAGTGTTTGCAGATGATTTCCTTAATTACTTGCTCCATTATTTTCCCTGGCACAGAAGTTAAACTAACTGGTCTGTAGTTTCCTGGGTTGTTTTTATTTCCCTTTTTATAGATGGGCACTATATTTGCCCTTTTCCAGTCTTCTGGAATCTCTCCTGTCTCCCATGATTTACCAAAGATAATAGCTAGAGGCTCAGATACCTCCTCTATTAGCTCCTTGAGTATTCTAGGATGCATTTCATCAGGTCCTGGTGACTTGCAGGCATCTAACTTATCTACGTGATTTTTAACTTGTTCTTTTTTTATTTTATCTTCTAAACCTTCCCCCTTCCCATTTGCATTCACTATGTTAGGCATTCCCTCAGACTTCTCGGTGAAGACCGAAACAAAGAAGTCATTAAGCATCTCTGCCATTTCCAAGTTTCCTGTTACTGTTTCTCCCTCCTCACTGAGTAGTGGGCCTACCCTGTCCTTGGTCTTCCTCTTGCTTCTAATGTATCGATAAAAAGTTTTCTTGTTTCCCTTTATTCCTGCAGCTAGTTTGAGCTCATTTTGTGCCTTTGCCTTTCTAATCTTGCCCCTGCATTCCCGTGTTGTTTGCCTATAGTCATCCTTTGTAATTTGTCCTAGTTTCCATTTTTTATATGACTCCTTTTTATTTTTTAGATCTTGCAAGATCTCGTGGTTAAGCCAAGGTGGTCTTTTGCCACATTTTCTCTCTTTCCTACCCAGCGGAATAGTTTGCTTTTGGGCCCTTAATAGTGTCCCTTTGAAATACTGCCAGCTCTCCTCAGTTGTTTTTCCCCTCAGTCTTGATTCCCATGGGACCTTACCTATCAGCTCTCTGAGCTTACCAAAATCCGCTTTCCTGAAATCCATTGTCTCTATTTTGCTGTACTCCCTTCTACCCTTCCTTAGAATTGTGAACTCTATGATTTCATGATCACTTTCGCCCAAGCTGCCTTCTACTTTCAAGTTCTCAACGAGTTCCTCCCTATTTGTTAAAATCAAGATTCTAAGAAGGGTGTTTCTAATCTTGGCGGCACTGGCAGTAACTCCATAGTGTTGTACAATTTGCATTTAAAACAGGACAAAAATCCCTTGTATTTAAGTGATTGCATTACTCTCCAAATGTGACCCACTAACTTCATAGGGCAATTTTCATCCTGCTAGGATAACTGCTTCTAACTTTTTCAGGTGAAAATTTTTTAAATGTTTCTTTTTGGAAAATTTGCCTTGTTTCCTCATATTGCTTTAGGGGGGTTACTAACTAAACCATCGTAATCCTCTGAAACTCCAAAAATCTCTCTCTCTGCCCTCCATTGCCCCCCCTCCCACCCTCACCCCTAAAATAACTATTGGGCATAAACTACTTTTGAAGTGCTAAAATTAGATGCATTGGGAGTTATTCCCCTTATTCAGGATAACCCAACTGTCACCATCAAGTTCCATCATCTACTCCCATTCTCGCCTGCCACTTCTCAGAGAGACAATGGGCAGGTGGGGGAAAGGAATGAGATTGGGCAGCAGAAGATTTGTAGGTGAGGACTGTGCGCGAGGCCTATGGTTTGCCTGTGGATGTCTGCTGTGGCCTCTGCTTCATTAGATCAGAGTTCCTCTTCACTTCCCACCTTTGCAATTTAAGTCCCAATTCTTCCCCATGCACCACCTCACAACCCTGCTGTGGTGTTTAGATGTTGTTTGTAATTATTAGAACTGGGAGCTCTGGCTGCTGGGAGTCTGAAAGGACAGGAAACAGGAAGGAGGGGGGAGGGAGTTGAGAGGCTGGGAGAGCTAAAGGGGGTGCAGCAGCAGCTTGGTAAAGAGGTTTCCACTTTAAAATAAAGATCTGTTGCAGTTTGTTAGTACCTTGCCTGACTGATACAACACCTGCTCCCCACTCTGCTTCATACCACATCCCTACTTATCCTTCTCCAATCATCACCAAGCAGCCCTGGGGTGCACAGCCATGTAAAGGGGGAGACAGAGGGACTGTGTGGGAACGTGGAGTTGTACTTTGATGATCCTCAGGGGGATTGTCAGAATGCAATTACTCTCCCCTTGGCTTCTTCACAGCCCAAACCTATCTCAGCTCAAGTCTCCCCCCATCCAAGTCCAAAGTTCAATATTGCCTCACAACCCTGCTGTCTAGCGTACCCCATACACATCCCCACTCCTCGTTCTGCTCCTCCACTCACATTTGGGGCAGGAACCATCTTTCCAGTGTGTGCATATATACACTCAGTACCAACATAGTAGGGCTCTATTCCCTTACTGTAACCTCTAGGGGCTACCACAATTCAAATTAGTAAATAGGATTTCCCAGTCCTCATCATGGCTCCCCTATTACTTTCTGCTTTTAAGCACTGATCCAGATAGAGCACTGAAGGGGGAGTCAAGAGCCTGGGTTCTATTCCCAACTCTATCACTGACCTGCATCAACCTTTACCAGGTCACCTCACCGCTCCATGCCTCAGTTTCCCTATAATGTTACTTGGTTTAAATAAATAAATATGCCTATCTCATAGAACTGGAAGGACCTTGAAAGGTCATCGAATCCAGTCCCCTGCCTTCACTAGCAGGACCAAGTATTGTCCCCTGACAGATTTTTGCCCCAGATCCCTAAACGGCCCCCTCAAGAATTGAACTCACAACCCTGGGTTTAGCAGGCCAATGCTTAAACCACTGAGCTATCCCTTCCCTCCACTTTACAAAGGTAGGTAATACATGAAAACTGTTATATAAGAGCTACTGACGTCTTAAAAAAAAAGACCTATTTCTATCTGAAAGACCCACATAATTCTATTCATTTAAAAAAATCCCTTGTTTTCTAACCACACCACATGGTCAGAGTTAAAGGTTGCACATTTTGACCCCACTTCTGATAACACCTCTCTATGGAGTATGCATAGCTATCGATGCAAGCACCGTGTTCTGTGAGAATGGGCCTAGGAACAATGTAATCTGCTACTTACAATCCAAATATTATGTTGCATTGGTTTATTATTACTGTGCATATTTAGCAATCAAATTTACTCTAGTCATGATAAAATCTAATTAAGCACTTTCCATGCTAGTAGTATTGCATTAATGATGCAAGTCACAATATGGAGACACATAGCAGCTCAAGGTTTTCAGATGCTTCTGTAAAGTTGCCTTTGGAGTTGAGCTTTTTCCTACTTGTTCTTGGCCCACAGGCAAATCTGTGCATCCAAATTTCAATTTAAAACTGCAAATACACACGTTTCAGTCAGCTTTTAGTTCTACACTAGAAAAGGGGGATGTTTTCACAAGTTAAGAAAGCTCAGGTGGATAAGTCAAACTGTTACATTCCACTAGCCCTTACTCAGGACTATGGACATAAGGAGGCTGAAGTGATTTTGTTCAGATATGAAGCTGAGAATAAACTATGACACATCCACAGTAAGCTGCTTTCCCTATGTTTCCAGAAATCAAGTTGAGAGGTTGTGAACAGTGCTATGCTGTATAGATATTTATACCTAGAATCATAGAATATCAGGGTTGGAAGGGAGCTTAGAAAGTTATCTAGTCCAACCCCCTGCTCAAAGCAGGACCAATCCCCAATTTTTACCCCAGATCCCTAAATGGCCCCCTCAAGGACTGAACTCACAACCCTGGGTTTAGCAGGCCACTGCTCAAACCACTGAGCTATCCTTCCCCCCATACATTAGTAGAAGTTCACAACACTATTAAAAAGGCATTTGTTTCAGAATGATCATTTGAATACAGGCAGAGTTATATGAAGAAGTTCAGACGCGCTTCAAGATTCCTTCTTTTTTAAATTCCATAAAGGGTCACACAAGTTAGGAAATTCAAAGTTTTGCATATAACAGCTTTTTTCCTGCATAGGGTGTTGAGTTGTAGCTACTCCATACTTGCAATACGGCAGAATCATTTTGAAAACTAGACATTTTAAACTTTCCTCCATTTATGTAATTAAAATCTCAACAGTACAGATGTAGCAATGCAACACAAATTACCCCAATTTCAAGGACAACATCAACAACAGTCACAGTTTGTACTAATGGGTCTTTGCACAGCTCCACAGACCAATTTGGGAAGAACTACAACATTTACTGCACTGACCACAGAGTCATTTGCCTGGTTGTGTTGCTTAAGCTGCATGTTATTTCCTTACCTGACGCTGCACTTCCAACTGAGAAGCACAGCTTTGTGCAAACTCATGGACACCCACCCTTATGGCATGGCACCATGCAATATGATCAATCATCAGTTGCTCAAAGATCAAACCAGAAATATTTGTCTTGTGCAGCTTTTGTTTCAGGATATCGTTGAAGCATTTCATCTGCCCTCCGTGCTTACAGTTGCCAGATCTTAATTTGGAATATAGAATTTGTTTGGACAGACAGGTCTCAGGCATATGAATTACATGTCCAGGCAAATCAAATCAAATGAATCTCAATACTGACTGAACCAGCTTTGACCAAGACTTCCGTGTTGGCCACCCGGTCCCGCCACTTGATGCCCAGCAGTTGTAGGTGTCACAAATGGAAACTGTCAAGCCTTTTAATGTGTGGTTGATAATAGGTCCATGTTTCACAACCACAGAGCAATGCCATGACAACAGCAGCATTATACGCTTTGAGTTTTGTTTATAGGCAGATTTGATATTGCGTCCAGATTTGGTGATAAAGGCGACCATATGCAGTGCTGACTTTCTTAATGAACATATCGACTTCATAAGTGATTGGAGTACTTGTGGCACCTTAGAGACTAACAAATTTAGTTCAGTGTTTTACATGCTGCCAAGATAAGGAAACAGTTTGACTGCTTGGAATGTGGTAACTTCCAAACTTATTGATACATCTTGTAAGATTGTTGAGGAGCTGGCTGGTACAAAGCCTCCATTTTTGTTCAACTGATGGTAAGGAAAAGTTACAAGCCGCCACAGCAAAGCAGTTTGTAATATCTTTAGCGCTGCTTCAGAATGTGCCACCAACAGGAAACCATCAGTGTAGAGCAGTTCTTGGATCAACACTTCAATCACCTTGGTAGTCACACATAGACGAGAGAGATTAAAAAGCTTGCCAGTGCAAAAGCATATAAAGATGTCATTTGAAGAGCCATGGAGGGGCTTCTTCTAGCATTGCATTGAAGAATAGACCAAAAAGGCTAGCAGTAAGGACACATCCTTACTTCACCCCATTCGTGACTGGAAATGGATCTGCTAGATCACCATCGACACTAACACTTTCAACTATGCCTTTGTGCAATTGCTGAGTGATGTTAATAAATGTGTGTGGACACTCAAATTTAGCAAGCAATTTCCAGAGGGCAGTGCAGTGGACCATGTTCAAAGCTTAGTTAGATCAAGAAGCACAATGTACAAAGTTTGATGCTATTTGTGACATTTTTCCTGTAATTGTCCAGTGACGAAAATTATGTCAACAATGCTCCGCTAAGCGCAAAAGCTGCCCTATAACTCTGATTTGGGCCAGGAGCTGGTTCAAGAGGATCTGTGCAAGAATCCTACTGGCCACAGAGAGCAAGGACATGCTGCGGTAATTATCACAATAGCTTTTTGAGCCTTTGTGCTTATAGATAGTGACCATGTTGGCATCTATCAGTTGTTGCGGTAAGACTTCTTGAAGCCAGACATGTGAGAAGAATTCAAAAAGCTTGTCAATGACAAAATTTCCTCTGTGTTTAAAAACTTCAGCTGGAATGGCATC
Organism: Macrochelys suwanniensis; assembly: GCA_033296515.1. Taxonomy (NCBI): domain Eukaryota; kingdom Metazoa; phylum Chordata; order Testudines; family Chelydridae; genus Macrochelys; species Macrochelys suwanniensis. Next base: position 131,209,152 of record CM065776.1, on the reverse strand, counting down.
AGGACCAGGAGGCTGGCTAGTTTTCATTGCTTGGACAGCCTTCAGCACCTCAGCTCATGTGGAGGGATCAGCAAGTGCATTATATATATCCACAGCAATCAGTGTAGTATTGCTATGGATGTGCCACACGGCTGCTAGAAGAGTTGCTTTACCATGTAGCTATAGAACAAGGAACTGAAATTTCTGTTGCAATGCATTGGCTCAACCCTGGGAACCTGGATAAATTGCTTTAAGGAGCAGCAGGAATGTTACTGTATGTTTTCACATACCCTCCCCACTCCCAATTTGAATGTCCATTTTAAAAGCTTTGACCTGTATGTAAGTGAGCAGTCCATATATGTTGAATTAGAGAATAGTATTGGTAGAGCTGGAAAGAAGCAAATCATGCTTGGAAACCCCAACTCCCATGCAGTTAAATATGAACAGCCACAGGTTATAAAGGTCTATGCTTTTAAAACGTGCAGCTGTGAAGTTTCAAATTAACTTTCTGAGAAGATCTATTCAGCTCTAAGCCAAGGGTCAACTTATGGAACCTCTAAATCTCTTCTTCCCCTTTGACTTTATATAAAAGTAGAAGTGTTGTAAGCATGACACAAGAAGTAATTCTTCTACTCTACTCCGCGCTGATTAGGCCTCATCTGGAGTACTGTGTGCAGTTCTGGGCACCACATTTCAAGAAAGATATGGACAAATTGGAGAAAGTCCAGAGGAGAGCAACAAAAATGATTTATGGTCTAGAAAATATGACCTCTGAGGAAAAATTGAAGAAATTGGGTTTGTTTAGTCTGGAGAAGAGAAAGCTGAGGGGAGACATGATAACAGTTTTCACATACATAAAAAGTTGTTACAAGGAGGAGGAGAAAAATTGTTCTCCTTAACCTCTGAGAATAGGTCAAGAAGCAATGGGCTTAAATTGCAGCAAGGGAGGTTTTAGTTGGACATTAGGAAAAAATTCCTAACTGTTAGGGTGGTTAAGCACTAAAACAAATTGCTAGGGACATTGTTGAATCTCCATCACCAGAGGCTTTTAAGAACAGGTTAGACAAACACCTACCAGGAATGGTCTTGTCATTACATAGTCCTTCCATGAGAGCAGGGGACTGCACTAAATGACCTCTCAAGGTTCCTTCCAGTCCTACTCTTCCATGATTCTATGAAAATTGGGCCTCAAGTTTTGGCATAAAATATATTTCTTTTTACATACAAGTAGAGGGTATTTTTGTATGACTACAAAGACAGTTCATAGAATCATAGAATATCAGGGTTGGAAGGGACCTCAGAAGGTCATCTAGTCCAACCCCCTGCTCAAAGCAGGACTAATCCCCAACTAAATCATCCCAGCCAGGGCTTTGTCAACCCTGACCTTAAAAACCTCTAAGGAAGGAGATTCCACCACCTCCCTAGGTAACCCATTCCAGTGCTTCACCACCCTCCTATTGAAAAAGTTTTTCCTAATATCCAACCTAAACCTCCCCCACTGCAACTTGAGACCATTACTCCTTGTTCTGTCATCTGCTACCACTGAGAACAGTCTAGATCCAACCTCTTTGGATTCTTTCAGGTAGTTGAAAGCAGCTATCAAATCCCCTCTCATTCTTCTCTTCTGCAGGCTAAATAATCCTAGTTCCCTCAGCCTCTCCTCATAAATCATGTGCTCCAACCCCCTAATCATTTTTGTTGCCCTCCGCTGGACTCTTTCCAATTTTTCCACATCCTTCTTGTAGTGTGGGGCCCAAAACTGGACACAGTACTCCAGATGAGGCCTCACCAATGCCAAATAGAGGAGAATAATCACATCCCTCGATCTGCTGGCAATACTCCTACTTATACAGCCCAAAATGCCATTAGCCTACTTGGCAACAAGGGCACGCTGTTGACTTATATGCAGCTTCTCATCCACTGTAACCCCTAGGTCCTTTTCTGCAGAACTGCTGCCTAGCCACTTGGTCCCTAGTCTGTAGCAGTGCATGGGATTCTTCCATCCTAAGTGCAGGACTCTGCACTTGTCTTTTTGAACCTCAGATTTCTTTTGGCCCAATCCTCTCATTTGTCTAGGTTCCTCTGTATCCTATCCCTACCCTCCAGAGTATCTACCACGCCACCCAGTTTAGTGTCAACTGCAAACTTGCTGAGGGTGCAATCCACGCCATCCTCCAGATCATTAATGAAGATATTGAAGAAAACTGGCCCCAGGACCGACCCTTGGGGCACTCTCCTTGATACCGGCTGCCAACTAGACATGGACCCATTGATCACTACCCGTTGAGCCCGATGTTACTGCAAACTTAAATCTGCACAGTTTAAAAAAGACAAGAAATTCATTTCTTGGTTGGACTCCATTAGAAAAAAAACCCCTCAGGGATAAGATTTTCAAAATCACACAACTTTGGCCTAACTCTGCTCCCATCGACTTTAATGGGAGCAGAGTTAGGCCAACACAATGCTTTTGAAAATCCCCTCCTAAGCATTTACTGAGCATATTCGGAACTTACTTTCCAGTTGCCAGCTAGACAGTCAAATTCTTTTTTAAAATTTGAATAGGCTTCAAAAATAAGCACTATTTGCACGTCAAATTTCCAGGTTCATTCATCTGTGTTGTGTAGTGCAAAATATAAAAAAGGGTAGACTTTTTTTTTTTTAACTGAGGGAAAGTTACAAACATCTGGATGAAAAAGTCAGAGACAAGCATAGAGAATGTTGTGCATATCAAAAAGAATTTGTAGAGGTTCTTGAGTAAGTGAGAACATGGAGTTAGGACTGCAAATCAGCTTGTATTATAAATGTGGGGTTTGTTCCATGTGAACTCTATGCGGTTATATTAAAAACACATGCACAATATCACCACAGGATTTTATCACAAGTTTCATGATATCTGGAGTTTTTCTTAAAGACCAGCTCCAGGAGTCATTACAAAATAATCTCAGCTTTCATTTCTAGACCTTATAGTTGCAGACAGAACTTTGAAATCAGGAACCTTAAAAGGTTTTTTAAAAAAACAGAAAAGAAATATATAAGTCTCATGATTTTTAAGCTACTCATGATTCTTGGAGCTGTGACTCTTTTTTGAATGCTTAGGGTTGGCAATGCTGCATGCATATGGGGGAGAGGAGGAAAACATGTGGAACCTTCATAAAAAGTGAATTGGATATATTAATGTTTTTACACAGAGACACTATCACTAACCTGTCATTCAGTAGAATATTGCAAAGCACAAATAATGCGCTAACTAGTCAACTATTTAGAATCCATATGTATAGACTACATATGCCTCTGTTTCTCTTGAGATGAGCACCAAAGTAAAATGAAGCAAGCTAAAGAATTAATTAACCTCTGCATTCAAGAGTCAGATGCAGCCAAGAGCGGCTCTCACAATTGTGCCGCCCCAAGCAGTCGCTGCGGCCCCGCCCCCGACGCAGGCAGACGTTGCGGGGCCCCGTGGCGGCAAGGGAAGAGCGGCGGACCTGCCGCCGAATTGCCACCGCAGCGGGCGAGAATGGGGCAGCAGTCCGAGTCCCGCAGCGGCAATTTGGTGGAGGGAAGAGCGGACCTGCCGCCGAATTGCCGCCGTGGGACTCGGACTGCCACCCCATTCTCGATGCCACCCCAAGCACCAGCAGCCGGCCCTGGCCGCAGCTGGTATCATTTCTAGTCAGTAGAAACAAGCCTGACAAAGAACCTCTGAATAAGGCCACAAAGAAGGGGTGTGAATGGAGAAAAGGAAGCTGAAAAGTGCCCTGTACTTGATATGTTCAAAAGTGTGGAAGGACAAACTTACCAATTTTTCATCCTCAAATTAACATGAGCAGATCTTAAAAGGATGTCACTCTCAAGTGACTCTAATTTCTAGAAAGATAGTAATTTTTTAGTCTTGAATTAGAGATCCTTAAGAAGTCTCTGTGGGGAGCAGAGAACACCAATTGGGTCTTACCATCCCTCACTTTTGTGACATTGATAAAGTAATCTACTAACTAGTTATTGTAAATCACTGCAAGATTGTATACATAATTCATTCTCATCCATCAGTCTTCTGAGTTTAAGAGTCTGTTACTGTATTCCTTTCATTGTTCTGCACTTGCACTGTCTGTTGCTCTCTTAGTTTTCTTGGAGCATTCTAATATATTAGTCATTTGAAATTTACTGCAATGTTAATTGGTTATGGAGCATAAAGGCACCACAATTGAATCTATGGGAACTTGAAATTAGTAGCTTGGTAGGCCATTTTGACAGTTTGTTCCAGACATTCTTCTCCACTCCTCCCCGCCACCTAATAACACTACAATTATTAGTTAATCAGCAAATCTGTTTTGCTACAAGTAGCTGCTTTCTATTGTCTAGATTAGAAAAAAAAAGTTCTGAAATCTGTTCAGAGTACTGTTGCCACTTCTAAATGGCATGTTTGTATTATGTGTTATCCTCTTCACTAGGTAACTAATGTATAAATCAATGTGTTATTACAATGCTGCAACAGAGCAGGGTTTTTCCATATAAGAAAGAGAGGAAAGATTAATTTGTTTTTTGACGTACTCATTTTTATTTATATGGGGGGAAATTTCAGAAGCACTCCAGTCACTATTTAGCCTAAGTCCCAAAGACTTGTGTACCAAAATCTTTAGGACTTAAGTGCTTTTGAACATTTTAGCCATGATTGGTACAGTTCTTCCCACCTGCCTTACTGGTTATGCAAAGCTGAAATACACCCTTTACAAAAGGACACCGTTAAGAATAATTGTGTTGCTTAACTCAAATAGCAAAAGCTGTTAGCAATGCTAAACACACATTTCAGTAATCTGTAACAAAAGGATGCAATTCTGTCATTTTAAGGGAACTGTTTCAAAGGGTGATGATTCAAAATTTAGAAGACTGAATTAGCCCCCAGTATGTTGAATAAGCCCCCAGTATGTTGTTCAAAGTTGGATGCTTTGGAATTGAGGGTGCCCACTACTATAAGCAGCATGTAGGGGAGAAACCTCTGCACAGACAGAGCCCCATTGACTTCACTGAGGTCTGCCCGAACAGAGTAGCTTTACAGGACTGGGGTCCAGTGTCCCTAGTTCAGAAAATAGGAGGATAATAGACTCTGCTCTCAGGAAAGGATGAGTCAGGAGTGGATTACTGGCTTGGGCTCTGTCAATGACATCCCCTTCCAATCAGCACAATAAGGAAGCTGGCTGGCAATAGGGGCACAAGGAGACCCAGAAGACTTGATGTGTCGGGTTGGGTAACTGAATTATGGGCTGTGAATTAGGAATAAGTTCAAAGACACTATAGTTGGCTTTCCTTTACTAAACTCTAGATTTAACAAATTTACCAAAAGGTCACCAGGGTATTGCATACCAACATCTCATATCCACAGATACTGTTCAGGATCCTCAGTTGCTGGAGATATGTTCTGATGAGAGGACTCAAATACCAAAATGCTGTACCTAGATGAAGACCAAGATCTGCTCCCTGCAAGCTAGTTGCCAAATAAAACAAGTTTTACAACTCTAGAGGGTTACTTTCCCATTGTAGAACCCAGGGGTATATTTCAGAGTTATATTGACAAACATTGTGAATTACAACACTGCCTCAGCAACCATCTCAGCAATATGCTTCAAAGCGTTATCAGACATGCAAATTCAGAGTAATTGTTTTAAAAGTATGTGTAACTGAAGCCTTTACTATGAGGCCACATCACATGTGACCTTCCAGAGATATAATATTACAGTGCCATCGGACGGTAAAATTAAAAACCTGACTTCATTTACACTCTGAACTTTCTCATGGAAAATAAATACTGGGCTGAACTAGAGAAACAAAGCCCAATCCTCCCTCATATAACATGACTGAGCTATTGGTAGATCTGCTAATAAAAAGGATTAGGGGCTGATGGAGAGTAGCTTTATATTTTGTATTTTAATCAATGGAAATACAAGACCACGGCTGAGATTAGATTTACCAGGAAGGAAAGTTTGCCATTATCTAAAGGGCATTTAAATTTTGTAAGACGGAAACAAAGCTACCGAACTGGAAGACTTTGTTCCCTCTCTACAGAGCAAGTTCAGTATGGGAATGGCGCAACAAGCTTCCTCAAGATATCCTACCATTTTGCCTCAAATCTGACATGAAGCTACTCACCTTAGGAGTAGAGCAAAGTTAATTCTGCATTCCCATGCAGAGTCCTTGGCCTCTCTGTTTAGAAGTTGAAACATGCCAGTTGTTATGTACACAGCTGCTGATCAGGTACGGGCTGAAAGCAACAGGGTGTATCACAAATATCCAAAGAACTATTGGCTGTTACTTTCCAGCTACACCCTAGCCAGCCAGGATTACTACCGACTAGGTTTGCCACGTCAGTTCTGAAAGTAAAAAAAATTGCTTGAGCCCCAGCACCTTTCATTCAAATTAAGCACGGTTTGAAAGGTTCCATATCTCATCGTCCATCCCTTCACAAAGGTGAGGTATTTCACTCCTAAAGACCATTTATTCAGCTTTATAGGCAGAACTTCCAGTCACAGACTAAAACATCTATTCCATACTGAAACAATGGTCACTAAGCCATTTCCTCAAACTCGGTGCATGGACATATTCAAGCTTTACTTATGTATCATGCTTCACGAATTACTAGCAGGTCTCCATAAAGCTAAGCAAGACTAATCCTTATCAGATACTTAAGTGCTAACATGAGTATTATAGGTCTATGTAGGTTTCTGTCGTCTTAAGCAACCCCCACTCCCACTCTGATTTAAAGTTTCAATTACACTCTGAAATCAAAATACAATGAAAGCCACTTTTGCCTGAGTTTATTTCCCCCACCCCTCATAAGAAAAATAGCCCATCCCACAGGCTTAGAAACCTAGCTGGAGTTTCATGTTTGTAATGAAACCAGTGGATTTTTTGCATAGTTTGGTTAGATGACTGAACTCATTTTGTCTGCTTTCTACTTTTCCCACAGTTTTCTGTTTTACACTCGTCTATTGAAGCATTCTGGCTCTGTTACCTACAGCATTGTGTTTCGGATGTCAAGCATATTAAGTCATTTGGGGTCACAGCTGGACACTAGAAGAGGATTGGTTGCCAAGAAAATCATGTGTGTTGAACTTGAAGGCAAAAGATTTGATGGTGCTGGGTTACAAAACTAAAAAGAAGTTCTGAACAGAGATTAAACTAAGACTGTATATTGGTGCTGTGGCTATTCTATTGTGAAGGATGAATGCACATTGATCAGTATGCTTCTAGAAACTGAAGCTCTACTTTGCAAGATACTCTACAGAAAGTGAATTGAATGTGTAATTAGTTAATGTCAGATAAGTTATATCACATTAGCACTGATATTTTGGGGAGTTTTATGCCAAAAGCAGTGTCATTTTCATTATTCAGTGGTTTTCTAAGCATTAAGTCAAAGGTACATTTTTGCAGCCCACCAAGGCTTTCAGACACCACTGATTTTTGTAGAAGCCAATTGGTTGCTAAACAACAGAGGGTAACTTAAAAACTGAGGGTAGTGTGCAGTAGCATTTTTTATGGTTTTGGTCTCGTTTGGGGGTTGTTTGTTAGTTGTTTTTAGGGGGGGAAGAGAGCCTAGTCTCTGGAGAACATTCCTAGAAGGGCTATAGCCCATCTCTTCTTTTATATCAGACACGGTCACAAGCCAGATCACCCCTCCCAGGACCTGAGGAAGGAAAATCCCATGAAGTCTTCCTTGTGGAGTTTTTGACAGGTCACTCCATCTTGTGCCTCACACAGAGCAGGCAGAAGTTCAGCCCTGAGCTCTGCTAAGACTCCTCTCATCTCCCATCTCCACCGGAGGCCACACCCATGCATACAGAGGGCCTGCAGATATAGGTTTCCTTGTGATTTCCTAAAGCCCCATCCCAAACCATTTCCCCCTCCCCCACACCAATAATCACAGCTCTAAACCATGCCAATAATGGTCTCCCCTCACCACTGGATGCTTTCTGTGTAACTCACAGCATATGAAAAGCCTGATTCTCTTCTGCCCACACCAAACAATATAATTTTACATTCATTTTGCATTGGCATAAATCCCTCTATAAAAGTAGAACAGTGGGAAATTGAGACTAGAGGTTCTACATGAGAGGGAAAACCAAAGGTTGTATTTGTCTTAGGCTACATCTCTACTGCACGCTTCTTTCAGCAGCATATAGTGTATGTACGCGGGTAGCCTCCCTGAAAGGGTTTAAGTAGCAGTGTAGACAGTTAGGCACAGCTTAGGTGAGTAAAGACATGCCTGAAGGGCGTGGGTATGTACCCATGTACATGCCCTACATCTCTCTCGCTACTCACCCAAGCTGTATCTCCCCAGCTACAGTGCTATTTTTAGCAGTGTAGTGTCCCACTGCCTCCCCGCTGCCCAAAAAGGCTCCAGCAAGCAGGGAAAGGCTGCACCAGATCCCTGCTGCTAGAGCCTTCCCCTGCCAGAGGGAAAGGGTCCAGCAGAAGGGAAAGACTCTGGCACAGGGGTGACAGCAGGGAGCTGCTGAAGCCTACCTCCCTCCACCAGAGCCTTTCGCTGACATGCGTAGCTACACACCACAGCGTGGACGCAAGTTCTTTTCACTGCAATGTGTAGATACACGCAGTACCAGGTTCACCTGGCGCCATGGCACCATGTCCAGAGTCAGAAGGGGCCCCGGCCAGCCCGATCACCCAGCCAGCTGAGCTGCCCCCGCCCCGCCCCTTCCCATCCCTGCTCTGCCCCCATTCTGCCCCTCCCCTCCGAGAAGATTCCATATGCATTTCCCTAAGCTTGTTTAGAATGGACTCTGCATGGCAAAGCAGAAGTTGTACTGTGCAGCGTACTGCTTCACCTGTCTCCTGCCTCCCACTCAAGGCAGCAAGAGTTCCAGCATCATGGATCCACCAAAATATCCCTCCTGATCAATTGTATTTGTGGGCATTGACACAACTCCTTGGGCCTGCCCCCAATGAGCTTCTGTGCATCCAGATCTCCCGCTGAGCTACCCGCACCCAGATTGCCCCTCAGAGAACTCTCTTACTCCCACCTGGATCCCCCCACACTAAGTCCCTCTGCAATTGGTGAGAAGGCTCAGCCCAGCAGCAGGATCCCACCCCTGGTGCACCTGGCGCAGGGGGGCAGGGCCCCAGGGTGTTTCTGGGGCAGGCCTGGCCCTTGCACCATGTCAGGGTCGGGTGCATGCCTCACTGCCGCATCCCTGTCCCGGGGTAGGGTGGGAGGAGGCTGCAGGGTAATCTCCCACCTCCATGCAACCAGTGGCCTGTGCTCCCCCGTGCCATGTTAGAGCCTCCACATTTATTTATTGACAAATAAAATTAGCAGAATTTTAAAATATTGTGCACAGAATTTTTAATGTTTTGGTGCAGAATATGGGGTGCTGTGCAGCTGTGATGGTGGGAGGAAGGTGGTGGGCAGTGGGGAGGTCTATGGGCCAGGGGCACTGGGTGAGCGGTGTGGTGTAGAGGGTGCTGTGCAGTTGTGGTTGGAGGCCAGCTGGGAAGGTCTCTGGAAGGGGTGGGGGCTGGGCATAGAGATCTGTGGTGGAGGTATCTGGGCGAGGGGGCGCTGGGCATAAGGGTGGGGCACTGGGCAGGGGGCTGGTGTGGTGTGGGCCCGCCCCCAAGGGGAAGAGGGATCTTGGCATCACAGGGCTGGGCAGGCCAGTGTGCGTCTGGCAGCTGCAGGTTTGTAAGCAGTGCCCTCCTGCTGGGCTGCACAGAACAGGGCTGCTCCAGCCACGCTGTGCCTCATTGGCCCCAGCCTGCCCTTCACTCTGGAGACTGACCATCCCGCCCCCCTGGCACCTTGCCCCATGGGGACCCACAAATATGTTTGGCACCGGGCCCACAAAAAGTTAATCTGGCCCTGGATACGCGCACCCTATGTGCCACCAAAAACGTGGTGTGTAGCGTAGACACAGCCTAAGTGGGTTCTCCACAGGTTGCTGGAGGTAGGAGTGAAGTGCAGCTGGGAGGCCTACCCATCTGCCGCCTCACACACAGATAAGTTATATGCAGCCCACACCTCCCTATTGTGTGGGAGTTCAGTACGTGGAGAGTCCTCACCGTCCATGAAGCCAAGTGGGATAATGGCTTCATTGTGCCAGGCACTGCACAAACACACAGGAAAGCAGTTCCCTAACCTAGACATCTTACAATCAAAATAGTTGGATGAGAAACATATAAGTTTAAAAATGAAGGCATTATTAATCTTGTAGACTGGTCAGTAGCACTTCCGGCGTTGGGGAAAAGCACTTTGCCGTCTTAGCACATTCGTTTCAGCGCTGGCAACATTAAATACATTAATCTGCCTCTTTAAGAAGGTTGGCTGTTGAATTACATTTGTTGGCAATGGGGTGGCATCAATTACACTAGAACAAGTACCTGCAAAAAAAGACATCTAGGTGCAAGTTTGCAGCGGAGTTCATGGGAAGCTAGAGTATGCATGTACACTCCTTCTGTGAATGGCAATGGTACAATTAACAATATTATGCCATCGGGTTTAGATTGTCAAAGCTGCCTAAGGGATTAGGATGCCCCATTCCCATCAGAGTTAATGGAAAATGGGTATAAAAATCCTTTACATCATTTTAAAAATTCTCAGCCTTAATTTCATCCATAGCATTTAAATTAAATAACCTTAGGCATAAATTCAATTACTTTAGACTAATAATTTGGCAACACAGCCATTGTTCGAGAACTTTTTTTGTTGTTTGTTTTTTAAAGAGCATCTGAGATTAAGTTTACTGAAATACTATACTGATATAGGCACCTTTCTACTGGCATAACTGTGTTTACACTAGATGGTTACATCAATTTAGTTTTATGTAGGTTTCTACACTTAAATGAGTACAAGAACTACGGTCTTGGCTACACTTGCACTTTATACCGCAATAAAGCCGCCTATAGCGCTCTACCTCACTCCCCATCCACACTGGCAAGGCATGTAGAGTACTCTGACTCCCTGGCTGGAGCTCTCCTGCTACTCCACCTCCACGAGAGGGATAACGGCTGTTGTGTATTGGCTGAGACGCCCCAGGGTCATTGTGAACAGTTACTGCACTCTGATTGACCTCCGGAAATGTCCCATAATCTCCTTCAGCCAAGTGGTCACTCTTCCCTTTGTTGTAAAATCACTGTAGGAATGCGGAAGTGCCTTTTTGAAGCGCCGTTTCTGACAGCGGCTGCTCATCTGCTTATCTGATCTGACAAACATTTACTGTTTGCTTTGAGTGAGTGAGTAAGAGGCAGAGGGGTCGGTGGTCTGAACTTACAAGACAGCGTGCTGACACACTCTCAGCACTCCAAAAACCCACTCTCTCTCTCTCCCCCCCACATACACACATCACACTCCACCCCACCCCCCTCATTTGAAAAGCATGTTGCAGCCACTTGAACACTGGGATAGCTGCCCATAATGCACCGCTCCCAATGCCACTGCAAATATGGCCACGCCAGTGCGCTTGCAGCTGTCAGTGTGGACAGACTGGAGCGCTTTCCCTAGTGCGCTCTCCGAAGGCTGGTTTAACTCAAACCGCTCTACAGCTGCAAGTGTAGCCATAAACTATGTGTAGACCAGCAACCCTGATGTAGTATGCATTCTTGATAAAAGCCACAGTTTCCCGCTGTTCACTACACTTGCCATAATCACATTTTGGCTCAAAATATCCTTCCATTTCATGTACAGCTCACATTTATTGACAAATTTACAAACCAGAAGTGTGCAGGATTTTAGAATCAGCCAGAGAACTTCTGATACTTTCTCATCTATTAGCATTTCCTGCTTCACTGCTTTGTTATAGTCTCACACTTGCACCTCCAACATTGCATATGTTGGAAAGACTAATCCCACCATTTAAACATAGCTGTCTTAGAGTATAGCTGCTGCTATGCATTGCCAAGGACAGTTTTAGAAAAACTTGTTTGTAAGAGTTAAAGTTGAAGAATCTTGCTAAATGGTCGTCAATGTAAGCCTTTTGTATTATCTTTGGAGGTATATAGAAGAGAGTTCTGCTCCCAGTATTTAACCAAGATAATCTCATCTATGGGCTGGTCCACACTGGGGCGGGGGATCGATCTAGGAAACGCCAACTTCAGCTATGAGAATAGCGTAGCTGAAGTCGACGTTTCCTAGATCAAACTAAATTTACTTACTGCGGGTCCACGCGGCGCAGGCAGGCTCCCCTGTCGACAGCGCTTCCTCCTCTCGGCGAGCAGGAGTTCTGCAGTCGACGGGGGAGCACTTCTGGGATCGATTTATCGCGTCCAGATGAGACGCGATAAATCGATCCCAGAAGATCGATCTCTACCCGCCGAATCGGGCGGGTAGTGTGGACCTAGCCTCAGTCTCTCTCATTACGGCATGGTCCAGTACCCAATGTGACCTAGAACCCAGAAGGCGCTCTCTGATTTGTCACTACAGGAACCTAATGGGCCAGATTTCCAGCTGGTGTGTATCATAATGTTGATTACGGATTTACTCCATCTGAGATCTGGCCTAATAGTTCTAGTTTGTTCATTAAGGGCAGTCTGACTAAGAGAAGCACTAGTGTACATGAAAACTCACAACTATCTATTTGAGAGGCAGTAACAGGACAGGTAATGACAGCCCCTTGCTCCTATGGTGGCATTTCAATTCCTAAGAGATAACATATGCAATACTTGGCTAACGTGTTGAGCTGTTAACTACCTTTTCTGACTGATGGAGAGTACTGAGTGGGCCTCTAAGAGTTCTATACTAAAACAGGAGCTTTTCAATTTGGGAAACTGGGAGGGGTTCCAGACAATCACTTCTGAGAAGACATACTTCCTTCCATATGCTGATAGCCTGATGGTTGGGGAACTGTTTTGGGATGAGGCTAATCCAGGTTCAAGTCCCTGCTCTGATGATCTGGGATGAAAAAATTTGCTGCAAATCAGACCAAGAAAGGACTTGGTTTTCCCACACCCACCATAGTGCCCTAACCATCAGGGGATGTTATCATCAGAAATGACCAAAGAACCCTGGATCCAAAAACTTCTTCCCAATGAAGATTGTCAAGACAGATAAACATTTTGTGGGGATGTAAGTTTAGATGAAATTTTACTGAAAATGTTCCAACAAGCTCTGTTCAGCACACTAGTCTTTTGGGCACCCCACAATAACCCAGCAGTTTATGGGCAAACTGCACTTCCCCATCCCGAATGGTATGATTGGAAGAAAAAGAAAAGAAATGTACTAATGCAAACATCTTCCTCTCCCTGCCAATGCACACGGCTTGAGAGACTGGGCCTCAAGCTGGTCTTACTGTCATACGCTGAGGCCCCACAAACACCCTATCCATCTGAGTGCTCCCTTCCCTCCTTCCTCAGTTGATTTTCAGCTCATCTTAGTAAAGCCTTCACTGTAATTTTGGAGGAAAAAACCCATGTCAACATCATTGCAGTTCTGGGCGCAGTGTTTAACTTTTGCAGCTGTAGACGATCAGTAGAGATCTTGCAAGATTATAGGGATCCTGTATCCATGCTGATTTTTAATAAGAAATCCTTTTGCTGTAGACTATGTTCAGAAACAAGGAACATCATATCAGACTTTATGGATGATAGCTGCAAACATTTATCTCCCAGGAAACAGGATATTTCTGGTTATGGATCTGACCCACACCCAAATATCATACAGCTGGATTTGGTTCTGGCAATTCAAATCCAACCCTTCTCCCCACCGAAACAGGAAGAGTAGGTTGTGAATATATGTGTGGTCTTGCTTTGGGCTGAACTCTACTAAAATTCCTACCCAAATTAAAGATTATGTGTTACCTCCTGTGAAAAGAAGATCTAAGTGTATAATCCCATTGCATAGCTCCTTCCTAATGCAGTATTTTGTCCATAATTCATGAGCATGCTAAGAATGGACTCTGGTTATCCTGTGTCCTCCTGTTCTCTTCAGTGAGTTGTTTATAGTTTGTTATGCCAAAGTCCGAGAGGCTCATTTTGTAAACAGTAATATCATAAACATCAGCCTCATACTTCACCCGTCTCATGGATCTTGACATGTTACACTTCTATAGAGTAAATTTGTTACTTCTCCCCCACCACACACCCCATATTTATTTAAGATTGTTCTGACAAGGAGTCTCATAAGATATACATTTTGTTTTGCCACAGTTCTGGAGGGAGGGAGGGAGGGAGGGACATCAATGCACAGTATAGTGTATTTGAGACACCAATAGTATAATGCAGGACACCATCTAAACATCAAATTACATTTTACAATCAAAATTTAAATTTTATGCTGACAAGACTACTTATAGTAAACTGGGCATTTCTCTTTATATTTAGATAAAGATTTAATTTTCAAGCCCTTGTATATATATTTACCATTGAGTTTGAACATTACATATTTAGGAAGTATTTTCTTCTTCCAGCTCCATCACTTCCAAAAAGCTAACTGGCAACTGCAAGAAATAAAGGAACACAAGCATTCGTTCTTAGGATTTATTTTGTTAAGCCACTCTGTCCAGGGAGCTACATGGTCTTTGCCACTATAGTATGCAAGTGCCTATATCACTCTGGGACAAAATTTTCTGATGGCATGAAGATCATATTAAGCTGTAATAGTAAAGCTATTTCTGATCATTCCATTTTTATTTTGTTTCCCAAGTTCTATAACTGCATCTTATTTAGCCATGCCAAGATATGATAACCAAGAAAGCCATTATGGACAGAGCTTTTCTGGCATTTGGATGAAAGGACAAGCATACAGGGGAAAGGAACTGACTTGTTTTGGGAAGGAGTCTATAGCAGTGAGATACTCTTAAGTGTTTTAGAGCTTTAGGCTCCAGAGATGCAAGTCCTCAGTGGACATGGTGTCAGGTTTCTAGAAAAGGACTCAAATCAAATACTGATGTTTCTGATCTTTTTGCAGCATCCATTAGCACTGTTCCCATAGCAACAAGGAAAACCAACATCTATGTCAGTTTAAAGATTCACAATATAGTAACCTGTATTTTCCCGCAATTTACCAAGAAAGATAAATTTAGGTATCAGCCTTTTTTCTTTGGTTAAGTGAAATTATTCTGAAGGATTAATAATCCCACTGTATCTAACTACAGTGCTATAATAGAAAACCAGCCCCTCCTCTTACTTACCCTTATGGAGTATATAAATTGCCTGATCCTATGATTTCTCCTTCCACATCAACTGGAGATTGACTATGCTTTGTTTACAGGGGAGACCTGTTGTTTCATGGGTGGAGAGGTGATTACCAACAGGCTATAGGCCTGTGGCTTCTGGTAGTCCAGGTTCTTTTTCAGGTCCCATCATTCCAATTCCAATCCAAATGAGCAGTAGCGCTTCTCACTAAAGGCTATTCCTGACAGATTTGCTGTTGTTTTTATTTTGCTCACTGGGCTGGGTAACTAAGGGTATGTCTACACTACAAAAACAGGTCGATTTTATAGAAGTCGATTTTTCAGAAGAGATTTTATACAGTCGATTGTGTGTGTCCATACTAAACGCATTAAATCGGCGGAGTGCGTCCTCACTACTGTGGCTAGCATCGACTTACAGAGTGGTGCACTGTGGGTAGCTATCCCACAGTTCCCACAATCTCCGCCACCCATTGGAATTCTGGGTTAAACTCCCAATGCCTGATGGGGCAAAAACATTGTCGCGGGTGGTTTTGGGTACATGTCGTCAGTCGCCCCTCCCTCCGTGAAAGCAAAGGCAGACAATCGTTTCGCGCCTCTTTTCCTGGGTTACCCATGCAGACGCCATACCACAGCAAGCATGGAGCCCGCTCAGCTCACGGTCACCGCTGCAGCTCCTGGGTGCCTTCGCAGCAGACGGTGCAGTAGGACTGCTAGCCGTCCTCGTCCACGGTGTATGGCTCCACTGCTTCCGCTGCAACTCTGCTCTCCTGCAACTCTGCAGCAGACAGTGCAGTAGGACTGGTAGCCGTCCTCGTCGGACGTGTAGCTTGGGGGGTTCTGGGAACGTCTTCCTTGCCCGGCTCCTAGCAACCTCCAGGGCATAGTGTACGGCTTCCGCTGCAACTCTGCTCTCCTGCGAGCTGGGGGCTTCTGCCTCAGGCTGCTCTCCCAGCCGGCAGCACCACACAGTCGCACCTGCCCCAGCCTACCCCTTGCTCCCATAGCTCATGAAGCCTGGACAGTAGTAAGGAGCAGTTCAACTATAGGCTGAGGAAGTGCAGAATGGTGGTAGAATGTGCCTTTGGACATTTAAAAGCTCACTGGCGCTGTTGGTCAGACCTCAGTGCAACCAATATTCCCATTGTTATTGCTGCTTGCTGTGTGCTCCATAATATCTGTGAGAGTAAGGGGGAGACATTTATGGTGGGGTGGGAGGTTGAGGCAAATCGCCTGGCATCCGATTTTGAGCAGTCAGACATCAGGGCGATTAGAAGAGTACAGCAAGGCATGCTGCGCATCAGAGAGGCTTTGAAAACCAGTTTCATGACTGGCCAGGCTACGGCGTGACAGTTGTGTGTGTTTCTCCTTGATGCAAACCCGCCCCCTTTGTTGATTTTAATTCCCTGTAAGCCAACCACCCTCCCCCCCTTCAAAATAAAGTAACTATTGTTTTGAAACCATGCATTCTTTATTAATTTTAAAAAATGAGGTAACGGACAAGGTAGCCCAGGTGGGGTGGGGGAGGAGGGAAGGACAAGGCCACATTGCTAATTGTAGCCACACTAAAAATGAAACCATTTGAATGACAGCCATCTGTTCCTTGGGCCATCCTCTGGAGTGGAGTGGCTGGGTGTCCGGAGCCTACCCCCCCACACACCCTGCATTCTTGGGTGTCTCGGTGAGGAGGCCTTAGAATATGGGGAGGAGGGTAGGCAGTTATACAGTGGATGCAGCGGGGGGCGGGGGGGGAGGTCTGTGCTCTTGTTGGCTTTCCTGCAGCTCCAACAGATACTTCATCATGTCCATTTGCTCCCCCAACAGACACTTTATCATGTTCGTTTGCTCCCCCATTAGCCTCAGGATCGCGTCCTGCCTCCGCTCTTCGCGCTCACTTAATTCTTTCCTGGCCTCTACCACTGAATGCCTCCATGCATTAAGCTGTGCCCTATCAGTGCGGGGGGACTGCATGAGCTTGGAAAACATGTCATCGTGAGCGCATTTTTTCCGCCTTCTAATCTGTGATAACCTCAGGGACGAAGATGATAGGGGGAGCGTAGAAACATTCTACGCTCTACGATTCTGGGCTTGCCTGAGCGCCTTAATTTTCACACGGCACTGTTGTGCATAGCTGTTGTAGCCTCTGTCCATCATGCCCTTGGAGATTTTGGAATATATATTGGCATTTTGTCTTTTGGAACGGAGTTCTGCCTGCATGGATTGTTCTCCCCATACAGCGATCAGGTCTAGTACCTCCCATTCAGCCCATGCTGGAGCTCTTTTGCGATTCTGGGACTGCATGGTCACCTGTGCTGATCAACTCGCCATGCTGGCCAAACAGGAAATTAAATTCAAAAGTTCCCGGGGCTTTTCTTGTCTACCTGACCAGTGCATCTGAGTTGAGAGTGCTGTCCACAGCAGTCACAATGGAGCACCCTGGGATAGCTCCCAGAGGCCAATACCATCGAATTGCGTCCTCACTACCCCAAATTTGACCCAGCGAGGTCGATTTTAGCGCTAAACCCCTCACCGGGGAGGAGTAGAGAAATCGGTTTTAAGAGCCCTTTAAGTAGACAAAACAGGCTTTGTTGTGTGGACGGGTGGAGGGTTAAATCGACCTAACTTTGCTAAATATGACCTAAACACGTAGTATAGACCAGGACTAAGTCAATCAAGCTGCAGCAGAAATAACTACCACACAGTATGCCCCCCCCCTTTTTGGGAGGAGGCAGGGGGTCAATCAATCCTCCTTATATCCATGTATGTTTCCCGCTTTTTCCCCATGCTCTCTCCCCAAAATCATTCCCAGACAATGCTTCTCAGATTATTTACAATTTTTAGTGGCAATTTTGTGTTCCTCACTTCAAATATGCTTATTTCCAACAGTGACTAAGAGAGCAAGATGAGCCTCATCAAATATTTCACCAAACACAGAATACATTGTCTCAAGTATAGAGCCTTTTGATCTTCAATATGTTGTGAGTCAGCTCATTGGATAATGTTTGGCAAGCCAAGAGTACAGTTTCTATATAATCTTACTGCTGTTGAACAGTGTAAAATTCAACCTACTGTAATGGATTCTGATTTAGGGTCCCAATACAGTTTCTACTGTAGTCAATAGGAGTCTATCAGTTTCAATAAGATTTTGCCTGGTTCTTAAGGCCTTTAAGTTCTGCAACGTAATTACCATACCATAATGTTATTGACTTCAAAGGGAGTTTGCGCTGCCCAAGATGTAGCAGGATCAGGGCCTTAAAAATCAGCTGTTGGGGATATTGACAAATAACCTACTTTTCATGAACAATCTAATTACACCCTCACATCAAATATTACTGTTTAAAGAAAAAAAAAATCAGTAGATCACTTGAGTGTTCGGTTCCCACCTTAACAATAAATAGATTAATCCACACCTTAACCTCTACATATAATAGAGCAGAGGAAGGATTTCAAATGATTCTGTAAACAAAAATTAGCAGTAATCTGAAGAAAAGTTTAATGTGTTTAAAAACAAAAACAAAAAAAGAATTCTCAGAAGTATCCTTCTGACATTCCAGGAAGATAGCAGAATCTAACTGTATATATTGAAGTATTACTAACACAACAGTTTATGCAAGCTCATAAACCCATGTGTGGCACAAATGTTTAACAATTGCATTGTCATTGCTAAGTCTGGGTTGTGTGGATACATGAAAAGTTCATATATGAATTTTTAATACTTGCAAAAGGTGTTCAATTGACATCACCAAAGAATGAAGTCTTCTGTTCCTGCACAGAACAGGTACAGCATAGGTAATGGCTGTGCAAGCTTCCCTCTCACCAAGGGGACATTAAAGTCAACAGGAGTTTTCCTATTGACTTCAATGGACTTTGGATCAGGCCCCAACTATACGTCACATTGCTATTCTGGATGCACCAGCTGTAGGTGAGAAGATAGCCTAGGCTCAGTCTATGTGAAGTTTTTTGTCCTGCAAAGAGGATGAGGACAAGATTGCAAATTAGTATTGGTTATAATTCAGATAATAACCTGAAGCTTAATAATTCCTAAGAACCCAGTATTACACTACAATCAGAACTTGTACGTTAACATGACCTTGTTTTAATTCAAACACACAAGTGTTTTCAGTAAAAGACACAGTATCTGCCTTGGCTATGCCAGTTATTCATCCCCTTCTACTTTGCCACAAATAGACAACTTCCAGTTGTCTCCCATTCCAAGTCTGCCTAACCTTACAGTTTACACAAGTATCCTGTTATGCAGGAAGGTAGGAATGTTATCTTTCAAGTTTGCACATAAGTGAAATTCTGAAGGGCTTTTTAAGGTGGCCATGTGATTTCAAGCACCAAGGAGTTAAGGGATAGTCAAAGTTAAAATAAATGAACAAACAATAGCACCTTAGTCCAACCTTCAACCTGTTTTCAAGAAGATAATCAGAATAATCCGATTGAGAGCTAGGAATGTTTTAGAGACAAAGACATTTTAAATTGCTGTTTTTCTTAGCATTACAACATGGCTACCTCTTCTTCATTCCCCAGAGCATAGTTCATAAAGAGGAGAAATGCACAGCCAAATGCCTGTGCAGAAAGATAATACAGTATTGGGTCAGTGCAAGCAATTGGATGCCAATGAAGTAATCTTACTGTACATTTGTGGTTTCTGCTATGTTGCTGTGCACAAGCTAATTGAAAAGTGGTGAGAGGGAAAAATTATAAATGCAAGTTAAAGGAAAAAAAATTCTAAACTTGGGGACACCACTGGATTTTAGATTTAAATAATTTCATAGATGGCCCAAACAGGTTGATATTTTGGACATTTCATTTATGAAAATAAAACTGAAAAAAAAGCCTTAATACACAAGCCCTAACACTTTGCAAAAACCTGTTTTAGACCTCTCTTTAAAAGTGCTGGTCTAACAAACAAGACTCATGTAGGTCGTTCGGTAATCATTAATCCTAATGTACTACCATTCAAGTATTGAAGTACCTACATATCTTTTAAGGAACAGACCTGTAAAGTCACATTTCTACAGCTCCCACACATCTTCAAACACACAATCAGCATGGACTCTTGACAAGTTAAAGTGGCACGTTACTCTTTAACTATACTAGATGGGATGCTTTTATATCAACTCGAGTTGGTGCACATTACAACTTTCCACACACAAAGATGAGACTTCCTAAGGGCCTAACCTTCCTAAGTGGACTCCCAAAGCAAAGTGGAAATATTTGTCAAAGCCCAAGCAGTGAGGATTCTAGTGCCAGTAGTAAAAAAAAGTTCAAGTGACGTTTCACGGTCACTGCATTGTGAAAGCATGAGGAAGTAGAAAGGGAGGATTCAGAGGCTAGTGAGCTGTGTTTAGTGGGTCCTGGGAGAAAGTAAGCTGCAGTACAGGTAGCATATTTGCAACTTTTCCCATCAGGATCTCCAAGGAGAGGGAACAAGCTAAGTGACAAATACTTTTTTTCCCCAAATAGTTCCACAACATTTACAGTCTTCCATAATTAAAAAACGGTCATATAAAGAATTAAGTTAAATTCTCAGTACCTTGCCTGGCTCCGTTTTGATTGTCTCTGGCATTGGCAAAGACAGACCTTGTAGCTAGGAGTCTCATGAAACAAACAAACCAACCCCAAATTGCAAAAGAACACACGCTTCCTTCCCACACTCTTGTCATACCAAAGAGAGAAAAGTAGGGGCAGCAGCAGCAGCAGACTATTTCCACCTGATTGGTGAGCCACATTGTCAGCACCTGCCAATAGAAGTGTGAAAGCGAAAAATACTTCAGCCTTGGCCTTCATTAGGGATGCTAGGAGAAGGTAACGACAACGTTATTTCTTCTCAGTATGAAGACCACCTGTGTAAACTGGTTTCCAAAGCAAAGAACAGTGGTAAGATGACCAAAAGATAAATGAATAAATCATCCGAAATCAGTTGTTATACTCAGACACAAAGAGAACTAAAAGAAACTCCAGAGATCTTAACTACAAATTGCCATACACTCTTGCGAAGGCACTAATCTTATTTAAGCCAACTGCTACTTTTGCTCCACTGCAGTTAGTAGGGGGCCAGATCTAGAAGCATGTTTCTTCCATTCTGCAGTAAGTCTACTCCTTAAATTGTATCCTCTAGTCTTTGAAATAAATTAATGAAGGCTCCCTCTCCGTCTGAGATGTGCATTCCCAGCAGAATTAATGGTTTGGGGAAAGGTTTAGGCTTTCGTTTCAGTCACGTGCTAGATGGTCTTGCCTCCAGCAGTGCAAAGTCAATGCAACAGAAGCCTGAAAGCCAGAGAAAGAATTTATAACTGCTTGGCAATCCACTCCAGATTAAAGTACTTAGTAGCTGGAGCCAGGCTTGTGTTTGGCATTCCTGATCTACTGTAATAAATACAACTATTAGTGCTTAAACTGACTTAGCATGAGCTAGTAGGAGAGTCTTGTTTTACATGCCAGGACATCAAATCCACTAGTCATTACATATTTTCAAAGCTTCTCTAAAACTAAGGCCCATTACCCTACTATTGTCACACTCTGGCTCCAACTTCCATATGGAAGCTTATAAATTTGATAGATGTGGGTCAAAGTAATCAAGTAGCAGATGAGGCAATTTATGACTTTGGTACAGCTGCCACTTAATAGGAGAATAAATGTCAATTGAAAAGTTTTGTAAGAAATGTCTGCAGATCAAAGATTCAATCTGGGAGGTTAGGTCACTAATCCATATCCTAACAGAAGGGACAAGTGGTTTATAATAGGTTACAACTTCTAAGGCCAGGTCTATACTACCTACCGTATTAGCGGGTAGTGATCTATTGGGGATCGATTTATCACATCTAGTGTAGATGTGATAAATCGATCCCCAAGCACTCTCCCCGTCGACTCCAGAACTTCACCGCCACGAGAGGCGGAAGCGGAGTCAATGGGGGAGCGGCAGCAGTCAACTCGCCGCCGTGAGAACACCGAGGTAAGTCAACCTAAGATACGTCGACTTCAGCTACACTATTCACATAGCTGAAGTTGCGTATTTTAGGTCGACACACCCCCCCCCGCGCCCCAGTGTAGACCTGGCCTGAGTGCATTCAGCAAACACCTTAGGTCTTAGAACCGAATTGTGAGATTCATGCATTTGAACCCTATCTCACATACTCATGCTTATCTCATGGAATGCAACCCAGGACTGGGAGCAGGAGTCCATGTGCCGGGTCATAATGCCACTCAAATGTGGCCCGGCTGCCCATCGTACCAGTATGGAACGCTACCCAGCTCTTCTTACTTCATCTGCTTTGGTTGCCCACTACTGGAGGAGACCTGACCAGAACCTAATCAACACTCAGCTCCCAAACAATCAGCCAATGGGTAGCCAATAGCTGAAGGTGAGTGGCGTTAGCAGAGTCTAAGCCTGTGTGGATAAGGAAGCAGAGCTAAAAATAGTATGAAGCATCAGCACCTTTGCTAAAAAACTGTCCCCCGCCCCACCCTCAGCAACCAGCTAGGTTACTCATGTTTCTGTACCATCATGTTACTTATCAGAAAAATGTACATACTGCAAGTTTGAGATCTCTGATTCAGATTTCTTATGTGGGTAGTAATGAATTGAAGAGTGATAAGCTAATGATATAAACACAGCTTACATCCATTTTATCTTGAGGAAGCCAGCCAAGCTGCTTTGACCAAGATGAGGTCTTTTTGTTCTAATAGCTCTATATTTTAGTCTTCCCCCTGGTTGTGTGTGTGCATGGGGTGGGGGGGGGGGAAGAGAAATTCCTTTACCAAAAAATGGTCAATAGCATCCAAAGTCTGAAGAAAGATCAAACCACTCACTGCAGACAAAGTTTTTGAGGAAAAACTTATTGGTATCAGACAACAGGGTGGATAAAAAAAAATATAGGATTTTTTTAAAAGTTTTATTTTTTTATTTAAATCAGGTTTAATTTAAATTAAATATAGGCTTATTTAAGAATAAGCATTTAAAATTAAATTTGAAATTGGCAACATATGTTAAAGCCTAAATTTATTATAATCTATTACATCCAAAAATAATATTAAGCAATGTGTTTGCTGCCAAGTTTTAAAGAAAGTCAAACCACTGAACTGGTGGCAGTCACTGGCTAAGCACCTGAAAACAGAGTTTGTTGAAATGCTAAATCAGCTTTTGACATCTACCTGTTCTGCAGATGCAGAGAGACTATTTTTTTCATTTCAGTTTATCCAACTAATTCAGTTTAGTGACTAGTTCACTGAAAGTTGAAAACCCAACTGGGAGTTAAAAAAGCAGGAAAGATTCTTTTCCTTTTCCAATCTGTGAATAAAAACCTACGTGTGAAAGGATGAGATCTACTAGTTTGCAAATTTTGAAGGACATGGTGATCAGAAACAATCAGCTCTATTCAGTAACTACAGATAACATGCAAAACATGTTTAGATAACCTTTTTTCCTCATGTATCCAGCTCATTTAAAGTACTTTTATTTTAAAAAATTAAAATCCTGATTGTGCATTTTAATTGATTTTAATTTCCATTCAAATAGAACTTGACACAAATCACACAAAAAACAAATTCATTGTCCAGTAAATAAAAAATGCATCATTCACCATGTAAAAATTGAGAATCTGAATAAATATAAGTTAAGCTATATAACTGCTTATATAAAATGTGTACACATTTAATGTCTCTTCCTGAGTTTTAGTAAAAAGAAGCCCCACATTTAGTGGAAAGGCTATGTTTTAGTGGCAAATCAACATATTGTAATGGTTACCAATGAATGAGAATCAAACTTTCTTTAGAAAAATAGCTAAAAAGTACAAATAAAAAGCACAATTAAAAAGGGAATATTTAAATCAGGGTTTCTGGCTTGCTGATTTAAATCCTGATTAAAATTGATTATTTAAATAATTTTGATTTACATCTATCCACCCTGCTTGACAATGACAACTGCAGCAATGGGTTTGGTTTTAAAAAAAAAAAAAAAAGGAAAATGACAAAGAGTTTGCGTGATTGATGGTGTCTGTCATTCCTAACCAATGGCTGCCTAGGCAAAACTTCAGTGTGCCACCTTTCTATTTATCCCCAGAAGAGAGGTTCCTCAAACATGGGGGCATGTCAGACTTTCAGCGGTGGGGAGGCACAGCAAGCCTTCTGATGGTTCTGTGGTTATGGTAGAAGTGGGAGCACCAAGTCACACCACCACTCACTCAGGTTTAACCCAGCCAACCCTCTGCCATGAGTGAGAGTGGCACTGCACCCTGGTGCACGGGATCACAGCACCATTCAGGTTTGGCCCAACTTCCTCAAGCAGAATGTGCTAGCCCAGGCAGCTGCCTAGTTTGCCTCTAGGTAGAGTGGCCCCTGCTCCTGCCGATAGAAAATAAAAGCCAAGGTGCAAAAAGAGAGATCTGCTGCAGCAAATGTCCTCTTGGAGGAACAAAAGCTGCCGTGGGGAAAGAGACTGTAATTGACAAAGTGGAGTTAAATGATGCCTAGAGCCTAGTTACTGGTTAGAATTTTATATTAAAAATATAAAAATTATAAACTTTTGCATGCAGCAGAGTAGGACTGAGAGAATTCAGGTCTGAATTTTCTCACTGAAATTAAATTGGTTAAGTTCTATTTTATACATTCAAGCTTACACACTGTGTCTGGCCCAGCCCAGGATTTGGGGCACATAATGAAATGTATATGAAAGAATTTTCCTCCAAATATTTTAAAACAAGGCATTTACAAATTAAAACTCCAATAATGGGGTTAATCCAAATCCTATAGAGGATCTGAAACTCCTGCTCTGAGGTTTAGAAAATAATTAACCATAAAGTAGAAAAAAAAAATCAAACCCAGGGAGTTAACTGACCCACAGGAGAATTTCAACAAGATCCAGCTGACAAAGTGGCCACTGGCCAACTAAAAAGAGCAGCTGCTTGTTCCAGGATACTCTGCAATTGTTAAGGCATTTAATTGTATACCTACCAGGTAACAGTGCACTCATTACTACATCTTCAGGGACGGGAAGGTGTGATGCAGTAGGAATGAACACATGTAAGCAAGTAATATATAGAGACAAAAAGAGACAAGACCTCTAACTGTAAGTATTTTCTAAATGAATGTGAAGAGCAATGAAATAGCATCAGATGCATAAACTCCAACTCAGTTATTCCACCCTACTGAATGTTTAACCTGATTCTATTGGAATTATTCATTCTTTAAAGATGGTCTTTCAGTCACCACTACAATATGGTGTTTCTGAAATTAATTCAGAATTTTAGTTTCAGCATTTTCCTGTGCCAAAGCCTTAAACAAAAAAACCTCAATATTAAACACACATTGGTTCATTTATATATTCAAGGCTTTGGCATGCAGGCATACTTGGCAACCATAATTGTGACTAGACAACAGCAAATAAGTTTATGGACACAAGGGCCAATGACTCAGACCAATATCTACACTTTGGACCTCTGAGTTGTATACTACTGAATTGCTAGTGGGTCAGTGACCCACAACTCCATAAACAATGGAAACAAAAAAAGTTAAAAAAATAATCTCATACATAGGGAATCCATTAACGCGATAGTCTTCTGTTGAACCTAAAAATCAAGAATAGGCCAATCCAAGCAAAATAGGCTAAGCTTGTTCAGGAGAAAGCCTTACATCAGGCTTTACAATTGCAGACTTCAGTTAACTTACTTTAAACGTCAGATCCTCCCCTCCCCCCTTTTTTAAGTAAAGTGAATTGTTTTTATATTGTATAATTGCAATAGGGTCCTTGGGAGGGCTGGGTAGCCCAGTGACTGGCGCCCACCCAGTAGTCAGGGCAGTGGTAGGGTAGCCAAGGCCTGCCTGCTCCACCTGGTTCTGACCCAGGGCCCTAGAGGTTTAGCCTCTAAAGGGGCCTCTAGTTACCCGCCCTGGGTCACCTCCTCCTGCTGCTTTCCTCCCTCAGCTTCTGGTCCCAGACAAGAAAAAGAAACCAAACGATCAACCCCAACTGTGCTTAGCATATAGTACTGTTGCCTCAGGGAGGTTTCTCCAGCCCCTTTCTCAGGAACCCTCCACTCCAGCCTCCCCGTTCTGAGCTGGGTTGCTCCCTTTTTCAACCCAGTTAATAATGTGCAGGGCCAGAGGTATGGGGCTACCTGGGCCCAGAACTGTCCTTTAACCCTTTCCAGCCTAGTGTTGGGTTGTGTACCCCATCACAAGGATATATTTAGAACTTTTATTGTATGAAAAGGTAAGGACTACACATTACAGTATATCTTTCTTTCTGTTTATCTCACGCTTAGTTTTCATGTTGCTTCATAAAGGATCCTCCAGTGATGGTCTACTTAAACCTTGGAGTTTATCATTTAAGTGTTCAACTTCTCTATAATCTGTAAGTAATAGAATGAGATATTAGGGCCTATGATTAAATACTGATTATGTGTTTTGGAGTATTAATTTCCTCTTCCCTTGTAAAGCCAAATACACATTATGCCAAAAGGGTTCAGAAGAGACTTGGTAGGTTCTCTCTTATGGAAAATGTGTTTGTTTTTTAATAGTCAAAGGTTTTATGTTAGCTGGTCCTGCAAAATGCTATGCATATGAAGCATTTATAATTGTATCTGAATTAAACCTTATGATCATAATTAAGGTAAGAACTGCCCTTAGAAAAACCCTCAGAAATAGTTAAATCATTCTCTACAGAGATGAGGGCCACACTTCTATCCATTACAACCCAATAGGTCCATCATCCTACATGTAAACCAGTGAGGAGCCAGCATACAAGTGAAAGCAGATCAGCTGCTCTTCTTTTGAGGTGCTATATTGCAATGGCTTGCTGTTGCTAGATTCAGATTATTTGCTTCACAAATTAGTGTTTCATTTGTAGTCTGGGAAACAGAATTACACACATACCAATGTCATGTATTTCTGAACTTTCAGTGCGCCCTGTATAGCACATGATGTACTTTTCTTTTGCTGGAACCCTAGTTAAGGTAGTACATCTTTAATTGCAACATTTTGTCACAGTGAAGGCTTAAAGAGTGTCTATTCTACAAGACTTAAGAGCCTATCCTGAAGTGCTTCAGGCACTAATGTAGGACTCACACCACTGAGTACCTGGCTGAAACAACAAAATGTAACCTGATCTCTGTGTGGCTTGTTGTATTTTGGTAATGTCCTGCCTAATGTCCCTGCTATGACTGCTTTAAATATTGTTCTATAAAAGACACGTAGTGTGCTTGTTCAGGAATGGAAATATTCTCTATAGTTAGAGGAAAATGGCCTTTATTCCTCATTTTCTATTAAGATAGCATGAGGAAACTCATTCTGAAGCAAGACAAGTCAACACTTCGAGCTAAAATGGAAAATGGAAGAAATGTTCCAAAAGAAAAAGGAAACAGTCTGAAAGTTCTTGATGAACTTTCCATGCGTTGCTCCATCTGACCACTTGAGTTAACCTCGTTGTGCCAAGAGCATTCCACGCACAGAAACCAAAACCACATATTATTGGCATGAGAAACTTGGGCTCCAAAAAGTAAATTTGGGAAGTTATAAGCACCTGAAAATAGGTGTTCATAGTTTAAGAGCCTTCTCAGATGTTTTTATAGCGATGCTATATTTAGAGAAGCTCTTGTACTTAGTCCTTGAGTTGAGAGTAATGGCTGGCTTCATTCCAATATTCAGATTTTTTTTTAAAGTAGCTGTTTCAGCATGGGCAGAATAACACTTGTTATATAGAAGAATTAACGCACAAGTCAGTTGTTGATGCCAACAATATCCTTCAAGCAGTGCTTCAGCATTAGTTTGTGGAAACGACAGAGCAACCTAAATGAACTCAGAATTTCAACGGAGAGCTCTTTATATCCCTCTAATTGGGTGGACACATCAATCCTTATTAGAGCACCTCACTGAATCATTTGTTGTTTACTGAGGCATGTGCTGGAAGATTCCGTTGGCATGCCTTCAAGGGTCACCGAGGAGCCTCTTTCATTGAAATTAAAAATGAAGTTGTCTTTAGCGGCTTTTTCATAAACAAGATTTGCATTTGACCCACACTGGAAACTCACTTTGTTGCAATTTAGAAAGAAATGTTTGTCCTTCCAGAAGAGTGCAGGGGACTGTTAACATCCACACTAGATTTTTGTAGTGACCGGATACTATTAAAACCGAGTTCTTATAAAAATATAATATAGCATCTTTTTCTTCCGGTTCTCACAAAAGGCTCCTTTCACCCACCCAACTTTCTTACTATGAAAAGCCATAGCAGCCCTTTGGGCCTAATCAAAAACCCACTGAAGTCAATAGAAGTCTTTCCATTGATTTCAAGTTTTGAATCAGGCCTTTAAGGGTATGTCTACACCATGTTCCCTCTAATTTTTGACAGGCCGGGCGAGCAAAAAATTTCTTCTGTGCAAATTGTTGTGCTTCTGTGCAAATTTCTGTGCACACGGTGTTTCGCTGTGTGCACGGGGTTTAGGATCTGTGTGCGCACGCACACGCGCACAGCTTAGAGGGGACAGTGGTCTACACTGCAGCTGAGAGGTGTCCCAGCCTGGGTAGACAGACTCGCATGATCTTAGCTCGAGATAGCACTCTAAAAATAGCAGTGTGGACATTGTGGCACAGGCGGCTAGCCATCTGAGATCAGACCTAAAGGGCATTCACATTGCCTTAATCAAGCAGTAGACTGGATTACTCCATCTGATCACAATCTCCTGAAACATTATTAGCAAAACTTCAATTTAATCTTAGACCATTATTATTATTATTAATAGAGTCATATCCCCGACATACATAATGGAAACAAATATGCTCACCTATACAGTACTTGCCATCTAAAATATAAAATTACACTGTACCATTAACATGATTAAATCCCCTTATTCTTTGGGAGCCAAGCAAAGTGTTTTATGGATAGGCAGTACTATCAATTAGTGACTAGCGCCTCAAGTGATTTGGAGCCAGAGTCCTAAAACACCATTATGATACAACAGTATTGCACATGTGTAAGCCATATTAGAGAACTGGCTCCTGCGAAGTCAGCATTTATATTAGAGATTGAAAATCATTCATGTCATTCATTTATACAAGACCTGTGCACCTGTCCAAGTCTAATATAATGAATGAGCTGGATAGAACAAGACCCCTCTCCTGCAATTTCTCAAGTCAACATATGGATAAAAATTTTAAGTATTCAGTCATTTAAAAGTTCAGACTCATTTTAAAAACTTAGAATGTATAGCCATTTATAGAGAGCTAAGCTCACTAAATCAAAGTATTTAAATAAAATTAGAGAAGATGCATTCAGCGTATTTTGCATTACAAGTCTATGCAACACTCAGCTGGATTCTGTACAGTACTTTTTTATTTAGTTTAAACAACTGAATAAACACATTCAATAGTCTGTATTATGCAGCCATTATTAGTATTGAAACATTGATACTCATTTTAATGACTTCAAAGAAAATGAATGGACAAAGGCCTTAATTTACTAGGCTAGGATATTTCCAACTGTTGTCCAGCTTTCACCCATTGTTTGGAACAGGAAGGCTTGCTCCTAATTGGTTTCTCAAAAATTACAACAGTAGTAATATTTTTTTTAAATCTAGTCTCTGTACACATATAGAAGAGATCTAGCACTGGGTGTCATTGTAGGGTAGACATGACTGATGAGTTATTACAAGAGATGGCCATGTAATTGCTTGATCAGCCTCATAACAGAGTAGAACATTTCACAAGGGTAGGGGTATTGCCTCAGTGCCATGCCCAGACTTCAGTTTCAGCAACTATATCCTGCCTAGCTAATGTTCTTCACTTCCCTTCTTAAGAGAGATTTGCATGGTGTTGATGGACCAAAATGGCTGACATTCTATTCTAGGGGTGGCTGTGTGATACCTGAATTTATTTAGGACCAATCCTAGAACTGCTTCTAAGCAGAGTGAGTCAAAACTACTCGTGTTGCTAAGCCCTATGCTTAACAATATTTGCAAGATCAGACCCTTCTTTATTAAAAGTTTTGGAATCTTTCATAATGAATCAGATTTATGTAGACTAAGGAGGATGTTACATTATTTGGTATTATGTTGTGTTTGTTATGTATCAGCACACAAAGTGATTTTTTAAAATTCAAATATTTTAATCTGTTCATTTATTGATCACTGATCTTGTTTAGTTTTTAATCAAGCAGTATACTTTATACTTTGAATAAGCTAGTGTTCATTGGAAACCATGACAGATAAGCAAGCTCTATATGTCACCTTCTGAAACAAGTTATCAATGGACTCTTACAAATTTGGTCTTTGAAACCTCAGTGCACTCTTGGTAAGTCAATGGCAGAGCTGATCAAAACAGTTTTCTTCAAAAAAAAAAAAAAAAACCAAACACATTTTGAAATCATTTTTATTGTGTTAGTCTTTGTAATAGAACTTTTTTTACTGAAAGTTTTCATTTATTGGTTTTAATTTGCAAAATAAGGGGTTTTTTTAAAGTGGAATATTTTTCAAAAATTCCACAATATAACTAAGACACACTAAACATCACAAGGTCTTTTCAGAATTATTTTTTTAAAACACCAATTTGGAAAAAAAAGAAATGAAAGTTTTTGATAAAAAGCTTTATAATTTTGTTTTAAGGTCACATTTTTCAAAAAACACTTTGAGTCCAAAAAGAGATTAAACTCCAAAAAAACCAAAACAAAACAAAAAAATCCTAGAAGCTCTAGAAACAGTGAAATTCTGGCAACACTTTTTTGGGGGGGCGGGTGGGGGGGGAAACGGGAAAAAGGGGCAAGACTTCACCTCATGTTTTGCCACTTACTTAAACTGAAGCAGTATCAAGTCCTTAGCTAAACATACACAGTATAGCTAAGGATACACCTACAGATTTTACTGGAAAAACATCTTCTGAGTGTGTTCAGTTTGCTATTTTCAAACATTCATGGTATTTTTGAAGAGGGAGCGGAGGAAATACATGCCTGGATAGGAATTTGATTTACAAATCCTAGCAAAGCCATTATCCTTTAAAACTATGTCATTGCAAAGTTTCAAATCTCAAGATTTTTTGGCTATAGCCCTGTTAATAAATTAAATTAAATAAATAATTAGAATTTAAAATACGTATTTTTATATCACTACTGCGCTCAAAACTGCTAACAGGATTTTACACAAATTTGCCTCCCTCAAAAATCCCCCATTTAATCAGAGAACAAGTATGGAAGACTTGGGGCATAAGGGAAGCCACCAAATACCCACTAGAATTATTCAATTTTAAAATAATTCACAGTATAGTCATTGTGGCAATTTCTCTTATCCCATGAGCTTTCATACTGCTGGGCTCTTTTGGTTTTCCACAAATTCTCAAAACAGGACTCATTAGCCCTTAAGGATTATGCAGTGTTGCAAGTTTCAAGGCCTTGCGTCCCAAAGCCCCCACGAAGATGGAACCATGGAAAGTGGCTAGTCACATCATGCTGGAAAGTGGAGACAATTTTTCCCTCTCGACTGCTGCAGATGAAAGTACATTTTAATCCTTCAGTACAAACTTCAGGGTTGATTCTAAAGTTCATGTTTATTTTTATTGGCCTGTCTCTTGGCAGAAAAGGCTTTGGTAGGGGCACACCAATTATGTCAAATATATCTGGGTTATACACGTCAGATGTTTCCTATGACAAACCAGTGCTGCTTAGCTCTAGAGTTTAATCTTCAGCATTCACATAATACTGTGGGGGGAAATGCAGATATTTTCTAGGGCATATTAACTCTGAATTAAATTCTGACAAGCATTTTTAGCACTTCATCCTACACTCCTGTTGCTTGTGCTACAGCTCTCCAGTAGCACTTACTAAAACCTGATTGGACTTCTTATGAACACACAGGCAGTTCATCCCAGGCCAGACTCATTTGCTGCGCCACTGCTGCTGTTAGAACTGGGCTATTAACTCATTTTTCAGTTTACTGGCAGTTTTGGAAGTTGGGCGGAAGGGGCGGGGTTTGGGCAGAATGGGGCAGGGGAGAACCTGAAATAAAATATTTTCAGAATTTAAGCAAATCAAACGTTTGGGAAAAATTATTTTGTGTTTGGCATTTTTCCCCCTTTTAAATAAAAAGGTGCCGGACTGACAAGGAAATTTAGGAACCCCTGGCATTTACAAAATGGTGTCCCCATTATACCCTATCACCCCTATGTGGGAAACGCCAGTTTGAATCCCCACTCTGGAGGAAGGACTTGAACTCAGAACTCTCCCCACTTCCAGGTGAATACCCAAATCAGTGGGATATTGGGTATTCTGGGGCAGATCTCTTTTCATTTCTCCTATTGAAGCATCAAATACTTCAATATTTATTGATCCAGAGGGAGAGAGACAGATAGGCTCCAGTTCCAATGAATATTTATACAAAGTGGAACAGCTTCAAGAGGAGACATTGAGAGCAGCTGACCCCAGAATACCGGATAGTTAGGGCACTTATCTGGCAGGTGGCAAATCCAAGCCCAAGTTCCTGGCTCCAGAGTTAGGATTCAAACCTGGGTTTCCCCACTCCCTGCTAGGTGCACTAACCACTGGGCTACAGGGCACTACCACCACCACAACCCTTATTTTGTGAATGTCAATGGTGCTTCAGTTTCCTTGTGAACGTAGTCTTAAAAAAGCTAAATGGTTTATTCCAGAAATGTCAAAACATTTCTGTTTGCTTAGCTGAAACCAACATGGCTTTGTGAACTGTTTCGGTCAACCCAAATCTGCATTTTTCAGCAAAAAAGGTTCAGGCAGACAATGTCACCCACTCTGGTCACAGGAGGTTGAGGAAGCCCCAGGCGCAAGCTAGGGCAGCCCTAAGGCTAATCTAACTCACACCGCTGCTTCAATGGCCCCTCTACAGAAGTCTATTGCAGGGATGCCCACACCCGCTCCTCCCCTGCTATACACTCCCCTTCCTTCAATACACACCACCATCACCTCTGTTCCTAGTATAGAGGCCCCCTGCACTGGGATACTTGAGGGGAAGGGGTTTATGTGTGCCCTACAGCCCCTTTATATCTTTTATATGGCCCTTTAACTCTAATACTAGGAAATGACTGTGTGGTCACAGTGCAGGAGACTTTTGCCACTGATCAGAAGAATCCTGTCCTACAGCAGCTTTATTCTAAGTTATGGCTTTTCCTGATCTAACTGCCCATCATGGCACAATTGCATTGCTACAGATAGGTGTCCTCTAGAGATAAAGGAGCCAACCTTGCTTCTGCTGTCATCAATGAGACTTTTGACCCTAACTTCAATGGAATCAATATTGGACTACTATATTAGTTTTTCTTTGACTTTGCATTTAGTCTACTGGAATAAATGAAAAACCATTAACAGAGCTAGTATATTTGAACCTACTAGAGACTTCCCTGTTACAAGTTAATGTAGGAACCTTTTGTGCAAAGAGTCAATATATTAGAATAAATATTGTGGGGAAGGGAGAAGAGAAAGATGAACAAGAGTCAGTGTGTTGGATGAAGATAAGCAAGTTTCTTTTTCTTTATTGCAAGAGTCTGTATATTGTGGTTACAAACAAACGAATATATTTTGTACTCATCATCTCAGTACTGAGCATGCCCAGTGACTATTTCGAACAGTTTCTTTCTATTCATCTGAAATTCAACTGTAGCTGCGAGACCTCATTTTGATTTTATTTGCACTTGTTTATACTGGTGTAACTCAACTGGCTTCAATGGAAATAGTCCTAATTTACAATGGCATAAATAAAATCAGGGTCAAGCCCATAGTGTCTTCTATTTCTCTCCCCCTGCCCCAGACACACATACATATGGATCTGAATGCAATCTTTACAGTCAGATTAGTAGCCCTAATACATGGAAGTAATCCCATCACAGCTCTTTTGTGCATGGCTCAGAGACTAGAGACAGCTCAATATTTGTGTTGTTAGAAACTGGCATATAGGTGTACACTTCCCACCTCCAGGGAAACTAAGGGCTGGTCTACACTACCCCCCAAGTTCGAACTAAGATACGCAACTTCAGCTACATAAATAACGTAGCTGAAGTCGAAGTATCTTATTTCAAACTTAAAAGTACTTACCGCTGGTCCACACGGCGGCGCGCAGGCTCCCCCGTCGACTCCGCCTGCTCCGTTCGCAGAGCAGGATTACCGGCGTCGACGGGGAGCACTTCCTGGTTCAATTTATCGCGTCTTGACAAGACGCGATAAATCGAACCCAGAAGATCGATTGGTCGCCTCCGACGCAGCAGGTAAGTGTAGACCTACCCTAAGACACTGGCAAATGCACAAGAATCTTTGCTTTCTTACACCATGTGAATCCTGTAAATGCTTAAGAGCATGCTGCAAATTTCCAGTAAGCAAACAAAGGCAGGTATGGAAGTTAAATAAATATCGGGTCTACTTCAGGCCCAAAAGGTTTACAATTTTTGTCAATTGTGTAGTGCTGTGTAGCTGCAGCATGGTTAGCCTGTGGTATGCAGCTGGGAATATCACTTCAGCCACTTACCTGCACAGAAAACAGACTGTGCAATGGTGTTTGTTTTGCCAAGGGTTGAGCCTATTCAAACCACTTAAACACACAAAAGGGGGATTTCTTTAGTCTTGGCCAAAACCTGTACAAGGCTCAATCTTCAAAGCTATTCTTATGACACTATTAATTTTGACCAACCATGTGTTGCAAATCTTTGTGTATCGTTTAATTCTATTGTTGCTCTATCGACCATCCCAAGAATACATTTCTGCAGCCTATAGATTAGGCTACAGTGCATGCTAGTGTTGCCCTTTCAAGTCAACACTGCACAAGTGTACAATACTAGACTTCATTCTGGGGTCCAATGTGTGATGGTGTAAAAGTTTTCAATGGCACCTAAGTGACTTCAGACACTAAGTATCAGAGGGGTAGCCGTGTTAGTCTGGATCTGTAGAAGCGACAAAGGGTCCTGTGGCACCTTATAGACTAACAGAGGTATTAAGTTCCATTGACTTGAAATGAGACTTAGGGGCCCAAGTGCCTCAGGAACTTTTGAAAATGGGGCTTAGATGCTTTTGAAAATTTTACCGATGGTCATTCAATGTATAAAGTTAATTTGCTTCACCCATTCTTTCTTCAGTTGTGCCTGAAGTTCTGTGAACATTAGAGCAAGATGATAACTCAAAAGTTCTCAAACACCAAAGTCACTCGTGTGTTTGCATCAGACACATTTGCATGCTCATGCCTTAGGACAACACTTCTGTTTCATGTGGCTTGTGACCCATCACAACTAAGTAACACATTTTCAATATTAAATAGCAAAAACAAGCCAGAGGAATCCTCAGCTGCTCATTTTGGACAGGTTTAAGATCCCTTTGCACTTTCCTGGTGGTGCAAAGAGCTGTTAGCAAAGCAGAGTATCTGGTCCACCACAGGGGAATGTCTATATCCCACCAAGAAGGAGTTTATAAATCAAATTTAAAGATAATTTTGAATTACTCAAATTCTCTCACAAATTACTCTCTCTCTTTCGCACTGCCTTACACCCCTTATTAATCAGTTTCATTTGATTAAATTGAATGTGGGAGGGGGACAGACTCTACCTCAGATTTGGAGTTTAACTTATTCTGCGCAGAGCCCACACTAGGAAGGCTTAAGGTTGCATGCATCCTCTCAAATGATGGAAGCCATAATATCAGTCGGTAATTGGCAATACAATTATTTGCCAGTTTCTCCACCCAGAGAACAGGGAAAATACTGACCAACTTTTGTAAAGCACTTTTACAAGAAGTGCTAGATGAAAATTGTTCTTTTTATTATTAAAACAGAACAATATTTAAGATAAAAGTGGCATATTTGTATTTCTGGCAAACATGCAGTAAAATTAGCTAGGAAGTGTTCTAAACCTTGATATTTAACATTGACAACTTAGTCTCTTAGGAACTGCAAGTGGATTTAACTAGCTGGAGAGCCAGTTAAAGTAGTCCAGAATCACAGGATTATATTTAACTGCCTCCCCAGCTAATTAAATCAGGGATCAGAATCACAAAGCTGGTTTAATTAAAGTTTGCCAAAGCATTTACAGTATTTCCTTTTTAATTGTTAACCATCAGGTTTACTATACGATGCAAGTATTCAAACAACATTGCTATTGACCCTCTTATTTACCACAGCAGACAATGCCAAGCATGCTGGACCAAGTGCTATGCTTGGGAACAATCGCACTGAAGCCAACGTGGTTGCAAGATTGTAACTGAAATCAGAATTTCCCCTTCTATCTTCAGTTTATTTATCTCAATTAGAAGTAGCTGGGAAATGTTTACTGTAGAAGTTTAACATCATGAATTCATTTGGCCCAAGCACGGCATTTGTCTAGACAGCATTCATAATGAATTCTAATAGCAGTCATGCGAATGTCACTCATCATCTATAGATGCTGTACTCTAATCAGGCATGATGGCAGTTTCAAGCAGTTAAAACAAATCCAAAGAAAGTGCGCTACCTGTTTCAGTGCAAGCAATATAAGGCGAAAAGGATGGAGCCCTTTACTTAACAGCCACCCTGAACAAGCTTGCTAAACAACCCATACCCATTGTAATAGGATGTCGGTTCCCACTACACATGCACTTTGGAAAGAAATTGCCAGGCATGGTGATATAGTTTAATTGCACTAATTCAGCGATTTGTAATACACCACAAGAATCATAGAAGTCTGATTGTTCTGGAAATTATAAAGTGTTGGTATAGGCAAGCCACCACGCACAGCTTTTCATTGAGGCATGAGCCAGTTACCCTTAAAAACCAAAATTAGTTTTAGAAAAGGAAGGGGCGAAATCAAAATGCTGCTCCCTGAACATCTTCAGTCAGTAAGGATTACCCACACTTAACATGTCCTCAAATTCTAAAAGTTAGAGATGCAGAAACCTTTATGCTGATTGATTTCTACATTTTGTTAGAAGTGTTAGCTTGCTCTTAAATGGAATTTAAAGCATTTACGTTGACAATATCATAACCTAGAGAATTTTGAGTTGATCTAACAACTCTGGCTTAGAGTTTAGAATGGAAATGAAATCAGAATTAAGGTTCCATAAACTAACAGCTCTAATCCCATATCTCTGCCTGTCACATGGAGATACAAGTATATTAATGTTATACAAGAAAAGCTGTCCATTTTGTTTACTATAAACAACATCTTATTACATTTTACACAACCACTGGCTGCTGTCTCCTCCTCCCAACCCTTGTGGGGAGACAGTAAAACCTGAGCCTATTTTGGCACATGTGGTTCTTTCATTTGTAGCAAGTGCGTCAAATGAACAGGAAAAGGTCCATAGGCCCTGCTCTGCAAGAGTTGAAAGGACTCTGAAGTGGTCACCGGAGCCAGACAAAATTTTACTTACCAACATTTTTTTTAAAAGCAGATTTGGTGACATTGAAATATTTCATGAATTAATATAAGTTTGACTGAATCATTCATTTTTTTAAAAATCCAATACTTTTTCACTTTGACATTTTCAAAACTAAGCACATTTTGATTTTTGGTATGAAACAACATTTTGAAATTTTGTTTAATTTTATTTAAAAGATTTTTTAAAAACTGTAATAAAAAAAAAGCTTGAAAGGGGTTTCATTTTGAGCTGAACACAATGTTTTGTTCAACACAAAATGAATTTCTCAACTTTTCAATGTGCCAAAAATTTTCAAAATGTTTGTGTTCGGTCTGTCCCAGAAAAAACTGTTTTTGATTTTTTGAAATTACCAGCAAACTGAAAAAAAAAAATCAGTTATTCGCCCTACTCTTGTGGTCCCTATGGTGTGTGTAGACTTTGGGAAGGAACTCTAGATGAAATCAGCGTACCTTTGTAACATCCATGGCGGTCAGCACCTTGCACAGGGAGCCATAGGATGGGCTGCACCTGCAGGCATTGTAAACTCAGCCAGCGAAGCCTGCAGACTTACGACCTTACCACTCAGAGGCCATCAGTTTCTTTCATAACTGCTGTTGGGCTCTGCTCTGATAAAATGTCTGCTGTAAGCTCCTTAAAGAAGAGCTACTTAGGTTTTATGGAGTTTAGAGAGTAGGGTACACATTCCTGAAGAATGTATAGTTGCTAGAGACTTCATGAAGCTCTTTATTAGTAGTAGTAACTCCAAGATTAGCCACCCAGACTTTTCAAATGTTTTAAAAAGTCATGGGCACCTAGGTTTTGTTGAAGACCATGAATATTTTATATATAAAAATTCACTGGTCTTCATATGTATAAAAACATCACCATTCTGCCACAAAGTATATGGTAGTTGGGTGGGTGGGAAGACCAAGGCATATAACCACAGAACAATTTTTTTTGAAGCATGAAAAAAATGTCTTTACTCTGGCACACACTTTGCTTAAGACGTTATCCTTTAACTAGGAGGAAGTCTGACTTTCATGCCAAAGTGAGCTTTTTGCAGAAAGTTCGGGGAAGCTGCTGAAGGAAACATTTCTATTATCAGCCTATGGAGACACTGTCATGGTTCCCCAGTGTATTTCTTTACTGGAGTTCCTCTGGATTGCAATCCTGTAAAAGGACAGGAACTCAGCCCTGGTCTACACTACGAGTTTAGGTCGAATTTATTAGCGTTATTTCGATTGATCCGTGCACCCGTCCACACGACGAAGCCCTTAACATCGACTTCTAGGGCTCTTAAAATCGATCTCGCCACTCCACCCCCAACGAGGGGATTAGCGCTTAAATCGATATTGCCGAATCGATGTAGGCTAGTGAGGACGCAATTCGACAGTATTGGCCTCCTGGATCTATCCCACAGTGCAACATTTGACCGCTCTGGACAGCAGTCTGAGCTCCAATGCTCCACCCAGGTAGACAGGAAAAGCCCCGCGAACTTTTGAATTTCATTTCCTGTTTGGCCAGCGTGGTGAGCTGCAGGTGAGCGCAGATCTCATCAGCAGAGGTGACCATGATGGAGTCCCATCAAAAGGATTTTTTGCTCCCCCCTCAGTTGCTTTCACGGAGGGAGGGGGGAGCAAGGGTTAGGCTCATTTCCTTCTAGCTGCAGATGGTACAATATGCGGTGAGCAAGGAGGCGCCTTCCCTTCTAGCAGCAGATGGTACAATATGCTTGATATCCATCATCAGCTCCTGGCCCCCTCAAGGATTGAACTCGCAACCCCGGGTTTAGCGGGCCAACGCTCAGACCGCTGAGCTATCCCTCCGCCTGTGTTCCAGGCAGTACTGAATCTCCCTTAAACAAAACGTAAAAAAGAGAATGACCAGAGTCACTCTGGTCACTCCCATTTATGTCCAAGCGCCCCCGGCCAGCCACACCATCGGCCGCCGGCCAGGAGCACACGAATACCAATCATATTGTACAATCTGCTGCGAGAAGGAAAGGAGCTTCTGCTGTGTGGTCCCGCGACCACGACCATTTATGGCATATTGCACCATCTGCAGCTAGAAGGCAAGGCGCTCCTGCTGTGTAGTCCCGCGACTACCAGCCTCAGGCGGAATGGCCCCCTCAAGGATTGAACTCGCAACCCCGGGTTTAGCGGGCCAACGCTCAGAACGCTGAGCTATCCCTCTGCCCGTATTATAGTGTGACTGAATCCCCACTAGACCTAATGTCCAGGCGTACGCTGGAGATGTACGGTAATTGTGAGCTGAGCAGGCTTCCGTAGCAAACACGGAAACCCCGGAAAAAAGGCGCGAAAAATATTGCTTTCACGGAGGGAGGGATGACATGTACCCAGAACCACCAGCGACAATGTTTTCTGCCCCATCAGGCTTTGGGATCGCAACCCAGAATCCCAATGGGCGGCGGAGACTGCGGGAACTGTGGGATAGCTACCCGCAATGCAATGCTCTGAAAGTCGATGCTAGCCCCGCTACTGTGGACACAGTCAATCGACCTCATGGTCTTAACGCTCTTTAGTGGGGACACACACAATCGATTCCATAAATTCGGGTTTTAAAATATCGACTTCTATAAATTCGACCTAATTCTGTAGTATAGACGTACCCTCAGGTTCTTTGGGGGAATTTTTTTCTTCCTTTGTGTGGGGAGGGATGACTAGACAGCTATTCAATTTGTTGGCCTACATAACCAACTTTATTCCCAAATAGCTGTGGTGGAACATGCAATATAAACTCCACTCCTTCCCCCCAACTTTTGAACTGCTTCCACATACTGGCTCCAAACAGAGTCGAACATTTGGGCCCAAGTCCAACTCCACAATGCTCTTATAGCAGCTATACAAGAGAGACCTTACAAAAATGTCTAGTGGTTTGTTAACCTGGAGATTTTTGTGCTTGGTTATATTGCTTGGTGATAGTACTGTTACAAGAGAAGTTCACACAAAGAAATACCTTTAAATGTTATGCAACAAAGTTTGAGCACTTGGAAACAAGCTACCAACTGTGGGAAGTGACCTTCACCACAAGAGTTTTAGATGTTATGCCTTAGAAGACTGTCAATACTGTACACTGTTCAGCAAAGTTTGAGTTGCTATGAGGAACTCCACACTTCTCTTTCCATAACTATCAATAGTTTGTTTATATATCCGTTTGTCAGTGACTGACTCATCTAGAGAAGAGCATTGACAGCTGAACTTTTAATGACCTAATAATTACTCAAATGCCTATGAAAAAAGCTACTGTGCACTGCTGTTCATTTTCTGGAGCTATTCTAGTGACTTTATTCAAATGTTCCACTAGTAGAACTCTTGAGTACCTTCTACTGAACTATAGTACTTGACTGGACCTGCCAGCAATTACGGACATCGGTTCTGAAAAATATATTGTTCATTGGGACAGTGCAATTAAGGTGGGGCAATTGGGCTTAAAATTGGATCTTCCAGCTTTCTATACTGAGATGATATGATGTTCCTCAACTCAAGCATCCTAAGCAACAAGAGATAGCATTTACAGGAAGCCCTCTACATAAGAATGAATTAAACAGGTAATGTATTCGCACAAGCTACATTCCAGGTTCTTTGTGGGTGATCCTTCTGAGATTGCTATACTGTAAATTGCCCCTTTAAATATGGAAGAAATCTTTCTGGAGGTAGAATGTGGAGTGAGAAGGGGACCAGGCTTCTCAGACTCTCATATCCACAGGAAGGACAATACCAGATCCATAGAGATAAGTCATCTACATGGATGACTTGTATCTCCATGCTGCTCAGCTGCACACTCTTCATTCCGGCAACATGGCTCTGGAAGTGCCATGCTGCCATTGGCTAGGCCCCCTGGAGGTGCTCAGTAGAAACGATGATGGGGATGCAGAGTGTTAATGCCATTAACAGTTGCATTAAATCTGACACCAAAATCTAGTCAGTCCACAGAGAACATGGAATATGACCAGTGACCTGCTCTTTACTGCCCCAAGACCTCCACAAACCTAGTCAAGCGGCTTCTGTGCCAAATCATAGAAGGGCTTCTGCAATGTGCCAGGGAAAGAGAGACTGCCATAAGGCAGCACTACACCACATCACCACCCTTTCAGCATTGGTAGTGAAGGAACCCATGAAAGGACAGTCCCGGCCAAAGTTATTGCATGCACACTGCAAATGATTAGTCAGCAGCATGCTCCCATCTCCATCCTCCCTCTTAGGTTATGGCAGAGACTAAGTAGCTATATAAAGGATACAGGCTCTTTATTTCCAGTCTTTGAAGCAAAACAGAAAATGCATCCCAGTAAGCTGGCAGACATGAGAAAAAAGCAGAGATCCACAGGAAACTCTAGCCCATGGTCCAGGCAGGCACATATTCCCAGTAGTGGCAGCATTGGCCATGCCTACTCTGATCTGAGTGCATGCACAGAACTAACTGATGCTGCCCCTACCCTGCCAGCTTCAGTCTGCACACAGAGCCACACTGTTAGAGCAGCTATTAACTAGGTCGTCCACATTTACCTCAGTCACATTAGGAGAAGGCGAGAATCCCAGAGGGACTGCTTTCCTCTCTGCACATTCTCTCCTTCCTCCCTATCCAGTGTAATTTTGCTCCCCTCAGAACAAGCATGGAGCAAATAAGTCATTCACAGCAGTAATCAACTAACACACACATCTGGCAATAGTTGCATACATTTTCCTGTCAGCAAAACAAAAAAAATTGCTTTGAGGTATTTGTGGGCAATTCCTCAGTACATCAAGCATTTGCCCAGTAAACTCTTTAACAACAATAGTGAATGGGGCTTTGTGCTCTCTCCATTGGTCAATGCCCATTGCCAGTTCAGTAGTAATTTACTCTATACTATTGTGCTGTCTCCTACAATGATGCTCTTCTCTGCTTTGAGGAAGTGTTAGTATTTCTGAGAGTTTGAAAAAGTATGTCTCTTGCACTCCTGGGTATCTGGGACAGACGAGGTGGATCTGGGTGCTGCAATTTGGTTTCAGCCTCTGGCATGCTGGCTACCCATTCATAATGCTCTGCATTTCTACCTCCCAGTTGGTGATCGCATTCTGCATATTTACTAAGTAGTCCGATACTAAGGAGAGATGTGTAGCAGCCCTGTTATTGTTAGTCTGTTGTGTCTGTAGATTTGTTTTCCCTCTGTGCCCCTGTAGCCATTTTAGCTTTGTCTAGAATGCAATCAGATATTTCACCTTGCTATTTGAACACTAATTCGATTCTAAACTGGCCAGTAATTCCAACGTATAATGTTGAACACAGGCCCCTATTTCTACTTTTTCCATCAAGGCATCCATTAAATACAAGGAAGAGTTACAACTGTCAATTTAGAATTTTCTGTGACGGTATAAGGCTTTATGCAACCAGAAGAGTCCTCCCTTTGAGTATTTAGGGTTTACTTAAATGTAACCAAGGCAACTTCTATTTTTCACTTGGTGCTGATGGCACATATTTTTGCCATTAAAATGAATCCTTGTTAAGGAAGCTTTACGGGATTTATATTGTAGCCACTTGACTTTTGCCAGTAGTTGAGAGTTATGCTTCAATGGAGCATTAAAGTACCTCCTATTCAGAGCAAGTAAAGTCACTATAATTGTTATTCTAATACATTATCAGTAATTATTCTGTAATGAGATCCCTGTTGAATGAGGAAAGAGGGGAAGTGCAAATCTGATTATCTTATTACATTTAAAAGTTTCAGTGTTAGTGCTGAGTCCCTTGAGACTATGCCTATAATTAATTAATTTATATTGAAACTCACTTGGCCAGAGCCCATGGTATGCAGCACCAAATGGGTGCTGTTCTCTAGCTATTCAGAGGAGAAATTCACATAGCGTTAGTTACAAAAGGATATCCAACTTCCTATGTGGTGGACACAACTAAGATGAAAAATCCCAGGATCAGCAGAATATTCTCACATAAATCATGTGACACTTATGTTTCCAGCTTAAAATTCAAACTATGTAGCATATAAATGACAGTGCCATATGGCTTTCAGTTATGGTGAGGGTACACAGCAGCGTGCAGCCTAGAAGAAAGTTGGATAATATATGTATGCAAGCTAGCTAGGTCCATTTTGCAGAGCAGCGTACCAAGCAGATCAAAAGAAGGCAAATCTATCTTATCTAAGTATTAAGTCAGAAGGATTTTGTTATTAAAATTGTTTCCCCAGAATTAAAGTCCATTAAATCATATTTGAGGTAGGAATTACTACACGTCTTGCTCTCAGGCAAATTTTGACTATGTCACATGTTGGAAATTAGTCCTCTTTATATCTACTGATGTGCTGAAAAAAATGTTTATAGAAGTCCTTGGGGAATGGGGCAAATCACACTATTATACGAATATATGAATTGTGACACATTTTCCAAATATAATCAGTTTACATCAGAAAACCAACATCTACATGTTTGTACTAACCAAATTTCTCCATTTTGAAATAAGATGCTTAGTTGGCATCACTATTTTGAACAAGAAAGTTATGATTAGCAAGATGCTAAAATGCTGTAGGGTAGAGATTAATCTTAAGTTCTCTTCATTCTCCATAAGAAACTTTTTAAATATTTTGTCTTGAAATTATTTCCTAATTCATTATGTTGCATATGGTTTCTATTTTCAGGGCTTTAATGCTTTCAGGAATTACTTC
The DNA here is from genome assembly GCA_033296515.1 of Macrochelys suwanniensis. NCBI lineage: Eukaryota > Metazoa > Chordata > Testudines > Chelydridae > Macrochelys > Macrochelys suwanniensis. The sequence continues at coordinate 131,165,060 of CM065776.1, read as the reverse complement.
TTTGACTTCTCTGGTTGTTGGCTCACTCCTATCCTATTCACACTGATTTGTTGGCTTATTCCTTGTCAGAGTCTCCCCCTTAGTATTCTGTTTCTCAAACTCTGGTCAAGGAAGAAACTATTCCAACACATCTACACTTTGGAACTGTCTTGGTCCTTTATGGTCCTCCTCTCTCTCTTCTTTGTGCAGGGAAGGGGAAAGAGAATGACCTTGAAAAAACTAGGTAGTCATCACTTCTTTGTATTTGAACAATTAGTACTGCCCATTTTCCTGCTTGGAAAACTAAGATCTAGCCTTTAGATTTAGGATGTATAGAAGAAATTACTGTAGTATCTAGAGACCTAAACCAAGATCCAGCTCCCCAAGGCCAAATGGAAGCCCAAGAATGAGTATAGATTTAGGAATCTGTCTTAACTCTTCTCCAAAATATAGCTTTCCTGATTATGTAATATGAACACTGATGTTTCTAATAAATCTGAGCAACTAGCATTCTGCACATCTCAAGGAATCTTGTCTGATATGACCAATAAAGCCAATATCATTGCATCAGTTACCAGAGTAGTAATTAAAATGTACTTAATAGTACATTAAAGAATCTAAAAATGAACTGCAGCACCAAATGGCTTAGATGTTACTTCTCACACATTTAATTTACTAATGCATCTTTATTAATGCCTATAAATACATACATCTGCAATAAGACTGGATACAAGAACAAATATTCTAGGTAAATCAAAAGATTCAGCCTCCAAAGAGCAATGAAACTACACTGATCAAAAGATATCCTACATATCTACATTGGGTCTATGAAATGCAAATTTGATTAGTGTATGTTAGTCTTAACTGTATAAATAGTTGATAACTGTTTCATCAGCTGATTTAGCCACTAAGCCAGAAGTAATCTTGCTAAAGAGATAAAGATAAGTTGAGATGGGGAAGTTCTGCAGGAAAGGTTTTTGTAATACTGGTGTTTTCACTAAAGATGTGTCCAATAAAAATGGCTCTGTTTTACAGTCACAGAACAGTATTTTTCAGACTAAAAGTTGTCCAGCATGCAGAACACTCTGTTGCAGGATTTCAGGGCTAGTTGTATTAGGGGAAAATCCACAGATGGAGGACAGGACAAATACATGAAGCATTAGTTAAGATAGTACAATTTATTCCAGTGGCTGCATGTTTAAAGGTGACTATACATAAATATTTTCATGGAGATTTAGGAAGGTTCAAAATTCATAAGGAGTAATTTCAGGATTACATTTCAAGGTGTGTGGGAGGATAAAAACTGAAAGCTTCATTTCAGAAATAGTTAACAGGGATAACATATCACTTAACTTATCTTGCTGGCACATTTGTTTAAACAAAACACTTTTAAACCCATAGGAAAAGCAGAAAAATTACTACACACAAAAACCAAAACTGAATAGTCTCATGTTTTAACCTAGATTTTATTTTAATGGGATACAATTATGATATTCTCAGGGGTTCAGTTAGATACAAAAATGCTGTGTGGTGTGCAGTTCCAGCAGCTATGTACTAACAAATTCCCTGAATTACACAATCAGCTGTTTTATACATTAAGGCACACCAAGAGAAAGAACCACCATGATTTTCCTGTCTCTGCATGGTGGTTCCCTGCCCCCCCCCCCGCCCCCCATGGAATGTAGCTAACATTCTCCCTCTGAAACTGAAACCCGTCTACATACACACACTGCTCATTCACTAATCCAGCAGGGAGGAAGATCATAAAGTCAAGCATCTCCTTGATAGGAAACTCCAGTCCTGTAAAAAACCATGGAGTGACAGCAAACGCAAGAACCTTTGTTCCTTTTCTCCCTCCCTACTCCCACCTCCTTTTAAAGCCAGTTGTATTAATTCATTATTACTGTATTTGCCTCCCTCCTTCTCCCACTCTACATTAAGCACCCGAACCAATTGACAGGGGCTGCTGGTAGAGAGGTACTTCTACTGGAAACTCCATCTCTGCAGCTGACGCGGCAGCCTCACTGACACAGCTCCCCCCACCCAGCCTCCTGCTGCTTCTCCTGCGAGACTTTTGTTGGAGGAGGTAGGAGGGGGGGAAGCAGTTGTGCTTAAAAATCGTCTGCGTGTCTGAAGTCTGTTCAGCCCTGTAGGTAGTGTCTGGCATGAGTCCCTACGCCAAGGCGTACACAGGCTCCACTCAAATTCAAAGGATCTGATAATGGACAGAGCATCTGCCCCCCGCGTCCCCCCACCACCACACAAGTGCCCTTAATGACAGTATTAAAGAGTACGAAGTAATCACCCATTGGGGACAAAAGGCCTGGGAATATGAGATTTCCATTCTAGCCAATGCTCATAAGTGAGGTTTGAGGAGGGGTAATAAAATCCACAGCCAAGATCGGTTTGGTGAATGACTGCGGCTTGGGGGGGGGGGGGGAGGCCTACAACGAACACGTTTTGGCAGAAGCTAATCATATAGATCCACTCGCTTTGTAGCTGTAGAGACGCATCGTCTAAACACTCGTAATTTACAAAGCCTACAAGATCTGCACCACCTCCAAGGGTTTTCCACCAGGAAACAATCATAGCCCGCATAGCCTACATCATAATCCTTGACAAGCGTGTGTTATGAGGAGAGGGGAAAAGAGAAATACTAGATCAGATGTCAAGATGCGACTACCTGAATGAGAGAAAATGTCTCATAAAAATCTCAGTAAAATAGAGGGAGGTGCTTTAGGAGACCGCCTTAAAAACCATGAGAGTCTCCCTCTTGATGGAGTCTTGGTAGGATCTGTCACAGCAAGTGTCCCCCTACCCGGCAGCATGGCTTTATATATATATATATATATATATATACACACACACCACACACACAAGATCGTTAACGTGGAATTTCACTGCAGTAGATAAATTAAATCCACTTAATCGTCTTCAGCCACGAGGACTCACAAACGGATCTGCCTCATTAGAGTTGCTATATAATACCCCTTTGTCTACGAGCTGGCCAGACAGCAGTTCCCACAAGAAACTGAACGTAGAGAGACATGCCAGTCGAACATGGTTACCCCATTTGCAGCACAGACCTTGAAAGGCCATTTTGCTAGATTTACAATGCACTGATAGCGAATTCTGCAAAACCCCCAACCTCATTTTTCATGGTCACTTTTTCTTGATCAAAATTTGGGAGGCAAGAAGGTTGCCCCCGCCCAAAACTTAGGTTTAGTACCATTAAAAAATAAACCAGTCAAATTATCCTTAGTGTAACAATGGAATAGTTACCGGGATTTTAAAATATTACATGGAATTGGAGGGGTGTGTGATTTATTCCCTTTTTAAATTCTCCAATAAGAAAAAATACGATCCTAGCAAAATATTATGCTCTTTAAAACATTTTTTGAGCTCGTGGGAGAGGAATGTGCTGGGGATTAAATCTACAAACATCCTGGTTTCCATGTGTATATTGCAACATCTCTGAATGCCTTTGTTCCATTGATTCTGATATGAGCTTGATTAATGATGGAGAAATCTTTCTGACTTGTCCCTCTCTCCACACCCTGCTCTCCGGCGCATGCGTGAGGCAAAGACAAAGGAATAGGTAATTACAGTACAGTTTCATTCATTTTCACTGCAGTATTGCTCTGCTGGCAAAGACAACTAATACCATGGGGCTTATTCACACCCACCAGATGTGGCAGACGGGTTGTGTATGTGTGTTGGTATTAGTCACTAAAAAACACAATAAAGACATCTGTAAGTTAGTTGCGAGAGAGTCCCTCATTGTAACTAGATATTGTGTGTAGGATGAAGTGATCCTTCCCTGCATCGTAAGGGTTGATGGAGTCAGAGAATTAGGCAAAAAAAAAAAAAAATACATGGACATGTAGCTTTGACTGGGAAAAAAAGATCTGTTGGAGTAGAGAAAGCATTCGATGCATATTCATGGGAAAAATGCGTTTAGGAGTCATGCACATTTATTGAAATGGAGGGTTTTTTGCGGGGGGAGGGTGGGAACGTCTGGTTTGTTAGCTGCTGCCCAGACAGAACTAACGCAGCTAAACCTCCAAAAATTTGCATAAAGCATTGATAAGTCTGGGGATTAAAATTGTTGCCGCGTATGGTATCATTTTCAAAAACACCCGTGATTGTTAAAGCAATAAGCAAGCTCTTTTAGTGCCTAATCAAGAACAATCACATTGTTAAAAGCCACAATAGGTTAACTGGCTGAGCTTCCATTTAAAAGGATCTAGCTCCCAGTTAGTGAGGATTTGCGTCAAGATTTATATTTTAATCAAACACATTGCCTATCTCATCCTATTCCAAAAGCCAAAATGCCCCACAGGTAAAACAGAAAACCATCCTTCCAAATCTAGGGCATTGCCCTAGTATCAGCTATATGTTATCTCGCTATGGTGTCTCTTCGCCTCCTCCCCTCCATGTTCTTAACATGGATGCATTTTCTTCTCTATGTGCTTCATTTCATGAGTAGGTTTGGAGGTGTGTTGTTGAAAGCAACCTTCCTGAGAAAATTAAAGCCGCTAAAAATTACGCAGTATTACAAACACCTTGTTTCCCCACCCTCACACACACACACACACACTCCCCAAAGCGTGGTAACAGGCATTTAAATGTGAGGACTGGATTTTAATCCATTTCTGAGCCTCACATGAATTCATACGTTCTCTCCCTTTCGAGGAATAGACCCCTTCACGGCGTGCCTGGTAAGAGAGGGGGTGTTAAAGCACCTCCCGATCTGCTATTCTTTCTCCACTGGAGCGGTTTAAAACATAAACCCTTTCCCCCACATTTGAGACAGATCTAGACAGAAAAGAATCAAATGCAAAGCTCGTGGTGTCTGCCACGGAAATGGCATCAGTGAGACGCTGCTTCTTACCTTCTTTATATTTTCCTCTCTCCCCCTTTGTGTGTTTGTGTGCTCTGGTGTCACAGGGAGAGTCCTAGGTAGGCTAGCGCCCGCTTGGCTCGGGCTGAGTTGGTGTGTGGCTCTCCCCTGCTCGCTTGCTGGGACTGGAGTGACTAGTGCTTGTTGGAGCAATGCCGCCGCTGCTACTGCTGCTGCCTCTGCATTTCTCTCGCTCTCCCCCACCACACCCCCCTCTCTCTCTGTGACAGTCTGTGGGCAGTTCAAAAGCCACACGCACTCTTATTTATTTATTTATTTATTTAAGACGCTCGTAGGCAGGCGAGGCGCTTGCCCACGCTCACGCGTAGGGGGCGCACTGACCCAAGGTTTTAAATATAGGCTTGCGCGCTCCAGGAGGCGTTGTTGGGAAGGTGCATAAGCCGCTTTTTCGTGTAAAAATTACAGGATCCCAGAAAGGATCCTGGCGGTGGGTTGTCTGGATCCGAGGAACCATTCCTCCTGCCCAAAGAGATCTCGGACAGCCCGTCTCTGAGAGAGGGAGGGAGGCAGGTGCCCTTGGCGAGGCGAAGCTGTTCCTTTTCCAGCAGCAGCTCCCACGCCACTTCCAAACACAGGATTTACATCTGGAGACCTCCACAAAAGCGCCTTTCCACGCTGCACTTGTGTGCGGCAGACCGGGCAGCGGCTCGCGGGAGCACACGCAGATCAGCGGACTCCTAAAGTTAGGCGGAGCTCGGCAAACCTTAGCAGGCGGTTGCACGTTGCATTGCGTTGCTGGGAGCCGCGCTGGGTCCGTTCAGTTGCAAGCGGGGCTGCCAGCCTCAAAAGGGTCACCTCTTCGGGAGGAGATGAAAGAAGCCCGGTGCGAGGGGCACCACGGGGAAATGGGGCGAGCTCTGACCAGCCGTGTGTGCCATTAGCAAGCTAAGGAGCAGGTCTGCCCTTTAAACCCCACGTGAAGGGCCACTCGTGTCTCAAGCGAACGGAGAGGATTTTACTCGATCGCTCCCGCAGTTGACGAGATCGCAAGTGTCTGTAAGGTCTGACCTCGCCACAGTTCTTGTCATGTTCAGAGCTTGCCTAGACCGTAGGGCGATCCTGCGCTCGGATCATACCCCCCTACCCCCCATGAAAATGAATGTCACACGCGTTCTGGAATCTGAGGGTTCCCCCAAACCCCGAGTTTGGGGGAGGGGACCAACTTTATTTGCAGTTAACTGCGCTGTTTATTTGATTAAGGGTCTACAATGTCAATGAAATTGCTACCAAAAACAAAAACCCAACCCCATTCACCTGATATTTTGATTTGCAGCACTTGGACGCCCTCTGCGCCTTAAAAGAGGTCAGGACAGTTTGCAAATACAAGTAACGGGATAGGATTAGCTACAGCGTTGATCTAGTGAAAGGGAAGTAGAGTCTGACACGGTAAATCTGGATCCGTTTCACTGAGCAAAACTTAAAAATCGTGGCTGTGGCATCTCCTCTGGGGGACTGACTGCTTCATAGTCACGAAGTGGAATTGACAGGTATGCCAGAGAACTTTAAAAGGCAGCAAACCAAAATCTTATCTTCCACTGACTTGGAGGCAAAGAGAATAAATATCGGAAGACACCAGACTATACGAGCAGGTTTGCTGCAAGGATATGATTTTATATGCAAGGAGACCTACTTCTAGTGAACTCTAATACAGCAGGACTTGTTTTATAACGTAGTAAAATGAATTGTTTCTGGGTACCATGAGGTACAAGTTGTGGGTATTAGTTTACTGTCAAATTGAATGGAAGATGTCTGTAAGAGGTTTCTACTTATATGTATATACAGCCCCACTCCAAACACATCGTACACAAATCAATAGACCACACTGGTTAGAGAGGCACGCCTAGCTAGCAAAGTAATGGAGTTCCCATTTTCCTGATATGGACACTTTGTAATACAAAGAATTACATAAATACACTACACGGGGAGAGTTAGTGAGCACAAACCAAAGATCTCGCTAACGTGATAGCACTCGAGTATTATGCATAATATATTGTTTGTCTATATTTCAGGAGTAACGACGAGCCAGGGTTTTTGTAGAAATGTAGATACAACAATCTGTGTGCGACATGCAAATTTCCGCTTTCCATTTTGTCCTTTCAGTCTTGCTCATCTGCCTCTTTCAGTATGCAGTGGTTTATGCCATTCCGGTACATTTCCAAAAATGGAAAGCGTCAAGAAATCCACACGTACTGTGTGGCTGGCTCGCTTTCATGCTGGGGACAGCAAGCCCCAGAGAACGCGTGATCGGAATATAGATCCACAAGTTACCATAGAAACGAGAGAGGGAGCCTGCATCGGGATTAAGAGCTGCAAATTCACAAGAATACAGCTTGTGGTTTCCTAGTAGCTGTTCTTATCAAGATCAAAAATGCTACGCTCTTCGTATGCAATGATTAAATGGTTTTATTAGCGTAACAAATCTCCATATTCAAAGTTTTACCATAAATCAGTGTTTAACTAATGCCACCCTTAATATCTATAAGCTTGTAAACCACGAACAATTTAGTACTTGTAAAAATGGCTTCTGCCAGCTTCCAGTGTGTACAGTTAAGGAGATTTCTTACTAACCTTTAAACCTTTTTCAGACAGTATGAATATACTGCGATGCCTTCATTCTCCCCCACCCCCCAGCAATCATTTGCAATTTAGGTACAGTGAAATGGCAAAATACTGTAATGTAAAATGGCTTTTTTACACCTTTCTGCATTAATTTCATTCACTGCAGAGCCTTGAAACCAGTCTGTTTGGTTAAAGGAGGCTGGTTAATTGGTAGCAAGAGCTGAAATTTAGGGTCATGTTTAAAAATTAGAAGGGATTTTCCACCAAGTTAAAGCAGCAGTTCCAATCTAGGTTAGGTTGGAGTTAGGTACAATGACACTGCAGGAACGGCTATGTTGACTAAGCAGACTAATTCTCCTAATGCCCAGCAGCGTTTGTCAAGAAAGAGGGTGAGACAGTGCGGTTGAATTTGGTGCCTGATTGCAAGGACCCAATGTTGCTTTTCTCCACTCTCAAATGTTTTGAGGTGTCCACTTTCGGGTGTATAAGGCCACCGCTGCTCGTGCTCACACACCTGTGTTCACCTGTGGCACCTGAACCAGAGCACAACTGACTTGGGCCTGATCAGTTTCACCGTTATTGCCCTGCTGAGATTCTGGAAGCACACCAGGCAAGAGTGACATTAAACAAGCTTGCATCAGAGAGTTACCCTGCTGCTGCATCTGCTTTGGACATGCTGGGTGCAGAAATCTGATGTTGAAGTGGGGTGGGGAGGGAGTGTGTATTAGATGGACAAGGAAACAAAAGTGAACTGCTTCATTTTAGTGTGAAAATTACAGAACGAAAAATACTCAAACAGCCTCTTCTGAAAGAAATTTAGCCCTCAAGGTTTCGTAAGAGACCTTTGATCAGATATGCTTATTCACATGGAGATCAGAAAAAGTAAAGCAGGTAGACTGAGGAAGAATTGCAGTGCCTTGCTACAATCCTTGCACAGTAGTCCACTCAGAAAGCCAATTTACATTGGCTTTGCACAGGCATAAATGATTACACAAGAAGCAAGTCAGAGGAGAATCAGGCCCACAGACATTACACATGTGTGTGTTTCTCCATGTTATTTTTCAGTAGGACAAATACCATGTCCAGAGGAGTACATAACTTCTGAACAGACTGTGATTTGAATGTTGGCAGGTGGGACTCCTGCCTTCACCAAATCAGAGCACCACTAGTTCTTACATGCATGCTCATTCATGTATATAGCCCTGAATCTACTCATGATTTGTAGGGTTAACAGGATTCGACCATATATACCAAAGGAAAACAGAGTTATGAGGTAAATGTGCCTAGTATTTCAAAATATTCCTCCTAAAAGACATACTGAACAGAGAAGAAAATGGAAGTGAGACATGAAGTTACTTATTATCGGAAGGTTACTGGGGTGCTAGTACAGATATGTATGCAACTGATATTTACATTGTAAATACTGTATCACACACACACACACAAATCTCTTTAGTGATTCATAGGCAAATGCATTAACAAACCTATGCAGTCTGTTTAGCCAAAGATGAGTGATTTTACTCTAAAATAGGGGGACCATATGTCCTGATTTTATAGGGACCGTCCCAATATCCAGGGCTTCGTCTTATATAAGTACCTATTACCCTCCGCCACCATCCTGATTTTTCAAACTTGCTATCTGCTCACCCTACTCAAAAATGTGTTAAACTGGCCAGCATCATGTCAGACTCATGGACCTCTCAACATCAGCAGGGTGATTAATGACCTTACAATTATTAATAAACAGCCTGAGATACTATGAGTATGGAGAAAAAGCAAAATACTGAATTTTGAACTAGAACTCCAGACTCATATGCTACAATTTGTGTAATTTCCTCTGCAACCCCTGGGTCTTTAGGGAGGGATTTGGCCCCAGGGATTTAAGGAAAGAAGTTCTTTAAGAAAATTTCTCATCAGTTATAAAAGGTATCAAATTTAAACTCGCTTACTTGATATGGTGTCAAAATTATGTTGTGAGTTATTGGCAAGGGGATCCATTTTCCAAGTCAAATGGATGTCATTTTGGGGGTAATATGCTTTAACTGGTATATTACATAGAAGCAGTTTCTCCAGAGTTGTTAGTATTCAAATATTTATTTCTCTCTCCTTCTCCCCAGTGTATTTTACTGAGCAAGCTGGTTTAAAGAGCACATAAAGAGGAAATGACTAATGGCAGTGACACCAGAGAAGTTACCTTTATTTTAAAAGGATGGGAGAAACATGGTTTTGTTGTGATCCAGCCTCCCCTGGGAAGAGTCATCATGCCTTCCCTTTCACCTCTGCACCATGTGAAACCTACATCCATCGCTAGGTTAATAAATTGTGTGTTTTAGGAGGGCACTGTTCAATTAAAGAAAAACAAGTTACCTAACTTAGAAGAGAGATTAGGTTATTAAAGGAGTTACAAAACATGCATTTGGCCTGTGTTTCACAAAATCATGTTCTTTACTTTTCACCTGGGATAATTAAATCCAGTAAGTAGCCAGTCCTTAATCAATTTTGGTTTCAGGTTCTCATAAGCTTGCAAAAAATTCTCATTAATAAACAACAGGTGCATTGTGAAACATGATATGCCGGCCAACAAGTATAATTCAATAGCATTCATTATTTACCAAATCACATCATTTAAAGAGAAGACAGATGCCTTACATAGCAGTAGCGACTGTTCTAGTCTTAGAGCACACTGATAAAGTAAGCTAGATTGTAGTATTTTTTCCAGGCTTGAAGAAATACTAGTTCATAAGAATACACTCTTTATGAACTTTAGAATTTTTACAAATGGTTGTGTTTTCTGAGGACTTCATAAATGCCAATGTGCACTATTATCTATACATGCCATTTTCTTTTAAAAGAAAAGGGCAGTACGTATCATAGGAACTAGAGCTCCTAAGAAACACGTCATTGTTACCAATGGAGTTAAAACTCTAGCAATTCCTTTGACTCCTGCCCATTGTTATTGTGAGAATCTTAAGTAAGGCAAAATCAAGTGGAACACATAGGAGGGAGTTGTTCAATATCAAAGTGCTCCAGAAGAGAGCAGAGACCATGAATACTCCAAAGAAGAATGATAAGGTGGGTGACGCAATATCTTTTTATTGGACCAACTTCTGTTGGTGAGAGAGACAAGCTTTCAAGCCACATGGAGTTCAACAAAAGTTGATCCAATAAAAAGATATTACCTCCTCCACCTTGTCTCCAATATCCTGGGACTGATATGGCTACAACTACAGTGCATACCCCAAATAAGAATGACATTTTCAGAGGGGCTTAAACAGAAAACGTATGTCAATTTCTCTTAAATCCCTTGCTTCTTACTGCAAGGTTGCTCTATTCACAGGGTATGTTTAAGTGTTCACTTCAGGATATCGCTGTACTTGCAAGACATATGATTTAATACAGTAAAATCATGATTATCCAAACCTCCCTTTTCTAAGGAACTGCCAGGATATACCTCTTATGCTATTGGTTCTCCCAGTACAACTCAGGTAATCAAGTTTTATTGGGTTTATTATGTAAATTATCCAACACAGGCTTTTAAATTTTAATCAACCCACTATCATTAACCATTTGTAAGTTTATCCGCACAGACCTCTAGAGGGTGCCCTGAGCTTAGAAGCTCTATTTAGGCTCACAGAAAGTCAGTAATGTTCCTTTCTTCACTCTGAATTCAGAATCCCACAAGGAGTGTGTGAGATGCTATCTTGGAGTGCACCGAATTGTGAGACACCTTGTTACCCCTGTCTCAGCAAGAGAGGGACTTGCTTGCACTCAGCCATCCAAACAATCTCCACAGAACTCTGCCAGCCCTTACTTGGCCTTGTAGGTTAACAATAGGTGCACCCCATTCCTTGAACCCCTCTGAAAGAGTCCCCCTGTAGTATCCAGCCCATCTCACACACACACACAAAACCAGGTAAGCTGTCCCCAGATAGACTGTGTACAATACATGACTGGCATAACTCAGGATCAGGTCTTTTATAACATTAGAGCACTGAAATACATTTATAGTGGAATACTCATATGTTTGTTATCAAAGGGTTAAGTTTTAAGAGACAGCGAGTAAGGATAATAAGTGGAAACAGAAATGGTTACAAATATAAAACAAAACATATAAATGCAATACACTTATCAAGGATTATGTTTCCTAATGAATAAAGGAGATTTTCTGCCAAGGATTCAGTCCTTGAAAAAGCTGTTGATTTCCAGTTAAAGTCAGGATCCAAACTTACATGAACAGAACACCCCACACCCTTGAAAGGGTTTCCCCTGTGAATGGATGACAAATGTCTTACTTGTCTCCCAATTATAGTTCAGTAAACCTTTGAAACGCTCTCCTGTTGTTTGTTCTTTCGTGAACTCTTCCCTATTGGAGGGAAGCTTCCATTTTATTGACCTACAACCAAACAGAGATATACATCTCATCTCCTGCCTAGAAGAAACCGGTTTGTCAGCTCTGCTTAGGACACAGTTTCTAAACCTATCATCAGTACCTACATATTACTCCTTAAATATCATCTGTGCATACATCTCACAATGATTAGGAGGATCAGTCTGACATAAGCTTGTATTAGATACCTCACTTGACCCGCTTTGGATAAATACTATGAAAGCAATGTGTTGGGTGTAGTGAGTTTATCAGGTGTCTCAAGAGTTGCTGACAAAGAAGAGTGCTCATTTTGTGTGATGCACTCAGACAATCAGCAGCTAATGCAGAGAGTGACACAATGTAACACTGAAGTAGAGAATCTAGTATAGTCCTACAGCAGTACGCCCCCTCACAAAAGGGGGCAGGGGGAAAGACTAAAGAACTTCAGGGATTTGTTCCTTCCTCCTGTACTTCAAAATTAGAGCCCTACCAAATTCACGGACGGCTGTGAAAAACACATCACAGACCGTGAAATGAGACCTCTCCCATGAAATCTAGCTATTAGTGGGGCAGAGCTGGGGGCACCCCAGCTAGGGGGTCTTACTGTTCACCAGGTCCAGCTGCTACTCTCCCAGGCTGGGAAGGGATGAGACTTCCACTTCCCCTGCATGGCCGCTCTTGAGGAGGAGATCAAACCCACCTCTGGGTACCTCCCCCAGCTACAGGAAGCTCCCCAGCTGTGCTGCCTTCAGAGTTCAGCTCTGAATAGGGCCCTATTCATAAAAGAAACAGACACAATGGCGGGTTAGAGGGAAAGCTGGTCTCTCATAGGTTGAATAGTCACAGTTGAATAACCTTGGGGGAAATGGGCAGGTTAAGCAAGTGAAATGGAAGCTAACACACCTGGAGAATTAAAAGTCAATGTGTGCTGAGTATACTGCTGCCGCGGGGGGGCAAGACAAACCAAGGAGAGGCCTGGCAGAGCCAATAATTGCCTCTTTACTGGTTTTGCAGGATATTTTTTTACTTGTTTTCCTTTATCACACCTGGGAGAGCTACTTTTCTCAGCTAATTAGCTAGAGGGCACAACTGAAAACATGCCAGACACATGCTTTATCAATTAGCACTCCATCTTCTTTATAGAACGATATGCAAATTAAGGACACCTGGCAAAACCTACCACAAACCCACACTTGGTATGCCACTCTCCCCTCAGTAATCCCACTACAGTCTAACCTCTGACAATCAGCACAGCTGGGAGATCCTGGATTGCTTTGCTCATAGCCCCCACTCACTTCCTTTGCTACAACCTAATCTGCAAAGTTTACACACACACATACACTCTGCAAGTAATGGAAGTGTGGAGGGACAGGCAGGGGTCAGCAGGAGAAGTGCTAGGAAGCCTTAGGCTACATGGTTTGCTTTCAGTTACATTGAAAAGCCGCTGATGGCAGCTTAATGCCCCCTGGGAGCTTTAAGAAGATACCAAGAAAATACAGCTGTTGCCTAACCATAATTAGGAGTGAGTGCAGCCTTAATCTGCAGCTATACACCTCCTGGATCTTGCATGCTGAGGAACCACCGATGAGCAAACTTACCTGAAACAGATGAACAGCAGTGCTATGAGGTACAGATGTCTAGGTGAGGGTGGACAGCAGGCCCTGTAATGGAAAAGGGAGCTCTGCCGCCCATCTCTTGCACAGCAGTTCACTGGCCTCTTCTAAATCCTTTCCCATGAGTCCACTATTTGCAGGGCCAGCTCCAGGCACCAGCTGACCAAGCACATGCTTGGGGTGGCAACTTCTAAGGGGTGGCCAATCTTGGGGCGGCATGGCGGTGCTCGGGGGTTTGTTGTTTTTTTGGGGGGGTTGTTTTTGTTTAGGCAGAGCAGCGCTTTGCGGGGGTGTTTTGGTGGGGCAGCGCTCGGAGGTTTGGGGGTTTTTTACTTGGGGGGGGCAGCACTCGGTTTTTGTTTTTTTGCTTGGGGCAGCAAAAAAGTTAGAGCTGGCCCTGACTATTTGACCCACTGCCTAAGACCCCTCCCTATGCAAAACACCCTACTCAATTTGCAGCTGTCCTCCCCAGCCAACCCCCCGCAGCCCAGCCACAATGGAATCCCCCAATCCTCCTTGCCAGTCCTTTCCCACTCCTATTCCCTCAAGCTATACACCATGGTCACTACCCCCACTGGCGCCGACTTCAGTCGGCGCCAGTGGGTGCTCCCGCCCCATCTCCACCCCTGGCCCCACCCCCATTCCACCCCTTCCCCAAATCCCCACCCCCACCTCCTCCCCCGGGCACACTGCATTCCCCCCCCAGGCTTGCAAGCCTGGGAGGGGGGAGAAGCAGCCGAGCACCCACAGGCAACTCCCCACCAGCCTCCCGCTGCACCCAGCTAATCTCTGCTTCCCCAAGTGCCGTGGCAGCCAAGCGGCTTTTCCTCAGCTCACAGAGGCAGCTGGGGGGGGGAGTGCAGGGGCGGCACCTCAGAGGAGGAGTATGGGGAGGAGGCGGAGCCATACCCTTCGCCTCCTCCCCATACCCCTCCCCCGAGGCGCTGCCTGCTGATCAGCTGGAGCCGGAGGAGTGACTGTGTGAGCTGAGGAAAAGCCGCTTGGCTGCCGCAGCACCTGGGGAAGCAGAGGTTAACTGGGCGCGGGGGGCTGCTGGTGGGTGCTCAGCACCCACCAGTTTTTCCCCATGGGTGCTCCAGCCCCGGAGCACCCACGGAGTTGGCAGCTATGACTACCCCACTCCAGCAGTCCCATACTTACTCCAAACCCCTCAACTCTTCCCTCCAGGATTCATTATCCCTTTTATATCTTCAGCTCCTCCTTTGGAGAACAAACCCAACTCCTTGTTACCTTGTGCTCCCCCTTCTCACTGTAGCCACTTTATGTTTCTGATTTTATACTTAGGCTGTAAACTCTTCCAGGCAGAGCCCTTCCTCTGCTCTCACCCCAACCTCTGCAGCCAATGCCAGTTCCTCAGGAGACCACTTATCACCCATCTTCATCCCCACTGAAGTCCCCTGAGATCTCCTCCACATCCCAGTCCGCCTATTTCACGCCTCTCCAGTGATTTTTTTCTTCTTCTCTTTTCTCCAGTGAATGTCTCCTCATGTCTTTGATCAGTACTGGCAATCAGTGGCAGGGGCTTGCAAACAGTGAAGCTCTCTTCCCTTTTCCTCCTCTGGGGAAAGGGCAGAAATGCCTGCAGAGGTCAGCAAGAACAAAGAGATGAACAAATGTCCCGTTGCCGCTCTTCCAGATGTTGGAAAGAGGGTAGAGTGGCAAGAGAAAAAAATCTTTCTCCCCTTCCATTTAGATTATGGGTGATCAGAAATAAAAACTAAAAAAGAAGTGGCCCATCACCATTCCAAGCCAAAACTGTGCATCTGTCAACTCTGACGGCACCATCTGCCTAGCAGCCTGGCATCTAGAAGAGCCTTTATTCTGAGCAACTTGCAAAGGTGTTTCCATGAATTGGCCACAAGGGGGTGCTTTCAGTTCATCACATGCTTCAGGAAGAATCTTTTACTTCTTGCTTCACAGAAGGAAAGGCAGTCAATTCTTGTACAATTTCCACTCATGCGGAGATTTCCCTAAGTAATGATGACCATTTGTCCTTTTCCCAACACTGCACTGCTGTTGGGATTTCAAAGGTCAATGCACCAATGCTAGTAGTCTGCCACTCCAGTTTATGAAGAGGATTTTAAAATGCATTAAAAGTCCAATTCACTGTTGACCTGCACTTTGTGCAGTCATTTACACCAGTGCAAAATCGATGCAGACTGGGAGTAAAACCCTATTCTAATCCAGTTGCACGTACACCTACTTTGCACAAGTATACCTAACTACCCCACGTTCAGGGCACTGATGAGTGGGGGCCCATAAAGCTTAAAGTGTGGGGGGAGGTATTTCTGCAAGCATTGTGTTTGAAGCATTTTGTATTTTTTAGTCATTACTGGGGCTTGTTTCTAAAGCACTGGGGCTCAGCCTTAGCATAACAACAACACAGCTCATAGCACAGTGTGATCTTATAAGAGTGCTGCCTGCAAATTCCTGTGAAAAGTTCTTTGGCCCAGATCCTCAAGGGTATTTAGGCTCCTAGCTTCAGTGGAAGTTAGGAGCTTCAATACCTTTGAAGATATGGGCCTTTGCCTTTCTATATGTTTGTAAGTGCCAAGCACATTTTGGGCACTATTCCAATAAATATATACACAAAATTCCATTCTGTTTAGGTTCTTATATCACACCCATGAGCGGTATCTGACATCTAAGTAATTCCATCATAAAACTCTCCACTTTATTACGCAAACACTTGATGATTGATTGACAGGCCAGAGGAAGGAGAATGTGATTTTTATTAATATAACATCAGAAAAGTCTGCAGGGACTGGTCCTATTTGCCTGCTCCATTCCTGGAAGCAGAATGTTTACATATACAAGTATCCTTGTTCCAACATGGCTAAATCCCAAATTCTGAAAAAGAGCACACAACCTGAATGTGTGAGCCACTTAGGTCACACATGCACTTGGGGCTGAAGAAGGCAATCCTCAGCTCCAGTCTGCCATAGTGGACACCCTGTGGTTACTATTGCATAATGTGGACAGGAAGAACATCCATAAGCCGCTGCTACTCCCCCTCTACATATCTTTGTAGGCCCATGGATCCACACTTTGTGGAGCAACCAACCATGCCCCAGTGTGTACCCACAGTGCCTGGGCCTGTGCCCCATCCCCTTTCTTCCCCACCCATCCTTCTGTGCGCCCGTTGACTGCTCTGCCAGAATGATTGGCTTCGTACCATTCAGGAGGCTGCCATGTTCAGTGATGTGACCTTTCCAGATTCAGGTCCATAGCTAGGGTTGTCAACTTTCTACTGTCTGAAAACTGGACCTCCCCTGCTCCACCTCTTCCCCCAGGCCTCACCCCCTGCTCCACCTCTTCCCTTTAGGCCCCGCCCCCACTCACTCCTCCCCCTTCCCCAGTCTCTTGCTCCTCTCCCACTCCTTCCTCCTCGCTGGATCCTCTCCACCTCCTTTTCCCCTCCCTCCAGCTGGGCTCCCTCTACTCCAGGGCTGAGACGGCAGATGCAGCCTGACATGAAGCCTGCTGCCTGCCTGCCCACGAGACGCAGGTAAGAGGTGGCCCCAGCTGAGCATGTCTGACTGGACACTGCCGCGTCCCCTTTTCAACCGGATTTTCCGGTCGAAAATCGGACACCTGGCAACACTATCTGTAGCCCAGCAGAACCACATTTGTTCTACTGCACGATGGCCTTTCATAGTCCCTATAGCATCAAGACCCTGAATTTGCAAACACTTATGCTCGTGCTTTACTTCATGCACATTAGCAGTCCTGCTGAAATCACCGTACCTGTTCACATGCACAGAGTTAAGCAAGGGCACAAGTGTTTGTGGGCCAAAGTGATTCAAAAGATCTGATTTTTGTAGAATTCAGTACCCAAGAGGGCAAACAAGGATATACCATACATCCCGCTAGGGAGGAAACCAGCACGATTCATACTCTGGAATTCTGATTTTTGGTTTTAACCAATAAAAACCAATAAAACATCCCAATACAAAATGAATAATTAAATCAGTGTTTATCCAATAAATAGGAGCCTACCAAATTCACGGTCCATTTTAGTCAATTTCACAGTCATAGGATTTTTAAAATTGTAAATTTTCATGATTTCAGCCATTTAATATGAAATATCACGGTGTTGTAATTTTAGGGGCCCTGACCCAAAAAAGAATGGGGGGGGTCACAAGGTTATTGTAGGGGGGGTTGCGGTACCATGACCCTTACTTCTGCACTGCTGCTGGCAGATGCACTGCCTTCAGAGCTGGGCAGCTGGAGAGACAGCTGCTGGCCAGGATCCCAGCTCTGAAGGCAGAGCCACCACCAGCAGCAGCGCAGAAGTAAGGATGGCACGGTATGGTATTGCCACCCTTACTTCTGTGCTGCTGCCTGCAGAGCTAGGCACTCAGTCAGCAGCCGCCACTCTCTGGCCACCAGCTGTGAAGGCAGCAGCACAGAAGTAAGGATGGCCTGGTATGGTATTGCCACGCTTACTTCTGCACTGGTGGGGCGCTGCCTTCAGAGCTGGCCAACAGCCGCCATGCTCTGGCCGCCCAGCTCTGAAGGCAGCGCAGAAGTAAGGGTGGCAAAACCATGACCTCCTCCCTAAAATAACCTTGCAACCCCCCTGCAACTTCCTTTTGGGTCAGGGCCCCCAATTTGAGAAATGCTGGTCTCCACCATTTGTATAGTACTATCTGTATAGTATAAGATAAAAGCACACAAAAGACCAGATTTCACAGGGGGAGACCAGATTTCACGTTCTGTGAAATGTTTTTCAGGGCCGTGAATTTGGTAGGGCCCTACCAATAAACACAAGAAATAGTTAGTTGTATCTAAGGGCTAGTCTACACACTGCAGAAATGCTGGGGGTGTGATTTCTAAAGGGCATTAATGTGTTGTGCATTCGTTGAGCTATGTAGACCCTGCTGGTATGCATTAAAGGTTCCCTAGTACATTTTAACGTAGTGTTGTTTGAAACAGTACTATGTTAAAGCACACTGGGAAATATTACAAAGAGATTACTCATTATAGTATATGCAAAGATAAAGCCCTGAAAAACTCTGATATATGGACTTCTACATAAAACTCAAAAAGTGCTAAAAAATAAGCTCCCCTGAAATGAAATTAATAAACCCTGGAAAACAGAGACTCTATTCATAATTATAGGGTAATTATTACCATTTACTAGCAATGTTGTTATATTTGAAAGTGCAATCTGTGTTCAGGGGACTAGATTTGTCATGCCCCAGGCACGTACGCATGATTACACATTTTGTAAGGGTTAATCTTTTTGGGTCTGTTTCTGTTTTTATTTTTAATAGTTTATTGAGGAGTGATGGGGATGGTATATAAAATCCTAAAACTGCATAGGTTGGGTTACATTCAGGTATACAAAAATGACTGTGATTCATTGCATGCAGAAACAATCCATAATACCTAATCAGATGATGGGCCTGAACCAAACCTCCATATCGGAACACTACTGAATACAAAGCCAAATTGTGATCCAAATAATGGAGTGAGTCCCTAGCTCCATAGTGGTATGAACAAAAAAATTGGATCCAAACACCCTTGAACATTGTGGTGGCTAACAACTAGATCCCAAAATCTTGTGGTATTTCTGAATATATTATGCTTCTATGTAGTTATTTAGTCCATAGTACATGGTAAAACAAACAGCAACAGGAAAAAAATGACTAACCAAATCCTTTTGGACTCGCAAAATTCATAAAAAGTTGCATTATATTTATTTAGCACATTTAGAGAAGACCACGTTATTCTTCATTTCTGAACAGCAAGAGGACTTCCTTCTGCATATTTGGAAAAAAGACAACTATATGTCCACGCATTTTGAACACCCGTCAGTTAATTGGCTCTTATGGTGGGCAGTTTCTCTATTGCCAATATTTAGGCTAGTTCCTGAAGTCCTGGTTCCATTTTCACTGAGTTTTGTCTTTATTGGACGTTTGCCCGAGGAAGAACTGAATAAGGGCTTCAGCCTTTGGCACTTTGGCAACAAAGTTCCTTCCAGCTAAGAGTTAAAGAATGATCACATCCTGATATTGATCCTAATCCTAATCCTAACCCCACATTATACATGACCTGATTCTGCGCCCACTAACGTCGTGGCAACAGTCCCAAGAATTTCAATGGCACAGCTCCATATTGATTTATTGGATGAAATCTACTATCTACTTTAAGTATTTATATGGCCCTCTCATTTGAACACCTCACAATCTCTAATGTATTTATCCTCATACCACCTCTGTAAGGTAGGGAAGTTCTATTACCCCCTTTTTACACATGGGGAACTGAGGCAGGTAGACTTGGGCCTAGAGGCTCAAAGATATTTAGGATCCTAAATTCAATTTATTTCAGTCAAAGTTAGGAGAGTAAATACCTTTGAAGATGTGAGCCTAAATGACTTGTTCAAAGTTGCAGAGGAAGCCTGTGGTAGAGAAGGGACTTGAACCGTTGTTTTTTAAAGTCCTGGGCTGGGGCCTTAACCATTTGGACCATCCTGCCTATCTAGAAAGTAAAGCCCCCCCAACTAGAACACCTGTACCCTGAATGTAATACAAATGCCAGTAATATTAACAAGATTTTAACCATAGTCCAAAATCCTGTAAACACTGATGTTGTTTTCTTAATGCAGATTTTGCACATAGAGCTTAATCTACTGACGTCAAAGAGAGTTGGATGAAGACCATCCTGTAAGCTACCTTGTGGACGGCATGACCTGTTCTGTATTAATAATAAAATCTACCAAGTATAATTTACATGCTACGGAGATCAGTTTTCCAAAAAGAGATCTCTAATTTGGGTGCCTGCATTTTGCAGTGTCTGCCTTTGGATATCTAGGGTGAAATCCTGGCCCCATTGATACCACAAGCAAAACTCCCATTGACCTCAATAGGGCCATGATTTCACTGCAGAGGTGCTTTGCAGTCAGAAAGGATTTGGGAATAAGACCCCCAGGAGTAGGGTGACCAGACAGCAAGTGTGAAAAATCGGGACGGGGGTGGAGGGTAATAGGAGCCTATATAAGAAAAAGCCCCAAATATCGGGACTGTCCCCATAAAATCGGGACATCTGGTCACCCTACCCAGGAGCATGATTCTCTCCGTTTGCACATGTATTGTCATTTCCACTTGTGTAAACTGAGTGTAAAACTAATGTAAAATACTACCGCTGGAGTACAGAATTCTGATTTGACTGCATTTTGCACAGATGTGAGTGACTAAATAAGGTACAAGGTGCTGAAGAATCAAGCCCTACAGCCCCGAACCTCAGTTCTCTGAATGGTCATTTTGCACCATTAAAACTGCCCTAAAGGAGCAGCTAACTGTTCCCCAAATATAGCAACTTTACATCACCCTCTCCCTACACCACCCGTTGACTCAGGGTGCGTTGGGGGTAGCTTGAGGACAGGGGAGAGGGGATGAAAAAGGCCAGAAGCGCTGGAACTGGAATATGATGTGCTTTGCTGATCTCTGGCCAGTGGAATGGTCCCTAAAGAAAAGGTCTACCATCATAAATTAGAACAGCTCTGTGCCTCATCTATCTTGCATCGGGGTCATGTTCAAACCCCAGATGGCTATGGATTAATGCATGAGCATGGCATAGCTGGGAATCAAATTATGCTAGCCACCCAAAAAGGAAGGCATCTAAAACTGAAGGAGAGATTTTAAAATTTGGGCATAAGTGACTCACCCAAAGTCACATAGAAGCTGGCAAAGCAGAGAATGCTGACTGTCAGTCCTCAACTATAACCATTAGACCGTGTCAAGAAAATACATTATTCTGTAATATAGATTGCTCCCATGCGGTAATGGAATTCTCATTTAGCAAATTAACAGTCAACAGTTATGAGACTCTTCTGTTAAATGAAAATGTTGGCAGAAGATTCTGAAGAGTATATAGCAAAATGATCACTGAAGATAGCTGTCTTCTGTTGACCTTCAAACTGGGAGACTTGAATTTCAACAGAGACATTGGTCATTAAGGTGTGGTTGCATACAAGTTAATTTGCTATTCCCACAGTGGTGCACCAAGGATTTAGCCACAGGACTCTTGTCTGTGTTATAGGGAGACATGTTGTCTGGCTCCTGAGCCCTGCTTTGAAATGTTACCCCATTTTGTTTGAGATGTTTATTTTCATCTCTGTTTATGTGCTAAGTTTAGTGACCATGGAGAGAGAAAGAACTTGAGCTTTAAAGAATTTTGAAGATGTGTACTACCAGCTGTCTATCTCTGACTGAGTAAGGATCTAATTGCTATACCTTTTGCCTATATTAGGTGACTTGTGTGGATGCCAGAAATGAATGAACATATGGGGAAGGCATAAAACATATGGCAGGATCAAGGCTGTTTTCAGTATTAGATGTGTTTGTATTATATACACACTAGAAATGACTATCCTGTAGCTATACTGCAAAACTTCAGAAAGGAAATGAGATAGAGGCCAGTGGTGTCTGTGGAGATAGAGAAACAGATGATGCACTCAGCTATAGTGAAGAAACCACTAAGTATCTACTGTTTGAGCGATTAGAACTTGCTGACCCGCATGCCTGTGCATTGCAAAGGCAGATGCTTTCTTGCCCAGTGACACAGATGGACTTATAGGGAGAGACAGGTAACAGCCTTCATGGCAGGCACAAGCTGCCAACACCACTAGGTCACTCAGGCAAGGTCAATTCATTGCCAAGACCATCTAAGATTGATTTTGAAAAATGGCAGCAAAAGTTTCCATTTAGTTGGTTTAAGGGAGAGATGCTGGCAATGAAACTATGGATACAGGACTAAGAAATTAGGGCTTAATCCAAAATCCACTGAAGTCGCTGGAAGGTTTCTCATTGTCTTTCAGGCCTGATGCAAAGCCTATTCAAGGAGCATCCTGTGTGAACAGAAAGCATGAATAACAACATTCTGTAGAGATGAGGTTTCAATGTCACTGGACTGTTCACCCAAAGCCAGTATAAAAATTGCTAATTGTGAGCCCTTCTCTGCTTCTTCAGAGAGCTACACACAGAGGAGCTGGCATCAGCTGGGGACAGCAAGAGCTTAGGCTCAGGAGTCTAGGGTTCTCCTGTCCTGTATGCTGACTCACTGTTAGAGCAGGTCAACATTTTCCCAAGTTTCGGATATGGACGATAAAGTATCACCATCATGACAGTTTGTGACAATACTATCCACTTTTTCAACCAGCCCTACTTGGTCTATAATCTCAGTTAAGTCATCGTCTGTGCCTCGCTTTAGCCAGCTGTAAAATGAGGTTAATACAGTTATAACTCAAAGGTGATTTGTCTACATTAGATAATAATGGTATGCTGCACAAAATGAACTCCAAAGCCTAAATCTGAGCTGTTTATTTTAACAATTTGAAAGTTAAAAGCAAAGGAATTTGTTAGCCCAGTATATGGTTATTCCTGAGTTAACAGGAAGTACCCTCAAACAGCTATTACACAATACTAATATTTTTAATTAAACTTTCCAAATTGAAATGAAAGAAGGGGAAGAACTACATAACACAGAATGGCTCTACATCTGCTGAAAGGTAAAGTGTTTAATAAATAAAAGCTTAAGAGATTCCTTTGGCCTTTGTCTTCACCCTCACTCTTCCTTCCTATTGTCTACCCTTCCCTCCCTTATCATTTTTCTCCTTCACTCCCTTTAGGTCAGCAAAGCTCTTGTCCCCAGAACTGGTAATATATGTGTTTATATTGTGTTTCAGCATTATACCGGGAGAGTGTGATGCTCTCTAGGGGTACCCAGGGTTGTGAGGCACCTCACCACCACTCGTCCTTAGCTTGAAGCAGCCTTGTCTGTGTCTGCTGTGGATCAGCTCCCTGAAACCACCAGCCTCTGGCAACACAAGCGCTACCTTCTAGGCCTCCGCAGGCCTCGCTCTCTCTATGCGTGTAGTGATAGGCACACACCAACCCTCAAGTTCTCTGAGCATTCCCTGTAGTGTCCGGCCCCTTATCTGCTGAACAGAACTACCAGGCCTGCTGCTCCTGAAGGAACAGTACACCACAGCTTACTAGCTATACCTCACAACTCAGCCCTGCTGAACACACAGCACTTAGATATATTTATAGTGAAAAGAATAATAAGTTTATCATCAAAAACGGAGATTCAAGTCTTAGTGAGTGAGAATATTAGAAACAAATGGGTTTCATATAGAACAAAATCATAACATGGTTTCTAGAGACAAAACTTAACCAACAAGTTATCCTCCTGCTGAAGAAGCTTATCTCATCCAAAGGTCTCAGCATTTTCAACCAAGCCTGGCTGAGATGGACTTTGTTCCATGAAGCAAATCTGCTATCTATTTACCTCCTAGGTGGGGAATGCCCATGTGTCCTCTCTTCTCCCCCTCACCCCCACCAGATATAGTCAAGGAAACCTTTGGAGTGCATCTCAAGATAAGGCTCTCTCCCTTCTCTCCCCTGCTGTTTTTCTCTTCCTGTAAGTTTCTCTCTGAAGTTCCCACAATCCTTCATTTGCATTCAATTCAGACTGGTGATAGGAGACCCACTGTGAATGAGACAATACTCAATTTATTCAAACAAACAGGTGGATAAACATCTCTTTGTCTGATAGAAAACCTGTTTTTCACCATTGCTGGTGACCAACCTTCCAGACACAGATTCTAAGCACATATTTTAGTGCATATACATCACTCTTTAAATAGTGGCCGAACATACATTTCGCACTGCTATCAATGACCAGCATGACACAGACTCTTATTTAAAACCTGACATGACATTATTTGGTGAACTAGAATGAACACACCAGATTCAGGAGATTTCTTTAATCCCTCTACGTTCCCTGGCCAGTTGGCATTAAGAGGTTCTTGGGTTACAGAAGGGCAGAGTCTGCAAGTCTCCCCTAACACAGATACAAATGTCACCACCTGGCCACTAGGTTGTTTTGGTCCCCTCTCCCCAACTTTCCACCTTTGTCTCTGCTGTCTTCCTAGAGTGTGAGCTCTTTGGGGCAGGGATTCATTTATGCATATACAGCACTTGGCTCATTGTGGGTGTGATGGGTTCGGTCACATGGATCCCCTTGGGACTGTCATCTGATGTGTTGAAATTACCTCTGAGCTCGTTTTCCCTAACAGCGTGGGACTCCAGAACCCTGTCTTGTTGAGCCAGACAGGCTAGCCTGCTGCAACACAGACTCAGGGTCTGGGCCACACCCCCAAAGCTGCAGACTTTAACCAAAAACAGCTCAGCAGGTTACCTCTCCAGCACCCAGACACCCAGTTCCCAATGGGATCCAAACCCCAAATAAATCTGTTTTACTCTGTATAAAGCTTATACAGGGTAAATTCATAAATTGTAAACTCTCTATAACACTGATAGAGAGAGAGATGCACACCTGTTTGCTCCCCCAGGTATTAATCACTTACTCTTGGTTTATTAATAAACACAAGTGATTTTATTAAGGATAAAAAGTAGGATTTAAATGGTTTCAAGTAATAATAGACCGAACAAAGAAAATCACCAAGCAAAACAAAGCAAAAACACATAAGTCTAAGCCTATTACATTAAGAAATTGATTACAAGTAATCTCACCCTCAGAGATGTTCCAATAAGCTTCTTTCACAGACTAGACTCCTTCCTAGTCTGGGCCCAATCCTTTCCCCTGGTACAGTCTTTGTTAGTTCCAGCAGACATCTTAGGTGATAAGCAGGGTTTTTCTCATGGCTGGCAGCCTCTTTTGTCCTGATCCACCCCCTTTTATTTGGCTTTGGCACGAGGCAGGAATCTTTTGTCTCTCTGGGTCCCCACCCCTCCTTCTAAAGGGAAAAGTACCAGATTTAAGATGGATTTCATTATCAGGTGACATGGTCACATGTCACTGTAAAACCCCTACTCTCCATTCCCCATGAGCTGGCCCACGCGTACATAGGAAGGCTTTCAAGTATCTAAGGCCATTTACAACTAATTATTTCTGGAGCACCCTTAATGGCTTCCACTTAATATGTTTACATCAGTGATACAAGTTTATATTTTAGTCTCCTAACTCCAGATAGAGAAACAATACATGCAAACAAATGGAATGAACACACTTAGTAGATTGCAAGCTTTCTAATGACACCATACAAGGGGTATTTAGTGTAAAGCATATTCCAGTTATGTCATATTCATAAGCATATTTCCATAAAGTATATGGAGCTCAACATCACAGTGGGCACTAGCAGAACTAAATAAATAATAGGCAAAAGCATGACTCTGACTACACAGCCACACAGAAGAGTAAGGGGTCATAAAGGCCCAGATCCTCAAAGGTATTTTGAAATCAATGGAATTTAGCTACCTAAATACCTTTGGAGATCTGGGCATAAGGGCTCCCTGTATCACCAGTAGGAGCATATGGTGGGTCAGGGACATGAGTTTCCATGAGGCTGTTATTCCTGCTCCTGTGTAATTGGCTTGGGAGCAGGTGGACGTGGGTGAGCACTGGGAGGAATCTTGGCTCTGCCTTCAACCCAGCCAAATTAGCACAGAAGGGGGAAATAATCTGCGCTAGCTATAGCGCTAGCACAGATCACTTTGTCCTTCGAGTAAGGGAGAAACCAGGGGTCAGAATGTGACTCCAAGTCTCAGTCTGGTCCCTGGCCTGCTCCTGGGGAAGCACAACTAGATCCTATCCCTTGCATAGAGCCCTCCAGTAGTAAAGGGGGGTGAGGAGGACCTTTAATGCTCCAACATGCTCTGTACAAGTTTCCAGTGTGTGAACACTATGCCCTGCCACTAGAGGTGAGACATGGTTAATGCTGAGAAATGCCAAGTCATTATGGATAGCCACAGTGGATTCATCATCGAGCAATTCAGCCCTGGTGTTTGTGTGGTTTGATGGTCTAATCTTCACTAAACTGTAATGCAAACCATGTAGGAATACTGGCTAGCCCAATACAATCTACTGACACATGGATTTCATTTTCTTGCTTTGTCTGTGCTAGATTGTGCAGCTTTGTGTGTTTCTTTTATTTGTACATGAGTAAAAAGCAGCATGTTTGTAAGAAGGAGGCAACATAGGATTTACAGGTCGGGGGATGGGGGCATTAATGCTTGTGATAGCAGCAGACTTTTCTGCCTTGGGACATTAAATCCCCTATTTAAGCATAGAACAAGTACAACAGGGGCAGCAGTACAAGCTTCCCCACAGTGCCCTGCCAAGTACCTCCTTGACCTTAGGCCAAGTCTACACTACAGCCGTTACAGTAGCACAGCTATAGTGCTGCAGGTGTACCATGGTAGCACGGTAGTGTAGATGTTTCCTATATTGATGGAAAGGGTTTTTCAGTTGCTGTAGTTAATCTACCTCTCTAAGACATGGCAGCTAGGTCGACAGATGAATTCTTCCATGACCTAGCTGTGTCTACACCAGGGTTTAGGTCGACCTAACTACAGTACTCAGGGCACAAAATTGTTCAAACACATGAGCAGCATAGTTAGGTCAATCTAATTTTTTGAGGGTACGCTGTGCCTTAATTTAAAGGAATTATCTCTAGGGGTGAGAGAATTTTAGTATCCACTGTCCATTTGATCTTTGGCCTTTCTGCTGAGACTACCAATGGTGATGTAGGCTACGGTCCAGGAACTGGATTGAGACTGCCAATTCATTTCCCTCAGGCCACTACACAGCCAACTGATTGTTATTAACACTCAGTCACTGTGTGCCTAAATCAAATTTAAAAAGAAAGCTGGAGGGTAAAGGTGCTGAAACGAGGGGTACTGGGGGTGCTGCAGCACCTCCGGGCTTGAAGTGGTTTCTATCATATCCAGGGTTTACAGGTTGGTTCAATGGCTCTCAGCACCCCTACTATAAAAATTGCTCAAGCACCCCTGCTAGAGGGGAAAGGCTCCATAGTCCATTACCAATCCTTTCAACTATCCAGACCCCACAAGTCTCTTTTAAAGACAACCTGCAAATGAGTTTTAAAAAGTTGGGTCTGGATTTTTTTTTTCATGATGGTTAAAAGCGGAGAGGTTTTTCAAAACAAAAAGTTTTATCTTTGGGTCCCTAGGAGGTACAGTAATACAAATAAGTAACAATTGTAATATTTTTATCACCTTAGAAATATCAAGAATGCCAAGTACAGTCAGCCTTTGTTTTATTGGAGGTGTTCTTGAGAGCCTTAGAAGATGTGTATTGTGAGCGCTTACACCTTAATGGAAAAGGTGCTGAAACTTTAACAAAGTCCATTTTTCTTCCACACTGTTACTTGGGCATTGGAGTTAAGTAGATGTTTAAAAAAATAGTGACTAAAAGTCTTTTCCCTCTCAACTGTTCAACCGTCAGTCTCTAGCGATAAATAACTTATCAATTCTCTAGAGTTTTCAGGGTAGGTAAGACCTCAAATTCTATCATTTATGTCTGTTACATACACACACAGAGACAGACACACACTCTCATACTTCCTTTCTAAGCCCCTCCCCACTTTTGCTCTCACCCCACCCCTTTTTTTCAAAACAAAATTAAAATAAATGTGCACACTTTATCCATCATAAAGAAGCGAAGAGGGCACAAGCCCAACTATTTTTCCTCTTCAGGACACAACTAAAGTTTAGCAATCTTTTATATTCTAACCACAAGCATTATATCAGCCAGTTACAGGTGTATACTACACATGCAAGAAAAAGTGCACCTGCCTGTCAATTTTTAGTTATAGCTTGAAGAGAGGATCATACTGTACTAGAGGGGAATTTGGAATCTGCATTCAGGACCCAAATTGGCTTGAAACCTAGTTACTTGTTAGAATATAATTAGCTTTCCGCCCACTCACACAGCCATATAAACTCTGGCATTTTAAATGGCATTTCCCTTCCCTCTGGTCACATTAATAGAGAGAGAAAAATCCAGGGCATTATTTTTTCTAAGTGGTGTATGTCAGAATTATTGCAATTGGGGAAAAAGGAAGGACGGCAGTGCCACTTGCTAATCAAACCAACATCAACCAGCTATTTTGAGGCTTCCTCCTATAATACCACACACCTGCAGCAGCATGGGTTTGTATCGATATATTCCCAACAGTTATTATGAAGCAGAACGAGTCTCTCTAAGGTGCTTATGTGGGCCCCATTACTGTAGTATCTGGAAAAAGAACGAGGAGTCCTTGTGGCACCTTAGGCCTGGTCTACACTAAGAGTTTATGTCGCATTTAGCAGCGTTAAATCGAATTAACCCTGCACCCGTCCACACAACGAAGCCATTTATTTTGACATACAGGGCTCTTAAAATCGATTTCTGTACTCCTCCCCGACGAGGGGATTAGCACTAAAATCGATATGGCCATGTCTAATTAGGGTTAGTGTGGACACAATTTGACAGTATTGGCCTCCGGGAGCTATCCCACAGTACACCATTGTGACCGCTCTGGACAGCAGTCTGAGCTCAGATGCTCTGCTCAGGTAGACAGGAAAAGCCCTGGGAACTTTTGAATTTAATTTCCTGTTTGGCCAGCATGGCGTGCTCATCAGCACAGATAACGATACAGAGCTCATCACCACAGGTAACCATGCAGTCCCAGAATCGAAAAAGGGCTCCAGCATGGACCGAATGGGAGGTATTAGATCTGATAGCTGTATGGGGAGATGTATCTGTGCTATCAGAACTACGTTCGAAAAGACGAAATGCAAAAATATTTGAAAAAATCTCCAAAGCCATGATGGACAGAAGATACAGCAGGGACGCAACACAGTGCCGCGTGAAAATTAAGGAGCTCAGACAAGTGTACCAGAAAACCAAAGAGTCAAACGGATGCTCCGGGTCACAGCCCCAGACATGCCGCTTCTACACTGAGCTGCATGCCATTCTAGGGGGGGTCGCCACCACTACCCCACCCCTGTCCGTGGACTCCGACGATGGGGTATTCTCAGTCGCAATGCCTGAGGATTTGGCAGACGGGGAAGATGATGATGGTCATGATGATGACGAGGTTATGGAGAGCACACAACACACCAATTTCCCCGACAGCCAGGATCATTTTATCACCCTAACAGAAATACCCTCCCAAGGTGGTATCCCAGACTGTGAAGCCGGAGAAGGCACATCAGGTGAGTGTATCTTTTGAATAGAAAATACATGCTTTAAAAGCAAGTGGTTTTTAATGATTAATTTGCCCTGAGGACTTGGGATGCATTTGTGGCCAGTACAGCTACTGCAAAAGTCTGTTCACATGTCTGGGGATGGAGCAGAAATCCTCCAGGGACATCTCCATGAAGCTCTCCTGGAGGTACTCTAAAAGCCTTTGCAGAAGGTTTCTGGGCAGAGCAGCCTTATTCCATCCTCCATGGTAGGACACTTTACCACACCAGGCCAGGAGCAAGTACTCTGGTATCATTGCATGACAAAGCCTGGCAGCATATGGCCCCGGTGTTTGCTGGCATTCAAGCAACATCCGTTCTTTCTCTGTCTGTGTTATCCTCATCAGAGTGATATCATTCATGGTTACCTGGTTGAAATACAGGAATTTAATTACGGGGACATTCAGAGGTGGCCATTTCTACTGGGCTGTTTGCCTTTGCCTGAAAAGAAATCCTCCCCGCAGTTACCAGCCACGCAGTGGGGAGGGGGGAACAGGGGCCTTCATGTTGAGATGTTTGCATTTGGCTAGCAGGGATCTTCCCTGATACCAGCCATGCGGTGGGGGGAAGGGTAAAGCGATCATCCCAGAGAATCATCCCCCTATTAATGGCGGGGGTTAGTTTGGTTTCTGCTGCTGCATGTTAACCCGCAAAGCGCAGCACTAAAAGGCCAACTCAACAGGCTTTGCTTGGAACGGAAAAGGAGGGTGCTGCTGTTATGAAGGTTACAGAAGCCGAAAGTCTATGGCTTACCATGGCTGCCTGCAAGCCGAATTCTGTTGCCCGGCCCCGTGTGTGTGATCTGTACACCAAAGCCGCAGGCACTCAATATAAAGATGCAGAATGCGACCTTGTACTGAAAGCACATGTGCTATGTACTGTGAATGATGGTGTTCACCACGAAAGAGTATACCCATTGTTCTGTAAAATGTATCTTTTTAAAAACTTCTCTCCCTTTTTTTCCTCCTGCAGCTGCAAATGTTTCCAGCCTCCCGCTAGCATCAACGTCCCAAAGGCTATCTCAGATAAGGTGGCGAAAAAAACGCATGTGCGATGAAATGTTCTCAGAGCTCATGCACTCCTCCCTCAATGAAATAGCTCAGCAGAATGTGTGGAGAGACACAATAGCACAGTACAGGAAAGTGGGCAGTGAACGTGAGGACAGGAGGGACACTCGTGAGGACAGGAGGGATGCTCGAGATGAGAGGTGGCGGCAGGAAGATCAGAGGGAGCATGAGGCAATGCTGGGGCTACTGCGGGATCAAACGGACATGCTCTGGCGTTTGGTGGACGTTCTGCAGGAACGGAAACAGGATGACAGACCGCCGCTGAAGCCCATCTGTAACCGCCCTCACTCCTCCCCAAGTCCCATAGCCTCCTCACCCAGAGTCCCGAAAATGCCTCCCCACCTCCTCCCCTCCTCCCTCACCCCACCCGGGCTACTTTGTCAGTTCTCTCCCTATTTTAATAATCATTGAATAAAGTATACATGGTTGTTAAACAATAGTGCCTTTATTTCCTTTCCAAGCAAGGTGTGCTCAAAGGCGGGAGGGCGGCTGGCTTACAGGGAATTAGAATAAACAAAGGGGGCAGGTTCTTATCAAGAAGAAACAAACAGAACAGTCACACGGTACCCTGGCCAGTCATAAAACTGGTTTTCAAAGCTTCTCTGATGCACAGCACGTCCTGCTGTGTTCTTCTAATGGCCCTGGTGTCTGGCTGTGCGTAATCAGCGGCCAGGCGATTTGCCTCAACCTCCCACCCTGCCATAAACGTCTCCCCCTTGCTCTCACAGAGATTGTGGAGCACGCAGCAAGCAGCAATAACAATGGGAATATTGGTTTCGCTGAGGTCTGAATGAGTCAGTAAACTGCGCCAGCAACCTTTCAAACGTCCAAATGCACACTCTACCACCATTCTGCACTTGCTCAGCCTATAGTTGAACAGCTCCTTACTACTGTTCAGGGTGCCTGTGTACGGCTTCATGAGCCAGGGTATTAAGGGGTAGGCTGGGTCCCCAAGGATCACTATAGGCATTTCAACATCCCCAACAGTTATTTTCTGGTCAGGGAAGTAAATACCTTCCTGCAGCCGTCTAAACAGACCAGAGTTCCTGAAGACATGAGCGTCATGAACCTTTCCTGGCCATCCCACATTGACGTTGTTGAAACATCCCTTGTGATTCACCAGTGCTTGCAGCACCATTGAAAAGTACCCCTTGCGGTTTATGTACCGGCTGCCCTGGTGGTCCGGTCCCAAGATAGGGATATGCGTTCCATCTATAGCCCCACCACAGTTAGGGAATCCCATTGCAGTGAAGCCATTTCCTATGACCTGCACGTTTCCCAGAGTCACTACCTTTGATATCAGCAGCTCAATGATTGCGTTGGCTACTTGCATCACAGCAACCCCCACAGTAGATTTGCCCACTCCAAATTGATTCGCGACTGACCGGTAGCTGTCAGGCATTGCAAGCTTCCAGAGGGCTATCACCACTCGCTTCTGAACTGGGAGGGCTGCTCTCATCTTCGTATTCTTGTGCTTCAGTGCAGGGGACAGCAAGTCACAAAGTTCCAGGAAAGTGCCCTTACGCATGCGAAAGTTTCGCAGCCACTGGGAATCATCTCAGACCTGCAATACTATGCGGTCCCACCAGTCTGTGCTCATTTCCCGGGCCCAGAATCAGCGTTCCACCACATAAGCCTGCCCCATTGCCACCAGGATGTCCAATTTGCAGGGTCCCGTGCTTTGAGAGAAGTCTGTGTCCATGTCCTCATCACTGTCGTCACCGTGCTCCCGTCGCCTCCTCGCCTTCTTTTTCAGGTTCTGAGGTCAACTTACAGCTGTAGTGTAGACCTGCCCTTAGTTACTGAACCAGAGTCCTAACACAGTGCTGGCAGCCTCTTTTTGAAGGGGACATAAAACTGAAGACCTAACAACTCGCGAGCATTAAAGATCCAACTGAACATTTGGATGTTTACCTTAGGGTCCCACACAAATTTGAATTTGAGTAATTGCATGTACCTAAACTCCATTCTATATGGCTCTGATATTCTCTATTTCCTGTCTTTAAACTGTTATGTAGTGATTCCATGTGCCATTAAAGAGTCACCACAGTCCACCCCAAGCATTAGCAGCACTTCAGGAGCTTTTCCTCAACTGGTGTCATCAACTTCACCCCTTGACTCCATTGGCACCTACATCAACTCCATCAGCTGAGTGGCTGCATCAAGCAGAGCCAAGTTTCCCGACTGAAAAGCTAATGGGCCAGTTACACCAGTGCAAATTCAGACGAACTCAGCTGAAGCGAGCAGAGGTGTTATTGTGGGTTTACTCCAGTGTAACCAATGCTGAATTTGGCTCAGTCATTTAGCAAGAGCAGCATCATTTTTTGTAACAATAAACCCGGTTATTTCAGCTTTCATTCTTAAATGGTTCTGTATATTATCCGATATCGGGAAACAAAATTGCAAAGGCACGAAGGGCCTGATTTCATTTAAACTGATGGAGTCACCAAAGTAAATGAGATCAGAAGCAGGCCATAAGAATGGGTTGTGGCAACAAAAATGAGAGCATGTGCATTACTAGAACTGAGACCCCTTTAAATTAAAAAAAGAGAGAGAGAAAGTGAAGCATATGAGACTTCTCCACTGTCTTTAAGAAATTAGGGCCTAATACATTTATATTTGTTGACATTTGCTCTGCTTTTGGTGAACAGTTAGGCTGGAAGTATACTAACAGGAAATTCCATTCATGAGATAAGCAGCTGTTCATGCCAAAAGCTTCAGCAGATCAGGGGGGCAAGAAACTACTTTATACAACTACTGGTTTAATGAATAGTCAGCATTCCATACTCACCCAAAGGAAATGCTTTGAGGGCAACTTTTATGGATATGTTTAAATCTCATGTGCTTCTGAAAAGGACAGAAGTCTGCCAGTTGTTTGTGAAACAGGAATGTGTTTGAAAGGTTATGCTTTCACCACAAAAATCTCAAGCTGTAGGCACTCTGAAATGCATAAGAAACAGCCAATTTTGCAATGCTGATTTTTTTTTTAAGTGGACTATTGCAAATGTGGGGCCAGATCTTGTCACTAAAAAAGTTGAAATCCCCAGGGATATTAACGGTGACTTCTGCTCAAACACTAGTGCCACAGTATGGCCCATAACTTCCATAACTCATTCCGGTAGACTACTGAAAAATTCTAATCTAATGATCCTTTAATGTTACCTTATGCAGTTCAGTAGAGTTCCTCAGCTTCAGGTCTGTTGGCTCAATACATTTTAATTGCATTTAAAGTAAGCTTACTAGTGAAGCAGGGAGAACAGAAATTTGGTGCCAATTATGTACTGTAGTTATGATGAGTTAATAAGACTATATCACTTTATCTGTAGATCTCACAGTGCTATGAAGAGATGGGTATTATTCCCATTTTATAGAGGGGAAAGTGAGGCACAGAAGGCCAGATTTTTAACTGTACTTAGGCACCTAAGGATGCAGATGGATTCCTAGTGGTATTTTCAAAGGTGCCTACATACCTTTAAAAAACAGGCCCTACATTGCAGCTGGGAATGAGCTTGGCTGGCTCATCTGTGTTACAGAATATCAGGGTTAGGAGGGACCTTAGGAGGTCATTGAGTCCAACCCTGTGCTCAAAGCAGAACCAATCTCCAATTTTTTGCCCCAGATCCTTAAATGGCTCCCTCAAGGATTGAACTCACAACGCTGGGTTTAGCAGGCCACTGCTCAAACCACTGAGCTATCCTTCCCCCACACAACAGCTACACTGCTAAAAATAGCATGCTACCTCAAGCCCTGCTAGCTCACATCTGTCTATCCAGGGTGGGAGGCTTGCTCCCGGATGCAGTGTAGACAAACCCTGAGAGGATAAGTGACTTTCCAGGATCACACAGTGGACCACATCCTCAATGGGGGCAGTTAGCAAAACTCTGCTGAAGTCAAGAGCTATGACGATTTACATCTGCTGAGGATTTGACCTGGTGAGTCAGTGGCAATTTTGGAAATACCCCAGGTCATCTGACTCTTAGCCCCACACTGAATTCAGTATAAAAATTCTATTCTTGGTAATACACAGTGTGAAGCTCCATTGCTTAATCTGCACACATTATCATCACGAAACTCATTCTTGGCAGGAAAAATTCTGGTGGGGATGTCCAAAATATGCAATAGAGCTCGCTCTGCAGTACAGATCCCAGACACCAGAGAACACAACGAAAGAGTCAGCTGTAGAGAGTGACAGATTCAACATGCAAAAATAGGATAAATTACTGTAGGATCTATATGTTCTATTTGTAGCTGAACAAAGAAACATGAGAGCCCTGAATTCCTCCTGGTGGAAAAAAGCCTATAAGGAGCCTGGCATTCACAGAATCTTAATCCAACAACACTATAGACTTCGTAAACCATGCTTTCCACAGGAAGTCAGGAGTGATTATTTTAAAACCAAAAACTCTTTAAGATCCAAATGATAAAAAATGCAGCTGGACTTCAACCAATCTGGACCTAAACCATGTTTTTTATTAAACATGATGGCCCAAATTCCAATATTTACTCTGAAGGTTACATTTACTCTTGACTTCAATAGAGTTATTCTGGATTTACACTGGTCTAACAGTGGAGTTTGGCTTACTTTTGTATTTCTTCTCACACACACACACCCAAACTAGAATAACCAAAGGAAGTTTGTAATTGGTAATGTACTAAGGAATGTTAACGTACACAAAACAAATCTTTATGAATCAAAAGAAAATAATTTCACATATGGAATGCTAATCAGTTGCAAGTTGGGTGTATGTCCAATTTATTGTGACATTTCCCCTACAAGAATGCCCAGTTTGTAAGCATGTACAACAAGCATTTGGTTGTTCAATTTGAGAGACTCAGAGTAGAGAGGAAGATACAACAGAGTAAAACAAAAACATCAGACTTTGATCACTATGAAACATATATTGATGTCAGTAGAAATACTGTATCAAATTTCCTGTTATTTTTGTCTTATGAATTTATGGCTAAAGATTCATAGGGCCAGAATCTCCCGTTGATGCTGGCTCCTTTGTTCTCTTCAGCTGGTGCAGAGCTGGATAGACCAGTTATGTTATTCCCATTTCACCCTCCCTCAACACCACCCCACCACACACACACACACAGCCTGGCATAAGGGACAAGTTGGGTGCAGGAGAAGGAATGGCCAGAGGGGTACTATGCTCCAGCAGTCCTCAACTGGATAGCCCATTGGAGCCATAGCCAGCTACCTTGAGTGTCTACACTGTGTTTTAAACGCAGGACAGCTTGTCTCAGAGCTCAGGTCTACAGACTCACCCTCACGCTACAGTGCTAAAAACAGCAGTGCCAATGTTGTGGCTCAGGCTCCGAAACCCACCCCTCTCACTGGCCTTCAGAGCCCAAGCTCAACCTCTACCTAGCTGTTTTTTAGTACCGTCGTGCAAGCCCATGTCTGTACAGCCGGACTCTGAGACTTGCTGCTGTGGGTTTTAAAACTCAGCGTAGAGATACCATAGCCACAGCAGATCCCGCAGTCACAATGGCCTCCTTTCCAGAACTGTGTTGGCTATTCTCAGGAGATACAGGGAAAAAGCTGAGATCCTAGACCACAGCATGAAGAGGAGCAAGATTTTCTGAAGCTCCCTGGTCTCAGTGGAAAATACAATACTGCCCCCTTAGTCTCCTGACTCTGGTAAGCTTTGCATTATATTTCCTAAGTCAGCAGTTCTGCTGCTCAGCTCCAGGCCCTGCCCCCACTCCATCCCTTCATTTTACCACCATCTACAGTTGTTTACTTTTAGTCCCACACTTCCCATAGGTTCTCTATGTTCTGTGTGCCCAAAGGGTATGCAAACTTTTCCCCCATGCTGGGAAGTCCAGAGTCTTCCAAATCTAGTAACTTATTTTCTAAGTCCTTGCTTTTCCTCAGACACTAATCAAATACTATCTCTCCTCTTTGGAGCTGTTTCCTCCTAGCACTCGCTCAGTAGCATATCCGTCTCCTGTACTGCCTGTCCTCCTGTCACCCTTGGACTAAGCTGGGCCTGTATTATACAGGACCCCATGCCCCTCCCACTGCCAGCAGGCTTTGCTAAGGATTGGTAGTTAATTGGAGCCAGCTGGACAGCACCATAGTTCCAATTCCTGGGACAGTCAAACTTTCTACAGATGCACCTTGTAAAATCTAGCTTCTCAAAGGGCTTGGTTTTCCTTTCATATTTTTTCCCCCAGCTACAGTTTACTCTTTCATCGCCAATTTAGTGCAGCATAATGTATTGCAATATTTGGAGGATACGCCCATTTGTGTCTTTGAAAATTTCAACCATTTACCCACATTTAGGGATAGTATGTCACTTATTCACATTTGTTTTTATATTCTGAATGGATATTATTTAGAAGTTCAAATATTATAATTAAGAACAATATCTTATGATAGTATGTATGGGTAGTTAATGGTGAAATCCAGCTGCTATCCTACCCCCCTTTTTTGCATTGCTTGTAACTCAAACTCCTTTTGGGCTTCAATTTTCCATGCTTGATCTCAGCCCAAAAGTGATTCTTTTTTAGAAATTTTGAGCAAAATCTATTGAGCTATTTTTGAATTATTCATGTGTGAAAAATATACTTCCCATATGCTCTGACCAGAAATGTGCTGAAATAACACAAAAATAAAAAGAGAGACATTTTAAACAGCAAGCTGTGTTTTGTTGGGGGGGTGTTTGTTTTCGGGGGGGAGTTGTGTTTTGTTTTTTATAGACCTCATGTAAGAAAACTGGTTGATGATTTTTAAAGTTTGCTTCATCTGAATTACAATTTTTCAATATTTTATAAAAACACATTTTCAGGATTCATGACAGAAGGAAACTCAGTTACAGATTTCCTAATCCACTGACAAAATATGCAAGTTCCACATGCTTAGTAAGAGCCTCATTGTTTTGCTATGGACTTCAGTGAGAGCACAATCAAATGCCTAAATAAAATTAGATATAATAGGTCTATCTTAATCCAAGAAATTTACAAGCACCACTTACAAAGATGGCAAAGTTTATATGTTTCCCAAACCAAACAGAGCAAGATTTTTCTTTAGGTGAGGTTGAGGATATGGATGCTGCTAAGCTTCAGAAACAGATTTCCCACATACACTAGAGCAGCGGTTCTCAAACTGTAGGTCAGGACCCCAAAGCGGGTCATGATCCCATATTAATGGGGTCACCAGGGCTGACTTAAACTTGCTGAGGCCCGGGGCCAAAGTTGAAGCTCAAACCCCACCATCCAGGGCAGCGGGGCTTGGGCTTTGGCCCCCTCAGCTGGGGCAGCAGGGCTCAGACTTCAGCTTCACCCCCCGCTCAGGGTGACGGGCCTCGGCTGGGCTCAGGCTTCAGTCCCCCTTTCTGGGGACGTATAGTAATTTTTGTTGTCAGAAAGGGGTCGCGATTCAGTGAAGTTTGAGAACCCCTGCCCTAGTGTCAGTCAATAGTAATTTCACCAATGTAAGAAGAGAACATTATTTAAAGAAAAGGTTCAACTCCTACACTGAGCATGATGAGGTGATATGGACAAGGAGCAGAGTAAGGCCATGTCTACACTACCAGCTAAATTGGGACTGCTGCGATCGATGCAGTGGTGTCAATTTAGCGGGTCTGGTGAAGATACACTAAATCGATGGGAGAGCATCCACCTCCTCGAGAAGTGTAAGGGAAGTCAGCAGGAGAGCATCTCCCGTCGATACAGCATGGTGTAGACACCATGGTAAGTGGATCTAGCTGCATCAACTTCAGGTATGTTATTCACATAACTGAAGTAGCATAACTTAGATTGATTTACCATAGTAGTGTAGAACAGCTCTAAGAAAGAAGCTGTAATTGAAGTAATATTAATGTTAATAAATGAACAACTGCACACTGTAAGGCTGTTCTAAAATCCATAGAGCCCAATGGAAGTTTTTCCATTGACTTCAGTTGGCTTTGGATCAGATGCTATTACAATGAGTTAGGAAGGAAAGAATGCAAGAATGTGTGAGAGAGATTGTGGTGGGGTTGAGTCACACTACTGGTTAAAACAGAGGTAAATTTGCAGTTGAGATTAGAAGAGAAGTGACTATGGGAGTGAAGGAGTCAGTAATTCCCAGACAGATGAAGTGGCATGGATGATGAAAGAACCTAATGGTGGAAGTAGTCATAGGGGTGGAACCAAAAAAAACCTAAGACCAGGCCAAGAAGTGCCCTTCCAGACTTCAAATAATTCTTGTCGCTCTTTCCTGAATCCTTTCCAATTTATCCACATCCTGTTAAAAGTGTGGATGCAAGAACTGGACACAGTATCTCATGCATCTTGTTATTCATGCATGCTGGGGTAATACCCCCTCCAAACTCTTACTTCTCATGACTCATAAGCAAGGGGTTTTATGTATCCAAGGTCATGTTGTCCTTTTTAGCTACAGCATCTTGTGGGGTGCTTATGTTCAATTGGCTATCAACCAATTGGCTATCTCCAATCCTTATCAGTTATCAGAGGGATAGCCGTATTAGTTTGTATCCACAAAAGAACGAGGAGTCCAGGGGCTCCTTAAAGACTAACAAATTTATTTGGGGATAAGCTTTCCTGGGTAAAAAAACTACTTCTTCAGATGCAACATCCTTATAAGTGTCACTGCATTCCAAGATACAGTCCCCCATCTTCTAAATGTGACCTACACTCTTTGTTCCTAGGTTTGACTTTGCATTTGGTTGCATTAAAATGCGTATTTCTATTTGCTTTCTGGTTCTGGAGCCGTTAGGGCGCACTCTGGCCACATTTTCCAACTTTTCGCCACAGTCCTGAGGACTAGAAACTTGCTTTCATTTTAAAATGAAATTGCAAATTCTCAAGTAATTGGATGATTCCAGGAGCTGGCATTGAAAGAAAAATGCCAAAAATTGTGAGACTCGTGATAAAATTGTGATAGTTGGCAATGCTGCCTTCCTTTGTTTGGGTCATGCATG
This sequence comes from Macrochelys suwanniensis, assembly GCA_033296515.1. NCBI lineage: Eukaryota > Metazoa > Chordata > Testudines > Chelydridae > Macrochelys > Macrochelys suwanniensis. The sequence goes on along the minus strand of CM065776.1, from coordinate 131,125,534 downwards.
TCTTCTGAAGGCTGAACATATGACCACTGTGACAAAGACAGGCTGAACAGCTGTAGGAGAATGGTGGAAAACAGGTATATTAGTCTCAGAATGATAAGGGCCTTTTTCCCTATGAGCTGACAAGGGGTTACTTCAGATCAGCTAGGGACACCTATGTCCAGTTAAGAGCTGCCTGGGATCTTAAAAAAAACCAAAACCACTCCTCCTCAGGTAAAAGAGGAGGCAGAGAGACAAGTTGCTGCAGGGCTAGTGGCAGGAGGGTGAGGGGCTGTTCCCTTCCCTGCAGGGGAAATAACCAAACTGAGTGCCTGTTTAGGGGGAACAACGAGGAGGCCGGTGGCACCTTAAAGACTAACAGATTTATTTGTGAATAAGATTTCGTGGGTAAAAAACCCACTTCTTCAGATACATGGAGTGAAAATTACAGATACAGGCATAAATATACTGGAGAGAAGGGAGTTACCTTACAAGTGGAGAACCAGTGTTGATAAGGCCAATTCAGTCAGGATGGATGTAGTCCACTCCCAATAATTGATGAGGAGGTGTCAATACCAAGGGCTGGTCCACACTAACCCCCCAGTTCGAATTAAGATACGCAACTTCAGCTACGTGAATAACGTAGCTGAAGTCGAAGTATCTTAGTTCGAACTAAAAGGTACTTACCGCGGGTCCACACGCAGCAGGCAGGCTCCCCCATCGACTCTGCATACTCCTCTCGTCAACGGCGAGCACTTCCGGGATCGATTTATCGCGTCTAGACAAGACGCGATAAATCGATCCCAGAAGATCGATTGCTTACCGCTGAACACGGAGGTAAGTATAGACGTACCCCAAGAGAGGGAAAATTGCTTGTGTAGTGAGCCAGCCACTCCCAGCCCCTATTCAAACCCAACAAATTAATGGTGTTAAGTTTGCAAATGAATTTTAGCTCTGCAGTTTCTCTTTGAAGTCTGTTTTTTTCTTGCAGGATTGCTACTTTTAAATCTGTTATTGAGTGTCCAGGGAGATTGAAGTGTTCTCCTACTGACTTTTGTATGTTACCATTCCTGATGTCCGATTTGTATCCATTTATTCTTTTGCATAGAGACTGTCCGGTTTGGCCAATGTACATGGCAGAGGGGCATTGCTGGCACATAATGGCATATATCACATTAGTAGATGTGCAGGTGAATGAGCCCCTGATGTGTGACTGATGTGGTTGGGTCCTATGATGGCATCGCTAGAGTAGATATGGGGAAAGAGTAGGCAACGGGGTTTGTTACAGGGATTGGTTCCTGGGTTAGTGTTATGAAAAACTACAAAAACAGACTTCAAAGAGAAACTGCAGAGCTACAAAGACTAAAAATAAGGCATACATTTAAAACAGTGAGATTAACCAATCGTATGAATAATTTACCTAAAATTTATCTCACCTGTTGCTAGTGCTTCAAAAAAATTAGAGGCATTATTGGCCAGGAGTACTCCAAGCAGTGATGTGTACACCTAGTTTTTCACCTTTTACCACAGAGGTTGGGCAAGGAGAGGAGATAAGCACGGCAGAGCAATAACAATACAGCTCCTGTAGAAACCATATTGCCAGGAGATGCTAATGTAGGACCTAATCCACTATTGGGTTTCTCTACTTTTTCACTGCTCAATAACAGTGGTGAAGCAGGTGCCTAGACTCTAGTACAAAGGGGATGATCCTCCAGGCAGACATCTTGAGGTGTGGGTGAGACAAAGCACATCAAATAAATTTAAGAACCATGGCCTTGTCCCCTCTGCAGGAATGAAAACTCCTTCCTTGGAAGACATCATACTTTGGAACCTCTCCATTTAGGTTCAGGGAGTTTCCCCATGTAATTTATATCGTTTTACAGGGGAACAATGATTTGGGCCTCAGTTTCTAACCAGACAAGACTTCCATTAACATCAAAAGGAGTGTTTTACCTGGGCCTGAAGCGAGGCTTTAGGGTGAAGTTCTGAAACAAAGGAGAATTATCTAAGTATTTTCAGAAAACCATGGAGGTCTTTGGCAGCAACAATCTGAGGTTCTGCAATTGTTAATCTACAGTACAAAAGCTAGAACCTTTTGTCAACTGCTGAATTAGAAGCCTAGGCTCTTCACCACTCTAAGCACATGGAATAACCCAGTAGCCACAGAACTGGTTGAATCTCCTACAACACATCTGGTATATCACAGAATCACAGAAGATTAGGGTTGGAAGAGACCTCAGGAGATCATCTACAGAACTGCTGCTTAGCCAGTTGGTCCCCCACTCTGTAGCAGTGCATGGGATTCTTCCATCCTAAGTGCAGGACTTTGCACTTGTCCTTGTTGAACGTCATCAGATTTCTTTTGCCCAGTCCTCCAATTTGTATAGGTCACTCTGGATCCTATCCCTACCCTCCAGTATATCTACCTCTCCCCCCAGCTTAGTGTCATCCACGAACTTGCTGAGGGTGCAATCCATCCCATCATCCAGATAATTAATTAAGATGTTAAACAAAACCGGCCCCAGTACCGACCCCTGGAGCACTGATACTGGCTGCCTACTAGACATTGAGCCATTGATCACTTCCCATTGAGCTCAACTATCTAGCCAGCTTTTGGTCCACCTTATAGTCCATTCATCCAATCTATACTTCTTTAACTGCCTGGCATGAATACTGTGGGAGACCGTATCAAAAGTTTTGCTAAAGTCAAGGTATATCACATCCACTGCTTTCCCCATATCCACAGAGCCAGTTATCTCATCATAGAAGGCAATCAAGTAGGTCAGGCATGACTCGCCCTTGGTGAATCCATGTTGACTGTTCCTGATCACCTTCCTCTCCTCCAAGTGCTTCAAAATGGATTCCTTGAAGACCTGCTCCATGATTTTTCCAGGAACTGAGGTAGGGCTGACCGGTCTGTAGTTCCCTGGATTCTCCTTCTTCCCTTTTTTAAAGATGGGCACTATATTTGCCTTTTTCCAATCATCCAGGACCTCTCCCAATCACCCTGAGTTTTCAAAGATAATGGCTGATGGCTCTGCAATCACATCTGCCAAATCCCTCAGCACCCTCGGATGCATTGCATCCAGCCCCATGGACTTGTACATGTCCAGCTTTTCTAAATAGTCCTTAACCTGTTCTTTCACCACTGAGGGCTTCTCACCTCCTCCCCATACTGTGGTGCCCCGTCCAGCAGTCTGGGAACTGACCTGGTCTGTAAAGACCAAGGCAAAAAAAGCATTTAGTACTTCAGCTTTTTCCACATCATCTGTCACTAGGTTGCCTCCCCCATTCAGTTGCTAACATACCTGTAGAAACCATTCTTGTTACCCATCACATCCCTTGCTAGCTTCAAGTCCAATTGTGCTTTGGCCTTCCTGATTACACACCTGCATGCTCGAGCAATATTTTTATACTCCTCCCTAGTTATTTGTCAAAGTTTCCACTTCTTGTAAGCTTCCTTTTTGTGTTTAAGCTTATTGAAGATTTCTCTGTTCAGCCAAGCTGCTTGCCTGCCATATTTGCTATTCTTTCTGCACATCGGGATGGTTTTTTCCTTAAAATATAGCCATCTCTCCTGGACTCCTTTCCCCCTCATATTAGCCTCCCAGGGGATCCTGCCCATCAGTTCCCTGAGGGAGTTAAAGTCTGCTTTTCTGAAGTCCAGGGTCCATATTCTGCTGCTCTCCTTCTTCCTTTTGTCAGGATCCTGAATTAGACCATCTCATGGTCACTGCTGCCCAAGTTGCCACCCACTTCTACTTCCCCTACTAATTTTTACCTGTTTGTGAGCAGCCGGTCAAGAGGAGCACAGCCCCAGGGCCGGCGTGCCAACTAGGCGACCCTAGGCTGTTGCCTAGGGTGCCAGGATTTGGGGGGTGGCACCGTGGCTGCCTCCTGCCTCCCAGCTCCGCAGCTGAACCAGGAGCTGGGAGCTGGGGGGGCGCCACGGGCGGGGGAAGGCTGCCGTTGGTGGGGAGCTAAGCTGCCGGCCCACGGGGTGGGAGGGGGAGCCGCCGTGGGGGGGGACTGGCCACAACGGGGGGGGGGGGGGTGTTAGCTGGCCAGGGGGTGGGGGGGCAAAGGGCTGGTGCAAGTAAGTTTTGCCTAGGAAGAGAAACTTCCTTGCACCAGCCCTGCACAGCCCCTAGTTGGTTTCTCCAGTACTTGCACCAGGAAGTTATCCCCAACACTCTCCAAAAACTTCCTGGATTGTCTGTGCACTGCTGTATTGCTCTCCCAGCAGATGCCAGGGTGATTGAAGTCCCCCATGAGAACCACGTTTTGTGATCTGGATACTTCTGTTAGTTGTCCAACGAAAGCCTTGTCTACCTCATCCTCCTGGTCTAGTGGTCTATAGCAGATGCCGATATCACCCTTGTGGCTCTCGCATCTAAACTTAACCCAAAGACTCTCAACAGGCTTTTCTCCTGAGCGATCATACTGCTCTCTTACATACAGTTCAACTCCTCCACCTTTTCTCCCCTGCCTGTCCTTCCTGAACAATTTATACCCATCCATAACAGTTACCCCACTGAGTCTCTGTTATTCCAATCACATCACAGTTCCTTGACTGTACCAGGACTTCCAGTTCTTCCTTCTTGTTTTCCAGGCTTCTTGTGTTTGTGTACAGGCATCTAAGATAAGTAGCCCATTGCCCTACTTTCTCAGTATGAATCAGGAGGCCTCCCCTGTTGCACTCTCCTTCTTGTGTTTCCTCCCGGTATCCCACGTCCCCAGTTACCTCAGGGCTTTGGTCTCCATCCCCTGGCGAACCTAGTTTAAAGCCCTCCTCACTAGGTTAGCAAGCCTGCCTGCGAAGATGCTCTTCCCTCTCTTCGTTAGGTGGATTCCATCTCTTCCTAGCAATCCTTCTTCTTGGAACAACATACCATGGTCGAAGAATCCAAAGCCCTCTGTCTGACACCACCTGCACAACCACACATTTACCTCCACAATTCGATGGTCCCTACCTGGGCCTTTTCCTTCAACTGGGAGGATGGGCCAGAACACGACTTGCACCTCAAACTCCTTTTACTTCTTCCCAGAGCCATATAGTCTGCAGTGACCCGCTAAAAGTCATTCTTGGCAGTGTCATTGGTGCCCACGTGGAGAAGTTGGAAGGGGTAGCAGTCCAAGGGCTTGATCAGTCTCGGCGAACAATCAGTCACATCCTGACTTCTATGTCCAGGCAAGCAGCACACTTCTTGAGTTTCCTGGTCTGGACATCAGATGGATGACTCCATCCCCCTTAGGAGGGAGTCCCCGACCACCACCACTGTCTCCTTCTCTTGGGAGTGGTGGTCGTGGAACCCCCATCCCTAGGACAATGCATTCCATGCCTTCCGGTCGATGGGGTCTTCTTCTGATCCCTTCCCTCAGATGACTCTTCCAAACCACTCTCCGCCATAGTACCTGTGCAGAGATCCTGAAAACGGTTTCTTACCTCTATCTGCATTGTGGGTACATGGGTTTTCCTCTTTCTTCTGGAGGTCACATACTGCCAATTTTCTTCCCCATTCTGTACTGCCCTCTCTGATTCTTCAGCATGCTGTGCCTGAAGCACCAAATGCTGACTTCTATCCAGAAAGTCTTCGTTTTCTCTGCTGCAACGCAGGGTTGATACTTGTCTCTAGTCCTTTAACCTTCTCTTCCAATATGGAGACCAACGTACACTTCATACAGATGAAGTCGCTTCTATCCTCTGGGAGAAAGACAAACATGGCACATTCTGTGCAGGTCACAACAGCTGATCACTCACTATCCATATTGTCTTCCTTATAAGAGTCTCTTCAGATGTTGTATTTACTAATCACAGAAGCCTGAAAGGCAAAAAACTCTGTGGGAACTCCCCCTAGGCGAACTCCCAGGTAAAGTCCCTCTGTTTGCTTCTCCTGTGTTGCCCTAGCTCAAAGCCTTCCCTCCAATCAACCACTCAAGGACCACCTGGAACAAAGCACTCCCAATTCACACTTTTCAAACAAACAACCACATGGTCAAACAGTCACACTTTTCAAACATATAAAGAACAGATACACTGCTCATAACTGGTCTGGGAAACATTCCCAAAAGTACAAAATCCACAGACTGGAACTGTCATGAGTCAAAACCCTAAATTTTTGTGGTGTTCCCTACCCACCACTAAATTACAGAAAGGATTTCAATATTTCTCCATCAATCCCACTAAAGAATAGGACTCACATTTAACATCTAGGCCTTTGGAGGCAACGCAGTCTATTAAAGAAGGCACTGGATTGGGAATCAGAAGCAGTTGGTTGTATTCCTGGCTCTGCCATAGACTGGCTAGGTAACTTGGGCAAGCCACTTCAGCCCAGATTTTTAAATGCAATGTTATTGTAGTCGTGTTGGTCCCAGGATATTAGAGAGACAAGGTGGGTAAGGTAACATCTTTTATTGGACCAACTTCTGTTGGCAAGAGAGACAAGCTTTCGATCTTACACAGAGCTCTTCTTCAGACCTGAAGAACTCTGTGTAAACTCGAAAGCTTGTCTCTCTCACCAACAGAAATTGGTCCAATAAAAAATATTACCTCATCCACCTTGTCTCAGATTTTTAAAAGTACCTAGGCATTGCAATGCCTAACTGGCTTAGAAGTCTGCGTCTCATTGTAAATCAATTGGATTTAGGCACCTAAGTCAATTAGGCTTTGTCTACACTAGCACTTTTGTCAGCAAAACTTTTGTTGCTCAGGGGTGTGAAAAAACCCCACCCCTGACCCAGTAGAGTAGGCAGGTCTGGAGCACAGTGGGAGCGGCGCTATAAAAAAGGCGCCTTCCCGCTCCCCGTGTACTCACCCGGCAGCGCTTTAAAGGGCCCAGGGCTCCAGCTGTTGCGGAGCCCCAGGCCCTTTAAAGCGCTGCCAGAGCTCTGGCAGCGGGGCTCCAGCAGCGCTTTAAAAGGCCCTCGGCTCTTACAGCTGCGGGGAGCCGCGGGTCTTTTAAATCCCCAACCGAGCCCGGCTCCGGCAGCGGGGCTCAAGGGAGCCGCAGGCCATTTAAAGCGCCACCCGAACCCCGCTGCCGGAGCCGGGCTCGGGCGGCGCTTTAAAAGGCCCGCGGCTCTTGCAGCCACGGGGAGCCGCCTGCGGGCTTTTTAAAGTGCTGCCAGAGCCCGGCTCCGGCAGCGGGGCTCGGGTGGCGCTTTTTAAGGCACCGCTTCTCCTCACAGGGGGAGCGGCTGCTCCCCCTGCTCCCCCCCAGCTACGCTACTGCCCTGACCAACATAAGTTTCACTGACAAAAGCGCTGGTGTGGACAGTGCTATGTCGATGGGGGGCGCTCTCCCACTGGCACAGCTACCATCACTCGTTGGGGGTGGTTTAATATTGCCGGGGGGAGAGCTCTCTCCCATCAGCATAGAGCGGCTACACGGGAGACCTTACAGTGGCACAGCTTCAGCGGTACAGTTGTGCCGCTGTAAGGTCTGTAGTGTAGACATAGGTGTTGTACCTTAGGTGTTGCAATGCTGAGTGGAACCATGCCTAAATACCTTTAAAAATGTGGGCCTTCACCGCTCTGTACTTCTATTTTCCCTCCCTTTGCTTTATCTATTTAGACTAGACATTTGGGGGCTAGGACAGTCTTTTATGATCTCTAATCGGACCTGTAGGTAATACTGCAATACAAATAACCCTAGTGAAGTATATTATTTACTATTCAAGCAACGTCAGCATCCACTACAAGTGCTATGAGCAATGTCACCTAGAAAACCACACCCTATTTTCAGACTTGCAGTATGTAAGAAATAACAAAATTACCAGCCAAAACAGCATGGGAAGGAAGAGACTGCTGCTTCAGCAATGGCTTTGGAGCCAGGCTGCTACTGTGACCTTGAAATAATGAATTCTCTGTGTTACGAGGTGTTCAGAGTTCAACAAGAACCTCAGTCAGTCTCGCTCCCGAGCCCCACAGGGGCTGGAAGGTTGTGAAGGTGATGTTTTCAGCTCTAGGGTTAGTAAAACTCACTGGCCTATTCAGTGGGTAGCATAGAAAGGGTTATAATGGCCTCCCTGATAACAGTGCAGTGTAAAATTGCCTCTGGAGTGGGAATGAATGGAGCATGTCAAGCAATAGCCAACCTTGACAAGCAAGAGAAAAGTCTGTGAAGAAAGAACAGCTCCTATACAAAGAGACTGGTTAAAAAAAAAACCTCCTTGAACCACAGGTTAGTATCTGGGAAGCAGTCTACCCAGTGATAGAAGCAGCAAGGAGGGCAGTAGGGGGCAGGGCTCCTGGGTTTTATTCCTTGCTTTGCTACTGACATGTGTTGTAGCCTTCAGCAAGTCACTTAGCCTCCCTTTGTCTCAGTGTATCTGTTTGAAAAGAGTACAATATCCACCTCACAGGCATGTTATGAGGTTTAATGTCTCTAAATCTTTTAGATAAGATTTTGTGTGTATCATCAATTCACCTATATCGACATGCCTAAAGTTTGAGGGTATGTAAGTATAGTGATCAGCCCCTGGAATGGAAAAGAGGAATGGAATAGTGATTAACAGTCCTGGCAGTCAGGACATCCAACTTCTATGCCCAGCTACGCCGCCACACAGTTCTTATTTGGCATTTGGAAATCAGTTAAGTTTTCTGTACTTCCATTTGCCCATCTAAAAATAGATATAATACTCACCTATCCCACAGGGGTGTTGTGACAGTCTGTATCCCTATGTCCACCTCTTTTTTCAAGACTATGATCAATTTTGTACAAACTATGCCTTGTAAGGTATCATCTGAAAACCCATGATTTACTGATCTTTATTGTCCTCATAAAATGTGTGGCAACATTGTATGTAAAGTTATAAGATTCTATTCTGTGATGTTAGTAAGACATATTCCAAATCTGGGGAAGCAGCCACAAACCATTTCTTCAGAGACAAAAGGCAAACTGATACCTCAACCAGATGTCAACAAAATCAAATGGACTATCACCTGTTTAAGTGGCCATTCTTTGGCAGGAAAAAGGGTATGAGCAAGAAATTTACATCCTGGCAAAGAAACAGCTGGCCGTTCCAGTCCCCACAGACTTTCTGTCTCCTGAACCCCAGCTGGAGATGATTCTCAAAGAAGAATGGGGAACGGACGCCCCAAGATATCTCTCCCTTCATCTCTATTCATGGCATTGACAACACTTGAAGGACAAAGGAAGCATCACTGAAATGGGGAAGGATTCCAGCAGAAAGGAATTCAGTCAGTAAGACTGCTAGAACATGTGGTGAGAGACTTTTGCTTTGAATTTGCTTAGCTTGTTAAGTTAGGTATTAGTTATGTTTCACCTTTTATTTCTTTGTAACCAATTATGACTTGTATGCATCATTACTTGTAATCATTTAAAAGCTACCTTTCTGTAGTTAATAAGTTTGTTTTAACTAAACCAGTGTGTCTGGATTGAAGTGTTTGGGAAACTCTATTTGAGATAATGGGATTTGTGCATATCATTTTCTATTAATCAAATGACAGACTTAACATGAGCTTGTGTTTCCAGGAGAGGGCTGGGCAGTACAAGACACACATTTCTGGGGGAAAGTCTGGGACTGGGAATTTCCTGATGTTGCTCTGTAGTGTAATTCAAGAGTGGCTGGTCATAGCACTCATACAGTATAAATGGGAGTAATTTACATGCTGGAGGCTGTGTGTGAGCAGACCAGGTGTGGTTGCTCTCACAGTGAAGCAGTGTAAAAGGCACCCAGGTTGGAGAATTGAGGGGACACAGCTGTTCAACAGTCCAGATTGTACTCTGGGTAATGTCACAGGTGCTATAAGGCTTAATTCTTTAATGTGTGTTAGGTTGGTGGATAAAGTCTTCTACAGGAGAGCAGTATGGGAAAGGGGAAAGACTCACCCCTAGAACTGGGAGTAGAGGCTCCCTAAAGATTAAGAAATATTTTTAAATAGTTAAAAAACTTTCCTTTCCCATCCCTCGTTAGTTTTCTTGGCTAGTGGAGGCAATTTCGGTTTGTTTCATCCTTTCACCCCTGCTAGTGGTATACCCATGTCTTGATCAAAAATAACCATCAGACTATGCACAAAGGAAAAAAACAGCATCCAGTGTTCTGTTTAAAATACAGAGTATTTCTATAGTGCAATTTCTTTTTTCTTTTTTTTGCACAGCCTATGCCATAGCAGACTAATGATTCAACAACTAAAGAACTACAAGAGATCTAAGCCTTCAAGGTCATACTATTCTTTATAGAAAGCCTGTAGGCTCTTCATTACCTCCTTTCTCAACCTCTAACACCCACAATGAATTGTTTGGGTTAATTAGGTCATTAGAGTTGATTTGATTTTATTTTTCTTCCTGGGCTACTTGTGTTTCCTTATTCCCATGTCAATGGTAATGATCTCTTATTACACATAGATACAGTTAAATACACGCTAGAGAAACAAAGGCTGAAAAATTACATAATTCTAAAGACCATCACCATCTGCTTAAAAGATCAATTAATATTGTGTGGCTAGATTCTTCTGGCTTCAGTTTCACCAGAAACAAGTCTTTCAGCCTTGGCTACAGGGTCACTGGTATCAAAAGCTGATCTGATAAAAATGAATAATGAATCTATGAAAAAAGCTGCAGAGACAAAGGGTTATGTAGGCCACACACTCCCCTTAGCTATTCAAAGCATCCATTATAACAGCTTTGTTTGTTTTTAAAAGATTTCCACCAGGAATTAAAACGCACTCTATAATTTTTGTTTATATTTCAAAAATGCCTGGCCTATTGTGACTCAAAGCGCTCTAGGTTTTTCTCTTCTCCAAGGGGAAATAAGAGCCCTAAACTAATGCAGTGCAGAGGTGACCATTTCGGAAGAAAAGCTGACTGGGACCAGGAGTTAGATGTTAGATTCAGGTAAGTAGCAGCCATCAGTTTCTTAGTTTCACCATCTGGTTTTTAAATTAATTTCGATTGTGGAAAGTTAAAATTGAATGGCACAGAGTCCCCATTATTTAAGATAAGTGGTATTTTAAATATGTTGAGCCCGAGCACAGACAGGTAGCCATTAGCCAAGAGGACACAGAAAGAGAGAGAGAGAGAAACAGACAAGCAGGCAAAATTTGTCTTTTCACCTCAGATACATAATGGAAAGTACATGCCTTACATTAAATAAAGTTGCTGTTTTGTCCACCTTATGGAGAAAGAGTCTTTAAAATCAGATTAATTTCCCAAGTAGCATGTTTGCTTTATTTGGATTTAAGAGAGCAAAGGGTTCCTATTTTACAGCTTCGGCTCCCCGAACAATTAAAGACGCAACAGAGTACAATCAATCTCAACTAAAGAAAAACCAGCAACAGCTCTACAGAGCATAATAACTAAATAAGCCACACAGTAAAATCAAGTAATATTTCCTGCCTTTTTTAATAACCACCACCAAGTGATATCCCTTCTCTCCCTCCCCAGCCTTTGTGCACACCCCCATTCCAAGCAGCTTTAAAAAGATGATCCCTGTAGCATGCCCTGTCAGTCAACAAGCTCTGGTATTGTGAACCAATGAGAGTGCAAGGAGTGCACTTCTGGAAAAAGGGATCCTTAAGGAGAGCTCTCAATCACCGGTTCCTTTATGTCAGGGGAGTTTCTCCAGTTTAGGCACCTCCATAGACCTTAGCTGTGGCAGTTTGCCATCAGGAAAAAGGCAGTCTCTCAAACTGGGCTTAGTGCTAAAAATCTTCAGTGAAATTATTGCCTACATAATAAGTGTGTGATTGGACACCACCACCACACACACACACCCGCCATGGGTCAAAACCAGCTTGTTTTACTCATGAGAAGTCCCAATGATTTCTATAGGATTACTCACATGACAAGGAAGAGAATTTGGCCAGATTTTACCTTTTAAAGCTCCACTATTAGGTTCCATTCTTGCTTTCATGAGCATGGTATACATTTAAGGGAATTTCATTTTAACTTTTGTAATTAGACTGAACAAATGCTGTTTGGACAGGTCATAAAGCTCTACCACTTTTAGTATCCATTTCCTATTTCTGCCTACCACTTAGACTAGAAATATTCCACATCACAAGTTCTAGTCCTTGCATCTTTATCGATTAAGAATTGTCAAGCAAAACCAGGGGGAGAGTCATTTTACAGAGTTGTGGGGGTTTTTTAGAGCTCCTTTGCTTGGAACCACTTAGTTTTACGACAGTCTTATCAAGGGATATGCAGATGAATCCTGGCCTTTTTAACATAACTTTCCACTCAAATTTATACCTTGGTTCTTCTACTAATTTAGACAAACCATGGGAATTAGATAACCATTCAAGACAAATATTTATACACATTTAATTTAAAGGATCTTCCCCATTCATATCAAAAGCTTCACTTTAAAGTGAAATTATATTTAGGGTTTGAGTAGCTCAAGCCAGATGTCACGTCAGCTTTCCCTATACAAGATTCAGCCTTCAGTGGCCAGCATCCAGCCAAACTGTATCAATGCAGATCCCACGTGTTGTGAAGGAAAGCTACAATTTGCACCAGTTGATCTTCCCATGGTGTCAAGCAGGTGCAAATTCAACTGGTGCAAGTCACAGCTCTTTATCAATGCTCGGGGTTCACTCCCATGCAGTTATATCAGATGCTGGCCATCAGTGGAAGAATCAAGGCCAATCCCAAGCATAAACAAGACATTCATTGGATTGTATTCATCTTAGTTTAGCTATAGTTCTAGTCAAACATTATGGTATGAGGAGATGGTCATGGGCCATTTTCTGATTGAGACAGGACATGAGGCTCATCCTGTGACCCTTATTCGTACAACTAGCCTTCCAGTTGAGTTACTCAGGATACGTCTTCACTACCCGCCAGATCGGCAGGTAGTGATCGATCTATCGGGGATCAATTTATCGCATCTCATCTAGACACGATAAATCGATCTCCGAACGCGCTCCCCATCAACTCCAGAACTCCACCGCCATGAGAGGTGGAAGCGGAGTTGACGGGGGAGCGGCAGCGGTCGACTCGCCGCCATCCTCACGGCCAGGTAAGTCGATCAATGATACGCTGACTTCAGCTACACTATTCGCGTAGTTGAAGTTGCATATCGTAGATCGACACTCCCCCTAGTGTAGACCAAGCCTTAGATAAACAAGGGCTGAAGAATCAGGCCCAGAGGAAAAGAGCCTAGGTAGAGGTAAAAGTTACATGCAAGCAGTATTTCATGAAATATTTGATCGAATATCAGTAAATACAGGTACTTTTTGAGTCCCTGTATATATTTCTCTTATTATTTATTTTTTTATTAATTTTTACAAAACCAGCAAATATACCAAAATACCAGATTCATCATAATACACAAAGTGAATAAAGAAGGTAGGATAAATGGAGGGGAGGTACAGCAACACACCTATCCTCAGGGTCTATGTTAATCATAGATCTCTAAAACGTCAGCCCAAATTGCTTTGAATTTTTTGGGCATTCCCTTTCTGCGGAATGTCAGTCGTTCATTAGCTGCGGGGTCAGCCATATCCTGACCTAGGCATCAATATTTGGTGGGAATCGACTTTTCCATTTTTGCAAGATGAATTGTTTAGCAACCAAAGCTGCACTTTGGAACCACACGTCCTTGTTACCAGGTAATTTCCAGGTACCAGAAATATATCTAAGAATGAAATTGAAGTGGGATGGCTCCAACTTAGCATCCAATATCAAACTGGTCTTTTGACCCACTTCATACCAGATATTCTGGACAAAGGGGCTCTCCCAAAACATATGAGCTAATGTAGCATCAAGGGTGTCAAATTTCCAACAGCGGTCAGCATTTATGAGGCTGTGATGGTCTTTACTCATGGGCTGGGCTTAGGCCCTTTGATATGCAGAGGGGGGCCCTCCCACTCCACCAGGCTCCAGTGCAGGGCCCTGTGAGGTCTACACAAAGGTCTGACACCCAGGAGCGCCTTAACACTGTGCCCACCCTGGGCCACTTCCTACCACCTGCTATTGTCCAAAGTTTGCAGTCCGTAACACGAGGCTGTGAAGGGGGCCAGCTCACCACTTGGTGTCTCTCCATGGCTGAGCATGGCATGGTAGCTCCCTCCCTCTGGGGGAGTGGATGCCTTCTCTCATGTCTTGGCCCTCTGGCCAGGTCACTTCCCAGGCTCTCCCCTTCCGGGGAAGTCCATAAAAAAACCACAGGGAATCAGCACAAATAAACTGAGTCTGTAGGTCAGAGGGGGAAAATGCATCCCTCTCTGGATATAACAGGGAGGGACCTTCAGGCAGTTGTTAAGGGAGAGATCCTGCCTTCCCTCAGCCCTTTTCTCAGGAGCATCAAGGCATAGGTCCTTTCTTTTCCCTGGTCTGTCCACAAATGAGCTGTTCTGCTCCCTTTTAACTCCTCCTCCAGTCTGTGCATCTTTTGCAGGTGTGGCAGGATGAGCCTCACTGAGCTCAGAGCAGCTCCTTAACCCTTTGTTGCCCAGTGTGGGGTTTGCATACTCCATCACAGAGGCCCATTACCATTAGCCCATGTGGAGACCAGTATGTTCAAAAAAGTGTCGTCTGGTAAATAAGCCGTAGTCTCAGGTCTATAGTTGCTTTTTTTTAGTATTAGATACAATTGTATTCCATTGGGTTGGAGATGTGTATCCAAATCTCTATTCCAAGCAACGCACAAATTATCAATCTTTGGCAGAGATTTTTGATCCAGAAAATCAGAAAAAGATATCACTGGCCCAGTAAATCCAGGAAGTTTCCTCTAAAATAATACAAGTTCTGGAGCTCCCAGTGCATCCGGTCCAAGCAGATCTGCAAGTAATGTTTTAACTGGAGATATTACCATGCTCCAGACCAGTGTAAGCCAAATTGTTGCTGGAGGTCTACAAATAGTTTTAATTTCTCATTGTCAATTAGCTGCGACACAGTGATCATGTCTCTGACCATTCTCTCCCTCCACATCAAGGATTTGCCACCAATTTTAAGGATAGACTTGCTCCATAGGACCGCCTCTACATGGAAGAATGGATGGAAACAGAACTTTGACGAAGCTTGCCTCACAGCCATTATTGTGGGAGCTCTAGAGCTATCAAATCTACAGTGCCTGAAAGGGGGACATGGTATACCAATTCTCATTCAAGCTGGGTCTATGTGATCATATCTAACAGCCACAAAGATGTCTGTCTTAACAAAAAGGAGATATGATCATTTTCCAAGTTGGGAAAACAAAATCCTGCCAGAACGAAAGAGCTGTAATTTATTCAGAGGTCAGCCTTACCTGAGCCCCAAAGAAACTTTCTGAAAATATCACTGAATTTTTTAAAATAAGTTTGAGGAAATAGAAATAGAGAGACCCCTGAGGACATGCAAAATTCTGGGAAGGACATTCATTTTCATTATATTAATTTACCCCATAAACTGAGAATTAACGAACTTCCTCTCCACAAATGTTAGGCACTTGGGCAATAATTAGTTCTATATTTCTCTTATGGATGTTCTGAAATTTTTTGAGAATCACTACTTCTAAATATTTCATATAAGAGAATTGCCACTGAAAGTTCCAATTTGAGAAAAGGCCTTTGTAGGTATATTTATTAATGCCTAAGATTTCTGATGTACCTCAGTTAATTTTATACCCTGAGAGGAGTCCAGACTTATTAATAGTGGTTAGAAGGTTATGAATGGTAATCTTGGGCTTAGATACAAATAAATACAAGAGCATTATATGGAGCATTATTCTGACCTCTGTTAGCTCCCACCCTTAGTCCATGAATATGTTGATTTATTCCAATAGCAATGGCTAAAAGTTCTAGAGCTAAATCAAACAGAAGAAGAGAATGGGGACAACCCTGCCTCATATCTCTCTGCAATGGAAATGGGGCAGAGCTAATATTATTGGTAACTACCCTGGAAGCCAGGTTAGAGTATAAAAGCTAATCCAGACAATAAATTGGTTATCAAATTGAAATTTTGCTAACATATGTAAAAGATAGTCCCAGGCTATGCAGTGAAAAACCTTTTTGGTATCTGAACAAATAACAGCTAAGTGTTCTTTAGAATCTCTTCAAGTAGCAATAACATCAATCAGTTAATGCAAATTATCTGAACCATGTCTGTTTCAAAGTAAGCCTGACTGATTTATATGCATAGTGTGTGAGAGAACTTTATCCTATTCTATAGCAAGAGCTTTAGCTAAAATCTTAGCTTCACAACTGACCAAGGGAATTGGCCTGTAATTCCTATGTAGTCCAAGGTATTTCCCAGGTATAGGAATAACTGAAATTACAGTCTCTCAGAGTAGGTGGGAGAGTTTGCTCATTTTTGGCCTCATTGAACTTTTTTGTAATATTCAATTGGAAACCTGTCTGCACCAGGTGTCTTTATGACCTTAATTTCTTTTACAGCCCGAGTCAGTTCCATGATTTCTAAAGGGGCAGCTAAAACTTCCTTCTGAGAATCAGAGATCTGTGGTAGAGACAATCCACTAAAAAGTTACCTAGGGCATCTGTACTGATGCCCTCTTCAGCTAAATATAGTTTTGAAGAAAACTCTTGAAATCATCTATTAATATCTGTGTTGTGTATAATTTATTGAGACTATCATAAATAGCAGCAATCCTATTTCTGTTAGCCTTGTGCTTAAGTCTATAAACCAATAGCTTGCCTGCTCTCTCTCCAGATTCCCAGTAGTTTTGCTTCAAACAGAGTAAAGCAGACAGCCTTTTGGGACAGAAGTTTCTTGATTTCATATCTTGGATTGATGAGGGTTCTGAGTTTCTCTGTGGAGGGGGCAGAAGCATAGTCTGCATCCAAGGCCTTCATTTCCTTTGCAAGTCCTTTCCTCTTCTGCTGAGTCATTCCACTAGCTTATAGTATAATACATTTACAGTCCTCGATTGTCCAGATAAGGAGGTCCAGTTTTATGCCAATAGGCTGTGTCTATTCTAGAAGAGCCTCAACAACAAAACTGCCCACAATTATCCCATGACTTCAAGGATTTGCTCATTGATGATCGAAGTTTTTATAGCAAGTAGATGGTAGGTAAGTAGTTTTTCATCCAAAAATTAAGGAAATGGAAACTCCCAAGATAAACTAACCATCAGTAAACGTAGGTGATAATCAGAAATGGTGCAAATTGCAAAGTTCAAAATGGAGTCTGAAATCCTTCAAAGTTAGGGGTTGTTCGGATTTCAGCTTTTGGTTTCAGCCCTGCTGTCATGGAAAAGCCATGTATTAAAACAATATGTGAAAATAGCACAGTAATAAATTTGGAAGGCTGTTCATTTTGATACCTGCAATGCAAAGCTTGTATGGTTTATTGCCCCCAGCATCCCTAGCTTCAGTTACATCACCGCACAAATAGTTCTGATGCATCTAATGTTTTAACAATGCAAATATATCATCCCAGCATACTGTAAAGAATTTATGTGTATCATATCTGGCTATAAAGCTCTCAATATCCTGTGTAATACAATGATAATACCCTTCACTATTTGCATGTGTGACTTCTTATGTGAGCATTTAACACTGACGTTTGTGCTAAGCAACAAAAGGCTTGTAACTGTCATTTGCTCATAAACCTAGTCTGATCTTCCACGTGTTAGGAAGGTCTTGTGGTTAAGGCATGAGACTGAAAATAAGCAATCTGGGTTCTTTCCTGTGTCTACAGGCTACTGGCATATCTGTGGGCAAGTCATTAGCGACACTGTCAACTTTAAAGGAGTTACAGTTCTTTGTAAAAATATTTTAAATATCTCTGTCACATACAACACTTAAACTTACTATAATGGAAATACTGGAGAATATTTTTTTTTCATTTTGCTTATATTCTTCTACATTTGACAGCATGTGGTAATATGGACCTTCTGCCATGGCCAGACTTTGGTCAGCTCCAGACGTCATAACAAAATGAGATTGAGAGCAGTTTCAGGACACCATCCCACCATCCGTGGTTTCTTCACCATCAGTCTGATCCAGTGGTGAATCAAGCCCATGTAGCTGAAACACACACATGTGTACTCTTATAAATTACAGTGAAACCTATCCTAAGCAATCACTCAATAGACCAACAAAAATTGGCTGCTTGGTTGAGGTGACCTGCTAATAAAGTTGTTGTAGAAGCATACTGCATACATTTGAGGATACCTCCTCGAAGACAAGTCAGGATTCACTCTATCTGATGCATTTATGTAAGATAAGCTCTCACTTGCTGGCCACAGTTCTGCTAGTGCAGACATGGTAGTATAGATAACAACACAGAGTTCTTATTAGCTGCCTTTTTCTCTTCTGAGAGGCCAAAAATAGCACTCTGCTTTCAACCTGGTTCTACGTGATGCACCAGAAACCTACATCCAAGACACCAGAACTCTACACTTTTGTATATTATGAGTTAGGACCAGTGCTGTGTTATACTGCCCTACGGTGCATATCCTTGGTAGGGAGCCACTCTTCCCTCAATCTTCAGGTCTCATCAAATTCAGTTGGAGTTGCCCCTGTAGAAATGAGATCAAGATTGAGCCCTTGGAGTTCATAAATAGGTTAACGGGTTTGATATAGGTTAATCATTTCTACTGATTCACGGATTAGATTTTTGAAAAGTGTGGCGTATCTGGGGCTTGATATTGTAGTATTAAAGACTTGTGGTTTTGTAGAAAAATATACTTTGAGGCAACATATCATAGTTTAGTATTCAAATTTGTGACTCAGGTAATGTGAGTTTTTTAGTAAATGAATTTGAAATAATTGCCCCAGATAATACTCAAAGCTACATGATTTGATTTATGGGCACACTGCAGCCCATGTTCTGAAAAGCACTTATGTATCTGATTAAGGACTACTAAGAGTATCTTCATGTTGTACTAATTTTGACATACAGTATATTTATGGCAGCTGTAAAACTATATATGATCATTTCTGCTATGGTTGTGGTTGTATCATCAATAAATTAATGTCATTTTCATGAAAAACATTCCCATAACAATAATTCGCTGTCTTTCAGGGGTGTTATGAGGCTCAATTCATTAATGTTTACAAAGCACATTGGGATCCATGGATAGAAGAAGCTATAGAAATGCAAGGTGCTATTTTATTTATTATAGGTTGACCAGATGTCCCGATTTTATAGGGACAGTCCTGATTTTTGGGTCTTTTTCTTGTATAGGCTCCTATTACCCCCCACCCTCTATCCTGATTTTTCACACATGCTGACTGGTCACCCAATTTATTATGATCCTTTGGAACTGAGTCCAACTACTTAATTCTAAAATAGCCAATTCTTTTTAACAAAACACTAGCACCTTCTCCTTTTTTATTGAAAAGTAACGATATAATATAGACTTAACTATCCTCATCTTTGATTTCTAGAATTAAGTTTTATATCCATTGTAGATAAATCTTTTTCGGCAGTTTGGTCTACTGGACTAAGGATAGATCTGAGAGCCATGATCTCTGGAATTCATCCCCTTCCTGTTCAATGTGCATATGACACCAGCAGATGGGACAG
This sequence comes from Macrochelys suwanniensis, assembly GCA_033296515.1. Classification (NCBI taxonomy): domain Eukaryota; kingdom Metazoa; phylum Chordata; order Testudines; family Chelydridae; genus Macrochelys; species Macrochelys suwanniensis. Next base: position 131,106,122 of record CM065776.1, on the reverse strand, counting down.
TGAGGTGCTGCAGAATGTGGCACCTTTAGTAAATGAACAATATTCAACTTTATATCTTTAGCTGCAGATGATGCAATTAACCAGCTTTTTTAGCCTTCAGGTGAGAGAGAGGCTTGGATGAGTTAGTTGGCTGAGGCTCAATCCTGATAAGATTGATGTTAATATATTTTTATTTAATTTAGTTGTGCTGATAGGTTCAGGGAAACAACTGGAAAGAATGGTGGAAATTATATTCGGCCCTCAATGAAGAGAGCTAGCCCAGCTTATGTTACTCAGGTTGGTAAACTGGGGGTCCTGTTGAATCTTGACTTCTGCCCGCAATATGTACAGAAACATAAGGAAGGGCTGCAGAGGGGCTCTGCCCTTCCATATGTGCAGAAGTTGCCCTTTCAAGAGAGCGATTTAAAACAGAATGGCTCCAAATCAAAACCTCAGAGATGAATAGCCTCAAACTTTGAAAGTGCTAGGAACTCAGAATCCAAACTTAGTACCCTATATTACATCTGACCCTGTCTCTATTATGGGTTGAGCTATTACCCTGGGTCTGAACACCCTATAAACTTTAGGGATTTGATATCCAGATCTGAATGTATTGGCTCTGGCCCATTCAAAGTGTTAGAGACTGGTTCTGGTTTTCATGAACAATGCTTGGCCTTTCCCAAATGGCCATGGCCGCCTAAAATGAATGTCTTTATTTCTTGATAAATTACAGAACCCTGGAATAAACTGGATTTATTTTGCATCTTTGCCCTCTTCACATGTGTTCTCCCCACTAATCCATCTCCACCAGACTTGTAATATTCCAAACCTCCAATCAGCTTTCAAACATGCCTGTAAAAGAGAGAGAACTTGCCACAACACTATTTCCTCCTTTCCTGCCAAATATGCCTTAGGTAAAAGCAAGGATTTAGAATACTCTGGTCTATGGTATGGGACTAGAATGAGATTGGGACTGTCTCAAGAGGGTCCTGGTTTATGACTAAGGCTCCTAAGTGATACCACAATACAAATAATAAAACATATATAGTTTTATGCATTTGTACTTTCAAGACTTTGCCAAGGGCACTCATAGCCTAGGATGGGCTCTCTTTTATGTAGTTAGTACAAATCTCAAATGAATGTAATGGAATGATTACCATAGATCAGAATAGGGCCAAAGAGTTATATTACAAATAAGCTCTTTAGTCTCTAGAACCAGTTATCCCGTGTCACTACAGAGTAACTTCACTGAAGTCATTGGAATTACTCGAGAGTTAATCTACAAAAGACAAAATTCCAGATACCACACAACTTACAAAATGGATTGAAGAGCCTTTAGTCAGACATGATTCTAGATTTAATTTTCAGCTGGCACCACACAGCTACTTGAAAATCTTTCGAGCTATTGGAGACTTGTGTCCTTCTTTAATTTAGACCAGAGGTCTCAAACACACAGCCTGCGGGGCTGTTTCCTGTGGCCCGCCAAGCTCCCCGCACTTCCCCCTCCCCTCCTGTCCCCTCCCCTCCCCTCACCTCCCCAGCGTGCCGCATGCCCAGCCTACCTCCAGGCCAGGGTGGACAAACTATGGCTTGGGCCAGGGCCAGGGCAGGCAGGGAGCCTACCCTGGCCCCGGTGTGTGCCCCTGCCACCCCAGAGCCGCTACAGGTAAGCGGCGCCGGGCCAGAACCCGAACCCCTCCTGCATCCTAGCTCCCTGCCATGAGCCTCCTGCCTGCACCCAACCCCCTGCCACACCCCACACTCCTCCTGCACCCCAACTCCCTGCCCTGAGCCCCCTGTCACACCCCACACCCCTCCTGCACCCCAACCCCCTGCCATACCCCGCACTCCCTCCTGCACCCTAACCCCCAGCGCTGAGCCCCCTGCTGCACCCTGCACTCCCTCCTGCACCCCAACCCCCTGCCCTAAGCCCCTTGCCACACCCTGCACCCCTCCTGTACACCAACCCTGTGCCCTGAGCCCCTGCTGCACCCCTCCTCCCTGCCTTGAACCCCCTGCCACACCCTGCACCCCTCCTCCACCCCAGCCCTCTGCCGTGAGCCTCTTGCCACACCCTGCACCCCTCCTGTACATGAACCCTGTGCCCTGAGCCCCTGCCTGCACCCCTACTCCCTGCCCTGAATCCCCTGCCACACCCTGCACCCCTCCTGCACCCCAGCCCTCTGCCGTGAGCCTCTTGCCACACCCTGCACCCCTCCTGTACATGAACCCTGTGCCCTGAGCCCCTGCCCGCACCCCTACTCCCTGCCCTGAATCCCCTGCCACACCCTGCACCCCTCCTGCACCCCAACTCCCTTCCCTGAGCCCCGTGCCACACCCTGAACCCCTCCTGCACTCCAGCCCTCTGCCCTGAGCCCCCTGCTGCACCCCACGGGTAGGGGCGGGAGTAGAGAGGGGGGCGGGGTGTGTGTGATGTGGCTCTCAGGCCAACGTACGAGTCCTCATGTGGCCCTCGTGGTGATTGGAGTTTGAGACCCCTGATTTAGACAGTGGTTGAGTTTAAGACTTAAACATATCAAATAGGTGATGTCTGTTCTCTGCAGGTGAGGAGTGTGGTCTATGGCTTGTGCCCTAAAACATACGTGATTGTTTTTCTTTCACAGGAGTGTGGATTGGTTGAATCTGGCAATATTTAAGTGGAACAGAACATTAAAAATAGTCTTAATTCCTCCCACACAGTCACACACCAGTTTGGGCAGAGTAAAAAGAAAGCCATGACATGGCAAACAAGAATGTTTTCATAGCTGTAAAAATCTAACTTTAGAAACCGGTCCCAAGCTGGTGAAAAAGAACACTTTGTTTGGAGATGAACGGCACCATTTGTAGGGTAACCACATTAAAGTATCATGCAAACCCATGCCTAACCTCTGCTATAAATGTCCTTCAAGAGGTTACATGATTTGTTGATTTTCACTGGTCTTTTCTAGATTCTTCAGGTGAAAAATATTATGGGCCTCATTCTGGTTTGTGGGTGCATTGATTGATTTTAGTTGTGTTGCATCTGATTCTCATCCATATGACTACAGAAATCAGTCCCTGTTTTACTGTCATGTACAGTATTGTTCACAAGCCAGAATGGCCGTTCCTATTGTCCCTGAGGGAAAAAAGGAAATATTCTCTAGCCTGAGTAATACTGTATTTTATTCTAAATTATGAATTACTGGCTGCTGTCTTTCCAAGTTCTGCAAAAAAATATACAGGCAAGAGAGACTTTTCACTCAAAATTTCTCTCCAACACAAGTGCACTATGTATATGTCCCATCTCCCTTACCCTCGCCAACCTGGATAGCAACCGCCGCACGTGCAGGCAGCAAAAGACCAACATCAGGTTAGTGTCATGTGTGGCAAATATCACACATAGATAAGAACCTAAGTCTGGGTGCCCTCACGCCACTCTTATCCTAATATTTTTTGTCACTACTTCTGCTACTGTGACAAGCCAAAAGCTGAGATTTTTTACTAACTGGAATCTAGCAGGGTTTTACAAGTGCCTTGAGGACTACCTTGGGGTCTGGTCTTGCTCCCATTGAAGTTAATGCCAAAACTCTCCTGGGCTTCAGTGGGCACAAAATCAGGACCTTTGTGTTAGTTGTGTCTCTACTATCTACATAAAGGACAACAGTCAAAATCCTGCTTTCAGTTTACTTCACTACAGCTGCATGTGCATATCTGTTTAAGATATGGAATTCTGCATCATTCACTGGGAACCTGTACACTGAGTGACTATAGCATTTGGTCCTCAGAATAAAAGTCTGCAATAGCAGCCTACCAATGTGAAGATTTGGGTGGACAAGTGATAGAAATTTAAACCACAAGCAAGTAATAAACAGGATCCCACATTTGAATGCCTCCCTGGGGTTTGCACCTCTTCATTCCCAAAAAAGGAAATGAAAGAATTCAATTAGTACTCTTGTAAATCTCTAATCTTTGAAAAGTGACAACACACTTTGGGTGCTAGAGAAATAGTTCCATACATTAAAAGAACATGAAGGTTGCAATGAGAAGGTCTCAGAAGTCAGGAAACAACAAAGTTAAGGTTATGTGTGCGTACTCATTATGATAGAGGCTTTACTTACATGATCCCATGATGATTTTTCCCCTGGACCCCTGCCTAATTCAGCTAAGATTGAGTGAATCTGGAAATTGGTTGGGTGATAGTGAGTGATCAAATATCACAAGCGAGTGGAGAAATGGCTCCATAACTGTTTCCAGACTTCCTAACATGTAGGTTTCTTTAAGAGGTGTGAAGGGAGGTTTAAAAATATTTGCTTGGGCTTTGCTGTTAAGTGCTTTCAAACCTAACTGTCTTGCAAAGTTTGAGTGGGAATATTAACCAATAATTTATAAAAGTACTAACAGCATCACAGCATGCACGTAGAAGCCCTATTCTCACCTCCCAGAACATGCAATAGGCTTGTTCTTTATTCTCTCCTGGCATATTAAAATGAACTGTTGACAGACCCCTCTGTTAAGCTCTGAGAAAACTGTCCAGGAGAGAGAGTCTCAGTGCCAGCTTCTCCATCCTTTCATGCTCTTTGATTTGAATCTCCCTTTGTGTCCAGCGTGGAGTCAACAGGATGCTGCATCATTTCCCTTCCTGATGGCGGCTTCCTTTGATTTTTTTTCAAAGGTTTACTATTGCCATAAGTACAGACTCCGATCACCTAACTACTGGAATCCTTCCCCTAACAGTTATTTTGCACTAACAGTAACTATGCTTTGGCACTTATACTGGCAATATTTTAATTTCTAAAGATTTGTATAGACAATTAATTTCTCTTCACAACATCCGGGTGAGGTAATAGTAAATAAATAATACCTAGCACAAGTGTAGTACATTCTAGCTGTAGATCTCAAGCATTTTGCAAAGGTAGGTGAATATTGTCTCCATTTCACACATGGAAAGACTGAGGCAGGAAGACTGAATGACTTTCCAATGATAACAGAAGAGTGTGCCAGAGTTAGGATGAGAACTCAGATTCCTGGCCCCAGTCCTCTGGTTAACAACTCTACTATGATAAAACAATGATTTGATCCCTGCTTCCATAAATTCCCCATCATTACCCAACTAACATATTAATATATCAAGTCCAAGTGAATTTGCACGGAGGGCAGAATTTGGTCTGTCTTCTTTGTGCACGAAGAATTAGCCATACAATTTCTTTCTGTTCTGCAATAAATTCATACATTATTATATGTAGACAGAATTATTTCTTTGTGAGTAGGACCTTCACTAGGTATCTAAAAGATGGAGAAGTTGATTTTGCCTCTATCTGTGACTGTGAAGTCAAAATGTATTGAAATCTCTTATTGCCTATTTTTGTTCTACTGCAGTATAATGTGTAAAATGATGCAACCTATACAAAACTCAATCCTTGGAACTCATTGTGTGATTTTTCTAAGCCAATGAGAAATGTGCTAGTGCATGTGAGCCAGGAAGTAAAAATGACTAAAAGCTGATTAGAAACATACCTTCAATTAAACTTGTCTTCTGTATTTTCATTGTCCATGCTGAGACGTGAAAAGATAAAAAGAGAGAAACAAGGGCATAAATAATTAAAAGTAATTTAGATTTTTTAAATGACTTCAGTTTTACTCATCTATGGTGCTACTAATATAGAATATCAGGATTGGAAGGGACCTTAGGAGGTCATCTAGTCTAACCCCTGCTCAAAGCAGGACCAATCCCCAATTTTTGCCCCAGATCCCTAAATGGCCCCCTCAAGGATTGAACTCACAACCCTGGGTTTAGCAGGCCAATGCTCAAACCACTGAGCTATCCCTGCCCCCCTCAGATAGGTGAGGAATATTTTTTTTTACATATTGAGCTGGTGGGGTAATACCTGGGATGAATTTGACAGTGTACTTTAATGGCCTGCAGTTTGAGACCCTGTAGTTTGAAAGCTATTGTAGATGGATTTGGTTGATTTTCTTTAGCTGTGCTTCCAGGTATCTTCATTTGAAGAAAGAAAGATCTTGACAATTTGATCTGATAATTCCAGCATGTGCCTGACGTGAGTTAGTGGCCACTGAAAAAGGCAGCTGAGTGGAATACTAAGCACCACTACTTTCATTAATCCTTGCCCATCGAGGTAAAGACTTCCATTTTCAGAAGGAATGGAAATAAAGTTGCATTACAGACCAAATCCCTTGAGAACAGTATATCTTGCTGCATAATGACTAACTTTAAAGATGTTTCTGTTCTTGCAGTATCTGTGTTGCTGCTATGCAACTTTACTGCTATCACAAAATAGATCTTGGATGCACAAAAACAGCTAAACTCTGAGTAAGACAGACAGGCACAGAACTCACAGCCCAGGTGGGAGGGGGAGTATGATGATTTCTCCTTTGCATCCTCTCAGCCCTCCTCTACACAGGTGATTGGAGAGGCCCCCAGTGTAACACAGACAATGATGAGGATCTGTTTAACGTAGGCAGCATCCCAGGGTTGTTCTATGGGATGCAGTGCTGCCTAGAATCTTGGCAGTGCTGTGTCCCGGCCCCCAACACTTGTCTCTTGGCCCCCAGCATGGCCTCCTTGCCAGGGCTTGTTGAAAGATCTTTAGAGGGCAGTCTTATGATCTCTTTCCATGATACCTGTGCCAGGGGAATCCTCATCCAACCAGAACTGGGGCTTTTAGGGCCCCTTTGTACGACTGCAGCTCTTTTACACAGCATAAAGGGGCCTGAGCAGACTGCCCTTGTCTGAGGGAGGTTAATGGTCCCTAAAAAGAGGGAGCTTGTGTTAAAACCCTGCTACTTAAAGGTTTAGAGAAAAATCTTACTGGGACAGAGTAGGAAGAAGGTGACATGGAAGGTCACTCTAACCTATAAAGATGTTACATAAAATGTTATTAGAAACATAAGTACGATACTGAGCTGCAAGTATGTGTAATTAACTGTGTTTAGTCTGGAAAAGTGTTTGAGATTTCCAAGGTCTCTGATTAAGCCTATAATTGTTATGGGAATCACTGCAAAAGAATTTGAGTTCTCAGAGAGGAGGAGGTACAGTACCTTCATCCATAGGCACTGAAAATCTTCCGTTTGTTATTTCTAATGAGATGCTGGTTGAATAACTATTTTTGGACTTTGGAAATTGGCCAAGATGTTCTTCGGGATCCTTCATTTCCTGCATTCTTCTTCTGCCTCACTAAGAGACAACACCTTTGGAAGCAGCCATCATTTTCCTGCTTCTAAGCCTGGATAACAACCCACCTAGACAAGATTGAGGGAAGAAGGATCAAGTGGAATAAGCCAGTTCATCCATTGATATCTCACTGATGGCATCCATTCCTGACTCCAGAAGAAAGCTCAATGCCATTCTGGGATCTAGCTTCTTATATGGTGCCTGTCACTGTAGTATCTGAGTGTGACGTTCCCCTCTGGTGTTATCTAGACCAGTGATCTGGTAGGCCACTCCAATCCCTGACTCTGGGAGCCAACCTTACCCTGCTCTCCTGTGAGAACACCCACTCCTGGGCTGTTCACGCACAACCTCTGGCATGTAAGCTGCTCCAGCTACTTGCAACTGAATGACACTAGCCAATATCTCCGGTCCCAGACACAACCCTAGGAACCTCCGTCTTGCAGGGTCCAGTTATGCCCCCTGGACGCTGCAAGTTTATATGAGTTCATCAATTTAACAAAGAAATTGATATGTACCAGGCTTGTTATCCCAAGGGGAGTCTCTGACATGCTTCAAACCAAACACACTGCTTCAGGTAAAATAAACAAACACATTTATTAACTATGAAGATAGATTTTAAGTGATTATAAGTCAAAGCATAACAAGTGTCAGAGTAGTTACCAAAAGAAAAGAAAATATAAGCACGCAGTCTAAACTCTCAACCCTATTAGACTGAGCAGCAACTAGGTTAAGCAGTTTTTCTCACCCCACTGGATATTGCAGTCCTTAATACACAGGTTTGTTCCTTAAACCTGGGCCAGTCTCCTGTGTTGGAGTCTAGTCTTCTTCTCGGGGCCTTGGTTGCTTGCAGCATAGGTGGGGCAGGAAAAGGGCATAGTATGTGTCCACTCTGTCTGTTTTATACTCTCAGTCCATGTGCTTGTAGAACACAAGTCCAGGCATGTCTGGGGGGCATTGCTGAGTCTCTCCCAGCAAGGTTGAGCAATTGCCCTGGTGGGACCTCATGCAGGTGAGTCATTGCATTGTAGCTCTCTTGCTGGACAATGGCCGTTGATGGGCTGTTCATACCCCACCCAGGCACTGGTTACTTTCCTTGATGTTGCCTCTCGGGAGCTGATTCCCCAACTTACAGCATGTTTTAGTGACCACCATACAACACAATTCTCATAACTTTATATGCATTAAAGATGCACATATATAGATAAAGAAATGACTTTCAGCAGATCATAACCTTTCCCCTGAATCCTTATAAAGCATGCTTTATATGTGAGATCATGATTATATGAAAATGAAGAATATGGGGGTTACAATACGCTTCCCCAAGGTACAGAATGTCACACTGAGCACCTAAAAAAATAACAGTGTGTGCATACTGGTATGTTGTTTTCTCTTCCCTCCAGTGTCAGTCTGTCTTCCCTTATCGCTTCATCCTCTCTTAGCCCATTACTCCGCCAAACTTGATCATCTCTTTGAGATCTCTGCCATTTTGACTCACACAAAGGCTATGTGTCTCGATAAGATATGGGTAGCTGTGAACGATAAGTCCATGCTGAGCCTGGTGTGAGAAGATAAGACTGCACCCTCTAAAGAAGCAGGTCACCCCTTCTTGGGAATGTTATGCATGGGCTGGCATGCCAGCTGAATGTATCTCCCATTGTCCTTGGTAGCTCTATCAGGATGCTTCCCTGCACTTGTGTAAACATTAAAGGTAATGGAACAGCTGCAAAATAGAACCAACTGTACAAAACTTCTAAATGTTTTGGTGAAATTTAGTGCAAAACTTTCTACTATTAAAATGGCTACAAAAATGTGGTGGACAATTTTTGCATTCCTTTTTTAGAATTTTAAGCTGGGTTGGCTATCATGGATCCCAAAATGTGGATTCTGGTACTCTGAGGGGCTGACCCTGCCCTTTATAGTCTTGAGGGCAATTAGCAAAAATTGTCTTGATGTATTTTCTCATAAGGCATGATTTAATTTTGTGTCTGTGCTCTGAGCCAGAATATAGCCAGCAGGAATAGGGAAAGTCTCTGTGCTTACCCCTGTATCAGAGAACATGGGTCTGGGGGTGTTTTTCAGATATAGAATGGTTTGATGTGCTGTTTAGAACTGGGCAAGAAATAGTTTTCCCATCCTATGAAAATTTTCAAAATTTCAAAAAAAAAAAATCCTATTCCACTTTGGGACAAAACCAGAACCTTTCACAATGTTTTGCAAAAAACAACACACACAGGGTGTATCTACACTGCAATTAGACACCCGTGCCTGGCCCATGCCAGCTGACTCAGGCTCACCGGTCTTGGGCTGTGGGGCTGTTTAATTGAAGAGTAGACGTTTGGGCTCAGACTGCAGCCCAAACTCTGGGACCTTCCCACCTTACTAGGTCCTAGAGCCTGGGCTCCAGCCTGTGCCCAAACATCTACACAGAAGTTAAACAGCTGGGCAGTGGGAAACCCTGATTCAAGTACCGCTGTGTAGAAAGGGGGTGTGGCCTCCCTCAGAGACTGACAGGGAGGTACCCCCACCCACTTCTTGGTGGGTGGAGCTAAGACACCCATGCCCATGCTGGAAGCAGATGGGCGGGACAGGAAGTATAAAAGGTGGGCCCTGCTGCTTAGTTGGGCTGGAGCTGCAGAGGGAGACTGAGCCTTCCCAACCACTCCTGGAGCAGGAGCCTGGAGAGGACCTCTGCAGCTCTGAGGACTTGCCAGAGCTGCCAGCTGACCCGGGCGCCGAGGAACTACTGGGACTGCTACTGGCAGTGTACCCTGGGGAGACGGAGTGTGACCCTGAAATACAGGCACACAGCGAGGGGAGTATAGGAAATAGCCCAGAGACACCAGACTTTAGTCCAGGTATGCTGTTGCCTGAACCCCAGTCAGCATGCTTTATTCGGATTCCCACTGCCCCAGTGATGGAACATACACCACTGTTAGGGCCCTGGGCTGGGACCCAGTAGAGCAGGGTGGACCCAGGTCACCCTACCTCCTGCTGCCATCCTCACCCCTGGGGTGGCAGCCCCCCAACCTTAGGCCATGAGGCCTGCATTTGTCTGCCATCTGCCAGAACTAGGACATCAGACAGTTTGGTGTCCCACCCTGCCTGAGGCTGGTGCCCTGGACTACTTGCTGTTTGGTCCTGCCTACAGAGCCAAGCCTTAGAGACTACTAATTTCCAATAGCCCTTGCCTTGCTAGGGACCAAAGAGTAAGGGAGTGTGGCCTCCTTCCAACAGGGTGAGACGGCCACGCACGCCTACACACCGAAACAGAGATTTGAGCATGGGATTTCCCCACTGGAGCTCTCTTGTTTTGACTCAAAATTCTACTCTTTCTCTTCAACGCTTAGCCTAACAGTCAGCCGTAGTGATCATTTGCCATTTGGTCCATTCCTGTGTGGTCACACAGGCTTGATGAACCAAAAATCCAATGCTGGAAGAGATTTGATGCACCCATATAATAGGGGCCTGCCCCTTGGTTGGTGGAATTTCATCATGGATGTTACAAGCCACAACATGTCCGAAAAACATAAGACATTGAAATTCTATTCTGGACTTTAGAAACCTGCTGCCCTCCCCAGTGTCCTTGTGAAGACATTAAGCATGAGTGGTCCATCCAGCCAATATGCAGGAGAAGGGTACCGGCCGACTGTTCTTTCTTGCAGGAAAACAAAATAGGTCAGTGCAGGGGGGTTGTTAAGAGACAGTTCTTCTTGGTGCTCGTAGGGTGGGAGGAGTACTGTATGGCCTGCTGGGGGTCCTCCATGTGTCTAAACAGCCCAGATAAGCAGCCAGACACTGAACCTTTTGTGGTTCCTCCATCATAGAGCTGAGTTCTATTTTGAGCCTGGCCTTCACCAGCTCCATTTTTGCTCCTGCAAACTTGGAAGTGCAATCAGGTTCTTAGCTATCCCAATGGCCTAAGTGCCATAACCAGCAAGGGAAAGCAGGCTCTGAAAATCTAGCCCATGTAATTGTTAGATTGAAGCTGGTTTACTGTGTGCTCTTACGTGTGATTTTGCAGTGATGAGATTAGCTTCCGGTGTTCCTTTATATGCAGTTTGACTAAGATGACATTGGGGCTGCATGTTTTTCTTTTATTCCCCTTGCAGTTGAAGTGCACAGGTTACAATCAGTTATGCTCTGAGGACATTGCGGGATCTTGCTCGGGGAACAGGCTAGCTATTGTTTTAGTGACCTATTTCTCTTCAGCATTATTGGGAGCTTATTGATTTTTCCTTAGTTTTCCATGGCTAGGTGGAGTGTGTGTGTGTGCTTGAGGAGTAGCCAGCGGCCCTGAAATAGATCTAAACACCAAAACATAATGTTAATGTAGTATAACACTTTAGTGCAGATGCTCCAGAGCTTTGGACTCAAAGGCCCTCACGTCATATTGCACTGGGAAAACCTGACTCCTGGTATCAAAAGGTTAAATTCAAAAGCAGTTTATTTGTAGAAGCATTAAACGGTTCTTAAACCTCAAATAAATAAAGGAGGGGGGAGGAATATATTTTATTCTCCAGTTCCTTAGCAGCTCCAAAATATCAGATTTATAAAATATTGCCCCAGATTCTGAGTAGCTCAAAAACAGCAATCTAATGGAGTTATGAAACATGTGTGAGCAAAATCTTGCACTCCAGAGCAGCTATTCTGAATGTGAAGAGCAAATTCCATCTACCTTAAATAGATTATGAAATGTTACTTTGGAAAAAAAATCCATCTGTTGCAGAATTGCTCTACAATTTTGTATTTTTAACTATTTTTCCTTTAGCCACCAAATTCCCTCAGAACTTTTATTATTCAAAATAATTCTGTTCAAAGTGGGTGTGTACATCTTTCTGACCCAAAAGCAAAATAAAATTGGCTCAAGCCAGCTCCAACTGTATTTATTTAATATCTAGCTGGACATTTCCTATTGTCACTAAACCACCCTAATCAGCCCTTTTGTTTGGTGTGTGCATTTTTGACACTTCCTTTTGAAAGAGACAGGAAAAAACAAATTTATGATTAAGAACCTCAAACATTGATTTATAATTGAGAATATGATTTGAGTCTCTCAGGGATGCAGTTTTCAGAGAAAGGGTGAGTGGAGATGAATATGTTTGACATTTCTACAGCAAGGACTGCTGCTGTTTTAAGGTTAGAAGCCAAATAAGGTAATTTATAGAGCTTCAAGGGCCAAATGTGCTGAGAGGAATTATGCTAACAAAACAGACTTCAGTTCTGTTTTCTATCCCCATGTTTTGAGATTTAGGAATGCACTCAGAACTAATAAACACTAGAAAGCTGGCCGTTATACTGGACTGGACATGCACTTTGCTTGCACATGTTAGGTTCACCATTCTTAACAACATAACACACCTTTTCTTTTCTTTTTAAGTGACAGGTAAAACTCAATTCACTAATCCATAGGCTCAAGAAAAAAAAATTCTCTGAACTATAGAAACTTTTCAGAAATAACATTGAGGGTCTCTCTTTTACCTCAAAATGAGTGGTTCTTGATCTCTTCCATACCACACAACCTCATGTTACAACAAAAAGTGTTTCAGGATCCTTCTCTCAACTAGTCATAAAGAAAGGGATGAGTGAGTATGACCTCAGGCTCAGGATCCAGGCTCAAAATCAAGGAAAGTTGGGTGTGAGGAGGTAGTTCCACTCTTCCCCCTCTGGGCCATAAAAGCCTTATGACTGGGATGCCATTAGCAATTCCACAACTATAAACATGAGTTATTTTGATGAGGATGAGCAGCCCACCAACTAAAAGGTTGATCCTTCCAAAATGGTGGACATGAGAGCCTAAACACTGAAGAGTGGCGAATGACTCTTAGTTAAAGTTGGGCAAATAATGGAATTTTTGGTTTGCCGGCAATTCCAAAAAGTCAAAAAAAAATTATGTTGGGTTAAACCTAAAACTAATTTTTTTTGAAGTTTTTGGTGAATTGAAAAGTCAAAAAAATGTTTCATGTTGAACCAAACATTTTGTTTGACCTGCGATTAAGCATTTTGTTTTGATTTTGAGCGTTTAATATTTTTTGATTATTTTTTAAATAAAATTATAGGAAATTTTGAAACAAAGTTATTTGAAATCAAGATATCAATGTTTTATTTGGAAAATGTTGGGGAAATGTATTGTTTTGTTTTTTGTTGTTTGTTTGTTTGGGGGGGGGTTGTTTGTTTGTTTGTTTTTTTGAATGCTTAAGGATACTATTGCCTGAAACAATTTGGTGAAATGGACAGGAAGTTGCAAAATGCTTCTGTCACCAGATCTGCATTTTTCACCAAAAAAAGGTTGTCAACCAGCTCTATGATCTGCCACCCTCAGTGGAGTGGTAGTATTTACAATTAAGACACTTGCTAACATATCAATTTGATCCTGACACCCTAGGTCTGCCAGAGGCCCCAAAACCATTAGGAACTTCATAAAATGCTTCATAAACACCTCAGGCCCATGTCCATTATGTGTGCTTTGTTAACAAAGAGGAACTCTATTAATCTGGAGTTCTTTGTGAAAGTATGGGAAGAAGATTTATCACGGCCTGTGATGGGGCATCTGCCCCTCACTGGCCTGTAAGGTGTTAATAGAACCCTAGAGAAGCCGTGCAGAAAGCAGCCAATAGGAGAGGGGCCATGAGGAGCAGCCAATCAGGGCCTGGCAGGCCCATATAAGAAGAGCGGCAGGGAAGAGCAGGTTCAGTAGCAAAGCCGTCCTTAGGATTTATGGGGCCCCATGCAGTATTATTAAACTGGTGCCCCTACGCACAATGGAAGCCCAGGCTTGCAGCCCAGGGGGGAGGAACGAGGCAGCAAAGAATACCGAGCCGCCCAGCTCACCTCACAGTGGCGGAGAGTCACAGTTCCCCGCAGAGACCCCCATGCCCTCTCCCTTATGCAGAATATGCGGCGTGGGCACATTCGGCCCTGCCTAATGAGACTGCAGCGCACACTGGGTGAGGGGGAGCCGAACCGCTCTTACAGGCTGTCATGGGCAGTGGGTGAAGCTGCCGCTTGGGGAGACTAGATCCCCAGTCCACCTCTTTTGCCTGTGGCCCACCCATTCTCCACCCCCACTCTGCCCCGACCCTGCCCTCTCCCCACTGTCTCCCTCCTTTATTCCCTCCCCCTCCCTGCTTACCCCTGTCACACAGCCCAGTAGGGGGGTAGCTGCCCCACTCCTGGAGAACAGGGGTTAAAAGCAGCCAAGCTAGGCTAATTGGGGAACCAGACACAGCTGTGGCCAGCTCAATTAGGGCCCAGCTGGCCCTGATAAGAGGGCTGGGGACCAGAAGCTGGTGAGAGAAGTCTCACTCTAGCCCTGGAGTGGGAAGGGCTAGCTGCCTAGGAGTAAGGTACCTGAAGTGGAGCAGTGCTAGGGAAGGGCAAAGGGAGCTGGGGATCACCATCCTGGCAAACCCCCAGGCTGCAGGCCTTTTTAAAGGCCCAAAAAGGTACTGGAGCTGCAGAGGGGCAGCCCGGGGATAGGCAAAGGCCAACCCCCTTGCCAATGATGCGTCGCCATTACAGACTGCAGTCTGCCCCAGGGAAAGGGGGCTAGATGGTGACTGGCAGTAGCCACTGAGGCAAGGTGGGTTTAGAGGGTTGGGGGTTCCCCTGGGAGGGGAGACCCAGAGTGTGGTGGGGTACTGCTGGGGCAGAACCCTGAGATAAAGGACACTGGGGTCTGGGAGGGACATGGGGCCAGTAGCAGGTGAGACACCAGCCTTCAGAGGGCGCTCCGGACGCTGGAAAAGAGCTAATTCCCAGATGACCAGCAGGAGGCGCCGCGCCCGTGACTTCACCTCGCTACAGGCCCTTAAAAGAATCTCAGTGGCAGAGCATATTACATAACGTTAAAAATGCCTCTGAATCTCGGATGATCCTAATACAACAAAATATTTTATTCAAAATGGATTGGATGCCACAAAGGCTGTGCAAGATAAAGGTCTTAGCCTATGTGATTCCACCATTATCAGAGCACGGTGTCCAAGGCTGGGCTAAGGATTGCGGGGAGAGGGTGGTGAGTGACATGATTTCTGGCAGCAGAGGTAAAGCTTGTCCTCTTCAATCCTAGTGATGGGTTTATATTGGTTTATGTTTTAAAAGATATCTTCACAAGGAAGGCAGCTAGAAACCCTTTAAAAGATTGAGGATATAGTCCATTTGTAGACTCCCAGTTCTTCTCAAATCAGATGGGGTGCATAGAGCAATGGGTCCCAAAGTCTGGTTTTGCCTGCCTGACTGTAGGATCTCCCTGGCTGAGTGATAAACATCCTGTGACCCTCTCCCTGGAGGCATAGGACCTCATCATCTTAATTATTTCTCCCATTCCTGATTAATTATAGTCAGAGGATCAGAAGCATACATAATCCCACCTGATCACTAGACTTTTTTAGTGGACTTTGACTCAGTGCCTCCACCCCTTTATGTGGGGTGGGGGGGCAGGGGGGATCTCACTGGCATCTACAGCAGTCCCTGGGCACCAGTACTTGCTAAGGTCCTTGAATGTAAGGCAAAGGGAAACAGTATTTGCAAACTCCTAGTGGAGAGGGTGTTGGGAATTCATTTACATGAGCTTCCCATCTCTGCTGGGGCTCCGCAGATGCTGGCTACATGGCATCTGAACAGCCATCCACACCACTACACTAGCCTGACCATCCTGCTGATCGGTCTTGAAGCCACAGACCTCCTCTCCAGAGAGCATAACATTTGGGCCAAATATTTTGGAGATGGATCCAAGCTGCAAAATTTGGATTGAGATCTGGATCCCAGTTTACAAAAAGTTCAGTGCTGTTTGGATCTGGAGTTCTGGTGCTGCCTATGAGAGAGAAGGACCAACTAGGAAGGTTGAATCCCGAATGCTTCAACATTCAGGGCTTTTCAGACCCCAAGGTTTGGTTTGGTTTGGCCCGGCCCATCTCTACACAGAACTTCAACACAAAAAGGACTACTTTTTCATAACATTTTTCACTATGCCAACTCATCATTCACTCAAATAAGGTCTAGCACCATCAAAAAATTATCATGGTGAAGTCTGTGGAAGTCTAGAAAAATAACACTGAGAGACACAGACAAGATTTAAATGGAAGTTTAAGATACAAAAGGGACACAATTACATTGATCATGCAACTCTACAGCAAAGACATCACAGTGTAAAGAAAAAAATTAATCAGAGCTGTAGGTTTTGATTTACTTAGTTGTGGGCAAACCTCACACAGTCTGGCAATTCCATACAGATCATCATAAACAGGTTTGGGTTCCTATCCAAGCCTCATTGAGCTGGAAATAAGTTATGATAAGTATACTCAACTGCGTACCTCTACTTTCCCTTCCTAAACATGAGCTCTACCTCCTCCCAGTCTTGTTCCCCCATCCACCCACTTACAGACCTCTCCCTGCAGCACTGGAAGTGACCATTCACCCACCCACTCATGAGCAGGCAAAGAGTCACAAGTCTCTCCTCTGGTGTTAGCCTCACCTTTCTGTGCGGAAATACTGTGGCCACTGTGCCAGTTCTTATATTCCACCCCCTACCCTTCTCATATGTGCTAGCTCTCCCCTGGTAGTTTCTGGCCTTCAGGGAACCTATGTTTCCATAAAGGGCAGGGATGAGGTTGAAACCACCAGGACTCCTAGCAGGTATGAAGCCGGAACCTGGTCTGACATCCAGTGGCCAGAAATCTTCCCTCCTTAAGACATACTTCTCCTCAGTGGCCTCCAAAACACTAGTGATTGACCAGCTCTAGGCTGACATCCACATGAGGATTAGTTTGTTTAAGATGTGAGTAAAGTCGAGACAGCTGCCGTTAAACTATCTGCTTGTCATCACTACTCACTTTTAAAACAAACCACCCTGCTGAAATTCCCTTCCCAGAGGAACTATCTGGATTATGTCCCAGTGAAGCAAACTGGAGGCTGATGCCATAACAAGACCCCCAGAAGTACTACTTTCTACAGTGTCACTCTGGGAAATTGAAGGACAACTATTGGTTAATAAGTAACGGGGCAAACATGTTTTCCCTGAGTCTGTTTTGCTGATCAACAGTATGGCAAGACTAAACTAGCTAATAGAAATTATACTATGATAGGAGGAAGGTCAAAATAATGTACAGCCGAAGCATGTGTCCATGAAGCTACAGAATGCAAAACGATGTCAGTTTGTATTGGTGGAGATCAAATTACCAGGAAAGAAAAAGAGTAATTGAGGTCAGGATAAAGAAACCTGGTAAGTATGTTATATTACAATGTTGTACAGTATGTTTATATCTCTGTGAATAATGTAGTTACACCAATTTCCATCAAAAAGTTTCCAATTTTGGATATTAAAAGCTATTCTGAAAAAGTTGTAATGTAAGCTGCATCAGTTTGTTTAACCTTGGACCACTAGCTTCAGACTACACCACTAAACGGAGTCAATATTGTTTTTTGCTGTTATTGCTATATCTTATCATCCCATGCTCTACAGCAGTGGTTTTCAAACTTTTTTTCTGGGGACTCAGTTGAAGAAAATTGTTGATGCCCGTCACCCAACGGAGCTGGGGATTAGGGGTTTGGGGAGTGGGAGGGGCTCAGGACTGGGGCAGAGGGTTGCGGTGCGGGGGTGAGGGCTAGATGGGGCTGGGCATGAGGGGTTCAGGGTGTTGGGAGGGGGTTCTGGGCTGGGGCAGGGGGTTGGGGTGTGGGAGGGAGTCAGGGCTCTGAGCTGGGGGTGCAGGCTCTGGGGTGGGCTTGGGGATGAGGGGTTTGGGGTGCAGGAGGGGCTCCGGGTTTGAGGGGGCTCAGGGCTAGGGCAGGGGATTAGGGCACAGGGTTGGGGTGTGGACTTACCTCCGACGGCTCCTGATCAGTGGCACAGCCGGGGTGCAGAGGTAGGCTTCCCGCCTGTCCTGGCACCATGGACTGCGCTGCGCCCCAGAATCAGCCAGCAACAGGTCCAGCTCCTAGGTGGAGGTGCACAAGCAGCATCATGTAACTCTCGCCTGCAGGCACACACACCCCCAATCTCCCATTGGCCGGTTTCCAGGGCTCGAGGCAGCGGCAGCACACGGAGCCCCGTGGCCCCCCACCTAGAAGCCTGCCCCGCTACTGGCCACTTCCGGGGCATAGCGGTATCGGAAAAGATAGGCACTAGCCTGCCTTAGCTGGGCAGCACCGCCGACAGGAATTTTAATGTCCCGGTCAGTGGTGCTGACCAGAGCAAGGCGACCCAGTGCCTTACATGCCGCGACCCAGTACTGGGTCACAACCCACGGTTTGAAAAACACTGCTCTATAGGTACTCTTCTTTTGTAGATTCATCTAGCTACAAAAGAAAAGCCATCTCTTACAACAGTATGATGCAAATCCTTTATTATATCTACTTTGATCGGGGGGGAAATCAAAATATTAGTTATGTTGAAGCTGACCCCACAAAGAAGAAAAAAGACTCCCCTTAAGGACTAGTAATGTAGAATCTTATAGAATATAACATTTGTTGGTTTTTGAACCATCCTATAAAATTTAATCATTATCTCCCCTCATATGAAATTCTATTGTAGGTTTTTTTTGTTTTTTTTTTAAAAAAAACCCTACTGAGAGGCTACTTTTTTCTATTAAACTGTGTTTGATTTAAACAGGATTTTCTGAAGAACCCTACTGATTTATCTGCATTTAATTCTATAGGATTTTCCCATAAGTATAAAAATATGTAGCATGGTTAGTTTTTATTTTTAACTGTGTCTAATGGATAGTCACATTGTATTGGCCTTATTGTTTTTCTTTTTTTCTTTTTTTACACTTGCAGAGATGATTTTATTTTTGTGCATTTAATTTTATTTATGTTGGCTGCCACATCCTCCTTTAAACCTTCTACAAATACACAGTGAGAGCTGGGATCTTTAAAAGCTCTTGGCATTGACCTAATTCTGCATACCACTGGTTTCAAAGGCAGCAGAAAGAGGCTAAAACTAAGCATTTTGAAAATCCCATCTCTCAGGTGTGTATAAAACTTTTGCTCCTAATCTAAGCAGCTAAAACTGTTATCCTTTCTTCACTTGTGGGGTGGTTGCCCCCTTTCTGTCATAGCATATCATACTGTAGCACAGTTAACCCCCAAAACAGATGGGTTCCCACCGGGGTGCTACCTGGAACTGGGGTGCCACTGAGCCCTCTGACTCACTAGCCTGTGGTCCCTCTCACATTGTGCTGCTGTGAGAAGCTGAAGACCTACTCCTGGTTTTACACTTCCACAAACATTCCACAGGTAACAGGTTTCAGAGGGGTAGCCGTGTTAGTCTGTATCAGCAAAAACAACGAGGAATTCTTGTGGCACCTTAGAGACTAACAAATGTATTTGGGCATAAGCTTTCGTGGGCTAAAACCAACTTCATCAGATACATGGAGTGGAAAATACAGTAGCGGGTATATATACACAGCACATGAAAAGGTGGGAGTTCCCTTACCAAGTGAGGGGTCAGTGCTAACAAGACAATTCAATTAATAGTAGAATACCAAGGGAGGAAAAATCACTTTTTTAGTGGTAATGAGGGTGGTCCATTTCAAATAGTTGACAATAAGGTGTAAGTAACAGTAGTTAATAAACTTGTTTTATGTTTTATTCTAAACCAGAAATTTTGGAGTGAAGTGCTTGGGAATCTTAGCTCAAGGGGAAGGGGCTGTTGCATTTCCTCTCCACATTGAGGGAGGGGTGAACTTTATGAGCTTACGCTGTACTGTCACATAGGTTTCTTAGTCTATTTCTCTTCTTTCCTCCTAAGTAAGATCTCTGATTATGGGCTTAGTGCAGTAACTTCCCCCCAAAATTCTGATATAATCCTAAATGCAAAAATCTTTCACCACTATGCAATCCAACATAATCAGCTTCAGAAAACACCTTCCAGACTTCCTACAGCCATTTGATACTCTCTTTGGAGAATGTAACCATACTAGCTGGAGTCACACAGACCCTATACATTAATTTATCATTTACTTACTTGAATTTTATCATCCGAGGACCTGATCTTACAAACTCTTCCTCATGCAAGTAACATTTGTCCTATTACAAAGTGGGACTACTGCCGTGAGTAATTAGTATTCATGTGATTAAGAGTTTTACATGATTGGGCCCTTAGACAACAAGACATTCCCAGATTTTTGCAGTCTTCTTTCCCTTTCACAGAGGTTTCTTAATGTATTATCCCCTGTTCCTTTGATCTCCTACAGAGAGAGAGACAGACTAAAAGCCTAGATCCGAACATGTCCGAACTGGGTACGAAAGTTTGGATCCAAACGTTGTGGCTCATCCCTATCACAGTTCTGGACCAAATCAAACCCCTGGCAAAAAAACCTACCCAAACTTAGTAAAGTTAGAATCTGGATAAAGAGACCAACTATGCAGCTCATTAGACTTATCCCTATGTTATTTTGTGTAAGTCATGAGTGCTAGGCCCCTTTTCCCTTACTTTAATTGTGATTCTTTTGTCCTATTCTACCTTTGCTGTGCTCTAGACCTACTTGCAGTTAATAAAAGAAAGAGGAAATAAGTACAAGTTGAGGGATTCAAAGAACTGAGTCGCATTGTATAGTCTTTAAATCCAGTTATCCTCTGAAGTCCACATTCAATGAGAGCTAATCCCCTTCCTTTCTCTTCAGTTTGGTTCAAACTGGAATGTGAGGGTTATAGCTCCCTCCCATTTGTCATTTATTTAGCACAGAAATATTTTATACAATCTTAAAGATTAGCAAGTAATAAAACTAGACACTGAAGTAATCAAATGACGGAGGAAAAGAATAACTGTAAATGACCCAGAGTCACCAATGGCATCTCTCTGGCAAAGTGTCGACTGCGCAAAAGACATAACATATTAACCATGAAAATACAGGGGGCTTGATTCTCCACTGTGCTGCACCTCATGATGGCATTTACAGCTGTGCAAAATGAGCATGAAATACTACCAGATAGAATGGCAGCGCTCTATAGTGGGTCCAGGTGGGTATGTTGCGACAAGTTTGGTTTTGCTGTCTTTTGAGCAAATAATGACTACACACAAAACCAGGAAACATTAATCACTGGTGAAGTTAATGGAGTTACACTGCGGATCTAATTGGCCCCAAAGCTGCAGAACGGAATTGCCTTCTCCTAAATCAATATTGATCCAAGGTCTCAGCATATTGTTAGAGAGTACTGGCAGCTCATCTTTTAGAGGAGATGTATATATTACAAACAAAGATCCAGATCACTTAGAATCAACAAAAGATCCCATAGCACTTTTTGTAAAGTGTTAGTGCCAGTACCCCCACCAAATTCCAACAAAAGTAACTATATTCTACCTTCAATGAATAAAATTGTGTTTTCATTTGGAGGATATTTTTTTTGCTTCATCTCCCAAGAGCTGTTCTGTAGTGTTGATAGTGCAGAACAGCTTCCACACATGCAACCTTAGAGCTATGATTCTATGAAACAGTCCAAAAAACTCCCTAGGTCCCTAGAAGTTGCTTTTGGGTGTGATGATGCTTATTTCCACCTTCCTCCCCTGCTTCAGAATTAAAAACCCAGTGGAATGACCTTGAACTAGATAGGATGTAAATGTCCGTGCTCCAGGGCATAACCCACCCTCTAACTCAGGGGGATTGGGAAGAAATTTCTCTAGTATGCAGGTTTTCATAAATGTCCACTATGGGATTTCTTCTACCTTCCTCTGAAGCATCTGACTTGGCCACTGTCAGAGACTGGACTAGCTGGACTGCTGGTGTGATCCACTATGGCAATTCCTATATTAATCCATAATACGTGCAAGTTCCAACAAACGTAGCCAAATTTGTGAAATGGTGGTAAAATCCTATTAAACGATAGAATGGATAAATTAACAAGACAGATGTAAAATGAAGTAGGGATCAGATGGCACAGGGAGGGAGATGATGGAATCTAAAGGCTTGCACGTCCTAGTCAGAATTCAAATCCTACCTAGTTTGGTAGCAACACAAAATTATTATCTGATTGTCCAGGGGTTTGATAATTTCAGTCCATTTTCCTGTGGAAAAGAGCCCACACAACAACAAAAACACTACTACACATGATGCTTATTGGCTTTCTGAGCACAGATATCAAAGACTGAAGAGAGATGGAGCCTGAACCAGTGGTGGATTATCCAATAGGCCCATGGGGTCCATGCCCAGGGACACCAGCCGAATGAGCATCTCAGCAGAAATCAGCTGCAGGGGCAGCGGAAGTCCAGAGCCCTGGCAGAAGCCACGGGGCAGCCCAGCGCCCCGACCCCAGTACCCAGCAGCAGTGCGGCCCCAGCACTAAAAAAGCTCTTGTTCCCTGCCGTGGCCTCAGGCCTGGAGGAACTCTCTCTCCCCACTGCAGCCCCAGGGCTGTGGTTGTGGGGACAGAGCTTTCTCTGGTCTTGGGGCTGCGGTGGGAAAGAGGGGGGGACAGAAAGAAGTGAACAGAGGCGGGGCCACAATGGGAGGCAGAATGGGGCAGGGCCACAGGGAAGGGGCGGAACAGGGGCAGGGCTGTGGGCGGGGCCATAGACGGAAGGGGCAGAATGGGGGCAGAGCCATGGGCAGAAGGGGTGGGGTGGGGCCACAGTTCTGGAGCCAGGGGCCCCTCCACTTGCTCTGGCCCAGAGCCCCAGAAGACCTTAATCCACCTCTGGCCTGAACTATCTTCTAACTTCTAGAGGTGGTGCCCTCCATGGCAGTATGAGGATGCTCAGGCAATATTCTGTAAAACTATACATGCCCCTCCTTTCTGCACCTCAGCAGAAGCACTGTCTTTTCAGGAGTTTTCAAAAACATTAATTACACAGAGTTAACCTTAAGGCTATTGTATGTAAAATCCTCATTAATGGATGTTGTTAGTCCATAGTCAATTTCAAAGAGAGAGCACCATACACTTCCTTAATATGTGCTTCCAAAGAAAACACTGCAGGTAATACATTTTATTGTAAATAATATTTGGAATACTATAAATAACCTATAAAGCAAAGCTATTAGCCAATAAATCAACTGCTGTTCCTTATGCAGACTTCCTCCCTTTTTCTTCTGTTACAAACATTCAAATTTAAGATTTCAGAGTAACATTTTCTATATTTAAGCCTACCATAAAAACACATCCCCAATGATCTTTTCTCAGAGCTAATTTCTTACTCTTTATAGTATGACCATAGTACATGTGCGTGTCACTTGAACCAGGAGTGGCAGAAGGTCCCTAGATGCCCAAACTGTGGCCCTGCCCTCCCGTGCCTCCCCTTCCCCCTGAGGCCCCGCTACCACACCGCCCCTCCTCCCCAAGCCCCCACCCTCATGCCACCCCTCCTCCTCAAGCCCTCACCCTCACATCACCCCTTCCCCCAGGCCCTGCTCCTGCACTGCCCCTCCCCCACAAGACACCCCCCACACTCCTCTCCACCTCCCTACCATCCCCCCCGCCACAGTTGTTTGCCTTTATGGCCAGTAAAAAGTAGAAGGGCATAGCTCTCCCACTTTTAAAAGTGGGTTGGGCCTTGACTCCCTGGCACCCCCTTTTCCAAGGCCCCTGACGTGAACTCTTCAGAGACTGAGAAATGGCAGCCTCTCCGTCCTTTCAAAGACTTCAGAACCCTGTCAGCAAACAAACAGGCGGGATCTCCACAGATAGTAGCATTCCAGCCCTTGAGTTAATAGCTGACTGTTCCTCTCAGTGGCTGGTGAAACAGAAGTCTGTAGCCTGTATCCAAAGTGGTGCAGGGATTGGGATCAGCATATAAAATATCCATTCCCTGGATCTCTACAAGACTCTCACTCTGTAAACTACCATCTTCTCCCATAAACCCAGCTAATTCAGGCAAGAATTCACAAACCCTCACTTCATTCACTCCTGCCCTGTTCTCGCTCTTTAACTGAGACAGAATTTCAATTTACAGCAGTTAGCTGATAGCTAAATGTAAATTCCACAGATTCTGTAGCTTCTAAGGGTAACAAATGCCCCAGCTCTACCTCTAGGTCCATAAAACACATCACAGTGGACCAAACATTACACTGCTCTACAGCCAAAATGCTTCTGAAATAAATGTAGTCAAACTTTACTAATTCTGGGTCACAGAGAACAAAAATGATGCTTAAAATTGTTGATTGGCTCTAGTTTTCAAGACATGCTATTGGGTCAGTATATATGACCCTTGACTTGGGAATGGCAGAGGATAAGTGAGTTATAAAGGGAAGGGATCTCAATTTAAACCAGAAATGACTAAAATACATCTTTGACTGGATCTATGAATAAATCTATGACTGGGTTTGGACAGTACTTGCTTTTTAGGCAAAACAATGAATGATGCAATCTGAAGCTGGTATTGCGTCATACATGAGATGAATTGCATCATGTTATTCCTAGAAGTCATGGATGATGCAATCATAACGAAGCTTACATCACTCTGCTGAACAAATTGCCCTAGATCAGCTCTAGAAATCATACAGTGTCGTGCTCTCTTATTTGTCAGTGTTTGATTTTGCAAAGGGACACATTTCTGTTTAGCCAAAGTGAGCAGAGATGCCTCGTACTTGTGTGAACAGTGCAGATAACTTCTGCTATGTTTGTGGTGAAGTGACTTTTGCATCAAAAAAGCGCAGTATAACCACTATGGTTAAGAAAGCCTATCACCTTTCTTTTGGCTGAAAAATTGGAGCTCAGGACAAGAGGTGGGCCCCACACATATGCTGCAACACTTGTGCAACAAATCTTCGCCAGTGGTTGAACAGGAAAAGGAACTCTATGCCTTTTGCAGTGCCAATGATTTGGAGAGAGCCAACAGATCATACCAGCAATTGTGACTTCTGCATGGTGCCTCCAGTTGGGAAAGGTGTGTCAAAGAAGAAAAAGTGGACTGTGCATTATCCAAACATTCCATCAGCTATACGCCCAGTACCCCACGGAGAAGGACTGCCAGTTCCTGATGCACCAGAATCATTCTCACTTGAGTCAGGCGAGGAAGAGGAAGAGGATGAAACTTCTGGTCCTGAACCATCAATGTCACAGGACCCACATTTTCTCCCATCCTCCTCCTCTGAACCACACCTCATAACACAAGGTGAACTGAATGCCCTTGTCAGGGATTTGGAACTACCCAAGAGGAAGGCAGAGCTTTTGGGCTCCAGACTACAGCAGTGGAATCTCCTGGCAGGTGATGTTAGGGTTTCCATGTTCCGTGACCGTCAAAAGGATCTTGTCACATTCTTCTTCATGGAAGGTGATCTTGTAGCCTGCAACAACATCAAGGGTGTGATGGCAGCCCTCAACATCGTTCACAATCCAGATGAGTGGAGACTGTTCATTGATTCATCGAAGACGAATCTTAAAGCTGTTTTACTGCATAATGGCAATGTTTTGCCATCAATTCCAGTTGGTCATGCAGTCCATATGAAGGAAACCTATGACAACATGAAACAACTTTTGAGGTGCATAAACTATGACCAACATCAGTGGCAGCTTTGTGGCGATTTGAAGGTTGTTGCTCTCTTGCTTGGTCTGCGGACTGGATACACAAAGTACTGCTGTTTTCTCTGCTAATGGGATAGTCGTGCAAGAGATTCCCACTACATCAAGAAAGATTGGCTACTCCGACAGTCATTAGAGCCTGGGAGGAAAAGTGTTCAGCATCCACTACTTGTTGAATCAAGGAAGATTTTGTTACCACCCTTACACATCAAGCTGGGTCTGATGAAGAACTTTGTCAAGGCCATTGACAAAACACAAGCAGCTTTCAAGTACCTCCGTGGAAAATGTCCAAGGTTAAGTGAAGCTAAGATAAAGGAAGGTGTCTTTGTTGGTCCTCAGATTCGTGAACTTCTTCGAGATGATGCATTTGACCATGCACTGCGTGGCATGGAAAGCCTTCCAGTTAGTGGCAATAAATTTTCTCGGAAACAACAAGGCAGACAACTACAGGTTGTTGGTGGAAAACCTCCTCAAGGCATACAAAAGCCTTGGTTGCAACATGTCACTAAAGATACATTTTTTGCACTCTCATCTAGATTTTTTTCCACCGAACTGCGGAGCAGTGAGCGACGAGCACGGCGAGCGATTTCACCAGGACATTGCAACAATGGAGAAATGCTAGCAGGGCAAATGGAGCCCATCAATGCTTGCAGACTATTGCTGGACAGTGACGAGATGCTCCATTTAATGAATACAAGAGACAAGCCAAGAAGAGCCGAGTAGACACTGAATAGGACTAAACTATGGACATAATAGTTTTTTGCCTTTTGTTTCATAATAAATTTTATTGATATAACCCCTTTGCTGATTTTTAAAGTGTTACATAAACAGGACAGGTGAAATAGTATCTTGTAAAGCAACCATAAACACATGAAAAGACGTAGGTTTACAATTTATGATTAAAAGTCTACTATCTACACAATATGCATAGACATAAAATGTAAAAACTTAAATACCTTAGAAACAGTAGCCAATCAGTTGTTTTAATTGTCATATTTGAATTCAGCACATCAAAATACATACTAAATAGCACATTTTATCTCTGAAGCAGACAACTTCTCAAAAATTGTAGACCAGTGTTATCATAATGAAGGGATTCCCTAGTAAATAAAATTAGAATAGCACTAAGTTGTATCCAAAGTGGTACAGACAGTGGGACCCATCCTCATGGCCGACACATCTTGGTCTTGTGTTGATCAGCCACTGAGTCCACAGGGACCAGAAAGACTGTCTTTTACTTCTGTATTCATAACCTTCCCCGCCTTGCATTCTGATTGGCTCAACTTGCCAACAATGAGAACTATATAGCCTCAAAAACAGCTACTGTGCATGTGTAGCAACTGCCATACCCTGTTCTGGATGTTTCTGGGTCTTTCTACTGGAGTTGCCCTGCTCTGCTCTCTGCATGTGTGCAGAGACACAGACTATCCAGCTAAGATCCATGTCTCACCCCACTGCTTCTCTTTCCTACCCCTTGAGAAACAAAGTCAAATACTGCAGTACAAAACATGTGGGTTACACATACAGCTTCCCAGCTTGGCTTTATTTAGGTGCTTCAATGCCCCCCATCACCATTCTTCGTGTGTAGAGTACATATTGCATTGCAAAATTGAGACCTTCATTCATTTATTTTTTGCCCACAAAGTATGCTATTACTAGCAAATTACCAGGGACTTTTAAAAATGTTTATAGCTCACATCATCTGCTTGGGTGTGTGAGTCTGTGTAGTGGAGCAGGCAGAAGAATGGCACTGAGAAATCAGTACAGTTACTAAAGTATCCAGTGCCAGCCCTGATATAAAATTATTGTACCTATAGAGTAAGCACTATTGGAAGGGAAGAATGCATCACAAATATCTTCTCTTCAGACTTTCTACTGGATCTTCTCCAGTATTCTTGATTCATTTGATTATTTCATACCACTGGCTCCTAGAGATTTATCACTCCCCATTTGATAAAAAGCCAGTACAATTTCCTCTCAGGTTAAGCGTTAGGGTTTTTTTTTAAAGTCCTCTTCATCCGTAGTACACAAACCATGCTTCTGGGCCAGTTAAGCTCAGTCCCATGCTTCACTGACACAATCAATTCTCCCTCTCTCTCTTATAGACTACAAAATTCTCATGTTATCATCTTAAGGCAGCCCTAGCAATCCCACTCAAGCAGTTTAATTTACAGAAAGATTACAAGTAAAATAAGGAATCATTCCTCTAATTACAGCACCAAGTTTGAGTACAATCCGCTTACAAATGATACAAGTTGACACTGCTTAAATCTGCTGTGGGGGAGTCTTGCTTCTAGCAAAGAGAGCAATAGAAGGCATTGCAGTTAACTACAGCCTTCATTAGGGCTTCTACAGTGTGTTGGGCAGCTGGTTTGGAGCGGTGCAGGAGTTTTATCCAAAGCATCACAAAATGGTAGATTAGTAAGTGTAGTCAAGGTAAACAATGGAGACTGAATCTCCGGAGCTAAAAGCATGAGTTGAAGACCCAAGGCTGTGTCACAGAGTCTCATCCTCTGCAGATCAGGCACAGAGGCAAATATATAACATCCACTGACTAGTGGATTACATCAGCACTCTGGCTCTTCATATTTACATGAGTTTCTATGCTGCTTCTCCACTGGCAAAGGAGCTACTTCAGTAAGAGAACAGAGTTGTGGGGTGTATTTTAAAATGCCATTTAATAACTGAATAATATTAGAAACATTTTAAAGGGCTTAAAAGCAATAAAGCAGAATGGCGTAATCTCTTTATAGAACTGCTGGTGTTCTGGTACTATTCTTTGACTGCTGTTTTTCATCTGCACATGGTGATTACAGGAGAAAAAATGAGCATGACAACAATAAGAATTTTCCCAAGGATGGTGATAAAGATCTCTTCCCTTGTCTGGAATTGCCCTTTGACCACTAGACTCTTAATCAACAGAAAGAGGAAACAAAAGCTTCCTTCCCTGACTTGACCTGGTTTCAACTGAGATGCAAGATTACCTTTCACAAAGCACTCTCGTCACCATCTATGTAAAAGCAAGTTTTTAAAAATAGCTTTGTGTCTTGCTTCCTCCACTTGTTAGACTAAATAATAATTACAACAGCACCCTTTTTAATGTGCATTTGTACAAGGGAAAAGCCCGCCTTGCTTTACGCAGATATAGCAGCTTCAGTGGCGTTGTTCAGTCTGATTTACAAGCACCATGACTGTTTACATCTAATTCAAGGAATGACATTTCAGTAGGTAACCTACATTTAGAAAAAAAACAAGCCCTAGACAGCTCTGCGGGAAGTCAGACTAATTGCTGGTTGCTGACAGTTGTCTGTATGTTTGAAAGCAACTAATCAGTCCCTATGCATTCCTTGGAAACTTTTTGAACTCTAGATCTGGTGAAGAGGGGTCCAAATATGGGACTATGGGCTATATTATTCCTTATGTGGGGAAAAACCCATGTAGGGATCATGGACTTGTGGAGTTTCAATTCTGTTGTTCTGTTCGGGGCTGGGATTTATCCCCACCCCCTGTAGAACAGACAGGGAGTTCAGACTATTAGCCCATATATCTTGGTACATCCACCAAGGCCAGAAGCACATCTGTGCCTGCAGCAACCTGGACCATCACCTCTGGTCTACTGCACTGGTGGCTTCATCCAAAGCCACCTTCAAAGAGCTTTACTATGTGCAGAGGACTGACTGCTAAGTTCCCTCTAAGCTGTACGGCCGCGCAGCTGCCTATTAAGCCCCATGCAGCGGCTCAGGGCTGCAGCGGGACAGATGCCTCTCCCCCAGCATGAACCTGTCCCAGACTTGCCCCTGCTGCGGGAGAGGCGTCCCTCCCCTGGCCCCAGCACAGCCCCAGCATAGCCCTGCCAGGGCCTGGGGAGAGGCTCCTCTCCCCCCCTCACCCCAGCCCAGGTGCTGCTGCGGGGAAACACAGCTAGGATGAGTTCTCTCTCCCAGCCCTAGCCCTTGGGCAGCCTGCACTCCAAGCCCCTCATCCCCAGCGCCACCCCAGAGCCCACACCCCAAGCTGGAGCCCTCACATACCCCCTGCCACCACAATCCTCTGCCCCAGCCCTGAGCCCCTAATTCCCAGCCCCACCCCAGAGCACTCAGCCCTGCCCCCAGAACCCCAATCCTCTCCCCCAGCCCTAAGCCTCCTCCCACACTCCGAACCCCTCAGCCCCAGCCCCACCCCCACAACATGAATTTTGTTATGTGCACCAATATGAAGGTAATGTGTCTCACATCACCTCCATACTGATGCACATAAAATTCATTCCGAACATGCAGGGGAAAAATTAGAGGGAACACTGGCTGACTGCATAAGCTTATGTTGACTGGCAGCACTATTACAGGATGCACATCAGGTTTGAGGGGAAAAGAACCAGTATAGAAAGGGGTGTGGTAAAAGAAGAGAGGAGAAATAGAAGGAACTGGAGATAGAGGACAGCAGCAATAGAGCTGGGCAGTCAGACATGATTACACACTCAGGGTGACCAGATGTCCCAATTTTATAGGGACAGTCCCGATTTTTGGGTCTTTTTCTTATATAGGCTCCTATTACCCTCCACCCCCTGTCCCGATTTTTCACATTTGCTGTCTGGTCACCCTATACACACTTCACACTTCTAATGGTGCAATAAACATACTCCTCCTGAGCACAGGGAAACTCTGGGAGGAGTTATGGGTAAAATTTACAAAGGCACCTTAGTAACTTTGCCTAAGTCACTTAGGCACTTTAGAAATTTTTATACTGTATCTTCTTGAAGCAGAACGCCTTCTGGGGTTCCCCCTGGGGTAGTATATCTTTGCAACTGTGTACTGTCCCCAACACAGGAAATGCTTAGCTGCTGCAATTTGGCCCCAGATCTGTGCTGGAGACTTAGAAACATCTAGAAAAGGGCCAAAATGCATAGCAGTCTTTTTTGATACGCAACCTTACTTACAGCTGCATATGCTAACAGCACTGGAAAAAATATGCAATGCCTGTAAATCTGGCAAATTACCATGTTACTTTTATTTTCATAGTAATAAGAGTGCTGTATCTGCATGTGTGTGTATATATATATATATAGATATAAATCTCTATAGATAACTCCAACTGTCATTTGCTCAGAACTGAAATTCTGAATATGCCCTTCCCCGGGGCTTTTGAGGCTTTTTTCAGTTTTCTGCCCAGATTTCTTCCATCTTCCTTGCTGCTTTTATAAATGTCCTGGGAAAGGAACCCTACTGAAAACTGTCATATGTGGCCAGGAGCAGGCTGCAGTGGCCACTGTGCAGCTGACTGGGTGGCAAACGCAGAGAATGCCTGCAGGAGTTGGGAGGGTGAAACTACAATAGACTTTGAATGTTCCTATCTCTGGTGTGCCACTAACAAGTCCTCCACAGACTGCAGTTGTCCACAGATCACAGTTTGAGAAACCTCTGTTTCCCTGTAGAGTTTGTCACCTAGGCTTACTCAGACGTGTATCTTCAGCACTTTCAAGAGAGCAAGAGAAAGTAATGAGCACGCAGGAAAGATACATCGTGATAAGTTAAGGTATGAACATAAACTGATATAATTATACCACTATAATGCCACCATGTGGACATTCCTGTTTCAGAATAAGTGTGGCTTTTTTCAGTTTATCTTATATTACCTTGGAAGGGGTTCAAGCTAAATCAAAGAAAGCCACTCTTATTCCAAAATAGGTGTGTCCACACAGGGGAGTTATACCAGTATTGGTTTAACTATATCAGTATAATTACACTGGTATAACTAGTGAAACTTTCCCATGTAGACAGACCCCGAGAGAGTATATAACCTGTTGGAGTGAAACGTAGGAGTGCTAACCCCTGAATTATATCCACTTGTTATTGACCTTACAATACTTTTAATTAAAAACAAAACAAAAAAAACTGTGAATGTTACCACAGTGACCTCAATCAGATACCTCAACTATCCTTCCCTATGGTATAGGAAGTGTTGAATCAAAAGCGTTTTTGCACTTGACAAGTTCCCTTGATCCATATTTTCTAGTTGTCCTGAAGAAAACCTTATGAAGTGTACGTGGACAACTTTTCCCTAAACACTGATCAGGAAAACTCCTGAGAAGAAGCTTCCAAATTAAAAAATAGAAGTTCAAGACTGAGAATCTTCACCCAAATCAGACATCAGTGTTCATTGTGTTGGCCAGTGTGATAAGGAAAAGAGATCCTAACATTGCCAAAAAAAAATTTAGTTGTGAAAAATTGTAATGAAAGTTTAAGAACCCATGCAAAAAAAATCTATGCACATTTGTAGTGTATTTGAAAACAGTGTAAAAATTACAAACTGTCACTTTATTTATAAATAAATAAAATAAAATAAAATAAATAAATAAATAAATAAATAAATAAGGTGTTTTCTGGTCCTGCTTGCAGGGTAGGGGGCTCTGAGGGAAGCAGGTGATCCGAGTCCTTTCTCTGCAGTCAGTCTGCAAAGAGCCAGCCTCAAGCAAGGTGTGTTGAACTGTGACTTTCTGCCATAAAGAGCAGACCATTTTCTCTGTGGTTTTGGTTCTTGCATGTTAAAGTTCTGGATTGTAAGAAATAAATAGTTTACACCGCAACCTTCTAGAAGGAGCATTTTATGTTTTTATATAACTTCACTGTTTGGATGCCATAAGCATAACACCTTTCACCACGATGACTCAGATGAAAAACCTAATGTTTTACATAACCATCAGAAAAGTTATTTGCCCCAATGGTGGGTAGAATTTTTGTAAAATTATTTATTTTATTCAGCTACCTAGACTCATTGCTCATGCTACATTGGGCAATGTGGTCTCTTTAGAATGTAACGTACATTTCAGTCAACCTATCTAGAATAAAAAAGGAACCGGATGTGTGTATCTCTTGTTAGACAGAAGATCGGTTAGACATGTTGCTGCACAGCAAGTTGTGCTCCAGTTTTATACTGACTCACAAATGACCAGAAAGGGATCTTGGTGGCTTTCTATTAGAAGTCAATGAGAATAGAACAGGGCAACTGTAAATTTCAGTAGGAAAACAGAAGGTGCAGGGTTCACAAGCAGCCACAAGACGTTTTTGACATCTGGCTAGGCAAAAAGACAACAGAGTCAACAGAGGGACTCCGAGGGGCCACCATCTTCAGTGAACATAGGAACAATAGTGACTGTGTTTATCCAGACAAGGTACAGTGGTTTTGAAATACTATAGTAGGGTCCCATAAACACAGATGTCACTAGGAAAAACATGAAATCTCCATATTGCCAGAGGTTGTGAAAGGAATAAACAGGGACGAGATAATGCAATTCAGTTATATATGTTTATGTCCTCAGAGCATTCTTCCCAAGAAAGTGCCAACCTGGCTTATTCCAGCCTATACACTATTCATTCTGCCTAGAGGACATGTGTGTAAACGGTTATTTAGACCCTCTGCTATATTCAGTGTCATATGCCACTCTAGATCAGGTGAGGGTAGCAATTATGAATTTTGCCTAAGGCTTACTGTGACACAGAGTGAGCTTCTCACTTTCTTACCCATCCAACCAATTTTCACTAGCTTGGTTCTGAATATGAAGACAGCAAAATATGCCGGGTGACAATTGTCTTCATTTTTTTTTTGAGACATTAAAGTGTGGCTCTATGCTTGAAAATCACTATTCAAAATTACACCTTCTTACTTAGCATTTCCATTCCCTGTCTCTATTTCTATTTGCATCTGCTTTCTCTGGTGACAAAAGTAAATTTTCAGTACTTTTAACCATGGAGAACCAACACTGCTCTGGGAGAGTGAAGTGGATCTCTTCTGGCTCAGTTATCAACAGAACTGTTACATTATTAAGGGCCAGATTTTCACTCAAGAATCCGCCCCAACAATTGGGACCAGATTTTCAGAGGAGCTCAATTCCCATTTCAACACCAAAATGAGTAGCCAGGTTTTCAATATGGCTCACTGACTTGGGTGCTGAGCTGTTGTGAAAATTTGGCCCTAGTGTAGGTGTTTAAATGGGAGCTGGGTTCTTCTGGAAAATCTGTCCCTGGTTATGGGTGCTGAGCACTTGAAAAATTTGGCCCCATGTTCCCCTTGCAGAGCCACCTGTGCAACTCTATTCTCTCCCAATTGTCCCCCTCAGTGACAGCTGTGCAACTCTACTGGTGGCAATAGGGTCGCACAGCTTAGGCATCACTAAAAGTGAAATTTGATAGTGGGGCTGCACAAATATAACTCAGGAAGGATTTAGCTTGAAGACTTTATTACTGGTGGTGTGATTCCAAACTGAGTTTCCAGGACCTCCATCTTTACACTGGTAAACTGAACAAATCTGATAGGCAAAAGATTTGCAAAAATTTGGTTAAATATTATTATAGGCAGAGCTTGGTAACTAGCACTAGTTAAGACCCTGTTGTCAGTTACTTATAACTTTGTCAAACTCTAACTGTTCAGGCTGAAATTTTCCACGCCAAGTGTCTGCCGCAGGTTGAATTTTTTTCCCAGTTTCAGCTAAAATGATTCGTTTACGTCTGAGAATGAGACTAGGAAAAAATACATTGTTTTGCCTATGGTAAACAAAAAAAATTCAACCATTTTGTTGAAAAGGTCTACTGTCCCCCATGCTTTGAAACAAGCCCTTGAATTTCGTAGAAGGGTGACCTGTCTATCGGGGATGTGTCTTTTGCTGTCCCTATAAAAATCTGCCCAAATTGGGCCAAGTTATAAGCCTCTCAATCTTGAACTTCTATTTTTTAATTTAGAAGCTTCTTCTCAGTTTTCCAGATCAGTGTTTAAGGAAAAGTTGTCCATGTACACTTCATAAGGTTCATGATCTGTAGAGGTTTTTAGAGTGTGGCAGCTAAATTTTCCAAAGATTCCATCTGCCATTCAGACAGAATATCTAGCCCCAATGTGCTGACTGGAGCACACATGTGCCACTTCCATGAGGTGACTGAGCATGCTCCAGCCCAGGGATGCAGGAGCTGAGCAGGGCTTTTTCTGTAATTGCTCCTCCCAGCAGCTGGGGGACCACTGTGGCATCAGACCTGAGAGCAGGGAGATACTGTTTGGTGCTCTCAATGCCTCCTCCACTACTTCCCAGGCAGTGGAGAAGAAGGGGGAAACAACATGACTTCAATGCAAAGAGGTATGAAGCGGGGGGATGCAGAGACAACAGATGGGGTGTGAATAGGAAAAGAGGGGAACAGGGACAGTAGGCATCAGGGCGGGGACAGACAGTGGCCAAGGGTGTGGAGGAGAAGAGGGCTAGGAGTGGAGTGTGGCAGTGACAGGAGTCAGGAGGTGGGTGACAAAAAGAGTTGGGGGGAGGGATACAGGGACAAGAACTGGGGACTTGGTTAGGAGCAGACCGGGACAGAAGATTCTGTAACCATTTGAGAAGATTCCCCTACAGAATCAAGAATTGAACCCATGATTCTTCAGTCTCAACATTCCTCTGCTGTCTTACAAATAGATGAGAAGCCCACAGGCAAATTGTCCTCTTCCTCTAGTGGTTGGTCCATGTAGACGATAACAGCCTGCTGCTCTTAGGTTACTCTGTTGGTTCAAGTGACAGTCTTTGCTGTGGATCAAAAAGTTACAATCCTGCTGATGAGTGACGGCCCACCTATGAATGATGGGTGTCTGTACTGTTCTGAATGATGGAATTTGATTTTCAGTTTGTTTTTTAAAATTTTTTAGCTTTTCTGTATGTAATTTTCTATATTAAAAGAACATGATTGAAGTTTCAAGTCAAGCCCTCAAAAGGAAGGAAATGCCAGAAATAAATTTGCCTGTGTAACCTTAGTTGGGCCTCATGTGCATATGCATTATGATACAATCTTTAATTAAGTGGTCACATATTGTTTCCATATGTCCATTATACTTCTACTGACAACTTTCTGTTCTTTTGCGAAGCTTGGTTGAGGTGGTAGAGTTAGAGGATGGCAGAGGGTGGGATATTTCCCAGGGAATGCCTTACTGCTAAATGATGAACTAGCATTCTGCTGAGTCCATTGTTGTTAATGTAGCCTCACACTCTACAAGGCAGCACGAATGGAGGGAGGGGAGACAGCATGGCAGACAGAGACACACATACCCTGTGTGTGGGAGAGAGAGAGAGGGGCGCATTGCCCCTTTAAGTATGCTGACACCACTCTAAGTACACTGCCTTTTTAAGTATATCAGCAAGTTGAGACAGCAGCTGCGGCCAGCAAGCTCTCTCCGTCCTGAGCCCTGTCGTGTCCCCACCCTGCTCCATATGGAGAAGGGATAAGCGAGGGGAAGGAGCAGGGGGGAGGGGGACACCCAACATTAGCCCCCCCTTTCCCCTCACCCCTCCCGCACAGCAAGAAGGAGGCTCCCGGGAGCAGCTCCAAGGCAGAGGACAGGAGCAGCACATGGCAGTGGGGGAGGGACAGCTGAACTGCCAGCAATTGATAGCCTGCTGGGCTGCTGCCGCACAGGGAACTTAGGGGGGCTGCTGGTCCACCCTGGTTCCAAGCCCCCGCCAGCTAGCTGCAACGGGCTGCTCTTCCAAGCAGCGGACAAAGCAGGCGGCTGCCAAACAACTTTATAAGGGAGCATTGCACAACTTTAAATGAGCGTGTTCCCTAATTGATCAGCAACATAACAACGAAACAATGCTAACCGGGACGACTTTAAGTGAGGAGTCATTGTAATTTCAGAGGACTAAAGCTGTCTCTCACTTAAACCCATGTAATTCTGTGGAGAATTTTGCATAGATATTTTAGCAGTAGAAAAGTTTTAAATTAAAAAAACTAGAAAAGGGGATTAATTAAAATACTTTGTATTAAAATTAGGATTGTTTAATGCCCCCATTTACAG
This sequence comes from Macrochelys suwanniensis, assembly GCA_033296515.1. Taxonomy (NCBI): domain Eukaryota; kingdom Metazoa; phylum Chordata; order Testudines; family Chelydridae; genus Macrochelys; species Macrochelys suwanniensis. Next base: position 131,069,713 of record CM065776.1, on the reverse strand, counting down.
ATAGATGGACTGAAAGATGAGCAGGGAATCTGATTCTATTTTTATATCACAGCTTACAATCAAGAAAAGGAGGTGAGTTAAAAGGATGGATCTCTTGCTTGTAAAAAGTTAATTCAGATATCTAAAGTAACTTTGATATTTCTAAACTACTTTATTGTGTAAACGTGTAGGCAAATCCAGAGGACTTAAATTGTAGGGATTTAGTAACGTATCATCTTAAAAATAAGCAAAGAAACTGTGACTGCTTGAAGAATGGCTCAGAGCATTCCTCACTGATGATGGGTATTTTTTCAGTGACTTACTTTGTTTTTATTAATTAAAAGAAAATATAGCCAGATGTGCCATCCAAAACAAAAGAAGCTTTATATTAATGTTGTTAATAAAGCTGGGATTTTTGGCTACAATTAAGAGGACCTTCCTGTCTTTCTCAGTATTGAGCCAAATACAGATACGAGGGCTCTTATGACTTTATTATTTAGAGACTTGTTAATCATGCACTTATTGCAACTATTAAGTATAGTTACAACAAGGGCACGGTTCGTGTTTATTACATGAAACTGGCCTATATCTGAATGTTCATAGTGATGAAAAATTCTCTTTAGGCCCCTTGCTGCTTATGAGCCCAATCCTTTTATGAAGTGCTCAACACCTTCAGCTCCTAGTATGCCAAACTCTGAAGTCCTTGCATAGGGCATGCCATGTCATCAATTTTTAAGTAACTTTGAGATCAATGGAAAGTGTTTAAAACCTGATAAGTTCAGGCCTGCAGTTTTAACTCAGTCCTTCCTCAAGCAAAACTTTTATTGACTAATGGGAGCATGATCAAGACCTAAGATTGTTTGGAATGGTTAGCATGTTGAGGAGGGCTTTAAACTAGGTTTGACGGGGACAGGTGAGCAAAGCCCACAGGTAAGTGGAGAACATGGGGACCTGGGAGATGGGTCGGAAATAGGAAGGGGCATGGGCTCTAATGACAAAGAGATAGGAGGGTCAGGGCTAAACTGGGAGGCAAGATCAAATCAGTATCTTAGATGCCTGTATACAAATGCGAGAAGTATGGGTAATAAGCAGGAAGAACTGGAAGTGTTAATAAATAAATTCAACTATGACATTGTTGGCATCACCGAAACGTGGTGGGATAATGCACATGATTGGAATGTTGGCATGGATGGGTACAGCTTGCTCAGGAAGGACAAACAGGGGGGAAAGGGAGGAGGTGTTGCCTTATATATTAAAAATGTACACACTTGGACTGAGGTGGAGATGGACATAGGGGACAGAAGTGTTGAGAGTCTCTGGGTTAGGCTAAAAGGGGTAAAAAACAAGGGTGATGTCATGCTAGGAGTCTACTACAGGCCACCTAACCAGGTGGAAGAGGTGGATGAGGCTTTTTTGAAACAACTAACAAAATCATCCAAAGCCCAAGATTTGGTGGTGATGGGGGACTTCAACTATCCAGATATATGTTGGGAAAATAACACAGCGGGGCACAGACTATCCAATAAGTTCTTGGACTGCATTGCAGACAACTTTTTATTTCAGAAGGTTGAGAAAGCTACTAGGGGGGAAGCTGTTCTAGATTTGATTTTAACAAATAGGGAGGAACTCGTTGAGAACTTGAAAGTAGAAGGCAGCTTGGGTGAAAGTGATCATGAAATCATAGAGTTCACAATTCTAAGGAAGGGTAGAAGGGAGTACAGCAAAATAGAGACAATGGATTTCAGGAAAGCAGATTTTGGTAAGCTCAGAGAGCTGATAGGTAAGGTCCCATGGGAATCAAGACTGAGGGGAAAAAAAACTGAGGAGAGCTGGCAGTATTTCAAAGGGACACTATTAAGGGCCCAAAAGCAAACTATTCCACTGGGTAGGAAAGATAGAAAATGTGGCAAAAGACCACCTTGGCTTAACCACGAGATAATGCAGGATCTAAAAAATAAAAAAGAGTCGTATAAAAAATGGAAACTAGGACAAATTACGAAGGATGAATACAGGCAAACAACACGGGAATGCAGGGGCAAGATTAGAAAGGCAAAGGCAAAGTGAGCTCAAACTAGCTGCAGGAATAAAGGGAAACAAGAAAACTTTTTATCAATACATTAGAAGCAAGAGGAAGACCAAGGACAGGGTAGGCCCACTATTCAGTGAGGAGGGAGAAACAGTAACAGGAAACTTGGAAATGGCAGAGATGCTTAATGACTTCTTTGTTTCGGTCTTCACCGAGAAGTCTGAGGGAATGCCTAACATAGTGAATGCAAATGGGAAGGGGGAAGGTTTAGAAGATAAAAAAAGAACAAGTTAAAAATCACTTAGATAAGTTAGATGCCTGCAAGTCACCAGGACCTGATGAAATGCATCCTAGAATACTCAAGGAGCTAATAGAGGAGGTATCTGAGCCTCTAGCTATTATCTTTGGTAAATCATGGGAGACAGGAGAGATTCCAGAAGACTGGAAAAGGGCAAATATAGTGCCCATCTATAAAAAGGGAAATAAAAACAACCCAGGAAACTACAGACAAGTTAGTTTAACTTCTGTGCCAGGGAAAATAATGGAGCAAGTAATTAAGGAGATCATCTGCAAACACTTGGAAGGTGGTAAGGCGATAGGGAATAACCAGCATGGATTTGTAAAGAACAAATCATGTCAAATCAATCTGATAGCTTTCTTTGATAGGATAACGAGTCTTGTGGATAAGGGAGAAGCGGTAGATGTGGTATACCTAGACCTTAGTAAGGCATTTGATACGGTCTCGCATGATATTCTTATCAATGAACTAGGGAAATATAACTTAGATGGGGCTACTATAAGGTGGGTGCGCAACTGGCTGGATAACCGTACTCAGAGAGTAGTTATAAATGGTTCCCAATCCTGCTGGAAAGGTATAACGAGTGGGGTTCCGCAAGGGTCTGTTTTGGGACCGGCTCTGTTCAATATCTTCATCAATGACTTGGATATTGGCATAGAAAGTACGCTTATTAAGTTTGCAGATGATACCAAACTGGGAGGGATTGCAACTGCTTTGGAGGATAGGGTCATAATTCAAAATGATTTGGACAAATTGGAGAAATGGTCAGAGGTAAACAGGATGAAGTTTAATAAGGACAAATGCAAAGTGCTCCACTTAGGTAGGAACAATCAGTTTCACACATACAGAATGGGAGGAGACTGTCTAGGAAGGAGTACGGCAGAAAGGGATCTAGGGGTTATAGTGGACCACAAGCTAAATATGAGTCAACAGTGTGATGCTGTTACAAAAAAAGCAAACATGATTCTGGGCTGCATTAACAGGTGTGTGGTGAGCAAGACACGAGAGGTCATTCTTCCGCTCTACTCTGCGCTGGTTAGGCCTCAACTGGAGTATTGTGTCCAGTTCTGGGCACCGCATTTCAAGAAAGATGTGGAGAAATTGGAGAGGGTCCAGAGAAGAGCAACAAGAATGATTAAGGGTCTAGAGAACATGACCTATGAAGGAATGCTGAAGGAATTGGGTTTGTTTAGTTTGGAAAAGAGAAGACTGAGGGGTGACATGATAGCGGTCTTCAGATATCTAAAAGGGTGTGTAGGTGTTTTAGGCCCTCTCGGGGGTGGCTGGGGACCAGACCGCCTCGCTGTACCGTCCGGGTTTGGGGGAATTAGCACAGTTAATAGTGAGCCCAGGCCCTTGGACAGGGCGGGGCACAAACAGTTCACAGCTCAGGCCCTTAAGCAGGGGCTGAGCAGTCAGTAAGTCAGTAGCAAGCCCAGGTCCTGGCTCTGGAGAACCTGGGAGAGGGGGAGACTTCTACCCACACGTTGGGTGGCAGGGGGGACGCAGGCCCACCCACTCCACTGCGTCCCAGCCCGGGGCCCTAGCAGCGGCAGAACAGCCCGCTGCTGAGTCAGTGGGGATCCTGGCCGCAACACACTGACCTTGGCTCTGGCAGTGCTGCAGCCAGACTAGAGTTGGCTGCCCCCGGGCTACTTCCAGCTTCCCCCTCTCCAGGTACCTGGACCAGGGGGGCGTCCTCCAGGAGGTCGCAGACCATTGGCACCTCAGCGTCGCAGGCGGGCGGCAGGCTCGGCGGGGTAGGAGGCCAGCGGTATGCCTGGCAGCTCCTCAGGGTAGCGGGCTGGCGGCAGGCTTGGCTGGCCCAGCCAGTCCTCTGGTCGGCTGCTGGTCGCCGGGGTCTCCCAGCGGGGAGCTGTACCTCTGGCGTCCGGCCTCTCTGGTGGCTGGCGCCCAACTGTGGTCTGAGGGTCGGCTTTTATACTTCCTGTGCCGCCCCCTGACCCTTGAGGGGTGGGGCCAGGATTCTCCGGGTCCGCCCACTTAGGCGTCCGGGGAGGTTTCTCTCTCTCTGGGGCGGCTGGGGACCAGACCGCCTCGCTACAGGTGTCATAAGGAGGAGGGAGAAAACTTGTTCATCTTAGCCTCTGAGGATAGAACAAGAAGCAACGGGCTTAAACTGCAGCAAGGGAGGTTTAGGTTGGACGTTAGGAAAAAGTTCCTAACTGTCAGGGTGGTTAAACACTGGAATAAATTGCCCAGGGAGGTTGTGGAATCTCCATCTCTGGAGATATTTAAGAGTAGGTTAGATAAATGTCTATCAGGGATGGTCTAGACAGTAATTGGTCCTGCCATGAGGGCAGGGGGCTGGACTCGATGACCTCTCGAGGTCCCTTCCAGCCCTAGAATCTATGAATCTATGAATCTATGTATCTAAGAATTTCATGGCTTCCATTGTGTTTATTCTGTAAGGATAAAATACATTAAGGACCAGGTCAGTATCTCAGCTTCACTTAGATCAGGGCCCTCAAACGTTTTGAACAGTTTCTCTGCACTGGCATGAATTTCACCCTCAATGCAAAAAGGACATTAATATATCAAATTCCAGATCTTGGCCATCATCTTCCAGGCTGATCTGGGCCTGTGATACTTAAAATTGCCTCATAATCCTGAATCAAAATGGAATTTGTCCAGCCTACTCATCTGGCACAAGGGAACAGCCATCTGTAAATTGAAGAGCTCTCACTGGCACTGCTGTTATAGTCCTGCTGACAGCCAGAGCTTTGTGCTCTGGATTCTGCTAGATTATTATTTTTATTAATAGGTAAACACCCCAGAATTGCTTCTACTGCATGCACAATCTTTCTGATGCACTATAAAATGAAAGAAAGCTGTGCTTTGGAGCATAGGCACCGACTCCATGGGAGGAAGAGGATGCCACCTGCCTCTCTGGGAGGAAGAGGATGCCTGCTGCTGCTCCCAAAGGGAGGGGGCCCCTTTTGCCATTCCTAGGGAGGAAAAGAATGCCACATGTTGCAGCCCGGGCCCCTCTTTGGTAGGGGGACCCCTTGGCATGGCTACTCCAAGTGTGGAAAGAACACGACCATGGTGTGTCAACAGGAGACAGCTATTCCTAGACCGACAAATTGGCTTAGACCCTGATCCCATTATTAAACCCCTTGCTCTTTCAATGCCCACAGACGAGGTTACTTTGCTTGCTAACATTATGCTGTATAACAATACATGCACATACAACATGAAACATAAAACAATAGTGTTTACCTTTGCTGCCATACTGCCTTTTTCTAAAACAAACCAAAGAAACATTCCCCTGGTGAGAACCTAAGGGCTTGTATTGCTTACTTAGGAAGGGGTATGGGGCTAGCTATTTCTGTCAAAGGAGGAAAAGCTCCAATGAATGTTGATGATTGTTCCCATAGTATTTGGACTTATTGTTTTTCAGTAGCATTGTGGAGCAGGTTGTGCCAGGAATGCAATGGGCTTTGAATGGAAGTGGATGTTGATTGGTACTGCACCTCTCATTGTGTGCCACAATGGACTTTGTGAAAAAGGAATTTGTGCTGTGTGTATTGCACTGCTCAGACACTCACATGCTAAACTGGCTTTAGCTATCCATAGAAGAGAATAAACCTTAACCGTGAAAATACAACCCTGAGCAAATAAAAAAACAAAGCAAAGGGGCCAGCTAAGATGGCGTGCAGCTGCAGAGAAACAGAAAAATGGAGAGTTAATTTCAGACACTTAAGGTAATTATCAGTGTGGTCCAGTAGACAAGCACTGGACTACTATTCTGACCTGCTGTAGTCTTGGACAAGTCCTTGTGCCTGTTTTCACTCCTTCACTTGTCTCTAAATCCATTAAGATTGGGCAGATACTATGTTTGTTTGTACAGCACCTAGCACGATGGAGCTCTGATCTTTTGGGGGGTCTCTAAATGCTAATATAAATATTCTTATCTGACAAATCAGTTTCTCCATTTGATTTGAGTTTTGGAGGCAAAGTAAGACGGGACAAATAACACTTAACGTTTTAATGTTGTAATAATTTGCACTTTTACTGCTCCTTCCATCCAGAAAGTCTCAGAACACGTCCACTCTGATAAATTAAGCCTCCTGGGCAATATCCTTTTTCGGCAAGTGATATGATACCCATTTTAAAGATGAATAAACTAAATTACACTGAGCTCACTTGTGCCATTTAGGCACAGCCCTACGTTGGCAGTGATGTTAATCTCACTACCTCCCAGGGTAGCACTGGCAAGCAAATGGAGAGCAATTGCACTGATGCTCCTGTTTATGTGTACAGTATCCTCTCCCTCTCTCAAACACCATTTAGTATTAACTATTTCAGTGCCGATCATTAGGCATGAACAACCCAGGCTACTTTTTTAATATGGACAGGGTTTGGGATTGTGGGAGGAGCTTGAGTAGGGTACCTCCACTTTTTTTCCCATTTTGTCCCTCGATTAGCTGGTTGAATTTCCCATAAAGAAATCGGAGGGGAGTGTAGATGACTGGTTTATATATATTGTTCATTCTGATCAGTCCTTTCAGGAATGTAAAAAGAACATGCTCATGAGATGCTGAATTTGTGCCTAAAACCTAGGCATAGAAACCTAGAACACAGGAATGTGCCAATATGTGGGACAGCATAAAGTGATGTTTTAGTCCTATCAGCATGTTTAATGTGTGCATTAGTGTGTAAACACTACGAACACATAAGACTTGAGATGTGTATCAATAAACCCCTGTGCTATGAAAAGCCGTTGCAAACTGCATGTTAAAATAAAGTTTTCTTTCATCCATCAATGTTCGCAACGTGTAACTCTTGTAATAGAAAATGTGAAAATGGCAGAGGTGCTCAATGACTTCTTTGTTTTGGTTTTCACCAAGAAGGTTGGTGGCGATTGGACATCTAAATTAGTGAATGCCAGTGAAAATGAGTTAGGATCAGAGTCTAAAATAGGGAAAGAACAAGTCAAAAATTACTTAGACAAGTTAGATGTCTTCAAATCACCAGGGCCTGATGAAATGCATCCTAGAATATTCAACTGACTGAGGAGATATCTGAGCCATTAGCAATTATCTTTGAAAAGTCATGAAAGACATGAGACATTTCAGAAGACTGGAAAAGGGAAAATATAGTGCCCATCTATAAAAAGGGAAATAAGGGAATTACAGACCAATCAGCTTAACTTCTGTACCCAGAAAGATAATGGAGCAAATAATTAAGCAATCAATTTGCAAACACCTAGAAGATAATAAGGTGATAAGTAACAGTCAGCATGGATTTGTCAAGCACAAATCATGTCAAACCAACCTGATAGCTTTCTTTGTTAGTGTAACAAGCCTTGTGGATGCGGGGAAGCAGTAGATGTGGTATATCTTGACATTAATAAGGCTTTTGATACTGTCTTGCATGATCTTCTTATAAACAAACTAGGGAAATACAACCTAGATGGAGCTACTATAAGATGGGTGCATAACTGGTTGGAAAATCGTTCCCAGAGAGTAGCTATCAGTGGTTCACAGTCATGCTGGAAGGGCATAATGAGTGGGGTCCCGCAGGGATCAGTTCTTGGTCCGGTTCTGTTCAATATCTTCATCAATGATTTAGATAATGGCATAGAGAGTACACTTATAAAGTTTGCGGACGATACCAAGCTGGGAGGGGTTGCAAGCGCTTTGGAAGAAAGGATTAAAATTCAAAATGATCTGGACAAACTGGAGAAATGGTCTGAAGTAAATAGGATTAAATTCAACAAGGACAAATGCAAAGTACTCCACTTAGGAAGGAACAATCAGTTGCACACATACAAAATGGGAAATGACTGCCTAGGAAGGAGTACTGCGGAAAGGGATCTGATGGTCATAGTGGATCACAAGCTAAATATGAGTCAACTGTGTAAGGCTGTGGCAAAAAAAAGCAAACATCATCCTGGGATGTATTAGCAGGAGTATTGTAAGAAAGACACGAGAAGTAATTCTTCCGCTCTACTCCGCGCTGATTAGGCCTCAACTGGAGTATTGTGTCCAGTACTGGGCACCACGTTTCAGGAAAGATGTGAACAAATTGGAGAAAGTCCAGAGAAGAGCAACAAAAATGATTAAAGGTCTAGAAAACATGACCTATGAGGGAAGATTGAAAAAATTGGGTTTATTTAGTCTGGAGAAGAGAAGACTGAGAGGGGACATGATAACAGCTTTTAAGTACATAAAAAGTTGTTATAAGGAGAAGGGAGAAAAATTGTCCTTCTTAACCTTTGAGGATAGGACAAGAAGCAAGGGGCTTAAATTGTACCTATTGGGTTCCGGGAAGTGGGCGGGCGGAAGCCCGCCCACTGCTAAAGGACCCCCCCCCCCCCCAGCCTAAGGGGAGGATCCACAGGACCTGGAATCCAAATGAGTCCGGGGGACAACTAATGAAATAACAGGATCAGGGGTGCGGTCACAGGGTTAAAAGAAGGGAGCCTGACGGGGACACCGAGCTGAGAACCCCGGACAGCGCCCACTGCTCTAAGGGAGGTTTAGGCTGGACATTAGAAAAAACTTCCTAACTGTCAGGGTGGTTAAGCACTAAAACAAATTCCTTAGGGAGGTGGTGGAATCTCCATCATTGGGGATTTTTAAGAGCAGGTTGGACAAACACCTGTCAGGGATGGTCTAGACAATCCTTAGTCCTGCCTTGAGCGCAGGGGACTGGTCTAGATGACCTCCTGATGTCCCTTCCAGTTCTATGATTTTATGATTCTGTAATAATGACACAGCTTTTCAATTAACCAACCAGGAAAATCTATGGGGAAAGTGAGGTTTCATGGTTAAAATAATGGGTGGGTAATCAGGACTCCTCACTTCTCTCCTGCCTCTGCCAATGACTTCCTGAGTTTCCTAGGGAAAAAATCACTTAACATAACCTCTCTGTGACTTAAGTCCTATCACAGACCTGTATGATGACTACAAAAGTGCTGGTGATGTTCTCGCTGCTGAACAAGGCACAACAGAGGAAGGTTTCTGTCTCTCATAAAATGCACAGCAAAAGGAGACAAACACATTTTATTCATTCTATAAAAGCAAAATCAAATTATGCTTCAACTTTCTTGGGATGTTACCCTCTTGTAATCAGATTCCCCATAACAATTGTTACATGAGATGATGGAGTTTTGTTCACTACTCTATAAAAGAGGTATAATACTTCATGGTGTAGTGTTAATAGCATGGTTACTTAATAAATGATTGTGATGTGTTCTAAGATCCTCAGCTGAAAGGGACTGTATACTTGTAATGAATCATCACTAAAAATATTAATAAAATGTTCTTCATGATTATTAAACTGTAGCTTGTGACAGGTTTATCATAATAAAAATGATAGATTGAAGTTGAAGTTAAATGTGTGTTCCCTGAACACCATTTATTATTATTCCTTCACAATCTGATTATCTAAGTTAACCGGAGAGGGTCCCTGTTCACCTCTTCCTACAAATTCCAGTCTACACTATTAATAACTGTGCTGTATAAAAGTAATCAGATAACCCAAATCACTATACATTACATATCTGCCCCCATGCAGCTCATCTGATCTGTCAATTTGAGTATTAAATATTTCTTTGCAGTATTTCTGTGAGATAACAGAACATCTTAAAGGTGAGTTGCAAAGAAGAAAAAATGTGAGTAAGTGCTTCTTTATAATGGATGAAGAAGACCTGAAAAGTTTTTTCTTCAGCATCAGTAGCGTAGCCGGGAGGGGAGCAGGGGGAGCGGCCGCTCCCCCTTGAGCAGAAGCGGTGGAAGCGGCGCCTTTTTTTAGCAGCACTAAAAAAAGGCACTGCTTCTTTTTAAGCGCCGCTTCTTGCACTCACCCGGCGGCGCTCCGGGTCTTCGGCAGCATTTCGGCTGCGGGTACCACCGAAGACCTGGAGGTGAGCCACCGAAGTGCCGCCAAAGACCCGGAGCGCCGCCAGGTGAGTCCAGGGGGAGGCGCCTTTTTATAGCGCCGCTCCCCCTGCGCTCCAGACCTGGCTGCGCTACTGTTCAGCATGTTTTCTTTTGGTAGCTTTTTTATATTAAAATCAGGATCTGTCTATGTTCCCACCTATGCAGTGTCAGTTCTGAAAGTAAAAATAAATTGCTTGAGCCCCAGCACCTAATTGCTTGAGACCTGGCACCTCTTTCATTACAAATTAAGCTATGCACCTATCAATGAATAAAGGGCTAACAGAATTATGGACTCACAAAAGTACCAAAGATGTGAATCTAGAGCAAATAAGAAAGGAAATGAATTTTAATTGTGCCGTTTAAAACTTTAGGTTTGGGGGCAGGGTTGTTTTTTTGTTAATACTTAAGTTAAATGCCAGACAGTTAAGTGAAAAATATTTTTGTATTAAATATTTAACATCTCAGCCCTTCAATGAGTGGCTTGGATAGATCACACTTCAGTTCTCTTGACCCTCCAAGGAGATCTGTATAAAAAACGGGAGACTTGTTATTTCTGCTGCGTCTAATATAAAAACAAGCAGGAAAAAGTTTATTAAATACAGGGCTTCATAAGGAATTAAAAGGACACATTTTTTTTATTTACAAGACACATTTAGCTTCAACTGTAAAAAATTCAGCCTCTACAAGTGCATGTTCTTAGAAGGTATTTTGGGGTTTAACTACATTATACAAATGCTGTTATAATTGTCCACAATATGATGTAAAAGTATTTATCAGGATTTTCTAAATGTAGATGTCTAGAAAGTTTTTTCTGATTACAAACTATCAATTTAGCCAGTTCTTTGGTTATCTACCGAGAAATTAGAAAGCCATAGGATCCAGAGTGATTTATGACTGTACATATCAGCATGTTGCAGTAACTTATTTCTTAGCATATTTTCTTCTTAAAATTATCCTTCTGATCATTCTGGTTTATTTATTAGCCAAACATAAGTCAGGATATATTGGGCAGTATATTTTCAAGTGGGGGCACCCACTTTTGAATTTTTTCTCCAGGTAGGCCCTCAAGCTGCTGTAGGATGAGTCTGTTTCAAAGTATTGAGTGACCACACTCCATGGGCTTGTCTACATTAAGAAAAAAGGTGTGCAAGACATACATTTTATTATATTAGCCTAGCATAGAGAAGGAATCTCAATGTAGCTGGTTAAGGTGAACCAACAGGGGCATAAACTGCCAAAGGAGCAACTGCTTCACTGAGAGAGAAGGGGTAAAATTGGGCCCAGCCAGGGCCACCCCCATCATCCATTCCCCCCCCCCCGACCCATATCTGCACAGGGAAGACACCCCCCATACACTCTGGGGGCACTAGGATCCACATGGTGTCTCTCTCCCCACTATGTGGGCTTGGGAGGAAAGTGCAAAGAGGAGTCAGCCAGAGATTTCAATTGAGAGAAGCAGCCAAAGCAGGGACGTCTGGTCCTTTGGAGAACTTTCTACAATTTTGACTTGACTTCCTCTGCCCTGTGCTGATTGGATGTTTGCGCCAACCTCCCACACAGTATCGTCACCCCAGTCTCACTCCTTCCCTTTATGTTGGCCCCTCCTAACAAAACACATACAAAAAAGGTGGAACTAACATGACATTTGCTGTCATCACATTGTTCACTCTGCTTGTGTGTTCTACCCCTTTTCCCACCCTGTCTCTGTCGTGTCTATTTGAGCTCTTTGGAACAGGGACTGTCTTTTTTTCTTTGTACAGTTCCTAGCACACTGGGGACCTAGTGCATGACTAGGCTTCTAAGTGCTGAGGTAATGCAAATATTTAATGCCTTGGTGATGCCTCATGTTCACCTCCACCAGCTACACTGAGGTAAAACTACCACTATATTGAGGTTGGTTGTCTCCGCTAAGATATTATGTGATAGATATTTCATTGTTAAAATACACACCCACACACCTTTTTCCCCCCTAGTGTAGGCACAGCCCATATTAATTCTGACAAGGGCTGCGGGAGGCCATTTAATGTATGATCAGATTTTTAGTTTCATTTTGAAGTCTGTATATAAGATTATACAAGACAAGAGGGATAGCTCAGTGGTTTGAGCATTGGACTAGATGACCAATGCATAGATGACCTCCTAAGGTCCCTTCCAACCCTGATATTCTATGATTCTAAGACTAGCAAAGCTCCCTGTTCCGCTCATGTTGCTCAAAAACATGCAACTCGGGGCAAATGTACAGAGAGGTCTTTGATGAATGTTGCCTAAACTCGCTGAGCCACAAAATAAAATCAAACAGATAAATGGGAAGCATTGTGTTTTTAAAACTGAGTCAGTGAACTCCTCCCCTAGGCAGGCTTTTACCTGCCACCCACACTTTGACGAGGTGTGACACTAAGTGTTGACCCAAAATGAGTATTGCCCTGCACAAATCTGCTGTTGTCGTATGACTTATTAACGTCCGCTTCTGGCAAAAATGTTTAACCTTGTTTTCAGGTAAGGTTATAGAAGGTGGCATACAGCCAAAAGAAATTGAATCCCACCTTTTAAGCTTCTGCCTCTGCTAATTTTTGTTGACTCCTTCATTAGAGTGTTTCGGATTTTAAACACTCTGTCATGTCAGGGATTTGGACACCACCCAGCTCAAAGCTATGGGCCTGATCCATAGCCCAGTGTAGTCAATGGGAAGCTTTCCATCAGCTACAATGGGCTTTGAATTAGGCCCTGTGTCACTAACGCCTTGGTGAGACGGAAACAAGGTGCTTTCCCGCCCCCGCCCCCCAGTCAAATTAGTTCAATCGAGCTAACTTAACTTGATTAAAAACCCCATTAACATCGACGTACACAGGTTATGTTGTCACTGCCAAAAAAGCGGTCTCCACTGGGAGTTTACAAGGAGATAAGTCAGGGATAGTTTTTACTGTGATTTAGCTAGTTGAGGCAAACCCTATAACCTCCACCTGGAGTTTACCATGCTAGCTACATCAGGGTAAAAAGCACAGTGCCTTGAGTCCACTAGGATTTTACACTGAGATAGCTGACACGAGTTACTTAGCTCGCTGTAAAAACACACTCATCTTATGCAGTGAAGACAGCCTGTGAGAACGGAGCAGGCAGACAGAGTGCAGCTATGGTGGGCGAGGTGTGGTGGGGACAGGTGCAGTAGAGATCTGAAACTCAGTGGTTGGAAAGCTGCCTAGCTTTTAAAATATCCGTCCTCCTTTTACTGTGCTAACAACAGCATACAGTGCTCACTCAGCAACTAAAATGTCCTCAGAGTGAAAATATGGAACAATGCCTCTAGCAGAGCTAGTTTCTAAAATACAGGTCTCCTCTTGGCAACTTTGAGTCTGTTTTAGAATATATAAAATAAGGGATCTGACCTGGCAGCTACTGAGCCCCCACCACTCCCATTGAAGTCAATGGGGATAAAAGGCATGTGGTACTTCACACAAGGCACACAGAACTTCTCAGGGTCAGCCCCAGCAGAATGGTTTCTAATGCCCCGAGCCTGCTCAGGCTGGCTCCTTTGCTCATGGAGAGCTAATCACAGGGTGGTCAGGGTCAATGTTAGAAATATCAATCCTAGCAAACCCTTTAATTTCCAAAGTGCTTTTCTAGAAGCTCTGAGGTCGCATCCACATTAGGAAAATATGGGTGTTCTTACACCACATATTAGTTAATATATGGTAAAACCCATAGTAAAGACAAGGCAGTTTTTAGTTTTTACATGTATTAACAGATCAGGGTAAATTTTAGTGATAAGAACATACCTTTCTTATTAGGGAAGACAAGACCTCTATTATACAGCCATGTTGCAACATGTTACAATGCCACTAGCAAAAAATATTCCAGCTTGTGTTTTCTCCACCCACCTATCACATTCCACCCCAATGTTAATACTATAAATCAGCTGCTCACTTTTGTCAATAGCACTTGCTAGGCATCTTTCTAATGCTAATAGGAAAGTTTCCGCAGACCAGCGGGCTCATCTGAATTTGTCATCACTCTACTTCAAAGGATAAGAGGGAAAGACTTGAACTCTTCTCCCCACCTCCAGTTGCTATGAGTGGGGATAAAATTGGGCCCAGGTTGCCCTTTAATTGTGGTATTTGTCTACAAGTGATAGTGATAAGAGCTAACGTTAATTTGTTCCCACCCATATGCTGTCCTCTTTCAGTCCATTCTGCTTCTGTTGGGTGGGGCGTGGTTTACTTGTTCCGAGATATGATATCACATTACTTGCAGCCAAGATCAAGTCATACTCCCTAACACTGGCTTCTTTGACAAATATCTCTTGGAATTTAAAGAGATCACTGGATCCTAATAGAAAGAAGATTCCTATGTACTGCTGAACTCATCTTAACACATGACCACAAGTTGTGCTTACTCTTTTTTTCCAGCATGACTGGAAGATTTACTATTGACTAGAGAAATACTGTAAGCAGGGTAATAGTAGCCAGTCTGCAAAAGATCTGAAAGGCTTTCCCTTTGTGTTCATCATGAATCTTTGCAGAAATAAAATATATTTTCAACTATTGGAAAACTGATTCTGAAACCAGAAAATCTGGGGTTCACTTCCCATTTGGTGTTCAATTGCTGAAGCGCAAAACGCATGCAGAGCCTGATACTGCAGTCCCGTACAGTCAAAACTCCAGTGTTCCCAACTCTCACAATTTTATCATGAGTCTCTCAATATTTGGTGCTTTTACTTAAATCCCCAGCTTCTGGAGTCGTGATTATTGGGGGCGGGGAATCTCAGTTTTTAAAACAAGATTAGGAGGAAAAGTTTGTGGAGAAAAGTTTGAAAACTTAAATCCTAAAGGATCAAAAACCAGAAGGCAAATAACAAGAACCAAGAATGTATTATTTTTAAGCCAGTCTTGTGATTGGCAATATTGAAACTCTCGTTGATATCTATGGAAGCTTTGCCTGTGTAAGGACAATGGGTTTGGCCTTATAGTCCTTTACACGATATGGTACATCGATTAGCTGCTTTGTTTTACTAAAGATAGAACTTGTCATTAGGATTCATCAAACTGCCAAAGACTGGATAATCCAAAGTATTAAGAGAGTTCCAGTTTGGATGTTGAGTATGAAAAGGGGTCAGGTGGGTTTCTATTTCTACTTTCTTTTTAAGAAAACCAATTATTTATTCATTTGTTTAACCTAACCTGAATAAAATTAGCTGGAAAAGAAGCCCCATTTTAGGAGCTTACGCCCACCTTGCCTTCTCCCCTGTAAGAACCCTTTGAGAGGGATCAGAGGAGAGAATCTCTGAATTCTTCCATAAAGGGATGGGCACTTGTCCCTTGCAGAAGAGTCAGGGAGGCCAGACTCCATAGCACAGAGGGGATGAGCAAGAAAAGCTATCCTCACTTGGTAGCATATTCCCTGAGAGAATTGTGGAAGGAAAGCTATGTTGACCCCACCAGGACCACATCTGGCCTAACTCCTTCCATTCCACATGCAGGCTCTGCAACCCACAGAATGGCCTCTTGGAGAGGGGCGTATGGGGGGAGTGGCTGTCCCATCCTTCTGTGCAGACAGGGCATGATCCTTGCACAGAAGACTGCTCCCAGCTTGCCTTTGATC
This sequence comes from Macrochelys suwanniensis, assembly GCA_033296515.1. Taxonomy (NCBI): domain Eukaryota; kingdom Metazoa; phylum Chordata; order Testudines; family Chelydridae; genus Macrochelys; species Macrochelys suwanniensis. Next base: position 131,053,902 of record CM065776.1, on the reverse strand, counting down.
AGTGGGGAGCAATGGGGCCTACAGTCGCTAATGAAAGAAGAAACTAAATAGATTATTTAGGGATCTTTGGGTTTCATATTAAGAAAAAGCTCCTAACTATAAGGTTAGTTAAGTTATGGAACAGGCTTCTAAGGGAGGCTGTGGAATCCCCATCACTGGTGGTTTTTAAAAATGGGTTGCACAAACACTTGTCAGAGATGGTCTAGGTTTACTTGGTCCTGCCTCAGCATAGGGGGCTGGACTTGATGACCTCTCGAGGTCCCTTCCAGCCCTGCATGTCTGTGATTCTATGATCATAGAGGGCTAGACTTATTTAGGACGTAGAACCAGAATATATCAGATAACAAACCAATATCATACTTGATCTTCGTTCAAGTGCCTTCATCAAATGAGGTGACTTTGACCACATTGCTTAGCAGGGTAATCTTGCTCATATCTTGTACATTGTCCAATCACACATTAATCTGAATTTTTTAAAAAAAATTATATACAAAAAATAACAAGGATAATAGTAACACTAGACCTCTCCTTAATACTTAAATCAACAAGCACTGGAGAACTATGACCCAGTCCTGAAAAGACTTCTGCACACTAGCAACTTTATTCACATGAGGTTTTTGCCAAGGGCGCATCTCACATGAGTAGTAATGCAACTGGTGTTGCTAATTCTTGCAACTTTACCATGAGTCTCACGATATGTGGGTATAAAAGAGGAAGTTTCTAGCCCTCACTGCTGCAGAGAAAAGCTTGAAAGCATTAACCAATGCAACCTGGAGGCTCAGATCCTAAGAGGCAAATAAAGATTGCTTTTTTAAATCTCGTGATTTGTGGGAGGTCTGACTCAAGATTTTTGACTGCTTGAAGTCCGAACTACTCTGGCCCTGATACAAAGCCCAATTAAGTCAATGGAAAACACAAAAAGGCTCAGGCGCCTAGGTAAACTATCTTACAGCCATGAAATTTCTCCCAGTTATATATTGGTCAATGGCTACATTCTATGCTTATGGTATTCAAATTTGAAGGAGTTTATCAAAATGAAACTATAAAATATTTGCTTTTCTAGAGTCTGTTCTATCTATGGATCTCCAAACCCTTTCCAAGCAAGCTAAATAAGACTAACTCCTATGTGAGGGAGGGAAGTATTATCAGCCACATTTAAAATGAGGAAACCAAGTCACAGAGAGGTGACTCAGGCCAAGAATTCTGTTGTAGAACTGGTAATGGAAGCTAGATTGCTTGATTCCCAGTCCTGTGCTTTAACCACAAGGCAGTCCTTCCTGTGTTGCTTCAAAAAACAACAACCAGGGAATACTTATGAAACAGAGTTAATTACATCAGAAAATGTATGACATCAGGTAAGCTATCGGCTATAATAAGTAGTGTATATTGTAATAAACGTGTAACACAATAGTTACAGAAATACATTGAATTTTATTTCCTGGGCCCATCACTTGACCTGAGTTGGAGTTACAAGCTAATACCCTGCCCTTTGACTTCAGTGGCTCCTGTTACAAATGTGGTGCTCAGAGTGGGTGACTAACAGCACTGACCACATCCAGACGCAATGTCGACTCTCTGCAGACTTGCCCGCACACAGCTTTATCTCCCATGTTTACATCATCATTGTGAGTCCAGTCTCAAGCCTTTCACGGACAGAAACTTCCAAATTTACCATGTTGCACAATGTTTGGTGATGTGGCATGCATCCACGAGGGACTGAAAATGAGGCTGCCGTTCATTTTCACTACTGATATAAGAAGGATGTGAGTAGCATTGTTTTGTGAATTAAATCTCTTGAGGGGAAAAGAAGCTCTTTGTCATTTTATTCTGACTCACTGCTTTTGTATAGTATTTTCCAGCTTGACTGTGGACAGCGTTTTCCTTCATATTTCCCCCCTTTTTAAATAACACCTTCTATCCTAAATGAAAAGTGATTCAGAACCCTGTGTTTACATGCACATTTTCTAATACCGTATATAGATATGGCCACATGTTTTTCTTTCAAGAGACATTCCTGCAGGGTCCACCTGAGTAGCAGCTGAATAGGAAACTCACAAAGAGTTGTTATAGCTCCAAATGCATTACTTCCTGGCCGGATTTCCACACAGAAATCTGGCAAGCCCACAGGGGCCTGTGCTGTGGGGATCATCCAGTTCCTGTTCCTCCTCTGGCTTTCAGCCCTGCTGTCCAAACCAGCTGGAGCCTTAGCAGAGAGACTTGCACAGGTTTAACACAGTGAGGGCAGCAGGGACAGATGATGTACCTTCATCCAGGCAGAAACCCATCTTGCGTTTGTACATCACCTGGCACAATGGGGCCCTGCTCAATAATCGGGGACCCTTGGTCTTACTACAATTAGAACTAGTTGGGAACGTTTCAAGGAAATGGTTTTTCGTTGGAAAATGCAGATGTGTCAAAACTGAAACATTGAGGGGGGTGGGACTTCTCAGTTTAGTCACAGAGGTTTCTCAGGTCCAGGATGGAACTTGGGAGACCTCACCCCACAGTAGTTAGTTGGCCAGAGCACTCAAAGTTTGATTCAGGCCAGGGAGTTGAACCTGGGTCTCCCAGGTGAGTGTCCTCACCGCCAGCCAATGCTGGGGTGGGGCTCTTACTTGCTCTGTTTTGTTATGAAAAACTTGTGAACATCTCAGTTTCATCCCACTTCACAATGGGAACATTTTTGAAACCTCAAAGTTTCATGGATGGAAAAATCATCTCCCACCCTGCACTAATTACCATTCAAATAGCCATGCCCCCTATCCATCCAGGCAGAGAAAGAAGCCTGTTCAGACATCCTGCTCTGGGCAGAGCTCCACAGGTGGAGCCAGTGTTCAATCAGACTTGTCTTAAATTCCAAAATAAACTGCCCACTATTTGCTGTGGGTGAGGAAGAGAATAGATACAGAAGGGCAGAATCACCATCCTGCCCAAGCTCTGCACAGTGCAGGCAACAGAACCTGTGGCTTGACCTCACCTGTGTGTCTGCTCATACTCTGGGCTGGCTGAGGGCCAGTTTGACTTCTGGTGCAACTTCCAGCAGCCTCGGGGCTGCTGTAAATTGCACTGCCTTGTAAGAGCTGCAAATGAGAATAGCTGGTTAGATGCATGCTCCAGCCACATCCCTGGCACCCTTCCTATTGTCAGAGAAGGAAACAGAGCCATTTTCACAGCTCTGTCTCACCTAGGGAACTCTCTCGCCCTAAGAGTATTTCCTGGGGCTGGATTATGACTTCTTTACACTGCTCTGGTAGTGTACAAGTGTCCTCAGCATACTACAGAAGCTGCCCAAGTATGCTCAAAATCTAGATTTTAGGTGACTTGAGCCCATCTCTTATTTTAACCTTGGTTTGTGACCAGTAATAGAACAGGTAGAGGAAGAAAATATTATTCTTAGCCTGATAGTGACCTAAGAAGATCAGTCATGGTACTAGCCTGACAGACTCGTTCCATGGAAACTCAAACAAAAATTAAAAACAATTCAACAACAACATTCCCTGAGCAACAAGCCAGCCAGCTCCCGTCACTGACAATTTTCAAGCTGGCTACAGGGTCATCCATGCTAGAAATACATTGGTTTATGACCAAAACATCTCAAGAGATGTGCAAGTGTCCTTGAAATTATACCTTCCGTTTTGTCAGGTATAGAAGAGACAACGTCACATGCTTTATCCTTTAGGCTTTTCTTTGTCAGCATCAACTCTCTCCTTTTCATTTGCATGCTGTGACTCACATTGGGGAAGAACAGCACTTTACTCTTGTTGTAAGGGAGAATATATTTCCCATATGTTGGAAACTGTAATTATTATATTTCTCATACTGGTCTTATTGGCATCCCAGCTCTCTTATTTTGCAATCCTATAACAGTTGAGTAATATTAGTAGGTTAGACTGAGCGCCAGCGTTAAGATGGTTTTGTGGTGAAGGCATGGGACTAGAACATCTGGGTTCTATGTCCAGTTCTTCCACAAACTTAACCTCTCCATGTCTTGGTTCCTCATCTGTAAAATAGGGATAATAATTACCAGCCTAACTAGGGTGTGGAAAGGCTAAATTCATTAATAATTGTCAAATGCTTTGAGACAGATGGTGCCATAGAAAATTACAAGCCGTTGTAACTTCTGGGATCCTTTTACATTAAAAAACTGTGTCTGAATCATTTTCAAAAAGCCCCAGATTCTTCCTGTTTTGTGTCAGGATCAGTTTGTGAATGATTCACAAATAGAAAAAAAGTGCTAAACTCACAGCAAATATGAATAATCTGATCCGCTGTGTTCAAGATTACACTGAGCTTCATTTTAAATTTAAAGAAAATTAAGGTCGCACTATCACGTGTCCAGCTCAGGCCCCAGTTCAGCCAAATGCTGAAGAATTGCTTTCAGTGGGACCTAAGCACGTGTCTAAGTGCTTTTTTGAATGGGGGCCACAGGCACTAGCTTGCTCACCTGTCTTCAAGCTATATTTGTAAAGTTTATTTTTAAATTATAATAGTTATTGGGGAGAATTTCCAAAGTCTACAAAGAGCATTAAGTCTATTTGAGATTTGGTGAATATTCTTATTCATTATTATTATTAATTATTTGAGTACCATAACACCTAGGCCAGGCAGGAGCCTTAGTCATGGGCCATGACCCCATTGTGCTAGGTGCTGTACAAACACAGAACTAAAAGACACTCCCTGCCCCCAAAGGGCTTACGTTCTAGCCCCCAAGTTCCTGCCAGCTAAGACTATCAGCCTGTTCTTGACTTCATAGCCTTGGTGGATATTGGATCAGATGTAGTTAACTGTCTCGCAACTGCTAAACAAATATTAAGATTCAGATATTGGTAGATTAGGTATGAATCAGGCTGGCAGGGTTGTACCGTACATTAAAAAACTGTGTCTGAATCATTTTCAAAAAGCCCCAGATTCTTTCTATAGAACTTTGACTCAAGCAGAGCTGGCACTAGGCATAAGCAAACTAAGGCCTTGGCTACACTTGCAGATGTACAGTGCTGTGAGTTAAACCCATCTTCGTACAGCTGAGTAGGGAAAGCACTGCAGCCTGTCCACACTGGCAGCTGCCAGCGCAGTAATGAGCACTAACGTGGCTACATTTGCAGCACTTGCAGCAGTTTTGGGAGCGGTGCATTATGGGCAGGTATCCCACAGAACACCTCTTCCAATTCTGGCGCCGTGGGTTGTGGGAAGGGGGCGTGGGGTATGGTGCATTCTGGGTCCTGTCCCAACGCCCCGTGATGCATCGCTTCACATCCCAGCAATCCCTGTGTTTCCGGCCACATTTGGCGCCATCTTTCAACGGTTTCTTTGTAGCACGATCTGTGCTCCGTTTCGGTCAGCGGGAAAATGGATCCCGACCTGTTGAGCAAAATACTGACGAGTCTCGCCAGCACGTCACGTTTGGCAGTCGAGCTCTTCCTTAAGATCCACAGTGACAGCGAGGAGTCCGACGATGACGATGAAATTGTCACGCGAAACGCGTATGACACAAACTTGCTTGTGGCATTCATGGACATGCTATGCACCGTGGAACGCCGCTTTTGGGCTCGGGAAACCAGCACAGAGTGGTGGGATCACATTGTCATGTAAGTCTGGGATGACGAGTAGTGGGTGCAGAACTTTCAGATGAGAAAAGCTACTTTCATGGGACTGTGTGAGGAGCTCGCCCCCGCCCTGCGGCACAAGGACACGAGATTGAGAGCTGCCCTGACGGTGGAGAAGTGGGTGGCTATTGCAATCTGGAAGCTCGCAACTCCAGACTGCTATCGATCAGTAGCGAACCAGTTTGGAGTGGGAAAGTCGACCGTTGGAATCGTGCTGATGCAAGTTTGCAAGGCCATTAATCGCATCCTGCTCAGAAGAACCGTGACTCCGGGTAACGTGCAGGACATTGTGGCTGGCTTTGAACAAATGGGTTTCCCTAACTGCGGCGGGGCGATAGATGGGACGCATATTCCTATTCTGGCACCACCCCACCTAGCATCCGAGTACATTAATCGGAAGGGGTATTTCTCCATGGTTCTCCAGGCGCTTGTGGATCACCGTGGGAGTTTCATTGACATCAGCGCAGGCTGGCCCGGAAAGGTGCATGACGCACGCATCTTTCGGAACACTGCCCTGTTACGGAAGATGCAGTCCGGGACTTTTTTCCCAGACCAGAAGATCACGGTAGGGGAAATTGAAATGCCCACTGTGATCCTTGGAGACCCCGCGTACCCTTTAATGCCGTGGCTCATGAAACCCTACACAGGGAGCCTTGACACCAGCAAGGAACGGTTCAACTACAGGCTGAGCCGGTGCAGAATGACTGTGGAGTGTGCTTTTGGCCGTTTGAAGGGCCGCTGGTGATCTCTATATGGGAAGCTGGACTTGGCCGAACACAGCATCCCCGCGGTTATATCCGCGTGCTGTACCCTCCATAATATTTGTGAAGGGAAGGGCGAAATGTTCACTCAGGCGTGGACCTCAGAGGTTCAACACCTGGAGGCTGAATTTGCACAGCCAGAGAGCAGGGCTATTAGAGGGGCCCAGCGTGGGGCTGCAAAGATTAGGGATGCCTTGAGGGAGAAATTTGAGGCTGAAAACCACCAGTAATGTGTGCTGCCCTGCACGACCCTGAAGTGAAGTGGTTCCAATGTTATTAGTAATCTGTCTTTGCTAAGCTGATTTGTGTTTGCTCAGCTCACTTGCGTTGCCTGTTTCTTTCCTGGGCTAAGGTATCTTTTTTCCTTATGCAATAATAAAGACTGTTTTCACATCCAAAGAATCCATTTATTACAGAGAAAATACATGTATTAAAAAGAAACACAACTGCTTGTGAGACAGAAAGGGCAAGAGGGTGGTGGGTGGTGTGGGGAAGGGTTCAATCACAGGGTATGGTATGTTCTGCTTTCATACTCGGGCTTCCTGTCTGGAGTGCTGTGCAGTGAGTGCTGCACTTCAGGATGTCTATAATTCGGGATGGGAGTTGAGTGCAGTGGGTAAGGGTCATAGTTTCCAGGGCTGTCTGGTGAAGCTACAGGCGTTGGGGGCATCTGGTGTGGGCGATAAGAACCTGGATGTTGGGTGAAGTGGGCAGGAGGTGACATGGGGGCACAAGGGAAAGTGTTTTGGGACACTGGCTGCAGGGGAGGGCGGGCGCAGTACTGCTCCGCCTGCATGGCGACGAGCGCCTGGATAGAGTCCGCTTGGCGCGCCATGATGCTAATCAGTTCCTTTGTGCTTTCGTGCCAGAGCTGCATGCTTTGCTGCCGGTGCGCTGCGTTTTCCTGGCGGAGCCTGCTTTCACTCTCCCTCCACTACCGAGCCTTTTGATTCTCTTTAAGAGACTGTTTCATAACTTCCTGCAGCATGTCTTCTTTCGTTCTTCTGGGCCTCTTCCTGAGCCTTTGGAGTCTCTCCGCCGGTGATAAGACGGACGGCGGAGATCTCAAGGTTGCATCTTGAAGGCAAAATGCAACATTTAACAGAGGCATCATTGTTTTATGCCAGACAGAGCAATGATTCCCCCACACTTAAGGAGGGCGCACACAGTCTCCAAAACAGCACAATTTTCCCATCCCAAACAGAGCGCACAGAACCCATGGGAGCCCCAAAATGGTGAGTAAGCACAGGGTAAAAGGGGGACTGATTGTTTCACGGATGTACTGTCCGACGGGTTTCTGTGCCTTGGGGAGAGCCAACAGCTGCAGGGGGAACCTACACTGAACACTATCCCCACATTTTCCACCGGAGTTCGTCCTGGAAGATATCTCGCTGCTGAGGGTGTCTGGGGAAGCAAGGGAGGGTCTTCTACTGCAATGCGGCTTCCGCCCTGGCCCATATGCAGCTTGTTTGTGTGCAGCAATGGTCCCCCGCCCCTCGTGGCACAGTGGCACAGACACGTTACCCTGACTGGGACAAGGACCACAGCGGCTCTCCCAATAAACCTCCGCAAGCGCATTGCCCACATTCTGGCTGAGACTTTCAAAGAGATTACAGTGGCCGATTTCTCCGATGTGATAGACCACATCAATGCGCTCTTCCGCATCTAGGCATGCATGCAGCCCAAACCCTCCTTGCCCAAGGACCCCACACCGAAAAAACTCCTTCCCGAAAATAAAAGCTGCTTACCGCGAACCTGCTCTTCTCTTTCTCCCACAACGCGTACCTGCCGCTGCGACTGGCTCCCTTCCTCCTGGCTCGAGAACAGCTCCTGGCTGCATGCACCCAGGGAGTCAGGGGTGTCTCCCCCAGCCACAGCACCCTCACTCCTGTTTTCTTCAACCCCCTCCTCCTCCTCCTCCTCTCCCTCCTCCTCCTCTTCGTCCCGCTCTCCCGTGTCCACGGTGGTGCTCAGAACAGTAGTGGGGTCACCCCCAAGTATTGCATCCAGCTCTTTGTAGAATCGGCAGGTTTTGGGGGGAGCACCCGAGCGGCTGTTTGCCTCATGGGCTTTGCGGTGCGCACTCCGCAGCTCCTTTACTTTTATCCTGCACTGCACGGCGTCCCGGTCATGGCCCCTTTCAATCATGGCCCTTGATATCTGGCTGAAAGTATTGAAATTCCTCCAGCTGGATCGCAGCTGGGACTGGACAGCTTCCTGCCCCCAAACAGCGATGAGGTCCAGCAACTCGGTATTGTGCCATACTGGGGCTCGTCTGGCACGTGGAGGCATGGTTACCTGGAAAGATGTGCTGAGAGCACTCCACGCCTGGCTGAGCAAACAGGAAGGGGATATTTAAAATTCCAAGGGAATTTAAAGGGTTGGAGTGGCGCTTGGTCACCTGAGGCCAGGGCAGTAGAGTTCTAATTGATGACCAGAGTGGCTAGAACAGGCATTGTGGGATACTTCCGAATACTTCTGGAGGCCAATAACAGCGCATTGGGTGGCCACACTGTAGCCGCAGTGCACCAGCAGCAGCGCAACAAACGTTATTCCTCTCGGGGAGGTGGAGTACCTGCAGCGCTGTACCTGAGGAGATGCAGCGCTGCACGTGCCTTGCGAGTGTAGACAGTTAGTGAGTTACAGCGCTGCAGACAGTTTTATCGCGCTGGAACTCGTGAGTGTAGCCAAGGCCTAAGCAATTTCTAAGGCCCTGAACACCCGAAGGGGGGCCGGGGGGGCTCAGGCTTGCCTACAGCAATTCTGGGCCCCAGGGCAGAACAGTCAATGGGTACTCTTCCAGCATGGCCAGAGCTTCCACATGCCCACCCGGCTGCCTTTGCCGTTGCCGGTACCACCCCGTGCATGCCTAGGGGCCCTGCGTCCTGCCCGTGCAATTTAAAAGGGCCCAGGGCTCCTGGGCCCTTTTAAATTGCTCGGGCCCCTGGGCAACTGCCCCCTTTACCCTTTACCCTCCCCATCGGCAGGCCTGGGGGGCCCTATTAATTATTACTATGTGTTGGGGGGTGGGGGGCAAATATTCCTGCTTAGGGTCCGGAATGGGATAGCACCAGCAGTTGCAGGTGGCCTAGAGAAACATATGCGGCATGAAACTAACTGCAAATGGACACAATGCAGAGATTAATGAAGACTGTAAAGTGTTGATTAATTAGGCTGACCAGACAGCAAGTGTGAAAAATCGGGACAGAGGGTGGGGGGTAATAGGAGCCTATATAAGAAAAAGCCTCAAATATCGGGACTGTCCCTATAAAATTGGGACATCTGGTCACCCTATGATTAATTGAATTGATGACCTGGTAAACAAGCTCAGATCAAGATGTTAGATTAGCAGGGGGTTCCCAAAGGCACGGAAGCAGCAATAATCAAGCTGTTATTTGTCAAAATGGATGAATGGTGCTGTGGATGGAATATTTTAAACTTTCCTTATGGTCTGTTTTGGTTCATTATGGGCCTAATTTTGCTCCCAGTGAAATCACTTGCATTTATTTCAATGGAAGCATATTCGGGATATCTGTGTGAGTAGCCCTCCAGGGTATATACAGCTTTGGGAATAAGGAATAAAATGTGAAATGTATAGATAACCATTAATCTAAATACGAGGGTGAAAGAATCTTATATTATTTCATGTTCATCTTGCTATTTGATGGCATTTATTGAATATTACACAAATATCCTGAGATGAAGCATAGAAACTGCCAGCCAGCACAGCAGGGGTTAGAGAGAGCCTTTGGGCCCAGCTAGCCATGTCCCGCTATACCTGCAGCCAGTGCGAGGCCTGGGGGGGGGTGGGGGGAGGAGGCTCTGTTTGGGGCTGACTGGCAAAGAGGTAGGAGCTAGCTGCCTCTCTACCTGAGGGGTAAGAGTATTAGCCTGCTGGTCAAGGCAGCCCAGAGGGAGTAAGCACTGGATCCCAGCCAAGGGAGACTGTGAAGAGGACCTAGGAGCCTGCCCTCCAGTACCGAAGGTAACTGAGTGAGCAAACCCCAGCGCCATTGTGGGGCTTTCCCTCACCACCTTAGAGGTGCCCTGCCTGAAGGAGCCAGGGACTGTGCCCAGGTGCTACCCAAGACTCCAGAGAGGACCCTATGGGAAGCAAGCGGCCCAGCAAATTGTACTAGAGGGGCCATGCCCCACACTGAATGAACTGGTAGCCCAGGGCAGTGGATTTTTTTTTTTACTCCCTGTTGGGAGGGTCTCCTCCCCCACCCCGTTCAGGGGTTGATGTACACAGGGCCCTGGGCGAGGACCTGGTGGAGAGGGAATGCCCACGTGCCCCTATCCCCTTTGGCCTTAAAGACGGAGGGTCCTCAACCAAGCAGGGGGCTGAGAGTCAGGTGCTCTCACCACTAGGCTGCCTGGCCCTCCAAGCTGCCTGTCACACACCCAGTATTGAATAATTTGGGTCTGGAACAGAGTGAGACCAATTATTCATTGAAACTAATATTCATAGGAAAAATAGTCCTTTTTTTCTGCTTGTGAACTGATCCTGATTTCTAAGAGCATATTTCTGGATTATTTGATCAGCTCTGGAACATGCATTGCTTTATTTTGCTAGTGCAAGAAATGGCTGTGCATGTATACAATGTTATCAAGGCACTTTATTTGTCCTAGCAAATTATTGATGTCCTGAAAACTTATTAATCTCCAAACTATCTTTTAAATAAGAAGGCTTTCAACCCTAACTACCAAGTTTTCATAACCAAAAACTTGCTCATTCACCTTGGAGTTTTCTTTCATTGACATCATTACAAGATCTTTCTTAAAGTGTGGTGCCCAAAACTGGCTTCATCTGGAGCACAGTTTTGGGCACAACACTTTAAGAAAGGTTGACAAATTGTAAATAGTCCAGAGGTAAGCAACAAAAATGATAAAAGTATTAGAAAACATGACCTATGAGGAAAAGTTGAAAAGACGGAGTGGGGGTGTCATGGAGTGTGGGGGAGTCAGGCCCTGCACCCCTCTTCCTGGGATTCACTGTGACGCTCAGCCAGCCAGTAGAACAGAAGGTTTATTGGGGATGCCAGGAACACAGTCCAAACAGAGCTAGTCAGTACAAACAGGACCCCTCAGTCGGGCCCTTCTGGGGGGCAGGGAGCTTAGACCCCAGCCTTGGGGCTCCCTGCATTTCACCACCCAGCTCCAAACTGAAACCAACCAGACAAACCCTCCAGCAGGCTCTCTTCCCCTCCCCCGGGGCCCCTCCTCTAGCCTTTGTCCGTTCTCCCAGCCAAAGGTGTCACCTCCCCACCCTCCTCCTGGCTCATGTTACAGCCTCAGGTAAAGTCTCCCATTCCCAATGCAGCAGGTCCCAGTGACCCTCCCCCGCATGCCTCCCAGGTCAGATCCACCTTGCTCCCTACTCCGTCACAGGGTGGGACATTATATGTCTTCAAATATGGTAAGGGATGTTATAAAGAAGATGGTGATCAATTGTTCTCCATGTCTACCAATGGTAGGACAAGACATAATGGGCTTAATCTGCAGCAAGGGAGATTTAGGTTACATATTAGGAAAAAATTTCTAACTATAAGGATAGTTAAGTACCGCAGCAGGTTATCTAAGGAGGTTGTGGAATCCCTGTCACTGAAGGTTTTTAAAAACAGGTTAGACAAACATCTGTAAGGTCTGGTCTTATAGGTATACTTGGTCCTACCGCAGTACAGACCTTTTGAGATCCCTTCCAGCCCTAGATATTGATGATTATCTTGCTGTTTGTTTAAAGAGAAGAAATTCTCCAAACTTTTAGAACCCCTCTCTTTCTTGAGCATCACAAAATTCTAACACTGTCAGACATGCCAGTTAATAAAAACAATTGAACTCTCCCTTGAATATCAAAACCAAATGTATGCTTGCAGGATCATTCCAAAGCTTAGTCGCGCTGAGTCCCATCTATATCGAACGACTTCTCTCCTGGGTGCCTAAAGTTAGACTTCCAAAGCCATATTTAGGCACTGAAATAGGTAATCTGGTTTTGCAAGGTGCACAGCACCCAGCAGTTTCCATTGAAATCCAAGGAAAGTGCTAGGGGCTCTGCTCTTTTGAAAATCAGGCTACCTATTTACCAGGCACCCATTTAACTTCAGGCACCCATGTTTTTAACTCTTGGGCTCCTTAGTCCAATAGTCCACATAACCATATCTTCTTGTTAAGATAATGCTGAACGTACGTCTACACTGAGCCATGTTTATACTTACAAGCATACAGCAGCACAATGCAGCTGTGCTGCTGTAAGAGCACTCATTACTCCTGGGGGAATTCTATGCCACTGCAGTGCCGCAGAAAAATGCCCCCTTGCAGCAGATTCTCTTTACTTTCCACAGAAAATGGTTTCTGTGGGAAAGCAAAGAGAAGCTGCACCAGTGCTCACTCACCGCTCCCCGGCAGCTCAGACAAGTCTGTTCGGGCAGCTTGGGGGGAGGGTCTGGTGATGCCCCGGCCATCCAGGGATGCTGGTCCCAGCTGGGTGCGGGTGGGGAGGAGGAGGACGGAGATAGAGATGGCCCCCACCCCACCCCACTGAGCCAAACCCCCTGCATTGGGAGCCCCCCACACCTGGACTCGCACCCCACTGAGCCCTTACCAGCTGCACCCTGACCCCTCACCCCACTAAGCCCCACTCACACTGAGCCCCAACCACCTGGGGCCAAGACTTTTAAGTGACTAGTGATTTTGCTGCCCAACTTGGGATACCTTTAAAGGGCCTGATTTTCAGAAAGTGCTGGGCATCCACCTTCTGAAAATCAGAGTCCTCTAAGATGGCCGTTGGACACCTAAAATCAGAAGTCACATTTGAAAATCTTGTCTGGAGATGTGAAAGCCCTTTGTTATGCCAGATAGTATAAGGGAAACATTATCATGCATATTAAAAAAAGAAATGTCTTGACCTAGGGAGAAATCAAATTATAGTCTTCAACAATATGTTAGACTCTAAAGTTAAACTAGTTACAAAGGATGTCTAACCGCAAAGGAACATACTAATGGTAATTTTTTAGTTCTGCTTATTTCATTCTTCCACTTCTAGAAGTTGAGAGGCTGGAAGAATGAGGAATTCTCTAGTCAGTACCAGAAGGAAATCTGCTTTCCTTGCAGAATGTAAATATGAAGTCTGCAAGGCTTTTAGATGAATTCCATACCTGATTTATTACTGTTGTATCAGTTGCATCCTTATTTATGACTGTGTAGTGTGTGCACTTTCTGGTGTTCTTTATACAGTGGATACTCCAGAGATCTCTTTCAAAGGCTTTTTTTTAAAACTACCAATAAGTTTATTTTGTTTGCTTTCACAATAACTGGCCCAAGTCCATCACAGTCTAGTGGACCTTTGACACTAAAAAAATGAAACTGTTCAAGGTTTTGAATGGTGATTACTCAGATTAAAATGTGAATCCAGTTACCCACAAGTTTTGAGGAACTTCACATTCGGATGTACATTTCATAACTTGGGTCCACCTACAATACATAAGTATTGTGGCAAATTGCCGGCACTACTATGATGGGTCCCGCACTTTCTCTTCTTGTGGGGGGGTTTCAGGGTGACATTTCTTGCCCCTGAACTGGGGTAACAGCTATCCTACTAGTATCCCAGGGAAGGGGAGTGGAGAGGGAGGGACCCAGGCCTGCCCTCTACTCCGGGTCCCAGCCCAGGGGTCCTATGATAGCAGGTGAACCACTTGTACCAGTGATTCTTTCCCCTGGGCTACTTCCCTCTCCTGACCTTCAGCTTGTGGGGCTTCCTGCCTTCCCTCTGCACAAGCCAGGTGTCCCTTTACCTAGGATCTTGGTCTTCCTAGCCTGCTGCAGCACTTCTCAAAACTCTCCTCCGCTTTCCTTCGAACTGCTCTTTGTTCCACCACCAATCCACTCTGCTTCACTCCTCCAAACTGCTCTCTGCTCCACCACCAAACCACTCTGATTCAGCTCCTCCAAACTGCTTTCTGCTCCACCACCAAACCACTCTGCTCCAACTCCTCCTCACTCTGCTCCAGCTCCTCCTCTGGCTGATTGAAGCAGGGGGATTTTATCAGGTGACTGGCTTCAGGTGCTCTAATTGGTTTCAGGTGCTTTTAATTAATCTACAGGGAATAAGGCTTCTCCTCATCCTAGATCACTCTCCTGCTGCCTTCTGGCCATGCTGTATCACAGTATCCATACTACCTACGGGTTCTGCCTCAGTGCCAGGGGATGGATTAGGTGACCTCTCGTGATCCCTTCGAGACGTACATTTCCATGACTCCGTGAATTTTGAAATACTTAATGTTACAACTACACAATCCACACATTAACATGACTGAACAATTAGGTTGCACAGGTAAGCGCTGAACCATCAGGAAATGCCCAAATTAAGGTAATTTTCATTTTCTCCCTTGTTGTACTCTTTTTTAACCATACTCTAAGGGCTCATCCTCACTAGACTTTTGTACCTAATGTAAATTGATTGCCAATTAACTCTAGGTACTTAATACACTTGTAAAGGCTAGTGTGGACACTCTCCCCATGTTTGTTCTTTAGCCTTTCCTGTTCACTAGTATAAAGAACATGTAGGGAGTGTCCACACTAGCCTTTACACACGTGCTTTACTACTTCAGGTTAATTGATTGACAATTTGTATGTCTTCACTGGGGGGAAAAATGCTGTTTTTATATCCATAGCATTCTCAACATAAAATCCTGGTGGAGACAAGGCGGCACTAACTTTTTACCTCAGTGTAGGTTGTTGAAATCAGCCCCCCTTAACATCAACAAGATAAATAGAGGTAAAAACTATAGCACCTTGTCTCTACTAGGTTTATTTGGTGATATTATCTTAATGTTAATACACATTTCTTTCAATGACAACCACGCCACATGGTATAGATGTATGGCTTATAGCTAGAAGGCCTAGAGGGATGGAGTTCCCGGGAGTCCTGTGTAGGTGAGAAGGGGAGGAGACAGCTCTGTGAATACCATTTCCATAATTATTTACCCACAGTTCCAGGTAGGATATTTATTTGTGTCTGAGTATAAGGGCAATAATAAATCATTTCCTTATCAATACTTACAAAGGAGACATAGAAATTGTGTTGAAAATGCCCCGAGTGCAAGGACACCCTAACTCTATCAGAATTAGATTTCAGTGGGGTAGTGAAGCTTGAGCACGGAAAGAGGAGATGGAAAGAGCTCTTTCGAGTGTGAGGTGCCTGACCCCAAGAAGCAGGCAGTCTCCCTAGGGCTTCTGTGTACCCCTCGGTTCCTTAACTGAGGATCCTGCAACCTAAGGGGAGAATCTGTGGATTCCAGACTGGCAGCGGTGTGGGGTGGATTTCCTGGCTGGACTAGCTGAGCAGACTTCTCAGTTATTCACACCAGGGAGAGGGAGGTGGAACCATTAATATATAGAGGTTGGATCTACTGCAGGAATAGGAGCCTCCCTGGGGACAGCTTCAATCCTGGCAGCAGAAGGAAAGAAAAGAAAGATAAGAGTGTGTAGTGGAGAGAGGAGGGGCAGAAGAAGGATGGAAGGAGGCATGCTTTGGGGGATGAAAAGGTAATGGGTGAGCCGTGTAAGCATAGTGGGAAGACATATAGGATGTAGGGAACACGGTGGAGGCCTATGTAGTAGGACCATGTGAGGTAGAAGGGAGCAACTCTTTTTTGAGGGATGGATTTTCTGGATAATATAATACTGTCAAAGGGTTTCATGTGTGTTCTGCAAATTTTAGATTGCTTTTCTTTGCCTTATGCCTTTCATTCTTCCTAGGAAGAAATTTCAGCTAAAAGGCACAACCCTCTGGCAGCCCTCAAACACTTGGCTTGTCGGGGGGAATTGTCCCTGGGAACTTTCACCCTGTGGTGAGAACTCTACAGACAAGGGGACAGACACACGGATTAAGGACATGAGCCTCCACAGTACTACATTCACTCTGTTCTCATTACAGTCAGGGGCAGCTCTACGATTTGTGCCGCCCCAAGCACGGCAGTCAGGCGGCAGTCAGGCAGCGTTTCTGCGGGAGGTCGCCAGTCCCGCGGATTCGGCGGCATTTCTGCGGGCGCTCCGCCGGTCCTGCGCTGTTGGTGGACCCGCCACCGAATTGCCGCTGAATCCGCGGGACCGGCTTCCCGTCCCAGGCACGCGCTTTCTGCGCTGGTGCATGGAGCCGGCTGTGATTACAGTCAATGGGAGCTGAGGGTGTCTGGCACTGTGCAGGGCCAGGTCCTACGTGACTTGTCCAAGCTCAAACAGGAAACCAGGAGCCCTGCCAGGAGCAGAATACAGGTCTCCGCACTTTACATTCCATGCCTCAAAATCACACCACCATACTTCCTTCCTGATCATGCTAATGCAGTGTTAAAGTTGTACAGTTAAAAAACCACAGTGAGGCCCTGATCCTGCAAAGACTTTTGCACAGGCTTAATTTTACACCCATTGAAGTCAATGGCATTACAGTGCATAAAGTTAAGCACATATAAAAGTCTTTGCAGGATTGGGAACTAAGGAAGGAAATGGAAAACTCAAGGTTCCAACAGCACCCTTCAGTTGGCCACTTTGTACATCTGTACTCTTCTCTCATCCCAGTCTTCTTCTAAAATATGGTGCTTATATATATAGTGTGTCTTCCCCTTGCAGCTGGCTGTGCCATTGTACAATACCTCATGGGAAGATACAACTCTCAGATAAGAGTTTTTGTTGACTAAAGTTCTAGGGAAAAAAATCAAGATTTCACTGTATCAAGAACAAAAATTACAGAATGTGTCACATGGCCATAGTAATGTTGCTGCTGGGAAAAGCTATTGTATTTTGATTTTTTTTTTAAATATGAACTCTGCTAACTTAATAGTGCATTAATGCAGTTTTTGCAGGCAGTATGTAGAGATAGCAAGAGAGTCCCCTCCAAAAAAGGTTAAAGATCCATCAAAAACATAAAAACCAGGCTTCTGAAATTCTGCCGTCAAATGTATTTGATAGTAATTTAGGCTCTGGTTCAGCAAGGTATTTAAGTATGTATGTGAATAGTTCCATTGACATCAATGAGACTGCTCATGCGCTTAAAGTTAGGCATATGATTACGTACTTTGCTGAATCATGACAAAGGTCATTTATGGCTTTTATATGTCCATCCATCTCTATCTGGACCAAATTGAATCCTGGTGTGTAGTGAGTACTCTCTCAGTGAAGTCAGTCCTAGTTGCATCCACTTTATGCCAGGTCTGAATTTCCCTCTGAGTGTCAGTTTTCTCCTAAAAATTCCATAGAAGTCAAATAGAAGTGGCAACTGACTTAAATTAACAGAATGGCCTGAAACTTTCTTATGAATTTGTTAAGCCAGACTTGAGATGTAGGCCGAGCGTTGCTGATCCTTTGGGGATTTCTGACTGTTACTGCGAATCATATTGAAACATGGATATTGTCATAAATGCTCACTTCATTTTGTGAAATCCTTTGCTTGTGAGCACAGACTTTGATGGCTTGCAGTGCCTCTACACCAAGAGAGGAAATTTCAAGACCAATTTTAGCTAATTCAGTGGCCATGATTATATGCAGCTGTCACAATTCTGCACCTGTAGAATCCACTGTCAAGTGCCAAATTCCAGAAGTCATGACTTTTCATAGCTCCGGAGCCATAGCGCTACTAGCCATTAGATTTGTTTTAACTCTTCCAGTGCAGTTGAATCTGCAATATAGGCTCAGATAGTCACAAATCTTTTAAAAATTGTGAAGACCGGGGAAACGTTCCAAGGTGCAGCTCACTCAGCACATCAGCATATAAAAAATGCTTGTGTGGTAAACCCAAGGGAGTGGGGCATTGGTTTCTCATTACAGCATGCTTTTAAGTCAGTAAATGACATTAATGAGGACTGAGGCACATTGACAAGACTCAAGAGGGGAACCTGCATACCACTGCCTTTTCTGTATCTGTTCTGCGGCTAAATAGAAATTAGCAGGACTTTTCTTTTGGCAACTTTTGTATGAGCTAAATTCACTGTAAAAGAAATTCTATCACCTGAGATGTCATGGACTGGTAAAAGACCATTTTGCTGGGCTAGAGGATGTGAACCTGTGGACCACTGGTGATCTAAAGAGCACTTGCTAGTGATCCTTGGAAAGCTGACTGATAACTTGGTACTGGCCCCTCCTCATTTCCAGCTACTATATCTCATTAGAAGAATCTAAAGTTATATTAAATGCTTTTATTTTTCCATATAAGCAACTGCTGTAGTTGTCAGGGGGATGTTTTGCATTCATTGATGGATAGGAAGCTGGTCCTTGGAATGAATCATGACTAGGAGGGAGGTGACTCATGCGAGTGACTCTACTAAGATGTGGTTCGTGCAGAGAAAAAGCCCCACTGTGCCATGCAATTAAAAATGTCAAGAAAAAAGTACACTGGATTAGTAGAAGGGCTAGATGACCTGGTTCCTTTCTTGGGAGACAGCAAAAAGGCTCTCCCTCAGAAAGTTGCAGAAACAATGGCTGAACTGATTACTGATGTTCTAACAGAATCCAAAGTCCTTTACCTCTGGTGTTGTTTAGTTGAGCTGGTTTCCTGTTGACCTCATCCGCTGTTGCCACCAACATTATTCACCAACTGAAATCAGAGTAGCATCTCTTTGAATATTTCCATGCGCATCCTCCATACAAAAAGGTATGAACTTCAAAATATCGGCCATCTCCTCTAGTAGCAGAAGAATAAGTGTAATTCCCTGATAATTAGCTGACACTGAAACCATGACACATCTTTTTCTAACGTGATGCAATGAGATGCATGTAGTTATTAGTAAGGTAATATGTAGCACAGGGATCGGCAACCTTTGGCACGCAGCCCGCCAGGGTAAGCCTCCTGGCGGGCAGGGCCAGTTTGTTTACCTGCCGCGTCCGCAGGTTCGGCCAATCGCAGCTTCCACTGGCTGCGGTTCACCACTCCAGGCCAATGGGGGCTACGAGAAGTGGCAGCCAGCACATCCCTCGGCCCACCCTGCTTCCCCTCATCCCCATTGGCCTGGAGCGGCGAACTGTGGCCAGTGGGAGCTGAGATCAGCCGAACCTGCCGTTGTGGCAGGTAAACAAACCGGCCCGGCCCACCAGGGGGCTTACCCTGGCGGGCCGCGGGCCAAAGGTTGCCGATCCCTGATGTAGCACCTTCCATATACAATAAATCTTATAAGGCACAAGTGTGATGTCACATTCAGGAATGGAGACATTCACCTCTCAAAGCCCAGCTGCTTTGGACCCAATTGATACAGGGGTAATTTTAAGACTGCTGCTAAACCAGCTGCTGTAGCTGCAGTTTGAAGCAGAAGGGATCAGGACAAAAGGAAAGGAAAGGTCGGAGAGGAGCTAAACAGAAGGGAAAGGAGATGGGGAGAGGCAAGATGAGTCAAGACAGAAGGGAATGAAAGGAAGGAAGTGTAAAATGTGGGGAACTCTAAGAACAAAGTGCTGTACATAACATCAATAATAGACAAGTTGTGAGTTATGAATCTGAAATTCCATTGGGAGGTTCGAGTGGCTCAAGCTTCACTCTCATAGTTAATGACATTACCTGAAACTTTTGATGGAATTATCGCCCCGTAATTTACAGTGGCTCATAATTTATTCCTCATATAAATTGGGTCAAGGACTTTCAGTGATATTGTAAATCACAGAAGCATCACTCAAGCTATAAAATCAGAATCTTGATATTAGTTTATCATTGGACAAGCTACCCCCATGCATTATTTTTGAGACCATATGGAGAAAATGAAAGCTTGTGCTTAATTGTTAGATGTAATTGTTAACATATGAATCTCATTTATAAATTCCTTTGTATGTGAATGTTGCGCTTATGCCTCAAGATGGCTCCCTGCTTATTGGATCAATGAACAGGTTCGTTAAAAAAAGGTTTTGCCAGAGTTGTGATTGTACACTGCATATTATAACAAATTCTGGGAATCTCATGATGTGATTGTGTATCCCAATGTGATGGGATGTCCATCGCAAACAAAGCCCAAAGGGGCTAAGGTGGCCAGATGGGCCAATTAACTGCATAGGCTACACCTGGAGGAGCTAGGGAGCAACGAGGATCAATTAAAGAGGAAGCTCAGCTGGAAAAGAACAGGAGGAGCCTGTATAAAGCCTAGTAGCTGAGAGTAGAAGTGGTTTACAGAGATGGACGGACGCACGCATGCTACTCTCAGACTGAGCGAAGGCAAGGTAGGTAGTAGTCCGGGATACAGCAGTAAGGGACAGGACTGTGCAGATCTTGACTGCTGGTTGTAGGGTCCCTGGGCTGGAACCCAGTGTAGAAAGTGAGCCTGAGTTCCCCAACTAGCCACTGGGGAAGTGGCACCATTAAAGGGCAGTGAAAGAGAACACTGCAAAGGGCAGTCCTGAGAGACTTTGTGCATGTGATTACTGTGGAAGGTGAGGACCACTGTGACTTGCCCAGAAAGCTAAGCCACAAAGATGAGGTGCAGCACCTCCTGAGGAACAAGAGAGGGGCTGCAAAGCAAGAGAGTGAGATAACAGGCCAAGGGCTGGCTCCAGGCACTAGCACAGCAAGTGCGTGCCTGGGGCGGCAAGCTGCAGGGGGTGGCAGGCCGCTAGCTCCGAGGGCGGCAGTCAGGCAGCCGTCGGTGGCGTTTCTGCGGGAGGTCCGCCGGTCCCGCGGATTCGGCGGCAGAAACGCTGCTGGCGGCTGCCTCACTGCCGTGCTTGGGGCGGCACAAAAGATAGAGCCACCCCTGCCCAGAGCAGCCAGGAGGAGGTGCCACCTAGTGGTGAGTAGAGGCCCTCTGACACCCAGCCAAATATAGTATTTACACATCACAGGTACAAAGGATATCCAGGTTTCTTCTAATCAGAGACTGGCAGCCATGAGCTCAGGCAGTAAATCAGTGTTGGGAATGGTTCAGTGGATATTTCATATGTCCCTGAGCTGAATCAATAGCAGCTTGCTTGCCACATCTCTAGTGCTGTCCTCTCTAAAGTCACTGATGTGCTTAATTGACCTTAACTATTAGAATATATCCAGCAGAAATGAAAAAGGCTTTATTCTGTGAGGAAAATCTGATATGCCCTTTTCTATAGTCCTAAGGCCTTCAATACATGTGTTGTGCGATTAATGTAAAATTCCCCACTAGTCATTGAACTACTTATGAAGTATTTCCTAGGAATTGTATTTCTCCATCCCTCTTTATCTTAAAATAAATACACTAGACCTGATTCTCCTTCATCTTACATTTGTTTTACACAGAGGTAACTCCATTCGCTTCAGTAGTTACACCAGTGTAAGTGAAAGGAGAACTAACTCCATTGTGTGTAGCACCTGTTTATCTGTTTAAGTAAAATTAGATGATTGTAACAATGCTGCACAGAGAGCCGTAAGTGTTAAAGTCGTCTTTATCTCTTCTTCCCCTTCCCCTTCCCCCCCCCCGCCCCCCAAATAAGGTCCATCCATGCAGCAGCACAGAGTTCCCCACACCATCCTGATAAAATACCTCATCTCTGACTTGGAGGGACCACTTAAAGTGAGAGCAAGAGTTCAACATCCATAACTACTCAATCCTTGGCCTCTGGGACTGTTAACAGCAACATGTGTTCATTCTGGTTTTGTGAGGTGGACATTTAGGACCTGATCCAAAGCCTAATGAACTAATGGGGATCTTTCCCAATATTTCAGATCAGACTGTTATCCAGTAGGAACAGAGACCATCAACTCATTTGATACACCCACCTGTAAGGCAGATTCCCTTCGTGACTGGGCTGCGGAATTAAAGAGCTCCTTTGTTCCCAATCTGCCTCAACTCGTTGCACCTGTGAAGCTTGTCCAGACTGGAGATGGGTAGGTCCTTAAAAGGGAGGATTCCCACTTAGTGCAGGAAAAGTAGCAGAAGTGTAACCCAGAGCTCCCCAACTCCTGGAAGTGCGGTTGCTGACTGGGGAAACAGTTTGAGGGACGTGGCTAGCCCTCTCGGATAGGAGAAGGCCTAGTACTTTTCCCATTAGCTTCCTGGAGGAAATCTTTTTGTGGAAGCATGCAGACTTATTTTGTTTGGTCTACTTTAACTCCCCATGTAAGGGGCAGACATCCTGAATAGCATAGCTGTAGGGCTGTGTCTGGACTCAGACAGAAGCAGTACCCTCTTTCTCCCCAAGGGGGTGTTAGAGAGGTATAGCCTACTACACTACCACAGTATGGTAGTAACTTTTGATCACTGCCAACCTAGATTAGATTTGAACCTGTAATCTAGTAGTGAAAAGGTCCCTGTTTCATTACTGATCCCCTAAACTATCTCGTTCCTGTACAAGTGAACTTTCAGACAAAGTTGCGATCAGCTTAGCTTGCTAACCCAGCTTCTAAAACAAATTAAACCAGATGCTTCAAGAATCAGCTATGTCACATACCTGTGTCTTGTTACTGGAGATTTTTAAAACTGATAATCCTATGGCTGCAGATTTCAGTGAACACAAAGTTATTTTTGCTTAGTATTGTTAGCCTCTTAAATGTGTTGTTCGAGACGGTCTTGTGAGAAAGCTGATGGACATTCTATGTGAGATCCATAAAGCAAATGCTCTATCACACACTTCAAGTGACGAGGGAGTTGCAGCAAGGAAAGCTTTGCTCATTTGTATTTCTGAGCGGTATAATGCTACCATTTCTGGCCTGATAATAAGGTATAATCATGGCATTTTCAATGGCTGTTTTATCAGGGTAAGCATAGAGACCAACTGCAAGAGATCCTGTGGGATTATCATATTACAAACACATAAAACCACTGGTGCTGCTCTAGCAGCATTCAGATTTTGCAGTAAAGTACCATATAGATTGGCTAGTGCTGAGGTCAAAGTAATCTGGGCAAAAAAAAATGCCTTACAAAAGAGAGACAATATTCCCTTTGTTGGTCTGTTCCTCAAAATGCAAGCGATCCAATCTCGGTACTGTTTCCTGCTGGCATTAGCCTTCAAAAAATCAATTCTGCCTTTGTGAATTTTTTAGAGGTTGTGCAAGCATTAAAAAGGAAACCTCTGTCCATAGATCTAATGTAGTAGGGACAAAAGACTTAAATGGCTGTGGGGGAGGGTGGCAGTGGAAGAGGTCTGAGCATCCTAAACATCCCCCACATTGTAGAGTTTGGGTAATTTGAGGTCACCTAAAAAAACAAGCCAGTTATGACTCTTTTTTTAAGCAGTGGAGATCTTTTAATTACTAAATACAAATGAAGTGCAACTATGGGGGCAATGAGCTGAGATCTGCTCTTGGAGATGAATCCCGTCTCTTCCTCTGCAAGCTTAGTTGGCCTCTTTGCAGTGGAACCGCATTGCTCCATTGTGCAAGCTCTGGGGAGGGCCCCTGGATCAGGAGCGGCTCTAACAATTTTGCCGCCCCAAGCAGTCGCCACCGAATTGCCACTGCGGCAGGCGAGAATGGGGCGGCAGTCCAAATCCCGCGGCGGCAATTCGGCGGTGGGAAGAGCGGCGGACCTACCGCCAAATTGCCGCGGCGGCAGGCGAGAATGGCAGGGCCGCCCAGAGGATTCAGGGGACCTGGGGGGAAACCAGGATTCAGGGGCCCCTCCGAAAGCCCCTCTGCTGGGGCCCTGCCCCCGATGCAGGCAGACATAGCGGGGCCCCGCCCCTAACGCAGGAAGTCCAAATTGCCACCGCAGGACTCGGACTGCCGCCCCATTCTCGATGCTGCCCCAAGCACTAGCTTGGAAAGCTGGTGGCTGGAGCCGGCCCTGCTCTGGATGCAGAAGGCCAGGCACAGGTGTGCCCCCAGTGTACAGCAGAATGCCCTGCTCTGCCGAAGATCCCTAAACTGCAGCACAGGGGACAGAGCATAGGCAGGCCGCAAGAAGAGGCAAAAGAATGCAAATAACTGAGCAAATACATGATGGGAGTTGTGTTAAAGAGCATTTGGAGGCCACTAGACTGAAGTAGCCTCTCTGAAGCAACTCTACAATCACTTCATAGCCTAATCTGGGGATACTTCCACACTGCCCATCTTGCCCAGTGTATGGCCCAACTACTCAAGGTGGACTCTGGATTTATCCCATACATAAATGTAATTAAGACGTAATAGAGTAATTTCATTACAGCTATTGGACTTACTACTGATTAACTCAGATCAGTGTAAGTGTCTCTCAAAAATGCCCTGACCTATGTTACTAATATTACGTGAAAGGCTTTTAAAACTGAAATTTTATCATGTATGCGGTTTGGATGGTTTTGCATGTCATTCAGCTTGGACAATGAAGCCAGACTGTTCGGTTTTCTGGTTCTCGATATTAATTATGCAATGCCTGAAAATATACTCTCTCTCCAGAACAACAGAAACAAGGCAAGCTCTTACAGTCAGTGGCCCCAGTCTTGCCAAGACTTACACAATCTCCTTTTCAATATATGGCTTTGGTGAGCTATACAGATGCATAAGGGTGAGCATGTGTTTGTCTCAGCAGAATGGGTGCCTAATTTATGGCTCCCATCCTGCAGTTGCATCTGTACAAGTAAACCCCTGCATCCAGGCAGACCCCATTGACTTCAGCATGGCTCTCCACAGTTGCAGCGGTCTACCCATGTGGGTACAGAGCCATGATGCCTATGAGTGACAGTAACACATAATAGGAGGACATATGGTGAGGAAGGACAAAGGTTAAAGCACTGGGGTGATACAGCTACATCGACTTGAATATAAGCAGACCCTGAAGGACTTTTTCAATATAAATAGCTCACTTGATGCATAAGCCTAATATCGTTCCCAGCACCCAAGGGATTGCTTAAACTTTTAAAAAGTTGAAATGAATTAAAACCAAAACCTCATTTCTCGCTTAAAATGCTGTAACCCACTTTTATTTTTTTACAAAGGCTAAGTTTGGGGACCTGTCTTTTTAAAATTATTTACAAATAGCCAGTTATGGATTTTTTTTTTTTTTACCTATTGCATCTACAGCCATAGATACAATTAAAACACATGCCTTGATTTAAGATGAATTTATTATTAGTCTCCAAGATTGGATCACAGACCTGCTAAGACCAAGCCAAAACAATTAAATACATGGGAGAAGACAAAATGACTAGTCTGACCCTAAAATGCCCTAATAGGGACAATTCTTTATTATCCTTATAGGTGAGAAAGTAAAAAAGCAATTATAAATGTGATGCTGAGGAGCCCAAAGGCAGGAAAGTAACATGCATTACAAATAAACTGTCACCAATGTTAATAGCACGTATTAGAATAGTTCCAATTGCTAGAAGGTCACAATGACCTCTGAGTTTAAAGACCAAAAATGGCGTCTTTTAGTGCAACATCTGCCATCCTCGTCTCCACAGAGAGACCCATATACAGCCATGTAACCTGAGTTCAATGTAAGGGCAAATTGTATAAATCTAAATAAGGAAAAGTAACACTGAAAACAACAGCACTAACGCCCTTTATTGTAGCCCTTGTTATAAGCTAAACAGCTCAAAGGCAAACACAAAAGCAAAGTGCAAAGAGAAATTACAGTTGCTGGATTGCAAAGAAAGATTCTTTGAAAATAGGCTCAATTCAGGCTAAACAATTTAGCCAGATTGACTCCTCTCAGCCCTGTGAGTCTGACACCTCTGAGTTGGGATCAATTAAGTTCAGAGTCACCAGATGGCGGCTGACAAATTCAATCACTGCTTCTAGGGATAAAATGTGGTACTGACCTCTTAATATGAATGGGTGTGAAAAGGGCATGCTTCCATTTCAGCTACTCTAGCCTCTAAGTGATTGTCTCCTTTTATAAAACCATGCCAGTAGGTGAATCACCTGGACAGATGATTAAAGCATCTCTAAAGATTCCTCAATAACTTGAGAATTTTGTAAACTCAAGGGTGTAACCAATCATGACAGATTTCAGTTTAATCTGACACCTTGTTTACACAGAGAAAATAGAAGGGCTTCACTGATTCTAGAAATATTGGCTCAGAATTGTCCTAAACCACAAGTACTTCAGTCATCTAGTGAGTCAAAATCTCCTGAGTTGCTACTATTACAGGAACAACAAGCTCTACAAACCTGATTTAGCACAGTCTGTTCTCAACTGCATCCAACTTAAACTTCTGATGTTCCTTTATTTTTTCTGAGAAGATTATACTGTTTCCCAGAAAATATTTAAAAGGAGCAAACCTTCTACCCATCAGTGTGAGCTTGAATTTAGCTGGAGCGTCACCTAGAATTTAAGCAAAACTGAGCTACAATGTGCTATGTTGCATCTAAGCTATGAAAAAGGTCAAGTTTAGGTTGGGTTTAGCTACCTCATGTTAGCTAAAACTGTTCTAAACTTAACTACTTTTCCTAGTCAAGACAAAGCCTTAGGTTTGTTTAGCTGACCAAGAGAGATTGATGTTTGCTAGCATATGTTAGCTAACCCTGACCTAACTTTGACCTCTTTGCTTAGTTTCCTCTAGTCTAGACAAAGCCTTAGATTGACTCTGCAGATCAGGATGGAGGCAAGGTATTCTGGGAAACAGCCTATATTGTACCTGTTCTCTGGATGGATAAATAAAGGGCTTCATTCTCCAGCGTTTTCACTCTGGTACCTTTCATTAGCACTAAATTCACATGAACATGTTTTTAAAAGGACATTAAGAAAAAAATTCTTAAAGGTGTCCATTAAAATCCACAATCTATCATACATCCACAATCCACAACCATATCATGTACAGAACTACCTCTTCCAGCATCTACTAATGGCTGCCTCCAGATGGTAGCTGCTCAAAAACTACATTCAGTGTGGTATTTTGTATATCCTGCAATAAGCATCCAAACAATAGTATCAAAAGCAAAATAAAACAGAGTTCCCCCTGTGGCCCATCATCTTGCTATTCAAGTTAACCTGGGAATAAAAAGGATATTTATAGATGACAAATTCTTAACACCTGGCCAGTGGCTGAATAGACACTTCCAAGGAAAGTCCATCGTTTTGGGAAATGGTGTTTGCAGTTCATTATTTGCAACATGTCTCTTATCTGAGGCAGCACTGAGCCATGGTGCTCTATGATACTGGAAGTGTGGTGCTCTGGATCAGATGCAAGTTGGAGGTATTAACCCAGCTGTGGTTATTGTTAATCTCTAGTATCATAGAACCCATGGGACCCTTGTTATGGGCCAGCACACATGCCATTGTACTATCACCATAGTAAAGATATCAGGTTTTAGAGTGTTGGCAAAATTCTAATTTAGGTCATTTCCTTCTGTCTGACTCAATTCTGCTGGGAGTTTCAAACGGATATGTTGTCTTTCACTTCCTCTGTTTACCTAAGAGGTTGCTTTCTGCTTTTAAAGCTGTTGAACCCAGAGGGTTCAGATGTCCTGATTAGGTTTAGATATTGTAGATTCTATAGAGAGCAAGTTGGGATCCTTCTGCATGAAACTCACTGGGTAACTGTCAAAGATTTGAAAAGCCTGCAATGGAAATACTTACCAGCATATTAACCGAAGAGTAAAATCAAATAAATCCCACAATGGTATATACAAACTTCTGTCCAGAACCACAAGCAGATCCTCACAGTTGTGGGAACTCTGAAGTGTTCAAAAACCCAAAAATCTTTGGCAGGTTAGTGTGCACTTATTGTTGTTAGCCAGAGCCTCATGGGCTCCCACACCCACACAGTAACATTCACCACTGGTATAAGCAAATTGCACTCCAACGCAATAGAGCTTTCCTGCTTCATCTGTGAACTGCGCCCATAGTCTCAATATTCTTGACATGCATGTGACTTGGCGCAGCCAGACTAACATCAGTTGTCTATGGGGGAGACTTTCAAAGGTACAAATGGCAGTCCTGTAACTCCCATTGAAAGTCAATGGGAACTAGGGGCCTAACTGCCATGTGTGCCTTTGGAAATCTCAATTTTTTTTGCTATTACATTTCCTACCTATAAAAAATCCCATGAGTATTCTCTGCAGAATTGCTCTCCTCTGTTTTTCCAGCCAAGACTCAAAATACCACCTACAGTTTATTGCTCCAAACTATTAAAATCCCATAATCTTTGCAGAAGCATAAAATAGATGCTGCTGGGTGTTGGTGTTAGAGGAATGGCGAGTCCTGGAGGGAGCACAAGGTGTATGAAAAGTCTAGGCCAATACATACTACAACAATGGCTTTCTTCATATTCATAACCTCTCCAACCAGCTGGGAACAGAAATTCTTCAGCATCCCAGTTTAGACTCTACTTGGTTCTTGATTGCCATTAATGTTGCACAGACAAAGAGCAAGTGCAGACAGACTTCATGCCACTACCACCACTAGCACTATACTTGCTAATTTCCTGAACTTCCCTGACTTCCTCCGAGTCTTGAAATTGGAGTGCGTAATATTGTTGTTTACCCAAAAACAAATGCCTTCCTATTTCTAAATAAGGACAAAACTAGGCTGATTGTTCTTGTATCTGTTCTGGGATTACAATGTAATCTCAGACAGGAATTTTGCTTTTGTCTAGTTTTAATTAAAAAGCCATTCAAACAAACATACAAAATCCAATACATAAGCAAACCTATAAAGCTCTAATTCCACAAGGACCCAGGCCACTTCACAAAATAAATGTTAGACCTTAAAATGACCACAACTAATCAGGCCTCTGAAATGTATCATGTGTAGTCCACTGCCAAAGACTCTGTTATAGGGAGTCTGCAGACAATATACCAAGTTGTTAATAAAATATACAAATATGAAAAAAAATCAAATTTCATTTTTATACTATTGATCACATTTTTTGGAAAGGTGCTTTTCCAAACCACCTTGGTCTGGAATTTGCAGATTTGCTTTATTCTATATGCCCATTAGCACTTTGGGCAGGGTGCTGTGGTTAATATTTAAATTTGGTACAGGCTGTTGGACAAGATTTGAGAATTCTGACCTGGCTGAAATGGGTATCACACTTTTGGGTACAGTCAATGAGGCTGAGACATCCAAAGATGACAGTAACTGAAGAGAGACTGTTTGTTCTCTCTCCCTATCTGTATTAAAGCTGTGTGAAAGAGCAGAGGAGGCAGGTAATATAGAAGGAAGTGGAGAAAAAGACTAGGTCTTTTAAGTAGGTCATAGCAAGATTTTAAAAATGGAAAGGCAATGCCTGGATGCCCTAACAGAATTTAAGAACTGGAATCTGAAACGTATGGGGAGCCATGAAGTTGATTGAGAATGGAAATCATGGAGTTGTGCTTCTTGGTATATGTGTTGCCTGCTGCTAAATCCAGAGGTGACTGCATTTCAGTAGTAGATGAAGAGATTAGGTTAGACCAGGCCTGCACAACTCGTAAAGCGGCAAGGGCCATATTACTCCAAAGAAAACAGCTGAGGGCCGAAACCCCCCGGCCCCGCAGAAACACCCTCCTCCCCCCTCCCAGCGCCGCCCGCCCTGCGGAAACAACCCTTCCTTCCCCAGCGCTGGGGTGTGGAAGCCTGTAGAGGGGGAAAGAAACGGCATGCATAGGGTGACTAGATCACAGCAGTAAAATAGGACCTGCCCCCTCCCCGCTCGGCCCCACCATCACACCCCTCTTCACCCCCACTATATTACTGCACACAGCAGTCAATCAATGCAGTTGTAGATAAATCTCTCTCTGCATTATGCATTTTTGTATAACTTTTATATGACTTTGTATTGAACCTTGGTAATATGTTATAGCGGGCCCCTAAGGTAGTATAATTAAGGTAAAAGAAAAATGTCTTTTTGCTAGAAGTAGAATAAGATCCTCCCCCCACTTTGTAATCAATTGCCCTGTTGAATGAATGAGGTGTGAATGAAGAAGGCGTGGAAGGCAGCACCTCCAGACAGCTGCAACCCTTGGAGAGGGGATGGGAGCCAGACCAAGGACAATCAAACTTGTCAAGTGGGCTGACTAGAGAAGAACAGACATACTGACGGCCTCGGGGGTTAGAAGCAAGCACCTTCCTTTAGGAACACCCTCTTTGCAGCATTGGGACAACCCCCAGCCCAGAGCCAAGCAGCAAAAAGGACCAACAGACACAGTTCCAGATTTTGAATCTGGGAGATTTGCCCCCCTCCAGCCACCGACTCGCCACTTGCCTCCTCACCCCCCGCCCAGTATAAAGCCTCGCCACCACTGCCCACCCGCTCGGCTCGTCATCCCCCAATCCCCCCTGGCTTGCCTACTCACCCCCCGCCACCTGCTCGCCTCCTCAGCCCCCCCTCCCCTCCCCGCCACCTGCTCACCTGCCTGTCCACCGCCGGCTCACGGGCTCCCCCCGCCACCAGCTCATCTGCCTACCCACCCCCCTGGCCTCTTACCTTCTGCCGCTGCCCCCACCCCCTGCTGCTGGCTCACCCTCACTCCCCAGCCTACCACTGGCCTCTTCACCAGCCTGCCCACCTGCCGGCCAGCCAGCCAGCCGTTGGCTTGCCCCACCCTGCCGCTTGCCTACTCCCCCACCCCCCCACCCCCCGGGCCCCATGTTGTGCAGGCCTGGGTTAGACACTGTACATTCTGGAGAGCGACTTAGGATCCTTTTGGGTACAAGTCACTGTGTAAATGTGGAATAAAGATTTTAAAATCATGTAATGTAATTACTTAGTAGCATATTAAGTAAACAGTAAATCTCAATATATCCCACATTGTTTACAAACTTATGCCCAGAACCACAATCAAATCCTCATTCTCTTGGGAACTCTTAACAAAAAACAGAAAGGAGAGAACAAAAATTATTGGCAGGGTAACATGCACTTAATGCTGTTAATCAGCTCCATAGGATCCCAGACACTCAGGACTAAATGCACTGTGGGTGTAAGCAAAATGAACTCATCAACCAATGGAGTTGTACCTGCTTACACCACATGTGAATTGGGCCAATAATCTCAGGACACTTTATAAGCACCCAGCCCAACAGATACAAAAAAGCATCAAGTCTCTCTGCATGTTTGTTTGCTTCCTGTCTATTCCAAAAATCTGCACTTGTTCTAAATCTTTTTCCACCTAGGAGAATCCCAAAGCTATCTATACTGAACAGGTGGTAGTTTGGAGAGCTGGGGCTTAAGGAGGCTATAAGGAAGGAAGAGACATTAGTCAAGGCAGGAAGATAGGGAGGTTTGTGAAACAATCAAGGAGTCTCCCTTCCTAAATTTTGTTCTCTCCTATAAGAAGCTTGTTTACTTAATAAGGGAAGGTTGGGATTACTCACTGCTACAACCACGATAAACATATTACCAAATTCTGCCAGCTATGCACATTTTTGAATTATTACTCCTGGTGGTTAAGAACTAAAATTCAGATACGAACATTAATAATTAACTTGATCCATTACTAGTTAAGATTAAGAGCCTTACTCACCTTTCACATTGGTGTAAATCAGGAGTACAATCCATTGAACTCAGGTCCTATGCCAGCATATAAAACTGGTGTAAGCGAAAGGAGGTTTGCTCAAAGCCTTACACTGTTCTGCAGTGAACTTGCTGATGATTCAACGATCAAATCCTCACTAGCTATGGAAAGCCATTATGAGTCAACCCTCCTGTTTTATGCTTTATTTTTTAGGTGTAAAGTAAATATAGCAGTCTGTGTGGCCTTTTCATGGGATAAGCAGCAAACCATGGTTTAATGGGTGTTATTTTCAAGTCACAGAATTAAGAATTATTCAGGGACACAATGTTAATCTCAGACCAGTGGTCCCCACGTGGTGCCTGCGGGTGCCATGGCGCCCACCGGGGCATTTATGTGCGCCCGCCATCAGAGCCGGCACCAAGGAAGGAAGAGGAGAGGAGCATCCGCCGGAGAAGCGTCACCACTGAAATGCCACCGCGCAGCACTTCTGGCGGAGAAGCTTTTGCCAAAATGCCGCCACTCAGCGCTTTTGGCAGAGAAGCTTTTGCCAAAATGCAGCCAAGGAGCGCTTCCAGCGGAGAACCATTGCCACCGAAATGCCGCCGAGAAGTGTCGCTGCCCGCCACACTCTGATGAAGGGATGAATGTGCTCTTGGCCACAGAAAGGTTGGGGACCACTATCTCAGACATTTGCTCATTTAAACAGAGGATCCTGCAATAACACTCTTGAAACAGAAAGTCTTTCCAGACATGTCTTAGCAGTAAAAACAATTTTGTTCCCTGTTGTGGACTAACTGGCAGGAATCAAACAGGAAGCAGTTTTTTGCTCATAGTTCCAAGCCTCTCTCCATCTAGCACTCTGCCCAAAAATCGTTCTCTTTGCTTTTGCTCAGAATCGCACTCCAAGTGCTCCTCTTATGGTCTCTTTGGCTTTCTGGCTGCTTCTGCTCACAGATAGTCCCCCTCCCCCAAAATATATCCAGTATCCTACATTTTCATTCAGTGCCCAGTAAAGTCCCCCCACCCAGACAGCTCAGCTTCTCTCCAGCATTGCATGTGGCTTGTGTCTTGGGAGTGGCTCCTACTGTTTCATATTATGAAGTAGGGGCTTGAGTTTTCTCAGATGAGTCAAGGGCTAGCTTGCTCAGCCTCAGGCCAGTTAATGAATCCAGCTGCGCTGTAGCAGGATCACCTAATTGGCAGGCCCACCCAATTGGCTGCAAGGAGCCAATAGGTCTTCATTTAAGCTCAGCAGAGGTGACATCTGGCCAGCTGCTCAATACTTATACCTGCAGCTGCAATCTCTTCTGGGTCTACCTTGCTACTGCCTTATTCCTGTCATGCTCAACTCCACTCGGTTTCTACCTCCAGCTCTGATCTCTGGCTTGTTTCCTGGTTCCTGTTCTGGGTTCTACCCAGTAGGTCAGATCACCCACATCCTGGTCCCTGAAACTTCCTACATTTGTCCTGAAGGAAGGGCACTATCACATCCCTCAGCGTCAAGAAGGTTTCACCTAACGCCTATTAGAATAATACCTTTGCATTTCTAAGGGTAGGTCTACACTTACCCGCCGTGTCGGAGGAGTCCAATCGATCTTCTGGGTTTGATTTATCGCGTCTTGTCTAGATGCGATAAGTCGAACCAGGAAGTGCTCCCCCGTCGACGCCGGTAATCCTGCTCCACGAACGGAGCAGGCGGAGTCGATGGGGGAGCCTGCGCGCCACCGTGTGGATGAACAGTGAGTACTTTTAAGTTCAAAATAAGATACTTCGACTTCAGCTACGTTATTCACATAGCTGAAGTCGCATATCTTAGTTCGATCTTGGGGGGTAGTGTGGACCAGCCCTAAGGCAAGTCATCATCCAATTGGATCTCAAACTTCAAGACAAATGCTTGTAGTGAAAACAAACCTTTTAAAAGATAATATCCAAGATCTAAAAATACACATGTAGCCATAATGTACTGTCCTATACTGACTGATAATAACCAAGGATCAGACCCTACACTGATTGGACAGACTTCAGAAAAGCAGACTTTAACTCCTCAAGGAACTGATGGACAGGATCCCCTGGGAGAATAACATGAAGGGAAAGGAGTCCAGGAGAGCTGGCTGTATTTTAAAGAATCCTTATTGAGGTTGCAGGAACAAACCATCCCGATATGTAGAAAGAATAGTAAATATGGCAGGCGAACAGCATGGCTTAACAGTGAAATCCTTGCTGATCTTAAACACAAAAAAGAAGCTTACAAGAACTGGAAGATTGGACAAATGACCAGGGAGGAGTTTAAAAATATTGCTCAGGCATGCAGGAGTGAAATCAGGAAGGCTAAATCACACTTGGAGTTGCAGCTAGCAAGAGATGTTAAGAGAAACAAGAAGGGTTTCTTCAGGTATGTGAGCAACAAGAAGAAGGTCAAGGAAAGTGTGGGCCCCTTAGTGAATGAGGGAGGCAACCCAGTGAAAGAGGATGTGGAAAATGCTAATGTACTCAATCTTTTTTTTACCTCTGTCTTCACGAACAAGGTCAGCTCCCAGACTCTGCACTGGGCAGCACAGTATGGTGAGAAAGTGAGCAGCCCTCTGTGGAGAAAGAAGTGGTTCAGGACTATTTAGAAAAGCTGGACGAGCACAAGTCCATGGGGCCGGCTGCACTGCATCCGAGGGTGCTAAAGGAGTTGGCGGATTTGATTGCAGAGCCATTGGCCATTATCTTTGAAAACTCATGGCGATCGGGAGAGGTCCCGGGTGACTGAAAAAAGGCTAATGTAGTGCCCATCTTTAAAAAAGGGAAGAAGGAGGATCTGGGGAACTACAGGCCAGTCAGCCTCCCCTCAGTCCCTGGAAAAATCATGGAGCAGGTCCTCAAGGAATCAATTCTGAAGCACTTTGAGGAGAGGAAAGTGATCAGGAACAGTCAGCATGGATTCACCAAGGGCAAGTCATGCCTGACTAACCTAATTGCCTTCTATGACGAGATAACTGGCTCTGTGGATGAGGGGAAAGTGGTGGACGTGTTATTCCTTGACTTTAGCAAAGCTTTTGATACGGTCTCCCACAGTATTCTTGCCAGCAAGTTAAAGAAGTATGGGCTGGATGAATGAACTATAAAGTGGATAGAAAGCTGGTTAGATCATCGGGATCAACGGGTAGTGATCAATGGCTCCATGTCTAGCTGGCAGCCGGTATCAAGCGGAGTGCCCCAAGGGCTGGTCCTGGGGCTGGTTTTGTTCAATATCTTCATTAATGATCTGGAGGATGGAGTGGATTGCACCCTCAGCAAGTTTGCAGATGACACTACACTGGGAGGAGTGGTTGATACAGTGGAGGGTAGGGACAGGATACAGAGGGACCTAGACAAATTAGAGGATTAAGCCAAAAGAAATCTGATGAGGTTCAACAAGGACAAGTGCAGAGTCCTGCACTTAAGACAGAAGAATCCCATGCACTGCTACAGACTTGGGACCGAGTGGCTAGGCAGCATTTCTGCAGAAAAGGACCTAGAGGTTACAGTGGACGAGAAGCTGGATATGAGTCAACAGTGTGCCCTTGTTGCCAAGAAGGCTAATGGCATTTTGGGTTGTATAAGTAGGAGTATTACCAGCAGATCGAGTGGCGTGATTATTCCCCTCTATTCGGCATTGGTGAGGCCTCATCTGGAGTACTGTGTCCAGTTTTAGGCCCCATTCTACAAGAATGATGTGGAAAAATTGGAATGAGTCCAGCGGAGGGCAACAAAAATGATTAGGGGGCTGGAGCACATGACTTATGAGGAGAGGCTGAGTGAACTGGGATTATTTAGTCTGCAGAAGAGAAGAATGAGGGGGGATTTGATAGCTGCTTTCCACTACCTGAAAGGGGGTTCCAAAGAGGATGGATCTAGACTGTTCTCAGTGGTACCAGATGACAGAACAAGGAAAATTGGTCTCAAGTTGCAGTGGGGGAGGGTTAGATTGGATATTAGGAAAAACTATTTCACTAGGAGCGTGGTGAAGCACTGGAATGGGTTACCTAGGGAGGTGGTGGAATCTCCTTCCTTAGAGGTTTTTAAGGTCAGGCTTGACAAAGCCCTGGCTGGGATGATTTAGTGGGGGATTGGTCCTGCTTTGAGCAGGGGGTTGGACTAGATGACCTCCTGAGGTCCCTTCCAACCCCGATATTCTATGATTCTATGACCTTTTGTGAACAGCTCCCAGTTCAGCTCCTGGAAACCCTGGCTGCTAAGCTCTCTTTGTGAATTAAGCATCACATACAGTTCACCAGGGTACCTTCACCAAATAGCTTTTACTATTATTTATGCTCCAGGTACAATACAACATAACAGTAGTCATATGGAACCCCTTTCCTACACCTTGGTTCAGCCTTTTATGCTACTTGCTTTCTTCTCAGTGCTACCCAGCTGGTGAACTAATGAATTCATTAGTGCATTAGGCTCCCTACAGATGCAAGGGATCCCTTTCACCCTTCCCAACCCAAATTACCAAAGTTCCTCCTATGCTCTACCCAGTGACCAATGTGCTGGCTCTCAAAGGGCTCAGTTTTTAGCTGCCAACAGCATGCTGTCACACCCCTACACCCACGCAACTTGATGCAATTCTATTCAGGAGGTCAGACCAGATGAGAATAATGCTCCCCCCTCACCTTAAAGATCTGTGAATCTATGCAAAGCCCCCATCATTTCAGAGAGGTCCTGTGTGGATGCAAGTTGCCACTTGTGTGAAGCTTATGATAGTCCTGTGACATAACACTTTTTTGTTCCACTGACACTAGTATTGTTACTCTGTAAACTCTGTAAATTCTTCTCATAGCCATAATTAAGTTTAAAGTTACATCTGGGCAAAAAGTCTACATTCTTGTAGGCAAGTCCTATAAATCTGTACTCAGTGTACAATGGAACCACTTATTATAGGTGGGGCTGGTAGCATTGCCTATTATTAAGGTTTCCTTATGCTCACCATTATGAGACCCTGTTTGAAGTCGCTTATAACTTTGTCAAAGTTAAAGCATTCAGTCTGAAATTTCCCATGCAGGGTATCTGCCTCAGGCTGATTTCTTTCTTTCTTTCTTTCTTTTTTTTCTGGAAAGTTTCAGCTAAAATGGCTCAGCTGTTTCTGAGAACAAGACTAGGGGAAAATATGTTGGTTTGCCTTTGTTAAATTCTGGCTACATTTTCTTTTAAAAGCTCTAGAGGCCCAATTCTTTGGACCTGGGACTTGAAATTTGAGAGAATGTTTGTGTTGAGGATGTGCTTTTTGTCATCCTCATTAAAATTTGCCCAAATTTGGCCGAGTTATAAGCCTTTGAAAAATCTTTTGGGGAGAAGGAGCTGGGAGTAGAGGCTGGCAGGTTGGGGGAGAGGAGAGTGGGAAACTGGGATTGGATGTTGAGGGAGGGAGACTTGAACTATCTGGAGAAGGAGACGGGGAGCTGAGGGAGTGGAACGTGACTAGCTGAGTAAAGAGACTGGGACTGGGGGCAGGACAGGGAAATGTGTGTGGGGGGACAGAGAATCAATAAGTGAGGGGGAAGAGACGGTTTAGATAAGGGGCCAAGATGGGGGGAGGCTCAGAATGGCTGGACAAAGAGAGGGACTGAGAACCAGTGGGATTGGAGAAGGAGGGGAAGGGAGACAGATCTGACAAGGAGCCAGGATGTTACGGGTGAGCTGGGACTGACTGGGCAAAGAATCTGGAACAAGGACCGTGGAGGCTGGGGTCAGGAACTGTGAATTGCTGGACAAGGAGATTGGGACTGGGAGTTGTGGGGAGACTGAGATGGGCAGTCTCCAGAGATGAGACTAGGACTTGCTAGGCAAGGAGATTGGGAGTGGAGACTCGTACTGGCCAGATGAGTAGAATGAGACTGGGGGGAGCCAAGGGTGGGGAAGAATAGCCAGGGTGGGAAGGGGACAGAACAGAAGTGGTGATACCTGTGGGGAAATGGGCAGAAGAAGGGTTTGTGCCACCTGAGAACGCTCCCCTCCAGAATCTGGAATGGAACCCAAGATTCCTGAATTTCACCATTCCTCTGCTGTCAACAAATACTGTGAAACCTATGGAAAAGTGTCTCATCCCCCTCTAGTGCTTGTTCTCATAGAGGATAACAAGCTACTACTGTTATCAGTTAATCTGTTACCTCAAGTGGCAAAGGTTTGTGCAGTGGATCTAAAGGTTCCAACCCTGCTGATAAACTATGTGGGTGTCAATTGAATGCCACATGATGGAATTTCTGGTTTTCTAGTTTGATTACACACACACACACACTTAAAATAATATTATTAAGATTTTAAAACCAAGCACTCAAAAGTTAAGAAATGCCGGAATTAAGGTTGCCTGTGCAACATTAATTTGACCCCCTCGTGTGGTGCTTTATGATACAGTCTTTAATGACAAGATCACATACTATTTTTTTCATAGGACCCTGCCTCAGTCAGTGCATTAGTTTGAGAGTCAATCAAAGTCAATATGTAATTCCTAGCTTTCTCCCACTAGTAAAAACCTTCCATGTTTATTCATGGGCTAAAAAAGATGATATTGCTACTCAAAACATAAAAAGAGGACCCTTTCCAAAATTCAGGTGCCCCCCGCAAAAAACAACGCAAGGCAGTTGTCATATTAGTACTATTCCATAGCCCCTTCACTTTACTTATCTCAATTCATCCTTGCTGTCAGTCATGCTAACTACTTATGAAAAGTCAAATATTTTACAAATATTCATAACACGTGCATGGCTAAACAGAGTACTAATTTTCTGTGTAGTAGGTCCTCAGCTGGTGTACACTGTCACAGCTCTAGGAGTCAAAGGTACTTGAATGGTAATGGCTTCTTTCAATTTACTAAACATTTATTTTAAAATACATATGCTACTTTTATTGGAATTATGCAAATTTTTCACTTAACTTTTCATCTTTATGAATTTAAATTATTTTGTTTTTAAAATTGTTAATTGCATTTTACAATGAACAAGTCCTCAAGGAATCAATTCTGAACCACTTAAAGGAGGGGAAAATGATCAGGAACAGTCAGCATGGATTCACCAAGGGCAAGTCATGCCTGACTAACCTAATTGCCTTCTATGATGAGATAACCAGCTCTGTGGATGAGGGGAAAGCAGTGGATGTGCTATTCCTTGACTTTAGCAAAGCTTTTGATACAGTCTCCCACAGTATTCTTGCCAGCAAGTTAAAGAAGTATGGGCTGGATGAATGGACGGTAAGGTGGATAGAAAACTGGCTAGATGGTCGGGCTCAACGGGTAGTGATCAATGGTTCCATGTCTAGTTGGCAGCCGGTATCAAGTGGAGTGCCCCAAGGGTCGGTGCTGGGCCCGGTTTTGTTCAATATCTTCATTAACGATCTGGAGGATGGTGTGGACTGCACCCTTAGCAAGTTTGCAGATGACACTAAACTGGGAGGAGTGGTTGATACGCTGGAGGGTAGGGATAGGATACAGAGGGACCTAGACAAATTAGAGGATTGGGCCAAAAGAAATTTGATGAGGTTCAACAAGGACAAGTGCAGAGTCCTGCACTTAGGACGGAAGAATCCCATGCACTGCTACAGGCTAGGGACCGGATGGCTGGGCAGCAGTTCTGCAGAAAAGGACCTAGGGGTTACGGTGGACGAAAAGCTGAATATGAGTCAACAGTGTGCCCTTGTTGCCAAGAAGGCTAATGGCATTTTGGGTTGTATAAGTAGGGGCATTTCCAGCAGATCGAGGGACGTGATTATTCCCCTCTATTCGGCACTGGTGAGGCCTCATTTGGAGTACTGTGTCCAGTTTTGGGCCCCACACTACAAGAAGGATGTGGATAAATTGGAAAGAGTCCAGCGGAGGGCAACAAAAATGATTAGGGGCTGGAGCACATGACTTATGAGGAGAGGCTGAGGGAACTGGGGTTGTTTAGCCTGCAGAAGAGAAGAATGAGGGGGGATTTGATAGTTGCTTTCAACTACCTCAAAGGGGGTTCCAAAGAGGATGGATCTAGACTGTTCTCAGTGGTAGAATTTGACAGAACAAGGAGTAATGGTCTCAAGTTGCAGAGGGGGAGGTTTAGGTTGGATATTAGGAAAAACTTTTTCACTAGTAGGGTGGTGAAGCACTGGAATGGGTTACCTAGGGAGGTGGTGGAATCTCCTTCCTTAGAGGTTTTTAAGGTCAGGCTTGACAAAGCCCTGGCTGGGATGATTTAGTGGGGGATTGGTCCTGCTTTGAGCAGGGGGTTGGACTAGATGACCTCCTGAGGTCCCTTCCAACCCTGAGATTCTATGATTCTATGATTTAACAAATGTCTGCAAAAGGATGTATAAAAGTCAAGCACATTAATTACCAGTTGCACATGGATCCAACATCAAATAAGAGTCAATCAGAAGTCTAAAAAATTTAATATATCCCCAGCCTGACTCAGTCGACTCTCTTCAGATTAGAGTTTGTCTATGCAAAGATATTTCCCGTCATAGCTATGGTGCAATCATTATTCAGCTATAGTTATTTGGTATAAATTCCTGAGTAGAGACTCTATTCTGAAATAAAAGTGACTTTATTCCAGCATAATTTTTCCACTTCCTAAGAAGAGTAATTATTCTGGACTAAAATCACTTTAATTCCAAAATAGTGTCCATATAGGGACTTACACTGAATAGCTGTAGTGGAATAATTACTCCACTGTAGCTATGCCAGGAAACGTCTCTGTGTAGACAAGCCCTTACTTCTCCAGGTAAAAGCAAGTGTAAACAACCTTGTGCCTTGCAGCATGACCTGAAGATTGACAAATTTGGGCCAGCTGGGGAGAAAATTCCAGACTTGAGGGGCCAATTCAAACTCCCTACTACCAACTCCTAGACACTTCAAAGGTGGAGACTTTTAGCTAAGGAACCTTGGCTGATCTCAACTGCTGGAAGTAGAGATCACCTCTCAATGTAAACTCTATGTAGAAAGCATTGTTTTATTCCAAGCTGGATGTGGAAAAAACAAGGTTCCTGGTGTGTGAGATTCGCAGCAAGAAAAAACGACAAAGAATTCTGTGGCACCTTATAGACTAACAGACATATTGGAGCATAAGCTTTCATGGGTGAATACCCACTTCTTCAGATGCATGAATCTGAAGAAGTGGGTATTCACCCACAAAATCTTATGCTCCAATATGTCTGTTAGTCTATAAGGTGCCACAGGACTCTTTGTCGCTTCTACAGATCCAGACTAACACGGCTACCCCTCTGAAGCAAGAAAAAAGTTACTCTTTGCCAACCACAGATAAAAATACACTCTTGGCTATAGCTGCAACTTGACTATCTAAAGACTCAAAAAGTCTAGAGGTTGAACTTTATTTTGCGGCCTTGGTCACCTGACCTAGATCAAGGTTCCAAGGTAATTTGCACTATCATATGACAGGGATCAGTATCTATTGGCTTCTGTTATAATGGTCAAGGGGAGCAATCAGGTAAAGACATCATGACAATTCTTGTTGCTGGACTTGGGTCTTTAGAAGTCTATCCCCAAACAACAGCCAGGCAGCACAGTGATTCAGAAGATGTGCTGCTTATGTCCCAAGTTTGAATACATGCAGGCAACAGCCAGTTTTAGAAATAGTCACAGGAGCTGGAATGGCTAGTGAAGAAAAATGCAGAAGTAGAGAAGTGACAGACAGTACTGTTATTCACATGCTGATGTCATAGGGTTGGGTGCTGCATCCCAGATTACTCTTCTTTCCTGTCCTTCTCTAGTGTGATCATCGCTTGTACCAGATCTCTGTCCTGCTGCTCATGCTGCTATGTGCTTTTGCCTACCCTTTCACAAACATCTCTTTGGAAATGGTACTGCAGCCTGTCAGGGTTCCCTCCCCACTCTAAACTCTAGGGTAAAGACGTGGGGACCCGCATCAAGAGCCCCTAAGCTCATTTTTACCAGCCTAGGTTAAAACCCCCAAGGTACAAAATTCCCTGCACCCTGAGAAATGCGTCTTTCGCTGCCACCATCAAATGTCTAACAGGTATCCAGGAAAGGAATCACTTGAACTTCCCTCCCCCACAAACTACCCCCTCAAGCCGTACACCCCCTTTCCTGGGAAGCTTGAGAACAATCTCCCAACCAGTTGGTTACCCAGTGATCTAAAAACCCACCCCCTGGGTTTTAACACCATAGAAAACAGTCAGCTTCTTAAAAGAAGGATTTTATTAAAAATAAAGAAGGTAAAATCATCTCTGTAAAATCAGGATGGTAACTAGTTTACAGGGCACTTAATTTCCAAACTCAGAGATTTCCCCCTCTGGACAAAACCTTAAAGTTACAGAAAACCATGAATAACGCCCCCCCTGCCCCTTCTAACACAGGGAATACACCAAGCAAAATTAAACAGAAATCTATTCGCTATGCTATCTAAACTTACTTCAGAAAAGGGAGGGTTGATTTTCTGTAGGTTCCTTCTGTCTTCCAAGATCACTCTGACCCAGACAAAGCCACACACACAGCTTTCCCCCTCCCAAGATTTGAAAGTATCTTGTCCCCCCATTGGTCAGATGCCAGCCAGGTCAGGTGTCAGTCTGGCTACCTGCATTTCTTAACCCTTTACTGGTAAGAGGATTTTATAGCACTGCATCAGATCCTCTCCCCCTTCCCTTTATATTTATGACACAGCCAGAGGCTCTTTTATTTGAAAATGTGTATTTCATGGGATTGTATTTCATACAATACAGAGACCTTTTCCCCTGGCTGTATTCTGTGTTCCTAAGGCTATTGGTTCTGGTGCTGTGCGCTACAGGAATGCAGCCATTCCCTTCATCCTTTTATGAGCTGGGGGAGTATAGCTATTAGAAGGGGATTAGTACCTCTTTTCTCACCCTTATCAGGAGTTTATCCTTTCTTCTGTACCTTCAATAAAGGAGAAGATCAAGCCCAGCCTGTTTTCAAACACAACTTTATGTAAACTAACCAATGTATGCAACTATTAGTGTAAATAAACCCCTCGCCTCAACTGTAGGATTTTTTTTTACATGTCTGAGCTTACCTTTCAGTGTATTATCTCTCATTGTTTTAACTCTCTTATTTTAGATCTCAATCTATTTTTGTCAACCTCACACTGCTGGAATTTCACTTTTTATTTCTATGTATTATGACACCTAAAATGTGAAACTTCAAATGAAGATGAAAGGTAACTTTATACATTTGTGTTGAAGAAAAGATCCCATGTTATTTCAAGCTTATGTAGTAGTGTTTGTTGTGCACCTTACATCTGAGTGTCACACCTTAAAAAGGTCAGTGTTGCTGGGTGTTGTTATGCTGCTGATTTCCAAGGATCCTGGCCTGTATTACTCACCTGTGCAAAACTCAGAAGCCAATGGGGTTCTGGGTGTGAAAGGAATGCGGGACCAAAGACTACATTTTCTTTATCTATTGTTGTAACTCTTTTTTTAGTGCAGTTCTACCTGAAATATAAATGTAGCAGGTCACACCTTTCTAGCCATATACTTAGAAGGCCTGACTCTCCCTGGCCTTGCACCTTGTGTAGCAATTTATAACAGCACAAGGCAGGTGTAAAATGATACTAAAGCAAAATGGCAGCATTCTACATTCGCTGTGTACAGATATAAAAATGGCTGTAGAAGATGCAGGAGAATTAAGCCTAGAATACTCTAAAATGGTGGGTTTCAGAGTAGCAGCCGTGTTAGTCTGTATCCTCAAAAAGACAGGAATACGTGTGGCACTTCAGAGACTAACAAATTTATTTGAGCATAAGCTTTCGTGGGCTACAGTCCACTTCATCAGATGCATAGAATGGAACATATAGTAAGAAGATATATATACATACAGAGAATCATGAAAAGGTGGAATTTGCCATACCAACTGTAAGAGGCTAATTAATTAAGGAGAGCTATTATCAGCAGGAGGAAAAAACTTTGTAGTGATAATCAAGATGGCCATTTCAGACAGACAGACGGTTGACAAGAAGATGTGAGGATCCTTAAGCTGGGAAAATAGATTCAATTTGTATAA
Organism: Macrochelys suwanniensis; assembly: GCA_033296515.1. Lineage (NCBI taxonomy): Eukaryota > Metazoa > Chordata > Testudines > Chelydridae > Macrochelys > Macrochelys suwanniensis. Next base: position 131,010,270 of record CM065776.1, on the reverse strand, counting down.
TGACCCAGACTCAAAAACAGACTCCAAGGAGAAACTGCCAAATTGGAATTAATTTGCAAACTATATACCATTAATTTAGGTTTAAATAGAGACTGGGAATGGCTGGGTCATTACACAAATTGAATCTATTTCCCCATTTTAAGTATCCTCATACCTTCTTGTCAACTGTCTGTCTGAAATGGGCCATCTTGATTACCACTACAAAAGTGATAATCACTACAATGCCACAAGTACTCCTGTTCTTTTTTCTAAAATGTAAAGGTGAAGTAAGACTATTTTGATGTGTACTACTGAGAATTATGCCTGTAAAATACTGAATACTACAGTATATTTTTATAAGGGCAGAGGATGTGTCCTGACAAAGTAGATGCTCTGTACAAAATTCCTACAGACTTTAATGAGTTTGTTTTGTGCAAAAAGACTGAAGGATGTATATCCTTTAAAACAGGTGTAAACAGTGGTCTCTTAGTACCTTTGTTTGATGACAATGCTTCACATGGCTTTGCATTTCAAAATAAACGGAATCTTTTGCACTAGGAACTAGGGGAGTAAGCAGGGCCAACTCTTTGTATCTAAAGTGTCTGTGTTTGTTTGCATTTGTGTTTACATTTTGAAAAGGCTTTTTTATGTCTCAGGGTGGGATTTGAAGTAAACTGTCTTTTCATGGCAATTCAACTTCTGCTTGATCAGAATACACAAAAGAGACATATATATATATATATATATATAGCCTCATCTAGGGCTCATTTAGGGGGGAAAAAAGAAATAAAAAATACTTTAAGAACACTTTTTGCTAGGAACAACACAAAATCCAGAAACGAGTGAATTTCCTTTATTACATTATGAGGCGGGAAAGTGCACTGGACTCCACACGAGCTCCAACAGCTCAAAGTAAGCTGCTTGGGCCAGAGACTAGCTTCACTTCAGTAGCCTTGGCGGCACTAAACAGATTATTATTAAGCACCACCAAACAACGGCGTTCCTGAATCGTTTACTGTACACGGCTCCAAACCGCGTGCTGGACTCTTGCGTCTTTCACGGGTTTATTTAGTTTGTGGCTGCCTCAGGGAGCCACCGATGGGGGTGCACATGAAGCGAGATCAGGTATTCGTAACCACGCCGCTGCAGAGCAAAGAAGTGACCCCCAATGCCTTTGCATTTCCCCAGGCAGCTCTGAAGCCCTCTTCCCTTCTCTTCTCCGGGAGACGGCGCGGCTTAGGGAACGATATTGCAGGAGAGTGGGAGGCTCCACGCGCGGCTCCTTCTCTCCGCAGCCGCGAGCGCATCGGCTCTTTGTTGTGGGCGGGCAACCCCGCGGCTCCTAGGTGAGCCGGGGAGAGCGCGCGCGGCGGCCGCCCCGGCCCGCCGGCAGAGGAGGGCTCGCGCCGGCCGGCCGGCTCGGGATTCTAAAGAGGCGCTTGGCCGGGATTGGCGGCGCCTCTCCTGTGGGGGCGGGGACTCTGCCAATCCCGGGGGACTCTCCCGCGAGTGACCCGAGAGGGCCCTGCTGGCTGCTGCTGCTCTGCGCAGGGAGCAGCGCGGCCGGAGCGCGCGCGCGTGTGTCTCGCTCTCGCTGCAAGTCCTTGCAGGAGCTGCACGCCCAGGACAGCTTGGGGGCACTTACGCGGAGCAGACACGTGCTTCTCGGCGGCTGGATCCCCCCCTCTCTCCTTCCCCTCTTTTTTTTTTTTTTTTTTACAAAGACATTTCTGCCCCCGCTCCAAGCGAAGGCAGCAACAATGTGCCACCCAGGTTTCTGGTGCAGCCACTTGCCACGGATCTGAGGCCACTGGGGAGAGAAAGAGACAAAGGAGCCTCTCTGAATGAATGTGCTGCTGACTTTGGGGGAGAGGAAGGAGTCAAGAGAGGGGGCAAAAGTGATGGCAGCGATGGAAGGGGTGTGAAAACTGAAATACCTCAGTCTTGCTGGGAGTAATCGCCTTGGCCACACATGGTTTGCTGCTCAGCCCTTTTGCTAGACTGACTTCCTCAAGTTGTATTCTCCGCTTCAACAATGGATAACTTCTTCACTGAGGTGAGTACGGGGGGGGCTGAATGGGGAGAGGGGGTAGTTCTCTGCTGTAGTGATCAGCTGTTGCTAAAGAGCAGATATTTGAGATCTGTTCCCCCCCACCTTCCTCCCCATCTGGATTGCTTTGTTACAGGAGCCCCCCCTTCGCAAATAAAAGGGGGGCAAGATTCTCTTCCAGTTACTAGTCCTCTGGCTGAAAGTTTTCTGCTTTTAGCGTGGTTTAAACACATTATTTTTGCCCCTCTGTCAGGGTGTGCAAGTTTGGAGGTTACCAAAAGAAAGTGAGATATATATTTGACATAATTGAAACTCCCGTGGCAAAAATTATCCTTTAATGACAAGAGGGAGATACTTTTAAAAGTATGAGTTTTGGCAGGTCTGCAGTGCGATTGCTTCTTTCTCCACGTAGTCCTGTAGGTGAGTTTCCTTTTGTGTAGACTGTTTGCTGTCTGTGTGGCACACGCACTGTGTACTCTGTATTAGGTCAGCAAATTATGAGGCTTTTGGCCCATTGACTGCATTTGTGAGCTAAATGCTAGAAGAAAAGTGCCGGCTTTGCAAGATCACCCTTGTGCAGAAAGCCCACTAAAACTTTAAACAAGGACATGGCTAAATGCCTGGTTTCTCACGGAGAGGTCTGGTATTTCCTTTCAAAAACTTGTTGGCTTCCTGTGAGAGGGGTACATTAGTGACTGCAGGGGTTCGTGCACTTCACTGCCAGAACAGAAGGAGAGGGGGACAAGGGGGAAAGAAAAGGATTTATTCTATTTCTGTTTCCCCTGCTGACCCAAGTCATAACATTGGCCAGACAGTGCTTTTTTGTAGTTTGGGATAATTGCAAACGATGCAGTTTTAAGATTGTCACTTGTAATCCTGAGTTAGGTCAGTTCATGGTTGATATTAATTATGCTCTGACTAAAGTTAATTTAAGATCACTTAAAAATATAATAAACATTTTGGGGGACTTTGATGGCCTAATTCACATAAGTGCTGGGAACTCACAGCTCTACTGAAATCAATGGGACTTATGGATGCTGTGCACCTTTTGAAAATCTAGATCTAATGTCCCAATCCTGCAAAGATTTACACACTTGCTCATCTGTGGGGTGAGTAGTGCCATTCAGACCCCTGGGACTGCTCACGCATACAGTTAAGCACATGTGAAAGTCTTTACAAGATTGGGGCCCAAGTGTGCTACTGATTGTCAACCATGATGTCTTCAGTTTCATATTCACACATATTTAGAGCTGAAGTCAACATAATAGGTGAGTTTCCTACTTGCAAAGTAGCTTTGGTTGCTGTTCCCTTGGCTGCCTCAACAGATTTCAATATTCTTGCGCAGTACTTCTGCGTGTCATTTTGAATTCAGAGAAGGTGGTGAGTAACAATTCTCCCAGCTTTTTCTTTTGTTGAACATTGTGGTTTTAGCATACTAAGGGGGTACCCACAAATATAGTGCTTTTGTACTTTTGACACGGAGAAAAATTAAATATATCTGAGGATAACAAGCAATAAAAATGACACAGCTTTGACCATCACAATGTCTTATGGATACTGAGTAAATACTGGTAATTAAGGTTCTGGATAACTGGACTTTCTCAATACAGTACAAATTGAGGGACATGATCCTGTTTCGGATAACTGGGATAGTACTAATAGAGAACAAGGGGAGCTGTTTTGTGTGTGTGTGTGTGTGATTAAAACAGGACCAGGTATCTGGAGGTCTGGTTTCTATTCCTAGCCCAGCCACCAATTTACTGTGAGACCTTTGGGAAATCACTCTGCTTCTCTGTGGCTTAGCTTCCCTCCTTCATAAAAGGGCCAGTCCTTTCCTAGCTTGTAGAGATGTTTGATGTCTATAATGCATTGTGACCTCAGAAAAAAGGTGCTAGAGAGCAGGAAGTAGTATCACTGTGAATGGTAAAAAACAGTGTCTTCTCCTGAAGTGGAAGGGAAAAGCAATCAGCATGCGTTTTAATATGGCTAAATGTAAACTTTACCTTCTAGGAACAAAGAAAGTAAGCCATACCTACAGGATGAAAGACTCGATTCTGGGAAGCAGATGGGGAAACAGAGTCAGAGAGAAGTTGTTGCTTACTTAAGGTTATGCAGGGAGTCTCTGACATTGCTGGAAATAGAAACTGAATCCTCTGGCCTTGTCTAAACTATAAAGTTGTACCGCTTTAACTATACCAGTACAGTTAAAGTGGTACAACTCCTACTAGTGTGGATGTAGTTATATTGATGCTTTATTCTGGCATAGCTATTCCAGTACAAGAACTGGAATAACTATACTGGTATAAGCACATCTGCAGTAGGACTTCTGACAGTGTAACTATTCCAGTGTTTAAAAAAAAAAAATCACACCGCTAACTGAAATAGCTATGCTAATAAAGCTTCAGGTGTAGACTGGGCCTCTGTCTTCCAGTACTGTGCTTCATCCACAAGACTATCCTGTACCCTCATAATATAGTGTTTTTCATGTTTTTGATACTGCTACCATTCCCACACAAAAAAAAGAAAAGAAAATAGCTGATCTGTTTACCAGAATTGTAATTAGTCAGATAAAAGAAGGTTTTATCCAGCACTGCATACAAGACACCTTCATATGTAAGGCAACAAAAATTCTGTCATATGCCATATGAGGGAAATTTGCAAGGTTAACTCGCAAGAATTGTGAGTGGTAAATCCTAAAGTAATGTTGGGTTTTCTAAAGAGAATAGTCCCTCATCTTTCAAAAGCTTATTTTGCATTAAGAGCAAGTCTCTTTGTAACTTGTTTCAGCTTAGCCTCGCCAAATTATCATAAAAAGTCACCAGCCCTGACACAAAAATACACTTGTTCATCCTACCATGATGATGAAGAAAAGAACTAATGGTATTTACTTGTCCATTAGCCAAAATTACTTGCCCCAGGCAACTGATTGAGTAAAATTTTGCCAGGCTGCATTAGCATTTCAACATATATTTATGTTAATTTATGGTTGCCAAATGTGCCTTTGATCTCTCCTAAGAGCTTTTTCAACATGTTGATATTACTTTAAAGATCAGTAAACATAGCACCTTGGCTTTAATCTGTATCCAGAGTCCCACCCAAAAGTATAAACATTTTTCTTTCCTTGAACTGGTGAATATGTAGGTTATGTATTGAGCTCAGTACATCGTAAAGTAGAAACACGTTAAGGGCCTGATCCAGCTGCCACGGAGGTCAATGGAAGTCATTCGAGTAAGCTATTAGTTGGCTAAAGTTGATTGAAGCAAACATCCTGTAACTGACACCTTTGAGAATTTAATTATTTGTGTCCCATTATATTAATATCCCATTGTACCATGTGAAAGAAAGGAGTTGTGTAAGAAAGCTTGGTATCCAGGTATCAGTCCTGATTCTACTCTTTTTTAACAGCAGCAGAGATCAATGAATCCCATTGAAATCAATGGAGTTAAAAACTGGTATGAGAACAGAACATATATTGTCTTATTTCTTTTAAAAAAATAAAATGTACAGTGCACCTCCATCATGCCTGCATATTACCAAAGAAGCCTCTGTTTGTGTTCTCAAAATATTGCAGGCCAGGTTAGTCACAAAACTCTCCTTGCTGCGGAACTGTTGTAGTCTAGCAAACAGGCACTATGGGAAAAACATACCCATTGTTGTCTGCATGTATTCTTTTCCTAAGTGCCTAGATAATGATAGGTGCTAATTGTAACCAGCTCTTAATACATTTTGTTACTCACTGGAGCGAACACATCAAGCAATTGCCTAATCGTATTAATGCATGTGTGCGCGTGTGCGTTACAGGAAAAAAACATTCTTGTTGGCACATGTCTGTTTTAAACAAGATCTGGAATCCTGACTGAGTGTTGGGAAGTTCATGCCACTCGGCTGACATATGCACTTCAAACTGATTTTTAGGAGTGAAAAACCTGAAGGCATTAAACTCACAATTGAGTTTCTGTTTCCTCACCACCTACCTTCGTTAGGCAGTGCTGTAACAAGAACTTGTGTCTGGCCTTCCATAGAAGCCTTTTCTTTTTTTTCCAGGGGTTTATAACTCAGCCGTTTAGTTTTCTCCCTGAAGCAATTTTTAGTCTAGGTCTCAGTGCAGGAACTCTTTTTTTCCTCTCCCCTTCTAAATCCAGTTAAAGTTATACTTCAAATAGTTACTTTCTTAAAGTTCTGTAATTAAAAATTGATTTTGATTTCAAAATACTTTTTCAGGCTGGTGGTTAACCTGGATTAAGACCTTCATTTATTTGAAAGAAATGGATTGGTTAGGTTATTAACTTTCACTGACCATGTACATAATAGTATTTTCATATTCTTTTAAAAATTGTCTGTTAACATCTTAAGGATCTATGATAAGCAAATCCATATTTTTTATTAATTTAATTCTTAATAGAGCCATTATGATCCATTGAATAAGACAGCCCAAATATTTCCCACATATATAGCCAACTGGTTAAACAGTCTGGCTCAAGAGGAGACATTCTCATCTTTTAGCTGAGGTCTAACTCTTGGGATTTCAATGGGAGTTTTGCCCAAATAAGGGCAGTTGGCTGCGGGATATAAGCGTGGCGAGGAAGGAACACAAGCAAGTATTGTGTCTGCACACACAAGTGGAGGCATTGGGGGAAAACAGCACCATCTCTTTTGCCCCTGAAACTTGCAGGAGGCCACATCAGATGTTTAGCTTCTGCAGTTTTGGAGGCTGTGTAGCAGGGTAGGAGAGGATGAGGCCAGGAGAAAGTTGCTGTCCATAGCATTCATCCCCTGCTGACCTCATGAGGATGGTGCAATTATAGAGCTTGTCAGTGCTGACCCAATACTCATTCATATCATGAGAGTCCCCTCTTGGGGTGCAGCTGAGGTTCCTGAGGGAGCAATGGCTATCATGGGGGCCAAGGGTCCTCAGAGAATGGCCTTCCCTTTCTCATGGAAGTTGCATGGGATTCCCTCAGGCTCACAAGAACTCTCTGTGCTCCTGCTGTTTCTTTGGTGGCCTTGTGTGGCCACATCCCCTTGAGCACTTGTAGGCGGGGGCAGAAAACACTGTGGCCTACACAGTCGAGAGACTGAGAAATTTCACGCGCATCAGGATGTATTTCCCTGATTACGCCAAATGGTTCCAAACATAGCATGTTTCCGTGAAAAAGAAACAGAATCTGTTAACCAAAGTAGGCCCAATCCTGCAACCTGTCCACACAGCCATTGAGTTCAGTGGGACTGACACAAACAAAAAAGCTGCAAGATGGGACCTAAATGCTGTTATACCGAAAACTCTTTAAAAAGATAGTGCCAAGGACTAGGCACTAGAAAACAAGGGCTGTTTTCCCTAATTCTTGCAACTCCTGGGCCAATGCTGGCCTCTACCCTGGACTCAGATGGGCCCTAAAGGCACTGCAGCCATCTGAGGGGGAGAATGCTTCCTTGCGCAGGAACAGCATAGGACTGCTGTATGCAGTCTTACCTACACCCCTTTGCAGACTTCGGCACAGAGGACGGCCTGGGGAATAGAGGGGGAATCTCCTGTGTGGCACAGCATAGAATGAGTCTGTGTGTTTAATTAAAAGTATTTTATGCTAGTTGACCTGTCCTTTTACACCAGTGGTTCCTAGCCCCATGATAGAACAGAGAAGACGTTTCAGGATACTCTGAACCCCCTCTCATTTAGCCACAAAGAAAAGGAGGATGGTCACGATTCCCCTGAATCTGTTTGTGAAATCCCCCCATGCATTAGACCAAACACCTGCATCTGACTTCTAATAAATAGTCTGTCTACTTGAACATTATCAAGATTATATTATAAATTGTTTACTAAATAGAATATTTTACGTGTGTGTAGATCAAATAAATGCCTTTCATTCCAGATGATCACCCACTATTTAACTAACTACATATGCAACTAAAATGCAGCCACTACTAGGCAGGAGAGCAGCTGGAGGTGAGATTGGAAGTTACAGGTGAAAGTATAGCAAGTACAATAGCTATTTTTCTAACTTAAAGTGTCCTGCAAGTGGGCCAAGTATATTTGTTGCTTTTGCCATCCAGAAACAACCTGAAGGGCTGAAAAAATTTACTCTGGAGATATTAAGCAACGTGTACAAGAGGTCACTCTTATAAGGCAATGTATTTATTTTTAAAAAGCTAGTAATTTATCAAAATAAGTCATCTGTATAGTTTATTGACCAGTGACGGGTGGTTTGATTATTTTATTATCTGTTGAAAATGTAATCCAACACATCTGTTGGATTACAGAGTGAGAGTGTCAATGCCCATCTATGTGGGGAAACAGCTCAAAGGTCTGTTTTACTCTATACCATGCTAGTAGAAATCACTTGAAAACAGTGTGGTTTAATATATTTAGCTGACAGCCTAACCATGTGTGCAACAGCAATGTGCGTCACTGACAGATTCCATGGGCTTTCAGTGGATTTGCTGCCCCATTATGGCACAGATGATGGCGTGAGGCACCTCATCAATAATTACAATGTTAATTAGGTCAGTCCTTCAGTAGATTGTACTGTCGTAATATTCTTGCTGAATTCTAGGTTTATGCTTAGTGAAAGCCTATTAGTTTTTCATGAAGCTCTTAAATTATTTAGCTTTAAAAGTTGTCTCCATGCAAACTGATACTTCTGGATCTCTGTATAAACTACTGTAGTTCAATGGCACAAACAAACAGTCCCAGTCCCTGGTAGGTGTGTGTTTGTATTTTAAATATGTGGCTAGGCAAATGTTGATATCATTGTATTAGAAACTAACATTCTGTATTTGTTCAGCTTCTTTTTGTAGAACTCCGTAAGAAGGTTCCAGTGACTGGGAACATTCAGCAGATAAAACTGGCCACAAGGGCTGTACTTTCCTTAGTGAATCATAGTTCCCACTTGTGGTCGGAGCGGAGACATAGTTCTGGGTGGAGTCATGGGTAAAGGGGTAGGAGATGAGGAAGTCTTTATGAATCAATAGACGGTTGGGGAAAAAAATAATACCACCCTTCAACTACTAATTCTAGGCACTACTGCATATGAACTTATAGTCTCTTGTAAAGTGTTCAAGGCTTGTCATCCCAGACAGATCACAATTTCAAATTCCAGGGAAAGGGTCATGGTTTGGGTGTTACAATTTCTACTGATTTTCTTCTATTTCCTCATTATCCTGTATTTTGCCATTTTTTATTACTTATAAGCAGCAGGATGGGGAAGCACGAGGACAACCGTTTTCACTGAGCTCACATCCATTTATTTTTTGTTTTTGTTCTAATTTTTTGCTGAGTGAAATATAGTTAAGTTTTACACTGAGTACCCCTGAAGGGGAAGAATAAAGGTATGTTAATAATGGATGAGAATATAAGAATGGCCATATTTGGTCACACCCAAGGTCCATCTAGTCCAGTATCCTGTCTTTTGACAGTGGCCAATGCAAGGTGCTTCAGAGGGATTAAACATAACAGGTAATCATCAAGTGATCCATCTTGTCGCCCATTCCCATCTTCTAGCAAACAGAGGCTAGGGACACCATCTCTGCCCATCCTGGCTAATAGCCATTGAATTTATCCTCCATGAATTTATCTTTTTTGAACCCTGTTATAGTCTTGGCCTTCACAACATCCTCTGGCAAGGAGTTCCACAGGTTGACTATGAATTGTGTGGGAAAAAATACTTCCTTTTCTTTGATTTAAACCTGCAGCCTATTAATTTCATTTGGTGACTCCTAGTTCCTGTGTTATGAGAAGGAGTAAATAACACTTCCTTATTTACTTTCTCCACACCAGTCATGATTTTATAGACCTCTATCATATCCCCCCCTTTGTCATCTCTTTTCCAAGATGAAAAGTCCCAGTCTTATTAATCTCTTCTCATATGGTAGCTGTTCCATACCCCTAATAATTTTTGTTGCCCTTTTCTGAACCTTTTCCAATTCCAATGTATCTTTTTTGAGATGGGGCAACCAGATCTGCACACAGTATTCAAGATGTGGGTGTCCCATGGATTTATATAGAGGCAATTTTATATTTTCTGTCTTACTAACTATCCCTTTCTTAATTATTCCCAACATTCTGTTTGCTTTTTTGACTGCTGCTGCACATTAAATGGATGTTTTCAGAGAACCATCCCTAATGACTCCAAGATCTTTCTTGAGTGATAACAGATAATTTAGACCCCCATCATTTTATATGTACAGTTGGGATTATGTTTTCCAATGTGCATCACTTTTGCATATATCAACATTGAATGTCATCTGCCTTTTTGTTGCCGTCACCCAGTTTTGTGAGATCCTTTTGTAGCTCTGCGCAGTCTATTTCAGACTTAATTCTCTTGAGTAGTTTTGTGTCATCTGCGACTTTTGCCACCTCACTGTTTAGCCCTTTTTCCAGATCATTTATGAATATGTTGAATAGGACTGGTCCCAATATAGACCACTGCATGCCTATTTACAACTCTCCATTCTGAAAAATGACCATTTATTCCTACCCTGTTTCCTATCTTTTAACCAGTTACTAATCCACAAGAGGACCTTCCCTCTTATCCCATGACTTAAGAGCCTTTGGTGAGGGACCTTGTCAAAGGATTTCTGAAAATCTAAGTACACTATATTCTCTGGATCCCACTTGTCAACATGCTTGTTGACCCCCTCAAACAATTCTAGTAGATTGAGGAATGATTAAAAACCATGTTGACTTTCCCCCAACAAATTATGTTCATCTTGATGTTTGACAATTTTGTTCTTTACTATAGTTTCAACCAGTTTGCCCAATACTGAAGTCAGGTTTACCGGCCTGTAATTGCCGGGATCACCTCTCGATCCCTTTTTAAAAATTGGCATCACATTAGTTATCCTCCAGTCATTTGGTACAGAACCTGATCTAAATGATAGGTTAAAAACTACAGTTAGTGGTTCTGCAATTTCACATTTGAGTTCCTTCAGAACTCTTGGGTAAATACCATCTGGTCCTGGTGACTTACCAATTTTTTTCAAAACCACCTCATCTGGGACAGTTCCTCAGATTAAGAATGGTTTAGGTTTGGGAATCTCCCTCACAATCTCATCCATGAGGACCGATGCAAAGAATTCATTTAGTTTCTCCGCAAAGGCCTTATCGCTCTTGAGTTCTCTTTTAGCATCTCGATTGTCCAGTGGCCCCACTGGTTGTTTAAGAGGCTTCCTTTGGCTAGTTGTTCTTCAAATTCTTTTTTGGCCTTCCTCATGTTTTTACACTTCATTTGCTAGAGTTTATGCTCCTATTTTCCTCACTAGGATTGAATTTCCACTTTTTAAAGGATGCCTTTTTGTCTTTCACTGCTTCTTTTACTTTGTGGTTTAGCCACAGTGGCACTTTTTGGTTCTCTTACTGTTTTTTTAATTTGGGGTATACATTTAATTTTAGCCTCTATTATGGTGTCTAAAAAGTTTCCATGCAGCTTGTGGGGATTTCACTTTTGGCATTGTACCTTTTAATTTCTGTTTAACTAACTTCCTCACTTTTGTGTAGTCCCCTTTCTTAAATTAAATGCTACAGTGTTTGGCTGCTGTGGTGTTTTCTCCACCACAGGGATGTTAAATTTAATTATATTATATTATGGTAACTATTACCAAGCGGTCCAGCTATAATCTCCCTGAGCACTTCACAGTCACTATCACCATCATGGTCAGGTGGTCGGTAATATATTCCTACTGCTATATTCTTATTATTAGAGCATGGAATTACTATCCATAGAGATTCTATGGTAGTTTGGTTAATTTAATATATTTACTTCATTTGATTCTATGCTTTCTTTCACATATAGTGCCACTCCCCCACCAGCACAACCTGTTCTGCCCTTCCAATATATTTTGTACCCTAGTATTAATGGGCCCCATTGATTTATCCTCATTCCACCAGGTTTCTGTGATGCCTATTATATCAGTATCCTCATTTAATACAAGGCACTCTAGTTCACCTATTATTTAGACGTCTCGCATTTGTGTATAAGCACTTTAAAAACTTGTCACTTTTTAGCTGTCTGCCATTACATGATGTAATTGAATGGGACTTTTTTCATTTGACTGTTTCTCATCAGATCCTACCCATATTTTATCATCGTCCATCTTCTCCTCCTTACTAGGACATAGAAAATCTCCATTAATAGAGCCTTCCCTCAAGTTGTCTGTCCGAACCACATGCTCCTTTGCACCTGTTGGCTCCCTCCCAGCCCTTAGTTTAAAAACTGCTCTACAACCTTTTTAATTTTAAGTGCCAGCAATCTGGTTCTACTTTGGCTTAGGTGGATCCCATCCTTCCTGTTTACGCTCCCCCTTTCCCAAAAGTTCCCCCAGTTCCTAATAAATCTAAACCCTCCTTCCTACACCATTGTCTCATCCACGCATTGAGACCCTGCAGTTCTCCCTGTCTAGCTGGCCCTGCACGTGGAACTGGCACCATTTCAGAGAATGCTACTATGGAGGTCCTGGACTTCAATCTCTTACCTAGCAGCCTAAATTTGGCCTCCAGGACCTCTCTCCTATCCTTCCCTATGTCATTGGTATACCTACATATACCATGACCACCGGCTCCTCCCCAGCACTACACATAAGTCTATCTAGATGTCTTGAGAAATCCGCAACCTTCGCACCAGGCAGGCAAGTCACCATGTGGTTTTCCCAGTCATCACAAACCCAGATATCTGTTTCTAATGATTGAATCCCCCATAACTATTACCCATCTCTTCCTAATAACTGGAGTTCCCTCCCCCTCTCACTGCAAGAGGATACCATGACATCATCTGGAAGGAGGGTCCCAACTATGGAATCGTTTCCCTCTGCTCCAATTGGATGTTCCCTGAGACTTTCATCCTCCTCAGCAGCACAAAGGCTGTCAGACCAGGGGTTGGGACTGTTCTACTGTGTCCCAGAAAGTCTCATCTGTGTACCTCTCTGTTCCGCTTAGCTCCTCCAGTTCAGCCACTGTGGTCTCCAAAGCCCATACACAGTCTGAGGACTAGGAGCTCCTTGTACCAAATGCACACGTATGCCACCTCTCCATAGGGTGCAATAAACTGGATAGTTCCCACTCTGTTGCTGGACTTCTGCCTGCATTCTCTTTTTACTCCTGCAGTTCGTTCCTTTGTTGATGTTTTGTTAGGGGTTTTTTAGGCTTTATGTTTAAAGAATGTTAAGTGTATCTAGCCCCCCTCCCCCCACAATCCTCCTCTAAACTTTTTAAACCCCTGGTCTTCCTGAGTAGCCTCTCTCCCCCTGGTTAAGGGTTGATGGGTACAGTACAACTCAGACAACCCCTCCATTAAAACAGGTTTACAACATTTTTATTATTGTAGAAAAGCTGCTAAATAACTTTGGCACTCTGCAGTTTAAGGTGGTGACCTTTTGAAGTTTGGGAGTAAAATGAGAACTGACACTGATACAGAGCTAGAAGATAATTTAATACATCCATGCTAAGGAAGGTATTAAAATGATGAGTAGTCTGTAATATACCAGGACATTATCCATGTTTTGGGAAGAGGGGGGATAAAACTTCTGTCTAGTCTTCAGCATTTCTAAAGATACCATTTAAAGATAGCATAGAGACAGGATTAATTTGATTGGCTTCATTATAAATTCAAAGGTGCAGATTTTTAACAATGAGGGTAATTAACCATTGGAACAATTTACCAAACATTATGGTGGAGTCTCTGTCCACTTTAAAAATCAAGATTGGTGTTTTTCTAAAAGATATGCTCTAGTGGAAACAGGAATTAATTCAGGGAAATCCTATGACCACTATAAAAGAAGTTAGACAATTGTCCTTTCTGACATTATAATATATGAATCATTTGTATTCAGGATGAGTCCCTCAAAATCGGAGAAATCTGGATTATTTATTGTTGGTTTTGTCTAAGATTAGCTACAATTGGGAAGGGAAGAATGAAGAAATGGAAAAAATACAAGGTTGCCAATTAACATCAGCTTGGGCTTGATTTGATCTATGGTGTCTATCTAGATCATAAGATATTACTATATGATGGCTGTCCAATGGGATTGGTGATCACTGTTCAGTTTCCCTTGGACAGGTGTCTGTCACACAAATCACAACATTTGGTTCCCTTATTGGCAACCTCCTTGGAGAAGCCAATAACTGAGTGGGCAGGGACACTGAATTATCCTACATTCAATCTCCTATTATTGCAGCAAACCTTATAAATTAGATAAGGTTCCCCACAGTCACTAATGCTTTGGCTAAATAACTGTTGTACAAATTCTGTTCAGAGGGAAAATATTGATTATGAATTGATCCTGACAGTTTCTAAAAGGCTTGGACACCCTTTCTGGACTTGCTGTTTGAAAGAATTCAGAAATGTAGTGGAATTTAGGGCTGGATAACTTGGTAGTCCAAGTAGGCCTGCTCACAACACACAAACACAGGCATGCTCAATTGGAGCCTAAATTAGGGAATTATAGTATCTTGTAACACCTTCTAGTCCTCTCCAGGATTCATGGCACCTTAGCAAATGGTGTATTTTTATCAATGCCCTGTGACATCTAGCTGTCTGCTATGCCTCAAACTTTATTAGAGTTTAGTGGTATATTCCTCCTAATAAAAACTTGTTTGTATATTTTCAAATATAGCTTATAGCTCAGTTAAACTGCTTTAGAGGGGTATTCTGCCTGCTTCCAAGGACAGCGAAGTCCGATTTCAGAAACATGCAATCCTTATCCAATGGAGATTCTTTCATTAGAGAATTCTCCGAGTAAGCTCATTATAGTTCACACCAGCATAAGGAGTTCTTCCAGTCACAGATGGGTAGGTAAATTGCAGCACAGTCCTTTATAGGTGAAAGTATTAAGTGTCTGTCTGTCTAATTGTTGAGATCATGTGTATAATGAAGAATCTTCCAAAGGGCTATGCTCAATATACATAACACCTTGTTTAAGCTAATGACTCAGGAAATATTAGGTTAGGCTTTCTTGCATGGAGTCAAAATCATTTCCTTTTTATCTTCTTTGAAAACCGTCCACCCTCATTTCCTTTCCCAAATAATAGCACAACACTCAAACGATTAAGGCCAAAACTTTCAAAAGTGATTCTGATTTTGGTGCCTGCTTGGAGATAGCTAGGGCTTGATTTAAAGAAGTGCCAAGTACCTGCAGCCCTCACTGACTTTAACTGGAGTAGTGAATGCTCAGCACTTCAGAAAATCAAATTCAACCCAGAATCTTGTATCCCATCTTCCATATTCCCATAACTTCTTTCTGGACGCTGAAGGCATCATCATTTAGAGCAGCGTTTCTTAAACTGGGGTCCACAGACCGCTGGGGGTTGTTGAAGGTACCCCGGGGGGGTCCATGGGCCCCCCCGATCAACTCCTCCCCTTCCCTCCCAACACCTCCTGCACGCTAAAAGTCCAGTGGGGCTAAGGCAGGCTTCCTACCTGTCCTGGAAGTGTCCAGCTCCCGGAAGTGGCCACCATGTCCCTGAGGACCTGGGGGGGGAAGAGGAGAAGGATGTCTCCGTATGCTGCCCCTGCCCTGAGCGCCAACTCCGCAGCTCCCATTGGCCGGGAACTGCGAGACCGCCTAGCCCCCCACCTAATAGCTGCTGCCAGAGCGATGTGCACCAAAACTTCCTTCCCAGAGCCCGCACTCCCACCTGCACCTCCTCCTGCACCCAAACTCCCTGCCCCAACCTGGTGAAAGTGAGTGAGGGTGGGGGAGAGCGAGCGATGGAGGGAGGGGGGATGGAGTGAGCGGAGAAGGGGCAGGGCAAGGGCTGAGTGGGAGGGGTCCCTGAAAATTTTTGAATTAAAATGGGGATCCTCGGGTGGCTATAGTTTGAGAACCGCTGATTTAGAGAATGCTCAGTCCACGAAATTTCTTTACGTTCAGATATCCAGATTCAAAAGTGTCAAGTATGTTAAGACTCGATAGAAACTTTTTTTTTATTATTTATCTTCCAACTCGCAGTTTTGTATTGTATGTAATGTGCACGTTCCTGCTCGCATTGACGCTAATAAAATTCCTCTTGCCTTCAGTGGAAACAGAATCAAATCTTACAATTGTGTTTAGTGAAATCAGTCTCTCTCTCTCTCTCTCTCTTCCCCCCCCGCCCCCCCCGAGTCTACTCATGCATTTCATCTGTTATACTTCAGAATATTTAGTCCCATTTTATAAATATTAATTGGTTAGCGTATCATTAAAATATACTCAAATTAAATAAATTCCTTATTTAAGATAGCATGTACTTTTAAAATTAAATTGTTACTGTTGTTGGGGAAAAAAAATCAAGTAATTGTTTTATGTATCTCTCTCTCTCTCTCTCTCTCGTTAATGGCAACAAACTGAACTGGGGGGGGGGGGGTAATTGCAATGTGACTAGTTTTCCATCACTGGGTAATGTAATGAATAGCATATCTTGGCATGGGATATTTATGTACTCCAGAAAAAAGCCAAGCTTGCAGAATTGTGGAGTTCAGGTCAGGACAAGAAGTGGTAGAGTCTCTAGTTCAAACTTCTAGTCTTGTTTGTCTTGGTGTTTTTTTTTACTTAATATAGAGCTTTTTGTTGATATGCATGATGAATAGTTTGCTTGCTGTGTTTTAAGATGTAGAACACATTATTTTTTTTCATAGAGAACACCAGTGTGGCTTTTATGGCAAAGCTGGCCTTTCCTGTTTCTTTTCAAAGTGTATACCAGGAAGAATATTCGATGAAGTGAGCTCTTTGTTGTTTAAAGTCTGAGAATCATATTCTGCCATGTGATACTTAATAGTCTGTTTTCAAGAATAAACAAGTCATGGGGCTGTTTGTCTATGCTCTGCAGCATAATTTGTGCAGCTGCCTTCTTTTCATGATTTTTTTTTCTTTCCAATATTTTACACTCCAAATCTGAAAATTTATAACAGATGGCAGGCAGTTCTTGGGGGGGAAGGAGGCTTGGGGAATGTGGAGGTTGTGTTTTTATCTTATAGTTATACAGCAGTTGCAAAGAATGGTTTTATTACTATTAATTTTTTACATTGCAACACTGAGGGACAAATTCAAAGCTCGGATGTGTATCATCATGATGATTGAACAGCCACAAAATCCGTCTTGCTCATTCAGGTCTTAAGTACCACACAAGGTCCCTCAGCCCTGGTCTACACTACGAGTTTAGGTCGAATTTATTAGCGTTATTTCGATTGATCCGTGCACCCGTCCACACGACGAAGCCCTTAACATCGACTTCTAGGGCTCTTAAAATCGATCTCGCCACTCCACCCCCAACGAGGGGATTAGCGCTTAAATCGATATTGCCGAATCGATGTAGGCTAGTGAGGACGCAATTCGACAGTATTGGCCTCCTGGATCTATCCCACAGTGCAACATTTGACCGCTCTGGACAGCAGTCTGAGCTCCAATGCTCCGCCCAGGTAGACAGGAAAAGCCCCGCGAACTTTTGAATTTCATTTCCTGTTTGGCCAGCGTGGTGAGCTGCAGGTGAGCGCAGATCTCATCAGCAGAGGTGACCATGATGGAGTCCCATCAAAAGGATTTTTTGCTCCCCCCTCAGTTGCTTTCACGGAGGGAGGGGGGAGCAAGGGTTAGGCTCATTTCCTTCTAGCTGCAGATGGTACAATATGCGGTGAGCAAGGAGGCGCCTTCCCTTCTAGCAGCAGATGGTACAATATGCTTGATATCCATCATCAGCTCCTGGCCCCCTCAAGGATTGAACTCGCAACCCCGGGTTTAGCGGGCCAACGCTCAGACCGCTGAGCTATCCCTCCGCCCGTGTTCCAGGCAGTACTGAATCTCCCTTAAACAAAACGTAAAAAAGAGAATGACCAGAGTCACTCTGGTCACTCCCATTTATGTCCAAGCGCCCCCGGCCAGCCACACCATAGGCCGCCGGCCAGGAGCACACGAATACCAATCATATTGTACAATCTGCTGCGAGAAGGAAAGGAGCTTCTGCTGTGTGGTCCCGCGACCACGACCATTTATGGCATATTGCACCATCTGCAGCTAGAAGGCAAGGCGCTCCTGCTGTGTAGTCCCGCGACTACCAGCCTCAGGCGGAATGGCCCCCTCAAGGATTGAACTCGCAACCCCGGGTTTAGCGGGCCAACACTCAGAACGCTGAGCTATCCCTCTGCCCGTATTATAGTGTGACTGAATCCCCACTAGACCTAATGTCCAGGCGTACGCTGGAGATGTACGGTAATTGTGAGCTGAGCAGGCTTCCGTAGCAAACACGGAAACCCCGGAAAAAAGGCGCGAGAAATATTGCTTTCACGGAGGGAGGGATGACATGTACCCAGAACCACCAGCGACAATGTTTTCTGCCCCATCAGGCTTTGGGATCGCAACCCAGAATCCCAATGGGCGGCGGAGACTGCGGGAACTGTGGGATAGCTACCCGCAATGCAATGCTCCGAAAGTCGATGCTAGCCCCGCTACTGTGGACACAGTCAATCGACCTCATGGTCTTAACGCTCTTTAGTGGGGACACACACAATCGATTCCATAAATTCGGGTTTTAAAATATCGACTTCTATAAATTCGACCTAATTCTGTAGTATAGACGTACCCTCAGTCATCTGGGCATGTTCTCTGGGCTTTCAGAGGGAGCACAAGAAGAATGTAATGTAGCTCTCTTTATGTTGAGCTGATGATTACCATGCTGCTGCACATGTGTAATTGGGCTACCTCCACTATTATATTATGAAGGCAGGGGAACTATCTGTGCCTGATGCAAGGACAGAAGGTTAAATCCAATTACATGTGACATTCCTAACATTCTTGCTAGCTTGCAGGATGCTCTTGTTAAAGGCTTGAGCCTTAGCTCTCTGAGGTTCTAAGAAGCAGTTAGAGTATTAAGTGGCAAATTGTTCATCCCTAGCAGGTTGTCAATGCTGCTAGAATCTAATGTATTGGTGGATTTGAAACTATTCTGAAACTTTTACCACCACTGTGTAAAATTAATAGAATGTGCGTTGCCTGAGAATTTGCTAATTGGGGAGAATCAGCCAAACAGTCCCTTCATAAAGTCAGTAATGCTACAAAAGCTTTGCTGTTTCCTTGTCTCTGTCTGTTGGAAACACTCTGGTACAGGCACAGAGAAGGACTTCAGGAAACCACACAAACATGAAAGGCAAGAAAATGCCTGTGACGCTCCACAAGGGTAGCCAGGGTTGTGAGGCACCTCACCACCTCCTGCTCTTAGTTGGAGGAAGTCTGTTGATGCCTGCTGTGCGTCAGCTCCCTGAATTCACCACCAGCCTTTGGTGACCCAAGCACTACCTTGGAGGCCTCGCTCTCCCTGTACACGTAACGACAGGTACATTGCAGCCCCTTATCCACTGAATGCTTGCAGAATTACTAGCCTTGCTGTTCCCAAAGGAATGGCGCACACCAGCTTATAAGATTCAATTCAGGATCAGCACTTTGCTTAACACCACAGCACTTATATTTATAGTGAAAACAAGAATAAGTTTCTCTTACCAAAGAACAGAGATTCAGGTGATCATGAGTAAGAATATTGGAAGCAAATGATGGAAGCAAATGGTATGTATGTATCATTTGCTTCCAATATTCTTACTCATGATCACCTGAATCTCTGTTCTTTGATGGGATACATATATTTATAGTTTTTATATATATCTATATCATAACACACAGGCTAGAGCCAAGCTTCCTTAAACAGAAGGATTAAGTCTAATCTCACCCAAAGTTTTCGCCAGCATTTTCAGCCTAGCCTGCATGAAATGCCCCACTGTTTATTTACTTCCTAAGTGAAAGATGTCTGTGTGTTTGTCCAAAAATATACTACAACAAAGCTTTGATGTGTATGTAAAGATGGGGTTCCCTGGTGCTGCTGCCCCCCCCCCCCACTATTCTTAGTTACTTTTCTCTGTTTGAATTTTTCACAATCCTTCATTTGCATTTGATTCAGACTGATGAATGGAGGCACATTGTGTACCAAACAATAATTTAACAGAAACATTTTTTGCCTGAAAGAAAACCTGTTTTCCACCTTTCCTGGTGACCATTCCCTAGACACTTAACATAATTTTCAGTGTATATACACATCTCATAAGAATGGCCATATTGGGTCAATCCAATAGTCCCTCTAGCCCAGTATCCAACAGTGGCCAGTGCCAGGTGTTTCAGAAGGAATGGACATTACAGGGCAATTTTCAAGCGATCCATCTTGTTGTCCAGTCCCAGCTTCTGGCAGTGAGAGGTTTAAGGACTCCCAGAGCATAGTCTTGATGGACCTATTATCCATGAACTTTAGTTTTTTTGAACCCAGTTATACTTTTGGCCTTCATAACATCCCCTGGCAATGAGTGCCACAGGCTGACTGTGTTTGAAGAAATGCTTCCTTTTGTTTGCTTTAAACCTGCTGTTCATTAATGTCATTGGGTGATCTCTGGTTCTTGTGATATGTGGAGGGGTAAATACTTCCCTCTTCACTTTCTACACACTATTCATGCTTTTGTAGACCTCCGTCATATCCCCTCTTAGTCATCTCTCCTTTAATCTGAACAGTCCGTCTTTTTAATCTCTCCTCCTATGGAAGCTGTTCCATACTCCTAATCATTTTTGTTGCCCTTCTTTGTACCTTTTCTAATTCTAATATATCTCTTTTGAGATGGGGCTACCAGAACTGCACACAGTATACCATGGATTTATAAAGTGGTAGTATATTTTCTGTCTTATCTATCCCTTTCTTGATGGTTCCTAACATTATTAGCTTTTTTGGCTGCTACTGCACATTGAACAGATGTTTTCAGAGAACTATCCACGATGACTCCATGATCTTTCTTGAACAACAGCTAATTTAGATCCCATTTTGTATGTATAGTTGGGATGATCTTTTCCAGTGTGCATTACTTTGCGCTTAATTGAATTCCATTTCCATTTTGTCGCCTGATCACCCAGTTTTGTGAGATCCCTTTGTAACTCTGCAGTCAGATTGGATTTAACTGTTTTGGTTTATCCACCCGGCCTGACTCAACTGCGTTCCCCTCAACGGAGCCATCCGCCATGACAACCGGGACAAGCGCTGCAGGAAGTGCGGCTACGTCAATGAAACCCTGCCCCACGTCCTGTGTGGATGCAAACATCACTCCGGTGCCTGGCAGCACTGCTACAACACCATCAAGAACCGGCTGATGAAAGCCATCCCTGGGGAAGATCACCGTCGACTCCGCCATCCCCGGGACAGACAGCCCACTGCGACCCGACATCGTCGGGACTGACAAAGAAAAGAAGAAGGTCCTCATGGTAGACGTCACGATGCCATCTGAAAACAGGTCACCGGCTTTCCACGAGGCCCGAGCACGGAAGGCGTTGAAGTACACCCCACTGGCTGACACCCTGAGAGCCCAGGGCTAAGAGGTCCAGATCCATGACCATGGTCGTGGGCGCCCTGGGCACATGGGACCCTAACAATGAGCCGGTACTGAGAGTGTGCGGAGTCAGTAGACGCTACACCTGACTCATGAGACAGCTCATGGTGTCTGACGCCCATCAGGTGGTCCAGAGACATATACACTGAACACATCACGGGCCACTGTCAGTACCAGGTCGAGTAATCAAGACTGCTGACCAGGAGAAAAAAAAATAACTTCATCCCTTCCCAGACAAACCGAGGGACACACACCACCCATGTACTGATTGTCTACATCCCTACTGACTTGGACTATTAATGTATTTCATGGGTGGCGTTCCCAAGCCCACTTATTCACTGACGCTCTAAAAACTACCACACACCAATCTGGATCTTTGCTAGTTATGCAATATATATGTACCCCGAGAACCTTATAACAGATACTTGAAATCCCCCATAACCCAAGCCTGATGCCAGATATACAGTACCTTACTTCTCAACTTGTGTAAATTTGATTCTAAGCATTAACTTTAATAAAAAAAATTCATCTGCAAACTTTGCCCACCACAGTTTACCCCCTTTTTACAGATCATTTATGAATATGTTGAATAGCATAAGTCCCAGTACAGCTCCTTGGGGGACCCTGGCATTTACCACTTTACATGGTAAAAACTGACCATTTATTCTTCTTTGTTTCCTATCTTTTATCCAGTTACTGATCCATGAGAGGACATTCCCTCTAATCCCTTGACTGTTTACTTTGCTTAAGAGCCATTGGTAAGGGACTTTGTCAAAGGCTTTCTGAATGCCCATGTACACCAGTGGTTCTCAAACTTTTGTACTGGTGACTCCTTTCACATAGCAAGCCTTTAAGTGTGACCCCCCCCACCTTATAAATTAAAAACACTTTAATATATTTAACACTATTATAAATGCTGGATGGAAAGCAGGGTTTGGGGTGCAGGCTGACAGCTTGCAACCCCCCCATATAAGCCTTGTGACCCCCCTGAGGGGTCCCGACCCCCAGTTTGAGAACCCCTAATGTGCACTATAACAAGACCACCCCTGTCCATATGCTTGTTGACACCCTCAGATAATTCTAATAGATAAGCGAGGCCTGGGTTCTCTTTACAAAAGACATTGACTCTTCCACAATATCATCTGCATCTGATAATTCAGTTTCCACCAGTTTGCCGAGTACTGAAGTTACTTACTGGTCTGAAATTGCCAGTATCACCGCTGGAGCCCTTTTTTAAAAATTGGCATTACATTAGCTATCTTCCAGTCATTTGGCACAGGGGCTTCTTTCAGCCATAGGTGGTACAGACGACAGTTTATAGTTTTGCAGTTTCATATTTGAGTTCTGTCAGAACTCTTGGTGAATACCATCTGGTCCTGTTTAAATTTGCTGTTTAATCATCAATTTGTTCCAAAACATCCCAAATTGAGGTGTCCGAGGATAGTTCCTCAGATTTGTTACCTAAAAAGAATGGCTCAGGTGTGGGAATCTCCCTCACTTCCTCTGCAGTGAAGACCAATGCAAAAAATTCATTGAGCTTATCTGCAGTGGCTGTGTCTTCCTTGAGTGCTCCTTTAGCACCTCAGTTGTCCAGTGGCCCCCCTGATTGTTTGGAAGGCTTCCTGCTCCTGATGTACTTTTTTTTTTTTTGGCGCTTTTAGCATTTGAGTCTTTGGCGTGTTGCTCTTCAAATTTTTTTTTTTTTTGGCCTGCATAATTATACTTTTACACTTGACTTGCCAGAGTTTATGCTCCTTGCTATTTTCCTTAGTAGGATTTGACTTCCAGTTTTTAAAGGATAGAGGCAAAAATACATCTGCTTCTTTTACTCTTACACAACATCCACACGTGTTTCAGAACAATATTGATGGCCAGTGTGACATGGGCTTTTTAGTAGAGACCTCACATAACACTCTTAGGGCTTGGCTACACTTGAATTTTTAAAGTGCTGCCATGGGAATGCTCCCACAGCACCGCTTTGAAGCATGAGTGTGGTCGTGTGCGAGAGAGCTCTCCCAGCGCTCCTGGTAATCTACCTCCACGATGGGATTAGCTCCGAGCACTGGGAGCGCGGCTCCCAGTGCTTGAAGCCTGTCCACACTCATGAACCTCTGGCTTAGTCAAAACTCCAAAAAACTGCATTGCTGCTTAATGGTAACTTATTGATCAGGTATGTTTGTAACAAAACTACTAAAATCCAGCAGATTTTTCTTTTGCGCTAAAGTAACAGGCCTCAATTCAACAAAGCACCTAAGTAGCAAATGCTTTACTTTAAGCTTAACTCCAGTGGGACAGGTCATACATTTACACTTAAGTACAAGATGAAGTGCTTTGCTGGATCAGGGCTTTAGTTTGTAATTTGGTAATGGAGTGGAATGGGTCCCACTCTGGTGTATGCTCCTTTGTTTTCCCTTTAACATGGAGTACTGATGTGAGCTCTCTTGCCATGCTTGTATCCTAAAGTAATAGAACAGGAAGTCTGTCTCACAGTTGGGTCTCTGTTCTCACTACATAGACTACAGCTTTGTTAACAAGTGACTGTTCTAATGCTTGTACAGCTTTTTAAACCATGTCTGCGTCTTTGACGCACTGATGTACATGTTGTCGTTAGAGCTGCTTTAGTGGCAGCTACATTCCACTGGAGCACTGAGATGTCTTCATAAATCAGAAACTAAATTTCCCCTCTCCTTACCTATCCAGGGGACAGGGCAGCATACATATGGTGAATTCATGGCTGAGATGCTGCACATTTATTTCAAAGTTCATAAGAAAATCTCTTTGGCTACCTGCTCTACTGTTCTTATGGGGCAGTTGTGTTATAAAGAGATGATTTTATACTAGACTTCTTGTGGCACCTTAGAGACTAACAAATTTATTTGGGCATAAGCTTTCGTGGGCTAAAACCCACTTCATCAGATGAATGGAGTGAAAAATACAGTAAGCAGAGTGTGTGCGCTTATATCTATCTCCCCAGTGCTAAGGAGGCCAATTCAGTTAAAGTGGAAGTGGTCTATTCTCAACAGTTGATTACCTTTGTAGTGGTAACGAGGCCAGTGCAATCAAGGTGGATGTTGCCCATTTCCAGCAGTTGACAAAAAGGTGTATCAGCAGAGGGAAGTTACTTTTTGTAATCAACTGTTGACTAGGCCACTTCCACCTTAATTGAATTGGCCTTGTTAGCACTGACCCCCCCACTTGGTAAGGCAACTCCCATCTTTTCATATATACATACTGCTTACTGTAATTTTCGTTCCATGCATCTGATGAAGTGGGTTTTAGCCCACAAAAGCTTATGCCAAAATAAATGTTAGTCTCAAAGGTGCTACAAGGACTCCTTGTTTTTGCTGATACAAACTAACATGGCTACCACTCTACTAGACTTCTGTAGATTTGGGCGCAAGACAATAACCATACACTATGGAAGCATTGTATTTAGAAAACTTGTTAGGTGAGCATGATGATAGCAATACAGACTGCTGTGAGGAAGACTTCATTTTCCGCAAAACTTCTATTTTTATTCTCTAAATCTAGAATTAGGAATTAGGCCCAGCAACGTGGGAGCAGCCTTTCTTGAGGCAGGGTTTTGGACAGTTCTTTGCTCCTTTGCCCCCTTCCTGATGGAGGAATGAAACTGCATCAATGGCAGACCGAACAAGTCACATGCTGCATTGTGCCTTCTGGGCACAAGATAGTGCCCTATTGGCATCGGAGAGGGGAGAATGGTGCAAATCTTGAGCATGAGAGAGATTGTAGAGAAAATAGGTAGGCTCGCAAGGAGAACTAGGCATTGCCCTTGTTATATAATCTAAGGGCAGGTCTTCACTACCCGCCGGATCGGCGGGTAGCAATCGATCTATCGGGGATCGATTTTTCGTGTCTCGTTAAGACGCGATTAATCGATCCCCGATCGCGCTCCCCGTCGGCGCCGGCAATCCACCTCATCGAGAGGCGGAAGCGGAGTCGACGGGGGAGCGGCAGCGATCGACTCGCCACCGTCCTCATCGCCAGGTAAGCCGATTACGATACGCTGACTTCAGCTACGCTATTCCCGTAGCTGAAGTTGCGTATCGTAGATCGACCCCCTCCCCTAGTGTAGCCCTGGGCTAAGGGGGGAAAAACATGTAAATGATTGTTACATATAATACAGAGTAATCTGAAGAGAACAGTTGAATGTCTTGCATAATTCACATGTTAAACCTCAGCCAGGAAGTATCACAGTGTGTAGTTGTGTACAAATCACATACCACATACTCAACCCATGGAACTTGTTGCCTGGAGATGTTGTGAAGGCCAAAAGTATAATTGGGTTAAAAAAAGAATTAGATATGTTCAGGGAGGATAGGTGCCATTAGTCAAGTAGTTAAGGAATGTAACCCCATTCTCTGGGTGTCCCTACACCTCTGACTGCCGGAAGCTGGGCCTGGACAACAGGGGATGGATCTCTCAATAAATTGTCGTGTTCTGTTCACTCCCTCTGAAGCATCTGGCACTGGTCATTGTTAGAAGATAGGATACTGGGCTAGATGGACCATTGGTCAGGTCCAGTTTAGTGATTTTTATTCTCTTATGTAGCATGCACACCCATACAATATTATACCCACACATTTATCTTAAGAAGAGAGTGTATAAACTTACCCACAATAGACATGATTCATAGCAAAATTAATGTAATCACATGTATGCTGTCTCACTTACATATTTTTATCTAAAAGTAATTTTATCGGAGAGAAAGGAGCAGCGTAGTGTACTGATTGAAATGCCTAATTTTGGACACCCACATTTCAAAGTTGTGGCTTATTTTTTCAATTACTATTTACTGTAATTTACCTAAATTAAATAAGTGACCTAATTTACAGATGTGCTGAGCTGTCACAGCCCATTGTAAATCAAGCTGAAGCTGCTCACCACCTCTGAAGATCGTGGTGTTTAATATAGGTGTCTAAATATGCATTCAGGTGCCTAAATCTAGGCATGCATGTTTGAAAATTTTGGCCCTAGAACTTAATCCTGCAATCCTTAGGCAGGCAAAATTCCCATTAATTGCATTAATTTAATTCATATTAAGAGCTGGAGGTTTAAGCCCATAGAAGTAAAGAACAAAACAAAAAAACCCTTGTGTGTAGATCTGTAAGTGTATATGTAAATAAAGTGTGTGTGTATATAAACACAATGGGAAAAAAATTGTTTTATAAGGGCTCTCCAATACACAACCGTGCAGAAGGCCACACAAGGAGTGTTTAAAATCAAATATGCACCTACTGTGGCCACTTAATAAAAACATGCTGACTGTTTAGATGAACTGTTAATGTTTGTGCAGTGTTTATCAGATAAAAGCACTGCTAATATAAAGTAATTTGCTACATTTATGTAAAACAAAAACAAGGAAGCACTTGGACTCATCAGTAACCATAAGAAAGTTTTGTGATATATAACCTATGTAGAAGAGGAAAGATGTTCATGTTGCAATTAAGGCATGAGATGTGTCAGATCTAGGTCCAGTTACTGGTTTTGCCAAAGACCTCCGGTGTGATCTTGGACAAGTAATTTTAATCTCTGCACCTTGATTTCTCCACCCATGAAATGGGGGAAATAACAGTTCTTCCCTTCCCCCATTTATGCTTGCCTGTCTTCTCTGTGTAGATTGTAAGCTCTTTTGGGCAGATGCTGTCACTTCCTGTGTGTTACCACAGTGCCTACCACAATAATGCCCTGATCCTGATTGGGACTCGTACATGCTACTGCAATACAGCAAATAATACTGGTAATGGCTAAGTCTTTTTTGCAAACAGATAATATATGGAGATATGCCTATCTCATAGAACTGGAAGGACCTTGAAAGGTCATCAAGTCCAGTCCTCTGCCTTCACTAGCAGGACCAAGTACTGTCCCCTGACAGATTTTTGCCCCAGATCCCTAGATAGCCCCCTCAAGGATTGAGCTCTCAACCCTGGGTTTAGCAGGCCAATGCTCAAACCACTGAGCTATCCCATCCCCCTACTTGCTGCAGTAGCAACAGTTATGACAGAATTCCAACATGGCTGGTGCATGCTGTTCTCCAGTGGACAAGATCCTGAATATAGAATGTTCCCTAAGCAAATATATTTAGCTCTTAGATAAACACTGATCTTCCTCCCATTTAAGTTAGTGGAATAACTCCAATTAACATCTATGGTTTAGAATCCGGTCCATAATCCTTGCAATATAAAATGATAGTAGTATGCATGAAGGGAAAGAATAGATCAAGGGATGCTGTCAAACTCTTTAGGTCTCAAAAGAGTATGGAAAGAGAATCTCATTCATCCCTGCTAGGTGAAAGATTTTATATGCTGCATGGGATTTTAAGGTAGGTTTATTTTTTTTGGGCTGAGCAAGCTGTCATTGTTTCTTTAAATTATTTTTATAGGTGTTTTTGGAAAGCAAATCAGTTACTTTTACAGTCATGTTGTTTGAAATGGACAAGTGTTTTTGACTAGCAGTTAAGACAGGTTAATATGGAGCTGGGCAACAGATGAGCATGGAGCTAATGAAAGGTTTATCTATGATAAACTAAGCAGGTTTTGATAGTTCCTGCTGTTGCAGCCCTAAGAAGCACTGCAGGGGCACCACATTTCACTGCTGAAATGTTCACAGCAGCTTGAGGTTTAATAGTGATGTGTGCAATGCTTCTCAGAGGGCTTCCGCATATCTGTTGTTTTTAAGATTAATGCTGGTAGGAAGGCTAGTTTACATGAGAGAAAGTCAGTTCCTTGGAATGAAAGGGGCTCAAGGAAGTCTTTGGACTAAAAATGCCTGTGAATAATCAGCAACACTGTTAAAATGTTTGAGACTACTTTAGGCTCCCATCCTGCCATGAGCCCCATGTGACAGTACCCTAATGGGGCAGAGATCCACCAGCACGTATGAACTTACAGGATTCTGGCCTGAGTGTTTTAGAAAATGAGGCCGGATTCAGGAAAGCACTTAAGCATGTGCTTAAGTTCCATTGACTTCAATGGGACTTGAGTACGTGCTTTGCCCTTCATGAATAAGGATACTTTCTTCAACTGAGGCCTGAATCCTGTATTGCATATTATTTCTGATGTAGAAGTGTACGAAGCTAGATGCTATATGGATACATTTACAAGTTATGAAAAGATTATTTTTAATCTTATGCAGTTCATCTCACTAAATCTTTTACATCAGATTTTAAAAAACCACAGTAAACTAATTACATAGGGCATGAGAAGTTGATTTCACAGTAATGTCCAATGATATGAGAAAGTGACAGGTATTGTTGTGTTGTGCAAGGAACATGAACATTAATTTAAATCTCTCATTTAACTGATATATTTGCAAAATATTTTGTGTGATGTGAGTAGCAATTCACATAAGGTTACATTTTGCATTCCTGACTCAGGCCAGTAAAAGTCTATTTGTAAATATGCAATAAATGTTACTGAAGCATTTTTGGTAGCAATATTTTTAACAGTCAAAGAAAACTATAGATCTGAGTTTGTGCAGTCTGCACATATTCAAAAGCACCTAAGTGACTTGGAAGACTAACAGATGTGTGCTCTTAATGGCACTTGTGCTCCTAAGTAATTTAGGAGCTTTGAGAATCCCACCCACATAATTAAATACATGTTATGATGGGGTTGCGACTTACCACCGCAGCACCTCCTGCCGGTCAGTCTGGGAATTAGCTCTCGGCAGTCTTGGAGTACCCTCTGCCAGTGGTGTCCCATCCGCCGCACCCTTGCTGGCTTTGGGACCCACGTTGCTCCCGGCGTCCTTTTCAGGACACTGACCTCCGGCAGTGGCCCCTAGTCCACGCTCACTGCCTTCTAGTGGGGGTTTAGCTGCAGTTCCTCTCAGTGCCCCAGCAGCTCACCACACCCCTAAGTCTAACCCCTTCTGCCAAGGGTCTGGTGCAGTCTGTTAGTGCCACGTCCCATGGGTGGGCACTTGTGCCAAGGGGAAAGGGGGGGGTGACCCAGGCCCACCCTCTACTCTGGGTCCCAACCCAGGGACCCTCAGACAGCAGCCTTCCTGTCCTCCTTTTCTTCCCTGGGCCTCTTCCCATTCGGCCCCCCCTTGCACCCAGCTAGTCCCTCCCATTCAGGGCCTGCAGCCTGGCAGGCTACGGCCTGGAGCCCTCTTATGCTCCCCTGAGTCTGCCTAGCACTGCACTGTCCCAGGTGCTGGTCTCCTAAGCAGGAGACAGACCTTCCCCTCTGAAGGCCTGGGAGAGACTCCTTGTGCTACTGCTGAGCAGCCTTTTTATAGGGCTGAGCCTGGCCCTGATTGGCTGTCTCCAATCTGAGCCCTGATTGGCTCCCAATAAGCCCTCCTCGCATTGGCTGCCCATCTGCGCAGGCTCACTGGCCTGATGCAGCCCACTCATGCAAGGGGGTGGGGCACCCGCACCACCACACATGTATATTGGTTTTATTAGGTATCAAAGAACTTGCAAAATTATGGGGTAAAATTGTTTTAAGAAAATTAAGAACACTAGTTGCATCTTCTTCAGGAATCCTCAGATTTCAGCTCTTCTGCTTTCAAAACCAATTTTCCATTCACCAGTGCCATATTTGGGTTGGGGCATTTACATATGGGCTTATGCATTCTCAGGCCAGGTCTTTATTTAAAACATACACCAGCATGGCTGTGTGGGCAAGGGGTGACATAGCTATAATGACACATTGTAGAAGACACAGCTATACTGACAGAAGAGGGCTTCTGTCATCAGAGCTAATGTCATTTGGGGAGATGGTGTTCCTACATCCGCAGAACTCCTTCTGACAGCGTACACTGTGTTTTTACACTGGGACTAAGGGGTTATGATGACATAGCTATGCCAGCATAAGCACTCTAGTATCGACATGGCCTCATGGTTTGAATAGAATGTGTGGTCTTTTTAAAATTGAGATAATGTTAACCAGCCTCTTTGTAGATGCTAAATTACACACTCTGCAAACATTGTCACTTGAAGTAAATGTTTGTGGAGTGTCTCTATGAGCATTTTACAACAGCATTAATTGAGGGCCAGTTAACTGCGCTTAACTAGAGGTAAAAGGGGAGTGAAACTGTCGTGTAGGCATTCCTTATAGGTGTTTATGGGAAATCACTCCTCCTATGGAAATGCACATGGCTGGGAAGGTTGTTCATGAAAATTCCTTATTGTTCAGTCCTTGGAGTTTCCTACTCGTCTTCTCTGGGGGCAGGAAGAAGAGGTGTTTTCCAGCTCACTAGGCTCTGTATTAATTTAGGTGGAATATATGGGTCAAAGGTATTAACATAACCCAGCCACTATCCAACATTAAACAGTGTTAAACAAGATTTGGGGTTTGGTATACAGAGACCTCAGCTTGCTTAGTACCGTGGCAAACACACAATTAATGAGAGTGAAAGCATTTTTAAAGATACAGAAAAGAAGGAAAAACAGTTAAAGCATTTGAAATATGAAGTATTAATTGGCTTTCATTGTAACATCATCCATTGCTCCTTTTCTCTTTAGCTAGAGAGTTTTTAGAAGGGGAAAAAACCCTTGTTTGACTGTCTCTTAGATGGTAAAAGAGAAGGCTGGTGCTGTCGTTGTTGCTGTTTGTTAAAGTCTGATCCTGTTTCCTAAGAAGACGAAAACAAGACAAACACACACAAAAGGGGTGTGAAAAAACAGCAAAGAACGGAAAAATGCAGCTTCTGTCTCTGGTGTTGACTCCCACTTGCAACTTCACTGCTGGGAAAATACAGGCAACAGCACACAGTCTTATCAACCACTCTGAGACCTGATCAACTTGTACCAGCATGGAGCATTGCTTGTACCGCGGTGTGCGTTGCTTTTAGCTGCTGCTTCCTAATCACAGGCTCATAGCTAGGTTGGAAAATATACAGTCTTGTCTGACTAAGACAAATTCTTACTACACAGAAGGAAAAAGGAGAGGCATAGGAAAGAGAAGAAATAAGGTGGTAGGGAAGAGGGGAGGGAATAAGACAAAGTCTCACAACCCAGCTGGTGATTGGGATTTAACCAAAGCTGATAGAGGTGGCAGTGTGACTGACTCCCTTTCTCTGGCTCAGTCTGGGGCCAGGACATCTTTCAGCATTAGAATAAAGAAGGTCCAGATGCTAGGAGATGGTGGGTGTGGCGGCCATGATGGTGAAGTTTGCTTCAGTAACCAGTTATTTTCCTTAAGTCTCTTTCTGTAAGGAACCCAACAGGGAGTGATAGGTAGACTGGCCCATCCCCTCATTTTTTTGTCTGCCAATAGGCCTAACTGCTGATGCACCAATTTTGATTAATTGATTTTGGTTCCCTGCTGTTCTTGTTTACCAGGCATGATCTTAACACAGTCCTTGAGTTACATCAGTGAACCTTTTTATTTGGACTAATTCAGTCTTCTTTTTGTCTCCTTTTCATACCTTTTCCCATTAACATTTTGCTATGACAGTTTATTTTAACATCTTATAAACTTACACTCACTTTTTGCAGTTTAGTTCACAATTAGGGTACAATTGTAGGCTCATTACCGCAACAGGCTTTGCCTTAAATTAGGAAGGTGGTGTGGGTTTTTTAACATGTTTAATCCCAGCATTGACAAGGAGAGTTGTTATTTAATGTGTGTGAGCTGGCTGAGGTAAAGCTTAAGGTCCTTAATGAGTTAATGTGTTAACTAACATGAGTTAAAAACACACCTTGTTCCTAGTGAAGATAAAGCCATAGAGGGAAGAGGTGTGTCCCTCCAGCCACATGCCCACGTCATATCTCCCAACTGGCAGAATGACTTACTGACAATCTGCTCTTTTGTTGACTCTCTGTATATATACTTGTGCAGTGTGTGCACGTACACATGCACACACTCTCCCTCCCTCCCCCAACACCCCTGGTTTGCAGACTTGGAGATAATGCTGAAATTGTCAACTTTACATTTCTTGTGGCAATTCCATGAGCTTGTTGGGGGATGTAATATTGCTGTGTAAAACAGCTGTTTCCCTGCTATATCCCCCTCTGGTTTAACACACAGTCTCCCACCTCCAATCCACAGAGTTCCCACCATCCAAACTGTACTCACTGGTGTTTCCAGGGTCCTGGGGGAGGAGTGTGTTTGATTGTCTAGCTTTCGTATTATCTTTTCTGCTTATGGGTATATTTAGCAGGTATGTGTGCAGTGACCGTATTGTCCTACCCTTTTGACTTTAGTGGAGATACTCTGGATTTAGACCAGGGGCGGGCAAACTTTTTGGCCTGAGGGCTGCATCGGGTTTCGGAAATTGTATGGAGGGCCGGTTAGGGGAGGGGGTCGTGGCCTGGCCTCTACACCCCCCCCCATTCCCTGTCCCCTGACTGCCCCTGGAGCCCCCACCCCTGACTGCCCCCTGCCGCCCCACCCAACCCCTCCTCTCATTCCTGACAGCCCCCCCAGGACTCCTGCACCATCCAACCCTCCCTCTCCCTCCTGAATGCCCCCCTGGAACACCTGACCCATCCAACCACCCCTTCTCCCTGTTCCTGGAACCGCCGGCCGCCGCCGCGCATCACAGAGCACTGGGTCCAGCCAGGCTCTGCAGCTGCGCTTCCCCAGGAGCTCCTAGCCCCACCGCCCAGAGCATTGTGCCGGCGGCAGGGCGCGCTGAAGCTGCGGGAGAGGGGGGAACAGCAGGGGAGGGGCTGGAGGTAGCCTCCGGGGGCAGGAGGGTCCCGCGGGCCAGACGTGGGCCGTAGTTTGCCCACACCTGATTTAGACCCAAGAAACTGAGATTAGAATCAAGCCCTCAGCAAAGTATATTAGGATTAAGAGTCCTCACTTAGGGCTAGTCTACACTAGCAGTGCTAAAGCGCTGCCACGGCAGCACTTTAACGTGGCTTGTGTAGTCATGGCAGAGCGCTGGGAGAGAGCTCTCCCAGAGCTCTAAAAAACCTACCTCCACGAGGGGCAGAGCTACCAGCGCCGGTGCACTGTTTACACTGGTGATTTACAGCGCTGAAACTTGCTGCGCTCAGGGGTGTGTTTTTTCACACCCCTGCGCGAGAAAGTTGCACCGCTGTAAATTGCCAGTGTAGACAAGCCCTTGGTTTCAGCCTGATTCTGCAGCACTGTACTCCAGTCAGCAGGGTTCAGTTCAGGATAATGTTTCTTAACTCATGCTAATGCCCATTGACTAGAGGTGAGAATTGATTGCATGTGCATGCAACTTCATTAAAGCTCTCTGGTTAACACAACACTGTGAGACCTGAAACAGAAATGAAAGTATGTTTAAAATCAATTGTGCCTTTCTGCCTTTTGCTATTTGAGGTATTCCACAGTTTAACCTTACACTTATGTTAGCTCACCTTCATTGTGCCTACATCCCTGTACACTGAGGGGGCAATCTCAATAAAATAAAATCTCAGCTCATCTGTGAGGTATCTTCATACTGAATTACTCCAAGTCCTTGCTCTGTATTTTCTATCAATTATCTCTGGGATAAATGCCCATTTTGCCAGGTATTAATGCTCTAAATCACTTTTGTTTAGTTAAGTGTGATAACTGCTTTGTGGTTTAGTACTGGATTATATGTTGCAGCACGGAATGACATGCACACACTTAAAAATAAATAAAGTGAGCAACTGCTTTTTGTTCTCCTTCTCATGCCACAAATACTGTGCTCAGGCAGATGTCTTCTGACAGCTGCTGCAAGCCTACCTGTGTCAGTGCCATAGCACCGGGAAATGTTTATAGCTCCACTATAGTGGAAAAAGAAGGAAGTATGAGAATGAGTCAGATCTCGAGGTGTGCCTGCAAGTGAGGAAATTCACACGCCTTTTTGTACTGGAAGGTGGAGTGCAAATGTCTCTTTATCTAAAAAAGAAGCCTTATGCCAAAGGGGAGGGTCTGTTACATGTCCTATGATGCTGTGAGTTGCTTTACATCTGTTGTCCTGATGCATCATCAGGCTCTAGCCTGCCGTGAACTAACTGTCCATGAGGACCCTGCTGACGCACACTAACCGTTTGTTAAGGCTTGTTTACACTTAAAACGCTACAGCAGTGCAGCTACGCTGCTGTAGTGCTACAGTGACGACACTACAATGGGAGGGACTGTCCCATCAGCGTAGGTAAGCCAGCTCCCCGAGAGGAGGCAGCTAGGTGGATGGGAGAAGTCTCCCATTGACCTAGCACTGTCTACACCGCCAGTTAGGTCAATTTAACTTCGTCGCTCAGGGCTGTGGATTTTGCACCCTCCCTGAGCGACATAGTTATAACGACCTAATTTCCTAGTGTAGAACTTGTCATTTTAGTGTGCTTTAATGTACCCCTGCTTTGAAATGGGTCTATTTGTTACTGTTAGTGCACAGCAGCAGGGTCCACATGGACAGTTAGTGCACAGCAGGCTAGCATGGAATAGAGTCTCACTCCAGCTTTCTGCAAACTACACCTTCATGTAGATGAATTTATACAGGGATAGATAGAACTAGACTGAAAGCAACATGGAATTACAAATTTTAGTCAATCCTGTGTAGTTAGCTGGAGTGTTTGTCTATAGTAAGATCAGGAGTGCTTTGAAATAAATCATTTGTCGTTATCTGGGTTCTCTAGTCGTGCAAGGTTTTAATGCATCACTGCTTAACGGTGAGCAAGTTTAAAGAAGAGTTAGTATCCATTATCTGTAATCTTTGTGATAGACTCCCAGTAAAAAAACTATACTCATGAAAGTGGGTCAGATGGCTTTCCTGTTGGACACTTCATCTTATGGTGGCATAGTTACAGACAAATAAAAATGCCATCTGCTAATAGAGTGTAGAATTACTAAAAGGAAATGCCTCTGGTTGGCGGGAAAGGAGGGAGATTACTTTTCAGAGGGTTGTGACCTTGAGGAACTGATTATAATGAATGCAGTGTTTCAAACCCTCTTTCTACCTTGGAATTCATGCATGCTGTTGGAAAGTTAATTGACAGTGATGTGGCTCTGCTGTAGAAAATCATACAATAGCATCACCTCATCACTGGTTGGAAGCTTTCAGAATGTGAACAGGGAAATATTTTACACAAACCAAAATTCACATTTTCCAAAGTTAAATCGTTCATGGACTTTACTTAAAATATAACGTTAAAAAGTTTGATATAGAGGAGACCATGTTGCATAGCTTATTTGTCTTCATTAGAGATCCCGAGCCTGAATCGCCGCTTCTTCTTCGCGTGCTTGTTCATTCCCATTCCATTTTAGGTGTGTGTGCTTGCCCACATGCACCGGTGCCAGAAGTTTTTCCCTCAGTGGACTGGTTTTGCCGCCCTCTGGAGTGCTGCGCATATATGCGCCGGGGTGGCAGGTGGATCTTGAAGTGGACTCGAGAGCTCAATGGGAGTTGGCGCCTGGCCACCATCTGGAGGGGAAGAGCTGCTTCACGCAGGTCTTTGGTCTCCTCTGGCTCTCTCTTCCCTTGATGGGATGTAGGAGAACACCCCGTCCTGGCCTTTCTTTGCTTTTTAGCCGGTACCTGGGATGGGGGTTGGTGCTGGTCGGTGCCGGTGGCGTGCTCTGCACCGAGGTTGCAGTGCTTGGAGCAGAGTCTGATCTCGTTGGCTCTGAGGCCGGTGCAAGGGCTGACTCCCTAACGAGCGCTCGGAGACCAATGTCCTGCTCTTTCTTGGTCCGCAGCCTGAAGTGCAACACTTGTTGCTCGCGTGGGTGTCCCCTAAACACTTCAAGCAGCTTCTGTGGGGATCACTGCATGACAGGTTTTTTTGCAACAGTCACAAGGTTTGAAGACCGGGTCATGCCCTGTCCCTAGGCTGAGTCCCGTATGGGACTAACTAACTATTTCTAACTTAACACTAAGGGAACTATTAACTATACAACTTTAAACAACTATATACAACCAGTTCACTACTAGACACAGTAGAGATCAGAAACCTTGCCAAAGCAAGGAGATGTTCCCGCAAAGTCACTGTCAGCAAGAAGGAACTGAGGGAGGGGTGAGCCGGCGGCACCCCTTATACTGGCGCATACGCACGCCACTCGAGAGGGCGCCAGAGCCGGTCCCCTATGGATATCAGTGAGGGAAAAACTTCCGGCACTGATGCATGTGGTGAGCACAGACACCTACAATGGAATGGACATGAGCAACAAATCTCGAACAGTACTTATGAAAGGTAATCGTCTTTTCCTTGCACACTGTGCTGTCATTTACACCTATGTAAAATGCTGTCAAATCTGAATACCCTAAAGTCACACAGCAAATCATTGATCGGTTTGGCACTAGCCCTGATTCCCAGTCCCCTGTTCTCACCACTAAACCAAACTCCCCCTATTTGACTGTTTTTAAATTCTGGTGCAGTTAATTTTTTTTAATATTTAGTTTAATTTTCAAACAACTCTTCAGAAATACCCAGTGACTGGTTCAGTACCTGCATTTACATGAATGGAACTGTTCTCTCTCGTGGGAAGGATAACTATGGGCATGTCTGTATTACAGAATTAATTTGACTTACGTTATGTTGATGAACAGCCACCGCAGTAGTTAAATCGGTTTTGTATGTCCGCACGAGCTCCTTCTGTTGGTGGTGTGCACCCTCACCAGGAGCACTTTTACTGGCTGTCAGTGTGGGGAACTGTGGAGCACTGACAGCCAGAGCCCCACTGGGCTGATGGCGGGGTTCTGGCTTTCAGCCACCAGGGGCTGACAGCCGGAACAGTCATCGCAGTGTCTACACTGAGGGTACGTCTATACTCACCCGTCGCGTCGGAGGAGTCCAATCGATCTTCTGGGTTCGATTTATCGCGTCTTGTCTAGATGCGATAAATTGAACCAGGAAGTGCTCCCCCGTCGACGCCGGTAATCCTGCTCCACGAACGGAGCAGGCGGAGTCGACGGGGGAGCCTGCGCGCCATGGTGTGGACCAGGGGTAAGTACTTTTAAGTTAGAAATAAGATACTTCGACTTCAGCTACGTTATTCACGTAGCTGAAGTCGCGTATCTTACTTCGAACTTCGGGGCTGGTGTGGACCAGCCCTTAGGCTGCGTCAACCTAACTACACCAACCAGAGTGCTACGCCTCTGACAGAGGAGGAATTATTAAGGGCACGTCTACAGTAGCAAAGTTAGAGCGCTGGCAGTTACAGCACTGTTCAGAGAGCACCGAAGGAAAACCGCTGTTGTGTGTTCACACTATCAGCTGCCTACACAATAGCGTGTTCACACTGACGGTGCTATATGGAGCGGTGCACTCGGGGCAGCTATCCCACAGAGCACCTCTTTCTCTTGCTGCTAAGACTTGTGGGAAGGTGGAAGGGGTTGTGGGGCATCCTGGGTCCTGTCCCAATGCCCCGTGATGCATTACTTTGCATCCCAGCAATCCCTGTGCTTCCGTCCGCATTTGGCGCCATCTTTCAACGGTTTGTGTACTGCGCGCCCTTGCCCGCCTCTTTCTGGCTGCAGGAATGGATCCCAAGCTGTTGACCAGAATGCTGCTCGCTCTCACTAACACGTCACAAGTGGCAGCGGAGTTATTCCTTAAACTACAAAGGCAAAAGGAATGCAACACTGATCTCATCACATGTAGAAGCTATGACACGAGAATGCTTGTGGCATTCACGGAGGTGCTGACCACAGTGGAACGCCACTTTTGGGCTTGGGAAACAAGCCCTGAGTGGTGGGATCACATCATCATGCAAGTCTGGGATGAAGAGCAGTGGCTACAGAACTTTCTCATGAGGAAAGCCACATCCATGGGACTGTGTGATGAGCTCGCCCCAGCCCTGCGGCGCAAGGACATGAGAATGAGAGCTGCCCTGTCGCTGGAGAAGCATGTGGTGATTGCACTGTGGAAGCTGGCTACTCCAGACTGCTACTGATCGGTCGGGGCAACTTGACAGCAGCAAGGAGCGGTTCAACAACAGGCTGAGCAAGTGCACAATGACTGTGGAGTGTGCATTTGGCCGTTTAAAAGCCCGCTGGTGATGCCTGTATGGGAAGTTGTACATGGCCGATGACAATATTCCTATGCTGTATGCTCCATAATATTTGTGCCGGGAAGGGGGAAAGCTTCACTCAGGGCTGGACCACAGAGGCTCAGCGCCTGGAGGCTGAGTTTGAACAGCCAGAGACCAGGGCTATTAGAGGGGCACAGCGTGGGGCCATAAGGATCAGGGATGCTTTGAGGCAGCAATTTGAAGATGAAAGCCACTAATATTTGTTGCTGTGCTTGGGATTGCAGTGCTTGTAATGCTAGGAGGTGATTGGTGCACATGATGCAAGAAGGGGCCTTAACATAATTGTATGTTGCTTTGCAGGGCTCTTTTTGCTTTCAGTTAATAGAATAAAGATTGCTTTCAAACAGACACAATTCTCTTATTGAAAGACAACAACCAGAAGAGAGAGTCAAACGAAAACATTCATCAGCAGGGAGGGAGATGGAGGAATGGAAGGAATGAGGGAACGGAAGGTCTCAAGAGGAGGAGGGGTCCCGGGATGGCTACAGATTTGTGTATGTCCAGGGATAATACCCAACCTTTTCCTTTGGAGTACGATGTAGCGGGTGCTGTACTTCAGCAGGGCCAAACTGCATAGTTTGAGTGCAGTGGGCACTGGGAGTCCACACTGCTGGACTGTGAGGAGGGAGGAGTGGAATGCTGCGGGTAGAGAGTGGAGGCAGGAGGTTGATAAGAGTGTGTTGGCGGTGTGTGTGTGGGGAGTGCATGGGAAAGAGTTTTGGGACAGCGGCTACAGGGGAGGGCAGGTGCAGAGCTGCTCGGTTTGAAGAGCTAGTATCGCCTGAAGTGTGTCCGCTTGGTGCTCCATAACTGTTAAGAACCGCTCCGTGGCTTCTTTCTGGTGTGCCACATTCTCCTTTCGTTCCCTCTTTTCGCTGTACTGCCACTCCTTCAATTCCTTTTTCTCGGCGGCAGAGTGAATCATAACCTCACGCATAAAGTCCTGCTTAGTTCTTCTTGGCCGCTTCCTAATTCTTTGCAACCGTTCTGTTGCTGATAACAAAGAGGGAGGCTATGCTCTGAAGATCATCTCTGTGAAGTTTAAATGCAACATTTTACAGAAGCAGTATTGTTTGCAGCATAGACAACACTGTTTCAGTGCTTTAAAACACAGCCAGTACTCACACACCTGTCACTAACTGGCTGACCCCTCAGAAGCACACATAAGCAACAAGACCCCCAAAATGGTGAGTAGCTGCCGAGACAGGGTAAATCACTGTTACCGGACCCTGCTGTACACTGGGTACATGGCTCTTGGGCACTTGGGGAGAGCCAGCACTGTAAGAGTGGGGGGGGGTTTGATAATCATTCCTGTCCCCACACTTTCCACAGGAGGTGATCATTATGGAACATATCTTACTGCTGAGGGTGAACAGGGAATCAAGGGAGGGTCTTTTCTAAGACTGCGGCTTCCGCTCTGGTACCTATGTGGCTTGCCTTTGTGCAGCAATGGTAATATGTACCCCCCCGTGACGGCACAATGACGTGAGAAAGTTACTGTTAATGGGGCAAGAAACAAAGCAGCTCTGCTGAGGAACCTGCGGCAGTGGATTGCCCAGTATCTCCACGAGAGTTTCCTGGAGATCTCTGAGGGAGATTCCTGTGAAGTGAGGGAGTGTATCAACAGCCTGTTCCGCTGCTCAAACTAGACATGAGGTGGGAGACAAGCCTGGTTTCTGCAACCCTCTGGCCCCCAACAACTCGCTTCAGCAATTCCCCAAATCAGATCCACTTACCAGGGGCCTTCTCTCCTGTGTGCGCTTCACCAATATTCACCTGCAGTGAATGGCTAGGCTCCTCTGGGGTAGAAAAGAGCTCCTGACTGCATGCATCTCTGGCCTCCGAGTCATCCTCTGCTTCTGGTACCCCCTCCCCCTCTTCATCCAGAATTGCCTCCTCCTGGCTCAGTCCACTCTTGACTGACACGTGAGCCAATGAAGTATCCACAGGGGACTTTGCAGTGGAGGTGGGGTCACCACCGAGTATTGCGTCCAGCTCTTTGTAGAACCGGCAGCTTGTGGGCGCAGCACTGGAGCGGCGGTTTACCTCCTGCGCCTTGTGGTAGGTGTTCCGCAGCTCCTTCATTTTGACCATGCACTGCAATGTCTCCTGGTCATGGCCCCTTTCTGTCATGCATCGTGAAATCTGTCCATAGGAATCATAATTCTGACGGCTGGAGTGCAGCTGTGACTGCACTGCCTCCTCTCCCCAAATGCTGATGAGGTCCATCAGCTCGGCATTGCTCCAAGCGGGGGATCGCCTGGTGCGTGGAGCAGGCAAGGCCACTTGGAAAGATGCGCTGAGACTGCACGCATCACCAAGCAAACAGGAAGGGGACTTTCAAATTTGAAAAGGAATGTACGGGGTGGGGCTGACGGTCACCTGAGTACAGGGCAGTAGAGTTTAAACCGATGGCCAGAGAGGTGAGAACAGGCATTGTGGGACACCTCCCGGAGGCCAATCACAGCGCTGTAATCACCACAGTGTCGACACTGGCACCGCAATGCTGTAGCACCGGTGCAGAAAGCCCTACGCCTCTCGTCGAGGTGGGTTTTTTTTAGAGTGCTGCATCTGCGCGGTTTCTGCACACTAAGTGGCTTGGCGGTGTGTAAAACTCGGGAGTTACAGCGCTCAAAGCTGCTTT
The DNA here is from genome assembly GCA_033296515.1 of Macrochelys suwanniensis. NCBI lineage: Eukaryota > Metazoa > Chordata > Testudines > Chelydridae > Macrochelys > Macrochelys suwanniensis. Next base: position 130,969,281 of record CM065776.1, on the reverse strand, counting down.
ACTGTGCACAAACTTGCCAGTGTTGATGGGGCCTACGTCGGTGCAGTGGGTGACTTACATCGGCGGGAACAACACTGTAGTGTAGACGCTTACAGAGTAGTGTAGACCAGGCCTTAGTGATGCATCATTGTATTTTCCAGCAGGAGATTGAGCCTTATGGCTAGGCAGATTAGGACTGAGAAGGTTCAAGTCCCTTTTAGGAACAATTGAAAAAGCAGATCATTTTTAAAGTGAAGTAATATCAAACATTTAGGGAGCCACCCTTTCTCCTTCCACAACTTTGCATATTCAACACAAATCTGTGGGTTTTTCCCCTTACTGATGCCTTTTAAAATAATCAAGTGAATGCTGGTATTTGTGCTTTAGCTCGGGTGGATTTCATTGAGACCCTGCTCTCAGTTCTTGATTGAGAACAAGGGAAATATTTAGTAATAACACATGGCATAAGAAGAAATGGCAACAGCTGTTGCTGACAGCCAATTTCTCTGCCTGCTGAAAAACTAAGAGAAATGCTTACCAGACTTAGCAAGGGGGTTCTTCCCCAAGAGTCCTACTATCTTGGTACGGGAAAAAAGGTGAAGCAGGGGGAAGGAGAGGGTGCTTCTGCTTCTCCTTGTAGAGCAGCATAGTCACAAATGCCAACTTGCTATAGAGGCGATCAGGCTAGCATCCTCTTTCAGCTGCAGGGAGTTCTGCCTCTGGGCTGGCTGCTTTGCAGTTTAGATTCTAAAATAAATGAACATCAGGGGCAAAATTCTGCCCTTTGCTACACTTATGTATTCCCCTCCCCACTCCTATGGGGCCTGCCTGGGGGGATGAAACTGAGGAATGATTCTGGGCAGAGAGCTTGCCATTTCAGAAAACAGAGGAAAACTTAATTTAACTGACATGCAATAATTGCTGTAGAAGAGAGAAGAAAGAAATGCCTGTTGAATTTTTCTGTTTATTTGCCACTAGGTTCAGTGTTCATCCGTCCTTTTATATAACGTAAAACTCTTTTTGGACTACATTGCACATTTCTGTAAAAAAGAGAAGTTGGCTAAAAGACTGCCAGGATTTCATTAAGAGAGTGTTTTCTGCCCATGTTTGTTTAAATCATGTTTCTTCTTGTTGTAAATATGGCAATAAACCCCAGGAAATCGGAGGAAAAGGATGTCCGGTATTACATTCTGTAAAGAGACCAAATATCCTTGTGAGTTGTTTCCAAAAAAGGCAGAGAAAAATGTTGTTCTTTGTGTGTTCTTGTGTGCGTTTATTAATATTCTTGTTCCGTTAGGCCCACAACTAACTGACTTACCCAATATTCTAAAAATTAGCTTGAAGATTGCAGCAAAAATTTTATATTCATAAACATATTCTGAGTGCAGGCCCATTGGCTTCAGTGGACTCTGTACAGACACAATAGTTTGCCTGAGCGTTGTAAAGTACAAGACAGGGCCCTGCTGTGCCCAAACCAGGAGCTACTATCTCTTCTGAACTGACTGGTGTTTGCCAACTATTGGTATGCATCAGGGTGGATTTGATTTTAAATCACTAGTCAGGAAGACTTGATTTAATCATGGATTTTTACATAAAAGTGCATTCTTGTTGGTTGTTATAACCTTAATACATATTCTTCACAACTCCGAGATAGATGTAGGTTCCATTTTTAGAAGGTGTACACTATACATTTTTAAAGTGATTGATTTATTTTGAAAACTTTTCAGATTAGTTTTACAGCTATATCAGAAAATGAATGCTTGTTTGGCATTTAATTTACCAAAGGTAATTGAAGGAGATATTTATGAAGTCATTGGGAGGTGAACTATCTCCAATTCAACAGGTTAATCATTTAATATTTGAAGAATTTCTTGCCATGCTGTATTAGGAGGAGAACATCACCAGACAGACATTTAAATTGTTTTATTTAACTAAAACAATAACGATAGGTTACAGTGTAGTAGCCGTGTTAGTCTGTGTCAGCAAAAAGAAAATAAGAAAGAAAGAAATACTTGTGGCGCCTTAGAGACTAACCAACTTGTTAGTCTCTAAGGTGCCACAAGTAAAACAATAACGTTATGTATTCTGGATTTTTTTCCTTCAACAGCAAACATATAATATTTTAACAAAACAAGCATATGAAATTTTGAATTTAGTTAAACATTCAAGTTTTTTAAAATCAGGTTTGTTTTTGTTAAAATTGTTTAACTAAAATAGTTAAATAACATATTTTTTTATTTTTTAAAAACCCAATAATTAAAGCGACTGTGTCAGCCAGGTCAACATGAGAAACTTAAAATATTGACTTCCACAGCTGTCTTTACCTTCATTTTCCTGTTTGTTCATAATCTGGAAAAGAAAAACAAGCTTTCCTGCTTTTTCAGGTCCCGAACGATTTCTCAATATGGAATGAATTAGTCCAAAGGAAGAAAATATTCTTTCTACACCAGCAGAAGAAGCTACTGCTGTTAAAAGTGAGATTATCACTTCAACAGTCTCTGAATCCAAGTGCTTAAGTGACTTCCACCAGTTCACTAGTTAAAACATCATCAGCAAACATCTATTTCTTGATTGGTTCTTATTCCCAAACTGGGTCTCTTTTACGGCCTGCTGCCATTATAGGTTTTCCCTTCTAGTGAGAGAATGGTATGGTAGATCTCAAATTAATGAAGGCTACACCCAGAAAGACCTCAAGACTTCTGGAATATGCTGCTTAAACAGTTTCACTTTTGTTTCTACTGCCTGTCCCTCCCTTCTCACATTTATCTCAAGAGTTGTTCTTGTCCAGATCTATTCCGTCCCCAACAATCTTCTATTCATTGAACTTTTTTAAACTTTGCACTTTTAGAGAGAGCTAAGGGATTGACTCTGTGTACAAAAATTTGCAGAGGGACAATAGGGTTGAGGTCTGTTATTTCTCACCTCTATCTATCTATTTATTTATTTAAAACATTTTTGCTGTTAACAAGCATGTTATCTCTGGAGACACAAATCCACAGTTTGAGAACTGCAAAACTAAGCATCTCTGGTGGTATCTTCTAGACTGAGCAGTGAGTTGCATTGGGTAGATAGAAAGATTAACCTAAATAATCTATACAGAAGCCCCTGAAACCCCTATAAAATTGGGTCCCTAATCCGTGAACTATTGGAATTCATTTACAAAACTTTTCTTAAATATTACATGAATATATTGTCTCATAGTATAGAAATAGAATTTATAATCCCTATTCCACAATGAGATATCTTTGAGCTATAATGTATTAAAACCATCTTTAGATAGGTTTTTTCCTCAAAAAGCATTTTATCAAAAAAATCCTATTTAAATAATAAAAATCCGATTTTTAACAAAATAATTGATTTTTATCCACCCTAGTATGCATATCAGTACGAGTACCTCAGTTACTCGTAAATAGGCCCCTGCTCTGTATTTTAACAATAAAAGCTCTGTGCGCCATTGCTGTCTGTTGCCCATGCAATTGGGAGTGCTTTTACCATGTGACCTCACACATTTTGGAGCTGTTCAGTGTGTTTAGAGTAGGGGTTCACAACTGCTGTGGGTCTCCTGCTTGGTAGTATGTGAACTCGATGTTCCATCAGTTCATTTCACAACCCTTTTTTGAGAAGGTCCGACATGAACCAATGAAGTTTGCTGTAAATCAGCAGTCCCCATACAAATTTGAATGTGAAGCTGCTCGCACTGGCTGGTATAACTGAGGGTTCAATATTAGAAACTACTTTCTGTGCTGATTTAAAACAAAAAAGGCAAGGAAAGAAGAGTTGCAGGAAATCTTACTTTCTGTCCTCCACTCATCATGATGTGTTTATATACTACATCAGTGCCTGGTATTTGAAGACCACCCACTGTTTCGAGACACTCCCCCACTTGGTTTTAGTTACTTGCATCCTGTATACATAGCACACACTCCCTGCTGTCCCTGCTTGCTTCATAATCCCTCTTGGTACCATTTGTATCATGCTGCATGTCTAATAGAAGTATTTCGTTGAGGTTCCAACACTATCCTTAACTCTGCCCCTGGTAAGGAGGGGAATTTAGTTGCCACAGGAAAGAAATTTGAGTCTTTCCAGTTGTGTGTGTGTGTTACAATCACATGACCTTTTGTTGCATATTACCTGCACCTACCTTTCTTGCCTGTGTAAAGAGTATGGGTTCTCCTAGGCCTGTTTTAAGAATGGATGGTCTGTTCCATATGCTCCAGGAAGACCTGGAAAAAGTATATCTTCATCCTGTGTCTGGAGTGTATCATCTCTGGATGACATTGGGACTGGGAATGGAGTGGGATAAGGAGTGTGCTGGTGGAAAGGGGAAGGTTTTCGTGTAGTGTAGATCACATGAGTTATAGTCTGTGGGAAAGGAGTGAGTGGACATCACCCACAAGTTAGCAGGTGAGTTTGCAGTGTAGAGTCCATTATCTCAAGGATAATTGCGATTTGTGTTCCTTTGTTCAAAGTTGCATGGGAATGGTGATCATTAGTTAAAAGGCAGAGCTAAAGTTGCTGGGGGAATTTCAGCCGAATAATTCCCATGGAACATTCTGACTTCTTGACTTTCAAACAATTGAGTTCTTTCCTTTTAATAACAATATTCTAATCAGATACCTGTGTACAATAAGTCCTGATCCTGCGAACACATGCTCACATAATTTTAGTCATATGGGTAATCCCACTGATTTTGATGAAACTGTGTAGTTGAGTGAAGTTAAGTGCAAGTAGATTATTTATCAATTTATTTATTTGTGGTGCTTAGGAGCCGCAGTCATGAACCAGGAGTCTTGTGTGTTAGGTATTGTACAAACATAGAACAAAAAGATAGGGCCTGCCATCAAGGTACAAGACAAGAGACAACAGACGGATATGGACAGAGAGGCAAGGTAGTACAAGACAACAAGAAAATGTTGTCTAAATAGACACAGCAGACACAGGGTAGGGGAAGGGGTAGTACACACAAGCCGAGTGAGCAATGTGATGGCGGAACAATAGTTCTACAAGTTGTTTTTTGGGGGAGGGGATGGGGGGGGGGGTTGAAAAAAAGAAAAGGGCAGGGGGACAGGTCAGGGGAAGAGACAGTAGAAGGGGGGCAACTGTGGAGTGAAGCTGACACAAAGACTGTGAGAAGGGAGGAGTAGGGTTGGAGCAGACAGCCAATCAGCACAGAGCAGAGACAGAGAACAGTCTCTCTAGCTTTGACAGGAATGTCCAAAGGTCACAGCTTTGGCTGCTTCTGGTCCTTCCAGTGTTAGCAGAATCAGGGTCATAAACTGTTAGCTGAATCTGGTCCAGAATTTAAATTTTATAAAAGCTAGGATGATAGAAATATTTCTACAGGTTGTTTTTTCTTTAAATTCCAGTGAAAACTTAAAAAAAAAGAAATAATTCCTTACAGTGTTTGAAACCCAAACATTGCAATGCTCATACTCTGAAAATGAAACTATAAACAGAAGTGAAACTGGCGTAAATATTATTTTTTGTTCAAGGTGAATGAGGCAATAAACAAAATAAATATAAATATGACTTAAATAGTGATAAGTAAATTGGAATTTTAAAATTCGTCCACTTTTTCAATAATTTACAGTGATATTAGTAATATAAGTAAAACAAATGTTTGCTGACTGTGTTCAACAGTATCCCCTTATTTTTATTAAATCGGGGAATACAGTATTCCTAATCCAAAGTGGTGAGAAATCATGAGTCAGGAGCCAAGCAATCCTGAGATTGAGTGATTTTAAAAATCAGGAGACTTTTTGAAACTTGAGTTCTTTTTATTTGCCTTTAGCCTTTAGAGTTCACATTTTCAAGTTTATTCTCTGCAGCCATGAAGGCTAGATTTTTTTTTTTTAAATTAATGCTGAGATTCTCATGTAATCAGATGTTTCCAGGAGCTGGGACTTTAAGGAAAACACCAAATATTGTGAACCTTGCAGTAAAATCATGAAAACTGGCAATGTTGGGAATAGGAAGTGAATCAGCCCTCATGAGCCTTGTTTGATGTTCGTAATTGGCAGAGGTGGAGCTATGGCTTTCTTACACTGGGAATACTGTTTTGAATGTGCCTGTCATTTTGTGCAATCTTCTGTATATTAAAAACAAAATGCTTGCTCTTCAGAAGTATCTAATTGAACCAAGTAGAGAGGGACAAACTTAGCCAGAGTTAGGGAACAGTGTGTCTCACGCAAGCACACCTCTGCTTTCAGATCCAGCACTGACATTGTGTAGTTGGAGCTTCTTTCACACAAGCAAATCTTAGTCTGATACACTCCACATCTTAAAAAAAAATAGGATGACTGGCAAAAAGTGGTTAAATAACAGAAGATTTAGCTACATGACAAATTTATGCCAGTATAACCCAAGAGGTGAATTAAGCTAAACAGACACAGACTCTCAATTCAAAATAAATGTGTCCATACAGACATTTGTACTGGTTTAACCAAACTGGTTTAAAAATTGATTTTAAGTTGAACCAGTGCAACTTCCCTGTGTAGACAAGGCATAATTATGGATGTGTAGTGTAATTACAACCTGCAAAAAGTACCTTATGATATGGCTGAGGGGTATTTATGTTTTATTCTGAAAAGTGACGAGTATAGTACATCTTATTCAGCAGAAAAATGTTCAGAAATGGATGCAATCATTGGTGTGATGAGCTGGAAAAATGTGCATCTGAGACTCATAGACTTCAAGGTCACAAGGGACCACTATGATCATCCAGTCCGACCTCCTGCACAATGCAGGCCACAGAATCTCACCCACCCACTCCTGGATTAATCCTCTCACCTATGTCTCAGCTATTGAAGTCCTCAAATAATTGTTTAAAGACTTCAAGATGCAGAGAATCCTCCAGCAAGTGACCGGTGCCCCATGCTGCAGAGGAAGGTGTAAGTAAATGGAAACTGCTTCTCATCCAAGTCTGTTAAATCAGTTTAAAATAATTGGATTAAAGCTGTTGTCGTGACCCATGCCTTACTCTGCAAGTAAAGAATTTAAAAATTAGATTATTTATCCCTTGTAAATTGAAAAATTCTTTTCACAGAGGAATCTGTACAAGCCTAATAAACAGTTAGTTAGCAAGAAACATATTTATCACGGTTGGCCTCGAACTGAACCATGGACTTTGCTAGTGAGTTCGTCCTTTCACATGTTGCTTGAGGAGTGCCACACAGTACTCATGAGTCAGCTCACATTCCCTTTGTTGTGTATTCTTTTCTAATCAGCCAGGTGGCAAGCAGAAGAAAAAAACAACTTGGATGCTATGACATGCTCCAGGTCTGTTGTGAAAAGGGTTGAAATACTCTTCTCTCGATTGCCAGGTTGCTAAAAGTTAAGTAACCTAGAATGTTTTAAAAGGAAGATTTCTGAGTTAAAAAAAATTTTTTTTTTAAGCAGTGTTACTGCAAAGCACCAGTGCACAGCTAGTGTAGAGGAAGATATTTATGCATTAATCTAGTTCCTGGGCTACGAAAGTTGTCTGGACAGAAATCTAAATGTAAGGAGAAGGTGGGAAAATTAGAAGATCAGAAACTTGGTAATTGTCACATTTTAGAATTCTTTCTCTAGTCAGTCCATCTTAATTTATGATCCTGTCTTCTGTCATAAGCTAAGATTGGGCAAGCCTGGCCAGTTTTTGACCTGGAGACCACCAAACTGCTGAGGTGCTGCATGCACTGTTCGCTCTGAATCAGTAGTAAACCACCGTCCCAACACAGTGCTAGAAGACACTTTGCTGTTGGAGTTGCTCTCTTTGGATGAGATATAAAACCATGCTCGTGACCTTTTGTGACAATTGAAGGTGCCCAGGGTATCGGGAGTTAGGGGTGTTAAATTCAGTGTCTTAGCCCTATTCCCACTTGTTTGGGCAATTGCATTGGGCTAAATACATCCCGACTGTAACTCAATTGATTTCAGCAACGTTATACTACCTGGTGAATGTGGATCTTTCCCCCTGCCTTCTGCACCTTCATTTAGACAGATTATTTTTCTTTTCTTCCTGTCCTAAACTACTGTGTAGTTTTGCTAGTTCTGTTAAGTAACTGCCATGTTCCACTTGGAAGATGAATGTGTGTGTTGATTGTCAAAGACTTTGAGATTCCTCTAGTTAAAAGGTTTTGTAAGGTAGTTAATCAATTAAAACTAATAAATTGGGGGACGGGGGAAGATTCAAAAGTGTTCAGTGTTGGCCTAATCTTGTTTCATTTGGATTCAGTGGTAAAACTCCCTTTAAAATCAATGAAAAAAGAGTTAGGGCAATGGTGAGTGCTTTTGGAAATCTCGCCCCAAGAGAGTAATATTTATCTATTTATCCTGTTTCGGTACTTTAGATTTATAAGAAAAAGACTCCAGACTTGTGCAGCGATTCCAGCCTAGCTGCGACTGATGCTGTTAGGGGATTCGATCAGAATGTGCTACTGCAGTCGTGATTCTACAGTATACAATGGGTGCTCTTTACCATTAGAATCAATCATATTTTGGGGAATTAGTCAAAATTTCAAAAACATTTGTGACTCTGTAATACAACCAAAATGATTAATTTTTAAAGTATAATGTTAGTTCTACAATGTCAACAATATGGCACTATAGTCGCTATGTCATCAACTGAAGGATTTTCTTTCTACCTTATTTGTTATGATGGTGTAACTAAAGTAGCCAACACATAGGTGAACTAAATCCATTAATCAAGGAAATTGTGTGTGGCTATAGAAAAATGTCCACCAGTAATAGGTGTGTTGAAACCAACCAAAACGGGTGTGCAACACATGCATCTGTATCTCTTCTTTTACACGTGTGTGTGTGTGTGTGTGTGTGTGTGTGTGTGTGTGTTATATAGATATATAATGTTTCCACGAAGAGTTAGGTTCTGTTTATGAAGGGAATTCATTGCCAATAAAGAATGAGAGAATAACCTAAAAAAAAAAAATACAGTTGATTCTATGTTGCACATTAGGTATGAAATTATGTTTATATTCACTGAATTAGCAGGGAAAGTGAAGATTTATTTCATTGCCTTTTAAAATCAATAATATAGATAGTAGTATTTCAAAATACACCCTAACAACTCTGTTTTATACAGTGTGCTGTACAGTTATCTCTAATTACTGAAAGAGAAGGAGCTGGATTCCAGTCAAGGTTAATCAACAGCTGTTGCTTGGGTCTCATGAGCAGGAGGAGAGCTGGTACTTTGATCTTGTGAGAGGCAAAATCACAAAAAGTGACGGTTAATTCCCAAGGATGGCAATATCCATTTTTTTTTTTTAAAAAAAAAAGCCTAATCATCTAGAGAGCAAAAAGTCATTTCACCCAGGGAAAGATATTGGATCCTTACTTCAATGCCCTGTGTGAAGCTTTATTCAGCATCTTAAATATTTTGAAAGGCATCTGCCCCCCATTCAACCAGATGCTTAAACATTCGATTGTAAATTCCTTGGGGCAGGAACTGTCTTTTGTTCTGTGTTTGCACAGCACCCAGCACAGTGGGGTCTTGGTCCATAACTAGGGCTCCTCTGTGCTACAATAATACAAACACTAACAGGTGTACTCTGTGCCTGACTTCAAGTGTGTGAGTAGTTCCACTGAGCTTGAAGTTCTTACGCAATTTTGTCTCCTTTCAGTGTCTTCACAGACTTCAGATTGCGTTCTCCTTGCCCCACCTGCCAAATGGCAGTGAACTATTATTTGTGGAAAGGTAATTCATATTGTGCACTAGGGTCAGTGGATTTTTCCAGGACTGAAATTCTGGAATAGTCATTTATTTTCCTGTGGTACGTTGCATGGTGCTGCTGAAATAGTAGCTCAGATTTTAAATAACATTGATTCAATACTGTACCTTGCATAAAAGTGCAAATTCTTCCTGTGCTTTTATCAGCAAAGTGATTTCAGGAGACGTAAACTGGGAAAATCAGTACTACTAGGAAGGAAACATGGAGCAGACAAAATGGCTAGAGATATTAAAAGTGGCATAAAATACATAAAGCACAATGTAGACAAACTGTGAAAAATGTCCACTAAATTTGGTTGCCTCTGTTCTTGGGTATCTAGCCTGACATACACCTGGAAGCTTGATTTTTTTGGAAAAGCTGAGCACCCACAACTTGAATTTGAAGTCAGTGGGAGCTAAGAATATTTGGCATGTGAAATCCTGGTCACATTGAAGTCAATGGAAGCATAGGTGCCGACTTCCCCACTTTCCCCTGGGTGCTCGACCCGCCACTCTGTCCTGGCTCCGCCCCCACTCCATCCCTTTCATGAGGCCCCACCTCTTTTCACCCCTTCCCTGCCCCCATTCCAACCCCTTCCCCAAAGTCCCCTCCCCAGCTCCACCCCCTATTCCAACTCCTTCCCCAAATTCCCGCCCCAGCCCTGCCTCTTCCCCGCCTCCTCCCCTGAGCGTGCCATGTTCCCACTCCTCCCCCCCTTCTGGAGTGTACTAACGCCTCCAAATAGCTGTTTGGCAGCAGCCAGGCGGGAAATGCTGGGAGGTAGGTGGAGGAGCCGGGACGCGGCACGCTCAGTGGGAGAGGAGGAGGTGGGGCAGGGGGAGCTTGGCTGCCAGCACCCACTAATTTTTCCCCGTGGATGCTCCAGCCTGGAGCACCCATGGAGTTGGCGCCTATGAATGGAAGCTTTGCCACTGACTTTCAGCGAGGCCAGGGTTTCACCCAGCATCTCTGAAAATTGGACCCCCTAGATGTCTCAAGTTGGACATCCAAAATGGAGACACCCAGAATTGGAGGTCTCTTCTGGAAATGTATACCTTGTTAACCAGAGCAACCTACTTTATTAGGTTAGTACTGGCGGGGGGGGGGGGGGGGGTGTGTGTGTGAAATTATCTTTCTTTGAAATGTTGCAAAGTCTGTAATTTCTGGCTGGAAAACTCCTCAAGTTGTAGCTCCTCCACTGGTCTGAGTATGAGGTGGTAGTCAGGAAGAATGGAAGGCAAACATGGTTTCTTGGGCAGGATTTTTGTTTTTGTTCTTAAAAAAACAAAAAAACAACTTTTTGTAACTCGACCCAATTAAAGTTGCATCATTTCTCTCTGTCGGACTTAGCATTTATAGCCAAGTTATTGTGTGGTGCATAAACTAGAAATCTCTGTATGCCTCTGACATATGACTGCTCCATTTCCCTTGCCAAGCATGAAAACAAAAACACTTAGGCTGATTAGCAAATATAGCTTAAAGTATATTCATCACTAGTCTAAATTTAAAGCAGTTTGAAAATATAGTGTCAATAAATCAACTGGAATTAACATTGTAAACATGTAAATGAATGGCATTTGACGTGGATCCAAAAACAATTACTATATTCTATGTTATATGTATAACATTTTAATTACTGTGTAAGCAAAACATTGTAATAGTCACATTAATACAGTGTCTCAGTAGGTCACATACTTGTTGTTTTCCATATGTAGCCTGTATGCTCACAACTGTCCGTTCTTTGAACAATTAACTTTGGACTTTGCTGGTTTTGCAGAAGATTGGTCTGTTGTTAGTGAATTCAAATACAGTGTTTGGCTAATTTTGTGATTTGTAGAACATATATTTCCCATACAAAGGAAATAAGAGCTAGTATTTTTATCCTGACAGCACATAAGTAAGAAAGTATAGGCCGTATTTATATTCCATAGTAAAATATGCTAGATAATCCCCACCCGAACCTCTTAAAGAAAGTGATCTGCAGATGTGCAATTTACAAACCAAGAGGTAAAACCAATAATACAAGCTATTTTGGAAATGACTGTGGTCTAAATGACTAAGTACGAAATTTTATTGGTAATAGGCCTTTTTCCCCCCCCGCCCCTCTTGGTACTCTGGGGAAATGTATTTGCTGGTTATAGAAATGATTGTGATGGTCCTCTTCTATGAATGCTATTCTAAACATTTTAATAGTCTTATTTAACTGAAATAAAAAAGCATTAGGCTCTAATCCAGTGAGTAGTATCTGTAACGCAAATATATGTTTCATGGCTTTATTTTTCCTGTTTATTTTGCCATAGAATAGCAGACTAGCAGTATGTCAAATTGCATATTAGGGAGCTTTATAGTAACAAAGTTATCCATTGTTTTTCATCTAAAAATAAGTTTGGAACAATGAGCGGTAGCATGTGCATTCACCAGATCCCTTCCTCATATAAGTCAGTTGTTTGAATACCAATATGAGGCTGGCCAATAGCATGCAATGCTGATATCCCAACCGATGCAGAAACGGGCAGAAATAGAGCAGAAAAAGACCTTTGAAATAAAGCAGTTTGTATTTCTGCTTTTTTCCTCCTTCAGAGGAAAATATTGCTTGTATGGACATGCACAAAAACCCTTCACTTCAACCTTTGGTAGTTTCTTTCTCTCATCAAAGTGAAGTGAGCACGCATGGTCTTGAAATTGTTCTTCTGAATGGTGTTGCCAAAGATATTGACAGACACCAAACCACTGTTCCCCAGTCTCATCTAAAAATGATGCAAACCTAAGAAGGGAAAAATTTCAGTTATGAGTAAAAAGTTCAAGTGAAAATGTACCTAAAGATTTTAAATGGAGCTTACCTTTGGTAAGATTTATTTAAAAAACCCTTGATTCTGAGGTAGGAAGAGGTGTCTGTTTTCTAACCAAATATAGTCCAGTGAGATTTCTGTGTTGCTACCCAGTACATGTCATGGGCAATTGTATAAGGTCTAAACCATGGGTACTCAACCGGGGGTCGGGAGGGATCAAGATACATGCCCTTGGGATCACAAACTAGTTTCACAAGGTTGGGTACATCTGCCTTTTCTTTATGGCTAGATGTAAATGGTGTATGTTTGTCCAGAATTTTTTTTTTTTATTTATGTTTTGGTGTGGGATGGAAAATTTTGAAAAATACTTATCCTGAAAAAACAAAACAGAGGTGCTGCATCCTAAAGCATATAAGTCAGTTGCACTTATTAAACGATTTTGAATGCATATGAACGGGTTACAACAAATTTACAAGAGGTATCTTTATTTTTCACACCTTTAAATCTGATTCCAAGCCATTACTTACTGTGTGTGCCAAATTTTGCATGGTAATCCAGAAGTATTCACAATGGGCAATTTAAATGACAGGCTGAAATTTTCCTCCTCCTTTTATGAGAAAACGATTTGAACACAGAAGTAAAAGGGTATACATGTGGGTAAATATTTGTTTTGGCAAACGTTGCAGGTTTGTGTTTGTAAGTCAGACAGTATCCTGTCAGAGGAAATGACAAATCCTGCAAAAGTGCATGGTCCTGATTCACCACGGTGCATTACTCCAATGTACATGGGTGTGACTCCAGTTGATTTCAGCAGAATCATGCTAACATAAAACTAGAGTAATGCAGTGGTGAATTAGGCCGCACAGTTGTGTTTATGTAACATAATTTGTGCTCAAACTGCTTCTTTCACAGCAGTGTTCTCAAATCACTTTCCTGGCATTAAGATTCACAACACTCCTGTTGTTGTTGGCGTCCGTTAGTCTCGAGAGACGATGGATATGCGCCCATGGGGAATGTTTAGTTGATGGTTGTGCAGAGTCTGTTGTGGCTGTGGAGCCCCACACGAGAGTGGCAGTCTCGATTGCATTTGCTGCATTTAAAGGCGGTGTCAGCTGTGGGTTGGAGCCGCCGCTTCCTTTTTCGTTGAACCTGCTTTTCCTTGGCAAGCTGCCACAGCTTGTCTTCACCAGTTTTCAATCCAGTGGTCAGAGCGTGTCTCCATCTGCATCTGTCCTGGGCGAGCTCTTCCCAGCTGTTGATGTCGATCTGAACAGTCTTCAGGTCCCTCTTACAAACATCCTTGAAGCGAAGGTGGACCGTCCTGTAGTTCTGTTTCCGGAGGCAAGTTCGGCATACAACAAGTCTTTGGGGATCCATCCATCTTCCATGCGACTTAGATGGCCAAGCCATCTGAGGCGGCGTTGACGGAGGAGAGTGAACATGCTGGAGATCTTGGCACGTTCCAGCACCTCGTTGTTCGTTATTCGATCACTCCAAGTGATCCCGAGTATGCGACGGAGGCAGCGCATGTGGAAGGTGTTCAGTCTCTTTTCTTGCGAAGCTTAGAGGGTCCAAGTTTCGCTGGCGTAGAGAAGAGTGTTTAACACACATGCATGGTACACAGCGACCTTTGTGTTGATGGTCAGCATGTTGTTGTTCCATACTCTCTGTGACAATCTGGCCAAAATTGTGAAGGCCTTGCCGATTCTACGGTTGATCTCAGGGTCCAGTGAGAGGTTGTCCGTGATGGTAGATCCAAGGTAGGTGAACTGACTGACCACCTCTAGTGTTCACTCCTGTAACCTAGGTATTATTCTCACTATACAGAGGGACGAAGCTAAAGTGGAAAGGATCATGACATGCCCAAGGGCATGCACGCAGTCAGTTGCGGATGAGTCCATGCTGTCAATTGTAACCACTTTACTGTCGCTCTCTGTATATATGTTATGTCTTAGTTATGTATAGATATGGCTAGATTGTGTAATTCATACACCGGGGTGCTGCTAAATCACACATTACCACAGGGGAAACTTCAGGAGTTTGTTTGTGTTGGGAGGCATAATCCCTCCCAGAGTTTTAGCAGGCGCAGGGGAAATACGTTTAACACGGCACCGTCCTTCAGGGAGTATGCTTCTTTCTTTGTGATGGCCAGTTTGCAGGCCCAGCATTGGTCCTTGGAGAAGGTTTATGGGCCTTCCTCTTTCTTGCTCCCCTTGTGGTAGTTTGGACCTCTGGTGACAGAGAGAGGAAAAATTCCTTTACTTGAGTGGGTAAAGAGACTGCAATTATGAATGGCCTATAGTGGGAAAGACACTTAGTGCTCTTCTTTTTCTAGTGTCCTTGCACAGGGGCCAGCATAATCCAGGTGTGTGCATATGTCTACCCTGGCTCTGTGTACGTGCAGTTTAAAGCAAACAAAAGCGTGAATGTTAAAACACCACTTAGTGAATTGGAGAAAACAGCCATGCTTCCTAGGCAGCTGCTGTTTGCTAATAACTGAATTGACCGAGTTGACAAGCAGCTGCAAGTGTCAGTTTTATCTTTTGAGCTACTGCTGTCTTCATATCACACTGTCAACACTCAAGACTGTTTCGATCCAAAGGTCTGTATGAAAACAATAAGCATGTATATGAACAGGCATGGGCATTTCTTTGTGGAGTAGTCGTGTTGTCAGAACCTGTTCTTACTGATGCTGACGAATGTATTTCTAGCAATAATGTGTCAGAAGTTAACATAAAAAGGCCTTTGTCCTTTGCATTTGGAGTGCTCCCAATTGTAGTAATGATGAGAAATATTGCTTGATGACAAGCCTGTTTTCTTCTAAGTTGTGTCATCACTCTTGAATCAGAATGAGCATTACACTGATCAATAGGAGAAAAATAACTTTCATGGGAATACTTTTTTACTTACCTTGTTGCTCTTACAGAAATGTTAACAGTGGGAGAAAACCCTAAGAGAAATGACTATTGTGCTGCAGTACTAAAGTTGGATAGATCTAAATGTTACGCAAACCACATGACTTTCAAGTGTCCAGAAACATGGCTGTTCTCAAAGAGGAAAATAAACCTTCCATCCTCCCCTGAAAAGGCAAAATAGAAGGTGCTCCCAAGTCATCATCTTAGGGCCAGGGCTAAACATACTTGAGCACTTAATTCCTTGTAGGAGATGCCGATAGGGTTGGGCTGTTATAGAGCTTTAGGGCCTGATCCAAAGCCCATTGAAGTCAGTGGGAGTCTTTCCATTGTCTTCAGTGAAGTTTGGGTTAGATTTTTAACAATCACTTAGGGCTTGTCTACACTTGAAATGCAATAGCAGCACAGTTGTGCTGCAGCAGCTTACACCAACGGGAGAGCTTCTTCGTTGGTTTAAGCAATCCACCTCCCCAAGAGACAGTAGCTAGGTCAACAGAAATGTTCTTCTGGCAACATCGTGCTGTCTGCGTTGAGGGGGTTTAGGTCAACCCAGGTTCATCACTCAAGGGCATGGATTTTTCACATCTCTGAGCAGTGTAGCTGAATCGACCTAACTTTTTAGTGTAGACCAGTCCCTCCTCCCCCATCCTTTTGCCTTTCTTTGTCACACCCCTTTCCGAGTCCCCCAATGTAAGGAGAGATTTTGAAATGTCTCAGATACAGTTGACTTAAAGGGTGTGGAAGAGCACTACCTTCAGGAAAGGTAGAAAATGAAAGCACAGTGGGATTACCAGCTCTCGGAAAACCCTTAACTTGGGCTGTAAATTTAAAAACCACTTTGATGTAATTTCATGTATGTTAACCCATAAGGCGTACGACTCAATGATTTGGCTCCAGCTAGTTTTGCTGACAATAAAGGGAGCATTGTAGTCTAAATATCCCACAATTACTGTTTGAATAGAAATTGTCAAATATTCACTGGGAAATGATCTTGTTCCATTCTCTTACTTGCCTATTTGGACCAGACCTTTGCTTTGTCTCTTGTTTGGCAAATGTTTCCAAGGAAAATATTTCAATTGAACTAATTTGTGTTTGTTGCCAATGTACACCCACCTTCTAAAGTCTGAATGTATTTGTTTGTTATAGGGATCACGGGTCTGGCTGCGAGAAAATGGTCAGCATTATCCAAGCACTGTACATTCCTGTGCGGAGGGAGTTGTTGTATTCAGGACAGATTATGGTCAGGTAAGATGCTACTCTTAATCTTTTCTATCACTGTTTAGAAAATAAAGAAGACACCCAATGTTTTTTAATAAAAAATTATACAGTGTTAAGACGGCTGATGAACTTTGGGGAATTTGGATATAAAAATGTTGCTGTTTTTAATAGATCTTCCGGTTGTATTGCTGGTGGCTTGGTGCATTGTCAACATTTGTGAGGTTTAAAACGTGATTATCTTTGCAGAAACAAAAATCCAATCCTTATTGACACCAGTTGGAAACTCTGATCTCATATGAGCCATACTTTGGTGATCCAGTGTTCATATGATACCTATCCAGTAATTTTGCCTATCCCCACTGCATCTCACCTTGTTTCATCCATTGACAGAGATCGCGATGCTCCAATTGTATATTCTCCAGTCCTACAGCAGGCGAACGCAGAGAATCAGATTTTTGTAAGGGTAGTCAGAATCCCTCAGAAAATATCTTTGCCTTAGCCTGATACTAAAAAGTAACAATAATAAAACCAAAATGTGTGCTATCATAAGAGAGAACCCTTTATATTTTGGCTTGTTTATACTGGGACACACGTTAAGTTGGGTGTTGAGTGTAGCTAAAGCTTTAAATGTCAAGCTCTTGCATGTTCCTTCTTTACTCTCCATTCTTCTGTACTAGTTTGAGATGTTGGATGTAGTTCTACTCACCCTGCAGGTGGAAACAGCACACAAGTTCATTCCAGTTTGTCCAGTGAATTTTTCAAGTTATTTAGGTTTGACTGTTCCTGTTCGATCCATTTGTGTAATGTTGATCGATACCACTTTCTAACCCTTCTGATATTTAAGACTAGATCATCAGTTGGTGTAAAATCTGTCACTTTACACGGACTGATAATCTAAACAAAAAATGGAAAGACAAGTCACGTTAAAGCACTGTAACTTTATTTGTGTTTACGGAATAAATTGATTGTCATGTACACCATGTGTACATATGACACACACGTGTTTATTTTTAACATAAAATGCAGGCTGAGTCTGGTACTAGACATCCTACCCAGCTTCTAAAAATAATAGCCCAAATTTTCAGTCTCGGGTACCTAAAGTTAGGCATCTAAGGGCTGGTCTACACTAACCCCCGGTTCGAACTAAGATACGCAACTTCAGCTACGTGAATAACATAGCTGAAGTCGAAGTATCTTAGTTCGAACTAAAAGGTATTTACCATGGGTCCACACGCGGCAGGCAGGCTCCCCCGTCGACTCCGCGTACTCCTCTCGCGGAGCAGGAGTCCCGGTGTCGACGGCGAGCACTTCCGAGATCGATTTATCGCGTCTAGACAAGGCGCGATAAATCGATCCCAGAAGATCGATTGCTTGCCGCCGAACCCGGAGGTAAGTATAGACGTACCCTAACAGAGCGCTGCAACCCCAACAGAAGGTAATAGGAGCTGCTGGTACTTGGCACATCTGAACCAGTTTTAATTAGTTGTTCTAAAAAGGAATTAGGTGATTGACTTTGACCCCCACAATGAAAAATGTGCCCAGTAGTTATTATGTGAGTATGAACAACTCTTGTGTACACATAATACCTGAAATGTAGTGTTGCTCTCTTTTCAGCATGTACATACTGAAAGCAGAACTGCACAGGACTTGAAGCAGGGTTCATGCTGTTATTTTTGTGAAATCTGAATGATTCCATTTCCTGAGGGACCTCTTATTTGATAGTAAATGGCAACTTCAGTGTGTTAACTGTTGTTTTAACAAACACTATTATTTACAGTAGGGTGAAACATAAGATGTTGGCAACAACCTGCAGAACCATTAAGTAGTATTTAATATAAATAATACAGTTTACAACTTGATTGGCTAGCATATTTTTAGTGGGACAAAGCAACTTATACACTGAGTAATCCTGGTGTTTTTAGAAGAATGCTTTGGGGTTTAGCAGTACCACACCAGTTAACATTAAGGATGTTGCACAAGTAAATTCTCTTGCACGTATTTGAAAATTTCCCCTTATTGCATTAATCACTTGTGTGCTGTGTAGTGTAACAAATCATAGAATTATAGAATATCAGGGTTGGAAGGGACCTTAGGAGGTCATCTAGTCCAACTCCCTGCTCAAAGCAGGACCAATCCCCAATTTTTGCCCCAGATCCCTAAATGGCCCCCTCAAGGATTGAACTCGCAACCCTGGGTTTAGTAGGCCAATGCTCAAACCGCTGAGCTATCCCTCCCCCAAATATATGGCTTAAAACAGATTTCCAATGTTGCCTGTCATACAGGACCTGGCAGTCCCCTTGGAAGTGCTGACAATCCAATGAGACGCTAGAACTTTAAAGGAATACTGCTGCATGGGAAGTCACATGGGTGTAGAGCTGAGATTTTCAATAGAGCTTAAGTCCAATTGAAATTTTATGAGTTTGGTAACTGATTCCTGGGCTCTTTAGAAAATTCCAAGCATGACACTTATGTCTATCAGCAAATTGATTATGGAAGTGTTAAGATCTTTACTGAGTGCAGAACTATGTTATTAATCTTGTTTGACCCCATATCTGCTGCTAGAACTTGCAGATATTGCCACACTCTCAGTTTTCAATTGTACATTCAGTCATCTGAGTGGAATGTGAAGATGTAATCAGGGAAACATTAAGAAGATATGTTTCCTGGGGTTGCTCTTGCACCCTTGTTCATTCAAGAGGCTCGTGTTATCTTAACCTTAGCATGCTCAACATGGGAATCTTTTTCTGTTTGGATTTGAGATCGTCACTTTATATTACTGCAATGGGTAATTTGCTATAGCTAAGCAGAGGACAGTGTTTCATTTTTCTTCTTCTTTCTTTCCATTCTATTCTGAGCACTGGAAACTTATTTTTTAGATGACTCTATGGCACTTAATTGTTCTTTGAAAGAATGCTAATCGAAGTGAATGCTGCTGAATACAAACACTCTTGCGCAGTATTTGATACGACATTAAGATGACAGTAAATTACACATCAGGTAGTGGAGCTGTCATGGAAAATGCAGTGCACCACTATTTTTTGAACAGGAAAAATTCAGATAGCATTAAACCAGTCATTTAAAATAAGTCTGTTTGATTTATTATAATTGAAATACCATAGTAGCATCACACTGCTGCTGCTCTGGTACTTTGTGCATATGCATGGAGACAGTTTGAAACTAGTAGCAGCTGGTAGCTTAACTGTAATATGTGGTCCTGGCCATCCCCAAGCATTTGCATCTGCCCACCCAGTTATTCCAGGTCCACTTTTGGGGTCTCCCCTTTTATCACCCTTTCCTCTCTCTTAATTCTTGGTGGAAACAAAAGAGAGAGTGTGTTGCATCTTCACGTTGCATTGAAATCAGCTGGTGGATGAACTTCCAAAGTGGTTTGAAGACTAGGTTGAAGCAGAGATTTATCTGTCCTGTCTAGAATGAGCTAAAAAATTGCGATGAGTGGCAGTTCTAAATTTTATCCTCTTCTCTTTATAAGCTTCTATAGGGTCTGGGTGCATTCCAGAGTGGGAGAAACTTCCCTGTGGTTGTCTTTGTATCAGATTCTTTTCTCTGTTTGACCTAAGTAATGCTAATTTGTGTGTAGTAGTTGAGGCTGTGCATAATGTTTTGGAAGGTGTGTGGAACATCTGTGTATGGTTCTGTATAGTGTGTGTGTGTCTCTGTGTATATTACACATACAGAGTATGAGATTTATTCTTCCCTTGGATCCCCATCATATTTCAAAGAGTGCATTAAACTTACTGAATCATTTTTATACTTGTGCCCTGCTTTGTGGCTAAAATATGATATTTTCTCCTTTTAAAAAGCTTTTATTTATTTAACAATAAAACAGGCATTTCCTCATCTCCACATTCTATAAATTTTGTTGTGTGAGCTTATAAAATACTCAACTGAACATGAAGTAAAACCCTAAAAGCACTGCTGTCACTGTAAGCTCCATTTGAAATGGGTGCCTTGCACACACTCAATAAAGAGTATGATTGGCTCCATTTATCAAGATGCCACAAGAGACCTCAAACAGCTGTTGAAGTTGGACCCTTTCCTATCTATCCTTTTGCACTTCTTCAGCTAGTATGGATTTCACTCTTACTGTTATTATTACTTTGTTTTATACTCAGCAGTGCCTAAAAGCTCTGCCGAAGATTAGGGCCCCATTGTGCTAGAAGCTGTACAGAGCCATAGTATGAAATTAGTCCCTGCCCCAAAGAGCTTAAATCTAAACAGATAAGTCAAAGCTTGGGAGAAAGGTGAACCCAGATCTCTTGAGTCCCAGTTTAGTGCTTTAACCACAAGACCATCCCTCTTGTCCTAATAAAGATCCGTTTCCAGTGCTTACACGTCAAAGGGCTGGCCCATGTATAAAAGTGCCCAGAACCTTGTATAAGCTATATAACAGCATGCTGGGGATTCAGTTTTTAGACAGCTGTTCTTGTTTGCAGAAGTTATATAATGCATTTGAGATGGATAGCTAGCAATCTTTCTGAACAATCCCATGAAAAATATAATTTCTGTAACATCCCTTTTCTTTCCCGTCCAGAAGAACTTGTCTGTAAGTTTAACGAGACTTGACACAATGGTGGTGGGGGAAGAAACTTGTTCTGGTATGAAGAAACTTGCACAGAGAGTATAAGCTGAATTGATTGCCACAAACTGATTAGCATCTGTGACATTGAAATTGCAGAATGCTTAATTACATACTCCTTTAGTTGACCAAGAGAAACTTTTTAAAATCAAAATACCTTCTAAATGGAAACAGCTGAGACATAATATCCCTAAAATGTAGGTTCTTTAAAAACACAGATGGTAAATATCACTAGCAAAGACCTTGTCAGTCAGAACAACTTTCTTTGAATTTGCTTTACAAAGAAGTAATTCATGGTACAGTATTATGTCAGCAAGCAGGACATAGCTTAGTATCCTCGGCCTCAAATAAGAGGCACCTATAAATGGTTTGGTCTGTGTTTTCTGGACGTTTTTAATGTGGCTCTGCTGGCGTATTTATGCACAGCAAGAATGGGAAGACTACATATGTTATGTGTTAAACACAACTCAAGTATGTTTTCCACAGGGGGTTGCACCTTCCTTTTTTCCTCCTCAGTCTGGGGGCTGGTAAAATTTCTCATGATGAGCTCATTCAGAGAGGTTAGAGCTGGACTTTACTTGAGAATACGCTCAAAGCAGTGATGTCCCTACAGTGAAGTTGCTGTGTGATATACTAGGAGAGTTAATATACATATAATCCAGCCATCCAACTAGACAGCATTTAAATTAATTAAAACAAATCCCCACAGTGTTACAACAAGCATCCCGAGTCTTATTTTTGTATGAACACTCTTTCCTATGCCTCATGTCATCTGTTCTTGTGTCATAATTTAGGCCCCTATTCTGCAAACCTGTACTACTGAATGTAGTATTAATACTCTGAGTATTCTCTTTGGGTCCGATTCTGCCACCTATACTCTGTGTGGCATACTCAACTGTGTAGGTAGACACACTGAAGTCATTTGAACAAAATTCTTCTTTGCCTTGATGGCTACAAAAAAACTTGTGGTTAAGCTGTTTATGGACAGAGACCATTGTCTATCATGTTGACCAATATTGTCTCATTGTTTACCTGTACTCACCCATTTGTTGTCTCTTACTGAGATTGTAAGCCCATTGGGGTAAGGACTGTCTTTTTGTTCTATGTTCGTACAGTGCCTAGCACAAAGAGGTCCCGGTCCATGACTAGGGTTCCTAGATGCTATGGTGATACTACTACTAATAATAATAATTAATAATTAATAATGATAATACTTAATGAAAATACTGAAGGCAATTGGACTGGTCATCAGTTAATGCTACTGTATACTCTGGTTTAAGAGTTTGTAGACTCATCCCAAAATTCTGAATTCTTCAAATCAGGGATTGTACATTCATTCGCTTTTTGAAGTGCTATGCCCTTCTATGACACTACATGCAAATAAATGCTCAGTAATAATCCCCAAACCATATTTTATTATAACTCCTCAGTTAAACCTGTGTCACTACTGAAGCATGCCCACCAAGTGTATCTGCTTTTTAACACTCCCTCATGGTATTTCTTGTATTTGCAAACTTGCTTAGAAAATATGCAGGGATACTTAGGTGTCTTTTTTCTCAAAGCTACTTTTGGAGTTAAACTTTGCATAAAGACTGAATGATTATCACTTGTAAGGATTTTTCCAGGATGCTTTCAGTTTAAAAAGCTCAATACAATAATTTGCAGGACTATGGGCTTACACCTTTGTAGTTTTACAGCATTTTTCAAATAGCAGATATACACTGTCTATGGGGTAGATTTCAAATTCAGTGGCTTAATTTCAGGAAATCGGATTCCATCTGTCTAAACACTGTAAAGTTAGGACTAATTCTTTAGTTAGTTGATATTGAGTTCTGCTGTAATAATTCTGGTAATGATTCTTGGGTATACTTGCAAAACCTACTGTTGCGGTTATTGGGACCCTCGTTTCCCAGAAGAAAGATAGGGCAATGTTGGGGATGGAGGCAGGGAAAGCACCAAAACTCAGATTGTGTTTTTTAGTACCCTGGTTTTATCTTGTGTTGAGTAATGTATAAATCTTTGTGCAGGATGTCAATGTTCAGTGCCTTTTGCTCCAAGCATCTGTTGACACCCTTGTAAACAGAGCTAATGACAGATGTTAACTGAGCGACTCCTGGAGATGTATACTTGTGTAAAAATGGGTTAGAGCAAAGGTTCTCAAACTTCACTGCACCATGACCACCTTCTGACAACAAAAATTACTACACAACCCCAGGAGGGGGGCCAAAGCTTGCACCTCACTACTCCAGATACAGGGGCCGAAGCTGAAGCTCAAGGGCTTCAGCCCCAGGCAGGGGGCCTGTAACATGAGCCCCGCCACCCAGGGGTGAAGCCCTCGGGCTTTGGCTTCAGCCCCAGACGGTGGGGCTCGGGCTTTGGCCCTGGGCCCCAGCAAGTCAAAGCCAGCCCCGGCAACCTCATTAAAATTAGGTCGTGACCCACTTTGGGGTCCCGATCCACTGTTTGAGAACTGCTGGGTTAGAGCATGCCTTTCCCACAGTCAGCAAGTGATTGGCCAGTTTTTGTACAAATATTGTAATGTTCTAAGCCCCACAGAGTATAACTGCCAAGTTGGCAATAAGCTTTTTAGGTCATCACTTCTCAGCTTGTGGGGTCGTGACCCCCAAGGGGTCACCCGAAGTTGTTGGAGTGAAGGGGGCTGTGTGCATAGTCTGTCTCTGGTGCTCCTTTGAGGCAGATTTGGTTAAACCAATTCAGTCCTCAGATGCCAAAAGTACCTCATGGGGACCATTCTGCTGAATCTCATAGTGCCTCCTATCAAGCGCGTTGTGAACTGTTGCAAAAGATTCTGGGATCCACTTAGCATTAGTTCACACACCCTATAATTGAAACACAAAAAAGCCTGTTGCTCCACATCAGTACAAATATTTGATAGAATGCTGTCATGAGGTCTTGTGTTACTAAGGCGTTCCTTACTGTTACAAATGTATACTTTAGAACACTTTCTGATACACTAATTCAAACTAACTACACTTGCAGAACGAACAAAGTATATTTTCTGATGACTGATCCTTGCCTTTTGAGTACTTTGTTTAATTACTTGCTAATTTGCAAAATTCAGTAATTTGCAACAGGCCTCTGTAGTGTGTGTTTGTGGAGGTTCTGGTTTATATAAATACTAAAAAGAAAAACATTTAGCACAGCCATTACTTTAAGGAGAATGTGATTCCTTTGTTTGCCCTTGAGCTGATATAGCAACTGTCCAGTTATAGCTTTGAAAGGCCAAACCATGTGCTCTGTCACTTGCTTTGCACCAAGTGTGATGTTTTTACACACCCATATTAAGTCCTTGAAAGCTTGTTCAGGGCTAATTTAGTCCATAGCGTTTTTATTTGGCCTTGCTCAAGACTAACCTAGAGTTCAGAAAAATAAGCTTTGCTGTGTTTGTTCATAGCAAAGGTTGAGTGGAGACATTGCTACTAAGAAGGAGCAGTATATTTTTTAATTTGCTCCCTCTACTATGTGCTCATTCGATCATATCCTAATGGGCATTTATTATAAAATGTGTAAAATATCATTTACTAAGGCATACATTGCCTTTTCTTTCCCAAAGGCACAGTCTCTTGGTATTTGCCCCCTTTCACTCACCAAAACACTGCCCTTGGTTAGTTGCAGGATGGGAGCATCCAGGAAATAGAGTGTTTAAAATAAAGCTTAAATTAAACAAAGATTATAGGGCAAATTCTGCTCTATTACACCTATGTAGCTTCATTAAAGCCACTGGGATTGCAGTTTAGCTCTCTAATTATAGCAGTGTAGCCACCATATATTTAACCCTGCATGGTCAAAAATGGGAGGATTTGAAAGAGGTTGAGCCAAAGATTAATAAAGCACATGAATAATTCTTAAAAAATAAAAATGACCACTGGGTCAAACAAATTGTTTCTTTTGTTTCTTCAGGGGTCGTGTTCTTGACTTACCGAGCATTATTAGGTACTATTTGTTGTAACTGCTGAAATCCATTCTTTTGCTTTAATGTGTCGCTATCATTTTTGAAAAAATGAATGTTTTAGTGCAGTATGAATTAAAACTTTCCTCTCACCACTGTGCAATGCAGAAAGTGGTATTTTTAGTCCCTGTGAGATGTCAGTGAGAGCAGTTAATTTCTGAGACGCCTACATAGGGTACTTTTTTGTCTTCTAGAAGATTCTTGACCTACTATGGTCCCTATGATCTGTCTTGGCTATGTAAACAGTTAAGATGTCAGTCTTTTCAGTTGCTTTCTGTAAAGAAAATCTAAACCATCTGTGCTTTTATTATGCCTGCACTAAAGAGAGCAAAACTGCTTTTGTTTTAAGATTAAAGCAGATGTACACAGACTGCCATTTTAATTTCTTTTGTAAGGGTTAAAATACATTTCAGCTGTTCACAAAAAACGGAAAGGAATTCAGGCTACTTTGTTCGTAAAAATCGAGTATTGTGATGAGTAAGCTTGTCAATTCAGTTTTGTAGCACTGTTTCCAGACTCTTTTGGATGTGGAACTGAGTTTATTGTTCAGTGTTATCAGTGCCTTATGAGCATATGGTTTGGGTTAAACAAAATATACATTACTGTGTCAGTTTGCAACAGGGAGATGCTTGATATTGCTCAACTGAAGTGTTGTACCATTGGGCCAAATTCTGAGGTTCTTATTCAAATCAAAACTATTGTTGGCTTGTATGGGAATTCGCCTAAGTAAGAACTGAGTGAAAACGTAAGGATCTCTAATGGCTCCATCCTGCAAAATTCTACTTGCAGGGAGACACTGAGGCTACTTGGTTGAGTAAGGACTCCGTAGATGCAGGGGTTTGCAGGTCTGGCCCAAACATTTTAAAGAAAAATGTGTAAGGAAACTAAATTAGGTAAGTCGTTTTCTTGGGGTCATTTAATTGCATCAACTTTTCAAATAGATAAAAATGTATTTCCCCCCCTCTCAGAATAATTGCCAGCTGCAGTGTTTGAGCCACTGCTATAGAATGCTGCTGTTCTGTTGTACTGTCTTTTTTTTTTTTTAATAAGGGTTTATACATGATGGAATACCACTAATATTTGTGAAACATGGCAGCGGAAGACAACTACAAGAAATAAACAGGCTGAAGTTAAGCAAAGAGCTATGTGGCAGGAACTTCACCACCTGTAATCACATAAGAAGTAGCTGCTATCCTATGAAAAGGAGAGGCCAACAACCCTTTTAACACTTAGGCCTGGGTCTCCAATAATTGGCTGTTGAAAAGAATCTGATGGCAAGTACAAGAAACTAAGAGACACTTATTCCAGTAACATGTAATTTATACTTAATCACCATTCATTAGTGTCAGAGTGAGCCATATC
The DNA here is from genome assembly GCA_033296515.1 of Macrochelys suwanniensis. NCBI lineage: Eukaryota > Metazoa > Chordata > Testudines > Chelydridae > Macrochelys > Macrochelys suwanniensis. The sequence continues at coordinate 130,942,750 of CM065776.1, read as the reverse complement.
TATTTCCTCTGTTTTTGTGCTGTTTCTTTTTATCTTGTACAACATGGTTTCTCAATGTAGCATCACCAAAAAAGCCCCAAACTCAATAACATTAAGAGTCTGCATCAAATTTTCTGAGGGTAATGTGTGAAGTTGCTGCTTTTTTTTTTTTTTTTTTTTAACCTCTAGGTTACTGGTTCAAATCCAGCCAAGTGGGTAGCTAAAAAAAATCTGTAAACCATCTGGGCCTATGTGAAATGAGTGATCTCAATCCAGTCTTTAGTGAACAGCTATCCAGGTAGTAAAAAATAAACAAACAAAAAACTATGGTCACAGCTGGCATTATTTGGCATGATAGTTGCCAGTTTCAGCAGACAGGCCAAGTTGGGAAGTTTGTGTTGCTGATACCGTCTCTGTGCCTGGTTTGTGGATTAAAAAATTGCTTTGATTTCCACTGTAGGCAATCAGAATGATTTAAAGAACTGAATTAACTTTATAGTGTTTCAAAAGAAATAAGGAATAAAGAAAAGTGGACACTTCATGAGCTCAACACTCCTTTTCTACACAAATTAGCTTATTTTGTTTATTTAAACTTTTCCCCTCAGGACTCTCAATGACATTAATATTCATTATGATTAATGTACAGATTTTTTTCCTTTAAAAAAAAAACCTGATGGATTTTGGAAAGAAAAAATGAAATAACTTTTTGTAGTTTTAAATTTTGCTTTGAACTTACGGAAATAGATATTTATTATGGAAATGCTGTTTGCTAACTGCAGTAACTTTTTAGTAAAAAATATTTAAGTGAGAGAGAACATATGCTTTTCAGATGTAAAGGTGAGCCCCAAATACATGTGTTTTGGAAAATTTCTAAAGTGACCTTTTATTATTTAATTAAGAATATTAAATTATATCATGAATGAGAGGAATATCTGTGCAGTGTTTTTCCCCAAAGCATATTGCAACGTGACAGTGATGTTATTTTGATATGGATATTTGAATTAGCTTCAAAAGAGCTTTGAAGTACTTTTTGCGTGTTTGTTTTAACTTATTCAAAACACAGAAAAAGACTTTGAACAAATAGGTCACCCTTTCCTCCCCTCCATTTTTAGGAATAAGTAAGTCGCACTTCATTGTACACAGGTTGGAACGGAGATAGCTAAACAGACATATTGTATCCAAGCTGATTTATATTAACTATATTGTACATTGAAATACCTACATTAAAAGCACATTATTAAGGTTGCAAAATAAAGCACGGAAAAGTTAGGAAATATCGTAATGAAAGTTGACTGAAGAACCTTAATTCAGCTCCGTTGTGCATATGGATTATGATACAGTCTTTAATTACAGGATCAAGTACTATTTTAAACTTCTTCACTTAGTCCTAACTCCTCAACATTAGCATTTTGGAAAGGGTCCTCACTTTGTTTCGAGTAGTATCATCATCCTTTTGGGGGCCAGGAATAAACACAGAAAGCTTTTAATGCTGGGAGAATGGCAGGAATTACATATTGACTGTGATTACTCTCAAACTAATGCACTAAATGAGGCAGGATCCAGTGAAAAAAATAGTATGTGATCATGTCATTAAGGATTGCATCAAAATGCAACACACAAGAGGGTCAAAGAAATGTAATGTTGCACAGGCAACAACCTACGTTCTGGCATTTCCTAACTTTTTAGTGCATGACTTTGCAATCTTAATAATGTTCCTTTAACATCGTTTTTTGTGCGTATGTAATTCATAGTTTTGAAAAACCAGGAATTCCATCATGTGACATCCTATTGACACCAACATGGTTCATCAGAAGGGCTGGAACCTTTAGATTCACCACACAGACCTCTGCCACTTGAAGTAACCAGTAACTGATAGGAGTAGTAGGTTGTCATCCTGTCAGAAGAAACACTAGAGTGTGGTGAGAAGCTTTGCCAGTGGATTTCACAGATGTTTGCTGACCATAGAGGAATGGTGAGACTCCGGAGTTTTGGGTTCCATTCCAGACTCTGGAGTGAAGTGTTCTCAGATGGGCACAGACCCTGTACCCTTTCCCACAAGCATGGCCCCTTCTGCCCTATCCCCTCCAACCTGTCTCTGTCTCAGTCCTGTTTCTTTCCTACCGCAGCGGCTCATTCCAGTCTCATTCTCCTCACCTAGCCAGTCCCAGTTTCCACTCCCAGTCTTTTTGCCCAGTAAATCCTAATCTCACCCCTCCTGACTATTAGTCCCAGTTTCTCCCCACTCCTGGTTTCCTTGGTCAGCCATTCCCAGTTTTTCCCCTTACTCCAGCTCCTTAACCCCTGTCTCCTTGCCCTGCTGGTCCCAGTTCCCCTCCTCCCAGCTTCTCATCCAATCTCTCTTCCCTATGACCTCCAGTCACACAGCCCTGTCCACTTTCCCCATCCCCACTGGGTCCCCTGGTTTCTAAGTAAGAGGAGGAGGAGGAGGAGGAAGAAATGCCTGTCAGATTTTTTCAAAATTGTTGAACTGGGGCTGTTTGGTTTGATGCTTCCTGAACAGAGACCTACTTAAACTGAACCCCCAACAAGCTAAACAAAAGGAAGGTACCCTAAACTCTTAGCTGTTTAAGCTGCTTGAAGGAGCTAAAATCTTTAGTTTCTTAAAACTACTTAAGAAACTGTAAAGGTTTAGAGGACTTCAGTTGCTGAAACTACTCTAGAAGTATGGGACATATCTATGCTTAGCGGGTTTTAACACGTTAACGTATACAATTGTCAGTTATAGTGTAGCCACTACCCAAACATTAGTTGGTAATCAGGTTTAATTCTAGGCAGTAGCTATAAGAAATACTTGTTTTATTCAAGCTTAAATAACTAGGAAGTGGCTGATTGTAAACAGCTGACTATTTTAAAACAACAACAACTACCAAATCAACTCCAAAACAAATTCATTTTGGGTTGTGAGCAAGCATGGAAAATATTAACCACAAAGGCGTTCCATCTTGGGAAATTTCTGAGCGAAAAGGACATTGATTATGGAAGATGGAATTCAGCCTTAAGTACAATGGGTGCAAAATTCTGTCCTAACATCAAGGTGCAAACTGAGCCTCTCTGCATACCAGTGAGTAAATGGAGATTGCTAAGTCATGAAAAAGACAATCTAATCTTCCTCATCATTTATGTGATGCAGGTTTTAAACCTGTGCTAAATTTGCCTTCAGATCTACTTGCATTAGGAGTGGCTGGCACTGAAAAAACGATTTAGAAGTATGTCAGTCATACTAGGCCCTAGCCTGCAAATTTACACAGCACTCCATGGCTTACCTAGGAGTTCCACACACACAGGAATTGCAGGGTTGGGCCCTGTGTTTGCATCAAAACAGCAAGTCAGACAAACAGTTAAGTTTATGGCCGAAATGGCTGTCTTCTTTCAGTACATCTTTTGGATTTATACATTTTCTTTAGCAGGATAGGTAGATCTGAAGGACAGAATGCTGTACATTTCATGAGAAGACATAACCGCTCTCCTTCCTGTCGTATTTACTAAGTCCAAAATGCACTAGGATTATTAAAGTTTTTGGAAGGGTTTGTGGAATAGAAGTGTAGACTACATTCTGGGTACTAAATCTGGTAGTTGAAGATTATCGCTATTGTAATAATTAAACCCTGAACACTTGTAGTTTTGTTGAGTCTTTGTTTTGTTTGAAGCTAATTTAGTTTACAGTCTGGTGAGAATAATCCCCTGAAGTAAGTTTTTGTTTAGCATTCCTAGTTTAGTGCCTAGTTACAACGGGAACAGTATAGCGTGTCTATCTACTGAACATGTCCCCAGAATATTGACCTAGTTCTTGAGTTATATGCCTACCAACATGCTTGTCTCCTGGGTGAGTAACAGTTTTCCAGAGCACATTGGGTAAATATTTACATTCTAGTTCCCTCCCACTTGTTAAAATATTCTGTTTTTATATATTTCAGTGAAAAGCACTGTGGGTATAAAACTCAGACTGTGGTTTTTGTTTTGAGGGGGTGATGTATTTATTTAACAAAGGCCAACCTAGACACAGCATGTGTTTTCCAAGCCCTGTTTTCACCCAATTTCACAGCTGTGTTGACAGATTTACTAGGAGGTGATGGACTTCCTCAAGGTCACACAGTGGTTGATTAGAAAGTAGAACTCCAGATCCTGCTGGCTCCGGTGCTTTGCTTAGTTACTAGAACATACACCTTTTTCTTTCCAAATTATTGCAACAAATAACCAGTGCTCTACAGTTAATTTATATGAATAAACATTGGCTTAGCCTGTATAAGCCCTTACAGCGGGGTTGGTACTGAGGGTCCAAACATGCTCTCATTGAAGTTGGTGGGAATTTTGAAAATTGTTTCAGTGGGACGTGGCCCTGAACGATCAAAAAGACGAGATGTTTGGCAGCTTTTAATTAAAATGAATAAATAAACGTTTTTTAGGCAAACCAAGTAAATCTGTGCGTTTTGATTATCATAGTTTCACATTTATATTGTGGCCCCAAAGGCCCCAAATCTTGGTTGGGGTTCCAGTGTGCAGAGAGCTGTACCAACACAGGTAAAGAGACAGTCCCACAAAGTACTAGCAGCTGTGATAAAATAGCAGAATTCCCGTTCTGTATAAGAAGCTATTGCTGGTTTGGGCCAATCTCATTCCAAAATATTTTTTTTCCTTTTTATATATTTTTTGCTGTATTTTGTAATCAGGTAAGGTGGACTCTATGGAAGAGGGTGGACTTGGGTGACTAAGTGAAGCCAAAATTGGCATTAACCATTCTTTTCTAAGGAATAAGTCCCTCCTTGGAAAGGGGAGTAGCTTATGAGCATGAGCAAATTCCATGTTGACTTTTTAACAGCAGTAATTTCTGAAGTGACTGTAACATGCTCTGTGGCACGTATGCCACTGGAAAGGCCAGCTTCTGCCCCCCCTAAAGTCAATGTGAGTTTTGCCAGGGACTTCAGTAGGATCAGGAGTCCCCAGATTTTCCAGCATGAAAGGGAAGCATCAAGTGTTTTATACTCCAAATTTTGCTTATTGTAAAATTAATCATTTTGCAGATGAAGATTGTCAAACGTCTTCCTTGTCCACCCAATAACTGATGTTTTTGTCACCCATACTCCGATGTATCAGTACAGAATGTTCCATTTCTTAAAAATATGCTTTTAAATTCAAATATATAGGTTAGATATCAATGAAATTTTACAGGGAAATACAAGAAAAGAGAATGGAGAGCAGTCAGCATTTCTTAAGAGATCTTATCCTATAGGAAATTAAAAGCAATTTACAAATATGTAGTGAATATATTGATCCATACAATACATTTCTCTGTCACCACACCCCCCCCCCCCCACACACACATATCATGCTATTTTTGCCTGTTTGGGGTTGGCTGTATACGACTATACGCGTGCATTCTCCAGACACAATTAGGGCACCTGCTTCTGAAAACTTGGCTAAAACTTTTAAAAAGCCCATAAGAACAAGCAGCCCTTTAGATTATTCAATTATTATTTAATTAATCATTTATTAATAGTATATTTTAAATTTTAAAAAACGTTTTAGCAAGAGTGGAGCGGGCAACAGACCATCCCATTCTCATTGTTTGGAGTGGGGAATATTTAGAACACCTCTTAAATCTTTTTATTTGTATTCCTTATATGATATCAGGAACCTTGTTTACTTGCACCTGTTGATGACACACACTTTTGGATTTATTTTTGATTGGTCAGTCTTATGGTTGATTTATTCTGACTATAAGAGATGAGAAGATGCTGCTGGAGTCTAGTGTTTGTAATCCTTGTCAAAGCAGTCTAGAATATCAAGCGACTTTTCTAGCTTTCTTCATAAATTGCAATTGATAAATTACATGTCATTGTGGTTTTGGTTTGCACATGCCTTGTTGTGGTTTTGATCTCTTCCAGACAGCTCACAGGGCCATGCCCTATCAGTGAAATACAGTGATAGGCACAGGTATTTCTAAAATAATACCTTGCATTCAGATAGTAATTTCCATCCCAAAATAAGCACCCTGCACCTGTCCCAGTGACTTGCAGGATGTGACCTATATGTTCAGGAATACCCCCTCAACATCACCCATGTTGCATCACTGATAGGTAGCCAGCCCCAGAGAGAAACACAGTGAATCTCACCTATACTAACAGTTTAAGACCAGAATTACCCAAATTGAAATTTGACCTGGGGACCAGACATCACACTTCTCTTGTTAAAAGTGCCACGGAATCTCAAATGACCACAAGGGGTCAAGACCTGGGCTTTACGTTGCCTGTAAAAGAGGGTATCCTCAGCAGCAGTGTCCTCTAACAGCAACCGGAACGTCAGTTCAGTTCTGAGCTATTGGGAATAGTGCCAGCACTACTTCCTGCAGCACTCTGGATTCTCCTTTGTGGTCTCCTATCCAGCAACTGACCCTGTTTAGCTTGTGAGGGCTGATGAGTTTGCAGGTTAAGGTGGTGTGGCTCAACAATAATTTTATGGCTTTCTTTTTAATTTTCACTGTATGCTAAACAGACATCCATTTCAAAAGCCCATTTCCTCTTTAAGATCAACGAAAGTTTCAGCTACTGCAGCCTCTTTATACATACAATACAATATTCCTGATCCAAAAATATTTTCCCAGTAACTCAGTGTGATGAATAATTTTTTGTTTCAGCACCACATGTGGGTGAAAATAATGGTTTAAGAACAGAATGATGCAGTGCTCCATCTGCGTGAAATACTTACCAAGGCCAAAGCTCAGGTTTCATGTAGGAAACTAAATGGATATATCCTGCTAGCGCGGAAAAGGTCACACAGATACCCTTACTACCTGTCTTTCTGCCAGTTGCATACCCCTCCCCCCCGCCCCCCCAAAAAAGGTGTTATCAGCTTCCAGTGATCTGCTCAGTTGGAAACTTGATGTGTGGTGGGAACTAAAGCTAATACTTGCTGTACTGGTTCCAAGGAGGAAGGACACCAAGAACTCAGGATAATGGAACAGCAAATTTTGCTATTAGGCACAGTTTAAAAAGTTCATTAATGAAGGACATATTTGAGAGAGGGCTTGGTAGGGAAATCAACTCTATTGTTCAATTACAAATAACATACATTTTGTTTTAAAGGAAAGTGTAAACTTGTTATAAGTATTTTGAATCAGAGTAGCTTTAAATGTCTGTTCAGTTTAGGTGGTCTGCAAATGCCCAGAAAATTAAGTTTCTGGACCTAAAAATTGAATGTAACAAAATTTGTGATTGTTCCTATTCTTTATACCCAAAAATCCAAAGTAAAACTGACTACTGACCACCTCTGGTTTTGCTTTCCACTTCTACTTAATTTTCATTGTTCTTCTATTCTTACTATAAGTACTTTCCAGGGAAGAGAAAGGGGGGAAAATGGAACCAAAGTAATGGAGACACAAACATTTCAAATAAAACTTGAATTAGTCGGTAGTAAACCGTCAGAAATACACTCCATTACAAGCTGTAAAGTAGCTTATCTGACCTAGTTAATAACTCACTTGAAACTCACTTGGAACAGAGCTAATTCCTTAGCAGACATATGTTGCTGTACCCTGGGCAACACTGGCACTCTCCCTATTAACTTGCAACGTACTTGGAGGATATTGAGGTTAGTCAACAGGAAGACTTCGGATCTAAGCTATAATTAATGAAGAGCTTAGGAATCCTCCAGAACTGTATTGTAAACATAGACTATCTACTAATATTAATTGTCTTAAGAGAAAAATTGTCGTATAATAATGGGCAAAAAATTTGAACTCCCTTACAGGCCCTGCCCAATGGAAGCATCCTCTTTGCAATCCATTATATTAGGTTCACTACTTTATGCTGCCAACTCATAGCATTTATACTGCATGTTTTCCAGTTTGCTACTTCGTTTTGAACTTATAAAAGTAAAATTTTTTTTACATTCTATTTACCTTGAGGTGACAACTTTTACTACCATTTAGACTGCCATCGGGTTATGAGACCTGGCCAGAGCCTCTACTTTGTACTTTATTACCATGCATACGCTCCAACACTGTGAAATGTTTTGAAACAAGATGGGCTGTGTTAGTCATAGTGTCTCTGTGGAGATTTCTGTAAAAAACACAATGCTGTAAAGAATATCTATCTTTGTAACTGTCCAAAACATATTTCAGTACAGATGTGAACCAGATGCCATTCAGTCACTCAAATTTTGACTGTCACTGTTATAGAACACTCTGCTCCTCCTCATCTAAACAACCACATAAACCAGTGTCATACTCAATTGCCTCCTGTAAGAAGCTCCTTGAAAAACCACATCTGCTGGTTGATCCTGTGCTAAAAATATAGTCATTGACAAAAGGAACAACTCCCTTGGGAGCTCTTTTATAGAGCAACTTCAAGATACTTAGGGCTTGTCTACACAGGAAAGCTATACTGGTATAAACTAAGGTGTGAATTTGAGGTGCTGTGGGTATATTGGTGTAACTCCCCGTTTGGTATAAGAGTGCCTTTCTGGGGTTTATTTGTTGTTTTGGAAGTGGTTTAAGCTAAGCCAAAAACAAAAGCCACTCTCATTCCAAAATAATTATGTCCATATGGAAGTTACACTTGTTTAGCTCCATTGGTTTAAATATAAGGATATAAATGTAACAGTATAACTGGAAAAATCTCCCACAGTCTATCTGAGGTAACCTAATCTCTAAAGAAAGGGCTTGCCTATGTCAGAAACAGTACATCTGAAGTATATATGAATTGTCTTGCAGCTTGTTACATAAAGATGTTACTTAAAGGTAACAGGCAGATTTGTTTATTGCAAGAGAGCTTACCTGTGCACTTCTTAGCATGCATTCCCTGACTTAATCTAGATAAAATGTGGCATTTCCAGCATACGATTTCTTTGATTGTCTCCTACAAATAAGTAGATACACACTTGGAGTTTAGTAATAACGAAACCAGTTAACAGAGCTACTCCCTGTACAGCAGGGGTTCTCAAACTGGGGGTCGGGACCTGTCAGCCTCCACCCCAAACCCCGCTTTGCCTCCAGCATTTATAATGGTGTTTAAATATATAAAAAAGTGTTTTTAATTTATAAGGGAGGTCGCAGTCAGAAGCTTGCTATGTGAAAGGGGTCACCAGTACAAAAAGTTTGAGAACCACTGCTGTACAGCAATCTAGCAGCATGGAGTCTGTATACCTGATAAGGAATATGAAATTCTGCTAGTGGTTTGAGCACAGGAGTGGGAATACTGAATTCTCCCTCAGTCTCTGACTTGAACATCTTTCCTGGTCTTGGGCAAGTCACTTAGCTCAAAATTTTCAAACTGGTGCCAGAAGTTAGGCACCTAAATCCACATTTGCACACTGTGGCTGGGTGCTGCGAATCAGCCACTGAACTCACACTTTGGTTAACCAACTGGGCCCCCAGGGAAGGTGTGATTAAGGAGAGGAGTTTGTGATTACCAGATCAGTTTGGGGCTGGGTTGCTAATGAGCTAATTAGCCTATTAACAAGGAGACTGGATAAGAGAGCCCAGGAAGGAAATGCAGGAGGGGAGAAGTGAGGAAGAGTGAGAATCAAAGACAGGAAGGAAAGAAAAGGCTAATAGGGCTCTGACAAAGAGTTTTCTGGAAGGTAACACCTTCCCCTGCTCAGCCCCTCCCCCCCTTCTTTGCTCTGGCCTGGGAGAAGGGGTAGTAAAGATGGATATCCTTGTAACGACTGTGACCACACTAGTATACAAAAGGTGGTGGAGTGAAACACCGTAAGGGCTAATCTGCATTGGGAACTTGCATCGGCACAGCTACGTTGCTACAGGGCTGCCCAGAGGATTCAGGGGACCTGGGGGAAAGCAGGATTCAGGGGCCCCTCCGCCGAAATGCTGCCGAAAGTGGCTCCCGTGCTTGAGCAGCCGCCAAAACGCCGCTCAAGAAGGCGGCGGCGGCAATCAAATGCGGAAGTGCCGCCGGAGCACTGGACGTTGTGGGCCCCCACCCCAGGATTCTCGTGGGGGCCCCTGCGGGGCCTGGGGCAAGTTGCCCCCCTTCCCCCCTTCCCCCCCATGGGCGGCCCTGCGTTGCTCAGGAGTGTAAAAAATTCACACTGGTGAATGATGTAGTTAAGCCTCCCAAACCCCTAGTGTAGACAGTGCTAGGTCAACGGAAGAATTCTTCCTTCAAACTAGTTACTGCCTCTCTGGGAGGTGGATTACCTATACCGATGGGAGATCGGTGTAGGTAGTGTCTACACTGAAGTGCTGCATGGTGAAGCTGTGCCGCTGTAGCATTTCAAGTCTAGACAAGCCCTAAATAAACTGCATGGTGATATCTGCAAAAGGGAAGGTCTCTGAGCAGTCAGTGTGAAGCAAAAAAGGATAGGCACAGGGGGATGCCATCACAGGTGCATACATTAAGTGACTTAATTTTCATTCAGAGATGCTAAGCATTGATATCTGTTTGTGCTGAGCACCTCTGAAAACCAGGCCACTTGATTTACATGCCTAACTTTAGGCATTCATGTTTGAAAGCTTGGATCCTATTCTCTCTGCCTCCATTTTGCCTTCTGAAAAAATTGGAATAGGTTGCCCACTACACAGTGATGTTGTGAGGATTAACTCAGTGAATGTTTTTGGAGTGCTCTGAAAATAAGTGCTAGTATAATTTTCTTACCTTGACTCCCATGTCTTCGGCAATAACTATATCACTAATTTTGGGCCCAGTTCTGTGAGGTGTTGCATGTCTTCTTTAAGGCGCCGAACACTCTCAACCTATATTGACTTAACTAGGAACTGAGGTCACTCAGTGCCTTGAATGGTCTGTGGCTTGCTCAACAAATAACACATCAACACCAAAAGGAATAACAAAATCTTTAAATTGGTCTTCTTTAAACCTGTCGTAGTGAGGAAGGGCTGGTAATTGCCCTTCAAATAAAGTATAACCTGAGTCTGCTCCCCCTAAACTTGGGGAGAGGAATATAATTTGGCAAATCCCTTTGGAAAAACAACTCTTCCTGAATTAGTTTGTTTTCGACTGTAAGAAACATACACTTAAAGAGCATGTTGCTGAAGCACGTTTTGAGTGCGAAAGAGCTTGCAACACAGTTGTTGTGATCCTATTTAAAAGGTCTCATAGCATTTATCAAGATTTGTAGTTGGTTTAGGGTTAATCATTAATTAAACAGTACCTGATGATGTGTCAGTTTAGCACTACAAGGTCACTTCACTATGAATTCCCCTTTCCCAAGAGTTGGGGTGGAAGACAAGGGAGCTGGGACTTCAAATCAAGGATCACTGTGTCATAAGGCTTTCTGCACACCAAGGAATCACGACCTTCTGTAGCAGTACCACAGTCTGTGAGCTCAAGTCAGTTTTTGTGGAGATGGTTCAAATAAAATATTTACAAGAGGCACTTAAGTACCCAAGTGCTGTGAATACATGGTGTATTGTATCTTTCTCATTTTGAATCACCTCATCTTTTCCCTCAGAGGTGTGGCAAGGATGGCCAAAGATTAGAAAGTACAATCCTTGCCTTGGATCTGGAACTCTCAAGTTTTCGTGAAGAGCAGAGTGCCTGCCAGTGTTGCATTAAAGACTCATCTACACTTCATTGAGTTTGGAGCCAGTCTGTACCATGGTTGATTCCACATATGGTACTTGCCCCCACATAACGTATTGGAAGCATGATTGCTTGCTGTGGGGTGAATTGTGTTTTGGCCTTGCTGGTGAGCAGCGTTGTAGTACAGTTGCCAAGCTTTTAACATGGTTATGGGATGTTACTGCTAAAGTGTATATGGGACTGCCTTACCATGTCTGTATAACAGTGTTAGCCAGTCTTCATATGTCCCAGTTATGAAGAGCTCCTCAAATGGCTCCTCTCAGCACTCTGTGCCCCCCAGTCAGATATCCCACAGCATGTTCTGTTGAGGCACGGTGGGATCACTACCAAGTGCACTAGAGTCCTATATTCCCAATGGAGGCCAAGAAAGAGTTGATAATACCGAGCTCAGACTTTTTAAAAATTAGTGAAACAAAAGATAGCTGTTGTAAGACTTGTAAAAAGAACATCTCTACATAAGGGAAAGGTTTCTGTTGCCCATTTAAGTCAGTAATGTGGGTGGCAAGGGAGAATTTCCGACTTGATACCATAAGATAGTGAGATAGGGAGAAGAGAGATTTACAGTCTTTTAAAGCAGAGGTCTTGCTGTTCTTAAAAAAAAGAATTGTAAGCATGCTAGAAACTTCTGGGTTAGTCTACCAAACTCAAGAACTGGCTAAATGCAGCCAACATCATTAAGTCAATAGAATAATAAAGACATGCGTAGAATATATATCCAGTGATTAAGCACCTTCGTTCAAAATCATATAAAGTGGAAGGTGGGTGGGGGAAGCAAATAGTAGTGTGAATTATGATGAATAAATACTTCCAGTGTGAAATGCCATTGGCTAAAGATGAGGTAGATAAACGAAATGGGTATCTAATATAATCCAACTTTCTTCTAATCCAACTCCGCGGCAGCTCCCTAGGAGAATTTTTCAAGGTTAACTTCTTTGCTGTGCTATAGTAGGTGAAGGCAGATGCATCCATCACCTTGGAAGCCTTGTGTATAATGAATACTCAGAACAACCGCTCTGGTGTTTGCGGCGGAAATCGTTTTGCTTCCCTTCTGTAAGAAAAGCTAGGTTATTTTTTTTTAAAAAAAGTTCCTTGACTTTCTAGCATTCCACCACAGAGTGAAATAAACAAGGCAGTCATAGCATGGAATGTGCTTCACTGTGTTAGTATTATTTTTTAGTATTTCCATTGTTGTGTGAGCAAAAAATGAGAGCAGAGTTTCAGTATTTGTGAGGACAAAGGTGACCTAAGAGAATTGTTTCCCCTGCATGGTTGTGTTACTTTTATTCCCTACCCTGTCTCATGTTAAAGATGAGACCAACACTAGAAATTGCTAATAATTTAGGAACAAATAGTACACAGGGAAATTGAGAAAAATGCACAGCAGACAAGAGCATGCAATATGTAAGATGTTCAAAACAGAGCCTACGTTATCCTCCTTCAGGGGATAATCTCATGGAAAGGAAACATTGATATGGTATCAGTTATTGCTGGGAAATCTAGAGGCATTCCCCTTTGCCACACTCTAGTTTCCAGTTGCATGATTTCTCTACCATTGTATTCCAGGCAGAATTGAATAAGAGGACTGCCTGAATGCATTTATTTGTAATAAATGCTTTTGCTAATTTTCATCAGACAACTCAGTGCAATCATTTTTGGGTAGCTGAGAGGAGCATGGGAAGGTATGTAAAGAGTAATGTTATTCATCAAATTAGAAGGTTGTCCATATAAGTGTCTCACAACCTTTGCTGCTGTGTGCGCCCAGCAGAAGAGGGTCTGATTTTAATCAGTTTCTTTTAGCTTTAAAGTGTTCTCAGTAACATGCCTGGATAATCTGACCATATTTCCTGTTGAACTCAAGTGTAACCCTTGTTATTTAAAAGAATGCAGACAAGGGCTTTCAGGGTATCATGTGCTGAAGGTTCATCAAGCAAAACTCACAAACAACAATTTCCGTACTAAGATTTACAGAAAAATGCTGAGTTTTTTTCCCCCTCTTTATCCCAGGTTTTCTTTTTTGTACATATAACTATGTCTGCAGTTTTATAAAGCTAAAAAACTCCCTGTATTTAAATCTTCTTTCTTGTCTATGTTCTCCATAACCCCAGCAGTATCTCTAAGAAATACTATCCTTGGGTGTATCAGATAGCAATGGGTCATCCGTTGTGCTAAATGTGCCATAGAATCATCATGTATATTACCAGTTGCCCTTGTATTGAGCCCAATAACTTGGATTAAACTAAATTAGGCAGTCTTCAGGAGACTAAACTGTTGTGTGCCACTGGCAGAAAACAGAAGGAACTGAGGTGCACTAATGCCCGAGGCCTTTGCAATGGCAGGGAATTGATTTGGTGAGATACCCCTAGCTAATCCTATCAAGTGACCCGTGCTATTCCTATGTACTCTGAATACCAAATTTTATTAGGGTCCCCCAATATGTATACATGCAAATTGGGGTAGCAAGGTGCAAAATTTTCCAGTATTTAATGCATCTATTGCTTGTGTATGTAAAAACAGGCTAGTTGTTCAAATGAATGTGTAGAAACAACGAGGAGGCCTTGTGGTACCTTAGAGACTAACAGATTTATTTGGGCATATGCTTTCACGGGCTAAAACCCACTTCATCAGATGCATGGAGTGAAAAATATAGTAGGCGGGTGTATATATATTATAGCACATGAAAAGATGTTGTGTTGCCTTGCCAAGTGGGAGGTGAGTGCTAATAGTGCCAGTTCAGTCAAGGTGGAAGTGGCCTATTCCCAACAGTTGACAAGAAGGGGTGAATATCAACAGAGGAAAATTTACTTTTTGTAATTTAAGTAATTTTCCCTTTGTTGATATTCACCCCTTCTCGCAGCAATGGGTGATAATCTGAACATCTCTTCACGTTAGGGTAGTCAACTTTCTAATCGCACAAAATCAAACGCCCCTGCCCTGCCCCTTCTTTGAGGCCCTGCCCCCCACCCACTCCATCCCCCCTCCCTCCGTCATTCGCTCTTTTTCACCCTCACTCACTGTAACTGGGCTGTAGCAGGGGGTTGGGGTGCGGGAGGGGGGTGAGGGTTCTGGCTGAGGGTGTGGACTCTGGAGTGGGGCTGGGGATGAGGGGTTTGGGGTTCAGGAGAGGGCCATGGAATGGGGCAAGAGGTTGGGGTGCGGGAGGGGGTTGGGGTGCGGGTTGCAGCCGGGTGGTGCTTACCACAGGTGGCTCCCAGAAGCAGCCGGCATGTCTGGCTCCTAAGCGGAGGGCCAAGAAGTCTCTGCCCTCTCCCGCAGCTCCCATTGGCCATGGTTCCCAGCCAATGGGAGCTGCGGAGCCAGTGCTCAGGGTGGGGGCAGTGTGCGGAGCCCCCATGGCTGCCACTGCGCCTAGGAGCCGGACGTGCCATCCGCTTCCAGGAGCTGCATGGAGCCAGGGCAGGCAGGGAGCCTGCCTTAGCCCCTCTGTGCCGCCCACCGGACTTTTAGGAGCCTGGTCAGTGGTGCTGACCGGAGCCGCCAGGGTCCCTTTTCAACTGGGCGTTCCGGTCGAAAACTGGACGCCTGGCAACCCTACTCCACATTCTCTTTTTTAAGGGTAACTGCTTTAATGTACTGTCTTTCCTTAGTCATTTTTGTTAATTTCTCACAGTCCTTGTATTTATCACAATGCAGTTAGGAGTTGGACTGTGGTCTCTTAGTTAGAGATGTGCCAAACCATAGACCAGTGGTCCCAAAACTGTGGGGTGCACCCCCCTAGGGAGGCATGGAGGAATGTTTGGGAGGGCCCGGACCAGCCCCTGAGGTGGGTGGGGAGGGAGAGCTGCTCTGTCCGCAGCTCGCGGCCCCAGCTCCAGTCTTGGTCCCTGGCCCCAACTGCTGCCTTGCTCCTGGCCCTGGCTCCTGTCCATGGCTCCTGGGGGCTGGGGGGAGGGGGGGCAGATTACATTGAGAGTAAAGAGTGGGGGCATGACTTAAACCATTTGGAGACCACTGGCATAGACCAATAAGAACAGTGACCCATCCACTACCAGCTGCATGTGACTTTCAACCTGGGCCATCTGAAGTGCTATCTATGATGAATGCTGGTCTAAAGCAGGGGTGGGAAACCTACGTCCCGTGGGCTGGATCCGACCTGCTTCTCAATTTAATCCGGCCTGCGGCAAGTCTCTGCACCGCGGGTTGGAAGCCCCAAGCCTCAGCGCTCCCCCTTGGGGCTGGAGCTGTGAGTGCCGGCTTGCCCAGCTGCAGGGGGAAGCTAAGGTTGCCTGTCCGTTGAAAGTCTGGTTGGCTCCACGCAGCTCCCGGAAGCGCCCGGCATGTCCCTGCGGCTCCAAGGAGCAGGGGCGATCAGGGAAGCTCTGTGCGCTGCCCCTGCCCCCAACGCCGGCTCCCCAGCTCCCACTGGCCGGGAACCATGGCCAGTGGGGGTGGGCACCGCGCAGAGCCCCCAGGCCTCTCCGCCTAGGGGCTGGACATGCCGGCCGCTTCCAAGAGCAGCGTAGAGCCAGGACAGGCAGAGAGCCTGCCTTAGCCCCACTGTGCCGCTGACCAGGAGCCACCTGAGGTAAGCGCTGCCCAGCCAGAGCCCCCACCCCGAACCCTCTGCACCAAGTCGGAACCCCCTCCCGCACGCTAACTCCCTCCCAGACCCCACACGCCAACCCCTTGCCCCAGCCCTGAGCCCGCTCCCGCACTTCAAATCTCTTGGGCTCAGCCTGGAGCCCCCTCCTGCACCCCAAACCCCCCATCCCGGAGCCCGCAACCCCAGCTGGAGCCCTCACCCCCTCCCGTACCCCAACCCCCTCCACGGCCCAGAGCCCCCCATGCACGCTGAACCCCTCATTTCTGGCCCCATACCGGAGCCTAGGGAAAACCCCGAGGCCCTGTGCGCCCCTGTGGGGTTGTGTGTAGCCCATAGCGGATTTTTTTTTCTGTGGTTCAATGGCCCCTGATAGAAAAAGGGTTCCCCACCGCTGGTCTAAAGGTTCCCCACTGCTGGTCAGAATCTTCCTTTTAAATGTGTGGTTTGTTTTTTTGTTTTTTGTTTAAATAAAGACTAGATTCAAAACCATGAATTCTCTGCTACTTGGACAATTTTATTCAACATTAAAAATGCATTTGATAGGGTTTTAAAGCAGTTTAAACAGCCATATCATTGCCACATTATATCCATTTCAGAATAGAAGGGTAACAACTCTGTATATGCTCTTTTGAGAAATTACTGGCGCTAAGAGGATACAATAAGGATTTACCCCTTTTTTATTTGTCTTCTCTGCTTCACAGGAGACCAAGACTCACAGTTCAAATTGTTGATCTAATTAATCATCAATTTGCAAGTCACATGGGAGTAATGAGTTGACCTATCAAATATAAAGAGCTGTCAGTATTTTTACCAGCCAGCGCAACTGATGTCTGTTTGTACATGTTGGCATGTGTGCATACACCCAAGATGGTGACATCCATGGAATAAACATGGTTCTGCAATTTATCACACACCTTTGACCATTTCACTTGCCCTTTGGCTGCTAATCCATCTCTTGGGGTATCTAACATTCTGAGCCCCTGGGCAGCTTCAAACAGCTGTCTTTGTTTTTGTTTTTTCAAGTTTCCTGCTAGAGAAATCTGCTCCACGATGAGCAATATACAGTCCTGAACCAATGATGTGTTTAAAGTTTGATAGCTTGCAATCCAGCAGGGGTAGAGATTGGAGAGATGAGGTTCATGGCTTTCCAATAGGATGCACAGCATTATTTATAGATGTACAGGGTGGAAGTTGTGACACTCTAAGCTACAGAAAAGCTATTTTAAGTCATTCTACGGGTTTCAATGGTTCTCTCTAAGTATGATATAATTGGACTTCTTGTAAGTGAAGTACCTGGTTTTATAGGCAAAGAGATGGGGGGAAAATTCACTATAAATTTTTTTTTCATAATTAAATTATTTGCATTCCAGTAATGCCTGGCCCTAGGGGGCTTAGCCCCACTATACCAGCTACTGTAGAAAGAGATGGTTCTTGCCCCAAAGAGCTTTCATGTTAAGTAAGAGGTTACCATGGCATGTCAAGGAATACATGATGGTGGGGTATAAAGATTTATTAGCACTCATTTGGGATGGCCTACAGAATTTGTTCACAGCTGCACCACTTGTGAGTAATGCAGCTGTCCTTACCACTTGCTGCTAAAACTTTTATATCGCACTGCATCATCATGCACCCTGGAAGATCATTCTGAACGAAGCAGGGCTTCTGTGGTTCACTGGCTCATTCAGTGTGCAAACCTTGACTACAATGTGTTTTAATAGTGTAGTATACAACCAGGGTAACTATGCATGTGTTCACTGTGTAGCTTTCCTTCATCTTTTACTCTGGCTGATTGATGGTTGTTAAAAATACCATTGTTAGTCTTTACAACTATGCACATGTGCACATAGGCTCATAACTCAGCCACGTCAAAACCAAGAGCTCTCTTCTTCCACAGGGGTTGACTTTCTGTTTTCTGTCCTCGGCTGTTAGATCTGTTCAAAACAAGGTGTGCGACAATGCTTTCATATTGGGGAATGGGTGTTTTCCCCTCTACTTCCAACATTCTGCAAGACTGCTGAACTGCTTTTGCTCAAATTAGAAACAAAAACAAAGTGTGTGTGTGTGTGTGTGTGTGTGTGTGTGTGTGTGAGAGAGAGAGAGAGGAAAATAAATCATTGAGCAGAACAAAGACTGGAAAATTTTAGCTCAGTAGCTTATTTGAGGAAAAAAACCTGAAAAAGGAGCTCTGATAGAAATTCTCGGGCAATTGCAAGGAACTGTGAGCAGCACACTAGCTATAATGAGTTAGTTAACATTGCTTTATCCCTATGCATAGAGGTATGATTTCAGTAGACATGAGTTGGTTGTGCTTTGAGGGAGTGGAACATGGTTTCACAGCCCCAACGAAACGTCCTCAGGCCAACTCTTTGCTATTATGAGACATGTAACTTCGTTTCATGCATGCTCCAGCCTGCCTCTTTGGCTCTTACAACAAAGATTTTTCCTACTTTGGTTAAAAGTATAGAGGGGGGAAAACCAGCCTTTAATTATGCATGCTGTATAATATGTGCACATCCCTCTCTGACACAGGTTGACTCTGTAGTGGCTATTTAAAGCAACAAGGCTTGGCCGTGGGTGTTGTTCTGTCAAAATGATCACACGTCAGTAGAGTCGGAAGACTTCTTACAAAAGCAAGAGACTTGATTATTTCATAATCTCTGCCCTTCCTGTGCCCAGCGAGGTGCCTTGTTAATTTTTATAACAGGTTCCTCGTAGTGTGCAGAGTCAAGTCAAATGAAATGAAGCTGGCACAATGACATGAGGCAGCAGTCTGTGTTGCCAGCCCTTGTGATGAGTGGTGTCTTGCTAAAAGCTGAAGCTGCTGGAATCAAGACACTGCAGAAGAGTCTGTTTTCAGTTGCAGATAAAAGCTTGAAAATGTGAAGTGCATCATAAAGACTCAAAAATCAGAAGGCAAAATGTATTAATTATTAACAGTAAACTTCTTATTATGATTTTAAACTAATCTCATTATTGTGGGGGCCCTGATCTTTGGTTTTTGAATGCTTGGGGTTGTCAGTATGGAGTACATGACTTGTGTAGTAACCTCTTTGGGAAGGCTCGCAATCATACCATCAGAACATTTTGCAGTCCAAACACTCGTGTTGATTTAGATGCTCCGGATATTCAGGTGTTTGATTTGGGTGATGTTTCCTACTTATGAATGGCCATCTGCAGGGCTATGTGGCAGGAGTGAGAAAAGGAGGAGCAGCAGCTGGGGTGGAAGGAGACCTTCAGTACATGCCCTATCAGCCAAGAGTTCTCTGCTTGGCTGGGTGGACTGAATCCACTGCACTCTTCTCCTGTCTCAAACGATATGTCTTCACTGCAGAGTTAACTTGAGTTCTTACCTGTGTTTCGACCCCCCGTCTACATTCACAAACTTTTGCTGGGTTTGGAGGTGCTTTAAGCTAGGGCTAGATGACCTGGCTGGGTATGTAGGTTCTGCTTTCACTCGGGCTTGAATCTGCTCACTTTGCAGTGAAGATGCAGTTTTAAATCACTTTAGTGCTGATATTCATCCAATGGCTTCCCACAAATTCCCTGAAGTTGACTGGGAAAGAATCTTAGTGTCTCGACGCAAAGAGCCATGGGACTTGCCCCAGACAACCATGAGTGCAGAAACAGTGAGGGTACAATAACATGGGTGGGACTTTGCTGTCACACCCAGGCTAGGCTAACCCAATGAGCTCACACCTGGAGGCTCATCGTCCAGGCTAACCCTGCAATGAAAACATACCCCAAAGTTCCTCTGTTGGGATGGTGTTGGCAGGGCCCCTCAAAGCAGGAGGTTTGGGAGTTAACACCCCATTGAGAGGAATGGGGCAATTCTGACTTCTCAGAGCTATTGTTTCAGTCTGTTTGCAGACTCAGGCAGCCATCATTGCATTGATGCATCTGAAGAAGTGGGTTTTTTACCCACAAAAGCTTATGTCCAAATAAATCTGTTAGTCTTTAAGGTGCCACTGGACACCTTATCATTGCATTGGTTATATTTGGGTAACTTTAATTTAAAAAAAAAAAAAAAAAAGCTTTTCTTTGCAACCATGAGGGTTCGAAACTTTCCAAAGCAAAAGGTGAAATTCTGTAATCACATATTTCCGGGAGCTGAAGCCTGAGGCAGAGAGTGCCTGATTTTTTTGTCTCATAAAATAATTAGTCAGCAAAAGGGTTTAGTCATGCTTGATGTTTGGTAAGGGAAAAAAACCCTATCCTGTCATAGGACCCACCTATATGTTTGAACGCGAGTAACCGTAAACTGAGAACTAATTTGGATAAGGCTGAAAAAGAGAGGTCTAGGAACTAAGTGGATGCTAATCTGACGCTGCCCAAGTTAAAATCCCCTGGACATGTCAGAACAAATGGCAGAAAATGAGTAACTGAGAGGCCAACACAGCCTTCCATTGGTGGCAACGGGAGTTTTTCCATTGCCTTCAATCACAGCTGGATCAAGTCCTGATCATGGTTTAATATGGTTACGAACTATGGCAATAGTGGGAGGGACCTCTGTGTTGTTTTTTTCTCGGATGGCCCTTTCCTGAAGGGCTGACTAATTGTTTTAGACATGTAGTCAAGATAAGACTAGTATCAGAGTGGTAGCCGTGTTAGTTTGTATCAGCAAAAACAATGAGTCCTTGTGGCACCTTAGAGATTAACAAATTTATTTGGGCATAAACTTTCGTGGGCTAAAACCCACTTCATCAGATGCATGGAGTGAAAAATACGGTAAGCAGTATATATATTACAGCACACGAAAAGATGGGAGTTGCCTTACCAAGTGGGGGGTCAGTGCTAACGAGGCCAGTTCAGTTGGTTGCAATTCAGAGAATGAGGTAGTTAATGACAAAGCTAAATTAATACTATATGTGCTATGGGATTGACATTAAAAGCTTCAGGGGATAATCCACCACCCCGTCATACACATTATTGGCCTGGCAACGCTGTTGACTGGAATAAATCCAGTGGCACCATCGGGGAAAAAAAGGGGAGGAGAAAGGAAGGTAGTGAAGGCAGTAGAGGGAGGTAGGAGGGAAGTGGCATTGTGGCTGGAATGGAGGAGGGATGTTGGCAGTGGGCAGTTGTGGGATTAGTAGCAGTAATGGAACTACAGTTTGAGTAACTGTGGAAAGTTGGAAGAGAGACCAGCAGGAGGAAGAGGTAGGAAGGAAATTAGGAAGCCAGGCGAGCTTCAAAGATCGCTGTGTGAACTTGTCACAGATAATGATGTACAGTTCTAGGTAATGTATGGTGATACTGGATCACCAGATATTTTCCATGGTCAGACAGTAACATGTTCGTTAGCCCATAAGCGTATTTAGGGACTAGATCCTGCAGTGGCAGTGAGACGATCTGATTGGACTTTTCTGTCTTGGACTTCCATGATTTATGTTCTTTGAGTGTGTTTCATTTCCATACACGACGGAGGAACCCTGGGAGCTAGTGCCTGTCAGCACTCTGTCTTAGGTCAGCCAGTTAGCACTTGGCTCCATACAGTGTTAAGTTCTCTTGGCACTAGCTGTTCAGTTGTCGTCACTGCTGTGCAGGAGCATGAGACACTTCTCACTTCATCATGTCAAGCAAGGAGGGGCACGTGATCCCTTCGCACAGCTACTGTGTCATGGGACGTAGTTCTCCCTAGCCAGCCTTCCAGTCGGCATTGTTGATCAAGCAGGCAGTAAAACACATGCTTAACATCATGGTATTCAGTCACAAATGATTGAAATACAGTGGGACTGGCTTTTAACTAAAATTAGATTTTGTCTCGTTTATTTTTAGTAAAAGTCACGGACAGGTGACAGGCAATAAACACAAATTCATGGGAGCTGTGACCCGTCCGTGACTTTTACTAAAAATAATGGGGGAGAGAGGGCTTTAGGGGGAAGGAATGACAGCTGGAGTCCAATGGGGGGGCGGGGGACTGACAGCCATGGCTCCAGTCCCCGCCACAGCCATGGGGAGTGTGTGTGTGGGGGAATAGTCCCAGCCAAAGCCGTGGGGCGGGGGCACACAGCAGTGGCTCCGGCTCCAGCTGAAGCCATGGGGTGGGGTGCACAGCCCCAGCCCTGGCGGAAGCCACAGGGGGCGATGGGGTTCACAGCTCCAGCTCCGCCCCGGCTGCTGATACCTAAAGTTGAAGTCAGGAGGTCCGGTAAAGTCACGTGACCTCTGTGACTAAATCGTATACTGACTCCTAACAAATGATCCAGTAAAGTAGAATGGATCTCCTAAATGGTTTCAGTGCACTGAAATGTGCCAGTTGCAACTGTGACTGTGGCAAAGCTCTGCTTAAAATTATTTTATGAGAGTACTGATGTCACTAGAAGAGGCTTTCCCTATACTGCGTTCTGGTTTTCTCCTGTCCCAGTCTGCAGATTCTGCCTGCCTCCTGCAAGAGCCGAGTGACTGTCACCTTCCAGCCTCTGTTGGAGTTGAGGGCACTCTGCACCTTGCAGGAATGGGCCTTTGTTTACAAAGTCAATGCTGAGGAAACCCACTTAATTTTTGGAATCATGTGATGATAACTCATTCAGGAAAATTTCATATGAGGCATTTCTAACAAACCAGCCGTTTTCTGTTGCGTTTCACAGTGCAATTACCTCCCTTGCTTTCTCCAGATGAACAATCCCCTGCTGGTCATGCTTGATATTAATGTCATAAATAACAGCATACTGGTGCCACTGCAGTGTGGCTTACTCACTTAATCACACACCCGCATACAGAGAATCTTTTGTCTCCGGCAGCAGCCATGAGTTGACTGCATAATGTTTAGTCTTTGCTCCCCTAGAATGCTGCAAGGCAAATAAGTGTACATAAAATGAGAGTAAAATAGCGGCTTACGTAGGTGCAAATTATTTCCTGATTCCCCCAGGAGGTATGGAGATGGGGCTGCGAGGAACAATTTGGTGAAGGTGTGAAAGTGGGTTGTATATGAAGTAGCAGACTGCAAATCCTGCCCCATTTCCCCCTACCATTTGTGGGTGTGGAGGGCCCTATCCCGAGGCAGTTCTGCTAAGTAGAGGGGCCATAATGCCAGGAGCCCTTGCAGGATATGTGCACCATTTGCTCACTGCAAATTACAGTGGCTTCTTTTACACCCGCTCAGGATGAGTTCAAGATGGTGCTGGGCTGAGGGAAAGGTAGGGACAAGGTCAGTGGAACATCAGAAGTGTCCCTTTTCCTCAGCTTATGTAACGGGGCTACTAGAGTCTCAGTGACTACCATGGCTCCGGGGGTACTGTGATGCAGCTGCATCCACTACTGCCCCACAGTTTGAGTAAAGGAGGATTCATTTGTCTCAGACCCTGGCAGAACCTATCAAAGCACAACCCATTTACTGCTTGGATTTGCTTTTGGGACAAGATGTGCTCGACCGTGATGGCCAGAGAGATGTTAAACACAGACAAGGTAATTGTACTGAATTTGCCTCCAGATTTTGTTAATGTAACATTTCCCAGATCCAGAGACAGTCCATTCAATTGCCTGTAATTAAAAAAATTAACCATTTTGAGAATAATTTTGTTGCCTCAGCCAAACTCGTGTAACTGACAGGCTGCTGATTGAAGAGGCTTGTTCCGATTTTCATAGCAGGATGTTTTACTCATATTCTGCCTGGTTTGTTCAATTGAAAATAATCATTGTTTATATCTCATGATCCATTGAGCAAATGTGAATTCAAAACAAGGAGTTCATCTTGAACTCTACATTATATTGACAGACAAGTGAGCTCATTCAGTTCCATGTGTTATCTATAAATGTATTTCCCATCTCATGGAATATGAAGCGCAAAGAGTGATAGTTGTGTTGATCTTCCTTCTGTGAGTGGCACTGGTTTCTTTCCTCTATTGGGCTAATCAGTGTGATCCAGTAAAAGTGAATAGAGGTAGATAGAGTATTTCTGCTACTTTTGTAGGTTAGATGGCACTAGAGTGACAGCTGTGCATTTAGTCACTCCAGCAAACAAGGAAATGAACCAATTATGGGGGTGGCCCAGATTGTTATTCTCCTGATGTTTGTTTGGCCTTGCTTTCTGATTCCACCTCCAACACCTCCAATTTACTGCAGTTTATTCTGAGGTCCCTTTCCATGATTTATCCACCAAGCACTCAGCCCTGAGGTTTGGTCCCAATTCTGCTGCGTGACATGAGGGATGTCACTTCACCTCTCTGTGCCTCTGCTTTTCCTCCCACTCTCAGTCTCATCTATTTGTACATAGTCCCTGCCCCTAAATCTTGCTATCTCAGGGATAGCTCAGTGGTCTGAGCATTGGCTTGCTAAACCGAGGGTTGTAAATTCAATCCTTGAGGGGGGGATCTGGGGCAAAAATTGGGGATTGGTCCTGCTTTGAGCAGGGGGTTGGACTAGATGACTTCCTAAGGTCCCTTCCAACCCTGATATTCTATGATTCTGTGAAGTGCATGTGTAGTGCCTAGCACAATGCGGGGCCCCAATAGCAGATGATGATGAGGGAGGTTTGCTGAATGCCTTTGTTGACTATACAAGCAGGCAGGATGACTCTTCATTTCTGCTGTCTCCTGCCTCAAGTTACAAAAAGCTTTGATCAAATGTGCCTGAATGGCAGCTACAAGAGTTTGCCCATGGGTCAAAAATCAGGAGATTCCGAAGGCAGTCAGGAGATCGCACCTGAAATTAGGACATCCTTTCTACACTCAAAAATTAAGTCAACCCAGCTGCGTCACTCAGGAGTGTAAAAAATCCACACCCCGGAGCGATATAGTTAAGCCGACCTAATCCCTAGTGTAGACAGGACTAGGCTGACAGAAGAATTCTTCCATTGACCTAGCTACTGCCTCCTGGGGAGGTGGATTACCTAAAATGATGGGATAACACCTCTCCTTACTGTAATGAATGTGTATGCTGAAGCCTGCACTTGTGCCACTGTAGCATTTCAAGTGTAGACAGGCCCTTTGTCTTTTGGCCTCACCTAGTTTGTGAGGTCCTTTAGCACTTCTCTGAGGTGAACTTTGGGAGCTGCGTTATTGTTGTGTTGGGAGGAGAGGAGGTACTAAAACAATGTAATCTGCTTAAAGGATAAATGCTCTACAAAACCTGCAGTTTGTTTATCAATTAAGCCATTTTTGTTATACAGTTGGGCAAAGGCTGAAACACCTTTCCAAACAAATTTTATTCATTGAGGGGCAAGATTGTCACTTGTCCTTTGGTGCTCCACACACTAGGTCTGAGTGCTCCAGCTCCTGCCCCTCAGCCCAGATCTCCACTCTGAGCATTAGGGGGAGAGTCAGTGAGTGTGGTGGGCTCTGGGAGTGGGCAGAGCCACTGGCTTTATCCATCCCCAGCATATACCAGTCAGTGGAGCTGGGTGGATGCAAGAGAATGGTACAGCCCTTTACAGCAGAATCCTAAGTATTTCCTCTCCCCAGAAATAAGTGGGGAAACCAGGGGAAAAATTGTGACTGAGTCCCAGTTGGTTCTCAGGATTTCATTTTTGGAGCAATGCAGCTCTGTACCTCCTTTACTCAGGGCTAATAGCAATGTCTCGGTCTAGCCTTTATATAATCGACACAGTTAAGGAGAACATGTTTCCACCCAAGGATCTTTCAGCCTGAATTAGACTGTCAATACATAGGGCTAAATTATTTAATTGAAAAAATGCATTCATTGGTACACCAGTGGTGGATTTGCCCATGGAATATACCAGATAATCAGAGGATGGCCTGAACTCAAAACATTGTAGGGTTCTCCTCCTCTCCCCCGCCCCCCGAACATGTTGTGTTTGTGTGGGTGGATTGTCTTTGGAAGGCTCTGTGGGAGGCAGCATTTGTAAAGGAGTGTGATTAGAGAGAGAGGGTGGTCATTTAGAGCACTGGGAAGTGGCTAGGAAGAAGGCTCAATGATGAGTCTGAGAAGGCTCCAAAAGGGGTGCCCAGGAAGGAGACTTGGGAGGAGCTTAGACCATGATAGGCGTAGGAGGAAATGAGAGTAAGGATGTAGGTGGGGCAGAATTGAGCAGAGCCTTGAAGGCCAAGGTAGTCAGTAGAGGATCTGCCTGGTGATGACACATTCGTAACAGCAGAGGGGCACAAGATTTTAGTAGCAGTGTAATGGCTGGAGCAGGGGAAGATTAGATAACTTTTCTGTGAGTGTCTGAAGTGGCTGATAGGCAGTCTCTGCTGTTAATGAACCAGAAAACCCAAGTCTGGAAAGTGGAATCCACTCCTTGTCATCCATTGCTTTCCCTGCCCTGGAGAGGAGACTGAAACTATAAGTGGAGCTACAGAAGGGGATCAAGAGGAGCTGATGGCAGTGGGTATTTCCTGGGAAAGTTGCCAAACCCAGTGCTGAGAGAAGCTGGCATCTGGGCTTGTATGAGGAGACTGTTAGAGGTGGTAAGGAGGAGCTGGTAGCTGGGATGGAGGAGGCTACCCAGGGCAGATAAGGATGAAGGGCTTTGAAATCCTGAAGCAGGCAGAGAGAGCGATCATCAAAGGCAAGGACAAAACAGGGAGCAAGGCAGCAATGTGACAATAATTGCTGGAAAAAACAGAGGAGTTCCAGGTGATACATGCACATTACTGCACTTGTTGGGGCAAAGACCAATGTCAATCACAATGGAGCAGGGGCCCATTTAGGAGGAAGAAATATCCTTTTCTTGCTAACCAAACAGTGCTTGTTGGTTGCCTTCAGCAGAAAGAGTGACTGGAGAAAATGGAGGTAGAAAAAGAACGTTTACTCACTTTCTTGTAACTGTGGCTCTTCTAAATGTGTTGCTCATATCCATTTCAACTAGGTGAGTTTGCATTGCATGCACAGTCGTCAGAAAGTTTTCCCCCTAGCAGCACCCGTCAGGTTGGCTGCGGAGTCCCCTGCAGTGGCGCCTCCATCGCGCTCTATATATGACCCTGCTGACCCAGTGCCTCCTCAGTTCGTTTTTGCTGGCTAGTCTGACAGAGGGGAAGGCAGGTGGGTTTGGAATGGATATGAAGAACACATCTCGAAGAACAGTTACAAGAAGGTGAGTAACCATTCTTTCTTTCTTTGAGTGATTGCTCCTACCGATTCCTATTAGGTGACTCCCAAGCCTTACCTAGGTGGTGGGGTTGGAGTTATGGAATTGCTGATTGTAGCACCGCTCTGCCGAAAGCTGCATCATCTTTGGCATGCTGGACGATGGCGTAATGAGAGGTGAACGTATGCACCGAGGACCAAGACCCTGCAGATTTCTCGGATTGGGATTTGGGTCAGGAATGCCATCGATGAGGTTGTGCCCTTGTGGAGCATGCCATAAGTGCCGGAGCTGGGATTTTGGCTAACTCGTAGCATGTGTAGATGCAGGATGTGATCCAGGAAGATATTCTTTGCGATGATACCAGGAATCCTTTCATCCAGTTAGACACCGCTACGAATAGCTGGTTCAACTTTCTGAATGGCTTAGTGCATTCGATGTAGAAGGCTAGTGCCCGCCGAACATCCAGAGAGTGTAGCCTCTGCTCATGGTTACTGGCAAGAGGCGTAGGAAAGAAAACGGGCAGGTATATGTCTTCACTTGTGTGAAAATGTGGCACAACCTTAGGAAAAGAGGCCGGATGAGGCCTAAATTGCCCCTTATCCTTGTGGAAGACCGTGTAAGGTGGGTCAGAGGTGAGGCCCTCCAACTCAGACATCCTTCTTGCTGAGGTAATGGCGACCAGAAAAGCTACCTTGTACAATAGATAGAGGAGGGAGCAAATCGCTAGCGGTTCAAACGGGGCCCCCATTAGTTTGGAGAGGATTAAGTTAAGGTCCCACACAGGAATTGGCTGTCTAATTTGGGGATGGAGCCATTCCGGGTCCTTGAGAAAAAGCCCCACCATGGGGTTGGCAAATACGGAGCATCTGGATACTCCCGGGTGGAACGCTGAAATAGCAGCGAGGTATACCTTGATGGATGACACTGCCAGGCCTTGTTTTGGGTTTAGGAGGTACGCTAGGATGAGTGATATTGGAGGTGTGTGATGCTGGGCATACCAGCAAGTGAACCTTTTCCACTTAGCGAGATAAGTGGCCCTGGTGGATGCTGAGGAGTACCTCCCTTACAGGTTCCGAGCACAGAAGTTCCATGGGGTTTAACCATGAAGCTTCCAAGGCGTGAGATAGAGAGACTTGAGGTCTGGGTGGAGCAGGCGACCGTGGTTCTGAGTGATCAGGTCGGGGTGGAGTGGCAACGCAATCGGGGCGTATACTGACGGTTCCAAGAGCACGGTGTACCAGTGTTGTTGAGGCCATGCTGGGGCCACCAGTATTACCTCCGCTCTGTCCCTGCGGACCTTGAGAAGAGCCTTGTGCACCAGAGGGAACTGGGGAAAGGCATACAACAGGCGGCCTCCCTAGGGCAGCAGAAACACGTCTGTGACAGAGCCTGGACTGTGATTCTGGAAGGAGGAGAACATCGGGTACTCCCTGTTGCTGCGGGTGGCAAACAGTTTGACCTGGGGAAACCCCAACCTTTGGAAGATGGAGTGTATGACGCCTGGACAGCTCGACCACTCGTGATTGTGGAATGATCTGCTGAGATGGTCTGCCAGGTCGTTCTGAGCCCCTGGGAGATAGGATGCTTCCAGATGAATGGAGTGGGCTATGCAGAACTCCCAGAGCCTGAGGGCTTCTCGACACAAGGGGGAGGAACGGGTTCCACCCTGCTTGTTGATGTAAAACATGGCAGTGGTGTTGTCCGTCCTCTCTGCCACGCACTGGCCTTGCAGCTGAGTTTGGCATGCTAGGCGAACCGCCTTGAGCTCCTTGATGTTGATATGAAGGGAGAGCTCGTCCCGAGACCATAGGCCCTGCGTTTGTAGATTTCCCAAATGCACACCCCAACCCAGAGCTGACCCATCCGTTACCAGGGACAAGGAGGGCTGGAGGCTGTTGAAAGGGACTCCTTTGCACACCATTCTAGGGTCGAGCCACCATTGGAGGGACTCAATTATGTGCTCTGGTACCGTCACTACTAAGTCTAGGTTGTTGCGAGTCTGATTGGTGCCGCGAGTGTGATCGGCGCCGAGACTCCGAGCTGCGCCGGGACTTCAAGTGGTAGTTTGTCCCTGATGGCACCGAGGGGCAGAGCATTGCAGGCTTCCTGTGGGATGGTACTGCACGCTGTGGCATCAGGGGCTTGGCGCGAAGAGCTGGGGACCACAGTGGTGTCATGCCCATGAGGTCTCTCACAGCCTCAAATGTGTCTGGGATGGAAGGCACCACCTGACACAGTGAGTCCAATTGCACCGGACTCTACGGCCCCCCTACAGGACCGAAGTCAACAAAGTTTTCAGCACTGGGGGCTCCTCCCTGGGATGCGCCCCATTGGCCGGTTCCGAGGGATTGGGTCCCGAAGTCGGGGAACCACTCCTCCCTTGTTTCCGGTGCCGCTTCTGACCTGGGGAATGGGACTGTGCCGAGTCATCTCCGACTGTTTCCACACCGGAGAGCTGAAGTGCTGTGGGTCTCATCCAGAGTCCTTCCACGGTGCCGCCTCCACCACTGCCAGGGCATTACGCACCATTGCACTTGGTGCTGGGTCCTGCCGCGTCGATGCTGCTTGTGGTCTAAGTGCCGCCTCCATGAGGAGCTGCTTCTGTCTAAAGTCCTGTTCCTCCTTCATTCTCGGGCAAAACTCTTTGCAAATCCTGCATTTATCCGCCTGATGTGTTTCCCCCAGACACTTTTAGTAAGTGTCGTCGCCCGTTGGCATAGGGCTTGTTGCAGGACTTGCAGGGTTTGAACCCCTGGGATTTAGCCATGCCCTAAATCCCCAGAGAGAGCGCGGTTGTGTTGAAGGGGAACCCTCCACTCCCGACAGCGAACTATTAACACTAACTAATAACTAAACTAACTAAGGAAAACAAACACTAAAGTAAATAGAGCTAGGGAAACGTGGAGAGCTTGCTGAGCAAGACACCACAGTTCCAACGATCCACTGGCAGTAAGAAGGAATTGAGGCACTGGGGTCGGCAGGGTCATATATAGAGCGCTATGGAGGCGCCGCTCCTGGGGGCTCCACAGCCCACCCAACAGGTACTGCTAGGGGGAAAACTTTCAGATGACTCTGCACGCAGCGCGCGCACACCTAATTGGAATTGATATGAGCAGTTCCTCGAAGAAGAACTCCATTTTGCAATTAATCTCTAAAGAAATTAAATTATGGATTACAACTGCATTTGTTAAAGAAAAACAAGTCTTGGGCCCTAGTAGACTGTGTTGTCTGACGATCATATTGTCCCATATGGTAAAATAAATGTTGTTAGAATAGAAGTTGAAGGTCGGGATTCAAGTGTGAGGGGGGAAATTAGGAGGGAAGGATAAGGAATCAAACCACAATGTTACAGTGGTGTAATCTTATTGAAAAAACTCTACAGAAATTTTAAATTCTGCACTTGCAGTTTGCGGCTTCCCTTTTCTGTTAAATTGTTTTGATTTCTAAGCAATCCTCTTCATCCCACATTTTAAGTATTTACATTCTATTTGATATAACTAGAAAAGATAAGAGCTACAAAACAATTCTTTTTAATCTTTAGGTCCTTGAAGGACTTCTAGCAACTTAGATTTTTCTCCCTGGGATGTTGCATTCCACAGCTTGTAATGTGAGCTCAAGGCCTCTGTTCCCCACTTGGACTCATGTCTAGAAAGATTTTGTAAGATTTATTACAATAGACCTTTTAACTTCTAAACAGAGGAGAAACATGAATGATTACCCTCCATACAGACCAACAGCAGAGAATGCATAAAGTTACTTTAAAGCGGATGTTCTGGCTGTAAGCAATTTACTGGAATTTCCCTACAAAAAATGTAATATTATTCTCTCTCTCCAATTTGCAGTATTAAGGCTGAAATTTAAAGGATGTTGTCCAGTTAAAATCCATAACTTTATAAAATAATACACATTACCTGTGTTTTCTTTAAATAGAGAGAGATTTAATAAACAATTTTATAATCTAATTGTCAGTTATGCTTCTTGTTCACTTTTTGCACCCCACTCAGGGCTCATCCACATGGGACGTTAAACCACTACACAGGTAGCTATACTGGTATAACTATAAACACTTATTCCTCTGAGTGCCTTTTTCTGCTTTAGCTAAAACTGCTTCCAAAGCAACATAAGCTAAATAAAAAAATGGCACTCGTATCAGGATAAGAGTTTCTACCTAGGGACTTATACAGGTATAACTATAGCAGTTTAAATGTATGCCTTACCTTATAGTGGTAGAACTTTCCATATAGATATGCCCTCAGTTTGAGCAAAGGAGATCTGTCGGTTTCACTTTTGGTTATAGTTAAATTCATTTTCTGGCTTCCGTGCATTAAGAAGATTCTGTAGGTCTTGGGTTGAATACACTTCAGGAAAATGTTTATTATCAAATATTTCTGTAACAATCATTTCTGTAAAACTCACCCTCTCTGTCCCACACCTCTTTGAATTTTAAATCTAAACTACAGTACTTTACAATAACCCTCTAATTGTATAAATTCACATAATTAAAATGAAAGTTCTTAAAAAGAATTTGGTACTGATTTCTTGCACATAGGAATTTCAGTAGGGTCTCCCATAGCATCATATACGCAGCATATGTGCTCAACAAAATAATATAGATGTACATTTCAGATACAAAGAAAGTTGCAGTTTAAATAGATCGGAATGGCAGTACAGAAAAATGTTCAGTTCCTGTACTTTATCCCACATAAAAACACTTGCCACACCATGACACAGATGCCAAAAAACAATGGCGTCCTAGATTAAGCCAAAATTATGCCTGACATAACACCAGTCTCCGGGCATTTGCCTACTGCTGTCATGTTAGTAAACTACACCAATACATCAGTACCTCTTTTAACCAATTTTCAGTTCAACACTGTCACCAACACCAGAACTGGAGGGGGGGGCTTTTTAACAAAAGAAACCTAAGTGCAGAATTCATGTTCCCCGGAGATTATTTTTCCCGCTTGCAGAATCTATTCTGCTGGGGAGGTGCTGAAATTACACCTTTTGCCCACCAGCGGCTGCTGTAGCTCCAGAAGAGAGGGCAGCTGGCTCACCGCTAGAGCAGCCAGCTGCAGAAAGGGAGGGGGCACTTTGGCCTTGTGTCCCCCTCCTCCGCTTTTACAAAGGTTCCAATGCCCTTGGTCACCACGCTCATTGCACACAGTGCTGGATATTTCTGCTAAAATGATCAGTGGTGAAATAGTCATAAACAGTGTTGACATTTAAATTGTAACTGCCCACACCCAGTGGGATTGCTGGAGTGCTGCATCTGAACCATATGAGATCCTACTAGTCAGTGAGTTTTTCTTGTCCCACACTCCACACTGGGAGGCAGAAATGTAGTCACTTCGACTCAAAGCAAGTATAAATAAAAAGAGAATGACAGAAGGAGTGAGCGTGTGGAGGTGGGAATGCTACTTGCATGGCATGCAAATAACAGTGATGTCAGCAGGAGACAGAGCGTAAGGCCCTCAGATTTTTCCATGAAAACGGTGGTGGTAGGATGGAATTCTCCAAATAGTGATCTGGTTGTTTGATACAACATCATGTGGTGATACAGATGAAGAGAGAGAGTACACCTCAAAGTTGCTCATTTGAAGCTTGATTCTATGTCCCTGCACATCCCAAATTTGGGATCTGGAAGGACCATAGGATTGGGCCCCTAGTGTCTATACATTGAGTTACAAGTTAATTCCACTACTATCATGTCTTTCCATTAGTTCTTGGTTTTAAGGGCCCATTTGTTACTAAAGAGAAATTGAAACACTTAGTGATTTTTTTTGAACGGTAATGATTAATGAAAAAAGATTCCTCACTATTTTCCTTAGAGATTAGTCACTGTGCAAAATAAAATGGTATACTGCACATAAAGAAATAGGAAGGGGCAAACTGGTGGAGATTTTTAATGTTCCTTTAAAAAGCGTCTGTTGAATGATTTTAATTATAATGTTACACTTCAGACGCATGGCTTTTTTTTTTACTTTCCATAATTCATCAATGAATTTATGAGTAGGTTTAAAAAAAGGCATGATGACTTAAAATAGTGAAACAGCACATTCCAAATACCAGGGATATATGTAATTCATAAAAGCATGGCTTCTAATCATGTCACAGACCCAGCCCTCGTGTTCGGTCTTGAACAAAAGGGGTTCTCAAACTTTTTCATGGTGTGGCCCACATCTTAATAGTGTCTCAGCAGCATCTCCTCCCCTCCCCCCCTTGAGTACATAACATCCCTGCATCACAGTAATGGCTTATTTGGAAAGTCATTCCTAGGAAAATGTGGGCATTGCTATGGTAGAGTGAACACATTTGTGCCCATATCTTTGTACATCCCCTTGAAGTACTTGCATACCGTTACTGGAGTCCCTTTTCTCGCTGTCTTTTCCTTGGCTGACCAGGTTAAGGTCACAAAATCATTTCTTGTATGACCTTGCTTCCACCCCCTCAATCATTTCCTGTTGTCTGTACTACTTCCAAAAGGTGGGTATAGTTTTTGCACTCCATACCCAGAACTGTGTATGTTATTTCATGGGAGGCCTGGCAAATGGAAGGCTTCAGATGGTACTATCCTTGAGTGGTTTTTTTTTGTTTTTTTTTCAAAAGCACTGGGTGTTGGTCTGCTTTCACGTGAAATCAGTGGAACTTTACCATTGACTCAGAGGGAGTAAAGTTAGGCCAACAATGAGTATGTTTGACAATCCTATCTATTATGTCCTTAGATTTCTAAACAGAAGTGAGTCAGAAAGCTGAGGTGTGGGGCCATGTCATGCCCACTTCTCTTGCAAGCTTTGATGAAATCAGGGCAGATTATCCACTGTTTTAATCTCACCTGTCTTCATTCCCTGTCCCCCTCTCTGCCTATGTCACCCTCTTGCTAATGTTAACATTTATTTAATGATCCCTGCTCATCCATGTATCTTAACAACATTCAGTATTTTTAGCTGAGAGAGAAGTCTGACGTAGTGGCCTGTATTTACTTGCTTCCAGTCATATTTTTCCCCCTTCTTCAAGTTTGAGGCTAAACCAATTTTCCTCCGATCCTCAGGTGTGTGTGCTCTGTTTTCATCAATGTAATGGTATCTGGAGATTTGGCAGTTCCCTTCTAAATTCCTTTAGAACCCTGGAGTGTTCATGCTTGTTTTTCTTTCACACTTTGTTCCCTCCTGACCATAGTTTAGAAATACCCTTCTCCTCACTATTGTCTGGTCAATAGTCACCTCTATCCTTGCTTTATCTATGGTGTGTTTACCTCTGCAGGCTAGTCATTAAGCATTTCTGATGTGTCTCTGTCCTCACCCAGTGGGGTGCCCTTTACTCTTTTAGGGGTACCTGTTTTCTTGTGTATTTTCAGAGCATTTGTTTCCTTTCCAGTTATTCCACACTCTGTTCCCTTCTATTTTAACCTCTAACTGATTTTCTTGCAAGATTGAACCTTCTGATTGTATTCCAGTTTTGCTGTCTCTCCCCCCTTCAGGGTAATTTTCAGACCTCTCACTTTTATTTTACATACCCTCTCTTCCTTGGGATTTAATTCATAGCCTCCCTATGCATTCAGCATGTACAAATTATCTTCCTGGTATATTTATATCTTGAGAGGAAAACATTTTTGCTGAGTCCGCATTTAGTGCTGTCTTAAATTTTGTTCCAACCTTCCTGTGTGTTTTGTGTGACCCTGCGATACCGCTGCCATTTCACAGAGGGTGCCAGGTTCTGTATTCTGCCAAAGTTTGATCTTTTAAAGTACAGAAATCTGCTTGTTCATCTTCCTTTTAATGTGTTTGCATCTATTCTGTAACCTGTCATAGTGTTGTGGTCACCCCACCCCGAGGGGTTTCCTGTGCTACAGTATCTCACCCTCTCACCTTCTAATTAGTCCTTGCAAGGTTTAAGGTTGTTTTGTTTTCTTCACCCTTGTTTCATTTCTTTATTACTCATGCTAATAGTGTTTGTGCTTAACTATTCAGGAACTTCCTGCGTGACCTGCCTAGATTCCGAGCAAATATGAAGGAAATTTAAATCCCCTAAAAATAAATTCCTCCTTTTAAAAGTGATTTTGTCTATTTCCTTGGCTAGTGCTTGCTCCCTTTACATGACCCATACCTACAGGAAGCTGACAGCACATACACTTTTTTGTTTTGTTTTTTGGCTTCTTAACCCTTCTCAACCAGACCCATATTGTTTTAATTTCATCTCCTTCCTCTTTGATAGCCTCTGCTCAAGTTGCTCATTTGTCTCATATAATGCTATCACTCCTCAGTCATTTCCTACCCCCTCCTCCCCTCTTCTTTTTGTCTGTTCCCTGCCCATGATGTTCTTCCTTCTATCTTGTTCCTTTTTCTTTCCCACCATACGTCTTGTATTTATTTATTTATTAATAAATTTGATCTGTTTGATATTGTGATAGAGTTTAAGGCCAGAGGGAACCACCAGATCATCTGGTCTGACCTCCTGTATATCACAGGCCACCAACACCACCCAGTGTCTACACACTAAACCCAACAACCAAAATTAGACCAAAGTGTTACAGCCCACAGGAGACTAGAATATTATGTGGCACAGGCAGAGAATAGGAGGGACCAAGGTGCACCAGTGCCCAAGGCCCCAGCAATGGCAAGGAAATTGTTCCTGGCCCTGTTTCCAGACTCTGTTCTTTTGTGTGATTTAGTCTTAGGGACTCTAAAAATGTTTGCAGGCCAAAGATTTGTTGTGACTTCATTTACTTTTCTCTGACCCAGTTTTCCTCCTGCCCATTTCATGGTTCAGATCTCTCCCACCCCCCACTGCCTAGTTTAATTCCCTTACCCTCCTATTTAGCCATTCCAAACAACTTCAGTCTTCCCTGATCAAGTGCTTTTCTTGTCTTCTATATCCAACATTTCTGCCTGCAGAACACTGTCCAGGGCCTCCAGAAGTTGAATCTTCATTTGCCCTCAGTTAACCGTGCATCTTCTGGATCAGCCTGGGTCTTTGTGAATGAGCCTGCAGTACTGAGGGTTTTGAAAGTCTGCCACTTTTGTTAGGGCTGGTCTACACTACGGGGGGCGAGGGGGTCAATGTAAGGTACACAACTTCAGCTACGTGAATAACGTAGCTGAAGTTGACGTACCTCGCTCGACTTACCTTGCCGTGAGGACACTGCAATGTCAACTGCTGCCGCTCCCCCGTCGACTCCGCTTCTGCCTCTCGTCGGGGTGGATTATCGGAGTCGAAAGGAGAGCGATCAGGGATCGATTTATCGCATCTACACTAGACACAAAAAATTGATCCCTGAAAGATGGATTGCTACCCGCCTAATCGGCGGGTAGTGTAGACCAGCCCTTAGAATTGTAAAGTTTTCTGAATTCTTCCTTCTCTTCCACACTGTTTGTTCCAATATGAATAATAGCTAGTGGTGGTTCTCATACTTTCTGCCACAAACCTGTATTCCACGTGGTTTTTAACTGGCTTCCCAGAAGGGTTATTATTCTGATAATGATCCTGAATACTGAATTTCTTCAGGGTTTCAACCTGTTTCTGCCTTCCGTTCAGTCTGTGACGGATCTTGGTCTCCTTCCTCCCTCTGTTTCTGTTGCAGTGCTGACATTGTTTTCACTGGTTTACTATGTCTAGTAGTGGCAGGCCTCTATTTTTACAGAGTGGCTTCCTATAATTCTGAACATTACTGCACCTGTTCAGCTCCTCATTAGAAGAAATATGTTCAATATTTTTCTCTGAAAATATTTGTGTTTTAGAAGTTTTTCTTTTCCTGAGAAGACTTGGCATCTTGCACCGTATTGTTCCAATCTCCAGTAACATGCAATTCGCAGCCCACATAGGCAACTCTGAAATGTTTACAACTAGTTAGAGTGCCAGTTATCACAATCCGTAAGTCAGAAGAAAGCTTTATAAATACTATTTCAGAAGGCTTTGGAAGATTTTTTTTCATGTACCACATTATTAAAATGTCTGCATTACCCCAGTGTTAGGGGGGAGGGATAGCTCAGTGGTTTGAGCATTGGCCTGCTAAACCCAGGGTTGCGAGTTCAATCCTTGAGGGGGCCATTTAGGGATCTGGGGCAAAAATTGGAGATTGGTCCTGCTCTGAGCAGGGGGTTGGACTAGATGACCTTCCAACCCTGATATTCTATTTCTCAGTTTTTAAGGGTGATTACGTTACCGGTGAATAAGATTGCCAAGTAGAGTTGGCTATATACATAAAAAAGCAACTTCTACAGAAATTATTTTTATGATATATTCAGTGCCTATAGAGGTTAGCTGTCAGGAATGTGAATTAAAAAAGAAACAGGAAACTGAATTCCAAAGATATTGGATATCCTCGATAATGATTTTGTCACAAGAACCCATACAAGGTGATTTACTTGGCTCCTGTATGTAAATATCTTCCAAGCAGATCTTTAGAACCAACTGTATGGAAAATGCATGAACTCATTTAATGAGTAAACACTCTAATTGTGTTTTGTCCAATGCATTTTGATCACAGTCTGACACCTGCTCTTGAAAGGCTGTACCACATAGTACTTAACTTCCACATTAATGTTGGATTAATGACTTAACGTGTCATTGATCCTGATCGTAGAGTACAATGGAAATATTTAAATGAGCTTTGGACCAAGCCCATAAATGTTTACTTTGCTTGCCATGATTGAATCAATCATTTTTTATTTCTGACACTTGTTACTGCAAACCATGTTACTTTCCCAGTGTAATTTCATTGAAATCAGTGAAGTTACTTTAGGGAGAAATTTGTCCTGGTAAATGAAGTCCTAAATGATGGAATGTACAATAATGCGGGGGAGGGATAGCTCAGTGGTTTGAGCATTGGCCTGCTAAACCCAGGGTTGTGAGTTCAATCCTTGAGGGGGCCATTTAGGGATCTGGGGCAAAAATTGGGGATTGGTCCTGCTTTGAGTAGGGGGTTGGACTAGATGACCTCCTAAGGTCCCTTCCAACCCTGATATTCTATGATTGATTCTATGATTCTGTTCACTCCAAACTCTGACTACTCATCATGTAGTTATTAGTAACCAGAGGAGTAGTCTTTTCCTGTGCAAGTCTACAAGGCTTATGTCTCCCATAAGTCCTCAAAATAGGTATAAATGGGACTGATGTGGTGCAGATGCTTTGTTCTGACCCTCTGAATTTCATCTCTGTCCAGTTTATCAGCTTGAACAATATTTTCTTGTATAGCCGTGAGACTTTAATGCACCATCTGTTTTTCCTCCTTCAGGTATTCACTTACAAACAGAGTACGATCACACACCAAAAAGTAACAGCTATGCATCAA
Organism: Macrochelys suwanniensis; assembly: GCA_033296515.1. Lineage (NCBI taxonomy): Eukaryota > Metazoa > Chordata > Testudines > Chelydridae > Macrochelys > Macrochelys suwanniensis. The sequence goes on along the minus strand of CM065776.1, from coordinate 130,904,360 downwards.
ACAAGTGTGGAGAGTGTGGAAGACATGGCAGCACTTGTAGACCTCCATGAAGGCTCCATCATGCACAACTTATTCCAGCGATATCAACAAAATAAAATCTATGTAAGTGTCTTCTGAAACAAAAACTCTGAAGAATGTTTTCCTGCATGTAACAGCAATATTTTACACTGATCTAGCACCTCCCATCCCCTAAGTTCAAACTATATACAGGCATAGGACTGAAATTAATCCATCTATGTGTTGGAGGCTGACTTTCCACCAGAAAAAATGGAGGGAAAGTTTGGTCATGGGCTCGAACCCCTGCTGATGAGAAAAGTGCAATGGAATCTTTGATGTCTATAAAAATCAGATATGATAGTGATTTTTAAGGTCTTGCTTTTTTATTCGTTAAAATTTGTTGGGACAGAGCAAAGATACTGGGTTTTTTTGTTTGTTTGTTTTTTAAATATACTGTAACAGATGAAGTTGTGAGAAGATTGTCTGAGAGGACACAATGGAACAGTGCTTCTGAACCTTTTCCATACTGAGTCCCCCTCTGGGGATCTCATGTGGCCAGGATCTAGCTGAGACCCTTCTCCCATTTTTCAATATAGGTAGGACAGGGTGATTATCATGATCCCACAGGTGGAGAGCCCATGCCATAGAAATTGGGCAGGTTTAGGAGCTTACATCAGTGGAAGCAGCCACTGAAAATCAGGCCATTAGTCTACATGGAGTTTTATTTTTCTTGACTTTATATTGCCCACTTCTGTGGCTAATAGAGTTTAAATTTTACTTTTTGGCACCGATGTTGATCCCAATCTAACTTCATTGTGAGCAACATACAGAGAACAATAGTGGCTCCTGTAGGCTTTTTTTATACTTATTTTTCATTTTGTAATAAAGTGTAATAAAATAACTTGACATCCAGAAAAATGTAATTTAGCATAAATTTTCTTTCCAATTTCTTGGAATAGCCAGCATAATGTTATTTTCTGCCAAGGTCCATCCCTTATAAAGAAATAGGCTGAATTTAAGTAAACACATATTTAAAATCCAAACAACCATCACCTTTAGGGAATTTCATTATCCACCATAAAGAAACACAAAAGGGCACAAACCTGTTTTTGTTCCTTTACATGTCGCTGCCAAAAGAAAAGTCAGTACTGATAATCTTAAATTTTGAGCTTGTCTTTTTTTAATATGTTTTGTGAAGTCCTCATAATTTTTATTAGGGCTGTCAAGTGATAAAAAAAATTAATCGTGATTAATTGCACTGTTAAACAATAATAGAACACCCTTTATTTAAATACTTTTGGATATTTTCTACATTTTCAAATATATTGCTTTCAGTTACCACACAGAATACAAAGTGTACAGTGTTCACTTTATATTTATTTTTGATTACAAGTATTTGCACTGTAAAAAACAAAAGATAGTATTTTTCATTCACTAATACAAGTACTGTAGTGCAATCTCTTTATCATGAAAGTTGAACTTACAAATGTAGAATTATGTAAAAAAAACTGCACTCAAAACTAAAACAATGTAAAATTTTAGAGCCTGCAAGTCCACTCAGTCCTACCTCTTGTTCAGCCAATCGCTCACACAAACAAGTTTGGTTACAATTTGCAGGAGATAATGTTGCCTGCTTGTTGTTCACAATGTCACCTGAAAGTGAGAACAGGCTTTCTCAGGGCACTGTTGTAGCCGGCGTTGCAAGATATTTATGTGGCAGATGCGCTAAAGATTCATGTGTCCCTTCATTCTTCAACCACCATTCCAGGGGACATGCATCCATGCTGATGACTGATTCTGCTCAATAACAATCCAAAGCAACTTTCTTTTTTGGTGGTTCGGGTTCTGTAGTTTCCGCATCAGAGTGTTGCTCTTTTAAGACCTCTGAAAGCATGCTTCACACCTCGTCCCTCTCAGATTTTGGAAGGCACTTCAGATTCTTAAACCTCGGGTCAAGCGCTGTAGATACCTTTAAAAATCTCACAATGGTACCTTCTTTGCATTTTGTGAATTCTGCAGTGAAAGTGTGCTTAAAATGAACAACATGTGCTGAGTCATCATCCGAGAAAGTTCTGGTGACATTGTAAATAAGAAGAGGGCAGCATTATCTCCTGTAAATGTAAACAAACTTGTTTGTCTTAGTGATTGGCTGAACAAGAAGTAGGACTGAGTGGACTTGTAGGCTCTGAAGTTTTACATTGTTTTGTTTTTGAGTGCAGTTATGTAACAAAAAAAATTCTACATTTGTAAATTTCACTTTCACGACAAAGAGATTGCACTACAGTACTTTTATGAGGTGAATTGAAAAATGCTATTTTTTTTGTTTCATTTTTACAGTGCAAATATTTAGAATAAAAATAATATACACTTTGATTTCAATTACAACACAGAATACAATATATATGAAAATGTAGAAAAACATCCAAAATATTTAATAATTTTCAGTTGGTATTCTGTTGTTTAACAGTGCAATTAAAACTGTAATTAATCACGATTACTTTTTTAAATCACAATTAATTTTTTTGAGTTAATCGCGTGAGTGAACTGCGATTAATCAACAGCCCTAATTTTTACATATGTTTTTTTCTCAAACAAATGAACAATTTTGTCTAAAAATAAAAATCAGTAAATAAATAAAATCAATGCTGATAGCTCAGCATACATAAACAACTCTCTGCATGCAAAGGAAGTAGAAGAAATTAAGGAAACATTTCAGGCTTCCTTGTGGTTTATTTATTTATTTATTTTAAGAGTAAAAATAAATAACTACCTATAAATTTCCCAGTGAGTAGACAGGCTGACATTTAGATTCTGCGCCTTTTTTTTTTTTTAAAGGGGAAAAAAAAGCCCTTGTGGAGAATCAAGAAATAGCTTTATTTACAGAGCTATATTCTAGTTTGTTCCCTGTCTTGTCGTGGCAACTCATGGATCTCTCTAGTATTCTGGGGATAAGTGCAGTATAAATTCCTAGACAGACAGATTTGTGTACTGTTGCTGGTGACATGGCACCTTCAGTTGCTGACGCTGCTCATTGTCCCTGCGGTATTGTTGATTTTACTGTTTGGGTCCACTGTGTCATCATCTCACAAAACTCAGGCTCATTCAAATACAATGCAGTGAAATTTGTAGTCAAGTAGCCCACTTGGCCTACATATGTGTCTAGAGTCTGATATAGGAAGCAGTGCTATTCCACCCCAGGTAGAGCACTATCGCAATGCTGAGGGTGATGCAGTAATGGGATAAGGGCTCCAGGAGTGGTGGCACTTCAGATAGCAAAATATGCAGCCTGAATTTTTTTGTTGCCGGGAGTGGCCAATCATAGGTGGATACTGTATGCCCAAATCAGAACTATTGAACCATGTAGGGACCGTGCAATGATATGTTACTGGGGAAAAGCCAAAATTTGATAGAGGGGGGAAAGGTTAGATTAGGTTCACTTAATATTTGCCAAATGTTTTCATACAGCTAAAGGGATAAGCTTCATTGTCATTCTCGCTTTGGACTGGATTGTTCCTTGCACAGAACACACAAGGGACCTCCCCCTTACATTTAAGTTCTTTGTACAAGGGCCAGAGGCAACCATAGCCTTCCTCCATGTCCCTTGTCCCCACTGGGTCAGGAAGGATAGGGGGCCGTTAATCTGACTCCCTACCACTAGCCCACAGAGGTGGCTGGCCAACAGGCGCGTAATGCATTGTAGGGAAATCAGCAAGGAACTGTGCCTCTCTAAGCACTGTCCTCTTCCTGGGGTGAGCTGACTGTGGACCACCTCCTATCACAGGCCATTGTGCAAATGCCACGACCAGGCCTTTAGCTTGTAGATCTGTTGTGGTTTCTCTGCTAACTTTATTTTTTCTGTGGAAGAATGTGCCTTCTGTATAGTCCTACGGTAAAGTTTATTGTATGTAACTTTAAAAAAAAAAGGCAGCATACAAATTATATTTAAAGTAATACAGACATGATGATGTTTCTAATAAACCTTCTGGCTCACATGGCAATGAGGCTAGGAAGCAGCTTGATAGTCATAATCGTGAGTGCAGTGTAATGCTGTATATTTACATGTTTACTATAACATCTGTGTTTATACAGCAAAATGTCATGACCTGAGATGCAGTCCACTAATTTCTAAATTGTATGTGGAAAGGCTTGTGAAGATTATCTGTGAAATTACAAAGGAGAATAAATAAATATAAATATTGTGGGGAGAAAAGTTAACATCGTTGCTTTCCAATGAAGACATTTTAAATGTAGCTCTTTCCCCTTGATACTCCATTTGTTCCAAACAGTAGTCTTTCTTTCCTGTATTAAAGCGCTCTTATTCCTGCAGAGAAGACATAGGTAAACATCTGAAGATTTATGTACAATTTCAATTTGCAATTCACTTCAGTTAATTACGCCTTTTATGCCTTTTTGTCTGGCATAATTATACCCTTATCCTTAAACCCTCCATTATTTCCTTATTATCGTAAATATATTTGCTATGGATGCCACAGCTTATAAGGCTCCTCATTGATTTGCTTAGCCTCAGCCAGCAACTCCAGCAGTGAAGACCAGTGTAAAGAATAAGCCTTATTAGTTTTCCCCCTCTTCCATTCAGGGAATGCTGGGCTATAAGAAACTTCTGCACCATCAGAAACACGTCTAACCCTGAGTCAGTATTCTGAAGTAGGTAGTGGTGTCCAGATTGAGGCTGGAAGAGATAATAAACTCCCGTCTAATTTGAGTTGAACCATTTTAACATCTCAAGTCAAAATTGAACATACCTAAATCTGTTTTGTATTTAATATGTTTTCCTCAGACACTGCTTCACTCTTTCCTTGTCTGAATTTTCACAAAGGAAAACAAACGTGCTGTTCCTCTCTCCCTCCTTGTTTTGTTATGGAACCGTGGGAGGTACCTGCCCTTTTAAATGACTGTGGAACAGGACAGTCACCTCAGTATCCAGGCCCCAAACACAATACTCAAAGAAGTAAAACGGTTACCTGAGGAGGGACGCTTTTCTCTGCGCCTCCTTCATTTAGGATGTATTTTGTTTTGGAGGAAGTTATCTAAGGGCAGGGACAATCTTCTTAGCTCGTCTGTAGCTTTTTTTGTGGCAAGACTCTCCAAAGAGGTGTGCTATGGGTTGTGTTTTAAAAGAGGAGGCATGAGCTCCTCCTTATCTCTGGTGGTAGGGAGCCCCATAGTTTAGGGCCCTCCATGCAATGCATTCTTCTTCTGACTGCTGAGAGTTGCACCTTGGGCTCTGTCTGTTGTAATGTCCCTGCTGATAGTAGTTTTCTTGGTGTAGACGTGAGGAAGAGGTGGATCCTGAGGTAGTCAAGTCCTAGTCCATTGATGGAACTGAAGATCAGGAATTGGCCTTCAAGTGGAGCCAGAAATGCACAGGGAAAGAGTTGGGAGCGTGTGTCTCCTATCTCTCCTAGAAGGGAGGTGAGTTGTCTGGTGTTAGATGAGCTGAAACTTGAATGTGACTTTCTCGGACAGACCCAAAGAGACCGTGTAACAGTAGCCAAACCTGGAGGGGACGAAGGCACGAGTCACCTTGACTAGGGCCAAGTCTGAGGAAGAGGTGCAGTCTCCTTGATAATCGAATATTAAAGGATATGCATGTGGCTCCTGACGCAGTTATATAGAGAGGAGCCTGGTAAGACTCTTTAGCAATGAATGACTTCAATAACCGAGGAGCATAAGTTTTGGATAGAGAGAACAATTGTTTTTTCTGCCATTAGTGTTGTCTGTGTGCTATGTGCAGGTCTGAAGCCTTATGAGGAAGCATTTAGGCAGGACACTAGTGGAGATCAGAGGCTGTTGAGGTGATTATCTCTACCTTCTTCATTACTTTGCCAGGGGGAAAGCTGGGGTTAATATAACATGGGGAGTCCACCTTTATGTGCGAGCCTAAATATGCGGTCAGACTCCCATATTTGAAAGCTCAGATCAGCACTCACAGTAGGTATGTGAATGGCCTTTTAAAAATATCTAAATGCCAGTATCCGAATCCAAATGCTAAATGTGGACATCATATTAAGGTGCCCATGCTTGAAAATGAGACCTCTTTGAAGGGAAACCAGGAATTGAGACAGTCTTTCCTGTAACTAAGCCAGCGATGTGCACATGATAAAACAGACAGTTGAAGGATGTAATTTCTACGTCATTGAAATGTTCATTTCCAAAAGTAGAAGTGTCAGGCAGTTCAGTGGTGTTTAGCGGTTATGCTTGTTGCCATATCAAAGGGATAAATGTCCCCCAGCGCTGTTGAGACTGCCACTCCTTGGGTCAGTTTCAGTTAATCACACATTACAGAAGAGACTAGCACAGTCTTGGGGAAGACACCATAAACCACATCACTTGGAGTGTACCAGGGGACAGGACGTTTAAATTATGGTGTTAGAGCTGCCACTGAAGGGAGCTGCCTCTTTCTTGTCCCAGCCAGTCAAGTGGTTAGTGACTGGTCCAGGCAAGCACATTTTGTAGAGAGCAGAGTAAGGAAGGTTTGTTTTTTGAAGTTAGAAGTTTGAAGTTAGAAGATATCTAAAAATAAAATTAATAGGCAAGCTCACCTCCTCTTCTACACTTATAAATACTGCATTATTCAATGTTGAAAGCATCCCCTTTTGACTTGTTTGCCATTTAAACACAATCCATATGCATGTTTGATTTTCCTTTTGAATTCAACTCTGAAGTAGGAATTAGCTGGTTCTTGCTTTGAAGTGATTATTTCTTTGAACTTAGTGTGCACTTTTCAAGACATTAGGAAGCCATGAGTAGCTTATTCCCTCTAACTTTAAACAGCCATTTCTTTTACCATGCTTGTGATGCCCAGAGTCAGAAACTCATTCCACCAGAGGTTCATTGCCTTGGATTTGCAATTTTGAATCGGTTTCATTTTCCTAGCTCAGTAGACTCCGAGAAATTCAGAGTGGGTTCTCTCCCCTGCCCCTCTTTTCCCCAGCAAGTGCCAAGCAGCAGTTTGTCTGTCATGGCTGCAAGTTCTCATGTGAATAATGAGCTGAAGACTGTCAAAAAGGTCAAATAGCTGTCTCAAATTTGGCAGACAGTCTATAGTGGGATTGCAGGAGGGGTGGGAGGTAGGTGAACAAAATGGGTTATTTTCTAGCCCAAATTAAGACTGTAGCTGCCTGCAGATGATTGTAACCATATGTTAGATTGTGCGTGTGTGTGTATATACATAGTTCTTGTACCAAGAATTGAGCTGCAAAGTATTCCACCGCCTCTTCCATCTCAGACAGTGGCAGTAGTAATTGAGAGCTCTGTTTCCATTATTTGTGCTTTTGTACCTCCTTTTTACCACCACTCATTCTCCTTTAGATGAAGAGGCAAATGTATAATAACCTCGGATAAGATAGCAAAATCACTCTTAATTTTAAAAAGCTCTGAAACTGGTATTTAGTTCCTTCCTGATTCTTTGTTTGATTGCAAAAATCTCAGCAACTTCACTGGAATCAAAACTAGTTATATGTCTTTAGAAAAGAATATAAAATTTCTATAATCAGATTGAACTCTGCTTTCCTTTCATATTATTTCCTTTAACTGAGTATGCTCTGCTACTAATAATTCAGCCATCTAATTACAACATGTTTTTCTCTTGTTTAATTCGCAAGAGTTCCCTGAGGGAACTGATTGATGCTTGTACATAATAATCAATGATATAATGAATAGTCTTGCTTTTTTCCCCAAATTCCACTCAGAGAGCAGGGATGCTTTAGCATCCAGGTCAGTAAACTCGTCCAATCTATCTAGGTTCTTATGTAGTGTCCATTACCATGGTATTTGGTAATTAAAATGTCCAGAGGCAATTGCCTTAGATTATACGAAAGTTTTATTTTACTCACAAAAATATCATTAGGTTTTGTGCACTAGTTGTGCAGTTGCTCTGTGCCATGCCTGTGTTGCCAACAAGAAACTGATGTCAATGCAGGTTATATGGGAAAAAAATGAAACATGCTTCTGCAACTGTGACAAAGAGTCCTGTTGCACCTTATAGACTAACAGACGTATTGGAGCATAAGCTTTTGTGGGTGCATACCCACTTCGTCGGATGCTGCCATACGTCTGTTAGTCTATAAGGTACCACAGGACTCTTTGTCGCTTCTACAGATCCAGACTAACACGGCTACCCCTCTGATACTTCTGCAACTGTTACCCAATAAAACCAGAATTCCTTACGATTGGTTTAACTAATGCACTATAGAGGCACTCGTCTGATCCCCTGGGATATGTAAAAGTTAAAAAGAGGTGCAGAGGTGAGGGTGAATGGGAGGACATAGTCAAAAAAATGAAATGGCGGTTTACAAAGCCAAAACCCATAGTGATTTTATGCAAAAGTTTAGATGTATTAATCGCAAGCCTTTACAGTATGTGTAAATTGCCCAGTCATGGTCCTGAGCAGCTGCATGTGAGCAGTCTTTGGGCCAGCTCTTTAGCTGGCGCAAATCAGCATAGCTCTGCTGACTTTGGTGGAGCTGTGCCAGATTACACCGGCTAATGATATGACCCTTTGCCCCTAATTACACTGAAATTGGTGTAATCAGAAGTAACTCTCTGAAAACAGTAGAGTTACACTGCTGTGAAACTCTTGTAAATGAGATCATAAGCATTCCTATATGTCGGCGTCAATTGCATCTGTACTGCTCTCAGTAATTTACAATAGAAGTGACATGGCTGTTCTGTATGCACAGATTGGCCAGGTCATCAGTGCCTCAGCTCAGATCTCTAGAATGAAGTTAATTCCTTAGTCTAAAACCAATCAGACTTTTTCTTGGTCCAGTTATTTGTAGAATAAGCTGCACCATCCGAGCCAGTAATTGCACATTCTCCTGAATTGCTATTCAGCGTTCTGTAACTATCCCATATTAGCATTCTCTATGCAGAGACAACCAAACAGTATTAAATACTCATTAAGTAAACTGCTGTTTATCTGGTTACTACACTTGAACCTCATATGTTACAGAAATTAGGTCTCTACATTGACAAAGTGGATTGCATGGCTTGTATTGGGGTCCTTCCTGTTGTATCAATGGGCTGAGATAATTGTATCTGCCAGTTTTTCAGGTCTGTACTAAAGAGAGATAGGGCACGTGTTAAAACTCGAGCTGTCAAGTGATTAAAAAAAATTAATCACGATTAATCATGCAATTAATTACACGATTAAACGTGCTGTTAATAGAATACCATTTATTTAAATATTTGTGGATGTTTTCTACATTTTAAAATATACTGATTTCAATTACAACACAGAATACAAAGTGTACAGTTCTCACTTTATATTTATTTCTGATTACAAATATTTGCACTGTAAAAAACAAAAGAAATATTTTTCAGTTCACCCAATACAAGTACTGTAATGCAGTCTCTTTATCATGAAAATTGAACTTACAAATATAGAGTTATGTACAGAAAAACCCTGCATTCAAAAACAAAACAATATAAAACTCTAAAGTTTTGCATTGTTTTGTTTTTGAGTGCAGCTGTGTAACAAAAATAATCTACATTTGTAAGTTGTGCTTTCATGCTAAAGAGATTGCACTACCGTACTTGTATGAAGTGAATTGAAAAATACTATTTCTTCTATCATTTTACAATGCAAATATTTGTAATAAATAATAATAGAAAGTGAACAGTGTACACTTTGTATTGTGTTGTAATTGAAATCAATATTTTTGAAAATGTAGAAAAACATCCAAAAATATTTAATAAATTTCAAGTGATAGTCTATTATTTAACGGTGTTATTAAACCTGCAATTAATTGTGATTAATTTTTTTGAGTGAATCGTGTGAGTTAACTGCAATTAATTGACAGCCCTAGTTAAAACATTGCATGAAATATGCACACACATCCATTTGACCCTATACTGGGCATTTTGTGCTAATATGTATATGTAAACTTTTGAAAATGTACATCAAAGAGAACTCCTGTCACAAAGCATTAATTACTCTTTGCATTTCCCATTCATTACTAGAAAACAGAATTAAAAAAGTGCTTTAAATCACTGTAGACAAAGATCTATATAAACACAATGGATTTATAAATGGAATTATAGTAGCATTTGCTTTTAATGATCTCCATTTCTAGTGGCCATTCAGTTATATGGATCAATGATTTATTTTCCAAAGGCCGAGTGCCATTGATGTTGATGTATGCACCTTTAGTCGGGTGAACTGAGTTTTAAGGATCAGACTAGAAGTACACTTGTTTATTTTTATTTATTTTCAAAGTTAGGTAAGAATTTTGTACCCCTTTGAATGCCTCTTGGCTGCAGGCAAAAAAACTTACAACTTATAGGTGTGCCAATTAGAGCCTTACCTAGCTTGGTATAAAAATGTGTAGCTGAATTCACTCCACACTTACTACAGGAGATGGAGAATTTGCTATTTTGTATGTCCCTCAGTTGGAATGTTTGCAATTGTTTTTGGATTTAGGTGTAGTGATGAGCAGGATATAATCAAAAGGGGAACTGGTCAAATAGATTCTGATAACGGAGTTACACTGTACTACTTAGAAAATAGAAGACAGGCTATATAATTTTTCCTTTCAAAATGTTTTTCTGATAATGCTCATCACTAGTTGTGTCCATGCTGCATCCACTTGTCTGTCTGTCTACCTCTATGGTCCCCATCACCATAATATCCAAGCATTTCATAAAGCATAATGTGTTTATCCTCACAACACCTCTGTGAGGAGGCAAATATTGTTCTCATTTTATAAATAGGGAATTGAGGCACACAAGGGCCTGATCTAAAACCCACTGAGGCCAATAGGAGTCTTTCTGTTGATGCCAGTAGGTTTTGGATCAAGCCCAAAGAGTCACAGGAAGTCTGTGACAGAACGGGGAAACAAACCAAGAGCTCTAGAGTCACAGTTCCGTGCCTTAACCAAATGGCTATCCATCCTTCCGTATACATAAATACAATATTCCAAGTGCTAGGCATGACTGTGGCTTTCCTTGGGGAGAGGGAAGAGGGGGGAAGCAAACATAGGTTGTCCCTCATCCCTTTGATCCGAAAGTGATGTATGGCAAGAAGGCTTGTCTGTCCCCCCCCACAGAGAATCTGAATACAAAGTCAGGATAATAGGTTGGAATGAATAGTGTTTGCTTTTCATTCCTGTGCCACCATTTTTGTCCATCCCAATCTTCTCCCAGTTAGCATGGCTGCAGTTGCAAGACACTTCTGAGGCGTTAGGAAAATGTTCAGAGTGAGATGTGAATCTGAAACTCAAGGAATCTCCTTAGTTATACTCACAGTCCTCTAACATGCTGAAGGTAGCACCTGTATGGATGGAATGGTAGCAAATTGCACTATTGTTGGGCTGCCTATTAGTCCATTGGTTCAATTTATTCATCCTTGTGCGTATGCATGTGGAGCTGGAATTTTTCAAGCACTGCTTAGGGTTCCTTTTTATCAAATGTCTTTATCTCTTCACCTCAGTAAGGTTTTGATTTTCCTGTATAGTGAAGTGATTCATAGATATAAACACTTCTTGCTGTTGTGGATTATTACCAAGTGTCTGGATACCAAATGGAAGTCTGGAGGCTATTTTTGCAACCCTGGATTTTGATGATATGATTCAGTGGCATTGTGTTTCCTATTGTTTACAATCTAGTGTCTGCTTCATTCTGATCACTTGTTCCAACTACAGAAGAAACTGCTGTACTTCTGCAAGTATACACATATATGATTAACCATTTATTTCAAAACTATAGTAGTATGTAAAAATATAAGTTTAAAAAGAAGGTAACAGTAACATTTTCAAAAGTGTCTAGGCTCACCAATAGGATTTAGGCTCCAGTCCCCTTGGCTCTTAAGTCTCTTAGGCGCTTTTGAAAACTGTACGCATGGTATTTACCCCAGTGAATGTTGCGTCTTGGGAATCATTTAGAATTGAAAACCACAAAGCAAAGCTGAAGGGCTCTAGCACATTAGATTGCAAATGATGAAACGTTTGTGCAAAAAAATTAAAAAATTCTGTACACAATATTTGAAAAATTCTGAAATTCTGCATGTTGTATTTGTCAAATTAACAACTATAATCATGCCAGTAACAATTATTTTGGTAACTTATTTTAAAATATCTGTTAGCAAGTATGTCTGTAGCAATACAGACCAAAAAAAAAAAAAAAGGTACTGGAAATTTTTTTTTTTGACAAATAGATTCCTTACTAGGCGTATTAATACAGAACGTTGGGTAATTCATTTAAATTACAATACAGAACTGTATGTCCTGCACTTGTCAGAAGTAGTGCAAAGACTTTGGGGAGTCGGGTAACGGAAAAGCTGAGGGAGAGGGAAGGAGTCTAGGAGTGAACCTGGAGGGGCTTGGGTTTGGGTGGGAGGTTTTTCTTTGTGGGGGGGATTGTTAGGTGTTGGGAAACCTCCCCCAGGCAGACCCTGGCTGACCCCAAGCCTCTCCCATTCAGTCAGATATGTCTGCTCCTGTCCCCACACCCCTCCTCCCCATGGGTCTCTGCAGCCCTCCTCCCCTGTCCCCAGGCTCAGCGCAGTCACCCCACTAGCTCCTGAGCTCATGCTCCAGTCCAGTCTGGAGGGCTCCATCCTTCTTCCACCACTAGCCATTCTGAACCTCACCTCCCAGCAGCCCTGTGTGCCCCCATTCTGTCCTAACCTGGCTCCGCGGACAGGGTGGTGTGATGAACTCTACTCCTGGGGGAATTCTGCAGCACTGGGTACAGAATTTTGTATTTTCCCGCATAAAAAACATTTTGCCTAAGAAATGCTGCAGTTCCGCCTTTTCCCCACCAGAGTATGCTGTGGCGCTAGAACAGCTGGCATGAGCACAGCTGGCTGGCTGTTCTGGCGCCATCGCTGCTTCTGGTGGGCAAAAGGCAGAACTGCAGCACTTCTTAGGAAATATTTTTTTAATGCGGGAAAATACAAAATTATGCGAGACAGATGAATTCTGCACATATGCAGATGTGCAGAATTCCCCCAGGAGTAAGATTGTCATTCCAGTGTTCTGCTTTCTTGATATCTTCATTTAACATCAGTGGCAACTCTATGCATGTGCCCCAAAAAAGCAGAATAGAAGAATGGAGAGCTGCCATTCAGATATGATAAAAGATTTTTTCCCTCACTTGTTTAGTTACACTCCAAAAATTCACATTAGGTGCTGTAGGTTCCTGAAATGGTACTGAACGTGGTTTGTCCTTTTCTACAATTGCAGCTAAGCAGTGTTTGGGACCAGTTCAGCTATGCCATTGTCCAGAATGGATTAGTTCTACTATAAGCAAGGTTATTCTAGGAATAGCTCAGGAGAACAGAGGAGTCTCAAGCAGCTTTCACATAAGCATCCAAACTTTCAACTTAAGTGAATCTAGCCGAGACTCTGAATCTTTTGTGACTTACCCATCAGCAACATGAATATTTTTAGCATAAGACAAGCTGAAGGTTTTAAGAGTGCAGCAGGCAGGGTACATTTTACTGTCTCTGCTACATTCCGCTTAGCTGCCTCTTTTCCATACAATTCCAGTTTAGAAGTGTTGTAAGTGTAAAAACAACTCGATAACCTGAGCGTGAACCCAACTCATTGTTTTGGCTGTCATTTGCCTGCATAAGGGGAATATGGGTCCATAGTCTGCCTTTTGGAAGGATGTATCTTTGTGTGTGTGTTATCCCTCAGTTAGCGTGAAACTTTTCCCTCTGTTGCTCAGTCGTGTTTCTTTTAAAGTCAATGGGAGCCCAACATTTCCATCTAAGAGCAGAATTTGACTATTAATGTTGTTTGTATGTTTGTGCAGACTTAAGATATGCAGCCATTTGATGGATAAGACAGTTCAGTGCCCCCACATTATTCTTGGAGCTGCTTTAGTTTAGTTAACTGATTGCCTTTCTACATGGCAGGGTTTTTTCCCATGATGGAAGTGATTTGGAGTATACTTATTCTGGTTTGGGATTTTTCGTTTTTCCTTTTCACGATCTGTCTACTAATTGCATAGTAAAAACAAAAAAATCCCTTTTTTGTTGAGAAAGTTTTAAAAGTTTGAAGAAACATGCAGAATATGAAAATCTATGTGCTGGCCTAAAAAATAACCTTAAACAAAATGAGAGCACAGAACTTCAAACTTTACGGTGCCTGTGGAGTTCTCATTCTAGAGCTCTGTTCATCTATATTTCATGTAGCAGAATGTTTTTTCATTTGCATGGGACTTTTCTAGGTAGCCAAGAAGCCTCTTAGTCTACATAAGGTTTGGCTACCTGGTTACTTTTTCTAAATGTAGCTGCATTGGGGCAGGGTTAGGCGGTGTTCTTGAGCAGAGATTGATGCCATGATGGTCTTGCTTTTGACCTTGTTAGAAAATTGCATAGGAGTAAGCACAATGGTGAACAATAGATGTATCGTTTAGGAGTGGAAGAAGAAGAAAGAGGAGAAACAGGTTTGTTTCGTGTGTGTGTGCGCGCGCGCGTGTGTGTGTGCGCGCGCGTGCGTGCTCTTGATCTTTCTTGTTTTCAAGCCTGAAAATAATACTGCCTCCATATCCTCTGCTATTGGGCTGTTACAGACTCTCATGAGATGAATGAGGAGTCATGTTCTGGATTACCACATATAAAAATGAGCAAAATCAATCTCTCTCTTCCCGAATGATCGAACCTTTGTTTCAGACAGTCACTAAACAATATATTTTTTCAATCACAATATTGAAGGGAAATTCCTTCCACTCCAGACAGAGCAGGTCCTTGTACTGATAAACAGTACAAGGGACTAATGGAGGATGAGGATTTTCTTGCTTTGGTCATAAACATATATCTGACTGAGGAAAAAATATATGGTGGGAACAGTAAGACATGTTCTCCTTGTATTGAAGGAAATCTCACTTGAGCCTAATATAGTCGACTTTTTCAAGCAGGAGAAAAAGTCCCTATGTAAATAATACCACTAGGACTCTCTGCAAGGTCTCGGAATTTGAGTTCTTTGCCTGGGGCAGTAGCAACCTGTTTTCTTTTGAATTAGCATGACTTGATTGCTGCTTCCTCCTCTCCTTTGTTCTCTCTCACCTTTGAGTGTCTCATTCTTTGGGGTTTTTGGGCTCTTCCTCCGAGCAGAAATCACCTGGGTGTGCTGCTGCTCAGTCTCTGGGCCTGCAATAATCTAAATTTCTCTATAGTCACCCATCACTGTGAAATCTGATATGATAAAATCTCTCTTCTTCCAGCCCTGCCAATGGGAACACGCCTAAAATTAACTTCGGGATGTTTTGGGGCTTGTTAAAATAAATATGAAGAGCTCAGTTCTTCCCCACATCTGAGCTCTGCTTGGCACAGGGAGCAGGAGGGCCAGCAGGGAGATGATTGGTAGCTAGAGCAGCCAACGGGCTGCTCCAGTTTATGCCACTGAGTGGCCAGAGCTGAGCAAAGAGTACAGCCCGTAATATGCAAGAATGCTGATTTATTTGAGAGGAGGATTATGGGAAAGCTAAGTTAAGGAGGAGGGTATTTTGCATTTAGTTCTGAAAGGGGAGATCTGATCAATCTTATTTCATCTGGTGGTGAATTCTTTAATCTTGTTCTGGCTCCTAAAAAAACATGGACTTCTGTGGATCCTAGCTTTCTCCTAAATATTTTTGCTGTATTTAACAATAAACACTTTGATACCGTGAAGCAACCCAGATTTGTGTTTGTATGGATTGTTTGAAACATGTTGAGCCAAATGCACGTGGTAAAGCCTACAAAAACCCATGCATAAGCATGATTACAGGGTATGACATTTCCATAAGAGAAATGGCTCAACTGGTTGAAAACTTATAATCAAATTGATGTGCTAAACTATGGCTTCTAGGAAACAAGGTTGGCCTCAGGCATTTAGCTTATAATTTAGGCAGCAAACTGGACACAGTCCTGTCCAAATTAGCATGAGACAAGCTGAAATACAGGACATACATACCACAGCATCTGTGAATCAAGCCAGTAGCATGTTCAAGAACATTAAATATTGCTCGGTTTGTGATGGGCCAAAAGCAAGAAAAACAATGTTAACCCCTTTTTCCTGCCACTTTACAGTGCTGCATATCGTGACCTGAAGAGGGGTATTTGGCCAAGAAAAGCAAGGTCTAAGCCAGTGGTTTTCAAACTGTGGGTCGCGGCCCAGTACTGGGTTACAGAATGTAAGGCACTGGGTCGCAGCGGCTCTGGTCAGCACCACTGACCGGGCTGTTGTTAGCGGTGCTGCCCGGCTAAGGCAGGCTAGTCCCTACCTGTTCTGACACCCTGCTGTACCCCGGAAGCGGCCAGCAGCAGGTCCAGCTCCTAGGCGGAGGGGCCACTGGGCTCTGCGTGCTGCCCCCGCCCCGAGCACCGGTTTCCGGCCAGTGGGAGCTGGGGGGATGGTGCCTGTGGGCGAGAGCCGCACCTGCTGCTGGCCGGCTCCAGGGCGCAGCGTGGTCCGTAGTGCCAGGACAGGCAGGAAACCTGCCTTAGCACCCCCGCTGCGCTGTTGACCAGGAGCCTCCCGAGGTAAGTCTGTCCCCCAATCCTCAGCCCTGAGCCCCTCACAAACCCGGAGCCCCTTCCTGCACCCCAAGACCCTTATTCCCAGCCCCACACCAGAGCCCTGCACCCCCAGCCCAGCACCCTTACCCCCTCCTGCACCCCACCCCCCTGCCCCAGCCCTGAGCCCCCCCAAACCCAGAGCCCCCTCCTGCACCCCAAACCGCTCATTCCCGGCCCCACACCAGAGCCTGCACCCCCAGCCCAGAGCCCTGACCCCCTCCCACGCTCCAAACCCCTCATCCCCAGCTTCTTTGGGTCGTGGACATCAACAATTTTCTTCAACTGGATCACCAGAAAAAGTTTGAAAACCACTGGTCTAAGGCCTGCTCTATGCTTAAAAGTTTTGCCGGCATTGCTGTGTCAGTTAGGAGTGTTGAAAAAATCACTGCCTTGATTAGTGGAGATATGCTGGCAAAAGCCCTAGTGTAGACACAGTTACATTGGCAAAGGAAGACCTGACAAAAGCATCATTTGCCAGTATAAGCTGTGTCTACACTAGGAGGCTTTGCCAGTGTAGCTATAGCAGTATGGTGGGGGAAAATGGGGATGGGTACACATGGACTCCCTGTCTGGGGTGAGAATGGGGGAACCATAGGTGGTGGGGGTGCTGCCACACCCCCTGGCTTGAAATGCTTTCCATCATATACAGGGTTTACAGTTTAGTTCAATGGCTCTCAGCACCACCGCTGTACAAATTGTTCCAGCGCGCCTGGGGGGGAACAGGAGGTGAATGAGGGGCACACAGGAGCCACTGTCATGAGACGGTGGGGAGGGGAGTCCCTGAAATAGATGCGGGGGTGGAAAAGTGGTACACTGGGAGTTTGGGACGGGGGCAATGCAGGTGTGCAAGGAGCTCAGGCTACAGAAGCAACGAAGTTTAAATGTTGGATTTACCCTTCTTTGTGGCTTTATGTGTATAGAAAGGCTGAAAGGTTTAATGAAGTGTTTAATTTTTTGTCTGCTTCTCTAACCAAAGGTTTCTTCTGCATGAGAAAGTTTCCCTTTTTAAAACTTAAATAGATTCTTAAACTGAGTTAGTTAAACTGTTGAAAACCGATTTCTAATCAATCTTAATCTTAATCAGAACAAACTGTCCACCCAGCTTTTTGCACCATTTTGACTAATGTTGAAAATCACACCCTGTTAAAAAAAATTTTGGGTAGGAAAGTCCTTAGACATATCAGGCACGTCCACTCTGATCTTCCCTGGTTTTGCTGGAGGACTTAATCTTCCTGTGAACTCTAGCACATTAGCTGAAGGACTTGGGTGTTGAGTCTTTAACAAAGGTTTCCTTTCTCCAATGTGTTAATTGGTCACTGAAATTAAGTGTTAGCAAAAACTAAAAGAAACAAACAATAAAAGTGTTTTTAAACACCAACTAAAAATCCCTTCTTCCCTCAGGTGCTCAACATTCACTTTCTTGACTCTTGCTCATCAGTCTTCATAAAGCCTTCTGGGCTAGAAAGGAGCTGAATTTCTAATGTAAAAAGACCCTTTTTACAAATATCAAAAAATATTCAGTCCCTCTTTCTGAGTTATAAGGAAGCAAACCCAATTATCTTCTCCTTTTAAATGGACAAACTCATTTTTTGATTTATTAATTATTATTACTTATTGTTGTTTAACATTTATATTGTAGTAGTACCAAAGCCTCCTATTAGGATTTGGGCTGCATTGTGCTATGTACTATTTTCTGACTGTTTTGTACTGTAAACCACATTATTAAATACATTTGTAGCAGCCATCTAAAAAGGATGAATTATTGTTCTTGGTTTTGTTATTTCTCAGTCTCAGTGGCACTGCAAGGTCTCTATAATAACGCTCAGCAATTCTGTGGGGATCTGCAGTGGGGGGTTGCATGGAAGCTGTTGACCTAAGTCTTTTATTTGGACGGTGGTTGTGTAATGTGAATGACGGACAAGTGACTATAAGCTTTCCCATCCAAGATGTTTCCACTGATTTATGAAACTTGGGCTTATAGTGGAGACTAGGAGGGTAGAAGCTCCTTTAACTGTGTTTGTTTGAAACATTCTTTAACCTTTTCAGAAACGTGAAATCCTGTGTGCTTGTTAGACCACTGGCAAATTTAAAAGTTGTCCCGTTCGTTATTCCCTTGGAATGTATACATCAAAGGAAGCTAACTCTTAATTTTCAAAGTCCGATTAGGAGTTTCAGGAAATCAACAGAAAATGGACTTCATTCTGATTTCAGCAAAGGGGAAATGACAGGCATTTTGTGAGAAGTGCTTTCCTTCTGGAATTGCCTCTGTCTGAAGCTTGCTGCATGGTATTAGCATAATGAAGCAGTTAATACGTACTTTTGACTATTGACTGCTTGAGTTTACGATATAAATGAGGGCTGGCATAGACATAGGACTACTGATGTCAAACCCATGTAATAAAAAATTCTGCTCCTACTTTTTTTGCACGTGCACCCCCACCGCCCACAATCCTGTTCACCAACACGTTCACATATGCACGCACAGCATTAGCAAACCTGCCACCAAGGAAAGGGTTAAGTCATTTCTAATTTTGCTTATTGTGATTCAGTTAGTGTAGTGTCCATGCTCCCATGTGGGCCAGAAAGTTGAGTCCTAAACTAGGACACAAGCTCACAGTTGTTCTGATCCATACCGATTGGATTGTGTGGGTAATGAAACCATCCACGGTTATATTAGAGTCAGCTGAAGTGAGTCAGCCGAAGTAGGATTAGGGGACCAGACGCAGGGCAAGGTGTTAGGACCTGACCAAGGGGCCAGGAGCTGGGACCAGACTTGAGGCTAGGTATCAGGATCAGGGCTGGGACCAGGAACAAGGTAAGGTATCAAGAGCGACGTAGCAGGGTCTGTTTGCAGCAACAAACCAGGGGCCTGCCTAGTTGCACAGACAGTCTTTACTGCAGGTGCTTTCCCTAGGCCTTAAATAGCATGCCTGGGCCAGGCTGGGCAGGCCTCTGTGGGTGGGACATCCAGTACCGCTTGAGCCCATGGTGCTCATGGACTGCAGTTCCCTGTTTCCCCAGAGATGTCAGGTGACCGTGTGGACATGGCAGCTGCCCCAGAGCCTGCAGACCCAGACCTCAGATCCTCACAATAAGGGATATAACCTCTCCTGCTAAAGGGCATAAATCAGCTGCTAACTAACTGGGGTTAGGATGAAACTTCCCATATGGCCAAACTCTTGCAGAATTGTCCATTACAGAGATTCTAGCAGTGCTCCTCTGAAGCAAACGGTCTTGGCTTCTGGTTTGTCACGAGACCGGGATGGAATGTTCTTGTATTTTGTTGTTACATTTTTGGTCGTGGGAGAGGTTTAGGGTGCATGTTTATATTCCATAAAAGTCAGATTAGTATTGATGTGGTTGCATGGGGTCTCCTTAAATCAAACACTGAGACTCAATAATGCGGTACGGAACTACGTACATAGCTGTGAGCTTTATTGATTGTCTGTACTGTACTCACGCAATGTGGACTAGCAGCTGAAAATCTTGCCTATCCCAACCTATGCTGGAATCTGTATAAAACCTAGCGGGGATTCTCCAGGGGAAGTTTCCTCTTTGGTTATTCCAAAATCCTTGAGGGAATGCCCCCAGTAGATTACAGTGATGTTAATGCAATTTTGTAATATGACTAATGTTATTATCTTGCATTTAGATTGTGCCTTTCCTCTAGATGTTACATGTGCCCTAATGACTGTTGCACAGCATGGGAATTATTGTAAAACCAACAGATGATAAATACACAGATCTGTAAAATATCCACAGGTTATAATGTGGAATATTGTTCCCCTAACGATGCAGAATAAAGCTGTCATAACACCAAGGACATTCTAGTGACATTAGAAAACAGAAGCTTAAAGCATCTGCTTTTATTGGGCCCACTGTATAAAAATGAAGACAAAAGGATTGAGGGAGTGGGAAATACGAGTGCAAGGGAACAATGGAGAAGGACAGCACATACTAAGAAGAGCTTGAGGTCAGGAAGGTGAGTGTAGGGTGAGATGGGAGGGAATGAAGGAAAGAACAAGAAAATGTAAGGATGTATAGAGCAGACCTTGGGGAAGAGAAGCATAAATTAGTACATTTTATTAAATTTAATCATGTTTCCACAGCTTGTTAGAAAAGGGAATTGAAGGGACCAAAGAGCCTGAGGCTACACTCCTGGAGCATGTAGTGTGAGCCTGGAGGGGAACGTAGCAACAGAGCAGCATTGAATTAATAGAAATAAGGCCCCGACTCTGCAATGGTCTCCACACAGGTATACTCCTGTTGACTTCATGTACACACAGGGGTCTGCTCATGAGGTGCTCATTGCAGGATCAGGGCCTTGCTATGCAAAAGGTGAGTATAGATACTTTCTTAGTGTCCTGGGCCCAGTTCTTCTCTTATACCAGTGCCCATCCAGAACACCGCCTTTGAAAACAGGAATTTGGCCCCTGAATCTAATTTCTAAACATCCCTCAAACCAATGACTAGACTAGCAAAATGTAAATCAGAATACCACTCTAAACAATGAGTGAGTACATGCTTCAGAAATATGTTATAAATGAAGCAGCTCCCCGGATGGGGTGAAATCAAGTAGCCTCCTCTTTGCTCTGTCAGTTGGGAGGAAAGTATCCTCCATAGCTCTTCATTGTCTGTGTGTGTGTGTGTGTGTGTGTGCGCGTGCGCGCACATATGGATAGGTTTAATTGCAGTTGGAATCAGGATGCACATTCCTATCTGAAATATGCATTAGACATTGTTGGGATATGCAAAATGTTAGGTAGACTTAGCAGGTAGCAGTGATTTGTGTACGAGGGAGTTTCATGGTGTAGGGGAGCAAGAGGAGTTTATTTGGCTACTTCATACCCTGTTTGCAACCTTGGGGAGGATAGATATGATATAAAGTTTGCCCTGAAACAATAGAGGAGTCAATGAAAAAAAAAAAAGAGAGAGACTAAAGGCTTATTTACACAGGGAAGTTAATTTGGAGTAAGATGGGGTGTGAATTTAATGTGCAATAGCTATTCCTGATTGATTTGCGTGGAAGCTCTTATTCCGAAACAAAAGTGCTTTATTCCAAATTAGCTTAATCCAAAATGGATTAAAATTATTCAGCATAAAGCATGGTTATTCTGGAATAAGGGCATCCACACAATCAGTTAACCAGGAATAGCTATTCCAGAATACCTTTCCTTGTAGCAAAGCCCTAAAAAAAGAAATACTTAAATGCCTGTCTTTGGGCCTGCGCTAGCATATGGGTGACTCGCACAGCAAGAGATACTTCTCTTCCAATATGGTTGTGGGATTTGGGTGCTGTGGACAGTTGAACCGAGTCCTCCAACTGTTTTATGGACCCATGCATAGCATAAAATGTTAACAGATGAGATTTTAGCTCTCCAAAAGTGTGTCTGAAACAAGCTTTTATTAAAAAGAAAATAAGAAAGAAATACTTGTGGCACCTTAGAGACTAACAAATTTATTTCAACATAAGCTTTCGTGGACTACAGTCCGCTTCATCGGATGCATAGAATGGAACACACAGTGAGGGGATATTTATACAGTCAGAGAAACATGAAGAGGTGGAAGTAACCATATCAACTGTGAAAGGCTAATTAATTGAAAGGAACTGTTATCAGTAGGAAAGAAACTTTTGAAGTGATAATCAACATGGCTCATTACAGATAGTTGACACAAAGGTGTTAAATACCCTTAACGGGGGGGGGGGGGGGGGGGGGGGAATAAATTAAATTAATGTAATGACCGAGCCATTCACAGTCAATATTCAGACCTAAGGTAATGGTATCTAGTTTGCATATTAATTTCAGTTCAGCAACTTCGCGTTGGAGTCTGTTTTTGAAGTTTTTCTGTTGCAAAATTGCAACCTTTAAAGCTGTCATTGCGTGATTAGGGAGGTTGAAGTGTTCACCTACTGGCTTTTGAATGTGATGATTCCTGATGTCAGATTTGTGTCCATTTATTCTTTTGCATAGAGACTGTCCAGTTTGGCCAGTGTACATGGCAGAGGGGCATTGCTGGCACATGATGGCATATATCACATTGGTAGATGTGCAGGTGAACGATCCCCTAATCGTTGATTAGGTAATCGATGAACGATTACCTAATCACATCAGCCACACCATCAGGGGATCGTTCACCTGCACATCTACCAATGTGATATATGCCATCATGTGCCAGCAATGCCACACTCGGTCATTACATTAATTTAATTTATCCCCCCCCCCCCCCCGTTAAGGGTATTTAACACCTTTGTGTCAACTGTCTGTAATGAGCCATGTTGATTATCACTTCAAAAGTTTCTTTCCTACTGATAACAGTTCCTTTCAATTAATTAGCCTTTCACAGTTGATATGGTTACTTCCACCTTTTCATGTTTCTCTGACTGTATAAATATCCCCTCACTGTGTGTTCCATTCTATGCATCCGACGAAGCGGACTGTAGTCCACGAAAGCTTATGTTGAAATAAATTTGTTAGTCTCTAAGGTGCCACAAGTATTTCTTTCTTATTTTCTTTTTGCTGATACAGACTAACACGGCTGCTACACTGAATCTTTTATTAGTCTTTGTTGACATTTGCATGCAGTTATAATGATGCCCAAATGTGCAAGGCAGGTGGAAACATTTAACAGGCTGCTGCCTTTGTCTGAAGCATGACATGCTAGTATCAGAGCAAGACACAGACAACATACTGTACACCTGTATCAGATAGCGCCCCTGCCAGGTGCTAGATATTTGCAGACATAGGGTAAGTTGCTCTTTCTGTCTCCAAAGAACTCCCTGTAGATCCTTAACATACGTAGTTAACCCAGGGATCCTGTTTTGTGTGCCTTTGCAGACATATATCGGCTCCATTGTTGCCTCTGTGAACCCCTACAAGACCATTCCAGGACTCTATGACCGCATTGCAGTAGAGCAATACAGCAAGCACCACATGGGGGAAATTCCACCTCATATCTTTGCTGTCGCTAACGAGTGCTACCGCTGCCTATGGAAACGTCATGACAACCAGTGTGTTCTCATCAGGTAAGTGGCTACTGCATTCATTGTTCCTAGTCCTACTGCTGAGCTTTAAAGGTAAATTGAAAATGTATGCTTGGAATGCCGGGGGGAAAGCACAGAGGAAGAGCATGCTCTGACCCTTTCCCCTTAACCTCATTAATCATTAGGTCTGTGCAGATGTAGAATTACTACATGATCCTAATCAGCCCTTGAAAGACCAGGCATTTTTTGCTTATATATGCCCTGCAGTCATTTAATGAAAAGATGTCTAAGCTCCACACACTTGTGACTGTTCACTTACTTCCTTATTTCGCTCTAAATGCTTCACTTTTTCCATTGTCTCCTGCCTCACTGTGCAGCCTAATAATTTGTCATCACTAGTCTTGAAAATTGCATCCATCAAAAAAAGAATGTTAGGGAACTCATAAATAATAATAATGATGAAGTCCTCCCAATTCATGGGCAATTTAATTCAGTGTAATTAATTTTTCTTGTTTCTCCTATTGTTTAACCTGATTATGCTTTAGTTGGATGGAATGTAATAGCTTCCCTTGTGGTCTGCTGTTTGCTGGTGTTCAGAACTGCAGCTGGCACTTCAGTAGTGCTCAGTCACAGTTCAGCCCCTGCTTCCCCCTTGTTGCATGGGAGAAGTTCAGCGAGCTCGCTCTTTCCGTGAGCCAGATTACTTCCCCGGCTGACTGACTGGAGGGTGAAGCCAACGCTCCGCCTACTCCGTGCCCCTGCTTGCCCATTCTCCGCACACCTATGCAGGATGGGGAGCAGCAGCCTGGTGATAGCTGCTTCCCCACTCCTCGCAGGGTTTAGTGATGTGGATAGCCTGCATGCAGGAGCAAGAGGCTCCTCACACCCCCTTACATCCTCTTCCCAGCTGGGCTCATGACCGAGCCCTCATTAATTAAGTCTCAGCCTTGTAATGTAAGTAAGTAGCTTATTCACCTTGTAGAGGAAAAAAGAAGACATAGTAAAGTCAAAAATCTTGTCCAGGATGACCACTAAAGTTGCACAGTAGCAGAGTGGGGAATAGAACCCTGGAGTTTTGATTTTCCTCTGCTCTGCCCATGAGAAAACAGCTTTCCTTGAGATTAATGTAAACTGCTCATGTAACCCCCTCCGAAGCAGAAGTATTAAAGCTCACAGGTTATTGGTTTTCTTTATCTCTCTGTCATATCTTACTCACTTTCTTAGAGGAAAATAACCCTTTGAAACAAAAATTATTCCTAGGCTAAACTGTGAGGATAGCTAGAATTGAAACAACAATCAGCTGAAAAAGACAGGTCCCCCTTCCAGGATGGACCCTGGAAATGGATGCATATCTCACCTAATCCAAGAGAGAGGTTGCCTGACCAATATATCGGGGGGATGGTTCAGACAAGTAAGATACCATAGGGCCTGATCATAGTCTCTGGAAATGAAAAGGTTCCAGTTTTTGTTAGAGAGGAGGTTTGAGGCTCAGACAGCATCTTTCCTTCCTCCGACTCCATAAAAAGCCCTTCTACAAGTGTGGGTCTCTACTATTGTAAGGGGCATCGCTGGGTTTAGAGGGGATGTGGCCAAGTGAGAGCCACTCTGTGGCATCATTTCCCTCCCGTCAGCAGAGGTTTTCCCACATAAGAGGATGCTGATCAGTAGTATTGTTTTTTCTTGTGAAGGGCATGATCTGGCGTATGTAATTCAGAGCCATGCTCTTGCTGGAACTGTAAACCAGATTGAATTATGTTGCACCTTAAAATGTCACTAAAAGCTCTTAAATACCAATCCCAGCACGCCCCTCCCACACAAACGCTGCCTGTTAACAGCACCAGTTTGACTGACAGCATGTTTCAAACGTGGGCAGAGAGAATCCCATTTCTCTTTGGACTGTATATAATGACTGTGTAATGTTGAGTCCAGATGGCACCTCGTAAAGCAATAATATACAAAAAGGTCTCTGTCACTGTATATGAAACCAGGCTGGAGTCAGATGATTTCATGGCAGACTATCAGAAAACTGCTTGAATACAGCCTGTTTGCTCTGAAACTTGGGATGTGACGCCACCTATGGAACCCGCCTAGTGGCTACTGGTATGACGTCCACTATTAATTATTCCCGTTCCATGCTCTTTTGTGTTGGGACAAGACGCACCTTTCTTCCAGCTCTTCATATGCCCCTGAGAGGAATGCTGGGTTTCGTCATAACTAGGAGCCACAGCACTGGTGAAAAGAGTCTGTATATGTGAGCAGTTACTATAGAGCATTAGCATAGTGAGGGGCAGGGAAGGGCTTTTGCCAGAAAGACATGGGCGTGGGACAAAATCCTACATTCCATCAAACACGTATGGCTTACAGACCGAGACAGTGGGAAATCCTTTTACATTAGTCACAATAATTGCTTGGCTTCATAAAAGAGTTGATGAAGGATGACCTACATATTGTACGTCATAGTGGCAGTAACTGGTTTGATGCCAGATACAGTGGAAACGTAAGTCAACGGTTTTAGCATTTTGAAAGCATCATCCCCACTAGCATCACCAGTGTTTGTGACAAGCCTGGTTAATTTGCTTGTTCATCTGACTTTTAAACAAGTGTCTCAAACCTTGTCTCTGATTTATTTATGTTGATTCTTTTCATTTTTCTTGTTCACCGCTCTCTCATTGGATCTTGTGCGTGATTTGGTTAACATCTCGCCTGATAACTATGCAAATTTGTTTGGATAGAGGTGTGCTACTGGGCCCCTCTATCAAAGACACAGGGGAAGACTTCCTGTATAATAGCAGAGGGGGCGATCATAATCATGCCCAACCAACTGTGACACTTCCTGGGGGTGCCCAGGACCGAGTGTAACCTTGTCTCCCTCAGCCCCTCAGCCCCCCCCCCCCCACCCCCGCCTCCAGCATGAGGGAGTCTTTCGTGTGGTAGCTGAGTGTCAGCGCCTGAACAGCACCAGCCTTTCAACCACTCACGCACACTCCTCAGGACTCTACCTGTCCTACTCTGCTTTGTAAGGTAACCACAGGTGGACCCCAAGCGCCCTTAAAGAGCGTTCCCCTGTCACAGA
Organism: Macrochelys suwanniensis; assembly: GCA_033296515.1. Taxonomy (NCBI): domain Eukaryota; kingdom Metazoa; phylum Chordata; order Testudines; family Chelydridae; genus Macrochelys; species Macrochelys suwanniensis. The sequence continues at coordinate 130,877,783 of CM065776.1, read as the reverse complement.
CACTCATGGTAGTTACCAGGTTTGCTGCTTCCAAGAAATAGTAAAAACACACCAGCTTGTTTGATTCAACTGAGTATCAGCTCCAATCTAACAACACAGCACTGTAGTCTATTTATAGTGGAAACAAATCAAAGGTTAAGATTTAAGAGATTGTGAGCAAGGATAACAAGAACAACAGGTTAGAAATAAAAGTATAACACGCCTGTTTGAGACTAAAAAATAATTTAACAGGCTACAATCCTTGTTGAAATCCATTTTATCTCACCTAAGCCTTTTCTGCAGCAATCCAGGTTGGCTGAGATGGATGTAACCGCATTGCCTGGTTATCCCCTCAAGTGCAGGGTAAAAGAGGGGTCATGTTGCCTTCTTATGCCCCAAAGTCAGGATGGCCCCCTGGGGTCCAGACTCCGGTATGTGCTCCCCTGTTGAGTTCACATCCCCCCACATCAGCCTGTTGACTTTACATGCAAATAGGGCTTGCTTTGTGTTGGTTTTACAATGCTTAATTTACATTGGAGACCTAGTGAGATAGGTGATTCCACATCCCATTGTCTGGCAAAACCTGCTTGTCAACCTGCCAGGGACACAGATTCTAAGTCTATGTTCAATACATACAAATTCTTAAATGTCACCCATACCTACATCACACAATGGTCAGGAAGATTAGTACGATGTAAGCTTCCATTAGACACTTTGCAGAATCTTTTTTGGGTGAATACTGTGAAGTAGTGTGCTAGGTGCAGTGAGTGACTCAGGCCTGATACAAAACAGTGAGCCCTTTGCCAGTTGGCATGGAGCGGTTCTTAGAGGTCACACCAATAATAATAGTAATATCTAGTTTATATATAGCGTTTTCTATCCTTAGAGCTTAAAGTAGTAAGTAGTAGTAGTGCCATTTTACAGATGGGGAAACTAAAGCACAGAGAAGTGAAGTGACTTCAAGATCCCCCTGGCAGGCTGGTGGCAGAGCTGGAATAGAACACAGGCCTGCCAAGTTCCAGGAGAGTGCTGGGTCTGTTGAGCCACAGTGCAGGCAAAACATCATTTGGGAAAATTTCACATTCACAACTTCTATCCTTACAACAATTTTCTGCAGGCCTAGCCCAAAGCAATTGGTTAGCATTTGTAAAATGCTACGTTTTGGACAAATACTGCAACATGACTTTATAAGGGTAGGGTTAGGTTTCACTTTTACAAAATTTAAAAGGAAATTGTGCTCATGGCTATAATTAAAAAGAATCAAAGAAAATCAATGCCAATTTCTGTGCTATAAAGTGATTTATTTATTTTTTTGGCTGTGAATCAGTCTGAGCAGACTAATAACATGGGCCAAGACTTTTAAACGTGACTTGCGTTTTTGGCCATCTCAGTTTTGGTTGGCAGACTTGAGACCTTGAAGGGGTCTGATTTTCAGAAAGTGCTAAATCGCCAATGTTTGTGGGGACATGGCTGCCCCATAGAGCTCCCTGCTGGCTGAGTATGGTGTGGCTGAACGCTCCCTGTCCCAGTTTCTTTCCCTGAGGTTAGTCTCCTCTGCTTCCCAGACATCGGTCTGTGCTGGAGTTGTGACTTAACCCTCCAGCCAAGTCACAGAACATGCAATTCAAACTAAAAATCCCAACAAACAAAAATGTTTTTCTGCTCTTCATGGGCTTTTCTTCAGCCCATCCTCGAGGGTCTATTCCCAGCCCCTTTCTGGGCTACCTGTGAGTCTTTATGGCTTTGGGATAGAGCCATCAGCCCCTGGGTGTACTGGTCTCGCACCCTGCTGAGCTCTCTTCCTTGCATCCTTGCCTCTTCCACTATAGAGCACTGGACCCCCAAGCTGGCTCTTCTGGAGTAACCCATCTCCTGCAGGTCCTGACTCAGGACCTGCCATAGAAGCCTGCCCACTCCCTGTGGTTCCAGCACACAGACTGGTCTCTCTGCCCTTTTATAAGGCCCAGGTGTTTGTTAAGCTATCACGTGACCCTCCTTAATCCCATCTCGTCAGGCTGGGAAGCAGCTAATTAATTATGGCACAGGTGTGGCTGGACCCATGTCCCCTCAAAGTGGCCAGTTATCCTTTGACACCCTCTGAAAATCAGGGGTCTCATTCGACTTATGCAAAAATTGATGCGTTCAAAATGACTAGTCACTTTTAAAAACCTTGGCTATGCCTGGTTTATTTCCTTAGAACTGAAAGACGTTGGAGTGATTATTTTTGTCAGTTTTTATTGGGCAGGTCAGCTCTGATGTTTGAAAATGGTAATGAGAAGCAGAACTTAGCTGCCACATGTCTGAATTCAGAGTGTTAGTTATGTTGCCTGCAAAAGAAGGCACCAAAGGAAATCTTAGCAAATTCCGTCTTGAAAACTATGATATAAAACAAGTATTGTACACAATTTAAGCTAAAATGAAGTTGTGAGTTGTCAGCTTTCAAATCCCAATGTATTGCTCTTGTTCGTTGTTATGTTGTATCTAAAATTATAGGAGGTTAGAACTGCATTATAAACTAAAGGCATTTAGCACCATTTGGAATTGTCTAGGCATGAAGCACCCCCTAGTGGAGTTAATCAGTTTTACAATTTTTTTGAAGAGACTCCTGTGAATACAGTAGTTCAGAACATAATTTTAAAACAAATATGTGGGATTATTTTTAAATGCTATTAATTTTTCTCCAATTGGAGAGGTCAGGTAGGAAAATGGGAGTTACCAGGACTGACTCAGATTGCAAAATAAAACCCAGTGGTTATTAATATAAAGCCATCTTTACCACATAAAAGCCAGGGGAAGGGCGAGGAAGTGTTTTTAAAAGGAGTTGCAGAAAGACACAATAATTATGTAATTTCTGTGAGACAGTGCTGCATTATTACACAATAATACTGAGTCATAATGATGCAGCATCCTAACATTCTGATCTAATGCCATGTTGCGCAAACACTGCTGTCCAGCGTATGCATAGCATGTTGTGATTATCATGTGACTCCATTACTTCATTGAAGCGGGCACTGTGTGAAGTGGCCCTTGAGCTCTACCAGGCTGAATATTACTGATGCAGTTTATATACTTAAAGCCTTTGGTATACAGATGACTACACTGAGACATGTTTGTATTTCTTTAAACTTTGTATCAATCTACACCTTATATCACAGGATCATTTCATTTGAAACAATTAGCTATTATAACACAACAGACAGATTGCAAAATAACGTGTCACTGTTGTATTTGGAGAGACGAACCCCAGGCCCGGCACCCAGCCTGAGTAGCTGGACTGGGCTCTGGGTATCTCTGCAGGGGTGGCAGAGGAATCCTCCCTTTTTCAGCTCGGAGGGCGGTTGTCTTAACTAGGAAAAGTAGTCGAGTTTAGGTCGGGCATAGGTAACACATTAGCTAAGTCAGACCTAAACTTGACCTTTTTCCTAGTGCAGATGTAGGGTAACACTTTAGCCTGATTTTTAGCTATGTGGCCTTTCACCCACGAAAGCTTATGCTTCAATACCTCTGTTAGTCTATAAGGTGCCACAGGACCTTTTGTCGCTTCTACTTATCCATGTGTATTCCTCTCCTTGTTTGTTAGTAGTTCTTCCATTTTTTAAATTAAAAGCTTAAAAAAATACAAACCCTAAAACAACTAAAAAAATGGAAACAGCAAACCTGAAATCACAATCCAACGTCGAACCATTCACTTTATTATCAGCTGATTGCCTGAAACTTTTTCGTTCAGATTGAAGATCAACATAAAACAAGCTACTCTTTGGACAAGACCCAAACTTTTTGATGGGAAGACTTTATTTATGAGACTGACATACCAAGATTAAACAGTGCATTTGAAGAACCATGTTTGCTGTGGGGGCTTTATTTTTTATCTGTCATGTAAGTTATAAAGCCAAAAGATTGAACTGAGGAGTGATTTAGAGTGTGTTGGTTCAGTCATTTTGCATATGAAAGCCCTCTGAGTGAGAAGTCTCTTTTACTGATCGTCTTTCCCCTCCAGTAGTCCAAAGTCCAGACTGTTTTGCCTTTCACAAAGCACGACATATGGAACAAATGATGGAGAAAGATTAAAGATTTCCAAAATGAGGACCTCACAGACTGCTGTCATACTTAGTGTATCCAGAGCACTGAATGTAATGGACTGAAACAGGCTTTGCGTTTAAAAATGCTTGGGGTGAGAGGTTAGTTGAAAGGTTGAGTGCACACTAAAAAGAGTCTACTTCCCTGAGGATTTTGTAGGACTGAACTACCACCACACAATGTAAGTGTTTGAGTTGTAGCAGTCATGCAAATGAATGGAAAGTTTAGAGTACTTGGTGTTTTTTCATATTTTTTATTGATAATAATTGATTTATAAAATAACTTGCCTTGTGTCAAAGACCTGCAAAGAAAGCAGCAGCAAAACATAACTAAGCATGGTACCAACTATATTAGAAATAGGAAGAAAAAAAACTTTTTAAAACAAATTTAAAAGCATTACTAACACAAAAGTATAGCCAAATGCTGCTCCCAGTTACCCCCAGTATAAATCCAGAGTGACTCCATTGGCTTCAGTAGAATTACTTCAGATTTACACTGGGGTGAGTCAGAGCAGAATTTGGATCATGGCACAGGACAGAAATGGCAACTCTAATAATTAATCGGCAAGTGATGCAGATCCTTATCCGGCCTACATTGGCATAGTTCTGACACCCAGATAACTGCAGCGAGGCTATGCTGATGTATGCCAGTCAGAGATCTTGGCCCAGAGGGCAGAGTGCAGGCAGGAAAATAGACATCAGTGAAGTGGGATGTTTTGTTGTTTTTACCTGGCAAATATAAAGGCACTGAAGTATAAAGCTATTTGAAAATGAATCCTGAAAGTGCTGTTGCTAATTCTCATGTGTGCAGGGTGCCAATGTAATAGAAGGATAGCATGAGAGTTAGATAAAAGGTCAAAATAAATTAAATGTACTGCAGAATTTTGGATAGAATGTTAAATGTGTGATGGATGAATGAAGGTCAGCCAAGAGCCTGTTACAATGCTAGGGTTGAAGAAACTCCAGCACATATCAGAATAAATATACTATATCTTACATGAAGTTGTGAATCATTTTTAAGAATTGCTGACACCTTCTGGAAAGCTATGCAAAACATTTAGACACAGATCTCTCGATACATTTTATATATATAGTCTAGATTTCTCTTCCCTGATTTTTATTTTATTTTATTTTTAATTGTTGAAGTGTACTTGCAAGGAAATCTGATGTTTGCTTCTTGGGGCTGTATCTGTTCTTTGCTCCTCACTAGAAATCTCTGTGATGACATAATGGCACTGCATTCGTCACTTTTGGTTAATAACCAAATAGTGCATTGAATATGTGCCCAGTTCTCATCCATTAAAGTTAGTGACAGAATTCCTGTTGGCTGCAATGTGGAGGTGGGATCAGGATAAGTGTGCCCAATTTCCATGAAAGTAAATAGGAATTAAGTGCATGTATTTAAAGTCAGAATTTTGTCCAATGACTTTAGGTGAGAAATAAGCAAGTCAGATAATTGAGTTTTTAGGAAATAAGCTCAGTTAAATTATTGGTTAAATTATGCTTTGAACCTGCCCACATGCAACATTATTGAAGGAAATGGGATTGGACAGGAAAGCAAAATTTGGTTCACTGTTTTTGGGCAAATGGTCTAGTAATAGAAATTCAATATTTCATATTCAGTTTGTATCAGCATTGAGTGTTTTTAAATGGTCTATTTTTTCAAATATCAATGGGTCTTTAAATGTCTCACATCAAAATCTCTGCACATTTAACTTTTTCCTTTGTTTTGGCACAAATTTTGCATATAACTATACCAAATTGGATTAGTTGCTATATGTGGCAATAGGTGTTTTAGATTCTGTTTGTTTAAAATAAAATATAATTTATATATATAAAATGAGTAAAAGTACATAGAGTTGGTGTGGATTTATGCCAGTATGACTAAGTTCAGAGTCTGCCCCGACATGAAGAAAGAAACTTTGTTTAAAAGAAACCTGTATCATATCATCATCATCATCATCTTTATTATGAACAGTAGTAATAATATTCAAGTATGCAGTGCCATAAATGTGCATAGATGACCGCCTACACACTTATTAATGCTCCGTATGACACCAAGGCTCCCACCCCTATGGTTATCCTTCTACAAATAACCATGCTGCAGCCTTACCAAGTCTCCCTCATGCGGTGGAAGACTCCTGATTTTGGATTAGCTGTACAGCAGTTTTTAATGTATCTGTAGCCATGCCTCCTTGCACTGTTTTCCATTCTGCGGTGGCTGCACTTCAGCGGTGGTGTATTATGTAATCTCTATAGCCCTTGTGTGCCTCACAGGAGTTGAAGGGGTGCTTGTCATATGTTGTTAAATTGAGATCTTGTCTGAAAAGTGCTGTAGAAGTGTGGAGCTAGTGTGAGTTTTTCACTGTGTTCCAATGAGACATTTAAATTCTCATAGTGTTTTAAATCTCACTCATTCAAATTGACATGGTCCGACAGCCCTCTCTAATCACTCCCTTTACTTTGGCTTGTGAGTGCCTTGATGTAGGCCAAAGCAAGGATTTTTTTCCCCCATTAGCATGGTCAAAGTAGAAACACTGTGGTATGTTTTTTTGTCTTTCAGTGGTGAAAGTGGTGCTGGTAAGACAGAAAGTACTAAGCTGATTCTCAAGTTCTTATCTGCCATGAGCCAACATTCCCTGGAACTGTCCTGTAAGGAAAAGACCTCCTGTGTGGAGCAAGCTATTCTTGAGAGCAGGTACTATTGTTCATATCCTAAGACATGGTCCATAGTGTTGCACACAATACAGAGTGACAGAGGTAGAACAACCATTGAAGCTGAAGGCATTTAAAACTAGACTGCTGCACAAAACACTGGAAAATAATCCTGCACTGGCACCCAGGGAGTGGACAGATGACCCACCAGGTCTTTTCCGTCTCCAACGTTTGTGGTTCTTTGGCTGTAAGTTCTGTGTTGCCGACACCAATTCTTGGTGTATGTGGAGCTGTTGATTTACATTGCAGGTTTTTCCCAGTGATTTCTTTCTCTTTTAGAATTTCATATGCACTATGGATTTTCCACTGTTTCCCCCCTTACATTTTAAATTACAGCTGTAATTTTTTAAAATCAAAATAAAAGTCAGTGGAGCTACATTGATTCAAAATTTCTGTGCAATAAGACCATTAAGAGTTTTACTTTTTTGTTTTCCTTGTTTAGTAGAGAGGTGCTCCAGAAATAGCTTTGGTACTTTTGTTTGGTGTCTCCATTTATTTCTGTTTGAAAAAACCTCCATATCTCTGTTTACTGTTGTCTCAGTGATATTTACATGCTGGATAATAAATTAGGAGGAAGGGTTTAGTAAAGGCTGTCTGTACCACAGGCTCCAGTAATCTATCGCAGGTTGTCGGAAAGGAGATTCTGTTGCATCAGGAGTATATGTGGGACTTGTATGTTTCAAACAGCTCGTAGAAGGCCACAGAAGCTTTTACTCCTACAGCACTGGATCAAATGTAGTCTGAGAGGCTAGTGACTGAAATTTGGTTGATGGCCTATAATAAATGAGTTGATTTTGTAGTGATTATATATCCAAATTATAGCCCACACACTCTTGGGTAGTCTTATTTCAGAGGCAAGGTTGTGGGCAGTGACCTGTAGTTCAGGGCCAAGCTCTCTAGGTCAGATTTGAAGTATATTGAGAAGGCAGCGTGGACGAAGCCTGCCCTGCGGATGCTATAGCATTACTGATTATTTGTGTGTGTTATGTATTTATAAATCACTCAAATGTGAGGCATTTTACAGAACAAACTAGACTGTCCCTGCTTTGAAGAACTTGCAGTCTATTTTACATGACACATGGGTGCATTTAGAAAACAATAAGCGTGGCGGTCGGGGAGGGCCCAGGTCCCAGTAACAGGATCACCAATGGAATGATTCTGCACAATGCGTGAAGTAGTTTTGTACAAATTGGGATTGTTTCTTAGTTAATTTTTTTTTTCATTTTTGTTTGGGGCTGAGCTGAGGGGATGGGATTGAGGAAGGCAGCAGGAGGTGCAAGAGGGGGAGAGGTGGATGGGGTGGAGGGATTTTATTATTTGGTGGATAGGAGAGAGGTTTGAGGGGCAGCTAAAGGGAAACAGAAGGGGGTAGTAAGGATCAGCAGGGTGACTGCTTGCTGAGGTAAGAAAAAATCAGGCGAGCTGATTTGATGGATCTATCTGCTGTTAACCAGGTACCTTCCACAAGCACTAAATTCACTCAACGTTTTAACAAGAAGTTACGCACACAGCTAGACTATGAACAGATCTGCTGCTATCACTGTCACACATCTTCCCTGTCCTCCCCCATCTCTGGTTTCACCCACTAAAGTAAGATTGTGTAAGTTCTTTAGGACTAGAACGGTCTCCTATACACCCATATGGCACGCTGCACAATTGGGTCCTGGCTTGACTGGGGGCCTCTGTCTTTGCTATAATGCAAACACTAAACAACAGTTATAATATAGACCTGTTATAATAAATCCTATTTAAGTTATATACTCAGAGCTGTACAGTAGCTAATGTCTTTTTGTTATTTAGTATTATAGCTACTTTACTACCTGCAGACACACAGCCTGTGTTATAACTGAGTTGTCTAGAGCAGCGGTTCTCAAACTGTGGGTCAGGACCGCAAAGTGGGCCGCGAGCCCATTTTAATGGGATCACCAGGGCTGGCTTACACTTGCTGGGGTCTGGGGCCCAAGCCCCACTGCCTAGGGCCAAAGCCCAAGGGCATCAGCCCTGGGTGGTCAGACTCAGGTTACAGGCCCCCTGCCTGGGGATGAAGCCCTTGGGCTTTGGCCCCTGGATGGTGGGGCTCAGGCAGGCTCAGTCCCCCTTCCTGGGGTCGTGTAGTAACTTTTGTTGTCAGAAGGGGATCGTGGTGCAATGAAGTTTGAGAACCCCTGGTCTAGAGCGATGGCAATGATTAAGGATGTGGGTCATGTCTGAGGAGAATGTTAGAGCTGGGCATTATGGGGATTATGCCTTTCCTTGAGCACTGGAGTGCAGTGCTCCTATCAATGGCATTCCAGTCACAAGTTAATACTTTTGTCGTCCTCCCTTATTTTCACAGCCCAATTATGGAATCTTTTGGCAACGCGAAGACTGTTTACAACAACAACTCGAGTCGCTTTGGGAAGTTTGTTCAGCTGAACATCTGTCAGAAGGGAAACATCCAGGGAGGAAGAATTGTAGATTGTATCCTCTCTTCTTGCTGAGTGCCTTAGTAGTTCAGGGTGACGTACTCCCTCGATCCGTTCTGTGAAGAGTAGTGGGGGGAAATATTAGCCTTTGCCCACACCCAAAGATTCCAGGTTAAAAAAAGTGGCCTGAGTGAACTTCAAGAGAAATCAAGAAGTCCAGATTCAGTGTGTGTGTGTATGTGTGTGTGTGTGTGTGTGTGTGTGTCCATCTATCCATTCCTTTATCTAGATATAAAATCATCAAACCTTCTCTCTCGTTTCTGGTATTATGGCTAATGTGCATGTTTCTTCAGAGTGAGCTAATAATTTCTTATCTTCCTGGGAAAAACTCTGATTACCAGCTTTTCACCAGCCGGGTGAAATTCATCCAAGGGCATAATGGGCCAGGAAAGCCCTGTACAGAGCAGAAGTGAGAGGTTCCAGTGTGTGTGTGTGTGGGGGGGGGGGGGGCGCGGGGGTAGCCTCAGGTTGGCCGCGCTGCTTGTACTCAGCAGCACTGGGCTATGCACCAGTTCCACATAGGACAGTGGAGGTTGGGGAATTAGGGGTGTATCCTCCGGATTTGCAATTACATAGATGAAGTAGCCATAGGCCCTGTACAGGGGTGTTGGGTTGCGGTTGCTATTCCTGCATTGTAGCAGGATTACTGGCTGTGGAACAGCTGCATCCTACTTGCATGTCTTTGAGGGAAGTGATTATGTTCCCACACTCTCAACCTCCAAATCCTGCCTAGATCTTTGCACAAAAGATATTTGTTCACACTTCATGCAAGGTGGGTGACTTTCACCCTTAAAGCAAGCACCAAACTAACCAGCAAACAGAAAGTTAGGCGGAAATTTAGGTGTCACTTCAAATCCTCATTTGGTCCAGAATATGACAATACTTCAATATGCTCTGTTGAATCAATTGGGATTAGAAGTGGCAGAATGTGTTAGTTATGGAAACTCTCCTCCTTTTGCTGTGCAAACAGGTACATGACACAGACCACAATGTTCTTTTTAGTCTCTGAAGTCAAACCACTAGGGAATTGTAAACATATAGTTCTTTAACTTCACCGTTTTATTCCTTGACGGATCACTTTCTTCCACACTAAAGATTTATTAGAAAAGGTACGTCAACATTTGCTGTCATCCAGTATTTTTGTTTTATTCATGGACTTTCTGAAAAATTGCTGGTGAATAGGTTCCCTTTAAAAATAATCCCCTAAACAGACATTTTATTTGCTTTGACAGAACCGTGTAGTAAGGCAGAACCCTGGGGAGAGAAATTATCACATATTCTATGCACTGCTGGCAGGGATAGAAGAGGAAGAGAAAGGTGAGTGACAAAGCTCAGCTCACACAACTGTTTGCAATGGCTCGTTGCCAGTACTATTTCAGTCATGAAACACCATCTTGTGGTGACAGTGCTGTGGTAAACCAATAACCGAACAAGAGAAAAGAAAATAAGAATGAAATACTTGTGGCACCTTAGAGACGAACAAATTTATTTCAGCATAAGCTTTCGTGGACTACAATCCGCTTCGTCGGATGCACAGAGTCCATGCATCCGACGAAGCGGACTGTAGTTCACGAAAGCTTATGCTGAAATAAATTTGTTAGTCTCTAAGGTGCCACAAGTATTTCGTTCTTATTTTCTTTTTGCTGACACAGACTAACACGGCTACTACACTGAAATCGAACAAGAGAAATAGATTATTTATTTAATCTGAATTCACCGACCATGTATTGTGAGCTCATCTTGCCACAAGCGGTGTCTCTAGCATAGGAATGCCACCAGGCCTCCCCTAGGGTTTATTCCCAGCTGCCGCAGACTCACCTTGTGACCTTGGGATAGTTACTCAGGCTGGATGCTGTGATGTGGGTTTGTCCCTGAGTATCTTGGCTGGGCACTAGGAAATTACAAAGGGAAGAGAGGAGAAGGAATCGTACTCTCGCAGTCCCTTGTCATGAAGATTAACCCTCTAGCAAGAGAAATAGTGTGTGTGTAAAAATGTCTAAGGTGTGTTAGCACCACCTTTTTGGCCAGCTGTCTGTGTGCAATGAAGAGTACAGGTCATGGTGTTTCACAGCTAGATAAAATGAAAATTATCCAATGAATGTGATACATTTTCCATTGCTATAAATCAGTGGCTCTCAACCTTTCCAGATTGCTGTATCCCTTTCAGGAGTCTGATTTGTCTTGCGTACCCTCAAGTTACACCTCACTTAAAATCTACTTGTTTTAAAAAATCAGACATAAAAATACAAAAGTGTCACAGCACACTATTAGTGAAAAATTGCTTACTTTCCCATTTTTACCATATAATTATAAAATAAATCAGCTGGAATATAAATATTGTCCTTACCTTTCAGTGTACAGTATATAGAGCAGTATAAACAAGTCATTGTATGAAATTTTAGTTTGTACTGACTTCGCTGGTGCTTTTTATGTAGCTTGTTGTAAAACTAGGCAAATATCTAGATGAGTTGATATACCCCCTGGAAGACCTCTGTGTACCCCCTTGGGGTACGTATACCCGTGGTTGAGAACCACTGCTATAAATCACTTGATTTTGTGTCCCTGCTCATGCATATCTCAAGTAAATGAAACATGAATTAATTTTTTAACTCCTAAGGTGGTGACTTGTTTTTTCTCTTTGCAGATGCATTTTACTTATCTGTACCAGAGCACTACCACTACCTGAATCAGTCTGCATGTGTAGCGGATAAGACAATCAATGACAAAGACTCCTTCAAGGAAGTCATTGTGAGTTGTTTGACCAGTTCTTTATGGTTCAAGGGTGATAAGTTTCACATCTCTTTGCTGGATAGTGGTTTCAATGAAAGCTATCATGATCTGCAGCTAACTAGGGTCCTAGTCTTGCAGAAGAATCAGTCCATGGTCATGGCTATGTGCAATTCCATTCACTTCAACAGCATGCCACATGGGCATAAGGTGCCTCATGGAGGATCAGAGTCTACTGTTGCTCAGAAGTGACTAATTTTCTGTCATACACTTTGCTATCACAGGGAGCATTTCTTTCTTTGCATGCAGGATATGAAGTCACTCTCCCACCACTCCTTGGAAAGGAAAGCAATTAAATTGCAGACCAAAGAGGACAGCAGTGGAAGGCAATCAGACATTCACCCACCTTACCTTCCATCCACGACTTATGTAGAATTACCATTATGGTAGTTTATAACAAAGGACATATGTATTCATACCTAGGTGCAAATTACTCAACACATGATGGTGGGGATAGGATGCTACAGAGTAAATACATTAATAGTGCATATCTGAAATAGGACACCACAGGATAACAAGGGATGTACACAGAGAGCAATGGAAGCATAAAGTGTCTTGTTTCACAATTGATTGAGAACCTGTACATTTTCTGATTCATTCCCACTTTTTTTTGACGAAACCAAACAAGTGTTCTATTGTTTACCTAACTTACCCCAAGCATCCATTAGAATACAGTGTAGCACTCCCATCCCATTCCAAAGGTGTTTGCACCTTGTGTAAGATTTTGGTATCTGGAATAAACTAGATGGCTTTTTTCTTCATAACTTTTGGGTGTACACTGTGAGGGCTGGTTATGTGTTTAAAAGAGAAGCATCACTTCCTTATCTGTCTGCTGCTTATGCTCCTGGGACAGTTCATACAAAACTGTCAAATAAAAATACTGAGCAATCCAGAGGTAGCCTTTCTTTTATGGGAACATTAACCTTCTTACTAAAAGAAAACAAGCCACCTTATTTTACATGACTAGTGTACATATTTCTGCTGCTTCTCTCATTTCAAGGCTTCATACACTTTCTGCACCATTTACTGAAACATGGAAATAACAAATCCATGATAGTATGCGGACTTCTGCAGCTTTCCAGTCTCTTCTAGCCATGTGCCTTTGGGGAAGAAAGGGTGCGATAAAGCTAAACTGGTATGTGGAGTAAGTGATCAAATACGACTATTAAATAGAATGGAAACATGGGTGAAATGGAGGCACTAACACTAATTGAGGATTTCTCTGGGTAGCCTTAACTTTCACACCCACATTAGCTTCAGCAATTAGCTACAGTAATTAGCCGACTCTTACTATTACCATAATTACCAATTTCTTTTCCTAGTACCACCATCGTTTCAGGGTGGCACATACTCTATGGGATTTGAAAACCAATAAAAATGGTCAAGTACAATTTATTTAAAAGGTGTTTATGTATATTTGTTTTTGCAGCTGTAAAACTACCTATTTTCATGACAGAAATATTTGTGTGGAAGTGGGTGGTATCCGCATTGCAGTCATATAGTTCAAGTTGAGTAGCATGACATTTAATTTGCGCTAATAGGCCTGAGGCAGGTAGAGCATGAAATTAACTTGACATGTAAATCTTGCATTCTGGAGTATTTTACAAGCAGAAATTTGGGCACAGAATAGGGGCTTTTCCACTCTGCTTTCCTTATAGTGAAGGACAGGGACATTTTGCATCGTGGGTCCTTCCCCGTTTCATGCACCCCCATCCCTTGTTTCCTTACAGATCTTCCTAAGGTCTGAAAACGTGGCTTCAGTGATTTCAAAATTCCTAAGCCGAACTTCATTCTTCTCTTTCAGTCATATGCATTCTAATGACCTTTTCCAAGAGGCTACAGATGATTTCCCCTCTAGAAGTTTGTCTTTCCTTTGGGTTCCTGCAGTGTGAGCACACACACGTGTTCCTAAGTATTCTTGTGACATCTGTTATTACTGTGCCATGAATTGGATCCTATTAATGAAATCTCTTGAGCTTGTACCTCCCTCTATAGCTATAACTATGGCCGATAGGATTAGAGACAATCACAAGAAATTTGTTCAACTCGGGAACAAGTGGAATTACTGGGTGACGTTCCATGGTCTGTGTTATGCTGATGTCAGATTAGATCAGGGTTTCTCAATCGGTGGCTCATGAACCAAAAAGCTCCAGTCCCATGAGGATGGCTGAGTTCAGTTCCTCACTCCTGGTGTTGTGACTTCTGGGCTCGCAATGCCACTCGGGTTTGGCCGAGCCGCCCCTCCATCATCATGGGCAGCCAGACCAAATTTGAGTGAGTGGCACTGTGACCTCATATTGCCATGTCACAAAACCACTCATGAAAACGTGTCCCTGCAGGCCCCTCGTTAGGGGAGCTGGGCCAAAACTGAGTGGTGCTGTGACCTGAACGTCACAACGTCTGGAGCCCAGCCAGCCCTGCGGGACCAGAACCGCAGTAGCTGCTGTTATGGTATGCACAGTGTCATTATTTACTGCCAATGACGTGAATATGTATATTCTAGATCACGGGTAAGGAATACTTAGTAAGACAGGTGTTTTTTGCACTAAAGCTATTTACTGGGTTGTGACAGGCCATCAAGGTTGGGTCCTGAGCCCAGAAAGGTTGAGAACCACTGGACTAGATGATCATAGTGACCATAAAATTATGAATCTACCTACCAAGTATTGGCAATCGTATATCTTGATTGTGTATTCGAAGAGGGTCCATTTTCTCAGATCTACAGTACTAAAAGGTGTTGTATGTTCTGCGGGATTTTAGTAGTTATTATAACAGCTCTTTCTGTGCAGACACAGTGGAATGGATTCCCAGAGCTTCTGCAGATATCCCTTTCCTTCTTATTTACTAAAAATGTTATTGCACGTATGTGACTGGAGGTGTGGCGGGGGAACAGGACGATCCCCTGCCAATACCTTGGAGGGATGATAGGTATGAGAGAGAGGAGAGAAGAGAACTTCTTCCTCAAACCCTAAGTTGGCTGACTTGGGGTAGAGCTCCTTTGTGGGGAGGAAGTAATTCCGAGAGCAGCTGCAAAAACACCTCTCAGTGCTGCTTGCATTTTTCAAAATGACACCATTGTCATTATTGATACACACTACAACCAAAGACCATCTTTTTGTAATCACATTTGCACAGAAATACAACAAACTCAAATAGCCCTACTCAAATATATTATGCTGTGTGTATTCCGCGTCCCTGAATTAAGAGTAGTTCATCAGTGCAAACCATGAAATACAGAATTTTCACAATCTGGTTCAGATTGCAGCACTATAGAGACATTTGGAAAACACAAGCCATTCCCAAAGAAAATAGTTGTCTGTTTTTCTTGCATTAATCCAATAATACATGTTTTACATTGATTTTTTGTTGTTGTTGTTCCTGATATACAGTGGAACCGTGGTCATTCTTACTTTGCCCATTTGTAAATCCAGTAGTTTTCACAAAAACCAGTCTCACCCTAGTTAGTAGAGTACAATAATGAGGTTTTTCACTAAGACTTTGTTAGTTGCTCAAAATATGAAGCAGAACATTAGTGTTATAAGTAAAACTAAATTACAGTGGACTGACAAAGTACATTGCATGATACATGTTTGGTCGCCTCCATGACTTATCTGCAAAATCTGGTAGCACACAGGGGAGGTTCCTCCCAGTTCCTAGTACAAATTAGTGAGGTTTTTTAGTATGGCCCTGATCTCGCAAAGTACCCAAGCCCATGTATAACTTTAATCAAGTTCTGTTGCAGTGGAACGGCTCCTTAGAAGGTCAGTGACAGTCAGGGGGGATGAGATTTTAAAGATGTCAGTGTGTTACTTTATGTTCTTAAAGTTTCACACGTCATGTGTTAAAATGCTTCTGTGGATTGAGGGCTAAGTCAAGAGATGCATTTGCTGTTCCCATTCCGCTGTCTCTATGTCTTTCAAATGCTAAAGGCTGCAAAACTCTGTTGTTGTGTTTTTGTAATTTATCCTCTCTCATCTACTTTAGTTTCTGGTTCTCCAATAAAATTAAACACAAACTGAAAGAAATATTTTCTTCCAGACTGCAATGAAAGTGATGCAGTTCAGCAAGGAGGAGGTGCGAGAAGTTCTTAGGCTGCTAGCTGGCATTCTGCATCTAGGGAACATTGAGTTTATCACTGCTGGTGGGGCACAGGTGTCCTTCAAAACAGGTGAGATCATTATAGGATGAGGAAATGTCCATTACTGCTTATAGCAGTATTGGAAACCACAAGACAAAAGGATCTGGTTCCTTTTTAAGATCTGTGAATGATGGTTAAAATGCCATCGTTGTTATTTTATGAAGATGAAATGAGTTACTCCTTGGCACTGAACTCTGCCTCCAGTTCAGGAAAGAACTCAAGCATACGCTTAACTTTCACATGTGCTTAAGTCCCCTGAAGCCAATGCTTTCCTGAATTTGGAATGCTTTTCCTTAAGTTGATGGGACTTAAGCATGTACTTAAGTGCATTCTGGATTCAAGACTTCAGTGCACTGTGCCTGCCTTGTTTGCCTTGTCAGCAAGTTACATCTGCAGCTGTGTAACCATGGGACAGAAAGTTCAGGATTGGGTTTGGGAACAATGACATCATCCCCTACTTTTACACCAGATAATGGCAAAGTGCAAATTCAGATGCACAGTCGGGACAAACTCTTCTGCTTTCCCCCCGGATCATGTAGATGTTTCTGGTGAATAGAAGAAGCACCCTCTCATCAATGAAGTGGGTATTAGGTTTCTGTATCCATAAAACCAAACATTAGTATTAGCAATAACATTAGGTTTGGATTTTTATTATGTTAAGAACCACTTAAAGGCTTCCAACTGTGATCTGTAATGAATTGGGGGTGTTTTAAATCAGCTTCTTTTTTTGTGCACGTTTATAATACTGTATCCTATTGTTTCAGGAGCACTGAAAAGGAATACGTAATTTAGACAACCACTGTATCAATTTTATTGTAAATGCATTTTCAAGACAATATTTCAACCTTGTTGCTCTGAAGTCGAGCATCCAGACATTAATAACTGGGTTTGATTGACAGTGAAAATGAGTACAGGGATTTAACCTATGTAGAGATGCTGTACTGGGATGCATTAGCAGCTGGATTTATGTATACATTTCAGGGGAGATTAGACCTCTGTGAATGACAATTTCTTTATGATTATAGGTCCTCAGAGGAAGAATTAAAGAGACACCCTCACTCTGAAATTTAGTCAGTTTCAAATAGGAGTTAAATGTTTTCCAGAATTTCATCTGTCCCTGAACTTCCTTGCTAATTTTTTTGGGTTTACCATGTCGTTTTCCTATTTCTTAAAATGTGCTTCTTTCCTCTATTACTGAGTGAAACACCCACGTGACTAAGAAGGGAAACCAACTAACCCGACTGTACAGGGAAGAGAGTGAAAATTGAGTGGAACAACTCAGAATACTATCAAGTGCATAAAGTAAAGAAGTAGACGGTGGTGCCAGTTCTGCACTCCAATGTGGTGGATGAGAGTGGTGGCTGATGGGAGCCAGGTATGGTTCCCTGATTAAGGACTGCCTGGCTCCAGTGGAAGGAAGTTAGAGCAGGAGTGGAGCTCAACCGTGTCCACGGTCTCCTCGCTTAAGCTGTAAGTGAGGGGATGTCTGCTGTAGAAGGCAGCTACATTACCTCTGCCAGCACTGTGCATAAGGAGAGCAAAGTGCCTTTAGCAGACCAGAGAATCCAGCTCAATGTTTTTTTTCTAATTTCTGTCAGAAGCTGTTTTGGTGTTGCTTCTAATTACAGCAGGTTAAAAAATGCTGAGAGAATTGTGCCTTCCGCATATACGTGTGTATTTATTTTTGGCTCCTTCTGTTGCTAGCTCTGAGTAGATCTGCAGAGTTACTTGGGCTGGACTCAACACAGCTGACTGAAGCATTGACACAGAGATCAATGATACTCAGGGGAGAAGAAATCTTAACACCTCTCAGTGTACAACAGGTAAAGACATACCTCTTCGGATATATTTTAACAAAACAATTGGGCCAGACTTCCAGCTGATCTAAAACCATCATAGAGTTCCATTGAGGTCAACGACTACAATAAACCAACAGCTTGAAGCATGTGTAAGGACTTGTCTGCACAGGGGTACTCAGGAAAATTAATCCAAATTAACAAATTTAGAATTGAAGTAGTCTTCATTCTGTGTCCTTAAAGGGGTTTAATTCACTTTAAATAATCCACTTTTAATTCACACCTTTGGTTCATTTTCCTCAATGTCCCTATGTAGACAAGCCCTAAGAAGCTGACATCAGAATTTTAGTCAGATAACTTGTTGGGGAGTGGGGCACAGGTTCAAGTAATCAGTACATTACAGGATTTTCTAATTTGGTTTAAAAACAAGTTATGATTTGAGTCACATAATGCCAGAGGTGCATATCATTTTATAATACAGATAAAGACCAAATCCCTGCCGTCTAGGAGCTCAGTCCTGCATGGGATCCGCTAGCCCTGTGCCTTTTGTAGAGTCCAGTTGACTTTAATGAATCTCTGCTCAAGTGCAGGAATCCAGGCTAGCTGATCCCAATGCAGGATTAAGGCCTAAATTAAGACAAGAACAAGAGTAGATGACCTCATGGGGTGGGGAAGAAGAGGTGGACAAGACAGAGAGACAATTTGGTTGTCCAGTCATTTGGGACGCTAATGCATGCTGCTTCTGTTACATTTGGTTAAAGAAGTCTTACTTCATAAAATACAGAAATATAATCTATAAACCTCCTTGAAGAAGGGGTTGTGAGACTAGGCTGAGAGGAGAAGTGGAAGTGTAGCTCCCAAGGTCATGAAGGGCCTTCCTGTCCTAGAGAGCAGCAGGAAATAAAACATGGCACAGGCAAGGTGGAAAAGGGGTACAAAAGGGGTGAGGGGCATTCAGATTTGCAGTTTGGTCTGAGCAAATAGGATTAAAGGAGCATAAAAGGAGGCAGTACCTGAGAGTTAATCATGAGAAATGTTGTTGAGAGCCTTGAAGGTAAGACTACCTAATTATTTATTATGGGGTGTGTTCTGTTGATATGCTTACTCACATTGAGTAGTACCTTACTCTGCAAGTAGCGCCATTGATTTCAGTGAGGCTGCTCTTGCGGTATAGAGCTATTCAGTGTGGGATAAGAATCTGGCCCTTAGATTTTTAGAAATCTCTATGGATGCTCATCTTGTAATTATAAGAACATGAGAGCTGCCATGCTGATCTAGATCAATGGTCTATCCAGCCCAGTATCCTGTCTCCGACAGTGGCCAGTACCAAAGTTCAGGGGTGTGTGCAGAGCAGTTGGAGTGATCCACCCCGTCTTCCTCTTTGGGTTTTTGGCAATCAGAGGTTTAGACTCCTCCTATGTGTGGGGTTGCATACCTGACCATCTTGGTTAATAGCCATTGATGGACCTATCCTCCATGAACTTATCTAGTTCTTTTTTTGAGTGCAGTTATACTTTTGACGTTCACAACATCCCACAGCAACGAGTTCCACAATTCATTATGCATTGTGTGAAAAGGTACTTCCTCTTGTTTGTATTAAACTTGCTGCCTATTAATTTCATTGGATAACTGCTGGTTTTTGAATTGTGGGAAAGGGTAAATAGCACTATTCACGTTTTCCACACCATTCATGATTTTATAGACCTCTATAGGTGGAGCAGGAAGGGCTTCCTTTGGTTAAAGTTGCTCGACACTTCTCACTATAGGATCCTGTTTTTAGTTGCCTATAACTTTGTCAGACTTGAACCATGTGGGCTAAAATTTCCCAAGCCAGATAGATACCAACCTAAGGTTCAGTTTTGGAAAGTTTCAGCAAAATATGGTTCAGCCACTTCTAAGAACGAGATTAGGGAAAAGCATACTGTACATTCATATATATGTTTACATACAAAGGAGCTGAATTTAGGTAGCACAGGCACCCTTAATTGTGATCTTTCCTAATTTTTGAGTGTTTGACTTTGAAACCTTAACTTCTTTTTAAATGCAGTATAAATACTGAATTATAACAACTCACAGTGGAGCTTTCAATCATTAGTGCTTTCATTGTAATCAATGTAATGTATATAGACCTGATGGAAATATGAAACTGCATGTATTGTCCTTTTTCATTGCACTGGGCAAAGAACACTGGCAAAATGTGGTTTCTAATTAAATTACTATGCTGTGTATTATCTTTCCAATGCAGGCAGTAGATAGCAGAGATTCTGTGGCTATGGCACTTTACTCCCAGTGTTTTGCATGGGTTATTAAAAAAATCAACAGCAGAATCAGAGGCAAAGAAGATTTCAAGTCCATCGGAATTCTTGATATATTTGGATTTGAAAACTTTGAGGTATGTTCCAAAAAAATTGCTGGGAATTGATTCATTAATTTTTATGAATGCCATTGTTCCAGTATTCTCCGTAACTTCTCTAGAACTGGATTATCAAATGCTTTAGGACTTAAAAAGAATCAGTTTATCATTTACAAAACAAATGGCGTTGCAAGTATTTACCTTCAAATGTCTGTGGTTTTTCAGGTTAATCGTTTTGAGCAGTTCAATATTAACTATGCAAATGAAAAGCTTCAGGAATATTTCAACAAGCACATTTTTTCCTTGGAGCAACTGGAATATAGCAGGTAAGAATTACAGCTGGAGTTTGAAAGGTGCCTAGGGGAGAGAAATAATCAAATCCTTGAAATTCAGTGGGATTTGGGTGCCTAACTCCCATAAGCACATTTTAAAAAACCTGGCCTATAGCTGCATATTATTATTTTTTTTAATGTATTTTACCTTAACTTGCATGATAGGCATAGCAAACCCCCCTCCTTCCAACACATTTGTAATTATGAATAAAATGTCTTCTCTTTTCTTACACTAGAGAAGGACTAGTTTGGAAAGATATTGACTGGACAGACAATGGAGAGTGCCTGGACCTTATTGAAAAGGTAATACGTTATTTGATATTGTGGTATGCATGGACAAATTACTGTGTTCTCATCACTTGTGTGAGCAGGAATTTTAAAGCAGCATATGGTCAAAAGGCAGCCTATCTTTTATTTGTTTAAATGTTGATCTTATAATACAGTGGTTTTCAAACTTTAGTATATCGTGGATCACTTTTATAGGATCAGTATACTTTCATGGACACATACCCCCCTCCCCCAATCCTGATTTCCTCACTTTGCCTATAATTTACAGTGCATGGTTGCATACAAGAATGTATTAGGAGATCATTAGAGAGCTTGGAGAGAGCTTCACAGTAGTGTGATGCTTCAGGACTTCAACCAAGATCAGGATTCTGTTGCACTAGGCACTGTAGAAATGTAGATAAAGAGAGAGTCCCTGCCTGAAATCTTTACAACCTAAATAGACAAGACATACAAATGGCTGGGGGGAAGAGATGAAACATACAAGCAGAATGAACGGTAGGATGGTTGACAAAGGTCAGATTAGTTCCACCATTTTTAAATTGCTTTGTTAGGTGGGGTTTTATTGGAAGGGGGGTTATATATTCTATCTCTGCTCTTAAATTCCTTTTCCTGAATGTTAAACTTTGTATTTCAGTGTATCTAGTCTTCTCTTATTGCCTGTTTCCTCCCGCTGCCATAGTGTCTCCAGGTCACTTTTGCAATTTATTTCTGTCCTCCTGTGTTTTTATTGGTTGCTCCTCCCCCAGTTTTCTTCCATCCATAAAATTGATTATGGTTGAATGTACACCAAAGAAACACAAAACATGGAAAGTCATGAAACAGCTGCACAGAGTGTTGATATGTGTGAGTGCATGTGTTTTTCGTTGGGGTGAAGGAGAGGTGAAATCTATTTAAGTTATTTCCTTGGAACCAGTAACCCATGAGTTCAACAGCGACTCCGTTTGGGGCATAGGACAAGTTACTTAACCTCAGTGTCCTTTTCGGTAGAACTATAATACCTGCCCAGGGCTGTTGAGAATTAATCAATACTGTAAAGCACTTATAAAATATTAGATGTGGTGGTGTTTATTAAAATCTGAATTTAGTTGGTTAAAAAAGATTCTGGAAACCCTAAAAGTGTCCTAGATCATTATGCAGTTAGCACTAACTGACTTGAAGAATGTCACATGCTTCAACACTGTGACAGAAGCAGCTCTGTAGACCACTTGGATGTGTTTCTCAAACCTCAGGTTGAGAATACTTGTGCAGATAACCACATTGCAATTTCTAGCAATTCAGAATATAGCTCCAGCTGGACTATTGGCTCACCCAAAGCAAATTTTTAAGAAAAACAGGATAAATCCCCTTCATTTGAACAGTGACTTTGGGCTAAAAAAGTGCTCACATTTTCAATAACTGCTTTTTCCCTCCATTGTTTTGCTTTTACCTGCTTTACGTTCCCAGAGGAATCCTTTTTCTCTAACAGCATTACAATTTCCTGTGAGAGTTTTTATGATATATTTGTTCACTTATTCCTTTCTTGACAGCATCTTCAAGACGATTTTCACTAGTGGAAAGATCAGTGTAAATACTCAATGGGCTAATTCCTCTTTGTTCTTTTTATTTTTACTGATCTAGAAACTTGGCCTGCTAGCACTAATCAATGAAGAGAGCCATTTTCCTCAAGCAACTGACTGCACCTTGTTGGAGAAGTTACACTCCCAACACGCCGTATGTGATACTCTAATTTATTTAGTGTGCCATTTGTAAGATCCTCTGTTTCTCCAGAGGTTTGTGATTCATATGCATGGATGCATAATCTTACAGTACATATTAGGCCTAATTCTATTCCCAGCGAAGTCCGTGGCCAAGTCATTTGCTTCAGTGGGAGCAAGAGGGAGCTTGTTATCTGAAAATATGCAATGTGGATATAGATACTTCCATATGCATAGATAGGTATATAGAAAGGTAGTGAAATAGGCCAGATTCTAATCTCAGCTACACCAATGTAAATCCGGAGTAACTGTATTCACTTCTCCAGAGTTACTCCAGATTTACATTGATATAATAGACTGGACTTTGGCCTGATGTCCATATTCAGATGATCATTACCTTTATTGTACAAGAGCCCCTTTAATATAGAGACAAGGTGGGTGAGGTAATATCTTTTGTTGGACCAACTTCTGTTGGTGAGAGAGACCAGCTTTCGAGCTACACAGAGCTCTTCTTCAGGTCTTGGAAAGGTGTACCTGAGTAAGAGCTCTGTGGAGCTCGAAAACTTGTCTCTCTCACCAACAGAAGTTGGTCCAATAAAAGATATTACCTCACCCACCTTGTTTCTCTAACCAACATGACCAACATGGCAACACCGCCCCCCTTTAATCCCGGCATATTGCTGTTTTCACAACTACCTAAACCTGACAACAGACAGTTAAGACAAGCCCTTCTTGTCCAATGTGTCTTTAATTGATCACTTTGCCAGATGGCTTACGGTTAGTCTAATGCCTTTTAATGTACTATAAATCTCCTGTTACTGTGTTTGAAGGAGCTCCAGACTAACACATCCTATTACGAATATAGATAATAGGTTGTTTGCTTTTGGAGCACTAATCTTTTAGGGTGTTCACTGAAAGACCGTGGTTTGGACAAATTCAGGTTGAAGACAACTTGGCCCTCTATCTAGATTCCTATTGTTTTCTCCACTAAAATGTTTTTATTCTTCCTTACATTAGAACAATTCCTTTTATGTGAAACCAAGAGTCGCTGTTCACAACTTTGGAGTGAAACACTACGCTGGGGAGGTAATTTTCTTTTCTTCATTTGGTAAAATGTTTCCAAATAGTGTTTCAGAATCACAGAAGCTTTCTGTTGCCTCAGTGAACTTTGTGGTACTGCCTTTGTGAGAGGTACTTAATGACTGCGCTTTTTATTTGAGCCTGTTCTGCTTTTTACTAGGTCCAGTATGATGTCAGGGGAATCTTAGAGAAAAACAGGGATACTTTCAGAGATGATCTCCTAAACTTGTTACGTGAAAGCAGGTATGTTGGTGAATGTGCATCGTGGGGTGATCCTGGGAGGTGCCGCATGCTTGGATTTCAGTGGGAGTTGAGAGCAGTATGTGCAACGTAGGATTGAACCTTTACTGAGGAGACGTGAGCAACAAACAAGTGGCCGAGGAGACTGGCACTTAATAGACTTCTCTTGTGTACAGTTTTAAATATAATACTACTACTCTCTCACATTGGGCCAGATTCTGATACCCTCACACAGGTGGCAGAGTACCTTATTGCTAGTGATTGCAGTACGTCTGTTAGAGGAGTAAGGCAGGGCTTTGGAGTGGAGCCCAGAGCCGGAGCACCGAGCAGTAGGTTTATGCCCGGAGCTGGAGCGGAGCCGGAGCGGAGCAATTCAAAAATTTGGTGGCTCCAAATCCCTGGAGTAAAGGTACTATTCAGTGTGATTAAATGTATTAGAATCTGGCCCAGGATACTTCATATTTTCAAGGTGCTTTACCAAATGTATGTGTGATTTCTCCCTCCCCGACCTCTCATAAGGCCTGATTCTGCATTCCTTGCACTTCCCTGACCCTTCCTTTACTTGGAGTTTGGGTGCACAATTTGAAGATCAGGCCTGTAAGCTCTCTGCGGCAGGGACCATCCTTTTGTTCATTGTTTGTACAGTGCCAAGCTCTGTGGGGTCCTGGTCCATGACGAGGGCTCCTAGGTACTACAGTAGCACAAATAATAACAGCAACGTAGTAAATGACTTGCAGGGAGATTTTCAGGGATTTAAGTGCCTACATCCTGTTGAGAGTCGGTGAGACATGTGCTTCTCCTAAACCCCTTAGGTGCTTTAATTTTTTTTCCTTTTAATAAATCCCTAATTGTATGTTCTATTTTCATGTTATGCCTGAGGTCACATTTCTCTCAGCTGAAATATGCAGCTAAATGCAATAGGGGAGTTAAAGCTATAGGGCCTGATTCTCTTCTCACTTACCCTCATATCATTCAGGAACAATTCCATTCAAGTCGACAGTTATGTTGCTGTCAAAGTGGTGTGGGGGCCTCCTGCAGTCCTCTGTAATGTACATACAACACCCACAACTAAGTGCTGAAGCTTAAGTTCCCACACACAGTTATTTGCACCCTTGTGAAAAGCAAACAGGAAATGTTATTTCTTGGTCTTCACTCTAGCGTGGCATCCATTAACGTCAATTGGTTGAGTAACGATCAAGTAAAAAGTGATAAAGATAAGATCTCGCCATTCATTTCCAAGAGGAGGTGTTGAGAATGTAGTGTGTGGCATTTGGACTATTTTTTCTTGGTCTCATTGCACAAATGATACATTTGAAAGGTGTGTGACTTAATTGTTGTTGAGGGTAAGAGGAGAGGCAATAGGAGTTATTTTTCTTTAAGGAGAAAAGCTTGCTCTGGATTGTACTATGGTAAATTTTGTGGTGTCTCAGGATATTTTGTAAAGGTTTTTCCTTCCCCATTTCAGACTTGATTTTATCTATGATCTGTTTGAACACGTTTCAAGTCGCAACAACC
Organism: Macrochelys suwanniensis; assembly: GCA_033296515.1. NCBI lineage: Eukaryota > Metazoa > Chordata > Testudines > Chelydridae > Macrochelys > Macrochelys suwanniensis. The sequence goes on along the minus strand of CM065776.1, from coordinate 130,852,325 downwards.
AAGACACCCTTAAATGTGGAAGCAAACACCGGAAACCCACTGTCAGCTTGCAGTTCAAGGTTGGTTAATATGTCCTCTCCTCTACTGTCAGCAACTGACAGATGATAAATAATCAGTAGTCAACAAAGACTGGCCTGGAGGTATATGTCCCTTGGAGATTTAAAATGCTGAAAGTCTTCAGTACTAAAATGTTGCCTCCTCCCATTTGAAACTTCAGTCACTAATCATGTAATTAACAATGTTTGCCTGAGGAAGAAACTGACCTGCACAGCACCTCCATCTTCAAAGAGCTGTTGCTTCCCATTCGTTGACTTGTCCTTCTTGTTTTAACTGTGTTGGCCTCTCCATGGACTAGACCTGGCATACGTCATAGGTTTTTGTCTTGCTCTTACTCCCCATCTTGCTCAGTTTCCACTTCTATCCTTGGTTCCTTCACAGTCTCATTTCTCTTAGGCATGGTCTACACTAGGAAATTAGGTTGGTATAATTACGTCGCTCAGGAGTATGAAAAATCCACCTCCCTGAATGGCACATTTAGTCTGACCTAACCCGCAGTGTAGACAGTGCTAGGTCAACAGGAAAATTCTCCCATCAACCTATCTGCCACGTCTTGGGGAGGTGGATTGCCTGTGGTGACAGGAGAACCCTCCCTTCAACGTAAGTAGTGTCTTCGCTGAAGTGCTGTAGCGTTGTAAGTGTAGACCCTATGTGCCTCCCTGTCTGTCACTTTTATTTTAAATTGGCTTGCTAATGTATAATCCTATAAAACCGGGGGAGTCTGTGCCTGAACAGAGTGGGTGCAAAAGGCTTCCGGTATGAATGGATAGCATTATGCACCCATTTTGCACGGGTGTAAAGGACTAGCAAAGGGCTAAGGCAGTGGAGACTCAGGCTATGTCTACACTACACACCTTACAGTGGCACAGCTGTACTGCAATAGCTGTGCCACTCTAAGGTCTCCTGTGTAGCCGCTCCCCTGCCGGCATAACTATATCATCCCCAAAGAGTGGCGTTAGCTATATTGGCAGGCGAGCTTCTACTCTTGACACAGTGCTGTCCACACCAGCTCTTTTGTTGGTGAAACTTACATTTGTCAGAGCGGTGTTTTTTTCACACCCCTGACTGACAAAAGTGCTAGTATAGACAAAGCCTAAGGCTCCCGGTGATTGCTTCTGGCCTCTGCGGACATAGCAGCAGGCCTTCAGTGGGCGTAAATCACCATAGCTTCATTGAAGTCAGTGGAGCTGTATTGACTTACACCAGCCGGAGATCTGGCCCACAGTGGCTCCAGCACTGTGACTCAGGGGGTGTTTACAGCCATACGTATGAAACGATCCCAAAATCAGCTGTGAAATTGGCCTGAGACACTGAAACGAGGTCTGCACACTAGGAAATATAAGCACCAAATAGCTAATAAAAATGCTTTCCAATCCTTGTGTTGAATAGGGATGCAGGGCAACATTTTAATTATCTGCCTTCTTGGACAAGGAGAAGCAGGTGAATGATTGTCAGACATATGGGCTGGGTTTAAATGGCAGACTGCAATGTTATTAATTATATCTTGGGGAGGGGCACAACATTGTACCAGACATTTAACTGGTTCTGCAGTGCACGTTACAGGGCTTTATCATGACCCAAAAACTAACTTAGGGTGGGGGTGGGCCTTCCCTGGTGTACCCCACAGTCTCAGTTCAGTTGTGAAACCTCTCCTCCCTTCCTCCCTCTTAAGGGGATGGAGTGACAGAAGGCACAATGCTGGGTGGGGGAAAACTCAGTCTGCAAAAACGTCAAGCTCCTTCCCCCTTATAAGCACACGGTCCACTTGTACAATCCTGGGTCTCATTTACCGCTGGGAGCTGGCAGTTTAGTCTTTACTCGCACTGAACACCAGCTGCCAGTTGCGAAGAGTCGGTAGTTTAACAGCAATATAGGAACCTCGAATCCTTTGTTTCTAACCCAACTGTGCCTCCAGAAGACTACAAGAAAGGTGAAAAAACTGACAGGACTACTTGCCAATTTGGTGGTTTGGGACAAAATTCCTTCCTGACCTCTTAAAACAGGCGATCGGTAAGATCCGCAGCATCATAAGTGGCAAAGCTGCTTCCATGGGACAGCTAACCAGAGGTAAGCTCTGGCTTAACTTACATAGGCAAGGACCCTGGGGAGGGTGCACAGCAGCCAAACAGCTGGCCCCATTTCCCTTTGCCCAACCAATGGCTAAGCAGAGAACTGAAGGGGAGGGTTGGGGGAGTGGAGGGGACAGCCCCTGCCTCCTCCATTCTGCTGCACATGTGTTTTGGATTCTCTCATTCGCTGCTGTCCAGTCAAAGTACCGCCCCTGCTACTCAGGGTTTATAACTCAGCCGTTAAAAATTTCCTTGGGCTGAAACTCAGCATAAAAGTTTTCATCTGAAAGTGATTATTTTAAAGAAAGATGGGTCCAAATTCTGCTCTGAGTTACATCAGTATAAATTCAGATTAACTCCTTTGCATTGGAGTTATTCCAATTTTATACTGGTACAAAGGAGAGCAGAATCAAGCCCATTGCTAGTGGAATCATTAAGAATAAAATGCTGCTCTGATGCCTTTTTGCTGTGTTGGACAGAGCAGCCTAGGGAACACGTGGTGAGATGCACACGGCTATTCCTGTGAAAAGGAGCATTGCATCCCCTTGATTGGCGCATGCTGCATACACAAGTGAGGCTGGAGAAATGGCTCTGACCTTTGAGTAGCGCACAGCTACTTTGAGGTGGTGGAGTGCCATTGGCTGCAGTAGCTCATTCTCCTCACCCTCCTTGGTAGCTCTTCAGATCACTGAGGGCTTGATTCACTGCTGCCTTTGCAGTCATTTGCACCTGGGAAAAGCAAGAGTGAGGTGTTACCGCATAGGAGTAGCAGTGTTTTGCACTCACTTTGCCCGGGGTAAATGACTACAGAAGGTGTAAGGCAAGGGAGAATCAGGCCCCTTCTTTCTCTGTCTCCTCTCTCCAAAGGGCCCTGAACAACACATGATTTGTTCAAAAGTTAAAAATGTAAAGGAATAAAACTGGTGACAGTATCAGTATGATTCATTATGACAGCCTGGTTATTGATTTGTAATTACCCTGATTCAGAGTAGTCTCTAGATCTGATCTCATGAGGTGTGGTGAGCATCCTCCTAGCCCACTGACTTGGGTGGCAGTGGGAGTCCAGGATGTTAGCAGCTCATGAGATCAGTCCAGAGCTGCATGTGAAAATGGAATATATCATCAGCCTACCTTTGTTCAGGCTCACTTGCCTTCCCTGGTACGTTTACAAAGTGATTGCCATGAGTACTATCCTCTATTGTCAGAGATCACCAGGGTTAGCCAAGTTGTCCTTAAATACAGCATTCACACAGGTTAAGCATGTATAAAGCTTACATTTTTTCAAGAGGTAAATATTTATTTTACTGCTAGAAGCTGGAGCCTTTACTATGTAAAATTTGCTGCTTGGTTCTTTTGCCCTCTTTGTTCTGTAGCAAACAATGGTTAACCAGACACACTGGAAATAATGGTCAAGTTTCAAATAGCTTCAGTATTTGCTTTCTTTGTCCCCAGTATACTAGATTTACAAAAACACCTCAGTATCTCCTTGAATAGAATGGGGGAACATTAAATTGAAAATTCAGTGAAGGGGGGAATTTTTCATGTAAATAATACATGTCAGAAGAGGGATGATGACTTCATTGGCGACCTTTATTTCCAATTAGATGAGGTAATAATACATTAGATAATCTATGTTATATTGTGTATTTTATAATTCAGAATTCTGTTAGTGCTGAGGAGAAAATGGTGTGTGTGTGTATAATTACACAATATATATGTAATCTGTTTTTTTTTTTAAGTGATTTTTGCTAAGGATATTACAGGAATTTTATTTAATAGAGAAACGTGCCTCTGATACACTGTATGTTAAGTTAAATTACAGCTACACTTAGTGAAGTACATATGAATGTCTTTGTTACAGAGATACTCTCAACATGAATTTTGTTCATTGATTTAAAAAAAAATCTAGTTTTTGAAAGAGCGTTCTTTAAACACAGTTTTAATGTTACTTTTAAAAGAACTTTTGAAATACAAGAGCTAGGTTTTTCTGTGCCCTTGTTCATTTAGTGTCTTTCTTATAAGTGTCTTTTCATCAGGAGAGAAACTGACTGCCATATAGGAGAGTGAAACCGACTATACACAAAATGCTGTCAAATGCAAAGAATAGAAAAACTGGGGGAAAATGGGAGGAGGGGAGATTATTTTTGCTAACTTCTTTCAGTGACAGTGTTTTATCTTATGCCTGGATTGTGCATTGTGATTTGCATGGGCACAGCAATGCACACATGGAGATCACAATGCAGGACAGAATTTTAAGTGTTACTTGTAGCTACAACAGGTTCAGCATTTTGAGACAGAAATGAGATTTTCAGGTTGATGGTGTACCTTTATAAACAGAGCTGTCTTCATGCTGATCAGTAACTCTTGTCAGTACTTTTAATCAAAACAGCAAACAATAGAGCAGTGTGTCACCTCACATGTTAAGACCTGTATCCCCATTAGCATGACTGACTCTATCATGGAAAAGCTTGTACTGTTGTAATTTCTAGCCTAGATCACTAGGTGTTGCTCTAGGGACTGCCTGCAATGCTTAGCTTTGAGAGAGCTAAAGTGTAGGACTTAAGAAAAAGCTGTTTATAAAGTACTGTCTTCTTTTCTACCTTTGTTTTAGGACTCGCTACATTCCTTAATGGCAACATTAAGTTCCTCTAATCCTTTCTTCGTTCGATGTATCAAGCCAAATACGCAGAAGGTAAGATTTAAAACTATCTGTCTGAGTTGCTTTTCCAAGTATGTAAGGCCCAATGCTCCATATCTTGTATGGTCATTTACACCTATGCAAATCAGAATAGTAGCATTTTGGACTCACTTTCACAGGTACAACTGACTCCAAAGAATGGTGGCAGGTTCTGGAGAAGTCTCCAGACTTCTGCAGCTCTCGCATCTGGGTTTTTTCGTAGCAAACTATTTCACATGCACTGTACGCATCTAGAATAATCATTACCACAGTGAAATCTGTTTTAAGTGACTACCCAAAGATCTGACAAAAATCACTTACCTCACCATGTTGGTCTTCTAATAAAGGTGGAGCAGAACTGTACTCAATACATTTGGGGATTTTACAGTAACAGTCTCTTACAGCAGGAAATTTCCAAATAAAGTTGGTCACTTGTACGGGTTTCACTGTGCTACTGCTGTTCTGCTTACTACAATTTAATTTTTTAAAAATACTGTTTATTTCCTTTAATGACTTGCAATCCAGTAATTTGGGGGGTTTGCTTTACTGTATTTTCTTTATCATATGCCACTTAACCTTTCAGTTTCTGTAAAATATCAGGTGAAGTCATGTTTGTTCTTATGTTGTAGTTCTGAGACACTTAAGTACTTAAAACAGAAAAAAATGTTTCAAAGAGATTAATATTCACTGTACCAAGTTGCCAGGCAAGCAAGGGAATGTGGGGCCCTCTAGGAAATCAAAAAGTTTGAGATCTAGGAGTAACTTAGTCTAATGATGCTACCCTGATCCTAAAATGTCATAGTCGTCCTTTTTATTTGCCCATCATGGTGTGATGTCTAATGTTGAAATTGCAACAAACAAAGACATTAACAAACGTTAAGCTTTCACAGTATAGTCTGCAGACTATAGCTAGAAATACACTATTTTGTGACACAACCCTGGTGTCTGATTTATCAGGACTGTAAAACATGAAGGAAGTTGGCTGGATTCCACTGAAGATTTTATGGCTGTCTGTCCCCAGAGCTTTAAAATGTGTTAGCTGCTAACTTTGCCTTCAAGTTTTCTTTATAAGGGGAAAACTTTAACCTAGGCTGTGGGGTTTCAAATGATGTGTCTGTGATGCTGCCCATGCAATATCTGGGCATTGTGGGGAAATGGCCTGATGCTGGCTCTGAGTGCATCTCGAGACCAACCGTTCTCAGCCTTGGGACCTCTAGGGTGCTAAGGCCAAAATCTAAACATAAAAATCCCCCAGCTTGGTACGTAGCTCGTGGCTAGGACCAGTGAGGGCCCACTTAGTCGAGGGCCCACTTAGTCAAGTCACAGCGCTGCTCATGGAGGGATTCATGCACCTGAGAAGACTATTCCCCCTCTTGCTGCAAGGACCCACAAAGCCCTGATCAAGCCCCTCTTCTACTGCCACTTGGGAATAACAGGAGCCCTTTTGTATCTTCTTGCAACCAGTAGCCCCGAGCAAGCCCCGCCCAACAGCAGCAAAACTGCAAGGACCACAGATGGATTATGCAAGGATCAGTCTCATTGCATTATGTTGCTTGCATCACTTGTGCGTGATCCTTGCATTTTGCCAGCATGGCGCTTTCAACTCTTAATGCTGTTGCCACTAGGGAAGAAAGCACAAACACTCTTGTCTCCAGCTCCCGCTGGGGAGCCAGAGAGTCCTCAGCCGCCCCCTTCCTTGCCCCTTGCTACCACTGTATGGGAACAACAGGGCCATGTGTAGCCCTCCCTCCTCAGCCTGCCAGTGACAGAGGTTAGGTGAGATGAGGAATACATTAGGGGGAAAGAGTGAGAATAAGGAGAGTGGGAGCTCACTGAGTACCACCTCCAAAGTCAGTAGTTTTTCCTCCCATCCTGAATCATCTTAAAGGCCCCACCCACTACTCTGAACCCCCCAGTACCTCCCATCCAGCACCCCATTACTTCCCACCTGGTCCTCTCCACCCAGCATTCTTACCCTAGCCTGCCCAAGTTTAGTAAAATATGCTGCCATCCTAATGTTTGCAAACATTAATTAAAAATCCTTTCAAAATTAGCAACTGCGAAGGAGTCTGGGCCATTGCTATAAAGAATCCTGGAACCGAAGCTGCAGCAAGAGTCTATGGCTAGTTGTGGGATAATGTGTGGGAACAGACTGGGAACTCCTTTCCTAGATAGTCGCTTTCAATGTGTTAATAAACTGTCAGCAAAATCTTGTTCACAAAGAGTTTATTCCCTAGTTTTCTTCTTGCTTTGCTGTGATCATAAATTTAAGTTAAATCAATGTAAGATCACTTTGCTGGAAAAAAAGTCCTATTTGAAGAACTAGATTGATGGCTTAGTTATTAAGAAAGGAGTAAAAAATGTTCTAACCAGCAGCGCCAATTCATACAAGATTTCATGGAAAAGAGGAGAGGCAGGCAAGCAATAATTTCTGACAATGGCAATTTCCATTCAGCTTACGGTTCAAAAATCAATGTCAGGAAATTACTGTTTTTAAATTTAACCCATTGTGCACTGGCTTTTTCTCCTCCTGTGTCTCAATAAAATCACTTATATTTATTCATCTTTTTATTTCTGTACTATTATTTTTGTGAATGAGCGTAAAATTGTGTAGGCTGAATGTAAGGTACTTTTTTTTTAGAAAAGGAAGTTGATTAATATGTCACTATAAAGCAGGACTTTTATTATTTAGAGTTCCTGAGATTGCAAACCTCAAAATGATATGAGTTGTTCTGGTCTTATTTTCCCTCGGGTTTACTTTGGATTTAGTGGGGCACACATCCGTGGAGTTTAGCAACATTGGGCCTGTCACTTACAGTGGTTGTACACCAGTGTAACTGCAGTGAAGTCACTGGAGTGGGTCCTCATTTAAACTGTTGTAAGATCAGGATCAGGTCCACTTACCCCAGGGTTACATCTGGTTAACTCAATTGAATTCAGTGGATTTACACCTCGATTGACATTTTTTAAATAGGAGCTTTCCAAAGACAACCACTCCCTGAAAACTGCTTGTAACCTATTGTTTAACTTCTTCAGGTTCGGGTCCTTTGTAATTGGTACTGTCAGGTGATTTTCCTTTGCCAAAAAAAAAAAAAAAAAATACTGCATGATTTATATTGGCTGGGAAAGGTGTGTCCGTTTGTGTAACTCCGAGACAGCTTGGCTAAAAGAAAATGTAGCTTTGTGTTTGCATTACTGAGGAATTGATGTCATGTATGTGAGTCAGACTGCAGGTTCTGATAGGTAGACTTGACTGCGTGAGCTATTTAGATTAGCTGCTAACACAGAGAAAAAAGGGTTGGAAGAACAAGAACTTAGTGACTGTACCTGTCCTTGTCATTTATTGTTTCTGCTCCTACTCTTTACTCTAGGAAAGCAAATAAAGAAGTAACAGGGATCTGGAATGCTAGAATTTAACCTTTTAAATAATGATGGTATTTAGCATATGTTGCTTGCATCCGACGAAGTGGGTATTCACCCACGAAAGCTTATGCTTCAATACGTCTGTTAGTCTATAAGGTGCCACAGGATCCTTTGTCGCTTCTACAGATCCAGACTAACCCGGCTACCCCTCTGATACTTTAGCATATGTGGAGTTTGTAAAGTAATGAATGGTATAAAAGGAGACATAGCTACTTTTGCTGCCTTTTGAAACAATACTGCCTCATGGAAAGAGGCACAGGAGAGAATCAGAGAGGCGATGATAAAAAAAAGGAGAGAAACCTTCCTAAACTACTTGTTGCCCTTTTGATTTAGTACACACAAGTTACATCCATTAGTAAGAAAGTCCATAATATTTCCAGAGGGCAATAGATATAGGAGCTTCAGTATTGTAAACACGTATTTGGACTCCTTAGTAAAAGAGATCAGACAGATGGAAGATAAAACTCAAAACTTTGAAAAGCAGAAAATTACAATGGCAATACTCCACGTTCTGTGCATACATCAAAGTTTGTTAATAGTGGACAAGAGATTTGATAATTTGTAACAATTATTGAAGTTGTAATTGATTAAGAAGTTGATTTTTATCATATGTTACAGAAGCAAGCAAGAACAATCCACCAAATGCAGCAAACCACTAGGCATTTACATATCAGAGCAGAATCTGCCCTCATTAGAGCTACTCCCTAAAGGGAGCACACAGAGTGCATAACCTTTTGTCCTAAGGCATTTCAGCAAACAAGCCGTAGATAGAAGAATAAGAGTCCTGTTCATCTTTTTTGGGAGACCCCTAAACAATCAGTGCATCTGTTTTCACATTTTTCAGTCTGAGTTCTGCTCTAGGCATAGCATAGAAACTGCTCTATGCTGTGTGATTAATTAATACTTTCTGCTAATGAAGGGTCCTTCTCTCTCATTCTTGACCTCAATGCAACTTTGAGCACTGTGCATCCTTCCATCCTGCTGAACTTTATCCACAATGACTTAGGTGTCTCTTGGTTCCTCCTGTCGTGATTCCACTTTTAACTGCTCATGCACTGTATCTGATGGTGATTTATCCTCTGTACCAAGAGCCTTGCTCTAAAGAGTCCTAAAGTTTCATTCTTCCTCTTTTTCATCTTTCATCTTTCTACCTTTAAGCTCATCAACCACCATCTCAGTTGATAATGTTCACAGTTGTACATATCTTCCAATGCAATGCCTATAGCATGACTCCTTCCTATTAACTCCCTCTGTCTGTCTTCAGACTGATCCATGGAAATTTAGGTTATTGACTTTCTATGCTGAATGTCTCAGAGACTGAAGTTTGTCTCTTGGGCAGAAGGAGCACCCTCAAACTCAGGTCTATCTTCTCAGTCTCCTTTCCTAATTCAGACTTGCTACTTGTCCTTACTGTCTGTAACACTGGCATAATTCTTAACCCAGAACTTTCCTCCCCAATCCCCTGTGTCTGTCTAGCATGACCTCTGAAACATTGCCCACATCCGTCATTGTCTCAGCTTCCCCTCTGCTGGAATCCTCATCCATTCCTTCATCTCTTCTTACCTTGACTATTGTAACTGGCTTCCCCAAGTCACAGCTCTTCAGACTGCTGCATGTGCAGAATGGTGCTGCGTGTCTTCTCACATGTACAAAGAAGCATGGTCACATCACCTTCATCCTCAAAAAACCCCATTAGTTACCTAAGGATCTTGTTCTAAATCACCCAGCTTGGGTGAAATCCCCCTGGGCACAGTGAACTAGCTTACAGGCTGTGGCATATTAATTTTTAAACTGGGTTTCAAACTGACCTCTAAAATTACCTGTTTGCTTTAGTAGCCACGTTTGATTAGGCTTCTAAACAGCTACAACTGCTGCCACAAATAATTGGGCCTACTACTGAGTGCATTTATTTGTGGGTGCAATATTGCATCTGCAATACCTGAGGATGTCTGGGAAAATTTAAATCTAAATGTCCAAATAGAAGTGCAGCTCAAAAATCCAGTCCCAATGAGCAACAAAAGATTTATCTGTCTGTGTGTGAATCTAAAGGAATAGGGTTCTGTGGCAGACTTGGAGCAGCAGCGTAATAAACTAAGAATACTGATATGTAATAATTCTGTGAATACAATATGTGACCTAGTCAGTGAAGAGAGGTTACTCTATAGTTATATTGTATTATTAGACTACCCTGAGTGAATTTATTGATCTAGCTTAATAGGGGGACTGTTGGAGAAACAATGACTCCCAGATAACAAAACTCCAACGTTTACTTGAAAGTCAGTGGGGAAAACCATTAGCTTCGAAGATCCTACATCCTGTGTCCAGCAAAGTTGCAAACCTTGGTTTGTCAGTGCTGGGAGTTAACAGATCAGAGGCTATAAACAGTTTAAAAGTGACTGGTTCTCAGAGCAGGGGGATGATTCAAAAGACGGAGCATCTTTTAAAGACACTCTCCCTAAAGGACACAGGAGTAAACTGGTTTGTGAATTAAAGGGGATAGATTATGCCACCCACCTCTTTAAAAGGTCTCAGGATAAGGGGGTATTATAGGAAGCTTAGACCTACCAGAGTCCCCATGTAGAAGATGGACAGACACCTGGTAAGCTAGACCGTTTTAATATTTTAAAATCTCTTTCTCTTTGGTGCGTTTGTTCTCAATAAATAATAATGTGCTTTAACAATGCTGTTTGGTTACTGTTTGGTCACTGCTCCTGGAGAAACATAACACAGGCACTGAATAGGTTAGGCATGCTGAGGTAATCACAATTAATACCAGGGGACTGCAAACCAAGGCCAGGTCTGAGAGTGGGAGGATTGTGTGATTCCATCCTGAGTAGGGTGACCAGATGTCCCGATTTTATAGGAACAGTCCCGATTTTGGGGTCTTTTTCTTATATAGGCTCCTATTACACCCCCGTCCTCATTTTTCACATTTGCTGTCTGATCATCCTAACCCTGAGAGAGGTGACAGCTTAAGACCTGAGAGAGGGGCACTTGAAGAAGACCAGGAGGGGTCAGAGCTGCAGTTTGGCCGGGAACTGTGACAGGCTCATTATTCATCCTGTTGTTCTCATTCCTGTTTAAATTAAACCAAGAATATCATCTGGATTTGAAAACAAAACCAGTTTGGCCACTGAATGGACGTATGTTCTGGTAAGGGGAACCAAACCTGAATGTAGCCTCATGGTCCACATATGTTGTATAGCAGCTCCAAAACATACTCATCTTTTCATGAGTGTGTGTTACCTGGATGGATCTTCACTTCACTCTGGAGACCTTTGAAGTCCTTCAAGAGAACGGATGTTCTGATGATATTGTTGCTCATAACAGATACCAAACACCTGGACAGTTCTGTCCTTACGCTAGAAGAACCACAATTAATGTTGGTCTGGGTAAAACGTCACAATAGCTGGGTAAGCTGACTTCCTTGAAGGATAAGTCAACAGTTTCCCTAAAAATACAACCAATGCACCCAGCCATATATCCTTTGGCACAAACACATCAACCACTTATTGAGCTATTTATTCTTTATAAATCACCCACTTACTCAAGGCTTTATTGTTCTTAGGAAAGCCACTGTTAGGCGTGGCATCCTGTCCAGCTGACATGCTGCTGAATTCAGCTACCTTCATTTTCAGACCTTGAATTTTGCAGAATTTTATTGTTTCAAAATCAAGTCCTGTGAAGCGTGTCCGTCTGTACCTTCTCCTGACCCACTGCTCAAGTAACAGGGCTGGGCCCTGAAGAACTCCTTTGGGGAGAGGAGGTAAGGGACCCTTCTTCTTAGCTGTGGAGCAGCAACAGTACAGTTCTGAAGCTACTGTTGCAGTCCCTATTGTGTAGGACCTGATGATGCATCCAGTGGCATGTGTGCTGCACAGGTGGTGCCGAGGGTTTGTCTGTCTGTCCATACCTCTGAATATAGCTGCCTTGAGATGTTGAAATAATTCAGCCTTTTCCCCAGAACGTGCCGGAAGTTGGCTAACTGCCAACTGCAATTTATTGTGTGGAGAATTCAGCTTTCTTGAACCAATGTTCATTAAGATGGGTTGCCTTATTAGTAGCAGAGAGCTTTATTGTTGTGTACTATTTGAAAATGCCCTGTAGCCATTGGAATACATTTTGATATTTGGTTATTAAGTCTTCTGATAATTTTATCACTGTCTTTTATGTGTGTGAAGTGCATTTGGGCAATCACACATGCAGCTCATGTGTGGGGAATGTTTGCCTTTATAAACATCAAGCCAATTTTTTTTTCTTGTGTGTGTGCTATATCAGTTATGTGTGCATGTTCTTGCAGGTGTATGGATTAAAAAATTGTACTTTTGAAAAGCTGTTCTCCAACCTAAGCCCCCTTCCCCCCAAACCACCCCCAGATCTCTAGATAGAAATTCAAATCCTGTTTACCATGTCGTCATGGTGACGGAACCAAGAAGATATGCATGGCCCATGATAAATAGCTATCGTTAATGCTCCAGAAGCAGAACAGGAGAGCAGAGTATGTATTCTAGGAAAAACTTTTAAAGCTTCTAAGTCCCTGGTTATTCTATGTCCCTGTTGCATTTTGCACAGTTTTTCTCTGAAGGTCTAGGAATCCATTGGCTTTGAAACATATTTACATTCTTGATATTCATAAGGTGAGATTAGCCCTCGTATACTGTTGGTCAGGGAGTATCTTCAGTGATTACTGTTGAGCCAACCCTTGCTAGGCGTGACTTCCTGTTGAGTAGCAGCAGGAATGAATTAAACAAGCTCAGCCAAAGATATCACATGAATGACTTGAAATACCAGCAAGCTGAAGAAAGCACTGTTTTGTGTGTCTCAGTGGTCAGTGTGTGCGTGCGTAGCTGCAACAACTAAAGATGCAGCCTTTCACAATGGACAAAAACTGAAGGGGGGGGAAGCCTCAAAGGTAGGGGGGTTTGTTTCAGCTGAGGTTTTAAAAAGTTTTCATGTTGTGTGCTGGAGCCTCAGTGGACTTGTAGAGGGAGAACGCGTAGGTGATTCAAGTTTGCTGTTGCAGACTATATTGGAAATGTTTCTAGCCTTGCCATTTCTTTTGAAGAGGGTAAGTGCTGACTCAGTTTATAAATAACTAATCTAATCATATTTGTTAATGCCAAGGAAGCAGTATATCCACACAGACTGCTTTGGCAAGGATATTCCCTTTATGACTGAAAGGGCTGATTGGTTTAAAAAAAAAAAAGAAGCAGAAAATAAATGAGCACATAGTTTTAAATTGAGCTGCGTATGTGTAAAAGGGTAGAGAAGGTGGTGCTGCATTGATGCTTTGTGTTTTTTACAGAAATATCCTTTCTCCTATCAAGCCAGTTCATTAAATAGTTATAGCTAAAAGCAGATATGCACCTCATTAAGCGTCAGCAGTTTTGGAACAAATTGTCCTGCTTGTACATTAGAATATAAAGCATGTCTGTATCTTTGCATTGATTGCATTATGGCCCACAAGAAAGCCAGAGGGTGAAATGGAAAGTATTAAAGTAGAATGAGTTGCTTGCTGCATGAGTCTGTTTTATGCAAGCACCCACAAGTCTAAATGAATTTTGCAGTCTTACTGGAGAAACCTGATGGGGCACATTTGTTGAAATGATGATTCTTTCTTCACTGGAGCAGAGGCAAAGCAATTTGCATGAAAGAGAATGTGGAGTAGTAACAAAGAGGCAATATTCTAACACCTCTACATTTGACCCTGCCTTTTTAGTGGAGTTTATTTTTTAACTTTTAACAGGTGTAAAAGTGGTGCTGCTTTGTGGGCCAGATTCTACTGAGTGCTGAGCACCCTCACTCTGGCTACAGGGGGAGATGAGGGAGCTCAGCATCTGGCAGGATCAGACCCTTTAGATAGGAAAGCAAGAAGGTAATGATTGTACATTCAGCCTGAAGAAAATCTTAAGGGAGAAAACGATGATAATACATTTTTGTAAACCGATTTTAAAGTATATAGGCTTGATCTTGCACCAATTAACTCAGTCAGTGTTTTACCATGGTCTTCAATAGGAGCAAGCTTACATTCCCATTACAGATCTGGTGTGTGATGAACTGCATATGAAGCTGGGAAGCAGGAGACTTCTAACTTGTAATCCTTGTTCTACCACTGACATTCCATATGGTCTGGGCAAGGAGCTGCGCCTGTTTTCCCCCATTTGTAGTTATACAGTACTTGCTTATCTACCTCACTGGGGTGTCGTGAAAATGTGTCAATGCTTGAACAGTGCTTTGCTAATATAAAATGCTAAGTGGTGTATTGTTAGGTAGAGCATCATATATGTTTAGTACATTTCTTTTACTTGAAATGGTTAGTAACATATGACTAGATATTTTGGGGTTTATATATACAGTATATATAATAAGCAAAATAGTTTTTCATTTTGCATTTGCTTTGTCATAAATTTATAGTTAAGGGCCTTGTACCTGGCCACCTTGCAACAAGTGAAGCAAAATAAATAATTATAACAATGGTAATTTAGATTTTTTTCCTGTACAGCTAGGTCACACAAAGTATTTATTTAATAATTACAATATCGCCAAGCCTGAGTGCTTAAAAATCATGAGTCCGGCCCCCAACAACATGAGTTTGGTGTAAAAGTCAGGAGAGTTTCCCCCCCCCCCCAAAAAATCTCTTTTGGTTTCTGTCTATATCTGTCTTTTCATTTTTGAGACTTTATGGTGCACTTCGGTCACATTTTAAAGCTTTTTCTCTTCATCTGTGAGCCTAGAAACCTACTTTCCTTTCTACTTTTTGCACTGGAAGCTGAGTTCCTCGGATAATCACAGGATTCCATAAGCAAGCTAGGACTTTAAGAAGAACACCAATTACTGTGATAAAATCACAAGGATTGGCAACACTTCAGTTATTTTACATTCACCTAATAATGTAGTCTAACTCAAGAACATCTTTGGGAATACTTCTTGGTATCTCTGGGAGTGTCTTAAAGCATGTTTTTGTTACCTTTATACTGTCTGTTTCCCTTTCTCCAAAGTTTCTGCGGAGTGATTTGCAGGCCTAAAAAGCATGAACATTTCCTCCAACACTAGGCTACTTTAAAGACTGAATATTTGAGATACAGTGGGTCAGTTTCTCATTTCTGTTATACCAAACAGAATTTACTAGGTGTAAATCCCTAGTTTTTCTCTTGAAGTCAGTAGAGCTGTACCTATGTGACTAATCAGAATCTGGCAGAATACTTTTTGCCCAAAATATGTTTGAGTTCATCTATGCTAAGGCATCTCTTTCAGGTTATAGCTTTATATAGCAGTTCAGCAGATTTTGGCACCAGGAAGTACTGACCGGATAAGAAAGTAATAATGCAGAACTCTTTAGGGTCACATGGCTATGTCAGCCACCTGAATTTTGTTATCCAGTCCAATGATGTAATAAATGTTTTATTCTTGTCTTTGGGGCTGTGAAGTTACTGGTTTTGCTGCATGCAAGCCAAGCAAAACTTCTCCCTATGGGAATGACTCAGGGCACCAAGAAATTCCTATATGTTTATTATACCCATGGATTGTCAAATACACCTTTGAGTATTATATCCCACTGTGCTTCACTTGGTTAGCCCATAGGGCAAGTTTACCCTAAATTACACCCAGCATCATGTTATCTATTCCTCTTTTCTACGTACTATTATTAGTGATCTCTCAGATAACACCCACAAAAACTATCTATGTGTAGCGTACTTGTGTGAATAAACAATGGATTTTTAATGGCATTTTTGAAAGTGCACTCTATAGACCAAAATATTTTACATTAAGAAGCAAGGAGCAAATAATCACTTTTTAATACATTTGACTGTCATTTGGAAATCTCAGTGCCTACAACTTTCTGTAGTAAAATAGATAATGTACAGATTGAAAGAACTCCTTCGCTTTCAGAGAGCCACTGATAATTGCCAAATCCTGTGTGGGATCAGCTTTCTCAAATGAATGGCTGCCCCAGATTCAGTTTGAAAGGGTAGAATACCAATGCAAAATGTGCCAGCCACATCATTTGTGCTTATTTCAGCTACAAGAAATACTGCCCAGGCTCAAAACTACAGTATCATGAACTTTAAGCAGTCTTTCAAAGGAAGTAATAGTGGCTTTGTTAAAAGTGCTGAAGCAGATACGTCAAAAACGCTACATAGCTAATTCCAGACCATAATTCCCTTTAGCAAACAGAAATATGCTCTTGTAGAAAGCAGAATTTGCTTGAAACTTCTAATTCTGACTCAACCAAGGGCTACATTTTTATCACAGGGAAACCTATTAAGGGGGGTGGCACATACTTGCACAACACAAGGAATTTCCCTTGGGAAAGAATCGTAACTCAGGAAGTGAAAATTACCTCCTTGCTTCTAGTAGATAGTAATTTGCCGCTGGCTTACTATCAGTAAGGTCCCAATTCAGCAACATACTTAAGCACATGCAGAAGTGTCACTGACTTCTGTGGGGCTTAAGCACATGCTTCAAAATTAATCCTGCGCTCAAGCATTTTACCCACCTTGCACTTGCTCAGCTGTGCTGGCAAGTGAGTAGAGTGGGTAAAGCCAACGCACTACCTGCTGTGAGGAGAGGAGGCAGGCATGTTGTCCTGCTTACTCTTGCACTCCACATCCAAGATCCATGTAATCTGCGTAGAGATGCAAGACAGGTTTTTACTATCCCTCACTCCACCGATATATGGTCCAAATTGCCGTCCAGCCCCAAGAGAACCCATTTCAGCATGTCAGTAATCAAAATTCACATAGATGGCTAATGATAAAACGAAGAGTCTAATATTGAATCCTGCTGTAGGTCCCATGAACAGAAGTTCTAGAGGTGCAACAGAGCAAACCTACTTAGAAAGAACAAGGGGCCAAATTCTGATTTGTCACATTGCAGTAAGATTGCAAAACGTAAGTAAGAGCAAAATCTGGGCTCACAGGTTTGTCTTTTAAAACAAATTATTAAAGGGAGTAGATCTATACCTTCATACAACTAAGAAGGACTGAACTCAGTGTTAAGATAAGTCAAGATCAAAAGGACTATGGGTCACAAACTCTATGGGAGTCAATTGCCAGAGCTCCATTGACGTGAACAGTTATGTCAATTTAAAGTCACAGAGGATCTGACCCTACATAGGAAATTTTAAGTAATTTAGGGCCTGATCCAATGCGTATTGAAGTCAGTGGGAATCTTTCCATTGACTTCTGGGAGCACTGGATCAGGCTAATAATGAGGAGTTGACTTGCTGTGTGCTTATCGCCGACTTGAGAACAGACTAGGAATCTGGACAGACAAGTAATCTATGCAGTTTTGTCTAGAGAATTGTATAGTAATATTCAGTAGTTTCAATTAAAAAGTCAGCATTTACCAACAGTTATCCTGCTGCAGTATCTGATATCACAATACTTTCCTACATTACAATAAGAAATTCTGGTGCCGTCACAAATGCTGTATTGTGGTAATTATTGTGGTAGATGGTTACCACTCTAGTTCATCTGTGTCAAATTGTGAATACCACAATCTGCTGGGCAGATGAAATTAAGTTACTGTTGCTCTAGAAATGGTATTGATAAGGGTTACCAGCAAGGGTTATCAGCAAGACCTGAATTTCTAATATAAAAACAAGTAGGAAAACAAGACCAGTGTGTGAGAGTAAATTCTGAAGAGAACAGCAAAGAGAAATGCAACAAGACCAACTGAGATTGTCTTTAAATATATGACCTCAGAGTCACTAATTACAGAAAAAGACTGTTTAGGCCTGAGACAAAATTAGTTGGAAGGTCTTTACACATAGAGTAGCTAATATATTGATTATATTGGATAAAGCTGGATCATCTTCCAAGAGCATGGCATGAAGCTTTTGTAATTAGCCAGGAGACAAAATGAAACATTTCAGTGCTGATATAAAGGGTCAATGCAGTTTTTTATAAGCTGAGTTTCTAAGCTTGGAGCTAGAAAGGCCATTTAAAATATTTAATAGATCCTATTAGGCTGGCCACAATTGGTTATCTTAAAGATAGCTGGCAGTCACACTCTGGGAGCCCTCATAATGACACCATTGGACTCCCTGACTATAAGTTGACTGGACTTCTTGAGTATAAATTGGGCCCTCTGTTCCATGTTAAGGCAAGCAAGCAGCATTACTTGAATCTCCAGGCAAGGGGAAACTGGAGCATTCAGCCACCATCAGAGTTGAGGGAGGCTGGTGTCATGGGACTCTGATCTGAATCACAATTAGTCTCTATGAGTGTCGGGTCAGAGAGTCTTTGCAGCCAGCACCCACGGAGTCAGGAATTTGGAATGAATAGAACCCTATGAATTTACCAAGGGATGGGAATAATCTGGCCTTTGAATGCTGCCTGACCTTTGGTTTCCTAGCAACATAAAGCTGGTCAGTGGAATATTTTGTGGGTGCTCCTAATTTACACATATCAACTATTAGCTGTCATCTAAGCCTGGCTAATTTCCCTTTATGACTTTCAGAAAACTACCCTAATACATGAAGAAGCAAAAGGGAAGGCTCCTAGGAGGAAGCGTTTTTTAATTGGCATTTTCTTCCTCCAGAGTAAGAATTACCAAGAACATTAACCTGCTTGAGAAAACACGGAGAAACAAGCCTGCTTATTACAGTTGGCTTGTTGCAGAAATTTTTTTCCTGATCTATGAATATAATATTGAAGTAAACTCTTTATGGGAACTTATTATATCAGAGACAGAAAAGTAATTCATTTCCTAGTAGTTAAAGAAAAAGAACAGTGATCAAATATTATGTTTTTAGTGCTACCAACTCCCACAATTTTATCATGAGTCATTCACTAATTGATGTTTTTCTAAAATCCCCAGCTGCTGGCGTCCTGAGAATATATGAGAATCTCAAGTTTTCATTTTTTTGAAAAGGCACTTTCTAGCACTTACAATTGGGAGAAAAGCATGAAAATGAGACCTTGGTACACCCTAATGTCTCAAAAATCCAGAAACAATTAAAAAGAACCGTATCTTTATTGTTCTTAAATCTCATGGTTTTTAAGTCAGTCTCACGATTTTCTGAGGCCTGAATCATGATTTTTTTAAACATTTGGGGTTGGCAGTGCTGTTTTTTCCATCATCTGATGGCTGTGAAATAGTTTAAGTGAAGCCAGTTGATGCTCTCTGTCTGCATCCTAGTGGACAGGTGTCCATATCACAGTTGGCACCCTTCCTAGCATTGTCAAATATGGGCATAGAGAAGAGACTGTTCGCCCAGGTTGGGGATGAGCGTCAGGATTGAGGCACATTGGTGGCACAGTGCACACTTTGCTAGTGCCTGTTCTCTACATGTTCTGTGGATAACTTAAGAAATTCAATCGTTGTGGCTGTCTATCCAGCACCTGAGGTCAAATAAGAGCACAGAACCAAGTTCCCTTTAAATAAGTAAAGGTTGTTGTAGTTTTTCATAGATCATAAAGCTAGAAAGGGACCACTGTGATCAGCTAGTCTGGTCTCCTGTAGAGCTACCGGTCATAGGACTACCCTGAATTAATTCCTGTTTGGACTTGAGCATATCTTTTTAGAGAAGGGAAAAAAATGAAATCTTGATTTTTAAAATTACCAGTGATGGAAAATCCACCACAACTCTTGGTAAATTATTCCAAAGGTTAATTACTCTCACTGTTAAAAATGTACACCTTATTTTTAGTTTTAATTTGTCTAGTTTCAGCTTCTAGACATTGGATCATTTTATACCTTTCTCTGTTAGATCAAAGAGCCCATTATTAAATATTTGTTCCCATAAAGGTACGTATAGAGTGTAATCACATTATCCCTTAACTTTCTCTTTGATAAGCTTAAATAGATTTTGCTCCTTGAATCTATCACTATCCGGCATGCTTTCTAATCCTTTAATCATTCTCGTGGCTCTTCTCTGAACCCTCTCCTATTTCTCGACATCCTTCTTGAATTATGGACACCAGAACTGGACACAGTATTCCAGCGGCAGTTGCACAAGTGAATTACTTTGTGAATTATGAAGAATGCTGAGTAGCCTCTGCAAGATAACGCTTCAGAATGGAAGCCCATCAAATCACCGATAGCATTCGGGCTTGCAATCCAAAAGGGCTAGATAGTAACTTTATAATCTGCCCTAAGCAAGGGGCGGCATGTTGCTGCAATGCTCCAGGAGCAGACCAGAGAATAAATTGTGACTTACAGTAACAATTCGTCCCATGCACTCTCCCCTGGCTCTGGGAAGGGAGTTTCCTTTTTTTGTGTGGAGCAGTGTATTGCCCACTTAGACATCCAGCTACTCTGGCTGGTGAGAAGGAAGGGTGGAGTCCCATCCCTTTTCTTTCTCCTCCCTGCCCACTTGCTCATGGTAGGGAGTATCAGGCAAGCAATCCCATGGCTCCTCCCCATGTCTGGAGTCACAGTCTGAGCAAGGAGGCCTCATTCCCCGTCCTCCCCTGCGTGCAGAGTAAGGGCTGTGACAATCTAGCCCAGTGTCATTTGTGTCATTGTGTTCAGGATATGCTGCTGTTGCCATAGTGGCAAAAGAGACACATATTAGCACCTGAGTGAGGACTAGCCACATGGACAGTTTCACATTTTAAAATGAAAATAAGAAAGAAAAACTTGTAGCACCTTAGAGACTAACAAATTTATTTCAGCATAAGCTTTCGTGGGTTAGTACCCACTTCATCGGATGCATGGAATGAAACATACAGTAGACAGATATTTATACAGTCAGAGAAACATGATAAGGTGGAGGTGCATAGACCAACCTTAAGAGGCTAATTAATTGAGAGGAACCATAACAGCAGGGGAAGAAAAACCTTTGAAGTGATAAACAAGATGGTCACACAGGTGTGAATGAGGATCGTTAACTTAAGGGAAATAGATTCAATTAACGTAATGGCCGAGCCATTCGAGGTCCTTATTTAATCCTGAGGTAATGCAATCTAGTTTGCATATCAATTCGAGTTCAACAGTTTCTCTTTGAAGTCTGCTTTTCGAGTTAATCTGTCGCAACACTGCTACCCTCAAGTCTGTCAGTGAGTGATTAGGGAGGTTGAAGTGTTCTCCTACTGGTTTTTGAATGTTATGATTCCTGATATCAGATTTATGTCCATTTATTCTTTTGCGTAGAGACTGTCCGGTTTGGCCAATGTACATGGCAGAGGGGCATTGCTGGCACATGATGGCATATATCACATTGGTAGATGTGCAGGTGAATGAGCCCCTGATGGTGTGGCGGATGTGATTAGGCCCTGTGATGGTATCACTTGAATCGATATGTGGACAGAGTTGGCATCGGGCTTTGTTGCAAGGATAGGTTCCTGGGTTAGTGTTTTTGTTGTATGGTGTGTGGTTGCTGGTGAGTATTTGCTTCAGGTTGGGGGGCTGTCTGTAAGCGAGGATTGGTCTGTCCTCCAAGATCTGTGAGAGTGAGGGATCATCTTTTAGGATAGGTTGTAGATCTTTGATGATGCGCTGGAGAGGTTTTAGTTGGGGGCTAAAGGTGACGGCTAGTGGTGTTCTGTTATTTTCTTTTTTGGGCCTGTCTTGTAGTAGGTGACTCCTGGGTACTCTTCTGGCTCTGTCAATCTGTTTTTTCACTTCAGCAGGTGGGTATTGTAGTTGTAAGAATGCTTGATAGAGATCTTGTAGGTGTTTGTCTCTGTCTGAGGGATTGGAGCAAATGCGGTTGTATCTTAGAGCTTGGCTGTAAACAATGGATCGTGTGGTGTGTCCAGGATGGAAGCTGGAAGCATGTAGGTAAGTATAGCGGTCAGTAGGTTTCCGGTATAGGGTGGTGTTTATGTGACCATCACTTATTAGCACAGTGGTGTCTAGGAAATGGACCGCTTGTGTGGACTGGTCTAGGCTGAGGTTGATGGTGGGATGGAAATTGTTGAAATCATGGTGGAATTCCTCAAGGGCTTCTTTTCCATGGGTCCAAATGATGAAGATATCATCAATGTAGCGCAAGTAGAGTAGGGGTGTTAGGTGACGAGAGCTGAGGAAGCGTTGTTCTAAGTCAGCCAGAAAAATGTTGGCATACTGTGGGGCCATACGGGTACCCATAGCAGTGCCACTGACTTGGAGGTATATATTGTCCCCAAATGTGAAATAGTTGTGGGTGAGGACAAAATCACAAAGTTCGGCCACCAGGTTAGCCGTGGTAGTATCGGGGATACTGTTCCTGACAGCTTGTAGTCCATCGTTGTGTGGAATGTTAGTGTAGAGGGCTTCTACATCCATAGTGGCCAGGATGGTGTTGTCTGGAAGATCACCGATGGATTGTAGTTTCCTCAGGAAGTCAGTGGTGTCGCGAAGATAGCTGGGAGTGCTGGTAGCATAGGGCCTGAGGAGAGAGTCTATATAGCCAGACAATCCTGCTGTTAGGGTGCCAATGCCTGAGATGATGGGGCGTCCAGGATTTCCAGGTTTATGGATCTTGGGTAGCAGATAGAATGCCCCTGGTCGGGGTTCTAGGCACGTGTCTGTACAAATTTGTTCTTGTGCTTTTCCAGGGAGTTTCTGGAGCAGATGGTGTAGTTTCTTTTGGTACTCCTCAGTGAGGTCAGAGGATAAAGGCCTGTAGAATGTGGAGTTACAGAGCTGCCTGACAGCTTCTTGTTCATATTCCAACTTATTCATGATGACGACAGCTCCTCCTTTGTCAGCCTTTTTGATTATGATGTTAGAGTTGTTCCTGAGGCTGTTGATGGCATTGTGTTCTGCACGGCTGAGGTTATGGGGCAAGTGATTTTGCTTTTCTACAATTTCAGCTCGAGCACGGCGACGGAAGCAGTCTATGTAGAAGTCCAATTTGTTGTTTCGACCTTCAGGAGGAGTCCACGCAGAATCCTTCCTTTTGTAGTTTTGGTAGGAAGGATTCTGTGGATTCACATTTTAAAGACCGCCGAGTAGTAGTAAGTACTACGCTGGCTAATAAAATGTTTCTGGGATCAGACTCTGTTACAACATTGACTATGCTTGCTGGTATAGATTGAACAAAACATGTTCTATCAGATCCATGATCCATCCCAGGTATTTACCAGTAGTAAAAAATATGATTTTGTAACATTTTTATTTCTGTGCCACACAGGCAAGAGTGAACTATGTTACAACCACCATATGTCAATGTTGTTTTGTTTTGTTTTTTAAATGTAGATGTGGACTTTTAAAGAAAACATATCTTAATATATACCAGTTGTAAACTGTTGAAAATGAATCCATAAGCCTGGATTTGTTTTGTTTTGTTTTTTAAATGTAGATGTGGACTTTTAAAGAAAACATGTCTTAATATATACCAGTTGTAAACTGTTGAAAATGAATCCATATGCCTGGATTTAAAAAATCAAATGTGGATGGGACTGCCATGGAAAATTAAAGTTTAAGTCAACGGGAGTTGTGCCATAGGTTTCTACAGGATCAGTATTTCACCCGGTGAAATTAGTTTGTATGCAGCCTGAAGAAGTGTGCATCTGCTAGTTTTAAGAGCAGCCATTATTCTATAAATGGAGTAGTATATGTTGCAGACATAGTTCTCTTGACCATTGTCATGAACAGTGATGACCCTGATTCTGGTCATCTTGACAGGGTGTTGCTAGGGAAGGACAGCTGTCTTTTAATTAGTATTTCACAGCATGTTTTTTCATGGTAAGTCTGTAACTAACAGCTTGCTTGATTTTTTTCAGGGGAACACTGCTGACCGATTACAATGTGGTGAGAAAGAGTGGCCAGATTGAGGTTTAGCCTGCAGGGATTGGAGCCTTTAATTAGGATGACTTTAGATAAAATGGCAACAGATTATTCACAGGTGGAGAGGAGGGTCTATAAAGATTTCCAGCTGGGGTCTGTGCTGTAAGCTGCACCTTCTGTCAGTTTTACCAAGACTATATCAGTCAAGACTGTTCCAAATCTCGAATCCCCTTTCTTCAGATGCTCTTAATTGTGTGCGTCTCACATGGGTGGAGACCGTCTCCATTTTGGGACGAACCCCTGTGAACCTCACTGTTGATTTCAATAGGCTCTTTGAAATAACATTCAAGCAGTAAGGCCCCAATTCAGCAAAACACTTAAGCACATGCTTCATTGTAAGCATGTAGGCAGAATCGGTGCCTAAGAAATTACGGGGGCTGAATATTTTTAGGAGACAGCATGTCTTGGGATTTATTTGTCACCAGGGTGAAGGCACAGTTGACTAAATTCTGCCCTTGTACCTCTGTGGACCCCCATTGTAATTGAGGGTATAATTTGGCCCATTTCAACCCAAGAAAGTGATAATTGCCCTGAAATGTAACACTTCAGTGCTACTGTCTTAATTACATTGAGTTTTAAATAATAGCCAAGGGGAGAGTCTAAGATTCTGTGAATTGATTGGTCATTGTTGACATTAGTATGAGATTACAGCCATTTAGAAGGATCCTTCCCCCCACCCCAAATTTGTAAAGCCACTTCTAAATCATATCTTTTCCATAAAAACTATTATAAGCGCTGTGGGGCAGGCACTGTTGCTGTTGTATGTGTGTGCAATATTTAGCACAATGGGGCCTTGGCCTGGGTGCTACTGCAATACAAATGTAATAGTAATAAAACTGCTCAATAGCTACAGCAACTGTTTAACAGTGCAACATTTCATGTGTTTTAGAGGTAGCAATGTGTATGTGAAAGGGAGAGAAACATGCAATTCAGTAAACGTTTGTAAAGCAGTTTGAATGAAAGGCCTTATATAAATGCCATTGTTATTTGTAGTGTTTCTTCATTTAATAGCTATTTTTGTGAAGAAGAAGAAGAAGAAGAAGAAGAAGAGGTAAAGTTACAGCACTCCTACGGCATTATTTTAAGCATAAGAGTACAGTATGGTACTGTACTCTTTGGTACAGTAATCACCAAAATTCTGATGCCCCTCGTCAGTCCGAAATATTCAAGGGGAACAAACTAGAGCTAAAAGTCATACTGTAGCATGCAATAATTGGAATTAAATTGAAGATAGCTAATTGCATATACAGTTAGAAATCATTTGTTATTCCTTGTAATTGGCAAATGTGGTGCGTTCATGTTTGTTCTTGTACAGATGATACAAAAGAGCTAAGAGATTAGCATCAAGATAACTATGAAATCTTGCCTGGAATTTGGTACAGAATGTTTCATCTGAGTATCCATTTCTCAAATCCTCACTTGGCACTGCTAGATTTGTGTAACTGTCAATTTAATATTCACACGTCCTCTCATTGTTTGTTGCCTTAATCTTAGCAATTAATCACCATCAGTGTTACTATTTCTCCAATTTTTGTTAGAGCTTTTTTTGTGGGGATGATCGATCAGGGAGAGAAATATGCGCTCACTCACTCTCAGAGATCCTCATCAATGTTTCTTACCTATCCAAATATTTCCTTGCCTAACACTGTAGTCTAGTAGTGGTGGCATGTGAATTTCTAGCATTTGTTGTGCTAGTCTGTGTCCGTTGGGTTTATTTTCTCTCTCTCTCTCTCATGTTCATTGAAATAGAAAGGAACATCTCCCAAAGTCAGTGAACCGTCACTTTTGCAGCAGTTCTTTTCAGAGCACTCAGGAGTTGCCGCTGGCTGCATGCTGGAGGGTACCAGACACTTCCACATACTCTTTTTGTTTTTTTTAAGTTGCCTTCAAAGTGTGTTTTCTTGAAGTCAGTGGGGTCTGAGGCACTCCACACTTTGTTCTCAGCTGTAAATAGGATTGATCCCTCCTTGCCACCTAAGACACTGTCTAAATTTATTTACTCTCTTATCTTATAAAACATTCACCTTTTATTCCCATGTGCATTGAGAATTAACTCCGTGGATATTGCAGTGCCATAGAAACGGAAAAGAATGCTCAGATTTCACCCCTTGTGGCCTGTGTACCTGAGGGAGATTTGGAGCAATGTAGCTAGACTAGTGCAAACCCCTAACCTAGAAGTGCTGCACCAGTGCAAAACAAGGCTTACACCAGTGTGACTTGCCCTGGTAATTTAACTTCTGGGGGGCAAAAACTTGAAAACAATGTGGTTCTACTGTACAGAAGGATAGGGTGGAGCAGGGCAGGTTTCTAAAGGAACACAGGTGGTCTGGGGGAGAGGAAGGCGTTTGGCCTTCCAGTCTTTTCAGGAGCCACATGGGGCTGGAGTAACTCCCCTAGAGTAGCCCTGCAGCCTGGAAGAAGGATTTATCTGCCTGGCATTCTAGGCCCTGACTTAGATTGTAGCCCCACTGTGCATACACACAAAGACAGTCCCTGCCTCCAAACAGTTTACAATTTAAATAGACAAGTCCAATTTAGGCTGGGGAAAATGGGCAGGAGGAAGTGGGGAAGTGTCTTGCTCAAGGTCACACATCATTTCAGCAGGGAACATAACCTAGTTCTCCTATCCACTGGACCACACTGGCTTTACAATGTAGCTTCCTGTGCATTTGCCCACTACCCAGTCTACTATTTGGATTGGATACTGGACACGAGGGGGTAGAGCAGGCCTGTACAACATGCGGCCCGGGGGCCACATGTGGCCCGCATGGGCTCACTGTGCGGCCCGCGGGGGGGGGGGGGGGGGGTGAGTAGGTGGGCTCACTGTATGGCCCAAAATCTGGAACTGTGTCCATTGGTCCTTTTTGCTGCTTGTCTCTGGGCTGGGGGTTGTCCCAATGCTGCAAAGAGGTGTTCCCAAACGAAGGTGCTTGCTTCTAACCCCCGAGGCCGTCAGTATGTCTGCTCTTCTCTAGTCAGCCCACGTGACAAGTTTGATTGTCCTTCGTCTGGTTCCCATCCCCTCTCCAAAGGTTGCAGCTGTCTGGAGGTGCCTGCCTTCCACGCCTTCCTCATTCACACCTCATTCATTCAACAGGGCAATTGAATACAAAGTGGGGGGAAGATCTTCTTCTACTTCTAGCAAAAAGACATTTTTCTTTTACCTTAATTATACTACCTTAGGGGCCCGCTATAACATATTACCAAGGTTCAGTACAAAGTCATACAAAAATGCATAATGCAGAGATTTATCTACAACTGCATTGATTGACTGTTGTGTGCAGTAATATAGTGACCCCGGGGAGATGAAGAGGGGTATGATGGTGGGGCCGAGCAGGGAGGGGGCGGGTCCTATTTTACTGCTGTGATCTGGTCACCCTATGCGCGCTGTTTCTTTCCCCCTCTACAGGCTTCCACACCCCAGCGCTGGGCAAGGGGTTGTTTCCACGGGGCGGGTGGCGCTGGGGGGGGGGGGGGGGGGGCTTCCGCGGGGCCGAGGGTTTCGGCCCTCAGCTATTTTCTTTGGCGTAATATGGCCCTCGCCGCTTTACAAGTTGTGCAGGCCTGGGGTAGAGGATTATAGAGTAGCATAAAGATAACGATCACGTAATATAACGTGCAACGATTTGTATCTTCTTTTTTTTTTTTTTTGTAATGTTGACAGAGATATTTTGATAAGAAAAATATTACCCCGGCTGGATTACATATGTGGAACTAAATTTGCTCCCTCTCATCAAATTCATATAGAAAAACAAGTAGGGCCATTGATTAATCGCAATTAACTCATGCAATTAATCCAAAAAATTAATCATAATTTAAAAAATTAATCACGATTAATTGCAGTTTTAATCGCACTGTTAAACAATAGAATACCAATTGAAATTTATTAAATATTTTTGGATGTTTTTCTACATTTTCAAATATATTGATTTCAGTTACAGCACAGAATACAAAGTGTACAGTACTCACTTTATATTATTTATATTGCAGATATTTGCACTGTGAAAATGATAAACAAAAGAAATACTATTTTTCAATTCACCTCATACAAGTACCATAATGCAATTTCTTTATCATGAAAGTGCAACTTACAAATGTAGATTTTTTTGTTGTTACATAACTGCACTCAAAAACAAAACAATGTAAAACTTTAGAGTCCACAAGTCCACTCAGTCCTACTTCTTGTTCAGCCAGTTGCTAAGAGAAGCAAGTTTGGTTACAATTTGTAGACGATAATGCTGCCTGCTTCTTGTTTACAATGTCACCTGAAAGTGAGAACAGACATTCCCATGGCACTGTTGTAGCTGGTGTCGCAAGATATTTACATGCCACATGCGCTAAAGATTCATATATCCCTTCAAGCTTCAACTGCCATTCCAGAAAACATGTGTCCATGCTGATGACGGGTTCTGCTCGATAACAATCCAAAGCGGTGCCAACTGACGCATGTTCACTTTCATCATCTGAGTCAGATCCCACAAGCAGAAGGTTGATTTTCTTTTTTGGTGGTTCAGGTTCTGTAGTTTCCGCGTTTTAAGACTTCTGAAAGCATGCTCCATGCCTAGTCCCTCTCAGATTTTGGAAGGGACTTCAGATTCTTAAACCTTGGATCGAGTGCTGTAGCTATCTTGAGAAATCTCACATTGGTACCTTCTTTGCATTTTGTCAGATCTGTAGTGAAAGAGTCCTTAAAATGACAAAGGGTCCTGTGGCACCTTATAGACTAACAGAGGTATTGAAGCATAAGCTTTCGTGGGTGAATACCCACTTCTTCGGATGCAAGCAGTGGAAATGTCCAGAGGCAGATATAAAAGTGCAGGGAAGATTCAGGCTAGAGATAATGAGGTAAGCTTAATCAGGG
Source organism: Macrochelys suwanniensis (assembly GCA_033296515.1). NCBI lineage: Eukaryota > Metazoa > Chordata > Testudines > Chelydridae > Macrochelys > Macrochelys suwanniensis. Next base: position 130,823,515 of record CM065776.1, on the reverse strand, counting down.
AGGGTGAGGCCCTCTTCTAGCAGTTGAGGTGTGAACACCAAGGGAGGAGAAACTGCTTTTGTAGTTGGCTAGCCATTCATAGTCTTTGTTTAGTCCTGAGCTGATGGTGTCAAATTTGCAAATGAACTGAAGCTCTACAGTTTCTCTTTGGAGTCTGGTCCTGAAGTTTTTTTGCTGCAGGATGGCTACCTTTAGGTCTGCAATTGTGTGTCCAGGGAGGTTGAAGTGTTCCCCTACAGGCTTTTGTATATTGCCATTCCTTATATCTGATTTGTGTCCATTTATCCTTTTGCGTAAGGACTGTCCAGTTTGACCGATGTACATAGCAGAGGGGCATTGCTGGCATATTATGGCATATATTACATTGGTGGATGTGCAGGTGAATGAACCGGTGATGGTGTGGCTGATCTGGTTAGGTCCTGTGATGGTGTTCCTGGTGTAGATATGTGGGCAAAGTTGGCATCGAGGTTTGTTGCATGGATTGGTTCCTGAGTTAGAGTTATTATGGTGTGGTGTGTAGTTGCTGGTGAGAATATGCTTCAGGTTGGCGGGTTGTCTGTGGGTGAGGACTGGCCTGCCTCCCGAGGCCTGTGAAAGTGAGGGATCGTTGTTCAGGATGGGTTGTAGATCACTGATGATCCGTTGGAGAGGTTTTAGCTGAGGGCTGTAAGTGATGGCCAGAGGAGTTCTGTTGGTTTCTTTCTTTGGTTTGTGTTGCAGCAGGAGGCTTCTGGGTACAGCCCTCAGCTAAAACCTCTCCAACGGATCATCAGTGATCTACAACCCATCCTGAACAACGATCCCTCACTTTCACAGGCCTCGGGAGGCAGGCCAGTCCTCGCCCACAGACAACCCGCCAACCTGAAGCATATTCTCACCAGCAACTGCACACCACACCATAATAACTCTAACTCAGGAACCAATCCATGCAACAAAGCTCAATGCCAACTTTGCCCACATATCTACACCAGGAACACCATCACAGGACCTAACCAGATCAGCCACACCATCACTGGTTCATTCACCTGCACATCCACCAATGTAATATATGCCATAATATGCCAGCAATGCCCCTCTGCTATGTACATCGGTCAAACTGGACAGTCCTTACGCAAAAGGATAAATGGACACAAATCAGATATAAGGAATGGCAATATACAAAAGCCTGTAGGGGAACACTTCAACCTCCCTGGACACACAATTGCAGACCTAAAGGTAGCCATCCTGCAGCAAAAAAACTTCAGGACCAGACTCCAAAGAGAAACTGTAGAGCTTCAGTTCATTTGCAAATTTGACACCATCAGCTCAGGACTAAACAAAGACTATGAATGGCTAGCCAACTACAAAAGCAGTTTCTCCTCCCTTGGTGTTCACACCTCAACTGCTAGAAGAGGGCCTCACCCTCCCTGATTAGGCTTACCTCGTTATCTCTAGCCTGAATCTTCCCTGCACTTTTATATCTGCCTCTGGACATTTCCACTGCTTGCATCCGAAGAAGTGGGTATTCACCCACGAAAGCTTATGCTTCAATACCCCTGTTAGTCTATAAGGTGCCACAGACCCTTTGTCGCTTCTACAGATCCAGACTAACACGGCTACCCCTCTGATACTTGAGTTCTTAAAATGAACAACGTGGTGGGTCATCATCTGAGACTACTATAACATGAAATACATGGCAGAATGTTGGTAAAATAGAGCAGGAGACATAGAATTCTCCCCCAAGGAGTTCAGTCAAAATGTAATTAACGCATTTTTTTTTTTTAACAAGTGTCATCAGCATGGAAGCATGTCCTCTGGAATGGTGGCTGAAGCATGAAGGGGCATACGAAAGTTTAGCATATCTGGCTCTTTGCACCACTACAAAAGTGCCATGCAAATGCCTGTTCTCACTTTCAGATGACATTGTAAATAAGAAGCCAGCAGCATTATCTCCTGTAAATGTAAACAAACTTGTTTCTCTTAGCGATTGGCTGAACAAGAAGTAGGACTGAGTGGACTTGTAGGGTAGGTCTACACTTACCCGCTGCATCGGAGGCGTCCAATCGATCTTCTGGGTTCGATTTATCGCGTCTCGTCTAGACGCGATAAATCGAACCAGGAAGTGCTCCCCGTCGACGCCGGTAATACTGCTCCACGAACGGAGCAGGCGGAGTCGACGGGGAAGCCTGCGCGCCGCCGTGTGGACCAGCGGTGAGTACTTTTAAGTTCGAAATAAGATACTTCGACTTCAGCTACATTATTCACGTAGCTGAAGTCGCGTATCTTAGTTCGAACTTGGGGGGTAGTGTGGACCAGCCCGTAGGCTCTAAAGCTTTACATTGTTTTATTTTTGAATGCAGTTATTTTTTGTACATAATTCTATATTTGTAAGTTCAACCTTCGTGATAAAGAGGTTGCACTACAGTGCTTGTATTAGATGAATTGAAAAATACTATTTCTTTTGTTTTTTACAATGGAAATATTTGTAATAAAAATAAATATAAAGTGAGCACTGTACAATTTCTATTCTGTGTTGTAATTGAAATCAATATATTTGAAAATGTAGAAAATATCCAAAAATATTTAAATAAATGGTATTCTATTATTGTTTAACAGTGCGATTAATCACGATTAATTTTTTTAATTTCTTGACCACCCTAAGAACAAGCATGCATTTGGAAGACCACAGGGACCCATATGCAAAGACCTGATGTAATAAATCCCTCCAGGGAGCATAATTAATTTGTCTTTGAATATAAATCAATAAGCTTTAGACTTATGCGTTAGTACAAGTCTTTTAATCAAGTGTATCTCCCACAAGATACAGCATTGGCAAGATTTCCTTGCTTTAGATTTAAAGTGTTTACAAACAGGGAAAGACTTCTCATTTTTAAATGCATCTTGCCACGCCCCTTCAGTTAAATCCTTTGATCTCTCTTTCTGTATATATCTGCCTGTCTCTTAAACTCATTTATACTGTTTGTTTCAGTGGACTTGCTTGTCAACCTATTCCATGTGTTTCTTCTTTGCCTGAGATAGTTCTACCTGAATTGTCTTAGGCAATCTAGAAATGAGGAGCTATTTATTTTTTATAATGCCTCTGTGCTGTGAAGTTCTCTCTACCCAGCCGAAATCAGTTTGACTGTTTAGCTTGGCAGGGCCATGATTGCCTTACACTTACAAGGCATGTTTTCCAGGGCAATTGTACTTATCTTTTGAAATGGAGACTAAACCCAAACTACCACTACTACTATTTTAGGTGAGGTTTAACCAATGATTGGCACAGTAAGAAAATAGCATCTTTTTATGTAGGGTTTTTTTTGTTTGTTTGTTTGTTTTTTGAGGCTTCATCTGAGGTTCTCTAAACTCTAGCTCCCCACAGCCAATTTACAAACTAAGGAACTAACTCATGTGAAAAAAACATGAAGGTGTTAATGTCTGCCCTAAGGGCTTTTCCTGATGATAATCTCAGGCACAAGCTTTGCACTCTTAGAAGGCTCAGGACAGATCAGAGTAGGCATTTAGCATCTTAGGGAGCCAGAGTCTTGCCTGCATGGACTTCAGGTCATATTAAAGCCCTGACTTTAATGCCTTCTGGCACAAATTTATTGGAGATCTGTGGACATCACAAACTGATAAATTGGAGAAGGAGGAGAACAACAACAAAAACACAGCATCAAGCAGAATGGTTCTTACTTGCAGCCATTAAAACCAGGGAAATTCCAAGTTAAGGTTACCCCGCTGCCCTAAACGTGGCTTAGGTGAGATTCTATTACAGTTACACCAGTGTAAATATGGAGTATTTCCATTAAAACATTTTGGCCTGTTAGTGCAGTTTCATGTGATCCTCTGTCCCACAGCACCGCTTTTTCTGATCAATGATGAGTTGTTTATTTTTCCAACACAGACTGTGTGCTGATGGAGCAAATATTTGATAGAGGATCTTGTGTGCAGCAATTGAATAGGTCAATGAGTCAAGTTAAAGGGGATACTCCGTTTAAAAATAAAAATTGCTCTTCTTCGGAAACTTTTAATATACTCCTGTTACAAATAATATTTAAGATTCCTGTAAATGAAAGAGATGAAAGAGAAAAAAACATTTGCTTCAGTTTATTTTGCTCATTTGTCAGTGCTTTTTGTCAAGTAATTTTCACAGTTTCTCCTGGATAGTCATTCCCCTCTTTTGTTTGTCCATGGGGGAGGGGGAAACATGATTATTAAAAAGGAAGAAAGGAAAATCCACAGGCATTCAGAGCTGGTACAGAACCTGAAACAATTTTAACTCATTTTGGAAATTGACAAGATTTTATGTTGATCATATCACAGTAAGGGGCTTTGAGAGCCTTCAGTTGAATCTCTGTGCTTTTCTGAGTTTGCTAGAATGTTGATGTTATTTTAGGATAGTTTTATTTTTAGTATGTTATACATTTTTATATCTGAGGATACAGTGTATGTTCAATAGAGTGCTCTAGAAGAGATAATTTGTGGTTCTGCTGACTTTAAAATACTTCTCAAAATCCAGTCTTTACATGTGTGTTTATAAAGTAAACTGCTCTGGAAGAAGTTTTTCTCTCTCTCTCTCTCTCTAGTCAACTGGATTCCAGGGCCAAATCTGCCATCACATTACACTGATTTAAATCTGGAAGTATACTGTTGGTGTACAGACTAATGTAGGCGAAATCAGAATAGACTTTTCTAGTCTGTGTATCTAGCACAGTGCATGAAATAGACACTCTGTCTGTGCTAGAGTGAACATACTTCTGTAGTTCAGATACGGTTGGCTGCCATTTTCAGTCTCAGAAGTGGCTGCATTTTAATAGTAGTGTATATGCACTATTTAGCCTCCAGTTCTGCAAACACACACAATTTAACTTTAAGGAAATGAGTAGTCCCATTGATTTGAGGCATAAGTGTTTGCAGGTTTGGGACTATAGTTTGTAAAGTTCTGTTAGATAAAGAAGGAAATGAACTACCTACCATGTGTTATTGGTCTGTGTACAGTGCCTACCATGGGCGTCGTGGTGCATGACTAGGGCTCTTAAGTGCTAATAATTAATAGTAAGTGTAAGATATATTTATTATTACATCATAAAGTTTCTGTGCTTTCTTTCTTTAAATAAGCTTTGAATGAGTCTGCTGGATAGTTAATAAGAGTAAGACTCCTAAAATGATACTTTTCTGCTGCATGTTATGGTATTGTGCTTAGGACTGAATTTTCTTTTAGTTGTTTTACTTATAACTGTAAAACGGTGCATATGTTTAAATATCTTATCGCCTGGCTCTCAGCAATCTCTCCCCCCTGCCCGCAGTCTGAGACCACCCCAAACAGCTTCTTGTGTTGGCAAAGCCAATATTGCTGCTTATGTTCCTGAGAGCAGAATAGCCAGCAGCTCTCCCTCAGGACAATAAAGTTCACTGCCTCTACAGGCCCAGGTAGTGTGAAATCTATATCGGCTGCCATGGGGCGGACACGTAACACAGCAGGCAATGGCTATTTAAAATGTATTGAGGAAACTAGCCTTACATAATGGTGGAATTCCTTGAAACAATAACTACACTTTTCAAAGGTTTAGTCACTGCTTTAACTCCATTAATGTCAGGGGAGTTACGCCAGGGACGAATTTAGCCCCAGTGTTTATTAGTAACCTCTTAAAAAAATGAGTGAGTAGCATAAATTGAAGGAGGATTGTTATGTGATAGCTGAGGGGTGTTGCCAGCTCTAGTGACATTTGCTGTTTTTCTTAAAAGCCCCTGCTGCTGGAGTCAGCTGATTACTTGAGAATCTCAGCTTTCATTTAAAAAAATACAAGTTTCTAGCCATCATGGCTTCAAGGGGCAAGGTGGAAAAAAGCTTGAAAATGTGACCTCTTCCCTAAAGGCTTAAAACCCAGAAGGCAAATTAAAAAAAACCCAAATCTCATGATTTTCAAACCAGTCTCATGGTCTGGCCTCATGAGTTTTAAATACTTGGGTTTGGCAATACTGCTTACTGTAGCCCACGGTGTAAATCAGTCTAGCAAAACTCTTCATATCCACAGTAAGGCATTATTTTAACGGATGAATAAAATATTGTGCTTGTTTGTTTTCATGATCGATCATCATGGTAGAGGGAGGGCAAGCAGATTTTGTGTTTGGACTGGTACATTGTAATGACAATTTTTCTAGGCTAGTCCAGAACTAATCCTGGGTCACAACCACACAAAGCACGAGTCCACATCGCCAAACCCCACTACATGTTGGGCGCTTCTGGAAAGCATACTTGGCAATCTCAGAAAATGTTAGTGCTATTGTTAACATTTACATAGTGCCCAAGAATAAGATACAAATATACTGTATAGGTTAAGAGGGAAGTTGAAAATCAAGATTGAGGTGTAGTTACAAATGTGACAAGACACTTTCAAAAGTCTGTTTTCACCATTCCAGATATATCCTTCACTTTCAAGAGCATTAAATTTCATGGGGGTGAGGGGAGGTAAGACAGCCCACGAAAGCTTATGCTCAGATAAATTTGTTAGTCTCTAAGGTGCCACAAGTACTCATTCTTTTTGTGAAACAATCATATTACTAGTAAGAGGAATACATTATTAAAGTAATGCCAGGTGTGACAAGCAATTTTTATAGATTCTTCACCCCTCCCCTTAGGTAAATCAACGTCTGGGATACAGACATCCAATCTCAGTGCGGTGAGAGAAGTAAATTTTAGTGGCAGAATTTCTTACTGGCCCACCATTCTCCCTCTAACCCTTTATCAAATCCTGCAGCCACACCACACTAATTATCCTGAGAATGGGAGGGGTTGCCATGGTGACCGAGCACTTTTTAAAGCACAGGAATGGTGTTCATTACTGTTCAGTGTCTTTAGCTGTGGGGAAAAGGTCAGTGTGGCAGTTGTTTTCCGTATGAATTTTGGCCTCTGTGCCAAAGAGAAGGCTGAAATGTTCTTGCAATGTCTGTAAAATGGTGAGTGTTACTGAACTTTATAGAGCTATTTGGACTAAGCAGTTTGGTTTAGAAATTTTTACTGCCCACGGAGATAAACATGATAAAATATTGCTGTGAGGGAGAAATTAATGAAAGGAAGATTGTGGTATTAACATCTTTGTTTTAAATGTTGATTGCTTTTTCTGGGAGGGAGGAAGGGTTGAAATTAATACACTAATATTTTTGAAGTTCCTTTCTGTACATATTTTGCTTTGTTTTAAACATCTAATAAATAGAACATAAAACGAATACATTAGCTTAATTGTGACAGGCAGCAACAGGAGATAGATAACTGAATGAAGTTGTGCAGTTCTAAAATAATTATTGTGAGGTTGTGTTTTCTTAAGATTACTTCTGATAAATAAAGTGTTATTAAAGTTCACTGTTTGACAAGGAATGGAAAAAGCATTTTGAACCAGTGTCACTTAGCATTTGACGCAGCTCCCACTGATGTCCATTGACTGCAGTAGGAGGTGGATCAGGCCCTATATAACCCATTAGCCGTATGTGCCATACTGTGCATGCAAGGCTTACTCAGGTAGATGGCCTGTACCAGCAAAGCAAGTGGTTTACCGTAAGCAAGTGAGTCGCCCCACTGAACTCAATGGAATAACTCACCTTATGTAGTTAAGCACATAGAATCATAGAATATCAGGGTTGGAAGGGACCTTAGGAGGTCATCTAGTCCAACCCCCTGCTCAAAGCAGGACCAATCCCCCATTTTTGCCCCAGATCCCTAAATGGCCCCCTCAAGGATTGAACTCACAACCCTGGGTTTAGCAGGCCAATGCTCAAACCACTGAGCTATCCCTCCCCCACATATGTTTGTACTTTTCAGGATTAGGGATAGAATGCCCAGTGCCTTGCAGGATTGCCACCTTACACTGACTTGAGCAGCTTTTTTATGGTTGTCATTTAGGGAAGAATTTGATTCTTCCACTGCAGCATCTGGTCCAAAAGCAAGATATGGCAAAAAAAAGTAGCCGTGGATCCTAAATAAGAAACACCACTGATGTTAATTTTTAGGCTTTAATATGTGAACGATCGGGTTTATAACTTATCTGGTGCATCTCTTCTCTAAATAAAAAAGGATGTTAAAATAGCTAAACATAAAGCTAAAGAAACAGAATGCTGTGGCTGAATATGCTAGGTAAATAAATGCTTTCTACCACGTACACACAATAAAATGATCTGTCTGCTGCTTTGCATTGGTAGCTAACCCATCACTAGTATGAAATAATAGTAATGAAAGATATGACTAATCAGAAGAGGGGAGAGACTGACAAACTTTTCATCATCAACTTTAAATAGGAAATGAAATGTTTATCGTTGTTACAAAATTAAAAAAACGAAACACGCACAAACCTATTCCTTAATACTCTACTGGTCTCAACCTCTATGTTTGTGTCACTGACATTTGACACAGAAGCAGAATTGATTATCTCCAGGGAATGCAGATTAAGGGGTTTTATTTATTTTTTCAAGCTTGTAGCTATTAATTTAGCAGTCCCTTGGTCCTTTCCACCGTTTCATTATTGAGAGCAATGTCTAGTTACTAAATACGAGTGAAATAAAAAGAGATGGCTGATTGGGTTAAACAAGGGATGCAGTGCTTCAAATATGGAGATTACGTTGTGTAATTACCCTTTTAGTTTGTTTAATCATGAAGAGATATTTTATATGCCCTGAAATGTTCATGTGTATAGAAACTATACAGCCAGCGTAAGGTATTTTGGATGTAGGAAGCTCTGACTTGGCTCCATGCTTCTCTGATTTGTATGTATAGCTTTTCATTTATTTTCCCAAGATCTCACATTACAAATTTGATAGAAACCATGTTAATATCCGTTATTGTTAAGAAAGTTCTTTGAATTTTAAAAATCTGTTTGTTTTAGATGCCAGACCAGTTCGACCAGACCGTGGTGCTTAACCAGCTACATTATTCTGGGATGCTGGAGACAGTGAGGATACGAAGGGCTGGCTTTCCAGTGAGAAGGCAATTTCAAGATTTTTATAAAAGGTAAACATGCGGTGGGACAATTGTATGAAACAAACACAAATCCTGGATATTGAGCTCATGTTCTTAACTCAGGGGATTAGAACCTTATGAAATGGACAGGAGGTGGGGGGGATCTCTATTGTCAAATTAAGAGAAAAGTAATTTTTATTTTTTTGTGTGTGGTGGGGGCCAGGTATAAAGTCCTAATGAGAAACTTGACTGTGCCTGAAGATTTAAAAGGGAAGTGTGCCGTCCTCCTTCATCTGTATGACAGTACTAGCACCGAATGGCAGCTTGGAAAAAATAAGGTAACATAATCTGAGTAGATGGTTGTCCTCTTTAATTCCATGGCTGTTGCGAATATGAGTCTAAAGACAGTATTTAGGCAGCTCCCAACTGCACAGCTGTGGTTAAACTTGCTGTTTGTGTTGGGGTAGAGCTGAGTTGGCCCCATTGTGGTGGGTGCTATACAAACACATAGTAAGAGCTAGACCTTGCCCTAAAGAACTTAGTTTAAGGTTCTGATGCAGAAAACATTTAGGCATGCAAGTAGCTTTACTCATACAAGTAGACCATTTGAGTCCAAAGGCACTACTCATGTGAGTAAAGCTTCTCAGGTGCATAGGTGTTTGTAGGATCAGGGCCTAAAATGTTAAGGGCTAGATTTTAACACCCTTACTCAGATGGAGCAGTACCTTGCTTTGCAAGAAGGCCCATCCATTCCTATGACACTGCTTGCAGAATATGGTTCTTCTTAGTGGGTGAAATCCTGGCCCCATTGAAGCCAATGGGACCAGGATTTCACCCAATGTTTTTAAGGGTGGCAGAAATGGACTTCTGTGGGTTACACTGTGCTGAAACTGGACACGCATGTTATCGGGCAGTAAACTCTCACTTCTGCATCTTCTTCATGCTAGATAATTTTTTTTTTTTAAGAATTTTTGAAACATATTTTAGTTTATGAGCAACCAAACCCACACTTTTTTTTGTTGTTTGGCTTCAACACAGAGAAAAAAGTTTGATCTCAAACAACAGGCCTTTGCAGATATTCCATCCTTCCTGTGAATGTATGCCCCTAGCCTTCTCAAATCATTTAATAGTATTGCACACATAGATATTCCATTTTATGGGAATCTAAGAAACAGTTAAAAGTGTACTGAGCAAAGTACTAGAAATATATTCTAAAGATCAATTCCGAATTGGTCAAGATCATCCAGCAGGCCTCTCATCTGTTACTGCTATGTCCCATGGTGTAACTCCCACTGATGCTACTGGGCCTTATGTATGGGGAATAAGGGGATAACAGACCCAGAAGTAAAGCTGGCTGAATTGTCAATTGTCCAGTATAAATATTTGTGAAGAGCTTTGTTATTATTCTTGATGTGTTTTTACCATAAGGAATCCATGGCAAAGATACCTTGTAAAATCCCATTGATTTCAGTGAGACTCTCTCTAGTAGCATTTACATTTAACAGTTCCATCCATTCCATAACACATCTAAAGGGCTTGAAAAGAAGTGAATGGAAGTACCACATGGTTCCTTTGTGTTGTGTTCTTACGAGGTGAAATCTCAACAAAAAAAGCAGCATGTTAGTAAATCCAAAGGAGCCCATTAAGATAACATAGGTAGAACTGAAACTGTCTCCCATTATATTGGGACCTAAAGACTTTTAGATCACTTTGATTTACATTGACATTGGTCCCACCTTCTTGTAGACCACTGTTTACAAATAGTGCAATAAATTCAAAGCCATAACTAGGTTTTGCTTCACATTGCATGTTCTTTCAGAGGCATGCAGTGTGATAACCGTGAATTAGAGTTATGTTGATTAAACCATGGGCATTGCTTCAAAATTTAGGGAAATATGTAGGGGAGACTCCGCACTGCTCTGAAAGCTCCATATACATCAGAACCTTTGCAGCTGTCAGAGCTGGTTTTACAACTTTCGCAGCGATTTGCAAGAATCACCTAAGGGGGGTGGTAAATGTACTAGTGAAGCAAGTCAGTAAGGAGCTTATTTCTGAGGAGGGCAAGAGGACATTAAATTCAAACCGTACATCTTGCATGGCACAAGATCACCTGTGTCACCTGCAAAAATCAGTACAGGTAGCAAGCCAAAGGCAAAGTAAGTGGCAGCCAGTTGTCTTGATTTTTGCATCTAAGTCAGACCCTAAATGTTGTTTTAACTTTATCTGTAACTGCCCTTCGCGTTACTGAGGAAAGGACAATACAGTTCATCTGTACTACAGTAAAGAGGGAAAGGATAGCTTTGTATCCATTTTTTAAAATTACAGTATACAAAAAGAGGAATAAAACAGTTTTAACAGGGGGAAAAAGACTTACTGTTTGTGGTATTTAATGATATTATCTCTTCCATTTTGACGTAAAAGGAGTGATGATAACATCATGGGGATTAGGGCAGCTGTTGAGATACTTCTTGTTCTTACATGCCCGGATTCAGAAAAGCACTCCTATTTGGGAAAACACACAAGCCAATGCTTACTATGTGCTTAAATCCATCCCCTTTCAGGAAAGCAATTTAGTGCTTTCCTGAATTAGGACTATAGTGATCTAGAAAGTGCTAGAGCAAAATTGGATAGGAAAGGACAGTAGACCCACTGAAGCAGAGGCTATTTCACACGCGTGAGGAAAGACTTTCTATAAAAAGCTTATAAAAAGCTATATGGTGCAACCTTTACATTGGTGAGCACTTAGGCAATGGGACTTCTCATGCAAGTGAGTGCTCACCAATGTTGGGTAACTGTTGTATAATCCAGCCCCTTTGAGACTCCATTTAGGACTGGATTATAGCCTCCCATATGGGGAGTGCCGCTGTCTTCATTGGTGAGAAGTTGGTTTGGTGTTTTGTTGTTGTTGTACAGAAGTAAAACAATTCCGGAAAAAGCCCTTCTTCCTAGGGAAATGCTGTCTTTCCCATTGAAAAATGCATCAATGCAGAATAATAGTCATATCTGACCGTCACCTTTTTTAATGGTTATTTCTGCCACGTTAACAAACCCTGCTTCAAAAACAAGGGGCCATACTCCAACAGAGCGCTCCTGCTAAGTAACCAGCTTGCTCTTTCCTCACAACTCATTTCCTCGGTGCCCATTGAAATTGGAACAGTGGTGAGGATTCTGGCTCCAAACAGCCAAGGGAATTACATCCTTTTTCACCTGAACTCCACACAAGATTTTACTCCTCCCTCGTCTCATCGCAAAACCCAACCACTAGAGTGTCACCCTGTGAGAACGGCAGGACAGGGGAGGGGAGGAATGTGTAGGCACGGTGCAAAGCAGCTGCACAGCCCTGTGGATGGAAGTAGCAGCTGCTCCCCTCTTTGCCGCCTGCTGACACCTTCTTGCCCTCCTGCACTACACAGAGTTTTGACTCAGTGAATCTAGTGTGTGCCTGTATGTCCACACTGGCCACACACTCCTCTCACGTTCACAATCCCTAACTCCAGGCTTCTATAAACAGCTGCCCCCGAGATTGGCTCTGGTGAGCTTCAGATGCACAATGTCCCCGCACTAGGCTTCCGCCACTCCCTCTGCCCCAGTGCAGCCTAACACCACATTCCCACCATATTTCAAGCCTAAACCCACAGTAGGTGCCAGACGATTCGACCCTAAGATGCAGATGGAAGAGGAGGTCTGGGAAAGGTCTTATACCACATAGGGCACATAGCACAGGACTACGTTATAGCGTCTTAATCAGCACCATTATGATTAAGATTGGGTCAAGCATTGGAGATTTGTGATTTAACCATAAAAACTTGCTCCATGCTGAAAATGAACTTTAAAACTCCCCACTTGGTGACAGACTTTCTTTTTTGAGTTCAAGATCGTTTTAAAAAATCAAGTTACAGGAGTGCAAGAATGTAATTAAGATTTACCCATTTCAGTTGCAATTTACACACTACTGTTAACCTCAGAAGCCAAGTGTAACTTTGCAAAGTTGGTGTGGTGTTGGCATGAGTGCTGTAGCTAAGAAGGTACTTAAAAAACAGAAAATATAGAAATATATCATTTACTACAGAAGTGGTTACTCAGCATACATTTTGCTCATCAAATTTCTGAAGCTTTTTCAGTGAGCAGATTATGCTTTCCTCTCAGCAAGTGCATGTAAATCTTACTGAGTTATTTGTCCACAGCTGTAGATTCACTGCTTAACAACAGGACAAAAATCTGCTCCTTAGTCAAGCCCCTGGACCTAAAACTGCTTTCATTTACATAGATGCTACTCCTGTTGATTTGATTTGTGCCCTGGCAAGTGGAATTTGCAGGAATGGGCCCTCTCAGAGTTTGCAGTAATTTGTTGTTACTCTAAAGCAGTTTAAGCCTCAAGGCTGAATTTTCTGGCTCTCAGTGTAAGTCAGACTATTCACATTGCTAAGCCAAAGTTCTTTTATGTGTGTATTAATCTTCAGAAGGATAGATCTACTTTGAAGAAAGTCTAGTAATAATGTTGCTGACTATAGTCATTAGTGAGAAGACAATTTGAGTAAAATCCTGGCCCCATTTAAGTCAATGGGAAAACTCCCATTGACTTCAGTAGGGTCAGGATCTCATGGAATGGAGGAGGAGTTGCCATTTTGGGGCTTTTTAGTTTTTTGTTTTTAAGAGGAAAGCATTCTCCCTCCCCCCCACCCCTTGGGAAAAAATATATATATATTGGATTCTGAATTCCTCTTTCAATGTGAACTGTGCTATCTAGCTACCTATGTAACCTTGCGTCCTGGTGACCTTTTATTAATGTAATGGTTATGTGCATGTGCATTTGTAAGACATCCATCACTGTGGTAGCTGAATTCAATTAAGCCAGAACTTTTCTTGCATAGGTCTTTCTTCGGGAGGCCTTGGAAAACAAGTTGGAGAAGCAGAGAGAGGTAGAAGTCACCAAGGCAGCCATGATTATCCGAGCACATGTCTTAGGCTATCTGGCACGGTAGGTAACATGATGGGAATATTAATTAGTGGGCTGCATATGCAGACTCACCTCTTCATTGGGAGGGATTTCCAACGCTACCTAAAGGATTCTCATTAATTTCTGATAGGAATTGGGCACCCAAATCCCATAGGTGGTTTGGAAATCTCAACCCCATTTTGTCAATCCTTTAATAAAACAGTAGGTGGTCTGAATTGTTTTTAATAACTAAAATGTCAGCGTGTAGAAGATACACAGAGGCGCATTCATATAATATTATGGGACCAGATACACAGTAGCTATAGATCAGTGTAACTCCACTGAAGTCTATGGAGCTACACTGAGTTACACTAGCTGAGGATCTGGCTTATCCTTTTTGTCATGACAGAAAGAGGGAAGAGAAGGTAAATTAGGAACAATCCATTTATGATTCTTTGTTCAAGAACAAAAGAACAATGACATTGGGTGGCTGAATTATGATGATTTATTTGCTCACCTAGTTTCATGCATTATGTATTAGTCAGGGTAGTACATCCCATCTGTTTACTTCTCTATTTCCTCTAAAAGTCAATAGAGGACAGTTCAATAGCTGTTTGCATAATGAGGTCATTTCTTTTCATGTGCATATTAGTCCTGTCCATATAGTCTGAACAATATGTCACATAAAACAACAAGAATTCTTTTCTTTTTTCCTTTTTTTAAGGACAAAGCTATCTTGCTGTGTGTGATTTTTCTTTTTGTGGTGCAGGATATATATCAAAAACCCTGGTAGTTTCTAACAGCATGTCCTTGTCAGGAGGTATTAAAAGTGTAAGTCTGGGTGGTGTGTATTTACTTAGTCAAGATACAGCTAGCTCTCTCACAGAAAGGCCTTGTCCACTTTCTAGGGAGAGATAACATAAACCATAAAGGGGAGAGCTGTCACAGGACCAGAGTTAATACCTCTGTCCTTTTTATACCATGGACGCTTTAATGCAGGGCAGTTACATAGAAACCTCAGTTAGTTAGTAGTCAAACCCGCTTTACAGAGAAGCTCTTTCTGTCTTCTTTCAGAAAGCATTATAAAAAGGTGCTTTACTACGTGGTTGTGATACAGAAGAACTACAGGGCATTCCTTCTAAGGAGAAAGTTTCTTCACCTGAGGAAAGCAGCCATAACCTTCCAGAAGCAGCTGCGAGGCCAGATTGCTCGTCGTGTTTACAGACAGCTACTAGAGGAGAAACGGCGACAAGAGGAGGAGAGGAGGAGGAAAGAAGAGGAGGAAAGGTGTGCAGTGTGTGCTGTTTGACTGGATCTGAAAGGCAGACATTAGGTTTCATGCTATATCGCCTTTGCCTCAAGTAATCACAGCTGATTTTGTAAATCTTTACTAGTGATGACAAGAGATGTGTGTAGCCTTCATGGGAGTTTCTCAGGCACACAAAGGGAGAATATACCTTTAGTGGTTTCATTTTGAGTTGTTACTTGTATTTGACAAAACCCCTCTGAAAACTCTACTACTGCCCTAATGAAGTCCCTTCCCCACTTTCTTATTCTTGCTAAAAAAAATTTCTTATCCTTGCAGGGAAAGGCAAAGGCAAGAAGCAGAACGTCTTGCCCAGCAGGTAAATTACACTGTTAATACTTTCTGCCACTCTGTTTATTTGTCTCTTTCCCCAACCAATTAAAAAAAAAAAAAAAAGCACCCAGGGCATTTAAACTAAACTATTACAGAAGTTGGCAGGTGAAGCTAAAAGAAACTTGATATAGTTGTTTGCATGGGGATGTCTTTCACATCACACTTCATTTAGTTCCTGGCAAGGATTGAGCCTTTTGCATGCATTTGAGCTTTTCAGTGTCTATGGGTAAATGTAACAACACTTTCACTTCATCTTATATGGAGGGAGAAGGGTTCTTTTAAATGAACAGCATGGAAGGAGTATGGAGCCCGAACAACAGAAAGTAAGGAATCTTGCATTTCTTTTTGGAATACAGGCTGAAGAGGAGAGGAAGCAGCAGGAACTGGCAGCCATTCAGAAAGCCCAAAAGGAAGCAGAGCTGAAGCAAGAGCTGGAGAAGCAGAAAGAAAACAAACAGGTGGAAGAGATCCTGCGCCTGGAGAAAGAGATCGAAGACTTGCAACGCATGAAGGAGCAGCAAGAGCTGTCCTTGACAGAGGCTTCCTTGCAGAGGCTGCAGCAGCTCCGAGACGAGGAACTCAAACGGCTCGAGGATGAGGCATGCCGAGCAGCTCAGGAATTCCTGGAGTCTCTGAACTTCGATGAGATTGATGAATGTGTCCGAAACATCGAGAGGTCACTTTCTGTGGGCAGTGGTTATTCTGCCACGCTCAGTGAACTGACTGGGAATGCATGCAGTGAAAAGCCCAACTTTAACTTCAGCCAGCCATACCCTGAGGAGGAGGTGGATGAGGGCTTTGAAGCTGATGATGATGCATTTAAGGATTCACCCAATCCAAGTGAGCATGACCATTCAGATCAGAGAACGAGTGGCATTAGAACAAGTGATGATTCTTCAGAAGAGGATCCTTATATGAATGACACAGTAGTGCCCACAAGTCCTGCTGCTAGCAACACCATGCTTATTGCTTCTGGCCACGACTCTCTCAGTCTCCACAACTCTTCGAGTGGTGAATCCACATACTGCATGCCAGAAAATGTGTCCCGCAGACCCCAAAATTCTGAGGAACTGATTTCTCCCGATGGGGACTATGATTATGATCAAGATGACTATGAAGATGGTGCCATCACTTCTGGCAGCAGCGTGACTTTTTCTAATTCTCACAGTAGCCAGTGGTCTCCTGACTACCGCTGCTCAGTGGGGACGTACAACAGTTCTGGAGCATACAGGTTCAGCTCTGAAGGAGCCCAGTCATCTGTGAGTACCTTTATTTCTTGTTATCCACTAACATTATACATTCAGAAGAAATGGTAGTTAATTTTTTCCTTGAATGGTAGACGTACCAATTCCAGTAGCTGTGTCTGTTCCTATAAATATGTTTGTGCGTTATATATAGCTTGACCTTGCTTACACTGAACTTGGACATAGTTATCTACTGGCAACTAGATACCATTAGGTTGGGTGTACTAGAAATCCACAGACAGATTAGATGTGTGAATTGCATTCCTAATTAGAGGAACCTCTGGTTACATATCCTCCTATCAATTTTGATGCAGAACTTCCCATTCATTTCAATCGGGAGTTCCATATCTGGGTTAGCGTAAGTCTAAGTGCAGTTCTTATATGGGGGAGAGGAGTGAATTCATTGTAAGAAAATTCAGCTGTATATATAGGATAGAATAGTATTGTATCAACTGTTTGCAAAAAGCCTTGAGAAACTAGATACACAAAATCTTTCTTTGCCAAAAGTAACTATCATATGATAGCAAATGTTCATATTATTGCTGAATGCTGAATTCTTAGGACACTTCTTTCTCCTTTGTTGAAGGCTCTTCTTCAGGGCTGTTTCTCAAACCCACTGTAGGCTTTCAGTCCTTTTATTCTTCCAACCATAAATTTCTTGAAAGAACTTGGTTTCATCTACCAAATATACACCCAAAAGATTTATAGTTGAGCGAATAAAAGGATTAGAGCCTATAGCATGTTTGAGCAACCATGAAAACATACAAATATTGACTGGCTCTGAGGGCAGAAGCAGCACTAAAATATCTCGGACTGTTATATTTCAGGCAGTACAATACAGTGAGCTATTTTTACTCTTGTTTTGACTGATGTTGCCCGAGGAATAAGTTGGTATGTCTTTGACTAATTCTGTGGGGTTTGTTTTCTCATCAGCTTATCTTCTGGGGAAGGCTCTTCCTCTGCTGGACAAGAGCAGTCTTCAGGAGACATGGAACAGTTTTTGGGCAGGGGATTAGGACCTGGGGATCTCTCCAAATAGAAATGTGTTACAGGGAAGAAGTAAACTCTGGTGCCTTTTCCCTCCCTGACATTAGGGAATTAGCTTGTGTGGTGCTATTTGGGAACGTTTCCATACCAGCTTTGCCTAGGATACCTAGTGACCAATTTCCCACCTCAGAGAATGAGTGAACAATTACATGTTTCATCCTGCTACATTTCAACAGTATAGACTGAAGACTCCTCCTATCCCCCATCCCCTACGTGGTTATCTGTGTATGAAACCAGATCAGGAACTTGGCAAACCTCTGAATGTTTAAGGGCTGGGGGGACGGGAGGGAAACTTGCCCCATGCCTAAGGATACTCTGTAGATTTTCCTTTTTGAAAACCTTCTAAATCGAGTGTTACATGGAGCCTGGAGGGGTGGGAGGCGGTAGCACACACCAGTCGCACCCTTCAAAAGGATAACTCCCCTTAACAGCTGTAAAACCTGTGATATATGTTTGTTATATATAGATAGTAGGGCTAATTATAAACCAAGTGCACAGTGTGAGCTGCTGAGCATGCTGAGCTTCCTTTGACTTCAGTGAGAATGGTGAAAGCTCAGTTCTCCTCAGGATTAAACTGTAAGGATTACATTCAGTTGTATATGTGCGTGAAGGGCCATCGGGCTCTGGGGAGTATCTGAGGAGGCAGTGACTTTGCCAGTGTTCCAGCCGAGGTAGGGGGCTTCTTTCTCAGATGGGATGCCTGAATGGGCCACACTGTTCAGCATAGTGGGAGGCATTTCAAACATGCCTAAGTGCGTTAGTTATGCCAATAGAAGTTAAGCAACAAACTCACTTAGCTGTTTTTGAAAATCCCACGCTGTATTCCTGACTGACAGCTCCAAAATGAAATTGTCAGCCCAGGAGAAGATAATAAATAGACTGGAAGTCTGCCCACAATGGAAATTGGGAGAAGAAAGAGCCTTGTTCCCGGCAACACTGCCTACTCTGGCCCCCCCTTTTTTGTCCCCACAGCATCTTTCCTCCCCCACAGGAGCATCCTGGGGATTACTGTCAGTGAGGATAATAACTACAATGGGGAACTTTATGTTCCCAGCTGGAAGAGTATGGAAATGGTAAAGATCCTCCAAGAGCTGTTTGAGAAGTGGGTAGGGTTAAGTTTTCCACGTGTGTTTCTCTCCTCTCCCCACCCATCCCCCTTATTCTGTTGTGCAATACATACCTGACTACGGCGCATGTGCCGTAGAACACATCACAAAATGTTATGGTATCAGACTTCAAAAAATCTGCTGTATAAAAATCTAAACTTTGCTTTTTCTTAAAATGTTTGTATTCTGCAGCCATTAGCCATTCTGCTGCATGCTCCTTCCTATATTAGAGGCAGTTAAGGTTTGTCTGGCACACTGTGCTTCTTGCCTCCTGGCTGCTCATTTCACCTTTCTTCCCTTTCTTCCCCAGTTTGAAGACAGCGAAGAAGACTTTGACTCCAGGTTTGATACAGATGACGAACTTTCCTATCGGAGGGATTCAGTCTACAGTTGTGTCAGCCTGCCCTACTTCCACAGCTTTTTATACATGAAAGGTACAGAGCCGACGAGAGCTGGTTAAAGAACCAAAATGTTCAGAAATCTCTCTAGTATTTTCCCGGTTTAAGGATTACAATTCCACTTCAGTACTGCTCGCTGTTTTATGATTTCTTTCAGCTCTTAAACTTAAGCTTAGGCTCTGACTGCAATGTCTTGTATCAGGCAGATTTCAGATAGTTCCTCTTCTGCAAAGGGACATGAACTGAGCAGCTCAACTTAATTACCTTTTATAGTCCGCATCCATTTCACATAACCTCTTCACTGACTAGTCAACAACTGAACACTGGATACGTCTTACAGAGTGGCAAGACAGCCTAGAAAGCCAGGTTGTACCAGAGGTAAAGGAGAGACCGTCCCTGCCCCAAGGACCTTCCAATCTAAATAGATTAATAAAAACATTCTGACATGCAGTGTACTAGGAGCCAGTGCCAGAGACCACTCTGAAGTCAGTAGGAGTCTTTCAGTAGGAGTTAGGATCACTAATCTAAAAGGCTATATTACAAAGCACCATGAAAGATTTAGGAAAGAATATATTCAGGAGGTTTTTTTGTTATGATTCATAGTTTTCCCAGCAGATGAGTGGCAACAGCCTATAGGTTATATTATATTCTATATATGAGGTTTATCAACGTAGTGCCCTCACGTAAGAAGACGTGGGAACTTACATGACCCATGAAAATTCAAAAATTTGCTGTACCTCTCCCCTCTAACAACGACAATTACTCTACAAACCATGAAGCACCACAGCAACTCTCCTTACTAATCACAACATAATTCCATGCACAAATCCAAAATTACAAAAATACGCCCACTCCCCCAAAAATAAATCCTTTAAAACTGGTTAAAGTTCCAGAGGGCATATCAGACATAAATCACAACCAAATTAATGAGTAAATATCCTCCAGGAACATTACCATCCTACAATGGACAGAGTTACGGTTGTCTGAGTTTGTGTCAGCATGATGATTGTGGCTGATTCATATAAAGATGGTGAGGTATTTGTGAGTGGGTGTGTGTGTGAGAAAAGGTGATGTATGTAGAATGGCTTTGACACAGGCTTTGCTGTGCCCTGGCCTACCCTCAAAAGTTTTACTACTGTAACAATGTTGATTGGGGGATGGGTTTTTTGCCAATGTAGTTATATTAATAAAATCCTAGTGGGGTTGAAATTAGTTCTGGTATCACTTATTTTGCTTCCCAAATCATAATAAGCTATATCTGCATAAGCACTTTTATACATGTATAACTGCACCCACGCTATAGGAGTTATGGTGCTTTAACTGTGCTTGTATAGTTAAAGCAGCAACAGTTTCCATGGTAAATCCAGTTTCCACAGCTGTACCAGCTCTGGTGGTTTTGAGTTTGGCATTATTTGCTCAGAGCAACCTTAAATATTTAAGGAGGTTTTTTGTAAGTTTGAATATGTATTAAACGCTGGTGTTGGCATTGCTTTTGTTGGGATAAACTACTAGGGGCCTAATTCTCATTTACAGTAAGGCCTATTTACACCATTCACCCACTTTTTAAAGCTGTTTTACATTGCCAGAACAGTGTGAGGTGGCCTTAGGGTATATGAAAATGAGGTCTTCAGTCTCATGATTCATAACAGAAAGGCAACTTCAGTGATTGGTTAACACCTTCCCATCATCAGTGCTGATTCAGTCTCTTGATTTCATTGTAAAGAAAGGTTACTTATTTGTTAGTTTCTTCGAGATAGACATACTTGGGATTACATTTTTTGGATTGGTGTTTTTTGTTGTTTATTTTTAATGCAACCTTTTAAACTAATCCCCTTTTCTGCCAGGCGGTTTAATGAACACATGGAAGCGACGCTGGTGTGTCTTGAAAGACGAGACCTTTCTGTGGTTCCGTTCCAAGCAGGAAGCTCTCAAACAGGGCTGGCTGCACAAAAAGGGGGGTGGATCATCTACGCTTTCCAGAAGGAACTGGAAGAAACGCTGGTTTGTCCTCAGACAGTCCAGGCTCATGTACTTTGAAAATGACAGTGAAGAAAAGCTGAAGGGCACCATTCAAATCCGAACAGCCAGGTAGGTTTAGATGTGCATTCTGGTTGGACATCGCTTTACATAAACACCTGTCAGGGCTGACCCCTAGAGGGTGCGGGGTGCCCTCAACTCCCGTGCATTCATACATGTGTTTGTGTGTGTGTGAGAAAGTACTCAGCACTGGCCTAACTTGACTCCAATTGAAGTCAACTGAGGTCTTACCACAGTCAGACCAACGCTGAGCACGTTTGAAAATCCCAGCCCTACTTATTCAGTAGTCATTCAGGACATTTTGAGACATGCTGTCAAGTCTTCAGCCACAGAGAGACCTGGAATGAAGAAGCTGAAAGAAGTATTGTCTAGCCTTTAGTCTTAGTAATTTTTAATCTACTGTGAGTCACAGTCAGATGTCTTCTCAGGGAGGCCTGTAACCACACTTACATTTTCCTTTACCTTTAATATAAATGCACTAATTTCCTGGCCAAACCAGTTTTCTAAAAGTATATGGCGGTTAAAAGAGGGCTTTATAATGGAAGCTGGTTACAACCTTAACTGTGGAGAGGCTACCATCTCTCCGCACTATATCAGATTCTTATAATTAATCAAAATGCCTTGTCACTAGAAAGTACATTTTCACAACACTGAATAGGGCTTTAATTGTGCAACCTGCATTGACTTTAATTGGAATCAAGTCACTAAAACTCCCACACAGCACTTGAACAGTGTAGGAGTGGGTGTATATACTGTTATCAGGTACAGATAGTTCCCCGTGTTTCACAATTCCAACCCTCTGAAGGCATGTTTGGAAAAAAGATTTTCTATGTGAAAATGTCTTTACTTTCTCTTCTAAAATTTCAGTACATCTTATAGGTTTGAGGGTAGGGGGGTTCCTAAGTGGGTATGAAGATGAAAGACTGATAGTGGTGGGTAGTCTCAGTTCTGTGTGGATGTGTGTGGCATTTGCCCCACATGGCTTTGCTGATGTATGTTAGGATTGGTTAGAACACCTTGTTCCTGTTCTCTGCCTACCTTGAGCAGGGCCTATCATTTGTATTCTATTATTACTAACTTATTTTTTAACCTAAATCAAAGCTCCATCAAGTTTTCTTTGTGGAAGTGGCTGCTCTCTTCAGTCTCCTCTCTGGGCTTGATGCAGTGCCTACTAAAGTGAATGGGATTCCCATTGACTTCAGTGGGCTTTAGATTAGGCCCTTTGAGCATGTACAGATCTGTCACAATAGTATTCATGGGCAGCTACTGACACAGTACATCCATGAATATAGATCCTGGATTCTTATAACTAGCCTTTTGTTACTCTTGAATTCGATATTCACATATACCATATCGGTTATGCTTAAGGCTCTATGTTTGTCACAGAGGTCTTTCTGTGACTTCTGCAGTGGCCGGTGCGCCTGGCCCGGGGACCACCCTAGCAACTCGGGCAGCCCCCGGACCAGGCGCTCCAGCCGCTGTTGGCAGGGCCGGCTCCAGGCACCAGCCTACCAAGCATGTGCTTGGGGCGGCACCTTAGGGGGGACGGCGCTCAGGTTTTTTTTTTTTTTTTTTAAACATACTGTGGAGCCACCGTAGGGGCTGCGGCCGGCAGGTAGAGCGGGGCCGGGGCCGGGCTGGCCGCCCTGCCCCCGGCGCTCCGGCCACAAAAGCGGGGCCGGGCTGGCCTGGCCACCCTCCCCCGGGGCTTCGACAGGGAGAGGCGCTGGCGGGGGGGAGGGAATTGTTGAGGCGCCACACTGGGGGGTGGGGGTGTTCCATGGGCGCTGTGGGGGAGGTGTTGGGTTTTTTTTGTTTCGGTGGGGCGGCGCTTGGGGTTTTTTGTTTTTTGGTTTTTTTGCTTGGGGCGGCCAAATAGTTAGAGCCGGCCCTGGCTATTGGGGCAGTTTCAGGCCCCCATGCCCACCAGCAGCAAGAGTTTGGGTGTGGGAGCCTCAGAGCTGGGGGTTGGGGTGCAGGGTGGTGCTTATCTGGGGGGTAGCAGGTCCCCAGATGCACGACAGGAACTCTCCTCCCTCAGGTCCTAGCTCCATGTGCTGCCTCCGCCCACAGGCGCCGCCCCCATTGGCTGCAGTTCCTAGCCAATGGGTGCTGCAGAACGGGGGCTTGCTGGAGCGGAGGCAGCATGTGGAGCTAGGTGCTGGGGTTGCTGCTTCCCAGGAGCCAGGTAGGGAGTCTGCCCCAATCCCCATCTCTCCCCCCTCCCCCCCAAGCACCCACGCACCCGCACCCACACCCCCCTCCCCAGCACCTGCAGTACCCACCCACCCCCCACCCCAGCACCCATGGCACCCCCAGGGCCACCCTGCCAAGCCTCCCCCTGCCCAAGTTTTAGTCAAGGGTATATAGTAAAAGTCATGGACAGGTCAGGGACTGTGAATTTTTGTTTACTGCCCATGACCTGTCCATGACTTTTACTAAAAATACCCATGACTAAAATGTAGCCTTAGGGCTAGGCTACACTTACCCGCTGCGTCGGAGGCATCGGAACGATCTTCTGGGTTCGATTTATCGCGTCTTGTCTAGACGCGATAAATCGAACCAGGAAGTGCTCCCCCGTCGATGCTTGTAATCCTGCTCGTCGCAAGGAGTAAGCGCTGTCGACGGGGGAGCCTGCGCGCCGCATGTGGACCCTAGGTAAGATCGAACTGAGATACTTCGACTTCAGCTACGTTATTAACGTAGCTGAAGTTGCGTATCTTAGTTCGACGGGGGGGGGGGTTGTGTAGACCAGCCCTTAGTTATGATAGTCCTTACTACCATGTCTATCAACATCCAGATTTCTTGTTGCTACATTATATCAGAATATTGGTTCACTAATGGTCATCTTAAAAAGCTTTTTGATGAATTCATCCATTATCCACTCTCTTTTAACGATGAACCTCAAAGAAGTTGTTTAAAGCTAAACTGAACTCTTCAGATTTTTCTAATCAACAACTGAACATTTATAAACACATAGAATAACAAAAAGGAGCTTGTATCTGAAAAGGTCTACGTGGAACAAAAAATAAAGTGTAGTTTCTAGGCAGTGGAATTGGAATTTAAGGGGTTTGTTTAATCAGTGAGCAGATTCCTAAAGTATCAGGACTTTAGTCAAAGAGAATGAAATCTTGTGCTACTTCACTTATATTATTTAAAAGGCAAATACTAGGGTAACATCATAGTAAGGAGGAGAAAAGTAAAATTCAGGAAAAAGACAAAATATGGAATAATTTTTTTCTCTTGCATTTAAAATTGCTTTTTAATTTTTTTTATCTGTATGACAAGGGTAGATCAGAAATGTCATGTGTTATGATAGGAAAGAGATTTATGAGAAGAGTGTTGGTTAATTAACAAGGGGAAACATAAGCTTAAGATAGAAACTAGGCAGGGGGGACAAAAAGCTAAAAATCACCATTTAAGCCTTGGGAAATGCTTAGCAGTACATGGAAATAACCAAAGTTTGTGTATTGCTTTAAACACATGGGGCAAGATTTAAAAAAATGACTTGTGGTTTTTGGGGGGCCTTGATATTTCCATGTCTGACTTGAGACACCTCAAAAGGGTTGGTTTTCAGAGGGTGGGTGCTCAGCACTTCCTGGAAACCAGGCCCCTTTAATGTGTCTTAAACTGGGCACCCAAAAACTGACAGGCAAAATGCCATTACATTTGAAAATCTTGGCCTGCATTTCTGGCATCTTCAGCAACCTCTTGAATATTTTAAGGAGTCAGGGTAAGACCTTATGTTTCCTTTCCTCAACACTGGTTATTTTTTTCAGAGATGGCTCTCTTCCCCCTCTTGTTGCTCTTAGTAAGGTTTTTCCTTGTTGTTGTAAGTATTTATTTTTTAAATGGCAAGTGGGGAAAAAAGGGCCACTTTAAAAAGTGAAGTTTCATAGTGCTTTGAACATGGGTAACTTGGACAGTGGCTACAATGGCCATGACAAATATTGTTTTGGTGAATTGATAATGTGTAAGTAACAGGAGTCTGCATAACACATCTTAAGTGAATCAGGTTAAAACAAGTAAATATTATTCTGAAATATTAAGAGTGTCTAAGTAGTTCACTAGAAGGGCATTGTCGCTGTGCATGGGGTATCTCTCAAGCTTTAATTCTGGCATTTGCATCCATTTCAGAGAGATTGTTGATAATACCGGTAAAGAAAATGGGATTGATATAGTAATGGCCGACAGGACCTACCACTTGATTGCCGACTCTCCCGAGGATGCTAGGTAAGAGAAGCATTAAGCTTTTCATCTCTATATCATTCTAACTCTTACAAACAGCAGCAATGTATTGACTGTCTTTTACATGCGATCTCTGAAGGTACTGGCCAGCAGTATTACACACACTGTATTTAATCCCCTTTGAAAGATCTTGTGAGGCAGTTGGAGATTGCAGCCACCAGAGGCTGCCAATGGCAGCGTGGTACAGAAAAGAGCCATATCGACAATGGTGCGATAACCAGGATTCGGCTGTGTGTAGCTTCCCAGCCTGCTCCCTGTGACAACCTTTAATGTGCTCTTGCCTGTATAGGGTGATTTCCTTTGGCCCTTCTCTCGCTGCTTTTTGTGCTTCTCAGGCCCCTTCTTCACCTGCTTAAAAAACTGCTACAATCCATATGATCCACTGTAGGCTGTCTGAAATAACGCCCTGGTCTGGAAGGCTCCTACACTGTTCTCTTTGCAAGATTAGAGCCTAAAATCTTTTCATATGTGAGATTTCACATGATCACTGTAATTCAGAGGAGTGCACTCACATTCACAAATGAGAAGACTGTGGTATTTAGAGCAAAGCACATGATCTCCATCTGATCCGCTATTAAAGGTCTTAGAATCTGATACGGATCCTTGGCAGCAGCCGCAAGAAAAAATTGCTAACTATAGTCTCATGGGCGAGGAGCAAGCTAAAGCTGCTAGACCTATTATATTCCAAATCCAGAAATCTGAATTTAAAAAACTACCTGCGATTGCTGAGTGACAATAACATACTTGTCTATCACATCTTTTACAAAAACACAGGCATTCAAATGTAAGAAAATAAATAAAGTTATTTTTAAATTTTACACTGCCCACTGAGCTGGACTCCCAGGACGAGAAGTGAGGCTATGTGGGTATTTTTACTCTGTGGCTTCATCCAAGTTACTTAATGCTAGATCCACAAGGGACTTAGGTACCTAAGTCCAATATTTAGACTCCACTGAGATCCTGATAACCCCACTCACCTGCCACCTAACCATGTAGATGCCTAAGTCTGTATCAGTAAAGTTCTCTAGGTGCCTAAGTTTCTACCGGGAGACTTGCAATATCACCTGTGTTCTGATCCCGCTGAGCTGTGCAGCATCCTAGCTCATGCCTAAGCCAGGCCTGGTTAGATTCACAAGGTAGGCATTTCCCTGCCTAACTTGCCTATGGGGTGACCACACTGGATTGGGCCTCACATAAAAGACAGCTGGGAGTGACCAGATTGGGAGTTTTTCAGATGGGGTGTGTGTGTCCATCCCAGAATGCTTAATAGCCCAGTGGTTAGGTCTCCCACACTCCACATGAGTGTCTTCAAATCCTCACTCTGCCTGAGTTGGAGCAGGGACTTGAGCATGGATAGTTGGTGGTGTGGCTCTTTCAATCTCTCCTGTTGAAGCTGTTCCACTTTGTATAAATATTTGTTCACTGGACCAGAGAAAGAGACAGACTCAATAGCCTGCTGGTCAGGGCACTCCCCTGCGTACGGGAGACCCAAAGTCAAGTACTTGCTCTTTATCAGGCAGAGCAAGGATTTGAAATCAGATGTCCCACCTCCCAGTGAATGCCCTAACCACTAGGCTATGTAAGTGAGGGAGGGGCACTGTCGCTCAGGAGCACATGTGAGAAGGCTGACCTGGCTTAGCCATCTAGCTCCAGGAGTGGGTTCAGGGCTGTGAATCCTAAGTAGGGATAGATGCCTCCCCCCAACTCGGAGCTAGGTGTCTGTCTATGTTTGAGGGGTGGGTCTTAGGTCCCAAGCCCCCTGTCCTTGGCACTTCCTAGTGCAGGGGTAGGCAACCTATGGCACGGGTGCCAAAGGTGGCATGCGAGCTGATCTTCAGTGGCACTCACATTGCCCGGGTCCTGGCCACCGGTCCGGGGGGGTTCTGCATTTTAATTTAATTTTAAATGAAGCTTCTTAAACATTTTAAAAACCTTATTTACTTTACATACAACAGTAGTTTAGTTATATATTATAGACTTACAGAAAGAGACCTTCTAAAAATATTAAAATATATTTCTGCATGCGAAACCTTAAATTAGAGTGAACAAATGAAGACTCGGCACGCCACTTCTGAAAGGTTGCCGACCCCTGTCCTAGTGGCTATCTTAGGCAGCTCCCCACTCAGCATGCTGGCTTCTGTGGATCCTATTCTTAGCTGCTTTTCTCTCCCCTGGCAATGTATAGGGAGCCTGGGCACCTAACTCATGGGTGAAGGTTCCACTGGGCAGCAGAGCATCTAAAAGTCAGGCGTTTCAACACTGAGCATAAGTCCCCTTTGTGGATTTAACCCTTAACATTTCTATTACTCTGTTTTCTCACTTGTAATATGGGAATAATACTTCCCTCCATCACAGGGGTATTGAATATAAATTGATTAAAGTTAGTAAAGGGTCTTCAGATCTTCAGATTGCAGTTCTTCTTATTCATACTTTAAAGGGCTACTTTTCATAGGCTATAACAGCACAGTTAATTCAGTGATCTCTTTTGAAATTAAAATGAGCTGCTAAATCATCCTTAAAATTATAGTCTGAATCCATTTGTAAGCTTTCCATTATTAACTTATGAGATTTGTCATAAGATACAGAAACATATAAGTATAAAGATCCAGTTAGTTAGTTTTGTCCGTTTGAACTACTCTACTTCTCTGGCAAACTGCTCTACTGCGGTGCCAACAAGAAATTACCAGAGTTTAAGGGCTTTCATGTTCTCAATTATATCTCTCTACCTTTTTCCAAAACATAGGAGGAGACAATGACTTCAGTTTCAGTGTTCATTTAGTATACACACCACACACATTACAGGTTAATTCACCTGCTGGCATTTCCCCTGTTTGTTTCCACAATACACGATTGTTCTAAGATACCTTGGTTCCAGTGGGAGATGTGTAAAGATTTTCAGAGGTGCTGAAGTCAAGGGAGTTCTGAATGTTCAGCACTGTTGAAAATGAGGTCCAAAATTGATTTAGAATCAATCTGTTTAGATTGTTGATTTAGAATCTAATCTGTTAGTTAATTCTGATTACATTGAATGAAGTACATTGAACTAAATGGTCTGAGGTCTGGGGTGTTCCCTATGCAGGTTAATCTCACACATGGGATGGAAATGCCACAAATTTTGTACTTACTGTTTTCTTTGCATTGTTCTGGTGTGGGGAGAAGGGGCATATGCATGCAAACAAACAGTTTGGGGGTTAGCAGAGGAAACCTGTGCTGATCCTCTGAGACCCAGTCATTAACTTGGGAACTGCAGAGCCGAGTGCCATCTTCCTTTCACCCAGATGCAGGGTTTTCATTCATTTTTAACTAAGTAATTTTAAAAAAAAAATTAGGAAAATATGTACACTACTTGTACTTGAAGTTAAACTTTGATCACTCTTTTTAAAAATACTACTACGTGCCCACACTAGCTGTTGTATAATAAAAGGTTAGTATGTGGCTTATACCATGAGGTCTGGCTTCTTTGATATGATTTAATTAATAAACTGGATTTTAAATAAAATGCCCGTGGGTCAGAATCTGGAAAGGAATGATGAATCACTGTTTATAATCTATGGGAATATTTTGGGTTTAGGATCCTTTAAGAGCTGAACTTTTCCCTCCCTCTTTACATCCCTCCCTCCCTCTTCAGAGGGGCCCTCCTCTGTCAATACTCCCTCCAGCAAGGGAAGGCTGGAGGTGATACTCTCTGGAATCTGTGTCATTCTGAGCATTGACTGGGGAGCTGTTTGAGAGCTACTAGACACTGGGTTGGAACCGGGCCAGGCGTCCATTAAGAGACCGTCTTGCCTGCTTTCAGATTTTGTCACAAACCTAACTTTCGGGCCAATTTCAGGAAAAGGCTTGCGCAACTTTTGATGAACCTGAGTTTTGAGTAAACCTGGGCTGATTTATGACCGTGAGTGGAAACCATGTGAGACATTTCCTAGGTTTGAGTGGTTTCACCCAAAACTTGGCAGCTCTCCTTCAAGAATTGCCCCTGCCAGTCTCCGTTGCTAGGGCACCTGCCCCCTCAGGATGCAGGGACAGAGCCAGCTGGAAAACAGTGTCCAATGTTGTCACGGAGTGTGGGGGAGTCAGGCCCTGCACCCCTCTTCCTGGGATTCACTGTGACGCTCAGCCAGCCAGTAGAACAGAAGGTTTATTGGGGATGCCAGGAACACAGTCCAAACAGAGCTAGTCAGTACAAACAGGACCCCTCAGTCGGGCCCTTCTGGGGGGCAGGGAGCTTAGACCCCATCCTTGGGGCTCCCTGCATTTCACCACCCAGCTCCAAACTGAAACCAACCAGACAAACCCTCCAGCAGGCTCTCTTCCCCTCCCCCGGGGCTCCTCCTCTAGCCTTTGTCCATTCTCCCAGCCAAAGGTGTCACCTCCCCACCCTCCTCCTGGCTCATGTTACAGCCTCAGGTAAAGTCTCGCATTCCCAATGCAGCAGGTCCCAGTGAACCTCCCCCGCAAGCCTCCCAGGTCAAATCCACCTCGCTCCCTACTCCGTCACAAATGTGGATCCAGATTTTTCATGCAGAGGTATATAAAGGACCATAACCCTACTCTCAGCTTCTTTCCTACTGCCATAGGCTCTGGATCAGAACCAGCACTCTCGTTCACTCCCCATTTCCTAGATACTGAAGTTTTTATAGCTGCTACTAATTAAAATGTTACGTTTGTGGAAGGAGTTAGGCAGGCTACTAAACCCCTGGCTGTTGTGATACTATTTTAACCACCTAGTTTCTCTAGAACTGTTACCAGGAGTCCAGTTTCCAGATGTGTATGGGTGTGGAAACCTGGCATTTCCTAAACACCACAGTTTTCAATTACGTATGTGTGGGCAGAGGATTCATGAATGTAGGCAGTTGTTTCAAAGAGGCCTCTAAATTTAAATCCACAATTTTGCATAGAAAATGTTCATGTATACAAAACTTCTGCACCTGAAAAACTGCAGTTGCAAAAAGTGTGAAGCTGCAGTTTTAGAGGCTGGGATGAGGCCCTTTGAAACTTGGTCCTAGGCTAAGTATCTTTAGAATGGCAAGTGTGACGGGGCAAGGCCAGAGGGCTATAGGAAAGTGGTAAGGAACCAATATGTTCTTATTGGGATCCGGGAAGTGGGCGGGCAAAGCCCGCCCACTGCTAAAGGATCCCCCCCTTCAGCCTAAGGGGAGGGATCCACAGGACCTGGATACCAAGTGAGTCCGGGGGACAAAAAATGAAAAAACAGGAACGGGAGTGCGGTCAAAGGGTCAAACAAAGCGAACCAGATGGGGACACCGAGCAGAGAACCCCGGACAGCGCCCACTGCTCCTCAAAGGTGTCAAGGGAGCCAGTGGATGCTGCCCAGAGGAACTCTGCCCGGATGCGTGAACGAACAGAGGATCGAAAATAGGCCCCACAGTCACAGGAGCCTCCATCGGCCAACCTCCTCAACCTGGTTTTGTAGATGGCCAGTTTAGCTAGGGCCAGGAGGAGGTTGACCAGGAGGTCCCGTGACTTTGTGGGGCCGTGGATTGGAAGTGCATAAATAAAAAGGTGAGGGGAAAAGTGCAACCAAAACCTCAACAAAATGTCTAAGAGGAGCCGGAACAGGGGCTGAAGCCTGGCGCACTCTAGATAAATGTGCGCCAGGGTCTCCCTCACACCGCAAAAGGGACATGTGTCGGGGATAGGGGTGAACCGCGCCAAGTACACGCCCGTGCTCACGGCTCCATGAAGGAGCCGCCAACTGACATCCCCGGCGGGCCTTGGGACTAAGGAGGAGTAAAGGCTGGCCCACCGGGGCTTCTCACCCTCTAGAGGTGGCAGGAGGTCCCGCCATTTCGTATCGGGGCGGGACGTGAGGGTGAGGAGATGAAGGGTGTGGAGCACGAGCGTGTATAGATGT
Organism: Macrochelys suwanniensis; assembly: GCA_033296515.1. NCBI lineage: Eukaryota > Metazoa > Chordata > Testudines > Chelydridae > Macrochelys > Macrochelys suwanniensis. Next base: position 130,792,056 of record CM065776.1, on the reverse strand, counting down.
TTCCTTGGCGCGGTCTGGAAGCGGACCGGCTGCAGTTCGTGCAGCCGGCTCACCGTGAAGGGACAGGGGACCCGGTTGGGTCCACGTGGCAGGGGCCCAATAAAAAGGTCCGGAGGGCTTGGGGTGAAGGGAGGGCGGGGCGTACCCTCTCGCAGGACCCGGTCGAGGTAAACCCGAGCAGCGGGCGGCAAAGCAGCCTTCACCTCCTGAAGTACGCGCCGGGGAGTACGAGGTCTGGAGAGCCCCATGCGCTGAGCAAGCGTCAGGGGATCCAGCCAATCTCCCCGGTCGTAGTCCAGGAGGTCTCCGACCCTAGTGACTTCTGCCAGGACCAACCTCTGGCGCACCGAGGGGGACTCCGCCACCTGCACACGGAGCTGGGGGTTGTGTAGCAGGGGCTCCGCGAGGAGATCTACCCCCTCGGTGGCCGCCACGGACCTGGTCGCTGAGAATAGCTTCCAGGTCCGGAGGAGGTCCTGGTAGAAGACCGGCAGCCCGTAGAGGTCTCGCGGAAGACCTCTCGGATGGAGATAAAGGAGCTGCCGGTCATATCGGAGCCCTCGGAAACGGCGCAGGAAGGCGTGCGCCAATGCGCTCCACGCCGGACTACCTGCACCATAAAGGAGCCTCTGCAGGGCCTGGAGACGGAAGACATGGACCTGAGTGTGTGGACACTTAAGGCCCTGCCCACCCTCCTCCAGAGGAAGATGGAGAACCCCTGCAGAGACCCAGTGCAGTCCTGACCAAAAGAACTCCAGAATCGACGTCCGGAGGTTGGCCAGGAAACCTGGGGCCGGGACCAGGGTGTTGAGCCGGTACCAGAGCATGGACAGGACTAATTGATTGATTACCAGTGCTCTCCCTCGAAAGGAGAGGCACCGGAGCAGTCCTGTCCATTTCCGGATCCGCTCTATCACCCTGCCCTCTAAACCTTGCCAGTTCTCCGGCGGGGATGGATGCGTGGCAGAAAGGTAAACGCCGAGATAGAGCAGCGGACCCGCACTCCACCTGATGGCCTGAAGCGCGGGTGGGAGAGAGCTCGCCTGCCACCCGTCCCCTACCACCAGGCCAGAGCTCTTGACCCAGTTGACCCGGGCAGAGGAGGCCGCCGAGTAGATCGTCTGGCAAGCCTCCACCCGCACCAAGTCGCCCGGGTCCTGGACCACGAGGAGCACATCATCGGCGTATGCCGACAGGACCAGCCGCAGCTCCGGCTCTCGGAGCACCAATCCCGTCAACCTCCTGCGGAGGAGACAAAGGAAGGGCTCAATCGCCAGAGCGTACAGCTGGCCCGAGAGGGGGCACCCCTGCCGTACTCCTCGCCCGAAGCTGACCGGCTCGGTCAGGGTCCAGTTGAGCCTGACCAGACACTCTGCGGAGGCGTACAGCACCTGGAGAAAACCCACAAACTGGGACCCAAAGCCAAACGCTCGCAGAGTGCTCAGGAGGTACCCGTGATCCACCCTGTCGAACGCCTTCTCCTGATCCAGAGACAGAAGGGCGAACGACAGACCATCCCTACACCCAAGCTCCAAGAGATCCCGGACCAAATACAGGTTGTCGAGTATGGTGCGGCCCGGGACGGTGTAGGTCTGGTCTGGGTGGACCACGTCCGCCAGCACGGACCCAAGCCGCAGCGAGATGGCCTTTGCTACGACTTTATAGTCCGTGCTGAGGAGCGAGACGGGACGCCAATTCCGTAAATCGCGGAGGTCCCCCTTCTTCGGCAATAAGGCGAGCATGGCTCGCCTGCACGAAAGAGGGAGGACCCCGCCCTGCAAGGACTCGGCCCAGACGGTGACAAGGTCTGGGCCGAGGACGTCCCAGAACACGCGGTAGAACTCCACGGTCAGCCCGTCCAGTCCCGGAGATTTATTAGTTGGCATGCGACGGAGGGCTTCCGAGAACTCGGCCAGAGTGAGAGGCAGCTCTAGCCGGTCTCGGTCACCCGTGCTGACCGTAGGGAGTTCGTCCCAGAGCACTCTGCAAGCGTTAGGATCGGTCGGATCCGGGGAGAAAAGGCTCGCGTAGAAGGTCTTGGCCCTCCCGCACATCTCCACCGGATCCGTGAGGGGGGTGCCATCTTCTGCGAGGAGACAGGTGACGTGTTTCTTAGCCCCCCTCTTTTTCTCCAGGGCGTAGAAGAAGCGGGAGCCGCGATCCATCTCCCGAAGGAGACGGATGCGGGATCGAACGAAGGCGCCCCGGGCCCGATGATCTTCGAGTTCCCGGAGCTCCTCCCGCTTCTCCCGGCACGCCCCACAGAGGGATGGATCCTCAGGGCTGGCGGCCAGACGCCTCTCCAGCTCTAAGACCTCCCGTTCCAACTGCCCTATCGTTGCATCCCTCCGTCGGCTGGCGCCCCGGGTGTAGTCACGGCAGAAGAGCCGGGCGCGTACCTTCCCTAGATCCCACCATCGCCGCGCCGAGGGAAAGGCGTGCCGTTGCCCTCGCCAGGCCAGCCAGAACTCCCGGAAGGACGCCACGAAACCCACATCCTCCAGCAAACTGTTATTAAAATGCCAATAGGCCGGCCCCGGCCTCTCCGCGCAGAGAGAGGCCGTCACGGTAGCGAGATGATGATCAGAGAACGGGGCCGGCCGGACGCTGGAGGAGTGGGCCCGCGAAAGGTGAAAACGTGATAAATAGATGCGGTCCAACCGGGAGTGGTGCGACCGATGGGCCTCCACCCGGACAAAGGTGAAGGTTGAGCTGTCGTCCGGGTGGTGGTCGCGCCAGACGTCCACCAGGGAGTGATGTTCGACAATCTCCCTGAGGACGTCCGCGGCGGCCGGGCACTGCTCGATCCCCGAGCGGTCCCGTTTCTCAAGGGTGTTGTTAAAGTCCCCGCCCAGGACCAGGCACTCGCGAGGATCCAAGGTGCCGAGGAAGGTGGACGCCTGCTGATAGAAACGAAGTTGTTCCGGGCCCGGTGTCGGGGCATAGATGTTGATGAGATTGACCACGAGCCCCTCCATACGGACCCGTAGGTGCAGCAGGCGGCCCGGCACAGCCTCGGCAACCCCCAGCACCTCAGGCCGTAGGTCGGGAGAGAACAAGGTCGCCACTCCAGCCTGGCGAACAGAGAGATGGCTGAAGTAGACTCTGTCCCCCCATTCCAGCCGCCAGCTGTCTTCAGCGGCTGGATCCGTATGGGTCTCCTGCAGGAATACTACAGAGTACCCCCCCTCCCGAAGGAAGGAGAGCACCTGGCTCCTGCGGAGACCCATCCTACAGCCCCGGGTGTTCAATGTTGCGAAGAGGAGAGATGCCATGAGGAGGGCTGGAGGGGATCCTTGCTGGCAGAGTCACTCACGGCCCCCATCGGGCCGCGTAACAATCCGTGACCCACCCCGTAGGCGAGTAGTGAGTCACGGAAAAGGCGGACCCGTTGGTAGGCCGTGGCGGCCTGCTTCCCAGTCCCTTTGCCCTCCCCCATGAGGGCCCTCGCGGCCCGGAGGATTTGGTGGAAATCCCCCCATCGCTGGAGAGCGAGCTGTACTTTGTTGCGGGAGCCCCGGACGTCCTCCAGGAACTCCCGCAGCTCCTCTCGCAGCGTATGGTGGGGCGGGGTTACTGGCTCCCGGCTATCGAAAGAAGGGGCCCCGGACACAGCCCTATGGCCCACCGAAACAGATAGGCAAGGGGCGGAGCCTCTACGCAGCTCCTGCTGGGCTGGCACCTTAGGGCCCAACCCGAAATTCGGCTTAGTTGGGAGAGGCGGCGGAGGGAGAAGAGCAGCCTCTGGTGGGTCGGGACGAGGAATTACTGGAGCCGCTCCCTGGGGGTCATCCTCCGAGAAGGGGAGGGAGACAGCCCCAGAGGCGGCAGTGTCATCATGGGAGGTGTGGGAGATTGGGATGGCATCAGGGGCGGGGCAGGGATCAGAAGTAGGGGCAGGGAGCGGGACATGAGCAGGGCCAGGCTGAGGAACGGGTAGAGGATCCTGAGCCGCAGGAGCTGGGCCACTGGGAGGTGGCCTCTCTTGGTGTGGCTGAGGGATCTGGGAATTGGGAAGGGGACCCCCCACGATGCCGGGCTCTAGTATGATGGTGTCTGTTATAGCCACGGCATCGGGAGGTGGACAGATACTTGCGGGGTCCCCGCCTGGGAAGGAGAACTGTTGTCCCACCCCAATGAGGGGTACCCTCTGGGATTCGGGTCCCGGCCGCAGGGCACCGGCCGTCGCTTCAGGAGGCTTGGCGGCCGTCAGCGAGGTGTCACTTGCGACCGGGCAGGTGGAAGAGCCCAGGGGATCCTCAGAGGTGGGAGCGGAACCAGCGGTCAAGGGGAGGGAGCATGGGGAGAGGGGGGAAAGGGGCACCGGGGTGAGGTCATTGAGATCGAGTCCTGCTGGTAAAGGGTCGTCCTCCCCCTGGGTGATTGGGGTCAGACCCAGGGCCTCGATCTCCTCGTAGATGGAGGGCAGGTCACCTTCTGCCACCCCGGGGTTCTCCCCGCCGGCACCTGAAGCGATGCTCGGATCGGGGTGCGCAGGGTCGACAAAAGGGACAGAAGGGGCTCTATCAGGGGCTTCCGAGAGAGGGGCGGTAATACCTTCCGGTGCTGCCACGTCTTTCCCAGCCGGTTCTGGCGGACAAAAGCCGCTCGGGGGCAAAGCGGAAGGCTCGGCATCAGTGCCCCCCTTCCTGGTTTTTCGGGGGGCTTCCGCATCGGTGGAAAGGAGCGGGGCTCGAGCCTTCCGCTTGCCCCGCTTCCCCTGTACTAAGGCCCAGCCCTCCATGGCATCATCTGGGGGTCGGCTAGTAAGGGTCGGGTCAGGGGGGAGGGATGATTTCTTAGGGACTCGGGGAGGTAGTGGTGGGGCAGCATAAGGGAGAGAAAAGTCTCTCTGGGGCGGGCCCTCTCCCACGCCCGGCGATATCCCTGCCTCACCCTCCTCCACAGGCCTCAGCAGACTGTTCACAGTGGGCCTCTCCCGCTCGTCTGGGCTCACTGGGGGAGGTACTCCCAGGGCCCGAGCGGGAACAGTGGTAGACTGGGAAGGAGGAGGGGCGGCTCTGGGCACCGGGCATACAGGGGCGCCGGCGATGACGGGGCCGACGCCCTGCCGGGGCTCGGGGGTCTCGGATGCTCCTCCTTGCCGGGCCAAGGGACAGTCCCTCCGGACGTGTCCCATCGCCCGGCAGAGGTAGCACCGGGCCTCCCCCGTGGAATAATACACCCGGTAACGGGCCCCGTGATAGGGGACCATAAAGGACCCCTCGAGCGCCTCCCCGTCACGTGCCGCCGGGGGCATTTGGAGCTGCACCTGCCGGCGGAACGAGAGGATGTGACGGAGGGCGGGGTCTTTGCAGCCCAGTGGGAGAGGGCTGACTACAGAGATGGGTCTCCCTAGGGCGGAGAGGGCAGGTAACAGGGCGGCATTGGGGAGGAAGGGAGGGACGGAAGTGAGGACTAGGCGGACGCCCAAGTCCTCCAGCGGCTCTAATGGGACGAACACGCCCCCCACCGCCAGGCCCTTCTCCACTGCCTCTTGGGCCGCAGCCTCCGATGCAAGGAAGAAGACTACCTTCCCGTACATTTTGGAGGCTGCTACGATGGCCGTGGGCCCCACCACCCTCGCCAACGCCCGCACATAGGTTTCTACGTGGGGCGAGGCGGGTACCAGGAGGCAACGGACGCCATGCCTCCTGGTCAAGGTGGGAAAGGGGCCCCGGCTGCTATAGATGGTAGCTGAGGCGGTGGGCGGGTTAGGTGACGTTGCGGCAGGTGGGGGGGTTGCCGCCACCTGGGCGTACGCTCTGGGGGCCGGAGGTGGGACACCCGCAGAGCTGGTAGAGGGAACAGCAGGGAAGGGCGCCGTGGCCGGTGGCAGGGCCGCAGCAGTAGTGGCTGCCTCTGCCATGGAGGGTCTGGCCTTTGTCGCGGGGCCCTTACCCTTCTTTTTACCCTGGCCCTTCCTGCCGGCTGGGGGGGCTCCCCCAGGATCATGGGGGGCGAGGGACGTGGCAGCAGCGGAGGTCTCTTCAATGTCCGCCACTGCCGGTGCCCCAGCGGGGGCGAGAGCAGGTGGTTCGGCAGCGGCGGTCGAGGTGGAGGCTAGGGAGGGTGACGGGGGAACAGGCGGAGGAGGGGCAGCCATGCCATCTGGAGGGGCTCCTCCCTCCATATCGCCTGCCATGATGAACAGGGGAGGAAGGGAAAACTCCTGAGAGGGGGGGTGGGGAGAGGAATTGGGGTGACCACTCCTCCCTGCTAGGCTGCAGGCAGGGGAGGAGGGCAATAAATGTGGGGACAGGGTTCAGGGTGCAGGGTTAACTCGGACTACTGCGGGGGTAGGGTTCAGTCACCGACACAAGATGGGAAATCCGGCTCCCCTTGTTGCACTAGGGGAGGGGATGATATAACAGCATGGGGGTGCAGTGAGATGGGGTCAAAATTAAACAGGGGAGGGGCACAAGCGCATGGGAGGGGGCGTGGGTTCACGGAAGCGGGGGGCTAATCAGGGCAAACAGAGCTTCAGGGGGAGGGAGACAACCAACTAAGAATGGGGCAGAAAAACAAGGGACTAGTTGCAGGGCTAGGGTAGGGCAAACAAACAAGGCTGTAGAGGGAGAGGGGCAGGGCAGACAAAACAAACTAGTAAGGGGCTGGGACCAAAAAAAAGGGGGGGCAAACAACTGCAAGGGGTAAATGGGGCAGGTGGCAAGGGACAAAGCAAGGGACGTGCTGCTGGGGGGAAGAGGGTCAGTCCAAGGGGTCTGGGAGGGGCACGTGCACCCACGTGCGCTTGCACAAAGTCAATGGGTGGGGCTGGTTGCCACTGCAGGCCCAAATGATGTTAAAAGTTTGTGGCAGGCCATGGAAGCAGCTAAGTCCAGAGGCTGTAGCACAAGGCAGATGGTGAGCAGCCAGCAGAGGTGGTGGAGGGGGCAGCGGTGGTGGTGGGGGTTATGGGGGGGCACAGGTGGACCAGGGGGCAGGCTCGGCACCACACCCCCTGTGCCCCTACAAACACAGTCAATACCCCCACCACTAGAGCACAGTTGAAAGATTACTCAGTTCTTGGAGGCCCCCTCCACGGTGGTCTACAGAGTCTCCGCCGACGGTCTTCCGGGTCTTCCTCCTCTGGGTACCAGCAGCTTCCTGGCAGCAAACAGGGCAGCAGCAGCAGCTCCAGCAACCCCAGGTGGTGGTCCGGTGGCCAGGCAGGACCCCTCACAGATGGTGGTGGTGGTGGTCACAGCAGCGGCTGGAGCAGGGGTCCCTCACATCCCTTCTCTGGGGAGAGGGCCAGCAGGCCCCCTCCCCCCCAAGGGGTGCTGCAGCAGCAGGAGTAGCAGCAACCAAGATGTTGGGGGGTGGGGGGGGTTCAGCTGCCAGGCAGCCAGCAACCAGAGAGTAGAGTAGTGGGAGGGGTGTCTGGCCCAGCCAGGGGAGAAGCTGGAGCAGCAGTAGCAGCAAACAGCAACTGGGAGGGCCCAGGGCCTAGCAGCAGCCCCAGCAAGATGAGCAGGAGAAGCAGCAGCAGCAGTCCTCTACCTTCTTCCCGGCCAGAGGGCTATAGGAAAGTGGTAAGGAACCAATATGTTAGCCCCAGGCTAAACAAATCCCTGATACCTTATGGCAGTTGCTCCAGGTTAATCAAGACACCTGGGACCAATTAAGAACTTTCCAGAAGGCAGGGAGGTTGATTGGGACACCTGAAGCCAATCAGGGACTGGCTGGAACTAGTTAAAAGCCTCCCAGTTAGTCAGTGAGAGGTTAGGAGCTGTGGAAGGAGGTTGCATGTGAGAAGCTGGGAGTAAGAGGCACTAGGAGCTGAGAGTAAGAGGACGTACTGCTGGAAGATCCTGTGGTGAGGATAAAGAAGGTGTTGGGAGGAGTCCATGGGGAAGTAGCCCAGGGAGTTATAGCTGTCGTGCAGTTGTTCCAGGAGGCACTCTAAACAGCTGCAATCCACAGGGCCCTGGGCTGGAACCCGGAGTAGAGGGCAGGCCCGGGTTCCCCCCAAAACTCCCAACTCCTTATCAGACACAGGAGGAGTTCATCTGGACTGTGGGTTCTACCAGAGGGGAAGATCTCTGAGGCAAACAAAAATCCGCCAAGAAGCGCAGGACCCACCGAGGTAGAGGAGGAACTTTGTCACACAAGTTAATATCTCAAAGAATAACGTTCAGGAAACCTGCATAACTGGCCAAGTTCAGTGCTCGTATTTCAGTGGGATTGCACAAGGTAATCAGGTTCTAACTGTACAGGGACCAGAAGTAGATGAAATATATCCTAAAGGCAGATCACATGGCTGACGTTCAGCCCTTCTGTAGTTGCTACTCAGGATTACAGTTTGGAATAGCAACTCCTGCCCCACCACCTGCCAGCTATTTCGGGATACCTGACCACTGGATTGGAATAAATTGACACTGGCCCATCTTCAGTGCTTCCTTCCAAAGCAGCCTACCGCAAACTGATTTTTGCCTTGCTCCTGACTACAGACAAAAGGAATGTGTAGGCAGTTCTTTTTGTCCTCCCCCTTCCCTTGCCACATGCACAAAGGTCTTAAATGCAAGGTTATATAAACACTCACTTTTTCAGATGTATTGTCATAAGAAATGTCCAATCACAACATTACTACATCAGGATTTAGGGAATCATTTGAGGTCTGAATGTCCAGTGTTTTAAAACAAACAAACAAAAATGTGCAGATGACCAATGTAGCTATTCCAGCTGAACTGTTTGCTGTATGTTTGGGTACATCCGGGTCATAGAAGAGCTTCTGTGGGATTACAGTCCATTCTTTAGAGATACTCTTTGTTAACACAAGGTATTTATCTTCAAAGGGAATGGTGTAAAGGGGGTTGGTATTGGAGATCTAGGAAAAAAACTCTGGAGTGGAGGGGGTATTCAAGGATATTCTGGTTATTTCTTCTGGGATTCTGTCATTATTTGAACTGACTGCACAGAGGCTTCCTGGTTGTTTGAGTGCTGAGAACAGAGATCCTTTCTGAAGCAGTTCAGGAAACCTGTAGAACCTGTTGCTTTTCTACAGGCCACAAATGTGATAAAGAGGTTTCTTGGGTGTGAGCCTTTTGTCATGCTGGTGTTTGCCTTTCTCTCTTGCAGCCAGTGGTTCAGCGTGCTGAGTCAGGTCAATGCTTCCACAGAACAGGAGATCCAGGAGATGCATGATGAGCAGGCAAACCCACAAAATGCTGTGGTGAGTCAAAATGTAAAGGCCGGTTAAGCAGCATATATTTTCAGAAAACAAAGGGCCTGATTGTGACAGGGGCTGAACACCTCTGACAATCAGGCACAAATTTCCTTGTGTATGTTACAGACATATTTGTGGTAGTGGCTAGAGAGCCCCATTGTGCTACGCACTTTGCACACACACATAATGAGAAGATGGACCCTGCCCCAGGGAGTTAAAGCCAATATCTAGAGGTTAACATTTCTTTTATTAATCTAAATTTCCTTTTCACTATTGATTTTTGCATTTCACTGTCCTTGAGCAAAGAAAATATATTAGTTGGTTTCATTTTTTTTCTAGTCAGTAAGTTTCCCTATCAAATTGTCATGCTTCAACACAGTAGTGCAGTACTTGGGGTTAAAGTACTGGAAAGGCACGCTTGTTTGATTAAATTAAAAATACAACTATCTGTTAATTTTTAAAAAATTGGAACATTTCCATTGGTTATTTTTACAGAACATATAACTGGGGGGGCAGATTTAACCCATTCAGTTTAGAAAGTGCTAACAAGGAAACAAAGGAAAATAAAAATCTAGATTTCTGTTTATTGGCTTCCCGAGGTTCTTTGCTGTGTGGTGGTAAATTCTTGAGGGTATTGTAAATTAGTTCAAAATTGTAACTGACTTGTGAAACTCAGAAAAATAGAAGTTTGTTTTTGAACTTGCTTTGCAGTGAATGTAACTAAAGCTGATCTGTTATTAGATCTGTTTATCTGAAACCTTGTTCACTTTCCCCTAAATGTTAGTGGTTATATCTAGTTTTTCATAACTAAAGAATGCAAAGTAATTCCCAGTTTTGCTTATACATAGAAGTAATATTTTGAATAATATATTCTAGTGATATTAAAATGTCTGCCTCTTTTTTGGTTGGGTTTTTGTTGCACAGGGCACACTGGATGTTGGACTGATTGATTCTGTGTGTGCTTCTGACAACCCAGATAGGTAAGTTCCACTGTCATTTTTGGTTGGGGTGGATGTTTCCTCTTGTAAAATTTGACATTTTTTACACTGATCTCCATATTTTGCACATGAAACTATTTCACTGCTTTTTCTTTTTTGATAGTGCCAAAATTGAGATTTTTCCAACATAATGTATGAAGTGGGTGGAAGGATCTGCATCAGTTCTAGTGTGGGTTCTGCTGACTTGCCTGGCACAAATGTCTCTCTTGTTTGGGTCAACATGTGCATCAATCAGCAGTCTTGTTTCTCAAGAGGCCTGAAAGTAGGAGAGGAACAATAATGAGTTTTTATTTATACAAACTGCTTTTAAAGAACAAGGCTTCTTGTTTTAAATTACTGTAAAAAGTAGGATTTTTATTTACCCTTTCCAGGAAAATGCCTTTGCATTTTGTTATGGGTCTCTTACATTTCCTTTTCCTTGGAGGTTATGTTCTGTTAAAATTATTTGGATGACACATACAGTTAGAGCAGAATGTTTTTGGAAAACATTTATTGAAATGTTAGAAATGATTTATTGCAACCCCAGAACTCTGTCCAGGATGTACTTCACTTTGAATAACAGTGCATAAGAGAGGAGCAAAAACTGACATTATTTTGGAACGTAGGGCTAGGTTCACTAAGAAATTTAAGCATGGCTAACTTTTGTCACCTAGAAAATCACTGAGATTCACAAAGCTAGAGTTCAGTGCTGAGGCGCCCTAGAATGGGATTCACAAAAGCCTGCATGTTAGGAGGTTCTTCACCTAAACTAGCCAATAGGAGATGCCAACCTATGGGATGTGCACTAAGCCCCATCCCTTTCTTAGAGATAGGTGCCTAAGTCTCAGCTGCAGGGAGGCACTTCCCTCTACTTGGGATTCTCAGCTGCAAACCTCTCGGGGATAGGTGTCTGTGCCAATTTAGTGGGAGGGCGGGGGGAGCAGCAGCAGGAGGAGGCAGAGAAGCTCACTCATAATTTTGAGCCCACTGGCTAGGTTACTCATCTGGGATGTAGGAGACCCTTGGTTCAAGTCCCCCATCTACCTGATTGAGTGAAGGGATTTGGCCAAGAATTTGCTACCCATCAGCTGAGTGCCTTCACCCCTGGGCGATGGGATATTCTGATCTGAGGCTCCCTTGGTCTCTCTTATTGAAGCTGTTGCACTATAGCCAAATAACGAATCATTGGGCAGGAGAGAGAGCAAACATGAGAGACTCTGTAGCTGGTGGTTAGAGTCCTGCTTCTCCAATAATGTTTTTAATTATCCTAAGCATTGGGCCAGAAGTTATGAAGAAGGTTGTCCTTCCTCCTGCCCCAAAACATTTTGTGTAGGTTTCTCCATAGGGGCCCACTCTGGTAGGAGAGCTCTGAGCACACTTATTGGATCAGGCCCTGCAGGCAAGTTACGCAGAGGAAAACCTGTCTTCCCTAAATGTATGCATTGCTTTGAGGCATAGATGTCCAGACACTTGGCACGGGGCTGCAGTGCGCATGCTCAGAGGCAGCAACATAGGTACCTAGGGAACTTGAACTGCAAAAAAAATTAGGCCCCGAGTGAGCTTATGTGCCTACAAGGTCTGGGGGTAGCTGAGCAGGGGCTTTGTGAATCCCAGTCAGACCTGATTCTGGGATTTAGGCACTTAAAGTGGCAGTTATGTGCCTAAGTCCTTTTGTGAATCTAGCACATACTAGCTTGGGCCTTGACACTGCAGTGTTATCAGGTCAAAAACTCAAATGATACAGTCAGTTCCTTTCTATCCCCTCATTTACAAATATGCATGGAGCAGCTGTTCTGAAGTTGTTAAACCCCACCACAGCCTACAAGGATCTGAACATTCCCAGTTATGTTAGTTGTGAACTGAAGCTTTATAAACCAGGCAATGCAAGAAAGCAAAAGCCTGCAAATGCGATGGTAGTTAGGTTAAAAAAGTTTTGCCAAGGAAATGTCTGGTGTTCATGTCAGCATCACCGTGGGACCCATCTTAAAAAGAAAAAACTTCTCATCCTCTCACTTGCTGTGTTAAGAATCACATCGAAATACAATTTTTAAATCCCCTAGAAATCAGTGATCAGAAAAGGAAAAGAAATATTAGGTTATATAGTCAATTCTGTTGCCAGTACAGATTGGTCCTTTCAGTACCAGTGTCTAGCACTTTATCTAATTGTTTCAAGGGCCAGATTTAAAAAAAAAAAAAAATCTTCAATTTAGCAGGTACAAGACACAGAAAATATACATCTGCCTGATGTGGGTGATAGGACACTTGTGTCCTCCAATTAGATAGCTGATGGCTGTACTCATAATTGCAGGTTCAAAAGTGAGAGGCTGGGTTGAGATCCCTTTGAACATTTACTCATAAATATTCTAGAATAGGCTTCCTCCACTTTGCTAAGTAGATCTTTTGATATTATTGATCACAATCTTCTGTCTGATTGTTTGTCCTGCCTTGTCTTTTGCAATTTATTCCTGGGGGAATTCAAATTCTGCACACAATATATTAAAATTCTGCATATTTTATTTGTCAAAATAACACAATACAATCATGCCATTTTTAATTATTTTGGGAATTTATTTCAAAATACCTGTCAGGAAGTATGTCTAACAATACAGAAAGCAAAAAAGATTCAGGAAATGTTTTTTGACAAATAGATTTCTTAGTAGGCATATTAATACAGAACTCTGAGTAATAATTCATTTAAACTACAATATGGAAATGTATTTCCCACACCCATCAGAAGCAGTGCAAACACTTAAGGAAATCGGGGATAACAAAGTAGCTCAGGAAGAGGGAAGTAATTGCTGGGAAGGAGCCTGGGAGTGAACCTGGAGGGTGGATAGGAAAAGTATGGACCAGAAGTTTTTTTTGTGGGGAGAGGGATTGTTAGGGAGTTAGGGAGCCTCCCTCTGCAGACCCTGGCTGACCCCTAGCCTTTCCCATTCAGTCAGGCACCTCATCCCCATGTGTCCCTGCACCCCCACTCAGCCATCCCCATTCCTCCATCTCCATGTGGTCCTGTACCCCCTCCCATTCAGCCCCTGGTTCAGTTCTGTTACACCACTAGCTCCTGTGCCTCTGTCCCAGTCTGTCCCTCCCACTAGCCCTTCTGAACCCTGTCTGTGAACCACCAGCAACCTCATCCATCCCCCCATATCCTGTGCCTCCTCACCTGGCCTCTGCCTCCTCCCTCTCTGTGGCTGGCAGCACTTGCCTGTGAGCTGGCTGCCCTCTCCTCTGGTGCCACAGCAGCTCCTGGTGGGGGAAAGGTGTAATTGCAGCACCTCTCCAGCAGAATGTGTGTGCACAGTGGTGCAGAATTCCCCCAGAAGTAGCAATTGTCTTCCCTTGGTTCTCTTCCCACCTCTTTGACCTTATCTTCAGCCACTCTTTTGGATGTCTGTCCTCTCCAGCTTTCCAGGAGGGTGTTTCATCCGGCTCTATGCTAGGCCCTCTTTTCTTCATGCTCTCCACCCTCATCTACTCATCAGGTTTCAACTTCCATCCAATTCCACCTGTCTCCTGTATGTCTCTGATAATGGTTCACCATTAGGTTTAATGTAACATACCCAAAACTTTGAACTGCTCCTCATTCCTCCTGAACTCTCTCTACTCCCGTTTTTGTTGCTGTTGAGTTTATAACCTAGGGACCAATTTTGACACAGTCCTAGCCCTTTCAGCACATTCAGACAGTGGCCAGATCTTGCCACTTCTTTCTACATAATATTTCCCTGTCTACACAAAGCTAAAACTAGTCTAGGCCCTCCATTCTCTCCCATTTCTCTCCCATTTCGACTACTGTAACCTCCTTCTCACGGGCCTTTCTAATACCCATGTTATCCTCCCTCCAGTCAATACAAAACAGTTGCCTGCAGTCACCCTGATCACTTTGTAGGTTCTCTCTCTTTTCCTTGCCCTTCATCTGTCTTTTAGATTGCACAGTTTGTTACAGGGATTATCATCCTTTGTGTTTGGAAAGTGCCCATCACATTAGGGTGAAAGCCTAGTAGCTATTTTTTGCTGCACTTCTCTGAATTGTCTCCAAATAATTTTGCCATTAAAATACCCAGAACTGAGTGCAATATTCCTAATGTCTTCTCACTAGAACTGCAAAGTGAAAGTCTGTCATCTTCCTTCTTGATGTTGATGATCTGCTTATGCATCCCAAAATGGCATGGGCCCTAATAAAGGATTTCTGATAGAATTCTTGCAAGCTAATATCTTGGGAAGAAAGAGTCTGAAGAGTTCAAAGCACATGGCTTGTGGAGACAGAAGAGCACAACAGTACAATCTAATCCATGTAGAGCCACCAAGACAGTCCACTCCACTTAGGCAAGCAGGTCAATTTGCTGGTGCTTTAGTGAATCCTGGGGTAGGATTGGATGGAAGCCAAAATCTCATTAAAAAAGAGACTGCTGCCTTAATTGCATTGTATTAAAAATAAAGTGATCTATGTTCACATGCTGCTTCATTATAAATCTTCATAAATTATAGTTGGTTTTAGCTAAAGTAGCTACTGAAGCAAACACTTTAAATCAGGGGTCTCAAACACGCGGCCCACGGAGTTATTTCCTGCGGCCCGCCATAGGCGCCGACTCCACTGGCAGCCAAACTCCAAACATTACTGAGTGTTTATATTTTATCAAAACCCGTCTTGGCATTACAGTTTTTAAAAAGTTAATACATTGACTTTTAATAGAATACTATATTACTCTTCATTTTTTTCATTTTTGACTATACTTTTGTATCATTGTATGAAAAGGTTTCAGTGATGCAGCCCTCAGGCCAATTTACTAGTTCTCATGTGGCCCTCGTGGTGATTTGAGTTTGAGATCCCTGCTTTAAATATAGATGACCATGAACTACAAAGTTTGGATCCAGAGCCAAACTTCTTCAAGGTGGTGGTGGGTTGTTTTTTGTGTTTTTTTTTTTTGGAGTGGGAAGGGTCTTATGTTGGGCGGATATAAAAATAGGCCAAAACCTGGATATAAATTTCCCCAAAGTTCAGGGCTGCATAGACCCAGTATTTGGTACAAACCCATCTCTCATTTAAACAGTCTTTTTAAAAGCTTAACATTTTATAGGGCTAGAGTTCTTGAAATAAATGGTGCAGAAGTGAGGAACACTTGCCTGAATATAAAATACAAACAAGAGGGAAGTGTTTATGCTTATGGCAAGTGAGGTAAGTCAGTCATTTAGTTGTGATGCAAACAGTAGTTATATTTACTGTATGGGTTTTTCCACCTTCGTTTTTTTCCATAGACCCAATTCATTTGTGATCATCACTGCTAATCGTATTCTCCACTGTAATGCTGACACCCCTGAGGAGATGCACCACTGGATAACACTGCTTCAGAGATCAAAGGGAGATACCAGAGTGGAGGGGCAAGAATTCATAGTGAGGGGTAAGAATTAATGGGAAAGCAAACCAGAGGAGTTGAATTGTTTAAATAAGTGGTTCTCAAACTGTGGTCTGTGTAGCACTTAGTGGTGGTCTGCAGAGAGCTTGCTGGTCACATGCTGCTGGCTTTGTTTCCTGCTGCTAGCTCAAGGAATACTACTAAAAACACATTCAGACTTTCTTAATATCACTCTTCCATGTAAAGAGTTGCTGAAGCTTCCACAAGGATGTTTTGTGATTGTGAATGGATGGGGAAGAGTGTCCATGAGTCAGTCTTTTTAGTAAAATATGGTTCATGCCATTAAAGTTTGAGAAGCCCCCATATAGATAATAGGTAGCATTTCAACCTCACCTTTTCTTGGGAGTTAATTTGACACTGTTAACTTAAACAAAAGTTATTTAAAAAGAGGACTTGGCAATAATTAGTGATACTTTTATAAATTGTATTAATCATTTTTTTAAAAAGTCTAAACTGACAAACGTTAACCACAGCTTTGCCTAATTCCATTAAAAGCTTTAATTCATGAGGTGTCTATTTAACAGGATGGTTACACAAAGAAGTAAAAAACAGTCCGAAGATGTCTTCACTAAAGCTGAAGAAGCGCTGGTTTGTCTTAACGCACAATTCTTTGGACTACTACAAGAGCTCAGAGAAGAATGCCCTGAAATTGGGTACCCTAGTCCTGAATAGCCTCTGCTCTGTGGTACCGCCTGATGAGAAAATCTTCAAAGAAACTGGTAATTTGTTCATAAGTATTAAATTTTTGTGTGCACTGAGCTGCACTCAGCATACTTGGAAATGCAACAAGCATAACAGGAAAATATTTTACATCCACTCTTTGGATTACAGGAATACATATGGGTAAATAGGTCAGTGGAACTTAGGCTTCTAAATCACTGAGGTACTTCACAAAATATTTTGCCATTAGAGACATCTGAACTCATTGGGATAAACTGCAGAGGAGATGTGTAAGGCGGTATAATTCATTCTTCCTAACACTCCTAATACTGCTCAATTAGTGTACAGTCGTTTACACATCAAGGATTTGGAAGAAGGCATAAATTAAGGCAGCCTTCACCCTACTTTCTAGCCTCTCAGCATGTAACTTAGAGCAACTTAGACCCTACCAGTGTTAGTGTCTAAGTAGATCTACAGTAATAGAGTCAAATGTACACCACCTTCCAAGTCACCTCTGAATTTGTCCAAGAACATTTTCTAAACTGGTTTTCAACTCTGATTCAGTCATTTTCAAATAAGAGGCTCCTTTTTTCATATTTGAACTGTCCAGTGCAATCTTCACTGTGTACTCTTGACCCTACAAAGTGATTTTTGCCACCCAAAGAGTAAATTAAGCTTTCTTTAGACTCTCGTCTCATGAAAATCCCATATTGGGATGTAAGGAAAATAAAGTTTGACTATATGCTGCTTCTCATTGGGACTGAATCAGCAGTGTCTTTTTAAGGTGTAAGAAAGTTGCACAGATGAGAACACATTTTGGTTTTACAGAATGAGTAGCCTGTGTGTTAATGATCCATGTTTACATAAATAATGCAGGCTAGTAAAGGATTTCTTCTGTAAGATAATGTTGTCCCAGTATCCTCTCGTACAGCTAGGATGAGACAAGTCTGTCTTTACAATGTGGCCTATGGTCACCTTCAGCCTTATCAAGATGATGAGGCCTGTGAAGATTGCCCATGTATGGATCAGGATGGAGTGTTCCATGCTGGCACTGGTTGTCTCAGAGGCTGTACTTCCCTAACAGAAACATGGGTGACTGTAGCTTGCTCTATTTTAGGCTTAGTTGCAGACTTTGGGTTCCAGAGAAGCTGCCAATGAGACTCCAGTGGAGCAATTTAGCTGTGCCTGACATGCAGTTTGTGTGTTAATAAAGCACTGTCATCTGTTCTTACATCAGAATAAGCATAGCCACTAAACATTTTGTGATCGTTAATTTTTACTATTGTCATAGGCTACTGGAATGTAACTGTGTATGGACGCAAGCACTGCTACCGTCTCTATACAAAATTGCTCAATGAGGCCACCCGCTGGTCAAGTGCCATCCAGAATGTGACTGACACAAAAGCACCAATTGATACACCAACCCAGCAGCTTATTCAAGATATTAAGGTAAAAATAAGCCTCTGAAGGGGGTGACAGTATATACATTTGGAACCTGAGCCCTTATGCTCCCTCCATCATGTGACATGAAAGGAAATAGAAGCCCAGTGACCCAATTTCTAAATAATTGGATGCCTGATCTAAACAATCTCAGACACACATACACCATACAGCAGCCAGAGGAATCTCTCCTTTAACTGTTACAAGAGCAAAAGAACATGGGGTATATAGCCTGTGGAGGGGAAAAAGTCAGGGAAAAGCTACCCTGTATGTTTGTTTCCCTTGGAAACCAGTGTAACTTTTGCCCTGTTAATTTATGTAACTTAATGCTGCTTAAAGCAGCATTAACTAATGCAGGGATAGCT
Source organism: Macrochelys suwanniensis (assembly GCA_033296515.1). Taxonomy (NCBI): domain Eukaryota; kingdom Metazoa; phylum Chordata; order Testudines; family Chelydridae; genus Macrochelys; species Macrochelys suwanniensis. The sequence goes on along the minus strand of CM065776.1, from coordinate 130,774,028 downwards.
CAGTGGTTTGAGCATTGGCCTACTAAACCCAGGGTTGTGAGTTCAATCCTTGAGGGGGCCATTTAGGGATTGGGGCAAAAATTGGGGATTGGTCCTGCTTTGAGCAGGGGATTGGACTAGATGACCTCCTAAGGTCCCTTCCAACCCTGATATTCTATGATTCTAATGCACTTTGTGATCCCATTGGAGGGGTTATATGCATGGGCTCTCATCATCTCTCCCTGCGGATCTCTGTTGGTCTCACTTCAGCGGATGATATGGTGGATCTTCAGAAAAGATTAAAAACTGCAGGATTCTTCAGAAGGTTTCTAAGGTCCAGGGTTGTCTGGCTACTTTTCACCAGAGAGAGATTAAGTGAAAACCTGATATTTTTGATTGGAATTGACACAAGTCCATTTTGCAAAAATATTAGAATGGTATGAAAACAAAACGTGAAATGAAAATAAATTTTGAAACCTCAAAATTCTTCCAAAAATGAATTTTCCATTCTATGCACAGCTCTTGTGATTAGTCTGTGCAATATAAGCGTTAAAGTGTGGCTCATTCTGGGCACCCATAACTCCCTTTGATGTCAATGGGAATTGGGAATACCAAGCACCTTTCGTGATCATTACTTATAATAGTGTGTTTTAGAGAATAGCTGCTTGATCTTGTCTGTCAAACTCTGAAAACATCTGTCCAGACATTCTTTAAGTAGGGAAACTGGCAGGACTATGAAGTGTACAGGATTTAGGAGAGTCACGTATAGCATATGCTGCTTTGGGCATCAAAACAAGATGAGTGCCACTTTGCCATGATACAAGTTTCTACATCTTCAATGTGGAGAAGCATGGCTGGCACTTCTCATACCCTTCTGAAATGATGACTGACCCCCTGAAGAAATAATTCTGCAGGTCAGTTTTTATTGCTATATCTTTAAGCAAAAAGTAATTTTACTAAGGGCTGGTCTACACTGGCAGGGGGTGGGGGGGGGATCGATCTAAGATACTGAAGTCGAATATCTTAGATCGATTTTTAAAAGTACTTACCCCGGTCCACACAGCAGCAGGCAGGCTCCCCCGTCGACAGCGCTTCCTCCGCTCACGGAGCTGGAGTTCCGGTGTCTGCGGGGAGCGGCTCTGGGATCGATTTATCGTGTCTAGACGAGACGCGATAAATCGATCCCAGAACATCGATCACTACCGGCTGAATCGGGCGGGTAGTGTAGACGTAGCCTAACCGACTTTTTCACGTGGTACTGCAGTTGAATAATTTTTTGGACCAATCTGTTCACACGCATCAATCACTGGATTCTCATTCACACTGAACCAGGAATTATGCCTTTTTTTTTTTAAACCCACCAGGAGAACTGCCTGAACTCTGAGGTTGTTGAACAGATTTATAAGAGAAACCCTATTCTCCGTTACACGCATCATCCACTGCACTCCCCATTACTGCCATTGCCATATGGGGACATCAGTCTAAACCGTAAGTTTTTCAGACATGTAAACTTGCTCTCTTTCCCCTGGGTTACCTACTATACCCTAGGGAGCACAACTTTAGTTTCCCATCAGGGGCTCCATAGAAGCCCTGCCTTGTGAAGGTGCAACAGAGATTAGTTAAATCATTTAATCCCATCAACCACCCTGGACACATCTCCTTCCCTGATTATCACCATGCACTTTACTGGCTGCATTCAGAGCCCCTCTCTTCCTGAGTGGATGGGGGACTGTTGCTGCCTTAAGCCACCACAACCTCCAGTTTAAAACTGTTACATATTTCATCATTTGTGTGGGGAAAACATGGAATCCAATATACATATATTATTTTTGAGGATATTTAATTTGAAAAGTCATTGATCTAGATAGATATTGCAGACTTTAATTTCCAAAAAACAGGTATGATAACCACTCCAGCCAAGTCATGGTTTACCTCCAGATTAGCACCTCATAGACTTTGAACACTGGGACAGAGTCGTTGCATGATTGTTATGAATTTGATTTCCTTAAAAAGATCAACTTAAGTTATTTTGAAACTCTTATTGCCTGTCAAAGAGGCAATCCAGATCAGGACTGTTCTGTGAAGAAAAGGTGGCAATCATGGGGCTAAACCTGAGGCTATTAAACAGCATTTATGTCAGATTTTCCTCTTGTCTTCTCTACGCCCCAAGTTATACCCTGCTGCTCCATGGATTTCCTGGGAGCGGGTAGGGGACCTGCAAGGGGTCCCCACTGAGTCTTGCGCAGTGGCAGAACACAGGAGCTAGTCCCTTCACTCTTTTAAGCTGGCTGTGCATGCAGGAAGAGTAAGCTACATCCCTTGACGGGTGTACAGTGGGCATGCTCCAGGAAGACTTCTGGCTCCTGAGTAGTGGCACTGGAACACGTGGTTTTTTTTTGTTTTGTTTTGTTTTTTAAAATAGTGGGAGTGCTGAAAACAGTTTACTTTTTATCTCTCTCTCTCTCTCACACACACACACACACACACACACACACACACACACACACACACACACACACACACACACACACACACACCTACCTTACCCCTGTCCACACCTCCCCTCCCCCATCCCACAGAGCTGTGGCCGGGAGTGGGCTGTGCCTCTGGGGGCGGGGGGGGCGGGGGGAACCCGGACAGGGATAAGGGGGCCAAGCCTGGGGCAGGCACGGGACCAGGAGCGGAGTCCTGGGCACAGGGCCCCGGGTGTGGGGCTGGGAGCGAGGTGCTGGGCATGGTGCCAGGAGCAGGGCCCCGGGCACAGAGCCCCAAGCACGAGGCCAGTGGCTAGGGAGTGGGGCTGTCTTCCGAGATCTGTGCCCCAAGCCGGGGAGTGGAGCGCAGGGCTGGCGGCCGGGGCCCCGCATAAAACCCGGGGGTGCTGCACCTATGTGCCTGAGGTAAGATTCCTGCCAGAGTTGTCCCTAAGATGATGCAGCTTCACATAGCTCCTAATGCTGGGCTATTTTAAGTTTCATTTGAGCCCCAAGTTACTTTCTATAATAACACAGTAAAGAAAAGTCAGTCACTCACCACTCATAAAATAGACTGCTACCTATCTTGCCAGAGGGATGAAGCCTAACTGTGAATCAAACATAAGGATTACTCATCAATGCAGTGTAGTCCCTTCCATTCCTCAAACCCAAATTGTATACACTGCTTTTAGCTGTACTGAGTAAGGCACTAGCCAACATTAGGTAATACAAAGAGTGGTGAATTCATTTTCTTGCATTAAAAAGCAACAGGGCAATTAGCTAGATTGACTACTAGAGTTTAATCAATATGCTATTATAGAAAAAACAATTCCATGTATACAGAAAATGAGCAAATGCAAGAATTCATTAACTAACTTGTGATCTCCACTAATTTTTCTTATGTTGTTGAACGAGCAATAGACATTTCAGCAGTACAGATTCTAAACTGGTCATTCATTTGGGGGCAAACAATTTTGATAAGGTCACTTCAATATTTTATATTATAAATTATAATATAAAATGTTAAAAAGTCAAAATCAAAACAAAATGCTTCAATTGACCTGAAACCTGAAACAATTTTTTTTGAAGATTTCCTTTCATGGGAAATTCAGAACAAAAAGAAAAATTTCAGGTTCAGAATAAAAACAAACTTCAACATGGAATTTTCATTTTATGAGAAACTGTTTGTTTCCACATGTTTCTAATGGATTCATAGACTTCAAAGTGAGAAGGGACCACTATGTTCATCAAGTCTCACCTCCCGAATAACACAGGCCATAGAATTCCATCCAGTAATTTCTGCTTCAAGCCCATACTTTTTGGTTGAGCTAGAGCAGGGGTTCTCAACCTTTTTCTCTCTGAACCCCCCCTTGACGTGCTATAAAAACTCCAGGGCCCAGTCGGGGGGAGAGCAGCTCGGGGCAGGGACCTTGGCATAGGGATATTTTGATGTCTATGTGGGGGGAGGGCAGGAGCCAGCAATCCAGGGAGGGAGTGCCACCTCTACCCCCTGACGCACCTCAGCAGGCCATTCGCCTGCCTGGGTTGGGGGAGGAGGGGGCGCAACCAAAAATTAAAGGTGGGGGGCTTAGCTCAAAAAGTTTGAAGACAGCTTAGGCACAGGGAAGGGGTAGCTAGGGGCTGTGTGCAGGCGGGGGGGGTGAAGAGAGGGGGTAGCTGGGGCTGTGTGCACACAGGGTGGTTGTGGGTATAAGGAGGGGCGTGGCTAGGGGCTGTGTGCTGCCAGGGGGGGTAGCTTACGGTGTAGGAGGGGGTTAGCTGGGGCTCAGAGTCTGGGTTTCAGCCTTAGGGTGCCACGGCCCCCTTGAAAGGGCTCATGGACCCCCAGGGGGCCATGGACCCCCAGTTGAGAACTGCTGAGCTAGAGCATCTCTTTTATAAGACCTTCTTATGTCTTACTCTCTTTTTGTAGTGCTGAAAGACAAAGGCTACACAACTCTCCAGGATGAAGCTATCAAGATATTTAATTCTCTGCAGCAGCTGGAGTCTATGTCTGATCCCATACCTATAATCCAGGGTATCCTTCAGACAGGGCATGATTTACGACCCCTTCGAGATGAGCTCTACTGTCAGCTCATCAAACAGACTAACAAAGTGCCTAACCCAGGGAGTGTGGGGAATCTTTATAGCTGGCAGATACTCACATGCATGAGTTGCACATTCCTGCCCAGCCGTGGTATCCTCAAGTATCTGAAATTCCATCTCAAACGGTAAGAGGCTACAAATACTTAGGATATACAAATATTGTTTTCAGCTCTTTTTCTTCACTTTGTCTCCTCTCCTTGTAATTTTTCATCAGTTTTCAGTAAATAGGCATCTTGCAGGGAAGGCGTTGGGAATCCCTTGAAGTGTACCAAGTATTTCAACCACTGAATCTAAAATGTAGAGGAAAAGTAATGAAATTCATTTAAAATTTACATGGAATAATTTTAATAGACTTCAATGTTATCTTTTGAAGAATCAGCTAGGACCTCATTCCTGCAAAAACTTACTCATGTGCTTAGCTTTATGCACAGTACTTTTTAAGTGAACGGCACTAGTGACAGCACCTAAAGTAAAGCATATGCACAAGTCTTTGCAGGAGCAGGGCCTTCTTTTTGTAAATGGTACAGATCTTATATTTACTATAAAAACTCTTACCTACAGAAGTAGTCTTAATGGTTTAGAGCAGGACTCCTGGGGTCCTACTCCTGGCTCTCCCACCAACTTGCACAAGTCACTTCACCTATTTATGCCAGTGTGTAGTGAGAGAAGATAACAGTGTGTTATGATGCTTCAAGAGATAGTTAAAATAAATATTTTGGTTCTTATATAGTAGAAGGGTACAAAGTGTCTGGGTCACTGGGAAAGTTATTCCTTTAAAAATAAACAATTTCTGTTGGAATTTAAGTCATGTCAACATTTCTGTTGATGTTTGTATTGGTACAAACTCATTTTTTACAAAACCAAAGTTTTGCGTCTGAATTATTTGTGTTGCTTTTAATTGCAAGTGTTCCTTTAGTGTTTGTGAAGCATTTTGAGATCACTAGCTGAAAGGTATGAATGCAGATTTATTATTTAAAAATAGTAGTCATTGACTTTAAGCGTATGTTGGCTTGGCAGAATTGGAATTTTGACAGATATGGATGAGGTTTTTTTAAGCATTTTTCACAATATTTTAAATTTTCACAGTTGTGCGAAATTATGGGGGATCAGACAATTATTTAATGACAGTAGGTGTTAAGATTAAAAAAGCTAAAGCGTTATAACTTAACACAAAGCATCACCATGTCAAAATATAGAAAGTAAATAGTGTTAAATCAAACTAAGACATTGTTAAGCAGCATTTTTCTTACTTTGCCTAGCTGTAAATTTCGATTATAGATGGAAATGTTTTTTACCTCTGTATATGTGTGTGCGTGTGTGTGTGTGTGTGAGATGAAATTAGAGAGACGAGGTGGGTAAGACAATATCTTTTATTGGACCAACATCTGTTGGTGAAAGAGACCAGTTTCTGAGTTTACACAGAGCTCTTCTTCAGATCTGGGAAAGCTACTCGGGCTTTGTCTACACTAGCACTATTGTCGGCAAAACGTTTGTCAGTCAGGGGTGTGAAAAAACACACACCCCTGACTGACATAAGTTTCAATGACCAAAGCCAGGAGACGCTCTCCCACTGACATAGCTACTGCTGTTTGCTGGGGGTGGTTTAATTATTCCGGCAGGAGAGCTTTCTTCCACCGGGATAGAGCAGTTACACAAGAGACCTTACAAGCAGCACAGCTGCAGCGGTATAGATGTGCCACTGTAAGGTCTGTAGTGTAGACATAGCCTTAGAGTGTCACAGCTAAATACAAGGTGGAAAAGATCATTTAGCATAAGGAGTTAAAACACATTGTAAGACACCATTCAGGGTGAAGTAGTCAGTTAACACCTCTGCACTGATGAGACAAAAATGGGAGGCTGGGAGGGGGGTTATTGGGTTACAGGTTGTTGTAATAAGCCATGAATTTAGTGTTTTTATTATGTCCATGATTTTTAGAGTCTAGCAAAGTTATGAATATAAACTTCATTTCCCAGGCCTGAAGAAGAGCTCTGTGTAAGCTCAAAAGCTTGTCTCTTTCACCAACAGAAGTTAGTTCATTAAAAGTTATTACCCCACCTCCTTGTCTCTCTAACATCCTGAGACCAACATGGCTACAACATTGCAAACAACTATGGTGAAACTGACGTTTACTGATGATAAATCTAATCCTTCTAAATCTACATATATGTTGCAAAGAGTGAAGACTGATTTGTAAATCAAGAACAAATGTTTAAAAGTTGTTTGACGTAGAATTGAGCAACCACAGGTCTGGCCATGTTTCAGACTTTTGTGCTATATTGCTGCACATTTAAAGGTTACTTCCTGAATCCAAGCTATTTTATAACACACAAGATAAATCCTCCAGTTTTCTTAAAACAATAATCTGAATTTGTGTTTGATGTAAGTAATTGAGTTTTTCCTTTGTAGGTCAGCTATAAAATATCAGTGCATAAGCATACCATAGTATAGTTGTAATCCTATAAACAGTACTTCCATGTGCCCATGGGTATGTCTACACTGCAGCTGGAGGAGTAACTTTCAGATCAGGTAGATTTACACACACTAGCTTTGATTGAGCTAGCATACTAAAAATAGCAGGGTAGTCCTGGGAGGTTGGGTACCTAGGGTCTCAGATGGGATTGTTGTACTCGGCAGTTAGCCTCTTCCACCACCCTTGCAGGCGCTGCTTTTCTGCTATTTTTAGCACAGTAGCTCAATCAAATCTACCAAACGTACATCTGCCCAAGCTGGAAATTGCATCTCCAGTGTAGATGTACCTTCTGATTCGGGGATCTCGTAGCCTTTTTCACACACCAATGAATTAAGCCTCACAATGCCCCTGTGAGAAAGGTGGTATTAGATCTGTTTTACAGATGGGCAGCGCATGGAATCTCTCTGTGCTGCAAGTTGTCTAAGGTTACCAAGGGCCAGACTCTGCAATGGTTACATTGTTGAGCACTTACCCAAATTGTCCTGTTCAGGTCCATTGATTTACTTGTGTGAGTAGATACTCACCAACATGAGTAACTGTTATACAATATAACCCAGCCAGGAGGAGACACCAGGTGTCCTGACCCCCACTACTCTAGCTGGTAAACTACACTCCCTCCCTACTGCCACTATTGCAACACTGCATAGTCAGGACACATTTTGTTGGGCTCTTTCTTGCTTTTGGTTCTTTTTTTTTTCTTTTTTTTTGGGGGGGGGACATTCTGAGCAAAATAGAACATATTAAGGCTAAGTCTTCACTGTCATACAGGCTTGGCTTTACAGTGAGATAACTAACGTGATTGTTACCTTGCTGTGAAGTCCTAGTGGAAACAAGGAACCTGTAGTTTTTATCATGAGGGAGCTGGGCAAGATCAACACTAATGCCCTCCGTTACCCTCCATTCCTGCAATGTTGATCTCACCTAACTTTCCTCATGATGTAAACTATAGTGCTTGGTCTCCACTAGGATTTTACATCATGATAACATCATGATAGCTAGCATGCATTAGTTGTCATGCAGGTTTTTTTAGCAGTGAAGACAAGCTTCAGTGTGTCAGTACACAACTGTGCTGACTTGTACTAAGCACTGGAGCACTTTGTGTGTCACCTCCTCAGTGTCATTTAGTCAAGGAGTCGCTGGGGCTCCTCTCAAATCTTACATTTTATCAGCTGGTGATTTAAGTTCAGTGTTTGTCACACAGGGCTCGTGACCAGTTTCCAGGAACAGAAATGGAAAAGTATGCCCTCTTCACTTACGAATCTCTCAAAAAAACCAAATGCAGAGAATTTGTACCGTCGCGGGATGAAATAGAAGCCCTGATCAGAAGACAAGAAATGACATCTACAGTTTATTGCCACGGTGGTGGCTCCTGTAAAATCACAATCAACTCCCATACCACAGCTGGAGAGGTGAGAAGATTTAGTGACAGAGCAGGGCCATATAGGGATAAGTGTTAAATCTTCTTGTGGACACTACAATTTTAGCCATTAATTCTCACTGAAATTCTGGAGGTGCTGAGGAGTTTTGGGATCCGCATTGGGCCCAGCTGATGGAGATTATCAGCATCTCCGTTCAGCGGAGGTGAAATTTCAAGGTTTGTTCAAGAAGGCACTGATGAGACCTCTGCTTAGGAAACTATCGTTTCACGGGAGAGTGTTGGTGACCATTGATCTTCATCAAATCTGCTTTTGGGAAAGATACCTAGCAAGAATGTGGCAAAGTAACCCTGGTACTATCCAGACTTCATAGGAGTTATTTCACTATACCCAGGTGTAGATGAGCATATTTGTCCCCATGCCTGGAAAACTGTAGCCCAAATTGTGACACTTCAGAAATGTGAGTTTGGGAAATTAGGGAGTTAAAACTGAAACTATTTTACATCATTAACTGTTGCATGCTGCCATGTACCTGCTACAATTCAATAATGTCTATTGCAAAAGGAGGAGCAATTGAAAATAGATAAGTATTTGGAGAAAACCATTGTTAAATCATTCTAGACAGTAGCATGGCCACTTGATTGCCCTAAAATGACTCCTACCTCGTCTTAAGTTTCCTTAGTACCTTAGAAGGTAATTAAGTCTAACTTTTTTGTTATGGTTTTGTTGGTGTGCTTTTTTTTTTCATTAGGTTGTTGAAAAGTTAATTCGAGGCTTAGCCATGGAGGATAGCAGAAATATGTTTGCCTTGTTTGAATACAATGGAACTACTGATAAAGCAATTGAAAGCAGGACTATTGTGGCTGATATCTTGGCAAAGTTTGAAAAGTGAGTCTCTCTGTGCTAATAAGCAGCAATTAAAAAATAAAACTTCCTAACATCAGCAGTATGCTCAATTCTCCCTTTCTTTAGACTTGTTAGTGGTGAGGCAGCATATACAACTGCATTCCACATGCTGCTATTTCTGAAACAACAGCATCTTTTTTAGAATGATGAATGAAGTGCTTGTAAACTTGATTTCCTCAATCTCATGACAGTGAAATACATATTTTCCATCATGGTGGTTTTTGCATTCTGTTGTTTCTCGCTCTGTGTCTCCCCACCTCCCATTCTCCTCCCGCCTCCAACCCCGGTTATGTCTATGCTAGTCTTTTCTTCTCTAAAATTTCCCACCATTATTGGTACTGGTGCAGCTCCATAGGTGGGAGCAGTGCCAGAAATAACAATATAAACAGAATACCAGACAGTCACTGCTATTTGAACCACTGTGTCATTTAATCTTGCTCAGAGCATATCTACATGGCATGATGCTTAAGACACTAGTGCTCCCAACTATTGCTACTGCCAATGATATCAATGGTGGGAGATTTTAGGAAAAATTCCCTAGTGTAATTCAATGCTTAAATCCATATTTCTCTCATCTAAGTCTACTGTGCTCGGTGTTAAAAAAAAAAATATTTGCAGCACCTCCTCCAGAGATTCCCTACCTTTCAATTGCCATTAGCCAATCAGACTTTCTGAGATCATTGGTGCTTTTGTCTCATTACACATTGTTCCAAATTTTGTTAATTGGATTATTGATGGTTTGTGGTGGAAACAGTTGCCTCAAATCAGAACCAACATTTGTAAGTCTTTTTGTAGACAAACTGATTTACAAGCATGAGCAAAGTCATCCTTTTAAAACAAATTCAAAATACTGGGCCAAATTCTTGATCTGTTACTCTGGTGTAACTCTAGAATAACTCCACCGATGTCAACAGAGTTACTCCAGATTTACACTGAGTATAACAAAGAATAGAATTTGGTTGCTGTCTTGCATAAAATCTTCAATATTTTGTCAATTTAGAAAATAGTTCTGGTCACTGATTTCTCCTCCAAACTTCTGTTTCTAGGCTTGCTGCCACTTCAGAAGCTGGGGACGTGCCATGGAAGTTCTACTTCAAACTTTACTGCTTCCTGGACACAGAAAATGTGCCAAAAGACAGTGTGGAATTCGCATTTATGTTTGAGCAGGTAAAGAATGGGAGAAATAAGATTTATTTTCTTTTGGAGGGACGAGGAGGACAGGCGATCAAGGCAACAGAAACAAATGCTTAACATGCCAGATGGGAAAGGACTGTGCATTTCCAGAGAAGATTGCTCAGAACAGGAGGCTTCCCATATTAAGTTTTAGGGCTAAATTCAGAGAGAAGTCTAAGAGTGCAGTTTACACATTGTTTCCCACCCCCACTTTGCTTGTACACTGCAGCAGCTTAGACTACTTTGCCCACTCCTAGTCTCTCACCGGTACCATTATGTTACCTACACCCTCCCTTACACATCACATTTGAATTTGGCTCACTGCATCTAAGCTAGTATAATTTACACACCTAGAGGTCAGAAGAGGATATAACAGGAAAAGCGGTTGGCTGGAGTTATAAACATACTGGTCAAAATAATCTCCTTGTCCTTGCTAAAAATGTAAGTCTTCCAACTTCTCAGTATGCAAGTCATGCTAGTTTAGACACCTTTGGATTCCCTTAGTCCACACTTATTTTATACATTTAATCTGAAGAAATAATAAATATTTGGAACCAAGTCCTCAGATGGTGTAAACTGGCTAGCTCCATTTACTTCAATGGAGCTACACCAGTTTACACAAGCTGAGGACCACCTGGTCTTCATGATCACTTACAACTCCTTATGCTTCACCTCTGAATTTGGCCCCTAGTTTATGACCTTTTTTCTTCCTAAACCCCCTTATTCTTCTTCGAGTGATTACTCATGTCTGTTCCACAGTAGGTGTGCGTGCTCGCCATATGCATCGGTGCCGGAAGTTTTCCCCTAGCAGTACCCGTAGAGGGAGCGCCGCTGCGACCCCTGGAGTGGCGCCTCTATAGCGCGCTATAAGGGGAGCTGCGCACTCCCCACACCCTCAGTTCCTTCTTGCCACCAGTGTAGGTGCGTTGGAACTTCTGCTCCAGCTTCGTTGCTGCAGTCTTTCCTAGAACTCGTTCGTTGTTCAATTGTTAGTGGTACCTGTAGTTAGTCTGTAAAGTTTAGTTTAAGTAGTTAGTGTCCGGGCTGGGGCATGCCCCGGGCCCCGGGCTTTAAATTGTGCGAGTCCTGCAGGCGCTCCATACCCAGAAGCGACCCGCACTCCGATTGTCTCTGCTGCCTGGGCGAGTCCCACATCAGCGTCCGCTGCAAAATCTGCAGGTCCTTTAAGCCCAGGACCAAAAAGGACCGAGACATTAGACTTCGGGCCCTTCTCATGGAGTCAGCATTGGCTTCCGCTCCGGTGCGCCAAGCGGAATCGGCACCTGGTACCTTGTCTTCGGTGCGCAACGATCCCCCGGCACCTTCGGGTGGCCGGCACCGCTCCCCGTCAAAGAAGCAAAGGAAGGCCCTCTGGTCTCATCAACGTTGTGAGAAGGGAAAGGGAGAGGCTAGACCTGCGTCGGGCAGCCCGGATTCTCCCCCGGGCTCCAGAGCTCCGACTCACGTCGAGCGGAGCAGCCCGGTCTCGTCGACGCAGGCCTCTCCGGACGCCCGGATGCCTTTGATGCCAGAGGCCTTCCAAGCAGCTAAGGACCTCCTGATGCTGCAGGTGTCCGCAGTTCCGGCACTGGGGCCCTGCTCTAGAGGCAAGCCGCCACTAGGCTCCAGGCAGTCGATCCCAACCAGGGACAGATCCAGGTCAAGGGACCGCTCCCAGGACCACTCGCTCCTCAGCGCCTGGTCCGGCCACAGCCCACAGCCTCCGCTGTCATTGCCTGCGAGGCTCTCGGGCAAGGTGCCGTCGGATCAGCGCTCCGGGCACCGCTCCAGGCAGAGCAGGGAGTCGCGACACGGCAGACACCGGCACCATAGACGCTCCCATTCAAGTCAGAGCTACCGCAGCCGTTCCCATCAAGGCCGCCGATGCTCATGCTCCAGCTCCCGTACCTCAAGGCACCGGGCCCACGGCTCCCGTCGGGGATCACCAGTTCCGCACCGATGCGGAACTAGGTGTCGCAGCGTCTCAAGGAGCAGTAACTCGAGACAGTACCGCTCCTCGACATCGGAGTCCCGGCCTCAAGACAGACAGCGGCGGCACCGTAGGTCTCACTGCTCTTACGGCACCGACAGGTCGACGTTCACGCTGACGGTGAGCCACACAAGGGCCACCGTGTTCCAACCTGACCAGCTGGTGCCGCAGCAGGGTCAATGGCAAGGGGCTCCATGGCAGGGACAGTGGTGCCAGTGGACCCCTTGGCCCCCAGGACAGGCCCAGCCGGATACTCGGTTGGTGGCAGGAGCATCTGAGGCTCCCTCGGCCACACTATCAAGGGCCCCAAGGGACAGATCAGCAGACCAAGGGTCCTCGGCACTGCACGCAGACTCCGAACAGGGTGTCAACCCCGCGGTGCTAGCAGACGCGCAGAGCTCCGTATCGGCATCCTCCCCTGTGCCAGAGGACAAGGTCACAGCCCCACCGCCCTCCGCACTGCAGGAGGACTTCAGGGCTCACCAGGAACTATTAAAGCGAGTAGCCTGAAACCTCCAGTTCCAAGCTGAGGAGATGGAAGGGCCTTCAGACTCGCTATTCAATGTCCTTTCGTCCTCGGCACCGCACAGAGTGGCGCTCCCGCTACATGAAGGGGTTGCCAACATCTCAAAAGCCCTTTGGCAAACGCCGGCCTCACTTGCACCCATATCCAAGAAGGCAGAGCGCAAATACTTCGTTCCCACGAAGGGGCATGAATTCTTATATACCCACCTGGCGCCCAATTCCCTGGTTGTGGAATCCATGAACCACAGGGAGCGACAGGGTCAACCAGGTCCTACACCCAAGAATAAGGACTCAAAAAGGCTGGACTCATTTGGCAGGAAATTTTATTCGTCCTCGAGCTTCCAGCTCCAGGTGGCCAACCACCAGGCCTTCCTCAGTCGCTATGACTTCAACCTGTTGGGATCGCTACAAAAACTTGAGCCCTCCCTCCCAGAGCGTGAGAGGAACGAATTCAAGGCACTGGCAGAAGAGGGTGCCGCCACCGCAAAGGCTGCTCTGCAGGCGGTGTCAGATGCAGCCAATACGGCGGCTCGATCCATCACCTCGGCAGTGTCCATGCACAGAGCGTCGTGGCTCCTCTTGTCCGGGCTATCCACGGAGGCGCAGTCGGTGATGCAGGATCTCCCGTTCGACGGCAAGGACCTGTTCGCAGAGCAAACAGACGTGAGACTCCATGGCATGAAGGACTCACGAAGTACCCTGCAAACGCTCGGGTTCTACGTCCCGCTGGCCAAGGAGAAGCCTAAGCCACAGGCTCCCGCCCAAGCCTCGATACGAGCCAGCCTCTAAGAGGTCCAGATCACAAAAGAGGCGACCTCAGAGGCAGTCCCGCTCCGCCCTGCAGCCTGGGCCCTCCAGGGGCAAGCAGCAGGGCAAGAGGCGATTTTGACTGGGGGCAGGAGGGTATCCAGGCAACCCCCGAGAAAACCCTCCTACAAATAGTTGGCCTTCAGCAACCGCTTGCGTCCGTTCCTTGTGCAATGGTCCCATATAACGTCAGACTGCTGGGTCCTGAGTACCATTGCCCGGGGTTACACGCTCCAGTTTGTGTCACCCCCACCCTCCCACCGGGTACAGCATGGTAGACCCGTTACATCTACCCCTGCTGCAGCAGGAGGTGGGCTGGCTCCTCAGTCTGGGAGCCGTAGAGGTAGTTCCAAGGGAATTTCAAGGGAAGGGAATTCTACTCCCGTTATTTCCTTATCCCCAAAGCGAAAGGGGGCCTCAGGCCTATTCTAGATCTACACGGCCTCAATCAGTTCATGGTAAAATGCCGATTCTGCATGGTTTCCCTAGTAAAGATTATACCCTCCCTGGACCCGGGCAACTGGTATGCGGCACTGGACCTCCAGGATGCATATTTCCACATCCACATATTCAAAGGGCACAGACGCTTCCTTTGTTTCCTGGTGGGGTGGGACCACTACCAGTTTACGGTCCTCCCCTTTGGCCTGTCCACTGTGCCAAGGGTATTCACAAAGTGTATGGCGGTCGGGGTGGCCTCTCTCAGATGCCGAGGGGTCCAGTTATTCCCGTACCTCGACGACTGGCTGCTCAAGGGCAACTCAAGGTCACAGGTACAAAACCACCCGAAGCTGCTCTTGGCTACCTGTGCCAACCTGAGCCTCCTGGTAAACGAGGCCAAGTCGATGTTGGTTCCGGTTCAGCTCATAGAGTTCATAGGCACTCTACTGGATGCTTCCAAAGCCACGGCCTCTCTCCCTCCGGGCAGATTCCAGACCCTCAGGGGACTCATAGCCACGGTCACGGAGTTTCCAGTGACCATGGCCAGGGCCTGCCTGCAGCTCCTGGGCCACATGGTGGCGTGCACGTATGTGGTACGCCACGCCAGACTTCGAATGAGGCCCGTCCAACTACGGCTAGCCTCAGAATTCTCCCACGCTCGGGACCGCCTGGACAAGGTCGTAACGGTACCGGGTCGGGTAATAGCCTCCCTTCAGTGGTGGACCTCCCCGGTCAATATGTTACAAGGGATCCCCTTCCGGGACCCGCTTCCATCGCTAGACCTAGTGTCGGACACATCGGACTTGGGCTGGGGGGCCCACATAAGGAACTGTCAAACCCAGGGAGTGTGGTCGGCTGCGGAGCTACCCCTACACATAAATGTCAAGGAGCTCAGAGCAGTACGCTTAGCCTGTGCGGCGTTCAGCTCGTGACTGTGCAGCAGGGCGGTCAGGGTCCTTACGGACAACACCGCCGCGATGTTCTACATCAACAGGCAGGGCGGGACGAGATCCTCAGGGCTTCCTGGCAGAGAGCTCAGTCTATGGGAGTTCTGTATAGCCCACAACATCTTCCTCAAGGCTTTCCACAACATCAGCAACTCCCAGGCCGATCGCCTGAGCAGGGTCTTCTCCTCCCAACACGAGTGGTCACTCCACTCGGAGATCACGGGTTGGCTCTTCTGAGCCTGGGGCACTCCCCAAGTAGACCTGTTTGTGACCCGGCAGAACCAACGTTGCCACCGGTTCTGCTCCGGGGGGGGGGCTGGGGAAGGACGGAATCTTGGATGCCTTCCTTTTGTCATGGTCGGGCCAGCTCCTCTATGCGTTCCTCCCTTTTCCCCTCATAGACAAGGTCTTGGAAAAGGTAAAGAGGGACAAGACTCGCATCCTCCTGATCGCCCCAGCTTGGGCCAGACAGCATTGGTACGGGACCCTCCTGGGATTGCTAGCGGCCCCTCAGTGTCCGTTGCCGCTCCGGCTGGACCTACTGTCCCAGGGCCGCCTCCTCCACCCCAACCTAGCCTCCCTACACTTGACAGCGTGGCTGCTCAATGGCTAGACGCGGAGGAAACAATGGGTTTGGAAGGAGTCAGGAGCGTCGTCCTAGAAAGTAGGAAACCTTCCACGCGCCGGGCCTACCTGGCAAAGTGGTCCAGGTTCTCTAGGTGGCAGGCAAGCGAGGTACCTCCTTCACCTTAGAACTCAAGGTCTAGCACCTTCCTCCGTCAGGGCGCACCTGGCGGCTATATCGGCGTTCCACTCGCCGGTCCAGGGCCGCTCGGTCTTCTCTCGTGCCATGACCGGGCGCTTCCTCAAAGGCCTAGACCAGTCCTTCCTGTATGCTAGGACCCCTGTTCCCCAGTGGGATTTGAACTTGGTGTTATCTCGCCTCACGGGGCCCCCGTTCGAGCCCCTGGCCACATGCTCCTGGTCTCACTTCTCTTGGAAGGTAGCCTTCCTAGTGGCCATTACGTCAGCCCGACGGGTGTCGGAGCTCAGGGCCTTGACCTCAGACCCCCCCTTTCACAGTCTTCTACAAGGACAATGTCCAATTCTGCCCACACCCGGCTTTCCTCCCTAAGGTGGTCTCCGCTTTTCACATGAGCCAGGATATCTTCCTACCTGTCCTCTGCCCCAAACCTCATGCCTCGGACGAGGAACGCTGCCTCCACATGCTTGATGTGCACAGGTCTCTGGCTTTTTACCTGGATCGGATAAGCCGTTCCATAGGTCTTCGCAACTGTTCGTTGCCTCAGCCGCGTGCATGAGGACTCAGCCAATCTCCACCCAGAGGCTTTCCTGGTGGATTACTTCGTGCATCCACACATGCTACGAATTAGCGAAGGTCCCCTCACCGCCTATCGTGAGGGCGCTCTCGACGAGGGCGCAAGCCTCATCGGCTGCCTTTGTAGCCCATGTCCCTATCCAGGACATCTGTAGAGCCGCTACCTGGCCCTCTGTTCACACGTTCACCTCGCATTATGTGATTGTCTCCCATGCTAGGGATGACGCTGGCTTTGGTAGAGCTGTGCCAGACAGGTTGTGAACTCCTACCCACCTCCATCACACATAGCTTGGAATCACCTACTGTGGAATAGACATGAGCAATCACTCGAAGAAGAAAGGACAGTTACCTGTTCCGTAACTGGCGTTCTTCGAGATGTGTTGCTCAGGTCTATTCCACATCCCGCCCTCCTTCCCCTCTGTCGGAGTTGGTCCGGCAAGAAGGAACCGAGGGTGGGGGGAGCGTGCTATAGAGGCGCCACTCCAGGGGTCGCAACGGTGCTCCCCCTACGGGTACTGCTAGGGGAAAAACTTCCGGCACTGATGCACATGGCAAGCACGCACACCTACTGTGGAATAGACCTAAGCAACACATCTCAAAGAACGCCAGTTACGGCGTTTTTGCTTGATAACAAGCCCTCTATTGTGCCAGCAAAGATTCTTACTGTTGGGATTTATTATTGCAGAATGTTTTAGTTGTTGGTTCATTTTGTGCCACACTGTGAAGGACTAAGGAAAGCCCTTCAGTAGGCTGCCATCTTCTCTGTCTAGTGACCACTTTAAAATGTCCCCAAGGCTTCCTGTATAAGTGTTTGGTTTGACCTTTTGTTTCTTCCGTTGACCTAGCCCTGTCTACAGTAGCTAGGTCAACTTAAGTATCCACGTTACAGACACAGTCCTTCTGGTCTACCTGGGGGGCTCCCTTCAGAGCTCATGAACACACACCTTAATTACTACTCCTTGTTTACTCCCCTGTCTGCACAGATCTCAGAGGTTGAACAGGCTACCACTGCAGTACTCCAAGCTCCTGCCAGTCTAGAGAGAGATTATTAGGCACTGAACATCCAAGCAGTTTTTTTCAATATGAAACTTGAAAGAATCATTAAGAAAATCCTTCAGATAATATAACCTAGAAGAGCTGTGGAGCACTGAAGTGCTGTCTTCTGAAACATCACATTGTGGTATTGATCTGAACTGCAGACAGGTGCTTGCAGAGTTTGCAATGAAAATGAGTGCAATTATATGAAGGCAATTTCCTCAGACATATCTGCCTCTTCACTGTCTTAAGGCAACAATTAGCACACCATGGTCACTGAAGCACTCTGTGGATATTGATAGAAACAATAGTAATCCAGCTAGAAAGCATAGAGCATTCAATCACTAAAATGAATTTTATGTATATATCTTAAGGATGTGATTAATTGTGATGTGGTTTCAGCCATGCTGCTCCCAGTTTTATCTGCTGCATGGGTTTGCTGCCAATTAATCGGTATTTTATCAGTTAAAAATCAGTGTCGCCAGTTTTGAATTTTTGTGTGTCTAAACCTCTGAACTGTTTTAACATCTAAATCTGACCCTTACATTGAAGACAGTTTGACACCAACGTGCTCCTTCACTACTTAACTCTGCTGCACACATGTGCACACTTGCAGCCTCAATCCAACTATCCATCTCTTTCCCTCCCCTCTTTTCCCCCAGTACACCCAATTAGACAATCGTGTTTTTTTCCCTCCGTGGAAATTTTTGACCCAAAAAAAAAAACCCTCAAATTTTCCACAGAAAAAATTGACTTTTCAGAGAGAAAAAAAATTGAAAACTTTTGGCTGAAAAATTCAATTCAGAAATGCCACCACAGTGGTAATGAGTTGTAGTTTGGCTTCCTCTTGCCCTCATGCTCCTTTATGGGCTGGACAACATCTCCCACAATGCACCATGATCTCTCTTTTTGATGAGCTAGTACAGTGCATCATAGAAGATATAGTCCAGCTGGGGAGCCCGACACATAGAGGAGACCCAGGACATGAGTCACCTGGACTATAACTCCCATAAGGCACCATAGCAGCATTTCTAAACTGAAAGTTTCTAATTTTTTGATGGTCAACATTTTCCACAAAAAGCAGACAGTTTTCACAAATTTCATGTCAAAAAAAGTTTTCTTGTCAAACCGGTTGATGGACATTTTTTAACCAGCCCTGTAACCCAGACTAATTTCTTCTCCCCAATTTCTGCCTCCACTACTGCTGCCTGGTAACTTCTCTTACCCCACTATATACCCCACTGACCTCTTGCTGTTCTTGGCTTGATAGTCCAATTAAGAAGGCACATTGAGATACTTCCCACTCACAATTCCTGATCTACCCTGCCTCTCTTGTCTGCTAGAGACTGTCTCTCAAATCGCCATACTAGCTCTCTATACCTGCTCCTAGGAAAAAGCCAGTTTGCAGGTATTATCTAATTTCCAAAGAGTTGAGTCCTACTACCTGTGTGTAAAGCTAGCCCTTTTCTTACTTTCCATTAGGCTCATGAAGCAGTGATTAAAGCGCACTACCCTGCTCCTGAAGAAACCCTCCAAGTCCTTGCTGCCTTGCGACTCCAATATCTACAAGGAGACTACAGTCTGCATACCACCATACCAGAAATAGAAGAAGTCTATCCCTTACAAAGGCTGAAGTCTCGTATTACACAATCTACTAAAATGTTTACCCCAGCAGAGAGGATTGAGAGGAAGCGAGCTAGCTTTCTTGAAGGAACACTGAGGAGGAGTTTCCGCAGTGGCTCCATCAGCAAACAGAAGATGGAGGAGGAGCAGATGTTGGATATGTGGATCAAAGAGGAAGTCTCAGCTGCAAGGACTAGTGTTATCGACAAGTGGAAAAAACTTCAGGGAATGAACCAGGAACAGGCTATGGCCAAGTACATGTATTTGATTAAGGAGTGGCCTGGCTATGGGTCAACACTCTTTGATGTAGAGGTGAGCAAGACATACTAAGCATTGTCAGTGACCCATTGGTGAGTTGCTACTATTCTGAACAATGAGCTCAATGCTAAAGTGTCCCCACTGAACGTAACAATATATTATTTCAATGAATATTACTATCTTTCTCTTGGAGGAGAGAAGCTGGCATACTTAAAAGGCACTCTAGTTATAATTATACATACATACATAATGCCCAATGTAGACATTTATATTTGTCTATTAATGAACCATAATATTTTTCTACAAGATCAAATAACTGCCTCCCATAAAAAATTGGCAGGATGGAGAATAGAAAATATTGTACAGATTATTATATTGCCTTTACTTGAACTGTGATTTAGGGTGCACAGAAGACGACCTCAGCACTAAGTGTTTTTTTTCCAAGTTTTCCTGAATGTTCATTTATACTCCTTTCCTTCACTAGTGTAAAGAAGGGGGCTTCCCACAAGAACTCTGGTTGGGAGTCAGTGCTGATGCAGTTTCTGTCTACAAGCGTGGGGAAGGCAGGCCTTTAGAAGTGTTCCAATATGAACATATTTTGTCCTTTGGGGCACCACTTGCCAACACCTACAAGATTGTCGTGGATGAGAGAGAACTCCTTTTTGAGACCAGTAAGGTAAGTAAAGAGCAAGAGGACTTTTAATATGCTTCTTGTTAATTTCATCTTTTATTAACTAGCACTCTTTTTTCAGGTAATACTTTTAGCTTAGTTTTTAAAGGTTTAAATACAATTTTGTAGATTTTATTCATCCAAAACATACTGATTTTTAACAGTAATAGTCAAAGTAATTGTTGTTCTGTAGCAGAGACAGAAAGTAGAGGCAAAATAGGAATAGGGTAGAAGTTACTCAGTATTTGTGTTAACTCACAGTAAGGGTTTTTTGTAAGTGGTTAGATAATGGAAGTCATACTGCTACTTTATGTACCGAGATGCATTATTGTATCACATTAAAAGGTTTGGGTTATTTTTACTCTCTCTTGGCAGGTGGTTGACATCGCAAAACTGATGAAAGCTTATATCAGTATGATTGTGAAAAAACGTTACAGCACCTCTCGATCAGTGAGTAGCCACGGGAGTCAAAGCAGCTCCAGGTGAAAACAGAACCAGTCTCACTGTGCCATTACTATCAAAAGATATCACTGCTGGCCTGAAAATACTGATCAAATTTGTCAACAAGCTACCCCAGAAACAGAATTTTGGAGGAATCTTCAATCAAAATTTTTTTTCCAGGAGGCCTCTGTAAAATATCAACTTAAATAGCCAAACGTTTTTAGTATACCACTAACATTCTTCAGAATTTCCAAAGCTTTTTTTATCTTTAGTTGACATACTGTATGCCTTAATACACTGCCATCCAAGCAGTAAGAAGTGCCTTAAGACATTAAAACCAACTTGTATTTACATAAATTGTGGTGTTGAACGGGATGTGCTTTTTTCCCCCTGTTCAGAATACTAAGAAAAGATGGAAGAGGAGGAGTTAATTCATCCATAATGCACTAACCTACTGGCCTGATCCATGTGTGGGGGAGAAAGTATTTTTGTGGGAATGCTGCTGGCAGCCTTCCTTATGGACTTAGTTAACAGTGTGTTTTGTTTTCATGGATGCATGCTTGTGTGTGCATGCATATGACCTACGTAGACTCTAATTTTATTCCATATTTCACAAGCATTTAAAGCAAAGGGAATAATGATGTGCAATGGTGTAAACAGTCTTTCTGTACATTTTAATAGTCCAGAGAGTTATAGTTGTTTCAATTTTACAGTTACTTTTATAAGCCAGTTTTATTAACAAATCAAAATCTGGGATTTTCATATCTTTTTGATTTACTATTACAAATGCATTTTACCACGTATGTAGCAAGTCTGCATTCTGTATGTGCTGTATTATAAATACGTATGTAGCTGAGAAACTATTTATAAACTGCTCTAATAAGGAAATGCAGTTATCCATACAATATTCTTTAATTTGTTTCCATTTAAAATTTTAAATATTAAACATTTCTTTTAAAGATGCTATTCTTATAAAACTCTGATTGGATGCGCCAAAATAAACCAATCAGAAAAGGGCAGAACCCTTCAAAGTAGAAATTAAACAGGAGAAAATATATAGTTAAACTATTGTATTGTTATAAATGCCTCTCGATATTTTACCCTGCTGCCTAATGATGGTTCTTGACAAAGCACCTGTAAATAAGTCAGTGCTATCAGCCAATAGTAAAGCTGATTTGGGACTTTTATTTTTGTATGGAAAAGTTGTAATATAAGGTAAAACTTGAATTGATAATGTCTTTTGTCCATAGCAATAAATATATAAACATGTACTAGCCCTTATTGACGACCTCAGCCTTTAAGAAATATTGATTATTTGCTCAAAGAAAGTCCAGCAATAAAAGATCCTAGTTAACATGCTTGTTTCCCATTTATATTGAATCTGGTTTCTAGAAAAACTAGTTGTCTTCCAACTTTTTGGGGGCAAGGATATGAATACACTACAAACTAGAGTTGCTTTTACATTTGTGACAGTATTTGTGTTTCACATCGAGTAAAGACAAGTATAGCAATATATAAACGCGTCTAATGTGTCCAGTTTCCAAAAGCCCAAGTGTAAGCCCAAACCACCTGCTTGGTAAGAAGCTTTATGAATTACAACAAAAATTGGTATTCAACAAACAATCCATAAATAGCTACAGGTATGGGTGCAGCCTGGGGAAATGTAGGCGGAATCAGGGAAATGCAAAAGCGTGAGAATTGTTGAGTTATTCCTGTACAATGAAAAAAATCTCTCTGGAAACAATGCAATTAAACACAAGAGCTTTCACTTGTGCTGCCCTAGCAATCAATAACTTAATCAGCAACCAGACATACCCTAGGGGTGCACAGCATACATTACAGCAACTTTGAGCATACACAGGTGTGACAAATGTGTGGCCAAGAGAGGTCTTCATCACAAGCTGCAAGGGGCTTGAAAAAAAGCTTGCCACAGACAGTGGCCCCTTTCTCTGTGACAGATACATGTAGCTACTTACAGGGCCCTATGAAATCCATTTTATTATTGTGGATTTTCTGATTTTGTTTTTTCCATTTAAAAAAAAATTCCATCTTTATAATTTTTTAATCAAAATTGTTTGATATATTAACAATTAAGTAGCCTTACTATAAATGCATAAAAATGTTCAGAATTGGATTGCAATGGGAAAATCAAAATTGAAGGGTGGTTGGTTTTTTTTTGTAAAATCAAACAAAATATCCTGCAAATATACAGTACAGGGTAAAGGTAACATGACCAAAGTGACATTGCTGAACAGTAACACAAGAAGGCCACAGCAGTAAGAGTCTCTTACAGTATCAATTTAACTGAATTCATATTTGAATAATTAACAAAATAAAAAATGCACTAAACATAAAATAATCCATCCTTGCAGCGGATGCATTGCTGCCATTTTAAATTAAAGTCAGTACTTTGAAAGAATGCTTACATTAATTTCAGATTTGATTAAATAATTTAAACCTATCAAATCAACAGTTTATTGCCAAATAGAATTACAAATTGACAAAATCATTATTTTTGCCATCTTTCGCAGACATCTCCCTTGTGGTAATTTATGGCTAGCCTTTTAGTGTTTTTCTCAGAAAGCGATTCCCTCTTCTCTGTAAGTAGATTTTTATATTTACTAAAGCTTCTCTGTGTCTACAGAGCTTACAGGAAAGAAGATGTAAGCTAGGGCAACCTCTGCTCCTTTAGGCATTCATCCCTTCATATCACACACATGATACCACACACAGGAGTATGAAAAGGTTCAAATGAACCTGTGCTCCCTGGGACACTGAATACTTTGACATTGCACCCCTAGGGAATGTCAGCTTCTCCCTTACTGTGATGTCAACGTCCCAGAGGAGCACCTCAGCTCCATTGCAACTCCTGGCATGAAACTGACGCAGCAAAGAAGAGGAGTTTCTCAGAAGCTGCCCTTAAATCCCAGATGCTAGCCTCTCTTCCCGCACTCCTGCATGACCCTAGCCCCCTGCATCTTCTCCCCATACCCGCTGGTCTCTTACCTCCAGTGGCTGCACCTGGATCCCTGGAACTTCTTTGGCACTTTAGCCTTACCTGATGATGCAGTCAGAGCCGATATAGGTCTCTTAGCCTTCAGATCTCAAGATCTCCCATTATCAGAAGGTCTAACAGCAAGAGCTTCCTCAAGTAGGAGCACCTGCAACCTGTCTGCCTTTCCTTACATGTGCCGAGTGTGACGATCTGGTAGATGGACCACCCCAAAAGAGAGTGACCTTCCCCAAGGCACTTCAGAAACGTGGTCATCCATCATCATGAAGACCACTGGACAGGACACACACCTCTTGAAGCTTAGTTTCTTCGGGTCCGCTATCCCATGGAACCAAACTAAAATAACACAAACTATTAACACACTAACTTATACTGACACTAAAACTAATAACAGACCATCCTAAAAAAGCACGTAAGGAAGGAGAAAACCCCAGATCTGAAGGATCAGAGTGGTTCACTTTCATCTGGCTCTTGTGGTTGGAAGAACTGAAGTGGTAGAGGGCACAATGCCTCCTTACATAGCCTCACCCTCAGAACATTTATGAACACTGCGGGGAGGGATGGAGTGCATGTGCACCACCTTCTAACAGGCACTGACTAGAGAACGTTCCCCACTTGGGTTGCAACGGTAAGTGGGAATATGCAGAGCCACTCAAAGAAGAACTCAGCCGAACAATGAAGAGGAATTTATATACACCAGGACATACCTCTTTATGTTTATCAACCCATTCTGAAAATACACAGCCTTTTATTTCAGTGGTGATATCTCAAAGACCCAAAGATTCTACATAATTAGAGATAGGCCTTTGCAGCAAAGATAAGACCCAAACCTTTTGAGAGCACTAGGATTTTGGTTCAGTACATTGCAGAGATGGGGACAAAGAGTAAAGTTCAGCTCTAGATTCAAACTTCTGCCCAGACAAGGATTGTGTTTGGTCTCATCTCTGTGTAGGTGGTTTACACTGTTGCTACTGACATCCGCTGTATAGAACTTTAGGTATACATGACTGCTTTAGAGAGAGCCTCTCTCCTGTGATACTGCAGCTGTTGATAAGCTGAGGTGCATGAGCCAAGGCCCCAACTTGAAATGGGAGCAGGTTGACAGCAGGACCTTCTATGCAAAGGGTCCTAGACTCTGAAACTAACTCCCCCAATCTTGCTTTTTACAAAGCATTAATGTGTTGACCGTCAGGTCAGACTGCAGAGCCTTTTTTCCCAGGCATGCTTTGAGCAAGGGGAGGCATAAATGATTGGGAGGGAGAATGTTAATTTGGTAGGTCGAGGAATGTTTTCAACTGGGAGTACTATGTAATTTATATGAAGTAAAAAATGTGCATGCATGCAGAGCCAAGGACAGGCCATTTTAAATCCAAATCTATGAAAATCTGCTAGAGGAACATGTAAGTAAGGAATTCTAAAACTGCTATGTCTGTAAAGCATAAGAATGGCTAGACAAGCTGAGTGATTACTTGTAGTCAAAAGATCACAGGCTTAAACTCTAAAGGGACGGTTTGTTCTGTCTGTATCTTTGAAATGACAGACATTCATTTAAATATTCAACTGAGCTTTGGCACTTGATACAGGGATGATATTAGTGGATTTTTCCTTTACATCATGAATCAATGAGCAAAGTCATCACAGTGGTGTTTTAAGGCTGCTGCTTTGGGGAAGAATAAGGCAAAAACAATGAAAGCACAAAACTGCAGATGCAGCTGGCTGGAAATGTGGCAGAAGGTATGAGGTGGCTGATAGAGAGGAGTGATGTAAAAGCTAAAGCGGTGTTAAAAAAAAAAAAAAGGCAGAATTGATGGTGCAGAACAGAGGAAAAAAATCAAGTAGGATAGCAGCAGAAAGACATGAGGCCACGTCCTGTCCCCAGAGAGAATGGGAGTTTTACTACACATTATGGCATCCAGGCCCAAAAGCTGGTGTGACCATCTGCAGGGTGACCACCCTAGAGTAGACATGAAGCTGGTGCAGTGTCTCTTAGGCCACTTTCCCCATGACTGCTACTGGTATGGCTTGAGATTCTCCACAGCCTGCTGATCCCTGACTGATCTTTAGGCCCCTTGGTAGCTGGTATAAGTCAGAGCTGAGTTATAATAGAGACTTTTCAGAATCGGAGGACTACATAAGCCACCTTTGCACAATACTCCTCACTTGTGAACTGCATAGGGGCTCCTCAGCCATAAACAAGGATCTGCATCACAGACTTCAAAAGGGAGAAAACAGGAACCATGGGGAGCAGGCACAGTGCAGCTATGTGAAGGAAAGACAGGCTGGACCCAAGGGCGAATGAGACAATGACAGGAGCAAAAAGGCAGTCCAGACGGTCATTCCATATATAGTTTATTTGGGCAGGAGTCTCAAAAAATGGTTCAGAAATGTGAGGCTTAATGCATAAATGTCTGTAAAGAGTTTGAGATCCTTGGATGAAAAATATATACATTCACAATACTACTACAACTACTACAAACTATTCCTGAATATGTTCATTTTTCTTCTGTATACAATATTATCCATGTTTACTTTTGATAATCCAGGACAGACAGAATCCGTTCTGGAGAACTTTAGATAGTCGATTAGCACTTTTGTAATATACAGGTATAGAGGTATAGCCCATACGTTTTTTTTAAAAAAGGCAAAGCTAAGCTGAGCCAAATACAGCAAATACTGATAACAGGTGTGACACTGGCAAAAAAAGTGCCAGCTCATGCCAAGGCCCAGGGCCTCACTGAACAATGACAAATGCATAACTGGAAACCAGTCTGGCTTACCTGTGGGTTGGTATAGTTAAAACAGTATTAGTGTTATAAGAACGTTTTTAGACTTTATTAAATGATTGCATGATGCTGCATGTGTTAATCCTACTTATAATATCTATATAGCATGTCATAATGTTATATTGAGTATTTGCATTGTAAACCTCTATAACTGTGTAACTCACCAAACAAGAATAGAAGCATAGAAGAATTAATTAATGTAAAGTGCTGGTCCTGCAGATGAGATGGCCTTTGAAACCAAATGAGCCATTGTGTGACATCAAAAGGACAAAGATTTTGTTGACCGCCCTCCGCAATTCAGTCATATGAAGAGAAGTCAGACACCGAGACTTGTTCTATCAGTTTGGACTTTAGGGAGAAGGGGATACAAATCCCTGACAAGGAGAAACTAGGTCTCTTTATGCTGTCTGGACTTTTACGGGCAAATATTCCTAAACAAAAACAAGAAATCTCAATGTTGTTTGGCAGGGTCAACCCTAAAAGACAAATAGAGCTTCTTATTACAGAGTTAAAAAGATAACAGAAGCTTCTAAGACTGTAACTCAGTTGTGTGTGTTTCATGCTTTAACCTTGTAAATAACTATTTCTCTTCTTAGTTAATAAATATTTAGTTAGTTTATTACAGGATTGGCTACAGGTGTTGTCCTTTGTTTGAGATCAGTAAAAATGACCAGGGGTAAAAGTGACCGGTCCTTTGGGACTGGGAGTAACCTGAATATTAACAACTCTAATAATATTCTCTAGTAATAACTCTAACTCAGGAACCAATCCATGCAACAAACCTCGCTGCCAACTTTGCCCACATATCTACACCAGGAACACCATCACAGGACCTAACCAGATCAGCCACACCATCACCAGTTCATTCACCTGCACATCCACCAATGTAATATATGCCATAATGTGCCAGCAATGCCCCTCTGCTATGTACATCGGTCAAACTGGACAGTCCTTACGCAAAAGGATAAATGGACACAAATCAGATATAAGGAATGGCAATATACAAAAGCCTGTAGGAGAACACTTCAACCTCCCTGGACACACAATTGCAGACCTAAAGGTAGCCATCCTGCAGCAAAAAAACTTCAGGACCAGACTCCAAAGAGAAACTGTAGAGCTTCAGTTCATTTGCAAATTTGACACCATCAGCGCAGGACTAAACAAAGACTATGAATGGCTAGCCAACTACAAAAGCAGTTTCTCCTCCCTTGGTGTTCACACCTCAACTGCTAGAAGAGGGCTTCACCCTCCCTGATTAAGCTAACCTCGTTATCTCTAGTCTGACTCTTCCCTGCACATTTATATCTGCCCCTGGACATTTCCACTGCTTGTATCCGAAGAAGTGGGTATTCACCCACGAAAGCTTATGCTTCAATACCTCTGTTAGTCTATAAGGTGCCACAGGACCCTTTGTCGCTTCTACAGATCCAGACTAACACGGCTACCCCTCTGATACCTGAATGTTATTGTGATTTTTGGTGTAAAATGATCATCTATCACACAGTCCAGCTTGCCTGGGTGGCAAGATATACTGGAATGCCCGAGGGGAATGTCTGTGACTACATGATAAGACTGTTTTTGCTTTCGGAGTTCACATTTGTTATTGGGTTAGTGAAATCTAATTATAGAACATACAACAAGTTTGGGGTTTCTGTCCTACTTTTTGACAGTCTGCCCTGAGGTAGGCACTCACAGTCATGAGCCACTCCAGAAAGCATGGCAATAGTAATGGGAGAAAAAGAGAACTCTCATGGTAAAATAACAAAGAGGACATCCACGCACTGGCACATTTAGCCATTTCCTGTTGAATGAGATTTTCCTTAACACTAAATGTAAAAAAGATATAATTTACTAAAAGTGAATTTTTTTTGTTCTTATTAAGTGGGCTTGATCTTTCCCTGAAGAACCAACATCTGGCATCTCCCTGAGTATAAAACATGTCTGAAAGTCAGTTTCCCATCGTGACGGTGTCTCCATAAGACTTTATGGGGGGATGCTTATAAATATATATAGGATATAACCGGAATATGTTTTATGCTACATGTGCCATGTAACATATCTCTGTAAAAGTTATGATCTACTAAATCTATTCCTCCTGTTTGTATGCATGTATCACTTTTGTAGTTGAAGTTATGAATATTGGTTGTATTTCTTGAGAAAGGAATGTGCAGGTAAAGTGCCCAATCAAGAAGCGCTTAACAGACAAAAAGAAGTTGTAGACAGCAATCCACATCTGAGCTTGGCCAGGAATGTCACTGGACTGGTTACTGAGTTGTGCATGGACATGTGACTTGCCCACGTGATCCCAAAACTCCAGGGTAACATGATGCTATACAGGGAGTGGGGAGGAGTATCCATCCAGGGGAGAAAGTCTATTTAAATCCCTGGGAGACCCCTCCATTTTGTCTTCAGCTGGCTAAAGAGAGAGCCTCTCCACCCCCCACACCTGAAAGAGACAAGAACAATAGGGGGTATGAGCGATTGCTGGACCCAGGCTAGGAGGACCATAGCCTGTAAAAGGAAGTTTACTGGAACTGGTGAGGTTTTTATCTGTATTCAGGGTGATTAGACAGACTTGCGATTTTATTTTACTTAGTAATTCACTTTGTTCTATCTGTTACTACTTGGAACCACTTAAATACTACTTTCTGTACCTATTAAAATCACTTTTTACTTATTAAGTTACCCGGAGTATGTATTAGTATCTGGAAGGGGACAAACAGTGGTGCATACCTCTCTATCTATGAAATAGAGGGCAAACTATTTATGAGTTTACCCTGTATAAGCTTTATATAGGGTAAAACTGATTCATTCAGGGTTTGAACCCCATTGGGAGTTGGGCACCTGGGTGTCAAAGGCAAGAACACTTCCTGAGCTGCTTCCAGGCAGGCCTACTGCTGTTAGGGGACGCGGCTCAGACCTGTGTCTGGGTTTGCAGCAGGCTAACAGGTCTGGCTCAAAACAGACAGGATTCTGGAGTCCCAAGCTGGAAAAGGCAGGAAAGCAGGGGCAGAAGTAGTCTTGGCACACCAGGTGGCAGCTCCAAGGGGGTTTCTGTGATACCAACCCATCACACCCGTGACACCCCCTTTCTCCCCAGATTGGGCTCTATCTTGATTAGTAAAGAAAGGAATAAACTCAGGATGAGCAGCAAATACAGCCAATATATTAACATGCCAGATTACAGGTCTGGCTGATATAAAGTTGAACAATACATGTAGGGTTAAAAATCACAGCCATTTCATAACACTACAGTTTCTGATATTTTAGCTATTTATATGACGACCCCCCCCCCCCCCCCCGCCAATCACTGAGTGCCTCACGGTTTTTAATATATTTATCCTGGAAACTCCTTTGAGGAAGGGGAGTGGTATTAGCTCTGTTTACAGAATGGGGAACTAAGGCCCAGAGGTTCAGAGCCTCAAAAGTATTTAGGCACCAAACTCCCACTGAAATCAATGGAAGTTAGGAACCTAAATGCCTTTGAAGATCTGAGCCAGAGAGACAAAGGCCCAGATTATACCAAGTGGGATTTTCAGAAGTACCTACATGCCTAACCCCCATTGAAATAAATGGGTATTAGGTACCTAGATGGTTTTGAAAAATCCCACCAGGTAGTTAAATACCTTTAAAAATCTGGCCCTAAGTGACTTGCCCAGGGTCATCTAGGATGTTTGTGGCAGAGTAGGAATTGAACCCAGGTCTCCCATAGCATCCTTCCTTGAAGGATCATCCTTTCTTGAAATCAACATCAACAATGAAATTCAGCAGAAATGCAACAACTTCTGATTAACACCAACAATCCAGAATATTTCTTCATAATACCCATGCTTAAATAAGCTTCACGGGACAACATGTACAATTCACAATGGAATATGAATGAATGACTCCACAGTATTGGACTTAAGAGTTTAAAATAGCACCTAAGGAAAAAGCCTCTTACTTCGATGTCAAATACCTGCAGCTAACCCCAGTGAAGAGAAGATTAATACTATACTTGGGATTCCTTTTTTAAATTATCCCTAAAATCAAAAGGATATATTGTACCCAGTACACAATAAGCTAATCATAATACTGCTAAAGTAGCTCCATCTAGTGGCCATAAGGACATCTAGTATTTTCCAGTCAATTACAATCCTGTAATTGTACTACTGCAAAAAATGTCTCACTACATCTTGCTTCAAGTATAAGGATTCATACAATTCAAACTACCCAGTGCCGTTGTAAGAACTCTGCCATCTACATGCAATTTACCATTTATACAATATAAATATAAAGGCCATTTGCATATAGTGACCCTGTCAATGTTCTTTGAGAAAGACAAGAATACAGATTTCTCCCTGCCATTGGGTGCATTTTGTGTAGTATAGCCATAGAAAGAAGTTCCCTGACTCCATGGGACATAGACGCTATTAGAGTTTGTCAGGGGACCTGTTGTGTAAAACCCATTCAAAAAGCCAATGAACCTGTTAGGCTGGATGATGTAAGAAGGAAAAGGTAGTTGCACTGACAACATGACTGTGTCAAAGTCTTAGAAGAATGCTCGTATCCAAATCCCCTAAAACCTGGCCACAGCCTGGAGACAGTAATGGACTTCAGGCCTAATCTAATGAGCATGTTTCCCTTTTGCCTCATGACACAAGTATATCAGACAAGGCAAGTCATTTAAACATTATGAAACAGATAATTAACATCTTTCACTGATATAATGCCTTTCATTCCTAAGGAAACTCTTTAGAAACTTAAATTAATATACAAACTAGACAGAATCACTTCATCTAGAAAGCAACAAGTGTTTGATCAGAAATACAGGCCGGGAGTCCTGTCTGCACGAAAGAAATTTAGACTTGCATTACTATACTGATCTAGTAACACAGTACAATACGCTAATGCACATCTACATCAACATAATCACATCAGTGCAAGTTTCTCTAATGTAGATTGGACCCAATTCTCCATTGGCTTGCACCTTGGATCATCATTTACACCTATGCAAAGTGAGGGTAAAAGACCCTCAGAACAGAATAGCCACATTTTATACAAGTGTAAATAACTCCACAATGTGCCAGGCAATAGAAAATCAGACCTTAATTTTTTCTAAAGCAGTTCAGTGCTTCATCAAGGCCAGTAATCTCATATTCAAATATAGATTTCATCCCACTCATGGGCCAACTCCATTAAGTTATTACCAATAAGAGCATTTTCTGTACATATAGCATCAGCTCTTTTAATTTATTTGTATTATTATAATAGTGAAGCACAGAATTACATACACAGCAATCTAAATAATGTGTGTTTATCACAAAGGCCAAACAGTTGGGTTTGTCCCCCCCGCCCCTTTTAATTATTATTAAAATAAAAAGGTGACCAGATCAAGTAAGGTTAAAATAAAATGTATTAATCCTCCCATTACAGGGAAAGAATGCAATAGTCACAAGTACAACAATAAAAGTTATAGTATTTATCCCACAAGTGGTACAAGGCTTATTAATTACCTTTGAACTAGATTTCTGGTCCTCTCTTCAGAGCTTACTCGGATAGGCTCACTTTTTCCTGAGGTTCTTTTTAATATTCCTGCAGCTTCCTACATTTCAGATTCTGGGAGATTATACATTTGCTACACCTGTGAGTTAATCAAGACAGAGCTGATCTGACTCTACTAGCCAGGAAACTACCAACCACAATATTACTAGCTTCATATACACAAATATATATATGTATTTCCACAATAGTTTTTTTCCACAGAGAAAAGAGCAAATCCTCAAAGATATTTAGGTGCCTAACTCCCATAGAAATCAATAGGAGTTAAGCACCTGAATACCTTTGAGGATCTGGGCCAAAAGATGAAAAAGGAAGAAAATGAAAGAAGAGTATACTATGTTTCACATTGCCCCACATACTCACACCATACAAAACAGCTGTGCTCAGTACGGGATGGGGGAAGGAACCCTGATTCTCAAGGGGAAAAAAAACAATCAGAAAATGAGTCTCAAAATAACAACCATCTTCTCATACTATCACAATACTGATTTGTATCATACAAATTTAATTTCATCTTACAACAGTCCTGATTCTCCACCGCCTTACTGCTAAATTTGGCAGAATTCATTTTGTTAAATTAATTTCTACAGATTTTAATCACTGTTTATTTTTGTAGGAAAGAAAGAGAGCCTGAAGCACTGGGCCTGGTGCAAGACCTGAGGCCTGAACCAGAGGCCATGTATTAAGAAAGATGCTTACAAATTCATGGTCCAATACATGAACTTGGCAAAGGCACTGATAGCATTTCTAAAACACAGGCACTCCTACAAAGCAACAGATACTGAGGTTTTCTACACTACCACGCGGGGTCAATCTAAGATACGCAACTTCAGCTACGTGAATAGTGTAGCTGAAGTCGATGTACTTGGATCTACTTACCGTGGTGTCTTCACTGCGGTAAGTCGACAGCTGACGCTCTCCCATTGACTCTGCTTGCGCTACTCGTTCTGGTGGACTGCCGGAGTTGACAGGAGAGGCCTCAGCAGTCGATTTATCATGTCTAGTAGATGCGATAAATCGACCCACTGGATAGATCCCTGCCTGCTGATCCAGCGGGTAGTGTAGACAAGCCCTGGATATGTATGTGAACATATTCCAAAAGATTAGCCCAGGTATATCCTGACCTAACCCAGATAAAAGGGTTTGACAGAGGTGATGAATAGGGATGTTTTGCCTGAGACATCTGGAGCAAGGTACAAGGGGGTGGGGGTTACAAGCAGATGTCATGAAACATGTAAGGTGGTATGTAAATTGTTTATCTCAGTCTATAAATGTCAGGGTACCTCGCCTTAACCATTTGTGCGGCCTATGGGACAGCAGAGACTACCACTGTTGACTGAGCTACTCCTTGCCAGTGGGCACTCGTGTTAGTGTAACCTGTAACCATGAAGCCAGGGCACCAAGACTGTGCCTTGGGGGCTATAAACCTAGCCAAGTGCCTTTGTCACCGAACCATGCCTGTGGTCTTTCTTTATGAGTAACATTGAGGTCTGCTGAATTA
The DNA here is from genome assembly GCA_033296515.1 of Macrochelys suwanniensis. Classification (NCBI taxonomy): domain Eukaryota; kingdom Metazoa; phylum Chordata; order Testudines; family Chelydridae; genus Macrochelys; species Macrochelys suwanniensis. The sequence goes on along the minus strand of CM065776.1, from coordinate 130,740,632 downwards.
GCAGGCTGCATTCTCTGCTAGTCCTAATAACACCATAGCTCCCAGAACAGAAACACTGAGCAGCCAGGACAAGATTCTTCAGCAACAGTCTTAAAAATAGAAAAAAAATGCTTACATTGTTATCTATTTAAATTTTCAAAGTTGTGGAAAAATATGGGGGCTAGGAGTTAGACAATTATTTAATGACGGTAAATGTTGAGATTAAAGAAGTTAAAGCTTTATAACTATTAAAACAAACTATCAACATCAGACGTCAAAATATAAAAAGTTAATAGTCTTAAATCAAACCGTAATAAGTTATCAAAAAAGCATTTTTTCTTACTTTGCCTAATTGTAAATTGCTATTATTATTGATGGACATATTGTTTAATTGTTATGTGTGTACAGTAAAATTTATGTTTACTGACATTTACCAATAAAAATCTAATCCTTCCAACCCTAATTACTCCAATATTACATCTTAACATCAAAAGAGTTTCAATGGCATGTAATGGAGTAGAGAAACAGGCCCAGAAATTTTAACAATGTCTAAATACTATGGCAGCATCAGTCAATATTTATGTATCTTTTGTTGACAAGTACTACACCCTTGCAATACGTTCCAAGTTCTAAGGAAAATATTGTATTTTGGAGTTTGAATGTTTCAAATTATAACTTTTTGAAGTGATCACACTTCACAGCAGCTGCTGCTAATAAAAGAATGCATGTTTCCTGGCCCCTGCAAATGAAAATTATTTATTTCCACTTAAGTGACATTACAACAGAGGAGTCCTGCATTTAATCACCAGGACTTATCTTTCTGTTCCGTGGTTTGGGAGCTGTTTGTAGGCAGTGAACTCAATTCTGGGTAGAGAAGTGTGCAACAGTGGTTAAAAGAATTGTATATAATCATTACACCTAAATAAGTAGTTAGAAAGGGACAGTTCTTATGTTTTGAGCTAAATATTTACATTTTTGAGTTCTGTCCAGCTACCAGCCTGAAGAATATAGCATAACTGCCAACATCTGAAAGAAATGGAGATATCTGGTCTGAAAATCAGTCATGCGCCTTCAGATAGAAATAGAGTGGACTAGGAGAGTTTTTTGAACGGACAGAATGAAAAAAAATGTAAATATTTACCTCAAAACATAAGAACTGTCCCTTCATACACAACTGTGACAGAAAGCCTCAAAAATGTGAGGAAGATAATTTAATCTTAGTGGCTAACTAAAGTAAATACATTGGGCCAAGTCTTACCATACACCAAATTCCCTTTTGTGACACTCCAGCTGCACCAAACTCTCAGGAACCAGGACTTACAGCAGAGCCAGTCTTCAGGCAAGCTAATGATCACAGCTGGCCGACTAATTGGCTCCAGCACCTGATTGATGGAAGGCTTAGCAGAGTGGCTCTTAAGCCCAGCAGAAACACTTCTCTAGCTCCTCAAAGCATTTGCCTATGCTGCAACAGTGTCTGTCTGTTCCCAGCCTTGCCTTATTTCAATTAAACTGGTTCCAAGCCTTGCTTTGGCTCTGATGCTTTGCTCTGATTGGGCCTCTGACTCCTGTTCTAATTACTAGGTATGACCACCCATATCCCAGTCACTGATACAAATAGACTTAAAGCTTCTCTGAAGTGGCAGCTGGGGTTTTGCCTTGCACACAGGAATCCTCAGATGGCATAAACTCAGCTGTGTGCCTCCTGCTCCCAAGTTGCGTTTATAAAATGAGTGAGAAATGAGTGCTCCTAAGGGACTGTCCATAAATCACTTAACACGGTGGTTCTCAATTGTGGTCCACCGCTTCTTCAGGGAAAGCCCCTGGCGCGCTGGGCCAGTTTGTTGACCTGCTGTGTCCGCAGGTTCGCTAGTGTCCCACTAGCTGCAGTTCGCCGCTCCAGGCCAACGGGGGCTGCGGGATGCGGCGGACAGCACATCCCTCGGCCCGTGCCGCATCCCACAGCCCCATTGGCCTGGAGCGGCGAACCGCAGCCAGTGGGAGCCGCGACCGACCGAACCTGAGGACACGGCAGGTCAACAAACTGGCCCGGCACGCCAGGGGCGTTCCCTGAAGAAGCGGTGGACCACAGTTGAGAACCACCAACATAACACATCTTATGTGATTTTTTTAAACTGACCCCACCTCCACCCCCAAGACATTATAATACTGAAACAAACATGAAAAATTAAAAACCCACCCTCTGCCTAATGGGTTATATAATTCATGGACAACCCCTACGAATTTTACCCACTATGTTGTTATACATAATTTTGAAATATATTTATTTGCACCTTGTGCGGTTGAAGTTATAGAATTTTCAGCTAATACTCTTTAATGGTATAGCCTATTACTTTAGGCTCCAATCCTGCGAGGACTTAAATGATTCTCTTTAAGTATGCAAATAGTCCTATGAGCTCCAATAGACTACTCATATGCTTAAAGTTAAGCACATGCATGATTCTTTGCAGGATCAGAGTTTTACTGGATTTATTTTAAAATACGTTTTAACTATACGCTAACATTTATTTCTAATTTACAAAAATAAGTATATCACAACGTAGGTAGAAACAAGAGCTACCTTATTTAAAAAAATATTTTTGCAAGTAGGATTGGGAGAAAGTCAAAAATGCAGAACAAATAGTTCAAGCCTTTTGAGGAATGAAAAAGAATTCAAGCAAAACTGACCCCACATATGTCAAATAATTATTTGTTTTGAGGTAGTGTTTAAAAGACCCAGCTGAGACTAGTGCCCCCTAGTGCTAGGCACAGTGCAAACACATAGTAAAAGACAGTCCCTGCTCTCCACTGTTTACAATCTAAATAGACAAGACAAACAAAGAGTGGGAGGGTAAGTGGACACAGAAAGGTGAAGTGACTTGCCCAAGGTCTCAGAGTAGGTCTACACTACCCGCCCGATTCGGCGGGTAGAGATCGATCTTCTGGGATCGATTTATCGCGTCTCATCTGGACGCGATAAATCGATCCCAGAAGCACTCCCCGTCGACTGCGGAACTCCTGCTCAGCGAGAGGAGGAAGCGCTGTCGATGAGGGAGCCTGCCTGCGCTGCGTGGACCCACAGTAAGTAAACTTAGTTCCATCTAGGAAACGTCGACTTCAGCTACGCTATTCTCGTAGCTGAAGTTGCGTTTCCTAGATTGATCCCCCGCCCCAGTGTAGACCAGCCCTCAGAGTAGGTCAGTGGTAGAGTGGGAAATAGGTTCTCCTGACTCCCAGTCCAGTGCTCTGTACTCCAGACCATGGTGACTCTCATAAGAGTGAGCTGTCAAAGGCATTGTGAATATAACAAACCTCAGAAAGTTGGGTTGAAAAAAATAGATATGTTAACTTACAAAAGCACAGTATCTCAAAAGTTACATGACCCTTTTTGAGAAAAGTTGGTTAATTGAAATACAAATTTATGTATGCAGTGAAACTGTAGCTGTGTCAGTCCCAGGATATTAGAGAGACAAAATAGGCAAGGTAATATTTTTTATTGGACCAACTTCTGTTGGTGAAAGGGACAAGATTTTGAGTCACACAGACTATGTCTACACAGCAATGAAAGCCTAGAGTTAGTGGGACTCGAGTCAGCTAACCCATGTCAGGGAAACCTGGGCCTGAGTATCTGCACTGAATTTTAACCCTTAGGCCTGGTCCACACTAGTGGGGGGGATCGATCTAAGATACGCAACTTTAGCTACGTGAATACCGTAGCTGAAGTCGAAGTATCTTAGATCGAATTACAAAGTACTTACTGCGGGTCCACGCGGCGCAGGCAGGCTCCCCTGTCGACTCCGCTTACTCCTCACGCGGAGCTGGAGTTCTGGAGTCGACGGGGAGCGCTTCTGAAATCGATTTATTGCGTCTACATGAGACGTGATAAATCAATCCCAGAACATCAATCGCTACCCGCCGAATCGGGCGGGTAGTGTGGACGTACCCTTAGATTAAGGATTTTGTGACCTGTGCTTGAAGAGAAGGTTACTCACCCTGTGCAGTAACTGAGGTTCCTCAAGATGGTTGTCCCTGTGGGAGTTCCACTTTAGGTGAATCTGCACTTGTAATCAGAGATTTTTAGTAGCAGTGCCTGGTTGGGTTGCGCACACACTCTTCCCCATCTCGTGCCGCTTCAGGCAGTTACGTAGGATTGTGTGACCAACCCCACCTCGGTTCCTTCTCTACCACAGTCTATGTTTCAAAAGAATTCTGAAGTAGAGGACAGGAGGGAGAGTAGTGGAGCACTCACAGGGAAAACCATCTCAAAGAACCTTAGTTACTGCACAGAGTGAGTAACCTTCTCTTTTTCTTCAAGGAGTGTCCCAGTGGGTGCTGCACTTTAGGTGACTGTAGAGCAGTGCCCCTTGGTGGAAAGAAGGTGTTTGAGACTTGTAGTCGTGGTGAATGATAAAACCGCAAGTCAGAGTAGAGCGTCTGATGACGAGTGCTGCTCTATGGCATAGCGCTGTGTGAACGTATGGGTGGATGCTCAGGTTGTTGCTTTGCAGATGTCCATGATAGGCACATTGTTGAGGAAGTTATCGATGTAGAGAGTGCTCTGGTGGAGTGTGTGCACGTCCCCAGTGCAGGTTGTAACTGTTGCTGGCAATAACAAAAATCTGTGCAACCAGAGATCCATTTCAACAGCCTCTGTCTGGATATGGCATCTCCCTTAGATTGTTCCATGATGGAGAGAAATAATTGTGACTTTCTGAAAAGTTTTGTCCCTTCAATGTAAAAAGCTAGCACCCTTCGGACATCCAGGGTGTGAAGCATTGCTTCTCATTTGTTCCCAAAATCTTTTGGGAAGAACGATGGGAGATGGATGGATTGATTCATTCAAATAGAATAATGAAATTATTTTAGGTAGGGATTTTGGATGTGGTCTTAGGGTAACTTTGTTTTTGAAAAATATTGTTTTATGGGGGTTGTGCAATGAAGGTCCCCAGTTCCCCTACTCATCAGGTGGATGTGATAGTGATGAGGAAGACCACCCTTCATTGAAAGTGGAGAAGTGAACATGTCATTAATGGTTCAAAAGGGCCCCTTGTAAAACAACGCAGCACCAGATTGAAGCCCCAAGATGGAGTAGGGGCCCATATTTCAGGGTAAAGGTTACGAAGGCTCTTGAGGAAGCGTTTAGTGGTATGGTGGGTGAAGATTGAGAACTCATCTACTTCGTGGTGGAACACCCTGACTGCTGCAAGGTGTACTCGGATCGAGCTCATTGAGAGGCCAGATTTTGGGAGTTCCAATATGTAGTTGAATACCATTGGTAAAGGACAGGTAGTTGCCATTGTTTGCCTATTTTGTTGTCCCTTACCTCTTCTGAACAGGTCATTTCATTATCTCAGAACCATGAAGTAACCATACATTCTGGTGGAGTCTTGCCAGATTCAGGAGCTAGAACTGGCCTGCATCCTGAGACAGAAGATGTAAATGTGGAAGAGTGCATGGTGGGCTCACTTCTTACATCTTCAAGGAGTAAGGAAACCACATTTGTCTGGACCACGTGGGGACTATCAAGATGATTCTGGCCTGGTCGGTCCTTAGCTTGTGTATGACTCTGGATAGGAAAGGGGTTGGGGGGGAAAAGCGTACAGTAGATGTGTATCCCATTTTAGGAAGAAAGTGTCACTGATAGAACAGGGTCCTAGTCCCACTCTGGAACAAAAATGTGGGCACCCGGAGTTCTGATTCGTCACAAATAAGTCTATAGTTGGGAACCCCATTGTTTGAATATGTTCTGCAGTACCCTGGTGTTTATTTCCCACTCATGGTCCTAGAAAATTTTTCTGCTCAGTGCATCTGCAATGAGTTTTGGCATCCTGGAATGCCAGTGTTTTTCCACTGGAAGACAAAGGGTTCCCGCCATACACAAAAGCTATAAGTCAGGGTAGCGACATCATCAGGGTTCTCCTCGGCCTCCCCACCCAAAGAGACACTGAAAAACATCTGGAAGCAAGAACTGAACTGACGGGAGGAAAAGTCAGTATAGGGTGTATTGTTTAACAACAGTTTTAACTCTGTATGTCCTCTGTTTCTAACATCTGTGGATTTTTTGCAATGTACATGAAATGTAGTATCTTTTGTATGTAGGTCAAAAATCTTGAAACCCAAGTACTTTAAGTTAAGCACCTACATCCATGTTTTCAAAGTGGCCTGATTTTTAGAAGTTGAGTACCAACAAATATAAGTTGTACTGTTTTAGTACTGTATTCAAGTGTCACTGTGCCTTAGTGGGTCACAGCTGAGGATGCCAAATTCAGGACAAATTGCTGAGAAATAGGATAGACTCACCCCAAACCAGTGGTTTTTCTATCATTAGATTATACGAAGACAGAAACAAAAGTAAACTTCCATCTTACCACACTGGTTAACAAGAAGTCAAAGATGCAGTCTCCTTAGGTATTACAGCCCTTGTCTCATCACGAGTCACTGGCCTCTATAATGAGTGGTTATTGAAAACCAATTTAATCATACACAGGGTTCTTCTAATCCCAAAAGATCGACCACATAGCCAGGTCAATATAGAACCCAAATCTTACCCAATAATCACGTGATGCCAATCCTTTAGTAACTAAAACGAAAAGTTTATTAATAAAAGAAGAGAGAGTTAATAATGGTTAATAGATCATATACATACAAATAATTGCAAAGTCCTTATAATCAGGTTTGTAGCAGAGATGGAATAGACTGCTGGCTTATAAAGTCTCTCTGGTACTTCCAATCTTTTTGGAAGGGCCTCAGCCCATAGTTCAAAATGCTCCTTTTAGTTGTAAATCTACAGTCCAGCGAATCAGGGCAGGAAAGAGGCAAAATAGAGATATCTCAAGGGTCTTTTATATCCTTGGCCAGGTGCATGGAATTTTACCATCTCCAACAGGGCTGTCCTTACCCATTAGGGTTACCATCCGTCCATATTTCCCTGGACATGTCCAGCTTTTTTGTCTTTAAATAGCCATCCAAGAGGAATTTGTGAAAAGGTAGAAAGGTCCAGGATTTTTCCTCCCTCCACCCCCCCCACCCAATGCAGAGTGCACAGCCTCTCCCCTGCAGAGTGCTACAGATGCAGAGCTGAGGCTCCAGGGGAGGGGAGGAGCGAGGGAGGGGCTCTGGCTGCTGGAGGCCAATGGGAGCGGCTCACTCAGGGCCAGCCGCCTAATCAGCCATGCCACACTCTGCATGGGTCCTTTCCACACACCTATTTGGTTTGGCTCCATGCGGACGTGGAGCCAACGGCTTGACCAGAATGGTGGTAAGGGGAGACCCGGGGGGGGGGGGGGCAGTCAGAGAGCAGGTGGGGTTGGATGGGTTGGGAGTTCTGGGGGTCCTGTCAGGGGGTGGGGAGCGGTTGGATATGCGTAGGAGTCCCAGGGGTCTATCTGGGGACAGGGGCGTGGATAAGGGTTGAGGCAGTCAGGGGACAAGTAGGGGGTAGGTCCTAGGGGGGCAGTTAGGGTGGGGAAGTCTCAGGAGGGGGCAGTCAGGGGACAAGGAGCAGGGAGGCTTAGATAGAGGCTGGGATCCTGGGGGGCAGTTAGGGTGGGGGGGCCTCAGGAGGGGGAAATCAGGGGACAAGGAGTAGGGGAGAGTTGGGGGTTCGGAGGCAGGCAGTCAGGGGGCAGGAAGTGGGAGGGAGTGGATGGGGGCAGGGCTAGGGCGGGGCTCCCCCCCCGTCCTCTTTTTTGATTGTTGAAATATGGTAACCCTATTACCCATACACAAAGCACGCAGCTGCGTAGGGCCCTAGGAAATTTGGGGCACCACATTTCCTGGTGCCCTGGGCAGTTGCATGCTGCTCCAGCCCTTGCTCTGCCTCTTCCCCATGGTCTCCACCCCAGCCCCACCTCTTCCTGCCCCTGCTCTGCCCCAGCCCTGTCCCCACTCCACCCCTTCCCCAAAGTACCCGCCCTGCTCCACCCCAGCCCCCCCCCCCACTCCCCTGAGGAGTGCAGCAGGGCTGCGCCTGCACTCACCGGTGGTGGGAAGTGCAGCGGCCCAGCCCCAGCTGCGCCACTGGTGAGTGCTGGGGGGTGGTTCCCCTCTGTCCCCCCAAGCCAGCCCCCTCCCGCCACGGAGTCCTGGCCCCTCCGCCCCGGGAGGCTGCGTATGGTCCCAGAATAGCTAGGGACGGCCCTGGTCTCAAACAAAGCTCACAGCCTCTGTCTGTGGAAACGACAAAGGGTCCTGTGGCACCTTATAGACTAACAGAGGTGCCACAGGACCCTTTGTCGCTTCTACAGATTCAGACTAACACGGCTACCCCTCTGATGTTTGTGGAAAGTTACTGACCCAAAATGGAGTCCAGGCTCACATGAGTATATCACCTGTCTTTGCATGCTTTGAAGACTCATAGGTGCAACCATTACCCATATTCTTGCTGAGGCATCCACAGGAAGGCTTACTGGGTGGGATGAAAATAAGAAAGAAAAACTTGTAGCACCTTAGAGACTAACAAATTTATTTCAGCATAAGCTTTCGTGGGTTAGTACCCACTTCATCGGATGCATGGGTGGGATGAGTTTCTTCTTTGGCCCATTGTTACAGTGAAGTATCCTTAATGGCCCATCAACACATAGCTGTCTATACAAGCCTCCTTCAAAGAGGATTGCATCCAGCTCTCCAGGATGGAGGCTCTAACAACCTCCACCAATTCTGGACCCTACACTTCTCCACTGGTGTTCACCAGGCCACGGTGCAATGCAGTCTGAAGGCCCAACTTCTCCTAATTTCCCCCCACACCAAAGTGAATAACAACACAGGCTGAACCCTAGAAGAAAAAGCTCCTGTCCCATCTACGTGCTGCTCTGCCCCCAGCAATGTGATGGGTTGGTACCCAATACCAAAGGTTTTCTGTGCCGAATGCCAAGACACATTATGAGGAGCTAGAGCTGCCTGCGCAGCCTGGATGGTGCAGAGCAAATGATCCCAGTAAGTGGTGGCATGTGAGGCACATATTACAAAATATGAAAATAAGAAAGAAAAACTTGTAGCACCTTAGAGACTAACACATTTATTTCAGCATAAGCTTTCGTGGGTTAGTACCCACTTCATCATTACAAAATATGTATTTCTATCCCTAACAAACGCATAATTTAATAGCCACTGCAAACTTGCCTTTGTATAGTGAAGAAGCAGTAGACCCACCCAGGAGCTGGAGCCATCACTGACTGTTGGCTCCTCCTGCAGCTACATAGAGCCCACCCCATGGGGTAGGAGGAAGGGCAGGAGCGGCCCAGGCCCCCCTCCCCAGTCTGGGTTTCGCTGCTGCAATCCTCTCCTGAGACCTCACTGCGGATGGATGGCACCGGCACCACCCTTACCAAGTGGCGGAGGGCGTGGTACGTTGCCATGGTAACAAACCAGTTGCCTCCCGCGCGCTTAGCTCGACCCAGGCCTGAGCCTCTAGCGCCAGCGCGACCTTCTTCCACCGGCCTGGCCCTGCAGCTTCCGAGCTTGCTGGGAAACTTACATCAAATCACAGTCTGCCCCGAGGGGAGCCCGCTTCCTCCCCGCTCCCCGGGCCCACACTTCGCAGCTTGAGCCACGGAACCAAACCGGGGCAGCTTCCTCGCGGCCTCCGGCCCCGAGCCCCGAGCTAGCGGGCGTCCGGAAGTAGATTTATGACAGCATCGCTCCCCTGGTGACGGCGGCGGCACCGTTACCCTGGCCTGGGCGGAGCCGGAGAGATGCACAGGGGGGCACGAACCGCTCGAGCTGCGCGCTCCCCCCGCGCGCTCCGCTCCCGTCACGGCACCTGCCTCGCGCAAGCTGCCCCACCCCCCCCGCGCCCCGTCCGGCTCCTCCCCCCAGCGGTGACAACGGCTACCGGTCCCGCGGTGACGTCAGCCGGTGCCTGGCAGAGGGAGCCGCTGTGCGCGCGGAGCCCCCCCCCCCACGCCCGGGGCGCCGCGCCCTCGTCCCGCCCCCTCCCAGCCCGCACCCAGCAACCGCCACCGAGACATGGCGAGTGCGGGGTCGCCGCGGCAGCAGGGCGCAGAGGCGGGCGGCGGCGGCGGCGGCGGCGGCGGGGAGGTACCCGGGGCTCGGAGCGCGGCGGCTGGGAGGCTCCAGCAGCCGCCGCCGGAGACAGCGGCCGGAGATGAGGAGCCGGAGCAGGTGTCAGGCGGGGCCGCGTCCGCGCTGCTGGGGGAGACCGGGCTGGCGCTGGGCGGCTGCATCGCGGCTGCTCTGAGCTGGGAGAGGCCGCTCCGCAGCCTGGGCGGGTTCGTCTGCGCCAACCTGCTGTTCTGGTGAGAGAGCCCCGCCCGGGCGCGCGGGGGGGGGGGGCGGCGATGCCCCGCCCGGGCGCGCGGGGGGTGGGTGGGGGGTGGGGGGCGGCGATGCCCCGCCCGGGCGCGCGGGGAGACCCGACCCCCCACCCCAGGCTCGGAAGAGAGCTGCTGCTCCCCCTCTGCGAACCTAGACCCCAACGCACCCCGCTCCCCTGCAGACCTTCCCCGGGAGTAGAGCCCGTGCCCAATGCGCCCTGTGTTCCGTTCTGTATGGGGGAGACCCCTCTCTCTATTGGGGCAGAGATCCCCCCCATGCATCTCCTCCCCTTAGTCTCCCCCCACCCCATGAGGACAGTCTGCCTCCTCTCCCAGTACACCTTATTCCCTTCCCCCATGGGAGACCCACTCCCTGCCCTTGGGAGAGACCCCAGCCTTTCCTTAATATCTTCAAGATATTCAAGGGAGAGCTCCCTCAGCACTTTATTCCCTTCCTCTCCCCCCTTTCTGTCCAGCATCCAGAGCTGAACAGAGTACAGTGTTTCCTCCCTGCACTTGTTTTAATCATTTTTTGCATCATTTTTTGCATCATTTTTGTCCTTTCCCTTCCCCACCAACAAATCCATGCTATGGGGATTAGACTCACCCAGGCACCAAATATCATCTTGTGGGTTTGAGATACAGGAGACGCATGAATGCCAACATGTTTTGGGGAGAGGAGTGAAGTTCATGAAATTGGACCGCAATCAGGAAATGAGCTCTGCACTGGTACAGTCAGTGGTCCACTGATGTGGAGTTGGTAGCAAGGGGAGTGAGGCCATAGGCATAAAGTTAAGCATTTGTGTGTTTTGCAGAATCAGTAGCCTTAGTTAAAAGCCCTTTGCAGGCTAAGGGCTTTCTGTATTTTGTGCAGCAGCAAGCATATTGTCTGTGCTTGACTCAGTCTTTTCTAGTTGGTTTAGGTCAACTTTGTGTATAAAGGAAGATTTATAATTGAAACAGGCCTGTTTGCATTGCGTTGCAAAACCACCCTGCATGCTCTCCCTCCCCCCCTCCCCTCCAACATCTTCATAATTTAAGTAGAATATTCCTATAGGAATAAATTACACTTTTCTACTCACGTTTCAATTCATCTTTGATCCATGGTTGCCCCAGTGCATAAAAAATTCCTACATCCATCACCAAATCTTACACGTACTCTTCTGTGTTCATACATGCAGCATTGTATGTATACATACATTTCAGGGCTGATTCTTTTAATACAAGTGAGAATAGGGCAACAGATTATGTTTTCTCCCATAGGATTGCCCTCTTTCCTCTTCAGTAAGGCATATAAGAGACAAAGCAAAAAAACAGGTAGATTATTGAGAACTGCATTCAGTGCTGTATGACCTTGGAAATGTTCATTTTTTAAATAGTATGCGGTCCAAATCATAAAGAAAGAACTTGAGTATTTTCTTAAGTATCACACTACACAGGAAAATATTCTGTTGTATACAAAAATATAGGCCTGTGCTCTTTAATTAAAAGGAATGTGGTGTCATTTGCTAATTTGAAAGGAGAGAAATGTTTTAGTGCCGAGGCTAGATTAAAGTGTTCTTTCCTGGCTTATGAGAGAGGTGATATATCACTCAGTTGAAGCCCAAACACTCCAAATTCATAACATACATTGCTATACTTGTTATAGCAGGTAAGTAAGTCTCTTGCATTAAGAAAATAATTATGGAGTTGTGCCATCATTTTCTAGGTCTGTCAGATCCAGTTTCTGCAACAATGGTTGCTTACAATCCGGAAGGGCCATAATGCCTTCTTGACCTGTTTTTAACCAAACTGTGTAATAAAACGATGAAGGGTAGTATTGGTAATAGCGCTAAAGCTGGTTAGGTTATAAGATAATTGTATTAAATTCTGCATTTCAGGTAGAGCTGGTTGCATTTGTTAAGGGCATCACAGGACTCCCCACTTGTCAGTCAGTTTGAGCATAATTGAGCATAAGGAATAGTCAGTTAGGATAAGGACATTTGTCTGACCAGATCCGAGTTGAACCTGTGCATTTGTAGATGGGTGCAACCATTGTTACCTCTGCTCCTTTAATTTAAAACATTTTTTTTCTGTTGTACTCATGTATACTGTTGGTTTTGATTGTCTTATTGGCAGCTTGCCGTGTACTGTATGTCTACTGATATTTAAGTGAAATGATTCTGTCAGAATTCCTAGTTCATGCTACATTCCTAGTGCCGGAGAGAGCCAGGATGAAGAAAACATGGCTTTCACTGCAGAGCAGTGCTTCTTGGGGCTTCATCCATCTTATTGTGCAGGGGGAATTGAGGGGTGGGGGTAAACTAGGAAAGATTCAGGGGTGTGAATGATAGCCAGTAGAACTACATAATCTGTGATTAAAGTCGATTGGAACAGGAGGGGGATCTCTCACTGCGTCAGCCAAAGGGGTGAGTGGGAAATCTGTCACCACACCAGCCCAGATGGGGGTGGAGAGGAAGCTGTGGAGAAGCAGTCAGGGAGACTAGTGGGAGCTCTCTGTCTAGTTCTAGGAGACAATGCTGTGCTTCTCCCATCCGTTCTTAACCTCTGTGTGTCATCACACATTTTATACTTGGGTGGAAGGAGTGTGCAGGCAGAGATTGGAAGCAACTGCAGCTCAACTACCATTCTGTTGCCTAGGGGTATAATCCCCCCTCCCATTCTTGACCATAATAACCCCCTGTGAAAGTATGTTCCCTCTGACTTTGTACAGGGGAGAAGATTTTAGTACTTACTGTTTAGATTGTGGCCTTCTTTTTGTAAACTCCTGGTAGTTTGACCCATTCTTATCTTTAAAAAAAATAAACCCCATTCTCAGTTTAAATATTTCTAAGGGATCATCTTGGACTCGGAGTCTTCTCTAGTAAGACTTAGCTCAGCTACTTTTCTGATTGTGAATAGTGAAATGTGTACTAAGAACCACCTCGAGTAGGCCATCCTGTACCTTGAAACTGCTTTAAAGTATATCCAGGATTTCTTGTGGAGGTTTTCTTGACTTCTACTTAAAGCAGTGGTTCTCAACTGTGGTCCACTGCTTCTTCAGGGAAAGCCCCTGGCGCACCGGGCCGGTTTGTTTACCTGCCGTGTCTGCAGGTTCGGCTGGTCACGGCTCCCACTGGCTGTGGTTCGCCGCTCCAGGCCGAGGGATGTGCTGTCCGCCACATCCCGCAGCCCCCTTTGGCCTAGAGCAGTGAACCGTGGCCAGTGAGAGCCGTGACCGGCCAAACCTGTGGACATGGCAGGTAAACAAACCATCCCGGTGCGCCAGGGGCTTTCCCTGAAGCAGTGGACCACAGTTGAGAACCACTGACTTAAAGGCTATCTTGAAGGCCTCAATCCTGCAAACACTGATGCATATGTTTAACTCTCCTACTGTGAGGTGTCAATAAAATTTTTAAAACCCTACTATATGCAACATTTAGATTGTGTAAATACAAATTTTACAAAACCTAAGCTCCTTAGACAAGTTCCCTTGATTTTTAAAAAAAATAAAATAAATAAAACCACACTGGCATTGCAGCATTGTGCCTAGAACATGAGTAGAAAGAGAAAACTGATTTTAAAAAAGGACAAAACTGGCTCCTCTGAATTCATTGTTTACTGATTGTACTTTACTCAACTTTAACAGCATTAAAGAAATTGAGTATTAATCTGAAAGTATTTTAACATTGAATGTGTTTTTTATAATAAGTAAGGATTTAAAAATATTTTTAAAATATTTGTATTACAGTAGCACCTGCAAATCTCAACCAGTTTTCAGATGCCATTTTGCTGCCCCAAAGAATTTATAAACTAAACAATCAAGACAAAGAGTGGGAGAAAGGAAGTGTTATCCTGATTTTACAAGTAGGGGATTGAGGTATTGAGTGGAGAGACTTTCCCAAGACCATACAGGAAGCCTGTGGTGGCACTGGGAGTTGAACCCAGATCTGCCAATTCCCAGTCCAGTGTCTTAATCACAAGACCTTCCTTCTCAGTGTCCTTCAAAGTCAGGTTTTTTTCTAGTATGAATATCTGCTTCTGTCATCCTGAAAAGGATGTGATAACACCCTTTATGCGAGAAGGTGATCAACATTCAATCTAGTATTTTATCTTAAATATGACTGTTTAATAATAGTATCGTTACTTTTCACTTCTATTCTGTTCCTTTATCATGTCATCCTAACTTTTTGGCTGAGATTGGGGAGAATAATTTACTTTCAATTAATTAGCCTCTTAACGTTGGTATAGGTGCTTCCACCTTATCATGTTTCTTTGAATGTATAAATATCTGTTCACTGTATGTTCCATTCCATGCATCCGATGAAGTGGGTTCTTAACCCATGAAAGCTTATGCTGAAATAAATTTGTTAGTCTCTAAGGTGCCACAGGTATTTTTCTTGTTTTCTTTTTGCTGACACAGACTAACACGGCTACTACACTGAAACCTGTACTTACGATAAGTCTTTTTGGGGATTACAGGTATATCATGTGTTTGTAGAAAAATAGATTATTGGAGCAAATTCTACTCTACTGACTTCAGTAGGGTTTCATGGGATGTAAGTTAATGAAGAATTGAGGATTTTTCATATAATAACCTCTAAATTCCTTTTCTGGTAAGAATAATACTGCACGACTGTTATATTTCTTAAGTATTGTCTATTTCACTTGATGTCTTCAAATCCAGTAGTATACAGTTTATATAAAACTGAATTTCCATCCTAATATAATGGTACATTTATCAAAATTGGTAACTTTTTTCTGAATAAGCTTGCATTTTTCCTCAGTGTAGGCAGCATACACAATCTTTACGTAGTATTCAAGATTTGATAGTGTCACCCAAATATCTTACATCTATAATTAAAAGCAGGTCCAAAACCAAACCCATGAGGTAGCCAACAAATAACTTTTGTCTGAATAAATTAGCATATCCTGTAACTGTTATCAAACATGCTACCTCTTAACTTACCCTCACTTTCTTGATCAGTAATCTTCAGTGTGGGACTTGCTCAAAAAATCTTTAGTATATTATCCATTCATTGTGTTTTGTTTCTATCCAGGGCCGGTGCAAGGAAGCTTTGCGCCCTAGGCGAAACTTCCTTGCACCAGCCCTGTGCCCGTCCCCCGCTAACACTGCCCCCCCCACGCCCTCTCCCTCAGCTAACACTGCCCCCCACCGCCACAGCCAGTCCCCACCCCCTGCGGGCCAGCAGCTCAGTCCCCCGCTCCCAGGTGAGCTGCGGAGGCTGGCCGCGGCCAGCCGCCCTTCCGGCTCAGCCCCGGAGCCGGGAGGGCTGGAGGTAGCCGTGGCCAGCCGCCCCCCTCCCCCACTCCTGGCTCAGCCGCAGAGCCGGGAGAGCGGGAGGCAGCCGTGGCCAGCCACCCCCTCCCCCACTCCTGGCTCAGCCGCAGAGCCGGGAGAGCGGGAGGCAGCCGTGGCCAGCCGCCCTCCCGGCAGCCACGGCCAGCCGCCCGCCCCCCCACTCCCGGCTGAGCTGTGGAGGTGGGCTGCAGCCGCGGCCAGCCGCTCCCGGCTCAGCCGCGTAGCCGGGAGGGCGGGTGGCAGCCGCCTCCCAGCGCCCTAGGCGACTGCCTAGGGTCGCCTAGTGGGCGCGCTGGCCCTTTTTCTTTCCATGCATATACAATAGTGTAATTTACAAGTGTAAATGGACTTACGTTGTCACATTCAAAAGTTGCAGCCATTTAGAAACACTGCTCACACAGTAAGGCTAAAATTGTTTGTAGCACAGTTAGTTTAGCCTCTGCAAATATGTGTACTTTTGTTACACATTTTAAGGGGGAAAGAATGATTCTGTATATATGTGTGGATGTGTGTGTATATAAGTCTTCACCACATTGTTTTTGTTTGTGTATTTGTGTGTGTGTGTTTAAAATATACATCATATTGCTGCAATTATGGCTTATGATGCTTAGAGACATGACAGATAAGGATTTATATGGCTTATAGTCCGCTGTGGGATAAAGTGATCTGCCTCAATGTGACTTTGTGTACTACTCAGAGATGAGCAAGAGTCCATGAAAGTTGTTGACAGTAACACTACATTAAACACTAATTGACACGAGGAAGGATATCTGCATTTACACAGCTTCTATATTGTACAGGATGGAGGGTGGGTGAGTTGGCTAGACTTATCAAGAAAAAACAAGTGTAATCTTTGGTTTTTTGTGCTTTGATTTTTTTTTTTGGTCATTATGTGACGCCTCTTTGTTCATCTCCTGAAAGAGTGCAGTGACACTAATATTAGAAGAGGAAGCAGCAATTCGTCATCCATCTGAAGTGGCTGTCTGTATATGCATGGAGACTATGCTAAGAAAGATTTTCCACCTGATACCATGAAATCAAACTTATTCTTGGGGGAATTCTGCACCACTGCGCATGTGCAGAATTCATGTCTCTCATAGAAAAAACAGCCGGAGAGGCGCTACAGTTTTACCTTTTGCTCACCAGGGGCTGCTGTAGCGCCAGGACAGAGGGCAGCCCGCTCCTGGGCTGGCTCAGCCAGCTGTGGAGCAGGAGGGGGCAGTGGCTGTGTTCCTCACAGCGTCCTGCCTGCAGGGCCAGGTGAGGAGGCACAGGAGATGGAGAGATGGACAAAGCGGGGCACACAGGGCTGCTGGGGACTGACATATACTGGGGTTCAAAAGCGCTATGGGGGGACAGACTGGAGTGGGGGCACAGGAGCTAGTGGGGTGACAGCATTGAACCAGGGGCTGAGTGGGGGTGCAGGGACATATGGCTGAGTGGGAGTGCAGGACCACATGGGGATGGGAGGGAGGGGTGCAGGGCCACATGGAGAGGTGGGTCTAGGCTCCTTCCCAGCAATTACTTCGCTCTCCCTCAACTCGTCCAAGCCTCTGCATTGCTTCTGAGGGGTGTGGGAAATACATTTCCTTATTGCAGTTTAAATGAATTACTCAAAGTTCTGTATTAATATGCTTAGTAAGGAATCAGTTTGTCAAAAAAACATTCCCCGAACCTTTTTTGTTGGCTGTATTGTTACAGACATACTTGCTGATGGGTGTTTTGAAATTAATTACCAAAATAATTAAAACTGGCATGATTGTGTTATTTTGACAAATAAAATATGCAGAATTTTACAGAATTTTAAATTTTTTGATTCAGAATCCCCCAGGGAGTACAAACTGTAAGAAACACCTAAAAAAAATCCTGGAAGAAATAGCATATATGTTGATAAAGTATTTGATATGCATTAAGACTTGTGATGAAAGAAAAGTGGATTCTTCTCGTTATTTGAAATCTTCTAATAATACTTGGCATTTATAGTGCTGACCATGCAAAGATCTCAAAGCAATTGACAAATGATTTTTAAGTCTGAACACTCCTGTGAGGTAAGCAGATATTGCTGGGCTAGATTTTCAAATGTGCACACACAAACTGTAAACAACCTCACTGGTACACATGCCTATAGGCAAGTCACATACACATAGGGATTTGCATGCCTGTATTGGAATGTGCACACACAGTATATGCAGATCTCTTCTTTATTTTAATCTTACGAGGAAGAAACTGAGCTACGTGACCTGGTGGCTGAAGCTCACATTTTTAAAGAGAGGTATGCGCCCTTGCATATGCTCTGATGTAGGCATGCTCTCTCTTTCCTCTACAAAAGTGCACATACATATTTGAGGAGGGGAATTAGATGTTTGTCTGGTATGTACAGAGTTGTTCATAGACACCCTACAAAATTTGGTCTTCTGTGACTTCCCCATTGTCACCCAGGAAGTTTTTGTCAGAGCAGGGAACAGAACCTGGTAGCCCAAGTCTCAGGATATCGTCTAACCACAAAACAACCCCAACCCTTTCTTTTTGGCCTTGCCTACATGAAGAGATTTTGTGCTTAAACATGAATTGTATCACTGTAGTTAGCTGATGTGATGCTGACCATGACTTTGCAGTTGGTGTAGACAAGAATAAGTCATGTTCAGCATCAGGTCATCTAACTTGACTTTTCAAAAATTGAGCTAAGATTTCCTGGTATAGAGGAGGCTCATGAGAATAAAACCTTCCCTTGCACACACTTTTTTGTACCAAGGAACCTCCATAGTACTCCTGTATGCAGGAGAGGTAGGTATGTTTTGGCTGCTAATGAGGGCCGGCGCAAGGAAGTTTCGTGCCCTAGGTGAAACTTCCTTGCACCAGCCTTGCGCCCGCCCCCCCACCTAACACCGCCCCCCGCGGCAGCTACCCCCCCCCCCCCAGCGGCAAACCACCCCTCCACCCGCGGCAGCCTCCCCACCCGGCCATGGCAGGGGGGCTGGGCTGGGCTGGGCTCGCCCCCCCCCCCCCCCCACACACACACAGCGGGCTGGGCTGGGCTCCCCGCAGGCCGCGACGGGGGCCTCGGCTCCCCGCCCCCCCGCGGGCCGCAGCGGGCTCGGCTCCCCGCCCGAGGCGGCTCACCTCCACCGGTGGCAGGGGCAGCAGCACCTCTCGGCGTTTCGAATCGCCACCGGGAGTTGCCGCCCCCAAAATCCTGGCACCCTAGGCAACCGCCAAGGGTCGCCTAATGGGAGCGCCGGCCCTGCTGCTAATGGGATACTCTTCACTTCTTGCGCACAAATGAAGTAGTCTGTGTGCTGGCCCTGAATATGCTGGTATACTGAGGCAGGCCAGAGAGGGGACACTGGATCCACACTTGGGCATAGCTCCCCCAAAGGGTTTAGTGAAGGATAGCATCCTTTATTCCAGTCTATAGTTAAAAGTAATGGCTGTGGAGGAGCTGCACAATAATCCTGCAGCCTGATCTGGGTTGGGATGGTTATTTCTCCCTTTCTCTCCTTCCCTGCTCAGTTCCTTGCATAAAGATGACTTAGATAGTTTTTGGTGTGATGGTAGGGTGTGAACTTCCTCCAATTGATCATCTAAATCACGCCCCAATGCTGATATGTTGCCAGATGTTTTTGAATTTCTTGTAACAAATAAATTAGAGAGCCTATATATGTTGACGTTCTTTGTTGTCTTTCGTTTAGGTTTAAGCCTAAAAAGAACAGAGGTCCCAATTTTTCAGATCAATTATTGAAATTTCAAGTAAGTGAATGGAGATAGCTCACTCCTTAACATGTTAATTCAACAAGGACAGCAGTTCAGGTCTGCTTTAGTTTCTTTCCTTTCTTACAAATTTGTATTGTATGTTTCAAGGACAGTAAAACAAATGTATAGAGAGCAAATTAGACAGTCCATACCAAATGAGATTGCACTCTACACGCAAATGTAAATTGGGGAATTTCATATGCCCCTTATATTTTTATGAACAGATAATGTGATAAATCTGGGGTCTGCAGCCCAATAATATTCTACAGGTGGTGAAATCAGGAGCTGGTGCTGCAATTCCCCAGGAGATTTCCCCGCATACATTTTTGGGGGATGGGGTGGGGGAGTTCTGGGCTGTGGTCAAGAATAAATTGTTTGGCTTCAGTTGAAGGTTTATTGGAATCAAGGAAACTTGTGATTGGTCTTTGACTTTGGTTGAGATTAACCTTTTGGTTCAAAGTGGGGTTTTATAAGAATTGGTAATCTGTGTATCTATAGTCCCCATAGTTTGCCAGACAAGTGACAAGAGATCTGAAGACCTAGAGAACAGTGGAAGCCCACATTTCCAGAAGCACATACACACTTTTGTAAAATGAGAAGATAAATTTTCTCATATGTAATTAAGATTAAAACAAAGTTTTTATGTTTAATGTTTTTTCCTGTTTATTGTAAATGTATTTTGTTACATTGTACTTAAAAACTGGAATATATAAAAATCTACTTTGTTTTATATTATCCGGTTAGAGCATTGTTTGTTTGTAAATCAAGGAAATAAAAGGGCATAAATAACCTAATATGTTCATCCATATGTTATGGACAAACTGGTACTTGTGAGAAATGTCTAATAATAAGTCCTGAGTGTTTTTGTTTACACCGTGCCAGCTGTATTATAAGGAAGCATTTTGGGGCGTTATCACCTATACACCAGATCGCACCCCATATAGAATAGTTTAGGACTAGAGCAAATTTTTCACACATGGGTATTTGATTACCACACTCTTGACATGTCTTTATCCCCAGTGGAACGGCTGAACCTGCTTCCTCTGCAATATGAAAAATAATGTTCAGTTTTCTTCACTTGACCTGCAGTTGTGGCATAGAATTGAAGAAATCTTAATCCCAATCTCTTGAACAGATGCTGCATCTTGGACTTCCAAAACAATTCTTTATCTTTAGTAAAGACAGAATACAACTGTTATACTATAATTTTGCTACTTTTAAAGTGGAAGGTGTGCTATTTTGCTTTCTACTCTCCCTCTCCTTCCTGTACTTATTGCTCCAGTCTTCAGTCCTTTGCCACTGTCCTATGAACAGTTCATTGTTCGCTAGTGTTTGAGACGTGTCACCCAGTCATACAGTTGATCCAACACTTCTGTGTTATCTAATATGAATGTAAGATTTTTATTTTAAAAAATGCATTTTCAGGATGGCATAATTATTTATAGACACCTGCAGGGATAATTACCTGTCACTTGGGCAAATTGGGTCAGAACTGAAGATGATAGTTTTCTGCATGATATAGGGACTTGGATTTTTTTCAAAATTACTGAACAAAAATATCAGTGCTTTTCAACAAATGACTAGTTAAATATGTAAATTACTATTTGTGCACAGTAGCTAAATGTGCACATGCACTCATGGTCACTGCAGGTTCATCTTGTGTGTATAACATTGTAAATCAGACCTTATATATGTTGATAGTTTGGACAGGGCGGTGGTATAGTGATCTTTGACATATTTTGTTTCTCTTATGATGATTATTAAATGAAGTCATTTTTAGTAGGTGTGAATATTTTTTTGTGAAGAATACTTTTGTTCATTGTAAGATACTATTTTAACAGCATGCAAGTAAGTCTCTTTCTTTCACCTAAAACATCTTACATATATTTGACTCTCTGCCAGTAAGAATTCATCTTTGCTGCAGTTCATACAATGTGCAGTCTGGAAGATGTGGGTTGACATTAAAATACCACAAGTGTTTAGCACCCATGCTTAAAAGCTGCAGATCTTCAGAAAGACAATCACTCCAAAATTAGTTTCTTTATTTTTTGAATATGCTTGATTTTGTTTCACTTAACCACCTGTTGCATAAACTTACACACCCTGTGGCTTCCTTTTCAAATTCTTGAACTGCAGTTCTTTGACATACTTCTAGATTATCCTCAGCTTCAACCAAAATGTCACTCAGAATACAATAAGAAAAATGTTTCATGTATCAAAAAGTAAATAGAGTCAAATACCTATGGGATATGCATCAATTAATTTAAGAGAATTAATGATAAAAATTGTAGTATTGCAATTAATTCTTAAATCTAAATTAAACCGTGTATGGTATTATGTTAATGAAATACAAAGTATGCTTTTTTTTTTTTTTTTTTTTAAGAAGTTTGGACTTCGGTTCAAACTGGAAATCACAGTTATGTATCAAATTCTTGTTTCTTAATGTTTGTTAATATAAATGAGTTTTAACAGCTGTTAAAGCTCCTAGATTCATAGGAATGAAGACCAACGTTTTCTGTTCACAGAACTGGTACAGTATAGCCAATGACAGTGCAAGATTTCACATGTTGCCCTGGAAATGTGCTTCTGCAATGTCCTTAGAGACCACATCCAATACCTTGTTTATGAAATGGCTTCTTGCTTACAATGGGAGTCAGAAATGGGTGTAGCCAAATTTGTGTTAAACGTTGTTTAGCTAAGCATAGACGAGAACAAGTTATTTCTAGTGCTGCTGAAACACTATTGACCATGGTTTGTCCTCGGCTATACTTGGCTACATTACACTAGGGAATTTTACCAGCAATAGCACTGGTGGGCAACTTTTTTCAGTTCCCAAAAGTAGGCAAAGCCTTGCACTTGAACTATGTTTAACACTAGTTCAGCTACACACATTGCTTTTGTCTGTTGTCAGTAATGGAGCGTTTTCAAATTGTGAACAAGGTTTAGAGGTGAGTCCCTGTTCCATTTCAGCACTTGACCTTTCTGATGATATGGCCAATCTCTAACCAATTTATACTGTGGCCCATATTATTGAAAGATTATTTCATGGATGTTCTTCCCTCTCATTCTTGAGAGTACAATATATATTTTTTCTGTTTGTGTTCATGCATCATGCCTGTGCCCAAAACAGCAATTGTGTATATAAAAAAAAATAATTTTAGGAAAGTAATGTATATTTAGCTTCTCTGAATAATATTTAACTGTGGGAAACAAGGAAAAGCTAACACCATTTCAGCATCTAGCATTCTGTGGTGTACCACAAGAAATGCTCAGTAGACCACACTTCAGAAAATCTGGACTGTAGTTTTAAGATGTAGACACTTGTGTACTAGGCTGGACTGAGACCACCAACTCACTTCATACAGGTCACTGACAAGCCATTAGATAAGAGTTTGTTACTGCTAATCCAGTGGCCTTCTTTGAATTGATTCATAAAAGGCCAATTATCTGTTTTTATTAGGCAGGATAGCCTCTTTTTAAACATAAATTCCATCTTTCTTTAAAATGTCTATTTTTATGCATTTAAATGGATCTACACATGACCCTATATTTCTCCTGTGTCTCATTTATTAATTGCTTTCATATGTTTGCATTTGTGTCCATTGTCTTAAGGTCTAATCTAGGAGGTGGGCAGGCAGTCCCATTAAAGTCTTTCCAAGATAAGTGTCCATATACTAGTCATTGGAACCATCTGATTCTTTCACAAATGTTGTGATGTAGAAACACACCATAACTCTTGAATATATCTTATAAAAATATACCACTGCATGCTACAGTAATTATAAAACAAAACAAAACCTCAGCTTACAACTGACGATGATGATACTTATGTTTTGAACAATTACTGTAATATTTTATGAGGGACATAGGTAATACACATTCAATAGGTAATGGCTATACCTCAAAATAATCTATTGTATCCTAAAAGAGCCAGCATATCCAGTTGACAGAAGCATGGAAGAGGAGAGTGTTGCAAGGGGTTGCCTTTGTGACGTTTCTCACCAGCACCACACATGTGAACAACTCTGAGGAAGGGTTCACTAGGTCATGCTGTGGAATATGAGAGTCTGGATGGGGAGGTGGTTGCTCTGCTGTAGCAGACACCTGTGGATGATTTGGCATGTTAGTTAACACTGATCCTGTCAATGTTAATGTACCTTGTTTTCCATACCATGGGGGTTGGAGAGGAAGGATGGGTGGTTAGGTGTTTCAGGCACTCTGGATTTATGAGCTATGCCATCAGGGAGTATGGCAAGCTAGGAACAAGTATAGAATAACAGGTCCTTTCCACCCAGATGGACCTAACCAATCTGAATCCACTGAGATCTGGCTTTAGCGGGAGGAAGTTTTGCCTTTGTTGTGGGGGGGACTACAGCAGCACCCCTGCCCTGTTACGAGATTTGCCCATTACTTTGAGGTACACTCATTTATTAGGGTTACTCTTCTGGGGGTGAGGGGGGGGTTAATTATATCAATGTACTGCTTGTGTCACTTGTGTTTTTCATATGGAGCTCTACTTCTCCCTTCTACAAGTCCCCTCCCAATGGAGCTATCCTGCAGGACCTAGGCTTCCCAGGGCTGGGTTCCTCCAGCCCCAGAACCGGATGAACGAACACGCACACAGAGCAAGTCTGCATGGACCGGGTCAATCAGCACTTTCAAGCTGACCCCTTATGTGTCCCTGGAATCAGTGGGCTGGGCCAAACAGCACTTTCAAGCTGCCACCCTTATATGCCACAAGTACTGCATCAGAATAGAGTAAGCCTGAGCAAGCTGGGTCAAGCAGCACTTCCAAGCTGCCACCCTCGTATGTCACAGGTTCAGCATGTTCTTATCCCTACTTTCATGTCACCATTGTACTATAGTAACCCACTTGATGAGCAAATACCACAGTATTTTTGGGCATTACAGGGATCTTTAGCTTAGAATCATAGACTATCAGGGTTGGAAGGGACCTTAGGAGGTCATCTAGTCCAACCCCCTGCTCAAAGCAGGACCAATTCCCAATTTTTGCCCCAGCTCCCTAAATGGACCCCTCAAGCACTGAACTCGCAACCCTGGGTTTAGCAGGCCAATGCTCAAACCACTGAGCTATCCCTCCCCCCAGGGTAAAAGAAGCATTGCTGCAGAGTAAATGGGGAAGCTAAAAACACAAAAGAGTAAAGTTCAGAAAGAGAAAAAGAGAAGCAACTAGCTTAACCATAAAAGTTATTTATTGAATAATAGTGATAACTACACAAGGAGAGCCTAAATCAACATAAGTTCATTATTAAAAGTTAATATCTGAGGTAGAAAAGAAACCAGAAGGATCTCACCTGTCTATGAAGCTTGAACTGGTCAGGGTTCCCAGGTGATGGTGGTAGCTCAGGGTCCGGAGTGCTGGAGACAGGCAGAGCCCCCCAGCACAGTCAGGAGAAGATGAAATCCCAGTGGAACTGATACAGAGTTTGGATCCATGCATCAGAACACTTACTGGAGTGTGGGTAGGGTTTTTTTATACAGAAACAACAATGGTTCAAGGGAGAACACTAGATTTGTTTATGGGTAAACTAATGAGTCAAGCGTTTTCTTTAGGCTAGACAATAGAAGCTGATCACTCTTGGCTATAGGTGGTGTTCCTTCCAGGGAACTCACAACGCAATTAGGCTGCTTCAGTATTTTGGATATCAATCAAGGATTCATTACTAGAATTGGTCTGATAACTGCTGAGCTGGGTGTGTGCAGGCATAGGTTCATTAACATCTGGAGCAGAGATTCCCCATGATGCAGTGCTTCACTGCTTTTCTGGTCCCAGAATTCAGTGCAGTTCTTGCCTTGGAATCTCTGTTCTCCAGTCTGCTAATGGAGATGCCTCCCTGTCCCATCTTTGATGCAGATGAGACTAGGGGAGTTGCCTTTGTTCTTATCACCCTTGTCAGGAGCGGTCTAGGTGCGTCTCCCACCACCCTTCACTGCTCTCTGCAAGTCTTTGATCGGTTTTGGTTCAAGCAGAAGCTGTGTGTGTGTGGCGGGGTGTCTCTGTAGAAGAGCAGCCAGTGTAGGAAGTAAGAGAGCCCTAAATTAAAAGTAAACTTGTAGGTAACTAAAATATCAGAATTACAAAAATGCTCAAATGACAGTAACAGTAGCTAGCTTCAGAGGGAAATTGAGGGTCCTTGACACCTCAAAGGATGTGGCCCTTACTTAGGAAATGGGGCTAAAAGGGCAATGTAGAATAATAGTAATTTGTGTTAAGCATTGACTTAAAATAGAAAGGCGAGAACTTGTAAAAAAGCTTAAATGCAGGATAAAAAGTTGAACTGTGCTTTTCAAGCTTGGTGGGTGGGGGTAGAGAGAAATAATGACTGAGGCACTGCAGAGCAGATAGGATAATTTTGGGTGGAGTTCTAGAATGATGCACTTTTTACTTTTGAATTAATTTCTCCAAGTCTACAAATGAATAAAAATAAAATACAAAGTTTTTAGAGGGGTTGGAGGAAATCAGCTTTAATACAGACCAGAAAAAAGAATTACTTTGATTTTAACAGCTGGAAGTTGTCAAGTTTGAGTCTTATTTCTGCAATGTACTACACTCATTTAGAAGCAATAAGTATATAATCTGACCAGGTACAAGAAGCTCTTGTGGCTTAAGATGCTAAATTTAGGGTTCAGTGTAGTAGCCGTGTTAGTCTGTGTCAGCAAAATGAAAATAAGAAAGAAAAACTTGTAGCACCTTAGAGACTAACAAATTTATTTCAGCATAAGCTTTCGTGGGTTAGTACCCACTTCATCGGATGCATGGAATGAAACATACAGTAGACAGATATTTATACAGTCAGAGAAACATGATAAGGTGGAGGTGCATAGACCAACCTTAAGAGGCTAATTAATTGAGAGGAACCATAACAGCAGGGGAAGAAAAACCTTTGAAGTGATAAACAAGATGGTCACACAGGTGTGAATGAGGATCGTTAACTTAAGGGAAATAGATTCAATTAACGTAATGGCCGAGCCATTCGAGGTCCTTATTTAATCCTGAGGTAATGCAATCTAGTTTGCATATCAATTCGAGTTCAACAGTTTCTCTTTGAAGTCTGCTTTTCGAGTTAATCTGTCGCAACACTGCTACCCTCAAGTCTGTCAGTGAGTGATTAGGGAGGTTGAAGTGTTCTCCTACTGGTTTTTGAATGTTATGATTCCTGATATCAGATTTATGTCCATTTATTCTTTTGCGTAGAGACTGTCCGGTTTGGCCAATGTACATGGCAGAGGGGCATTGCTGGCACATGATGGCATATATCACATTGGTAGATGTGCAGGTGAATGAGCCCCTGATGGTGTGGCGGATGTGATTAGGCCCTGTGATGGTATCACTTGAATCGATATGTGGACAGAGTTGGCATCGGGCTTTGTTGCAAGGATAGGTTCCTGGGTTAGTGTTTTTGTTGTATGGTGTGTGGTTGCTGGTGAGTATTTGCTTCAGGTTGGGGGGCTGTCTGTAAGCGAGGATTGGTCTGTCCTCCAAGATCTGTGAGAGTGAGGGATCATCTTTTAGGATAGGTTGTAGATCTTTGATGATGCGCTGGAGAGGTTTTAGTTGGGGGCTAAAGGTGACGGCTAGTGGTGTTCTGTTATTTTCTTTTTTGGGCCTGTCTTGTAGTAGGTGACTCCTGGGTACTCTTCTGGCTCTGTCAATCTGTTTTTTCACTTCAGCAGGTGGGTATTGTAGTTGTAAGAATGCTTGATAGAGATCTTGTAGGTGTTTGTCTCTGTCTGAGAGGAATTTGGCAACGTTTTTTTTAATTAAATAATGCACATAATTTAGTTTTTGTTTTGTTTTTGAAAAAACTAGCTAGCCTTCTCCCTCTCCCCTGACCCCAGCTGAAAAGCAGTTCAAATTTTACAAATGCCAACATTTGTTTTTAACCCCCTGGGTAATTACAGTGATTGCTATTTTCAAAACCATCTACAAGACTGACAAATTTTGATTAAAAGTAATAGAAAATGCATGTTTAAAGTACTTAGTCTACTTTGAAAATTGCAGATAGTATGTTTTGTGTGTACAGCTTAAAAAGAAACCATTATAGTTGTGCTCAGTAAGGTATGTAGTTTTTCTACTAATCGTGTGTGTGTTACCCAGTAAATAGCATTCTGTCCTTTGGTACTGCTGCATTTTGTCATGTGAGTAGTGTTTCAGGACATTTAGAATAGGAGGGTGTTTTGTTGTTGTTTTTGTATTGATAATCCCTATCAGATTTTTAAAAAACCAAATGATTATTCAACTAGATATAACTAGTTTTTCAAACCTAGCAATATTGAACTAAACTTTTGATAAGTTTACATGCCAAATGCTCATCTAAACACTATAGAGTGAGTCCACCAATCAGTGAAAAATAATGGCTGTAAGAATATAGAGTGACATGACATTGTGTCTAGGCAAGAATTTGCTGACAGAATGCGTCATGGTTAATCCTTGTCTGCATTTAGGACAATTACTTGTTACTGATAATAGATGACAGCAGTGGCTGCAACTGAGCTGGTGCTGAACACAGCTTAACTGCAAATACCAAACAAAATATATACCATGTTCTGCATCTTTTCTGAAAGATGGTTACATTTTTGGTTACATTTTGCAAGGATCAAGTATCTTTTCTCTCTCTCTCTCTCGTGGTAGTTTTGATGCTGTTTTAGAGAGCTTAAAAAAATCAATTGTACATGGAGAATTTAATTTTTCCTTTAAACTTTTGAGACATGCCTATTGGCACAATGTTCTTTCATGGCAAACTATTGGGTGCTATGGAAAGGTTGAGAGCCACTATTTTAAACTACTATACCCCTTTCAGGAGTCTGATTTGTTTTGTGTACCCCAAGTTTCACCTCACTTAAAAATTACTTGCTTACAAAATCAGGCATAAAATACAAAAAGGTCACCGTACTGAATCATTCCTTAGTTTCTAATTTTTACTATATAATTATAAAATAAACCAATTGGAATGTAAATATTGTACTTACATTTCAGTGTATCGTATATAAAGCAATATAAAACAAGTCATTGTATGAAATTTTAGTTTGTACTGACTTTGCAAGTGATTTTTATGTAGTCTGTTGTAAAACTAAACTACTATCTAGATGAGTTGATGTACCTCCTGGAAGACCTCTGCGTACCACCCCAGAGGTACGTGTATCCCTGGTTGAGAACCACAGATATAAAATATTACTGTTCCAAGAATCTAAGATATAGAAAAGCATGGTCTCAACCCTTTGTACAGTAGAACTCAAAAGTTACGAACACCAGAGTTACCAACTGACTGCTCAACCACACACCTCAATTGGAACCAGAAATACACGATCAGGCAGCAGCATTGACAAAACAAACAAACCAGTACTTTCGTTAAATGCAAACTACTTTTTTAAAAAAAAAGGGAAGTTAAAAAAACGGTTTGACAAGGTAAGGAAACTATTTGTGCTTATTTCATTTAAATTAAGGTGGTTAAAAGCAGCATTTTTCTTCATAGTAAAGTTTCAAAGCTGTATTAAGTCAATATTCAGTTATAAACTTTTGAAAGGATAACCACAACATTTTGTTCAGAGTTATGAGCATTTCAGAGTTACGAACAACCTCCATTCCCGAGGTGTTCGTAACTCTGAGGTTCTACTGTAGTTTAAATTGTGCCTTCACTATTTAGTTTGATTTTTTTTTTTTAAACCAACTTCCGACTCTCCTATTCCTTTGCAGGGATTTTTCTCAAGAATAATTGTTCTGGAACACTTTGCTTTACTGTTGCAGATAGGGTTAACTCATTCTAAAGGGAAGCATTTATTCCCATTATTTCTTTATGCCCAAAAGAAAAAGGGAGTTGGGAGGCTAAACAGCTTTAAATTAATCCAGGGCTATATGGTGCCATAATTTCCCTATTTTTCATTCATAGATTCAAAGGCCAAACAGGACCATTGTGATCATCTAGTCAACCTCCAATATAAACAGGCCATAGAATATCCCCAAAATAATTCCTAGAGCAGATCCAGTCTTGAATTAAAGATTTTCAGTTATGGAGAATCCACCACAACCATTAGTAAATTGTTCCAGTGGTTAATTACCCTCACTGTTAAAAACTTACTCCTTATTTCCAGTCTGAATTTGTCTAGCCTTAACTTCCAACCAATGGTTCATTTTATAGCTTTCTGTGTTAGATCAAAGACCCATTATTAAATATTTCTTCCCCACAAAGGTACATGTAGACTGTAATCAAGTCACCTTTAATCATTTTTTGTGACTCTTCTCTGAACCGTCTCCAGTTTATCAACATCCTTCTTGAATTGTGAACACAAGAACTGGATGCAATATTCCAGCAGTGGTTGCATTAGTTATCCAAGGGTTGCATTAGTCATTTAGGCCATAGGCCCTCAGTGCAATGCTATGTTCAGGTGATTATTCACCACAACCCCCAAAACTTTTTTAGAGTCACTGCTTCCCAAGATAGCCCCTCATCCTGTAAGTTTGGTGTACATGCTTTGTTTTTCTGTCTCAGAGACACAGACACACACAGACACACACAGACACACACACAGAGTTCCTCCTCCACCTTGGTGGGTCCTGCCCTTTTTGGCGGATTTGCTCGCCTCAGAGGTTCACGGCAGCCCTCAGTTTGGCCGCTTCTGCTAGAGGCTCAAACCTACTGTTCACTTAGCTAACCTCATCACTGGCCAGCATGGGGAAAACGGAGAACAATCTCCACAGTCTCTGTTGTCCCACCTAATGGGTTGGGGACAGTCCAGATCCCTTTCCAAATTATACCTTCCCTTATGGTGTTGCTTACAGACCAGGTCAACTCCTCCTGTGTTCGAGCGGGAGTTGAGGGAATGGTGGGGGGAGGGAACCCAGGTCCACCCTCTACACCAGGTTCCAGCCCAGGGCCCTGTGGATAGCAGTTGTCTACAATGTCTCCTGTATCAGCTGCATGACACCTACAACTCCCTGGCTACTTCCCCATGACCTCCCCCAGCACCTTTTTTATCCTCACCACAGGATCTTCCTCCTGAAGCCTGATCACGTTTGTACTCCTCAGTCCTCCAGCAGAATACCTTCTCACTCCCTGCTCCTTACACACCCTCCACTAACTGACGGGAGGTTCTTCTTTAAACAAGGTGTCCTGATTAGTCTGCCTGCCGTAATTGATTGTAGTATGTTCTTAATTGGCTCCAGGTGTCTTAATTAGCTTGCCTGTCTTAATTGGTTCTGGCAGGTTCCTGATTGCTCTAGCGCAGCCCCTGCTCTGGTCACTCGGGGAACAGAAAACTGCTTAGCCAGTGGCCAGTATATCTGCCTTCGACTACTCTGCTGTACCCAACCTGCCTGGGTCTATCACTATAGATATAGGGGTGTGTGTGTGTGTTTTGCAGGCATTAGCGAAGAACTGACAACCTTGTAGCTGGAGACCAGGCCAGGTCTCCTGTATGTTAGTTTTGCTCAAAATAGGTATTAGTCTTATAAGAATGTATTTAGTGTTTAGACTCTGAAATGCTTGCAAGTTGCTGCATGCATTAATCTCACTTATAATGTGTATACTCCATGTTATAAGAAAATATGTATGTTTTGCTTTATAACTTGTTTGCCCTGAACTTATGAATTTAGGCATGGGACTCGTTCCCCCTCTCCCTCATTCCAAAGGACTATCAAAATCAGATAGGCCATCAAGAATTATTGCAATATAAATGACTGGGTAATGGTTCTATCGTACCTTGGAAATACTATGTGCAAGGAAGTTCGGCCTGTGGACTTGGATATGAATGGAGGAAATAAAACAAAGCAACAGGAAAATTTTTCATCATTTTGGCTGTTTGAACTAAGAAGGGCCAGAGACTCTCAACTGAAGCCAGAAATCTCCAGGGATTGGCTCCTGGGTCTGCTCTGCACATGCTTTTAATTGATAGATTGCTACAACTCTGTCACTCTTAGGATTTAGATAATAACTTTTGTGTGTATATGTTTGCTTGCCTTAACCTGTAAATAAGAGTTATCCCTTTTTCCTAGTTAATAAACCTTTAGATAGTTTATTACAGAACTGGTTACCGGCGCTGCCTTTGGTGTAAGATCTAGGGTATCAGTTGATTTGGGGGTAACTGACTGGTTTCTTGGGACTGGGAGCAACTTGAACAGGAGTCAGCACTGTCTTATAAAACCTCTGAATTGCTGGTGATTACCATCAAACTGTTCTGGCAGTGGTATTGGGGAGCAAGGCTGTACGAGCCATATTTGGACTGCGGTGTTTTCAGCATGCAACTGCATGACTTGGTCTTGCAATAGCTGGTTCTCTGGGGTTCTCTGGGGTCAGATGGATGACACGGGCCTGTAGGGGTTGGTTGTCCATTTGAAGGCATGTAGCCCACTCAAATGTGTCCAGTGCTCCCAGAGGTTTAGCCAGGTCCATTCTTCTGGCACAGGGATTGCTCCTGTGTCCTAAGTGGTCCATGTAAACTGTCACGACCAGGATGTGGGCAGTCTGATCTAGTGGTTGGTGCAGGAGTCGGGAGTCAGGCCAGATCCAATACCGAAATCAGGTGTCAGGAGGCAGGGGGTCAGGGTACGAGGAGGTCAGCAGCATACAGTAGAAGCAGGTATTTCAGGGAGAGCAGCCCAGGGAAGCAAAGCAAGGAGAACCCAGTTGCTTAGACAGCTTCCTGTTTCTGTGCTGGGTTTATATATAATCTGTGAACCAATCAGGCTGCCTAGCATTCTGCCAGTTGGATTCCAGGACTGAGGTCTTCTGTCAGAGTTCAGCTGCTATTCTGACAACAGTTAGCAGGTCACCGAGTGACAGTACGGAGCTTACTAGCTCTGAAAAGCCCTGTGGACAAGTGTTCAAGACCTGTGGTCCCTGACACTTGTCCTCTTAATTATTTACCACTCCCCCATTTTTGTGCAATCTGCAAACTTTATCAGTGATTAGTTTGTTTTCTTCCTGATCATTGCTAAAAATATTAAGTAGCATAGGACCAAGAACTGATCCCTGCAGGACCCCACTAGAGACGCACCTGAGCGGCAAGGATTTTCCATTTACAATTACATTCTGAAACCTGTCAGTTAGCCAGTTTAACGTGTGCAATGCCAATTCTGTATCATTCTAATTTTTTAATCAAAGTCATGTGGTAACAAGTCCAAGGCCTCACAGAGGTATATTACATCGTTATTGCCTTTATCAACCAAACTTGTAATCTCATCAAAAAAGATAACTAATTAGTGTGACAGGACCTATTTTCCATAAATCCATCTTGATAGGCATTAATTATATTACCTTCCTTTAATTCTTTATTAATCGAGTCTCATATCAGCTGCTCCATCATCTTGCCTAGGATCAATGTCAGACTGACAGGGCTATAATTACCCAGGTCATCCTGTTGACCCTTCTTAAAAATTGGCACAACATTAGCTTTCATAGATTCATAGATTCTAGGGCTGGAAGGGACCTCGAGAGGTCATCGAGTCCAGCCCCCTGCCCTCATGGCAGGACCAATTACTGTCTAGACCATCCCTGATAGACATTTATCTAACCTACTCTTAAATATCTCCAGAGATGGAGATTCCACAACCTCCCTGGGCAGTTTATTCCAGGGTTTAACCACCCTGACAGTTAGGAACTTTTTCCTAATGTCCAACCTAAACCTCCCTTGCTGTAGTTTAAGCCCATTGCTTCTTGTTCTATCCTCAGAGGCTAAGATGAACAAGTTTTCTCCCTCCTCCTTATGACACCCTTTTAGATATCTGAAGACTGCTATCATGTCCCCTCTCAGTCTTCTCTTTTCCAAACTAAACAAACCCAATTCCTTCAGCCTTCCTTCATAGGTCATGTTCTCTAGACCCTTAATCATTCTAGTTGCTCTTCTCTGGACCCTCTCCAATTTCTCCACATCTTTCTTGAAATATGCCCAGAACTGGACACCATACTCCAGCTGAGGCCTAACCAGCGCAGAGTAGAGCGGAAGAATGACTTCTCTTGTCTTGCTCACAACACACCTGTTAATGCAGCCCAGAATCAAGTTTGCTTTTTTTGCAACAGCATCACACTGTTGACTCATATTTAGCTTGTGGTCCACTATAACCCCTAGATCCCTTTCTGCCGTACTCCTTCCTAGACCGTCTCCTCCCATTCTGTATGTGTGAAACTGATTGTTCCTACCTAAGTGGAGCACTTTGCATTTGTCCTTATTAAACTTCATCCTGTTTACCTCTGACCATTTCTCCAATTTGTTCAGATCATTTTGAATTATGACCCTATCCTCCAAAGCAGTTGCAATCCCTCCCAGTTTGGTATCATCTGCAAACTTAATAAGCGTACTTTCTATGCCAATATCCAAGTCATTGATGAAGATATTGAACAGAGCCGGTCCCAAAACAGACCCTTGCGGAACCCCACTCGTTATACCTTTCCAGCAGGATTGGGAACCATTTGTAACTACTCTCTGAGTACGGTTATCCAGCCAGTTGCGCACCCACCTTATAGTAGCCCCATCTAAGTTGTATTTCCCTAGTTCATTGATAAGAATATCATGCGAGACCGTATCAAATGCCTTACTAAAGTCTAGGTATACCACATCCACCGCTTCTCCCTTATCCACAAGACTCGTTATCCTATCAAACAAACCTATCAGATTGGTTTGACATGATTTGTTCTTTACAAATCCATGCTGGTTATTCCCTATCACCTTACTACCTTCCAAGTGTTTGCAGATGATTTCCTTAATTAATTGTTCCATTATTTTCCCTGGCACAGAAGTTAAACTAACTGGTCTGTAGTTTCCTGGGTTGTTTTTATTTCCCTTTTTATAGATGGGCACTATATTTGCCCTTTTCCAGTCTTCTGGAATCGCTCCTGTCTCCCATGATTTACCAAAGATAATAGCTAGAGGCTCAGATACCTCCTCTATTAGCTCCTTGAGTATTCTAGGATGCATTTCATCAGGTCCTGGTGACTTGCAGGCATCTAACTTATCTAAGTGATTTTTAACTTGTTCTTTTTTTATTTTATCTTCTAAACCTTCCCCCTTCCCATTTGCATTCACTATGTTAGGCATTCCCTCAGACTTCTCGGTGAAGACCGAAACAAAGAAGTCATTAAGCATCTCTGCCATTTCCAAGTTTCCTGTTACTGTTTCTCCCTCCTCACTGAGTAGTGGGCCTACCCTGTCCTTGGTCTTCCTCTTGCTTCTAATGTATTGATAAAAAGTTTTCTTGTTTCCCTTTATTCCTGTAGCTAGTTTGAGCTCATTTTGTGCCTTTGCCTTTCTAATCTTGCCCCTGCATTCCCGTGTTGTTTGCCTATATTCATCCTTTGTCATTTGTCCTAGTTTCCATTTTTTATATGACTCCTTTTTATTTTTTAGATCTTGCAAGATCTCGTGGTTAAGCCAAG
Source organism: Macrochelys suwanniensis (assembly GCA_033296515.1). Taxonomy (NCBI): domain Eukaryota; kingdom Metazoa; phylum Chordata; order Testudines; family Chelydridae; genus Macrochelys; species Macrochelys suwanniensis. The sequence continues at coordinate 130,705,944 of CM065776.1, read as the reverse complement.
GTGGTCTTTTGCCACATTTTCTATCTTTCCTACCCAGCGGAATAGTTTGCTTTTGGGCCCTTAATAGTGTCCCTTTGAAATACTGCCAGCTCTCCTCAGTTGTTTTTCTCCTCAGTCTTGATTCCCATGGGACCTTACCTATCAGCTCTCTGAGCTTACCAAAATCCGCTTTCCTGAAATCCATTGGCTCTATTTTGCTGTACTCCCTTCTACCCTTCCTTAGAATTGTGACCTCTATGATTTCATCATCACTTTCACCCAAGCTGCCTTCTACTTTCAAGTTCTCAACGAGTTCCTCCCTCTTTGTTAAAATCAAATCTAGAACAGCTTCCCCCCTAGTAGCTTTATCAACCTTCTGAAATAAAAAGTTGTCTGCAATGCAGTCCAAGAACATACTGGATAGTCTGTGCCCCGCTGTGTTATTTTCCCAACATATATCTGGATAGTTGAAGTCCCCCATCACCACCAAATCTTGGGCTTTGGATGATTTTGTTAGTTTTTTAAAAAAAGCCTCATCCACCTCTTCCACCTGGTTAGGTGGCCTGTAGTAGACTCCTAGCATGACATCACCCTTGTGTTTTACCCCTTTTAGCCTAACCCAGAGACTCTCAACACTTCCGTCCCCTATGTTCATCTCCACCTCAGTCCAAGTGTGTACATTTTTAGTCCAAGTGTGTACATTTTTAATATATAAGGCAACACCTCCTCCCTTTTTCCCCTGTCTGTCCTTCCTGAGCAAGCTGTACCCATCCATACCAACATTCCAATCGTGTATTATCCCACCAAGTTTTGGTGATGCCAACAATATCATAGTTGAATTTATTTATTAGCACTACCAGTTCTTCCTGCTTATTACCCATACTTCTCGCATTTGTATACAGGCATCTAAGATACTGATTTGATCTTGCCTCCCAGTTTGCCCTGACCCTCCTATCTCTTTATCATTAGAGCCCACGCCCCCTCCTATTTCCGACCCATCTCCCAGGTCCCCATATTCTCCGCTTACCTGTGGGCTTTGCTCACCTGTCCCCGTCGAACCTAGTTTAAAGCCCTCCTCGCTAGGTTAGCCAGTCTGTATCCAAATAGGGTCTTTCCCCTCCTCGAAAGGTGAACGCCATCTCTGCCTAGCAGTTCTTCCTGGATTAGCATCCTGTGGTCGAGGAAGGCAAAGCCCTCCTGGCGACACCATCTTTGCAGCCAGGCATTCACCTCCACGATGTAGCTGTCTCTGCCCGGGCCCCTACCTTTGACAGGAAGGATCGAAGAGAATACCACCTGCGCCCAAACTCCTTCACCCGTACTCCCAGAGCCCTGTAGTCACTCTTGATGTGCTCAGTGTCACACCTTGCAGTATCATTTGTGCCCACATGGATGAGTAGCATGGGGTAGTAGTCAGAGGGCCGGATAATCCTTGACAATGCCTCCGTAACGTCTCGGATACGGGCCCCCGGCAGGCAGCATACCTCCCGAGATGAAATGTCAGGGCGACAGATGGGCGCCTCCGTCCCCCTCAGCAGAGAGTCTCCGACCACCACTACCCTACGTTTCCTATTCGCAGTGGTGGCAGCAGACTTCTCAGCCTTAGGAGTACGAGGCTTCCCCTCCTCTGCTGTAGGGGGAGACTCCTTCTCTCCTGTATCAAGAAGAGCATAACGGTTTCCTATTACCACGGCGGCAGGGTTTGGAGCAGGGGTGGAGCACTGCCTGCTGCCAGAAGTAACCAGCTGCCAGTGTCCACCCTGAGCCATTTCCTCCTCCACCAGTGGTGTGTCAGCAGTCCTGTGTACTGGGACAGCTACCTCAGCTGTTTCCACATGGACACTGTCCAGGAATTGTTCATGGACTTGGATGCTCCTCAATCTAGCCACCTCCTCCTGTAGCTCTCCCACCTGCTGCCTGAGAGATTCCACCAGCAGGCACCTGTCACATTGGATGGTCCCCCCAGCCTGGATATCTGTAAGTGGGAATTGCAGGTTACAGTACCTGCAAAACCACACCAGGATCTCGGTAGAAGCATCCATGTTCAGGCGCTCTGTCTGGCTCCAGGCGCAGGTGGAGGAGACAGAAGCAGTGCTGGCACAGGTGTTGCGGGCCTTCCTATCCATTGTAGGCCTCCCTCTGTCAAACTCCCTCTCAAACAATCAAGGGAACAGGGTCAGGCACTCAGTCCCAACTGCCACAACAGCTGGAACTGAAACTGAAATTACCTGAAATCAGAATAAAAAATTTAAATTCAAACAGTCAAACACACACACTCCCACCAACAGCTAGTACTCACTCTCACCTGGTAGACTGTTCAGCCGCGGGATCTCTTGCTCTCCCGCTCAAACTCCCCTGTCTGCAGCCCCCTGTCCGCTCCACTCCCCTGGTCACTCTGCCTCTGGCTTTAGTTTGGGTTAAAGGCTTTAGGAATGGCAAGTATAGCTTGCCCCCTTCCAAACTCCCTCTCAAAATTCCCTGTTCACAAAGCTCCCTGGTCGCTTGCTCGCTGCTTTATAAAGCCCTGGCCTCCCTGATTAGCCCCGCCCCCTGATTAAGGCTTCTAGGTTTCAAGCCTGGTGTAGAAGCTCACAGCTTCCAACCGCCAGCCACAGCACACGGTCCTTCAAACAAACAAATGAACAAACAGACAGACACAAGCTCAGCACACAGCAAGTACCCCCAAACACACACTACAGACAGCCACTTACCCCAAGGGTCCTGTATTTGCTCCTGCTTTACCTGGAGCAATCCCTCTCAAAACTCCCTGTTAGCAGTCCCTGTTCGCAAAGCTTTCTTCCAGTCTTTTGGAACTTCCCCTGTGCTCCAGGATTTGAGAATCAACATTAGCATTCCAGGGAGATTCATAACCATATCTTTTTTAAAACACTCTTGGATATAGCTTATCTGGGCCTACTGATTTTAAAAATGTCTAAACAATTAGAAATAATTAGGACTACTTTGACTCACTGAAATGTGTAAGCTTGCCATGCTTAGGTCATTATACAGGAAGCATCATGGGCTCAAACTGAGCAATGGCCCCATCAATACAAGTTACGTGTTTGGGGTGGCCATGGCTCTGACTCTTCACCAAGGGACATATTTTCAAAGGTAATGAGTCAGTTAAAGATGGAAATAGACGCCTAATTAGATTTTTTTCAAAGCACCTAGATGCCTAAATCCCATTCACTTCAATGGATTTGAGCACCTAAGGGCTTTTGAAAATCCCATTATGCACCTATTTGCATCTTCAGGTGCCTAATTACCTTTGAAAATCTGGACCCAGGTGCCTTGCAGTGGTGTCTGCTCACTGTCTTTTAGAGGTCCAAATATACCTTTTTTTGAACTACTGGCTCATGAGACCCCATTTGCTCAGGGAATAACGTGGACCATTCACACCATATACAGTCTCTTCAGTAAATTAGGCATCAGGGCAAACAAAGTCTTTACTGCAGCCAGATTAAGTGCTACGCTAAATCAACAATGTTTTCATGGTACAAAATGCTGTTTGAGGAAATATTGGGACAACGTAGTTTTGGGGCCATTATGGAAAGGGGTTTTGAATTAAGGAGATCTACTACTTGTACGTCAGAGAGGGTGCATGTGTGTCTTGTGGTATTATTCTCTGCACTTACCACTTGACTTGAGGTCAAGCATGTATGCTGAAGCACCCAAAAATGCCAATGTGTGGTACCGTCAGAATAACTAATTTTTATAATTCAAATCGTTTCTAGTCACAAGAAAGCTAATCCTACAGAGTTGACACATTGTATGTGTGTGAGAAAGAGAGAGAGACACTGAGGCCTGGTCTATACTGGGAAATTAGGTCAATATAACTACACCACTCAGGGGTGTGAAAAATCCACAGCCTTGAGCAACTCAGTCAAACAGACCTAACCCCTGGTGTATACAGTGCTGGGACAATGGGAGAATTCTCCCATCAACCTAGCTACTGCTTCTTGGGCAGTTGGAATATCTATGCAGATGGGAGAAACCCTCCTGTTGGCAGGGTACCATCTTCACTAGAGAAGACACAGGTACCATCTTCACTAGAGAAGAGACAAGCACTGATATCACATGTCTGTAATCACTGGGGAATCTAGCACGCTAAGTTAATTCTGGGTGAATCATCTGCCTGATATACTATGGAATTGTTTTAAATGTTGCACCCTTCTTTTGGTGGTTGGTACTGGGGACTGGAGCTAACTTTTTTTTTTTTTTTCAATAACCAGAATGTGAGTTTACTTCAAAAATTGTATATTGTTCCCTCTTCTGGGCCCAAGTGGTTAGCTAATATTTGTGGCCTTGTTGGGTTGTTTCCATTAGGAGGAGAAATTGATTATATGAATTAGGTATTTTGATGGTGTAATGCTGTTTATTTGCAAAGATTATACATAAAATCCCGTCTCTCTGAACATAGTAGAAATAAACACCAGGCAGTTTCTGTGCTTAGAAATCCAGTGTGCCTTTCTAATAAGTCACCATGCCTAAAAGATCTGTCTCTTGGTTCCCTCCCAGGGGCACACTCACGAAAGCTTGTCTTGCTGTCTGCTTCTTGCATGCAGGCTTGAACAGCTGCAAGCAATCAGTCCACAGTCTCTGGGAAACCTTCAGTTCATATACCTTATTTTCTGTTTGGCCACGTGATGTGGGCCAGTGTCTTGGACAGTGGCTTCCTTTGTTTTCAGCTACCACTATGTAAAGGAGCTTTAAATGGCTCCTTCTGTTTATCCTGAAAGAAAGGTGCTTAACACACCACATCACCTTTAATGAGGTCTATTACTGTTCATAGATCAAAGACCTGCTTGTGGAGAGCCATTAACATCTTCCACTATAATAATATATTTTTTCCACTAAGTGAATTTGGATCCTGTCAACCTTCAGATCATTTCTTGTAGGGATAACACTAGTGGAAAGTGAAAGATCTGCCAGTGAAAGAGAAGATTCTAATTATTTGAGAAATGTTTCTGTACATATTTGCATGCCAAGATCAGCAGCATTATGGTAAATCAGTGTTTGCACACGAAGTCCAACTTCTCTTGAATGGACATGGTTAACATTTTGTTATGAAAAATAAAAATAATTAAATAACATTTAAATAATCAATTAAATAATAAATACAAATTAATTACAACTTAATTTCTTTAAAAGCAAATTGTGGTATTATACCCTGAGCAATATAATTGTTTCATCTTTCTATAAAGCTGGACCAATCTATATTAAGTAACTGGGCTTCCATATGAATTTAGTCTGACCATAGATTAGATATTTAGGGTTGTTGCTGATGCTATATTAAAAAATAAGCAAACAGAAGGGCTTGTCTATGTGGTATGGTAGTGTGCATCAGTGGCACATGAATTCTAATGCACATTAGCATGTCACATGCTAACTGGCCTATGTAGACCCTGCTGGTGTACATTAAAAGTTCTCTAATACCCATTAATGTAGTCCCGTTTCAAACAGTACTGTTAAGGCACACTAAGGAACTTTTAGTGTGCAACAGCAGGATCTGTGAGGGCCAGTTAGTGTGCAGCATGCAAGTGTGTACTCACACCCCAGTGAAATGCACCACCACACCATGTAAACAAGCCCATACTGTCCCGTTTTCCTTCCTACCCTTTGTTCATCTTAATTAAAAAAAAAAAAGACTCCTAAGATGTAATGCCTAGACAATTTCAATTACAAAGTTTTTTTTCCCTAGAGCCTGTGGAAATGCTCATGGAACACTTGAGCATATTTTGTTTTTGAGGGTTTTTTTTCTTGTTGCTTCTTAGCTAAAATGTTGATTCATGGGGTTTTTTTTAAAGAGTGTTTCCGCTATCAACCTCAACAGATGCTTAAATATAGCTTTTAAAGCTGGGTTATAATGGCCATACTATACTACTATTCAGTGTTTGCTTCTTGGAAACGACACTAAGAGCAAATTCAGTGGCACTATTAAAATAATGTCAATATACATGTATTTTGTTTGTACTTGGTAATTCAGGTTGTGGTACAATCATGGTCCTATATAAAGTAAGTCTGTACTATAAGTTAAAACATTTATAGTGATTTTTTTTTTTAATATATCCTAGGTTCCTTGCACTGACCCCTTGGAGAGTATATCAGCTGACTTCTCTCATAATACTTGGGGTTGTAATTATGCAGATAATGAAGGATATGGTATTGTCTCGGATAAAAGGTAAGGCAATCATCAGTATAATAATTTACCTTTAACTTACAAATGTTTGCCTATGCTGTCTCTCCTACTGGTGCCCCTATTTTTTGTTTAAATTTTGTGAGTGTGTAATATGTCATAGTAACTATGTAACATTTCTGAGACAAGTGACTAGTAATCTCTGAAGAGTTTTAAAAGGAAATTCTACTCTGAAAAATCACTTTAAAATAAAGTTGTACTGATTATGTCATTGCCCATTTTTCATGACTCTTGTTTCCTGCAAAGTGTCTAAAAAATCTCTAAAGGTATGTTTACCCTACAGTGTAAGCCCAAGATTCGAACTCAGGCTCCTGCCCCCTTGCATTTACACACAAACCACTGTAACCCAGTGCTCGGACCCAGTGTTCCAGGATTCTATGGGTATATCTACATAGCAAGGAAAAACCCACAGCTGGCCCATGCCAGCTGTCTTGGGCTCGGGCTGCAGGCGGGGGTTGTCTGTGCCCAGGGTGTTGCAGGGGGGTGAAGGTGCCAGGGAGGGGTTTGCACAAGGGAGGAGTGGGCAGGAGGGAGATGGCAGGCGGTGGGGTATCCCGAAGTTGATGCAGGGGTGAAGGTGACCGTGGCTGGCTGAGACAAGTGACTAGTAATTGCCGGGTGGAGGTTGGCCAGAGGCAAAAGTGGCAGGACAGGGTGGGTGGTTGGGGCGGGGGGGGGTGCACAGGGGAGAAGGTAGCTGGTCAATGGGTGTTGGAGCGGGTGGCACAGGCTGGGGGTGGGGTTCCCAGGCTGCTCCCACATACACCATTCGCCAGGCCAGGAACTGGACCTGCCCACCCCCCGGCGCTTTGCGGGCCTGTGCGGCTGAGCCGGGCTCCCCGCCGCCCCCGGGGCTCTCAGTGACAGTGCAGGCAGCCAGCCCCCGCGCAGCCGAGCCTGCGGCTGCTGCCGTCGCTGAGAGCCCCGGGGGCGGCGGGGAGCTGGCTCGGCCCACAGCGCACGGAAGAAGGCGCAGCTGCTAGCGCTACACCCTCCCCTTCCCCGCTCCACCGCCGGCTGCTCCCCCAGCAGGACCAAGCTTCTTCACCCTGCCCCTGCATGTGGGAGGGGCGGGGCGGGCAGGATTTTTAATGGTATGCTGCTGCCTGCCGGGGTCCCGGCCGCCGGCCCCACTCAGCCTGCTGCTGGCCTGGGTTTGGCAGCGGGCTGAGCGGGGCTGGCGGCTGGGACCCGGTAGGCAGCAGTGTGCCATTAAAAATCGGCATGCGTGCCATAGGTTGCCAACCCCGGTATAGACATACTTCCTTACTCTTCTGCTGCTTTTTAGGGTATATTTCCTATTTGTGCTGCTGCTTCAAATTACTGAGGCCTTTTTGTTTTCTGTTATGTTACAGGGTTTATGTGACCTTAGTAATGAGTACCAGCTAATCATTTTTGGCACCAGGTATTACTAATCTGATTGGAACTGCAAGAGTGCATGCCTATTTTTATTATTTGGCAATCCAGCAGTGTTAGATAAGGCCAATAAAGCTATATGTTCCTAACTGTGAAATCATAGGATAGTCATATTTCACCTGAGCTAATATAAAATGTCTCCAGTGACTTCATAGTGACTTCACCTGCCCCTGGACATTTCCACTGCATGTATCTGAAGAAGTGGGTATTCACCCATGAAAGCTTATGCTCCAATACGTCTGTTAGTCTATAAGGTGACACAGAACTCTTTGTCGCTTCATAGGAAGAGTTCAGGGAAAGTCCAAAACTACTAACTGAGTACTCTCATGAAGAATCTGTCTTTTAGCTTCATCTTTTTAGATCTGATATCAACAAATTACCACTTGAACTAAAAGAGAAAATCTGTTCGCTCTTACTGGGATAATAACTTTTATTTAACTCTAGCCAACCACTAGATGGCAAAATTGTTATAGTATAATGATAAATACAGATAGTGATTGTCACATTTTTGGATTGCAAAATTAGATTACCTTTGGATAACAAAGTTAGATTACATTGGGTATCTAATCATTCTAGTTTAAAGACAGACCTGGTTAAATAAGTACATTGATTTTTCATGAATCTTATCTGTTTTGAGATATCAAGTTTGATATCAACAAGATATCATGTTGATTTTTCTGAAGCATGTTATTCCATTGTTTAAAATGGAAAGAGTGAATGATTTTTTTTACTAGTAATCTGGGTAAATGTGACTTGTATTATAGAACTACAGAGATTTTTAGAGTAATTCTTCTGTAATTTGGAGCACTGTTGAAAAATTGAAGTGAAGAAACCAGTTCTGCAGTATATATCAGTGTTATTTTTCACCTTATGCTTTGCTTTTTTCAGGTGCACAGCTATGGAGGAGCCTCACAGACAGGTAGGTGCAAAAATTCTGAATTTTACAAATGATTCTCCCAAATAGCCCACTAAACAAGAGCTATATTATTTTGACGACAGTGTAGTTTGTTATTCTGTATTACTGGCTGTTCACATGATGCCTCAGTTTTAAATAGACTTTTAAAATAGTATTCTTTGTGAAAGTCATAACATTATTTATTTGAATTGTATCACAGTATATTATTCAGTCAAGTATCAGATTTTAAAAAGCAACCTGCTTTTTGAATGTTACCATTTTCTTCTTTAAGTAGTATTGTCCTCTTCTGGGTTTTCTGCCACTTAGAATGTGTTTAATTTGAAGTTAGTTCTTGGGAAAGATGCTGGATTTACAGTTCTGAAGAGCGATGTCTTCCATTCTTAAATGTGTACAAGGTTCCCCTCACCATTGTGCTCCTGGTCGGTAGTGACCAGCACTAGACTGAAACAGTACAGTAGAACCTTGGAGTTACGAACACCAGAGTTACGAACTGACCACTCAACCACACATCTCATTTGGAACCACACATACGCAGTCGGACAGCAGCAGAGACAAAAAAACAAACAAACAGTATAATGCTGTGTTAAATGTAAACTACTTAAAAATAAAGGGAAAGTTAAAAAAAAAAACGATTTGACACGGTCAGGGAACTGTTTCTGTGTTTTAATTTAAATTAAGATTATTAAAAGCAGCTTTTTCTTCTGCATAGTAAAGTTTCAAAGCTGTATTAAGTCAATGTTCAGCTGTAAACTTTTGCAAGAACAGCCATAACATTTTGTTCAGAGTTACAAACATTTCAGAGTTACAAACAACCTCCATTCCCGAGGTGTTCATAATTCTGAGGTTCTACTGTAGATCAATTCAATGCTTTGTCAGTTGCTACCATCTTTAAAATGGCTACCATGGATACCAATTAATGATGGTTGTGAAACCTGTTACAATTCATTGGACTGTCACAGATGGCTAATTTTGTCAGTCTAACCCCCCTGTATTTATCCCCCACACACAAATGTTTGTATAGTGTCATTGGGGTAGATTAGCTCTATTTCATTAGTGGATGAAATTAATCTTATGTACAGTTTGTGAAGTAATTTGGGAACCTTCTGAATAAAAATGCTGTAGAAATGTATAGCATTATTACTTTACATAGGCCACCAAACAGCTGTTAGATGGTAATGATGTTCAGTTACCTTACTACTGACAACATTTGATACAATGGCCTTGAGGTGTAAGGCACAGACTTAGTGACATCATTTAAAAATTCCACTCAACTCTAGCTATGCACTGTAAGCTAGGAATCCATAATGTGGACACAGAAACATAAGATTCAGCTTTTATTCTTTTCTAAATAGGTATTTATACCTTCCTCAGTCAGTATTGTAGTATCTCAGTGCTTCCACTGGTGTATTAGACAATGTAATGTGGGTCTCCTCTTTTCTCTCATCCTCTTCCCATGAGGAAAATTGTGGGATGTGTAGTGTTTTGCTTTGGTAGTTTTTTAAAATATACGCTATGTGCTTATATTAGAGGGTGCTTGGAATGGAAGGTGGTGAAGTGTGTTTACCACAGAATCTTTGGACCCACATCCAATTTAGTTTGCAAAGAGAGGCTTCTGGACTGTAAAGGGAAATGACTCCTTAGAGCAGTGATTCTCAAACTTTTGTACTGGTGACCCCTTTCACATAGCAAGCCTCTGAATGTGACCCCCCCTTATAAATTAAAAACATTTTTTATATATTTAACACCATTATAAATGCTGGAGGCAAAGCAGGGTTTGGGATGGAGGCTGACAGCTCGCCACCCCCCACATAATAACCTCACGACCCCCTGAGGGATCCTGCCTTAGAGAATCAAGGTAGTTAGAACATCATTCCAAGACCCTTTGTCCTCTGAAAATGACAGGCAAAGGGACAGCCATCCCTGGCGGTTGTCAACTAGACCGGTAAAGGATAAACATCATTGGTAAATCCTTCTTTTAAATAACTTATCTCCACATTTTTTTAATTTATGTACCTATAATACTTTACTGATGAATGAGAAGACCAACTAAAAATGAACAAGAATGCAGGTTCTGAACTGCATATTTTAGCATTATGCTCAATCTTCGCCATATGGTTATTCCTTCTTTCCTGTTTTCCTTACTGAGAATTTTTCAGTGTTGCATTATTTAATACTGTGGTATTGGATAAGGGCTAGATCCTAACCTCTGTTGTGCTGGTGCACAAGGTGGAGAGAGGGGAAGAAAACACAGGGAATCTCTTCCTCCCTGTCCAAGTTGTTAGTCTACGACCTCTGCCTAGGGCTGAAGACTCTGTGGAGTTGAGTAGCCAACTGTTGAGTTGGCCTGCACACCACAGCTTCAAAGGGATGCTGACCGTTACATAGAAGGTGTGTCCATTGCCCACAGGCAACTTGCCCTTGTACCTGGTCGATGGAGCATACACTAGCCCGGAGCACCTGCTGCCTCGATCAAAAGAAAAAACAGTGTCTAGCAGCTCATTGGCAGTAGCCCTGCCTGTGCTACCTTGCCCTATAAGTACATGACGGCATTATGTAAAGCGCTAAAGTGGCACATCTGTACCCTACTCATCTCCTTAAGGAAAGGGCAAGATTTTCCTTTAAGTATTTGTAATTATTTTCTGATTTACTGGCTAAAAAAAGTTTTTAAAAAGAAACACAAAACACTGAAGAACAAAGGAATGTATTTCAGTAAGATTACTCACATCTTAGTTTTGAATTCACACATGCAACTTCAAATTACATTAAATTTGCCTATTTAATAATATGCCTGTGTGCTATTCATATGATAAAATTGCCTGTATGTTCTGAGGGAGAGGCTATAAAAGGGGTCATGCTGCCTTGGCCACCATACTTCCTTCAGCTGTGTCAGCAGATAGACCACAACCTCTCCAAGATGATCCAACCCGGATCCAGCTTCTTCAAAGATGCAATGCCCGAGTTAGATTTTGGTTAATTAGAACTGAGTATAGTTTCATTACTTTTGTATATTTTAAAAAGTTATTTTATAAATTGTATTAGTTCTCACAGCTCACTGTGGGCTCACTGATCCTGTTGCAGATCCAAAGGGAAAGAGGTTAAGATTTAAGAGGTATGCTTCTTGTCCTGCTGTATTCCCTTCTTTGGATACCAATATAAGGAAAGACACTCTCCTTCTTGGTTTGCAGTCTGAAGCACTTTCACCTCAAGAGCTCTCAAGTTACATCAAAACTGGTTTCACCGCTTTGTACTTCAGGAGACACTAGCAGGCAAACCTTCCAATTCTGTAACCACTGGTTCCATGAGTACTGAGAGGTCTGCATCAGTCCCAACCGCTTGAGGAATGAAAAGTCCAATATCCTCCTCTTAGAGGTCAGGGAAAATATCATAAATCAGATTCAGTATTCCTGCATCCACCTACACTGGGTATAGAGAGCACTCCCTAACGGCAGACTCAGATTCCCTCTCAGAGGAAGAACCAGGAGTAAACAAGGCCACACCCAACTGGCCCAGACAATTCTGTTTTCCAGACCTTCTGTGACTATTAACCTGTCCTCCGATCTGCATCCGACTCTTTCCAGATCTATTAACTTAGGAGAATGGCAAGACCAGGCATCCCAACCGAGGCCCCCCTTCACCTCATGGCCTAGTATTTGAATGGACATCAGATCTAGAATGCTCATGCTTGAAGTCTATTCTTAGTCAAAGAAGAAAAGTTATCTGGATAAATGGAGGCATTTCTTTACCAGGGCTCAATGTAATCAGTTATCTCTGAAATCTGAAGTTAACCCTGCGATTTTAAACTGTCTCCTGGCCCTGAAAACTTCAGGACTTTTCATTAGCACACTGTGGGTCTGTGTACTGGAAATCCATCCTTCAGTAGAAGGCCATTCTATTTTTACTCATATGCCACAATTAGATTTCTAAAAGGTCTAGTTAGGATTACTGGCCACATGTTCTATGTCCTACCTTTCCATGAAGGTTGTCTTTTTACTTGCCCTCACTTCAGCCAGAAGGGTGAGTGAACTGGGAGCACTCATGGTTGACTCCCTCCAGCCCCCATACACCATATTTCATAAGGAGAAGGTTTCTCTTCACCTTCACCCAAAATTCATCCGTAAGGTAATTTCTGAGTTTCTCAGAAATCAACCTAGTCACTTACATGGTTCCAGTGAGGAAAGGAGACTTCACTCTCTGGATGGCAGGCAAGCTTTGGTGTTCTACCTGCAAAGAACAAAACCGATTTAGAAAATCGCCATGGTTATTTGTCGCTATAGCAGAGTGATCACAAGGGCAAGCATTATCTACTCAGAGATGCGTTAGTGGATCTCTAGTTGCATCATTTGCTCTCAATTAGCACGTATTCCTCCCCTGGATGGAGTGAGGTCCATTCCACTAAAGCACAAGCAACCTCAGCAGCACATCTTCAAGAGGTACCTATACTGGAAATCTGTAAGGTGGCTACCTGAAGCTCTATCCATACAGTCACGAAACATTATGCATTAGTTCAGCCTCTTCTACAGATGCAGCTGTTGGGACAGCAGCATTATAGATCTCTATACCAACTACATCTTCATATTCCCCCTCCTGTTTGAATACTGCTTACCAATTGCATATGTGGAATACAGGGACCCGATCTCGAAGAAGAAATAAAGGTTACTTACCTATAACTGGAGATTGTTTGATATGTGCTCTCCTTCCCCTCTGCTTTGAATCTTTATGATTCACAGTAAGAGCAGAACTAGAGAGGTATCGGTCTGCATTGCCTCTTATACCTTCAGTCCAGACCACAAGGAGGGCAACTGCATTTGAATGGACTAATGGACACTGCTTGCTTGCGAAAATCTGCAATCTCACGTGCATGGTGTACATGTGTACCCTCATGTGGACTACAGATAAGGACCACACATCCTGAAGAACCTACAGTTACAGGTAAGTGACCTCCTCCATATTTACTTTTCTCTTGTCAGAGAGCCTTATATTAATAGTGAACATGGAATCATAGCTAGAATAAGAGTCCCAAAATTACTAATCATTGAATGTCTGTATTTGACCTTATTAGAGGGTGGAAAATAAGTTTGAATTACAAGAGTTCCACAATAGTAATTCAGCGTGCTTCTCTGAATGTTTATTCTGTTGAACACGTAAAGTTTTCAACATTGTCTGTTTGTTATTCCCCCCCCCACACACACACCCCCGTATTCTTATTGCTTGCCATTTTAATACTTGAACAACTGGTAGAGAGAACTTATAATCCTTCAGTCATTTGGCTTGTCTTCTTAAAGGGTATTTATAAACTATATTGTTCAGAGAGTTCCGTAGTGTCACTTACAACGCAGAGAGTACTTTCAGTATTAAAGAAAAAATGACACTGCTTAAGTGGCTTTTCTAGACCAGAATGTAAGTGACAATTTAATGAGAAATTTTCATAGAACCCAACTCATTCCACAAATGCAATATGCTAAAACTTTCCATAGATCTATTTTCTAGTAAGCAAGAAAGACTACATTAAAAGAAAATGACACCAGTTATGTCAAACTCAAAAATCTAATGGCCAAATTCTATTAAAAATATAAATAGCATTTTAAAAAAGTATAAGTCCAGATCCCCTCTGACAGAAAAAAATTGTGGCGTGTGGGACTATAGGGAGGAAATATCCATGGGGAGATTTCCTTGAAACCATGGGTGGATTAGGGAAAGGTATATTCCCTACAGAAAAGACTACACGGTTCAACCTAAAACCTTGCCATATTATGTGACCTATGTTTGCATGGAGCATTTATTTCCTATTTTCAGGGATCATTCACCACCGCCAGTCACAAATATTAGTCCTTTTACGTGAAGCTGGTGAGCAGCAATCTAGTTACAAGAATGTGCACGTGGTCCTGTACAGAAATGGTGTAATAAAGCTGTTGTTCCTAAGGATTGATCTGTTACTCATAATCTGAGTGTCTGATCATACTTCAGATGCCTTGCTGTGTTTTCTGGGGCTAGAACATGGGCATAGAACCTCCAGCCCTGGCATCATCCCCCTTTTCCATGCTGTTACATTTTGTTTCAAAAAGCTAATAATTTAAAACACTTTCCCAGTATCCCCTTTGCTTTAAAAAAATAGGCTTGTAAATTTTATAAAGACAAACTTTCAGCTATAGGCAATGTACAGTAGATACGGCAATGAAAATAAATATTTTCAATTAAGAAAACTGTTTTCCTGAAATCTGTGACTTGAGAAAATTATTTTCAGAACTCATAACAAACCAAAGTTACATGATATTGAGCTAATTACTATGGTTTCTAACTTCAGTTTGTAAACCACATTGCAAATTTCAGAAAGGAGACATTTCAGAGTTTTAAAAGAAAAAAGAATGCTGGTTTCAGTGTATTTGATAATTCCAGGAATGTGTTTCACATTACTGTTATAGTGAATGAACTGAGACACCCAGAAACAATTACTAAAATATTTTTTGTTGCTCCTAAATGAAAATGACTTTAAAGCTTAGTGCCTGTAGAGTGGGGGCAGAGAGAGAGGAGATGATAATGTATGAGAATGAACTTAAACAGTGGTAGGTTTTGACCTTTACTTGTATCCTGGTTCACTAAATACAAGCATTAGATTACAAAACGTAATACGGAAATTATTTACAGAGGGCACAAGAACCTACAGTGACAGCTTTTTTTTCTCTGGGTGTCATGTGCAAACGTCCGGGTTATGACGACACTTGAGGGTGTGCTTACCAGCACAGCATCTGATTAGTCACTTAACTTAGCAAGGAATGTCCTGGCATGTGCCTTATCAAAGCATGTGAATATATCAGCAGAATAACATGTTTATTTCTTACTAAGCATTTCAACACACAGTCTAATGAAACAACTTAGTATTCTATACACTGTTCAAAAACAAGTGTTATGATACTTTATTTGAGTTGGTCTTCCCTATGAACAGATATCTGATGTGTTTATTTATGGAAATATATTTTATTCTCCTTAAACTGCTTCTCTAGTGATTTAGTCAGTGCATGGACAATGTTTGAAAGTGTAGTGTTGTCTGTCAGACTCCAATCTTTTTCACTGTAAGAATGAGAAATAGGTTTTTTTTCATGCTTAGTAGTATTGCTTTTGTTTTATTTATTATTTCTTGAGACCAGGTGACCAAAAGTACCCTTGAGATCAGTCCATTACAAAGTTCCATGGTGATTAATATTTAACATAGGGAGAAAAAGGATTTTAAAGTATAAAATTCCTTCTTCTTCGAGTGCTGTCCCTGTGGGGGCTCCACTCCAGGTGACGGTGCCACCTGCTGACCAGCTGTTGTCTCACGGCGTCGTTACGGTCTGTCTGTGTGCGCGTGTCCTGCACCCCCTCAGTTCCTTCTCAACCGTCTTTGGCTGAAGATGGGACTCGGGGCAGTGCTGAACCTCTTCCCTGGTCACTGAAGGAAATAAGTAGAAATTGTTAGATAGAAGTATCCCCAGTTCTTTCCCTTCCTTTAGAATAGTTATTCCTTGTTTTTTAGTTAAAAAACAAACAAACTTTTTTTCTCTCACGTTCGTCTCCCGTGGAGACTTTCCCCTCAGGCAATCATAGCTTCATGATGCTGGGGTCCCCTGGATTAAAAAAATGCGGCTCCTGCAATGAGTCTATGCTGCGGTTTGATGGATACTCACTGTGTGTGAAGTGTCTAGGCGAGACACACGTCCCCGCTATGTGTGTCCATTGTACTAGCCTGAAAACCAGGGCTCACCGTGACAGAGACCTGAGGCTGAAAATGCTCCTTATGAAGAAATCTCTGCAGCCACCAACTGAGACGGGCACGAGTAAACCCTCTCCCTCACGCTCTCCTGCCAGGTCAGAACCTACCAGGAGCGCGGCTTCACCCTCTCATGCTAAGAGGCAGAAAGCCCCAATATCTCCACATAAAGACCTACAGAAATGGAAAAAGTCTCTAGTGACAACTCTTCTGCCGGTGCTGACAGCGCCAAAAACCGGCACAGCTCACACGGGGCGCAGAAACCAGGACTCGACCTCCCACAGCGGGCAGCTTTCCTCAGCACCGGCCCTGCCGGCACCATGGATGGACCCGGTACCGGCGGCGCAATCCACCCCGGTGCCGACAAGAACGTCAGCACCCAGCCTGACAATGACCCCCACTGCAGATGCACCGCTCCCACAGGGCACCTATAGGCGGCCACGGGCGCCCACCAAGGCTAAGCAGAAATCGCTGCGGACGTCGGCTCACGCGCCAAGACCCGCGGCACCACAGCCCACGGAGCAGCAACAGTTCTTGAATCATGCTGACATGTCCGTGGCCCCAGAGCCTGACTCTCCTCTCCTAGGAACCAAGCACTCACTTTTGGACCAGCCACTCTCGCCACTCGACCTGGCTGCCCTCACTGAGTGAGAATGACATGCCACAGCAGGCAGAGTTTTCCCTGCCTGACTCTCCTCCCCCACCTATTTCAAGGCATGACACCTCATAAGAACCAGCCTCAATTTCACTACTTTGTCCCCCCATGGGTGGGGCCCCACTTTTCAATCCCTATGCACTGGCCTTAGTGGTACACTTGGTCTACCCATGACACCAATCCTTCTCATGGATCCTCCACCAGACCGCAGACCTGCTCTGCACCTCTATCCCCATCTACATCCAGAGCTCCTGAGCCACCCCTCAAAGATGTGAGCTATGAACCTTTCCCTGAATCATCTGCTCATAACTCTCCATCAGCTGCAGATGAAGCTCTCATGCCACCACCACAGAACATAGACGATTTTAAGCAGTTCCAGAAACTTTTTAAGAGGGTGGCAATTAGCCATAATATTCCATTAGAGGAAGTGCAGGAGACACAACAGACTCCTGAAAATCCCTCAACCCTCTGTGCCATGAAAGATTGCACTACCCATACAATTGGCCCTCCTGGAAACCGCTGACACTATATGGCAGACCCCTGGCTCCATCCCACCAACATGTACAAGGGCTGAACGTAAATATTATGTACCAGCTAAGGACCTAGATTTCTTCTTTTCCCACTCACAGCCCAACTCTCTTGTGGTGAATGCAGTGACCCACAGAACAAAGCAGCCACAATACCGTCCCACTCCGCAAGATAAGGACCTCAAACGACTTGGCCTCCTGGGCCACAAGGTTTACACCTCCTCCACTCTGCAATTCATGGTTCCAAACACATGAACTAGTTTGTTTGGAGCAGGTCCAACACGTCGTCCTCCACAGTAGACGAGACTCCACTCGTAAGACTTACCTGCAAAAATGGAAACGGTTCACCATATGGTGCTCCCACAGAAACTTGCCACCCCAGACCGCGCCTCTCCCCAATATCGTGGACTACCTCTTACAACTGAAAAAAGGCGGACTATCGCTCAGCTCTATCAGAGTACACCTCGTGGCACTTAATACCTTCCATGACACGCTGGACAGGTTTTCAGTTTTCACCCACCCCACCATAAAACGCTTCCTCACAGGCCTTCAAAACTTTTACCCTGAGATTCACCTATCCACAGCTACCTGGAATCTAACCTAGTTCTCTGGGTTCTTATGAAACCTTCTGGCTACTGCCTCCATACTACACATGTCCATGAAAGTAGCTTTCTTGGTCACCATAACGTCGACGTGAAGGGTCAGGGAAATAAGCGTGCTAATGGCCTACCCTCCCTACACGATTTTCTTGATAGACAAGATTACGATGTGACCCCACCCCAAATTCCTTCCCAAGGTGGCGTTCACCTTCAACCTCAATCAGCCAATACACCTACTTGCATTCTACCCCAAACCTCACAAGAACCCACGGGAAGTGACATTACATACTCTTGACGTGAGACGTACAATTGCCTTTTACCCTAGACAGAACTAAGGTATTCCATAAATCCCCTAGACTATTCATGCTCACTACCAAACGATCGAAGGGTGCTGCTATTTCCAAGCAACGACTCTCCAAGTGGATATCTGAATGCATTAGGTCCTGCTACCAAACACAGAATGCTCAACCCCCCGAGGGCATCAGAACACACTCTGCTAGAGCGATGTCAACATCCGTTGCATTCCTGCAAAATGTACCCATTACTGATATATGCAAGGCGCGGCCACATGGGCCTTAGACCACAAGGTTTGCCAAACATTATGCTATCACACAGGACACTATGGCAGACGCCATAGTAGGCCACACAGTACTGTCTACCATTATCAGTGACGCAACTCCAAAGTCCCACCAACCATAGTGGGTACTGTTGCACATCCACCTGGAGTGGAGCACTCACAGGAACAGCACTAGAAGAAGAGACGGTTACTCACCTTGCAGTAACTGAGGTTCTTCGAGATATGTCCCTCTGTGTGTGCTCCACTACCCACCCTCCTCCCCTCTACTTTGGAGCATGAATCAGATGACTCTATGGTAGAGAAGGAACTGAGGGGATGCGGGACGTGCACGCACAGACAGACCCGAATGCCACTGCAAAACAACAGCTGGGTGCGCGCGTCCCAACCAGGCACTGCTACCAAAGATCAACGATCAAGTTAAATCTCCCTTGCTGCAGATTAAGTTCATTACTTCTTGTCAGGGCCGATTAATCTTTTGTGGGCCCAGCACCAAACATATTGTTGGCCCTCATGGGAGCAATGGAACATGGCACAGGGAGGTCGAGCTGCGGAGCGAGGGGCCAGCCAGGGCAATGGGGCATGGCATGCTGGGGGCGGCCCCGCTCCACCCAGTGTGAGGGCACTGTTTACAAACCGGCAGTTGCCAGACACGCAGTGTGCCTCTTCTCTTTGTGAAGGGGAGGACCATGCTGAGCCACACAGCACTCCCCACCCCCCACAAACAAATGCACAGCGCCCTGCACACCACCACCTCTGCCCAGCGCCCCCCTCAGCCCCACCACAACTGCCCAGCACCCCACACAAAACCCCCACTCTGTAGTCCTCCAATACGCACACATCACCCCAACTGCCCAGTGTCCTTCCTCACAGTCCCCCCGCCACAACTACGCAGTGCTTCACGCAGACCCCCCCATTGCCCAGCACCCCAACATGCACAGTGTTCCATCGCTCAGTACCCTTCCCCACAGCCCCACCACCACCACAACTACACAGCGCCTCATACAGATGCCCCCCACTGCCCAGCACCCCAACATGCACAGATCTCCCCAACTCCCACTGCCCAGGACTCTTCCCCACAGCCCCACCACCACAACTTCACAGTGCCCCCAACAGACCCCCACTGCCTAGCATCCCAAAACACACACACACCTCCCCCACTTCCCTGTGCCAGAGCCTCACCTCCTCATAACCCACCATCCCCCCCCGACCAACTCCCCCATGCCCTGCCCCCGGCCCTGCTGAGCCAGTGCATCAGGGATCCCCCCTCCCAGCACAGTGCTAGGGGGCCGGAGAGCTGAAGCTTGGGAGCATAGAGCAGCCCCGTCCTCCAGGGCCCCACCCAGCTCTACCTGCCTGGCGCTGGTGGTGCCCACAGCAGAGGAGGCATTTTCTTGCATGAGCGGGGGGGAGGCAGCTGCCAACTTCCCCAGCCCACCGCTTCCGCAGAGCAGCAGGGAGAGGCGGGCCCCGCCCCCAGGGAGCCCTACATGGATGGTCACTGGCCTGGAGAGGCAACAGCTGAGGGCTCCTCTCTGCCAGCCGCCGACCGAGAGGAGCAAACAGTGGGTGCTGGGAGGGATCAGGGGGTGGGGAGGAGCCGGTAGGCGGGGTCGGGGCAGAAAGAAGCTCTGGGCCAGCCAAGAGGAGCGAGCAGTGGGCAGGAGGAGCGGAGGAGTGGAAAGGAGCCAGCTGCTCCAGGCGCAGCGCAAGTGGAGCAGGCCGGGTCAGGGCCCTCTTTGAGCGTGCGCATGGTGCTGCTGGCATCATTGTAAACCCGGTACTGCTGCTTGTTCTTTGTTCAGTGGACATGGAGAACAATTGATTGCAATCCTATTTATAACAGCCCTTAATGTATTTGAATGCTGAGGCCTCATCAGTGCCAAGCAGAGGGAGACCGTTACCTTCCTTGTCTTACATACAACACTCCTCTTAACACATGCCAGAATACTAGCCTTTTTCACAAATGCCTCAACATTTTGCAAATGTTGACTCAGAGTACTACCACCCACCCAGTTTTCCCTATTTTGTAGTTGTGCATTTGATTTTTTCTTCCTAAGTGAAATACTTTGCATTTGTCTTTTATTGAATTTCATTTTGTTGATTTTGATCAGTTCTCTAATTTGTGAAGGTATTCTTGAATTCTAATCCTCTCTTCCAGAGTGCTTCAGACTTCTCCCACCTTGGTGACATCCGCATTTGCAATGCATAGACTCCAGTCCTTTATCCAAGTTATTAATGAAAATATTGACTAGTGCTGGACCCAGGACTGACCCCTGTAAAACCCCACTAGATACATCCTCCCAGTCTGACAGTGAACCATTGAGAACTACTCTTTGAGTACGGACTTTCAACCAGGTTTGCACCCACTTTTTAGTAATTTCATCTAGACCACATTTCTCCAGTTTGCTTATAAGAATGTTACGTGGGACTGCATTAAAATCAAGATATATTATGTCTGCTGCATTCCCCCTATCCAGTAGTCCAGTAACTGTGTCAAAGAAGGAAATTAGGTTGGTTTAGCACGATTTGTTCTTGATAAATCCATACTTGCTATTCCTTATAATCCGGTTGTCCTGTACGTGCTTACAAATTGTTTGTTTAATAATTTGTTCCAGTATCTTTCTAAATATCAAAGTTAGACTGACTGGCCTATAACTCCCCGGGTCCTCTTTATTCCCCGTTTTAAAGATAGGTACTATGTTTTCCCTTCTCCAGTCTACCGGGACTCACCCATCGTCCAAGAGTTCTCAAAGATAATTGCTAACGGTTCTAAGATTGCTTCAACTAGTTCCCTAAGTACCCTCAGATGAATTTCATTAGACCCTACTGACTTGAATACATCAAAATTATCTAAATATTGTTTAACCTATTCTATCTCTATTGTGGCTTGGGTTCCTTTCCTTTTGTTGTTAGTATTAATTGGGTTGAGTATCTGGTCACAATTAACCTTTTTAGTGAAGACTAAAACAAAATAGGCATTAAACACCGGAGCTGCCTTCATATCCTCAAATATTACTTCTCCTTCCCCACTAAGTAGAGGATTTACACTTTCCTTCATCATTGTCTTGCTCCTAATGTATTCAGAGAACCTCTTCTTATTGCCTTTTATGTCCCTTGCTAGGTCTAACTCATTTTGTGCTTAGCCTTTCTGATTTTGTCCCTATGTGCCTGCACTCTTCTTTTGTACTCCTCCTTAGCCATTCGTCCATGTTACCACTTTTTGTAGGATTTCTTTTTGATTTTCAGGCTGTTAAAGAGCTCCTAACGGAGCCATATTGGCTTCTTACTAGTCTTGCTAACTTTCCTTCACATTGGGATAGTTTTCTTTAATGTTGTCTCCTTGAGAAACTGCCAGCTCTCCTGAACTTCTGTTTTCCTTAGCTTTTTATTGCCATGGGACCTTACCTACCAGTTCTCTGAGTTTGTTAAAGTTAGCTTTTTTTGAAGTCCATTTTCCTAATTCTGCTGCTCTTTCTCCTTTCTTTCTTTAGAATCATGAAATCTATCATTTTGTGATCACTTTTATCCAAATTGCCCTCCACCTTCAGATTTGCTTCCAATTCCTCCCTATTGGTCAGAGTCAAGTCTAAAATGGCTGTTCCCTCCCCCCCCCCCAATTACTTCCTCCATTTTCAGAAACAAAAAGTTGTCCCCAACATAGGTGCTGACTCCATGGGTGCTCCAGGGTGGGAGCACCCACAGGGAAAAATTGGTGGGTGCTCTGCACCCACCATCAGCTCCTCGCCCTGCCCCCCGCCCCAGCTCGCCTCCGCTCCGCCTCCTCCCCTGAGCGCGCCGCATCCCTGCTTCTCCCCCTAGCTCTCAGCGCTTGCCGCCGTGAAACAGGGGGAACGTGGCGCGCTCTGGGAAGAGGTGGGGAGGAGGGACTTCCAGGGAAGGTGCAGGTGCTCAATGCCACACAGGATTTGGCTTTTAAACAGCTAGGTCACAGGTTACAGTTTAATATGTTACATCAGTAATGGGTGTAAGAGTGTTGTCTAGCTGCACTTGGAAACTACTGGACTTCGAGGGCATTTTTAAGTGAGGGAGGTCACTTTTAAACAAAATTTTGTATTTTTGTCTTTTAAATAAGACAGAATTTTAAGTTGCATCCTCCAATGTTTCCTTTGAACACTGCCCTAAAACAGATAAATGTAAGAAAAATGTCTCCATTGTTGGTTGCAAAAGCACCAACTGAGCCTGACCAATTGCAACACAGGTTTCTTGAAATCTCATGCTGTGGCTCTACAGGAATAGAAGAAGAGATTCTTTGCTTTCACCACAGTGTCTGAAATTCCATCAGCAGACCACTTTCACATGGTTGACCACTTGGTTATTAGTCTTTATTTTTGGTAGCAGTGGCAAGTGTTTCTTACTATGAGAAGTTTTTAGCTAACTTTCCAGATGGGATCATTCAGATTTGGATTAATCTGATGGCAACTGTAGGTGCAATTATTAGAGAGGACAAACACAGGAGCTTTTCTGCTTGAATTTCAAATATATCACCCAAAGCAGTTCTGGAGGCGCCTCAGAAAATATTTACTTAACAATTACTAAGTAAGCAAACAGCATACTGAGTGTAATTTTTTGGTTTTTTCCATTGTACAAAGATTCTTTGTGTCAACAATATGCAAGTACCCAGAGAAACAGAGCTAAATATGTCTACATATAGACACTTCTTAGGCCAAGATTCTGAAGTTTTGTCACTTATCGGAAAAGAGCAACAGTTATCATTGTGACAATCTCACTTTTTATCAAATGTATGCATGAAACTACTTGTAAAATTAATACTTTGTGGTTCACATTTTCAGTACTCCAAATGTAAAATGTAAAGTGAAATATCTTCCCTTAATGCAAAACTGACAGACTTCTTTAGAGCTGTTATGAAAAATAAGGGAAAGAAGGATAGTATTGTGATGGGTGTTAGTACTGTGGCTTTTCAAATTGTAAGATGATCTCGGCTGGTGTCTTCTAAAATTGTTTATAAAAATTCTTGGATTAAACAGTAAGAGAAACAAAGAAGGAAAGATGGGAGGCTCATGGTAGTATGGGAGCAAAATTAAAGTAACGGAAGTTAGAATGGGACCTTGTGTTATAAAATAAAACTATAACTTAGCCAAAAAGTGAGTAAGCACAGACAGTTTATAATACATATTTTACTGATTACTACTTCTGTGTTTAAAAACAAAACATGTATATAGTTATACTGATTTTGAAAAGGACCCAATTCACTATTCTCTCTGGTACTTACCTTCAGCACATTATTTTGACAGGGGAGCCTTATAAGTTCTTTGAGCCAAAGCCATTTGAAACCCTATTTAAAAATAAAAATGTAAATACGACTCACCATGCTTGTCTAAGTTGCATTATATGAAAAAGCATTTTTGGTTGGTGTGATGACACCTTCAGGAGACATGGTTGCAGGTATTACAGGTCCCATTTTACTTCACAAAGTCAAATGCCCAAGCCTGGAGAGAGAAAAGAGGTACATCTATAAACTTTTTTTTTTAATGGTAAATGTACTTCATTTACTGACCAATACATTAAAAAAAAATCACAGAATCTTACTCTGTTTTCCCATAGACTATGTAATCTCCAAAATCAGGGTCAGGGAACATAAACTTTGCGTGCACATCCAGCACCATTTATAAACTCTGTTCTTTGATTCAAGGAAAATACAAATTCTGTAGTACAGGTGGAGTTTTTATGATCTCCAAGTCTGATTCAGGGAACTCAAATGCTTTGTGAACACATTAGGCCAAGCTTGTAAAATATGGTTACCAACTATAACTCATACGGAAAAATCTTCACAGCTTATTTTGGAGGTTTGAGCCTACACACACTGCCTTCATTTTGTTTGGGAAGTTTCTAAATCAGAACAATAAACTTGAAAAAGGCACAGTGTGTGTGTGTGTGTGTGTGTGTGTGTGTGTGTGTGTGTGTGTGTGTGTGTGTGTGTGTGTGTGTGTGTGTGTGTGAGAAAATCATTCCCAATAAATAGGTCTTCTGACAGGAAACTTGGACAGTGTTAGATCTAGCTCTGTGCTAAAGTAACACAGGCTTTTGATGTATTGAATTAAAGTTTGTCAAATCAGCACTTCATACCATTTGCTTTTTGTGCATTTGATATAAGGGCATAATATTGTATGAGAAGGTGAGCCGCCTGAGCAGAGTGGCTTCAGTAAGTCATAGCAATTCAATATTTATCCTAACATTTAAAAGAATCAAGCAACTAATTAAAGCTTGATTTTTTTTTTCCGCAGAAAGAGCCAATGCCATTTTTTAAGGAAAATTTTCTTTTCATCTGAGGCAGATAGAACCAAATTACTTCTGTTTTATTCCTAGCAGTTGCAGAGGTGGGAAATATTCCCTTTTTAATCTTGTGGTTCAGTATCCCACTGTGTTCTTAAATTAAAGGGTCATTATCTCTAGCTTAGATAGACCACAGCATGTACTCCACAGTACCTTAAATTCTGAATAAGTCTTCCCAAGTTCTTCTGGTGTCCAAATAAACATGATCTAACATTGTCATGTTAGCACTGTTATGCTGCATGTCATTTTATATGATCACTTGGGCAAATGTAATGTTAAACATGTACATTGGGGTAGGCTGCAATGAGAAATGACAAACTAACTTAACTAGTCAAGGAAGTACAGGCAATGAAATAGAATCACATTTGTGACAACTTAGTGGAGGAAGTGTTTCTGGTGCCATGGATAAATACACAGTTTAGAAACTATCAAAGTGGAGTGCACATGGGACATAAACATAATTTTCATTAAAAGATCTCACTCTTTAAAGATCAGTAAATGTTATTCTCATTTTACCTTGAGTAAGACTAAGGGGTCTCAAACACGCGGATGCGGCCCGCGGAGTTATTTCCTGTGGCCTGCCATAGATGCCAACTCCACCAGCAGCCAAGCTCCCCTCACCCCCTGCCTCCACCCACCTGAGCGTGCTGCGTCCCCGCTCCTCCACCTACCTCCCAGCGCTTCCCGCCAGCAAACAGCTGTTTGGCCATGCTTAGGACTTTCCAGGAGGGAGGGGGGAGGAGCGGAGACACAGCACACTCAGGGGAAGAGGTGGGGAAGAGGCGGGATCGGAGCGTGGATTTGGGGAAGGAGTTGGAATGGGGAAGGGAGGGGGGCGGAGTTGGGGCAGGAACTTTGGGGAAGAGTTTGAAATGGGGGTGGGAAGAGGTGGGGTGGGGGTGGGGCCTCATTGAAGAGATGGAGGGGGGCGGGGCAGAGGGCGAGGGGCTTTTATATCTTTGTATGAAAAGGTGTCAGTGATGCGCCCCTCAGGCCAATGTACTAGTCCTCATGTGGCCCTCGTGGTGATTTGAGTTTGAGATCCCTTGCCTAAGATATACATTTTTTGTGACTCGCCCACTGTCAGATGGTAACCCAGTGGCATAGTGACAATGGAATCTAATTGTCTGCCTTACTTCTGTTGTGTAAGCATTAAACCAGAATGTTTTCCTTAAGGACAACTTAAGGCAAACTGTTATCTTACAAATACCAAGCAGCTGGTATATTAACATGTTGATGCTTTTTCAAGCACTTCAGGTTATCAGTCCAGAGTTAGACCTTGACTTTAATCCTGTAGCATGTTAGACACTTTTTTTCAGCTGGAATTTCTCTGGTTGCACCTAAAATAAGTTAAAGATCCAATCAGGAAGCTGACATCCTCCTCCCCCCACTCCCGCTCCAAACACTAGCAGTGCTGAGCCATGTTCGTTTGCCTTGGCAAACTGCCATGTTTATGATCTGAGTTAAACACAGGCATTAGTACTGTCTAGCTGCCTATCTCTTATTTACCTTAGAAATTCTGCATGATTGAATGATTCCTCACTTCCTGAGCTGGCTTACATATAGCATTGTCTTCTAGTGGCCTCCACTATCCTCAATGGGTAAACTGCTGTTTGCCTCTCATGCAGGCATATATCAAGTTTAATAGTTATATTAGAATATACAATGTGCCAACAGTAGCTTGAACACTTTTTCAGGTCTGTATAATAACTTCTCATGCAATTTGTCTAGACACGTGAAATATATTTTGAAGTTCTCAAACTTTCCATCTCTAAACTGGTGAGCCTTTGAGCAATGTTACTTGTTACCTCGGGCTAATTTCAAGGATGTAGTACAGGGTTCATGAGTCACATCTTTGAAGTGTATACACTGTTGCCTTAACAACAGACAGCATATATGTTGCACATTTATCTATTCGTTTGGAATTTTACTACTCTATAATAGAAGTGCCCATCTTTCAAAAATATACACATAAATGGGCCAATCAGTTACCGCAAGATAAAATCAAAGAAGCCAGTAACAATATCAATATGACAAAGTAATTTTCCACAAGAGTCTCACACAACAACTACTCCACTCTACCCATCACCCATTTTTTTTTACAGATGAGGGAGAAAAGATAACCCTGAAAGCTAATAAACTCGGGCAGTTATGGATCGACTGGTAAAGCACATTCCAAAGTCTCAAATTCTGAGTGGAATACCCTCTTATTGCCTTCATCAGGTAGGGAATGTGAGAAGCCCAGAGTGCATGCTGGGAGGATAGGGGCTGTGACTTCCCACTCCCCCTTTGGTCTTTTGCTTAGCTATTGGCTGGAACAGGAGGTGATTGGCTTCCAGGTGTCCCTTCCCTGCGTATTTAAAGTAGCCTAGGCTTTTCAAATGCCTCTTGCTCTCCAATTAGCTGCCCTGCCCTCCTTCCCCTTCATTGTAGCTTAGGAACAGTCCCTTTTATGTTGCTAGGAGTCTGACTGACTGCCTGTTTTCTAGAGATCAGGAAGGAATTTTTCCCTTTGAGGCCACATTGGCAGGAAGTTCAGTGTTTTTTATTTGTCTTCCTTACAGCCTCATGGATGTACAGTTAATTGAAAACAATAGGTTATTGGAAGGTTTATATAATGAGGGTAGGACTACTGACTCATCGCAACTTCTGGCCTGTGCCCAATGCATGTAAAGGCTAAAAGCACCAGCTCCCAGAGGTCAGTGGGACTCAGGATTTTGTTGTAGGACCTTACATTTATGTAAGGGGAGAGACCCAAAATCTTTGCAGACTGAGGTCTCTTCACCACCAGCTTTGTGGCCTCTACCATCCCCCCTTACACAGGGATGGGGAGAGGGAGATTTTATAATTGAGCTGAGTCCGTGGGGTAGGTAAGGGAGTGTCTACCCTGAGTTTTTGTTTTGTTTGTGAGGTTGGAGCCCTGTAACCTGCACTGGAACCTATTAAAATGCCTGGTATGTAAGAGTGAGGAGTGGGCATTGTAGTGTCAATCCCAGTGTATAATTAATAAAATTGCAGCCTGCTGATTGAACCCATCCCATGTGTCTGTCATTTATTTGCCTGCCTGGCCCAGTCAGTGATTTATAATTCATGTAATTAGCCTGAGTTGCAGATAATGATGGGTAAGGTGGTATATGTGTACAGTCTATAGTAGAGGTGGGCAAACTACGGCCCAGGGGCCACATCCGGCCCAAAGGCCCATCCTACCCAGCCCCTGAGCTCCCAGCTGGGGATGCTAGCCCCCAGTCCCTCCCCTGCTATCCCCCCTTCCCCGCAGCCTCAGCTCGCCGTGCCGCCGGCGCTATGGTCTGCCGCTCCTGCCGGGGAGTGGAGTGGCGGGGCTGCGAGCTCCTGCTGCTCTGAGTGGCATGGTAAGGGGGTTGGATAAGGGGCAGGGAGTCCCGGGGGCAGTCAGGGAGCAGGGGGCAGTTGGATGGGGTGGAGGTTCGGGTGGGGGGCGGTCAGGGGACCGGGAACAAGCGGGGGAGGTTGGATAGGCGTGTGAGTCCCGGGGAGGCCTGTCAGGGGGCGGAGGTGTGGATAGGGGTCGGCCCCTGGTGGGGGAGAGGGACAGAGGGCTCTGTGCATTGCCCTCGCCTCCAGGCACTGCCCCCCACATCTCCAATTGGCCGGGAACGGAACCGCGGCCAATGGGAGCTTCGGGGGAGGTACCTGGAGGAGCGGCAAGGGCAGCGCGCGGAGCCCTCCCCAGGGGCCACAGAGACATGGTTCCGGCCACTTCCTGGAGCGGTGCGGGGCCAGGGCAGGCAGGCAGGGAGCTTGCCTTGGCTCCGGTGCATGCCGCTGCCACCCCAGAGCTGCTCTAGGTAAGCAGTGCTGGGCCGGAGCCCACACCCCGAACCCCTCCTGCACCCCAACCCCATGCCCCGGCCCTGCATACAATTTCCCCACCCAGATGTGGCCCTCGGGCCAAAAAGTTTGCTCACCCCGATCTAGATCCTCTCTCACTTTGTCACTTACAAATATCATAGATCATGGTGAATGTATCTGAGGAAGAGGTGCTTCTTTGACACATCTAGGAATGTGATTGTTTGCTTTTTATTCTCTAAAGTGTTTTCTGACTCTCATATTCTTTCTACAGCTTATATGCAAAAACCAAAGTGGAAAAAAATTCTTGTGCTCTGTGTTTCGCAAAAATGGGCTAGCATGGGTGTCTTATGGAGAGACACTAACTACACATAATGACAATCCATGGCTTACAAATCAGGTGTTGGTGTCTATAGACAGCTATGCCTCCACCATGTTCCATTTTTGTATTTTTCCTTAACAAAAATGTGACTTGTGTGCTTTGCTCTGAGGACTAAATATTTGTTGCATGTGTTTTAACTCTGTTTTCTATGGCTGTTTTAATATTGCACATATGGTTTTTGCCATCCAAACTGAATGCATCTTTTCTAAATATTTAGCTCGTGTTTTTTAAAAATGAGGCTATTTCCTCCCATTATGGAGAAGGAACACAACTTGCAGAATTCCATTTGGAGATGAGAATTTTTCATTACAGCTTATTTTGGCTGGCTCTCTAAAGAGTTTCATGAACTGTTGTATAGTATGTTTTTCATTTGCTATTATGCAAAACATCCTGCTTTCAGAGAATTAAGCAAAAGAGCATTGGTCTAACTGTTAGACAAGGAGGCTTCTATCTGATTATTCCTCTTTTTTATATCAAACTTTAAATGTAATAAAGTGAAAAAAAGACAACCTTTAAAACTGGTTTATGAAAAAACAGTAATTGTGTATGTGTATACTCAAATCCAATGGACACATATAAGTGTGAATATATAAACAAAAATCTGTATATTAAATGTATAAAAGTATATTTTGTGTATGTACAAGGGGTCTGCCATCACATAACTTGTTTGATCAGGGCCTTAGCTAATGGTACAATACTTATGTAAATCACATTGGCTAGGCCAAGCCTGGTGAATTCTCTTTCTCTCTCACACACACACACACACATACACTCTCTCTCTCTCTCTCATGTCAGAAATTCTTAAGCATGTACAGTCTTGCCCATACATTTTTAAGTCAGTGGGGTGCCACACAGAACAGCTTAAGGGTTAGAGTATAAGTTATACATACAGCATATATCCTTCAGTAAGTTTCCAGTGTTACACAGAAGTTGCTATAATAGACTCTTCTGATATAAACAGTGTGAACTTATATTTTATGTTGTACTATATATATATATATATATAAATAAATGAAAATGATTTGGAAAATATATACGCTTCCCTGTATGAAAAGGGACGGTAATAATGTTCATGGAATATTGGGTTGTATTTATCTTTAGTTGATGTATTTTCTTTTACTAAAAAATAGTCATTCTCAGTTCATTAAAAAGGGGAATGTACATTTACATTTAGACTTGGTTTCGAATTATGAGAAATCCTAACTTCTGACATTAATGCTATAAGAAGCTATTATGTAGCTTTGCAAATTGAAAGGACTGTTCTTAAAGTAGTAAAAGTTTGTGAAATATCATTTTATTGGAAAAGTGTGTATATTCATAAAACCTTTTCATCTTTACTGTTCTATTAGGGAAAGATTAAAGATTATGTCCAGGTTATTACTTCAGTAAACAAATACAAAATCTTTTACTTTGCAGCATTTGCTGTCATTATTCCTGCTGCTGAACTCAAGCATGAGTCATCATTAGGCTCTTTTGAAAGTAACCCCAGAATAATCCATATCTATAGAACAATAAGGTATAAATTTGTAATTCTCTTTATGAGAACAGTATGATTTATATTGGGTTTAGCAGAACAGTTACTATACAATATGATTGTAGTTTAAATCAGGTTAGGTTTTATTATATCTTTAAACCTACAAAGTTGTGTACATGACTTTTTTTCATTCACCCAAACCATATTCAAATTATGGGATTTATTCATAGCTCATAACATTCATGTTGTACATTAAAGACCCAATTCTTGTTTCTTTATTCATGTGAGTAGTACCATTGAGTAAGGCAAGTATAAATATGTTTCTGTATTCATATGGAAAAATTGATCCATGGGGTGAATCTATTGGCAGATCTATGTTGCCTTCACATCACTGTGTGCACAGTCACAGCAGAGGTTCTTATTTCAAATCCTTCTCTACTTCACAATTAAATCTAAATTTGTGTGGATCTGGCTGTTGGACAGGCTTCAAGAACTGCACTCCGTGCATGTGATCAGAGTTCAAATAGCAAAGTCCATCTTTGTGTCTAGAGTTCAAGATGTTTTGATTCAAGATACCTTGGTTCTTTGTTGCCAGACACTGAAAGGGTTTCTTATGTCCCTCCTGTTTTGCTGGACAACACAGAGTATCATCATGGGACAAATCTATACTAAAGTATAGATTTGTGTGCATGTATGTTTAACAATAAACACTATGTGGCCCTATCAAACAGTAGTTTGGCTTTTTAGTTCTGATTATCAATACCTTGCAAAGGCTGTCACACTGAACAGCACAAGGAGAAGACTATAAGAGAATGTGGAAAATCTGCTTAATTTTAATGTATTTATTTAGTATACAAAGTTAACATAAAGATTGATTTAAGCTCCAATCTCAGTTCCTTAGATATACAGTACATCTTTAATAAATATTGTTGTTAGAGATTCCTTATACAGTTTTCATTCCCTCCTCTGCTTTTTAACAGAATAAATATAACTTGCAAAACAAAGTCTCAACAAGGTAGGGAAAAATCATTATAAATTGATAATCTTGTAGGAATATTATTCCGTGCAGTTTCTACTATATTTAATAAATTATACCAACTATACCCTTCATGCTTACATAATCCTGACAGAAACTGAACCTTACCGAATAAAATAACATCCTACTGGCAATGTAATGTAAAATCATTGTAAGATGATTAATGAAATATATAAATAACCTTCTGTATACAGAAACAATATATACTCTACTAGTTATATATAAATAACCAGAAAATTAAGGCAATTGTAACAGAGGTAGATCCTTTTTTCCCCAACTAGGTTGTAGACAAATTAGGAAAGAATGCTACACATTCCATGAGCATGTTCCATACCTTGCCTGGCTTTCCTGTCCTGATTCAATGCCATGTCGAGTGTCACCACACTAAATGGTGTGCTGTGAATATGGCTATGTATCTTGCTTGTGGAGTTTGTCAGGTAGAGATGGGGAAATTCCATAAACTTGAACTGTGGAAAAAATAACTGTTACATGGAACTCATATTTGACAGTGTTGCCAGTACTGACAATTGGCATGGCAACACGGTGATTATGCATATTTACTACCACCCTGCTGCTCAGCCTCTGGAACTAGGAATGCATATCAAATCACGGCCCACGTGATCCAACCCTGCCACCTGTCACCTTCACCCTCTGGAGGGAGGAACAACAACCCTGATGTGACTCATCTCTTGTGTGAAATGGAAACAAAATTTATTTTAATTGCATGCATTCAAACTTATATGTCACAGATATTCTCTGGGTCTATGTAGAAGGCATTTATTCAACAGCTGACCCACACGTGAGTGTGTGTGTACACACACACACACATTTTTGCTACGTTTGTAACAGTAAAATACTTTATCTGGCTTGCCAGTAGCCCAAGATGTCACTGGTGCCAAACCAGTAAATTTTTAGGATGAAATGTTGCTTTTCCTTGTCATATAATGAATCCTTGATCATAGTAGTACACAGTACACACTTTGTGCTGCCACCTAGAGCTTTATAGCACTGGCCTGGTCTTGCTGGAAAGGCATTATGATTTAAAAATAAAATTAATGAAATTGAAATTGATATGACATTACTTGACAATCATGCTAATAAAGGCTTGGGAAATTTACTTGATGATTTAGTATTGTAATTCTTGTCCAAGTTTTGATCATCTTACACAATTTGGCTTGTTGCCCTGACTACATCACGCACACCCTTTAAGTCCTTCCCTTGACTCCCACTCTTCCATCTCAAACAAAAATTTCTTGTCCTTGGTTTCAAAGCTCATCACAATTTAGTTCCACCCTACCTATCCAACCTGTTACCTTTTTGTCAGGTCAGTTCCTACCTATGATGCCAGGGTTGATTGTCTGTTTCTCAAATAAGCACTTTCATGGTTCCCTCCATATTGAGTGGGGAAAGCTCCTAGTCAAAGTCCATAAAGCCAACTCCTAAACTTTTCTTAAGTCCCTCTTCAAAACTCACTTTTGCTATAATACAGAAAGAAACTGCAATCTGATATTGGCTAGGTAGGTTGTGAATTGTGTAGCGGATCTAAAGGTTCCACCTCAATTGATGAGCCATGTGGTATCAATATTATGCCACATGATGATGGAATTTTTTATTTTTCTGTTTGCTATTAAAAATGCGCTTGAGAACTTATTAGAGTTTGATTTAAAGATATTTACTTTGTATATTTTGATATGATGTTGGCAATTTGTTTTTCAATGGCTATAAAGCTTTATTTTTTAAAATCGTAATGTCAAATGATTATTGTCCGAGCCCCTCCCATAATTTCCCACAACTATGAAAATTTAAATACATTTATTTTAAAAACTGCTTTGGGGATGAATGAGTGTAAAGGAGACTGTTGTTTGTAGGACCTTAGCCTCATTTGTTACAGAAGTTGGGAAGAGAATGAATCAGTTGTAGAGAATGAATCAGGGAGAGAAAGGATGGTTTTATGGTTAAATCAATTGAATGCTGCCTTGGAGAACTGGATTCTATCCCTATCTCTGCCACAAAGTTCCCATATGATACTAAGCAAGTCACTTAAACCAAACTTTTCAGAGTATGAAGGATAATTTTCCTGGATGCTTGATTTGATACCCTCGGTCTGATTTGCAGAAGTGCTGAGTACTCACAGTTGCAACTGAAGTCAGTGGGAGCTGTGCTTTGAACATACGAAGTGCTATATAATGCTAAGTACCCTGAAAAATCAGGTCCAAGGCATCTCAAATTGGGCATTCAAAATTAGTGGATACTTTTGACCATAATCTCTCAGTGGCTCAGCTCCACATCTGTAAAATGGGGACGATAACTCTGACAGGAGTGTTGGAAAAATAAATTATTGTTTGTGAAGCACTGAGGTAATATAGTGATGATCACCAAAGAAAAGCCCATGAGGAAATTAGTAATTGTCTTCAGAGCAGGGTTTGAATAGTGTGCAGTAAATAAGGCCTAAGGCCACATATTAAACAATGAGGATAAAACAAAATATTGAATAGCTGATCATTAAGTGAGCACCATCCATCCTGTGCACTGACTCAGGCAGGGATCACGTGGAAAAAATAGTCTGTGATCATGTAATTAAAGATTGTATCATAATGCATGTGCACAAGGGAGGAATTAAAGATGTGCAGCAACCTTGATTCTGGCATTTCCTAATTTTGGAGTGCTTGACTTCACAGTCCTTAATGTTAATTTAATGGGGTGGACGGGCAGGTAGGTGTACACAAACATGTTCTATATAAGAAAAACACGTTCTTTTTGATAACTGATAAGCCTGCAAACTCAGTCTGGGATCTCAAAGTCAAACTGGGTTCCTTTCTGTATTGCATATCACCATTAATTAATGAAGATTCTGGAATAGTTAACAATTTTGTTGAAGAGTTGCAAGCTGGAATGGAATCCAGCTCCCTCTGTCTTACTTGTTAGTTTAGGCTAATAGGAGCCAAAAGCAATACACTTTGGCCATTGAAGGAAGCAGGTATGATTAAATATTCATAGGGAACAGATTTGTTGTGTAAGGTGGCATCACTTTTACTAGCATGTGTGTATGATTAAATTGGGTTGTTGGGGTGCAGAAACCACCAATGCCTGCTGGACCCTCAACATATGTAATAAAGGGAGGAAGGAAGGAGTGCGGGTTGGAAGGAAGAGTTGGCTTGCTGAGGACTGAGGACAGGGACAATGTGGAAGACTTGGAAGGGGGGAAGGAAGCGGAAACTGGCTTAAAAGTTGGGGACACGGAGAAGAGTAAAAAACTTCCCTTTCCCACAGACATCCAACATGCACATTCTCTGTTGTTCACCCATTTTCTGAGAATTTTACATGGTCTCTCATTCAAATATTTATCCAGCCTGCTAAGCTTTTGTGACTTGAAGTAGCCAGTCTTTGATGGGATGACCTGTGAGAGCTATTTAGGGTTTTTTGTGGATTTAAACCATTCTTGGTACAAGAGAGATCCCACTGTTTATTTAGAATCCCTTTATCTTGAAAATATGTGAATCCTTTTTCCTTTGTTTTTTTTTAAATTAAGACGCAGTTTTCTAGTCAATATTGTACTACTTATAATACATACATTGTAAATGTCAGAAGTCTTAATAAATAGAACATAGAACCTGATTTTTGCCTTACTCATTATCCCTACTTAAAACAATAGGTTTTTGTTAAGACTTCTTATTCCCAGAAACATTTGCACAATTTCTTTCAGGTGGAATATCTAAACTTGTTGCTTCCCCTTCTAAAAAACAGCTTTTGGTGTAATTATATCCATCAGTAATGATGGTCCGTAAGGATACTATAAAGATCATATTGTTATGTTTATAAAAAGCACACGGGATCTTTTCAGGGGGAAAGGCAATATGCCGCGTTTATTGAAAATATAACAGTTAGCATATGCATTCAGTCACACACACACACACGTCCTGCAGATGGTCTTAATAGTTACCAGTCTGTCGTAGCTCAGTCAATCTGATGGCCAGTTAGACTGGGCACGAGTGAGGAGCTAGGTTCTGTCGGTCGCGATCTGATGCTCCAAGGCTTTGCAGGACTGAACCCAGAGTTTCATGGCAAAATACCCCATCTTCATAGTTGTAAATTCCTATTTGAGTCCATGAATTTTGCACTGTCATTCTGTAATCATTAGTCCTTAAGTGGTATTAATCTTGGGATTTTCTGCTGTTATCATTTGATGGTTATTGTCGGGCTTCCCATCGTTATCTCCTATTTGTTGTCTCGCCTTCAGGGGTGCCTGCCTCACCTCTAAGGTTGTCAATGCTGCTAACATGTTTAGCATCGGATACAATGGATGTTTTCTGATTGTCTCCTGGTGTTTCCAAGTCTCTCACTTTTTCTCGACCATCTGGACATTTGTGATGGGCTTTTCACTTATTTTTAACTATGCACACATTCCTCACTCACACCAAACAATTTTACAAAGACTTTCAGACAGGATAACATTTTGGAAAGGATTATATGGTTACTAAAGGGATTACAAAAGAACCTCACACAACTTAGTTTGCCATTCATACAAGAAGCAAGACCTTATAGCAAATACTGTAATGAAATCTTATCCTAAAACAAAAGGTGACCATAATCAGCCATAAGGACTATTCTGGTCTGTTCCTGCCTTGAAATCAAAAAGGGTGGCTGGCAGGGCATATTAAATCATAATTATAAAATACATCAATACATACTACATTCTAAATCAAAACATTTATTAAAATAGGATTTTCCTACTACAATATGCCTATGTCAAGCTGTTGTTTTATGGAAAGAAGTAACCTATGAGGAAGTAATTTCACTGACTTGACAGACTCTCACAAATACACACAGAATCAAGGAACTCGTGCTATAACGCAAGAAGGAAATGAATCCTAACTGGAAATATAGATCTTCCACTTCATTTTCCCTAACGAACTGCTAGTGAATCATGACATTTCTAGATGCAGGAGGGGGAAAATAGCACTATGTTGTGTCTGCCAACTGTGTGGCAGAGACAGCCAGTAAACAAAGTTTTTAGATGTTATCACAGTTACAGTATACCTTTTTTCTAACTAACTACACAGTATTTTCTATATGATTTTTTAAACTGCTGTGATGTTCCTGGTAAACTCCATGTGCTGTAGCTTTCTATCATTTTGGTTTGTGCTTAGTTAAGCCACGAAAAGCAAAGAGGAAACAGAGGCGCTTCAGGGGAGTCAGGCAAATAAAGGTTAATTACTGGCTGGCGATTCCTTCTCACATGACCATAAAAAAATATTTGGCTTTTGGGCTGTGCTTGAAACCTAACAGCCTGTCACGGTACTTGTAGTAAGATGTAACCTATTTATTTATAGAATTAGCCAGTCAAAATAGAACACTCTGAACTTCATTCAAGACAAGCAGTTGCTTAGGATGTGTGTAAACACGTACTTTCTGAAGAAGAAGCACTTTACTCAGAAGCACACAAAGTAGAGTCCTGGGCTGTTTTTCTTTTAAAACACAAAGAATTGAAAATCTTTGTCTGGATTAACTAGTTTGGTGTAGATTTTTTTTTTTAAGTCTGAAATGTCGGAAGGTGAGGACTTTGGACAAGGTAAAAGGTACTGTAATTTACTTTTATAGCTTTTTCATATAGAATTATATATTTTGAAGTAGCATAAGAATAAGAGCCTGGAACTCCTGAATTCTGATCCCAACTCTAACTCAAACCTACTCTGTGATTATAGCAAGTCACTTCATCTGTCTGTTTCCCATCTTTGAAATGGACCTAAAGATACTTAGCTCACAGCTGTGTTGGGAATTAGTTAATGTTTTTAGAGAGATTTTGTGTCATAGAATGCTATATGCTAGTGTATTTTTTAAGGGAAAAAAAGTGAATGTCACAAAATAATTTAAGATGTCTAATAAATCACTCCTCTCAGCCATAATCCTGACAACAGCATAAGCCTCAAAATGTCAGAGACACAAATAACTTTTGTGGAGCCTGTTATTGACAGATCCATAATTCATAGTGCTAGATAGGGCACTGTGTTCCTGTGAGGCATGCCTGTGGAATACTTTCTTTCTATGATCTGCTCTGTTTGTTTAAATTAGATTGTAAAATCATAGAAGAGGGACTGAGAAAGAGGTGCTGATCTAAAATTTAGTTTTAGAAACAACTAGTTTGTTACATTTTCATCAATGTAATGCAGCATGTTACAGTGGAAATAAATGTAATGACTTAAATTTAGCTACATATATATGTTAAATGCAGATATTATTAATATTCCCATTAAAATGTGTTTAAAGTGAAGTATGAAGTTAAACAAATATTCAGTGTATCCCAGGAAAAAGTGAGTTGGATTCCTTAAAGGGAATAGAAAAATATGAATAATAAATGGAATTGGTTTTAACATTGTGTGGTCTGCCAAAACATGTTGAAACCAGTAACCCTTTAGGAAGTAACATCTTGGCTGTCTGTAGAGAAATGCTTTTTTTCCGTCAGAGACAATAAGCTTGTATTTTACTTTTGTGTGTAAATCAGGCTGCAGCAAAGTTTCTGCTCTGGTGCGGGGGGGGGGGGGGGGGGCGGGCGCGAAGTGTTGTTTTTTGAAAGCCAAACAATCTCTCCATTTTGAGATTATTTTAAGTATCATGATATTAGTGAAAAATATTGGCTCCAAAGTATGACCAAAGGAACAGTTTGAGACTCCACAAATTATTCAATGCCCTATGTCAATCAAAACTTTTAAAAACACATGAAGATGGCAGAAATTTGCTTGAAGACTTCCAGTTTTTCAAAAACAATTTTGTGCAGCCAGGGCACGTTTTAAGGAATTGTAAGAGCCAGAACTCTAGATTCACATAGGACTTGAATTTATCATTCCAACTGATGCATCTGGATGAAAACACAGTAGTTATTTTTTCCAAGATTTATGGAAAAATATCTATATTATAAAATATCTATTTCTACTTGTCCAGTCGAGGACAATATCTTAGGACCTGATTCTGCAATTGGATGTGGCAAATTCCTCTCCCCATGTGGATCACTGGTGACATGATTGGGACTCTGTGCAAACACATAGGCTTGCCCACACACATCCGATTGCAGGATCTGGATTTCGGAAAATATCTGATGTAAAAGTATTGTAACTCAGTGTAACATGGTTATTTTTAAAGTGAAGTTGTAATTGGTTATTGATTGTCTTTATTTTAAAGTATTGATTTAGTTGCTTTTTATTAAAACACTTTAGCTGGTACTTTTATTAAAATTTGGTTATATTTACAATACAAGGAAGGAATAATATGGGTGACACAAGAAAACTTGGGGAAGAGGAGGGGTTTAAACAAAAGTGTAATTTTTTTCATTATATCACGTCAGTCTTATGAAGGGACTGTATCCTGCACTTCCAGGGGAATGGAACAAATTGATCAGAGAGATTATTTTCCATCTCTATTCTCTCAACACCAGTGAAAAATAATTGATTTAACTAGTTACTCTGAAACTTTTTGATTAATCTGATGTTTACCAATATGCAAAGAAAACTAGAAGGATATGGACAGCATGTGGAGTTCAGAATTTGTTGTAAGGAGGCCTTGGCTATTAGATATGAGATAATGCTCTAAAAATTAATGTTTAACCTGTTGCAGTTTTGTAAACTGATGCTTTAGTTAGCAAATATTTCAGAAGAGAGAACTTGAAACAAACATATTAATAGGGCCCACTCCTTCCATAATGAATTTCTGGAACACACCTCTTGAATTCATTGGCCCAGATCCTGGTTCCCACCCTTTGTGCCTCTCCAGTGGAACAAAAGGGTTGGAAATCCAGTGTAATCAGCAAACTGGGAATTACAGCTCTGTGCCAACTCCAACTTGCAGCCTCCAGCTATACCTCTAACATATCCCTCATGCTGCAGTGCAATATTTGTTTTCCCTTTTCTTTCCCTTGAACTGTACTCAGTAACGTGAATTTCCCAGTTGTTTTCTGCTTTATAAATTCTCAGATTGGGAACTGTTTTTATATTTAAAAAAAGACTCAGGTGTTTATAGAAGTTGTGGGGAGGAAGGGGACAAAAAGGAGTTTTTCTGGTTTCATTTGCCTTTTTGTCTTGGCAAAAAGGGCATCATTTTAACCAGTGGATTTTTCTGGGCATTTAGCCTGATCTGAATAAATTTTAGATCAACATTTGAAAATAACTACTGAGCATGCACAGGGGAAAACACATATTTTAGTTCTATCCCATGGTTATAATAGTTGTACTGTATTTTATGTATAGTTTTCCTACAGTCTGTATCTCTCAGTGCTTTTGAGTGTTAAATACAGTTAGTTTAGAATTTCCTCTGCTGTTTGGGGAAAAATGTGATTTTGAGGCAGCTAGACTTGATGACTTCTCGAGGTCCCTTCCAGCCCTACATTTTTATGATTCTATGAAATATACTATAATTGCTCACTGCTCAAGAAATGTAAACACAGTTGTGAGTGCTTCAAAAAGTATTTGAAATATAACTGCCCATATCACTGAAAGCCTCAATTATACCAAAAATAGGGATATGTTTATTATTGAGCGGTAATGTGGTCCGGTGGCTAGGTTGTGAGTCAGGAGACTTGGATTACATTTCTGGCTCTGCCACTGAATTTTTGTGTGACATGGGCAAATTACTTGATCTCTCTATGACTTGGTTTCCCCTCTCCCTCACTACCTGTCTTGTTTATTCAGACTATAAGCTTTTTAGGGCATGGACTGTCTCCTACTATGTGTTTGCTCAATACATAGAACAACAGGATTCCAATCTCAGTTGAGCCCTCTAAGTGTTATTTACTATAAATAATTACTCAAAACATGGCATTTTGCATTAATAGAATAATAGATGTTCCCCTGTGTTTGATAGTAAGTAATAAAGTGTAATGTGTTTATTCTTTTGGAGATTTAATTCAATGCTCAGATTTCAATATTTGAATAAGTGGTTGCTCATTTTCAGTAATTTCATCAAATGCTTGGAGTCATATTCATTTGATGACATGTCCAAGTGCATGGTCACTTGACCATATCACTAAATGTTTACAAGGCAGAATGACAGGTTTGATTATATGGCTGTAACATATGATGATGATAATATTGTTATGGCAAAAGTTGCTAATGGCTTGCACATTAAGGGGCATTGATGTATAAAATTCCTCATACAAAGAGCTGAAAAAGCCATGCAATAACTAAAGATAGATGCCCCGCTCACCTTTCAAAATCATGTGAGCTTGGTGAGCAGCCTTCAACTAGGGATCTCCCAGGTGAAAAGTGGAAAACTCGTATTGAGTTTGTGAACCAGTGAAACATTAGGGAGGCCTGGGGGAGGGGAGAAAAAGCTGCTTCTGGGGATGAGATAGAGTAGGGTGACCATATAGCAAGTGTGAAAAATCGAGACAGAGGGTGGGGGGTAATAGGATCCTATATAAGAAAAAGCCCCAAATATCGGGACTGTCCCTATAAAATCGGGACATCTGTTCACCCTAAGGTAGAGGTATCTGATGTTAGGGTTCTGCAAAAAGGGAGTTGCCTTTGTTGCTGTTTGTTACCACTCTTGTTCAAAGAAGCACAACTTCTATACATTTTGCAAACAAACACATACTAAAAAAAACCTGTGTCACAAATTTCTGCTCCAAATGGGAAATTCCCCTTTAAGGCCACAAATTCTACTACTGCTTGGCAAAAGGGCAAAAATAAAATACAGTACAGCAAGTATCATATGATATTGTGGATGTATAAAAATCAAGTTTCTAATGGTGTTTATATGTTAACACTGAAATGTTTATGTTGTGATTTGGCAGAATCAGGATGTCAGATGAATAACATTTGGCTATAGTGTCATATTACACATTATTTTTAAAATTACCTCAATATTAGGAGCCTTGTATTGTTGATCATCCTCCTCCTTGGCAATCCTGGACTAGAGGATTGACTATATCTATAAGAGATACTGGAGGCATTTGGAACCAGTGTTCTAAAGCAATCTTTTATGTAAGGGCTGGCTCATCAAAATTTGCTCCAAAAAGTAGGTCTGTGTTTGCAGACATATGGGATGGTAGTTGAAACGCTCAAAACATTTAAACTGGAATTTATGTAGCTCATCTATCAGTAAGTCTCAACAAATGTCATACAGATTAGAGCAAGCTACGTGTGTTGAGGAACTAGGGGATAGGATTCTCTCCAAGAAATTTTAAATTACAGTTTAATTATCAGTTTTGAGAAAGACATCAGAGGAAAGTCAAAATATCCCCAAATCAAGTCATGGAATTGTAGAAAGTCATATCTCACAACAATCACGAATTGAGGAGGTAAGTGCCTTCTCTTCAGAAGAGGCTCTAGACAGAGAACTATGACTTCTAGGAGTAGCCACAGGCCAAGATGAGGTTTTCCTGAGTATTGTAAAACAACTTGAAAGAATAACATTAACAGTATGATCATCTGCTTTAGAAAGATTTGACTCTCAACTAGCAATACCAGGCAAGTTCTTCATTTTACGGGAGTAGTAGTTTTCAGGAGCTTTCCTGAGACATGATATTCCCTTACCAATTTTAGAGAGGAAAATAAGCGCAACAAATACCAGCGTTAATGAGTAAGCCAGGGAGCATATTGGTACATGGATCAAACATGAATATATGTTTGGTTGAAACAGACAAGGTACAGAGTCATATGTACTATGCCATCAGATCTGCAGTACAATCCCCTGAAAAACACATCCAGGATCATCAAATGCTAATCATGTAATAAAATACTACAGTCATCTCCTGGGAACCATGAAGAAAAGCAAAAGAAACTTCTCTAACCAATAAAGCCATGTTGTTTTCAGTAACAAATGGATATGCAGTCCACAAGTGATGCAGACACTAGAGTGTCTGAATGAGTGTGTGGATTGCTTACGCTGACAAATTGTTCATCAGCAAGTGGAACCCACATTCAGAATCTTCCAGTGGATAACCAGAAGCTTTGGATACCCAAAAATACAGGACTCAGGGTCTTCAGCTACCAGAAAAAATAGACTTTCGCTTATATGATGTCCCAGATTAGGTCAACTAAGGTATACGTATTCTCTGATGCCCAGGAAAGATTCACAAGCTAAAGAAGGAAAGGAAATTTGTATTATTACTTATACCAAATAGACACTCGCTTGGTATCTACACCTAATGAAGATGTTCATACAGAGTTTAATTTAGCAGCAGTACACAGACTTATTGAACTGAGGACCAGTACTATATCCAATTATGAAATGTCTAAATTAAATAGCATGGCTATTGAAAGGAAAAGACTTATAGGTCAGGACTGTGCAGAGCTATTTATTTTACTAATAAATAGGGCTGTCAAGCGATTAAAAAAATGTCCCCTGAAAGTGAGAACAGGCATTCACATGGCACTGTTGTAGCCGGTATTGCAAGATATTTACATGCCAGATGCGCTAAAGCAGGGATCTCAAACTCAAATTACCACGAGGGCCACATGAGAACTAGTAAATTGGCTCGAGGGCCGCATCACTGAAACCTTTTCATACAATGATACAAAAGTATAGTCAAAA
The DNA here is from genome assembly GCA_033296515.1 of Macrochelys suwanniensis. Classification (NCBI taxonomy): domain Eukaryota; kingdom Metazoa; phylum Chordata; order Testudines; family Chelydridae; genus Macrochelys; species Macrochelys suwanniensis. Next base: position 130,662,783 of record CM065776.1, on the reverse strand, counting down.
CTGAAAAAAATGAAGAGTAATATAGTATTCTATTAAAAATCAATGTATTAACTTTTTTAAAACTATAATGCAAAGAGGGGTTTTAATAAAATATAAACACTCAGTAATGTTTGGAGCTTGGCTGCCAGTGGAGTCGGCACCTATGGTGGGCCGCAGGAAATAACTCCGCGGGCTGCATGTGGCCCGCGGGCCGCGTGTTTGAGACCTCTGCGCTAAAGATTCATATGTCCCTTTATGCTTCAACCACCATTCCAAAGGACATGCGTCCATGCTGATGATGGGTTCTGCTCGATAACAATCCATAGCAGTGCAGACCAACATATGTTCATTTTCATCATCTGAGTCAGATGCCGCCAGCAGAAGGTTGATTTTCTTTTTTGGTGGTTCGGGTTCTGTAGTTTCTGCATCAGTGTATTGCTCTTTTAAGACTTCTGAAAGCAGGCTCCACACCACGTCCTGATCAGATTTTGGAAGGCACTTCAGATTCTTAAATCTTGGGTCAAGTGCTGTAGCTATCTTTAGAAATCTCACATTGGTACCTTCTTTGCATTTTGTAAAATCTGCAGTAAAAGTGTTCTTCAAATGAACAATGTTCTGGGTCATCATCTGAGACTGCTATAACATGAAATATATGGCAGAATGCGGGTAAAACACAGAGCAGGAGACATACAATTCTCCCCCAAGGAGTTCAGTCACAAATTTAATTAATGCATTATTTTTTTAACTAGCATCATCAGCATGGAAGCATGTCCTCTGGAATGGTGGCCAAAGCATGAAGGGGCATATGAATGTTTAGCGTATCTGGCATGTAAATACCTTGCAATGCCGGCTACAAAAGTGCCATGTGAACGTCTGTTCTCACTTTCAGGTGACATTGTAAATAAGAAGCAGGCAGCATTATCTCCTGTAAATGTAAACAAACTTGTTTCTCTTAGCGATTGGCTGAACAAGAAGTAGGACTGAGTGGACTAGTAGGCTCTAAAGTTTGACATTGTTTTGTTTTTGAGTGCAGTTATGTAACAAAAAAATCTACATTTGTAAATTTCACTTTCAGGATAGAGATTGCACTTGTATGAGGGGAATTGAAAAATACTATTTCTTTCGTTTAGCATTTTTGCAGTGCAAGTAAGCGTACTGTACATTTTGTATTCTGTGTTGTAATTTAAATCAATATTTGAAAATGTAGAAAAACATCCAAAATATTTAATCTATTGTTTAACAGTGCGATTAAAACTGTGATTAATCTCGATTAACTTTTTAATCGCAATTAATTTTTTTTAGTTAATCACGTGAGTTAACTGCGATTAATTGACAGCCCTACTTATAATTTATTTCTTTCTGGCAGCACATCCATAAGTACTGTGGTGGCTCCTTACCAAAACAAAAGAACGCTAGAAAAAGCACTCTTCAACTCTTTATCATAAAAAAAAAACTGCTTTGATGAAAGCATGTGTAAGAATTTGCTTAAAATACTAACATTGGTCCACAACAGAGAAGTTTCAAAACAAAAAGATGCTATTCCTAAAATATTGTTTTCTTTTCCCCTAGGGTGGGCTAGTTTTAATGGTTGTAAGCATTAGTATATTCAGAGTTCAGATAGCACCACTTAATAAAGTACTGAGCTCTACAGATCACAGTTATCAAATGTTCCACATATCTCATTACCTATGGGGAGTAAACATCATTGGCACCGCTGCTGATCAAAATGTGTCCTACTTCTGACCTGAATTTAATAGGAAAAATTGTTACTGAGTACATTTCAGTTTTATGCATTCATTATCTTTATTAACCATTAAAACTGGTTTCCTGAGTGTAACTACATCTGCCAAAAGAGACTGAGATAGGAGCCTGATCCTTTACTGCTAAGATAAGTGTTGTTTTTTTTAATTAACCTGAGCATACACTCAACACAAATTACCATTGATTGTATGTAATAATTTTGCCTTCATTTTTCCAAAACTTTTTCAAGCCAAGGACAAAAGTTGATCCAAACTGTTAGAAAAGTTACGAAACACTGTCATTGTTAACAGAATTCATCCATGCAGAGCCTTTACATCTTTGACAGTAGTGATATGCTTGGACTGAGGAGAGGTGTAATTAATTAGAGGGAGCTTGGATTTGGAAATGTTACTGGCCACTAAAAGAAAAGAGCAAGTTTCATTAACTTCAATGTAAAAAGAAAATTCCTGTCACCTAGAGGGACACTGAGAGGAAAGGTGCTGCCAGAGCATTAGTGTTAAAAAAAAATATGGATAATATAGTGATCATAATTTCCTCAGGTGCTGCTTTTGACAGGTGCAGTAAAGGAGAACTCGTACATGGATGCACAATAGTGGGACTGATTAGGAGGAGAGACTATAAAGATTGCTTTAGAAAACTTAAACTGTTTATAGTGAGTAAATTAATAACCATGAGTTTTGGTCAAAGAATGTTAACAGTTCACGTGGGTGAGGGCAGAGTATATTTCTAGCTGGTGACTATATGCCTTGTTCCTTGCTAACTAATCAATTCTGTGAAGCTGTTCAAAGAAAATAGATGTTTGTCTCATCTCCCACTGATTGATTTATGCCACAAATCCAAATTTATGCCCTTTGCTTTGTCATAGTCAGCAGACACAAATTACTCTCAATATCTTAATATACCTAATTATTGCATTGGGAGCTCCAAGTAGCATAGGAGAAAATACTTAGACTACATAATCAGCCTTCTAAACTGGACAGATACATCACTAAGAATGTGCAGTCTGAGTTAAGTGGTGTTTAACACTAGATGTTTCTATTTAACACTAAATGATTCCTATATACCACATGCAATGCTGTTCACAAATCTGTAATACTTATGATAGAAGTTTCAGAAATGTTTGCCAGTGAGAGTTGTTAACATTAATTAAAAAAATTAATTATAACCCGTAATTCTAGAAATATACATTACAATCAATGTGTTTTTCAAAATAATTTATTTTATTTTTATTTTACCTATTGAAATTTAAACTTGGGGGGGGGGGGACTGGAAGCCATTTTTGTTATCTGTAATTGAATAACATGTAAAACTGATTTTCATGTAACGTCAAACTTGTCTGCATCTGTAAACTTTTGGTGTTAAGAAATTGCAGATGTAATATTTTAAATATCTAGTTTTGTTTATGCAAAGGGGGCTTTGAAGGAGTGCACTTTCTAGGATCTCTTCTACTTATATATAACTTTGCAAACTTGTTTTCATTTGTTCAAATTTTGTAACTATTGCTAATAGCCCAGAAAGAAATGTTCTTAGGCGTCTAAGTTGCTTAGTTGTAACATTTATCAAACTCTGTAAAGTTCCTAACTGATAAAATTCTAAGTAACAACTAGAAAGTCACTTCTCTGTTTAGTTCTGCATTTTGACTTTTTGTAAAGACTGCAATAATAGATATATTAGTTGTTTTGATTTATAGATCTGTAGGAATGTAACTTTCAACCCTAATGACTTGAGTTATTAATAGGTCCTAAATGGCATCTTCTAGTCCACAAAGCCTGCAGAGACTGAAGGCAGATGTGATTATGGTTGTTGAAAAATTAGGGAAGTTTGAAGCTGTTTAATTACTAACTCTTTGTTTGTGTTTATAATCCTCCAGTTGCCACATCATGTTCTGCTTTGTCATGGCTGTAATTTTGAGTGGGGTGTGTATGTGTACATATATATAATGTGTACACATGATTAAAAACATTCCTGCACAACTTGTAGAGATTTTTAAATCAGTAACATGAGATCAGCTGACCTTTCTGAGAAGAACTTGATGGGTCTTTGCTTGAGCAGATGTCTACATACAAACTGAGAGCATGAGACCATTAGTCATTTCCAGAGAATGCGAAGCTACTAAATCTCCTGGCCAGAGTTTGTGACCGTGATGGGTTGAAGCATCTATTTTTACAGCTATGTGATAGCTTGTGCATTTGCTTGTCACAATTTTAGAAATGATGCAGCAGTTTGCCAGAAGGATGCGGAGAAGAAAAAAATAGTCAGCAGTTAAAAACAATGGTTTGGTTTATTTTTGTTAGTTTTAGACACCTGGTAGCATACACAAAAAAGGTAACACTTCTATAAAGATACTTACGTGAAAGGAGGAGCATTCTTGTACAGCAGTGGTCCCCAATGCAGTGCCTGCGGGTGCCATGGTGCCCGCCGGGGCATTTATGGGCGCCCGCCCACCAACTAGTGCCCAGAAGGGGAGAGAAGCTGCTGCCCCGGCCTGCCGGGGACAGAGAACTCCGGGGCTGCGGGCGCCGGTGCTCTCTGTCCCCGGAAGGCCGGGGCAGCGCGGAGAGAAGCCGCAGCCCCGTGCCTGCCGGGGACAGAGATCACCGGCGCCCGCAGCCTGCAGCCTGGGATTTGTCAGTCTCTGGCAGGTGCGGGGCCGTGCGTCAGCGCGGAGAGAAGCCACAGCCCCGCGCCTGCCGGGGACAGAGAACTCTGGGGCTGCAGGCGCCGGTGTTCTCTGTCCCCAGCAGGCGCGGGGCCGCGCAGGGCCGGCGCACCCACTAGGAGACCCTAGGCGGTCGCCATGGGTGCCAAGATTTGGGGGGCGGTGGGCGGCTGCCCGCTGCCTCCCCACTCAGCGGTTGAGCGGAGAGACAAGAGGCAGCTCGCAGCAAGCCGCCCCTTGTCTCCCCGCTCAGCTGCTGAGCGGGGAGACAAGGGGCAGCCGGGGCAAAGCTGCCCCTTGTCTCTCCGCTCAGCAGCTGAATCTGGTGTGCAACAGTGTTCAGTGTTGAGCTATGATGGGACTGTGGATGTTGGTAGTTGTATGAAGAGTTGTTGGTAGAAATGGAAGGAGTTGACAGGAATTCTCTGCGATAAGACTATGTCAAGTAAACTAAAGAAGAACGTGTATAAGACCTTGATTAGGCCAGCCATAATGTGTAGGTAGGAATGCTGGCCATCGAGGAAGAGAGAACAACTGCTACTTCACATTGCCAAAATGAGGATGCTCTGGTGAATGCTGGGTAAGACAAGAGCTAATTGGCTATGAAGTGAAACAGTACAAGCCATGATGCAGGTGGCCCCCATCACTGAAAAGCTGAGGGAGTATTGACTGAGATGGTTGTGTTATGTGAGACGAGATGCAGGGCATTGTGGTCAGAAGGCACTTGATCTAGTAGTTACAGGACTAAATCTCAAGGAAGACCCAGAAAAAGGTCGTCTAGGATGCTGCAGAAGAACATGAAGAAGGTTGGTGTTACCTGGAAAATTCACTCAAAGGGAATTCTTGGAGACAAAGAACAAGAGCCACTGACCCTGACTAACAGGACAAGATGAAGGCAAAGCAAAGAATAATAATTATTTTTTAAATGTTTTAGACCAAAAGATAAAGAAAACTGGGTGTTTCAAATATAATATAAGAAATTGTATTAATAAAATATAAGAAATATAATATCAATAAAATATAAGAAACAGTTGAAGTACTTTAGTGTTGCTATTCAAATTATCACTAAATTTCTGAGTTAACAAACCATCAAAATGAATTGATGTAGTTCAGGGGTTCTCAAAGTTCATTGCACTGTGACCCCCTTCTGTCAACAAAAATTAGTACACGACCATGTGGGGAGGAGGGGGCAAAGCCTGAGCCCCACCACCTTGGGCTGAATTCCTCAGGCTTTGGCCCCAGGTGGTGGGGGTCGGGCTTTGGCCCTAGACCCCAGCAAGTCTATCACCAGCCCTGGCAACCCACTTTGGAGTCCCAACCCACAGTTTGAGAACCACTGATATAGTTCGTATCTTTCTTACAGCTACTGTTCTGCTTGCGAACTCTAGAAGACAGCTTTGCATTGGTTTATATTTGGAAGGTTATCTTTGCAACTATAAGAACTAAAATGTTTTTAATTAAAGTTTTGCAGAAAACAAAGGAAAAAGTACAAATTCACTAAAACCATGCTGTAAGGTGTGATTTCACTGAGGGGTCATCCCACACACACACCTGAACAGTGTCTCATCAAGAGAGGATTGTAGCATAGTCATTGTAATAAATGTTGCACTTCATTATTTCTATGTTAATGCTTACAGAACCTCGGATGGAAAAATCTTTTGTATGTGTAAAGTGCTATCAACATTAAGTATGTGAAAGCCCATGCTGCGATGGTATAGGTATCATCCGTAACATGTAAAAAAGCCAAACTGAGAATTTAAAAATTGGATGGTAGCAGACTACGAAGCCCATGATGATTGACCCTAGTGATATTCTAAGCAAAAAGGTCTCACAACCATGTAGCTGTTTCCATCAATTCACACTGAGTGAATAAGCATTCTAGGCTTCAGAGTGACACATCGTGACAGACCTGGAATCTTACTCAAGACTCACAGCACCCCTGTGAGGAAGATGCATTATATTATCATGCCCTTTTTACAGATGGGCAAATTGAAGCACAAAGAGACTGCCCAAGATGACTTGCCAAGGTCACACTGCACATCAGATGCAGTTCCAAAATTATAATCCAAGAGTCCTGCCTTAACCACTGAGCCACACATGTCATCCAATGTTTTTATTGGTTTGATGTAAAACGTACATTGGATTTTACAAAGTCAAACATAAGGAGACAAGTAAGCTGAAAAGGTGAGACAGTACAATGAGTGTAGAAATAACATACAGCTAGACTTAGAAGTACTATATTTAGTTTGATTCTTGCTTGGATTTAAATATTAAGTAATGATGTTTATGTACAGAGCATGCCATCCTTTTTGTTACTCCTCAAGTCAGATGAATTGTCTGCAAAATAATCATTAACATTATGTAGGAGAGTTCTTCTAGTGGCATGCTGCATTCATGTCTGTTAGTTCCTGTTACTGTTTTCACTTATTTATTTTTTTTAACTGGTATCGTATTTTGGGGAAGGTGGAAATACCATGTAGTTTTTAAATGTTTGATTAGTCATTTAAGTAGCACATTTAGGTAGTGCTTTAAATACATAGATACATACAAATGCATCCCCTTCCTTAACCAGAGTCAATGCAAGTAACAATAATCCTGGGAATTGAGCCTGTACACCTGGGTGGAGCAACCTAAATGAGTTAAAACATTTGATTTTTTTAAATTGATTTAAATCAGGTCAAGACTTTGTAAAACTAATTTGAAAAACTGCTATTGCAATTTCAGATTAAAATGTATAATGCACTACATTATAAATGTCTGTTTTTAAATGCTACAACACAGAGGGTATGTTACATTTTACAAAACCACTGTAGTCAAACAACAAAATATTGAAAGGGCTCTGATGATGCAAACACTTAAGTAGGTACATAACTCAAATAATCTATTTGATTTCAGTGAGACTACACTCTGGTGTACAGAGATTACACTGGTCTACAATTTTTGAGAAGTCGTCTGCTTCAGAGATAAAATGTGCTATTTAGTATGTATTTTGATGTGCTGAATTCAAATATGACAATTAAAACAACTGATTGGCTACTGTTTCTAAGATATTTAAGTTTTTACATTTTATGTCTATGTATATTGTGTAGATAGTAGAGTTTTAACCATAAATTGTAAACCTAGGTCTTTTCATGTGTTTATGGTTGCTTTACATGATACTGAAGTATCAGAGGGGTAGCCGTGTTAGTCTGCATCTGTAGAAGCGACAAAGGGTCCTGTGGCACCTTATAGACTAACAGAGGTATTGAAGCATAAGCTTTCGTGGGTGAATACCCACTTCTTCAGATGCAAGCAGTGGAACATGATACTGTTTCACCTGTCCTGTTTATGTAACACTTTCAAAATCAGCAAAGGGGTTATATAAATAAAATTTATTATGAAACAAAAGGCAAAAAACTATTATGTACATAGTTTAGTCCTATTCAGTGTCTACTCGGTGCTTCTTGGCTTGTCTCTTGGATTCATTAAATGGAGCATCTCTTGTCAATGTCCAGCAATAGTCTGCAAGCATTGATGGGCTCCATTTGCCCTGAGAGCGTTTCTCCATTGTTGCAATGTCCTGGTGAAATCACTCGCCGTGCTCATCGCTCACTGCTCCGCAGTTCGGTGGAAAAAAATCTAGATGAGAGTGCAAAAAATGTATCTTTAGTGACATGTTGCAACCAAGGCTTTTGTACGCCTTGAGGAGGTTTTCCACCAACAACCTGTAGTTGTCTGCCTTGTTGTTTCCGAGAAAATTTATTGCCACTAACTGGAAGGCTTTCCATGCCACGCAGTGCATGGTCAAATGCATCATCTCGAAGAAGTTCACGAATCTGAGGACCAACAAAGACACCTTCCTTTATCTTAGCTTCACTTAACCTTGGACATTTTCCACGGAGGTACTTGAAAGCTGCTTGTGTTTTGTCAATGGCCTTGACAAAGTTCTTCATCAGACCCAGCTTGATGTGTAAGGGTGGTAACAAAATCTTCCTTGATTCAACAAGTGGTGGATGCTGAACACTTTTCCTCCCAGGCTCCAATGACTGTTGGAGTGGCCAATCTTTCTTGATGTAGTGGGAATCTCTTGCACGACTATCCCATTCGCAGAGAAAACAGCAGTACTTTGTGTATCCAGTCTGCAGACCAAGCAAGAGAGCAACAACCTTCAAATTGCCACAAAGCTGCCACTGATGTTGGTCATAGTTGATGCACCTCAAAAGTTGTTTCATGTTGTCATAGGTTTCCTTCATATGGACTGCATGACCAACTGGAATTGATGGCAAAACATTGCCATTATGCAGTAAAACAGCTTTAAGACTCGTCTTCGATGAATCAATGAACAGTCTCCACTCATCTGGATCGTGAACGATGTTGAGGGCTGCCATCACACCATCGATGTTGTTGCAGGCTACAAGATCACCTTCCATGAAGAAGAATGGGACAAGATCCTTTTGACGGTCACGGAACATGGAAACCCTAACATCACCTGCCAGGAGATTCCACTGCTGTAGTCTGGAGCTCAAAAGTTCTGCCTTCCTCTTGGGTAGTTCCAAATCCCTGACAAGGTCATTCAGTTCACCTTGTGTTATGAGGTGTGGTTCAGAGGAGGAGGATGGGAGAAAATGTGGGTCCTGTGACATTGATGGTTCAGGACCACAAGTTTCATCCTCTTCCTCTTCCTCGTCTGACTCAAGTGAGAGTGATTCTGGTGCATCAGGAACCGGCAGTCCTTCTCCATGGGGTACTGGGCGTATAGCTGATGGAATGTTTGGATAATGCACAGTCCACTTTTTCTTCTTTGACACACCTTTCCCAACTGGAGGCACCATGCAGAAGTCACAATTGCTGGTATGATCTGTTGGCTCTCTCCAAATCATTGGCACTGCAAAAGGCATAGATTTCCTTTTCCTGTTCAACCACTGGCGAAGATTTGTTGCACAAGTGTTGCAGCATATGTGTGGGGCCCACGTCTTGTCCTGATCTCCAATTTTGCAGCTAAAAGAAAGGTGATAGGCTTTCTTAACCATAGTGGTTATACTGCGCTTTTGTGATGCAAAAGTCACTTCACCACAAACATAAGAGAAGTTATCTGCACTGTTCACACAAGTACGAGGCATCTCTGCTTACTTTGGCTAAACAGAAATGTGTCCCTTTGCAAAATCAAACACTGACAAATAAGAGAGCACAACACTGTATGATTTCTAGAGCTGATATAGGGCAATTTGTTCAGCAGAGTGATGTAAGCTTCATTATGATTGCATCATCCATGACTTCTAGGAATAACATGATGCAATTCATCTCATGTATGACGCAATACCAGCTTCAGATTGCATCATTCATTGTTTTGCCTAAAAAGCAAGTACTGTCCAAACCCAGTCATAGATTTATTCATAGATCCAGTCAAAGATGTATTTTAGTCATTTCTGGTTTAAATTGAGATCCCTTCCCTTTATAACTCACTTATCCTCTGCCATTCCCAAGTCAAGGGTCATATATATACTGACCCAATAGCATGTCTTGAAAACTAGAGCCAATCAACAATTTTAAGCATCATTTTTGTTCTCAGTGACCCAGAATTAGTAAAGTTTGACTACATTTATTTCAGAAGCATTTTGGCTGTAGAGCAGTGGTTGGTGAAGAGAGAACAAAACAGTAAAGGAATGGGAGAAGGGGCAGAGAAGGAGAGTGGCGGAGAAGGAGAGTGACGTGGTTTCCATCTGCTAGGAATTACTCAAAGATTTCTAAAAATTCAGACCAAATATTTTCAAATTTGTCTGGGCTCTCCCTTCTCCAAAGTGTTGCCCATTGTTTAATTGCCAGGTAAGCCAAGTTGTTGTGCTAAGCTTCTATGCCTGGAGCCAATGTACTCTTCTATCTAATCACTGAGTCATTTGGCTACAAGCACTATTCTAGAGACCCAAGGTTTCCATGCATTGGCTATATCCCAAAACACAGTTCTGGGAAATAATTTTTAAGGAAGTATCCATTATCATGTAATCTTCCTGCCTGCTTCAAGCCAGAAGGATTGTATCTTGAATAAAGTGGGAGGAAAAGAGGTGAGACAAGAGAAAGCTAGAGAGGAAAAGTTTGCACTAATCAAGATGAGAGATTAATACAGTGTGGCTGTGGGTTTCAGCAGTGGTTAGTGAAGTAAGGGTGGATTTTGGTGGTGATAAAGAGGAAGAATTAACAGGAATTAGCAAAGAAAAACAAAACTGAATATGGTTGGGGAGGGAACAGGGGTCAACGTCAGACACATTGAAATCAAATTTTCCACAAACAACTTTTGTGTTCTCTTCCATGTTTCCTCCGTGCATAGAAGGAGTTCTTACAACAATCTACAAAAATATTCTCCTTCAAAGCTCTCCTTAAAACCCATCTCTGTTGTGATACCTGCAAAACATTTGACAGTGGCTGAGCAGTTGATAAGCAGTGATCACAGCATGTTACATTTACTGTAATTACCTGTTACCTGGTGCTTCCCACGTCTGATGTAATCACATGTTGTCTCTTATTTTGTACCAGTCTTGGGGACTGGTGCCTCTAGATGCTACTGCAATACAAATCATGACTGAAATTCCAAATCTTAGCAACAGAAAGGTTACTGCCCTTGTCAACACTAACAGAAGGGTATTGATGGACAGGGAGTAGAGGAAAATAAGTTCAGTTTTGGAAAGATTGTTTTCATTACAGCTCTATGCAGTGGATCCTTGTCTGGGTGGCCAGTAGAAAAGGGGTTTTTGCCCCTTAAGGACTCTCCTTACATCAGGTAGTAGAAGGGGAAGAGGGAGAAAGTTTAGAGGGATGGAACAGAAAGAACAGGAAACAGCTGGACCAAGGGGAAAGGGCACACCCTTCTTGCTGACTGGAAGAGTGGAGGGGTATTTATACCTCCATGCAGTCCTAGAGAAGCTCTGTTGTACCTGTATTGGGCTGGCAGCACCTACTTTCCCACCATGAAGTTTACACAAAGACAGGTTTCCTCATGATCCACTGTGGGCATTATGCTAGTCATCCTGTTTTCCTTGGGAAGAAATTTTTCCCTGACTGCCAAATTGATTGAGTTGGGGTGGGGGGTTTTCACCTGTCACACAGCAGGTTTGGGACCTGGTTGGTGGGGCAGGGGGGTTAGGTTATAATATTGCAACTTGATACATAAAACTCACGGCAGTTGTCCCATGCATGTAGTTGTTACTAAAGGGATACGGTTATTAGATAAAATGGATTGGAAAATGATTTGAAAGGAAAGTATCCCCCAAGGGAGCCAACCCTCCCCCCCATTTATAGCCCCTTTTTGCCTCATACGAGGGGAAGGCAATGGGATCCCAGGAACGGGATGGCTGGGACCAGGTCAGGGATTATGTAGAAATGATTATGGAAGCAATGATGACCTGCACTGTAAAACATATTGCCAGGTACTCCAAGTTATTTTAACTGAGTAAAGTTGTGGCATAATTAAACCACATCGTTGACTCCTGTCTGTCTTCTGGACAATGTGTTTGGGAGCAAAACATCCAAGCAGAAATAAATGTCCGACACAATTAGAGATGGAGTTGTGGGGTTGAGAGTCACTGGCGTAGGTGTACCAGTGAGAACAAATTAAGTCACCTAAAGAGAGAAGTTAGAGGGAGAAGTGGAAGGTTGTAATAAGTGTTGAGGGATGCCAGCATACGGGAGAAAAAGATGAGCATTTACCAAAGAAACACTGAAAGAGTGGTCAGCAAGGTAAGAATACATGGAAGGCTTTTTTCAGGATCAAAGATACAAAAGCATGCTTGTAGGCAAGGGGAAAAGAAGAAGAAGGTGCTGAGCAGATTATAAAGATAAATGGCAGGGGAGGGAAATGAGGGGTTTTGAGGGACAAGAAACAGAAGGGGATGGGTTCTGTGGAAAAAGTACTTAAAGGTAAATAATAGAAGAGAGACATTGAATTTGAACATTACAGTGGAAAAGGAAGGAGAGAAGTTCTTGCTGAAGAGTGTCTAATTTGCTTTTGGGGGGAAAAAGCCATAGATGGATCTGTCTCCCATGAGGGCTTTCATAGAGTGTTGGCAAAGAATTGGGGGGCACAAATGGTAATCAGGCAATCAGTCAAGAGCCAAAGTATTTTGCCCTCTAGTTTATGACCTTGAAACAACATTGGGCCTGTTTGGCTGAAGGCTTACAAAGACTTTGTTTCAGTATTTCAATTTTTCTCCATCTTGTAGACATGGACATAATCAGCGATAGTCTCCATTAGAGTATTAGAATGTTTCCAAAGGCATTTCAACCAAGGCTCTACATTGTCATGCACAATACAGTAATTTGTTTGCAAATAATGAAATTGCACACATTGCCCCACAAATGGAGTATTAAATCAAATATTCTTAACATGCAAAAATGTGTGCAAATTTAGAAGCCTTTTGAAAATGTGTCCCTTAAAGATTTTAAGGCTTTGTGAAATGCAGTTTTGTGACTTGGGAAATAAACTCAAATCAAGAAATACCATGTTAAGGGAAGTTCCAAAAACATGATGGCTAGAAGTACTTGAGTTCACATGTACTGTTTGAATTTATTAATGTAATTGTGAAGATGCTTGTGAACTCCACATGCTGTTGTATGGCACCATATGGTGATCAGCACCACACATCATACATCACCTTAAGTATCTGCAACACTGGTTCTCAAAACAGTGCTTTCCCTTAATTGAATACCTTGTACTTTTTTAATGTCAGAAAAAGTTTGATGGTTAAAATAAAATGAGGAACAATGTGTTTCTGGAATATGCATGCTCATGCTTCCTCATGCTTCTAATGTCTTTCGGGGGAAAGATGATGTTGACATAACATTGCCTGCTCTCCCTGCACAACAGTGTGGGTTGAAGAAGTACAAGAGAGGAGGCAGCAGGATCAATGGTTTCAAGTGGCCACAGTAGAGGTCTGCAGGCAAACTTTTTTTAGTCACAGTTTGTTTGAGATCAAGAGGGGGAAACCTGGGAAACACGTCTGAAAATCAGATTGTCCCGAGCAAAATAAGAGAGTGCTGGCATTGTAGGAAGGACAGGGATATGTGTATCTATTGTGATTTTCTATGGGTGAGTGCTGAAGGAAATTGCTAAGTGTTTTTAGCTAAGTACACATTGGTGCATACTGTACACAAGGTGCAGTTAAATTAGATGCTTACAGTTTCAGATAAACCAATGATAAGTACTGTCTATTCTTCCTGTATGTATTTGTGTATGTCTCTTTTTGTTCTCTTTAATATTCTTTCATGTTGTGATCTATGGAAATAATTCTTAATGTAATTAAGACAGACACATTGCTGTTGTCAGCCTTCACAAATAGCTTGCTGTATTTTCTGGCTTATGGCCTATAATTCACATATAGTGTTGGCTTTCTATTCTCTCTTCTATTCTTCTTCATTGTTAAAGTTGTGCAAAACTGGGGGTAATTCTTATGAAGATATTCCACAATCCTCTCATACTGTTTTTCCATCCCTAAAATTTTTCATGGTTTTTGCAATGACTGAAGGACCCTATAATAATTTTTTTTTAAAGGGAGCAAAGTATATAAGATGTTTCAGTAATCATGGTACTGTCCTCATCCTAGTGCTGAGAAGCCCACTTTCTGCTCTCTTACGGATACTAGCATTGCTGTTACTGGCAGAACCTGCCCTAGGCAGTGGCTCATGGTGGAAGACAACCGATCCCCAAACTGGTAACTCTCTTAGAAGGAGGCACCCTACACATCCCCCTCCTAAACAGCACTCATAGGGAGAATGTCAACCCTTCAGCAGATAGCTTTGGTTTTAGGATAGAAAAATAAATCCATAAAGATTTCTCAAATTTGCAAAAAATTTCTCATTTGCATGCTAAAAATACCCACCAGAATATTATACAATAAATGAACCACATTAAATGGCACACAAGATGGCTTTAAATGTATGAAAAATGCCCTGACAATGTCCTTTTTAAGGAAACCCCAGTAACACAAACTTGGTGTTTACTTAGTTCTATAAGGTAGGTGTGGATCTAGACTTTGAAGTTAATGCTTCCAAAGGGCCAACATTAATAAGCAATGATTCCAGCTGTGATTGTTTACAGGGACCTAGAAACTGGGCTGGCTTTAGGAAGTGTGGGGCCCGATTCGAACAGTTTCAGTGGGGCCCCAGCAGGGACAGGGCCGGCTCCAGCTTTTGCGGGGAAGAAAAAGAGCTGCCGCCGAAGAAGGACCTCTGCCGAAATGCTGCCGAACACAGCGCCGCGATTGAACTGCCGAAGACACGGACGTTGTGGGGCCCTCTTAGGCACGGGGCCCGATTCGGGGGTATCGGCCTAAAGCCGGCCCTGCCTAAAAATATATTTATTACACAGAACTGAGCTATTATGTATTTTAGGTCCATTTAGCTATGTAGTTTCAATAAGAGAACATACTGATTTAAAGAGTGTAAGATATTGCTATAAGCAAGAGTACAAGTAGTTTATTATTCAAACAAAAATATTTGATTTTGGAAAACACAGTCAAGCTGTGGAAAGATTCTGAAGCCAAAGAACCTGCATGTGTCTGACCACTGTACATAGTGATTTCCCAAATTTTAGGACAGGCTTTTCATCACTATGGCTAGCTATTATTAATTGTTTTGTATTCTAATATCACCTAAAAGACTCTGCCAGGATTGGGGTTCCATTGTGCACTGTATAAACATAAAATAAGAGACAATAATACCTCCTCTCTGAGTTTGAATCTAAATAGATAAGGCAGAGAAAGGGTGGGGGGAAAGGATGTACCATACAGTTAGAGTAAATAGAATGGTGGTTTGCAAACATGTTAGGAAAGAATGTCCAGAGGAAAAAACTATAGAAAGTAGTTTGATGGCATAATTGGTGCCTGCCAACTTGTAATCTTTAAATTGAGTGGTCTGCGTACAAGAGAATACTGTGGTTATATATTTAAATATTTATTTAACAATATAACAAATAACATTTAAATATTCTTGACTTGCACCTCACTCCACAAGGAGACTTAATTAGATTGTTTTGTAATTCATTAGCCAGAAAATATGGGGTAATAAGCACTGTGGATTTCTATAGCAAAACAGTAGCTGTAGGATAAATGAAGGACAACAGTTTTCAAAATGGTCAGATTCTGTTTGTTTTTTTCAGAAATAATATGAAAGATTAATAATGTGAGCAAAATATTCCAAAAAAGCAATGTTTTACTTGTTTTACTATGTTTTACTTTTCTCAGTTTTACTTGTAACTAAAGTTTTTTTGTTTTTCTATACTCAGCTGGGAAGTCATCAATTCCAAACCTGACTACAGGCCCAGAATAAACCAATGTATTGCAGATGCATTGGTGAATTTATTTCTGTTTCTTCAAGAAATGTCAGACTTCAAAGAGAAAAACCCTGGAAAGGTAAGTTCAATAAAGTAAGCTCAATATTTTTATCCTGTTTTATCAGAAGGTGTTATGTCTCAGCAAACTATGATTGATAATATAGTAGGTAAATTTGCTTAAATAAATTCACTAAGCTAGATTCAGTCAGGGCTTGTGCTGGCTTCTTCCTGTACAGATTGTAAGGAAGAATTTAAGGAAGAACAGATTTTCTGCTCCATGTAGCAGAAAAGTTGCCTAGGGGAAAGCTTTATGGCAGTAGAGCTCCTCCTCACTTAGCTGCTGGACTGCCAGCCACTGTGTAACACCAGAATTGGGGCAGGATATGGGGCATGACCAGGGTGGCTATGGGATGCACTGCTCTGGAGCTCCTGGTGGAAATGCCATCTGTCTCCCTAGGGTAGAGACATCAGAAAGATCAGATCACAATAATAGCTTTAACAAAAACAGGAGAATCCTACATCATTTATAAATTTATGTATTACTTTTTAAAATAGCTTTAATTGATTTTCAGAAAGTTTTACTCAAGTATTACATAAAGAGCATCTAATATTATGGTATGAGAGGATCCTACCTATATCATAGTGCTATCATTTATCTGCTCATATAAATGTAGCATAATTTTTCTGAGACAGGCTGAGGTGGAAAAGACATGAGTGATAAAGGCAAGCAAGAGTATAATACTCTACTTCTCTTGGCAGAGTACTGTTGTTTTTGGCCAAATCTGAACTGATCTTTTCTCAATTAAACAAAACATTAGTAGCATGAGCAACATTGATAGTGAAACAGTGCATCATGGCAGCTGTAATGGACATTGTAGACTTTTGCTTGTATCTTTGGGTATTTCACTGTTTTTTTTCTTTTTTGTATTCAAACTTACTTGGACAAGTTACATTTTCTTCTTGAGATCATAACAAGAGTTTGCATTGAGATTTTTCCTGGAAAGAAGGCTTTCAGATGTAACAAATGAATTTATATAGTCCCAGATGCAAACTATATTAAGAAGAAGTTATGGTTGAGAGTATATATCAATAACATAGGGTAAAATACATAATAGGGATGTTGTGATTATCGTAGAAACAATCATAAACCCAGGAAATTCAAAGTTAAGACTAAACAGAAAAAAACCCCAATCATATGAGCTATAGAAATACAGCTTTAATGCATCCAGACAACCAAATCTGCCCTCTACTGATGCCATGCAATAACCATATTGCACTGGGGGGAGGGGCACTTATCTCTTGAGAACCTCTTTGTGGCTGAGTGTAGTATTTCAGTCCTTTTGCTGCTCCTGGTACCCCCTGTTGGCTGTCTGCCTGTCTCTGACAGTCTTCTTGGCTTAGCCTTCCAGCCAGGTCACACAGTCAGACTGAACATCTTGCCAAGAGTCCAACAAAACAGTCTATATACCCTCACCAGGGTCTTTAGCCCTAGCTTTGGGCCCTTTAAATTCATCCCTTTGCTTGGGCTTCCAAGCGAGACCTGTCCCTTTCATGGGGCTTAGGTTAGGCTTCTCCCCCACCTCCCATTTCTTGGGGTTGATGCTATTTTGCTGGTGGGGGAACCTGGCCCCACCTATTACTCTATGTTCCAGCCTAGAGGCCCTATAAAGAGCAGCCACATACTGTTCAGTTAAATTTGTTGATGTTACCTCCCTAGGCCTCTTCCCATCTAGCCCCTTTATCTTCACCAATTTCCCTGGACCAAAATTCTCAGGTTCCTCTTTCCCTGCAAACCCAACCGTGCAAGTGAGGCCTGAGTTGTACCCTGGCTAGTCCTCAGAGTCCTTTGGCCAAAGAGGAACACCTTCCCACCCAGGGACTGCCCTACTAAGGCCCTGCATCAAATATTATCTGAGCCTGCTGGGCTCTGATTGGCTGTCACTAGACCTTCTAGCCCTTGGAGGACCAGGTCTTTGTAGTTTCCAAGATGGCTGCTTCCAAGGGGTCTCTCTAGGCAGGCCTGGAAGACCCAACTTCATTGGTCTTTTCCTTGCATGTTGCTCCTTTCTGGGGCAGGGTGCAGCAGAGCCGTGGGGCCTCCTGCAGGAGTCCAGAAGAGCCTGATAGATGTGACAGAATGTATCAAGTACTCCTGAGGGAATTTTGCGCCACTGTGCACGGCGCAGAATTCATGTGTCCCGCATAGTTTTTTCCTCAGAAAATACATTCTGCCCCAGAAGTGCTTCAGTTCCATCTTTCACCCACCAGAGTCTGCTGTGGCACCAGAACAGCCAGCAGCTGGCTGTTCTGGTGCCACAGCAGCCTCTGTTGTGCAAAAGGCAAAACTGCAACACTTCTGGGGCAGAATGTATTTTCTGTGGGGAAAAAATTCTGTACATGCACAGTGGTACAGAATTCCCCTAGGAGCAGAAGTTCATCACAGCATCCTGCCTCCAGAGCCAGGTTAGGACAGACACAGTGGGGCACATGGGGCTGCTGAGAGGGGTCACAGACTGTGGTTCAGAATGGCTAGTGGGGGGACAGCTCTGAGCCAGTGGTGGAATGGGGGTGCAAGGCCACGTGAGGATGGGAGGTGTGGGGACAGGGGTAGATGTGCCTGATTGAATGGGAGGGGCTCAGGGTCAGCCAGGGTCTGCATGGGAGAAGCTCACCAAGTCCCTAACAATCCCGCCCCTCCCCACCCCCCAAAAAGCCTGTTCCATACTTTTCCACCCTCACCTAACAACCCTCCAGGTTCACTCCAGGCTCCTTCCCTCTCTGTTGGCTCCTTCCCGCTCCATCATCTCCTCTGTTACCCCTGACTCCCCCAAGCCTTTTCATTGCTTCTGACAGGTGCAGGAAATATCGTTCTGTATTGTAATTTAAATTAATTACTCAAACGTCTGTATTAATATACCTAGTAAGGAATCTATCTGTCTATTTACCAGAATCTTTTTTTGGTCTGTATTGTTACAGACATACTTGCTGACTGATAGTTTGAAATAAATTACCAAAATAATTGAAACTGGCATAGTTGTGTTATTTTGACAAATAAAATATGCAGAATGTTGCAGAATTTCAAAATATTGTGCAAAGAATTTTTAATGTTTTGGCACAGAATTCCCCCAGGAGTAATTAAGGCATTTTAGTGTTTGAGGTCTCAGTTTAGACAAAACTGATTTTTAAAGACACATTAGATTTTTTTTCCTCCTCCCTTTTCCCCCTGATGGTGTCACTGTTCTATTGTTAAGACTATAAGAAAAAAAATAAAGTCTGATAGTGAGTGCTTCTCCTTCTTAATTTTATCTCCTAATTTAATTAACAAGCTTGTAAATTCTCAGAAAATTAATGCTATTTTCTAAAAATAAATGCTGTAGTTTTGGGGAGGATATATTGTATTTTTCAAACACAACAGAGGTTAAATCCCTTCTTTATATATGCAAAATTCAGATAAACCTATGGAGCAGTAACTGATGCTTCCATAATGATACACTCACTGTACAGTGTTGACAAGTGCGAAGAGTTAGCACTAGACATTTTCATTGTTTTGTCTTGTAAAGTAAATTACAACTTAATTTGCACAAAGCTATATCTGGCTTTAGCTAGATCTTGTCAGTGCCTTCCTTTCATGATCGTCAAAATCAGCCCCCAGTTTTAAGTAGAGTTTAAAAAAAAAAAGAAGTTGTAGTTTTCAGATTTTGAATATGGTGACCTAACAAAACAAGCACCTGTACTACCTATTGTATTTCTTTTGATATTCATTGTATCCAGTTTTCATGACTGGTGATGACCTGGAGGTTGTTAAACCTTCCATATGATAGGTGGAGGGGAGAAGTCTCATTTTTATAATACCACCTGAGACATAGCCTAATCACCCAAAAATATGCTATTTAATTCTTACTGTAATACTTGTATTGCAATTATAATTTTAAAAATCTTCAATATTGTACTTTTTAAACTAGAATATTACCCTGCTGGGGAACTGTTCTTATCACAAAGTGTAAATATTTAATGTCATAGCAATATGAATTCTAACTATCATCTCTGATCTCTTCTGTTTTCAGTTTTGCCTTCTGGTCTGCAGTGTGTGTACATTTTTCACTATCTTGGGTAGTTACATTCCTGGAATTGTACTCTCCTACTTTCTATGTAAGTATAATCTTTTTTTTCCAGTCATATCTTGTGCATGTTGTATGTTCATTATGCAGTCTAACATACAGTCTGTTTTGGAAAAAAAAAATAGTTCTGTATATGGATCTTGACCAATGATGGTTTCATATGGAAGTCAGGTTACAGATTTTTCAGTTTGTCAATTAAAATTCTGGCACATCATGGCACAACTGTATGATATCTTTTAGGCAGTGATACAGAGAGAGACACATTCATGCCAAAATAAAACATGATCATGAATAAAAATATATGCTACCATGACCATAAATTCCCTATTGGAACTTCTGAAAGTATTTAGTCACTTGGTATAAGTAGTTGTTATAATGTTGCTTTCCCATAGAAGAGAAACCATACACTCCCACCCCACAATGTCTGGAGCAGGTTAGAATGTGCTATTTTTGATGTGTACTTTGTCAACGATTTCCATCTTTCAGCAGTACATTTCCCTTTTTCAGAAAGCAAATGATGTCTTCAAAGACTGATGATGGGCTCTGAGTTACATCTCACTGAGATGTCTCTTCCATGGAAAATTATCCCACTACCCATACTGTTTTTTTTACAAATTATGCCACCAACTGCTGTAGTGTATCATGTGTCCATATTGTCATCTAATACTGTCGTTTATATATTAATGGAGTTTTTAAAAATTCAAAAGAGTGGGTGAAGAGCTGAGTAAATTATATGGAAAAAAAACATATGCCTCTGTTTTACCAGTATATCGGTGTCAATCTCTGCTGCTGTTAAAGAGTGCCTTGTCCTTTCAAGAGAACTCCTAGTTAAGGAGAGGGAAAAACAGAGTAAACTGAGACTGATGCGTATGTTAATCCACTGCATTGGAGTGTGATATCTGTTCAAGCACACCATGTCAGGACCTTAATAGTTATAGTCAAATGGGTTAGCAGAAAAGTTCAGTGAAAATAGTAAGGATTATTAAAAGAATTATTAACACCATTACAAAATTTATTATAATAATGGAGCCCTGGCAGATTTAAGAGATTTATATTTAGCATTGTCGGAGTATTGCAGCACACAGCACAGTGATTTATTAAGATCACCAGTACAAAGGTTTACAGGCAGGAAAACAAAAATGTTTCTGCTTACATCGAGCTTTTTGAGCCAAATATAATAAACCTTTATTTGGTCTAAAAAAGCTATATACCAGCAGTACAGAATTAATACAAGAATGCTAAAAGTTTACCCCCATTGCAATTGGGAGAGAACGTTAATTTCAAATAAATGTGGCTAGCACCCTATTAATATGATGACTATAGCACCAAAGATCTGTCCTATACCAGGAATAGAAAACATCTACTCAAAATCAAGGAGGGCACTGGCTTTTTCCCCCCCTCCTAGGACATCCAGAATGCCATTGATAGTACTCCTGTGCTGACAGAAATGGCACCCACCTGCCCAGTCACTGACTGGAAAATCACATGGAGCAGCAAACACAGTGTGGATCCAATCTCAGATGCCAAATAGACCACTGCAGAAGAAACAGTTTTTAGAACAAGAGGTCATGTGATCAGAAGTTCACTGAGATGGTAGTCATTGACAGACATCCAATACATTACTTCGGCCTAGAGCTTTCTATTTGTTTTATTAATTGGGTGTATTTGTTTGGGGTTATCTTTATATTATGTTTTATTTGCATTTGATAATTCTTTAAACATGTTGTTATAATAACCTCTGGAGTTCATGAATACTGACTCTGTCATGTGGTAGGTGGTTACTCTTTTGTAACTCTGACCTATGTCATGTGACTAGGAACAGGAATTAAAGTTCAATGTCTTACAAGCGCTTTAAAAACTCCCACACCCCAATCTGGATCTTTGCTGGTTATGTGATATGTATGTACCTTGTGAACCTTCTAACTGATACTTGCAATCCCCCATAACCCAAGCCCGACCCCAGATGTACAGTAACTTGTGTAAATTTGATTTTAAACATTAACTTCAATAAAATTTGTATTATATTGTGATAACACCTAGAAGCCCCAATCAGAGATCCTGGCCCACTAAGTTAGGCACAGTAAACAGGTTGTGATACTTTCTTGGGGTATCCAGAACTGTAAGTCACCCTGTTACTTCTCTTCCTAAGCATAAAAGGGATCTGCTGGTGCTTAGCTGAGTGATAATTCCTTGCCACTCCAGTTTGTTAGCCAGCCTCACATATTCCTCAGGACTCTGCCAGTTGTAACTGCCTTGCAGGTTAACCTTTGGTGTACTTCAGTTCCCAAACTCACCAGAAGCTTCTCTATACAACATCCTGATCCTGTCCCTGGACATTCACAGAAATTACGAATATGCTGTTTCCAAACAGAATACACATCAACCTGTTGGTTCACCTGAGGATGCACACCTCACTTTAATATAACAGCACTGAGATGAATTTATAATAAAACAATAAGTTTATTAATAAAGAACTTAGATTTAAGTGAAACTAAGCAAAGAAGAGAAACAGAAAACAAATGAAACAAAAGTATAATCACACTTTCTAGTGACTAAAACTTATCTCAACAGGCTACAATCCTGGACTAAGATACATTTCTTACCTAAAGCAACCTTTCAGTGTCACACACCCCACGTGGCTGGGGATCCTCCATTCATGGAATGCAAAGAGCTCTGAGCTCTTTGTTCCTTCAGTGATAGATCACCAAAATGTCTTTTTGCTTTTCCTTATATTCCCCAAAGTTTATTGTCTTTGTTACCAGAGTCAGGATGAACCCTGGGGTCCATACTCCAGTATCTTCCCATGCTGATTTCACATTTTCATGTTAATTTGTTCCTCCTATTTTACCTCCAATACAAATGAATTGCCCACTGTCACTGGCATCACCAGGTTCAGTTAGAAACAGAGAGATAACTATGCTCCATCTTGTCCGAGAGAGAACCTGTTTCTCCCTTTGTTTATTTGGTTACAGACTCTAAAGCATAATATCATAAGGATTCATAATTCCTCATATAGTATTAATACATACATGCCACAATGATATTAATGACCAGTGTGTCACCAGCTTTCATTTGATATCTCTCACAACATTCTTTATAGATAAATATCATGACAGCAGTTTTAGGTGTAGTGAATTTGTCCGGCCTGATGAGTTGCCAATGCACATTGAACCACCAATGGGCCTCTCTCTCTCTCTCTCTCTCTCTCTCCAAAGATGGGCCGTGTTCCACGATACAACATCATAGATCATTCCCCTGTTACACCCATACAGCTGCCTACACTAATTATTTATCTCAGGAGCACAAGTAATCCAAGTATTGGAGGGCACATAGTGGCTACAAACAGATCAGGACGCCCTGTGTTACAACACAAGAACCATGGTCCTGGCCTCTAAAGACCTCCATGGCTTAGCACAAAGATGATCTGCTTAGGACCTGCCAGATATTGATTCTGTATGGTCTGGGGAAGTCAACAACTGAGCATAACAGTTGTACCATTCAGTTGCTTTCTTAGCTGTGGATTTTTTGGGGCATACTTGTACACATAGGCCAAATACTGATTTTAAGCTATGGTTTCCATGTGGAACAGGTGAAACATGACATAGATTTCAATGCTCTCCAGTGGTTATCTGTTCTTATATCAACTTAAAAACTTGTCTGTTTATCCTGACAGATGAATTTATTTACTATGGTTATTCTTTGTATTAGAGTAGTGCCTACAGGTCTCATTGTGGTAAGTACTATACAAATGCTCAATAAGATACAGTCTGTGTCCTGAAAAAAGTA
This sequence comes from Macrochelys suwanniensis, assembly GCA_033296515.1. Taxonomy (NCBI): domain Eukaryota; kingdom Metazoa; phylum Chordata; order Testudines; family Chelydridae; genus Macrochelys; species Macrochelys suwanniensis. The sequence goes on along the minus strand of CM065776.1, from coordinate 130,639,184 downwards.
TTCTCTCCATTTCACATATAGGAAACTGGGGCACAGGGAGATTAAATGATTTGCCCACGGTTACAGGGAGAAATGTAGCAGAGTTTGGAACTGATCACATATCCCCTGAGTGCCACTCTAGAGCTTTAAGTCTTTTCTCTTTACAGGGGAAATGTCAGAAATGAGGAGGAATATTTTTTAAAGCTCTCGCAGTAATGACATTTTAACAGTTGATATATTATCTGCCACCTCTTCCCCAGCATATATAGAAATGGGAGATAATGTTACCCTACAAATCTATTATGATACTGGTCTTGGCAGCAATTACTAGCTGAATGCATTGTAAAACCACACCTTTAAATCCTATTGGATGAGCCAAAATTAACAGAGCATGGATTTCTTTTAAATATATAAATAAATTTTGTATTTTTGCTGACAACACCAGCAATATTATTTCATCTAGTGGTTAAAATTGCTGATTGACATAGATTGATCTTCCACAACAGCAGAAAATTTCTCCAGAGTCAGTGGGACAAAATGAACATACAAATCTGGATCAATCAGATCCACTCAGGGCCATTACTTGGTAACATTTTTCACTAAATTTTAGTGACTTTGCTTTTATTTTTCTCTTTCTAAAAGATTTTATTTGCCTAAATATATATATTTTAATCAGCCTGTGATTGTGACCCAAGAACCTCTTGATGCCAAGTGGCAGCAGGAATAAGTGGTACATAAGGATTACAGGAATGCCCTGGGTCTGGTATTTAGGTTCTAGTTCACTAAAAGAGTGTCATGTGAGGTCTTTAATAAAAGCCTCTGTCACGCTGGTTGTCAGTATCATTGCAAAATGCATGTACGGATGTTGTGTATGGAGTTATGGAGTGCACTGAAAATTATGTTCTTAAGGTCTGTGTGTAGGGACTGGTCGCCAGGAACAGGGGGAAACAGGTTTTCTTTCAGGCAAGAAATGTTTATCTGTTTCCATGTAAATGAAGTATTGTCTGGTTCACAATGGTACTCTACTCACCAGTCTGAACCAAATGCTCATAAAGGATAGTGAACTCTTCAAAAAGAGGAAAGGAACAGGAAGAAGTAAATAGTGGGGTAGACGGGCAGGGAAACCCATCTTGAGGTGCACATCAAAGGTATGTGCTGGTACATTTAAGGGTGCAAAGAGACACCCTGGCATCCTTCACCTAGGAAGTAGGATAGCAAAATTTGCTTAATGGAAAAGGGGTCTCAACCAGGCGTGGTTGAGAATGTTGAGAGAACTTTGGGTGAAATAAGCTTTTTTAGACAGGAGAATAACTTGTTAATTAAGTTTAGTCTTTAGAAAGCATGTTATGATTTTGTTTTATATTAAACCATTTGTTTCCAGTATTCTTACTGTCACTTTAATTTTTGTTCTTTGATAATAAAGTTAGACTTATTTTCTCTGTAAATATATCTAAGTGCTGTGTTTAGCAGAGCTGTGTTCTAAGGTATAACTAGTAAGCCTCAATGTACTGTTCCGTTGGGAACAAAAGACCTGGTAGTTCTGTGAGTGTTCAGTGAATAAAGGGCTGACTCTGTAGGGAACACTCCCAGGACACACGGGTTGGTGTGTGCCTATTGCTAACCTATACAGAAAGCAGGAGGCCTCAAAGGTAGTGCTTGTATCACCAGAGACTGCTGGTTTCAGGAAATGGATCCATAGCAGATACAGACAAGACTTCTTCACACTAAGAACAGGTGGTGGTCAGGTGCCTCACAACCCGCTACCCCGGGGAAGTGTCACAGTGATATCATTTTGCTTCTGATTTGCACTTGGAATAGATAAAGAGTAGGATGAAGAGGACTTATTATTATTCATATATTTTGAAAAACAAATTTAGATCCCTGTGAGAGGGCTTGGATTGATGTCACTAAAGACTATAGCTCTGTTTATCCAGATAGATCATGGCATAGGCAGAAGCTGTGGAAGACTTTGCCTACCCTTGCCTCAATAAAATTCATTTATGGGGGCAAAAGAGAGGGTAGTTTGATCTCAGTGCCCAGCCTTCTAGAGAGACTATGAAAACAAGTGCCAGTTGATGTGAATATAATGGTAATTTTTGTGATGTGGACTAGTGATCAGTAGGAATTGTACTGAGACCAGTATCTCCTTTGATGTGGCATGTACTGTTGTTAAATTACGTAAAGGTAATTCTGTTTATATTAATGAAATGTATGGTGTAATCTTTAGTTAGTGATTTAAACAGAAATATTTAAGTAACCTTTCTCTTTATATCTTGGTTTTGTGTTACAGTACTGTGTGCCTTTTTATGTCCGCTATTCAAGTGCAATGAATTAGGGCAGAAGATGTGCAACAAAATCAAGTCAGTTCTGCTGAAACTGGATTTTGGAATTGGGGACTATATCAACCAAAAGAAGAGAGAGAGATCTGGTAAGTAACTAATATTAGGGGGGAGGATTGCTTTGTTTTTCCCACATGCAGTCTCAAATATTATGTATCTAAAATTAGGCAAAAATCTGCTCATGTTGTAATCATCACAGTTCATCTTTTGAAACCAAGCATAAGTATACATGTTATTATTGGAATTCTAAACTGAAGGGTGGGAGCAAAGTTTAAACAGTGTATGTCAGACTGACCGGTTAGGATGGGGTGAGGAGTTTTGTCCTCTCATTAGACTTGATCTGCCCCATCACTTCATATATTTAGGAAAACTGCCAGTCTTAAAGTATGACACATTAGTCTAGCCACCTTACTGAGAGTTAACATGTACTTCCAAATGCATATGTTCTATTCACATTAAAGCATCTAATGTCTAGTGATTAGATTGAGGCTAAATTATGCTAGTGACTGTGTGACTTCAGGCAATTTACGTAACCTCTGTGTGTCTCCGTTTACTGATTGAGGCATTGTGAGGCTTAAGCATTTTGAGATTCTTTTGAATTAAAAGATGCTGTGTAAGTGCATGTTGTTGTTTATTTTATTAAGATGTTTATTGTGGAAGGTGTGTGGGGGTCCGAAAGCAACTGCTGGGAAGGATATAAAATAATATACTCAACCATTTTTGAGCCATGAAATTGCACTATAGTATAAAATCAGAAGGCCATACTTCTGACACTGAAATATTAGGAAGATAAATAAAAAATGCCATCTTAATCCCAGACTTTCGCAGATAAACTTTTATTCTGGGTCATCTTTATATGAGCAAAATTATTATGTTGCTTATTTGATTGTTCACATGAGGGAGTGTGGCAGGGCACTGCTAGAAAAGCCCTTAATCAGCTTCTGCCACCCCAGCCCCAATCAGGGGGAATGGATTGGGGCTGGGTAGATAGCCAGTGCTTGCTGGGAACTGCCCCCACCTGCCAGCCTCATTAGCAGGAGCTAAAAGGCTGGGAGGAAGTAGAAGGGAGGGGGCACAGAGACCAGGAGGGAAAGGTCAGGCTCAGAGGGAGGAAGGAGCCTACTAGTCTGTTTCTGGTCAGGCCGATGTGAGGCCAAGCTCGGTAAACAGCAGGAAACTGGTGGTGGGGAAAAGACACAAAATAAAGAGCACAGGTGTTGCACCAGCTTGAAGTGTCCCTGAGTCTTAAAAGGGTGGGGCTAAGGGGCCAAATCCTATGGGGCATGGCGTGCACCCCATTACATGTGGGGGCTTGTCCAGGACTCGAAGCCACTGCCAGCGAGTGGCAACTCGAGCATGGAGGGAACCATGCAGCAGCTCATGAAGCAGCAAGAGAAGCTTTAGAAAACCCTGCAGGCCTTTCAGCAGTCCCACCAGGCCGAGAGACAGGACGTACTTGCTTGGCAGGCTGAGCAACAAAAGACCCTCCAGGCCTTCATCAGGGAGCAGGCTAGTGTACAGCAGCAGCTCCTTCACCGGTTGGGGAGTCCCCCAGGAGGTGATGGCAGCCGTGCACCAGGGTTGGGGCTGTGTAAGATGGGCCCTGCCAATGACCCCAATGCCTTCCTGTGCACTTTTGAATGTCTAGCCATGGGCTCCAAATAGGACAAGGCTACCTGGGCCCTAAGACTAGCCCCCTATCTGGCCGGAGAGGCACAGGCTACCTACAGGGCCCTAACTCATGAACAGGCCAAAGATTATGAGGCGGTGAAGGCGGCAGTCCTGGACCGGATGGGACTGTTGTCCGAGAAGTACCAGCAGAAATTTCAGGTGGCGCCGTGGACAGGGGGTTTGTGGACCCACACGTTTGCCCAGAAGCTCATGTTCTGGGCCACGCGATGGTTACGGTCCAATACTCAGATGGTGGGAGAGATAATGGATTAGGTGATCCTAGAACAATTTGTGCAGGGCCTCCCGGAAAATGTGTGAGCCTACTAGTCTGTTGCTGGTCAGGCTGATCTGAGGCCAAGTCGTATAAATAGCCTGTAAATAGTGGGAAACTGGTGATAGGGAAAGGACACAAAATAAAGAGCAGGGGTGTTGCACCAGCATGGAGCGTCCCTGAGTCTTTAAGGAGCGGGGCAAAGGGGCCGAATCCTATGGGCCCAGCATGCACCCCGTTACAGGGAGAAAGCAAGTGATATTGCGAAAATGTGTTTTCTCATCGGTGTGAGGCTATGATTGATAATGCTTCTTTAGCGCCTTCATTGTAAGATTTTACATAGCTTTACAAAAACAAATGTAATTAAGCTTTACACCATCCTTTTCAGATGGAGAAAACTCTGGTACATAGATCTAGAGAACTACCCAAGGACACAAAGTAGTATGTGACAGAACCAGGAATATAACCTACATTAGGAGATTGAACTCCAGACCCAGCATCTACATCTGCTTTTTTCCAGCTAGACTACAGGGAAAAAATTACACTTCTTAAAATATTCTTTTTTCCAAAGATTCAGTAAACATTTAAGAGAATTGCAATAAGACAGTCCAAACAACAAATAAATCAAAACTATCATTTAGATAGGAAAGCAAATCTAAAATAAGAATTCTTATCACACCCATGTTCCTTTGAGACATAGATTACAGCAAATTCTATAGGCTTTGTTAAGGAATAAATCTATGTCAGGAGCAAATTTCTGTTTATAAACTTCTGTTAACTTTGCCTCAATGATATTTTTTTCATTTATATTGTAATTTTAAGATGAAAATCAGGAAGTACAATGTTATATTTCCCACAACTGTACTTCGGCACATTGCATGTATTTATGGAACTTGACTCTTCCGTCACTTAAATGTTAGATCAGTAGAATGCACATTCATTTAAAATTTTTCTTTCCATATAACCATGCATCTTGCAGTGCACTATTCCCCAGCTGCATTTTTCTTCATCTTAATATGTATTGTGGGTGCTATCAGAGATAAGTAAAAATTGCATTTGAAGGGGCCCAGGAGTCTATCAGCTTTTCTGCTAAGCTGCAATGCTGCTTCCAGTTAACTTCCTTTTTTTAAAAAATGGATGGAGGATTAGACTGTTTCTGACAGAGAGGCAGAGAAGGCAAAATGTGTGTTCCTTGTATGTTTATTGGAGACACCTGTGATGCAACAAAAACTACCAGACCTACTTGGTCACTTTCAGTGCAAATTTTAAGGTAGGTAGGATGAGTGCAGGGGAAAGAATGAGTAGGTACAAAGGAGGGGAAAATCCTGTGCATGAAGACCTACATGCACATATCCAGAAATTACATACATTTTCATCAGCATGAAATAGGCAGTGGGCATGCAAGATATGCTATTTTAAATCCATAAAATACAGCCATCCCAACACTAGACTAGCTATGTGGAAGGCATAGTTTTGAATTGTAGTTACTTGAATTGTTTTATTTGTGTTAAGTTGTACTCGCAGTGTAGTTTCAAGTTTGTATAGTGTCAAAGCACTTCACACAGCAAGGAACAACAGGTTGTTAAAAGAAATAAACATCATAAAGGCAGATAAGTATGCGGGAAGACAGTGCAGACAAATGTTGTCTCTCCAGCTATAGATGCTACAGAACAATATCTCAATAAATATCCAGCTTCTGAGTCAGTTTGTTTTACATCACCAGCCTCTTGTATACAATATATAAATCATTCATTGTGTTAACAAATGCAGCCCATAATATGATTGAATTATTTAAGGAGTTGTAGCTCAACAGAGACAATAGAAATAACTCAGAAATGCTTTGTCATCAGGATAGGATAGAAAATAACTAACTGTAATTTTCTTTCTTTCAGAAACTGCAAAACCAAAATCCACAGAAGATGACAGTGAATTAGACATATCAGCCCTGTGTCCTAAGGTGACTGGATTTTAGTCAGCTCTTTCCATTTATGTAAAAAAGCACTGAAGAGCATGAAAACTTCTCTTGGTCTCTGTGCTATATGAAATACTAGTTTTTCCCCCCTATTAAGAGACATGCTGTTGCTGACCATGTGCATCACATCATGTTCTAAAAGTGACTCATATTATCTCCATCCTGAGAAATTGACACAGAAACTAACCACATCTATGACTACAGATCCCCCAAATATCTGTGGCCCACTGGGCTATTCATCTGGGGAAGCTCCAAGATGTTACACCCCTATGGTATTGGCTGCATGAGGACTATACCAGAATTTCACAGCAATTGAATCTATCCCACTTCTCGAGAGTGGAGATACAGATTCTTATTATTATTACAATAGTGCCTAGAGGCCCAACTGACATCATTGTAAAGCAGATTCATTTTGCTATTTGCAGCACCCCCTCTCTAATCTCAAAATATGTAAAGAAACATTCTTCTTCAAGTAGTGTCTATGTGGGTGCTCCACTGTAGGTGTGCCTGCGCCCCTGCACTGCAGATAGGAGAACTTTGGTAGTAGTGTCCGTTGAGCCAGCACATGCGTTGTCTCTCCTCGTGCTGCATCACAAGGCTAGCCAGTATGCTCGGGCTAACTGTCCTCAGTTCTTTCTCAACCACCCCTGGCTAGAGATGGAGCCGTTAGCTGTCTGTTTGCAGATCGTTAACACCTTTTACAATTGCCAATTTTTAGCTTCCTCTGAAGCCTCTTTTCTTCATTTGCTTTTCTTCTCTGTTGCCTAAAGAAAAGGACTTTATTCTTTTGCCAACCCCCAGCGGGTGGGAGGACACTCCCCTCCCCCCCCCCCCAAAGGGTATTCCCAGCTCCCTGGGCTTCAAGAAGTGCCGCACTTTCAGCAAGGTGATCCCTGTTGCAAACAAGCACTTTCAGTGAGTCCACTGCCTCGGCGAGAGCTACATCAAACAAAGGTGTATCCTCTGCTAGCAGCTCTGGCCGAGATCCCTCAAGGACAGAGAGCTTCGCCAAAAAAATATCTTCATGGAGGCAGCTCTTTGACCTCAGCCTTCCGGTGGACAGTCTTCCCCATGGCCTTCAACTTCTAAGGACAGTGGGTTGAGGAAACGGAATGAGGACTCCTCTTTCAAGTCAAAAAAGAGAGCGGGAAGTCCCCTCAGTGAGCCTAGGGAGAGCCATAAGCAATAGCCATCTCACTCAGTGTCCTCTGCACCAAGATCTCAATCCAACACTCACGCCTCATGGCAACCATTGGTATCCAGTACCACTCACAGACCCTTGGGCATGGGCACTGAATCATCAGTACTGAAAGATAAGGACACACACCCTAGGAAGATGCTCCTAGTACGCAGGTCGACTTCAGTACTGCTAGCAACAGTAGCCCACCCAGCAATGGAGAGACCAGTACGGACGAGGTCTTCATCTCAGCCGACACCAGGAGGATACCTGTACCAGTGGAATTCCGCCAGGCCAGAGACTTCTGCATGATGGAGGCACCTGAATATCCACCGCTCAGTACCAACATCAGGGCATCATGTTTTTGCTGGGCACAGGGGATATCCCTGCAATCATGCCATGCCCCTCCATTATCTAGTGAAGGGTCAGACAGTGAGCCAGAGGAAGTATCACAGGACTCCTCCCAAGCTCCATACGCGATCGACTATCAATAGGATCTGGGAATGCACCAGCAGATGGTATACCACCACCTCCACCAGGCCCTATGCCACCATAATGGCCATACTGGGCCCCTTAGGTGGCACACCAAGAGCCTGCCTCACAAGCTTCAAGCCTCACCCGAAAACCCTCCCAGAACACTCCTTTGGCCATGGCAACTAGGGCCTGAGAGCCTCAGGAAATGGAGGAACAAGAGGCTGACACAGAGGAGGACGTAACATCTAAAGTCATATTCTCTTCCCCAGATGAAGCAGTCCTGCCTTTACAACTGTCCTTAGTAGACAATTTCCATCCACTGGAGGAGGTCAAGGATACACACCAGCTCCTTGATATCCTCCTTGAAGATCGCCCTCCCAATTAATGAAGCCATCTTAGACCTGGCTATAACAGTGTGGCAAACTCCGGCATGGATAGCCCCAATGTGCAAGCGCGTGTACAAGAAATATTATGTCCCCACAAAGGAATCAGAGTTCCTTTCTCCCCCCCGCCCCTCCCCCCACCACCACCACCATTCCATCGTGGTAGGTGCCGTGAATTCCCATGGCTGACAACACCATTCCAGGGCAACATCCTACAACAGGGATAGGAAGTGCCTTGATCTCTTTGGCAGGAAGATGTATTCCTCATCCTTCTTACAATTCCGCATTGCCAACTATCAAGCGCTCACGCAAAATACAATTACACAAACTACAGTAAGTTGAATGACTTTATTGATAAACTGCCAAAGAGTCATTGGGAATTCTTCAAGGCCATCATTCAGGAGAGACAACTAGGGGCAAAAACATTGCTACAGTCAGCACTCAACGCCACCAACATGGCAGTTAGATCCATCTCCTCGTCTGTGGTGATGAGGCAGGTGTCATGGTTTCACTTATCAGGATTCCCAAAGGAGATGCAGACCACGGTAGAAGACCTCCCCTACAAGGGTGCAAAGCTCTTCTCTGAGAAGACTGATGCCTCCCTCCATATCTTGAAGAATTCCAGGGCCACCCTCAGGTTGCTGAGAATCTATACACTAGGGCAAAAGAGACGGTTTAGCGCCCAATCCCAACACAGACCATATATGACTCAATTCCCATAACAGCGCCATTATGAGCCACAAAGAAAAAAGGGGACATTCCCGAAGCTCAAGCCATCCAGTCCACAATCTTCGACCCAGCCCCCTGCCTGTAAGCACCATATTTGATGGGCAGATTGAGGTGCCACAAGACCACTCCCTGCAACTGACTATGATTATGCACTCATTTGGCAGCGTTGCGCAGTGCCTGGGAACACGTAACATCAGACAGATGGGTCTTAGAGATCATCTGATCCGGATATTCCATCCACTTCACCTTCCTGCCCCCTCCACAATACCCTTCCCTGTCCCTCTTCAGGGACCCTTCTCATGAGAGTCTACTACGACAGGAGATAGATCGACTCCTTCAGTTAGGAGCCATAGAACCAGTACCTCAACATCTATGATGCAAAGGGTTCTACTCTTGTTACTTCGTAATACCCAAAAGAAACCGAGGTTGGAGACCCATACTGGACCTCAGAGCTCTCAACAAGTTTGTCAAAGCTCAGAAGTTCAAGATGGTCAGCTTATCGATGATTATTCCATCACTGGAACAGGGAGAGTGGTTTTCAGCCCTTGACCTACAGGACGTCTACTTTAACATTTCAGTCCTATTGGCTCACAGATGATTTCTCAGATTCACTCTGGGACACGACCGTTACCAATACAGAGTCCTCCCTTCGGACTCTCATTGGAAAATACTCTTGGGGCCAAAGTGCTCCCAATGGCAGCCACTCATTTACACTCACAGGGGATAATGATCTACCCATACATGGACAATTGTCTCCTCAGAGCCTGATCACTTCAGGAGGTTCATCAAGCCATTGATACCACAATACACTTGTTTACAGAACTGAGCTTACAGAGCAATACCCAAAATTCAACCCTCAGGCCAGTGCAGCACCTGGAATTAATAGGGGCCAACCTCAATGCTCTACAGGCCAAAGCCTTCCTTCCTCAACATAGGTTCCTATCCCTGGTCTCACTCATAGACACGGCTCAATGCAGTCCACAGATACCAGCCAAACTTTGCCTCCAACTTTCGGGGCATTTGATGGCAGGCGACTTTGATACCACACACCAGACTCCACATGTGATACCTCCAGCTATGGTTCAGTTCAGTTCACAGATCGAACAGGGACAGTCTGGACAAACCCCTGTCACTACCTAGCAGGATCAAAAACTCCTTAGACTGGTGGAAGTGTCAGTTACCTCCCGGCACTCCTTAGACCAGTGGTGGACAACCTGTGGGCCACATGTGGCCCATCAAGGTAATCTGATTGCAGGCTGCGAGACATTTTGCTGACATTGACAGTCCGCAGGCATGGCTCCTGCAGCTCCCAGTGGCCACGGTTTTCCTTTCCCAACCAATGGGAGCTGCAGGAAGTGGCGGCCAGAACATCTCTGCGGCCTGCCACTTCCCGCAGCTCCCATTGGCCGGGAAGGTGAACCGTGGCCACTGGGAGCTGCGGAGGGCCATGCCTGCGGATGGTCAACGTCAGCAAAATGTCTCGCAGCCTGCAATCAGATTACCCGATGAGCAGCATGGGGCCCACAGGCTGTAGGTTGCCCACCACTGCCTTAGACTGAGCCAATACAAAAAGATCACCTTCTCGCAGACATCACCATCGTTGCTCCTTACCAACTACACATCACTCATATCGTGGGGTGCACATTTAAATGGCTTCTACACATCAGTCTCTTCAAACTGAGAGCGGTCAGGAATGCCTGCACCCATTTCCTCCCTCTGATAGCAGGATCACATACAAAGATCCTAAGCAGACAACATAGCGTGCATGTACTACATCAACCGTCAGGGGGCCAGGTCACCCTCCCTATGGGCGGAGGCAACAAGACTATGGAACTGGTGCATCTCTCACAACATCACTTTGTCTGCGGCTTACCTCCCAGCACTCAGAACTCGATAGCGGATAACCTCAGTCACAAATTCCCGCATGATCATGAGTTGTAGGTGCACCCATCAGTACTCTGACCTGTTCAAACAATGGGGAACACCATCCATAGACCTATTCACCACTTACCAGAACAAGAAGTGTCCACTCTACTGCTCCAGGGCGGGGATGGAACAGCACTCTCTGGGCGATGCTCTTCTCCTCCCCTGGAACAAGGATCTTCTTTATGCCTTTCCCCCATTTCCTTTTCTGATAAAGGTCCTGCTAAAAATAAAAAGGGATGGAGCTCACGTCATCCTGATTCCTCCTACTTGGCCATGACAGACCTGGTACCCTTACCTGACACACAGCTCACGGTGTGCTTGCAGATCTCTCTCCTGACTTTTCCACCCCTCCTCTCACAGGCTGAAGGATGTACACTACATCCCAATTTAGGGATTCTTCACAGCTTCTATCACAGCTTTTCACCAACCCATACAGGGATACTCGGTGCTGTCGCACTCAACCACTATAAGGTTCCTCAAGGGTATAATAAATCTCTTCCCTCAACCTCTGCTTCCTATCCCCACATGGGACCTAAACCTGACATTGAAAGGGCTGACTAGGCCCCCCTTTGAACCCATGGCCACCTGTTGGCTAACATACCTATTGATGAAAACGGCCTTCCTGATAGCAGTTACCTCAGCTAGAAGAATAGGGGAGATACCAGCTCTGATGGTGCTTCCACTTTACACAGTATTCTTTCCAGACAAGGTTACACTTAGGCCACATCCAAAATTCATCCCTAAAGTAACCTCTCCGTTTCACATGAATCAATCAATTCACCTTCCAGTCTTCTATCCAAGCCTCACCAAGACAATAGGGACGCCATACTACATACCCTAAATCAGTGGTTCTCAACCTGGGGGTACTCAGAGGTCTTCCAGAGGGTACATCAACTCATCTAGAGATTTGCCTAGCTTTACAACAGGCTACATAAAAAGCAATAGCAAAGTCAATACAAACTAAAATTTCACACAGACAATGACTTGTTTATACTGCTCTATATACTATACACTGAAATGTAAGTACAATATTTATATTCCAATTCTTTATTTTATAATTATATGGTAAAATGAGAAAGTAACCAACTTTTCAGTAGTACTGTGCTGTGACACTTTTTTGTATTTTTATGTCTGATTTTGTAAGCAAGTAGTTTTTAAGTGAGGTGAAATTTGGGGTACGCAAGACAAATCAGACTCCTTTAAGAGGTACAGTAGTTTGCAGAGGTTGAGAACCACTGCCCTAGATGTGAGGAGAGCCCTAGCTTTCTACCTGATAGGAAAAAGGCCTTCAGGAAGTCCCCTAGACTCTTCCTTTCTGTGGCGGAAAGATCCAAGAGCTCAGCAGTATCAGCCCAAAGACTCACTAAGTGGGTCTCAAATTGCATCAGACAGTGCTACCAAATTCATTGTGTGACCCCGTCAGACTCGATCTGTACACATTCTACAAGATCAATTTCCTCATCTGTCACCTTCTTCAAGAATGTCCCTACCTCATAGATCTGCAGACCAGTGACATGGGTGTCAGTCCACACTGAGGGACTCAGCCTCTGATGCCATATTCGGCTCCACAGTACTGTCATCTGTAACTCACCCGACTCCAAAGTCTCAGCCCTCCAAAAGGGGTACTGCTTGGGAGTCACCTACAGTGGAGCACCCGTACGGATGCTGCTTGAAGCAGTAGTTACTCACCTTGTGCAGTAACAGAGGTTCTTTGAGATGTCTGTCCCTAGGGGTGCTCCACAACCCGCCCTTCTCCCTTCTTCTTCGGAGTTCCCAATATGGGACTCTATGGTAGAGAAGGATGGATAGCCTGCGCATACTGGCTAGCCTCATGGTGCAGCACGAGGAGAGCTAGTGCATGTGCTACCAAAATTCTCTGATCACCAGTGCAGTGATGCAGACACACATCTCAAAGCACCCACAGGGACACACAAGGTGAGCTTCAACTTCTTTCTATAGTTAAACCACATAATTTGTCAAAGACTTGTGGAATCATTTAAACCCATATACCACTTTTTATGTGGTGTTATATTGTATGTAAATGAATATACCATGCAGCCTTTGTAGAGTTATGTAGCTTAATACATACAACAAAAAGACTTTAAAATACTTCCAGCCTATGTTAATATGCTGTATAACTGTATACCATGGCTCTTCTCAGTATAGTCAGAGAGTGCATTAAATGACAATGATTTGATATAAATTATTAGGGCTAGAAATTCCCATACTGGATTAGACCAAATAGTCCGTGTAGTCCTGAAACCTGACTCTGACAACAGATGCTACCAGATGCTGTAGAGGAAGTCAATCCTGAGCACTTAATGGTAGTTTTGTGCTCTGAAGCATAAAGGTTTTTTTCAATAGGATAAAAAACTGTAGCTAGTGTGACTGGAGATGTGTAGATAAAACACCATCAGAATAATTATTTTCAAGTTTAGCTAGGTTTGGTTTTGCTTTTTGTGTAAAGCATGAATACATATGCTGTATTTGCAGAGTGCTGCAGTTCTCACTGAAAATAGAATAAGCATCTACATAAAATATGACTGAGAGTAAACAATGATTATGTATCTATAAGTGAGGTGTTTTCCCAGGCTTGCTTAGCATAGGCTGATTTCAAGTGGTGGGAAAGGAGGCTGGAGCAACAAGAAGGGTGAAATCAGACACACCAAAATATGTTATATAATTGCATATGTTAAAATACATCATACCACTAAGGTACATCTACACTCAGCTTCCCAGCTCAGGTAGACAGATGCACTAGCCCTCCTCAAGCTAGTGCTCTACAAATAGCAGTGTAGCCGCAGAGTAGCTTGGACAGTATCTTGGACTAGCCATCCAAGTACAAACCTGCCCAACCCCCTTGGGTACATATTCGGGTAGCTAGTCTAAACTGCCGCTGGTGCTACCCCCAGCTACACAGCTATTTTTAGCACACTAGCTTGAGCAGAGCTAGCACGTCTGTCTACCTAAGCTGGGAAGCATGCTCCCAGCTGCAGCATAGATGTACTGTAAGCGTTATCTACTTGTTTCTACATTTAAGCAGGGGAGAATGTCTATGTCATGGGTGGGCAAACTTTTTGGCCAGAGGGCCACATCTGGGTATGGAAATTGTATGGCGGGACATGAATGCTCGTGAAATTGGGGGCTGGGGTATGGGAGGGGGTGAGGGCTCCGGATGGGGGTGCGGGCTCTGTGGTGGGTCCAGAAATGAGGAGTTCAGTGTGCGGGAAGGGGCTCCGGGCTGGGGCAAGGGATTACAGTGTGAGGGGGGAGGGGGAGGGCTCCAGATGGGGGTGCGGGCTCTGGGGTGGGGCTGCGGGTGAGGGTTTGGGGTGAAGGAGGGTGCTCTGGGCTGGGACCAAGGGATTTGGAGGGTAGGAGAGGGATCAGGGCTGGGGCAGGGGGCTGGGGAGGGGGGCAGGAGGGCAGGCTGCGGTGCTTACCTCAAGCAGCTCCCAGAAGCAGCGGCATGTCCCGCCCTCCGGCTCCTACACAGAGGCTTCGCCAGGCAGCTCTGCATGTTGCCCTGTCCACAGGTGCCGACCCTGCAGCTCCCATTGGCCGTGGTTCCCAGACAATGGAAGCTGCGGGGACGGGACTTGGGGCGGGGGCAGCGTACGGAGCCCCTTGGCTGCCCCTACATGTAGGAGCTGGAGGGGAGACATGCTGCTGCTTCCAGGAGTCAAACGGAGCCGGGCAAGCCCCAAACCCTGTTCCCCGACTGGGGCACCGGAGCGGGGCAAGCCTCGGACCCTGCTCCCCGGCGGGAACTCGAGGGTTGGATTAAAATGTCTGAAGGGCCGGATGCGGTTCCTGGGCTGTAGTTTGCCCACCCCTGGTCTATGTGATATCACAAGCAAGATGCATTACATTATTTTTCAGTATCTAGGCATTAACTTAACTGTAAAATGAATTCTCTGAGTGTAAGAATGCCACATTTCATGTATTTTTATATATTTATAGATTAGTCCTACAGTTATTGCTAAAGAGCTATCGGTGTCTGACACAGATGTATCAGAGGTATCTTGGACTGATAATGGGACCTTTAATTTATCTGAGGGATACACTCCACAGACAGACACATCTGATGGTATGTAATGGTTTCATTTAAGTCTTCATTTATTACAGTACTGAAAATTATCTAAAAATTTTAGGGTACGTCAGGACATGATGAATTCCTCGTAAAAGCTGACATTTTTTATTAAAATATATTGCAATAGGTTTAATTTATTGTGTTTTGGGGACATCTGCTGGACAAGGATTATCTATGTCTTGTACATTATGCAGCACATCAATGTATAACTTAAATAACATCAGCAACAAAGACTAAACTAAACACACTCAGAGCCAGCAAGACCAGCTATCTCCACCAGAGTTCTCAGGCAGGGTGGAAATATAGGATTTATCCTCTTGCTCTTTGGTGTGTGTGTGTGTGTGTGTGTGTGTGTGTGTGTGCCATGCTGATCTAAAGGAAGGAAGAGGAAGAGCATATCTTGACATGTTCAGTAACCACTCCAGCAGCCAATTAAATAAAACATTAATGGGCTCCAAATAATAGAATCTTGGGGGAGATGGGCAGCATTGAGCCAGGATTGGAGGGGAGGCTCATAGGCTAGAAGGAGATACTCAGGGACACCTCTTTCAAGGCCAGATCATGAGATCCTTACTCTGCTTTTACTCAACCAATCTCCCAATGGGAATTTGCCTGAGTGAGGACTGAGTAGAAGCAAAGTAAGGAATTCAGGATCTGGCCCTCTGGATAGGTTATGGAGAACTTCCACCTAGCCAGATCAAGAGAAAGATCTTGGAGTATTGTAAATGTCACTGATATTGTATATGCTGTATCTGGTGTCTCTACAGTAGTCTTGATGTTATCTGTTCAGTTAGTGGTTCTGCTATTCGGCAGGTACTATATTTTTCTTCTAAGATGGAGGTTACCTAAAATTACAAGAAGGGTAGTATTGCAGGATAGTTATAAATGCCAAATCAGTGTCATTTAATTCTTTCTTTTTTAAAATTAGCTATCACAAGTTGTAATCAAACAGCACTATTTGGTAGAAAAATACAAGTTAATGAGAAATATGTATGATTCATTTTAATCATTTAAACTTCAGGGCTTTTATATCTGTTGGCCTTTATCAAAATGCCTCATCACTTGTTCTTATGAAACAAAATAAATTCAATCAGATTAATTTTTTTTATATCCTCCGTGCATATTAGAACAAAGATTCTTTTCATATATATTCTCTTTAATTCAATTCCTTAAGGCCTGGTTTACAAAGCTATGGTCAGTTGGTATTTTAGTAGAGTAAGGACTCTATAATCAGGTCATAAAAGCACACTGTGAAGTTTTAATTTTTTTAAAAATTCATCATGTTAGTAATAAAACTTTGGATTGTTAAAAACAAAACTATTAAAATCCAATTTACTTTTAACCATTAAAAGTGAAACTACACTGGTCAGTTTTGCTAAGGTTTTGTGTTCAAAATTTGTGGGGAATGTTTTACATACAACTTTGATATTAACAAAAATGTTTTCATATTTTGTCATACCTTAATGAAAAGAGATTTGTTAGTGGATTCAGAAATTCCCAAACAGATTATACAACCAACCCCCATCAGCATGGTTCTCGTGCATGAGGACCACAAGATGAGTTTCATCAGGCAGTTTTCATTTTGTAGGCCCAGTGAAATATAAAATGTAAACAGTGTAAATGGTAAAAAGGAAATTAATTTTTACATTTTTAATAATCTAAGGAACCTTTTAATATTTACTTTTAACCTGACATTCTCCCATTAAATTATTAATGTTTTCTCACTGAAGTAATATAGTCAGATTTTGAGCAACAATGATGTTTGCAGCTTTGAAATACTGAGTATATAATCTGAGAAACATCTAATTTGAAAGGTGCCAGAAAGCTCTCCTCCTAAATCACAAAATTGTGGTAGGGAATAAACTTTACTAATAATAATTATTTATGTGTTCTTTCATTCTCCCTTGTTTTCTAACAGTATTTTCAATTGTTAATCACTTAATAGATTTTGACCGACCCAGTGATCATGAAGAAGCTTTTGCCAGAGATCTTGCAGAATTTCCCTCTTTAGAAAATGGTGCAGGAACAAATGATGATGATGACTCGAGCATTGGCATGCCCATCCAACAGAAGAGAAAAAAGGAACAGATGCGTTCTAAGGTGGCTCATTCTCCCAGACAGAGGAAAGAGAGGCAGTCTGCTACAGGCCTCTCCCTTCCTTTGACCAGTGACCAAACCTTTAACTTAGTAAGTGATATTGCTGGTGATGTTATTGCAGCTGCAGTGTCTGCTGCCATCAAAGACCAGTTGCAGTCCACACAGCAAGCACCCTCACAGGTAGTCCCCAGTTTGAGTGAGGAGACAGACACAGAAGAAGCTGATGATTTTGAACTGCTTGACCAATCAGAGCTTGAGCAGATTGAGAGTGAACTGGGGCTTACACAAGGCCAAGAAGAAAAGCCACAGGAAAAAAAGAAATCTTCAGGATTCCTTTCAAATCTGCTTGGAGGTCATTAACCTGGAAATTGGAGCTAGTAACATAGCAGAAGTGAAAAAAAAAAATCAAATGCAAAAAAAAGGGAAATGCTCAGCTGTAAGCTTTAACTATTACTTCAGATGTGTAATAATTTCCCTTACACAGAGTGAATTAATTGGATACATATCAGCTGACCCTGATAGTTTAATGTTTCTGATAGTTATGCCTCAATGTAGTAGCATGAAATGAAGTATCTAGCCACTCTTTGGTCACTGATGAATGTTAGAGGTCAGTTGTTATTTAAGAAAAAAATTAAATTGCCAAATCTAGATTTCGGGGTCCTCAGCCAAATGCTCTTCACCTTCAGTTTGTTTACACTTAGTTTTCAAGCATCCAAAACAGTTAATGATATGTACAGTGAAGAGAAATTATGAATAGGATACAATGAGATTAGCAAAATCTTATCTGCCTCTATTTATAGTGAGATAGCTAGATCCCTATGGTTATTGTGTGTGGCACATTTGATGTCCATGTACACTTTATTCAGCATAAACCTTGAATGTAAGGATGTGTGCAACGCCATCAAAATTAACAAAAGTTGTGTTGCATATGTAAACTTTCAAATTATTTTTTTGATAAGATCATACATTTCCGAGTTATCTCTGATGTTTTAGGCTTGTAGAGTTATGAAATGGCATGCTACTAAATTGACCACCTGCTGTATTCTCTGCTAGAGTCTGGTACTGGGCAGTAATGTCCATAAAAAGCAAGGCAAAAACAATGTTACACTTGAGATTATGAATATCATGTAAACTGAACAAGGCCTTTGTTGTTTTGTTTTTTTAATTTTAGTTTGGAATAGGGAAGCCAAGGTGAACAGAGAGGCTTTTTACCTGGCAATTCCTGCAGTCAAGGTTCTGTTTTTCTCATGAGACAGCTACTATCACTCCTAATGGAAGTCATTAGAGAGTTATTCTTTAAGCTGTATCTGGTGTTCAGTGAGGCCAGATCAGAAGAAACACAGAAATTTCTTGGCACACAAGTGAAGGAGGAACTTGTTTAAAAATATGTATTTGTAATTTTTAACTCCTCACATACTCAGACTGGCTTGGGATCTTAAACAAGTAACTTTAAACAAAAATGAAAGGCAATGCCGATTTAAGGTAAACAAAGATTTATAGGAAGAAGTAAAGCTAGTTTTATGAATGTGCTGTAAACTGTTAGCAGGGTTGAGGGACCATGTCAGCTGTTATCACTAATCTTTATGTGATTGCCTATTTGCTGGCATTTTAACAAGTGAACGTTGTTATCTAGGACTGTCAGAAAGTATATACCAAGCTTATAACAAGGTCAGCTTTTCTTCCATAATAGAATATTTTTAGAAAAAAAAACTTGTTTTAAAGTAGCACAATTTTAAATTTGTTTTTCTTTCTGAGGCATTTAAAAACTAGACAGATTGCCAAAAAGATTTTAGGTAAAGGAAAGCTATGGAAGACTTTTGACACTAGCTTTATTGTTGCTTGTGCTTATGTGTCAGTAAGGCATATTAACTGTGTTTGCCGTCCTTTATCAGTACAAAAGTGAGCCTGTGCCTTCATTATCTAACCCATCTTGAAAGAAGTGAAAACTGGATAATAGAGCCCACAAAATGTAGTTTTTTTAATTACATCATCTTGACATTTAATACAAGTTTCTGAAAAATAAATAAAATACAGCCACATATTTTATACAGTGTTAGCTGTTAATTTTTTTATGACTTTTCCCCAGCGTGTGCATTCCCATTTAATAAACAAACAAACAAACACAAAGGCTGTGGCCACGAAATTAGCGAGTGTAAAAGCCATTTCAATTTCTCAGACGAATAAAGAACACTGTTTCCTTAATGCATGTTTAAGACAATCTACATAGTCAGAAGAGTACAAGTTACAAGTCACCAATGAAGCTTTACAGAACATCTTGATAATAGTTTGCTTCCCTGTGTGATGGTACAAGTAACAAGAAGATTAACAGGTTACAACACATGAAGAAACTGGATGGGCAGGGCTGGAGAGAGGGAGGTCTTTAACACGATTGTAAGTGGATGATGAGGCATGCTAGCTTCCTGTCGATGGTGGCATTGTAACAGTGTGCACTTTATTATTTTCTGAAGAATATTTGTGGTTACAAAATTATATAATACAGGGGCACTCTTATAGAAATGCAAATTACATCAAGGAAGAAAAGCAGTTGCAGGAGGAGTTGCTCAGACTTTTTGTAAAAGATCCATTTTCTGGTTTCAAGATAGAAAAGTAAATCAATTTGACTACGTGTTCCAGCAAGGCAAAACAAACCTGAACATACAATATTCTGACATGTGGGAGCACAATTGCTCATTATCCTGTGTTTGGCTTTTGAAAATATTTTGTTCTTCTGTTTTTATAGTAGTTAAAGTATAATTAACTGTTTGTTCAAGTCCCCAAATACTGCAGAATTGGAAGAAGAGAACTTAATAAAAATTAGTAGCAGTAATAAAATTATAGCATATCCTTTCATACTTTATTAATATCAGATTGACCCATGAGCATCTGTGAGAGCTGAAAAAGAAGGCTTTGGGTTCTGAATAGTAAGTAATTGAGCATGCCATGATTTTCTGCAGAACTTTCTCAAAAAAAGACAGCGTAAGTCAGAAGTACTTGGTTCAGAAATAATTAAGAAATATTGGTTATGCATTCCCTTTGCAGCTGAGAACAAAGAAACATTTTCTGTCCTTCTAAAAGATCCCGTCCAGAGTGTGTTCAGTTGGAATTCATATTAGGGATCCTAATTTTGCTGCACTCAGCAGCAGCAACAAAATCAGTTACTGAAGAATTACATTTTACAATCTCAGAATAATTCGCACAGCTTCTTTCCTACCAAGACTCCTCCCACCTTCAAAAATTAATAAAATTACAGAAACAAAGCCGTATGAGTGAGTAAATTAAATAGTGTAAAAGTGTATATTTGCTTCATAGAAAACTTGTTTTGACACAATATATTGTAAAATATAATATACACATATCAAGCAAGATGGTGATTTTATCTTTAGGGGATTTCTCCATTTGTTAGAAGAGTATATATAGACCCTAGTTCAGTCCTCCTTACCCAATAAAATTCCTATTGACTTCATTGGGCCTGTTGTCCTAGTAAGGTTGGCTGAATTGGGGGCCTTAATTATGTCACTCCTGTTTCTTGAACAAGATGTTAAATCCAGAATAAAGGAACCTTTCAAAAAGTTTAAACTTGGATATAGAAGCCTTTTTGGCACATACGTAATCATAAATTCGCACCTTTAATCATTTAGTGAGCTTGTTTCTTTTTTAAATTGAGTCTACAATGAGGGAGGGATAGCTTAGTTTATTTGAGCACAGATAAATTGGACATTACTAAATATGAAAAAATACAGATTTTACTTGCTTTTAGTTCATTTTGCACTTACTCCAGATGAATGCCCATTTAATTAAGCACTCTGTTGAACAGACATACCTTGGTCTCCATTTATTTAATATGAAAGCAATTAATGGTCTCTAGATACAATTATCCAGGTAACCAGAAACTGGAAAATTACAAAATGTCTTAAATTGTTTATTTAAAATATTTTGCAGCACTTTACCTAATATGATTACTGTTTTATAAACATGGAATAATTATTATTATTATTACGATAGTAATTGTTTGTAAAACTATTTAATAAATATGGTAGTTTTTATCTTTCATTATATAAAATTGTATGTTTGTTATTCCAAAAAAATAACTTTAGTCAAGTTAATGCCACTTCTTGTTGTTTTTTCCCCCTAATCTGATGTGAACCACTGTTTAATAGTGTGGAGGGTCATACTAAATAAATAATCTTAGCTCTCAGCTACAGCCTGATAATTTTAGAACTTTATCCTTGTAAGCAGGGGCTGAATGAGCTCTCTGCTGACATATTGTGATGAGCTGGAGGGAAAGACTTCAGGAACAGACTTTATTTGCATAGGCACGCCTACTCTGCCTACATACACAGCAGAGGGAACTGCTCTGCCAAAATGATCAATTTCGGCTGGTGTTGGGTTACAAATCACTCTAATGTTTGAATGCAAGAGTAATGGAATGTTGTTATCCTGATCATATGAGTAAAGGGCAGCAGAACTGTACTTAAGTTGCCCTGATTGATGAGGTCACCCTAAACTGAACCTCACTCTCTAAGCAGCGGGTAGGGATGCCAAATTCTACTTGAAAAACAGATGGGGGGAATGGGTGTTTATACCTGGTGGTGTGGGTTCTGTCTAAAGATCCTTCCCCTCGCCACTGTTTAAAGATAGAGGTGACTACACTCATTGAGAGTCTTTGTTTTGTTAAGTGATCACTACAGCTGAAATCACTGATAACCACTGTGCTGAGCACAGTGACAGTATGGTGGTGAAAGAGACTACCCAACCTGCAGGGAGGTTCCCCACTACCTACTGAAATAATTGAGAGCTGGGTTAAGTGGTGAATGTCAGAATGTGACAACAGAATGAATGGTGATGGCAGCGGCCAGTGGTGGCAGAGTGAACGATGGCAGGAGAGTGAGTGGCAGCAACTGTGAGTCAGTTGCTGAGATGGCTGCAGCAGCTGAGGCACTGCTTGATGCCTTTGCCCACTCCCCGGGGTGGGAGGTGAACTCACGTGAACACACCTGTGAATTCCGAGCCTTCACTGACCTAGGACAGTAACTCTGAGTAAGGTGCAGTGGAAGGAGAGGGCAATGGCAGGTTAAAGGAACATTTGTTGGACTTTCACACTGCAAGGTGAGAGCAAAGGACACTGCCCAACATACTCTGGGGTGGGTGTTTAAACGTACATAAGAACAACCATACTGGGTCAGACCAAATGGTCCATCTAGCCCAGTATCCTGTCTTCTGACAGTGGCCAACGTCAGGTGCCCCAGGGGGAATGAACAGAACAGGCAGTCATTGAGTGATCCATCCCCTGTCGTCCACTCCCAGCCTCTGGCAATCAGAGGCTAGGGACACCCAGAGCACAGAGTTGTATCCCGGATCATCTTGGCTAATAGCCAGTGATGGACCTATCCTCAATGAGCTTATCTAGTTCTGTTTTGAACCCCATTATAGTTGTGACCTTCAGAACATTCCCCGGCAATGAGTTCCACAGGTTGACTGTGTTGTGTGAAGAAGTACCTCCCTTTGTTTGTTTTAAACCTTCTGCCTATTAATTTCATTGGGTGACCCCTGGTTCTTGTATTATGTGAAGAAATAAATAACATGTCCTTATTCATTTTCTCCACATCAGTCATGATTCTATAGACCTCTGTCATACTCCCTCTTAGTCATCTCTTTTCCAAGCTGAAAAATCCCAGTTTTTTAAATCTCTCCTTATATGGAAGTTGTTCCACACCCTTAATCATTTTTATGCCCTTCTCTGTAACTTTCCCAATTCCAATATAACTTTTTTTGAGATGGGGTGACCAGAACTACACGCAGTATTCAAGGTGTGAGTGTTCCATGGATTTATATAGTGGCATTGTGATATTTTCTCTTATCTATCCCTTTCCTAATGGCTCCTAACACTGCACACTGTGCAGATGTTTTCAGAGAACTATCCACAATGATTCCAAGGTCTCTTTCTTGAGTGGTAGCAGCTAATTTAGTCCCCATCATTTTGTATGTATAGTTGGCATTATGTTTTCTAATGTGCATTACTTTGCATTTATCCACATTTTGTTGCCCAGTCACCCAGTTTTGTGAGATTCCTTTGTAAGTCTTCGCAATCTGTTTTGGATTTAAACTATTTTAAGTAATTTTGTATCGTCTGCAAATTTTGCCACCTCGCTTTTTACCCCCTTTTCCAGGTCATTTATGAATATGTTGATCAGCACCTGTCCCAAAACAGATCTCTGGTGGACACCACTATTTACCACTCTCCAATCTGAAAACTGACCATTTATTCATACCCTTTGTTTTCTATCTTTTAACCATGATTCATGAGAGGACCTTCCCTCTTATCCCAGGATTTCTTTCTTTGCTTTAAGAGCCTTTGGTGTGAGTGATCTTGTCAAAGGCTTTCTGAAAGTCCAAGTACACTATAACCACTGGATCACCCTTGTCCACGTGTTTGTTGAGCCCCTCAGAGAATTCTAATAGATTTGTGAGTTATGATTTCCATTTACAAAAGCTATGTTGACTCTTCCCCAACAAATTGTATTCACCTATGTGTCTGATAATTTTGTTCTTTACTATACTTTGAACCAATTTGCCTGGTACTCAGGTAGGCCTACCGGCTTGTAATTGCCAGGATCAACTCTGGAGCCTTTTTAAAAAATTGGTGTCACATTAACTATCCTCCAGTCATCTGGTACAGAAGCTGACAGGTTATGTACCACACTTAGGGCTAATCTACACTTACCCGCTGCGTCTGAGGCTTCAGATCAAACTTCTGGGTTCGATTTATCGCGTCTTCTCTAGACACGATAAATCGAACCAGGAAGTGCTCCCCCGTCGACGCCGGTAATCCTGCTCTGCGAACGGAGCAGGCGGAGTCGACGGGGGAGCCTGCGCGCTGCCGTGTGGACCGGGGGTAAGTACTTTTAAGTTTGAAATAAGATACTTCGACTTCAGCTACGTTATTCACGTAGCTGAAGTCGCGTATCTTACTTTGAACTTGGGGGCTAGTGTAGACCAGCCCTTAGTAGTTCCACCATTTCATATCTGAGTTCCTTCAGAACTCTTGGGTGAATACCATCTGGTCCTAGGGCCTTATTGTTTATTTTATCTATTTGTTCCAAAACCATCTCTATTGACACCTCAATCTGGGACAGTGCCTCAGATTTGTCACCTAAAAAGAATGGCTCATGTGTGAGAATCTCCCTCACATCCTCTGCAGTGAAGACTGATGCAAAGAATTCATTTAGTTTCTCCACAATGGCCTTGTCTTCCTTGAGTGCTCCTTTAGCACCTTGCTCGTCCAGTGACTCCACTGATTTGGCAGGCTTCCTGCTTGTGATGTACTTAAAAAAAAATTATGTTAATTTTTGAGTCTTTGGCTACTTGCTCTTCAAATTCTTTTTTTGGCCTGCCTATACTTTTTTTGCTCACGGTCACATGCTTTCAAATTATGCTTTTGGTGTTTCCCCAAATTAATGCCAGGTTCCTTTTCCCTTTTTATTAAAAGTTGGGAGCTGGGGGTTGTCATACAGTCTCAGGGCTTGTGAGGGGGAAGTATTACCTCTTAAAGACTCCCAAGTGTAGTTTTAAGTTTTTCCAGGTTATTGGGTGGGGCTCACGCCAGTTCTGTTTTGTATTGTTAAGAGGAACCTCTCAATATTGAAGCCGGCCCTTGTTGCTGCTGATGCCACCTGGCAGAAAGGTTACATCAAGAGACAATATTGGGACTGTTCTAAGATGTTCTAACTGGAAAATATGCTGTGATTGAAGAATTCAAAGATTCCTTGGTTGCCCCAAAAAGGTAAAATCACCAATTGAATCCCATTCCACATCAGTAGTGACTGAAAGACATCATTTAATCACTGCTTGGATTATGTGAAATGAATAAGTGGTCCCATTTCAATATCTATGGTTTTGTTTTGAAGATGCCCTGAAGCCATCAGGAGCTTGTGAAAATCAGGCTACCTTCTGGAAAGAGGCATGATCTATAATACAAAGTTAGGTCAAAGTAAGTCACTTTGCGTCAACCTATTGGTGCATGTGTCTAAACTCAAATTTGTCTGCAGCCCTGTTAAGGGGACGCAGTAAAACCATCTCCCTGAACTGCATAAAGCCATGGTCAACCTACAGAGGTCAACACAGTGTGAGTGTGATCTGTATTGACCCTTACATTCCTCCAGCAGCTGTCCCACAATGCCAGACAGTCACAGCTCTGGTCATAATTGTTAACTCAAAGGGGTATGATGGATCAGCAGCAGCACTGTGTAAAAGCAAAGGAACTCCAGCAGGCGAACCACAAGGCTGAGAAGGCCAACAATTGATCTGGTGCTGAGCCATACACCTGCTGCTTTTACAATGAGCTGCATGCCATTATTGGCAGAGACTCCACCAGCACCCTGCAGAATACCATGGATACCTCAGAGGAGCCTGAGACACAGACCTGTGCTGTGAGGTGGGAGGGAGGACATAGTGGGTATTTCCAGCTATCCTGTGAGCCAGGTCCTGTTAAAGAGTCTGCTGCTATCTAGCTAGCCCTGCCAGCCAAGTGTGGACAAGTCCATTGATGGGGAAGGAACCCCAGGTAAGTGTGTGCCTGCATTTTCCATTATAATGTTTACATGTAAAGAGGGTGCCTGGCCTGTCCCCAAGTTACCAAGACACGGGTATTGACTTTTCATTGTACTTGTACTAGGAGGAGGT
This sequence comes from Macrochelys suwanniensis, assembly GCA_033296515.1. NCBI lineage: Eukaryota > Metazoa > Chordata > Testudines > Chelydridae > Macrochelys > Macrochelys suwanniensis. Next base: position 130,613,394 of record CM065776.1, on the reverse strand, counting down.
AGCAGTACCTCAGAGTAGAGGTAGCTCATTTTCTCCTCTAGGATTAGGCAGTGGAGGGCAGGGGATGGAACACATTATGTACACAAGGATGTCCCTTGTATCCTCCTGAGAGAACTCGATGAAACTTTCATGGAGACACTCTGCAGTCCTTTCCCTAAGGTTACTGTACTAGGGATGGCTGCTTTATTTCTTCTTTCACAGTAGAACACGTTCCCATGCCACTCCTCAATAAGTTTGGCTGGCACCATTGCAATACACTGGCTCGCAGCAAAGGGTCTGGGCAGCTTCAGGACATGTCAGAAGCTGGGTGCCTGTGTTACCCTCATGAGTGAGATACTAGTTAAAAATCATCACCACCTGTGGATTATAGTGCCAATGTTCAGTGCCATTGTCCTATGCTCATACCCTTGGAAATAAAGACCAAAATGTTATTGTTTCGTGCAACCAAAAATCATAATGCCTTCCTGTGATGTTATATGATTAAAATATGACCATGTATATCATTGCTACCAGTGTTATACAATTGCAACAAATCTTGTACAAGGTATGTCATGTAAGGAGTGAATGGAAAAGTTATGATGTGCTGAAAATGATTATCCTGTTTGTATATGTATATCATTTTTGTATCTGAAGTGATGAATATTGAATATATCCCTGTATTTCAAATGTGTTTGCTCCTGTGATAACACCCACAAGGGAGTTGGTTTGTATCTAGTCTAGCCAGCACATTGTGAATGGATCATACCAGTTGATGGCCCATTAACAAACACAATGGGGCATGGAAGAAGCTTAGTCCCAGCTGATGGACTTTCCTGTGAACGTTTTAGCCAAAATAGGGGTAATGGCTCCTACTGTGACTCATGGAAGCATGCAAGGGCATGTGACTTGCTCATGTAACCCTAAACTCCATCTTGTGCCTGTACTTTTCCACAAACTGTGCTAGGGGCTTTATTTGGGACAATGAAGTTCCCTCCAAGTGGCAAAAAGTATAAAAGGCCCTGGAAGCATCTACCATTTTGCCTCTTTCCTGCTCTGATCTCTGGACTATGGACTTACACTAACAGGAGTATTACAACCAATGGACTGAGCACCTTCTACTCTTTTGGATGTTACTAGAGACATTACAAGCCAGCAGTTTATTCTATCACTGCTACAAACCTGATACAAGAACTGTGCAATGATTGTATGTATTTGATTCCTTTGACCATTTTAACTCTTGCTTCCTTCTTTTCCCTTATAAGTAAACCTTTAGATATTCGATACTAAAGGATTGGCAACAGCGTGATTATTGGGTATGTGGCTGGTCTTTTGGGATCAGAAGAATCCTTTGGTCGATGAAATTGGTTTTAAATAGGGCTGTCAAGCGATTTAAAAAAGTAATTGTGATTAATCACGTGATAAAAAAATTAATTGCGATTAATCACGTGATTTTGGAAGGCACTTCAGATTCTTAAACCTCGGGTCGAGTGCTGTAGCTATCTTTAGAAATCTCACATTGGAACCTTCCTTGCGTTTTGTCAAATCTGCAGTGAAAGTGTTCTTGAAATGAACAACATGTGCTGGGTCATCATCCGAGACTGCCATAACATGAATTATATGGTAGAATGCGGTAACACAGAAGAAGAGAGATACAATTCTCCCCCAAGGAGTTCATTTACAAATTTCATTAAAGCGTGATTTTTTTAACGAGTGTCATCAGTATGGAAGCATGTCCTCTGGGATAGTGGTTGAAGCATGAAACGAATGTTTAGCATTTCTGGCATGTAAATATCTTACAATGCCAGCTACAAAAGTGCCATGTGAACACCTGGTCTCACTTTCAGATGACATTGTAAATAAGAAGAGGGCAGCATTATCTCCCGTAAATGTAAACAAATGTGTTTGTCTTAGTGATTGGCTGAACAAGAAGTAGGATTGAGTGGACTTGTAGGCTCTAAAGTTTTACATTGTTTTGTTTTTGAGTGCAGTTATGTTACCAAAAAAAAAATCTACATTTGTAAGTTGCACTTTCACTATATAGAGATCACACTACAGTACTTCAATGAGGTGAATTGAAAAATACTATTTATCACTTTTACAATCCAAATATTGAATAACAAATAATACAAAGTGAGCATTGTACACTTTGTATTCTGTGTTGTAATTGAAATCAATATATTTGAAAATATAGAAAGACATCCACAAATATTTAATAAATTTCAATTGGTGTTCTATTGTTTAGCAGTGCGATTAAAACTGTGATTAATCACAATATTTTTAATCATGATTAATTTTTGAGTGAATTGCATAAGTTAACTTCGATTAACCAACAGCCCTAGTTTTAAATAACCTCTCATCATTAAGTCTAGTGTCTGGGTGGTCAAACAAGGGCTGGGATACCTAAGGAGACTGTTTTTTGTTTTGTTTTGACTTTTGTTACTGGTTTGGTATATCTTATGGAAGAATAACCACCAGTTTAGGGGTGAGTCTGCTCTATTTCTCACCAGTTTGTCCAGAATCTGGAATCCTGAGCTGTAACCCACTGAGGCATGGTGACACCTCCTCCTTTCCCTTCTTCCCCTTTCCACTGAAGGGCCATACTCACTGTGGCTAGGACTGGAGAGTAGTGCTGTGCAGAGGCACTCCAAAGCTGAGATGTCAATAAGCATTTCTTATTAGAAAATGTTATGAAATTAGGAAAAGGAGTATTGAAACTTACTTTTCCCTTTCCGTTGTGACTGTAAATCCAATTATACATCTGTCCTAGCTGTAGCAGCTGCAGTTGCATCCTTGAGGGGTGCCCCCTCCCCACCCATAGAATGCCTTACCATGATGAAGAAGGGGAAAGAAGAGGATTAGAGGAGATATGTTCACCAAGATCCTGCAGTTAGTGCTGCATTGAACGGCAAACAAGTGTCTTATGCAACATGGCAGATGGCAGGGAGAGGGACAGACAACACAGAACAAAATGGAAAAAGAAGCCCAACAGGAAAAGGAGAGGGAAATGCACCAGACCTAATGGGGCTTCTCAGGCAGTAAATACAAATGCTGCAGAGTCTAGTTGACCTACAGATCCAAGAATCATAGACTCGCCACCCTTTACAGTTCTTGGAGAGCTCCCTGATAGCAACTCCCTACAACCTACATTCCACATGGCATCATGGGCTCCATCCCACCTCCTATCACTCCATGCCAGGGGACAGTTAGAACAACCACTTTACATACACTGATCTGGAAGAGGTACAGCTGGTGTGTAACCACAATCGACTGCATTTGTGCACAGAAATAGACAAATGTTTGCTTTCTAATTTTAAAGTTCTGTTAATTTATGTTGTTTGTATTGTGTTGTCCTTTTTATTTGTACATTGCCTTTTTGCACTTTTTGTCACAGTACAATTTTATTTTTTTGTAATAGACTCATCTTTATTAGTTCACCAGCTATAATACAGAATGTACAACAGTGATCAAAGCACTCAGTACTCATAAATGTACAACACCACAGGTCTAACATGTTCAACAAAACACCAACTCTCATGTGTAAATATATAGCAAGCACCACATAATTCATAGGTTCATTAGAAGTCACAATGTTACATTTATAAAAGTACACCAAGCACTACACAATTCCTAATAGTCCACAAACTTCAGGCACAGAGAGCAGTCACGCACAGCACGGTAATTGTAACTGACCATTAAAGTGCTCTTTCAAAGCCTCCCGTAACTGCGTAGTTTGATGTTGAGTTCTTCTAATAGCCCTTGTGTCTGGCTCTTCAAACTCAGCAAGTAGCCACTCCGCCTCCACCCCGCCAGCAACTTTTTCCTCTTTGCCTCACATATATTATATAGGACACAACCTGCAACTATAACCATTGGGATGTTTTTCTTGTTAAGATCCAATCTAGTGAATAAACACCACCAGCATCCTTTCAATGTACCAAAAGCACATTCACCTGTCTTCCTACACCTGCTGAGCCAGTAGTTGAGTCTTTTCTTGGTGCTGAAGTGCCCAATGTATGGCTTTCATGAGCCAAAGGAGCAAGGGGTAGGCTGGATCCCCCAGGATCAAGGGCAGCGGGTGAACTGCCAGCTGGGGGAGGCTAGCTCTCGGCTGGCCCCACCCCCCAACCTGAGGACCCACCCCCTTCCCCTGCTGGAGCCCTCCCTGGCCCTCGAGTGCAGGGCAGGTGGCGCGCCACCTCCAGCCCCCAAGTGGGTGGGCCAACAGTACATGGCCCACACCGGCCCCCAAGCACAGGGCGGGCAGCACGCAGCCTCAGCCACCCCAAGTCCCGGCCACCCTAGCCCCAGCCCACTTCCCTGAGAGAAGCAGCCTACCTGGGCTAGGGCCAAGAGGGAAGGGCAAGAAGCAGGGGGCTTCAGGGATGAGCATGGGCGGGGCCACGCTGGGCTGTTTGGGGAGGCATAGCCTTCCCCAGCCTATGCGACGCGCCACCCATGCCCAGGATTACTACTGGCATTTCAATATCACCAATGGTAATCCACTTGTTGGGAAAGGATGTATCGCCCCACTGCAGTTCGGGAACACCACTGCCGAAAATCCATCCACTATGTCCTGCACATTACTGAGAGTCACAGTCCTGTGTAGCTAAAGACTGATTCTGAAGACTGATTGTCAACTGACTGTGTAGCAAGAGATGGTTAATTGCCCTACACACTTGCATGACAACAGCCCCCACTGTGGATTTTCCAACTCCAGGAAAATTTCCCACTGACTGGTAGCAATCCGGTGGTTCAAGCTTCCAGAGTGCAATCACCACTTGCTTCTCAGCTGTCAGTGCTGTCATTCTGGTATCCATGTGCTGACAGGCTGGGGCAAGCTCATCACACAGATCGAGGAATGTGGCCTTTTGCTTTCAAAAGTTCTGCAGCCACCGCTCATCATCCTAAATCTTCATTATGATGCAATTCCACCAGTCAATGCTCATTACTTGGGCCCAGAAGCAGCACTAAGCCATCTGAAGCTGCTCTTTGAACATCACCAACAACCTTGAATTGTTTTTCGCTATGTCCCTTTACTATGTCTCCTTGAAGAAATCATCATGTCCCCCAGTGTTGTGGGTCTTCCTGCAGGTCCTGCAAATACTAGAGCAGGGGTCGGCAACCTTTCAGAAGTGGCGTGCCGAGTCTTCATTTATTCACTTTAATTGAAGTTTTCACGTGCCGGTAATACATTTTAATGTTTTTCAGAAGCTCTCTCTCTATAAGTCTATATATTATATAACTAAACTATTGTCGCATGTAAAATAAACAAGGTTTTCAGAAATGTTTAAGAAGCTTAATTTAAAATTAAATTAAAATGCTGATCTTACGCCGCCGGCCCGCTCAGCCCGCTGCCGGTCTGGAGTTCCGTTCACCTAGGGCAGCAGCAGGCTGAGTGGGGCCTGCGGCCGGCAGCCAGAACCCCAGACTGGCAGCGGGCTGAGTAGGGGCGGTGGCCAGGACCCAGACCGGCAGTGGGCTGAGAGACTCAGCCCTCTGCCGCTCAGGGGCTCCATCCGCCAGCTCCTGCTAGCTGGGATCCCGGCTGCCAGACCTGCTCAGCCCGCTGCTGGTCTGGAGTCCCGGCCCTGCCCACATAGAGTGGGTACCTACCTTCTCCCTGGTTCTGGCCCATTCTCTTCCTCTCTCTCTGCACTGAGCTGAGGGTGGGAGTGCACTGAGCACAGGGCTGGGGGTTGGGGTGTAGGGTCTGGCCAGGAGCTAGAATGAGGGAGGGGGATCAGGGTTGGGGCAGGAGGTTTGGGTGTGGAGTGCTTACCTGGGCAGCTCCCATTTGGTGCGAGGGGTGCAGATGGAAATGTGTGTGTGTGTGTGCAGGAGCTCCCATTTGGTGCTCAGGGTGGGGCTGGGTATGTGTGGAGGGTGCATGAGTCAGGGCATGGGGTGTGGGGTGGCTGGGTATATGTGGGGTGTGCAGGAGTCAGGGCAGGGGGCTGGGTGTGTGTGAGGAGGGTGCAGGGGTCAGAGCAGAGGGCTAGGGGTGTGGGCTCGGATCATGGGGGTGCTCCCAGCCCCCTGCTCTGAGCTGCTCAAGGCAGGGGCTGGAGGGGATATGCCCCGATGCCACCCTCCTCATAGGCGCCAACTTTAGTGGGCGCCGCTGGGTGCTTGCACCCCCGTCCCAACTCCACCCGTTACGTTCGTGGGAGGCTGCGGGCCTACCCAGGGTGCTCTGCAAGAACGAGGCCCACACACACAGTGTGTTATTGGCTTTATTAAAGGCAAAGTGACACATCCGCAACGGGGACTCCTGGCGTTGCTGTCATGGAGACGGGGAACCCAGCTCACCAAAAATCGGGCCTGGTAAGGAGTCCAAAGTGGGGCCAGGCTCATACAATTATATACTGACATCTCATACAGAAGCAAGCAGGGGCCGCCTCCTGGCTCAAGGCCATACAAAGCAAAAGCACTTTTAATGAGCTCAAAACAGAGTGCAGCTGGCCGGCCATGACCGTGACCGGCCGCCAAAAGAGTGTGAGAAAGCAAAAACGCCCTGACTAGCATGAGAAAGCGAAAACACCCTTACTATGCCGTAACACAATCTTCCGTGGTACCCTACATTCCTCCCCTCGCTTTCTCGAGCGACGTCAGTAGACATATAGACACCCCCCCCGGGAGGGGGTGGGGCCGGCGCGGGGCAGCAAAACCGACAGCAACGGCCACGCAGGCCACACACAAAAAGACCCAAAAAGCAAAACAAAAAAAAATACATGGCTGTATCTAAAACATACTGGGCGGGGCCCAAAGCATACAAATCCCCATATATAATGGCTTTTGCAATCATTTAAAACAGGGAATACCCCTGCAATGAGGCCGGGGCTGCACACACGCCAATAAAACAGGTCTCCATAAGGGCACCCACAGCATACACACGAGGAAGACAAAAAGATATTGCATTCACAGCAATCTGGGCGAGTACCACCCATGCATTAACCGGGGGGGGGGGGGGAGGGAGGGCGGCAGCTCCCTGAGCAATACCTCCCCTCACAAGGAGCGCAGCAATAAGCGGGAGAGCGAGGCCATACGAGGATAGTCCTCTCCTTCCGGTAGCACATACGCCCATCCTCCTCCAGTGGCCAGAACCACGGCGGCTTGCGGTTCTCGCTGCAGCACCGTCCACCAGACGTTGGCTAGCACGCGCCACCCCATTTCACTGGGGACGTGGGGCGCCAAACCTGCAGGGGGCAAGGGAATAAATTTACACAGGGCCTCCCCTTGCTCCCACGGCACCGGCTCAGTGCCCACATTGGTGCACACCAGCCGGGCCAGGGTGACCATGACCTCATACGCCGGGGTCTCGGCTCCTCCGAGGCCGTTCACCGGAGTAGCTCGGCCCTGAGCCTGCGCAGAGTGTAAAATCGTGACTTCAGCACCTGTATCGAGTAGTGCCAAGACATGTTGAACTCCTCCCCTCGGCCAACGGATCACCAGGGGCACATAGAGGCGTCGGTCCCCCATTTCCCTCCCGCCTGTGGCTGCTGCCACGCACGGGACGGAGGACCCGCCACGCCCTCAATAGGGGCGCGGCAGTTGCCACTCAGCGGGTGGAGCAACGGGCGCTGCGGGCTTGCTTTGTTCCACGCCTCTCTCTCCCTCGCCTCTGGTACTCCGCTTCGAGGCGGGTAGTTGCATCCACCGCTTATACAGGTCCGCTGTCAGTTTCCCGTTGATCTCCTCTCGAGGGACACCGGCCTGCAAAAGATCTAACCACAGGGTCTTCCGGGGCACCCGCAGCTCTCCCTTCTCTTGTCCCCTGTTGGCCTGTCCCCTGCCCTGCTGCCCTTTCGTGGCTTGGATGGCCCTGGGCCGTGCCCCGGCCAGAGCGGCCTCCAATTGCATATGAATGGCAGCCAGATCCCCGACACGCCCATCCGCGGCCATAGCCACTGCCAGGAGTGAGGGCTCCAGCTCGTCTGGGGCTAAGCGCAGTAGGGTGGCTTTAATGGATTTTGTGACCAGTATATCATTTGGCCCTTCCATGCCGCCCATCTCTAGGGCCCAGGCCATCCCCAACTGCCGAAGTATCTGCCCTCCCTCGGCAATAGTCGTCCAGGGGCCTGCCAGTGCCTCCAGTTCCCCCACCGATGGGTAAGCCGCGCTTACCGCTGCCACTAACCAGCGGTACAGGGAGGGCAACTCAGTATCCCCCCCCGGGTTGCGGGGGGTTAGCCAGCTGCGCACGTACCTGGGAATCTTGTGACAGGACAACCAACTGTTGTAGCTCATACCGGAGGAGCATGACCATATTGCCAGCGTTGTCCCAGGCTCGGACCAGCCACCGCAGGACGCCCTCCCCGGGCTCCTGACGAAACGTCTTTACAATCTCCTGCGTCTTTTCCTCCAGTGCCTGCTGTAAGCGGAGCACCTCCCCATCCTGGGCCCGGAGGGCGGTTAGGAGGAGCCACCCTAGCCCCCCCATCGCTCGCCGTTCCGTCCCAGAACACCGGTTCGCCCGCACCTGCTGTAAACCCTGTCAGCTGTGCGGGGGTAACCCCAGCTACCTGCTGGAATTCCAGCCAATCGGCCGGGGCAGCCCACCCGGCCAGAACCCACGCTACCGGCCCCCAGAGCTCTGTCTGGGGCCACCCAGGTATGCGCTGTAGGGACAGTGGTAGCTTCCCTACTTCCCCTACCTTCGGTCAAAACGGCATCGTCTCCCAGAGCACCCTGCTCGCTGCGCCAAATGTTACGTTCGTGGGAAGCTGCGGGCCTACCCAGGGTGCTCTGCAAGAACGAGGCCCACACACACAGTGTGTTATTGGCTTTATTAAAGGCAAAGTGACACATCCGCAATGGGGACTCCTGGCGTTGCTGTCACGGAGACGGGGAACCCAGCTCACCAAAAATCGGGCCTGGTAAGGAGTCCAAAGTGGGGCCAGGCTCATACAATTATATACAGACATCTCATACAGAAGCAAGCAGGGGCCGCCTCCTGACTCAAGGCCATACAAAGCAAAAGCACTTTTAATGAGCTCAAAACAGAGTGCAGCTGGCCGGCCATGACCGTGACCGGCCGCCAAAAGAGTGTGAGAAAGCAAAAACGCCCTGACTAGCATGAGAAAGCGAAAACACCCTTACTATGCCGTAACACAATCTTCCGTGGTACCCTACAGCCCCCTTCCCCAAATCCCTGCCCCCGCCTCCTTCCCTGGGCGCGCCGCATTTCCCCTCCACCCCTCACCTCCCAGGCTTGCTGCACGCCAAAGAGCTGATTCGCGGCAAGCCTTGGAGAGAGGGGGGAGAAGTGGAATGGCTGCGTGCTCAGGGGAGGAGGCAGTACGGAGGTGAGCTGGGACGGGGCGGGTGTGTGTGCGGGGAGGGCCATAGGAAGTGGAGGTGAGCTGGGGGGTGGGGTGCAGAGGAACCGCTCCCTGCCCCAACTCACCTCTGCCTCCCCACGTGCCGCCGCTCTGCTTCTCCCCACTCCCTCCCAGGCTTGCCACGCGCCAAACAGCTGATTCGTGGCAAGCCTGCGGCGGTGGAGGTGAGCTGAGCCGGGGAGGCCGGAAGTGAGCTGCCAGTGGGTGCTCTGGGAAGAGGCAGGGGAGGGGGAAGGACCAAACCTGCGGAGAAGAGCGGGCCGGTCGGGCAGGATTTTTAATGGTGCGCTGCTGCCTGCCGGGGTCCCGGCAGGCAGCAGCGTGCCATTAAAAATCGGCTTGCGTGCCGTCTTTGGCACACGTGCCATAGGTTGCCGACCCCTGTACTAGAGGATCGTGTGTCCTGTATTTGCAATGTTTATGAATACAGCATTGTGTGGGCTCCATGCTTCTGTCAGAGATGGCAGTCAGCGAAAAGTGCCACATGGTTTTGAAAGATATTTTTTTAAAAACCACAAAAATTATGGATATGGATGGCATTATGGGATGGAGAACGTTGCATGCTGGGAACTGGCATTATGGGATGAAGAAAGTTGCATGTTGGGAACTCTAGCTCCCAGAGACCTTTGGGTGAGTCATTTCTATCCAACACATTGCAAAACTCCCCAGAAAGCACTGCACCAGACACAAAACGTGATACACTGGGAATATCTACACAGGATACACTATACTTTGCATCAACACAAGCACTCCCAGTGCATGTGCTCAGCACTGACACAAGCAACCACGTATGCACACATATGAACAATATAACTTGGGCAGCTTGATGCCAACGTAACTTGCATCAGCCAAAGTTTGTAGTGTAGACAAGGCCAGAGTTTCACTTTGCTACCTCATCTCAAATATGATTAATGCCTAAATTCCATACTGTTCCCACAGCACACACACCCCTTCTCAATTCCTTCATTTCCAATGAACCTTAGAGACATTACTGACATACAAAATACCATCCAGTATGCAAACATAGCTCAAAAAGAAAAATAAATTAACAAAAATTAAATGTTAGCTTTTATTTACATAATTCTTTTTTTCACTATTTCCAACTCTGCTTTAGTCCCAGTTATATTTATTTTTTCTCTGACTGATATCCTCTCAGCACACTTTGACTGACTTCTGTGTAACAGTGGTTGCATGCAATATAGTTCATGAGGCAGCCTGAGGTGGCTTGCCCCATACTGCTTTAAACAAACATTTACTGCTGGTCACAACTACCTCATCTTTGTGCTCTTTGTTACAATTCAGGGCAACTGCACCTATATTCCCCACTTTGTGATCCAGCCAGGACACCCAGTCTAGGCTCCTGGCTCCTCAGCCGTCATCTTTCTTGGGCAGAGACCCATGTCTCTCTCCCTCCTGACAGGATTTTTCCAGGCTGCACAATTCCCTGCCTACACTGTGATATCCTCAGCAAACCAGACTGCCTAAAAGGCCAGCGTCTGCTCTTTGCTTTCTTTCCAGAGGCTTTGAAGAGTGTAATTGCCAGCAGTTATAAGTTACCACACAGGTCTTTCTAAGCAAGCACATCTATTCTTATGATGAAAGCTTTACTGAGTAAACATATTACAAAATAAAAGACCATGCTAGCTCCAATGTCAAGCTTGGTAGGTGTCAGTCCTTTAAAACTCGGAACTGGGTTTTTCCATTGTTACAAGTTCCTAACTGACTCAGATTCCAAACACCTGTGAAAAATTCAGTCTTTCCTTTATGCAAGTTGGGCCTTTGATCTCTTGGCCTCATAGAGCAAGAGATCAGCACATAATGGTACACCGTGTATGGTGTCATTTTTGCATAACTAGAGGGAGGAACCTCTAAATATTCCCCAGGAAAGCCACTTAACGCTTTGTTCCAAAAGTCCATTCTTGTCTGGCACAGAGAGTCATAGATTTTAAGGTCAGAAGGGACCATCGTGATTATTTAGTCAGACCTCCAGCACATTGCAGATCACAGATCCTCACCCACCCACTCCTGTAACAGACCCCTAACCTCTGCCTGAGTTACTGAAATCCTCAGATCATGGTTCAAAGATTTCAAGTTACAGAGAATTAACCATTTACATTAGTTTAAATCTGCAAGTGACCCGTGCCCCGCCCAGGGTCTCTGCCACTCTGACCTGGGGGGAAATTCCTTCCCGACCCCAAATACGGTGATCAGTTAGACCCTGAGCATGTGTAGCAACTCAAAGTCCTCCCCATCTAGTGTCCCGTCTCCGGCTGTTGGGGATTTTTGCTACTGGCACTTGTTGATGGGCCACATTGTTAAGTATCTAATCCTTTGAACCCCCAGGTCTCACGTCTATCACTTCTCCCCGGTGATAGATTACATACAATCCTGACAATAATACATATTATATAATAATACACATTCATTTAATACAATGGACCCCAAAGCTACTTAAACTTAATCCAGTGAAGACTCCCCAGGATATGGCAGGAAATTCCTGTATCTGTCTCACTCCTTATTTGCATGCTCATTGCCTTTTACAAGACAGAGCAGCGCAATGCTATTTAGCTAGAGCTGATTAAAAAAAAAAGAAACTTGAGCTTTGACAACTGTTGACATATATCCATATATATTTGCAAAAATCGTGTCCACTCCCCGCCTGCTCTATATTTACCCAATAGTTCCATGGCATTTCCCCTCTCCCCCCAGTAGATGTATTAAAGGTGACCCGAAAATGCGTTTTAAAAACAGGGTTGTGCCCTTTGTGCTTCTTTGAGCAACGCGACGACCTGAAATGCCTGTCGTTTGGGGCGGTGTCTGGGCCCTGTGTTTCCCCCTTGTATGCCGTCAGCCTGTAACACATGGGCTGTACTGGGAGGGCTCTTTCAAAATCATCACCCCCAGTCCATAGACGTTTCCAGGGCAATAAGGAAGGGCTGCAACTAAGCAGCTGGGACCTGACTTCAGGAGTCCTGCGAGCCAGGGCTGGGCCCCAGCACTGAACCCGCGCCGGCCGCGCTCCCTTCCTCCCAGCGAGTGACACGAGGGGGCGGGATTCCCCGCATTGTCCGCAACTGCAGGAGGCAGCTCTTGCCCCCTCACTGCCGGGCCTCCGGGGCTGCATCCGGCGGCGGCGGCGGCGAGGGGCGGACCGGGGCACCCCGCAGCGCTTTGCTGGGCACTGAGGCGGGGCTGAGCGGCCGCCAAGGGGGCAGCGGCGCGGCGGGGACGCTCCGTGGGGCCCGCCGGGCCGGCAGGGGGCGGCGGCCTCCGTCAGAGCAGCTAGAGGCGCCGCCCTCTTGCCCCGTCCGGCGCGCGTCACTGGGGCGGGGCGACCTCTGCCGCTGAAGGCATTGTGGCCGCCCCAGTTTGGAATCCTCGCCGGCCGAGCGTTCCAGCCCCGCTGTCCCCGCGTTCCAGCCCGGCCAGGAGCCGCGCGCCCCGCAGGTCGGTGCCCGAGACTCCCCGGGGGCGGGGCCACCCCGGGCCCTTTCCCGCCTCAGCCGCGCGCGAGCGGCCTGGGCCCCCAGAAGCCGCTACCAGGCCGCCAGGGAGCTACGCGGCCAGGGCCGCTCGCCCGGGGCTTCCCCGCGGGTGCGCGGGGGCCGCCGCCGCGGCAGCTGTGGTGCTGTGATGTGCCCGGAGTGCTGTCAGCAGCCGCCCCTACTGGCAGACCGTGACGCGGACTCGAGCCCCGGGAGGCGTTGAGACTGGGCTGCTCCATGCCCGGGCCCTGTCGGGTGGGACCGGCAGGGATGTAGGGCACCGAGGGCGAGACTTGTTGGCGTGCATGACGTTGGATGAGTTGATTAGCCAGCCAGCCAGTCATGACATTAATCTGATCAACCCTGTTTTAATGCCCTTTCTGCGGTAAAGTGTCTGTGCCTTATTCCTGTCATGCTAGCCTTAGGCAGTCGTAGACACTCGGTGGGTATTTGGTCTGTAGCTGAATTTCTTTTGACGTTAAACTCAACTCCGCTGGTGTTTAAAAGTAACTTTTTGGGCGCCTCTGACTTAAAACCACCAAAAAGGAAATGCAAAGTGAAGGCAGAAATTTTGCCAGGGGATGTTGTGAAGGCCAAGACTATAGCAGGGTTCAAAAAGGACTAGAGGATAGATCCATCAATGGCTATTAGCCAGGATGGGCAGGGATGCAGAACCATGCTCTGAAGTGTCCCTAGCCTCTGTTTGCCAGAAGCTGGGAATGGGTGACACAGGATGGATCACTTGATGATTTGCTCTGAAGCACTTGGCATTGGCCACTGTTGGACGACAGGCTACTGGGGTAGATGGACCATTGGTCTAACCCAGTATGGCTGTGCTTATGTTCACTAGTCTATTGATTGTTACTTTAACTGTATATGACACCAGACATCAGGTGCAGTTAGGGTGACCAGATGTCCCGATTTTATAGGGACAGTCCTGATTTTTGGGTCTTTTTCTTATATAGGCTCCTATTACCCCCCACCCCCTGTCCCGATTTTTCACACTTGCTGTCTGGTCACCCTAGGTGCAGTAGAGGACCAACAGCAAACAAGTTAACTCTTCCAAAAATTAGATGAAACAAGTCTGTTCTTGGATTCCAAAAATTCAGCCACATTTAAATTTTGCCCCTCAACTCTCACACGAGGACATGTGAGAGAGAAAATTGTGGGTTTTTTTTTATTTTTTATTTTTATACAGGTTAAAATTATGGATGAAAATGAGTGTGTATAATAGAAGTGCTGGCATGGCATAGCATGTGATCCTATAGTTAGTCTCTTCTATTTTATACCATTGAACAGAGTGAATTATTCCTTTGGTGAGTTAGCAGATGTAAATATTTTTGGTTGTTCTGGATTTTTGTGTGTTTTAATTTTATTTCTGAAATTGGTCAGAGAGGACTCTAGCAACATTCTTGCTTGCCATATAACTCTAACAAGAGTTAGCAAATACCTAAAATATTTTAAAAGAACCTGTCTAAATTATACAGTAGTAGGTGCTTCTTAGATGGCTTGTAGTGTTATCATTTTTTTCCTTTCAAAAGCACAGTGGTTTGAGCATTGGCCTGCTAAACCCAGGGTTGTGAGTTCAATCCTTGAGTTGGGGATTTGGGGCAAAAATTGGGGATTGGTCCTGCTTTGAGCAGGGGATTGGACTAGATGACCTACTACGGTCCCTTCCAACCCTGATATTCTATGATTCTATGACCACATGCTGCTGAATGGAAACAAGTTCTCATGTCAATTTACAGCGGTTAGGTGGTGCATACTTGAATTAGAAAGCAGGGAGTGAAGTTGATCCTGACTGAAACAAAACATAACTATTTGAGTGAACATAGACATTTCACAGTGAAGAAAGAGTGACTTTTTCTTCTAAATTAAATGGTTCTTATGTATAATAATTTACTGGTTTATTTTTATACTGCTTATAAATGACCATTTTTCATGTTTTCTCTTGTGTGTACATGTTTTTTACTCTGCATTTACAGATAAGAAATACAGCAAAAGCAAATGCTGGTTTCTAACAGGAAATGTCAGTTCTGTAATGTACCTGTCTTCTCATTAAAATCCACACCTTCAGTGCTGTACAGGCTTAGTCTAGTGTTTGTGGGGGAGTTTTTTAATGTTGAATTCTGCCTGTTGGTACCCTTGGAAGGATTGCAGTTTTTGTATGCTGTCTGAGACTTGATTTTTTCCCTCCATATTACAGCCTTCTTCCCATGGGTTGAATCGTGCTTTCCTTAGATTAGTCATATATCTATAAACCGGCATGGTGGGTTTGATCTCAATTTGTGACCTTCTCCTTGTGTTCTTTTTGTTGTTTGTTACCATAGTAGCAGTCCTGGACCCCATTGTTCTGAGTGCTATACAGACACACAACAAAAAGACAGTCCCTGCCCTAAAGAGCTTACAAAGTGACTCCATCAGCATTGCATCTACTCAGTTTAAAGAAGAGTTAATGATAACTTCAGCCATTGTTGCTATGTATTTGTGTTACTGTACCCAGCAATCTCCAATCAAGCAGAGGGCCTCATTATGCTGGGTGCTTTACAAACATACGATAAAATACGGCCCCTCATTCTCTGCCAGTTTTTGTTGTTTTATAGTCACATTTTCCTATTTAACTCTTCCCTATTGCTGTGTGGGAGACTCTCACATACGAAAGGGGAAAATGACTGATACTAGAAGGTAAAAAGTGTCGTCGTACACAAAATGCTGAAAACCAACTGAAAGCTTTATCTCTTTTGCATGGTATTATCTTAGTCATTTCTTGTGACAATAGATGACTTAAAAAAATCAGACAGAAGTATTTTTTTTCTTTAAAATGATCATGTCCCTTTTTTAAAGACCTAAGGCTTGCATCCTACTGACTAGACTTCAGGAGTTTTCTCTTTGGTGAAAAGTGGAGAGAGCTATAAATGTCTCTTTGGGGCATGGGCCATCCTTTTGCTTTGTGTGTGTACTTGGCCTGGAGGTCCTTGTCCTTCTCCATGATGAGGGCTTCTAGGTGCTACAGTAATACAAATAATAAATAGTAATATCTTTGATAGCTGTGACTAACTTTATATCTTCGTTTCATCCCTTGCAATGTCTAATGCATTATCAGCGTTTCATAAACTTTACTAACATACTTGCACCAGGATTGCATCAAATGTGCAATTGCTCAGATAGGCAAGGACCTGACGCTGTCTTGTTTTCATGTCTGCTCCTCCTGCCATATTTTGATCACTTTCTTTTGACATGCTGCCTTTCTTTGCTTCCTAGTAATGGCATCTTATACCTGCATTACTTGCCGTGTGGCTTTTAAGGATGCTGACGTTCAGCGTGCCCACTACAAAACCGACTGGCATAGATATAATCTAAAACGGAAAGTTGCTGACATGCCACCTGTCACTGCTGAGAATTTCCAAGAGAGAGTTCTAGCTCAGAGAGCGGTGACAGAGGAACAGAACAAAGTCACTGCCACCTACTGCACAGCTTGCAGCAAGAGGTTCTCCACGTTCAATGCCTACGAGAATCATTTGAAGTCCAAGAAGCACCTAGAACTTGAAAAAAAAGCTGTCCAGACTGTCAGCAAGAAGGTAGAAACCTTAAATGAGAAGAACCTGGAAAAGGGGCTGGCCGAGGAGAGTCTAAACAAAGATGAAATGAATACAGCTATTCAGCAAGCCATCAGGGCCCAGCCATCCTTGTCTCCAAAGAAGATACCATTGCTCCCAACTGATACAAGCAGCTCTCCACCTTCTGCTGGAGGTAATTTGTCACAGAGCAGAGAGCAATTGGAAAAACCTCCAAGGCTACAGTGGTTTGAACAGCAGGCAAGGAAGCTGGCAAAACAGGATGCAGAGGATGAGGAGGAAGATGAGGATATGGAAGAAGGTAAGAAAACCAGCAAGGTGGTAAAACGGTGGCTCTGGGTAAGCAAACTTAGTGGTTGGTTTTGGGTAGAAGCCCCATGTTGTTGGTGTTGGTTTTTTGTTTTTGTTTTTTAAATACAATTTCTTCAGGCAGGAAAACATTCTTAACAATTCCATGGGGGAGGCTTTTTTCTAATGAGTTCACACAAGAGGTTCCCACCAAAAAATATTTGCCATGAAGAGGGCAGAAAGATTCAAGTCTAGCAAGGTTTAGTGGCCAGTGATCTCACTCATCACTTTTTTCTTTTTAAAGATGAACTGAAAAGTTTTTTAGTTACTAAGACTAGAGGTCATGTGTTTTCTCTCATAACTACTGCTTCTATCGTGTCCATCAAAAGCAATGCAGGGACCTGCACTCCTTAGCCTAATGCTCCACTCTGTTACAGCAGTTTTATGCTGAATTGCATTGATGTCGGTGGGGATGAGGTCCCCATGTGTTAGATGTTAGACACGTCATCAACTGTTGTATGGTAAACCCATGTTTCTGTACTCAGTTTTGGAAGATCTGTAAAGAAGAAACCAACGTGAAACTATTTTGCATTAAGGTATATTTAAGTTGTAACACTATGTCTCAGGAGGTTTCTGAGCGTTCATTTTACTTTTTGATCAGGACTGTTTTTCTACCGGCTGTCTGTTCAGAATGTACGGTGAAAGGATTAGAGAGAGTACGAAAGGAGTAGTCTCTCTCTGATTACCCTGGGACCAACGCAGCTGCAGCAATACTGCTAACAAAGGTCAAAGGATTGTCAGTTTGAGGCTTTTAAAGCTAGAAACCAGTATCCAATAGTAACATTATCAGGTCACTGGTTTGAATCCCATCTAGGTTGGTAATTAATAGTTACCATCTGAGCACTCTTTAGTGGCCTGTGTGAAATGAGTTGACTGTCTCTAGTTCCTAGTGAACATCACAAACAGCCTTCTCAGTTGGCACTGTTTTTGGCACTTACAGAAGATTAAAGTGTCACGGGAAATTATCTTGATTTTCCCCCCCCACACACACACACACACTCTCTCTCTCTCCCCTCCCCTCCCTCCCCAGTGAAATTTGAAGTATATTGACAGAGCAACGTGTGGGATCTTGCATGAGTATCAGAGGAGAAAGAAACATGACTGGAAGCAGTACAAGTGACATAAAGTAACTGGAGCTATGCAACTGCTTTCAAGAACTCTCTTTATAGATAACTTTAAAATGTTTCTTTTTTCATAAAGATGTATGCATGAAAAGAGTATCTTTGATTTTATAACTCTCTGCTCATGCTGCTAAGTCACTACAGGAAATCAAAATCCTCATGTTTATGACAGAATTGTGTTTGCTTTTTACCAGTTATGCTTTGTTTTAATGCTACATTGTACAATAATAGTGTTGCCTCCTAAACAGCAATAGGATTTTCGTACTAGAGAAGATTGTAACTAAATTCTTAGATCTGGTGACCCTTTCATGAGCGGTTTTGAGTTTTGCCTTAAGCTTCCATCATGTCTTTAAGTTAGTTTTATTGACAGTGGTATGAGCTCACCACTTGATTTAAATGTCTGTGTAGTAATTAGAACACGCAGCATTTTATATCTGTTTATAATTATTATTGGTATTATAAGCATATTCTGTACTAGAGCATACAGATGACGCTTGTTTGCTTGAAAAAAAGATTATGTAAATAAACCTAATGTTTTAACTTGCACTGAAAGGCTGGGAGGATGCGGATTCTGATGAAGTTGGAGAGTCTGAAGATGAGCAAATGGAAGGTGCAGTGGCTGAAGATGAGAAACCGATTGCTGCTGGTGCAGTACCCCTCACAGACTGCTTGTTTTGTCCTCACCATTCAAGCTCTCTCATGAAAAATGTGGCCCACATGACACAAGCCCACAGTTTCTTTATTCCAGATATAGAATACCTTGTGGATCTCAGGGGACTGATTAAGTACTTGGGTAAGCATGACTCGTCTTCCCTCCCCACCCCCACCCCAACAAGGTTAAATACCCTGTTTTGGTGCAATAAAGGCTCTAAGATTTGAGCTATGGCTTCAGTGTCACGTGGTATTCATGATTTTCAGTCAGTCAGATGTATGACTTAATTCTAGTAGATACAATATGGTTATTCCTGTATCTGGCCTTGGGTCTATTTAGTTCAATGTGCTGTCTCTGACAGTGACCAGTACCAGATACTTCAGGGGAAGGACTGGACTGGACAGCTTTTGGATAGTCTGCCCCAGGGTGGAGTTGATTTAAATCGATTTGATTTAAATCACTCGTCAGGAAGACTCGATTTAATCATGAATTTCTACATAAAAGTGCATTCTTGTTGGTTGTTATAACCTTAATACATATTCTTCACAACTCAGAGATAGATGAGATCCAAGCTGGGTCTCTTTTACAGCTTGCTGCCATTATAGATTTTCCCTTCTAGTGAGAGAGAATGGTATGGTAGATCTCAAATCAATGAAGGCTACACTCAGAGAAAGACCTCAAGACTTTTGGAATGTGCTGCTCAAACAGTTTCACTTTTGTTTCTACTGCCTGTCCCTCCCTTCTCACGTTTATCTCCCAGATTTCTTCTCCTTGTCCAGATCTATTCCACCCCCAACCATCTTCTATTCATTGAACTTTTTGAAACTTTGCACTTTTAGAGAGAGCTAAGGGATTGACTCTGTGTACACAAATTTGCAGAGGGACAATAGGGTTGAGGTCTGTTATTTCTCACCTCTATATATTTATTTATTTATTTAAAAACATATTTGCTGTTAACAAGCATGTTATCTCTGGAGAGACAAATCCATAGTTTGAGAACTGCAAAACTAAGCATCTCTGATGGTATCTTCTAGACTTAGCACTGAGTCCCAATGGGTAGATAGAAAGATTAACCTAAATAATCTATACAGAAGCCCCTGGAACCCCATAAGATTGGGTCCCTAATCCATGAACTATTGGAACTCATTTACAAAACTTTTCTTAAACATTACATGAATATATTGTCTCATACTATAGAATTAGAATTTATAATCTCTGTTCCATGATGAGATATCTTTGAGATACATTATATCTTAATTAAAACTATTTTTAGATAGGTTTTTTCCCTCAAAGCATTTTATCAAAAATATTTGATTTTTTTTTTAAAAAAAAAAATCATTGATTTTTATCCACCCTGGTCTGCCCCCGTATTAGGCCTTAACCTGATCTCTAATAATATTGGTTTAAACAGCATGAGGTTTATGCAAAAAAGCTCAAGTTCTAAAATATTGACACTGGGTGTGCCGAATACATGGACTCCATAGCTCTCCTAGTGAATGATGATGCAAATATTTGCCAAACTGCTATAACAGTTATGAGAAAGCAGCTCCACTGCAAATGGAATGTTTGCTATAATCAAACTAGATTCATATTCAATTTATCTATCCTCACGAAAGCTCTTCCCACAGAAACTGACTCCTTGGAATGAGCAAGAAAATGCACAAAATAAAACCTTTTTTTATAGCGTCTCAGAGTTTTTGCCCAGTGTGTGTGATGCCCTCTGTTCTGTCATTTTGAATTATTCTTTAAACACACGGACTTCTTCTGTGAGGAGGCAGAGTGGTTAGAGTCCAGGGGGGCCAAGGCCCTAACTCCGTTTCTGGCAGTGACTCTCTAACTTGGAGAAAGTCACTTACCCTGCCTGTGACTCAGGTCTCCCATCTGCATGGGGAGATAACCACTTCAGGGATGCTGAAATTGATCATTGAATTGAATGTAAACTCAAAATTTTATATATATCTATTTTTTCTTTTCCCTTCCCCCCTGCCCAGGAGAAAAAGTTGGTGTTGGGAAAATCTGCCTGTGGTGCAATGAGAAGGGGAAATCCTTCTACTCAACAGAAGCAGTGCAGGGTCATATGAATGATAAAAGCCACTGCAAGCTCTTCACAGATGGGGATGCTGCCTTGGAATTTGCAGACTTCTATGATTTTAGGTAGGGACTTTTTTTTTTTTTCTTCCTTGCCACAAAATTGAAAGCAGAGAGAAGTGTTGAAACTTCAAACCCATTTTTCCATTGTTGACCTTCTAGAAACTAGACCTATTTTTAATGTTTACACTTAAGGCCCTAGCAGTTCATCAGTCAGAAGCTGTCTTGGGGACAAACCTATTGTGCACTTCAGAAAAAATAACACTTTAAGCATTCACTTTAATACTGTACTAATAATATATTAAAGAACCCTTCCAAGTATGTAAGTGTATAATGGTATGTGCTATTGGGTGTATGGTTTTATTTATTTTATTTTATTTTATTCATTTAAAATGAAATGTTAGACCT
This sequence comes from Macrochelys suwanniensis, assembly GCA_033296515.1. Taxonomy (NCBI): domain Eukaryota; kingdom Metazoa; phylum Chordata; order Testudines; family Chelydridae; genus Macrochelys; species Macrochelys suwanniensis. The sequence goes on along the minus strand of CM065776.1, from coordinate 130,592,397 downwards.
ATTAGGATGCTGTTGTCCATCCATACCAGGGGTGGACAATAATTTTCGCAGGGTGGCCACCCCACGAATTTTGGGAAGTCATCTCAGGCTGCACATTTCTACTATATTAATGGAGGGGGTGCGGGGTCTTGGAGGGAGTTTGGGTGTGTAATTTAGCAGCTGCTGCTGTTGTTCCACAGGAGCAGTTACCCTGATCACAGGGAAGGGGAGGATGTGGTGATGTCTGGAGAGCTCCCAGCAGGGAAGAATTTAGAATATGATGACGAAAGTATGGAATTGATCCTCCCTTCAGGTACATATAATAAATACTGTATCAAAAGTATCTATCTTCTTGGCTTTGCTGTAGTTTAAATTATTGCCAACAAAGACTGAGAGATTGTCATGTGAAATTCCCATTTGTGCCATGAAGCAGACGGTTTGCCATCCACTTGTCCTTCATCTGCTTTGATCTCAAATTCTGTTGTTCCAGTTTTCGAATTGAAGATCTGTTTCCATTTAAAAATATTCTTATTCAGTTAGCTCAAATTGAAATGTATAAGATTTCTTAGTCTTTCTAACTTGTCATCCTCCTACTGTGTGTGTGTGTGTGTGTGTGTGTGTGTGTTTGGGCATCACTTCCTCTTATTTACACTTGACTTACTTCATGCATGCAAGGATGTAATGTGTACTTCATTGCAATACATCTTATAGAGAGTAAGTTCTTCCAGTGTAGTTCTGCACAATGTAACCTGGTCATAGGTAACTAATTTTGACAACCTCTTATTCAGATATTAATTTCCTTAAATAATCACATATTATTCTTTGTATATTAATTTCTACACTAAGTCTGATGCTTTGCTATATAGTTCCACACACTGAGATCCCTTGCATATGCTTAATATCAACACATTCCCGTGATCCTGTAAAGTGCCATCAAATGCACAGTGAAAATGGGTAAAAAAGATCTTTCCTCCAATTTTAGTTACAATAGTCTTGTGTGTATTACTTGAAACGGTAGTAGGTTTTAAAGAAAATGCAGATAGTGAATAAATTGTGTCTCTCTTTAAAGGTGATCTGTGGTGAACCTTTTCTTTTGTACTTTTTTCTGGTTCTTTATGATTTATTACAACTTACGGTGGATAAAGATGGCATGAAAAGCAGCTGTGGTGCAGTAAGGGAGGCTTTGTTTTTTTTAAACTTCAAAAATATCAGGAATATTGCATTTTGTATTCTATTTTTGCTGAAGGACTCCTTGAAGGACCAGCAAACCAAAGTAGGAGCTTTCTCAGCCTTCCTATGGAAGGGTTGGATGTTAAATCTTTAACAAAAAGAGAGCTTTCCTCTTAAACAACTGAACTGAAGGGCCCCCATCTTAAAAATAACACGTACTATTGTCACCAAGAGCAACTAAGATTAAAATGGCTAGAACAGAAAGATTAGAGGAGAAGCTTTTTCTTCTGTTTTTGTTTTACTGCAGTCTGGGGGAGACTTTCAATGGGAGATGAGTTCCAAACTCCCTTTTATTCCTCTGAAAATCTTCCTTCTTCCAGTTTCAGAGTTTCTCTCATATAGTCAGTTTCACTTTTCATATGCTGCAGGTCTTTTGTGGTCTAAAGACTTTTGTGAAAAATCCCATTCTCTGTGTCATGTCAAACGTGCCAGACCAGACCTGACATTTATGGTTTTAAAAACAAATCAAAACACTTCTTGATCTACCTTTTTTTTTTTTTTTTAAATCATGAAGAAGCAAAAAAAAAAAAAAAGTACAAATTGGTTTTTATTTCTGGTCCCCTTTAGTTTTGTGGGTGAAAAACATTGGAAAATACTGGCGTATAAATAGAAAAACGGATGATTTTCTCACGAAATTGTAGCTACTCTAGTGACTGTCTTACCTTGTGTATCACTAGACATCTTTTCATCTCTAAATTTATCAATGATGGAAAACCAGCAGGGGGCACTGTGGTGCTTTAAATCTTCTATTTTTTATTCTACAACCTGTAAATAATCAGACAGCCTTTCTCTGCAAAGATTCTGTAGGTATTACTGTGTTAGTTGTTTAAATCCATCACCATTTCAGTGCATGGAAAAGCACTCAAAAGTTCATTTTGAGCAGCACTCAGCAGCACTCAAAAGTTCATTTTTCCAGCCATCTATGTTCCTGTATGTTGTGCAATACTTGTCTTTCTAGAGCAGATTTGGTTGGTGTAAAATGAGGTCATCTAGCTTATTTGCTAAACTGTCACTTTAATATTAAAGACAGGACAGTTTTTTTTAAACAAATCTAATGATCAGACTAGTAGATACCTGGCTTGTAATTAATTTGCAAGATATGTGTGTGGAACAGTGGAGTATGTGAAAGTTCACTTAAGGAGGCTGGAATGATAAAAATACACTTCCAGGCAAGGTGGAATTAAATTACTGATTTTAATTTTATTATGCATTTACACACTTCAGTTACTTTTCTAAGGAAAGGTTGATTCTTGGTCATTGATTATAAAATTTAGCATGTTTTAATTTAGTTGGGGTTGGTCCTGCTTTGAGCAGGGGGTTGGACTAGATGACCTCCTGAGGTCCCTTCCAACCCTGAGATTCTATGATTCTAATAGTTTTTGTTCTAACCAGGAGGATACACGGTATCAGTACATTTATTTAAACAAGTATATTGCTTAATACACATTGATTTGGCTGCTTAATTTTTATGTTTGAAAATAGTGAATGATTCATTTTTCTTACTAGATTTTTTTTTTCTTGGTATTTGTGCCAATTTGGATGCAAGTTAGAATTCAATTAAAAATGCACCAAACCTGGAAAACAAGCATTTTTAAAATAAAACTACCTTAAACACATTTCCCCAGTACATTTATCAAAACACATTTTGTATTTAAAACTAACTCATTTATTAAAGAAAGGAAGTATTTGTTTCTGGCCACCATGGCCTTCAAGATGTTAGGACTATTAGCTCAGCCTATCATCTTTTTATTTATAGATTGGAGGAAGAAAACAAGCTTTCCTGCTTTTTCACCTCCCAGTTGGTTTCTTAGGGTACTTCCATACTTACCGGCTGGTTTGGCAGCAAGCAATCGATCTTCTGGGATCGATTTATCGCGTCTTGTCTAGATGTGATAAATCGATCCCGGAAGTGCTCGCCGTCGACGCCGGTAATCCTGCTCCGCAAGAGGAGTAGGTGGAGTCGACGGGGGAGCCTGTCTGCCGCGTCTGGACCCGCGGTAAGTACCTTTTAGTTCGAACTAAGATACTTCGACTTCAGCTACGTTATTCACGTAGCTGAAGTTGCGTATCTTAGTTCGAACTGGGGGCTTAGTGTGGACCAAGCCTTAGCTTTGAATGAATTAGTTATTGAACTGAACTAGTTGAATAAACTGAAATGAAATAAAGAAAATATTCTCTCTGCACCTGTAGAAGAGGCAACTGCTCTCAGAAGCTGGTTTTGGCCTTTAATAGGGTTGTCAAGCGACTAAAAAAATTAATCACGATTAATTGCATGATTAATCAATAATAAAATACCATTTATTTAAATATTTTTGGATGTTGTCTGTTTTCAAATATCTTGATTTCAGTTACAACACAGAATACAAAGTGTACAGTGCTCACTGTTTTTGATTACAAATATTTGCACTGTATAAAACAAAAGAAATAGTATTTTTCAATTTCCCCATTGCAGCTACTGTAGTGCAATCTCTTTATCATAAAAGTTGAATTTACAAATGTAGAATTTTGTTTTAAAAAATGCCTGCAATCAAAACCTAAACAATGTAAAACTTTAGAGCCTACAAGTCCACTCAGTCCTCCTCCTTGTTCAGCTCAAACAAGTTTGTTTACACAGCTCAGATTGATCATCTCCATTGTTTCGCAAGGAGTAGAGAACCTTAGTGAATTTGTATCGTTTTGTCATTAAGACAGTGACTCCTACTGATCCTTAAATCAGATGGGATGGCTTTCTAAATGAGATGCTCTAGTTCAACCAGAAGTTATTGGGCTTGATGCAGGAATTACTAGGTGAAGTTCTTTGGCCTGTATTCTTTAGACTAGCTGATTATAAAGGTTCCTTCTAGCATTAAAAAGCTGGCCCAAATCCTTACAACAAACTAACAGTCAGTCATCTTCTCCATTTCCTGCCTTTAATTAAATCTTCCTGGAGGCTTTTATAATTCCTAGCCATCCTTTAGTTGAGCTGCTGGTCTTTTTCTGCCTTTCCTCTCTTCAGCATGTAGTGCACTATAGAAGCTGCTACATTAGTCACACTCTATCATAGTCCTAAAACATCAGACCCTTTTAAAAGGCACTCCTCAATGTGATTACTTTCCAGAGGCACTTGGACGATTCCTTTGCTTCAAAAGCTGCTTCCTTGTGCTTGATTTAAACTGTAAAATATTCTCTTGTGTAACAGGTGCCAGGGTTGGTCATCGTTCTTTGATGAGGTACTACAAGCAGCGGTTTGGTTTGTCAAGAGCAGTGGCTGTTGCTAAAAATAAGAAGGCAGTGGGCAGGGTGTTGCAACAGTACAAAGCTCTGGGCTGGACAAGCAGTACAGGTAGGTGACAAACAAGTTCTTTAAACTCTCATTTGAGCCTGTATTCTTGGAGGGGGATGGGTGTCAGAGCCTGGTTTCCAGCCCAGCTCAACCATCTACTCAGCTATTTTTAGTGCTGTACGTGAGCCTGAGTCTGTCATTCCAGGCTCTGAGACTTGCTTCCGCTCCCTCTGTAGGCACACCCTTGGAGCAGTTTCCTTATACTAGCCTTTACATGATTGAATTCTGTCCATATCGCTACTGCTAGGTGCTGTCAGATCTTCCTAGCAAAGAGCAATCTCACTTTTGAAAGAGGGAACTAAACTTCTGGTAGGTGAAGATGGAGAAAAGCATCACTGGTCTGGGGTAAAAGCTTGGACCTTGTCTCCTGCACAGTATCTGACTTTTGGGTATCCCCTTCTGTTTTAGACCTCTTCATTTTTGGCACATAAGCACAATACAGTGTAGAAATTTGCCATTCCAGCCCTGCTTTTTGAGAAGGCAACCCCTGCATATACACAAACTAATTGTAGTCAAACTGCTTCTAATAGCAAAAGTGCATTTGTGTATAAGCCTGAAACTTTCCTGTCATAGTTGGGTGATGTGTAGTTATGGGGGCTAATTTATAAAATAAATAAAGGTGAGATTGGCTTTTCAGAACTAAAGTTGCATAGCCTGTTCCTGCCTGCTAAATTTAAATCCTTGTTCCAGTTATTACATATTCTCCCTTAGTTTGTTGTTCTCTTTGCTCCTGCACTACTGTATCTATATGTATTGCACTGTAACTGTGTCGTTCAAATTTTTTGTCTGAACAGTGCTATGCACAAGCCTGTTGTGTAAGTGTAAAGTATTGCAGAATACTTCAGAGGATTAATCTAGAATTGAATTCTAAACATGTATTTTGATACTCAGATAGGAACATAAATATTGTACTGACCACAAAGTAAGTCTGTCACCCTGAATGTGTCAAGTTCTATGGTTAATAGTTTGTCTTTGCCAGAGGTGGTTGATGGTAATTAAGATTACCTGTCCATTTGTGTGGCACTCTTTTCTTTCACCTGTCAATGCTAGCATCTTCTGTTCTTGCCATTTAATATGGTAATACATGACCCCAGCATAAACTGTTCTTTGACAGTCCCAATCAAAACCATTCAAGTTCTGGATACTTGCAGTGAATGATCTCCAGATGAAGAACTTCTGCAAATAATTATTTGCAAATAATTGAATTTTTTTAAAAAGAAAACTTAAGATTTGTTTGAACAGAGACACAAACACTTCAAATTATTCAATTAATTTAGGTCTGTTCAGATCTGTAGCCATTCAGAAACACTCCCCCCACCCCCCTCGATTACTTAGATCTTGATCCTCTCATGAGCTCAGAGCAAGCAAACCCGTGTCCACATGTAGAGCTCATTGCAGGATTAAGCCACTTAGGTTTTGTCTTCCTGGAGAAGTTAAATTCACACCTTCCCTTATTCTTCTGTAAAGTGATGGGTATCGAGATTATAAGCTCCTGTTGGACACTCTTATTCCAGTATGAGGCCTCGTTTCGGCTTAGTTTACATTGCTTGGGAAGAGGGTAAAGCTAAAATGAAAAAAGCCACTCGTACTGCAGAATAAGTGTCTACCCAGAAGGTTAGACCAGGGTAATTTATGTTGCTGCAACGAGACTGGTGTAATTGGAGGCAAGGCCTTCTACTTTAAATCATTCTGCGGTCTTGCAAGCTACTAACTTTTCACCCTTTTGTCCTTTACAAAAGGAGCAGCTCTAGCCCGTGAACGTGACATGCAGTATCTGCAGAGGATGAAGTCTAAGTGGATGCTGAAGACGGGAATGAGTAACAATGCTACAAAGCAGATGCATTTCAGGATGCAAGTCAGATTCTGAGCTGCCACAACTGCTGTACAGAGCTTTTTCCAGGAGAGGAGAATTAATAGCTAGTTTTTGTTTTTGTTTGTTTGAGGGGCGGAGAGGAGGAATGTCATTAAAATGGACCCTGGTACCTAGCCAGTGACTGTCTAGTTGCTACTATTCCTTCCCCTCCTCCTGATAAGTCTTGTATTCTAATAATTGTTGGCCTATCAAATTTAAGTGTCCAAATAAAGTATGTTGTATAGGTTAGTCACTGGTGTAGATCATGTGCATTCTACTAGTGTCCATCTTTATGCAGTAGGTGTTGGTTGAACAGCTGACTTGGTGCTGTAATTGAATTACAGAAAACTGGGTGAGGAGGGGTGGTGGCTAAGAGAAGATTGTGATTATAAATCTGAGGTGAGAGAGAGGCCTGTGCTTCAGCCCTTCTGGATTAGTGTAGAAGATTTTCTTTTGTATGAAGTAGGAGAGAGCACTTTACCCAAGTTATACACTTTCCTTATATCAAACAATCTTGTAAGAGGCACTTTAGACAGGAGTATTAAAATCCTTCAGTGGGTGAACTAAGGAGAGCTGCTCAGAATGAGTACATTGCCAGCACCTGACCAGTGACAGGTGTCTATTCGGTTGTGTTCAATTTATGTAGCAATTTCTTTGCTAGATGTTTGAAGTAACGCTTTACCTAAAAGGCAATGATTATTTTTTGTTCTGAAACCATAGTTCCAGGGTTTCAGCTAATGGTTTCCATCCTGTCAAACTCAGTGTGCCATGCTCTGTTCTTTTTCTAGGAGACAGTTGGGTTTACTAATGTCTGTTTGGATTTAACTTCACTGTAATATTTTGAATACTTTAATCAAAGCATACGTTTAAGGTATTTTTACCACTGCTACTCCCATTATGAATTGTTAACTCTCATCAGTAATGAGTAATTTTAAGGTGGTGATCCCCTTTGTACTTCTGTGTAGAGAGGCATTTTTACATTCTTGATAAAACACACTGACCACACAATCTTCTTTAGAAAGGCAGACTAAGAAACCCTCTGTTGCTTAATTTAGGGTCTGACTTGCATCAGTCAGAAATCAAGTATGCTGTTACCTTCATCACCCCACAGTTGCAGTAGAGTATGAGAAGTGCAGAGGTATGAACATGTCAGCATGGTGCACACCACTGCTATGTGACTGACTATGGAATGTGGCTAAGAACCAGCCTTTTCTCCCAAGATTATCCCAGCTACTACGACATTACTTTGTTGTCAGATTAAATTAAATTGCAGGTTTTAACACTGTTCCATGAAATTATTTCTGTAACAAAGATTTGGTCTCCCCTCGAGCTCTAGCTGTACATACACAGTAGTCCCAGGAAACATGAAAGAAGGTTCAATTCAGATTTTTCATAAACTTAAGTTCGTCATTAGGATTGACACATTAGTGGCTTATTGGGAAGGTAAGGATTACCAATGTAAATTTCACTGAATTAAGTAGTGGTATCCAGCTCATGTTTTTGTTTTTGTTTTTTTTTAAACTACATGAATACTTCTCCACCTTGCTATAATTTTTTGCTTAAGGAAGTTTGCCTACAAATTAATATGCCAGGGCAGATGTCACCATTTTCAAAATGTGTTGCTTGTAATGAAAATGTATCAGAGAAGCACCAGACCTTGTGTTATTAGGACCACGGCACCTGTGGTGCTCAGAAGCCCTTTAAATAATCAGCAAGAACAGAAGGGTCCTTTTGGCAATCCAAATAAAAACAAATAAAATTTGACTGTGTTCCTTTTTATCATCTGAGGGGGAGCATTTTACACTGTTGTCTCAGCTATTTTTTTAGTTTGACAGCACTGCGTGGGTTTCTCTCCAGCTTTAGGTTATCTTCCCAACCATAAAGGAATTCAGAGTCTCAGTAGGGAATACATGGGACCCTCACCAAGCCTAGGAAAAGGGGTTAAGCTAATGCAGAATTGAGCCACCTCATTTTAACTTGCACCTTCCTATATGCTGTGTGGATTTCCCTCAACCCATTCTCTAGTAGCATGCAAGTTATGGCAGTTTAGATTCTCACTCCTCCATAACATATGCTACACTACATATCACTTTTGTAGAATAAATTCAAACTATTAAAGACGTCTCTCTCTGAGGGTTGCTGAGAAGGGCAGAGCAGATGACTATGGTAATCACAACTATTCCCACCTCTTGGATAACCCAAGCTTTTCAGCTGGTAATTTCTGCTTCACGCCTATAACTTGTGGTTGAACTACAGCATTACTTAGCCACTCTAGATTTAAGGATTAAGTGATGGAGAATTCACTACATCATTGGGCAAATTGTTTCTAATGGTTATCTTTGCTTTGGATTTTTAACAGTAAATTAAATTTATCAAGCTTTGACTTTAGTTATTGGCTTATATTTCTGTCTCTGTGTTAGGTTAAAGAGTTCCCTATCAGCAAATCATCTTGTGGAGTTACTGCTAGATTATGATCAAATCACATTAGTGTCTCTCAACCTAATCTATTTAGTGCATCATAGATCTTACTCAGAGGCATGTTTTCCAGTCATCAAATCATTCTCACTTCTCTGAATTCCTTTCAGTTTTTCAACATTTTTGGAAGTGTTGATACCAAAACTGGACTCAATATTTAAGTGCAGTGCATAGACTAGTTTTAAAGCAGCACTAAGAAGCAATTTTTACAAGTGTCACTTGATTTAAAGTACAAAAGATGGAGTGATTATTCAGCAATATATTATGCAGTTATTGTGCACTTCATACACGCGCAAATCACAAAAGCATGGCAGAAGGAATGGCAGTTGGATCTCTATTTAACCAAAATAACGCAACTATTTTAGAAGACCCACAGCTGTGAAGGCCTTAGGGTTAATATTCCAACCAACATTGGTTTGGGGTGTTGTTTTTTTAATCCCATATGCTAAAGGCAATAGATTTTTTGGTTATTGGGTTGTTTTTTAAAATCAATTGAATACTTGCACCAAAGGTTTTCAGGCCTCCCCTTTAACATGGAAGTGCAGCTGTGTGGACCACAGCTCCCAAAATGCAGTGGTCCACATGCAGAGTGGTTAAGTACTGGGCTGAAACAGACCAGAAGATGACCCTTACTTAGAGATACTGGGCACAGATGTCCTATCTGCATCTGAAAGAAATTTATTAATAGACTTTCAAAAAATCTTTAACAAAATCCCTCACAAGAGGCTTAGGAAACAGAGTGTTCTCAAGTCATGTACTGTCAAGAGACAGAGAAAGCATAGGAATAAAATGATTTTCAACATGGGAAAGCGTTAACACTAGAGTGCCACAAGGGTCTTATAGTTGCCACCACCAGTTCTTCTAATTATTGATCTCTAATAAGGGGTGAGCAATGAAGTGGCAAAAGTTGCAGCTGGCACAAAATTACTTAGGTTAGTCAACCGGAGAAAACTCAAAGGGACCTAGCCAAGCTCTGAGGCAGTGGATAGGAGGCAGGATGGTAGATGAAATTCATTAACTAATCTGTAGTAGAGCACATTGAATTGTTCACAGTGATTAGTACGTCTTTTCCCTGAGCAGTTACAGTTAGTTTTGAAATGCAGCAATGTTGAGGAATATCGCAGATTGTGCTTTTCAATGCAAACCTCTGCTCAATGCACAGCAGTGGCCTAAACGCAATGCAAGTATTAGAAGGTATAAAGAATGGTACAGAAAATACTGTAGATCTAATGCCATTGTATATGTCAAAGACGAACATCCCCAACTGGAATAGAGTGTTATTGTCTGATCACCCTGTCTCAAAAAGAGACATAGCGTTAATAGAAGGGCTTGCGAGACAGGTAACAAGATCAAAAAGTTATGGAAACTTCCACACCAAGGAGCTGGGGACTGTTTAGTTTATATGGAAGATAAGTAATAGGCGGTCACAACTGAAATATAAAAATAGAGAATGGTATTGAGAACGTATGAATCCGACAGCTATTCCTCTTTACTGTTTCTAATAATGATGTGACAAGCTATTAACTGAAACAAAGGCAGCAAATATAAAAAAACCTGGTATATTTAACTATCCCCTTTATCTAACACTGCATAATTGGCCCAAGGAACTGATTTCCATAAGTTATCACGAAGGGCAAGAACTGAGCAGGATTTTAAAAAGGTTTAGCCGGCCCATAAGAACATCTACTCTGTGTCTGTATTAACTAGGGTGACCAGATGTCCCAATAGTAGGGGGTAAGTATCAGGGGTAGCCGTGTTTGCCGCTTTTACAGATCCAGACTAAGAGTCCTGTGGCGCCTTCTAGACTAACAGACGTATTGGAGCATAAGCTTTTGTGGGTGAATACCCACTTCTTCAGATACATGCATCTGAAGAAGTGGGTATTCACCCACGAAAGCTTACGCTCCAATACATCTGTTAGTCTATAAGGTGCCACAGAACTCTTTGCTGCTATTACAATAGTAGGGGATTTATCTGATATATGCAACTATCCCCCATTCCATCCCCACACCCCAACCCCTGAAAAAAGGTGTCCTGATTTTCCACACTTGCTAGCTGGTCACCCTAGTGTTAACCTTTTTGCTACAAGTAAACCACGATGAAGTAAATGTTACATTTTATATTACTACTGCCTCCCATTAATTTTTTTCTCATTGCATAATCTGTAACCCCGCTTCCAGCTTTATCCAATTTTGTGCCACTATACATGATTTGCTAGGATCACAAAGCCACTTGTGACATGCACCTCATATTCTTAATAGTGATATTATTATTATTGTATGATTATGGCATAATTATGATGCATTTTGTACAAGGTGGGGCATGTAAGGTTTCATTGGAAAGTTCTGATTTGCTGAATATGATTATCCTATTTGTGTGCATGTGTCATTTTTGTATCTGAAGTTATGAATATTGACTATCTGTATTTCACATGTAGTCACACCTGGGTGACACCCGTTAGGCAAGAGGCTTCCAGTCTAAATAGCTGGTTGTGAAGGGCCCATTCCAGGTAAAGGGCCATTAGGGGAAACAATAGGCCTCAGGAGAAGCTTATCCCCCCATCTCATGAGCCTTTCCGCGAACATTTCGGCCAGCCTGTAAGTAATGGCTGCTATGACTCTGCAAGGGCATGTGACCAGCCCACATGACTCTGGACTCCATTTTGGGGGCCTGTATTTTCCCGCCAACTGGGCTGGGAACTGTTTTTGGAACAAAGGGTTCCCGCCCTGTGCTAAAGCTATATAATGCAGGGAGTGACATCATCTGTTGCTCTTCCCTCCCCCACAACTGAACACCTGAAAGAAGCTCAGAAAGAAAAGGACTTGGAATGGGGGTGGGGAGCCTAAGCGACAAAGCAAGTGCAGCTTGTGCCTGGAGAATCTGCAAGCCTGTTTGTATCATCTGTCAGGGTGAGAAATGCTAATTCAGAGTCAATCGGTCTAGTGTCTTAGGGCTTGTCTACACTTACATTTTATAGCACTCTAACTTGCTGGCTCAGGAGTGTGAAAAATCACCCCCCTGAGTGCAGCAAGTCTGAGTGCTTTAAAGCACTAGTGTGGACAGGCTCTGAGTGCTGGGAGCCGCACTTCCAGCACTCGGAGCTAATCCCTTTGTGGCGGTGGATTACCAGGAGCGCTACGAGAGCTCTCGTCCAGTACTCGCGCTTCAAAGCACTGCCGCAGGAGCGTTCCCGCAGCAGCGCTTTGAAGTTTCCAGTGTAAACATACCCTTAGGCTTAGTTTGTGGTTTTGTTTAGCTGCTAGGTAATCTGCTTTGATCACTTATAATTACTTACAAGCTATCTTTTTGTAGTTAATACACTTGTTTTATGGTTTAATCTAAACCAGCGTGCCTTTGACTGAAGCGTCTGGGGAAAATCTCAGCTTGGTTACCACAGGTGTGCATATTCCTCTCCGCGTTGAGGGAGAGGCAATCTGGGTAATACATGCATACTGATTGGTGTTTCGATCAGGGCAGCACGGTACAGCTCTGGGGTCCTGGGTTTGGGGTTATTTTGGCTATAGCCTCTCTATTGGTTCATGCAGTGGCTGGTCAGCCTGCATGTAACTGCAGCTGGGTTTGTCCCTGCCTGTGCGAATGCTGGGGGGAGTGTAGGACCAGGCGCTATCCATGGCTTGTCAGAGCAGCACAGTGCTGAGAGGGAGCCCAGGCTGGTGAGGCAGAGGGCTCAGTGGTACCCCTATCCCCTACATGAATACAACACAAGAGAAGAATGGGACGCACCAACTGTATTAGCAAGCACTAGAATGCAAAGGGCTCAGCCTAGCAGGTAGTGGGAAAGATACACAGGGCTGCACATCATGTAAGTCATCCCTTTCTTGTGCCTATCCTTATGAATTTGAGGGCTTCTAGAGCTCCTCTCGGTAGTTACATAGCTTAAGTCAAATAGGCTGATCATTTAAAATGAAGGATTCCTAAAAGCTTTAAAAAGAGCAAAGGGCAAAGATCAAAATGTGCCCCATTTCATAGGGACTTAGCGGCAGTCAAAGCAAATTAGCACTTTAAAAAACTAGTTTGGAGGTAATGAGAGTTGTTTTTCTTTTTTTACCCTGCCTGCATAATGAGAACAAACATTAATTAAAACATGCCTGGAAAATCCAGATACGGTTTGACAAATTAGAGGGCATAGTTACCAATCAATTGTGTAGCTGGGCTTGCATTTAAACCAACCAAAGTCAGTCAGCAATCACAATGTTAAATATTGAATTGGTGCAACATAAGATAGCACAGTTGTGTGAGGTAATAAGACTGAAGCCAGCCCTGCCACTCTGATCCAAGTGCCATTTCTCTGTGAATTGCAAAGGGGGAAAAATAGTAAACATCTTGACAGTGACCATTTATTTGTGGCACACAGTGGCCTTAAACTTTTCAGCAAGATACTCAGTTTTTTCAGTACACATTGACTTCAAACTCTGACTGCTGGGTTATCCACCTCTATCTCCAACCCCAGCTTCACAATTCTGAATCGCCTGACTAGCAGGTTGCATCAATCTGGTCACAAACCTGGCTTATACAGCATCAGTAAGCAAAATGTTTTATTTTTGTTATGCCATTCAGCATGTTACAAAGGTTTAGCTTCAAACAACATCATTTACTTATAAATCTCAGCCTCTTATTGGCTCCCCAGGAAAAAAAACTAGTGTACCCCAACAATCCCAAAATTCCTTGGTGAGCAGTACAGAATCTCTCTCGTTAATACAGGGAAGACCCTTTCCCACTCAGCCTGCTTCCCCAGTTGTGAAAGTTTGAAGGTCACATGGAAATAAGGGAATGTCTGGGTTCTAAGAAATACATCCCTTAAATAAGCAAACGATCCACACCCAGAGGCCTAGACATTAAGTGGCAAGAGAAGGCCCTGTGGATACTTCATCACGGTACATTTTCAATTGCTGCATTGTTCAGCTAGTCCTTTTAGATAAATATCATAGACTATACAAGTTATCTGGGTAGGTTCTTATGTGCCCGTCATGCCGTCCCGCACCATGGGGTTTGAACACTCCATAAACACTAATGTATTTATTCTCCCAGTGTAAACTCCTGTGAGATAGGGAAGCACTGGTATCCCCTTTTTGTAGCTGGAGAACTGAGGCACATTGAGGTTAAGTGACTTTCACACAGAGCCAGGAACTGAACTCAGATCTCCCACATCCCAGTGCAGTACCTCAAGTGCATCATTCTGACCTGGGCAGCTAAGTGACTCGGGGGTTTAGCAGAGAGACCCAGGATTGAATAGCATGGAACTTGAGTTACCTTCTTATCGATACAGATGGTCCGTCACGGGAGCGGCGGAGAACCATGGCCCCACCCTTGTGCTGCCCCTTCTCCCCGAGCCCCTGCTCCTGTGCCACTTCTTCCCCTCAAGACCCCGACCCCCCTCACTTCTCTTTGCCCTTATGGCTGGTAAAAGGCAGGGGGCACAGCCCTCCCACTTTTAAAAGTGATGGTGCTATGGCCCCCCGGTCCCTCCCATTCTTGATTGAATCACTTTGGTAGGAAGCTTGAACTTCTGGCATCTATATCAGAGTCACCATCCCATTTTTGTGGCCAAAACACGAGCTAGAGTCTCACTGAATTGCACTAAGGGTAACATTTTCAGAGGTGCCTGAGACCTGGTTAAGGTCGAAGTTAGCAGCGTTAGGTCGATTTAACCCTGTACCCGTCCACACAACAAAGCCTATTTTGTCAACTTAAAGTGCTCTTAAAACAGATTTCTGTACTCCTCCCTGGCGAGGGGCTTAGCGCTAAAATCGACCTCGCTGGGTCGAATTTGGGGTAGTGTGGACGCAATTTGATGGTATTGGCCTCCAGGAGCTATCCCAGGGTGCTCCACTGTGACCGCTCTGGACAGCACTCTCAACTCAGATGCACTGGCTGGGTAGACAGGAAAAGCCCCGGGAACTTTGAATTTCATTTCCTGTTTGGCAAGCGTATCAGCACAGGTGACCATGCAGTCCCAGAATCGAAAAAGAGCTCCAGCATGGACCGAATGGGAGACACTGGATCTGATCGCTGTATGGGGAGAAGAATCTGTGCAGGCAGAACTCTGTTCCAAAAGACGAAATGCCAATATATATGCCAAAATCGCCAAGGGCATGATGGACAGAGGCTACAACAGGGACGTGCAGCAGTGCCGTGTGAAAATTAAAGAGCTCAGGCAAGCCTACTAAAAAACAAAGGAGGCAAACGGGTGCTCCGGGTCAGAGCCCATACATGCCATGTCTATGATGAGCTGCATGCAATTCTAGGGGGGACCCTACCTCTACCCCACCACTGTCCGTGGACACCTGCAAGGGGGGAGTCTCACACAACAGCGATGAGGATTTTGTGGATGATGAGGAGTAGGTGGTTGAGGATAGCACACAGCAGGCAAGCAGAGAATCCCTTCTCCCTGGCAGCCAGGAACCATTCATCACCCTGGAGCCAATACCCTCCCAAGGTGGACTCCCGGATCCTGAAGCCGGAGAAGGCACCTCTGGTGAGTGTACCTTTGTAAATATACTACAGGTTTTAAAAGCAAACATGTTTAATGATTAATTTGCCCTGAAAACTTGGGATTCATTCGCGGCCAGTACAGCTACTGGAAAAGTCTGTTAACGTGTCTGGGAATGGAGCGGGAATCCTCCAGGGACATCTCCATGAAGCTCTCCTGGAGGTACTCTAAAAGCCTTTGCAAAAGATTTCTGGGGAGGGCAGCCTTATTCCTTCCTGGTAGGACACTTTACCACGCCAAGCCAGTAGCAAGTAGTTTGGAATAATTGCAGAACAAAGCATTGCAGCGAATGGGCCCGGGCTTTGGTGGCATTCAAGCAACACCCATTCTTTATCTCTCTGTTAGCCTCAGGGGAGTGATATCATTCATGGTCACCTGGTCATGGTTGAAATACTGAAAATTTGTTTAAGGGGACATTCAGAGGTGCCAGTTTATGCTGGGCTGTTCACGTTTGGCTGACAGGGATCTTACCTGATACTAGCCACGTGGTATGGGGAGGGGTGAAGCGATCATCCCAGAGAATTGGGTGTGTGGGGGGGTTGGGTTGTGCTGCACAGTCACCCTAAAACCGCAGCCCCTCCTTTTAAATGGCCAACCCAATGGGCTTTGCTTGGTATGGGAAAGGAGGGCACTGCTGTTTGAAACCATTCCCACATGTTATGAAGGTGCATAGGCGCAGACTCCGTGGGTGCTCTGGGGCTGGAGCACCCACAGGGAAAAATTGGTGGGTGCCCTGCACCCACCGGCAGCTCCCCGCCCCCCCACCCAGCTCACCTCCGCTTCTGCTCCGCCTCCTCCCATGAGCGTGCCACATGCCCGCTTTTCCCCCCTAGCTCCCAGCGCTTGCGCCGCGAAACAGCTGTTTCATGCAGCTGGGAGGGAGGAGGGGGAATGCCGCACGCTCAGTGGAGGAGGCAGGGCCAGGGCTGGGATTTGGGGAAGGGGTCCAATAGGGGTAGGGAGGGGGCGGAGTTGGGGTGGGGACTTTGGGGAAGGGGTTGGAATGGGAGCGAGGAAGGGGCAGGGAAGGGGGTGAAGTTGAGGTGGGGTGGGGGGGTGCGAGCACCCACCGGCACTGGGGAAAGTTGGCACCTATGGGTTGAAGAAGCCTTTGGCTTACCATGGCTGCCTGCAAGCCGAATTCTGTTGCCCAGCCAAGCGTGTGTGATGTCCCACACCAAACCGGCGGGCGCTCAATGTAAGAGGCAAAATGCAACCTTGTACCAAAAGCACATGTGCTATGTAATATGAAATCGCTTGATTCAGTATGAAATAGTCTTCCCTTTGTTCTCTAAAATGTATCTTTTTAAATACTACTCTCCCTTTTTTTCCTCCTGCAGCTGCAAATGTTTCTACGCTCCCCCTATCATCTCCATCCCAGAGGTTAGCGCAGATTAGAAGGCAAAAAAACCCACGCACTCGTGATGACGTTCTCAGCGCTCATGAAGTCCTACAGCACTGAAAGAGCTCAGCAGAATGCATGGAGGCAAACAATGGCAGAGTCCAGGAAAGCGTTAAATGAACACGATGAGAGGAGGCAGGAGCGCGATGTGATGAGGCAGGATGCAATCCTGAAACTAATGGGGGAGCAAACTGACATGCTCAGGCTTCTGGTGCAGCTGCAGGAAAGGCAGCAGAAGCACAGCCCGCCATTGCAGCCCCTGTATAACCACCTGCCCTCCTCCCCAAGTTTCATATCCTCCTCACTCAGACGCCCAAGAACGTGGTGGGGGGAGGCTCTGGGCACCCAGCCAGTCCACCCCAGAGGATTGCCTAAGCAACAGAAGGCTGGTATGCAAAAAGTTTTGAACTGTAGTGTGGCCTTGTCCTTCCCTCCTCCCTTCATCCAGCACCCCACCCGGTGCTTCCCTCCTCACCCACCTCTCCTGGGCTACCTTGCGAGTTTTCCCCCTATTTGTGTGATGAATTAATAAAGAATGCATGATTTTGAAACAATAATGACTTTATTGCCTCTGAAAGCAGTGATAGAAGCGGGGAGGGCAGTTGGCTTACAGGGAAGTAGAGTCAACCGAGGGGGGGTGCGTTTTCATCAAGGAGAAACAAACAGAACTGTCACACTGTAGACTGGCCAGTCATGAAACTGGTTTTCAAAGCTTCTCTGATGTGCAGCGCGCCTAGCTGTGCTCTTCTAATCGCCCTGGTGTCTGGCTGTGCGTAATCGGCCACCAGGCAATTTGCCTCAACCTCCCACCCAGTCATAAACATCTCCCCCTTACTCTCACAGATATTGTGGAGCACACAGCAAGCAGCAATAACAATTGGAATATTGGTTTAGCTGAGGGCTAACCTAGTCAGTAAACTGCGTCAGCGTGCTTTCAAATGTCCAAAGCACATTCTACCATCATTCTGCACTTGCTCAGCCTATAGTTGAACTGCTCCTTATTACTGTCCAGGGTGCCTGTGTATGGCTTCATGAGCCATGGCATTAAGGGGTAGGCTGGGTCCCCAAGGATAACTATAGGCATTTCAACATCCCAAATGGTAATTTTCTGGTCTGGGAAGCAAGTCCCTTCCTGCAGCTGTTCAAACAGACCAGAGTTCCTGAAGATGCGAGCGTCATGCACCTTTCCCGGCCATCCCACGTTGATGTCAGTGAAACATCCCTTGTGATCCACCAGTGCTTGCAGCACCATTGAAAAGTACCCCTTGCGGTTTGTGTACTGGCTGCCAAGGTGCTCCGGTGCCAACGTAGGGATATGCGTTCCGTCTATCGCCCCACCACAGTTAGGGAATCCCATTGCAGCAAAGCCATCCACTATGACCTGCACATTTCCCAGAGTCACTACCTTTGATAGCAGCAGCTCAGTGATTGCGTTCGCTACTTGGATCACAGCAGCCCCCACAGTAGATTTGCTCACTTCAAATTGATTCCCAACTGACCGGTAGCTGTCTGGCGCTGCAAGCTTCCACAGGGCTATCGCCACTCGCTTCTCAACTGTCAGGGCTGCTCTCATCTTGGTATTCTTGCGCTTCAGGGCAGGGAAAAGCAAGTCACAAAGTTCCAGGAAAGTGGCCCTACACATGTGAAAGTTTCGCAGCCACTGGGAATCATCCCATACCTGCAACACTATGCAGTCCCACCAGTCTGGGCTTGTTTTCCGGGCCCAGAATCGGCGTTTCACGGCATAAACCTGCCCCAATGCCACCAGGGTGTCCAAATTGCCACGTCCCATGCTTTCAGAGAAGTCTGTGTCCATGTTCTCATCACTATCGTGATCGCGTTTTTGTCGCATCCTCACCTGCTTTTGCAGGTTCTGCACATACTGCAGGATAATGCGTGAGGTGTTTACAATGCTCACAACTGCAGTGGTGATCTGAGCGGGCTCCATGCTCGCAGTGCTATGATGTCTGTGGGGCAATCCAGGAAAAAGGGCGCGAAATGATTGTCTGTGAGGGGTGACTGCAGGAGAGCAGAGATGCAGCGGAAGCGGTGGAGCCATACACCGTGTACGAGGATGGCTAGCAGTCCTACTGCACCATCTGCCGCAAAGGCACCCAGATGCTGCTGATGTGTATCAATGCCAGCAGCTGCAGGTGCTTCTGTGTCAAATGCTTGGAGGTCCTGGTAGGGCAAGGTACCTCGGCCAAGGCAAAAGAGCAAGAGCCCTGGAGCTGTTACATGTGTCCACCATAGCAGTGGTATGGTGTCTGCACGGGTAACCCAGCAAAAAAGGTGCGAAACAATTGTCTGCCATTGCTTTCATGAAGGGAGGGGCGACTGACGACATGTACCCCAAACCACCCGCGACAATGTTTTTGTCCCATCAGGCATTGGGAGCTTAACCCAGAATACCAATGGGCGGCGGAGACTGTGGGAACTATGGGATAGCTACCCACAGTGCACCACTCTGTAAGTCAATGCTAGCCAGGGTAGTGAGGATGCACTCCGCTGACTTAATGCGCTTAGTGTGGACACACACAATCAACTGTATAAAATCTCTTCTGAAAAATCGACTTCTATAAAATTGACCTAATTTCATAGTGTAGATATACCCTTATGAGAGATTTAGAAGCCCTAAGTCCCAGGCATTTTTGAAAATTCTACTGTGGCTGTATTTAAAATAATTATAGCCACTGAGAAATCTTGAAAATAATATCAAATAAAAAATGTAGCCATTTAGCAACACAGGCAGGAAAATAAGTTCTATACAGACATGTTTTCTATTGCAGTTAAGTCAACAGGAGCAATCCTGGAGCCATACTTTCCCTCACAGACCACGCAAGTGAAACATAGTAAATATATAAAACATTTAAATGAACAAACTCAAACTTCCAAACCTATTTGTACACCTATTGGTGGCAGCTGCAGGTAGTAAATGATTTGGTGTGAAGTGAAAAAAAAATTAAATCCCCAAATTAGTCATTCAAGTTGTGACAGACCCAGACAAGTGGGGTACAGAAGCCTTGCAGAAGGCAAATCTACTGGCCATTGGATGAATAGTTTTCTGTTCCCTGAGTGACCAGAGCAGGGGCTGCACTAGAACAAGCAGGAACTTTCTGGAACCAATTTAAGGCAGACAGGCTAATTAGGACACCTGGAGCCAATTAAGAAGAACCTGCTAGAATCAATTAAGACAGGCAGGCTAATCAGGGCACCTGGGTTTAAAAAGGAGCTCACTTCAGTTTGTGGTGTTGCGTGTGAGGAGCTGGGAGTGAGAGGCACTAGGAGCTGAGAGTAAGAGGGCGTACTGCTGGAAGATCTTGTGGTGAGGATAAAGGTGTTGGGAGGAGTCCATGGGGAAGTAGCCCAGGCAATTGTAGCTGTTGTGTGGCTGTTCCAGGAGGCACTCTAAACAGCTGCAATCCACAGGGCCCTGGGCTGGAACCCGGAGTAGAGGGTGGGCCCGGGTTCCCCCCAAACCTCCCAACTCCTGATCAGACACAGGAGGAGTTAACCTGGACTGTGGATTCTACCAGAGGGGAAGATCTCTGAGGCGAGCAAAGTCCGCCAATAAGTGCAGGACCCACCAAGGTAGAGGAGGAACTTTGTCACAAAGTATTATTCTAGCTCATTAATTACATTGAAATAATCCTACTTTGATTAGCCATCTTATTAAATGTCTATTGGCAAGTGCAAGAAATTACCTCTCACAGCACTGAAGTGTCACCTGAATGCAGTTAGCCTCTTGTCAAGAAGGTATAAATTAACACTGGCCCTGTTGTCCATCATGTCAAGCAGCTTTCTAATCCTGTGTCTCTGTGAACATTTGAACTACCTTGGGGGGAGATTGTTCAAGAGATACAGAGCTTGATGAATAAATTTAAATGGCAGTAGTGGCATTTAAAATGTTTAAGCAGCATTTAAGAGGTTTCTGCTTTTTATATTATATTGCAGGGCATATAATTTTTACAATACGTATTACAACAGCTGATGGTCATTTTGACCTTATTAGCATTTCATGCTTGCTCGGTTTGCCCTTCTAATGAATTCTTCTCTCATACTGAAGAATCTTCCACCATTTACTGTTCCACAACTTGGAGCTATCAACGTTAGGGGTAGTTGAAGCTTTAATCCCTGCTGGCTGATATGACGGGAAGCTCTTGTGAATATCTCCAATTATCTGATCATCTCTTTTTGATCCTCCTCCTCTTTTCCATTTGCTCAGTCTCATTAATTGCCTCCCAGAATCACTCAAGGTTATTAGAACGAATCAAACCAAACCTCTCGTCCTTCCTGGGCAGTTGAAGAGAGAAGGGAGAGAGGAAAAAGAGTTTAAATAGCACAGTGCAAGGAAGATTTGTCATTCAAATATTCAATCATAGAATCTCAGGGTTGGAAGGGACCTCAGGAGGTCATCTAGTCCAACCCCCTGCTCAAAGCAGGACCAACCCCAACTAAATGCTTAGTATATTCTTAAGGGTCTGCAGCCTTCTCAACGAGCAGAGTCCCTATGGGTCATGAGAATGTAACACAATGTGTATGGAGACACTAGCATGGCAGAGGGACTTTTAGAATATTAACTTATTAGGCAAGATAGTTTAAAATGAACACCTCCATTAGTTCCTCTCTCGAAGACTGCATGTAGGTGGTCTGCTTTGCAGTTTATGCTGAACTGTGGTGTTTTAACATTTTTCAGTGTAATACTGAAAGTAAGAAACTACTGGGCTCTGAAATAGGTGCAAACTGTAGTGGGTTTTGCCCCATTTTAGCTTTCCTGCTTCTCCTTATTTCTTGGACAATACACACATGTTCCTATTTGTAGTGTAGATGGAAAAGCAAGTGATTGGGAACTAAGAGTTCTGGGTTCAAGTCCTTGCTCTATCAAAACCATCTCATGTGAACTTGCACAGTCACATAGTCATCCATGACTGAAGATACTGGAGCAACAAGTAGGCAACTAAATCCATAATTGGACTCTTCAGTAAGTGGCCTGATTTTCAGATGGGCTGAGTGAACACTCAGACATCTAATGGACGTTGCAAGTGCTCAGCTCCTTTGAAAATCAGGCAACTTATTTGGAAGCATATGCGCCAACTCTGTGGGTGCTCAGCACCCACTGGCAGCCCTGCGGATCAGCAACTTTCCCTCCCGCCAGCACCTCCCACCTGCCAGTGGGCCCCTCCGATGAGCTCTGCCCCCTCCCACTAGCGCCTCCAGCTCACCGGTGATCAACTGTTCAGTGGCATGCAGGAGGCGCTGGGGGGAGAAAGGAGGGGGAGGAGCGGGGGCAGGAAGAGGCGGGGCGGAGGTGGGGTTTGGGGGAAGGGGTGGAATTGGGGCAGGGCCTGGGACAGAGCGGGGGTCCAGCACAACTGGGGAAATCACAAAGTCTGCGCCTCTGTTTGGGAGCCAAATTATTGTAGGTATCCAAGTTAGATGCTTGAATATCTGTGAGGATTTGGGCCCAAGACCCTGATTTACCATTAGGGTTCTCAATTTTTATGCTTAACTCCATTGGCTGAAATAATTAAATTCAAAGATAAGTATCTATAACAAATCAATATTTGACATCCGTCAGCTGTCCAGAACATTCTTCCAGGTCTCGCCGAGCCTAGATCTAACAAAGCTTCCTTTTTCCATTTACTAATTTATCTATGGAGGATATTAACTTTTACAAAGATCCAAAGTATTCAGAATAGATTAAATACGAGTTAGGCCGTTGCTTGCTTATCTATACAAAACCCAATAAAAACCCCTATTTGGAGATAGTGTGATCTAGGAAGCCTCTCTCACCTTATTTTTTTATTGTAATTTTGCAAAGAAGTATAAAATTTTAGGTTCACCATCTCAAGACAGGTTGGCATAAACTCTATCTCCATGACTTGATTGAATTGACTTGACTAAGTTGTAATCAAGAGCAGTTTAAACTAAACCTTCATGAGAACGAGGCTGGAAATCCGCCTGATTGGTTTTGCTGCCTTCCTTTTACGCATCAACTGAAGAGCAGAGCGATGGATTAAAAGTTTTAGTGATTTGAGAATTCAGTGATACAAAGACAGTTGCCAAACAAAGCGTATAAATCCTCTCCCAAATAGTCAGGACATAATCCCTCCTCCAACTAGGTAGGAATATCTTTATCTCCAGCTGCCCACCAGACAGAACAAAACCACCCGCAGCACACAAGCCAGACTGAACTGCTTCAAATCAGCATCCATTTTTCTCTTTAGTTTTAATTGGGTTAGCTGACTTCATTCAAATAAACCATCCATTTCCATCACACTCACTGTCTGAATGCATTTGTGTACACGGTTTGGGATGTCTGTCTCTTACAGCTTTAAGAGACCCCTTCAGGCACCTCCCTGAACTAGAGCGGCATGCAGGAAGTACTGCCAATTCCTTCAGGGTAGGCATGAGCTAGGTAGGGAGTCCTCTCTGTGACTTATATACCTCAGCAATCTGATTTCTATTGTTTCCTAACTCTGGATCACTTGTATGTCAGTTTCCCTTCCAGCACAAAAGTGATCTTCCAAATAGGGTGACTAGACAGCAAGTGTGAAAAATCCGGACTGGGGGTGGAGGGTAATAGGCACCTATATAAAACAACCCCCCAAATATCGTGACTGTCCCTATAAAATCGGGGTATCTGGTCACCTGACTGCCAAACTCTATACTTATTTTTGCAAGCCCAATGTCTAAGTCTGAGAACTGCTACTTAACAATGGGAAAAGAAAAAAAATACTGCAAAAGGGGTAATTTGGGGAACATGCAGCAAAAGTCAGCGTCAATTTTCTGAAATTACCTCATGTCCTCAGCCGTGTGTTAAAGACACTGAGAAAGACTCTAGTGACTCTGAATAAAAGTCCTTTTGCTAATTTCATTTGGTTAAACAAGTTTCTGTGAACATACCAGTGCTCCATTCACTTGCATGAAATATTGCCACCTTGCTGACAGGGCAAATGGCCGCTTTAATCCAAGTCAGCTCCACAGTAATATTAAGACAGATGCTTAGCAGTTGATGAACTGGCAATTAAAACTTAGGAAGAGCCAGTAATACTTGCTATTTCTCAGAATGTAAGACATGGGGTGAAAAACCGAGCAATTATAGTGAGAGAGGTCAGTGCCAGAATTCAACACTGCAAAGAGCATTAATGTTAACAGAAGATGATGTCATAAAAAACCCACTCTCTGTGGAGCGGATTCTGTTCTCAGATTACTCCAGTGGCGTTATTTCAAATTTTCACTGGTTTAAATGAGACCAGAATCAGGGTGTATTTGGATACACAGGCAGGTGAAGAGTGTCCTTAAATAAAAAAACTGTTGCTAATATTCTATGAACATCAGAGGTATTCAACTTGTATAAAAGTTCTAATTCTAATACCTAAGTGCACCATATTGAAGAAACTAGATTACCCACCCGCACAGACACACACAACTTGTTTACATGTTAATATCATCTGCAATTAGGTTCAGCTAAAGACTTTCCCAAAAATAGAAGTCAAGCAACGGACGCTTTTGTCCAAATCAAAACAACACACAGATTATTCTTTGGTCATGATGGGCCACGTTCATCCCAGGTGTAAGGTCATTCAAGTAAATGGCTGGATTTGCCCCTCCAGGTCTAAAGGAAATAAATCACAAAAGAACAGAAGGGAGACGCCGACCCCTTTATCCACCTCACTCTCCATGTCTCAGACACAAAGGTCTGCACAGAGCTATTGAAACTGGTCATGCTGTTGCTTCTCTGCAAATGCCAGCTTTTTATTCTTTATCTTCTTTCAGTGCCAACTGTCATCCTGTGTGATTACATTAAAAATCAATAATGTCACCATTATAAGTCCCAGACAGTTCAGTGGTGCATACTAATTCACCCTGGCTTGCCTTTTAATATGCTTCAAAATACAAAAGCCCAGCTCATCTGCTTGCAGATCTTTATTAACACTATTTATAAACTGAAATTGTCATCTCACTTGGAGACATTTTCTAAAAGCAATAATGAACAGACTCTTGTCATACTGGAGGAGACGTCCCTGTAAATCAAAGCCTTCCCTTTGCATACCATTAGGGTGATTAAAACCAGCCTGTAGTTCCTTGCCAGTGGGTGGGAAAAGGGAACAAACAAACAGCATGCAGATCAGCGATAAGAGTGACCATAATCTGACTGTTTGACAGGAATTATTTGTCCATCGGAATTGTGGTAAATTATTGACCCACTTAACCATATGCAAGTTAGAGCTCTCAGCTGCTAGGGGTTCTTTTGGACTGATTTGGTGTTTGGAATTTTATTTGTATTTATTTCCTTTTAACGGTATGTGCCATAAACAGGCACAGATCAAGAGACAGATAATTGCGTATGAAGTGCTACCTACCCCTCTGCACCTCTACCCTGTTAGCAGCTGTGGGCAGGAGGGCACAGGTGTGCCGCCAGTGACAGCCTGGCTCCCTCAGAAGCGCAGTGCCAGGAGAGAGGGGAAGGCCAGCAAGGGAAAGGCATCGCCCAGGTGTGGGGCCGGTCCTACTTTCGCTGGGTGGTTTAGGATCTGCAGGAAATGCCCTCTATCACATTTGCAAGACTGCAAACCTCTTCCCCCTTTCAGAGGCTTTCACCAGGGCCGGCTCCAGGCACCAGCGGAGGAAGCACGTGCCTGGGGCGGCAGATGCGAAGGGGCGGCACAGTCCGGGCTTTTTTTTTTCTTCTTTTTTCTTTGGCAGTTCGGGCGGCAGTCTGCTGAACGCCTGGCTCCCCATTCAAAGCACATTCAGCGCTCAGCGAGACCCCCGCCCCCGCGTGCTCCCGCCTCAAGGACCCCTAGAGCGGCAGGACAGGCGGGGCCGAAGTGAGCGGCCAGGCTGGGTGCGCACCGGGGGAAGGAGCCGCCCGGGAGTGGAGCGGGCCGCGTTCGGGTGCCCGGCTCGCTCCACGCCCGCTGGCGGCCGGAGTTTGCGCGCTGGGGGCGAGGCGCAGCGCCCCGGGATGGGAGCTCCGCGCTGGGTGCGGCTCTGCCTCCTGCTCCGGGCGGTGGTAATTCTCTGGGTGCTCCTGTGTGTGCACGACTGAGACACGCAGGCTCCCCCGAAGCCCAGGTAAGGCGGCGGCGACAGCCCGGGGGTTGGAGCTCACAGTTCCCGAGACCTCCTGGCAACAACACAGTGTCCTACGGTAGGCAGCAGCGCAACACATGCTCTGCGGTGGGGCCGGGGCAGCCGACTCGCACACGGAGCGAAGGACAGACAGACATAGTGAAGGACAGACACACACACAGAGCAAAGAATCTGGGCCTCAAGGGGCTGGGAGTAAAAGAAGACAGGGAATGTTAAGTGCATAGGGATAAGCCAGGCTTCTGGCGGCCCTTCGCTTTTTGTCAAGCCTTGGGATGTTTTGTCCAAGGGCTGGGTAATGTGCTATGCAGAGGTCTCTCTCTGGGCCCAAATGTGCAAGGGGCGGACAGCCCTCCATTTACATTGGTCTACATGATCGAGCCCCACACGCGCACAGAGCTAGAGCTTCAGCTGGTGTAAATCAGCATAGCTCCAGTGACCTAGACTAGAGCTACACGGATTAATTTACCCCAGCTGCAGATCTGGACCCTGGACTTCAATGGGCTGAGGGGGGGGCGGGTGGGGGAGGGCAGTGGTGGCGGGGGGAGGGGGGAGAGCCCAGGGCTGGCGGGGGGCAGCCAAATTTTTTTTTGCTTGGGGCAGCAAAAAACCTAGAGCTGGCCCTGGCTTTCATTCCCTACAATCAACCTTGTAGCATTTTAGCAGCAGTTTTCCATGGAAAAGGCACTTGGGAGCTCTTAGTTAATGAACAATCATCCCTGGGAAAAAATAAGTGCTATTAGCTAAATGCAAAAATTTGTCATGCTGCATCCAGAGACATGATTGCTGATTTGCAGTACTGAAGTTGTTTTTATTTTCTTTTAGATTTTCAACATAAGAACTACCAGTCACATACTAAACTGTGCATGGAGGAAATACTTATGGACAACCATCCACAGCCAGTTAGCTTCCCACGAGACATGAAGTCAAATAAAATGTAAGGTCTTAGATATGGATGTCTCTTAAATATGATTCTATCCTTTACTGTACTGAGAAACTTTTTGCCCTTCACCAATCTCCCTCATAAGTCCTGGATACTGATAAAATATTAGACGTAGAAAAATCAATACATTATACTACAGTTAATCTACCATACAATGTGTTGATACTGAAACATGAATGATATATTTGAGCTTCATCTTTTGACCTCTCCTCCTTTCTTTCCTGTTTGAAGCAGGAAAGATTATAGGTCTTTGGCAGGAATTCTTACTGGACTATGTTTGCTGTTGAACTCAATATTGTTTAGGAGCTATGTAAAGTGAAACACCCATGAAAGAGCTGAACATATTGTAGACCCAGGAAAAAGCTTCTTCTATCTTCCTCATGTTGCTACAGAGAGAAACACAGAACTGACATATTGGACAGACCAATCATGCATCTAGAGTAGGGGTGGGCAAACTTTTTGCCCCAAGGGCAACATCTGGGTATGGAAGTTGTATGGTGGGCCATGAATGCTCATGAAATTGGGGGTTGGGGTGTGGAAGGGGGTGAGGGCTCCAGCATGGGGTGCGGGCTCTGGGGTAGGGCCAGAAATGAGGAGTTCAAGGCGCAGGAGGGGGCTCCAGGCTGGGCCAGCGGGTTGGGGTGTGTGGGGAGGGTGGGGGCTTCATCTGGGGGTGCAGGCTCTGGGGTGGGGTTGGGGGTGCAGGAGGGTGCTCTGTGATGGGACCAAGGGGTTCAGAGGGGGATCACGGCTGGGAATTGGCATGCAGGAGGGGGTCAGGGGTGCAGGCTCCGGGCAGTGCTTACCTCAAGCAGCTCCTGGAAGCAGCAGCATGTCCCCCCCTCTGGCTCCTATGTGGAGGTGTGGCCAGGCAGCTCTGCATGCTGACCTGTCCACAGGCATTGCCCCTGCAGCTCCTATTGGCTGCAGTCCCCAGCCAATGGGAGCTGCGGGGGTGGCACTTGGGGCGGGGGCAACATGCGGAGTCCCCTTGCTGCCCCACACATAGGAGCCGGAGTGGGGACGTGCCTCTGCTTCTGGGAGCCATGCGGAGCCACGGCACATGTGGAGCAGGGCAAACCCCAGACCCCGCTCCCCAGCGAGAGCTCGAGGGCCGGATTAAAATCTCTGAAGGGCCGGATGTGGCCCCTGGGCCATAATTTGCCCACCCCTGATCTAGAGCAATATCCTGTCTCTGACAGTGGCCAATTCTGGATGCTGCAGAGGAAGGCATAATGCATCAAATTGTGCATTAATGTACCATAAACAGACATTCCTTCCCAAAGCCATCAAATGATCAATTTATACACTTAGGCATAAGAATTAATAGCTCATATAATGTTATGCTACAAGAGGTAGTGTATCTGCAGCTGCTATTTTTTGAAATGTTCATCTTTTATTGGGGTGGAGAGGGAATCTAGGAGGAAAAAAAAGTACCATTGTTACAAATTATGCCACAAAAAATCTTCTCAAACTTAATTTCAGATACTTGGTATTGATTTAAATTGACAGTTTCAAGATTGCTTGGTATTTATTTAAATTGATAGTTTCAAAATTAGACCTTCAGAGCCAGTGATGTAATGGTAAAAAATAGAAGTAGGTAAACTAACTTTGACAGACATGGTAATTTCCTACAATATCCTGGACAAACCTTATTGAATCAAGTTTGTGTGTCATTGTGGGTTAGGGTGACCAGACAGCAAATGTGAAAAATCGGGACAGGGGGTGGGGGTGGGGGGGTAATAGGAGCCAATATAAGAAAAAGACCCAAAAATCAGGACTGTCCCTATAAAGTCGGGACATCTGGTCACCCTATTGTGGGTCATAGACTGTATTTCCATGCGGGAAGGAGACAACAGCCCTCCAGAAATGCAAGGTACATGTACACTGCATTTTAAAACTTGCAGCAGTGAGTCTCAGGGCAGGTCTTCACTACCTTCACTCCACTACGAACACAAGTCCATGGGGCCGGATGCACTGCATCCGAGGGTGCTAAAGGAGTTGGCCGATGTGATTGCAGAGCCATTGGCCATTATCTTTGACAAATCATGGCAATCGGGGGAGGTCCCGGATGACTGGAAATAAGCTAATGTAGTGCCCATCTTTAAAAAAGGGAAGAAGGAAGATCCGGGGAACTACAGGCCAGTCAGTCTCACCTCAGTCCCTGGAAAAATCATGGAACAGGTCCTCAAGGAATCAATTCTGAACCACTTAAAGGAGGGGAAAGTGATCAGGAACAGTCAGCATGGATTCACCAAGGGCAAGTCATGCCTGACTAACCTAATTGCCTTCTATGATGAGATAACTGGCTCTGTGGATGAGGGGAAAGCAGTGGATGTGCTATTTCTTGACTTTAGCAAAGCTTTTGATACAGTCTCCCACAGTGTTCTTGCCAGCAAGTTAAGGAAGTATGGGCTGGATGAATGGACGGTAAGGTGGATAGAAAACTGGCTGGATGGTCGTGCTCAACGGGTAGTGATCAATGGCTCCATGTCTAGTTGGCAGCCGGTATCAAGTGGAGTGCCCCAAGGGTCGGTGCTGGGGCCGGTTTTGTTCAATATCTTCATCAACGATCTGGAGGATGGTGTGGACTGCACCCTTAGCAAGTTTGCAGATGACACTAAACTGGGAGGAGTGGTTGATACGCTGGAGGGTAGGGACAGGATACAGAGGGACCTAGACAAATTAGAGGATTGGGCCAAAAGAAATCTGATGAGGTTCAACAAGGACAAGTGCAGAGTCCTGCACTTAGGACGGAAGAATCCCATGCACTGCTACAGACTAGGGACCGAATGGCTGGGCAGCAGTTCTGCAGAAAAGGATCTAGGGGTTACGGTGGACGAAAAGCTGAATATGAGTCAACAGTGTGCCCTTGTTGCCAAGAAGGCTAACGGCATTTTGGGCTGTATAAGTAGGGGCATTTCCAGCAGATCGAGGGACGTGATTATTCCCCTCTATTCGGCACTGGTGAGGCCTCATTTGGAGTACTGTGTCCAGTTTTGGGCCCCACGCTACAAGAAGGATGTGGATAAATTGGAAAGAGTCCAGCGGAGGGCAACAAAAATGATTAGGGGGCTGGAGCACATGACTTATGAGGAGAGGCTGAGGGAACTGGGATTGTTTAGCCTGCAGAAGAGAAGAATGAGGGGGGATTTGATAGCTGCTTTCAACTACCTGAAAGGGGGTTCCAAAGAGGATGGATCTAGACTGTTCTCAGTGGTAGAAGATGACAGAACAAGGAGTAATGGTCTCAAGTTGCAGAGGGGGAGGTTTAGGTTGGATATTAGGAAAAACTTTTTCACTAGTAGGGTGGTGAAGCACTGGAATGGGTTACCTAGGGAGGTGGTGGAATCTCCTTCCTTAGATGTTTTTAAGGTCAGGCTTGACAAAGCCCTGGCTGGGATGATCTAATTGGGTTTGGTCCTGCTTTGAGCAGGGGGTTGGACTAGATGACCTCCTGAGGTCCCTTCCAACCCTGAGATTCTATGATTCTATGATTCTATGATTCTACCCGCCGGATCGGCGGGTAGCAATCGATCTATCGGGGATCGATTTTTCGCGTCTCGTTAAGACGCGATTAATCGATCCCCGATCGTGCTCCCCGTCGGCGCCGGCAATCCACCTCATCGAAAGGCGGAAGCGGAGTCGACGGGGGAGTGGCAGCGATCGACTCGCCGCCGTCCTCATCGCCAGGTAAGTCGATTACGATACGCCGACTTCAGCTACGCTATTCCCGTAGCTGAAGTTGCGTATCGTAGATCAACCCCCTCCCCTAGTGTAGCCCTGGGCTCAGAGGCTGAGTCTACACTGCTGTTTTAAGCCTCATAGCATGAGCCCTGCAAAGTTAAGTTACTGGAATTCCATGCCTTACAAACTGATTACAGATAATGAGTGTTAGTTTGCCCATTGGGAATTTGCCTAGTTTGCAGCATCAGCAAAATCTGAACATATTACACCCTTCTCAGATCATGGCCAATATAATAGCAAAGCAGAAACAGCTGTCAAGATTGCCAAGAAGCTATTTAAGACAGGCACATGGGGATAATAAAGCCCCATGTGCTTTATTGATTTACAATTGACACTGGACTGGAGAAATACACCAACAGAAAGCATGGGCAAGGTCTTGTGTCACATCACACACACACACCCTGCCTACAGTAAATAAACTTTTGAAGCCAGCAATAGTGGAAAAGGTGACAGAACAAACTAAACAGCAGTGGCAGGAAGCAAAATATGACTACTGATGAACTAAATGATTGGTTCAATGAATATGATACATATTAGGTACTGATTTAGGTGCTCACTAATGACAGAGACAAGATGAAAGGGAAGGATGGACATGCAAAGAGTTGCATCAAACTCATATGTGGCAGTAACACAAGGACAACTCCAACACCACAACCATTGTTTGGATGACCCAAATGACAGAGACAGACAGACACACACACACACACCCCTGCTGCAAATGGATGCAGGTGCAAGCAAGACTAGTGGGGCGTGTAAGGGGAATTCACCTACTGGCAACCCTCAGGAGTTAGCAAAGGTGATTCCAGAAAAAAAAAAAAATCTAGCAGCACAGACAGTTCCTTAGTGTAAATGGCAGGAGAAGGAAGGGTCTCAGTAAAACCACTGAGAGTCTAAAAATATCAGGCAACTAAAGCAGATCAGACATAAATTGTCATGACACCACCCAACCCAGGCCTATCAAACTATGGAAAGATACTGTATATTCAAATAACAGCAACTGGATACACTACAATATTCTTTTTCAGTCCTGAGGCAGTTAGTATTTGTTTCTGTGCATGGTTAAACAGCTGCTCTGTTCCATCCCAGAGGTGGCTGCATTTTGCTGACAGGTGAAGCAAATACAGATACATGTACATATACAAGTGCTTTCAGATACATCTGTTGATAAATAATATTCTTGTGAATGCTGGTCCTGCAATGCAAAGCAGTGTTTTTTAATCTGTATTGTAACAGACATTTTTTCCCCCTCTTGCATGAAAAACTTCACGTCAGTTTATCAAAAGGTATCCTCGTAGCATGGCTAAACAGAATAGAAGAGGTGATCAGGGGCAAAAAGATGTCATTTAAAAAGTTGAGGTCAAATCCTACTGAGGAGACTAGAAAGGAGCATAAACTCTGGCCAGTGTAAAAGTATAATGGGGAAGGCCAAAAAAGAATTTGAAGAGCAACTAGCAAAAGTCAAAAACTAACAGCAATTTTTAAAAGTACATCAGAAGCAAGAAACCTGCTAAACAGTCAGTGGGGCCACTGCATAGTCCAGGTGCTAAAGGAGTACTCAAGGAAGACAAGACCATTGTGGAGAAAATTAATACTTTGCATAGACCTTCACTGTAGAGGTTGTGAAGGAGATTCCCACACCTGAGCCATTCTTTTTAGGTAAGAAATATGGTTGAAACTTTCATAAAGAACTGAATAATCAGAAACAGATGAATACAATATGTTGGGGAAAAGTCAACATGGCTTTTGTAAAGGAGAATCATGCCTCACCAATCTATTAGAATTCTTGAAGGGTGTCAAGAAGCACATGGACAAGGACGATCCACAATTGAAATAGTGCATGTGGCTTTCAGAAAGCCTTTGACAACGGACCATGCCAAAGGCTCTTAAGCGAAGTAAACAGTCATGGGATAAGAGAGAAGGTCCTCACGTAGATCAGTAACTGGCTAAAAGATAGGAAACAAAGGCCAGGAATATGTAGTCAGTACTGGGACCTTTTTTGTTCAACATATTCATAAATGATCAGGAAAAGGGAGTGAACAGTGAGATGGGAAAGTTTGCAGACAATGCAAAATTACTCAAGATAGTCAAGTCCAAAACTGACTGTGAAGAGTTACAAAGGCATCTCACTAAACTGGATGACTGGACAACAAAATGGCAGATGAAATTCATTGTTGATAAGTACCAAGTAATGCACATTGGAAAACATAATCCTAATTACACATACAAAATGATGTTATCTAAATTAGCTATTACCACCCAGGAAAGATCTTGGAGTCATTGTGGAGAGTTCTCTGAAAACATTTGCTCAGTGTGCAGTGATAGTCAGGAATCCAACAAAATGCTAGGAAAGGGATAGATAAGACAGAAAATATCATAATGCTACTCTATAAATCCATAGTATGTTCACACCTTGAATACTGCATGCAATACTAGTCAACCCATCTCAAAACAGATATATTACAACTGGAAAAAGTACAGAGAAGGGCAACAAAAATGATTAGGGGTATAGAGCAGCTTCCATACGAAAAGAGATTAAAAAGACTGGGATTGTTCATTTTAGAAAAGAGATAACTAAGGAGGGATAGATACAGGTCTATACAATTACGAATGGTGTGGAGAAAGGCAGTAGGGAAGTTTTATTTACCGCTTGACATAAAAACAAGAACCATGGGCCACCCAATTAAATTAATAGACAGCAGGTTTAAAAACAAACAATGAAGTACTGTGACGAAGCGGGAATGTTCTTAATGTTCTTTCTGGGTACTGTGTGGGTGCCTCAGTTTCCCCTAGGCTTTTCTTAAGTATCTAGGTGTGGGGATAAGGGTGTCTGATTGTTGCAGAGCCTTAGAGGGCCAGTGTGATGCTGTCGGCACAGAGAATGGCTGATACCCTGCTCCTGGCAACTGATGGCCGGGGCCCCTCCCCTGCAAAGGTCCCAACTGAAGGGGTTAGAGAACAAAGAGATCAGGTGACCTCCTAGCCCGGGAAAGAGACAAAGGCAGAGGAGCGGCTGGAGAGTTTCAGTTTGGAGCTGGCTGGGGAAATGGAGGGAGGGCCAGATGGACCTCTGGCCTCCTGCCCCACAAGACGGACCTACAAGCTCTGTTTTAGACCGTGTTCCCGTCATCTAATAAGCCTTCTGTTTTACTGTCTGGCTGAGAGTCACGGTGAATCGCAGGAAGTGGGGGTGCAGGGCCTTGACTTCCCCTCATGCCGTGACAAGTACTTCTTCATACAGTGCACAGTGAACTGTGGAACTCACCAGGGCATGTCGTGATAGCCAAAAGTAACGGGGTTCAAAAAAGAATTAGAAAAGTTCATGGAAGACAGCTATTAGCAAGATGATCAAGGATGCAACTCCATGCTCTGAGTGTCCCTAAACCTCTGACTGCCAGAACCTGGGAGTGGATTGCTCGCTAATTGCCCTGTTCTGTTCATTCCCTCTGAAGCTTCTGGCATTGGCCAATGTCGGAAGACAGGATACTGTGGCTAGATAGACCATTGGTCTGACCCAGCATGGCCATTCTTATGGCTTTTAATCATCTGGTAGTACAACATCAATATTCCTTTAATCCTTCCATTGCTCTCATTACCATGGTATCAGACTGCCTTACAAGGGAATAAGGCAGGTGGTTGGCAGTTCTTTTGTGGAAGAGACTTCCAGCAGTAGAAGTGGCATTTGCAGTATTATGTGGGCTTGTCCATCTAAACCTATTATTGCTTGGCACCTATGCCTTCATGAAACAAACTCAGATTTCTAAATTGGCTGAATGCCATCTTAACAGATGATTGGGAGTGTGAAGGCAGCCAGAAACTGTTAGTTGAAAGCAACATTCTCAATCTGAACAACAGGTCTGTTCATCCTGAGAGGACTTTCAGTTGCTGAACAGGTTTCAAGTACAATTGATAACCTAGCTTTCAGTCTTTTAAATGAAATTTTTAAAAAAGTAAGTGTATTTGAGGCAGCTGAGTATCTTGCCTAACTGCACACATCTTGATAACTAAACAAATAAAAATAGTTACATTATTAGGCACTCCACAAATGAGAGAGGTCAGAAAGTCAGGTAGAATTCTAGGAGTCTGCTGGCCTCCGCTGAGAGAGCAGCTGTGTGTGGGGGTGGGGGTGGGTGTGGGGAAACAGATTTTTGTAGTGCCAGATCTCATGTCCCTGTTCGACTCTCCCAGGCTAGGACACCAGGAACCAGAGCATCATTCTGAGCCCCAGGCTTATGTAGCCCTCATATAAACTTTAACCAAAACAGTTGTGCAAAATGCCCCTACCCCATCTGTAACAAAAAGCACCCCTGTATTCACGCCCTACCCACCACTGTAATACTCTTTGTACAAAATGTGCCTTGTGAATTAATTTGAAAAAGAATAACTTGCTTGTTAATAATATCCTGATGAAATGTAGGTAGCAACATTAAATATAAAGTTATGAATTTTCCCTGTATGATGTGGGAAGCACACGTTCAAAGCCTTACAGCCCTGACTGGGCAAAAGTTGTTAAATAGGTCTATCCTAAACAAAGGAATGTGTGTTTACCTCAGTTTATATACAAGTAGCAAACAGGGTCCTTGAGACAGCAAGAAAGGGAACTTGAAGGAGACAAGACAAATCTGCATTTCAGCATACACAGGAGAGAAGAAAGAGCATGGAAGGAAGAGGCATCTTCACCAACAGACTCTGTGTTGCCTCCTTTACTGTTCGAATAAACTTTGCTTTGAGGAGTAATCCTCAGAAGAATCCACTTCAACGTGTGACTGGACTATAAAAGTGAGGGGCAAAAACACCCTGTATCAGACAGTGAATTTGTAATCACCTGATTTAATACATGGCCTGACTTTGGTTCACAGCCTCTGGGTTCAAGCCTCAGGTCTTGCACTAGGCTTCTCTACTACACAACTCAAGGTATCTATCTTCCCCCTCCCTGCCAACTAAGACAGCAAAGGAACCAGCCCTTTGACTTTATGGGCAGCAATTTGCTGGGAACATGTGGTAAGGATTTTACCTTGAACTAAGTCTAGCTTGTTAACTTTTAGCTACTAGGAAACATTTTATCTTTATTTCTCTGGTAACCATTTATGACTAATACCTTGTTCTTGTACTCATTTAAAATCTCTCTCTTTGTAGTTAAACACACTTGTTTTATTTTTAAATCAAAACTAATCCAGTCTTGTGTGTAAATTGAGCTGTTTGGTAACTCCAGAGAAAATAGCAAACTATTGAATATTGACACCTTACAGAGGCAATGGAACTCTATCTGAACTGCCCAGGAAAGGAATGAACAGTGCAGAACACACATTTTGGGGGAAATTTGGGAGTGTGTGTGGGTCACCCTGCAAGTGGGAACCAAGGCTGGCGGAAGCCAGAGTGTGACTGGAGCATTCTGACAGGCTACTGGGGTCAGAGTTGCTGGGTCAGGGCTGTAGCTATACCTAGACATTCAGGGTGTGACCTGCATACTGGAAGTCTGTTTGTGAACAGCCCAGGTTGGGAGCTACAACAGCAAAGCATTGTGAGGCACCCAGGGTTACAGGGCAGGCAGTGACACAAACTCTTACTGGTCTGGAATGCACCTCAGAATGCGACACCACCCCCAAATAAATTCAAGACATTAATTAGGAGTCCACCTCTGAATGAAAGCCATTTAGAAGCTTTAGATAATGAAGTTAAAGCTTGAAGAGGAGGAGGTTGTGACCCAGGGACCTCTTGATGCCAATTGGCAGATGACACAGAAAAGTGTAGCCCAGGGTTTTACAAAGATCCCCTGGATCTGATATCTGCATCATATGTCGCAAAAGGGGGCATCTGAGGTCTCTATTGAAAGCCACCACCACCCAAATCATCATAACCATTGCAAAAAGTATATACAGATCATATTTAATTAGTTATGTATCTATACTGGAAATTATGTTCTTAAGGTCTGTGAGTTGAAGCGGGTCACCAGGAGGTGACAAACATGTTTCTTGCAGACAGGAGATAGCATACATTTATCTCACTGTCCAACTATACCTAAAATGAGTATTGTATGCTTCACATTGTATGCCTATTTACACACTGAGCTAGCTCCTAGTCAACATTAGCAAAATCTACAAGAAAGAGGCCCACGGGAAAGAACAACCAGCAGGGGAAAGTGGAGAACCTCGTAAAGACTGTGACTTGTTGGAATATAACAAGGAGTGTACCCAGTATCCTTCTACGAGATAAGCAGACAGTATGCATGTCTTACAAACAGAGGGTAACAACCAACCAGGCTGTAAAATTCTCAGAGAAAGATTTCAAAATGAGCTAAACTCTACAGGATCTGAACACATCTCGTTAGATGAGGGCACTTAGAGGACTTGGGTGGCAGTGGTGGAGTGTGCATATTGCTTACCATGGGCTGAAAGTAAGATAAATTACTTACCAGTACAGGGGCCTGGCTCCAGGCCCCAGGAAGGGGCGGGGCCTTGGGTGGAAGGGGTGGGGCTGAGGGTCAGCCTCCCCCAGCCAGCCCTTCCACGCTGGCTGGCCCGCACTGCCTGGGGCTCCGGTGGCAATTTAAAGGGCTACTGCCACAGTAGCTGTGGCGGCCGGGAGCGACAGGCCCTTTTAAATCGCCAGGCCCTGGGGCAGCTGCCCCTTTTGCTACACCCCCTTCAGGTGCCCTGGGAGTGTGGGGGGGCAGAGGAAGGGTCAGCGACATTGGGCTGTGTACGGGTCGGTACCAGTGGCCACTTCTTATCGGTACCCCATACCGGCCCACTTTCACCTCTGTGCTTACCTGAAAAGGCACTGTGGAGCCAGGGTAGTCTGAGAGGTGAGAAGTCAGGGAGTTGACCCAGGCAGACAGGCCAGGTTTCCTCATGCTAAAGGCAGGTGGTAGCAAGGTGTCTTGTAAACCAGAGGTGAAGAAAGATGGAGCCTGTTTGATTAGTCAAACAAGTTTATTTTGATGGGTCCCAATTCTGTGATGAAACGGGCACATGGCAGAAGTATATTTTTTAAAGCAGAATTACAAAACAAGAAACAATCACAACACCTCAGTAACATAAGCTTCTATGTTACCTAGAAACAGAATTTAGTGATTCATAACCATTTCTTAAACATGTCCCTGATTGATATACTTATAATCCTCCCACACAGGTAATAGGAAGAGTGAATCAGTCTATTTGGCATTGACTTTGTCTCTGCTTTTTTGTCCCCTCATTTTCTCAACTGAATCAATGTATTTGTGAATACTGGATTGGAACCCACCCAGGAATTTCTGAAAATGCAGTCTCATATTGCTTGAATCTATAAAGAGGAAATTAGTCAGATGACTGATGCACCTTAAGGGCAAAATATTAGATGAGCCTTTGGCATCGAGCACCATATGTAACTTTACACAACAATTCCCATAAATACTAATGCAATTATCAGCCGAAAGGAGGGCTTATCAAGTGATGGTGGTGGTGCTGCTGTTTTAGAAGCAGATAAGAGGATGGTCTTCTGTATTTCGTGCAAGCACTTGTGCTGCACGAGTGTATACACACACTAGAATACCGTCTCGGTGTTATAAAGGAACAATTCATGACACCATATCATGTACGCTTTATCTGGAAGGTTGGGATGGACACATTACTCATGTCTGGCAAAGCACTCAATGGAAATGGGGATCCTGGGGAAATGACAGTATGATGTAATTAAGGACTATGGTCCAGGTTCTCCGCCTCACCAAGTGAGTGGGGAGCTAGTTACAACTCCCTGACTCTCACAATGGATCCATACTGCTCTGAGTATCAGTGGAGTTTATAGCAACTTGGCGATCATTAACTTTTCCCAACGGGCTACAGACCTCAAGGGACCATATGCCTGCTTAGCACGGCTGGAGCACTAAGTGTTCCAGGTATGCCCTCTCCATCCCTGGCTGGCCAGATCCAGCTGTTTCCCAGCTATTTTGTGCTAATGAGGCAGTACAAGGGGGGCAGAATGCAAACAAGAAACTGGCCCTGTATTGCAATATATATGTACAAGAGGGTGAGGTTTCATGTACAATCCTAACTAAGGCATTTATTGATTTTTCAAGTGCACAACTTCACAATCTTAGTGTTTTCTAAAACAGCATTTTTTGTTTAGAATTTACATTTAATACAAACAAGCATTTTAAGCAGTATTTTAAATTCCTGCAGCTTTTTTCCAAAAAACTTAAGACTGTAAAACCATTAGTGAATCTATACACACATTCACAGAGACTTCTTGCTGCTTGTATGCACATTTTAATGGAATACAATTATGCATTGTCTACAAGAATACAAAAGTTACATCACAATTTAGATTTTTCAGCATAATATTCCATGGCTTTAT
This sequence comes from Macrochelys suwanniensis, assembly GCA_033296515.1. Taxonomy (NCBI): domain Eukaryota; kingdom Metazoa; phylum Chordata; order Testudines; family Chelydridae; genus Macrochelys; species Macrochelys suwanniensis. The sequence goes on along the minus strand of CM065776.1, from coordinate 130,553,512 downwards.
TCTAATAGATTTTAAATGGCAAAAGCTTTATTAACTCAGAGTTAAGATTGCTCAGTGATAGCTTGTGGCCTTACAGAGTGTCAAGTTCAGCAAAACTCACAACTGAACACCAGGAAATTCCAGAGTTAAAGTAAACACCCCCTCAACCATAATACTGCCTTTTTTGAGCAATGCCCTATACACCCCTCACTTTTCTATGTCCCACACACACACACACACATTCCCACTCTGCCTTTTCACTGTAAATGGACAAGTGCTGTCTGCACTTGCCCCGGGCTCAAATACTGAGCCTACTCCCCTAACAGAATACCGCACTTGTAAAATGTAACAACTCATACCCTTTTACAATCCTTTCATACTTGCACCCAGGATACCACCTAAACCTATAATTACCTTCCCTTACCCATCATTAAATCCACAGGCTGCGGTCGTATCCCACCTCACTACAGACAATACCAATGGCAAGAAGACCCCAGTGGCCTGCTACCGGCACAACCTATGCAATTCTGTATTGAAATAATGCAGAGAGGAATCCCAAAGTGCACACACCTCATCCCTTTGATAACACATGTGGGGTCGTGACTTAGACCCAGCTCTCCTCATATCACATTCACAACTTTGTGATGCTCCTCAAACTAATCCCAAATCTCATAGCACAATCTCAGCTCGCCCAAACTGCTTCATCTTACTCCTCTGACATAACTTGTGTGTGGTGTTTGCTAGCCCCATAATACAGCTTTAATATTACTTAGTTGTGACTGTCTGTATTGTGTATTCTGTTCTGACAGTTGTGACAGTCTGTGTTCCTATGTTTACCCTTTCTACAAGACTAATACATTTGGTACAAAGTATGCCCTGTGAGGTATCATGTGAAAACTCAAATTGCTGAACATTATTGTCCTGGTAAAATATGTGTGGCAACATTGTATGTAAAGTTATGAAATTCTACTGTATAAGACAGGTTCTAAGTTTGGAAAAGCAGGCACAAACAACTTCACTGGAGACAAAAGGCAAACTGATGCCTCAGCAAGGTATCAACAAAATCAAATGGACTATCACCTGGTTAAGCAGCCATTCTTTGATGGGAAAAAGGGTTTGAGCAAGAAATTTACATGGTGGCAAAGAAACAGCTGAAAGTTCCTGACCCACAGACTTGCTGTCGTCTGAACTCCAGCTAGATATGATTCTCAACGAAGAGAAATGCTATAAGAAAGGGGAAGCAAACTCCTCAGGTTACCTCTCTCCCCTCATCTCTACTCATGGCATCAACAATACTTAAACGACAAAAGAAGCACCATAGAACTGGGGGACGGATCCTGGCTAACATGAATCCAGCCAGACTGCTGTAAGCATGTGGTGAGAGAAACTTTTTTGCTTTAAATTCACTTAGCTTGTTAAGTTAGGTATTAGTTTGCCTTTTACCTTTTATTTCTTTGTAACCAATTCTGACTTTTATGCCTCATTAATTGTAATAACTTAAAGTTAAAGTTTTTTTTATCTAAACCAGTGTGGATTGAAGTGTTTGGGAAAGTTCTTTTGAGATAACAGGATTTGTGCATATTATTTTCTATTAACAAAATGATAGATTTTGTATGAGCTTGTATTGTCCAGAAGGAATGCGCTGGGCAGTACAAGACGCACATTTCTGGAGACAAATCTGGGACTGGGAATTCGCTGATGTCATTCTGCAATATAATTCAGGAGTGGCTGCTAGAGCACTCATAACTCAGATGGGAGTAATTTACACACTAGATGCTGTGTGTGAGCAGACCAGGAGTGGTTGCTCTCTCAGCAAAGCAGTATAAAACACAACTCAGGTTGGAGAATTGCAGGGACACAACTGTTCAGCAGTCCACATTGTACTCTGGGAAATGTCACAATAGTCACGGTTGATATAATGCATACTTTAAAGGCTCTGTTTAAAGGTGCTTATCGAAACCCAACTTGCCCCAGATTACTTTTGAGGGCTATAATTTTTTCATGCCTGCTTTTAGCCCCAAAATGAAAATCTGGGGTGTGTTTGATTTTAATTAAAGCTTGTTCTTACCATTTTTATAGTTAGCTGAGCTTAGAACAAACCAGGGAGAAAAATATGTTGAAAGCATATAACGAAGCTGACTTCCATACTACTTGTGATCTAACTAACATACTTACTAAAGCTTTGTAACCCAGCATCTTACTGACACATGGAGTTAGAATCTCAAAATTCCATACTTTCTTTCATTATGGCCAGATGAGTAAAGGACACACACAATCTTTCCACCAGATGTCATAATGTCAACTAAAGTAGCTTCAGTTCCGACAGATCCCTTTCGCCCCACCACATACAATTATATATTTTTAAGAGTGCTGTACAAACAAATACTAGCTAATTAATCTATACAGCATCCCTGTTGGATTAAGCATGCATTATCATCTCCATTTGACCAAGGAGAAAGTGAGACATGTGACACGTTAAGTGATTCCATCACTGACTTGCTATAGGGACGTGGGCAAAAAGAGTTCTAATTTGAGAGATCTTGGCTCCCACTCCCACGCTCAATCCACTATATCATATTGCCTTAAAAAGTAAGTCTTGGCTCTGCTAGAGAGACAAAGAAGAAAACTTCACACATTTAGAAAGCGCTGCATAAAATATTTGGCTTGGGAAACTTCTGGCAGACTTGAAACAAGAGGAACAACTGCAAGAATAATTAAATATTTTGTGTCAACTAAACACTCAGATTTTAAAAGAACAAAATAGTTAAAGTCAAAGTCACACTTTTTCCATTGCTGTCAAGCATTTTAAGTACTTGTCTACCAAAACCTCACATGCACTAGGATGGGCAGTATTGCACCTACACGCTTATTGGGCTGTTGGCTGCTAATTTCAAGTGGAAGTATTATTTTCATTTTGGAAGCCAAATAAGACACCTGAAAGCCTATAACAGACAGAATTCAGAACTCTTCTAACAGAACACACCCACACACCAGGGAGAGTTTGCACTTTTGCTAACAGATTCCTAACCAAGGATCCAATCCTGATTCCATTGAAGTCAATGGCAAAACTCCCCCATTAACTTCAGTGGAATCCGCATGAGACACCACTCTTTTTACTTGCATAGGCAGCTGTTCCATGGCAGATAGCACAGCTGTTGTACACAGAAGGTTGTGGGGATATGTGGATTTTTTAAATGAACACACAAATGGTCCAGCTCCTCAGCTGATATAAAATGGGGTGGCTTCAGTGTAGTCAATAAAAATGCAGATTTACACCAGTCAGGATTCTTGCCCATTTGCTGGTCCATTAAAAGATGCATTTGAAAAATTTGACAACGGAGCTAAATAGATATCCTCAGCTGATATTAATCTATCCAAGGATAGGTGAGCCAAAAGAGATTCAGAAATATGGTTCACCTGCAGATCTGAAGCTTCTCGTGACCTGGAAATCAGTCTGACAAACTTAAAAGTGGAAAGCTTACAAGGTGGCCTCATTTTCCCTCTACTGACAAGTCAAAACCAGGAAGTAACATCTATATTTCAATATTCCTAATTCAAGTCCCAATCCAAACTCAAATGTCAGAGGTGGCACCTCTCCAAAATTCCACAAGAAACATCCAGATTCAAATGAGGGGTGATGAATAAAAAAGCCTATTGAATCTTTAAGATGATTCACCCTTCTCTGACATAAGGTACTGAAGGAGTTAAACCTGTGGTCCACTAGGAGTAAGTGCATGGCAATCTGTCTTTTGTGCTGCCAAACATGAAAACATAAAAATAAAATAGATGTATCAACGCACTTCTTTAGGAGGTAGAGCTTCCTGATTAAGAATAAATGCAGGACACAGTGTACTTCATACTGAAATATATTCACCATTAGAATTGCATTAATACTGTTAGCCATTAATGAAAGACTTAAATGCAGAGACAGCCAAAGAGCATTGGGAAACATCAGCAACAGAGGCACAGGTTGTGAGAGGATAAGGAAAGAATAAAAGCTAGCTGTTCAGTAGACATCACACTGAAATTGTCATTTCTGTCTTTAGTCAGGTTGAGGAGAGCAAGAGTTACTACACGCCAGTTACCTTTACAAAGTTTAACCCATAGAATGCTGCAGTTTTCTAACCTAATGTTTTAGCAGATTGTTACATTGTCCAAAAACTTAAAGTGGCATAAAACATGCAAGTCTTGCCCACAAGGCAATGTAGTCTAGGGGATAGGACAGTAGAATGGGTTTCAGATCTGGATTAGATTTCTATCTCTGCCACTCATCTTGTGTGTAACCTTTTTTCCATCTGCAAAACAGCAATAACCCTTCACCACCTTTGTTAAGTGCTCAAGGCCCACAAATGACAAGTTATTTTCTATTAGTTTTAATTAATATTTTATGATGCTCTGAGTACTATTCAAAACAGAGATGGGTCTGAGCAGCAAAGTTTGGATGTTCATGTGAATCTGAACTGGAATTTTTCCAAAGTTTGGTGTTGTTTGGGCCAACCTGAGATCAAAGGTAACTTTTTTGTTGTTTCATGGTTGACGGTGTCATCTCCATAGGGTTACTTTTTCCTCCAACATTTTCCCTTGCCATTGGTTTTGATAGTGGCTTGTATTTGGTCTCTGTGCACATTATTTTATATTTGTCCTTGTTTTAAGTGCTGCAAATATTCATTAATGCAGACCATGGGGTACTTTTAGTATCCAGAGAGTTTTCGCATAAGTATGATATTTGCAGCATTCAGTTGCTATCACAAATTTAAGAGATGGGTCTGAGCTGCCAAGTTTGCCTCTGAACGTCTACGATGTTTGGTGGCATTTGAATCTAGGGCTTTGACTGAGGCCCATCTTTGGTAATTTCTGCTATAGGTTTCATTAATTATATTTTAATACGTGTAACCCTTCTGCCAGGACGAGTTGACAGCAGCAAGGGCTGGGTTCAGTACATAGGGGTTCCCTTTTCAACAATACAATGTAAAACTGGCTCGAGCCCCCACCCAGTAACCTGGGAAAATCTTTACACACACCCCCTGGGTGCCTCAAAGAGGCAATACTTCCCCTCTCGCAAGCACAGGGCCTCGGTGTAACAGAAAATCTTTAATAACAGCAGGTAAACGACACCAGCATTAAATTGGGAAAACACCGCAACTAGGATTCATAAACCAAACTGTGAGCAAGACCCACCCCAGCCAATTGGGCCATGTCCTGTCCCTTTGGTTCTTGAGTCCAGCAACCCAGAAATCACCCAAAGTCCCCAAAAGTCCAAGAACCCAAAAGTCCAGTCCCAAAGTTCAAAAGTTCATCAGTCTGTGCAGAAATGGGGAGGGGAGAGGTAAGGGACACCTTATGTGGCTTGAAGATGATTGCCTCATCCCTCCGTGGGGCTTCGCTCTGCTCTGCCAGCCGTCCCGCAAGCCGCTACAGCTCTCCCCACGAAGTGCTCCGCTCCACCGGCAGCTCCGCTCCGCCGACAATCCTGCAAGCTGCTCCAACCGTCCCCACAAACTGCTCCGCTGGCAGCACCGCACCTCCAGCCACTCAGCAATAGATCTTCAGGCTCCCCCACTACTTAACACACTGCTCAGTGATTTCAGCTCATAAGACTCTTAGCTCTTTAGTGATTTCAGCTTGTAGTTAGGGGAGCCTTAGTGCTCATTTGCATCCTTAGCCCAGAGTGATTTCAACTCAGCAGCCTGAAACCAGACTTTCAATGAACTCAACATTAGCTCGGATATTCCACAGTGGAGAGAGAAGAAGGAGCAATCAGTGTCTCAGACCCTCACAGGAGGCCCATACCACCAGGTACTATGCTTGATCTATAGCCAAAAGACCCAATCAGGAAACCTATCCCCAGCCTCTCTCAATTCACTGGGTTTTGGAACCCATGTCCCTCGCCTAGCGAGTGCTGCTTAGTTGATGGCGAGTCCCTCCATCATAACAAAAGCCCACTGTCCTTGATTCACATAATCAGGGTAACAACACTTTATTCTTCCTGCCCCAATAACAGAGAAACTGGGGATCCCACAGTGACCATTTGGGCAAGCGGTCCATCATGCTTTGCAGGGTGTGTGTGTCCATGCAAACAAGATTAGCCCCTGACATCCTTTTCCACAACTCACCACCAGATGTCAGGGTAGAGCTCATCCCGACTCTGCTTACATACGTATTAGAGCTAAGGATTTAGGAGAAATTGAAATGTTGAACATTGTCTCTTTCCAACATCAATGTCAGATGTTCTGAGCTGAGGTTCATGAAATGCTATTTAATATAGGCCTGATCCTGCACTGTGGAAGTCAAACTGCACCTATATTCCCCCTATGGTCCATCAAGGGCATTCACTCTAAGCTTCGGGATCCACAGTCATCTCCTTTCTTGGGCAGAGATCTGAGTCTCTCGCTTCCTCCTGATCAGGGTGTTTCCAGGCTATCACAATGGGATACTGGGAACTGTGTATCCACAGCAAAGGACAGACTTGCCTAAGCAAACCTGTTTTGCTTCTCTCCTCAGAGATGGTACACAGTGTAATTGCCTCAATTAAATTACCACACAGCTCTTCCTAAGCAAGCACATTTTTAACATAAAAGCATTACAGAGAAAACATATTATAACCAAAAAAGAACTTACTCTCATGCCAATAATCTTACCAGAGATTGCATCCTGACTCCAACAGTGGCACTGGTTGGCGATTAGTCCTTCAAGCCCCACACAGGTTTTTTTCCTGTGGTCACAAGTCCATCACAACTTCAGCTCAGAATGAGCCTCCCTAGTCTGATGGGGGCTCAGTATGCCAAAATCCTACCAACTCTTCCCTAGAGATTAGGAGGGCCCCACTTGGAACAGAGGTCCTATCCATTTGCTGGACCAGAAGGAAGCCCATGAGTCAGTTTTAACTCAAGCTATTTAACCAAAAATTTGTTATAACCTGAGTGAATGTGCCTAACCATCCCACCCATTTTTAATTCCTGTTGCCCCCCTCTCCCATGGAATTACATACAATCCCATAATAATACGTCCACAATTGCATTTTTTAAATAATGAACTCCCAAAATACATAAACTTAATTTAATAGGATTTGTCCAGGATAGTGTCACATCTGTCATAGTAGCACCCTGACTTGAGTTGTGCATCACAAAAGGAGCTTGAAAGCAAGGTTGATTTGTACTCAGACTGTGTTGCCAAACATCACAACTTAAAAGACTGCTCATTTCAGGTTCAAAGTGAACAAAGCCTAAATAGTTTCTGATGTGCAAACAAAACCGCACCCCACATAAGTACAAAAAAAATCCCCAACTGTTAGCTCTTCTTATTTGTCAGAGATTGGTTTTGTTGTCAGCGATTTCATTGACACAGCTGGTGCTTACGGCTGGATATTTTCCCTGAAGTTAATTTCCTTAGAACTCAAATAAATTGTATACATTTTCTCAGTGATCATGCTGTGATGATCTTGTCATGTTTATTTTAAGTTTCTCTTTAAAAAGGAATCATTAACTAGTGGATGTTTTGAAAGCTATAGATAATTTAATTTAGGCTCCAGTAGGTCTCAGATTGCCCTACCAGCACTTTTTGCTACTCCAACAGAATGGCCATACCAGCTGCGTGATCTTATCTCTGAGTTTAGGGGTCCGCCGCCCAGATGCTGGGTTCTAGGCAACTCAAGAACAGGGAGCCACCTCAAGAATTAGAGAGGCTTTTGAAGGAAAGAGGACTTCATCTTTATTGAGCCCATGCCTAGGACCCAATCACAATCCTCATGGAAAGCTAGCACTAGGCACCTCATCTCCCAATGGCAAAAAGAGGGAAAGAGGCAGCCAAAACTATTGAGGGTCTGGCCAGATAAAAAGACAAGTAGTAAGGGCTCTAGGGGAATCACAGGAGACAGGAAGAGAATATGTGCACGTGCGCACACACAGTGGGAGAGGGAAGGAGACGTACTTTAAAAGTGGCCATATATTCTAGAAGAGTCTTTGTTTTCTAACCCTGTCCTGGTGTCAGAAAAGAGTAAAACCAAAAAGTGTTTTGTCCCAGGTTTTTGTAACCAACGGTGCACAATGGTCACCTGGAAGAGCTGCCAGGGCAGATGAGCCAGTGAAATTGATAACAGCCTAGCACTGCACATCTGCACAAGGAGAAATCCCAACCATGACTATCATACCCTTCTCCCACAAAGTCCCCTACTGAGCTCCACATTTACTCGCTGTACAAGGACTCTGTTGCCAAAACCCACCCTCTACACACCTCCCATACACCCCATCGGAACTGTTCCCTGTGCTACCACCCCTAGCCCTCACTACAGATATCTCGGTTTCCCATTGCCTAGTCTGGCAGGGTTCTCATTCTGGCACTCTTCCCTTAAATTTGAGCACTGGGCTCCAGGGTATTATGCAGATACAGAATAAGTCTGCTGCCAGAAGTATTTTAATATTGAAAATATACTTGAATTATTTAGTGTTTGAAGCATTGTATAAATATCAAGTGCTACAAAATTGCTTATTTTTGTAGCACAGGGGCCAACTCATACCAGTGGAAAGCAACTGTTTATTGGAGATATTCTGAACAATACGGCAAACTCCAGTTATCTGCAAATCTGTAGTACTGATTCTGATAGATACCCTGGACAAACCTTACTGAATTAAGTAATTTATTGTATTACAAATGCAAATGTTTATGCACTGTGTGAGTACATGGAAATCGGTTGGTTAGGAAGACAGGATTAAGGCAATATTTGGGAGATATTAGGAACTTCAAAGGACTTTTTTGGACAATGTGTGTCAAGTGGATTTCCTAGGAAATATTTAGGGGGGAGATGAATGCAAATGCCCCCTTCCAATCCATCCTTTTGAAATTACACTGTGGAAAGAGAAACCAATTGTCTACTGATTACCTGCTTCTGGAAACTTCAGATTAAAGACCCCTGAACCGTATAAAGGACGGACAAGACTTTTCAAGAGTGTGCTAATTCTGAGCTAAGGCTGTTCTGACCTTGTGGCAACAAAAGAGATGCCTTTGCGGGGTGGGGTTAAAGGATTCATTTGCCAGAGCTCAGTTTGGAGACAGTTCAGATGATCTCTGGTAAGATTATTAGCATTTGTGTAGGTTCTTCTATTGTTTTTAATATGTTTTCTCTGTAATGTTTATACATCAGGAACAAAATAGGCTTGCATAGAAAGTGTGTGTGGCAACTTTTAACTATGGCAGTTATACTTTCTGAGGTGAAAGGCCAAGCAGGCCTGCTTAAGCAGTCTGTTTTTACTGGTAAGTTCACAGTATAAGCAGGGAGCTGTGCTATTAACCTGTTTAGAAGAATGTAGCGCCAACTGAAAAGGATTAACAACAAAGAGATCAGTCCGAATACAGAAAATGTCATTGCTCTGCCACTGTTGACTACAAATGGACAATGCTGTCTAAAATAGCCCTTTGAAGGCCACCAACATATAAAACATTGAATTGCACTAGCATAAAACCTGACCATTATGCATGTATTCATAGGTTGCCAATAAATTTGGTTTTCAAAATGAAATACTATAGGAGACCCAGAGAGTCATGATCCTCGGCAGCTTTTTTGGCCTAATAGCTGCTCCTCAAGCTTGAGAGTTACTTTCAAGAGCTGAAAAGAGCACGAAGTGATAGAGGAATCTGCAATTTGTCATCTACGCCTCCTCCTTGCGTGAGCCCATATGAAAGTAAAATGGACAGTAACATTTCTGGCAGGATTCACAGCTCTGAAAACATCCAGAACACCTGAAAAAAAATCAGAATAATTAATAGATTCATAGATTCATAGATTCTAGGGCTGGAAGGGACCTCGAGAGGGCATCGAGTCCAGCCCCCTGCCCTCATGGCAGGACCAATTACTGTCTAGACCATCCCTGATAGACATTTATCTAACCTACTCTTAAATATCTCCAGAGATGGAGATTCCACAACCTCCCTGGGCAGTTTATTCCAGTGTTTAACCCCCCTGACAGTTAGGAACTTTTCCTAATGTCCAACCTAAACCTCCCTTGCTGCATTTTAAGCCCATTGCTTCTTGTTCTATCCTTAGAGGCTAAGATGAACAAGTTTTCTCCCTCCTCCTTATGACACCCTTTTAGATACCTGAAGACTGCTATCATGTCCCCTCTCAGTCTTCTCTTTTCCAAACTAAACAAACCCAATTCCTTCAGCCTTCCTTCATAGGTCATGTTCTCTAGACCCTTAATCATTCTTGTTGTTCTCCTCTGGACCCTCTCCAATTTCTCCACATCTTTCTTGAAATGCAGTGCCCAGAACTGGACACAATACTCCAGTCGAGGCCTAACCAGCGCAGAGTAGAGCGGAAGAATGACTTCTCGTGTCTTGCTCACAACACACCTGTTAATGCAGCCCAGAATCAAGTTTGCTTTTTTTGCAACAGCATCACACTGTTGACTCGTATTTAGCTTGTGGTCCACTATAACCCCTAGATCCCTTTCTGCCGTACTCCTTCCTAGACAGTCTCCTCCCATTCTGTATGTGTGAAACTGATTGTTCCTACCTAAGTGGAGCACTTTGCATTTGTCCTTATTAAACTTCATCCTGTTTACCTCTGACCATTTCTCCAATTTGTCCAGATCATTTTGAATTATGACCCTACCCTCCAAAGCAGTTGCAATCCCTCCCAGTTTAGTATCATCTGCAAACTTAATAAGCGTACTTTCTATGCCAATATCCAAGTCGTTGATGAAGATATTGAACAGAGCCGGTCCCAGAACAGACCCTTGCGGAACCCCACTCGTTATACCTTTCCAGCAGGATTGGGAACCATTAATAACTACTCTCTGAGTACGGTTATCCAGCCAGTTGCGCACCCACCTTATAGTAGCCCCATCTAAGTTGTATTTCCCTAGTTTATTGATAAGAATATCATGCGAGACCGTATCAAATGCCTTACTAAAGTCTAGGTATACCACATCCACCGCTTCTCCCTTATCCACAAGACTCGTTATCCTATCAAACAAACCTATCAGATTGGTTTGACATGATTTGTTCTTTACAAATCCATGCTGGCTATTCCCTATCACCTTACCATCTTCCAAGTGTTTGCAGATGATTTCCTTAATTACTTGCTCCATTATTTTCCCTGGCACAGAAGTTAAACTAACTTGTCTGTAGTTTCCTGGGTTGTTTTTATTTCCCTTTTTATAGATGGGCACTATATTTGCCCTTTTCCAGTCTTCTGGAATCGCTCCTGTCTTTTACCAAAGATAATAGCTAGAGGCTCAGATACCTCCTCTATTAGCTCCTTGAGTATTCTAGGATACATTTCATCAGGTCCTGGTTACTTGCAGGCATCTAACTTATCTAAGTGATTTTTAACTTGTTCTTTTTTTATTTTATCTTCTAAACCTTCCCCCTTCCCATTACCATTCACTATGTTAGGCATTCCTTCAGACTTCTCGGTGAAGACCGAAACAAAGAAGTCATTAAGCATCTCTGCCATTTCCAAGTTTCCTGTTACTGTTTCTCCCTCCTCACTGAGTAGTGGGCCTACCCTGTCCTTGGTCTTCCTCTTGCTTCTAATGTATTGATAAAAAGTTTTCTTGTTTCCCTTTATTCCTGCAGCTAGTTTGAGCTCATTTTGTGCCTTTGCCTTTCTAATCTTGCCCCTGCATTCCCGTGTTGTTTGCCTATATTCATCCTTTGTCATTTGTCCTAGTTTCCATTTTTTATATGACTCCTTTTTATTTTTTAGATCTTGCAAGATCTCGTGGTTAAGCCAAGGTGGTCTTTTGCCACATTTTCTATCTTTCCTACCCAGCGGAATAGTTTGCTTTTGGGCCCTTAATAGTGTCCCTTTGAAATACTGTCAGCTCTCCTCAGTTGTTTTTCCCCTCAGTCTTGATTCCCATGGGACCTTACCTATCAGCTCTCTGAGCTTACCAAAATCCGCTTTCCTGAAATCCATTGGCTCTATTTTGCTGTACTCCCTTCTACTCTTCCTTAGAATTGTGAACTCTATGATTTCATGATCACTTTCACCCAAGCTGCCTTCTACTTTCAAGTTCTCAATGAGTTCCTCCCTCTTTGTTAAAATCAAATCTAGAACAGCTTCCCCCCTAGTAGCTTTCTCAACCTTCTGAAATAAAAAGTTGTCTGCAATGCAGTCCAAGAACTTATTGGATAGTCTGTGCCCCGCTGTGTTATTTTCCCAACATATATCTGGATAGTTGAAGTCCCCCATCACCACCAAATTTCTTGAGCAATCCTTTTGTCTCAAAGGGGAAAACTGAAACCATTCTTTTCCAGGATTCACAGATTTTTGGAAAGACTTTATTTAATCTCCCAGAACAAATCCCTAACATGCATTTCCTCCTCTTTTTGTTCCTGCTTAACTGTTTAATATTCAGATATACTTATCAAGAAAGACTCTGACTTCCCCTCTGCCCAGTGGGAGGTTGGACCCCGGGCCCTGGTCTCACCTCTTCTCACCCCTGCACCGCCCTCGCCCCACCACCATTCCACCCCTTCCCCAAAGTCTCCGTCCCACCCTGCCTTTTCCCATCCCAGCGCCGCCTCATTCCACCACCTTCCCCCAAGTCCCCGCCCCTGCCCTGCCTCTTCTCTGCATCTTCCCCTGAGCGCACCATATCCCCGCTCCTCCCTCTCCCTCCCATAAAGTCCTAAGCACCCTCAAACAGCTGTTAGGTGGCCCGGGTGGGGAACGCTGTGAGGGAGGGGAGGAGCGGGGATGTGGAGCACTCAGAGTGGGGAGAAGGAGGTGAGGAGGGTGGAGCTTGGCTGCTGGTGGGTACGGAGCAACCGCTAATTTTTCCCGGTGGGTGCCCCAGCCCCGGAGCACCCACGGAGTCAGCACCTATGGAAAGACTAGTAAAGAACACAACATTTTCCTTGGTTCTAGTTAATTAGTTTTTACAGCTAATTTAGCCTTTGTCATCTCATGGAAAGCCAAATTCCAACACCTTACTTCATGTTGAATAGCACCTGATTTTTGCATGTGACTCCATTGCTTTGAACAAGAAGCATAGGTAAAAGTATCTGGACTAGGCCCTGGATGTCAATGAGTAGACTGGTATTGCCTTTAATTTACACCCCTGCCCAACAGCACGCGTGTGCACGCACACACACTTTTCAGAGCGATCAGAATAGTTCACTGCAATTACTCAATGGCCTTTTAAAAATGTGAGCTGTGGGACTAATCACAAGTCATGTGATATCATTTGTTCCCTGAGTGGTGAGTGTAGCTCTTCCTTAAGAGGAAGGTTTGAAGACGCCACATGGGCTTTGAATCGCTTAGGGAAGTGTCACAGTTTAGGAACAGCTAAGACAGTTAAGGAATTTAAAATCACTTTTCCTTCTGATGCAGTAAGAGTTACAGCCTTCACACTGGTGTCACAAACAAAGTGAACCTTAACATAGCAGAGGCCAGCCCACGCTGCCTACTGGTTTCTAATCTGATTGGTGCATGGTATTTAGCTAGTCCCAACATAGGAAGCTGTAACTCTATAAGATTCAAGTGGAGTCAGCAAGACAAGTCTTCAGGGGAAAAAAAAAAGACCTAAACCCCTCAATTCCTATCTCGGTGATCACAAGTATTCAGAAGCTCTTACAGAAACTGTTCTCTAGACATCCCTGGAGTATGCCTTCCTTGGATCATTTATTCCCTCCCCCGCTTTTAGCTTTTCCAGCACTGAAGGACCCTTACACCTCCATGACACTAGATGTTAAGTTTCCTGAATCCACTGATGAGGCATCTTAATAGATCTCCTTCTGGGAGAAACAACTGTTGCATGCCAATTTGAGAAACCCTAATGAGTTATCAATTGTTGGTCAGCGGTTTGCCATGCTGTGTGAAAGCTACAAGAACTGAACAACTGAAAGGAGCATCCAAAAATAAATAAATAAATAAATAAATAAATAGTGGCTATTGCGTTGACAGTTAACCAAGGCCCAGTATGTCAATGGGAGGGACTGAGAGACTCAGTTAATGAAGAGGTGATGCAAACTGCATCTCCTTAATTACTTTCTATTGTCTACTTTAAAAAAAATTGCATTAGGGAGCCTAATCTAGGGTTCCATAAAGCTGTGGAGTGATTAAGCGCAGGGAGTGATTTTAAAGAAAAGGAAAAGGTAAGTAGGTTGAAACATCATAGAGGTGAGTAGGTAGAAACCATTAGGAAAGGCTATATTTCCCTGAATCTTGTTGTGGGAAGCCATATCATCCCAACATACTAACTCAGGGAGGGACAGAAAGAGCTGATGCTCAATAGACCTTTCCCCTGCAAATATGGGGTGCAACTTTCAACAATCATTCACATGAGTAACCCTGAGGCAGGAAATTTTTTAGGATCAGCCTCATAGAATGCGGGAGAGCGGGAAATGAAATAATCTATTTTTATGAAGTATGTGGAGTTATTACAGCAGACACACCTGGGAACTTATTCTCAACTGCTTTGCACCTTAGTCTGCTCAGTGTAAAGTTAGAGGACTACAGTCAAAGTGTCTGCATCCTGTCTCCATGATAGCTTCCACCATTGCTACCACAGATGGGTCTGTAGGGGCAGAGAGCTAAGTGTACAAAGTTTACTAGTATTGGACACAGACACAAAGGGAGAGGATAGAAATACAGCTGTTTGCTCTGGAGATTTTATTGTTCTGGCAGAAAAACTGAAACCAACACAAAAGTGAGGCTTTGCAATGGGGAGTGTTCAAACACTTAAAGGAATAGGACTTCACATTCCTCACCTTATAAAAACTTTCCAACTGTGCACGCACCCCACACACCACATACACACTTACATAGCTAACATGAAACATTATATAACCTAACTAAAAGTTGTAGGTGGACTACTGCAGATTCTGAAATTACAAGGGATTTCTCTATGCTGGAATAGCAACTCAGTAAACTAAACAATTTATAATTTCAGGTGCACAACTGATTTTTCCTCCCTCTTGGGATAACGTGGTGATGGTGGTGTGGCAGTGTCCTGGACAACAGGAACAGTTTGGAGTAAGGAATCAACTGGATCTGGTATTAAGGTTTCTTCTACCAAGTCATCAAAATTTAGGAGTTGTAATGGATGGAGGTTCAATCAGAGGAACACAAAATCCTACAGGAATATGTCCTGGCTCCAGTACTTCTTGAGGCTGCAACTAGCCCATATGTCATTTCCATAAAATACCATTGGATAATTTTACCACCAAAAATGCCCCACGGGTCCCATGCAGTTTACAAGTTCTCCGGGTACTCATTTCACTTCATGACTGTAGTGGCTAGTCCACACTAAGTCTTCTACTTGAAAAGAATGATGATGATGAGTCTCACATCAAATCAATCAATTTGCTTAGCTTGGGATTTGGCTAGACATGAAGCAACACCACCACGTAGTAGGTCCCAAACAGGTATGCAAAGATCACTTCAATAAAAGAGTGGCAGGTAACTTCTGGGTAGTAATATGTGGTGTGTTCCTATAGACAAACAAGAAATTGTCCAATTCCTGCTGATGACTCAAAATAGACATGTTGGTTCTTAAGACATGCAGAAGTATTTGTCCAAAAAGTGTTCCATTAGTCATTTTGTAGCAGGATGGCATGGAGCAGAGCATATGTGCTGAATTTCATTTGAAACTAGGAACCTCTGGAATTCTTCAGAACAGTATTGAGGTCCATTGTCACTCACCAACTGTAAACCAAATTGGCTAAACCATGACAAGGTACAAAGAGGTCCAATGGTCTTGGTAGCTGTAGAAGAAATCATCATTCTGGAAACTTCTGGCTATTTTGAATGGGCATTGACTATGACCAAGAAAAAAAAATCACCCTTCTAAAATGTCTGGCAACGTCCACATGAGTGTGTGTCCAATGAGTCTGAGGTCATGACCAAGCGTGTAGACTAATTAGGCCAGGATCATGTTGAATTTGCTGACACATAGTACAGCACTTCACCTTCCTCTCAATGTCTGTCGATCCCCTGGCCACCAGACATGACTCGGGGCTATGACCTTCATCCATATAATACCAAAATTACCTTTGTTAAGAGCTTCTAAAACCTGAGATTGAAGTGATTTCGAAGTGATCACTAGCATTCACCATGAGATGCAATGGTGATTCACAGAATTCACATTGATTTGATACAAATTGTGTAAATTGGGGATTCTTATGATCCAACACTGTACCTTGTAATACCATTCCTTTCACAAGAGAAAGCACATCATGCTTAGAAGTCTCTTTGTTGATGTTTATGCAAGTGATGGGTAACCTATTCATCAAATGAGATGAAACACTTAGTCTAAAGATTCTTTGGGTTGATGGGAGCTTGGGCATGGCAGGCGCGGTATGCTGAGTCCATTTACAGAATTGACTAGTATAGGAATGAACTGAAAAGTAGAAATATCCATCTTTGCATATGAGCTGCAACTAATGACAGAATTCCACATTTTGGTCCAAAAATTGAAAGGAATGAGCAATGATCGGTCAGCAAGATAAAATGCCTATCATATAGTTAAGTATGGAACATCCGCATTCCAACAATAATGCTGCGAATTTCTCACTCTATTTGTGTATAGTTCTTCTCAGGAGTGGTGAGTGTTCATGATGCAAAGACAATTGGTTTCTCCATGCCACTAGGAAAAATTATGGGAAAGAACTGCACCCATTCCATAATGTGAAGCATCACAAGCCAAATGCAATGGCAGAAAAGCATGAAAGTGCATTGGAACATTCACTGATGTCAACAGTTTCTTTTTTCCCCTTAGATGTACACTCAGACTCTTTAGTCCATTTCCATTTTTTCCTTTTCTTGTAACAAGTCATTTAAAGAGTGCCTAATTCTGTTGCCAGATTAGGCAGACGTTAAGAAGTCCTAAGAATGAAAGTAAACTATGACAGTCTCTGGAAGAATTGCATTCTCTTTCCTCTGGTGATTTCCTTAAGCCCGTGGCTTCAATTACATGCCCAACGTATTCAGCTGAAGGTTTGAAAAACTCTTGTGTCTTGATGTACTTTCAGTCCATGGTCTTCCAAACATTGCAAGACAGCATCCAAATTTCGAGGAAGATTCTCTTGATCCTTATCTGTAAGAAAGATGTCAGCCAAATCAGACTGAATGGAGTTCAGACCTTTCAGAATCTCATTCATAGCTTTCTGGAACAGGGAAGATGCTGATGTGATACTACAAGGCAACCTGTTGTAACAAAAGAAGCCTTTTTGCATGTTTTGTGAGATGCTAGCTCAGTTTCCATTTGCAGGTATGTACTGAGAAACTCCAATTTATTGTAACACCGTCTTCCAGTAAGAGTAGCAAACAATCTTCAATACAAGGAAGTGGATACGGATCTGCACGTAAAACTGGATTCAGTGTCACCTTCAAATCTCCACAAATTTGGACAGGAGCCATCCTTCTTGATCACTAATATGATGGGGGTAGCCACTATGTGAAACCAGTGATAAGACTCCACTGTTCACTAAATGGTCCAAATCAGCTTCCACCACATGCATCAGAGCATAAGGCACAACTCTTGGCTTGCAATATTTTGGTTTGCTGTCAGACCTAAAAGTGAAATTCACTGCTCCAGTGTCCAAGTTCTTTTTCAGAACTTTGAAAATCTTCCAGAAATCCTGGACAGATCCTCCAAAGTGTTTTTGTGATCTCCTTGATCTCGGTCCAATTAACTTTGAGCTTCTCAAGCCAAGATCGACCAAATAATGGTGGATACTTCCCTTCAAACACATACAAGGGTAAAATGACTGTCCATCTAGTTGAACTTTCATCTGGAGTATCATTTTTGGAACTAACGTTTCTCCAGTATAAGTCTTCAAAACTGTGGAGGTTTCTTCCAGAAGAACTTGTGACAACAACATCTGGTGATAGCTAGATGCAGAAACAAGTAGAATGGCAGCTCTAGTATCAAGCTCCATTCTTGTAGGAAGTCCCTCAATCAAGGTATAATCCAGATGCCATCTCTAAGTCCAGCTTCCGATACCATGGGCAGTGCTAGGTCTTGGCTAGTATCACTAGAGTTAATCTGTTTCCACATTATGTATTCCTGACTTCTGTCCTTTGTTAGGTTCAGTCTTCATAGGTGTCTTCTTGGATTGATGGTTACTCTGTGTTGCTGGTCGTTGAACTGTGTGACAGGTTACGGTGACATGCCCTTTCTTCTGGCACTTTCTGCAAATAACCTGGTGTGCCTAGCAGTCCTTCTCAATGTGCAGTTTGTGAGCAATGGATACATGGAAATTCCTTACATTCCTGTTCACTGTCTCACTGATCCAAGAGGTGAAATTTTTGGCTGATATTAAAGTCTAGAGAATCCTTTTCTGCAGTCTCCATGACACTGCTACTTCAACAGCCTTCTTGAATGTAAGTGCTGATGTAGTCAGTAACTTTTTCCAGATCTGGTCACTGAGGGCATCATTTCATGCTTTTCCAAACTGGCATTGTCCTGTCAACTTCCTTAGAGCAGCATCAAACTGTTACTGACTCACCACATCCCTGATGGAACTGATATTGTTCTGCTGTCATTGATGGGGCAGGAGAAAAATGTTCCTGTATTGCTCCCATAATTGTGGCATACGTGGCAGTTTCAGGCACAGCTGGAGACAATAGGTCACTCAGCAGTCCATATGCCTTTGGACCCATCACTGTCAGTAAGGATGCAACTCTTTGTCCACCTGGAATGGAGTTGCAAGCTAGAAATTGTTCAAAACATGTGAGATACACCACCCATTATTTACGATTTTTGTCAAACTCACCAATATTGCCCACAACAGTTGCCATTTCTCTGCTCTCTATTGGACTTCATGCCTCCTGGACATCTTCTCTGCCACAGGGAAATTCTTATTTCCTTTTTTAATTTTTAAACTGAGCACTTCTGCACCTTCTGCATTTTCCAGTGTAGGCAGATAGCTAGTTTTCTTTCTTTGGCTGCACTTGGGCTCCCACTGCTGGCAACAGACCCTCAGAGCAGGCTATAAGCTGTCTCTCTGCTTGCTTACACATGGTCAGCCAAGATGGCTGCTTTCTTCTCTCATTGTTTTTTCTCTGCATCAGTTAGACAGCAACAGCAGAAAATGTCTCCTATGTTCTGTCCTTGATTGCCAACTTCCCCTTCTCTAGCTGGCTGGTTCCAGCTGTACCTGAAGCAAAATGCAGCAGAAGTCTGCGATCTTCTCTTTCTAGGTGAACTTTTTCCCCTTTAAAAAATGTCTTCTTGGTCAGGCAATAGGAGCACTTTATACTCATGGGATAGAAGGTCAGCATTGACAATATGTTATATTTAGACCCAGGAGAGAAGGAGATAGAAACACAGCTGTCTGCTGTGGAGACTATTGTTCTGGCAGCAAATCTGAAACCAACATGAAAGTGAAGCTTTGCATTGGGAAGGAGGGAAGTGCTCAAATATTTAAAGGGACAGGACATCACAAGTGTAGACAAGGCTTTACCATATCATCGGTGCCTGTGAGGGTAGGTGTGAAATGCTACCACATCAGAATGGTAGCTTTTACACTCATTTCACACATATGTAAAAGATTCCACAAGGTACAAGACAGAGAGAATCAGGTTCGTGAACTTTGCGATACCAAAGTTGCCATTTAAATATGAATTTACAAGGTGATTGTAGCAGTAAAAAAAAAAAAAAAAGTATAGAATCATAACATTTGTTTATTGTGTTAGGATGAAATGTCTGCCCACAACATGATGCATTCCACCTGTGTTTGCAGCCCATCATGTCTTTAGGCCATATCCATCCTGGTTGTAAAGCCATTCACTTCAGTGGATAAATTTGGCACTTCATGCATGCACCAGAATGTTTTGAACATTTCTTGTATCCTCTACCAGCATGCCACAATCCGAGATAGATCCAAGAGTAAAGCAGTAGGGCAGCTTGCATGCATTATTGTAGGATGCCAGCCAAAACTGTGCCTTTAAGACAGTTCAGGGATAGTCACCTTCCCCAGTGAGTGATTGAGAATGATTCATCACCTCAAAAAGCTGTGTTATAGCCAGTAGTGACAGCCATTTGATATTTTCAGAGTCCTGTAGAAGTAGAGAATTTAGAGTCATGTAGTCCCATACTCATAAATCCAGATCTTGGATATTCTTAGGTAGGTGACCCCACTGAAGGCAGCGAAGTGAGTAAAAGTTTGTAGGATTCAGCCCATACACTTCAGCCCTTTTCAGAGAAGAACTGAAATACATTCAGAGGCTGCACTTAGCAGTTATATGGTAAAGCCTATTTCTCAATTGTTTTCTTAATTATGTATTAATTTTATCCTTTAAAAAAATAGGACAATATGCAAGTCTTGCATTTTCCACATCACTGATCTTCAGGCTTAGCAGAATTTGATTTTTTAAAATAGAATTTTGACTGATAATATCAATGTTTCTTTTAAAGCATTTTTTCCTATTTTTATCAATATAAGTTTTCACACTTCTGCAAAATTATGATGTGACGCTATGCCCTGTATTCTTCATAGAGATATTGTTATGATATTAATATGGCATAACTAAGATATGTTTTATGCAAGATGGATCACGTGAGGTATCATTGGAAAGGTTATGATGTACTCACTATGATTATCCTATTTGTATGCATGTATCATTGTTGTATCTGAAGTTAGGAATATTGACTATGTAACAATTACAAAAGTGTTTGCACCTGGGGAACGCCCACCAGACAAAATGCAATCAGTCTGGATGATTAGTCAATAAACCATTAGGGAGAACAATAGGCTGGTTAGTCAATAAACCATTAGGGAGATCAATAGGTCTTTGAAGATGCTAATCTCTGACCTTCCTGAGAAGCTTCCTGGGATGCTGCTTTGACACTGCAGGGTCATGTGATCATGTCACCTGGTACTGGACACTATCTTGAACTGCTAGTACTTTTCCATGGGTAGGGGGTGGGGATCAAACTGGGAAACAAAGGATTTAAGGCTGGGGAGTGAGTTAGTCACTAACTCTCCACCCAGGATGACTGCTGGAGACATCTAAGAAACCAAGACAAAAGCGAAGGAGGGGGAGGGGGAGGGGGAGGGGGAGGGGGGAGGAGGAGGAGAAGGGAGTACTGAACCCGGGCTGGGAATGGTTTCTGGTCCATGAAGGATATACCTGGAGTTTTAGGCTGCAAGTAAGAGCCATCTGTCCACAAAAAATTCTGCAACCTGCTTAAAACAACATTTAGGATGAGAAATTACTACTTGTAGCCAGTTTCTTTAGGGTATTGATCTTAGTTTGCATGTTTATTTGCTCAGTAATCTGCTTTGATCTGTTTGCTATCCCTTATACTCACTTAAAATCTACCTTTTGTAGTTAAACTTGTTTTTTGTTTATTCTAAAACCAGTTTGTGTAATTCATATGGGGAGGGAACAAAATGTTGTGCATATCTTCCTCCACATGAGAGTCAAAATAATTGGAACTTTATGCTCCAATTCTAACAACTGGCATTTGTTTACGCCTAGTCTCATTTAGTTATTCTCTGAGCACCTAGAAATGTGCTAGGTACCACCCAGAGACAAAACAGAAGTGGTCTGGAACAAATATCAAATTTGTATTTTAGTCGCTTTCATCATAGGACCAATTCATGTAATAAATGAATTGAACTGAGCAAATAAGCATTCTATATAAAAGGCATTAATAAAACCAGAGATGACCCGTATCTGCCGATGGGGGGGTGAGGAGGGGGGAAACAGAGTGAGGACAGCAGCTTCAGCAGATGTTACTGAGCATGCTCAATCCATGTAAGCATGGTCAGTACAAGCCAAGCAGCAACTCGGGGGGCAGGGGGCACATGTCCCCTCCATCACTTCTTTAATATTATTTGTTTTATTCAGAGCCGAAGACTTATTTCCTCATGACTTATACATGAAAAGTCAAATTCATCCCTCTTGTAATTCTACTGAAGTCCAGTAGGAGGAATTTGTTTTAGTATCCACGATTTTATGGCTCTCCAGAGGTGCTGTGCAGCACGGCAGAGCAGATTCCTTTAGCTTCAGAGCCAGCTGCTAATATCCATTTAAATCTGGCATCCATGGCTCCTGACTGATCCCCCAATAAAGGAACAGGTACCCCAAAAACCTCAAATATCAGCAGGCAAAGATTTGTCTACTGGGAGCTCTACAAGTAGCCAAAATACAAGGAGGACAGCGACCCGCCAGTCAGTCCGTAAAGAAGATGGCTGCTGCTGAGGACAACCGTGTGTGTTTATAACTGCTGGAGAAAGTTGTTGCAGTCACGGTAGGTATCAAAGTCACAGTATAACTGACTTATACCAATTAGCTCCACTCTGCAAGCACCAACAGGACAGGTGAATGAAGCAGAAAGGAAAATATCATCAATGGAAGGTCAGGTATGAGGGATCTCTGTTCAGGTGCAGACTTATCTTCTCTTAAATCTAAAGTGGCAGACCTCAAGGCAAGGTTTTGTTGTAATAATGTGAGAATTATAGGAGTACCGGCAGGAACAGAGAAAGCCAGTCCCCTAGAAACTTGTTCCCCAGCTCTTTCCAGAAGTGTGTAGCCTGCTTGATGATTTGAAATTTGCTTTAGAGACAGCAAATAGATCTCTGGCTCCTAAATCAGCATCACATGCCAAATCTCATGCACTGATTGCCAAATTTCTCAGACTGACCATAAAAAAAACAATGCAGCTAGCTCATGGACAAAGAACTGTTTTTGGGGATGCCACAAAATAAGAATGATTTTTCAAGATTTTGCAAGAGGTGTAGTTGAACAAAGATCAGCCCTCAGAAGAGCAAAGCTCAAATATTTTATGAAGTTTCCAGGGTTGGTGAGGAAGTAATTCTGTTCCAAAACCCACAAATTTTTAAAAATATTGTAGTACCACAAATTACTGCAGCCTAGTGTAGAAACCTTGAGGTGCCTATACCAAAGGTGAGTAAAATGAGGCAATTAAGAATAGTAAAGTGGGGAAAAGCCCCCAGGGCAGATGGCTTCCCTACTGAAATCTATAGTCACTTCTGTGATGCTGGCAAACCAGGTCAGATCAGGGCCAAGGCCAATTCACTTGTGTTAGTTTTCACGAAGTTTAAACATCTGAATACACATTTATACTTAACAATTGCTTTCACCTACACTCATGGGTCATTATTTAGTTGTTCTTGCTGATCTATTCCCATTATAATATAGCAGCGAACATTTACATTTGTGTATACCCTCTAACTAAATTACCCATCCAAGAAATCTTGTGAAATGCTAATGAAAGACTTTAACAGAAAATGCTAATTTCAAAGCAAGTGGTTATTGTGTGTGATGATGAAGTCCCAGGAAGCCCTCCTGTCAACACTTTATGTCGGTTTAACTGCGTCACTCAGGGGTATGGATTTTCCACACCCGTGAACAACGTAGTTATACTGACATAAATTTGTAGTGTAGACCAGGGCTGAGTTACTCCTGAAGGGGAAAGGGTGCCCTACACTGAGGGAAGCTTTAAGATTAGTTATTCATAAACCAATAAGAGATGCCACACTATGTTCCAATTACAGGCCAATTTCACTTAATAGCAATGTCAAAATATTGGCAAAAGTTCTGGTGACAAGACTGGAAGTTTGGGGTTCTATCGTAAACCCAAATCAAGTCTGGTCTGTCTGAAGCTGTCATGGCCCTGATAACCTTCAACAAGTAATTGCTATTATAGCACTGAAATATGATGTCCCCAAGCCATAAGCCTTATTAGCTTTAGTTACAGAAAAAGCTTTTGATAGTGTAAGCAAGAGCGCCTACTGTCTCCATTACTTGTGATTTGGCTCTTGAGCCTCTGGCAATATCTATATAGACTCATCCAGATATCTGAGGCATACAACTTGGTTCCATTGAGTATAAATTGATGTTATAGGCAGGGGACACCCTTTTGTATATATCCAAACCAGAAAGCACTATTCCATACCTCCTGTTGCTAATTCAAGCATTTGGTGCAATATCTGGTTACAAAATAAATTGGGATACATCACAACTATTAGAAGTCTCCCAGTTGTCACGGAATGGGGATTTTTCTCAATGAAATTTCCATTGGCAAACTGATGCATTTAAGGTATAAAAGTACCAAGAAATATTAACCAACTAGTGAAGATTAATTATTGGAGAGAGTACAGGATCTAAATTTGTGACACAAACAGGAGGCATCCTCGCTCCCAGACTCTGAAAGGAATGGTTAATGCAATAAAAATGAATGTTCTGCCCATGTGCCTCCATATTTTAAGTTTAACACTAGTAGAGCCTATCTGTATGACCCTGGTCAACACCCATAACTATTACTTAAAGAATGTCAGCTCCCTATTACTAGGCGGTGGTGCCGGGGTGGGGGAGGACAGCCGTACAAGCTTACTGTTATGCTTTTATCCTTTCATATACATCAAATTGGTTCCAGCATGCTAACACCCCTTACCCATGTGGCTGAAAATGGAACAGGTATTAATGCATCCAATTCCCCCTGCAGGTCTGTTTGGTTCCTCTTTTGTCCGATGGAGAAAAATAAGGTACCTACAGCAGTGTCTGTGCAAAGGGTCAAGGCTATTCTAGCTAAGTGGTACTAATTTCATCCTCACCATCAGGCAAAAAGCATCTATCTGGGATGCATCAGACTTGGAAATTGGGGGGGGGGGGGGGGAAGTTATAATTTCAAAGAACTGTCTGAGAAAGGTCATCATATGGATTTCCTAATTAGTCAAGGATGAGGGCTTTGGCTCTTTCTAACACTCCTCAGTGGAGCGGCATCACTTAAAGCTAAAACACTTGCTAACATATTCATTTGGACCTGTAATGGGGTATGCTCTGTCCCTGTCCTCTGATGCTCCAGAAACCACTCAGACTCTGTCTAGTGCGAGGCAACATCATCTGCTTTAATTACGTTCCCATCTTACATGCAGTGCTTCCCTACCTTTAGCCCTTTCCTGTAGGGCCAAAGAGGAACCCTTCCTTAAGATTTCTGCACACACTGGGGCCCCAACGAATCCTGGTTACTCCCTCTCCCTCCACCCTTTGGTCCTTCCTTCCTATGTCCTTCTTATACCCATCCGCTGCTGGACTAATTGGCTCATCCAGCTTGCACATTCCCAGCCAACCTTCTCCAGGGGTGAAGACTATGGAGGTCTCATCCAAAGCCCACTGAAGTCAGTTGAGTCTTTCCATTGACTTAATGGACTTTAATTCAGGCTCTAAACCCACAGTTTTAAGTGACTGCTAAATTTGGGTGTACAACTCGAGACACCTTAAATGGAGGAGGGGCTCATAGCTGCAGAGCAGAGGGAATCCTGGTAACAGTCCAGACTAGATTGCCAGAACTTCTCTGGGACATTGAGAGTTCTACACTAGAGCTTTGCCACTCTCATAGTGAGCACTGGGAAGGATGCAGCATTGCTTCAGTTTTGCAGGCTCAGTAGAGGGGCCATTACATTGCCCTCATGCTATTCTCTTTTGGGAGAGAGCGCTGCTCCTACTTGTAGCACCCCTGTGCAGTTATACAGGTTATTTGTGTTTTCTTACAATTGTGTAGCGACACAGGGCTAGCTATATCCAACCCTGAAGTGCTAGAAATTTGGAGGTCTGACTTTTATAAGTCGCTAACTACCAGAACCATCTAGTCCCCCTTGAAATGATTTCATTGAGATCCAGTACAACTCAACATTGACCTAGATACTGTGGGCCTAATTCTTAAACCAGTGACTATAGTCAGTGCAGTTGCTACAGCATAGAACTGGTGTGAGCGAGAAGAGACTCAAACCCTGTATGTCAGCCCAGCTAATTTCCTGTTTTATGCAAAAAGTATCAGAGAGGCATAAACATAAAATTACAGAAAAATTCCGAGCAGTCTTCAGGAAGCACTTTATTTTTATTTATTTTTTAAATATGAACACACACATTTGGAAGTGGCCACCGGCAAGGTACTGAGGCCACTGGAGTAATTTAGGAAACAATTAGATGGTAGCTCAGCTGGAAACAGAAAGGAATATGCCTTGATAGGTTGAATTGCCTCTTACATTTCTCCCTTTATTTCACTTAGAACCACATGCTGGAGTGGAATTAGTATGTAAAATAAAAGCAATATTGCTTTAGACACTTACTGGCCCAGACATTACTGCCATCAGTACATTTTCTAAAACAAAGTATAAAAAGTGCTGAAAGGAAGACATGGATAGCAAAGCCTTAAAATCAGAAATCCTAGAGTAAAGCCACCAATCAACAGTGCATGACTATAAAATAAGGAAAACTGATCAGCAGGAACCAGTGATATAGGGTATGACTTGTTTTTTTAAACAATTACTACTGAACTATAGACAACACTCCATATTTCATAAAAATTGGTCTGAACATGTTATCTATGTGCCACTGCGCCTCATATTCCTGTATAAGGATATTGTTTTACATATCCTTATTTAAAAAAAAAAGAAAGAAAAAAGGCAGTCATCCTTTGTAACCCTGGGCACAAGGTACTTTTATCTTATACTCTCTCTCTCTACTCTCCGTTCAGCTGCTAGTTTGACTCATTGTTTCTACCATGCAATAGCTTGATAGCAGTCTTGTCTTGATGTAGGTTTTTCAATGGTATTAGACTGATTGTTGATTATAATGGGCCAGATTCTTATACAGCTACTCATACTGAATAGTACCTTACTCTGCCAATAGTTCCAACTAAAGTCAATAGTGTTATACCAATAAAATAAAAACCAGCAGGATCTTATTAAGAGGGATAAGGCAAAAAGGCCACATTTATTGTGAACATAATAATAAAGCAAAGATAAAAGTAAACAACGTTGTTTGACTACTTATTCCTATCACTATTTATTCCTTATACACACACACACACATATATATATATAGATATAGATATAGATAGATATATATAGTGACAAAGTTCCTCCTCTACCTCGGTGGGTCCTGCGCTTATTGGAGGATTCTGCTTGCCTCAGAGATCTTCCCCTCTAGTAGAATCCACAGTCCAGGTTAACTCCTCCTGTGTCTGATCAGGAGTTGGGAGTTTTGGGGGGAACCCGGGCCCGCCCTCTACTCCGGGTTCCAGCCCAGGGCCCTGTGGATTGCAGCTGTTTAGAGTGCCTCCTGGAACAACTGCACGACAGCTACAGCTCCCTGGGCTACTTCCCCATGGACTCCTCCCAACACCTTCTTTATCCTCACCACAGGATCTTCCAGCAGTACGCCCTCTTACTCAGCTCCTAGTGCCTCTTGCTCCCAGCTCCTCACACGCAACCTCCTTCCACAGCTCCTGACATGCACCCCTCACTGACTCACTGGGAGGCTTTTGACTAGTTTCAGCCAGCCCCTGATTGGCTGCAGGTGTCTCAATCAACCTCCCTGCCTTCTGGAAAGTTCTTAATTGGCCCCAGGTGTCTTGATTAACCTGGAGCAACTGCCATAAGGTATCAGGGATTTGTTTAGCCTGGGGCTAACATACTGGTTCCTTACCACTTTCCTATAGCCCTCTGGCCGGGAAGGAGGTAGAGGACTGCTGCTGCTGCTGCTCCTCCTGCTCATCCTGCTGGGGCTGCTGCTAGGCCCTGGGCCCTCCCAGCTGCTGTTTGCTGCTACTGCTGCTCCAGCTTCTCCCCTGGCTGGGCCAGACACCCCTCCCACTACTCTACTCTCCGGTTGCTGGCTGCCTGGCAGCTGAACCCCCTCCCCCCACAACACCTTGGTTGCTGCTACTCCTGCTGCTGCAGCAACCCCTTGGGGGGGAGGGGGCCTGCTGGCCCTCTCCCCAGAGGAGGGGTGTGAGGGGCTCCTGCTCCAGCCGCTGCTGTGACCACCACCATCTGTGAGGGGTCCCGCCTGACCACCGGACCACCGCCTGGAGTTGCTGGAGCTGCTGCTGCTGCCCTGTTTGCTACCAGGAAGCTGCTGGTACCCAGAGGAGGAAGACCCGGAAGACCGTCGGTGGAGACTCTGCAGACCACTGTGGAGGGGGCCTCCAAGAACTGAGTAATCTTTCGAACTGTGCTCTAGTGGTGGGGGTATTGACTGTATTTGTAGGGGCACAGGGGGTGTGGCGCCGAGCCTGCCCCCGGTCCACCTGTGCCCCCCCATAACCCCCACCACCACCGCTGCCCCCTCCACCACCTCTGCTGGCTGCTCACCATCTGCCTTGTGCTACGGCCTCTGGACTTAGCTGCTTCCATGGCCCGCCACGACCTTTTAACATCATTTGGGCCTGCAGTGGCAACCAGCCCCACCCATTGACTTTGTGCAAGCGCACGTGGGTGCACGTGCCCCCTCCCATACCCCTTGGACTGACCCTCTTCCCCCCAGCAGCACGTCCCTTGCTTTGTCCCTTGCCACCTGCCCCATTTACCCCTTGCAGTTGTTTGCCCCCTTTTTTTTGGTCCCAGCCCCTTGCCAGTTTCAGTTTTGCCTGCCCCGCCCCTCTCCCTCTACAGCCTTGTTTGTTTGCCCTACCCTAGCCCTGAAACTAGTCCCTTGTTTTTCTGCCCCATTCTTAGTTGGTTGTCTCCCTCCCCCTGAAGCTCCGTTTGCCCTGATTAGCCCCCCGCTTTCATGCACCCACGCCCCCTCCCGTGCGCTTGTGCCCCTCCCCTGTTTAATTTTGACCCTATCTCACTGCACCCCCATGCTGTTATATCATCCCCTCCCCTAGTGCAACAAGAGGAGCCGGATTTCCCATCTTGTGTCGGTGACTGAACCCTACCCCCGCACTAGTCCGAGATAACCCTGGACCCTGTTCCCACTTTTAGTGCCCTCTTCCCCTGCCTGCAGCCTAGCGGAGAGGAGTGGTCACCCCGATTCCTCTCCCCACCCCCCCTCTCAAGAGTTTTCCCTTCCCCCCCGTTCATCATGGCAGGCGATATGGAGGGAGAAGCCCCTCCAGATGGCATGGCTGCCCCTCCTCCGCCTGTTCCCCCGTCACCCTCCCTAGCCTCCACCTCGACCGCCGCTGCCGAACCACCTGCTCTCGCCCCCGCTGGGGCACCGGCAGCGGCGGACACTGAAGAGACCTCCGCTGCTGCCACGTCCCTCGCCCCCCATGATCCTGGGGGAGCCCCCCCAGCCGGCAGGAAGGGCCAGGGTAAAAAGAAGGGTAAGGGCCCCGCAACAAAGGCCAGACCCTCCATGGCAGAGGCAGCCGCTACTGCTGCGGCCCTGCCACCGGCCGCGGCGCCCTTCCCTGCTGTTCCCTCTACCAGCTCTGCGGGTGTCCCACCCCTGGCCCCCAGAGCGTACGCCCAGGTGGCGGCAACCCCCCCACCTGCCGCAACGTCACCTAACCCGCCCACCGCCTCAGCTACCATCTATAGCGGCCGGGGCCCCTTTCCCACCTTGACCAGGAGGCATGGCGTCCGTTGCCTCCTGGTACCCACCTCGCCCCACGTAGAAACGTATGTGCGGGCGTTGGCGAGGGTGGTGGGGCCC
Source organism: Macrochelys suwanniensis (assembly GCA_033296515.1). Classification (NCBI taxonomy): domain Eukaryota; kingdom Metazoa; phylum Chordata; order Testudines; family Chelydridae; genus Macrochelys; species Macrochelys suwanniensis. Next base: position 130,524,165 of record CM065776.1, on the reverse strand, counting down.
ACGGCCATCGTAGCGGCCTCCAAAATGTACGGGAAGGTAGTCTTCTTCCTCGCATCGGAGGCCGCGGCCCAAGAGGCGGTGGAGAAGGGCCTGGCGGTGGGGGGCGTGTTCGTCCCATTAGAGCCGTTGGAGGACTTGGGCGTCCGCCTAGTCCTCACTTCCGTCCCTCCCTTCCTCCCCAATGCCGCCCTGTTACCTGCCCTCTCCGCCCTGGGGAGACCCATCTCTGTAGTCAGCCCTCTCCCACTGGGCTGCAAAGACCCCGCCCTCCGTCACATCCTCTCATTCCGCCGGCAGGTGCAGCTCCAAATGCCGCCGGCTGCACGTGACGGGGAGGCGCTCGAGGGGTCCTTTATGGTCCCCTATCACGGGGCCCGTTACCGGGTGTACTATTCCACGGGGGAGGTCCGGTGCTACCTCTGCCGGGCGATGGGACACATCCGGAGGGACTGTCCCTTGGCCAGGCAAGGGGGAGCATCCGAGACCCCCGAGCCCCGGCAGGGCGTCGGCCCCGTCATCGCTGGCGCCCCTGAATGCCCGGTGCCCAGAGCCGCCCCTCCTCCTTCCCAGTCCACCGCTGCTCCCGCTCGGGCCCTGGGAGTACCTCCCCCAGTGAGCCCAGACGAGCGGGAGAGGCCCACTGCGAACAGTCTGCTGAGGCCTGTGGAGGAGGGTGAGGCAGGGATATTGCCGGGCGTGGGAGAGGGCCCGCCCCAGGGAGACTTTTCTCTCCCTTATGCTGCCCCACCACTACCTCCCCGAGTCCCTAAGAAATCGCGCCCCCCCCCTGACCCGACCCTTACTAGCCAGCCCCCAGATGATGCCATGGAGGGCTGGGCCTTAGTACAGGGGAAGCGGGGCAAGCGGAAGGCTCGAGCCCCGCTCCTTTCCGCCGATGCGGAAGCCCCCCGGAAGACCAGGAAGGGGGGAACTGATGCCGAGCCTTCCGCTTTGCCCCCTAGCGGCTTTAGTCCGCCAGAACCGGCTGGGAAAGACGTGGCAGCACCGGAAGGTATTACCGCCCCTGATGGAGCCCCTTCTGCCCTGTTTGTCAACCCTGCATGCCCCGACCCGGGCATCGCTTCAGGTGCCGGCGGGGAGAACCCCGGGGTGGCAGAAGGTGACCTGCCCTCCATCTATGAGGAGATCGAGGCCCTGGGTCTGACCCCAATCACCCAGGGGGAGGATGACCCTTTACCAGCAGGCCTCGACCTCAATGACCTCACCCCGGTGCCCCTTTCCCCCCTCTCCCCATGCTCCCTCCCCTTGACCGCCGGTTCTGCTCCCACCTCCGAGGATCCCCTGGGCTCTTCCACCTGCCCGGTCACAAGTGACACCTCGCTGACGGCTGCCAAGCCTCCTGAAGCGACGGCCGGTGCCCTGCGGCCGGGACCCGAATCCCAGAGGGTACCCCTCATTGGGGTGGGACAACAGTTCTCCTTCCCAGGCGGGGACCCCGCAAATATCTGTCCACCTCCCGATGCCGTGGCTGTAACACAAACCATCATACTAGAGCCCGGCATCGTGGGGGGTCCCCTTCCCAATTCCCAGATCCCTCAGCCACACCAAGAGAGGCCACCTCCCAGTGGCCCAGCTCCTGCGGCTCAGGATCCTCTACCCGTTCCTCAGCCCGGCCCTGCTCATGTCCCGCTCCCTGCCCCTACTTCTGATCCCTGCCCCGCCCCTGATGCCATCCCAATCTCCCACACCTCCCATGATGACACTGCCGCCTCTGGGGCTGTCTCCCTCCCCTTCTCGGAGGATGACCCCCAGGGAGCGGCTCCAGTATTTCCTCGTCCCGACCCACCAGAGGCTGCTCTCCTCCCTCCGCCGCCTCCCCCAACTAAGCCGAATTTCGGGTTGGGCCCTAAGGTGCCAGCCCAGCAGGAGCTGCGTCGAGGCTCCGCCCCTTGCCTATCTGTTTCGGTGGGCCATAGGGCTGTGTCCGGGGCCCCTTCTTTCGATAGCCGGGAGCCAGTAACCCCGCCCCCCCATACGCTGCGAGAGGAGCTGCGGGAGTTCCTGGAGGACGTCCGGGGCTCCCACAACAAAGTACAGCTCACTCTCCAGCGATGGGGGGATTTCCACCAAATCCTCCGGGCCGCGAGGGCCCTCATGGGGGAGGGCAAAGGGACTGGGAAGCAGGCCGCCACAGCCTACCAACGGGTCCGCCTTTTCCGTGACTCACTACTCGCCTACGGGGTGGGTCACGGATTGTTACGCGGCCCGATGGGGGCCGTGAGTGACTCTGCCAGCAAGGATCCCCCCCAGCCCTCCTCATGGCATCTCTCCTCTTCGCAACATTGAACACCCGGGGCTGTAGGATGGGTCTCCGCAGGAGCCAGGTGCTCTCCTTCCTTCGGGAGGGGGGGTACTCTGTAGTATTCCTGCAGGAGACCCATACGGATCCAGCCGCTGAAGACAGCTGGCGGCTGGAATGGGGGGACAGAGTCTACTTCAGCCATCTCTCTGTTCGCCAGGCTGGAGTGGCGACCTTGTTCTCTCCCGACCTACGGCCTGAGGTGCTGGGGGTTGCCGAGGCTGTGCCGGGCCGCCTGCTGCACCTACGGGTCCGTATGGAGGGGCTCGTGGTCAATCTTGTCAACATCTATGCCCCGACACCGGGCCTGGAACAACTTCGTTTCTATCAGCAGGCGTCCACCTTCCTCGGCACCTTGGATCCTCGTGAGTGCCTGGTCCTGGGTGGGGACTTTAAGAACACCCTTGAGAAACGGGACCGCTCGGGGATCGAGCAGTGCCCGGCCGCCGCGGACGTCCTCAGGGAGATTGTCGAACATCACGCCCTGGTGGACGTCTGGCGTGACCATCACCCGGACGACAGCTCAACCTTCACCTTTGTCCGAGTAGAGGCCCATCGGTCGCACCACTCCCGGTTGGACTGCATCTATTTATCACGTTTTCACCTTTCGCGGGCCCACTCCTCCAGCGTCCGGCCGGCCCCGTTCTCTGATCATCATCTCGCTACCGTGACGGCCTCTCTCTGCGCGGAGAAGCCGGGGCCAGCCTATTGGCATGTTAATAACGGTTTGCTGGAGGATGTGGGTTTCGTGGTGTCCTTCCGGGAGTTCTGGCTGGCCTGGCGAGGGCAGCGGCACGCCTTTCCCTCGGCGCGGCGATGGTGGGATCTAGGGAAGGTACGCGCCCGGCTCTTCTGCCGTGACTACACCCGGGGCGCCAGTCGACGGAGGGATGCGACGATAGGGCAGTTGGAACGGGAGGTCTTAGAGCTGGAGAGGCGTCTGGCCGCCAGCCCTGAGGATCCATCCCTCTGTGGGGCGTGCCGGGAGAAGTGGGAGGAGCTCCGGGAACTCGAAGATCATCGGGCCCGGGGCGCCTTCGTTCGATCCCGCATCCGTCTCCTTCGGGAGATGGATCGCGGCTCCCGCTTCTTCTACGCCCTGGAAAAAAAGAGGGGGGCTAAGAAACACGTCACCTGTCTCCTCGCAGAAGATGGCACCCCCCTCACGGATCCAGTGGAGATGTGCGGGAGGGCCAAGGCCTTCTACACGAGCCTTTTCTCCCCGGATCCGACCGATCCTAACGCTTGCAGAGTGCTCTGGGACGAACTCCCTACGGTCAGCACGGGTGACCGAGACCGGCTAGAGCTGCCTCTCACTCTGGCCGAGTTCTCGGAAGCCCTCCGTCGCATGCCAACTAATAAATCTCCGGGACTGGACGGGCTGACCGTGGAGTTCTACCGCGTGTTCTGGGACGTCCTCGGCCCAGACCTTGTCACCGTCTGGGCCGAGTCCTTGCAGGGCGGGGTCCTCCCTCTTTCGTGCAGGCGAGCCGTGCTCGCCTTATTGCCGAAGAAGGGGGACCTCCGCGATTTACGGAATTGGCGTCCCGTCTCGCTCCTCAGCACGGACTATAAAGTCGTAGCAAAGGCCATCTCACTGCGGCTTGGGTCCGTGCTGGCGGACGTGGTCCACCCAGACCAGACCTACACCGTCCCGGGCCGCACCATTCTCGACAACCTGTATCTGGTCCGGGATCTCTTGGAGCTTGGGTGTAGGGATGGTCTGTCGTTCGCCCTTCTGTCTCTGGATCAGGAGAAGGCGTTCGACAGGGTGGATCACGGGTACCTCCTGAGCACTCTGCGAGCGTTTGGCTTTGGGCCCCAGTTTGTGGGTTTTCTCCAGGTGCTGTACGCCTCCGCAGAGTGTCTGGTCAGGCTCAACTGGACCCTGACCGAGCCGGTCAGTTTCGGGCGAGGAGTACGGCAGGGGTGCCCCCTCTCGGGCCAGCTGTACGCTCTGGCGATCGAGCCCTTCCTTTGTCTCCTCCGCAGGAGGTTGACGGGGTTGGTGCTCCGAGAGCCGGAGCTGCGGCTGGTCCTGTCGGCATACGCCGACGATGTGCTCCTCGTGGTCCAGGACCCGGGCGACTTGGTGCGGGTGGAGGCTTGCCAGACGATCTACTCAGCGGCCTCCTCTGCCCGGGTCAACTGGGTCAAGAGCTCTGGCCTGGTGGTAGGGGACGGGTGGCAGGCGAGCTCTCTCCCACCCGCGCTTCAGGCCATCAGGTGGAGTGCGGGTCCGCTGCTCTATCTCGGCGTTTACCTTTCTGCCACGCATCCATCCCCGCCGGAGAACTGGCAAGGTTTAGAGGGCAGGGTGATAGAGCGGATCCGGAAATGGACAGGACTGCTCCGGTGCCTCTCCTTTCGAGGGAGAGCACTGGTAATCAATCAATTAGTCCTGTCCATGCTCTGGTACCGGCTCAACACCCTGGTCCCGGCCCCGGGTTTCCTGGCCAACCTCCGGACGTCGATTCTGGAGTTCTTTTGGTCAGGACTGCACTGGGTCTCTGCAGGGGTTCTCCATCTTCCTCTGGAGGAGGGTGGGCAGGGCCTGAAGTGTCCACACACTCAGGTCCATGTCTTCCGTCTCCAGGCCCTGCAGAGGCTCCTTTATGGTGCAGGTAGTCCGGCGTGGAGCGTATTGGCGCACGCCTTCCTGCGCCGTTTCCAAGGGCTCCGATATGACCGGCAGCTCCTTTATCTCCATCCGAGAGGTCTTCCGCGAGACCTCTACGGGCTGCCGGTCTTCTACCAGGACCTCCTCCGGACCTGGAAGCTATTCTCAGCGACCAGGTCCGTGGCGGCCACCGAGGGGGCAGATCTCCTCGCGGAGCCCCTGCTACACAACCCCCAGCTCCGTGTGCAGGTGGCGGAGTCCCCCTCGGTGTGCCAGAGGTTGGTCCTGGCAGAAGTCACTAGGGTCGGAGACCTCCTGGACTACGACCGGGGAGATTGGCTGGATCCCCTGACGCTCGCTCAGCGCATGGGGCTCTCCAGACCTCGTACTCCCCGGCGCGTACTTCAGGAGGTGAAGGCTGCTTTGCCGCCCGCTGCTCGGGTTTACCTCGACCGGGTCCTGCGAGAGGGTATGCCCCGCCCTCCCTTCACCCCAAGCCCTCCGGACCTTTTTATTGGGCCCCTGCCCCGTGGACCCAACCGGGTCCCCTGTCCCTTCACGGTGAGCCGGCTGCACGAACTGCAGCCGGTCCGCTTCCAGACCGCGCCAAGGATACATCTATACACGCTCGTGCTCCACACCCTTCATCTCCTCACCCTCACGTCCCGCCCTGATACGAAATGGCGAGACCTCCTGCCACCTCTAGAGGGTGAGAAGCCCCGGTGGGCCAGCCTTTACTCCTCCTTAGTCCCAAGGCCCGCCGGGGATGTCAGTTGGCGGCTCCTTCACGGAGCCGTGAGCACGGGCATGTACTTGGCGCAGTTCACGCCTATCCCCGACACATGTCCCTTTTGCGGTGTGAGGGAGACCCTGGCGCACATTTATCTAGAGTGCGCCAGGCTTCAGCCCCTGTTCCGGCTCCTCTTAGACATTTTGTTGAGGTTTTGGTTGCACTTTTCCCCTCACCTTTTTATTTATGCACTTCCAATCCGCGGCCCCACAAAGTCACAGGACCTCCTGGTCAACCTCCTCCTGGCCCTAGCTAAACTGGCCATCTACAAAACCAGGTTGAGGAGGTTGGCCGATGGAGGCTCCTGTGACTGTGGGGCCTATTTTCAATCCTCTGTTCGTTCACGCATACGGGCAGAGTTCCTCTGGGCAGCATCCACTGGCTCCCTTGACACCTTTGAGGAGCAGTGGGCGCTGTCCGGGGTTCTCTGCTCGGTGTCCCCATCTGGTTCGCTTTGTTTGACCCTTTGACCGCACTCCCGTTCCTGTTTTTTCATTTTTTGTCCCCCGGACTCACTTGGTATCCAGGTCCTGTGGATCCCTCCCCTTAGGCTGAAGGGGGGGATCCTTTAGCAGTGGGCGGGCGACCCAATAAGAACATACTGGTTCCTTACCACTTTCCTATAGCCCTCTGGCCTTGCCCAGTCACTGTATATATATATATACACATTCATGCAATCATTCATTCAAGTTCTATATAGATGTTATATTTACCAGCCTAGAAGTTGCTCATGCCAAGTTACTGGCCAGGTAGCTTGGGCATGAGGATGGAGCCGAGTCTGTGTCAGATGCACCTGATGCTCCTGGAGGTTGGCAGCAGAACTGGAGACTCAAAGTCTTCAGTGTGTAGAAGCCATTCTTATAGGAATTATTTCCTATGTTAGTCTATGGGAACTGTTTCATCTTGCTGTTGCTAACTCAGTCAGCAGATGGCACATTCCTGGTGGCTCCACCCTGTTCAAAGTTTGTTTTTCTCATCCTTCCAGGTGGTGGGGTGGATCCCAGTTTACCCTCCGGGGGTTGTATCGGTCCACTCGGAACCTTTCTTCGGCCGATGGATACTCCCTTTCTAGGCTGGCACCTCCCTAGCCATTCATGTATATCATGCATTCATCAACATACATTGTATATCTTAATTTACTGTCTCCACCACTTTCGGGGTGTGTGCTAATTCATTTGAGACTCCCGGCCCTTTAATTACAGAGGGTGGGGGGTCTGTTCCCAGGAGCCCTTGCTTGTTACAATGAAGTGAAAGTCACATAACAGCTTATAGTGTTTGTTTACATTGTATCAATTACAGAATAAACTGCCTGAAGCACAGAGTCAGGTAATAGCTTAAGGCTCACAGCAGGGGTGGTAACACAGTGGTCACTTAAAGAACAAAGTCAATTAACTTGTTTGTAAGTTTTACATAGTAAAAGTATCTTTCAAAAGGCAGGTGCAATCAATGTTTATACATACAGTAACTTACAAGTTTTAACAGGAGACCCAAGAGATCTTTTTACTTGGTGAAACTGTTGGATTTTAGACAAGTTATGGGGGGGTCACTTTCACTTGGGGGAATCACTGTCCATACCTTCTTTAATATCCCTACAATAGGACCACTCTCATGATTTCAAATCTTGACTTTCTGGCCTTGGAGTTTGTGAAATGTGAATACTTACAGAATAAGGGACTACTCAGTACAACAGTGGCAGGATTGAGCCCTATAGTCTTAGTAAAGATTACTAGATTATAATGGGCATCCATAAATTTTTGATGTGAATTTAATATTTCCACTGTAGTTCACTTGTGTTTTAACTAAAACTATGACAAAATGAAGAATTTCCCTTGAGAGGCCCAGTCTGTGAATACTGTATATAGATATAACCTCAAGACCACTGAAGTCAACTGATTGACTTAATTGCCTTTAATGGACTTTGGATCAGGCTCTAACATAGTGCTTATGCTGTGAGTGACTACTTCACTGGGATTAGTCATATGATAAAGACCTGTACTAGGGTCTGATTCTATGCCTATCCCATCAATTTAAGTGAGGTTACTCACCATAAGTGATAATCAACAGTACATTTGTTATTAACTGTTAGCAGAAACAGCCCCTAAAACATCATGCTAAACTCCCAGAACTCAGAAACTTTTATACTAAGGTGCCAATCTTGCAATCACTTCTGTAAGTAATGATTCACGATAGTACTCCCCTTTTGAGTTCACGTACACATGTGATTTCGCAGGATCAAAACCTATAACTACTTCAGAGAAGAATCAAGTAATAAAGACAAGCATAACTTCATGGGCATTTGAGGGCCACTCATACTGAAACAGACAAGCTTTGTGTCATATTTTACCATACTTTTTTCCTTCCCCATTTCCTTTACAATCATTTTGATTTGGCAGCTTTAATCGTTCATATTCATCACATCCCACCCGCCATGATTTACACAATAATGCTCCTGTTAAGTGGTTGTCATAGCACATTTTCTTGCATGATAGTGAATTGTGGGAACACTGAATTAACTGGGCAAAAGGAGTGGGCTGGGTGGAAGATGACAGTTATTTTATTCCACTGAGGCTCATATATTGCCCCCATCCACTGATATCTGAGCACCTAGATGCACACTGCTATTTGGCTATTAGCTCTTATGTGAAAAGAAATGCAGACAGCATATTCCAGTTTATCAGGTTTGGGTAAAATGTGTTTTTGGACATTTACCCAAGCATGGCAAAGATCATTCAATTGGCTGAACATATTTTACAGGCGTGCTTAATAATAGTTAAAGACTCAGGATTAGATTCACAAAAGGACTTTGGCACCTAGCTGCTATTTTTGTTTATGTTTCTGCTTCTGAGCACATGCACTGTAGCCCCAGATCAGGCATCCAGACACCCAAACTGAAGAGTGCTGCAGGAACCAGGGGAAGATAGGCCGAGGAAAGCCTAAGACACCCATAGGGCCCAATCCAGTAAGCATGCTCAGAACTTGCCTACCAGGCTGCTTTGGAAAAATCTTACACAGAACATTGGGGATGAGGAGGAGCTCCCCAATACTTTTAGCCCAGTGATTAGGGTACTCACCTGAGTTGTGGGAGACCCCCTACTTCACATCCCCCATCTGCCTGATGGGGAGAAGAGATTTGAACTGGGCTCTGCCACCTCTCAAGTGAATACCGTAGCCCCTGGGCTGTGGGATATTCGGATGTGGGGGCTCCTTCAGTCTTGCCTGCTGAAGCTGTTGCACTCTGGATACATATTTTTCAAAAGTTGGAGCAGGTGGACTGGATCCTGGGTCTCCTACCTTGCATGTGAGTGTTCTAGCCTCCAGGCTACAGAGTCATTTGCATACTAGCTCTCTTTCTCTCTGGCCCAATGTTGAAGCTGTTCCACTGTTGATAAAATTAGATTGGGGGGGGGGGCGAGGGGAGAAGAGGGGAGAATGCAAGCATGAGAATGACTCTGTAGCCTGGTGTTCAGAGCACTCATCTAGGAGACCAGGATCCAGTCCCCCTGCTCCAGTGACTTCTCAAATGTATTACTCCCCTTTCAAATTCCTTCTCCCCTTTTTTTCTGGAGGGGGGGAAGGGGGCGCAAGGCAAGAATTAAATCAGGGGGTCTCCCACATCTCAGGCAGGAGTGGCAGAATCTTCCTAAAAGTGTGTGTGTGGGGGGGGGGGAGAGGTTGTCCCATTGGCACCTGAACCATGGCCCTGCTCCCCTGCACCACCTGCTTCTTCCTGAGGCCCCAGCCCCTGTGCAGGCTCTTCCCCTGAGGCCATGCCCCCCACTCAATCCTCTCTGCCCCCTCCTCCATCACTTGACCTTACAGCCAGTAAAAAGTGGGAGGACACAGTCCTCTTACTTTTAAAAGTGAGGGGGCCATGGCCCCCTGGTCCAGCACCCCTATCCCAGGGGAGTACCCTAACCACTGGGCTAAATGTTATGAGGGAGTTCCTCCGTTCCTTCCCCCAGTTTCTTGCTAAAAAGAGCACAGGGACCTAACCCCAAGAGAGTGTTTTTGGCTGAGAAACCCAAGCCTAGGGAGGTGCCTCCCTGTATCCTGGATTTAGGATCCCATGTCCAAGAGAGGGATGGGACTTCACACATGCCCTTCAGCTTGGCATCTGCCATTGACTATTTGAGGCAAGAAGCCACCTAGTGTAAGGGGACTGTTGTCCCCTTATTAAAACTCAGTGGGGGTGTTTTGGTTGGCTAGCTCCCAGTACCTAAAGAAAGGGGAAGGGTCGATGGGAAATCAGGACCCTGAGACTGACAGCCCCCAGGAACAATGGGGAGAGGTCAATGCTCCAGGTCAGCCTGATTGACAGGGCAGGCAGGCTAATCAGGAGGACAAAGGGGTCCCGTCCTCTGTGTGAGCTGGAATATCCTGGGTCAGACAGAGTGGGGCCGAGCTAAGGAGAGAGCAGGGGCCCAAGCTGAGCTGGGGAGCAGAGCTGTGCCAGATCCAGAGGGGCCAGAAAAGCAGCCCAGGAAGCAGGTCAGTGCTGGGAGCAGAGTCACAGAAGCAGCCCACAGAGCAGACCTGTGCTGGGAGGGGAGCTACAGCAACCAGAGGAAGGGGGGCCAGAGAAGCAGCCCAGGGAGCTGGAGGCAAAGCAGCAGCAGCGTGGAGCCAGAGTGGTAGAGCTAGAGCTGAGGCTGGAGCAGTCCAGAGCCGGATGTGGTGAGCAGCTGGGAAGATTGAGGGGGACCCTGGGCAGTGGGCCCAGTGCAGGGAGACGCCCCCAGCCAAGACGCCCTGCAGGCCAGACTTGGAGGTGGATCGTAACCCCGACGGGATGGGGACGACGCAGGGAAGAAGGATCCTGCCACCTAGAGCCCGAGGCCACTGCCAGAGCAAGTGTCCGACCCGCAGCATCCCTGCAGCACAGCCAGGGTCTGAGAACACTGGTTGTGATGTCCCCGTGCCACAGAGCAGGGTTTTGTGTTTTCCTTTAACCTTTCCCATTTTTTCCTTATTTTTTTAATTGATTGCTGTTTAATAAATTGTATTTGCTTTGCACTGTATGTATCAGTGGGTCAGGGAAGCATCCAGTGCAAAGAGAGCACTCCAGAGTGGGGACACCCTAGTCCTGCCCTAAGTGACCACAAGGTTGGGGGTCGAGCCCCCCAGGAATCCTGGACCCAGCCTTGTTGAGATTACAAGGACTGTCACACAGGTGAGTGGAAGGGGAGCCCTTGAGGTCAGGCAGGCCTCTGGGTAAAGGGAGTGGGAGCGAGGACTCAGATCCTATCGCTAGCCCATGTCACCGGGGTAGAGTATAAACCAGGAAAGTTCCCCCAATAGCGGCACAATTCCCCCATTTACACTAGCATGCTGGCTTCTGTGAATCCCATTCTGAGGTGTCTAAGTGCTGAACTCAGGCTTTGTGATGCTCAGTGATTTTCTAAGCACCTAGTTAGGGGTGGTGATGCTCAGCATTGCAAGGCCACAGTGTCTGTATTTTTGTGACTCTAGCCCCTACAGTGCCACTGTTTAGTGTTTAGAAGTACTATAAACCAAGATGCAATTTAAGAAGCCTCCTGTTATCAGACACGGGAAAAAAATTGTCTAAGAAAACCCCATGTGGATACTGGCCTTTATAAAAGTGTCCAAAACGAAACTTAAGAGGGTGAAGACATCCAGTCTTCTGCAATTCATTGTTTTGAATGCATTTCTAAGCATTTGCACCCCCTTAACTGAGGAATTTCCTCAGTTTGAAAACATTACTCATCCAAATGCTGTCTCCTGGCCTGATTTTTAAAACGTGCACAAATTCTAGCATGATAACTGCAAGACAAGAGAAATAAACTGGTACTTGAGATGAATGTCAACTGCTATATGCAAATACTTTCTGGCCATCTTGAAAGAACATTACTACTATTTTAGTACACCAGCCTTCCTATATTACAGCTATTAAAACTTCAACACAAAGCCCTTTCAGGATGTTTTAATGATCAATGACTGACTTAATGAACATTGAGCTGAAGGCTATTAACCCAGAGTATGACCTCTATTAGCTATGAGTTAAGGCAGTAATAGTAGGGATGTAGCTTCCAAGGAAAGTATCTGGATAAATATGTGGAGTAATTAAATTCTGTGCTCTAGAATTTTACAGTTCCTGTTGCTGAAACCTACGCAATTATTAAAAGAGAGAGGTGATCACCTAAAACCTTTTGCCAAAGAAATCTAGTTTTTTGCATTGACTTTAATCTCCCTTTGGTACTTGGAACCAACGGTGTTCTGAAGAAACAGTGAAGAGGGGAAAAAAAATCAAATTTAGGATGACTAAGCAAAACAACCCCCACATGCTTTAGGGCATAAGTCGATCACTTGTAGGGCTAGGATTTGAGTATGTATTTCCATCCAAATGAGCTTGATAAAGAGTGAAAAATAAGACATTTTTACCCTACTTTGAAAGAGTAATTGAAGGTCACTCCCAAAGGCAGGATATTGGAGTAGCTAGACCATTGATCTGTTCTGGTATGTTGAAACCTACATTCCTATGAATATGTCTAGGTATTGTAGACTTCTGTTCTTTTGTGTGTGTGCTGGAATCCAAACATTTTTATACTGATATTGTTTTCAGTCATGTTTCTTATTTTGAATGAAACATTAAGCTTGATAAAAACCTATCTATAACTGATCAGATGAACAATGAGAACAGACACACATTGTATTTTTCCATTTTAAAAATCCATTTTATGTCCCAGGTTACTAGGTATGTGATAACATAAATGATCTTTTCATACAAATATCACAATGCTGGTGAATTTGGCTCTCAAATACCAGGGCCTACAAATACTAATTAGAGTTAGCTGTAGGGAAAGCACTGGCAACTTCACATGTCCACCAAATGCATCAATTGTTCACCATGGCAAGCTGTGTACAAATCCCAGAAGAACATATCTGATAAAGATTACAAATCTCCCACCCCTCATTTTTTCTTGCAATTTAAGTGAATATGGCCCCAGATACCAGAGGTAAAATCCTTTGGCATTACTCTTTACCCAATAAATCATCTCATCCCACTTCCTATAAAACTTATTGAGAAATTGTGAAGAGAGGATTAGGGGTTCTTATTACACATAAACAAAGGAAGTTCAATTTCAAAGAAGGTAACATTCATAAGTATATCAAGCATTAGGAAGAAAACAGAGGAAGAACTGAAATTTAGGGTAGCTTATATTCAAATGTATTTTTTTTTCCAGATTTTTATTAAAAGCTGAAGCTTATTTTTCAAATACTGCCTCACTTCTAGCAATCAACTAAAAGGAGATTTTGTAGGCTGTGGAATATGCAGAATTTGAAAAGCTCACAGTCAATCACTTGTGGTTCTTGATGGCTGCTCTACTTCACCTGAAGACAGATACAGTACCCTATGCATATTCATGAACTCTAATTCAATAAGGGATAGTGATTAGTTTTTAAATACGCAAGTTGTACAGATGCCATTTTTGAATGCATGACATTTTCTGCATGACATTCATCAGTAAAATAAATGCCAAGTTCCCCATCTTATTTTGAATGATGAAAAAGCTCCTTGTAATTATCCCAAGGTCTCCTAATTCTTGCAGATCAAGTTCCTTTGTAAGTATCTCATCTATTCTCTCAAGTATTGGGAGGATTATAGCATCAGCATTATACCTATATCAGGATATAGGAAAATATACTGCAGTATATGTTAATAGAATTCCCCACTTCCCCCTCACTGCAACACGCACGAGATAGACTAGCCTGTGGTCATTGTTCTAGAAACTAATAGTGTTTCTTTTTCTTGTACTTCTGCATCTTATAGTCTGACTAAACACATGGGAAAAGCTGCTTAGGGGGCAGGAAATTTGATTTTCTTCTCCATCTGGGGGAAGGTTGGCACCTGCAGAATGATGAGAGGGTTCAACCTCATCAGCTGTACTGATGTACCCTCTTATCCTTAGCAACGATTCTTGAATCTGTTCAGCCATTGGTGGCTTTTTTCCACAGCTGTGCAAATGTGCCAAACTGAAGTCAGAGTTGCAATGCAGGTATAAATGAAGATTAACATGAGGACACAGGGAAGTAATTTGTATTTATTGTTCTGGTACGACATTACCAGCAAAAACATACCAAAGAAAGTAATTGCTTAGAGACAAGGTGGGAGAGGGGGGTGAGAGATTCTATTTTATTAGACCAACTTGTGGTTGGTGAAAGAGCCAAGCTTTGAAGCTTACACAAACCTCTTCTTCGGGTCTGAGAAAGGAATTCAGTGTCACAGTTAAATACAAAATGGAAGCAATCTGTTTCAAGCTGTGACACTGAGTAACTTTCCCAGACCTGAATAACAGCTCTGTGTAAGTGCCAAAGCTTGCCTCTTTCACTAACCACAGGTTGGTCCAATAAAATAGATTGCCTCATCCACCTTGTCTATGGCACCAACATAGCTGCAACAACACTGCAAACAACAAAGTAATTGTTTATTACACGAATACCAATTGTTGAAGAAAAACATTACTATTTTTTTTAAAGCAGCTAGAAGTGGCAAGGAACCTTGTGATAGGATAGGGTACAGTGTAGTAGCCGTGTTAGTCTGTGTCAGCAAAAAGAAAATAAGAAAGAAAGAAATACTTGTGGCACCTTAAGGTGCCACAAGTATTTCTTTCTTTCTTATTTTCTTTTTGTGATAGGATAGTTCACTAGAATTTTTAAGACCATTTTATGGCTCCTAACCCCTAGAATCTAAGGGTACGTCTATACTACAGAATTAGGTCGAATTTATAGAAGTCGATATTTTAAAACCCGAATTTATGGAATCGATTGTGTGTGTCCCCACTAAAGAGCGTTAAGACCATGAGGTCGATTGACTGTGTCCACAGTAGCGGGGCTAGCATCGACTTTCGGAGCATTGCATTGCGGGTAGCTATCCCACAGTTCCCGCAGTCTCCGCCGCCCATTGGGATTCTGGGTTGCGATCCCAAAGCCTGATGGGGCAGAAAACATTGTCGCTGGTGGTTCTGGGTACATGTCATCCCTCCCTCCGTGAAAGCAATATTTCTCGCGCCTTTTTTCCGGGGTTTCCGTGTTTGCTACGGAAGCCTGCTCAGCTCACAATTACTGTACATCTCCAGCGTACGCCTGGACATTAGGTCTAGTGGGGATTCAGTCACACTATAATACGGGCAGAGGGATAGCTCAGCGTTCTGAGCGTTGGCCCGCTAAACCCGGGGTTGCGAGTTCAATCCTTGAGGGGGCCATTCCGCCTGAGGCTGGTAGTCGCGGGACTACACAGCAGGAGCGCCTTGCCTTCTAGCTGCAGATGGTGCAATATGCCATAAGTGGTCGTGGGACCACACAGCAGAAGCTCCTTTCCTTCTCGCAGCAGATTGTACAATATGATTGGTATTCGTGTGCTCCTGGCCGGCGGCCTATGGTGTGGCTGGCCGGGGGCGCTTGGACATAAATGGGAGTGACCAGAGTGACTCTGGTCATTCTCTTTTTTACGTTTTGTTTAAGGGAGATTCAGTACTGCCTGGAACACAGGCGGAGGGATAGCTCAGCGGTCTGAGCGTTGGCTTGCTAAACCCGGGGTTGCGAGTTCAATCCTTGAGGGGGCCAGGAGCTGATGATGGATATCAAGCATATTGTACCATCTGCTGCTAGAAGGGAAGGCGCCTCCTTGCTCACCGCATATTGTACCATCTGCAGCTAGAAGGAAATGAGCCTAACCCTTGCTCCCCCCTCCCTCCGTGAAAGCAACTGAGGGGGGAGCAAAAAATCCTTTCGCGCCTTTTTTCATATGGGCGCCATATTGCTGACTCCATTGTTATCCACCCGCTGCTTCTGCTGCCACTCTGCTGTCCTGCAAACAGCATACCAGGGAAAGCATGGAGCACGATCAGATCACCGCGGCTGTTCTCGCCGTTATGAACACCACGCGCATTGTCCAGGAGTATATGCAGAACGAGAACCAGGAGCTGCTACAGCTACAGCAGGCGAGGAGGCGACAGCAGCGCCCTGAGGACAGTGATGAGGACATGGACACAGACCTCTCTCAAAAAAGGCCCCCCCGCAAGGTGGACATCATGGTGTTAATGGGGCTTGTTGATACAGTGGAACGCCGATTCTGGGCCCGGGAAACAAGCACAGACTGGTGGGACCACATAGTGCTGCAGGTCTGGGATGAATCCCAGTGGCTGCGAAACTTTCGCATGCGTAAGGGCACTTTCATGGAACTTTGTGAGTTGCTTTCCCCTGCCCTGAAGCGCCAGAACACCAAGATGAGAGCAGCCCTCACAGTACAGAAGCGACTGGCGATAGCCCTGTGGAAGCTTGCAACGCCAGACAGCTACCGGTCAGTCGCGAATCAATTCGGAGTGGGAAAATCTACAGTGGGGGCTGTTGTGATGGAAGTAGCCAGGGCGATCACCAAGCTGCTGGTACCAAGGGTTGTGAGTCTGGGAAATGTGCAGCTCATACTGGATGGCTTTGCAGCAATGGGGTTCCCAAACTGCGGTGGGGCGATAGACGGAACCCATATCCCTATCTTGGCACCGGACCACCAAGCCAGCGAGTACATAAACCGAAAGGGTTACTTTTCAATAGTGCTGCAAGCACTGGTGGATCACAAGGGACGTTTCACCAACATCAACGTGGGATGGCCGGGAAAGGTACATGACGCTCGCATCTTCAGGAACTCTGGTCTGTTTCGGCTGCTGCAGCAAGGGACTTTCTTCCCAGACCAGAAAATAACCGTTGGGGATGTTGAGATGCCTATAGTTATCCTTGGGGACCCAGCCTACCCCTTAATGCCATGGCTCATGAAGCCATACACAGGTAGCCTGGACAGTAGTCAGGACCTTTTCAACTATAGGCTGAGCAAGTGCAGAATGGTGGTGGAATGTGCATTTGGTCGTTTAAAAGCTCGCTGGCGAAGTTTATTGACTAGGTTAGATCTCAGCGAAAACAATATTCCCATTATTATTACTGCTTGCTGTGCGCTCCACAATATCTGTGAGAGTAAGGGGGAGACGTTTATGGCGGGGTGGGAGGTTGAGGCAAATCGCCTGGCCACTGGTTATGCGCAGCCAGACACCAGGGCTATTACAAGAGTACAGCAGGGTGCGTTGCGCATCAGGGAAGCTTTGAAAACCAGTTTCATGAATGGCCAGGATGCTGTGTGAAAGTTCTGTTTTTCCCCTGTAATGAAAAGCCCCGCCCCTTCATTCACTCTACTTCCCTTTACCCAAACCGCCCTGCCCTCCCCCCCTCGATCACCGCTCGCAGAGGAAATAAAGTCATTGTTGCTTAAAAATCATGCATTCTTTATTAATTCGTAAAACAAAGAGGGGGAACTATGGGGCTAACTGCCACAGTCTCCCGGGATAGCTGGTGGAGGAAGGGAAGCACCAGGATGGGTGGTGGAGGAGGGGATGAGGGAAGGACAAGGACACACAGCACTTTAAAACTTATTGAATGCCAGCCCTTTCTTGCTTGGACTGTTCTCTTGACTTGAGTGGTTGGGTGCACGGAGGCCGCCCAAACGCGTTCTTGGGCGTCTCGGGGATGAGGTTATGGGACTCGGGAAGGAGGGCTGTTGGTTACACAGGGGCTGTAGCGGCGGTCTGGGCTCAGGCGGCCTTTCCTGAACCCTACGCCTTTCCTCAGCCATAAGCCGGAGGATTTCCGTTTGATCCTCCAGTAGCCTCAGAATTGCATCCTGCCTTCTCTCTGCACGCTGACGCCACCTACTCTCTTCATCCCGCCGCTGTCTCTCTTCATCCCACCAGTCATTGTCTTCAGCACGCCACCTGTCCGCACGATCAAATTCTGCCTTCCTGGACTCCGACAGTGTCTGCCTCCACGCATTCTGCTGGGCAGCTTCAGTGTGGGAGGATTCCATGAGTTCTGAGAACATATCATCTCGATTCCTTTTTTTTTTACTTCTAATCTTCGCTAGCCTCTGGGACGGTGATGAAAGGGGTGGCGTTGAAACATTTGCAGCTGCGGGAGGAAACAAACGGGAGAGGAGTAGTTTAAAAGACACACATTAGAGAACAATGCTCCAAACATTACATATCACATATGCATTTGGTCCAAGGTTGCACTTTGCCTGTTATATTGAGGGTCTGCCGGTTTGGTGTGAGAGCTCACACAAGCAACAAGTTGGTCCGGCGGGCAACAGAATTCGGCTTGCAGGCAGCCATGGTAAGCCACAGTCTATAGGCTTCTTTAACCTTCATAACAGGTGGGAATGTTTTCAAACAGCAACCCCCTCATTTCCCATAACAAACAGCCTTTGGGCTGGCAATTTAAAACTGGTTGGCAATTGAAAAGGGAGGGGCGGCGGTTTTCGGGTTAACGTGCAGCGCGAACCTAATCGACACCCCCCCCACACACACAGACACACATCCAAGATGTTCGCTGTTCCCCCTCCCCCCACCGCGTGGGTCACAGCGGGGAAGATTTCCGTTCAGCCACAGGCAAACAGCCCAGCAGGGATGGAGCCCCTCTGAATACCCCCTTAATAAAATTCCCCTATTTCAACCAGGTGACCATGAATGATATCACTCTTCTGAGGATAACACAGACAGATAAAGAACGGATGTTGCTTGAATGCCAGCAAACACCGGGACCATACGCCGCCATGCTTTGCAAAGCAATGATTCCAGACTACGTGCTACTGGCCTGGCGTGGTAGAGTGTGTTACCACGGAGCACAGGATAAGGCTGCCCTCCCCAGAAACCTTTTGCACAGGCTTTGGGAGTACATCCAGGAGATCTTTCTGGAGATGTCCCCGGAGGATTTCTGCTCCATCCCCGAACATGTTAACAGAGTTTTCCAGTAGCTGTAGCTGTACTGGCCGCGAATTGATCATTAAACACGCTTGCTTATAAAACATGTATTAATTAACAGAGGTACACTCACCAGAGGCACCAGAGCTCCCTTCTCCTGCATCGAGCACGCCTTGGGTGGGTTCGTAGGGTACTGGCTCCAGGGTGACAAAGAGTTCCTGGCTGTCGGGGAAAAGGGCTTCTCCACTTCCTTGCTGTGTCTGGGCGCTATTTTCAGCATCATTATCATCATCATGCTCCTCTGTGGTTTCTGATGATCCACATACGGAGTCATACCACATGGGTGGGTCAGTGCTGGGTGCACCCCCTAGAATGGCATGCAGCTCATCATAGAAGCGGCATGTCTGGGGCTCTGACCCAGAGCGTTTGTTTGCATCTCTGGTTTTTTGGTAGGCTTGCCTGAGCTCCTTAATTTTCACGCGGCACTGTTGCGCGTCCCTGTTGTAGCCTCTGTCCTGCATGCCCTTGGAGACTTTGGCATATGTATTGGCGTTTCTTCTTTTGGACCGTAGCTCTGCTAGCACGGTTTCGTCTCCCCATACAGCGATCAGATCGCGTACTTCAACATCGGTCCATGCTGGAGCTCGTCTTCGGTTCTGGGACTCCATCATGGTCACCTCTGCTGATGAGATCTGCGCTCACCTGCAGCTCACCACGCTGGCCAAACAGGAAATGAAATTCAAAAGTTCGCGGGGCTTTTCCTGTCTACCTGGGCGGAGCATTGGAGCTCAGACTGCTGTCCAGAGCGGTCAAATGTTGCACTGTGGGATAGATCCAGGAGGCCAATACTGTCGAATTGCGTCCTCACTAGCCTACATCGATTCGGCAATATCGATTTAAGCGCTAATCCCCTCGTTGGGGGTGGAGTGGCGAGATCGATTTTAAGAGCCCTAGAAGTCGATGTTAAGGGCTTCGTCGTGTGGACGGGTGCATGGATCAATCGAAATAACGCTAATAAATTCGACCTAAACTCGTAGTGTAGACCAGGGCTAAGTGTACTCTACACGTCTTAAATTACAAAGACAAAACATTTCCCAAGCATAAGAAGCTAATACACTTCCCTCAGCACCACAATCACAGAATTGTAGGACTGGACCGGACCTCAAGAGGTCATCTAGCGAAGTCCCCTGCACTCATGGCAGGACTAAGTATTATCTAGACTATGTTGAAAGACAGAGGAAAACATTGACAGTAGACAAATTAGTGATAATGAATTAGTAAGACTAAATAAATAAATAAATAATAATAAAAAAACCCACCTTGAGACATATAGATTGTATGATGATTTCTGAATGTGGCTAGAGTCAGATTTAGACGCATTCATTAGGAGGGAGTTTCAGTGATAAGGTACATCTACTGAAGAGACCTTGCCTCCAAAGTAACAGGTGATTCTTCAGATCTCTGCCTTCTTTTAGCCAATTTTATTTGCAGTTACCATGGTAACTCCAATAGACAACCTTAAATTACAAGTGAGAGTACACTTGGACCCTCAGTGAGCTTGGATGAACATGTGCAGTATGAGACAGGGTTGTAGTGAATGAGGTGGGCATCCCCTGGATTCCTGCCTCAGTCAGTGTGCAATTTGGAAGGCATGGAATGAATGAAGAAAGTTCATTCATTGAACAGTGAGGATAAAAAAAATTAGCAGTTCCCCCCATTCATTAAGTACCTACCAACCAACCAGTGTGCTGAGTGAGGTAGGAGTAGTATGGAAAAAAATCTAGTTTAAAATCATGTAATTAAAGTTGATATCAAAATGCATACACTAAAGGGAGCAGAGTTAGAGTTGTGTGACATTTCCTGAGTTTAAGTGATTCATTGTGCATCCTTGGGGGAAAAGAAAACCTTTAACAGTTATTTGCATTGAATTATATATTGGAAACCAACAGAAATCAGATGAAAATACCTTGTTAAGAAGACTAGCAATAACCCAGTGTATATGAATCAGGAAAAAATGTGTCTTGTGCAGATGAAGATGAATTAGCACTGTGTCCACAAGAAAGAACTATTGAGTTTTTCAAGTTACATTTTATATGCTGTACTAAATGAGTTGGAGAATATATAGCTATAGCTCTACCTTTATCAGCTATTGCTTGGCATCTATTGAAAGCAGAAACTGGCAGCCTATTAATGGGCTTTTGGTTCTTTCATTTCTCTTTCTCTCACTCACTCAATATTATGGCATCTCAATGTATGGTTCCATGATACAATTTTTATTAGTAGTTTGTAACTGGTATGTTTTTAGTTTGCCTCAAATAATCACTTGCCTGGATATTAAAAGCTCAAATTTCAGAGTCTACATGTACTATTGAATGTATGAGTTCCCTGTATGCATGTGCCAGTGGAGAACTTGCATGCACTCAATAGGATTTTAGTAATATTGGGTATAAATCTAGAAAAATTAACTAATTTCAGTGAAGTTGCTCCTGATTTACATTGTAACGGAGAGCAGCTTTTGGTCCACATAATATCGTTTCTGGGAGGTACTTAAACTCTAAATATCCTATAGTTCAATATTTGTTTTGGGGTATAGTTACAACACCCCTGTGATGTTTTCACCCTTATGTTGCTGCTGTGTATTCAGTCTTAGCTCCTGCTTAAGAGCTTTTGTCTGGGAGTTGGTTTAATTAAAAGTTTCATACATGAGAACTAAATAAAAACCTCAGAGAATGCTAGGTGATATTTCTCCAATGATCTGAAGATAGTGTATCAATCTCTTTTTTATTCCATCTGAAACCTTACTTTTAGGACTGGATTATCCAGTACCTTCTGGTTGTTTTATATCACCCTGGAGCGGCACACAGAGCAGCCAGAACATACTAGCTAGATTCCTCAAGCTTCCAATCACCATATTCTCCCTCCTGCCCCCAAACAACCCTCTCCATTACCATCTCTTGTCTCCTCCCCACCCCCACATTCCCCTGCATCAGGGAAAATGGAAGCCTCCTGTGCAGTCAGGAGGTGAGATACTCAGACCCATTGACAATAATGGGAGATGACAGCCATCTTGAAAGAGGGCAGTTCCTCATAGAATTCAAAAGCATCAGCTTCTTTTGATTGTCTAATATGAGAAGCCTAGAGTATAATTTTTCAGAGAATTTAGCATTATATAGCACTTTATATGTTCAGTGCAGAGCCCCTAATCAACTCTGTTGCAAGTGCTCAGCACTCCTGCAAATCAGACCTCAGGTGTCTCAACCTGGGTACTCAGACAGTGAGCAACAGATAGTGGCCACCTGTGAAAATTTTGTTTGATGAGACTTGACCAGAATCACAAAGGCAGAATCAAATTCTTTCCGGTGGTAACTAACCAAATTTAAGCACATTTTTATAGGGACAACAAAAAGCACATCCGACATCAGCATGATCTCTCTACCAAATTTCAAGTCCCTGCTCCAAAGTATGGCAGTACTAGAGCATCTCAACAAAATTGCTGTACAGATTTGTTTAACATGAAAAACAAACTATTTTTCCCCCTTAAGCTCTGTCTTGGAAACAGCTGAACTGTTTTAACTGAAACTTACCAAAGAATTCAGCATGAGGCACACACCTGACATAGAAAGTGTCAGCCCAAATAGTTACATTTAGCAAACTGAAAACAGGCTCTTACAGTGGAAACCATCAGGCAACCTTAGTTATAGAAGTCATTACCTGCACTGCATATCATTATCTTAAAAATAAGCCACATGTACTGGCAAGCAGACAAACTGCTGAATCATTTTTCCAGTCAGATAACTGATTACCACATTTTCTGATCAAATCAGTGGCAGTTTGTGAAAGTCTCTTTTCAGATATCAATTCTATAAATGGACACAAGTCTTACCCCAAAACCCGATTGTCTTGAATTATAATGTCTTTATCTGTACTTTGTAGAAAGCAATGAAGGATAATGGGTCAAACTCTGCCTTCAGATATGCACTGTCATTCTCTGAGTTTTATATTAAGAATTCAGAGAGAAGAAAGAGCAGAGAGGAAAGTTAAAGCTGTTTCCATCAGCAATAGCTTCCAGATGGATAAAATGGTAATGTAAAAAAATATAGGTTACATTGATCCATCCAAGCCTCTAGGTTTACAACAATCCACCTGGTCCCAGTAGGAGCATACTGCAGAGTCTAGCTGCTCCCTGGATCCACTCCTTGCAGCCTTCTCACTTCCAAAACAGCCATAATAATCATGCACATTTAGGGCCTAATCCTACCTGGTGGTCCAGCCCCTTGGAGTAGATGGCTCTATCTGATGCGTATTTTAAAACAGCCCTCCACTAGAATGCACAACCTCCTGGGCAGAGATTATTTCTTTGTGTTTATATGATGCCCAGCACAATTTTACCTCATCAGCAGATGTGCCCATGACCATGGCCGGCACGCCCACTAGGCGACCCTGCCACCCGGCTCCGTGGGTGAGCCAAGAGCTGGAGGGGGGCGGCTGGCCGTGGCTGCCTCCCGCCTCCGCGGGTAGGCCAAGAGCCGGAGGGGGTGGCTGGCCGCGGCTGCCTCCCACCTCCGCAGCTGAGCTGGGAGGGGTGCGGATGCCCAGCTGCCTCCCGCCTCTGTGGCTGAACCAGGAGTGGGGGGCGGCTGGCCGTGGTTGCCTCCCATCTCCACGGCTGAGCTGGGAGCCGGGGCGTGGGGGGAGGCGGCTGGCCGCAGCTGCCTCCCGCCTCCCCCCGGCTGAGCCGGGAGGGCACATCACCGGCGGCTGCCTCCTGCCTCCGCGGCTGAGCCGGGAGCTGGGGGGGTGCCGCGGGCGGGGGGCCAAGCTGCCGTGTCCCATGGAGACTGAGGAGCTGTGGGGGCTGGGGAGCTGGCTGCCACGGGGGGCGGCGCAGGCCTGGTGCAAGGAAGTTTCACCTAGGGCGTGAAACTTCCTTGCACCGGCCCTGCCCATGACTAGTCCAAGTCTTCCTCTGCTGGTAGGGTAGCATTCCCCTCCAGCCAAACTAAGGATCTTCTTCACCAGTAGTTCTTCAACCCTTGTTTGCCGAACTGGCCCCCTGCCAGAAATCAGCACCAAGATGTAGGTGAGTCCATACCCTTCCCCCACTATGCATTCCAGCCCACTGGCCTTAGCAACAGAAGCAGAGGGCTGCTTCTGCCAGAAACAGCTATATTTCCCCCTCAAAACTACTTCCGTATGCTAGTTGCCTTTACACCACCCTATCTGATTGCAGGCTTCTCCAGCTGAGGGCAATTAAGGTAAAGGAAACCAAAGTAATGCTTATCTGAGATCTCAGTTCAGCAATTTACTTCTCTGACTGGATTGTAGTAACCTTGTTCTAGACATACAGGCCCCTGCTTTTCTCAATTCTGCCCTTTCAGACTGAGGCAAGCAGGAACAGAACATTTCCTTCTTTCCCCTTAACATGAGTAAAAGCTGCTTCCTCTTCTAACCCACGAAAGCTTATGCTGAAATAAATTTGTTAGTCTCTAAGGTGCCACAAGTATTTCTTTCTTTCTTATTTTCTTTTTGCTGACACAGACTAACATGGCTACTACACTGTAATCTCTGGTTTAAGTAACTGCCTGAGTCCAGGTGGAAATTCTTTCCTTAATTGGCAAGCAGGGTCCGGCAGGCCAGGCTCTCTGCCTGGTTCCCTTTGTAGGGAATTAACTCCTTCCCTGCTTAATCCAGTTTGAGGTATGATCATCCCACCACAGGCTCTTGTGAATTTATCACTGTAAACCTGATATTGGCCTGTTTTTAATTGCTGTGTAGCTGTGCCCATCAAGAGGTTTAAAACTCTGCCGCTGCATGTTAAGAGGACTGGTCCTTTAGCTGAAATTGCAGAGGCTCATGTTTTTACTTCCAGAGATCAGGGGATTCAGTCTCCACCACAGACAACTGAAATGGTGTTGGTGGTGTATTTGGCTATGACATCTTTAACCACTGGACCACACTGCCTCCAAAGCCAGGAATGAAAACCAAGAATCTTGATGCCCGGCCTTCCACTGCTGTTACATAAATAGGAGTATAACCCATCAGCAATGGGGATGTTGTCTCTCCTTTTGTGGGCTGGTCCACGTACGCCTGGTCTACACTGGCAGCAGTGTAGGATATGTGGGGCTACACACCAAAGTGAAAAGCAGGCTGCATCCACACTGTGGTGTGTAGCTACATGCAGCAGTGTAGGGCTCTGGCAGGTGGGAGGCAGCCAGGAAAGACTCCAGCAGTAGGGAGCTTCCAGAGCAAAGGGACACTAGTGCAGACATGAGAGGCACTACTTGGGCATGTAGGGTATGTATCCTAGTGTGTGTCTATTTTACTTGCCTAAACAGTACTTGTCTGCACTGCTATTTATGCCCTGCTAATTGGGTGTGCAATGTCTGTATGCTACATGTCATCATAAATGTAGCCATATGTATAGAGAACAACATACTCTCCCCACACCACAGTACTCCTATAGCTCACGTAGACAAGGCATGTGCTGTGGATTCTAACCTTGTGGTGTGTGTGTAAGTGAGGGTAAGAGCTCTGGAATAATTGTAGGAACAGTGATGTTGCAAAACATATTTAGAAATTAATGTTGATGTTCTAATACTTATTTTACTGCTGTATTTTTATTATTGGTATTTGGTTAATGGGAGCTGTCTCTTTAAGAATAAGTGGTGACAGATTTACAGGGTGTTTGGGACTGTGAGCTGTGTATGGGAGGTTTTATCTGTGTGCCCAGTGAGTAAAAGACTCTGCCAGTGTCAAATCCAAGAAGCTCAAAACTTGAGGTGATAAATTCTTTCTAGAAGCAATCCCCATTCTCACAGGTATAACATAAATGCTTATGGGTGCCTCCGCCATTGCTAATGAGTTATAAAGTCTTTCATTTCTAGGTCACTTGTGTGACTCCTGCCCAACTCAGCAGGGATAAAAACTGTTCCCATTTAATGAATATTTGGTAGTCCCTATTTGAGATGCATTTGACTCCAATTCCCACATCACAAACATATCTATGCTTTGTACTAGTTACCAATAATAAATAAGTTTGAATGTGTTAGTTGCTCGCAGAAGAGACTTTTTTTTACTGTAAACAAAAAAAGTGCTCACTTGTCTGATATAGCAAAAAATTCAGTTTGGCCTTGCACAGTTGTTTATTTGATTCTTATATATGGCATGCGGCAGGAAAGCAAATTGACATTCTGCCATTTCTGTTTCAATAAACTGAATTAAAATATGCTGCCATCTAAGATCACCATGACAGCTGATCCACTTTTGACAGAAATGAAGGAAAGAAATTTGTTTGAAAACAATTATTATTTAATTCATGAAACTGATCAGATTTTTTTTAAAATAAGATACTGAAACAGGCAAACTCTGTAAACAATCTGGTTGAAGAGCAAAAAGGTTAAATATACTTTTGCTCTGAAGAAAAGTTCATCTATCATAGGTGAAAGTCTTGAAAATAAGATAGCTATTCTGAAAAGCAGTATTCTTGTAATAAGGCTGGATTTTCAATGATTTAAAAAAAAAAGCTGCATTATAATAATACTTTAGACTTTTATAGCACATTATATGGAAGGATCTGAAAGCACTTTGACCTCTTTACAATCATGTGTAGTAGGAAAAGATTATTATCCCCATTTCACAGATGAGGACACTAAGGCAAAGAGAAGTTAGGTGAACTGCCCAAGGTCACACAAGAAGCCTGTAACAGAATAGGGAATGGAATTCAGGTCTCCTGACTCCCAGTCCTATGCCTTAACAACACCATCCTCCTCCATTACAGGGAATTAAAATACGAATCCAGGGTATAAGACATAATCCAGGGCCCAGCATCCAGTTCAAGTAGCTGGACAGAGTACTAGGCAAATGTGAGATGTGGTGTAATCTTCAAGTTCAAATATTCCCAATTAATAAAGCTAAGGATGAAATAAACAAAACTTAATTTTCTGGTTTGAGCTGCTAGATTGGTTACAGACAATGTAATTCAGTGGAAGACCCTGGATGTCACTTTGAATGATAGAACTAAACTGTATTTAAGAGAAAAATGATTGATTAAGCAAAGAGGCATACAACTACCATTTACACACTTGTACTCACATTCAGAAATGGAATGGTGTATCAATGGGTGATCAGTCCACTGACAACAGAATGAAGTATAGCCTTACAATCCTGTAACTAGGGCTGTCAAGCGATTACAAAAATTAATCGCGTGATTAAAAAAATTAATCACATGATTAATTGCACTGTTAATAATACAATACCAGGTATTTAAATATTTTTGGATGTTTTCTACATTTTCAAATATATTGATTTCAATTACAACACAGAATACAAAGTACACTGCTCACTTTATATTTATTTTTGATTACAAGTATTTGCACTGTAAAAAACAAAAGAAATAGTATTTTTCAATTCACCTAAGACAAGTACTGTAGTGCAATCTCTTTATCATGCAAGTCCACTCAGTCCTACTTCTTGTTCAGTCAATTGCTCAGACAAACAAGTTGGTTTACATTTCCAGGAGATAATGCCGCCCACTTCTTGTTTACAGTTGTGATGGGTTGGATCACAGAAACCCCCTTGGGACTGCCAACTGATGTGCTGAGACTACCTCTGAGCCCATTTTCCCTGGCATCTTGGGACTTCAGAACCTTGCCTTGTTTGAGCCAGACACACTAGCCTGCTACAGAGACCCAGGTCCGAACTACGTCCCACAAACTGCAGGCTTAACTGAAAACAGCGTAAGAAGTGTTCCTGTCTCCAACACTCAGATGCCGAGCTCCCAATTGGGTCCAAACTCCAAATGAATCTGTTTTACCCTGTATAATGCTTAAACAGAATAAACTCATAAATTGTTCGCCCTCTATAACACCGATAGAGAGATAAGCACAGCTGTTTACCGGCCCCCCCCCAGGTATTAATACATACTCTGAGTTAATTGATAAGTAAAAAGTGATTTTATTAAATACAAAAAGTAGGATTTAAGTGGTTCCAAGTAATAACAGACAGAAGAAAGTGGATTACCAAGCAAAATAAAGTGAAACACGCACGTCTAAGATTAATACTGATACTGTAGGAAAGAGATTACAGATGAAATCTCACCATCAGAGATGTTCCAGTAAGCTTCTTTTACAGACTAGCCTTCTTCTAGTATGGGTCCAGCAATCACCCACACCCCTGTGGTTACTGTCCTTTGTTCCAGTTTCTTTCAGGTATCCTTTGGGGTGGAGAGGCTATCTCTTGAGCTGGTTGAAGACAAAATGGAAGGGTCTTCCGGGGGCTTAAATAGACTCTCTCTTGTGGGTGGAGACCCCCTCCTCTCTCCTATCCAGAATCCAGCTCCAAGATGGAGTTTGGGGGTCACATGTCCATGCATGACTGAGTTCCTTACCAGCCAGGTCACATTCCCAGGAAATCTCAGATGTGGATTGGCGTCTCCAAGTTCATTGTTAGCTTAAGTGTTTCTTTATTGGGCACGTACTGAGAATAGTCTTTTCTCAGGAAGCTGACCAACTGCTTCAGTGAGGCTACTTAAAATTAAACAAGTACATAACCAATATTCATAACTTCAAATACAAAAATGATACATGCATACAAATAGGATGAATATATCCAGTAGATCATAACCTTTGCAGAGATATGTTACATGGCATATCTAGCATAAAACATATTCCAGTTATGTCATATTTACTTTCATTGGCATATTTCCATAAAGCATTATGGGGTGCAATGTCACAACAATGTCACCTGAAAGTGAGAACAGGCATTCTCATGGCACTATTGTAGCCAGAATCGCAAGATATTTATGTGCCAGATGCAATAAAGATTCGTATGTCCCTTCATGCTTCAACCACTATTTCAGAGGACATGCGTCCATGCTGATGATGGGTTCTGCTCGATAACAATCCAATAGATGATCAATAGATGGCTCAGGCAGTGGTGCTATAAGGAGGGCTTTGGGATGTATGGCCACTGGGAGGCATTCATGGACAGAGGACTGTTCTCGGGATGGACTTCACCTGAGTAGGGAGGGAAATAGACTTCTAGGATGGAGGCTGGCACAACTGACTAAGAGAGCTTTAAACTAGGTATTTGGGGGAGATGGTTGGGAGATGTCCAGGTAATCTCCATGCCGGACTTTAACATTGAGAGGGAAGAAAACGAAGTAAGAAAGGATACAGCCGTGGGTAGAAGAATAGACATAAGGAGGAAGGGTAGTGTAGATACCAGTTTAATAGGTGATACTGGCGGTAGAATGTCCGTGCATAATAGGGTAAAGAATGTGAGTGAGGCCAAACAGCAAAAATCAAGATGTTTTTCACTAATGCAAGCAGCCTAGGTAACAAAATGGAGGAACTAGAGCTACTGGTGCAGGAAATGAAACCAGATATTAAAGGGATAACAGAAACATGGTGGAATAGCAGTCATGACTGGAGTACAGGTATTGAAGAGTATGTGCTGTTTAGGAAAGATAGAAATAAAGGTGGTAGAGTAGCATTGTATATCAATGATGAGGTAGACTGTAAAGAAATAAAAAGTGATGGAATGGATAAGACAGAGTCTCTCTGGGCAAAAATCACATTGGGGAAGAAAGCTACTAGAGCCTCCCCTAGGATAGTGCTTGGGGTGTGCTATAGACCACCGGGATCTGATTTGGATATGGATAGAGACCTCTTTAATGTTTTTAATGAAGTAAATACTAATGGGAATTGTGTGATCATGGGAGACTTTAACTTCCCAGATATAGACTGGAGGACAAGTGCTAGTAATAATAATAGGGCTCAGATTTTTTTAGATGCGATAGCTGATGGATTCCTTCACCAAGTAGTTGCTGAACAAACAAGAGGGGATGCCATTTTAGATTTGTTTTTGGTGAGTAGTGAGGACTTCATAGAAGAAATGGTTGTAGGGGACAACCTTGGTTTGAGCGATCATGAGCTAATTCAGTTCAAACTGAATGGAAAGATAAACAAAAATAAATCTGTGACTAGGGTTTTTGATTTCAAAAGGGCTAACTTAAAAAAATTAAGGAAATCAGTTAGGGAAGTGGATTGGACTGAAGAACTTGTGGATCTAAAGGTGGAGGAGGCCTGGAATGACTTCAAGTCAAAATTGCAGAAACTATCATAAGCCTGCATCCCAAGCAAGGGGAAAAAATTCATAGGCAGGAGTTGTAGACCAAGCTGGATGAGCAAGGATCTCAGAGAGGTGATTAAGAAAAAGCAGAAAGCCTACAAGGAGAGGTAGATGGGAAGGATCAGCAAGGAAAGCTACCTTATTGAGGTCAGAACATGTAGGGATAAAGTGAGAAAGGCTAAAAGCCATGTAGGGTTGGACCTTGCAAAGGGAATTAAAACCAATAGTAAAAGGTTCTATAGCCATATAAATACGAAGAAAACAAACAAAGAAGAAGTGGGACCACTAAACACTGAGGAGGGAGTGGAGGTTAAGGATAATCTAGGCAAGGCCCAATATCTAAACAAATACTTTGCCTCAGTCTTTAATGAGGCTAATGAGGAGCTTAGGGATAATGGTAGGATGACAAATGGGAATGAGGATATGGAAGTAGATATTACCATATCCGAGGTAGAAGCCAAACTCAAACAGCTTAATGGGACTAAATCGGGGGGTCCAGTTAATCTTCATCCAAGAATATTAAAGGAACTGGCACATGAAATTGCAAGCCCATTAGCAAGAATTTTCAATGAATCTGTAAACTCAGGGGTTGTACCGTATGACTGAAGAATTGCTAACATAGTTCCTATTTTTAAGAAAGGGAAAAAAAGTGATCTGGGTAACTACAGGCCTGTTAGTTTGACATCTGTAGTATGCAAGGTGTTTGAAAATTTTTTGAAGGAGAAAGTAGTTAAGGACATTGAGGTCAATGATAATTGGGATAAAATACAACATGGTTTTACAAAAGGTAGATCGTGCCAAACCAACCTGATCTCCTTCTTTGAGAAGGTAACAAATTTTTTAGACAAAGGAAACACAGTGGATCTAATCTACCTTGATTTCAGTAAGGCATTTGATACGGTTCCACATGGGGAATTATTAGTTAAATTGGAAAAGATGGGGATCAATATGAAAATTGAAAGGTGGACAAGGAACTGGCTAAAGGGGAGACTACAGTGGGTCATACTGAAAGGTGAACTGTCAGGCTGGAGGGAGGTTAGAAGTGGAGTTCCTCGGGGATCGGTTTTGGGACCAATATTATTTAATCTTTTTATTACTGACCTCGGCACCAAAAGTGGGAGTGTGCTAATAAATTTTGCGGATGACACAAAGCTAGGAGGTATTGCCAATACAGAGAAGGACCGGGATATCATACAGGAAGATCTGGATGACCTTGTAAACTGGAGTAATAGTAATAGGATAAAATTTAATAGTGAGAAGTGCAAAGTCATGCATTTAGGGATTAATAACAAGAATTTTAGTTATAAGCTGGGGATGCATCAATTGGAAGTAACGGAGAAGGAGAAGAACCTTGGAGTATTGGTTGACCACAGGATGAATATGAGCTGCCAATGTGATATGGCAGTGAAAAAAGCTAATGCGGTCTTGGGATGCATCAGGCGAAGTATTTCCAGTAGAGATAAGGAGGTATTAGTACCGTTATACAAGGCACTGGTGAGACCTCACCTGGAATACTGTGTGCAGTTCTGGTCTCCCATGTTCAAGAAGGATGAATTCAAACTGGAACAGGTACAGAGAAGGGCTACTAGGATGATCCGAGGAATGGAAAACCTTTTTTATGAAAGGAAACTCAAGGAGCTTGGCTTGTTTAGCCTAACCAAA
Source organism: Macrochelys suwanniensis (assembly GCA_033296515.1). NCBI lineage: Eukaryota > Metazoa > Chordata > Testudines > Chelydridae > Macrochelys > Macrochelys suwanniensis. Next base: position 130,492,885 of record CM065776.1, on the reverse strand, counting down.
AGAAGGCTGAGGGGAGATATGATTGCTCTCTATAAATATATCAGAGGGTTAAATACCAGGGAGGGAGAGAAATTATTTAAGCTCAGTTCCATTGTTGACACAAGAACAAATGGATATAACCTGGCCATCAGGAAGTTTAGACTTGAAATTAGACGAAGGTTTATAACTATCAGAGGAGTGAAGTTCTGGAACAGCCTTCCAAGGGGAGCAGTGGGGGCAAAAGACATATCTAGCTTTAAGACTAAGCTTGATAAATTTATGGAGGAGATGGTATGATGGGCAATTAATTGATCTTTGACTATTAGCGGTAAATATGCCCAATGGCCTGTGATGGGATGTTAGATGGGGTGGGATCTGGGTTACTACAGTGAATTGTTTCCTGGGTGTCTGGCTGCTGAGTCTTGCCCACATGCTCAGGGTTTAGCTGATTGCCATATTTGGGGTTGGGAAGGAATTTTCCTCCAGGGCAGATTGGAAGAGGCCCTGGGGTTTTTTCACCTTCCTCTGCAGCGAGGGGCATGGGTCACTTGCTGGAGGATTCTCTGCACCTTGAAGTCTTTAAACCATGATTTGAGTAATTAAATAGCTCAGACTAGGTTAGAGGTTTATTACAGGAATGGGTGGGTGAGATTCCATGGCCTGCATTGTGCAGGAGGTCAGACTAGATGATCATAATGGTCCCTTCTCACCTTAAAGTCTATGAGTCTATGAGTCAAAGCAGTGCGGACCGACACATGTTTATTTTCATTATCTAAGTCAGATGCTGACATAACCATACAGCTAAGGGTAGCTTAGAATTCTTCCTTACCTGTAAGGGGTTAAGAAGCTCAAATAACCTGGCTGGCACCTAACCAAAAGGACCAATGAGGAAAGAAAATACTTTACAGAGTGCTCAGATTCAAAACACAGAGGATTCCCCTCTGGGAAAAACCTTAAAGTTACAGAAAACAGGAATAAATCTCCCTCTTAGCACAGGGAAAATTCATAAGCAAAACAAAAGATAAACTAATCTGCCTTGCCTGGCTTACCTATACTGGTTGCAATATTGGAGACTTGGATTAGGATGGGTTGGAGAAGATGGATTTCTGTCTGGCCCCTCTCAGTCCCAAGAGAGAACACACACACAAAACAAAGAGCACAAACATAGCCTTCCCCACTCCCAGATTTGAAAGTATCTTCTTTCCTCATTGGTCCTTTTGGATAGGTGCCAGCCACGTTATCTGAGCTTCTTAACCCCTTACAGGTAAGGAGGAAATCTAGGCTACCTTAGCTGTATGGTTATGACAGATGCCACCAGCAGAAAGTGGATTTTATTTTTTGGTGATTTGGGTTCTGTAGTTTCCGCATCGAAGTGTTGTTCTTTTAAGACTTCCGAAAGCATGCTCTACACCTTGTCCCTCTCAGATTTTGCAGTGAAATCTGCAGTGAAAGTGTTCTTAAAATGAACAACATGTGCTGGGTCATCATCTGAGACTACTATAATATGAAATATATGGCAGAATATGGGTAAAACAGAGCAGGGGACATATAATTCTGCCCCCAAGGAGTTCAGTCACAAATGTAATTAACACATTACATTTTTAATGAGCGTCATCAGCATGGAAGCATGTCCTCTGGAATGGTGGCCAAAGCATGAAGGGGCATATGAATGTTTAGCATATCTGGCATGTAAATACCTTGCAATGCTGGTGACAAAAGTGCCATGCAAATGCCTGTTCTCAATTTCTACTGACATTGTAAATAAGAAGAGGGCAGCATTATCGCCTGTGAATGTAAACAAACTTGTTTGTCTTAGCGATTGGCTGAACAAGAAGTAGGACTGAGTGGACTTGTAGGCTCTGAAGTTTTACATTGTTTTGTTTTTGAGCGCAGTTATGTAACAAAAAAAAATCTACATTTGTAAGTTGCATTTTCACGATATAGAGATTGCACTACAGTACTTGTATGAAGTGAACTGAAAAATACTAGTGCAAATATTTGTAATAAAAATATACACTTTGATTACAGTTACAACACAGAATATAATATATATGAAAATGTAGAAAAACATCCAAAATGTTTAATAAATTTCAATTATTGGCATTCTGTTGTTTAACAGTGGGATTAAAAGTGTGATTAATCGCAATTAATTTTTTTATTGCGATTAATTTTTTGAGTTAATCGTGTGAGTTAACTGCTATTAATTGACAGCCCTACCTGTAACCTAATGTTACACTTTAGATGCTAATTGGAGCTCTCCCAATTTAGCAAGGCTACTCCTTTTTATAAACCATTATAATACTAATTAACATTAAACCTATCTATTACCATATTCACATTTCTGCCACCTCTTCATTGGTTGTTTACATTATACATTATTCAAATTAACATCTGCACCAATGTCCTTCCTATATTATCAGTATAAATAACATGGTAATAAACCATCCAAAATTCTCAAAAACATTCATTAAAAATCCTGCTAAAACCAATTATAACCCAAACAACCTCAACATAACCCTAGGTCCCGTCCTTGCTAACTTGTTTTCTCATCTTACTGTCCCCAACTTTTACTTACACTAAAAAGCTCAATTTCCCATATTCCTCTATACTTAGGCTAACTTTGGCCAAAACCTATTTCCTATTTAGACTTTAATATATTTCTACTTAACATAACCAAACAACCCTCCTATTAGCTACAGTGGTGATGGGAAACATCCACTCCCCAAGCAGCAGAGCAGCTGCTCCATAGAGCCTGCTTGAACTCAATGTCTGCTGTAGAGTCCATGGGCCATTACACATCCCCTCTGTAAGGGAAGAAAGGACAAGAGGACCCATGCAATAGCAAATCCTCCAGTCATATCCCAATCAATAACTCAGGCTACCCATGTTCCACTTCTTCCTGCCCCTGTGTGCTGCTACACAGGATGCTTGCCCAGAGAGGGTCACTCTGCATTCAGTTCTCTGCCCTTGCACAGTAGAACAACATTAGTTCCACTGCCAATGGGCCTCTGGAGCTGCAGAGAAGCAGGCTATTTACCCCAAAAGCACAAACACTGAGAAACAGGGGGCCTGATCCTGTAAAAACCTCTGTGTGTAGAACTCCTATTGACATACATAGAGTTTGCAGGACCAAGCCCTGTATCTAGATGCTGCTATTAAAGATGTACAAAAAGGGCTCATTTCAGAGACTTGGAAAATGTCTGAAAGAGGACACCATTCATTCTCTTCTCAGCAGAAATCTTACTGATAACAACATAGGCAGGTCTTCTTAAACACCAGTTTTTAGGTGTAAATAATCTTTGGGCTCCATGGCTCTTCTCTTTCTTTGCCTGGCTCTTCTTTAAAATGGAGCCCTGCTGAATCGTTGGGTTGTCATCTTGTGAAGACTACCTCAGTTACTATGCTAGTCTGCATTACACTGCTGGGTGAGTCACAAAGCATCCTTGACGTATCCTATTGATTATGAATTCAGGTTTATAAAACCACTAAAAAGAGCATCTATTATGTAAAACTGACCCTTTTTCACAGTCTCATGGGAGTCTTGGGTGGTCACAGAATCCCTGAATAGGCAAGACTTTACTCACCCTTAGAATCAGGATCAACCTTTTGGCTGCTAGTTCTTAGGTGCTAGTGCAGTTTTAGAGCTCCATCAGCTGTGGATTCAATGCTGGGTGGATAGGGCCCTAAATACATATTTCCAAGACAGTGAGAAGCGCAACTAAGAATTAAAGGTTTTATAACACAGTAGTTTTCTACAATACAGGAGATATTAATTGGTCGACATAACCATAAAAGCCTTCCTTGCAGGATGTGTATGTGTTCATAACAGAAATCAGTAACATTGTATGAATAAGCAAATGATATACAATCACAAGCACTGCAATTAACCATCTGTTCATATTTTCTAATGTTGTGTTGGTGCTGAACCATTTAAAATGGCGGTTTAACAGATGGCTTCTTATTCATAGACACGTTTTATGTTATTCCAAACATGTAAAGCATATTTAAAATTAAATCTGAATGTTCAATTATTCTAAGAATGTCTTTAAAAAGTACAGGTGATTGTCCCTGATTAGGTGTACTGCTTTGCACATTAAAGTACATATTTAATAATACTGCATTAGGTTCCTGCATTATTTAACATACATTTTATGATTATATCATTTTTTCACTTTCCTTTTTAAGTGAGTTCATTTTGCCCTTTGCTTAGCTGAATTCTAATGAGATAATAGTTTAACATGTTGGTAATTGTTTTCTTTTCTCTTTTATCAAAACAAAAAAGATGCATTGTATCTGTTCACAGAAACATAGGAATTGTCAAAATGAAACAGACCAATGATCGATCCAGTCCATTATTTTGTCTGACAGTGGCAAATGCTTGTGCATCAGGGAAATATTTTGTTAAAAAGCAGGATTTGGTAACTAAGTGTGCCATAATATACCATATCCACTCCTCAAGGACCTCTCCTTGACCATCACCTTTACACTTTATTCCTAGGCAACTTCATCCAGTCATTACAGTGACTGTGCTGATGATTCACAGAACTACTTATCCACCCCTAATATTTTCCTCTATTAAAAAACGCCCTCTGAGTATCTTTTTGACATGTCTTTCTGGATGTCCCACCTACAATTCATACTCAATATGTCAAAAAATGGAATAAATCTTTTCTCCCAAACCCCTGGTGCAACCATATGAAAAAGGTTGAGTTGGGCTGGGAGAGAGGGAGGGAGAGGAATGAGAATAGGCAGGATAGTAAAATGTTGGTGGAGAGATGTCATTCATTCCCCTCAGTGGTTGCACTTCCCCTACCTTCTCCATTAACTGCCGACCACTCCACTTTTCTCACTGTCCCACAGCTTCATCACCTTTCAGTTTGTTTTTATCATTCTTTATTATTTGTATGATGGTAGTGCCTAGAGACCTCAACCAAGATCAAGGGCCCACTGTACAGACACAGTAAGACACAATCCCCACAATAACAGTTTACAGTCCTAATAGAAGAGACAGATAAAGGAAGTATTTCCATTTAACAGATAGGGAACTGAGGCACAGAGAGATTAAATGACTTACTTAAGGTCTGCAGCAGAGATAAGAATTAACAAAAATCTCCGGAGTCCCAGGCTGCTGCCTTAAACACAAGAACATGCTTCCCCTTTTTAATTCTTCTTCCTTCCACCCTGCCACATTGATGCTGTTACTAAAATCTATCATGACAGCTCCAAAATCTGTCCCTTCTTCTCTGCTTTTATTTTTCTCCTTTCTGCTTTTTCTCTTTTATTTTTTTGGCTCCCATACCTGTTTCCCACTCACCAGAAGGCTGCATGCTGCTTGAGGTGGAGGATGTGTCATGTAATGTTCTCCACCCCTTCTGCTCTTTTCCTTTGCTTCTCCTCCCATCACACTGAAAAACACAGATAAACTCTGAAGCATAAAGATCGATAGTCTTTGCAATTTTATTTTAATTTGTGTAACTGCAAGTTTATCCTAGACAGATAAATAAGTACTCCTTTAAAAATCTTACTAAACTATTTGTCTAAGGCTATCCTGTAGCAATGTTATGTTATACACACACACACCAACTGAACACAGTAGCGTAGCTGGGGGGGAAGCAGGGGGAGTGGCCGCTCCCCCACTGAGCAGAAGCGGCGCCTTTTTTGTGCTCCGACGCCTTTTGCTCCTACGCTACAGCCAGAGCGCAGCATTTTTTTTTTGCTCCTGGCACTTTTTTTTCGCTCCACTCGGCCTGTGGTCTAAACCTGGCTACGACACTGACTGAACATACAATTCCTTTTATCCATTTCAGATTTTTTGCCTTTGATTGAGGAGTACCCTTTTTGTACTTGCATTATGGGAAAGGTAAAATAGGACACCCAATTAGCCTTCTTTACACATGATTCTATATACCTCAGTCATATTTATTTCTTCCTCTTCTGATATTAAGAAAACAATTGTCCGATTTCTACTTTGAGGTTTTTATCTTTCAAGCTAGTTCTTTCTAAAAATTGAATTATCTACTGAATGTTTTTTGGGTACAAAAGAGAGAGAGAGAAAGAAAATCAGAACTTTATACAAAGGGATACTGATACATTATTGTTCCATTATATTGACTACAATAGCCTTGCAGTATCTATTTTCCCTTTTCACTTCTCTTGTTTCACCACTTGTTTCTAATTGTTTTTAGCTTATTTTCTCTCTCCTTCAATATTTGACTCTTTTTTGTTTTGATAGTTCTTATTCTTTCATTTGTACTATGGTTTCTTCTTTCTTGAGCATGTCAGATTATACCTTCATTTCTATTTGGTCTCTTTTGTTCAGCCTCCAATAACAATAACTTTTTTTATAACACCATCTTGAATGATCCCAGTGTATGATACAGATTGCTGCATATACATGGATCAGTCACGAGTACTGAAATGCAGCCCCTCATGGGGTTAAGTATGAATGCCATTCTGTGTCAATAACTCAACATGACAATTTTCTGGAGGACAAGTAAACAGAAGTTTGGAAATTGAAGTTACAGGGGAAATTTTAGGTAGCCAGAAAGTAGTTATCCATTGCCTTGATTATTTTTGGCTCTTTGGCCTCTGTTTTTCTCTCTTCTCTGTGTTTTGCTCACTCTTTGGTTTTGGTCTCTTTCTCCCTCAGTCTTTTAAAATACAGTACATTGATTTTTTTGTCCTTGCATGTATTATTCCCCCTTCCCCTCCCCACACACGCACAGACTGATGCTCTCAACTTCCCCACTTTTGTATTGTCAGATTTCCCCTCTCTTTCTGTATCTTTTTATATAAACCATTTAATCATTTTCCAGATAAAGGAGGCATCAGTTGCAGAGGACACTTCTGCTCAGTACACAAATTCTGAAGTCTTAATTCATATTTTACTAAAAAAAATCTTGTTGAAGTCAAAAAACTAAGCACTGAGATATTTTTTGCCTGAGTAATGACTGAATTAAACCTAAGTAAAGACTACATGATTTGGCCCACAGAACCAGATTTTTAAAGGTATTGAGGCCCCTAAAGATGCAGAGATGCCTAGTGGGATTTTCAAAAATGTCTAGGAGGTAAGCTCCCTTTGAAATCGTAGTGACTAACAGCCACAGGCTGGGTTTCTTTTTTAGAAAATGCCTTGGATGATTTGAATCAGATTAAGATTTTAATACTGGAGAAATATTTTCTTTGTATTTGAGGACCACCAGTAGTGATGCATCTGCCTACTCTTTCTATGTAGCTGAGATAGCCCTGTCCACAGGTTGCCACCCCAGTGCAGCTCTTTGTGGCAAAGCATAGTGCTGCAAGCCCCCTGCCTCAGTTTACCCAACAAGTATTTCCTACCTGCTCTGGTGGTTTATGTGGCTCAGCCAGCCATAAGGCCACCACAAAAATTCAATCCCAGCCCAAACTAACAGGCAAAAACAACAACCATCAAAGAAACTCCCCCCCCCACATACTCTAGGCTACGTCTACACTACCCACCTGATTCGGCGGGTAGCTATCGGTGTTCTGGGATCGAACATCTAGACGCGATAAATCGATCCCAGAGCCGCTCCCCGTTGACACCGGAACTCCAGCTCTGCGAGCGGAGGAAGCGCTGTCGGCGGGGAAGCCTGCCTGCTGCCGTGTGGACCGGGGTAAGTATTTTTAAAAATCGATCTAAGATATTCGACTTCAGCTACGTTAGTCACGTAGCTGAAGTTGCGTATCTTAGATCGATCCCCACACCCCTAGTGTAGACCAGCCCTAAGTAGAGGAGCCTTTGCCCCAGCTGGTCTTAATTACCAGCCTTTCTGAGGTCATTCATCCATTCACCCTCTTGGTTTAGCTCTCCACCCTGTCCTGTCAGGATACTATTTGCCATATCTTGGCTTAAGACCACCAGCAAAGCTTGTGTACATCCAAATAGTCCCCTATCAAGGTCTACCTTCCCTTTAGAGAGGCTTGAACAGGCAGCAATCCTATACTGGACTCTATACTGGACTCCTACCCACCTTTTCTCCCCAAGGGAAGCAGTTCCTCTTCACTACTTCCTAACCAGCCTCCTACTGAGTGCATTCTCCTCTTTTGAGTCCCACCCTTCCTGCATAACATCCACTACAGATGGTGTGGGCAGGGCTAATTAGGCTCACAACAGTACCTTCAGATTTTGTAAACCCTATCTATCAGAGTCCCTAAGAGCAAAATTTAGGTGTTTGTCTCATCTTCTATCATTTATTTCTTATTAAATGCTGAGAAGTGAGAGTACCTATCTGGCTAGATAGTTGCCCTTTGATATCCTTTTCCCTTCCTTGTCAAGTCCTTTTGCTTCCTTTATTATGAGATGAAAAATCCATTGTTTTTACTTGTAGAATTTCTCAGATACTTTATGAGACCCGGTAAAAGTATATGAAGTTGTAAATATATGGGATTTAAAGATTTTTATTATAAAGTACTTTCTAAAAATATTTATTTTAAACCAGAATGGGTATTTGTACAAGGTATTTTTATGACTGTTAGAAGATAAAAATATTTTCAAGAATATGGTGATTTTATAAACTTGTAACAGCATGCATTTTTGGAAAATGAGCATCAGGAAAAGAATACATGGACTACTTTTTACAAACACAATCCCTGCAGTCCACTCTGATAAAAGAAATGAACCACTGGTCTAAGGGGATGGGAGTCCTCTTGCCAGCTATGCCATCTACATTCTCCAAGGATCACCACCAACACTGATCTAGAAAATCTTGCTTGGCCCATACTCTTTTTCAAAATGTACCTTTTCCCTTATACATTGATACACACTCATTCTCACTCTCTCAAACATAAGCAGCATTTTGCTGTTGATTGCATCCCATTCCTCTCATCTCAGGTCATCCCAAAAGCTGTAGCAATACTATGGTAATGCTGTATTGCATGGAATGTAACTATATATTTGTTTTTAATAAAGGGGAGTGAGGAAGAACATGCACTGTATAAACCAAAGAGAGAATGGGGGAAGGAAGAAAAAGATGAAACATGTACTCTTGATTCTTCATTTTGAAGGTGCGTGGACACACAATTTTTTCCCCATTTTCTTTCCCAGGAAGGGTGTGGGAGATACGGGGTATTAGTCTCTGAAGCAGAGCTATCAAGCAAGGCCAATTCTGTCATATACAGTAGGTAGTTCAGGTAGGTGATGCCTCTAAAAGATAGCAAAGTACTGGAAGGTAGCAGAATATGTGAAGTCTGGTCATTGATTGAGTGATTGCCTGACTCTCTCTCTCTCTCTGAGGGAGAGAGAGCATATGGTTTAGCAAGAAACCTGGTTTCAGTTTTAAATATGAATTTATGATTGACACAACTCTCGCTCGGTCTCCCGGGGAAGAGGATGGGCACTTTCCAGTCACTTCAGTGTATATGTAGAGCAGAAAAGGAAACTGCAGGCAGTAGTAAATATCAAGGCTCAAGGACATTTGTTCGTTAACAGATAAATCTGAATAGATATCGCTTACCCATGCCCTGCTCCTATTTTTTTAAAATCCCCAGTAACAGCCCAAAATGCTTCAGCATGCAAATGTTAGTGAACTGTTTTGTGGCAATAGCTGTATAATACTGTAGTCTTTATTTAAAAAGCCTAAATCCTGCAGTGGGGTGTGGCAGTCTCATGAGAGGAAATGTGAGTGTTGTGGTGGCATAGTTTAAGGTGGAAAAGATGTGTGAGAGAGACAGTTCATAGGTGTGGCAGTGTCTGGGGGTGGGGAGAAGTGTGCTGGAGGGTGATGGTGTTCAAGAGAGGGAATGTGTAGGTGTGTGCAATGGTGATTGGACTGTGTCCATGAGGTGAAGATGACTGTGTTGGAAGGGAGCAAGTGACTGTGTCTGTTGTGGGACAGTGCTGGGGGCGGGGAGACTGTTTTTCTGTCTGCTTGGGAAAGATGGATAGTGTTGGAGGGGAGCTGATTATTTATGAGGGAGAGGTAATGGTGTGCAATGGATGGGATGATTTGGGATGGCGGGGAATGATAATTTTTGAAGGGGGCAGCCATGTATGTGTGAGGAGTTTTAAGGGGAACAGGTGATTGTCCAGGGAAGGAAGGTGAGTAGGTTGGAAAGGGGAAGCAGCTGTTTGTGTATTAGGTGGGGAAGTGACAGACTGTTGCAAAAGACAAGTGACAGTGTTGGTGGGAAGGTGACTGGGGCCATAGCGGAAGATCACTGTGTGGAAGGGGACAGGTGACTGTGTGCATGGAAGGTGATAGTGTTGGAAGGGAATGTTTGAATCTGAACATTTTTCCAATGGGGGGAGGTGACAGTGTCCTTGGTGTGTGTGGTAGGGGTGTATGTGCGTAGGTGTGTGCGGAGGGGTAGGGCTGCCACCTGTCCAGGTTTTCCCAGGATCACCCCGTGACTCAGGCAGCGGTCCTGGGCAATCTGTGGGGTGCTCAGTGCCCCCCGCCAGCTGTGCAGTTGTGTGGGCTCAGGATCATGCCACATGGACCTCAGAGGTGGCTGCCCCGGGGTGTGTCTGTGTGTGTGTGTGTGGGGGGGGGGGTTGACTGTGTCCCTGCTACGCGATGGTGACAGTGCCCCGGTGGGGGAGGGGGCGCAGGGGTGACAACCCCCGGGAGTGAGGGCGGGGGCGGGGGAGGCGTCTCGGTGTCTGTGCCGCGTGGCGGTTGCAGTGACTGTCTCGCGCTCGCTGCCCCGCCCGGCTCGCGCCGTGTAACGGTCGCTCTCGCTCGCTCTCCGTTCGGAGGCGGCTGTTTGCGTCTGGAGCCGGACCGGCGCGAGCCGCCCTGACAGCGGGACCCGCCCCCTCCCCCCTGTCCCGGTCACCTTCCCGGCTGCTCTGAGGGCGCAGAGCGGGGTCCCCGCCCCCGGGTCCGGCTCGGGCCAGCGGGTGTCCCGGGCGGGAGGGCCGGGCCGGGCCGGGCCGGCGGGGGGATGAGCTGCGGCGGGGCAAGCAGCATCCCCGGCCCCGGGGAGCCGCCGAGAGACCCCGCCGCCGCCCCCCTGGCGCTGCCGGTCGCGGAGGAGAGCGCGGGGCTCCGGCGGCTGCAGCCCCAGGAGGAGCCGGCGGCCGACGACCCCCCCGCGGCGGGGCAGAGCAGCGGCTCCGGCGGGACCCCCCCGGGCCCCTCCGAGGGGCGAAGGGGCGGCTCGGAGAGAGCCCGGGGGGAGGCGGGGGCCGTGGGCGGCGACAAGCCCGAGACCGGCTCCGTGTGCGGCAGCGACAGCGGCAGCGACAGCAACCCCGGCGGCGCCGGCCCCATCTGCAAGATCTGCTTCCAGGGCGCCGAGCAGGTGAGAGCCGGCGGGACAGACAGACCCTGCCCCGCACGCCGCGGGGGCGGGGGCGGGGGGGGGGGGGGCGGACAGACGGACGGACCCAGCCCGTCCGGCCAGACAGACACCGCGCCCGCGCCGCCTGCCTCTCTCTGGCGCCCGCGGGCCGGGGCAGGCTGCCGGCCCCAGCCCGCCGCGGTCAGCACCCTGGACAGGGCTCCGAGCCGGACCCGCGCTTCGACTTTCGCCGCCAGTGGCTGGGAAACGAGCCCCGAAGCGGCCGAGTCGAGCAGGTTCCGTTTCGCGAGGCCGCCCCGGGGGTGGCTCGTAACTCAGCTCAGCGGCAGCTGCGGGCAAACGCAATCGCGGGCCTGGGCAATGGGCACAAGAGCGGGGGGCTGCGACAAGCCGCTGGGAAGAGCTTTGCCTGCCTCCGCTGCAAATCCCGCAAGGCAGGGAATGATTGGTCCGTGTGCTTAGGATGCAGCCTCTCCCCTCAACGACTTGAAGGGGAAAACCACATTCTCCAAGCTTCGTGTCGTCTATATTTTAATTAACCATTACTAGTTTCCCAATACTTTCATGAAGAAAACCTAGGGGAAGATTTCATGATTGGTCATTATCACAATATCGGAGCCGGACACTTCCACTAGCATTTTACTCTCTACCTGTCAGCTTAGTCGGCCAGCTCCCTCTCTGGGCCATTATGACATAAACGGGGGTTTGGTTTGTTATACTTTATTTTCTCTAGTAAAAAGCAAGAAAATGGAAAAAAGAAAGCTATTGTTTGTATTGTCCAGTTAAACTTTAATATAGGAGTCTACTAGCTTTGTGTTTTATTTTAGAACATAGGTGAGAGCAATTGTTAGTATGAGAGGTAGCCTGTTACATTTTTGAAGTAGCATCACAGACATGAAAGCTTCAACCAAGCAGAGAGTCATTTATGGATTTGTTATAGGATGTAATTCTGAGGGGTAAGACTTACTTAGATTTTTTTTAAAGTGTTGATTTTGTAGAGAATTTTTATGGTGAAAGTGCCTACAGTACAAATGCTACTGTAAGCATGCAGTTCACTATGAGGTCATACATTTCTTTCTTACCCATGATTAAGAATTACTGCAGAGAAAATACATCTAATCATTCATCTAGAGTTACTCAAAAGAGATAATAAGGTGACCATTGGCATGATAATTACACATGCAGTGAGTTACCTGTTGTTTGTAATGTGGTAGAATATTTAAAGTGGAGATAATGGTCTCTTTAAAAGAGCTTTAACTTTTGAGTTTTATTCTAGGCAAAAATATAAAAGTGTAGGATAGTGACTAAAACAAACTCATTGTTCCAGAACAGATACACAATATTTCATGTTAAGAAAACAAAATAAATCCCTCTGACATTTCTTTTTGTCTTGTTTCAGGGTGAATTGTTAAACCCTTGCCGATGTGATGGGTCGGTACGGTACACACATCAATTGTGCCTCTTAAAGTGGATCAGTGAAAGAGGTTCATGGACCTGTGAGCTCTGCTGTTACAGATACCATGTTATAGCAATTAAAATGAAAAAACCTTGCCAGGTAACATTTTTACATACTTACAGACCAAAAATGTTACTTAGTGTCTATATTTTGAGACTTGCAAATGTGAATTTATGGTACACAGGCAGATTTTATAAAATATTGGTTTATTCTACTTGACATTGTCTCAACAGATCACCTCTGTGAGATTGCATGCCCTGCTGTAAGGCACAGGTCCCCATTTCAAAAGTGCTTAGTCACTTGGGAAGAGTACACATCAGAGTAGGATCCAGTCATTTGGTAGGGGGAGGCTCTTCTGGCCTAAGACTACTTACAGAAGTAGTTCTTGCCTCTACCCTGACAAGAGCTGTTTGGATCCCCTGCCTGTAAGCGGAGCAGCCAGGTCCTCTAAGGACTCAGGATTCACCCTGGATCCGTCTTCTTCAACAGACATGCAGGAAGTGTTAGGGTTAAACAGTCATCCAGTAATATGCATTAGTTCTCTGGATCTGGTAAAGACTCAAAGATTGGCTCCACTTATGCCCTACCATAATGGATTAAAAAATGATAAGGCCTCCTTGGATATAAGCCAGTCTTATCCTTTGGGTCCTATTCTGGTGCTTAGCCATGTTCTGAAAGATTGAGGTGAGGAACAAAAGGTGGCTTGATGCTGCTTTTACACTTTCCCGGTCCTATAGTCAGCTGTGGGCCACTTCAACGCCTGCTACAACCCACAGCAGCATAGGAGTATATAAATGCATCAGTCCCCCAATAACTGTTCCAGAAGCTGAAGCATGCAGTACCACTTTGGCCAAGCCTTCTTTTCATGACCACACTCAGGAGCTTCAATGTAGAATAGCACAGAGCCAGCCCTCCTGAGAAAACCCTTACTTAGGCCAGCTTAATGGCCCCTTTACACTAACAGAATGGTTTAAAAGCACTATAAATCGGAGTACTGTGTGCCTGAGTCTAATCTAAGATATTTGTATAATTTGTTGGATCCCATGAGTCCAGGGTTGATCAAACCTCCTCAGATCCAAGACACTCAGGTCATTTTCTTGAACCTACGAGTCTGAGGATGATGGGCTTTCCATGGATCCAAGATGCTTAAATAGGAGTCTGAAGGTGAAAGGGCCTCCTTAGGTTCAAGGCATTCTGATCCTTTGTCCATATACTAGGTGCCTTCACAAAAGTCTTCAGGCCTATTCTTTCAGGTTCTATATAGGGAATTCTCCCAAACTTCTCCATACTTCAGATCTAAAGGGTGTTGGAGGACCTGACCTTGCCTCTCCTCAAACCCAACAGGGACATAATTTTGAGGAAGGCTTCAGAGGATAAAGGCATGGATTCTAGTAGGTATCCCTCTGGTACTACAATTTCTGGGGCACATTTGTCAGCTTGGTTGCGCAACACCTGATGCAGTTTCCCAAGCTGCGCTCCTGTTGGATATTTGACTTATCACCATCATCAACTCTATTCTTTCAGAGAACAGGAATCTGTTTCCTTTTACCAGACAGACAATATGCCACCTGGATTCACTGATTGTGTTGATAGTTTCTGAAAGGACCAACATGGGAGGAAGGCATATTCTTCTGTGACCTTTTATCGTAGAAATTATGCTATTATGGGGAAGCTATGGATTGCTACTCATTCTGGAAGGTAAAAAGTTGGAAGCTCTCTTTTCACTGTTAGGGAAGGGCAAAGGGTGTCTAAATACCTGTTAGAATTGGTGACTAGGTCCTTATATATGTCTTTCTTCTGTTGCAGGTATTCTTGGTTATGATCTGTGATCAGATTAACTGCTATGTTCAAATGCTGTGATCAGATTAATTGCTAGGTCACTGAGGTTGGGTCAGTCTTTCTGATGTCAGTGAGGCCAATATTTCCACATCAAGCATGATTCTTTATCTGATCAGTCAGTAAAAACAAATTTCAGAGGTTACCAGAGACCTAGACTGTCTTGGTTGAATTGGCGTTTTCTGTGGGTACAGCAAAGCTGTAGTTTTGCCAGAGGACCCAGAGTCAATTCCAGATTAGGCATATGTTTACAGGCATGGCAGGATCCCTTTGGAGCAATGGATCCTGGATTTATTGAATGGTGGCATGCCCTTCAGTTGGGCTCATGTCAATACCCAGTCCCCTTTCCATTTTTCTCCATGGAGCCTTTTCTTTATGCTCTTAAGTGATGAGGTCTGATCTCTTCTGTAAATATAATTGGTGTGAATGCCACTGCTTTTCTGTACCACTGGGCAGTATAGTCCCTGCTTTTAAATTCTCAGGATTGGTCAAGACCAGCAAACTTCAGGATACATACATCCATATATCTGGAAAGCAGAAGCCCGTACCTCAGTTTCAATGGGGATACTAATTTGATCACTAGAGATTATGTAATTACCTTTTGACAAACAATTGCTACAAAGGTGGATGTCTAAGTGAAAACAGTTTAAAAATTTGGAGAGCCTAACGAGAGAATTCCAGTCTTATCTCCAATTATTTTACTGGATTTTTTTTTTGGTTCTTGGTGGGGTCAGGTTTGGCCTGGGATACAATCAAAAGGTACTTGGTCTTCCCTTTGTTTGTGCAAATGAGTTCAATCTTTTTTTAATCCTTTAGAAAAAGGGGGGAGGGATAGCTCAGTGGTTTGAGTATTGGCTTACTAAACCCAGGGTTGTGAGTTCAATCCCTGAGGGGGCCATTTAGGGATCTGGGGCAAAAATTGGGGATTGGTCCTGCTTTGAGCAGGGGGTTGGACTAGATGATCTCCTAAGGTCCCTTCTAACCCTGATATTCTATGAAAATAGTATATTTTAAAAATTCTATGACACTTTATTTTCATATTATAACTTACATATTAATATGGCTAAACTCTTGGTTCTCATAGGGCTTATGAAAGCTCCAATTTGTGCCTCTTAGTGCTTGTTTCTTCTTGCATCAATCAGTGAAGTTTCCTTCACCTGTGGCTATAGTACCAACCAGAAGAGTTTCAGAACCACAAGTTTTGATAGCTGCTCCTCCTTGTGCAAATATTCACAATGATTTAGTAGTCCTAACATCACATCTCAAATTCTTGACTATGCTGGTCTTGGACTTTCACTAAAATCAGGCAACTTTTTTTTTTAAGATCAGGATTTTACTAAGCCTCATAATCCATTTAAGTTTGGTTCCACACTTTTGCTGTTAAGAGCGGCTCCTGGGAAACCCTAAACTGTATCCGCACAAACCATGGCAGATGCGGATACTTGTTGCAGAAATGGAAAATTAAAGACTCTCCAGTGTGTGACTGTGGTCACCAAGAACAGACCATGGAAAATATAACAACTCAATGCCCGACTCACAAATATGAAGGAGGCATCACAGCAATACTCTGCTACTTCAGATGCAATTATCTGGCTTAACCATCTAAATGTAAAATTATAGTTGTTGCTCTTACATTTACATAAGCCATATGAAAAAGAAGACTGGTGATTTTCTTGACAGGAAAAAGCCCTTTAAAGTTATCTGTGGCTTTTGGTGAAAGGCTAAGACCCAATTCATTTCAGTCCAGGGACGATTCAAGTGTATCAAATTCCATATTTCAGACAGGCTAAACACTCCTTGAAGTTCCTGTACAACCAGGAGCCAATGGCCTCTTACCAAAGAGGTAGCATATTCTCCAGCGTCGTCTTAGTCATGTGCTGATTACATCTTTGCAGATTTCAACAACCTGAAATTTGATTAATACCTTTACAAAATGTTATTTTCAATATTGAGTCCAGTTCAGATGAGATACTTCATTTGGGAGAGGTGTATTTCAGTCATACTTCAATTAGCACTATTCCTCAACCCACCTCCTGAGAAGTGTCACTGTTATCTAATCTCTTCAGATGAGATCTGGGTAGATAGTGTCATGAAAGAGGAAGATGGCTTATTTACCCACATAACTTTTGTTCTCAAATGTATTGCTTCTGCAGAGCCACATCAATCCTCCCTTTCCCTTCCTACTTCAGAGATTTACTGGATCTGTAAACAGAAATAGAGAGGAAAAATTAGGAGTTGTGTTTTTTGTGACCCTTAGTTCCAGAATGTTGGAACAGCCAGCAATGTGAACATTTCTACTAGCATCCAACTGCTTTGTATGGTTTCTGTTGCTGCATGGCATGTAATCTCAAAGTGGGCCTCTATGGAGGCAGTAGATTCAGGGAACAATGTTTATGTTGGTAACCTCTTTTTCAGTATATTTTGCATGGTGCACATCTAACCACATGCCAGCTAATACCACCAAGGGGCTCACTCCTGAAAATATGCAACATGTTGACAGGATTAGGCACAAAAGCATAATTACAAACTGAGAAAATTCATATTTACTTTTAAGATTAGGCAACTGGTTTGCTGGCAGTGGGAGATGTAGATTACAAATTAATTGGAGAGATGCAAGTTGTGCATTTTTCCCCAGTAACCTGTCCTTTCAGTGAGCCAGATGTAAACAAGCATAACTCTAATAGTAAATGTTAAAGTCAGTGGAATTGCTCCTTCTGACAGCAGGGAAGAATTTGTTCCAATTCTGATGCTTGCTTTGTCTCTGGTCCAATGATTCTTTCATTTTTATCCAGTGATGTGGGTGTAGATAAATGCATGAGAATGACTCTGTAGCCTGGTGGCTATAGCATGCATGTGGGAGACCCAGGATCTAGTCCTCCTGCTCCAATGACTTTTAAAAAATTATCTAGAGTGGAACAGCTTCAATAGGAGATTAAGGGAGCCCCACATTAGAGGCTAGAGCACCTACCCGAGAAGCAGTGGGTATCAGTTTAAATCCCTTCTTCCCACTCAGACAGAAGGGAAACTTGAACTGGGCATCTCCCACATGTCAGGTGAGTACCCTAACCACTGGCCTAAACATTATGAGGGAGGGTCTCCTCCCTTGCATTTTGTGTAAGCTTCTCTATAGGGGCCTGATCTGATAGGTAAGCCCTGAGCATACTTACCGGAGGGCAGGGAATTCTCCAAAGGACCAGCAAAAGAAGAGATTAAATAGGTAGGAGGAGAACATGGAAAAAGGACAGAGACATGGAAACCAAAGATGGGCCAGATTTCAATAAGAATATGGTTGACAGTGTTGAAAGGGGCTGATAGGATAAGGAGGAGGAGGAGAATAGAGTACTGATTCTGAACTTTGGCTCGGAAGAAGTCAGAGACTTTGTAGAGAGCAAGGGAGTGGAGTGCAAGGGGCAGAAGCCAGATTGGGAGGCAGGTGGTGCTGCTGATGGAAACCACATATTTGGTGTTTGTTATTACTGCATCAGGCCGGGGGTGCAGTAGCATCATCCTTAGCACCCTTAGTTCTAGCACAACTGGGTCTAAAATGAAATTGGAGAAGAGGAACTCTAGACAGTGACTGTAAACAGTATGCTCAGTGATCTTAGAGATGAAAGGGAGAAGGGATGGTAGTTGAAGAGGCATTGTATCTAACCCTTGATTCTTTTTTGGCTGTTTTCTGCACTTCAGTTTTTTAGCACTCTTAAAAAATTAGATACCATAACTGTACACAGTATTCCAGTACTAGTCTTACCAATGCTGTATACAGAGGTAAAAATCACCGCCCCAGTCCTCCTCACATCTAAGGGGCATATTAGCCCTTTTTGCCACAGAATCACAACGGGAGCTTATCTTCAGTTGCTTGTCCACTGTGACCCCTAAATCCTTTTCAGAGTCACTGCTTTCCAGTATACAGTCACACATTCTGTGATTATGGCCTGCATTCCTTGTTCCTAGATGTATAACTTTGTATTTGGCTGAATGGGCTGAGTTTATCAAGCAATTCAGATAGCACTAAGTTTTTCCCTTCAGTGGACTGATATGAATCCTGTTAGTGATCTTTCCACAGATTCATATACAGTAACCTTGCCATGACTGACTTCCTTTAGAAAGTCAAGTTCATTGTCTTCTCATTGTTTTGCCAGGAATGTGACCTACCCGAGCAGCAACGATCTGTTCATTTAGTCAGTTTCCAGTTTAGCTTTTCAAGTCATTTTTAAAAGAAAGTTACCCAGAACACAACAGTTCTTTCAGTCATCTCCATGCCTTCCTCTCATTCCATACATGCCATCTTTCAGAGAATATTATCAAGGGCAGATCAGTCACAACCAAAGTCAATATTACTGCTGCAGCTCGCAACAAAGGAAATTTTCATTGTTTCAATAATATTTCACTTATATTGATGCCTTTTATCCTATGATTTCAGAGCAAACCAATAATCCTCCAAACACCTCTGAGGAACAAGCAAGTATTAATATATCCATTTAACATACAGGTGAACTGGGGCACAGAAAAGTTAAGAAATTACTCAAAATCAAATGAGCTAATAGTTTGGAATATTACACTGAGGTAAAAGTTCTTCTTCTTTGAGTGGTTGCTCATATCTATTCCAGTTAGGTGTGTGCGCGCGCGCGTGCACAGACGTCAGAAACCTTTACCCTAGCAGCTACCCGTCGGGCCGGCTGGGGAGCCCCCTGGAGTGGCGCCGAAACGGCGCTCTATATAGTACCCTGCCGGCCCGACCCCCCTCCAGTTCCTTCTTACCGCCCGTGACGGTCGTTGGAACAGTGGTCTCTTGTTCGCAAGTGCTCCACTACTCCCTAGCTATCCGTGTTTTCATTGTATTTAGTGTAAATAGTTTTCATTGTTATAGTAATTAGTGTAGTTATAGTTGTAGTACTTAGTAGTAGTAGTTTTTTCTACTGTTAGCAGGCTCCTCCCGAGCCCTCCGGGCATAGGGCATGCCTTCTCAGGGGTTCAAGTCGTGTGGATCCTGTAACAGGCCCATGCCCACCGGGGACCCCCATGACTCCTGTCTTCGGTGTCTGGGTGAGTCCCACACAGCGGACAAATGCAAGCTGTGTAAGTCCTTCAAGCCCCGCACCAGGAAGGAGAGAGAAATCCGCCTCAAACAGTTGCTCATGGAGGCGGCACTCTGCCCCTCTCAAGGTGTGGGCTCCAGCGCCTCGGTGCGCAGCGCGCCTCCAGCGGCGTCGACTGTGGCACCGCGGAAGGACTCCCGCCCGCCTCGGGGCCGGGCACCGTCGGGAACCCGGGGCCGTCCTCGGCACCGCTCCCTTTCTCCTTCGGGACGCAAGGCACTTACCAAGCCTCCAGACACCGTTGCGGCACCACCCTGCCCCCCTGTGCCGGAACATAGGAGCGTCAGCCCGCGCCCGCAGACACCCGCATGCCCTGATGTCGTGATTGCGCCCTCGACGCCGGACACTTTCGAGGCTGCGAGGGGCTTGATCGAGATGACGGCGTCTCCCGTGCCGGCACCAATCCAGGCATGGCCCCCGGTCATCTCCAGAGGCAAGCCGACGCTCCTCGGACCGTCAGCTCAGCTGCAGCCTCCTACACGCTGCTCTGAGTCCCGGCGCCGTTCGGAGTCCCGGCACCGTATGGTGTATCGGTCCGACTCACGACGCCGGTCTGACTCGCGGCGCGGGTCTCGCAGCCCGGAACCTCGGAGCCGCTCACGCTCGAGGTCTTCCTCGTCTGCCAGATCATGGTCCCGCTCAGTGTCCAGGATAAGCGCGACGCCTTCCCGACACCGCTCTCCACCTCGGGCTAGATCCTCGGCGGAGACACCACGCCGGAGCCAATCCAGACGTCAAGAGTCGCCGCACCGTAGGGGTTCACCGCATCAAGAAACATCTCGACGCCGAGCTTCACCACAACGTGAGCTCCCATCCCGGCATTGAGACTTGCCGCGCCGGTCAGAATCCCCATGGCACTGGGACTCTTCACGGCGCCAGGACTCCCCGTGTCGCCAGCCCGAATGACGCCGATCCGTCTCTCCACGGCACCGGGACTCCCCGCGTCGCCACGTGTCCCCACGACACCGCGAGTTTTCACCGAGGTACTGGGACCCGCCGCGCCAAGACGTGACACCACGCCGCCCAGCGTCTCCACGGCACCGAGTCTCGCTGCGCCCCCACGGCACCGGGACACTCCGCGCCGAGACGCGTCCCCATGGCACCGGGTCACTCCGCGCTGAGACACGTCCCCACGGCACCGGGTCACTCCGCGCCGAGACGCGTCCCCACGGCACCGGGACACTCCGCGCCGAGACGCGTCCCCACGGCACCGGGACACTCCGCGCCGAGACGCGTCCCCACGACGCCGAACTCCACCACGGTGCCGCGAATCTCCACGGTACCGCGACGAGAGGGTGCAGTACCGCTCACGGTCCCGATCAAGGTCGCGTGATTCACACTCCTCACGCTTTAGACCTTCGAGGGACCACCCAATATCACGCACCGCCCCACCTTGGCCATCTCGCGACCCATCGTCGGCCAATTCGGCCAGGCCCTCGAAGACGCCTGAGGCAACCCCAGTGGCTCCAGTGCGAGACCTGCCGGCTGCCTGGCAACCCCAGTGGCTGTTCTGGACACCCTGGGCATACCACGAGGCCCAAGGTGCACCTCTGCCTCCCTATCCGGTGGTGCGTACCCACCCTCCAGTGGCGACCATCACCCGTCCACCTGTGGAGGAGGCTGCATCCGGCGACCCAACCCCGGTGCAAAGGGCGGCGCCTTCCCCGCCCCAGCAGGATCCTTCCACCCTTGAGCGGGACGACCTACCTGAACCTCCCCTCCCTCTCACAACCTCTTCCTCCTCACCCGATGAAGCCGTGGCGGGAACATCATCATCCGCGCCTCCGCCTATGGATTTTAAGGTCCTGCAAGAGCTACTCTGGAGGGTGGCTCTTAGCATGAACCTGTCCATAGAGGAGGTGGTGGAGGAGATGGACGACCCTATGGTGGACGAAATTCTGAAGCCAGAGGGTCCCTCCAGAGTTGCTTTGCCGATTAATAAAACCATCCGTGGCAATGCTACGGCACTCTGGCAAACCCCTTCCTCTATCCCCCCAACACCTAGAGGGGTAGAGAGAAAATACTTTGTTCCAAACAAGGGGTTTGAGTATCTCTTCACCCACCCTGCGCCTTGTTCCCTCGTAGTGGACGCTGTTAACGCAAAGGAGAGGCACGGGCAACAGGGTCCAGCTCCTAAATCCAAAGACTCCAAGCGCCTGGACCTCTTTGGTAGGAAGGTATATTCCACGGCGGGACTTTCCCTAAGGATCGCCAACCAACTAGTGATCCTTAGCAGGTATGCCCACAATGCCTGGTCAACAGTAATGAAGTTTGAGGACCAACTTACACCGGAGTCCAAAACGGAACTCAAGGCCATGGCTGATGAGGGCAAGTTGGTGGCCCGTACCTCCCTACAGGGCGCCCTGGACTCGGCTGATGCGGCAGCCCGTACGCTGGCAACGGGCATTTCCATGCGAAGGAGCGCGTGGCTTCAGTCATCAGGTCTGCCAGCGGAGGTCCAGAACACTATCCAGGACCTCCCCTTTGATGGCAAGGGACTGTTTGCCGATCTGACTGACTCCCGGTTGCATAACCTCAAGGACACAAGAAACACCATTAAGTCCTTGGGGATGCACACCGTGGCTACGCTCAGGAAGCCATTCACACCCCAACCATTCCAACAGCGCTCCTTCCCCTCTCAACCACGACAGGACTTCTCCCGACGGAGAACCAGTTTTACTCGCCGCAAGCCTACCCGCCCTCCCCAGGGACAAAACAGAGGCCAACAAAAACCATCGCAGGGCGCTCAGCGTCCATTTTGATGGGACCTTCGAGGACGGCCTACCTTTTCCGCACAGTCCAACCTCTCTACCCTTTTTGGATCGTCTGTCCCGATTCTACCATGCCTGGTCCCGTATTACATCAGACCGGTGGGTCCTACGGATGGTAGAGGCGGGATATTCTATCCACTTCCACTCTACCCCTCCTTCCCACCCCTCCTCTCCATCCCTCTTCAGGGACCCTTCTCACGAGCAACTCCTCGATCGAGAGGTACAAGCGCTCCTCGAACTAGGAGCTGTGGAGGAGGTGCCTCACGAATTCAGGGGAAAGGGTTTCTACTCCCACTACTTCCTTGTCCCCAAGGCCAAGGGGGGTCTACGACCCATTCTGGACCTGAGGAACCTCAACAAATACATCGTCAACCTGAAGTTCCGTATGGTCTCCCTGGCCACCATCATCCCCTCTCTGGACCCCGGGGACTGGTATGCCGCCCTCGATATGAAAGATGCATATTTCCATATCTCCATCACACCGGCTCACAGACGCTTCCTCTGGTTCATCGTCTGCAAGACACACTACCAGTTCACAGTGCTCCCTTTCGGCCTGTGTACGGCTCCCCGTGTCTTCACGAAATGCATGGCAGTAGTAGCCGCGTTTCTCCGCCGCCACCACGTTCACGTGTTCCCGTACCTCGACAACTGGCTAGTGCGAGGCCGGTCCCGTCAACAGGTGCAAGCACACGTGCAGATGGTCATGGACACCTTCTCTTACCTTGGTATCATCGTAAACACCAGCAAGTCAGTGCTGGAACCGACTCAGTCCATCCAGTTCATCGGAGCAGTCCTCGATGCAACCAGAGCTCGGGCGTTCCTCCCAGAGGCTCGTCGCCTCATCATCGTGGACTTGATCACTTCACTCCGCCGGTTTCCAACCACGACCGCAAGGCAATGTCTTCAGTTGCTGGGCCACATGGCGTCCTGCAAGTACGTGGTCCAGCATGCCCGCTTACGACTTCGCCCACTGCAGGCGTGGCTGGCTTCTGTCTACCGACCCAACCAAGACAGCTTGGACATGGTCGTCACAGTTCCAGCTCACACGTTGGACTCCCTGTTGTGGTGGTTGGACCCACTGACATTACACGAAGGAGTCCCTTTTCAACCTCTCCTCCCCTCGCTAACTCTAGTGACAGATGCGTCAGTGCTGGGTTGGGGTGCACATCTCAGACAGCTAACAACGCAGGGCATGTGGCAACAGCACGAGCTCGATCTCCACATCAACATCAAAGAGCTCAGGGCAATTCGTCTGGCGTGCCAAGCTTTCCTGCCTCACCTACAGGACCGCTGCGTGGAGGTTCTTACGGACAATACAACAGCCATGTTCTACCTGAACAAGCAGGGCGGGGCTCGGTCATCACCGCTGTGCCGCGAAGCCCTTCTCCTGTGGGACCTCTGCTTGGCCCACTCCGTCTCTCTCCAGGCGTCTTACCTGCCTGGAGTCCAGAATGTCCTGGCAGACCAGCTGAGCAGACGCTTCCTGGTCCACGAATGGTCCATACGCCCGGACGTGATCCATTTAATGTTCTGCACCTGGGGCTTTCCCCAGCTCGACCTGTTCGCCTCTCGAACCAACCGGAAGTGCCCGAGCTTCTGCTCCTTCAGAGGACACAGCTCGGGCTCCCTTGCGGACGCATTCACGATCTCGTGGTCACGTCACCTGCTCTACACGTTCCCGCCTTTCCCGCTGATCCACAAAGTCATTCTCAAGATTCGCAGGGACAAGGCGGACGTCATCCTGGTAGCCCCTGCCTGGGCGCGGCAGTGCTGGTACCCGACCCTGATGGACCTGTCAATACAGCCCCCCATTCCTCTCCCAATCAGCCACGATCTCATCTCCCAAGATCACGGTCGTCTTCTCCATCCAGATATCCAATCCCTGCATTTGACAGCATGGAGAATTCATGGCTGAACCGGTCAGAGATGGCTTGCTCGGATCCAGTTAGACGAGTACTCCTTGAGAGCCACAAGCCCTCTACAAGACTCACATACGAGGCAAAGTGGAAGAGGTTCTCTGTTTGGTGCGCCCAACAGCGGTTATCTCCACACCTTGCCCCCGTGCTGTCTATTCTGGATTACGTGTTACATCTCAAGGACAGCCACCTTGCACTTGGATCCCTGAAGGTCCATCTTGCTGCCATCTTGGCTTTCCATCCAGGAACAGAGGGCCGCTCAATATTCACGCACCCCATGGTCCGTCGTTTCCTCAAGGGCTTGGAAAAGGTTCACCCCTCAATGAGGTCACCTGTTCCTGCATGGGACCTCAATCTCGTCCTCTCTCGACTTACAGGCCCTCCATTCGAGCCAATGGCCTCCTGCTCCCTCCTCTATCTATCGTGGAAGGTCGCTTTTCTCGTGGCTATCACTTCAGCCAGAAGGGTATCCGAGTTGAAGGCTCTCCTGTGTGACCCCCCGTATACCATCTTTCATAAGGACAAGGTCCAGCTTCGACCTCATCCGTCCTTCCTTTCAAAGGTGGTCTCGCCCTTCCACATGTCACAGGACATTTTCCTACCTGTCTTCTTTCCTAAGCCGCATGCCAACTCTAAAGAGCAACGGCTACATTCGTTGGATGTCAGGAGAGCACTCGCCTTCTACATAGAACGCACAAGGCCGTTCCGTAAGACATCCCAACTGTTCGTCGCTCTCGCGGAACATATGAAAGGCGCTCCAGTCTCTTCGCAGCGCATATCATCATGGATTACAGCCTGCATCCGTGCCTGCTACGACCTGGCGAGGGTGCCTACGCCAGCGGTCACAGCCCACTCAACGAGAGCACAAGCTTCCTCGGCGGCTTTCCTGGCCAACATCCCCCTTCAGGAGATCTGCAGGGCCGCAACCTGGGCATCGGTGCACACCTTTACATCGCACTACGCCATCACTCATCATTCCCGTGATGATGCTGCCTTTGGTAGGGCTATCCTTCAAGCTGCTTTACCGTAACTCCGAACCCGCCTCCAAGGTAAGGCTTGGGATTCACCTAACTGGAATAGATATGAGCAACCACTCGAAGAAGAAGAAAAGGTTACTCACCTTTGTAACCGGTGTTCTTCGAGATGTGTTGCTCATATCTATTCCATTCCCCCGCACCTTCCCCACTGTTGGAGTAGCCGGCAAGAAGGAACTGGAGGGGGGTCGGGCCGGCAGGGTACTATATAGAGCGCCGTTTCGGCGCCACTCCAGGGGGCTCCCCAGCCGGCCCGACGGGTAGCTGCTAGGGTAAAAGTTTCCGACGTCCGTGCACGCGCGCGCGCGCACACCTAACTGGAATAGATATGAGCAACACATCTCGAAGAACACCGGTTACAAAGGTGAGTAACCTTTTCTTCTTTCAAATATATGTATGCAGCTACACTGACTTTAAAGTGTTACATATACATATACCGCTATAGCTCTGGGGGCAGAATTTGGTCCTAGTAGTTTAATAGGGAACTCTTACCAAAATGGTAAAAAAAAGAGCAGGATTTAGGTACAATATCAACTTGCTACAAATGAGACTTGGGAAGAGGCATTTAGTTTCATGTGCTTTTATGCTTTCAGAATGCTAAAATGTTAAGAGTTAGATGGTACCTGTCCCTGTTCAGGTGTGCTAAGTGAGTAGAGGGCACAAGGTTTTCCTCTCCTTATGTCCTTCTTCCAAGGGTAGATACAATCATAATCCTTGTGCTCAGGGTGGGGAGCCATGGGAGTCTTAATGCCTTCAGCAGCACTAGATTCCAAAAGTGGACAGGAAGCACCTCTTCCACACAGACCAGCAAAACTGAGCATTCACTACCCTTTTCAAGGCAGCCACAGTCCCTCTGAAATCAGGTGGTAGCATGCCTCACTACCAGCTCCAATATGGCCTGCAACTGAAGAATCACAATTTGCCCCTAAGTTATTAACCTCTTCCCAAAATATAGTCCTTATCACGGATCTGCTTGGAATCCTAAAATATTTGTTATAAAGAATTTAGATCAGATTTTAAAGATGATAGACTATTTTGCTTCAAAGTTCATTTATGGATTGTTTTAATAGCAAAGAGATGAAACAGAAGCCACCTTAAATGAGTATACCCAGCTGACAAAGTAACCCAAGTGACTCATCCAGTCTTGAGAATATTGATATCCAGCTGGCATGTAAAATCCTGTTCAGACTTTTAGTAATATAGTGTAATTATAAAGGTTGTTTTTCTAGACTTGTCAAACTGATTTGCAGCAGTTTCAGTTGTTAGTTTCCTCTGTCCATTATGATCATATAATTCATTTTCCAATTCATCTTCTTTATCATACCATAGTTGTGCATAAGGGTTCTATCCAATTCACACAGAAAGTAGTGGAAAGGCTCCCATTGACTTCAATGGGAGCTGGATCATGTGCACATGACTGACATTTATATAATGTTATAGGTGTGCATGGCTCTTTACTTGTTACAAGGATTTAGGTCTCTGGCCAAGAGAGCACTTAAGCACACATTTAGTTCTGTTGATATATTTGGCATATATGACCTCATCCTCAAAAGTGACTTACTGGTGTTCTACAGTATCCATGTACAAATATAATTTACAAATAGAAAATACTAAAGTAATGAATTAATCTTCATTGTGCTGCAAGCAGCAATAAGTGCAGTGAAAGGGGCATTTAGATATGTGCCAGCATTGTCAATACATATGCAGATGAGTTGATGCTACTGACTCTTTAAGGGCTTGGAGCTACATCTTTGGTGGAGAAGTAAAAGATTTGTGAGGTTCCTGTGTGGAGCTTGTATTCAAAATGGCAGTAGACCCGATAGGTATCTACATCCAACATTTTGGTGCCACGAGCATTCACAGAACCTCTGCTTAGCACTGCTTAACCCTATAGGTCCTAAATTCCCTAGGTACCCAAGTTTCCACTGAAAGTCCCCATGGCACCTAAATTTCTGCTGGTGGACATGTACACAGCTGCCTCACTCCTGACACTGCCAAGCAGCTTGACACCTCACAGCTAAACACTGACAGGATTCACAAAGAAGGGTCTTCTCCACCTGTGGGGCCTGATCCAGTAGATATGCTGAGGTGCTGCTTTAGAGCACATCCACTGGCCCAAGCCCTACATAGAACATTGGTGGTGGTGCTGCCATTTCCTCTTATACTCAATAGTCTGCTGATTGTTCCAACTGGATAAGTGTGCTAAACTGATAAATTTAATAGTAATAAGTCACTAGGACTTATCCTTCAGAACTCCTCCTCTGACACCTCAGTCTAGGACAGTTCCTCCGGTTTATTTCCTAAAGAGAATGACTCAGGTGTAGGAATCTCCCTCACATCCTCTGCAGTGAAGACTGATGCAAAGAATTAATTTAGCTTCTCCACAACAGCCTTGTCTTCCTTGAGTGCTCCTTTAGCACCTCGATTGTCCAGTGGCCCCACTGACTGGCAGGCATCTTGCTTCTGATGTACATAAACTAACAGCAAAAAAAGGGTTGTCTTTAGCTAGTTGCTCTTCAGATTCTTTGATACACTAAGACATCTGGATTCCTCTAGGGGAAAGCAGCTCACAAAGCCCATGCATGGTAAGATGAAGTGAGAGAACTAGAAACAAGTTTTTATTAGCTGAACCTCCATCAGTTGGAACAACCTTTTGGAGAATGTCTGGCTTATGCAGAGTCTGACCATTTCCAGACCACCCTGCAAAAACATCACCTATGATGAAATAGGGAAGAAGGGGGGGGGGAGACCTTTATACACATAGGCCATTATTGTCCACTAATCCCACTATATTCAGTTGTAGAGGAGAGCAGCAGCCCCAGGGAGATATTTGTAATCCCAGATTCTGGGCTGCCCAGCCCTGGCAGAAACTAGAGCAGCCGGGAGTATGGTGCTGCTCAGTCATACGTCCCTCCTCCTAAGTCAGGTACAAGGGGTAAGTCACAGTTGGCACACCTTTTAAGCTTTTCTCTGAGATTTCAACTACCACAACAGAAGACCTTAACAGCTATCTTTGGCAATTTTAAAGCCATGGTGCAAAGTGGCTATAACAGACTGGAGAATGCCGCCCATATATTTCTAGGAGAACCTCCTTTACCAACGTATGGGAGAAGAACAGAAGATTCATGAAGTCAACTAATAACCTTGCTACACAGTTCTAATTTGCCTGGAAATCACTTGGATAGCATAGAAAATAGTAACATTGATAAACAGAAAAAACAATGAGCAGTCTTTGTGGCACCTTAGAGACTAACAAATTTCTTTGGGCACAAGATTTCGTGGGCTAAAACCCACTTCATCAGATGCATGGAGTGGAAAATACAGAGGCAGGTATAAATACACAGCACATGAAAAGATGGGAGTTGCCTTACCAAGTGGGGGGGGGTCAATGCTAACGAGCCAGTTCAATTAAGGTGGAAACAGGTAGACAGGCTTTGATTTATTTGCCATGTGACCTTGGATAAATTGCTTAACCTCTGCATCTCACTTTCCTCATCTGTAAAATGGGAACTGTGACACTTGTCAACATTTACAAAGTGCTTTGAGATCTATAGATGAAAAATGCTAAATAAGTACAAAGTAGCATAGATGGTGCTAGTATTGATATGTATAAATAAGGCTGCCTAACACTTTCCGTTGTAAGATCCTGTATTCAGTTGCTTATAATTTTGTGAAATGTTAATCATATGGGCTAAAGTTTCCCATGCTGAGTCAGCAATAATGGTTGAGCCATTTCCAACCATTTCACTGATGAGCTCTAGCATCTGTATCCTTTGAAGCAAAGACTTGAAGTTTGACAGGGGCTTCATTCTGGTTTCAGGGATGCCTCTTGTTATTCCTATGAAAGTCTATTCAGGTTTTGTCAAGTTATATGCCTCTGCAAAATAGACCACAGTTCACATATGCTCCATAGAAGTTTGTTAGAGGCTATCAGCTTTATTTGCTGAAGGGTATACCTTCAATAACCCTATTCCATCCCAACACAGCTCCTACCTACTGACTGGATTGTGCATGTGGCATCCTCCATGGAGCAACTGAGCATGCTCCATCCTGGTGATGCAAAGGCTGAGCATGGCTTTTTCTGCAACTACTCCTCCCAGCTGGCCAGGGCCCTGTGACATGAACTGACAGCAGCAAGACTGTTTCTCCTGCACTCATTTCTTTCTTGCTAGTGCCCAGGCAGATTGAACTGTGGTGCTACAGAAGGACATCTAGAGCATTCAACCCAATAATACTAAGTGAGCATTATCTCTACATTTAAAGGAAATAAACCACCAACTGGAACCTAATAATCTAGATTTCCTAATTTGAAATGTGAGATTCTATTATTCCAGGAAATAGAACACTTAATCTTCTGAGTGGGAAGAGAGTCTCTTTACTAGATGATTTTTATTTTAGTATAGTAGTAGTCACTAACTGGATAAAACCACATTAGTGCCAGGCTAACTGCTTGCAGAAAACATTTCATGTTAGCACTGGCTCCAGTTGTGAGGTGACAATTTTCATGTGTCTCTATTGTCAATAGAGAACATATAATATTTCATTTTTTTCTGCTGAATATTATAAAATAAATGGCTGTCAGTGATTATACCAAAGCAGCAAAAGTTGAAGATTCTACTCTTAGCTTTGCTATTATCTTTGTGGCCACTTCTATTGTTTTTTAGCCCTAGATAGATGAATATTAGTTAGCTATCTAGCAATTTGAAATCAGATTCCCTATGATAAAATTAAAAGTGTGAGGGGAGCAGAATTTTGTCATACGATTGTAGTCTTCTACAGCTACATATATGCTGAGGTAAATGTGAGGTATTCATTTTCAAATTAAGGACATTAAACATACTTCACAATACCAAAATAAAACTCAACATCTGACATTTGTTGTGGTTCATATCTGATGTCCTTGTAGATATCAAAGATCACAGTAAAGTTCCTTGTAGGCACCACACAGCTTCTGAAGACTTGTAGTGCAGACTTGGCTTATGGGGTAGCAGAAATTTTCAAAGACTGCTTCATGAATCAATGCATTTCAGAACAAAAAAAAAAGGCTGATTCTTCATTCTATGTTTGGTGCATGAATGTGAGGGAGCAAACATAACTGACACCTTTGGACCTCCCTGGCTGTTCTGGTCTGGCTTCAGCACTGCTCTAAATTATGCTCAACTGCAGTGGACCTCGGGCCATTCCAGAGCTCAGAATAACCAGCCCCTTTTGCAGCTTTATGCTGCATTGGCTATTATACCAAAGGTATTCACCAAGGGCTGGTTCCGATATCTTAAGTTTGTTTATTCTACCATAACAGTATAAAAAGGCTGTAGCAGAACAGAAATAGCCCCAGAACCTCCAAAATTACATCAGTGTTCTAACTTGAAGGTAAGGAACAAAGAAGGACATAATTTGTCACTACAGGGCTGATAAGGTAGACATAAGCAAATCTAGCAGTGCTCTGCATGATAAATCTGTGGGACACAAAAGATAGAGTGCCCATTATTAACTATAAGCACCCCGCGTTTTCATGTTTAATCAAAATGTACAGGCATCAAAGCCAGAGTCTGCATTGACATAACTGTGCTTGCTTCTAGACAAAGATATCCTAAAATTTAAAATACAGAAGAAACATGTTTAAAAATACATATGCTTGCCAACATGTAATGTATTTGGTCATTAAGTTAGCAACATGTATATTGTACATTATCTACAGAGGAAATCATGCACATGAAACTTTGTTTCTGTTGCTATGCATCTGACAAAGTGGGTTCTCTGAATGTTTAGTAATATTTTCCATTAAAAGTAAAAGAAAAGAAATTAAATATTAAAAGAAATCCAAAACATCTGTTGAGCTCACAAAAATGTTGGGTTCCTTTTTGCTTGCATAAGAATCTTACATGTATACAAGCAGGTTGTAAATTCTATTTTGCATAATGAATACCATGGTTAACATTTATTTGTTGGAACAATCTGGAACTGGCAATCAGAGCCGGGAAAAAACCTTTATGTCTTCCAGTTGGTATCTGTTCAGCTTAGTCATAGTATTTAGAGCTGAACAGCAAATTGGCTTTATAAAAACTTTCCTCAGCTGTAGCAATACATGGTCAATCCCCACATAGCCAGGCTAAGAGGGAGATTTAACACATTGTTAAAAAATAATTTGCTTCTTCTCCTTAGATCCAGTAACATGTCCAGTTGCCAGCACCTACTCTGACGTGACACAGCAACATCTATTATGCTATAAGTTATCACAAAATCTCCCCTGAGCATAGAGCTGCCTGTGGGTTAAAGGGGAGTCAGGTAGGTACTGCTTTTGTAGTACATTGTGTGGTTTTGCAGATTTTAGGTATTCTAAATAATTGAAATAAAAGATTCTTTAACATTTTGCAAAACTGCACAATATATTCAAAGAGACGCTTGTTTAACCTACATAACATGGCTCTATGTCTGGTGGGGTTCTATAGTAGCTCTGATTTCTCCAGCATAGGAACAAAGGAATTGTCATGCTGAATCAGACAAGTGGCTAACAGCTGGTATTTCAGAGGAAGATTCAAGAACCTTGCAGAAGGCACTTAAAAAATGTGTGACCCAGTAATTCCATTTCTAACCCCCCAGTAGGTAGAGGTTGGTTTATGTCCTGAAGCAAAAAAGAGTTTCTATATATGCCAATTTTTTAAAAACATCCTTACAATCATAATTTTAGATATTCTTGTAATCCTTCTAAAACAATGCTTTTTTGAATCCTGCTAAACTCTTGGCCTCAGTGATATTTTGTAACACTGAATTCCACAGGCTAGTTGTGTATCACATGAAAAAGTATTTCCCTTTTCAGTTTTAAATGTGTTCCATTCAATTTCATTGAATATCTTTTTATACTTGTAGCAGGAGAATGGGCAAATATCAGTGCCTAATCTACCATCACCATATCCTTATTTTTTATCATAACTTCTCATTCATTTCCTCTATTGCAAGTAATCCCAATCTTTTCACTCTCTCCTCATATGAGAGTTTTTCCATGCCTCTAACATAATTGAGATTACCTATCCCCGAACCCCTTTGCAATAGGGTGACCCAAACTGAAACTATTCCACATAAGTACATATCATTGATTTAGATATTGATAGTGTAGTGTTTTCAGTATTACTCTTTATTCATTTCCTTATATGTCTTAACACTTTGCTTTTTTGATCATTGCTGCTGCCACACATTTAATAAAGTGATATTTAAAAATGACTTGGGGCTGCTTGCAATGGTGTCCACCTCTTTTAAGTGGTTACAGTTAATTAATAGGTTTCAGTGTAGTAGCCGTGTTAGTCTGTGTCAGCAAAACGAAAATAAGAAAGAAAAACTTGTTTTTCTTTCTTATTCTTTTTTTTTTTCCTTTCGTATTTTCGTTTTACAGTTAATTAAGAATCTAGTCAGGTGTATGAGTAGGTTAAGTTATTCCCTCCTGTGTGCATTATTTTTCATTTGTCAACATTGGGTTTCATCTTCCATTCATCTAGCTTGCTTAGATCCCTCCAAGTTTCCTTAGTCTTCTCCAGTCTTAAGGAATCTAAATAATTGTGTCACTTGAAAATTCTACCACCTTATTGCTCACCTCCAAATAATACATAAGTTGAACACCACTTAGCTTTGTATGGAACCTTGTGGCTCCCCATTATTAGCTTTTGCCAGGATGAAAATTGACTATTTATTCCTATTCTTTGTTTGCTATTTTAGTCAATTTCTGATCCATGACAGTACTTTTTCCTCTCACTTCCAAAAGAGAGTAGTAGTCTCGTGTGAAGTACTTTTCAAAGGCTTTTTAAAAGTTCAAATAAATGTCAATTGCTTCTCTTTTGTCCACTATTTTATTGACAGATTTAAAGAATGGTAAGAGTGTCAGATATGGTAAGATGTCCCTTCAGAGCAGAAGGCAGTGAGATGATGATCAAGCTCACTTTACACTGATTTTACATCAAAGTAACTGCACTCATAGGCGCCAACTCTGTGGGTGTTCTGGGGCTGGAGCATCCACGGGGAAAAATTGGTAGGTGCTCTGCACCCACTGGCAGCCAAGCTCCCCGCCCCCACTTTACCTCCACCTCCTCCCCTAAGTGCGCTGCGTCCCCACTTCTCCTCCCAGCGCTTGCTTCTGCAAAACAGCTGTTTTGTGGCGAAACAAGCTCTGGGAGGGAGGGGGAGGAGCAGGAACGCAGTGCGCTCAGGAAAAGAGGCAGGGCTGGGGATTTGGGGAAGGGGTTGGAATAGGGGCAGGGAGGGGGTGGAGACTTTGGGGAAGGGGTTGGAATGGGGCGGGGCAGGAGGGGGCAGGGTAGGCGTGGAGTCGGGGCAGGGCCAGGGGCAGAGGGGAGTCGAACACTCACCGGCACCAGCAGAAGTCGGCGCCTATGACTGCACTGACTTCAGAAATACCATTCCTGATTTACAGAGTGATAACTTAGAAGAATCAGGCCCACTACATTTCTCGGGGCTTCAAGTTGCAAGTCCTGTGGAAAGAGTGAGAGATTTACAACATAGTTTTGGTGTTTTGCTTCTGTTCATCTGTCTATTGCCTAACGTTCAGTACCTGTTGCTACAGTTGAGAAACTTTTGTAAAAACAATTTCCCTGCATTCCTGTTTAAAAAACACCTGCAAAAGGATGGATAGGCCCATCAATGGCTATTAGCCAAGATGGTCAGAGATGTAACCCCATGTTCAGAGCAATCCTAAACCTTTGATTGCCAGAAGCTGGCAGGGGAAGACAGGGATGGATCGTTCCAACTGCCCTGTTCAGTATACTCCCTCTGAAGCTTGGGTATAGGCCACTGTCAGAGACTTGACACTGGGTTAGATAGACCATTGGTCTCACCCATTATGGCAGCTCTTTATATATATATATATATATATATATCAGTGATTATACCATATTTCACAAAGCTGAATATCAAGTTATTTTACCACTTAAATGTGCAATAGAGTTATTTCCATGTCAAATTAACTTATGCTTAAAGATGTATTGACTGCATCACCTTAGACATGAAAGTCTGTGAGGTATATATGTGTAATATTACTCAGATATTTGAGACACTGAATGTAAATGCACAGTACTCTTTGTTCACAACTAACACAAAGCAAATTTTGACCATGAAAAGCAAAGTTATATTGTTGTCACTAGCACTTGCAAGAGAAAAAGCCATGACTGGTCTTGGCAGGCAACATCTTTTTGGTGTACCTTAAAGTATTAATTTGGAGGCCATACTATGACTAGCCCTGCTCAGGTGCAAACAGGCGTGGGATGGGGAGGGGATAGGAAGAATATAAGAAACCTCCTCTTTTAAGCTTTATTTAGAGACCAACTACAGTTGCAGTTTTTGCACTCCTGAGTTCAAGGAATCTGGGGTTAGTGCCTCTAGCCCCCATCCCCAAAAGGGTGGGACCCTGGCCTCAAACCCTCTACATCAGCCACCTGAATAGGCCTGCTACAGAAGGGAATGCATATTGTATCACCTTAAGAAGATTAGCAGTGGTATGCTCCCCCTGTGAGCTCTATGGTGTGCTCCAGAGAACTCTGGGAGGTTTCTATTCTTGAGGTAGGATGCCTCCTGGATGTTCTTCTGTGGTGGTGTAGCTCTGCATTACCTTCAGCTTAGGGCTGTGCCTATGAGGCATAGTTGAGTGATTCACCTTTTGTCTGCACATATATTCCATTTCTGTTTGGAAAGCCAACTTTTTTCCTCCCAGTCTTTAAGTATATTGGATTCACAGGGTCCTCAGCTACTGTAAATCAGCTACATTTACTTTATTATGCTAATTTACACCATTTACAGATCTAGTCCATGTTTTTAAAATGACAAATTTAAACTATCCAGCATTAACTGAGTCATTAACTGAGCGAAGTAAAGTGATATGGTTTTCACTTAACACAATATAGTATTTTTTCTTTACACACTTGTAACAGCTCTTGTAGCCTTCCATTTCATCACCTGTTGCTTATCTCCAAAGAGAATGGTTATAGATCTCTAGACAGCTGGTTAAATACTAGATATAGGTAGGGTCCTATCCCATCTAATTTTTGGGGCTATAAGGTATACTCCAATGTTCATTATTAAGGATGCACAAAAAGACACACACCCCCCAATAACCAAACAGACTACAAATCACCAAAACCCCAGGTTTCACTGTGGAGGTGGTTTTTTGTGTGTGTTATATTGTATTCCACATATAACTTCTGTTCTCACTCAGTGAATTTGTAAGGTTCAAAAATAACTTAACATCTTGCACAAACAAGTGGACTTTTACAAGCTTCAACGTAACAGAGGAAGAAATAAATACACTAATCAGAAAGACTAATTAGTTATCCAATCAAAGAATGTGAGGCTGATATATATGTGCAACCCAGAAGATAAAGAGATGGTTTTTCAGAAAATTTATCTTCTCTTATTAGAGGTGTAGACATAGTTGAATCAACCTCATATTCTTTAATTAGATAATTAGAACATCTGAACTATAGAATTCAATTTATGAAAAGTCTGAAATTTTAAAAAAGTTCACAAGTTCTGCAATATTTCTCCTTATGGAAGAATAAAATACATATCCCCATATGCCCTCCTGCAACCAGGTGTGGCACTGCAGGTACACACTGTCTTAATTTCTCCAGTTAGTTATCAATAAATTCAGAAAGGCTTTTATGTATCAAACAGCACACCTTCACCTGCCCACGCTTCTGAAGGTCTCATTTGTTAAAAGGAAAGATCAACAGGAGCACAAGAAAGAGCTTCACCAAGGCTTCTTAGCAGGGAGACAAACTCCATCTGAGTGTCAGTCCCACGTCCAGGCTCTTTGCTCACAAGGTACTGAACCTCGATTCCTTCCCTGGAGCCAGGACCTTCCTGCCAGCTGTAGCTCTTCTCTCAGTAGCATGCAGCTCCTCGCAAGCTACACCTACTGCAGCTATCTAGAAAAGCCCGCTCTAAGATGCTTTCCTGAGGATCCTCCTCTTTCTGGGAGCACCTCTTCTTTAACTGATTCTGATAGGTCAGGTGCTCATTAGCCAACTAGATGCCAATCGGCCACCTAGGCAGTTAATTACTTACATGTGAGCTGAGATGGGCTCATTCTTTGAAGCCTATCACTCACAGACTGGGCCCTGACTCCTCTTAAAAAGGGGCCAAATATCTCATGAAAGGAAGTTATTTTGAAAAATAACCAGACTACTTAAATAGAGGAACAGTGCATCTGGGGTCAGAGTTAGAGATATGACTTGCCACTGATACACTAGTAAAACTCCCATATAATTCAAAGGGAGTTCTACATGAGGCTAAGGCCTTTGGTGGATAAGCAAAGCAAAATATCCAAGCGGATCTTCAAAAACATTAATGTAAATGTAGGGGGAAATGTGATTTGTTTTCAAAGGAAAGCATGAAGAATGTTATAGTACAATCTCCATGCAGCTTAGTGTAACAGTGTCTTTAATGAATATAAGGAACCCAATTCCTTTTACTTTGTGTAGTCTTATATACCTGGCTAAGTGGGTGTAAAATGCTATCAAATTAGAATTCTGCACTTGCACGTTGTAAGTATAGCCCTTATAGAGAAAGCAATGGAGATATTAGCCAAAGTGAAGTAGCTGCATGAGTGCAGTCTAGTAGTGTAGACTCTGCATACATGTAAATTGTGGATTGCTCTGGCACAACTTACCCAACAGCCCTCTCCCATGGTTTCTAACATGGATTGGAATACGCTTATTCAAAGATTTTGACATGGCAGATATTTTTCTGGATAAACCAAAAATGAGACTTAAAATAGTTAGCAGACAGGTTTAATAAGGTTCAGGGACTATAAATGATTTTATATATAGTTAATATATTGAGTTACATTTAAAAATGATTTCTCTTCAATAAATATTTTTCAGGGTGTCTTTCTCCACCTTCACATATGTCTATATTCAAAAAAGCATCTTTAAAATTTTTGATTTGCTGACTGTACTTTCGCTAATTAGAAAGATCATTTTAGCAAAGTGCTTTGTAAGTTAAAAAAATCTCAAGCTAAAGGGAACAATTTATATTCATGTTTCATAACTCCTTATTTAGACAAGTTACCAAATTAAGAAAATGAGATATTTGTTGCAAATAATGGCTTAAATTAGAATTACATTTTTCATTTCAATAACTAAATTAATTTGATTTTGAATGTTAAATCAGTTTATAAAATGCTTAGTGCAGGCTTTCAACATTAACTCCCATTAAAAGATTGAGACAAACAGCAACAATCACACTGACAAAACTTACTTAACATCAGCAATTCATGTGATGTTGCAATCACTTAATCTTTTAACAGCATGCAACATGTTGTGTAGTAAATAGCTACAAATAATAGCCAATTAGACAAAGCTTAAATAGTTTTTGATTCCATAAAATGAGTCTTGTTCTTACGACAAAAAGTCTTCAGTTGCTTAGCTAGTGGCTGCCTACAAGAAGGGGTTTAGTCAGATGAAATTACTATAACTATGTATTTCAGATAAGTTTCAGAAAAACTAACTTTAATGCTAGTGCTTTGTGTTTGGTTGAAATAGACTTTCTGTAGTGCATATTTATGAAATCTCATTTCTGTGAGAATGTATTCTAGTGTGTCATAACAAAGAACGCCGATGCAGAAGGGTCATCTTTGGATTAAACTAAAACAAGTTACTATACCTACTTCTAAATACTATCAGTTCACAATAACTGGCTACTAACTAAAAGCTGACATCTAAACAGAACCACTGGAAATCTTATGTCTGGATAAAAGCTTTCATTTGGAGATTTTTGGGTCCTTTCACAATTTTGGCTGAAATATTCACAAATTTTTACAATGCAGGGAAATACAAAATTTGGGCCCCACACTACAACTCACAAGACAGAACCTCTGTGTACAGAGCTTTCAAAATTAGACTCCGTATGAGAGAAGTTAGTATTCACAGCTTGTGCACTGCTGTAATGCAAAGTTTTTGATTTTGTGGGCAGGATCGTATACTGGATTGTATCCAGTTCTATACTGGAGTTTGCAGGATCTTGCAAGGACAACGAAATTCCAGCCTGGACTCAATAAGTATCTATTCATTAAAAATTATGCCCATTTTAAAATTCAAGAGGGAAATTTCTCTAAGATTGAGTATGACAAATTGGTAGAAGGCAGTTTCTTCAACTGGGCTGATGAAAAATGATAAAATGCTATTGTATTAGAGTGTAAAAATGAGTACTGTGATATTATGACCAGTTTTCTAGCCCAATTATCCATTTGTCCAATAGGGGGAGACAACATTGGCATTTAAAAAAAAATGCCATGTGGCAGGATTTTTTAGTTGCAGATAGGCATCTGTCTATCTAATAATTATATTTCTAAGGTACCTATCAGTATATCATCTAAGCACTGATTAGTGGGTCTACCACAGTTTTGAAACGGATGAACCGCATCCCCTCTTATGTACCCCCCCTTAAGCTAGCACATTAAGAATACAGTGTAGCTGCGGCAGCAAGAGTGATGGGAGGGGCTAGCTTTCCTGAGTATGTATCCACCCAAGACAATAGGCAAGTACTTGGGGCAGCTAACTCCTCCTCCCACTCGCATTACTCCAACTATACTATTTTTAACAAGCTAGGTAAATCAGAACTAGCACAGGTATGTCTCCTCAAGCTGGAAATCACATCCCCAGCTCAAAGTGTAGACATACCCAAACAGTAGCTATAGTAGACATTAAGGCTACATCCCCCATCCCATCTCTTGAACACCAGTTAGTCTGCTGATACTAAGATTTAAATAAAAATCTCAGCTAGCAACAGAGAATTTAAAAATTATGCATTCTATATTCTTCCTTTTCCAGGATAGGTTGTCCATTTGCTTACTATTTCACTAAACATGACTTTCTTACCACATAATTTCCAATGTCAAAAAGGAATTGTGCCCACAGACAAGTATCTTTTTAGATTAACTCCTAGTAAACTTAGGATAGATTGCTGTGAAGCTACAGGGCTAGATTCCCCATCTGGTATAAATCAGCAAATTATGACAATGGTAGTGAGCTGAGGATCTAGTCATAATTCAGTCTCCTGAGAGTTAGCTAATTCTCTTCAATACCCTAATTCCCACAGGCCTACTGAATGGAAGCCAATTCAGTCTTGAATTATGTCTACTTTCATGAGTTACCACACTAAACCATATATGGGGAACTTGAGCCAATTTTAATTCAAATACACCTCACCCCGGCTAGAACATGGGGTTTGGGAGCCATGCACAGTACCGCATTAACACGGGCGGGGGGTTACCATGGATCCCAATGTAAACAATGTATTTTGGGATCCATGCTCGCCCCTGCGCTAATACTGAATTCGCGCTATAGTGGCGCGCGGTCTAGCGGGGGTCTCCTGTAATATGTTGATAATACTTGAACTCAGTTCTTGTACCTTCCAGATGAGAGCTTCTACTTCTGGATTATAAAATAATTTTCATTCTCTTTCTGGCCCAGTGAATATTTCATTAGTTATACAAAGTGGAACTACTTCAGCAGGAGAGATTGAAAGAGGCCCATGCAGAATAGCCGAGCGATTAGTGCACTCACCTGGGCAACATGGGTCTAAGTCCCTGCTCCAAATGAAGCAGCGCAACTGTTGAATTCTGGGTCTCCCATATCCCAGGTGAGTGCTCTTACCACAGGGCTGATGGAGATAATGGGACTTGCTCTATCCCCAGCTGTCTTTGATGTGGTAAGCATACTAAGAGTATGGTGACCACATCAGCTCGTGCAGGTGTAATAGGCAAGGGAACATCTAGTTTGTGAATCTCAGCAGGGATTAGACATGAGCTGGAATGCTGAGCAACTCAGCGGCATCAGGACTCAGGTGGTATTGCGCATGGCCACCAGCAGAAATTCTGGCACCTATGGATCTTTACCGATGGAAACTTAGGTCCCTAAGACCTGTCCAAGGATTTGTATGTCACACCTACATTTCTTCTTTCAATAGCAAAGAGTAGATAAAGGGGAACCAGCCATCCTGGAAATGAAGGTTGCCAATTATCAAATGGTATTGGCAAAATACAATTTACTCACTTATGAAAAGCAATTGTCCCTGCCCCTTTCCCAGTTATGGCATCCTTAATCCAAATGGGAACCATTGATGTAGTCCCTCAATAATTCAGGGGGAGGATTAGAGTCCTGTAATCTTTGTCCCAAACCAACCACTTGCATTCCCTCTCCACTCCAGAGTGGAAACCTTTAATGATGATATCTTCAAAAAAATATAATAGGGAATTAATTTTCTTTTAAATTAAACATAACAAAACCCAAACCCAAAGACAAGCTTATATGACCATAAGTTTATTTAAAAAGGAACCTCAAACTTGCCAAAATTGCACTGTGAAGGTTTTGTTTATTTATCAGTTTATCACTAACCTTTTCCACATGTTTTAAACAATTTAATATTTATTCTTAATAATTATATGACTCATTAAAATTAATTTTTATTACATTTAAGAGTGTTGTTTTGATTTCTAATATTTAGCACAAAGTTATTCTGGTTCTGTCTTACTTTGGTAAATGTGACAAGAGAAGAACAGAAATGTCTGTAACTGATAGCATTACAGAGCAGAAAACTGCCAAAGGTGCTATATGGCTGTAGCTGAGAAGTATGAAATGATTTTAATATTGAATATATGACCCTAATAAAATCCAAATATAGTTCTACAGACTTTAAATACTGATAAAATGTATTGTATATGTATAGTACCTTAGTTGTAGGAAACAAACTATTCCTTCATAATATGCCACTTGTGACTGGATTTACATTAGGCCATTTTCTGCAAATCCACCCTCTTGCTATAAGGTTTATTTTAAACAATTTTTGCCTGTGAAGTTTATTACTTGGACTCCCATTCTGTATGAAGCCCACTAAGGTACACAGCCTTTTGCTGGTCTGTGACCTAAGGCTTTGATATTGTCCTTCCCACAGTGTCTTGATGCTACTGGTTATATAGATGTGAAAGACACGCTGCATTTCCCAATGTTGAATATTTTTGTCTTATGTATCCATAGCAGGATTGAAATAAATGTACATCTTCAAAAATACATTTCTAGATGGTGATATGGGCAACATCATTAAAAAAACCTTAACATAACCAGTTTCTATACTACTAGTCTGTCTTTTTTTCCTTCATAAATTGTAGTGTCAAGAATATTAGCAACGATCTATGAAGATTTGTGTGAATATTAAAATGATTTCTGGTTTCAGGAGAAAACTGGAGTTGAATGTAAGTTTTCAAAATAATATTTTATCTTACACTACTTTGTTTCTCTTCTAGTGGCAAAGCATTACAATAACACTGGTTGAGAAAGTGCAGATGATTGCTGTAATCCTAGGATCTCTGTTCTTAGTAGCAAGTTTGACTTGGCTTCTATGGTCAGCCTTCAGCCCCTATGCAGTATGGCAAAGAAAGGACATCCTTTTTCAAATCTGCTATGGAATGTATGGTTTTATGGATCTAGTGTGCATAGGTAAGCTCAAAACATTAATCAGTACAGATTGTGGTTTAAGAGTATAACTATGGGTCAAACTTTCTTAGCTCTTAGCTCTTAGCTCTTAGCAGGGGGGGAGGGATAGCTCAGTGGTTTGAGCACTGGCCTGCTAAACCCAGGGTTGTGAGTTCAATCCTTGAGGGGGCCATTTAGGGATCTGGGGCACAAATTGGGGATTGGTCCTGCTTTGAGCAGGGGGTTGGACTAGATGACCTCCTAAGGTCCCTTCCAACTCCGAGAGATTCTAATTCTCTACTTATTTATTCTTAGCTGACATATTTAGCAAACACTTGACTTTTATAAAAGTAGAGACACCGTGAGAGAAGAACCAAACAAAAACTTAAACAGACTGATCAAATCACTTTCCCTAAATGTTAAATTCCCAGAATCACAATCAATTTTGCCTACTTTGAAATTTAAACGGATAGTAAAGTGTAGGAGGGTCAATAGGTGAAATTATAACAAAGATTTGATGAAAAGGACTAATGAGAGTTCTGTTCTCTCAACTCTTCCTATGTTGCTAATCAGAATTAGTTATTTACATTAAGGATAGAATAGGTCCCTGAAGGATTTTCTTGTAGAACTACAGCACATATCTTGAACTACGCTGAACAGAGTTGTGTGAATCACTATACTAGAAATACAGTATAATGGATAGGCTGCACTGCTGCAGTGAGAAGAAGGAACTAATTCAAGAGTTCTGTTGACATCCTAAAGAGATTAAAAAACACTATATAAGTGCTAAGTATTTTAATTTATTAATTATACTATGAAAGCAGAGCTCAAGTGGTTTATGATGCCATCAGAATTCTTAAAAAGTGAAGATGCAACTTTCTGAAAGCTTTTGTGTGTGTGTGTGTGTGTGTGTGAATGCACTTCCTTTAATATATTGATCCCAAAATGTCTAAATAAAAACTTTAAAATAGTTATTAAAGCAACTATGAGCTGAATGTAAAAGAGGTTACAATAAAGTAAAAATAAACGTTTCAGAGTAGCAGCCGTGTTAGTCTGTGTCAGCAAAAAGAACAGGAGTACTTGTGGCACCTTAGAGACTAACAAATTTATTTGAGCATAAGCTTTTGTGGGCTACAGCCCACTTCATCGGCTGCATAGAATGGAACATATAGTAACAAGATATTTATACATACAGAGAAACATGAAAAGGTGGAAGTACCCATACCAACTGTAAGAGGCTAATTAATTAAGAGGAACTATTATCAGCATGGGGAAAAAACTTTTGAAGTGATAATCAAGATGGCCCATTTCGGACAGTTGACACAAAGGTGTGAGGATACTTAACTAGGGGCTCATTCACCTGCACATCAACCAATGTGATATACGCCATCATGTGCCAGCAATGCTCCTCTGCCATGTACATTGGCCAAACTGGACAGTCTCTATGCAAAAGAATAAATGGACACAAATCTAACATCAGGAATCATAACATTCAAAAACCAGTAGGAGAACACTTCAACCTCTCTAATCACTCAGTGACAGACGTAAAGGTGGCAATTTTGCAACAGAAAAGCTTCATAAACAGACTCCAATGAGAAGCTGCTGAACTTGAATTAATATGCAAACTAGACACCATTAACTTAGGTTTGAACAGAGACTGGGAGTGGCTCGGTCATTACACTAATTGAATCTTTTCCCCCTAGTTAAGTATCCTCACACCTTTGTGTCAACTGTCCGAAATGGGCCATCTTGATTATCACTTCAAAAGTTTTTTCCCCATGCTAATAGTTCCTCTTAATTAATTAGCCTCTTACAGTTGGTATGGGTACTTCCACCTTTTCATGTTTCTCTGTATGTATAAATATCTTGTTACTATATGTTCCATTCTATGCCTCTGATGAAGTGGGCTGTAGCCCACAAAAGCTTATGCTCAAATAAATTTGTTAGTCTCTAAGATGCCACAAGTACTCCTGTTCTTTTTAAAAATAAAGGGATTTTAGTCACTCTTAGAGTAAGTAAGGCATAGTAATTTGAACTAAGGTTCCCAGAATATTTATATCAATAACATGATGAAATGCTGTATAATGCTTTTCATTAAAAAAAAAATCTCAAAATCCTTTGCAAATGTTGCTGTTAACTTAATTTTATATATGGGAAAGCTCAGGGAAAGAGTGATGACTTGTGTACATAGTAAGACAATGGCAGAGTCAGAAACAGAACTTGGAATTCCTGACTCCAAGTCTTCTGCTCTACATGAGACCACATTGCTTCTTATTATACCATGTATACATTATCATACAGTTCAGTTTATAACATAGTTATTTGAAACTAATTGTGTTAATTGCATTTTTTCACTGGTTTAATTTGTTACAAAAATCAAACACTTATCAGTTCAAAATTTATTGCTTAGTATCTGTAGACAGATAAAAATACATTAGTTTATTTATTTATAGAACTAAATGTATCAACGGAACAGGATTATGGATGTACTAATGAGGAAATTCAATTCTAAGAAAGGACTGCTAAGAGTTACAAAGTAGTCACTGGAATGTCCAATGTGAATTTTCACATCTAGATATAAACAATATACAGTAATGATACTTGGAAACGTGCCAGTGGCCTTAGATATCTAAATATATGCATATAACTACAGTCTTATAATTAATACTGATAGCATTAATTAGCATCTCTAGCTACATTTTTGTAACTATAGTTTCCTTACTTGAACATTAATTTTTAATTAACGGTAACAAA
This sequence comes from Macrochelys suwanniensis, assembly GCA_033296515.1. NCBI lineage: Eukaryota > Metazoa > Chordata > Testudines > Chelydridae > Macrochelys > Macrochelys suwanniensis. The sequence goes on along the minus strand of CM065776.1, from coordinate 130,448,306 downwards.
CTTAGTATGTAGGGTTTTTTTTTAACAATTGTTACCTAATAACTTTAAATTACTAAAGTTGTGTCTGGGAATTAAGAAATAACTGATTAACTGGTTTGGTACTTGTGCAGCATTTCTGTACTTATGATCAGCTCAGACCATTCAAGTTCAATATACTTTCAAGTAATCTTCTGCAGCCTATTGTATTTTAAACATGTGCATCCAAGCACACTTATACATTTTTAAAATATCTATTAGCATCTCCAACTTTACTCTGTGTTAGAGGTGTCTGTTATTGTAACTTCTATAGGATAAAGGACTTTAATTTGAGTAATTGTTTTAACTGAAAATATTTGAATTAAATTCCTTAGAATGCAAGTGTTGTTTAGGTTTCTGAATGATCTAAAAAAGCCACTATTCAGTCTGGTGACAGATATAACTTTCCACAGCAGTTCAGTGGGCAATGTTTTTAGTACATTATAAAGTTTTTGTCTTACTTTTTAATTCTTACCCACTACCTCTAAATTATGTAAAAGAACTGACAAGTAGATGTATGCTATACTCTTTTCCTCACACACTATGACCTGTGCAGTTTTGATGCAGCCAACAGAAGTGTTATGAAGCACAAGTCTAAAAGTTAAGTGCCTCACCCCTTTATTTGTGATCATCCATTATTTTGTCATGTCTCAATGATACCCTACTCCTGCAATAAACTTCCTGTGGATGGGTCCCTGCACCCATGCAAAGCCTCACTGATTTCAGTGGGGATTTGCATAGGCACCAGGGTGCGCTCATGGATAGTTAATTTCAGGGTCAGGGCTTAAGTTGTAAACTTCATGACTAAAGACCTATTCCGGTTGTCTAAAGTCATGCACATCTATGGTTCTGCACGAACAATAAAATGTTTTCAGCCTCCTGAGAAATGTAAATATCTGTACTGCTTGAAGTGTTATTGTTTTTATAATTATGAAATGACGTTCAATAATTGGCTAGTGAGAACCGCACAGTTATATTAAAAACCTGCTCATTTAGAAACTTTAACAGATTATTTTTAGTATTTTTCCATTAAATCTTATTTCATTGCATCAATCCACACTCCTATCCAGTTAGTAATATTAAAAAAGTCTCATACATTATAATATGCCAGCCTTGTCATACATTTGTACCAAGAGAAAACTGTCAAAGCTTACAGCTCACCAGTATGCCACCCACTAAATAACTTATGTGGATTCTCTGTTCAATTCCATTTGTAGCCTAGCCAGTTTTACAGTTTTACACTTTTGTAACATTTAACAAAGAATAAAAACTTTAACAAAGACTATTCTTACTCTCTATGCATGGGACAGTGTTCTATCAACATCAGTTTAACTTACACATTTTAACATGTAGGTTAAATTTGTGTCCATTGTTCCCTTCATCCTCTTCTGATCTTCCCCAGGAATTCTGGGTCTCTCCTTACAGCATCCCCTTCCAGTCACATCCGTGTCAAATATGGCATTTCTCTATGCAGTTCTGCATCTGAGCTGGGCATGAAGTTGTTCTCACAGGAAAACTTCCAGAGCATGCAATATTTGCAGAGAAGTCTTTCACATTTGAACTAAATGGAGCTGTGGCCAGTCAAAGTTGTACACATTGATATTGCCCGAGATTAGTCCCTCCCTGTTGGGATTATGGGAGAGAGAGAGAGAGAGAGAGAGAGAGAGAGGTCTAGGAGTTTACATTAAAGGAATTTAGGATTCAAAAACTTTAAGGATTCCTTGAGGAATAGTACATTAGCTTCCTGCTCTTCCATTGCTTGGACCTGACTGCTCTCCTTCATCACATTACTTCATACTTCCACATAGTCACACTATTGGAGAAGAATGACTAAGAATGTGGTAATGGAACCTTTTTGAAGTAGTAAATTGTCAGTTAGTATATGTACAATTCCACCACTTTAACATTCTATAGACCAATGGTATAAATAAACTCCCCCTCTAACTGTACTGCAGTATCTTTCTATTCACCCGCTCTTTTTCCTTCATGTTAAATAAATCTCATGGTTTTTGAAATAGTTGTATTGTTAAAGTTAGATTTATTTATATTTCATGTTAATTGTTTGATCAATTCACACATTTTGTGGGCCCATCTAAACAATAGTTTTAAGGAGTTTTCCTTTTGTCCTGTGATGGTCCCTACTTGAGACAGGCAATTTATTCCATAGGGAAGAGCACTTAGCTAAAAGTTGTCATGCCTGCAAGGCCAACTCAAAAAGGGCCCACAAGGACTAAGACTTTGCTCCAGAACCCTGCTCCTCCAAGAGGCATGATTGTGGGAGACCTTCTGGAAGAGGTCCTTAGGCATGAGTAGCATGGCAACTAGAGCTGGACAAAATATTTCAGCTGAAATGTTTTACAGCAAAAAATGAAGATTTAATGATGCTGAAATATTTCATGTTTTTGTGTCAATTTTGCTGAATTCTTTAAGTAAAAAAAGAGTTTAAAATTCTCAAAAAAAATCAGTTCAACATTTTTAAAGGGAATGTTTTGCTTTTTGGTTTAAAAGTACTTTTAAAATTTGCCTTAATTTTATTTTTAAAAAATCAAACCAGTTAGAAATGATCGAAATGAACCATTTTGTTCAACTTGAAATGAATTGTAGACTTTTTGATTTGCCAAACATTTTGGAAAAAATTGGTTTTGGTTTGATCCAAAATGATTTTTTTGGGGGCAGGGTGTAGGGGAAGAGGTAATTGCTAGCAAACTGAAAAATCCATTAATCATACAGTTTTTGTGGTGACAAAGCCAGTTTTGGTGCTGTAGCCTGATGCCAAATCACAGATTGGAAAGGGTTGTCTTCTTGTAAAGGTGTTTGCAGGGACTTTTGAAATTTGTTCCACTGGCTCAGGATCCAGATTCTTTGTATGGAGCCAAGGAAAGATCTTCTTACAGTGGTACTATTTCTGAAAGACATCACAATAAGAAAAGGTGCTCCTAATGTTGGATCTGGCCAGACCCAACTGCAATCAGTTTGCTTAAATCTTAGAGATCATGAGGATACGATTTTCTTGGATCCTGACAGGTCAGATCCATCTGGCCAAAGCTCCAGGAAGTCAATCTCTCCTAGAAAGTATCCTGCAAAGAAGGTGAAGGCACCGGTGAGGATCCCTTGGTCCCCTTCACCTGAGTCCCTGGGATCAGTAGTTGTGCTAGATATAGAGTCAGACTCAGTGTTAGGGGAGGAAATGGTGGGAAACTCTTCAGAGGTTGCCCCTTCTATCTCATCTACTGTTGCCAGATCTGTTTTATTGCAAGTCTTGTGGTATTTAGTGTTTTATTTAAACCAACAGCTCCCTGAGACAAGTGAGTATATGAGAATATCTGCTTTCATTTAAAAAAGTTTTTAGCCCTTATGGTTTCAGAGAAAAGTTTGTAAATGTCATGTGAGAGCACCCTAATGGTTTAAAAACAAGAAGGCAAATAAAGAGACCCAACAGAGTTGCAGGCCCGTAATAATTTAAATGACAGTAGCACCTAAAAGCCTAATCAAGGATCATGGCCCCATTATGTTCATACAGTGCCAAGGATGTATTAAAGAGAGGGTCCTTGCCATAAAGAGCTATGTCCTACAGATCTTATACTGTACAACATAAAGATATGATTGTATTTAGAAATCATTTCAAATTTCTGGTAAGAATTGTGTTGGACTTCGATCTCAGTCAGTTTATATCTCTATTTGTCTTCACCTCACCAGAATGTCTAGAGCTTTGGAAGGAAAATATATACACCCCATATATACAGAGAGCTACTACTTAGACAGGACTAAGCAATTTAGAAAGTCGAAGAGATCATTTGTGGTCTTTGTAGAAAGTTAAACCATCTCAGGTCAAAAACTAAGTGGATATGACTATACCACCAGTCATTATGAATGAGCTGCAGTTCAGGATTCACTCAACTTAGGAGGATGGCAGCTTCGATATCATATATCCACAGTGTGCCCTTACCCTGAAGTCTTTATGGCTGCTAAAGGAAGTCACAAATCACTCTTTCCTAAAATGGCATCAAGGGCAAAAACTCGCTTTGAGAGGGCAGTGGTTCAAGTGATTGTTGAGCTAGCAGGACTTCTCCGCTGTCCTCAGGGAATCAGTACTAACTAGTCTCCTACAGTGAGGTCCTGGGGAGGTAGTGTCAGAAGGAGAAACCACAACTCTTTGTTCGCAAACATATTCACTCCATAGAGCAACATGGACCTTTTCTTCTGCTTTGGATCCCAAGTACAATAGGGCTTCTGGAGGTAAAGGGGAATTGAAGTTAGAGGGGACCAGATGTTTGTGTCCTCTATTTATGAATGTTGGGATCAAGGGAATAGTGTGAGCTCCCAAAAGACAGCCACTATTCTCAAATATTTTTGTAGCTCACTGACTAAAACACAACTCCTACAGTTAGACTCTATGAAAACAATACATTCAGAAATCAATTATTGTTAATACCTTCTCTCTCCCTCCCTGGTATCCTACACCCTAAGTGCATGTTTTTCACTAAGAAGATGACAGAAAAAGGCTCTGAATCTTCAGTGCCAGGATTTTCCACTTGTCCTTTTCCCTCACACTTTTGATGCTGGGCTTGACACCATCTATTCAATCATACTTCTAATGATTGGCTACGCAGTAACAGCTCTACGATTTTACTACTGGGAAACAAGGCGGACCAGAATGCAAGTCAGCTTTTTCTTTATTAAATCCAGTTAATTGCATACTTCCTAATGATTCAGGCAAGCAATAAGCATTGAGGTCTGGCTAGGGTGACCAGATGTCCCGATTTTATAGGGACAGTCCCGATTTTTGGGTCTTTTTCGTATCTAGGCTCCTATTACTCTCCACCCCCTGTCCCTATTTTTCACATTTGCTGTCTGGTCACCCTAGGTCTAGCTATCTTACAAAGCAATCAATTGCATTTTCTATCCATCTGTTTACGTCCTGGATCATCTCTTGATGAAAAAGCATCCATCCATGAACTAATCCATCCATGGTGGTCTTCAGTCATTGTATCGTACAGATAATTTTTCATGTGGACAAGAGTGGAAAAAGAATATTTCCTAGAAGCTATAATCACAGAGTAGCAAATAATGTTAGAAACATTTTAATATTGATGAAAAATAGAGTTACATTAAGCAAGTATTTCAGTAAAGAAATAGGGTATCTTTTCCTTGCCAGTAATTCCTTCACTGATGATAATCAGAATCCTGATCATTATCAGGTAAATATGGCAATAAGTGGCTAACTTCCTGTTCATTATAGTTCAATTTCCTAAATACATAGGCAGCAGGTTTATAAAACATGAAGCAATTTTATTGCAAGCTCAAAATATATCATTTAGCTACATGAAAAAAACAACCATAGTTGAGAGGAGCAGTGAACATCTAATATTCTGCTGGCTTTGTTGATATTGACAATATGGGGCATTAACCATTTTAGGACATCACATCCCATTTGTTTTTTTTCCTTACAGAATGTTTGAAAAAGAAAAAACTCATGGTGATACACTACAAGTTTCCCTTTTCAAAACCAACCAAATTTTCAATTGAAATATAAAGCAAGCAACCTTAAAAAAATCCATCTCTCAAAACAAAAATACCTTAATTTTCTCTATAAAGATTTGTCAGTGCTTATTACAAATTGCTAAAGTTTTCTATTTTTTTGTTTTAATTGAAGAAGAAAAGGAAAAAATAAGGTTTCTCTATGAGAATTATTTCTTTTCAGTCACTGGTGTTACTCATTGGAGATGACTTGGCTGAAGCCTCCAGATCTATTTTATTTTGAGTGTTTAATCTTTGATGAACTACTATTCTGATAGGCCTTGATCCTGCAAACAGAGTCCAGCCAATGAAACTACTCCCAGCAATAAGCATTATTAGTAAAGGCCCGATATTGTAAACACTTAAACACATGCTTAGCTTTGAACATATGAATAATTTCACTGAAGTCAATGGAACAAGTCATATACTGACAATTAAGCATATATGTATATATTTGCTGGATGGGAGCCTAAGAGTAAGTCATTCTATACAGGAAATCAAATGAGCCATGTTTCCAATGAGGGATACTTAAAAAGATTCTCTGGATCTCTGCAAATCTCAAGAATGGATCCCTGTTCTCTGGCCTTCTGAGATTTGAACAGAAAGAATAAAGTCCACCACTCCAAACCCTGCTTGTGAAGTAACAGTTAATGTTGACATCTCAGTTATTTTCCTGAGACAATTTTCAGAGTTAATCCACATTGGAGTATTAGGGGGAATTCATACTTATTACAACTGTTGTTTCAGGCTGTGTCAGGCTATAGATACACAGAGAAGAACTAAGAATGTGGAGGACGCTCTTAAATCTGTTTGAGTGCCTTATACCAGTTTAGATAAGCCACTCAAACTAATTTAAGAATATCCATAGAAGGAGGTTGCACCAATTTGTATGAGGACGAAGTCTCTAGTAAAAATCCCTAATATAGAAGCACTTAAGTTAAACTTAAATCAGTGTAAGCAAGGGTTAACTCAGTTTCAGTTGGTAATTTACTAATGCAATGGAATGATTGATTTTTATATCAATTTAGTTAAATCAATGCACTTTTCTAGTATACACAAGACCTCAGATAACATTGGTTATGTTCAGTTCACATACAGAAGGTTTCCTTAATAACCATAAAGGCTAGAAACTTTCATTTAAAAATTTAGATTCTCATTACACTGACTATAAGGAGGAGGGGGTGAAACTATTATGTAGACTCTGAGTGGACCTAAAGTTTACCTCAAATAGTTTAGATAAATTATTGGTTGATTGTATAGGTCCTCTGTATCTTTTATGGACAGTTATTTGTATAATTAGAGTTAAGATACTCACAGGGATCCTCATCTTAATTTGATAGGCACCTGCCAGTTGTAATGTGATAAATGTGGTTAACTTTACATCTTTCTTCATTCCCTCTTAAAATGGAGTCCAAGATTATTGGGTAGTAACTAATCATTCTTTCCTTAAATTTCAGGACTAATTGTACATGAAGGTGCATCAGTTTACAGAGTGTTTAAGCGCTGGAGGGCTGTTAATCTTCACTGGGATGTATTAAATTATGATAAAGCTACAGACATAGAAGAGAGCAATCGAGGAGCATCTTCACCGGGTAGGACATTGTGGTTACCACTAACTGCATTTAGAAACAGAAATTTAATTCACCCAACCCAGTTAACCTCTCCAAGATTTCAGTGTGGCTATGTATTGCTGCATCTATTCAATCGAATGAGACCTCATGACGATTCATCGGAAGATAACAGTTCTGGAGAGGTTGTGATGAGAGTGACCTCAGTGTAAAGATAATGCTCACTGTGCTACACAAATAAGGATAATGTGTCCTGGACTTTACAGTACTCCGGAATGTAGTTGCAATGAATGGTGATACCATAGCACTTCTAAAAATATTTACAACTTTTAAAACATTTAATGCTTTTTATATGATCAGTTGAATTGCAAATACATTTTTCTGAAAAAGTTGTTGCTTCCTTTTTTATAGTCTGGTATATTACATAGTTTGGTCAATTTGTACTTGAAATTTATAAAAATATAATTTAACTCTCATTGCCTTCAATAATGAGGAAACCAATCTTTTAAGCCAAAAATATCTGTAATAGCATTAAGTGTATTTTTTCAATCTATATAGTTTTTCAAATGCGTAAGTTGAAGAAAATAATGACTGATATATCTGTGACTAACTCTAGGTATATTTAAGTGCGTCATTTAATATATTAACTATGTAGAGGTTCAGTCACATTTCAGAAAGATGATATATAGGGGCTTGTAGAAGATGGACTCACTGTTCACACGCCCACTTTGTCTCTGGGCATAGCGTAGCAGGCTCGCCTCATCTAGTGCCCTCTGCCACAGCCGGTCCAGCCCTGGAGCAGTATGTTTCTTCATGGGGTAAGAAAGCAAGTCCAACAGCCTCATGCTGAGTTTGTGGTCCAAATCCAGACATACTAGTCCTTTGACCCCTGGCCTCCAGGGTCCTGGCACTATTTTTGGAGGGCCTGTAGGGGAATCCAGGCTCTCCCTCTCCTTTGGGTTCTAGCCCAGGAACCCTATAGTGAGCATGAAAGGTCTGTTTATTCAGACCTTCCCATCCCCTGTTTTCCCCCAGGCTTCTTCCTACCTCAACCTATCAGCAGGCCTTTTCTACAGCCCCTTCCTGGGCCCACTGTGTACCTGTATTCCTCTCAGGCACTGCAATGTCTCAAACATCACTGTTTCTTCAGGGTTGTGGCTCACAGGAGTCTTCTCTGGAGTTCTCCAAAAAACCTGAAACCAAAAGTATAAACTTAAACGACTTCCACCTTTCCTTGGCTTGAACTTTAGTCCTTCACCTGTGAGCCTCAATACTCTACTCCTCAGCTGAACACCAAACACTCCCTGTGTCTGCCTCCCTGGAGTCATAGCTTCTGTGGTGGGTCTTAAAATGGAGCTAACTCTATTCCTATGGTTTTTGCCAGTTCTCCTATCTCTTAACTTCTATCAGACCAACCTCAGAGAGAAGGAACTCCCAAACTCCTGTCTTTTGGGTCTCCTTAATACAACTGGGAAAAGGTACTAACATATCTGCAATTGCACCGTGGGTTTTTTGGGAGTAAACCATATGTCCTATGAAGCATCATTAGCACTCAAAGGGAAGCTAATAGATCGGCCTGTTGAAATGCTGTGAATGAATGTGATGCTTTCATCCTGGGAGCACTCACATACTGTGATGATGGGCAACTTATAAACATCTGCAGCTTGTAATTCCTCTTCTTTTTACATATGTAAAAGTCACCAAACAATTTTAATGTCATTTGTAATCATTAACTGAACAAGTCATCTAGTCTATTTCCCCCTCCCCCTTGCTGAAGCCTAGACCATCCCTGACAGATATTTGTCTAACCCAGGGGTAGGCAACCTATGGCACGCGTGCCAAAGGTGGCATGTGAGCTGATTTTCAGTGGCACTCACACTGCCCGGGTCCTGGCCACCGGTCTGGGGGGCTCTGTATTTTAATTTAATTTTAAATGAAGCTTCTTAATCATTTTAAAAACCTTATTTACTTTACATACAATAATAGTTTAGTTATAAAAATAAAAATAGTTAAAAAAAATATATGGAGATATGCCTATCTCATAGAACTGGAAGGTCATTGAGTCTAGTCCCCTGCCTTCACTAGCAGGACCAAGTACTGTTCCCTGATAGAGTTTTGCCCCAGATTCCTAAATGGCCCCCTCAAGGATTGAACTCACAACCCTGGGTTTAGCAGGCGAATGCGCAAACCACTGAGCTATCCCTCTCCCCCTTTATATAATAAAGATTTATAGAAAGAGACCTTCTAAAAATGTTAAAATGTATTACTGGCATGCAAAACTTTAAATTAGAGTGAATAAATGAAGACTCGGCACACCACTTCTGAAAGGTTGCCGACCCCTGGTCTAACCTGTTCTTAAAAACCTCCAAAGACAGGGATTCCACAATCTCAACATACTCAAAATAGTGTCCCACACCATTTAGTTTTCTCAATTTTGTACATGCCAGTTGAGAGGTATCTAAAGGAAAAATCTGAATTAAAAATGTGTAATGTCTCCTAAAGCACATTTTCAATGGTTCTCTCACAATTTACTAAAAAGTAAACAAAAAAATATAAAGAAATATTTCTTGGTGAGATTAAACTTTATTCAGTCATATTTGAGTCAAGAGTCAACAAGTTAAGAAAGACGAGCAGGTAACACACTATCCCTTTAGATTTAAAAAAAATTCTATTATGCATAGAACTCAATATATTAAATGTTCTTTTAAGAATTGACTGACATTGCAAAGTTATGGATTTTCTACAAAAAGAGCATAAGAGTCCGTATAGGGAGATGGTTCTTTGGTGCCCCTGCACAAGCTAAGAAAGGGGACTGAAAAACCCTAGAATAGAAATTAAATGGGAGAGAGAGAAGATTCTATTGAACATGATATAGTCACTGAAATTTGTATATACTTTTTAAGTAAAACAAGTTTGTTATGAAGTCACATTTAAAAGGCCAACTTTTGTACTGTGAACTGTATTATGGCTGTTTTCACTGCATCACTGAATAAGATATATCCATCATACAAAGTTTAGAGTTTGAGTCATCAGGTTTTACACCAATATAATTTATTTGAAACCAATGGAGTTATAGCTGCATAACATTGGAGAAACCAGTGGTAAATCAGGCCCAGTATAATCACAGCTCTGCATTGCACACATGCAGAGTTTTATTAAAGCATCTAGTGGCATATCCCTAGCAAACCCATTCTGTGCTCTATGGATATATAAAGAACAAATCTCCATTGCCTCATGCTTTATGTAATAATTTTCACCTGTGCCTAGTGGACCCAAGATACAGCCACTGATTTCATTAGAATTACATTGGCATAAAACTGGAGTGCCATAGTGGTGGAATAAACCCAGTAAGTACAAAATTGGTGTTCAAAGGATGTTGTAGCATTTGATAGGTGTAAGTGACTACACCTGTACAAGGCAATGGAGAATCAAACCCATGGTCTCCAACCAATATAATGGAAACCTTGTATGCTTCAGGATATACAATATATTCTGCATTCTCCTTCCATCTCATTTGAACATCCTCTAGTGATGAAAGGCAAGTTTGGTTTTTAGTATGGGCAAAATGGCCTAGATAAAATAAAACTGAAACTTATACCAACCCTTTCAGAGGGTCAAACAAAATCTTTGCAGCCTTAAAAACCAATATTCCATGAGGAAAGCTGTTCTTCTTGTATTTTTGGCCTATATATAGGTATATATAGGTGATCTTGTGAAAGAGCCTATACTCATGAGATTTGCAGACCCAAGAAGTTTAATTCTTCAAGAGATGTCCCTGTGGGTGCTCCACTTCAGGTCAAGGTGCATCTCAATGCCTTCGATTGGAGATTTCTACAGCAGTACTCCTATGGGCTGCACACGTGCTGTGCCTGCCTCTCCAGCTGTCAGTGTTTGAATAGCGCGTGCACAGCCTGGGCTCCCTAGTTCCTTCTCTAGAGTCCCTGGCTAGAGACGGAGTTCAGCAGTGCTCTTTGAGATTAGCTAGTTAGTTTGTTTCTCAGTTTAGTTAGATAGTTTTTAGTCATTAGAGTTACTATTTATATAAGGTACATTAACTGTTACATTTATTTATAAAAAACAAACAAACAAACAAAAACCTCTGCAGTTACAGACATGCCTGGCTCCCCAGGCTTCAAGAGATGCCCCTCCTGTAAGGATGCCATCCCCATCTCGGATGGGCATTCACAGTGTGTACGCTGTTTGGGGGAGTCTCATGTACTCCCAAAATGCGTCCACTGTACCAAATTGAAAGCGCGGACCCACAAGGACATGCTGCTCCTGGAAAACTCTCTCAGACCTGCATCTGACCCTGGCCAGCAAACCTCTGTGACACCCTCCAGAGGCAAAGCAACAACAAAAAAACGGCTAGCTTCCTCCCCACTCAGGAGCCGCTCCTTGGGGGAAAAGTTAAAACTGATAATTCCTGTTCCGCGGCTCAGCACCTTTCACGCGGCAGGCACCTCAGGCACCGACCATGAGTCGGCTGCCCCTCTACACGGTGCCGAGGCTCAGGGCTTTCAGTTGCCCGCCTCTTTCAGCTCTCCCTCGGCCACCTCTGTCAGTACGGTGCTGAGAGCTGCCATGGTGCCAGCAATGCAAGCAGCGGCTGCGGCACCACCCTTTGATCTTGTGGCGCCGCTTTTGCAGCCACTGCTTTTGGCACTGAGCCCCCTGAGGTCTCCAGCCTCTATTGAAGTGCCTACCTCAGGGGCACCTACTCCACGGAGCCAGCTTGCAACTCCGGGACACTCTTTGGTGCATCAGCAGATGCCCCAGCAGACTCTGCCTCCATCAGCTACACTGGCACCAACTCCTTGTCAGTCAGCTCCACTGCAGTTTCTACAGCCAGAGTAATTAAGGGTGTCCCATGCTCCTGAGTCTCCTCTTCTCGGCACCAATCTATCACTGAAACCTTTAGCACCCTACCTTCAGTACTCCCCTACCACTTCAAGGCCCTCCAATGAAGTGTGGGAGGATGATGAGGAGGAAGAGGACGAGGAAGAGGAATACGATGACCAGATGTTTTTCTCTCAATACTCTCCCCAGATTCAGTTCCTACAACTGGGAGATGCGCTACAGCACAATCTCCATATCCTCAAGGCTATCCACACTGGTATGGCAATCCCTGGATGGGACCACCTATGCCTGTGCCCAGAGGAAAACTGTCAGATCCTCCCCACTGCCGGCTTACACTGAAACCCAGATAAGACCTGAAGTGGCCATCACCCCTACAAAGGACACTGCCCCGCACACCTCCTCTACCGAGATAACAACACAAGACACCACGGTGCCCTCACCATCTCCCACTACTGATGAGCTCGCTCACTTTCAAGAGTTGTTTCAGAGAGTAGCAGAAGAGCTCAAGATTACCCTGGAGGAGGTACCTGAAACACACCACGAGCTTATTGACATTCTGCAAACTACGACCTCCTCTAAAATAGCCCTACCAATTAATGGGACCATTATGGAACCTGCTAAAACTATTTGGCAGACCCTAGCCACAATAACACCCACTAGCAAGAGACTGGACCGCAAATATTTTGTCCCATCTAAGGGTTCTGAATTTCTATTCATGCACCCCTCACCTAATTCGCTAGTGGTCAATGCGGCCAATCAGAAAAACAAATACCAACACTTCCGATCCAATCCATCGGACAAAGATAGCAGGAGACTGGACTCCTTCAGCCGCAAAGTGTATTCTTCTTCCACTTTGCAGTTTAGAGTAGCAAATTATGCGGCGCTCTTAGCAAAATATGACCACAGAAATTATGCTAAGATAATTCAATTTATTGATGATGTGTCAGAGGATAAACAACAACAATTTAAAGCAGTGGTGTCCGAGGGCCAAATGATCTCCCGCACAGCTCTTCAAGCCACACTCAATGCTGCGGACGCAGCTGCCAGATCTACGGCCACGACCGTCGTCATACGGTGGGCCTCATGGTTTGTTTCTTCCTCCTTTCCGAAGGAGATACAGAATACGGTTGAAGATCTCCCCTTTGATGGAGACAAGCTCTTCGCCTTTACGACTAATGAGGTCCTTCACTCCATGAAGGACTCACGTGCCACACTCCAATCCTTAGGCATCCAACCACCTGCCTCAAAGAAGAGACAATATAGATAACAGCCATACCAACAACCGCGTTACTATACCTTTGCGCAACATCCACCTTTAAGACAATATGATACGCAACAACAGTGACATAGGCCCAGGAACCAAAGACGTCACCCTCTGCAATCAAGGGCGACCCACCCTCCTAACCCAAATAAACAAATTTGAAGTCTTGTTCAAGGGTATAGAAAACCTCGCACCCTCTCCAGCACCATCTCCAACCAACCATTTCTTTGAACACCGTTTGCATCCGTTCCTGGCCAACTGAAAAACCATCACTATGGACAGATGGGTCCTGGAAATTACCAGATCGGGTTATGCCATCCCCTTCCTCTCCTTACCTCCCACCTACCCTCCCACCCCGTCCCTCTTCAGGGACCCCTCTCATGAACAATTGCTCTGTCAGGAGGTACAACACCTCAAACATCTTGGAGCAATAGAGGAGGTACCCCCGCAACACAGAGGGAAAGGGTTTTACTCCCACTACATCTTGACGGAAAAGAAAAATGGCGGTTGGCGCCCTATCCTCGATCTTCGACTTTTGAACAAGTTCGTCAAGAAATTCCGGATGGTTACTCTCCCAGTGTTAATCCCGATGCTGGAGCAAGGAGATTGGTTTTCAACCCTCAACTACCAAGATGCATATTTCCATGTCTCTATCCACCTCGCCCATCGACGTTTCCTCAGGTTTGCTGTGGGAGCGCAACACTACCAATACAGAGTCCTCCCATTTGGCCTCTCCACTGCACCACGTGTCTTCTCCAAGGCGCTAGCAGTTGTAATACCTCATCTCAGAAAAAAAAGGAATCCTCGTATTTCCTTACCTGGATGATTGTCTCCTCAAGTCTCCCACTCAGTTAGAAGCAAACCACGCAACTCTTGCAACCCTTCACTGCTTCCGCACCTTGGGCCTGCAAATAAACAAAAACAAATCTACCTTATAACCTACCCAACAAATCGACTTCATCAGCGCCCACCTCGATTCCACCACCGGTCTTGCATCTCTCCCCCAGGACAGATTCCACACAATGGGCAACCTTATTACCCAGATACGTGCCAGCCCACAGACTACAGTCTGAGACTCCCTACAGCTCTTAGGACATATGGCCGCTTGCACATTTATGGTTGCAAATGCTCGCCTTTACATGTGATGCCTTCAGGGTTGGCTAGCCATAGTATACAAACCAAACAAGCACAGGCTAAGCAAGTTAATAACAATACCCCAGAACGTCAAGGACTCACTTCTGTGGTGGACCTCTTCCATCAACCTCTGCACCAGGATTCCCATCTGACAAGATCCCACTTCGATTATCATCACCACAGATGCATCCCTCACAGGATGGGGAGCACACATCGGCCACCTCACTACTCAGGGTCTCTGGGCCACTTCAGAAACCAAGCTTCACATAAAATTGCTAGAGCTCTGAGCCGTATGCAATGCCTGCCTCCATTTCCTTCCCATCATCCAAAACCGCCAAATTCGAATCATCGCGTGCATGTTTTATGTCAACAGACGGGGGGAGCCCGGTCACACTCCCTCTGCACAGAGGCAGTAAAACTTTGGAACTGGTGCCTTCAACACAATATCCATCTCTCCTCCTCATACCTGCCAAGTTCTCAGAATATCACTGCAGATGAGCTCAGCCGATTGTTCCCCATACAACACGAGTGGGAACTCAAACCATTCTCTCCAACATTTTCCAGACCTGGGATTATCCTCAACTGGATCTATTTGCCACAGCAACAAAGAAAAAATGCCCAACATTCTGCTCCAGAGCAGGCCTGGGGAAACACTCACGGGGGGACGCCTTTATGCTCCCATGGACCCAAACTCTCATGTATGCGTTCCCACCAATGCCTCTATTGCACAGAGTAATTCAGAAGATATGAACAGACAGAGCCAACATCATTCTCATAGCCCCAGCGTGGCCCAGACAACCGTGGTACCCCTTCCTCCTGTGCATGTCGGTCAAGCCTCCCATTTCCCTTCCCCCACTCAGCAACCTCCTATCACAACGCTGGGGACAACCATTTCACCCTGATGTACAACTCCACCTGAGGGCCTGGCTGATCAATGGTTCTCTAATGTGGAGTTAACATGTTCGGACCAAGTGCACACTGTCTTGCTGCACAGCATAACACATAACATGCGCACTACCTACCTGCATAAATGGAAACGGTTCACATCTTGGTGCGCTGACAAACAGACCTCTCCAGCTTCTGCTTCACTCCCACTGATACTGGATTATCTGTTACACCTTAAAACATCTGGCCTCTCTACAAGCTCACTCAAGGTCCACCTCACAGCAATCACCGCTTTCCGCCATAAGATTGACAACGTTACGTTTTTGCTCATCCAATCACCAAAAGGTTCCTGAAGGGTATCCATACGTTATACCCAGATGTAAAACCACCTGCTTCACCTTGGGATTTACACCTAGTCCTCAAAGCCCTGATGGATAAACCCTTTGAACCGATGGCTACCTGCTGCCTTCTCCACCTATCCACGAAGACCGCCTTCTTCATAGCAATTACGTCTGCCAGACGAGTAGGAGAAATGGGGGCACTTATGGCGGACCCTCCATATACCACGTTCTTCCGCAATAAGGTCACACTCTGCACGCATCCAAAGGTCTTACCTAAGATATAATCTTCCTTTTACCTCAATGAACCTATACACCACCCAACATTTTTCCCAAAACCTCAGGCTAACGCCTTTGAAACAACAATGCACACTCTTGATGTGCACAGAGCATTATCCTTTTACCTGGATAGAACAAAACCATTTAAGAAAACCCCCAGACTTTTTGTCTCTCACCACTCACAGGGAAATGCCATCTCTACACAGAGACTTTCCAAATGGATTGCTGACTGCATAGGCCTTTGTTACCAACTCAGGCAAATACAACCTCCTACATCAATTAGGACACACTCTACCAAAGCCTTCTCCACCTCCATGGCCCTTCTCCGTAATGTTCCACTGTCTGACATATGCAAAGCAGCTACCTGGGCATCGAACCTTACCTTTGCTAATCACTATGCTCTCATCCACACTGCAGTGTCCGACATCAGAGCTGTCTTGTCAACAGCCTTCTTGCCTCATCCAAAGTCCCAATCATCCTAAGGGATACTGCTTTTCAGTCACCTGAAGTGGAGCACCCACAGGGACATCTCTCTCGAAGAAGAGGAGGTTACTCACCCTGTGCAGTAACTGACGTTCTTTGAGATGAGTGTCCCTGTGGGTGCTCCACTACCCGCCCTCCTCCCCTCTACTTCGGAATTCGTAACGCACTGCATTGTAGAGAAGGAGCTGAGAAGCCCGGGCTGTGCACGCACTATTCAAACACTGACAGCTTGAGAGGCAGGCACAGCGCGTGCGCAGCCCTTAGGAGTACTGCTGTAGAAATCTCCGATCGCAGGCGCTGGGACGCACCTTGACCTGAGGTGGAGCACCCACAGGGACACTCATCTTGAAGAACATCAGTTACTGCACAGAGTGAGTAACCTCCTCTTCTGCTTTCCATACAAGCTTTTCATTTTTCAGAACATACAATATTAAGAGCATGTGATCTTCTAAATTCTGTTTAAGTTCTGAGCACCTCATTATCAGAAAAAAGGAATATAAATGATTAGGATGTTGGATGGATTGACTTACAAGGAAAGATTGAAAGCTCAGGCAGCCAAGGCTAAGAGATGACAAGCTAACCATTTACAAATATTTGAAGGGTGTAAGTGTAAAAGAAGAATTGGGATTATTTAGGATAGAACAAGATGGTACAATTAGGAGTAATGAAAATTACTAGTTAAAGGAAACTTTAAGCCGAATGTCATGAAAGTCTTTGCAACAGTGAGATTTGTGATGATGAAACGTATATAATACCATTGCTATACACAGCAATTTATACACACATAAGGTAAATTCCCTTTCCTGAAGAGTTTCCGGTCAGAGTTTCCTATCTAATTAAAACAAGTAAACTAAATCATAGCACAGGGTAATAGGGCATGGGATAGAGGACCAGAATATTATTGATAAGGGAGGGGAGAGTGCATGAAGAGGTGGGTTATATGGAGGAGAGAGGTTGCTATTGTTATTCCCATTTACAGTGGAGGTACTGAGCTACACAGAGATTAATTGATTTGTCTAGGGTCACATAGGAAGCCTATGGTAGAGCTGGGAGTAGAGCCCAGATCCCCTAGATCCCAGTCCTGTGCCTTAACCACAACCATCTTTTCATGACAGCAAAACAAAACAGCAGTCAGAAGTAAATAATTTCATAATTTTGTCCTATCTGTTTTAGATGTTCCTCAGACACCTATCACTGTTATATCTAGCCAGCTCTCTAATCTCTCATTGATAAAGTAAGTTTTTGTTCATATTTATTTAAATTGATTGTTTTTTAGTATTTTTATTTTTCATATTTCACATGAACTTCATGTTCTTCCTTGCTCTGAAGTGTAAGATGTGAGAACTTTTTATTTAGCCTTAAAAAACCCCCACAATGTTAATGGACATCATAGTGGTAATATTATGCAAGGCTCCATTCAAGGTCCATTAAAGCCCTGACTGACAGTGCTCTGAAGAGAACAACATAAATGCAATAAGCCCTTAGGGAAAACTTTGAGTGGTGCTGAGTAAGTCATAATTCCTGTTTGAATTATTAGACTGCAGAAGGACTGAGAGTTCAGTGAAGATGCAGCACCACCAAATTTTTATCCAAAAGCTTCTTAGAAGTCATGATGGGCAGGTTATTACATAATTAATGGTCTATCTGCTGAATCACCTGATACTATGCACTGTTGGAAACAGGACACTGGACTAGGTGGACCAATAGTCTGATCTCTTATGACAATTTTGGTGTTCTCAAGTTATTTAGACAACCTGTTGATGGGATCTGGTGGAAGATGACAGAGTGCCCTTTGCAATGATCCATATGCTTGTACTCTTGTTCAGTCAGAAAGGAATCAGATTCTGCTAATTTAAAAGCACCAGCTTTGCTACTAGCACTACAGAAAGTACTTTGCTACTTTCACCAACAGCAGTTAGTGGTAGGAGTTTTTTCAAGAGCTCCTGACACTATAGGACAAGACCACCACAGATCACTGTATTCTGCCAAGCAATGTAAGTACATTAGAAGTGCATTTTAAAATTAAGGTATAACACTATAGTTATAATATGTGAAATGTGGATTATAGACTCAAAAGAGAGAGGTAGGAGTGAAAGTAGTCAGGAGTCCATTACAAATATCAAAGTACGGGATTTAAGAGCCTATAAAAAGTGAATTTTCACTTACACAGTCTCAGTGGCAACACATATGAAATAGTTTCCCCTTTATAAAATTCCTCCCTAAGGCCAAGAAGGCTGACATCTAACCCATACTGAGTCCTGACCTGGATTAAGCTCCTAAACAGAGTTTTTTTCAAAACTAAAGCAAGCTTTACAGACACTTGGCTCCAGCTCTTATTGGTTTTAGCCAGTCATCTCCTACCTCAATGTATTTTCTTCTTCTTTCTTTATGCCATTTTTCCTGGTGAGAGTCACAGCAGCAGCAGGAAGAGTAGGGAGGACCAGACCTCCTTTTCTTCCGCAACAAGTTCCAGCTCCTCCTGCGGGATTCCCCAGTGTTCCCAGGCCAACCGGGAGATATAATCCCTCCAGCGTGTCCTGGGTTGGCCCCAAGGCTTCCTTCCAATGGGACATGCCCAGGGGCATCCTTATCAGCTTCCCAAACCACCTCAGGTGGCTCTTCTCAATTCAGAGGAGTAGTGGCTCTACGCCAAGGCTCTCCTGAATAGCTGAGCCCCTCACCCTGTGTAGGAGAGTAGGAGAGTAAGCCCACCCCACCCTGCAGAGAAACCTTATTACTGCTGTTTGTACCCGTGATCTCATCCTTTTGGTCATTACCCAAAGTTCATGACCATAGGTGAGGATGGGAATACAATTCCCCCCAATGAACTCTCTTTTTAAAAAACTTTTCTTTTTCTGGTCAGGAAAGTATTGGGGTACCACTAACAAACCACCTAAAGCCAACTAATATGTAGGACTTTTCCAACTCTCTAGGAGAAACTGCAGTGCTTCCTTCCTAACACCAGATAATTATAAATTTCACTTAGAAGCCCCCTCTCATGGTCCATATTGGAGACCAGTGGTCTGCAGCAAGCACCGTGGCTTCTCCTGGACTTAGGAAATACACTACCAAAAGATTCCCACGGGCAACAATCCCCAAATTTCTACTCTCTAAAATAAGAGCAAATGGAAGAAAGATGAGGTCTTCTCTGTAGTGTATGTCCTGCAGTAGGATTTTTCTCCTCTTTTCCTTGGAAATTTACATATAAATCAATTTAACTTTAATACAAGTAACGTACGTTGTTAAATTAATCCTTTCACAGATCTACCTCTTGGATTTCCATATTATCTATGGTGGCTTGTTTGGATGCATACATCAAATATAGTAACATAATTCCAGCTGCCCTGGGAATAGATAGGAAGCACTTTAGCTGTGGTTTGCCAGCCTAATTATGCTCCAGACATATCCATAACAGTTCCATGGAAGTCCCGAAATTGCTTGGACTGAGCCTGTGTGGAACCATTTAATCCCTCATTATTACAGAGGAATATGTTTTTAGTTCTTCAGCAATTGCTTTATAGCATGGAACTCAGCTGCAACAGGGATCTTCCTGTGGAAAGAAAATAGTTGATTTGATGTTCCCTGCTATTTTATTAATATTTTTGCATCAGTTTAGTTCTGTCTTTTAAAGTACAATATGTCCTCATATGTTGAATCGGTATGCCATAAATCAAATAATCTTGGGCTGGTTATCAAATTAAACTTTTCCATGTATATCATCGTCTTATTTTACTTCACAAACATAGAATATGAGTAAAAAATTCATCTAACATATGTTTTAAGAAATATATTTTAATGCATTAAACTAATGCTTCATAGCATATCTTTAAGAGTGTCTCTTCACATATTATTAGTGTGTCTGACACATTCAGCTGTGCTACACCATTCTCTCAGCCTAAAAACACAAGAGACACTTTAAAGATAACTGAAGATAAAGTTTCTAATAGAAACACCATTTTAATAATTCCTTTGTAGCTGTCAGACCTATGGCTCCAGTCATTAAATTCTAATATAGATGTAAATTTTCTTTTGGAGTTGGGAAAGTTTTAAATGTCATAATGATTTCCAGAGAGAAAGTGAGTCATTCATCTCTAGCACATTTAATCTTTATTGTTTGCCTTATATCAGGCAATCTTTTCAGACAGCTTTCATAAAATATGATTGAGTTACTATTTTATAAGAAATATAGCGTAGATTCTATATAAAAAGGAAATACAATAATGTTTACATGGAAGAATTAATCTCACACTCTGGAGAGGACCAGGGCTGACAAAAGGAGGCAACTGTACCAGGGCCCCAAGCTCAAGGGGACCCAACATGTATGTAGCCTCTGTGTAAATAGAGCGAGATGGAATGGGGTGGGGCCCCTTTGAACATGATGTATCGGGCCTCAATTTTCCCTCAGTGGGCCTGGAGAAAACACTGACAAATCAGCAAAAAACAATCAACACTTGAATTCTCACATTTTTAATCAGAAAAACACTTGAGTTCTATGATAGGGTGCACTCACTTTTCCTGCAGTGAGCGCCTCCTGTTGGCTGGGTGTGAACCTGTAATCTCTTTCTGCTCACAGAGCCCCCTATCAGCTGTTGCCCTTGTCAGATGGGTTCAGGTAGTTCTTCAGTGACTGGCCCTCAGGCAGTCACACAGTCTCAAATGGATGAACCTCTGCCAGAGTAACAAAGGTCCAGCAAATGGTTGGCCCTCCACAGGTCCATCTTCAGAGGTCTTCAGCCCCATCCATAAGCCCTTTAAATTCCAGCCTGTTCTTGGGCCTCCAAATGAAGCTTGTCTCCTTCTCAGGGCTTTGGCCACCCTGCCAGTGGGGGAACCCAAAGCCCGTCCATGGCCCCTACAAATAGCAGCCACATGCTGCTTTTTTAAATAGTTGCTGCTGCTGCTGCTGCTGCATTCCCTGAGCTGCTTTCCATTCTGTTCCATCACCTTCATCCATTATCTTAGGGTTACAGTCCTTGGGTCTGTCTGTTCCCTGTTTGCACAGTCTCTCCCAGGCCTCCTTGCCTGGAGAGTACCTCTGTCTTAGCCCTTCTGGTCGCAACCAGAAAATGACCTGCTCAGTAGCTCCTTTTAACTGAGCCTGCTGTGCTGACTGGCTGCTTTCTTGCAGTCCTTCTAGACAGGCTGAAAGGACCCACCTTTACTGCTCCTTTCCTGGGGCGGGGTGTGGTAGAACCATGAGGTCCTTCAACATCCCAAATTAAATCACATGGCTATGACTTTGATTTTTCCCTAAGATTAACAGATTATAGGACAGAATGTGGATTACAGCCATGCTATGGAGTAAGTCCTCCAAGAAGTGTAGAGATGCCACATTTCCTGTACACTCTAGATGCAGTTTTTGGTTTCTGATGACACATTTCCTGCTGGGGCAGAAACAAAGCAGCCCAGTCCAGGCCAGTGACAGGTTCTAGGTACACAGAAAAATAGGAAGTTGGTTACCTCATTCGTGTATATAGTTTCTGTTCATAATAAAGTGTTTATCTGGATACCAGTCTGCTTGCTAATAAGATACTGTAATAGCCAGGCCCAGAGTTAGTGGTGGTGTGGTGCTGAATGAGAAGGGAAGCACTGGCGGACATTCTCCTAGGAAGCAGAATGTCTCTCAGAGATCCCCCACTGGCAATGGAAAGAAAGCAATCAGCACCACATTAGAGGATGTCACATGCTCCCACTATGTGGCCAGTCTCCTGTCACAGGAATAAAGGGGAGAGAGCTAAGTCTCCATCAATTTCCTGCTTAAGGAAATCACTGTTACTCAGTAGGGTTGAACCCTCATTTTCCCATGGTCTCAGCATGCACTCACTCTATCCATTTACCCTGCTTATTTACCATTTGTTCCCCTAGTTCAGAGGAAGTTTCACTAGTTCCTTGTGGGGATTGCCCTTGAAATAATATATGACATCTCAGCTCTGGCTGCAAAGTCTGTCGTTTTAGTATCTGAAAAAGGCTTTTCATCACATGCATACCCTGACTATAGACACAGATGGAAACCAGAAAGAATGGAGGTGACACCAGTGTCTGAAGCCTCTGCAATGGCAGGAAACTGGTGGTGTCAGACAGGCCAAAATGATCCTAGCTGATGACTTCTGTTCAATGTTGAAAAGCCAAGGTCTTGGCCAGTCTGATATGGAGGAAAATTCCTTCCTAACTCTAAATCTAGTGATTGGTTTAACCCTGAGCATGAGAGCAAGAGTGGCACAGCTAAGCAGCTAGGGCCACAGGATTTGCTGAACTGCATCAGACCATTGGTGCCACCTAGCCTGGTGTCCTGCTTCCAGCTGCAGATGATATCTGATGTTTCAGAGGGAGTTGAAAAAAATCCCCATAATTCATCAGGCCAGTTTTGAACTAGGGGAGAAAAGTTTTCTTCCTTGTCCCTGTGCAGATGATCAGTTGAAGCTCTGAAGCATGAGATTAGATTATTCTGATCTCAGCTACATAGAGTGTTCACATTATGGGAGCAAAACAAAGGTTCATTTACTTTCCATGCGATTAATTATGCCACCCTTACTCACCTTGAGTAGTACCTTACTCCACAAGTAGTACCATTCATTTCAATAGCAGCTGTTGTGGAGCAAGGCACCACTCAGCCTGAATAAGGGTGGCACATGTGGACCTTTATGGAACATAGCAAATGTGTACAAATACATGCCCAAGACCTGGCCCTCCCCAAATAAACAAAGGGCCAGACTCTGGAGAAGTTGCTTACCATGGTGAGCTCGCTCTTATTAGCAGTTCCACTGAAGACAGTGGTTCTATTGAGTGGGACTAAGCGGTTCACAGTCTGGTCTTAAATAAGAACTTCAATCTCTGCTTCTTTGCACTGTTAGGTGCAAGACAGACTCTGATCCTCATGGCGTCTCCTGGACTTCCTTGATAGTCATTCTTTTTCTCTCGGTCTTTCATCCTCTTTATTTCTCTCTCCACCTCTCTCTCTTTCTGTGTATGCCCCGTGGGACCTGTGGAAAGAAATGTCATTATTAGAGCTAAAATCTCTAATGTGGCACCCCACTGATACCTTCCATTTGAACTGCTGCTGACCAGCTAAATGATGCATTTCCTCTAAACTCCTTCCCTAGTACATGCTCAGCTACCATCTGAAATAATAGCAATAATTATTATGTTAAGAGAGTGCCTAGATACCCCAATCTCACTGGGGATCCCACTGTGCTAGTTGCTATAGAAATACAGAGTAAGAGACAGTCTGTGCCTTGAAGAGCTTCAAGTCTAGACAGTCAAAACAAGCATGACAAAATGATAGAGAGAAGCAGAGACAAAGTGACTTGTCGACGGAGACAGCAGGTCAGAGGCAGAGAGGAAAATACAATCCAGGTTGCCTGATTGCCATTCCAGGGCCCTTCAATGGGCTATTTTTCTCAGAAAAGACCATTTGGGCCTTTATTACATTATTTTAAAATGATTTACAAAAAAATCTTTAGCCAAGTCACTGTACAAGTATGAAAAGGGCACCAAAGGATTGTCATGAGAAGATCAGAGAAGGAAAACAGCACAAGAGATAAGTAAGAAGGAAAGAGAGATTGGAAAGTAACCTTCTTATAATGATTGCACATGTCCATTCCCCTGTAGGTGTGTGTGTGCCTCGTGCATAGTTGTCAGTACCCATCGGCGGAGCATGAGTGCCTTCTGGTGCCTCGCACCACTGGTGCCTCGCACAGGTATAAAGGGCCATGGTGCCCCCGACCCAACCTCAGTTACTTCTAACCACCAGTGACAGTTGTTGGAACTGCAATCTTAATTTCGTTGTATCTTCCCTCCCTTAGTGTATATAGCACACTCAGTGTTAATTTTAGTCTTGTATAGTAGTTCTGTAAATAGTTAGTATTGTAAATGTATACCAATAACTATCTTTTTAGTGTGTGGTTACCCGTGCCAAGTTGGAATTGGAATCGGTGCTGGAATGATGCTCCATTTTTTTTCTGGCTTCAAGGCTTGTAGTTCATATAACAGCTCTATGCTAGTGAATAGCCCTTGTCCCAGCTGCATTAAGTGTCTGGGAGAGATGCAGGTGAGTGACCAATATCACATGTGTAGGCAGTTCAAACCACATTCGAAAAAGGACAGGGCCACCTCACCAAATGGGTACTGAGCAGATGATAGTCTGTTAGGAATGCTCCTCCAGTTCTTACAGCGTCATCAGCCAGATGTGTCACCGATACCTAAGAAGAGACTGCGTAAATCTCCTAACAATTCAGTACCAGGATCTTCCAAGAGGAAGGCACCAAAGACTCATAGGGTGCCCTAAAAAGTTATGCCCCCAGGAGCAATCTGTAAGCCAGGAGGGATTGTTGACTCCAGAACCCAGGAAGGGTCCATAGAGACCAATTCCCAAAGCATTGATGCACCTCTCAGTACCACAGGCTCAAGAACTCTTTCTGGTACCGTTAACACCCAGGCATTCAAGGAAGCCAGGGAGTTACTTAATTTGTTGGTACTGGCTTCTCCTGAAATTGTAGAGCCTCAGTTGGTACTGACACTGGAACCACATGCTCCTGTGGTCCCAACTCCAGACCCAGAGTGCCACCTGGAACCAGCTGCTTCTTGCGGTGCCACTGCATAGGATTGCATCTTGATTTTGCTGCTACTCCCTTCTCCAGATTTGGAGCCCCATTCTCTGGTAATGATGGGTAGAGCCCTGCAGCGGGACTGGGATCCCGCAGGTCCTCCTGGATCCACTGCCATAATAGCGGGAGCAAATGGAATGTGGAATTAAAGAATAGGCCCATGCAGGGCTCTACCAATAGGTTCAGCTCCCTAGTAGTTGGAAGAAATGGACTCCTCACTGGACTTAGAAGTCAGATATGTTGTGTCCTAACTTGAGCTTGCCCAACAGTCCCAAGTGCCTATCTGCCATGATACCATCCACAGCCTCAGCATTTTAGGAGTCGGTGGCCTTCTCAGAACTGGGTCCCACCTTGGTATCAATGGCCATTCTGGACTCCTTGGGACTTCCCAGCACAGTCCAGAACATCTCTGCTCTTTTCCTGCACCTCTATGTCAACCAGGTGCCAGGGGCATCTACAGGAAGGTCACCATCCTCTTTACTCCAGTACCAGGATTGATAATGTGCAGAGGAGACACATGCTAAATACTCCCCTGGAGAGGAATTGGAGGAGGGACCTCCAGGGCACCCCTTAGCCTCCTCTCCTTCATCAAATGATGAGACAGCAGTGACTGAATCTTACTCTCCCCCTCCTTATGATTTTAGAGCTCATCAAGACTTGTTGAGGACAGTGGCTGCAGCTCTAGATATCCGGCCAGAAGAGGTACAAGAAAGGTCACACAGGATTGTGGACATTTTAGTCTCAGCAGGACTCTCTTGGGTAGCTCTCCCTATTAAAAAGGCAACCTGGAGCCTGTCAAGGTTTTATGGCATATCCCTTCTTACCCTGCCTCCTGCAGCCAAAAGGGTGGAGAAAAGATTTTCTGTCCCTTCACAGGGATTTGAGCACTTTTACAACCACTCTCCTCTAGGCTCTCTAGTGGTCACAGCCACCAATGAAAAGGAGTGACAAGGATATCAATCCTTTACCCCAAAAGGAAAGGAAACAAAGAAGCTAGGTTTGTCTGGCAGGAAGCTTTATTCCACAGGAAGTTTACTGCTCAGGATCGCCAACCAGCAAGCCCTGCTGGGTCAATAGGATTTCAGCCTGTGGGATAATATCCTGAAGTTCAAAGACAAGCTTCCTGATGACACAAAGCAGGAGTTTTCTGCCATGGAGGAGGAAGGCAAATTAATTCCCAGAATGACATTGCAGGCAAGCCTGAATGTAGCGAACGCTGCAATTTGAGCTATGGCCTCAGCCATGACAATGTGGTGTTCATCTTAGCTGCAAGCATCAAACCTTGCCCAGATATGCAACAAATGATTCAGGACCTCCTCTTTGAAGGTCCTTTGCTGTTTTCCAGTAAAACAGATGACAGTCTGCATAGCCCCAAGGACTCAAGGCCAGCCCTGAAGTCTTTGGGGATGTATACATTGGTGGCAAAAACAAAGCTGTTCTTCCCACAGGATTTCTAATGGTTCCAGCAGTTCTTGCCGTGCATTCCCAGAGCCTGTCCAAAAAGAGTGGCAGGATCTTCAAGAAACCTCCTCCTCCAACCTCCTCTGCAGTATAGGTTTTTGGCTGGACTGGCAAGGTCCACCATGGCTTAGATGGCCTCAGTGGCCATCACCAGCGCACTATCCGGGATATCCAATGCATATGAGGACATTTTCTTCATAGAACCTGGAAGGATTTCAATCATCCGAACAACACGACTCAGGTCCAATGTCACAAGAGGACAGGGATAGGACCCCTATAATTGTAAGGGACAGTTTATCAGATAGCTAGGAATTAACAGCCCAACCTTAATAGCTGGATCCATACTCTGGAGAAATAATGCCAGAAAAGAGTGTAGGAGTGACTTCAGCTTCATCACCACCAGAAGGTGCAGTATTATTCTACGAGCTAGTGGATAGAATGACAAGGACACTGGACATTCCTTCAGTGACTATAGAAGAATCTGTACACCCTGTATTTGACCTTTTAGATGGTTTGTCTCAGCTGGCAAAGATGGTATGGACTGCAGCTTCATCCGTTCAACCTATGTCAAAAAAGACTGATAAAGTATTCAAGTTTTCCCAGGAGGTCTGTGATAAATAAACAGGAGGATAGCTCCCTTTGATGGACACCCAGCCAGCCAGTTAGCTGAAAAATCCTTCTTGGTAGCTGTTCTTTACTTGCTTTATCTGTAAAGAGTTAAAAAGTCCCCAAGGTAAAGAAAAAAAATGGGCACTTGACCAAAAGAGCAAAT
The DNA here is from genome assembly GCA_033296515.1 of Macrochelys suwanniensis. Lineage (NCBI taxonomy): Eukaryota > Metazoa > Chordata > Testudines > Chelydridae > Macrochelys > Macrochelys suwanniensis. Next base: position 130,421,133 of record CM065776.1, on the reverse strand, counting down.
GGGAAGGTAGAACTTTTTAAAATTGGGAAACTTTCCCTTTGTCTGTTGTTCTCTGGGCTGGAGGGACAAAGCATCCATGCCGTAAGCAGCTTAAGCCAGGTATGATCATAAATTATCAGATCATGCCAAGAACTACTTATCTGAACTCCAAATGTGTAAATAGATCAGAATGTTTAGCTAGATGCGATTAGGGTTATTTCTTTTATTTCTTATTGGCTTGTGAACTCCTCTGTGCTAGCCCCAGATGCTTTTTGTTTGCTTGTAACCTTTAAGCTGAACCCCCAAGAAAGCTATTTTGGGTACTTGATTTTTGGAATTGCTCTTTTAAGATCTAGTAAAAGCCTACGTTCCAGATGTATTTTCTTTCTTTTTGTTTTTAATAAAATTTACCTTTTTTAAGAACAGGATTGGATTTTTGGTGTGCGTGTTGTTTGATTAGCTGGTAGCCACAGCTAATTTCCTTTGTTTCCTTTCTCAGCTCTTCCCCGGAGGGGGGCATGAAAGAGCTCGAGGGTACCCCACAGGGAGGAATTCCCAAGTGCTTCTTCCTGGGTTCAAAGGGTTGGGGTTTTTTTTGCATTTGGGTGGTGGCAGCATTTACCAAGCCAAGGTCAGAGAAAAGCTGTAACCTTGGGAGTTTAATACAAGCCTGGAGTGGCAAGTATTAATTTTTAAAATCCTTATGGGCCCCACTTCTGCACTCAGAGTGACAGAGTTGGGATTCAGCTTTGACAAGGTCTGCCTATGTTCCACACCCTCCTTTCTCCAATTTTGTTTGTGGTTGAAGCTGCAATTAAAAGATCTAAAGAACAGCAAGCTCATTCCGTGCCAACTGATAAGGAAAGTAAAAGAATGGATGTGGAGGGAAGAAAAATCTTTTCGTCTGCTAATCTGTTTGCGAGCAAATTATCAGGCGGTGATGGCAAGATACCAGTATCATTTATGGGGGAAAATGTCACCTTATATAAATAATCTCCTGGAGGAGCACACGGTCAAGCTGTTAGTGTTCAAATGCTGTCTAAATGGGAAAGACTCTGCATAAAAGAAGTGTATAAAGTAACTGCAGTCCCACTTCCTGAAGGAGTTAGCCTTTAGCACATACTCTACCAGTGCGGTGGCTTTTACTAAACACATTCCTCTAGTAAAGAGGTTTGTAGAGCAGCTACATGGAGTTCAGGTCATGCTTTTATTAAGCACATAGAGTCTAAATCAGATGCTAAGTTTTGTAAACACTCTTTCAGTCCTGAGTCAGTTAGGACTCTATGTGCAACCTTCCTGAGTAGGATGTACTACTTGTTAGTCTATCCCATGAGTGGGAATGTGCAGAGGACACTCAAAGAAGAAATGAAGGTTACTTACCTGTAACTGGAGTTACTCGAAATGGACTTTGCATATTCACACTCCCTGCCACCTTTCCCCACTTCCTCAGAATCCCACTTGCCAAAGGACCTAGGGTCATGGCAGAAGGAATTGAGGTGGCTGGAGTGCTGGGCCCCTTTTATACTCTGGCCCTCAGAGCATTCACAATCACTCAGGGGAAGGGCAAACAAGGTGCATGTGCACTTCAATGGACATTACTAACCAATCTTCCACCACGCAGTCTGCACCAGTTGGAGCATCCCATAAGCAGGAATATACAGGGTTCATCTGGAAGAACTCCAGTTAAAGGTAAGTAACCTATATACACACACACACACAAAGAGTAAAATATCTTTCCCTGCCCCTTTCCAATAACTTTGGAAGTTGTCCATCTAACTCCCCCAGCTGGTGAGAATGTCTGAGAGAGAAAAATACATTGACTGCTTTTACTTCACCCACCCACGAAGCCACACTCACATTTCGGATCAGCAAAGTACTCTAGGCCAAGTATCTCTTTGCACATCTGTCTCCAGTCCCAAGGTTGTTGCTTGCCTGGTCCCACCATGAGGCATCACTACCACGGGTAGGTGTCTCAGTGTGGCCAATATCTGATGCTTCAGAGGAAGATGAAAAAATTGGGTATGTTTAGTCTGGAGAAGAGAAGACTGAGAGGGGACATGATAACAGTTTCCAAGTACATAAAAGGTTGTTACAAGGAGGAGGGAGAAAAATTGGGTGGCTTAGGTTGGACATTAGGAAAAACTTCTTGTCAGGGTGGTTAAACATTGGAACAAATTGCCTAGGGAGGTTGTGGAATCTCCGTCATTGGAGATTTTAAAGAACAGGTTAAACAAAAACTTGTCAGGGAAGATCTAGATAATACTTAGTCCTGCCATGAGTGCAGGGGACTGGACTAGATCACCTCTCGAGGTCCCTGCCAGTCCTATGATTCTATGATACCTAAGCTGGTTTAATGATTCAGCTTTATTAAGATGCTGGGTAGCAGTGATTTCCCTACACCCCCCCGAATTTCCCCAACACCCCCCAGTTTTGTGAACTAGTTACATGCCAATGCAGTGACACCCCCCCCCCCCCCCCTGGTAAACTCGAACACCCCCCGTCCCAATTTCAATCCCTGGGGAGGCCACTGCTGGGTAGGCAGGACCTCAGTGGAATCCACTCACCTCTGCTGCTCTTTTCTTCATTGGCTCTCATAGCAAAGTCCCTGGTCTGTTTCATTTCTTGCAACAAATTCCACAATCGACGTAATCTTTCACAGCAAAGTCCCTACCAAAGGGGAAACAAAAACACCTTTGCAGCCTTGACTAGAGTCCTGGCTGCTTGGAAATAAGATCTCTCCCCTCACTGAGTCTACTACTGCCCCAAATCCAAGTTAACTTATACTTATGCTGACCACTGAGGTGCCAGTAAAGGAACTGTGGTAGGTAGCCTGTGCAAAGGAAGCTGCCTATGCCAGAACTTTTTTCTTTTCACCAATGTAAGAAGCAAAAAGCTCTTTTCCCCTCAGGTCATACATGCATAAAAAAATTCTAAAGAACTGAGGTCTTTTAGGGGCTTGAGAGTCTCCCTGTATGAGTGTGTGTTACCTAAGGGTGAGGAACTCTCAGGCTACCAGTGTATTGCTCAGCCACTTTGGACATTTGTTACCCTGCCGCTAAGGAAAGGGTGATAATGGTTTGATCCTCCAGATCACTATCATGTGATAGTATTTCTTTGAAGACTGGTGAAAAAAACTCTATAATTCATCTGGCCAATTTGGAATTAGGGGAGAAAAAATTCCTTCCTGGCCTCTATGCAAGCAACCAGTAGATGCCCTGAAGCATGAGATTTGATTGTTCTTATCGCAGCTAGAGAGACAAATGTTAATGTGTGAGCAAAGACGCGTTTCCTATTATTTCTGAGTTGTCAAAGCTGCAAATACCTCACCTTTAGTAGTAATTTACTCCACAAGTAGTGCTATTCATATCAATACAGTTCCTGTGGCGTCAGGTACTGCTCAGCCAGAGTAACAATGGCACATACTGGCCTTTATGCACAAATGTGCACAAACGCATGCCCAAAACCTGTCCCTCCCCAAATGGACAAAAGGCCAGACTGTGGAGAAATTACTCTCCAAGGTGAGCTCTTTGTCACAGCAGAGCTTTAACAAAGCATTTTAGCGAGAGGGGTGAGCAAGTATATTTGCCCCCTACAGGCAATGCATAGAGGGACACACCTTTCATTTAGCACAGAGAATTTCAAACTGTGAGTGTGCAGAAATCTGGGGGGGGCACATGATCCCACCTGCCCTCCCCCACATTTTTTCACCCCTGTGGCTTTGTGCCCTGGGTGGCTGCCCCACTCGCCCCACCCTAGTTATGGCCCTGCACGCAAGCACAGCCCCACTGGAGTCAATAGTTCTATTTGGGCAAGTAACTCCTCAGCAGTGTGAGTAAGGGATTCATAAGCTGGACCCAAATAAGAAATGAACCGCAATCTTTGCTTCTCAGCAAGGTGTGGGGTGGGAGGCAGAATCTGTGCTGCATCCCAGGACCTCCTGGGCATTCCTGATGGTCTGCAGTGTCTGGCTGTCATTTTCTCTCTCTCTCTCTCTGTTTGGATTATGGATGCTTTATGCACTGTGGAAGCAGTGGAAAGAAATGCCAGTATTAGAACTAAAACGTTCTATTGTAGCTTGGCGCTGTTTGTGTCAGAGCCTCTCCCAGTCTGTGCCCCATGGACAGGGATAGGAAACACAGTAATGGAAAGATGGCACCGTCCCCAAAGTGACACCCTGGTGCTACCTTCACTTTGCACTGCTGCCAGCTACATTGATGCAGTGCCACCAAATGACATCCCCATGCCCAGCTACCATCTGAATTATTAATAATAATTATGGTGTCAAGAGAGTGCCTGGAGACCCCCAACCCCATTGTGCTAGGTGCTTTAGAAATACAAAGTAAGACTGTTCCTGCCTTGAAAAGCTTTGAATGTAACTAGTCATGGCAAAGGCTGGAGAGAAACAAAGGCAACATGACTGGTCTGTAGGCCAGCAGGTCAGTTGCAGAAAAGAAAATACAATCCAGGTCACCTGATTGTCATTCCAGTGCCCTATCAATTTGTCATTTTATTGAGCAGAGTGAGAACAGATCATTATTAGGTTATTTTAAAATAATTTTAAAATAATTAATACAATAATTTTAAAATTTAGCCAAGTCACTTATCAAAAGTGAAAATGGCAGGAAAGGCTCATCGTGAGAAGGTCAGAGAAGGAAAACTGCACAAGAGCTAAGCAAGAAGGAAAAAGACAGATTTGAATGAAACTTTGTGAAAAAGAGCCACCGATCTCAGTCACACACAAATCCTGGATCTAGTTGCACTCAAACTCAGGGTGGAGGCGGGGGTGGAAGTTGGATGGAGATTTGCTGCTCAGCCCCTCAGCTGTAGGACTGATGACATATCACTCTGTGTGAGCTCAGGAAGACCTTGATACCACCTCTTTTCCCCTCACAGAGACAGAGAGAGAGGCCAGCACAGCTGGAGAGCGAACAGCTATCTGCACTCAGAGCCAGCTCTGGCTTTTTTGCCACCCCAGGCAAAAAAGCCGCCGGCCGCCCCACTCCCCCGGCCGGGGTGCCGGTGGGGAGCGTGGCTCGCCCACGGCCCCGCTGCCCCGGCTGGGAGCGCGGCACAGCCACCCCCCGCTGCCCCGGCTGGGGCACTGGCGGGGAGCACGGCTCGCCCGCGGCTCCGCTGCCCCGGCTGGGAGCACGGCACGGCTGCTCTCCGCTGCCCTGGCTGGGTCGCCAGCTGGGAGCGCGGCACGGCCGCCCCCTGCTCTCCCAGCCGGGGCGCCGGAGGGGAGCACGGCTCGCCCATGGCCCCACTCCCCTGGCCGGGGCGCCGGGAAGAGTGTTTTTTTTTCTAGTGCAGTCACTCAACTGATTGGACTTACCCAGGCGGTGGAGACCACATATTTGCAGTAGGGCTCGATTTGTGTTGTCTGTGTAATGTTATCACCATATTAGCTATTAGAGATGGGCACTGAACACAACCACAGCTCCGCAGATCTCTGGGAGAAGGGGTGAAATCCAGATCTGGATCAGAATTCTTTGATGTGGGCCTATCTCTAATAGCAATAGACTCTGTCTGGGAAAGCTCTTGCAGAGCTGAAGAAGCAGGCTATTAGCTGCTTCTCTCCCTGCCTCTCTGACACTGTGAGGCAGAGATAGATCCTGATAGAACATACAGGGGAGATGAGGTCATCAGCAGTGTGACACCCTGTTGATGACATTGTCCTTTCTGAATTGCTGCTGGCCAATCAAGTTGCCGTATTTTGACTGATCTCACAATCCAAGTCCCAGCCCTCCTCCCTGCACCAACTAGCTCTCATCACAATGAGGCAGATCTTCATGTCATTTGACCCATGCATTTCACAAAATGCTACACCTTACATGCCAATCAGAAAAATACAATGAACGATAGTACTATAGCACTGGTGTCAGTCCACTACTGTGTAATTTGATATCTTCATGCATTTCTACCAATGGACTTCGTAAGTCTTGACCCAGTATGAAAATATAACGTGCAGAATAGATGGAAGCTTTAATAAAATTTAAATAGCCTGTGTCGGAGAAAAACTCTGTCCCATCAGGCGTTGCCATCCCGGACGAGCTCCCAAATTGTCGGAGAAAAACAGAGTTCTCACTCTTTCTTTGGGTGCAGCAAGGCAGATACATTTATTAACTCAAGCAATTGAAATTGAGGGAGAGAGTGCACTAGGACACAGGGTTTCCCCATCCAAGGCAGGTCTCTCAAAAGATAAACAATTAAGGCAAGCATTTATACTTTTTGTTACATACAGTAATGATCAACAGTTTGTTTATATTATGTCTTAGAATCATAGAATATCAGAGTTGGAAGGGACCTTAGGAGGTCATCTAGTCCCACCCCCTGCTCAAAGCAGGACCAATCCCCAGTTTTTGCCCCAGATCCCTAAATGGCCTCCTCAAGGATTGAACTCACAACCCTGGGTTTAGCAGGCCAATGCTCAAACCACTGAGCTATCCCTCCCCCTGTTCCTGTATTTTCTCACTTCTGTTCTCAAAACATAGCTATCTCAAGGTTGGGTCACGCTGACTCTACTCTGCTGTCTTTTCACCCGCTTCTGACGTGAGTCCTGCTTCTACAAATCTCGCGTTATTACAACTAGAGTTAGCCTGACTCTTGCTCACATAGAGGCCTGCATCCAAATTCCCTCTACCGACTTCCACACCTGTTATCGCCACAGACATGCCAATCTACAGGGCTGCTTTGAAATAAACAAAGAGCCATAATAATTTGACAGTAATAAAGCAGGTGACATTCCTATATAAAGTCCTACAAAATCTATAACTATAATAATAATAATAATCTATTTTCATACTGGTATTTAAAATGAACAACAGTGAAATCAAAAGAAAACGGTCTGCTTATCACGCAGCGTTCAAACTTAAAGTTGTTGAATATGGAGAAGCAAACAATAATTGCGCTGCTGCTCATGAATTCTGTATCAATGAGAAGCAAGTAAGAGAATGGTGAAAAAATAAAACAACACTAAAAGACGTGCCAAGAAACAAGAAAAAATGTCCAACGAGGTGCGCTTCATTTCCTGAGCTGGAGAAAGATCTCAATAATTGGGTTGTTGAATGTCGACAAAATGGGTGTATTGTCATTAGAACTGGAATTTGTCTGCATGCTCTGCAAATGTCGAAAGATGACAAATACAAGTCAGTAAAGCTGTCAATGTTTGTCGCATCAGTGGGTTGGTGTACTCGCTTCATGAACCATCATGGTCTCTGTCTTCGTCAGTAAACAAAGATAGCACAAAAGCTGCCGAGAGATCTGGAAGAAAAAATCGAATCTTTCCAAAGGTTTATTATAAAATATCAAAAGGACTATGCATTTGAACTGTCACAAATAGGAAATATGGACGAAACACTGATGACATTTCATCTCCCGAGCAACAGAACGGTAACCGGCGTTGGTGAAAAAACAGTTTTAATTAAAACTGGCCATGAAAAACAGTTTTAATTTTAACTAATTTAACTAATTTTAACTAATTGTAACAGTTTTAATTAAAACTGGCCATGAAAAAATCCATTTTAAAGTGGTTTTTATCATGTTTGGCAAATGGATCGAAGCTCCCTCCTGTTGTTATTTTTAAAAGAAAAACCTTGCCTAAAAACATGAAATTTCTTGCTGGTGTCATCATACGTGCACATGAAAAGGGATGGATGGATGAAAGTTGGACTATTGAATGGCTGGAAAAAGTGTGGAATAAGAGACCAGGAGCACTTTTCAAGAAATCTGCTATGCTCGTTTAGGACATGTTCAGGGCACACAAGACAGATGAGGTGAAAAATGTGGCCAAAAATATGAAAGCTATTTTGGCTGTAATACCTGGAGGCTTAACTTCATTTCTACAATCGCTTGATGTCTGCCTGAACGAACCCTTTAAAGACAAGCTACGCAAAATGTGGTCTGAATGGATGTGCTCTGGCATGGCGAAGTTGACAAAAGGCAGGAATCTTATGAAGCCCGAAATCCATCTGGTTGCCCAGTGGGTCAAGGACGCGTGGGTGTCCATTCCCTCGGAAATGATAGAAAAATCATTTTGTAAAAGCTGCATCAACAATGCACTCGATGGGTCAGAAGATGATGCCATATTTGATGACATAACAGAGGCTGATGATGAGAAGGCATATGAGTCTGAAGACGACACTGCCGACATCTACAATGACAATGCAGGTGCAGCTGTGACAGAAGCCGAGTTTAATGAACTGTTTGGTGAATCAGAGACTGATTCAGACTTTGAAGGATTTTAAGGCTTTTTAAAGTCTCATATTGTTCTAAGTTACTTGTTTTAAATATCCATTTACTGATTTTCAATATTGACTGTAATTTTGAAGGTGAATACATATTTGTTCAGTTATTATTATAACCACAACAGGTTTTTCGTTAGATTACATTAAAATAATTATAGAAAAACTTTTACGTGTTTCTTGTGACGCCAACTTTTAAAATATAACTTTGGCTCCCGGCCTGTCAAGGTAAGCCGCTGGTGGGTCGGGATGTTTTGTTTACTTGAAGCGTCTGCAGGCACAGAGCCCCTCAGCTCCCAGTGACCACGGTTTACCGTTCCCAGCCAATGGTTTGATCTCCACTGCTGATAACCCTCTAAGGGTTGTTGGTGCTACAAGTGTAAATATTTCAGTAGACTCTTGAATCAGTGCATTATGATTTTGCTAGGACAATGGTGTAATTATTTTTAATGCTTACCCATGTTCTGTAAGTGGCACTAAGTAATAAAGACATATCTTTTAGTAGCAGTCCTATGTGTCACACCTTTATAAACGGTGTCCACTACCCAATTGGCATGAACTGACCCCTTTATAGAATCTCAGGATAGAGAAGAAGAACTCAACAGACACTGGGACTCAATTACACTCTTCCCTCTAGACAGATTCTGCGTGTCAGGCTTGAGGCAGTATTGGGAAACTAGCCCAGCTGTTCTCTTGCTATTCCTGGTCTCTGAAGAAATAAAGGACTTCAGTTGTAATGAGTCCTAAATCCACCCAAAATTAAAACAATAATCTATAGTGGCAACTCTTTTTATTGCATATAATCTGCAAGCAATAACCTGAGTATCTGATAGGTGTAAAGGCTTAGCAAACAATTATGTAGTCTGTTCCTCAGGTATTTTGTAATGGGTGCAAGACATCTAAAACTTATTTTTCAGATCAGAGGCCAGGTCCTCAGTCCAGTTAAATATGCATTCCCTAATCCCACTGTGCAAAACAGAGTTAAATGGCAAGATTAAGATTTTCCCAGAACTGGGAAATTCCTGGGTGGTGTAGGGTCATTATAGCATCTTCTGTGCCTCTACCACTCCTGGGCCCAATGTAGGAGGTGTGGCCAGAGAGAAGAGTATGGGCCAAGGATGCTGTTGCATACAGCTGATTCCTATGCTGAAACGGCATCTGTTGTCCCATGGCAGGTGCTGTAAAATAGAACAGAGTTTAGAGGGACAAGGTATGTGAGGTCATACCTTTTATAGGACCAAATTCTGTTGGTGAAAGAGAGAAGCTTTTGAGCTTACATGGAGCTCTTCAGGTCTGTGAAAGTTATTCAGAGTATCACAGCTAAGTACTAGATGGAACAGATTGTTTAGCATAAGTAGTTAACAAATATTTCAAGGGACCGTTCAAGGTGAAGTGGCTTATTAATGCCCCTCCAGTCATAACTCATTTCCAGGCTCATCTTTTGAAAGTGTTGTGCAGGTTTCCTTTGAGGACTGATAGGTCAGACACTTTGTGAAAAGGGTGTTTGTCTTTTATCATTTTCCTGAGTGAGTTCATTCGAGAGAATAGTGATTATCTGTTTCACTCACATAGTTATTATTGGATGAGGTACACCACATGTTGTGATAGGCATGTGTAGGGCCCACGGGTCTTGAAAGGCGTGTGTTGGAGGGTGCTGATCATTGTAGCAGTGGAGATATGTCTGCAGGTTTTGCAGCTGTTGTTCTAGCAGGGTCTGGTGATGCTTTGAGTTGGTGTGTCCTGGTCTGTGGGGAGCTTGCTTCTGATGATGAGCTTGAAAAGTTTAGGGGTTTGTTTGGAGGCCAGAAGAGGGGGTTCAGGAAAGATTTCTTTCAGTCTGAGGGTCCTTCTTGAGAATGGGTTGTAGTTGTTTGACTATAACCCATATGGGTTCGAGTGTGTGCTGGTAGTGACAACTGCTTCCCCACTCCCACTCCCTTCCTTTCCTCCCTATGACTGGAGGGGTGTTAATGGGCTATTTCACCTTGAATGGTCCCTTGAAATATGTGTTAACTACTTATGCTAAACAATCTGTTCCACCTTTTATTTAGCTGTGATATTCTGAAGCCTGATCTACAGTACAGAGTTAAGTCAATGCAATGCAGCTTACATTGATCTAACTATGTAAGTGTCTACACTAAAATTTCACTCCCACTGATGAAACTGCCCTGCTACACTGACTTAACTCCACCTCCACGAGAGGTGTAGAGTAAAGGTCGATGTAGTTAGGTCAACACAGTGTCAGTGTAGACACTGAATTGCTTATGTTGACTGTTACTGGCTTTCAGAAGCTGTCACACAATGCCCCACACTGACAATACAATCAGTACAAGTGTTCCTGGTGAGGACGCGCATTGCCGACTGTAGTGTATTAATGGTGGTCCCTCCCCCTCTGGGTCAGTGGGAGGCCACTCTGCTTCACTACATCATTGGGTGTCGCCCACAGTTAGGGAATTAGCCGGGTAACCCACAGCCTGTGTCTCTGGCCGGCAGTCCGGGCAGAGCGGTAGTCAGGGTCTCTAGCCCACAATCAGGGCAAAGGTGCAAACAGTTACGAGTCCAAGCCCTTAGTCAGGGCAAGGCAGAAAAGAGTCTATAGCTCAGGCCTGTATTCAGAGCCAAGCAGCAAGAGGGTCAGACATCCTAGCTCCGGTGTACAGCTAATAATCACAGGGTCCTGGGCTTAGAGAGGGTGGACTGCTACCCCACGGATGGGGTGGCACGGTAGCGGGGCACAGGTCCTCCCAACTCCACCACGTCCCGCCACTGGGTCAGCGGGGAATCCAGCTGCAACATGCTGACAAGGTCTCTGGCAGCAACGCAGCCAGATTAGGGTCACTTCCTCCCCTCTTCTCCCCTCAGGGGGTACCTGGATCCGTAGGGGGGGTCTTCCGGTTCATCAGGGTAGAAGGCCAGTGGCAGTCCCAGCGGCTCCTTGGTGCCTTGGTCAGCAGGCGGCTCCAACAGCTCTGGCCAGTCCTCAGCTCAGTGGGAATCCACTGCAGTCTCCCAGATTGGGAGCGGGCAAGAAGCGTCTGTCTCCTTTGGCAGCTGCAGCCCAACTGAGCCCCAGGACCTGCCCTTTATACTTCCTGTTCTGCCCTCAGACTTCCGGTGAGAGGGGTGAGCATGACTTCGCTCCACCCACCAGGGTTCACAGGGTTGTCCCTCCCCTTCTGGCTCAGTGGGAGACCACTCCGCCTCACTACACCGACACAAGGAGCAAAGTATGAGCAAAGCATGAGCGACGTAATTACCATGGCAGCTACATGCTGACATAAGTGAAGTTGACTTAATTTTGTAGTGTAGACATGCCTTGAGTTAGTTTCTCAAACCTGAGGAAGAGCTCTGTGTAGCTGGAAAGCTTGTCTCTCTTGCCAACAGAAGTAGGTCCAATAAAAGATATTACCTCACCCGCCTTGTCTCTCTAATGTCCTGGGACCGACACAGCTACAATAATACTGCCTAGAACGCAGTTTAGTTGGGTGCTGGTGACTAAAGCTGGCACCTGCCAGGCTCAAGGGAGCTGCCATTTCTCACCCTCACCCCACAGATTTATGTTCAGCACAGCTCAAAAGATCTGGACTCAGGTTTCCTTTAGAATTTGCTCAACATAGGGTGAAAGGCAATAGATTTAGCACAATACAAGTAAACAAGAGTATGCAGTCTGCCAAATATTTCCGTAAAGCATTCTAGGGCCCCAACCCTGCAAAGACACATGCCGGTGCTTAATTTACACACAGTGAGTAGCTCCATTAAAGTCAAAGACATGACTCACAGCGCAGAAAGTGAAGCATCTGTATAAACCTTAGCAAGACTGGGGCCCAATGTAGAGATGAGAAATCCATTTGCTTAGACTCTGTCAAGTGTTGTTCTTCACATTCATTTGCACATAAAGGGTCAATAAAAAGAACATATTGCATATACAGACCTGACACAAGGAATGGAGGTTCTTTTTACAGAAACTCAGTGTTATTCAATGAAATACCTTGCAACGCAGGGGGAATTGTAAAGACCCAGGACTGTAGCAACACATTTGCATCCTGTTCGTTTTTCTGCCAGTTTATGCACTTTCTAGTCCATACATTTTAGTATACAAATAATAGGAGATTTTGTGTGGGGTTTTTTTTAAAGTCCTTCTTGGCAGAAAATTCCTCCCTATTTCTCACAACACAGCTGACAGTTTCGATAGCACTCACTTTGGCAACCCTTTTAAATGTGGCTTCCCCCCGGCTGCTATTTTCCAGCAATTATGGGTTTTCATGGTATTCCTTTAACATTTCATTTGGAAAACAAAAAAGTGTATTATAGAACTACTGGCATAGTCACATTGAGACAGGCTTCTAAGTCACGTAGACACTTGAAAATTTTGCTCTAAGTTCCATTTCCAACAGTGACTTAGGGACTTTTGAAAATCAGATATAGGTTCCCAAATTTCACTGAAACTCAATGGGACTAAGTCTCTAGGGCCCAGATCCTAAAAGGCATTTAGGCACCTAACCTATTTAAATCACTAGGAGTTAGGCAGCTAAATGCCTTTGAGGCTCTGAGCTTAAGTAACCAAGATGTTTTTGAAAATGTTACCTACCGCCTAATGTTCTGCCATCATCAGATAATTATAAACTGATCAAGTATATTGTGAGCTATAAAGGGATCTAAAAGAATACAATATAAATCATAACATGTTTATTGTAAACTTATTTTTCATAATGAGTATCACATTGCCTTGACTTCTTTGGTCTCCTTGGTCCAAAATTCCACCATAAGTCTCTTGTGCTCCTGTTCTTCTCAGGCTTTCAGGTGCTGCAATTGGGCCAGTTCCATTGCGGTGGTTTCTTTGTCACCTGGGGCAGGAGGGTGCTTGGACACCTGGTCAGAACTTATGAGCAAAGCTTTCAGTTCCTGATCTGAGGCTTTTTTTTATGGTATAGTGCCCTCTCCTTACATAATTTCTCAAGGTCTTTTGTCTCAAGACCATCATATGACTTTGATTCACTCATTGTGCCTATTCTTTAACCCTTAAAAACATTTAACAGTGTTGGGTTATGATCTATATATCCAATTGGCCTGTGGCATGTGAATCCTGCCAAGAGTATGCCAATTGTCATGTTGTCTGAAGTGGCTCATGAGCGTGAATGCCAATCTCAGGGCAGAGTGTCAAGAAGCAGGGCAGCGTCCCCCAAACTGGTTGTGTGTTCTATGGTTAGATTTCACAAATGCAGTAACAAAAATGAACTCCTAAAGTACTATAACAGTTTTACCATGGAGTCACAGGCAGTCCCCTTGGGCATTCCAGTCTCTCTTGCCGCCTATGTAATAGTTGATTGCTATACACCAAAGATCACAAAAGATTTAAATTGCTTCTGTCCCAAGAGACTGGTCACTGACCATAGGTCAATTTGTACCATAGCTCTCTCACCAAAGACAATGTTTGTAGCCAATCCTGTAATAAACTAACCAAAGATTTATTAACTAGGAAAAAGAAATGAGAGAGTTATTTACAGGTTAAAGCAGGCAACATACAGTAACTCCTCACTTAACATTGTAGTTATGTTCCTGAAAAATGCGAATTTAAGCGAAACGATGTTAACACACACACACACACACACACACTATAAGTTTTCAACAAACAATTTAATACTGGTACACAGTGATGATGATTGTGAAACTTGGTTGAGGTGGAGGAGTCAGAGGGTGGGAATTTCCCAGGGAGTGCCTTACTACTAAAAGAACAAGCGGTTGGCTGAGCCCTCAAGGGTTAACTCTCACACTCTTCAAGGCAGCAGGAAAGGAGGGAGGGCAGTCAGAGACATACACCTGTGTTTGTTTCAGAGATAGAGATGTGCATTTCTCCTTTAAGTATCAAGAGAGGGGTCAGAAGTACACTGCCTTGTTAATTAGATCAGCAAGCCCGGTAGCTGCAGCTTCTGCCTAAGGCAGCAGCTCCTTCCCTCGTGTGTCCCCCCTGCTCTGTGGAAGATGGGGTTCAGGAGCAGGGGGACATTAGCCCCCCTCTTCTTCCCCTCCCCCCCACACAGCAAGCAGGCAGGAGTCTCAGGGAGCAGCACATGGAAATGGGGGAAGGGACAGCTGAACTGCCGGCAACTGATAGCCTGCAAACGACGTTAGAAGGGAGCATTTCACAACTTTAAATGAGCATGTTCCCTAATTGATCAGCAACATAACAACGAAACAACGTTAACCAGGACAACTTTAAGTGAGGAGTTACTGTCTATACACAAATGAGTTACAGTCTGTGGTTCCAAAAGGTGACAGCGCTGTAGTAATCTGTCAGTCCTAAAAGACACTCAGTTATTTTTATTTCTTTCTTCCAGAATTCAAGCTGATGGGATGAACCCTTTTTGCACATAGCCTCTTCATGGGTGTCAAGGGGCAATTAACAAAGTCTCTGTATTGTGATGTCACACAATGGCCCACTGAGTTGTGATAGCCTTCTTGATGACCAGGAGACGATCACTCCTGACTGGTTCACAGCTCCAGAGCAAACATTTTTTTACAGTTACAAAGCAAAAACTTAAATATTATTTTAGAGCATGTGATAAAGATACTATAAGTGAGATTAATGCATGCAGCAATTTACAAGTATTTCACATATACTAAACACAGTGTTATAAATTCAATACCCATCTTAGCCATACTAACACACTGGTAAAACAGACTGGTTTCCAGTAATGAATTTGTCAGTGCTTGGCTGAGGCCTAAAGCCTTGGCAAGAGCTGGCACCTGGCTTGCCAGCGTCACAACGAGCTCCACGCATTGGCCCGTCCAACCATTTTTACCTCTAAAATGTAATCCTGATATACTGTACCACGCTTACTTTTCTAGTTTTGGACACTTTCTTAGCTAGGAAATAAAGCATAGTTATGGAAGAATTCTCCACTAGCAGTTGATGGAGCCCACCAACCTCACTTCATTTGACACTTATCAAACCAGCTGTGAAACAACACTGTTAGTGGTGACAACCAGGCTAGCCCCCAAGACTGTAGGATAGTGATACACAGACCTCAGTGGGTCAGGAGCCAAATTAGAGATCAACATTACCCAAAAGAGCCACAATAGCGTGAATTCATTGTTTCATTTACTATTTTTATATCCGTCTATTATTCTCACAGCAAAATGACTGACCAAGTAGTATTTTATCAACTACAATTGGTCAATAACATAGTAAAAGCACCCCGATTGGTTAATGACTTCAATTGGTTAATAATTAAATCACGAAGTGTTTTAATATCATGTGCTACAAAGAGCTGCCGGAGACACTTTAATAAGCCACTTGCAGCTCGCGAGCCTCAGTCTGAGGATTACTGCTGTAGGATATACTAAGAAATGGAGCTGCCTGGCAATTGCTGATTTGTCACCTACACAAAATGTTAGTTTGGTTTTGCATGCAAAATGCTTTGTTTTGGTCTTAGTAGATCTTGCTGGTTAAAGCTCACCAACTTCTATGATACTCACCCTTTTTTATGTTTGTGTTTTGTGTTTCTCACTTGCCCATTTGGTTTTCTTCTGTTTTTTTTCCACGCTGTCTGATTAATTTTTTTCTTCTATCCCCTTTTTCAACATCCATTTCTGTTTTTTCCTGTTTACTTCTGATCTGCCTGAAAGAGAAATAAGTACTAGCTGAAAACATACTACATGTCTTTTCAATGGCTCTCAGAATAACTAAATTGTTGGTTTTAGCTATTTATGAAAGTTATTGTAAAGAGACTGCAAATGAATATAACACAGAGAGAGCAAGAGAAAAACTGCACCAAGACAACCACAAAAATTAGGAGCCTGCCTTTCGAAGACAGTCGGTGAATTAAAATATATGTTTGGACTATCACACACATACAATATCAGAAAATGTATTGTTCAGTGACTGGAATGAGATTAGTGACTATGTATCTTCTAATGTAGCCTCTAAGTGATATCTTATCTTCTCGGAATATCCCATTGCATATAAAAACAAATAAAAAACAAGGCAGTTATCAAGGGAAATTTCCCTTTAAAAATGCAATATCAATTTATAACCACTTCCCTCAAAATGAGCAATGGCTCTTGGGGCAACGTATACAGTGTTTACTGTGTGTTGCAGTACTGTGTTGCACTGCTCAACGCCTCCAAGATATGATGCAAAAGAAAAGGGTAGAATGACTTCTAAGTTACCAAAAGGGAACGTCACCAGGTTTCTATTCATCCCCAAGCTTCCTCACTTCCAAAATGAGCCGATAAGAGTTAGTTGCTTGTCCACCATCTATCCTGAACTCAGAAAAACCCTTCAGTGCAAATCTGGAGTAACTGCAAGAGTCAGAAGTAAATGGATTTCTTTTCTTCTTCTTGCCACTTTCATGCCCTGGCTGGGATGATTTAGAATCATAGAATCATAGAATCTCAGGGTTGGAAGGGACCTCAGGAGGTCATCTAGTCCAACCCCCTGCTCAAAGCAGGACCAACCCCAACTAGATCATCCCAGCCAGGGCTTTGTCAAGCCTGACCTTAAAAACCTCTAAGGAAGGAGATTCCACCACCTCCCTAGGTAACCCATTCCAGTGCTTCACCACCCTACTAGTGAAAACATTTTTCCTAATATCCAACCTAAACCTCCCCCTCTGCAACTTGAGACCATTACTCCTTGTTCTGTCATCTTCTACCACTGAGAACAGTCTAGATCCATCCTCTTTGGAACCCCCTTTCAGGTAGTTGAATGATTTAGTTGGTGTTGGTCCTGCTTTGAGCAGAGGATTGGACTAGATGACCTCCTGAGGTCTCTTCCAACCCTAATCGTCTATGATTCCAATATGATTCTATGCCTTGGAAAATTACACGTTAATCAGCTTGTGCTGTTTTGATTACTCTTGAGTACAATTCTTTAAGGATTGAGTATGAGTTAAGGATATAATCTCTATTAATATTTTATACTATTCTGAAGCCTAGCATCTAGGGATCTTTCTGCTTTTAAAAACATCAGTTCAGCCTTACAACACCCCTGTGAGGCAGGTAATTATACACATTTTTTAAATGGGCAAAATGATACAGACCTGGCTTGAATTTTTAGCAGTCTGGAGATTCACAATTAAAACTAAAACTCCACCCACCACTCAGCTGAGCTGTTAAATGACCAATATAACAGAGCAACTCAGTAGCAATAGAGAAAATGTATGGGACACTGGACTGAGACTCAGCACATGCAGGGTTTAGGCCTGGTTCTTCCACTGACTTGGGCAAGGCATATCACTTCACTTCTCTGTGCCTGTTTTCCCTCCCACCCTTTGGCTGCTTGTTCTGTTAAGATTTCACGCTGATCAGGGCAGGGACTCTCACTAAGGGAAGGTCTACACTACGGGGCTCAGTCGACCTAAGTTACGCAAGTCGCCATACCTTAGGTGACCTTTAGCGGTGTCTACCACATGCTGGGTCGACGGGAGAAACTCTCCCATCGACTTACCTTATGCTTCTTGTTCCGATGGAATACCAGAGTCGACAGGAGAGCGATCGGCAGTCGATTTAGCGGGTCTCACCTCTGGTGCATCGATCGCCATGTGTTGATCCCCTGGTAAGTGGCGACAAGCCCTGTGTGTGTAGGTTGCCTAGCACTATGGGGCTTCAATGGCAGTTCAGGTCTCAAGGCACTACAGCAATGCAAATAACCCCCCTTGCAGTAATTTCTGATGAAAATATGACTCCAATATTAAATGTTTGAAACCAGCTAAGCTAGCTATTCATGATATGCATGGTAAGAAACACGTACTTGCTCTGATAGAAAAAAAAAGTAGTTTAACTATATATATTCAATAAACATCCCTCATGTTCCAACAATACAAATGCAAACACTTCTCTGTATTGAAATATGGATTCCACACTATGTGCACCTCCAAACAGACTACTGAATAATTTACACCATAGTAAAACTGAACGAATCTCATATGCTTGCAAGAAATATTTATACTAGTTTCTTTAGTATTTTCTGCTGTCTCAATGCCTACCAGTAAAAAACAATCACCATACAGTGATAAGGGCAGAAATTCACATATGACAACTAGATTACATTAGAATAAAGTTAAAAGGCAAGATTCTAGACTCTGAAAAGGCTGAGCTGGCTGCTCTGGTGTAGGGGGCTGTTTTGGGAGGAGTCCTGTAGCCAGTGCACACTGTACTCCTCTGATCCGCAGCTTGTGTAATGGCCCTGAGGCTGCTCCAGTTTGTGCTGTGGGAGTGCAAATGTGGCATACAGTCCCCTTTACCTCCCACTTCTCCACTGGCCCTGCCCCACAGGGAACATGGCTAGACTTGGGGCAAAGGTCTGACTGACACTTATTGGCTCCTCTGCTGAGTGTCTCAGAAGGGCAGGTAGTGAACCGACAGAACAAAACCATATGAATGGCGTGCTTTGGCACAATAAGGTGAGTTGTGGATGGAGTTTTTGGCGTGAACTGTGTATTTCCAGATGGCTGAAGATTCAAGCCAAACCCTTAGCTTTAGTTTAATGTGGTTTTATGTTTGAATATATCGCACTGTTGCATACAGCTATGGTTACAATTAATATACATGTTTTTTAAGAAAAGAAAAAAGTCAACTCAGTGATTATGATTCTGAGGGTGGCTTTGGTATGAAATTTTACCCAACAGTTTTTTTTCCTTAATTGAAAATGAGTATTAAAAAAGAAGAAACACCTGCATGCTATATTGAAAGAGAGGCTTTACATAATTTATTTTTGTGCCCCTCAAGTCGCTTTCTGCCTGAGCTGGCATTTGCTCTCTTGAATTTTGATTTTTCCTGTTGGTCTTTTGAAATCCCAGGAGAATACAAATTACAAAACAATCCCACGTAGGCAAAGTGGTTGGAGGCCCACCAAAATAAACAGCCAAATGGTTTTCCAGATGAGTTCGAAGAGATTCCCTGTGCTGAAGGACTATCACTAGAGTTCAGTCAAATGGGGCTGACTTGTGTTAGGTCAGGGGTTCTCAAACAGGGGTTCTCTGGGGGTTGCGAGGTTATTACATGGGGGGTCACGAGCTGTCAACCTCCACCCAAAACCCTCTTTGCATCCAGCATTTATAATGGTGTTAAATATATTAAAAAGTGTTTTTTAATTTATAAGGGGTGTGTGTGTCGCACTCAGTGGCTTGCTATGTGAAAGGGGTCACCAGTACAAAAGTTTGAGAACCACTGTGTTAGGTGATTACTAATCACAAAACAAAACAGGCTTAACACACTGTCACTATGGAAGGTCAATACAGCCTTTGACCCCTGACACTAGCGCTTCATTTTTTGCAGCCAGGCTTCTCCTTCTAAGGTTTTATATCTAGAAATAGCCCTGTACTTAGCCACCCCTGCAGTTATGGTGAAGAGGGACAACATTGTGAAAGAAAACAGGCATATCAAAAATAAAAAGTCTGGAGTGCTACTGAGGATGAAGGACTGTATTAAATAGTGAAATTAGGATTTACAGCAATGAAAGCAGAACATGATGACAGGGAAAATAATAGGGACAACAAGATTAAATATATTTCCAGTTCTATTAAATGACTCCCCATTATTATATATTATTATTATGAATCATGGACATATTAATAAATAATACTAGCAATAATTATACGTTTTGAGGAGAGTGGGTTATGGGCATGTAGGAAGAGAGGATTTGCACTATTGCAGTTGCAGAAGTTCTCTGCTGAAGTGAATGGAAACTATGGATTTGATGATTATTTCTGCAGGGTCACATTAACAGCCTTATGGTGCAGTGCTGCATTTCAATAAACAGATGAGCTGATCTATAAAAGCCCTCTGCTACTGGGAGTGTGCCTGATTCAAACTGCTTTTGTCTTTGTTTGTAGTTTAACATGATCTGAGTGTGTTTCGGCTGGAAAAAGAGAGGGAGTATTGCCAATCCCAAATACTTACTGCTCATGAGTCAGGCTCCCCAAAATTATGAGATTTTAAAATATACATATTGTGTTTGTTTGTGCCTTCGGTTTTCTGAAACTTTAGGGGGCACTCAGATCATGTTTTCAAGATTTTTTTCCACAAGCATGAGGGCTGGAAAATACTTTTGAAAAAAGAAAGCTGAGATTCACACAAAATCATTTGGGAGCTGGGGCTTTAAGTAAAACATCAAATATTGTCAGAGTCAGGATAAGATCATGGGAGCTGGCAATACTGCATACGGTACCAAACATACCAACAGCCAGCCCGCACTGGCTTAAGCTGAATAACAGAGCCAGAGATTATAAAAACATACAGAATCAAGGTCTTTAGAACTGCAGACTTTTCCTCTGCCTTGAAAATATGGTTTGTTGATTTAGCATCTGTTTTAGTAGTGCATACGCAGTCAAACTCCCAGTGACGCCAAAGGGAGATTTTCCTCACCGTCTTGTAAAGTTTTCCATTTTTTATGATCTTTCTGTTCAATATACCATAACTTATGATAAAGAATAGATTTTTGTTCATATTCATACGTAGTAGGTCAGGGAAATATTTTTTCTCTTTTAAATCTTACAAATACAAAGCTTAACTATATTGAACCACCTGCACTTTAAGCAGGAATTTATAGTATCAAAGAGAAATATTGCATAGATGATGTTTCACTTTTTTTTTTGGATGGGCTTTATAAAACACTCCTGGGTGAATTCTGCACCAAAATATTAAAAATTCTGTGAGCAATATTTTAAAATTCTGCAAAATTCTGTATATTTTATTTGTCAAAATAACACAATATAATCATGCCAGTTTCAATTATTTTGATAATTTATTTCAAAATACCTTTCAGCAAATATGTCTGTAACAATACAAACAACAAAAAATCAGGAAATCTTTTTTGACAAATAGATTCCTTACTAGGCATATTAATACAGAACTTTGAGTAATAATTCATTTAAACTACAATACAGAAACATATTTCCGCAACTCTCAGAAGCAGTGGGGGAGTCAGGGGTGATGGAGGTGCTGAAGGAGAGGGAAGTAATTGCTGGGAAGGAGCCTGTGTGTGAACTTGGAGAGTTGTTGGGTGTGGGTGGGAGAAGTATGGAACAGGGTTTTTTTTGTGGGGAGGGATTGCTAGGGAGTTCAGGTGCCTTCATCATGCAGACCCTGGCTGACCCCAGCCTCTCTCAGTCACACAGTAGCGGTGCCATGGTTTTTGCCGCTCTAGGTGGCAGTGCTCCTCCACCATAATCGGTGGCACTTCGGTGGCAGCTTCTCTGAAGCTGCATTCTCGGCGGCATTTCGGCGGCTGCTTTTCTTGCTGCCAAATTGCCGCCGGGAAATGAGTCGCTGCCGAAATGCCGCTGAGGGTGGCTAAATGCCACCCCCCAAATCCTGCTGCCCTAGGTGACTGCCTAGGGTCATCTAGTGGAAGAGCCGGCCCTGCCTACAAACCCACTCATCCACTCCTCCACCCCCTGTGGCCCTGCATCCCCACTCAGCCACCCCCTCCTTTCTGTCCCCATGTCCCTGCATCCCAACTCCAATTCAGCTCCCACCCCATTCTGCTCCCCCCACTAGCCCTTTTTAACCCATCTGTGACACACACACCCCAGCATCTCCATCCATTCCACATTGTTCATCCCCCCATATTCTGTGCCTCCTGATCTGGCCTTACGGGCAGGGCACTTTGAGGAATGCAGCCCCTTCTCTTCCCTATCCACATCTGGGGCTACTCCTTCCCAGGAGCAGCTGGCCTCTGTTCTGGTGCCACAGCAGCCCCTACTGGGAAAAACGTGTAACTGCAGCACCTCTCCAGCAGAATGAATTTTCTGTGGAGAAAAAAAAAATTCTGTGCAGCAGTTGAATTCTGCGCATGCACAATGGTCAGAATTCCCACAGGAGTAATACAACCACAATAAACTTTGTGATGGGTTGGATCACAGAAACCCCCTTGGAGCTGCCAACTGATGTGCCAAGACTATTTCTGCCCCTGCTTTCCTTGCCAATTTGGGACGCCAGAGCCCTGCCTGGTTGTGTCAGACACGCTTGCCAGCTAAAAATACAGACCCAGGTCTGAACCACGTCCCACAAACTGCAGGCTTAACTGAAAGCAGCGTAAGAAGTGTTCCTGTCTATAATACTCAGATGCCCAACTCCCAATGGGGTCCAAACCCCAAATACATCCGTTTTACCTTGTTTAAAGTGTATACAGGGTAAGCTCATAAATTGTTCACCCTCTATAACACTGATAGAGAGATATGCACAGCTGTTTGCCCCTTCCCCCCTCCCCCTGGTATTAATACATACTCTGGGTTAACTAATAAGTAAAATGTGACTTTATTAAATACAAAAAGTAGGATTTAAGTGGTTCCAAGTGATAACTGACAGAACAAACTGAATTACCAATCAAAATAAAATGAAACACGCAAGCCTAAGTCTAATACAGTAAGAAGCTGAATACAGATAAAATCTCACCCTCAGAGATGTTCCAATAAGCCCCTTTTACAGGCTAGTCTCCTTCTAGTCTGGGCCCAGCAATCACTCACACCCCCTGTAGTTACTGTCCTTTGTTCCGGTTTCTTTCAGGTATCCTTTGGGGGTAGGGAGGCTCTCTCTTAAGCCAGCTGAAAACAAAATGGAGGGGTCTCCCAGGGGTTTAAATAGACTTTCTGTTGTGGGTGGACACCCCTCCCTCCCCCTGTGTAGAATCCCAGCTACATGATGGAGTTTTGGAGTCACATGGGCAAGTCACATGTCCATGCATGGCTCAGAACTTACAGGTAGCAGCCATGATTCACATGTTACCTTTAACTTCCTCAAGTAGACTTCTTATGTGGATTGGAGCCTTCCAAGATTCATTGTCCGTTAAGTGCTTCTTGACTGGGCACTTAACTTGCAAATTCCTTTCTAAAGAAGCTGCCGAAATGCCTTACTAAGGCTACTTAAAATCAAACCAGTACACAGCCAATATTCATAACTTCAAGTACAAAAATGATACATGCATACAAATAGGATGAATCGATTCAGTAGATCATAACCTCTACAAAGATATGTTACATGGCATATGTAGCATAAAACATATTCCAGTTATGTCATATATTCATTCATAAGCATAGTTCCTTAAAGCCTTATGGGATGCAACGTCACACACTTAAAAGCAGAGTTTACTTCAAAGGTGGGAGGAGGAGGCAAATAATACATAAATTCATCAGTAGAGACATGAGTTCAAATCCTGACTCTAAGCACAAGTGAAGTTGTAGTGGAGCACTCTCATCCACGTTTCCTTGTGTACACACCAAAAAACCCACCAATTAATAGTGGAAATTACGGTTAGCGGGAAACCCAATAGTAAAATAACAGGAGTATTACAGTTCACTGTGTGGGGGTATGTATTAAACAGGACAATAGTAGCTTCCCACTGTGACAAACACAACACAGGTTGCCAAACTGTTGCCAACAACCTAGCAGGGCCCAGTTCAACTGCCAGGTGTGCCTGATGTAATACTGTCCACAAGCGTCTGGTACCTAAGTTGAAAGAGAATCTCATTTATCTAGCAGTAGTAGTAAGGATTTTATCCTCTGTAGCCCAGCCACAATGTGTTATGCCTTATACACTGTCCAGTACGTTTCACTATCTAGTCCATTTTAACCTCACTGTATTATGCTCTCAAAGCCAACATTATCGGTCCCAAATTTTAATTATTTTAGTGCCACCTCTCTATTTTTCTGTATTGTAAAGTCCTAAGTAGACAGTTTCCCTGAAAGCTGACAGTCTAAATGACAGAGAGAGACTGACAGGAAAGACCAGACATAATCTGGTGGTGAAGGATAGTTTAGGCTGGGGATGATTTTGTCCTCATTTTCATAACCCAGTCGGTTATGTTTTATAAGACGTGTATAATTGAACCACAAAAGACAATCCCCACAGATACCTAGCTAAATATCAGACTGTACGTAGACCACACAAGGGTGACTGGGCACATTCTCAAAAAGATGACTCCCTGTGTCGACAAATGCTTTCTAAGCCAAGGCTGCACCTTTGCCGTCTTTAAGCAAATCCACTGATCCGATGACTGATGCGTTCCAGATGGAAACTACATTCACTTTCCAATGTGTACACACACAATGAATCTCACTGTTCTGTGGTCTGAATTAGTTCTGACTGTGATAAACCGTGACCCCCCAGAATTCTCCAGGCATCATTTTCTTTGTAAGGCATAAAAGAAGTCAGAATGACAATAACAATGGGAATATCACAGTGACAACAAAATGAGTCAGTGCCAGTTTAGCTAGTCAGTATGCTATGATACACAGAGATGATAGTCAAAGAAATGCTCTTTGTGCAGAACAGGTCTGCAGTATAACAGCTGGAGGAAATAGCTTAGTGTCCCTACATATCAGGTTTGGAACAGCTAGACTCATAGCAGAGTTAACTAAAAAAACCTGCATAAAACTCAGTTTTGCTTGCTTTAAGAAGAATGAAAGTCTACGTAGAAGGAGCCTTTTTTCAGGAGACCCTAAAAATTATGGTACTGTCTACACTTTTTCCCTATTAAGAATCCCAAGGCACTATTAATAAGAGTTAGTATTTATGCTAGCATCCTTAGAGAAAGTCTTCCCACGCCCCATATAGGTAACTTGTTGTTGTAGCCTCACAATATTGTAGCTTGCATGTCAGACTTGATTGCATTTCAGAGATGGGTGAAGTGATAGGTAGTCTGCCTGAAAGCTGTCCTCCACCCCAGAGGTGCATTTCAGTTGTGGGCAAGCTGAAGGGATCCTTCTGTGTATGTACTGAAGTTTAGAAAGGGTTCAATTCTGCCACCCTTGCTCTTGTTGAGTAGTGCTTTCCTCCAAAGTCAGGTCAATTGAAATCAGTGAACTACTTGTGGAGTTCACTTCTCAACATAAATAAGGCAGGCAGAATTGGCCCCAGATACTTTTTGGGGGATGAAAAAAGATCTACTGTAAATGTAAGACAGCATTAGGAAATAAACATTGTCACAAAAGGAGCAGTGTTTATCTACTTGGACTGAATTTAGTTTGACTGCTAATTGGATCTAATGGTAAATGTGCTAATCATGACAAAAGCAGAGCAATTAATCTGAACACTGGTAGACATAATGTTGGCATTGCTGACTATGAGCAGAGGAAATCTTCCCCTATTACAACACACATTTTTCTTCCCCAGGGAGCTTTTATGATAGCTATTATAGAATTGTTCATTTCAGTTACACCGGGGAATGGTGCAGTGACATGTAATTGAGATTTTAATTAATCCGCTAATGATTATGATGTGTGAGGGGAGTCTTGTTTACTTCCTTGTGTACTCAAAGTGAGATTTCTGTACAAGCTATGTGTCTTTCTTTGCTGCGTAGACATACCCTGGGTGACCTCATGCAAGTCACTTAACCTTATCAGATCCCCCTCTGTATAAAGGGGATAATAATATTGCCCTTCTTGGGCAGCGGTGTACTTGCATTAATGTTTTTGAGGTGCTTAATTATGATAGTGATGGACGTGGCCATATAAATATTGAAATGGAACCATAAAGGATACTCTTTGTTGAATCCTCAACAGCAAAGGGCTTTTTGCTGGGTCACCTACAGGAGGACCCACCTGTGGGGATGTGGTGGGAAATCTTTGGCAACAGAAAGTCTCTCTATCCAAGTCAACCCCTCCTCCAGCATTCCCTTGGATCCAAAACTGCATAGGGAGGGGGAAACTCCCCAAGCTCTGGAGATGCTAGGACCTGGATAGTGCCTCCCCTCCTCCCCCATGCACAACATGTGACCTTGGGGGATAACAGCAGAGAGGAACCAGACAGAGACTCCAGATGGTAGGACCAGGAGCTACCAAAACAAGAACCACTAGACATTCCAGACAAAAATGTAGAATGTTCTCAGACCGTCTGTGATTGGCTGTTTGCTCCAACCCTCTCCTCCCACTCACAGTCTCTTCACCTCAGTTTCACTCCACATCTGCCCCTCCTATCTTCTTTTCCTCACCCATGCCTCCTCACGCTGCTGTCATTCCCTTTTATTTCAATGTAACGGATCCCCTCTTACCACCCCAGCCCAGCCCCCCAAAAACTGTGGAACGGACATGCCATCTGCCACCATCACATTGTTCCTTCTACTTGTGTGTTCTATCCCTTTGCCTATTTTGATTATAAACTTTTTGGCACAGGAGCGTCTACTACTCTGTGTTTGTGCAGTGCCTAGCACAATGAGGTCCCATTCTTGGCTGGACCTTAGGCAAAAGTAATAAACACAATAATCATCCTACATTTCAAGAACCACACTGATTTCTCCTTGCAGGATTTTATTACCTCACAGTTGCAAGTAGAATAAGCCAGAGTGGCTTGGTTTAGCACTCCAAGCAGCAAAGATGAAAATAAATGTAGGAATATGTGTTTCCCAATATGTTCTTCCCCATTAAAGTGAGATAAAGCCATGCTGCTGCAATCCACTTACAGATGACAGGTGGTTTCTTTCTCCACAAAACATTGAATAGCCAGTGGACAAATACCTCCAATATGCAGTTTTACAGCTGGGGTCTTGTTTTGTCTAGAGCCACTGTAATTCAGGTTTACATTCAGCTGTTTGCCATGGTTATGAACTCTGATAAACAAAGAGTCTCATGTGAAAATGGTCTCGACCATAGCTTTCTATGTTTTAAGGCTAGAAGGGACGATTATAATAATCTCATCTGACCTCCTGCAGTTGCGAAAAAGGCTAATATCATTCTGGGCGTATTAACAGGAGTTTCATACATAAAACAAGGGAGGTAAATTGTCCTGCTCTATTCAGCACAGGTTAAGGCTCAGCTGGAGTATTGCATCCAATTCTGGGCACCACACTGAGAAACAAAAATGTTAAAAGGGTTAGAAAACTTGACCTATGAGGAAAGGTTAAAAACTAGCCATGTTTAGTCTTGAGAAAAGAAGACTAAGAGGGGTCCTAATAACAGTATTCAAATATGTTGAGGGCTGTCATAAAGAGGATGGTGATCAATTGTTCTCCATGTCCACTGAAGGTAGGACAAGAAGTAATGGGCTTAACCTGCAGCAAGGGAGATTTAGGTTAGCTATTAGGGGAAATTTTCTGTCAGGGTAGTTAAGCTCTGGAAAAGATTTCCAGAGGAGGTTGTGGAATCCCGATCATTGGAAGTTTCTAAGAACAGGTTGGACAAACCTCTTTCAGGGATGGTCTAGCATGGGTAGCGCGTAATGGAGGCTCGGGGAGGCTAAAGTCTCCCCAAACCTCCACTAATTCTCCAGGGCTGGGCCGTGGTGGGGCTCAGAGCTCCTCCAGGTGGCCAGGTCTTGGGGTGGGCAGATGTGCAGGCCAGCGCTTGGGGCAGCGCAGGCAGGCGGGCCGGGGCTCCTCCAGCCATGGTGGGCGGCTCAGGGCTTCTCTGGCCTCAGCGGGTGAGAGCGGGGGAAGTGGGGAAAGAGTCGGGGTAGGGCCTCAGGCAAAAGGGACGGGGTAGGGGCTAGGCCTGAGGCAGAAGGAGCAGGGCAGGGGGCTAACCTCCCCAAAAGGGGGGTTCCTGTGCTGCCCATGTGGTCTAGGATTACTGGGTTCTGCCTTAGTGCAGGGGGCTGGATTTGATGACTTCTTGAGCTCCCTTCCAGCCCTGCATTCCTATGATAACACAGGCCACAAACCAGAGCTCTATGAACAGAAGATCTTGAAGAAGAATCTGCTGTCTCTTTCTCTCGCTAACACATACGGGAACTCAGATATCAGTGAAAAAGAAGTTTCCCATTGAGGAGATACTTTTGTCAGAATTGATATGTAAAGAACGAACACACAGACTCTATGCTGGCTGAGGAAATGTTAGAGGCATCGTACTGTGTGGAGGCCTCCATCCACAGGAATGATACACCACAGACTTTAGGTTGACAGCACATGGGAACCCAGGTATCTGTAAAACCAATAAATTTTCCCTTGTAAAACAGACAGAGATACAAAATCAAAATAGGACAGTTCCTAGACAAATTATAGAAGGTAATAAAATTTAATAAGCCATTGTCTGCCAGAGTCTCACAAACAAGGGCTGAAGAAAATGATTTCCCCCCTAGATTTTTCCAGCAGGATTAGAAAATGGAATTAAATTGACATTCTATTGAGAAACTAACAGATAATGGCTGCTGTCCATCTGAGCTGATGACATGGGATTGACTCAGCCAAAGTGGAGACACATAAGAAATACTTGTTCTTTGGGATAGGTGACACAGTGAAAATGACAAAGGCTTGAATTCAAAATACACCATGAACACCAGGAGGATAAATTTTCCAGAAACAGGGAAGGGAGAGAAAAGCACTAAAAGACACAAACGAAGGATTCTCCCCATTTATAACAGAAGCTGGTACATAATTTTCAGATAGAAATATGACCGGTTTTGTTCCACATTACCCCTAAAATTACAGTAACTGAAAGAGACTAGAGAAAACATTACTGAATTTTGTACACAGTCAGCTCCACTATTTCAATGATGCATGCCCTTCTCAGGCCGTGCAAAAGAATGATTGCCAGTGATACCAGCTGCAGAGCTGAAGCCAAACAGGCTGGTGTGCCCATAAGGTGATGGGAAAGCCAGGCTGAGCCAGTTTGATGGTGTTGCTCTCAAGTCTTCACAAAAGACCAATCTATGCCTTAAACAGGGATGCAGAACCAATCCTAGAACATTCTAACGTAATTTTAAAAATGTTTCAAAATCTTCTATTTCAAAGATGCTCTATCACAAGTTTTATTAGTTAATTTCCCCAAAACTTCAAAGGGGCAGTGTTCCTTTAAGCAATCCATTGTGTTTTTACCGATGCAGTTGGAACTTGAAATCACCCCTTGTTCAAGTTCTTTTGTTAAAACAAGGTGAACAGAAAGAAAGCACGTAGGGTGTTTAACAAAACATGTAAAGATAGCATGTTATGATCTAACAGACGAAAGCTATACACAGGACAACAGTGCAAACCCAACGACACCTGGTGACATTTTTGCTGCAATTAACCTAGGAAGGCTTTGTAAAAATGGGTTATTAAGGAGGGGTTTGAAGGAAAGTGTTTGTTTGGGAACTGGGAGGATGTGCTCCTTGCATGTGGCAGGATAAAAACGATTCACAGCAGAGAATGAGAGAAGTAGCCAAAGAAAACAGGCCAGGAATGAAAAGGAGTGTAGGAAGAAGTAATGTAATAAAGGAATTTAAGCCACAGATGGACATAACCTTAGAACAGACATTTTCATGACAGGAAGGAACCTTAAGCTTTACTTAGAGCTGCAAGATCTTAAAATCAGCCTCTGCAAGGTTACAGCTGTTTCTAAATACACACGTTAGTTAGGGACCAACTTCCAATTTTGGAAGAAGAGTTCATATAGTTTATTTTTTCTTGCTGGCTTTTTCAGATGGCATAATTTTAGCGAAGTAGAAATGCACACTTCGTTCTGATGATGAGGGATCCTAGACGTTGTTTCCTTAACACAAGAAAATGAAATTTCCTGTGTAAGGATTTTCGTACTTTCCCCTTAGATGGAGCTCTTGTTCAACAAAGCAGCTCACTGTGATATGGATTAAAATCACACTAAAGGGAAACACAGCTCCTGAACAAGAGAGTCAGTTTTAAATAGCTTGTTTGTGCAATAATTGCGGCTTTCCAGTTCATGAGATTTATGTTAACTGAGTTGGTCTTAATACCAGTTCCCACAGGATAGGTAGCTGTGTCGCAAACCAGGATTTTTAGAGGGCTTGGGACGAGACAGACAACACTTCCCAGGCCTAATGGGGGCACGGGGATGCAATGGGGAGTCGGAAACATATGAAAGAGGGCAAAACTGACAAGTGAAGGTGGACTTAGCCAGTGTGTAGGGTAAAGACCACACTTAGTTTTAGAGGGTGCTGTACAGTCCTACAGTGGCCTATACCTGATTTCCTATTTGTGTCTAATAACAAAAAAATACTAAGAGTTGACACTTATATAACACTCTTCATTCATAGATCTCCAAGTATTTCACAAAGGAGGGCAAATATTTAATCATCCCTATTTTCAGATGGAGAAATAGTGGCTTTGCAACATTGAGCAGAGCAATGCCTAAATACCTTTACAAATCTGGGCCTTAGTGCCTACGTCGCTTGTGAAAAATGGGACTGTCCCTCTGGAGAACTGGGGGAAAATTTTATTGTTTTTTACATGCACCCCAGGATATCTGTGTGGTATTATCCTGCCTGAGTCAACTCAAAGGAAGCTGTCAGCCAATACATTTTTGTGAGTAGGAATAAATGGAAGCTGTAGTCTCTAGGGCTTTTGAACCAACAGCTTTTATGACAACAAATTTGCTTTATTTAGGGAAATTGGTATTAAGTGCTGTGGTCTTAAGTGCTGTCAAGGCTGAATCCCCACTCTGTCACTCCGAGTGCAGGAAGTGGAGGCACGCAAGCTTCTCTCTGACATTGGCTTGGTAAACGCTGCCACCACCAAAATGCAAAAAAAACCCTTTGAACCCAGGAAGGAGCACTTGGGAATTCCTCCTGTGGGGTACCCTCAAGCCCTTTCACCCCCCTCTGTGAAAGAGCTGAGAAAAAAAACAAAGGACATTAGCTGTGCTACCAGCTAATCAAACAACATGCACAAACCTCTTAGGACACCAAAAATCCAATCCTGTTTACTCACATCCAGGAGGACTGTTATTTCGATATTACACACAAACTCAGGGTTTATGATATAAGCCTTCTAATTTAGATTTTTCACTAAAAAGGAAAAATGTCAAGTGTTTCTGAAGGGTGCAGCTGTTGTGGGAGCAGAGGGGAGGGGAATGCTGATTTTAAAACAAAAGTGCCAGCCAGAAAGTAGGGGGCCATTGCATAGCAGCAAGAAGGGTGGGGGTAGAGTGGATGGGCCAGGAAAGCTGAATAAGAAAAAAGCAAAAATGTGTCGAGGACAAATGGTAACAGGAGAGGAACACCAGAGACACCGTATTTCCCATTCTTCCAGCACAGTTTATTTTGCCATTGTTTTGTAGTAATTATTCGAGGAAGGCTAGAACCCCTGGCTATATTTATATACTGCAATACACAGCTGAGGCCCCATTCCTAAAGATGTGTTTGTGAGTAATCTAGATTTCATCATTTGGAACAGAGGTTCCTAAGCACTGGTACCTCTGCACTAGGTACTGCAAATATTTAATATCAAATTGGCCCCAATTCTTAGTTACACCATTCCTGTGCTTGGGACAGGAACACAGTGTCTGTGTGTGTCAAAGTGGAGGTGGGAGAGGCAATGATGGCTTTAAGCCATTGAGCTACCTGTATCTGTGCTCCCCAGAGTCTGGGACAGAATTAGGGCTACTCTAATTCTATGCTCTGCCACTCTGGGCCCCTGGAAAACAGAGAACAGCAGAGTGCTCTGGCCACGCCCCTTCTTTGTTCCAGCTCCCTCCCATATCACCCCCACCCCACTCCTGTCATATCTCTGACCTGGAAGGTTGAGAGCAGGGCTGGAGTAAGAAATGTTAAGCCAGCTCTTTTTCACCCAAAAAGGCAAGGCTAAAGCTTCCAGAGAGGCCTTAGTGTAACTGAGAATTGAGCCCAATAGTTCTCCAATTAACTACCAGGATCTGAGTTCAAGATTCTGTTTCTCTTTCAACAGTTAATGATACCACTGAAAGCAGAGCAGGGGACGGTATTCTCTGAACTATTTTAGGTGTTAGGATATCCTATGTGATTCTTAGACTGTGATTCAGCATCGCCTCCCATTTGACCAGGGAGGGAGAGAGCCGCAGCCACAACCCAGAGCACTACAGTCTCAAATGACTTCATTATTCAAATCCTGCAAAGATGTCTCCTTTAGCACAGGCAGGGAAAAAGAGAGCCCAATATGGTTGTCCTGATCAGCTTTTACGTGTTAAATATTTTATTATTTCAAAGAAAGGTTGAAGCCATCATTCATCATCAAGAGCAGGAAAGGGCAAAAGATTAATTAAAAAAACCCCCAATCTTTATAGTTAATCGATAAAAATCTGCCAGTTTCACATCCTAGGCCTTCACGTGTTGAACCTGGTTTTTTTTTTTAGTTATTTATTGTTTGTTATTTATTGTTTGTTTTCTTCTTTGCCAGTTAGATACCACAGTGAAAGGCACCACAGAACCTTGAGATATAATATTCATGGCAAAGGAGGGTGTGGTTTAAGTTTTTCTAAGGCTCACATTATCAATAGGATCAATACAGGTGTAGGGGTTTGCCCTGTGGATTTCCATGCAGGATCAGGCCCTAAGGTTGCAAGAGCACTTCTGCATGAGCCACTGTTTTAAGTAGCTCGTAACTTTCCATATATGTGATTTTATATTTGTGTATAGCCTTTTTTGAATGATGCCTTATAAAATGACAATCAGTAACCAAGGTAGCCCTAAATGGAAGGCAGAATACATTTAAGCAGGGCTGGCATTTTGCCTCTAGCATTGTAGGTATGACTTTTTGGCCTTGTATGCACATCCTATTAATAGCAATATTCACATCTTTCACCAAAGCACTATATAAAATATTAAGGTTCCAACTGAGCAAGGTACTTCGGAGTGCATAAATAACTAAGCTTCACTGCACTCCTTAGAATAGGTAAGTTCTGCAAGAAATTAAAGAGATCGTAAACTCATTTGGACAGGAAGCATTTTTAGTGACTGTACAATGCTTTGTATACTTATAGCCACTCATTAATAATATAAATATTATTTTACTTTTGCATGGGGGTTAACTGCAGCATGGACCCAATCCCACAAAGCGATGAGGGTCCTTGACTCTGACTGAAGCTTCATTGGGAGTTGCGGATGCTCTGTACCTTGTAGGATGATGCTCTAAGTCACAAAGCAAGTCCGTGTCTGAGCTAAGAAGAGAACTAAGGAACCGTGACACCAAATCCCCTGTCCTAACCACTAGATGACATCCCCTTCATTTTAAGTTGATATCGGTGTATGTAGGTGACTAGTGTTCCTTCTACCAGCCTAAAACTTATTTAATAAAGAGTTACATTTTATGGCATAGTGACGTCCATCCCACTCTTCTTTCCCCCAGCGCCACTCAAACCATAGTCCTATCATTTCTTTAAATTAGAGCATATTGGGCATGCATCTAAATGTGCAGGTGTCATTTTACATTCAGCCATGCGGAGAAGCCGGTCGTTTTTTCCAATCTTGGCAAAAGGCCGTTCTTAAATCAAAACTATTTTGTTATCTTATGAAAACCGAGGCCCTTGCAAGAATACACATCTTGATGTGTTTGGGTATTTTTTATGGGTCTGGGGCCAACAGAAGGCAAGAGAGCTCAAGAGGGAGAAAGGTTCAGGTCTTGCAGTTCTGAACATTATGAATGTATTTGGGCAATACACTGTCACAATTTTACTACAGGACTCTAGCTTCTGTTGCTTTACAACAACATGGAGACTTTATAGAGGTAAGAAGAGTACAAAGGAGTCGACATATTAAGATGTAGTTATAGTAATCAGAATGAACACACAGTGGGCAGAAATCCTACTGAGACAGGGTTTTTGCCCACTTGAGGTGAATATTGGTATCAATTACACAGTTGCAAATTCAGACAGCGTGACTTGCTCATGGGTAACTGACATCAACGCTACATGCACTCCAGGCTGCATAACAGGCAACCCGCACAGGATTCACATTTGATGCCATAGGCC
The DNA here is from genome assembly GCA_033296515.1 of Macrochelys suwanniensis. Lineage (NCBI taxonomy): Eukaryota > Metazoa > Chordata > Testudines > Chelydridae > Macrochelys > Macrochelys suwanniensis. The sequence goes on along the minus strand of CM065776.1, from coordinate 130,387,306 downwards.
AAACTGGAGTCACCTGCTTTTTTCCATATTAGGGGAGAAAATTGTTTAGCTACTGGTAAATCCATCATTAAACAACACACTGCCACTCCCATTGGAGGCTGTAAGAGCAATTTACAAGCATTAATTGAAGAGCCATTTGAAGATGGATGAAGGGAAGTACAGACAGATTAAGGTGAATATTTCCTCCCTAGCCACCAACCCAGGTAGATTAGCTGGGCACGGGAGTTCTCTGCAGGCAAATTCTGGGATTACCTACACTGTGAAGTGGTAGCAGAGCCAATACAAGGGAGCTATGCCATCCTAACGGCTTACGTAATTTTCACTACCCAAGTCCTCCTCGCTCCCTTTAGAAACACAAAGGTGGTGGTAAGGAAGACTGGAGGAACTACTGAGTGGCAATCTTTGGGCCAGGCTCCCCACCTTGCCCTCCAACTAGGGTTGCCAGGTGTTTGGTTTTTGGCTGGAATGTCTGGTTGCAAAGGAACCCTGGCAGCTCCGGTCAGAACAGCTGACTGGGCCACTAAAAGTCTGGCTGGCTGCATTACCTCCAACTCCAGTGAGTACAACAGCACAAAGAGCCCTCTCCCCCTTCTCCATAGCTGCACTCTGCCTTGGTGGGGGAGGGAGGATCTCCTGAGTAGCAACCCCACACCGCGCCTGCAGCAAGAGAAACCTTCTGCACCTCTGGAGAAGAAGGCTGCATTTGGTGTTAGGAGACTTATTCCTAATAGCATAACACTTTTTTCAGCGTTGGAAAATTGCCTCTAAAATTTGGAATTACTAGCTACAATCTCTAAAAATACAGGTTTCTGTTCCACTACTATGGTGATTTTAGTCTCCAAAAAACTACTGTGGTAGCATCTCTCTACCTACCTTTGGTGTATCTGGTGTAGGCGGTGTTCAACTGTAGTCCCATGGAGCACTTGCTGGTGGTCCTTGACCAACGGGTCATATGATGCTGGCTCCTCCTCCTTGCTTCTATGGGCTATTTATTACAGGCATATTAAAGACAGCTACAATGCCCGGTTAGCTTCCTAATAGTACTTTTTCCATGTAAGCAATTGTTGTACATGCAACAGGGATGTTGGTCCTTTGGGAATGTGAGGGGAGTTGTCAAAGAGAAACCTTTAAGCTGCTATCCATACTCCGCGAAAGCTTGAGAATTCCTCTCGTACAGTGCATTACCTAATGGCACAATTCTGTACCATTTCTTGGAATTTATTTTTTTTGCTGAGGCCTAGTGATCAGTTTATGTTTTGAAGAGTAACTATTAAATACTCAAAAGTCGGGACATGATGTCATAATTCCACATACAACCTTAACTCTGCACCCTGCTATTGCAGATTTAACAGTACAACTTCGATTTCTCATAAGGCAGTTATTTGAAAAGTAGTTATCCATATCACATGGCTGCAGCTGTCCCTAGCCATTTATACTAACTAAAGACTTGATGAGACTAATTACGTGCTTAAAGTTAGAAATGTGGTTATATATATATGTAAAATGGCTGCAGCTGTCTCCTTTCCATTGATACTAACTAAAGCCTTGATGAGACTAATTATCATGCTTAAAGTTAAGCACGTGCTTAAGTGCTTTGCTGGATCAGGGCCAAAGTGCTCAATATCTTCTTGGATCAAACCTTAACTACTTACTGTAGTCAGTGCGTGGGGGTATCTTAGCTATGACAAGGTCTGCACCTGTCATTCTTATGGTTTGTAAACTCTGCAAGGTGTGCGATAACTAATAATGAGCATCATGTTTTCAAACTCCCTTCTCCTTGCTCAAGGAAGGATGCTAATGGAATGACCTGACAGTGTGAGCAAGCCGAGACGTTGGCATTTTTCAGTTTCTCTTTTGTAAAGTGAGCACTTGCCCTCCCCCCCAGAACAATGAAGGAACATAGTTTCTTGGACTCAGATGACAGCAGTATTGTCAAAGGGAGCTCATGTCGCTGAGAGGTTTTCAGCCAGAATGGGGAAGGACAGCAGGTGTGAAATGTTCTGAGTGTAACCTATGGAGTTGATGGGTATGTGGTGTAGTTATCTAACAAGAAGCAGGCTAGTGAAGGTGAGAGAGGCAGGCAGAGTTTAGGGGTTCTCTGAGTCAAACACTGAGACCTTGTGATTGACTGCAAGTGGATTTCCTGTACTTGTCCATAGGGCCAAATTCTGCTCACATGTATGCCAATGTCAAGCAGAAGTACCTGCATTGACCCGAGTGAATGTATTCCTGATCTATACCCATTTAACTGAGGTACAAAGTTTAAGTCCTTTATAAAATTACCAGCCAAATTCAGCTATTAGGGTGACCAGATGCCCCGATTTTATAGGGACAGTCCCGATTTTGGGGTCTTTTTCTTGTGTAGGCTCCTATTGTCCCCCCCCCCATCCCGATTTTTCACACTAGCTGTCTGGTCACCCTACAGCTATTTGTTATTAGCTATTCAGTTATTCCTCATTTGAAAATTAGATAATTCCTACTGGTAGCAAGAAAATCATGTCCTACCCACAGCTTAGCCTCTCTAGTTCCCATTGGCTTCACTGTAAGCTATAGCCACTAATTAATTTTTTGTAAAACGGGCCTGACTTTCAAAGAAACTCCAAAGGTTCAACTTTGCTCTACTTCTGGCTCCCTCTGATTTTATATTCCAATCGCTGCACTCTTGCAGAATAGAGATGTACTGTGAGCAGTCTGATCTTGTCAGTCCAATGGATGAAACACAAGGTCTGTGTTTGACTCAGAGAACCCCTAAACTCTGCCTGCCTCTCTCACCTTCACTAGCCTGCTTCTTGTTAGATAACTACAGGTGATTTGACTGCCTGCCACCTAAATGGTCTTATTGAAGTTGTAGTAAAAAGTCATTAACGATATGCAACACCTGTGTTCCGGCAGGCAGAATACCACTGAATCTGTCAGCAGCATGAAAATAACTCTCCAAAGGCTGGAAGGGAAAAAGGAAAGGACAATATGGAGAAAAGATCCCTCATCTACTGGGACAAGAACCAAGGGAGGTGTTGAAATATAAGTATGAGCCTACAATCTGTGTTTAATGAAACATAAGGACAAGATAGGACAAGAAGCAATGGGCTTAAATTGCAGCAAGGGAGGTTTAGGTTGCACATTAGGAAAAATTTCCTAATTGTCAGGGTGGTTAAGCACTGGAATAAATTGCCTAGGGAGGTGGTGGAATCTCCATCATTGGAGATTTTTAAGAGCAGGTTCGACAAACACCTGTCAGGCTCAGGAATGGTCTAGATAATTAGTCCTGCCACAAATGCAGGGGACTGGACTAGATGACCTCTCGAGGTCCCTTTCAGTTCTATGATTCTATCATTCTATATGACACTTTCTCTACATTAGGGCTCTATGGCTGTAAACATTTTGAAGAGGGTAAACCACGAAAAGGTAATTTCAACTCAGAAAAGCTTTGAGTTCTGTATTGTCCTCGGTGGCTTGATATCTACTAATAGGTGGCTGAGGCAGGTTTCTGACTTCAGCAAGGACAGGTAGACTTATTCCAGATAAATGCTGGAAGTGCAGCTAGCCATCTACACCCACCAGGTACTTGGGGTACACCACTTCTTACTACTGGGGTTTTCTGCATCACAAACATGTTGCTAGCATAACAAGATTCAGTATTATAGTGATAGGGAATGCTAATGTTTATGCTAATATTACACTCCAGTCCCACTCTAGATGCAGCAACAGGCAGTAGAAAGTTTTCATATTTTTTCAGTAAAATCTCAATATTTCCTATGCTATCTAGTGAAGGATGAAATACAAAAACTTAGATTAGAGTAGCTGGACCACATTCTATGTTGTGTTTTCAATTCTGTGATAATCACAAAACCAGTGCGTCTTCAGGAGAGTAATGCGGAGGTGTTATGGTAAGAGGCGTATTGTTAAGGCAATACAAACATGAAATGTTACTCTTAATAGGGTAATGCAAGAAAACTCATTTAAAAACTGCATGATGAAAGGAAACTGTAGCGGGGCAATCACCCTGTTCTGGCTCAGAAAGGGTTAAAAGCCAGCCATTGGAGAGGGCTGGGGCTGAGAGTCAATAAGAAAAGGCTGATTGGGAAGGCGGCCACAGCTGGGGCCATGCCCAATTAGGCGACAGCTGGCCCTATAAATGGGCTATGAACCAGCAGCTGAGTCAGTCTCTCTCTAGCCTTGGAGAGAGACAAGGACCTAGGCTGCCTGAAGAAGCAAAGGGTACTGTGGACACAGCAGTGCTGGGGAAGGGGCAGGCTGAGCTGGGGAGGTCAGGCCTGGCGACCTCCCAGGCTGTGGGCTGACAGGAAGGCCTAAGGAGGTACTGGGGCTGCAGAGGTGCAGCCCAGGGTTAGGCAGAGGCAGCTGGTCCAAACCCCCTCGCCGATGATGAGTGGCCATTACAGACTGCAGTCTGCCCCAGTGAACGGGGGCAAGATGGTGACTGGCAGTAGCCACTGAGGCAAGGTGGGGATAGAGGATTCTCTGGGTCTCCCCTGGAAGGGGAGACCCAGAGAAAGTGGGGGTACTGCAGGGGCAGAACCCCAAGGTAAAAGGACACCAGGGCCTGGGAGGGACATGGGGCCAGCATCAGGTGAGACACGAGGCACTCTGGAGCTGAAAAAGAGCTATTTTGCACAAACGACCAGTAGGAGGCACTGCGCTGGTGAGTCCTCGCTTTGCTACAGAAACCATTGACAGTACTTGTTAATTTCCCTCCTGGTGTTTCATAAATAAAACAAGATTTGCAATCACATGTTCCCTGCATGTGGGCCTCTCTTATGTGTTGAGAAATCAATCTGAACTACCCTGCTAAAGCACAGCCTTTCTACTGATTTTCATCATTGCAGAATTGTTTAATACAAGATGATCTAAAAGAATAAAAATAAATAAGGAGAAACAGGAAGCACTAAAATCATGGTAAAAATAACCAATTTCATACTTTTACTCATTTTCAGTGCGGTTAGTACTCAAGAAGGAACTGGAGAGAAAACGTCACTGCTAGAGTTGTCACTAGCCGAACAGGTACAGCACCGGGGACTGATTATATCACTTCAACACACAGCCCCCATGTCTCTGTCCAGCAGGGTAATTTAGTCCCATGCCTGTTCAACCGTTAATTTTTATGGCAAATCTGAGGGCTAGTTATTGTAGTGCTAGTTATAGGGGAGGTGCCTTCAGTCCAGATCTCAGTAGAGAGCTCTACACATACCTGAAAACAAGCTCTTTTATCTGCTTGGCAAATGTGCAAGTCAGGAGAATAAATTTACCCCCACCATCCCCTTGTTCTCTTACACAATAAATACAATAACACACAGTGGGACAGCTCAACCCTCACAAATCAACTGCCCCCCAACTTATTCACCACATAATAAACGACTATAATATCAGAGTAGCATCACCCTGCTTGCCCTCAGCACTCCAGCTCCTCAAATACGTGGGAAAAAAGACAGGCCCTTCAGATCTAACAGATCTGGGCTCTGCGAGGCCGAGAGAAGGCATGGTGCAGCGTTGAGAACACTCTAGACAGGAGGAGGAAGCTGCCAGCAGAGTAAAGGAGCTACAGCTCGTGCCCCTTCACCTACTGCAACGGTGGTACAGGGAGAGAGGCAGCCTCAGGGATAGGTTTGTACCAACCCATGTAGGGCTTCAAAAGTAAAAACCAACACTCTGAATTGCATGCTGTTTAATGCAGCTGGATAGTCTCATTATCCACATAAAGGGCCTAAGATTCTCAGCTGGTGTACATTGGTATATCTCCAGTGAAGACAATGGAGCTATGCGGATTGACCCAATGGACCAGATCTTCAACCTTTTGCTACGTTGAAAATCTACAGCAGCTAACACAGGGGTGTGGTGGGAGGGTGTCTGCGTGTGTGTGTGCATGTGCACCTGCATGTGTGCACGCTCACCAGAGGAATTCTGTACAAGGACTGGAGTGTTTAAAGACATGGCTCCTCACAGCTGATAAAAATACTAAACACCATAAAAAACAGACGCATGCTGTTTAGGTTAATGGCAACTGAAAAAATTTGGCCACCTCATTGCTCATCCTCCTTTTCAGGCCCTATCATGCCACTTATGGCCCCATCATGCATCTATTTCTATGGAGTGGAGAGGATGGAAGGCGTTCCCATTGACATGCTCACAGGGTATCAAGCTGCCTGGGGCATCTGGACGATGGGGAGGGGAGAGGTGGTTTGTGACAACTCATTTTTTTTTAAAGTAACAAGTATACAAACAAAATATTAAGTTATAATAAACTAACAAGACATGAACAGCTTACAATTTGTTCAAATCAAAACCGATCTGTATTTCTCTATATGTTTCCACACTGCTGAGTGTTGTGTGATTCTGTTTGAAGCTCCTAGGTGCTAACATAATATAAATGTTAATAATCAGAAAACAACTAAATGTACTGTTATTGTAACAACAGTCCTCCAGTGACGGGTCTCAATTATACAGATGAAAGGGGGGCATAACATCTGAAAACACAGTAAAAGGAACAAATTAAAAGTCACTAATTAGCCTGCTCTGCTTCTCTCTTCTCAACTGGTAATTTATCTAGTCATAGATTAGATCTTTATCATTTAACTGCAGAAGCAATTGTATTAACAGGTACATACATGAAATAATGAACCTGGAACAAAGAAAACCAGTCAAGCACAGCAATACTTACTCTCCATTAAACATTTGACTTTTTTGGGGTAGGGGTGAGGGGAGTGGAAATTCAGACAATGCAGGAAGAGCTTGTTAAATATACCAATTTCCCTTTGGCACTAGTGCTTTTGCTTGTCTTTCTATTGTTTATGTTTCCCATCACATCCATTTGTATCAGTTTGAGTCTTCAGTATGTAGTTTCTTTCAAAAACTGAAGGAAAACTAATTGCCAACACAGTGCACATAAATACAGCATTAGAAATAATGGCTATCATTTCTGATCTTCATTATGAGGAAGGGAGTTATTTTTAATAGCTTTGTTTTTATTTATTTTTTAGAAAAAACATTTTTCTGGTCTCCAAACCTCTGCTGTGGCTGTTTGGTAACTTTTGTATTTTTAATGGCTTAATCTGGAGAAACTGTGGCCAACTGGATTCTTACAATCATAATATTTTTAAAATCTGTATTAACTGAGTCCATTTGGAAAAAAATTTCCATTAATAGTATAAATCAAAAACGACGAGCATCCAGAGGACAGGGGAAATGACCCAACATTACTGAAGACAAAAAAACATGCAGGAGAAAATTGCTCCAGAGAATATAGCTACTATACCGCAGGGGAGCATGAAAACAAATATCTTAGCTATTTTATAGGGAAAATTTTATTTAATGGCTATAGTGCTGTTATTCAGTCAAATAAATATTTTTCTTTAGGTCAAGCTGGAATTCAGATGCGTATTATCTGGCAGTAATTCGAACCTGCCTTTGATTACCCCTTCAAAAATGGCCTCTGATTTTCTTCAGCCAGTCAGAGTCAAAATTGAAGTGGTGTTGATTCTGGCCCCGTTGCAAAACATTTAAGTTGATATTGCTGAAATGAGCTGCAAAAACAAATATGCTCCTTTATGGGCCTGATTTTACTGTCACGTTTTCCTTGTAGCATCTCATTTACACAAGTGTAAATTAGGAATAACTTCACTGAAGTCAATAAAGAGAATCAGGCTTCGAAGGTATATTGACTGTTGAAGACAAATAATTCAGAAAAAAAAATCTTTTTACTGGCGGTAAATGTATCTATTAAATCCAAGATGGCCATTTTCTTTTTTGGAATATAAAGTTATATTGCTGAAAGTGCCCAGGAGGAATAAGTTTGCCCACTATAATTCCAGAACTTCATATGTTACCCTAGCAACTGTTAAAGGAGATTTTTACACCTAGGACATCCCCAATTTAAAACATGGCTTACTTCTGTGGAGGCTAATGACTTTTGGCCAGTATCCTATGATGGCTGGACAGCAGCTTTTGTGGGTTTGGGGATGTGGATAGCTGTGAGCGGGGCTGAGATCTCTAGCAACAAGAATGCACTGCCATTTATGATTGTCAACTGGGTTAATCTCAACAGAGAAGGCAGGAACTGAATAGACTCAAAGTGTCTCTCTCTGGCAAAGTGTCTGCCATAACTTGGCAGAACCTCCGCTAGGACTAACACAGGCAAGGCATTCGTGGACAGTTGTGTCGCTGCTGGCCATTGCTGTACCTGTTCTGGAGTTACTAATATAGAACACAAAAAAGCCATGTTAAAAGAACATTCAGGTTCCACTGTCCAGCGCTCCAAAGCCAGCAAGTGCCCAAAGTAAGGCTGGCTGTACAACCTGAATTCACCCCCCTTGGGGGCTGCAATTTATTTCAAGAAAGTTTCAGTGTAATTTAAGGCATGTAATTTACACATTCATTTTGATACAACCCTTAATTCCATGATCGCATACTATTTTTCCCCACAGGAATCCCCACCATTCTCCCTTAAGCCAGTTGGCTCCCAGTCCCAGTCTCCTTGCTTCCAGCTTTCTCTTCCCACCAGCTCCCAGTCTCCTTGCCCAATCAGTCCTACCCTCCCCTGGCTCCCAATCCCATTCTCCTTTCCCAGCCAGCCCCCGTTTTTCCCTCCAACTTCCAATTTCTCTACCCCTACTTTCTCAGTCCCAGTCTCACCAGACTCCTTGTCCCGATCTACTCCTTTCCCTCCCTGTGACCTGGCTTTTGCCCCCTCTGCATTCAAATCAGATGGTTTCTTCCTCCATGCTGCTTGAGTTCTGCGGGAGAAGAGGAGGTGTGGTCATTGAGTGGCCAGCCCCACTCCCCACTCCAGCACATAGAGCAGTTAGGAGCAGCAATTACAGAGAAAGTCCAACTTTGCCCCATAGCCCTGCATAGGAAAATGCCCACTTGCTCTGTGGGAATGGCACATGTACACTCTGGTCAACACTAAGAGCTGTGAGAGGGCTGAGCATGCCCAGGGAAGAAAAATATGTTCTCTCCTAGCTTTGTTCTGGGATATGGCGGAACTGTTTAGACTGAAATTTCCCCCCAAAAAATCAGCCTGAGGCAGCTCAAAATGTCAGCTCAAATAGTTAGTTTGGCAAAGCTATAACCACTGAAAACAGGGTCTTATAATGGGAAATATCAGGCAAACTTCATAGGCGGCGCGACTAGCTCTACCAACGTTTTTTATTTACACTTTGGTCTGCAGGGTTGACCAACCTGTACATTTCATAAGAGACTGATATGCTCCTTTTCATCTGAGTTTTGATATACTGCAAGCACAATGCTAGCAAAATTAACGCCTTTTAATTAGCTTGTTGATTCTTCAGTATAAAGATAAAATTCAGAATTTCTCAAAAGCCATATAGTCACTGTTGAAAGGTTGAAATCTTGGATCCCGATCCTGCTTCAAGATTCCCATTGGAAGCTGTTTTACATTTTGTAGTAGGCCAAGTGAGTATAACCTGCAAAGACAAAAATGTTGAACTTCATACCAATTCCCCATTCCCACTGAGGGAAATAATTTTGGTTTTACTTAATTCTAGAGATAGGATAAATTCATCTAAATGCAGATCACTGGTTTGAACCAGAATATGTGGTTTGTAGGAAGCCGCTGTCTAAAATGGGGTTAGCTGAAAAAAGGTTACACACACCCTCAATAACCATAAGATAGCCTCTGATGGAAGAAACTTTCCCTATAGGTAGGTTGTTCCACAACTGACCATTACGGTGTTTCTTGCCCTTTCTCCTGAACCATCTAGTGGCCATTGTCAGAAATTGGAGCTGCCATACTGAATCAGATCAGTGGTCCAGCTAGTTAGGTATCTTGTGTTCAACATCTGGATCTGAACTTTATGACTAAAGAATCTTTTATCTTAATTCATTTCAAAATGTATAATATCTACCAAATCTGGAGCAAAGACAGCATGCACACACAAACATACACGCCTCCTCCGCACCCAAACTCACTCCCTCGCATATACTAATCAAGTGCTTTTGATGCACCTGTTTGCAGCAGGACCATTAGACCCGTGAGGGGGATTAGATGATAAGGCAACAAACAGTATCAACAAATTACACTGAAATTTTCTTGAAATCAATTGTAGCTTCACAATGACATAACACTTCAGATCAGGGCCACTTGAGATTGATTATTTTAAAATGTGAGACTAAGGATGCAAGTCTTCATTCATCTTCCATACACATCCACAACAATGGACTTCTCAGAACATGCAAGGCTTTGTGAAGCGAGAAGAATAATAGGGAGGGATAGCTCAGTGGTTTGAGCATTGGCCTGCTAAACCCAGGGTTGTGAGTTCAATCCTTGAGGGGGCCATTTAGGGACCTGGGGCAAAAATTGGGGATTGGTCCTGCTTTGAGCAGGGGGTTGGACTAGATGACCTCCTAAGGTCCCTTCCAACCCTGATATTCTATGATTCTATGTGTCTGTATTGAGCCTGACCCTTGATAGAACTGTACAGTCAATGAGGAACAGTTACTTATATCATACAAGTGCTCTATATTCTTATTCTCTTTATTTTTAAAGATCAAGTGAACAGTAAGCTGGGTTTTAAACTAATGAAGGTACCTTCAAGAATTTCTTGTTAATGTAATGATATACTGGCATTTGTTTCAAATACTTTACCAATCACCAGCTACATTTTGAGATCAAGTCAGATCAAGTGAGCGAAGGCAAATTATAAACAAATATGCGAGGCCATTATTACTGTCTCTTGTAATCTTCTCTGGAGGAAATCCTGAATTATAATTGACAGTGAGCTATTAGTGAAATGTCCACTCACATACTAATGAACCAAAGAAAACTAAACTTTGGGAATATCTGAAGTCTCTCTCCCCATGCTCAGCCAGAAGTTAACTGATTAGTTCAAATGACCATCCATATTTGTCAGTTACCAATATATTGCTTTATTTCTTGGTAGTAAATTAAGGCTTTATAGTGAGATTCACACAGTACAGGCCAATTGAAGACATTAGAACCTTTAAAAATCATGTAGCAGTATTCGTTCAATTTAGCATAGCCAGAAAGGTAGCAACTTTTTATAAACACTTAAATGTCACTAATGAGACCTCGAGTGCAAGTGGCTCAGCCAAATTCACACCAACCTTGAGAATGGATTCAACAGCTTAATTCTCCTTGGGGACAGTGAAGAGAATAGCTAGCTGGGATAAAATCCACTCTGCAACCTCCTGAGAAATCAGCTTTGTAAAAAAAGGAAGCTAAACTGATGTTAGTTGACATAAAATGGCACCACTCCCTAACATACACTGATTAGTGACAGAGTGGTAATGAGGAGCTGTAAGAGCTTTTCCCCACAATCATTTTGGCTCTTACCCCTCGTCTCTTTTGGACAGTGTTATTTAATTCAGAGGGAACTGAAGGATGCTTAATGAGTTTGCTCATGAGACCACAATATCCTGCAAGTGAAAAAATACATAAACTGACAAATGGAGAAGCAATATGCACAGGCTAAAGATCTTTTCTCACAAGTAGGACACAGCCTGCTAGCTTTGCCTTTTATACATTGTGTGAGTGTGGCTACAGATTATTTCCTTAGTGATTATGTATGTTCTTAAACACATGGATTTCACTTCATCTCAGTGACATTATTAATGTTGTCTGGAGATGATGCAGCTACTGTTCTCTGAAAGCCAGACAGAGCATTTTCCTTCCCACATCTCTCTAGCAGAGACATTTACAGTGATTGAGCCTAACATACGAACCAGTTGTCAATCATGTGCAGGGTTGCCTGCCTGAAAATATCATCACTTCTAATGAGTCTGGCTTTCAGATCTAGGGACTGGAAGGGACTTGCCAGAAATAAGTGGGAAAGTAGTTGCCAGAAGACTGTGATGGAAGTTACCATGAAATGATCACATGCTCAGGGAAAGGAGGGGACAATGAGCAGGGGGAAGCCTCAACACTGACTGCATTGACAAGAGAGAGCAGCTATAACAGTAACACCTGTTAGAGTAACAGTCTTCAACCATATGGGGCAGTACTGATATTGCAATTCTTTGCTCAGCAACGGCCATTTCTTCAGTTGAAAGGAACATGCTGTCATGGCTGCACAGAATCCAGTTCTAATATGGATACCATTCCAAATACCACTTTCCCAAAGACGTGATCTGATATCAGGCTAATGAATTCCAAGCCTTGAAATCTACTATCCATCCTTTAAATAAGAAGGCCCTAGAAAATGTGTGTGCTTCTGTGTATAAATGCCTAAAAATTCCTTTTACTTAAAAGGAGACTCAGTTGCAATGGCTCCTTGTACCTGTAAAGGAATTAAAACAGGCTCTATGGCAACAACGAGGTTTACTTTGGGACAGCACAACTACTGGGACTTCCATAGGTTTTCCCTTGTATGACCCACTCTGAGATACTTCACTAATCCCTGAAGTGCTGCTGCAGTATCTTAATTCACAGTAGTAACAAAATAGGATTTCTCAGACCAATTTGCAGTGAAGTAAAATGTTGAATTTTCCCCTTAGTGGCCTGGAAAGGAATATCTGCTGCTTCCTACATTTCTTAAAAATATTCCTTCCACTCAAGTGCTAGTGACACTGCTAAGGGGACCCAAAGGTCCCCAGTACTAGCAGAGGATGCTTCCAAGCAAACAGAAAAGGCCTGTGCTGGATTAGTGGGAGTAGTAGGTTAACACATTAGTGATCCACATAAAAGCTGTTGAAGAGGTATCCCAGTATGGGTAGGATTTTCAAATGCGTTCGGTGCTCGCTAACTCTGCTCCCATTGACTTCATCGACTTTAAGTCAATGGGAGCAGAGCTAGGCCAACACTGAACATATTTGAAAATCCCACTCAATATTGCCCTGGGGATTGCTGGAACATGGTTAAGGGACTTCCAAGGAGACGCTACTTAGACAAGGTGGTGTTGCATCAGCCATGTTGGAGGAATTTGGGGGGTGGGTTTCGAGACAAATAGTGCCTCTGCAGCTTCATGAACACAGCTGGAGCTTGGATTTAATGCTGCTCAAGTTGCACCTCAAAGGGAGTGATTATGTGCTATTCCCTTTGGAGAGCTAGTTCAGGCTAGGAAAGGGTCAGGGCTACCAGGGGCATAGCACTGCCATGGTGCTGTGGAGTACTCCTTGCTTTTAGGTTAAGGAAGCATCTCCACAGAGACCCAATCAAATAAAAAAGTGATAGTTTAAAACAAAAAATATTCTTTTCAAAAAACAAACCTCACCAGCACCATACAAGAAAGCTGACTCCCACGAGCCATAGAGAGAAGAGCTAGGTACTGTATGTGGGAGTGTGTGTTTACACATCAATGTTTTTCATCAACAGGCGCAGAGTGTCCTTTCAGAAAAAAGCGGGGTTGGTGTGCTCAATAATACAGCGCTTGCAATGGCGTTTAACAAAACGCAGAGCGTCCACGGAAACCTCACAGTCCTGTACGCTCAGCATCTGCAGGTCAAAGCAGTTCGCAGCTACGATCTGTAGGCCCTGGCCTGTGATGCTCTCACATGACTTCAGGCTCAGGCGCTTCAAGTTGAAGCAGTTCAGGGCCAGAAACTCCAGGCCGGTGTCTGAGACCAGCGGGCACTTGCCAATATCCAGCGATTTGAGTTTTGTGCAATTTTTGGCGAGGTACTCCACGCCGTGGTCCGTGATGCCCTCGCAGCCCCGCGCATTGAGGTAGCGCAGCTTGCTGCAGTACTTGGCGATGTAACGGATGCCCACGTCTGTGATGCGACCGCAGTGTGCGATGCTGAGGTACCGCAGGCGCGACTCCAACTTGGCGATCTCCCGCATGCCGAAGTCGCTGACGAAGCGGCAGTCGCTCACGCTTAGCTCCTTGATGGATGTGCAGTAAATCATTAGGTAACGGAGGCCTTCATCGGTGATGCGGACGCAGCGGCGCAGGTACAGATGAGTCAGCTGAGTGCAGTGTGCGGCGATGGTGTGCAGGCCTTCGTCCTCAAGCACAAAACAGTCTGTCATGTCCAGGTAGCGGATAGAGATCTGTTTGCCATGTAACGGGGACAGCTTGATGGAGGCTTCGCGGGTCAAACTAATGCACGTCACTTTGGAACAGCCTACATGGAAAAACACAACGTTAGTAAGTTGCAAAGCAACTCCTCTGGTAGGATGGGGGAAGGCTGGCGTGTAACCGCAGACCTCAACACATGGGTAGTTATGCAGGCATCTCAGTGCCGCCAGACCCCAGAAAGTACTCTGATGAAACAGACACTTGTCCAGGTTCTGCCACAGCAAACCATTCATCTTAAATAACTCCACTTAACTCAGTAAAGTTACTCCAGTAATCTAAACAACATCAGAACCACAGAAGTGTGGTTTTGTCCATGTCCCAAATTAGGTCAGATCCGGGCCCTCCATTTCTTTATGCAGGGACAGATTCTGATCTCTGTTACCCCAGCACAAATCCAGTAATGGTTTTGGACAATACGGGGAGCACAAATAAACCAGTGCACGCTGTTCTCTGGGCTGTGGCCACGTCATCACTGATTTACTTAGGGCATGTCTACGCTGCCCCGCAGTTCAAACTACAAATGTGAATACCAGTGTGAACTGAAGTGCTGCACTGTATCACTCCCCTGTGGATGCTGTGGGTGCAAATTAAAAGGTCTCTAGGTTACATGAATGTAGCCCTTTTCTGACAGGGAGATGTTAACACAAGCTAGGAACCTCTTAGTTTGCACCCACAGCTTAACATGGGGGAGCAACAGCACAGCACTTTGGTGCAGACTGCTATTCATACCCCCAGAGTCCAAACTGGGGGGGCAGTGTAGACATGCCCCCAATTGGTGTTCCAGCATCCGAGGCCATTTTAGTGTCAGTTTCTTGCAGTGCTGCAAGAAACAAAATGGAAACCCCCAGGCCCAGATGGGCTAATGTTTGGGGAACAGAAATGTATTGTCTGCTCTATTGATGCCAATCAGGCTAGTAACGAAGTGACACCCATCTAGCAACTGAATGACAATCATATTGTATGTCATGGCATCTTACATTCAAGCAACACAAGCAGTCTGACCCTTGAACGTGCAGAAAATCTGGAAAATCACATGCAGCACTCAAATACTAACCTCTCCCCTCTCCATTGTGATTCCCTTTCAAAGTACATTAAGCAGAGGACCTTTTCTTTCTTATTTTCCATAATAAAAAATAATAATAATGCAGAGCACTAACCACCAGGCCAGCAGCCATAGGACCAAACACAGAGTTACCAGGAATTCAATCCAGGGACCAGCTTCAGCCCTGACATGAACAGGTGCATTTCTCCCATTTCCTCCTTCTCGGGGTCATGGGGAGCTAAGGAGTGCCTCAGAGGCAGCATGGCCCTTCCCTGAGAAAGGGATGGGGTAGAGGAAGAAAGCACCAACTGTCACCCTGAGGCCCATTAGCTCTGTAGTGACACATCTGGCCTGTTTACGGGCAGAGTGTTCCATTCTACAATCTTTAGCCAAGGAAGACAGGACAATGTAGCACAGGCCTTTTGGGGTGTGAGGAAAAGTAAAGCAAGAAAATGAGTGTAGATGTCAGGAGGAAACAAGTAAAGCAGGGAAATTAGGGGTGGCACTAGAGCTGTAGGAACCTCAAAAATTGCCTGTTTGATTTATGCACTCATCATACTAGGTTTACAGTATGAGTTTTGATTTAGACTTTTACTTTGGTCAAACAGATGCAAAGTTTAGCTGAAATCTCACACAAAGTACAAGTGGCAAGTACTGCACAACACCTGGGGAAGCCCTAGGACCTTGAGCCATAGAGAACCATTTTGATTAGTCAACAGTGTCCTCAGAAATTCAATACCCCTTTTTCCCTTTTAGATATTCTGGTTCATGTCCCTGCAGACGATGGTGTGGTTTATAATGAGAAGAAACGATCTAACCTGGAAGACTCAGAACAAACAAATGCGCGCGCACACACATGACGGATTCAAGGAGAGTTCCAAAGGGAAGCGATACAATTGGAGTTCAGCCATGTAGACATTCCTTAGACTAGACAACAGAAGATGGCACAAGGGCCTACTCCTCCAGTTGGGTCTGCATAAGTGGATGCTGGCAACCTGGCAGAGCCCCACTTATGTCAGTGCCGTTTGGCGTGCAGGCTCTGTCTGCACGGACGGATCTAACTGCAGGACAGTGGTATAAATGTGGCCTCTTTACAAACAGATTAGGCTTTATTTTTAAAATTAGGATAATGAGAATGAAGGTCTGCAGAGGGAGAGGAGGAGGAGAAGAAAATTAGAGAAAGAGGGACATATGAATGACTAATGCATTTCTGAAATGGAAATTAAAAGGTTGAAAGTCTCCCTGCAGGGCTGGATTTACTGTACATGGCCATGTGATCACTGTTTTGACAGGCTCAGCATCTCCTTGTTGTCTAGTTACTTTGGCTACAGTATATGGTATTTGATGGGAAGGGGGTTCAGAATGGTTCCACCAGAAGAAAAGAGTACACATTGATTAGAGGACTATTTTTTTAAGTGAAGTGACGTTTTTCTGGGTTTGTAACAATTTTTTCTGTCCCAAATAATAAAGATGTAAAAACAAACCCTCACACAGCAAGATTTTTCCATAGAGGAAATGTTACTAATTTAAAATGCAGGAGAAACTTCCAAGTGGAATGAAAGAACCTTGGCCAGCATATGTTAGATAATAGTTTGCAGTCAAGCTCAAACAGCCCCTGGAGTTATCTGAGGCCTGCTAAAGGAGTGGATGTTGAGAGTTACAGAATGTATGTTGTGGAAAACTCTGATAGTTAATAGGGATGCCTGTTTTTGACATTAAAATATTGATATCTTATCAGTGCCAAAGAATAGCCCTTAAGAACAAAGAGAGGCTGAATTAAACGTATGGAAGTGAAATTCTTTGAATTAATTAGGTTTTCTTTTGGGTCAAAGAGATCCAGGCTTTCATAGTCATATTGATAGACATTTACTGTGACCAAAACTGCCAAGGTCTCCATTATGTCACACAGCACACCCACCCAAGCTTTCATGCTCGTTACTACACCACATGTCATGTGTAGGCCCAAGCATTTTTGTTTCAACTGCCCCTAGCATTTAATCATGGAGGAATCTCAATATTTTGGGCTAGATTTTGGCCAAGAGTCCATCATAGTCCAGCTAGACACATTAGGTTCAGAGAGAGACTGCAGCCGTCACAGCTGCCAGGAGAACATTCCAACCAGAATTCCTCCGGGGGGCTCTTAGGCACCACACTCTGGTGTGTGTCCTGCATCAGCCTTGAAGAAGGCGCATTCTCGCATCTCTATGCTCTACTAGTGCCACCCTCACTCTTGGCCCCTTACAGGCACTTAGGTCCCACAGGGACTCTAGGAGAGAAAAGCATCGAAGCTCCCCATTAGGATCCCACCTAGTCCCTGTGCACAGGCTAAAGAGGGAGGGGAACCTCTTTGTGCCCTCTCCCACTTGTGCACCTGCACAGAGGCTGACCAGAATTTGACCCTTGGCTCTTAAACACCACTCATGCGGAGCTGCACATTTGCAGAGCACTTCTCCTATTTAGGCTGCAAGCTCCCCTCTTACTCTGCTTGCAAAGATAAAAACATGAGAAAAGGGAGAAAGGTGGTGTGTGGATTATTGATTAGAAGAAGAAGGTAGGAGCTGTCCACAGAGCTATTGTTTGTACAGCCCAATCTCCCCCTCCAATCTCTGGGGTGTCACCTACAAACCCTACACATGCTAATCTCCTTCTCTTCCCATAAGCCCTGTTCTCCCCTCATCTCCCACATGACCTTTCTGGATCAGGGTGCCTCTTCCTAGTGACCCCACAGAAACTCACAGGGGAGAAGCAGTTTCCTGATGGCCCAGATATTAAGGTAGTGGGCTACCTGTCCCTCAAATGATAGGGGGCAGACCCAGTCCCACTTGAAATGGATGTAAAGAGAAATGGGAAACAGCAACTGGAAGGACTAGGCTGGTTCCTATGGGTGATCAGAGATTTTTAAGGGAGCTTGCATAGTACATGAACCTGAACCTTCATATGATCCAGATTTGGGAACCCCAACCTACAAGGCCCCAACAGCCCTGGAGACACACATTAGAGCAGATCTGACATTCTCTCCAGTAGAGGGCAGTGCTGTGCATTCACTAGACCACACCTGTTAGTCTAGGTAGTTAAAAACACCTGAGGTAACTGTAGGCTCTATCAGGTTGCATTTGGTTTGTTTAGGTAGATGCATTTCACCTCCCTTTGCATGTGCCAGCAAGTACAGCGTAGTGTGCAAAGCATTTGAACAATGAAGTTACTCAGCGAGATCATTACACAGCATGGCATAATGCCAAGCAGCCCTTCACACGCCATGGGCTGACAGTGAAGAGGAGGTAAAAATAATACTCAGCCATCAAGAGGAAGGAGAAATAATGGGATCCTGTTTTCGAAGCACTTTCACAAGTACCCTATATAACAAACGCTTTGAAAATTAATTTAGAAGTGGGCTCAAGTCAAACCCCAGAGCAGAATGCTCCTGAGCTCCAAAAACAAAGGCTAGCTGAAGATTCAAAACCCAGCTCTGGATTTTAAGCACCCCCAAAGTTCAAGAGCATTGGTTTAGCCCTCTATAGAGGTTAGGGCTATTCTGAAATGTTTGACATTCAAACATACGAATGTTATAACTAGTTAGTTTAATATTATAACCCTCCATTTCGCACATGTAGGGCCGGCTCCAGGCACCAGCCTACCAAGCATGTGCTTGGGGCGGCACCTTCAGGGGGGCGGCGCTCAGGTGAGGTTTTTTTTTTTAACTTGAGGGGTTGTTGGGGCTGGCTGCGGGCGGCCGGGCTTGCCGCCCTCCCCGGGGCACTCCGGTGCGGCCGGGAGAGCGGGGCCGGGGCCGGGCTGGCCACCCGCCCCCCCAGTGCTCCGGCAGGGAGAGGCGCTGGGGGAGGGGGCGGTGTTTCCATGGGTGCTGGGGGCGTTGTTGTTTTTTTTGCTTGTGGCGGCAAAAAAGTTAGAGCTGGCCCTGCACGCATGGGTAATTTAAACCAAAGAGGCTAAAGGTTTCATGTTAAACAACACAATTACATCTTAGTTATTACGCTGACAATTAGTCAGGCAGCTCCCTCTCACTTCCCTTTATTAAACCTCTTTCAGTTACCACAAACAGCCTTGTTTACTTACACTATACTGGGAAAACCATGGAACTGACTGTACATAGTGTTGCCAAATGCACAATTTCTCCTATTTGTTTGGATGTTTCATGCAGCAACACAGCAAAGAAGAACATCTTAAAAATAGGAAGATGTGACTGGAAGGCCACAAAAAATGAGTTAAAAGTAGCTCCTTGTTCTGCTCCTGCCTCTAAAGAAGTTGGGCACTAGCTCCTTAAGGCTCTTTTGTGTCCTTTTAAGGGACTTTCCAGTCAACTGGGATTTGCATCTGGGATTCTCCAAGATTACAGTGGGAGTCACTACTGGAGCCAGGAACTTTAGCGTTCTAATCTCTGCTCTCAGTTCACTGAGCCAGGAGACATGTGTGGTCTGAGCACAGGACTGCACATCCAATTCATCGCATGCTTTTCCTTTGCTCTTTGGACTAATCTTGCACCACTGAATTTAACTGGAATTTTCCTCTTGATTCAGGGGTGATAGGATCAGGCCAATGTGTTATGAAGGCTCCATCATGGAGTCTGATGAATGCCATTTTTTTAAAAAAATTAAAGCAAAGTTACAATAAAACATTAATCTACCACATCGTACATTACTTATTGAGAATTAGGTTAATACTCAAAGAACCTGGCTCAAGATTCTGGCTTGCTGGCTGGGGAGCCCCCCTCTCCTGACTACACTAAACGGGGGGGGACCAAATTTCTAAATACCTATCCTCTTTTTGGTGCTTCTCTTGTGCACATACTTTTCTATTACAAGGACAATCCATATTTTACTATCCCAGAATTCCATGGGGGGGGTCACATTTTTCCAATAATGTGTAATACAATGTCTAGCTGCTAACAATAAAAAAGAAATTAATTTTACTGGCTCCTTTACTGGAGCATTAAGTAAGTAGGTCCAGGGATCTCTAGGAAGCTGGCATTTTGTCATAAGAATCTCTTTCATTTCCTCGCAAGTGGTCATAGGGTCACAACCACCACATGTGCAAGTATGTTTCCCTTCCCCACAACCCCTCGCAGAGCGCCTCTTAGTAGCACAATTATGATTGCTCTTAACTGGAGTAAAATGCCATCTATACAATAATTTATACAAAATTTCTTTAGGAGCTACACAACTTGAAGAAAGTATATCCCCTTTCCGATAAAGTCACCCATTAATCCAGATCAATTTATTTTTGCCCAATCTGTCTCCCATCTTTTCATCTGGGTTTATTCCTATCAATGCATTTTTCAATAAAAATTGTATGCATCTTAGAAATTAAATATTTTGTTCCAGCTTGCTCCTGGGTTAACTCCTCAAATGTGGTTAAGATCTATATAGAGCTGCCTAATATCCAGATTTCACAATAAAATGTTTGACTTGTAAATATTGAAAATACAGGATATTTATATTATTTATATTATTACATATCTCTTGGTCTGATTTCAAACCAGTACCCAGGAACAGCGGTCCGAACTGAGCATTCTCAGGTCTTACCTGCAGCCAGGGCCAGCTCCAGGCACCAGTGCAGCAAGCATGTGCCTGGGGTGGCAAGCCGCAGGAGGGCGGCCGGCCGGCCGGTAGCTGCAAGGGCGGCAGTCAGGCAGCCTTCGGTGGTGTTTCTGCAGGAGGTCTGCTGGTCCCGCGGATTTGGCAGCAATTCGGCGGCGGGAACGCCGACAGCGTGGGACCGGCGGAGTGCCCACAGGAACGCCGCCGAATCTGCGGGA
Source organism: Macrochelys suwanniensis (assembly GCA_033296515.1). Taxonomy (NCBI): domain Eukaryota; kingdom Metazoa; phylum Chordata; order Testudines; family Chelydridae; genus Macrochelys; species Macrochelys suwanniensis. Next base: position 130,366,479 of record CM065776.1, on the reverse strand, counting down.
CTGGCGGACCTCCCGCAGGAACGCCGCCGAATCTGCGGGACTGGCGGACCTCCCGCAGGAACGCCGCCGAATCTGCGGGATCGGTGACCTCCCGCAGAAACGCCGCCAATGGCTGCCTGACTGCCGTGCTTGGGATGGCACAAAATATAGAGCCACCCCTGCCTGCAACGAAGAGTAACTCTGAAATTTCCTAGGGATAAATGCCTGATTATTAATACACGTAAATAAGGGAGAAGGCCACTGTGATAGAAATGTAGAAAATTTGTTCAAAGCTGCTAAGTGGTCTGGATGAAAAGGGTTTTTTTAATTTCTGATCACCTACGTTTCTTTTTAACCCAACAATTACTATGAATAGTTATATTTGGGCTCCAGTCTTATTTGAGTTATACCCAGTGTTTGGATGGTCTATTGTTAATCCAATTGATCTAATATTTATATTGTCACGTGCTGAGTGCTATTTTTATGTCAGAGTGGGAGCATGCTCTGCAGTAACAATCCTTACAAAAATAAATACAGAGAAACTAGTGGTTAACTACATTTATATTTGTATCATGCTTTCTCTCCCAAGGCATTTCAGTTACACACACATTTGATCACTGAAGTGCAGACACTTATGGCGCACACCTCTAGAAACTAAGGCTTCCTATGTCACTTTTCATAAATTGTAGAGATATAACTTGATTTTTAATGTCCATACAGAGTAGACAGGGCCTCCTCTTTTAAGGTCAACCCGTAAGATTCCCCCTGGCTAAGCTGCATGGCATTTGGTTTATCTACCTAAAGAATATGAAGGGATGAGTTCACAATGAAGAGATTTGAATCAGTGGTATAAAAGGGCCTCTTGTGTGGTTCCGGTGACTTCAGTTGAATACAGGACTCTGGTAGCCAGAGTCGATGGCTTAGTGGCCTAAGCATCAACTTCAAAATTCCCATAGTTGCTCATTTACTGTGCTTAAACACACATGCACAATAGCCGATTTCCCACACGAGGAAATGAAGGGTGTGTTGAAAGGTAGAAAAGTGGGCACATGTGGGCCTGAGAGAGCTGGTCTGGCTTCAGTGTTGCCAACTCTTGTTATTTTATCGTGAGTACCACAAACTTTTCTTCCTGGACCAATATCCGGTTGAGCGTAGGCTCACACAGGCAGCTGCTTCTTCACCAGTACAGCTAACATTTGTACTGGATGGAAATCAAGGATAACTGATTATTGCTGTAATCTTACTAGGAGCTTTCAAGAAAGCTGATAAACTGTCACTTGTTTGTAATTTGATCTAGTCACCATCAAAAACATTTGGAGGCATTTTTTAAAATGCCTGAGTGGTGAGGTTTGTAGGATATTTGCAAAGTTAATGTAAACCTCTTAAACATGAGATTTCCTGACATTTTCATTTTATGGATGTTCCCATGATAGTGTACGAGTTTTATGATTAAAATAAGCATTTAATAATAGAATGGCCACCTGATATAATCTTCAGAGAGAATGCCAAGATACAATCATTTAAAAAAAAAAGTGTTTACACATGTTTTTCTGTGTACTTTCCTGTAACTATGTCTAGAAATCAGAGAGTTTAAAAACTCTGACCTGTGTTGCTATTAATTATTACAATTCTTCATGTACTTATTTCATCTGAATTCCTGGAACTTGGTCTAAATTCTACTCTTAGTTTCACTGGTGTAAGTTCATATACATCAGTGAAGTTACTCCAGTTTTATACTGATGTAACTAACGAGAGAGAAGAGACCAAATTCTGCTGTCAGTCAATCTTCTCCCCATATCTTGGACTGATTTACTATCAGCCTCTTCCTGTTCCTTTGGCAATTTCACTTCTTTAGATACAAGAAAATCTTCATCTGTAACTCTGGGCATTTGGAACAGTCCACCTGTTTTTAAATTTAGTATGAAAGCGTCCTCTCATATTTACGTAGACGCTAGTTTTTCTTTTCTTCTGCTTCCATTTTTAACTGTAATTCTATTTAACTATGCACAGTAAGGTACACAGTATGTAAGCAGATGCTATAAAAATATAGTTGCACTGTATTGTTCAGAAAGAATTTTAAAATCCAGTTTATTTTTCAGTACCTATGGCATTCAGGCCAAATCCTAAAGTCATTCCCCTAGTAAAAGATCCATTAAGTCTGATTCTGAACTCAGACTGAAGTGACTTCATTGGCTTTAATTAGTTTATGTGAGAGTTAAAATCCCACTGAAATCAATGGTCCTAATTCTGCTCTGAATAAAGGTTGACGGCTTTCAGCTTCCACTGAAGTTAGTTGCCGGTGAAGTGCTTAGGACCTCACAGGACCAGGCCCCAGGGCATGGCCTGTGTTTACTTTTGTGGATCACTCAGTTTGGACACTGGGGGGAAAAAAGACTTTTTTGTTTCTAGATACTTCCATTTCCTGGGTCACACACACTAGTCCAGTGCTGAGTGTTAAGGACTTTAGCTTTGCAGATGAATGTTTAAATGAAATACAAAGCAACCCTGACTGACACATTTTATATTTCTAGTTCTATTTTTGTAGGGGATCTTAGCTACATTTTTCATCCTGGTGGACTTTGTGGAGAGAGAGAAGGTGGGTGAGGTAATACCTTTTATAGGACCAACTTCTGTTGGTGAGAGAGACAAGCATGCCAGCTTGCACAGAGCTCTTCAGGTCTGTGAAAGTTACTCAGAGTGTCACAGCTAAATACAAGGTTTGAACAGATTGTTTAGCACAAGTAGTTAAGACATATTTCAAGGGACCCGTCAAGGTGAAGTGGCCCGTTAACACCCTTCCAGTCATAAAGAGGAAAGGAAGCGGGGGGAGGGAGGGAGAAGGGGCAGCTGGGGGGTTGTTAGTGGGTTATACATTGTTGTAATAAGCCATAAATCCAGTATCAGAGGGGTAGCTGTGTTAGTCTGGATCTGTAGAAGCGACAAAGGGTCCTGTGGCACCTTATAGACTAACAGAGGTATTGAAGCATAAGGTGCCACAGGACCCTTTGTCGCTTCCATAAATCCAGTTTCTCTATTCAGTCCATGATTTTTAGCATCTAGCCAAGTTATGAATTTAAGCTCCCATTGACAGAGCTACTACCTCTCGTGGGGGTGGATTAGCTACACGGATGGGAGAAAATCTCCCATTGGCATAGTGGCATCTTCAGTGAAGTGCTGCAGCAGCATAGCTGCACCGGGGCAATGCTTTAAGTGTAAACCTGCTCTCAGACACTTCTAACCACTGTACGCAAAGTTCCTCTGGCTAGTCGCTAGAGTTATGTGGATTAAAAATATACATGAACCTTAGTGAAATCTAGCTCTAAATCCAAATTATACAGCAGGCTTTCATCTATATAATGGACTGAACCCAAACTTTTGGATCCAGACACCCCAAACATTGGAACCAGGGCCGGCTCTAGGTTTTTTGCCTCCCCAAGCAAAAAATTTTTTGGCTGCCCCTCCCCACAACTGCTTTTTTGTCGGCCACAAGCAGAGGAGAAGGGCAGCCAGGGGCAGCTCCCCCCTGGAAGTGGGGTGGGGACTGCCACGGGAGAGCGGTGCCATGGGACCCCGCTCCCTGCTCAGCTGGCTCCCTATCCCAGCTGCGGCAGGGCAGGGCAGCCAGGGGCGGCTCCCTCCTGGGGGGGGCGGGGGTGGCTGCTGCCGCAGCTGCATGACCCTGCTCCCTGCTTAGCTGGGGCGGGGCAGGGTAGCGTTACCGGCTCACAGGGAGGGGCGGCCGCTGCCTGTGCCGCCCCCAAATAGGTTGCCGCCCCAAGCACCAGCTTGTTCTGCTGGTGCTTGGAGCCGCCCCTGATTGGAACAGTTTTATTTGGATTTGCATTTTGCAGCTGAGATCTTGAGCCTGTAGATTGCGCGGGGGAGCATACGCCAGCCCTAGACAGCTCCTGTGCTGGGGAAATTTTCCCCTGGATTATTGCAGCTCCTGTGTGTCACTGGAGTAGTGACTGAGGATGGGGTGGGGAACAGATTCTTTGTTACTATTTCTTAGTTAAGTTTAAATATTTTCCTATTATTATTTAATATTAAAAGTTCTCTCTCTGCTCCAGCACTTTATGAGACTGCAGTTCAGTATCTGCAAAGGATGCGTGGCTTTCAGCAAGGCCATTGCCAATAGGCTCTGTGCGTCTGATTCTTTGTTGCCCTGAACGTCTGGCAAATTGAGCCCAACACATTCCTATTCTGATCCACTAGCCGCAATGTAAATAACTGCACAACACGCAGGGCAACAGGAAGACAAGTCCTGTGCTCGTCCACAGGTCAAAAGACTGCCCTCCAAGACACCCTGCTACTCTGGAGACAGATTTAATCTGCGAGAAGGGCAGCAACATTCAAATCACCAGTTATAACCCAGAACACCAGAGTGAAATAAAAATCGGAGAGGGTCAACGGCTACGCACATGGTGGAGTCATTTATACCCATGGAAAGTGGGTGAACTGCCATTCTGAGGGGGTAGCACTTTATACCACTTTGCTCAGCTCCCTATGCAGTCATTTATGTCTGTGCAATGGGTAAGCAGAACCAGTTAATGCAATTCAGCACTGGACTACATCCAGTGCAGTTGTGGGATCATGCAGAGGGTCTAACTCAGTGCTGAATTTCATCCCAGTGCCTCCACTGTGGCCCATCCTCCAACTCAAGCTCTGATCAATCCACAAGGGGAGCAAAATTCCCTATGGTTGACCTCTAATGAGAACCTCCTGCCTCCAGACAGCGCATCTGGGGATCATCAGCAAAGGCACCTCTGCTGCTCTAAACCATTGCAACACCACAGAGAAGCTAAAGAGGTCCCTAATGTACATTAGTCAAGTCCCAAACAAAATTAGGCAGTGCCTAGATGTCAAAACGTATCCCGAGCTGTGGATCTTGGCCTTCCAAACTTCACTGTCCTTAACTCAGGGCTATATAGCTTTTGTGCTCCCAGAAGCCCCGTTGCTGTGCTACCCACCCTTAAAGAGGGTGTAGTGTGCACTCCCCACTGTAGAGGGCCAGCTGTGCTGGCTGGTTCAGAGGGAGGGGTGCAGAAACAACTCCTGCAGTACAAAGACTGCCACTACACTCTGTGCACTGACACAATGTGATGAGGAGTATTAACACCTAGATAGGTAAGACAGAAGGGGAAGGAGGAGGGGCTTGTCTTCTCGGTGCAGCTATAGGGGACAGATTATGCCCTGCCCCTCTGTGCCTTCTCTCCCCCATTTCACTTCTGCACAGGATTGTCCTGTGTCTCTCAACCCGGATTATATTATTTAAATACTTTCACTTACCTGACACATCCAGGTGCTCCAGGTTTGGACACAGTGACACCACATCAAAGACTGCTTCGTTGGAGATGTTGTAACAGCCCGACACCTCTAGCCTCCTCAGCTCTGGACAGCACTGGGCAATGGTGTAGAGTCCTCTGTCTGTGAGCCGCCTGCAGCCACTAACAATTACCGTCTCCAACATGAGACATACATTTGGCGTGTCCTGACAAAGCCTCCGGGTCAGCACTTTAAGAGCTCTGTCTACGTTGATTGTCTCGCCTGTCAGGCGAATAGTCCTCCAAAGCCTTGGGTCCCAGGCAAGGTTATACCAGCGGCGACACACTCGTGCACAACGGCACAACTGGTTGGTAGGCAGGAAAGAGAAAATTTGGATCATGGAGTGGTCTGGGAGACGGTCTATGTTGGCCTGCTCTTTCTGCTGTCTGGACGCCAGCCGGATGAGAGGATGAGTAAGGCGGGTTGGAGGAGGTGAATGGACCATAGCAACTGTCTCCCCGGTGACTGAGGATGAAGAAGTGGAAGATCCTCGGCCATTCTGGAAGCCGTGAGAATTCTGCGGACATATTAGCGCTGGGCTGGGTGTGCTGAGTGTCCGCATACTCAGGTCGGAATCTGAAAGATACCAAAGCACAGAACAGTGTCCATTTATAGCATTCAATAGCAATTACAGTGTTTCTTTTGAAAAATAAATTGACCCTGATTTTTAGGCAGGCTTGTCCCACCTACCAATATTACGGGCAAGAAATTGTGAGCATGATTAATGGCTTTCTGAGGCCTGGTCCACACTATGAGTTTATGTCAAATTTAGCAGCATTAAATCGAATTAACCCTGCACCCGTCCACACAGCAAAGCCATTTTTTCCAACATAAAGGGCTCTTAAAATCGATTTCTGTACTCCTCTCCGACGAGGAGACTAGCGCTAAAATCGATATCGCTGTGTCGAATTAGGATTAGTGTGGATGCAATTCGACGGTATTGGCCTCCGGGAGCTATCCCACAGTGCACCATTGTGACTGCTCTGGACAGCACTCTGAGCTCGGATGCACTGGCCAGGTGTACAGGAAAAGCTCCAGGAACTTTTGAATTTCATTTCCTGTTTGGCCAGCGTGGCGAGCTCATCAGCACAGGTAACCATGAAGTCCCAGAGTCGAAAAAGAGCTCCAGCATGGATCGAACGGGAGGTACTGGATCTGATCGCTGTATGGAGAGATGAATCCATGCTATCAGAACTACGTTCCAAAAGACAAAATGCCAAAATATTTGAAAAAATCTCCAAGGCCATGATGGACAGAAGATACAGCAGGGACACAACACAGTGCCGTGTGAAAATTAAGGCGCTCAGACAAGTGTACCAGAAAACCAAAGAGTCAAACGGACGCTCCGGGTCACAGCCCCAGACATGCTACTTCTATGCTGAGCTGCATGCCATTCTAGGGGTAGCTGCCACCATTATCCCACCCCTGTCCGTGGACTCCGACGATGGGGTAGTCTCAGTCACCATGCCTGAGGATTTGGCGGATGGGGAAGATGATGATGAGGAGGATGAGGTTGAGGAGAGCACACAGCACACTGTTCTCCCTGACAGCCAGGATCTTTTTATCACCCTAACTGAAATACCCTCCCAACCCTCCCAAGGCGGTATCCCGAACCGTGAAGCCAGAGAAGGCACCTCTGGTGAGTGTACCTTTTGTAAATAAAATACGTGGTTTAAAAGCAAGTGTTTTTTAATGATTAATTTGCCCTGAGGGTTAGGGATGCATTCGTGGCCAGTACAGCTACTGCAAAAGTCTGTTAATGTGTCTGTGGATGGAGCGGAAATCCTCCAGGAACATCTCCATGAAGCTCTCCTGGAGGTACTCTAAAAGCCTTTGCAGAAGGTTTCTGGGCAGAGCAGCCTTATTCCGTCCTCCATGGTAGGACACTTTACCACGCCATGCCAGTAGCAAGTAATCCGGTATCATTGCATGACAATGCCTGGCAGCATATGGTCCCGGTGTTTGCTGGCATTCAAGCAACATCCGTTCTTTCTCTGTCTGTGTTATCCTCATCAGAGTGATATCATTCATGGTAACCTGGTTGAAATACGGGAATTTAATTAAGGGGACATTCCGAGGTGGCCGTTCCTACTGCGCTGTTTGCCTGTGCCTGAAAAGAAATCCTCCCCGCAGTTAGGCAAGCAGTCGGGGGTGGGGCATTGGCGCTGAGATGTTTGCGTTTGGCTAGCAGGGATCTTTCCTGATCTTCCAACGGGCTTTACTTGGTATGGGAAAGGAGGGCACTGCTGTTATAAAGGTTGCAAAAGCCGAAAGACTATGGCTTACCATGGCTGCCTGCAAGCCAAATTCTGTTGCCCAGCCCTGCGTGGGTGATCTCTAATACCAAAGCCGCAGGCACTCAATACAAGATGCAAAATGAGACCCTGTAGTGAAAGCACATGTGCTATGTAATGTGAATGGTGTTGTTCACCGTGAAAGCATATACCCATTGTTCTGTAAAATGTATCTTTTTAAATACTTCTCTCCCTTTTTTTCCTCCTGAAGCTGCAAATGTTTCAAGCCTCCCCCTAGCATCTCCGTCCCAAAGGCTATCTCAGATAAGGTGGCGAAAAAAACGCATGCACGATGAAATGTTCTCTGAGCTCATGCACTCCTCCCGCACTGAAAGAGCTCAGCAGAATGTGTGGAGGGATACAATAGCACAGTACAGGAAAGCGGCCAATGAACGTGAGGACAGGAGGGACGATCGAGATGAGAGGTGGTGACAGGAAGATCAGAGGATGCGGGAGGCAACACTGGGGCTACTGAAGGATCAAACGGACATGCTCCGGCATCTGGTGGAGGTTCAGGAACGGCAGCAGGATCACAGACCGCCGCTGCATCCCACGTATAACCGCCCTCCCTTCTCCCCAAGTTCCATAGCCTCCTCACCCAGAGTCCCAAAAACACAGGCGGGGGAGGCTCCGGGCACCCAACCACTCCACCCCAGTGGACTGCCCAAGCAACAGAAGGCTAGCATTCAACAAGTTTTGAAGTGGCCTTTTCCTTCCCTTCTCCCCTCCTCCCACACCCCACCCGGGCTACCTTGTGAGTTATCTCCCTATTTTAATAATCAATTAATAAAGAACACATTGTTTTTAAATGATAGTGACTTTATTTCCTTTGCAAGCAAGCTGTGATCAAAGGGGGGAGGGCAGGTGGCTTACAGGTAATTAGAGTCAAGCAAGGGGGCGGGTTTTCATCAAGCAGAAACAAACAGAAATGTCACACGGTACCCTGGTCAGTCATAATACTGGTTTTCAAAGCTTCTCTGATGCGCAGCATATCCTGCTGTGCTCTTCGGATCACCCTGGTGTCTGGCTGCACGTAATCAGTGGCCAGGCGATTTGCCTCAACCTCCCACCCCACCATAAACATCTCCCCCTTACTCTCACAGAGATTGTGGAGCACACAGCAAGCAGCAATAACAATGGGAATATTGGTTTCGCTGAGGTCAGAACGAGTCAGTAAACTGTGCCAGCGACCCTTCAAACGTCCAAATGCACACTCTACCACCATTCTGCACTTGCTCAGTCTATAGTTGAACAGCTCCTTACTACTGTCCAGGGTGCCTGTGTACGGCTTCATGAGCCACGGCATTAAGGGGTAGACTGGGTCCCCAAGGATAACTATAGGCATTTGAACATCCCCAACAGTTATTTTCTGGTCTGGGAAGTAAATACCTTCCTGCAGCCATTTAAACAGACCAGACTTCCTGAAGATGCGAGCATCATGAACCTTTCCCGGCCATCCCACGTTGATGTTGGTGAAACGTCCCTTGTGATCTACCAGTGCTCGCAGCACCATTGAAAAGTACCCCTTGCGGTTTATGTACTGGCTGCCCTGGTGGTCCGGTCCCAAGATAGGGATATGCGTTCTGTCTATAGCCCCACCACAGTTAGGGAATCCCATTGCAGCAAAGCCATCCACTATGACCTGCACATTTCCCAGAGTCACTACCTTTGATAGCAGCAGCTCAATGATTGCGTTGGCTACTTGAATCACAGCAACCCCCACAGTAGATTTGCCCACTCCAAATTGATTACCGACTGACCGGTAGCTGTCAGGCGTTGCAAGCTTCCAGAGGGCTATCGCCACTCACTTCTGAACTGTGAGGGCTGCTCTCATCTTCGTATTCTGGCGTTTCAGGGCAGGGGACAGCAAGTCACAAAGTTCCATGAAAGTGCCCTTACGCATGCAAAAGTTTCGCAGACACTGGGAATCATCCCAGACCTGCAACACTATGTGGTCCCACCAGTCCGTGCTTGTTTCCCGGACCCAGAATCGGCGTTCCATGACATGAGCCTGCCCCATTGCCACCAGGATGTTCAAATTGCTGGGGCCCGTGCTTTTAGAGAAGTCTGTGTCCATGTCCTCATCACTGTCGTCACCGCGCTGCCGTCCCCTCCTCTCCTGGTTTTTCAGGTTCTGGTTCTGCATAAACTGCATGATAATGTGTGAGGTGTTTACAATGGTCATAACTACTGCGGTGAGCTGAATGGGTTCCATGCTTGCTATGCTATGGCGTCTGCTCAGGCAATCCAGGGAAAAGGGCGCAAAATAATTGTCTGCCGTTGCTTTCATGGAGGGAGGGTTGACTGATGACATTTACCCATAACCACCCGTGACAAAATTTGGCCCCATCTGGCATTGGGAGCTCAACCCAGAATTCCAATGGGCAGTGGGGACTGCCGGAACTGTGGGATAGCTACCCACAGTGCACCACTCGGACGGTACTGTGGATGCACACCGCCGAATTAATGTGCTTAGTGGGGACGAATGCACTCTACTTTATACAATCTGTTTCCAAAAATCGAATTCTGTAAAATCGGAGTATTTTCTTAGTGTAGACATAGCCTGAGACACACTGTGATTTGCAGGCAAAGCCAGGATCAGTAGTTAGACATCTAAATGCAATACACCAGCAACACTGGATGCCATTTAAATGTAGCCCATGGTGTATGATCCCTCCTGTCCCACACAACAATAAAACTCACATTCTGGTGTTCTGAACTGTAAAAAATAATTGAACACACACACACTTGCCAATCTTTCACTGCTGGCTGGAGCTGTGTGGCACTTGGTAGTTTCAATTCACAGGGATTCATTTCCTTCAGTGTTGGTTCATGCAGTTTCACATCTCCTGAGCACTGCTTTACGTTTCCATTTGGTTCAAAACTTGAAAATCAGAGCTGGCAAGTTTCACTGTGCTGGGGGCCAGAAACCAGGAATTTTGACTGCAAATTCTTTTCTTTCTTTATGTTGTTGCATGGAAGGAGAGCACTGTGTCCCAAGTGAAGTTCATTGGGCGACAACACTGGCCAACCTGCTCTGATAGGGTTGTAGGTGCCCTGCAGGCAAGTAAATGGTACTTGAGAGCATTGATTACATCACTGTTTCACCGCTCTCGGGATTTCAGTATGTGCTCTCCTGCCTGTTATCAACACATCCTGATGGGAGACTTCAATTCTTCAAAGGTTTGTTTAAAAAATGTAAGTTACCCACCCCCGCACACCACAGAACTTGCGGCTAGAATTTTCAAGCTTGCACATGTAAAATTAGGTGCCTAATTTCATGTTTAGGCATCTACATGAAACAGTCACAAATGCTGATCATCCTGCTGAGGACAATGGGAGTTTTGACTGCTCAACACCTTTGAAAATCTAGTCACTTAAGTAAGTGCCAAAATATGAATGGGGAGGGGATAACTTTAGGCCTTTGAGTTTGAAAATTTTGTCCTTTCATTTTATGGGCGCCCTTTCTGCTTGCTATGCCCTCTTAAATTATTTGCAATAATGGAAGTTCCAGATGTACCTCCTGAATAGAGTATACCCCCTACATCTAAGCTTGATATTCTTCATCTTCAGATCCGCTCCCCACCTCTGGTGTGGAAGCCTCCACATACACACCTACATCCCCAAGAGTAGTTCAGGATGAGATCACAGGATTGTGTTCTCGCTCAGACATGAGAGCCAGGAGAGCTATTACCATGCTACTGAACCCATAATGAAATTTTCTACTAGACTGGAATTCTTCCGGCAGCTTAGTGGCATATTTTACAGCAGTATTTCAGGCCCACTGTTCATTGCATACTGATGAGGGGGAAGAAAAAGCAGCTGAGTCCCAGAGCTTTTTGCCAGTTAAAACCTGGGAGAGCCTTTCACTCGAGTTTACTCTCTAATGAAGCACTTCACTGGAATCACATACCCTCCACTCTTTACAGTATTCTAGGGAGGGACTTAAAGAATTATCTAAACCCACAGCAACTTTCTAAAACGTCTGCTCTCCAATATTTACTAAGTGCTGGCCTACAGTTTGAGTCATTCTGAGATAGGATTTAATGACAGTGTGACATCGGCAAATACAATTCCAAAAGGGCAATTTAATGCACACATGGCAATTTTCAACAGTTTCTCTCCAACTAGATAATTGGCTGTTTTATACAGTCACTTTTTTCAATGCACTGTTCTTTACAGCCCTGGAATACATATTTACATGTTGGTGACCTTAGAAAGTCAAAATTTAGAAAGCAGTCCTGCACTTTCCCCCTTTGATTACCAGTGCTTTTGTGCAAGATGCTTTTTATTATAGTCTTGTTCAGAGCCTAAGGATTGTTTGCTGCCATAAAAAAAATGAAGTTTCTTAATGGTCATAAAAAATCTCAGAGGAAGGCTGAGCCAGCAGCACAACTATAAAAGCTGACATGAAGTAGGGGGAGAAGCGGGTGTACACTTTTGGGGGAATTTTCTTAGTCCATTAGGAAGCTCTGTTTTATTTCAAAAGTGTTTGGTTTTTATTTCCTTCCTAATTAATGTATAAATTGTAGGGAAAATATGTAAATAGAGATTAGCCAAATCAAAATCCAGTGTCTGAACACCCATGCTTTAGTGAGGATGTGTAATCCCTGAATTTTAGTCAGTTAAACACAGAGGATCCATTCAGGATCTAACCAAAGCATGACATCCCCAAATATGCAGTCATTGAAATCTAGCTTCTCTCTCTACATTTACAATGTGCCCCTATTCTGATAAGACGACTTAGCCAAGATGGTCAGGGACACAACATCATACTCCGTGGGTGTCCCTAAACGTTCAACTGACAGAAGCTGGGACTGAATGACCAGCGATGGATTGCTTGAAATTGTCCTGTTCTATTCACTCCTTCTGAAGCACCTGGCACTGTCCACTGTCAGAAGACTAGTGGCTGGCTAGACCATTGGGTTTGCCCCAGTATGAACACCACCAAAAGCCTTGAATTGCTTCTTTCTATGTCCCACAGCAATCTAGCCGCCAAGAAACTGTCATGTTCCCTTCGGCTCCTCTTGCAGCTCTGCAAATACTGCAGGATCAGGTGCTCTGTGCTTGCAATGCTCATAGCAATAGTGCAAGGCTGTGTAGGCTCCAGGCTTCTGTCAGAGATGGCGGACAGCGAGGAGGGACATGCGAGTTTACAGGGATTTTGAAAAGAGGTGTGAAATATTATGGGATGCAGATGAAGTTATGGGACGGAGAACACTGCATTAGGGCAGGTTGATCCCCATGTTCCCAATCCCCTCTGTGCGACTCATTTTGGTCCCATGAGGCATTGCAAAAACTTCCCAAAACACACTGTGCTGGATGATGATGAGTTGCAGTGGGATACCTACCCACAGTGCATTACCCTCTGCACTCTGATACAAGCACTCCTGGTGAGGACACGCACCTCTGACAGAAGAAGAATAGTGTTCACACGCACAGGCGATGTAATAACTCCGGCGGCTGTATGCTGACGTAACTTAGATCGATATAATTTTGTAGTGTAGACATGGCCTAAGTTTCAGAGTTTCAACTGCCAGACAAATAAGGGTGCTCAATGTTACTTTGAGCTAACTCAATGTTACTTTAGGTGCAGTTACTGCATGACATCTTTAGTTCTCTTTATGGGGAGTTTCATCCTGGGTGCTTATATGTATAATGGGCAAGCCATTAGTAACTTTTACCATAACAATAACAATACAACCTCTATTTTAAGGGCTTGTCTACATGGGAAAGTTTTACCATTTATACCAGTATAATTAAAACCGATATGCACTACCTCTGATTGAATTCCAGAATAAGAGTTGCTTTTTTTTGCTTTAGTTTAAACCCCTTTCCATGTGACATAAACTAAATTGAAAAAAGCACTCTTATACTGGAATTAAAGTGTCCACATGAGGAGTCATCCTGCTATAACTTTCTGGGTTAAAATTCACACCTTAGGGCTCATCTAAGATATACTGGTATGAAGCAGACAGAACAAGGAGTAATGGTCTCAAGTTGCAGAGGGTGAGGTTTAGGTTGGATATTAGGAAAAACTTTTTCACTAGTAGGGTGGTGAAGAACAGGAATGGGTTACCTAGGGAGGTGGTTGAATCTCCTTCGTTAGAGGTTTTTAAGGTCAGGCTTGACAAAGCCCTGGCTGGGATGATTTAATTGGGGTTGGTCCTGCTTTGAGCAGGGGGTTGGACTAGATGACCTCCTGAGGTCCCTTCCAACCCTGAGATTCTATGATTCTGTGATTCTAAGGCAAGATTTTTTCATTCATAAACTGCTCTAAATATATTAATTGTTGTTTGCACTTTCTTTCACCAACAGCAGTTGGTCCAACAAAATATCTTACCTCACCCACCTTGTCTTCCTAAATATATTAAGAACTGATCCAGTATTCCTTGCACAACCAGAATCAGATAGTTAATGTCAAATGGCATTGAAAGTGAAGTAATTGCTATAGTTTTTATTAAGCAAATACATTTTTCCTTTTGAGAATGTGTTTGTGAAAAGCTGGAGCTAATTCCTTCCGCCTCCCCCTCGTGCTACTTTGTCCCTTGCCACTTGGCAAGATTGCTTTTTCTTCCCATATTTTGAACAGAGCTAAAAATACGATGGCTGTTGTTGGTTAAAACACAACAGTAATCTACATAAAAATCTACACAAAAAAACCCATCTTCAGCATCTCTAGGAGTGAGTTTGTCATTGCTGCAAAGCCACTTAGATAAGATGCATTTTTGTAGCATCTAGCTACCTAGGGTCAATGCTGCATTCCTTGTATACATAAAGTTCTCATTAACATCAGCAGGAGTTTGGGGTATGCAGAGAAAGCTGGATCAGGTCCTTAGTGGCTACCATTGTGTTTCTGATTCTTGTACTTTTGGGAGACAAAGTAGTGGATTAAAAAAAAACCAACTAAGAATTTGGAATAAGGATTCACCTTTTAAGATTACAACAGACGAGCAACTTCAAGCCAAGTTACTGGACATAAAATTATGGGAGGGATGCATTTTCAAAGTATCTACAGTTTGTTCATGTGGATCCAAAACTTGAAGTGAACCTGTAGGCTCATGCAAATTAAACATACAGGGTTTGCACAGCCCTAAGCCGGATGCAGTCCAGAAGGAAGAGGAATGTTTGTGTCTTAGCAACATTGAACGATGGAAAGATGTGATCACATGGTTGTGCAACTGAGATGAATTTTATCCCCAGTTGGCTGTAAACAGTATTCTGCAGCAAATATTCAGCTTCCCCAAGAACTTATCCTCCATCATATTTTCCACTTTTCCTCATCAGAAAATCATACTGTGTGAAATGCAGTGTTTTCTTCTAGGATCAAATCCTGCCTGCTTTAAAATACAAAACACTCAGTGAAGTTATGGGGACTGTTCAATGAATGTGGCCCTCAAAACTTTAATATGGAGAGAAGAGCTTAGTAGAAAGGAGTAAGCTAAACAGTGGAAGATGGAAAGACTGAAGGAGGCTTAAAGCTAAGGGTCAAGCCAGAGTTAAAATTGTGCTCCACCCTAAACACTGTGCTATTTAGATGCAAAGAATTATTTTAGCTGACTTTGTCTTAGTCTAAATGCCTTCCTTGAAATAGGCCTAGCGTTTAGTAAACATAGGATTAACCTTTAACTCTGGAAAAAAAGAGCCCTCCAGATTCGGGTATGGTAATGCAGATGCCCAGAGCAAGGATCTCTAAATAAAGGTAGAGGAAGGTATGAAAGTGAGTTCCACATGAAACAAACAGCCCAACTTGTAGTGGTCTGACCAGAGGAAGACTATTTTGGCTTATTTGGTCCAGCTGCTTCCTGTAGCCCACAGGTGACCTGGGTGGTTTCGCAGTGGCGATGACATGCAGAACAGAAATGTTGACGTGTGTAATGTCTGTATTTTAATGCCCCAAAGGGTAATTGGGTGGATTGGTTTACTCTCCAGACACCATCTTCCCTACTATTGACATAAATTTATGTGCCAGGCCTGTAAGGCAGATGATAAAGGGAAATGAGGAACAATACAGGGGAAATAATACCTACAGTGGAAAAAAATATATACATCCTTATTCTGCGAAGCAGCTCTTCAGGTTTTATACTATACTCATCACCATGGTAGCTGAGCACCTGAACCACAACTATAAGAGACTACATCTGAGGCCACTGACCAAGTAAGATTTTTCAGGCTTCTAACTAAAGATATTCACCTCCTGCCTGACACTACTACAGACACCTGCAATTTGTGAGGCGTAGCTGTAACTGCAAGCTAAATAAGGGCACATGCTTTATATCAGATCAGATCTGTTTATATTGCAGTTTCCTGAGTTTATTTTCCTTTTCAGTTCTAAAAGTGATCCATCACACCTGCTAGTAGGCTGCAAAGTATTCTCCTTTTAGCTAACAAACACCATATTTTTCTGGTTGTTGTTTCTTTCCCCCTTCCTTTTGAAATGTGGCCAAATTGCAAAAGCCTTTCAGAATAGAGATTTTTCTGGTAGCAGAGCAGGTCTCTAGAGACTTTGTACAAGCTATAAGACACCATAATTTTTCCAAATTTTAACTCTTTGTCTTCAGCCTCAAAACCATGCAATGCCACTCCTACCCCTTCTAGACAAAGAATTATATAGGACTGTCTTAAGAGTCTTTAAAGCCACCCTTAATGAGATGAAGGCATCATGGCTAATGTTAAAAGTTCCTTCTTCAGGAGAGAAGCATGCTTTTTCCTAAATTTCCAGCCCAGGGATTAAGAGACCGTAATAAAATTTGACTCTTCAGTATGGCAGGTTAGGATATCACTCCAGTCTGACTGGTACACAAGAGCCAAGAGCAAATTTCAGCTTAAGCATTATAATTCAGAGATGTAGCACCCCGGAACTCTAGAAAAGACCCTCCATCTTCAAACCCTCAGCCAGGCCACAGGGTCTGGTTTACTAGGCTGAGGGTTTGAAGATGGAGCTCCTTTTCTAGAGTTCTACTTCTCTCTCAAAAACTTCTCAAAGTGCTGAGAACCTCCTGTGAGGCACCCTCAGGCCATGTCTTTGGGAGTAGCACCAGTTCAACATTGGTGGCCTGCAATTCATGTAGCTCAGTGTTTCCCAAAGTGTGGTACTTGTACCCCTAGTGGTACGCGAAAGGGTTTCAAGGGGTACGCGGCAGAATTTTTTATTTTACTTTCATAGCTTTTTTTTTAGCAGTAGAAAACAATTCACTAAAATTTAATATATAAGAATGGTGTACACTTGTACAGTAGAAATACACATAAGTTTACATTGTAAATAACAACATTTAATAGTACAGCAGAGCCGATGCAAACCACGCGTGCACGTTACCGTGGCTCGGGCAATACACTTGCCTTTGTGGCATGCGCAGAAGTCATTCTGACGGATAAAAGATAAAAGTGAATAACTACTCGTAGTAATCTAAAGATCGTAGCAAGTACATACTTGGTGTGTATTAATATACAAAATTTCTCCTTGTTTTGTTAAACCCATTTACAATGGATCGCTGGCTAAAAACGGGAAGTTCAAAACATACAAAAGAAAATTATGAAGGAAATACGAATGTTAGTGATAATTATGCCAAAAAATGCAGTGATGTGGCTACATCAGACAATTGTGAAGACAAAATTAGTGAACCGTGTGAACCATCTGTAAGTTTATTGAACGTATCAGCTGCAAAGAAAATGAAAAAAGCCTGCAAATATGTTGAAGAATATCTTAAACTGGGATTTTCGTGGACTGGAGATGAGGTGGAGCCTGTTCCACTATGTGTGATTTGTTACGAGACTCTCTCAAATGAAAGTATGAAACCATACAACCTAAAACGCCATTTCGATAGCAAACATAAAGAGTACGAGGGAAAACCTGTAGAATTCTTCGAAAATAGGCGCAAAGATCTCCAAAAGTCCTAGAAAACAATTCGTAATGTGATGGGAGGTGAAAATATGAACGTTTTGAAAGCTTCATATAGTGTGGTGTACTTAATTGCTGAAGTGATTGGCGAGACATTAGTAAAACCTGCAGCCAAAGTAATGGTGGAAGTGATGATTGGAGACAAGGCTAGCAAAGCTATAGATTGTGTCCCCCTCTCAAATAACACTGTTCATCGTAGAATCACAGATATGGCCGAAAACGTAAAGCAGCAATTATTGTCAAAAGTACAAGAGAGTCGCTACTATGCACTGCAAGCGGATGAATCCACTGATATTGTGAATTTAGCTAATATTTTGTTGTTTGTCAGATACGAGCTGAATAATGAAGTCCACGATGATATTTTGTTCTGCCAACCTAAACCAATACATACAACTGGAGAAGCTATTTTTAAAGTTATTGATGACTTTATCAAAAACAATGACTTGGATTGGAGTCATTGTGTTGGAATAAGCATGGATGGCAACAGAGCCATGATTGGTTCGAAGAAAGGAGTTGTTGCACGTATTCAAGCTGTTGCACCAGAAGCAAAATCGACTCATTGTTGCATTCACAGGGAAGCACTCACCACCCAGAACATGCAGGCAGATCTAAAGCAAGTATTGGATGAAGCTGTGAAAATAATCAATTTTGTGAAAGGCTGCCCTCTGAACACCCGGCTGTTTTCTCAGCTTTGTGATGAGATGGGCAGTGATTACACACAACTCCTATTTCACACTGAAGTGTGTTGGCTTTTGCGTGGAAAAGTTCTGAATTGCCTGTTTGAGCTGTGAGAAGAACTGCAAGTTTTTTTAGATGAAACCTTTAACCTGTGAGACGGTATACACGACTGGAAATGGCTATGCAAACTAGCATACATTGCACATATCTTTGCTCATTTAAACAACCTCAATCTATCCTTGCAAGGGAAACTCATAGCCATATTCCATGTTCAAGACAAAGTAAGCGCCATGGTCGCAAAATTGAAACTGTGGCATAAACGTCTTAGTCGTCGTGAACTGGATTCCTTTCCATCTCTTCATGACTTAGTAATAAACTTGACTAACAAATTTGATAGTGATGTGTCGCAAACCATGAAGCAGCATTTTGAAAGCTTTCAGAAAGATCTTCGTAACTATTTCCCTGAACCGGACTGCACCTTTGAATGGATAAGGAACCCTTTTTATCATCAATGTTCAAACATTGCCAAATAACGTCTCTGCTTCAGAAGAAGAACAGCTCTTGGAGCTGACTTCAGATAGCTTCCTGAAAACAAAATTTGAGCAAAATACACTGACGTCATTTTGGTTGGGGGTTAGCTCTGAATATCCAGCTCTATCGGACAAAGCTGTCAAGTATCTTCTGCCTTTTCCCACCTCATATTTGTGCGAGATCGGATTCTCTGCGCTGGTTGGCATCAAAGCAAAAAAATGAAATCGTCTTATTGACGTGGATCCCCATCTTCTTCTTAAGATCACAAACATCGAGCCAGATTTCCCTCGATAGTGTCTGGTCAAAAGCAGTTCCATCCCTCGCACTGAATAGTTTGGTTGGTAAACAGTAAATATTAAAACTAGTGCTTTCTTCACCAACCTAACCAAACCAGCGTATTTTAATTTCAGAATGGTACGAATTCACCATATATATATATATATACGCTGTTCTGCCAGACTGTTGATTCACTTCTATTATTTTAATTATTTCTAGTACTATTTCTATATGTACCTATTATTTCTATTAAAATGTTTGTTTCAAATGTATGTAATATAATTTTGTATTTATTTCTAATAAACATTTAATCCAGAATGAAACGAATTAGGAATGTGTTATAAAAATGTGGTTACTTCCCCCTCCCCCATTACCTTCACTGGAGAAGGGGTACGCTAGTAAGACAAATGTCTCAAAAGGGGTACACAACTGTTGTAAGTTTGGGAAACACTGATGTAGCTCATCAAGCGCTAAGTGTAGACAAGGGCAAGCTGTGGCTTGGACCAACTGAGCGTGCGGCAGAGGAAAGTCTCCGCTAGTTCAATTGATCCATGTGTGTCCTTGTATATATTTAGCAGTTAGCACTGGTGCAGTGTCATTGATTGCTGACCACAGAATACTGAATTGGGGTTATTACTGCACCTAGACCAGAACTTTGGGGGTACTCAGTGGACATTGAGGGTGCTTGGCACCTTTCATGATATATTCTGAACCTTGTGGAATCGGGCCCTTAGCCCTCAGCTCACCCTCTTCATTATGTGTATTTGGCAGTTACAACATACAAAGAAGCCCACAAGGATTTGCATGTCAGTGATCCTCCCTTTTAACAGAAGGGCTAAAGTATCTCTTGTTAAAGCCCCTTAGGTTAAAGGCATGTGTTGTCCTGACCAATGAACTCAATTACTAGAAATTTGCTTGGTTTGACAAGTTAACTTTTTCTGCTAAGAGACAGAAATCTCCAATATATCCTAGCTCATTCAGATGTAATTGTCTCTTAATTTCATATTTTATATACAAACTGCACAATGGTGGGTTTAAAAATGAAAAGAAAGTGAAGGGAACTTAATGCTTTGAAAAAGGGCTGGATTGACAACCATGGAGATGGAAGTGTTCATTTGACACCCCACCTCCAAAAAAATGGGGGTAGGTGCAAGCAGTTTGAATGCCAGTTTCCTAACATGCCACATTAGACTAACAGTATCCTGTATTTGTGTGAATTTCAGAAGCTTCCCAACCTCGTAGAAGCCATGACATGTAATTTCAAGTTTATTTACTTTGTTACATCAAATATTAAATGAGTGCAATTAAAAATAACTCATTGTGATGTTGATTTATCAAAACTGTATATGGATTTTTCTTCTATTCTTGTTTTAACTAGTTTTATGCTATTGTGATGTCATTCAATAAAAATTAATATTAGGAACAAAGGAACGTTTCCACAAACAGGGTGCATATCACTTAAAAGGTTTGAAAAAAAATTGTTTTCTAAATATCCTTGAGCATATATCTCAGCCTATTATTTTTCATGTCAATTTTAATCCACACTGGAGCTACAACTGTATCAAACCCCACCACAGATGTTTGCTGGAATATGTCGATGTTACATATGTCCTGAGGTTTAGTATTACCAACCCATGGAGTCATCTTAACAAGTAGGTTTAAATTGCCGGCATGCAGCATCAGCCTTCGAAATAAAGACAAGTTTTGGGATCTTGATAAAATAAAAAGCAAAGGTTCCTTTTCCTTATTGAGACAGAGGAAAAGATCCTCCATACAGAATAACTTCACTCACCAATGTCCCCAGCCCACCAGAAATGAAAAGCAAAGTAATTACCCTCTTCGAACAGCATGCGTATGACAGCATTTGGAATTACTGCACTATAGTTCTGAGCCTGATTGTAAAAGGTGCTAAGCACCTCCAGGGATAACTTTCATTCAGTTCCCGTTGACCACAGTGCGAGATGAAGGCTCTTAGTGCTGCATTACAAGATAAGTCTTCACCGCAAAGTTAACTCAAGTTAAAACTTGAGTGTTGCACCTAACTTGCATCCTGTTCACACACAGAACTCCTTAACTTGAGTGTGATGGTGCTGGTAATTGAGTTAGCTGACACATCTAGGAGAATAGGTTAAAACTCAAGTGAGCACAACCGAGCTGTTAACAAAACAACTCTGGAGTGTGGACGCAGGCTAGTGCACTTGAGTGCTGCTAGTCCTCCAATGGCTTCACATTATTCCTACCATGTGGCCAAACAAGTTCTCCCACAATTCATAGTGTACATTCATAATGCATCTCAGGTTACTACAGTGCAACAAATTATGGGATTTACCCTTATAAGTCTTAGCGTCACACGAGAGTGAGTGCCGCTCCAGCGAGGACACAGCAACTCAAGTGTTATTTCACAGTGTAGACAATTCCAGTTAACTCTGCAGTGAAGGCCTTCCCCCAGCAGCTGTTCAGGATTGTGCATTTGAAAATGTAGGAGACACAATAATTAAAGCTTGTGAAAGGTGCCAAGACGACAACCTTCATGATTATTTAACAGAACGGGCCCAACACCATCTGCAATAGTACAAGTTTCCCCACACAACACTGGCAAAATGTTTTAGCTCTGTTCTGGATGTGATACTTCCTGGGGTAAAAGGGTGGTTCAAGTCTCTGATCTTTTGGCTACTCTTTGGGCCTTGGATGCTCTGCTGTGAATGGCAATTGTGGCATTTTATTTTATTTGTAGCAACCAGTCTACTAGAAATTTCAGCCTAATCACTATCTTATAGAGCTCTCACTGCTATAGTATTTGAGCATCTAACGATCATCAAAACTTTTCACGGAGGCCATTGAACAGTCTTCAGATGGTACTGGCTTTTGGTCAGCATTCACTTGCTCTGGATTTAAACCAGTGACCCCAAGGTGAAAGGCTCTGTAGCCATTAATAATCCAATGAGACATCCAATCTCTTCTCTTGGGAACCTTGGAGAAAAGAATACACTGTAGATAAATTTGAGACAATCCAGAGAGGGAGGATAAAGGAATGATAAAAAGATTAGGGTACATGAACCAAGTTGAAAGGCTAAGGAAACTTACCATGAGCATCTTGATGGAAAGGTGATTAAAAAGGACTGAGCTAACTCACATAGGGGAGGGATTATTTACAATGCTTGGAAATGGTGACAACAAGTAGCAACAAGTGTCAAACTAAAAGTTACATTTTAAAATTATCAGCAGTATGAGCAACTCGGCAAAGGGCACAATCTGCCTAAAGAGGGAATTGGGGCCGGATGTCTAGAGCTGTTTAGCAGGCAGCTTGATAAAACAAATGAGGAACCAGTCTAGGAGGAAAATCCTGCTTTATGTTGCTGTTCAGACAAGATGACCCAAGAAGACTTTCCCATGCTCTGTCATCAACAAGAGATTACTATTTTTCTGCCAGCCTAGCTTTTCTGTCAGACAGTACACACAAAGCTCTTATTATTATTTTTTTAAATGCAACTCTTCGTTGAAAAATGTTGGCACATAAAGGTAGGACGTAGGAAAAGCAAGGGGCAGCTTGCTAATCAAACTATGTACCCAAAGGAACACTGATACTGTGAACCAGATTCTTCCCCAATGGAGCTATGCCAGTGTACACCTGCTCAAGATCTGGTCCATTGTTTCCCCATCTAGTTTGCATAAATATTTATTTTAAGCTAGAAAGTGACACATTGGTTATAGCTTTCCAAGATCAGTTGAGTACCTTTCAGAATGGACTTCTATAACCTCCGTAATCAGACCATATTTCAAAGACGTCTAAAATGATTCCCCCTCTAGAGTAGACAGAAGGTGAAATTCACTCCAGAGCACAAGGCCCACACTAGGTCACACACACTGAAAGCCCCCAGTTAAATGGTACAAGATGACCTCTGCACTTGTGTGAATTTGACCTAATTTTCCTCCCCCACTTTGGCTGGAGTGTGCCGAACACTTTGATAATTCTTGTATAAATAACAATGATAAAAATATGGCTTGGAGATCATTTATTGAATGGTTGTATGTTTCACCAATTCTGAAATGGTTCACAGAAACTTCTGAGTTACAGATTCTGTTGCATTGTTCTTGGGGCTGTTTCATTGCTGTGTAGATTTGCAAGCTGGAGCCTGAGCTCTGGGACCCGCCCACCCCACAGGGTCCTAGAACCAGTAGCGCAGCCAGGTCCGGAGCGCAGGGGGAGCGGCGCTATAAAAAGGCGCCTCCCCCTGTACTCACCCGGCGGCGCTCCGGGTCTTCGGCGGCGGGTCCTCACTCACTCCAGGTCTTCGGTGGTACCCGCCGCCGAAATGCCGCCGAAGACCCGGAGTGCCGCCGGGTGAGTGCAAGAAGTGGCGCTTAAAAAGAAGCTGCTGCTAAAAAAAGGCATTGCTTCCGCCGCTTCTGCTTACAGGGGGAGCAGCCGCTCCCCCTGCTCCCCCCCGGCTACGCTACTGCCTAGAACCAGACTCTAGCTAGTGCTGGAGCTTTCCAGTTACACAAGAACGGACCACCACTCCTGACTCTTTGGTGATCACAGTCATAGAGCGAGGTCAGCCAAGGAGAACAACAAAGGGGACTTTGTATACAATTAGACAAGGTTCACTATACAAAGCACGGGGAAAATGGGTTTTAAGGAGGGACTTAAAAGTGAAGGAGACAGGGGCCTAGTACAGGAACTCTCAAACTTTCTTTGCATGGACCACTAGAGTGATGTGAACCCCCCTCCTCTCTCTCTCTCATTCACAATTGCACAACCCACGGCCCGCCCCAGTCACAATCACATAACAGCCCTGTGGCAACTAAAGTGATAGTTTACAGAGAAAAGTAACATAAGAAAATAGTCAGTGTATTTTTAGCAGCTTTTAATGTATTTGGAAACAAGGAGGAGAGCCAGCACCATGTGACCATAAAGTAAAACAGTCACAATTTTAGCTCATCCAATGAGGAGATTAAAAATAGTTTATATTAGGAAATATTTCAGAGACCCACAGTGACTTCATATTTTCCAAACTCCTGATTTACAAGCTGAGAGTCCAATCCTGTAGGGTGCTAAGTGCTTCCTGAGAGGTACAGAGCAACTTTCACTGCCATTGGCTAATGGAAGTTGAGCACCCTCAGCATCCAGCAAGATCAGAACTTCTGAGTCTATGTTAAGTCTGCAATTTTTACTGCATTGGTATAGACTCATTGCTATATTCTATTTATGGCAAGAGTCATGTTTTGCTAACATTATTGATAATTGCCTGTAAAGTATACCTCTAATTTTACACTGCTGAATTAGATTCCACAAATGACAAGTTTGTGTCTATTTATAGCACAGGCCAAGTTCCCAGGAAGCATGAAGCATATACAGTAACACAACACAGAAAAAGCATCAGCAAGTGAACTCCTGTGTTAATGAAAAAGAGAGGCTGCTAAATCTGGTCCATTATTCTTAAAAGTGGTTTCAGGTGCATTTACTCATTCCCTCGTCTTTAATTCAGTTTAGATAACATCCAGTTCAAATGCCAGTTGGTGACAATATCTTTTTGTGTACTAGACACTATTTTGGAAATTATTATTGCAGTCTGGAGGGAACTGGGCAATTCGGGGAGGGGAGTTGATAAAGAAACGTGGAATCTTTCACCATTTGAAATAGCATCTAATTTGAAAGTAACAGCTTTCACTTGCTACCTCCTGGCTGTTCCTTAACCTATGTGAATAGGTATCTACATCACAAACCACCATCACTAATTGGAACGCTGGTTGACAGTCTCAGTAAAAAACAAGGAAAGAGTAACCAACCAGACCAAAGCATCACCATTCCTCTGTTGGTAAGGAAATGCACGGAAGCTTACATGCTACAGAGGACCTTGCAGCTCCATGGTGTTGAATTTCTTGGGCCTGACTCTGCTCTCACAACAGTGTAATTCAGAGGCTTTCTAATTTTAAGATGATTCAACTCCATGGACTTAGTGAGAGAACAGACTTAGGTCTTTTGTGAACCTTTACCCGTTCACTTGCACATTACAGTATGGTAAAATGGAACGCTTTAAAATGAATCAGAAACTGGGAAATGAGGCGTCAAAGAGCTGCCTGGAAATCTTTGGGCTTGTCTACATAACAATACCGGTTTAGAAACACAGTTAAAGTGGTACAACACATTTGTATGGACACAGTTATACCAGTATTAAGGTTTTCATTCCAGTATAGTTTATTCCTGTCCATGCTGGCCTTGCATAGGCTGGTGCAGAATACTAATGGGAGGGCAGACTGGGATAAGTACCTCCACAGAGGCAGATTATTTGAGCTTTATGTTGGTGGAATGGCTTTTGCACTTATTGAATAATATTTTCCCTTTAAGGAAAATGGCTATTTGTAGGTAGTTAGCCTCACCGACTTTTTGTAGTTGTAGTTAAAATCAACCAGGCTTTAATATTGCATTACCTCTCTGTTTGTTTCTACAGTCGTCCCTATTGTCTCACTACCTTTTAAAGAACATAAGCTTGCATTCCCAAATGATCTTGTTTTCTACAAGCCAGCTAGGCACCATCTGAAAAGCATGTGATAAGAAAATGCTTCAGGAGCCAGGATGGATAAAATTGATAAAAAGACTAAGTTAAATACAGTTTTTAATAAACCTATTTAAAATTAATTTTGAAATTGGCAATCTAAACTTACTATAATATACTAAAATAATTTAAACTAAAACCAAAAAATTATATTAAGCAGTACACATTTGCTGCCAAGGTTAGTAAGTTAAACCCCTGAATTGGTGGAACTCACTGGCTAAGCACCTGGCTAAGCAGAGTTTGCAGAAATGCTAAACCAGCTTTTGAGACCAGTAGCTGCTTTTGCAGGAGCAGACATTTTTTTCTTCATTTTAGTTAAGAACATAACATAAGAATGGCCATTCTGAGTCAGATTAATGGCCCATCTAGCTCAGTATCCTGTCTTCTGACAGTGGCCAATGCCAGATGCTTGAGAGGGAATGAACAGAACAGGCAATCATTGAGTGATCCATCCTCTGCTGTCCACTCCCAGCTTCAGGCAGTTAGAGGCCAGGGACACCCAGAGCATGGGGTTGCAACCCTGACCATCATGGCTAATAGCCATTGATGGACCTATCTTCCATGAACTTATCTAATTCTTTCTTGAACCTTGTTATAGTTTTGGCCTTCACACCATAACCTGGTAATGCTCCACAGGTTGACTGTGCATTGTGTGAAGAAGTACTTCCTTTTGTTTCCTTTAAACCTGCTACCTATTAATTTCATTGGATGACCTTTGGTTCTTGTGTTATGAGTAAATTGTACTTCCTTATTCATTTTCTCCACACCACTCATGATTTTATAGACCTCTATCATATTCCTCCTTAGTCATCTTTTTTCCAAGCTGAAAGTCCCAGTCTTTAATCTCTCCTTATATGGAAGCTATTCCATACCCTTAATCATTTTTGTTGCTCTTTTCTGTACCTTTTCCAATTCTAATATATTTTTTCTGAGGTGGGGGGTGACCAGAAATTCATGCAGTATTCAAGGTGGAGGTATACCATGGATTTATATAGTGACATTATATTTTCTGTCTAGTCTAGTTCAATGACTAGTTCACTCAAAGTTAAGAAACCAATTAGGAGTTGAAAAAGTAGAAAAGCTTGTTTTCCTCTTCCAACCTATGATTAAAAGCTAGGTGTGAGAGAATGAGATCTGCTAGTTTTAAAATCTTGAAGGACATGGTGACCAGAAATCATCAGTTCAATTCACTAACTACAGATAATATTTCTTTCTTTAATAAATCAGTGAGTTTTAAATGCAAAACATGTTTTGATAAACTTGGATACATTTTTCTTTATATTTTCAGCACAGTAAACGTAAAAAAATTAAAGTGCTATTTTTGTGCATTTAATTGGATTTGAATTTCCATCCAAATAGAGCTTGACACAAATCACATATAAAAAAATGAATGGTCTAGTAAATAAGAAATGCATCCATCACCATTTTCTAAAATAAAAAAAACCTATGAATCTGAATGTCAGCTAATTAAGTACTAAGTAAGCTAACAAGTATTTAAATAAATGCGTATAAAAACTGTGTATCCTTCTGGTTAGCAAAAAGAAGCACCAAATTGGTGTAAAGACTGTATTTAGTTGCAAATCAACATATTTTAACGGTTACCAACCAAAGAGAAGCAACTTTTCTTGAGGAAGATAACTAAAAAGCACAAATGCAAAACACAATTAAAATCAATTATTTAAATCAAGATGTCCTGCTTGCTGATTTAAATTATTAAAATTGGTGATTTAAATCTCTTTGACTTAAATGAATCCATCTTGTTCAGAGGTACCCAGAAAGTGAATTCTGCCCCAGCACACCTGAGCTCATATGTAGAACTAGCCCTGCCCAGACAGGACCCTGGATACATACTTGAGGAGTTGATACCCATGTTGTCTCAGCTGTACTGCTGCTATTACTGGAGCTAGCTTGGAGCTAGCTAGAACAAAGCTAGCTCAGGATTATTTAAAGCTTTACATTTTTTAGATTAATTTGGTTTGGTTATATTCAAATCCATCATAATTTTGAAAATACAGCGGGATGAACATCCGTGTGTCACCAGCACTGATTTTAGTATCCTGGGTAGTGTGCACACAAATTGGGGGGTGTATGTGTGCCTTCTGTACATCACCTAAGTATCATAAAATCATTGCTAGCACTGGTACCAAAGCAGGCAAGTCTAAGCCAGTGGTTCTCAACCAGGGATATACGTACTTCTGGGGGGTACTCAGAGGTCTTCCAGGGGATACATCAATTCATCTAGATCAGTGGTTTTCAAACTTTTTTGCTGTCAACCCAGTTGAAGAAAATTGTTGATAGAATCATAGAATATCAGGGTTGGAAGGGACCTTAGGAGGTCATCTAGTCCAACCCCCTGCTCAAAGCAGGACCAATCCCCAATTTTTGCCCCAGATCCCTAAATGGCCCCCTCAAGGATTGAACTCACAACCCTGGGTTTAGCAGGCCAATGCTCAAACCACTGAGCTATCCCTCCCCCCTGCGATGAATGGGGGGAGGGATAGCTCCAATGCCTGCGACCCAATGGATTTGGAGTGTGGGAGGGGGCTCAGGGCTGGGGCAGAGGGTTGGGGTGCAGGAGTGAGGGCTATGAGGTGGGGCCGGGAATGAGAAGTTCAGAGTGTGGGAGGGGGCTCAGGTCTGGGGCAGGGAGCTGGGGTGTGGAAGGGGGTCAGGGCTCTGGGCTGGAGGTGCAGGCTCTAGGGTGGGGCCGGGGATTGGGACACAGGCTTACCTTCAGCAGCTCCTAGGAGGCCGGTTTCCAGCCAATGGGAGTGCGGAGCCGGTGCTTGGGGCACTGCGGTGTCAGATGAGGTAGGGACTACTAGTTTTTACTGGTCGGCCACTACAGTCCCTGGGTGCTGAGCAAGGCAACTCAGTGCTTTGAACTTTGAAAACCACTGATCTAGATATGTGCCTAGTTTTACAACAGGCTACATAAAAAGCACCAGCGAAGTCAGTACAAACTAAAATGTCATACAGACAACGACTTGTTTATACTGCTCTATAGACTATACACTGAAATGTAAGTACAATATTTATAGTCCAATTATTTATTTTATAATGATACAGTAAAAATGAGAAAGTAAGCAACTTTTCAGTAGCAGTGTGCTGTGACATTTTTGTATTTTTATGTCTGATTTTGTAAGCAAACAGTTTTTAAATGTGGTCAAACTCGGGGGTACACAAGACAAATCAGAGGCCTGAAAGGGGGACAGCAGTCTGGAAAGGCTGAGAGCCACTTATCTAAGCAAGAATGGTTACTGTGATTCCAGCACTTGCTCCTATCCCTAGAATACAACAAAGAGGAGGTATAATACAACTATTGATACCCAAGAAAAGCCTTTGCTGATATGGCCCCCTCTTCCAATTACAAATGAGTGTAGACGTTCAAGCCCCAGGTTAACAAACCCAGGGTCTGCTAACTTGAGTTCTACTACTCCTGGAATTACATTGCAGTGTAGACATACCCACAGAGAACACATAGTTCTACCAAGGCCAATACCAAGACTTAATACTGCGTTTGGGGCCCGATATTCTGCAGTGTTGAATACTTGCAATTGACTTCAGTTGCTCTGCACTCTAAAATCAGAGTCGTGGTGCTCAGATACTACTGTTGATGGAATACATATACAGACAGAATACTGTGATTAAAGACAGTCAAAAATGACTCAGCAGCATTGTCAGCTTTTAGAAATTTATCGTAAGTCTCATGACATTTGGTGTTGTTCCTAAATCCCCGACACCTAAAGTTATATGAATGCATGAAAATCACAGCTTTCATTTATAGCAATGCTTCTAGCCCAGAGGGCACATAAAAATAACCCAAAATAGGCTTAAAAATAATTTCATGTGTCTGGGAGGCAGGGGCACCATTTAGGTGTGTGTATGGGGGCGGGGTCCCCTGCCACACCCCAGGCTTCATACTGCATGTTAAAGCTAAAATTAAAACTTACCTATTTGCCCTATGCTGGTAATTTGGTTGTAGTAAACCTACATGAATTATTATTGAATATATAGAAAATAATCACAACAAATGTTCTCCAAATAGCCTGATTTTGATATTTTATCCTTCAAAAAAATCCAAGAACTTCCAGGGGCCTAAGTGACACCAGACCCCTGCTGAAAGTTGCCACCCTCCCCCCTGAAATCTGTAACAGCACCCCTGTTGGGAGATTCTTAGTCATCAATTTTGAATGCTTGGAACTGATGATACTGAATTAACATCTACATCATTTCATAAAACATTAGGGTGACCACATGTCCCATTTTTAGAGGGACAGTCCCATATTTAAGCCCTCCTGCGGGTGCCCCAACTTTTTATTAAAAACAGACAAATTGTCCCATATTATCTGTCTCTCCCAATCAGTACTGGAGTGTCCTGCTGTTGGCCGGATCCCAGCTCGCCAGCCGCCTGCCCACCAGCGGTGAGTGGGGTGTGTGTCCAATGGTTGACAATGGGGGTGGGTGTGCAAGGCTGGTGGCAGGGCAAAGCAGCAGCATGTGGAGCCGGCCGCTCCACCCTGCTGGTCCCTCAGTGCAGCCCCTTCTGCGTGCCAGCTCTCAGCCATCAGGGCCCCGTCCCCCGACCCGTTTCTGGCCGGCACTGGCTGCACGCTGTGAGCTGCGGTGACTGATGAGTGCGGGCAGGCGCCAGGCAGTGGCCGGCTACATGTCGCCTCTGCTGCCCACCCTTCGGCCCTTTACATGCTCCCCCTCTGTCCTCTTCCTGCTTTGCTCCTTCACTCCCCCTGCCCCGCTGCTGCTCCATATCCCTCTAGGCGGGGCGTGTCCCGCTCCCAGCACTATGCGAAGAACCAGCCCCTGGTTGGAGTGCTCAGCTCACTAACAGCCTGGCTGGCAGGCTCCTTCCTTCCCCCACTGCCTCTGGCTGAGCCAGCGCTCCAGGAAAGCCCAAGATCCTCCGGCCCAGGGCACTGGCCAGGAGGAGCCAACCCCTGCACGTGCCAAAGCCCTGTGCAGCGCTGGCATGGGGCAGACTCTCCGCCCCTCTGCTAAGCTCTGAAGTGGCAGGGAGGAAGGGATTTCCAGCCTGTTGGTGCCCCGACCGTGCAGGCTCTACAGCAGCCCCCTGGGCAGAGGCTTAGCACCCTCTTCACCTGCCCCCCACACCCAGGGTCCTTCCCCCAGGGAGCGCGGGGCTGCTCTGTCCCTAGGCCCCCTCCCCTCCTGAGCCACCTCTCTGGCCCTGTTCGCTGAAGCACCTGCAGTCATGTTCCCTGGGCCCTTGTGCACAATGCTACCTTAGGGCTTAACCGTATCCTGCCCGTGCTGTAGCTGGCTGCTCAGTTATGTCGGTGGCCAGCAGCAGCCTGGAGGTGTTGGCTGCCTTTCGACACTGTGCAGGACAAGCTGCTTCTAGCCACATTGGAGTGGGGAAGGGATAAGCTCTGCAAAGACATGGGCCAGGTCATCCCTTCCCCCCACCCTCCTCCCCTGCAGCTGGAAGCAGCTCCCATCCCTTCTCTCCTGCTCAGTGCTGAAACACTGCTCCTGGTCACATTA
The DNA here is from genome assembly GCA_033296515.1 of Macrochelys suwanniensis. Classification (NCBI taxonomy): domain Eukaryota; kingdom Metazoa; phylum Chordata; order Testudines; family Chelydridae; genus Macrochelys; species Macrochelys suwanniensis. The sequence continues at coordinate 130,335,418 of CM065776.1, read as the reverse complement.
AGAACATAAGAACAGCCATACTGGGTCAGACCAAAGGTCCATCTAGCCCAGTATCCTGTCTTCCGACACTGACCAATGCCAGGTGCCCCGAGGGAATGAACAGAACAGGTAATCATCAAGTGATCTATTCCCTGTTGCCCATTCCCAGCTTCTGGCAACCACTAGCTAGGGACACCATTCCTGCCCATCCTGGCTAACAGCCATTGATGGACCTATCCTCCATGAATTTATCTATTCCTTTTTTGAATCCTGTTATAGTCTTGGCCTTCACAACATCCTCTGGCAAAGGTTGACTGTGCGTTGTGTGAAGAATAACTTCCTTTTGTTTGTTTTAAACCTGATACCTATTAATTTCATTTGGTGACCCCTAGTTCTTGTGTTATGAGAAGGAGTAAATAACATTTTATTTACTTTCTCCACATCAGTCATGATTTTATTGACCTCTATCATAATCATCTCTTTTCCAAGCTGAAAAGTCCCAATCTGATTAATCTCTCCTAGTAGGGAAGCCGTTCCATACCCCTAATAATTTTTGTTGTCCTTTTCTGAACCTTTTCCAATTCCAATATATCTTTTTTGAGATGGGGTGATGACATCTGCATGCAGTATTCAAGATGTGAGTGTCCTATGGATTTATATAGAGGGAACATGATATTTTCTGTCTTATTATCTATCCCTTCCTTAATAATTACCAACATTCTGTTCACTTTTTTGACTGCTGCTGCACATTGAGTGGATGTTTTCAGAGAACTATCCCTAATGACTCCAAGATCTCTTTCTTGAGTGGTAACAGCTAATTTAGACCCCATCATTTTATATGTATAGTTGGGATTATATTTTCCAATGTGCATTACTTTGCATTTATCAACATTGAATTTCATCTGCCATTTTGCTGCTCAGTCACCCAGTTTTGTGAGATCCTTTTGAAGCTCTTCACAGCCTGCCTAGGATTTAACTATCTTGAATGGTTTTGTATCATCTGCAAATTTTGCTACCTCACTGTTTAGCCCCTTTTCCAGATCATTTATGAATACATTACTATAACTGGTCCCAGTACAGACCCAAGGGGACACCACTATTTACCTTTCTCCATTCTGAAAACTGACCATTTATTCCTACCCTTTGTTTCCTATCTTTTAACCAGTTACCAGTCCATGAGAAGACCTTCCCTCATATCCCATAGCATCTTACTTTACTTAAGAGTCTTTGGTGAGGGACCTTGTCAAAGGCTTTCTGAAAATCTGGGTACACTATATCCACCGGATCCCCCTTGTCCACATGCTTGTTGACCCCCTCAAAGAATTCTAGTAGATTGGTGAGGCATGCTTTTCCTTTACAAAAACCACGTTGACTCTTCCCCAACAAATTATGTTCATCTATGTGTCTGACAATTTTGTTCTTTACTATTGTTTCAACCAGTTTGCCGGTACTGAAGTCACGTTTACCAGCCTGTAATTGCCGGGACCACCTCTGGAGCCCTTTTTAAAAATTGGCATCACAATAGCTATCCTCCAGTCATTTGGTACAGAAGCTGATTTAAATAATAGGTTACAGACTACAATTAGTAATTCTGCAATTTCACATTTGAGTTCCTTCAGAACTCTTGGGTGAATATCATCTGTTCCTGGTGACTTATTACTGTATAGTTTATCAATTTGTTCCAAAACCTCCTTTAATGACACCTCTATCTGAGACAGTTCCATTCTGGTGTGAACCCTTGCAGAAATCTGGGGAGGGGAGGCATGTGACCCTGCGTGTCCCTCTGACACGCGTTGCCTTGGGAAGACACAGTGCTAGGTACCAGGCCTGGAGCTTGGAGAGCACTGGGCAGGGAAGATTGGGTCTGTCGGTCACCTCACCCCACCCACCCCGTGTAAGAGAGGTGTACGGGAATGTGTGTATGTCACCTCTCCCCGTGTGAACCCTAAAGACTTAAAGATAAGAAAGTAAATAAAAAGAATCCAACTATACAGTATTTCTTTTTAACAGGGGCTCAGTCAACTTGATGTTAATTTGAACGTTTGTACTGCATAGTTCTGATTGATTTAGGGTTGCCAACTGTCTAATCACACAAACCCAAACACCCTTGCCCCGCCCCTTCCCAGAGGCCCCGCCTCACCACATTCACTCCATCCCCCCTCCCTCCATTGCTCGCTTGCTCTCCCCCACACTCACCCACTTTCACCAGGCTGGGGCAGGAGATTGGGGTGCGGAAGGAGGTGTGAGGTCTGAGCTTGGGCCGAGGGGGCTCTGGGCTGAGCCTGGGGCAGGAGGTTCAGGTGCAAGCTCTGGGAGGGAGGTTGGGGTGCAGGAGGGGGCTGGGGTAAGGGATTGGGGTGCAAGAGAGGGTGAGGGGTTGCAGGCTCTGGGAGGGAGTTTGGGTGCAGGAGGGGGCTCCAGACTGGAGTAGGCAATTGGGGTGCAGGAGGGGGTGTGGGGTACAGGCTCTGGGAGGTGGCTCAGGAGTGGGGCAGGGGACTGGAGTGCGGGGGTGGAGCCTGCCTTAGCCCTGCTGGGCCACCAACTGGGAGCCACCAGAGGTAAGCAGGGCCAAGTTTTCATTGCAGCACTCCTCAATACTGCTCTGCTCATTGGTGCAATACAAAATTAGAGCAGCTTACTACAGTATGGTACAATCGGAGATGATACGCTGCTAAATAATAAAACTTCTACTGGATTCCCAAATACTTATACCTTGTTCAACTAAATCCAAGCTACATAGAGAACAACTTCTAGCTGAGCCACAGATCCTCTGACCCGCAATCAGATGAAAGCTCCCTAATTCAGACACCTGGTAACGATGCTCTTTATGCTTCCAAGGGCCTTGCTTGGGGCCTCAGCTGCAGTAATTTGTGTAACGCATACAGAGCAAGCTCAGCCACCACATGGACTCTGCTAATTGGTCAATAAACGTTAACACTTTTCTTCTTCAAAAGGCTTTCCAAATATTCACTAATTAATTCTCCCAATACCCTAGTGAAGCAGGTGGCTTAACCTTTATATTACAGATGAAAAAAACAATTCAGCTACATGAATTGACGTGTCCTAAACCACAGAGACAGTGTGTCCAGACCACTAAATTACACCTCTCTGGCAACTGGCATCAGTTAGCAGATATAACACTAATTTATATCAAAAATATGACATGTACAAAGTATTGCTATTTATTATACATAATTTTAGGAATGACCCTTAAGTGTGAACAACACGCACAGAAGATCAGACGTTACCCATAATAGCAACACCCACATTTGCCCTTCCATAAGCCAGTTTGTACCTTTTGCTTTTTGTCTCTCCATAACTACGCCTGCCACTATGATTTCCTCTTGAGAAATTCCCAGAGCCAGCTCCTTTGTCTGCTATAAACACAAGGAGTGAAACGTCAGCTAGAATGTAAACTTGGCGGAGGCTCACAAATAGACAACCAAACAATTCAGGGCCTTGTTGAGTCCAGCCCTTTTATTGCATGCAACCATAACCTTGACCAGACCGCCCTATTTATATGGCTTCCCAAGTATATAAACTATTGCTGTTAAATTAGGAGTATCCTACGTTTATGAGAGCAATTAGTCTGTTTGTTTAGAAAAGCTATTTGTCTGTCTCCTGTATTTTAAATGCTTCCCCTCCTTCTTTTGCCCAAAGCAAAACAAAATAATGTTTGGATTTTTAATTGAGGGTGGGCTACATCCGAAGTTTACTTAATGCAAGGAAATCTCTATTACATTCAAAATTATTGGGGGATGATGAACTTTATTACAACTGGGATGTCCATTTATGATGAGAGACTATAATAGAGCATGTGTGTTTCAGGCATACATAAGGGTTTTATTTTTAAACCTCTTTATCCAAGTTCATTAAGATAAGAGATTGTTTTGTTCGGAAATACTGTATTAAAAACTACACAAAGTGAATGACAGAAACCAGAATGCTTTTTATTTGAGGGGTGGGTTGGTGGTGATAGTTTTGTCCCCATGATCAGGACAGGTCTGGAGGTAGAGTTGTATGACTGGGAATGTATCCCTTTAAATTGAATTTTGCAGTGGATTGGAGGAAGGAATGGAATAAAGGGGGCACAAGACTTTTGGTGGGATGGATTAAAACCCATTTTCAAAAGGAGAAATAAGCCTCTCTAATGTTGCTCTACTGTATGTTACTGCTCATGGTGGCAAATGCATCTAAAGGCTATTACTGGGATATGTATCACCCACTTTGCCTGTTGTTTTGGCTAGTCTTCGCAGCCAGGGGAAAAAATATGCAAATCCTGGTGTAACAGACACAGACTTCCACTACCTATTGCAAAACCAAGATCCTAGATACCAGCAGTATTATTTCTACAACTCGGAGCCTTAAGCACTTGTTTGAAGAGTTGTGTGGCTTGTAGCCAATAGGCTATTTACTTCGATGAGTGCAGTTCATTCTCCCTTAGAGGGGCTAGCATCCCAAGCCCTCTGTTTTCGGGGACCCCCAGATTAAGTCTTAAATCTTCAATTTCATGAAGAAGAAAACTTACAAGGCAAATTCAGCAGCTGGGAAAGTTAAGAAAACAGAGTTACCCTTCTCAGCACCTTTGCTTTGCTATTCTGTGTGTTCTAGTCTCTCTCCTCTTTCATATGCATGTAGCTCTGGTTAGTGTGGATGAAAGTTCTACGTTCTCATCACTATATATGCCCTTGTAGAGGAGACCCATTGCAACACTTACAAGCATATGATCCTGCAGAGGGTCTCAGAAGGGAGGTGAGGACAAATTAGGAGTAGTGGAGTGGCCATCTTGGAAAAAGGAAAAGCTAGAGGGGAGTTTTTAAAACCAGAATTGCATAGGTCAATCAATAAATACAAGGAAATACATGGATAGCTGGCATCATGAGAGCTGTGATATAGACAGAGACTCTCCAGTCAGTATTAGGACAAAGAATGTAAACACAGCATGAAGGAAGATTTAAAGGAAAACTGTGCCTGGTTTGCTCAGCATGATGAGAACACACTTGGTTAAAGGCACTTCTCATGTGTTACTCCTGGGGCAATTCTGCGCCACTGCATATGCCACTGCACCGTGCATATTTTTTTCTGCAGAAAATAACTTCTGCCGGAATGTTGCTGCAGTTATGCTTTTTGCCCACCAGAGGCCATTGTGCCGCTAGAACAGAGCAGCCGCTTCCGATAGGGAAGAGAAGAGGCTGCTTCGCCGATAGGGATACGGAGGGACAGACAGTGTGGGGCACATGGGGCTGCTGGGGATCACAGACTGGGATTCATAAGGGCTAGTGGGGTAGGACAGACTGGGGCAGAGGTTGAATGAGAGTGGAGGCGCAGGGCCACATGGGGGAAAGGGATGGCTTAGTGGGGCACGGAGACACATGGGGATGGGGGGGTGCAGTGCCACATGGGGATGGGTGGAGGGGGTTGGCTGAGGGGGGCCACAAGGACACATGGGGACAGGGGGAAGGGGCACAGGGATACATGGGGACAGGGTGCAGAGACACATGGGGGGAGTCTGAGTGGGGGTGGAGGAACACATGGGGTTGGGGGGAGGTGATGCAAGGACAAATGGGGGTGCAAGGACACCCGAGGACAGGGCAGATATGCATGACAGCGAGGCTAGGAGTCAGTCAGGGTCTGCATGGGGGAAGCTCCCTAACAATCGCCCCCCCAAAAAAATCACCTGTTCCATATTTCTCCCACCCACACCCAACAACCCTCCAGGTTCACTCCCAGGCTCCTTCCCTCTCCCTCAGCTCCTCCATTACCCCTGATTCCCCTAAGTGTTTGCACTGCTTCTGAGGGGGCAGGAAATACAGTTGTGCATTGTAGTTTAAATGAATTATTACTCAAAATTCTGAATTTATATGCCTAGTAAGGAATCTATTTGCCAATAAACATTTCCTAAATCTTTTTCATTGTCTGTCTTGTTACAGACATACTTGCTGACAGGTATTCTGAAATAAATTACCACTATTATAATATATCAGAGGGGTAGCCGTGTTAGTCTGGATCTGTAGAAGCAACAAAGGGTCCTGTGGCACCTTACAGACTAACAGAGGTACTGGAGCATAAGCTTTCGTGGGTGAATAGCCATCGTGCCTGCATCCGAAGAAGTGGGTATTCACCCACAAAAGCTTATGCTCCAATACCTTTGTTAGTCTATAAGGTGCCACAGGACCCTTTGTCGCTTCTACAATATTATAATATGATTTTGACAAATAAAATATGCAGAATTTTAAAATGTGTGCATAATTTGTTATTTTTTGGTGGAGAATTTGTAATTTTTTGGCACAGAATTCCTCCAGGAGTAATGTGTAAACTCTGAAATCTATTTCAGAATTAGGGTGTAGTGAGACATAATATTGTCAGGCAAACCAATGCCTTTGTGCAAGAGTCAGTAGCCATTTTAGTCTTAGTGTGGTGGCAGCCTGTCACCCAGGAGACACTCACTCTGTGCTCTAAAGTGAAGACTATACTTTTTTATTTTAAAGGAAATCGAGAATGAACACTCATTTTTAAGCTGAAAGTATTTGATGTCCTTTGTACATTAAAACCTATAGCACTTATATATACGAGCAACATTCCTGAGTTTACGGGAGATCGGTGACATCTTGTAAAGTGGATGTTTGTGACACTTGTCATGAGACATACACATCACATCGAAACACATGAACTCATTTTCAGAGGTGCTGAGCACCAACAAATCACATTGGCTTAGCAATGCAGGTGCTCAGCACCTCTGAAAATCATACTAGCAGTTCCCATTTTGCTTCTTGCTGTTTGTACTTTCAAATCACAGAGCAAAGCTAAAAGGGTGCAGCTTTGTTTTAATGGAAAAGAGGAGAGAATAACCCTGAAAAATATCAAGATGAGATCACAGTAGTATTAAATATCATTCTACTTTCCAGAAGCAGCCTATCTATTCCCTGTTCCTCAATTTATTTATGTACCTTTTACCATCAACAACTGTTTTTATGAAGTAACTTTATGTCAGGCCCTAAACATGGATTTTATGGAAAGCTTTTGCTGTAAAATAGTTGTCTGGTTTGATTAATGGTCATCTTGAACAGGAAATACTTGCATAATGTGAATACATCTTGGACACAGATCAGGCTCACAGTAGGTCTTTTGTGCTGCAGAGGCTAACCTGGAACTGTTCCCACTGATATCAGTTTGAATAGTCCTGCTGGACTGCAGAGTGTGGATACCGATATGCAGCTCCGCAGCTTTTAGGCTATGTGGGTTCAGAAGATGATTTATAAAATGCAAACTGTACCAGCTAGCCTGGTGGGGGTAAGAATCCAACAACAAGCTGTACCAACGAGCCTTGTATGCATTCAGTAAGGATCCCCTTATACATATGGTGCAGCATGCAGCTCTACAGTCAGACTCTAGCGAATTCAGAAAGTAAGAGTCCAAAATCTGGAAAGTTGAAAAGCATTCAAGGAATTCTTCATAATCTGACAAACAGATTTTACAAAACCCCTGCAGGAAGGCGCCTTAAACAAAAAAATCTTTCAAAAATTACCAAAAGAACATTTTAAAAAAGCAGATCTGGAATAGACCCAGGACAAAAAGAGAGATCAGCAGAAAAAGCCCAACAAGATAGGGGAGTGTTGCTGTCCAGTAAAGCAACTGGCATCCTTGTTCATTTTCAGCACGGTGTGATTGATATGTAACTAATGCAGTATGTCTAGTAGCAAAAGGGTCAGGCTCCTTTAGGTGCAAGGGGACGTTAGATCTGTAAATCCTTTTAGTGTTTACTTTCTGGTCTCTTCCAGTTTCACAGTTTTACTGTTGAAAGCCAGCTGCTTTCCTATTGCTCTTCGTTCTGTGGCCCAGTACTGGGAACTGACAATTCCTAGGTGAACAAATAATCTTTGGGGATGGCTACTGCAGGCTCACTGATACAGAAAGGTACAGCACTCAGGGTTTATTGAGCACCTGGAAATTGAGATTTTTGCAGATTGTACGGAAATGCTTGAGAAAGTGATAGGCCTTCCTGAACCATGCTGAACTAGTACTGCGGGAGAAGGGGGGGGAAGGGACAAGGATAGGCCTTGGCAAGGGCACAGTGGCTTCAGTGCAATCCCGCACTTGTGTTAAAGATACACTTAAGGATATTTTTGCTGCCACCTTGAAGTGTTGCTTTACCATCTTAAACTGACTCAGGAGACCAGCTCCTGTAAGATCTCCACACAGCTACAATTGGTTTATCCATGGGAATCAGACAGGGCATCACCAGGTGCAGAGGAGTTTGCATGCCTCATTAAAAGGCCAATGCAGCCGTCTCCTACACAGATTTCTTTTGCTACTGCAATTATACTGTTTTCAGAGTAGCTGCATGGCCCGGTTGAGCTTCCTCTCGCTTTGCTTCAGGTGATACTGTTTGGTAGTGAGAGCAGCCACCCAGCTACTTACCAGACCTATGTAAAACCATGGCCTAAAGCAAGGGTGGCCAACCTGTGGCTCCGGAGCCACATGCGGCTCTTCAGAGGTTAATATGCGGCTCCTTGTATAGGCACCGACTCCGGGGCTGGAGCTACAGGCACCAACTTTCCAATGTGCTGGGGGGTGCTCACTGCTCAGCCCCTGGCTCTGCCACAGGCCCTGCTCCCGCTCCACCCCTTCCTGCCCCCTCCTGAGCCTGCAGTGCCCTTGCTCCTCCCCCCCCCAGAGCCTCCTGCATGCCACGAAACAGCTGATTGGGAGGTCCGGGGGGGTAGGGAGGGGGAAGCACTGATTGGCTGCTGGTGGGCAGGAGGCGCTGGGAGCCGGGGGAGCTGATGGGGAGCTGCTGACGTATTACTGTGGCTCTTTGGCAATGAACATTGGCAAATTCTGGCTCCTTCTCAGGCTCAGGTTGGCCACCCCTGGCCTAGAGGCTTCTGTGTTCCTAATTGCCCTGGGTGTGTTTAACTGCTTGTTCTGTGCAGTTAAGTAACAGGCAAAATGGGGCTCTGATCTCAATTGGGTCCTTTAGGCAATACTGTAATACAAATAAATACCTAGGGAAACTTCTAGCACTTAAGTTCTAGAGTGCTCCAGAAAGATCTTATGATCCTATATTGTTTGTAAATAAGTATAAGACACACACTAAATATTTTGCCCAGAAAAAAAAATCTTGCCTAAATGCACTTATTTTAATAGGTCTTCCAATACATATGTACTAACATCATCAACTGGCCACACACCTTGCATGAGCACTCCTGAAAGAAAGTGGGGAATGTAACACTTGCTGTTTTCCTGTGAGTGTGAGTACTTCTTTGGAACTGAGTTCTTTGGAACTTATCACTGATGAAGTCATCTAAGAACAGACAGATGTGTCTAGATTCAAGGGAACTCAGTCCAGTCAGCTGTTTTAATCCCAGGAAGGGAGCAGTCAGTTTTTGTGCAGTGTACTTGGCAGCAGGCATTCGGTGAATTGTTCATGCTGACCTTCATGGCAGTTCCGATTTACCAGTGCAGAAAGGTTACCTTTTCAATTATGTGCAACTTACTCTCAACAAAATCAACAACATTTTAAGAGCAGTGCTGAGGATACAAATTACATAAAACTGGAAAAAAAAAACACCCAAGAAAACTCTTCTAGAGTGTTTTCACAGGCACAGTCAGAGGAGGGCAGAGTAAAACTGATTTCTGATGCAAAAACACTGAGGGAAAGGAAGTAATATTTTGAGCCGTAAATGACAGGTTGAAAAAAAGGTTCCTTTTCATGCATAGTTTATTTCAGTATTTCTGCTGTTTTTCCCATGGTTCTGATATGCTCTGGAAACAATCAGGACATTGGAAAGAGCCCAGAGAAATAAGGCTCACTAAAATGTGGATCATAGCATCTCTACGACTTACTTTACACCTTTTGAAATACAGAGCAGAACGATACTGCAGATAAAGACTCACTGATGCACCTCACTGGCCACAGCAAGAAAATAATTACTTAAAGTGGTCTTAAATTATATCCCTGTATGTTTTCATTAGAATCAAACATGCCAACAGTCCTGCCTCAAAGAGTATACAACCCAGAGTACAAGAAATGCACTATCATTGGCTGTATATAACCCCTTTTATTCATAGATGTCAAAGCGTTTTACAAAAGGTGGATACATGTTACTTTCATTTTACAGACAGGGAAACGGATGCTCAGAAAGTTTAAGTGAATTGTCCTAGGACAAAGTCATTCACTGAATCAGAAGCAGAACAAGGAACAAAAATCCCATGTCCTAACTTTCAGTAAAGGCCAACAGGAATATCCTGTCTGCAATTCAAAGATCAAACACAAATACACTGGAAGACTCAGATGAAGATTAAAACATAAATTTTGAAGTCAATTGAGACAGCAAGGTGAAATAACCAACAAACCCTGAATTGGGTGAAAAAACCTTTCTTGCTACTAGCAAGGTGTCTGTTGGTCCCACCCCAGCAGGGACACACCTGTTACAATAGTAGCACTGGGAGTGGGAATGGTGAAGGGAACTCTCACTTGTACCTTGCCTGGGTTTGACCACCAAGTGAAGGAGGTGATGATCCTGATGGGGTCAGTCACCCTAGAATTGACGTGGTCTTTGGTGGGTGACTAAACTGAATTGAGCCAGGTCTGCAGGAAACATAGATGAAGGCTGGCAAAGGGTGTCAAAAAAGTACATGCAGCTACATGGCCTAACAGTGACAGGCACATCTCACTGTAGTCTTTGGTCTGTGGGAAATCAAAGAAATTAGTTTGTGCATCATCTGAAACCTTCCTGCAGGGAGGAAGGCTCTTGTGCAAACAAAGTCCAACATTGCCTTCAAAGTTTATTGTCCTTGTGGGGGATGAAGCAGATTTTTCTCTGTTCTTGCAGACCCCCAGGGCTGTGAGGATTTAAATGAGATATTGAATAGCTGACCTGACCTCCTGTCAAGATCAACCTATCAGGAGCCAGCTGTCGAGATACAGAAATATTGTGTGGCCCTGATGTCTCATCTGGGTCGCCCCCATGGAGAAAACACAAACATGCTGGGGGTGCTGTGGCTAGTGTGAAAGGGATGATCCAGAATTGGAAGTGTTCCTGGCCCATGATAAACTGCAGGAATCTCCTGTGGAGGGGTGAATGTCTACATGGAAATATGTGTCCTTCAGGTAGACAGCTGTGAACCACATCCCTTCTTGAAGAGATGGAATTATTGATGCCAGTATGAACATCCTGAGTTTTGACTTCTGCATGAAGATGTTGAAGATCCAGAATAGGTCTCCACCATCCATCTTTTTTGGGGACTAGGAAATACAGAGAATAGAACCCCCTTACTTGATACTGAGTCCCCTCTATTGCCCCCTCGAAATAATAGGGATTCCACTTCCTGTTGAAGAATTAGCTTGTGTGAGTGTTCTCTGAAGGGGGGGGCAGGAAGGGGGTTTGTAGGGAGGGAAGGAGATGAACTCTCTGGAGTATCCATGATGGATAATGTCCAAGACTCAACTGCCCATTGTGATTAGCTCCCAATTATGGGCAAATAGAGTCAGACGGCCTCCAAAAGTGACAGAAGAATGGGCAGGTGGCACTAGCGATGGTGAGAGGGTCTCAACAAAAATGTCACAAATAGCTCCTAGCCATGGGCTGAAAATTGGTAGTGATCATGGTGGGAGAGGGGGCTGAAAAGCAGAGCCTCTGAGTCTTTTGTCTCTTGCTGGGAGGGTCAGCAGGATTCTGGTAGTAGAACGGATGAGAAGATGGTGGCGGTCTTGATTTATAGATATGCCTCTAGTACTTTCTCCTTGGTGCTGGGGTGTAGATCCCCAGGAAGTGGAGGGTAGACCTTGTATCCTTAATGAGTGGAGAGAGTTACCAGGCTTCTTGTTGAAGAGGCTGGATTTGTCAAAGGGAAGGTCTTGGATAGTATTCTACACCTCCCTGCAGAAGACTGAGGACTGCAGCCAGAAATCCCTTCTCATAATACCAGTGGCTAAGCTTCTGGATGCTGTATTAGCTGCATCAACTGTGGCCTGAAGAGTCATTTTCACTACTAGATTGCCCTCCTCTAGAAGGGAGAGGAACTGGGCTCTGTCCTCAGAGGAAAGTTTGTCCTGAAAGGCCACCAGCCTAGAGTAGTTATTAAAGTCATTCTTGGCTAACAGGGCTTGGTCATTGGTGATGTGGAATTGCAAGCCCGCATAGGACAAGACTTTTCTTCCCAGGTGGTCCAGTCTCTTGGATCCCTTGTCTGATGGGGTAGTCATTAGGTATTAAGACCTATTACATTCTGCGGCAGCCTGTACCACCAGGGATTGGGAGCAGGGTGGCTAGAACAGGAATTCAGCTTGCTTTGCTGGAATGAAATAGTGCTTCTTACCCCTCTTAGATATGGGGGTGCAGGATGCTGGGGTGTGCCAGACCAATCTCGCCGGTTCCACTGTGGCCTTGTTAACCGCGAGAGCCACCTTACTTTGGCCCTGAGGTTGCAGAATGTCCAACGGTTGGTGGTGTGGGTCTTGGACTTTCTCCAGAGATATCTGGAGATCACTAGCCACTCTATGTAGTAAGTCCTGGTATTTTTCTATCATGAACAGAGAAACAGGATAAACAAGGCACTGTGTAACTGCTTGGAAAAATTACAGGTACTAAACATATTGATAACAATCTAACAAACCACTTCATAGGTTAAGCCAAACCATAAAGTGGTCAGGAAAACACAAATGTTCACCCTGAGTTCACCTTGAAAGAAAAATGGAAAGACAAACATAACCAGAAATAATATATACAGCCCATACTACTGGATTCAAAGTCAATTTCTAAAAAGGAGCATGTTCCACATTTACTGTGTAAACTCTGGAAGTTTAGTTCTAATATGTGCTTCTCAATATGACTAGATGCTGCTGCCCAGTAGTTTTGGTTAGTACAAGGTAACCTTTTGCAATAGTTTAAATGTATATAGTTATACTGTATTGGACAAATGGTTTTGCTTCTTTATCACTCAAGTTAAGTTACACTTAAGTTATCCAAACTTTTAAACAACATTTTCTGTGCAATTTGAGGGTATGAAAACACCATAAAGTGAGAAAAATTACTCGATTCTGCCTGTCTTTAGAAAAAAATGTGTTTCATTTGTTGAGTCTTTATTTGCATACAGAGCATAAAGATTCTGTGGTTTAGCACTTATGGGAGTTGCAAGTTTCAATACTGGAAAATGTTGAGGCAGACAACTGAGACTATAAAAGGGAACAGAAGAAACTCTTGAGCAGCTGGGAATTGAGACAGTATGGGCTGTATTGTGTCCTTATTTGTTTTCAGGGAATTAAGGCTTTTTCCTGACAGTCTAGAATTACTGGAAATGCGTATTAACCCAGAAGAGAATTTATAATGTCTGCACAAGACCTGCTGTATGCCAAGGTAAAATTTTTTGATCTGGAAATCTAACTCAATATTTATACTTGCAATTCTTTTCCAATGATGAAAGTTTACATTTACACAATGCAGCATTCTTGCATACATTTTTTTGTATTAAAAAGGGACAAATTCTTAAGCCTTCATTCAATTTTTACTCTGATCTTAAGTCTGTGGGAGTTTTGCTGAAGATAAGTCTAAGAACAGTACATGTGATCTATCAGAATCTTCCAGATCCTAGCAAAAATGTCAGCGAAAGGAAAGGACCATATCATATGACTGTCCTAACTAGCCAAACATATATTTTTCAGTTATACAAAATTCAAACATCTCTAGGGAGGACGTTAATAAACTTGATCATATAAACTTTACAATGAAATTCAATTTTATCTTTAATACATTTGTTAAACAGTAAAAGTTTCTTACAAGACCAATAACCTTTAATCAGATTCTATCACAGAGATCAGGTGTTTCATTTTCATTTTTTATTCCATTTCTACAATAGAGTCTTAGAACATTCCATGTCCCCCAAAAAGACAAAATAAAATGCCAATAAAAATGTTATGTACTGCAGAATATTGGAATGATCCCTTCCCTTTTTGGTCCAGAAAAACTTGCCGTAAGAGAGAAAAGCACGTCTTTGCTTTTGTGATCCCATATCTGAGAATATCAAAATCTTCAGCCCATAAAAAAGTTAAAAGGGCCAAATGTTGTTTCAATACAACAGTGAACTTCAGGTATAACTGCACTGAAAAGAGCAGACTTCCTTCGGTGTCTCACACGACTGTCACTGAGAAAATAATTTGATCCAAGTTCTGTCTCTCTAGCAATGGCAAGATTGTTGTCATGTAAGTTAACCAAGCAGAAAGTCACAGTCTTCATTCTTCCACCTTGAGATTAGGCTTCCCTATTGCACTATAGTATGCATACATACAAGGGTCCATACCCTTCTGACAGCCATTTCTGGAAAAACTCTCATGTACTTATACCCTGTATTTGTTCCAGACTTATAGAAAGAGACCTTCTAAAAACGTTAAAAACAAGTAGCTATAAATTTCTCAGGTTGGGAAAACAAAAATTAAGGCACCCAAAAATCAAAGGGTGCATCAGAACATTTTGGTTAATGCCTCTGGCTACCACTGCTGGTGTGGTACTGCCCACAAGTAGCTATACATTTGAAAAGCTACAATGTGGTCCCAAAGCTTCTGGCAAATTGAGGGCAGTTATGGAAGAATTTTGTGTACATTTATAGTCACAGTTACCTTATTGCAACATTTTGGCTTTAATAGTTCTAAAACAAAAAATAAGTTAGTTCTGCCATCTCTCCTTGTTCTGTTTGGCTCCGTTGAATAAGCAGTGGATTTGCAGCCATACGAAGAAATTTGTCTACCCAATTTGTAACCACAAATGCAATTTCCAGTTATGTGTGCACACTAAAACTTTAAAATCGAAATTTTTAGTGACAATTTTTGAATCTCAGGTTAAACATTTGACCCTTAGTGCTAGATATGCTGAACAAACAGGCCAATCTTTAATTTTGTGTTCTTTATTTTTTTAAAGTAATGTTTAGCACAATGTAAAATGTTTACCACAAAAGGGAAACAAATGTCTTGGCTATCAGGATACAGGCTCTGCATTCATAAAGCCAGCCACTAACTGATGAAGGGTTAGGAAGAAATTTTCCTGTGGACATAAACTGTCCATGATGGTGCCTTCCTGCACTTTCCACTGAAGTATGTGGTAATGGTCACTACTGAGAAAAAGATTCCGGACTAGATGTACTTGTTGTCTCTTGTGGTGTGGCTATTCTTATGTTCTATGAACCATTCCTAAACTCAGTATTTAGACATTTTAGAGAATTTTCTATTAAAATGTATTTGCTGAGCTTTTTGGTGGATGTAAAGTGTGGTAAAATTTTTAATAAGTGTAAAATTAGTCTTCTATATAAGAAGTTCAGTTAATTATAACAGATACATTAATGACTGAATGAATATTGTACTCAAGAAGGAAATAAAGGAAGAAGAAAAGTAAGGTCGAAAAGAAAAAACAGGCTGATATGAAGGAAACCCACCTATATAATACCTTTGCAACTGTTGTAATTTTTTGAAATGTGTTGTTTTATTAAGTCCTAATAGCTTCAGTGGAATTAAAGAGACTGAATTAAGTGGGGATTACTCATATGCTTAAAAATAAGCATATCTTTAAATCTATCCCAGCAGGGCCGGCGCTACCATTAGGTGACCCTAGGCGGTCACCTAGGTGCCAGGATTTGGGGGGCGGCATTTCAACTCCCTTGGTGGCCGCGGCAGGAGAGGCTGCCGCTGAAATGCTGCCGAGGTTCCCGGCGGCCGAAGAAGCTGCCACCAAGGACCTTGGCGGCACTTCGGCGGCAGCTTCTTCGGGCGGCCACTTCTTCGGCCGCCGGGGACCTCGGCGGCATTTCGGCGGCAGCCTCTCCCACCGCTGCCGCCTAGGGTGGAAAAAAAGCTGGCGCTGCCCCTGCATCCCAGCAAAGCACATGCTTATAATCAGATGCTTAAAGCTCAGCATGTGCTTAAGCGCGTTGCTGGAGTGGAACCAGAGAGATGCTTCATGCTACTTATAGTGAATATTTACACCACTATAAGTGAGTCCCATTGTACTAATGCATTTGAAATGCAGCTCTTCACAACGGGGTTTAAAATTCTTCCATTTACAAGAGATGGGGATGAAAAATTATTGTTTTCTCCCCCCGGCCCACCCCGTAGCTTTCTCCTCAACCACCCTGCCCTCCCAAGGAAGAAGGGGTAGAGGAAACTGACTTCCAAGCCTGTTGCATTGGTTCCCCACATATTTTATGTGGCCTAAGTGACTAATCCCTGGCGTTTGGTCTGAGTTTCAATCAGGTTTTGGGAAGATTTCTCAGGCATTCTGGACTATTTCAGAAAGCTTTTTATTTTAATGCTGCTATGGGCAATAGCACTATGAAAATACTATTGAACAGAATACCAAAAAAGGAAGCCATTCCAGCCAGGTTGCGTAAGGAGCTAGCTATAGATGTCTTGAGCCCTATTAACTGAGCTGATTGACTTCAAGTAGGTTATATATCATCTTTCCATTTAAACGTTTCAAAAATGCATGCCAATTTTCTTTTCATGTGTCAGAGAGAAACACATGTGATTCATGTGTGGCCTGGGGTCGGCATATGGCAGCAGAGATGAAAATGTTAGCATTTTCAATGTCCCATTGTAGGCAGTTTTGGCATATGGCCATATGCACGTGCAGGAGTAGCACATTAGTTACTGATTAAAGGGACTAAGATTTGTCACATTAATTAGATTCTATTAGAGCGATTTTAGTGTAGTCACAGTGTATAAAATAACAAGATACCATAAGAGTAAGATGGCGATCATATAGCTGTTATGAGAATTGTGTGTCACAGTTGCTAGGTTGTAAGCCTACCTAATTTATCTGCATACTTGTGTGGGATGACAGTGTGGAAGAAAACGAGCCGTCACTCTGTGTTTGTTAGCAACAAGTCAGAGACAGTTTATTTTGAGCAATTGCAAGGGGGAGACTACAGTCGGACAGAGTTTTCGCCTGTCCTCAGCAGATCTTCAAGAAACAAACAGTTTAAGACAAGTATTTATACTTTCCATTACATACATTAACAACCGATAGCCACATCTTGTTTATACGTTTTTTCCCTGATATTTGCATATTCCCACTGTTTCTGCTAAAGTCAGCATTTCATTTTTATTATAAAGCAAAGCCAAAACAGCCCCGCTTGTAACTTTCCCACTCGCATAAGTCCTGCTTAATGCAAGTCTTGCGTTATTAAGGTTAGGGTTAGCCTAACTATTGCTTTATTTTTAACAAAACTAAAATAGCTGCACTTAAATTCTGTGACACTGGGAAGTCACTTCACCTGTGTGTGCCTCAGTGTCCCTATGTGCAATATGGCGATAGTATCTGTCTGACAGGGTTGTTGTGAGACTTAAATCATTACTGTTTGTAAAGTGTTTTGAGATCCTCTGATGGCAGGCATAATAAAAGTACAAAATAGATTATCTAGAACCACCTAGAGTAATTTTTCCTTAAAAAAGATGTGTACTAAATATAAACACAATAAAAATAATCAATTTCAGGGCCAGATTGTGGTCACCCCTTACATAGGTTCACAGAGGGGGAGGAAGAGAGGGTGTAGAGACCCTCTCCCCATGCCCCCTGCACAGGGGCATGCCCCTGTTACAGTCCTTATGCATCCTACTAGACACCCCCACCCCAAATGTGATAATGGGCCAAAACCTAACCTAGCCTCCCACTTACGACTAGCAGAAGACCATACAGGCAGCACACCCTTAGGAGATGGAGCCGTGACTGTACTCATTGTGTGTGCCTGAGAGATCAGGGAGGCATTGCCACTTTCAAAGCACGAAGCCTCCCACAGTACCAATGGGGTGGGGCATCCCCGTTCTGCTCCCAAGGCTGTAGATAAACTTAGTCTGAAATGTTCAGAGTTAGGCCTGGAGTCTGCTAGCAATCCTCTTTTAAATTGTTTTCTACCTCCAAGTCAAGCTCCTTATACTGCTGGCCAGGCCCGTCTCAACTCCATGTGATTTACTGTCCACGCAGAAGCCCATGATTGTGATTCATCCCCAAAGTCTTTAAGAGCTGGAGGCTATTTTCTGTGTCTATATTTACACTGAAAACTTCTCTATTGTTTATATGTCCTCTCACAGCCGCCAGACTGTTTATTAAGGCATCAAATAACGTCCTCGCTATCAGTGATGTCCTCCAGGCTGGTGGTACTCTACGCTTACCACACAGATCAGACTGTGCCCCAAACTGCGTGAACTGTCAAATAAGACCATGGTCAGAATGATTTCAGATCCCTTAGGGAGACATCGCTTATCCCAAAGTATGCTCTGTACTCCTAAACATCCAGTAAATATTTTGAAAAATGCTGTATTGTGTGGCTGCTTGGTTTCTTTAACCCTTTTAAAAAGGCAATTTGCTGGATTAAATGCAGATTTCACTACATGTGAAAAATGAATATACTGTGCCAGCTTCTTTTTCTGTGGTTGTTAACAAGTGAAAGGATACAGACGGCAGATAAACTGGGGGACCCAAAATGAGATGGGGTGGCATTGTGCTAAGGCTTATATGATTAGTAAATCTAGTAGTTACTACTTTGTAAATCTAGTAGTTACTACTTTGTAAAGCTTATGTAACCCACTAGGAAGCCTGTGTGTGTTACAGGTACTCCTCTGTGTTGGATCCACAAAGTTTGTGAGTCCAATTACAGCCCCAGCTAGAGAGCATTGCTTTCACCCTCATGCCGTAGCAGCTCATGATTTTAGCTATGGAAGTTCCAAATTCAATCCAAAGTGTGCTTGTCAACATGATAACCCTCACAGTTCAATCTAAATAGACAAAACACACAAAGTGGTAACAAGGAAGAATAATCCATGCTTGTCCAGATGGGAAACTGAGGCACCGAAGTCTGCGGCAGAGCAGACTGGAACTCAGACAGAGGTGAGAGTCTATTACAAACCCCAAAACCCTGGTGTCACTTAAGATGGTGGCTGCCAGATTACTTAGGTTGTGTGGAAAGAGTGTTTCAGTCTCCAAACCTGCCAGAAGAGCCACAAGAGTGATCCATTTATATATACATCTTGCTTCTGTGTGTTCCATTCTATGCATCCGATGAAGTGGGCTATAGCCTACGAAAGCTTATGCTGAAATAAATGTGTTAGTTTCTAAGGTGCCACAAGTACTCCTGTTCTTTTTAAGAGTGATCCAGCAGATATAGTGTACTTGGAGTTTCAGAAAGCCTTTGACAAGGTCCCTCAACAGCTCTTAAACAAACTAAGTGGTCATGGAATAAGAGGGAAGGTCCTCTCATGGATCAGTAACTGGTTAAAATAAAGGAAGCAAAGGGTACTAATAGATGGTCAGTTCTCTCAGTGGAGAGAGGTAAATAGCAGGGTCCCCCAAGGATCTGTACTGGCACCAGTACTGTTCAACATATTGATAAATGATTTGGAGAAAGGGGTAAACGGTGAGGTGGCAAAGTTTGCAGATACAAAATTACTTGATAGTTAAGTCCAACACTGACTGCAAAAAGTTACAAAGAGATCACACTAAACTGGGTGACTCATCTGACATTTTGTCACCCAAATTCAGTGTTGGCAAATGGAAAGTAATGCACATTGGAAAATACAATGCCAACGATGCAGACAAAATGATGGGGTCTAAATTAGCTGTTACTACTCAAGAAAGAGATGTTGGAGTCATTGTTGATAGTTCCCTGAAAACATCCACTCGGTGTGCAGCTGCAGTCAAAAAAACTAACAAAATATTAGGAACAATTAGGAAAGGGATAGATAATAAAACAGAAAATATCACAATGCCACTATATAAATCCATGTTTATGGCCACTCCTTGAATATGGCATGGAGCTCTGGTCACCTCATCTCAAAAAAGATATATATAGAATTGGAAAAGTTGCAGAGAAGGGCAACAAAAAATGATTAGGGATATGGAACAGCTTCCATAGGAGGAGAGATTAAAAGCACTGGGACTTTTCAGTTTAGGAAAGAGACGACTAAGGGGAGATATGATAGATTAGATATAAATCATGAATGGTATGGAGAAAGTGAATAGGGAAAATGTTATTTACCCCGTCACATAATACAAGAACTAGGGGGTCATCCGATGAAATTAATAGGCAGCAGGATTAAAAGAAACAAAAGAAAGTACTTCTTCACACAATGCACAGTCAACCTGTAGAACTCATTGGCATGAGATGTTATGAAGGCCAAAGTATAACAGGGTTCAATAAAGAATTAGATAAGTTCCTGGAGGATAGGTCCATCAATTGCTATTAGCTAATATTGTCAGGGACGCAACCCCATGCTCTGGGTATTGCTAAACTCTGACCGCTGGAAGTTGGGACTTGGCGATAGATGGATCACTCAATAATTGTCCTGTTCTGTTCATTCCCTCTGAAGCATCGTGTACCAACCATTGTCAGACACAAGATACTGGGCTAGATGGACCACTGGTCTGACCCAGTATGGCCATTTTTATGTTTATAAGAATGATCAGTGGATTAGAAATTGTGCCTTATAGTGATAGACTCAAGAAGCTATCTAGCTATTTAGTGAATCTATTTAGCTAATCGAAGAGAAGATTAAGGGGAACTTGATCATAATCAGTATACCTAGATGGGGAACAGAAATTTGTTCAGAGGGCTCTTCAGTCTAGCAGACAGAGGTATAACAAGATTCAGTGACTGGAAGCTCAGACTAACAAATTCAGATTAGAAATAAGGCATACATTTTTAACACTGAGGGTAATTAACCATTGGAACAATTTACCAAGGATTGTGATGGAATCTCCATCACTGCAAATATTTAAATCAAGATTGGATGTTTTTCTAGAAGACATACTCTAGTTAAAACAGGAATTAATTAAGAGAAGCCCTATGGCCTATGTTAAACAGAAAGTAAGATTAGATGATCACAATGGTCCCTTATAACCTATGTATAAATTCACAGAAATATTTTAATGAACATCATCTTTGTGATGTTTGTAGACCTTTTAAAAATGACTTTTTTAATTTGGAAAAATTTCACTGAGTCTGGAAATTGTTACCATCAGGAGGTAATCTGGTAGATGAATTGGTTTATTGGTGTGACACTGGCAGAGCAGCTAACTGGTGTATAACCCAAAACAATTTAACAAGATGCACTGCAATTGTAATCAAGACAATCCACTTATGTATGGTTATCAACAAAATGTTAATTAGGCTAGCAACCCCCAACTCATTCACTTTGTATTGATAAGACTCAAACAATAGTTGCTAAGTGTATTTGTCTGTGTTTACCTGCATCTCGTTAGAAGTTTACTAATGTAAACCAATTAGCTTTTAGATACTAACTCTCTTTCATGTCTTAATTGCCTTATGTTATGTATGTGTCTGTATTCAGTTAACCTTAAAATGAAAAATGTGAGATTCTGTGGGAAACTAATAATATTATCTACATTATCTTAACTATCTCTTGTTATAATGGAGGATTGATTAATTGCCTTATGTAAATAAGTGTAACTATTTTACCTGTATATGCATAGGAAATAGAGGATTACCTTCAAAGCAAAAGGTCCCTAAGCTATCTGCATTGCCTATTCTTCCTCAGAGGAAAGCCTGCTGTGACGATTTCTGTGAGGAGGCTTATCAGAGAGTTACAACAGAGAAACCTCAGGCCTGATCCTTTCATCACAATCTGCTTAAACTTTAAAAGGAAAGGTCTAAGCCACAGGACAGAGATCTCCAGGTAGTTACTTAAATTACCCTGGAATTCTCATGGAAAGGCTCTACACTTGAACTGTCTATTGGACTATAATCCTTTGAATTGATTCCAGAGAGACTTTTCCAAACCAGCAGCTATAACATCACTGCTCTGATCCTGATCTATGAACACTGAAAATCACTTGTATGTATATGATTCCTTAACCATTACCACCTCTCTTCTTTTCTTTTATTAATCAATCTTAGATTTAGTTATTAAGGATTGGCTGTATGCATGTATTTGGGAAAGATCTGAGATTCATATTGACCTGAGGGTAAGTGTCAGATCCTTTGGGATTGGTAGAACTTTAAGTATGGTGCATAGGATTCTCAGTAACCCCTCACTATATTAGCCTTGATTGTCTAGATGGGAGCCAGGGGCTGGAATGCCTAAAGAGGGCTGTGTTTGGCTTCTTGTTAATCAGTGGGGTGCTACAGAAGCTCTTTTGTTACTGGCTCGTTGAATCTAATTATAGAACAAACCAACACTTTGGGGGATTGTCTGCACTATTTCTTGCAACCTGCCCTGAATGTGGCATTCTCAGTGTGGCCCATCCGGGCACCCAGTCACAACTGGTTTCTAATTATAGGAAATATTATTGTGCTGCTATCATCACTGTAACTAGTAAAATCAATGTCTCTGAATTAATATGAAGAATTATAATGAAACATTGGAAAGTGTGATTTATGATCATTTGAGTCAAAAGCCTAATGCAAGATTTAGCACACAAGGAGGGCACCCTCCACGGTACTAAATCATTTCATTTGCTGAAAATTTCAAGAACAGAAAGCAACTGCCACTTTCTGTGCCTGTAATTTTTTTAAAAAATAATGAAGATTAGAACATTCACATTTTTTCTTGTCTCCTAATCTCCTTAATGACTGACTGTGCAGCCAATGAACAACTACGTGCACTTTTACAAGTGTCTCCTTGTTCCCTGCCAGGCTGTTCCACGTAGCACTGGCACCCTCTCAGAAAGGCTGCTGCTGCATTTATACAGCATCTTAGCCCAGGGCTACACTAGGGGAGGGGGTCGATCTACGATACGCAACTTCAGCTACGGGAATAGCGTAGCTGAAGTCGGCGTATCGTAATCGACTTACCTGGCGATGAGGACGGCGGCGAGTCGATCGCTGCCGCTCCCCCGTCGACTCCGCTTCCGCCTTTCGATGAGGTGGATTGCCGGCGCCGACGGGGAGCGCGATCGGGGATCGATTAATCGCGTCTTAACGAGACGCGAAAAATCGATCCCCGATAGATCGATTGCTACCCGCCGATCCGGCGGGTAGTGAAGACCTGCCCTTAGTATTCATGTACTCAGTATAATGCACTCGCTTTTTCATTTGTGCACACACATAAATGTCACCTTTTAGTGACTAGCGCACCAGGAGGGTCATCCATTTATGGAACCAATATGGGATCTAATAGTGACCTGGAATAGTGTGATTGGTGCACTGCATTCATGAGTGCTTTAACTGTCACTTCTCCTTTCGTGTATGTTGACAGCCTCTCCCTGTCCTATTTTCCTGCTTCAAATACTATCCATCCAATACCATTCACAGGGGAGGGGTGACTGCTGGCTGTTACTAGTGTAATGCCGACAGACCTGGGATCGAACCTGGGACCTTTGAAACTTAGTGAATGACCCTCTACCACATGAGCTAAAAGACAACTGGCTGTTAGCTAAGGCTGTAGAGCAGACTCATTTTATCTCTCTCTCTAAGTGGTCTCGGTGCCACTAGATGGGACAGAACACCACACCCAGAAGGTGTGTGGGTTACAGTAGCATAAACAGAGGCAAACAGCACAGTGGCAGCAGCAACAGCTGAAGTCTGTTTAAAGTTCATCAATGTAAAAATGACCCTTGACGAATGGAAACACAAGGGAATCTCCCAAAGACTCCAACCCTCCTGCTATGGTAAAGAACTTCTGAAGTGAATTTGTTTTCACATAGAACCTCAGCAGCCTCTGAAATCTTAATATAGTGTACTAGCATGAAGCAGAGAGGTTAGCGACACTCTGGAGAGGACTTTGTGACAATGGAAAGTGAAAGAGCAATGGTATCCTGCCTGAGCTCTTTAAATGTCAGTTACGTTTAATTACTGACTTCCTTTTCCCTGTACTTCTTTAAAATAGAGAATTTACTAATACTATACCCAGGATACAGACTAACCAAAAGAAAAAAAATCATGTCTACACACAATAGATGAGAAAACCAGAAAGAGAAAATCAATATTATACTTTGTAAAGCTGTTGGGGGCCCTTGGATGGAAGATGTTATTTGATCACAAACAGTTATGCTCTAGTAATACCCAGTGACCCCAGTGACTTAACACCCACGTAAGGTAGGAATTTTACTGGTAAGGAAGTTGACAAGATATTAAGCAATTGCCCAAAGATGAAAAGAGTGTGTATCACAAGTGGGTATAGAATTCTGACTTCCAGTCATGTATGTTAGACAACTTTTCCATTCATGATATTAGATTTGGGGAGGGGGTTCTTTCTTTGAAGACATGCAATGTTATAATTTTAGCTATTGAGCACCAAGCTAAGAAATATGTATCCATGAGAACCATTACTGAGAATTATATAAAGTCAGACTAAGTCTGGGATATACAACTAAATACACTTAAAACTAACTTCACTAAATGATGACACTCCCCCATAGAAGTAGACTGCATCATAGAATGCGCCACCCAGATACCCTGAGAGAACCTGCTTCAATACGGGGGGGGGGGGGGGAGAGACCTATTGACTGCATACCCCTACTCATCATCTACCACCTCACACTGGAAACCATATGAAGTATCATCAAACAATTACAATGCATACTTGATGGGGATCCAAATCCAGAACGAAATCTTTCATAAACCGCCTCTTCTGGTCTTCAAACAACCTGCCAAATTCATCATCAGAAGTAAGCGAGCCCGGACACACCAACTCAAAGTGGCACCAGACCCTGCCAGAACAACAGGTGCAAAACCTGCAGATATACCTCCACTGCTATGATTATCAACGTCCCCCACAACACACTTTTCAAGATCCAAGCATCCTACACATGCCTATCACAACATGTGGTGTCCCTCATCCAGTGTATCAAATGCCTCAACACAAGTATGTGGGTGAAATGAGACAGTCACTATGCTCTCAAATGAGCTCACATTGAAAAATGATAAAAGACAAAAACATCCTGTCAGCTGTGGGTGAAGACTTTTCTCAGTCCTCATCCTCAAAGGAATCCTGCAGAACACCTTCAAAAGATGAGCCTGGGAACTTGGCTCTAACTCTGCTAGACACTAAAAATCATTGACTTAAAGACGCTGGTTTTATCACTCATTACAACAACTTGTAACACACCCTACGGCCTGTTAACCCTTAATTACCCATTTCACTTTAAGTGGTCTCCTAAAGCACGTGAACCCCTTATGCTTAACAATCTGACCCAACTTGTTATTTAGCTAAGGCATTCCAATTACCTTCCCCAGATCTGAAGAACTCCGTGAAGCTCAAAAGTTTGCCCTTTCCACTAACAGAAGTTGGTCCAATAAAAGATATCACCTCAGCCGCCTTGTCTCTAGTATGATGCAGAACAGACTTTCAGAACAAAGCAGCAGAAATTTGGAGAACGTGAGGATTTAGCGAGTTACTGGCTGGTTATTCGCTACCAATATTGTTTCTTAAAATTACTTATAAAAGTCCAAGACAAAAATGGTTTATTTATGAATCGACAAACCATCTGCAACTGGAAATTACTTCACGGACTGAAAAATCTTATGGATAGTTAAGAAACATACATATAACTGAAGAATATAAAATAAAAAGGAGCAACTATGAAATAACCTGCCAACTTTGTCCTCAGGAAATAGCTGCGGAATGTGTATCCCTGCTGATTATGTGTATAATAGCTCCAAAAGCCATGTTCTATATCAAACAAAGCTGTACGGGACAACCTTGTTTTCTTTTTTCTTTTGCAAACAGCTCTCTAATTAAGCACTTTTGGAATGATGCACGTCTGTTTTTACAAAGGAGGAAAAAAAGTCAAGACCTGATTTATAGAAGTAAGACATATGCACTGCTACATGAAATATGGCCAATACACACATACAATAAGCTTTATTAAAAACCAGACATTTCCTTTACCATGGCATCTACCTGTTCCAAAGTCTTTTTGGTATTCTCTACCCCCGTAGAGTCAGAAATACTGCAGTACACAGTGAATTTACCTACTGTGTCTATCAAATAGGATCCAGCATATTGTATAAACTCAAACTATAAAAATACGGTATACAAACATTTCAACTATTACTGCTCAATAATAAACAGATATTAAGTACAGTTGAGGTGAACACAGACATTGACATGGAACAAAACAAACCATCAACTGAGCTGAAGGAGGTCCTCTGATTAGGGTGAAGTCGAATTGTTTGAAGCCAAGAGCCAAGAACTGTATTCTAATCCCAGCTCTGACAAAGACACCCCTTTGTAACCTCAGCCAACTCATTTAGATAAGTCAAGCCAGTATTTCACTGAAATAAAAGGGAGATAACAGTACAGAATTTACCTACCTCAGGAGAAGTGGGGGTGTTGTGAGGCATAAATTATTCTTTGAAGATTAAACATTACATAATGCTAACTACTTAATCACAGTGACCTGAAAGACCTCATTCACTGCAGACCTCACTGATTACTATTCAATTCTTTGAGCAGAGCTGTGCAGAAGACAGAAGTTCCATTTCATGAAGGACTTTATCATTTCAAAATGTGGCTCCATTTCAAATCAGAACAAAACCCTCAAATTTAAAATTTATCAGAAGGAAAATTCTAAAAAAAATTCATTTTGAATTGATCAAAATATTTTGTTTTGATTTAGATTTTTTATTTTATAACTCAATTTCAAATAGGGAACAGTCCCGATATTTGAGGCTTTTTCTTATATGGTCTCCTATTACCTCCCACCCTCTGTCCTGATTTGTCACACTTGCTATCTGGTCAGCCTAATTTTAAAAATTTCAAAACAAAAAGCAATTCAAAACCAGGAATCAAAATGTTCCCTTCCAAAAATGTCAAAATGGGATGTTTCAATAGTATTAGAATTTTTCCCCTTTTTTCCTTTTTGACTCCAAAATGAAATTTTGGCAAAAACAGGATTCCGTGAATCAGTGTGATTTAGCCGGAATTTCATTTTCCGTCAGAAAATGGTTCTGTTAAACTTTTCCCAACCAGCTCTACTTTTGAGCTGCTCATGATTTTCTCCCTCCCACAAAGCAGAACCCTGATGGCACACAGCGTTGAGTACTGCTGTTCAGCCCTGTATGCCAGGTCACATTTTGAAAGCAATACTTTTGAATAGACGCAGAAGCTTGCAAACATCGTCTATTTGTATGGATTCTAGAAAATAACTGATCAAATGTTCATTAATTAAAGCATATCCAAACGCCTTTAACATCCTTTCACTGTTCTCTGCTGATCGCTGATCGCTACTGGAAAATCAAAAGCTTCAGAAACTAGTCAATTAATAGATCTGTTGCTCTGTTCCAAAAGGATGCTGGCCAAATGAAACCAGTTGAAGATTTTCAACTGGATTGCTATTAGGGTTGACAGTTTAAGGACAGCAGACAAGGTGTTTAAGAAACAGGTAACATTCTTCCTGTCCTTGGCACTAGAAGTGGGCTAAAGAAAGAAAATCAAAATAAAAGCATTCTGTATTTAATTAAAAGCTCCTACTCACAACTGGCCATCCTGCTGCCTATGCAGCAGAGTCTTTTATACTGGTATCTATGAGGATGTCCCTGTGACTGTCCAGAGCCTGTACTGAACTGCCACAGCTGGAAGCAGCACAACAATGAAGCTGATTGGCCAAAGGGATAGAGGTAGCTTCTGTTTGTTTGTTTTTGTTTTGGATGAGTAACATTCCTCTCTCAATTACCAATCCCAGGGGAGAGAGGTAAGTAGTGGGGTCCCCCAAGGATCTGTACTGGGACCGGTGCTGTTCAACATATTCATAAATTATCTGGAAAAAGGGGTGAAGAATGCTGTGGCAAAATCTGCAGACAATACAAAATCACTCAAGCTGGTTAAGTCCAAAGCTGGCTGCGAAGAGTTACAAAGAGATCTCACAAAACTGGGTGACTGGGCAACAAAATGGCAATGTTGATAAGTACAAAGTAATGCACATTGGAAAATAAAACCCCAACTATACATACTAATTGATGGGTTTTAAATTAGCTGTTACCACTCAAGAAAGAGCTTGGAGTCACTGTGGACAGTTCTATGAAAACATCCACTCAATGTGTAGTGGCAGTCAAAAAACCAGAATGTTAGGATATCATTACGAAAGGGATATCATACTGCCACTTTATAAATCCATGGTATGCCCACACCTTTAATACTGTGTGCAGTTCTGCTCTCCCCTCCCAGAAAATATATATTAGAATTGGATAAGGTGACCAATGACAAGTTACAAATGAAAAAGAACAGGAATAGCAATTCCTATGGCTCTACTTTCAAAAGTTCTAGCAATACTCATTTTCTGCACTTAAAAAAACCACACATAGTTTGAACATTGTATTTATTCTGTTCATACTTTGATAGCAATGTAAATATAATTGAGAAATGAATAGAGGAGCCAAAAATCCATTCATATTAAGTAGTGGTATTATTTCCATGACAATTTTTTCTAAATATAGAAATTCTGCAATTATTCTAGTGACTATTTGTTCACATTTGAAAGAAGATGAATAAAACGGGAGTCCTAATCCTTCTTAAATTTAACAACAACAAAATAATTTGTTCTTTATGCCCGTGGAAAAACTGACTCAGAACAGCTTGGGAACATGTGGCAACAATGGCAGAGGCTCTGATGTTTGTGGAAAAAATGAAGCAGTGCCAGGCCAGTAGGAGCCCTCAAATGTCATATCTTTAGAAATAGTATTAACGCCTAGCTCTTCTATAGCGCTTTTCTTTGTTAGATCTCAAAGCACTTTGCAAAGGTGGTCAGTATCTCCATTTTACAGATGAGGAAGACTGAGGCACAGAGCAAGGCAATGACTTGCCCAAAATCACGCAGCTGGCCTGGGTCAGAGACAGGAATGTAACCCATGTTTCCTGGGTCCCAGTCCAGTCTTCTATCCACTAGGCTGCACTGCTTCCCACAGTGTGGGATAAAATGGTGTAACGTTTTAAGTTACATAATATCTTACATTATATTAGAACTATCTATGAGCTAAGTTCTGCAACCCTCACTTATGTTGAGTAGTATCATTAAAATAAATCGGATTAATGGTGTAGTAAGGTGGTATACAATATAACTCAAGGAGGCAGAAGTGGGCAATATGAGCTCCGTGTAACCTCCAAAAAGATCTGCAGAGTATCTCTAATTGTCGAACAGAGAAGATCTATGCATTCTACTGTAACTGCAGGAATTAATTGCTTGTTATAGTGTACCAGTTTCTATACATTCTGCTGATTTCCAGAAGATGCTAAAGCACAGCGGAACACATTGGTGAGCAGAAGAGAGAGGCGACCCTAACCACGTGTTCTTCTGAGTGGCTCTTTCCTCATCTCCCTTCCACAATAACCTATAGAACTATAGTATTCTGAGGACCCTTATGCAGATTATAATTGCAGCCTTGATTTAGAATTAAAAACCCCATAATAGAATGCTTTCAGAGACCTTGCCTCTCTTGTCCACTAAGTGGCTAAAATTGCACACCTTAATTTGACAGATGTAACCTGGTTTGCATGCACAGACACCACTGACACATGCAAATTTGTTCTTTGGCAAGTGCAAGTTTAGAGGCCATTTTGGAAAATTTGGCCCTAAATAGCCATATTTAACCAGGCAATTACAGCAGCACTCAAAGAGCTCCCATGTGTTAAAGCCTTGGAACCTTAAAGTAGCCAGGTTTTCACTACCTAAGCAAGATTTAACCAGACCCCTGAAATACTAACCTGTCTTCTGAGGAGGTTGAGTATCTCTGTTGCATATCTTTATGTGGCTAAATTTTTTCCTAACAAGATTTTTTGTACTTGTGAAATGTTTTAGATCCTATCATTTTGTGCTTAGGAAAAAATGATAATTTATTCTTTCATACAAAAAGTAAAATTGATATAGTTATAACCACAGTTATAATTAATATTTTTTAATTCAAACAGTTCGTACCCACAAATCTTCCTATACAAATCAATTGCACAAATTCATCCCTGATGTGAATAGGCACACTTTCTAGGGCTGAGTTCGGTTTTCACTGTTAATCACCCAGCTACATAAAAATCCAATGCAAAGTTAGAACTTTGACATTATTTATTTTGCAAGTGTAAGTATATTTCTGGGAACCGTCAAATGGTTAACTGCTTGGCTGCTGCTGCACTAAGCACGACCAAATCCACACACTGTTTATGCCTTTATACATGCCTATAGTTATATCCTCACATAATGCTAATTACAGAAAAAAGTGTCAGAACAACACAGTAATACAGAAATACATAGGAGATAGGAAGGAAGGCATAAGGAGCGAGGAAAGACAGGGGATAAGCCAACAGCAAGGAATTAGAGAATGCACTTTGAACTCTTAACAC
Source organism: Macrochelys suwanniensis (assembly GCA_033296515.1). Classification (NCBI taxonomy): domain Eukaryota; kingdom Metazoa; phylum Chordata; order Testudines; family Chelydridae; genus Macrochelys; species Macrochelys suwanniensis. The sequence continues at coordinate 130,305,171 of CM065776.1, read as the reverse complement.
CCAAATCTACATGCAACCACAATTTTATCAAATTAAAGTACTGATTATGATATATTGCTTCTTTTATTAGGAGCCTATTTTTTTTTTACATTCCTTGTTAGAAGCATTTACGGGATACTGATGCATGGTATCCTGTATTTGGAAAGGTGTATTGCTTTTAGATTTAGAAAAATAGTCACCACTTGATTTTTTTTTAAACATAGATGTTTATACCAGTTTTGCTAACAAAAATAAACAGGGTTTCAGTTGATAACACAACAAAATTTTTAGTTATCAATTCTGGGAATTTGCATTTCTTAATTTAGCCAGCAGGGGGAGCCCATGCTACTCTGTAAATGAAAAAACAAATTACAAAGAACTATTAAAGCTACAATTGTTTTTAAAAAGGATAGGAGAATTCAAACATGCATTTTTGCATTCATAATAGGATTTTCCAGCATAAATTAATCTTAGTTTTCATGAAATGTTTAACTAAAAGTGTGATGTTGGAATGATTAAATAGGTGCAAACAAAAGTCTAGCAGTCTGGTAAGAGGGCAATACCCCAAACTCTCCATCAAGGTTAGTTCTGTAGTGGCCCTATTTGTAGTTTGGCTTTGACTGTGACTCTCCATACAAGAATAAAGCTCTTAGGAAGCAATTAAATCACGGATTAGCTTGAGAGGCTGAATGACAATCAGCTCTATTATTTTTTCCAAAAGTAAAGTCAGGACTCCAGTATTTGGCTGGGTTTATCCTCTCTGCTGCCTTTTTTTCCAGCATGCTTGCCTTAAATGTCAATCCCAATTAGGCAAAAATGGCCTTGTTTAAACCATTTTAATCCTCGCGAAACAGAACTGAATTCTGTGGTTATCTGCTTTAAACTGTGAATTGGAATGAAAGCGAAGCAGATGTAAGTTATTTTCCCGTAATATTTGCCTGCAGAGACTAGACAAATTTATATCTTCTAAATTTTCTTGTATTTATTCTTCAGTTACAGATGAGTTCCTATAGTACTGAGAACTACATAAGAGAATCAGGAAGTAATTTAAAGAGTATTTCATTATTATCTATAGGTAGGGAGAAAAAACTTTATACATACAAAATGTATCTCTCTCTGTCTGCTAAAATATACATATCTACTTGCCAGTGTTTTAAACAAGTATATTTTTATTTGTACTTTATTTACATTTCTAATTGTCATTTTTTGCAATTTTCCATTTCACAAACAATAATTCTACCCATAATTCCTAAAATAGTTCTGCACATTAATGGATGTAGGTTTTTTTATTTTTACTTTCTGCTGCCTATTTTGTGACATAGGATATGAGTTAGTGGTCTCAGTCCAGAGCCTACCAGACAAGTACCTTTGTAACATGATCGGCAGCCTAGTTAAAAATCTCAGTTTGTCCAAGGAGTCAATGGTCTACAAAAGAAGCCATTAAGAAGTTAGCATTTGCCCACTGTAACTAGATAGTTACCACAGATTTATCTGATTAACTATACCTTCAACCCTAGAGATCATCTTTCCAAGTCAGAGGACAATGTGGAGAAGCCTAAAATACCACAATGTATCTGTTCCGTGGAGAAAGAGAAGCTTTCCATATGCAGCACCTTTCACCTTTACGCCAGATCCAGTAACAGATACACAGCATTCAGATCTAAATGCAAAATTCACCTCTTCAATAAGCTCCTCCCTTACTAGTGATATTCCCCCATCACCAGTTCATGAAGGAAAGGATGGGGAAAAGGGAAGAAAAGCAGCGCCATGACAAGAGTGAAGAGAAAAAAAGTAACTTGATACACTAGACCCCTGGGTCAAGTACAATGCTACTTTTAATTGTACTCCTGTACCCAGATACCACAGTGGCCAGTATCTTAGACCTAGTATTTGGAGGGTTGTGCATGTATGATGTAGTCATAGCATATGATAACACTCCTTCCATTCCGCAAGAGGATGTTAAATTAGACATTTTTAAATCAGCAGGTCCTGATAATTTGCATCCAAGGGTTTCAGCTGGCTGAAGAGCTCATTGAACCATTAATGATGATTTTCAATAAGTCTTGGAACGCTGGGGAAGTTCCAGAAGACTGGAAGAAAGCTGATGTTGTGCCAATATTTAAAAAGCATAAATGGGATGACCTGGATAATTATAGGCCTCTCAGGCTGACATCAATCCCAGGCAAGATAATGAAGTGGCTAATGCTGGAACTCAATTAATAAAGAACTAAAAGAGACTCATATAATGCCAATCAACATGGGTTAATGAAAAATAGATCATGTCAAACTAACTATTTTTTGTTGTTGAGATTAACGTTTAGTTAATAAAGGTAATAGTGTTGATGAAATATACTTAGATTTCTGTAAAGCATTTGGCTTGTTACCACATGGCATTTTGATTAAAAAGCTAGAACAATACAAAATTAACAATGAACACCTAAAATAGATTAAAAACTGGCTAAATGATAGCTCTCAAAATCTAATTGCAAACTGGTAATCATCATTGAGCAGGTGGGTGTTTAATGGGTCCAGCAAGGATCGGTTCTTAGCATGCTATTTAACATTTTTAATCAGTGAAAAGGAAGAAAACATAAAATTACTGATAAAGTTTTTGGACAAGAGAGAGAGATTGGGGGAATGGTAAATAATGAAGAGGACAGGTCACTGATACAGAGTGATCTAGATCACTTAGTAAACTGGGCTCAAGCAAATGCTTTTAATACGGCCAAATGTAAATGTATACAAAGAATGAAGGCCATATTTATGGGATGTGGGAGTCTATAGTAGGAAGCAGTGACTCTGAAAAAGATCTGGGGTAATGATGGACAATCAGCTGAATGTGAGCTCCCAGTGTGACACTGTGGCTGAATGGGTTAATGCGATTCTTGCATCCATAAGCAGGGGACTCCTAAGTAGGAGTAGAGAGGGTATTTAACCTTTGTATTTGGCACTGCTGTGACTGCTGCTGCAATACTGTATCTAGTTCTGGTGTCCACACTTCAAGGAGGATATTGATAAATTGAAGAGGGTTCAGAGAAGAGCCACGAGAAAGATTAATGGATTAGAAAACATGCTGTACAGTGATAGATTTAAGGAGCTAAATGTATTTAGCTTAACAGAGACGGTTAAGGGATGAAGTACTGACATGGGAAACAAATATTTGATAAGGGCCTCTTCAGTCTAGCAGACAAATGTATGACAATATTGAAGGGTGCTGAAGCTAGACAAATTCTGACTGGAAATAAGGCAAAAAATTTAACAGTGAGTGTAATTAACCACTGGAGCAATATCAACAGTTGTGGTGGGTTCTCTATCATCAGAAATATTTAAATCTATACTGGATTTTTTAAAAGATATGTTCTAGTTCCAAAAGTTATTATTTTGGACACATTCTATGGCTTGTGTTACATAGGAGATCAGACTCGAAACTAGGTGATCACAGTAGTCCCTTCTGGTCTTGGAGGAATCTATGATAGATTGTGGATGCAAATGTAGATGAACATCAATCATGATAGCAGACTTGGCTCAAAGAGAGGGAGATGCAACCCAAACTGTGCTTTAAAAAAAGTTAATTGAAATTCATAGTATTGAAAGGAACAGACTCTACTCCAAAAACACACCTGTCTGAAACATTTTTAACCTACTGTTGTTACAAGTAACACCAAAGATGACTCTACATGAAGAAATAGAGATTTTTCTTGCTCTCTGATCTCAATTTATATTTAGTGCATTTGACAGCATTTTGCATATAGCTAGTCTCACCAGTTCTCCTGGATAGTCTGGCAGTCATTTGTCCTTGTTCGTGTGGGGCTTTCATACAGCCACAGAGGAGAGAAAAATGTTTTAAAACAGGAAAATATGACTGAGAAACCACAAAAATGGGCAGGTGTAGAACCCAAAATTACTTTTAATTTTATTCTTAAACTGACTATATTTAAAATTGGCTCTCTCTCTTTGAACAAATGATTTCCATCTTATACAGACTAAAGTCTAGCTAGCTAATTATCTTGGGCATTTGCAATATGCCCCTAAACACAGATCAGACTGTTCCTAAGGGCAACATGCAAAGGAAACTATTTACAAATTTCACCTTTTCCACATGTAAGGTTGGCTTGCTGCCATCATTTGTTTCTTGACTACTGTCCTACCATACCTGGGACCCCATGTAAGACACTCCAAAGATCCAGAATCCACAAATGAGTGAGGGAGAGGATTGGGTGGGCGAGGTGTAAGGAACAGAAAGCCTCAGTTTGGCTTCATTACCAGCTTTAGGTTCCTTTAACTTTTACGTTTTGCCTGGATTCAACCCCGTGACAAATATCTAATTTTGTGTGCTTTCCGTCCATAACCATGAACTAATCTAGATTAATTGAAATGACGCTGCCAAGGTTAGGAAGCCTCTGAAAATATGGTCCAAGTTTAGGATTTATAATGAAACCCTAAAATCAAAAGTATTTTTGAGCTGGTTTTGGCTTTTGTTATGAATGTTTTCAATAACTAGTGTTAAAGTGAAGTCTAAAATGTAGAGCACTGCAAATCTGCGGATATCCACGGACCATGTTTGCAGATCACAGATTGGATGCAGATACAAATTTTGTACCCGCATAGGGCTCTACTAATATTCTGTGCAGCTACCATTCAGAAAGATCTGCTAGGGAAACAAAATCCTGTGTTTACAATGAAATAATAAATCAATCATCATTCTGGGCCTGATTCAACACTATATTATTCCCGTTTCACATCCGTGTAAATCCACTGAAATCAATAGAGTTCCACTGACTTAATTATGACCAGAATTACATAGTGGTGGTGAAGGTCCTTTTTTTTTTTTGCTCTCCAGCTCCCACCACAGCAGTTGGCATTTACACCCTAAGTAATGACAGTTAAAAACAGCACAAGTGATACCACCCCTTTAAAACTTCAACAATCCAGAGTGAAAGAAAAGATAAAGGGGGATGGAAAAGATACAATACAGGGGCAAGAGTGGCCAAGCTGAAAAGTTTGAAAATTAAGAGCACTTTTTTAAAGACGTGGGAAGAGATTAAATGAAAAGTTTCAAAGGGGATTAACTTCAATTTAAGACCGATTGCTTACTACCTCATGGCCACATAGGGTGACCAGATATCCCGATCTTATAGGAACAGTCCCAATATTCGGGGCTTTTACTTATATTGGCACCTATTGCCCTCCACCCCCATCTTGATTTTTCACACTTGCTATCTGGTCACCCTATGGCCACATGATGGGACTCACCACCTTGGGAGGTGTCTGAGGCCCACGGAGGTAGTTTCTGATGTAGATAGGAGCTGCACCAACAAGGGCTTTAAATAGCAATAGAGCCATCTCAACAACCAATCCACCACTTCAGAGGCAGCCAATGGAAAGAAGTCTTACCGTGATCACAGCAGTGAGAGCCGGCCTCTACATTTTGAATGTGTTGTACATGATGGAGCAACCATGGGTAGAGGAAGTTACAGTAACTGAACTTGGACTATGAGGACATTGTGTTGCTGTTGCAAGAACATGGCATAAAGAAGTGTGCTGTCTGTGCACACTGTGGAACTGAATGACACTTCTGTATCATATTTAACTTATTTCTACTTATTTAATACAGTACCCTGTCAGGTTCTGTCTTTATGTAATGCAAACTGTCTTTTGCCCAATGGTTTGAATACAGTAACTCCTCACTTAACGTTGTAGTTATGTTCCTGAAAAACACGACTTTAAGCGAAACGATGTTAAGCGAATCCAATTTCTCCATAAGAATTAATGTAAATGGGGGGGGGAGGGGGTTAAGTTCCAGGGAAATTTTTTTCACCAGACAAAAAAAACTATATATACACACACACACAGTGTATACGTTTTAAACAATTTAATACTGTACACAGCGATGATGACTGTGAAGCTTGGTTGAGGTGGTGAAGTTAGAGAGTGTGATATTTCCCAGGGAATACCTTACTGATAAATGATGAACTAGCTTTTGGCTGAGCCGTCAATGATTAACACTTTGTTAATGTAGCCTCACATTCTAAAAGGCAGCATGGCAGACAGAGACACACACCGTGTGTGAGAGAGAGATGAGTACTGCCCCTTTAAGTATGCTGACCCCACTCTTAAGTACATTGTCTTTTTAAGTGGATCAGGAAGTTGAGACAGCAGCTGCTGCCCCAAGCTCTCTCTGTCTCTCTCAGTCCGTGTCCCTACCCATCTCTATATGGAGAAGGGGTAAGCGGGGTGCAGGAGCAGGGGGGAGGGAGACACCCTGACATTAGTCCCTCCCTTTTTCCCCTCCCCTCCTGCCCCCCCACAGCAAGCAGGAGGATCCCGGGAGCAGCTCCAAGGCAGAGGGCAGGAGCAGCACATGCAGTGGGGGGCTGCAAGCAGCTTTCAGGGGGTCTGCCAAGCAGGGCTAGCATTAAGACTCATTGGGGCAAAGGGCAGAAAGCCAAAGGCCCACCATCCCAAACCCTGCCAACCGGGCCTCAAGCTGAAGCCTGAGCAGCTTAGCTTCGCGGGGCCCCGTGTGGCATGGGGCCCTGGGTAGTTGCACTGCTAGCTACTTCCTAATGCCAGCCTGGCTTTTATATGCAGAAAAACAGTTGTGGCATATGTGGGCCATGGAGTTTTTATAGCACGTTAAGGGGGCCTCAGAAAGAAAAAGGTTGAGAACCCCTGGCCTAAGGAACTTTGCAGGCTTTGAAGTGATGGCGAGTGCACTACTGATTGGAGGACGGGCTAACCTTACAAGAGTCAGCTCTTCAATGGGAGCAAATGATGCCAGGTCCCCCATTGCAGGCCCTCAGCACCTTGAAGAGGCAGGCTCAATGGGAACGGGTGTCATACGCCGTCGCTGGGTAACACAGATTTGACTTCACTCCTTTACTATGAAAAATGCATGTTCAATCATTACATCATTTTTGTACTGCCTGCCTTATTAACATACAAATTCCAACCTTTCATTACACAATGGAGGGGATTTATGAACAAAAAAGAGAGTGTAAGAACAATTAGATCAGCAATTACAGCGTTACGTCAGAGGCCAAAATATGGCAGCTGGATGCCTGTCATTTTGAGCAGAAAAAATAGAAAAGCCCTTAGAGGTAACTTCTGCGTGCTGTATGTTAACAGGGACTAAAGATCTTTTTAAAAGAGTAAAGCTGGAAGCCTTTGTGAGGCACTCATGATTTCATGGATTTTCATCAGGGAATCGGAGGATTGATTATAAAGATTTATAACTAAAGGTTCTGAAGTGGTATTTCTGTCAGCATTTTGGGGAGTCCTGTGTGACTATGGCATCATCCAACATTTGTCTACGTCTCTTTTCCCCTCCAGTTTACCCAGCAAGCAGACTTTCTTAGAGCACTCTCCAAGTTCTGGCTGCCTGTGTTTCTACCAAAAACCAGACAGGATAGAGACCAGCCAACAAATATGATACACAACATATTGGACACAGGCTATCACACAGACAGCAACAACGTTTGTTCCAATGTAGGGGTGAATTTTAGCTCAGAATTTAGAGATGAAAGGTCCTGTAGCTCATTAGCACTCCCCGAGCCATTCAGTTCACTTCTGATTGATTAGCCTTAAAAAAAACACAGCAACAGTAATCTTAGAATGGAAAAAAAAAAACTTTTTTCACAGGCACAGTGCCCACAAAGCTTCCACCGCAGGCATGCTTTGAAAGAGTGCCCAAGAAAAATAAAAATACTTTGCATCTCCAACAGCTCTGCTGTGTTTCAACCAGCAATTTGCTCTGCAAGAACTGCTATGCAAGGGCAACCACTACAGTTTCAAACTGCTGCCATCATCTAGCTCATTATTTTTATTGAATAAAAGTGGTTTTTTAAAATCTGTTTCCAATACACATTACAGTCCATAAGAATACTGTAAAGTAGTAAGCAACTGATAAGGGAAGTTGGAAATTGCCTTTCTGGAACAGATCATGGGTCCAGCAAACTCTCTCCGAGAGTGGTCACTAAAAGTATCTGGCAAATTGTTCAATGCTGCATGGAGGGGAAGGGGGATTCTCTCACGACCCCTGTGAATGGGGATGTGCAATAAATGGAATGATAGTAGATAGCACTGGAAGAAAATGGTATTCGACCCTCAACTTCGTTACACTTCTAGGGAATGCTCATCTCCAGTATTCCTAGATAAAAGCTCAGATCCAATGCCCCTGACAGTCTTTCCATTGATTTCAGTGAGCTTTGAATCAGGCTCAGATGGGCTACTTTGCTGAACTAAAGAACAGCATTACCCTGTAGGATGGGAAACTGAGGTACAAGTCCACTCATTTTAGCTTAATCAATTTTTCACCTTTATTTATATATTTTCAGACAGTATCATTGTCACTTATATTATGATACACAATAAGATAAATAAGGTAGGGGGCCCAAGTTACCAAGTTCCAGAGTCCCGGGACACATCATCGGCTACCCCTCAATACAAGGATGATATCTGCCGGAGGGAAAAGTCATTGATGAGACTTAACATGGCTGAGGAGTCCAATTTGTGCTTTACAGGTTTCTCCACATGTGACAAGTGGTTGCTTGGAGAGAGCACAACTGCTGGCCAGGATGCTGTACCCTCTCCCTCCTCCTCTGCTGTTTCTCGGCCTCTTGAGCAAGGCGATTCTCTTCAAAACGGGGTGAGGTTTGATGTATGATGTAACACCACTGCAGTTTATTGCCAGCCAGCTCTTCCCAATTTGTGGGGTCAATGCCTCCCTGTGACATTATCCGATTAAAATATGACCATACAGATCATTGTTGCAACTACTGTTCTATATTTGCAGCAAATATTGTACAAAGTGATGCCCTATGGACTTCAAGAAAGGTTGTATCTTAATTGTCAGTATGGCTGAGTGCCTGGAATGGATGCCACACACTGTTCCCTCTAAGCTGTGCGCGCGCACACAGATCCTAAACCCCGTGCACACAACGAAACACCACGCGCACAAAAATTTGCACAGAAGAAATTTTTTGCGCACACGGCCTGTCAACAATTTGCACAGATGACATTTTTTGTGCACACGGCCTGTCAAATATTAGAGGGAACATAGGTGAAAAATGCAGAATATTGTTTGGTCACATAACAGTTAAAATACAATTATGGGGAGGGGGAGGAAAATGTTCCCAGTTAATCAGTCTACTTGGTGTTTTATCCTTAAAATTGAAATCATAATTGGATCAGTCAAAATAATACCTATACCCAAATTTGTTGAACCAGTAGTAATAAAAAGTCGACCAAACTTTTGTTTTGAGGCTATGCAGTTGCTCACCAACTTTACAACATGCCTAGTACTAAATTAAACATACACCTAAAGTCTTTATTAAAACAAAATACAAATCACCTAGCTCATATCTGAGAAAATAATCAAGTGGAACAAGTATAAAACCAGTCAGCTGGTGGGATCAAATAAATGCGGTTGGATAACACCCAATTGTAGCATTCCAGTTTTAAGATATTGTTATGGATACAAGTATTAATAGTTATAGCAATGCTTATAAATATGATGTAAAATACAGTGTATACTAAAGGATTGGCAAGACAGAAAGAAAACAGGCATTGGAATATGCCATCATACTTTGTCACGCAAAATGATGACAACGCCCTTAAAAATATTTTATTCCCAAGAGTGTTGAGTTGAGGAACGACTAAAGCACCTATGTCCTAACTGACTCAGCACTTCAAAATGCAACAGGTAAAATTGCTGACAAAGCTTTCTAATGATTTCTAAACTTTGATGCTAAGCTTTGAGCAAAAGTCCCTTGAAAACCCAGATAAGAATATGCTGACATTAGGACATGGTATTCCCCCCATAGCTTTCCTACTCTAATAAGAAAAATAAAATTTATGTTAAATGAATAATTTAGGATGCTACACGTGTTGAACTATGGTACTAAAAGGTGGAAAATTGCTAATGATAAATATAAAGGCTACATTTTATTGGTTTAATGTTAATAGTTCATGAGAGTGAATGGTGAAAGGAGAACTGAGTTGTGCTGATATAATATTAATGATTTGTAATATAGAATGGAGAATGAAAAACAAGTTATGAATGTTCAGGTAAATATATAACTGGGTACGTGGAATGATAGATGACACAGAAGGACAAATTAATATATAAAAAACAAGTGACCCATGGCCCAAATTGGAGACCACTGGTCCAGAGACTGAAATGAGCATTATGTGCCCACTCTAGATCTCTTTTCGGGTGCCTATCCTCGCCTGGGAGTTTCCCTCAACATTGGGAAAACTAAGATGCTCCACCAGCACAAGTTGCCCCTGTTTGCCCACAAATTGTCATCAGTGGTGACATTTCCCTTATCTTGGTAACCACCACTTTGTCAAGCCGGGCTTTAAAAACCTCCCTAGGTAACCGATTCCAGTGCTTCACCACCCTCCTAGTGAAATAGTGTTTCCTAATATCCAAACTAGAGCTCCCCCCTGCAACTTGAGACCATTGCTTCTTGTTCTGTCATCTGCCACCACTGAGAACAACCTAGCTCCATCCTCTTTGGAACGCCCCCTTCAGGTAGTTGAAGGCTGCTATCAAATTCCCTCTCACTCTTCTTTTCTGCAGACTAAATAACCCTAGTTCCCTCAGCCTCTCCTCGTAAGTCAAGTGCGCCAACCCCCTAATCATTTTTGTTGCCCTCTGCTGGACTCGCTCCAATTTGTCCACATCCCTTCTGTAGTGTGTGTGTGTGTGTGGGGGGGGGGGAACCAAAACTGGACGCAATACTCCAGGTGTGGCCTTAGCAGTGTCGAATAGAGGGGAATAATCACTTCCCTCGATCTCCTGGCAACGCTCCTACTAATGCAGCCCAACATGCCATTGGCCTTCTTGGCAACAACAGCACACTGCTGACTCATATCCAGCTTCTCGTCCACTGTAATCCCCAGGTCCTTTTCTGTAGAACTGCTGCTTAGCCAGTCAGTCCCCATTCTGTAGCGGTGCATGGGATTCCTCCTTCCTAAGTGCAGAACTCTGCACTTGTCCTTGTTGAAACTCATCAGATTTCTTTTGGCCCAATACTCCAATTTGTCTAGGTTACTCTGTACCGTATCCCTACCCTCCAGCATATCTACCTCTCCCCCCCCCCCCAGCTTAGTGTCATCTGCGAACTTGCTGAGGGTGCAATTAAGCCCATCATCCAGATCATTAATAAAGACATTGAACAAAAATCTATGAAGTAACTCAAAATTGCCCAAAACTTTCACCAACTTTTCCAGAGATGGATGTGAAACTAGGGAAGGCAAGAGAAAACAGGGCTTATAAAAGACTACTTGGAGTGCGAAGGGAGTCTGATGAAACGGATCTAGACTCTCTGATATTCAGAATAAGATTTAAGAAGAAAGAAGAAACAATGATTGCAATAAAAGTGATTTAAGTTAGAAATAAGAATTTTAGCAAAGAAAGTCATGGTAAGGACAAATTCTGGCAATGCTCTGTAGGTGGTAGTATGCAGCATTACAGACAAAGGAAACAAAATCTGTGGAGGGAAAAAGGAATTAATTTACAATCCTCCCAGTTCATTTTATCTTTGAATGTAAGAGTGGTTTTCATCCGCAAAAAGCTGAGAGTGCCATAGTTGGAATAATGGCAGAAAGACAGACATTTTTCTTCAGACCAGTGGGTTAAAACTAAACGGTTTTAAAAATAGATTCTCTTTGATTAATTTCAAGTACACTAAAGGTAACTACTCTCAGTTTTCTCTGCAGTCATCAGTGTCCTTGACTTAAGGAGAGTCTAGATGTGATCAGGAGAACTGATTCCCAGTCCCCTGCTCTGAGTTTTCTTTCTGAACAACTAAATTGCTGTGCGACTTTGAGCAAATGTCACTTGATTTACCCATCATGGTGTAATAATCAGTATTTATTTTTACCTAGTCTTTCAGGGAAATTGTGAAGCATAGTTAATATTTGTACATTATGTGGAGACCGTTAGATGAAAGATTCTATAAAAGTCCAAAGTGTTATTTACAGGGATACAGTGGAACATAACAGACTAGCCATTTGTCTCTTTGGAAACTGAGTTAGTGGCTCATGAAGTTGGGAGACTATCAATATTCCTTCTCTTTTTTTTTTTGCTTCCTCACCTCATTTAGCATTGGACTCCTCTCTACCCATGTTTACGTGACTTCAGTGGACACTGGATGAGAGACTTAGAACATAGAAGACAGTTCCTGCCTTTAGAGTTTGATATGCTTGTATAGTGCCTAGCACATTTGGGACACTACGGTGATATATATATATATATAATTATTAATCAAGCCTATTTATTTAACAACAACCCCAACACCATGAACCATCTTCATTCACCACAATAATAATATAGATATTTCCAGAACAAAGTAGAAGAAATAATGGCAAGACACTGTAAACGCGACAAAATTTGTAGACTCCTGCTTTAAATGTGAGGTGATCTCAGCAATTTCAGCGGGGCCCTTACCTCTAAATTATTTCCTTACTTTTGTGGGTTTATATCAATTTTGACCCTTAAAGTTCTGTACGTTTGATTAATTTACAGCTTGACCCTAATATTATCATTCCTTTCTTTGCTGCCATTAGTCTTCCCTCTTGTTCCTTCTGTTAGAAATGGATCCTTTCCCCAGCAACACCACAGCTACTTGGAGTCCTGTGTCCAGGGGTGCTGGAACAATTTGTAAAGTGGAGGTGCTAAGAGCCATTGAACCAAACTGTAAACCCTGTAATATCCCCTGTGGACACTGCTATAGCACAGTGAAAGTCTCAGAGTGCAGCTTGGCTTACTCCAGGATTTTCACTGTGCTTTAGGTTCACACCTTGGCTTGCTGCACAGTAACGTGCCACGCAGACAAGCTCTAATAAGGGTAAGTGAAGAGCACAGGAAAATACCAGTCAGTGGACGAGGAGACAATTGGAACCATGTTCTCCTGTCTCAAACTAAGTGCACATTCCCCTAAGACATAGGGCATTTTGAAGGGAAAGTCTCTCCCTTGAAATCCAGGCAGACTTGGCAGTCATGGTAAATGTGTCACACAAAATGCAGGTCTGGCACAAACTGTTTTTTCTTGAGTAAATAACAAGAGGTTGCCAGTGACAGTGCATCAGTATCTCATAAATCTTGATGCAGGCTCTTCTCTTTGATCCCATGGAATTACAAACTAATTAAATGAGTGCAGTCTGAAATAGGTTAATGTAATAGCTCTAATTCGTCCAGTAAATCTAATTCTTCCCATAAATCACCTTTAATCCTTGTTTCAACAATAATTTGTAGCCCCTGAATTATTTAGAGCCTGGCATAGAGGATGCAGGTAAACATATCTTGGACAGTTATAATCTATTTTATTTCCCTAATTGCAGATTTAGTGTCTGATTCAAAGCCCTCTAGTCAATTAAATTGAAGTCAGTAGAAAGACTCAATGAAAGTCTTTCCACTGACTTCAGTGGGCTTTGGATAATGCCCATCACCAGTGTCTTGGCCAAATAGGAGAGGAGACTGAAGCTTCGGAAAGAAATAGTCCTAAGATTTCTTGCTCTGAACAGTAAAAATTGAGGTTGTTTTTATTGTAAATGTCATGACGACCACCCGACTGTGTGAGGTTCATTTTACATATTCTTTTATAAATTAATTAAACTGGTTGATGTAATATTTACTTTCACCCTTTCCATGGCCAAATCAATTTGCATAAATAAAACAGAACAATTGAAAACACTGCCAAATTACATATAAATGCAATAATGTTACAAAATAATTTAGTGAGTAACTGCTATTTTTTCCAAATATGAAATTTAAAATAAAGAGACTATTAATACAGGAGCTTTGGTCTTGCTCTAGACTAGAAGACAGAATCCTCCTCAATCTAACGTTCTTAACAGAGGTCCAGATTCAGTCCCCATGCTGAGTAGAACTTTGCTTTGTGGGATGCCCCACTGACATCACCCGTTACAAAAAGCATTTATTCAGTTTAATTTTGCAACTAAGACACATGCCTTGATTTACCTGTATAGACATAGACCATATTTTGGGGATATAACAATTTCCATAAAACAAACCACATCACCATTACATTATAGTCCACAGTAAAACAAATACAACCCCAGATTTTCATCTTCATTTGCATCCCTCATGACTGAGAAACATAAATCTGACAGGTTTCAGTGTAGTAGCCGTGTTAGTCTGTGTCAGCAAAACGAAAATAAGAAAGAAAAACTTGTAGCACCTTAGAGACTAACAAATTTATTTCAGCATAAGCTTTCGTGGGTTGTTACCCACTTCATCGGATGCATGGAATGAAACATACAGTACACAGATATTTATACAGTCAGAGAAACATGATAAGGTCGAGGTGCATAGACCAACCTTAAGAGGCGAATTAGTTGAGAGGAACAATAACAGCAGGGGAAGGTCGAGGTGCATAGACCAACCTTAAGAGGCGAATTAGTTGAGAGGAACCATAACAGCAGGGTATGCTGTTATGGTTCCTCTCAACTAATTCGCCTCTTAAGGTTGGTCTATGCACCTCGACCTTATCATGTTTCTCTGACTGTATAAATATCTGTGTACTGTATGTTTCATTCCATGCATCCGATGAAGTGGGTAACAACCCACGAAAGCTTATGCTGAAATAAATTTGTTAGTCTCTAAGGTGCTACAAGTTTTTCTTTCATAAATCTGACAGTATTTTATCATTCCAGGTTTCAAAAAAATTAGCAGCCCTTACTCTTTTCACTCTCACTATGTTTACATATGTATCTGATTGCCATGGATTTATTTCTAGTTTAGTAGAATATTTTACCTATCTTGGCAGTCATCTCACACATAGGGCAGACATAGATGTTGAGATTCAGCACAGACTGTCTTGCCGGGTGTTCAACAATCACAACATCAGAACACACACTAGACTTTTAGTTCATAAGGCTGTGGTAATCCCAACTCTCCTCTATGGCTGTGAGATTTGGGTGACCTACAGAAAACACCTGAAAAACTTGGAATGTCAGCACCAGCACTTTCTTTGGAAGATCCTCAACATAAAGTGGGAGGATCATTGCACTAATGTTAGTGTCCTCACAGAGGCCAACATCTTCAGTGTTGAGGCCCTGATTCTCCAGCACCAGCTGAGGTGGAGCAGGCACCTGTGTGCGCATGCCTGATGTATGCTTACCAAAACAACTGCTGTATGCCCTACTCACCAAAGGAGAAAGGAAATGGGGAGGCCAAAAGAAACACTTGAAAGACATCCTCAAGGTACGCATCAAGAGATGTGGCATTGACACCACACACTGGGAGTCGGTAGCCCAGGATAGGGATAACTGGTGA
Organism: Macrochelys suwanniensis; assembly: GCA_033296515.1. NCBI lineage: Eukaryota > Metazoa > Chordata > Testudines > Chelydridae > Macrochelys > Macrochelys suwanniensis. Next base: position 130,289,885 of record CM065776.1, on the reverse strand, counting down.
AGGCTTGTCAGGGAAGGAACGTCCACTCACTTTTGAAGAAAATCACCTTACTCTGGTTGCAGAAAAACACAAGAAAGGACAGACGACTGTCACACTGCAATTGTGACCCATCCTTGACTTCCAACACCACCTGCAACATCTGCCAATGAGCCTGTAGCTCAAGGATTGGATTCCTCAGTCACCCATAAAAAATAAAACCTGTGAAAGCGATCATCCTCGACCTTGAGGAATTGCCACCATTGCCGATTCCACTGTAAGTGAACGAATAATTAGACCCATTATCTCTGGATTAATTTATTAGTGAGACAGTATTGCATTCTTCATGTTACTGGTGCTTTACACTTTAAGTTGGACACTCACCTAAATAACATGTATCACCTCAAACAATACAGTTTGCCATAAAACTATCAATCTCCACGTGATGAACACTGAATCCCATGGGAAATTTTCTTAGGGAAAAATCCTCATTTAATACTGAGAAAACTGCCAGTGCTCTTCAAACACAACTGTGTCCCAGAGTATGCAACAATTCAAGACTGAGGCACAGTACGAATGCATCTGGCCCTCAAGTTTCCTTATAAAGGTAGTAAGCCTGTTGCAGGGAAGGAGGAATTAGGATCTAGTGGCTGGAATGGCAACAAGTGGCCAGACGAAGTGGTACAAGTTACAAGCAGTCACCCATTCCTGGTTTCAAGAACTCCCCCTCTTCCCCAGACATCAAAACCATCTGTACTTCTGCCCACTGCCAATGTGACAAGTGCTTCTATTTTATAAAGGTTTTGATTTTCTATTTCAAAACTTTGGTCACCCTAATCTAGTGCTACTAGTGCCCGGGGTCTCATTATTTTTCAACGGGTGGAAAAGCAGCTTTATAATGTGAACACCAACATACACCCAAATTTGTTTTTGCGAACAGAATAGGCTCCTCTCCTCTCACACTGGTTTAAACTGGGGTAATGCCCAAAGAGGTTCTGTAATTCCCAAAGAGGTTCTGTAAAACGTCTGCAATCAAAAAAAGGCCTTTGTTGCATCATTGTTCAAATTTAACCTCTTATTAATTACTCATCTAGGAACAACAACCTGACAGTCATACTATTCCCTCACTTTTGTTAACAACCAATGAAAAATAGAGTGATCATATATTACTCTCCATTTGCCTTTCTGCTATCTATGACAACTTTTTGAAATCGTGACATTGCACCCATTTTTTTATGCTGGTATAGTGACTTTAACAAAGTTATTCCTGATTTATCTCAGAGCAAGTTAGATCAGAATCAGGACCATGGTCTTCAAAACTCTCTGGTGCAATATTCATGAGACTCACAAATATCCATCATCAAGATAAGCACTATTAAACTAGTCTCCCACCCTCTATTGGTGGGTGGGCAGGCTACTCACACCCCACAGTCAATCTCTTTGAAATCAAAGTAAAGCTTAAGTGAAATAATTATTCTAGTACCACCTGTATATAGGGCATAACACTTCTAGTGTTCTACCCAAACACCTAGTTCATCCCCACTTCATGTGATGACACTCTGGTGGAACACTAATGATTTGAAGAATGTTACTCTAATTAACTGCTGCGGAAGGGCTACAGAAGGTATCAATAAAATTGTCCCAATTTATGATTACTGTTAACTGCTCACCACATCCACAAACACTGTTTTTGTTTTACTTCAAAACTGTTTTACTTCAAAATCTATTACTGTGCAAATTCCAAGAAGCAGAGTTCCACCAGCCCATTTTCAGCTCACCACTGTTCATGAACACAATTCTTTACTATAATGTATAATAAGGATAATATCCTATTGAGAAAATCCCATTATTTACAGTATTTACATGTTTAATCACTCCAAGAATTGACCCCTGCAGCCTGGAAAGATCAAAAATAAAACTCGCATATTTATCTAGAGAAAACACACAAAAGCCTTTCCAGTTTAGAAATAAATTAAAGTTTCTAATTCAGTCTTCCATGCAGCTATCCTACTGAATATTTCTTGATAGGCCAAAAAAAAAAAAAAGCAATTAACTTTGATTATCACCTGCAAGTGGATAATTCTATAGAAATATGCCACTGCTATGCACAAAGCAAGCATTATTTTTGGAATGTGTGCCATTAGTCAATACTGCTTTTGAATTAAGAAGAAATAGGTCAAAGGCTTGTACACCACATTGGTCTGAGCAAATGGAAGGCATGTGATCTGCTGGTGCTCTGCTTTAAGGTAAAAACAGCAGGACTATGCAATGCACGTGGCATCCCTGTAGAGCATAAACTCTAAACCATCAGCAAGCAGTGAGGTGGTGACTTGTTCAACCTGTGAAATGGCGACCAAAAGTATTTAGAACTCCTTACCAGGTTCTGGATCATGCCAACAGTTAACTGGAACATCACATTCTGATGTCCGCTGCGATGTTGACAGAAATTAGCTTCCTATATGACAGGGATCTCAAACTCAAATCACCACGAGGGCCACATGAGAACTAGTAAATTGGCCTGAGGGCCGCATCACTGAAACCTTTTCATACAATGATACAAAAGTATAGTCAAAAATGAAAAAAATGAAGAGTAACAGCGTATTCTATTAAAAGTCAATGTATTAACTTCTTAAAAACTGTAATGCAAAGAGGGGTTTTAATAAAATATAAACACTCAGTAATGTTTGGAGCTTGGCTGCCAGTGGAGTTGGCGCCTATGGCGGGCCGCAGGAAATAACTCCGCGGGCCGCATGTGGCCCGCGGGCCACGTGTTTGAGACCCCTGTGTTATGACATATTTTGCTCATTAACTTCACTGCATCTGTTAATGTGAACAGTAATTCTGTTCAGTACAACAGAATTACTGTGTGAAGCATCACCACACTGTATTGCAGGATAACAAAGAAGTTAGCTAGTGTCCCCACTGTGGTGTCATGCACTCTTCTTTCTATGCTAGTTCACTGTAAAGAATGCCAGAAGGGGTGGTCTCCCTGATTTTCATTTTGAGAGCTTCGTTAACAGCTCTTTGCTTCCCATAATAATAGGGATACTCCTGATTACACGGTATACTCTGCGGTCACTTCCCAAGCAGAAAGTAGAAAACTGGAAGACTGAGGTATTCTTTATTCAAGGGATTGTAAAGAAAAACCCGAACTTTCAGCACTGCAAGCCCACAACTTCCTGCTTAAGACAACATGTTCCACCCATCTTCAATGGACTGTTATTGATTGATAGCAGCAGCTTTGTTATCTACTTCAATGGTGTATTTACAAGTTTTACAGCAGTATGCTACTCCTTGCCAAACTTTAGCTGCTTAGTGTGCTATTTTCTGAGATCTCAATGCAAACAGCTAGGGAAGAGGAAAGATTTTTGTTTTGCTTGTAAAAGCCAAGTTGTCTAGATCATTGCAAATCTTCCTGGTGGTCTGAATTATAAACAAAGCTTCTTCATTCAACTCCTTTTTTGCTATTACAGCTTTGAACAATCAGTGGAAACTAAAATCCTCCTCCAGCCCCTTCTTTAAAGGAGTTCCTCATACTTGGAGTAAGGGGTTGCATACTGTAGTGACTAATTTTCTCACCCTAAAATTTTGACCACGATTTTCAAAAGTGACTAGGGACTTTGGATATCTAACTTGACACACCTTATCAGACACTGATTCTCAGAAAGTGCTGACCACCCACCCTTGGAAATCAGGCCCATTCAGGTGTGTCAAGTTGGTCACAAAAAACCTCTAGTCACTTTTGAAAACCTTGGGCTTTGCGCACGTGATGCACCATCCCAGACAGAAAGCTCCCTGTCTCTGTCAACCACATACAGCTACCATTGAGAGAATATACTTTTGTGCTCCCTGGTCTTTTCTCCCTGTTCCCTGCCATTTGCTCTTCAGTTAGCTTGTTACTAATGGTAAGGTGTCGCAGGAGTTGCCGGAATGACGTTGAGGACAATGTCAGACCGCCATCGGGACTCCGACACTGGTGCCAAGTTGTATCGACATTGTCTTTCCCTTGGATCCATCAGTTGCGTGGAGAGGGGGGTTCTGCTGCATGGGCAACAGCTGTTCCTCCATATCACCCTGCCCTGGCTTGCGCTCTGGAGAGGACACTCCAGCTTCGCTTCACAGCGTCGACACAACATGGGAAGCAACAGTTTACTGGTTATAAGCCTCCTGCTCAATTGGCGTAGAGCTGGCACCAGGGGTTGCTTCCGATGGTGGGAAGGATCACCACGTCTCACTGGACAACTATCGCCCGCCTCAAGCTGGGCAGCCCCCAGCCAATAAGGTGTTGTCCCGCCACAGTTCACCTGCTTCACTGGGTGCATGGGGCTTAGTGTACGTGAGTACCCGGTAAGTGGACTGTGAACCATCCACCAGGCAACTACAAAAGAAAACCAACATAAGAAACCAGCCCTCAAGTTAGGATGCTGGAATGTACGGACCATGACAACTGGCCTATCACAAGACCTTCAGGCAATCAGTGATGTTCGGAAGACTGCAGTCATCAATGATGAGCTAGCACGACTCCAAATCGACATAGTCGCATTGCAGGAGACATGGCTGCCAGACGCTGGGACTCTCAGGGAAAAGAACTATACATTCTTCTGGCAAGGGAAGAATGCCGAAGAAATCAGAGAGTGTGGTGTTGGATTTGCCATAAGAAATTCTTTACTGGGGATGGTAGAACCTGGTCAACAAGGAACTGAAAGACTGTTATCACTCCGACTCCACACATCCACTGGACCCGTCAACCTGATCAGTGTGTATGCACCAACACTCAGCGCCAACAGGGATACCAAGAACGAGTTCTACGACCAGTTAGACACGATCATCAGGAGTATCCTTAAAGAAGAGCACTTGATACTACTGGGTGACTTCAATGCCAGAGTGGGCGCTGACCACGACTTTTGGCCAACCTGTCTTGGAAAGTTTGGCGTTGGAGAAATGAATGAGAATGGACAACGACTTCTGGAACTGTGCTCGTACCATGACCTCAGCATCACCAACTCATTCTTCCAGACAAAGCCTCGACACAAAGTGTCCTGGAGACACCCTCGCTCCATGCACTGGCACCAACTCGACCTGATCATCATCAGGCGGTCTGCCTTGAAGTGCGTCCTGCTTACTCGCACCTTCCACAGTGCTGACTGCGACAGTGATCATTCGCTGGTGTGCAGCAAGATGAAGCTACAGCCAAAGAAGATTCATCGCTCTAGGCCAGAGGGCAAACCCCGCATTGATGTGAGCAAGACCGCACACCCAGACAAGGCAGAGAAATTTACCCATGAGCTCTCCGAGGTGCTGAACTGCATGCCTCCCGGTGGCTGCGCCAAAGAGAGATGGGACCACATCAGAGACGCAGTACACAGCACAGCCATGAAAGTTTTTGGAAAGAAACGAAAAATGAACAATGAGTGGTTTGAGGCCAACTCCGCCACCCTCACTCCAGCCATTGAAGAACGCCGCGCTGTTCACCTGGAGTACAAGCGTTCCCCTAGTCATAGGACTCTACAAGAGTATCGATTTGCCAGGAGCAAAGTACAGAGACTAGCTCGACAGTGTGCAAATGATTACTGGCTCCAGCTCTGCCGGAGCATTCAACTATCTGCTGACACTGGAAACATCAGGGGAATGTATGATGGCATCACGAAGGCCATGGGACCCACAAAGAAGTGGAGAGTGTCACTAAAGTCTGCAACAGGCGAAAACATCCAGGACAAGAGCAAGCAGATGGATAGATGGGTGGAGCACTACTCTGAAGTGTACTCCAGGCAAAACACCGTCACCGAAGCTGCCCTCAATACCGTGGATGGTTTTCCCATTGAAACTGAGCTGGACGAGAAGCCCACCATGGAAGAACTGAAGAAAGTCATTGAGAGCTTGTCCACAGGAAAGGCTCCAGGAAAGGATGGCATCCCAGCAGAAGTTATCAAGTGTGGCATCAATGTCCTCCTAGAACACCTCCACGACCTCCTCTGTCAGTGCTGGGATGAAGGTGCAATACCTCAGGATATGAGATACGCCAACATCGTGACCCTCTACAAGAACAAGGGTGATAGAAGCGACTGCAACAACTACAGAGGCATATCACTCCTGTGTGCTGTGGGTAAAGTCTTCGCACACGTGATCCTGAACAGACTGCAGAAGCTTGCTGACAGAGTTTACCCAGAGTCACAGTGCGGGTTCCGAGCAGGGAGAGCCACAACCGATATGGTTTTCTCCTTAAGGCAGCTGCAAGACAAATGCAGAGAACAGCATAAGCCGCTACTCCTTGCCTTCATAGACCTGACCAAAGCTTTTGACCTTGTGAACAGAGATGGGCTGTTCAAGATCCTGGCAAAGACTGGCTGCCCACCGAAGCTGCTGAGCGTGAGCCAGTCTTTTCACGACAACATGAAAGGCACAGTACTGTATGATGGCTCGTCCTCCGATGCCTTCGATATCCACAGTGGAGTAAAACAAGGCTGCATTCTCGCTCCCACACCCTTCGGCATTTTCTTCGCAGCATTGCTGAAACGTGCCTTTGGAAATTCCAGAGAGGGAGTCTATCTCCACACCCGGTCTGACGGGAGACTTTTCAATCTGGCTCAACTAAAGGCCAAAAGCAAGGTACGGGAGGCAACAATAAGAGACATGCTGTTTGCAGACGATGCTGCCCTGGCCACCCACACAGAAATTGATCTCCAGTGTCTGATTGACCGCTTTTCCAGAGCTTGCAAAGAGTTTGGGTTGACAATCAGTCTTCAGAAGACCAAAGTTATGGCCCAGGATGCGGAACATCCAAACATTGCCATCAATGACTATGTGCTAGAGGTGGTCAGTCAGTTCACCTACCTCGGATCTACCATCACGGACAACCTCTCACTGGACCCTGAGATCAACCGTAGAATCGGCAAGGCCTTCACAATTTTGGCCAGTTTGTCACAGAGAGTGTGGAACAACAACATGCTGACCATCAACACAAAGGTCGCTGTGTACCGCGCATGTGTGCTAAACACTCTTCTCTACGCCAGCGAAACTTGGACCCCCTACGCTTCGCAAGAAAAGAGACTGAACGCCTTCCACATGCGCTGCCTCCGTCGCATACTTGGGATCACTTGGAGCAATCGAATAACGAACAACGAGGTGCTGGAATGTGTCAAGATCTCCAGCATGTTCACTCTCCTCCGTCAACGCCGCCTCAGATGGCTTGGCCATCTAAGTCGCATAGAAGATGGACGGATCCCCAAAGACCTGTTGTATGCCGAACTTGCCTACAGGACGGCCCCACCTTTGCTTCAAGGATGTCTGTAAGAGGGACCTGAAGACTGTTCAAATCGACATCTACAGCTGGGAAGAGCTTGCCCAGGACAGATGCAGATGGAGACACGCTCTGACTACTGGATTGAAAACTGGTGAAGACAAGCTGTGGCAGCTTGCCGAGGAAAAGCGGGTTCAACGAAAAAGGAAGCAGCGGCTCCAACCCACAGCTGACACCGCCTTCAAATGCAGCAAATGCAATCGAGACTGCCACTCTCGTGTGGGGCTCTACAGCCACAACAGACGCTGCACAACCATCAACTAAACATTCCCCATGGGCACATATCCATCGTCTCTCGAGACTAACGGATGCCAACAACAACAACGGTAAGGTAGAGAAAAATATTTATTGTAATAGGACCTACCTGGCTTAGGGACTGAACATTTCCCTCCATGTTCACAAAGAGGCTGGGGGAACAAGAGAGAGTCCTCTCGAATCTCCTCACTCAAGCCACTAAGATACACAGTGTAAGTCAGGCCTGCACAACTCGTAAAGCGGTGAGGACCATATTACTTCAAAGAAAACAGCTGAGGGCCGAAACCCCCCAGCCCCGTGGAAATACCCCCCACAGCGCTGCCCGCCCTGCGGAAATAACCCCTCTTTCCCCAGCGCTGGGGTGTGGAAGCCTATAGAGGGGGAAAGAAACAGCGCGCATAGGGTGACCAGATCACAGCAGTAAAATAGGACCCGACCCCCTCCCCACTCGCCCCACCATCACACCCCTCTTCACCCCCCCAGGGGTCACTATATTACTGCACACAACAGTCAATCAATGCAGTTGTAGATAAATCTCTGCATTATGCATTTTTGTATAACTTTTATATGACTTTGTATTGAACCTTGGTAATATGTTATAGCGGGCCCCTAAGGTAGTATAATTAAGGTAAAAGAAAAATGTATTTTTGCTAGAAGTAGACTAAGATCTTCCCCCCACTTTGTATTCAATTGCCCGGTTGAATGAATGAGGTGTGAATGAGGAAGGCGTGGAAGGCAGGCACCTCCAGACAGCTGCAACCCTTGGAGAGGGGATGGGAACCAGACCAAGGACAATCAAACTTGTCAAGTGGGCTGACTAGAGAAGAGCAGACATACTGACGGCCTCGGGGGTTAGAAGCAAGCACCTTCCTTTGGGAGCACCCTCTTTGCAGCATTGGGACAACCCCCAGCCCAGAGACAAGCAGCAAAAAGGACCAACTGACACAATCCCAGATTTTGGGCCACACAGTGAGCCCACCTACTCACCCCCCCCGCGGGCAGCACAGTGAGCCCACGCAGGCTGCATGCGGCCCCCCGGGCCGCATGTTGTGCAGGCCTGGTGTAAGTTAATATAGTGTGAGTTTGTGTGAAGCTACACAAAGTTTTGCCATCATGCTCCAGGCGTCGCTTCTGCAAAATCATGGTTTCTGCAAAAGCCACTTATAAAACAGGGCAGTAGAACAGAGAAGCACCCACAAGGATGTTTCTTGACTTCTGTGAAATCTGAGTGAATCTTGAGGGACCTGTGGTTTAAGAAAAAACTGCTTCTCCCACAGAGGGCAGAAGGGGAAGGGTAGAGAGGGCAGAGGTAAAGATTCAGAAAATGAGAAAGTAAACCCTTGAGGAATTTGGAAAGTGTTGATGAAACCAACTTTCCTCTCTAACGAGCATTCCAGTACAGAGCAAAAAGTGGCCCTTGGTGTTTCTTGCCCCATTATACACGCTCAGCATTTCATGTAGCAGGGCCCCCAATCTCTGACTGGGGCCTCTGGGGAGCAGCACTATCACCACTATAAGCCACCACAAATAAAGTAACAAGGGCTGCTTATCAGCTGGGTGGATACATTTCAGCAATCTAATTTTGTGTTTAAAATACTGTTTGCATTCTCAGATCTACTAACTTAATGAAGATGGAGGCCAAAAAAAATTCTGTTAGTCATTTAAGTACTGTATGATGAGTACTCATGCAATTTAGAGCATAAGGTCTCTGGCAGATGTAAAGGGAATCTAAGTACATAGACCCAACGAAGACTGCCTCTCTCTGTTTACCCTTGATATTGACTGAGCCTTAGTGGACTATGCTTTAGTTTTAAGTGGATTTAATGTACAACACTTGAGACATCTGTAATACAGAAAGAACCAACTCTAATAAGAGTGGCTTTTAACCTCTTTTTGGAACCCTGAAATTCTAAGAATATTTAATTGTTATGGTGTTTAAAAAAGAACAAGCTGGTCTTTCATCAGGAAGAACTTTTCCACTTCGAGGGTCTTGATTTGCAACCTTCTTTGATATAGATGAACAATAACTGTAGTGTGGAAAAAGAATGCCGCATGGCTAGTAAAACAGATCAGCAACATTCCCAGTCCTTCCAAATCAAAGTACTAAGGTGAATTCTCAAAGGAAAGAAAACAAGGCAGAATTTACAACCTAGCCCCAAATATTTCAGTTGTACATGTCCACTCCAAGATCTGGCAGGATGAATCAAAATCTGAGTTGTGATGTTAGTGATCACAATTCACTCTCTTACACTTGTCAAAAAATTTCTTGCAAGCAAATCAAGATTTAGGTCATTTACACCATCAAAGTTACCTAGGAAAGACTCAATGAGTGGACAAAATTCTTCAACGTCTGAGAATATCATGCTGGATTGTGTGTCTCAGTTATTTTTCAGAAAGAATATACAGCTTTTTAAAGCTCTTGCTATCAGACTGGTTCAGGAGCAGTTTCATTCTAGTAATATGTATTAACAGTAAATCAGGACTTCTAAATTGAAATTCCAGTTTCTACTGATGATGGGATTTAATAGAGAAAGCCTCCTCCTGTTAAAATAGATCAGTGAGTGGTTTTAATTCATCTTTTTTAAAAGGCTCGGTTCCACTTCTGGCACCTGTCAAGAAAGTCTTCCTTAACTCTCTAAGCACCTACAAGTCTCACTGAAAACAACAGGCTTTGTGGGTGCTCAACAGCTTTGATAATCCAGGCCAGTTAACTTTATCTGTTTTAGGGTTTTAAAATGTCACCAATCACCATGAATCCACCCTTACTTTCTCTTCTCACTGGTAGGTGAGAGGTGACATGCATTAGCCTGTCCATCACCTTAGATATATTGGTTGTCATACCTTCAAACCCAATTCATTTCCCCATTTTTCCCCATTATTTGCCGGCAGTTGTTTCATGTAAAAAAAACACCTTTGGTCAATAGACTCATTTACTACACATTTGACTAACACAGCAATCAAGTTTTCAGAAAAATTGGAAAACAAAAGCATTTTTTCAAAAAATGAGGACGTGCAGTTGATCCTGTGGTCATGAAAAATCTGGGATTTACAGTCTGTCTCCTTCTGATCAAACATTTTTGTCCTTAATTGTCCCTTCCATTATCTGAATGAGTAAACTGCCTTGATTTTTTAATAGAAACTTATGCTAATGAAATATCTTGTTAGTCAATGGACAGACAAAACCTTCTACTTGCCTCTCTCACCTCCTGCATTTCTAATTAAAGAGAGATTAATGCAACAGTCTCGTGCTTTGCTAAAAACTCACATTTAGTGTGCAACTGTTAAATGGAAATTGTTAACCGCTTTAATAAAAACACCAGTGCCTGAGGGTCTGATCCTGTGAGATCCTGAGTGTCTCTTGCAAACCCTTAACTTCCTATGGCTTCAGTAGCAGTTAATTGAACTGAGCATCTTCCAGGATTGGGGCCCTTAAAGAGCTTAGCAAGTTTGCATGTATAATACGTTGGTAAAGAACTTTGTTTCCATGGAGGGAGCAGAGCTATTCTCCATCTGAGCCCCGCTTAGTGCTGTTAATTAATGTTTTCTTCTCTCTAAGGGGCATCTCATCAGTTAGTTCTATTCATTCACCCACTGAGATAAGTAGCTGCAATAATGTTATCGAATGCCAATAAGGACAGGGTGGCTATTGAAAAAGTTTCTCCAACAACAATAACAACTGGGAAGGAAAAGGACAAGTCTAGCACCAAAGTGTCAAAAGGATGTTGTAGCTGAAAATTAAAGCTCTCTCTATATAAGTAATTACATATTTTATGTTCGTATCGACAATTTATGTTTCTAGCGATGAAGATGAAATGGTTGTGAAAGGCAGCAGACTACTGTACTGTGTATATATTCACAGATGGCTCCATTTGAGAGTTGTACGTAGGGCCTGATTCATTCACTGGGTTCTGTTACTAGGACCTCGGGTACAGATCCCTAACTGGGAATTCCACCAGAAGTATTGCTGCAGTGGTGCAAGGTGCCTACAAACTCCACTTTGTTGGGAAGCTGAGGGCTTGTTGGCATAGACTGGCATAGGAAGCTGCTAGGGCCAGCAGGGTGAGGTGAGGGATATGCCACTACCCTTGGGGGTGAATACCTTATCGTGCACAATATAGGTATTGAAGCAGGCACATAGCACCTTTTGTGCCTGCTGTGATGAATCTGGCCTTTATGGTCTGTAAAGTGATTTGGGATCTTTATAAGAGGTAATACTATTTTATCTAAAAAAAAGAACAAGGAGTACTTGTGGCACCTTAGAGACTAACAAATTTATTTGGGCATAAACTTTCGTGGGCTAAAACCCACTTCATCAGATGCATGGAATGGAAAGTACAGTATGAAGATATATATATACAGAGAACATGAAAAGATGGGATGTTCTCTGTATATCTATCTATCTATATCTTCCTACTGTATTTTCAACTCCATGCATTTGATGAAGTGGGTTTTAGCCCACGAAAGCTTATGCCCAAATAAATTTGTTAGTCTCTAAGGTGCCACAAGTACTCCTCATTCTTTTTGCTGATACAGACTAACACGGCTACCACTCTGAAACCTGTCGCTATTTTATCTGGATCTAAAAAGAACACCCAACCAAGAAGATGATCAGCTGGAGACTTCAAACAGAACTCACCACACCCACAAATACCAGCCCTTAACATGTCCTTATCTCACCAAAACTTTCAGTAAAAAGATTGTGTCCAATATGTATTCAAGAAGAAAAGGTCATTTCATTAGTCCACCCCGCCCCTGATCCCAGCACATCCATTTTTTCAATTTTATTTTACAACACTCAAGTGTGCTAGGTGTCTCATAGCTACAGCTGGTCAGGAATTTTTTTGATAATGTTTTTTCCATCAGAAATTGCCAATTCATGAAGAAGTTTTCTCAGGTCTAGGATAGACTCTCTGGTCAGAGTGAGAGAGCGCGCGCAGTGGTTAGGGCACTCACCTGGGATGAGGGTGAACCAGGGTTCAAGTCCAAGACTTGCCTGATCTACTGAACTGCTGGCTATCTTTGGATTGTTTCTTTCTGAAAATTTTCCAATGGTCTGTTTTGTCCCACTGTAAAATGGGAAAAATTCTGAAATTTCAAAAGTTTAAATACTTTTTTTTCTGGACAGGAAAACCATTTCCTGCCCAGCTCTACTCACAGTAGAGAAAGTACACATGGGTCCAGCCACAAAGAATTTATCATCTGATTTCAGACAACAAACAATGAAGGAAGGCAACGAAACAATAGGATGGATATGGGGAAGAATGACTGTGATTGCAGCAGAGAGATTATATGGCTACTTAACAATAGCATCCGCTGCTGTATTATATGGACACAGGTACACTTGCTTATTTGCTGTTTGAACAAAAAACCTGCCAGTAACATATGGAACTGCATCATCCACATTGCTGTAGGTTTTGATCATGACAACTACATGAAATGACAACAGTGACTTTAATTCAACCACGGCTTCTCCATAAAAGAAGTAAGATGACTGAGGTGGCTCAATGGGATCTTTTAACAACTGGCAAACTAGAGAAAACTCAGTTGATGTGAAAAGTGTTTAAATCACTAGCAGCTGATATTTATTTGGTAATGAATGTAAAGTGAGTTGGGGGATCTCAGTCCAGTTTTCTAGGGATCTCACTGCATCACAAAATCTGAAATTAAGTGTGTCACTCATTGCATTCTCTGCAGAAAGAGATGGATGAATCATTGGAAGTGGAGGAGTAAACTAACCACTCACATTTGGGCATCGTCTTTACAGAAAAATGATAAACTTGCTGAGAACTTTGGGCGCGATAAAATTCTTTAGATAGCGAGAAACATGTTAGTTCAGTTTAGTCTCTAGAAAGCTATTATTCTTCTGTTTTATATGTAATCATTTGTTTCCAATAATCTGGTTTGCTATTTCTTGAATCTCTGTTCTTTGATAATAAACTTATTGCTTTCACTATAAATATATCTAAGTGCTGTGGTGTTAAGCAAAGTGGTGGTCCTAAATTTAGTCTTACATGCTGGTGTGTTCTGTTCCTTTGAGAACAGCAGGCCTGGTAATTCTCTCGGTGTTCAGTGGATAAGAGGCTGAACACTACAGGGAATGCTTCAAGGACTATGGGGTTGATATGTGCCTATTGCTACCTGTACAGAGAGAGCAAGGCTTTTGTTGCCAGAGGCTAGTGGTTTCAGGGAGCTGCTCCAGAGCAGGCACAGACAAGACTTCCTCATGCTAAGAGCACATAGCGATGAGATGCCTCACAACCCTGGGTAGTGTCACACTATCTGAAGTTCTGAGCTTTGACCTACTTTGCTCCCACTGAAGTCAATATGGGTTCTGCCATTGACTTTGATGGGAGCAGAATTAAGTCAATGTTGAACAGGGTTTGAAAATCCCACATTTCATCTGGATGCAAATTTATACAAACTTGATGCTGATACCAATGATGAGTGCAATTGAAAACAAATTATATACGTAGTGAAGCTAATGTTTCTTTTTGAGATGAAGTGAAAGTTGATTTTTAGCATTTTTATGAGCACTAAGATGAAGACAAAGATGTAGCTTATTCAAGAGCTGGGCTATGACTAAACCAGTGCCAGACAAGCTGGTGTGTGCAGCTCCTGTGAACTGTCGAGGGACTAGATGAATAGAAGTTTAATGCAGTGCAATTTGCCTTGGGAGCCAAGGCTAGCCAGAATTTTTTAAATGTGACCACTTTCCATGATCTTAAACATGTGGTTACTCAGCACCAGAACACTTTCCTCAGTTCTTTAAGGTTGCATGCTTCTATTTAGAGTTTTATTTTTGTTCCTCTCTCCTCTAGAATGCAAAGGTTTGAATGCATACTGTTTCAAAGAACTAATCGAATACAGTTTAGAAGTGTTTCTTGTTCATAGAGGTAACCCTCTCCTTTAGTATGCAGAGCAGGTGAACTTGTAATCATTCCAGAAGTTCTTGGGTTTTTTCCACCTCACCAGTGTACATGTACCCAGCACTACTTAGAGCTGTGTGAAACTTCATGGCATTTGTCTGAGTGTATTTCCCAACCCCCAATAATTTGTTTTACATTTCTTATCTGAATTAAACCACAAACAAAACAAAACACAGGTGAAAATTCCTCTGCCTGGTTTGAGGGTCAAAATGAGATGAAAACCATGGGGTTTCATTTAGTTTCCATCCTTACCATATATTGCCCTAAGTGAACTCTAAAGTTGGCCTAGACTCACCTGAACATTGACCCTGGCTGGAGAAATTTGGTGAATGTTCTGAGACCCTAAGCAGAGTTTAGAACTTCCTAAGGGGCCAGACTCCGATACCCCTTAATCACGTGCAATAATGCTTTATTCCACATAAACTATCCCTCTGAAGTCAACAGAATATCTATGAGTCGGGTGCTACCTGAGATGAGTCAGAGGGCACTAGAATCTGGTCCTTTATTTGGGTTTCAAATACAAGTAGAACTGCAAAATTTTGTCTTCATTTTGTATCAAACTCGGTATTGTCTCAGGAAAATAAAATAGGAGGATTTCAGTTGTGGAACATGGGATTTTTCATTGCATTTGATTTGACCCTGAAGACTCCTACTATTTCAGAAATAACACAGGTGTAGTCCTGTTACTGTGCTATAGAGCTGCTGATGCTACTATTACAATGTCACTAATGGCTCTTCAAATATTTTATTCTAAAGGGGCAGAGATGCTGAGAAATATTTAAAGTTAACACATCTGCCAAAAACAAAAGTAACAGCAGTACTTCATTAAGAATCGAACCATGCAGAGACTCCAGGCTCTGTCATCAGTAGACCCAAGTTCAGGGGATCTCCCGCCCCCCCCCCCAGAAACAGGAGAGCATGTGATAGAGGAAAGAGAAGCCTAAGCTGAACTGTTTCTTTTCTAAACTGTCCTTAGACAAAAAAATGAGAGATTTTCAAGGGAGAAGTGTGTGTGAAGTTTGGCTAGTCGACTGCGGTGTGTGCTGCAGCACAGATGTTTTGGTTATCTGCCATCACAAATAGCAAAATCCTTCCAGCAACATACAGAACAGTGGTCTCAGTAATGTTGCTACAGCTCATGATACCTATGTCATGTGATAGCAGTTGTTTTTAACTGAGCCGCCGCTTTTTCATTTGCTCTCTCTGGGACAAGAGATTGTTTACCTGTTTAAAAAAAAATAAACAGAAGAGGAATGGATAGCTCAAGCCATTAGTATTGAACTATTCAGCCTTTAACCTCTAGGTCACCTATCAAAATTCAACTCGTCAGTAGTGATCAAAATAGTCACTACTTTCCAATGTGTGGTGACTTAGTGAAACACAGTATGCACCTGTGCACTTCCCAGCAGAGGCAGACAATGCCAGCATCAGGGTTGGACATTTTAATTTGAACGGTTAAGGAGTCAATGGACATACACCAGTGATTCTCAAACTTTATAGGTTCAAGTCTGTGATGGTTTCTGGAGGTACCCAGACTTGTGAGACACCTTGCTATCACCTGCCCTTAGCAAGAGGAAGCCCTGTCTGTGCCTGCCATGGGTCTGCTCCTCCACAACCATTGCCCTCTAGGCCACAAAGGCCCTGTAGTCACGCTGCAGGTTAGCAATAGGCACACCCCACCCATGATTCCTCCAAGAGTCTCCCTGGAGTGTCCAACCTCTAGTCCACTGGACCCTCACAGTATTCACCAATCCACTGCTTCCAAAACAGCAGTACACCCCAGTTTACCAGTTCCACCTCAGATCACCTCTCCATTTAACTCTCACCACTTGATTTTACTGTAAACAAATCTAAGCATAAGTTTATTTAACAAAGCATAGAGACTCAAGTAGTTGCAAGTAGAAATATTGGAAACAAATGTTTATATATAAAATAAAATCACAATATGCAATCTAAAGCCTAGACTTAATTAACAAGATACTCTCACTCTCGTGTCTATAAAGTATTGCTCACCTAAAATCCCGTCAGTGCTTTACAGCCAAGCAGTTCTGAGACCCTTTGTTTATGAGACATGCAAGCTGTTACTCCGAATCCTTCACTTAGGAGGCACCTTATCTCTTAGCACTCCAAGATATACCAGATCAATCCTTTGTCTTTATTCATAAACAGGACACCCCACTGTTTGTTTCCTGCTATAGATTTCCTTTCTAGTAGACTTTGCAATTTCTTACTTTGCACTTGGCTCAGTATGCAAATAGGTCCATAACACATAGGGTGACCAGATGTCCCGAGTTTATGGGGACAGTCCCGATTTTTGGGTCTTTTTCTTATATAGGCTCCTATTACCCCCCACCCTCTGTCCTGATTTTTCACACTTGCTGTCTGGTCACCCTAATAACACACAATACATAAATGGCCGGACAAGGTGATAGGTGTCAGTTATCTCGCAAATGTTCCTTTCAGGCAGAAGGTATGTCACCTCCTGGTGACCGAACTTAACTCAAAGACCTTAACAACGTAATTTTTAGTATAGATACATAACTCTGTAAACATTATCTGTACATACATTTGCAATGATCATGATGGGCTACTGGCTCTCAACAGAGACCTTACATGTCACCCTTCAGTGAACTATTATGCAGATATCCGATCCAGGGGATGAGAAGGTTACTCGCTTTGTGCAGTAACTGAGGTTCTTCAAGATGTGCGTCGCTGTGGGTGCTCCACTTCAGGTGATTGTGTGCCCCCGCGCCTCTAGTCGAATAATTTCGACAGCATATGCGCTCTTCCCATCTCGCGCCTGTAGTGGCACTTAACTAGTGCTGTGCGACCAACCCTCCCCTCAGTTCCTTCTCTACTGCAAAGGACCTTACTAAAACTCCAAAGGGGGAGGGAGGGAGGGTAGTGGAGCACCCACTGGAACGCATATCTTGAACCTCAGTTACTGCACAAAGTGAGTAACCTTCTTTTCTTCTTTGAGTAATGTCCCTGCGGGTGCACCAGTTCAGGTGACTGTAGAGCAGTTCCCCTCAGTGGAACGGAGGGCTTCAGAGTTGGGTTTGTGATTGATAAGACTGTGCATCCTAATAAAGTAACGGATGTTGAGTCCTGCTCAAATGATGGGACATAATACTTTTTATCCGTCCGTTTACAGGTAGGGGGAATTATAGCAGGGGTCTGCCAGAAGTTCTTGGCAGGCGCCATGAGTGCTTCATTTATGGGAAGAGCAATTTTGGATGAGGCGGACGTGTGCAGTATGTCCAACAACTGGTGTTGGGACTCAGCAACCTCTTCCAGGGGGATTTGGCGCATGTCTGCAATTCTTTTAAACAGCTTCTGAAATTGCTTAAAATCATCTGCTGTTGTAGGCAGCGGAGTCATGATGGTCTTGCCTTGAGAGAGATGGCCTCCAGATCCAGAGCCTCCTCTTGTTCTTCAAAAGTCTTTTAAGGGGGCTCATGGAGTCCTGCCTCTGACGTTGATGGGAAGCATCTCTGTCTTTCCCTGGAGGTACTGGTGGGCTTGGAGTAATGTGCCTATATCTGCCCATAGGTCCCAGTATGGCCATTGTGGCGGGAATGGCATTGGTGATGGCATCCATAGATATCCATACCACCCCTGGGTGCCAGCTCCGGAACAGTGTCCTGGCTGTTCCTGTAGCTCTGATCTGATGCTCCCCTGTATGGGTGAAGAGTGTTTTGATAAAATCTCACTGTCCTCATCGTCTTCCTCCTTGCTAGAAAAAGGAGGGGAAGATCTGTTTGTCAGTGTGTGAAGAGGAACTGTTGCATTTCAAGAGGGCTTGGTACTGATGATGGCATCTGTAGTTGAATTGTTGTGGTACTGGGATGTGTTGCGGTGCCGGGAGAATCGGTGCCGAGGATGTCTGTTCTGAAGGAGGTAAAGTAGATGTCAGTACTCATGTCTCTGTGCTATGCACCAGAGGGCGAGAAGATGGTACCATCAGCTGAGGCGCTGCAGAGGTGCTCGGTACTGAATGTTTCGCTGCTGCAGTCAGTGCCATGGTAGCACGGGAAGTCTTGTCTCTGCCGTCCTTCTGAGAGCCTGCCTGCTTAGGGTCTTTGGCTTTGGTGGTACCGGAAGATCCTGCCGACTCATAGGTACCAAGCTGTGGTGCAGTTGGTACTGATGACGTGGAGGGAGTTGGAGAACACTTCTTTTTTGAGGCTCTCTTTGTAGGAGAAGTGGTATCTTTCTTCTTCGCCCCCTTTTTTAGGGGACAAGTCCCTCCCATGCAGAGTCGGTGAGGGAGATCTGTCAGAAGCTGAGGTAGGCGACCGATGACCAGGAAGAATTTGAGATCCCGGGTCTGAGGCCAGGCAAAGAGATTTCTCCATAAGGATAAGTTTGATTTTAAGGTCCCTCGCTTTCCTGGTGTGGGCCTTAAGGTTGTGGCAATGGGAGCATTTCTGGGTACACGCATTTCCACCAAGCAGAAGACACACTGGGAATGTTCGTCTGAAACTGGAATTGCCTCTCGGCAGGAGAGGCAACAGTTAAAACCTGAGACCTTGGGCATTCTCAGGTGAAGTTATTCCCAAAAGGGATGAACGAAACGTAAGGTAAAATAATATATGTTTTTTAATGGGGAGAAAGAAAAGGGATAATGCAAGTTCTAATTAGCTATTCTGTCTACTACTATACAGTTAATCCTAAATCTAGATCTGAGGTAAGTCATGTAGAGGCACTGCCAGAGCTCTGACTCAGACCAAGAGTGGTTGAAAAGGAACTGAAGGGTGATTGGTCGCAAAGCGCTAGTTAACCGCCACTACAGATGCGAGACAGGGAGAGTGCATGTGCAGCCCACCCGGGTACTGCTGTCGAAATTCTCCACCTAGAAGTGCAGGGGCGCACAATCACCTGAAGTGGAGCATCCACAGAGACATCACTTGAAGAAGAACCCTGTAAAATCCTATGCACCCATGTGCCATCTGCCAGCTGGCTCCAGTGGGTCACTGGGTCCACAACACTTTAAAAAATTTTCTGAAGAGAACTGATGGAACATCACATGTATATACCACCAGTGGTAAATGTACCACAGTTGGGGAACCACTGCCAGTGGATTAACTACCCAACCCTACACACCATCGCTCAAGTTCATAAATGAAACCATATAAAAAGAGTTGGGGCAGTTGGGAAGGTACGCGCCCCCATGAGGGACATTCAAATATTGTGGTGCTAAGAACTACATCTATTGATATCAACTGGTGAGCAGAAAGTTGGTACGTGTCCCGTGTTGTTCCACAGATAAAGAGACACAGATTTCAGTCAGGTCATCACATCCCAAACAATACTGAATTCAGGTTATAAAAAAAGGTTAACACATGGCTACACTTATGATTAAAATCTGAGAACCAGTTAATCCCTGTTTAATACATTTTCACCTATAATCTGCATGGTTCAGATGGCAGACACGTACAGGATCCATTTCAGAAACTGAAAGACTAGAAATGACTAGAAGGCCTAGGACTGGAGCTAGTCTCCTCAAGATAAACTTTGGTGCAGTGCCATGCACAGGTGAAAGATGGCAACGAGTTTTCCATTAAAGAGCATTCTGGATTCTACAATGAAGCATGATGGGGAGATGGAGAGCCTGCAAAATATCCTACCGCTGTGAGCTAAAGCATGTTTAAACCCTCACAGAACTAGAGCAGAACAAAAAGAGTGAAGGGCCTGCCAGTAGCTGTATAGCAAATGGTCAGTATCACTATGCAGTGGCAGGTTTCAGTGTAGTAGCCGGGTTAGTCTGTGTCAGCAAAAAGAAAATAAGAAAGAAAGAAATACTTGTGGCACCCTAGAGACTAACAAATTTATTTCAGCATAAGCTTTCGTGGACTACCGTCCGCTTCATCAGATGCAGTGGTTCACTCACACACTGCCAAAAGTGCCTCCTGAAAGCCAGCACGAAAGGAAACTCAGGGACAGCATTACTGCACCCGTACAGATGAGGTTAATTAGACCACATTCAGGTTAATTAGACCACGTTAGACCACACTGAGGTTAATTAGACCACATTCAGGCTTCAATTATGCTGGGAAAAAAGGCTGGCAGGGCTCAAATTGGATCCTATTGAATTTTGAATGGTGCCTTTGGGAAGAAGGGTACATACAAAAGAAGTGCTTTGAACTCTAAATACTTTATTGATTTGTCAACTTTAAACCAATTCTGCAAAAGCAAAATATAACTCCTGTTTAAAAAATCAACACTGAAATTACTTGTGGAAATAACTTCGCTTTACAGGTTTAGTCACGAACTGGCACTAATTCTTTCTAATCAAATATAGTATAGCAGTACTAACCTACCAATCTTTCACATGTTACTGGAAAACATATATCTTGGGGAGACATGTTTAAGTCCGCTCCTCAGGCTTCCAATGGCAGCATAAAGCAACTAGCTTTTACCGATGTGTACACAGCAGAAGAACGGTGGAATGTTCTGAAAGGTTATTCCAAAATCGTCTCCTGGTTATTATCATCGCCACAGATCCACATCCCGCTTCCAGAAGTGGAGCTTGGCAGAGAGAAATTGCACATTGATTTGCTCCAGCGATAAGCCAGCACAACCAGCTGATTTCAATTACCTAATTTTTCAAATGTCACTTTACTGTAGATGGTAGCATTCTGTTGAAAACGCTTTCATAATTATCCTTGCCTGCTAGAACTTGCACCAGACAAGGGAAGAGAAATTAAGATGGCAATTACAGTGTTATCTTCAAATTAATTATGGAGAGATACCAATAGCAATTCACCAAAAATTTTAAATTACCGATAGTTTCCCACCATTAACAAGTTCACCCTTATCTCACTGAATGTGAATCCTCTTGCTGTTTGTTTTACAGGTAACTCTTGCCATACCCTTGCCAATCTGTTTAAATACTTTTAATCATGAAACATTGAGAGCATGTCTGGAATATAAAGCAACTGCCAAAGAAAGTAGAGTACCAACACCACCTGCACACAATAGATGTAGATTATTAAATACATTATGCGGAGAAGGAAAATGACTTGCCTCAGTTTTTAACATAGTAAAATGGAGAATGAACCTAACAGAGCAACTGTTTGCATGCAATAAATACACAGTCAGAAGTTAGAACCAGGGCCGGCTCCAGGCACCAGCAAAACAAGCTGGTGCCTGGGGTGGCACATTTCTAGGGGCGGCATTCTGGCATCGGCCATGCCGCCCCTAGAAATGTGCCCCGGCTGGCCGCCCGCCCCAGCTCACCTCTGCGGCCGCTGCCGGCTTCTCTTCTCCCCGAGCGACGCGCTGCTTCTCCCCCTCCTTCCCAGGCTTAAGACCCTGGGAGGGAGGGGGAGAAGAGAACTCGAGCGGCCGCGGCGCGTGTCTCCCTCTCCCTCCGAGGCATGCTCTGGCCGGGGAGAGCGGGGCAGCCGGAATGCCGCGCTCACTCCCTGCCGGCTGGGGAGATGCTCTCCGCCAGCTGGGGAGGGCGGGGCCGCGGGCATGCCCCGCTCGCTCCCCGCCAGCACTCCGGCCGGGGAGAGCGGGGCAGCCAGCATGCCGTGCTTGCTCCCCACCGGCCGGGGAGAGCGGGGGCCGCGGGCATGCCGCGCTCGCTCCCCGGCCGGCGGGGAGTGTCTCCCCAGCCAGCGCGGAGCGAGTGCGGCATGCTCGCGGCCCCCACTCTCTGTGGCCGGTGTTGAACTTTTTTTCGGCGGGCGTTGGAGTTTTTTTTTTGTTTGGGGGGGCGGCGTTTAGGTTGTTTTTTTTTTTGCTTGGGGCAGCAAAAATGTTAGCGCCGCCCCTGGTTAGAACTCAAGCATAACCCTCTTCCCACCTACACACAAATTGCACAAACCCATGGCTCAGACCCAGGATCCCAGGACTCCATGGGGAAGGAGGGTCCGAGACTGTATCAAGCTGGGATCGAGGGTTGACACCCTATTGCTTTGCAGTGTAGATGCAGCCCCATTGGACTTGTCCTCTAAGAGTACGCCAAACGTTTCCCACAGTTCCATGAGCTGACTTTCTTTGCCCTCTGGACAGACACGTTTTCCCACACTGCACCATGACCAAAGGGCTAGAATAGCCACATTTTGTGAGGACTCTAGGAAGTCTGGGATATGGGTGGTTGGACTCAGGCCTGCATAATGCAGAGTAGACACTGGAGCCCCAGTGTAGAGAGTGGTCCCCCAAGTTGGGACCCAGAGTTCAACAATTCCTAAACTGGGGTTAAAAATTAATGTAGATGCTTAACCTCTAAGTTAACAAACTCAGGGTCTGCAGCAGTGCAAGTTCTACTAACCCTGGGCTTGCACTGCTGTATAGACATACTCTGGGCTTGCTGTGGCTTCTGTCATTGCTGCTGTTATTGGAGTGCAGTCTTGGCTTGAAGATCCTTCATAAAATTTCAGCAAAACCTATACTACTGCTGCTGTTCCAGCACAATTTCAGGATAGCTTTCATTTTCTCTTTTTTATACCTCCATAGAAGCAGGGATTAATAACCTATCTCAGCACCACTGCTGAGCTGGTGCCTTTCCAAATCTGCTCTCAAACAGTTCACTCACTATAAAGAGTCCAAACTCACCCCCTTCGTTGAGCTCAGTTACAGTAACACAGAAATGTACAATGATCTAATGTAAATGTCAGCTCCAACCTTCTCCCCAAGGCTTGGCTGCTCCTAGTTTCCTTCCTCTGGGTTGCTCAGCCTGTGCCCTAGATCAGGGATTCTCAACCTTTTTCTTTCTAAGGCCCCCGCAACAGGCTATAAAAATTCCACGGCCCGTCTGTGCCACAACAACTGTTTTTCTGCATATAAAAGCCAGGGCCAGCATTAAGGGATAGCAAGCAGGGCAATCGCCCAGGGCTTCATGCCACAGGAGGCCCTGTGAAGCGAAGTTGCTCAGGCTTTGGCTTCAGCCCCAGGTGGCAGGGCTTGGAGCCCTTAGCTTCAGCCCCAGGCGGTGAGGCTTCAGCTTTCTACCCTGGGACGCTGTTTGGCGGACCCCTGAAACCTGCTTGTGGCCCACCCGTGGGCCCCGGACCCCTGGTTGAGAACCCTGCCCTAGATCCCCTCTCTAGAAAACCAAACCCACCTCCATTTGTACAGTATTGTATTATGTCCAGTTTGGGTAATGAGTCACCTGTTTCATTGTGTCAGCACTATCCATTTAACATTCCTCTAGCAAGATCAACGCCTGCTAGTAGGGTGGAGTTTCCACCTATTAAATAATCATTCCTCTGAATATTCTAATATTAGACACTGTTTAAGAGAGGATAGTGGATTAGGACCATTGCTGGTCTGATCTGGTAAAGAAACTGTATGCATTTCTTACGTATGTAAGGTTGTCCAGATACTACAAAGCTGGATGATATCAAAATGTGTAAAGATAATTTCTGGGGAATTTTCACAGAGACTTTAGCCTTGGCATGATTTTGCAGGTGCAAATTAACGTGAACAAATGAAATTTATACACGCAAATACTATTTGCACACAATTTGCAAGTACAAACACTGGGCCAACACAGAGGGTAGCAAAATATGCCATACTAGCTTGAAGCCCATACTACTGTAAACCCCCCCCCCCAAAAAAAAAACCACAAACAGTGTAAAAAAGAGGAAAATGTCTGAGACCTTTAAAACTTGGATGGTAACAAACTGTGGATTCCAGTGATAATTGAACCTGGTGATATTCTGAACAAAAAACAAAAAAAAACCACCCTCATCGCTTCACTCTGTCTAAGATATTCTAGGCTTCAGAGTGACAATCTTGGAATCTTATTATGTAGATTATGGGCCAAGCCCCTGATTGTAGGATAGCCATAGCATCTCTTGGGTCCTGGAAAGTGTTAAGCAATCCAAAATGAAGTTAGGATTCCAGAGCTCCGGTGGTAGAGCCAAGCAGCAACTTTGGAGTTTACCTGCTTTCAGGGAACCAGGGAATTTCCAAGAGGAAATCTACCCACAAGTAATGCTGGTTAAACCCTTTGGGAGGGGACAGGATTGGGTGCAGCCAACCTAAGTGGAGAAATATTCATGACAGTATGGCTCCTGAGAGACCCATTTTTGGGACTTCAAATTAGATTTGGGATTTGAGCCACTTTGTGCTATCACAATCATCTTCAGGGCTAGATTTCTGCCACTAGCAGCCTTCTCTCCTGGTTTACTGCAGCAGAAGCTGATGCTTCCCACAGATGAATATGGCTCAAGGTATTTATTGCATTGTTGGGCACACCATTAAGCATTCTCTTACTGAGATATACTTTTAAAGAGGTCTATTGTACCCCTTGATCCACTGATCTTAATACTTTTATGTGTGCATATCAAGGGCAGCACAGGGTTTTTTCCTTTTAAAAACAAAGCTGTAGCACAGGCAAACAGTTTCAGATTTCCAGTGCCAATGCTGACATCACTGGTTCAGAAAGATTCATCCACCTTGCTTGATTTTGCAATCACATTTTTAAACGTCTTCTCTAGCAATCACTGGGACTGTATGCTGAAGTGAAAATACAAAACAGAAAAGCTTTCCCCAGAGATTAATTCCTCTGCTAGTTCTTGCCTGTTGCTAAGCCAAATCTCTATCTATAGAGGAAAGACCTTTGTGATTTTCCCTGCATTATTATGATGTTGAAACAATAGACTTTTTGTTCTGGGGCAGGAGTACAGGAGCCGAACCTCAGCACACAATGGTGTGATCATCACACAGGCCTGCATCCCAACCTTTCAGAAATGCTTCAGCCACAAAGCCAAGTGACTGACTTCTGAAAAGATAAAGGACAGTCCCAGGGAAACAATGAACAAGATTGTCACTTTGTACAATGCAGAAGGCCACTTCTGTATTCCCACAAACGCGTGCCAATTTTTCCTTTCCCCGTTCATGCTCTCCTCTCCATTAAATAGGTGATATTAGTTTTGATCTCCGCATGTTTAAGCGATTTATTATTCTGAATATAAATACTCTTGGGAGGGATGAAAATACAGGCCTTGTAGAGCTCTGACAGGCTCCAGAAGAAACATCTGCTGTTTTGTTTTTTTATAAATATTATAATAATCGTGCTAGCTTCATGCCTCTGCATGTGTAACAATAAAGGGAGCCTGATTACAGGATATGAGCCACACTTAAGAAATGCCAAGAACCAGATGATGCTCGGTACCTCAGAAATAATGCTCAAAGTCTCACCGGTTCAAACCCTTAGTCACGATTTCTCCCGGTCACTGTGGATGATGCTTAAATACGAGTGGTGGGGAAGGATCAGAATCCAACAGAACTGTCAAATCATGGAGAAAGCATCATTCTAGGAAGGAAACTCATTTCTAGGATTCAGTGGTTGACCTGTTATAATATATTTAGAGCTTTAATGGTGTAGATTGGAAGAATCCTGGAATAGTGACTAGTTCAGATCCTCAACTGGTGTAAATTGATATAGCTCCACTGAATCTAATGGAGCCACACTAATTTACACTAGGTGAGGATGTAGCCCAATGTCTTTATCTTTGTTCCATATAGCACTGAAGACACTGCTGGTATTCCTTTGTTCGAAGTTAATTGCTTCACCCACGTTTTACTAGCATAAAATCTGCAAATTTACATCAGTGTAGTGCATCTACTCTGGGTGTTTCCTATGTGCAAAAGTCCTTAATGTAGATAAGCCCTGAAGACCTGAATCTCCAATGACCTGCACCTCGTATTGTCATTAACATTTGTTTAAATCAGAACATTAGCATTTTTACACCCACTTTGCACAAGTGTAAGCCAGTGGTGAATGAGGCCCCATCCATATTAGATATATTTGCACTGGTATAACTACATTGATGTACTCAGGTAAGTTACCAAATTTAGCTGCACTGGTGCATAGTCCGCTTTGCACTGGTGCTACACTCGTACATTTGAGGATTGCATATGTATAACTCAGCTACACCAATATAGTTATAGAGGTGCAAGTTTTAACAGGTAAGCCTTTACTCACCCTGGATTTGTTAGTCCTTGTTTTAGTAAAGTTTCCACGTTGCCCTGTGCACAGAGACAAATTATGCCTAGCATGAAATGATCAAGTTTTAAGCCATCTCATACATTCAGTGCAGCAAAGCAAGATTAAATAGAAATCTCACAGTATTCAATATTGGCTACTTCCTGAGACTATGTGTTTGTATATTTCTGTAAAATAGAATTCACTAAGTCAAAAACACTGGAATAACCCTACTATTAACTAGTGATATTGGGCCATTATTGTAGAAACTACTGCAAAACTTCATGTAATGTCATTATCCTTGGTATAAAGAGAAACTTGGAGAGCAGACAGGATCCTTATAAATACCTTCCACAAATGGCACCCTTGGTACCCAAGTAGTTAGTAAAAGGTAGGAATAGTTCTGGAATAAACTGTTGGATTAACGTTTCTTTAACAAACATAAGCCTGAATGAATTACTACTAGTCTGGCAAATTAAGCTTTGTATTTCTTTTAACTTATATGGGACACACAAAAATACACCTAAATACAGTGTATAAATACAATAATAGGTGCTTTGGGAGGTTAATAGAACAGATCCAGTGTTTTGTGTGCTGTGCTCTACCTTTGAATCATTTACTGTTAGCTATCCTAGAACCATAAACATGGAAGTTACAGATTAACTATTCTTATCATATCTTCAGGTCCATCCCGCTGCAAATACAGCATTTCCTGCAGTATATTTTCAAGTGCTTTGTCCAGTCTAGTTTTAAGGGACACTATTATTGGGGTTTCCACACTCTACATTGGAAACTCTTTAGTAGAGATCACTGTTATGAAATAATTTCTGGTATCCAGCCAAAGTTTCCATTTGGTTCAGTTTTGTAAGGTCTTACTCTCCATTTTCACTCACACTCATGTAGATCCAAATGAATTAAGTTCATAATTCCTAACAGCAAAGTAGAATCTTGTTAAATTAAGACATCCTAATGGACTGTCTACCATTCAAGTAAGAGTACAAAGGGGAAAAAGGACCAGAGACGACATGCTAAAATAATATTAACATTATTCAAATCATCTCCCTTCCCTTTTAATGTTTATTTTCAATTACTTCAAGGCTGTAGTTGAGATATTCACACACAATTAACATCCGGCTAATCACCATCTCACCCTTTGACATGGGGCAACGTGCTGAATTTTCACTAGTTTTGTTCCAGTAGCAGTCACTGTCATTCACTATTATGCTAAACTGATGCCCTGGGAAATTGAAAGGGGAGAGAAAGAGCTTTATAGGAGAAGAAACTTCTAATAGTCAAGCAAAAAGTATTATTTGCAGACCCTTATATTTTCTGCAAATTAACAGGATGCAGGGGAATGATTATTTTGGGAAGATGGCCTAGTGAGATTGGCAAGGAGCAATCATGGAATGAATCATGAATTTGAGAAAGTTTTTACAGCTATTTAGTCATGGTAAGTCATGGCTCATAAACAGCTGAAGGCAAGCAGATGACTTCACTGCAAAAGAAAAATGAGCCTACTATCACCCACCCCTCCCCTGTGCTGGAGCTAGTACTATCAGTATCTTGCTGGCATGAACACTAACAATATCCAGAGAAATGTAAACAAAAAAGACAAGAATTTACACACACACACACAGCTCCATCAAAACGTAACTCAACTGTGCACTGTAAGCCTGATTATCCACTGCATAGCACCTTGTGTAGTCATGCATGCTTGTGCAAAGAACAAAAAAATCATAATGGTAACATTCTGCTCTCATTCTGCAGTGCCTGGTACTTGATACACTACAGGAAGACAGGTCACAGGTCTTAAAGCTCTGATGTTTTAAGGAATAAATGGTAAATTTTCAGAATGGAGAGGGGTAATGAGTGGTGTTCCCCAAGGGTCAGTCCTAGGACCAATCCTATTCAACTTATTCATAAATGATCTGGAGAAAGGGGTAAACAGTGAGGTGGCAACGTTTGCAGACGATACTAAACTGCTCAAGATAGTTAAGACCAAAGCAGACTGTGAAGAACTACAAAAAGATCTCACAAAACTAAGTGATTGGGCAACAAAATGGCAAATGAAATTTAATGTGGATAAATGTAAAGTAATGCACATTGGAAAAAATAACCCCAACTATATATACACAATATGATGGGGGCTAATTTAGCTACAACTAATCAGGAAAGAGATCTTGGAGCCATCGTGGATAGTTCTCTAAAGACGTCTACGCAGTGTGCAGCGGCAGTCAAAAAAGCAAACAGGATGCTAAGAATCATTAAAAAAAGGATAGAGAATAAGAGAGAATATCTTATTGCCCTTATATAAATCCATGGTGTGCCCACATCTTGAATACTGCATACAGATGTGGTCTCCTCATCTCAAAAAAGATATACTGGCATTAGAAAAGGTTCAGAGAAGGGCAACTAAAATGATTAGGGGTTTGGAACGGGTCCCATATGAGGAGAGATTAAAGAGGCTAGGACTTTTCAGCTTGGAAAAGAGGAGACTAAGTGGGGATATGATAGCGGTATATAAAATCATGAGTGGTGTGGAGAAAGTGAATAAGGAAAAGTTATTTACTTGTTCCATAATATAAGAACTAGGTGCCACCAAATGAAATTAATGGGCAGCAGGTTTAAAACAAATAAAAGGAAGTTCTTCTTCACACAGCGCACAGTCAACTTGTGGAACTCCTTCCCTGAGGAGGTTGTGAAGGCTAGGACTATAACAGGGTTTAAAAGAGAACTAGATAAATTCATGGAGGTTAAGTCCATTAATGGCTATTAGCCAGGATGGGTAAGGCATGGTGTCCCTAGCCTCTGTTTGTCAGAGGGTGGAGGTGGATAGCAGGAGAGAGATCATTTGATCATTACCTGTTAGGTTCACTCCCTCTGGGGCACCTGGCATTGAATATAAGAAACTATAGGGAAAACTGAGAAATGTACAGACTAGCTAAAGGATGGCTGTACTAACCGGCATGGGGATGCCAGAGACCTGAGTTTTCAACTCTGTGTCTTCTCCCTACCTGACTGTCTTCATCTGAGTTATGTATAATAGGCTTCTGGTGACATATATTGCTAAAGGGTATGTTACAAAATATTCCTAGCCCTTCTGCTGCTAGTCTGCAGTAAGCAGTGTGTAGTTGTACTCAACAAAAAATATAAAAAGCAATTCAGACAACTCCTGACTGCTCAAGACAAGACTGATTTCTATTAGTCCTTGTGGAAGATGGTACAATGAATATCAAATTGTAAAACTTTTTCATGGACACATGAACAACCAGATGACAGGTTAGTGGCACCTCACTATTCTACAGTCAATCTTTTAGAACACCGGCTATAGTGCTTACCACTGCAACCTAATAGACAAAGCAACTGAAGAGAGTTGGCAGGTCAAAACAAAAATGTGTTTTTATGGGCTAGCATATACCCACATAAAACAGTGGTGCAACTCAAGCCCAGTCAATATTGGACCATAGGGACTTCTGTTTATCTATCGTGAAGCCAGCACACATTAAACTCTCAAGTTCTTTCCAGTGTTGGAGGTATGCAGTGTGCATTGTACAGACCTTGGAAGGACTTCTGATTTATTCTGCCAGTGAAAACATTACAGATGGATCCATCAAGTCCTCTTGTTTAGTGTCTCCTGCTTTTCTAACTAAACACACTAAGTAACAAGTATCACTCATTAAATGGTGAACTCAAATTCTCTTCCATCACCCGTGAACCATGTTTCCAGGATAGAGCGAGCAAGTGTCGAGACAGACAGTTTTATGTTACCCTCAGAATTCACAGTATAGCTATTCTAGACTGTTTTAGACCTACTGCATTGCAACTTGCTACCCTCTTGAATGCTAACCTCAATCCAAAAATCACCCAAGTACTTTTGCCATTACTTATGACGTATTCAACCTTTCCCTTATTGTTTGTCTGTGGGCAAACCATGGACACTTGTTTGACTGTACAATTATCCTAAGGGTAAGTCAGCATGCATATACAATGCTAAAAACTGATACTGAATTTGATACTGTTTAGGGTTTGATTCTACTACCTTCACTCACAGTTGAATTACTCATAGAAGCAGTCCCACTGAAGTTCGATAACTATTCATGTAGGATAGGATTTTCAAAAGTAGCCTGCATTTGTTTGTCTCAGTAAAGTTAATGAGAGTTTTACTGTTTACTTCAGTATGAGCAGAGTTAGGTCAACATTGAATGCTTTTGAAAATCCCACAAATAAGTGTTACAGAATCAAGCCCTAAAGGGTATACAGGACACAAGGGAATATATTTTTATTAAACTTTGGGCTCACAACACTTAGCTCCTGTCCCTACTCTCTCATCTATCTTCAATGCCATACCTGATGTTATGAAATAGTTTTACAGATACAGTTAAAAGTTAATTAATGTAACATTACAGAAAGTGGCTTTTTTTTGTTTAAATATATTGCTGTTTTTAAAAAAAAAACATGAATTTTTTAATGATTCTATGATTGACACCCACTACAAAGTTACATGGAGAAGCAATTCATAAACGTAGTAAAATTATACACAATTGAAATATATTTGTGGCTACCAAAATTTCATGTGGGAAGTTTGTTCAACATCACTGCCATTATATAATCTGAGTAATTTAATGCAGTTGAAATACAGCAACAATTATTCCTGTAATAAACGCAGTGGAGCACCAGTTAATCAGAGCGCCAAGAATGGAAAATGGGAGTCTGGAAGACTAATATTGGCACAGTATGTTGGTAGAAATGGGAAAAGAGGAAGCGGGCAGTTCAAGCAATGTAACCTATAGACAGTACAGATGCAAAGAATTAAAGATCTACAATCACAAAGAAACAAACTCACTGATCAAGCATATACAATAAATCAAGAACACCTGCATTTTTAAAAAGTGTCTCGTTGACTTTTATGAATAAAAAATACTTGATAGCTTATTAGGCTTAAACTGTTTCCATGGCAATTGATGCTGTGTTTTGCGAACTCTAGCATCCTGTGGCAGCAGAAATAATTGCTTAGTTCCTGTTTCTCCACAGGTGCAGAGTCAATGCCTACATTTTATTTTTCTTGTCAGTTTACTTTGCAAGTACTTATGAAGAATGACAGCAAAAAGGCCAGATACCGAATTGCTTACCATTGTACAATTACCTCATCAGTACCAGGATAACTTTTGAGTGTTTTCTCCTCTCAGTGATGCCACTCTTTTCAACTAGCAATTCAACAATTTATTTTCTTTTCCCGTTACCTTCTGAAATGAAGATGAGTACCTAACATTCCTAAGTAATGGTAACAGCCAATACTTTCCTCAAACAGAACTGCTTAGTACAATTCAGAGTAGCTCTAAACATGATAAAAATATTATCTGCCTTATTTTCTCTACATAATTTTCCTCTATAGTTGTTTAATGATAAATAAATAAGATTATAATTCCCAATGGATGAATCTGAAATATTGCTTTATCAGCAAAATATGAAATCATTATTAATACCTCTTATAGCACTTTTCATCCATAGATCTCAAAGCACGTCATGAAAGATCAGTATCATCCCCATTTTACTGATGGGGAAGTGACTAACCCAAGGTCATTCAGCAGGCCGGTGGCAGAGCCAGGAAGAGAACCCAGGTCTCCTGAATTGTAGTCCAGGGCTCTACAGGCTAGGCATTATGGTAGCTACTTAGTTTAAGTAAAGCAACTTCAGCCATAGCTGCATGGAGGAAAGGGGAGACATTTATTTTTGAAACACTAGTGTTGGAGGTGGCTGTGAAAAGTAATACTACAACTCTCAATTGTCTTCCTGCATTCTCTAAAAGTCAATACAGCACTATATTCCTGAATCTCTGTCAACACATGCAGTGTTAGCACCTACATTATAATTCTGTTATCTGTTGAAGGGAAACTAAAGCAGAATGCCTCTTTAATAAAAAATCATCTAATATAATGCAACTGTTGACAGCGATCTATTTGATGTTTACATCCAATAAACCACTCACATTAGTCACTTTGCTCAAGCATTGAATCAACAAAATCAACAAGAATTGAGGAAAATAAAGAGGACTAGAAAACATGATCTATGAGGAAAGATTGAAATCCCTCTCCACCTCCCCCCGCCCCCTGGGTTTGTTTAGTCTGGAAAAGAGAAGGCTGGGGGGAGGGGAGGGAAGGGGGAGATGGACATAACAACAGTCTTTCAGCACATAAAAGGTTGTTATAAACAGGAGTGTGATTAACCATTGAGGACAGGACAAGAAGTAATGGACTCAAATTACACCGAGAGATTTAAGTTAATGTCACCGCAGGCAGCGCCTCCTGCTGGCCATCCTGGGGATTAGCTCCAGTCAGGCATTGCACCCTCCTCTGGCAGTGTCTCTCCTGTCATCCTCTTGCCCTGCAGACCCCTCACACTCCAGAAACCACAGTCTCCTCTCCATGACGGGGCCCTCCAGTCAGGTCACCATACGTGTTCCCCCATTCCAGAGTAACAAAGTCCCTCTTGAAAAATGGGTTCTGGCAGTCTGCCTGCTCACTGCCTCACCGGTGCCCCTTCAGTAGTCCACCCTTTACTCTGGGTCCTGGCTCAGGTGCCCTCTCATCGGCAGCCAAGGTTTAACCTTCTTCATGCCTCGTTGCTTTTCCCGTAAGCCTCGCCTATCTCTCTGGCTCTCCCTCTCCTCTGGGCTTGCCAAGCCCAACTGCATCCTCTCAAGGTTAACCATGGACTACCCTCTTTACACACCTCCCTTCGGGGAGTGACTGCAGACTAGCTACCCTCCAGCCCCCTTCTGCTCTCAGCTCCTGGGCTTCATACAGTTCTTTCCTCTTCCTGCGCAGCTGAGCCTCTTTTAATCAACCCCAGGTGTCCTGAGGAGTTAGCTAGCCTACCTGGCCAACTTAACCCTTTCAAGCCTTGTGTGGGGTGGACACCCCATCACAGTTAGACATTAGGAGAAACTCCTTTACTCTGAGGGTAGTTAAGCACTGGAACAAAATACCTAGGGAGGTTGTGGAATCTCCATTATTGGAGACTTTTCAGAACAGGTTAGACAAACACCTAAGCTCTCAGGGATGGTCTAGATCAGGCCTGCACAACTCGTAAAGCGGCGAGGGCCATATTACTCCAAAGAAAACAGCTGAGGGCCGAAACCCCCCAGCCCCATGGAACACCCCCCCCCCCCAGCGCCGCCCGCCCCACGGAAACAACCCCTCCTTCCCCAGCGCTGGGGTGTGGAAGCCTGTAGAGAGGAAAGAAACAGCGCGCATAAGGTGACCAGATCACAGCAGTAAAATAGGACCCGTCCCCTCCCCTCTCGGCCCCACCATCACACCCTCTTCACCCCCCCAGGGGTCACTATATTATTGCACACAACAGTCAATCAATGCAGTTGTAGATAAATCTCTGCATTATGCATTTTTGTATAACTTTTATATGACTTTGTATTGAACCTTGGTAATATGTTATAGCGGGCCCCTAAGGTAGTATAATTAAGGTAAAAGAAAAATGTCTTTTTGCTAGAAGTAGACTAAGATCTTCCCCCCACTTTGTATTCAATTGCCCGGTTGAATGAATGAGGTGTGAATGAGGAAGGCGTGGAAGGCAGGCACCTCCAGACAGCTGCAACCCTTGGAGAGGGGATGGGAACCAGACCAAGGACAATCAAACTTGTCAAGTGGGCTGACTAGAGAAGAGCAGACATACTGACGGCCTCGGGGGTTAGAAGCAAGCACCTTCCTTTGGGAACACCCTCTTTGCAGCATTGGGACAACCCCCAGCCCAGAGACAAGCAGCAAAAAAGACCAACGGACACAGTCCCAGATTTTGGGCCGCACAGTGAGCCCACCTACTCACCCCCCGCGGGCCGCACAGTGAGCCCACCTACTCACCCCCCGCGGGCCGCACAGTGAGCCCACGCGGGCCACATGTGGCCCCCGGGCCACATGTTGTGCAGGCCTGGTCTAGATAATACTTAGTCCTTAGATAAGATAATACTTACGCCTTAGTGCAGGGGTCTGCATTAGACGACCTATCGACGTCTCTTCCAGTACTACATTTCTATGTTTCTATAATTGGATCAGCTGGATAAGGGGCCTACATACACACACATATAACATATGGTATTCCCAGATGACACTGCATCACTCTGCTTGAAGAACAGATTATTGGATAAATTGAGTGAATCTGCTCCATGTTTCTTGTAGCTCCTATTAAATGGACTGGAAGATTTTTGGGTCCCCATTCCACTGTGAATTTCTCAAGCGTTATCAGTCTAGGGGGGAAATGTATGCGGATCGCCAGGATTGATCTCTACTTTTTCGACAGAAAAAAGTTAACTACAGCTTTATAGTATAGAATGCCCCTCGAAATACTATATACATTAAACCCAAATCAATAGCATTCCAAAGTATTTGCTTTCTTGAGTCTGATGAATTGAGTAAGTCAGAGAGTGTGTATATCCAGGTTAGATGCAAAACATGCTGCTATTGCTGGTACGGGTATATTTTCTGACAGGAGTTTTCTATGGGACATCCATTCAAATTAACAGAATTTCAAGGTATTCTACATTGCTTTTACATAGTGCAGTGGTTGTCTACTGACGGTGCACAGAACACTTCCAGGTGACCCACAATGCTGCTTCTGTGCCAGTTGCGAAACATCTGTCAGTCTTCAAATGGCAACAGGTCCTGCTTGTTGTACAACTGGGTGGGTGTTTGCCCACAAGAGACTCTCTCAGAACATGGTCCACAATACAAAAAGCATTGAGAAGGCCAGACACAAGTGCCTTTCATTGAAGGATTTCAATGTTTCATACAAATATTAGCTAAGTGTCATGACCCTGTAAGAGGTAGGTACCAGGTAAGTTCTATTATACCCATC
The DNA here is from genome assembly GCA_033296515.1 of Macrochelys suwanniensis. NCBI lineage: Eukaryota > Metazoa > Chordata > Testudines > Chelydridae > Macrochelys > Macrochelys suwanniensis. The sequence continues at coordinate 130,254,619 of CM065776.1, read as the reverse complement.
TGATGGGTGGGGAAACATTCTCCTTTCACTAACTGCTAGACTATTCTGCTTCTCCACCAGCCACACAGGACAAATTATACTTTCCCATTTTATTTTACACGTTGTTCAGGTGTGTTCTGGTTAGCTAATTCAACTTCAGAGTTAAGGAAACAATTAAGACAATTAGGATATGCACTCCTCTATATTATTATGCCTCACCTCTTTTATTATACCCTCCTCTTCTCTTACTAGTAAGCAAGCATAAGTGCTTCCTGAGTAATGGTAAACACAACTTTTTCAGAATAGATTGCTAAACCACCACATCATTTTGAAAACGTAGAAGTAGGACATGAGGGTGGAGTGTATGTAGGGAGCTCATTGCACCCAGGCAGGGTTTAGCTATAATTTAGCCACCACACTAAGTGTTCTTGTAATGCGAAGGAGAAGGGCAGCTGCCACTGAATAGGTATTTATTAGGGTGGGGAGGAGATATGGTCATGGCCTCACCTTCCGGGTGCTAGCTAGTGCGAAGAGGCCATACAAGCTACACTTATTGTACACACACAGTCACTGCGTCAGTAAAAGACACTGTTACCAGTGCTTTTACAGTCATTATGAGTGTTCCTGCACTATGCAAAACGAATGGAGCTGGCTACTTGGGTAGAGAGAGCCTGCTGACCATTCCCACATTTTAGGATCCTTAAGCCATAGTAAGGCCCACTTTATATTTGTTAAGGAAAAGACAAAAAACTCTGTGAAACAGCTGAAGTTCTTAGGGCTGGTCTACACTATCGGGGGCTGGGGGGGCGGAGTCGAAGTAACGTACGCAACTTCAGCTACGTGAATAACGTAGCTGAAGTCAACGTACCTCGCTCGACTTACCTCGCGGTGTGGACCCTGTAAAGTCGAAGTCTGGCACTCCCCCATCGACTCCGCTTCCTCCTCACGTCGGGCTGGATTACCGGAGTCGACGGGGAGCGCTTCTGGGATTGATTTATCGCGTCTAGATGAGACGTGATAAATCGATCCCCAGAAGATCGATCGCTACCCACCGAATCGGGCGGGTAGTGTAGACTAGCCCTTAGACACAACATACAATACTCAAAATAAAAAAAGCAAGGACATGAACGTTTCAGCCACCTAGCAGTACATACTCTCTGCTCCTCCATCCACAAAGAGACACCCTACCACTACCAGATGGGGGCCTTAGTTTCCCCATCTGTAAAATGGGGATAATGATACTGACCTCCTTTGTAAAGTGCCTGGAGATCTGCTAATGAAAAGCACTATGTAAGAGGTAGGCCAGTGATACTCAGACTGAGGCTTGAGAGCAGCAAGTGGCTCTTTAATATTTCTCCTGTGGCTCTTTGCAGCACATGATATTAAAACACTGTGTGATTTAATTATTAACCAACCTAAGTTATTAATCATTTAGGATGCTTTTGCTATGTTATTAACCAATAAAAACTAAATATTTCCTGGTATGCAGTTTAAATATGAATATATAGTACTGTAATAAATGAAATAATGAATTCACACTGCTGTCGCTCTTTTGGGTAATGTTGATTGCTAATTTGGCTGCTCAATCACTGAGGTCTGAGTATCTCTGAATTAGGTATTATTATCATCATCATCACAAGTAGTAGACACCACATATCACACGCCCAGGCAGACACACCAGACTTCCAGTACCCCTTTTGGCAAAGTATCCTCTCCAAATACACCAAACTCTTCCACTAATAATATTGGGAGGTGGCAGTGGGGTGAAGGGGGTGCCAGAAGGGAAGGCTGAAGATTAATCTGGAGGGTATTTAGTAAAAGGGAGAGCATAAAGGGTTGCATCTATGCGTGCGAGGGGGGTAAGTTAAGCTTGCAGTGTGTGGGAGATGTGGTAATGGAAAGGAGTGTGTCTCTACAGTACATATTCTCTACTCTTCCACATAGAGTTTGGTATATTTGGTATATTTGTAGAGGATATTTTGGCTAAGGAGTTGCAGGAAACCTGGCAGAGCTGAGGCTGTGGTGTGTGATATATTGTGTCTACTAGTTTTGGGGATACATGTTAGGTATGTTAACATTTAAGCGTTGATCATAGAATCATAGAAGATTAGAGTTGGAAGAAACCTCAGGAGGTCATCTAATACAGGGGTTCCCAAACTTGGTTCGCGGCTTGTTCAGGGTAAGCCCCTGGCGGGCCGTGAGACACTTTGTTTACCTGAGCATCCACAGGTGCGGCTGCTTGCTGCTCCCAGTGGCTGCGGTTCGCGGTTCACAGCCAGTGAGAACTGCGTGAAGTGGCGCGGGACGGGCCACCACGTCCCGCAGCTGCTATTGGCCGGGAACGGCGAACTGCTGCCACTGGGAGCTGTGAGCAGCCATACCTGCGGACGCTCAGGTAAACAAAGTGTCTCGTAGTCTGACAGGGGCTTACCCTGAACAAGCCGCGAACCAAGTTTGGGAACCCCTGATCTAGCCCAACCCCCTGCTCAAAGCAGGATCAACCCCAACTAAATCATCCCTGCCAGGGCTTTGTCAAGCCAGGCCTTAAAAACCTCTAAGGATGGAGATGCCACCACCTCCTTAGGTAACCCATTCCAGTGCTTCACCACCCTCCTAGTGAAATAGTTTTTCCTAATATCCAACCTAGACCTCCCCCACTGCAACTTGAGACCATTACTCTTTGTTCTGTCATCTGCCACCACTGAGAACAGCCCAGATCCATCCTCTTTGGAACCTCCCTTCAGGTAGTTGAAGGCTGCTATCAAATCCCCCCTCACTCTTCTTTTCTGCAGACTAATTTGATGTTCAGATATACAGTCAAATCCATGTAACTGCCAGTTCTTTCTTCATCCCAGCATCCCTTCCACCAGTCTCTAGTTTAGGTGGATGGCAGTCCTGAATTCAGGCCAAGTGGGTTCTGTCTGGGGCTCTGCCACTGAACAGTGGAATAATCTTGGGCAAATCACTTGACCTCTCTGTGCATCTCTGTCCCTCATCTCTATATTGGAGACAATGACACACACCTTTGTAAAGGGTTTTGAAACCCATGGATAAAAAGTGCTAGATAGACCTTATTCCATTCCCAAGTCAAGGAAATACAGTAACTCCCCACTTAACGTCCTCTCGCTTAACGTTGTTTCAATCTTACGTCCCTGCTCCATTACAGAACATGCTCTGTTTAAAGTTGTGCAATGCTCCGCTATAATGTTGTGTGGCTGCCTGCTTTGTCCACAGCTGGCAGCTCCCCTATGCCCCCCCACCCTCTCAGCGCCTCCCGCCCGCCGGTGGACCCCGCGGATCAGCGCCTTCCCCCTCCTCCCCCCGCCTCCTGCCTGCGGCAATCAGCTGGCTTGTGGCGTTCAGGAGGGAGGGGGGAGGAGCGAGGACTCGGCGCACAGGCCCCCCCTCCCTCCCCTGCCTCTGAACACCGCAAACCAACTGATTTCCACGGACAGGAGGCAGGGGAGGGAGGGGGGAGGAGCGAGGATGCGGCGTGCGGAGTAAAGGGGGAGGAGGTGGGGGGGGAGAAGAGGCGAGTTAAGGGTGGGGGCTTGGGCAAAGGGGTGGAGTGCGTGGGTGAGGGTTGAGCCCCCCCCCCGCCCCTGGTGCTGCCACAGTAGGGGAAGCTGCAGCTGCGCAACGTGCTTCTCCCAGCCTACAGCACCTTCAGCCTCCTTGCCTGCCCCATTGTCTGCAGTGCCAGTGGGTATGTTTGTAAACACAGTCAGCACGTGCACACTACCCCTCCCCACTCCCAGCGATTCACTGTTGCTTTATGGCCCAGCGGCCATGCTCGGGAATGGGGCTCTACACCAAGCGCTTGCGAGGCCACCGGCTGCCTGCAAAGCAGCTGTGGGTGGTGCACAGCAGAGGCCCCGTCTTGCCACAGAATAAACAATGTTGTATCGGCTCCCCACCTTCGCTGGAGGGAGGTAAGAACACAGGGGGTGGCAGTCCACCCAAAGCAAGTTACAGGAATAGCGTTCCAGCGCCTGCTTCGCTGCAGCAAGGGGGAGAAGCCATGTAGAGATGCACAGAACCTGGCCCTGCTCCCATGAAAGTCTGTGAAATCCACAGGAGCTTTGCCATTCACTTTAATGCCAGCTGCATCTCTCTGCCCCTGCATGCACACAGCAGAGAGGGGCACAGCCCTGCTGCAAATGTTACGTTCCTCCTCTTACTACATTGGCTGCAATGCTGCCTGGGTGCTGAGTGCATGGTTACTAGGGGAGATACAGCAGGACCATTTTTCCAGGGCACCCTGGAAGAGAGGCCTTTGGTCCTCCAGCAGGGATCCTGGGAAAGTAAGAACCTGCAAGAAAGTAAGAACCTTCATAACTAGTCCTAGCCTAAACCCACAGGGCTTCCAGTAGGGGAGCAGATTACCATGGAGAATGACATGGGTTTTCCAAATTCTTTCCCTTGCAATAGTTGATTGATGCTGTATGACACCGGCTACTCCAGGCTGAAGGGAGTGAAGAGTAGTACATGCATGTGCATCCGGAGGAGCATCACCCAGCATCATGTGTCAAAAATGTCCAGCAAATGTTAGTGGAGTGCCTAGCAGTAGCAGTACCACTAGTAGCAAGAAAACCAGGAAAACCATTCGTTTGGGTACTAAACTAGACATTTTAAAGCATTTTGATGCAGGTGAGCGTGCAGTAGACGTTGGCATCGCTCTAGGTCTTACTCTGACCACTGTGAGAACAATTCGGAATAATGCCGACAAGATCAGGGCTGGTGCTCAGTGTGTAACACCGCTTAGTGCTACTACAATAAATCGGTCAAGAAGTAGTTTGCTGGAAAACATGGAGTGTCTTTTCTCACTGTGGATAGAGGACCAAAACCAGCGGAACATACCTTTAAGTTTAATAGCAATACAAGCTAAGGCATAAAGTTTGTATGATGATTTGAAGAGAGACGAAGGTGAAGGATCACAGACAGAGACTTTCACAGCAAGTCAGGGATGGTTTGATCGGTTCAAGAGATGCTTCCACCTGCATAACATCAAGATGTCCAGTGAGGTGGCTAGTGCTGATACTGCAGCAGCTAAAAAATTCCCCGACTATCTCAAGAAAATAATTGAGGAAGGTGGCTATTCCCCTAAGCAAGTCTTCAATGTCAATGAAACACGCCAGTACTGGAAGAGGATGCCTGAGCGGACTTGCATTTCCCGAGAGGAGAAGACAGCGCCCAGATTTAAAGCAGCTAAAGACTGTCTAACCTTGCTTCTAGGTGGTAATGCTGCCAGAGACATGAAGATGAAACCACCGACAGTGTAGCAATCTGAAACATCACGTGCTCTCAAGGGATTTTTAAAGGAACACCTTCCAGTCATTTAGAGATCCAATAAGAAGGCATGGATAACTGGAACTATTTTTTCAGAATGGCTGACTCTCTATGCTGTCCCTGCATGGAAGGAATACTGTGCCAAGGAAAATCTTGATTTCAAGATTTTATTGCTTATTGATAATGCACTGGCTCATCCAATCAACCTGGACAACCTGTGCGAAAACGTCAACGTTGTCTTTCTACCCCCTAACACCACATCATCCAACCCATGGACCAAGGAGCCATCACCGCATTTAAGACATATTACTTACGCCGTACTTTTGACCAGCTCATCAGAGGCACCGATGGGGAAGGCAAACCTACGATTCGGCAATTTTGGCGTGGCTATAACATCTTGAAGTGCATCAATAACATTGGTGAGTCCTGGGATGAAGTTACTCAGGCATGCATGAATGGTGTGTGGGGGAAGTTGTGGCCTGAATGTGTCAATGACTTAAAAGGATTTAAAGATGTTGTCCCTGCTATGAAGAAAGATATCCTTGGCTTGGCCAAGAAAGCAGGTTTTGATGAGGTGGAAGAAGCCGACGTTACACAACTTCTGCAATCACACAGAGAAGAGCTAACCAATGAAGATCTGATGCAAGTAGAGCTGACCAGAGCAATGGAAGAAGAGGGCCAAAAAGTAGAAGAACCAACCCATCGAAATTTGACTGCCAAACGTCTTTCTGAAGCTTTCCAAATGATTGAAGCTGGCTTGCAAATCCTGAGTGATGATGATCCTGACAGGGAACGCAGCTCCAAAGTGATTAGGGGAGTTGGTCGTCTAATGACTTGCTATAAAGAAATTTACCAAGAAAAAAAGGAAAGCAAAACAACAATCTCTAGACGTGTTTTTTCAAGTTCAGAAAGTTCAGCAAGAAGAGCAGCCGGACAATCCACCCTCTTCCACTCTCTGACTCCACCACCTCAACCAAGCTTCATACTCAGCAATGATGACTGTAATATTAAATTGTTTCTTTAATTTTTTAAAAAAACTTATACCTATATTAAATTGCTTGTTTAAAATTGTTTAAAATGTATATAATGCCTTTTGTCTGGAAAAATTTTTTTTCCCTGGAACCTAACCCCCCCTGTTTACATTAATTCTTATGGGGAAATTGGATTCGGTTAACATCGTTTCACTTAAAGTCACATTTTTCAGGAACATAACTACAACGTTAAGTGAGGAGTTACTGTATGGTCTAGATGAAATTACTATAATAAGGTGGGAGCACAACTAGTTGAAAGACCATGCTCTCAGAGCAGTTTTCAATGGTTCATTGTCAAACTGGGTGGATGTATCTATTGGAGTCCCACAGGGGTCAGTCCTGAGTCCAGTACACTGCAATATTTTCATAAATGGCTTGGATGATGGATTGGAGAGTAAGCTTATAAAATCTGCAGATGACACTAGGCTGGGATCAATTGCCATAGCCTTATAAAAACATGAGAGAAGCAAAGCAAAAATAATTCTCACATTCTGAGTACATCCCATATGTTTTGAGCACCAGACATAAGTATCTTTGTAGAATGCATTACAGATGGAGCTCATACCAAATTGGTGCAAGATGTGTGCTCAGATACTAACATGCAGGCTAGCAGTAGGAAGAGCTGGCAAGAGACATCAATAGGCAACGTTTCTTGTATTTTTGAAAGCCTAAAACTTTTTTCCTTCTTCTTTGGGAGTTTTGGCAGATGTCTCCATCTCTTCAGATTATGCTTCTAATTGGGTATGTCCATGGAAACAATGACCTTAAAATACAATCTCTCTCCATTGAAGAGCTATAAAATAGGAGGTGTGTCATGGGAAAAAAACCAAGAGTGGAGGAGTTAAGATATTGGGAAAAATCCTTCCACTAATAATGGGAAACTGAAAAACCTGAGTTTGACACAAAGGGGCAAATCATGACCTGACTGACAGTGAGAAAGGGAGAGGGATAACCCAGTATGTATAGTCTGGTTTGGTGAACTTTGCTGGTTCTCAGCACAGGAGCAGTGAGCATGCCCTGGTTATGCACGCTGTTGACTTTGAAGTATTTGCCAATTGTCTTGACATATCCCTAGGCTTGGAAAAATTAGATTTTTATCAGTAAATGTCAATTCCACCATATGCACATAAACTAACAAACATTTTCCATCAATAATCAAATTTTACAGATGGGCAAAGTAAAAAAAAATGCCGCTTGAGAATTTAGGATATTTAATTTGTATATTTTGACATGTGATTTTTAACAATTTGTGTTTTCATGGTTATAAAGCTTTAAATTTTTGAATCTCTAGGTTTACTGTCATTACGGAATTATTGTCTGAGCCCCCCACCCCCCACCCCCGCAGTCTGAAAATTTAAATAGATCAAAATGCTTAAAAAGAAAGGGATGTTATCCATTGAAATTATATTAAAAAAAAATCAAAATCCAATTCTACCAATCTTACATACCCTTATCTCCCAGATCACATTATCTAGGTCCTAGGAGATATGATATATGGTGGACTGGTCAATGCATTGATGGACCCTCTCTCCATGAGTGCTGTCAACACTCTGTGCGAGTCTATCTCAAAGGAATTGTTTTCTGCACCATCTCCATGCCTCAGAAGAGTGCTAACTTACAAAAACAAGAGTGGGCAAGAGCCAGTAGGTCTGCACTGACTGTTACCTGTTATTTAATAAAATACTCTTGATAGAGATTAACCATGAGTTAATGGACTTGCTGGCCATTACACGACTGGCTTTAGTCACTCATGAGCTAAGTTTTCTTCCTCTACTGTATGTAAAAAAATAAATATTGAACAAAGAGAGTTAAAGGTAGCAGGACCTAACATTGTTTTACTTGGCCAGGTCAAAGAGGCACATTCTGCATGAAGCTGGGACAGGAAAAAAATGGTCTAAATGTGCCAAGAAATCATGCATGGCTCAGCATGTAGCTGACCACTAACCACATAAAGATGAATGATGCAACAACAGCATTTTCCATAACCTCAGAGCTTGAATCTATTGCAATTTGCTATCTACATAAATTTGCTATCTACAAATGAATGGGTGATGCATGACCTAATCAGGGATGAAAGTATTAAATATTTAATACATTTAATTAAATTACAATGTTCTCTCACCACAAGTCGCACAATGGGAGGGTCACACAGAGAAGTTATTTTAGAAGTATAAGCCAAGGTTTTATTAAAAAATAAAAGCCTAAATTAAGTGCCCCTACATATGGACTCAGGAGCTTACATGGCCTGATTTTTAGTGGGAGCTCAGCTGCCAGGTGCGCAGCATTCTTAAAAATCAAGGCATTTATTGTTACCCAACGGGATTTACATTCCCAACTTTAGGCTTTTGTGTTTTTAAATCTTGGCCAGAGAAAGCATGACAGAGGGGCACCTGACTTCTTTGGATCTTCACATCCCTCCTTTCTTTCAGAAAATATAAAGAAATATCTTAATATTTGTCTTGACAGCTTTCTCTTACAACCTTGGAAATGCCTAACATACTCCAAATAATCTAAGATGGAGGTTTGAAGGAAGTATATTTATTTTTGTAACTAAGTTTATTGCCTCCCTTACCAAAATCTTATGGCTTGTTTTCCAGCAGTGCTTTTCTTTGCATGTTTTATATTGGAAACTCGTGGAATCTTGGCCTTGTAAACACTTGTGAACTAATGCTGTCTACCAAGTTCTGCTCTCAGCTACCAGCAAGCAAGTGCACAATCTTCAGTGGGGTCACACAGTGGGGTAACTAAGAGCAGAGTTTGTCCCTATAATCTTTCAACTGCTCAGTACTTTAAAGGGGCATTATTTTGGGTGTGCCTCTTTAATTTGTGAGGGATATGATATGGTAATATGCCTTAGTGCTCATCCTACTTAGCTGGGATAAATCGGAGAATGTTTGAATCACACATCCAGCACTAAAGAGATCCTCTGCTTTATATTCCAGACAAGCCAAGGAGTTTTTGCCTTGCAATGTAAACTTGAAGGTTTTATGCTGTCCTAAGGATGAGAGGGGAGCTAATAAGGGATTTTGGTAGAAAAGTCTGACAAAGGAATTTTTGTATGAGAATCTTGTTATATAGCCATGCTCTGGGCTAGAGGCTCTCAACCTCTCCAGCCTACTGTACCCCTTTCAGGTGTCTGATTTGTCTTGCATACCCCCAAGTTATACCTCACTTAAAAATTACTTGCTTACAAAATCAGACAGAAAAATACCAAAAAAGTGTCACAGCATAGTACTACTGAAACATTGCTTACTTTCTCATTTTTACCATATAATTATAAAATAAATCGATGATATAAATATTGTACTTACATTTCAGTGTATAATACATAGAGCAGTATAAATAAGTCATTGTCTGTATGAAATTTTAGTCTGTATTGACTTCTCTAGTGCTTTTTATGTAGCCTGTTGTAAAAGTAGGCAAATATCTAGATGAGTTGATGTACCCCTGTACCCTCAGGGGTACGCATACCTCCTGGTTGAGAACCACTGCTCTGGGATATCCAGTGGACCAGTCTACAGTTCTAAGTAGCATGTTTTTTAGAAAAAATGTTTAAATGCATAATCTGACCCCATTGTGAACCGGGCATAAGCCCTCAAATGAAAAAGGAGTTAAGAAAATGCTGAAGTGAGGAAACTTAACTAAGGTCAAGAAATAAGAGGTCACAAATATTAAGCACTCGGATTACATTTGCCAGTGATTGCCTCCGAGGTCAATACTAGTTTATTTTCAACTTGTAACTTCATCTCCTTGCCTTCTCAGCCATTCTATTTCAGACGTTTGGGGCCACATTGGAGGATTAATAGAAAATTGACAGATTCAGGGCCAAATTCTCTTAAATTATTGTAGCCCCGCTCTTCACCACAGTTGCATCACTGTACTGGACAGCAGAACTGGGTTACCAATGTGCATACAACAATTAATTTATTTTATGGTGAACAAATTATTTCTCAATTGGATAAATAATTCAAGAGGCATTGGAGCAAGGGGACTTTATCCTGAGTTTCCCACATGCCAGGTGGTTACTTTAACCACTCAGCTACAGAAGCGACAAAGGGTCCTGTGGCACCTTATAGACTAACAGAGGTATTGGAGCATAAGCTTTCGTGGGTGAATACCCACTTTATCGGATGCAAAACTCAGCTACAGAGTCACTCAGGCTTGTGCTCTCCCACTTTCTCTCTCTCTCTGGCCCAAATGACTTGTCAGGTATTTATCCAGAGAGCAACAGCTTCATTAAGAGTGACTGAGGGAGCCCCACATCAGAATATCCCATAGCCCAGTGATTAGAATACTCACTTTGGAGATGGCAGAGTCCAGTTCAAATCTTTTCTCCCCCACAGGTGGAGGTGGGCTTTGAACTGGGGATCTCCCACATCCCAGGTGAGTACCCTAACCACTAGGCTAAAAGTTATGAAGGAGTGCCTCCTTCTCTCCCACTGCTCCCTACGTGTCTCTTGCTAATGTGGCATAGGTGCCTGACTCCAACAGAAGGATTACAGGTTGTGGATTCCAAGTAGACATTGATGCCTCCCTGCACCCTGGCTTTAGGAACTTATCTCTATGAGTGTGGTGGGGCTTAGCACACATCCCTCTTGTCAGGATCTCCCATTGGCTAGTTTAGGCACTTCCCCACCTAGCATACTGGCTTTTGTGAATTTCAGCCTAAGGCGCTTACCTCTCCCTATTCATTGTAAAGGAGCCTACACACCTAACTCGGGCTTTCTGAATCGCAGCAATTTTCTAGGCGCCTAAAAGATAGGTACTCTAACGGTCAGCATCACAAGGCCTAACTCCTTTTGTGCAGCCAGGCCTTAGGGACTTCATGCAAGTGGCAAAAGTCAGAGCAGGCTAGGGAGTGTGCAGACTGACCCACTGGATCAGGAAGCCCTAACTGGCTCCCTTGCTGTGCACCCTCACAGCGTTCCTGGCCCTCGTTGGAGCTTGTTGGTGAAGACTGAGGCATCTTTTAACATAGTGCTAGTTTGAGAAATGCTTAAAGCAATATTTTTCTGTGAAGCACGACAGATATTCCTAGCAGTCCTACAGCAATAGCACTAGACCACTAGCTCTCAATCTGGGGGAATACAGTAGTGGGCTCTGGAGAGCTAGCAGTTCACATGGAACTTGCTCCAGCATGTTTTCATCCAGGCTCCTCTTTGCAATACTGGAAACAAGGAAGAGCAGTCAGCTTATCTGACTCCATTAGTGGGTCACTGATGTATGGAGAAAGGGAGGAAAGAAAACAGCTGCTCTTTGGGAACAAAAAGAAGCCAGGATGCTGGGCTGCATGTACAGGAAGAGTTGATGAAGGCCAAGCACCAGGGAAGCCTGCATAGATGAGTCAGAACAGGGGATCAGGAAACAGGGGAGGATCAAACCAGATTTGGGTCCGGGGGAGAAAAAGAGAGGAAGTGAACAAAAGGAGACTGATTATTTTACCTCAGGAAGCAGAAAAAACATTTTGTATTAATTAAAAATACCAACATGCGTTATGTAAGCAACTGTAAATGGATCATGACTGACGAAAAAGATAAAGGGGAGATGTCCATGAGAATCTCTCTATTTAAAAGGTGGGTTCTCCACTGTGAAAGTATTTAAAAATATCAGCACTGTAGAATTATTTGTGCACCATTTTTGATTGATAACAGCACAGTGATAAAAGACTGGGTTACAGTGGGAATACCTTTCTAGACCTAAAGAAAAGAGAAGCTGTGAACTGGCTGCACAATTTTTAAATAGTGTGATTGCAATAATATGTATAGATACAATACTGCATTTTGGCCCCAACGTCTTCTTCGGACAAAGAGGTCATGCTATTCTGTCCATTCTGTCCTAAATTCTGAATATCTATTAGGCAAAAAGTTTACCTAAAACACACCACATTGATTTTTCATTTTGTTCAGTGATTGCAACCACTAGTGTGTGTGTGTGTGTATTAGTTCTTGATATGACCTTGTTGTATACCGAGTACACTGACATCATATATTGATGTTAGTGTTAATATCAAGTTGAACAAGGTGTGCAGTGATGAATAGAGAAAAATAAAACAGTCTTCAGTGAATCAGTAACATTCGTAGTTTAATGAATCACTTCCAAATGTGTCATCTGGTTCTAATATATTTGGTGGTTGGGGATGGTAGTATTTTTGTTGTACAGTTAAAATGCAATGCTTGAAGCCAGCAGTGAGAACAACATAAGCAGCAAAACCAGCCCCACTGTCTGCCACGTTAAGAAAGTTTCTTGGATGGTTCTCTTAGACTGGGGATATGGTTCAGATTGCTGTCTGCCAGACATACATGCGCTGAGAGGTTGCTGTAAGTTTTTTGGACTGCTCATGATTCCTGTCTACAGCAGGCTGTAAGATAAGGCTGTCCCTTATAGTACTCTACAATGCTATAGCAAAACTACTGTAAACTGTGGTGTTAAGCTATTATAGTTACATAGAGACAATATGTAACCATGCAACAAAAATAAGCCTCCTGTCCAAGCGATAGGAGTAGTGTGATGCTTGCCTTTTCTGGAAGTAGATCTTTCTATACTGTGCATCAGGAAAAGGAATTTACAGTGTGAGACGAATGAGCTCTGTTTCCTCTCTCTATTCACAATGAATGTCATTCACTGATAATGTGTTCCTCTTTTCAAGGACACAGTACAATGAGCCTTCAAAAGCCACCCAAATTAACATGCCTCCTCTTTTTGGAGCAGATTCTAAAAAATAGCTAATCAGCATAGTAAACATGCAGCAATTCTTATCTACACAGTAAATGTATGCATGTGTGCGTGGACACATATTCTACTAAAAGGTAGATTAGTGATTCCAACTTGGGACCTTTGAGTCAGTAATAAGACAATCTAATATACTTTTAGATAAAGGGCCTTCTTCCCTAGAACATCTAATAGAGGATACTGTTCCAAATAAAGTCATCCCTCCTTCCGCAGAAAAGCATAGTGGTTTTAGGTACATATTAAGAAATCAATGCTGCACAAGAATACATACGATTGGTGCAGAGAAAAATCTTCCTGCATGTAAAGAGAAATCTTCTGATGCCAACAACAAAAATCTTTCAAATTAGCTTTGATATACTACTGCAGTTTGTATGCAGAGCTTTGTTTGGGTGAATTTTAATTGTTTTAAGTAAAATACATTAAGTAAAAAAGGGGGTAACTGATTCTAGTTTTGATAACTTGATATATGGACTTTTGAAGTCTTATGTTTTTCAGATCAATTTCACATGTGAGAGCACAAGTCCACACACATGCCCTTTAAAATATCTATGACATAAATGCCTCAACCCTTCAGTCTGCCTTCTTACTTTCTGAAGATGCTCATTAACTCAGTCTCTCTTGATGAACTTCTAAGTGAACACAGGATGGCTTGGAGGTAGGAAAACGAAGAGGGAACAGAAAGAGATTTTTAATGCATTTCAGAAGGAGCCCCATTTGTTCAGCTATTAATTCACCAGCACTTGAGAGAGATTCCTTATAAACTACAGGTACTGATCATACTTCCAAAGTCAGGAAAGACTATTTTTATTAATTCAAAAAGTAAATATGTTATGTAATAGAGGAGAGTTCATCTTGTCCTACAGTACTATGTATGACTTTTACTTTTTGGACATGTCTACTCCTAATCTTGTGTCATCTTCAGCATTTTTACTAGCTGTTCAGTCTGTTTCCTTAAAACTGCCCCCGGGGATGCTTTATTGAGAGAGAGAGAGAGAGAGAGAGAGAGACTTCAAATCTGAGAGTTTCTTTCAGCACTGCAAGTCATTTGTTGAGAAGAAAAGGACCAACTGGGGAGAAAATCACCCCATCTTTTAATCACAATTCATTTTTGGCATCTTTTCAAGTAACCCCTCTTTTAGCCAGATTCTACCTTCCTTCCAATACCTAAGAAAAGTAATAGCAAAGAGTTGGAGGGGAGGGGGGCGGGGGGTTTGTTAATGAATAAACTTCTTGGCTCTGATCTACATGAGGAAAAGCACCTGGAATTTCAGCAAAATTATCTAGCAATGAGTGTCCCACAACTTTCTTCAAAAACGTCAGCTATGCAGTTTGCATATTATCTGCCGTAAAAGAGTAGATTGATTCCTTATTTTTATCATCAGCTTACAAGCTTGCCTCCAAATGGGTCAGGACTTAATTGTACAAGGTCTTGTGAGAACTGACACAGATAAATGAAGTAGTGGAAATTCCTACTGCTTAGCACACCAAGAAACAGAAGTAACTGGTTATATGGGTCTCCCCTCTACCTTGGACAGCAGGCCAAATTCATGCCTAGCTATAACTGCACTGAAGTCAGTGGAGTTACACCAGGGCTAAATTTGGTTCACTGTTTGTAAAAGGAAAGCTTTGTACAAGTGTTCTGTGTATTTCTTCCTATGATTTCTTAAGTAGAAAAGCAGCCATTTAACCCAATTCCATGTACAAGCAATGCTTACTGCCACTGTGCCGGATGACTGCGGTGTCCCAGCTATTTTCTATCTCCATCCTGGACATAAAGCAGTAATATTTTTGGCACACAGACTGCTACAAACAATTATTTTTAAAAGGAGAGAGGAGGAAATTACCTACTCGGAAGATTAATGCTACAGATTACTCAGCAACACACTGAAGCAGAGGAAAGGAAATTGAAGAAGCAGGTTCTTTCCAACATCAACGTAATATGTTACCTCTCATAACATCTCATTCCCCTCGTTTGCACTTCTACTGCACCTATCCAAGACAATGAACAATGCAGGCTAGTTTTGGGTCATAACTCTCTGGAGGAAGGATACGTGATCCACACTCTCCCCTTCTCTACTCTTCTCCTGTTTGTAACATCTTTGCAGCTGTGTGCTTTCCAGAGTCACCTTGAAAAAACAAGGCAGCGTGCCTGTACATCATGTCCCTGGCTGGTTTTGCACATCTCACATCCTTTCTTGCTTCAGAAGGGGTAGAAGGCAAGAGAAGGAGTCAGTCACTCTGGACCCAGTCCTGGCAGGAGCTCAGTGCCTCCTGGCTAGGTGCTGACAGTTCTCAAATCCCACTGACTTTAGTGGAAGTGGGGGCCACTCAGCATGTCACAGGACTGCTTCACAATGTTCCTGTATATGTAAGCGGGGGAATAGTCCCGCTATTGTGGAGAACTTTCCTCGTCTCTGCACTACCCCGGTGAAATGGGCTAGCGGAAGGATCTCAGTCCTCGCTCCCACCTCCTTTACCCAGAGGCCTCCCTGCCCTCGAGGACTCCCCTTGCACTCTCCTGTTTGGCAGAGTCCTCATAACCCCAACAAGGCTGGGCCCAGGATTCCTGGGGGGCTCAACCCCCAACCTTGCTGTGGTCACCTAGGTCAGGGGCTAGGGTGTCCCCACTCCGGGGTACTCTCTCTGAACAGGATGCTTCCCTGACCCACTGATCACTGCATACAATTGAAAGCAAATGCAAATTATTTAATTAACAATTAATTTGTAACAGGAATAAGGAAAAATGGGAAAGGCTAATGAAAACACATCACCCCGCTCTGTGGCAGGGAACATCACAACAGTGTCTCTGCAATATCAGGGCAGTTCAGTCTGTTCCTTTGCAAGTCCCAGGCTCCTTCTCAGGCCCTGGCTGTGCTGCAGGGACGCTGTGGCTTGGACACTTGTTCTGGCGGTGGCCACACGCTCACAGGCTCTGGGTGGCAGGACCCTTCTTCCCAGCGTCGCCCCCGCCCTGTCGGGGTTTAGATCCCCCTGCACGTCTGGCCTGCAGGGCCTCTTGGCTGAGGCGTCTCCCTGTGCTGGGCCCACTGCCCAGGGTCCCCCTCACTCTCCCCAGCTGCTCACCGCACCCGGCTCCGGACTGCTCCAGTTCCAGCTCCACCCTCTGCCTCTGCATGGCTGCTGCTGCTCTGCCTCCAGCTCCCTGGGCTGCTGCCCTGGGCCCTCTGGCTCTGGCTGCTGCAGCTTCTCCCCCCCAGGGCAGGTCTGTGTCTCTGGGCTGCACCTCTGCTCCCACGGCAGGTCTGTCTCCCTGGGCTGCTTTTCTGGCCCCTCCAGATCTGGCCCAGCTCAGCTCCAGCCTCTGCCCTCTCCTCAGCTCAGCCCCACTCACTCTGACTCAGGCAACTTCAGCTCACACGGAGGACGGGATTCACCCTGACCTCCTGACTCCCTGATTCGCCTGCCCGCCCTGTCAATCAGGCTGACCTGGAGCATTGGCCTCTCCCCATTGCCCCTGGGGACTGTCAGTCCCATCGACCCTTCCCCTTTTGGTACTGGGAGCTCTGAATGTTAGTAAGGGGACTGTTATCCCCTTACATATAGGAAATGGAATTCAACCTCCCTGTCCAATATATTACAAGCTCTTTAAGGCCACCACTACACTACAAAATTAAGTCGACACAACTAGGGTAACCATATTTCCCTATGTTGAATACGGGACACCTGCTAAAATTACTACTCGTATTCAAGAAAGTTCAATGGCAGTCAATCAGAACTATGCAGTACAAACGTTCAAATTAACATCAAGTTGATTGAGCCCCTGTTAAAAAGAAATACTGCGTAGCTGGAGTCTTTTTATTTACCTTCTTATCTTTAAGGTTTTAAGGTTCACACAGGGAGAGGTGACACCCCCCTCCCCCATACACCTCTCTCATACAGGGAGGGTGACCAACCGACCCGACCCTCCCCTCCCTGCTTGGTGCTCTCTGCCCTCTCCTGGTACCTGGCGTCACGTCTTCCCGAGGCAATACATGGGGGTGGGATGCAGGGCCACATGTCCCCCTTCCTAGATTTCTGCCAGGGTTCACACCAGAATGTGGCCAGCAGCAGCCTTTCGGCATTGTGCGGGAAGGAAGGGATGGGAGCAGACATGCGAAACCCACGGAAAAAACGCAGAAATTGGGCTTGGTTTTGGCTTAATTGGCTTGTGAGTTGCTTATTGGCTAGTTTTTGGCTTGTAGCTTGTTTGGCTTGTTGCTTCTTTTTTTTTTGATCGGCAAGCAGGGTCAAGCAGGGAGAGAGAGTCAGGGGTGCACAGCGGGCCCACCACAGTCCCGACTGCACGCCGGGGGGCATCTAGTCACATAAAGTGTTGGGGTTCTTAGGGATTGGCTTGTTTGGGCCTTGTTTTGAAATGGGATTAGCTTGATTTTTGGCTTATTGTGAAAGTCAGGGTGCTTATTTACCACGTGAAAGTAGGCAACTGTGGACAGGAGCTGTTTCCAGACACAGGGTGGTGGGGGGAGAAGAACGATGACCTGGCCCATGTCTTTGCAGAGCTCATCTCTTTTCCCCTGCAGCCTGCTCCCCTGTGGCTGGAAGCAGCTTGTGCCTTCCTGCCCACACAGTGTCAAAAGGCAGCGAACACCTCCAGGCTGCTGCTGGCCACCGATATAACCTAGCTGCCTCCTGTGCCCCGGCTACAGCGTGGGCAGGAAGAGGATAAGCCCTATGGATGCATTGTGAACCTGACTGCAGGGGCTTCAGCGACACTAGCCAGAGAGGTGGCTCAGGAGGGAAGGGGCCTAGGGGATGGAGCAGCCCCACGCTCCCGGGGGGCAGGACCGAGGATGGGGGAGGAGGGGAGAGGGTGCTAAGCCCCTGCCCTGGGGACTGCTGTGGAGTCTGCAGGGTCAGGGTGCAAGCATGCTGTGAGACATGCTGGAAATCGATTCCCGGCCCCCGCTACTCCAGAGTTTAGCTGAGGGGCAGAAAGGCTTCCCTGTGACAGTGCTGTGTGGGCTTTGGCACATGCAGGGCTTGGCTACTCTTGGCCAGCACCCCAAGACAGAGGGTCTTGGGCTTTCCGAGGGCACCAGCCCAGCCAGAGGCAGTAGGGGAACAAAGGAGCCTGCCTGCCAGTCTATTGGATAGCTGAGCACTCCAACCAGGAGCTGGTTCTCCGCACAGTACTGGGAGCGGTATGCACCCCACCGGGGAGGATATGGAGGAGCAGCGGGGCTGGTGGTGAAGGGACTGCAGGGGCTTCGGCAGGGAGGAACAGCGAGAAGGGGAGCATGTAAAGGGCTGATGGGTGGGGAGCAGAGGAGACACGTAACCAGCTGGCACCTGCCCGCACTCACCAGCCACTGCAGTGAGCAGACAGTGCTGGCCGGAAACGGGAAGGGGGGCAGGGCCCTGATGGCTGAGGGCTGGCACACAGCAGGGACTGCACTGACAGACCAGCAGGGGGAGCATCCAACCCCGCACACTGCAGCTTTGTTCCACCACCAGTCTTGCACACCCACCCCCATGGTCAGCCACTGGAAACCTCTCCGCCCCACTTGTAGGCTGGCAGCTGGTGAGCAGGGATCCGGCCAGCAGAAGGACCCACCAGTACAGATGGGGGTGGGGAACAGAAAATACGGGATAATTTGTCTGTTTTTAAGAAAAAGTCTGGACACCTGCAGGAGGTCTTAAAAATGGGACGTCTGGTCACCCCAGACCTAACTTACGTTGGTATATAGCCGCTACAGTAATTACATAGCTTTTCCGTGTCTGCATTTGCTGCTTGTGTTGGTGTCACGCGTCCTCACCAGGAGCGCCTCTATCGATTGTTCTGTCAGTGTTGGGAGGGCTCCTGAAAGCCAGTAAGGGTCAACATAAGCCACGCAGCATTTACACCGACTCTGCATCAATCTAACTACATTAACCTTGACTCTACACCTCTTGTGGAGCTGGAATTATTAAGTTGGTCTAGTGGGCCAGTTACGTCTGTGGGAGTGAAATTTGAGTGCAGACGCTCTCATAGTTAGGTTGATGTAAGCTGCCTTGCATTGACTTAACTCTAGTGTAGACCAGACCTCACTAGCATCACATAATCCAGGGAAGTGAGACAAGTTATTTGACACACATTTCACAAATAATGACTATGATACAGAAATAGTATAAATGCATGCAATTTGGTGTCCCTACTGCCAGGTAACACTGCTCTACAGCCAAAATGCTTCTGAAATAAATGTAGTCAAACTTCTTAATTCTGGGTCACTGAGAACAAAAATGATGCTTACAATTGTTGATTGGCTCTAGTTTTCAAGACATGCTATTGGGTCAGTATATATGACCCTTGACTTGGGAATGGCGGAGGATAAGTGAGTTATAAAGGGAAGGGATCTCAATTTAAACCAGAAATGACTAAAATACATCTTTGACTGGATCTATGAATAAATCTATGACTGGGTTTGGACAGTACTTGCTTTTTAGGCAAAACAATGAATGATGCAATCTGAAGCTGGTATTGCGTCATACATGAGATGAATTGCATCATGTTATTCCTAGAAGTCATGGATGATGCAATCATAACGAAGCTTACATCACTCTGCTGAACAAATTGCCCTATATCAGCTCTAGAAATCATACAGTGTCATGCTCTATTTGTCAGTGTTTGATTTTGCAAAGGGACACATTTCTGTTTAGCCAAAGTGAGCAGAGATGCCTCGTACTTGTGTGAACAGTGCAGATAACTTCTGCTACGTTTGTGGTGAAGTGACTTTTGCGTCACAAAAGCGCAGTATAACCACTATGGTTAAGAAAGCCTATCACCTTTCTTTTGGCTGCAAAATTGGAGATCAGGACAAGAGGTGGGCCCCACACATATGCTGCAACACTTGTGCAAGAAATCTTCGCCAGTGGTTGAACAGGAAAGGGAAATCTATGCCTTTTGCAGTGCCAATGATTTGGAGAGAGCCAACAGATCATACCAGCAATTGTGACTTCTGCATGGTGCCTCCAGTTGGGAAAGGTGTGTGAAAGAAGAAAAAGTGGACTGTGCATTATCCAAACATTCCATCAGCTATACGCCCAGTACCCCACGGAGAAGGACTGCCGGTTCCTGAGGCACCAGAATCATTCTCACTTGACTCAGACGAGGAAGAGGAAGAGGATGAAACTTCTGGTCCTGAACCATCAATGTCACAGGACCCACATTTTCTCCCATCCTCCTCCTCTGAACCACACCTCATTACACAAGGTGAACTGAATGACCTTGTCAGGGATTTGGAACTACCCAAGAGTAAGGCAGAGCTTTTGGGCTCCAGACTACAGCAGTGGAATCTCCTGGCAGGTGATGGTAGGGTTTCCATGTTCCGTGACCGTCAAAAGGATCTTGTCCCATTCTTCTTCATGGAAGGTGATCTTGTAGCCTGCAACAACATCGATGGTGTGATGGCAGCCCTCAACATCGTTCACGATCCAGATGAGTGGAGACTGTTCATTGATTCATCGAAGACAAGTCTTAAAGCTGTTTTACTGCACAATGGCAATGTTTTGCCATCAATTCCAGTTGGTCATGCAGTCCATATGAAGGAAACCTATGACAACATGAAACAACTTTTGAGGTGCATAAACTATGACCACATCAGTAGCAGCTTTGTGGCGATTTGAAGGTTGTTGCTCTCTTGCTTGGTCTGCAGACTAGATACACAAAGTACTGCTGTTTTCTCTGCGAATGGGATAGTCGTGCAAGAGATTCCCACTACAACAAGAAAGATTGGCCACTCCGACAGTCATTGGAGCCTGGGAGGAAAAGTGTTCAGCATCCACCACTTGTTGAATCAAGGAAGATTTTGTTACCACCCTTACACATCAAGCTGGGTCTGATGAAGAACTTTGTCAAGGCCATTGACAAAACACAAGCAGCTTTCAAGTACCTCCGTGGAAAATTTCCACAGTTAAGTGAAGCTAAGATAAAGGAAGGTGTCTTTGTTGGTCCTCAGATTCGTGAACTTCTTCGAGATGATGCATTTGACCATGCTCTGCGTGGCAAGGAAAAAAAGGCATGGAAAGCCTTCCAGTTAGTGGCAATAAATTTTGTCAGAAACAACAAGGCAGACAACTACAGGTTGTTGGTGGAAAACCTCCTCAAGGCATATAAAAGCCTTGGTTGCAACATGTCACTAAAGATACATTTTTTGCACTCTCATCTAGATTTTTTTCCACTGAACTGCGGAGCAGTGAGCGACGAGCACGGCGAGCGATTTCACCAGGACGTTGCAACAATGGAGAAACGCTATCAGGGCAAATGGAGCCCATCAATGCTTGCAGACTATTGCTGGACAGTGACAAGAGATGCTCCATTTCATGAATACAAGAGACAAGCCAAGAAGCGCCGAGTAGACACTGAATAGGACTAAACTATATACATGATAGTTTTTTGCCTTTTGTTTCATAATACATTTTATTTATATAACCCCTCTGCTGATTTTTAAAGTGTTACATAAACAGGACAGGTGAAATAGTATCATGTAAAGCAACCATAAACACATGAAAAGACCTAGGTTTACAATTTATGATTAAAACTCTACTATCTACACAATATACATAGACATAAAATGTAAAAAGTTAAATATCTTAGAAACAGTAGCCAATCAGTTGTTTTAGTTGTCATATTTGAATTCAGCACATCAAAATACATACTAAATAGCACATTTTATCTCTGAAGCAGACGACTTCTCAAAAATTGTAGACCAGTGTAATCTCTTCTGAAAATTATTTTTGACCCAGTCCTGGGTCAATTAAATATTTAAGATCCAACGGTCTCACGAAACATGAAGGCCATTTTATAATGCCAGGAAGTGACTTCAAATCTCTCCTTTGCCCTAATGCCTACAAATAACTTGACGATGTTTCGGCAACTAGTATGCTGTTACCACTACCTATCATGAAGACCAGTATTGTCTCATTGTTTCCTGTGCTTTCCATTCTGTCTGTATCCACATGGTTCTTGTCTTACATTTAGGGTATGTCTACACTACCTGCCGGATCGGCAGGTAGTGATCGATCTATCGGGGATCGATTTTATCGTGTCTACACTAGACTTGATAATCGATTCCCTATCACTCTGCTGTTGACTCCTGTACTCCACCGCAGCAAGAGGCAGAGTCGATGGGGGAGTGGCAGCAGTCGACCCCACACTGTGAGGATGCGAGGTAAGTCGACCTAAGATACGTTGACTTCAGCGACACTATTCTCGTAGCTGAAGTTGCGTATCTTAGGTCGATCCCCTACCCAGTGTAGACCAGGGCTGTGACTGTAAACTCTTTGGGAGCAGTGCCATCTTTTTGTTCTGTGTTTGTACAGTGCCTAGTACAATGGAGTTCTTGCCCTTGATTGGGGCTCCTGACAGAACTGCAATACAAATATTATTATTAGCATTGTTTATTGTTAAGGCTAAAACTTTCCACCTTGAAAGAATCTGCATATTTAACAGAATGAGCTACAAAACTAGAAATAGCAATTTTATCTTTAGAAAGAAGCCATCTGAATCAATGTAATAAAGAACTTTAGACACATGCAGATAAAGTTAATGAAAAGGATCTAAATGTGAACAGTGCGTTTCCAGAGAGCCAAAATTCTTTGAATATACAACCTCAGATCTATGCAAAGACCTAGTGTCCCGTCAAAACCCAGATAAAACAAAACATTTCATTAGAATGAATTTAATCCTCTTGGAGATACTTTAATGGTAGAGTCATAGTGGTAAAAAGTTTAACACTAAACCTAAAATCGTACAAAAAAAAGGTCATTTTGGCAGACATAACATTGAAGAACATAGCTATTTGGGACAAGAGTTCTTGCCAGTTAAGTTAGACACAACATAAAAAATTAAGGGAAATAGAGCAAAATGTAGGGCAGGGAGAAGTAGGGAAGAGTTACAATAATAAGATCATGCAGTTACTCATACACATCTTGTAGTCTCAAATTGGCAGAAATTGCATATGATTAGTTGATTACATGAAAGTTCATCACTGGGGGCTAAAATCTCATGTGATTTTCATGACATTGAATCGTAACCAAAGTATTACTCCAGAGTCAACTTCAAACCCTAACCTAAATTTAATCTGGATTGACATCCAAGTAACTCCTGTTAAATCATTGCCTACCTCTATTACAAAACCTGTATGACCTTCCTTTTCTGTATTGATTTGCAAACCTTTTTGCCCTCTGAGTGCTGCTATCTTATCATTACATATAAATACAAAACTTCAAGGGAAACTGAAGAGATAACCCTAGTGTTATTGCTAAGCAACTAGATTTATAGGGAATTACTCTGAGAAAGTCTTCTCTCCTTTTTATGTAGTAAGCTATTTCCAGAGAGAATTTTGGCTCTCTGGAAATCCACTGTTTACATTTAGATACTTTTCACCATACAGCCTCAAAGTGACTTTACTGAAATCCCAGAACATTCAGCTGCTGAAAAGAGATGGAGAAATGTACTTCTTCATCACATGCTAGTAATGATCCCAATCCTGAGACATGCTCCCAGCAGATCCACAGTTCCTTCAACATATCAGTTCCTGTTATTTCAATTAACAGAAAAGCTAAAGTGGGTGGTCTTTCAGAAATAGTCAGAGCTATTTGGAGAAACTTTGATGGAACCAGAGTCCATTGGAACAGATGGTTCTGTTGAAATCTAAGCACTTCAAGTCAATTTTATCTGAATTTTATTTTGGAAGAAAACTAGAAGAAAGTGCCAACAATGTCCAAACATCCAACAATATTGAAATGAAACATTTCAATTTTCAGTTTTGAAATGACTGTTTCATTTTGTATTATAATATATATATAAAATTATATATATATATATATATATATATATATATATATATATATATATATAAAAATATAATTTTAAAAGTTAAAAATCAAAACACAAGGGGTCCAAAGCAAAAATTTGAGTTTTCTTTGGGAAAAAATATTTTTTTTTGTTTTCATTCCCATTCATAACAAAGGCAAATTTCAAAATCTCAAAATTCTTTGTGCAACTGAACTTCCCATCTGCCACACAGCTTTGCTAATCAAGTTATCTAGTCTTATTATGGAATCATATTCCTCAAGAGATGTACTCCTTCTATCCTGAATGGTCTTAAGATATATATATAAAGAATGTCATTGGAACTAAATAAAATAGCTAATTGTCAATCATCCCCGAGATCTGATTAGTCTAGCTCTTGGCATATGTAAAAAAAATTCTCACATCATGCCAGGTTCCTGTGAAAAATTAAGATTAAAATATTTAAGACTCCTATATTAAATCAAAATGAACTCAGTATAGCAGCAATAAGACATTTGGAATGAAACCCAGACAGAATGATTACCAGAACTGCAGTTTCCCACCTGAAGAAACTTGGTTATCACATGCTAAGTCACAGCTGAACACAGGATAGAAAAGAAATTGAATTGGAAGACATCTCTGAAAGAATATGTTGCTTTTATTTCTTTTGAAGCAATAAAGTACAAGCCTACACATTTACGATGCACGTTTAGGAACAGGAATAGTTGGGCCAAGGGATTTACAACATGTATTTTGATGGCTTCTTTTCAACTGGTGGTGTATCAGACAAGAAAGGGGAACAATATAATTCAAGCCTCCATAAATTTAATATTACTCCAGACTGCAGCTACTAAGCTGTTCGTTACTACAAGTTTTATAGTCCCTGCTTGGTTTCATCTTCAGTTTTCTGTGGCTTACATTCTTTGCTTCGATATGTCAATCCCTATAAACCACAGCAAAACAGTTAAAACTGATGTCTAGGCAACTGCACACACAACTCAGCCAACACTAATCAAATGAACCCGTGGCACAAAATATTTAACAAAAAATGTAGTCTGAATATCTACAAAACCACACAGATTTTACAGGTTGTCTATGGGAGTAAAATTAAAATCCACTGAATCAGCAATCTAATGTGGAGATGTGAAGCAGCAGTGCTGTGAAAGCTGCCTCTGCCCTCGGAAGTCTGATTGGTGTGGGGACAAGCAAACCGAAGCTGGGCAGAGAAAAGGCAGGAAATCCCCAACCAATTTCTTGTGGCAAACTCTCCTGGGAAGAAGGAAGAGCAGGCTGCTGTGTGAGTGCGGGGTGACTGTAGCACCAGGGAAAGAGCTGGTTGAGAATGAGCTCCAGGTCGGGGAAAAGCCCAGTAAGCAGCCTGGCTGAGTATGTGGTCCCATGACCCTGTGCTACACTGCACAAAAAACCCCAGACAGCTCTCAAAGGGAAGAAGAGGTGATAGATACAGGGGCAGATGCATATTGCCTCATGTGTCCCTATGAGTGCAATGGTGGAGGCTGCTGCAAGGACCCAACAGGCTAGGAGCTGGAGCTCTGGACTGGGAAGCGTATCGATCCATGACTGATATCGAACAAGGTGACTGCTGTTGATGCAGTTGAGATACTGACAATGATGGAGTGATTTCTGGGTGAATTCCTCCTGCCCAAAGGCGGTAGAAGGACCCAGGACAAGGAGGGCAGAGTTTAGAACCAGTAGCAGGATGGAAGCCCCTACTGTACACAAAAGAGGTCTTCATAGGACATTCTGGCTCCCATGACACCCCTCCCATTTGCAAAGCAAGTGTAATGCTCTGTGGAACCCAGATTGGTTTAGTTTCAAGGTCTGGTGCTGCTCTCTCTGAAGTCAATGGTACTTTTACCACAGGATCAAGCCCATGGCTTGTGTGGCCAGTTATGGGTTTATTGTTTCAACTATGGGCCAAACTCTGCTCTGATTTACACCTTGTTCAGCCCCATTGTACTGTATGCAGCTATAGTGTGTAAGTGTGACAGAATGTACCCTTGTATTTACACCCAACACACTACTGTAATAATCTTTGCACAAAGTATGGCTTGTAAGGTATTATTTGAAAATGTATACTTTGCTGATCAGTATTATCCCGATAAAATAGGTGTGGCAGTGATGTATGTAAAGTTATAAGATTCAACTCTATGATGGCGATAACACATGTTCCAATCTGAAGTTGGCAAACAGGTCTGTCTTAAACAAAGGAATGTGTGCTCTGCTTAATTTGCATTTAAGCAGTAAACAGAGTCATCAAGCATGAAGGGAAACAAAGGATGCTTAAAAAGATGAAAAAAAAACATCAGGGAACATCCTTCCCCATAGATTCTTTGTCTCTTGGGACCCAGCTGGGAATGTTTTTCAAGAGGGGGACTGAAACTGTAAAAAGGAGGAACAAATATTCCAAGGCACCCCTCCTCTCTCTGCCCATTGATTCTCAGCACCCAAAGCAACAGAAGCTTCATTGGATTCTGAGAGAAAGTATCCTGACTTAGAGGGTTTAGACCAGGGGTCTCAAGCTCAAATGACCACAAGGGCCACATGAGGATTAGTACATTGGCTCAAGGACTGCATTACTGACACCTACCCCCCCCCCCGGGCTGCCCTCGGCCCCGCCCCCACTCCACCCCTTCCATGAGGCCCCGCCCCTTCCCTGAAATCCCCACCCCAACTCTGCTCCCTCCCTGCCCTCAGGGGGTGCACGAGGGGTGTGGGGTGTGGTGGGGGCTCAGGGCAGGGAGTTGGGGTGTGGGGTGCAGAAGGGGTGTGGGGTGTGGCAGGGGGTCAGGGTGCAGGAGGGGTGCGGGGTGTGGCAGGGGGCTCAGGGCAGGGAGCTGGCGTGTGGGGTGCAGAAGGGGTGCAGGTTGCGGCAGGGGGTCAGGGTGCAGGGTGCCGCAGGGGGCTCAGGGCAGGGGGTCGGGGTGCGGAGTGTGGCGGGGGCTCAGGGCAGGAGGTTGGGGTGCGGAGTGCGGCAGGGGGCTCAGGGCAGAGTGCAGGCAGAGTGCGGGCTCTGGCCCAGCATGCACTGGGGGCAGGTTCCCTGCCTGCCTGCCTGCCCCGCGCTGCCTCGAGAAGAGGCCGGAAGCACAGGGGTTCGTGTCACTGTTGCGTCCAGGCACCGCCCCCAGCAGCTCCCATTGGCCGTGGTTCCCCGTTCCCGGCCAATGGGAGCTTCTGAGGGCGGTGCCTGGATGCAACAGTGAGACAGACCCCTGTGCCCCTCCTCCCCCAGGTTCCAGGAGCTTGCCGGAGCGGCGCAGGGGCAAGGAGGCCAGGCAGGAGCCTGCCCTGCCCCCCGTGCGTGCTGGATCAGAGCCGCTGTACGTAAATGCGGGGGGAGGGGGAGGACATGGGGAGCTCGCGGGCCACAGAAAACAACCCTGCGGGCCGCATGTGGCCTGCGGGCCGCGTGTTTGAGACCCCTGGTTTAGACAGTAAGACCACTGAAAGCATATGGTGAGAAACTGCTTGAATCTGATGTAGTTTGTTAAGTAAGATGCCAATAGCATTTTAACTTTTTTTCTTGAAACCACTTCTGACTTTTATGTCTCAGTACTTGTGCTCACTTAAAATCTCTTTTTAGTTAATAAACTTGTTTTATTGTTTAAATTGAAGTGTCTGGGAAACTCCATTTGGAGTGGCAAGTTGTGTGCATATTATTTCTATTAGAGTAATAATGGACTTTATATAAACTTGTATTGTCCAGGAGAGAGCTGGGCAGTACATGACATACATATCTGCAGGAAAATCTAAGAGTAGAGGGTGTGTTGGGTCACCCTGCAGTATAACCAAGGCTGGTAAGAGTCAAGGTGTGGCTGGCTGGCTTCAGCATACACACAGACATAGCTGGGAGTGACTTGCAGGCTGGAAGGTGCTTGTGAGCAGTCCAGGCTGGAGGCTACTGCAGCAAAGTATTGTAAAGGGCACCCCATGTTACAGGGCAGGGCTGACACAGCTATTCAGTCTGGATTGTACTCTAGCATGTCACAGTAAATCAAGACAAATTTCATAATCCTTCACACAGAGAAGCTCCCAATGCAGTGAGCCACTTTAAGCTTGTTAGACTCAGGGGCTCACTCAGTAATGAAGTTCTGCTCTTTGGAATTTACATATCAGTTTCCTCCATTCTATTCTCCCAAGCCCATATGAATTGCAGAGATCAGGGGCTGTGGGGAAACTGGTTGATTAACTTCTCCAAGTTGTGGAACTCCAAGCTCTGTTACTAAGTCAGTCACGGGGCATGACAAGTTTTGCCTAGATCGCTCTAGGGGGAACTCCTGTGTGACAACCCATGACAAGTTTTATTGGCCTGTGACTGCCACCAGCCAAATTTGTTCAGTTGGGGAATTTAAGAGTTGAAGAGAGAAGTAGGGATCATGTCGATATGTCTGCAGTTGTGACATCTAATGCTTAGGAAAATACACAAGAGCCCTGGTTGTCAAGTGGTTTCGGTTGCAACATGCTTGACAGAAAACCACAAAAGAAAGGAAATGAAAAGTTAAGCCATCCAGAAATATGTACCTTCTATTCCTCCACCCCAGAGGCATGCATCTTTTTGCTACTACAACCATACACCAAAAGACCTACATGTCACAACTGTAACTCTTCCTCCCCACCCCCAAGAAATGCTAAATTTCCAGCACCTTCTTTACTAAACTAATCCCTCCAAAATTCACAGCTAATTGTGTTGTGAAGGGGCTAACTTGTGTCATTAAAAGGGCATGCAGAAGGCAAGGTTGTGAGGTAGTCTGGTGTTTTGGGATGGGATCAATTGTTAAAGGAGGTGCTGGAAAGACGGCATTCTTGATGGGGCATAGTTAAGGTTGCGGTGAGTGATATGTAATTTATCATTGGCACAGGCCTGGGCGTGCAGGAATAGAGGGTCTGTATTGGTAAAGCGGATTACAACTGTTAATTTATTTTTCATGATTTTTGTAAGGTGTGCTATGCGTAGCAACGCTGACTGTTTATTAATTTACAAGAAACCTTGCAAACACATATGTATGCACTGAATAATAGCCCCATTTCCAGAGATACCAAACACCCCTAGTTCTCATTGACGCTACCGCTAATATTTGAGTGCTATAAGTGGCTTAAATTTCAACACCATGTCTTTAACCTCTCTATCTCAGTTTCCCCATTTTTATAATGGGAGTAATGAGGTTTACTCAGTTTTGTGAAGAACTTTGAGATCTACAAAGGAAAAGTGCAAAATATTTTCAAAAGAATAAGAGTGTCCCGGCCCAGTTTTAAAATCAGTAAAAACATACTTCTGCACAGGTAATTGCTGCACCCTTTGCAGCTTTTGTTTACTATAGTTTTCTTCACATCTGTCCTGCAGCAATGTGTTTGTATTGCTGTACAGCGTTTAACAGTTGCCATGCTTTATCCCAGAGGTGTCTTCAATCCAGCATAAGACAAAAAGTAATTTCAGGACTCTAAACAACATACAGCCCAGTTATATGCATTAATCAGTTAGTATTTGTACAGAGCTTTCTAAAATGATGCATATTATTACTAACAGTTTGTAAATTGCTTTGGGATCCTTTGGAATAAAGACTACTGCAGTACTATATATAAATATATAATTCTTAATCTGAGTATTGCAGAATAACACTGACTCATCACTGAAGGAATCACTATTTGCCAAACTTTGGACATCAGTACTGGGTTAGAACAATGGTCCATCTTGCCCAGTATCCTGTCTTGCAACAGTGCCCAATGCCAGATGCTTCAAAGGGAATGCCTGGCACTGAAGTTAAGTTTACCAGCCTGTAACTGTCAGGATCAGTTTTGGAGGCTTTTTTGAAAATTTTCATCACGTTAGCTATCCTCCAGTAACCAAGTGATTCCGAGTGAGTCCTAGAACCCAAAATTTAATATTTTAAGGAATCAGGATTTCTGGAGCAAGTGACATTTTCTTTTAATGCTGGTGGGGATGGCAATACTGTTTCACACCACCTGAGGTGCATAGAACAACATCTAGCTACAGTTAAATATTTCCTATGCAATATACTCTGAACTAAGATCCAACGGTTGTACAAGACATGATAGGATGCTTTTGTTTTCAGAGCTACCAACCCCATGCAGAAGGTATTACTTATGGCCCTGATTTCACCCACATGCAGCCACTAAAAATAAAAACCACTCAGACAAAAAAACCCCAGCCTTCAATCATTTGTAGATGCAACCCACTGCATGTGTGTGTAATAGAAATAAACATTTAAATGCCTGATTTATGGGTGCAAGAAATATTTGCATCTGTACATTTCAGAGAAGGGTCTCAACATTTTATTATTCGTGGCTCCAATTTTGCTTAAACAAGTTGTTATGGTGTAATTAACTAAAAAGAAAATTAGATAAAAAGTTGGCTCATAGTGTACATATATGCCTCAGTCTTCAATTTGTTGTCCTCATTTTAATCTCTCTCTTTAATACATCTGCAGAATGTTTAGTAATCTGAGAATTTTGAGTCACTTACTCAACTCTGAACTCCTTATGGCATTGCTTGCTCTCCTGTCACAATTTATCACTGCATACTAGTGAACCTCCAGCTCTTCTACTTGTTTTGTTGTATAATGTTAGCTGATACACAGGGAATTATCTTTATTGCTAAATAAGAACCAAATGTTGCTGATATCAGCAATGTGTACAGGACTTGATATTTGCCATTGGTCGATAGTGACTGTATATATAAAACAGACTTCTTTTTTTAAATGTCTCAAATATAGGCATGTTTCTCAATCTTCAGACCTCCCCTAGAGTCATATTCCCTTGTGGCTTATGAGTGTCACAGTACAGACAGGAGTCTAAGCATACCACAGGAAATATAATGAAAAGGTGTTTTCTTGCATCAATGTCACAAAATTCAATAGGCAACAAGTATTATACATAGGCTTGGTCCACACTAAGCCCCCAGTTCGAACTAAGATATGCAACTTCAGCTACGTTAATAACATAGCTGAAGTCTAAGTATCTTAGTTCGAACTAAAAGATACTTACCGCGGGTCCAGACGCGGCAGGCAGGCTCCCCCGTCGACTCCACCTACTCCTCTCGTGGAGCAGGATTACCGGCGTCGACGGCGAGCACTTCCGGGATCGATTTATCGCATCTAGACAAGACGCGATAAATCAATCCCAGAAGATCGATTGCTTGCCGCCGAACAAGCTGGTAAGTATGGACGTACCCTTAGGGCAGGTCCACACTACCCCCCAAGTTCGAACTAAGATATGCGACTTCAGCTACGTGAATAACGTAGCTGAAGTCGAAGTATCTTATTTCGAACTTCAAAGTACTCACCGCTGGTCCACACGGCGGCACGCAGGCTCCCCCGTCGACTCCGCCTGCTCCGTTCATGGAGCAGGATTACCGGCATCGACGGGGGAGCACTTCCTGGTTCGATTTATCGCGTATAGACAAGATGTGATAAATTGAACCCAGAAGATCGATTGGACTCCTCCGACGCGGCGGGTAACTATAGACGTACCGTGTCATCATCACGTTCTAGACTCAAAGCTTCCCAACAAGTATGCATGATCCATGTTTCCAGCATTTTTTTTTTTGTTTCCACTACTATTTGGCTTGACCTTTAGTTCAAAGCCACCCTGTACTAGACAGCATATTTTTGCTGGTCCCTTGGGTGGTCATTTAAAACTGGTTATGCTGCACTGTATTAGATCAGTTTTTCCTGTAGAAATTATGCAGACAGACTCCATGTCAACACCACAGCATTTTTATGCTGTTTTACAGAAAAAGGTAGTATGAAACCACTCTTACAAAACTCCCCACAAAAATATGGAATGAATAAGGGAGAAAAGCTTGGAAGCAACTCCATATTACACTTATACATAAACTCACCAGAAAGAGAAATAAATAAAGGGGCCTGGTGTACAGTGGAGGAAAGGGAAAAAAAGACAGTCTTTCCTTCACTTCAGATTTCAATGAGCTGCACATTTCCAGACAGCTGTTCTATTTCAAAACACACAGACTGGGTCTCACTAAGGAAAATAAGGATTTTCTATTAACATATTCTTGGCTTGATAGGAGCCTGTAATCAGCCATCCGAAGTCCATCATAGGACCCCAGCTCCAACTACTGTCTAGAAAACACCCTATTAGAGAGCAAAATTCCAATAGTTTAGGGCTAGAAACATTCCACATTTTGAGGAAATGTTGTGCCAGGAAAATAAAACAGAGACTCCTCTCTTGTGATGAAAGTCTCTCTGTGTCTCATTTATTTCATAAAATACACCTAATTGTGAAAATCTGGAACTGGAAGCAGAAAAAAACTGACCGTCATTTTCTGCTGTTGTTACAATGTGCTCTGAGACCAAGTACAAACTCTTACCCCTATTAAGAGGGTCACAAGATCTTTACGAACCATACAGAGCAGACGCCACCTGCACAGAGTCAACTTCAGACTGTTCCATGTATTTATCTTGAAAGACTAAGGGGCTGAATCACCCCTACAAGCTGGGCAGAATTATAGTTTTGGGGGTGGCTACTATTCCCTCCCACCCCCATTTCAAAGTGACATGAAACAGCCTCTATTCACTGTATTAGCTAATCTGTGAGAAACTGCTGCAGGCTCATTTGTTTCCATGACAAAATAGTTGTTTGTATCAGGGCTCATTCATGTATTGATTCAGAATTGTGAAGGGGAGGATTAGGATCTAGTAAGCTTTAGCCACTGCTTGACTATGCATGTATTCGGGAATCAAATTTCTTCCTTGTCTAAGGAGTTCTTAAAAATTAAGAATCTGTGATCTTAACACAAGTAGAACATTGAAGTGCAATTTTATTCTGAAAGGTTTCTATGTAAAACTTGTCCCTTCTTATTCAGATAAGCTCTGTTACACTTTCAAACACTGTAATGATAAAAGGACAGGAGTAAAAAGCAGTAAAACCGAACACAACCAAGATGAAAAGAGCTGAATTATATACCAACCTGTTCAGCACCACCAAAAGTAATTTACTAAATTCCAATCAGTTACACCTATAGACCCACATGGAAGGACAGGCAAAGTTGTCATTGGGGGCATTAGTAAGACACTGTGGTACCGCACAAGTGTAACTGGAAAATAAGTTTAGCCAGCAAAACCTTTATTACTGGTAATGTGGGAGAAGTAAAGAACCCTGCTTGATTTTCAGATCCCAAAAATTTGTAGGACTGGCAATTAGGAAAAAAAAATTGCTTGGAAATCACTGAGGGCAAGATTTTCAGAGGCACAAATAGCAGTTAGTCACATAATTCCCATTGAAAAACAGTTCAACGGGAATTGGGTGTCTAACTGGTATTTATGCCTTTGAAAATCTACACTTCAGACAAACACGAAGCCCCATGATGCTGTTCTTCAGAAACACTCTGCAGAGCAGAAACACAACTTAAATGCTGTGTGTAAAAGATATTAGTATGTTTAACTCATGGCAGGCCATGGCACACTGAAAAATACTGAGCTCTAAAGGGCCAAGCATCAGAAAAGCCATAGTCGATGCAGAGCAGGAAAAGGTGCTGAAGCTGTGAGCCACCACCAAATACAGCAGCAGCTATTAGTCACCATCAGGAAGTGTGACAGTGCTTCACAGAAGCAAATTGCCAGCTGGGTTCCCAAGCCAGGTGGATTTCTGTCACCCGAAACTGTCTCATTAATGGAAGAGAAGTTGATTTTCTCCACATCATCAAAAATGGATGTTAAAAATGTTTGACAAATATGTATTCATGAGACAAGAGAACAGCAGCTGGCTATTGACCGGGTTAGAACATGCACAGCTGACATTTAAGAAAATGAAGTGTTTTGGAGATGAAAAACAAACATCCGTAGAATTAATGTAAGGAGTATTTTGTTATGTTTGCCAGAACCTGCTTTCAAATATTGAATTATAAATCTGCAATTTCTAAAGAGTAAAATAAAAGCATATCATGGGCAAAAGATTCACCAAAGAGGATTAAAATTACTAAATTAAGCCATCTGTTCATTTTTTTCCATTAACTGTGGTAGAGTGCTGGAGAAAGATAACTTTTGTCAACCATGAAGTGCTATTTGACATGAGGATTATTTCCAGCAACAAGCGTTGTAAAGCACATGCTTTTGTAACAGAAAAAGCCTTCTGCCAATTATAAATTGAAGTATTGTCCTGTCCTGCTCTCTCTCACTTCTCTAAACACACTTAACAGCTCTGTCAGGGAAAACAATGCCTGAATTTATCTGATGGCAAAACATTAACAGTGACAATGCAAATTCATGTCTGTGAAACTCTTCGTTTCCCATAATTTGACTAAAGATACATTCTCAAGTTTATTATATCTCACTGGGTGCTGTATCCATTGATTTTGTCTCACAGCCCATAACAAAGTCCCGTATCAATGAAAACTGTTCACATATTTTTATTGAGAAAGCGTTTGGTGCCCCCACAAGTACTCCAACCCTTTGTCGGCTCTTCTACTGCACCTAGTTCTGGAAATACTGGAATTGACTTACTTTGTACAGAATACTCTGCACCATCCTTGATTTCGTTTGCTGCCATGCGTACAGCAGTCCTAGCCCTATTGCCTTACAGTTATTAATTCCCTGTGCAGCTCAAAGACAGGTATTTATATGGCCCCCATTATCATAGTGTCTAAGCAGATCCCAATCTTTAATGTATTTAAGCTCTCAACATCCCGTGAGGTGCAGAAGTATTACCACCCCCATTTTACAGATGAACTGTAGCACAGGGAGAATGGGTGACGTGTCCAAGGTACTGTGGAAGAGCAGAGGACTGAACCCAAATTTCCACCATATAACTTCTTTTGAGCAGAACAAGGTCTCAGATCATCCACAGTTCAGCTCTTCAGTGAATGACAGAACTGAGGATCCTGCTCAGCAATTTAGACTCCTCTCCCTCTTTCTTACAACACCTAGAGCTTGTCTACACTACGCGCCGGATCGGCAGGCAGCGATTGATCCAGTGGGGGTCGACAGCTGAGCGCTTTCCCATTGACTCTGGTACTCCACCAGAACAAGAAGCGCAAGCGGAGTCGACGAGAGAGCGTCAGCTTACGCTGCGGGAAGTAGATCTAAGTACGTCGACTTCAGCTATGCTACTGACGTAGCTGAAGTTGCGTATCTTAGATCGACCCCGCACAGTAGCGTAGACAAGCCCCTAGCAACTAAAGAGGAAGTAGTTAAGTTCCCCAAAGCCATATCAGGCCACAAAGCTGAACTTAGGAGTGAAGCTGCCCCCTTCATTACAATTTGCTTCCCATTCTCCTTGACCAAGTTTCAGCTATTTGGACAAAAGGGAAATTACAGGAGCTTGTAAAAAAGCGGAGATAACTCCATGCTTGCACATCACATTTAAACAGGAATTTTCAAAGCCATCCAACGTAATCAAATCCGAGCCTTAAAGCACTACATCTAAGATGTTTCATTGTTGTAAAGCAGGGTGGTCAGGTAGTTCAGGTGTTTCATTTAGTCTTTATATCAAATATGAGTTACAAACCTTCTATTCATACAAATATTTACTATATTAAATCAACACAGGCGACAATTTTCAAGTGGGTGCTTGAAGTTGCACATATATTTGAGTGCCTAACTTTTGGCACTGAATTTCAAAGCAATTTTCTATGTCAAAGTTAAAAAGTGACCTGCCTAATCTTATTGAGAAGGGACAAAATCTTCCTCTATGACCCTGAGAAGCAGCCATTCACAGATCAGCTGAGAACAGAGCCATCCTCCATTTTCACACCACCAGAAATGTTAGACCTGTTCCCCTTCTGCACAGACCCTGAGGCTATCACTGCTGGCCAGGCAGTATGGGAAGATGTGCTGCACCTATTTAAACAACAAGAGAGCATGTGTTCCTGCGGGAACACAAGAAAAAAAATGTAGTGGAGTCACTCACAATTCTTTTAGAGATCCTGTTAGATCATGGCCTATGTAGGGGACCCACATGAAAGACCCCCTAAGTTTATTTCTAACAGCTTAGGTTAAAAGCTTTCCCAAGGCACAAATCCTTTCCTTGTCCTTGGACAGTATTGCTGCCACCACCAAGTGATTTAGACAAAAATTCAGGAAAAGGACCACTTGGAGTTCCTATTTCCCCAAAATATTCCCCCAAACCCCATCACCCACTTTCCTGAGGAGACTTGAGAATAATATCCTCACCAAATGGTACAGGTGAGCACACACCAACCACCTGGGTCTTTAGGACACTGAAAATCAATCAGGTTCTTAAAAGAAGAATTTTATTTTTAAAAAAGTAAAAGAATCATACCTGTAAAATCAGGATGGAAGGTAACGTTACAGGGCAAATAAAAAGATTTAAAACACAGAGGATTCCCCTCTAGGCTTAGCTTCAAAGTTACAAAAAACAGGGATAAAACTCCCTCTTAGCATAGGGAAAATTGACAAGCTAAAACAAAAGATAATCTAATGCCTTTCATTGCTTTACTTACAATTTTTGTAATCTTAGAGGCTCGTTTCAGATATGGTTTTAGGAGATGGTTTTTCCTACCCTGGTACCTCCCTGTCCCAGAGAGAACCCAACAAAGAGCACAAACAAAACCTCTGAGAGGAGTGAGACCTATACGACTGCTCTGTATTTTTCTTCATCACAGCATTTCCAGCCCAGCCCAGCCAAAAGCTTCCTACTCACTTTAGAATGTTTTTTTTTCCCAACTTCAGAATTTACAGTTTGGGGTAATTTAACACAGATTCCCTTCTTTTACATTAATCATGCTCTTTTGTACTGATGGCACTGACTCAAAAAGCCTCTGGACAATATTTGTTTCCTAGAGCCCCCAAGAACAAAGCTATTTTCATGCCAATACCTAGAATGCTGAACAGTGACGTTTTGACATTGCAATGTGTACTTTTTGGAAGGTTTGTTGTATTACATGGATGATTCCCCGCCCCCCTCAAATTATGGTCTTTACATCTTTACTGAGCACAAAGGCTCAGCCTACTAGTATAAAAGGTTTTTAAAGATTTTTTTTTAAAACCAAATGGAAATTTCAGTCGAATAATAATTCTTATCTGAGAGGATATTACTGCCTGTTAGTATATCAGTTTTTTCTAGAGCCAAACACTATCTGCACAAGCAACATGTCCTCCTGATAATGGTTGAACAGCATTAAACATTGTATTCTTGTTGTGGAGAATAAATATGAAGGAAAGGAGGTAACTCAGGAAATGGATAAGGAAAGTTACTTGTCAAATTATGGTAGCACCATGGCCCAATCCCCATTATACCAGGCATTGTAAAAAAACAAATAGATTGTACTTGCACCAAAGAACTCATTACTAGGGCCCTACCAAATTGACAGCCATGAAAAATGCGTCATGGACTGTGAAATCTGGTCTTGTGTGCGCTTTTACCCAATACTATACAGATTTCACAGGGGAGACCAACCTTTCTCAAATTGGGGCTCCGACCCAAAAGGAAGTTGCAGGGGGGTTGCAAGGTTATTTTAAGGGGGTCATAGTATTGCCACCCTTACTTCTGTGCTGCCTTCAGAGCTGGGCGTCTGTAGAGCGGTGGTTGTTGGCTGGGCAATACCATTGTAAGTAAGGGTAAGTAAGCATGACAATACCATACCATGCCACCCTTATTTCTGCACTGCTGCCTTCTGACCTGGGTGGCCAGAGAGTGGCGGCTGCTGACTGAGTGCCTAGCTCTGCAGGCAGCAGCGCAGAAGTAAGGGTGGCAATACCATACCGTGCCATCCTTACTTCTGCGCTGCTGCTGGCGGCGGTTCAGCCTTCAGAACTGGGACCCCAGCCAGCAGCCACCACTCTCCAGATGCCCAGCTCTGAAGGCAGCACCACTGCAGTGCAGAAGTAAGGGTAGCAGTATCACAACCCCTCTACAATAACCTTGCAACCCCCACACAACTCCTTATTGGGTCAGGACCCCTACAATTACAACATCCTGAAATTTAAGATTTAAATAGCTGAAGTAATGAAATTTATGATTTTTAATAATCCTATGACCATGAAATTGACCAAAATGGACTGTGAATTTGGTAGGGCCCTACTCATTACACTAAACAGAACTACTAAAATTGCAGATGTGGTGTACTGAAAACTGTATTTAAATAGAAAGCTATCACTTCAAATGCTTAGGAGTTCTTCCTAGTCCTCCTTGAAGGCTAGAGGTTTTGTAGGGAAGTGTGTGACCTGGCTCTAGCAGCAGTCAGGCTATAAAGAGCCAGCCATCCTAGAGCAATGTAGGATACATTTTGCCTCTCTGCATCAGAGAGCCTGATTTTGGTTCTTGTGTGTTAAGGCTCAGAATTGCAAGATATTTAGTAAAAGCAGCAAAGGGTCCTGTGGCACCTTACAGACTAACAAACGTATTGGAGCATAAGCTTTTGTGGGTGAATACCCACTTCTTCGGATGCATGTAGTAGAAATTTCCACAGGCAGGTATAAATATGCAAGCAAGAATCAGGCTAGGGATAACGAGGTTAGTTCAATCAGGGAGGATGAGGCCCTCTTCTAGCTGATGGTGTCAAATTTGCAAATGAACTGAAGCTCAGCAGTTTCTCTTTGACGTCTGGTCCTGAAGTTTTTTTGCTGCAGGATGACTACCTTTAAATCTGCTATTGTGTGTCCAGGGAGACTGAAGTGTTCTCCTACAGGCTTTTGTATATTGCCATTCCTTATATCTGATTTGTGTCCATTTATCCTTTTACGTAGGGACTGTCCAGTTTGGCTGATGTACATAGCAGAGGGGCATTGCTGGCACATGATGACATATATTACATTGGTGGACATGCAGTTGAATGAACCGGTGATGGTGTGGCAGATCTGGCTGATCTGGTGTGGCTGTGATGGTGTCACTGGTATGGTGGGCAGAGTTGGCATCGAGGTTTGTTGCATGGACAGGTTCCTGAGTTAGGGTTACTATAGTGCGGTGTGTTGTTGCTGATGAGACTATGCTTTAAGTTAGCGGGTTGTCTGTGGGCAAGGACTGGCTGGCCTCCCAAGGCCTGTGAAAGTGAGGGATCGTTGTCAAGGATGGGTTGTAGATCACTGATGATGCGTTGGGGAGGTTTTAGCTGAGGACTGTATGTGATGGCTGGTGGAGTTCTGTTTAGTGTTTATATTTAGTGTTAAAACATGCTTTCTGAAAGGTTGCAATGTGTCTACATTTTGTTTGTATGCCGTGAACCTGAAGTTTTGGCCAGTTTTGCAGTAGAGGCTGAAACCAGGTTTCCATGCAAAGCCATATATCCTTTCTCTTGCACAGTTTTTCACAAGTAATATTTTCCTCCAACATTACTTGCAGTTAACACGGGGAGAAAGTCAATTTCTAGTTATAAAAAGTTAGAAGTGACCTCATTTGAAATTTCTCAGGGTGTCTTGAGATTTTATAGGCTGCTCTCCATGAGAAATAGCACTTGTTCTGAAGCTTTATATTCAGACAGGTGTCAGTGTTCGTAAGACTCATATATAGCCAAATTTAGGGAAAAAGGTGACTTCTATGGTGTTAACAATCTTTAGCCCCAGTCCTGCAAAGGTTTACAGATGTACTGAACTTTACACAAATACTCCCACTGAAGTCACTAGTACTACACAGGTGATTCTGTTTACATTTTTGCAGTCATAGCGACTGTCAGCAAAGCTACCATTTGCAGATTTACTTATCACTCCATAGCAATGATCAAATTCCAATAAAGAACTTCAATTTCTATCTTGAAGAAAAGCATCTTAAAAATAAGCCATTCACAACAGCATGCAATATCACTCTATTAAAATTCCTGCCATGAATGAAGCATCTCAAATAAATTATAATAAAGCTATGAAAACGCTGCATCAAATCGGAAAGTCCTAATTTTGCAAATATCCCAGGAGTCCATGTACAAATTGGGGGCCAGATCCTGATCCTATTGAAATCCATGACAAAACTCCCATTGATTTCAATAAGAATGGGATCTGGCCCTGAGTAAATGGCCTTAGGAACCAGCCCAAACAGTCTACTGTTCTGTTGAATCCGTTTTGTCCCTTATATAGGAAACTTAAGAGAAAAATAGTCTATTGTCCAGCTGCTCGGAATTTTATATTTCCTGGCATGGAAACTTCCTATTTCGTTACACCCATGAATCTGAGTTTAATCGCAATGTGGCGCATAACTGGAGTCCAATAATTAGTGTGATTGTGTAATTACTATAACCTGTTCCCTATCCAAAACAAACCCAGCCCAAAAGGAACCAGAGGGAAACAGAAGGTGGTTGTTATTATTTCAGGAATTGGAGCACTTATAGAGTACTGGGCCAGGCTAAATGGGATAATGATGGGTAAATATTTTTCTAGTAAAACTCAAGTGATAATTACAGAATTTATTATTATGTCGACAATTTAGAGAAAGCCAGCACATATGTAGATAATAGTAAAATTTGCTAGCTGGTGACTGTTTTTCCACTCTCTGTTCTGGATGGATTTTGTTCTTGTAAGAGCTCCTCAGTTTTCCTCAGCCATAGATATTAAAATTCTCTATTTAAATCAAAATATAAAATTCATAATGGAAAGCGTTAGCAGCCTAAAAATATACAAGTTTCTGCCACTCCCGTTTATAGATCTAAATACGTATCTATCCACAGAAGCAGCAGCGACACAAGCTTCCCCAAACATTGGCCCACTCACCTGCCTAAACCCTAAACTGGAAGAACCATCTCTAAGGCTAAAGAAGTAGTTCACTTTCCAGAACTATTCAATCCAGGGCCTTTCTGCCAAAGTTGCTGACAAGGCAAGGTGCTAGTTTCTGCAAACTTTGCTGGTGCTTCTTGCAATAGACACCTGTCCACTGAGACCATCAACATGTTTCAAACTAAACACCAAAACATCAGGTAGCAACAACTTTTGATCACTAGCAACCTGGGCTGGATTTGAATGGTTGATTTAGAGGTGCTCAAAGAAAATCAGTAATTATTGCTATTCATTCATATTAAAATTTAAAAAACAAACAACACTGGTTTATTCAAATTTCCAAAAACCTACTTCCTTTATCCTTTAAAACACATGGGTTCAAGAGAGTACTATAGTATGTGCAGGATGTCATCAAGAAGGGAATTGCCAGGACCTCCTCCAACCAAGATGTCGCCACCTACTTGAGCGGCTCCCTGGAAGGTGAATTTCGAAGAGACAAAGGAGACTTTGCTTCTCTCTGGACTTGTGCCTGCAATGCTACACGACGACTGGAGAAGCGTATCAGCTGCTGCTGGACATGGTGCAAGAACGCTAGGAGCTGGGAGTCCTGGTGCCACAGGTGAAGAACAGGGAGCATATAATCATCACTCCAAGAGCCAGAACCATGCTGGAGAGGACCCTGAAGGATGCCATCCACTGCCAGCATGTGGAAAACCTGAAACAGATGCCAGACCAGGGCAAGGCATTCAAGGTGATGTGCAAGTGGGACACCAGCAACCATTTCCTCCCTGGGGATAGCTTCACCCAATTTGCCGACTGGAGGTTCATTCACAGGGCCTGGCTCAACTGCGTCCCACTGAACGGAACAGGAAACCATGCGAATCGGGACAAGCGATGCAGGAAGTGCGGCTACGCAAACGAGACATTACCCCACATCCCGTGTAGCTGCAAGCCCCATTCGAGAGCCTGGCAGCTGCGACACAACGCCATCTAAGATTGCCTGGTCAGAGCCATCCCGCTGCCAGTGGGGAAGGTTGCCGTAAACTCCACCATCCCCGGAACTGACAGCCAACTGCGACCGAACATCGTCATCACCAGCGAGGACCAGAAGATCACAATGGTGGATGTCACAGTGCTCTTTGAGAACAGGACCCTGGCCTTCCCCAACGCCCAAACTCGAAAGGTGGAGAAATATGTCCCTCTGGCCAACACCTTGAGAGCTATGGGTTATTAGGTTCAGACATATGCGCTGATCATAGAGCCTTGGATGCATGGGACCCCAGTAACGAACGAGGGTTGACAGAATATGGAATCGGTCAACGCTACACTCGGCTGATGCTACAACTCATGGTGTCGGATGCCATCAGGTGGTCGAGAGACATCTCCATAGAACACATCACCGGACATCAGCAATACCAGGAGGGATGAGCTGGAGCGTTGATGAGAAGCACAGTGGGGAAAGTAAATACTTTCCTCGTGGACTGTATTTTCCAAATGGACAACCAGCCTAATTCTCAATTACTGAGGGACAATCTTCACTCATTGCTATATTTGCTTTCCATAACCAACTCTCTGTGCAACTTCTCATGAGTGATGTACCCAAATACTTGGATGCGAATATCTAAACTGTATTCTTAAATTTATTCACCTAAATGTGGGTTATTGCTGATTATGCACTATGTGTATCTTATGACTTTATTCACAAATATGAAGTTTGTTCTTAATTTAAGCACTATACCCAGATGTACAGACACACTTTTCTTAACTTGTGTACTATAAAAATTTTTAACATTACTTTCCCTACTTCTCCTCGTCTTGGCTTGCAAACTGTCCTAAATGCAGTTATGGCTTTTGTTTTATTTTATTCTGGGGGTCTTTTTTGTTCTGAAGTGTTGTTACTGGTTCCAAAACACTTCAAGTGGTGTTTTATTCTGAAGAGTTACTAAAAGGTAAATCCATATGTAGAGTCTCTCAATTTCCATATCAAATACATTCAGTTGACAAACATACTTTTTTCTGACAGACCTGCAAACTCTGCCTGGGATCTGAGAATCAAGTTGCATTCTTTCTTTCTCACACATGACCAGTAACAAAAATTTATGCAGGCCTGATTATGCTGAGCAATATCTTTGCTGCCCATTGAAGGCACTGGGTTTGCACAGGTATAATGATTAGAACTTTTTAATCAGTTCTATGAACAATACAAAGA
The DNA here is from genome assembly GCA_033296515.1 of Macrochelys suwanniensis. Classification (NCBI taxonomy): domain Eukaryota; kingdom Metazoa; phylum Chordata; order Testudines; family Chelydridae; genus Macrochelys; species Macrochelys suwanniensis. Next base: position 130,211,935 of record CM065776.1, on the reverse strand, counting down.
AGGAACAGAACCATCCCACTCCCTCAGCTGTGCTGGCTCTAGAGAAATAAAAGCAGTAATATCAACCTACTTTAATCAAAGAAGGCAGATCTGCTGAATAAAGATGCCTTTTTACATAATCATTTTCACAGTACAGCCATACTTTAATCCCACCCTTTAGCTAATGTATTCTAAAGCTTTACCTTCATGCTTTATTTTAAGAAAGGCCATGACTAACCTCCTATCATATAGTACTTTGTTGTTTTAAAAATTTAAAGTATCACTACAACATAACAGTTTCTTGTATCCTCTGAAATTATCTTTTAAAAAGACTGATTTAGCACTGCAGCCTCTCACCCCAAACCTCTTATCCTGACAGAAATCCTGGAGAAGTTATTATTCATCATCAGTGAGACACAGGAGATAATGATCCATCACTGCACCAACTTCATATACACATCTGATAACTACAGTATCAACACTAGAGCTCTCAAAAACTGAAACTCATCTGTCTCTGAGCAAGAAAGGAAATTAGAAAAGAAACTGGTCAAATTGTCCTGTGACCTTTGTGTGAAAAAATGCAGTCACCTCAAATATTACTCACTGGATGGTATCTATGGTCCTTTTATCCAGGACCGACTACATTTTTTCCAAATAACTCAAATATCTCTTGAGGTTTTCAGAGGGAAATAAACAGACCATCTAATGGCTTAACTGACCAGCTGGATGATTCACATGCATGTAGGATGGGATACTGAATTCTTATATTTTGATTCTGGATCCATGTTCTGTCCCTTTATCTAGTAATGATCAAAAAACAAAAAAACATGGAATTGTTTCTGTCAGAGAAGGATCGTGCTGTCACAATTTAGGGTTACATTTTACTCCTCCCCTTCAACCTCTAGTTTTCTTTGAGGGTACCATCTTTAGGTTTTCAGATCCCAGCTGTCACTACTCTCAGGCACGGACTTGCGTCTCTCCCACTCCAAACTGGGAGTTTAGGCTTATAGTCTCTCTACATCTCACTATGGTTTCCCCAACAGGTCTGACCAGGGTCCAGTACCTGTGGTTAAGCTCTCTCCAGGGCTATAATGGTGCACCCTAGTTACCAGCCAGCCTTCTGCACAAAGCAAACTGCATTTATTCTAAGGGTAAAAGCATTACAGGGAAACAAAAAACAAACAAAAAAAGAACATACACACAAGTAGGCAAAATCTTTCCAACCCTTCTGCAACCCTGTTGGACAGAAGGTCCTATTCATTTGCTGGATCAGAAAGAAGTCCTTAGTCAGTGTTAACCCAGCTTTTTATCCAAAAGTCCTTTATTTGTTTGATGGTCTCTGGAAATCCAGTTTGAACAAGTATATGTGAGCTCCCCAGGGTGTGGTACCTCTCTGGATATGTTACACCCTGGATGATTTGCCTTAATTGCCTCTAACTGATTTCTGGAGAAGCTGTGTTGACCATCTCCCCTGGAGTTGCATGCAATCCTTAGCCTACAGTGAAACTTAATACAATATGGTTCCCAAAGATATTGCATGGGATTGCATTACCTGTCACAGGTAGGTCATGTAATGTTGATGAAGGTACCATGAACAAACCCCATAGTGTTTTGTAAGGAAAGGAATGATGGGGTGGAGTCCCATCAAAAGGCTGCTTTATCTCCAATGTTTCAAAACATCTCATTCAGAGAAGCACAGTTGCTTAGAAGCAATCTCCTGAAGAAAACACCAGCAGCAATGACCGAGCATATCACATCAGTCAGGAAATACCGGGGTTAATCAATCCTGGTATAACAGTTAATGGTGGATTATCTTCTAGAGCGGCAATCAAATTCTGAATGTGAAGCAATTTCCAAAGTCCAGGCAGCTCATATAAACCAAACCAATTCTCTCAGTTGTAAGCTTGCACTTTCTTTGTGCAAAAGCCACATGAAGAGATCTCAGTGCAGCTCAATAATAACATTAACACTGAAATGCCATTTTTAACCACTATTTCTTTTACTTGATATAATGAAATAATTCATCCCTTAATGCAAGTAACATTTATAGAACCAAGTGTGATCTTAAAACAAAGTCTCTCTTTTTCAATATTTCTAAACAGAACTGATATTTATTTTAAAAGTGACAAGTTTTTCTTCTTCACAGGAAAAGCCTGCTATTTTCACAGCTGAAGGCAATAATTTCCAAACTGGCAAACATTTCCAAATGAGAAACTTTTGATTATCACTAAGCAGTTCTGCTGTTATTGTTTGTTTTCATTACAAACAGTCCTCTGAAAAGAAGGTCAGATGCACACACATGTGGTATCTGTGTACATGATGGTGGGTATTCAAAGTATTTAAGCACTTACAGAGGGCATCATTATAAATTTCACATTTGCCACACTGCAATGATTGTAGTATTGTGCTCTCCTCTTCCTAATACAAGAAGATACAATTGTTACTACAAGTACTATACTTGAGGTAGCAACATGAACATTGTAATGGTACCTACTGTATGGCAACAACCGTCATACTTTTCTTGATAACTTTTACAACTTGCACTTTTATGCTGTCTCTCAAAAGGCCCTTTAAAAGGTTTATTTTACACGCTAAATGCGGTCGTGTTTTACTTTTATATTGCATTGTTCCTCATGAAGATCCCAAGGCACTTCACCACCACTTAAATGCAGTCACTTCTGGGGTATGATCATACATAGTAAAGTCACACAGCTTCCTCAGAAATCCTGAAATTCCAGTGATATAAAACACACTCTGAACAATGTTTTGATAAGAGCTACATCTGCTGGAGAATTTTAGCTGTTTAGAATTTCAGCTGTAAGCTATTACAGGCTTTTCTAGTGTGAGAAAGATAGCCAGGGGGAGGATGGGAAGAAGAGAACCTTATTGTAGTATGAAAGTACCTAAAAGAGGATCACAAACATTTAAGTAAAGATCAATGAGAACCAAGAATAATTAGGATAGCATGTGCACCCTTCTGGAAGTTATAAGTAGTTGTATAAATAGTTTAGATTCTATTTACAGGCTTTTCTCTCCTCAGCACTATTCAGTCTTTTAAACCCTTTGCTCTTTGAGTTACTAGCAAGATCTAATTTAGCTGAGGTTTGACTATGATCACCCTTTATTTTCTTAAGACTATCTGAATGAATTGCTGGTTAATTGAATTAATATAAGAAGGAGTTGGGATATTTGAAGAATGATTCCATTCAAGAACATCACCTCATTTTGACTAAAAGACATTTAAGTCCAACTATACTTGGATACCGATGGATTTCTACCTGTGAGGTAGGGGGAAGTACTATTATCCCCATTTTACTTAAGGGGTACTGAGGCACCAAGAAGCTAAGTGACTTCCCCAGCATAAAGTGGTAACGTCTGTGGCAAAGCAGGGAATTGAATGTTGGTCCCGAGTCCCAAGCTAGCACTCTAACCACTGGATTGGACCATACTTCCTCTTCCAGCGGGAATGATTTACCATGACTGCAAAATGTTTGTGTGATGACTGAAAATACAGTTGACCTTATTTTTCCTCACTTTTAGCCTGATTCTGAAGTTGTTACACAGGCAAAGTTTCCATTAACATCAGTGGGATACAAGAAAATTATTTCTTCCTTTTTCTGACAGCCGTGGGATGTACAAAGTGTAACACTATACACCTAAAGGATACTGATAGGGAGAATTGTGATGTACCAAAAGTAGACAATGTAAATAATTTGATCAAATCCCCCTCACCGGATCTCAATCTAAAAGAAGTAATTATAACACTATCACCCACAGAAAGGATTATCAAAAGGGCATTGGGTATACTAAGTACAGCTTAAAACACAAATCAGAATTTCTATCCCAGGGGAAATTCCGATATTTTAACATTTGTTTTTGTCTCAAGTTGTGATACTGAAATATTGAAATTTCACAGAACCTAAAGCTCTGAAAAAAAACCACACCTTTGGATTCAGCAGTGCCAAAATATTTTGTTTCAGAGCAATTCAACATTAAAGTGCATCTCCTCATGGTGCAGCATTGCCTCATGGTAGTAGCAGTTCAGGCACCTCATGCCTCCATTCTCCTCTCCTTGGCTGCTAGGTGAGACTACATCTAATAATGCAACTGCAACAACACAACTCCCATGATGCACTGCACTCAGGTCAGAGTGCAGAATGTTGCATCATGGCATTTGTAGTCTGGCCAGACAGCCTGATTCATATGAGAGAATAAGAGCATGAAGCATGCAAGCTACAACTCCCATGAATCACTGAGGCACCAGAGACACACACAATCTAATGCTGAACTGACCCTCTTAAACTGAATATTTAGGGACATCTCAACAAACTGAAATATTTTGTTGATTTTTACCAACGTAAAATGAAAAAAATTCAGGAAAATTGAAATTTTCCTACAGAAAAAGTCTTGATGTTGCAGAAATTGTGTTTTCCATCCAAAAAGTCACTGATGAAAAATTCTTACCAAGGTGAAATACAAAGATTATCCGTTACTGATAGAACAGAAGTATGTTTGAGGTGTCAAAGTCAGAGTACTACTTTAGCATTTGATTGTAGTAGCCCTTACTCAAAGTTCTATTGAATTACATTGACTACATTTGTAAGTGCCACTCAATATAAGCAGAGGCTGTAAGGCCTTAATGTGCACCATTCATACAAATGTTCAGTCAGCATGTTGCATACAAAACATAGCTAATCAAGTCATTTCATGCAGCCAGCTATTAGGGAAGACCCAACACAGTTCATGATTGGACTATACTGGTAAGAAAAACCATGTCTCATGGGACATGTAGGCTGGGAGCAATTTGAAATACAATACCAACATAGACTGCTGTACTGTATGCACTAACAGAGGATTTCAGCCTTATGCTTCAAAACCATGCTAAGGGTATTTTATTTTTTGCATATTGTTATACAAAACTGTATTACCGCAAATGATGAATTATACTCCTTTAAGCAGCCAGCAGTGCACAGTCCAAAGTACTTTAAAAAGGCAGGCTTCTCTGGTAAAACATGAATATATTCTCTTCTAGCTCAAGCCCATCAGGCCAGTGTGATTTAATGCCGCTCATTATTCACAAAGGGAACGGTTTTAGCAAGAACAGAAAAGCAGAATCCTCCAAAGCATACCTAGCATTACACTATGTAAATGAATACAAGGAAATAAGTTGCAGATGGCTTATTGAAATAACTCCACCGATAGTCCATTGTGCTCGTCTCCTTGAACTCTCAAGAAACCGTTATTTCATTTCATTACATTGTTGACACCATGTTTTTTTCAGATCTTCATTACTGGGGGAACAGGGCCCTCTTCCTTTAATTACATCACTCAGTTGAGAAAAAGATAGTCTTTATCTGCTCTGAGACCAAGGGCTTGTCTATGCCATTTTTGAATTATTTACATATATAGGTTTAGTTAAATTGGTGCGACCCCTTAGCATTCCCAAATTTATACTGGTAAAAAGAAATGCCTATGGGTATAGTTATTTACTGAAACTGACCTCTTCCCCTAGATGATAGTCTTGCTCTTGTTCTCACTTTCCCCCTATCCACCCCTCGCCACCCCCATTGTGCCCTTGATGTTTCTCTCAAGTTAGGCTGATAAATGGCAGAAAGCAGATGTAGATTGGCTTGCTGTTCGGCTTTAACTGTGGAGTCCAGATACCAACGATCCTGTGCCATGAAAGCCTAGGTTCCCCCACTCCAATGTGCAGTGCAGAGGAAAGCAAGTTCTTCCTCATTTCCCTGAAGAACCCTCTGGATGCAGGGCAGAGTGGCACATAAGCACACCTTAAAATTAGAGAGCCCCAAGTGCCATAGTGATATATGCACTTTATTTCTCCAGGGAGCCACCCTGGTGTTCTCCAAAACCCAAGTCAACAAAACAGTGTGCACAATTCTTTTGAAACCAGACTACAAGAGACTATTCCTTTTTTAAAGACATAAACACTCTTAATGACATGAGTGAGGATTACATCTGTCTAGGAGCCAGTGTCTTGCGTGCCTCCATTGTGATATGCAAAGTCCTATGGATTCATCCCTGAAAAGGAGACTAGTGGAGGCTTTCAGACCTTTCCTTGAAGGTACAGAGTCATAGAATCATAGAATCTCAGGGTTGGAAGGGACCTTAGGAGGTCATCTTGTCCAACCCCCTGCTCAAAGCAGGACCAATCCCCAATTTTTGCCCCAGATCCCTAAATGGCCCCTTCAAGGATTGAACTCACAACCCTGGGTTTAGCAGGCCAATGCTCAAACCACTGAGCTATCCCTCCCCCCGAGTATTTGGTAGTATCCTGTATTCAGCTCTTAAAGACGTTATGAAGACAAAAAGACCTCCCCACTTTGGCTTCACATTGCCATAAGCCAAAATCCACAGGCCACAAGTACGGACCCAGCCAGCTGAAGTTCCATTAATAGCTGTTTCATAAATCCAAGTCCAAATCAAGCCATAGCACGACCAAGAACAGTCAGGTTTCAAGCACCCTCTTATCAGAAGTTTCTCAGATTAATAGTGAGTTGTGCAATCACTTTTAGTTCAAGTAAATTTCTTTCATTCCGGCTTCAGTGCCCCAATCCTTTGCAACGTGACAGAAGCAGCCCTTAGGAAGGAAGGCATCTGCATAATTTCATGCCTCAACAACTGGCTTATCCTGGTTATATTGCTGCAGGGTGCCTGCCAGGCAATGTCTCACCCTCTGCTGAGGTTTCAGACACTGGGAAAGATTTAACTATCCCAATGCCTTATTCATCAGGGAGCATAACTTCAAGGTTAGCCTAAGTCAATCCGCTTCTGTGTGTGGCAATGGGGAGTCTGATCTCCTGACAGCGTTTGGTTCCCTGGGCCCAGTATCACATTTTCTCATTTCAGCAGTTTCTAATGTCATCCTTCCAGACAAACTAGCTTGTGTTCCACAGAAGAGCAGATGGCACATCAAAATCTCAAAGCTGCTGGCAAACCACATTCTTCCAGCAAATCTGGTGGAGCCAAAAGAGAAGAGATGAGACAACACACCAGAGGCTGTCCAACTCAGCAAGCAGAGGGAATAATGAACAAAAAGTACGACCACTGGAACTGGCCATGCTCTTTCATTGGACCATACAGTACATCCTCCTCTTCTCAAGGCCTTGCATGATCTGGTAAAGCAGAACATACTGTTGGAAATTTTATCTTTCACTCTATGGAGAACCTCTGATCTAGGCCTAGAGAGAATGGTCGCTTATCTGAAAGCAGTTGCGAGAGAGACAGTTCTTCCAAGCTCCTGGTTTATAGCAGCACTTTGATTTTATTAAATAAAACTTTAAAATGTCATCATCGAAACACCGAAGAGAACAATATTACTACTTGTATTACAGTTTAACCCAGAATGTCCCCCGTCAGCGCAGGGCCCATTTGGGCGAGGTGCTGAACAATCACATATTAAGAGCATGCCTGCCCTCAAAGATCTTACAGTTTAACAGTTTCCATTTGAGTGCTCCTAAAAAACTCTGGATAGGTGGGACCATTTTGGTTTAAAGAACGAATCTTTCACACCCAAAAAACTGAACCCAAACAAAGCCTTTTTGATAGGTTTCAGTGTAGTAGCCGTGTTAGTCTGTGTCAGCAAAATGAAAATAAGAAAGAAAAACTTGTAGCACCTTAGAGACTAACAAATTTATTTCAGCATAAGCTTTCGTGGGTTAGTACCCACTTCATCGGATGCATGGAATGAAACATACAGTAGACAGATATTTATACAGTCAGAGAAACATGATAAGGTGGAGGTGCATAGACCAACCTTAAGAGGCTAATTAATTGAGAGGAACCATAACAGCAGGGGAAGAAAAACCTTTGAAGTGATAAACAAGATGGTCACACAGGTGTGAATGAGGATCGTTAACTTAAGGGAAATAGATTCAATTAACGTAATGGCCGAGCCATTCGAGGTCCTTATTTGGGTTGTTCAGATGGTTAAAATATTTAAAACTTTGTGACTTTCTGGTTCTCTAACTAGGCAGAAAACAGAAGTGTCAAAATGTCATAAGAAGTGAGAAATGTCAATTTAATGTCCTTAAACTAAAACTAAGATATATCAGAAGTTACATGAGTTTTCCAGATTAATTTTGCAGACTTCAAAGTCCAAATAAGCACTGGAGATTGAGCCACCAATTGGAAATAACTAAAATCTCCATTATGAGAAAATTTATGAAGTGAAAATGGTTGGTTTAACACAGAATTATGCATACAACTGCACAGAGTTGTTCACCATGAAAGAACCCAAAGGTGGAACAGGGATAATAAGCTATGTGGGCAGGTACTGTCCAGCAAGTCCTGCAAAGTAGCAAATATAAAAACATGTTAGGGGGAACAGGTAAGTATCAGAGACTACAGAGAAAAACTTCTAATGGTGACTGAGCAATGTTCACTAAGCTCCAGGCTTAAGTAACAAAATGAAAAATAGCATAGGCGTGGGGGGGGGGGGGGGGGAGAAGGGGGGAATGTTTGAGATCAGAGTCAGTTGTCTAAATGGCAGCTCAAGAATGTGTGTGTGGCTAGGGGGAATTAAACATTTGCCCTTTTTGTAGATTTTCAGAAACCTCACAGGATAGCAATGAATAATGAGAAAAAAAAAACTTGCCTTGCTCTATGTGCAGGAAATTAAATTACTTTCTATGTGCAGAAAGGGGCAGACAGAAACCCATTACAATCACTAATGAAGATGCAAGTTTTAGGGATCCAAAAGAGCACAGGGAAGTGCAGTGAACAAATGAGATTTAGAAATAAACAGAACATGGGCAAGAACCTGAAGGGTATGAAGAGCAAGTCAGATCACATTTCCTAGAGCCAAATCTAAAGATACCTGAAAGCAATGCACTTACCAGAGTTATTGAGACAGTACTGTGAAAGAAAATGGGAAGTGTAATCATATGGAGCTATTCATTCAGTCATTTTTGCATGGTTGATAATGGCCTTCCCCACCATAAATGCTGCATTTAAGCATGTTCCAGTGGAATTAATTCCTTTAGACAAGCTTCCACAAGGTAGTCAGCAGATCAGTAGCCAGAAGATTTATCCTACTTGCCATCAGTAGAGGGTTTCTGGCTACTGTTCTGGACAGGGAGAGATGTCTCCCCCTTCATCTCCGGAAGCTCTCTAGTTCAGCTTCCAAGCCCTCCAAGAGAGGCTCCATCCTCCCCAACCTCCTCTTCCCAAGCTCTGTAGAAGGGCAGCTCCCTTCCCCATCTCTTACACCATTTACCTAATACTACATTCTACAGCGTTTACCCTCTCTAATTTTTAATTTGTAAACTAAGTTGGAGAGTGGATATGCTGATGGATGCTTTAGCCATCCATTTCATGGCACAACAGAGTTATATTTACCAGCACAAGAGCATCTCTTAGGAGTCAAGGGTACAGAGGGACTGCACCTTGCCCAGAGATATGCCTCTAGTCAGAGTATTATTCCAGAATATTTGCAGTTAGCAGCCAGCGAGTTGGTGCCCAATATGTTTTATGTACTTTTTGACAGCCAGTCCAAGGCTGTTAAGAACAAAGTGAATAATTTTTCAAGATTCTTCAGAAAGGGCCAAGTTCTTTGTACTAATCTAACGCTTATTCGGGCACTAGCTTCAATGGGAGTTTTGCCTTGGAAAGGATTGATTTTAAGGGATTCTGAGGCCCTAAAAGCAGTATCTATGTTAGTTAAGACACTGAAATTGACAATGGCAGGCAAAAAAGTAATGACCTTAGTTTTCTCTGTACTGTACCAAAGCCAAAATAAGAAATTCTGCAGATGTGGACAGGATCCCAAACATTCTTTAAAAAGGAGAGGATAACCTGCTTTAAGTTCAGCTGTGCAAAATTGTAATGAAAATTGACAAACCTAGGCACAAAATATCTTTGCCTAACTCCTTGCACAATGATAGATAATAAAAAACTTACTTAAATGTAGTCCTCGAAGTGTGTAGACAAATAGAATTTTGTCATAATGCAGGGTTTACTTGACAAGGATCCCTCCCCCCTTAACTAGCCAGGGGTAAGAGGGAGTGGGAGTGCTTTTAGCAATGGAGAAAGTACTGCTGTCCCTCAATTTAACTCCTGAGCAAGACAAAACACAATGAAATAGCATTCACCATGCCCTCACTGCACTGCAGTAATTTACACCCCACCACAGGCATGTGATATCACTCATGAAGTATTTTAAGTAGTTTAATATGTTGCATTGTGAAAGCATGCAGCATCCTAGAGAAACTCATTCCACATTGTTGTGCATTTCAACTATAGCCATGAGATGAAGACAACTAAAGAAATAAATGACACAGTTTGACAGTGAGAAGGAGCCCACTAGGTGGAGTTTTATAAAACAGCATGACCGAGTTTTGCCATTTTCCTCCGGAGGCGATGATTCCCATTGTCCAGTTAGAATTGTTGCAGAAGCTTTTAATAAAACAATGCCACTTAACAAAATCATGATATTTTGCACCGCAGAGTAAAGATACTTTATTAATGGCTGGATTTTTTTTTAAAGGGTTGGATAATTTCATGACCAAACAACAAAATTTTAAGAAAACATGGCTATAATAATACTAATTGTGTCTCATGGCTCAAACACACTGCTGTATATTTCAGGAAGCCATTTATGCTCTGACAGCAATTTCCATCTTGCGAGATTCTTTATTTAGTAAAAGGAGAAGGGAACTTATTTTCCTCTAACGTATCACTGTGGAAGCAAGACACTAAATTTGCTAAAACAATGGTCTAATCCAGTCTGGCAAATCCCATGTCTACATGGATTAGTTCTGAACTGGAAATTGGAGACTGAATTACAGTTGGTGAGTCAGTGCCAACAAGTCTGACACAAAATATCTGTGATGGCATAGATGATTCAAGTTTTTGACAGGTAAAATTTGAGTGCTAATGTTAGTTGAGAGATAAGTGTTGTTTATAAAGTCACATTCCCACTAACTCACATTTATCAGAAGTGACAAAGTACTGAACATCTTCAGCAGGGCATGCAGGAGCAGCGTCAAAGGAACATTTACTCTCCAGGAACCTGACCAAGTTTAAGATTGGCGAGCATGGGGATTTGTTAATTATTGGGACAGCACAAATTTTTCCATTTATGCCTTTGTTAGAATGAAACAGGATTCAGGCGATAATGAATACCGTAAGGTGCCAATGTGGTAATTTTGAACATTCCTTGAAATGCTACTTTTTACATCATCACTCCACTCAAGTCAGTATTTGTTTTTCTGCCATTATGACACGCCCAGTGTCAATCTTCTCTGGTAAAATGGCACAAATAATGGTGTCTATAAGGGCCTCGTTTTCCACTACAGTCAAGAAAGTGACTACCCACCTACTATGACCTACAGCTTATGATCTGTTCACGTATAACATGCAATATAGTACAGCAAGAGCCAGATTCAGCTCTAGTGTAAACAAATGAGTGAAATTTCATTTTCAGTATAAATGAAGGCTAGGGAAAATGCATCTGCTTAGAGCAGGACTGAAGCTATGCCTTCATTGATTAAAAAAAAATTATCACAAACCTTTTCTACTCCCAAGGGAGACAGTAACCACCAATATACAGTTATATTACCATAAGCTCTTTCATTACAGACTGACAGTTTTCAGCCTATACGGAGGATTAAATAGCTAATAGCTTGGTGCATGTATACACTGCACAGACAGTCCATGTTGCTGGCAACAAGTCTTTCAGGATCCATGTATGGCAAAGATAAGAAAGTAGGATAGCACATAGCAGGCACTGATACCAGGCTTTGAACTGCATAGTTCTTCTGATTTCTTTATAAGCAAAGTGACTGATGAACAAGATACCAAGATTGAGATGTTACCACAACTGACAGGTAAGTCTCCCGCCCCTCAACCCCAAAGTCTTTTATGCACTTGTTAGAACTCCTGAGCATGGGGAGCCCATGTTTTACAGCCCTCCACCCCTACCTTGAAGCTCATGAACTGGTTGCACAATGATCCCACTCCTTGTACATCCATACGGAACATTATAAATGCTTCTCCATCAGCTAGAGCAACGGTTCTCAAACTATGGGGTGGGCTTCCCAAGAGAGGTGCGGGAATGTGTCACGGAAGGTGCGAACTGTGTGCTTTAGAACGCTGGCTGTCAGCCCCGGGTGGTGGGGGGCTCATAAAAAAGAGCCATGCACACCAGGGAGATGGGGATAATCGGAGACCTGCCACCCCAGGGCTGACAGCCAGAGCCCCACCACCCAGGTTTGGGCTTGCCTTCCCCTCCCCCACCCCATCCCTCACCAGGAGGCAGTTCAGGCTCAAGATCTCTCCCCACCCCCTACCCAATCCCTCACCTGGAGGCAGTGGGGCTCCAGCTGTCAGCCCGGGGTGGCAGCAGCATTACTGCTTTGGGTTCTTGTTTCCAAGGATCACTTCCACGGATGGATGACTAGCCAGTTGTACTAGCCAACTTCACAACCAGCACAGGAATCCAATGGTGGAGCAAGGTAAGAAGCTGCAACCTGCAGACTTGTAAGAGTTCTCTCATTTCACCTTGGTCCTGCTTCTAAACAGCATAAAGAGGAATATCACTGAACTTGGAGTTTAAACTTTACATAATTAAACTTTTCTCCTTGGGAAGCAAATACCATTCTTTAACTAGGACATTTTACCCACTTAGCAAATAAGATCCTGCATTCATCAGCTTCATTTTGATTTCTAGGAAATAACTAGCCTGCAGCCACTCCTTAATGTTGTGCGGGATTTCTTGTGTCATAGGATTACGCTGTACAAATTAACTGATCTCCCTAGGGAATGGGTCCTCTTCAGTTTGATTCCCCATGCTACATCTGCAGTTTAATTTAACTACTGACCCTGACCCATATATATTATATATATATACACGTACACACACACACACACACATATATATATACACACACACACACACACACATAGGGGGGAGGGTGTTACAATGTGACCACACACCCACAAATCTTTTGTACAGTATCAATAAAATGCAGAGTGTATATGGGGAAAAACAGTATATAGTTTGCCCAGGATATTAGAAAGAAACATTGTTTTTCACGGTAGCACCATATCAGTTACAGTATTATGAAAAAAAAAAATCAGAATTCCTCTGGTGCAAAAGGCTATAATTACCCTAAGTAGCCAAAGAGTTACACACACATCAGTGACGTAAAAGAACATTGCTCATTGACCTTGTTATCGAAATATACCAAAGGCAGGTTTTAAACAATTCAGCTTTGATCAAATAGATGGCAAACACCCTTGAAATCAAATTAGTGTAGTGAATAAAACCATATTCAGAACCTCTGAATTTTGATTTCTATTAATTTGTTTATTTTACACTCCAAAATGTCAGAAATAGAAAAGTACTACTGTTTTTGGCTCATCTGTCCTGAAATGAGCAAATTCATTTCTTTGAAAATGTGTGTTAAAAAAAAAAAAAAAAAAAAAAAAAAAAGATTGCTCCCAGACAGAGTGACTATTTAAGACTGAATAAAGTTATAAATCCTTGAAACTAAGGGTTCATAAATGAAACACTGGCAGAAGCATAACTAAGGGAGCAAAAACAAAGTATTTAAATGTAAGTCACTGGCAGGATTAATTAGTTTTCAGATACACATGTTTAAAGGTGTACTATAATTCTGGATTAATACATGGAGTATTAGATTAGATAGTCACTTTTTAAATGATCACTCCTCTCAAGTCAGTATTTGTTTTTCTGCCATTCTGACATGCCCATCCACCTCAATCTTCTTTGGAAAAATGCACAAATAAGGAAGGCTATAAGGGCCTCATTTTCCACTACAGTCAAGAAAGAAGACTTAGAGAATCCAGAATGATACATTTGGAAAACCCATGTCTTTAAAGGCACATCAATTGCTTTTCAGTGGTCTCCTTATTCTTCCCCCCAACCACCACCACCACCACCACCCCAACCCCAGGCTAATTCCTGATTTAGGCATAAAGAACATTGACAGTAATAATGTAGCTTTACTTTTTCTGCTGCTGAGGGGATTTATTTTGCCTTAAATTGATTCAAATATTTCAAAAACAAACTTTGAGAATGTTAGGGAAGTGCCAAACAGTTTCAGATAAACCAGGCAATCAGATCTAAATTAGCGACAAAGAGTCCTGTAGCACCTTATAGACTAACAGATATATTGGAGCATATTGGACTCTTGCAGATCCAGACTGACATGGCTACCCTTCTGATAAATCTAAATTATGCAACATCAATGTTTGGTTTGGGTTTCATCCACACACAGACTACCCAAACTGAGTTCCTTCTATTTATGTCTTTGGACCAGGGGAGGTGCCCTCATTAGGAAACATTTGGTCTAAAATTACAAGACGTAATTTTGGGTGCCCAGTCTGAGATAGCTTAAAAAGACCCAATTTTCAGAGAAATATTGAGCACCCACAACCCACAAATTAAGCCCTTTTACAGTGTTAGGTTGGAGATACAAAAATTGAGGCACCAAACCTAGGCATTTCTGAAAACTGAGCTTGTTTATGCCTGTATATTCCAAAGAGAAAAGCTCATATTCAGGTTTCCCATATTCTAGTAATGGAGGGAGCTGGATGCTTGACAAAGAACTGTGCAGTCATTTTACAAAGTATAGAGATGGAGAGAATGTTGGCTTCCACCCCTCCACCATTAGTCAAGCTTACTGGTTAACAAAGTGAGTGGCATGGGTGTTTAAAGCCACTCAACACACCCTTCCTGACAGAAAAAAATTGTAACATTTTTTTTTTTAAAGGAGGAACGAGAGAATATTTAGGTATAGAACAAGACTTCCTGAAGGTGTACAAGTACGCTTCAGGTGCTTTCTTTTGGTTCCTCAGCTTTATCTAGACATTGCGTAATTCCGATCAAGAGCCTGAAGACGTAAATTAGATACAAAGATTTAGTACAGAAGATGTGCCTGTTTCATGCTGAATGGGCAGGAGGTAAAAATTTAAAATGGTCAGAAAGGTCAGAAAAATCCAGTTTTTTTAAAGAGGATATTAATTCACCAAGTTTAAATGATTTCTTTAACTTTCTACTGCATGTAATCAGTTTCCAGAGTTCCGTAAAAGCAAAGATCCACAATCCTTGGAGAGCAGGCTGTTGCTGATACTTAAATTCTCTTGTTAAACTTCACTGTTTAATAGCTAATCACATATTTATAACAGGCATGAAGCGCTCTACAAGACCCTTGCTGAGCTGTTCCTCTAAATCAAAACCTTATTCCATCGTTCTACTTGCTGGCGGTGGAGTAGGGTTACTTTTACCATTTATGGTTGTAAAACCCATCCAGCATTTTTTTTTCAGTTGCAGTCTTTTCTTTCACCTACTCTTCCCTTCTCTGCCTTGCTCTAAGAAACAGATATTCCAGGCTCAGGAAAACGACGCCAAAAAGCAGTGCTCTGATCTTTAAACCTTCCCTGTTTTTTTCAGGGATCACTTGCAGCCTCATGAATACACCCAACGGCAGGACAACTGATGGATTAACACAGTACGAGCTCTAGAGCAGCGGTTCTCAACCTTTTCAGGCTCTGGATCCATATGTAAGCTTTGATGGTCTGTTGCAACCCAGAGACCCCCAGCACTGCCCCAGGCCTGATGCATCTGCCAACCCCCAGCTCCACTGCTGAGGTGAATGGGGGTGGGATGCTCAGAGCTAAGATTCAAGATGCTCCAGACAGATCTGAACTGCTGGGGGAATGCCCCCAGTGGGAAGGGATGGTGAGCCAAGACACACCCCCAAAGCCCACAGCTCTTCCCCCCCCCCCCAGCCCACAGGGGCAGAGAGTATAGGGTGGGGAAATCTGGGGGCCTGGAGATGAAGAGGGAATATCAGGGGATCAGGGAGCATAGTGAGGAAAGAGTTGGAGGTCTGGGGGGGGGCTGGAGAAGGATATGGAGGCAGAGAGGGCTGGGATTGGGGCAGAGAGCCTCCTGCTTCCATGAGAGACAGCCCACACACACACACGCGCGCGCGCCTGGGAGGCAGAGGGTCAAGGAGTTGGGGGCATTAGAATCAGAGATGCAGTGGGGGAAAGGGGCTAGACAGTGTGTATTGAAGATGCGGTTTTGCCCAGCTGCAGGACAAAGGGATACACATTGGGAGGCTGGTACTTATTAGAGAATGCGACACCAACGACTCCCTCCTGGCTCCTGTCCCATGAGGCTGGCTAAACTCAGCTCCCCACTCTGGGCGTCAGTGCTGCTCGGGTTTGGCCCAGCCACACTGGTGGGGGGCCAGTTAAGGCAACTTTTGAGAGCATGAAGAAACCTGGTGCATGAGGATCAGAGCACCACTCACTCAAATTTGGCCTGGCTAACCTCCCAGGATGGAGGGATGACTGGGCTAAACCTGACTGGTGCTGTAGGACATTGCAATGTCCAGAGCTGAGCCCCGCCAATCCTGCTACCCATTCAGGCAACCCAATTTTGAGTCATAACCCACGGGTTGAGAAACTTCTCTTTAGAATTTTACTTTGATTCTCAGTTGATGTAATACGAGATACACACAAAGGTATAAACTAACAGCAATAGACTGCAAGGTTTTAAGGGCAGAGCATGTCACTTACTGTATTCTGTACGTATACCACCTCATACAACAGGCCACAGATCTCAGTTGGGGGCCCTAAGGCATTCTGCAATATAAATAATAAACATCCAGTCTACTGGATGGGTGAACAGGGAGAAAAACTAGATGATTAAATCTACTCTGGTATCGGACCACCTCTGAAGAAACAATACATTTTTCAATCAAAGAGTAAAGCTGTGAAAAACCCTTAAAATATGCTATCCAATTCCAGGCACACTTTTATTAGACAGGATATTAGCAGAACCGGTTAGCTTCTGTTAGAATGGACTCACACCAAAACCTCAGATTCAAATACATCTGAACTTTGCCAGAGTTCAGAACAGTCTAAAACTTCACATCTCTGGCTCATTGCTATTTTCTGTGCATGTCGCGCATCCTTCCATAGGACTGGGAGATTGGTAGGACTGATACCCATCTACCTGTGCCTGCCCTCACACAACGCCAACATGATATTCAGAGGATTCTTTGCTCAAAACGTGGGGAAGGGGAAAACTCCCTACCAGCCCCATATTTGACAATTTGATGAGCCTCATGAAACATGTTACCAGACAGAGGTCATCATTCAGGGATGCAATCAAAGCCGTGGCAGGCAGACTGAGCAGCAGGAAGGAAGTTTTGGGACAGTGCAGGGAAGAGTGGGGTTAAACGGAGGAGACCACCTCTCTTCCCCTAATCCCAACATCCCCTCCATCATAGATACATATATAGCCCCTATGACTGTAGTACCTGAGTGCCTCACAATCATTAATGTATCTATCTTCACCTCTGTGAGGTAGGCAAGCACTTTGAGATTTACTGACAAAAAGCACTAGATATTATTATTACCACCACCCCTGGGGGTTTTTTTGTTTTTGTTTTTTTACAGATGGGCAAACTAATGGACTCACACAGGTAGTCTGTTGCAGAGCAGGGAACTGAGCTCAGGCTTCCCAAGTCCTAACTACTGGGTCATCTTTCCTTTCAGGATGCCCCATATCTGTTCTCCCTCACCCCTTCAAGAGTACCTCCACTGACTCCATCTTAGTCCCTGCACTGTCCCAGCATCTTCTCCCCAGCTCCTCAACCCCCAGGTCCCATGCTGACACCAACCTCTCCATAGGAAAGAAGAACTAGCCAGTGTTGGACCGACAAAAAGATGGGGGATGAAACGATGCAGAGGCAGTGAAGTGACCAACATGCAGCCAGAGCAGCCTGTGGCCAGGGTAACCACTGCCAAAGAGCCAGCAGGGAATCCAATCATTTCTTTAAAAAAATTAAAATTGAAATTAAATTTGTTAAAAAAAAAATACCAAGGAAGTTAAATACCCCAAAACTCCATTGACAGAATTAAGTCTGCCCACTGGTGCCTTCTGGCCTTCCAGAATGCTGAGAGTGGCTAAACTTAAAAACTTCTGAAAACCAGGAATTTAAGAGTTGAAATGCATGCTACCCCTCACAATGCAACTTTAACTCTGCCCTCTTAGACCAACGCCCCAGCATGCCAAACATCACACATACTAGCACTCTGCCCTCCCAGACACCAGAGAACCTGTTAGGAACACAGCACATGGGTCTTGCAGGAGGAAGCCTATCACCTTCTGTTTCTTAAAGCAAAGCTCAGGTTTAAGCTAGGTGTAGCAAACAGGAGCTACCTGTGCCTGGCCTACACTCAAACACTGAGCCTACCTCACACAAACCACCCCAGATTTGCAAAATGTTACCAACCCTTTCCCCCTTGCCCTGAGGATTCCTTCTGAGACAAGGCCTTCACTTAACCCTCTATAAACCCTGGAGATCAGTCATGTATGCCAGACTGCTGACAATCCCCATGGCAAGACACCCCTGTGCACCACTGCAGACACAACCTATAAAACGCTTCACTGATATGAGGCATAGTTGATCCTTTGAAGTACATGTACACATCTTGTCATATCATGGTAACAGCTCTGACAAGCAGCTCCCACTAATCCCTCTGCTCAGTACAGCTACAGCTAACACAGTAAAGGCAGTTGGAGTACATACAAATAAATGCTGGAATTCAAATCTGTAGAGCACAAAAGAAATAATGGCACATTCTCTTAGAATTTCCTCATGTTTATTATTATGCCACCTCCTTTTTACTCAACCATTCCTGGTGGCCATTGCTAGCTCCAGAGGGCAGAGTTAATGTTGCATTGTGGGGATGGCACATACTTTAACTTTGTATTTCCTGGTTTTCAAAGGTTTAAGTTTAGCCACCCTCTTTGTTTTGTGATAGTAAAGGGCTCTTCAATTTAGCAGCTTTCTCCCCATACAGCTACTTCTAGACTGTGATATCTAAATATATCTAATCTTTGTGAAATTAAACAAAACTGAGATTCTTTAGACTCAGTGTAAGGCACATTTTCCAGACCTCAGATCATTCTTGTAGTTCTTTCCTAACCCCTATCCAATGTATCAACATCCTTTCTAGGTTGTGGACACTAGAACTCAGAAAATGAAATTCCTGTCCCACGGGCATTCCCAACCCTTCAAAACTTGTTTTCATTCTGACTCAAAATGAAAAGTCAAATTTCAAATTTTCTTGAGGAACAGAAATTCAAAAAATAAATACATTATTCAGAAACATTAAAATGTTTCAATTGATGTCAAAATAATTTAAATTTTAACATTATTGTATTATGCCTATTATAATATAAAAAAGGAAAAAAGGAAACAAAGTAAAAATAATTCAACACTATCATTGAAAATTTCATCTAATTTGACATGTTGTCATGAAACATTTCAATTTAGACAAAAATTGCTCTGTCAAAAAATTTTCAGCCTGCTCTCAATTGGACACAGTATTCCAGTAGTCTTCCTTACGCAGTATACAGTATTAATGCCACTTACCCACGTGTATTTTTCCACTCCCATAAAATCCCAGATATAAACAAACACGACAAATTTGCCACTGAGCATCTCCTGTTAACTATCTTGTACGCAAATCACTACACTGTGCCCTGTTGCCAAGGAAAGAGACTAGGATGTTATCCATTAAATCATGGACTGAGGGGGTGCTGTTGCCTAAAAAAAGTACTTCTCATTTTCGAATGCAAGATTGAAACATTGCAGTCCCTCTATTCACATTTAACATAATTAGTTACAGATAAATGCCTTCAAGAGCTGTGAAAGGAGGGGGTGGGGGAGAAGAACCTTGGCATAACCCCTACCCCCAACAGGGAACAAGCAAAAAGGCGGGCTGCTTGTTCACCAAAGTCATGGGCCAGATTATGATCTCAATGACACCCGTGTAAATCTAGAGCAACTCTACTGAAGTCAATTGAGTTACCCTGGATTTACACAAGCACAACTGGGAACAAAATCTGGCTCATTATATTCAAAGTTGCTTCAAGTATTCTTGCCCAACATGTGTCTTATTACAGTAGCTGAAAGATCTGAAGGAAGTTCTACTTGGATGCTGTTCTTCTGAGTAAAAAGCAAAAGATCTGATTCAAATCCTAATGTCGACAAGCCCAGGGTCAACAATATATTCTTCTGCTATGTAATGAGTTGTCAGATCTCAGCTGTATTGCTGTCTCATCTCCTGGGAGAGAGGAGAAATTGGTTAATCAGGCTGCTTCCAAAACAGCCTTCAGAAGTAGATACATCTGCTAAACTCATTAGTCACTACTTGGCCTGAGTAGGGCAGACAGATAAGAGCCGACTACAGTTGATTCTTTCTTCCCTTGCCCACCAAAGTTACAACGCATTGGATCTTTCGGGCATGGTTTTACTGGGAAAACAACTGAAATGGAAGTAGAAAAAACAACAACAACAAGGAAGTGAGGATCAGTTCAGTGGCTACCCTATATAGGAACACATTTTCAAAAACTGCCAAGTTTTTTGAGCATCCAAGTTTCTACATCTAAATTTGTAGGCACAGAATGTACACTCATCAGGGACCTAACTCCAGTTATGAATCCACATATTTTCAGTTACAAATCAGCTTGTACATAATCTAAATATGGTAGACATGGAAACTCAAGTGGCCAAAATCTTAGGTGTAGAACCACAGATACCAAAAAAATCAGGTGTGGAAAAGGGGGTCCTGAAATTTTAGAGCTAGGTAAAACCCCTTCTGAAAATTTGACTATTATGTTCTCTTTGAATGGCTCATGTCCACCTTATTTTGCAGACTGGGAACCAAGGCACAGAGATTAAATGGTTCGTATAAGGTCACTGAGGAAGTTGGTAGGAAACAGGGACTGGAACCCTGCTCCATGAGCCTCAGCCTAACAACAATAACAAGATAATCTTTCTTATATTCCCATGAGTAAGGGATCAAGGATTAGAAAGGATTTTGTATATGTATGTATCTTCTTCCTCTTTGTCCCTTCAACTGGGATTGGTGGCTCTTGTTTGTCTCAAAGCATTCTTGTCAAGTGTGTCTTTCAAGCCAACACCAACATTCATATCTTCCTTCAGCACCTTGAACCATCGTTTTTCTAGGTCTTCCTCATGGTCTTAGTTCTGTGACTACTAGCTCTTGTTCTCTCTGACCAACATATCCCACCACTTGTTGTTTCAAATGACCCAGCCATCTCAGGGCAGGTCTTCACTACCCGCCGGATCGGCGGGTAGCAATCGATCTATCGGGGATCGATTTTTTGCGTCTCGTTAAGACACAATTAATCGATCCCCGATCGCGCTCCCCGTCGGCTCCGGAAATCCACCTCATCAAAAGGCGGAAGCGGAGTCGACGTGGGAGCAGCAGCGATCGACTCGCCGCCGTCCTCATGGCCAGGTAAGTCGATTACGATACGCCGACTTCAGCTACGCTATTCACGTAGCTGAAGTTGCGTATCGTAGATCGACCCCCTCCCCTAGTGTAGCCCAGGGCTCAGTCAATACTCCCTCAGCTGTTCTTTGATGGGGGCTACCTGCAACATGGCTCATTCAGTTTCATTATGTAGCCTATCTGCTCTCTGACCCAGTGCCTTACCCAGCATTCCTGGAGCACTCTTATTTCAGCAGAGTGAAGTACTAATTCTTCTCTCTTCCTCACTGGCCAGCATTCTGACACATACATCATAGTTGGCCTAATCATGATTTTACACTTTACTCTTCTGTTTACTTGGCATATTCTTATTGCAGAGGATTTCTGTCAAAACCCTCCCTTTACACCAAGCACTCTTCATGTCATTTCTAAAATCCATATCCCCATTCCCATCATGGCTCAACACTGAACTGAGGTATTTATATTGTTGCAAAAAAGATTAACTCTATACCATCTAGTTCTACTGGCTTTTCATTGTCTCTCTCAATGAAACATCACCTATATTCTGTCTTTTGTCAGCTGATATGTAAGCTATGTTCTTTAATGCAGATGTCTATAGCTATAGGTCACTTTCCAATTCATATTCATCTTCACAGCACATGTCATCAGCAAAAAGCAAGCTCCATGGAGCCTCTCACTTAGTTTCCTGTGTCAAGGTGTCCATTACACTCACAAATAAGAATGGGCTTATGACTGTTTCTTGATATAGTCTTACTCTCACAGTGAATGACTCACTGCGGCTGCAGCTTCTTTTCACTACTGCTGTGCTACTTTCACATACGCGCAGGATAGTCTGAACATGTGTCTCCGGCAGATTGCACAACAGGCACAACCATAACAATTTTCTGGGAACTCGGTCATAAACCTTCTCTATATCCACAAACATCAAGTGCAAATCCTTGCATTTCCCCCTGTACCTCAGGCTGCAAACATTGTATCCATTGTTGACTTTCCTGATATAAACCCGCATTGGTTACAGAATGCTCCAGCTCCTCCTGAAGTCTCTTCTCAATAATTCTTTCCAGCTGTTTGCTCACATGACTCATTAATTGACAGGCAGATAATTGCTATATTCTTGCACATCTTTATATTTGAAGATAGGGACCAATGTTATCTTCCTCCTCTTGTCGGGCATTGTTTCAGGTACGGAAACTAAATTGAAAAAGTTCACCACCACCATTCCATCATGGACTAATACTTTAAATGCCTGAATTGGTATACTGTCTGGTCCCACTACCCTCCCCCATTTCATCATCTTGAGTGATGCCTTAGTCTTCACCACGGTGGTAGTAGGCTTCTGAGATTGTTGCTTGCACATACTTCCCTCAATGGTTTCTTTGCATTCCCTTTCATTGAGCAGTTTCTCATAAAACCAGTGCCATCTACTAATGATTTTACTGTCTTCCACCAGTACTCTTGTTTACATCTTTGAAACACTGCAGAGCTCCCAAGTCCTCTGGGCTGCTTTGCCTAATCTTGACTAAAATACTGGTTAAGAGGGGCAGTGAAGGCATTTATTATACAATATAAAATATATAATAAATGGAAGAAAGGAGAAGTTGATAGTAATGAATATAAATCAGAAGCTGGGAATTATAGATAATGGATAAGGAAAGCAAAGGGACACATGGCAGACTCTACGCCAAGTGGACTTAAAAACTCCCCCTTATTGTCCTTAAGTATATTGGGGACAAAAAGAATCCTGAGAATGGTATTGGTCTATTAGCAAACAGACATTGAATAATTATCATTAACGCAGAAAAAGCAAAAGTGTTCAGTAAATATTTCTGTTCTTTATTTGGGAAAAAGATGTAGTCTCATCATACGATAACATTCTTTCCATTCCTCTAGTTAAACAGCAGCTATCAAAGTTAGAAATTTTTATATCAGCAGGTTCAGATAACTTGAATCCAAGAGTTTTTAAAAAGCTGGCTGAGGAGCTCATTAGATTATTAATTTTGATTTTCAATAAGTCATGAAGTACTGGAGAAATTCTAGAAGACTGAAACAAAGCTAATGTTGTTCCATTATTTAAAAAGGGTAAACAGGATGACCCAGGTAGTTACAGGCCTCTAAGTCTGACATCAGTCCCCAGCAAGATAATGGAGCAGCAGATATGGGAACTCATATAATAAAGAATTAAAGGAGGGTATTGTAATTAGTGCCAACCAACATGGATTTATGGAAAACAGAGTGTCAAATTAACTTGGTATAACTTTTTTTTATGAGATTACAAGTTTGGTTGATAAAAATAACAGCACTGATGTAACAGACTTCTGTAAGGTGTTTGACTAGATACCACATGACATGGATTAAAAAACTAGAACGATATAAAATTAACATGGCATAGATTAAATGGACTAAAAACTTTTTTATAGATAGGTCTCACAATGTACAGGTGCGTCCGCATCTTACGCGCATTTAACATGAGCAAAATCAGCTTTGCGCAGTCGGCAAAACAAGGAAAAAAAGAGAAAAATAACAATTTAAAAACTGTATTTGTAGTGTGGGCAATTCCGCCCACCATTCAACTCAATGAGCATTTGACTATATGCGGTTTTCGCTTTACGTGCTGACTGCGGAACATAACCCCAGCGTAAGATGAGACTTGCCTGTAATTGTAAATGGAGAATCAACTAGATATATTTCTAGTGGGGTTGGCTCTTGGTTTTCCACTATTTAACATTTTCTTTAATGACCTGGAAGAAAACAAAATCCTTACTGATAAATTTTGTAGATAACAAAAATTGGGGAAGTGGTAAATAATGAAGAATACAAGTCGCTAATTCAAAGCAATCTGGATTTCTCAGTAAGCTAGCACAGGCAAACAACATTCATTTTACTATGGCTAAATGTAAATGCATACATCTAGGCACAAAGAACGTAGACTACATTTACATGATGGGGAACTCTAACCTGGGAAGTAGAGACTCAAAAGTATTTGGGGGTCATGGTGGATAGTGAGCTGAACATGAGCTCCCAGTGCGACTCTGTACCTCCAATGGCTAATGTGATCCTTGGGTGCATAAACAAGGGGTTATTTTGCCTCAGTGGCGTAGCCAGGTTCTAACACCAGGAGGAGCGAACACATAAAAAAAGGCGCCACCGACCCGACATATCAAATGACTAATTACCGCTGGCCCCACCAAGAGCCCGCTGCTGGCCTCGGTGAAAGAAGAACCCAGACTGGCAGCGGGCTGAGAGACCCCGGCTGGCAGGAGCCCGCGGGGGAGAATCCCAGAGCGGCAGCTGGCTGAGTCGCTCAGCCCACCAAGCCGCTCAGTCCGCCCCGTTCTGGGCTTCCCCCTGTGGGCTCCTGCCAGCCGGGGGGTCTCAGTCCGCTGCCAGCCTGGGTGAAAGAACCCAGGCCAGCAGCGGGCTCTTGGTGGGGCCAGCGGCGGGACCCCTGCTGGCAGGAGCCCGCACGGGGGGAATCCCAGAGTGGGGCAAGCTGAGTGGCTCAGCCAGACGCCACTCTAGGAGTCCCCCCATGGGCTCCTGCCAGCCGGGGTCTCTCAGCCCGCTGCCAGCCTGGGTTCTTTCACCCAGGCCAGCACCGGGTTCTTTGTCTCCACCCTTTCAAAAATTAAAAAGGCGCCACATTTGTAAAATGTGCTCAGGGGGAGCGGCCGCTCCCCCTGCTCCCCCCCAGCCACGCTACTGTTTTGCCTCTATATTTGGCAGTGGTGTGACTGTTGATGGAATACTGTATTCAGTTCTGGTGTCCACAATTCAAGAAGAGTCTTGATAAAATGAAGCAGGTTCAAAGAAAAGCCACAAGAATAATTAAAGGATTAGAAAACATGCCTTAGAATAATAGACTCAAGGAGCTGAATCTATTTAGTTTCAAAAAGAAAAGGGTAACTCTATTACAGTCCAAGTATCTACATGGCAAACAAATATATAATAATGTGCTCTTCAATCTAGCAGAGAAAGGTATAACAATCCAATGGCTGGACGTTGAAGACAGACAAATTCAGACTGGAAGTAAGGCATACATTTTTAACAGTGAGGGCAATTAATCATTGGAGCAATTTACCAAGGTTGTGGTGGATCTATTAAATGAGTATTTTATCATGGAGAGAAGGAAAATGCATAGCAGAGAGTAGTAGGAGGCTCCCATCTTAAGGTGAGAGCAAAATTAGCCCAATGCAAAGCGCTTCTAGAAATCCCTTTCTAAAAATTTTCAATGGGGCCTCAACCTGGCCTCCATTTATAGAAGCACAACTATTCATGCCTACCCCTGTAGTTCTACAGCAATCAAACTTAAATGCATAGACCTCAACAGGACAAATAGGTTTTGTGTATGACAATTCTATACACTCTCATGAAATTGTTAGTGCTGGAAGAGTACATGTGCAAAGTTGTAGACACAAAAAAATGAAGGCTGGAGTCTGAAATATCAAACAGAAAATATAAATTCAGTTCAAAAGATTAATCTAACTATATTCCCATAAATGATTCTTTCTCCATGCTGTGATATGTTACTAAATGAAAAATCTTATACATGGATTTAACACACAAAGCGTAATTAAAGAACCTAACATCCAGCCCTAAAATATGCAGTATATAAACTTGTGGCATGCAAAAGCTTCGTGCACAGAAAGCATCTTCCAGGTGGTTTTGAAAAATCAAATACTGAATTTAAACTAACTGCATAGTACTTTGGACCCAATTTGCCAAGGTGCTGTGTGCCCTCAATTCTCACATTTAAGCAAGTTGCCACACAGGATTATGCCATACATCTTGGTGCACAAGAACTTCATTTAAAGTTTTAAAGGGTTGGGTTTTTTTTAAATACCACAAGTTACATTATCATCATAGTTCATCTTTGGCTACTGCATATTCAATTATGTAATGTTTTTTAGTGTATTTTAGAGTTATTCCATGGCCTCCATTAAGTTATGCATTTTATGGTTTGGTGCAATTTTTTTCTCCTTGCCGAATACTAGTTAAATCTCACCTGAGTGTCCTAGGACATGAAATACACCCATTAAAAAGGGCACATGTACAGTCCAATGGGTGTATGCTGTTTGTCATGAAGATACATATTTGAAAACAGAATGCCCTTAAAAGCACAAGGCCCTATTGTAGGGATCCCTCAGGGGGTCACGAGATTATTACATGGGGGATCGTGAGCTGTCAGCCTCCACCCCAAACTCCGCTTTGCCTCCAGCATTTATAATGGTGTTAATATATAAAAAAGCGTTTTTAATTTATAAGGGGGGTCTCACTCATAGGCTTGCTATTTGAAAGGGGCCACCAGTACAAATGTTTGAGAACCTCTGCCCTATGGTGTCAGAGGGTTCAGCACGGCAGGAGTTAAGCAGTTCCACTGAAGTTTGTTTTGGCAGAAATTCAACTCTCTGGTCTACCCTAGCCTTGCTTTCACACACAGGACTCGGAACAATTCCATTTATCAAATCAGCCTCTAAAAGAAAAAGGAGAAAGAAAGGAGTAATGCAATTCAATACTGTTAACAATTCTCTCACTATAGTTCTATGTATGTGGTATAGAAATGAAAGGTAGAAGGAAAAAAAGTTTGAAATCTGAAGTCTCCAAAGGCTGGTTTCAAACCTTGCCGCTTCTGAACTGATAAAACTGCATTTGATAACTCTGTGCATTCAAATAAATTCTCAGGTTAATCCTAAAACAAAAATAATGCTTCAGGATAATTGTTAGGTGAGGCTAGGAAATGAAAACACGCACTTTCTGCATACTCCATGTGCGTCTTGCAGGGTTTTTTTTACTACTATTTGGAACAATCAAAAGAAAGTTGACAGTAATTTTACTTCGCTTGAATGTCTGATAAGACTGAAGCATTTCCAGTAGAAATTTTCATAGCCAGTGGATGCCCTGTATTCATTAGTTAGGATGTAGAATAATTTTATATGTCCTGATATATGTAGAAACATATGGCTATTGAGGATTTCTATTTTGAATATTTTCCAAAGAAACTGACAATGTTATTTTGACATTATTTCTAAGATAAATATTCTTATATGCATATTTGATAAATCCTCTGAAATTAACAAGCAAACATAAGACACCCTGGTGCATCAACACATATAAAAGGGAAACACATTTTCCATATAAATAAAATGTTTCATTTAATTGAGGAAGAGATGTTTTGTAACCCTTCACGTGCTATAGAATGACAGAAAATGGTGTCAATAAGACGACGCTATGGATGAGCGAACGTAACCATTCTCTAAAGGTTCTGAGAGCTATGAGCCTACTGTTTTCCAAATACGATAGCCCAAATGTTTAATTCTGGATTACTGAGATCCTAACATAGAATTTAGCTCTGAGAGTGTATTCCGTTGTAATCTGATTTATCAACCAACATTTCATCTAGCACTGCCCCCCTCATTAAAGCCCCATTTCAGGAAAGTACTTAAGTGCATGCATGACACTAAGCATGTACTAAAGTTCCACTGAGTTCAATATGATTCAAACACATTCAAGTGCTTTCTTGAAAAAGGATGTTTTTCTGAGTCAGGGCCTAAAATATTAAAGCTTTTGATTGAATCAAGTGATTATGAAAATATAAGCCTCACATTCTGGGCCTGATTTTCAATGGGGCCTCAACCTGGCCTCCATTCAAGCAGGTACAGCTTTGTGCACTAACACCTGCTTGTGCACTTTGGCAGCACTAACGCCTGCACACCAAGTGCTGGGTATTTGTATGCAATATACACATGAGATATTTCTTCCTCTAGGAAATGTGATCAGTCATTGATGTTGTTTTGTGCTTTTTTCTTTAAACCTGAAACTGAAGTAAGATTTTCTAAGTTAAGGGTTTTCACATTTCATAGTTTAAAAACCATATACAACCACTTACTTTCTTGAGGAAGGTCAAATACAATGAGCAATACAACCAGACTTGAAGAGAAACAGCAGGGTAAGGGCGTGTTGAAACCCAAGTGTGATGGCATGAAGGTCATGCTGGTGTGCCCCCTTTTGGTCAGTAGTGTCGCAGGTGAGCCCTGCCTCACTTCCCAGGGTTATGAACAAGTCCAGACAAACCCATTTTTCATCAGAGAGCACCCCCTTCAAGGATCTCATTTATTAACGACAGCCATCAGCACAAGTAGACGCTCAGTCTGATACACCCACATACATTCATCACCTTGGGCTTCGTTCAACTAGGAGTCTCTGGCTCATTCCTTCAGGAAACTTTTTTCCTCTTCCTGAAGAGAGTCTGTGGCCCAGGAACCCTTTTCAGTTCCTCCTCAGGGTTACCCCTTTTTCATCCTTTCTTAAGCAGGAATCCCTTGCTCTCCTCTTTGACACTGGGTTATATTAGTTAGCTCTACACTTTCCTCCTTAACCAGGAATCTCCCCGGCTCTTCTCCCTAGAGCTGAGCTCTGTCAGTCAGATTTTCTAGCCCTTCCTAAGCAGGAGCCCTCAACCTCTCTGGAGCGGAGTTGGGGATTAGCCAACTGTTGGGCCTTTAGCCACTTCTCCCCCAAACTGGCCCCTTTTCCTTAATTGGCCTTCAGGCTTCTCAACTGGCCAGTCTCTCCCAAGTGGTATCTCCTGGTGCCTGCTCTGCTGTGAGAGAGGAGGAAGCCTTTATGCTGGGCACCTTCACACAGTTCATCCCCAGTTGGTTGGGTGAGAGAGGAGACTTGCCCTGCCCTTTCTGCAAGGCTGCTGGCCCCAGGCCATTAAACATTAACAGGATATCCGCCCAAACACTTCTTACTCCCAGGACCACTCTCTCTCGTCCGGTGTCTCCCAGATCCTTGCATATATAGTCAGACCATTTCAACCTCCTAAAGGGTTATGCCACGTGACAGGTTGAGCTGACCATTAGGCCCCACTACCTTGTAAGGGACAGACTACCATGCCACACAAAGCCAACAGAATGAATAAATATATTGTGAGGAACTTCCACAAAGCACTTTGAGATATGGGCAACGCTGCGATACAGGTAGGTCTGAGGGCTGCAAGGAATGTACTATATACCTCCAGTCTGGTGGTATTGCCACATATGACTCTATTCAGTTCAAGTCCATATGAATTATGGACAAACATGTTCAAAAGTGCCAAGTTAGTCAAACAATCCAATGTGTTCTTCATCAAGTAACTAGGATGCAACTGTAGAAATATTTCAGATTTAAGTCCCCAGAAATATTGGTAAGCTGACTATCTGAAGATCTCTGCTAGGTTGGTTCCATAACACCCACATACAAGGTAGCAAAGACCAAGACAGCATGAAATGAGGGACTAGGACACCAAAGGACTAAGAACGGGGAAAGGAAAAATGGAGGCAGTAGAGATCAGAGCAACACTCTAACTTTGACTTTTCACTCTCAGTGTTCCTAGTAATGGCAATGAATGTTTACAGTAACAATTACAGTTTGTAAGATCTTTGGGGAAGAAGCTGTCATTCACATATTCATATAGCACCTAGCATAGTGGTGCCCAACCAGGTGACAGCTTTTAGGTACTACTGGAAAATTAATGTATCATAATTCTAGTATACTTTGTACTGTTTTTCTAGCTAGATGCCAAGTTCCTGAGACAGATCTTGGTCTTGGAGAGTCTTATACAGTAACTCCTCACTTAAAGTTGTCCCAGTTAACGATATTTCTTTGTTAAGTTGCTGATCAATTAGGGAACAGGCTCATTTACCGTTGTGAAATGCTCCCTTCTCATGTCGTTTGCAGGCTATCAATGGCAGTTCAGCTGTCCCTTCCCCCACTGCCATGTGCTGCTCTCCCAGACTCCTGCCTGCTTGCTGTGGGGGGGGGGGGGGAGAGGAAGAAGAGGGGGGCTAATGTCCCCCTGCACCTTGCTTACTCCATCTTCCATAGAGCAGGGGGGACACATTAGGGAGAGGGCTGCTGCCTTAGGCAGAAGCTGCAGCTGTGGGGCTTGCTGAGCTAATTAACAAGGCAGTGTACTTCTGACCCCACTCTTGATACCTAATTGGAAATGCACATCTCTATCTCTGAAACACATCTTTCCTGCTGGCTTGTAGAGTGTGAGAGTTAACCCTTGAGGGCTCAATTCTTATGGGGAAATTGGATTCATTTAACATTGTTTCGCTTAAAGTCGCATTTTTCAGGAACATAACTACAACGTTAAGTGAGGAGTTACTGTATGGCACTTAACACTGTCAAGTCAGAGTCCACATTCATGAAGGCTAAGTTTCTGCAGAACAACAAAATCAGACCTAGCTAATCTGTCACAGAGCAATGAATTGGGAGCCTCCTATTACAGAGACATCTTTTTCATCTCTACTGCCCAATGATAAATTTCAGTATCACTGCAGATAAATGAAACTTACACAGAAACAGACTGTAATGATGGTCATACTAATGAGAGAAACCTGACAGATCACCTCTCTTCTAGTGTTCTGCTATAGCACCTGAGATCAGAAGTGCTTGAGTTACTATATTCTCTTGATGTAAATACCAGTGTGCGATTGGCAGGGCATCCTTTGTGAGCAGCCCACAACTCTGGAATCTGCTCCTCTTCTTGGTCTGACAGTACCTACATTTGTTCATCTTCCAGGGTCACCTCTTTGCCAGGAAAACTCAGGTGACGTTCGGTTGCAACTTCAGCTTTCTACAAGCACTTAAGGTTCAGAGAGGCACTTAAAAAAAAAAAAGTTACAGTAGAACCTCGTTAACTCTGGTGTTCGTAACTGCTTCTCCCAGCTTCTGCACTGTAGCTCAGCACAGGGAGAGACCAGACACTAGGGCCAGGGAATGGTAAACAAATGTTTGACGTGTCTCAGGGAGAAAGGACCGCTCAGACATTCCTTAGACAACCAAAAAGTGTTCCCTTTCCCAGGCTAGCAACCACCCCCCACCCCCTTCGGCACAGCTCCCATTCCTAAGGGGAAGGAAAGATGAGTGGTGGAAGGGGAGGGTGTTTTCTGGTCTTTGAACAGCCATAAATGTCCCCCCAGAGCTTTTTCCAAACCTGCCCCTCTCCCTTTCTGTCCAGTCCGCATGGCCCAGGGACTTTTGCTGCCCAAGTTCTGGTTGAGAAATGTACAGACTTAGGGGCACAGTGACTGCTCGTTAATATTTGTTATAGCTTTCGCTCCATGCATTATAGTGGTTCATCGGGGTTCAATAAAAATAATTGATTTACAGATGTGTGTTGCTCAGGGACCATTTATCACCAGAGGAAGGGGGGATATTTCCAGGGAGGATGCGCGGGGGTCCATTTTAAAAACTTACCAGCCTTGGGTGCTGGTTCCCATAGCAGCTTGGGGTCCTCCTTAATGGGGTCTGCTAGATAGAATCACATGCTCTTCTTCCTCTGAGTCTCCCTCAGCAGTCCCCAGGACCTCCTCTCCCTGCCCTTCACAGCATCCTGTCATACAATGAGGCCAACACGGTTGAGCGGGGGTTGAGAGCCCCTTCAAGTGCTGTACCAGCAGCCCTGGAGAGCCCCTAGTCCAGCTCATCATACCAGGGGCATGCACAAAGTCCCCTGGCAGAGACACTGAGTTTTTTACCCTCCAAAAGAGCCTCAGGTGCCTATTTCCTCCAACCTCCATGAAATCTGCTGGTACAGGTATATGTTCCTGCTGCTCCAGAAGAAGTCAGAGGATGGTGTACTCTGACCACACACTGATGACAAACTGGGTGTGCTTCAGAGACCTGGTACATGATCCATGATTGCCTGGGCTGATAACAGAGTTCGCCAATGAACTGTTCAGAAGTGTTCAGCGCATATCTGCTGGCAATGGGGTGGCATAGGGTGTGTGCATCAACGACCTTCACACATTTAGATCAGGCTCAGGAAGCAAAGGGCTCAATGCATAGTGTGAATAGCCCTGGAATACTACTGATACTCATGACCTGATACACACCCTTGCTCATGTCTACACTGCTCTATACAATGGTTACGGGGCCATGACATAGCGGAGGCACACACACACCTAAATCCCTCCTGCATGCTAGTTTATTTGTTGTGTGCTCTCCTTCAGGGCTTCAGATGTGGACAATAGGAGGGTTATGGAACAACAGTTCATATGGAACCGTATACAGTTGCAAGTGTAGACATAGCCAATGACATACAAATTTGAGCCTGCAGACTTTTGTTCAGCCCCAATGAAGATTGTTTGATTGCATCAAGGAACAGGACCTGCATGGCTGTGAGAAGATTTAATTTAAAAAGGAATGTTTGATTCCTATTAACCATTTGCATTATGAATATGAAATGCCGAGCATGACCCAGCATTCCAGAGTTAACCAGACTTCTGCAAAGCAATGTATAATTTAGCTCTTTTCCTAGTTAAGATCCGATCCAAGGGTCTAAACACCAAGCAGCTCCTTCCCAGACCAGCACTGCAATAGAAGTTTGTGAATACCAATGAATTTTGACTCCTGCAAAACCATAGGTCTTCTTCATCCCCAACTTGTACACTCACAGCACTGCAGCCATATTTTATGCATCCTTGGAGAGGATTAATTTAATTTTGATTTCCTCTCTGTGTTTGCTTTGGAGATTTTCATATATATTGCTGAAGCTGACTAGAACTTGGCAGCGAGCAGACTGTAATATGAGGTATATCACTTCAGCCTCACTCAGCCAACTTGGCCAGGATTTCAAGGAAAACAATGAGCAGGCAGTGAGGACAGCTTCATCTCATATTCAGGAGGCAGAAGACTGTGGTCTAGAAACAGAGGTGGTAGGACATTCCATTTCCAGCCATTGGATTTTAGAGGGACTGGCTTTGATATATTCCAGCTGCCAAGTAATAAGACATTACAAGCCCTGGCAAATAGTGTTGCATGGAAAGAGGAGGAAGGGGGCACATCAAAGTTGTTTATATCAATAAATCTGCTCATCCAATGGGGCTAGTTTAATTATTTGCAATTAGTATCTTCCAAAACTGGTAGATGCTGAAAGCAGAGCTGTGCCAAGAGATGTACCATTGTCACAATTCAAAAAGTATATCAAGCAAGTGGTTTTTGTTTGGGGCGAGGTCAGGGTGGAAATGGACACTGTGACGGGGCAAGGCCAGAGGGCTATAGGAAAGTGGTAAGGAACCAGTATGTTAGCCCCAGGCTAAACAAATCCCTGATACCTTATGGCGGTTGCTCCAGGTTAATCAAGACACCTGGGGCCAATTAAGAACTTTCCAGAAGGCAGGGAGGTTGATTGAGACACCTGCAGCCAATCAGGGGCTGGCTGAAACTAGTCAAAAGCCTCCCAGTGAGGGGGGCACATGTCAGGAGCTGTGGAAGGAGGTTGCGTGTGAGGAGCTGGGAGCAAGAGGCACTAGGAGCTGAGAGTAAGAGGGCGTACTGCTGGAAGATCCTGTGGTGAGGATAAAGAAGGTGTTGGGAGGAGTCCATGGGGAAGTAGCCCAGGGAGTTGTAGCTGTCGTGCAGTTGTTCCAGGAGGCACTCTAAACAGCTGCAATCCACAGGGCCCTGGGCTGGAACCCGGAGTAGAGGGCGGGCCCGGGTTCCCCCCAAAACTCCCAACTCCTGATCAGACACAGGAGAAGTTAACCTGGACTGTGGATTCTACCAGAGGGGAAGATCTCTGAGGCAAGCAGAATCTGCCAATAAGCGCAGGACCCACCGAGGTAGAAGAGGAACTTTGTCACAACACATATGAGCCTCGTGTTAGACTATAAGAATTAAAGGAGCACGTTTTTCACATACAGTTTTGAAGTGTGAATACCACTTTTAGTTCTAAATTACAGCTCTCCAGCTGAAACGTGAACGGCTTTGCCACCCAATATTCTTTTTGCAGTTAATAAATGCTACACGTTTTTAAAATAAACAATCTGAATCTTAACCGATCCATTGCATTTTGAAAAGAAAAGTGATGGAGCACCACAGCCACTGAAATATTGAACCAGTAATTGCACTATGCACAACGCCAAGCAACTTCTACAGCATTCAGTTGGATCTTTGCTGCTAGTTTATGTAATTTTTCACAACCGAAGTGTATTTGATTCATCTCTTAACTCAAACGCTGGATAAGTACGTGTTTCTTGGCAGTCACAGTCAGCACATTAACACACTTAACTGTGGCTTCTTTGAGTATTAAGAACATTCCTTAATCCCATAATGGAGTAGCTATATGGACAGACAGATTTCTTACATAGCCAGTTACAGCATATTGGCCATAAACATATGACCATTAGTAGAGCCCTGTGCAGATACAAAATTTAGATCTGCCGATATAAGGTGGATATCCACGGAGCTGCAGGGCTCTAGCAACAAAGAGTGAGACCAGCAGGGCTATGGCCAGCAAGCAGGCCAGGAACTACAGCAGCGAAAGCAGCAGCATGTTGGGCTGCCACTCACAGGAGCCAGCGCCCAGCCCGGGCAGTCTCTTGGGTGTGGCTGTGCCACCCCCAGCCCTGCCCCAGGCGCCAGGCTCACCAGCAGCTGTCCCTGGTCACAGCCATACCTGAGGAGCTGCCCCGACTGGGCGCTGGCTCCTGTGAGAGGCTACCCAACATGCTGCTGCTTTCGCTGCTGAGGTTCCTGGCCCAGTCGCTGGCTGTGGCCTTGCTGGTCTTGCTTGTTGTTACTAGAGCCCTGCGGCTCTGCACATATCTACTTTACGCCGGCGGATAGCCGCATCGATGGATATACATTTTGTATCTACGCAGGCCTCCAATCATTAGAAATTTCGGCCCTTATATAATGGAACCTGGGACTGCATTCAGAAAAAAATATATCAGGTACAAAAATTGCATCAAGGATAGTTTGGCAAGGAAGCATAAAGACTTCGTTTTGATGAGCTGAATAAAAATAAGTTGTAATAACACTAAGCTATTGCTTTATAATTTACTGTCTTTCACAGATTCTCTAATCCCCAACTCTGGTAATCATTTATTGTTGACAGTGTTGAGCTTGTGGTCCAAAAACGGGGTTTAAGTAGGATTTCAATCCAAGTTAGTCACTGAGGATTGAATGCACAAAAGAAGTCAGTGTCTACTCTTAAGGAGCTGTCATGGCTGGGTCTTAGCCAGCCAGACCTAGTAGTCAGAGACAGAGTCCACAGTCACAAGACAGGAGTCAGGACCATCAGGATACCAGGAGACAAACTGGAGATCAGAACCACGAATCAAATGCCAGGAGTCACACCAGGTCAGGATGCCAGAAAGTCAATCCAGGGGAGCAGGAAGCACAAGGCACACAGTCCTGAACAGGGTGGAGCCCAGTTGTTCAGACAGCTTCCTGTTCCTGCCACTAGCTTAAGTAGGGCAAGGAGGACAATCAGCTGCTCTGCAACTCTGTCAATAGGACTGCAGGAGCAGAGTCTCAAACTGGGGCTGTAGTTCATGTGTCCCAGATACGCAAGTGTCAGCAGACTGCCAGATGGAGGGTTAGAGCGTAGCTGTTCCTATAAACCTTGAAGACCCAGGTTCAAGACCCATGAGTCATGACATCACCCTTTCCCTTAGGGGTGCCCTCTGAGTAACATGGGTCCAGGTTTCTCAGAGTGGCTCCTATGGAAGACCTGAACCAGGGCAGGAGCATGAACGTTTTCCTCTGGCTCCCAAATCTGTTCCTCTGGGATCATAACCTTACCAATTGCTCAGGTACCATATTTTGCCCCATTTCATTTTAGCATTAGACTTCACGTACAATATATTCTTCTTGATCCTGTATGTGTACCGGTGGGGAGAATGATTGGGCTCTATAGGGAAATGTGTTCTCAGTGTATGGTTTCAGAAGTGAGACATGGCACGCAGGTTGGACTAGTTTCTGGGAGGGTCTGTCCATGAGGAGATGTTCTGTTGAAAGCCACATCTTTTGTCCTATTGAGTATGCGGGTCCCTGTTGTTTATGTTTATCTGCATGCCTTTTGTAGTCCTCCTTTGCCTTTTCAAGGTGTCCCTTCACCTCCTCTTGGATGTGATGGATGTGTTCTACTAGGTCCAAGGAAGATGGGTTGGGGGAGGATGTGGGTAGTTATAGGTGAAATTGGGGTGGTACCCATAGTTGATAAAGAAGGGGCTGTGGCCTGTGGATGCATGGTCTGCATTATTGTCTGAGAATTTAGCATATGGTAACAGTGAAGACTAGTCATCCTGGTGGTGGTTGATGTAGCATCATAAGTATTGTTCAAGGATCTGGTTGATTCTTTCTGTTTAGCTGTTTGAATGTGGACTGGTACACATGGACTTCTACTAAAATATAGCTCCACATGCCAGAAGCGGGCAGTAAACTGTGGTCCCCGGACAGAGGTGATATGATCTGGGAGGCAATGAAGACTGATTATGTTGTTTATCCAGAGCCAGGCTGTTTCCTCCGCAAAGGGGAAACCCGTGCAGGGAATAAAGTGATCCATTTTAGAAGAGCGATCTAGTGCAGTCAGGATGGTGGAGGAGACTGCAGGGGTTGGAGGAGACTGCAGGGTTTGTGGTGAGAGATCTTGGTGCAGACACACCAGGCAGGAAGCTATAAAAGGTGTTTATCATGGAGCACATTCAGGGCCATCAGAAGAAATGGATGTTAATAGTTGGGTTTTAGGTCACCCTAGGTGTTCTGTCATGGTGGAGTCATGGCACAGTTGGAGAGCCTCCACCCTCACAGGTCCGGGGTGTGTGGGGGGGGAAGGGGCAATTAGATGCCTTCACAAACATGATCCCCTCCAGAGTGTCGTGCAGTTCTCAGTTGACAATGGCCAGCTCATCAGATGGAATTCCGGAGAAAGAGGAAGAATGGATGAGTGCAAGCAGGTCTTGGTGGCAAGTTGTATTAAGAAAGTTATGGGATTTGAGAGTGTGGGCTGGTTTCAAACTGGAGCCTCGGGGTTAGGTCCATATCTTCGGGACAAGGCATTGACCATGCTGTTCCTGATTCCAGGGAGGTAGGTCAGGGTAAAGTTGAACTGGGAAAAGAATAGGGCCCAACGGTTCACAGCCTTGGCCTTGCACAGGAACTTCAGGTTCTTGTGGTCCATAAACACTTGGATCAGATGACAGGCCCCTTTTAAGTAGTGTCACCACTCTTCAAAGGCAGTCTTAGTTGCCAGGAGCTCCTTGTCCAGGATCTCATAATTTCGCTCAGTAGGTTAGAGCTTCCTTGAGTAGAATCCAATGGGATGCAGTATTTGCTCGAGTCCATGCCTTTGGGAGAGAACGGCCCCAACTGCCATACTAGAGGCGTCTGCGCGAAAGCTTGTGCCATGTCAGGATGTGTCAATACTGGAGCAATGGTGAAGGCAATTGTTCAAATGCATGCTGGGCCTCAGGTGACCAATGGAACTTGGTGCTTTTTTCAGAATAGGGCAGTGAGGAGCTCAGCTTGTTTTGAAAAATTCAAAATGATCCTCTGGTAGAAGTTCACAAAGCCTAAAAAATGCTGTAGGTCATGCACATTTTGGGAGGCTACCCAGTCATGGAGAGACTGGACTTACGTGGATCTATCTTGATGCCTTCTGGGAACAAGATGAAATCCAGTAACTCTGCTGAGGTCTGATCAAATACATACTTCTCTAGTTTAGCGTACAGACTGTGATATCATAGTTTCTCTAGGGCTGTGTAGCGTGAGTACAGGCTTGGTCCAGATGGTCCATGAATATCAATATATCATCTAAGTACACTAAATACGTGAACTGGTCCAGTAGTTCTCGTAGTAAATCATTAATGAAATGCTGGAAAGTTGCTAGAGCATTAGTCAGTCTGAATGGCATAACTAAATATTTGAAGTGGCCATTGCGGGTCCAAAAGGTGATCTTCCAATTGTCACCTTCTCAGATATGATGAGATTGTAAGCTCCCAGGAGATCCAGTTTTGCAAATATGCAGGCAGTTCCCACATGGTCCAACAACTTGGGGATCAGAGGTAGCAGGTAATAGTTCTGGTTTCAAGTCAAGTGTTGATGCTTTAATATTAGATTGGAACATTAAATGTGTCACATGATGAAACTTTCATTGCTCTCTTTAGGAAATTATTCAACTACCTGATAGCTCTCTCATGAAACATCCTGCCAAAACATCAGAAATATTTCTAGTTTTAATCTCATTCAGTTTTTCTCCCCAATTGCCTGGCATTTACATCTTCTAATATTTGTGGACTATACTACTTCACTCATATTTAGAGAGGTGTTGATCTATCTTTGCTCAAAAGTCAGTCTCCCTGTCATAAATATAAAGGGAAGGGGGAGAGGGTCGGATGCAGTGCTATAAAATCCTCTTACCAGTAAAGGGTTAAGAAATGCAGGTAGCCAGACTGACACCTGACCTGGCTGGCATCTGACCAATAAGGGGACAAGATACTTTCAAATCTTGGGAGGGGGGAAGGTGTGTGTGGCTCTTTGTCTGAGTCAGCGTGATCTCGGAAGACAAGAAGTACCTGCAGAAAATCAATCTCCTCAACCAGTCATCTTCTCACCAAACCTCACTTTTCTAAAGTAAGTTTGGTCAGCATAGCGAGTAGGTTTCTGTTTGTTTTGCTTGGTGAGCTTTCCCTGTGTTAGAGGGAGGGGTTATTCCTGTTTTTTCTGTAACTTTAAGGTTTTGTCCAGAGGGGGAATCCCTCTGAGTTTGGAAATTGAGTACCCTGTAGAATAGTTACCATCCTGATTTCACAGAGATGATTTTACCTTCTTTGTTTTAATAAAATCCTTCTTTTAAGAAGCTGTTTTCTATGGTTTTAAAAACCCAGGGGTGGGTTTTTAGATCACTGTGTAGCCAATTGGTTAGGAGATTATTCTCAAGCTTCCCAGGAAAGGGGGTATACGGGCTTGAGAGGGTATTTTGGGGGGAAGGAGAACTTCAAGTGGTTCCTTTCCTGGATTCCTGTTTAAAACACTTGATGGTGGCAATGAGAGAAGCATTTCTCAGGGTGCAGGGAATTTTGTACCTTGGGGGTTTTAACCTAAGCTGGTAGAAATAAGCTTAGGGGCTCTTCATGCGGGTCCCCACGTCTTTACCCTAGAGTTCAGAGTGGGGAGGGAACCCTGACGCTCCCCTTCTCCCTGATTATTTGTTACGCTGCTCTGGATTCTCACATTTGTCAGTCACTTTATGCATCACTTTGCTATCGTCACACTGCTCAGCAACATATTGCCTCTGC
This sequence comes from Macrochelys suwanniensis, assembly GCA_033296515.1. NCBI lineage: Eukaryota > Metazoa > Chordata > Testudines > Chelydridae > Macrochelys > Macrochelys suwanniensis. The sequence continues at coordinate 130,172,555 of CM065776.1, read as the reverse complement.
ATAGGCAGCCCAATACTGCATTGGTCTTTTTTTGCTGTCATATTGTATTACAATTCCACATTTAACTTCCAGATCACTATCACCACTAAATCTTTTTTGCTTCACTGCTTTTTCTCTCCCAGTGAGCCTCTCAAAATTATTTTTCTTAAATTACGTTTTTACAATTTAAAGTCTTTTTATTTGACAACCATCATTTTTAATCTGTAATAGAGCCAAATTAATTCCTGGCAGAACTAATCAAATACTCTATTGAACTCAATGAGTGTCATTTTGCAGTAACAAGACTTTTTTTCTCCAGTACAAAACTTATATAATGGGAATTTCAAAAACTTCTCAGGAGTGGTTTAAATCTGTTCCCATTTTAAATCCCACCCTTAAAATTAGCTTATCAAATTCATGAATTAACTAACATCTAATTCCCTTAAAGGCCCAGGATGCATTTCATCCAGGCCAGTGGTTTATTTATAGTCAAACAGCAATGGGAGCCGGTGGGTGCTTATCACTTGAGAATCAGATCATTTATTTAGGTGCTTAAATATGGACTTAGAAATCTATATTTACATTTCTTATTTTTTGGAAGTCTTGGCTAATAGGGTCTCTTACTCGACATCTACGTTACTTTGGTCTGCATATCTCGGCCTAAATACTATCCTAAATGAGACACTAGCCTACGGGATGCATTGTGCATTGTACTTCGAGCACAGCTACCAAAGCTGCTTTCTTCCTTCACAAATTTGCAGTGCTCAGTGCCTTCAGACACTTTTCAATGCCTAGCACCACAAGAGAACATGGCATACTAGCACGGGCAAAAAACATGTTATGCTAGCATAGGACTCACAACACACTTGGACCAACTGAATCCAGGAAACTGTGCAAACAATTAAGTCAGCCTCTCAATAAAAAAAGCACAGAAGTAAAGCCATACTAATTTTTTTTTCCAGTTTGATGGCTTGAAAAGGGTGGGGGGAGGGGTGAATAACTTTTGGGTTGACATGACAATGTTTCGGCTTTCTGGCAAACCAAAAAAGTTAAAAAAATTGTTTCAGGTGAAACACTACATTTTGTTTTATATGAAACATAATATTCCATTCTGAGGGTTACTTTTTAGCTTTTAAAAAGTTTAGGTAAAATTCAAATCAACATGAAATTTGTTCCAAGCATGTCAAAGCAAAGTGGTGAGTTCTTTATTATTATTAGGTTTTTCCAAACAAAATTCTGCAGACTTGACAGTAGTTAGCTAAAATGTTTTCAGCAACCCAAATCTGCATGTTTTGGGTGGGGGGGGGGAGAGTTTCACCGAGTTCGATGCAGAATTTTGATAAAGAAGAGCCAGATAACTGGTCTGGTCCTGAGCTGAGCAATCAAAAATGTTAACTTAACACTGCAAAGTGTGGCTATGGTGAAACTGAGTAGCTAGATAGGTAGCATGCTTTGGAGGCACAGTAAACCACATTCAACAGATAGGTCATTGGCTAATGGATCATCACTAAAATGCATGCAACTAAAAATCATAACACTTACTATATTTTGCTTTATTTACAAAGTGTTACAAGACCAGTGTTTCCCAACTAGTGTGCTGTCAAGACCATACAGGCGTGCCAAAGAATTTTTTTAAAAACTACACATGAGAACAAAAACACCGTCCCCTGTATTTTAATCAGGGTCAGAGCTGGATTGCATTATGTACTTCTGCTCTCCAGGACAAGGCCCCTTTCAAATATTATGCATGGGTCACTTTCCATTACAAAGCGAAGGTAAGAGGGATAAAAAGTAAACAAAGATGATGTGCCCCAATGAATGCAATGCGCTGCAATGAGCCTTTGATGATGATGCACATAAAAGAGACATACAATTTAAGACTAAGTTTTATATTTACATTTGACTTGGGGTAAAAGCCAGAATGAGCCAGACCCGGAACAGCATTATTATTAATTATATTGCATTTATAAACAGCAAAGAAAGTTACGCACGCTTGGGAAGACCATTTTGGGAATTAAAAGAAGAAGTTACTCACCTTGGGCAGTAACGATGGTTCTTCGAGATGTGTGTCCCTGTGGATGCTCCACTCTAGGTGTCGGTGCGTCCCTGCGCCGGAAATCAGAGATTTTTCGCAGCAGTCGCCGGTTGGGGGAAGGGAGCACACAGGAGTCATCTCGTGCAGCCGTTGGTGCCTCCTGTAGTGTGCACCCCCGACCGTCCCCTCCATTCCTTCTCCACCGCAGAGCTCAGCTGTGTGAACTCCGAAGTAGAGGGGAGAAGGGTGGGTAGTGGAGCACCCACAGGGGGACACATCTCGAAGAACCATCGTTACTGCACGAGGTGATTAACTTCTTCTTCGAGTGGTGTCCCTGTGGGTGCTCCACTCTAGGTGCTTGTAGAGCAGTACCCCACCAGGGGTGGAAGGGGTTTGGAGTTATGTATAAGTGTGTGAGAAGAGCACAGTGAGGCCAACGATAGAGTCTGAAACAAGGCCTTGGGTGACTTTTACTTTGCAAAAGTGTGCTCTGATGTCCAGGTTGCAGCTCTACAAATGTCTATTAAGGGGACATTGTTCAAAAATGAGATTGAGGTCACCATGGCTCGTGTTGAGTGGGATCTGATGCCCACGAGGGGTTCTTTGATATGCAGATTCTTCCTGTATTCAAACAGGTAGCAAGTTTGAATACAGGAAGAGACCCATTTGGAGAGTCTCTGGATCAATACTGTAGAGCCCTTGGGGCACTCTGCTGTAGAGACAAATAAGCTTGGTGACTTGCAAAACCGTTTAGTTCTGTTCAAGTAGAAGGCTACAGCCCATCTGACATCTAGCATGTGTAACGTTGCTTCTCGAGAGTCCTTATGTGGCTTGGGATAGAAGGCAGGTAAGTGTATGGTTTGATTAATATGAAAATTTGTAGCCATTTTGAGTGAGGACATAACATGATTTTATCTTTGGTAAATACAGTGTATGGTGGTTCAGCCATCAATGTTCCCATCTCACTGACATGACTTGCAGACATGATCGCCACTAGGAATGCGACCTTCATTGACATATGTAAGAGGGAGCAGGTTGCTAGAGGTTCAAAGGGTGGTCTTGTGAGACATTTGAGCACAAGATTGAGATCCCATGGTGGTGCCGGTTGGTGTACTTCTGGGTACACATTCTGTATACCTGCTAGAAAGTGTTGTGTAACCAGGTGAGCGAATATTGAAGTCCCTTCTATCTGTTTGTGGAGGGCCATGATGGCAGCCAGGTGTACTTTAATAGAACTTATGGCTAACCCTGTTTCTTTCAGTTGTAGTAGGTAGTCTAGGATCATAGATAGCGGTACTTTGGTCACGTCCAGCTGTTTTTGCTGACACCCAAGGGAGAATCTTCTCCACTTGTGATGGTAAGTATTTCTAGTGTGAGGCAACGGCTATTTAGTAATACCTGTTTTATTCTCCAAACAGTTCAATTCCCCATTGAACCACACAGGAGCCATGCTTTGAAATGGAGCTTCACTGGGTCTGGATGGAGCGTCAGGCCCTTGTTCTGGGACAGGAGGTCCATCCGTAAAGGCAGCGGTTGTGGGGCACAGACTGCTAGACGTGAGAGGTATGGAAGCCAAGTCTGTCTGGGCCATGTGGGGACAATGAGAATGTCGAGTCGTATCTTGCGGATGACCCGTGGGATCAGTGGGAAGGCATACATGAGCGACGTGTTCCACGGGATGAGGAAGGCATCCCCTAACGATCCTGGTGACCGGCCTACGCTGGAGCAAAATAGTGGACATTTGTGATCTGTCGCTGAGGCAAAAAGGTTGATTACTGGGTGACCCCATTTTTGAAATATCGTGCTGAGAACACTGTAGTGGATTTCCCACTCGTGTTCCTGTGAGGAATGCCTGCTGAGGTTGTCGGCTGTAGAGTTTTGGCATCCCGGTAGGTATGATGCTGTGATGTTTATATTGTTGCGGATGCACAAGTTCCATAAGTTCATGGCTTCTACTCATAGCAAGTGAGACCTGGCTCCCCCTTGGCGATTGATGTAAAACAGGCACGGCACATTGTCAGTGAGAATAGAGATTGAGGTTTCTCGTATGAGTGGGAGGAAGTGTCGGCATGCATTGCGTACTGCACGGAGTTCCAGGAGATTGATACACAGTCGGGTTTCCATCGCAGACCACTTGCCTTGTACATTGTGATGACCCAAGTGGGCACCCCAGCCTATCAGGGAGGCATCTGTTGTAATCGTCACTGATGGGGGGGTCTTGTTGAAAGGGAATCCCGGAGCATACATTTCTGGTTGTGTCCACCATTGTAGGGAGGGGATAACCCTTGGTGTTAGTGTCACACGTCTGTGGAGAGAGTGTTTGCTGAGTGCATAGACCGTGCTCAACCAGTGCTGTGGACCGCGCATATGGAGTCTGGCATCCTTTACTACGAAAGTCGTAGCTGACATATGTCCCAGAATCTGAAGACATGTCCTCACTGAAGTTTGTGGGCTGATGGTCACAGTGGAAATAAGATTGGTCAATTTAGTGAATCTGTGGTTTGGTAATATTGCCTTGGCTTGTATGGAATCTAGGTCGGTTTCGATAAACTCCAATCGCTGGGTTGGTTCCAGGGTGGATTTCTTTTCATTTATCTGTAGACCTAACTGGTGAAGCAGGTGTATTGTGGTCTTCAGAATGCCTGCCATTTCTTATCAGTTGGCACCCTTGAGAGGGAAATCATCCAAATTGGGGAAGATTATGACTCTTTTGCATCGTAAATGTGCTGCTACTACCGCGAGTGTTTTTGAGAATACACAGGGAGCAGTGGACTGTCCGAAGGGAAGAAGTTGGTAGTAGTTGGGTCCTACTGTGAACTGCAAGAACCGTCTGTGGGCAGGATGTATTGTAATATGGAAGCATGCATCTTGGAGGTCGAGGGCTGCAAACCAGTCCCCCCGTCTAGCACTGGGATTATTGTGGCCAGAGTGACCATTTTGAATCTGTGGTTGCGTACGAACCTGTTGAGTTTTCGGAGATCTAAGGCTGATCTTCATCCCCCTCCTTTCTTCTCTGTCAGGAAATATTTGGAATAAAAACCCCTCCCTCGGTATTGATCTGGTACTGGTTCTACAGCACCCAGCAGTAGGAGGTGGTCCACTTCCTGTTGCAGAAAGTACTCGTGAGAGGGGTCCCTGAGGAGGGATGGGGAAGGGGAAGAGGTTGCGGGGGGGGGAGGTTGTGAAAGGAATGGTGTAGCCAGATTGTATGATCTCCAAAACCCATTGATCTGTGGTTATTGCAGCACAGGCATGGTAAAATGGGCATTAGGCAGTGACCAAAGTTGTGGGATAGGGTATCTGTTGGCACTAGAGGTGTGGGGAGGTCGTGCATACCCTCGATCAATACTTCAAAATTGTGGCTTAGATGTAGATGGACAGGTGGATGAGGCCTGGTTCTGTGGAGCTCGTCGTCTCTGAGCCCATTGTTTGGGTCTGTTCTGAGTGAAGTATCGTGGTTGTTGACAGTTAAACGAGATGTCTCATGATCTCTGCTATGGTGTAAAGCATGGGCGTTTGTCAGGCAGTGGGTGTATGCCTAGCATATGCAGCGTTGCTCGGGAGGCCTTCATGGTATGGAGGACGTCATCTTCTTGAGACAAGAATAGTTTATCCCTATCGAAGGGGAGGTCCTCCACATTTAGCTGTAGTTCTTTCGCAATTCCTGAAGCTTGCAACCCTGATGTTCTTCTCATAACCACAGCTGCTACATCCATTGAGGCTTGCAGCGCTGTGCGGGCTATTAACTTACCCTCATTAATAATGGCGTTAAGTTGAGGACGTTTATGCTCAGGGAGGTCTTCCACGAGCTCTTGTATTTTACTATAGTTAGAGTAGTCATAATTAGCTAGTAGACCAGAATAGTTGGCAACTATAAGCAGAAGGGTAGCTGATGAGTCAACTTTCCGCCCAAAGAGGTCCGGTCTCTTGTGTTCTTTGTCTTGCGGTGTGGAGCGGAAATGAGGCTATTTACTGCACTGATTGGTACCCTCTACTACCAGAGAACAGGCTTGAGGGTGTGAAAACAAAAATTCCATGTCTTTGGCTGGAATGAAGTATTTCCTGTCAGCCTGTTTGTTGGTGGGTGGTGCCGATGCTGATGTCTGCCATATTACCTCCGCAGGCTCCATAACAGCCTCATCCATGTGGACGGCAATCTTAGTTGATGATGCGGGTTGTAAGATTTTTAACCACTTACGTTGTTTCTCCTGCACCTCATGTAAGGCAATTTCTTGGCTCATCTGTGATGGGGAGGAACGTTGTGAGGAGAAGCGGTTGTCCTGCACGTCTCCTTCCTCGCCATTATGCATGGAGATTGGTGCAGGAGATGAAGGATGGTTCCGTGCTATGGAGCTCAGGGAGTGTTCAGTGCCGAGCAGTGGTGACCGCGGTGCCGAAGAAAGCGCTATGTCATCAGGATGCAGGAGTTGTGCTGGTCCCGCCTTGAGGTTGCAGTTGACCATTGAAGCACTGACCGGTGACAACGGCTGCACGAGATGACTCCTGTGCACGCACTTCCCACGACCGAGTACTGCTGCAAAAAATCTCCAATCTCCGGCGCAGGGATGCACCGACACCTAGAGTGCAGCACCCACAGGGATACCACTCGAAAAAGGAAAAATTAATTGTTTGTCATTCAAAAATATTATTCTCAAGTGCATGTTACTTTCTCCTGTAAGCATGCTTTTGTCCAGAGGTCTTATATTTAACTTTAATGTTCTTTTCCATTGTTGAAAATGTTAATTACAGTACAAAAGACAGATATATCATTAGCCACCATGGTTGTTTTGATTTTAACCCTACTAGCCTCATTCTGGATTGGCTCATAAATATTCATGAGACAAAATTAGGAGACACCTATGATAAATGCAATGTTATGCTACACTCATATGAACTTGAGTTTATGGGAGTCTCACAGTGGTCAGCGTGTTTTTCAAATTTTACAAATCTCAGAAGTTACAGCAGTGAATTGCAAATTTATGACCCAAAAATGGACAAATATTTGAAGATAAATGATTTTGGCAGTTCCACCTCTACTTACAGTGATGAAGCTGAACATAAAACTAAGGGCTTGGCTACACTTGTACTTTATACAGCAATAAAGCCTCCTAGAGCACTCTACCTTACTCCCCGTCCACGCTGGCAAGACATGTAGAGTGCTCTAACTCCCTGGTTAGAGTGCTCCTGGTACTCCACCTCCCCGAGAGGGATAACGGCTATTGCGTCTTGGCTGAGACGCCCCAGGGCCAGTGTGAACAAGGAGCTAAGTTATTGCACTCTAATTGACCTCCGGAAGCTGTCCCATAATCCCATTAAGCTTAAGCCTCTCTTCTCTTTGTTGTGAAATCAGCTGAGTAATGTGGAAGTGCAGTTTCAAAGCTCCATTTCAAACAGCGGCTGCTTATCTTCTCCTGGCTGCTTATCTGCATCAGTAAATTATTGCTGTGAGTGAGTGAGAGAGAGACAGAGAGGCAGGCGGGGGTCTGAATTTACAAGATAGTGTGCTGACACACTGTCAGCGTTCCAAAAACCTACTCTCTCTCCCCCACATACACACAACACACTCCACCCCACCCCCCTCATTTGAAAAGCACGTTGCAGCCACTTGAATACTGGGATAGCTGCCCATAATTCACTGCTCCCAGTGCTGCTGCAAGTGCTGCAAACGTGGCCACCCCAGTGCGCTTGCAGCTGTCAGTGTGGACAGACTGCAGCGCTTTCCCTAGTGCACTCTCCGAAGGCTGGTTTAACTCAAACTGCTCAACAGCTGCAAGTGTAGCCAAAGCCTAAAAGTGAAAGTGGTAAACAAACACTTCTGTGAGAGCTATCTACAATATGGACTTTCATCTACAGGGGAACCATCTTGCTCTCTTTCACAATGTCTCATGTGTGGGGGGAAAAAAATCTCAAACCAGGCCATGGTGCCAAGTAAATTAAAATTACTTCTGTCCAAGCAAACATTCATCCCTTGCCAGGAAGGTCATAATTTTTTTTTAAGCATTTGAGGGATCAGAATGAAAAGCAAGTGTGATTGACAATAGACTGTGCAACTGCTTCTGACAATGCCCTGGAAGCAAGCTATGTGATCACTGAGCTTGTAGCAAAGGCAAAAAAGCCACATACAATTGCAGAAATATTAATTTTACCAACATGCAAAGAAATTGAGAGAGTAATGGTAGGTGCATGTGCAGTCAAGGAAACTGAAAAAGTTCCCCTTTCAAATAACACAATAAGTCACCACACTGATGACATGTCAGGTGATATTGAGGTGGTGCTGCAAGAAAAATTAAAATCAAGCCGAAAATTAGCATTGCAGCTTGATGAACCAACAGATATCAGTAGCCATGCTCAAATCTTAGCTAATAAAAGATACGTTGATGGAGATAGTACCAAAGAAAAAAATTTGTTTTGCAAAGAACAGCCAGGTCATAAGACCGGAGAGGAAATATTCAGTGTGACAACAGCCTACTTTGAGGAAGGAGAACTTTTCTGGAAAAATTGTATCAGTGTTTGCAGTAATGTGGCAGCCTCCATGACTGGCAAAGTGAAGGGGTTTGTACTGTCAACACTTCCTCCCAGACTTAAACAAGCTTAAATGTCTCATTAAAAGTTTTTTTGCTATTTATTTTTAATTTTATATTTATAAATTAGTGGTCATTCACCACAGAATGTGAATCACAGAGTGCAGAACTGTTTTATTCATCAAATTCAGGGCAGCTTTTCAGAGTTCCATTCCACATCAGATAGTCCTAGACTTGGATCTTTCACTTGGAGTTTGGCATATAATGTTGCTCACGTCCAATGCTCACGGAAATGCCATAAATCATGATACATAATAATATCGTTAGTTGAGGTTTCTTCATTGGTACAACTTTTGTATTATTTGTTGTCCATCATATAATAAAACAATTTATTTTTTATTTGGCGTCTTGTTTGTGTGAATGTGTGACTGAAAATACTTGTCACAGTCTGTACAATAAAGTTGATGATGTTAGAGTCTATCATCCATAGGCGCCGACTTCTGCTGGCGCCGGTGGATGCTCGACCCCCCTCTGCTTCTGGCCCCGCCCCAACTCCACCCCTGGCCTTCCCCCATTCCAACCCCTTCCCCAAAGTCCCCGCTCCACCCCACCTCCTCCCCTGAGTGTGCCACGTTCCCATTCCTCCTCTCTCCCTCCCGGAGCTTGGTGGCGGCGGCGGGAGAGGTTGCCGCCGAAGTGCCGCCGAGGACCCCGACGGCCGAAGCTGCTGCCAGGGTCCTCAGCGCCACTTCGGTGGCAGCTTCTTCGGCCGCCGGGGACCTCGGCAGCATTTCGGTAGCAGCCTCTCCCACCGGCGGCCGCCGAGGAAACTGAAATACCGCCCCCCAAATCCTGGCGCCCTAGGCGACCACCTAGGGTCGCCTAATGGTAGCGCCGGCCCTGAAGATTTGTGACTAGGGGAACAGATTATAGTAGGTTTCAGCCCACAAAGAAAAAAGGAACCATGTTTTGCGACAAATGTTTCTTTTGCTTTTTTGAACTATAGTCACGATCCCAAGGTAAATCATGAAATTCCATACATTGTTAGTACCTCTATCTTCTGGGATGATGAGTAACTCTTCATATATACTATATTACCAATCTGTTTCCTGGTGTAATGTGATACATCAGTTTTCCCAGCAGCAATCAATTTCCAGAAAAAGTTCACAGCATTATTTGCTTTTAATAATTCACTTATTTCCTACAATGTATCCTTTGCTCTTGAGAAATCCTCCCCCTCCCTGAAATGTTTAACCACTTCTTTCCCTGACAAAAGCACACCATCAGTAATCCCAACATGTGCTTACTTTAAGCACAAGACATAAGTACAACACATTGTAAGAATTTACAAGTGTGGTCACCCAAGATTCCAATCCATACAGTATAAGAGAATGTTCAATTTGTTTAGATTCTTTTTCCTTTATATAACTGTGCTATCTGTGACTAGCTGAGTTTTTAATGTCTTATATTAAAAAAGCAATCCAATCTTTCCATTACTTTTCCTCCTCAAGTGTGATACATCTGGCTATGCATATTTAAAACTGGGTTACTCTACACTGTATGGCCCAAAAGTGTTAAATTTAGTAGTGAGATGTGATAGTTCATGTATTGTTGTGAATCTGTTCTAATTCATCATATTTCTTAAACACAGAGGAAGTGAAATTTCTCTCTTACACGAATGTAAACAATAAGAAATTCCAATGCCATTTGCTCCCTATTGTGCATGTGTACACACACACCATGGTAACCCGTCTCAGCAGTGTAGAAGACACCTTCACCCAAACTATAACTCCTCTCCCTGCAAACACAAAGCCCCAAACTCATCTGTCTGAAAGGTATTGGGAGGATTAATTCATTTGTGTGTTTACAATGCTTTGATATCCTTGGACAGAAGGTGATATAGAAGTGCAAAGAGTATTAACCCCATAGTTTAGAGACTTTTTAAAAAAATATGTACGACATGCAGTACATACACTTTATTGCAATTTTACAGCATTTCAACGAGTTACTTGCCTTTATGTTACGAGTAGATGCTAAAATCAGGATATGCTGGATTACCATTTTTCTCATCATGCTAATTTTTAGTCTGCATAAGGGGTAGTAGAACTGAGCCTTTTATTAAGTAATGCCACAGAAGTCAAGGGCCTACTTATATGCTTCAATGTAGGTACCTTGCTGAATCGGGGCCCAGGGAAGGTAATGGCCCAGTATGGTTAAGGGTGGTAGTATTAGGCCAGAAATGACAAGTCTCCAATTCAGAGCCCTGAGTTATACTGCATTATAACCACAATTCTGATCTCATATCCAATCATATCCATTGACTTCTGCCAACTTTTTAATTCCAAATGGACCTATGTAGCAGGAAATATTCCACCATTGCGGAGAGTTTCCTACACCACTGATTTTTAGAGCTTTTCCTATTTTCTCACCATAACCAATATTTTTTGGAAAGGTTGACATCACCCATTAAGCCTCAGGGAGGCAGAATAAAAGTGGGGGATTACTGCTGACTGGATAGGGAGGCAGAGTCAGCAGCAGCTATTTGGGTTAGATTGTCAAATGGGTTTCAACCCAGCCTCCACACCAAACATCTGCAGACACATTTAAGCATGAACACCTCTATGCAGTAGACAGAGAATAGCTTGTGAAATAACTTAAACATGCAAAGTCCAATGCCTGTGTAAATGTTAGTACTCAAGAAATGTGCATGCAAGTGTTTGCACATGTATAATCAGATACCATTTCTTGGAAATCTGGTCCCATATGCTGAGGAATAACAGTTTTATTGGAGACAAAGTATATAAAGAGGGATCTGTTAGCAGATTCACCCAAATTATCCCTTATTTTTCAGAGAGTCATAGAATCTTGGACTTCCACAACCATCAGAAATAGATGGGAAGGATCACAGTTGAATATCCAAAGAGTCTCAATGGTATTCTCTGCTCATTCTAGCCTATATTAGAAGGAATATCGGTTTATTCTTCTAAAGAGAAATTAGTCCCAAGAGAGCATATTTGTCAAAATGACATATCACACTGTCAATCACAGTACAGTGGATGATAAATTCTTATCAAAAGTAGACAGAGCACAGTCAGAGCATGCTAATTTGAATCTCCTGCTACATCCAGGTAAGTGCAATTCTTACTCAAATGCTGAATGTCATGAGTGCTTTAAGAATATCAGTGTACAACAGGAAAGAAAAATATTTAGTGCAACTGAATCTCAGACAAGGATGTAGAAATCAATATAAGAATTTATGAGTCTCCTGGAACTGAAGAGCAAACACACTGGACTGCAGTCTTGGACACTGCTTCAGATTACAAATGACCACTAAAAATCTTGTTTGAATGGCAGAAGGGTCACAACCCTGGAACAAGATGAGTTCAGGAGGCAGAGTTCAAGCTAACATGCTCTCCCAGCCCATAATGAAAAACACTAAGTAAACACTAGCCTCCCAAGCTAGAGCCCTCTAAAGACAGTCCAATTATATTTCTGTCTTTTCAACCACATTTGTTTCTATTCTTGAAAGCTAACTATGCTAGCAGTTCCTCCTCATGACAAGAAAACAAACTCCTCCTCCTATGGAGTAAAGCTTGACAGAGCTGCTGAGGTTTCAGGCGCCACACAATTCCCATTAGTTAAATGGGAGCTATATGGCTAAAAAAATGCAACACTTCCAAAATGTGCATGTCTCGAATGCAAAAATCCCAACACTGAAGCAGAACTACAGTTGAGAATGTGCAGTCCTATGAGGCAAGTCTCAAATTCTCCAGCTGGGAGCAGGACTCTCTTGCTATTATTGATGTCCCTACTAAATCTAGACTTGACAGAATTCTTTAAAAAAAATAATTTCAGCAGATAATATCAATGTTTAAATAGAAAAATGAAAAAATGCTTAAAGTTCCGCAGCTGCAGGAAATTATAGAACAGTCAGGCAATGGGGAGGGATGGGGTAAGAATTATTTAATGACAGCAGATGTTGAGAGTCAAAAAGTTAAAGCTTTAAAACAATTAAAACACACACAAAAACCCTGTCAATATCCCATGTCAAAATATACAAAGTAAATATCCTTAAATCAAACTCTAATTAGTTCTTATGCAGTATTTTTCTTACTTTGCCTATCTGTAAATTTTGATTAAAATCAATAGAAACATTTTTCATCAATTTGTGTGAGGTGAGATCAACGTTCACCGACAATTACTAATAAACATCTAATCCTTCCAAGCCTAACTATATCTTACTAAAATTAAAGTCTCATTTGTAGAACCCCCTATCCTTTACGTGACTAGCAGTGACTTAATTTCTTTAGCAGTAACAAGCAGAAGTAACTTTTTGTTAAGATCTGCAGGAGAAAAATTCGCCTGAGAAATGGAAGCCTAAGAGTTAAGGACCCCAGGCTAGAATTTCACTCTCTATCCATCCAAATCAAATCAAGTGAATGAGCTGCTTGTCACCCCAGTACAACAGAACCTATAGCTGAAAAACCTTACAGACCATAGGTTAGATTAGATAATGGATTTGGTATGGTGTGATCTACAGATATTATTAGCATAGCTGCACTGTGTAATTCAAGACTTTGCCACTTGTGAGTTATGCAAGTCATCCTAAACAAGTGCCAATAAAACCTTCAAACCTCATCACAATCATATATTCGCTATCAGACATTTTTACAGACATTTTCTGGAGTTACTTTGCAAGTCTATTAAAACTAACAGTTAATGGATATTATTATTAGAATTTAAATGTGTAAGTAATTTTCCTTCAAGCATATTTGTTTGCTCAAAGTTGACAGTCTCACAACACATCTTTTAATACAATCTGCCACACTGTCTAGAGTAGCTCACAACTGAGAGTGCCAATTTCAAGTCAGACTGTCAGAAAACAGGGCAGACACCCCCAAACTAGTGGCATATTCTATAATTAGATTTCACCAAGCCAGTAACAAAATGTGTACCCCTGGATTACTATATTAGTCTCACAAGGGGGTCACAAACAGTCCCCTTAGGTTCTCCAGCATATCTTGCTGCCCAGACAAACTAGACTTTATGATATTGGTCACTATACCAAATATCACAGCACATTAGGTTACTCCCAACTCCAAAGGGCCAGTAACTTACCCTAGGTTAAATTTGTACTCCAGATACCACCAAAGACAACTTTGAAGACAGTTTCTCTAGTAAACCAACTAAACGTTTATTCGCTAACTGGGCTACAGACAACAAAATTAAATTCAACAAAGATAATGTAAGGTGCTACACTTTGGTTTTTCTTCCCTAATACAAATGAGGGAAAACTGGATTGGCAGCGGCACTGCTGAGAAGGATCTGGGAGTTGTGGTAGATCACTACATCAACATGAGTCAGCAATGCAATGCTGCAAAAAAACCTTTAGATTGAATTAATGGAGGCATAGCATGCAGGTCACGGTACGTGATAATACTGCTCTACTCAATGCTGGTTAGGCCTCAGCTGGAGTACTGTGTCCAGTTTTGGTCACCAATGTATAGAAAGGATATAGAGAAACTGGAAAGGATACAGAGGCGAGCGACGAAGATGATCAAAGGGATGGAATGCAAGCCATGTGAGCAAAGGCTGAAGGAAGTGGGTATGTTTAGTTTGGAAAAGAAGATTTAAGGGAGATTATGACAGTGGTCTTCAAATACTTAAAAGGCTGCCATAAAAAAAGATGGAGAAAAGTTGTTCTCTTTTGCCACAGAGGCAGGACAAGAGACAATGGGTTTAAACTACAGCATAGCAGATTTAAATTAAATCTCAGGAAAAACTTTCTAACTGCAAGAACAATAGGAAAATGAATCAGACTGCCTTGGGAGATTGTGAAAGTGTCTTCACTGGTGGTTTCCAAAATGAGGCTGGATAACCATCTATCTTGGATGCTTTAGACCAGGAGTCTCAAACTCAAATTACCACGAGGGCCGCATGAGGACTAGTGCATTGGCCCGAGGGCTGCATCACTGACCCCGCCCCCCCGCTGCCCCTACTCCACCCCTTCCATTAGGCCCCACCCCTTCTCCACCTCCTCCCCTGTGCGCATGGCTTCCCGCTCCTCCCCCTCCCTCCCAGAAACCGCGAAGCCGCCAGACAGCTGTTCTGGCGGCGGGAACTGCCTGGGGGTAAAAAAAAAAAAAAAAAAAAATTGGGGAGGGGTGGGAGGAGGGGGTGCGGGGAGCCCAGTGGGCCGCAGGGAAGAGCGCCGCGGGCCGTGTGTTTGAGACCCCTGGTTTACACACAACAAACCCTGCATCTTGGAAGCTGGCTAGACTAGATGGTCCTTGCATCCCCTTCTAACCCTATGATTCTAAGAAAAAAGGGATGAGCGTTATTGAGAGGTTAAAGCAGGTAAAATACATTAACAGGTGAGTCCAAGTTAGTAAGTCAAAAATGTTAACAGAGTTGTAGTAACCTGCTTGATTTCCAAAAGTTCATCAGGGATACTCAGTGTAATTCTGGGGATCTCTGTCCACTTGTTCAGTATTTCACCCTGTTAGAATCCAAAACAGTTCAGAGATGCAGGATCATTCCCTTAAACCAGTATTTATAGATCCTGCTCACAGAAGACAATCTGAACAGTGTCTTCACCCATATGGCTCTTTCTGAAGAATAAGCAATACAGACAGTCTGTGAATTCCCATCGTTGCTTAAGGGCCCTTGCTTTGAAATTAGCTGCTTCTTCTTCATTTACATCCCCCAAGACTTTATCTGCATTTAATGGGTTATTTAGTTACAAGGATATACATAATTCAATTGCCTGCTATTACATTATAATAGGGTTAGATAAGTGAAAACCATACAAGAAATACTTCATTAGTTTTCATGCAGTTTACACATCAAGTAAATTCTTATCTTACTAGTAACACACACTTTTGATCTAGGATTAAGTAAGTACAGGAATATATGTAATGTAATGCAATAGTGCTCAACAGGTTACAGATAAGTGAAGACAATATTATTCAAATTTGATTTTAACTAAATTAACACGAGTAAATTTAACTTTTTTTATATCCATACACAAGTGAATTGGCCTATTGCTCTGATCTGGGCTGGTCTGTCAGCATCACAGCTGGTGGCTCTGGTTAGCACCACTGATGGGGCCATTAAAAGTCCCGTTGGCGTGGGGCTGACAGCACTGTTCCCTCTAAGCTGTGCGCGTGTGCACGCACACACAGATCCTAAACCCCGCGCGCACGGTGAAACACCACGTGCACAAAAATTTGCACAGAAGCACAACAATTTGCATAGAAGAAATTTTTTGCGCACACGGCCTGTCAAAAATTTGCACAGAAGAAATTTTTTTACGCACAAGGCCTGTCAAAAATTAGAGGGAACATTGGCTGGCAGGTTCCCTACCTGGCTCTGCATGGCTTCCCGAAAGCCAGCCGGCATGTCCCTCCAGCTCCTAGGGGTAGGGGCAGCCATGGGGGCTCCACGCACTGCCCCCACCCCGAGCGCCAGCTCCACAGCTCCCATTGGCCGGGTACTGCAACCCCCTGCCCCAGCCCTGAGCCCCTTCTCGCACCCAAACTTCTGCCTGGAGCCCACATCCCACACCCCAACCTTATGTCCCAGCCCTGAGCCTCCTCCCGCACCCAAACACCTGCCTAGAGCTCCCACCCCAACCCTGAGTCACCCTACACTCCAAACCCCTTGGCCCCATCCTGGAGCCCCCTCATACACCCCAAAACCCTCATCCCTGGCCCCACCCCAGAGCCCGCACCCCAACCCCCTGCCCTAGCCCATTGAAAATGGGCGAGTGAGTGAAGGTGGAGGAGAGCAACCAAGGGAGGGAGGGGGGATGGAATGAACAGGGCCTTTGGGCAGGGGTGGGGCAGCAGGCAGGCCAAGGGTCTTCGATTTTCTGCTATTAGAAAGTTGGCAACTCTCGTCACAGCACCATCGTGTACAAAGATTTTTCATATCCTGGTACAAGGAAATGTCTTTTCAGCACAATTCTGAGCTTTTTAGGCTGTCATCTTCCTGAAATGTGTCTCTTTCAGACAAGGCCATTGCAAATATAAAATAAAAATGCCACGGTGACAATTCTCAGAATCAGTGAACATCAAATCCAGGCTAGCACTAGCAGGAGCTTAAACAACTTAATGCAAATGTACAGTGACCTCATTAATGCACTGATATATTATTCTTAAGAAATGTCTGCCCGTGTGGGAAGGGCTAGTTTTTGCCCAGGCTTGCGTAAGTGTATGAGGATTACAGTTGGAGAGCACAGGGAGCCTTTTCCCTTTTGAGTATTGTCACAGTGCCAGCGCAGTTGAAATCCTTGCACTTCCCTGCACAAAAGTGCTCCCAAAAGTGGGCGGGACTGGGAGGCATACAGGCCTATGATCTTACACCAGGCACAGCTCCTGTGTTGAGGGAAGGAGCACACATTAGAAACTGCAGCAGCCATGCAGCTCCCGCAAGGAGGCTCTGGGCCTGAATCTGAATTCCAGTAAATGGTCCCCAATCCAGCCAAGTACTTAAGCTCATGCTTAAGATCGTGCATAAGTATTTGCCTGAATAAGGATGGATTTAAGCACATGCTTAACTTGCATTGAAATCAGTGGAGTCACATCAGAGATGAATTTTATCCAGTTGATGCCTTATGTGGACACTTGCTAATTCTTTTCCAGAAAACAGATGAGAGATTTTTCATTCATTCATGTAAAGGAATAAAAATTCCCCCGTAAAAGTAGTTCACATGTTTTCCTGTATTCATGATGGAATTCCAGCTGTAACCTCACAGAATATACCTACGTATATTAATCTAACATTCTGGTGTACTCTGTCCACATGCATCTCAAAATGAAAATGGGAAGATCAGTATAATGTTGTCTGCCATTGCAGTCTCCATATTCAGTTTGCAGAGTCAGCATGGGTTCCTGGATTGAGCATGAGATCAATACAGTAGCAGGAATTTGGCAGTTCCAGACCCAGTTCTTAGAACAACTCAAACTGACTTGTCCTGACTAGAGACCAACTTCTCTACAGCTTCTGTATCTGAGTCAGAGCTAAGGGAGGAAAGACAAAGCAAAGTCATTGTGGCCAATGCCACACTGCAAGGATGCAAGTCCCAATCCATACACAGAATGAGGGGCAAGAAGCAGTTCTTCTCAGCTGCCTTTTTAGGCAGACTTCTTTTCCATGCTGTTTTCTACCCAAGGCCACAATTGTGCACTGCCCCACTACCTCAAAGGGACAACTACAAAGGATCATTGGGAAACTAGATTAAAAAAAAACACTCAAACTTGCTTGTCTTAGCCTTCCACTCTTGTTCCTCAATTTCTTTAAGGCCCAAATTAGAAAAAGAAAAAATGCTTTTGGGGTAATTTTGCCACAGATAACCTGAAGTATTGCACCAGGAAGCTCTGATCTGCCCACCTGCTTCTATGAAGGGAGAAACAAATTGGCAGGATATTTAGTGGACAGGTCTGAGTCCATCCCAAGCAGGATGAAAACCCACAGACCTCACTCCACTGGAGAATGTTTGAATCTGACTTAACCACAAAACTTACTGCAAACTCTTATTACTAACATTTTAAAGTTATCTGTGAAAAGAATCTAGCTGCATTCAGAAGGGACTCTGCACAAAGAGAAAAAAAAATCACACCACTAAGTCTGGGCAGCTTGGCCCTCCTAGCTCAACGCTTCAACAGACTGGGACAGTTATCTGTTTTTCTCATCAGAAAGTTTCCCCATATTTCAGAGATTAAAGTTTTGAGACTACTTAGAGGTTTGGGAGCCTCTAAATATCCCTCAATCCATCAGATATTACGTTCAAGAGCAAAAGGAGCCTTAAGAAATTAGCATGAAAAAGAATCAAAACAGAGATCGCTGCTGAATATGCAACAGACACCAAAGCCACAAGGACAGTGATTAAAAGTTAAGCTGTGAGGCTGAGACTAAAGGAAAAAGTGTGAGCTGCCACTCACAAGAGTACATTTATGTTTATGAGGCCAGTCAGTCCAGTCTACTTAAACCTACTAAATTCACTAGTCTTCTACAAATTCATCGTTTAGAGAAGTAATACCATTTCTGCAATGCTGGCAGATAGCTGGGAAATCCCAACTCTAACGGGTTAAGAGAAGAATTTGGCAAAAGGAAAAGAATGCAATAAGGCAATAAATCCAAAGCAAATATTGCTATAGTTGCTAGCTTTATTAAAACTAGGCAGAATTGTTGATAATACAAAGTTCCCCACCCCTCGCCCCCTTTTATATATGGATTAGTAGAGAGATTGACATAAGAATGTCCCTACTGGGTCAGACCAAAGGTCCATCTAGCCCAGCATCCTGTCTTCCGACAGTGGCCAGTGTCAGGTGCCCCAGAGGGAATGAACAGAACAGGTAATCATCAAGTGATCCATCCCCTATCACTCATTCCCAGCTTCTGGCAAACAGGCTAGGGACACTATTCCTGGCCATCCTGGCTAATAACCGTTGATGGACCTATCCTCCATGAATGTATCTAGTTCTTTTTTGAACCCTATTATGGTCTTGGCCTTCACAACATTCTCCGGCAAGGAATTCCACAGGTTGACTGTGCGTCGTGTGAAGAAATGCTTCCTTTTGTTTTAAACCTGCTGCCTATTAATTTCATTTGGTGACCCCTAGTTCTTGTGTTATGAGAAGGAGTAAATAACAC
This sequence comes from Macrochelys suwanniensis, assembly GCA_033296515.1. NCBI lineage: Eukaryota > Metazoa > Chordata > Testudines > Chelydridae > Macrochelys > Macrochelys suwanniensis. The sequence goes on along the minus strand of CM065776.1, from coordinate 130,153,364 downwards.
TTCCTTATCTACTTTCTCTACACCAGTCATGATTTTATAGACCTCAATCATATCTCCCCTTAGCCATCTCTTTTCCAAGCTGAAAAGTCCCAGTCTTATTAATCTCTCCTCATACGGAAGCCGTTCCATACCCCTAATCATTTTTGTTGTCCTTTTCTGAACCTTTTCCAATTCCAACATATATTTTTTGAGATGGGGCGACCACATATGCACACAGTATTCAAGATGTGGGCGTACACTGGATTTATATAGAGGCAACATGATATTTTCCGCCTTATTAACTATCCCTTTCTTAATTATTCCCAACATTCTGTTCGCTTTTTTGACTGCTGCTGCACATTGAGTGGATGTTTTCAGAGAACTATCCACAATGACTCCAAGATCTCTTTCTTGAGTGGTAACAGCTAATTTAGACCCCATCATTTTATATGTATAGTTGGGATTATGCTTTCCAATGTGCATTACTTTGCATTTATCAACATTAAATTTCATCTGCCATTTTGTTGCCCAGTCACCCAGTTTTGAGAGATCCTTTTGTAGCTCTTCACAGTCTGCCTGGGTCTTAACTAACTTTAGTAATTTTGTATCGTCTGCAAATTTTGCCACCTCACTGTTTATCTCTTTCTCCAGATCATTTATGAATATGTTGAATAGGACTGGTCCCAGAACAGACCCCTGGAGGACACCACTATTTACCTCTCTCCATTCTGAAAACTGACCATTTATACCTACCCTTTGTTCCCTATCTTTTACCCAGTTACCAGTCCATGGGAGGACCTTCCCTCTTATCCCGTGGCAGGTTACTTTGCATAAGAGCCTTTGGTGAGAGGCTTTCTGAAAATCTAAGTACACTATATCCACTGGATCCCCTTGGTCCACATGCTTGTTTACCCCCTCAAAGAATTCTAGTAGATTGGTGAGCCATGATTTCCCTTTACTAAAACCATGTTGACTCTTCCTCAACAAATTATGTTCATCTATATGTCTGACAATATTGTTCTTTATTATAGTTTCAACCAGTATGCCTGGTACTGAAATCAGGTTTACAGGCCTGTAATTGCCGGGATCACCCCTGGAGCCCTTTTTAAAAATTGGCGTCACATTAGCTATTCTCCAGTCATCTGGTACAGACGCTGATTTAAATGATAGGTTACAGACTATCATTAGTAGGTCTGCAATTTCACATTTGAGATACAAAAGTAAGAGAACAGAGCAGAATCGAGTCAGAATAGATTATGCATGATAAATTAATATTAACTGTGTGCTCGAAGAAAGATTGTCAGATTAAAAATCATGAGCCTGATTCACCACTACATTATTCCAAGTTGTTTACATTGATTTCAGTGACGTTACCCCAGCACGAATCGGAGCCACTCAGCGACAATGAGTCCCAGCTATTTATCTTGTAAAATGGATAAACACGATGTACAGTACGTTTCGTGCCTCGTTAGTCATTAATGCATTGGCTTCAGTCATATTGCATTAGAACAGACTAATTGTGCATGCAATAAGGTGATTTTTCCAATCTGATGTACTCTGGAAAATCTGTGATCATGAGAGAGCTTAAAGAGTTTTTCCTTGACCTCCACTTTGCCAAAAGAAGAGCCATGCGTGGGCAATACTCTAAGGGTATGTCTAACCTGCAAAAAAAACAACAACAAAAAAACCACAACCCTGCAGCAGTGAGTCTCAGAGCTTGGGTCTATGGACTCAGGCTCATGCTATGGCACTAAAATTAGCCACGCAGTTGTTCCCACTTTGCTGGGTTTCAGAGCCTGAGCTTCAGCCCCTGAAGCCCAGCAATGGCCAAGCAGCCTAGCCACAACAACAACAGAAAGGAGCAAAATCCAGGCCAGGCCCCACTATGCTAGGAACTGTACAAAAGTATACTCAATTACTCAGGTACCTGTTTGTTAGTGACTTACAGCAGAAAACTACATTTGGGACCTAGTTATTAATACTATTTCTAAAATCAGACCTCTCTCTCAAATAATTCAGACCTCTTCCCTTGCAAGAGGTAAGTGTGGTCTCTGCTACAAAATCTCAGACCTAGCTTTTAACTAAAACCAGCTTTCTAAAAGGCTGTTTTCTCCCCCAAGCAAGTTATTCTGCTTTTGAGTATAGTGTAAATGCATTTTCTCTGATAAGTCTCACATTTCAACTTGTTTGATCTGCAGCTTTACAATTTTATGTACCTTTCCAATTTGTCCTTAGTATTGTTTGAGTAAGAGAGTTTTAAACATTTGGCTATAGAATTTCAATCCAAATTAGCTAGAATAATGTAAGGTTTCAATTTGCAGCTTGAGTCTTGCCAATGTCCCAACCACCTTTTGTCTTGTATTTGAACTCTGACTCTTAGATATTGATTGCAGTGGAATTGTTATAATTAGCAAAGCAGCTTTTTAGGACTACAGCCTATTAGATAAATGCATAGTACAATGTGGTTAAACATAAAAATACCTAAATCCAAGACTATGGACTTTTCTTAAGGTTTGAAGGATTACTTTTTTTTCAAATCAGCAAACACCAATTTCACTTCACAGACACAAACCAACGAAAAAATATTTCCGATGATGATAATCAAAGTTTAGCAAGATAAAAAAAAATGCTGCCTGAGAACTTACAATGTGATTTAGGGAAATTTACTTTTTTTATTTTGACATGGGATGTTGATAACTTGTGTTTTAAGGGTTATAAAGCTTTAACTTTTTTACTCTCAACATCTGTTATTAGTCATCTGACCCCTCCATAATTTCCTGCAACTGTGAAAATTTAAATTAAAAAATTAAAAAGTACTCAAAAATAAAACATATTAGCCACCTAAGTGATTAAAAATCATATTCTGCCAAACTTAACTACTTTGTATTTCTACACACTGCTTGAACCGATTACACTTGCATATGCATTCAGATATGTTGGTTACAAGAAGTTTAAATAAATAGTGAATGCTGTTTATTGTGCCAAAGTGTTTATAGTTTTGGATTTATTGACTGTCATGCCTTCCGCCCCACACCCTAATTTTTGGCTTCAATGATGCGTTGCTGAATGTACCAAAAAGTAACATTACAGTCATCTAGAGTTCTGCTGTTTGCAAAGACTCATGAAACTACAGGAAACTCAATGGTTTTGAGTTTCACAACCAATTCAAAACAGCCCTCACTTCACTCACAGCCAACTGAACATAAGCCTAATTTCAAATGAACAGGGGTAGATTTAGGATTTTACATCAAAACCAGATAATTTGCTGAATGCAATACGACCCACTTAGAGAACAGATATGCGGCATGGCCCCAAGATGATGAGCTGCACTCCCCGCTAAACGCTGTTGCTGCAAGAAGAGAAGGAGAGAGATGGGATGAGAGATTCACCGGTAAAGGAGCCAGGGATCACACATATACTCATGTAACATCCAGAATGTGTATTATCTGGACATTCTGCATTCATATTAGAATCAGCTTCTAACATTGCACAAAAAGTGATGTAAAAAATAAGAGCCAAGTTTATGAGAAAATAACTCAGCCAGTATCAGATTAAGAAGCAGCTCATAAAGTGCTCCTCAGCTTTAGCCATACTTACAGCAAATTCTCTTGGCTACGCATTTACATCCTTTCTTTCATCTTTGAACCTTGCTACTCTGAACCATTTCTCTGTCATCTCAGGAATGGATCGGTGCAGTGGTTTTCAACCTGCGGTCCACGGACCCCTGGAGGTCCACAGACTATGTCTAAGATTTCCAAATGTGTCTGCACTGCCATTCAAAAATGTGTAGGGGTCTGCAACTGAAAAAGGTTCAAAACCACTGGATTAGTGTAAAAAGCACTTATAAGGGGATACACTGGTAGACTTTTCAAAAGCTTCAGCTAGTGCAGAACATGAGCTGCCTTTGTTACACTTGTGATCAGTGACGCATTTGAGGACCACTAGGTCTTTAAACACTATAACTGCCTTAAGTACACTCTATCAGAGACCACGTGTGATGTTGCACTCCACATGTTTATGGAAATTTGCTTATGAGTGGAAATATAATGTAACTGGAATATGCTTTATGCAAAAGGTCTCTTGTAAGGTATCATTACAAAGCTTATAATCTACTGAGCGTGTTCATCCTATTTGTATGAATGTATTATTCTTGTATCTGAAGCTAGAAATATGAAGTATTACTCTGGAGTCCTATTGTAACTATGAGAAGTGTGGGCCATTAATGGTGGCTTGGAATCTTGATGGCTCCCATTAACTAAGACAATTGGTTGTAAATGGCTCTGCTTACTTGTAAGCCTTCCTGTATTCATGGATGCCAGCCAGTGAGTAATGAAGTCTTACAGGACATGTGAACATGTCACATGATACTGGAATCCATCTTAAACCTAGTGCTTTTCCATTTAGAAGGAAGGGTGGGAACCCAGAGAGAGACAAAGGATTCCCGCCTTGTGCCAAAGACATAAAAGGGAGTGGAACAGAACAAAGGGGGCTGCCAGTCATAATAAATCCCCTAGTTACCACCTGAGCTGGAACTAACAAGAACTGTACGAGGGGAAAGGATTGGGCCACGACTAAGAAAGAGTCTAGTCTGTGAAAGAAGCGTATTGGAACATCTCTGAGGATGAGATTTACCTGTATCCAGTTTCTTAAATGTATTAGGCTTAGACTTGTGTGTTTTGTTTTATTTTGTTTGGTAACTTACTTTGTTCTGTCCATTATTACTTGAAACCATTTAAATCCTACTTTTTATACTTAATAAAATCACTTTTGTTTATTTGTAAACCCAGAGTAAGTGATTAATACCAAGGAGAGCAAACAGCTGTGCATCTCTCTCTATCAGTGTTATAGAGGGCGGACAATTTATGAGTTTACCCTGTATAAGCTTTATACAGAGTAAAACAGATTTATTTGGGGTTTGGACCCCATTGGGAACTTGGTGTCTGGGTGCTGGAGATAGGTGACTTGCTGAGCAGTTTTTGGTTAAAGTCTGCAGCTTTGGGGGTGTGGACCAGACCTGGGTCTGTGTGCAGCAGACTAGTGTGTCTGGCTCAACAAGGCAGGGTTCTGGAGTTCCAAACTGGCAGTGGATAACGAGCTCAGAGGTAACTTCAGCACGTCAGGTGACAGTCCCAAGGGGAACACTATGACCAAACCCATCACACCATCTTTCTCTCTCCTGTGCGCTCTCTCTCTCTCTCTCTCTCTGTGTGTGTGTGAGAAGAGAGCAAAGGAGATAAGTGGAGGCTCCTGAGCCAGCCCTCCTGTGTTAACAAGCAGCGCTTTGATAGAAGGACATTTTCAGTGATGGGTCCTTTACCCTTGAACTTATTTACCACCTTGGTTTGAGAAAGCCCAAGTCAGTTCATCTTCAAGGCATCCTCCCTCCAACCCTCTCCCTTCTCCTGTCTCTTGAAAAGGCTATGGATTAGGGAGCATACAAGTAGGTTGAACAGGGGTAAGCAGTTTTAATGCTGACATAAAAGGACATCCCAGGTGAAGACAGCCCATATTCTAAATGTATTTTGTATGCTTTAGTAGTGCTCCAACATGCATGCACCTGTAGGGTGAAATGAAATGCATGTTTAAGTGATCCAAATAAAACTTTTCTATGCTCAACTCAAACAATAAAAAGAATGAGGAGTTGGGTGGCACCTTAAAGACAAACAGATTTATTTGGGCATAAGTTTTCGTGGGTAAAAACCCCACTTCTTCAGATGCATGGAGTGAAAATTACAGATACAGGGTCAGGCATAAATATATATTGGCACATGAAGAGAAGGGAGTTGCCTTACAAGTGGAGAACCAATGTTCAAGGCTAATTTAGTCAGGGTAGATGTGATCCCCTCCCAATAATTGATGAGGAGGTATCAATACCAAGAGAAGGAAAATTGCTTTTGTAGTGAGCCAGCCACTCTCAGTCCCTATTCAAGCCCAAATTGATGGTGTTAAGTTTGCAAATGAATTGTAGTTCTGCGGTTTCTCTTTGAAGTCTGTTTTTGAAGTTTTTTGGCTGAAGAATGGCTAGTTTTAAATCTGTTATTGAGTGTCCAGGGAGACTGAAGTGTTCTCCTACTGGCTTTTGTATGTTACCATTCCTGATGTCTGATTTGTGTCCATTTATCCTTTTACGTACCCTGACTAAATTGGCCTTCAATTGACCTATCCCTCTGAAACTGGCCTAACCCTCTTAAACTCAAACAATGTCACCTACCACATTCCTACGTAAAGCAGTGATAAAGACTTTCTCTTTTAGATCTCAATTTTTTCTGGGAAGGAAGGTTGGTTATATTTAGAGAGTCAAATAGCCCATATATCTTAATGTACTCAGGACAAACATTTCATCTTTCTTACTGCTAGCAAGCATTGTGAGATGGTTTCATGAAGATGTAAAAGGATGTAAATTGCTTTTACAGATTTCATTTATATTTGTTAACTTAAGTTGTCTCTATGGTTCATAAAAATTATCTGAAAGTTGGCTGCTTATGCCATTATTCATTGGAACCTTCTAAAACAAACACACACCACAAAACGTTTTAGATACTGCAAGGGAAAGGTACATGAAGTGTATTAGATGTCTAACTGTGAAAAATAAGCAGAGAGTTATGTATTAATGAGTTTAATAATACAAAAAGTCCAAAAAAATCTTCATTTGAGCTGTAGGGTTCTTTTTAAAAGACCCCACCTGCAAATATATATATACACACTGCAGTATCTTAATCACATCACAAGCAGTGATTTGAAGCATAGAATAAAAAAGTTGGAGGGAAGTCACTTTCTTGGGATTCTAGGGAAAGCTACAAGCTTTGCTGACATTAGTTCCTACAACTATCCTCTCCCCGGCTATTTTCCAGGACTCTTATGACGAGTTGGTTAAATAAGGGCTTGAATTGGATAGATAACTTTAGTACCTCAAGCATTTCCATAATCAAAAGAAAAAGCTACCCAAAGTACATACCTGTATGCCTTTCCATATCCAAACAAACACTCAGCATTTCCAGGGCCGGCTCCAGGCACCAGCTTTCCAAGCTGGTGGTTGGGGCGGCATTAAGAATGGGGCAGCAGTCCGTGTCCTGCGGCAGCAATTCGGCGACAGGTCCATTCTTCTTGGCGCCGAATTGCCGCCACGGGACTCAGACTGCCGCCCCATTCTCGTCCGCCACAGCAGCAATTCTGCGGCAGATCTGCTGTTCTTCCCTTGCTGCCGCGGGGCCCCGCTACGTCTGCCTGCGTCGGGGGCGGGGCCGCGGCGACTGCTTAGGGCAGCAAAATCGTTAGAGCTGCTCCTGAGCATTTCTAACATCGTCTATCAACATTCAGAACAAAAACTAAGGGTATATCTACGTTGCTGTTAGACGCCCATGGCTGGCCCATGCCTGCTAACTTGGGCTAATGGGACTCAGGCTAAGGGGCTGTTTAACTGCAGTGTAGACATCCAGGCTTGGGTTGTAGCCTGGGCTCTGGGACCCTGCGAGGTGCGAGGTTCCCAGAGCCTGGGCTCCAGCCTGAGCATCTATACCACAGTTAAACAGCCTCTTAGCCAGAGCTCCTTAGCCTGAGTCAGGCTGTGGCCAGCCACAGATATCTAATTGCAATGTAGGTATACCCTACCAGTCTCACTGAAAGACAGCTTTAGGAATGCATAAAACTCACAACCAAGTGGGACTCTCCCAATATTTCACATACTGTAGGACTTGATGGTCAACCACTATAGTTCTTAGTCTGAAAAAGGGGGAATGCCCATTCTACAGCCCTCATTTCTGCTGCAAACTCTGTGGGGCCAGGAACCTACATGTTAGGAGAGGGCAACAGCAAATTCCAGAGCAAGATTAATCACAGTCAATGTCAACTTTTACACATGTGTCTTCTCGTCTGTGTAACTCTCTGTGATAGCAGGAAAAGGGATAGCTGGGGGTAGGGACTTTGATAGCTACACTATTGGGTGAATCTCGTCCAGATGCCTAAAACTCTCAATCAAAATGAAGAAGTCATCTGATATTGTGCCTGGCATAACACCCTTATGACAATATTATAAAGGATATCACCTTTACAAACACCTTATAAAGCTCCTCTTTAAAAGTTTTATTTCACATCACAGACACAGATATACTTCCTAGAAGTGCAATCCAGTTTAGCCAGGTAAGGGCAGATGATGAACCCAGAAGCTGTACACTGCCAAAGACAAGGCAGTTGTAAGTACTGGTCAGACCGTGACTACCAGACCACAGCCCTCTAGCACTGCATGCACAATACAGATGTCATTTTCAAAGAACTGCTACTTAGTTGGTGTGATAAATATGAATGGATGCTACATAAGCAATTAGATTTTCACACTGAAACTGTGCATTTCAATCATAGCACACGTGAAACAGCACTGCAAGTAGCACTCTAGAAACTCCTCTCTGCTCTTTTCATGTCCTCTTTTGTATGCACACATTCTCTGTAACATAATGATCATTTTCAGCTACTGCACTGAAGGTAATTTGTGGAGAATACCATGGAGATGGATTCTTAAGAAAAATGCAGGCTGGAATTCAGAAGTTACCTCAAAAGAAAAATCTCCCTCTACCAAGTTGATTGTATAAATCAGCTACAGTAAAGCCAAATGAAACTGAATATTGCAAAAATAATTATAATTAGAAGTCAACCTCAACTGGTCCTTCTAAGACAAATTAAAAAAAAAATCACACTGCTAAAGCCTGGTATTTGGTTCCTGGGACAGGACACAGGTGCAAAGCATTTCAGTGGTTAATCCTTCCCTGAGAATATTTTTCTTTTCAGTCATGGACTTCAAAAGTGGTTCTACCAGCCTGGAAAAAATAAGCCATTGATGTGTTTGCTGGAACTTTCATAAATAGAAATGGTTGAAGGACTAAATAACACTGCCAGTAACACTGCTGCTTCCACATTACCAGGTAACTATCACAAAATACACACAGATCAAACAGCATTCATCTCCCATTGGAAATCAAGTTAACGTCACTGATTCAGGCTGAAAAAACAAAACAAAGCAAAATGCTATTTTCTACGGGGTGCCCAAGTGCTACACTACAGCTGGATGCCCAGGGACAAGCAGTGCAAGAATATTGCAATAGCCTCATATTAAGAGAGAAATTTTAAATATGATTGTTCAGCTTAGAGTGTGGGGTTTTAGAGCATTTAAACAACCCATGACAAAAAGTTTCATCCTTTGGTTCCCAAAACAAAATCAGGGGTAGGGATACATAACATCAGAGGTGAAAGTAAGCCGGTATGCCCCGGTACGACGGCTATTTAAAGGACGGGGCGGTAGAAGCAGGGAAGCCCTGGGCCCTTTAAATAGCCCCCGGAGCCCTGGGGTAGCAGCAATGGGGCTCCGGGGACTATTTAAAGTACCGGGGCGGTAGAGGCAGCGGGAGCCCCCAGCCCTTTAAATAGCTCCCGGAGTCCTGCTGCCACTACCCTAGGGCTCCGGGGCTATTTAAAGGGCCCAGGGCTCCCCTGCTTCTTCCCTAGGGCTCTGGCAGCTATTTAAAGGGCCGGTGCGGTAGAGGCAGCGAGGGCCCCCGGCCCTTTAAATAGCCCCCAAAGCCCCACCGCTACCCTGGCGGGGGAGGGAGGTCACTTACGGGTAGAGGGCAGGCTGGGGCTGGCTCTGACCCCCCCAGACCCACCCCTTCCGCCTGAGGCCCCGTCCCTTCCAGGGGCCAGAGTCGGCCACAGCCCAGCCCCCATACCGGTAAATCAGTATCTCTACTTTCACCCCTGCATAACAAGTTCTTGAATTTCTTTAACTTTAATTGGTTAATGGTGAACTAATTTCAGCCAGCCTCTGGTATTGGGAGGGAGGGAAGGAAATGCAATACGTGCAGAGTTGGACAGAGGATGGTGGCATATCAACAAGAGGAATGGTGCTACATTAAGCTGTGTGTATTCATGGCCTACAGTTATTCTGTTTCTGGCTTAACAATGCTGTGCCAATCCTACACAAGTGTTTAGGAGAGAGAGGGCCCAGGTATTTTTTCCTACCTTATACTCCTTATGCAAGAGGTGAGTTAAGTATAAGCAGTGGCGTAGCCAGGTGGAGAGAACAGGGGGAGCGGACATAAAAAAAGGCGCCACCCGCTTGTACTCACCCAGCGGCGCTCTGGGTCTTCAGCGGCACTTTGGCGGCGGGTCCTTCACTCGCTCCGGGTCTTCGGCGGCACTGAAGAACCTGCCGCCGAGGTGCTGCCTAAGACCCGGAGCGCCGCTGGGTGAGTAAAAATTAAAAAGGCGCCAAAAAATTAAAAAGGCGTCACTTGTGTTCAGTGGAAGAGCAGCCGCTGCCCCGCTCCCCCCAAGCTATGCTACTGAGTACAAGATCTTGTGCTCAGAGATTTAGGACTAACTAATATTGGCACTAGTCTGAAAAGGAAACAGCGAAGAGCTGGGGTCATGCCTCCCTGCCCTTGGATTCAGCAAGTGAAGCTGCTCAGCTATGGAGACTAAGGTATGCTGCACCCCTTTGCATGGTGGAGCAGCAGCAATCTTCCCAATGCACCTGGGAGCTTGGCATGCATTTTGTCTCACTGAGTCACAAAACCTCTCATAGCTCCTACAGGTGTGGTGCAGCTGTGCCACCATCCCCCTCCATAGGGATGTGGCTTAAAAGCCACAATGTAGTCAGTTTTTCCAGATCTTGAGTACAGTATATGACCTTAAGCCTCAGTGTCAGCACACAGTCACAAGAATGGCAATTCCATTGTTGTAAGCCATATGTCATTCCATCCGGGGTTTGAGGAGATCTCATGAAGGTGAAAAAAAGGATAGCAGTTTCAGACTGAAGTCTATTTGCTGTCCACATAACGTGGTGGAATTACTATTATAGCACTAAATATCTGTTCAGAGAACGGGTTTCAAAGTTAATGTAGTACATGGGATTTAGACAGTATTTCCATTTGATAGCAAACTAACACACGCTCTGAGGCTATTCTTGATGTTGCCTTGCCACCTTATAGTGGTAGGGTCCAATTTGCCATTACCCTGTAGTCATTTGTACCACTGCAAGGCAGAAGTAAAGTGCCCATATTGCTCTGGTGTGAAGTACTACATAAGTTGTAGGACAACAGTGAATCAGGCCCATAGATTTTCTTCCTAGCTGTTTCATGGATATTCAGTGCTATAACTTCAGCAACAGCTTTGTATCAACAGCTTCAAAGGAAAGGAGGGAGAAAGAGAGAGCACACAGCACAACTGGAAAGAATTAGGGTCAGTTTGCAAAGCTGGAATTCAGTTTGGGAGGCAGGGTAAGAATAGAAGGCCTGCAACTTCACATACTTAAGTTCCTGATTTCCTAACTCTACAGGGATCATAGAATTTAGCTGCCACTAGAGACGCAATGGTATTTTTAAAAAGCAGTCATCCACTTATCTGATGTAGTGTGTTGCATACCGTTTGAGGTCAAGTGGAACAATTCTGTTGGCATCCTTTCATAACCTCCTCTCCACACACACATGCACACAGTCCGTTCATAGGATGATTTATGGTACTGTGAACTGTGCCTACTAGTAAGAGCAAAGGATAGAATTAGAAGTTCCCAGCTCTGCCATAGACTTACTGTGTGAGCTGGCAAATCACTTGAAGCTCAGATACTATGGTGATGGGGGCCACGTAAAGTATAAAATACAGTCTTTGTGGTGGGTAAGGACTACTACACCGATTCCATGGAAGACTGAAACACAGAGTATTCTAAAGATAAACTGACTAACAATTGTAAAATGCTTTGTAAACAACAATAAAAAGGCACAACAACAACTACTACCGTTTGTACAGTGCCTGACAATGGGGCTACATTCTTGGCTGGTCCCTAGGCACTATTGTACTAATTATTAATAATAATTGAAAAAGTGTTCTCACAACCTGGAACCTTAAGATTCCATTCAACCCGCAGGAAAGACGCATCTTGAGTCTCAACAGGGACTTTGTGCTATTCAGCTGAATTCACCCTATAGAACAGAAATGAGTTTTAAAGTGTCCTGAGACCTGAAACAGCAATTTCAGTGTTTTGAGGTGTACAGGATGAGTCCTTTAGCAGGGCACAACACTGGTATTTTGTGGGCTGATAACCATGAGGGAACAAGCTATACAGAGAGATGAAAGCAGCACAGGCGCGCGCACACACACACACAAAAAGTAGAGGTGTCAGCGTGCATTGCCTGTCGGGAAACACCTATGATCAGAGATAGGTTTACACAGTTTGAGGTAGTTTAAATAAGAAAACAAGATACAGTAACTCCGCACTTAACGTCCTCTCGCTTAACATTGTTTTGACGTTACGTCCCTGCTCCATTACAGAACATGCTCGTTTAAAGTTGTGCAATGCTCCACTATAGTGTCGTTTGGCTGCCTGCTTTGTCCACGGCTGGCAGCCCCCCCTTCCCTCCCCAGGGCCTCCCGCCCGCCGGCAGACCCCGTGGATCAGCACCTTCCCCCTGCTCCCCCCTGCCTCCTGCCTGCAGCAATCAGCGGTCTTGCGGCATTCAGGAGCCTGGGGGGAGGAGCAAGGACGTGGCGCACAGCCTCCCCCCTCCCTCCCCTGCCTCCTGAATGCCGCAAACCAGCTGATTCCCGCCGGCAGGAGGCAGGGGGAAGGCGCTGATCTGCGGGGTCCGTCGGCAGGCGGGAGGCACTGGGGGGGCATAGGGGAGCTGATGGGGGCTCCCAGGCTGTTTAATACCTGTATTAAATTACTTGTTTAAAATTGTTTAAAATGTATATAATGCCTTTTGCCTGGCCAAAAAAATTTCCCTGGAACCTAATCCCCCTTATTTACATTAATTCTTACGGGGAAATTGGATTTGCTTAACATTGTTTCGCTTAAAGTCTCATTTTTCAGGAACATAACTACAACGTTAAGTGAGGAGTTACTGTATAGAAAAAGCCTATGAGACTCCATTACCCTGGACTCCTTCCAAACCTTCATGACAATTCGGGAAATTCATTTGTCCACTATTTTAGTTCTGCTGGATCACAGTTTAACTCCCCTCTCTGATGTGCGCCTGATTAATACAATCACACTGAAAACTTCAGGGCCAGCATAGTAATCCACCAGCTATTTAAGGACTACACTGAAAGTGTGTAAAGCTGATAGACTTCAATGAGAAAATTTACATCATACATTAGCTAGACATTTAAAAGTTACTTTGAAAATATGTGATGTTCCCCTGGTTATCCCTAAAGGAATTTTGATTACTGAACACTTCAGTGTTTGCAGCATTGATTAGTTATTTCTTTATTTCCCTGGATTTAGTACAGCAGTATTCTCTAAATGTTACCTTGTACTTCATAAATTCAGTTTTAGGATTTATCAACACAGTCTCAGCTATTCCACATTAGCCATTCTATGCTCTCTTCTCTCCTCCCCCTCTACCCCCATGTAGACAAGCTCTTCATTTTTTCATCAAGGCATTTTTATTGACAACATTTATCTAAGGTGAAACTGGAATCGTAAAGGCTACCACCCACCATGAGACGTAAAATCTATTGCTACTAGAAACAGGCCTAAAGCAGGATTTGGATCCAGACTGAAATTTCCGCAAATTTCCTAGTGTTTACACCCAACTCTTGTTTTGGGAGCATCTCCAGTAATTTGTATTTTGGGGTCAATCACTCTTAAGTAAATCTATTGATTTTACTCTCATCATCTGGGTACAGTAAAACCTTATGAACACAAGTTACAAACTGATCAGTAAACCACACACCTCATTTGGAACCGGAAGTAGACAATCAGGCAGCAGCACCGACATAAATTAAATAAATAAATACATACATACATACATACATAAAGGCAAATACAGTACTGTACAGTGTTAAAAGTAAACTATTAAAAAAGTGGAAAGTTTAAAAAAAAGATTTGACAAGACAAGGAAACTTATGTGCTTGTTTCATTTAAATTAAGATGGCTAAAGGCAGCATTTTTCTTCTGCACAGTCAAGTTTCAAAGCTGTATTAAGTCAATGTTCAGTTGTAAACTTTTGAAAGAACAACCATAACGTTTTGTTCAGAGTTATGAACATTTCAGAGTTACGAACATCCTCCATTCCTGAGGTGTTCGTAACTCTGAGGTTCTACCGTACTTAAAAGTTTATAGCTGTAACCAGCAGCGTTGTTTTATTGAATCCACACTTTTGTTTGTTTGTTTTTTTAAACCATTAAGGTGTGTCAGAAACAAAGGCAGGTAGAGAGTAATGACTGCTTGCATCTTAATTTGTTATGACAGGAAAATCTTAAGAAATTAGAATAATCTGTTCACTAATTAACCAGATTACATACCATTTAGTGGACATCTTCATGTTTGAGTCATCAGCTAAACAAACTGTCCAAAGATCAGATACTTTGTAGCCTGCATCATTAATCTTGACAGATGGGTTTGGTGGTTCCCAATCAGCTACCAAGAGCATTATTGTAAGGTCTAGAGCCAATATTCTTGCGTCCTAACAAAACATGAAGCCAGCACCACTTTTGCCTGAATGCTCACCAGTTATGAGATGTATTTTATTAACTTCTCATTCCCAGCAGGAAATGATTGGTGGTTCCTCACACTATAGTTCCCTGAAATACATTCAGAAACCAGGGATTTCGACAAGGTGTTCATACAGACATAAAATCTTCACTCTCCCCCTAAGACACCAAAAAAGGCCATATCTTGAAGCTGACACATACCTTAATCACTCCAAGTGAAATACATCAGTCTGGCCAAATCATTGTCAACTCTCTATGTCAATAACTGTATTTATTTTTGAATCCTTGGCACAAACTTCCAAGCACATCATTAAATATTTATCACATGGCATTCATAGTAGAGCAATACAATTAACTTATAACTCCACCCACTGTGTTTTCATGAAGTATTTTCCTTGGAAATAAGCTTGAAGTCTGATCACATCGATCTTAATACACAACAACCACCTCCTGTAATAAATGTCTTGAACAAATTCCTTTCAGCAACTCCCTTACACTTATGTTTTGCAGAACTGACTTAAACCCTTGCACAATTAAAGCTAAAATCATACAAATGAAGATGTCTGAAAGAGGAGTTTCCTTTTAAATTTACAATGCTCCCAAGGAACCATGAGGTAGGTTTGGGGAGGGGGAGTTAATCTTATGAAAATAGCCAACATTACACATGGGGAGGGATAACCTAAATAATGAACACCAGGCGCTTACCTTCACTAGTAGCCGCATTCTTTTGGGCTTTGGTCGGTGTGTGATCTGTACTTGAACTCACGTCGGATGAGATGCTTGAGCTGCCTTTGCCTGCAAAAAAACGTGGGAGAGAAACAGTGTGAATATTAACAACAGAGAAGAAGAATGCTCAATATCAGACCTTGGGACAATGCCAAGTTCAGTGGCTGATGTTCAGTTTGTATTGGGTAGAGGCAAGAGATAAATGCATGATGATAGCCTGCAGAATAAGCAACCTTTTAATTAGGGTTGCAAGTCTCACCTGTTTTGGGGAGGCTCCCATTGCAGATATTCACAGCTCCATAATAAATTTAGAATTTTAATTTGTCATTCGCAGTTGCAAGAGAAGAACTGGACTTTCACCAAAGATTACTAATGTAAAAGTAGCCCAGGTAAAGGAAAATAGGTATTGACCCTGCTTGGTGAACATGTGGATTGAATCAAAATTTCTAACAGACTGGTCTATATCAGACTATATCACAAAAAGCACAATAAGTAGGAAGGGAGAATGCATGTTGTTGAAGTTAAGGCCTTGCACTAAAACTCAGAAGATCTGGGTTCCATGCCCAGCTCTATCACTGACTTTTGATTCAACATTGGGCACATGCCTTTATCATACTCCCATTTCACAGATTGGGAAGTTGCTTAATTGTACAGCTGATTGACTACACTTATGGTTTGTTATGAAAAATGTTCAAGAGACCAAACAAAATGTATTGTCTAAAGACAAAACAATACAATACGAAAGAGAGATACACATACCCTTTTTCCAGGAAGTAATTCTTCTCTCAGCATATTTACCTTACACAGAAGGTACACCCTCCCAAGACCACTTGTATTTGTAGGATGGTTTCTTACAAATTAGAAATAATTTCATACATCACATAAAATCCAACCCCCCAGTTTGTACCAGCACTTTAATGTGTGGTTCTGGATACTAGCCTTCCAGGTCCTGCTTTGCAAAGCTATCTTTGCAAAATATTAATGTATTTTTACCCTTTGATATGTTTACTATCCACTTAGGCCAAATGCTGAGTTGTCCTGTTCCAAGATATTGTGGGATATAGCAGTAAACAAGAGTGAAGAGCATTGTGGGGAAAACAATACAATTCAGTTGGCATAACTGCTCAATATCCATACATACAATATTCATACTAAGAGCTTAATATTAATGTAGTGTAAGTAATGCCTATGGCAAACATTGTCTGATCCCTGTTTGCCAGATTCTTACCTATCTTACATGGTATGAGAGAATAAAATGCATTTACTGTGAGGTGTGTCGATACTATGGTTATGTGAAGCCATATAAATACCTAGACAGATAACCTAACTTTGGAAACATTGTTGGCACCCTTATCAATTTGCATGGACACTGAACTATCTTCATCCAGAGGCATGGTCCCTCCAGAACAGGATTAAGGCACTTTGCCAGCATCCCAGGCTTGATCTGTTCTGAAGATGTACATCCTGATGACTAGTTCATCCTCCTCCATGTCCACAAAAACCGCAGCTGTTAAATATTTCTTCAGTGCTGAACAACATACAAGATAAAGAGTGTAGGTGAAAGTTTATTGTTACTAATTTAACATTTACCAAACAGCAATATCATCTGTGAACCAATGGTATCTACATCAGAGGGTGAAGCTGTGGCATCTCAGACAGCACTCTGAAAAAACTGTTGCCAAAGACTGACATTTTGATGGCAACTATTGTACCTGGCAGCCTTATGATTGCTATAATCAATGGACTGTTAGCCAACAGAAAACAATTTCCAGAACACCTACAAATAAAAGGGTTAAGTTGGCAGACAAACTCCTCAAAATAGTTACTGTATTTCCTTTTCACATGGCTCAGAGTAATTAAAAAATTCAAGTCAATGGGTTATATCACCTAAACAAGAAAATAAATCAGCTTCTGTTTCCTCTCACCTTAACACATTGCTTGAAGTGACACAGCATTCTGGAACTAAGCATCATTTATTGTTGCTTTCTCCTGCTTTTTACCACAAGCCAGCTCAATGCAATGCTACTTTGCATCAGCTTTGTTCAAATCTCTTGCCACATTCCACTACACCAGCGGTTTTCTACCTGTGGCCCGTAGACCCCTGGAGGTCTAAGACTATGTCTAAGACTTCCAAAGGGGTCTGCACCTCCATTTGAAATTTTGTAGGGGTCCGCAAATGAACAAAAAAAAAGTTGAAAGCCACTGCACTACATCAATGCTCTTGGGTCTATCTGCAGAGTTATGCTGTATTCTGATACAAAGTAAAGCCACAGAAAGAAGTTAGGGCGATGAGGTAAAATTAACAAGGCTAAGTACCTCAAGAGAGCTAGAACAGAAAAGATGGAGTGCTGTTTCGGGTTGACACCTTTCTAATTCCTGGTAACCAGACCCATGAGGCTCCACCCCACTCCACCTCTTCCCCCAGCCCTGCCCCCATCACTCACTGCTCCCTCCCCCTAACCCCCCATTGCTTGCTGGATTGTCTCAAGGAGCCTGCCTGCAGGTAGGAGGCAGCCCCAGATGAGCAGGGCCTGGTGTGGGTTAATAATCCAGTGCCTCTCCCCACCCCATGGTAACCACAGTTTTGGTTCAGGTGCCATTTAGGATTGACAGGTCCCCTTTTTGACCAGACTTTCCAGTTGAAAACTGGGCACCTGGCAACCCTAAATGGCAGCCAGACTGTCCAGGTAAAAACCAGATGGGTGTCAATCATAGTGCTCTTACCTTGTTTTTTGTCTGAGGACCCAAAAGTAGGAGAAAGAAGTGCAATGGGAAAGATCTAGGCTTATAAAAGGAGATAAGATTAGAGAGTGAAGGAAGATAAGAGGGGAGGGTTTTAAAATGGACAGGGTGGAATAAGGCGGTTACTTAAAAAGACAAAGCAAACTTAAAAGCAAAGTTGACACACAAAGAAAAGCAGAACTGAATCTCCACTGAGTTAGCACTATGGGGCCTGATTCAGTTTAGACTAGCATACCCTTACCCAGACTATATCTACATTATAGCAAAGACTTTTCCTGCAAGCACAGACTGGTACTCTCACTTGTTAAGTATTGCCAAGGAACAAGCTATGACTTTTCTACAGCCACAACTGTGAGTAACAAAGATCAACCAATCAGCAACGCATTTGATAGTTCTAAGGAAATGAAGGTTGTACAATACAGTTACATTTAAGAAGTGTCCTATATCCCAAGTATATTACAATTAACTTCAGCTGAAGAATGTTAAGCAAAGCCGTTTAAAGTTATGGTGGGGTGTTTTTTTTAACTAAAGTTACATTATATTCAGAAAACTAGCTGACACCATGTTTCTGTCACTTGAGTAAACCTATAATCATAGGAATGTTAGCAAGAGACTTTTCTGATCTGTTATTTCAATCAAGCATTCCTTGGGGTTCTGCATTAAAGTATGCCTGGTTTTCCTAACATTTGGATGTAAGGAGGTCTGCTCTTTTAAACGTGCCACAGCAAAATGAGAATTTAACGTTTTTTTAATGGGAAATGACTGCTGAATATGCAAACCTAAGGGCCTTCGCAAACCAGGTACTGCCACTTATGCCTTAGGTCAGTCCCAGAGAAGCAGTCTCCACCATAAAATTGCTCAAGTTGATACATTCCCTGATATGTGAGATGAGCTATGGAGTGGGGGTATATTAAGGGGCCAGGAAGAATTAAAAAAAACACTTGAGCTAGTTGGAGGGAGGTAACCAAAAGCTTTCAGAGCCCATATTCTCATCAATGAGTCACCAGCGTGGTTGCCTTTAAACTTAAAAGAATATTAACCAAAAGTAACTTGGCTAGCACATCGCTTCAACTGCTCTGATGCAGGGACAAGGAGAGAATGGAGGTGTATGAAACCCACAGTCCTTCACAAGACCCTCCCAAGTTAACAGGCTTCCCAGCTTAGGTGTCAGTGTTTGTGGTGGGAGAAATCAAGTTGTGCACAGAGTACAGAAGGTACAGGGTTGCCAAGTTTTGTTTTGGGGGTGAGGTGTCATATTTTATTTCTAAACAAGGTTCAGGAAGAGACCGTAAGGTTTAGGATATTTCACTAGCAGGGACAAAACTAAGTAGGTATTAGATAAGGCATCAAATCACATCCAACACTGCACCCATGTACTAGGCATTTCACCTCTAAAAAGAGAGCAGCATTTCCATAGAACATGGTCACATTCTGCTGCAGCATAGAAACTGCAAGACTCAACAGATTATAGGATGGCAAGGTGTGATTAACAGTACAATAGTCTTTGGAACGATTTCTTCCAATGTGGTGAATTCTTTCACGGGGAAAGGAAATCAATAACACAAACCATGGACAAGCCACACTTGCCAGCTGCATGTGTGCAACATAAATAGACATTTGCATTGTTGGAGCACAAGGTCTTGTAGTGGGAATGAAAGAACTGAGTTTTTCCATTAGTTGTCAATAGATCTTCTGTCCCTCTACTGGCAAGCCACTGGAGCAGAACAACTGAGCAGCTAATGGCAATGTATTACTTAGGATAGTATGTTTCCGTAATGCTCTTGAAATCCCAGTCTATATTACCCACTTTAAATGCACTTTTAACATTAACAACAGTAAATTACATGCGCTATTGGAATTTGAACAGCTAAGAAAAATGAGAAAAAAAACCACAATTATAGATGTAAGCAGAGTCAGGATGAGCTCCACCCTGACATCTGGTGGTGAGTCATGGCAAAGCACTCCAGGGGCTGATCCAATTTGCATAGGCACACCCACCCTGCCTGGTACGAACCATAGTGGCCCAAATGGGCATTTTGGGCTGCTGTAGGATCCTCAGTTTTCTGTATTGGGGCAGGAATTTCTGTTATTGGGGCAGGAAGAATAAACTGTTGTTATACTGCTTATGTAAATCATGGCCAGTGGAACTGTACTTGGCCTTTTGTCATGTTAAAGGGGAACTTGCCATTAACTAAACAGCACTCGCCAGCCAAGGGACATGGGTTCCAAAGCCCAGTGAATTGAGAGAGGCTGGGGACAGGGGATTGCTTCTTGGCTAAGATCAAGCGTAATACCTGGTGGTGTAGCACCCTTGTGAGGGTCTGAGACACCAATTGCAGCATCTCTGCCTCTCTCCACTGTGGAATATCAGAGCTAATGTTGAGTTCCTTGAGAGTCTGGTTTCAGACTGCTGAATTGAAATCACTCTGGGCTAATAGTGCAGCTGAGCACTAGGGCTCCCCTAAACTACAAGCTGAAATCACTAAAGTGCTAACAGCCTTATGAGCTGAAATCACTAAGCTGAAATCACTGAGCACTGTCTTAAGTAGTGGGGGAGCCTGAAGATAAGTGGCTGGTGGAGCAGTTGGCAAGACAGCTGATGGTGTGGTGCTGCTGGCAAAGCAGAGCAGTTCGTGAGGACAGTCGGAGTGGTGCTGCTGGCAGAGCGGAGCAGTTCGTGGTTGCAGTTGGAGCAGCTTGCAGGACGGCTGGTGGAGCGGTGCTGTTGGTGGGACAGAGCAGTTCGTGGGGACAGCGGTAGCGGCTTGCGGGACAGCTGGCGGAGCAGAGCGGCCGGTGAGACGGCTGGCGGAGCAGAGTGAAGCCCCACGGAGGGGTGAGGCAATCATCTTCACGCCATGTAAGGTGCCCCTTACCCCCCGCCCCTTCCCATTGCTGCCCAGGCGGGTGGCGTGTAGCACCCTGCAGCTGAACTTTTGAACTCTGGGACTGGACTTTTGGGTTCGTGGACTTTTGGGGACTTTGGGTGACGTTTGGGTTGCTGGACTCAAGAACCCAAGGGACAGGGCACGGCCCAATTGGCTGGGGTGGGTCTTGCTCACAGTTTGGCTTATAGATCCTAGTTGCGGTGTTTTCCCAATTTAAGGCTGGTATCGTTTACCTGCTGCTATTAAAGATTTCTGTTACACTGAGGCTCTGTGCTTGCGAGAGGGGAAGTATTGCCTCTTTGAGGCGCCCAGGGGTGTGTATAAGATTTTCCCAGGTTACTGGGTGGGGGCTTGAGCCGGTTTTGCATTGCATTGTTGAGAAGGGAACCCCTATGTACTGAACCTGGCCCTTGCTGCTGTCAACTCATCCTGGCAGAAGGGTTACATATAGAATGATTGTAGCCGGACAGCAATTTTGCCACATTATTGCTCTGTTAATATTTTATAATTATTTCCCACAAAATGGAACAGTTTCAACAGAAAAGATGGTGCCCCAACCCCAGAATAGCCAATCGTCTAGGGCTAACGGAACTCACCAGGGCTGTAGGAGACCTGGTTCAAGTCCCTGCTCCAGAGCAGGTATTTGAACCCAGGTCTCCCTCATCCCAAGTGAGTTCCAAAATCCTGGGCTTTGGGGTATAAGGGGGACCACTGCTGCCTTTTCCACTTTGTGAATGGCAGCTAAGTCTCCTTTTGAATTTAGAGCCCCACCAAAAATGGTTTGGTCCAAACTGTTCAATGAATAATGACACTAATTTACAAATCGTTTTGCAGCAACTGAAATTAATTTTTCAGATTTGCCGAAAACTGCAATCAGAAAAATTTTGCCCATCTCCACTCACCCCAATAATTTTGCATTCAGTGTCTTGTAGGCAGTGCTGGCTTGAGTTTTTGCTTCTCTCAGCAAATTAGAAAAATGTCTGTCCCTCCCAAATAAACAGCCAATAAACATTTTGCTGCTCCTAATATTTTGGTGCCTTAGGCAGCTGCCTCTGAGAAAACTGGCCCTGCTTATAAGCCTGGACTGGTAATGAGCAGCAGCAGCCACCACATGCCAACAATCATAAACTTCATCTATTAATTTAAAAACCAGAAACAAAACCAAACCAAACAAAAGACAGTAAAAGTCCTACAGTCCGGAATAAATTATTTCAAAAGCAGCATTGGGAGGAGTCTATAACCACAGAGAATTTCAATGAAACAGACAGCAAGCAAAAGCAGATTCTTACATGATGCCTCTCTCAATTAAAAATGCACATTGCATTAAGAGGAACCTTTTGATATTTCAACATAAATATTCCACTACCACAGACACTGCCAGATTGTTACAGACCCTCCTTACACAGGTCTACAGGGGGAAGCACACCACAAGTGCAGCGTGCACAAGAGCATGACAAGTTG
This sequence comes from Macrochelys suwanniensis, assembly GCA_033296515.1. Taxonomy (NCBI): domain Eukaryota; kingdom Metazoa; phylum Chordata; order Testudines; family Chelydridae; genus Macrochelys; species Macrochelys suwanniensis. Next base: position 130,131,090 of record CM065776.1, on the reverse strand, counting down.
AGGAAATCTATTCAGTAACAGGAGATAACTAATTCCACACTTCTTAGTAGGAGAAAGGTGTGCTATTATCATCCACCGGGGGAAAATATTGAAGGTCTACCTTTGTACTACGTTTAACAAAAATACAGGATACTTCAAACAAAAGAAGGAGTTAAGTTAAACAGGAAGATGACTGGATATCTGGCTCATTTTGGAATGACAAGTAATCAAAAGGTTTGATGCTTTCAAGCCAATAAGAATAGGCTTTATGATTACTATGGGACAAATTAGGACTATTTTACAAAGCTATGCAGGGAAATATGGGAACAGGTGTATGTTATGTGCACCACAGGTAGAAGCGAAGGGAGACAGCAGCCTCCACAGGAGCACTACTCCCCCTCCCACGCAGGTGGGTAAAGAGGGGATTGAAACGTTAGACAAATAGTTTCAGACAACCCCCCCCCCCCCCAAATGCACTTTACAGTGAAAAAAACAGTCAAAAAAAGTTGCCAAGCTCTACTGGTAACTAGAGTCCAGATCACAGGACGCTAGACTCACTGGAAAAGATGTGATTTATAACAGAGTGTTATAAATCTTTAGCATAAATTTGAATTTTCCTTGTCTAATCTACCTAATAGATATGAACCATGATGCTTACCTGTAAATGCCACTCTTTCCCTTTCTCCTAGATCAGGCCTGCACAACATGCGGCTCGCGTGGGCTCACTGTGCGGCCCACGGGTGGGTGAGTAGGCAAGCCGGGCGGGGTGGGGGATGACGAGCCGAGTGGGCGGGCAGTGGCAGGGCGGCAGCTGAGCCAGCAGCACGGGGGGACTGAGGAGGCGAGCCAGGGGAGTGGGGGGATGATGAGCCGAGCGGGTGGGCAGTGGCAGCGAGGCTTTATACTGGGGGAGGGGGGGTGAGGAGGCAAGCGGCGAGTTGGTGGCTGGAGGAGGGCAAAACTCCCACATTCAAAATCTGGGACTGTGTCCGTTGGTCCTTTTTGCTGCTTGTCTCTGGGCTGGGGGTTGTCCCAATGCTGCAAAGAGGGTGTTCCCAAAGGAAGGTGCTTGCTTCTAACCCCCGAGGCCGTCAGTATGTCTGCTCTTCTCTCGTCAGCCAACTTGACAAGTTTGATTGTCCTTGGTCTGGTTCCCATCCCCTCTCCAAGGGTTGCAGCTGTCTGGAGGTGCTGCCTTCCATGCCTTCCTCATTCACACCTCATTCATTCAACAGGGCAACTGAATACAAAGTGGGGGGGAAGATCTTATTCTACTTCTAGCAAAAAGACATTTTTCTTTTACCTTAATTATACTACCTTAGGGGCCCGCTATAACATATTACCAAGGTTCAATACAAAGTCATATAAAAGTTATAAATCTCTGCATTATGCATTTTTGTATCTACAACTGCATTGATTGACTGTTGTGTGCAGTAATATAGTGACCCCTGGGGGGTGTGTGAAGAGGGGTGTGATGGTGGGTCCAAGCGGGGCAGGTCCTATTTTACTGCTGTGATCTGGTCACCCTATGCGCGCTGTTTCTTTCTCCCTCTACAGGCTTCCACACCGCAGCGCTGGGGAAGAAGGGGTTGTTTCCGCGGGGGGGGGGGGGGGGGACGGGCGGTGCTGAGGGGGGGGTGTTTCTGCGGGGCCGGAGGGTTTTGGCCCTCAGCTGTTTTCTTTGGAGTAATATGGCCCTCGCCGCTTTATGAGTTGTGCAGGCCTGTCCTAGATCAACATGCATTCATAGATCTTTCCCCAAATGCAGCTTAATTTTTCCTCTTAACACTTCAAAATATGATTTTTAAGGCATGTATATAAATCAGATGCATCCAGAAGATATGAAATAATAAAACTTAAAATCTATAGGACATACAGCAAACAAATGTCTTTTCCACCTGTAATTTCTAATGATACACATTACACCGATCAGTCTTTCAATCTTTAAAAACTCTCTGATATCCTCTTGCACAGACCCCTGCCCTACATGAGTGCTTTACTTATAGAAGTGTTGTTATTTTTATAAGTTTCTTTACAGTAACTGACAACCCACTATAGTAGTTGGGTTTGAAGGAATATCTGGCTTCTATTTCTACAGAAGATGTACTTTGAATAAATGAATAAGTACAGTAAAACTGGTGTTGGAAAACACACCATTGACTATCTTGTTCTAACATCAAAACAAAAACAAAAACAACCACTTTGCCTTTATGCCAAGGAAATTATATACTACAGAATTGGCTGGGTTACATTCCCTAACTCTATTGCCTAGTAGACTTCTACTTAATAAATGAGGTGCCTCTAATCCTTTTCTTGAACTATCTGACCTATCTTGAACATACCTGAATTAAAGAGTAATATTTACACATTCATCCTACAATTCTACCATATAAAAAAATCCACAGAAGTTCAGTTTGAGTAATATTTCAAAAAAGAGCTTTAATTTGTTCCTTCCGAACACGCACATGTCCCTTCTGTATCCTCTATAAATAAGGAAGCTTTAAATTTATCCTGCTTTTAATGTTTATTGATTGATCCCACATCCTCATTGATTACCATAAATTCTTCCCAAATTTGGCTACACAGAAGACTCTATTTGATTATGATATTGGCACAATTCACAACAGATCCAAACAAATGCTTTAGTTAGACCCTAAAGGAGTGTACTCATTATACCTAAACAAATACTAAATGGTTTCAGTTCAGAAGGCATCATAGCATACTTACACTTTAAAGAATCGAAACAAAACCAAGATGTACAAAAAGTTAGTGGACCACTTTAGAAGGCCACAAATAGACAACACTGTTTCAGTAGCAATAAGAACCTAAAATTAAGGGAACTAAACCAAATGTTTATACCCATCCTTTATGTAATGATTTGGATGAATATCCATATTTAGTCCCTTTCTGTGACCAAAATAAGGTTTGTGCCTGCACATCAACCATATGTGGCAATCCTGGTGTCCATAACCAAACTTCTAATCATTAATATGAATAATCGACATCAATTATTTCTTAATTCCTACATGTCAATGTTGTCTATCTAATTAATGATTACTTACCACAGGCCTGCACAACTCGTAAAGCGGCGAGGGTCATATTACTCCAAAGAAAACGGCTGAGGGCCGAAACCCCCCAGCCCCGCGGAAACACCCCCCCCAGCGCCGCCCACCCCGCAGAAACAACCCCTCCTTCCCCAGCGCTGGGGTGTGGAAGCCTGTTGAGTGGGAAAGAAACAGCGCGCATAGGGTGACCAGATTACAGCAGTAAAATAGGACCCACCCCCTCCCCGCTCAGTCCCACCATCATACCCCTCTTCACCTCCCCAGGGGTCACTATATTACTGCACAAAACAGTCAATCAATGCAGTTGTAGATAAATCTCTATTGAATGAATGAGGTGTGAATGAGGAAGGCGTGGAAGGCAGGCACCTCCAGACAGCTGCAACCCTTGCTTACTCACCCCCACCCCCCACCCCCACCCCCCGCGGGCCACACAGTGAGCCCACGCGGGGCGGGCCCCTAGGCCTCATGTTGTGCAGGCCTGACTTACCACATTGCCAAAGCCCCCCCAAAGCTCCTTATTGCAAAATTGCTTCTGCAATTTTGTGGTTGCACCTGTGCTTGTGAAGTCACTTGTTCATTACACAGAATGAAAAAGCAGAAATCATGACCTGGGGTTACACTCTCAGGCTGGATTATTTCATCTAAAAATCCAGCCTTAGTATGACTAAGATCCAGTCTCTCACACTAGTCCTCATATTAATAAATAGGCCTCTTATTATAGCAAAGCCAGAAATCCCAATTATTTGTGTTTTCCTACTTAAACCTTATTAAACTATACGTATTATACCCCATAGTAGAACTATACTTACAGCAAGTTAAATTTATACATGAAACAGGATCACAAGTCAACACTCCTAACCGTTAGAAAAAACAGGTGAAATACAAAGGAGGAGGAAATGAGAACAAAAACCAGACTTGAGGACAAGATCAAACTAATTGATTCTGTAATTTAAAAAAAAAAAAAACCTAGTAAATTTGCTGCTAAGTATTTCTGAAGAGTGCTCAAAACTTCAACCCAAGAAGAAATGATAATTAAATAATTTGTTAGTATATTAGGATAGGTCCAGCTATAAGTGATTAAATTAATCTAATTGGAGATGAATTCCTTTATGATTTGTTTTAGAGACAACACTAGATCAGATTGCATTTATGAAGTTTCATTTGCTGACCCTTTTGAGTATTTGGCACCAGAGGGCAAGTTTTCCTACACAAAATTTTCAAGATTTGGTAAATCTTCATTGTAAATCAAAAGCTGAAGTTCTTACTCAGTCATGACTACCACTTTGAGGGCTTCTGGATTTGGCCTTTAAATGGTATTAAGATACATGTTATAGGAAATTACAAAACTGATCTATAACTTCGCCCCTCTCCTTGTTCTGGCGTTTTGTTTTTTTCCAGTCACTGCTTTTTAATATCACATTGGGCTTTGAATTTATTACATTTGTTGTATATGTGAGAGGTCACAAGTGACACTGTGAATTTGTACTGTGACTCATACTAAGAATATAATACACAGATGCTGCTACAGTATATACACTGGAGGTTCTAAGAATATAATGCATGGGCTACTGGTGCCCTGGTGAGAGCGAGATGGTCACATGATGCTGGCTCATTACCATCTGGTAAATCAGTTAATACAACTACAAGTACATTAAATACTTTCCTAGTATTACTTTCCCATATACGAAATTACTGTAGTTGCCACAGGGATATTGTATAATCAAGAATGAGAAGGGGGATGGTCATAGAAATCACAAATACTGAGAGGTTTCCACAATACAATCGGTATTATAATATGGTCCACGTGGCAAAAGTGTTTCAGAATCCTTGGTATGTGCCTTACTATTTGATTTAAATAAAGTATTAATTATGAGAAGCACAGTAAGAACTGCTGTTGAAGTCTAGAGATGGTTGATTGGTGGTCATTTTCCCTTTTCACTGATCATGCTTTGGCACTTTCTACCTCAATTCAATCATTTTCAAAAAGCCCAGTTGCTTACACCATCATAGCCAACATCAGCTTCGACAGTTCATAACTGAGCTCATGTGGCAGCATTTAGATTAACAGGATTTATGTGGAATAAGTGAGATCTGAACTGCATTGAGCCTTGCTTGGACAGGTGTTCCTTTGATAAAGATGCACTGCCCACTCTCTCATGGAAAATAAACAAAAAACAGGATAAACAGTAAGCACAGTGACAAAAACTAAGGCCAATTTTCAAGATGTTCCAAATCTAAGATCTTTGGATGGGGTATCTGCTCATATGCCATTTATTCCTCCTTTTTTGCTATGTTTACTTGTAAAACTTCCAATAGAATTGTTGAAATTTTAACTGCTACTTAATTAACTCCTTCGTCTTAGGGACCAATTAGCAAAATGGAGTGAAGAGTGGTGCAACCTTGCATGCAACAGACAAGTGTGTCAAAAAAAAAAATCATGTTGAAATCAAAGATAATAGGTGCAGAACACAACAGGAAAATAAAGAATGAAATCCATAATATCAAAAAAAGGTAGAGTGAGAAAAATCATGAGTGTGTTTCATCACCAGGAAAAGAACAGAATGTAAAAATAAGGAAAAAGCAGATCCCATTAGAGGAGAAGAGAACCATAAAAGCAAAGAAAAGTCAAAAGATCAAGACAAAATAGGATATGAAAAGGTAAATTAACACTGGAGAAAGTGAAGTAATGGTACAAAAAGAGAAAGTGAGATTAAAACCAGGAGTAGCAGTATGCTACAAACATAAGAACATAAGAAAGGCTGTACTGGGTCAGACCAAAGGTCCATCCAGCCCAGTATCCTGTCCACCGACAGTGGCCAATGCCAGGTGACCCACAGTGAGTGGACCTAACAGGTAATGATCAAGTGATCTCTCTCCTGCCATCCATCACCCCCCTCTGACAAACAGAGGCTAAGGACACCATTCCTTACCCATCCTGGTTAATAGCCATTAATGGACTCCATCTCCATGAATTTATCCAGTTCTCTTTTAAACCCTGTTATAGTCCTAGCCTTCACTGTGCGCTGTGTGAAGAAGGACTTCCTTTTATTTGTTTTAAACCTGCTGCCCACTAATTTCATTAGGTGGCCCCTAGTTCTTTTATTATGAGAACAAGTAAATAACTTTTCCTTATTCACTTCCTCCACACCACTCATAATTTTATATACCTCTATCATATCCCCCCTTATCCAAGCTAAAAAGTCCTAGCCTCTTTAATCTCTCTTCATATAGGACCCATTCCAGACCCCTAATCATTTTAGTTGCCCTTCTCTGAACCTTTTCTAATGCCAGTATATCCTTTTTGAGATGAGGAGACCACAATTGTACGCAATATTCAAGATGTGGGCGCACTATGGATTTGTATAAGGGCAGTAAGATATTCTCCGTCTTATTCTTTATCCTTTTTTTAATGATTCCTAACATCCCGTTTGCTTTTTTGACTGCCGCTGCACACTGCATGGACATCTTTAGAGAACTATCCACGATGACTCCAAGATCTTTTTCCTGATTAGTTGTAGTTAAATTAGCCCCCATCATATTGTATGTATAGTTTGGGTTATTTTTTCCGATGTGCATTACTTTACATTTATCCACATTACATTACATTTGCCATTTTGTTGCCCAATCATTTAGTTTTGTGAGATCTTTTGGTAGTTCTTCGCAGTCTGCTTTGGTCTTAACTATCTTGAGCAGCTTAGTATCATCTGCAAACTTTGCCACCTCACTGTTTACCCCTTTTTCCAAATCATTTATGAATAAGTTGAATAGGATTGGACCTAGGACTGACCCTTGGGGAACACCACTAGTTACCCCTCTCCATTGTGAAAATTTACCATTTATTCCCTGTTTGTTCCCTGTTTTTTAACCAGTTCTCAGTCCATGAAAGGATCTTCCCTCTTATCCCATGGCAACTTAATTTATGCAAGAGCCTTTGGTGAGGGACTTTGTCAAAGGCTTTCTGGAAATCTAAGTACACTATGTCTACTGGATCACCCACCACATGTTTGTTGACCCCTTCAAAGAACTCTAATAGATTAGTAAGGCATGATTTCCCTTTACAGAAACCATGTTGACTTTTGCCCAACAATTTATGTTCTTCTATGTGCCCGACAATTTTATTCTTTACTATTGTTTCAACTAATTTTACTGTTGTTTCAACTAGTAGCAGTATGCTACAAACATACTTTAAGTAAAAGTCAGTAGGAACAGATACTCATGAATGATAAGGGTTTCATCCTGATATGCAAGAGAAATAAAAACAGCCCTAAGGTCATAAGTACCATGAGGACTTCTCTCTTGTAAATGGATGCCTGAAAGGTCAAAGGAGAGCATTCCTTTTTCCTCCATAGTTCACTTCCCTTGACTGCATCCTGTAACTGTAATTCTGTTTTGTGACTGCCTCCTCAGTATCTGCCCCTTAGGAGGCAGACAAGTATGATTCTGTCGCATTTACAAACATGGGCTGCTATTTGTAAGTGGATGGGCCTGCTAAAGAAACACATTTAAAGAACTGTGGCTCTGAGTCAAGGGATACACATAGAACACGCCACAAACCTGCTTGATAGGTTTAATATCCCCAAAACCTTGCCTTTGATAAAGTCAGTCAACACGGTAGAAAGCCTTAGATGGGGAAACAGATGCCAGCTTATCAATACTGAAATGAAAAACAAAGCCTTAGGCTATGTCTGTGCTTGAAATGCTACAGAGGTACAGCTGCAGCTGTAGTGCTTCAGTGCAGACAATTACTACAGCAACAGGAGAGGTTCTCCTGTCACTGTGGGTAATTCACCTCCCCAAGAGGCAGTAGCTAGGCCGATAGAAGACTTGGCCTAGTGCTGTCGATGCTGGGAGTTAGGTCACTTTAACTAGATCTCTCAGGGACGTGGATTTTTCATACCCCTAGCAGAAATAGGTATGCCAGCTGGCACAAACGAGGCCCTATTCTGAGGGACTTAAAAAAAAAAAATCTAAACAAAGTCATCTTCCCAGAATAGTGGTGGCTAAGTATAAGTGTCATTTTCTATTGTGGTTGTTTTATTTGATTCTTAAGACCTGGATGGACTGAACAATTTTCTAATTTATTAGCAAAATCATAGTCCAATACTTTTTTGCCTTATTATATCCTATACTCTTAGTTGCTATTAAGGATAGATTTATTAACTATTACATTAAATTCAGCTGGAGTTCTTTTCTCTAGCTAGGCAATCAAAATCCAAAAAACCCTAAGAAAAATATGGTACTGGTAATCAGTTAAACAGATTTGCTTTATACCAGGGGTCTCAAACTCAATTTACCTTAAGGACAGTGCCAGTCCTCAAATCCTCCCAGCGAGCCAAGAATGTCACTCATGCTGCCCAGAACCTGCCCCCCCAAAACTCCACCCCCCACAAACTCTGCCCCCCACCTGCCTAAGGCTCTGGGAGGGAGTTTGGGTGGGGAAAGAGGTCTGGGGTAGGGATTGGGGTGCAGGCTCTGGGAGGGAGTTTGGGTGCAGAAGGGGTGAGAGATTGGACTCTGGGAGGGAGTTTGGGTGGGGAAGGGAGTCTGGGGTGCAGGCTCTGGGATGGAGTTTAGGTGCAGGCTCTGGACTGGGGCAGGGGAGCAGGAGGAGTGGGTGGGGTTGCAGGCTCTGGGAGTTTGGAGGTGGGAGGGGGTATGTGGGAAGGGGGTGCAGGCTCTGGGAGGGAGTTTGGGGGCAGGTGGGGGTATGTGGGGAGGGGGTGGGGGTGCAGGCTCTGGGAAGGGGTCAGGGGGTACGGCGCTTACTTGGGGCTCCAAGGCAGGGCAGGTCACAGGGCCTCCGCACACTACTGCCCCCAGGCACCGCCCCCACAGATTCCCATTGGCCGCAGGGGTGCTCAGGGTGGGGGCAGTGCACAGAGGCATAGTCCTGCCCCGGGGCCACAGGGAGGGGCCAGCAGACCCGTGGAGCAAGCAGGCAGAAGCAGGTAAATTGCCTGGGGGAGCACCTGGGGCAGAAGGCGGGGCCAAGGGAGAGATCTTGCCCAAAAATTGCTGGAGCCCCACAGGCCACATTGGGGAAGTTCTTGAGCTGCAGATGGCCCGTGGGCCAGGAGTTTGAGACCCCTGTTTTATACCTTTGTTAGAAGATCCATGGATATTCATGTAAAGCTGTTTTTCATATGCATCAATATAGAATTAATTTTACTTGATATTACAAGTTGTAAGTCTTTCACTGTCCATTGTGTGTGTAAAACAGACTGTAAAAATCACCATACAAAGACACAATATAAAGCAACAGCTCATTAGTGTACTGAGAAATTCAACATTTTGCGAACAGGGGCTGCTAACGGAGTTATGAGAAAGATTTCTCCAGGTAAAGCAGGAGCAAATACAGGACCCTTGGGGTAAGTGGCTGTCTGTAGTGTGTGTTTGGGGGTACTTGCTGTGTGCTGAGCTTGTGTCTGTCTGTTTGTTCATTTGTTTGTTTGAAGGACCGTGTTCTGTGGCTGGCAGTTGGAAGCTGTGAGCTTCTACACCAGGCTTGAAACCTAGAAGCCTCAATCAGGGGGTGGGGGTTATTCAGGGAGGCCAGGGCTTTCTAAAGCAGCAAGCAAGCGACCAGGGAGCTTTGTGAACAGGGAGCTTTGAGAGGGAGTTTGGAAGGGGAGTGGGCGAGGTATACCTGCCATTCCTAAAACCTTTAACCCAAACTAAAGCCAGAGGCAGAGCGACCAGGGGAGAGGAGCGGACAGGGGGCTGCAGACGGGAGTTTGAGAGGGAGTTGGACAGAGGGAGGCCTACGATGGTTAGGAAGGCCCGCAACACCTGTGCCAGCACTGCTTCTGTCTCCTCCACCTGCGTCTGGAGCCAGACAGAGTGCCTGAACATGGATGCTTCTACCCAGATCCTGGTGTGGTTTTGCAGGGACTGTAACTTGCAAGTCCCACTTACTGATATCCAGGCTGGGGGGACCATCCAATGTGACAGGTGCCTGCTGGTGGAATCTCTCAGGCAGCAAGTGGGAGAGCTACAGGAGGAGGTGGCTAGATTGAGGAGCATCCAAGTCCATGAACTATTCCTGGACAGTGTCCATGTGGAAACAGCTGAGGTAGCTGTCCCAGTACACAGGACTGCTGACACACCACTGGTGGAGGAGGAAATGGCTCAGGGTGGACACTGGCAGCTGGTTACTTCTGGCAGCAGGCAGTGCTCCACCCCTGCTCCAAACCCTGCCGCTGTGGTAATAGGAAACCGTTATGCTCTTCTTGATACAGGAGAGAAGGAATCTCCCCCTACAGCAGAGGAGGGGAAGCCTCATACCCCTAAGGCTGGGAAATCTGCTGCCACCACTGCGAATAGGAAACGTAGGATAGTGGTGGTCGGAGACTCTCTGCTGAGGGGGACGGAGGCGCCCATCTGTCACCCTGACATTTCATCTCGGGAGGTATGCTGCCTGCCGGGGGCCCGTATCCGAGACGTTACGCAGGCATTGTCAAGGATTATCTGGCCCTCTGACTACTACCCCATGCTACTCATCCATGTGGGCACAAATGATACTGTGAGGTGTGACACTGAGCACATCAAGAGTGACTACAGGGCTCTGGGAGTACGGGTGAAGGAGTTTGGGCGCAGGTGGTATTCTCTTCGATCCTTCCTGTCAAAGGTAGAGGCACAGGCAGAGACAGGTGCATCGTGGAGGTGAATGCTTGGCTGCGAAGATGGTGTTGCCAGGAGGGCTTTGGCTTCCTCGACCATGGGATGCTAATCCAGGAAGAACTGCTAGGCAGAGATGGCGTTCACCTTTCGAGAAGAGGAAAGACCCTATTTGGATACAGACTGGCTAACCTAGCGAGGAGGGGGGGAGGGATAGCTCAGTGGTTTGAGCATTGGCCTGCTAAACCCAGGGTTGTGAGTTCAATCCTTGAGGGGGCCATTTGGGGATCTGGGGCAAAAATTGGGGATTGGTCCTGCTTTGAGCAGGGGGTTGGACTAGATGACCTACTAAGGTCCCTTCCAACCCTCATATTCTATGATTCTATGAGGGCTTTAAACTAGGTTCGACGGGGACAGGTGAGCAAAGCCCACAGGTAAGTGGAGAACATGGGGACCTGGGAGATGGGTCGGAAATAAGAGGGAGCGTGGGCTCTAATGACAAAGAGATAGGAGGGTCAGGGCAAAACTGGGAGGCAAGATCAAATCAGTATCTTAGATGCCTGTATACAAATGCGAGAAGTATGGGTAATAAGCAGGAAGAACTGGAAGTGCTAATAAATAAATCCAACTATGACATTGTTGGCATCACCAAAACTTGGTGGGATAATACACATGATTGGAATGTTGGTATGGATGGGTACAGCTTGCTCAGGAAGGACAGACAGGGGGGAAAGGGAGGAGGTGTTGCCTTATATATTAAAAATGGACACACTTGGACTGAGGTGGAGATGGACATAGGGGACGGAAGTGTTGAGAGTCTCTGGGTTAGGCTAAAAGGGGTAAAAAACAAGGGTGATGTCATGCTAGGAATTACTACAGGCCACCTAACCAGGTGGAAGAGGTGGATGAGGCTTTTTTTAAACAACTAACAAAATCATCCAAAGCCCAAGATTTGGCGGTGATGGGGGACTTCAACTATCCAGATATATGTTGGGAAAATAACACAGCAGGGCACAGACTATCCAATAAGTTATTGGACTGCATTGCAGACAACGTTTTATTTCAGAAGGTTGAGAAAGCTACTGGGGGGAAGCTGTTCTAGATTTGATTTTAACAAATAGGGAGGAACTCGTTGAGAACTTGAAAGTAGAAGGCAGCTTGGGTGAAAGTGATCATGAAATCATAGAGGTCACAATTCTAAGGAAGGGTAGAAGGGAGTACAGCAAAATAGAGACAATACTAAGCTCAGAGAGCTGATAGGTAAGGTCCCATGGGAATCAAGACTGAGGGGAAAAACAACTGGAGAGCTGGCAGTATTTCAAAGGGACACTATTAAGGGCCCAAAAGCAAACTATTCCGCTGGGTAGGAAAGATAGAAAATGTGGCAAAAGACCACCTTGGCTTAACCACGAGATCTTGCAAGATCTAAAAAATAAAAAGGAGTCATATAAAAAATGGAAACTAAGACAAATTACAAAGGATAAATATAGGCAAACAACACAGGAATGCAGGGGCAAGATTAGAAAGGCAAAGGCACAAAATGAGCTCAAACTAGCTGCAGGAATAAAGGGAAACAAGAAAACTTTTTATCAATACATTAGAAGCAAGAGGAAGACCAAGGACAGGGTAGGCCCACTACTCAGTGAGGAGGGAGAAACAGTAACAGGAAACTTGGAAATGGCAGAGATGCTTAATGACTTCTTTGTTTAGGTCTTCACCGAGAAGTCTGAAGGAATGCCTAACATAGTGAATGTTAATGGGAAGGGGGAAGGTTTAGAAGATAAAATAAAAAAAAGAACAAGTTAAAAATCACTTAGATAAGTTAGATGCCTGCAAGTCACCGGGACCTGATGAAATGCATCCTAGAATACTCAAGGAGCTAATAGAGGAGGTATCTGAGCCTCTAGCTATTATCTTTGGTAAAAGACAGGAGCGATTCCAGAAGACTGGAAAAGGGCAAATATAGTGCCCATCTATAAAAAGGGAAATAAAAACAACCCAGGAAACTACAGACAAGTTAGTTTAACTTCTGTGCCAGGGAAAATAATGGAGCAAGTAATTAAGGAAATCATCTGCAAACACTTGGAAGGTGGTAAAGTGATAGGGAATAACCAGCATGGATTTGTAAAGAACAAATCATGTCAAACCAATCTGATAGCTTTCTTTGATAGGATAACGAGTCTTGTGGATAAGGGAGAAGCGGTGGATGTGGTATACCTAGACTTTAGTAAGGCATTTGATACGGTCTCGCATGATATTCTTATCAATGAACTAGGGAAATACAACTTAGATGGGGCTACTATAAAGTGGGTGCACAACTGGCTGGATAACTGTACTCAGAGAGTAGTTATTAATGGTTCCCAATCCTGCTGGAAAGGTATAACGAGTGGGGTTCCGCAAGGGTCTGTTTTGGGACCGGCTCTGTTCAATATCTTCATCAACGACTTGGATATTGGCATAGAAAGTACGCTTATTAAGTTTGCAGATGATACCAAACTGGGAGGGATTGCAACTGCTTTGGAGGATAGGGTCATAATTCAAAATGATCTGGACAAATTGGAGAAATGGTCAGAGGTAAACAGGATGAAGTTTAATAAGGACAAATGCAAAGTGCTCCACTTAGGTAGGAACAATCAATCAGTTTCACACATACAGAATGGGAGGAGACTGTCTAGGAAGGAGTACGGCAGAAAGGGATCTAGGGGTTATAGTGGACCACAAGCTAAATACGAGTCAACAGTGTGATGCTGTTACAAAAAAAGCAAACATGATTCTGGGCTGCATTAACAGGTGTGTTGTGAGCAAGACACGAGAAGTCATTCTTCCGCTCTACTCTGCGCTGGTTAGGCCTCAACTGGAGTATTGTGTCCAGTTCTGGGCACCGCATTTCAAGAAAGATGTGGAGAAATTGGAGAGGGTCCAGAGAAGAGCAACAAGAATGATTAAGGGTCTAGAGAACATGACCTATGAAGGAAGGCTGAAGGAATTGGGTTTGTTTAGTTTGGAAAAGAGAAGACTGAGAGGGGACATGATAGCGGTCTTCAGGTATCTAAAAGGGTGTCATAAGGAGGAGGGAGAAAACTTGTTCATCTTAGCCTCTAAGGATAGAACAAGAAGCAATGGGCTTAAACTGCAGCAAGGGAGGTTTAGGTTGGACATTAGGAAAAAGTTCCTGTCAGGGTGGTTAAACCCTGGAATAAACTGCCCAGGGAGGTTGTGGAATCTCCATCTCTGGAGATATTTAAGAGTAGGTTAGATAAATGTCTATCAGGGATGGTCTAGACAGTATTTGGTCCTGCCATGAGGGCAGGGGGCTGGACTCGATGACCTCTCGAGGTCCCTTCCAGACTATGAATCTATGAATATATTCATATTCCCAAATGGCCTCAGCAATTTTTTCCAGGGGTGTTAAGTTTCTCCCAATGGATTGTTATTTTCTAACAACAGCCTAAATAGGAATTTAGCAATAGCAATTGATATAAATATTTGTGAGATATCTGAATAAAAAAGTTATACTAGGATGATGGTTGCACGACTGGACCTAGAGTTTTAATACACACTTGATGTTACGTGACATTTGGCTTTAGGGAACTTTAGTATTTAGTGACCATGTATATCCAACGAGGAGGACCATCAAATTGTTGCTGACATTACTAACACTAGTCTTTGAGTAAAGTGTCAGTAATAAGTTACAGCTGGCTGATGCTAGGATACAATAGCCAGAAGCACTAGCTGGTACATCTCCTAAATACAAGACGGCACCTGGAAATCTGGGGCACCACATTTCCTGCTGCCCTGTGCAGCTGCGTGCTGCTCTAGCCCCTGCTCCGCCCCAGCCCCGCCTCCGCCTCCTCCCGCCCCCCCAGCCCCACCCCCACTCTCCCGAAGACTTCAGCCAGGCCGGACCCTGCACTCACCAGTGGTAAGTGGAGCGACCCGGCCCCAGCCTGCTCCACTCCGCTGCCTCCCAGCCGCGCCGCCAGCAAGTGCTGGGGGGCAGTTTCCCCCTCCCCCAAGCCTAGGAGCCAGGGGAGCGGAGCAGGCTGGGGCCCCAGGCCTCCGGGGGGGATAGGGGCTGGCCACTTCCTGCGGGAAGTGACCCAGCCCCAGCCTGTTCCGCTCCCCTGGCTCCCAGGCTTGGGGGGGGGGGGAAAACCACTCCCCTGAACTCGCCGGCGGCGCGGCTGGGAGCCAAGGGAGCAGGGCGTGGCTGGGGCCAGCCCCCTTCCCCCCTGGAGGCCTAGGGCCAGCTCCTCCCCTTCCCTCCGTGGAGGCCTGGGGCCAGCCACTCTCCCCCACCCCCTCCCCCCCCACGGAGGCCTGGGGCCAGCCACCACCACCCTGCTCCCACTCTGTGGAGGCCTGGGGCCCCACACTGCATAGGGCACCAAAATAGCTAGGGACGGCTCTGCCCACACCCCTCCCGCACCCCAACTCCCTGCCATGAGTCCCCTGCCACACCCTGCACCCCAACCCCCACTGCACCCCTCAGCCCTCCTGCACCCCAACCCCCTGCCCTGAGCCCCCTGCTGCACCCTGACCTCCTGCCACACCTGTCACCCCTCCTGCACCCCACACCCCAACTCCCTGCCCTGAGCCCCCTGCACACCTCCTGCACTTCCTGCCCTGAGCCCCCTGCCACACCCTGCACCTCAACCCCCTGCTGCACCCCTCACCCCTCCTGCACCCCAATTCCCTGCCAAGCTCCCTGCTGCACACTGCACCCTGACCTCCTGCCGCACCCCTCACCCGTCCTGCACCCCACACCCCAGTTCTCTGCCCTGAGCCCCCTGCCGTACCCTGCACGCCTCCTGTACCTCAACTCCCTGCCCTGAGCCCCTGCCACACCCCATGCCTCCCGGGGGCAGGGAGGTGGCAGAGTTGGGATGAGGACTTCAGGGAAGGGGTTGGAATGGGGGCAGGGGCAGGGCCTTATGGAAGGGGTGCTATGGGGGCAGGGCCAGGGGCAAGAGGTGGGTGTCTGTGATGCAGCCCTCGGGCCAATGCACTAGTCCTCATGCGGCCCTCGTGGTCATTTGAGTCTGAGACCCCTGACATAGTCAGAGGTACATATTCTAAATCAAGTTAAGTTACAACCTTTGTACATGCTAATATCATACCATCAATTTTGAAGCACAAATCTCTGGTTTCTGTTCCAATTAAAATAATACAATGGCCCAATGTGATTCACCACTAACTTTATTAAGACCATAAAATGTTTCTATTAAATATAAGACTATTTAAATTTTGAAATGCCAATAAAAAACAAACTCATGAAAGATACCTAGTTTGTAGTAGTTTTTATAGATGTTTGTATTTCATTCTTACATTCACATTTCCCAACAAAAAATAAATCCATACCCCAATCAGAGTTTTTACCCCAATAAGGGAAAACATCCAGAGACTACTTTACTAATGCTATTGATTTTATAAGGAAGGCATTCAGATAATACTGTGATGGATGATGGTACTATACAACCCTAAGAGACAAGAGCTTTTAAAAATTTTACTCTATATTTACGTAAGTCCCATTTTCTTAGGTGATGGAAGCCTAAGTTTCATTGACAGTCAGACTTTAGCTCTTAGACATCAAAGTGCCTGAGTCACTTAAGAAAAAGGGATTTTGTAACTTTTGAAAATTTTACTAAAATTTTCTTTTACTCAGTATTAAATATTCCAAAGATACAGTTGTTTGTTCTAAGAGGAAATAAGTCACATGGAAGATAAAGTAAGTTCCAACACTAGAAAAAGATACCATATCATTAGGATAGTCTTTGAATTCCATAGACTGGATTGCACGTAAGATATACCCAGATTGCTCAGTTACTATGTTCAAATATTGTTTCAGAGTACTGACCTCAGCTTTGCCCCTTCTGGACAGTAAATTTAAGTGCAAAACTATAAAACATGGGTGGCTTAGGTTGAACCTGGCATAACAGTCAGTCTTTGTCAAAAAGCCCAGAACTATAAGAGCTTGAAGGTTAAATAATCTTAGAAGAAACAACACATGCTAAACAGCTGTGAGAGGTGATTTCTCTTGTATCAAAGCAGCATTTTGTTTCAATTAATGGCACCTTTTAGTCACATTAGTTTTCTTGCTAGATTTCACTTTTGTTCTTTGTTGCATCACTGGCAATTATGTCACAGGGAGGAGGGCTGATGTAATCTCTCTGCCCTTGTCATGTTTGAGTATGCTAGCACAAAGAAATGATATACAAGACACAGCTGTAGTCTAAAAGCCAAATACTGTCTTTGACCCAGGCATGGAACTTTCATTGACCTCAGTCCATTGTTACAGACTGAGGGATGTATGTGGCTGTTGCAGTACAAACACTGGATTACTCTAAAAGCAAAGAGCTTCTGAATTTGAGATGCTCCTATGATATGCTGATAAGACTGAATATCCGTAGATGATGTACAAAAACTTTCCAAATCTGAAAAATTCTAGACATTGCACTACTGAGTAGTTTACCAAAAAAAATCTGCTTTTTAAAAAGAGTTTCATTAATTCTAGTATCAACAGAAAGATTAATGGATGTTGAAAGTTTAATTAAAAAAAAAAAACATTGCTTGAAAGAGTAATCAAACTGTTAGCAGATGAAAACCAGCATGTGAAATTGATCAGTCTGATGTCGGTACCCAAAGTAAAACAAAACTGCATTCATGGTGAAAAGTTGCATTTTAAAAAAATTCACTTTTTCTACTCTGTTAAAAGCTTCATAAGCATTTAATTTAGATTTAGTGTGACAGTCGTTAAATGAATAGACATTCAAGGAAACATTTGATGGAAGATACTACTGTAGTAGGGCTCAAACCTACAAGGTACTGGGTATCCTCAATGCTGAATCACAACTAGTGTTCAGGGCTCTTCGCACATTTCAGGAACAAGCTCCAACTCAGGAGGGTGTTAAGCATATGCTTAACTTTGTGCATGTGAGTAGTTCCAATGAAGTCAATGGGATTACTCATGTGGTTAAAAAGTATCTTCCTGAATTGGGTTCTGAATGAGCAATTCTCATTTAATATATCTAGGGTATCTAACATTAAACAATTGTTGCAGCTAAGATATTACATACACTCAGTATACTGCATCCTGTGCATGGTGAGGCAAGGATTCTGCAATAGTACTGTTTTCCCCCATGTGTTCATATACTATTGTAATGCACAAGTACAAGGGGGGCTAAGAGTTGGGTGTACTATATTAGACACCTTGGCTCTATTCTCAGCTTGTTTAACCTCAGTGGGGAAGGAAACCCCTTGCTCAGTAAGGCTTGCGGAGGGCACAGAATTAACAACACTGGTCCATAGAAGACAAGAAACCCGAATTTCATCTCCTGGTTCGCAACCCAGTATCTCTTCCCCTAACCCAATGGGTATTTTGACAAGGAAAGCAGCAGCTGCTGCTGGCACTATTTTACCCATGTCCTAACTAGAGGTGCTGTGTGTGTGCACAGGGGGGAAGAAGGGCACACTACAATGAGACAACAGAATGATACATGCATAGCACTAAACAGAATGATGAGTTTTTGGCAGCAAGCCCCAAACAGTTTTGTGAGTAACTGACGGAGAACAGATTTCAAGAGTTTGTAACTTCACCAAGTTTGTGCTGATTTACACAGGGAGGCACTTTTTACTCAACTTAATGCCAAAGACTATCTCCCAGCCAAATTTCAAAGTCCAACTGCACATCATGAAGGTGCTAAAAGCCTTTGGAGGCAAAAGAGCTCCAAGTGTATTTATAATAGTACGTGCTATGCAACCTTAATATAGGTTTTGCTGCTGCTTCCAGTACTGAGATAGATATCTGTGTATTAGTTAGCCTGCATGCCAGTATAGCTGAAATAAATATATATATATATATATACACACACACATATACACACACATACATACAAAACTTAAACATGAATCCATTTTATGTTCCCACAAATACTCATCTATAACGTAACTGCAAGAAACGTAATTGTGAGACCTTAGTAACTGTCCTCTTAATATTCAATTGCATTTCTCCCCCACCAAAGATCATATTACAACTCAACACTCCATTTGTTATCACATAGGCTATCATGCATCAGAGAATAACTTGTAAAGTCAATTACATTGTTTCCCAACAGACAGTGAGGAAGTATCAAATGAGTATGTTTCAGGATCTGCAGTGAACAGCAGCAATGCACAGGCTATCACTGAATGCTATAAGTACACCACACCCTTCGAAAACAATTAGGTGGTATTCTCTGTGTACCATGAGCTTGGAGATGAGCACTATAGGACTCTCCAAGCATTAGGCTCTACAATTACCTAGAGCATGAATTCCTAGGAATTTGAGTGTTTTTGGGAAGTAAGTATTTTAGAAATAGTGCTAGCAGAATAGGAAAGGCTGCAGATACACTAGCCACAGTGACTTGAAAAGCTACCATATAAAGATCTGACTCAATTCAGCCCCCATGGAGGAATTTAAATGAATGCTCTTGGACTGTTTCCTGGGTGAAAGAGTGTGAAATTTGAGATCTGGAACATCTGAAGGGTCTTAGCACTGTCCAGCATAATTGTAGCCTGCAGTGGCACTACCAAAATGACACTCAGAAGGAGAAGTGAATTATGAGGACCAAAAAAAATTCTTCTCTACCCCTACCTACTTAAAGCATTTCCTATAGCCATAATAGCAAAGAAGAGAAAATTGATCATATCAATGAGATGCTAGGCAAGCCAGACCTCCTTGATATTTAGATGAGACTTATGTTCAAGTTTAGGGGGGGGGAAAGCCTGTCCACATAGACACGTGTTCATGTAATTGAATATCCTTATTTGTGCATTTAAGTCAGGCAATAGTCAGATATTTAAACATGGACCCTTTTATGGTAACTGCATGCAAGATATAGGGGTGTTCAATTACACAGAGGTTGAGGGGTGGATCTTGGACTTCTTTTTACAAAAAGAATTGGTTTCTCAGAACAAAGAGTCCATGTCTGGTATTATGCCTCTGCCTATATTGTGACTTTACGGAAGTGTGGAAAAACTTGATTCGCTCAACCAATTGTGCAATGACATTCCATGAGGAAAATTGCTTCCTGATCCCTGCGAGTGATCAAGTAGTTTTTACCCTAATGTTAACTGCCATTGCTCTTTAGAGTTCATAGAAGTGTTTGCACTTAATGATTTTGACCAATTAATCTCTACAATATCCTGTGACAGGAATCACCACAAATATATAGCCCATACAGAATGAGAGTTCAGTCTTTGAAATAGCAGACAGTACTTTACTGGGATACAGAGTCCTCAGCTGAGCATTCTCTATAGGTTCTTGTATAGAATCCATCATTGTAGTCAATACCTGAGCACCTTTTTGCCTTTGCAACAAATAACTAATGTCAACAAAAATACATTTAGGATGACAATTTTTAGTATTTCTTTTGCTGCATTTAGGAGTAATCATAGTCTAAGGTGCTTTGCAATCAAGAAGGATAATACAGATGGCTACTTATTAACATCTGCTGCTAGCTAGCCAATAGAGTTAATATTCCAACTTAAAGGTTTGGACTTCAATGAAGAGCTTTAGGCAGCAGTAGTTACGTTCCTATCCTCCCTTTCTGTCTGTATCAAGCCTAAACTTGTAGACCCTACAGTTTTGGTGAACTGGGCTAAAACATGGATTTTTGTAAAACTAAATGGAACAGATGGTCTTCCCATAACTGAAGATGTGACACTTGGGCCCAAGTCCTACATCTAAAGAATCTCTGTATGTGAATACATTTTTCAAACCATCTTTTCCAAGTTGTCTGACACTGCCATCCCAACTTCTGAACCATACATTTGTGGTTTCAGAGTGAGAAAACAAAGCAGGAACTTCTGGTCATGAACACGTAGTATAGAATTGCTCTTGTAAAGCCATATGACCTTGATCATCTTTCTGCAATGACAATGCAGTCAATGGTATCAAAAAGATTAATGAAGTCTTAGACCACCTGAAAAGCAAATCTGAACCTGAGCATTGGCCGCAGGGAAAATAGAAAGAGAACAAATTATATAATAAGAAATACAGTGACTTCTCACTAACCACAAAATGTCTGGCAATGTTAGCTCAGCTATACAGTAAGGGTAGTTACAATTCCCAAACTGATTTGTTTCTTTGCATATATTTTTGTCCCATGATGTATCCAACATCTGTCCTAATTCTATCAAATATATTTTATGTTCATTGGCACTAATGTTAAGATACATGTCATATTTATTACAATTGGCGTAATTACATTCTTCCTACCTAAAATTCCCTCTGTAGTTTCAATTGTATAAGTTATTCTTCCCTTTCTGTCTTAAGTTTTTACATAGTATTACTGTGCACTCTGTTAAACAGCTGCCACAGTTCACTGCTGCAGTGGATGGTTCTGAACAGTGTGTGATGCAACTCATGTATTAAATATGTGCTATATACACAAAATAGAGCCTGTCCTACGCTGAACTAAGGAATCTATGAGACTTGTCTCCAACCAGTAGGATCAGTACTCCCCGACAGCATTCTAAGACAGAGACCTAATGTACGAGTTTAACAGTCATATCCCATTTGCAATATGATCGTGGCCTAAGTGGAGTTACTTTGTGCATATGGTCCATCAGCAACAAGAACTAATTGGGGTGCACTTTGCTCCTGTTTAGCAAAGCAAATGTGTGTTCCAAAAACATCCCAACAGTACTACCCTACTCTGGCTCATAGGATGTCTTTTTGCACAAAAAAAGCATCTCACAGTCTGTCATCCCTCTTCCTTACAGAGGTCTGGTCAGAATTTCTCAAAGCATTAGAAAAATTCTGGAAAGAGAGATGCTATATACAAATATGCTTTAGTCTATTTTGGGGTAGAGAAGACCCTAAATATTCAAAAGTGTTGTTCCCCCTCCTACATCCATATCCAACCCGGATAGAGTATAAGTGGTCAACCACTCCCTTAGATTGCATCAGGTTGAACCAAATAAGTAAGATACTCAATTGCCATCATTATATTACTTTGAGTCTTGAGCCTTCCTCCACATAGCTGCATTCACAGAGCACATAGTATGAATGGCAGATGCTAGGAAGGGCTATCACTGAGGTATAAGCTAGTCTTCCAGCTCAACATAAGCATAGTGACTACATTCTTACACACACTGTATGACAACACAAATAAAGTTTCTAACAAGGCCCATCAAGGCAGCTGGCTTTAACCACCACGACGCTGCACATCCAGAGAAGTAATATTGTTTCTAGCGATGCTACAAGGACATCAGTCCAGAAGTGGAACATAAAAGCTCTATCTTTGCTTCCAAGCACAACTTCTGAAGTAGCCATAAAGTATATGCTAACAATAAAGATAGCCTCTGAATGCCTCTTAACACCATATTATTCACAAACATTCAATGTGAAATAAAATTCCTCATACTCTTGTACAGTAAATCTAGCCTACAACTTCCAACTGTTTTTTGTTTGTTTTTTAAAACCCTCAAGCACTTTCCCTGGGTGCTCTGACAGAAATCTGTTACATTAAAAGATTATCACTAGCAATTAACAACTCTCCTTCCCTACCCACACTCTCCTCTACAGTAATATATAGGGCGACCATACGCCCTGTTTTGGCCAGGACAGTCCCTTTTTTAAGTCCTGTCCTGGCTGTCCCACATCCACCCCCCAAAAGGAGGTATTTGTCCCATTTCCTCTTGCTGACTTGATCAGCTGGCAAGACCAAATGGGACAAATGTCCACTTTTGTCAAAACAGTGGGGTTCAGTGCAGAGGAACATGCGGGGGGCGGGGGGAGTGAGCAGAGATGCCAGCCCCTGAGCATGGGGGGGAGGCAGGATTTCAGCATGGGAGGGGCCACAGGGTTCCAGTGATGGGCAACAGCCTTGCACAAGGGGGCTCACGTGAGCAGCTGCGGGTGTCCCATTTTCTCTTTGGGAAATATAGTCACCCTACTAACATAAGAACACTAGGAGAAGTCTTGAGATATGTCTATGTTGGAAAGTGGGTGGAAATTCATAAGATATTACAATCACTTGGAACAAAAAAAAAAAAGCGTCAATAAAAATAGGTACAAGAGGAAGACAGAAAGGCTGGGTTACTCCAAACAAAAAGTCTGATATGATCCAGGGTAAACATGAGACTGGAACTAGAAATTCATGGACCAAAATTGGTGAGTCAGAAATTAGGCCTAATTGGTGGGCAAAACAAAGAGTGAATGGGCTATTCTGCCCATCACTCCAGCTTCGGGTCCTTAAAGAGAGAGAGACCGACCTTCGAGGATAAAAATGGCACATGTGGTATGGACTTCTGAGGGATTCCCTAGGAAACGTACTCTGCTTTGCCCCAGACACTTTGTCCTTCATTGGTAAGCCTCAAATCAAGACATCCAGAGCAGCCCACTGATGATAGCTGACCATAACCACTGGATCAGTGAGGACCACAGAATACATGAGATCCTGCTTTGCCTTTCATTACCCTGTGTGCGCCTTTCCATTCCCTCCCTTCCATCTTCCTCCTGTCCTCTATTGGCTTTTCACCTAGCCTGAAACCAACTGCACTGCACAGCACCAGTATGACGGGAGGAGATGCCCCACCCAGCTCTGCCCATCCTGAGAAGGTCCAGTGAAGGAGAGGGACCTGACCTGACCAGGAGTTGTCCTCCTAGACTGGCAAAGCAAGCCAGGGTCTGGAGCAAGCGACCTGCCAGCTCAGAGCATCCGTATGTAACTGACCAGCTGCCTTGCATCCTGAGAGCAAAAGCCACATTTCCCCTACCTTATGCTATCCTCTCTCTTCTCCCTGTTTGTGTCCGTTTTGTTAAAAACAGGAAAAGCATCCACCATTCACAGTGATCAACTTAAAATGAAACAGGATTAACCCTGTCTTCTCCACAACAAAGAATTACCGAGACTAACACTTATCTTCTCTAAAAAAGAGACTGATACATTTTGATCGTTTTGCATTAAAAAAATATCAAATTTCAGAAGAAAATAATAAATAATAATAATAATAATAATGAAAACTTTGGCCTGATTTTTCCAGTGTCTTTGCCATGGGACCAAGCAGGCCAAGATCTGTACTCAAAACTTTAAAAACAGTGCTGTTCAGTGACAGGGTCATGTTAACACCTTTGATTCTCTTTACTCATGTATTCCATTGAATGGAACACAATATTTCTCTAAACCTTTCAATTTCATCTGCAAGTAGAAGGACCATGCAACTACATGGCAAGGCAGTATTTATCATCTCCATTTTCCAGGTGGGAAAAAACGGAAATTCTTCAACAACAAAAACTTCAAAAACAGACTCCAACAAGAAATTGCAGAACTGGAATTAATTTGCAAACTGGACACCATCAAATTAGGCCTGAATAAAGACTGGGAGTGGATGGGTCACTACAAAAACTAAAAACTAATTTTCGCCTACTGTTACTCTCACCTTCTTGTCAGCTGTTTGAAATGGGCCACCCTGATTACCACTACAAAAGTGATTTTTCCTCCTGTTGATAATAGCCCACTTCCACTTTAATTGAATTGTCTCGTTAGAACTGACCCCCTACTTGGTAAGGCAACTGCCATCTTTTCATGTATTGTGTGTGTATATATATATATATATATATATATATATATCTGCCTACTGTATTTTCCACCCCATGCATCTGATGAAGTGGGTTTTAGCCCACTAAAGCTTATACCCAAATAAATGTTAGTCTTTAAGGTGCCACAAGTACGCCTTATTGTTTTATCAAAAGAATCAGAGTCACAGGTGCAAGAGAACTACTCCAGTGTTCATTTATAATGTCCTTTTAAAATAACAGATTATCCTTAGGAGAAATTACACTTAGGAGACCAGGACAAACATTGCTAACCACTCACTGATAATTTTTCTAAAGTATGTTTTGACTAAGTGCTGTTATAAAGTTACAAGCAGAAAAAGGTTAAATTTACTATGAATAATAAATTTATTCCTCTAAAAATATTTAGCACTGTAAAATGCTATCTGCATTAGGGACAAAAAATTACCACCACTACAGTGTCCAATTCCCATCAAGTAGAAAATGCATTCGCTATCATTGGAACTTTTGCTGCTTTGTCTTCTTCTCCATTGGAATCATACGACATTTAATAGAAAAAAAGTATAGCAGCTAAGCCACATGAGGGTTTTTTGTTTGTTTTTAACACAACCCTTAACGCCTTCAGTGGATTTCAACAGAAGTCTTTACATTAGGCTGTTTCACTGTTCCACTACCAATTCATTAGATACAGGAAGCAAAAGTGTTTGGATAAGAGTGATTACATGGAACAAGCTATCTTGAGAGAGAGAGAGAGAGACAGAGAGAGAGCGCACACACACACACACACACAAATTGACTGCATGTCTGCTAAAACAGACCTCAGTTGTCTTCAAAGCCACAGGACATATTAACTGAGCTAATTTTAAAAAGGTACCAAAATACGGTTTCAGCATACAGTCATTCATATTTTTCCTCTGGGTATTCTTTACTTTCAGTATAGGAAGTCTTGAGCCAACAGTATTTTTTCCTAGATAGGACAAATTAAGTGCAACCACTGCAGCACCAGAAAGAATCAAGTATGGTGAAAGTGGTAAGGTCATCAGTAAGTCTGGACTGATCACTCCCGATACGTCTGTGTAGGAGGTGCACTTAGTCCTTTGGACTCCCTTGGGGAGGGGATCTACAGCATTTCAAAGCACACGTCAGTTTTCTCTTTACTGGAAGTTCCTTGTTCTTTCCATGAAATCTGTATCTCTACCCTCAACATTCCTGGATAGCCAAAGAATCCTAGAGAAAAAAAGGCAATATAGAGAACAGTGATTCCAAATCCCTATTGATTAGAAGCCTAATATGGAGGAGAAAGAAACTACCGTATATACTCGTTCATAAGCCAAATATTTTTGGTAAAAAAATGAAGCATCAAAGAGCAGGGGTCGGCTTATAAACAGGTTTATACCAAAATTTGATGATTTTAAACTCTATGGAATTATTGAATTGAATATCTAATACATTGTTGTTTTGTTTACCTGGAGTGCCCGCAGGCATGGAGCCCCTCATCGCCCTGTGGCCGCGGTTCGCCGTTCCCAGCTAATGAGGGGCTCTGTGCCTGCAGACGCTCAAAGTAAACAAAATGTCCCGACCCGCCAGCGGCTTACCCTGATGGGCTGGCAGCCAAAGTTTGCCAACCCCTGAAATATAGGGTTGGTTTATGAAAGGATCATACAGTTTTTGCTATTTTTACCTATCCATCTTGTGGGGTCGGCTTATAAATGAAAGGGCTAATGAACGAGTATATACAGTAAATCCTTTTAGACAGAAAACAGAAGTGGATACAAATACTGTAAAAAGTGTGTTCAAATAGCAATATAAGCATGTAGAATATGTAGGATGTATGCATTAAGTGTTTAGTTACGAAGTTTGACCTCTAAACAATAATAAAACTTAAAAAATTAAATGGAAAAATGGCCCCAAGCAGAATGACTTGGTTTGCAACCAAAAATGCAAGCTGTTACTACATGTTCTCCGCAAAATTCTCTCCCACCCACATGGACAACTTCTTTTGTATATTCTCTACATACAGTGCAGAGGAGATCTGTAATGCAGATCAGAGATTTTCAAGTTAAACCAAATTCTAAGAACTAAATTCTACTTTTTAGTACATCCACATAACTCCTACAGGTCAGTGGGGTTGGAACAAAATGGGAAGACTTTGTTGTTTCTCAAGATAGACACAGTCGGTACACTTGAAACATTTCTTTCATCTTAAGATATTTATTGTAGTTATAATTTCCTGTCTTAAAGAGAGGAATTTCTCTCAGACTAGTTGAATCTATTATAAATGGAAGAATTTTGTCATATGACCAGTGTCCACTTTTATGAGTTTTTTAAAACTGCATTTCAAATGTTAGAGCTGTACCCACCTAACTGCCAGGCACAACCTCCCCATGTGACTGATGGAAGACTTATGCTCCAAACAAGGACTAGCATATGCTATTTGTATCTACATGCATTTTCTTAGATCCCAACCCTCTACACATATTACTGGGTGTAGTTCTCCCTACTCTGAGAAGACCTATTTGCTTCAGTGGCAATAAGTGTTTCAATGCTCAGACCCTAATGCTGCTCAGCACCCAGGAGATTATTGGTCTCTCAGGAGAATAAACTAGATTTATATTACTGTCTTGTAAGACCACAGTTTGAGGTAATGGAAAGTACAAAAGCAATGCCCTTTGAAAGTTAATTTGTCCTTCTTGAAACAGTAGTGAAAAATACTAGATCAATACAATTATGCATTTTTAAAGAATTCCTGCAAATAAAAATCAAAAGAAACTAGCTGTATATTTGTGTTTGATATAATTTTCTACTTTAATAAAAGGCTGTTAGGACTTTAACAGTTCATTTTTTGTAACATTTCAATAAAACTGCTTACCCACTGAAACAGACTATTACAATAAAAAATTGTGTGATCACGTTGGAGGAAAAAGGGTCATGTGGAGAGAGCTCATCATACTTCTCCAGGCTGGTTAATAGTCACTCCCTACCCATTATCTTCTTTGTAGGGGTATTTGAGGGGGAGGAAGAGGTACAACAGGTTATCCATTTGAGCTTTGAACATTCTCAGTATTAAGAGAGACATATAAACACAATGTTTGCCCAAATTATTAGTACTAGACTCCTACCCTCAGCAACAGGTACTAAAAGGCAGTGGTTTGTAATGTGCTCTATGGAGCAGAGCAGGTGACTGAAAGCAAGGGCTCCTCGGCCAGGCCACTGAAGTTCAGATTAGTCAAATTATCTTGACCACAAAATGATCAAACTCTGGTGCCTGAATGAACAACTCAAATCCATATTTAAGAACCTAAATAAATACCCCAAATTATAGAGGTGCTGAGCATGTACAACCTTCACCAGAGTTAATGGAAGTTCGAGATGCTCAGCCAATTGCCTTAACCTCCTGGACACACATTTTCAACATGACCTTTAATTCTGAGTGCCTAAAGCATGGAGACACCCAACATGAGTGGAAACCTTACATATTTGGCCACTTGTATCACTTTAATCTGGAAAGTGTATAGCTAGAATTATATTAAGTACCTCACAGGGATATTGTTAGACTAAATTCATCAGTGTTTTTAAAGCACTTTAAGATGCTCAAATGAAGATTTATTAATAGGAATTAGGCAACTTTTGAAAGTCTCCCCTCCTCAACTGCTATATGGTATTTTACCGAATGGTATTTTAAATTGTCCCAGTGCCAAGATTATTATACATTACATGGTACATTCAGTAGAAAACAGATAAAGCTTAATCATATATTACTCAAATTCCCGAGATTTTAGATTTTTATACATATACAGTAGAACCTCAGTTACGAACACCTCGGGAATGGAGGTTGTTCATAACTCTGAACAAAATGTTATGGTTGTTCCTTCAAAAGTTTACAACTGAACATAGACTTAATACAGCTTTGAAACTTTATTTTGCAGAAGAAAAATGCTACTTTCCCTTTTTTCTGTAGGTTATGTTTAACGGTACTGTACTATTTTTTGGGGGGTGGGGAGGCAGGGTCTCTGCTGCTGCTGCCTGATTGCATAGTTCTGGTTCAAAATAAGGTGCGTGGTTGAGTGGTCAGTTCATAACTTTGGTGTTTGTAACTCTAAGGTTCTACAAGGACAAAATAGTCTACAAAAAATTCTCAATAGGCTTCATCAGCTCTAGTGATATACAAACTGCAGAAGTACCGCCACAGAGTCAAGTGAGTGGGAATATTCTCAACACATGCAGAAATTCCCTTTTGAGGTAATATTTGTTATGACTTTAAACTCTAGAGCACCAGGATACTCCTAAACTCCCTTAATTTACTATGATGCAAGAATCCACTGAGATTAAGTTGAGCTCTGCACAATAGACCAGATTTTCACCTGGGGTAAATCATGATAGCACCATTTAAGTCAATTGAGCTATGCCAGTTTATACCAGCTGAAGATGTGGCCCATTTTCTTTTAAAGAGGCCTCATGTATTTCTAATTGTAGGGTTTGATTGTCTAGTGCAGTGCAGTGTGTAGTCTTGTAAACTGTATACATTACATAGCTATACACACAGTTTCAGTAAAAACAGGATATGGCAGCATGTAGCAGGAGCACCATCACTACATCTAGGCCAGTGGTTCTCAAACTTATTTGATTGTGCCCTCCTTCTTTGGGTCCAGTAGTAGTTTATACCTCTCCCCGCCCCCGCCACACAAGTACTTATACAGATTAAAAAATAAATCAACATGCAACTCTCACTGAATAGTAAAAACAGAAAGATATTGATTCAAACAGACCCAACAATCCATTATAATAAGAGCAAAAGCAAAACTGGGATGATGCTTACAACTGAATGTGCACACCGCATCCTAGCAAATGGATTAATGTACAGATGACAACGGCTTTGTATATTGCTATATAAGTTTAGGCTTAACAGAAATCTGCCAAAATGCACAGTGCCATCTAGAGTCAAACGCACAGCACATCTGAGGACTTGATATGTCTGGAGGAATCAGCTTTGCTAGTTATTCATTGCTTTGGGTAAAATCTGTGCAGTAAGTTTTTTTTCCCTTAAGCTTCTCAAGCCCCACCAGAATACATTGCACCCCCCCCCCCAAAGGGGCTCTCCCCCCAGCTTGAGAACCTCTGATCTAGGCCTAGAGAGAATGGTCGCTTATCTGAAAGCAGTTGCGAGAGAGACAGTTCTTCCAAGCTCCTGGTTTATAGCAGCACTTCGATTTTATTAAATAAAACTTTAAAATGTCATTGTTTAAACAGTGAAACATCTGTTTTATGCAGGGAGACTGAAATCCCAAACCAGAACTTGAAACATTAGAACCTTACAAAAGGTTGACTTTGTCCCTTAAATCAAGTACTTTTTTAATCCCGGCTATCGAAACAAAGCCCTTAACTAGCGTAGAAGAAACAATGATAAATGCCACAGCAGCAACACAGGGGAATCTTGGTAGCTGTGCGTTTCTTTAAAGCATGTCTCTTACAAAGGTAATTTTAAATCTCTTTTTCCCTCCAGTGCCCCAAACTGTTTGCCAGAGAAATTTAGCAAACAAGACTCCTCACATACACTTCACAACCTTGCTCCTCATCCACTACAGCTTTATTGACACGAGCCCAAAAGCTCCTATCCAGCTAGCGATGAACTGGGAGCTGAAGTAGCAACATGAAAGATGCTCAAGCCAGCGGAGCTGCTGCTGAGGCTGAATTCACAGCAGGAATGAGCAAACTGGTATCCAGAAATCCCTCAGTACTTCCCTTGCCCTCCCCACACTTTCACTCATTTACAGAATGGAACCATAATCAAACCTTTAAAGTTCTGGAATGTTTGCTTATCTATGATTTCATCTCCAGTTGCTACTCAGACCAGAACTGGAAGATATAATGGGATATACATCCAGCCCAGACTGGAACAGGTGGTGCTAGAAATCTTGAGACAGCTCTACTTGTGCTAAAGCCTGTTTTTGTAGACTCAGCTGTTTTAGATAAACTTTCCAGATTATTTAAATATCTGGAGTCTTGACATTTTAATGTCCATTCATCCCTAAATAAAAGTTAGGTAACCGCAGTCACACTCCTGTTCTAACTGTGAATTTGTTGAGGGGAGTCACATTGGAGGCTGGATAGCTGCCAGTATCAGAAGAAATAAAAGGAGAGAAGGAGCCTCAAACAGCACTTTCAAGCACTGGGGCCAACATTAAAACCATGCCAGGGCCTACATTTCTGAGAGCTTTGGTCTGTCAGTACCCCCTACAGCTTTCACCTACAACCACCCATAACCACCCTGAAAGATGGACTTGGGACTATACTGCCCAGCAACTTTGTTCATTTTCTCCACCAGTTACTGACATTTACCCAGTCACCCAGGTCCAGATTTTTAAAGATATTTAGGCATTGCAGGACTTGTCATTACAATGCCTAATGAGGAGCCTAAGTCTTATTTTCAAATATATTTGGCACTTAAAAGCCTAAACCGTATTAGGATTTAGGCACATAAGTGCCTAAATCACTTCTGAAAGATTTAGGCTTCTAAATCATCTGGGCCCCCATTGACAAGCATCCAAACCCTCTTGCCAGGTAAGACCCTCCCACATCCCCTTACTGACAAACACCTCCAACCCACACAGCTTTCTAACTCTCCCCCCAAGACTCCATGTGCTCTGTAGGTTACTGAAGTCTGCCTGAAGTCACGGACTTCTTACACCAGCGGTTCTCAAACTTTAGCATCCAGAGGGACCCCCATTTTAATTTAAAATTTGTCAGGAACCTCCAAACCCCCTGCTCAGCCCCAGACCCTGCCCCCACTCCACTCCTTCCCCCAAAAGCAACACCCCGCCCCACCTCTTCCCTGCCTCTTCCCCCCCCTTTCCCTGAGTGTGCCCCATTCACGCTTCTCCCCCTCCCTCCCATCGCCCCCTGCAAACTCAAGAACAGCTGTTCCACGGCATGCAGAAGGTGCTGTGGGGGTGGGGAGGAGTTGATCAGCAGGGTCTGCAAACCCCCTCGAGGTCCGCAGACCCCAGTTTGAGAAATGCTGTCTTACCCCGAGCTAGCCAAAAACCTTAGGGCTAGTTCTGCTCTCTTCCACTCAAATCTCAGCATGACAGAAGGGGATTAGATCTTAGATTGAAAAATAAGTTTCCAAATAACCCTCCACCAAAAACAGTCATATCATACATTTATTAAAGAAAGACTGTTTACATTAAAACAAAATTTGTATCACCTAGACATATCTGCTTAACTAAATAACCATCTGAGATATTTTCTTCTCCACCCTCTTCCTAGTGTGTGTTACGGCCACACTAGCCTTTCAATTGCATCTTTTAAAATGGCAGCTTGTCTGGGGCAGGGACATGACCTTTTTGTGTTTTCTGTGACATGCCCAGCACACTTGTGTAAAGATATATTATAGTATCCACAATGTAAGGAGATGTGGGTTGGAAATAAAAACCAAAAGTCATTTTAATGAAGAGCTGCCATCTCTGGAGAGGAGAGACACATTTAGGCAGACAGACTGTGGAAAACAAATGGGAAAGGAAACCAGGAAAAAAACCCTACTCTTACAAAACAGGCGTGTTGTCTTGGATTTCCATACAAGACAGATAGAACTTAGTTTTCAGGTCTGGTCTGAAAGCCACATCACCTTCTCAAGGCAGGAAAATACAGGCCTACAGAGTTAGTGAAGAGCTGTGTTGACTATGTCAGGATTCAAATCTGTGTTTCATGGGCGCCCGGGTGAAAACTGGTGTTAAACACACTGAGGGCTTCTTCAAGAGAGTTCATGCATGGCAAGCTGGGGTGTAAATCTACAGCACTCTAGCATGCCATGCACCAACTGTTCACGCGGCCCCGGCACTAAAAATTCCCTAGTGCACTATGATCTACTCCACTTTGAAACTTGAATGGGGTGATGTGCATTGTGGAATTGGCACACTAGTGAACTGTAGATTTACACCTCATCTTGCTGCACACTGAATGACCACATAAACAAGCTCTAAAATAGTCCCTCGGGACATTACCCTATGATTGCCTTACATGGCTATATTTCAGAATTATGAAAAAGGACACCAAGCTACTGCTATACTGTGATATTTTTGCAGAGAAGAAATATGGTCCTATATTGTTAGCCGTATATTTGTTTTGTTGTTTTCTGGGCAATCTATATTACTATGCAAAGTGCTGTCTAAAGTGTATTTGTTAGCATTTGATAGAGGTTGCCCATCAGAATTATCTATTTGGATAGTATTTCCTTCCCAATCTGTGCACTCTCTTAACCCGAGTCCAATAGCACATTCTTGCTACAAGCACTTACACTGCCTAGAAATACAGCTTTTGGTATTGCACACCTGTGTTTATCAAGCTAGCTAAATGTGTCATATGCTTCTCTAATGCATGGTCCACAGGGGATAAGAACCAGGGCCGGCGCATCCACTAGGCAACCAGGGCACCAGGATTTGGGGGGTGGCATTTTGCCGCCCTCTTCCGCCGGCGGCCACTCCCAGTGGCGATTTGGTGGCAATAAAAGCGGCTGCCGAAACGCTGCTGAGAACGCAGCTTCCGAGGAGCTGCTGGCGCCGGCGGAGGTTAGCTGCTGCCGCGGGGGGATGGGGAGCTGCTGCGGGTTGGGGGGAGGGGAGGTTAGCTGCTGGGAGATGGGGGTTGGGAGCCGGCCGCCGCAGGCGGGCGGGGGGGGGGGGGGGGAGGCTGCCACAGCCCGTGGGCGGAGGAGAGGCTGAGCCGCTGCGGGGCGGGTGGGGAGCCATGGCCCGCGGGTGGGGGGCTGAGCTGCCGCGAGCGGGGGGGTTGGCCGCCGCGGGGTGGGGGATGGGGAGCCACCGCGGGCGGGGGGTTAGCTGCCATGGACAGGGGGCTGGCCGCCGCGGGGTGTGTGTGTGTGCAGGATTGGTGCAAGGAAGTTTTGCCTAGGGCGCGAAGCTTCCTTGCACCGGCCCTGATAAGAACTTATTACTACTAGCAGCTAATAGAGATTTACTTGAGCTAAAGGAGTAAAGGCCAGTGCTTTAGGTGCTCAGACTCCTGGATTCCATTTCTGAAGATGTGGGAAGAGGATTCTTACTGCAAAACAAGGGCATGAACGCCTGTAGGTCTCAGAGAAGCTACCCCTAACAGGAGAACATGCAACAGTGGTTGCACATGCTACAGCTGTAGCGTCTTTTTGATTAAAAGACCGGTGTCAAGATAAACCTTGTATTATGAACAGGAGCTCTGTATAGAAAGGGGTAACAATCTTCCTACTCCTGTGTGTAGCTGGAGCCTGTGACTGCCGTGTCCTGGGCTGCTTTGTTTCTGCCTCAAGAACCCAAAGACTGCCTCTAGAGTGTACAGGAAGTGTGGCATCTCTACACTTCCTGGAAGACTTTACAGCACAACTGCCACCTCTCATGGATGATTCACATCAAAGCATGGGAGATGACTATTCCTACCATCATCCAATAGCATTCATCAGTACTGGAGAGGCCAGTCCCGGCTACACTGAGATTACCCTTCTCTGATGACCCAGAGTGGGGGTGAGAATGGAGGTGAGGGGGAGGTCATATTTGGATTTACTGAAATTCTGTATACTAGAAGCAGAAGTCTAAGACTACAATGAAGAGTGATATTCTGTATCCTGCTCCCAGGGGCTACCCCAAACATTTGTCAGTGTTCCCTTGAAATGACTACCAAATACCACCCTTAGCAAAAAGTAGCATCTGATTAATCCCCCACTATACCAAAAAGAATACTTGGGGGAAATCAAGTCCAGCCAGGCTTAGGTAACTGGGAATGTGGTGACTGATGGTGTTACGCCTCAGACTGAGGTATTATCAAGCTTTGAAGTTCAGTTCTTATTTTGTAGGATTCAGCCAATTGTCAATAGAAATATACCATGTCCATTTGCTTCTCTTCCACCTTTACCAAGAAGAAAATACAGACCTAGGGATTCTGTTACTCTTAACGAGCAGATTCACTAAAAAAAAAAAAAAAAAAAAATCCCACCAGTTATTGGAGTCTTCGGTCTTTTTAAGGACATTTCTATACCACCAAAAGTGCTATGTACATGCAGCTATACCAGCAAAAAAGTGCTTTTGTCACTATAACTTATTTTGTTTGAGGAACAGTTGAGAAACTACAAGGCAATAACACCTCTTTTGCCAGTTAAAATCTGTGCCTAAACTAGGAGGATTTGCCATTAATTTATAGCTATACTAATAAACCTTTTCGAACGTAGACTAGGCCTTGGTTGCAGTTTCTCTGAAATCCATCAGTAAACTATTAACCAGTGCTATTTTTACCCTTTATCATCAGTTTGAAATTATTTCTCTTTTCACTGAACAAGGTGTCCTGATAAATAAGCCTATCTTCCATATGCAAACGGTGTGGGAGTTGGTGCTTGCAGACAGAATGACTCAGTGAGTGAGAGCCATCATATGAGAGGCATCATAATCAAGTCTGGGCCAGGGCTTGGAGTTATTCCCCATGGGACTTCTATACGACAAGGATTTGGGTAATAAATGAACTCAATAAATAAATAAATAAATAAATGAACTCAAATGACATTTGGGGAACTTTGCCTGTAGGTAGATGGATGTGTTGGTAAACATCTGTGTGATGCTGGTAGACCAGGTGCCAGCTCTTGCCAAGTCTAGGCATCAGCTGAGCACTGACAAAATTAGCTGGCAACCAGACCAGCTCATCTGTATGTTAATATTGTTTGAGATAGGTGTTAGATTTGTAAAAAATTGCTTAGTGTTTAAACTCTTTAAAATTCTTGTAAATTGCTGCATGCATTAATCTTACTTGGAATGTCTGTAGTCTATGCTATAAGATAATATGAAAGTTTTGCTTTATAATTGTAAAAATGCCTGCTGGGAACTTGTGAACCTATGCAGGAAGAGTGGCTCCCCTACCCATCTAGGACTATCAAGACTAAATGGACCACTGTAGGACAAAGATGTTCTTAATTGCCCCATCCACCCCTGAAAAAGTTACATGCAGGAGCTCTCATTCCATCAGTGTGAACTCTTGGGGAAAGTTATATAAAGATGCTCACAAGAGGAAATGGTTCTCTTTGCTGCTTGGACAAGGGCTGCAGCTAAGAAACAAAAGGAAAGATCCCCACGTTCAAGCTGGGTAAGCCCTAAAAGGCATTCAACGGACACATTATTACATCTCTGTCACATTTGGCACCACAGACTGTAGCTTATTTCTGTTTCTATATTGCCTGCTTCATGCTGTAAATAACTCATTTCTTTTTCCTAGTTAATAAATTCTTAGTTTACTATAGAATTGGCTGCCAGCGTCGTCTTGGGTGTGAGGTCTAAGGTACAAATGGATCTGGGTAAGTGACTGGTCTCTTGGGACTGGGAACAACCTGAATATGGTGTGATTTTTGGTGCAAGTGACCATTTACCACTAAGCCCATCTTGCCTCAGAGACAAGGTAGACTGGAGGGCCCAAGAGGATCATGAATCCATGTTAAGACTGTTAACAAATGTGATCACTGTACTGGGTTGGTGAAATCTAATTACAGAACATACCACCAATTTTGGGGTGTCTCATCTGCTTTTTGACAGTGCGCCCAGAGGTTGGCACTCTCAGACGTGAACCACTCCAGACAACATGATAACCTGAATCAGTGCAGTCCTGTACCTTGAAACACAGCCAGATAATAACCCGAGTTGCATGAGAGGCTGGGAGAGAATGCCTTTATGCTTAGGACTAGTGGTTGCTACACATTGATGGAGGTTCAGTGAATTCTCTCATCTACAATGAAGAGCCCAGGATTATACACAGGTGGGTTATGAGGTATTTGCACACACTGCTTTGCAAAGGCTGAGGCATTCCAAAACTGCACTTAACAGCAAGCAAAAATGGATCTCTTCTTCTAGCTTTCCTGTGTCGCTACTGCTCTGGGGCTGACAGAGCAGGCATCAGGAAGGTTATGAGCCATCTAAGATAGCTACTTGTTAGATATTAAGTAGCTGTGAGTAGGTTTTATCATAGTTTAAAGGTCTTTTTGATTAAAACATGAGCCTGGACCCTAGCTTTCATTCGCTATTCTCCTACTGTAAAAAAAAGATTGTCATCCAATCAAGGAGCAGAAAGGATACCATGAGACTTCAGTGACCAATCACACCAAGAAAAGTGAGCCTAGTCCACAATATTTGGCAAATATTTGTACCTTCATGTATCTGAAGCCACAACAATAGAAGTCTGTTTAAAGCCAGGCTTCATGTTTGATCCTATGCAAATTCACCTTGCAAGTTTACCTCTTTCCTTTTTAATCTCTTCTGCAAGGGAAGAGTCAGTTCCTAGAGGCCCTTTCAGAATCTACTGCTCCATGCATTGCTAACTGAGCAACACCCCTGGCTTTCACCAGGTCATGGCTGGTCCCAGAGGACTTCCCTACTGTATATTTTAGGACAATGCACTTCCAATGCACAGCTTCCTAGCCTTATTACTTAATTACAGCTCACACTAAAAACACTCCCCTACAAACATTCAAATTTACAAACACTGATGGAAAGACACTGACATAGATGCCATGTGTGTATACTATACTCAGCGGCAATCGGTAAATGAGCATGTGAACAAGAAGATATGCCTTTGAACAAAATCATCAGGAGAAGAAACAGCCATTGTGAGACACAGGCTCCCTTCCCTGTTGAACACACCAGCTCCAAGAAAAGAAATTAATGCAGGAAACCTAATGGTTGTATAATTAAGCCAGAAATAACTCGATGCTCTCTTCACACTGTGGTTTTTGGTCTATTATAGACTTCTGTCTTGGAGGAAAGAAATATTCAGATGCCAATATGTAAAAAAGGGAGAAAAGCCGTTCCACAACACAGACCCTCACGAGTCAAGTATGTGTAGTGGGTTAGCACAGAAGTATGTTAATAAAGCCCAAGGAGGCGAGTACCATTTGAGGTTATGGTGTCAACCATGATCAAGATGTTCCATGCTAAGCAAATTAGATCGCATGTGTTACTCACTAAAGAGCAAGCAGCACTTGGAGATAAAGGTGGTATTTCTGTTTCAAAGTACTTTGACTCCTTGGTATGTTTATTTTAAAAAATGTTACAAACAAAAAGCAACTTCTACCCTGTTTACTATGGCCAAAAGCCCAGACTCACATTTTTTAATTTTTTTGCCTGCTACTGTTCCATCTGAGCCTTAAACTGTTTCAGCTGCAAGGAAGTGCTCAGGCCACATGGACTCAAATGGCCTGCCAAGGTTGCAATCCCTACAGCAGAATGGTTAAGTTACTTCACAACACTACAGGGCTCACAACTAGTTTACTTGGAGTGGGATCCCACTTCATTTGTATTTGTTCACTTCAGTTTACAATACGTGCCTATTCTTACTATCCATGACTGGGACGTCTCGGCACTACAATAATAAATACTGACTCATTTTGCAGAAAATGTTCATTGACTTTCAACACTACAACATTCTCCATGGCACAAAAGATGAGACCCTACTCACTTTAACCTACCTCTAAAAAGTGGGTGGAAAAATATACTTTGCAACATGCAGTGGAGATCAACATATGTTCAACCTTTCCCAGACTAAGGCTCCAAATTCCAAACACATTTGCGCTCACCCAACTTTACGAAGTGGTCACTTTGATTTCAGTGGGGCTATTCACAGTGCATGCAGTTGAACCTGCATAAAGTCTTTGCAGAATGAGAGCCAAAGGGTGAAGATGAATTTTAATGTCAAAAGTTCGAGACTAAAAAGGTCCATCCCTCTATCCCGAGATGAGCAGATCTTCAGAAAACCAGGTAGTGTCAATTGCCTTGTTACATTGGAAGAGATGAAGTCTTTATAAAATGACAAGACCCAAACCATGAAGGGTTTATTACACTAGTCTGAGTAGATATGTGAAACTCTTTTCCAAAACTCTAAATATAGGAGAGAGTGTGTCACTGGAACTTTCAACAAGATTCATAAATCTTTTTATCGAGGCCAAGCCAAAAATTGACCAAACCTGGACAGAGTTATTGTTTTGCATTTAAGGGTGATTTAGTTAAAAATGACAGGTAAGTAACCTCAACTGGCGGTTCCTCAAGTTGTGTGGTCCCTATCAGTATTCCACTCATGGGTACACATGTGCTTCATGCACCAGAGACAGGAGATTTGTAGCAAGTAGTCCACACATCTGCAGTTTCTCTCCTCATGTTCCAACCCAAGGACATAAGTATCAGTGTGGACTGATGCCTCTTCAGTTCCTTCTCTTACGGTGAATCAGATAAGATACAAAGCAGAGGGGAAGAATGGCAGGTTCAGTTTGACTTCTTCCTCCGCAAACGCCAATGGAGCCAGCTAGAAGAGGAGGGTGGTGTGATTCTTGCATGGATTGGGTTGCCTGTTATACAGATCCCATGGGGCCCAGTAAGGCCAGTAGAAAGGAAAGATCAACCAGCTAGGGAAATGGGGAGGGGACAAGGTCTAGGGTACCAGCAGTCCCTTGGGTGGTCATAACCAGGAGGGGGAGGATGGCTCCTATAGATTCTGTCCAGGCTTCTTTCCATGGGGGGAAGGGGAGGGAGAAAGAGGCTCCTCTGGGTCAATGAATTCATTCGGTGACAAGGTAAGCTCCTGCTCTACTGGTGGAGAACTGGAGGAGGAAGAATGCTCCAATTTGTGCATGCAGGAGAGGAGGATCTTTGCTCAAAGTGGCTTCTGGCACTGAAATGTCTCTATGGAGGACTGGGCCCGATAGAAGAGGGGATTGTAGATAGGGCAGAGCAAAAATATCCTCTTAAGGTGCAAAGATTTCAGTATTTACTGGAGTTTGGAGTCCCTGAGGTCAGGACAGACAGATCCAGGGCATTCACTGATCTGGTACTCAAAGGATCCCAGTTGAAGTGTGCTGGGACAGAGCTGGTACTGTTAGGTAAAAATAAGCTTGTCCTATTTACCCCACTGCCCGGGTAGGGCGGAGTTGGGTTGGAACTCTCAAGCTGTCAGAGACCACCGAAAGAAATTACGCGTACAAGAGGTTCTTTGATCAAAGGGCTCATACCCCCCCTCTCAGTTTCATATAGCTGTGAAGGTGTATGGCAGCTTTATTAGGACAGAAGCTGAGTATTTATACACTTAAAACAGATAGGGGTAGTCCCCCCTGTGAAAAAGAACACTCACAAGGAAATGATAAATCAACAGGCGCGTTCTGGAAAACCATTCTCATGAAGGGG
Organism: Macrochelys suwanniensis; assembly: GCA_033296515.1. Taxonomy (NCBI): domain Eukaryota; kingdom Metazoa; phylum Chordata; order Testudines; family Chelydridae; genus Macrochelys; species Macrochelys suwanniensis. The sequence continues at coordinate 130,091,683 of CM065776.1, read as the reverse complement.
GGCGCATGGGGACCTCATTCTTAGAACAAGAACATCCTGCCCCTTATCTGTGAGCATCCTGTCCCTTTCAGTAGCAGATGGTTTAACTTACCCCCATAACAGGGGAAGAGAAAGACCAGGCCTATCCTTGGGACCGGACCCAAATATCACTCAGCAAGGCCTAGCCTTGGGACCTGGCCCAAATATCACTCAACAGTACTATTGGATCCTTCTTCCTTTGTGCCTTTCCTCTTGGACAGAAGATCTGTGCAGACCTAAATTCCTTAGGACCTATGTATGAGGACTCATCTGATTTAGACTGAAATGAGGAGGGATCCTTTTTTCTTAGAGGCAGACCTGGATGGGGATCTGTCCTTAAGCCTATGGTCATGTCCCCTACTCTTGAGAGGGTTTCCAGGGCTTAGCTGTTTTGGCCATTATTCTGCAGCTCATGCTCAGAGGGGTGCTGCTTGCAGTTTGAGGCTGTTGTACACAGGGATGTCCCTGGTGTAGATCCAACTTGGGGCTCATGGTCTTCTCCGTGAGGTGCTTCCACAGATGGAGGTCTCATTCCTCAGGGGTTCCAGGAGGGAAAGAGCAGCAGATGCTGCACTCAGTGGCTATGCGAGCCTCTCCAAGGCAGTAAAGGCAGCTCTGGTATTTGCTGCTGATGGAGAAGAAACAGGGGCAGGAGAAACAGTTTTTAAACCCTGGCACTCTATATGGGGAGAAGCAAAGCAGGGAGAACTAACTAAACTAGCTATAAAAACACTAACCCGCTTAAGTCTAAAACTTACTTATAACTATTTACTATTTGTAGTTAGATATTTAAAGTAGAGGAAGATCGTAACAGACACATTGAGAATTCCAACGCAGGCCACGCGGTAGTAAGAAGGAACTGGAGAGGCATCAGTCTGCACCACCCTTTATGCACTCAGTTCAGAGCACGAGGAGAGCAGCTGCAAATGCAGGGACCGATGGAGACTAACATCCAGTCTCTGCACACTGAGCGCATGCATATACCCACGTGTGAAATACAGGAACTAGTACTCTAAAAAGAGCCATCAGTTTGGGTTTGGATTTGTTCAATCCCAAAAGTCAATACAGATTTCTGGGGTTGAAAATTCACCCAAAATAAAAGTTTTTCCATCAACTGCTATGAATCACACCGAACTTCACACTAATCTGCCCCTTTTTAGCAGGAAAATTCACAATAAAATTTTAGAACCTATGAAGGAATTAAGATATTAGTTACCATAAACAAATCAAGCTGGTCACATCTCATAGGTGGAAAGGCAAAAATGCTCTCCAGAAACTTGTTAGAGGCAGTTTTGATAATTAGTTTAAAAAAAACCAAAACCAACATTACAAGTTAGAAATGGTTTGTCCCTAAACAGAGGACTGCAACATTAAGAGTTTGTAGATTTATTCTCACATATCGAGATAGCATCCTCGTATGCTCTTTGTATAGATCTTCACCTATGGATTATTTCATCTCTTACTTTCTGCTGACAAAAATCACGTAAATTAGATTTGTTCAAGATATTTTCATTCGCATATACAAATCTTATGTAAGTGTGCAGCAGAGACCGAATGAACATCAAGTCCTATCTTTATCATTTATATGCCGCTTTGATTTAGAGAACCGTAGCTAGTCTTATGGGCTCCTCTGTCACCCTCTTTTTCCTATATCTCCTGTACATAATGACTAGAAATATTCAATAAATCATCTTTTGGCTGGGTCCCCAACAGAAGTAGCAGCCCCTCTTGAACCCCCTCCCCTCATATGATCTTTATGAAATAGTTTCTTTTGTCTCACCACCCTTAGTTTTGTTTTCTTAAAGGAGAGGGTATCTGGTAAACACTCTTTACTTCAGTCTTATACCGTGATCTCTCTGTGTATCTACTGAAACAAGTTTCATTCCCTTTCACACAAGGGAACTCAAGTCTTGTTAAATACAGAAGTTCGCTTTGTTCATTTTTAGCATATTGGACATATTGACAAAGCAGAAAGTGAATATTAAATATGCTTCATGTACTAGGGGCCTGATGCAAGAGAATTTATGAAATATCTTATGGGCCAGATTCTCAAGCCCTGTTGGGCTATTCTTGATGCAGGACCATAGGAAGGAGACAAGAGTAATATCAGACCACCTTGGCATTCCCCCATTCCCAGGAGCAATTGGAGGCCTATTCAGCTTTCTGTTATAAGTAGGCCACCACTGAGGCTGCTTTACCCTGCATCAGCTGCAATGGCCTCTTAGGAGCTACTCTTTCAGTTGAGGGTCACCTGGATGCAGTGTGCTTCAGCACCTCCCCCTCCCCCCCAAACTAGTACACTATGCCACACAGAGGATTCCCCTACACAAGAAGAATGCCCATAGCAAATTAAATCTGGTTTCTCACCTTTTCACCACCAGAACTGCACAAGAGGACTAATCAGGCACAAATGACATGTTCTGAAATCCCTTCCCCCCCCTCCCCCACAGGTATCATAAGAAAACTGCCAATTTAAGTGTGAAAGATTAGGGACATCACTTTCCATTTTTATTGATTTGGAAAGAGTCAATGCATTACTCATTTGAAGTATGTGGCAAAAATAAGTTGATGATAGTATGCTAGTATGAATGGATCTAAGTCATTTGTAGACATAACACTACATACTACTTACAGTAAGGACACTGCTGAGATTAGCAACCCTAAAATTTAGCCTACAATATACAAAAAGTTTTACTTTTATGTATTACTGCCCATGTAAAATGTGCAGCTTGAAAGGCCTGGAGAAAGAAGTCATTGTTGTGGGTTCAAATTTCTCTACACCTCCAGGCTAACACTAGCTCTCACACTTTGAGAGAATATTTCTAGGAGTGAGATGGTAATACCCATACCCATAAATTCTTTAGCCTCTCTGCTTAGACTATGAAACCATTAAACCAACTAATTATTTTGAACTGTGGTTTCCATGATATGGACACTGGTCCACTAGAAACTGGAATAAGACCAGAGACTTGTTACACATGACAGCAAACAACCATATAGTAATGATTTTCTAGCACAACTGATCTGGCATAGATAAGTGAACAAGTAACCCCAAGGCAAATAGGTACGTAAATCCATTTCCAACCTTCTGATCCATTCAGTTCCCACCCCAAGCTCCGACTTTTCTTTCTTTTTAACTATATCTTGGTTTGTTTGACTGCCCAGATTAGGGCCTGGGATTTTAAACCCTGGAATTTTAAACCTCCCTTAAAATTAGAGGATATAACAATATAGAAATTTTTACAACAGAAAGGTAATCAAGGTCAAGGAGGAAGGACTGGGATTACACTCTAGGCCACTTAACCTTAGAAGCTAATTAACTGGAAAAAGACTTGGCAGAATATTTGAAAATTCACATCATAAGGAAAAGTTTTAAATATACTTGGATTCCAGATCTTCATGAAGTTTAGGAACTTCTTTCTTCCATCAACAACTTCTTTATACAGGAAGGACTAAAGGGCTAGAAGCAAGTTTGAAATTCTGCCTCTTATGAATGCACCACGCTTATGTTGAAATGCCTGCATACCGCCAACATCGCGTGCTCTAAATGAGTAACATGTGCAGAAGCAGCATGTATAAATTAACTTTACAGAACATCTATCAAGGGGGAAAAAAGCCTTCCAGGAGACCTATGTTCTCCAGCCATTCTAATTCATTATAAGCCTTTTGCAAAGATAATTACTAATAGGGCTCACAGAGTAACATCACTGTCACAGAGAACAGTTGCACTTCAGCTGCCAGACAGCTCAGTGTCAAACCAAAGAGCTAAACTCACGAATTATCCAATTAAGGTAAACTCACTATATCCAATAACCAATCTGGCTCCCTTTAAGTGCCATTTATTCTTCTTTATGGGTTGGAAGACCATTTAAGCTCAATGCATAGACCTCGTTTTAAGAGTATATGCTGGAACTTTGGTTCCAGAGGCTTTTAAACCTCAGGCCTCATACCTGCAGGTCCAATGAGCTACAGTACCCATCTTCCAAATGAAAGATGGGAACTTAACTCAGCTAGCACTAGAAAGTTAAATACCTGTCGTTTGCTGTTAGGACTGGGACTGTCACAATTTTCTTCCATCAGAAGAGTGTATAATTATTGAAATATATTGGGGAAAACCTGTTAATATTAACCAAGCAGTTCTGCCAACCATCTGTAAGACATTTAAGCATTTTGTTTTAAACTTAAAAAAGGAGTAGGATTTTGTACATTCACCACTGGAAACTTATTTCTTGTCTTGTAGCATTCACAAGATTGAGGTGTGTTTGGGGAAAATGGGACAATCACACTCTTTTCACTGCAATCCACTATGGGTATCTTAATATCCTACACCTACCTCTTCATGCCCACGTTAAGCACTCACTTCAACTGTTACACTGCTTTAGAATCTCCTTCATGCTTTTTCTTCAAGCAAAATTGTAGCAGAGGTGTGTCAGTGTGCAGCTACAAAGTCCAGAAATGGTTGGGAAGAACAACCCTCACGGGCAGATAAACACAGCGTAACGGCGACTTGTAAATGAAAGATCAAATCTAGGTCAATCTGAAGTGTGAGATCTATATAGCCAACTAACATCCAGGAACCTTCCACTGAGATGCCCTCAATCTGACAGCCAGAATACACATCTCCAGACCCCATTCTATGGTCCTGATTTATGAGCTAGCTGGCACTGACAGAGAATGCATTTCCAAACACAGAGGGAAGCAGAGGAAGTTATACTGCAGCCCCACTACTTGCTGCTCAGTCCATGTAGGTATTTCACTAGAGGTTGCAGAGCCTCAAGTCAGTGGATGCAGGGAGGTTACTACAACCTGAGCAGGAATCACTGGAATGATGAAGGGGGAAACAGATGGCTACTTTCCCCCCTTTTCTCAAGAATGTGAGTTCTGGGTTGATAAGCAGGGATTTTAGAAGACTTCAGGGGAACAGGTGAGGTTATATACCTAGGATCTTTTCAGAATGGTGCATGCTGAAACAGTGCTACTATGACTAGTAGACCATCCCATAGATTAGAACATTAAACAAATACAAAGACTGTCCCTGCTCCAGAGATCTGAACATATGTGTTGGTAGTGGATCTTGCTAAAGTACATGCCATTCTTTTTAGCATTGCATAAACACAACACACAAAATAGTTTGAAGGACAACAATTTGGAGGAAAACCCAGCCTACATCTAAAGTTTTGTATGGGTCTTTTCAAATAATGTGCCTTAGTTAATTTTAACTTATTTATTGTAAAGTTGAGGGGTCCTGAAAGCGCACAGGTTTTGCACCTGATCTTTGTACATCTACTATAGGATTCCCCATGATGAGCCAGTCACCTAGATACAGGATTACAATATATTGCATTCCAGTATGTAAGGTGCTGTTGCCAAATACATTGTCAGTGTTTTGAGGTATTTTATCACTGAAGAAAGCTCCATAGTGGAACACTTTGATTCATCATGTAAAGGAACTTCCTGAACTTCTGCAAACTGGCACATAAAAGATGCATCCTGCATACCCCACTCACTGGGGTACCCATTGGTGAAGTGCCAGCATCTTCTGCCTTTGGTAGAGGATGATGTAGCTCAGCTGCCAGGATTCCCACAATAAAACCTTGTTTTAAATCACGACTAATGTGATCTTGACAGTTTACACTGTTAAGATAAATTTTTAGCCACTGCTTTAGGTCTATACACAAACTAGGTTCTAAAGGCTGAAAAGCAATAATCTACTCAGGATTTCCCTCATCATCCAACATATGCGCACTTTTAAAAAGATGGGAAAGTTAGCAACATGTAATTTTGTTGCAGAACAAAATAATTTAACCTATAAAATTTGGCTATGTACTCGAGCAGTATCCACCTACTGTAAGTCAGAGGCTTACATCATGAAGTGATAATGGTGATAACTGTATTTAACCCTTTTAATATGTTACCACACTGCAGTACACTCACAGGAGGAAGTAAATTTGGTATCTCAGGTACTACGAGGTGATAAGCGCTTTAATGGTGAGCACTGTACAGTTTTCCAATGTGCATACATAAGGTATGCACTAAAAGCGGCAATGGTACGCTTCAGTTTTCATTAAGAACCAAATTCTGCATATTCACACCTGAGTAACTCCTTTCAAATCATATATACCCATGGGTGCAACAGTATAAACTTTGGCCCTAATGTTTTTCTTCCAAATTATCCTGAGTCCCTCTTGGAGCCCAAAAAATGCCCCCCTTTTGTCTGCTATTCACTCCTGCCCCATCAGCAGCAGTCTTTCTAGATGACTAGGAGTGGAAACAACTCAGTTAGCAAGATGGCTCACTGGAACATATAAGTCTGTCCTCCTCCATCTCCTCCCTGGAAGCTGAATATGCGGCTACTCAAGAGCCACCAGTCTTTACTGGCCACATTCCAAAAATTATGGCTCAGTCCTTGAATAAAGTGAAGACACTGATCTTTTTTGTTGGCTCACTTAAAATTTAAAAAGTGATGTGGATTAAGACTCATACTTGAAAAGCTCTTGTGCCTGGCTATGCTCATTCTGGTTTAGATTCTACCCACCTGAAAGCTAACAAACTAGTCTGAGTGAGATCTGTGTTCCTCTCTCAGGGACTGAATTAAGAAACCTTAAACTTCCATTTAAAAAAAAAAAAAGTGGACCTTCTCCTCACAAGGCTCTTTAAAATGAGGCTTGGCAAACAGGGAAGCAGGAAACCCAACATTTATCACCAACATTTTTCTTGTGTTCAGGTTTTGTAGGAAGTGGAGTGGCTCAACTCCACTTGAGTAAATGACCCACAAAGTGCAGAAGCTCAAGGATTCAGTTTTGCCTCAAATGTGAGTCATTTGTTGTTTGGCACTTATCGAGGGAAATGGGGAAAAAAGTCATACTGTATGTTACCTTGGAAATCTACAAAGTAAATGAAACACACTGGCTTTCTCTGCTCCTTCATAGCCTCACCATCATCAATTTCACATCAAATGGAAATACAGGACTGCAATAAATTATGTATGTGGGGAAGACACTTCAGCTTCTCTTCTATATTGATGCTTATTCTTTCTGCTCACTCCCACTCCCAGTATTAATCTACAGGCAAACTAGTGCCATTTATAGCTCTGGGGCAGAGGAGAAGTCTGGTGTGATAAGAGACTTGTTTGATAAGAGACTTGGTTTAGTGGAAGATTTGGCAACTATGATAAAAGTATCTCAGTACTAGTATTTTCTAGCAAGCCCAATGAGTGCTTAGGACACAGGGAGTATGGCTACACAGATGATCTGATGGTGCCGCATTAAGAGTTCATCAATGGCTGCGTTACTCTGAGCAACAAAGCCATGAGAGAGTTATACCGAACATGCAAAGCCAGTGCCAATAAGACTACCACCAGACTGAAGGAATAAGGGATAACACTTCACTGGGGTTACAGGGCGGCATAGGGTTGCCACTCATCCGGATTTTACCCGGACACGTCGGTTTTGGGCTTCTGCGTCTGGGTGCCATTTAGGGTTGCCAGGTGCCCTGTTTTTGACCGGAAAGTCTCGTCGAAAAGGGGACCTGGCAACCCTAAATGGCTCCCAAACCAAAAGTTCGGTTACCACAGGCTGGGAGGAGGTGCCGGCTCATTAACCATTAGCCAGGGCCACTTCCTACCTGCAGACAGGCTCCTTGAGATGATCCAGTGAATGATGGGAGGAAGGGGGGGGGCAGGAGAGGAGTGAGGCCTATGGAGGAGAGGCAGAGCAAGGGACAGGGCCACAAGGGTCCGGTTACCAGCAATTTAAAAAGTGGCAACCTTAGCCTGGATTAGCTGTCTGATAAGCCAGCTCCTGCACCTGGGGAAAAGATGTAACTTAATTAGCCGACCCTTATAAAAGAGGGCTGTAAGAAGGAAATCTGCAACAAGTGGAGGTACTTGGGGTGCTGCTCCCAATGGACTGCCACTGGAGCTACTGCTGAGAGAAACTGCTCCAGAAAACCAAACGGACAAGAGAGGAGACTGTCTGGGGATCCCTTGAGGGCTGAAGACTGAGCCAGGAAAGCTTGTTATGGGAATTGGTGGTGGGAGAGACCAGGCTGCGGAAGGGATTGCTGTGCTTGCATAGACTCTGAAGTAAGAGTCTGCAAGTGGTGGAAATAATGTTGGTTAAGAAGACTCAATTAAAAAAAAAACCCACCTATCCCAGCTGAAGATAATTTCCCCAGATTCCTTGAGAAATCACAGACGTGGCTTAACCCAAGAAGTGAACTGACCTAGCAAAATAAATCTTGGTCAGGCAGGAGGAGGGCAGCATAAAATAGGCCCTATCACACAGACTATATCACACTCTGTATGTGAGTGAAAGAAAAAGTATAATTTTGAAAGAATTTAAACCATTTAAAAATGTTTTATTGGTATTCTTTTTTCCAAGACTTTACACATATATACACTTCTTAAGCACTGTGGGTGAAATTCTGGCCACTGACTTCAACAGGGCAGGCTATGATTTCACCATTATGAGTTGGATTTAAGGACTTCTCCAGATCACTGGAAAGTTATACCTCAATTGAGCACTCAAGCAGTGGTCAGGACACTGACAGGTAGTTGAGTCCAAGAATAATTTGTAGTAAAATGTTAAAGACATTTACATTTGTGATTGCCCATTTAGCCTGAGGGACAGCAACAAATGTACAAATGACAATCAACTTTTGTTTTTTGGGTAATAGGGAAAGCTTAAAAAAAACCCTATCATAAAATAACTCCCATTTACATTCCTATTAGGAGCTCCAGCTTTGCAGAAAGCTTACTGTGTCTTCTGTGTCTTTGCAAAGCACTGTGGAATTCTAGTACATCCTTCCTTGTTTACCATCTTTAGATTGAAAGCATTTTACAGTAGAACCTCAGAGCTATGAACAGCTCTTGGGAAGGGAAGTTGTTCATAACTCTGGGCAAAACATTATGGTTGTTCTTTCAAAAGTTTACACCTGAACATTGACTTAATACAGCTCTGAAACTTTACTATGCAGAAGAAAAACGTTGTTTTCCCTTTATTTTTATAGTAGTTTACATTTAACACAATACTATCCTGTATTTGCTTTTTATTTTTATTTTGGTTTCTGCTGCTGCCTGATTTGGAACCGGAAGTATGCAAAGAAGTGTGTGGTTGACTGGTCAGTTCGTAACTCTGGTGTTCGTACCTCTGAGGTTCTACTGTATAGTTTAGATCACTGGAAAGTAATCCAGAGTCCTTTCTAAACTCAGTAGTTAACCTACTAAATAAAAATTGTCAGAATTTCTAGGATGGTACAATGTAGTCCTGTGCCAATGTTACATTATGAAGTAAACTGAATTCACTAGAGTTTCGGAAGCTTGTTTTTAATTGTCAAAAAATATTAAAAACAAGTTTAACAGATGGCAGTCATCCAGAAATAATTAGAAAATGAAGTTCTTGCTCCTAAATTCTCAGTGTGTCTATTCTGTCCAGTCACCTCTCCTATTGACTGCAAATCTTTGGGTGATTAAGTTACAGTACACAGAGAGCGAAACATATGCTTTTAGTCTTCAATGGCTTTTACTTTAACTTAAGGGAAAAAAACAAGAATGAACTAAAGTAAAGTCTCCATATGCAAAAGCATACATGGAGGATGGAGCCAGGAAACAAAATAGCTTTCATGTCTGCAGAGACATTTCTTATAAATGTTTAGGTGCAATTTGTACACACACACACACACACACACACACGCGACAAGGAGAAACTAAGGTTTCAAGGGATAGGCAGTCTTTTATACACAAAAAGAACTCAGACATCTGTATCTAGCTTCATAGGTTTCGTAGGATACAAAACTGTTTTTACAAAGTTAAGTGCTGAAATTTTATAAGGCCCAGTAAGGCTAAGCCCTAGTCACTTCAGAACGAAGTGACATCACTACCATACTTCAGGTTTTTGACTTTCAACAATGTACCAAGGTATGGCCAGGCATAGTTGGGAAGTATGCTAGTGACGTTTTACTGTCTGTATCTGCCTAAACTGTCCAACGACACATGAAAAGACATTGAATGAGAGGTGTTTAATGGGAACAGGAAGAAGTTCGTATAATGGCCACTGTCAAACTTGTCAATGATCCGGTCAATTGTAGCAATCTATACAAACCCATGGCATGCTGCACACAAAACTCTCCAGAGACTTCTCATTTACTACTACTAAAATTCATAGGAAAGCAGCAACATGGGATACCAGGAAAGCAGAAGACTTCTGATTGCCTGAGAGCTAGCACCATTATGGATTGTAATTAAGCAACATTTTAAATGCAAGCTCCCTGTTTTTAGGCATTATACCCATCCCTCTAAATGCCAAGAGTTGGAAATTCAAAAAAAGACATGATCTTCAGTAGAACAATAATTTCCACAATTATATTTCACATTTCAGAACCTATTACTGATCTTCATCAACTTGATAAAAAAAAGTAATGACATTTGTGACACTGATAAAAAATCTCCCTCAAATATAGTTTATTAGACAAAATTTATGAAAATTAGAACTGAAGATCATCTATTAGGTAGTGGAATCTATCTACTGGTCATTCAGCATGCCTGACATTTGATTATAAGCAATTTAGGCCAGGGACTGTCTCAAGTTTGTTCGTTACCAAACACAAGGTGCTACTGGTCTATGACTGGCATTCCTAAACAATATAAATAAATAAGAAGCGACAAAGAGTCCTGTGGCACCTTATAGACTAACAGAGGTATTGGAGCATAAGCTTTCGTGGGTGAATATCCACTTCGTCGGATGCAAGCAGTGGAAATGTCCAGGGGCAGGTATAAATATGCAGGGAAGAATCTTTATTTATATCTGCCCCTGGACATTTCCACTGCTTGCATCCGACGAAGTGGGTATTCACCACGAAAACTTATGCTCCAATACCTCTGTTAGTCTATAAGGTGACACAGGACCCTTTGTCGCTTCTACAGATCCAGACTAACACCTCTTATAAATAAATAAGTTTCTACATGCACGCTTTCTTAGTTTCATTCCTTCAACTCATACAGAAGTTATACGATCATGAGTAGTTCCACAATCCCTAGTGTTTACACTCTTAAAACATTTGTATACTCATATCCTTTGAGTCATTTATTGAAGTTTTAACACACATACAGGCAATCAAATTAATCTCTTCTGCTCTTCTACAGACTCCCTCTAAACTGTCATCTTTCTGATACTGTGCTAGTTAGATTCTTTCAGTGTTCCAGATGAAGTCACATCAAAGCCATACAGATACCATGCTTTGGCAAAAGATACCTACCTCTTCAAGCGCAGTCCCAAGTGTCATCTCCTGTTTTTTAATACATGGTTTTGCATTTTGATGGGGCAGTCTTGCTATCTTTTACTCCAAATGCTCATTCTGTATTACTGCTGTCAGGACAGGTGGTGGGGGGTGTTAATCCCATACAATGAATTTTGACTCTCTCCATTGGAGATGAGAGCTTGCATTTTTTCTAGTTAATCATCACTGTAATGTTCTGCCCATGTTTCCAGCCTCTCTACCCCCTTTACATTAGTTCTGTTTGCACTGATGTTCAGAACTCCTCCTTACATAGCATGACCAGCTGTCATTAACGTGCTGTTTAATTCCTGTTCCAGATCACTGAGAGATATTTAAAACGGCAGTTCATTACAACACATTCCCTACAGCTTGATACGCCGATGCTACCGCTTCATTATGGTCCTTATGTAGTTTGCAATCCAAGCAATATACTAACTACGTGTGGACAGATCAAGGTGTAACAATATTATTACCTGGGTATCTACACCCAGGTCCAGAATAGCTAGAAGGCAAAGCACTCTAGCCACTCTTTCTCCAGCATAACCTTATGAAGGGAGGACTGCAAATAAAGCCCTATACTGCCCAGGTTCTGGGAGTATTCAGGGGAGCGTGCACAGTCTCTTGGTGAGGCCAGACCACTGTGATGGGGGACATAGCTAGGGACAAAATCTGACCCAAGAAATGTATTATGGGGACTACACAACTGTAAGCAGCTAAATGCAAGCTACAATTTTCAGGGCAAAACTCACTTCTACTGCATCAGAGAAGTAAATTTATGGAGCAAAGCAATATAACACTGTCTCCTTCTGACAAAATAAACCCATTTAATCATTTGGCTGTGGTCAAATAAACCTGGAACTTCAGAGCCCAGAGATGTGCTTGTAAATATACAATTCTGCAAAAAACAAAAAACTCCCAGTGTGAATCACTTGTCCATAAGCCCCAGAGAGAGAAAGAGACACTTTACATGATTTAAGACATTAATGAGACAAATTTATGTAGCTGTAGACAGGAATTTCCTGATTCAAACACAAGCACGAGGGAGAACTTCCTGTTTCCTCTTTCTTTCCTCCAAGAAACATTTTTAGGAGGATTTACTAGTACTTCAAGCCATTAATTCCCTGGAATATATAGCTCAGGTTAGGTATAGGATTACCATTTACTGTATTGAAGCAAGGATGTAATGTCTGTGTTAATCTAAACATGACTCTACTCTGCAATTCAAAAGTGCCACTGTACTATATGTTTCTGTGTGCATGTTGCTACACCAATAATGCATGTCCAGACCCTGATCCAGAAGACACATGTACTAGGACTAAACTGAGACCAGAGTGGAAACCATGGCAGTCAATGCAATTTATACGTTAATGAACTTCTGTGCACCTATCTATAGGATCAGACCCTAAGACTGCATTTTTAGTCAAGGACTTCATCGATCATAAAGAGTCAAAAGAAAAAAAGTGTAAACAAACATTCCCAATTATCAGTGCCTCTGTGCCAACTAAACATACAGTGTACATTGATATAATCCATAGGGGAAGTTTATCAAAAGAAAATATTGTCCTAGAACATGGGTTCTCAGCCTATAGGATTGCAAAGTTTGAGGGAGGGTGAAGTGGTCATGAGCAGCCTTCCTTCTTTAAGGTTAAATAAATGGAAAAGGCCCAAAACTTTGTAACATGGGATCATACTGTGGAACAGGTTGAAAACCATCTTCCTCCTACAACTTCTACCCCACTGCTAGGGCACCTCAACTTGTCACCATCACCATAACTAACATTTGGGGATGGGGAGAACCAGTTCAGATTTAAAGAAATGGACCTAGACCTTCTCCAAAGCTCCATCCAACTCATATCTTTTACTTAAGGTATCCAACCAAGCACAGGTAGAACAAGTTCTGTCCTTGATGTAATTGGCAGCAGAACCTGGAGCACAGCCAAAAAAAAGAGGAGCTTGGGGAGAATGTTTTTTGTGAGAACGGAATTGGGTTCTTTTTTTCCCTTCTTGACAAAAGATCAGGAGGGAAGACTATGGCAGCTACAGAGGATGGAAGAGAAGATCTGAGGTTTGGAGATGCAGCTAGAAACTATGGTTGAGTTTCAAAGGGGATTTGAGCAGATGATGGAGGGGAAAGGCTAAAGAGAAACCTCAAGACTTTCAGACACATCCTGGACCAGAAAACTGAGAGGGTGGAATGCTAGATGAAGAAAGTAGCATGTGACTCTGAGAACAAGGCAAAGGAAAAGAATGGCTAGTGAAGGGGAAATACAGCTGAGGAACAAGTTTGTGGAGTTGTAAAATGTAGGAGTCTGGCAGGCAACAAGAGGAGGTGGAAGGGCAAGAAAAAAAGAAAAAAGCGGAGTGGGAAGTTGCCCCCCTCCCCCCCATCCAGGGTGCCACCTGATGTACTGGGGTCCCACTGAGCCTGCCTGTTCCACCAACTTGGGCTCCCTCACCCTGTCCTGCTGAGCCAGGCCCTCAAATCTCCTCCAACAAACACAGGTAGGGTCACATCCAGCTGCAAAAAAGACACAGACACGGATCAGCTCTGTGTGGGAAGACTCAGCTCTGGGATTGCCCAGCACTCAAGTATACCTCCCCCTCAGAGTGTAAACCCAAAATTGTGTTGTCTTGTGCTGCACAGAAAACTGTATAGCGTAAGCTCATGAAATTCACTCCCTCCCTCTATGTGGAAGAAGATGTGCACAGCCTTTTGCCCCCTACCAGTTATGAATTGCACAAACTGGGTTTTAGAAAACAAGTTTATTAACTACAAAGGATAGATTTTAAGTGATAAGGGATAGCAAACACATCAAGGTAGATTACTGAGCAAATAAAGCAAACACGCACACTAAGCTTAATACACTAAAGAAACTGGCTACAAGTAGTAATTTCTCATCCTAAATGTTGTTTTAAGCTGGTTGCAGAGATTCTTGAAGACAAACTTCTTTTGCTTGCAGCTTAGAATTCCAGATATTCCCTTCATAGGCCAGACACCTTCTAACCTGAGTTCAGATCTTCCCCAGTTCAGGTGTTTTTAGCAGTCGTCTTGGGGCAGGGATTCAGTGAAGAATCAATCCCGATTAACCCACCCCCCAAGCATTAAATAGGATTTATATATGGAGGGGAATCCTGTGTTTCCCAGTTTCACCTCCACCCCTTTTTGTGGAAAAATACTAGCAGGCCAAGATGGGATCCAGTACCAGGTGACATGATCCCATGACCCTGCAATGTCAAAACAGCATCCCAGGAAACTTCTCAGGAAGGTTAGAGATTAGCATCTTCAAAGTCCTGTTGTTCTCCCTAACGGTTTATTGACTAACCAGCCAGACCGCACCTGGGGAGCACCCACCACGCAAAATGCAATCAAAACACTTTTGCAATTGATATATAGTCAATGTTCCTAACTTCAGATACAGGAATGATACATGCATACAAATAGAATAATCTCATTCCATAAATCATAACCTTTCCAATGATCTCACATGACCCATCTTGCAGAAAACATCTCAGTTATGCCATATTCATATCATAACATTATCTCTATGAAGAATATGGGGTGTAGTGTCACAAGCGGCTACTCCCATACAAGACAATGGAATAGCCAGAGTTGGGAACCCCAGAAGAACAGAGAATCAGTCACAAAAGATAGCAAGTGAACAGAAGACAAGACGACTTGCAGCCAGAAACAAGGCCAGAGAATCGTACCAGCACCAGGAAGAGGCAGGTCTACATGACTCAAGTCTCTCTACTAAAAAGAGCAGACAAGCCTGTCATCAGAGCTAATCCAGAGAACAGAAGGGTGTGCTGTCTTCTGGGAGCTAAGATATGGGATGTGGATCTGAAGCTGAAAAAGTTCCTAATGGGAGCAGGGAACTTCACATGGGAACAAATGATACAGCTAGATTCTCTCTGTGACACATCAAATAAGTCTATGCCAGGATGAGGAAGATGCTTAAAGAAATGGAGACAAGTGATCTTCAGTGGGATTCTGCCTGTCCCTATTAGAGGCGAGTGAAGGTGAGTCAAGATTATGATGATCAACAGATGGCTCAGGCAATGGTGCTATGAGAGGAGAGCTTTGGGATGTTTGACCACTGGAAAGCATTCACAGACAGAGGACTGTTCTCTTCCTGAGTAGAGAGGGAAATAGATTTCTGAGGTGGAGACTAGCACAACTGATAAAAGAGCTTTAAACTAGGAATACAGGGGTCCATTGGGAGATGCTCATGTAATCTCCGGGCCTGACTCTGATATTGACTGAAAGGAAAATCAAGTAAAATAGGATGCAGCAATTAAGAAAATAACTTAGGGTAGTAGAATGGACAAGGAGAGAGGAAAGACAGTGCCAATATCACTGACAGGAACAGTCAGGCAGCCAATACTGGCAGTAAAACGACTGTAGCTAATTGGGCGAGGAACCTGGATGAAACCACACAGAAACAACTATAATGTCTGTATACCAATGAAAGGAACGTGGGTTAAAAATGGAGGAACTAGAACTACTGGTGCAGGGAGTGAAACTAGATATTATAGGAATAATAGAAACATGGTGGAATATTAGTCATGACTGGAATACAAGTATTGAAGGCTACTTGCTGATCAGGAAAGACAGAAAAAGGTAAAAGTGGTGGAGTAGCATTGTACATTAATGATGAGGTAGACTGTAAAGAAATTAAAATTGATGGAATGGATCCAATTTGGATATGGGTAGAAACCTCTAATATTTTAAATGAAATAAACACTACTAGGAATTGTGTGATCATGGGAAACTAATTTCCCAAACACAGATT
Organism: Macrochelys suwanniensis; assembly: GCA_033296515.1. Classification (NCBI taxonomy): domain Eukaryota; kingdom Metazoa; phylum Chordata; order Testudines; family Chelydridae; genus Macrochelys; species Macrochelys suwanniensis. Next base: position 130,075,598 of record CM065776.1, on the reverse strand, counting down.
GGAGGACAAGTGCTACTAATAATGGTAGGGCCCTGCAATCCATTTCCCTCCTGAAGAGGAAGTATCTTCACAGATCAGCCTTATCCAGAGTGGAATCAGTCATATAGATCAATTTTTCTGGGGGGACGCAGTTTGGGTTAGTTAACTTAAAGGTCATTTCTAGAGAAGTGGCACACTGCCCACTGGATCTCACGCCATGACCTTAAAGCCACCTTTGTGCACACAGCCCTCCTTGGGTTGGTGCGTGATCCCAGCCATCTGCACCAGCGATTCTAAAACTGGACAGTTAGAGCTGGCCAAGAATTTTCCATTCAAGTATTTTATTGATGGAAACCACGGTTTCAATAAAGTCAGTTTTTCCATGGTTAGCTTGTTTTGCTGAAAGTTTTCAATTCTCTGTTGGGAAAAACAGACAAAATGTTTTGATTAGGGTCAGTCATATTAATTTACGTGGAATAAATGTACGAAGGGTGTAAACATAACCCAGTCACTGTCCAACATTAAACAGTTGGAATAGAGGTTTGAGTTTTGGTGTACAGAGACCTCAGCCTGCTTAGTACTACAGCAAACATACCCTTAAGCATCCCTTTTATTAAAGATTCAGAAAAGAAAGAAACACAGTTAAAGCATTTGAAATGTAAAGTATTAAATAAGGCTTTCATTTAGCAACATCCCTTGGTCCCTTTTTCCGTCTAAAAACTCTCCCCATCTAAAGGGAAAACTCCCTTCTTTGACTGTCTCTTAGATGGTAATAACTGTCCATTTGGGGAAAAGAGAAGTTAGTGGAGATGTCTGTTGTTAGAGTCCCCATTTTATCCCATGTGGTGTTTGAGATACAGAAGTGGCAATGTCATCGGGGTCCCTTTCTCTGTCCCAGCCTGATCAGAACATCTCTCAAGATCAGAATGAAGAAGGCCTGGGGTCCCAAGAGTCGGGGGAGGACAGAGGGACAGCCATGATGGTGAAGTATGCGCCAGTAACCAATTTTTCTCCCAAAGTGTCTCTCTCTTTAAGGACCCCAAAGAGAGAGCAGTGGGTGGAACAGCTGGTCCTCTCATTTCGTCCACCAATTAGGCCTAGTTTCCAACACACCAGTTTTGGTTCCCTGATTTCTGGTCCCACGCTATTCTTGTTCACTTGGCATGGTCATAACATAGCCCCCGAGTAATATCGGTAGGCCTTTTTGTTTGGACTATTTGCAGTCTGGCTCCCTTTCATATCTTTTCCCCATCAACATTTGTTATTATAGGTTATTGTGACATCTTATCAACTTTTACATATTTTTCCACAGTTGAGCTCACAATTAGGGTAAATTTGTACGCCCAACTATCACAAGTCAACCCAAATGGATTCCCAAAATGAAAAGTTTCTAACTAAACCAAACAAAAAACATTTCCTTCAAATCAGTTAGACAGTCTGTTTGCCTGAGCTCATGCCCCCATTTTTCCTCTGAACCAGGCTCCCTGGTCACACTACACCTCCTATAGCACACCATAGAAACTCAGAGGGGAGAGTTTATTGGGTCATTTTAAACCCAGTCTGGCCAGGGAGCCCAGCCCACAGAGACAGTATGAAGCTACAACTTCCATGAGGCGCTGCAGAATTTCAATGTCAAAATGAAATATTTTGATCCCATAACATCTAAACATTTTTTTTTTTAAACAAAAGACAAAGGAATTTTGTTTTGTCTCAATTCAGGATGAAAACAATTGTTGAAATATAACTTCCTACAGGAATGAATTTTCAGTTTTCAACCAGATGTGACCCGATGTACTCATTTACATTACAAGCTAATGTAGTGCCCATCTTTAAAAAAGGGAAGAAGGAAGATCCGGGGAACTGCAGGCCAGTCAGTCTCACCTCAGTCCCTGGAAAAATCATGGAACAGATCCTCAAGGAATCAATTCTGAACCACTTAAAGGAGGGGAAAGTGATCAGGAACAGTCAGCATGGATTCACCAAGGGCAAGTCATGCCTGACTAACCTAATTGCCTTCTATGATGAGATAACTGGCTCTGTGGATGAGGGGAAAGCAGTGGATGTGCTATTTCTTGACTTTAGCAAAGCTTTTGATACAGTCTCCCACAGTGTTCTTGCCAGCAAGTTAAGGAAGTATGGGCTGGATGAATGGACGGTAAGGTGGATAGAAAACTGGCTGGATGGTCATGCTCAACGGGTAGTGATCAATGGCTCCATGTCTAGTTGGCAGCCGGTATCAAGTGGAGTGCCCCAAGGGTCGGTGCTGGGGCCGGTTTTGTTCAATATCTTCATCAACGATCTGGAGGATGGTGTGGACTGCACCCTTAGCAAGTTTGCAGATGACACTAAATTGGGAGGAGTGGTTGATACACTGGAGGGTAGGGATAGGATACAGAGGGACCTAGACAAATTAGAGGATTGGGCCAAAAGAAATCTGATGAGGTTCAACAAGGACAAGTGCAGAGTCCTGCACTTAGGACGGAAGAATCCCATGCACTGCTACAGACTAGGGACCGAATGGCTGGGCAGCAGTTCTGCAGAAAAGGACCTAGGGGTTACGGTGGACGAAAAGCTGAATATGAGTCAACAGTGTGCCCTTGTTGCCAAGAAGGCTAATGGCATTTTGGGCTGTATAAGTAGGGGCATTTCCAGCAGATCGAGGGACGTGATTATTCCCCTCTATTCGGCACTGGTGAGGCCTCATTTGGAGTACTGTGTCCAGTTTTGGGCCCCACACTACAAGAAGGATGTGGATAAATTGGAAAGAGTCCAACGGAGGGCAACAAAAATGATTAGGGGGCTGGAGCACATGACTTATGAGGAGAGGCTGAGGGAACTGGGATTGTTTAGCCTGCAGAAGAGAAGAATGAGGGGGGATTTGATAGCTGCTTTCAACTACCTGAAAGGGGGTTCCAAAGAGGCTGGATCTAGACTGTTCTCCGTGGTAGAAGATGACAGAACAAGGAGTAATGGTCTCAAGTTGCAGAGGGGGAGGTTTAGGTTGGATATTAGGAAAAACTTTTTCACTAGTAGGGTGGTGAAGCACTGGAATGGGTTACCTAGGGAGGTGGTGGAATCTCCTTCCTTGGAGGTTTTTAAGGTCAGGCTTGACAAAGCCCTGGCTGGGATGATCTAGTTGGGGTTGGTCCTGCTTTGAGCAGGGGGTTGGACTAGATGACCTCCTGAGGTCCCTTCCAACCGTGAGATTCTATGATTCTATGTAAATACCCAGAATGCTCTTCCAACTCAGGCATTTCAAAGCAGAGCAACAATTAGTTGAATTTCAGAACAAAGTTTAGGGCTTGCTCCATTTCATCCCCTGCATGTTGAGATTTCTCACTTTGAAAGTGAGACGTGACTTCTTAACAGGACCCTAACCCTGGAAATGAGGGCAGATTTTGAATACACTCCACTAATCAGTTCTGTGACAGGTTACCCCCCCTCCAGGGTGCCACCTGATTTACTGGGGTACCACTGAATCTGCCTGTTCCACCAGCCTGGGCTCCCTTACACCGTTCTGCTGAGCCAGGCCCTAAAGCCTTCTCCAGCACACACACAGGGAGGGATACACCCAGCTGCAGAAAGACAGACAGTGAAATCAGTACTGCATGGGAAGGCTTCAGCTAGGGAATTGCTCAGCACTCAAGTGCACACCCCCTCTGGAGTGTAAGTCCAAAATTGTATGAGCGCTGCAGAGAACTATACAGCGTAAGCTCATGAAATTTGCCCCCTCCCTCAATGTGGAGGAAGATGGGCACAGCCTTTGCCGCCCCCCACCCCCAGTTATGAATTCCACAAACTGGTTTTAGAGAAAACAAAAGTAAGTTTATTAACTACAAAGGATAGATTTTAAGAGATTATAACAATTAGCAAACAGATCAAAGCAGATTACTTAGCAAATAAACCAAAAGCAATCTAAGCTTAAAATACTGAAGAAACTGGTTACAAGTAGTAATTTCTCAGCCTAAATGTTGTTTTAGGCAGATTGCAGAGGTTCTTGAAGGCAAGCTGCTCTTGCTTGCAGCTTAAAACTTCAGATATTCCTTTCACAGGCCAGACACCTTTTTCAGCCTGGGCTCAGTCCTTATCCCCCCTTGTCTTTGTTTCTTAGGCCTTGTCTACACTATGCATGAAAGTCGAGCTAAGCTACATTGACTTAATAGCATGACTCAAGTTGACATAGCCTAGATCTACTTACCGCAGGGTCCACACTCTCCTGTCGACAGTGGCGTAGCCAGGTTTAGAGCACAAGGGGAGTGGAGCTAAAAAAAAGGCACTGGGAGCAAAAAGCGTCGGGAGCAAAAAAAATGCTCCGCTCCGGCTGCAGCGCAGGAGCAAAAGGCGTCGGAGCACAAAAAAGGCGCCGCTTCTGCTCAGTGGGGCAGAGGCCACTCCCCCTGCTCCCCCCCCCCCGGCTACGCTACTGCCTGTCGACCCCCCTTACTCTTCTCGATCCAGTGGAGTCCAGGAGTTGATGGGAGAGTGATCGGACCCGCTAAATTGACCGCCGATGCATCAATCACCGCAGCATCAATCCTCCAGTAAATGTAGACGAGCCCTTAGATGTTCACAGAAGTCATCCTGAACAGGGATTCAGTGAAGAATGAATGCGGATTAGGTCACTCCCCTGCCTTAAACAGGTTTTACATATGGTGGAAACCCTTTGTTTTCCAGTGTGGTTCCCCCCGCGCCTCCCATGCCCCGCCACAGACACAGACACAGACACAGACACAGACACAGACACAGACACAGACACAGACACAGACACAGACACAGACACAGACACAGACACAGACACAGACACACCCTGTGGGAAAATACTGATATTCTATCATGGAGTCCAGTCCCAGGAGATGCGATCACATGACTCTGCAGTGTCAAAGCAGCCATGAGTCAGAGGTTGTTTCTAGCATCTCAGGAAGGTGGGAAATTAGCATCTCCAAAGACCTATTGTTCTCCCTAATGTCCATTGACTTGTTCCCAGCTAGCCAGCCAGACTGATCGCATTCTGTCAGGTGGGTGTTCTCCAGGTGCAAACACTTTTGTAGTACAGATGTAGAGTCAATATTCCTAACTTTAGATACAAAAAGAATACATGCATACAAATAGGATGATCATATTCAGTAAATCATAACCTTTCCAATGATATCTCACATGACCTATCTTGCATAAAATACATTAGGATTATGACACAACCATATCATAATATTACTATGAAAAATATGGAAACTAGCATCGCAGGCTCCATGAACATGGAATGGGTTTCAACAGTACCTCTTAGTGTCAATCCAAACAAAAAAATAAAAAAAATAAAAGCCACCAGACTGACCATCACTGTTCAGACAAGATCACAGAGGTGTACCAGCAAAACTGTATCATAGGAGAGCTGCACAGCAACTTTCTGCACTACAGGTAACTCCCTGAGCTACCAATTAAATTCAGCCTCGTGATTTTTTTAATTAATAATGTTCTGTTAATTATTGGTTCAGATGGCACTTTTCTTAAAATAAGTCGTTTTTCCTTTTGCTCCTGACGCAAAGGGAAAATATATTTTAACAAAATATTGAAAAAGCTGAGCTTTACAGTTCTTATGATGGAATGAAAAACCTGTGTTATTCAGAAAACAGAGAAAAGCCAGACAAAGGCATTTCCCTACTCAGCTCTCCTCCTTGACGCTGGGTCATTGGCAGATGGGTGAAAGGCCTCCTTAGTGATGAAGGGACTGAAAGTGAATGACAACATTAAACACACTCCTATTAAATTAACTATAAAGATAAATTAAAGGTCCAATACTGTGAAAGATCACCCATCTGAGTAATCAATTCACTTCAGTGGGGCTATTTGTGCAAGTATGACTGTAGGAACAAGCTCTTAAGGGTGGGTATTCACCCACGAAAGCTTATGCTCCAATACCTCTGTTAGTCTATAAGGTGCCACAGGACCCTTTGTCGCTTCTACAGATCCAGACTAACACGGCTATCCCACTGATAATTATGCCTTCTGTAATTCAGAGTCTAGAGTGTGCTGGTGTAACTTTCAAATCTAAATTGAAGTTATTACTGTAACAGATGCAGGAAATTTCTGCAATACCCTTGAAAAACCTTACTGTATTATGTATATTAATTTTTGTGGGCTGGGAGGCCTCTCTAGGGGAGATGTGAACAACAGAATACCTGGGAGTTAAAAAGACTAAACTGAAAGTATGCCAGACAAGTATGGACTTTGGGGACAAAAAATGCTAAGTGGATTTCCTGGGGAATCCCTAGGGAGAGGTTAATGCAAGTTACCCAACTCCAGTTATGCAAACCCCCCCCAAAATATTGAAGCTATGCCCAGAGGACAGAGCCCTTATCTGCTTATTACCTGATCCTGGCCTTCAGTAACAGAGGTCTGAACTGTATAAGACAGACAGCTTCTCTGCCCAGACTTTGTTCCAGTTCTGAATCTAAGATAGATGAACTTCTAATCATGGGTGGGGAAAAAAAAAAAAAATCTATTTGCGGGTTTTGAAGGACTGAAACCTACCAGACCACAATGTTGGAGCTCAGGGTGACTTCTAGTAAGCTTTTTAGCACCTGTGTAGGTTTTTAATATTCTCTGTAATGCTTTTACCGTAAGAACAAACATGTTGCTTAGAAGGAGCTGTGTGGTAACTCATAACTGTGGGCAATAAAGCACAGCTTATTTAGACACTCTGGCTTGCTGGGGACACCACTGTAACACAGGGAGCTGTGCAGTCTTAATACCCACAGTCAAGATGGAGAGACACACATGGGTCTCTGCCCAAGAGAGGTTTGACTCGGAGCCAGAAACTTTTAAGTGCATGATCCCTTGAGAGCATCAAGAGGAAATACAGGTGCAGTTACCCTGAAACGATGACAATTACTAACGATGTTTCCCAGAGATCAATATACTCCTACAAATTCTTTTACTCAAGGAAACATTTTAAAAAAAAGTTCCTTCCCCACCCACGTTCTTCTGGTGCAACCCACCCCCCCCCCCCCCCCCGCCAAAAAAAACAACCTATAGATGTTCGTTAGCTTTGTTCTAGAATTCAACAGAAATTTCCTATTTTAAAAATTTCTAGACTGACAGTTGAGCAGTTTCCATATATGGCAAAGAGCACTTTAAATGAAAGTATACACCACCAGCTTACCTAACACAAATGACAGATAATCATTGGGGAGGATATAAGCTATTCAATTGATCACAGAGAGAAGTGGGTAAGGTAATAGCTTTTATTGAACTAACTTCTGTTGGTGAGAGGTTTCAAGCTTACACAAAGAAAGCTTATTTCTCTCACCAACAGAAGTTGGTCCAATAAAAGTTATTGCCTCACCTACCTTGTCTAATATCTGGGAACAACACAGTTTAACACCTCTTCATACAATCACTTGATTGTGGAAGTTTGAAATTAGAAGAGACTGGCATTTTATTATAGACTTGAAAGTCATTTGCTGCCTTGATTTTTAGGGAGTATGTACAAAATTTGTCTATTGTCATTGCCCACACTCAGTGAAATGCAAGAAATACAAGTAGCCATATTATAACAAGTCAAATTGGACTTTGGAATGTTTAATAATTTTTAGAGGTAGGTGAATCCTGCAGAAAAATAGTGTGTAAGAATCAGAAAATTTAAAATGAAAACACTTCAGCTGTGTACATAAGTTTGCTTGCCAGGAAGATGCATGTGACCAACTTTATTTTCATGAATGCTCACAGAGCACAAGTTTTAAACTTTTACACCAGAATATTAACAGAAAGTGAATTTACTTTCTGCAAAGATGTGCCGTATCTCAAAAGTTATCCCCATTCAGATCCTGATACTGAAAACTCTTATGTTTAGGCTCAACTCTGAGCATGCAAGCAGACCCACTACATTTAGCATGGCTATTTACATCCTTCAAACATGAACCATTAGTAACTAAGCATCTGAGCCTCATTCCGGAAACACAAAGTACCCAGTGATTGAGGGTGACCAATCACACCCAAGCAACAGCTCAAATTTTGGATTTACATTTTTCAAAAAGCAAGTCACAGATAAGAGGTTGTGAATACTGAACATGTTTGAGAAGTCTCAAACAAAGATTCAATCTGTCTTAAAGGCAGTCTCTGTTGGGGAAGCACAAGTAGTCTCACAAGAGGGAAATGTCTTTGCCCTAGCCCCAGTCCCATCCACCTCAGTTCCTTCTAACCAAAGAGTCCTGATATTAGATAAGATTCCACAGCACGGGGTGGGGGGAGGTTGGCAAGTTGTGTGAATGCAGAGGCAATTCCTGAACAACAGTTACTGTTAAGTAACTTTTCAAAGGTCTGTGTACTCTCACTTGAGATCAACAAGCAGTGCTCCACCAGGATGACTGGACAAGGAGTTTAGCTTAATATAGGTAGTAGAGTAGCTCTCTGAAACAGACCACTGGAGTGCAATGCTAACGCCAAGGAGTAGAGACTGGTGAAAGCATGCACCAAACTCCAGGTACTCCTTTGCAAATGTACACTGAGCCCAGGGCTACACTAGGGGAGGGGGTCGATCTACGATATGCAACATCAGCTACGTGAATAGCGTAGCTGAAGTCGGCGTATCATAATCGACTTACCTGGCCATGAGGACGGCGGCGAGTCGATCGCTGCCGCTCCCCCGTCAACTCCGCTTCCGCCTTTCGATGAGGTGGATTGCCGGAGCCAACGGGGAGCGCGATCGGGGATCGATTAATCGCATCTTAACGAGACGTGAAAAATCGATCCCCGATAGATCGATTGCTACCCGCCGATCCGGCGGGTAGTGAAGACAAGCCCTTAGGGAACCAAGGCATCATATGTTGCTCTTGGAAATTGCCCAGCAAGTCCAGAATCCCCAGTGACCAGGGTTCTGGCTGCTTCCTTCTGTTCCTCAAGCACAGAGACCCCAGTGAGGTTCAGGGTGTCCCACAGGGCATAATTAATGGGACACGGTAGGACAGTTAGATGGATGAGTAAAACATCCTGCCAAAAGCATCCAGCTTATGCCCTCCTGTCAGAAGGGCCAACAAGGTATCTCACTGTGCCCTTACTCTCTTCTGTTGTTCATTTCACCCATGGAGCTGGTCAGAGGGAGGTGTCCTTCAGCTAATACAGGATACATCTTACCACTCTTAGATACAGGAGGGGGATGAGAATGAAGAGGGAGACAGACAGCCTTGGCCAGCTTGAGAAGGCCAGACCTGATGGACAGGACAGGGCTTGCATTTTGTTAAGTTCAATAGATGTCTCTGCTGCCATACATTACAGTTGCAAACTGTAGTGTTTCTCCCCAGTAGTTCCTGAAACTGTCTGTGTTAGTCATGAAGGGAAACAAATGAAGCACCAATCTGATCCTCTTCTAAAGGTGCCATCTTATGTTCCTCCAAAGGAGATTTTTAAGATTCCTCTGAATGAGTCTCATCCCATTTCTCAGATAGAGGCAGATTTTCCCACAGATCTTAAAGGTCTGGGCTGGGGCTGGTATCACTGCTGAAAAGGAAGGTTGCCTTGGTACTGGGTGAGGAGGCATCTGCAACAGAATCAGAGTCAGTGTTAAGATCAGTGAGGGAGTTAGTCTCACAGCCTCCAGCAAGGGTTCAATGGAGTCCTGTATGTAGTGCTACTTCAGAAGCTTGAGAGGGCCCTGCACGATATCCTTCCATGATGTCTGGATCTGAGGGGATGAAATGTGACCAGGGTCTTGAGGTCAAGTTGGGGAAACCCTCCAGGTTCATCTCCTAGGGGCTGAAGGCAGTTCCAGATTTAAACTGGAAAAGTCAGTACAAGCACAGAATCAAATAGCATAGAATAATGTGCTTGGGGTGGTTAGTAGCCTCATATTTGCCCCTCCCCCCCCCCCCCCACACACACCAGTATGGAGAAAAATGAAGGCATTACTGAGATCTTAAATAGTGAGAAGCCCACATCAGGGCAGAGATGTCACCCTCCATAAGGGTATAGAAGAGACTTAAGTGGTGCCATTGGCTAGTACCTGGGGCCCTCATTGAGCTAGGAGTATTAAGGAACAGAGAGATGGTACTTCCACTTTCCTTTTTCTTACATCCCTCCTGTGATGACACATTTCCTTTTTCCATTATCCTAGCTGTTACCTGTGTGGACTTGTAGAACTGAGACAGAGGCATTGGCATCAGAAAATAGATGCTGAGTTGGTGGCTGGGGTAACTATGTCAAATGAGGAGTAGAGACAGAGCTAGGTGCTTATGGGTTGTTAAGGCTATTGAGGGCTGAATAGGCAGTTGCCAGTTTGGTGCTGCTTTTGATTTACCAGCACCAGTGACACAAGGTAAGAGATTCTGGCCCAGCATAAGGCCAAGGAAATTCCAGTCTTGGGCCCATGAGAAAAAGTGGAGCTGAGACTGGAACAGAAAAATATCTTGGGTCCCATGACAAAGAACCTCAGAATTTAGGCTGGTCTCAGTACACTCAATAAGTGCATCAGAGTATCAGGCTGTATGTGTTGAGAAGACAGATGAGCTTGCATCCTCAAACATCTCTCCCTTCTAGTGCAGGGAATGAAGTCGTGGCAAACTTCACACTTGGGTTACCAAGTGCATCTGCTGCCAGAAAGGAAGGCACCAAGTACGGGCATCAGTCTCCAATATGATCTGGTAGCAGGTGCTGCATCTGTTCAGGCTATTAGGGAACTCAGGGGCTCAGGAAAATCCCCAAGGAGGGGCTGAAGATTCCTGAGACAAAGGCAGACCATGTATGATAAGCTACCCTACTCTACACAAACCACCTATAAGAACAAAACTACAATAAGGGAAGATCTAGGGACATGAAGGCAGCAAAGGAAATGAGGTGACAGGGAGGTGTGCACTCCCTTACATAGAGGAGGACAATGTCATACAAGATCTCTCATGCACCCTTCCCCTTCCATTATGGATATCTGTACACACCCCCAAAAATAGTCATAAAATCCCTGTACCCCATCTCTGTTAACTGAATCAACCCCATAATCCCCTTGCATGTTAAAGGAGTTCATTCACCAAAAAGCTCTACTGCACAGACTGGGGGGGGGGGGGGGGGGGGTGTCAGTGGCGTAGCCAGGTTTAGAGCACAGGGGGAGCAGAGCTAAAAAAAGGCACCGGGAGCAAAAATAAAATAAAATAAAATAAAATAAAATAAATAAATAAAATAAAAGTGCTCCCCTCTGGCTGCAGCATAGGAACAAAAGAGCACAAAAAAGGCGCCGCTTCTGCTCAGTGGGGGAGCAGCCGCTCCCCCTGCTCCCCCCCGGCTATGCTACTGGGGGGGGGGGGGGGTACAGCTGACCATCCCAGTGCAGGGTCCCCCACCCCTATTCACCAAAGACAGAATTGCACTTTAGGAATTGCAATTAGGGCTCTAAGAATTTGTGAGAAGGTTGAGGAATGGAGACTATATTTCCCCCCAACATTGTATCCCTTTGCAACCAAGGTTTTAGCTGACAAACCAGGAGCAAAGCACAAGCCCATTCCAATTTTGAATCTAATGTGTAGTGGTGAGTTTAGATGCAGGGATTAGAATGCTAATTCCTCCCCCACAAAAACACTCCAAGGTGCAGATTTCAAGACACATGCTTGGCCCATTTCTAGAATAAGTTTTGATAGTAATAATTGATGTGAACACCCATACCAAAAAAAAGTTCCTAACTGTCAGGGTGGTTAAACACTGGAATAAACTGCCCAGGGAGGTTGTGGAATCCCCATCTCTGGAGATATTTAAGAGTAGGTTAGATAAATGTCTATCAGGGATGGTCTAGACAGTATTTGGTCCTGCCATGAGGGCAGGGGGCTGGACTCGATGACCTCTCGAGGTCCCTTCCAGACTATGAATCTATGAATACCAGAGTAAATCAGATCTCTGGCTGGTAAAATTTCTGACTTCATAGGCTCTTTTGAAAGGGGAGCTCATTTGGCAGTAAATGAAAGGAATTTCAGTATCTGTATAAAAAATGGTGTTTTTCCTTTCTGTCACTATCTTCATGCATATTTTGGATGTGAGTGACGTGTATTCCTTGGCACTTGCCTACTGGAGTCTCAAAGAATGTAACAGATCAAAGAGAGCCTGTGATCTTATACTGCCCTGGGTACCATGAGGGTAAATTGTACAGAAGATCATTAGAAGTTTAAGAATAAAAATAAAGCACCTCTTTTGTAGTCAGAACAGCAGAAAAACTTTCAAACCTTCCTATTGGTCCCTTATTACCAGCTGACCTTTCCAGCAGTTTCCTACAATGCTTCAGTGCAGACCAAATTCATTGCTGGGGCAAACCATGGAAACCAATAGGTTTCTATAAGGATGAATTAGATCCTGTGTATCTAAAACCAAACACAGTAAAATTTCACTGAAGTGAAATTGCAGAGGTAGCATTTATGGATAACAGCTGGAGAACATTAACTCTGTCTCTTTCTCTTTCTCCCTGGGGTTGAAAAATGTTGCTGTTCAGACAGGAAGCAGTCATATACCACACTGCATACTACAAGATTTATAGGATACAAGAACAAGTTGCAAAGCATTAGAAATAACGCAGTGGGGGAGGGATTGATGAAGAACCTATCACAGCAGAATAATTTTAATTGTCTCATATTTTAAGCCTCACTGATGTAGTTTATATAGAACAGAAAGTGGTCCAATGCCTGAACATGAAAACTGGAAAGGATTTAGCCATTTAGCTAAATGACCTCCCACTGAGGTCAATGGGCGTTAAGATGCTCAGCACCTACCTGAAAGTGCACACAACACATTGTTAAAAACTAGGACCGAGATCATGTAAACAAAGAGGTAGTAATTGGAAAGGCTAACCAGGTGTTTGATTTCACTCAGCAGCAGGCAGACAGAATGACCCCTGGAATAAGTTTTTGACACGACAAAAAATACAGACTCTACTGGTGGTTACAGGCTGATAAAGCAATAAAAGGAGCATGATTTACAGCAACAAAAGCCATGTTAAGTAACATGTGGAAGTCAAGTTTATTCCAGTGTTTAACCACCCTGCCTTTTTCTCCGACAAAGAAGCACATCCAACTACTTCAGCTATCCATGTGTATATACTTCATCAGTGACTAGCAACTCAGACCCTACCTTGCCACTCACGCCCCGTGCAGAAAATGCCCTTATTTTAAAATGCAGTCTTTATAATGGCAGAATATGTCAGAGTTAACACCCCTACAAATAGGCTATTGCAGTAGAACTTATTCAGTTAACTTACTGCAGTTGTGCTCACTCTTTAAAGGGGGAAGCCAATTTATTTTACTACCCCCAAAAAATGCTTTTAGTCTTTTACCTCTGGCAGCTTCTTTCAGAAGCTTTCCATTTGCCAAAAGTCTTGGAAATATAAATGTTCCCTGCCAATAACTTAGATGACACGAAGATAACAGACTAATTATCATTCCTTAGCCAGTACAGCTGACAAGTCTGCAGAGAGAACAGACAGGGACAAGGAGCTGTCAGGAAGAGAGACGGGTCAGTTGACTCACCAGGAAAACTTTGCTGTAGACACTTCAAAGCTATGTAGCAGCAGCTCAGTGAGGCAGAGCCACCCAGGTGGGAAAGGGTTACTGCATGTAAAGCGCATACAGGCAACACTCAAGAGAAACCAGATTTGCAGAGTGACCAATGGGTGTCGATACAGGAGTGGGCATAAAACGTAGCTGCGTCTGCAAAGGAAGCGCGGTGAGGCTGGAGAGGAACCGTATGTTTCAGACCTGGGGTTTCTAGCTCCCATCTAAGGTCCGGCTGCTTTACACGAATGTATACGACATATTTGTTTGAACATCCCGGATATTTCCTATGCCACCCATATGGTGGCCGGAAAGCTCCCACGTCCCCGACTGCAAGCAAGGCGATGCCCGCATAAAACAAGCTTCAAAAGTTGGGCTACAAAGGGAAGCGAGCGAGCCCCATCCCGCAACTGGCCAGCCCCCTCCCCCGTCTCCCTACTGCCTGGGAAGGGAACTTTCCCCACTCTCGGGCTGGGGGACGGACACAGCCGACTCCGCAGCAGCCCGAGGAGGGACGGCGAACGAAGGGAGCGGGGGTCCCGCCCAAGGCGCCCGGCGAGCAGCTGGGCTGGGCTCACTCACCCTCACTGCCGTACTGCTTGCCATTGTTCGCGCCCATCCTGCCGGCTTCATGCTCTCCCGCTGCCCGCGCACACCATGGCTCCGCGGCGCAGAAAGGAGGCGACTGGGGCGGGGACCCCGCTGGTCCGGGGAGGTTCGGTTTTTACATGCTACAGGCACCCGGCTCCTTCAGGGGGAGCCAGCCCCGCCCCACGCAGCCACCCAAGGGGGGGGGGAGGAGAAAGTGAGGGGAAAGCCCCCCCAGGCCCCCCGCTGCGGGCACCCCGGCTGGGCAGCAGCTCCAGTTATAATCCACACACGGGGCAGCAGCAGCAGCAATCCCAGCGCGAAGCCGCCGCCTCCTCCTCCTCCGCCCGGCGGCAGGGACTGATGCGCCGCCCGCGGCTCGCTGGGGCGGGGCCGCTGCTCCTCGGGTCCCGCAGGCGCTGCCGGGCTCCCCCTCCCCGCCCGCGCCGGGAGAGCGCAGCCGCCGCCGCCACTTGTTGCTCGGCCCCGCTCGCAGCCCTGCTCCGCCCGCTCCAGCGCCACAGACTTGTGTTAGCGCCAGGCGCCTCCTCCCCGCATCAATCGCTCCTTGGGTCCAGAGGGCTGGGCCAGGCTGGGGGGACTGCAGCCTTTTAAAGATACAGCGTGCTTCCCCCCGCCGCCGCCGCCCCTGGAAACTGGTGTGTGATTAGACACATTTCTTATAAAAATCCCTCTGAGTCTAGCCCCGACCCCAGTAGCTGATGCACTTGGGAAAATCAGTCACCCTCCCCCACCAATCCATCCGCTCCCTGCCAAGGCATGTGTTTTCCCCTGGCTTGCACTGTAAGTAGAGACCCTATGAAGAGCTGCTCTCTTTTGGCTCACAAGGGTGTGGGCTCACCAGGAGTTTCACTAATTGGGCCTGATCTTCATGGGAGTGAGGGTGGGGGAGAGTGAGCAAAGGAGAGGGGGGAGAGTGAGTGAGCAGGGCCTCGGGGCAGGGTAAGGGTGTTCAGGTTTGTGCAATTAGAAAGTTGGCAATCCTACCCTCACTCTAGTCTGTTCCCCCCCCCCAGCCATTCTGAACCCCTGTCTGTGACCCCCCCCCCAGCAGCCCCTTGTGCCCCAAGCTGTCTGTCCACCCCCCGCCCCCCATCTGTACCTCCTCACCAGGGCCAGCTCTGGGGTTTTTGGCACCCCAGGCAAAAAAAAAAAAAAAAAAAAAAAAAAAAGGCGGAATTTGCTTCCCTACGTTTGGCCAGAATGCCGTCCCTTACAATGTGCCGCCCCAAGCATGTGCTTCCTAGGCTGGTGCCTAGAGCGGGCCCTGCTCCTCACCTGGCCCCACAGGCAGGGCACTGTGAGGAAAACAGCTTCTTCTCTTCTGTATCCACCCCTTGCTGCTCCTGCCTGGGTGTGGCTGCCCTCTGTTCTGGTGCCACAGGAGCCTCTAGTGGTTGAAAGTTGTAACTGCAGCACCTCTCCAGAAGACTATTTTTCTGTGGAGAAAATAAATTCTGCATGGGGACCATGAATTCTGCGCATGCGCAGTGGCACAGAATTCAAGGAGTAACACATGCAGCGTATATTATTTCAAGTTTCATTGGCCACTGGGTATTGTGTTCCTCATTTAGGGTTTCTGTGATATCTAATTGGAAAGTTCATAAATTTGCCATGGCACTTTAGAGATACCCAACACACGTAGAAACTCAATCCCTTCTGAATTTAGGGAAATGTTTGTCTTAAAAATTGACAGTTTGTGAACCGTTCTACATCACAGTGGTTTGCAGAGCAGAGGCCACAAGTAGGTTCACAAAGCCATTTGCAGTACATAAAAGCTCTGATCCTACAAACAACGCTACTGGTGCTCCTTTTGGCCCAATCAGTTAGCCAGTAAGTGGGGCCTTGGAGGACTGTTTCTGTTAGGAGAAAATGAGGATTCAAGTCAGGTATGTCTTTGTAAATAAACAGGATTGCAACAAAGAATGTAACAAGTCCTGTTCACCTGAACACAGTAAAAACAAACAGCAGGAGGCAGTCTTCACAGTTCCAAGCCTGTCATTTCAGTAACCACTCTACCCAAAAAGAAGCTTCTTTGGTTTACTTTCAAGGCCATGCTACTAGTGCTTCTCTGGTTTTTTGGCAGCTTCCTCCATGCTTTCAGTTTGCTTGCTCCTCTGACACACAAACTCATAAATGCAACCTCATGAATGTAGTAGTCCACATGTTTATTATCAGTTCCTAGGGAAACCACCTCTTATTCTCTCCAACTCAGTTCTTTTCTTAGGCTTTCCATGTATCCAGTGCTTTATGCGGTTGTTTCATCTATCTTATTCCATGAAGAAGCTTCATTGCTCCCCCCCCCCCCCTCCACCCTTTACTCAGAATAAAGGGCAGCTAGCATGCTCATTAGTTTCACTAAGGTCTGTGATTGCCCATAGATTAGAGACACTTGCTGGCAGCTACCAACACAACACTCCATCTTCTTATGTGCCAGTTGACAAAGAGCTTCATGTACGATCCACATTGTGGAAGCACCAGGCACAGCTCCATACTTAATATTGTGTTGAATTGAGAAATCCTGCTGTAAATACAATCAGTTAGGTATAGAAAAAGGCATTAGTCTCCCAAGAGTGTCACTTACTCTAAGTAATGGTTGTGTCTACAGGTTACTGGTAATAAACTGGTTCCAGAAAATTAAATCTTGGTCTAAACTAATATTGATTCTTAATTTACGTCCTTAAGGAGATCTTTTTAAGAAAAAAAAAAAGATAGCCAGTGTGTGTGTTCACATATCTAGAAGCTATTTAGTGGGCATAGCTGATATCGTAGTGGGAAGCAATGGCACTGGTGACTGACAGGCTGTCTGAGATGGAATTAATTAAGCAGTAATCTCCATGATGCAGGTCATTACAGCTTTTTTTTTTTTTGGATGGCTTTTATAAATGCTTGGGTCCTGATCCCAAATGATGCTGAATGCCCTCATCTCCCCTGGGAATCAGTGGAATTGCAGGCACACAGCACTTCACAGCATTAGGTAGTTACTCAGGGGCTTAAGTCTTTGCAGGATCAGGTGTTAAGGGTGCACACAAGTTCTGGTCTCCAGGCTCAGAAGATGAGGCTCCGACATCCAGATGAACTCCCTTTCACAAACAATATTTTTAATATAGTAGAAACACCATGAAAATAAAGTGCTTCATTTGAGTATCATGAAACTCAATAACACCTTTCTAACTCTTCAATCTTTCCCTTTCTATTCTAATCAGTGGAGGGAGTAGAGGCAGCCACTGTTTACCACCCTTGCAAGAATGGAAAAAGAGGAGCCGTGACCAATTCAAGACAGATGATCCTTACTATTTACTGTCATTTCTCCACCTTCAAAGGGAGACCATGCAAGTTTAGTAGGCTTCCATCCCATCCTGAGGGGGGAGACCTGACCTGCAGAACACTAGTGACTTCTTAAGTAGGAAAGGGAGGAGACAGATCTAAAGCAGAAGTGTGCAAACTACAGCCTGCAGGCCACATCCAGCCCGTGGGACCGTCCTGCCCGGCCCTTGAGCTCCAGGTCAGAGAGGCTAGCCCCCGGCCCCCTCCCCTGCTGTCCACCCTCCCCCACAGCCTCAGCTTGCCACGCCGCCAGCGCTCTGAGCGGCGGGGCTGTGAGCTCCTCTCGGGCAGCGTGGCTGCGAGAGCCGCCATGGCTGGCCTGCCCTGGTGCTCTAGGCTGCGCAGCGACGTGGCTGGCTCCGGCCAGGCAGCACGGCTGCCAGTCCTGGTGCTCTGACCGGCATGGTAGGGGAGCAAGGGGGTTGAATAAGGGGCAGGGAGTCCCGGGAGGCAGTCAGGGGACAGGTGGCAGTTTGATAGGCATGGGAGTCCCGGGGGCCTGTCAGGGGGCAGGGGTGTGGATAGGGGTCAGGGCAGTCAGAGGACTGCGGGGGTTGGGTCCCAGGGGGCCAGTTAGGGGCAGGGGGTCCCAGGAGGGGGCCATCAGGGGACAAAGAGCAGGGGGAGTTGGATGGGTCAGAGGTTCTGAGGGAGGCACTCAGGGGGCAGGGGCCAGGCTGTTTGGGGAGGCACAGCCTTCCTGTAGTGGGGCAGGACTCACCCAGCAGCCCCTCCTGCTGGTTCTCCAGGGAATTAGCTCTTTCCAGCCCAGAGCACCCTCTACAGGTCACTGTCCCGCTCACCGTTGGCTCCGTGTCCCTCCTAGACCCCAGTGCCCCTTTGACTGGGGTACTGCCCCCTGGCAGTACCCCTTCAGTCACTGGGTCTCCCCTCCCAGGGGAACCCCGACCCACTATCCCAACCTTGCCTCAGCCTATGGGCAACTGCCAGTCATCATCAAGCCCCAATTCACTGGGGCAGACTGCAGTCTGTCATAGCCAGTCATCATAGGCAAGGGAGGTTCAGGCCTGCTGCCTTTACCTAGCCCGGGGCTGCCCCTTCGCAGCCCCAGAACCTGCTTAGGCCCCGCACAAGGCCCTGCAGCCTGCGGGGTTTCCAGGCAGGCACTCCCCAGCACCTCTTACCTTCCCCCAGCGCTACCCCACCTCAGGTCCCTGTTTCACTTACCAGCAGCCAGGCCCTTCTCTCTCTACAGGCATAGAGAGACTCTTGTTTCTGGCTCACTGCCCTCTTATAAGGGCCAGCTGGGCCCTGATTAAGCTGTGGCTACTGTCCCAATCAACCTGTTCTTCCCCTTCATAGCCCTCTCCGGGGCTGCATTAACCCCTTTAGAGCAGGAGCGGGGTAGGCACCTGCAGTGATGAGCTGCCAAAATCTTAACAACCGGTTCCCTCCTCATCCCACAAGGGGGTTGTGGCCCACCCCCGCCCCCCGGGACTCCTGCCCCATCCAACCACCCCTTCTCTCTGTCCCCTGACTGCCTCCCACTGCCCCACCCAACCCCTGCTCCTTCCTGACTGCCCTCCCGGGACCCTTGCCCCCATTCAATCCCCGTTTCCCACCCTCTGACCGCCTCGACCCCTATTCACCCCCCACCCCGACCACCCCCCTGAACTCCCCTGCCCTCTATCCAACACCCCCTCCCTGCTCCCTGCCCCCTTACCGTGCTGCCTGAAGGTGGCTGGCGGCACTACAGCCACGCCACTCGGCTGGAGCCAGGCCACGCCGCCGCCGCAGTCAGGCCGACCTCGCCCTGGAGCACCCCACACTAATCACATTCTCCAAAAGTGGCGCCTTAGGCATCGACTCCGTGGGTGCTCTGGGGCTGGAACACCCACGGGGAAAATTTGGTAGGTGCAGAGCACCCACCGGCAGCTCCCCACCCCTGGCCCCAGCTCACCTCTGCTCTGCCTCCACCCCTGAACGCTCCGCCCCGCTTCTCCCCACCCTGCTTCCCACGAATCAGCTGTTCGCGCGGGAAGCCTGGGAGGGCTGAGAAGCAAGCGGCGGCTTCGCGCTCAAGCCCAGGGAGGCAGAGCGGAGGTGAGCTGGGGCGCGCCCCCCTCCCCAGGTTACCTGCCACGGTGCGGGCAGCCCTCCTCGCGCCCCAGCACCCCAGCTCACCTCTGCTCCATCTCCACCTCCCTGGGCCTGAGCGCGAAGCCACCGCTTGCTTCTCAGCCCTCCCAGGCTTCCCGTGCGAACAGCTTATTCGCAGGAAGCGGGGTGGGGAGAAGCGGGGCGGAGCGTTCAGGGGTGGAGGCAGAGCGGAGGTGAGCTGGGGCCAGGGGCGGGGCGGGGAGCTGCTCTGCACCTACCAAATTTTCCCCATGGGTGGTCCAGCCCCGGAGCACCCACGGAGTCGGCGCCTAAGGTGCCACTTTTGGATAATGTGCTCGGGGGAGCGGCCGCTCCCTCCCTAGCTATGCTCCTGGTGTCACTTCAACTTACCGGTTGTTAAATTTAGAAGTCCTTTTAGAACCGGTTGTTCCATGTGGGGACAACCGGTTCTAAAAGGGCTTCTAAATTTAACAACCAGTTCCCGCGAACCGGCTCCACCTCACCACTAGTCTAGTCACGTGGCTACAATTCCCTACCTGGATCTCCACACTGGTTTGGAATCCCGATGTGACCCTCAGGCCAAAAAGTTTTCCCACCCCTAATCTAAACTGAATGTGTCATGAAGCAAGGTTAGTCAATTTAACCATTTGTAACCAGGACTGGTCAAAAATTTAAGTGCATCTTCAGACAACGTATTTTTTGACTTGGAAATGCAGCTGAAGTACCTCATTGAAGTTGTAGTTCAGGGGCTTAATATACACCAATATTCCACACGAGGATGGACTACAAACTGTTAGGAACAGTATCCCTGATGAGGCCACGGCACATCTGGTGGCTGAGCTTTGTGACTTTGTCCTCACCCACAACCATTTCAGATTTGGGGACAACTTATACCTTCAAGTCATTGCTATGGGTACCTGCATGGCCCCACAGCATGCCAACATTTTTATGGCTGACTTAGAACAACACTTCCTCAGCTCTCGTCCCCCAGCACCCCTCCTCTACTTACGCTACATTGATGACATCTTCATCATATGGACCCACAGGAAGGAGGCCCCTGAAAAATTTCACCTGGATTTCAACAATTTCCACCCCACCATTAACCTCAGCCTGGACCAGTCCACACAACACATCCACTTCCTGGACACTACAGTGCAAATAAGTGATGGTCACATAAACACCACCCTATACTGGAAACCTACTGACCACTATACTTACCTACATGCCTCCAGCTTCTATCCAGACCATATCATATGATCCATTGTCAACAGCCAAGCCCTAAGATACAACCACATTTGCTCCAATCCCTCAGACAGAGACAAACACCTACAAGATCTCTATCAAGCATTCTTAAAACTACAATACCCACCTGGGGAAGTGAGGAAACAGATTGACAGAGCGAGACGGGTACCCAGAAGTCACCTACTACAGGACAGGCCCATTAAGGAAAATAACAGAACACCACTGTCCATCACTGTCTACAGCCCCCAGCTAAAACTTCTCCAGCACATCATCCACGATCTACAACCTATCCTGGAAAACGATCCCCCACTTTCACAGGCCTTGGGACGCAGGCCAATCCTCACTTACAGACAGCCCCCCAACCTGAAGCAAATACCAGCAACTACACACCACACCACAGAAACACTAACCCAGGAACCAATCCCTGTAACAAACCCTGTTGCCTTCTCTGTCCTCATATCTACTCTAGCGACACCATCATAGGACCCAACCACACCATCTGAGGCTCATTCACCTGCACATCTACTAATGTGATATATGCCATCATGTGCCAACAATGCCCCTCTGCCATGTACATTGGCCAAACTGGACAGTCTCTACGTAAAAGGATAAATGGACACAAATCAGACATCAGGAATGGTAACATACAAAAGCCAGTAGGAGAACAGTTCAATCTCCCGGGACACTCAATAACAGATTTAAAAGTAGCCATTCTTTAACAAAAACACTTCAGAAACAGACTTCAAAGAGAAACTGTGGAGCTACAATTCATTTGCAAACTTAACACCATCAATTTGGGCTTGAATAGGGACTGGGAGTGGCTGGCTCACTACAAAACCAATTTTCCCTCTCTTAGCACTGTCACCTCCCCATCAATCATTGGGAGTGGACCGCATCCACCCTGATTAAATTGGCCTTCAACACTGGTTCTCCACTTGTAAGGTAACTCCCTTCTCTTCATGTGCCAATAGATGTTTATGCCTGTATCTGTAATTTTCACTCCATGCATCTGAAGAAGTGGGTTTTTTTACCCACAAAAGCTTATGCCCAAATAAATCTGTTAGTCTTTAACATGCCACCAGACTCCTCATTGTTTTTGTGGATACAGACTAACACGGATACCCTTCTGATTCAGGGGCTTTATGATCCCATTCTCCTCTATGGGCCTGGCTCCCCAGCTGGACTACATCTTCCATGATACAACAGGGTCTCCCCCTCTTCAAGAGGATGCTCAGTACCTCTCCAAAAGGGGGAGACCCTGTTGCATCATGGGAAATGTAGTACAACTGGGGAGCCAGGCTCATATTGGAAAATGATCATGAAGCCCCTAAACTACAACTTCAATGAGGCACTTCAGCTGCATTTCTAAGACAAAATATTTTTATTTAGGGATTTTTACAATTCCCCCCCCCCCCCCCCAATTTAGACAAAGTTTTCCATTTTTGAAGTTTTCCATGAGGGAGGGGACATTTTCCAACTGACTCTAGATTTAACTTCAGTTTGAAAGCCACTCATCTCCCATCCATTCCAATGTTGAGCTACACATTGTGTCCTAACTTACATCAATTTATCAGGATTACTACTTTCTATTGTGCAGGCATTTTTTTTTCACATTTAAGGAGGGGGGGAATTTACAACTCACTCTTTGTAAATAAATAGTGATCAACACAACAGTCAACCTGTGGAACTCTTTGCCAGAGGATGTTGTTAAGGCCAAGACTATAACAGGGTTCAAAAAAGAACTAGATAAATTCATGGAGGATAGATCCATCAATGGTTATTACCCAGGATGGGCAGGGATGGTGTCCCTAGCCTCTGTTTGCCAGAAGCTGGGAATGAGCGACAGGGAAAGGTTCACTTGATGATTACCTGTTCTGTTCATTCCCTCTGGGGCACCTGGCATTGGTCAGTGTCGGAAGACAGGATACTGGGCTAGATGGAACTTTGGTCTGACCCAGTATGGCCGTTCTTATGAAGCTTCTATTATTCTGTATTATTCCTTTAACATTGTACAAGCCAAGTAATATTTTTCTAATTACTTCTACTTTTAGATTCCAATCAGGATGTTTAAACTTTCAAAAGGCCGCACATATTTCATAATCAGACACTAAGATCATCATCATGTTGACTGCTGTTGGGCATACTAAATTGGAAAAGAATCCAGAAGAGAGTCCGACTAATAAGTTACTGGCCACTTAAATAAAGCAATCAAAAACATGTTTTTCAACTACAAAATGACTCAGATTCAAAGATTATCTTGAGACTGTAAGTAATAATCGATTTTCATTTCAAAAGTAACAGAATCACTGTGGCATTATGACAAAAGTCATGGCCCCAATCCCAAAGATTTAGTGTAACTTGGAGCCATGTGAGTAGTCCCATTAAAATTAACATGACTACTCACATGAGTAAATTCATGCATGTGCCTAAATCTCTTCAAGATCTAGGCCTAGATCAGCTCATATTATAACCCATTGTTTTGGGTGGAACCTGGTCTGCTCTGCCATGGAATACAGCACGCCACAGCATCTGTGTCAGGCTGTGTTGTCTGGTTTAGAAGTTTCTGTGCAAAGTCCAGGGGTGAAAGTGAGCTGGTATGGGCCGGTACGGCATACCGGTAAGAACCCGCACCAGCCCATAAGCAGCCCACATTAAAGCGCTTTAACATCCCTGCCCCTTTTGCCTCCCCCATCTGCGGCCCTGCTGGTAAGGTCTGTACCAGCAGGGACGCCGAAGGGGAAGTGGGGGAAGGGGCAGCAACGTTAATGCCCTGCCGCAGCAGCATTTTGAGGATCCTTAAAGCACTGTCACGGCAAAGGACTGTCCTTAAAGCGCTTTAACATCCCTGCCCCTTTTGCCCACCCCGCAGCAGCCGACCCCAGCCCCGCCCCTTCTGCCCAAGGCTCCACCCCTTCCAGGGTCCAGAGCCATCCCCCACCCCCAGCCCCATACTGGTAAGTCTTCAGAGTTACTTTCACCCCTGACAAAGTCTATGTGCTCCCTTGTTTTAGTTGTCACAAGGTCCCTAATAGGGTAAACAGTAAACCAGAGTACCCACAATGGTCGAGCTCTGGGGAAGGCACGCTTAAGTTATTGGGGACACATGAGGGATGGAGGAATAGCACTAGTCTTGGCACCTAGGGAAGCTGGACCCACATAGCAAAAAAACAAGTAGTAGACAGGGAGGCCAGACTAAGATAGCTGTCTTGAAACCACTCACACCCAATATGCTCAAGAGCATGTGAGATCCAAAGTTTGGGTCCAATACAGTAGCCTGGTATCAAATCACAAGAGGAAGCTCAATCAGGTCTGTATAGCACAGCTTCCTTTGACCATCTGTGGAAAGTTTGGTTTAAGTGACTTGCCCAGCATCACAGAAGTACTCTGTGGCAGAGATACAAATAGAATCTAGTTCTCCAAGGGAACAATCAACTGCCTTAACCCTGAAACCATCCTATCTTTCTGCAGTCCCCTTCCTAATTCACTACACACCTTCTAACTTCTGCAACACATGAGCCGGGGTCCTACAGACAACCGCCTCCTTTACTACACACAACCCTGATTCATCCCCAGAGCAGGTCCAGCCTGTAAACTGAATGAGGCAGGGGTCCCATAGAAACAGTAGCATGTGAACGCTGATGTAGTATTATGTGTAACTATTACACCCCCTTCTTTCTGTACCATAGTGTGTTGGGGCAGGTGCCCCACCCCCTTGCCTGTGTAGAAGGGCAGCCAATGGGAGGAGGGCTTATTGGGAGCCAATCAGGGCCCAGATTGGAGACAGCCAATCAGGGCCAGGCTCAGCCCTATAAAAAGGCTGCTCAGCAGAGGAGCAGGGAGTCTCTCCCAGGCCTTTCAAGGGGAAGATCTGTCTCCTGCTCAGGAGACTAGCACCTCGGGCAGGGCAGATGCAGGGGAGCCTAGGAGAGCTCCAGCCTGTTACCTGCCAGGCTGCGGGCCCTGACTGGAAGGGCCTGGAGGGTGCAAAGGGGTCAGTGGGGAAGTGACCCAGGGAGAGTGAGCAGATGAGGGGAGAGAAGGAGGGCAGGGAGGCTGCCGCTAGAGGGTCCCTGGGTCGGGACCCAGAGTAGTGGGGGGGCCTGGGTCCGTCCCCCCCCTTATTGTGCACCTGGCCGTGAGAGGTGGCTATAACAGACTGCACCAGACCCCTGACAGAAGGGGATAGACTTTGGGGTGTGGTTGGCCACTGCGGCAGGGGTGAACCAGAGGACTGCTGTTAACCCCCCCTGGAAGGGGGAGAGAGTGGACTAGGGGCCACTGCCGGAGGGCAGTGTCCTGAAGAGGACGCCGTGAGTAACGCGGGTCCAGATGCAGGCAAAGGAGCGGTGGATGGGACACCACCGGCCGAGGGTGCTCCAGGACTGCTGTGAGCTAATTCCCAGACCGACCGGCAGGGGGCACCACGGTGGTGAGTCGTAACCCCATCACACGTGGTGGAGAATGCAAGCACGTGCGGTCCGCCCCTGATACAAGGGGCAAGAGAGAGGACTAGGCAAATTGTGCCACATTGAGAGACTGAGAGATGATGGTGGAGAAAGGAGACTTTTATTGGAAGGCCTGGGCGGCCTGACTTGCCGAGCAGCAGAGGGAGTTGTTCTGGCTGCTGTGGGGGTGGGCACCCAGACCCTATAGGAGACCAGGCGCCCAGGGCGAGAGGCCAGGGCCTGGACTCAAGGATTGTTTCACCTGTGGGCGAGAGGGACACTTTAGAGGGAAGTGCCCCTACTAAGAGGGAGTAAGGAGACCCTGCCCAGTGAATATGCCCCCTGTGAGGGTAACAGGGAGGCCCCAAACTTGTTGGGCCTGTGGAGTGCCTGGGCACATGAAAAGGGAATGTCCTCACAGGACTCACAGGGCCCAGGCTAGTCCTGAGGGCAGGGCTAGGTCTAAAGCAAGTTGTGGGATGGCCGTGGCCTCTGGAAGACACAAGAAGTGTTTCCGGTGCCACAAGAAGGGCCATTTACAAAGGCACTGCCCCCTTAGGAGAAGAGGGAGTGCTAACGAAATGGCTCAGTGTGGGACTAGCCACCAGGGAGTGGTAGTACAGGCTGGGGCCCGGAGAAAGAAAGGGGTGGGGGCAGGGAGGTCCCACCTTAACCAGGGAACCCACAAGGGAGCCAATAGGACTACAGTGGGGACCCAAACAGAGGGGAGTACCCATGTAGGACTAGGGAGGTCTACGCTGGGTACCCAGACCTTAGAGGGACAAAGCAGGTTGCTCCAGGCTGTGGAGAGCCTGCGGCGGGAGAGGAATTCTTTACGGGCCCTGCTGCGAGGAACACTGGGGCGCTAGGGATTCCTCTCCCCCCCCCCCCCAAGAGCATTCTTAAGGGGGAGGGTGTGGGGTGGGTGCCCCACCCCCTTGCCTGTGTAGAAGCCCAGCCAATGGGAGGAGGGCTTATTGGGAGCCAATCAGGGCCAGGCTCAGCCCTATAAAAAGGCTGCTCAGCAGAGGCGCAAGGAGTCTCCCCCAGGCCTTCGGAGGGGAAAGTCTGTCTCCTGCTCAGGAGACCAGCACCTCGGACAGTGCAGTGCTGGGCAGATGCAGGGGAGCCTAGGAGAGCTCCAGCCTGTTACCTGCCAGGCTGCAGGCCCTGACTGGAAGGGCCTGGAGGGTGCAAAGGGGTCAGTGGGGAAGTGACCCAGGGAGAGCGAGCAGATGAGAGGAGAGAAGGAGGGCAGGGAGGCTGCCACTAGAGGGTCCCTGGGTCGGAACCCAGAGTAGTGGGTGGGCCTGGGTCCCCCCCTTCCCCCTTATCGTGCACCTGGCCGTGAGAGGTGGCCTTAACAGACTGCACCAGACCCCTGACAGAAGGGGATAGACTTTGGGGTGTGGTTGGCCACTGCGGCAGGGGTGAACCAGAGGACTGCTGTTAACCCCCCCGGAACGGGGAGAGAGTGGACTAGGGGCCACTGCCGGAGGAAGAGGACGCCACGAGTAACGCGGGTCCAGACGCCGGCAAGGGAGTGGTGGACGGGACACCACCGGCGGAGGGCGCTCCAGGACTGCTGTGAGCTAATTCCCAGACTGACAGGCAGGGGGTGCTGCGGTGGTGAGTCGTAACCCCGTCACACTCAGCTTAACTGTTTGCTGAAGCACAGGTCAGAGTTCTGTCTTTTAAGTATTTTTAGGAAAGCATTACACAGAGTTGAACCTCGGTGTTATTGGTTGTAAAACCCTGAACATAGCTGTTAATAACAATATCCAGACAGCTTCAGAGAGGTAGAACCATATAGTTTCATAGTAAACATTTACTACAAACAAAACCATTGTAAATAATATTTGGAATACTGATGAACTGTTAAACCAAACACTATCCAATAGTACGTCAACTGGTCTTTATACAAACTTCCCCACTTTATTGGTGTTACATACCTTTAAATCCAATGTTTCACCATAACATTTACACTTTTATACTTCAATACACACAAACATTCCCCTCTGATAATTTTTCAGAGATGATTTCACAGTCTCTGTAGTGTGGCCATAATATATAGCGTGTGACACCTGAGTTCTTTAAGGCTCGAGAAGAGGAGCGGTATCCTCAGTTCTTTTTTATCCCTTCAGAGGCCTGTTAGTAAACGAAAGTCTGGGAATCATTGCAGCTAGCAGGATTCCAGCCCTTGGGTTAATAGTTGGGGACCCCTTCCCCAAGAGTGAGTTTAAAGACCCAGCTCCCTCATTAAAAGACCAGTCTTTATATTTAAATCACATTAGATTCATTTTCTCTGTTTTGAAGAGGCCTTCTATACATTTTCCAGCCTAAACCAGGTTAGTCTGAAACTCCTAAATTGGCATGTAAGTCACTAATGAAAGGGACTGCTCCTTCTCTCGGTAGAAAGAGCATGGAAAGAAAAAAGAACATAGTGACATACATGTGGCTCACAAATTCTGTAGCAAGCACACACACATAGTGCAAATAGAACATCTGGATGCATACTTGTGTACAGCTGTTTATGCTTCGTGTATATAGAGAAAAGGGAGAGATCACACACTCAGCTCTGTATACACATTGAAGAATCTGTTGTTCAAGAATAGTAGATTTCTTATATTGGGGGAATGTGGGAGGGCTTACCCAATCTCGCATCAGGAGTATCCACTGCCTCCATTTCCTCTCAGCAGTCATCTACAGGCTTATAGATTACAGTGGTGCTCTTATGTAGGAGTCTCCTATGTGTTGTGGCACTCAGGTGATGTAGCCCTTCAGCAAACTCAGAGTTCATCCCTTCCTGAATGAAGAGTCCAAAGGAAACAAAACCCGCCTTTTACTCCACACTCTTGTCACGGCACAGCGCTTCCTCTGAAGGTGCATCCTCTTCAACAGTCTTTAGCTCTTTTGTATACCTCAATTTTCAGCTCTCATGGGCCACTACCAATCACTTTTTGTTGTTGTTAACAGGCGCAGTGCACCATCTCAGAGTAGAATTCTACTACAGGTGTCAGACACTGCAACCCTTACAATTAGGGTATCTAGCTTGCAACACAAATTGCCCACCCTTCTTTTGTCAGGGTCATTTCCTACATACCCATCATAGGCCTCCTCACTGACCCTTTCATAGATATTCTCACTCTTTAGTTAAGCATCCACTCCCAAGTGAGCTCTCCCTTATACCTCACAAACGACTGAACACAGGCTGCGTTTATATCCCCCAGCTGGCCTGGTTCTGAGTCACATGCTCCCCAAACACAGGATCCTCCTGGTCACAGGTGAAGCTGAGCCAGGCGCACAAGAAGCTCCCTAGAAGTGGGGGGTACCCAAACACTGGCCCCACCCCCGCACCCTGCCTCTTCCCCCCCTGAGGCCCTGCCCCCACTTGCTCCTCTCTGCCTCCTCCCCTCCGTCGCTCACCCTTAATGCAGGTAAAAAGTGACAGGGCCATGGCCCCTTGGCCTTTTCCAACCCCATTCCGGCACCCCTGAGCTTACACCCTGTTACAGGAAATGATGAGCATTCTCTAACAGACAAAACAAGTGCAGATTACATTTCTTTGTAACTAACTTTCCAATGAAACTAACGTCATTTCTGCCCTAGTCCTTTTAAACAAAAGCCAGAATTTAGGGAATGAGAAGAGAGACATTGTTCCATTATCTAGGATTACCAAGAGTCAGGAATAAACATATTGTTCATAGTAAAGTATAACTGAGGTACAATGCCCTCATATTAAATAAAAGGGTCAACAGTTAACTAAATTCAAAGCACCAGACTTTAATCCATTGCAACAAGCTAAGGTGCGGATGTCAAGAACCCAACAGAGATAACTGCTGGTAGTTATCCTTGTGCAAAGAGGGGTCATCCCCCTACGTAAGTGGGCATTTGCAGACGTACCTCTTCATACATGGCCACAAAAATTCACTTCCCCTTCTTTTGTCTGCATAATATGTCATTCCCATTTGCTTTGTATTCTTTATGCAGATCCTTAAAGGTATTTAGGCACTTGATTTCAATGGGAGTTAGGTGCTTAAATAGCTTTGATGATCTGGCCCAGGTCCTTTAGGCCGTATGTCAGCATCATTACCTCTATCTTAGGAGATTGTTCAAGCTGTGGCAAGAATTCCAAGAAAGTGGATGCAGTGCACAGTGTAGACCTAGGAACTAGGTTCAGCAGAAACCCTAGTTTCTGGTTTTCATCTCCCACTAGTAGCTTGACTTGTCTCATGTGTCGATGACTCATTCTGAAATTTACCAAAAGGGCACAGTCCACATGGGGAATTATGTAAATCCAACACAATTACTATACATGTAAATTCCAGACATTTACATGACCCATCATATAATTGACCAATTTCTGGTTCAATTAAAGTCAGTCACTTGCTTCTGGAAAACAAAATAGCATTGCTTCATTTCTAACATTTATACATACTATTCTTATTCTTCCCTGTACATATTAAATCACTTCCATATGTCCTCCATATTTAACAGATCTAATATAGGGTCTTTGTCACTTTAAATTACCTGGCAGTTAAGATAAATGCAATATTTGTAATTTTGTTTGGGGCTGGCTGGCTGGAGAGAGAGAGGCTGGAATTTATGTTGGAAAACGAGGGAGAAGCATCACGGGATGAGGAATGGCTTCAGATTAGGATATTTGTATCTGAAGAAGAGGGAGCAGACAGGGATCAAGAAGAGAGTAAGGAAAAGGATCGTCATCTTATAATTGCCAAATCACTAGCTGAAGATGTAAAGGTAGGAGATGTTATTTCCTTGAAAACAGAGGACTAAGCAAAGTATAGGAAATATATTAAGAGCTAAGAGTGTAAGGCAGAGATTTATTGTACACCTAAGGAACAGGCTGAGAAACATCTTAAAACTATATGCAAGAGGGATAATGTATGGGGTTTCACTAAGCATGACTGAGGATGAAGTTAAAAGGGGTGAGGACCAAATGCTGTTTAAGTGACTGATTAGCAGGAGAGGTGGAGAACACCAACCTTCCACAGCCAGATTAAATTTCAAAGATGCAATGCTACCTGATTGGGTTAAAACAAGATATCAACTTTTCTACTTTAAGTCATATATTCCAGCCCCTTTGAGATGTTATACATGTCCAAGGTTTGGGCATGTGTGGTGGCTGTCTGCAAAGGGAAAATAAGTTGTGGTAAATGTGAAGCAGAACACTTGCATGAGAACTGCATGGAAGAAATGGAATTAAACAGAACACAGCAATTGCCAGAAAAAGCACAGTGCAGCATACAAAGGGTGCATGGTGGCAGAACGAGCGAGAGACCTACAGAAAATTAAAACCATCCACAAAATACCCTATGCAGAAGTTACCAAAAGATATTCACAGTGGAAAGTGGAGAATGAGGAAAACGCAGGTGAAGGAAAACAGCTACTGCTACAACAAAATGCAGTTCAAGTCAGGAAAGATAATAGAAAGGGAATAGAAGATGATGTACTGCTTGTAGGCAAAGATAAATTTGTAGCATTTATTATAAAAGTGATTAATTGCACTTTACAGACAGGGAAGAAGAATAAAAAAGTGGCAGAAAAGTATTTACATATAGGGAATCTCTCAATAGACTGCATTTAAGTAATTTGAAGTGAAGGTAATATATTTAAACAACATGGTTCTAACAATTTTGTTGGAAAACACATAGTTTAACACCACATGGTTGGGAATGAAAGAAAACTGTTTTTGAAATGCAAAACAAACCATGGTATGCGTACAAGAAACATGGATGGTCAAAACTTGTTTAGACTTCTAGGATATGATATTTTTAGACATGACAGAGAAATAACAAGAAGAGGAAGGGCCTGTATATTGATAAAGGAAGGTCTTAGTTATATCAAAATAGAAGTGAGCTTGCTATGCAGAATAACATCTTTTTATGACTCTATAATGTCTATAACCCATGTGTGATGCTGAGCCAGCGAGGGTTAAGCAACCAGCAGGCTGAGTGACCCAAAATCAACCTTTAAGAACATATTAGAAAAAAGTATTGAAATGGTGAACAGAGCCACTCCTTGTAGATAATCAGCAAAGCCATGTTAAATAGAATACAGTTAGTATCTACTTCTGCGTCTCTAACAATACAGGCTTATATTTCAAGAACTGTATTTGTCTGTATTTACCTATATCTTGTTATACTTTTAACAATGTGAGATAATTAGCTCTAGATGCTAAACTCCTGTTCCTGTCTGTAATGTTTCATTACTATGTTCTATTGATTCAGAGATCAAGGGATATTAACATTTAGATGGAACTGGTGGTGTAATAATATTGTTGTCTTTTCTCTTTGAAATTTGTGACTCTACATTGTAAAACTACCTGTGAACTGCTTGAATGGTTAATTGCCTTAAGTTAATGAATGTAACTAGTTACCGGTGTATGCCTAGGAAACAGAGATTTTCTTCAAATCAGCAATGTACATTACCCATTCTTCATCCAAGGAATGCCTGCTGTTGATCATTTGTTGGCTAATCAGCTGAGTTTCAGCTATAAAGGGAATTTGGAGCCTGATCCTGTTTTATCTCAGATCTGCTTAAACTTTCACAGGGAAAGTCTAAATCCACACGACTGAGGTTTCCAGTTCTACTCTGCATTAGCCCTGCAATTTCTCATGGAAGAATTTGAGCACCTCCCAATTCCCCCTCTCCTCCCAGATAGCATATGCAATTTATTGTGTTTTCTAAAATAACTTGAGTACCTGCTGAATTTTCTGGTGTACAAAGTTTCTCCCCCTTCACTTCCTCCAAAATAGTCCTGTGACAGAGGCAGGCCATTACAAGATACCTTCTTCTATTTCCTGATTTCTGCCCAGAATTGGACTTGAACTCATAATGCTTAGCTGCCACTCGGGTTGATGGCCAGAACATTCCCCTGGAGCCATGCAAGTTCAGTGAGTCGCATGTGGCAAGCAACCCTCTTGGCCTGTCTGCACGTGTGCAGTGTAATCCATTTGGCACAGGAGCCTTAGGAATGTTAGCTGCATGACTAAATACAGAGCTAAACTCTTTAGCTAATAAAGCTGTAATTTGACTTCCACCAGCTGTCTAGAGAGGGGCATGTCCTCTGTGGTGGTAACTCAAGTGACCGAGATCCTGGTTTGATCCCTACCTGGAGGCATAAAGTACATTGGTTAAATCCACACACCTTAAGAAAAACCAGGCTTTCTGGGGTGGTGAGATCTCAGGACCCCCGTGGTGAAAAGACACCAAATTTCAACCCCATGCTGCATTCCGTTGAGGTACACAACATTTCAAAGCAATCTAAATGACTATGCAGATTTTAGAGCACTTACACTCTCACTTTAAACAGGAAGCTTGACTAAGCCGTACCTAAAGCATACTTGATACAGTGGCTAATACTGAACATAAAAAAAAAAATCACATTTCTGTTGGAAGTGTTTTATTTACTGTTACTTGTAACACCAAATATTACTATAACTCAATGGTTTTCAACCTTTCCTATGCTATGAAAGCTATGTGGAAGTGCTAAATGACTTTTCTGTTTTGGTTTTCACCAAAAAGGTTAGTAGCGATTGAACATCTAACATAGTGAAACTGAGGTAGGATCAGAGGCTAAAACGGAAAGAAAAAATTAAAAATTACTTAAACAAAGTAGATGTCTTCAAGTCACCAGGGCCTGGTGAAATACATCCTACAACACTCAAGGAGCTGAGTGAGGCGATATCTGAGCCATTGGTGATTATCTTCAAAAAGACAGGAAAGATTCCAGAGGACTGGAAAAGGGCAAATACAGTGCCAATCTATAAAAGGAGGAATAAGGGCAACCCAGGGAATTACAGCCCAGTCAGCTTAACTTCAGTACCCAGAAAATAACGGCGCAAATAATTAAGCAATCAATTTGCAAACACCTAGAAGATAATAAGGTGATAAATAACAGTCAGCATGGATTTGTCAAGCACAAATCGTGCCAGACCAACCTAATAGCTTTCTTTGACAGGGTAACAAGCCTAGTGAATAGGGGGAAAGCCATAGCTGTGGTATATCTTGACTTTAGTAAGGCTTTTGATAATGCCTCATATGGCTCTCATAAACAAACAAGGGAAATACAACCTAAATGGTGCTACTATAAGTGGGTGTATAACTGGTTGGAAAACTATTCCCAGAGAGCAGTTATCAGTGGTTCACAGTCAAGCTGGAAGGGCATAACGAGTGGGGTCCCGCAGGGATCAGTTCTGGGACCAGTTCTGTTCAACATCTTCATCAATGACTTAGATAATGGCATAGAAAATATACATATAAAGTTTGTGGCCAGTGCCACAAGCTGGGAGGGGTTGCAAGTGCTTTGGAAGCTATGATTAAAATTCAAAATGATCTGGACAAACTGGAGAAATGGTCTTAAGTAAATAGGATGAAATTCAATAAGAACAAATGCAAAGTACTGCACTTAGGAAGGAACAATCAGTTGTACGCACACAAAATGGGAAATGACTGCCTAGGAAAGAGTACCGCGGAAAGGGATCTGGAGGTCATAATGGATCACAAGCTAAATGAGTCAGTGTAACATTGTTGCAAAAACAAAAAGCATACATCATTATGGGATGTATTAGTAGGAGTTTTGTGAGCAAGATACAAGAAGTAATTCTTCTGCCCTACTCCATGCTGATTAGGCCTCAACTGGAGTATTGTGTCCAGTTCTGAGCCCACATTTCAGGAAAGATATGGTCAAATTGGAGAAAGTCCAGAGAAGAGCAACAAAAATGATTAAAGGTCTAGAAAACATGACCTATGAGGAAAGATTGGGGGAAAAAATTGGGTTTGGTTAGTCTGAAGAAGAGAAGACTGAGAGAGAGGACATAACAGTTTTCAAGTACATAAAAGGTTGTTACAAGGAGAAGGGAGAAAATTATTCCCCTTAAACTCTGAGGATAGGACAAGAAGCAATGGGTTTAATTACAGCAAGGGTGGTTTAGGCTGGACCTTAAGAAGAACTTCCTGTCAGGTTAGTTAAGCACTGGAATAAATTGCACGTGAGCTGATTTTTAATGGCAGGCCGAGGTTCCGGCCACCGGCCCTGCTCAGCCCACTGCCGGCCCGGGTGAATGGAACCCCAGGCTGGCAGCGGGCTGAGCGAGCCGGTGGCCAAGACCCCGGCTGGCAAGGGGCTGGCAGCCGGAACTGGAACCGAAACCCAGCCAGAACCCAGAGCCGGCCGATGCTGGGGCGCTCCGCTGCAGGTGTAGGGGCGGCGCGTGGCCACGCTCCCAGCTGGGGCCCTGCTGGCTGCCAGAACTCTCCTGCAGGCTGGCACTGGCAGCCTGGTGTGCTGGACTAAGCAGCAGGCAGTCAGGCAAGTGAAAGGGGCGGGCGGGAGTCACACTGTAGGTGGAGGTGTCCACATCCCAGCCTGTCCTGCTGCCCCTCTCTCGCCACTGTGGCTGGACACCAGGGCACTGCAGGCACGTGCCGTCCCCTGGGGGGAAGGGGAAGGGAGGGTAGGCCAGGGGGTGTTGTGCCACTGCCCCCATTTGCCTGAAGATGCAGTGCCCCCACACAGTTGGCCCACAGCTCCCTTGGCAGGAACAGGAACAGTGTTGGGCTGGGACCCATCCAGGTAACCCTGCTGCAACCGGGACTGTCCCAGGCCAGCCCCAAGCCCCCACCCCCCTCCTCGGGACTTCCCCCAACTCCCTACCCTGAACCTCTCATGCCACCCAACCCTGACTCCTGCACCCACAATGCTCCCAGCCCTGACTCCTGCACCATCCACATCCCCACCCCCTGCCCTGATCCCCCTGCACTCCAACCCCCTGCCCTGAGTGCTCCCCCACATCCCAGCCCCTGAGCTCCTCCCCCTGAGGGGGGTTGCAATACGACAGTACCTGTAAGAAATTTAAGTTACTTTCACCCCTGCTGGAACCCCAGACCAGCAGCGAACTGAGCGGGGCCGGCGGCAGGCTGAGCGGCTCAGCCCGCTGCTGGTCTGGGGTTCCGGCCGCCGGCCCTCCTGCCAGCTGGGGTCCGGACCTCTGGCCCCGCTCAGCCTACTGCCAGCCTGGGGTACCGGCAGCCAGCCCGGGGCTCTGCTCCTGGCCTCGACCCAGTGCTCTTCAGCTGCCCCATGCTGTGGCACAAATTGGAAAACTCAGCTAGGAAAAGCAAGGGCAAGGATCACACTAAACTGATAAGATCTGCATTTTAATTTTATTTTAAATGAAGCTTCTTAAATATTTCAAAAACCTTATTTACTTTAAATACAACAATAGTTGATTTATGTAATATAGACTTACAGAGAGACCTTCTAAAAACGTTAAAATATATTACTGGCACACGAAACCTTAAATTACAGTGAACTTGGCACACGGCTTCTGAAAGGTTCCCAACCCCTGGTCTAGGTCCTGCCATGAGTGCTGCACTTGACTAGATCTACTCACAAGGTTCCTTCCACTCTTATGATTCTATGTTACAACTAAAAAGTTTCATCACCACCCCTATCCCAACGTCCATCTAGCCATAAAGCAAGCAAAAGTGGTTGCAATGGCCCTGGACCTGTAATTTACAGATAAAGGAATAAAAATTATTAATTTCTTCACCTTTTTTACTTATTCCATGGCAGTAAGTGTCCGTTTTCCCACCATAATAGCTTCTCCTGGTGTCTTCTCTTTGTGGGCCTTTTGAAGAACTTCAAAACTTTAACTTTGAAGTTAAACCACCCTAACCACCCTGTTCAAACAGCTTTTACTGTGTAAAATAAGTGTTCGTGTTTTTGTATTTTTTCACAAAGGGCTATATATCTGAAGATAAGGCTTGAAATACACAGATTTCCTGCATCCACAGCTTTGACTCCCAGCAGGGTTCATTATGAACTCATTAAACTGAGCTCCATGCTGCTTGCTTTGAGTGAAAATTCCAGATGAAGTTTTACTGTCATGTCCTGAAACAACACTTGTTAGGATGCTAAAGAACATGCTATGGTGTTTTGGGCAAATTTTCCTTTTCTCATGATACTATACAATGTATTGGCTGGCACCCTCCACCAGAGATAATGACTGTATTTCCACAGGGCTTCAAGTACTCTGTGTACAAAACATAGTTAATAAATGCTTTAGGTCAGGGATTCTGAAACGTCACTATAGAGATGCTTTTTTAATGTAGGCTGTCTACCACCTCTCTTCCTGTTCCCAAACACTTACCTTTATGGCAGCTGCAGCAACTGTTGACATTGAAAAGTGCTATTAATGGCGAGACTTAAGACGACAAATAAAAATACAACTTAGTAGCTGGAAGGAGCTGGCATCATGTGACCAGCCAGCCCTCCAAAGCTCACCACCAAGTGCTCCAGGCTTTACAGTTTCAAAACCGTTTCCAGATGAAAGTCATCAGGTTACCAAATGCTTTGTTCTGTAGTTCTTCTCAAGGACCCATATTTAGCTGCAATAGCCAGCCCTTTTCAACCTTAATTTGGCAAGAATACTGTTCCCTCTACTCTGATACTGACCTAAAAACAAGAGCACACCCCTTATAACTCCACACCATACACTGCGTGCTGCTTCTATAAAGTCTGTTTTGCGGCTTTGCCCTCACCCTCCTTTCTAGTGCACTAAATAGACTACATGCCTCCCTCAGGCCACGTCTGCACTATGGATGCTACAGCAGCATAGCTACAGCACTGTAACCTCCGAGCGTAGATGCAGACTACAGTGATGGAAGGGTTATTCCATCACTGTTGGCCACCTCTCCGAGTGACATGGAAGCATTCGTTTGTTGACCTAGCTGCATCTACACCAGGGGTTAGGTTGGGCATAGCAATGGCACTCGGGGCTATGGAGTGCTGTAGTTATGTCAACCTAAATTTTAAGTGTAGACCAGGCATCAGTGATTGCTTCTCACTCTGTTCTCCACCCCAGCAGATATATTCAACTTGGAAACTTAAACTGATGGCCAGAACTAAACTTGGGAGTGGGGGCAGGGCAGTCTCTAGTACTAGCCTTACACTGGGGAGCGCATCAATACCAGAGAATAAGCTGAGCTAATATGTGATCAACTGTAGGAACACCGCAAGACTCATCTCTTTCTTTAAACTTTCTCCCAACAACTAAGCTGAAGAGTACTAAGGCTGTTTGTTCTTGGAAGAATGTCACCAGTAACTTCATTACTGAGGGGAAAGGACTTTGAAACTTGTGCCTCCTTATTGAGGAGCTTGAGGAGCTTCTAAATTCATATTGTGGCGCCTGTATGCTCTGGTGGTGGGGCCTTGGAATGGTACATAAAAATGAATGAATAATTAATGAATAATGCAGTACCACTCTTGGAAGTTTTCTTCACATCCCTACTATACTAGCAGTCAGTACTAGCCTTTATTACAGCTCAAAACAGTAAAGCTCTTCCAAGGGTCAAAAAGAATAGCTCCACATGCAATCTATAGAAGTCATATTACACAGATTTTGATACTAAGCCAATATTCTCCAGAAAGTGTCCATTTAAAAGGCTTAATTTGTCAACAATTTCACACACCATTTGCCCAGAGTTCTCACATGCAGCACTTCACTGTGCACTTCCCCCCCAAGTAAACTGTATGCAGTTTTGTGCTTCATTAATCATCTTTTCATCACTGTAAGTTCAATGCTGCTTTCTCTGTAGGAGACCAAGAGGATACACTACCAGAAAGAAGACAAAGTCATGGGAAAAGGAGAATATACATGTTATCCTAGAAAACGAACGCATCCTGCTCATCCTAGTCACAATCACGGCCTTATACAGCAATTTCTAGAACTCCACTTGTTGTCAGGTCTGAGAATTCAGCTATAGAATCAAAGTGGGTCTTTCTGAGGTGGAAAAGGTCAGAACAGAGGTTACGTCAGTATGAAACCAACTTCTTACTTCTGGAATTGCTGGGAGATAGTTTTATCTTAATAATAGGGGAAAAGCCTCCAGATGAAGATGATTCTTTTAAAAAACTATTTATGGAAATTCTCGCTGCAAAAGGTTTGGCTTAATAACTAATTTTAAAAGCCATTACTGTCAATTGTCAGCATTTTTCTGCTAACCACGATGCCTGAGGGACGAGCTGATGGAAAGTAATTAGTAAGGCAGAGAGTGAAACTTACTGCATGTAACTGATACTGTTTGTAAAATTGAGACTCAGGATTCTCCTGCTTGAAGGAGAAAAGACAGATGTTTCTGCTTCTTCAACAAGGAACCAGGAAGAACAAGTGAGTGAAAAATAGAACATCATTCCATAAATAAGCAATGAAATTTGAACTACAATATTTTAATCCCTTTTTTTTCTTCCTTCCATTCCCTCACACTCTTGTTAAGCTTGATGTTGAAAAATGGAAGTTGGGGTGGGAAATCCTCTGGTGTAATTGCTGAGGCAATAATGTTGCTAAATCCAAGGTTTATTGTTTACTGTATATCCTGTCCATTATCTCACCTGAATGGCACAACATCAGCAGTAAAGTTTGGTTCTCAAATAGATAAGGAATTCAGAAGTGGTTAGATGAAAGTTACTCTATATGCCATTGGAAAGCTGGACAGGTGTGAATTAATACAGTATCTTATACGTACTTAGGTACATAAAACCTACTTTCTAAAGTGGGAGACAAGTAAAATAGTAAGATTTATCTGTGTGGAGCTTTATACTAAGGGCAAAATCCTACTCTTGAGTGAAAGGCATGCTGGTAGGGTGGGGCCCAGGGGTAGCAGCCAAGTGGAGGTCTCCTAACCATAGCCTACACAGGAAAGGCATGATGGTTAAGGTTCTGATTTTGACACGGAGGTCACAGAAGTCATGGAATCCGTGACTTCCAGAGACCTCTGTGACTTCAGCCATGGCGTCCGGGAGCTGCGGAGCACCCCCGCCAAACATCGCGGCAGGTCCCCAAGCTCTGGCAGTAGGGGGTACCACGCAGCTCCAAGCCAGCACATGTGACGGGGGGCCCCCGGAGCTACAAGTTGCTGCAGGAGGCAGGGGTACCTCACAGCTCCCAGCCGTCACAAGCGGTGAGGTCCGCCGCTCTCCCCTTGCCGCCGCGGACTGGGACTGCCTGCGTCGGGGGCAGGGCCCCGCCCCCGACGCAGGCAGACATAGCA
Organism: Macrochelys suwanniensis; assembly: GCA_033296515.1. Classification (NCBI taxonomy): domain Eukaryota; kingdom Metazoa; phylum Chordata; order Testudines; family Chelydridae; genus Macrochelys; species Macrochelys suwanniensis. The sequence continues at coordinate 130,036,333 of CM065776.1, read as the reverse complement.
GGGTCCTGCTCCCTGCTTGGGGTGGCAAAATTGTGAGAGCTGCCCCTGCTTGTGAGGGGGGAAATAACTCTAGTTCACAGCTGGGAAAACTGAGGGAAAGAGATCATACTACTTATCTAAGGTCACAGAGACTCTGGCAGAGAAAGGAAGTGAACTCAAGTCTGCTTAGGGCCAGCCCCAGAGCCTTGCTCACAAGACCATTCAGGACTTTCCTCGGGGCGGCAGGAAATGAGCAGGGGCACAAGCTGGCCAGTGTACACTGCTAACAGCCAAATGTTTTCAGGGGACATGCATCCAAACATGTTAAACATGTCCCCTTAAGGCCAAGATTTATTATGACGTGCATTAGCTGCATTCTTTGATTGCCGGTACCCTGCTTGGTTGTTTGCACACTCTTCATGCTCAGGGCACCTGCACAAGGTGGACTAAGATTTTGCCCTGTAACCAATATAGCTGATAAATGTTTTTCTGATGAACACATCAAAAATTTGTATCTTGCTTCATATTGCACTAGATACTCCTTAGTGCATTTTTTGTGCCAGAATAGATGCAGCATTCTCTATACTTCCCTATTTCCTAATACAAGCATGATACTTTGAATGTGGATCATTCAAGAAAATGAGTCTAAAACATTTACTGAGAGAATTGTGGGTTTGCTTTGGGAGTGCAAAGAACTTAGTGGTGTATGCTTCAAAAATTTACTATAATGAGAGTAAGTGTAAACTTAAAGATACATAATTAAAAGCATTTTCCTCAAAAATTTAAATGACAACAGTTTTTCTAACAAGCTCCACAACACATATTCACCGCTTAGTAGGACTTTTATCTAGCTGTTGAAAGGGACAAGCTAGAGAGTTCTGTCTCAGCTTATCTGCCTGCTGGCTACTGGGAGCTTGTCTTACTCAAAGTCTACAGAAAAAGAGGATAGATCATATTCTTATTTACATGGGTATATTCTTGTAAGTCAATATTCCAATGCCCTTAAATTACTTTTGCTGCTCTGACATCTGCTTCTTGGAAACAGCAGAGCTGTTTGTAGCTGGCAGAAAAGCCCATCTGGCAGGAGAAAACGAGGAAAATGTATGGGAATATTCAAATAGGAATATTTTAAATTTGCATATTTTGCTTACTTTTAGTGTTTAATAGATTCATCCTCTATTTTTGCAGTAGTAGGATCAATAGCATACTAAATAAAGTAACCCCTTGCAAAAACCATCTAGAGAATTTAAAAATATGCATCTTGAAACACTTTAAATGTGGTTTTTCGTACGAATGTAACTGTAAAAATTCCGGAGAGAGCATTTAATTCTATCAGCCATAATATATTGAATTTTCTCAATTTACAGGGTCAAAGATATTTTTCTCACTGTCACCACACAAAAGGCAGCATAGTCTGCAAATCCAGCTCCCAAATCACTACTAGTTACAGAAGATTCTGCCATCAGAATTTAAATGCATCTTCCTTTCAGTAAGACTTGAAGAATTCACTGAAAACCTAATGCAGCCTGAGACTGTATTGACTTCTTAGCAGCACCCCTCTATGCTGTGGAATCTCTCCTTGGGGTGTTTCCAGGACAACAGGGGGGTGAGTGAGTTCCTGGCAGCATGGTTCCACTAGTGCTGTCCTGTCAGGGAGGTGGAGTGGGCACTGAAGCCAGCACAGATGGCTGTAAGTGGAGGTGCCTTATATTCCTACTCTGGGAGGCCAGACACCCTGCCCATCTTGTGACAGCTGGCACGAAGCCTGGAGAGTATTCATTTCTCAACATGTCAGAGTGTCTTTGATTTACAAACACTTAATAGACAACTCAAACTTGAATTTCAGTTGGTGCATTTTTTGTCTTTTCTTTACCGGGAAAACATAATGAAACCCTGCAAAGCCCTTGGAGTCTAAACATTTCTTCATATTAATATTGCAATAGAAATGCTAATCAGGGAACCGGTGCCCATTGTACTAGACACTGCATGCACGCACACCCACAATGAAAAACCACCACACTACCTGCCCTCAAGAGCTTGCAATCCAAGTGGAGCTACCTACTGTTATCTTTGGTAACACCAACAGGTCTCATCCTTAAGAAATATGATATTCCTATTTAAAGTTACATTAATATCATGCACACTAAACTAAATAAGTTAGCTGATGTGAACAAATTACAGAAAGAGGCCCAGAAACACATTAGTTTGTAAAAATAGAGAAGTCAGTCACTTAAAATACCACAATAAGTCATTTCAGAACACCATAACTTTGGCTCCCATATCCAGCCATTTTTTTAAAAAAGAGAGGTGATACGTTTCCTGAGAAAGTATTTTTGTTCCATGATTATACCCATTGTCCAACACACATTTTAATTCTATTTTCCAAGTTATCATAGCATGCTCACAAGCGAGACTGTAATGAGCAAAAGAAAGGAAAACCAGAAACTAACCCAAGTCTCTGGAAAAATACTACAATAAACAAAGTTGGTCTATTCTTAGCTTATCCTTAAATGTTATAGTAAATATTATTTGTTAACCAAAGCATAACACTGAGCTATTATAGGTGTTAATAAAGATAGGTAATCTCCATAAGAGTAAGAGACAAAATAAGGAAAAACAGAAGTTAAATACTCACCAATTAGGGAAGAAAAAAGATGCAGTTATCAGCTCTCACAGTTACAAAATGGTTACTCTAGATCAGGATTACAACAGCTGTTCTCAGCCAGTTCTTAAGGGCCAGATACCAGAAAGGTATGGTGAGGACAAGTTTTCAAAAAGGGCATTTCTGTGCCATGGAAAGTTAATAGAAACTAAGATGTCACAGACAAAGATGTGGGGTTTTTTATTTTGTCAACTCTCGTACTGTTAATAAGATCATAGATAGTAAAAAGTCTATAATAGATCTTAAAAGTACAAAATGTAAATCCATGTTTCAATATTAAAGAGTAAAAAAAATTCCATAGTGTATATTAATACAAACAATGTTTATTGTGAGTTTCATATGACACAAGAAGGCAAAATCCTTAAAGGCTGAATTTTGTCAACTTTCCCTATATCAAATCTTGCTCTGAGAGTATTACTACTGCAATCAATGGTACAAGCTGGGACATACAGTACTACCTGACAGATATGTGATGATATAGGATGAGACTAGAATTTTTAACCATATTAAGTTTCCCTAGGGGGTTTCCAGTTCTAGACAGCCTCTCCAAAAGTGCTGTATAACTGCATGAATTTCCTGTCTTGAGTGACAGGCAGTTATCTACGGTATGTCTACACTTACGACAGCATGTATGGTACAGGCATTGCATGCACAGCTACCATGTGTATAAACAGCAGTATAGATGGTGAGGCACCGTTTAAATGACTAGACTAGAGTAGAGTGCCCTACATGCCTGCATCCCCAGGATACATACTCTACATGGCTCTCTAAGTGTCCAAGCAGTATCTCCCATGCCTGCACTACTGTTTTTAGCAGTGTAATAAGCCACTGCCAGAGCCTTTCCCCACTGCAGTGAATGGCTGTGCAGCGGAGAAAGGCTCTGGCAGCAGGAGGCAGTGGGGAGCAGCCAGAGACCTTCTCTTCTGCCTCCCCCAGCCCCCGACAGTCTTTCACAGCTGTGTGTAGCTACACACCGCAATGAGTGTGGACACAGCCTGCCTTTTACTGCTGAGTGTAGCTACACATACCCTACACAATGCCACAAGTGTAGACAAGGTCTTGGATAACACCAGGAAAGAGAGAGCGCTGATTCATACAGTAGAGAGAAAGGATTACAGAGCAACAATGTGTGTGTGGAAAGAGAAGTTGCAGGAAGGTCCCTGCCACAAGAAAGATCCATAAGTAATGAAACAGGAAGGGCAGACGGTGGTGGGACTGGAATACTGTAGTTCAGCCAAGACAAGTATGTGTAATAGTCACTTATAGAAATCAAAGGATTTATTGGGACGCTGCAAGTAACAGGCAGGACTCAAAACTTCCTCCCCCAAACAGACACATCATAACTTCCAAATAATAAGTATTAAGATAAAGACACAGCACCACCTGTTGGTGGAGGTGTTGTCTGCATTGATAGTTACATAACCAATACTGGTTGGGGTGAAAGAGAGAGCAAAGGGAATTGATTATATTGGAGAAAGAGATGCAGCTCCACAGGGTGGGGAGACAGAAAATTAGCATTTAAATGGAGGGGCAGAATTATCCAGGCTGGGACAGAGGACTGTCCATAAGTCATATAATACATTAGGGGGCAGGTGGTCCCTTAATTGTCTCTGTTTGTTTCAGTGTTATAAAGTGTTACACAGGGTGGGTGGGTAGGTCTTGAAAAAAAGCACCAAAATTGGGTTATGTAATTTATGGACAGCCCTTTGAACCAGAATGCCAGGGTTAATACCCTGATCTTTGTACAAAAGGGATGTAAACAGAGTTACTGTACTGGATGATCTGTGTGTGTGGCATAGCCACACACAGCCCCTAAAGGGTGCGGCTGCTCCCACAGGGCAAGGATCCCCACCAAGCGCAGCAAGTTTCAGCGCTGTAAATCGCTGGGTTCACAGTGCTGGTAGCTACGCCCCTCGTGGAGGTGGGTTGTTTTTTTTCTCTCTCCCAGCGCTCTGCCGCGACCACACAAGCCACGTTAAAGCACTGCAGTGGCAGCACGTTAGCGTTGCCAGGGTAGACTAGCTCTAAGGGTATGTTTACACTTAAACCCTACAGTGGCACAGCTGCGCTACTATAGCACTTCAGTGTAGATACTAACAACACTGATGGAAGGGGGGCTTCCTTCAACATAAGTAATCCACTTCCCCGACAGGCAGTAGCTAGGTTGACCTCACCTGTCTACACCAGGGGTTAGGTGGGCTTAACTATAAGTGGATTTTTCACACCCCTGAGTGACCTAGTTAAGCCAACTTAATTTTCTAGTGTTGACCAGACCTAATAGTCATACACCAGGGCAGAAGAGTGTTAGTTCCCATTCTCCCTGCTGACAATGCAGTGCAGTACAAGGAGGTGCTGTTTTGAGGAGATCTCATTCAGAGGAGATGTTAAACAGACCTTCTGCCTGTCCGAAGGTGTAAGTAGAAGTTCAGGTGAGGCTCCTTTAAGATTGCTTCTCTGATCTTTTAAGTGTTCTGTCCAACATTTAGGTTATGTAATTCAAGGCTGTCAGTACAGCCTTTATAATCAGCAACTGCTCTAACTACCAGTATCCAACACAGTGCTTTGTAGAAGTGTCTGGAGTTGTTCTAACTGTATCAAGCACCTTTCACTGCCAAAGTCAAATCATGTCTCTCTCACTATAGATATATATATGAAAGCAAAGTTGCATCTCAATGGTTCCTAACTTAAATTTCTAGTTCAAAATATTCTGTTGAATTCTGAAATTCGCATTTCTAGTTCTAATAGCACAGAATGAAAAATGACCACAGAAACCATCAGGAAGCTTTCCTTGTAGAGAAAATTATATACATATAGCTATTGATTGATCTGATCAAACTAAACCAATAATGGCAGTGTCAGGATTCTACTGCAGGAAGGCAGCCAAAAGTACTAGAATAAGCACATTTCCGGGCTTGTCTTCACCACTGGGGTAAGTTGACCTAAGTTACGCTACTCCAGCTATGTGAATAATGTAGCTGGAGTTGATGTAGTTTAGGTCGACTTACCCTGGTGTCTTCACTGCCCTGCGTTAATGGGAGATGCTCTCCGATCAACTTAGCCCTGGGCTCCACTAGAGGGGCGGGGGGGGGGGGGGTGTTGACCTACGATATGCAACTTCAGCTATGTGAATAGCGTAGCTGAAGTCGGCATATCGTAGATCGACTTACCTGGCCATGAGGACGGCGGCGAGTCGATCGCTGCCGCTCCCCCGTCGACTCCGCTTCTGCCTTTCACCGAGGTGGATTTCCGGAGTCGACGGGGAGCGCATTCAGGGATCGATTTATCGCGTCTAGACAAGATGCGATAAATCGATCCCCGATAGATCGATCGCTACCCACCGATTCAGGTAGTGAAGACAAGCCCTTGCTCTTCTCGGGGAGCTGGAGTACCGGAGTCAACTGCTCTGCCATCGATTTAGCGGGTCTTCACTAGACCCACAAAATTGACACCCGCTGCATCGATTGTCGCAGCACTGATATCCCCGGTAGTGAAGACAAGCCCTCAGTAAGGTGCTGCTGCTATAGGATGTAATTGATGTAATGGACCTGAAAGGTTATCACAGATGGCAATGAATACCAGAATGTAAGGCAGCAGAAAGTGAGGAAGACTGGAGATTATTTAATAGACATTGTGAAGAATGACACACAACAAAAAGTTTTAAAGATGAACAAAGCCATGAAATTGGTACAAGACTGAAGACTTTCCACTGCTTTCTTTCAGCTCCATCATCACTGTTAAGCTAATGGACAGGAATCAAAGAGACAATAAAAATTTATGTAAACCAGCCCAGACCTTATTTTGCAATGGGAAAGGCTCTTTAATACACACTATGCAAAATGACATGGTCTACTTTGTACTGTAACTTGTACAGTTCACTGTAATTAACACCTAATCACTGTAATTAACACTTAATTTGATGATAACTTCTTAATGAAAAACTTGCATCTTGGAAGCTATATCTCCACCAAAGCGACAAGATTCACATCTTTCTTAGGCCCCATTCATTAGAATAATATTTCCCTGAAAAACTGCTGCAAAGGGAACAAGAACTACTCCAGCAGCAGACGAGAAATTGAAGAAGAGGTTAAGTTTAGTTTTAAAGTGGCAAGATTAGCCACTTTGTTATGGTCTGGTCATTTGAACAATGCTTATTGAAAACGGCTGTGAAGGGAACAAAGCAGCACTCTAGAAGCAGTGAAAGGGTTAAATTTTAGTTATCATAAATGCTCCCCACTTTACCCTGCAGCTGAGGCTGCTTGTGCATAGCTTAGTAAAGCTAAATTAAGAGAAAACAATACTGTGTACATAACATGTTCAGCTATGAGTATGTAAAGAATGTATGTGAAAAAGTTGCATATTTTTGTTTGCTTTTAATTAGGGATGGATTCCTGATCTTCATTATCCCAAGCAGAAAATCAAGACCAGTCCCTGGAACTGAGCAGTCTTCCCTTTGTGGGCCTCTTCTAGGTTTATGTAAGGCTTTAAACAATGCAACAAAAAAAAAGTAGTTGAGCTGCGTTTGGTGTTCTTAGAAGGAATTGTGAAGAAGGTTCTGTGTTTTTGTACAGTTATTTCTGGGTGTCTCCTAGCAAAAGAAAACACAGCTGGAAAAAGCACCAGCAAAGTGACATGATGTGTTCAAAGCATACATTGTTAATCAATTTCATGTCCAATCTATTAGTAATCAACTCAGTATAAACATCCCGCATATCAACCCTGCTTGTTGGTCTTGGGAGCTGCTGCATCATTTCCTCTCAAATCGTGGGTCCTTGTTACCATATGCTATATGTGATAATTGGTCTTGGCCCATTCAAGAGAATGAAAATGACAAATGAGGTGCTGAACAGATAATGTGAGCATGAATTCTGATGGTGACCCTGCCTTCCTATTTGAGGTAATTACATTTTGTGTGCTGTATTTCCATAGGTGGCAAACATTCTAAATAAAATTTACTTTATAACTTATTGACCAGTCTCTTAGAAACACTGCTAATACATCAGAGAGAATGCATTCTGCCAACACCTCAGGGCAAAAAGCACAGTTGGTGACTCTGGAAATACGTATTACGTAAATAATTATCTTCAGCAAAAAGAAAATGTTGCCAAGCCAGTTCTCTATTGGAGAAAATATTCCTATGCATCCCATAACAGGCCAGTTTTCTTACATTTACCATATACTTCAAATCAGAATATTTATTTTATATAAAGGGAACAAATGAAGCATGAATAAAGCCTTGCCCACACTGCAGAGTTTTGCTGGCAAAGGGCAGCTTTTGGCAGCAAAACAGTGGCGGTGTACACACTGCAATGTCACTTTTGGTGACAAAGCTCTTCGGTTTTGGCGACAAAATAAAACCACCTCGACGAGAGACATGGGACTTTTTGCGCAAAAGTTTTGTCGACAAAGTGCCAGTGTAGACACAGTGCTTGATTTTATCGCTTTAATTGGCCTCCCAGAAGGTCTCCCACAATGTACATCCTGACCGCTCTGGTCAGTAGTTCCAATTCTGCTGCCCTGCAGCCAGGTAAGCAACCATCCACCCTCCCACTTTAAAGCCCCGGGAATTTTTGAAATTCTACTTCCTGTTTGGTCGGCGTGGAGAGCTCACATCACATCTTCCCAGCTGACAATGGCGACTGCATGTAACAGACACTATCCCGCGTGGACCACTGCGGAACTGCTGGATCTGCTCAGTATTTGGGGAGGCTGTGCAATCCCAGCTGTGCTCCAGCCATAGGAATTTCAGTACCTACAGGCAGATTTCTCGAGGCTTGTGTGAAAAGGGCTATGATTGGGACATGGTGCAGTGCAAAGCACAGATCAAGGAGCTGAGGCAGGTGTACCAGAAGGTGAGGGAGGCAAACCATCGCTCTGGTGCTGCACCTGCCATTTCTATAAGGAGTTGGATGCTATCCCTCGGCAGCGACCCTACCTCCACCGCCAAGAGCCCCATGAATACTTCAGAGGGGCTGGAGCCAGTGGAAAGTGTACCTAACTTAGAGGACAAAGTCATTGATGAAGAGGTTGAGTTAGACAATGATGTGGAGCCCATGGCGGGGTCACCTGGCAGTGTGTCCAGTCAGGAGCCGTTCTCCACTCTGGAGGTGTCTAACCTGTCTCAGCAGTCGCACTCCAGTGAGCAAGAAGCAGGAGAGGAGACCCCTAGTAAGTGGTTTTGCTTTGTGTAGTGCGGAGGTGGGCTGAGGTAGAAAAATGTGCAAGGCTGGCTGTGTTTCTGTGTGCTGGACATTTCCCTGTGCAGCTAAGCAGTGTGGCGGAACAGGGTGTTGATGCACACTGATATTTCATGGGAATCCGCCATGGAAATCTCCAGGAAACTTTCCTGGAGGTACTCAGCAATCCTCTGCCGGAGGTTCCTTGGCAGAGCTGCTTGGTTCCTTCCCCCATTGAAGGAAACTTTCCCGTGCCATTCTGCAATCACTTGCACAGGGACCAAAGCATCACACAGGCGAGTAGCATAGGGACCGGGTCGGAAGCTGCAAGCATGCAGTAGATGCGCCCTTGCTTCCTTGCTTACTCTCAGGAGTGAGATAGCTGCTACAATGACCCCCGCCTATGGAAAAGAGTGGGTAACTTTAGAATATTGTTCCTAGTCAACTGCACTGCTACCCTTTCATATTGCTTTTCTCCCCATGTACAATGTCTTCCGCCCCAGGATAAACTGACCAGGTGTGGGGTGTTCATCAACCTGTGTGCTTGTCAAGGGTCAGTGAGAAAAAGTGATTGGTATGTTACTAGAGGTTTATTTTACTATGCTGTTTCAATGCTGTATGTGTACTTAATCATGCCCCTGTGTATTGTTCCTTGTGCTTTTGCAAACCTGGCCTTCAGAGGCACCTCCTGCACACTGGCAGAGCACCTCTGCTCGATAAGAAAGAGTCGAAGATGGAGCAAGGAGGACATGTTCCAGGAGCTGCTGCAATAGTCAGATGCAGAAGAGGGAACGCATGGAGTGGAGGGAAATTGAAAGGCAGGACAGAAAAGAAAATAAGACCTTCATTAAGGACACTACTGAGAGGATGATTAAAGTTATGGAGGAACAAACAGATGCTGAAGTCCCTCATAACGCTCCAGACTGAGCAGATGTGTGCCCGCCTTCCCCTTCAGCACATTCAGAACTCTTTCCCATGCCCTCCTCAAACTCCACCTGTGTGTTCCTTTCTGCTTTCTGGGACTTCTTGCTTTCCTGTTCACTCCACCCCCATGGACACCTTTTCAAATGATAGCTGGACTTACGCACAGGTCTTAAAGTCAGCACCCCCTGGTACCATCTCTCCCACCAAGGGGGTGTGTGTGGTGTTGTTTTCTGTGCAATTATATTGAATGATAAGTAATCTTTATTTGTTTCCTGCAAATTGTGATAGCAAATGGCAGCAACACATACACAAACAGTTTAATCATTTCCTTATATGGAATCCTAGGCCATAAAAATACAATATGCGTCCTAGCAAAACTCGATTTCATTAAGCATTGCAGTCCCGAGCATAGTATTATACATTACTGGTTCTCATTTTCAAAGTGTTGCCTCAAAGCCTCCCTGATTCGAATTGCTTCCCATTGTACCCCTCTGATAGCTCTCATATCTGGATGCTCAAAATCAGTGGCCAGGTGGTCTGCCTCAGCAATCAACCCCTGAGAAAACTTTTCACTCTTCACTTCACAAATACTGTGCAATGTACAGCACGCAGCTATGACCATGGGATTATCATCCTCATTGAGGTCTAACCTGCCATAAAGGCATTGCCATCGTGCCTTTAATCTGTCAAATGCATATTCCACAGTCATCCTGCACCTACTCAGCCTATTGTTGAACTGTTCCTTACTGCTGTCCAGGTTTCCAGTGTAAGACTTAATCAACCATGGCTGTAAGGGATACGCGAAGTCATAAGACCAACCATCCTGAGTCAGGCAAAAGGTCCATCTAGCACAGTATCCTGTTTTCCAACACTGGCCAATGCCAGGTGCCCCAGAGGGAATGAACAGAACAGATAATCATCAAGTGACCCATCCCCTGTCGCTCATTCCCAGCTTCTGGCAAACAGAGGCTAGGGACACCATCACTACCCATCCTGGCTAATAGCCATTGATGGACCTATCCTCCATGAATTTATCTAGTTCTTTTTTGAACCCTGTTATAGTCTTTGCCTTAACAACATCCTCTGGCAAGGAGTTCCACAGGTTTACTGGGCATTGTGTGAAAAAATACTTCCTTTTGTTTGTTTTAAACTTGCTGCCTATTCATTTCATTTGGTGACCCCTAGTTCTTGTGTTATGAAAAGGAGTAAATAACATTTCCTTATTTACTTTCTCCACACCAGTCATGATTTGATAGACCTCTTAGTCTTCTCTTTTTCAAGCTGAAAAGAGGTAGGGGAAGTAGAAGTGGGTGGGAACCTGGACAGCAGTGACCATGAGATGGTTGAGTTCAGGATCCTGACAAAGGGAAGAAAGGAGAGCAGCAGAATTCAGATCCTGGACTTCAGAAAAGCAGACTTTGACTTCTTCAGGGAACTGATGGGCAGGATCCCCTGGGAGGCTAATATGAGGGGGGAAAGGAGTCCAGGAGAGATGGCTGTATTTTAAAGAAGCTTTATTGAGGGCACAGGAACAAACCATCATGATGGGCAGAAAGAAGAGCAAATATGGCAGGCGACCAGCTTGGCTTAACAGAGAAATCTTTGGTGAGCTTAAACACAAAAAGGAAGCTTACAAGAAGTGGAAACTTGGACAGATGACTATAAAAATATTGCTTGAGCATGCAGGGGTGTAATCAGGAAGGCAAAAGCACAATTGGAGTTGCAGCTAGCAAGAGATGTGAAGGGTATCAAGAAGGGTTTCTACAGGTATGTTAGCAACAAGAAGAAGGTCAGGGAAAGTGTGGAATCCTTACTGAATGGGGGAGGCAACCTAGTGACAGATGATGTGGAAAAAGCCAAAGTACTCCATGCTTTTTTTGCCTAGGTCTTCACAGACAAGGTCAGCTCCCAGACTGCTGCACTGGGCAGTACAGGATGAGGACAAGGTGAGCATCCCTCAGTGGTGAAAGAACAGGTTAAGGACTATTTAGAAAAGCTGGACATGTGCAAATCCATGGGGCCGGATGCAATGCATCTAAGGATGCTGAGGGAGTTGGCTGATGTGATTGCAGAGCCATTGGCCATTATTTTTGAAAACTCGTGGTGATTGGAGGAGGTCCTGGATGATTGGAAAAAGGCAAATATAGTGCCCATCTTTAAAAAAGGGAAGAAGGAGAATCCAGAGAACTACAGACTGGTCAGCCCCACCTCAGTTCCTGGAAAAATAATGGAGCAGGTCTTCAAGGAATCCATTTTGAAGCACTTGGAGGAGAGGAAGGTGATCAGGAACAGTCAACATGGATTCAACAAGGGCAAGTCATGCCTGACCAACCTGATTGCCTTCTATGATGAGATAACTGGCTCTATGGATATGGGGAAAGTGGTGGATGTGATATACCATGACTTTAGCAAAGCTTTTGATACGGTCTCCCACAGTATTCTTGCCAGCAAGTTAAAGAAGTATGGATTGGATGAATGGACTATAAGGTTGATAGAAAGCTGGCTAGATCATTGGGTTCAACAGGTAGTGATCAATGGCTCGATGTCTAGTATCAAGCGGAGTGCCCCAGGGGTCGGTTTTGTTCAACATCTTAATTAATGATCTGGATGATGGGATGGATTGCACCTTCATCAAGTTTGCAGCTAACACTAAACTGGGGGGAGAGGTAGATACTTTGGCGGGTAGGGATAGGGTCCAGAGTGACCTAGATAAATTGGAGGATTGGGCCAAAATAAATCAGATGAGGTTCAACAAGGACAAGTGCAGAGTCCTGTTCTTAGGACAGAAGAATCCCATGCACTGCTACAGGCTGGGGACCGACTGGCTAAGTGGCAATTCTGCAGAAAAGGACCCGGGGATTACACTGGACGAGAAACTGGATATGAGTCAGCAGTGTGCCCTTGTTGCCAAGCAGGTTAACGGCATATTGGGCTGTATTAGTAGGAGCATTGCCAGCAGATCGAGGGGAGTGAATATTCCCCTCTATTCGCCTCTTGTGAGGCCACATCTGGAGTATTGCATCCAGTTTTGGGCCCCCCACTACAGAAATTATGTGGACAAATTGGAGAGAGTCCAGCAGAGGGCAATGAAAATGATTAGGGAGCTGGGGCACATGACTTATGAGGAGTGTCTGAGGGAACTGGGCTTATTTAGTCTGCAGAAAAGAAGAGTGAGGGGGGGATTCGATAGCAGCCTTCAACTACCTGAAGGGGGGTTTCAAAGAGGATGGAGCTAGGCTGTTCTCAGTGATGGCAGATGACAGAACAAGGAGCAATGGTCTCAAGTTGCAGGGGGGGAGGTCTAGGTTGGATATTAGGAAAAACTATTTCACTAGGAGGAGGGTGAAGCACTGAAATGGGTTACCTAGGGAGGTGATGGAATCTCCATCCTTAGAGGTTTTAAAGGCCCAGCTTGACAAAGCCCTGGATGGGATGATTTAGTTGGGGTTGGTCCTGCTTTGAGCAGAGGGTTGGACTAGATGACCTCCTGAGGTCTCTTCCAACCCTAATCTTCTGTGATTCCATGAAAAGTCGCAGTCTTATTAATTTCTCCTCATACGGAAGCAGTTCCATACCCCTAATCATTTTTGTTGCCCTTTCCTGAACGTTTTCCAATTCCAATATATCTTTTTTGAAATGGGGCGACCACATCTGCACGCTCTATTCAAGATGTGTGCGTATCATGGATTTATATAGAGGCAGTATGATATTTTCTGTTTGATTATCTATCCCTTTCTTAATGATTTCCAACATTCTGTTCGCTTTTTTGACTGCCGCTGCACATTGAATGGATGTTTTCAGAGAACTATCCACAATGACTCCAAGATCTTTTTCTTGAGTGGTAACAGCTAATTTAGACCCCATAATTTTATATGTACAGTTGGGATTATGTTTTCCAATGTGCATTATTTTGTATCAAAATTGAATTTCATCTGCCATTTTGTTGCCCAGTCACCCAGTTTTGTGAGATCCTTTTGTAGCTCTTTGTAGTCTGCTTGGGACTTAACTCCCAGGATCATTGCGGGCATTTCATCATTCCCCACTGTAATCTTCTGGTCTGGAAAGAAAGTCTCTGCTTGCAGCTTTCTGTACAGGCCAGTGTTCCTGAAGATACATGCGTCATGCACCTTTCTGGAGCACCTCATGTTGATATCAGTGAAATGCCTGCGGTGATTCACAATTGCCTGAAACACCATGGAGAAGTATGCCTTCCTACTGATGTACTCCATTGCAAGGTGGTCTGGTGTCAAAATTGGAATATGAATGCCCACTTCTGAAAAGCCATCCACTATTTCACACACATTGCCAAGAGTCATGGGTCCTTCGTAGCGGGATGCAATTAATGGCCCTGCACACTTGCGTTAATGCAGCCCCAACGGTCGACTTCCCAACTCCAAACTGATTCACAACTGACCGGTAGCAGTGTAAAGTCGCCAGCTTCCGCACTGTGATCACTACGCACTTCTCCACCGAGAGGGCAGCTCTCATTAGGGTGTTCTTGCACCAAGGGCTGGGGTGAGCCCAGCACACAGTTCCAGGAAGGTGGCTTTCCTCATCCGAAAATTCTGTAGCCACTGCTCATCATCCCAGACCTGCATGAGAATGAGATCCCACAATTCAGTGCTAGTTTCCCGAGCCCCAAAATGACAGTCCACCACATTCAGCTGCTCCGTGAATGACAAAAGTAATCTAATGTTATTCCTATCCAGGTCAGACAGCATGTAATGCAACTGTGAATCCTGTTGAGTTAGGAACTTCACTGTTCACTGCACTGCCATTTGTGATGTGTTACTGACAACTAGCAGAGCATTGGAGAGCAGTGCAGGATCCATCCTTTCACACAGAGATGGTGAGGTGAACAGCAAACAAGGGCCGTTGAAGAATGCTGCGAACCAAAGACAGAAGCACATGGAATGCTGGGACGGAAAGCAATGCATCATGGGATGTTGAGCCCAGACCCATGATGCACTGCGATCCACTCCACCTTCCCATAAGACCTAGGGGCAGAAGGTGGCCAGCTGAACTGTGGGATAGCAACCCACAGTCCACTGCTCTCACTTGTCGATGCTAGTGCCCCAAGTGTGGATGCACTCTCAGGGAGCGCAGTGTGAACATGCAACAATGATTTTCTTTTAGTGCTTTTTGATCATTGAGAAAACTCTGCAGTGTAGACAAGGCCTAAAAGTAAGTTATTCTCACAGTGTTTATGCCTCCTCAGCAGGAGGCTCTGTTTTACCACAAAATGGGAGGTTTATTTGCAGTAGGGAAGGTGACTGCTTTCTAGTCAAAGGTGTAGGCTGACACTTTGAAAGCCGCCTAGATGATTTAGAGGCATAATTCCCATTGAAATTAATTAGCTCTATATTTGCCCACAGCCCACTCCTCTGATCATTCAGTTGGGCTGGACTGCAGGATCTGGACCAGGTTTGGTTTTTTTGCTTTTTTTAAAGCGGTATAATCATTTGTTGGCAAATCAAACATGACAGCACTGAGTGTATGAGAATCTGAAAGTGAAGCTGGGTTAAAAATGACTTAATGGAAGTGAAAATGACTACTTTTTTATTAGCCAAACTGAGGGAAATATAAGGAGTCAAGCAGTACAAATGTAGATTTTTCAATCTAACAGTGTTTCTTTAATTATCCTACTAGGAAGATAGGGTAAAACAGTCAATACTACAAATTCCTGTTCAGGGTTCTTAAATTTTAATACCTTCAATATAATTGAAATGTATACTGTACAAACCTAAATCAAGTCTTTAAAACTAATAAAGCACTTAATCTTAACAAGATGGAAATGCACATGCTCATACACTGTTTCACACTTGAAGCGACCATGTTGGGGGAATGGGAGGGGAAGAGATACATACTGCAGACAGGGAATGTCCCGTGTATTGTGAAGTTTTCATGGCATCAGTATTCAGACTGAGTGTCCCTAATCAACTGTAAAATACTTAGATCTTGGACAGAGAATCTTCTCTGACCCAGGATTATGTGTATGAGGTAGTTTACTGCTGTGCTGGTGTCTCACAGTTTTAACAGATTTTTATGTAAACACAATGAGGGGAGAAAATTCTAAAGCATATTCCTTAAAAAAGTTACTGTCTTTATCACTGATGATTTTTCACTTTGGCAACCTCTGTCTTCACAAGAGTCCTAAATGCATGTTCTGTGCCAACCACACTGCGGACAATCAGTCACGTTTTGCCTTCAGATACATAGTGCAGTTTTCAGTGAGTGTTGCCTAGTTGTAGCTAAAGGCAAAATTTGGGCCAACTTTTCTGACTTACCAAATAAAAACATAATTGAAGCAACTGAGAATATGCTAATGGAATATGTTAGAAGGGAAGAGGAAAATAAAATATTCTGTAATTCATAGAAGATCGACTGTACTTCCTTCTTCAAACATTGTCAATCGTCCAAACGGAATGAATGAATCCATGAGATCTTCTGTAGTTTACCCACTAAATACAGAGAATGTCTGACTTAACTAGTTGCTGGACTGTGGTATGGCCAGAGTCTGAGCAGCTGGAAAGAGAATTTAGAGGGGACTCAGGATAAGCAACAACAACAACAGAAACAACTTCTTTGGGGTTTTTAGTTTATTTACAGTATTCTTGTTCAATCAAAATAGCACAAACCAGCAAAGGCTCTTGGTCACATTCCCTTCCTATTTCTTACTAGTCTGTAAATTCCAAAACCCTTGAAACCAAACTAAGGCCTGGTCTACACTAGGAGTTTATGTCGAATTTAGCAGCGTTAAATCGAATTAACCCTGCACCCGTCCACACAACGAAGCTATTTATTTCGACATAAAGGGCTCTTTAAATCGATTTCTGTACTCCTCCCCAACGAGGGGAGTAGTGCTAAATTCGACATGGCCATGTCGAATTAGGGTTAGTGTGGACAGAATTCGAAGCTAATAGCTCCGGGAACTATCCCACAGTGCACCACTCTGTGGACACTCTGGACAGCAGTCCAAGCTCAGATGCTCTGACCAGCCAGACAGGAAAAGACCTGGGAACATTTGAATTCCTTTTCCTGTTTGACCAGTTTGAATTTCATTTCCTGTTTGGACATCATGGCGAGCTCAGCAGCACTGGCAACAATGCAGAGCTCTCCAGCAGAGGTGACCATGCAATCCCAGAATAGAAAGAGGGCTCCAGCATGGACTGATCGGGAAGTGTTAGATCTGATAGCTGTATGGGGAGATGAATCCGTGCTATCAGAGCTACGTTGGAAAAAATGGAATGCGAAAATTTACGAAAAAATATCCAAGGCCATGACGGACAGAGGATACAGCCGGGATGCAACACAGTGCCGCGTGAAAATCAAGGAGCTGAGACAAGCATACCAGAAGACCAAACAGTCCAACGGGCGCTCCGGGTTCCAGCCCCAGACATGCCGTTTCTATGCGGCACTGCATGCAATCCTAGGTGGGGCCGCCACCACTACCCCACCAGTGTCCGTGGACTCCGACGATGGGGTATTATCAACGGCCGCTTCCTCGGAGGTTTTCGTGGATGGGGAAGATGATGAAGGAGATGAGGAGGACGAGGCAGTTGACAGCGCTTTCAACGCTGATTTCCCCGACAGCCAGGATCTCTTCATTACCCTGACGGATATCCCCTACCAACCCTCCCAAGGCGGTAACCCGGACCGTGAATCAGGGGAAGGATCAGTGGGTGAGTGCTCAAAACATATCTTTTGAAAAGAATAGACATGGTATTTTAGCAATTGGTTTTTTAATGATTAATTTGACCTAGGCACTTTAGCTGCATTCGTGGCCAGTGCAGCTACTGGAAAAGTCTGTTAACATGTGTAGGGATAGAGCAGAAATCCTCTTGGGATATCTCCATGAAGCTCTCCTGGAGGTACTGTGAAAGCCTTTGCATAAGGTTTCTGGGGAGAGCGGCCTTATTGTGTCCTCTATGCTAGGAAACTTTTCCGTGCCAGGCTAGTAGCAGGTACTCCGGTATCATTGCCTTGCATAGCATGGCGGCATATGGCCCCGTGTTTGCTGGCATTCACGCAGCATACAGTCTTTCTCTGTCTCCGTAATCCTCATCAGAGTGATATCAGTCATGGTGGTTGGAATTAGGTGAATTTTATTATGGGGACTGTTTGCCTGTTCCTTTAAAAAATTCTACCCGGCGGTTTCCAGCCATGCGGTGGGAGGATGGAAGGGGGACAGTTCATGCTGGGCGGTTCGCCGGCAGCATGTAGGGATCGTTCCCTGGAACAGCCACGCGGTGGGGGGGAAAGAGGGACAGTTCATGCTGGGCGGTTCACTGGCAGCATGCAGGTATCGTTCCCGGGAACAGCCATGCGTTGAGGTGAAGGATAAACCGACCATCCCAGAGAATGGGATGGCTGGGGTTTCTGTGGTTTCTGCAGCTGCACATTAACACGCACAGCGCAGCAGTAACTGGCCAACTCTAGGAGCTGTGCTTAGAATGGGAAAGGAGGGCACTGCTGTAAATTAAGCTTTCAGAAGCCAAAAGTCTACGGCTTACCATCGCTGCCTGCTAGCCGATTTCCGTTGCCCGGTCCCGCTTGTGTGATCTGCACACCAAGACCCCAGGCACTCAATATAAAGATTCAAAATGCGACCTTGTACTGAAAGCACATGTGATAGGTAGTGTGCATTGTCTTGTTCACAGGGAAAGACTATATTCATTGTTCTGGAAAATGTATCTTTGTAAAGAATTCACTCCCTTTTTTTCATCCCACAGCTGCAAGTGTCTCTTGGGCTCCCCCGGCATCTCCCTCCCAAAGGCTGGCACAGATCAGGGGGTGAAAGAAAAGAACACGGGACGAGATGTTCTCCGAACTCATGCACTGCTCCCGCACTGGGGCGGCACAGCAGACTCAGTGAAGAGAGAACATGTCGCGAGCAACCAGCGAACGGGAGGAGAGGACGGAAGCTCGTGAGGACAGGTGGCGGCTGGAAGACCGGCGGTTTGACTGAGACGCTGCTTGGGCTAATGCAGGAGCAAACGGACATGCTCTGACAACTTGTAGATGTTCTGCAGGAGCGGCGGCAGGAGGACAGAGCCCTGCTCCAGCAGATCTCTAACCACCCTCCCCCGCCACAAAGTCCCATATCCCCCTCACCCAAGAAGTCCCAAGAAGGAGGGGTGGCAGGGTCCGTGGAAACAACCAGTCCACCCCTGCGGACTGCTCAAGTAGCAGAAGGCTCTCATTCCCCAAGTTTTGATGCGTCCTTTCCTTCCCTACAACCACACCCCACCCTAGCCCCCGTCCCAGTTCCATCACATAACTGAGAAGACCTTAATAAAAAATATGTTTTTGTTAAGCAAGGTTTCCTTCCTTTTTTATTTTAAACAGTGTGTTTGAAGGGGGAGAAGGGGGTTGGTAATTGGAGAGGATAGGCACCTTTAACAGGGTACAGACACGGGGGCAGGTTCACCAGAAGGTTAAACACACGTTACGGTCACTAGGTACCCTGGTCAGTCTGGGACCTAGTTTTCATGTTCTGTGTGAGGGGGGTATGGCAGGAGGACAGAGCCCCGCCGCAGCAGATCTGTAACCGCCCTCCCCCACCACAAAGTCCCATACCCCCCTCACACAGAGTCCCAAAAAGGAGGGGTGGCAGGGTCCGTAGAAACAACCAGTCCACCCCTGCAGACTGCTCTAGTAGCAGAAGGCTGTCATTCCCCGAGTTTTGAAGTGTCCTTTCCTTCCCTCCACCCGCACCCCACCCTAGCCTCCGTCCCAGTTTCCTCCCTTTACTGAAAAATCCTTAATAAAAAAGACGGTTTTCTTGAACAATGTTTCCTTTGTTTTCGTTTTAAAGGTGTGTTTGAAGCGGGGGAAGAGGGTTGGTAATTGGAGAGGATAGGCAATATTAACAGGGTAAAGAAACGGGGGCAGGTTCACCTCCTGTTTAAACAACTGTAAGAGTCACTGGTTAGCCTGGTCAGTCTGGAAGCTAGCTTTCAAAGCTTCCTGGATGCGCAGCGCGTCCCGCTGGGCTCTTCTAATCACCCGGGTGTCTGTGCGCTTAATCAGCAGCCAGGCGATTTGCCTCAACCTCCCACCCCGCCATAAACTTCTCCCCCCTGCTCTCACAGAGATTGTGGAGCACACAGCAAGCTCCAATAACAATGGGGATATTTGTTTCGCTGAGATCTGAGCGAGTAAGTAACCTTCTCCAGCGAGCTTTCAAACGTCCGAAAGCACACTCCACCACCATTCTGCACTTGCTCAGCCTGTAGTTGAAGAGCTCCTTTTCACTGTCCAGGGCGCCTGTGTACGGCTTCATGAGCCAGGGCATTAGCGGGTAGGCTGGATCCCCGAGGATCACTATAGGCATCTCCACATCCCCAACAGTTATTTTCTGGTCCGGGAAGTAAATACCTTTCTGCAGCCGTCTAAACAGACCAGAGTTCCTGAAAACGCGAGCGTCATGAACCTTGCCCGGCCATCCGACACTGATGTTGGTAAAATGTCCCTTATGATCCACCAGTGCTTGCAGCACCATTGAAAAGTAGCCCTTTCGGTTAATGTACTGGCTGCCCTGGTGGTCCGGTCCCAGGATAGGGATGTGCGTTCCGTCTATAGCCTCACTGCAGTTTGGGAATCCCATCACAGCGAAGCCATCTATTATCACCTGCACATTTTCCAGGGTCACTACCTTTGACAGCAGCAGCTCAACGATTGCGTTGGCTACTTGCATCACAGCAACCCCCATGGTAGATTTGCCCACTCCAAAGTGATTCGCGACTGACCAGTAGCTGTCAGGCGTTGCGAGCTTCCAGAGGGCTATGGCCACTTGCTTCTGGACTGTCAGGGCTGCTCGCATCCTGGTGTCCTGGCGCTTCAGGGCGGGGACAGCAACTCAAAGTTCCAGGAAAGTGCTCTTACGCATTTGAAAGTTTCGCAGCCACTGTGATTCATCCCAGACCTGCAGCACTATGCGGTCCCACCAGTCCGTGCTTGTTTCCCGGGCCCAGAATCGCCATTCCACAGCATCAACATGACCCAGTGCCACCATGATGTCCACGTTGCGGGATCCCGTGCTTTGCGCAGTGTGTGAAACAAGAAACCATTTTGAGGGGCAAATCCTCAGCTGCTGTAAATTATCACACTTGTATTGAGATCAGTGGAGCTATGACAATTCATACCAGGGAAGAATCTGTCCCCTATGTTTTCAGAGGTCCCAGTCACAGGTTTTGGTCACTAAAGGTCCCAATCCCGCCGAGATCTAAGCAGGTGCTTAACTTTATGCACTAGGTGTAGTCCTACTGCCTTCAATGTGGGTTCTTCCATACAGTGCATAAGTTAAAGCACCTGTGTAAATCTTCGCAGGAGCAGCACTAAATATCTCTCTCTCCCCTTTGCGGGAGTAGCCCCTTTTAAAGGTTCTGAGCTTAATGTTCCACCTGCTGGGCCAGTTCAAGTATTAGAGTAGAGCAGCGGTTCTCAAACTGTGGGTCGGGACCCAAAGTGACTCGCGACCCTTTTGTAATGGGGTCGCCAGGGCTGGCATAAGACTTGCTAGGGCAGAGATTCTCAACCTGCAGCCCGCATGCGGCCCAATTAGCACACAGCTGTGGCCCAGATGTGCTAAAAAAAATTTCAAAATTTGGTCTGGCAGGGGGTGGGGCCAGCTGAGGGGGAGAGAGAGAGAGTAAGGCAGCCTGCAGGATCACTGCTGACAGCAGGGGGCTGGTAAGTGCCCCAGGGGGCGGAAGAGAGTGGGTCTGTGGGTAGGTTTGAGGGGGGAGCTCTGGGCAGTGAGGCAGTGGGAGGGTGATGGGATTTAGAGTTTTGGGGGTGCTGCAGCACCCCCAGGTTTTAGGTGGGGCTCAGCTCCAAGGGTCGGGTCCAGCTGCCCAGCCCCGTGTGAGGGGGGGATCCAGGTCCAGCCATGGGCTGCCCGGCCCTGCGTGGGTCCCAGGAGGGGGTGTCCCAGGGTCCAGCTGCCCAGCCCCGTGCCGCATGGGGCTGTGAGTGTGTCCCCCACAGCTCAGCCACCCGGCTTCACAGCGTGCAGCGGTGTGGGTGGAGAGGGTGTCCCATGGTGGTGTCCCATGGTCCAGCTGCCCAGCCCCATGTGGGAGTATGGCATCTGGCCCTGCTGCAGCATCCAGGGTCCAGCTGCCCGGTCCCATGTGGGGTTCCAGGCCCCAGCTGCTGGGCCCAGCGCTCTGCTCCTGGCCCCACTCTGGGCAGGGGCATTACGCATAAGGGACTGTGGAGAAGTTTGGGGGTGTGTGTGCAGTGGTTCTCAGCCTGCGGCCCACGTAATACATTGGGGGCCACATATGTAGCCAAGAATGGTCAACAGGTTGAGAACCACTGTGCTCATAGGCGTGGGAAGTAGGGGTGTGGGGGGTGTTGCAGCCCCCCTCCCCCCCAGTTTTATGCGGGGTCCCAGCTGCTAGCCCCGCTCCCGGCCACGTATGCATGCGAAGTCCCGCATCACGGCTGCTGGCCCCGTGCCCAGGAGTCCTGGCTGCTGGTCCTATGCCTGGCTGCGCATGCAGGGTCCCAACTGCTGGCCCTGCTCCCGGCCCCGCATGCAGGGTCCTGGCTGCCGGTCCCGCAAGCAGGGCTCCGCTACTGGCCCTGTGCCTGCCCCTAGCTGTGGCCCCAGCCTCAGCCCCCTTTATCCCTGTGTGTGTCCCCTGCTCCTGGAGACATGGCCCTGCTCCCAGCCACAGCTGGGGGGTGCGGGGGGGGGCAGGAGGTAAAAAGGTTGGGGATAGTTTTGTTGGCTTTCAGCATCTCCACTATAAAAAGCATTCCAGCACCACTGACTGTGCTAGGGCCTGGGGCTGAGGCTGAAGTCTGGGGGCTGAGGCTGAAGTCTGAGGGCTTCAGCCCTGCATGGCAGGGCTCAGGTTACAGGATCCCTGCCTGGGGCTGAAGCCCTTGAGCTCTGGCCCCCCCACCTAGGGCAGCAGGGCTCGGGTGGGCTTGAGCTTTGGTCCTCCCTCCTGGGGTCATGTAGTAATTTTGTTGTCAGCAGGGGGTCGCAATGCAATAAAGTTTGAGAACCCCTGTAGTAGAGAATTTCAGATCTGAGGCCAAATGGTTCAGTGTTTACAATGAAGAAGAATCCAGACTTAAAACATAAGTGAAACAACGTAACAAGTTGGAAGGGAGGCTTTTTGTTTGTTTGTTTTTGTCCTACATGTTTACATTTTAGGCAAGGAAGAAATTTGCTGTAACTGATTACCTCTAAGTGCTCATAACCAATATATTGATCAAAATGATCAATAATTATTAGGAAAAAATAAGAAGTCAGTGAGAACACAACTGAAATGGATCACATAATACAAAGATGCTTTGTACTGAAATTGCAGTATTCCTATCAAACCCTTTTTGTGGAAAAATAACTTTGTGCTCTAAGCTACCCAAAGGAAATGTGAAATGACTGCTGAATGTTTATGTCCATAGAAACAGTTTCAAATACAGGACAAAACTTAGTAGATTCTTCACGAGAAAATACAAGTCAAAAAACTGACTAGAACAATCACTGTTAACCTGCAGGAAATACACAGAACATTATGTTAACAAATTCTGCAGTGGGAACAAAACCTCTGTAGAGCCCAGAAATAATTTGCTTTGTACAATTGTGGTCTTTATTACATAACCATTCCAACAATGAAAAAAGAATTACAGCTCGAGATTTACTGTGTTCAAAAATGTTACCCTTCATTGGACAAAAGCCCAGTTTATAACTAAAATTTCTTCTTATTAATCTCTAAATGCATGACCTTGCACTTATCACTATTAAATTTCATCCTATTACTATTACTCCAGTTTACAAGGTCATCCAGATCTTCCTGTATGGCAGGCCTGCACAACAACTTTTTTTTTTGCTCAACAACTTTGGCGGCGGGAGAAGAGTTTCGGCCCTCGGCTGTTTTCTTAGGAGTAATATGGCCCTCACCGCTTTACGAGTTGTGCAGGCCTGCTGTATGGTACCCCGGTCCTTCTCTGTATTGGCAATACCTCCTAGCTTTGTGTCAGCCGCAAACTTTATTAGCACATTCCCAATTTTTTGTGCCAAGGTCAGTAATAAAAAGATTAAATAAGACTGGTCCCAAAACCGATCCTTGAGGAACTCCACTTGTAACCTCCCTCCAGCCTGACAGTTCACCTTTCACTATGACCTGCTGTAGTCTCCCCCTTAGCCAGTTCCTTATCCACCTTTTAATTTTCATATTGGTCCCCATCTTTTCCAATTTAACTAATAATTCCCCATGTGGAACCGTATCAAATGCTTACTGAAATTCAGGTAAATTAGATCCAGTGCATTTCCTTTGTCTAAAAAATCTGTTACCTTCTCAAAGAAGGAGATCGGGTTGGTTTGGCGCGATCTACCTTTTGTAAAGCCATGTTGTCTTTTATCCCAATTACCATTGACCTCAATGTCCTTAACTACTTTCTCCTTCAAAAATTTTTCCAAGTCCTTGTCAAACTAATAGGCCTGTAGTTACCCAGATCACTTTTTTTCCCTTTCTTAAAAATAGGAACTATGTTAGCAATTCTTCAGTCATATGGTACAACCCCTGAGTTTACAGATTCATTGAAAATTATTGCTAATGGGCTTGCAATTTCATGTGCCAGTTCCTTTACTATTCTTGGATGAAGATTATCTGAACCCCCCGATTTAGTCCCATTAAATTGTTCGAGTTTGGCTTCTACCTCGGATGTGGTAATATCTATCTCCATAGCCTCATTCCCATTTGTCATCCTACCATTATCCCTAAGCCCCTCATTAGCCTCATTAAAGACTGAGGCAAAGTATTTGTTTAGATATTGAGCCATGCCTAGATTATCCTTAACCTCCACTCCATCCTCAGTGTTTAGCGGTCCCACTTCTTTCTTTTTTTTCTTCCTATTTATATGGCTATAGAACCTTTTATTATTGGTTTTAATTCCCTTTGCATGGTCCAACTCTATATGGCTTTTAGCCTCACTTTATCCCTACATATTCTGACCTCAATAAGGTAGGTTACCTTGCTGATCCCTCCCATCTTCCTCTCCTTGTAGGCTTTCTGCTTTTTCTTAATCACCTCTCTGAGATCCTTGCTCATCCAGCTTGGTCTACAACTCCTGCCTATGAATTTTTTCCCCTTTCTTGGGATGCAGGCTTATGATAGTTTCTGCAATTTTGACTTGAAGTCATTCCAGGCCTCCTTCGCCTTTAGATCCACAAGTTCTTCAGTCCAATCCACTTCCCTAACTAATTTCCTTAATTTTTTAAAGTTAGCCCTTTTGAAATCAAAAACCCTAGTCACAGATTTATTCATCCTTCCATTCAGTTTGAATTGAATTAGCTCATGATCGCTTGAACCAAGGTTGTCCCCTACAACCATTTCTTCTATGAAGTCCTCAGTACTCACCAAAACTAAATCTAAAATAGCTTCCCCTCTTGTTGGTTCAGCAACTACTTGGTGAAGGAATCCATCAGCTATCGCATCTAAAAAAATCTGAGCCCTATTATTATTACTAGCACTTGCCCTCCAGTCTATATCTGGGAAGTTAAAGTCTCCCATGATCACACAATTCCCATTAGTATTTACTTCATTAAAAACATTAAAGAGGTGTCTATTCATATCCAAATTAGATCCCGGTGGTCTATAGCACACCCCAAGCACTATCCCAGGGGAGGTTCTAGTAGTTTTCTTCCCCAATGTGATTTTTCCCCAGACAGACTCTGTCTTATCCATTCCATCACTTCTTATTTCTTTACAGTCCACCTCCTCATTGATATACAATGCTACTCCCCCACCTTTACCTTTATTTCTATCTTTCCTAAACAGCACATACCCTTCAGATTAAGTGTGTTACTCCTGCACACGAGAGCTTATCACCTTTGTTTGCTTTTTGCAGGTTCTTTTACATTTTAATTTACCTTGGAGCACTAGAGCTTTAGCTGTTAAGGATATTTTAAATATGTTCTCATTGGTGTTTCTGTTGCATAAAAAATATGGAAAAAACAAGAAAATGCTGACAGCAGAGCACCCTCATTTTAACCCTTAAAAACCAACAGTTTGCAGACTGACAAGCAGTGAATGATCAGAAGAATTTACCTAGCATCTTTAATTCAAAATATCCCACAGTGCTACACAGAGATAAGGTGAATTAGGAAGTTAGAGAATGGTTAGGCTCAAAACCCACAGTAAATAAAGGAGAGGGATGCCTATGGCCTGACAATGAAACCAGTTTAAAAAGCTACCCCCAGATTTGCCACACCCATAAACCTGGTCTACACAAGGACATTTTTGCTAAAATTTCCCTGCATTGCTAGCACTTGTGCATACTTCTAACTATGCTTATAGGCAAGTAAGTTGAAACCCAAACTTTTCTCTACTTCCATAGCTGCTGCTTAGGATTTCAGATTCGGAACAGGACAGACGAGAACTAGACCTTCCAGAATAATTCATCACTCAGGTCTGTGACCACATTGCCCGAAGAACTTTCTACAGGCAGGGAAATCTTTCTACTGTGCCAGTGTAACTGAGATCTGGGCCTGGTCCGTAGAATGTTCCTGGAAGAGGAAGCTCCTGACTATCACAGGCTTTCAGGAGACAAATGATAAATGTAAAATATGAGGAAAAGAGGTAGGATAATCTTTCAAATGCAGGACTGGGTTAACCCTCAGGACATACAGCACCCTAATGAAATACAGCCATGATTCTGAGTGTCCAACCACTGCTGTCTTAAAAGAGACCTGATTTATAGAGGGCCAGCACTCAGGAGCTACTGAACGTTATGTTACTTTCAAATGTCTTAAGTTTGGCACCCAGAATCACTTACAATTAAATCACAGGATGTTTTATGTTAAAGCCTATGTAACATTATAAAAACCTGGGGCAAAGAACAATATATGTGGTGGGCAAGCTCTCTCTAAAACAAAACAAATTGTTCCAAATGCACAAAACTCAGGAAAAATCAACTGATGTTACTTGTGATTAGTTTAAATCAACCCTCACTCCCAATGTAATGATGTTCTAAGAGGCTCCTACTCCAAAGTCGTGCCAAAGCAACTTGGAGTTGGAGAGGAGGTATATCTAAAGAGGCAGGCCTATATAAAGAACATAGTTCTTTCTATCGCCATCCTTCCACCTTGAGTAACAAATTGATATATAACAACTAAGAATAATTACCTTCATTTCCCCTCTCCTTCCCAGCAGAAGTATCCCACTCAAGTCAAAGGCTTTACATTGTAATGTTGATGTAGTACAATCTTCTGGAAAGCCCACACAGAGTTGGATTAATAGTTGGAATAAATCCATTTTTCATTTAAACTAGGAGAAATAAAACTGATACCTCTTAGTCTAGATGAAATATCTTTTAAGCTAGGCAAAGCCAATCCCTCTTAGAAGTTTCTCCCTCGCCCCCCCAAAAAACATTACTAGATAGCTCAAGGAAGCTCAGGCTACTTCCAAGAGAAAGTGGGACCTAGGGAAAAAAAGAAGTTCAATTAAAAGAATTTGCTCAGTTTTGATACCAAGCTTAGTCCTAGATAAGAAAGGCAGGAAATCAAAACTGGTGCTGTCTTAGCATGTTAGCCAGGCAAATAAGAAAAGCTTAAAATGTGTGTTTAAATGCATTTGAGAAACAGAAAATAAGATTGGAAGGGACACTGTTTGACTATCTTTATTCTGGTCTGGGGGTGGGAGGATATCACATATTTTCCCTAAGACTGAGGAAGGTCCCACTGCTGAAATGGGTTTCTATTTCTATCTGCTGCAGGAAGGAAGATAGGGCACAGAACTGCTGTCTTCACTCAGGCAAAACTCCCATTGACATCAATAGTTTTGCCTGAGTAAAAACTGCAGAATTAATCTCAGAGGCTGTAAGGGCACTGTAGGGGGTTCGGCCAGGGCTTGTCCCCTTCTGGCGGCTGGGAACCAGACCGCCTCACTACTTCAGTCAGGTGTGTTGGGGAACTAATCTGGCTGTGCGGAAAACAGTCAGCAGCTCAGGCCCTCCGGCAGGGGCTGAGCAACCAGTTCAATATTCGCAAGGCCAGGGCGGGGCAACAAACAGTCAGTGGCTCAGGCCCTTAATCAGGGCTGAGCAAAACAGTTCAATATTAGCAAGCCCAGGCTCTGGCTCCGAAGGACCTAAGAGAGGGGGAGACTGCCACCCACACGCTGGGTGGCAAGGGGGATGCAGGCCCACCCACTCCACTGCGTCCCGGCCCGGGGCCCTAGCAGCACACTGACGTCTGGATGGAGTCTTCCAAGGAGTCAAGCACCGTGGGCTCCTCTGGGTACCCGGCGAGTGGTAGGCTTGGCAGCTCCTCTGGGTAACTGGCCACAGGCAGGCTTAAGAGTTTCTCTGGGGTCTGGTCGGCATCAGGCCTCGGCTGGTCTGGCCAGTCCTCGGGTCGGTCACCAACTGCAGGAGTCTCCCAACCAGGAGCTGGGCCACAGGTGTCTGGCTTCTCCAGCGGCCGGGCCTCTAGTGAGCTCTGGGGTTGGGCTTTTGTACTTCCTGTCCTGCGCCTTGACCACTGCGGGGCGGGCACAAGCTCCACTGGCTCCGCCCACTTCGGCGTCCAGAGGGGCTCGTCCCCCTCCAGGGCGGCAGGGAACCAGACCGCCTCGCTACAGGAACATATAACTCAGAGGGCCCACCAAGCAGACACAAGTAGAGTAAATTTATAGCAAGACAAACTATTTGGATTGTTAATCTTTGTGGATTTGAAATGAACAAAATGGCAAACGATACATATGCAGAGAACATCCAGTTCCTCCAAGCATAATTGCTTGAGGTTTTGAGACGTCCCATAATATGAATATTCTTGAAGAAACCTTTCAGTAATCAGAATCCACATGTTTATCTTTTTATTTCTTGGTTTATTTTTTTGTAATAGTACACTAAAACCAGAACAGTATTTCTATACTCAATCTAGACTAATTGAAAATGCTAGGCATGTGAGCTGCCCTTTGGCCAAACCAAAGTCCTCTTGCCAAAATAAAAATCTATCCTGATTTTCAGAGGAGATGTAACAGATATTCGCCAAAAATAAGTAGCTGTTACAAACTCCTTAATAAAAACCAAAAAGAAAGTGAATAGACGCTCAAAGTGGGAAGCAAGTTTTTATAGAGTGCTCAGTGATTTAATACCAGGGTTTCTTAGGGAATCAATTGATGTTGAGCATCTTATGTTACAGTATACCTTCCCAATGCTTGAAAGAAAGGTAGTAGAATACAGTTATAAAAGTTCCCAGAGCATAAAAATCGCAGAGTGACAAATCCAGAGCTCTAAAGTCTTCCCACTAGATTTCCATGAGTACAAGAGTCTACTAACTTTCCATCTGCAGTTTCAATGGAATTGAATGTAAATCAACTGGCTTCAAATGAAGTCCCAAAGGTACTATGCAATCAAATTTTAGGCATGTATTAAACTTCTAAGCATCCAACAGCATTTATCTTACAGACAGACCAAACTTCTAAATATATGACAGCAAAAAGGGAGAAGATGCTTTGCTCTCCAAGTCAGTATCTTGAAGATCTGGCAGCCTTTCACGGCCTCAGCAATGACTTTTGGATTGGTTGTTCAAACCCTTCAAGAAACAAAACAGTCATAGAAGCCTGTTTGCCCTATCCACTTGATTTTTTTTCTCCTAGTCACTGAACAAAGCCACAGCTTTGCAGAATTTAAATAGACTGATTTGTTTGGGTAATACAAATACACCCAGCTCTTGGTAGGATCTGAGATTAAATGTTTTCCAAGAGAGACAATCACAATTACAAGCACTCTGGGTGAAATCCTGGCCCAACTGGAGTAAATGGCATAACTCCCATTGACTCCAATGGGGCCAGTATCTCAACCATCATTTAAAGGCCTTAAAAGAGACATTTGTGATTAAGAATAGACAAGTGGCTCATTGCCTATTGCCAGGAGCCGCAGAGCACCATTTAAAGTGGGAAGGAGGCCATACATTTGCTCCATACATTATGTTCATCATTTTTTCCACAGTGGATAGGTTCAAGTCGCTATTAAAATTGGTACACCTGGACTGACTACAGTATTAGATGGTCAATTGTGGTTGAAGAATTGCTTCTTTGAAATGGTATCCTGTACTACTTCATGCTGAATTATTCTAATTTGTATTTACCCCAAAATATTGGTCAATTTAATACAAAATAAAATGACCAGTGTTTATTTTTACCACTTCTAGGCTAAACCACCTACAATAGCATTGCCCAAAAGAAACGTTACAAGAGGGCAATGGTAAATAACTTCCCTAGTGATGTTTTAATACAATATGATGACAATCATTTGAAGTGGTAAAATCAAATAATATCTTGGAGAGGTTACACACTACAAGCACTTAACGTGGTTACTTTGGAACAGAATGAAACAGAAAACACTCACCCAGATAGCAGGTTCAGGGAGGAGGTAGAGTCCCAGTAGGGCAGGCAGGGAGGCCGCTCTGCACCTGCTCGAACTCCGGTGCTGCGAGGTGGCAGTGACAATCCCCCGGCCCTGCAGCTGTCCCTATCAGGCCACAATGGCTGAGCAGGACCTGGCTTCTGCCCAGGCTTGTTTGTAAGTGGTGCCACCACTTCAGTCTGGCCTGTGAGGGGCTTGGGAAGGTTCCCGTTCCAGCAGTTTGGAACATGGCATTACTTTTTGGAAAGTGGCAGCAAGTCTGGCCCAGCCGACAGTAATGGAGGCGGCAGGGAAAAGCACAGAGCTGCAGCTTCTGAGACCTGGGATGAGTGGCATGTCCACTGCTGTGCAAAGTGCCAGGTGAGCAAGGTGCTGGGGCCCCCTACATGTGTAGTTTTCCATGTGCTTATTTAAAAAGAGGTTGGGCCCTGTTATGGATGGCCCCCATGGCGCCGCAGTCTATGCCTGTCACCACTGGGCGAGGCCAGGAGATCACCAAACAGCTAGCAATCGTGCAGCTCTGTTTGGTAGTAGTTCAGGAGTCTGTTAGCATTTTTAATATGAACCTCATTGTCAGTGGTTTATAACTCGGATGGAACCAGCCTACCTGGGCTAACATAAATACGTGCCTCAGGAACAAATGTGAATTTCCTGGATTTTGTCTGGTTGGGACACACAAGTTTAACTTGAATTAGACCTAGCATGTTAATTTTATTTCTCTTAATTTTCCCAGGCAGAGGGATGTTAGTACTGTTGTGTTCTTGGTCTGCTTTCTATCTCTCTCATGTAATTGGATTTATTATTTCATATCAATAGAACTCTGCTTGTATCCGGGACTTGCACTTTTCTGTTAAGAGCCAAAAAGGACGCTGATAGTCACAGGAAAGAAAAGCAGCATTGAATGGTTTCATGTCCATGTCTGTACTGGTTCACCTTGTTCTGCTTCTGGATATAGAAATGTCGTAGGCAGCATTCTCCTTGGAATTTGTTTCATTCGGATTGTTTTGGGGAGTTTTTCTTTTTGGATCATTCTGCATTTCTTCAAGAGAAGAGAGCCAAGTTTGTGGTAATGTGAATGATAATTTTATCAGTTGACTTTATTGTGTTAGAGCCAGCAAGGGTTGGCTGTTTTCAAACAGCTGCCTGAGGCTATAAACTTATTGTCCTTGGAGGCTATGTGCCTTATGATCGCAAAGCTGATGCACAGCCTTGGGGCCTTATTGGTCTCCTCGACTGCTCCTAGGAAACAAAGTAATGAGAAGCCATCTTCAGCAGGCTGCACTCCCTTCTATCTGACATGGAACTAGTCACGCTGTGAGTGTGAGTCCTCCAGGCTCTATTACAGGAATGTGCTATAAATACAAAATAATGGCCACAAGGAAACTCCAATTAGTTCAGCAAGATGAGGTCTGCCTTTAATAGGACAGACCAATAAGAGCACATCATTTCTAACACTTGCTTCCTGTGAAGCACTGTCTCAGTGTAGTGATCAGGACTCTAGTGTAGAAAGCACTGAATAGAGTAATTCCTGACTTGGAGGGTCTCTCTTTCCACCTCTACAACTGTGATAGTCAAGCAGTAGAGGGTAAGAAGTAGATAGGCTAGCAGAGTATAGGGCACGAAGCTTTGAGACTGAAGGCAGAGATTATTCTACAGCAGGCCTTGACTATATAATGCCACCCTACTAGACGTCAGAATGAATTCAGTCCTCAGCACTTATATAGCAGAAGTGATTTCCTTATGCACAATAACCACTTTAGAGTGGCCCGGAAGAACTCTCATGGAGTTAATAAAAATAATGAAGAAAAGCAATACTATAAAAAATTCCTTCCTTCATACATTCAGAGAGGTAGAGAACAGGTCATGCTGAGTGTCACAAAATTCCGTATGAGCTAGATCTGGGCAAAGAATTGAGAGGAAAAACATATTTGTACAACTCTCTGGTAACGTCTCTAGCATATTTAGCTTCAGCCATGTTTGTCTCCCTTTTTATTTACTCGCAAATGTTTGAGAAAAAGCAACATTTGGTTTGTGTGAATGTTTGTTGAAAGTGATTTCAGGATCTCAGCTAAAACTTGTTTAGGAAAACAAACTGGTTTCAGCTGGAAACAGAAGCAGCATTGCAGCCATCTGGGGAATTAATATTTGGGCTCTGTGAACATAGGAGACAAGTTAGGCAAAAGGGAGAGAACTGAGAGGAGAATGGAAGAAAGATGAATGGCAAGGGAGGTGGAGAAAGAGGGCGTTTGAGAGGGAAGATAGGGGAAAAAGGACAGAGGAAGTAAAAAAGTGCTGGGAGGGCCAACTCCTCACATGTGCGGGTTCACTTCAGAGACCACAGGGAATAGTACTTTTGCAGCTTCCAACTTCTGAGAGAGAGAAAGGTGAGCTGAGTATAGGCAGGACATCTCGGCACTGTGGCCTCACCAAAGGGTTTAGGTCTGGGCCTTAATGAAAGAGAAGCTGTTGCTTCTCCTCAGCAGCAAGTATCGTGTCTAGCCAGAAGGAATCAGCGCCTATCCCAGAAGGAGAAGTGGCAATAGTGGAATATTGTCTGTGAGCTGAGACACTGAACAGTGTTTCTCCAAACACTTCTGTGCAGAAGATTTGCACTGAGGCAACTGAGGATGATACACAAATACTGGTGACTGCATTCTGTCCAACTGGGTCCAAGCATGCTCGTGTGACTGTTAAACGGTTGGTGGCTGGCAGTAACTGTGCTGAATGGTGGCAGTCCTCACTGAGAGGTTTGAAGACTCCAACAAGCATTTAAGAGGTGTTACCTTTGAAGCATCTGGTTGAAGTATAAGCAACAGTTCCCCAAAATACAGAGCACATAGTCTGTCAAGCCCCACACCTCCAAATTAATATCAGCTTCAAGGACACACAATAGGAAGAAAGTCCAAGCAGGCTAAAGACAGTAAAAGATTCCAGTGCCTGTAGTTAGAGGAAAGACTGGAGAAAGATTTTATGTTGGATTCTAATAAGGCTCAGGCTCCGCTGTATACGCAAGGGGAACTGGGCTCCAGAGAAGTATTTGCCTCAAGGAGCCCTGCTCCTAGCACCTGTGAACTTCTCCCTTGGGACATGCAGCTGAAGCATTCATTTGAATATGGATGTTGGTTCCACGGCAGGGTATGGAGAAAGAGATAAAAGGCACCTGGCTTTGTAGATAGAAGGTTCTACTATTCGAGATCTCAGATGAGTGATCTGAAGTCTTAATTTAACTGAGGAAAAGTATATGTTTTTTACAAACCCTTATAGCTGTGCTGACAAAATCCTTCCAAAATTGATACCATACGTGCAGATTAAAAACAGGCTCTGAGCCAAATACTCCTCCTCAGTTTCATTGGTGCAACCTCACTAACTTCCATAAAACTGTCCTGGGGAGGTGAAGAAGAGAATTTGTCCCTGTGAGTGCTGCACTGGAAGGGGCTCACTCTCTCTTGCATTTGGTGGCCTAGCTATTAAATGCTGTAAGACTTGGATCAATGTACTGCTCTGACAATTATTAGTGTGTATATAGGGCACCCTTAGTTTTCCCATTACCATGAGTTAAATGGTAGTATCATGAATATCTTCACAGTCTAATAATAGGGAATACCTGCACATACCTTACCTCATGGCAGTAAAGTAAGTTACATTTTTTTAAAAACGTGGCTAACTGTGTAGCGTTACAGATATCTACAGTGCTTTAGATAAAGATATAGAGTGTGAGGAATTATCCATGGGATAAAGTCCAGAACTGTGGGATAAATTGTATTTCTTGTGCACATCTGACCACCTCACCTGCACTCTGCCCATTAATCCATCTCCAATGGTAAATATTCTAACATTCCAAGTCTTCCAGCAAACAGCTGCCAATTTTTACGTCAACCTGTGCCAAAAGTGTTTCTGCACTTCTCCAAAACGTGTAACATCCTATTAAAGTTACATTGGCCTGAGGCCCAGTATGGGCCATACTCAAAGCTGGACCATTCAGAGGTTAAGGTCTATCTCACAATTTCAAGAAGTTATCTTCATACCACTGGCCTAAAGCTACTTATATCTTTCATATCATGCATATATTTTTTTCGGTCAAGATTCCCAGCTTCCCAATGAAAGACATAGCAGTTGTTTGTAGCCTCCATAGGTCCTGAGACACTACAGCTTCAAAAATGACATTTTTATGTATAGAAAAGTCATTTTGGGGGGCTTCTCCAAGGCCTATAAAGTTGGACTCATGCTATGGGACACCTGGCTTTACAGGATGGGGGATACAAAGAGTCCCCAATAACATGTTTTAAAACATGCTCCTGTAACATATGCAGCATATTAGGCACAAAGGATATTACAACAACATTAAGGTTGCAAAGTGAAGCACTCAAAAGTTTGGAAGTGCCACAGTTAAGATTGCCTGTGCAACCTGAACTTGGCCACCTTGTGCATATGCATAATGCTACAGTCTTTAATGACATGATCACATCCTACTTTTCCAGAGGAAATAAGCTTGAGCATGCTCAGTGAGACTCTTGGAGATTTCTAAAATCTAAGAAATCTCTGAGCATGTGCCAACTGCAATTTTTTCAAAGGCTTATAACTTGGTCAACTTTGGACAGATTTTCACAGGGACAGGAAAAGACACGTCCCTGACAAATACCACCCCTGCCAAATTTCAAGTCCTGGCTCTAAAGCATGGGGGCACTAGGCTTTTCAAAGAAAAGGTCACCAGACTTTTTTTTTTTTTTTTTTAAACCATTGCAAAACCTATTTTCCCCAGCCTCATTCTTGGAAACAACTGAACTGTTTTGACTGAAATTTTCCAAAACATAGCCTGAGGCAGACATCTGGCATGGAAAATTTCTGGCCAAACAGCTAAATTGGCAGAGTTATAAATAACTGAAAACCAGGTTTTATAATGTGAAGTGGTGGACAATGTTAGTAAAAGGCAATGCAACCAGCCCCATCTATAATACAAAATACATGCTGGTGTGGTGTAAAAGATTCATCAACACACCTTTGGAATGATCTGCAGAACTCATGTGTAGCACTGACACTCATGAGTAGTACACATATGGCATTTCAAGCAGTTATACATTTCTACAGGCACTACAAAGCAACAAGCAGGGCTTCAGCTGATGCTGGAACCGTCAGTTTCCACTGGGGGGAATTTCAGGTATGTGAATACTCCACTGAGCTCAATGGGACTGTCCACATGCAGGACTGACAAAGGATCCTGTGGCACCTTATAGACTAACAGAGGTATTGGAGCATGCATTTCCCCCAATGGCTCCATATTGGCTTTTGAATAAAACTATTCACATTGCTGTCTTCTTGTCATGACACAAGACATGTCAAGTCTGTAAAGTCTATTTGTAGCCATAGAATGTGTGTGTCAAATTAGGTTACTGATACAATGCAAACATTTCCGTTAAGTTACTGATGATTTCACATTGGCACATTGTGACCAACATTTTCAAAAACAGGTGTTTAAAGTCCCCAGTCCATATTTAGGCACCTGGATAAGTATTCTCATTTCCAGGAGACCGCCAATTCCCCAAGATTGCCTTCCACTGTTATTGTACAGAAGCCTGTGCACCAGTCAACTGCATCCTAGTGGAACGCTATTCAGTGGCATGGTGAGCGCCTTCAGAGTGCCCACCACCTCCTAGCAAGGGCCAACAACCTTGCAGACTCAGACCTATAACTTCTTATTATTCATTTGTATTACTGTGGTAGTTAAAGGGCCCATCAGAAATCAGAGACCCATCGTGCTAGGCAACATACACACATATTAGTAAGAAACAGTCCCTGCCCTGAGGTACTTACAGTTTATATAAACAAGACAGACAAAGAGAGAGAAGGGAAACAAATGTACAGAATGAGGAAATGACTTGCCTGAGACAACATGGCTGACAAGTGGCAGAGCCAGACACAGAATCCTGGTCTCCTGCCACCCAAGTCCAGTGTCCTGTGCATTAAACTTCACAGATTCTAAATTGCTGAAATGCTGCAGATTCTCTCAGCATTAAAGGTGATGTATAAATGTAAATTACAGTATTTATATAAGCCAAATAATTCTAATTTGGAAACCTAAAATAAGATAGTAACTAATGATGGTATAAAATGTCAAACATAAATTAAAGACTGACTAATTTTCCTTTAAGTCACTTTATTCTATAAAAAGTGATATACATTACAGTCATCAAGCACATTTAAAAAAAATCTGACTGGTGGATGTGGGATAAAAGAGAATTAAAATGCCATGGCAGTCAGGTTTTCCAGAATCTGGTGATAAAAACCATACCACCCTCCCACCTTTCATCCACAAGGGACAAGTAGTACAATACTTAACAATGACCATACTGAGTCAGACCAATGGTCCATCTAGCCCGGTATCCTGTCTTCCAACAGTGGCCAATGCCAGGTTCTTCAGCGGGAATGAACAGATGCTTGTACAGCTCAGTTCTGTGTATGATTAGAGAAAGACTGCAAGTTTTGTGGATCCCCTGAAATATCAACCTATGGGACTCCTCATTACAAGAAAAGTTGGAAGGTTTCCTCAGGCAGGAGGGGTTTGGGCCCTTCTCTCTGTGAAGGAGTGGAGAAAGTGTCCACAGCCTGGAGGAAGACAGCCAAGTAAAGGAGTTTGTACCTGTGGATCACAAAGAATTTGACAGAGGAGTCAGTCAGGTTTAGCGGGGTGAAATTTTTTTTACTTTAAACTTTTTCAGCAATAAATGCAGGATTTTGCAACATGGAATAATTGGTTTTGCTGAAATGTTTATTATGAAATAAGAACAAGTCAAATTTTTTAAAATTGGCTTTTCAGTTAGAAATGACTTTTTGTTTTGAAATTTTCTTTATTTTTATGTTTAAAAACTTAAAAATGTAAAAAAATGCTCAAAGTCTAAATGAACCGTTTTGTTTTAGGTTGAATGGAACATTTTCTTTGGACCAAAATATTTTTTTTGACCTTTCGATTCACCAAAAACTTTGAACATTTTCATTTTTGGTCTGGCCTGAAACAATTTTTTTTTTCAACTTTTCAAAATTGCCCAAGTGATCCAAAGAGTCAGTTATTCACCCAGCTCCAGACAGTTTGTCTGCGTGTCAGAGAGGAGAGCTAGTTCAGTTTCAGCTTGTTACCTACCTTGTATCCAATGAAGCTGCATGACTCTTCCCATAACCACCAGCTGAAGAACTGCATTACGTTTTAGAGCCATAGGATAAGGATCACTGTCTGAGGGCACAAATCTGCACACACCTCTAGGCATAGCATGGGCCTTATCAGCGAGCAGCCCCATTGACTTCCTTAGAACTACTTGCGTTGCCAGGAATGGGCTTTTGGATGGTTCAGGCAGGTGATTGACACAAGAGGCAAAATATTCCTG
The DNA here is from genome assembly GCA_033296515.1 of Macrochelys suwanniensis. NCBI lineage: Eukaryota > Metazoa > Chordata > Testudines > Chelydridae > Macrochelys > Macrochelys suwanniensis. The sequence continues at coordinate 129,998,828 of CM065776.1, read as the reverse complement.
TCAGTATTTTATTTATATAGCGGGCTTTCAAAGAATGGGTAATGACTTTTTAATCGAAATCAATACATTGAAGACATGCCAGCTAGGCACTGTACAGGGGCTTACCATTCCATCATACACCAAAAAATCCTTACTGCTTTAAAATGCAGGACATTAAAACAATTACCTAGATATTTAAACTGTAATAAAACTGATAGCTGTTAACATCAGATTAAGGCAGTGGTTTTCAGCCTTTTCTATATCATGACCCCTTATTATGATAGAAAATAGTTCTAGGATCCCTTTGTAACCTAATCATTAAAAAAGGGAGGGTGGTTACTACACCATGAGATCTGTTGGCTCACCCACACCACTTGGTTGAGAAGCAATGGATTAAGGAATCTCTCTATTTATTAGAACACCCCAAAGAGTTAAAGTGAGATACACATAAATGTCCAAGTTCTTTTTCCCCCCTCCATGCACTTTGGGCCAAATCCTAATCCCACATTCATGCATTCAACTCCCATGTCTGTGTCTCAGGGCAGAATTCAGTTATTCTTTGACAGTAGGCAAGTCACAAGGGGATCATTCCAGTGAGGTGCCTACCACCCTCAACCCCCATTTGGATTCAGTGGGAGTTGAAAGCGTGTAGCAGCTTGGAGAACAGAGCCCACAATGATCACAACCAGAAATGTGTACTCTGTTACAAAAAGTGCAGGACCCCTGGTTATCTGAAACTTTTCTGAACAAAACTAGCTCTCTAATGTGGCACATGAACTGCCGAACAGGATTTACTATTAATGCTATGTAGAACAGCATTTCTCCAAGTGAATTTTTGTTAGACAGTGCATGCAGCAGACTAAAATTCAATGTTTATCAACTAAGGGTCATGTATCGCCCCTCGCCGCAAATTATGTTGGCTTTTTGGCAACATTTTTGGACTGTGCAGGATGAGTGTAAAGTAATAACTTATGCAATCATTTATTTTTAGAACAAGAACCATATAGGTAGAATATTTTAATATCTGGATTATTTATGGTACACAGTTTCTGCTTTAATACATTTTTGTGGGCTAACCTTCTCTACAAGCCAGAGGCAATATACAAGTGAATATAAGCATGTGGTTTACAATATTTTTTCTCTTAACACTTTGCATTTGTATCTTTGTTGAAAGTAGGCATTTCCCCTTACTCTACCCACTGAAATCATCAGGCTTTTAGCCACTGACTTCCATGGAAGCAGAAACAGATCTGTAGCGTTATGTACCTTCTGGTGAGGTTAAGATAAAAATGTCACCTCTGAACCTGCAACTGTATCCATGAAAAGAATCCTTGTACCTACGCAGGGTCCACATTGGCACAGGGGTCTACCCAGATCCAGTTGCAGGATCAGTGCCTAATAGCCTGACCTTGCAGGCTTTCCACACTGAGTTCAGTGGCAGTCCCATATGTGGAATGCTTGCAGGATCAGGCCCTTAAACTGCAAAAGGTACCCATAATTCAGGATTTGGAGAGGTGGAATGAGGCAGGATATCCCCAAGATCCAAACCCCACATTCAGAGAAGACCTACAGAGGAACTGCTCCCTGCCCCAGCTCACCTCTGCTCCGCCTCCTCCCCCGAGGCACCGCTGCTCTGCTTCTCCCCTCCTCCCTCCCAGGCTTGCTGGGGAATCAGCTGTTTGGCATGCGGCAAGCCTAGGAGGGAGGGGGGGAGAAGTGAAGCAGTGGCGCCTCGGGGGAGGAGGCGGAGGTGAGCTGGGCGGGGGGGCTGGCAGGGAGCTGCTGGTGGGTGCTCTGCACCCACCAATTTTTCCCCGTGGGTGCTCCAGCCCCGGAGTGTGTGCCTATGATGCTGAGCACAGTAAAGGCACATTAGCAGCTGCATGGTTTAGCGATCCAGAATGTGGCGGGGTGGGGTGGGTCTACATGCTATTTTTTTTCTTGTAAGAGCACTTTTAATGAGAACTTCCCCCGTTTCCTCTAGGCGACCCCATGTGATAGCCGTCTCCTGAGGATAACAGAGGTGGAAAGGAAGGAGATCCTGCAAGCATCTGGGCACAGACCTGGTCCTTATGCTGCTGTGCTGTGTACCGCCTCTGCAATGATGCCAGCAGAATTAATTCAGGAGTTATGTAGGAAAGTGTCCTACCATGGTGGAAGAAATAACACTTCCCTGCCCAGAAACCTTCTGCAAAGGATTGCAGAGTACCTCCATGAAAGTTTCCTAGAGATATCCATGGAGGATTCCTGGGCTATCCCAGTCCACATAAACAGTCTTTTTCAGGTCCTCTGCATAGCTGGAGTGGCCTCTTGTAAGCAGAGAACCACAGCACCTCACTTTTTCTTCACAGTAAACATGCAATACCCCCGAATGTATGTGCCTGCTAAAGTTTAACTGTACTTTGATTGTAACTTTATACTCACCAGAGGTGCCTTCCCTGGCATCACGGTCGGCCACCGTGATGTTCTGCAATCCACAGGGCTCCAGGATTAAAAATATTTCCTGGCTCTCAGGGAGAATGGATCCACCACTTGCCTGTATCCCATTCTCCTCCTCATCCACCATATCATCCTCCCAGTTGTCCCTAGACTCACACACCTGTAAGGTGTCCACATTGCTTGTGGGGGTGCTGGTAGGGTCACCCCTGAGAATTACATGCAACTCGTTGTAGAACCAGCATGTGTGGGGTTCAGCAACAAAACAACTGTTCACCTCTCTTGCCTTCTGGTACGCTAGGCGAAATTTTTATTTACACACGGCACTACTGTGTGTCCCTCGTGAAGCCCTTCTCCCCCATTCTACGAGCCATCTTTTCATAGATCACAGCATTTCTTCTGCTGGATCGGAGCTCTGCCTGCATAGACTCTTCTCCCCACACAGCCATGAGATCCACCACCTCCTGTGCAGACCAGGCTGGAGCGCGTTTGGGGCATGTAGTCTCCATGATCAGCTGTGCTCAAGCTGGCACGCTCCCAATGCTGATCAAACAGGAATGGGAAATCAAATATTCCTGGGGCTTTAGCAGGGGAGGGGCTGTTTCCTGTGTACCTGGCTGCAGTGCAGCAGCATTGAGAATGATCTCCAGAGCGGTCACAGATGAACATTGTGGGACACCACCTGGAGGCCAATTAAGTCAAAGTACACAATGCAGTGTCTGCACTACCTCACAGTTGACCCATGAATATCAATATTAGAGGCTACTTAGGTCGTGGTAAAGGACCTGGTAGTGTAGACACTGTGATACAGGAGGGCCAGGGAGCAGCAGTAGTAGAGTGTGAGAGGGGAAATATATAAGCCCTAGGCTAATTAAGGCGTGGTTCCCTGGAGACTAGGGAGGGTGGCTACAGGTTAATTGGAGCACCTGCAGTCAATTAAGGCCTCTCAGGAACCTAATAAAACCCCCTGCTTCAGGGAGACAGGGGAGCAGCAGCAGCAGCAGCAGCAGAAGAAGAAGAAGAAGAAGAAGAAGAAGAAGAAGAAGAAGAAGAAGAAGAGTGGTTTGGTGGTGGAGCAGAGAGCAGTTTGGAGGAAAGCAGAGGAGAGTTTGGAGAAGTGCTGTGGCAGGCTAAGAAGACCAAGACCCTAGGTAAAGGGACACCTGGCTTGTGCAGAGGGAAGGCAGGAAGCCCCACAAGCAGGAGAGGGAAGGAGCCCAGGGGAAAGTATCACTAGTACAAGTGGTTTACCCACTAACCTAGGGCCCCTGGGCTGGGACCCGGAGTAGAGGGCGATCCTGGGTCCCTCCCTCTCCATTCCCCTTCTCTTGGATACTAGTGGGACAGCTGATGCCCCTGAACTGGGGTAAGAAATGGTGCCCTGAAAACCCCCCACAAGAAGAGAAAGTGTGGGACCCTCATAGTAGTGCCAGCAATTTGCCACAACACATACATTAGGTTGAAAGAAGCCACCTAACTTTGTAGTGTAGACTGGGCCAGACAGAGGGTTAGGTACATCAGACACTTCAAACTCAAGAACCCCTTATGTACAAAGGGAGGCACTGTACCATTGATGTTAAAATTATTCTTTCATTTTATTTTTAAACACAAGTGGAAAAAATCTACTAGTCCTCAGTACAGATCAATGAGGCAACCCTACCAGTAAAATGGGTGACACTGAATGGAAATATTAGAGCTTCCTATTTGAGTCAGAGAAGCATTGCAAGCACTGATGTTTAAGCACAGAGATACTTAGGTCCTCCAGAGCTGCTGCCTCAGCTCCCTTCATCCAAGCCCCATTGTTGGGGTATATAGATCAGCAAGATCAGCCCTACAATTGGCAAACATATGTTTCACATCCCATATCCATATCCCTCTTTAACAACCCCCATATGATCTCTAGATCCCTGTATTATCCCTTGGGGTGGATGAATAATTATAATTAATTTCTAGGTTGACCTGTATTTAAAAAAAATGAAGCCACTTCACAACAGTGCCATCTACTCCAACTAAGGATGGTGGCTTTGTTAACACCACCTATCAAAGGCAACTGTCAGGCTCTTTGTTCATAGCTTGGGGAGACATCAACCCATATCTTTAGTGCAGCTTGTTTATCATACCTCAACCAACGAGGATCAAGGAAATCTGAAGACAACAAATAATTCCAAGGCTGCTTTGCACTTCCTACTTGATAGTCTTATCCAAAACGGGGGTATTCAATAGCAGTCTGTAGTTGCTGAGCTCATCAGCAGCAAGAGTTCATTTCCTGAGACGAGGCCTCCCCACAGCCTCCTTGACAACACCTAGAGATCTCTGAGACAAGGAGGCAACGAGCATCTTTAGCAACAATAGTCCCACTGTCTCACTACTGGTGTTTACCAGCTAGGAAGTTCATAGGTTGAATACACAGGTAGCAACATGACATGCTCCCAACACTTCCAGAACTTTACTGAAATGGCAGTGGCCAAACTCAGAAGACTTTACATTTCTCACCTGAAGACAATGCCCTGCATCTATACAGACAGCAAGCTCTGGCTAAACGTGAGTGACTTTATCTCTGAAAGAACAAGCAAATTCCTTTTATATGGAGGCTCATTAATTAAGATTATTACCTACAGTGTATTCTTTAGTGCTTTGTCCAGAAAAGTATAAATTGCCCCAAACAAATGAGATTTTTATTATTTCTCTTGGGAAAACTACTCCCCAACCAGACACAGTAGACCTTACCATTAAATAATTTCTCTTGTGCCTCCTTTTTTCCTCTCAAGTTCTTTCCATTATTTTTAGCTATCCCGTATTCACCGTAAATAATACCTCTTTTTCATTTATGTTTACATTCTCCAGGTTCTTAGAGTAGGATATTCTATTGATGCTTGGAGACCAGGTACTGTAGAAATATCTTAGATTGATAGATAAGTAAACCCTCTACAATTAATTCTAAGTTTTCATTCAAATGCCTTTCTAAATAACCCTTCACTGCAGTTTCTGGGTCCAAACTGAAACTCCAAATCCAAATTACTCATTAATTTGGAAACCAGAGAAAGTCTGGGTTTGGATTTCTAGATCTGGATCAATAGCTTTAGTGTTGGTTTCTGATCACAGAAAAAACCAAAACAACCTATTTCCTAGATCCAATTCTGATATAGCCTAAGAAGCTGGCAATCACAAAAAAAGCATGTTATGAGATCCTGGCAGCCTCCAGTCCAACCCCCAACCAGTAGCGTAGCCGGGGGGGGGGAGCAGGGGGAGTGGCCGCTCCCCCTTGAGCAGAAGTGGTGGAAGTGGCGCCTTTTTTTTAGCAGCACTAAAAAATGGCGCCGCTTCTTTTTAAGCACCACTTCTTACACTCACCTGGCGGTGCTCCGGGTCTTCGGCGGCATTTCGGCGGTGGGTACCACCGAAGACCCGGAGTGAGCCGCCCAAGTGCCACCGAAGACCCGGAGTGCTGCCGGGTGAGTACAGGGGGAGGCACCTTTTTATAGCGCCGCTCCCCCTGCGCTCCGGACCTGGCTGCGCTACTGCCCCCAACCCTCCATGGACTACTTTGTAGGGGATCCATTCCAAATGTCGTAGAAAATTCTGTCACTATCAGATCAAACCTACTAAATTTTGAGACCCACAGGACCTTTTTGAGGGAGGGTGGAAAGAGATGTGTCTAAATTGGGCTTAAAGGAAACTAAATCAGTTGCAATCTTAACTGTACATAGCTGTAAAACATTTACACTCAGACTAAATCGGGAACTTGAGAAAGGAACAATGCAACTTTGATGGAGAAGGTTCCACTATTGCTACAGCTCGGCGGGTAGCAATCGATCTATCGGGGATCGATTTTTCGCGTCTCGTTAAGACGCGATTAATCGATCCCCGATCGCGCTCCCCGTCGGCGCCGGCAATCCACCTCATCGAGAGGCGGAAGAGGAGTCGACGCGGGAGCGGCAGCGATCGACTCGCCGCCGTCCTCATCGCCAGGTAAGCCGATTACGATACGCCGACTTCAGCTACGCTATTCACGTAGCTGAAGTTGCGTATCGTAGATCGACCCCCTCCCCTAGTGTAGCCCTGGGCTAAGAGGAGCAGAGCAGGGCGGGAGGAAGAGAGAATGCTATATGTTTACTCAGTATATGGAAACAGCGGTGGTTGCACTGTTCAGAAAGTAAGACAACAATCCTTCCCCAGTGCCACTCCAAAATAAAATTACTGTCTACTTCCTTTTCTGCCTTACTGCTTTATACATATGTAACCTAAGAACTGTCAGAACTCATTGCAAGTAATGAGATCCTGACAGACTAGAAGGTTTCCTTGTGTCCCTTTCTCAGGGTACAGCTGCCAATCAATGGAATTCCAAACCCCCCAGCCTCTTTTCGTTAGTATTCCTGGAGGCGCTACACAAATCTCAGCCAATATGTTTTGGATAAATTTTAATCATCCCTGCTGCTGACTCAGTGCTTCTTTCTCCATTTACGCTGTTTCCCCCCTCCCCCGTCTCCATGCACAGCCCTGACATATGGGCTGAATTATACCTTCCTTTGAATGCATGATTTAAATCACCTCTTCTGCCCAGCAGCTTGAGACAGCTCAGCTACCAAAGAGAACCACCTGCTGGGGTCTAAGGAGATTACAGACATAAAATGCCAGGGTACACCAGAACAATAATGATTGCTGCTCCCAGGGCCACGCACTGTTGATCACAGGACTGTTGATCAATAGAGCTAGCAGGTACCTCAGTGAGACGAAAGACAGGAGGTAAAATGTGGAGGAAAACTGCTTTTTAAGGGTCTCTTGAAACATCCAGTTAATTGTTTTATAATGAAAGACTCTTCTCTGAGTGTTAACTACTGTTTATAGGTACACTACTTACTGTACCCCAATAAATGCAAGGTGCCTCATATTACAAATAAATAGCACAGGGTCTCTGTCCTGAAAACTTACAATCTACGGTATTTAGGAGCACCAGTGCCTTTGATTTTTCACTGGGACTTGTGCTCCTAAATCCCTTGGATGCCTTTTGAAAATCTGCCCCTAAGTCTCCCACCCTGCAATAGGATGTGTGCTGGCAGATGCCTGTACCCATATGGAGCCCAATTGACTTCCCTGGGACTCTGGGTGGACGTAACGGTCCTCCTGCATGGATGAGGCTGCAGAACTGGGGGACAACAGTGGGACATCAAAACAGTGGGGTGAGGGAGAGAAGACAAGATCATGTGGACCCAGAAATAAGATGATGGGTCTTCTCATCAAATGAGTGTGCATAGCAAGGCTGATGTGTGTGTGCAAATCCAAACAAAATAGCTTAGAAATGAAAATAATATTTTTTGTTCAAATATTTTACAGGATTTTCCCCCTTTATTATTAAGAAGCACTGGGACAAAGGGATTACACTTTGTAACATTAACCAACAGCAAAATAAAGGGGAGGAGGGTTGGACTCAGTGGGCTTGTTGTGAGAGAAAAGAAGACATTATGGGTGTGGTCTCGGCGCTGCTACCATTATGCACCCAACTAATCCTTACCCATGAAAAGTAATCCCCTTGCCTTCAATAGACTTCTTACAAGAGTAAGGTTAGCAGGACTGAGGCCCTTAATACAGTAGATAGGTCAAAACAAACAAACAGCCTAAAGCAGATAGAGTTGCTCATTCTAGCATTCTGTGAACTGCCCAAGGAGGCCATGACTGCAGCCTAGGCATTCATCAGCCGTGCTGTTAAGAATTTCTGACCATGACCTGCCTTTAATAGTAGATATGGTACAGTATGTGCTAAATACGACTAACTGGGAATAAGTGAGGGCACAGAAAGGAACATCCCTGACCAGTATATTTTATAAATAACCAAAAAAAGCCATTAAATAGAAATCCACATGAAATATTACAGCATGTGCTCTTTTTGGTGTTCTCAGTTATAAAAAAACAAAACAAAAACATACAGAAACTTTATGGAACTTTATTAACTTCAGTAGCTTTACATGAAGGATGGATTTCACCCCTGGATGGATTTCATCCCTACACAACTCCAACAAAAGTAAAAATATTTCTCAAGATCAAGATCCATCCTTAACCTGTCCAGTTGAGCCCAAACCCTTAATAGGAAAGGTGAGACCAGAACTGTCACATGCCTGAAACAGAAATGCACAACAGGAGTGGCAGCAGATCAAGGGCAGTGTTTATTACACAACTGGAGAGCCAGCTGGTGGCTTTTGACCCAAGGGCTGCACTGAATGGAGTGCATTGTACTGTAGCTGGAGTCTCCAAAGGGAATTCCGGCTGACTCATCTATAATTTGTCTTGGAGATTCCGAGGAGCCTCCTGCAGCAGGAGGTCCCTGCCACCCTTTTAAAGGCAACAGCATGAACTCCCCTTGCCAGTTGGCCAAGCCCCAGGGTCAGTGCAGAGGGCTCTGCACCCTCTTTAACAGCCTTTCAGGTAGGTAGTATGGGCCAGATCCAGCCTGTGGGCTGTAGGTTTGGTTCCCTAGCTCTAGGCAAAGGAGGCTGGACTGAACTACAGCACAAAGCCCATCAGCATTGATCTGAAAGCCAGGTAGGGGTTCACTGTAGAGTAGTGTGAGGCACTTTCTTATCTATCAGAGTCTGAGTGTGCTGCCTTCACAACAATCCTAGGCCTTGTGGGCAGAGGGGAAAAAAATGGAATTTAGGGCCCAAGCTTAGAGCTCCTTCATTGCAGCATAATGCTCCCAGCTAGCCCACCAAACTGGCTTTCCCCAGTCATCTGACTTTGCACAGACTTTTGCAACTGTCCTCTGTATATTTTTGCTCCACACATTTAAGTCAGAATGAAGTCCTGCTTTTGCAAACCACATAGGACCATCAATGAACCTCAGGAAGTCTGCAGGGAGCAGGTAGTGGGTGAGCACCTCTAACTTGGATCTCTTTCATAGGAGATAAGCTGGTCTGTAGAGGGGAGATGGGGAATCCCAAGTCATAGAAAACTAATAAAAAAGACTTACTAGATGCATAGGCACCGACTTTAGTCAGCGCCGGTGGGTGCTTGCGCCCCCGGCCCCGCCCCATCTCCCCCCCTGGCCCCGCCCCCATTCCATGCCCTTCCCCAAACCCCCGCCTCCTCCCCGGGGCACGATGCATTTCCCCTCCACCCCACCCCCCAAAGGCTTGCAAGCCTGGAAGGGAGGGGGAGGGGAAATGCAGTATGCCCACCGGCAGCTCCCCACCAGCCCCCCCACGTCCAGCTCACCTCGGCTTCCGGGTTCTGCCTCCGGAGGTGCTGCCCAGCAAAGCCGCTTTTTTTAAGCTCACAGGCACCTGCCCGCCTGTCAGCTGTTCAGCGGGCGGCAAGCCTGGTGGGGGGTATGGGGAGAGGCAGAGGGCCCGCCGAACAGACGGGCAGGTGGCTGCCTGTGAGCTTAGAAAAAGCAGATGGTGGGGAGCTGCCGGTGGGTACTCTGCACCCACCAATTTTTCCCCATGAGTGCTCCAGCCCCAGAGCACCCACGGAGTCAGCACCTATGACTAGATGCCTATCAGCCTCCAAGTGCAGAGTTGTTCTCTCCAGTGTATTTTCCAGTTTTTTTTGTCCAGGCTACTTTTTAACATTCCAGACAACTAGGTTTTCACCACTTCTCCTGAACCATCTAATGGTCTAAAAATCAGAAGTATCTTCTGATTTTCAGCCTAAATATTTATCTTCCTAACTTAATCCATTTTGTATCATTCTGAATAAATCCTCTCCATCGTTAATGTTCACACAGCCTTTATATACTTGTAGACATTTATATCGTCTTAGTTGCTGCATAGCCAAGTTATACATAAAGTACATTTTAATCTTTCCTCATAACCCTAACATTTGTTTCTATGCACGCCACTGTTCTTTTTCTACTCTTCCCCTGACCATTCTCCCCACCCGTGCCCCTCTAAGTAGGAAGCAAATATTATTCTAGCATACTTATTAACAAGATCATTTTAGTTCTAAGCAATAGCCACATGATTCAATCAAACTGAGTTAGAGTAACTTGTGCCATGGAGTATACAATACTGTTTAATGGAGCAAAGGAAATTTATTCTTTGTGCTTATAAACAATTGGTAGCAAAGTAACAGTGATCTGTTTATTAGGTTTCTCAATGTCTAATTTATACCCTTACAAAATGTAGTACATAATGAGCATAAATAATGTATGGTACATAAGGCAAAATTATACTAAATGAATGGACCAGAACAATTTAGATACAAGAAAAGAAAGTATACGCCAAATACAGGCCATTGCACAATGGGAAGTTCTGTTTCAAAACTGATGTCATGATCTAGCACTGTGCCAGGATTACACACCACAGGTTTGTACTCCTGTGTCATATTAAGCAGGCCCTTTTGCAATATCATTTACATAGTAGTCAGTACATGTCCCAGTAATTTAATATTCTGTAATTAGGGGGAGCTAGTCAGACTTTCAGGTTGGCCCTCTGGTATCCACTCAGAGGCTCTGGACCCACATTGCCTATTGAAAGAAATTTGACTCAGTGTCAGCTTTCAAACTGTATTAAAATATTTAAATCAACCAAAAAAAAGTCAAGGAAACATATCACCAGAGTGAAGCTAATATTAAACCAAAATAAGAATAAAGCAACACAACTGTCAAATCGACATTAAATCACCAGGTTAGACTCAATGTTGGAATGGAGTTAAATCATCGAGTGAACCGAAACATCTAATTAATAATAAAAATAACCAATCTTTATAAATTCTAAAGAGGGTCCTAATGAGGTGGCTGTCTATCTGGGTATACAATAGAACCTCAAAGATACAAACACCAGAGTTATGGACTTACCGGTCAACTGGACACCATGTGGGACCGGAAGTAAGTGGAGACCAAAAAAACCCAACAAAAAACAGCAAATACTGTACTGCCTTGGGGTTTTAGCTCTGGGGTTCAGGGCTTCCGCCACAGAGGGTTGGGGCAGCAACTGCAGGGGGTGAAGTCAGTGCTCAGGGTGGGAGGGTTCAGGGCTTTTGACCCGGGGGAGCACCAGGGTTTAGGGCTTTTGACTCGGGGGAGCACTGGGGCTCAGGGCTTCAGCCACACGACTCCATTCCCAGCTTCAGCCCGGCAGGGAGTGCTGGGGCTTGGGGCTTTCACTAAGGGGGGAGCACCAGTTTCAGCCCCAGAGTGCCTCTCATAACTAAAGCCCCGAACCCCAGGACCGCCCCCGTCCCCAAATGAAACCAGGAGTGGAGCTTCAGGGAGCCCCGAGCCCTGTCACCCTCTCTGCAGGGCAGAAGCTAGAAATGGAGCTGTGAGGCTGAACCCCTGATCCCTGGCGCCGCCCGCGAGGCTGAAACTAGGAGCAGAGCCACAGGGCTGAAGCCCCGAGCCACAGGTCTAAAACATTGAGCCCCGGTGCTCCCACGGGGCAGAAGCCCTGACCCTCCTCCCACCTGGAGCTCTGTTCCCCACCCCACCGCTGCAGCCCCAATCCCCCTCACTGCTGAAGTATGCAACATCTTCTTCAGAGTTACGGAACATTTCAGAGTTACGAACAACCTCCATTCCCGAGGTGTGTGTAACTCGGAGGTTCTACTGTAGATCCAAATTCAAAAAATGTAAGAAAATCTATAACTTGGAGCTGGTAAATGTCTTTAACACTGAAATCAAATTGTGTAATGTCTGAACCACAGCCTCAAAGCCAATTATAAAGCCTCATCCTTAGATTTCAATTATTGTGGGGGTGATTAACCCTTTCTTCCTATACCCTCAACCAAAATATTATAATTGAGACTAACAGAACACCATAGCTAAGCAGAAGTTTGACAATTCTTTGTGTACCAAAAATTATAGGTGACAATTTCAAGCTTCTCAGGACTTTTAAACATCGAGCACAGAATACATGCTAATGAGTGACTTTATGAGACAATATTTAGGGCTATTTACTTGGGGAATTTTCTTTGAAGTGCATTCTTTGTGTGGACTGTGTGAGTGCTCGCTCTCACATACACACAGGTGTACACCATCACATTTTCACTTCCATACCCTACAAATGAAAGCTTAAATAGGCTTAGAAGTCTTCTAGCTAATACAAACAAAATAGAAAAATAGAGAAGAAAAATACAGAACTCAAGATAACAGATAACTCTTCAGTTCTTACAGTCTCTGAATTCTCCTGGAGTAGGAAGGAGCTGCAACTGCTGTTAAGAAACCAGATGGTGATATTTGGCTGGCACAGTGCTTCTCATTAGCGGGCCTGCTTTGGGTGCAGGGAGAGACAGGTCAAAAGCTGGAGTGGACTATTTGTTGATGTGTGAGCTACTGTCCCCCCAAGGTGATCAATCTTGGAAGCTCTGGACAGTACCTCGGGTAGTTTATTGACCCGAAGGGCCAGACTTCTTGCCCTTACTCTGGATTCTTATGGTTTATGAACTTCACTTACTCCATGTTGCAATGCCCCCTCCAAAGCCTCCAAAAATCAGGTACGAGGCCTACTTTGGAGCCCTATGACTCGGTCTAATCAGGTTCAAATTAAGTCATCTTCTGGTATCAGTTTTGAGAAAAATCCCACACAAGCTGGCAATTAAAAAAAAAAATTCAGTGTCTTGTATACCACAGAGATGAAGTCTGTGACACCCCCACTCAGATATCAAAAATCTGTTGAGAAAGCTGTCATGGTCTTACTTGGATGAAAGATCTTGAGATGACATTGCGTCACCAATTCACGGAAAGTTTGACACAAAAATATGCTATAAAAATAGATGATTGGTAGTGGAAAGTGCCCTAGCAGTCACTCAACATTCATCAACAAAATTAAAAATAAGTTTAAACAACTTATGATTAGCGTCGTCATTTTTCGTGCAAACAAGACAATTTACATTCATCTTGCTAATTTGGAAATGAGCTTTAAGAGCTTATCTACACAGCCCTGCAGTTCAGACTACAGGGGTGTAAATTGTAGTGTATACCAGTGTGCTGCACTGTTACTCCCCTGTTTGGATGCTGCAGGCACGAACTAAAAGGTCCCTAGTTCACGTTAACTTGGTCCTGTTTAAAGAGGTCTATATTAATGCAAACTAGGGACCTTTTAGTTCATGCCCACAGTGTCCGCACAGGGAGTTACAGTGCAGTGCACTGGTATACACTACAATTCACACCCCTGTAGTCTGAACTGCAGGGCTGTGCAGACATAGCTTAAGTCAAACAGCTTATCTTCTCAAATCTTTATTTTGGTAATCAAAGTTACTTTAAAACCCATCAAAATGAAACCAATTAAAGATACAAAATTAAGTTTATATAAGACCTGTAGTCTTGCATACGTTATTTCTATCACAGTATGCGTTGTTTTTGGGCTAGAGGTACCTTTTTCAATGCATATCTCTGTGAGTGGCGGGGCCGGGGGAGGTAGAACAGAACTCTAGCAGGCTGGGGAAGCCTGCTAGAAGGGAAGCACAGCCTCAGGGCTGTTTGAAGGGAGAAGTTTGAACCCAGGGTTGAGAGCAAAGAAGAGAGCTAGCAGAGACTCCAGAGTGGGAGGAGTCCAGAGAGAGAAGTCCTAGGAGGCAGTGATCTATAAAAGAGCAGGAAGTCAGCCATGAAGTCAGGTAGCATGGGAAGAGGCCCTGGAAAGGAAAAGCAGGGAAGTTTATAGCTATGGAAGCAGGCAGCCCAATTATTTGGGGTTCCCAGGGCCAGAAACACAGAAAGTCGTGTGGGTTCCCCTTACACTGCTACTCAGCAAGGAGATGTCTCCCCCACATGTACAAAGGGATGACTGGCAGGTAAGCCCAGGAAAAGGGCTGGAAGTGAGATGAAGACGAGGGAAGAGAAGATGAGCTCTCAGGAAGGAAGGGCTGTGCCCAGTGAGACTGGGACAGAAGGCTCTTGTGCATGTTTTGGACTTTGATACCCCAGACAGGGTGGACTTTTGTGACTTAGCCAGAGGGATCAGTCACCTCAGCAACTGAATAATGCTGAAGGCTGAGAGAATCACTGACGAACCAGAAATAAAACTAAGGCAAGGTGACTGCAGTGCCATGCCATGCCACAGGGGGCGTGTTCTGGAGCTGCACCCTGCTACACTTCCATGAATGCTCTGGATCAGTTTTTAAAAATAAAACAAACGTTTACATACTACATAAATGTGTTTAGTTCACTAATAACAGACAAACTGCTGCTTCTCTCTTACTATTTTCAAATAAAGGAAAAAAGGAAAGGAACAATATTTTCGATTTGCTTATTAACAATGCCCTTTTAAAACATTACCTTTTTGATTTAAACTATGCAGATATGCTCAGAGAGTTGTCATTCAGATAGGTCAAGCCAAGCGCAATATCAAATAAGGCATATCCTATTATAGCCTTAATTATAAACTCTAAACACTAATTACTCAGTAGATGCTGAAAGTTTGATGGCCTGAGTCACTGGAACAGTGGATGCTTCCCTGGAGAGGCCTAGCTGTTTAGCCATGTGGTACCTGACCTACTTTTCAGCATTTTCCTCTTGGAAGCAGACAGCCATTTAAAGTCCCATATAATCATTCAAAGTCCATTCTTAATTAACTCTTGTAAACAAAAACCTCTTTAAGGCTGTCTATAAATCCCAGCACTCTTTCTGCCTAGATCAAGATTTGCATAATGGCCTAGACAATAGTTTAAAATTCAACAGCACCATCTATTGACACTCCACTATCACACAATGTAACGTACATTCAAAGGGCACTAAGAGAACCATAACTAAGGAGGATATTTAATTAATAGATTCTAAGGCCAGAAGGGACCACTGTGATCATCTAGTCTGACCTCCTGAATAACACAGGCCATAGGACTTCCCTGAATTAATTCCTATTTGAACTAGAACATTTCAAACATTTAATTTTGATTTAAAAATTGCCAGGGATGGAGCATCCACCACAACCCTTGGTAAATTGTTCCAATAGTTGGTATATATAAAGTGGATTGCAAGTATAAAATTATACTGCAGTGATGTGGACAGTATATTATCAGAGGAGGGAGGTAAACAATTTTCACAGATTAGGATTCTTAAGTAAACTTCCTAATGTCTGATTTTTTAGAAACTGATCTGTATAGGAAAGCACAGCAAATATGCACGTTTTAAGGGTTAACAATGAAACAATTCTTTAATCATATAAATTAGATATTGTAAATGGGTTGAGAATGTTGTGCTAGTATACAAATAATTTAATATACAGTGATATAAAACAATAGCTTGTTGAGATATATAATCAGTTAAAACTAATTTCCTAGAATGATACTTAATGTATAGGAAACTACAATTTTATACTAGAAATGGAGGAAAATTAGAATAACCATGGATTTTTTTGAACCAGCATCTTTGGAATCTCTATTCTGGTAATGCATAGTACTGAAACATAAGAGAACAGACTACCAATAAAGTATTCAGTTCTATACATATGAAGCTGATAAATATTGTGCAATGTTATTACTCAGTTGCCTTTTACAATACAATTTTCCTGTGACCGTAGTATAGTCAGCAACAATGGTGAGCTGAATTACCTTAACAGAACTTTTATTTTATTTCAGATATATTATTTTCAGTCACCCAGCCTAATCTACATTGACACCTTCTTTGAATCAGTGCGGAGAAATGTACAGGTCTCTCTGGCTGGCCAGCAGTCTGACTGATTTGCTTTAAGTTGTGTCTGAGGCAGACTGAGATCCTAACTAACTACACAGTCTGCTGTGTAGAAAGCAGTTATTACATATTGCCTCTTTCTCTTGCTTTTTAATTTAATTTTGTGCAATGGGATATGGAGATGGTTAGGGGAAAAATAAGTCTCAACAAAAAGTTCTGAATTGAGATAAAACTAGAATCATATATCTTTGTTGTGTTTCACTGAACAAGATCTATTCTGCTCTTTCCACATTTGTGAGAGAGCTGATGCTATGCTATGCTGATGGAAGAACAATCCAAGACCATTACATTGTTCAGTGACTGCAATAGTTAGGAACAGACTTAAGTTGTAAAATTTAGATCCAAACCTAGACTGTAAACATTTCTCAATGTTCTTGGATGTTTGATTTGAGGATTTTGCTGGACCTCACTAGATATGGGGGCAATAATACATAAATTTAGATCCAGATTTCAATCCTGCCCACCAGCCTAACCTCTTCCACCCAAAAGTTCTAGAGTGTTTGGATCAGTCCAGCAGTAGTGATAAAATACAGTAACTCCTCACTTAACATTGTAGTTATGTTCCTGAAAAATGCGACGTTAAGCGAAACGATGTTAAATGAATCCAATTTCCCCATAAGAATTAATGTAAATAAGGGGGTTAGGTTCCAGGGACATTTCTCTCTCTCTCTCTCACACTCACACACACACTCACACACACACAGGAGTTTAGACTGCTTGTACATCATAAATGTGATCAAGTCAGGGGCGGCTCTAGGCACCAGCAAACCAAGCACATGCTTGGGGCAGCACATTTTCAGGGGCAGCATTCCGGACATCCTTTTTTTTTTTTTTTTTTTTTTTTTTTTTTTGCTTAGGGCGGCAAAAGGACTGGGTAAGGACTGGGACCCGCCCAGCAGGTGCTGCAGGGCAGCCGCCCCCCAAGCACCACAGCCAGGGCTGGGCAAAGCAGCCTGAGCCCCCAGGGGCTGCAGCAGGGCAGCCAGGAGCAGCAGCAGCGGGGCCATAGAGGGGACCGGTGCCCAGGGTGCTGCCATGTGGGGCCTGTGTCCCGCTCTCCAGGGCTCCACTCCCTCTGGGGCTGTTCTGCCCTGGCTCCTCAGCCCCCTCCCGGGGCGGTTCCCCCGGCTCTGCCCTCCCAGATCCCAGCCAGTCCTGGAGGCGGGAGCCCCGGCTGGAGGGACCCTGGGCTGAGGTGCAGCCCGGGAGCCCCGCTGCTTACCCTGACCCTACCAGCACCGGACAGGCTGGAGGTGACGGGGGAGCAGGTAGAGTCAGCACTGGTGGGGGAGAGCCCAGCACTGGGGTGGCAGGGAGTGCGGGTGAGGGAGGGCACTGGTGGAGGGGGGTGAGAGCCCAGGGGTGGGGTGGCAGGAGGTGCGGGGGGGAGCCGAGGGGTGGGGTGGGGGGCAGCCAAAATTTTTTTTGCTTGGGGCAGCAAAAAACCTAGAGCCAGCCTTGGATCAAGTCATAATCACTTGTACCTAAGCTACCATTACTTTTTAGTTTGGTGAGCAGTTCCTCTTTAGCTGTTAGGAGCAGGATAAATAAGGAATTCCCCTGTGCTGGCCGCAACACTTTTTGAGGTAGCAAATCATCTATAATGTTTAGAAATTCCAAGGATGTTTTAGTACTGGCTGCATGAGCCCTCCAGCATGTCACTCAAATTGAAGACCCTGTGATCACAGCTTCCCCTCCTCCCCTCCTCCCTCCCTGTGCATTACAGTTCAGCTCGAAAGGAGGCAGTCATTCTGTTCTCTACTGTGATCTGGTAGTCTGTAGCAGTCACAACTAATAATGCAGTAGAGTTATGCTGCAGTGGCTAATAATCAAGCAGTATGCTGCAGTGATACGCGCAGTTTTACCATACATTTTGAGACTTCAGATTTAATATGCGTCATCCATTATGTGTTACTGTATAGTCTGAAACAATTACACCATCTGATAAATGACATGAGAATTTATGAATGTTTTAAAACAAGAAATTAAGGAAGGCTAAGTTTCTCTGAATCCAGTTAAAAAAAATTTCATAACCGTCTCAAACTTGATTTCTTAAATCTACACTTGTGTAAACCAACAGATCAAGTTTGTGGCAGGCAAAACACCTTAAAAGTAAAGAATCAAATGTGACAAGTTGTCAGAGATTAAATTGTGCCATTAAAAGGTCATGAGTTGACAGAGCACAAATTTCTATACAGAAACGTACCATAGAAAGGAACACAAGGACTGCAGCACAAGAACAGACTCAATAGTTCATCTTTTCTTGTATCGTGTTCAGAGGGAGGTATAAAACACCTAGAAACACTGAAGTGTGTTCACTCTCCTCCTCTGCAGGGACGTGTATATGCTCTTAATGCTTATGGTGGTCATGTATTCATCTAGAGAAAATGACCTCTCACCGTTTCATGGTTTTCTGTTTACATTAAGAATTCTTTGAGCTCTGTAAAACCATTCGTTCAAGTATCTAACAGCCGTTCACAAATATTTAGCGTTTCTGTGGTGACTGTTATATAGAAACTTATATTTATTAAATGAAAACTGAAATTCTCCTGCATTCTCCCAATTCCAGCAGCTGGAACTTGAAAAATACACCAAAATTGTGAGAGACACGATGAAATCATGAGAGTTGGCAACAGTGTTATTCATTAATCATAATTGTATGTTGTTGCTACAGGGCAGAGTAAAGGTTAGTCTGGGTACCGTAACTGTATATTTCTATACTTTAAATATGTTTGTTTTTGAGATAATTATTCCAAAATGTGGAAATTCAGTTAAGGATAAACTTAAAAGCAATCATATCATTCCTGAAATGTTTTTACCATTAAATTACTGATGTGCATTCTCAACCACGACTCCAGTTGAATGGAGGCTTATTGGGAATAATCATAATGAGACAATCATTAATAATTAAGTTAATTACAACCTAATTTCTTCAAATATAACCCAAGCACATGATGCCAATTAAAATTAAGCTCTCATAGAATTCATCCTATGCACAAAGAGTAAGTGCATGGGGAAGTTACACTGTATTTTCCCTATACATCAGAGATTGGATCCCTGCTGTACATGCAAAATGGAACTCAACCTTAAACTATGAAATCACAACACGTGCCTCCATATTAACCTTTCTTAATCATAATTCTTGCTGTTTGTCCAGCAATCAGCGAATGGACCTACATGACTGACATTTCCCCATTTTCCTTGCTGTTGTGGGGTATGCAAATCCTGTCTCCCTTTGGGGCAGGTCAGAGTTGTGATACCATTGTGGTTATGGTCTATCCAAGTATCCTTAGGCTGAGAGCAGCACAACCCAGTGGCCAAAGTCTGTATGGCTGCCCTGGGAATCAGGGCTGTGCAGCTTAACAGCTACAGTCAATACAACTGCCCCTGGGGTCAGGGCGGTACGTCCCAATGGTCAGAGTCAGTATGACTATCTTGGGGGTCAGGGCTGTGTAGCTTAATAGCCAGAGTTAATACAACTGTCCTTGGGATCGGGCAATGCAGCCCAATGGCCAGAGTCAGTATGGCTGCCCTGGGGATCAGGGCTGTGTGGCCTAATGGCAAGAGTAAGGGGCCGCCACCCTGTGTGGGGGAGGGAAGTGATGGCTGCGGAAGGGGGACCCAAGCCCTCCCTGCTCCACTGGGTCCTGGCCCAAGACCCTGTCAGCAGCAAGTGTGGTCACCACCCAGTCAGTGGGGATCCTACCACAACTTGCGTGGGAGATACTACTCACACTGCCTCCCTGGGCCACTTCCTACCATGCCTCCTGAAGCTGGGGTCCATATGTCATCGGGGCCTCTGAGCCCCTCCGTGTGAGTAGTTCCTTGGGATTCTGCCTCCAGTTGGCTGGAAGTAGGCAACAAGTCTCTGGTCTGGTCCTTGGGATCTCTGTTTCCTGCGGTCAAATGCTGAAGTGGCTCCTGGGCAGGGGCCCTCACGAAGCCTCTTCCCTCCTCGGTGGTCAGCCTAGAATGAGCTGGCTGCTCCCTTTTATAGTTGGAGCATGCCCAGCATGGTCTGAGTGGTGGGGATATCTGCCACCCATAGTGTGGGTTAACCCTTTATTGCCTAGTGCAGGGTATGCACACCCTGTCACACTGGTCTATGTTTTTTCCTAATTATAGTATTGCAAGCTTTCTAGAACCATAATTCTGCAAGTAGACCTGTAACTATGCTCTGCATCTAGGCTTAGTGCTGTGGTCTTTAAAGCCAGTGAAAGTTTTGACAGATTCAATGGGAGCAGGATTTGGCCCTTGGATTTGATGCTGCTCCCACTGAAATCAATGGCGAAACTTCCACTGACTTCAGTAGAGCAAGATCAGGCCCTTAATAAAGTGCTTTTATTTAGCATGTATAGATTCAGGAGAGCTAGACTGCTCTTACAACAGTATTAACCTTTTTGATTGCCTCCTCCTTTAGTGGAATTAGGAATACATCCATCCCATTGACTCCTCTCTTGGTCCAAAAATATCCAAAGCAAAAGAGAAATTTCACAGCTCATGATTTCATCCTGAAAAAGAGATTCAGAAATCAACACTAGTCTGCCACCTATCTTTAAGGCAGTTAAGGAAGATTCCTACTACTCAGAATACATTTTCAGTGTAAATGTCAAAACTCTACTTCTGCACAATGATCTCATACTATGCCATATCATGAGGGGAATGAGAAGAGTGTAGAATATAATCAGAGGTGTTCAGTGAGGAGGTAAAACTACATGCACTGAGTGGCTGCTTTTATGGCAAAACACCCTAGTTCAGCGGTCAATTCAAATGTATTTCATATTCCCACAGTTCTAATTAAACCATACATAATTTGAGAAGACATGAATATGCAGCATTATTTCCTGGGTGTTGGTATTCTTTTATCTGGTCTCTAAAGCAGATGGGATTCACACTATCCCCCCAAGACCTGGGGAAATACATTCAATGGATGTTCTATCATGTTTCCATCGACAGAAAACAAAGACATTTTGTTCCATAGATGAAATGTTTTGAATTATAAGCATCATGACAAAGTGGTCCCAAATGAAATGAAAATATTTGAGTGCTACAGTAGGCAATATTTCCAGAATGATATTTTTTCTTTGGCTGCCTAAGCAGAGAAAAAGCCCTATTCATTTTCCCAAAATTGATTTTTTAAAAATACAATGAATTGGAAAGGTTTTCTAATAATTACTTCCTCCCATGTCAAGACAACACAAATTTTATATCATGCATGGTTTGACTTTATTTTTTAGCATCTGTAGAAAAGACAATTAATATTGCCTTTTTAGTCCAAACTCTACAACATGGCCTCTACTTTTACAGGTGTAATTTTTTTGGGGGTGCACTATTACTTGAGCACACAATAATAGCTTTTAAAGCACATTTACATGAAAACCCCATTTGTAGATGCAAATTGAGAAAATGTTTTGCCTGTGTATCTCTTACCTTTGGCCCATTGCAGGATATTGCACAAATGATTGCAGGCTTACACTAGTGTATATCATGAGTACTTGGATGTAAAACTAGTGTAAGATCAAAACCAGGCCATGTAGATATAAAATTTTGCACATACAAATGGAACACATGTTGAAGACCTAATTTAAAAATAGTCTTAAGAGCTACATGTCAGATTTTGTATGTGTACAGCTGCTTTTTATCAGCAAAGCACACATTAGCGAGCACAAACTGGGTACCTATGTAGTTAAATACGCAATTTACACATGCAATTAAGTTTTCCATAACAACACCATGTGCCCACAATGACAGACAGGGTCATTAGAAACACTTAAGGCCATGTCTACGCTTACTGGGAATTGATGCTGCTGCAATCGATGCAGCGGGGGGTGAATTTAGCAGGTCTAGTGAAGACCCACTAAATCGAGCACAGAGCACTCTCCGGTTGACTCCAGTACTCCACTAGAAGGAGAGAAGTAAGGTAAGTCGACAGAAGAGTGTCTTCCATCAACGCAGCATAATGTAGACACCCCAGTAAGTGAACCGAAGGTACGTTGACTCCAGCTACGTTATTCATGTAGCTGGAGTAGCGTAACTTAGGTTGACTTACCCCAGTAGTGTAGACAAGCCCTAAGATAGACAAATATCAAGTAGGTGAACGCAGACATTTTATGCATGCAAAAATGTGATGCCCATTAAAAGTTTGGCTCTAAAACCGTGAATAGCAGAAATCTTGAGATCACCTCATGTAGACCGGTTAATTTTAAAGTATGTTTTCCATTCCTGCAGAATTCTGCCAACTCCTAGCTCTGCAATTAAAATGGGGAAAAAAGAGAGAGATAAAAGGACTCATTGTTCCTGTTAAGTTTCCTTTTTTGGAGTCTTTCACTCTACAAGTTAAAAACAAAAATATTGTTGTTCTTTGTAAAATACTGTCCATCAGAAGACAATTCTGTGGCCCTGATTCAGAAAGGTACTTTCATCTAACTAAGCATCTGAGAAGTCCTGTTGAGTTCAATGTGATGACTCACATGTTTAACATTAGGCAGGTGCTTAGGTATTTTGCTAAATTGGGACCTGTGTGTGCAGTTCTCTTTTTAAATTTTTAAACAGTCAGTTCTGCAGGAAGTTTGCCCATGTCATGGAACCATTTTGAAGAGATTTGTTGGCATCTCTTGCATAAAATCTGTTTTGGGATGAACCCCAATAACTAGAGTTATTTCTTTTTCCCTCTTGCTCTCCTTTCTTCCAGTGTATCACTCAGTACAGTAAAAAAATACAGGATGCATTCCCTGCCCCGTGCGTGGACAAAGTAAAAAAGTTACGGGAGTCACAGATAAAGTCTTGCGTAAGGGCATTATGTTTTTACTCTTCCCCTCATTTTACTGTAATGGATGGATGACTACATTGTTTCTGAGGTGGATGAGCCTTTGTGGCACCACATAAATGAAGTGGATTTTCACAGGAGGTTTGAAGGAGGAGAGAGCACTTAGATGCCTAATGAACTGAAAGAGAAGGGTAGGGGTGGGAGTCCAAGCATGAGGAACAGCATGAAAGACTACAAAAAAAGTGTGAGCAAGGGGGACAAGGTGAGAGTAGAGACAAGATTCATTAGCAAGGTAAAGGAGGTGAGGGGAGAGGTATAAATAAGATTTATGAGAAGTATGAATGGAATGGAGGGATGGAAGAAATGAACTGGGGAGACCTAACCCCCATGAAAACAACAGTGCCCTCATTCAGCAGAGCCAAAGTGTCAACATAAGTGGCTGTGAAAAATATATTTGAATTTTCAAAGTGAATCCACCTGTAAAGCTTGCCTATCATTGGCATGGCCACCTGAAGTGAGATTCTGACATTCCTTAACAGAAATCTGGAACAGTCACATGTGCATGTTGTATGCCAACTTTCATACATTAAAAGGCATCTGTTGGAATGACATAGTACCACTATGAGTGGGAACAGGGTCAGTTTTGAACAACCATCGGTGCCAGCAAAAGTTAGGTTAGGTTCAAAAGGACAGGCCTAATACTGTAGTTCTTATGATCAATCCCATTCTTTTTCTTCTTTCGTATGGCTTGGGTAGGTAGCAACAACTACAAATTTATATATAAGTTTGATAGCCAGAACATTGCTGCAGCAGTCCACTGGTGAATGTCCTTCAGGCTCCCAGCAAAAGAACGAAGGGGACATTCAGATATGATGTTCTCTATCGTTTGTGCCTGGTGACCACAGTTGCATACAGATGTTTGCCTCAATTTCCATTTAAAGAGCGTTTGTCCACATCTCCCATGAGATGTCCTGATGTGATTCAATCTGCACCAGTCTTTTCGACATAAATCAAAACCTGGTGGTTCCTCAACAGGATCAACGATGAGCTGTTTGTTTTGAGTGGTTGAAGTGCTCCATGTGACTCTCCATTGAGCCTCAGCATCAAAATTGGGTGTAAGGATCTTGATACGGTTCCATAGAGGGTTACATGATTTTAATCTCGTCTTTGGCGGGTTCTGAAGGTCATGGTGCAGTGAAACCCTCATATTTGCATTGATGTCTGAGCAGCTCTTCTAATCTGTGGAGGCTGGATGTATGATAAGACCGGGAGCCAGTCAACTGGAGTAGATTTGAGTGTCCCCGACACTATATGCATAGAATTATTGAGTTGAGTGTCAAGGAGTTTAGTGTGACTGCTAGTGCACACTGGTGCACACTATTCAGCTGCAGAACATACCAAGGCAATTGTTGCAGTTTGTAAGGTCCGTGGACTGGAGCCCCATGATGTTCTGGCCATTTTCTCATAAGCGCGACATGAGACCTGACCTTATCGCGGGTGTTCTCAAGGTGTTGTTGAAAGGTCAAACTTTGTTCCAGTGTAATGCCAAGATACTTTAGATTAGCTTCATGGCTGATGCTCTCACCACAGAACTGCACATTAAGTTTGGTATTAGCCATTTCATTGTTTAGGTGGAAAGCAGTTACCATGGGGTTTTTTTTTTGTATTAAGCCTACATTTCCATCATTGGAAATAATCAGCCATTGTGCTAAGATCTCAGGTTAGGGTGCAGCTGATAGTATGGAGGCTTGTATGCTGAACAGCTAGAGCACTATCATCCGCATACATGAATTTCTTTGACTCCATCGCTAGTATATCCACGGTGTATAGATTAAACAGTATTGGGGCAAGGACAGAGCCTTGAGGGATGCCCGAGTTAAGAGTTCTTCGTCTACTGATCTGGCCATTAAGGTGTACCTTAAAGCGGCGGTCCCCAGTCATTGCCGCCAGGAGGCAGATTGTTCGCCAGCAGTGAATGACGCGGGAGACCTTGACGAGGAGGCCCTATCGCCAGACAGTGTCCTATGCAGAGGACAGATCAACCAGGGCAATGCCTGTCTTCAACTTACATTGGAATCCTGCCTCAGTGTGGCTGGTAAGTGAATCTACTTGGTCACAGCAGTTCCTCTTCGGGCAAAATCCTGCCTGCTTCAGTGGGAGGACGTCTTCAATAATATCAGACAGATGGTGGAGCAGCACCCATTCCATGATCTTGCTGGTGGTTGAGAGGAGGGAGATGGAGTGGTAGCTGACTGCATCCTCTGGGGGTTTCCCAGGCTTCAGTAGGGCAACCACTGTTATGTGTTGTCAGCTTGTTGGCAAGTCTCCGGTTCTATGCAAGGCAGTAAAAGCGACACCAGCCATTCCCATCCCCGTCTCCCCAGATTCTTGAGCAACTCTGGAGGAATGCCATCAACCCCTGCAGCTTTCCAGCTTTTGGATTCCAACAGTGCAACATTGATCTCCTCGACAGAATATGGGGAAGAGAATGGGGATTCCTCCAGGCATTGTTGAAGGTTTCTGTAGGGTTCCCACTGAACCTCCTGGCATGTAATCTTGTCTGTCAAAAGAAGATGAGAGGCAACAGCATTTGTTGTCACCTTTGCTGAGCGTTGCATTACTGGCTGGGATCCTCCAAGTTGCCACAAAAGAGCCCATGCCTTACGGCTCAAATGGGTGAAATCAAGGTTTTCAGTGGTCTCTTTCCACCTTTCCAGGCATGCCAAATACAAGGACTCAAGCAGCGCAGTGGCTTTATCAGGGTTGCCGCTCTTTTGATATTCCCTCAGGAGATACTCAGATTATTTTGTCCAGCAGGGGGTGAAAGCCTTGCGGTGAACACGTGGGACGTACTTCTTAGCGGTTGATTTTAAGATGTTTGTAAAACAACCAAAGTTTCTAGGTATCGGTTCGAGCCCTGGGATCCGATGTTCGTTTTCTGAAGTGTAGGCAGGCCAGTCAACCCTGCAGAAATTCCAAAGCGGCTTTGGTGCAGACTGCAGAAGAGGCGCTTCCAGGCCAATCTGGAGGATGATTGGGCGATGTTGGCTATGTAGGAAGTGGCTCAGGATGGTTCTTGTTGTGGCCAGTGGGACACCTGCACTATTATGGGTCACAAAACACGGGTCAAGGTTGTAATCCGTTGTCCACCTCACAGACCAAAAAAATCCAGATTACTTCGGATCATAAAGCAGATGGAGGCCTTCAAGGGGGTCCCATTCTGTCATCTTCTCCCCGGCTGTGTCATTTGAGCAATATCTGCAGTCTTCATGATGGTTGTTAAACTCACCTATGTAGATGGCCGGATGAGGAAGGGAAGGGAAGATGGGATCAGGCCATATGATATTAGGTGGCTTGTATATGGTTACTGTAATAGTGTCTCTAATTCTAACCATGTAGATCTCTCTTCCACTGGCCCAGAATTTCAATGATTCTTCCAAAACTTCCACATCCTCTAATCCATTTCGCATGTACACTGCTAGCCCATGTTTTGGATGGTTGACAGCAGCGATTTTAGTATAGCCATAGATTTTATGTCTGGCAGCTTTATCTTCTTTCACGTTTGTTTCATGGAGGACCACGATGTCAATGGGATGGTCTTTGAGGGTTCTCAAGAGTAATCCACTTTTTCCCTGGACATCCCTTCTACATTAAGTTGGTATATTCGGAGAACTGGCCCAACTGTTCTTTTCTGGTCCTGGAAAGGGTGATTTGCGGAAGTATAATCATTCCTACGTTCACTGGGAGGTCGGTAAAATGACGTCCAGTGGCCAATTGATAACATTGGTATGTTGGTGGATTTGCACAAAGCACAGAGCACAAAAAACACCAGCACTTAACATAAGCACCACATGAAGATTGTTGTCTTGCTCCCATCAATCCCATTAATTTCATGGGACTGCTCACACAAACATGTGCAGGATTCGGCTCCCAGAATGGAAAACTCTCAGTAAAATCATACCTGCAGGGAGAATCTTCAGAGGATAAACAATGGCTAATGAGAGGACTTATCCTTCGCTAGGAGAGAGAGTCTTTATTGGCTTTTGTCTGAGTAGCATCATCCATCACTTTCATCCTCTGTCTTTAACTATGAAATGCTTGCTGACATTTACCTTAAACGGTCACTGTTTACACAAGGTCTTTCTGACTGTAGCAGCAGGGCTAGACATGGGTACAGGTAAAACAAGTGCCTGCTGGGAACTCCTCATGTTTGGGGCCAGACAGCCCAGCATGAGAGCCTCGCTCAGGGACTGGCCCTGTGGTGATGGGGCTTAATCCTCATCTCGCCCTTGCTTTACAGGTGAACATAATTAGCTATGCTCTACACCTGGGAGGTGATTGACTCAGTACCCCCTGGCCAGAGGAGAAGGAGCTACGCTGTATAAGCAGTAAGGAGAGCCTGGTTAAAGGGAGGGGAAGACCCAGGAAAGAGGAGCTAGGGAGAGTTCCTTCTCCCTGGGAAGGCTTGGAGGAAGGCATGGTAGTCTGAGACTGTCTGTGACCAGGAAGCAGAGCTACAGGAGTACGGTTAACTTCTGTGGTGGGGCCCTAAAGTGGAGAAGAGCCCCACGCTAAGGTCTGTGAGGACGAGAGAATGAGTTAGAAGCCCAGCAGGGGTGAAGGACTTATTCTTTACATCTGATCCCAGAAGGGGACTGAACTGTTATGTGACTTGGCCAGAAGGAGGCTGAGCCATAGAAGGCCCAGTAAAGCAGTCCAGAGAAGGGACTGGCTGGGAATGGTCATTGCAGCCAAGATAGTCGCCCCCAGAGGGAGAGTAACAGGCAAAGTCCCCTGCAACTCTGCCTCTGAGCACAAGGGGGTACCCTAAAGGTAGGACACACTGACACCTTGTATTCCCTCAAGGTTCCAATACTGGACAGGGAGAAATCTCTCTGCTGTCAAACACTACCACCTCTGCCTGGAGGTTGGGCCAACTGCCTGCTTGAGACTTTGCAAATGGAAAGGCATTCCCTGCACAGAGGACTTTCCTGTAACCTGTTAACCCAGCTCAGAAGAGGTCTAGAGTACAACTTGTCATCTAACCTGCTATTATGGATTTAGGTTTCTGAAAACATGTAGTGTTTGCCAACTGGTGGCCTAAGGAGGCGGGGATATATTTCAATAATGCTGAAGTGACTGAGGAGCAGAAGTCCTGTTGAATTTTAATGGGACTTATGACTGAGGAGCACATTAGGCACTTGAGAAAAATGACACTCTAAACAAATTAGTGGACTGACCTTGCCCATAGGAGCTGTACTAAGCTCTCCTCACATGGAAGTGTCTTTTTTACATTATGTCAGAACAAAACTGGCAGGGACTCTAGACACCTATCAAAACATTCAGAATACTCACTGTGCTGAATGCTTGCAAAAAAAACCAACCAACCAAAAAAACCCCAAAACCTGCTAACAGGATAGTCAAGGAGTTGCAAGGTTCTTTGACCATCACAGTTATTGATGGCGTGTAGCAGTCAGTCTTGGGGACTCTCTGCCTGCTGTCCCCTGGTGTGCAGGGTAATAAAATGCCTCACTGCACACCAGAGCAGAGTTTTAGTGTCAGGGGAAGTACAAACAGCTGTCTTTCTTCCTATTACCAGATGTGACGAGGACTATGAACCAGACCCAGATCTAGAATCTGCTGCTCCTGGCTCTAGAGAGAGAGCAATAAGAGGAGTATGTGTCAGAGGGTGACCTTGCCTGGAATGTCCTCCTGCTGCAGACTGCAGCAAAACAGGCATGCCTGCCTCAGTTTCCCCTTTCAGAAACCCCAGTAACTCGGTGTCAGGGTCTCTTGCTTAAACAACACTTCTCCTGGGACCTGGTATATTATCAAAACATAGTTCAAATAATTCCCAGACACAGTCCATTTCCCACATCCCATGTATACAGTCCATAAAACTCTGCTCTTCCAAGCAGGAACCACCCTCCTTCCCCCCACACCTTCTCTGCTGTAAGTACTTCCATATCATACTCCAGTGTCTCCCACCTCAACTACACTCCTTATTGGTCCTCTTCTGTCCCTTTGCCAGAACAGCCACTCCAGCCCTTTCCCAATCTCTCTGCTGGGAGATCACTCTCATCCAGGGAGCATCCCTCACTCCCTCTGGTCCTCTCACTCTTTCTCTGGGTCCAGTTTTCCAGTACTGATACATCAGTAAATAAGTCCCTCTTCTGTTCCTCCTGCCTTCAGCTCTCCCCAGCCCTGGCTCTCTGATTTAAGGAAGTTGTCCGGCAAACCCCTCTAACTGCTCTCCTGCCTTCAGCCTTCCTCCAGAACCACCTACAGCTTCCTTCAGGGACCTTCCTTCAGGAACCTGGTCTGTGGCAGTTCTCACCTGCCCTTTTCTTCAGTGTCAGGTAGCTGTCACCTACTGTTGTATCAGTCATGCAAGGTACTCACAAACTTCAACAGGTCTTTATTCCAAAAGGGAAACCTCTTTACTAAGTTGCTGCTGCACCCTCTGTAGCTCTCTCAGCCTCTCAACTCCCTCCTCCCTGTTTCCTGTCCTTACAGACTCCCAGAAGCCAGTGCTCCCAGTTCTAATAATTGTAAGCAACATCTAAACACCACATTCCCTCCTTTCTTAAGAAACTCTCCCAATTAAAATAACATTGTTGTTCTAACCACAGGAACAAATATGAAACAAGACACTATACTGTTGGCAGAAATATTACACTGAAAACACTGTAGATACTACATAACATAGTCTCTAGTCCAGACAGGTGGTCGTCTGGGTCTGACAGGCCGCCTCAAGCCCTGGTTCCAGTGCAATGTCTTGTTGTGTGGGTGCTACGGTGAAGTCATCCAATGCAGACTGGGTGTTGGCATAATCTCCTCTTGGTGCATAGGCAGGTGCAAGACAAGAAGCATTCCATACCCGTCCATCAGAAAGTCGATAGGTGTAAGGTCCCTTCTTCCCTATGATTTTAAGAGGACCTGTAAATTTATGGTCCCCTTTGCGTAAAATTCCAGGTTTTCATATTCTAATGAAGGAACCACACTCAAACTTTGGTTCTTTAGCACCCCGCCGCTTGTCTGTGAAAGCCTTTGACTTTGCTTGGTTCTGTTCAACTGTTTTTCCTCACATCATCCTCGTTTTGGGCATCAGGTCGTGCCTTTAACAATCCAGCAATGTTCAGTTTAGTATTCATCTGTTTCCCGTGCAGTAACTCTGCGGGTGATCTTTGCGTTGTGGCATGTCGTGTAGCCCGGTATGCTTGCAAGAAATCAGTAGTGAAGGGAATCCACAATCGCCCTTCTAGTTTAGCTGTTTGCAAACTCTTTCAAACTTCTGTTAAACCGTTCGATTTCCCCATTGGCTTGAGGGTAGTATAGGGATGACCCTCTGTGTAAAATGTTCCTCTCTGCTAGAAAAGCTTCAAACTCCAGGGAAGTAAATTGACTACCATTATCTGAAACCAGTTCTTTGGGGTTACCTTCCCTGCTAAAAACTGAAGAGAGGAACTTAATTACTGTAGCAGAAGAGATTTGCGATGTAAACGCTACCTCCGGCCATTTACTGAAATAGTCTATTAAAGTGATGGCATACCGGCAGTCAATTGGAGCCAATCAAAGGGTCCTACAATGTCAATTGCCACTTTTTCCCATGCAGATTCAGGAAGAGGAACAGGCTGTAATGGAGGGATACATGTCACTGCTGTCTTATCATGCATTTGGCAAGTGACACAGGATTTTATGAGTGCTTCAGTTTGAGTCCATCCCTGGCCACCAACACAGATCCTGTAGTCGTTGTTTGGTTCGGACAATTCCTTGATGAGTATCGTGTGCCAGGTGTATGAGTTTTGACTGTAATTCTTCTGGCACAAGGAGCCGGTGTCTACCTCGTAGCACACAGCCATCAAACAAAGTTCATCCCAAACTCTAAAATAAGGCAGCAAAACTGGGTCAAGGTTTTTAGGGTTACTGGGCCATCTCTTTGTCAGAAATTCCCGTAGTTTTTGTTGAATTGGACATGCTGAACAAGCAGCTTGAAATTGTTCTCTTGTAACTGCAGTAAGAGTGCCTGTAATAAGTGCAACTACTACCTCCTCATCCTCCAGTGGACTATCTAATGAAGGAAAAGGCAGGCGAGAAAGGCAATCAGCTACCACATTTTGGCTTCCAGGCTTATATTCCAGTTCATAATTGAAAGAGAGTAGTCTCACAGACCATCTAGCAATACGATATCCTGCTCTTCCCAGTCCTTTCGTAGTGAGCAACATCGTCAAAGGGCTGTGGTCTGTGCGCAACTTGAATGTGCGGCCCCACAGGTATGTTCTCCATTTTTCAGTAGCCCAGACACAAGCAAGTGCTTCTTTTTCAACTGTAGAATATTTTCTCTTGGCATTACTTAATGTCTGTGAAGCAAATGCAACAGTCCTCTCTGTGTTGTCCTCATGAAGTTGTGAGAGGACAGCCCCAAGTCCATAATCAGAAGCATCAGTAGTTAAAATTGTGGGCAATGCAGGACTGAATAGTGCAAGTACTGGACTATGTACAATCAAGTCTTTTACCGTTTCAAAACTAGCTTGTGCATCCGTTGTCCACACTAAGGTTGAACTTCCCCATAGTAATTCTCGTAACGGTTCAATGACAGAAGCATAATTGGGAATGAATTTTGCATACCAGGAGGCAAGACCCAAGAAGGAACGTAAGGTTTGCAAATCTGTTGGAGGGGGAGCATTTGAAATTGCCAGGATATGATCTGGACCAGGTTTTAGTCCAGCCTGTGAAATTATATGCCCCAGAAAGGAGAGTTCAGTTTGTCTAAATTTGCATTTGGATCTATTGAGCTTGAGGCCTGCTTTGCTGATGCAGTTTAGTACTGACTGAAGGTTGTCGTCATGCGCCTCAGAAGTATTTCCAAACACAATAATATCATCCAGATAGCACTGAACTCCATGTTGATTCTTCAGAATCAATGACATCATTTTTTGGAAGGCACTTGGGGCAGAAGCGAGACCATGTGGAACACGTTTAAAATGAAATAGTCCCTCATGTGTAATAAATGCTGTGAGGTCTCTGCTATCTTCATGCAACATAACCTGGTAGTATGCAGTCTGCAAATCAAGAGTAGAAAACATCTTTGCTCCACGGAGTTCTGCAAATACTTCTTCTATGTGAGGGAGAGGATGACTGTCAATCACAATAGCTTTATTTGGCTCCCTTAAATCCACACAAAGGCGGATTGAGTCAGCAACAGCTGAAGCTAAAATAATGAGCATGGATAGAGGAGGCACAGTACAGGCTGTGACTCCTTTGCATAAAAATCCACTATCGCTGCAGACAAAAGATTACACACTTCTTCTGCGTCACTACTATAGGTGAAACCCATTCCGAGGAGTCACTCTCTTCAATAATGTCCTTTTGAACAAGTTTTCTAAGTTCCTCTGAGACAGCGTCCCTGACTGAAAATGGTAAGCGCCGTAACTTCTGTCGTACAGGCATCACATTATTCCGCATTTTAACTTTATGCAGAAACCCATAAGCACAGCCGAGTTTCTCCTCGACCTGGTGTTGGGTCCCAGCTGAAACTGGTGTGTGTACTGCAAGAGTGCTTTGCTGAGGAAGATCAATTCGTCCATTAACTACCCTGAGATTTAAAGCAGCCAATAAATCTCTGCCAAGGATAGGGGTGCCTTTGTGGACAATGTAGAACTCTGCAGTTACACAGCTATCACCAAAAGTAACTATTGCTGGCAGGCAGCCAGCCAGCCATGTACTGGAATATGTTTTTTCAAATAGCACACCAAGTGAAGTTTGGGTTCAGTAAGAGGCACATCTTTAAAGTATTGCAAATAGATGGAATCAGGTAGTATAGATACTGCTGAGCCAGTGTCCAACATTAGCTGAATAGAGTGTGATATGCCTGCAGATTTGATGGAAATGTTTACAGTGCACTTTATTTGTTCTGGAATATGTGCAGTAGTGATTCTGTCCACACTCAGCACAGTAACATCTGGTATTGTAACTGCATGCCCCTGTTGGTTGAACTGGATGCTGCAACATACTTTAGCAAAATGCCCAATCTTTTTGCAATGATTGCACTGAGCTACTTTTGCAGGACATCCTGTGTAGCTTGCAAGGTGTTGTGAGGATCCACAGCGAAAGCATGCTTTTACAGGATTTTGCGTTTGCTGATTCGGTGGTTTTTTATTAGTTATCCTCGTGTAATCTTTTGTCTGCCGCGATAGTGGATTTTTATGCAAAGGAGTCACAGCCTGTACTGTGCCTCCTCTATCCATGCTCATTATTTTAGCTTCAGCTGTTGCTGACTCAATCTGAGTAGCAATGGTTATTGCTTTTTCTAGTGCAAGTTCTGGTTCTAGTAGTAAGCGTTCTCTTACACATAGCATGGTTGTTTTCTCAATGAGCTGGTCTCTAATCATCTCATCTGCCATATTCCCAACCTCACAAGTTACAATCAGACTCCTCAGGGAAGCAATATACTGCATTATACTCTCCCGTTTTCTGCTCACGCTGGCGAAATCTGTAACGATTAGCTACTACATTCACTTTTGGCACAAAAAAATTCTTTAATGCAGTGAGTGCAGTCTCATATTTATCATTTGCGAGGGGAAAAGTGTAAAATATTCACTGCCCTTCTGCTCCAAGGCAGTGGATTAGCAGAGCACGCTTTCTTACTTCAGAAATCTCTGTAGCACTGACTGCAAGCAGATAAGTCTCAAACATATGGATCCAGACAGTAAAAGCAATTGGAGGCTCACCTGGGCTTTGCAGAAAGGGTGCAGGTGGGTTCAGAGGCAGAAGATCCATCCTCATCGCCAAAATGTTGTATCAGTCATGCAAGGTACTCACAAACTTCAACAGGTCTTTATTCCAAAAGGGAAACCTCTTTACTAAGTTGCTGCTGCACCCTCTGTAGCTCTCTCAGCCTCTCAACTCCCTCCTCCCTGTTTCCTGTCCTTACAGACTCCCAGCAGCCAGTGCTCCCAGTTCTAATAATTGTAAGCAACATCTAAACACCACACCTACCCTTTCCTGACTGACGCAGGCAGTTCTGACTCACTGGGTCTCTCCTCCTTCTAAGGCCCAGGTGCCCTCTTTTAAGTCCACGGTGGGGGTGGTCAGCTGACATTTCACAGGTGTACTGGTCTCTTCCCACTCAAAGGGCCTATGAGAGGATGGTATCACAGCATGTAGATTACTGAAGGAAGGAACAGCAAAATTTGAAAGCGGTGTAACGACAGTGGTTGTCGGTGTTGAGAACAGCTGGCTATAGCCTTCCTTATATATGGACTCTGAAGATCTACTGTGGGCATTTACTTTGGAATGAGCTGATCCTCCTATCAATTTCCGTTGTACGGTTCCATGAGACTGCTACCTAAAGGAGGACAGACATGATGCCAGTGTTAAAATAAATTGGATCTGTGTCTGTGCCAATCTTGCTACTTTTCCAAATCTTTTCAAGTTTGTAAAAAAGTTGATTGCTGCTTTTGATATCCATTGTGTGGCATCTAATATGGTGTCACCATCATTGCACTTCTCACTTCCTAGATAGATCAAATGTCATCTTCTCGAGTTTCCTCATCCACTCCAATGGTCACTTGGGGGATATTGATTACCATATATTTTGTCTTCCCCTTGTTGATGAAAAAACCAATTTGTTTTGCTGTATCTGCCAAAAGCTGAGTCTTTTCTTCCATTAAGCCACGTGTTGAACTAAACAGGGCAATGTCATCAGCAAAAAGGCAATCATCCAGTTGTACTTTATCATTTGTCCATAAAATTCCTCGATTGCCTTCTGTGGTTACTTTCTTCGTTACGTAGTCCATGACCAGTGCAAACAATAGTGGGGACATAATACACTGTTGCCTTACTCCAGTTGTCACTGTAAACCAGTGAGTTCTCACAGGAAGTGAGAAATCAGACACTAGACACAATGCAAGTTTCATCACTCATTTAAAATGGCAGCATTAATGTCAGCACATATTCCCCCACTCCAGAATTAGGAGTGGAGGGTGCATGTGTATATGAATAATATGTACATTGACTGAACTCAAGCATTCTAAAATCACAGCTCAGGCCCTGAAGTCATGATTGGCTTTAAAATGTTATATTATTTTAAAATAATAAATTTGGGGGTTCTTATTTGCCTGCTGGTTTCTGAGCATTTAGGATGCATTTACTTCACATTTTCAGGACTTTTTCTGCGACTATTAGGACCAGAAATGCACTTCTTTAAAAATGAAAGCTGAAATTCTCACTGGACCTCTAGATCCCAGGAGCTGAGGTTTAAAAAAACCAAACCCACAACCACTGAAAGCTTGTGATAAAATCATGAGTTGTCAGCACTGCCTACTTGAATAAGAACACAGGTTAAAGAAAAATAAGATGGGGGTTATTCTTTATCATTGCTGAACTAATATTGTAGCTTTCTCTGCAACATACAACATTAGCTCTTATTTAGGCCAGCCACTTAATTTTCTAGACAAGATGTCCACCTCACAAGAACAGCTAATTTAACAAAGCATCAGTAGATGCTTATGAGAAAATAGTTTCTCAGTTCATTTCTAACAATACCTGCATCCTCATACCTGGCAATTGAAATTACTTTACCTCAGTAATAAATTCAAATGCCAGACACTGGTAACAATTAGGAAAAGGAAAGAATAAAACCATTGGATCTAGATTTTCTACAGAAGACCTGATGCTAACAGGTATGCAGTTTATAGTGCAGGGCAAAGAGCATAAACGAGTTCTGCAAAGATCTGATCTAACGCTTTTGTACCCATGTCTGTAAAAATCAGTGACTGAACAGCATAGCATTTCCAGCAGAGTCAAATTTAAAAGGGGATGGAGGGAATGCGTCTGAAGTGGCAAGCTGCATGTCCACCTGAGTTAATTAATCAGCTGATTAAGAAAATTGTAGTATAGAGTCACTGGTGCCAACTGTAGCACTAATTATCCCATAAGAATCACCATTGCATTTGAAGACATTCAGTTCAAAGGTGTTTGTGGTAGCCTTTCTATTCCCTGTGGGTGAGTCAATTGATAAACGTATATCTATAAAAAAAGCTATGCTCAAATTAAAATTTACCACATTTACTAGACCAGTGTTCTTTACACTTCCTCCACTGCTAATTAACTGTTCCTGTAAGGTTTACCTTTGAAGAGACCATTTGTTTTCCCTCAGTTTCATTTTAGTTTTAACTCCAATATGACTCCAGAATTCAAGAGGCAGCGATGTGGTGCCCTTCCTCATTAGCCAGCATTCAAATTACAGAAACAAGTGAAGGAGAATTCTCTACTAGAGGGAGCTGGTGTACAGAAGAATAGAACATTGCTTCATCATGCTACATATCGCTACAGGGTTAACCTCAAGAATGAGGCTTGGTAAGGATGACGCTCCACTGCCCATTAGAATGTGCAGAGTGGAAGGCAGTGAGCAATACCTGTTACGGACAAGGTCTTCCTCTAGTAAGCTGGTACAGACTTGGTCAAGAGGACTGTGCATCATTGATCTATATAAGGCATATTCCACAGGGAGACAAAGTGGATTTTGTATGCTGCAGTTGGCAGGATGTACAGCAAAGTGAACCATCAATAAGAATGCGTAATTGAGAAAGCCATGTTCTCTAGGTATGATTTTCCTCCCATCTACACTGGGGTAATTCCATGAATGCCAGTGGGGTTACCTCTGGTTCATACCAGTGTAATTGCAGCACAACTAGGTCCTCTGAATTGGGACTAGGCTGTGCTAGTGCTGAACTAAAGGCTCTGGAGTCTTTCAGGCAGGAAAATGCAAAGAGAATTTTTCCCTTAATAAGGCCTTTCCTTTAGGAAGTGACCTACTTAACTCTTAAGCCAGCACATATATTGACCCCAAGACTAGTCCAAACAACAGTCTGACTTTTTTTTTGTATGAAGTGATTGACAGGTTTTAAACAGGGCAACATCCTAATACCTCTACTCCAACCATAGTGTACTAGCCTTGCAAAATATTCACACATGCAGGTCAAATGTCATTAAGCAAGAAGTGCCCTAATTTGAAGAATAAGGCAGCAGAAAGGATTAAAGCACTTGTCTTTATCAAAGATTTTAATGTAACTTAACTCACAGGTGCAAAACAGGCAGTTATATATGGCAAGCAACTCATGTTTTGTTAGCTTGATTGGCAGTCTTCCCTCAAAAAGATGCAAGGGTTTAATGTTCTCTCTACAGAGAGAGATGAAAGTGGCTTTACAGAAGCCCAGTCCACAGTCAGGAGTTTGGGGGAACCTGCAGAGTTTAATGTTCTCCATTGTTTAGCCCTGGGATTCTGTGGTTTCTTCTGCCCTTGTCTCTAATGATTTTCACTATTATTTTCATCTTCTCAATGAAGTTATGCAACAGAATATTAGAGGGATGTACAGGTGAAGCAAGTCAGCCCTCACAAATGGAAAAAATAACCTTATTTTAGTTTAATCTTTTTTCTCTTTCATTTATTTTTAGTAAATAGATACAGCTTGGTTGTAATAACTGTTCCAAAATCATTGGGTGAACATGCTTGCTTGTGTCTACATTGTTAAACTCATGAACTAGGTATATCACCACCTTCATAAACTATGCCATTCCTTATCTGCTGTAAGTGCAATGGACTCAGTCATCCCCTCTGTGGGAATATCCCACCTATCAAACTGGAAACTGCCCAAGTGTCTCCTTAGTGTATTGCTTTCCGATACATTCTTCCTTTTGAAGTAGGAGGTTTGCTCCCCATGAAAGAAGCTGGGGATTCAAGTTCACAAGACACACTGATGCTCTAAGAGCTAACAGAGGCCAAGACATTCTGGGGAGGCTTATGCTTCTGCACTAGCTGTGGGTGCAGGTCTTCCTATTATAGCTTCCTTGCCAACCAATGCTCCTAGAATGGGGAAAGGTTTGCACGCCTGAGTAGAAGAGTACAAAAGTTAATAGTGAATGAATCACAGCTCCAAAAAATAGAAACCCCTTATGCAAATAGGGAATATTTCTGACCTAAGGAAAGAACCTGAAAAAAATTCTAAGGCAGCCTCACAATGTTCTCTAGCAGATACCAAACGTGAACAGGATGAAATGAGAAAGATGAACAGATTTCTGAAGAGAGAAAACTTGCTTAGAATTCTGCCTTATGGGAGTCTGGATTCAGATAATTCAAATTACAGCAGATGACATGAAAGCAGAAGAAGTCTTCCAAATATATTAGCACCATTTTGTTGATTCAAAACACCACGGCATGATTTCGTATGAAACCCCCTCCTCATTGAGCCCAGTATCAGAAAACAAAGAAGTAGATTCTACAGGACAACTCTACCAAAAGTCCCAAACCCTGCATTTCATGAAGGATCACTTGACAAGTCTGCACTTGGATCAATGGGGTGGGATTTAGGCCCACGGTTTAAAAGGAAATAATGTAAATATCCACAATTGAAAAGCAGCCACTGCATATATGTGTCCATTTTCTCCCTAACATTTTCAGCCTGCATATCTGGATTAATGTCGTAAGAATTTCAAATTATAATTTGGTAGCTCTGACTATTTTACTGTGTCAAGAAGCTGTAGGTCTATCAGACTAAAATTAATGTTTTTATGACGTTTAAGTATGACTGCACATGGTGGATCATAAAGGCTCTATACGAGTCTGCTTTTTAAAAAATGTGCATTTAAAAAATTGTGCAAGTACTGTAGCTATGATCACGTACATTATACATGATTTTAAAATGGGCATCACATGATAAGTTACTTACAGATTACAAGACAATGGTGAATTATTTGACACCATATGAATACTATTTACAGACCATACTCACGGTGAATATCATATGTGGTAGGTAA
Source organism: Macrochelys suwanniensis (assembly GCA_033296515.1). Classification (NCBI taxonomy): domain Eukaryota; kingdom Metazoa; phylum Chordata; order Testudines; family Chelydridae; genus Macrochelys; species Macrochelys suwanniensis. Next base: position 129,960,210 of record CM065776.1, on the reverse strand, counting down.
GGTATGCCCTGCTTGCTGCAGACCCAGACTCTCAGTCTCATTGATCAAGGACTTTTGCTCTCCATGTTTTCAGCCTTGGCGAAACCATGGTTGGGACTCAGGGGTCTCCTCTTCACGGCTATTAACCTGGCTATTCTGTTTGAGTATTTGCTGATTGGCTCCTTTAATGACTCTATTTGATCTAACTCCATAGCAAGTAACCCATCATAAACAACACAGAGGGGTATAAAATACTTTTTAATTTTTTTAATCCATAAACTCTGCAACATTAAAAACCTCCCTCAAAACACCATCCTTGCCACCAGGAATTCTGGAGTTTTATATATCAACATCCCTCACCATGATGGTATTGCTGCCTGCCTCCAATATCTACGAGACAATGACCAATGCCCAGAAATCCACATCAAAGTCATCCATTTAATCCTCACCCATAACTTTATATTTAACAACAAACATTTTGTCCAAACAGTGAAACAGCCATGGGTATTAGGATAGCTCCCTGATATGCCAGACTCTTCATAGGTCACCTCAAGGAAGAATTTCTGGGAAAGTGTACCATGAAACCAATGACATACCTGAGATAAATCAATGACATTTTCATCCTCTGGACAGATGACCTGAACTCCCTCATAGATTTCCACCACAACTTCAATCACCATCACCACCACCTATCCATCAAACTCTCTCTGGAACATTCCCACACCAGCATCAACTTCTTGGACACCAAGATCAGCTTCAACAATGGAACCTTACAGATCGGGGGGAGGGATAGCTCAATGGTTTGAGCATTGGCCTGCTAAACCCAGGGTTGAGAGTTCAATCCTTGAGGGGGCCATTTAGGGATCTGGGGCAAAAACTGGGGATTGGTCCTGCTTTGAGCAGGGAGTTGGACTAGATGACCTTCTAAGGTCCCTTCCAACCCTGATATTCAAAAAAACAAAACAAAAAAAAACACAACTATATACAAGAAACCCCACACCTACCTTCATAGATCCAGTAGCCACTTCAGACACACTAAGAATGCTGTTATCTACAGCCAGGCATTCAAATACCACAGAATATGCACACAATTATAACTGCCTTCACCAAACAAGGACACTCCATCACAGAAGCAGATGGCATCATGGAATGGGCCACCCAAGCACCCCAAGAGAACCTGCTTCAATAAAAAGAAACATCGACTGCATGCCCATACTTGTCACCTACCACCCCCACACTAATACCAATGTGGGTATCAAACAATTACAACCTATACTCAATGGGGACTACACCCTCAAAGAAGATTTCCCAACCACCTTCTTTTGGCCTTCAAACCATGTACTAACCTCGCCAAGCTCAGCAGTAGCATCAAGCTCCACACAAAGCAGCACCAAACTCTGCCAAAACAACAGACGCACAACTTGTAGATGGATCTCCGCTGCTACTATGATCAACATCCTCCCCATCACACCTTTCAAGATCCATGGGTCCTACACATGCCTATCACAACATATGGTGTGTCTCATCTAGTGCAGAAAATCCCCAATAACAACTATGTGGGTGAAATCATACAATAACTATGCTCTCAAAATGAGCCCACACAGCAAAATGATAAAAGACAAAAACCTCTATCATCCATGAATGAACCCTTTTCACTAAATGATCACTCCATATCTGACCGCTCTTTCTTCATCCTCAAAGGAAACCTGCACATCACCTTCGAAAGACAAGGCTGAGAACTTAAATTCATAAATCCAGGTTTTTAGGGACCAGCAAAGTTAACTAGCATCTCTGCTTTATGGTCCATTACAACAACTTGTAACGCATCTTGCTGCCTAGTAACCTCCATTGTCCTACCACTGTAGATGTGTTAATTGCATGCTTCATTTTAAGTGGTCTCCTACAACATATGTGAACCCCTTTTGCTTAATAATTGATCCCCACTTGTATTTAGCTTAACCACTCTGGTTTCCTTCTCCAGACCTGGGGGAAAAAGTTCTGTGACGCTTGAAAATGTGTCCCTTTCACCAAAAGAAATTGGTTCAATAAAATGATATTACCTCACCCACCTTGTCTCTCTCCTACTCTGGGCCCAACATAACTACAGCGACACTGCAAATATAAAAAAAACAGGTATTTCTCAGTTCTCCACATAACTAGCTGGGCCTTGTTGCATCTTTCTGATTTCAAGCTGACTCTCCCTTTCTTATTGCTGAGGGGACTGGATAGCCTCATGCGATGCTATAACCCTATAAGCAGAGTTATAGAAAGGAATGACTTTGGCTTCAACAAGATGGTAGACATTTAGTACACTTTATAGAGATCAGGAATAGTTTAGAACAAGTTATAAAACTCCACCCTGTACATTTCAAAGCTTGGTAGGGGTGTGCAGAACTTCCCACTACCTTTACGTTTGTCTTCTGATTTTGAGGGCCCCAGGTTCTAAAGAAGAATCTCATTTTAAGAGAGTAAATTTCAAACTGTGGTGAATGTAACTCTGAAATTATGATGCCATATGGTTTCTGTTTTTTAAGATATGGAGATTTAATTTTATTTTATTTTTTGGAAACACCATAATTTTAATGTCTTTTCAGATTTTTTTTCAAACTTTCCAGAAATAGTCTAGGATGTGACAAGATGTCACAGGGTTTGGATTCTTTTGGGGACGTGTGTGTGTCGGGGGGATACTGAAAATCTGTCTTTGAATGGGAAGCTACCAACCACTGCTCCATAATGTCACTTTATAGGGGGGGAAACCCCAAGTCTTTTTCATAGAATCATAGAATCTCAGGGTTGGAAGGGACCTCAGGAGGTCATCTAGTCCAACCCCCTGCTCAAAGCAGGACCAACCCCAACTAGATCATCCCAGCCAGGGCTTTGTCAAGCCTGACCTTAAAAACCTCTAAGGAAGGAGATTCCACCACCTCCCTAGGTAACCCATTCCAGTGCTTCACCACCCTACTAGTGAAAAAGTTTTTCCTAATATCCAACCTAAACCTCCCCCTCTGCAACTTGAGACCATTACTCCTTGTTCTGTCATCTTCTACCACTGAGAACAGTCTAGATCCATCCTCTTTGGAACCCCCTTTTAGGTAGTTGAAAGCAGCTATCAAATCCCCCCTCACTCTTCTCTTCTGCAGGCTAAACAATCCCAGTTCCCTCAGCCTCTCCTCATAAGTCATGTGCTCCAGCCCCCTAATCATTTTTGTTGCCCTCCATTGGACTCTTTCCAATTTATCCACATCCTTCTTGTAGTGTGGGGCCCAAAACTGGACACAGTATTCCAAATGAGGCCTCACCAATGCCGAATAGAGGGGAATAATCACGTCCCTCGATCTGCTGGAAATGCCCCTACTTATACAGCCCAAAATGCCATTAGCCTTCTTGGCAACAAGGGCACACTGTTGACTCATATTCAGCTTTTCGTCCACCATAACCCCTAGGTCCTTTTCTGCAGAACTGCTGCCCAGCCATTCGGTCCCTAGTCTGTAGCAGTGCATGGGATTCTTCCGTCCTAAGTGCAGGACTCTGCACTTGTCCTTGTTGAACCTCATCATATTTCTTTTGGCCCAATCTTCTAATTTGTCTAGGTCCCTCTGTATCCTATCCCTACCCTCCAGTGTATCAACCACTCCTCCCAATTTAGTGTCATCTGCAAACTTGCTAAGGGTGCAGTCCACACCATCCTCCAGATCGTTGATGAAGATATTGAACAAAACCGGCCCCAGCACCGACCCTTGGGGCACTCCACTTGATACCGGCTGCCAACTAGACATGGAGCCATTGACCACTACCCGTTGAGCACGACCATCCAGCCAGTTTTCTATCCACCTTACCATCCATTCATCCAGCCCATACTACTTTAACTTGCTGGCAAGAATACTGTGGGAGACTGTATCAAAAGCTTTGCTAAAGTCAAGAAATAGCACATCCACTGCTTTCCCCTCATCCACAGAGCCAGTTATCTCATCATAGAAGGCAATTAGGTTAGTCAGGCATGACTTGCCCTTGGTGAATCCATGCTGACTGTTCCTGATCACTTTCCCCTCCTTTAAGTGGTTCAGAATTGATTCCTTGAGGATCTGTTCCATGATTTTTCCAGGGACTGAGGTGAGACTGACTGGCCTGTAGTTCCCCGGATCTTCCTTCTTCCTTTTTTTTAAAGATGGGCACTACATTAGCTTTTTTCCAGTCATCCGGGACCTCCCCCGATTGCCATGATTTGTCAAAGATAATGGCCAATGGCTCTGCAATCACATCGGCCAACTCCTTTAGCACCCTCGGATGCAGTGCATCCGGCCCCATGGACTTGTGTTCGTCCAGCTTTTCTAAATAGTCCCGAACTACTTCTTTCTCCACAGAGGGCTGGTCACCTCCTCCCCATACCGTGCTGCGGAGTGCAGCCGCCTGGGAGCTGACCTTGTCTGGGAAGACAGAGGCAAAAAAAGCATTGAGTACACTAGCTTTCTCCACATCCTCTGTCACTAGGTTCCCTCCCTCATTCAGCAAGGGGCCCACACTTTCCTTGACTTTCTTCTTGTTGCTCACATACCTGAAGAAACCCTTCTTGTTACTCCTAACATCTCCGGCTAGCTGCAACTCCAAGTGTGATTTGGCCTTCCTAATTTCACTCCTGCATGCCTGAACAATATTTTTATACTCCTCCCTGGTCATTTGTCCAATCTTCCACTTCTTGTAAGCTGCTTTTTTGTGTTTAAGACGAGCAAGGATTTCACTGTTAAGCCAAGCTGGTCACCTGCCATATTTACTTTTCTTTCTACATATCGGGATGGTTTGTTCCTGCAACCTCAATAAGGATTCTTTAAAATACAGCCAGCCTTCCTCGACTCCTTTCCCCCTCATGTTATTCTCCCAGGGGACCTTGCCCATCAGTTCCCTGAGGGAGTCAAAGTCTGCTTTTCTGAAGTCCAGGCTCTGTATTCTACTGCTCTCCTTTCTTCCTTGTGTCAGGATCCTGAACTCGACCATCTCATGGTCACTGCCTCCCAGGTTCCCATCCACTATTGCTTCCTCTACTATTTCTTCCCTGTTTGTGAGCAGCAGGTCAAGAAGAGCTGTTCCCCTAGTTGGTTCCTCCAGCAATTGCACCAGGAAATTGTCCCCTACACTTTTCAAAAACTTCCTGGATTGTCTGTGGACAGCTGTATTGCTCTCCCAGCAGATATCGGGGTGATTAAAGTCACCCATGAGAACCAGGGCCTGTGATCTAGTAACTTCTGTTAGTTGCTGGAAGAAAGCCTCGTCCACCTCATCCCCCTGGTCTGGTGGTCTGTAGCAGACTCCCACCACGACGTTACCCTTGTTGCTCACACTTCTAAATTTAATCCAGAGACTCTCAGGTTTTTCTGCAGTTTCATACTGGAGCTCTGAGCAGTCATACTGCTCTCTTACATACAATGCAACTCCCCCACCTTTTCTGCCCTGCCTATCCTTCCTGAACAGTTTATATCCATCCATGACAGTACTCCAATCATGTGAGTTATCCCACCGAGTCTCTGTTATTCCAATTACATCATAATTCCTTGACTGTGCCAGGACTTCCAGTTCTCCCTGCTTGTTCCCCAGGCTTCTTGCATTTGTGTATAGGCATTTAAGATAACTCACCGATCGTCCTGCTGTCCCAGTATGGGGCAGGAGCCCTCCCCTCTTGCACTCACCTACTTGTGCTTCCTCCCGGTATCCCACTTCCCCACTTACCTCGGGGCTTTGGTCTCCTTCCCCCGGTGAACCTAGTTTAAAGCCCTCCTCACTAGGTTAGCCAGCCTGCTTCCAAAGATGCTCTTCCCTCTCTTCGTCAGGTGGAGCCCATCTCTGCCTAGCACTCCTTCTTCTTGGAACACCATCCCATGGTCAGAGAATCCAAACCCTTCTCTTTGACACCATCTGCGTAGCCATTCGTTGACTTCCACGATTCGACGGTCTCTACCCTGGCCTTTTCCTGCCACAGGGAGAATGGACGAGAACACCACTTGCGCCTCAAACTCCTTTATCCTTCTTCCCAGAGCCACGTAGTCTGCAGTAATACGCTCAAGGTCATTCTTGGCAGTATCATTGGTGCCCACGTGGAGAAGCAGGAAGGGGTAGCGATCTGAGGGCTTGATGAGTCTCGGCAGTCTCTCCGTCACATCACGAATCCTAGCCCCTGGCAAGCAGCACACCTCTCGGTTTTCCCGGTCAGGGCGGCAGATAGATGACTCAGTCCCCCTGAGGAGAGAGTCCCCGACCACCACCACCCTCCTCCTCCTCTTGGGAGTGGTGGTCGTGGAACCCCCATCCCTAGGACTGTGCATCTCATGCCTTCCAATCAGTGGAGTCTCCTTCTGCTCTGTTCCCTCAGATGTATCATTCATTCCACTCTCTGCACTAGTACCTGTGGAGAGAACATGAAAACGGTTGCTCATCTGAATATGCGTTTCTGGTACATGGACTTGTCTCATACTCTTTCCTCTTCTGGAGGTCACATGCCGCCAATTATCATGTATTTTATCCAAAAAACAGGCTTGCATTTTAAAATTGTCTTTATGGACCTATGGATATCTAGAGTAATCTTATAGTCAAGCAGATCCTGATAACATGTTATGGTGAAAATCAGAAATTTCTGTCCTGAGAGATAAATATTAGTTAAACTAAAGTCAAGGATGGTATTTATTTAAGGGAACAATAATTCCATTATTTACTAAACCTGAAGTCAGTATACACTCTGTATTTTTACATACACTCTGAATGTTTTCTTTAGAAATAATCTATAAATTCTCTTATTTAAGAAACTCATGGCCATAAACAAGCTAGACTGGGTAAAATCTTACTGGATGTTTTTAGAAAATAAATGTCCTTGCCTGTAACTTTAACAACACTTCTGGCTTATGAGAAATTTCAAAAATCTGATTACCTTATTTGCAAATTAACATGAATGCTATGTATTTGCTTTTTGCATTTCTCTCAGCTTAGCCAGTGAAAGTAAGCGAGTCCATTCCACTTTGATTCACACTCAGTTTATATCCAGTTCACCAGCAGTGTGCTGCTAGGCAGGACAGCCATTTTTGGATGGCAGACGCTAGAGAGAACAGATTTTATCCAAACAAAAAGTAATATTCATTGAAATATAAACTGTCATTGAAACATTTCTACTCAACTGAGGTTTGTATAACCTATTTTGGGGCCAAAATCAACATGACTGGGACCATATTCAGAGCAAAATGCTTTTAAACTCTCACCCTTGAACTTGCTTTCCCATTATAACTTCACATTTTTTACAAACAAAATAAAATCATAATAAATAAACTAAGTCCAGTCCCTGCTATCTGAGAGTGCGTGCAAATGAGAGTGAGAGAATATTAGTGTACAATTTATAATGTTGTGAAGCCCTAAGATACCAATGTGATGAGATAGATTAAGGGATACTAACGCTTGAAAAGAGAACTGTAGTTAGAGGTCCAGGAAAAAAATATCAACCTATCAATCACTTCCAAGGGGGCAGTTAGAAACAGATATTTGCATTTTATCTAATTGACTGGCTCATGAGAAGTGAATAAGAGCGTCCCCCTCCCCAGCTTCAGCCAATCAAGATACAGATATTTACACCACAGTTATCAACTTTCACACGATAAATAAGCACCCTGACTTTCACAATAAGCCAAAAATCAAGCTAATCCCATTTCAAAACAAGGCCAGAACAAACCAATCCCTAAGAACCCCAACACTCTATGTGACTAGATTCCCGCCGGTGTGCAGTCTGGGACTGTGGTGGGCCCGCTGTGCACCCCTGACTCTCTCCCTCCCTTGCCCCTGCTTGCCTCCCCGCCCCCACTGCTTGCCAGGAGCAGTTTAAAAAAAAAAAGAAGCAACAAGCTACAACAAACTATAAGCCAACCAAGCAACAAGCTACAAGCAAAAAACTAGCCAACAAGCTATTCACAAGCCAATTAAGCCAAAAACAAGCCGAATTTCTGCATTTTTTTTGTGAGTTTGGCATGCCTGATTTACACGTGTCCTGATTGGCTAACTTTGCTGCTATTCAATATTATGAAGTCAGGCCCCAAGCGGCAAAAAAAAAAAAAAAAAAGCTGTGGCCGGAGCTGCCAAAGCAAAAAAACAAAAACCAAAAACAGCCCTTGAAATGTGCCGCCCCAGGAATGGCCGGAATGCTGCCCCTTCAGATGTGCAGCCCCAAGCACCTGCTTCCTTTGCTGGTGCCTGGAGCCAGCCCTGTACAGAGTTCTGAGGAGGCAAAGAGGGACAATCCCAAAACAGGGTTTTATTGGGTTTATATAGCAACGGTGAATGGCAGTTTGCTTTAAACGATCCCTCTGAAAATATATTATAACAAGGTCCTGTTTGTGAAAGCTGCCCCACACAGGCAGGTTCATTGACGTCAGTGGGGTTCCACATGGGCAAAAGGGTCAGCTTTGCATGGAGTAGCCTACAGGATGGGACCTGAAATTGGCATTCCCCATTTCATTTTCCTCAAAGGCTCCATTAAAAAGGACATGCCCAGTCAGCAGCTTTCAAACGCTGGTAAGATGCATTCACTGGTAAGATGCCCCTTGACACGCACACACACACACAGAACATACAGATGGATCAGCACAAGGTTTCAGGCACTTGCCAAGAATTAAGATTTTTGGTGTGTTTTGTCTTAAATTGACTTTAGTATATTGAAAAAGAAGAGCTGCCACTTCCCTCCAGTAAAAGCATCACAGGGGGCATGCACATTAGCTATGCTTTTTTGCTAATTAGTGGTTTGAGGCAGCTGTACATGAAAAGTCCCCCACTGGGCCGGTGGGATTTATGTAACAGTCTTATTATTTGGTATTAGTGTTAAGTGACCATTTTTCCTTAGCCCCTGCACTGCTAAATGGGCAGTCTCCTTTGGGCTCCTTGGTCTTGCCTATTATTACCAATAGTAAAGAAGAAAACAGATGTTTTAACTTCACATAATGTAACAAAAAGCTGTTCAGGCTGGAAGTGTGCTGGGACCCTTTTGGAGTATGTCACAGTGTCTTACACAGTGTTAAACCACATGTGCAGTGTTTCAGCCAACAATATGCCTCTGCTAGAAGGGAACTCTATAAAGTCATTTATCCCACCTGCCCAGCCCTTCAGGGACTCCTTGGAGGAGGGGCAGAACAGGACTGGACTCCAAGAATTCTGCTAATGCACACACAAGATACTTAGGCACTTGAGTAACTTTACCTCCACAAGGGGTAGTACTGACTTCACTGAAATGAGGTGAATTAAGTTATTAATGTGTTTGCAGGATTCTGCTGTTTTTGTTTATCTCTGTAAAAGAACTGATTATTAGAAGTATTTAAATGGCTATAAGAGAGACGGTTGGTTTGGGAGTCATTTGCTAACTGAAGTATAAAGACCAGAATATTTATTCAGTGCAATACACATGCAGGGTAATGCAAGAGAAACACACTTAGAAGACCAAATTTTGACTTCACTCACAACTTGCATGACCTCACTGCAGTGGCGTAGCCAGGTTTAGAGCACAGGGGGAGCGGCTCTATAAAAAGGTGCCTCCCCAGACTCCCCCTGTACTCACCCGGCGGCGCTTTAAAGGGTCCGGGCTCCAGCCGCTGCAGAGCCCCCGGGCCTTTTAAATCCCCGCCCGAGCCCGGCTCCGGCAACGGGGCTGGGGAGGGGACGCTTTAAAGGGCCAGCGGCTCCCCGCAGCGGCAGGAGCCGCCGGCCTTTTAAAGCACCCGCCCCCAGCCCCACTGCCGGAGCTGGGCTGGGGGCGCTTTAAAAGGCCGGTGGCTCCTGCCGCTGTGGGGAGCCGTTGGCCCTTTAAAGTGCCCCCGAACCCGGCTCCCGCAGCCGGGCTCAGGTGGCGCCTTAGCGCCGCTTCTCCTTACAGGGGGAGCGGCTGCTCCCCCTGCTCCCCCCCCCCCCGGCTACGCTACTGCCTCACTGTTATGTCTTTTGGCTCTGTGTTTGTACAGTGCTTAGCACCATGGTGCCCTGGTCCAGGACTGGGGGTCGTAGGTCCTATGGTGCTTCAAATGATTAAGAAGAAGAAGATGATGATGATGATCTGGGTTGCCCACAGAGTAAGTAAGGGTAGAATATCGCAGAAAATTGATATAAACATAAGTTGTACTCAAATCTAATATACCAACAAAATTAAGAGGTAAGATTGAAATCCCACATTGGGCCTATGTGCTGCAGGGTATATGGTACATAAGATCAGTGCTTGGATACTGCACTTAGCAGGGGCTTAGGCAGGGATTGGCTTCTTGAACCCTAGTTCTTCAAAAAAATCATTTTGGACTTTTCAGTTTTTTTCCACAAAAAATTCAGGTAAGTTGCCTTCTGTGTCAAATGAAATGTTTTATTTGACCTGAAACCAAAAAAAAGTGTGTAGTTTGTGAGTTTTTCATTTATAAAAAAAAAAAAAAGAACATTGAAGTAAAATTGGAAACAGTAATTTGAAATCCAGAAATCAAAACGTTTCATTCTGAAAGTGTGAAAACAAAACATTTTGATTTTCTGACTTTTTTGGGGGGGAGGAGGGGACAGGGTTCCCATAAACAATCCAGTGAATCGGACACGAATTTGAAAAAAATGTTTTGTTCAACCCAAGTCCACATTTTTGGCGGTAAAAAAAGAGGTTTAGTCTGAAAGGTTTAACTTTATTTTTGGCAAAGAAATCCTACCTTGTTCTGAAGAAGCTGCTTCGCTGTCCCTGTATACTATTACTGTCCATAGGCTCCTGAAGGGAAACTGTTGCAGGTGCCAAACCTGTTGAACCGGCTACATATCATGGTTGTAACCCAGAGTTCCAGTCAGAGTAGCTGAATTAGTGTCCTACCTCAAGGAGAAGTGAAGGCATGGGCCTGCCACTTGAAGGTGACTGGAACAGCCTCAGAAGGGGCAGCTTACCCAAGGACTGAGACAGTGACAAAAGGCCACTTTAAGGCTGCAATTGGTTGACTTTCCAAACTTAGAAGGCCAACCCCAAAAGAGGCATGCTGAGATACAAGTTCCAGTAACAGCACAACCCTCTACTGGTAAAGGGCAGTAGAAAGGAAGGTTTTCTATATATCTTAGTTACTTATATGGCTCCCACCACCATAGTATCTCAGCACCCTAACAATCTTTAATGTATTTATCCTCACAACACTCACGGGATGTAGGGAAGTATTATTGTGCACATTTTACAGATGGGGCACTGAGGCTTAGAGAGGCTCAGTAACTTGTCTAAGGTCACATAGAAAGTGTGTTCCAGGGCAATAAATTGAACCTGGGCCTTCCAAGTCCTAAGATAGTACTGGGTGACCTTCCTCACACCCATCCTGTTCCTGGAAAGGGGCTTCTTCCATGTGTTACATACTACCAATATATCTCATTTAGATCAAGGGTAGCACGAAAAGGACATCAAGTGTAGGATAAAGGCTGTTTAATAATAGTTGCAAATGCAAAGAGTTAACTGGTACAAAACTAACTGATAATCTGCATAAAATGTAGAAGGTTTTATATTTGATAGAGGGTGATTTATGTAGGTAACTCCCATTAATGCTAAACAATATGCATATAAATCTCTAAGTCAAGACAGAGCTAGAATAGCTCCCTTGGGTTATACTAGATGTTATGTTTGCCCTCACTTTTTCTTTTCTTACTGCTTAGGAGTTGATATACGCTCATGATGCATTAGAGGAAGACAGAAGTGAACAATGAACCAGCAAAAGGAAATGAGAAAGATGACAATAGGGGAGGGGCAAGAATTAGTTTGGCTTGTGTAAAAGCTGATTTTTTGGGGCCAAATGTCAAAAATGATTCAGATATTTTGCCCTAACACTCATTTATGGACATAAACTCCAAATTTGCACCAACAGATAAAATAAAACTGCTCAATTGACTAGCCATTAGCACGTACAACAGCTTGATTTGCACATGAGTACAATAGTATAGGAAAGTTTTCACTCTTTCCCAATCACTGCCCTACTATATACATTCACTCTCCCAAGTTTTCCTATACCATCAAACTCTTTTTAAGTTAGACTTGATGCCATAGTCTGAAAATTAGTCCAGCTCTTGTCATTTTCTGTGCCAGTCATTGGTATTATGTTGGCAAGAACAAGTCCTTTATAAACAGAACAGGAGTACTTGTGGCACCTTAGAGACTAACAAATTTATTTCAGCATAAGCTTTCGTGGGCTAGAACCCAGTTCATCAGACGCATGTAATGGAACACACAGTAAGCAGATATTTATACATTCAGAGAACCATGAAAAGGTGGAAGTACCTATACCAACTTTAAGAGGCTAATTAATTAAGAGGAACTATATCAGCAGGGGAAAAAAACCTTTGAAGTGATAATCAAGATGGCCCATTTCGGACAGTTTAATCTATTTCCCCTAGTTAACTATCCTCACTCACACCTTTGTGTCAACTGTCCGAAATGGGCCATCTTGATTATCACTTCAAAAGTTTTTGAATTATTATGGGTTCAGTACAGCCCAAAGGACTCACAAGTGGACGAAGATGGTAAATCCCTCCACAGGTGTAATATGCAGCAGGTTATAAAATCCTCAAACCCTTACTCCCTGTCTTGAGGACTCAGTTCAGGGAGTAGGGGGTCCCCAAACAAAATTAGCTAACTAACTACAAGGTGGTGCACTCACAAACTCCATGAATGAACCTCAGGTTCAAAGACGACTCTGGACTCCTCCATCACTGCAGAGGGGCTGATCTCTGCTGGCAGGGATCCTCTTCTGGCAGGAGTCAGGCTGCTTCAGTCCCAGGATTTCCCCTCACCACAAAGGGGTGCAGGGCTCAAAGTGTAGGTTACCCAACTACACTAACATCCACACTGTAGCCTCCTAGCCCAGCCTCCAGACACACAGTCAGCAGGAAGCTTCCCTGGACTAGCAGACAGAGCAGAGCTGACCATGTGGTGATTGGTCTCACCTAGGGAGCCGGAGGGCAAACTCAGCCTGGCTGGGGAAGTTTCCCAGCAAACTCTACAAATTGGGAATCATCAGTGGGGAAGGAAAACACCCAGCTGAGGGATCTGCTGTCAGGTCAGAGGCCAGTTCTCAGGAGGAACCCTGCATGCAGGCCTGGGACTCAGCAGCTCCCCACACAGCTAGTCCTGCCCTTGCCTGGCTGGCTCCAGACTGCCTCCAAAATGGCTTCTCCCCTTCTCTCACTCCCTATTGGTTGCTGGGCAGACTCTGAGTCTGCCTTGGCTCCTCCTCCCTACCAGGGACAGTGTGCCTCTCCCTGAGCTGCCAGCAGACAGAGTCCCAGGAATCTAGGTAATCTCCTTGGGGGTTACACCTGGGTGGACATACTGTGCTAGTAAGGCTTGAGCTAGCGCACTAAAATAGTGGTGTGGATGTTGTGGCTCTGGTGGAGACTCAGGCTAGCCACCAGAGCTCAAACCCAGGCAGTTGGGTAGGCTTGAGAGCAGGGCTGGTGCAAGGACGTTTCGCGCCCTAGGTGAAACTTCCTTGCACCAGCCCTGCACCGCGCCCCCCCCAATGCCACCCCCCCACAGCCAACTCCACTGCTTGCGGGAGCTCAGCCTCCCCCGCCGCAATGCCGCCCCCCCCCAGCCAGCTCCCCCGCCTGCGGGAGCTCAGCCTCCCCCCACCACCACCCACGGGCTGCAGGAGCTGAGCGGGGAGCCGGGGGAAAGGGAGCAGCTCGCGGCGGCTCCCCCCGGCTCCCCGCTCAGGTGCTGAGTGGGGGGGCTCACAGCGGCTGCCCCCAGCTCCCTACCTGCCGCCCCCCAAATCTTGGCACCCTAGGCAACCACCTAGGGTCGCCTAGTGGGCGCGCCAGCCCTGCTTGAGAGCCTGAGCTGCAACATCCACACTGCTATTTTTAGCACGCTAGCTCAAGCCCCACTAATGCAAGTCTGTCTGCCCACGCTGGGAGGCTCGCTCTCAGCTGCCATGTAGACCTCCCCTTTAACACATATACTGCAAACAATCACCTACATGAACGAGTTTTCCCAGGGTGGATGGCAGGACCAGTTCAAGGCATGGAATAGTAGGCAGAAATTAGCTGCCACTTCTTTGTGAGGAGGACGTGATGAGATTATTTGCTTCTGTGTCAACTTCAGTACAGTCTGAGAACTGAGTTAAGCCAGTTAGTACCGCTGCTCCCCTTCTCCATAGTAGGACCCAATCCTGTGAGTCTCCCGTGTGCAGAACTCCCATTGACATCAATAGGATTTCTGTGCATGGAGGGTTTGCAGACTGGGGCCCGTAATATAGGTGTAATGTGATGTCCCTGGGCCCATGATTATTAGCAGGACTAAACTCAAGATCTAAAAACATACATCTCTACTGCCTGAATTAGAAGACCCAGCTATTAGTGACCAGTTCAGACTTGTAAACCTCTATGTAATCCAATCACTAGGGGGGACAGAGAACCACATTGTAAGTCTGTCTTATGTAGCCTTATACCCACAGAACAAATGGGTCAACAAAGTGGGATAGGGTCATATCATACTGTGGTGGATTCTTCTGTAAGTGTCTAAAATACCAAGACCAGAGTGCATCTGTTAAAACTAAGGGCTTTATCTCCAAAAACAGGCAGGTAATTACTCAAAAAGGAATGTTTTAATTAAATAATACAAAAAGATGTGTTAAAGATGTATTTAAAACTGAGATTTAGCATCTGAGTGGAGCACTTTCAAGCCTACCATTGACTCAAAATTTCTGATATCTAAATAAAATCTGCTCCTAATGCAAAGGCAGCTAGTAAAATATAATGGACAGCTGACACACAATGTAGTAAAATAAAGCAATGAACATAGGCAGGTGCACTCTGCACGGGGGCAATGTATATATTTTTAATTAATAAAGTGCTCAGTTTGCCAGTGTCACAGGTGTCTGCCATGGAACCAGCTTTGACAATTGTTTGAGATTCAGACCCCAGAGACGTATAGCAGCACTTATCAAACCTGTTCATATTTTATTTTGACAAGAAACAATTTGCAGTTGAATTCTGTTGAGTCTAATGGATGAAAAAAGTGTCCAGCTGTTTCTAAGGCTGGGAGATGCTGTACAGATCTGACAGCAGCTGCCCGCTGCCAAATTGTTTCAGCAGTTTTCTAATTAAACCCAGTTTGGGGGATTTTTATGCTCTGCATCATACGGCCTCCTTCTAACTCTGCTACTCCCCCTGAATAGTAGTGTAAATTGCAGGCCATTGTCAAACCTGTATCAGCACTTCTGTTATACTATATAAACCAGAATTTCCATTGTACTATACGCCTAAAACTTTACCTAAAATAAATAATAAATAATCTGTGGCCAGCAGATGGCTACAATCCCTTCCTGAAATATCTTGGTTTGACATAAGACTGAAGCCTCACATACCACCAACCACCTGAAAAATATTCACAACAATATCAAGATGTGTAAATCTCATCCAGCAACCGGCAGGAACGACCTTGGGAGCTGATGCAAAAAACTCTATGGACCTTTTCCCTGGCCCTTGTCTACTCTATCACAGACCAGTGCTCACTGGTCTGGGCACATAACTCCCACACATCACTTATCGACTCTTACCACCACCATGCAGATTGTTACAGGCACCACTAAAATCAATGCCACAGCCATGGCTCCCAATACTGGAACACATCCATCAACATCAAACATTTATTACAACATGAGAATCCTTTGGGAGTCGTATCAGATTCAAGCGAATAAGAACCTTCCAATACATGAAGATCAAAACATCATACCGAGATTCTAACTCAAATCCAGAAAGTCTGTTTGATTTGCAGTGCAAAAACTCAGGGTTTTCCCTCCAAACATTAATGGTGAGCAATGTGGAAGGGTGTCAGAGTCCTGAATAAACTCTTCATCGGGGACTCAACCAAAGAAGCCAGTGGCTTTTCACTCCCACAAAATAATAATAATAATGAACTGCATCTGCACATCCCATGCACCTATCTCTTACCTAAATGGGGACTGAGCCACAACCCTATACGTATATAACGGTGCAAAACAGACTTCAAACACCTCTTTAACCAATGTACCACATGATCACATTCTGGTGGTATCTGCCATTCGCTCCACTTCACCTGAACCAATCAATTGGATTGCCAGCCTAAACTTGGACATCTAAACACTGGTATTTTAAAATATAAGCCATACAAAAGAAGTAGTTTACCTACAATCAGGGAGCCTTAAAATTCCACTGACCTAAAGGGGATTTCCAATCCTGCAAGGAGAATTCTATTGAATAAAATAGTGTTCCTGTTAAAAAGATGCTCCCTTCCTGGAGGCCAGATGAAATTTTAAAGCTCCCAAACCTTACTTCAGCAATGATCTTATCTATTCAATACTCTTCCCTTGAGTCATTCATTCCTGGGTATTTTAGATTGGAGGGGGAAGAGGGGCTGGAAATAAAAACAGACATTAGACCTGTGATGGTGTACCCCATAAAACTTTATGGGGAGATGCTTATAAATGTATATATGTAACTGGAATATGTTTTATGCTACAAGTGCCATGTAACATATCTCTGTGAAAGTTATGACCTACTGAATTTATTCTTCCGGTTTGTATGCATGTATCATTGTTGTAGTTGAAGTTATGAATATTGGTTTTATACTTGCTGGTTTTATACCTCGCCTTTGTAAGAGCCTGGGATCAGGTCTGGAGAAAAGAATGTGCAAGTTGAGTGCAAGCACTTAACAGACAAAAGAAGGTGCAGACCCCAATCCACATTTGGGCCTGGTCAGGAATGCAACTGGTTGGACTGGTTAGGGTACATGGACAGGTGACTTGCCCATGTGATCCCAAAACTCCAGGGCAACATGATGCTACACAGGGAGTGGGGGAAAGGCTATAAAAGCCCTTGGAAGACGCCCCCATTTTGTCTTCAGCTGGCTAAAGAGAGAGGCTCTCCAGCCCCCAGAGACATACCTGAGAGAAACTGAACAAATGACAAAGACAATAGGGGGTGTGAGCGATTGCTGGACCCAGGCTATGAGTTCTACTGCCTGTGAAAGGAAGAATCTAGAGCTGGTGAGGTTTTTATATCTGTGTGAAGTTTGATTAGACATAGACGTGTGTGTTTTATTTTATTTTACTTAGTAATTCAATTTGTTCTGTCTGTCACTACTTGGAATCACTTAAATCCTACTTTCTGTACTTATTAAAATCACTTTTTACTTATTAAGTTACCTGGAGTGCGAGTTGGTACCTAGGGGGGGAAACAGCTGTGCATATCTTTCTATCTTTGAAACAGAAGGCGAACTATTTATGAGTTTACCCTGTATAAGCTTTATACAGGGTAAAATGGATTTATTAAGGGTTTGAACCTCCTTGGGAGTTGGGCACCTGTGTGTCAAAGGCAAGAGCGCTTCCAGGAGCCTTACAGTTGTTAGTGGACTTAGTTCGGACCTGGGTCTGTGTTTGCAGCAGATCAGTGGACTCTGGCTCAAAACAGACAGGATTCGGGAGTCCCAAGCTGGAAAAGGCCTGGAAGCAGGGGCAGAAGTAGCCTTGGCACACCAGGTGGCAGCACCAAGCGGGTGTCTATGATCCCAACCCGTCACAAGCCCAAATAAAAAACAATGACTCTGAACCCTCCCTGAACTGTGTGTGTGCACATGCATGGAGAGTGGGAGGTGGGTGGTTGAAGGAGCAGACTTCAGAATCTGAACTCTGATCCAGATTTTGTTTGCTGGTACCTACCTCTGAAAGTGAACTCTGGATCTCAACACTCCTGAGCTTTGGAGGGGAGTAGTTTGAAATCAGCATACACCATTTTGTGGTTGGAGACCATATTCAGTGTATTACCAGGTGTTTTGAGACCATATGATTAAGGGGCTACAAGGCCCATATAGAAAGGGACTAGAATAAGGGCGCTGCAGCAGCAGGTAACTGATTATTAAAATTTATAATACACACAAAGTGGTAGGTGCTTTACACCCACAGAGGCAGTGCCTAACTTTTGTTAGCTTTAAGCCAGATAGAACATTCTTTAGTCGAGTATTCTGGTGTAGGAGATGTACCTAGAACATTTTCTAGCAGCACCAATATGTTTGTGATTTTGCCACATGACTGGATCACACACAGATTTTCCCAGAGGGCACTGTCTTAGCTGAGCTTGGAAGAAGATGTGGAAGTGAGCAACATCTCCCTGTCCCATGCTTCTCCTGATGTTTTGTGACTCTTATGAGAATACAGATTAATTCTTAGCATATTAGCTAATTTTCTGTGTATTTCAGTAGAATTTACTTATTCCCTGTTTTTCTGGAACTATTTGGGAGTAGACCTAGGTAAAAAATTTTCAGACGAATAGTTTTTTTTCTGAAAAATGCAGTTTTGAATAAATTTTTCATGAATTTGGCAAGTTGTTTTGGACAAAACCAAATTAAAAAAAAATTGAAATGTTTCATTTTGGTTTCAAATGATGTTTTGATTTCAAAATTTAGCTAGATTTATTTTAAAACAAACAAACAAACAAAAGATGGTAAACACTCCCAAAACCAAAGTGTTTTGCTCAAAACAAAACCTTTTCATACTGGCAAGAAAAATGGAAAGAATTCTGTTATGGGGTGACACAAAATTTTCTTTTCCTGATTTTTCAGTTAGGCCACCAAACAAAAATATCAATTATTCGCTCAGCTCTACTTTGTAGAACTGTGCTAGAGAGGGCTTGGGAATCCTGGGAGCAGCAAATCACAAACTGCCCCATCTTTTACCTCCTGAGAACCACCCTGCCAGGGGTGAAAGTAATTTACATTTCTTACCGGTACAGTCCAGCCGCAAGCAACCCACTTCTTCTACATACTTCATGAATCCATCCCATTGCATGACTTAGATATAGAAAAGAAAGCTACTACTACTACCAGTACTGTCTGTAATAAAACTTTAATATTGGAATAAGCCTGAAAAAGTGAAAACTCACTGTCATTTTTTCTCCTTGTCCTCCCTCCTCCTCCAACCAGGCTGGAGACATGGCTAGGCTCTGCCTCCCCTTGTCCCCGCGCACTCAGCAGGGGCTGCAGCAGCTCCCCTCTAGCTTGCAGGGGGACTGACTGAGGGAGAAGCCTGCCCAGAATGCCTGCTGCCTGCATAAGAACAGTTTAAACTCAGCTGTTCCCTCCGCGGTTCAGCGCGTGGGATTAGGGGCCATTTCAGGCATCCTTGTTAATTTCACTCACAGTTGTTGGGGGCAGGGTGTGTGACCAAAGCAGGGGAAGTTCTTTTCTGTCCCCTGGATGAGGCGATCTCCAATAATATAATACACAAAAAATAAAATCAAAATCAGGAACCAATTCCTAGTTCAAATCTATCCCATTCCCTCCCCAGCAGAGGATCATAGAATCATAGAATATCAGGGTTGGAAGGGACCTTAGGAGGTCATCTAGTCCAACCCCCTGCTCAAAGCAGGACCAAGCCCCAATTTTTGCCCCAGATCCCTAAATGGCCCCCTCAAGGATTGAACTCACAACCCTGGGTTTAGCAGGCCAATGCTCAAACCACTGAGCTATCCCTCCCCCCAGAGGATCATCGTTGTGATGTCCAAACTGCTTGCAGATCCTCTTTGAAATGTTACTGTTTAAAAAAAACCATGAAGAACATGGTGGAAAGATGTGTCCTGATGATCGAGGTTTATTTTGGACAAAGCAATTTTGCTAAAGCAACTAAAGATTCACAGGGAAAGCAAATAGCCTGATAGACAAAACCACAAAGGGCTTGGAGGGGAAAACTGGATATTCAGGGAAATTATTGTGCCTCCTTTGAAAGAAATAGTATTCATTCCACCCTCTTTATATATTGAATTAAACACCTGAAATGTCCTTAGGACATAGGGGCCTAACCTCAGATCTCTTTTCATTTTGTCAGTGTCCTACAGAGTGAGGAGGCTGAAACTGACAAAACTTTCTCTAAGTATCTTGTATATTTCGTGAAGGCTATTCTAGTTGTCCTTCATTCACCCCTGCCTTCCCTTATTGTATTTTTTGTGTATTACTATTGGAGATCCCCTCATCCAGGGGCCAGAAAAAAACAGCCCCTGCCTTGGTCATAGCCCCTGCCTCCCAACAACTGTGAGTGAAATTAACAAGGATGCCAGAAATGGCCCCTAGTCCAAACCGTGGAGGGAACAGCTGAGTTTAAACTGTTCTTATGCAGGCAGCAGGCATCCTGGGCAGGCTTCTGCCTCATCCAGTCCCACTGCTCCCTGCTGCAAACTAGAGGGGAGCCGCTACAGCCCCTGCTGAGTGAGAGGTCGGGGGAACGTGGAGCCTAGCCGCATCTGCAGCCTGACTGGAGGAGGAGGAAGGGGAGAAACCAGTGTGACAGTGAGTTTTCTCCTTCCACTGGCTTTTATTAGCTCTGGATTTAAGCTGTGCAGCCAAATGCCTATTGTATTCTGCCCCTGCCTTGGTCTCACCTCCCCCACACTGTGAGTGAAATTAACAAGGATGCCAGAAATGGCCCCTAATCCCGTGCACTGAACCGTGGAGGGAACCACTGAGTTTAAACTGTTCTTATGCAGGAGGCAGGCATCCTGGGCAGGCTTCTCCCTCAGCCAGTCCCTCTGCAAGCTAGAGGGGAGCAGCTGCTGCTGAGTGCCAGGCGGGGGGAAAGCGCAGAGCCTACACACCTTCTGCAGCCTAGCTAGAGCAGGAGAGGGAGAGAAACAACAAACAAATGAGACAGTGAGTTTTCCCTTTCCAAGCTTTTATTAGCTTTGAGTTTAAGCTGTTTGTTATGCAGCCAAAAGAGGTGAAAGTAAGCCGGTAATGAATGCTGCACCTTTTTTTACCGGTACACCGCACCTGCCTGTACCGGCTTACTTTCACCTCTGCACCCTGCTCAGCACTCCCAGTATGAACCTTGTCCCTTTGCTGTCAAATCCTGACATATTCCTCAGGCCGGGAATCTAGTGAGGTGACTGAACACGTTAGAGCAGTCTGAAAGGAGGGCTGCATGCTGACTTTGCCAACAGGAAGCAGGGAGAAGTTACTGAAGAAATAACATTAAAATTTAAACAGATTCAGCATGGAAATTCACTGGTTTTGAAGGAGGTGTAGCCGACTCCTGCACCCTCAGGTTGTACGTGACCCCAACCAAAACATGGAGAAGCTTGGGTATTGTTGAGTAAAGTGCAAGGAGGGGACAGCATGTCAGTTAACTGCCACTCCCTTTCTACCATTTCCCATGTATTTGTCCCTTTTTGTGCTCCTTTGCTCCCCTCTGGTCTGCACAACTTTAGCAGAGCGCTGCTGTCATCAAGAGCAGAGTCAGCCACCCTCTGACTGGCTATAATGGTATCACTCTGTCTGCACATGCAATGCTACTGTTTGTGTAACCATGGTGAACAAGTTCAGAAGAGCAGCCACGTAAGTTCTGCAATAAAGTATTACAGAGTACAGCTTACTTCAGTGATGAAGTTCAAATGATGCACGTTTACTTCCTAGGGCATGTCTTCACTACAAACTCCAGTTGACTTAATTTAAGACAACATTCAGCTGCTGCAGTAATTAAGTTGGTTGGGCAGGTCCACACCACACTCATTGTGTTGGTGGAGTGCATCTTCACTAGCAGCGCTTGCATTGATAGTGAGAGCAGTGCACTGTGGGTAGCTATCCCAAAGTGCAACGAGCCTCAGGGGTTTTTGGGAAGGGCTTGCAATGCTTCATGGGACCAAAACATTATTCAGGGTGGAAGGGGAACATGGCTTTGACCTCCCATGATGCAGTTTCTCCCCCTATCCCAATATCAATGGCAAACAAGTCATGTTTTTTCATACCTTTTTTTGAAAGCCTGGCCTACTCGCGCATATGCCATTATCTGAGAAGCATGGACCGCACTCAGCTGTGCACTCTTGTGAGCATTACAAACACCTCGCGTCTTATCCTGCAGTATTTACGGAGCCGAGACAGGAGCCGCCGTGCGGAACATTGTGATGTCATTCAAGAAGTCCTGCTGCAAGTCATAGAACGAAACAATTCCTGGTTGCTGCTGGCCGTCGCACAGCAGCTGAACACGGTGGAGCGGCGTTTCCAGTCCCAGGAAACAAGCAGTGACTGGTGGGATCACATCATTATGCAGCTATGGGTCGGCAAGTAGCGGCTGCAGAACTTTCGGATGAAGGCGGCCACTTTCCAGGAACTTTGTGCAGAGCTTTACCCAGCCCTGATGTGCAGCAAGACTAAAACGAGACCTGCTCTGACTGTGGAGAAGCAAGTGGCGAATGCTCTGTGGAAGCTTGCAACGCCAGACTGCTACCAGTCAGCGGGGAATCAATTTGGAGTTGGTAAATCCACCGTGGGAGCTGCTGTGATCCAAGTATGTAGGGCCATTAATTGACTTCTGCTAAGAAGGGTGGGGACTCTGGGCAAGATGCAGGACATAGTAGATGGTTTTGTTGCAATGGGGTGATAGATGACACACATACCCCAATCTTGGGACCAGACCACCTTGCCAAAGAGTACATAAACCAAAAGGGATACTTTTCAGTGGTGTTGCAAGCACTGGTGGATCACAGGAGGCATTTAACAGACATCAGCCTGGGGATGGGCAGAAAAGCTGCATGACAATCGCATCTTTAGGAACACAGGTCTGTTCAGAAACCTGCAATCAGGGACTTTCTTTCTGGATCACAAAATAACGATTAATAATGCTGAAATCCCGAGGGACCCAGCCTACCCCTTTGCTCCTATGGTTCATGAAGCTGTACACCAGCAAGGAGAGGTTCAATAATCGGCTCAGCAAGTGCAGAATGGTGGTGGAATGTGCCTTTAGACATTAAAAGGGTCACTGGCACAATTTGCTTACTAGGTTAGACCTCAGTGAAAGCAATATCCCCATTGTTATCGCTGCCTGCTGTGTGCTCCAGAATACCTGTGAGGCAAAGGGAGAGAAGTTTCTGCAGGGGTGGGGCGGGGAGGCAGATAAAGCTGACAGCTAATTTTGAGCCAATACTAGAGCAATAAGAAGAGCCCAGTGAAGAGCTCTGAATCTTCAGGATGCTTTGAAAACCCGTTTCAGTAATGAGCCACAGTAATGTGCGCCACTTATCTACGTTGTGACTTCCCATCCCATCCCATCCCCTCCATTGAATCAGTTTCCCTTTACCTCCCCTCCCCCCCACCCCCCGCCCAAACCTCCATGCTTGGAATGAATAAAGAGTATTTCACTCTCGAAACATTGATTTTTATTGCACAAACAAAGAAACTGAAAGACCAGGAAAATAATGTAACCTTGGGCAAATGGTGTGATAAAACTGGGAGGGGAGAAACCAAGTCAGCTTGTCTATGAAAGCACAGAAGTCTTGCCCATCAAAGGTCTCTGAATGGCTGCCTTTTGTTCTTAGTACTCTTCCCTGGTGTTCAGTAGAAGGGATACTGCACCTTCCCACTCCCTCCTTCTGGAACATTTGGAGCAGGGTGCTGTTTGCAGGCTGTTCTGCAGGGGCTGTAGAGGAAGTCTAGCCTCAGCCTGTTTTTCTTGAAGTTCAGCCAGACTCCTCAACCTGTCTGATTGGTCCTTCATAATCTGCAGTATCTCACCCTGCATGGCATGCTCATGCTCCTGGCATGCTCTCCATGTCCAGTTTTTCAGACAGTGAAATCCTCCAGGCTCTGACTTCCATGTCAGATGTCCTGGAGGTGTTCATTATCTCGTTTAACATGTCCTCACATGTTCTTTTTTCTGTCTTCTAATCTGCAAAAGCCTCTCCTCTGGTGTGGAGGATGTGCTGAAGGCCAAGCTTTCCACTGTAAGGCATGCAGAACACAAGGCATCCATTGTCAGTGCATATCCTGGGTCTGGTACAAGGTTGCTATTTAAAAATCACTCCCCTTATTACACTCCAGTGCAAACCAGAACATAATCAGTATCCCTAGCTATTCAGTGAACCAGTTTGCTGTTCCAGCCATGGTGAGTATGGCCCAATGGCATGGGTGATGGGCCTTGTTCTGCAACTTGTGGGCAACCCGTGTCCGGAGTACAGGTGGACAATGACCTCTCCCGTTAGCAACATGGATGGTGCTTGGAAACCAGGGACTAGTGTTAAGCCTCCCAAAGTGCAGTCTTTGTCTGAGGTGGTTTTAGGGGGATGAGGGGGTAGCCACAGAGAACACACCAATTCCCCCTTCCCTTAATGCTGCTGGTAGTAGTTGCCCTGGGCATGCAGAGTCTGAGGTCAGTGCCGATCCCTGCCATCCAAACCACCACCATGTTAGGTAAACCATGGTTGAGGGACCTGGAAATCACCCTGGGTGGGGGAAATCAAATGCTCTATTGTTTGCAGAGCGAGCAGTTGTAATGAAAACTTCCACCGTCAACCGTAGGTGAGCCTATGTGATATCAGTCTCCTGAGGGTGACAGAGGCGGCAAGGGAGCAGATGCTGCAAGCGTCTGGGTACAGACCTGGTCCTTATGCTGCTATGCTGTGTACTGCAATGATGCCGGCAGGATTAATACGGGAGTGGCATGGGAAAGTGTCCTACTGTGGTGGAAGAAATAAGACTGCCCTCCCCAGAAACCTTCTTCAAAGAATTACAAAGTACCTCCATGAAGGATTCCTGGGCCATCCCTGTGCACATAAAAACAGTCTTTTCCAGGGGGCACCTTCTACATAGCTGGAGCAGCCACTGGGAAGCAGATACTCACTGCGCCTCACTTTTCCTTCATATTAAAACAATATAAGAGCATGTAACCCCTACAGTTTGATTGGCATTGCATATTCACTCACCAGAGGTGCCTTCCCCGGCATTCTGCTCAGCTATGATGCTGGCCTGTGACCAGCTGGACTGCTCCGGGCTTAAAAATAGCTTCTGGCTCTCAGGGAGAATGGATCCCCCACTCGCCTGTCTCCCATTTTACTTCTCCTCCTCCTCGTCCAAAATGTCCTCCTTGTTGTTGGCGGAAGTGGCCCGGGACTCCAACGCCTGGAAGGTATCCACCCTCCTTTTTGGGGGTAGTGGTGAGGTCGCCAACAAGAATCGCATGCAGCTCATTGTTGAAGCAGCATGTCTGTGATGCAGAGCCTGAATGGCTGTTTGCCTCCCTTGTCTTCTGGTATGCCTGCCGAAGTTCTTTGATTTTCACACGGCACTGCTATATGTCCCTCGTGCAGCCCTTCTTCCCCAGGCCCTGCACGATCTTTTCCAAGAGGTCTACGTTTCTTTGGCTGGATCAGAGCTGTGTCTGCACAGACTCTTCTCCCCACAGACCAGTAAGAGCCACCATCTCCTGTGTACTCCAGGCTGGAGCACGTTTGGGGCATTGAGTCACCATGATCAGCTGGACTGGTGAGCTCTCCATGCTGATCAAATAGGGAATGGGAATTCAAAAAAGAGTTCCCGGGCTTTAATAGGGGAGGGGCTGTTTCCTGTGTACCTAGCAGGTGTGCAGTGGAGCTGAAAACAATCTCCAGTGGTCACAGCAGAGCATTGTGGGACACCTCCTGGAGGCCAGTTCAGTTGACTTACACAATGCTGCATCTACACTACCTCTCCGTCAACCCAGCAACATCCAATTAAGTGCTACGTCTCTCGTGGAGGTGGAGTAATTAAGTCAATATTACAGGTGAATTAGGTCAATGGAAACCACCTTACATCAACCTAATAATGTATGCATCTATACTACCAAGTCCCTTCTGCTGACCTAAGTTTGTAATGTAGACCAGGCCCTAGCTTTAATTATTAAATACCTGAGTTCTGTTTGTGACAGGTCTGCTTCCAAAGGGCAGAATGCAACCGAACAAATGTGTGAACGGAACTATTAGCAGTATTTTTTTTCCAGTGGCAAAATACAACATATGAATATCACATAAGAACAAATTCAATTTTCCATTGAAGAGGCAAGCAAAGCCATGGCGATACAGACAGCCTCCATTAATTTCTGTCAAACAGGTTTCATATTCTGCTGCATGTAAGAACATCAAGATTCAGCACAGCTCTTCTACCAAAAGCACCAGAGAGGTGGCCATTTGTGCCAAGGTGGAATTTCTATTGTTTAAAGACATGGAGATGATTTTTCCCCCTTTCAGGTGTGCAGATTCATCTGACGTAGAAGGGACAATATGGGGGATGGGGCTGGGAGTGGGGAGAACTTGGCTTACAATTTGCTAAGCCGCTTGAAACTTTGAATTTATACCTGCTAATAGAGTTCAGTAAGTAGCTTTCTTCAGTTCCCAAACAGTTAAACATGTTTGTTTTATTTATACTGCACTTTTCCAAACTCAGGTATTGATGTATGGCTAGTGTCAGGGCTGAATCTCCACTGCGGCACTTCGAGTGCAGAAGATGGAGGCTGTCAAAGATTTTAAAAATTAATACTTGCCAATCCAGGCGTGTATTACACTCCCAAGATTACAGCTTTTCTCTGACCTTGGCTTGGTAAACGCTGCCACCACCCAAGTGCAAAAAAAACCCTTGAACCCAGGAAGGCACTCTTGGGAATTCCTCCCTATGGGGTACCCTCAAGCCCTTTCACCCCCAAAAGTCATGTTAAACTTCTCCACTAGGCCATTTGTTTGATGGTGGTAAGGGGTGGCAACCAAGTGGTTCACCCCATGAGCTTTACAAAGACGTTTCAAGGTCCCTGCCAGAAAGTTAGTTCCCGAATCTGTAAGGATGTCGGAGGGCCAACCGACCCTGGCAAAAATGTCTGTCAATACCTGGCTCATGCTTTTAGCCCTGGTGTTGCTTAGAGCTACTCTTCTGGCCATCAGGTGGCAAAATCCAGGAAGGTCAGCGTGTACAGCTTTCCTCTGGGTGTCTTCTTAGGGAAAGGACCCAGAATAGCCACATCTACATGCTGAAATGGAACCTCAATGATGGAGAGTGGCTGGAGAGGGGTCTTGACCTGGTATTGGGGCTTTCCCACTCTCTGGCACACCTCACAAGACCGGACATAGGTAGAAACATCCTTGCCCATCCCCTCCCAGTGGAATGACTTCCCCAAAGGGTCCTTGGTCCTATTCACCTCAACATGGCCACTAGGGTGATCATGGGCTAAGCTCAAGAACTTTTCCCTATACTTAGCTGGAACTACCAACTGTCTCTGAGGATGCCACTCCTCCTTGTGCCCACCAGAAAGGGTCTCTTTGTATAAGAGTCCTCCTTCTACAACAAACCTGGACCTATTAGAAGAGATGAGAGGCGGCAGATCACTCCATGCCGCCATCCAAGCTCCCTTAATTCTCTCATCCACTTCCTGCTCTGCTTGGAACTGCTCCCTTGATGCTGGAGACATTAGTTCCTCGCTGGGTTGTGGACTTGGGCTTGGTCCCACTGGAAGCGATGCAGGTGATGGGGGTGTCTCCGTCGACTGTGAACCGCTCTCCGCTGGTGCACTAGGTGGTATTTCAGGCTCCGGTTGAGTCTCTTGCACCTGTTTAGCTGCTGCTGCAGGTGCAGGCTCTGTGGCACTGGAGGGATTGCAAGCACGAGCTCTAGTGCTGACTGCTCCGCCAATTTTGATTCTTGGGCTGGTTCTGGCTGGGTCTCAGGAACTGGATCTACAACTGCTGCCACAGACTTTGGTTTGGGGTCAGGTTCCACCACCTCTGGCTGGGTCCCTGTAGGAGGCTCAGGAATGGACTTAGGTGTGGAGGCCTGTTTAGCCTGGATGTGGGTGACCATCCCCACCCTTTTTGTTAGCTTCACAATTCCAAAAATTACACACCCTAAACTAGCTTTCTTGGGGTTCAGCTTAAAGGTTACAAGCAAAACAAAAGCATCTGGGGTTACTACAGAGGAGATCCACAAGCCAAAATAAAGAAATAAACCTGATCATGTCTATTTAAACATTCCCTATCCAAATGATTTCTTCTAGGTATGGAAGATAAATTTTCATACCTGGTTTAAGCCTTACACAGCATTCCTGCTTTTAGCATTGCTCCTCCGTCTCTCCTTCTCTGGAGAACAAACAACAAAGGGGAAGGTTTTTTTCATCATTTTAAAAGTTCTAGCCTTCCCATTGGCTCTTTCGGTCACGTGCCCACTCCTTTTCCTTTACCTGGGGAACTTTGTTACCCCTTTACAGGTAAAGCAAGCAGAGAACAACCACCAAGAGGGACTTTATAGCTAACTGGCTGGCTGGGTGTTCATAAAAGGGAGCGACCCCCGCCCTTTCATTTATTACAACTAGTGATATGTAGTTTGATAGCTGCAGATGGAAAAGTACTTTACCAATGCAAAGTACATTACAAGGGTGGATACGCATTACTTGTCTTGGGCTACAGATGTGGTAGCTCAGCCAAAGAGAGAAGCTAAGGTCTTGCACAAGGTCATGCAGCAGGTGAGTTTCAGAACCAGGATTAAGACCCAGGTCTCCTGACTGGTAGACCCATTCTCTTCCTTCTAGACCATATGGTCCCACAGACAGATATAAGGAATGGCAATATACAAAAGCCTGTAGGAGAACACTTCAATCTCCCTGGACACACAATAGCAGATTTAAAGGTAGCCATCCTGCAGCAAAAAAACTTCAGGACCAGACTCCAAAGAGAAACTGTAGAGCTTCAGTTCATTTGCAAATTTGACACCATCAGCTCAGGATTAAACAAAGACTGTGAATGGCTAGCCAACTACAAAAACAGTTTCTCCTCCCTTGGTGTTCACACCTCAGCTGCTAGAAGAGGGCCTCACCCTCCCTGATTGAACTAACCTCGTTATCTCTAGCCTGACTCTTCCCTGCATATTTATATCTGCCCCTGGACATTTCCACTGTTTGCATCTGAAGAAGTGGGTATTCACCCATGAAAGCTTATGCTCCAATACCTCTGTTAGTCTATAAGGTGCCACAGGACCCTTTGTCGCTTCTACAGATCCAGGCTAACACGGCTACCCCTCTGATACTTGAGACCATTAATTATGCTATTAATCACAACTAAGGATCTAGCACACAGTATTTAAGATTAAAATGCCTCACTGACCTTTATTTATCTGCATTATCCATGATCGGTGTTGTCTCCACAGATTGTGTCCCGCCAGCCTTTTGCTGTTTGAGACCATAACCATTCTGTTCTGAATCTCTCCAAAAGCAGTGACTTCTCCTACAGCAAGATCCTTTCAGAGATGGTAGTTTCGTAGCCTGCATCTCTGTAGTCTGTGTGGCATTCACAGCTATTAGCCAAGAAATGCAGGCTTGCCAAATGGGCTCTTTGCCAGGAATTACTCATCACACAGTCAGGATGGGACTTTAACAGAGCCTGAGCCAAAAGAATAAGCAGATGGAAGTATATTTGACCCTCACTCCAGTGTGTTGCTGTAAGATTTTTCTATGCTACTTGGCCAGATTTGGTGAGGAGCTGTCTCCAGCAGAGCTTAGGGATTCTCTCCCCAGCACATCCCCTGGCCAGTGTTTCAAGACGGCTCCAGTCCACTTAGTCCCCAGACAGAAATAAGGATTCCATCCATGCACAGTTCACCACAGTAGCAATATGAGTCAAATGTTGAAAAAATTGTTACTAGGGGTCTCTAAACTAGGGATTCTCCCACATCCGTTGTGGGTATGTGTACACTGCAATTAGAGGTGTGACAGCAGCATGCAGAGACGTACCCAAGCTAGTTTTGATCTAACTAGCTTGAACAACAGCACAGTGGTTTTCAAACCTTTTAGGCTGCGTTCTCCTTTCCAAATAATGTAGTCTGCCACATACCCCCATCTGAGATGCGGGTCATAATATGCCTATGAAAACAGAAAAAAGCATGTAAGGGATAACATGATGCAACACAATGCACAAGCCCTGGAGTGTGTTATCCTGGATACAATTATTATCATAATGAACAATTCTATTATATACACACTTTCGCTTTGGATAAAAATAGTCCCTCAAACAAGTTTCTAGTTGTTTTAAATATTAAATTGGAAGTTTTCAACATCATTTTATTGTAATTAATTAAAATGAATGACGCCTCTGCTGATCTCAATCACCTGTTGGTTGCAGGACCAGGCATAAAGAAACAAAGTAGTCACATATTCATACGGGGATCAGGGGGGAAATCAGGAAGAATACCAAAAAGATTCTGTTCAGCTTTCAAGGACAAATTACCCTTTACATCTAATGTCTCTGAAAAGAACTGGGATAATAATTTAGATTGTAACAATTAAAAACACTCATACAAAAAGCTATAGGCACTCTATTAATTAGTTAACTTGCAGGTAAATGCTAACCACCCAATAGCAATACATTATATGCAAATAAATTCATTCAGCCAGCAGCCAATAAATCAAAGCAGCCTCTCTAACGTCCTTCTCAGTAACATACTCTCAACCTTCCCCCCAAAACCTGCTAAATAAACAGCTTTTGCAGTATGCCCACAAGCTCCAGTCTATTCTGGACCAAGGAGTTGTAATTGCTTAATTGAGCTGCTTAAAATACATTACCACTGTGTAGTAGTGGTGTATTCTTCTCTGGATGAGTGCGTAACTCCCACTGTGAGTGTGCACTAGGGAAGAGACCATGTGTCAAAGTTTAGTATTCCCTCCTGCTCCTATGCTTTATTTTAGAGTCCATTTATATTTTACCGTCTTATTTAGGTTTATGATAGTAAATTCTGCATTTATACCCATCATAAAAATTAAGCTTATTGTTACTCTAAACTTAACCCTAAATCTAAGCCAACAAAAATAGAACAAAAAACTTTTGACAAGAGGAGCCCTATTCTCATATTAACCAAATACATAAAAAATTTAGTACAATCAGAAACGGAAGGAGGTTTTGTTGATCAAGAGAAACTGTTATATAAAGAAAACATGTGATTCTTGGTCAAATTTGTGTCATGTAACCTTTATTAGTTTCCAAACCCGCAGATTCCTCTTTAGGTCAAGTGTGATGCAAGGGCACTAACTATCTTGCACAATAATTATCTTGACCTCCCTTCCTTTTCTGTCTGTGGAAAATAAATTATCACTGTTAGCTACCACAAAGTCAAATGCTCGCACCATGGGAAAGTAGCCTGTTCTGTGGTTAGCTATGGGGCTTGGAAAGGGAAAGTAAATGCCTTTTGATAATGCAAGCACTAGAGTGAATAGCAACTTCAGTTCAAAGATAATAAACCACTTAGAACACATGCCTACAACACATATCTTGTACTACAATAGAGAGTGTATATATATTGGGTTCAGCCAACATTTTCTCTCTTTTCACTGGTAGGTAAGGTGGTACCATTTTGAGTAGTTGTTCCCTACATTTATATTGGGGAAAAACCACTCAAACTAGTAATATCCAGTAGCGGCGCCAGCGTTTTTGCCGCCGTAGGTGGCAGTGCTTCGGCGGTGTTTTGGCGGCCGCTTTTCTTGCTGTCAAATCGCCTCCGGGAAGAGTCGCCCCCAAAATGCTGCCCCCAAATCCTGCCGCCCTAGGCGACCACCTAGGGTCACCTAGTGGAAACGCTGGCCCTGGTAATATCTTTCCTACTAGAAGTAAGGTAAAATAAAACTTTTAGGTAAACAGAGTCAGGACAACTCTTAAAATCCAGCAAGCTAAAATAGCCTGTAGAGCCCACCATGATACCTGGACCAAGTATTATCAAAAGCTACCAGGGAAAGAAGGTTTGAAAGTGGAATAAAAAGTTTAAACATTCAGAAAAGAGAAAGAAAAAAAATATAAGGGAAGAGGGAATTTTGAAAAAGTGGGGAGCGGATACAAAAATTGAATTAAGGTGAAGCTAAATTGTTGAAAAAGCAGATAAAGTTTAAAAAAAGTGAAGGGCAGGGTGTGGGGAGACCAAGGAGTGTGAATCTAGAATCTTTGATCATGAAATTAACCTAGCAGGTGGAAGGGGGTATACCAAGTCACTTTCTTTTCCAATGCAATACTGCCTAGAGGTGTTTTCTCCAAATGAGGGTTATTCATAGGACAGTGCTGAGAACCTTGCACTGCACATACTGTTGCTGTCCTGTTAATAATAAAACAAAGTTCAGACAACAGAGCTGTCAATCCAGCACGTTCCATGAACTCTGAATTCACTCATATCTTTTGTTAAGATGACTATATACAAACATTCACACGGAGTTAGAAAACTATGTACTGAAGCATCATAAAGTAGTTAAAATTTCCCCCTCTGCTACGCTTGGTACACCACACACATGCACACCTACCCTAGGATATTTTCTGTCTCTGCTGCAATGTGTGTCATGACACGGTGACAGCCCCGGCTGCAAGCAGTAATGACAATGATGGCTGCATTATACTGCTGGTATCTGTTACTCTAGGAAATTACAGTGAATCAATTTGCCTCACCTCATAATTTCTCAAATGTTTAACATAGTTTCTTTTCCCTTGTGAGTTGTTGGAGGCAATAGAGATGGGTGCATTTTCTCAGACTTTGATAGGAGAAGAGAACCATCTGCTGTTATCTGTTTTATTAAGCAAGCATTTGGTTAGCACTTCACCAGAAAATACTGGGGTTTTTCCAAAGCCATGGCACATTCTAATATTTCTGTTGTGGTCTAGAATTCAGTAATACCTTTGCTCCTTTACCATGCAAAGCCAGGTCTACCTCTCAAAACATGAGGTGGTTAAGAACTAGTGTTTGTGAATCAAACTTGGACATTAATCTCTAACACTAGTTAACATTTTTGCTATGCAGGGAAGACCACTTCAGCGCTCCTTTTGGCATTGCTTAGTATGCGTTTTTGGGATAGAGTGTGCAAAATGGACTTTTTCTAATCAGAAACATACTGCAACAACTGTGGTTCTAAGTGCTTGATTTTTTTTAAGCAGTCTACTTAGTGACAAAGCAATCACCTCTCAGTTACTCATCTGCCATGGGGCTCAATGGAGATCAGATGTGCAAATCATTTCATGTCCCAGAAAGCTATATGCACCAGGGCCTGAAGGGAAGAGAATTCTCTCCTCTGGTAAGCAGGGTTCTCAGTGGATTAAGACCTATTCTTTCTCTTAAAGGATGAATGGGTATCTAAATCCCAAAGATTCAATAAAATATTCATATAGTTTTAGTGCAGCAGAGCAGACGTGGGCCAATTCTGGGATTTTTACTGTTTGCCTGCTGCAGAAACTTGCATGAACTCTGAAACATTCCTCTTTTACAAGCTCTTTTGTTACATATGAATGTTTGTTAAATTTGTGATGGTATCGTCTGGCAAATATCTGTAATTAAAATCTCTTCCTTTTGATATATGTAGAGAGCCATCCAATTGCCTCTTATTCTGAACAAAACAACTTGCACCTCCAAGAAATCTGAGCCAATAGATACAGCTTTCATGTTGGAGCAAGAGTCAGAAATGGGAAGCAGAGTATAGTTTTGCACCAACTCTACTGCATACTGAGGAACAATGAAAATGTACGAAAGCTGAGGTGAAGTCCAAGACTATAACAGGGTTCCAAAAAGAACTAGATAAGTTCATGGAGGATAGGTCCATCAATGGCTATTAGCCAGGATGGGCAGGGATGGTGTCCCTAGCCTCTGTTTGCCAGGAGCTGGGAATAAGCGACGGGATGGATCACTTGATGATTACTTGTTCTGATCATTCCCTCTGGGGCACCTGGCACTGGCCACTGTTGGAAGACAGGATACTGAGCTAGATGGACCTTTGGTCTGACCCAGTATGGCCGTTCTTATGTGGTAAGAGACCCATTTTATCTCTCACTATTCCACGTGGAAATATTAGAGTGCAGGGTCATCTAACTGCAGTGGGGTGATGGGTTTTTGTATTTTAAATATTCTGCGCTAGTAAGTTATTTTTATTTCATGCCACTTTTTTGTCAGAGAAATTCACATATGATGAAACCCCCCAGATTTGTTAATTTCATGAAGAGGGATTACCAGAGCTCAAATGATTCACTGTGAGCAATTTTGGTCATTCAGATTCACACTCACATCATCCCCTCTGCTTTCAGGCTTGGAGGGGATAAATATGTTATTTTGGTAGGTTCATTATTGACTCCAGAAATCTGTCAAAGAAGCCAACAGGAAGTTGTCTGCAGTTCATGCCTTCAATTTTTTGGAAATCCCTCCACATGAGCACTGCATCTTGCGGGCATTGCAATGTATGGGTGTGTATATGGTTGGGATGGAAAGTAGCCAGGGAAAAACCGCTCTTTTCTGAGCATATTGTGCTGCCCTTTCAAAGGTTTCCTCCAAACACATGTGGTTTGTACCATCTGATGAGAAACAGATCTCCTGTAAGTTTGATGCCTCTCATGCAGTTTTCCCCACTAGTAGAAGTCAATGCCTGTCTGGATGTTTTTCTAAGATATTCTGTAGTTTAAACAGGAATTAATTCATGGAAATTCTATGGCCTGCGTTATGCAGGATGTCACACTAAATGATCACATAGGTCCCTTCTGGCCTTAGAATCCATGAATGTGGGTTATAAGATAAGGGACTTGAGAAGTTATGTTTCAGTGGGGTTGTCCACTGAATTATTCCTCTTTAGTTATTATTTGTGTTAAGGCTCACTACAATGAGGTTACAGTTTAAGGGGCAATCTCACCTTCCAGTGTAACTGGACACCTGCATAGACCACATTGACTTCAATGATGTACAGTGACTTGCAGGACTGGGGCCCAGCGCAGGAGTTTACATCAGTCATAGAACCGTAGAAGATTAGGGTTGGAAGAGACCTCAGGAGGTCATCTAGTCCAACTCCCTTCTCAAAGCAGGACCAACCCTAACTAAATCATCTCAGCCAGGGCTTTGTCAAACCAGGCCTTAAAAACCTCTACGATGGAGATTCGACCACCTCCCTAGGTAATCCATTCCAGTGCTTCACCTAGTGAAATAGTTTTTCCTAATATCCAACCTAGACTTCCCCCACTGCATTTTAAGACCATTGCTCCTTGTTCTGTCATCTGCCACCACTGAGAACAATCTAGCTCCATCCTCTTTGGAACCCCCCTTCATGTAGGTGAAGGCTTCTATCAAATCACCCCTCACTCTTCTCTTCTGCAGACTAAATAACCCCAGTTCCCTTAGCCTCTCCTCATAAGTTATATGCCCCAGCCCCCTAATCATTTTTGTTGCCCTCCGCTGGACTCTCTCCAATTTGTCCACATCCTTTCTGTAGTGGGGGGCCCAAAACTGGATGCAATACTCCAGATGTGGCCTCACCAGTGCTGAATAGAGGGGAATCATCACTTCCCTAGATCTGCTGGCAATGCTCCTACTAATGCAGCCCAATATGCCATTAGCCTTCTTGGCAACAAGGGCACACTGTTGACTCATATCCAGCTTCGCACCCACTGTAATCCTTTTCTGCAGAACTGCTGCTTAGCCAGTCGGTCCCCAGCCTGTAGCAATGCAGGGGATTCTCCGTCCTAAGTGCAGGACTCTGCACTTGTCCTTGTTGAACCTCATCAGATTTCTTTTGGCTCAATCCTCCAATTTGTCTAGGTCACTCTGGACCCTATCCCTACCTTCCAGCATGTCTACCTCTCCCCCCAGCTTAGTGTCATCTGCGAACTTGCTGAGGGTGCAATCCATCCCATCATCCAGATCATTAATGAAGATGTTGAACAAAACTGGCCCCAGGACCGACTCCGCTTGATACCAGCTGCCAACTAGACACTGAGCCGTTGATCACTACCTGTTGAACCTGATGATCTAGCCAACTTTCTATCCACCTTATAATCCATTCATTCAATCCATACTTCTTTAACTTGCTGGCAAGAATACTGTGGGAGACCATATCAAAAGCTTCGCTAAAGTCAAGGTTTATCACATCCACCGCTTTCCCCATATCCACAGAGCCAGTTATCTCATCATAGAAGGCAATCAAGTTGGTCAGGCATGACTTGCCCTTGGTGAATCCATGTTGACTGTTCCTGATCACCTTCCTCTCCTCCAAGTGCTTCAAAATGGATTCCTTGAGGACCTGCTCCATGATTTTGCTGGGGACTGAGGTGGGGCTGACTGGTCTGTAGTTCCTTGGATTCTCCTTCTCTCTTTTAAAGATGGGCACTATATTTTCCTTTTTCCAATCTTATCCTGACATGCTCCATATCATGCCTCCCCTTTCCTCTACATGTTCAAATGCATCTTCTGAGCTGTAAGATAGAGTTTTTTCATGTGATGATGTCATTTCAGTGATTGCCTTCCCCACAATGATTGTTTTTCTCCACAATCCTTAGATTTTCTTCCTTCTGTCATTTGGATTTAGTGAGAGCAACTGCTACTCCTCAACACACACTAATGATATAGGTCTTCCTTTCAGACTGATTGGCAAAATATACAGTTTTGTATGGTTGCAACTACAAGATCTGCCAATGTTACATCCAGAATAGAAACCACAACTAAGAGTACGGTGTTCAGATGGTGAAAAAGAAATCTGGGGCCAGATCTCCAACTGGTGAAAATGTGTGTATATCTCCACTGAAGTCAACACAGCTATGCCAATTTACATCAGCTGAGGATCTGGCCCAAGAGGACTAGGTTTGATTTTTGTCAGCTAAAGAATTATGTATGCTAATGAGTTCTTCAACTTGTTGTCATATGTTTATCAACTCACTAAACCAAAAAATAAATAAATTAAAAAATAGAACTGTAGAAAATGTAGCAGCTAGTGAAGAACAAAATTGCAAACTGTGATAACAGACTGACAAACTGATAACCATATTTTGTCAACCAAGTTAAGATATTGGGCATATAGATTTATATTCTTAAAAATACCTGAAGGAGTTCTAGGTATGCAAACAGGTAAACCATAATTATGATTGTTAAATTTGATGCATTTTAGGAAATATACTAAGTGCCTTTTCCTACATTGTATTGTGTTTGCAGCTTAAGTTTAAGGACACAATAGAGACATTTTATATAACTATTTTTGTTCTGGTATTACATCTGTGATGGATTGGTATGTTTGTACATGCCTTTATCAAACTGACCTTCAGTTGACATCATAGAAGAACATGACCCACATTTGATGCAATTCTAATTATCTAGACATATCAAGGACAGACCAACAGGATATTATTGTAAAGCCTGACCCCTCCCTGCAGGGATAACAGAACAGGCATCAACTGTGATTGTCTTCCAGGCAAAGGGATACTCCCTTTAGAACAATGACTTTGCTACAAAGAGCTAGAGGGAAATGGTTTTCTGAGTTTGGACTCCAATGGGGCTGGGACATCCTGGCTAACTACTGGACTGGAGGTTCTGAAACTGATTAATTCGTCACATGAAAGAGGGGACTGAAACCTTATTTAACGGCCTGATCTGCTCCAGACTCTACCTCTCTCAATGGCCAACCATTACCAGACAACAGAAGTATTGCAGGAGGGACCTAGCCATCTGAAACATTGCCTGGGCTGGAGGACTCACAAGAAGGGGTGAGCAGAGACTCAGCCCAGGTTTACACTAGGGGCAGGGGTCGATGTAAGGTATGCAACTTCAGCTATGTGAACGTAGCTGAAGTCGACGTAACTCGATCGACTTACCATGCTGTGAGGCCGCCGCAGGGTCGACTGCCACCACTCCCCCGTCAACTCCGCTTCTGCCTCCCGCCGGGGGTGGATTGCCAGAGTCGACAGCAGAGTGATCGGGGATCGATTTATCGCATTTACACTAGACGCGAAAAATCGATCCCCGAAAGATCGATCACTACCCGCCGATCCGGCGGGTAGTGTAGACAAGGCCTCAGGGAAGAGAGCATATTAGCATTTGTATTTTGCCTAGAGACCTGTAATTCTTGTATGCTTTAAGACTAAAAGTTATTGTGATTAAGAAGCTCCTGTGCAAAATCTGTATTCCTTCCATTAGCTGACAAGTGGTCCCTAAGGAGATAAGCTATGAACCAGAGCACGCACAGAGATGAAACTCTGCAGAAGCAACTGGGGGGCTTGGGTGAGTCCCAGCCATGGTTTCATAGCATAGGATGGTTGGATTGGGGAGTTCCACATTCCAAGGAAGGGGGCCAAAGAGGAAGTCTGCAGCTGGGAATGTGTCTTCGGGTATTACACTGCCTTGTGAGCCTCAGTGTTTTCAAACCCATGCTTGAGCATCCACGCTGCATTGAAAACAGATTTACAATTGCTGGACCTGGCTCAAAA
The DNA here is from genome assembly GCA_033296515.1 of Macrochelys suwanniensis. Lineage (NCBI taxonomy): Eukaryota > Metazoa > Chordata > Testudines > Chelydridae > Macrochelys > Macrochelys suwanniensis. Next base: position 129,922,245 of record CM065776.1, on the reverse strand, counting down.
CTGAGAATGAGTCCATATGGCACTATGAAGACCTTCTGACTCAAGTCTGTGGCTTGACCTGTGACCACACTATAAAATTACAGGGCTTTACACCTTGTCCCTATGATACACTGCCCTAGTAGGTCCTTAGGGCTTGCCTTGTCTGGCATCACCATTAACGGGAATTTTATCTAAGGTACATCTCTGGCCCCCATTTCTGTAGTCTGAGCACCTAACAGTCTTGAAATGTATTTATCCTCACAACAGCCCTGTGAGGTAGGGAAGTGCTATAATCCCCTTTTTACAGAAATGGAACTGAGGCAGTCAACATACACAACCCCTGGCAGCTTATTGAAAGGATACTGCTCATGGCCTGAAATCCTACCACACTGGCTTGGGCCACCAACTTGCACTTAATTTGAAGACAAGACTTCAGTGGCTTCCACGGAAGCTTTACAAGACCCACTTTGCTTTTTTAAATAAAGCGATTCAGCTTGAGATGCAGCAATTCCTTTCTCCCCTGTATCAGAGAAAGGATGGTCCAATGGCTAAAAGCACTAGACAGGGAGGCATCGTACAGACAACGGGAGCCTGATGTGGCCTTTAGAAAAACCTTACATAATACAAATGGTCACAACAAATGTAATCAAAGATGGAATCCCAGCCTATACCCCACCCCCATTTCTTATTTTCTCGAAGCAGAATGAGATGTTACTTAACATTCATGCTGCCATTCTTAGATGTCATACAGTGTCTGAAGAGAAACCTTCATATGCATTTCTTAGTTGCAGGAGCTCTAAAAGTGAGACCCTTAAGAAGCTAATGGTCTGATTTTCAGAGGTGGAGAGCAATCTGCACTATCCATTCAAGTGCTCAAGTGATTTAGCAACATGAGTCCCAGAGACTCAATGGAACGTATGCTCCTAAATCCCACTTACTCATGGGGTAGCCGTACATGTGGAAGATCCTATGCAGATGGGTGGCACTAGTGTAAATTGTGACTTCCAACAGTACAGCTTTCAAAACAGGGTCACGCTGCAGCAGTTCATGTCACAGTTTATACCAGTACAGAGCATCTGCACTAGGCTTCTGCATCAGCATAGATACACCAGTGACTAAAATCCGAACTCCACAGCCTTTTTCAAGTGCGCGGAGCCTCACCAGCCACACTTGTAGGAAAAGCTTCTTCTTGTCAATATTGGCATTAAAAAGGACCATAAAATCTATTCTGACTTGCTGACTCGAATTGTAAGATGCTGCTGCTCCATGATTTCCAGTCATTCAGAGTGTCTCCTCTGCCTTGGCAAAGCAGATTTTAGAGGGGAGAAAGGGAAGCAGCCGCAGAATTCAGGAAGACCTCACTGTTTCAGGATCTTTTGTTTTTCAGTTAATTTTTTTACAGCAAGTTGCCTGCCAAAGCCTGAAAGATTAGTCAAAGTTGACTTCCATGGCAATGGTCTGTGTGACCTCTCTCTGAACACAGGAAGCAGGACCATCAGTTCAGATTTACCTCAAAATGAAAGTGGATAGGATTATTGCTGGCTATTAATGATGTAAAGAAATTAACTTTTAATTGAAGTGAGGTGGAAGTCTGGACTGGCTGAATAGAACACCCTTGCCCCTGGAAATTGACCTTTAATGGGTAATTTCCTCTAATGCAAACTTATTGCTGGTGTTTATTGCGTGGGGTTTGTTTTTTTTACTTCCACAGGTGTCACACACAGAAAGTGAGGTAGCATCTTGTGTTGTGATGCAAAGACCATCAACTTATTCTCTGAAAGGCAAATATGCCTTGTCAGTCAAGCTGTGTCAATACTTGAGTTAGGCAACAACCAGGGAAATGTTTGGCCTTGGGAAAGCATGAGGCTCTGACAGCTCCTTCTGCTTCTGTGCAAGTTATGGGTCAAAGGGCCTTTGAAGTGAAAGAGTAGCATCTCTTCAACATCTAAATATTCTATACTCTGGCAAATGTCATACTTTTGCCGTCTACATCCATATGATGACTGGACTCAAAGGCCTTAATTGTGCAATTGGCCTTGTGTGCAGGGCTGGATTAACGCAGGGGGCTGCAGCCCGGGGCCCCAGCGCAGCAGTGCGCAGGCAGGCTGCCTGCATGCCGTGGCCCCACACTGCTCCCAGAAGCAGCTGGCTGCTGGCACATCTCTGGCGGGTGCGGCGCTTGCAGGCATGGGCAGTGCACGGCGACACGCTGTCCCCTTCCCCCTAGGGGCACGCAGAGATGTGCCAGCAGCCGGCCGCTTCTGGGAGCGGCGTGGGGCCACGGCATGTAGCCTGCCTAAGCCCTGCTGCGCCACTGGCGGGGAGCCGCCTGTGGTAAGCACCTTCCGGACAGAGCCTGCACCTCGCACACACCCCCTCCACCCCAAACCCCACCCCAGGTCAGAATCCCCCTCCTCCACCCAAACTCCCTCCCAGAGCCTGCACCCCTCACCCTCTCCCGCACCCCAACACTGTGCCCCAGCCTGGCGCCCTCTTCTGCACCCAAACTCTGTCCCAGAAAGAAACGGATGTAACAGCTGTTCTAAGGAAAGAAATAGGCTATTTTGAATTAACTATATTCTACATGTTTTAAGACTGAAATGTAACCACAGAACAGCTTTATGTTAATTAAAAGGCAAGTTTAGTATAGTGTTAATAGCCTTGATGCCATAATTGTGATCGTTTTGTTTTAAATTAGGAAAAAGACTTGTATATAGGGGCCCTACACAATCTAATAGCCCTGGGCCCACAGGAGAATTAATCCAGTCCTGCCTGTGTGAGTGGACCCCCTAAACCCACACACAGCTGTTGTGATAATTAGGCCTACAAATTTAATCAAAGTGTGAGCTCAACAGTAAAAAGTATGTGAAAGTTCATAAAATGTCACAATAACCCATAACAAATGATGGGAAAAGGTTATGAAAGGGAGACAGACTGAATTAGTCTAAACAAAAAAGTCTACTAATAGAATCACAGCAGTGGAAGGGCCCTCGAGAGGTCATCTAGTCCAGTTCCCCGCACTCATGGCAGGACTAAGTATTATCTAGACCATCCCTGACAGGTGTTTGTCTCCAATGATGGGGATTCCACAACCTCCCTAAGCAATTTATTCCAGTGCTTAACCACCCTGACAGTTAGGAAGTTTTTTCCTAATGTCCAACCTAAACCTCCCTTGCTGCAATTTAAGCCCATTGCTGAAACAAAGAAGTCATTAAGCACCTCTGCCATTTCCACATTTTCTGTTATTATTCCCCCACACCTTATTGAGTAATGGGCCTACCCTATCTTTGGTCTTCCTCTTCCTTCTAAGGTATTTGTAGAATGTTTCTTGTTACTCTTTATGTCTCTAGTTAGTTTGATCTTGTTTTGTGCATTAGCCTTTCTAATTTTTTCCTTACATACTTGTGTTATTTGTTTATATTAATCCTTTGTAATTTGACCTAGTTTCCACTTTTTGTAGGACTCTTCTTTGACTTTTAGATCATTGAAGATCTCCTGGTTAAGCCAGGGTGGTTTCTTCCTAGACTTCCTATCTTTCCTATGCAGTGGGATAGTTTGCTCTTGTGCCCTTAATAATGTCTCTCTGAAAAACTGCTAACTGTCTTCAATTGTTTTTCCCCTTAGACTTGCTTCCCATGGGATCTTATCTACCAAGTCCCTGAGTTTACTAAAGTGCCTTCTTGAAATCCATTGTCTTTATTTTGCTGTTCTCCCTCCTACCATTCGTTAGAATCATGAACTCGATCATTTCATGATCACTTTCACCCAAGCTGCCTTCCCCATTCAGATTCTCAACCAGTTCCTCCCTATTTGTCAAAATCAAATCTAGAACAGCCTCTCCCCTAGTAGCTTTCTCCACCTTCTGAAATAAAAATTGTCTCAACTCAAGGATGGTGTTGGAAACATGCCTTGTGAAAACAGAAGATATGGAACCAGAAATTAATGAACCAAATGAACATATAGTGGGCCTAATTGGGGGGACAAAAATCAGAGAATGAGCTATTCCATCCCCATCACTCCCTTTTTGGGTCCTTTTAAAAAAAAACAACCAAGCGGACTTTGGGGTGAGGCTACTGGAGCAAGCTTCACCATCATGGCCGCCACCCCCACAGAATCCTGGGACCCCAGATCATCTTTTCTTTATCTTTAATAAAACATTAAAATAATTTTTAATGGGACATTTGCCATCATACTAAGTAGGCTGATGTCTTACTATACCAAACTCCTGACGCTTGTTTAACACTGTTTAATGTTGGACATTACGTTACGTTAACACCTTTGGACTATTTATTCCATCTAAATACAGAGCCCTGCTGAAGTCAGGGGTTTATCAAGCTAGTTGCATGATCAAGGCCTATACCTAACCTATCACTAAAATTGCCAAGAACTAAAAAAATTGAGGTTAGCTAAAGCTCGGTCATCAATTTTACATACAACCTTTGAAGTTTGTATGTATATACAGAAGTGCAATATGTGATCATTGGAGGTATCTGAGAAGTTCCTAATCATGTAAAAACTTTCAGCCAAATACATACTGTAAGTTAACTCTGGTATCACAGTAAATAAAACTGCAGGTAATGTTTTGAAAAGCACCTAACTCCCATTGACTTCCAATGGGATTTTGATACTTTTGAAAATGTTACCTTGTATCTTTTTCATGCTATTTAGGTGTTCCAATACCAGAATCCACCCAGTGGTTAGATACATTTGTTTAAGTCAGCTGTCACCTTCATCCCTCTGTGCAGAAATTAATTTATATATATCGTCTGTGAAATAGAGCTTAACTATTGCAGCAATCCTGGCCTGTGGACAGAGTGGAATTTGCAATATCCTTGAAAATGAGGCCTGCCTATTGGATCAGCTCATGTTGACAATTCCTTTTATAACATTTCATGAACATTTGAGTGGGGTTGTATTCACAAGATTACTAGAAATAGTATCAGGAATATTAGCACAAATACAGATTTGAATAAAAATTGGCACAGGAATTGCTCCTGTCAATTTTAAAAGTTTTCATTATATTCTTGTCCCTTCTTCTGACACTAGCATCTGCACTCTCCCAGACAATAGCCATGTCCAGGGCCTTGCAGGTTGACTTTGCAATGAAAGAAGTCAGTGATGCAAAGTCAGGGTACATTCTAAGTATAACTTGCTTTATTTACACACAGACATCAGCCCTGAGATGAGGTGGCCTAACATCCTACAGAGAACCTTTCTATAGTCCGACATCAGTGTCCAGTTTCCAGAGAGCGAACACTTCCTTGAGAATGTACTGTAATCAGAGTCAAAGGCAGAAAGCAAACTCTAGCTACTTTCATGGCTAAATGGGCTCTACACAAAACCTTGCAACCACACAGCATGTCGTCCCAACAGTCAAAACTTTCTCACACTAAGAAAAAGAACTTGGGAAACTATTTGTAACAGTTCCACCTGGTGACACTTGCCATAGCAATATACATATGTTGAATAGTTATCTATTTTTATGATTAAATGGTTAACAGAGATTTCTGGTTTATAAATCTTAGGTCATCCAATCAGGCAACAGAAGTGATACCATGTGACTTAGGCAACCAATCACAGAGCAAGAACTAAAAAAACAGAGCTAAAAAAAACCCCAAGCAAATAGTCATAGCAATGATTCCATGAACAATCTTAAGATAAAATTTGTTTGCACAAACCATTCTTTGAACAATTATGAATATCAAACCAATCAGCTTGTACGTAATTCATGAATTAAAAAAGTGTTTTATCAGAGTAATTTTCAAATAGTTTTATTCACAGCATGCCTCGAGTGATTCTGCAGAGGTAGAATATAACAAAGCTGTGATTGGCTTCAAAGGGCCAGATTCTTATGCACACTGAGTATCCCTGAAATAGGTAGAACCCAATTCTATTCCCCTTGAAGTCACAGGCAATGGGTGCAGTATTGCACTAATAGACCCCAGTTCAGCGCTGCCCTGCATCTTCTTTTGTCATTGACCACAATGCAAAGCGAGTATAAATACTACCAGTCTGATCTGGATATACTTTATACCCACTTTGCATAGCTGCAAATGGCTATGCAAGAAGCAGGGGACTGGAGAATTTGGCCCATAGACTCCACTCTTCCTTTCTATTTATGTCCCCAAAAAGACTGATTGTCATACTTTCTTCCATTTGCTGATCTTTTTGTGAATAGAAATGGGGATACTGCATAGCTAGGAACTGCCTCTATTAGAGATCTCACTCATGATGAGGAAGCCATTAAACTATTTTATGAGAGGTCATCCAGAATCTTAACAACCAAATAAAATTAAATGTTTTAAATGTTAAAAAAGCTATTACTGGCAGATGATTCATATTAATGTAATGCTCTTTTAATATTCTAGTTTTAAAAATATTAACAGTTCTGGATTAAATCATTACACTTCCCTCCAGAGGTCTTCCACTTTCATATCCCTAGAAATGCCAAAAAAAGAAGAGAAAAAAAAAAGACCTTATAGTGATGCAGGAGAATGATTTCAAGTGTGGCCTTTTCTTTATTGTCTGTCTCAGCTTTTTCCTCTCTTTTGTTACAATGACTAGTTTCTCAATGTTTTTCCCTTTCGATTCCATGGTTTTACATCTTTGCTTCAGAGATCTCTTTTCTACCTTTTTTTTTTTAAACGTTAGCATTTTGTCTTTTATCTTTGCTTCCTCCATCCTTGGTTCTAATGACTCCCACTAAGGTCCAAATACTGCTTTCAGTTACAGCAGTGTAAATCTAGATTCCAGTGAAGATGTTAGTTACTCTGGATTTACACCAATGTGAGACAGTTGGTTGGTTCCTTATAGCTTTCTAAGGAACTCTATTCCACCGGAGAGTCATCTTGTTTCTTTGTCTTCCCTCTCACCTCATTTTTGTCAGGCTTTTCTTCAAGATGGCAAGATCAAACAAACAATCTGTCAATCGCAGTTGGTTTAGCTGCCTTTACTCAACTACAGTGGAAACGCTGAGTCTTCAAAAGCCAATATTCCAGCAGCCACTTTCAAAGGGGCCATTGTTCTAAAAGTTTTTTTTTTAAACCTTCAGTTCCTGTAGGGGGCCACTGGGTAAGAGATGATTGGAAGTAATGCCATAGGGATGGGTTGGAGCTGGGATGGGGGAGAGAGATTGGGGAAGATACATGACATCTGTAGCTTATGACGATTCCCTCATGGGCATAAGTCGGCCCCAAACAGTGTTTGGCGGTGCATGAGTCCACCTAATCCTGCAGGAGCTACTGCAATCTCTTTGGGGCAAGAGGAGGAGGGGGGGAAAAAGTCATGCTCCAAGGATTGCCTCTCTGATATTCCTAACTGACCTCCAAGATGGTTACGCTACAGTTATCCAAAAGCTCTATAAAGAGAAAGTTGTTTCCACACAGGCTGCTAGTTTAAGGACCAGAAGGTAAGGTAATGGCTACAATTAATAATCACTCTTCAAATTCATACTTGGGAAATGCAAATTCGTTTTAAAGATCCGAACTGTATCTAAGCTACTCTTTTTTAATGACTGTGACTTACTAAGATAAATGACTCATAGGGATTTACCTGGTCTGCTGTAGAGAGCTGGCCACCGCCTCCATATTTCCATGCTCTTGAGTAGCAGATGACTGGATATGTGGCAGTCGAACCCTCTGACTAAACCAATGAGGTCCTCCCAATCTGGGAGGAAATATATGTACAAAGCCAGGTCAAAATGAGATAAAAAGCACAGTACTTCCCTTCTAGCCAGGCTTTGCTGTGTCATCGCTGTTGCAGGAGCAGCAAGTGATCTGTATGCTCTGTATAATCTGTATGTTCAAAAGGTCTGTTACACCTTCCCTCACCCACACTTTTGTCTCTTCTCCCTCTGAATACCTGTGAAGTGGCTTTCCCCCTTCCCCTCCCTCCTGGAATGCTTGTGGAATGAATGGGCTGCTTCAGCAGCGGGAAGATCAGAAGAGCTCCCAGGTAGACAAGGTGTCTGGCACTCTGATTAGGCTGCACTCACATACCCAATGCATGGACACTGCCCGAGGTGGAGTGTGACCAACCAGACGTGGCCAAGTCATCTCTAGTCGCAGGCCACGAGGAGCAGATTCTTAAAAGGGGAAGGGGCCATGTGCTCAGGAGTGCACTCACAAGATTGTACCTTCCGTAAAGGCCCTTCGCCTGGACCGCCTTTACGGGAAGACTTACCTTCATCGCACCGTCCATCGCTGCACTGTGGGACACTTACCTTGAAGAATCCTGACATCTCCATTGCTGTGCCTGGGAGCGTGAGTATGCCAGTGTGAGAGTGACACCTCCCCCCCTTCTTTTGAGCTTAGCTATCACTATAAGCTAATAGCTCATGGCAACATGGTGTGGCCTCTGTACCTGCCCAGCACCCATGTTTTGTGAGTCAGTCCTCCCCCTGACAACTTTGTGAGTCTGTGTACATTAGTCACTCTCTACCTGCCTTACTCACAGGGGCTCTTTCTGGAATTTTTGCCATGAGAACATAGCTTCTGGTGTAAGTTACTTCAAAGTGCTCTAAAATCCACATGGATATGCAGATTTTACTCAGAAGTGTGTCAAGGGAAATAGCATTCATTAACTAGAGGGAAGATGAAGGACTGTAAGTGGTAGCATCAGAGTAATGTAATTATGATGCATGCTCTACGGTAGTCCCTGAAGTGCAGAATCTTGGGTTCCACTCCACTTCCCTTTGCTGCTTTCAGCTAGCAGGTGTGCTACCCACAACCCATCGGCTACCAGCTTCCTTCCTCCCTTTGGCCCCTGCACCAACAACCCCAGACTAGGTGTGAAGCGCTCCCAGGAAACATCCTTCAATATATCTACAGGGGCTCCCCAATCATACCCCACTCACTACCACCACTTCTTTAAAAAAAACAAGACTAATCCACTGCACAAATACTTTGCTAATGCAGAGTTAAGGTTGATCAGAAGTGCCTCATACCCTTAGGTATGCCCTTAAATCACCTACACTAAACCTGGGAGAACCAGGAAATAGATAAGTGTACAACAGCCCTGTTCCATAACCTTACCTGCGGTCTCTTGAAGTGATGCCATAACCCACTCCCAGAGACATCCTGGCTCCTGGCACATCTGGATGATATGGTGTACTGGAGGGATGGAGCATGAGCACAGCAAGAGAAACTGTCACTGTCCCCACTAAGGCAAAATTTGTGTTTAGGTTGCGCTTAGTGAATACCAGCTGACTACGGCTGGCTTATGTTTGATCACATCATCTGCTCTTCCCAAAGCACCCCAGAGCTGCTGGATGTTACCACCCCTTGACTCTTGTCCTAAGAACTCTCTCTGGTACATCACCTATATTTACCCCTGCTCTGTAGTGCAGTGTCATGTCTGCTACAAATCCCCACTGCACCCATTGTATTCCTCTACTTGCACGACTCACCTAACAACACAGAAACCAGGCTTTCAGGATCCCTCTGAGTGCAGCTACACCTCTTTATGTATCGTCGTGAATGTTGTAGTAACCTGCTGCAGTAGATACAGCTGTCCCTAGCACAGTGAAGGGCAGTTGGAGTGCGTGCAGATACACATGAGCATATAGTTCTGTGGGGCACATTGGATCACCTGATATGGCACATGTATTTAATCATTCCATATGCCTGAAGCATATTTACAGTATACCCACAGTGGTGGAGGTAAACTAAATTAATTCCCCCTTTGAAAGGGATCCTTTAAACATATACACAAAATGTTATTTTCATATTCAGTAGCTAATGTGGCTGTTAGTCCTGTTACCTTTGCAGGCCCAACCCATCTAACATCCTGTCAACGTTAGATATATTTGCACTGATGAAATTATAGCTCTCTGTGTTCACCAGTGCACACACCTAATGTCAGTGTGCTGCACTGAAGTTTAAAGTGGAGCTTACGTTGGTGTATCTTACTCTAGTAATTTTCCAGGTTATATCACACTGGGGTAAACCCTACCTTACACCAGCAGCACTGTCTCAGTTAGGGATTTGCACTGGCATCACTACATTGATGTGATCAGTCAAGTGAAAATTTTCAACTACTTCCCAGTTTAAACAGGCTCTTTTTTGAGAGAGGGAATGGAATTATTTTATTTTATGTGCATCATTAGTGAGATTGTTTTCTTAAACCCCAGTGGTCGGACCAGTCATTTAGAGTTATGCATCCCAGTGAAGGCAATGGGATGGAAAAGGAATCAGTCAGGGCAGAATTTGGTGTACAGCAGGTTTATTACTGGTGATATGTAGGAAAAGGACCCCACTTAACTTTTATTTCCTGTGATACAGTTTCTGAACAGTCCCTTTTCAAACAGAATCACACTTTAAATCTGGAGTATTGCATCCAGTTTTGGGGCCCCCCACTACTGAAAGGATGTGGACAAATTGGAGAGAGTCCAGCGGAGGGCAACAAAAATAATTAGGGAGCGGGGGGGGGGCACATGATTTATGAGGAGAGGCTGAGGGAACTGGGCTTATTTAGTCTGGAGAAGAGTGAGGGGGGATTTGATAGAAGCTTTCAACTACCTGAAGTGGGGTTCCAAAGAGGATGGAGCTCGGCTGTTCTCAGTAGTGGCAGATCACAGAACAAGGAGCAATGGTCTCAAGTTGCAGTGGGGGAGGTCTAGGTTGGGTATTAGGAAAAACTGTTTCACTAGGAGGGTGATGAAGCACTGGAATGGGTTACCTAGGGAGGTGGTGGAATCTCTATCCATGGAAGTTTTTAAGGCGCTGATTGACAAAGCCTTGGCTGGGATGATTTAGTTGGGGTTGGTCCTGCTTTGAGCAGGGAGTTGGACTAGATCACCTCCTGAGGTCTCTTCCAACCCTAATCTTCTATGATTTAAATTCTCTAATCCTGTTGCTCCTTTTTGACCCGAGGGGCTAGTGAAAGTTCATTGCCTTGGGGATGTTCCATTTGTAAGAGGTAGAAATTAATGATGGAGTCTGAGGTCTATTTGATACAGTCTTGTTTATAAGCCTGTGTACAGGCTTGCTTCTCCAAGTGCAGGAGGAACCAAAACCAAAAGAATAGTTTCTTAGTTTACAATCCCAAGCCTCTTTAGCCAATACCAGACCCAAAAAGTTCTCTCTAGCTTTTTCCATAGTCATACACCTTGCTTGCAGGCTGCTGCTTGTCTTTCTTGCTTTCAGCCACGCTCTGTTTCTGTGGTTGCACACCAACTTGTCTTTCACACCATACCTCTACCTGGCCAGAACAAATACTCAGTAGAACCCGCTGTTCACATGGTGCTAGTTTCTAGGCAGACTCTTAGGCCTTGTTTTTAATGTGTGGCACCTTTACCGTGTCTTACAGTGATCTTAAATGAACAGTGCTTTCATGCATCAATTTTAACTCAACCCATAACAAAGTTTTATCCAGCTCATAATAGTACACTATTTATCCAGGTCACGCAATCTGTGTAAAATAAGTGCTATTCTTATTAATATAATCCAGAATCCCATTGCAGAACAGAAACTTCAATCAACAGTGACACTGTAGAAAGGTTAGAGGGAGTGTGTCACAAGGTAAATCTACACTGCACGCTTCTTTTGGTGGTGTGTAGTATACACACATGCGTAGCCCCCCAGCACAGGCGTAAATAGCAGTGTAAACGGTGAGGCTTAGGCAAGTAGAGTAAAGACATACCCACTCCTCACAGGTATGTACCCAAGTACTTACCCTACACAGTGTTTAATTTGTAATGAAAGAGGTACTGGGGCTCAGGCAGCTTTTTTACTTTCATAACTGACACAGCAAGCCCAGAGGTGCCGGGGCTACCAAGCCTAGAGGTGCTGGAGCTCAGCCTTGGCAAGCCCTGGAAGAAATTAAGCACTGCCTACACAGCTCTCTACTTGACCACACCGTGTCTTCCCATCTACACTGCTATGTTTTTCTATCTCCCCAGGGCTGGAGCCTTTCCCTGCTGCAGGAAAAGCCTCTGGCAGTGGGGAAAGCCTCTGGCAGGCAGAGGGAGATGGTGCGGGAGGGAGAGGCTGAGCCTTTCCTTGCAGCCTTCCCCTTACCAGAACCTTTCACTGACATGTAGCTACACACTGCACTGTGGACATAGCTTGCTTTTTCCTGTGGCATGTAGTTAGTTACCTGTACACGGCAAGCTGCCACCCATGACATGCACTGTAGACATAGCCACAGGACGGTCCTTCTGTCCCTTCCTGGGCGGGCCTTAGGTCAGCCTGTCTTTGCCTCAAGTTCTGTCCCTTTGAACACAGGTGTTTTGGGACCTGTCATCTTTACAAGGTCACATGACCGCAGCCTGGAAGCAATGCCTGCTGAGGGAACGGGGTCAGGCTATGAAAAGAAGAGCTGCTGTAGGCTCAGAGCACTGGGAGTGAGGATCAAGGAGTCTTTGTGGTGGGTCAGGGATGAAGCTGCGAAAGGAACCTGGGGGATGGACGGCCGTAGCACTAAAAAGGAGTAAAATGCACTTTGGTGTCAATATAGTACTGTTTGTGGGGGCGAAGTGTGTGTGTTGTACAGAACTGGTTGGAATGCACTTCCATTGCTCTGTCGCTTTAAAGCGGGGGCTCTGTTAACAGGTCAGCAGTCCACAGCTGTGCTGAGCAGGGTGTGGCTACAGACGTTTGGGCTTCTTGCAAGCATTGTAGCAGGGGATTGTGTGGAGTGTTAGTTTGATTCAATAAAATGCTGATAGTTAAGCTCAGCTCAGGGCAGGAGCCAGGTTACAGACAGCAATTTAAGAGGAAATCCAAGGACAAACCAGTGTCTAGGATCTAGTGCATGCAGAGGCTGGAGCAGAGGCAGGCAGACAGCTTCCCATCATGGCTTCCTGGTTTAAGTACTAGTACCAGCCAATCAGTGGGTTGTAAGGAGCTGCCACTCAGCTCCTGCTGAGGGTACTTCCTGCCAAGCTCAGCTTGACAGGCAGTAGTGGCACCAGCTTTTTTGCTGCCCTAGGTGGCGGCGCTGGGAGAGGCTGCTGCCGAAGTGCTGCCAAGGACCCCGGCGGCTGAAGAAGCTGCCACCGAGGACCCCAGCGGCCAAAGAAGCAGCCACCGAGGACCCAGAGGCCGCCAAGGGACCTGAAATGCCGCCCCCCCAAATTCTGACGCCCAAGGCGACCACTTAGGGTCGCCTAATGGTAGCGCCGGCCCTGCTGACAGGGTCCTCCCATGGAAGCCCAGTCAAAGCCTCCAGTAGCAGTGTGGTGAGGTCAGCAGTACAGAACCTCCCAGATTCCAGCCCTGCAGGTTCTTACTGCTGGCTCTTTCGGAGGCACAGAAATTTTCCACACAATCCAAGCAAGCATGTGGATTTTAGTATACTTAGAAAAATATCAGCTGCTAAGCTGAGTAAGCTCATTTCAGCCTTAATTATAGTGCAGTTACTGCCTCACTATCTATCTTTTCCAGCCTTTCCCCCTAATCCTTCCCTGCATACTCTTACAAAAGCTCCCATTTCCCCCAGGATGAGATGAATCTTCCCTGGATTTGCGCTTGCTACCCTAAATCATCTGCTAAAATGTCTTCTTAGAAGAGACCTCCCTCCCCCATAGCATCTAAACCAGCAGCTTTCTACCTAATGCTCTCTGAGGTATTAGGTAGGAAGCAGGGAAGGAAAGGGCTGTTGATTTTTCTGTAAGAAACAAAAATGGCAACGCTCTGGCTGCAAAGTAAAGTAGTCATCATTCTCATCTCATCCATTGCTTACTTGACCAGATGTTGCTTCTCAGAAAAGTGATGATGTTTCTTCCTATTTCCAGGACACGAGGTTTCACTTTGGATTGACTTGAAACAAAGAAGGGACTCGTTCCCACTCAAGTGGTTCAGTATGGCAATTAGAGAGTTGCTTCCCTTCCTCCAGCACATGGCTAGTTGAACACATTTATGGAATGACGCAAGCCTTGGTATGCTCACTTACACATACTGCACATTAATTCGGTGATGGCTGTGAATAGACTACGAAACATTTATTTCAGAGTCTGCATCAATGCAAATATTTTTGGCCCAGGGGAAACATTTCCTTTAGAAACACTTCCCTCTCATCTCAATCCCCCTCAGCTGGCACAAGATAATGAGAGAGTATTTAAGAAGCAGAGGTTAGGACACTGCATAGCTTTATTGTCTTCACCAGATGTATATATGCATAGCTCCTAGACACATGAAGAAGAGTCACTGGCCTGATATTTAGAGCTGCTCTGCACTTCTGAAATTAAGGCCACATGTGTGACAGACACAGAACAGAGAGATATTTATGTTTGGTGGGGTTTTTTTGTTTGTTTTTTTTTGAGGGGAGATGGAGATACAAACTTTGCTGCTTTGGGTGAATCTGAAATAGACTGTAGATTAATTTGAGTAAATAGAAATTAAATTTCCTCCTTTTCCTTTCAACCCCTCAAAAATAGCATGCTGATGGACACAGTATTACTAATCTGAATTATCTATCTGTTTTTCTGGTTTAGAAAAAGTGAGTCAAATAACCAAAGCCAAAACCCTCATTGTTTCCAACCTGATTGGAATAACCAACCATTGTTATAAACTGTCAGAAAAATAAACTTCCCGCTATCATTTTATGCGGAGCAATAGTGGCATCCAGTGGCCACTTAAGTTAATCCTCAGTGACTATATTCCATAGGGATAATTATAGATAGATAGGAGAAACACTTAGTGTACTTTTCTATAAAGCTTTTATTGTATCAAGTTTGAGACAGCTACATTAGACACAGAATAGAGTGAGTTACACAAATGATTCCAAGTAAGTGCTCAGAAAACCACTAAACCACACCACCGTACATCCTATATGTGCCAAAAGTGCTACAGAGAAGCTATTTTAGCAATGTTTTAGAGAGTTTTAAACATTTTTATGCGGGCTATTTTTTCTAACCCTTCACCTATAGTAGAACTTTTTTTTTTGCCCTAGACATATTGCCACACACAAAACAAACAGACCTCCATGGTGTGTGTTTTCCATCTAAAGTAAAGATCGAAACAAAGTGGGTATTTTTAACATCTTGTACTCCCCAAGTTCAACCAGCAGGAAGATAGTAGGTGGATGGGTTATGGCTATAGATATTACAAACAACTAAGTTAAAAGAATATTAAGATTGCAAAGTCAAGCACTCACATAAAAACCCAATTAAATGCCGGAATTAAGGTTGCCTGTGAAATCTTAATTGGGCCTCCATTACGATACAGTCTTTAATGACATAAACACAAAGTGTGTTTTCTACAGGACTCCTGCCTCATATAGTGCTCCGTGTGGACCATATTCGCCTTATGACCAGTTATTCAATATTTTGTATTTTCCTCATTGTTCAATATGTAGCCCCAGGTTTTATGTACTGCATACTATCAAAATCGTGCTCTGAAGACAGAATTATTAATTTCCTCAGGGGTTTTCCTAAGGCACTTATCACTACAGTATCTGAGTGCTTCACAAATAATAATTTAGTCTCACAAAACTGCTATGAGACCAGGAAGTGTTACTCCCATTTTACATATGGGGAACAGAAGCACTGAGATTAAGATCAAAAGTATCTGTTAATTTGGGTGCCAAAGCTGAGATGCCTAGGACCTAATTTTTCAGAGTACTTAGCATTATATACCACTTGATATGTTCAAAGCCCAGTTCCCACTGAGTTCAGCTGCAGCTGTGAGTGCTCAGCAGTTCTGAAAATTCAGGCCCAAGAATCTGAAGTCAGGGACCCAGAAAACGAGGAACACACAATTAGTGACCACCTCTAAAAAGACTGCTTTAAGTGATTTGCCCAGCATCACAGGAACTCTGTGATAGAGATAAGGATAGAATCCAGATTTCCAGGGCAACTTCAACTGCCTTAACCATGAGACTGTCCTTTCCCTTAGAAGTCTAAATACTTAGATGGTGAACTAAAGTACCTAGTATTAAATGAGGATATTTATACAATAGCATCATGGAAATTTGGTGGAATGAGGAGCATCAATGGGTACAATATACAGGAACTCCTCACTTAACGTTGTAGGTATGTTCCTGAAAACTGCGACTTTAAGCTAAACGATGTTAAGCGAATCCAATTTCCCCATAAGAATTAATGTAAATGAGGGGGGTTAGGTTCCAGTGAATTTTTTTTCACCAGACAAAAGACTATATATAATTATTATATACACACAGTATAAGTTTTAAACAAACAATGTACAATGGTGATTGTGAAGCTTGGTTGAGGTGGAGGAGTCAGAGGGTGGGATATTTCCCAGGGAATGCCTTACTGCTAAATGATGAGCTAGCAATTGGCTGAGCTCTCAAGGGTTAACTCTCACACTCTACAAGGCAGCAGGAAAGGAGGGAGGGCAGACGGAGACAGAGACACACACCCTGTGTGTGTTTGAGAGACAGAGATGCGCATTTCCCCTTTAAGTATGAAGAGTGGGGTCAGAAGTACACTGCCTTGTTAATTAGATCAGTAAGCTGAGACCGAACCGCAGCTAAAGCTAAGGCAGCAGCTCCCTCCATCCATCCATGTGTCCCCCCTGCTCTATGGAAGATGAGGTAAGCGGGTTGCTGGAGCAGGGGGACACCCTGACATTAGCCCTCCTCTTCTTCCCCTCCACCCCACACAGCAAGCAGGAGTGTCGGGGAGCCTCTCCAAGGCAGAGGGCAGGAGCAGCACATGGCAGTGGGAGGAGGGACAGCTGAACTGCCTGCAATTGATAGCCTGCTGGGCAGCTGCTGCACAGGGAACTTAGGGGAGCGGGGAGCTGCTAGGGGGGCTGCCGGTCCACCCTGATTCCAACCACCCAGCAGCTAGCTGCAATGGGCCGCTCTTCCTGCAAGCAGTGGACAAAGCAGGTGGCTGCCAAACGATGTTAGAAGGGAGCATTGCACAATTTTAAACAATCATGTTCCCTAATTGATTAGCAACATAACAATAAAACAACATTAACCGGGACGTCTTTAAGTGAGGAGTAGCAGTAGAAATATACTACTGACCACCTAACCAGGATAGTGATGGTATTGTAAAATTCTCAGGGAGATTAGAGAGGTTACTGTGACGGTGTACCACATAAGGCTTTCTGGGGAGATGCTTATAAATGTATTGTGACAGACCCAGACAAGTGGGGTACAGAAGTCTGATAGAAGGCAAATATACTGGCCATTGGATGAATAGTTTTCTGTTCCCTGAGTGACCAGAGCAGGGGCTGTACTAGAACAAGCAGGAACTTTCTGGAACCAATTTAAGGCAGGCAGGCTAATTAGGACACCTGGAGCCAATTAAGAAGAACCTGCTAGAATCAATTAAGACAGGCAGGCTAATCAGGGCACCTGGGTTTAAAAAGGAGCTCCCTTCAGTTTGTGGTGTTGCGTGCGAGGAGCTGGGAGCAAGAGGCACACAAGGAGTTGAGAGTGAGAAGAGTTGAAGGACTGAGGAATACAAGCATCAGCAGACCATCAGGAGGAAGGTCCTGCAGTAAGCATAAGGAAGGTGTTGGGCGGAGGCTGTGGGGAAGTAGCCCAGGGAGTTGTAGCTGTCATGCAGCTGTTACAGGAAACCCTATAGACAACTGCAATCCACAGGGCCCTGGGCTGGAACCCGGAGTAGAGGGCGGGCCCGGGTTCCCCCCAAACCTCCCAACTCCTGATCAGACACAGGAGGAATTTGACTGTGGGTTCTAGCAGAGGGGAAGATCTCTGAGGCGATCAAAATCCGCCAATAAGCACAGGACTCACCAAGGTAGAGGAGGAACTTTGTCACAGTATATATGGTATAACTGGAATGTGTTTTATCCTATGTGTGCCATATAACATCTCTGTAAAAGTTATGATCTACTGAATCTATTCCTCCTGTTTGTATGCATGTATCATTTTTGTAGTTGAAATTATGAATATTGGTTGTATTTCTTGAGAAAGGAATGTGCAGGTTAAGTGCCCAATCAAGAAACACTTAACAGACAATAGATCTTGCAGACACCAATCCACATCTGAGCTTTGCCAGGAATGTGGCTTGGCTGGTAAGGAACTGAGTTGTGCATGGACATGTGACTTGCCCATGTGACCTCTAAACTCCATTTTGTAATTGGATGCTACACATGGAGAGGGAGGGGTATCCACCCAGAGGAGAGAGTCTATTTAAACCCCTGGGAGACCCCTCCATTTTGTCTTCAGCTGGCTAAAGAGAGAGCCTTTCCACCCCCCAATGACATACCTGAAGGAAACTGGAACAAAGGACAATAACTATCGGGGGTGTGAGTAATTGCTGGACCCAGGCTAGGAGGACCATAGCCTGTAAAAGGAAGTTTACTGGAACTGGTGAGGTTTTTATCTGTATTCAGTGTGATTAGACATAGACTTGGATGTTTTATTTTATTTTACTTAGTAATTCACTTTGTTCTGTCTGTTACTACTTGGAACCACTTAATTCCTACTTTCTATACTTATTAAAATAACTTTTTACTTATTAACCTGGAGTATGTGTTAGTACCTGGAGGGGGGCAAACAGCTGTGCATATCTCTCTATCTGTGATATAGAGGACGAACTATTTGAGTTTACCCTGTATAAGCTTTATACAGGGTAAACCGGATTTATTCAGGGTTTGAACCCCATTGGGAGTTGGGCACATGGGTGTCAAAGGCAAGAGCACTTCCTAAGCTGCTTCCAGGCAGGCCTACAGCTGTTTGGGGATGTGCCTCAGACCTGGGTCTGGGTTTGCAGCAGGCTAGCGAGTCTGGCTCAAACCAGACAGGATTCTGGAGTCCCAAGCTGGAAAAAGCAGGAAATCAGGGGCAGGAGTAGTCTTGGCACACCAGGTGGCAGCTCCAAGGGGGTTTTTGTGATACTAACCTGTCAGTTACAAAGGCAGAACCCCCAATAATAACAGGGGATTGCAACTATCCTCATGTTGACTGGATATACCTCAATTCAGGAAGGGCTGCAGAGATGAAATTTCTAAACACCATAAATTACCTCTTGTTGGAGCAATTTGTCCTGGAACCCACAAGGGGAGCACATAATCTTGTTCAGGAGGTGAATATAGCTGAGCCACTCAGTAAATACATAAATTTAAATTTAATATCCTTGTAAAGAAGAAAATACCAAAGAAACCCACCATAGCATTTCACTTCAAAAAGGAGAACTACACAAATATGAGGATATTAAAAGGAACGTCGTAAGGGTGAAATATCTGCAAATTGCATGGAGACTATTTAAAAACACCATAATAGGGGCTCAAACTAAATGTATACCCCAAATAAAAACAGTAAAAGGGCCAAAAAATATCATGGTTAATATCAGCTTAAATAAAGAGGCGGCTGGGGCAAAAAGGAATCATTTAGAAATTGGAAGTCAAATCCTACTGAAGAAAAATTGAGAAAAAGGAGCATAAACTTTTTTATGGCATGTCAAATGTAAAAAAGTATAAGGCTGGCCAAGGAAGAACTTGAAGACCAACTAGCTAAGGACACAAACTAATGGTTAAAAAAAAATAAGTACATCAGAAACAGGAAGCCTGCCAAACAATCAGTGGGGCCACTATATGATTCTTGCCAGCAAGTTAAAGAAGCATGGGCTGGATGAACAGACGGTAAGGTGGATAGAAAACTGGCTGGATGGTCGCGCTCAACGGGTAGTGATAAATGGCTCCATGTCTAGTTGGCAGCCGGTATCAAGTGGAGTGCCCCAAGGGTCGGTGCTGGGGCCGGTTTTGTTCAATATCTTCATCAACGATCTGGAGGATGGTGTGGACTGCACCCTTAGCAAGTTTGCAGATGACACTAAACTGGGAGGAGTGGTTGATACGCTGGAGGGTAGGGATAGGATACAGAGGGACCTAGACAAATTAGAGGATTGGGCCAAAAGAAATCTGATGAGGTTCAACAAGGACAAGTGCAGAGTCCTGCACTTAGGATGGAAGAATCCCATGCACTGCTACAGACTAGGGACCGAATGGCTGGGCAGCAGTTCTGCAGAAAAGGACCTAGGGGTTACAGTGGACAAAAAGCCGAATGAGTCAGTGTGCCCTTGTTGCCAAGAAGGCTAACGGCATTTTGGGCTGTATAAGTAGGGGCATTTCCAGCAGATCGAGGGACGTGATTATTCCCCTCTATTCGGCACTGGTGAGGCCTCATTTGGAGTACTGTGTCCAGTTTTGGGCCCCACACTACAAGAAGGATGTGGATAAATTGGAAAGAGTTCAGCGGAGGGCAACAAAAATGATTAGGTGGCTGGAGCACATGACTTATGAGGAGAGGCTGAGGGAACTGGGATTGTTTAGCCTGCAGAAGAGAAGAATGAGGGGGGATTTGATAGCTGCTTTCAACTACCTGAAAGGGGGTTCCAAAGAGGATGGATCTAGACTGTTCTCAGTGGTAGAAGATGACAGAACAAGGAATAATGGTCTCAAGTTGCAGAGGGGGAGGTTTAGGTTGGATATTAGGAAAAACTTTTTCACTAGTAGGGTGGTGAAGCACTGGAATGGGTTACCTAGGGAGGTGGTTGAATCTCCTTCCTTAGAGGTTTTTAAGGTCAGGCTTGACAAAGCCCTGGCTGGGATGATTTAGTTGGGGTTGGTCCTGCTTTGAGCAGGGGGTTGGACTAGATGACCTCCTGAGGTCCCTTCCAACCCTGAGATTCTATGAGGTGATAAAGGAACACTCAAGGAAAACAAAGCTGTTGTGGAGAAGCTAAATTAATTCTTTGCACCAGTCTTCACTGTAGATGATATGGGGAAGAGCCCCACATCTGAGCTAGTCTTTTTAGGTGACAAATCTGAGGAACTGTCCAGATTGAGGGGTCAACAGAGGAGATTTTGGACCAATAAGCCCACAACAACCAATAATCAACCCCCCTCCACCCCCAAACCCCCCATAAATAAAATAATAAAAGTCATCAGGCCCAGATGTTATTTACCCAGGAGTTCTGAAGGAACTCAGATATGAAACTGCAGAACTATTAACTGTGGTATATAACCTATTGCTTAAATCAGCCTCTGTACCAGATGACTGGAGAATAACTAATGTAATGCCTCTGTTTCAAAATGGCTCCAGAAGTGATCCTGTCTATTATAGGCTGTAAGCCTAATTTCAGTATCAGACAAATTTGTTGAAACTATAATAAAGAATTTTTTTTAAACTTCTTGTTCTAAAGCATGGAGGCACTAAACTTTTCAAAGGTGACATCACCAAAATCCTTTAACATGGACAAAGTAACATTTTCCTCTAGCTTCATTCTCTGAAAATGACTAACCAGTTTTGGCTGAAATTCTCAGCCCAACCCACCAATCAAACCATTCAGCCTGAGGCAGATACCTATCATGGAATGTTTCAGTCCAAAACAAAGTTATAAGCAAATTAAAATAGTCTCATAATGAGAAACCTTAATAGGTAACATTGCGAGCCCCACCTGCAATCCCTTGACATACTGTATCAGTGAATCACATTGCATTCTTCTTCACTGCTGTCAAACACACCAGTCATAGTTCTACATCCCACTGAAATCAATGAAACATCTACATAAAATGGCAACACAGGTGGTTGTTGGTTGGGGTGAAGCCGTTAAGTGACAATTAAATCTCACTCCTGAAGTAGCAATTTGGACTCTCAGGGCTTGATTCTCCTTGACACTAAGGCTTCTTTAGAGTGAGGACACTGCTGTAAAGGGGCACCGGTGTCACCATTAATCAGCCCCTCAAGATATCTCAGGGGACATGCCAAGGCTGGGCAGTTTACAATAGTGAACACCCAGTGCTTTGGCCAATAATGAGGATACTGTAAAGGCTCTGAAGGGATCTTCTCATGCTGCCTAAAAGAAAGGAACAAAAAGACAGCAGAGGTTAGCTGTGTGAAAGGAAATAATAGCTGTGGAGATTGTGAATGAAGACATTATGAAGCTTTATTACTTCTGGTGGTCACACAAACACACACTGCTATATGGGACTCAGTATTGTTACAGAATGGAACGTTATTTCCATTCCGCTCTTGGCCCATCTATAACCTCTATCCTTAATAAATCTTTCAATAGAATACCAAAGCCAGACAGAAGCAGATCATTCTATGCTTGGCTACTTCACATAGAATGGTTATACAGAGGTGCACATGGAAACATTCCTATGGCAGTGCTGAGTTCCATGCCAGGCCATATTGTGAATGCTGGAGGGCTGCTGCACATGGCCAGCTGGTCACACTTGACATGAGTAGGTCTCCTGCTTTTTGCCCTATGCTTGGAGATATATTTGACATACTATTTTTGGTTTGTTCTTCTGTAGTTGGTTTTTAGTTTGCTTATGCATGTGTCTATTCTATTGTGGCCTCTGCCTACAGTTAAAACACCACTGGGATTGCTGTAGTTCTGAATGTTTGCATTAAGTACCTGTTTATGAACGTAATTTAGCCCAATTTTGCCATTCCAGATATACGTGTGGATACAACATAGGTTCCTCTATTGAAAATGTATATTTCAACGTCCATTGTTTTCCAGAGGGTGGGTATTGTATATTGGTAGGCCATTGTATTATAAAGGCAGGCCATAGACTCCATTTAGGCAGCCTGTGATGGATTGAACGATTATTCTGGATCAGAAATGGGCCCCAAACCAGCGTCCCAGATCTCAAATTCCTGCTCTCAGCTTTTGTAAAAGTTTACGGCTTGGGCCAATCTCTCTGCTTAGTTTCACTATGCATATTCAAAGCTTTAATAGCTTCACCACTGAATGAACTAGATGATTATCAGCACACTTAACCCCTACATTAAATAGATACAACAGCATTCCAGATGATGAAAGGCACAGAGTTATCATCTTGCAGATAAATATTTAACTATTCTTAGGAGTGCTTCGGTAAAATATAATTACTCAAAATAGTTTTATTTGGTCAAGACACCAGAGTTAACAGTAATTCTTACAAAATGTACCTTAAGATCTAGAATAATCACACATGGTCAGGAATTCAGTTATACATCTTGCCCAGTAGACAGCAACTGTCAGCATTCAACTACCCTTTAACACCATGCTTGTGTTCTAGTTCAGGAGGAAGTTCTTTCCCCCTAGTGAATGACTAACACCATCTCACAATGGGTACACACTTTTTTTTTTTTAAATCTCCCATCTATGTAGTGAATACACCCATACCTGCTTAGTTTGCAGAGTATGACAGGATTACAAAACTGGTAATGTTACAGGGATGGCCTTCAAAAACAAAAATGACTTTCAGGTTGCCTGTCAAAATGATCCACACAAATACAGTTAGAGAAGATGATTTAACCAAACTTTGACTAGAGAGTGAAAAGCAAATTAAGACCCTTTACCCAGATACCTGTGACATGAGAGGTAGAGCCAGGACTGACTTCCCAGCTCTTAATCAGTTCCAAAAAGAAGGTCGATCAGGGACTCAATCCCCTGAGCTCTATATAGTCTCACCTGACAGATCTGCTCTTTAGGGGAAAAAATGCAGGTGTTCTCCCAAGGAAATTCTTCACAGACGCTTCAAGATGTTGCAGTTTTGGGGGGGGGTTTTGGTTTCCATCTAGAGCTGCTGCCATGGGGCCTCTCTTTTAAAGCATGTGTCAGTTTAACATTTTGTAACATGTGGGACCCTTTCTTTATTACTGCAAACAAAATATTTGCATAGTGGATAGAGCAGTAGCTTTGCTGTTTGAAGTCGTTTGAGTGGTGTTGAGTAACTTGGCTACAAATAAGATTGTGCTATGGCATTAATTAAATATTTGCTTCCAGCCTGGGTGTTTATTGGCATTTGGAAAGTGTTTATAACCTTGTACAATCACCACTAATTATTTCTAAAATATGCTCTGGGTATTGTGAAAACAATCACACTTCCTTTACGATGCAGCCATATGAATGTTTCTTATGTACATATATGTACAAACAGACACACCAATTACTAATGCACATATTCTGGCACCTGGACAACATAGAACTATTACCAAAGGACACATTCAAACTAAATAAAACACTTAGATTTGGCTAAAATCTCCTACATTATGCCAAGAAGCAATTAGAGTTTTAGGACCGCCTGCATGCTGATGGCTGTGGGTAGTAGGGGACTATCAGGGCAGGTGTTGCTTACCTTCTTAAGTCAGCACCCAGTGAGAGCTTTATCTGCAGCGGCAGAGAGGTTTTGAGCACACTATACCCTCTGCATGCCAACTGTGCCTACCCACCTTCAGATTTCATCATGAGAGGGTGGTCCATTAAAGTGTTCACTTTCTTGTCTGAGAAGAGGCCTTCAAAGAATGCATAGCACAGAGGGGTTCTGGCCATCCCAGTTTGTTTATGGACCCCTGAAACTGCAGTTATTGGAAGGGGACGTAAATGAAGGAAAGATGAGAACACCATTACTTCCCCATCCAGGAGTGTTTGCTCCCCCCCCCTTAATCTTTAGTTCCTACTTAGTTCAAAGAACTGTTCCTCTTGCTTTTCCGTTGGTGTAGCACTCCACAATTCCAGCCTTCCTAAGCAAGAAGTAAGCAGTTTTAATTTCCCCTTTTTTAAGGGTTACTTGGGTAATGGAGTGATGGATGGTTGTAGTGTAAGGGCTGTCATCTTGGCGGTCATCAAGGATTGAACTAGGGACCTCCAGACATTAAAAACACGAGTTATCTACAACTTCAGCAAGAGAAGCTCATCAACTCAAACTGTAAACAGACTCATCAGGTAGAAAGGGGAACACAGCACACCTCGACCAATGGGTTACAACTGTAGCTCAGCTAACATTCAGAAGAGACTATTGTCTCAATACGATATGGGGGGCGGGGAGTCAGGCAATAAAATCAGATTTTCCTAACAAATTACAAAACAAGTAACTTATTTTCTTGTGATAGATAGAAAGAGAAAAGGGTCTTCCCTGTTTCTTCTTCCTATTCATATCTGTTTTCATGGCTCTTCCAGAAGAAGGATCCATGTGGGTCTGCTGTCTCAGTCTGTGTAGAGTACGTGTTTCATTAGCAGAGTCCTAGGCATCTGGAGTAACGTGGGAAGGGAGTCTGCACTTTCTGTGGCAAGCCTTTAGTGACAGCAATGCTGGAGGAAAACTTTAAAAAATTAGTGTATGGGCCAGGAGACAAACTCGTCTCCCCCCACTGGAATAAAGGGGCAGATCATATGGAGATATTTTAGAATACTTAATTAAATATCAGCTATTTTAACTGGTTCTTTGTTAGGAGTTACTGCACTGTACTCAACATTCACCAGAACAAAGCATTTTCCATATTAGACTTTCAGTGTCATAGGAAGAACATACTCTGAGCTTGTTAGTGGTGTTTGGATAATAGTGCTCAATTTAACATTTTCACCTAGAACTTCCACTTGCTACCGAGTGGTCATCTTCTCATCTCCTAGACTTTTCTTTCTTTGCTACTACCAATGGCTACTTCAGCTTAGCTATCAGTCTCTTTTGGCTGCCATTCAGCTTTCTATTCTTGTTACTAGGCTATCTTCCTTAGTGTTCCAGTCCTTATCTCCACTTCCATTGCACTCATGGCTGACATACATCTTTTTCTGCCCTTTGTCCATCCGCTCCTACCACATGCTTCCAATCTTCTTTTGCTCCTCCAGATGCCTCTTTATATGTGTCAAGCTGTCCTGCAGTGGCTCAAGAGCATGAGTACCAAACTCAAGACAGACTGTTAAGAAGCAAGGCACAACCCCCCTCACGGCCCCCTGCTGTCCACAGACAAGGTAAGCAAGGTAAAGCTATACTTTTTCTGGCTGCAAGTTATGATATTAACCTGCTTAGACATGGCTAAAATATCATTACCTATTAAATGATCAGCAGGCAGTAGATTCCTACGCCCACAATATCTCCTTTAAAATCCTCAGATTTGAGGTAGACCTCAGCCAATGGTACAGTTACAGGGAATTTGACCAAAGCTAATATATTTAAGCCAGGAAAAGTGTCATCCTATCTTACCAAATTCTCCTTGACCAAATGACTTGGAACACTGTGAGGGCTGGAGGGAGACAATCAATACCATTTACCTTAGCATTTTTAATAAATTCCTCACTCTCCTCCCAAGGTTCAGTCCTAATATTTTCTCTTCTATGATGTTCTCTTGCTGTATCACTGCCTCTGGAGTAATGGTAATGGCACTCACTGTGACAGGAAGTGTGTGGCTCATGGGGTCACCTAATATTTTGGGCAATTAGCCATCACTGCAGGTCTCCGGGACATATAAAACCAGACTGCCCTCCTTTAGGGTAGGGGGCTTTAAACACTGATTTAAAAACCCCAAAGGAGGCCAAAGTTGTGGTTAGGTTTATTTCCAATCCCTTCTTAACATGGGGATTTCTCTTCCCTTGGGATTTGTGCCCCACATGGGACCTTGATCAACATACTCATCAGCAATTTGTGCAGCCTGTAAAATGGGAAGGTTTTTTGTCACAGTTGACTGCCTTTACCTCATCTATAATTATCCATAGCAATTGCTCTTGGTCTTCCATAATCATCTTCAGCCCTCACTCCCATTCTCTCATAAAATTACAAATTTTACGCTCATATTCAACATGGCTGACATTGTTAGATTCTGAAGTTTCTATACTTCCGTGAATAGGTCTCTGGGGTAATTTTCTTATACACCTTAGCATCCTACTCCTTCACATCATTAAAAACTTGCCTGGCTTTCCTAGTTAATCTGGTTAAGAGGGTAGGCGTCTGTTTATCTGCTGAGATATTGTGCATCCCACATAGTCTCTCTCGTCCACCCTTGAAATCCTCTATACAGTCAGTTTCTTTATAAACAGGGCAGACCTTCTCCCAATCCCTTGTGTTGTGTGTGGGTGTGCTCCCTGGCTGGGGAAGCACCTTTTGGCTGCTCTAGAACATTACATCTTAGATTATGAGCTTCCATCTGCCTCCTGTGTGCCCTCTCCTCAGCTTCTTCGTTATCTTTGACTGCTGCTATTTGCCATGGATCTTTGGTGGGCTCTCTTTTTAGCTACCTTGGCTGTTTTGGTCTCCCTCATCCACAATTCCGCTACCAGTCTCTGATGCTCACATTCTTTCTGGACTCTCAGGTGCTGCAATCAGGCCAGTTCCACTTCGGTGTCCTCTTCTGCAGTGCCTGGGGCAGGAGGGGCCTTAACATCCACCCTGGAACCTGCTCACAAAAACAAAAACAAAAAAACCACGTATGATCAACATTCTCAGTACCCGAACTAAGACTTTTTATTGGAGCGAGGACTATCCTAACATAACTGTTCAAGCTCTTTTCTCACAAGGCCATCATTTGACTGTGGTTCAATCATTGTGAATATTCTTTAGCCTTTAAAATGCTCAATATCAAGCTTGAACTTTTAACAGGGTTGAGGTTCTGATCTATGCGCTTAATTGACCTGTTGTATGTGAATTCTGACAAGACCACACCGGTGTTGAGCTGTCAAGCAGTGGCTCAAGGGCATGAGTACCAACCTCAGGGCAGATTAAGAAGCAGGGCACAAACCCCAGATTGGTTACAAGTTCTATACTTAGGTTTCATCAATCAAGTATAAATGCCTCAGGCACTATAACTGTCTTAACCTGGAGTCGCAAACAGTCCTCTTGGGTACTCTGATAGGCCTTGCCAACCAAGCAAGGTTACCTGTTAGTTTGATGGTCTCTTACATCAAGTATCACAGCAATATTCAAGTTCCTCCTAGTCCCAGAGGGCTGCTCAATTGCACTTTAGATCTCACACAAAGACAATGCTTGTAGCTAAGCCTATAATAAACTATCTAAAGATTATATAGGAAAAGGAAACAAGAGTTATTTGCAAGGTTAGAGCAGGTAAACATATTACACACAAATGGGTTCTAATCTTATGTTTCAAAAAGTAATGAGTTTGCTATTATAGAGGCATCTATACATCCTTTTGGGCTAACCAGGCTAAGCACTGGGGATCTTTTGTATATGCCTAGTAATCCTTGCCCCCCAGTATCCAAGATACAGTTTCCCCTTGCCGTGGGCTTTTATACCCTTCCCCCCTTCTGCTTTGAGCTGCAATTTTGGCCAATGAGAGGCATTCACTTGCAAGACTCATCTTTATGAGCTGGCAGGGAGGTAAGGAGAGGAGAACAAACAAAGTATTTTGTCCTCTTTGATATTCCACTCTAGTCTTGAGTCAATGGGCCTTCCTTGTCAGGCAGGACATACTAGTCTCCAATGGAAGATATTATTTCAAACTCATTGTCTCTCTCCTGTCTGCTGACTTACAGTTACAAAGGCTTACAAGGCCATGCTCAAATATTACCCTACAATATCGGCTACAGACATTATAAATGAGATCACAGAATCGTAGAATATCAGGGTTGGAAGGGACCTTAGGAGGTCATCTAGTCCAACCCCCTGCTCAAAGCAGGACCAATCCCCAATTTTTGCCCCAGATCCCTAAATGGCCCCCTCAAGGATTGAACTCACAACCCTGGATTTAGCAGGCCAATGCTCAAACCACTGAGCTATCCCTCCCCCACATTAATGCATGGGACAATTCACAAGCATTCAATAAAGTCTAAACACATTCTTATCATTCTAATACCTATTTTAAGAAAACACACAGGTGTGCCAGACTGATTTCAGTTATGTATTTGTTGGTATTCAACTGAGATATGGGGCCCTTGGCATGAGTTGGCACCTGGTCTGCCAGCATCACAATTTGTTCCCAGGACTTCTGGAAAAATTCAGGCCTGCCCTGCAAGTTTTGGTTTCTAGAACAGTTTCCTGCTGCTACAGTTTTGACTGATGTCATAAAACTTCTAATTCTGATACTTTTGGTGCTCATCATTTTGTTGCTCCTTATGCAGTGTTCTGTCAAAAAAAAAATGCTTGCCTGCTCTACTACTCCCTTCTCTTCTTTCTGAACCACTCCATGGGCGGCCCATTGAAATGTGATTGGATGGGTGAAGAACAAAATACTGCTAAAGCAGAAGTCTGGTGATTTTAGAATGATAGATATTTTCTTCAGGGTGGCATAAAGTGGGGGCAAGCCATAAAATTAAATTATTTACATTAGGACTGCTTTTCTGAAGACATCATTTTCCAGGGTTCTCACTACCTAGCCTCTACTTCAGTCACCTGTAGGGTCATTCTATGTGATCAGAAGGACTTTAGTTTTATGTCTCACCCAGACATTCATACCCCCAGCAGTATGTCTATCAACATGTTGGGTATTAAATTGAATGCTGACTCAGAGGGAAGATCTTCACTTCAACTACCACTACCACCTTCTGCAGCAGGTAGGCTAACATTGACAGGGGATGGAGAAAGTATAAAAGGTTTTATCCAAGTATTGCCCCCATCTATCCCTGCTTATTTAATCAGCTATAATAAGGGTTTGTGATCACAGTCTGGGTAAATAGGACCATCCATTTCCACAGTAGTTCCTAGCCTAGAAAACACCAGATCAGGGCATTTTGGAATGACTGTAGCAGCTGTTAAGGAACAGGAAACGATTTGCAAGCAAACTGTGGAGAAAGAATGAAGAAATACTCTAATGTAGCAAAGGTGGGGGCAACTGGTGTAGCAGACCAGACTGCTAAGAGATGAGTGGGTGGCCAGTGCTAGTATGGGCTAGGAGAATGTTAAGGTATGACACACATTGCTTAAATAATCAGTTACATGTTTCTCATGAAGTTGTTGAACTGCAGGTTGCTTAGCTGTAATGGAGACTCAAGAGTTCTTATAAACATACCTTCTACTGTTTAAAAGAGATTTTAAAGAGATTACAGAAGGTAAAATAAGGATTTTGATAGTATTAAAAAAATTTAAATGAATGAATTTAATATTCCTTCAGAAAGAGGATGGATGGTCTGGGAGGTAGGGCACTGGATGTAGAGTTGGAGTCAATTTCTGGCTCAGCCACAGACTTCCTGTTTGACCAGGCAAGTCACTCAGGGTACATCTACACAGGATTAAAAGACCTGTGGCACAGCTGTGGCTAAAAATCACTGTGTAGCTGTTCAGGCTGGAGCCTAAGCTCTGGGGATCCCCCCCGCCCCATTACAAGGTCCCAGAGCTTGGGCTCCAGCCTGAGCCCAAATGTCTACACAGTGATTTTTCAGCCCTGGAGCCCGAGTCACCTGACCCAGGCCAGCCATAGGGTTTTTTATCCTTGTGTGCACATATCTTCAATCTCCCCCACTCAATTCCCCATGTGTAAAATGAAGATAACACTTTCCTACTTCACGTCACTGTCATGTGACACCCCTTGCATACTATTATAATAACCTTTGTACAAGTATCCCTTGTGAGGTATCATTTGAAAACTCATAAATCGCTGGTCAGTACTGTCCTGATAAAATGTGCTGCAACATTGAATGTAAAGTTAAAAGATTCCACCGTATGGTGTTACTGAGACCTATTCAAAGTCTGGGGAGTGGCAAACCAGTTCCTCAGAGACAGAGGGCAAGCTGATGCCTCAGCCAGATGTAGACAAGGTCAAACGAGCCATCACCTGAGAAATGCTGTTTCATTGGCAGGAAAAGGGACATTAGGCAAAAAAAAAAATCTACATCTTAAGAAGAAACATCTTGGGGTTCCTGTCCATGCAGACTTTGTCTACTGAACCTCCATTGGAGATGCTTCTCAAAGAAAGGAAAGAACTATAAGAAGGGAGTGCAGATGCCCCAAATGATCCTTCCCGTTCTCTCTGCCCACTGCATCCACAACATCTGAAAAACAAAGGAAGCAGCACTGGACTTGGGGGAGGGATCCTGACTGAAAGATGTTCAGCCAGTAGGACTGCTGAAATATGTGGTGAGAGGCTTTGCTTTGAATTCACTCTAGTTTAAGTTACACATTAGTTGAGTTTTATTTTTATTTTTCTTGCAACTAATTCTGACTGTTATGCCTCCTTACTTATATTCACTTAAAATCTATCCCTTTGTAGTTAATAAACTTGTTTTATCTAAACCACTGTGTGTTTGGATTGAAGTGTTTGGGGAAACTCCATTTGGGATAACAGGATTTGAGCTTATATTGTCCAGGAGAGAGCTGGGCAGCACACGATGTACATTTCTGGGGAAGTTTGGGACTGGGAGTTTGCTGGTGTTGCTCTGTAGTGTAATTCAAGAGTGGCTGGCTACAGCACTCATACAACATAACTGGAAGTAACTTACATGGTGGAGGCTGTGGGAGAGCAGACTTGCTGTGAGAAATACCATTCCTAAGCAGTGTAAAAGGCACCCTAGGTTAGAGAGCTAAGGGGAAACAGCTGTTCATCAGTCCAGATCAGGGATCTCAAACTCAAATCACCACGAGGGCCACATGAAGACTAGTACATTGGCCCGAGGGTCGCACCACTGACACCTTTTCATATAAAGATACAAAAGCCCCCTCCTCTGCCCCCGCCCCCACCTCTTCCATGAGGCCCCACCCCTGCCCTGCCTCTTCCCTGCCCCTATTCCAACCCCTTCCCCAAATCCCGGCCCTGCCCTGCTTTTTCTCCACCTCATCCCCTGAGCGCGCGGCTCCCTGCTCCTCCCCACTCCCCCCTGGAAAGTGCTAAGCACTGCCAAACAGCGCCTGGAGGTAGGCAGAGGAGTGGGGACGTGGTGCACTGGGGTGGGGGTTGGAGGGAGCAGGTGAGGGGAGCTTGGCGGCCACAGGAAATAACTCCGGGGGGGCGGGGAGCTTGGAAGGCTGCAGCAAATAACTCCATGGGCTGCGTGTTTGAGACCCCTGGTCCAGATTGTACCTTGGGTATGTCACACTTCACACGGGAATTGAAAGGCAAAATCCATCAATAATTGAGAGATGCTCGGAGGCTGTAGTGATGCAGGCCATAAGAGTACACAAATAGATGGCAATTATCCCTCCAGGAGATCTTTCCAGGTTAGGCAGAATCTGCAAGCTCTCGCTGCAACATAGCCTTTGCCTTTCCCACCCCCAAATGCATCACATGGCTTAAAGCCAAAACCTGCCACTAAGTAATTTTCTTTACAGTATTAAGGCTCTTCTTTCTGTTTGCCTATCTTTTTCTAAAATCTTTCCAGCAATGCATGTAAAAAAGCACAAAACATATTTCCGTGCACCCCTCTCAGAAACACGGGTTATCCAAAGAGCAAAAATGCTCAATAAAAAGCTTTTCTTCTGGCTTCCAGTGAAATCAAATGATTCATAGCTGGTCAGGGAAAAGAGGGGCAAGTAACCCTACTTTCAACAGCAATTACATTGTGTTTAATGGGATTTCGCATTCTCCCTATCCAAGCATTTTTATTTCCTTTTCAATATTGTTTGTTTCAACCCTGGCAATCTCTCAGTGTATTTCAGTTCCTGGGAACTTGCTGTTCTTATCCCTGTTAATATCACACATTGCCAAAGAAATTAGCAGGACATGGTAGATGAAAGCATTCAAGGGTTCAAGTTTTCCAGCTCCATTAGTTACAAATGGCAATGGGGGCAAGGGGTAGTGGTGGATCTTTTACAAATTACAGTGGAAGATACACAAGCAAAGTAATATTGACCTTGCAAAGAGGTTTTCCGAAGACACCTTTAGGGCTTTTTTATTTATTTATGGGGTTTCCTGCTTGGTGTTTGTTGTTTTTTTGTCAAAAGTAGTTAGTCTAAGTGTTAGCCTTGTACAACTTCAAGGGAATATTGTCTGATTGTCAGTTATAAAGTTTGGCAGCCCAGCGGTGGGTTACTTAGTGAATCTCTTTACCTAACAATCCTGCTCAGATTCCATAGGATATAACAAAAATGATACCTTAAGTACAAGAGTGTTATGATAATTAAACACTCACAAGGTATTGTGAGAATTAATGTTTGAACACCCTAACACAATCTGAGGCACACAGAGGTTAAGGCCAATGCTTTCAAACCTGCGTTTCTAAATTAACTACAGTAGGAACTGTGGGTTATCAGTACCTCTGAAAATCAGGCCACTTTTATTTAGTTATGTAGATATGGATTTAGAGGCCTACTTTTAGGCAACTACATTTGAGCATTTTATTCTTCAGTGATTTGCCCAAGGTAACACTAGTCATTAGTTGAGCCCAGAGTAGAAGCCTGAGTTCTCACTCCCTTTCCCTTATTCTAAAAGGAAGGCAACACTCCCTTTTATTGTTCCAAGCACTAGCAGTGTTCCAGGCCCAGCAGCTTGCTGGAACCAGGGATGGATGCTGTTTATTCTAAGAGTTTATTAATGTCATTGCAAGAGTCAGTCAAAACAGGACTTTTGAGAGAAATGCAAAAGGGTCTTTCTCCCAGAGATTAAGTATGCTGCTTCTGCAATAGTCCCAGTTCATATCAGCTGGGGATCCATGTTAACAGTTCACAAAAGCTATTACTATTATACCCAAAGTATGTTAACACAACATTATGGCTGATGAGAGGAACAGTAGGAAATCCAGAGACAAGATTTCCACAGCAGCCTTATCCTCTTCGCAAATGTCATGCATTACACACTGTACACAGTTAAAATTGAAGAAAGGGATGCAAACAGTTTGTCATTTTGCCCACTTTGGTGTGATAACACAGTAAAAAGCCTTTTATTGCAATATCTATATGCCAGGAGCGATAGCAAATATTGCTGTTGCCCCAACTGAATTCTAAATAGCTGATGTTTTCTGTGCATATAGCATCATCCTTTGTGGTCCAGTGTAGTGGGCCAGCCACCTTCAGTGTCTCTCTTCGTGGCTTCAGGTCACATTACAGGCAGCCTGCATCAGTTTCCCTCTTGAAGAGTTCAAATAAAATTTCACCCAGGCTTTTTCTTGGTCAAAGATACCCCTCCTTGGGGACTGGGTTTAAAGTGCATACATAAATCCACACAACACAAGCTTTCTCATCCTCCTCCCAGGCCTTCCTGATTGGGGCCTTTGCAGTCCCTTCCCCCTACTTGGTAAAGGTCTCTCCCAGGCCTCCCTTCCTAGATCACCTCCCCTGGTCTCAGGGTCCTCCCTGCAGGAGCCTTTCCTCACTCTCTGCAGACTCTACTGCACTTCC
This sequence comes from Macrochelys suwanniensis, assembly GCA_033296515.1. Classification (NCBI taxonomy): domain Eukaryota; kingdom Metazoa; phylum Chordata; order Testudines; family Chelydridae; genus Macrochelys; species Macrochelys suwanniensis. Next base: position 129,888,397 of record CM065776.1, on the reverse strand, counting down.
CCCTTCAGTTTAGCCACCTGCTGCCCTTTATAGTGAATTGCCTGATTCCACCCAGGTGTGCCTCATTCGGTAATCAAGGCTGAGCCACCCCTAACAGTAATAAGCCTTTAAATATAAACTTCCTTTATGTTTGTTTATCTTTTGAAAAGAAAATCAAAAGAAACATAAAACCCAGATAAATAGCAAGGTGGGCAAAGCTGTGCAACTAGAAATGAAGGAAGATGTGCAGTAGAAAATGAGAGAAGGGCTGCCGTAGGACGCACATTAAAAGCAAAACAAAGAGAGACTCCTTTTCTTTTCTGTGGCATTCTCCTATAGGCGTTCTGATAAAGCTCACCCTTTACTGCTTTGTGATCACAAGCTTTAGCACATGGTGGTATGGCAGGTTAATGATTGTTTTTTCCTACGCTCACTTTATCAAAGCCCAGAGCAATAACATAAAAGGATCAGAAACAAATTAAAATTTCCCCACAAGACACCACAGACAAGACACGACACCTATTAAGCCAAAAGGTGAGAGAAGTGCATGAAGTCTTTCTGTTGTCATAGGACCTTGGCCTGGGTCCCACAGGCCAAACAGCATTGAGCTGTGTTAATATTTAGATTGGAGACTGTGGTCGGGTGTGTCAATACCACGGTGCCCCATTTGGCCTGATGGAGTGCTGTACAATAGCTCACTCCACCTGGTGGGGCAGGCAGGCAGCCAGCTCCTCTTGCACTAGTCTCTAAGGTAGCCCCATTCTGGCATATGGAGGGTGTTAGCCTCAGTCCTGCTGGGTGTGCAGGTTTTCTCCCTTATAGTTGTTGGGATCAGCTGGTCCCAGCGCTCAAGGGGATGGAAACACTAATAGCCCTTAAGTCTCCCAGGGGTCAGTAGGGAAGCCCAGCCCCTCCTCACCCCCTATCCACTGGGTTCCAGCTCAGGGTCCTTAAAGTAGGCAGGCAGAATCAAGCCTCAACCATTCCTCCTGCTGTGCCCTGAACTCCTTCCTACCTCCCTTGCTTTCTGCAGCCTGTAGGTCCAGTCGTCCCTCCCCTGGGCAGCTTCTGAGCAGCTTGCTGGCAGGAATTTCTGTCTCCAGCCTGCTCAGTCCCCTGGCAGCCACCCCACCATTCCCAGCTCTTTTATTTTCCCAGCTGCTGTGAGACTGGCAATCAACATTGGCTGGCAGTTCCTGCCTTAACCCCTTGGGTGCCAGGCCAACCTTGGGTATATACACCCTGTGACAGAAACCCAAGTACTGCATGCAGAAAGTAGCGTTAGTGATCCACGAGAATGCTTCCCTTAGCATCACTACTGAACCAATGCCATAACTGGGTATGCAGGAGCACCTCACTACTGGAGGTGCCTTCTTAGAGATGGTATGTAAAAAGCTGTCATTACATTTTCAGTGATACTTTTCACAAAAGGAGAGATGCTAACTAAGTATCCAGGCCAAAGTGTAATTTGGCCAATTGCATCCCTTCTATCTGAGTCACCCACTCTAAATAAGATGGATAACAGATTCCTTTCTGTTATAAGAACTTAAGTGGTGTTGCTGTGTGTTATTCAACACCCGTTGTGTTCCACCCCACAGTTGTGGGTTAAGTGTACCCTAGTCAAAAAAATGTTCCTACAATCCATTTGGAAAATGCTCAGGGAACTCTCTGGATAAGAGATACCATCCTGAATAGATATGTCATTATCAAAATGTTAACAACATTGAGAAGGAACAGTGGCCCAGGAGGAATCTGACTGAGCCTTGGAATTGCATCTAAGATGTTTATCATAGAATCTCAGGGTTGGAAGGGACCTCAGGAGATCATCTAGTCCAACCCGCTGCTCAAAGGGGGACCAATCCCCAATTTTTGCCCCAGATCCCCAAGTTGCCCCCTCAAGGATTGAACTCACAACCCTGGGTTTAGCAGGCCAATGCTCAAACCACTGAGCTATCCTTCCCCCCTTTAGTTTATGTGGGAAAATAAAGCATTAACCATAGGATTGGGCCTTTTGATGCATTTGTTTTACTGTATTAATCCTGTGTGGCTCATATATAGATAGGAACAATGATCATACAGGGTTAATTTCACAAGTTGCCAGGGAGCTAAAATACCACCTTTTTTGCCCTCTTTCCTTGATTTCATTCTGTGGTTCATATCCTTATGAATTTTTACAGTTCAAGGCAAAACCCGTCCAGCTTTCATTTTGTCATTTAAGTTTGCAAAATCTTTTTCTACCTGATATATTACACAGATGGTTGAATATTTCTAAACCATAAGAATTTTTATTAAATAGTACTGCAGAGGCAGCTACTGTTAGATTAGCCCATACCAACTCACAGTGGAACTCAGTAGCCACCTTGACCTTGGAAAGGGCATATTCCAACTCTGTTCATCTCTTTCATTTTTGATGATGTGTTTATAATCAGTCTGAAAGCAGCAGGAAATAGACCAGTTATTCACCCACCAATCTCATCACAGTCTTGGAGTTTAAAAAAACAATGTGTAGAAAAAACATGCATGCGAAAAGGGTGATGCTAGCAGCTTGACTTACACAATGAAAAACAAACCCAAGGTAATTTCCCTGAGTAGGGTAAAACTAGACACCTCTGCGGGACTTAACTACATGGTGCATGCTCACAAGCAACATGGAATAACAGCACCCTTTGTATAATTACTTCTTGTCCTTGCCCCATTTCATCAACCCATATGGTTAAGCAAAATCCACTGCAGGAATGCTTTACACGAGATCATTCCAGAGCATAAAGAAGAAAGGTAATGTTGAGAAAGAGTGAAAAGTCTGTTATATAGCCACTAGAACCAAAAAAGAGTTATATAGCCACTAGAACACAGCACACAACGTACTGATGAACTGATAATATTACATGGATATATGCAATGTCAATTATTGATCAGCATAGCAATTGCTATACTTGAAATATAAAGTTTGTTTGCAGATGTTATCAGTTATTAATATTTCTGCATGCTTTACAGAAATCTTCAGGGGAGAGTTTAGTAGTAACCTCTTCAATGGGTCACCGAGGGCTGGACTGTACTGCTTCACGCACAGAGTGGAGGGTAGCATAATTGGATCTGAAGCATGGAGTATGCACAGCAATTATTTTTGCATAGCAATTAATGGGATTACGTATGCCTTATCCCAAACTCCAAAGTTGCTAAACCAGTTCAACAATCATCAGGATCAAATAAAGTGCATGTTGAAGGTGCCCAGAAATTCAAAGCCCAGAAATAGGGAATGAGATTGTATCTCATTTAAGTGCCATGGAATATTTGATTGGCTGCAGGATCTTGTCCTGCCATCTAGGGATGCTGACAAAGAATGAATATTTATGTTAGGATTGTCAACTGGTACAAAAAAACTTATTAGAGAAACCAGGAGCCACATTGGCATGCAGCGGGCTCAAGCAAGAGATCCACTTCATGTGAAAAAGCCTGAACATACCAGCACAAAAACCAAAATAAATGGCAGAAATTGGTGAACACCCTATGCGCCTTATGGTGCGAGAGGATAAAAAAGAAGAAGCAAGCAAGCCAGTCTGGGACTGTACTCTATCTTGGGTGGAAGGGAGATTTCCAGGCTCTTGAAGTAAAGGTTGAATAACTGGATTTAAGGGTGGAGAATCCAGTCCTCTATGTGTGAGGTAAGGAATCTATGGCTGTGTTTCTTGTCTCTGGTAAGCAGCAGCACCTGAAGAAAGAGGCCTTGGTAACAATCTTTCACAGCATTGACACTTACTCAAGCTAATCACTATTGTTTAGTATTAATAAACTTACTTACACAATATTTAATTCTTGATTGTTTGTTCTACGTTGATAGTTAATTTATAAAGCCCAGTTTCACGATGCTAAGAACTCATGTTCAAGCTTCCTGCATCCTACCTCCACATCTTACACAGCACAACAATACCAGTTCCACTGCAGCAGGGGATTTTCATGTCCATGGGCTGGGGACAGCATTTGTAGAGCTATGCACAGATACAAAATTTGTATCCACATCCGATCCGTGATCTGCAAACATGGTCCATAGATATCTGCGGATATGAAGTGGATCTCTGCAGATTTGCAGGACCCTAAGTATTTGTTCCTGTAACAATAATAGTCTGTAGCTGGGTATTGATCCTTGGGCACATTTAAGTGTCCCTGGACCTTCTTTCAAAGCTCTGGCCTGCTGCAGAGTTGGGTGGCTAAAGATTACGTGACAGAAGCCCTTTGGCAGTGCTTTCTATTATATGGAACTTGTTCAGACAGAGAGGAGACCTAGAGTCAGGGAAAGAAGCTGGAAGTGCATCAGCCAAGTGGAAGTTTGGTGTAGGATTCCTGCAGGGGGAAAGAGAAGCAGCCCCAGCTTGTAAAGCCTTTAGGAAAGAGGTGATTTTTAGAAGGAACTGAAGAGCCTCCAGACAAAGTCTGGAAGATTTTTATTTCAGTTGACATTATCTGTTATGTTTTGTTAACAAACCAAATCCCAAGAAGGGAATGTTATTTGAACCATGTGAGTCTGTGTATTTATTGAAAAGACCAAGAATGGAGAAACTGAGTTTATTTAGTCCTGTGGTAGTAATATGGACATTTCATAAGGGTTCTCACTTCTTTTTGTGAGCATCAGCTGGTTTCCCAGGCCAGCACTTAAAAAAACAATGGCTTAAAATCTTTTTCTGTCCAAACAATGAGCATGCTAGGACTGCTGCTGCACAGTCTATCTGATCAGTAACACAATCTCCTCCTGGTGCTTCGGCCTTTTTTCAGCTATGTGTATCATTCCCTGAGGTTTAGTGTATTTCCAGTTAGAATCATGTAGAGAAGATACATGAGGCTTGATAGGAGTCTATAGGGCTGATCCTAACCCTGAGGAGAAGTAGATCATCTTTAAAGGGCTGATCCAAAGCTTGTTAGGATAAATGGAATGACTCCCCTAGACTTCAGTGGGTTTTGGATCAAGCTTTAAGAAAGAATTGTTGCCATAAAAAATGCTTGTTAGTGAATAGTTAGAGGGACACTATGGCAGATTGCCCCCCTTAGGATGTCACCTGATGTGCTGAGATATCGCTGAGCCTGCCTGTTATGCCAGGCTGGGCACCCTTTTTACCTGTCTTGCTGAGCCAAGTTATTAAGCCTCCTCCAGGACACACACAGGCAGGGCCACACCCAATGCAGAACGACACTGAGATCAGTTCTGGGAATGCTCATCTTAAGGTACTTGCCCCAGCACTCAGGTGTCCACCTCCCTTGGAGTGCAGACCCAAAGATATATTATGAAATCCACCTCCTCCCTCAATGTGGAGGAAGGTATGCACAGCCTCTTACCCTCTCCCTCCCCAATTATGAATTATACGCATGGGGTTATATTATAAACAAGAAACACATTTATTAACTACAAAAGGTGAATTTTAAGTGAATACAAGTGATAACAGACAGAACAAAGTAGATTACTGAGCAAATAAAACAAAATACGCAAGTTAAGCTCAATACACTTAAAAACAGTTTACAAAATGTAATTTCTTACATTCTTACAAAGTTTCTGTAGCTTAGAGTTCCAGTTATATTTCTTTTCAGACTGGACCTCTGTCTCAGTCTGGACTGTCCCCTGGCCTTCCCTTCAGGTGTCTTTAGCAGTCTTTCTTCTTGGGCAGACAGGCCATGGAGAGGAGGAGTCCCGTTTGCCTTCCTCCCCACCCTTAAATAAGGTTTACATAAGGCGGGAATTCTTTGTTTCCCAAACTTGACCCCCTTTCCCTTTCAGTGGAAAGTTACAAGAAGTCCCAGATAATGTTTATTATCAGGTGACAAGACCACCTGACCGAGCAGTGTCACAGTTACGTCCCCGGACACCTCCCAGGAGAGAGAGAGATTAGTATCTTCATGGTGTTGTTCCTTCCTGATGGGTCATCAAATCTCATGGTCTGTCATCTGGTGGGTGTCTTCCCAATACACACCCAGTTGTAATTGTTACATAGTCCATATTCCTAACTTTAGATACAGAAATGATACATGCATACAAATTGGATAATCACATTCAGTAAATCATAACCTTTCCAATGATTCCTTACAAGACCCATCTTGCATAAAGAATATCTGGGTTATGTCATATCCCTGTTATAAGCATATGTTCATAAAGAATATGGAGTGTAACGTCAGAGACACCACCTATCTATCCGGAAATGAGAACTTTTAGAAACTAAAGGACTCTTTTTATTTAGAAGCCATGACACTGTTCAACATCGGAACAGAAGCAGTGTTTCAGAAGGGCTTTTAAATACTTTTTAATTTTAATATTAGGGCTTAAATTCTCAAAGTATTTACCTGAGCCCTGCTCACCCTTCTCCTCCTCCTCCCCCCCCCCCCCCCCCCCCCCCCCCCCCCGCCCAACATGCTATGAAAACTTCAGGGGGTTGAAAATATTTACCGGAACTCGGCTCCAGACAACTCTGGCTGAATTTAAGCCCTGATATTAGTATTAGGCAGTGAAGTTTCACAGTCCTTGAGGTAAATTCTCTGCTAATGTAACCACTGATTTCAGAGAATTTAGTCCCTTTAGTTTTAATTTTTTAAATATTAGATCAAGTAGTAATTACTTTCATTAGACTTTATTGTATAAATCTTAAAATAAGACTTCTATAGTAACAAACTGTATTTGGAATATAAAAAATTGTGGTAGATGTTGGCAGGATGTTTATAGTTACTCATCTGGTACACAGCAGCTCAATTTGGCTCTCCCAATTTCAGCTGGGTCTCAAAGAAAGTAAATGGGAAGGGACTACACAACATCCAGTTTGTTGTTTCTGCCACTCTCACATTTCATGCCACATCCTTGCCAGAGTTCCTGGAAGAGATTCAGGTACTATAAGCTCTTCATAATAAAGTAACTGATTTGGAAATTCAGGCATTGCTATTTGAAGGCTGGCAATCAAGGACGAAGTAACAGAACAATAGACTGGCCTGGGAAATTCAGATTATTATATTAGGGGGAAAATATTCTTTGTGACCATGAGAAGGAAAACCAAAAGAGTACTTTGAAGATCCTTCTTTCCCCCACCATCCCAAACGTGATTTATATACATAACAGAGTGAAGCCAATCTTTGACCTAATATTCACACAAGAAGTAGCCAACATGGGTGTTATGGACTTGAATACAACAGTTATTTACTAGCTAACAAATCAAATTCTTTGCTGATTTACACCCAACAGAATGTCAATGAAAGATTTAAAACATTTATGGATGGTACATGTGCTAGCACATAGGTGGGTCTCTGGAGTGCTGAGATCATGACAGCCAGAGTGATTAAACACAAACACAGGATCTCTAAGGCAGTAAATATTAACATCTAGATTCTCCAGTACTGTACAGTTGCTTTGTACTAAACCATCAGTATTCTGGCCTTTCAACTGCAAATGGGCTAATACCTACCTGGGAGATTTGATTAAAATCATGGTTGTAAAGTGCCAGGAGAACCTCAAACTGTAAATGCCATAGACATGCCAAGAATATTTAGTATATAGAGGACCTATTAAAATAGGTAACTCTAAATTATTTTACAACTACAGTATATTATACCAGCAGGATTATCTGGGAAGCAAAGTCTATTGGGCACAACTTGAGCGGGTGTAAATCAGCATAGCTCAAGAGAAGTCACACAAGTAATGCGGATTTACACCAACTAAGACGGTGGCCTACATTTCTTTCTCTGCTAATATAATCCAGATGTCCTTTTTGCTGTGATACCTGTTACTGCATCACATTCGCATGGTACCATTGCAGTACTAAAGTGGAATCCCTCAGAGATGCTTTATGTACTTTTTGGATAACAATTCTCTCCAGAACCCATTTTTCTGCTCCCAATTTCATGCTGCTCTCTTCCTTCCTTTACTTCTCTCCCAGTCATACACATCAATTTTTGAGCTTCTCACATTACTTTTCAAAAATAGATCTGGGCCAAAAGAGGAAAAGAAAAGCAATCCCACTACGTCAAAGAGGATATCCATTTCCAGTGTTTTATTGGTGCTCTGATAGAAGAGGCTATGACTGCATCAGAAGACTAATTGAACTGAGTCAAAACAAAATTTGTCTCATGCAGGCAGTGGCCCAAGTTCAAAATGGCATTAAGCTGAGCTATTTATTAGAATAATATAATTTGGGAATATTATGCAGAATAATAATATAACAATCACAATAAAAATCAAAGGCACCATTGGACTATACCTACAACAACTCTTCAGCCAAGGCCTGGGAAGTCCAAACACATTGCTGAAATTAAGGATATAACACCAGGTTGGCAGCCTGAAAAAAAGACGACGTTGTGCCGATAATAGTAGCATCCTTTTTCAAAATGAGTGTACATGGAGAATCAAAGTTTCAAGCTACATCTGGCAGGACTTTAATCCTTCCACTGTATTCAGATGTTAATACAATTAGTCTATTTTATTCCATTGTATCTATCCAGGGTCTCCAGTTTCTTTTGACAAGTCTTAGTAAGTTTCAAATGCTGCTAATGCTCGAGCAGGTACTTAAAGCCAACAAGACCTTGTGACAATCCGAAGTCGACAATTATACTCTTGAACACCATTGCATAATTTTGGAGCCCATTGAGTTATACGCTAGCTGGATAACAGTTTTTCAAACTCTGGTCATACCACTGGCAGCATGTATACTTGTTAAAACCAATAGTGTGGACACTGAGAGACTTCAGTACATTCAGGATTTTTTAGTGAACTGACTCCAGTAATCTATGCTGTACAAAGTTGATGGTTTCTGTGAAAAAGATAGCATCCTCCAGAGCTTCCCTCTCCCGCCCCTACTCCTGCTCTAACATTAAGAACTTCATTGACTAACTCAGATTTACAGGTACAGTAACGCCTCATTTAACATTGTAGCTATGTTCCCGAAATATGCTACTTTAAGCGAAACGATGTTAAGCAAATCCAATTTCACCATAAGAATTAATGTAAATAGTGGGGGGGGGGTTATATATATATAAATAAAAATAACACACACACACACATAGTATAAGATTTAAACAAACAGTTTAATACTGTACACAGCAATGATGATTGTGAAGCTTGGTTGTGGCGGTGGAGTCAGAGGGTGGGATATTTCCCAGGGAATGCCTTAATGCTAAATGATGAACTAGCACTCGGCTGAGCCCTCAAGGGTTAACACGTTGTTAATGTAGCCTCACACACTACAAGGCAGTACAAATGGAGGGAGGGGAGACAGCATGGCAGAGAGAGACAGAGACACACACCATGTGTATGAGAGAGAGAGAGACGCGCATTGCCCCTTTAAGTACACTGACCCCACCCTAAGTACACTGCCTTTTTAAGTAGATCAGCAAGTTGAGACAGCAGCTGCTGCCAGCAAGCTCCCTCCACCCTGAGCCCTGTCATGTCCCACCTTTGCTTTGTGGAAATAGGGTACAGGATTGGGGGGGCAGGATTGTGGGGAGGGAAACACCCTGACATAGCACCCCTCTTTTAACTCCCCTCCCCCCCGCACAGCAAGCAGGAAGCTCCCAGGAGCTGGTCCAAGGTGGAGGGCAGGAGCAGCACATGGCAGTGGGGGGAGGGACAGCTGAACTGCCGGCAACTGATAGCCTGCTGGGCAGCTGCTGCACAGGGAACTTAGGGGTGCTGATATGGGGGCTGCCGGTCCACCCTGGTTCTAAGCCCCCACCAGCTAGCTCCAACAGGCTGCTCTTCCTGCAAGCAGTGGACAAAGCAGGCGGCTGCCAAACAACGTTGTAAGGGAGCATTGCACAACTTTAAAGGAACATGTTCTCTAATTGATCAGCAAATAACAAAACAACGTTAACTGGCATGACGTTAAGTGAGGAGTTACTGTAATCAGTTAACCTTTACTGCTATACTAATATCTCAATCAGAAAAAATAAGAAGACATAGTAATAGACAGCTAATGCAGAGTAAAGCTGAGCAAATAATTGGGGTTTTTTAGTTCAATTTTCATTTTGTTCAATCCAAAATGATTTCCCCCCCCCCCCCCATTTTATCTTTGGATGCATTTTACACCCCTTTGGGTTTTTTTTAAACTAGATGTAGCTAAATTTGAAAACAAAATGTAAATTCAAACAAAGTCAAAACATTTCATTTGGAAAATATCGATAGAAAACATTTTGACTTCTCTAAAAAAAAATGCAGACAAAAATATTCATCAAAATTGACCTGAATTCACAGATTGTTTTGGTCAACTTCAAATTGCTTTTTTCACTAAATAAATTATTTGTCCAAAAAATTCTGCCCAGCTTCAGTGCAGACATCCTGCTGCTAATATACCTCTCATCCAATGAGCTTGAAATACTCTACACAGATGAGTTGTCCCTTTTTTTCATTTGTACCTGGGTAGGAGGCTGCAACCTTCTCTTTCAGCTACGGACCATGCTAGTGTGATCCATATTCGTGAGGCCTTGAGATTAGACTACTGCAATGCATTCTATAGTACCCAAGACTGCTTTTGAAAACCATTGAAGAATCTGAGATGGTGCAAAACACAGTGACCTACTAAAAAAACCCCAAACCCAGTACATCTCACTATGCACACTTTACACTATTGCTCTGCCTTTTATTTTTCAAGCGATATTTAAATTGGTGGATTTGACTTACTTCAAGGGATTTTCAGAGGGACCGGAAAATGGCTGGTTCCCCCTGAAGTACAGTGTGAGATGGAAAAACTTCTGGTAGCTGGGGCTCTCTGTAGTATCCATTAGAATTATAAGGCTTCGCTTCTCAGAGTGCATTTGCTACAGCCCTCTCATGGGTTTAGCAGACTTCTTAGTTCCATGTACTTTTGCTCTACTTCTTTCCATTTTATACTGACTTGCCCTCCACACTGCACTGTTACCAGCCCTCCACACACCACCTCCCTCCCTTTGGCTTCTAGCTGTATTAATTATAGTTTCATTTTACTCAAGAGAGATCATTCCACATTTAGCAACCATTTTCAATATGATAATTTACAATCTCACTTTACACAGGGAAGTAATCGCTTTTAAAAAAACCCCAACATTATAGACCTTAGAGACCACCAAATAATATTTTGCTTTAAAAGTTATTAGAAAACCAGGTGTTCGCACCATCAGCACTTCTTGTAAGTTTGTATTTTACTTCAGGAAACCATTTACTGAATAACTGTTCTATGAAAGTGCACAGTATTGTATGATGACTTTAAAAAATAGACATCAAGGAATTTTAAAAAAATCAAAGAAATCTGCATTTTACAAGAAAATGTGAGTACTGTTATTTCCATTCATTTCTTCCACCCATCACTCCAGCCCGCTTTATCACATAATTTCAGGCTGAACAACATACACCATTTTTTCAAATCATTCGTGTTACTGATTCATTGCATTTTGCAATTGTCATGTTCAACCGTGTCAGTAAAGTACATATGTGATAAGTAACTGTTATGCGGAGCAAAGGATCATACAAAGCAGATAAGGAACTACTGAGCACAGTTGCCAACTTTCAAACGGTAAATAAGCACCCCGACTTTCACAATAAGCCAAAAATCAAGCTAATCCCATTTCAAAACAAGGGCAAAACAAGCCAATCCTTAAGAACCCCAACACTCTATGTGACTAGATTCCCCCCCAGCGTGCTGTCCGGGGCTGTGGTGGGCCCGCTGTGCACCCCTGACTCTCTCCCCTCATTGACCCTGCTTGCTACCCCTTTCCCCTGCTTGCCGGGAACCAATCAAAAAAAAGAAGCAACAAGCTACAACAAGCAACAAGCCAAACAAGCTACAAGCCAAAAATGAGCCAACAAGCAACTCACAAGCCAATTAAGCCAAAAACAAGTCCAATTTCTGTGGGTTTTTTTCACGGGTTTGGCATGTCTGCTATTGAGAGAGGCAGTAGCAAGGAAGGGTGAATAAATGCAATAAATCTGTGCTGTTAGGAGAATGGTCTTCATTTCCTGGCTCTGGTCAGATGACATGGGTCAGGATTACAGAAGGTTTTACTCTTCCACATGACAAGTGGTTGATATCTACTGACTCCAGTGGCTACTGTTAAATCTTTTAAAAAGAAATATTAAATGCAAACAACAACAACCACCTGTTCTCATCTAGAGTTTTTCATCAGTAGATCCCATAAAACGTATCAACTGAACACAGACACAAAAACTAATAGGGTCAGTTAATAGACTACGCACATGTCAAGGTCTAGGAGGAAGACACTCTTAAACCCCAACACACAAGCATGTCATCCTGCCTTTTATTAGACAGCTGTCAGTAATTACCATCTCTGAAGTTCAATGGCTTTCTGTACATATAGCCATTCACTCTTAAAACAGTACCATTTTGGCCACCGAGGTTGCCGGGAGCCTGTATATGCTGCTCAGGGTGTTTTTCCACTCTCTGTGACCAGGGTGGCGTTGGTTACCTTTCATCACAGGAACATTCTCAGTAGTACTCTGGATGTCCTAAAGAAACAGACTGACAGTGTCCTTATTCATTTTGTCTAGCTGTACACACAGGCGGACACACAGGAATGCTGTTAAGGGACTGCTTTCATTTCCTGGCTCCCCATCCCCTGACATGGGCCAGGGATACAAGCGTTAATATAACCCAGACTAGAGCTGGGTGAAGTTTTTCAAATGTCAAAGCTTCAATGACTTTTCAAATTCTGGTTCAAACAAGGAAGGAGGGGAAATGGGGAGAAGAGAAAATATTTTTGTAATTTTTTTCTCCCCCCTCTCCCCCATGTCTGCTCCAGCCACATGAGAAGGTTTAATATCCCACAGGTACCACAACCTCCTGTTGCAGTAAGTGATTACTGTGGCGAAATGCAATCCATGTGCTCTCAAGAGGTTGTGGTGGAGTTTTGGTTTTTTAATTCCTTTTCTTTAAAAGAAAGGAATGTCATGAGGCTATAAAAGTTAAAACATTAGACCCCCACATCATGTGGCACCCCCAACAGGATGCAGAAAGAAAATGTACAATGCCCCAGCCCTCCCATTTCACCTTGTTGCTGCAGCTGACTGGGGTCGGTACAATTTTTTCCATCTGCACTGCTGTTGAACACAAGCAGAGTGTCCTCAAAGCTCTTCACTGAGGAAGCTGTGAATTGCTGAAAGCTGGAGACGTGTGTCAAGTTGAGCCATTTTTTTAACCCCTTCTGTACTGGTGCCAGAAATGACAATTAAAAAAACCCCACAGCCTTCCTGACACACAGCTTGTTTTCTGTGCCCCAGTTTTCCCTTGCCAAAGCATTCATGGAGCCCTCCTTCCAGTTTCCAAGAGCTAAAGGCCAGCTGAAAATCCAGAGCAACCTACAACCACACTTCAAAGCAACCCAAGCCTAATTAAATCCAGTAGCTGCTCATATCTTTAACATGGGACTTTCCCCCCAATTTATTTTTTTTATTATTTACCAGATAAATGTAATATGTTGATATCTTACTGCTATACATGCAGCACATGATCAAAAACCTTAACTGAGAATATGTATCCATTCTGTACTCTTACCTAACCACATGTGTTCAGATTATTCCCTCCACTCATAAAGGCTCAGGGAATGAAACAGGTGGATCCTTGAGTGGGCACCTTGATGGAGGAGTGCTACCTCTGCAGCATCCTTCCCTACTTCTCCTCTGGGCTCTTCAAAAAGCCCCACAGAGACCCTCCAGATCTGCAGCCGAGGGCATGGCTAGGGAATAAGCCCTTTCCACAAACTATTACCCAACTGATGCCATGGGGATTCATAGATTTTTAAAATCAGAAGGGATTATTAGATCATCCAGTCTGACCTCCTCTGTAACACAGGCCAAAGAATTTCATCCGGTTACTCCTGTACTGAGTCCATTAACTTGTGTTGGATTAAATTCCTCATGGACAGTAATACTCACACACAGTAGCGTAGCCGGGGGGGAACAGGGGGAGCGGCTGCTCCCCCTGTGAGCGGGAGCAGCGCCTTAAAAAGGAACCGGAGCTTTTTTTTAGCAGAACTAAAAAAAGGCGCCACTTCTTTTTAAGCGCCGCTTCTTGCACTCACCTGGCGGCGCTCCGGGTCTTCGGCGGCGGGTACCACCGAAGTGCCGCCGAAGACCCAGAGCGCCACCGGAGGCGCCGCCGGGTGAGTACAGGGGGAGCCTGGGGAGGCGCCTTTTCATAGCACCGCTCCCTCTGTGCTCCAGACCTGCCTACGCTACCGCTCACATGGCAGTGTTTGTGTCAGTAGTGACTCACTTCCCCAGGGGAACCTCATCCTGAAAGTTGGAACAAGTTGATGAGTGCTGAATGAGTGGATCCTACAGAGTTGCAATGCCTTGGAATTGGAAACAGGCAGGTAAGAATGGATGCAAAAGGAGCCAATCCTCTATGTAAATGGCGGGTTCTCCACGTCCAACCTCACTTCCTCCCTGCCCCGGTTTCTTGTTCCTGTCTCTCCCCCAGCACCCTGTCCAGTCAGTCCCAGTTCTCCCCCAGCACCCTGGCTCAACCACAAACTCCTCCTGTCAGGAGCTCCTCATCAGATCAGTCTTCCCTTTTTCCCCCGCATCCCACTGGTTCTTTGTTTCTAACCGCCCCCTCCCACCCCCGCCCCGCACACACACACACACACACTAGTCTCTGTCTCACTTCCACCACAACCCCAACCCTAAGTCCATTTTCCTCTTCCCACCCACTGCCAGCCTCCAGTCCTAGTTTCCCCCATCTCCCCCAGGATTGTTGTCCCAAATCTACTCCCCCACCATCACTCCCACCCCTCCCCCCGCAGGTCTTTTGTCCCTTCTGCCTTTGAATCAGGCAGCTTCTTCCACCATGTTGCCAGGGCCCAGCAGGGGATCATTGAAATTACTTCCTTGCTCTCAATTCCAGTGCTTGCAACTGGCATGCCCCTCAGCAGCTCAGAGCCACAACTAGGGCTGCCAATTTTGGTTGGACGTATTCTTGGAGACTTCATCACATGACAATCTTTAATTAAAGCTTAATCTTTATTTCCTGAAGACTCCAGGACAATTCTGGAGGGTTGGCAACCCCACCCACAACTGCAGGGAAAGTCCTACTTAGTCCCAGGCTGAGGCAAGTGCAGTGGACACAGAAACTTTGGGTCATTTCACTGCTAAAAATTGAAGGAATCTGAGCATGTACAATCTGCATTTTTTCAAAGGCAAATAACTCAGCCAGATTTGAGCACATCCCCGACACAAAGGCCACAACCTTGCCCAATTTCAATTCCTTGTTGCAAAGCATGGGAGCACTAAAGCTTTTCAAAGAAAAGGTAACCCACATTTTTTAAGCTTGGGCAAAACACTTTATTTTCCCCCTAGTGTTCAGAAATGGATGACCCCTTTTGGCAGAAATTTGTAAAACATTGTCAGAATGAGGCAGACACCTGGCATGGAAAATTTCAGCCCAAATGATTAAAGTTTATCTAAATGATAAGCAACTAAAAAAAGGGTCTTATAATGGAAGTGTTAGGCAACCTTAATAATACGTGCCACTTCCAGCCCCCCAGCCCCCTATACTCAGTTGTAGTTCTGGGAATCCTGACCACATTGCCTGGAACTTTTAAGTTCTCTGAGTTAGAGGGAGTGTTATGTTCTCTGGGCAGCAATCTATAATGCTCAAAGAATTCAGGAGAAATCAGTAAATATTCTTTTTTGTGACTTGTTTATGTCTGGTAGAAAATTAAGGACTTCTAGGTTAAGAGTTCTTGAACCATATGTACGATGGAGCCCTAGGGTAAAATCTTGGCCCTAACAAAGTCAATGGGAATTTACTTAAATGGAAACAGGATTTCACACCTAAATCATATTAAATATCCTATTATCTGTACTATCCTGAGTAAACCCATAAGCGATTCCATAATATGTGGATTAGATCCTTCTAAAATCAAAAACTTTTGAGAAAATAGAATACTGGAAATGACAAAGAAAATCCTCAAGTTGTCAGGATGTTCTTGTTTGTTTTTTGTTTTGTTTTTCTTTTTGTTGTGGGAACACTGAGGCTGAGCTTTTCAAAGCTGCCAAAAGTATTTGAAAGCCTAAATTCCTGGCAATAAAGGTGTCCAAAAGCATTAGAGGGCTGTGAAAACTTCAGTCTATATTTATTCACTCAACAATTCATTTTGACAGTACTATTACAGAACACAACAATGTTGGTCACAAATGTTGACAGTGTTGTTTGATGTTTCTAGGCACTGTAGTCCATGGGAATTATGATCGAAAAGTTATTCTTGATTACATCTGGGTGGAATTGAAGCTACACAAGTTAAAACTGGAAACAAGGCATACATATTTTAATAGTGAGTGTAATTAACTAGTAGAGAAGATTACTAAAGCATGTGATAGATTGTCCATTGCTTAAAATCTTTACATCAAGATTGGATGGACTTTCTAAAAGTTTGTGCTTTCAGCTGAAGCAAAGGTCACTGGGCTTGATCCAGGAATTACAGTGTGAGATGCCATGTCCACTCCTGTGCGGGATTATCATAATGATCCCCTCTCACACTGAATGAATGTTCCTGGACAATCTCTGGAAGTATTTTGTAGATTTTAAACAGTAAGCTCAGTTGGCCTTGCTTGTTTTCTCCTTGGGTGTTTACTTTCCACAAATCTTCTAGCAACTAAGATGACAATCAATGTTCACAGAAAGAGCTGATTTTAGAGGGCAAAACAACAGAAAGTGAATTTGAAATGCCTGAGCACAAGTACCGTATGATCACATGTGCAATCAAAATTAACAAAACACAGATCAAATCTTTAAATATGAAATGCCCAGTAAACTGCTTGCAAACAATATATAGATGAACATAAATTGTTCTGTAAATAGTTATAAGTTCAAGCAGTTTATAAAGAATTCACAAAAAGACTTGTCAACAAACAGAATCATCTTCAAAGTCCAGGAATGGTCCAAATACCTGCATGAAATGTATAATGGAACAAGTCTTCTGAACCATTTGATGGCATTTAATGAAAAATTATACCCCTGTTCCAGAATGCTGTAATATGCTTGAAAAAGGCTTTTAAATGGTTAACTGTCTCCACTGACATATAGGTTTCTAAAGTAATTTCTAGAGATCCCCTTATTGGCTTTATTCCTATTTTGTTCTGCCCTACCATATGTAATTTTTCCATAAGAAATTAATAAGATTTCTGTTCAAGGCATGTTCAGTAAACATTATCAACAGAGTCTTTGTGGAATAATAATAATATATGTAGATATACCTATCTCATAGAACTGGAAGGACCCTGAAAGGTCATTGAGTCCAGTCCCCGGCCTTCACTAGCAGGACCAAATACGGTCCCAACAGATTTTTGCCCCAGCTCCCTAAGTGGCACCTTCAAGGATTGAACTCACAACCCTGGGTTTAGCAGGCCAGTGCTCAAACCACTGAGCTATTCCTCCCCCAAACCTATAAGATTGCTCTAAATAGGTTAGACTACCTGCACCTGTGCAACCCCAACTGCAAACAGGGGGTGCAGATGTAAAGCCCAAGTTGCTACTGTTTGAAGCAGCTTTGCAGCCAGCATTTTTATCATTTTCAGCCAATGGGCAATTTGTGGGAACAACCTGGAGCTGTGACCCCTTTGCTTCTTAAAAAGCCATGAGGGGTTTCAGTAATAGGAGAGTCTGTATAGTGGTGAGAATAGGAGATTGTGACCCAAGGGCTTCTTGATGCCAACTGGCAGGCAGTACAGGGGTGCATAAGTGTTAAAGGGATCCCCCAGTGTAGAATTCACCTTCTAGTTCACCAAAGAAGTGTCATGTAAGGTTTCCACTGAAAGCCTGCATCACACCAGTCATAACCTTAGTGAAGTATATCTGTGGATAACATGTAAGGAGATATGTATAAATATTGGAAATGATATTCTCAAGGCCTAGCGGTTAAAGGCAGGTAGCGTGCCTTGAGACAGACTTCACCAGACACTTATCTCCACAGTTGCAGATTGTGTAACAATCTGTACAGAGAAGAAAGATTCTTATAGTTGCAGGAAGAGAGGAAGAAAAGAAGACCACAATTCAGAGACAACATAGGATGTCTGTCAAATTCATGAACATTAGAATAATATGCCAAGAGATTATTTAATAATGTCTGCAAGATATGTGGGTGAAAAATAACTTCTAACCCATAGATTTTGAGAAGTTAACCGAATTCCTTATTAATTCACTCAGCCATTAGAACTCATAGACTCATAGACTTTAAGGTCAGAAGGGACCATTACGATCATCTAGTCTGACCTCCTGCACAATGCAGGCCACAGAATCTCACCCACCCACTCCTGGAATAATCCTCTCACCTATGTCTCAGCTACTGAAGTCCTCAAATCATGGTTTAAAGACTTCAAGATGCAGAGAATCCTCCGGTAAGTGACCCGTGCCCCATGCTGCAGAGGAAGGCAAAAAACCTCCAGGGCCTCTGCCAATCTACCCTGGAGGAAAATTCCTTCCCGACCCCAAATATGGCGATCAGCTGAACCCCGAGCATGTGGGCAAGACTCACCAGCCAGACACCCAGGAAAAAGTTCTCTGTAGTAACTTCTAACATCCCATCATTGACCATTGGTCCTATTTACCACTGATGGCAATTAATTGACCCTTGACTAAGATCATGTTATCCCATCAAACCATCCCCTCCATAAACGTATCTAGCTTAATCTTGAAGCCAGTTAGGTCTTTTGCCCCCACTGCTTCCCTTGGAAGGCTGTTCCAGAACTTCACTCCTCTGATGGTTAGAAACCTTCGTCTAATTTCAAGTCTAAACTTCCTGATGGCCAGTTTATATCCATTTGTTCTTGTGTCCACATTGGTACTGAGCTGAAATAATTCCTCTCCCTCCCTGGTATTTATCCCTCTGATATATTTAAAGAGAGCAATCATATCTCCCCTCAGCCTTCTTTTGGTTAGGGTAAACAAACCAAGCTCCTTGAGTCTCCTTTCATACGACAGGTTTTCCATTCCTCGGATCATCCTAGTGGCCCTTCTTTGTACCTGTTCCAGTTTGAATTCATCCTTCTTAAACATGGGAGACCAGAACTGCACACAGTATTCCAAATGAGGTCTTACCAATGCCTTGTATAACGGTACTAACACCTCCTTATCTCTACTAGAAATACCTCGCCTAATGCATCCCAAGACCGCATTAGCTTTTTTCACGGCCACATCACATTGGCGACTCATAGTCATCCTGTGATCAACCAGGACTCCGAGGTCCTTCTCCTCTTCCGTTACTTCCAACTGATGCGTCCCCAGCTTATAACTAAAATTCTTGTTATTAATCCCTAAATGCATAACCTTACACTTCTCACTATTAAATTTCATCCTATTACTATTACTCCAGTTTACAAGGTCATCCAGATCTTCCTGTAGGATATCCCGATCCTTTTCTGAATTGGCAATACCTCCCAACTTTGTGTCATCTGCAAACTTTATTAGCACACTCCCACTTTTGGTGCCGAGGTCAGTAATAAAAAGATTAAATAAAATTGGTCCCAAAACTGAACCTTGAGGAACTCCACTAGTAACCTCCCTCCAACCTGACAGTTCACCTTTCAGTATGACCCGCTGTAGTCTCCCCTTTAACCAGTTCCTTATCCACCTCTCAATTTTCATATTGATCCCCATCTTTTCCAATTTAACCGATAATTCCTCATGTGGTACTGTATCAAATGCCTTACTGAAATCGAGGTAGATTAGATCCACTGCATTTCCTTTATCTAAAAAATCTGTTACTTTCTCAAAGAAGGAGATCAAGTTGGTTTGGCACGATCTACCTTTTGTAAAACCATGTTGTAATTTGTCCCAATTGCCATTGACCTCAAGGTCCTTTAACTACTTTCTCCTTCAAAATTTTTTCCAAGACCTTGCATACTACAGATGTCAAACTAACAGGCCTGTAGTTACCCGGGTCACTTTTTTTCCCTTTCTTAAAAATAGGAACTATATTAGCTATTCTCCAGTCAAACGGTACAACCCCTGAGTTTAGAGATTCATTAAAAATTTTTGCTAATGGGCTTGCAATTTCATGTGCCAGTTCCTTTAATATTCTTGGATGAAGATTATCTGGGCCGCCTGATTTACTCTCATTAAGCTGTTCAAGTTTGGCTTCTACCTCGGATATGGTAATATCTACCCCCACATCCTTATTCCCATTTGTCATGCTGCCACTATTCCTAAGCTCCTCATTAGCCTCATTAAAGACTGAGGCAAAGTAATGCCTCAGTGTGCATTAGTGGAAAAGTGAGAGAATTTCTCCCCAAAGCTCTTTCCTGTAGGCCTTTTGGAGCCATGTTGTATATGCCCAGTTCAAATAAATGGAGATCTGGATCTCATCTGAATGAAGATTCAAATCTCTCTCTCTGTCACACACAAAGATGTTGTGAATAAATATTATGACAGACTGGACACATGATGTGGTCTTGGTTGCAGTATGGACCATGCTCAAAGATTAGCTCTTTGCCCAAGCAGCCAGAGTGCTGGCTAGTTGCCACCTCTCCTCTTCTGAACTCAAAGAAAAAACACATTTTAAAAAACCATACTTGGAGGAGAGACTACAGCATTATGAACAAAGTCCAACACTTTTAAGTACTCAGTAAGCAAACAGTCACAGTGTTGTTTAAGAAAGCTAAACCATGACCATATTTTTTTAGGTCTCAGTTTTGGATACAGACAACAGATATTCCCAGGTAACACATTACTTCTGAGAATCTGCTTCCACTCCTAAGCCATAGCCTGTCCATCCCTTTGGTAAGATTTACTCCTTTACTTGACTGGCCTGTTAAGCCTGGCAAGCTCAGTTCTGAAACACGCTCCTCTTACTGTGGGATTGTGCCCCAGCACAGGTTCCACTTTGGGGCGGGGGAGGAGAAGGAAGGAGCAGTGAAAGTTCCCAAAATTCCCTACAGTGCTAAAGGAAGCTCAGCTGTTACATCATCTGTCTAACCTATGGTCTGTAGATCAGAGCATGAAGAAAGAAGTAGGTAAAAGCTTAGAGAAGCTGGTCTAATCAAAGATATTACCTCACCCACCTTGTCTCTCTAGTGACCCCTTTCTAAAGTTTGTTCTTCTAGAAATATTTCTTTTACTCTATACTTCCTGTGCTTCCATTATGGTCCAATCTGTAAAAGAGAGAACCTGCTTTTAAATTAGCCTTCACCACTTTAAAGATTTCTTTAGAAGTTAAGTTTAGCAAATCCCACTCATTAGGATACAACAGATAATGCAGGTAAGGAATCTGAAAAACTAATGTTTAGTTGTTAGCATTGAGTTGTATTGATGACCAGAGGCACAACTTCATATTTCTTGACAATAACAGTTGCCATGTCAGGGTTATGAAGTGGAAAATTATGTATCTGCTTTGTATTCATGCATTGGTTGGATGCACTAGTACAAGTAGAGCTTTCTGGTCAGGTCGTACAGCATAGAGAGTGCAGAAAGTACTGCATCAAGAGAGTTGTATGCCTGCAATATACTTGCAGAGCTTACACTCAAGTTGTTCTGTATGCATAATGTTCAATGAGTTGCTTACCAAGTTTGTGATACAAGGCATACATGATCTCTTCTAAAGTAAATGCATGGAAAAAGTTGTAAATCTTTTGCTGGAAAGATAGATCCATTTTTTTCCCTCGCGGTTGTAAGATCATCTTGTGAGTTCTGAAATACATACATTTACAACCCATGCCTTTATTCCAAAAGAGAAGGGTCGCTCTCAAGTTGTGTAAAGCTGGTCTCCACAGTTAGTCATGTGGCTAATAGGGTGTGGTTGAAATCTTTACTCAAAGGAAGACCTAGGAAGGATTTTAGCTGGACTGATAAAAATCCCACTAATTAAATTTGAGCCAGCACAGACGGGGGACCGGCACTGGGGAAGTTTTTCAAAATGTTAGAAGAGAAAATGTTAATTACACTCCCAGCCATAAGATGAGATCATTTGTTTAAAGTGAAACATTTAATGCTGTGGTTCTTTGTAAGTTATACAGCTTTGTTCACATGTGTGAGATGATATTTGGTTTTCAAGTACAGCCATGTAAGAACTCTCCTGTATCAAAGAACAATAACTCTGCTGTCTAAAAGCAAGGTGAAAGTTAAAATCATATTGTAATAGGGTGCATGCTTGACCCATGTATTTCAAGCATGAAAGTGTTACCTTCGTACAGCTGATCTCTGATAACTATCTGGTCAAGACACTAGTGGAAGCCCCCCACCACATCTTTCTTGTGAGGCACAGTAAGCTGATCTCCCCAAAGTGACCAAAGTAGGTGATCTGACCTCTCTATTGATGTCCTCGACAATAGCACACTGAACAGAGTTTAGCTCAATGAGATGATTAGAGAATATTGAATTATTAGTCCTAGACTAGAAATATGAGGAAAACCTTCCCCGCTAGAGATGAGGATATTTTCATTCTTTAGTACTATAGACCAAAGCCTGAGGTCCTTACTGAATTCTCACTCCTCCTTATCCAGGCAAACTCCCACTGTAGTCAGATTTGAAATCAATTTTTTCACTGTAATGGAAGCTCTCTTTTAGGGAGGTGCAAGGCTGGATAAACACCCAGAAATGATGGCAGGGTTTGACTTTGTTTGCAGAGTGTTGGGGTGCTCTCTCTCTCTCACCGGCTGTATGCTTTGTTGCATGTTGCTGTACTATTTTGAAGTTATCCAGTGCCTGGGAAAGCACTGCTATGATTTGTCTGTGTGTTTGACATACTGTTAAATGGTATAAGTGTTGTGGTCCATTATACTCTTGTTATAATGTGTCTGATTGATCTCAGAGAACCCAGGACTGAGAGTCACCTTGTTAACCCCCCGACCTCCAGTGAGAGATTTGTGCTTAACTGGGTGTCAGTTCTCTGACTCCACCAGACCATTGGCCACCCAAACAATCTCCTCTGGCTTCCTCCAGCCCTTATTTTGCCTTGCAGGTTAACAATAGGTGCACCCCAGTCCCCAAACTCATTTTTAAAATATTCCCCAATAGGGTCCAGTCCCTTCTCCACTGAACACTCACAGTAATATCAGATCTGCTGTATCCAAGGGAACAGTGTATATACCCAGCTCTTTAGCTCAGACAGCAGAATCTAATATGTTTAGGCCTAGAGGTCCTGCAGTCAGTCCCCACAGATGAACCAACCAGTGGCACCATTATATGAATGAACTGGGTCTTGACTCTCATGCAGCAAGAGATGCCAGGTGGAACAGATGGTTTAGCATAAGAAGTTAGCCCATATTGTAAGGGACCGTTCAAGGTAGAGTGGCCAGTTGTTGGTTATTGCTGTGATGCTGGGAGTTCCTTTCCCAGACCCGGGAAAGAGCTCTGAGTGGCTCAAAGCTTGTCTCTCTCACCAACAGAAGTTGGTCCAATAAAAGATATTACCTCACCCACCTTGTCTCTCTACTATCCTGGAACTGACATGGCTACAACTACACTACATACAGCGGCGCTGGAACAATGTGTACAGTGGGGGTGGGGAGGCCTGTGAGCCACTGAACCAAACTTTAAACCCTGTATATGATGGAATCCACTTCAAGCCAGGGGGTGCTGCAGCACCCCCCGCACCCCTAGTTCCAGCACCTATGACAACATACAACATAAATGGATCAATAATCAGTTAAAGGGGGTGGGGGAGAGAGAGGTTTTGACTGTTAATAATTTACACACATATATGTCATTTCATCCCAAAACATCTCCAAGCACTTTAAAGACTACAGTATATAGTGATTTCACCATCGTCACCTCTGGATTAGGATATGAAAACTACTTTGCACCACCATTTACGTAAGGAAATGAAGACTAACTTATTAAAATCTAAACGGTCAGAAAAATTTAGGCAGGCAGAATTCGAATAGCTATGCTGTACTATGCCCGACACAGGCAACCACCACTTCTCTTGCAAGTCATTCCATAAAAATCGTTGATGAGGTCAAGATTCCTACCCTGATTTTTACATCTGATCCCAAAGACTTAACTAACAAAGACCTACACCAACACAGGGGCCGACTTCAGGGCCCCAGCCCCACCCCAACTCCACCCCGGCCACGCTTCCATTCCACCCCTTCCCCAAATCCCCACCCCCGCCTCCTCCCCCGGGCGCGCTGCATCTCTCTCCCCCCCGCCCCAGGCTTGCAAGTCTGGGAGGGAGGGGGGAGAAGCAGCCAAGCATCCACTGGCAGCTCCCCGCCAGCCCCACCCCCCACCATAAAGAGGGCTTCAGATTTAAATAAATCCGTTTTTTACCTTTTACCAGCTACAATATTCCTTATACAATCCATAGTCACTATTTAGTATTAGGAATACAGGAATTAGTATACAGGACTAGATGGACCATGGTTTAAGATAGTAGAGCGATTCCTATCTCCACTAGTTCATAGTTCACTTATGCCTTGAAGCCTGACGGTTTATACCCCTATTAAGGGAACTTTTTAATCCCCTCTCATTAATCATATAAGTTTCTAATGCTTTAAAAATCCTATAAAGCTATTAGCCTCAATTATATTTTGAACAAATGAATTCCACCGGTTAAATTACTGTCCAGAAAGGATCCCACCAATAAATGCCCTGAAGTTAGGGCTAAGTGAATTTCCACTTCAGAATATTGGAAGTGCACACTCTAAATTAGGCATACAAAACCAACAACAATTCAGCATATTGCCTAGCAAATCCATTATACAGTCCGAGCGACTGTATAGTGAGTCATTCATTTATTCTCAGTAGTTCATTGATTGATCAAATTCCATTCCATGTAACACTGATAAAATGACAAAAATGTCAGTTGCTTTGAATAGAACAATTAGCCCACATTCAATCAGCTGTAGTGACGCTGCTGGGAGCAAAATGTGGTCCAAATAGACTGTTAATGGAAGCCTCCTAATAGATTAGGTTTGCCGTTAAAATTTTATTAGTGTTTTAAGTGTTGCATGGCTTGTTTGCACATTTTTAACTGATTTAAGTAATATGCACATTCTTATGTACCTTAAAAAGCCTCCATTTGCACATGCACAAGGGGACTTGTTTACACAAATTGGGTAATTTGAATCTAACTTGCATGCATAATTCTTCAATTTGCTTACAGCTGCAACATGTGCATATGCATAATTTGTGGGTGAAACCACTGCACATGGTTGCAAACTGAAAAGAATGAAAACCAGTTCTTCCACAAAGTTCTGGGAATACACACACATTAAAATTCCATTTTTGCCATGATTTAATAAAGTCATCTGATACATTTTCAGTCAGTGTTTCCAGGAATTAGTGTAATTCTCCTACATTTTTAGATTTTGCCTGCACTCTTCCTACAAACCCCATTAAAACTCACTAATTATGATGCCAAGCAACTAGCTGCAGCAGTAACAATACTGATGCTAACATCACATTTAAAAAGCAGCCACACTATAAAGATGAACTCCCCACTAGCAAAAGGGCCCATACAAGGCTCCATTCACCACATAGTCTCCATCTATGCAAACTTGCTCTGGAATTCACTATGATTGATCTTATATATATATATATACATATTTCTGCAGAATTTGTTTTTATATATATGATCTATATATAAAATTGTTATCTATCTATCTATCCATATAGTTTTTATATATAAAGATCATATATATAAAAACAAATTCTGCAGAAATAGTGGATAGGAAAAAAAGTTACAAATGCTCTCAGGCTGTAGAGCCGATCACCTGCGGGGGTCAAGAATCTTCTCTGTGTTTTGGTATTGCAGCCAGCTAGGTGTATTATGGCTCATTTCCGCTTTCTTTTAAAGCATCAACTATTGTCCATTGCTTGCGACATTACATCGGACAGGGTAGATCTTAAAAACTGTTCTAATACAGCAAATTCTAAATAACTCATGTAGCATTTGATTGCCAAGTGCAGACAGATGCTATAATTTTTTTTGGATTTGTTAACTGCATGGCAATGATTATGAGAGTATGAGATTATGATAGTTGATGGCTATTTAAATTGTCCTGCCAAACAATGAACAAAGACAGTAAGAGTCATAATATCTGTTTGTTATTAATGTACTGTATGTAAGTGATGTGCAAGTTGGCTTTCGGAGAGAAGAGAAATGCATGGTTTGATTTAGTCCCATCTAACAGATTCTAATTTGGAGAGTGTATTTGTAGGAGTATTTTTCTCCTCCAATTGTTATTTAAACACATGTGCATGCAAACCCCCACCCTTTTATGGCAATAACTAACAGCTTAGACTTAATATAACATTTTTTTTAATAAATGGAAAAAATACTCACTAATAGCTGGAAATATGGAAAAATTTATGGGAAAGACTAAATCAAACCTCTGAATCTTATGAACCAAACAAATGGAGAACTAGAAGTGCTGACAAAGCTCACAGAAGAAAAAAAACAAATAAGTCATATGAAGAGCATTAAGAAAAGATGGGGAAAGCCGCATGCTACTGAGGAAAAAATTGAATACACATAAGTGAATAAGATCCCATCCCCTCGCCAAAAAAAATCCATACAGTATAAAACTAGTGCCTATGTTACTCCATAGACCATTTTATACACTACCTATTGGCTAACCTCTAGTGCTGAGAAGATACCTCCTGAATAATACACAGACTAGATACAACTTAAAAGGAAGACACCTTAATGGCTGACGAAAAACTGTACCTCTATGAAGCCTGTTCCTGAAAAAGTTCTAGTAACAGCCACACAAGACTAGTAATGCATCATGGATCCTTTCATTTCTATGTTCCCATTTCAAATCTTAGCCAGGTCACTAGTGACTACAGGTCGTTACCTACAGGTCTACAAGATGGGATATTACGAATTAATGCCCTCAGTCCACTTCCTAGAAGACAAGCGGAAGTTTTGTGGTACAGACACAAGTGGCATTAATTAGTACGCTTATTGGCAAGCTAAGGGTATGTCTACACTACGAGATTAGTTCGATTTTACTTAAACTGAACTTGTGAAACTGATATTACAAAGTCGAACATGTGAATCCACACTAAGGACAGTAATTCGACTTTGTGAGTCCACACTAACGGGGCAAGCGTCGACATTGCAAGCGGTGCACTGTGGGTAGCTATCCCACAGTTCCCGCAGTCCCCGCTGCCCATTGGAATTCTGGGTCGAGCCCCCAATGCCTGCTGGGGCAAAAAATGTGTCGAGGGTGGTTTTGGGTAAATGTCGTCATTCAACCCTCCCTCCCACCCTCCCTCCGTGAAAGCGCCGGCGGGCAATCAGTTCGCACCCTTTTCTGGTGATTGACAGCGCGGACACCACAGCACCGAGAGCATGGAGCCCGCTGCGATCATCGCTGCTGTTCTGTCCATTGTCAACACCTCGCGCCTTATCGTCCACCTTTTCCAGAGGCAGATGCTGAGAAATCGGGCGAGGAGGCAACTGAAGCGCCGTGAGGACTTTGGCTCTGGGATGGGCACACACCTCTCACAAAGCACGGGACCCCGCTCCCTGGACATCATGGTGGCAATGGGTCATGTTGATGCTGTGGAACGGCGATTCTGGGCCCGTGAAACAAGCACTGACTGGTGGGACCGCATAGTGCTGCTTGTCTGGGATGAATCCCAGTGGCTGCAAAACTTTCGGATGCGAAAGGGCACTTTCCTCGAACTTTGTGAGTTGCTGTCCCCTGCCCTGAAGTGCCAGGACACCCAGATGCGAGCAGCCCTGACTATCCAGAAGCGAGTGGCCATAGCCCTCTGGAAGCTTTCAACGCCTGACAGCTACCGGTCAGTCACGAATCACTTTGGAGTGGGCAAATCTACCGTGGGGGTTGCTGTGATGCAAATAGCCAAAGCAATCGTTGACCTACTGCTCTCAAAGGTAGTGACCCTGGGAAACGTGCAGGTGATCGTAGATGGCTTCGCTGCGATGGGATTCCCAAACTGCGGTGGGGCTATTGATGGAACTCACATCTCTATCCTGGGCCCGGACCACCAGGGCATCCAGTACATTAACCGAAAGGGCTACTTTTCTATGGTGCTGCGAGCACTGGTGGACCATAAAGGATGTTTTACCAACATCAACGTCGGATGGCCGGGCAAGGTTCATGATGCTTGCATTTTCAGGAACTCTGGACTGTTTAGACGGCTGCAGGAAGGTATTTACTTCCCGGACCAAAAAATAACTGTTGGGGATGTGGAGATGCCTATAGAGATCCTCGGGGACCCAGCCTACCCGCTAATGCCCTGGCTCATGAAGCCCTACACAGGCGCCCTGGACAGTGAAAAGGAGCTCTTCAACTACCATCTGAGCAAGTGCAGAATGGTGGTGGAGTGTGCTTTTGGCCGTCTGAAAGGGAGATGGAGAAGCTTATTGACTCGCTCTGATCTCAGCCAAACCAATATCCCCTTTGTGATTGCAGCTTGCTGTGTGCTCCACAATCTCTGTGAGAGCAAGGGGGAGACATTTATGGCGGGGTGGGAGTTTGAGGCAAATCGCCTGGCTGCTGATTACGCGCAGCCAGACACCCGGGCGATTAGAAGAGCCCAGCGGGACGCGCTGCGCATCCAGGAAGCTTTGAAAGCTAGCTTCCAGAGCGAGCAGGGTAACCTGTGACTATTACCTTTGTGTAAGCAGAACCTGAACCTGCCTATGTTTCTTTACCCAGTTACTGTTGCCTATCCTCTCCAATTACCAAACCCCTTCCCCCCCTTCCTACACTGCTTTAAAAATAAAATAAATGAAACATTGTTCATTAAAACCGTCTTCTTTATTAAGGATTTCTTGGTAAAGAGTTGAAACTGGGACGCATACTGCGGTTGGGGAGCGGGTGGAGTGACGGAGATGACGCTTCCAAATTCAGGGAATGACAGGCTCCTGCTCCTAGAGCAGTCCACAGTGGTTTCCGCTTGTTTCAACGGAGCCCGACACCCCTCCTTTTTGGAACTCTATGAGGGGGGGCCTATGTGACTTTGTGGCCAGGGATGGTGGTTACAGATCCCCTGCAGCGTGGCTATGTCATGCAGGCTACTGACCGCTGCATAAGATCTGTAACCGCCCTCCCCCACCACAAACTCACAGCGACCTCCCCCCCCCCCCCCCGAACATGAAAACCACCTCCCAGAATGACCACAGTGCCTAGTTAATGCAATGTGAATGTAACGTTCTGGTGAACCTGCCCCCCTGTCTGTACCCTGGTAAAGGCGCTTATCGTCTCCAATTACCAACCCCCTTCCCCCCCTTCAAATACAAGGTCCTTTAAAAGGAAATCAAGGACACAGTACTTAACAGAAAAGTAATTTTTATTAAGGACAGCACAGTTATGGGATGAAACTTGGACGGGGGCTAGGGTGGGGTGCGGTTGTAGGGAAAGAAAGGACCCATCAAATCTTGGGGAATGAGAGCCTTCTGCTACTTGAGCAGTCCGCAGGGGTGGAGTGATTATATCCAGGGCCCCTGCCACCCCTCCTTCTCGGGACTTTGGGTGAGGGGGGATTGGACTTTGTGGCGGGGGAGGACGGTTAGAAATGGAATGGAGCGGGGCTCTTTCGTCCTGCCTCCGGTCCTGCAGAACATCTACAAGGTGCCGGAGCGTGTCCATTTGCTCCCTCATTAGTCCAAGCAGCGTTTGAGTCTCCTGCTGGTCTTCCTGCCGCCACCTATCCTCCCGTTTGCTGTATGATTGCTGGTATTGCGACTTGTTCTCCCTCCACTGTCCTTTTCTTTCGCTGCCTGATCTGTGCCAGCCTCTGGGACGGGGATGCACGGGTACTGCGCGAGACACTCGCAGCTGTGGGATGGGAGAAAGGGAGTGAATTCCTCACAAAGATACATTTTCGCGAACAATGTATATACTCGTTCCCAGGGAACAAGACCATGCACACTACCTATCACATGTGCACTCAGTACAAGGTCGAATATTCTGTCTTTATATTGAGTGCCTGGGGTCTTGGTGTACAGATCACACAAGCGGGGCCAGACAATGGAATTCGGCTGTCAGGAGGCCATGGTAAGCCGTAGACTTTGGGCTGCTGAAAGCTTACTTTACAGCAGTGCCGTCCTCTCATGTTCCAAGCACAGCTCCTAGTGGTGGCCAGTTCCTGCTGCCTGCGAACCACTCAGCATGAACGGTTCGCCTCCCCACCCCCACCGCGTGGCTGGTCCTGGGAAAGATCCCTGCCTGCTGCCTGCGAACCGCTCAGCATGAACAGTTCGCCTCCCTGCCCCCACCGCATGGCTGGTCCCGGGAAAGATCCCTGCCTGCTGCCTGCGAACCGCTCAGCATGAACAGTTCGCCTCCCTGCCCCCACTGCATGGCTGGAAACCGCCGGGTAGAGTTATTTAAAGGAACAGGCAATCAGTCCCCATACTAAAATTCCCCTAATTCAAACCAGGGCACCATGACTGATATCACTCTGATGAGGATTACGGAGACAGAGAAAGACTGTATGCTGCGTGAATGCCAGCAAACACTGGGGCCGTATGCCGCCATGCTTTGCAAGGCAAGGAGTACCTGCTACTAGCCTGGCGTGGAAAAGTTTCCTACCATGGAGGAGACAATAAGGTCACTCTCCCCGGGAGCCTGATGCAAAGGCTTTCACAGTACCTCCAGGAGAGCTTCATGGAGATGTCCGAGGAGGATTTCTCCTCTATCCCCAGACATATTGACAGACTTTTCGAGTAGCTGCACTGGCAACGACTAATAACTAAAGCGCCTAGGGCAAACTAAGCAATAAAAACCCGTTGCTAACATACCATGCCTATTAAATTCAAAATAAATGTTTAAAACACTGACCTGCTGGTCCTTCCCCTGATTCACGGTCCAGGTTACCGCCTTGGGAGGGTTGGTAGGGGGATCTCAGTCAGGGTGATGAAGAGATCCTGGCTGTCGGGGAAATCAGCGTTGAAAGCGCTGTCGACTGCCTCGTCCTCCTCATCTCCTTCCTCATCTTCACCGTCCACGAACACCTCCGACGAAGTGGCCGTAGATAAGACCCCATCGTCGGAGTCCACGGACACTGGTGGGGTAGTGGTGGCAGCACCACCTAGCATTGCATGCAGTGCCTCGTAGAAATGGCATGTTTGGGGCTGGGATCCGGAGCATCCGTTTGACTCTTTGGTCTTCTGGTATGCTTGTCGCAGCTCCTTGATTTTCACGCGGCACTGCATTGCATCCCGGCTGTATCCTCTCTCCGTCATTGCCTTGGATATCTGCTCATAAATTTTTGCATTCCGTCTTTTGGATCGGAGCTCAGATAGGACGGATTCATCTCCCTACACAGCGATTAGATCCAAGACTTCAGTATCAGTCCATGCTGGAGCCCTCTTTCTATTCTGCGATTGCATGGTCATCTCTGCTGGAGAGCTCTGCATCGTTGCCAGTGCTGCTGAGCTCGCCACAATGTCCAAACAGGAAATGAGATTCAAAGTGGCCAGACAGGAAAAGGAATTCAAATTTTCCCAGGGCTTTTCCTGTGTGGCTTGTCAGAGCATCCGACCTCAGACTGCTGTCCAAAGTATCCACAGAGTGGCGCACTGTGGGATAGCTCCCGGAGCTATTAGCGTCGAATTCCGTCCACAGTAAGCCAAATTCGACATGGCCATGTCGAATTTAGCGCTACTCCCCTCGTCGGGGAGGAGTACAGAAATCGATTTAAAGAGCCCTTTATGTCGAAATAAATAGCTTCGTTGTGTGGACGGGTGCAGGGTTAATTCGAGTTAACGCTGCTAAATTCGACAAACTCCTAGTGTAGACCAGGCCTAAGAGTACATGCAGGGAATTTATGAGAATAGCATCTGAACTACTTTCAGAGCCTTCCACAGGGCAATATCGTAAGTTACTAATACTCTACTAAAGACACCATGACAGGAATGAAAGCTCTTGCTAGGGCGTGAACTGAAAACTGTCAAACAAGTTGTTATATGATCTTGTCACCATAGAGGTCTGAAGTTTTAGATGTAGGTTGTAAAGCATGAAGGGGAAAGAGACTGAAAAAAAAAAAAACTCTCAGCAGCTTTAACAAAAATAGAAAATTAAAGTTCTCTAGGAACTAAAAACACCACATTACAGAGATTCCTACTGCAAATTCATAAACTAATTTTATTTAATAGCAACAAATAACATAAGGCCAGATTGTGCCCTCTGTTGTGCCAGAGAGCTGCTGGCTGAGCAATGTGGCATGTCTCCCATGAAAGCTCCTCCATGGAGACTCTTCAGGGCATAGGATCTACTTGCTTGGAAAGGGGTGACACAGGTCACAAAACTCAGTATAGTCTCCTCTTACCTGGTGATTCTTTAATGGATAAGTGAATGCTGCCC
Source organism: Macrochelys suwanniensis (assembly GCA_033296515.1). NCBI lineage: Eukaryota > Metazoa > Chordata > Testudines > Chelydridae > Macrochelys > Macrochelys suwanniensis. Next base: position 129,856,191 of record CM065776.1, on the reverse strand, counting down.
CAATCCGCACCAACTTTTCTACCTTCTGGTATCCAGCAGATCAGAGAAGTCTCCGCATGAACCTTCGAGAGTCCACTTGTTGGGTAGGGGGTTCTTCTACAAGATCCCCACTGCACCCTCTCAAAGAAAGAATGTGTAAGAAACGCTGTAGGCAGAACCTTGAAAAGGTAAGGTACTTAAGTAACTAAATGTGGATTTGGATGCCCAACTTCACAACTCCACGTCTGACAATTGTGTACTATATCAATAACTACGTCCCCACATGCTCAGAGTGCAAACAGCAGAATGCTGGCTCCCACTATGTAGGTGCACTAAGTAGGGACCTCTACCAGCTCCCTGTTCTGCCTTTCACAAATGTAACCCAAAAATCACTATGGAAAAAACCAAGGTGAACGAGAGACACAAGCACACAATGAAAAGTACAATCTGGCCATGGTGTCTAAAATCCTGATGTGTTCCTTTGAGAAATGTCGGCCTCTCAAAAGTATTTATTTAAAAGCAAGGTAACTCATCAATATGCTGCTTTCCTGTGCAGTCTTTAAATATAAAGCTTATCCTTTGCACAGCAGCAGTAGTCTTGAATTGGTTGCCCCCACAAAAAAACCTACCACATTTTGTTCACAAGATTTGGAGGTATGCATCTACAGTATAAAACATAAGAAACTAGCAATTGTGGCCAGAAATCCTTGGCAGCAAAACTGCTGAGACTATTAATTATAACTTTTGTTTTTATTGGAGGAAGTTACTAAAAGTAAAAATATATGGTGCGCTTTGATATTAGGGGGACTGTGAGGAATGAAGCCAACTTCAATTCTGCCGAGTCTAAAATTGTGCTTCGGAAGAAAAAGAAAAGCCCCTTCATCTTAGATGATGCGAACATGATTAATTTCAGGAGAAGATTGCTCATTGAAAAAATGAACTAGTTCTACAGTGCTAGTCTATCTACACCTAAAAAAAAGAAAAAAGAAAAAAACCCTTGCAGAAAGGTTAATATTGGTTTAAATCAGTTCTCCTTTAATGTTATAGTTCATTGCAACGTTAAATCACTTCTATATTTTAGGGGGGGAAAGTTACCAAACACATTTGAGCACCAAACTCACCACTTCAACTCCCTTATACTGCATACCCCTCCCCCGAGAATTTTTTTTTCAGAAAGCAATAGCTTCCATTTGCATACAGTGCATATCCTAAATATTTTCTCTAATGGGTCAAACCTCCTATGTTAATAAACTGTCCCTATCAAGTTACGAGAGAGAGAGAGAAATAATGCAATTCCCTGTCCTCTGAGGATACACAGCATTGTCACAATCTGAAATGGTCTTCTTCTACAAGTGGACATATACTACTGTGCAAAATGGGCTGCTGGATCTATGTGAAGTCACCACAAGGAGGAAGAAAAATGGGATTTTGGTTGGTTGAGTGTTTTAAGAAGTAAAAAGAAAACCATAGGAACAAAAAAATCACACTGACAAACATCCTAATAGCTCTCTGCTACCATCTCATGAAACAATTTTGTTTTATATAGTATAGTTTCTGCATCTCTCTTTTCTCCCCTATTTATCTTTTTAGGCAATTTCTTAATTGCTTGTTTAAAAAATGACATTAAGTTTGTCCTTTTTCCTAACTGACTAATTGTCAAAATTTTAACTTTTGTAATTTCTTCACCAGCAATATAGCGAGCAAAAAACATGGCATCAATTTTTACAAAGATATTCCTGCCTCTTTTAAATCAAAATTTTGAATTTTAGAGTTTTGCTGAGGTTGCAAATTTAAAAAATTTAAATAAGCTCTCTCCATCATTACTGTGTTTAGGGTCTATATGCAATATTAAGACTAGAATCAATATGAACACACCTCGTACTCTTTTAAAAAACTGATCAAATGGAAATTTGTTATCCATTTTCTTGAGAAGCTTTTCATATTCAAAGATTGGACATTAGGTACTTAGGGAACAAGCTAAAGTAACCTTGAACTGGTAGCAATTATCTTCAAGAACACATGGAGGGACCAGTGAGGTCCCAGAGAACTAAAAAAGGGAAAACACAGAATATATCTTTAAAAAGGGGAACAAAGAGAACCCAGAGAAAAAGGGGAACAAAGAGAATTCTAGATCAGTCACCCTAACTAGGATACCTGGGAAGATAATGGAACAAATTATTAAACCATCAGTTTGTAAGCACCTAGAGGAAAATAGCAAGAACAAGTCATGCTAAACCAACCTAATTTCCTTCTTTGACAAGGTTACTGGACTAATGGATGGGGAGAAGCAGTAGAAGTAATGTATCTTGATTTTAGTAAGGCTTTTGACATAGTCCCATGACAGTCTCATAAGTTAACTAGGAAAATTCAGTCTAGATGAAATTACTGTAAGGTGGATGCACAACTGGTTGAAAGACCATACTCAGTAGTCATCAATGGTTCATTGTCAAACTGGGAGGGCCTATTAGTGGGCGGGGGGGAATTCTGGGTCCAGTATTATTCAATATTTTAATTAATGACGTGGAAAATGCAGTAAAGAGTATGCTTATAACATTTGCAAATGATATCAAGCTGGGAGGGGTTGTAAGCACTTTGGAGGACGGGGTTAGAATTCAAAATTGTCTGGATTGATGAATTGGTCTGAATTCAACAAGATGAAAATCGATACAGATAAGAGCGAAGTACTTCACTTAGGAAGGAGAAAACAAACGCACAACTACAAAACGGGGAATAACTGGCTAGATGATAGTAGTGCTGTAAAGAATCTGGGGTTATAGTTGCTCACAAATTGAATGAGACTCAACAATGTGATGCATTTGCAAAAAAGGCTAATATTCTGGGGTGTATTAACAGGAGTGTTTTATGTAAAACATAAGAGGTTATTGTCCTACTTTACTCAGCACTAGTGAGAGCTCAGCTAGAGGACTGTGTCCATTTCTGAATGCCACATTTTAGGAAAGAGAGAGACAAAATTGGCAAGAGTCCAGAAAAGAGCAACAAAAATGCTCAGATTACCTGATCAGGTTTAAAACAAACAAGCAAACAAACAAACTAAACATACTAGGCATATTTTGTCTTGAAAAAAGAAGACTGAGGGGGAACCTCATAACAGTCTTCAAATATGTTAAGAGCTGTTATAAACAGGATGGAGATCAATTGTTCTCCATGTCTACTGAAGGTAGGATAAAAAGTAGCGAACTTAATCTACAGCAAGGGAGATTTAGGTTAGATATTAGGGAAAATATTTTAACTTAAGCTCTGGAATATGCTTCCAAGGGAAGTTGTGGAATCTCCATCATTGGAGGCTTTTAAGAAGAGGTTGGACAAACACTTGTCAGGAATGGTCTAGGTTTACTTGATCCTGCCTCAGAACAGTGGACTGGACTTGACTTCACTTCTTGAGGTCCCTTCCAGCCCTACTTTTCTATGATTATAGAATCATCGAATTGTAGGAGTGGAAGGGACCTTGAGAGGTCTTCTAGTCTAGTCCCCTGTACTCATGGCAGGACTAAGTATTATCTAGGCCATCCCTGACATGTGTTTGTCTAACCTGCTGTTAAAAACCTCCAATGATGGGGATTCCACAGCCTCCCTAGGCCATTTATTCCAATGCTTAACCACCCTGACAATTAGGAAGTTTTTCCTAATGTCCAACCTAAACTGCCCTTGATGCAATTTAAGCCCATTGCTTCTTGTCCTATCCTCAGAAGTTGAGAACAATTTTTCCTCCTTGTAATAACCTTTTATGGGCTTGAAAACTGCTATGTTCCCCCTCAGTCTTTTCTTCTCCAGACTAAACAAACCCAATTTTTTCAATCTTCCCTCATAGGTCATGTTTTCTAGACCTTTAATCATTTTTGTTGCTCTTCTCTGGACTTTATCCACATCTTTCCTGAAAATGTGGTGCCAAGAACTGGACAAAATACTCCAGTTGAGGCCAGTACAGTAACTCCTCACTTAACGTTGTAGTTATGTTCCTGAAAAATGAGACTAAGCGAAACGATGTTAAGCGAATCCAATTTCCCCATAAGAATTAATGTGCATGAGGGGGTTAGGTTCCAGGGAAATTTTTTTCACCAGACAAAAGTCTTCACACACAGACAATAAATTTTAAACAAACAATTTAATACTGGTACGCAGCAATTATGATTGTGAAACTTGGTTGAGGTGGTGAAGTCAGAGGGTGGGATATTTCCCAGGGAATGCCTTACTGCTAAATGATGAACTAGCCCTTAAGGGTTAACTCATTGTTGTTAATGTAGCCTCACACTCTACAAGGCAGAAGGAATTAAGGGAGGGGAGACAGCATAGCAGACAGAGACACACACCCTGAAAGCATTTCCCCTTTAAGTATGCTGATCTCTGGTTTAAGTACACTGCCTTGTTAATTAGATCAGCAAGCTGAGACCCATCTCAGCTGCTCCCCCCTGCTCTATGGAAGATGGGGTAAGCGCGGTGCAGGAGCAGGGGGGAGGGAGACACCTGACAGCCCCCTTCTTCTCCCCTTCCTCCTCCGCACAGCAAGCAGGAGGCTTGAGGAGCAGCTCCAAGGCAGAGGGCAGGAGCAGCACATGGCAGTGGTGGAGGGACAGCTGAATTGCCGGCAATGGATAGCCTGCTGGGAAGCTGCAGCACAGGGAACTTAGGGGAGCGGGGAGCTGCTAGTGGGGCTGCCGGTCCACCCTGGTTCCAAGCCCTCACCAGCTAGCTCCACTAGGCTGCTCTTCCTGCAAGCAGTGAACAAAGCAGGCGGCTGCCAAATGATGTTAGAAGGGAGCATTGCACAACTTTAAACGATCATGTTCCCTAATTGATCAGCAACGTAACAACGAAACAATGTTAACCGGGATGACTTGAAGTGAGGAGTTCCTGTACCCTTATAATTAAAAATCTTTTCCTTGGTATCTAAACTAAATCTCCCTTGCTGCAGATTAAGCCCGCTATTTTTTATGCTATCTTCAGTAAACATTGGTGGAGCCCCACTTCAGGGAGGCTAGGCCCTGGCTCCGCCCCTTCTACCCGCCCGCCCCCCCATGACGAGAGCCCTGAGACCTCCACCCGCCCCCCCGCTGTGGCCCAAGCCCCGAGCGCCGCCTGCACCCTAAGCTCCCATCCCTCCCCAAGGCCCAAGCCCCCCTGACACCCTTTCACAGCCCGAGCCCCTCTGCGCCACCCCCCCTCCCCCATGGCTAGAGGAGTTCCGGGCCAGTCGAAGCCCTGAGCTCCCCCTCCCAACCTGCTTGGAGAAGCCCTGGGCTGACCGGTGCCCCGATGCCACACCTCCCCTCTGCAGACCCCAAGCCGCCCCATGAAAATTCAAAAGCTCTTCTCGTCTTCTCTTCCAGAAGAAGGTGAGCTTTTGCTATGCCCCATGCAGGTTCTGGGGTGTCTGAGGAGATGGTATATGCTACTCAGCTTCCCAGGTTCATCCATAATCTCCCTGGAGTCCTGGGAGATTACTTATGAACCCAGGAAACTGAATAGCACATACTGCCTCTTCAGCCGCCCCAGAACCTGCATGGGGCATAATAAAAAGCAAAAATTCCCCCCGCCAAACCCACAACCAGGGTCCTGCGGCAGTGGCTGCTCTAGGGGAGGCAGAGCCCCAGATCCCTTTCCGCGGTACTCCTTCCTAGGCAGTCATTTCCCATTTTGTATGTGTGCAACTGATTGTTCCTTCCTAAATGGAGTACTTTGCGTTTGTCCATATTGAATTTAATCTTATTTACTTTAGACCATTTTTCCAGTTTGTCCAGGTCATTTTGAATTTTAATCCTATCCTCCAAAGCACTTGCAACCCCTCCCAGCTTGGTATTATCCGTAAACTTCATACGTGTACTCTCGATGCCACTATCTAAATCATTGATGAAGATATTGAACAGAACCGGACCCAGAGCTGATCCCTGGGGGACCCCACTCGTTATGCCCTTCCAGCTTGACTGTGAACCACTGATAAGTACTCTCTGTGAACGGTTTTCCAACCAGTTTTGCACTCACCTTATAGTAGCTGCATCTAGGTTGGATTTCCCTAGTTCGTTTATGAGAACGTCATACAAATCAGTATCAAAAGCCTTACTAAAAAACAAGATATATAAGGCCAAAAGGATTCATTGCGATCATTTTGTCTGACCTCCTGCTTAACACAGGCTTTAGGACTTACCAGAATTAATTCCTGTTGTGCTTTAGTTCAATCTTTTAGAAAAATATCCAGTATTGATTTTAAAATTTCCAGTGATGGAGAATTCACCACCACCCTTAGTAAATTGTTTCATTGTTAATTACTCTCACCGTTAAAAATTTGCACCTTCTATTAAATCTGAATTTGTCTGACTTCAACTTCCAAACACTGGGTCTTCTTATACTTTTGGCTGATCAAAGAGAAATTTAATGGGTGACAATCACCATCTAGACAGCATATTTTCCAATTCTTTTATCATTTTCATGACACTTTTCTGAACCCTTTTCAGATTTTCAATATCTGAGGTCACCAATATTCTGAGGTCACCAGAACTGAACACAATATTCCACTAGGAGTCAAACCAGCGCCAAATACGAAAGTAATATAACCGCTCTACTTGCTGCTTATACTTCCCCTGGTCACAACCTTGCATTGGGACCTCATGTTTACTTGATTATCCACCATGATCCTTTTTAAAAATCACTGCTTCTCAGGATTGAGCTCCCCATCCTGTAAGTACGGGCTGCGTGCTTTGTTCCTAGACATAACTTTACATTTGACCATATTGAAATGCATATTGTTTGCTTGTACCCAGCTTACCAATCAATCCACATTGCTCTGTATTAGTGACCTGTCTTCTTCCTTATTTACCATTCCTCTTACCTTTATGTCATCTGCACACTTTATCAGTAATGATTTTATGTCTTCTTTCAGATCACTGATAACAATGTTAATTAGGGTAGGGCCAAGAACTGATCCTTGCAGAACCCCACTAAAAACATACCCTCTTGATAAAAATTTACAATTACACAATGAGACAGTTTATGATTATCATTTCATGTGTGCCATATTGAATTCGAATCAGTCTCACGTCCTAATCAAACTGTCATGCAATACCAAGTCAAATGTCTTACAGTAGTCTATTAGATAAAACAATTACCTTTATCAACCAGATTTGTAACCTCAGCAAAAAATAGCATGTTAGTTTGACAAAAATCTGTTTTCCGTAAACCCATGCTGATTGGTACTAGTTACATTACCCTCCTTTAGCAATCAAGTCCTGTATCAGATGCTCCATTACTTTTCCCCGAGATTGACTTCAGGCCAACAGGCCTATAATTATCTGGGTCATCCCATTTACCCTTTTAAAATGTTGGCTCAATATTAGCTTTCTTGCAGTCCTCTGGAACTTCTCCAATGTACCAAGACTTATTGAAAATCCGGATTTACGGTTCAGAGAGCTCCTCTGCCAGCGGTTTTAAAACTCTTGGATGCAAGTTATCTGGCCCTGTTGATTTTAAAATATGTAACTTTAGTAGCTGCTGTTTAACATCCTCCTGAGTTACTGTTGGAATGGAAAGTATATCATATGATATGACTATATCTGGCTTTTCCCCAAATACAGAACAATTTTTTATTGGACACTTTTGCTTGATATGCATTATTATTGACAATTCTATATTTCCATCTAGCAATGGACCTATACCATTGTTAGGATTCCTTCCATTCCTAATATGCTTTAAAAAACTAATCTTTACCATGTCCTTAACTCCACTTGCCTTAGATTTCTCATTGTGTGCTTTTGCTTCCCATATCTTTTACTACAATTCCTAGCTTCTAATGTATATTCCTTGTTATCAGCTTCCCCTCTTACATTTTTTTAAATAGCTCATTCACTTTACCTCTAAACTAGGTTGGTTTTTTAACCAGTCTAACCTTCTCTCTCAATTGCGGGATTGTGGCTTAGTGGGCATCTAATAAAATACTCTTAAACACTTCCCAATTATAACTCTAATTTTTCTGTTTAAATTCTCTCCACCAGCTGAGAAGTCATCCTTCTGCTATTGAAACTGAGGGAAGTTTCAAAGAGATGGTGTAGGCGGGTCAGACTCACCCCACGGCACCTCCTGCTGGTGTCTTCTGGGAATTAGCTAATCCAGCCCCGGCATGCCCTCTGCAGGCCAGTGATCCGCCCTACCGCTCTGGCCCCCGTGTCCCTCCCAGGACCCGGTGCCCCTTTCTCTGGGGTGCTGCCCCCTGGCAGTACCCCCCTGGTCTGGGTCTCACCTCCCTGGGGAACCCCCAACCCACTAGCCCCACCTTGCCTCAGTATAGGCTACCGTCAGTCACCAGCTAGCCCCCGCGCCCTGGGGCAGGCTGCAGTATAAGCCACTCATCACAGGCAAGGTTGGGTTTGGACCTGCTGCCTCAGCCTACCCGTGGGCTGCCCCCTGAAACCCCTGTACCCAGTTGGCCTAAGACCAGGCCACAGCCTGGGGTTTTCTCAGGCCGGAGCTCCCCAGCTCCTCTGGCCTTTCCCCAGCCCTGTTCCACTCTAGGTACCCTGCTGAGGTCCCTGCAGCCAGGCCCTTCTCCCTCTACAGGCAGAGGAAGACTCCTTGCTCCTGGCTCACTACCCACTTATAAGGGCCAGCTGAGCCTTAACTGGGGCATAGCACCAGCTGAGCCTGCCTTTCCACTCAGCCTGGGGCTGCTTGCTCCAGCCTCAGGCCTCTCCTGGGCTGTTTTCAAGCCTGAGCGGGACTGAACATACACCTACTCCTCCGCGTGGGAAATGCAGCAAGGAACAACCATTTTGATATTTGGACTCTTGGGGTTTTTAAAAAAAAAATGTTTTCTTTCCTCCCTGCCTGCAGACTGTGGCTGATTGCTTTGCTGTGGGCAAATGTACAAGTTGTGGAAGTTTGGCAGACATATCTGTATCAGTTGCTGAATTTCATTTGTGTTTTGTGAATGCCATTCATGATAACCCTTTTTTATGGTTTACTGCCTCCATTTTGTAGCAGAAACTTGATCCCTAGAGGACAGACTGTCTGAGAAGCTGCCACAAAGCAATGAAGAGCCATCAACACTGAACAACTCTCCTGTTTGAACTATAGAGTTTCTGCCAGTAGAGCCTTTGAGTATGAATGGACTCTCTGCACAGAAACCTCTCTGGGGAAGGATTCCAGCCCTCTTCCCCCCAGCCACATGGCTGGGAGACCTGCAGTTTCTCTACCTAACCAAAGAGGGACAGAGTCTGGCAAAGTGTGCATCTGTCAGCAAGGAAGCCATTTAATCACTAAAAGGGAAGACCCAACTGGAGGGAGAAGACCCAGCAGGAGGGACTTTGCCTTCTCTCAGGATGTTGACCAAACCCAGGGACTCACAAAGAGGAAAGAGATTAGACTAAGGGGTATGCATTCAGAAATGTATTCTTTGAAAACAGAGTTACAGATCTAAAAGCAACGGTGTGTGTGTGCGTGTGAGGGCTGTGGCACTGGTTCTAGGGTCTAGATAGCTGACTGCTGGTCCTACTGCCCACGGAGGGTGTCAGGTATGGGGTGTGCACGGAACAACCCAGAGCCGGAACAGTGACCAGTCAACTACCCAGAGGCTTAGAAGCACATGAGGTTCAGTGGTTGGGTCCTATCACAGACAGGTGTCAGTTCAGAGAGCAGGACTGGACCAGGTTGTAACATAATTCTTTGCTTCCCTAAATGTATCTGTTTTGGTTTGTCGGTTTTTGGAATGTAATCTCTTTGGGACCCATCTTCTAGTCCAATCAGGGGTGCGTGTACCCCTGGGATATGCAGAGGTCTTCCAGGGGGTACATCAACTCATTTAGATATTTGCCTACTTTTACAAAAGGCTACATAAAAAGCACTAGTGAAATCAGTACAAACTAAAATTTCATACAACTTGTTTACACTGCTCTAGACACTGAAATGTAAGTACAATATTTATATTCAGATTGATTTATTTTGTAATTATATGGTAAAAATGAGAAAGCAAGCATTCCGTAATAGTGTGCTGTGATACTTCTGTATTTTTATGTCTGATTTTGTAAGCAAGTAGTTTTTAAGTGAGGTGAAACTTGAGGGTACACAAGACAAATCAGACTGTTGAAAGAGGTACAGTAGTCTGGAATGGTTGAGAGCCACTTTTCTAGTGTGTTTGTTAACTCAATGAGGCCCAACTCTAGGCAGGGCCAACTAGTTGCTACTGGAATGTCAGTAAAGGTATACTCCTCTGACACATTTAAGTATAGAAGAAATGCGGTTTTAGGAGCAGCTTCACAGATGAGAGATCATGATTATTTGTTGCAAAAAGGAGGTGGGGGAGAGAGTTCCAATCATGTTGATTAACATAAAAGGTGGAGAAAAAGAGTGAGTGTTCACTGTTCAGCATAGGAGGAGTGGAACAAGTGGGAGGGGAAGGTTCAACCCCCTGCCATAGATATTTCAGAGCCACAAAAAGTGGTTTGTGCAGAGGGTCAGGCACGGAGGTGCTTCTTTTGCAAGCATCTATTGTGACACTTCTCAAGGGTACCTGGGGTTGAGAGGCACCTTGCTACCACCTGCTGTTAGCATGAGGAAGCTTTATCTGTGTCTGCCAGGGGTCAGTTCTTCAACTCCATTGACCATGGGCAACACAAGCACTCCCCTTTAGGCCTATTCAGGCCCGACTGTCTCTCTACAAGTTAGCAATAGGCACACTCCAATCCCCGAGCATCTCCTGCAGTGTTCAGCCCCTGTTCCACTGGATACTTGAAGTATTTACAGCTCCGCTGCTTCCAAAGCATCAGTACACCTCCGCTTACCAGTTCCACCTCAGATCACTTCTCTGCTTAACACGCAGTACTGAGATGTGTTTATATTAAAACCAAGTCCAAGTTTATGTAGCAAAACAGATATTCAAGTAATAGCAGCAAGTATTGGAAACAAATGGTTACATATAAAACAAAATCATTACACACGTTGTAGTACCTAGACTTAATTAACTAGATACTCATCTCTTGTAGAGTTTGGCTCACCCAAAGTCCTTGCAGCACTTTTCAGTCAGACTTGGCTGTGATCCTCTTTTTCATGAGCCAGACATGCTGCCAGCTTGTGACCTAGGTGAAGGACCCTATCTGTTTCCTTATACCCCCAGATGTACCTACAATCCTTTGTCTTTAGTCATAAACAGATACCCCCTGCTGTTTACAAAATCTACAAGAAATTCACAGAATGAAACAATCTCTTCTTTTTGCCTCTGGCTCACTATGCAAAAAAGGCCTACGTTGTGAGGCATACACTCCACAATACATACATTTCCAGACAGGAAGATAAGCATTTGTTACCTCCTGCCTGAAAGGAATATATCCAAGGTATGTTACCTTCTGGTGACCTGCTTTAACTCCAAGACCTTAAAGACAATTTTCAGTATAGATATCTAACTCCTTAAATATTATCCATACATACATTTTGCAGTGATTATGATGACCAGCGGGCTCACCTGCCACCCTTTGTATATATCTCATCCAGGGGATCCCTGTAAAACCCTTGCACCTCTGTGCCCTCTGCCAGTTGGCACCAAGATGCCTTGGGTCACATATGTAAGATACTAAGAGTGAAAAACGTCAGAGAAGCCAGAGACTAGTTAAACTTATGGGTTTTACTCCTCACACATCTCTTTCCACAGATGTCACTGAATCCTGACAACATGTTCTGTGTGTGACCTTAGACATGAAGAATGAGCTGTGGCTGACTTCAATCTGTGTGTTCTCCAAGTCAAATACTAACATACACACTTCATTTGATTTTGGGATATCCAAAGGTTACACACCACTCAAGAAAAACCCTATTAAGTTAAATTACACAAGTGTTCATCCATTCAGAGAAGAATAGATTAAGAAATTGTAATAGAAAGAGAGTCCAAAATCCATTTGGCCAAGGCAACCTTCCATACAGATGTTTCTCTTGACTTCAAGTTTTTTTGCCACTGTAGCTTTAAAAAGATTCCCAGACAAAGAAGCCATACAGTAGAACTGGTCTAATTGAGGATTTATGTAGTAATGAGACCACACTTGGTGGGGCATTATAGGGTGTTTGATAGTAACTTTCCCTCCTTAAAATCCTTTGTGCTTGGCACTGATTGGATTCACATGATGGTTCCAGAGTAAACAGTCTCACTCCAAGACCTCTAGTAGTTTACACTGAAACACATCTTCAGTTTGGAGCTCGTCCAAAAACCACTGCTTAGTCAGTAAAGTTTTATTTCCTTTATTCCCTGTTGGAATGTAGTGAGCCTGCATTAGATATTGGTATGGTGACATCATTGTTAATTTTTCCTCAATGCAATCAAGAACCCAGAGCTTGGTTCTGAGAGAGATTAAAATTAAGCTTACAAATTGTGAATGCTATATGCTCAAAGTTGGTATGAGGAATATTCTGAAATACAGTATTGGGTGCCAACTCAGCTACCAGTAGAAATACCTTGGTTGAAGGTGCGGGGGGAAGTGGGATTATTGTGATCCAAACTGAATTCTGGCCATGTTCATGGAGTGCTCATTGAACTGAGTGACAAACAAAATTGTTTCTCCATTTATGTGGGCATAGTTCTTTATGACCCACTGTCATGAAGTATGTAGTTTTATGCCAGATCACAGCTGTAAAAGCATGACCCAATTTAACCAGCTGAACCCTAAATTCAACATGACAGAACCTGGCACTACTCACGTTTGGTCACAGCAAGCAAAAACATCTGGTCACCCTATCTGTAGCTGAACATGATGCATGATGCCTGGCTTTCGTATCCCAGTGTTCAGGGATAGGTCATCTTTACTACCCTTTCCCCTTAATACCAGGCTCAGGGCAGGTCTTCACTACCCACCGGATTGGCGGGTAGCAATCGATCTATCGGGGATCGATTTTTCGCGTCTCGTTGTCCTGCTTTGAGCAGGGGGTTGGACTAGATGACCTCCTGAGGTCCCTTCCAACCCTGAGATTCTATGATCCCCGATCGTGCTCCCCGTCGGCTCCGGAAATCCACCTCATCAAAAGGCGGAAGCAGAGTCGACGTGGGAGCGGCAGCGATCGACTCGCCGCCGTCCTCATGGCCAGGTAAGTCGATTACGATACGCCGACTTCAGCTACGCTATTCACGTAGCTGAAGTTGCGTATCGTAGATCGACCCCCTCCCCTAGTGTAGCCCAGGGCTCAGTGAACTAGATTGGCTTCTGCATGCCTAGGTATAAAAGCAATGTTTTGAGACATTGCCATCTTGTGGTAGTTTGGAGGTAGCACACCTATTGGCAACTTCCCATGTTATGACATGATTAGAAATTAAGTTTTAGTATGTCATCAGAGAGTGCAGTTATCAGCAGAAAGAGAATAATGTTGCAGTCCCTGGCAGCATTCATCAGGTAGTACACATTTTCTTTCATCCCCAAGACAAAATTCCCACTGTAAAATATGTACATTATATAGCTCTATTATAATTAGATGGATTATAAATAAATTGATTTTATTTGGTTAAAATCAAGGGAAAACACTGTTAAATTCCCCCTTAGGGAAACAATTCAGATGAAAATAAAAATCATTTAATTAATTTTTGCATTAGTATTTATTCCTGAAAAAATGTGTTTCTGAGAGAAGGCTGCATCCTCATTATAATGTCAATTATATTCTTATTGGGTTTCAGTGTCAGTAGTGCAGGGCTATGCTAATAATGCAAAATGCGCACCTTTCATATAAATTTAGTATATGTGGGTTGTAACTACTGCATATGATGGTAATGAATGTCACTGTAATTGCTGTAACATGAGAAGCCACATTAGGCCATCCCATTACCGATTTTTTTGGGAGGGGAGGGTGACATGGGCATATTTATAACTGTGCTAGCTATTTTATAGAGGAAGTGATGAAGGAAAAGGATGGTCTTATGAATAAGGCACTGGACTGCGATACAAGAGACCTCCGTTCATATCCCTAGCTCTACCACAGGTTTCCTGCGTGACCTTGGGAAAGTCATGTCATCTTAGCGTCTTTGTTCCTCATCTGTGGGGGAGGGAAATATGGATATTGTTCTCCATCATACACAAACTGTGAGGTAAAATGTGTTGTTTGGACGGCGGTCAGATACTACAATGACAGAGACGGGTTTAAGTACAGAGATGATATATACTGCTACCATTGAGAAACCTTCCTCTTAGAATTGTATCAGCATTCTCTCCAATACTAGTTACAAAAGAAAGGTGGAAAGGAATGGATAGCATTAGACAAGGACTCAAAATTTAATTAGAATAGTCCACCATCTGTACTTGTATAGAGAGATTAGCATGGAGAGAAAATTACGTGTCTCACAAATAATAGTTGGGTAAAGACTTAAGGTTTTTAAAGAACACATTAATTGTGCAGTCCATCTGCACAAATAGGGCATATTAGTATTTATATGTTTTTCACTAAAATGTGCAAGTTGTAGTAGAAAGTATGTAGCAATTTCCCACCCACCCAAACAGCCCATTTCCATTAGTTTAAAAGAGTCGGTTAGGAAAGAAGTCTGGAGCTTATCCACAGGAGACCCCGTGGGGAATATCCTCTTCTCAGTGAATGCATTTAACTTCCATCTATGCCAATGGGGATTGCATATGTGCATTGAGAAGAGAATATAGAGAGTAGCTGCTCTTAATGCTCACCTTATATTTTATAGACTGTAGTGTGTGTGGATGGTAAAGTAGGCTAGATAAAGAAAGCCAAAATTTAGTTATGCTTCTTTCCTGGAAATGTGCTGAGCAGACCTTTAAGTCAGAAGAGTCTCCTTTGCTTATACTCAACATTTCAGATAAGCCCAGCAATAATGAAGGATTATAGCACAACATCCATTTGAATGAAATAAAGGGTACACAAGAATTATGGGTTAGGTGCAATAGAGTTCCTGTGTGGGAATGAAATGATTCATGCATTAACATTATCTATATAAAACTGAGTGAATGATGTATGAATATAGTCATACACGGCAAATGTTTGTACTGTGGCCTTTTGCACAATTCTTTATGTGTGTAATGCTGTACTCACAATCATTTGCACAGACCTGCACAGGTTTGCATAACAAGCAAGTCTACGTTCAACAGAACTACTGATCAGTTTGAGACTACTTTGAGATGCAGCATGCAAGTCGGGGGAAGGGTGGTGGGGTCAAGTTTTCAAAGATTTCCTGATATAGGATGTCTTAGACCTTGCCCACACAGCCAGATATTATCGTTCCACTAACTGAGTAGTGGCACAGTTTGCTAAAACCATCCTGTGTCTCCCCACATGGCACCTGGTTAATCACTAGTTACTCTTAAACCCAAGTGCCAAACTAAGCCACTAAAATGAAGCATGGGTATATGATGTTACTGGTTAAGTGCAAAAATATGAGATTTCCCAGCACCTTTGAAAATCAAGCCACTCCTATCCTGATGTCTAAATGTCACTTCAGAAGCTTAACTCTAGGCATCCAGGTTTGAAATGTTGGTCCTTATCTCATCAGGCTGGTTTTGGAAACCTTTTCCTTTATAAGGAATTTGGGTCTTTTCTAATTGTTTTCCATTCAGGAGAAAAGGGGATGACAATCCTTACTGGAGTGAACACATGAGGATATTTTCACATAATTGTTGAGAGGAAATCATGTCCCTCTCTGGTACCATCTAATTGATGGAGAAGGACCTTAGGAAGAAAAGAAGTAGATCTGACTAAACAAAGCCATCTTTAATTTCAGCTCTCTATTGTGCCCTAGCATCTGAACCCATAAGATTTAGTATGTGCTTTCAAGACTAAGGAAAAGCTGCTTTTGACCTCATTCCATAGCCCACAAGTATATCTCCTCCAAGAAATGCATCTATTTCTTCACTAACCACAACATTCAGGGTGCATCAAAGAGCCTTAATTGTGATAATCGTCTAATGAAGTTAAGCCTAATTAGTTGATATACTGCTCCCTAAACTTCCTGCTCCTAGAGAGATTTTTCCTCTCATCCACAGCCTTCTGGTGTTTTTCACAGTTTCAGGGTAGAATCATAGAATATCAGGGTTGGAAGGGACCTTAGGAGGTCATCTAGTCCAACCCCCTGCTCAAAGCAGGACCAATCCCCAATTTTTGCCCCAGATCCCCAAGTTGCCCCCTCAAGGATTGAACTCACAACCCTGGGTTTAGCAGGCCAATGCTCAAACCACTGAGCTATCCCTCCCCCCTTGAACCTGTATTTCCTCCCCCTGCCCCCATGGCCCACTCCAGAAGTGCCCAGGAAGGTTTCTGTCTCCCAGCAGCCACCTTTCTCAGGCAGAGATCCATCTCACTCTCCCCCTCCAGACCAGGGGTTTAGGATTACAGTCCCTCTGCACCTCACTGTAGTTTCTCCAGCAGGGTCCAGCACCAGAGGTTAGCTTCTCTCCAGGGACCATAACACAGGGTTACCAATCAGCCATCACAAAGCAAACCGCATTTATTCTTAAAGTAAAAATCATTCCAATGAAAACATAAAAATAATAAAAACCTACATGTATGCAAAAAGCTTCCCAGAAGTCACCCCCAGTTCCAACATAGAGCTCTGGTAGGTGTCAGTCTTTCAAACCCCACAACTGCGTTTGCCCCCTTGGTTACAAGTTCACATAGTTTTTAGACCAGGAACCAGAACCTCAAATAGAAGCAGACCACGCGTCCTCACCCCCAAGGAGGCTACACCAGGTAGAAACATGGGGAGCAGAAAGTCTATTACAGAGCCTGTTGGAGCAAGGTGGACTGTACTGGGACGAAGAGCTAGTTCCAAGTCGTGGAGCCCCCATGGAGAACATCCAAAGGCTCACAAATGTTCCAAAACTAAGTGTAAAAGCATTGATGCTTTACAACTATGTATCACCCAATAAAAGAGCCTTCCCATAGCAGAACTACACACAAAAAGTATAAAATAAACCAGTGTCTAACTATCAAAGCTTAAAGATCACTTTCCCTGAGCATTCATGTGAGCAAAACTATTCTTTAAATGTATGTAACACAGCTATAACAAGAGTGCAGATGAAGGAAATTCATTTTTAAGTTAGCATGCATAGTTAGAGTATTTTGGAGCAATTATTCAGCTCTTCTCATAAAGAGCTGATAATCTCAGATAACATGAAGAAAATACTGCAACGATTCACCTATCCGTTGTGAGTAATGACTAGGTACACAGGATATTAGCTGTAGTAAAAGCCCTTTCCCACTCCATCCTGGAAAACGTAATAAACTTCATTAAGTCCCAGCCTGTTTCCCAAAAATTACAAGCAATGTCAGATGCATAGGCATAGTCTGACTTCTCTATTTGGTGCGGGGGGTGGCTCCAGTCAGGCCAACTGGGCCATGCATAGGGGCGAGGGACAAATTCTGTTCCTGACCACAGGGGTGCCATTTCAGATTTGGGGGGTGGAGCACAACTTTAACCGTGATTCCAGGAGCTACTTAGGCAACTGAAAATTCTAGTGTTTTTAGAAATAATAACTTAGAAATATCTGACAGGAGCATTGTATCTAATTCCTATATCAAGAAAGAAAATTAAATAAATATTAGACCCACTCCGCTCTAATACTACATGTTCTGACATTTTGTGGCAAGTCACTTATGGGACACTGGTTAGCAGGGCTGGCTTTAGGAAGTGTGGGGCCCGATTCGCCTTTTTAACTTTTACTCACCTGGCAGCGCTCCGGGTCTTCGGCGGCACTTCAGTGGCGGGTCCTTCAGTGCCGCCAAAGACCTGGAGCACCGCCGGGTGAGTACAAGCAGTTGGCATGGGGCCCTCTTAGGCGCACGGTGCGATTTGGGGGAATCGGCCTAAAGCCGGCCCTGTGGGTTAGGTTTAAAATTGTAATGTACATTCCTACGCAGATACTCTTACTGAAGTCAGAAGGGACCATTGTGATCATCTAATCTGACCTCCCACACATTGCAGGCCACAGAACCTCACCCACTCACTCCTGGAATAGACCTCTAACCTCTGGCTGATTTACTGAAGTCCTCAAATCCTGGCTTAAAGACTTTAAATTACAGACAATTCACCATTTACACTAGTTTAAATCTGCAAGTGACCCCATACCAAATGCTGCAGAAGAAGGGGAAAAATGATCTAGAGTTTAGTTGTTCTGACCATATTTTGGCAACTGGACATAATATGTCTGTGCAATAAAGTGTGTAAAGAGGAACAAACTGAGATGAGAACTACTTGTGGGCTTTCATAAACAAATGCATTTTCAAAACTTGTGGCTGCAGTTTTAGAGGCCAAGTTGAGGCCAGCTGATATTTTGGCTTTTTTATGTTATATTAACAGTGGGCCATGTTCTTTGAATACCAGATGAACCCACAGCTGTGAGAGCATGATTTTCATATGCAAAGTGACAAACAGAACATCTTAGCAAATTGTTTAACCAAGTAACACAGTTAACATATTGCTTCTGTCTATTGCTTTTACAACAAACTTCATTTCTGATCCAGCCTAGCTTCTGAGTGAAGAAATTCTCTGCATGAAGGGACTTCTAAGTTATAAAGGCTTGACACAGAAGTTGCATTTTAAAATATTTGTTTCCTTGAGGAAACAAGGAATCTACTGCTGTAATCCAATCTACTGCCGTAATCCAATATTTCTTGCTCCTTCCCCCCGCCCCCCAAGGAAACACATAAGAGCATTTTCATACACTAATTATAATGGTAGGCTGAAGACATTTGTAGGGCCCTGGATCACATTGATTGATGTGCATTTATTTCAGAATTATGATGCTTGTTTCAGAAACTGACATGAAAATGATGTTTCGTCCTATTAATACAGCATTCTCACTCTCTGCCTAAAATCTAATTTAGGGCTATTAGCTTAAGGAAGCGCTAAGGCCGTACAACATTTTAATACCTTGGTGTGGAGCTGTGATAGGAATGTAGGTGCGGATGCTAGGAGCCGTATGGATGCTTGATGTAAGTGGAGGGAATTGATGGGGATTCTTCGCTATAAGAATATACCAATATTACCTTGGAAAAAGGACTATGTTGGTGTATTGTCCTTTTATTGCAAATGAAAAGACAACTGAAAAAGCATTTAATTCGTTGAAAGCCCACAGTAGGTTCTGCTTTCATTGCAACCAAGTTGTAATCTAGTTCACTGGATTCTATTAATTATGGTCCTCGATACCAGCTGTAAACAGAGACATGAAGAGGTGTAGATGAAAAAGCACAATATAAATAAGGACCAGAATGTGGCAATTGACAGACATCAATAGTTGTGTTTTCACAAGTTAATACAACAATGTTACTGCCATGCCAGGAAGCTATTGCCTGTTGCCATTATTAAACCTAGCAGTTAAAACTTCTAGTCATTAGCAATTGGGAAAAACAGGTCAAATTTCCATTCTGCAAGGCCAGTACCCAAGATGGTATGATTCAAGGTAGCAGTTTCATATTTCTGAGTGTGTGGAAGGAATGTGGCCCTCTCTAGAAAGAGACCTACCAAATTTCTTTGATTTTTCTTTTTAAACCAAGAGGCCAAACAAAATAAGATCCTATCCAGTGCCACTGTCACACCTAGGGTCACTAAATGTACCACGTTCGATGCCAGGATTTTTGTCAGAGTAGAAAGGGGGATGGTTTAAATGGGGATGGGATAACAGGATTTTAGGAACTGGCATGAGAGGTGGGAAAATACCCAAGTGTCACTTTTTCACTTACTCCTCCACCCCCTTCCCACCACAATCCCCTTTTGTAATAAAAACAAAAACCCATTATGAAAGGAAAGGTGGGAATAGTGGCTTTCACCTCTGTGCCTCATTCCCTTAATTGTATCCTCCCAAGCCCTAAGCCCGCCTGTATTCTCTGCCACATACTCGCAGCCTCTATACTCTTTAAGTTCCCACTGTTCTGTATTTTTCCTCTTTTATTTCTGCACTCTCTTCTCCTTCTTGGTTTTCTGTGCTTATATTTGCCATGCTCGCCTCACTTTCTTCTCTGCTCATTCCTCCTGCCACCCCACCATTCAGTCTACTCCTTTCCTCTTCTCTTCCTAGCCATCATTCTCCTACTGTATCTCTTTCTCTCTCAGCCTTTTCTGGTTTCCTGAGGCAAGTGTGCCAGGGGAGCAGAAAATAAAAATAGCTGCTTCCCCATCCTATACACACACCCATGAGGCAGCAGCCATTTGGCAGGCTTTGCTGGTAAGCTCCAGAGAAAAGGACTAGTGCTGTTGGCAAATCCAGCAGCCCAAGAGAGCTGGGGGAGGAGGTGAGGGGATTGGTCCCTGCCTCCATTATACCAACAAGTACTACCAGACAAGTGCAAGGATGAGTGCATCCTTTCCATTGGGATAGCACTGCATGCGGCATATATTACTTTCCCAAGATCATTAAGACCGCCATAGTCACAATATCTGCCTTCTGTGACAAAGTGGGAAATTTTGTATAATATTTTTATGAAGCTTATGTGTGCCTTACTTTCTCCTATATTTTGCACGGCTACCCAACCGGGAAGAAAAGATCTAAATATGCTCTCAGGGCAAGTTAAGAGACATAGGTGTGTGTGTGTCATCTACCTGTCTGAGCCTGAATGGGTCATCAAAAAGGACTGTCCAAGGCTGACCTCATACCAACGGGAAACCCAATCACCAGGACTTTGACATCTAACAGCCAATGACGCAGCGGGAGGTGGATCACCTCCACCATTCAGCAGGCAAGCTGAGAAAAGACCCGAGCTAGAGAACAAAGGATTGGAAGGTGATTGGGGGGTGGATAAACTATTGGTTGCTAGAAAAAGCTGGGAGTTCTCTCAGCTGGGAGCTAACTGAGAGGGTCAGCGCCTGAGCATGTGGTTCGCTATAGTTTGGCTGGGGCTCTGGGTAACCAGAAGGGATTCTGCTTTAACTTTGATTTCTCTACACCAGTGTTTCCCAAACTTGGGACACCGCTTGTGCAGGGAAAGCCCCTGGCGCGCCCGGCTGGTTTATTTACCTGCCGCAGGTAAATCCACAGGTTCAGCGGATCGCAGCTCCCACTGGCCGCGGTTTGCTGTGCCCGGCCAATGGGGGCTGCGGGATGTGGCGCGGGTGGAGGGACGCACTGACTACTGACGGAGGGCATTGCCGAGGGTCGTAGTGACTACTCACGGAGAGCATTGCGCCCTGAAGGGGCACAGTACCAGCCTCCCACAGGGTTCTGGCTTTGTTGGATTCACTGCAGGGAACCATGGCCAGGGAACCCTGTATAGGGTTAGCTGGTGCCAAAGGCCCAGTCTTGGAGGTCATGGTCCTTGCCCCTGTTGAACTATGTTTGTCCTTAGAGTCCAGCACAGAAAAAGGGTCACTGCCAGGAGGCTGGTTACAGGCTGGGGCACAGATCTGACCCCATCACTCAGTGACAGCTCCATAGCACAGAAAACTATTAAGCCCTGAATATTTCTTTTCATTTAAATAACGTAAGGTGATAAGGAAATTCAGGTTAAATTATACTTATGTACTTTTAAAACCTAACACTTGCCCTTTCAAGTTGGTGTCACAAATCTTTCCCCTTGTTTATAGAAAAATGCTTAATAAATCTGTTAGCAAAACTCGTGTGATTATCAAGACTCTGCACAATGAAAAACTATGAGTAGATGCTATTAAGCTAGTAATTATATAACCGCACCATAATGCACTCCAGGGAATGTGGTTTATTAGTAGTAGATGTGAAAAAAAAATAGGAAGTTTGAGTATTATCAGCTTTTCAGCCAACATCAGGCTGAGTTTGCCTAACTCTGTTCTTGTTCCATGCTACCCTCTTTCCCCAGACACCATGTGAAACAAATGCAATTGAGTGCATGTTCTGAGAGGCCTTTTCATTACACTTACAAACCTGATGTTAGTGCCTGCTGGAGCAGCAGCACTGGAAGACCATAAACTGCTCATTACTTTCTGGCAGTCAAATCAGTGTTGTGTTTTAGTCTATGCTGGGAGGTGAAAACATATCCAGCACCAGCACTGACCTGAAAATTCACAGGCCCCATCAGGAACAGAGATTTGTTTTCCTCAAGGGAAATGGTAGGTTATTCTACCCAGAAATCCAGAAACCAGGACGTGGGATAGTTACTAGATTATTTCATCTACTAAATGCAAAACTGAGACATGATCTGCAATATCAAGGTACAAATAATGCACTTCTTTAGACCGCAGTTCAGCAAAATATTTAAGTATGCGCATAGTCCCACTGATGTCAATAAGACTTCTCATGTGCTTAAGTAACTTGCATGTGCTTAAGTCTTAATGGCAAGGAGTTATTCTCTGGACTATAGATCAAGGGTTGGATTCATGACAGTTTCATCAAGTCCTAATGATACAGGGTGCAAGTGATTTCAATTACCTTATTGAAAAGAGTGACTGAGAGACTCATTCGTAAGTCTCTACTGTTTGGTAAAGTAGATTTCGGACATTTCAAAAATATATTCAGGGCCAAATAAGCTTAACCTGCAACGTTGCTGTGACTATGGCTTATATACCCAAAACATTACAGTTGACACCCACAGATCCCACTTGTAGTCAGTTTGCACACCTGGGTGGGGGTATCCTCCTCCAGGGTCTCCTCATGCTGAATATTCCATTAATTCTTAAATGAAGTTTAAGCTGAGTTATCTTAAATGCCTATACACAAATGCAAGAAGCCTGGGGAACAAGCAGGGAGAACTGGAAGTCCTGGCACAGTCAAGGAATTATGATGTAATTGGAATAATAGAGACTTGGTGGGATAACTCACATGATTGGAGTACTGTCATGGATGGATATAAACTGTTCAGGAAGGATAGGCAGGGCAGAAAAGGTGGGGGAGTTGCGTTGTATGTAAGAGAGCAGTATGACTGCTCAGAGCTCCAGTATGAAACTGCAGAAAAACCTGAGAGTCTCTGGATTAAATTTAGAAGTGTGAGCAACAAGGGTAATGTCGTGGTGGGAGTCTGCTACAGACCACCAGACCAGGGGGATGAGGTGGACGAGGCTTTCTTCCAGCAACTAACAGAAGTTACTAGATCACAGGCCCTGGTTCTCATGGGTGACTTTAATCACCCCGATATCTGCTGGGAGAGCAATACAGCGGTCCACAGACAATCCAGGAAGTTTTTGCAAAGTGTAGGGGACAATTTCCTGGTGCAGTTCCTGGAGGAACCAACTAGGGGAACAGCTCTTCTTGACCTGCTGCTCACAAACAGGGAAGAAATAGTAGAGGAAGCAATAGTGGATGGGAACCTGGGAGGCAGTGACCATGAGATGGTCGAGTTCAGGATCCTGACACAAGGAAGAAAGGAGAGCAGTAGAATACAGAGCCTGGACTTCAGAAAAGCAGACTTTGACTCCCTCAGGGAACTGATGGGCAAGGTCCCCTGGGAGAATAACATGAGGGGGAAAGGAGTCGAGGAAAGCTGGCTGTATTTTAAAGAATCCTTATTGAGGTTGCAGGAACAAACCATCCCGATGTGTAGAAAGAAAAGTAAATATGGCAGGCGACCAGCTTGGCTTAACAGTGAAATCCTTGCTCATCTTAAACACAAAAAAGCAGCTTACAAGAAGTGGAAGATTGGACAAATGACCAGGGAGGAGTATAAAAATATTGTTCAGGCATGCAGGAGTGAAATTAGGAAGGCCAAATCACACTTGGAGTTGCAGCTAGCCAGACATGTTAGGAGTAACAAGAAGGGTTTCTTCAGGTATGTGAGCAACAAGAAGAAAGTCAAGGGAAGTGTGGGCCCCTTGCTGAATGAGGGAGGGAACCTAGTGACAGAGGATGTGGAGAAAGCTACTGTACTCAATGCTTTTTT
Organism: Macrochelys suwanniensis; assembly: GCA_033296515.1. Lineage (NCBI taxonomy): Eukaryota > Metazoa > Chordata > Testudines > Chelydridae > Macrochelys > Macrochelys suwanniensis. The sequence goes on along the minus strand of CM065776.1, from coordinate 129,832,455 downwards.
TGCCTCTGTCTTCACAGACAAGGTCAGCTCCCAGGCGGCTGCACTCCGCAGCACGGTATGGAGAGGAGGTGACCAGCCCTCTGTGGAGAAAGAAGTAGTTCGGGACTATTTAGAAAAGCTGGACGAACACAAGTCCATGGGGCCGGATGCACTGCATCCGAGGGTGCTAAAGGAGTTGGCCGATGTGATTGCAGAGCCATTGGCCATTATCTTTGACAAATCATGGCAATCGGGGGAGGTCCCGGATGACTGGAAAAAAGCTAATGTAGTGCCCATCTTTAAAAAAGGGAAGAAGGAAGATCCGGGCAACTACAGGCCAGTCAGTCTCACCTCAGTCCCTGGAAAAATCATGGAACAGGTCCTCAAGGAATCAACTCTGAACCACTTAAAGGAGGGGAAAGTAATCAGGAACAGTCAGCATGGATTCACCAAGGGCAAGTCATGCCTGACTAACCTAATTGCCTTCTATGATGAGATAACTGGCTCTGTGGATGAGGGGAAAGCAGTGGATGTGCTATTTCCTGACTTTAGCAAAGCTTTTGATACAGTCTCCCACAGTGTTCTTGCCAGCAAGTTAAAGAAGTATGGGCTGGATGAATGGACGGTAAGGTGGATAGAAAATTGGCTGGATGGTCGTGCTCAACGGGTAGTGATAAATGGCTCCATGTCTAGTTGGCAGCCGGTATCAAGTGGAGTGCCCCAAGGGTCAGTGCTGGGGCCGGTTTTGTTCAATATCTTCATCAACGATCTGGAGGATGGTGTGGACTGCACCCTTAGCAAGTTTGCAGATGACACTAAACTGGGAGGAGTGGTTGATACGCTGGAGGGTAGGGACAGGATACAGAGGGACCTAGACAAATTAGAGGATTGGGCCAAAAGAAATCTGATGAGGTTCAACAAGGACAAGTGCAGAGTCCTGCACTTAGGACGGAAGAATCCCATGCACTGCTACAGACTAGGGACTGAATGGCTGGGCAGCAGTTCTGCAGAAAAGGACCTAGGGGTTACAGTGGACAAAAAGCTGAATATGAGTCAACAGTGTGCCCTTGTTGCCAAGAAGGCTAACGGCATTTTGGGCTGTATAAGTAGGGGCATTTCCAGCAGATCGAGGGACGTGATTATTCCCCTCTATTCGGCACTGGTGAGGCCTCATTTGGAGTACTGTGTCCAGTTTTGGGCCCCACACTACAAGAAGGATGTGGATAAATTGGAAAGAGTCCAACGGAGGGCAACAAAAATGATTAGGGGGCTGGAGCACATGACTTATGAGGAGAGGCTGAGGGAACTGGGATTGTTTAGCCTGCAGAAGAGAAGAGTGAGGGGTGATTTGATAGCTGCTTTCAACTACCTAAAAGGGGGTTCCAAAGAGGATGGATCTAGACTGTTCTCCGTGGTAGAAGATGACAGAACAAGGAGTAATGGTCTCAAGTTGCAGAGGGGGAGGTTTAGGTTGGATATTAGGAAAAACTTTTTCACTAGTAGGGTGGTGAAGCACTGGAATGGGTTACCTAGGGAGGTGGTGGAATCTCCTTCCTTAGAGGTTTTTAAGGTCAGGCTTGACAAAGCCCTGGCTGGGATGATCTAGTTGGGGTTGGTCCTGCTTTGAGCAGGGGGTTGGACTAGATGACCTCCTGAGGTCCCTTCCAACCCTGAGATTCTATGATTCTATGATTCTCTTATAGTCTCACTATTTTGGCAAAAGGCCAACAAGAATTTCCTTATCTAAGGCCTGATCCTTCATGGTGTTGAGTGCCCCCAGCTTCCCTTAGAGCTAATGGGAACCAAGCATACTCAGCAATTATTCTTCACAGGTAAAGTCTGGAGGCCTGACTGAGATGGGGTGGGGGGGCTCATTATGGCACTGTACAAACAGCATTAAGGACAGTTCCTGCCCAAAAGGATAAATAGACAAGAAAAGGGGGGAGGAGGGGACACAAGGTACAGAAAGGTGGTGAAGTGACTTGCTCAAGGTTACCCAGTGAGTCAACGGCTTATATGGGAATAGAATCAGGTGTCCTTGCAGGGTAGGACCCCAGCGTTAGAATTTTTAATGCCAGCTGGTATGTGAATAACTCCTGTAAAAGGGGGAAAGGGTTAAAAATGAAACCTAAGTTGGCATGCCATTAAGGGGAAAACAAAGTAGGAATTATAACAATATTAACAGAGAGGTGGAAGGAAAAATACATATTTCTAAATGTGTCATTTATTACCAAACATAAGAAACTTAATATGGTCTCAGCTCCCTGATTCAGTAATATGATAACCCCTGAAAGTGGTAATACAAGAGTTAAACTCTCCAGACACATTCCTCATCCCTCTACTTTACCCAATATCTAATTTCAAAAACAGATATTCTCTCCCTTGTGCTAGAAAGCAAAATGTTCCTCTCCAAACCACGTCTTTAAAAACAAGAAATCAGAGCCAAACATTTCTCTTTCTAGGACCCTAGAAATTCCCTTTAATTAAATTCCAGCTCAGGAGACCTCACTAGTATGTCTAGACAACCGCTGGCCTTCTAGCTAAACAGATTTCACATAATTGCATCAGGAGACAGTACATGGGCAGCGGAGACTGCTTAATTATGTGTTAAAGAGCTTAAAAAATAAACTTTTTCCTAGAGACAAAGTTGGCATTGTACGATTCACTTACTACCCAAAAATAGGTTGCATCACAAGTACCACTACAAAATGCTTCATTGTTTATTGGATTCAAGGTACAGAACTTTTTTCATGGAGGATCTGTAGATAGATTACTGTAGGTTGAAGAAGGGCACAAAGGCAGAATTTTAGGGATAATAGTGAAACTGTGATTCAAAGGATATGGCACAGGCCGCAGAAAGAAATTCTAGAAGTCACTTAGGCTGCCTCAGCATTTAAAGCTTCTGCTCCCAATAAGAAAGTTACACAGCCAGTTGTAAGAAGGTAAGGAAAAAAGAAAGAAGGGATCATGACATCCAAGAGTTTAGGGAGTAGAGCTGGTGAACAGATTATCCCCCCACCTTACCCTCCTGCCCCACAAACTCCTGCAAACAAAAATTAAAATAAAATTAAAATCTTTAAAAAACATTTTCAATTACAATAAAGTTGCAGGTATTTTCTAAAATACCAAAACCCCCAAACTATGTCAATTTTCAACCCAAAATAAAAGATATTTTAGTTAAAAACAAAAACAAACCACTAATTTTCAGTTACCAAAAACCAAAAAAGAAATCCATGAAGACTGAATTTTTTTCCATTAAAATTCCTGTACAGTCAAAGTAAAAAAAAAGGGGGGGGGGGCTGATTCCCTTCTCCCCCCCCCCCCCCCCCCCCCCATTAGGGAGTGAGATGGAGAGTGACTAAGCAGAGCGCTCTCTCCCTTTGTCCATTCCAGCACTGGAGACCTTCTGACATGTCCTCCTAGATAATGTTAGTAGCTTAAATGTGTCTAAAAGTGAGCTCCATGTGTTTACTCCTAAGCCATCTCCAATCCTGTGAGCCCCTCTACCCTTTTTTCCCTTTCCATCATTCAGGCCTGCAACCTTGGGTCCGTTCTTTGAGAGCTCCCCACTTCAAACTACATATCCCAATTGTGACCAAGTGACTCTTCCTCTTAAACCAGGTATGGAATAGCTGACCCTTGGCTTGTTGTGCTGCCACGTGTAGGCTGCAGCTCCTGCTCCAGTGCCACTTCCTCTCCAGGCTGCTCGCCAGGCCCATCCCTGAACAGATCCTCTGAATATGGCTCTTGCCCGCCCCTCTGGCCAGGTGGCCTGCTCCAGCAACCAGGTCTGTTTCTGCTCCTCTGCGGAAGCCTTCTCTGGTGCTGTCCCTGTCCCCTCTGCCTCCAGTCTAAAAATCATATCATCCCTGCTCAGCAGCCTGTCATGCATGACTGTGAGCTCTGAATTTGGGGGCGGGGTGACGACCCGGTCTAACTCCACATGGTAAGGGCAGGGAGATGGAGAGTTGCTGTTGCTATCCTTTACGTGGCAGAAGGCGCCCTCCAGGTTTTTAATGCACTCCCTGCACTGGACTGCTATCCAGCTGATCCCCACCTCTGCCAGCCTCTAAGACATGCTGTCGTACTAGTGCAGAGTTTGGGTGCTGTGAATTAGGAACCCCCTCAGTGCCACTGTAACATAACTCCCATCAGGCCTGACACACTCATTACCCCAAACTCACTGTTTTCATAATCTGTATCTAAAAGGCGTCATGTAAGGCGGCACATGCAAACTGATAACATGCTGGTCATTAATATTATTGCATGATGTATGTATATTGGGGAGCCAGCCTAGTAGCCGGGGTTGGACAAAGTATTTGCTGTTGAATGTTAAATTGTTATGGATGAGGATGAAATGGATGAGTTTGGGGATGTTTTTGGGGTGGATATCTGAGAGTTATCCATTGTCTTGTAAATATTTGAGGCAGGCAGCTATGGTGTCATTGTGAGCCATGGTGGTGTTTAGAAAAGTGACATCCATGGGGGTGAGGATGGTTTTCTGAGGGAGGTTGTAAATATTGCGGAGTTTATGGAGGAAGTTATACATTTTGCTGTGATCCTGGGGGTTTCTTTCTCAGTGGTTTAAGCATTGGCCTGCTAAACCCAGGGTTGTGAGTTCAATCCTTGAGGGGGCCATTTGGGGATATGGGGCAAAAATTGGGGATTGGTCCTGCTTTGAGCAGGGGGTTGGACTAGATGACCTCCTAAGGTCCCTTCCAACCCTGATATTCTGTGATTCTGTGATTCTGTGACTGAATAAGAGCTCTCTGTAAGCTTGAAAGCTTATCTCCCTCACCAACAGAAGATGGTCCAATAAAAAGATATTACCTCACCCACCTTGGCTATCTAATATCCTGGGATCGACACAGCTACAACTATACTGCATACAATCTTTGTCTAAGGTGTGGTCTATGCTACAGAGTTAGGTTGACTTCCTCCTTTGGACATATTCTATGGTATCTGAGTGCTTTGCTGTAGATCAGCGGTCCCCAAACTTTTCACTGTCACACGCCCCCCCTTCTCCCTGTCTGCACTCCCGGGCCAGGAGTGAAGCAGCAGCTCTCGGGGGGGGGGGGGCATGGACAGGGGTAAGGAGGCCGAAGCTGGGGCCACAACTGGGGGGTGGGTCTGGGGCCGGTAGCGGGGCCAGGAATGGAGCCATGGCCAGGGGCCAAGGCTTGGGGCGGGGCTGGAGCCGGGGCTGGGATTGGAGCCACAGCTGGGGGCTGATGCTGGATGCAGGGCTGGGGCTGGTAGCGGAGCCGTGGCTGGGCCATGGTGGGGACCGACAGCCAAGGCTACGGCCGGGTGCAGAGCCAGCTGAGCCCCAGTCGGGGTCCGAGGCTGGGGGCGGGGCTGTGAGCTGGGGCTGTGCTGGAGCAGAGCTGGGGGTGGAGCAGGGCTGGGTGGTGCTCCATCCCTGTCCCCTCCACCCCCACCCTGAATGTTCCTTCATAGCTTGGGGACCACTGCCGTAGATAACAGATTTCATGGTATATTTGGGGTGGTTACTGGATCTATGAAGGTAGGTATGATGATCCATGGGTTTCTTGTACATAGTTGTAGGGTTCTATTGTTGAAGCTGTGTCTCCAGGAAGTTGACACTAGTGTGGAAATGTTCCAGAGAGAGTTTAATGGACAGGTAGTGGCTGATGAGGTTGTGGTGGAAATCTATGAGGGAGTTTAAGTCGTCTGTCCAGAAGATGAAAATATCATTGATGTATCTCAGGTATATTGTTGGTTTTGTGGTGCATTTGTCCAGAAATTCTTCTTCAAGGTGGCCTATGAAGATGTGGGTATATTACGTTGACTAACTCTGAAAGCACCGTCACTAAAATGTAGCTCCCACCGATGTAACTTGCCTACTACACTGACTTAGTAACTCCACCTCCATCAGAGCTAGTGTGGATATGTATCCTCAAACCGGAAATTACACCTTCCAGCTCTGGTGTAAAGTACCCTACATGAGTTGAGGTCATTACAGTAATTTACAGATCAGAAACTTCACTAGAGTATTGTAGTTATCAACCAAACAAGCATTTCAAACCCAGGAAATTCAGAGTTAAACATTAGACTGAAAAGAAATCCCAACATGTTAAGAGATGGAAATGCACAGTTAAGGTTCCCCCTAACAATCTTGACTCTGCCCTGTAATGACACCACAAAAATAATTTTAACTACCAGTTTAATCTAATTTTGGGCATGGAGAGGTCATGGTTGGAGAAAAATAAGTGGGGATGGGGAGGGGGTAGCAGTGGAGAGCTGGGATATGGGAAGATCAGCAAGTGGCCACTGAACCTTTAAGAACATCCATAGTTGGGCCAGGTATATTTACCCATGAGAATCTGGTATAGTCTTGAAAGCTCTAACAGTTTCTCAGTCAATATATTCTGATGAATGCACTGTATGCAGAGTATTTAAGATTCTATGCTGAATCTTTAGCGGAGAGCTTTTTCTTGGTGAGTCAGCATTTTTGGCCATGTGTTCTCTCATAGACTTTAAGGTCAGAAGGGACCATGATGATCATCTAGTCTGACCTCCTGCACATTGCAGGCCACAGAATCTCATGCACCCACTCCTGTAATGGACCCATAACCTCTGGCTGAGTTACTGAAGTCCTCAAATCTCTCATCTGTATTTTCTAAGCATTGTCCCATGTCTCTGTTGTATAGCCCCCACTGTAACAAAATGAATAACTGGGCTTCTCACTTGCATACCATATGAGAGGCAGCAAACAGCTTCCCTGGGCCGTAGGAAATCAATCCCACCCATGCAGGACAGACAGTTTCCCTCAAGGCATACTCATCCTAAAGTAATTTGAAATCATTGCAAAAGTTACCCATTCTCTTCCTATAATACTAATTCTAGTGACTGTCACAGGCTTCCACTGCCTGCCTTGTGTTAATCTAGGCAACAGACTCCCAGCTCACTGTCTAGCAGTTTTTTCAGAATGCACTGAGTTATTCTATTGTTTCCAGATACATTTAGCATGATTTAAGACGCAACAATAACAAAAAGAGAAAAAGGAAATGTGAATACAGCAGAATTGAAGCTGTGGGTAATTCAGTAGCAAATAAGTGCTAATTGACTCAAAAAAGTGTTCTGAGGCCATACTGATGTGGCAACGAAAATACTTCTCAATGCAGTTAAAAATGTGTAGTCATCCATTTTAAATATGTACAAAAGATTAAATGGCATACGAGTCCTTCTCAAAAGTTGGCTGCTATCGTTTTGTCATCAGCTAGAATTGAAGAGGTTGTTATTAAAAAAGACAAATTCAGTTGTGAAGAACAAGCCAATCCATTCCCTCTTTTTAATGCCCTGAGACACATGACTACAGTATCCCAAGCAAATGGCCAAAGATGGGTAGTAGCCTCCTTGAATTTCATCCATCAGGCTGCCTTTGAGTGATTTATCCTCTCGCTATGCCAACCCATAGCCACCAATGGAAGTGCAACTAGGCTTAGCATAGGCATAATCTGATATATTTTTTGTGACGTCACTAAAAAAAATCTCCTCCTACAAAACACGACAGTTTAGTTTCCTATAGGATTCAGTTTTATGGTGGTTTTGTTTGGCTGAAAGAGTTTAGTGGATTTTAGGTGTGGGCACTGCTTTTTCCCACGATTTATTGCTTCTTCCGCCCCATAATACACTGTTTCATAAAATTTCTCCTCGTTTTTGAACAGCTCTACCCGATGAGCTCTTTCGCCTGGTCACAGAAGGCAGCCACATGGCTCCAGTGCTCTGGGACACAAAATGCATGTGCTGGCATAGAGGGCATATTTGAGTAGGACAGCATGACCCCCTTCCTCAGTGAAAGAATTAGTGCTGTGCTTGAGGGTGGCATAATGCCTCCAGGCATCAATGACTTCTCCCCTTTCAGCACCACTCTACATCTTAAAGCCATAATTTCGTCCTTAGAATGCAACTCACAAAGTTGGACTGTAGTATATACAAGAGGAGTCAGACTCCACACAACTCAATATAAGAACCTGGTTTTCTAAGGGTGCAACTCCTGTCCTGAGAATCAATGCTATACACTCTATTCATTGAATTTTGTGGTCCTCCGTGTTTTGTTTATGTAATGCCATCAGATCCCATTTGGTGGCAGCTGGATCAAACCTGGAACCTCTTGAGTTTAATGCATGAGCTTCTACAGTCTGAGCTAAAAGGCATGTCTCTCTTAGGCCTGGTCCACACTAGGTGGGGGGGAATCGATCTAGGATACGCAACTTCAGCTACGAGAATAGCGTAGCTGAAGTCGACGTATCTTAGATCGAATTAAAATTACTTACTTCGGGTCCACGCGGCACAGGCTCGCTCCCCCGTCGATTCCGTTTACTCCTCGCACCGAGCTGGAGTTCCGGAGTCAACGGGGAGCGCTTCTGGGATTGATTTATCGCAGCTACATGAGACGCGATAAATCGATCCCAGAAGATCGATCTCTACCCGCGAAATCGGGCGGGTAGTGTTGACGTACCCTTAGGCAAGGCTATAGCAGGCTCATCAAACTATAGCTGGTCGAGCTGCCACTAGAGGGAGACAGAGTGCTACACCAAGCTGGCGTGTGTTACATATAGCTCTAATCATACTATCGGTTCTTACCAAAAGTAAAGGTAAGGTTCCATTCTCCATCAAGCAGTGAGCAAACAAAAGCCAAGGTCTCAGCTGATGACGTCCTTTTTCTCTCCCTCCCCAAAGAGTTTCAGATCTGGCAAAAAAAGGTCAAATTATTGAGCAGTGTGGATGCTGCACAAATGCAGCAGCCAAAATCAGTTGCATTGCAGACTTGCTTTATTTTGCTCTGCCACAATCAGTCCTTTAAATGAACAAAACAATGGAAGATATATCTTAACATCAGAAGGCCATCTGTATACATCACCTGTCAAACACAGCCTCCCCCCATAAGAGCTAAGCAAATAAATGCTCCCTGCCCTTGGAGGACTCCTGTATCCTCTTTCAAGAAATCTGCTGAGCAGTAAAGAGACAATACCTTATTCCCCTGGGCTGGGAATGCTGCAGAGACAGGGAATATAAGGGATGGGTGAAGTAGTATTTTTATTAGTATTCATATAGCACCTTAAGTTCACATAGTGTTTTTGAGACATGTAAAACCGTCATGTCTTTGTACCTAATGGCTTACAATCTAAGGGACCATCGGCAGTACAGATTTTACTGTGTTTGTAGCCTAGTCACAGCAAGATTGGCTTTTGGCAGGGTTTAGGTCCAAGCAACTCACCTTTCCTACATGTACCATCAGTGACCTTAGGGGTGGGCCACTCGGGAGACCACTGAGGGCGCCGTGGTCAGGAGAGCGCTGCGCGGCAGCGCAGAGGTACGCACTGCCGGTGTAGTGTCAGAAACTGCTCCTGGCTGGCAGGGGAGCACCACAAACTCCTGGAGGCGACACATGGGGGCAGCGCCCAGATTTCTCACTGCTTCCTTCCAGCAAAGGAATGGGGGGGGGGGGGGGCGGAGAAACATTGAAGCACAGATACCGCTCCCCTGCAATGTTCCTCCACACCCCCTGAGGGGCCTAGGTGGTGGGGGGGAGTGAGGAGCAACTCCAGGGCTCCCAGGATCCAGGTCACTTTTCTCATCTGGGCTGTGCTGTGAGGAATCTGGAGCTGCTGCTCTCCTGCCCTCTCCACAGCCCAGACCTTTCCTGCCCTCACCACAGCCCAGGTGGAGAAAGTGACCTTGATGCAGGAAGTCCTGACTTTGCTCCTCCCCCCTACCCAACCTCCTAGGCAGTGCCACAACAAGGGCGAGGCGAGTGAGGCATTTGCCTCAGGCGCGGAAGCTGAGGGGCGCAGAAAACTCCCCAAGCCGGCGGCATTTCGGCAGCAGCTCAAACACTGCCGCCGAAATGCCGCTGAAGACGGTGGCAGCGGTTGGGCTGCTGCCGAAATGCCGCCGGCTCGGGGAGTTTTCTGCACCCCTCAGCTTCCACCGTCTTCGGTGGTGAAGGTCCTTCCTTTGCCTTGCCTTGGGCACAAAAATCTCTAGTTACGGCTCTGCTCCTAGGGGTGTGCAAAAAAGCAGCGTTGGGTGGGGGACTGAGCAGCAATGCCAGCTGCTCTGTGCATCCGGATCAGTTTCCCCATGTGGGCGTACGAGGGGAGCGCAAGGGTTGGGTGAAAGGGGCACAGTGCAGGGGTTAGGAGCGCAGAAGGGGAGTGCAGGGGTTGGGGCAAATGGCTGGTGGGGAGCCTTGAAAAATCAGGCCCGAAATCACCAGGATACAAAATTAGAATTGTACGGGCCAAGACCTAAATGAGCAAGTTAAGTCTGCAATAGGAGCATACTTTTGTCCAGCATGCAGCAGGGGGCACAGTGCTACAACAGTTCAAATGTAAGTGAAAACTAAGAGTTGGTCCAAGAGAAATACAAGGCACAGTAATCTCTACGGAGTTGTGTTAAGCCTCAAGCCTCGTACACCCCCACCCTACTCACAAGCGAACAGTGAAAAAAAGTGGCAGGGCATATGACAGGAGCAGGATTTAAGAGCCAGAGTTTTATCGTGCCATTGGAGTATTTAGCTAGGCACTCCCATCTTAGCTGGACAGGAGTAAATTGGCAACCATGCAACAGCACTCAATTTAATACAAGAGTGGGTTTCTCTGCCACTAGTTGTATCCAGGTGTTTACAGCTTTATTGTACAAAGGCTCAGCACCTGGCTGGGTGGTGTTGTGCCCTTGCAGCTAAGTCCTGGGCCCAGTGATATCAACTGAAGTTCTGTCCCATTATCTTCAGTGGGACCAGAATTTGGCCCTACGCTCAGTTCTAACCTCAGCTACATGGATGCAATTTGTACTGACCTCACTGAAGTTGCACCCCTGTGCCCAAGGTCAGAATTCGGCTCGTAATATAAAATATCTCAGTTAAAAAAACCCCTATCATGCACATTAACAAATGTCTTAGAGTATGAAACCCTGCCGTCTCTTGCCCGCCTATTTGCATAACACAGAAGGGCCACCACTAGCACTCTCGAAAAGACTTAGGTGCCTGATCCAAAGCCCACTAAAGTCAACAGAATCTTTCCATTGACCTCAGTAGGCACTGGGACAGATCTTTAGGGCTCATACTATGACTTGGCCTATGTGTCCATTCATGGGAGCAAGGGGGCCTAAACTGACCCTTTAGTCCCCTGAGCAGCCTGCCCATATCAGAGCTCACAATGTGGAGGCAGAGCAGCCACTGCTGGGACACTATTCTCCCATCTGCATAGGTGGGCAGGGGATGGAGGAGCACCCTCCTCACCCTGCCCCGCCCCCAAATGTGCAGGCCAGCACAGCAAAGCCAGCACGTTGAGGGAAGTAAGCTGTGCATGCAGCAAAGGGGAAGCAGGGACCAAACTGCATCTGAGTCACAAGTCAGTTCCCTGCTCTGCTTCCGGGGCACATCAGCTATGCACTGGCATTTACTTGGGGCAGATGGCAAGGTGCCAGTCTAACCCTTAGTCAATAGCAAATCCTTAGGAGTTATGAGAAAACAACCCATTATTCCTGTAGTTTACTAGAAGGAAACTGCCTAAATGAGGTATAGCAAATGCATGCACTAGAGACCATGAAATTCCATATCATAAGTATACACAGTGCAAAGTGCTTTCACTCCAGCTTCACTATAAAAACTCAAAATGTATGTAGTTATCCTAGAAAGAACCACTATTTTATACTGATCATTACCAAAAACTATTTCACGCTAGAGATTTACTACATTAAACAATGTTCAAGTTCCAAATATCAAGCCACTGTATGAAACACTATAGATTTTGGAAACTGCTTCAGTGCCATGACAGGAAACTGTAAATAATAAAATAAAGCAACTCTTTCCAATGAGTCTGCTTTTACAGTGGTCTCATTTGATTTCTTAGTGCCTCTACAAGGTCTTTTACCAGAAACTGACAGGCATACAGTACAGAATCATGTAAAATATATGCAAACTATAGCAGGAGCATCAACCACCACTACCACTTAGTTTGCAAAATTTCTATTTTAAGTCCATTATTCAAATGGTTACAACACTGCAAGATATTTGCCTTTTCAGACTCCTCCTTTTCCCTCCCCCACCCCTAAAATGCTCAGTGACCCAGCCATTTTTGAAGGTGGATAAGCAAAAACAAAACAAAACAAAACAACAACAACAACAAAAACCCCACATTTCCTCATGTGGGAAAAATTCTTTTGACTTTTTTAAAATCAGGACTATAGCTCAAATGCCTGAGGTTTGACAGTTGAATTTTGCATGGAAATAGTCCTCACTAAAGAGCTGTACACATTCTTGTTTTACAGGAAGTTTTTCATTAGAAAAAAGTTATGAGTGTTTCCATAGTAAAACATACTGAATGTGCATAACGTCTTCCCCCACCCCTCTGGCTAGGTTTGTTAAGCATACACCTAAGGAATGATGCACTGTTTGCATGCCTAGTTATAGTTCTTCAGTAAACTGTTAAGTCCCCAGAATGGCTTCAAGCCAGCCAGGACAACTTTGCAAGGCTATGTTAAACGGGACCCACTTTCCTCTTTTTGTTGAGGAAAACCGTATCAAATCCTTCATCCAGTGCCATCCACACAAGTTTACACAGCTGATACTAAATGCATAGGGCTAAATCCTGCCAATGCATGAGCAAGCATGCAAGACAGAAGAGGAAATGCAAGCAGTAGTACTTATGTGTGTACCATGATGCAGAAGACTGCACTATAGCAGATATGCCTTGTCAATATGACCAGACCTGAAAAGCACCCCCAAGAGCTGCTTTTCAGAGGATTGGAGTGGAGCCAAAATCCACTGCCCAAATATACTGGCAACCAAAACACAGTCATGTTGCTCCTGCAAGAAGGAACAGCAAACAGCTCCTCATCCCATGGAGAGAGCCTCCGACCAAAAAACATGTGGCAATGTGCCTGGAGATATCTCTAGTACAGGGGTGAGCAAACTTTTTGGCCCAAGGGCCACATCTGGAAATAGAAATTGTATGGCGGGCCATGAATGCTCACAAAATTAGGGTTGAGGTGCAGGAGGGGGTGAGGGCTCTGGTTGGGGGTGTGGGCTCCAGGATGGGGCCAGAAATGAGTTCAGGGTGTGGGAGGGGGTTCCAGGCTGGGGCGGGGTGAGGGCTCCAGCTGGGGGTGTGGGCTCTGGGGTGGGGCTGGGAACGAGGAGTTTAGGGTGCAGGAGGGCGCTCCAGGCCGGGATCAAGGGGTTCGGAGAGTGGGAGGGGGATCAGGGCTGTCCCTTCTCTGGCTCCCATGAAGAGGCGTGGCCCAGGCAGCTCTGCGTGCTGCCCTGTCTGCAGGCACCACCCCTGCAGCGCGCTGGAGGGCGCCACTGGAGCATGTAGGAGCCGGAGCTGGGCCATGCCATGGCTTCTGGGAACCGCGTGGAGCAGCCCCCGACCCTGTTCCCCGGCTGGAGCGTGGCAAACCCCAGACCCTGCTCCCCAGTGGGAGCTCGAGGGCCAACTTAAAACAGCTGGCAGGCCAGATCCAGCCCACAGGCCCTAGATTGCCCCCCCCCCAGCCCGCTCTAGTACCAGACTCGCTTCCTAATATAGTTGGCTACATGTCACTGCTTTCATGATGCAAAAGTTTGGCTGTAAGGCCAGGATTTGGCCTATAATGCACTACTTTTTATTTTTGGTACAATAAAAAACAGTGTTCAAAATGAGTGAGATCTGAGCTCTGCATCTTTCCCCTCTCCTGCAGCATCTCAATACCAAGAGGAAACTGAAGCGTATGGTGGTTTCACTTGGACAAGAGACAATCATTTATTAACTGCCTTTCACCTAGAAGGTCCCAGACTATGGGCCTAATCCCATAACTTTTGCTCACACAAGTAGTTCTTACCCATGCAATTGGTCCCATTCAGTTTAATGGGACAACTAATGTGAGTATGAGTTGCACAATCAGGCCTGGAATCTGTTATATAACCTGTAAACACTCTTTACATTTGGATTCTTATTTTCCAGATTTTATCATCATTAAACTGTAAGGGACACTCAAGCCCAGCCACAAATCTGCACCGCAGATGCTGAGGCAGGGAGAAACTCCAATTGTTTCATGTCTTGGAAAAAGTCTGGCTCAATTTTCTCCTCACCTTTTTGGTCTTCCCTCTTATTTCACCAAGGGTAAAATCCATCCCCTTTTGGAGTGTCTAAGTGATGCACTCTCTCTCGGGACGGGGTGAATTTCACTCTTAATCCTCCACCTGTAAAAATAGGAAGGAAAAGAAAAATATATTTTGCCTTCAACTTTTAGATTTAAGTTGCACGCAGTGTTTCAGGTAAGTTAATTTTAATTGCACTTCAAGACAGACTGTTTTCAGTTTTTATGTTTGCGTATAAATGGAAATGTATCCAAAGTAAATCAAAATGTTTACCCACTGTATATGCAAATCATGCTTTCACTCATCACAAAAACCCATCCACAATCCCAGAACAGCTGGATGTTTTTGCTCATAGAACTACTGAAACAATTAACTTTGACAGTTAAATCCTACTGGTACCACCACCCTCCCCACACACATTGAGATCAATGTGGAAGGTTCCCACGTATCCTTAAAGATACTTTGTTTTCAGTCTCAGTGAGTTGAATCCTCTGGTCCAGCCAAGACGCAATTACACCATTCTGGCAGCCAGGGAGCTCCATGACACCACAGCTACTCCTTCTTTTTCTTGCAAGTTGTGTGCCAGTTTTTGAGAGAAGAACATTTTAATATAGAAACCACGTAAAATGCTCTCATTTCTACATGATTTGCATGTAAAAATAGCTATTTCACTGAAATTTTTAAATGAAAATGTATGGCAAATGCAATCATGCAAACTGAAATAGCAAAGAGACTTTAAGATACATTTTGTGGGGGGAAAACCTGAAATTCATACACTTTTACCCAGGAATTGTATTGTTATGTCTTATTCAGAAGACAATCCTTCCTCAAGCAGCACAAGAAATCTGCAGAGCTATTGCAGTTAGTGGTGCTAGCTTCTGCAAAAGGGCAAGTTATGGGAAGAGCCATGGCCCCGACCCCACTCCACACTAGCCAGAAAAACTGACAGGGCACGGAAAGGAGCTGAGTTTGCACCCTCTTTGAAAAGCAGTACAACGGTTATACTCCCGAGATCTCCGGGAGACACTGTGAGCTCCATGGAATGAGCTGGCTCTGCACTACTGTCTACTACAAGGTTGTGATTCTATGTGTCTACTGTTGGGTATGGTCTGTGGTCCCAGCCACGGTACAGGGAGTTGATCCTGAGCGATTCTTTCTGCACAAGAGAGCCCAGAGGATAGTTTAGGGTTATTTTTATTTTTCCAATGGTTCTTCTAAGGGTTGTATTTGTTTT
Organism: Macrochelys suwanniensis; assembly: GCA_033296515.1. Lineage (NCBI taxonomy): Eukaryota > Metazoa > Chordata > Testudines > Chelydridae > Macrochelys > Macrochelys suwanniensis. The sequence continues at coordinate 129,817,129 of CM065776.1, read as the reverse complement.
TTTTACAAGATTAGATGTTATCACCCTTCCTGTTCAACATACAGATGAGTCCATTAGAAGGGTTACTGGGTAGACATGGGCTAGCATCCATTCAGTAGGCTGATGGCATTCTGCTTTCTGTCTACTGGGTCTGACCATGGGGGCGTGGAATGACTTTGAAGGGAATAAGGTTTAAGCTCAACCCCAGCACTGAGCTAATGTTGGCAGGAAAGCGGCTAGAAAGCAGCAGAAATGATAGAGCTGTTATTCACATGCCCAACTGAGGGAGCGCACCTGCCATTTGTCACATATATTTATAATATGGAAGGTCTTATAATATGCTGGATCCTTTTCTGAACCTGGATATCCAAGGAGCAGCTGTACCCAGTCAAGCCTTTCTCCACCTATGCCTGGGCAAGTAGAGAGTCGCCCTTTCTTTCAGACATGGACCTTGCTACAGTTATCTAGGCCTTTATCTCTTTGGATTAGATAACTGCACTATGCTCTTCAAAGAGCTACATCTTAAGACCATTGGGAAGCTTAATTTGGTGTAGAGTGGGGGCAGATGCAAACTTAAATGTTTCTTATGGAATGAAGCATATTATACTCATGAACCACATTGCTCATTGGCTTCCAGGTAGTTTAAATTGTTGGATTTGTCCTTAAAAGCCCCATATGGGCCTGACTATGTGAGAGGCATCTCAATGTATGGTATCACCACAGATGGGATCAACTGTGGCAGTTAAGTCAACAGCTCTGCAATTTATAAGGGAAGAGAGGTGGTGGCAGGGTGTTTTTTATCCTACCTGCCCATTGATCTGTCATTGCCTGGACTGGCTAACCTTTAGGACATGCTGCATGATTTCTTTCTTGTGTTTTTGTAGAGGGGAGCGACTAAGGGTTGTAGAGTGACCAGGTCAGGAGACAAGGAAAGGAATGACTTTGGGCAAGTAGTTTTGGGCAAGTAGTTGGGCTTGTACAAGTGCTATGTTATGTATCTGTTTGGATTCTTTGTATAAACACTGTAAAAATACCTATAGCCACTAGAAACAGATACTTTGAAGTAAATAAATCTGGCACTGGGAAGGAGAGCCCATTACCTAAATTTATGCTAAGGGTTTCTCCCTCTTCGTTGGGAATTCTATCTGTTTCAATAGAGCTATATATAACTGCCCCAGCAGACTAGTGGATTTAATGTTATGAGTCCAAGCTAATAAACTGTCCAGATGTGAGAAGGCTGGGGTTAATTACTAAAATGGTGTTTGTCAGCCTGTCTGGCTGAGGTCTTCTTTTTCGTCAATACTTGCCTTGCTATAGCCCATTCCATCTATGGCACTCAAAATACTGATCAAAGCCTCACCACGCCCTGTGTTGCAAATAATTATCATTGTCATTCAATAGATGGGGTAACCAGAGGCCCAGGGGTTAGCTGAAGACTTGCTTAGTTATCACAGAAAGGTAGAGTGACAGCTGGGAATATGGCCCAGGAGTTCTGATTTCCAGTCCCTGGTCTAACTTAGTGGTCACCCTGACTCTCAAGCTTAATGTACCATCAAGCCACAATACCCTTTTCTTTTTGTTTCTATGCTTTTAATTATGACACTCCTTACGGCTCCAAGGCTAGTTGGCAGTGTTAACTCATGAATCTATTAGTATCACTAACTACTGTGAGACAGAAATACAGGAATTGGTGTGTCTTGCTAAGTAAGATCTTTGTGAACATGGCAAACTGTGCTGTGAAATAACGGAATAATTAATCTGATCAAGTTAAAAAGCATCCAGTTTTGAACACATACAATGGAATAATTGACCTGCCTTCCCTGGCTGCAGCCCCGCAAACCTGCCTTACTGGCAACAGCCAGAAAATGGCCACTGGTAGCTGGCGAAGGAAGGCGTTGCTAATGAACGGAATCTAGTGTACAATGGAGTAGTGCACATACTGCACTATTTACTTAGCTTAGTTAAAGTTTGCACCGTAGTTTAGTGAGGGGCAGATCTGTGGGGATGCGGTACAGGTATTTAAATAAAGAGTAGCATAGAGAAGGTTAGTTGGGAGCGCCTCTTCATTTATTTGTATAATACCAGAGCAGGGTGACACACACAGCACCCAGTTTGAAGTGGATGAAAGGAAAAGCATTCTAAACAATGCGTGATTAAGCTGTGGAACTCACTGCTACAGGATATTTTCCTCTGGGAAGTAATTCCTGTGGAATTCATAGGGAACAGGTGTAGTGAGACAATTTTTTTTTGTAAAGTCCTCATGCTTCAAAGTGCCCCCTGACTGCCTATGTACAAAAACAGGAGTGCACAACCCAACTGGCTGAGTGATGATATCTTAAGTGTTTATTAGTTTTGAGTGCCTCAGTTTTTGGATGTCCAGTTTGAGAAACTTTGTGCCAAGTATCTGAAGCTCTCACTGAAACACTAATTTGATAATCCCCCTCCTCTTTCCTAATATTTAATTAACAAGAATGGTGTGCTGTGTCTAAAGCGTCAGCCCCAAATCCTGCAATTCGATCTAGAAGGGCAGAGCCCTGTGCTCATTCAAAGCCCCACTCAAGTCACGGGGCTCCACTCAGGTGCAAGGATCCACCCATGCAGTTCTGACTCCAAAAGTAGGGCCCCAAGCAGTAAACTCTTCCAAGCAGGGACCGTGTCTTTATGGCTACTGGGAAGCACCCAGCATCATTTTAGGCACTGTAAAATAAACACAAGAAGTAGATACTGGGGAGTTTGTAACAGACCTGATTGTCGCAGTGACACAGTGCTAACAAGCAAGTTTTGTTTGATAGAAACAAGATGCTAACAGTACCCCTTTGAGAGTTGGCCAGTACTTGTCTATACCATGAGTCTTACTCTTCCCTTGCTAGCACCTTCCACGCTGCATGTCCCTCCTGGATGAATATCCGCAGTGTCGTGTACATTTCCCAATAGTAATAGTTAGCATTTATATGGTACTACTTAAACATTAACTCATCTCTGCAACCCTTTCCCACATTTAATAGACAAAGAAACTGAGTCACATATGATGAAGTAACTTGATCAAGTCAGTGGCAAGTCACCACCCAGCTCTGCACTCAGTCCCCCAGACAGTGCTGCCTTCCTCACAGCCAGGGCCGGCTCTAGGTTTTTTGCCGCCCCAAGCAAAAAAAATTTTGGCTGCCCCCCACCCCAGCCCTGGACTCCCCCCCACCCCCTGCCACCCCACCCCCGGGCACTTCCTCCCGCACCCCACTGCCGCCCCAGCTCTGGGCTCTCCCCCCCACCCCACACCCCCTACTGCCCCAGCCCTGGGCTCTCCCACCCCAACTGCACCCTTCTGCTGCTCCAGCCCTGGATCACTCATAACTCGGTCCCAGGGCAGGTCATTCAGTAGGAATTTTGGATGTGCACAGAACACAGACAGGATTGGTTCCCATATGGTTACAGAACTGCAGTAAAGTGGAACTATTTTCAGCTTGTATGATTGAAGGATATCTAGATGCATATTATAAGACTGTCCTATATTAATCAAATACGCCTCAGTGTTTATAAACTGGAGGTGTTAGAGCCATTTGTACAAGACAGGAATAGAGGGCTGTGCCCTGTCGCAAGCACACACGTATGGTTCTATGTATATACATTAAACCACTGATATTGCATTAACATTTCTTCTGGTATCACAAGAAACCTCATGGCCTCTGAATATTCACTCTGGATTAGTCCAATGTTCACTTTAAATAAGAGGTTAATTGAAGTTGACTTTTAGGCAGAAGGGTCATAAAGCAACAATACTGTGAACTAGGGTGACCAGACAGTAAGTGTGAAAAATCGGGACGGGGTGGGGGGTAATAGGAGCCTATATAAGAAAAAGACCCAAAAATCCGAACTGTCCCTATAAAATCGGGACATCTGGTCACCCTACTGTGAACACACTCAGCTGTTTTGTTTCAAAGCAGATAACTGGTAAACATTCCATTGTAGCTTTGCTAACGGACCTCAGTTATGATAGCATCCTCAACTGCGGTAGCTAGAAAAACTTAGAGAGGTTACATGCAACTCTATTTAATTTTGAGTTGTAGATGACCAAATTCATTTACATATGGCCAAACACACAAGTCAACATACACTTCCAGAAGGAAGGTATCACACCACTGCAGCAAACTTGCATTCTACTTATTGCTTCAGGTTTATCTTTAACCTCTGTTTACATAATGCCAGCCATATGAATAGCAATATACAAAGGAACGAAGGCATTATTTTCATAGTTTGAACTAGAACTGTAAGACTTCATATTCTTGCTATAAACAAGTCAGTTGCCTGGCAACATTTCATTCTATAATCTCACATTAGAACCTATTGTTTCTCATATCTGCACCGCTACTTCATGCTTTGAACACTAGAGGGCAACAGATTCCCTTAAATATGTATAAGTATAACAGAGCCAGGGTATTTTGGTTGAACATTTAGCAGTTAGCTTTCAGTCCTTTTTACGTTTAAGATAATGCTAACCTATTACCTGAAATAAATTTCACATATCAAAATCTTACTAGGAAAAGGATCACCTCTAAAGATTAGAATATAAAATATGTATGTCCTTTGATGGCCAGCTGTACACATTTCCCCTACTCACAACAACGCTTTCATATTCATTTTCAGTCTTTTCCATTATGCTCTTTATTCATAATTGCCATGTCCAGAGTAAAATGTGACCACCCATGACTGGAAATAACTACTTAACTGCAGACTATAGGGTAAAAGAATGAAGTTTCAGACAACTGAAAACATCTGCTCAATGTGCAGCAGCGGTCAAAAAAGCTAACAGTGTTAGGAACCATTAGGAAAGGGATAGATAAAAAAATGGAAAATATCAAAATGCCACTATATAAATCCATGGTACGCCCACACCTTGAATATTGTGTGCAGGTCTGGTCACCCCATCTCAAAAAAAAATATTAGATTTGAAAAGGTAGAGAGACGGGCAACAAAAATGATTAGGGGTATGGAACAGCTTCCATCTGAGGCAAGATTAAAAAGGCTAGGATTGTTTAGATTAGAGAAGAGACAAATAAGGGGGAGGGGGGGTATGATAGAGGTCTATAGAAGTGTGAATGGTGCGGAGAAAGTGAATTGGGAAGAATTATTTATCCCTTCATAACACAAGAACAAGGGGTCACCCAATAAAATTAATAGGCAACAGGTATAAAACAAACAAAAAGTAGTACTTCCTCACACAAGGCACAGTCATCCTGTGGAACTTGTTGCCAGGGGATGTTGTGAAGGCCAAAAGTATAACTAGATGTAAAAAAAAAATTAAATAAAGTTCATGGAAGATAGGTCCATCAATGGCTGTTAGCCAAGACAGTCAGGGACAACCCTATTCTCTGGGTGTCCCTAAACTTCTGACTGCCAGAAGGTGGGACTGGATGACTGCCCTGTTCTGTTCATTCCCTCTGAAGCATCTGTCACTGGCCATTGTGGAAGACTGGCTATGGGAGTACATGAACCATTGGTCTCACCCAGTATAGCTATTCTCAAGTTCTTAACCAAGTTCTAATAATGTTTGTGACAACCACAAAAAAAGGAATAAAAACTTGAGCAGTTTTCTCTGTTTATAGGTTTTGTTAATGGTTTAAATATTTCTGTAGTAAAACTGGCACATGGGGCTCTATTTTTGTAGAAACCTGTGTCTTAAACCCAAACATGATCTATCATTGCTTTATATTGTCTCAACATGTCTGTGCATTTGATCAGTGATAAGCATGTTAGTACTGAGAGGATGCTTCTGTATTCCACATTGTACTATGTGTTGATAATTTATCCCAATATATTCTGTAGATTCAGTTACTGTATGCAGAGTATGGACTGAGTTTGGCATGCATATTTAAATTACACATGTAAATGGCAAACTGTGGCTATAGTTAATTCAGAATTACTGTTTAGTACTAATAAAGTTGCATGTGAATCTCTTCCATTCTAGTATTTGGAAAATTTGTCCTGTAGTGTTGGAATGAAATTTCCTGCTTTTGGGATACATTGCTGGAAGTCACCACCACATTCTCTGGTTTTATTTTAATCTTGTTACCCCCCCCCCCGCCCCCTCCCCCATTAACATTACATTTAGAATCCTTGAAACCAAGTCTTGATGTGATATTTTAATTGGCTCATGGGTGGCACACAGCATGAACTACATATGTGAAGATGCACATTGTTAAATGACAACTTGGAGCAAACTGCTCCATCTCAAACTGTAAATTCTAATCAACCACAGTCAGTGAGTATTCAACAATACAATACACTATCAACTTAATTTTTTTGTACCATTGAAATTTAAGAAATGGTCACTATACATGAATGTTTACATCAAGAATTAGACACAACGAAATCCTGGCCCCCATTTATCCACCCTGTGATCTGCTTTTTGCCCAGGACTACACACACCCAAACATTAGAAAATTAGTATAGAAACCCAATTACTATTCCAGGCCTGAATCTTAATAGTCCTATAACTCAGGTGTAATTTTGCAGGGAATGAGAAGGAAACATTTATCTGGCTGGCAGGTTATTTTTAAAAAAATGTCAGCTGTTTGAAGCTGTTGAAGGGTTTAGGAATGGGGGAGATGGATTAGAGGTTAGAGGCTCAGCACCAGATCTCTGTAATCTATAACCTCACTGCCATCTTTACATATAGTGCTAATGTAATATCTCTCTTAAATCATGTTGTGAAAACTCTCTATATAAGCTACTCCATCATTCCTCAGATAAATCCTGTGATACTCATAAGTTTACTGTAATCCTTTTCATTTCTCATATCTCTATTCAATTTTTACATACTGTTATTTACTGACTACTCAGGTTTTACAATCAGAAGGGAAAGAAAGGTCAAATTTACATAGATGCAGTTGTTATTAGAATTAGAAATGAATGTGGCTGGTAGCACCACCTTTTAAGGTTGCCTGATACTTCACACTATAAGACCCTGTTTTCAGTTGCTTATAAAACTTTGTCAGACAAATGTTTGGGCTGAAGTTTCCCAGGCTGTGTGCCTGCCTCAGGCTAAATGTTTTGGAAAATTTCAGCCAAAATGGTTTAGCCATTTCCAAGAATAAAACTCAGGGTAAAAGTATGTTTTGTTCATGTTAAAAAATTGAGATCTTATCTTTTCTTTGAAAAGCTCTAATGAGCCCATGCTTTGGATCAGAACTTGAAATTTGGCATGGGGGTGGACACTGTGTCAGGAATGAGCCTTTTGGCACCCCCGTGAACATCCACTCCAATTTGGCCAAGTTATAAGAGCCTTTGAAAAAAAATACAGTTTACACATTCTCAGTAGAGATTTAGCCACTAAAAATCTCTGAAAATTCTGCCATCATTGAGCATGCTCCATCTTCTTACAATGCCTAGTGCTGACTGGACTACGTATGCACCATCTCACAGAGTGACTGAATTTGCTCCAATCTCAGGCCTATGGGAGCTCAGAAGGACTTTGCCTAAACTCCCTGTAATGCCTCCTCCAGGCTGGGCACTGGAGCTGAAAGTAGGGAACCTGTCTCTCTTGTGCTCTCAGTGACCCCCTGTTGGTGCCCAGGCAGCATGGAGGAGGAAGTGAACTGATTCAAATTCAGAGGGCACAAAAGCTATGGGAGAGGGAAAGGAGTAGATTAGAACAAGGGGTTTGTCAAAACTGGAATTGGAGATGGGGAGAGAAACTGGGAGTTGGGGAGGGGGAAGAACTGGGACTGGCTAGATAAAGACACTGGGACAGGGAGCCAGGGGATGGGGAGGGAAGATTGACATTGGGATAGGATGACCAGATGTCCCAATTTTATAGGGACAGTCCCGATTTTTGGGTCTTTTTCTTATATAGGCTCCTATTACCCCCTCCCCCATTCTGATTTTTCACATTTGCTGTCTGGTCACTCTAGATTGGGATGAGAGAAGCCCAGAGAGAGAGATTGGGATCCAGGGGGTGGGGATAGGCAGATCAGAAGAGGAGCTGGGAGGGGAACGGGAATTGACTGAAAGAAGATCAGTTAACCAAGGAGAATAGGACTGGGGTAGGGAGAAAGACAGAGACAGGTTGGGAGGGATGAGGCAGAAGAGTCTGCCCATTACAGAACATTCTCCTCGAGAGCCCAGAATGGAACTCAAGATTGCTGAGTCTCATCACTCCTCTGCTGTCAACAAATATCGGTGAAACTCACTGGCAAAATGTGTGTTCGTCAACCCCCACATAGCAGTAGTAGGTTGTCAACCTCTATCAGTTATTCCATCAGTGGCACAGGTTTGTGCAGTGGATCTAAAGGCTCCAAATCTGCTGATGACCCATGTGGTGTCAGTGTTGCTGCATGATGAAATTTCGGGGTGGGAGGGTTCTGGTTTTTTTGTTTGTTTGGGTTTTTTTTTTAAAGCTAGGAAATTACACACACAAACTTCATTACAAGAACATTAAGGTTGCAAATTCAATGACTTGAAACTCAGACTCAGAGCCTTTAAGGTCAGAAGGGGCCATTATGATCATCTAGTCTGACCTCCTGCACAACGCAGGCCACAGAATCTCACCCATCCACTCCTGTAATAAACCCCTAACCTATGTCTGAGCTATTGAAGTCCTCAAATCATGGTTTAAAGACTTCAATGTGCAGAGAATCCTCCAGCAAGTGAACCGTGCCCCATGCTGCAGAGGAAGGCGAAAACCCCCCAGGGCCTCTGCCAATCTGCCCTGGAGGAAAATTCCTTCCCAACCCCAAATATGGCGATCAGCTAAACCCTGAGCATGTGGGCAAGACTCACCAGCCAGACACCCAGGAAAGAATTATCTGTAGTAACTCAGATCCCACCCCATCTAACATCCCATCACAGGCCAGTCGGCATATTTATCGCAAATAGTCAAAGATCCATTAATTGCCAAAATTAGGCTATCCCATCAGACCATCCCCTCCATAAACTTATCAAGCTTAATCTTGAAGCCAGATATGTCTTTTGCCCCCACTTCTTCCCTTGGAAGGCTGTTCCAGAACCTCTTTCCTCTGATGGTTAGAAACCTTCGTCTAATTTCAAGTCTAAACTTCCTGATGGCCAGTTTATATCCATTGTTCTTGTGTCCACATTGGTACCGAGCTTAAATAATTCCTCTCCATCCCTGGTATTTATCTCTCTGATATATTTATAGAGAGTACTTGTATCTCCCCTCAGCCTTCTTTTGGTTAGGCTAAACAAGCCAAGCTCTTTGAGTCTCCTTTCATAAGACAGGTTTTCCATTCCTCAGATCATCCTAGTAGCCCTTCTCTGTACCTGTTCCAGTTTGAATTTATCCTTCTAAAACATGGGAGACCAGAACTGCACACAGTATTCCAGATGAGGTCTCACCAGTGCCTTGGTACTAACACCTCCTTATCTCTACTGAAAATACCTCGTCTGATACGTCCCATGACCGCATTACCTTTTTTCACAGCCATATCACATTGGCGGCTCATAGTCATTCTGTGATCAACCAATACTCCGAGGTCCTTCTCCTCCTCTGTTACTTCCAATTGATGCGTCCCCAGTTTATAACAAAAATTCTTGTTATTAATCCCCAAATCCCCTTGCACTTTTCACTATTAAATTTCATCCTATTACTATTACTTCAGTTTACAAAGTCATCCAGATCTTCCTATATGATATCCCGGTCCTTCTCTGTATTGGCAATACCTCCCAGCTTTGCGTCATCCGCAAATTTTATTAGCACACTCCCACTTTTTGTGCCAAGGTCAATAATAGAAAGATTAAATAAGATTGGTCCCAAAACCAAACCCTGAGGAACTTCACTAGTAAACTCCCTCCAGCCTGACAGTTCACCTTTCACTATGACCCATTGTAGTCTCCCCTTTAACAAGTTCTTTATCCACCTTTCAATTTTCATATTGATCCCCATCTTTTCCAATGTAATTAATAATTCCCCATGTGGAACCCTATCAAATGCCTTACTGAAATCAAGGTAAATTAGATCCACTGCGTTTCCTTTGTCTAAAAAGTCTGTTACCTTCTCAAAGAAGGAGATCAGGTTGGTTTGGAACGATATACCTTTTGTAAAACCATGTTGGATTTTGTCCCAATTACCATTGACCTCAATGTCCTTAACTACTTACTCCTTCAAAAAAATTTCCAGGGCCTCATAATCTTGTCACACCTTTGTTGTCCTTCTCTAGGAACAGGCAGAATCCCACTGAAGATCACCTGAGCCTCGATTTCCTTAAGCGTCTTCCCCAGCCTGGCACAGTCTACCTTGATATGTACCAGCAAGAATCTAGCCGTCCCACATGAAGGACAACCAGTCCCGTTCCTGTTAGGATTCTCTTCAGCCTCAGGTCCACATCCCGTATCTTAGCACCCGGCAAACAGCACCCTATTCTGTTCTCTGGATCAGCTCTGGTTACAGGCCTGTCTATTCTTCTCAGTAAGGAGTCCCCCATGTAGACCTGCCTTTTCCTGGTGATGGTGCAATTCTCCGGACTATCCCCTGTTCCCTCTGGCTGCAAGTCCTCTCAATTCCTATTCTCCCTTGCAATCCTCTGCAACTCATCCTGCATCCTCCTGGGGCTCATATTTGGGTGTTATCTCCATTGACTCTTCCCCTTTTCCTATAGGGCTTCTCTTCTTCCTTGCCCTTCCACCTTCAGTGATCACCTGCTGTACCCCTTCTTCATTTTCCAACTCCACAAACCTGTTCCTGAGCTCTATTTCTCCTTCACTAGCCCGTCTTTTCCTCTGCCTGGTTCTCTTAGTCACATGCTTCCACTGTCCATTTTCATCACCCAGCAGTCTCCCCTCAGAGTTCTTTGGTCCTGCTTCCATCTGCAAGTCTGAGCGTTTCCCTTCAGCCTCCTCATGTCTTTGCTCCATCATCTGCTCGAACCGCTTTCTAAACTCAACCAGAGTTTCCACCTGCATCTCCAATCCTCGGATCTCTTCTTCCATCAGCTCTATCAGGTTGCACTTCATGCAGACAAAACTCTTTTCAGGTAGCCCCTCCAGGATCATGTACTTACCACAGCTTCCACAACCAGTCATCTTCATTGTCTCCTCCATTGTTTGGGTCACTACCACTGCTGCCTCTGTATCTGTCATAGCCTTCCCACCTAAGTCCTGTTAGTCCGGGAAACACAAACCAAACCAAAACACCACTACCCACAGCAAAACAAACCCCCAACGAGCACCACAACACTGCCAGACCACCACACACTCCCTTCACTAGCCTGTCTGTTCCTCTGCCTGGTTCTCCTAGTCTTCCCCTCAAACTCCCCTTGCAAACTCCCACTCAAACTCCCCTGTTTACAGCTCTGTTTGATGGCTCCCTTGCCCATGCAACCTTAATTGAGCCTTCTTGTGTGCCTAACCATTCTCCTTCAGAGATTTGATAAGTGAATTTATGAGTGAAATGCCTCCCACTTTTGATGGTTTTGTATGTATTTCTTTGAAAGCTAACTGATGGGATTTTCATAACCATTTCTAAGTTGTTTTTTGTCAGTTGATTTTTCTGTACTCTATAAACATTGCTTAGGGAGGTCTTTCCTGTGAGGAGTGGGAACAATTACAACAATTGTGTAAGAGTGTCTCACTTGCAAAAATAATTTAAGGCCTTGCTTTCAGGATAAAACATTGATCCTAGTGGGCAACAAACCCAAAACAGTGGAACTGGCACAGTTCTGCTGTGTAGAGGGATTCCATGGAGACAGAACACAGGAAGAATTTGCACAGTTTTGGAACCACAGTGGCTCTACTCTGTAAGCCAAGAGTTGGGGTGCACCAGAAAGGCCAGGTGAGTCTATCAGACAAAATAATTGTGTGGGGCACCAGAGCTTTAAGTAGTGGCCCTAATCCTGGGGTTGATTTACATGTGGGCAGCCCCTTTCACTTGCATGGGTCCCCATTGAAATTAAGCAGGCTCTGCACAGGTGTCTGCCCATGTACAACAAGTTGCAGGATCACGGCCGTGGGCTAGTTCCTTCAAAGCAGCTGTGCAGGAGTTCTGTGCCTTGCCACTATTCTTGGGGGGAATGGACTTTACCATCACTTAATCCCTGACTAGATCCCTCTCACAAGTGGTCCTTTTATGTTATAACTTTCTGTTGTGTACATGGACTAATTATATTTTGACCAAAAATAAATAAAATGTTATAAAAAGCCAGAATCCGTTTTTCCTTCAGCTCTTTTGAAAGTTCAGGGTACAAATCTGGAACATGAGAAATTGTGGGTAACTCTGTCATGCCTTTGTATGGCTCCATTTCTTCCCCCTCTCTCAAATGCTCCCATACTCTCAGGGAATTATAAATCCATGGGCAATTTCCTGCGTTTTTCTCTGGGTTGGGCTGACTGACAAAGGGAAGCCTTGCAGTGGAACCACATGAGTTATTGTTCCCTGCACACATTCATTTTATCTCTATCTCATCCTCAATCAAGAGCAGCAAGAATTGTGCAGGTAACATTACAATATAGCCATATGATCTGTAAAAATTACCACCCATCTCCTTTCCCCTTTTAAAAAGACTATGTTATCCATGGCCTAGTCAATTGCATAAGAAGTCCTCCATCATTCATTAAGTTCACTTTGGCCAGATATCTGTACCTGGGGAGAGTCCCACTGAAGTCAATAGGCTTCACCCATGCAAAGTTTGTTGAATGATTGGGGCCCATACCTGAAATGAAAGGGATGCAGCTAAATCCATTTGGTATGTGGAAATTTGTAAGGTTACGTACCGAAACAGAAGTAAGATACATGGTCTAAAGCTTTCATCCATAGCTCCGTGGTGCCTTAGGCACAGCTTTGCATTGCAGGTGGGTTGGGAGTGGAGCCACTGTGTTCTCAACAGAAGCTGCAGGGGACACTGTCTGTTGTCTGATCTTTAGATTATGTATTAAATATATTGATTACTTAAGAATCCCCAGTTATCACTTTGAGGGTTGACAGGTTCTTGCCCCAAGATCAGGCCCAGTATTATTCAAATTATTATATAGTTGGGAACCCCGATGTGCTCAGTTGCAAGACTCACATTATAGGAACTCTTTTATATTTACAAATATTGTTTATTAATACATTTAGCACAGTCACAAACACCCCAGCTTAGTAAGATAGATAGAGATACTACAGAATGTCTGCACATCCATATACTCACACCATCCCTTGTAGAACAATCTGAAATGTTAGCCATCATCTTCCTCCTCATATTACCAGTGGCCATCATTCTGGCACCTCCCAAAGGCTACATCTCTCTCCCCTCTGCCCCTAGGCAGGGATGCCACTTTTATAATATGTTACACTGATGCCGTTATGTTCGATGCATATTCAGTAGGGGATTTTTCCCCTTTTCCTTATTTGTATTTCCTCACTTTGATAATGTTGGAGTGTCTTTTTCCTATAGGTTAGTGATCTCAACTTATTATCATATGCTTCCATTCGTTATCATGGCCCTTTTGAGGTCAGGTATCACATTTGTTATTTCTGTCCTAACTGGTTATTTTGGTTCTTTCCCAAGTTGTGGTGTACCTGTTAAGTTTAGAAGGGTATGAACTTAGGAAAGCCCCTATGCCTCAAGCCTTATGCTAACTTGCTGAAGCTAATGTCTTACAGGATACAGGCCTGTAGGTTTCTTTCATTACTGCTGAATATAATGCAAAGCAGTAAATATAATAAAGACAAGCTAGCCTACTGGGCTACAGTAGCAGTGACTATAACAAAGGCAAGCTATCCTGACTGAGGCATGGTAACTCACAGGGAGCTTAGCACTTGTGTCACACTTTTAAAGGGTTCGGCATGTGTATCCCTCCGAATGCAGCCTGCTTGGGTGGCTGGTGTGGACAAGCTTATTGAGGGGAAGGCCTATAAGCCCTGTGGCCACCCTGCTTTTTGTGAAGTGACCAGCAGCACTATTGGACTAGCCATGAATAACCATTGCATTCAGGGGAGCACAAGGACTGCAGCTGTGCCCAGCCCCTGCATAAGGCACAAGTTGGGGGAGAGCCTCAAGAAGGGGACTCTCGCTGCCTTGTACTCAGTAGCGCAGCCAGGTCCGGAGCGCAGGGTGAGCGGCGCTATAAAAAGGCACCTCCCCCTGTACTCACCCAGCAGCGCTCCGGGTCTTTGGCGGCATTTTGGTGGCGGGTCCTCACTCACTCCGGGTCTTCGGTGGTACCCGCTGCCAAAACGCCGCCGAAGACCCGGAGCGCTGCCGGGTGAGTGCAAGAAGTGGCACCTTTTTTTAGCAGCGCAAGAAGCGGCGCCTTCTTTTTAAGGCGCCACTTCTGCTCACAGGGGGAGCGGCTGCTCCCCCCCTGGCTACGCTACTGCTTGTACTCCACACAGAGAGTAAAGACAATCTAGGCTTCAGTTTGTATTCATTCCTTATCTAGGCAGGCTCTGAACCAAACAATGGAATTTAAGCAAGTGGAAATCTGGCAGGGTGAAGGCAAAGTAAAATCTTATTAAGGACCTCAAGCTTTGGTACAACATAATTTTTATTTAACTCTGTAGTGAGGCAGAGTGGCCTCCCTCCGAGCCAGAGGGGGAGGGACCATGTTGTGTGCCTGGATTGGCGGAGCCAGGCCGGGCCAGAAGTTTAAGTGGCAGGGCCTCCAGTTCAGTTGGAGGGAACCCAGGGAAGGAGACAGATGCCTCTTGCCTGCTGCAGGCTTCCCGCCCTGCGACTGAATGGGGTAGCGCCCTGCCCTCAGAGGAGACTGAGTCAAGAGAGGAGCTGCTCAGCTTGCCGGCGGCTGAATGACCCAAGGAGACAGAGGACCCCTGGATGCCGGAGCCCTGCCCCAGATTGTGGTAGGAGGTAGCCCAGGGAAACCAGACTTTAGTCTGGCTTTGTCGTCGGTGCTCGGGTCAGCATGTTTTGGTGAGATCCCTGCTGACCCAGTGGTGGAGCCCTCCGCCACTTTCAGGGCCCTGGTGCATTAAGGTGGGCCCAGGTCCACTACCCCCTGCAGCCACCTCACCCCTGGGGTGGCCGTCTACCCACCTTAGGCCAAGAGACCTGCATTTGTCCGCCATCTGCCTGAGCTAGGAGGCCAGACGAAAGGCCAAAGTTCTCTATACTGTTTTCTGCTCTGCTCAAGGGTCAGGGCACCACAGACCATAGCCCCCAATTCGCTAATTCCCCTTGCGACTGGGCTGACCCCATAGCAATGCAGTGAGGCGGAGTGGCCTCCCTCTGAGCCAGAGGGGGAGGGATGACTGCGAATGCACTGCAGACCCCATCAAGTGATCAGAAAGTTCTCTTGCTTCTAAAACTAGACAAGTAACTTTAATAGAGTAAATAAGGAAAACAGACTGATCTCACGAGGGCGGGGAGTGTCTCACTGAACATCTGCACAATGCCTAAAACAATGGGTCCTAATCCTGCTGCGGCCTTTTGGCTCAAAATTCATAAAAATGATCATAATAGTAAGAAAGAAAAATATTAACTATTTAGGGGATATTTTAATAATTCTCTAGATGAGGACAGATCTAGTATTAGAAAGGCAAATAAATATTCTGTTTTAAAAAATGCGCTATTTCATGGATAAAACACTATGGACTCAATCCTATAACGTACAGAGAGCTCTTGTACCCAGTTTACTTCCTTCACAGGGCCTGGAAATAGCAACAAGTGGCAACCATTAATTACATTTCTGGCACTTCTGATTTATGATCTTTCACTACAGTGCCCAAGGATCTCAAAAGCACTTAACGCACATTAATTAAGCCTCATAACAGCTCTGTCAGTTAGGTACTATCATATCTGTGTGAAACTGGAGACAAAAGTTAAAATACTTATCCATTTCTTGCAGAACCAGGAATAGATCCCAGGAATCTTGATTCCCAGTCCTGGAATTTAAACATACAACCACATTTCTTCCAGTAGGGGAAGGAATTTGAGACTAAAAATCTGCATAATGTACAAACAGGTCTTGGTACAGGGGTCACATGCTTAGGTGAGACTGTTTCAGCCTGGAAAAGAGAAGCCGAATGAAAATGACTCATACAAAGTGAAGATGCAGCAGCAATGAGTGACATGTCTCAAACTGAGGTGATAGCAGGAAAAAAGAGATGAGAATGAATAATGGGATCTGATTGCCTCCCTCAACTCTGATTCAAGCTTCTCAGCACCTACCATCCTCTGATAAATTACATTCTGGGATATGATGTTTCCTTAGTATCTCAGAATACAAATCTGGCACGATGCTATCCAGATTTCCAAAATAAAAAGTTATTCAAAAACGAACATAAAAGTACTAATAGGAAGTTCTCTATTTGGTAGAAAAAGCTCTCTCACTCCATCAAACAATATTAATTACAAATTCAGACAACAAGTAAGTCCATTGTTTTATCCTCCCCAAAGGCCTTTGACTACTGGCAAATTCACAATTGAAATACCCTCCTGTGTTATTGCTATAAACTGGACTGTGTTAAAGTTCCTATTCCAGTCTTAAAGTAATAAGTATGCACCTCTTAAGGTTGGTAAGAAAACATTCGAGATTAATCACAGCACCAGGGTTTAAGTCTCGGGGATCTTCAGCACTGACCACTAGCATTTAAGTATGAGAGCTAACTTCAATAGCTGGCAGCAGGAGAAGGCTGCTAGCATCTTTGGACCAGACACTAGAAAAGGATACATAATAGATAGAGGTGGGTGATTAACTGTTTTTTGGTTTGCTGTCAAGTCCAAAAAGACTGAAAAAAAAAAAAAGATTTGTTAAAGTCAAAACAAATCCAGAACATTTTGGCAAATCAAAAAAGACCATTTGGGGTTGAATAAAAGATGTTGTTTGACTTGAAACATTTATTTGTGGGAATTTTTACAAAGTTAAATTCACAAAAAGGGAAGGAGGTAGTGGTGATGGTGCCCACATTATTACTTTTACCCCAGTGGTTAGGGCATTTACTTGAGTTGTGGGACTGGGACACAGGCTTGAATTCCCTCTCTGGAACAGAGACTTAAACCCAGGTCTCCACGTCCCAAGAGAGTGCCCTAAACACTGTCCTAAAAGTTATAAGGTAAGCAGCAGCACCTCCTCCTCCTCAAATCTAGCCTGAAAAAATATCTGGTAAAAACTATTAGGTAAATTCATGTCAAATTCACCAGTACAGTTTATCCATGTTTGAAATGGGATAAAAGACACTAGTGCAAATTATGATTTATAGCAGCTTTGCTGGTTGACACTAGGTGCCCACGTGAATACAGCTTCGGTGGTGGCTGGCAACAATTGGCTAAAACTTGGGCAAATTACCAGCGATGCCTTTGTTTTCAGACTACTACATTTACATTTGTAAGAACTCTGCCTATCTACATTAGGGGTTTGCACTGGTGCAGCCACGCTGCTACTTGGCAACTGAGGGCTGAAATCCCCAGCAAAGACAAGACCCCAGTTTCACAGAGACATACACCAGTTTAAGTTCTTCCAAAACAGCTGATCCAGAAATCAGGACAATATCTTCCCAGTAGTAACGTCAGTAATAACGTGTTCATATCCTTTCTGTCAACCAAACCCTGTATTTGCTCCCACACATGTAACTGTGTAAACAAACAATAAGCTAAACATGCAATTACTCAGTTTGCAAGTGCAACATATGTGCATACATTTTTGTGGGCACACCCACTGTGCCAAGGTTTGCAAATTTGACCCTGGATATACAAACTTTTAAATTTCGGTTTCTCTCCACCCCCAGATACCCAACCTTCATGCCTAGCAAAATTCTGGAAAAAGACAATAACTAATGAGTGGGATTTGTCACACAGGTTATTTGGGAGCTGAAATAATTTGTGAAACTTGATAAGTTCTTGTATAAAAAGCAAAACCCCTGGCAACAGAAACAGCAAAGTGGAAGTTAGTCTTTTCTGGAATTAAACCTGTCAGAAAATGGTAGGAAAATACCTGAGAGAGAAGACAAGGCCAACAGCTCATTGGATAATTAAGTCAACATTAATTAAGTTAACATTCAGTCAAAATAATAAGAAATATATAGGATCAAGCTGTACCCTCAATTATTCCAGTGCAACACCATACATAGTGCAATGGGTGCTTGGGAAAGAATTTGGTTCTATATCATGTTATTGTATTACTGTACTGTTGGTATTATAGATTACATTGCAATATTCCTATAAAGGTGCGTGTAAGAAACCAGAACACAAAGAGGCATATAGGGCATCTTTTATGCTCTTGGGAACACCTGATGAAGGGGAACTCTCTCCTCCAAAATTCCAATAAATAACTTTGTGGCAGAGAAGCAGCAACCAATGGGGGAAAAAAGAGAGTGCATTAGCCTAATGGAAATTTGTTTAATGAGTTAGTTGCTTAATGAGTTAGCCTAATAGAAATTTTAACTCAAAACAGTTCCAGAGGCTGTGAGAGAAAGGAATTTTAAATGAAGAACGACTACGTAGCATGGGCCATAGATAGAAATAGAAGAAAGTTGATTGTCAGCCTGGTTGTTGTACAAAGGCCACGATTAGGAATTGAGTATCAGAGGGGTAGCCGTGTCAGTCTGGATCTGCAAGAGCGACAAAGAGACCTGTAACACCTTATAGACTAACGGATATATTGGAGCATAAGCTTTCGTAGGTGCATGTCATGAGTCTGACGAAGTGGGTCTTTGCCCACAAAAGCTTATGCTCCAATATATCTATTAGTCTATAAGGTGCTACAGGACTCTTTGTCGATTAGGCATTGGTGACTCAAGTACAATAGCTTTCACAGTGAGGGGAAAAAACTTGGAGTATGCTTGCTTTCTTTTTAAAAGTGTGTTTTTCAAGTGTGGATCATTACAAAGGAAAATGGCTCACTTGTCTGGTACCTAAATCAACCTTGACTATTAGGGGAAGATTTCATAACACATTTTTGGAAAACCATACTGTATGCAATGGTGGGTGAGGCCCAGATTACACAAGCATAACTGTAGTCTGCGTGTCCACACCCACCAGACAGAGGCTATTATCTATGGTGTTTTGCATTCATTCAGTCAGACTCCAATTTTAATCGAGGACTAAATTATAGGATTGCCTAGTAATATGTCTGGCTGTTACAAAATCTGAAACTCTCTCAGTGACATTTAGACACAGGTTCAAGCCTAAATAAGTAGCAATATCAGAATAACTCACATATTAAAATATGCATGACCCGAGATCCCCCTGGGTGTTATACCAATAAAATAAAAACCAGCAGGATCTTATTAAAGGGGATAAGACAAAATGTCACATTTATTGTGAATACAAAAAGAATTATGGTAAGCAGTCAGTTATAGCTATAACATTTTATTCAGTTTTACATTTATTCACACACAGAGAGAGAGAGAGAGAGAGAGAGAGAGAGAGATTCTGCATAGATGTTATAGTTACCAGCCTAGAAGTTGCTCATGCCAAGTTACTGGCCAGGTAACTTGGGCATGAGGGTGGAGCCGAGTCCTTGTCAGGTGCGCACCTGATGCTCGTGAAGGGTGGTCGCAGAACCAGACTCAAAGTCCTCAGTCTTTAGAGTCCATTTTTATAGGAATTAATTCCTATGTCAGTCTATGGGAACTGTTTCATCCTGCTGTTGCTGACTCAGTCAGCAGACACATTCCTGATGGCTCCATGCTGTCAGATGTTTGTTTTTCTTATCCTTCCAGGTGGTGGGGTGGATCCCAGTTTATCCTCCGGGGGGCTGTCTGGTCATTCCATTTGACACCTTCTTCAGCCGGTGGATACTGCATTCCTAGGCTGGCACCTCCCTAGCCATTCATGTACACCAAGCATTCATCAACATACATTCTTTACCTTAATCACATTACTTTACTGTCTCCATTACTTTTGGGGTGTTTACATTGTATCAATTACAAAGCATGCTCAAAGAACAAAGTAAATTAACTGTTAGCAAGTTTTTCATAACAATAAAGTATCTTTCTGAGAACAGATACAATAAATGGCTTACACAGACAGTAGCTTGTAAGTTTAACAAGAGACCCAAGAGATCTTTTACTTGGTGATGCTATGGGATTTAAATTGTGGGGGACAAACTATGGGAAATCACTTTCACTACCTTCTGTAATATCCCTACATGGGTAGCAGGCTGTGTCCCCAACTGACTCCAACCAGTGACCTGGCAGTATCTTCAGGAAGTAGACATATCCTGCCTTCTTCTTAGGCTGAATGCTACATAGCATAGCTAAGCAGTTTTGTTTTCCTTTTCTTTGAAAACATTCCACAGTAGTTACCCCAACTAGGAGAGAGAGTCCAACTACATACAGTAGAAGCTCAGAGTTATGAACACCAGAGTTACGAACTGAGCAGTCAACCACACACCTCATTTGGAACTGGAAGTACGCAATCAGGCAGCAGCAAATGCAAATTATACACAGTACTGTGTATAAACTACTAAAAAAATAAAGGGAAAGCAGCATTTTTCTTCTTCATATTAAAGTTTCAAAGCTGCATTAAGTCAATGTTCAGTTGTAAATTTTTGAAAGAATAACTATTTTTTTTTCAGGGTTACAATAGAACCTCAGAGTTACAAACACTTTGGTTGGTCAGTTCGTAACTTTCAAATGTTCGTAACTCTGAACAAAACATTATGGTTGTTCTTTCAAAAGTTTACAATTGAACATTGACTTAATACAACTTTGAAATTTTTCTATACAGAAGAAAAATGCTGCTTTTAACCATCTTAATTTAAACAAAACAAGCACTGAATCAGTTTCCTTACCTTTTCAATTTTTTTTAAAAAACTTTGCCTTAATATTTTTTTAGTAGTTTACATTTAACAGTACTTTACTGTATTTTATTTTATTTTATTTTATTGGTGGTCTCTGCTGCTGCCTGAGTGCATACTTCTGGATCCAAATGAGGTGTGTGGGTGACTGGTCAGTTCGTGACGCTGGTGTTCATAATTCTGAGGTTCTACTGTATGAACGTTTCAAAGTTACGAACAACCTCCATTCCTTAGGCGTTCATAACTCTGAGATTCTACTGTAGTTATTCAGAGTAGACCAATAGAAATATTCCCAAGTGACATTACTTGTACAGAGTTTTGAGAAAAGAAGACTGAGGAAGGACCTGATAACAGTCTTCAAATATGTTAAGGACTGGTATAAAGAGGATGCGGATCAATTGTTCTCCATGTCCACTTGGTCCTGGCTCAGTGCAGACGCCTGGACTTGAGGACTTCTCTACATCCCTTTCAGCCTTACATTTCTATGATTCTATGGAAGAGAGAATCTGGCGGACTCAGAAGTACTCCCGAGTACTCCCATTGGACTGCGACTCAGGAAGCCTGGGTTCCCCACTCAGCCACAATTTGCTCACACAAGACATTTCACTGTTCTGTGCCTCTGTTTCCCCTCCCGCTCTGTCTCGATAATTAGACAGTAAGGTCTTCAGGGCAGAGACTAGGTAGGTACAGTGCACCTAGCACAGCTAATCTTTGATCACAGTTGGGGCTTTTAGGCACTACCATAATTGAAATAATACTCCCAGTGTTGAGTCTGAACTCTTTTCCCAAGAATTATATTTAGCTGAACCCGATTATAAACAGCTCAGGGCAATGGCTTGGTCTTTCCAAGCACTTTGCAAAGTGTTATGTACCTTTACAGTGCTACGTTTTTAAAAAATTATCATTGAAAATTATATAATTATTTGCAGCAGGCATGTGAAATATTTTACATTTTTATTTACTTTTCTCCTTTTTGTAAAGTGTGAGCACAGTACCATGGACAAAAGACCTTCCCCTGCACAAACAGAGCTGGATTCTGGCTGGCTATCAAAAAATACATGTGTTAGGATTCTAACAGTCCCAAACTTAAACATTCTTATAGTTTGTTCTCTTACTCATGAAATAAGAATTCATGAGTAAGGGCTGCAGGTTAGGGCCCTTTCCATGGCTCCAAGGCACATACTGTATCTGCTAGATCGAATCCATCATTATAGCTTGCTTTCAGCCTAGCAAAAAAAGTTAATGTGCCGCACCTCTTATTTTCTCGTGTGTCCTTATTCTAAGGAAAGACAACCAAATAATGTTTTAAGCTTCTGTAACACTTTTTATAGATAATGGACACATTTCCTTTATTTAATATCATGCCACTAGATAAATTAAGCCAAATTAAAGAAGACACTAATGCCTGGTTTACTTGCACTCATTAGCAACCTGCATATTCTATTCTTATTAGGAATTAATGCCTTCATGCCAAGTTTCAAAGCCTTAGATTTGAGAAAGGAGGAGATGGACGTTTTCACAAGTTCAACAGTTTAAGTTTCCTTAGTGATTTGCACTGAAGGGAATCTCCAAGCTGAATAAGCATTTTCCTTTTTTTGGCTATCAGTTACCTATTTAGCCCAAGGCTTCCTCAGCTACACCAAATACAAAATGATTGGCCTGTGGTTTTCACCCCGAAGCCAGGCCTCTTTCAGGCTGATCAAAACCTGGAAGAAGTTTGTAGCCTGGGAGGTGTGCCAGAGGTGGGTAGAAATGGTTTATGAGCATTGTGCCATATCAACAGTAAGGAAGGAAAAGCATAAAAGATACTTACAAGCGGGAAAAGCAGCAGCAGCAGCCAGCAATGCCTGTTACAAAATGGCCATTTCAGGACTGCAGCTGCTTAGCTCTGCCAAATTTCAAGAGAACAGCTTCAGAAAGGCATGCTGGGATAGCAATTCCTTTCCAAGAAAAAAAATACTAAAGGGAGAAGATGCCATAAAAATAGTAAGAAACCAACCTGCTTTGACACACTCTGTACCAAATGGGTGAGATGGCCAATCATTGCTCCATATATATCCTATACAGGAAGAAAGGCTGGCTGGCCGTCATTGGAGAGTTGAGAGCATTAAAGGCCACTCCATAGAAGATGGTAAGAGTTAATGACAAAGCGCAGGATCTATTGGGAGTCTTTGGATAGGACAATGTTTTCTCATTTGATTTCAGGCTCAACATGAAGCTCCCCAAGATTTGTCAAGGGTTTTACTGGAGTTCAGATAATTCTGGGTTTGTAATGAAGCATGAAATGGGGCACATTTCATCGAATTCAATATTTATGATGAAAGATTTGCACAGCTCTCTTATCTAATTGCTGTGACACTATGCTAGGTGGTGTGGTTGGTTATCCAGTTTCTGGCCCGTGTCTCTCCTGCATGGTGTCTTTTTATTAAGGCTCACAGGAAACAGCTTCTCTCTTCCACGTTGCCCATAGCGTTGGCACTGATTTTATCAACAATTCACCATCAAGCATACAAACTATACACAGAATATTTCATTTATCACTGAAAGTCAGTCTCCTCTACACAAAGAGTGGACAGTGCACAATACTGTTCTATAGCTATTTTGAAAGAGTGCAATTGAAACATAAGGGGAATTTTTAGGGAAGAAGATGGCTCATTCCCCCAATTTCTCCCATGCTGGAATTTGGCCATGGGACCAGAGTTAATACCTATACTCATGCAAAAACATTGCTGCGGATAAATAATGGATAGGATTGGAGGAAAACAATTCCATTTTGTGACAAATGTTGAGGTCTTAACATCTGTTTTTGTTCAAGTGCAGAATGAAAGATCTTTTTGAAATTTTTTCATAAAAAGACATGAGAAACATACACACCAGCGTCTATCCCAGAATAGCCAATAGCTTGGTGATTAGTGCATTCACCCAGGTTCAAATCCCTGCTCCAAATTAAGCAAAGTTATGTTTCTTACCAGAGAAGCAAATGTTCAGTCTTGGGAAGACATACTGTGTGATCATGTTCATTCTGGTTATGCAAGGTTCTGGTAAAGACATGTAGCTCCCCCTCTCCACCCAGTTACTTTCTTTAATGCCAGTCTGCTTACAGGTTTAGATGGACAGGTCTGGGATCTTCTGGATCCCGCCACCCACTCAGCAGGGTGTATCTTCTTTATTTTTTCCTATTAATTTATTTGGCAGTCCTTCCATCCCCCTCGCTCCTTCCTGGCAGGGTCACTAGGGAAGCTTAGGAGGAAAATTCTAACCACAGGGTAACCCCCACTTACTTGCCAGATAGTTGAAGACTCCCAAGAAATAACAAACACATACAATATATTCAACACAGCAATTATATTAAACAGCAGACAAGTATAGCATAACAGGGTAAAACACTATTCTTAGGGTCACTGGTGCCCACGCTGATAATACCCGTGACTTTCCCCAGTCACGTGACCTGATGTAGCAAATGTAAGATTAGTGTCCTGTTGGTACGTGTACTTTATTGGGGCCCTTGATGACCTATCACCACGATAGCCACACTGCTAAACCATTGCAGAGAAGATGACTGGGTTCAGTACAGCCCAAAGGACTCGCAAGTGGGAGAAGGGGGTAAGTACCTCCACATGTTTAATATGCAGCAGGTTATAAAATCCCCAAACCCTTACTCCCTGGCTTGAGGACACAGTTCAGGGAGTAGAGGGTCCCCAAAACAATTTCTCTGACTGACTAATTAAAAGATGGTGCACTCACAAACTCCATGAATGACCCTCAGGTTCAGAGATGACTATGGACTCCTTGGTCACTGCAGAGGGGCTGATCTCTGCTGGCAGGTGATCCTCTTCAGGCAGGAGTCAGGCTGCTTCTGGTTCCAGGATTTCCCCTCGCCACAAAGGAGTGCAGGGCTCAAGGTGTAGGTTACACAACTATACTAAAATCCAAACTGTAGTCTCCTACTCCAGCGTCCAGACACACTCACAGCAGGCAGCAGCCCTGGACTAGCAGCCAGAGCAGAGCTGACCATGTGGTGACTGGTCTCACCTAGGGAGCTGGAGGTCTAACTCAGCCTGGCTGGGGAAGTTTCCCAGCAAAACTCTACAAACTGGGAGTCATCAGTGGAGAGGGAAAAGCCCAGCTGAGGGATCTGCTTTCAGGTCCCTAGAGGTCAGTTCTAAGGGGGAACCCAGCATGCAGGCCTGGGACTCACCAGCTCCCCACACAGCCAGTCCTGCCCTTGCCCTGGCTAGCTCCAGACTGACTCAAAAATGGCTTCTCCCCTTTCCTGAGCTCCCTGGGAGGGCCTCTCACTCCCTACTGGCTGCCGGGCAGACTCTGAGTCTGCCTTGGCTCCCTCTCCCTACCAGGGACAGTGTGCCTCTCCCTGAGCTGCCAGCAGACAGAGCCCCAGGAATCTAGGTAATCTCCTTGGGGGTTACAGACAAATTGTGAGTAAAGGGAGCTGTATAAGCAACAAGAAGGTTTGCTCTCGGATTATACCCCATTTCTAGGGGAAGACTTGTCCCACCACCCTCTCCTTCTCCCTGGGAATTGAAGTTGGCCTGAGATTCCTGGTACAGAGGATTGCCTGCACGGTGTCCAGGACCACCTCTCTTCCAGGACTGATGTATATATGTAAAGAAAGCAAGTTACACTGAGAATATACCTACACTCCGCATCACTCATTTTTCCTTGATCATGAAGTGCTGACTTGCAAGGCCATTGATGTCAGCTAACCCTTGGCAGAGAGGCAATATTAAAGGCTAATAACTTTGGTTTAACATGGTCCAAAATCTATTTTAAGCGGTTATAGAAGGTGTGTACTGTTACCAACATGCAGTCTCAGATTTTTGTTGTCATATACATTTTTATACCCAAAACAAACATACAAAGATTTAGTTTGGGTTTTCCTACAAGGACACCTCTCTCAAATCCTATATAAAGGCCAAGGTCATGGGTGTCAAATTGCACACCATGCAGTGTGCTCACATTTGGAAATACACTATGAAAAACATATAGCCATTTCTGTTGTACTAAATTAAGCAAAGAAGGGAGAAAGTGCTGTGCCCACCTTTGACTGACATTGGAAATTCAGTGTATCAGTATAAAATGTACACCGGTACGAGGGGCAGTTGGACAACTATCGTCATCTTACTGTCATCTATATTTTAAACTGCAATTGTCAATATCACTGTATTATTTCTATTAGTTATCATCTGTTTCTTACAACTGAACTTGAACCACACCTCAGAAATTACATCTTTAAAAAAAGACGACAATTTCAAATCTTCAAAGGGGCTGTTTTTGGAATATGGTGCTGCTCAAGAGTAAAGGGGCAGATTTGGGGCCTCTCTTATTACTAGGCAGTTATTGTTTTCTTGCCATTTCTTTTTCAGCAGGAAAGCCAGCGATCCTCCAAATTCTTCCATTCTCCAGCCAAAACAAGAGCTCAAATCTCATAGCAAGGCATGTTAGTGATATGGTATGTGCAAACATTTAATTAGAACATGCTATCTTCTTCCACACTTGCTGATTGGAATCTACAGATTGTGCAGTGATCAAACCCCTCAGGGTCTTCTTCGTGAGAACTCTTTCCAAGTAATCCTGTCTTGAAACACGAAAGATTTTAAGAGAACAAGTATGTTTATTTTTTCTTCGGTATAGAGGGGATGTAAAGATTTCGCTCCTACTGAATGCTACTTCCTACTAACTCCCTTCTACCCAATCACTTAATACAACATGGAAAACAACAATTTAGCACTAAGCTAAAGGTATAGCACCAGCTACTGGTGGAGTTGCTGTCTACACTGATCATTACATGAAGTCTCAGATTGTTCTAGGCCACAGCTATTGGGGGCTACAAAATTAACATGAGGGAGAAAACCATGTTGCCTACAGACTTCCAAGATAATGGCCTGTGGTTTTGATATTTCAGGTTTTGGGAACTTACAGCAATCTACTAATGGAATCAGAACAGCAAAGCCTTGGAGGCAGCACTAAAAGGACATTAATTCAGGTTCATGGCAAAGCCAATAGGAATACATTATGTGTCAGAACTGGTGTTGTGCCTGCCCTCAAAGAGGACTGTCATCTTGTCCAACCCAGAGAAGCAACTGCAGATCTTGTACCAGGAACAATGGTTCTAGTCACTGCTGACTGCCACAGCATAAAGCAGTCCCAAAAGCTCAAGCTTCTTGAATACGATATGCGTAGCTTTGACAAGCAGATTGAAAACCTGATTTCCTAGCAGCAATTCCGACTAGCAAAAAAGTCACTTCCAAGATCAGACTTGCAAAAAGGAACCTGGATGAACATTCATACTACCCTCTGGGCACTGGAGCAAATGCATGCTACTTATTCATGTACGCTCCACTCTTTCATTTGGGAGGCTAGTCTATGAAAAAGTCATAATTTGAGTCAGACTTATTCTTTACACTTGTCACTGTTCCAGAGTTAACTAACTAAAAATCTCTACTAAGTCATTGCAGCCCACTATTTGGGCCAAATTCTACCTTCAGTTACTCATGTGAATTACCACTACAGTCATAGGTGGACAGAATGATTCCCCTTTGTTTTAATTTCCCCATTTTATCTGGTCTAAACTATTACCAGATATTGAACGACCACAGGCACATGACAGACACATGAGTGACTATGTAGAGAAGTCAGCAAGTTCAGACAACACCAATAGAGCCATCCAAATCCCAGTAAAAATGGTTTGGGCAGATGCAGCCAATTACGTCAATGGGTTTCCATCATGGTCTAATCATGCAAGCCTGATCCTCATGAACAGTCGTTCCACTGAAGTCAACTAGACTACTTGCATGACTAAAAATTACCTATGAGTACAAGTTACAGAATCAGAAGTCAAATTTGTATTTACATACTGCAATATGTAAATTTCACACATGCAAGTGATCAAAAATGAAGTAAACCAAATCTCCGTCAGCCTCACACTCGGAAATTAACAGTTTAGCCTGTGATCTCCAGTTTCTAAACTCAACATATAGAGTGGGTGAATATTAAGTCACGTTTTAAATGGCTTAAAAAGCAGCTTTTGGCACACTGAACATTTACTACTAATAACCTAGCAACATTAAATACTGCAAGAGGTGTTGAGCCCACAACCCATTATAGGGTAAGGCATTCCAAAACTAGACACTCCATTGCATACACTTCTCCCTCTGAAATGAGTGTATGCAATGGAGATGAGATGAAAAGATGAGTGAACAGCCACATGACAGATGTCATGCTGCTTAATGCGCTCCTGGAAGGTGCTCAGATCCTATTGTGATCAGTGTGATGTAAGAACTTGTATAGAATAGAGCAACATTTCAGCAGAATGAACATCGTAGGAATCCTAATGTTCTCAGCAGGCTCAAGGTTCACTCAAAACTATTTCAACTATTTAATCCTGTAATAAAACATTGGCCAGGAACTGAATCTAGAAGCCAGTTTAGGCAAAATAGGCATCAGTCTATTACTCAGAATTGATCAGGCCAGAACACAGATTTTTATGGAACTCACATTCTTGAAATCACAATCTTTCAGCTTTATCCAGCCATGGTGCAATTGAAACAAGCTGTAGTTCTGTCAGACACTTCTTTAATTTTGAGTTAACAGTGACCTAAACTTGACAAAAAAACCCAACAACATTCAGTATTAATATTCAACATAACTAAAACCAGATGAATGTTAACACTGTACAAAATATTCACTTACATGAACAAGGGGTATCCGGAATGCCACTGGCCAAATGTAAACATTGATCCTCATCGCATTTAGCTTATTACAGCATAGCACATTCACATCAAATTTGACAGCTGTCATCGCCTGAAGCATGCTGTGCCCTGACATCTTTGATGCATCTTGTGTTGTTCTTTAAGTATACACATAATTCTTTTACTGAAATATTGATGACAATGAAAGCTTCACTACAGCAGTGTTATGATAACTCATATTTATATAGCATGTTTCGTCCCAAAGTACTTTATACAACTGTGCACGTACAACATCATTGAAATATAGCTGCCACTGGAGTTTCTGGCAGCAGTCAGTGCACACTGAAAGACAGGGAAATTTTGACTCCAAATACCAGGGCAAACCCCCTATTCTTACATAAATTGCCACTGAATCTTAAGAGCTATGATTTCAGTTCATCTATTCCCGTTTCCACATGCAGATTTTACCTACCACATAGAGCAGGCAGAGACTCCTGGACTGATTTTCAGAGCTACTGAGAACTCTTAGCTCCCACTGACATCAATGGGAGCGGCGGGTGCTCAATATCTCCAAGATTCAGGCCATCAGATTTTAAGGGATCATGTGAACCAGTCACCCAGTATGCTGTATATCTGACTGGAAAAGTAAAAAGCTGAGACCCATACCAGCATGCAAAACGGAGTGCCTAGGTGTTTCAGACATGATGCTTAAATCACTAAACCTCTCCTCCAAATGCTACTGGGTGTGTTATAAAGATCCCCCAAAATAGTTCTTCCTTCAGGGAAGAATTGTGCTGGATGAAGAAAATCTACTTGTGAAATCATATCACTAGCAAGGGGCTCCTGTTTGTGCCTCTGCACCCTAAAAGTGGCCAATGGGCATTTCACATTTGATGCTTAGGAGAGAACATTTCAAATGAATTACACGCCCATCGAATGACTTCAATGGAGCTGTGCTCAGGATGCATTTGGCCCACCACCTTTCAATGGTGTGGCTTCAATTCCTAGTCTGAACAGCAATTTCTGGAGCGAAAAAAAAAGGTTCTCTTCCTTTCCCCTTTGATTTCATTCTTGGGGTTTCATTTCAGTTACCTAGTTTAGCAACAGCCCTTCTATTATTTTAGTTAATATAAAGTGAACATTTGCTCAGAAACAAAATGTGGAAAGTATATGTGAAAATAAATGTATCACGGCAGGAGGTCATTTGGGATGAAGCCTAGGTGACAAACTGAGTCCTGGACAAACCAGCTGTAGATTGTGCGCAGGAACAGACGGAATACTGTGCGACAGCAAACCACAACCAGGAAGCAGCCTCTGTTTTTATGACCCCCTCAGATATATATATCGTCCATTGTGGCCAGTAAACACAATTAGTGTGACTTGGACCAAATTTTAAAACATTAACATTCTGTATAATTAAGTTGTTGTGGGAGGGAGTATGGGGTGAGAGGGAAGAGGGAGAAAATAGAGCGCAACTATGTGCTTTTTCCCTTGTCTCTTCAGTGAGAGCTGTGATCCAGGGCTTACTGCCTTTTCCTCTCTTGCTTAGCACAGGAAATATTACTTTCGTAGTTACTTCTAAACACAGGTTGGAGTAGCCAGCAATCTTTCCAAATGTAGATCCTTGCCAGCATACATCAACGGGTTTAAAAAGCTAGATACGCTGACACTGCTGTTCTAAGGCAGTATGTGTACCCCCCCCCCCACCCCACACACACACACCTATTTGTTAGGTGAGAGGACAAAATCAAAGCAGCCCCCAGCCCCATTCTGATGGCTGGCTGAAAGCTATTTTACCATTGCAAACAGTGAAAAAAATCTTGAGAATCCAAGTTTAAAAAATATTCAGTGATGGTATAAATGGCCCCTCCAATTAGAAACCCAACAAGAGTGGGTTGGTTTCGATCCACTGTTCAAAATGACAGCAATCTCCTACATAAAACTGTTATTTAGAAATGCTTTTAGTTCCTTATTCCGCCTACATCCTCCCTCTCATTGTAATCCAACCCTGGCAAATTGTATTGATCACTGTTGTTCAGTGTTTGCTATTGCAGGCATGCTTCGGAGAGCAGGCAGGACTTTCCTCTTGCTCTGAAAATGGACAGATTTGGACTCATTCTAATTTCCTCCAGTTGTTCATTCCACAGGCAGGGATCCTTCCGGGAGAAGGCTCTGTCCTTAGCTTGCATAAATTTTATCTCAGCTACGCCAAACAGCATTCCCCATTGTCTCACAATCATAGACTAAGAAGCTGTCTGCAGTAGGTAGATTCTATCATACCAGACTGAGAATCTCGACCTCAGAATTAATTTGCCACGTGTATATTTTAAAAGATGAGCACTCAGACTACAGGACCTTGATTTCTAAAAGCCTCGCAAATTCAGATCTGAGGTCTTGATTTGGCACATACACATAGGAGACATTTTCAAATTTAGATTCCAATTCAGATTCGGATAGTGAATGTCCTGAAGTTCAGGGTCTGGAGGGTTTCATTCAGACCCATCTCTAAGTTTTATGTGGGAAAAAATAAATTCAGGGATTTTTCTGAGTTAAAGAATTCTTGAATCTCAGAGATAAACCATGACACTAAAATGCTTCCCTTTCAGGTATTTCAGACATTTCTTTCCAAAGAGTATTAACATCCGCTTCCAATATTCTTCCATAGTGGCAGGAGAGAGCTGAACCTACAGCTACTAGTGATCAAAAACAGTGATCAAATGTGGCCTTCTAATACATTAGTGCACTTCCCAATCAAAGATAGTTGCAGGTGTGCGTTTGAAGGTGGAATTTAGCCCCAAATCAGAGCACTATCAATTAAATCAAATAAATAACCCAAAGTATTTCATTCGCATTTAACTTAGAAGAGCCTGTGCTCCCAGAGGACCCCCACTTTTCCTCAATAAACTAACATTTCAAACAAATGTAGCAACCAAAAGATGATGCATACCTAATACACAGAAGTTTGGGTTTATTTTGCAGACTCAAACACATTTCCTCCAAAATTATACGTTAATAAATAATAATATAGCGCTTTTCATCTTGAGATTTCAAAGCACTTTACAAAGGTGATCTGTATCGTTATCCCCATTTTACAGATGGGAACCTGATTCTAGCAGAGTAAGTCAGATTAAATAAATGGCCTGTCGCAGAACAAATAAAAGTTTATTTTCATTTTTACACAAATGGTAATTAAAAAAATCAGTATGAATTGATTACCGAAGCAACAGAGTGCCAAAGACAGTTGTTTGTACGTAATTCTACATTTGTAAGTTGCACTTTCACAATAAAGTGCACTACAGTACTTGTATGAGGTGCATGAAAAAATACTATTTCTTTTGTTTATCATTTTTACAGTGCAAATATTTATAATCAAAAATAATATACATTGATTTCAATTACAACACAGAATATATATGAAAATGTAGAAAAACATCCAAAATATTTAATACATTTCAATTTGTATTCTATTGTTTAACAGTGTGATTAAAACTGCCAAGAATTGCGATTAATTTTTTAAATCGTGATTAATTTGAGTTAATTGCATGAGTTAACTGCGATTAATCAACAGCCCTAGTTTAAACTTGCAAGTGACCCGTGCCCCATACTGTGGAGGAAGGCAAAAACCGCCTAGGGTCTCTGCCAATCTGACCCTGGGGAAAATTTCTTCCTGACCCCAAATATGGTGATCAGTTACATTCTCAGCATTTGAATAAGACCCTGCAGCCAGACACCAGGAATAGTAATTCTGAGCTACCAACTAGCGTCCCATCACCGGCCCTTGGAGATATTTGCTGCTAGCAGTCACAGATCAGCTATCTGGCATTGTAAGCAGTGTCATCATATCATCCCCTCCATAACAACCTCAGTCTTGAAGCCAGTTAGGTTTTTTGTCCACACTGCTCTCCTTAAAGGCCATTCAAGAACTTCATTCCTGTAATGGTTAGAAACCTTCATCTACTTGCAAGCCTAAACTTGTTGATGGCCAGTTTATATCTATTTGGTCTTGCGTCAACACTGGCACTTAACTTAAATAACTCCTTTCCTGGTATTTATCCCTCTGATGTATTTATAGAGCGCAATCATATCTCCCTTCAGCCTTCTTTTGGTTAGGCTAAACAAGCCAAGCTCTTTGAGTCTCCTCTCGTAAGGTAGGCTTTCCATTCCTCGGATCATCCTAGCAGCCCTTGTCTGCACCTGTTCCAGTTTGAATTCATCTTTTTTAAACATGGGAGACCAGAATTGTACGTTGTATTCCAGATGAGATCTCAACAGTGCCTTGTATAATGGTAGTAACACTTCCCTATCTCTACTAGAAATACCTCGCCTGATACCTCCTCGGACTGCATTAGCCTTTTTCATGGCCACATGATGTTGGTGGTTCATAGTCATCTTGTGATCAACCAATACACCCAGCTCTTTCTACTCCTCTGTCACTTCCAACTGATAAATCCCCAACTTATAGCAAAAATTCTTGTAGTTAGTCCCTTTAGTACATTGGCTGTTGTCTCTCCCACTCCGGCTTGGAAGGAGGCCACTCCACCTCACTAGGTCACTGTGGGATCAGCCCAGTCACAAGTGGGGAGTTAGCAAATCATAGAATCTCAGGGTTGGAAGGGACCTCAGGAGGTCATCTAGTCCAACCCCCTGCTCAAAGCAGGACCAACCCCAACTAGATCATCCCAGCCAGGGCTTTGTCAAGCCTGACCTTAAAAACCTCTAAGGAAGGAGATTCCACCACCTCCCTAGGTAACCCATTCCAGTGCTTCACCACCCTACTAGTGAAAAAGGTTTTCCTAATATCCAACCTAAACCTCCCCCTCTGCAACTTGAGACCATTACTCCTTGTTCTGTCATCTTCTACCGCGGAGAACAGTCTAGATCCATCCTCTTTGGAACCCCCTTTCAGGTAGTTGAAAGCAGCTATCAAATCCCCCCTCACTCTTCTCTTCTGCAGGCTAAACAATCCCAGTTCCCTCAGCCTCTCCTCATAAGTCATGTGCTCCAGCCCCCTAATCATTTTTGTTGCCCTCCGTTGGACTCTTTCCAATTTATCCACATCCTTCTTGTAGTGTGGGGCCCAAAACTGGACACAGTACTCCAAATGAGGCCTCACCAGTGCCGAATAGAGGGGAATAATCACGTCCCTCGATCTGCTGGAAATGCCCCTACTTATACAGCCCAAAATGCCGTTAGCTTTCTTGGCAACAAGGGCACCCTGTTGACTCATATTCAGCTTTTTGTCCACTGTAACCCCTAGGTCCTTTTCTGCAGAACTGCTGCCCAGCCATTCGGTCCCTAGTCTGTAGCAGTGCATGGGATTCTTCCGTCCTAAGTGCAGGACTCTGCACTTGTCCTTGTTGAACCTCATCAGATTTCTTTTGGCCCAATCCTCTAATTTGTCTAGGTCCCTCTGTATCCTTTCCCTACCCTCCAGCGTATCAACCACTCCTCCCAGTTTAGTGTCATCTGCAAACTTGCTAAGGGTGCAGTCCACACCATCCTCCAGATCGTTGATGAAGATATTGAACAAAACCAGCCCCAGCACCGACCCTTGGGGCACTCCACTTGATACCGGCTGCCAACTAGACATGGAGCCATTGATCACTACCTGTTGAGCGCGACCATCCAGCCAGTTTTCTATCCACCTTACCGTCCATTCATCCAGCCCATACTTCTTTAACTTGCTGGCAAGAATACTGTGGGAGACTGTATCAAAAGCTTTGCTAAAGTCAAGAAATAGCACATCCACTGCTTTCCCCTCATCCACAGAGCCAGTTATCTCATCATAGAAGGCAATTAGGTTAGTCAGGCATGACTTGCCCTTGGTGAATCCATGCTGACTGTTCCTGATCACTTTCCCCTCCTTTAAGTGGTTCAGAGTTGATTCCTTGAGGACCTGTTCCATGATTTTTCCAGGGACTGAGGTGAGACTGACTGGCCTGTAGTTCCCCGGATCTTCCTTCTTCCCTTTTTTAAAAGATGGGCACTACATTAGCTTTTTTCCAGTCATCCGGGACCTCCCCCGATTGCCATGATTTGTCAAAGATAATGGCCAATGGCTCTGCAATCACATCGGCCAACTCCTTTAGCACTCTCGGATGCAGTGCATCCGGCCCCATGGACTTGTGTTCGTCCAGCTTTTCTAAATAGTCCCGAACTACTTCTTTCTCCACAGAGGGCTGGTCACCTCCTCCCCATACCGTGCTGCGGAGTGCAGCCGCCTGGGAGCTGACCTTGTCTGGGAAGACAGAGGCAAAAAAAGCATTGAGTACACTAGCTTTCTCCACATCCTCTGTCACTAGGTTCCCTCCCTCATTCAGCAAGGGGCCCACACTTCCCTTGACTTTCTTCTTGTTGCTCACATACCTGAAGAAACCCTTCTTGTTACTCCTAACATGTCCGGCTAGCTGCAACTCCAAGTGTGATTTGGCCTTCCTAATTTCACTCCTGCATGCCTGAACAATATTTATATACTCCTCCCTGGTCATTTGTCCAATCTTCCACTTCTTGTAAGCTGCTTTTTTGTGTTTAAGACGAGCAAGGATTTCACTGTTAAGCCAAGCTGGTCGCCTGCCATATTTACATTTTTTTCTACACATCGGGATGGTTTGTTCCTGCAACCTCCATAAGGATTCTTTAAAATAAAGCCAGCCTTCCTCGACTCCTTTCCCCCTCATGTTATTCTCCCAGGGGACCTTGCCCATCAGTTCCCTGAGGGAGTCAAAGTCTGCTTTTCTGAAGTCCAGGCTCTGTATTCTACTGCTCTCCTTTCTTCCTTGTGTCAGGATCCTGAACTCGACCATCTCATGGTCACTGCCTCCCAGGTTCCCATCCACTATCGCTTCCTCTACTATTTCTTCCCTGTTTGTGAGCAGCAGGTCAAGAAGAGCTGTTCCCCTAGTTGGTTCCTCCAGCAATTGCACCAGGAAATTGTCCCCTACACTTTCCAAAAACTTCCTGGATTGTCTGTGGACCGCTGTATTGCTCTCCCAGCAGATATCGGGGTGATTAAAGTCACCCATGAGAACCAGGGCCTGTGATCTAGTAACTTCTGTTAGTTGCTGGAAGAAAGCCTCGTCCACCTCATCCCCCTGGTCTGGTGGTCTGTAGCAGACTCCCACCACGACGTTACCCTTGTTGCTCACACTTCTAAATTTAATCCAGAGACTCTCAGGTTTTTCTGCAGTTTCATACTGGAGCTCTGAGCAGTCATACTGCTCTCTTACATACAACGCAACTCCCCCACCTTTTCTGCCCTGCGTATCCTTCCTGAACAGTTTATATCCATCCATGACAGTACTCCAATCATGTGAGTTATCCCACCAAGTCTCTATTATTCCAATTACATCATAATTCCTTGACTGTGCCAGGACTGCCAGTTCTCCCTGCTTGTTCCCCAGCCTTCTTGCATTTGTGTATAGGCATTTAAGATAACTCACCGATCGTCCTGCTGTCCCAGTATGGGGCAGGAGCCCTCCCCTCTTGCACTCACCTACTTGTGCTTCCTCCCGGTATCCCACTTCCCCACTTACCTCGGGGCTTTGGTCTCCTTCCCCCGGTGAACCTAGTTTAAAGCCCTCCTCACTAGGTTAGCCAGCCTGCTTCCAAAGATGCTCTTCCCTCTCTTCGACTGCAGTCAAGGAGGCCCTAGCCCTCAAGCAGGGCTGGGCAGCAAACGGTCTAGGGAGCTGAGGCCCGCAGGCAGTTTGGAACAACAGTCTATGGAGCTCAGGCCCCAGGCAGGGAAGAGCAACAGTTTAGAGGGAGCTCAGGTCAGGCAGAACAACCACCGATCTAGGGAGCTCAGGCCCTCAGGCAGGGCCAAGCAATAGCCAGTCTACAGGGCTCTGGCCTCTGGGCAGGGCAGAGCTATAAACAGTCTTTCACCTGATGTCCTGACGCAGGCAGATGGCAGACAAACGCAAGCCTCTTGGCCTAAGGTGGGTGGGCGGCCCCCTCAGGGATAGGGTGGCCTCAAAGGGTAGGGAGAGTGTGCCCACACTACTCCACCAGGTCCCTCCCCAGGGCTCTGACACTGGAAGAGGGCTCCGCCACTGGGTCAGCGGGGACCCTGCCAAAAAATGCCGACCCGAGCACCAACGGCAAAACCAGATTAAAGTCTGGTTTCCCTGGCCTACTTCCTACCAAATCCAGGAGGGTTTCCAGCATCCAGAAGTACTCTCTCTCTTCCAGGTATTTGACTGCTGACAACCTCAATGGCTCCTCTCCGGACTCAGTCTCCTCTGGGGCAGGGCTCTACCCACTTCAGTTGCAGGGCTGGAGGACTGCAGCAGGCAAGAGGAGTCTGTCTCCTTCCCTGGCTTCCCTGCAACTGAGCTGAAGGAGGCCACGCCTCTTATATTGCCTGTCCTGCCTCTAACCTTCCAATGCGAGGGGCATGCCTGGCCCAAATCCGCTTACCTGGGTGCAGAAAATGGTCTCTCCCACTTTGGTTCCAAGGGAGGCCACTCTGCCTCACTACAGTCCCTCAATGCATGACCTTGCAGTTTGCACTATTAAATTTAATCCCATTTCTATTATTCCAGTTTACAAGGTCATCCAGATCTTTTTGCATGATATTCTGATCGTCCTCCATATTGGCAATACCTCCCAACTTTATGTCATCTGCAAATTTTATTAGCACTCTCCCACTTTTTGTGCCAAGGTCAGTTATAATAAATGTAAATAAGATTGGACCCAAGACCAATCCCGGAGGAACTCCACTGGTAACCTCCCTCCAGCTTGACAGTTTAACATTCAGTACGTTCTGTTGTAATCTCCCTTTTAATCAGTTCCTCGTCCACCTTTCAATTCTCTCATTAATTCCCATCTTCTCCAATTTAACTAATAATTTCCCATTGAACTGTATCAAATGCCTTACTGAAATCCAGGTAGATTAGATCTACTGCATTTCTTTTGTCTTAAAAATCAATCTCCTTCTCAAAAAAGATCAGGTTTGTCTGGCACGATCTACCTTTTGTAAAACCATGCTGTAGTTTATTCCAATTACCATTAACCTCTATGTCCTTAACTACTTTCTCTTTCAAAATTTGTTCCAAGACCTTGCATACAATTGAGGTCAAACTAACAGGCCTCTAGTTTCCCGGGTCACTTTTCTTCCCCTTTCTTAAAAATAGGAACTATATAAGCAATTCTCCAGTCATAGGGTATGACTTTCTAGCTTACAGATTCATTGAAAGTCTTTGCTATTGGACTTGCAATTTCATGTGCCAGTTTCTTTAATATTCTTGAATGGAGATTATCTGCGCCTCCCAATTTAGTCCTATTCCAGCTGTTTGAGTTTGAATTCCAGCTCAGATGTGATCATTTCTACTACCATAACCTCATTTCTATTAGCCACCCTACCACTATCCATAAGCTCTTCATTACCCTTATTAAAAACTGAGGCAAAGTATTTGTTTAGGTATTGGGCCATTACTACATTATCTTTAATCTGCACCTCATCCTCAGTGCTTAGCGGTCCAACTTCTTCTTTCCTTGTTTTCTTCTTATTTATATGGTTATTGAAACTTTTACTAATGGTTTTAATCTTTTTTCAAGGTCCAACTCTGCTTGGCTTTTGGTGGTTCTCACATTTTCCCTACAAGAAGTAGCTGCCCTTGCTGATCCATCTTCCATCCCTTTTAGGCTTTCTCCTGTCTCTTAATCACCTGTTTTAAGTTCTTGCTCATCCAGCTAAATCTGCAACCCTTCCCTATGAATTTTTCCCCTTGCTTGGGATGCAGGCTTCAGATACTTTCTGTAACTTTGACTTAAAGTAATTCCAAGCATCCTCCACATTCAGATCCTTGAGTTCTTCAGTCCAGTCCATTTTCTTAACTACTTCCCTTAATTTTTAAAGCATTTTTTGTGGGCGGATTCACTCAATTTTGTAATAAGCAATCCATTCTCTTATGAAATTATACATTATAGTTAAAATCAAACAAACATAGGACTCAATCCTGTAAGATGTTGAGAGTTTGTCTACCCTGCAAAGAAAAACCAGCAACACCGAGTCTCAGAGCCCTGGTCTATTGACTCAGGTTTGCAGAGCTTGGACTGTGGGGCTAAAAATATCAGTGTAGATGTTTGTACTTGGGGTGGTCCCTCACTGTAAGACTCTCCTTTCTGGGTTTCGGAGTTTAGATTCCAGCTCAAGCCCAAACATTTGCACTTCTAGTTTTAGCCCTGAAGCTCAGGCCCTGTAAGCCTGAGTCAATTGACCTGGGCGCTGAGATTGCACCGTGGGTTTTTCTTTGCAGTGTAGACATACCGTAAGTGTCTCCATCTTCCATTGCATTCAGTAGGACCTGATGGCACTCTAACAAATTTCAAGAGCTGTATGGGATTTCACAGAAGCAGGAAGTCAACTTTCTGTGCAAACTGCTTTACAGTGAGTTTTTTCATTCTTTTTATATTAACCAGAAGGGTTCTGGAAACTGTTATAGTACAGTCATGAGATGGAACTCACAAGGAATAATTTCCCGACAGTATGTGTCTTGTAGGGTCAATAATAGATATGACACATTTTCCAGGGAGGAAGTTGCAGACAGAGACTTACTCACTGCTAATGATGCAGGATAATAGGCAGGGAGTTATTTTTAAACAAGTTAGCCTTTGAGCTATGTATAGAACACCACCGTTGAGATATACTTTGGCTATTTTTTTGTGCCCAAAATTATGGCAGCAGGCCCTAATGTGCTACTCCCGGAATAAGCCATTCCATAATGTCACAGGTGCCGTGGAAACCCTATTTGACTATGGAGCCAGCCAGATTTCTATTGGGGAGATAATTGGCAGGCATAGCTCATGACTTTTAAAGATATTATAATGATCTATAATTTGTGTTCCAAACAACTTCTTGGTACCTGTCACAGAATTATGCTTTTGAAAAATTCACAGCAGAGCAGAGAAGGAGCTAACTGGTGAAAAAAGGAAGAAAAAAAATTGCTAATGCTTCTCAGCTCTTTGACATCTGGGATATTCGCCTAGCTGAAGGCTCAACTCTTTAAAAAAGTAAGATAAATCACCAAAACTTTGCAGATGACTTTTAAAAAATAGAGTTCATCGCCACCTTTAAAGTCCAGTAGTGATAGCTGATTTTAGCCCTGATTCAGCAAGGTGGCTCTAAGCATGTAAGTACCTTGCTGAATCAGGGCCTTTATCATTAGCTGGCTCTTTTCCACTGGCTCTGCTCAGCCTGGCATATCTCCTCTTGCAATCACTATCTTTTCCCTCCTAGTTCTTACCAGTTTTCTCTAAATATCACCTTTTTGTGCCATATTTCTTCCATCCTTTCACAGCACTTTACTTCCAAATTTCCACTGAGCACACTATGCCTTTATTGCAGCCTCTTGCTGGATCCACATCATGTTGGATGAAGAGTGTAATTTTACTGGCATAAAATGATTCACAAAGAATAGCGTAATTTTATCCTTTCTATACATTCATTCTTAACAATCACATAGGAACAAACAAGCAAACTAGCAGAAGTTATGAAAGCATCAGATCATTTTTATACAGGAATTGAATTTCACACATAGAAAATGCAGAAAACCCATAGAATCCTGACTTCATCACAGATTTCTACAGAAATCTGAGACCTGTGTTTTTTTGGTTTGTTTTTTTAAAAACACTTAAATTTCTTCTAGAGCTTCTCATTGTGAACAGGGTCTTTGTAATGTAAATCTGTCACGTTGCCAAGTCTGCCAGGAGACAGACTATGGTAGTATCAACAAAAATCAAAACTTCCCCAATCATCTTAATGGGACATTACATACAAAAGCCCTGTACAGTAGTTATCCACAGAGGAGAAAGAAGCAAGTTCTAGCTCAGCGTTTCCTAGATATCTTCAGTTGTGGGAGACAAGGTTATCCCAACCCGAGGCAAGAAGGAAGTGGTTCCATCTCTGTTAATGCACAGATTTCAGGGGATCCTCAGAAAGAGAGGAGCATCCATGCTAAAGCCCTTTGCTTCTGTTCTGCTGGCAGCCCATACCTGAGCCTGTAATTCCTGTAGGAGCCATGGACTCCCTCTAGTATGTTGCTCTAATAGCCATTGGAAGGGAAGGTCCACTCACATAGGGTGGGCAAGTCAGAGAGCTTTCCCCATGGATTTGTAGACACACACTAAGAAAGACTGAACAAAAAAAATCCTAACTTCTCTTTAATCAGGAAGCTGTCTGCTATTGCTCAGATATGTGCACACTGTGACAAAGTTCCTCCTCTGCCTTGGTGGGTCCTACGCTTATTGGCGGATTTGCTCACCTCAGAGATTCACAGCAGTCCTCAGTTTAGCCACATTTGCTAGTGGTTCAAACCCCCCGTTCACTCAGCTAACCTCATCACTGGCCAACATGGGGAAAGAGAGAAGAACAATCCCCGAAGTCTCTGCTGACCCACCTAGTGGGTCGGGAGACAGGCCAGGGACCTTCCCCTCTGGTGGGATCCACAGTCCAGGTCAACTCCTCTTGCATCCAATGGGGAGGAAGATGGGGGGAACCCAGGCCCGCCCTCTACTCTGGGTTCCAGCCCTGGGCCCTGTGGATCACAGCTGTCTACAGTGTTTCCTGTAACAGCTGTGTGACAGCTACAACTCCCTGGGCTACTTCCCCATGGCCTCCTCCCAACACCTTCTTTATCCTCACCACAGGACCTTCTTCCTGATGCCAGATAGCATTTGTATGCCTCAGTCCTCCAGCAGCACATCTTCTCACTTCCCACTCCTTGTGCGCCCCTCACTGATGGAAATGAGGTCCTTTTTAAACCAGGTGCCCTGATTAGCCTGCCTGCCTTAATTGGTTCCAGCAAGTTCCTGATTGTTCTGGAACCGCCCCGTTACCTTACCCAGGGAAAAGGGACCTGCTTAATCTGGGGCTAATATATCTGCAGTCTATCACTCTCCTGTAGCAATCTGGCCTGACCCTGTCACAACACCCATGCAACAGCATTTGTTTTCACTACTAGTACTTGTACCGTCCAGGGTAGTGCCAGTCCAGGCTTGTCAGGGTGAGTCCTGTGGAATTTCCCTACCAGGTCAGGGGTGTGGACATGGGAAGCAGGTTTCCAAGTGTGCTCCTCAGGACTGTAGCCTTCCCAGTCTACCAGATAGTACAAGCAGCCATGAGTATGTTGGGAATCAAGGATGGCATGGACTTTGTACTCCTTGTGACCCTGGATTTCAAACGGTGGAGGCAGTCGTGTGGTTCAGTCAGGGAAGGGGTTCTCAGTACAGGGCTTCAGAAGGAAACATGAAAAATTTGGTGTATGTTCAGGGTTTGGGGAAGTTGTAGTTTAAAGGTAACCAAGTTGATCAGCTGGCATATCCAGAAGGGTCCCAAGAACTGGTACTCCAATTTCTGGGTGGTTTCACTGGTCTGTAGATGCTTTTTGGTGAACCATACCTGCTGGCCTACTGTGAACACCGGGGCTTCCTCTCACTGATGAGCCACATTTCTCTTGTAGGCCTTCTTCACCTCTTCTAGGTGTGTCTTGAGCTCCTCCTGGATGAGATGGGTCTGTTGGACCCAGTCAGTGGCAGTTTTTTGGCAGAATCCCTGCTGACCCAGTGGCGGAGCCCTGGGTAGGGACTTGGTGGAGTAGTGTGAGCCCAGCTCTCCCTACCCGCTGAGGCCATCTCACCCCTGGGGTGGCCGCCTACCCACCTTAGGCCAAGAGGCCTACGTTTGTCTGCCATCTGCCTGCGTCAGGACATCAAGTGAAAGACTGTTGATAGCTCTGCCCTGCCCAGAGGCCAGAGCCCTGTAGACTGCCTATTGCTTGGCCCTGCCTGAGGGCCTGAGCTCCTTGACTGGTTGTAGTTCCACCTGGCCTGTTGTTCCACTACAGCCCGCGGGCCGAATCTGGCACACCAGTCGTTTTAATTTGCCCCTCAAGCTCTTTCTGGGGAGTGGGGTCTGGGGCTTGCCCCACTCTGGCGCTCCAGCTGGGGAGCAGGGTTGGGGGCTGCTCCACACGGCTCCTGGAAGCAGCGGCATGGTCCCCCTCCTGCTCCTACGCATAGGGGCAGCCAGGGGGCTCCGCTCTGCACACTGCCCCCGACCCAAGCGCTGCCCCCGCAGCTCCCACTGGCCGGGAACCTAACTGGCTTCAAGACAGAGCTTGGCAAGTTTATGGAGGGGATGGCATGATGAGACTGCCTACATGACATGTGGCCAATCTGTGACTGCTAGTAGCAAATATCTCCAAAGGCTGGTTATGGGACACTATATGCAGAGGGCTCTGAATTTACTACAGAGAATTCTTTCCCATGTGTCTGGCAGGTAGGTCTTGCCCACATATTAGGGTCTCACTGTTCACCATATTTGGGGTTGGGAAGGAATTTTCCCCGTGGTCAGATTGTCAGAGATCCTGGGGGGTGGCCTTCCTATTGAACACGGGGCCCGGGTCACTTGCAGGTTTAAACAAGTGTAAATGGTGGATTCTCTGTCATTTAAAGTCTTTAAATCATGATTTGAGGACTTCAGTAATTCAGACAGAGATTATGGATCTATTATAGGAGTGGGTGGGTGAAGTGCTGTGACCTGCAATGTGCAGGAGGTCAGGCTAGATGACCATGATGTTCCCTTCTGACCTTAAAGTCTGGGAGTCAATGAGCTTCCCAAAGATCTAATTTAGTGAAGATCCTGGCAGTCCTCAGAAGGTCCAACAATTCCAGGATGATGAAGATTCTGCAGGGCAGCCTCTGAGGAGTGGATGCCATGTGGGTTGTGAAAGATGGTCAAGAAGGCTGTCCAACCCGGAGAGAACCAGCTCTTCTGCTCCAACAGGGAGGAAAACCCAATCGGGTGCTTCACTAGTAAGAAGGCTGACTGGTAGCCCCACTTTTGTCTGGTCTCTGGGGTCCATTCAGGGACCGAACAAGGTGAGCAGCCTGCATTGGTTTAGGAACCCCCAGAATTTCCAACAGTTTCTGTCAAACCATTCAGGCAGCGGCACCGTGGGAGCCAGTTTAGGAGATGGGTGATCTCTTCAGGCACGTAGCATAGCTGCTTCTCCCTGTGAGACTGCAAGTTGCTCACATAGGGCCTGTGCTGCAGCAGCTAGCTGTGCCACTTGAGCCTGTAGCATGAGGTTCTCTGCCTGCAGGTGGTTGACTTAGTCCTGGGTCGCAGGAAGCAGTGGGCAGGACATGCATTGGGCAGCCTGTGTGCCTTAGTCAGTTATCAAGTTCTGGTCAGAAGGTGAGTAGCGGGATTGGGGTTGAGCTGGGTCAGGATACCAAAAAGTCAGGGTCAGCTACAGACCGGAGGTAAATAGAGGAGTCGAGGATGAACTGGGGTCAGAATCCAGAGTCTAGGGTTCACAGCAAGGCAAGATATGGAGCGAAAGCAGGCAGGTAGTCTGCATCATTGCTCAGACAGTTCCCCATATTGGCTTCCTGGTTTATATACTGGCCTGACCCTGCTGGACAGTACTTTCTGCAATGCCTAACTTCATAGGGTCCTCCAGCAGAAACTCAGCCTGAACTTCCAATGGTAATGCGGTAGCATCGGTGGCCTAGAATTCCCAGGTTCTAGTCCCATAGTTCTTACATCAGGCACCATGTTTTCCAGAACAGTTGCTCAGTGTGTGTAAACATTACCAGTTTGTGTGTGAAAATGTTCTACAGAACTCAACAGCTTTTGGCAGATTTCTATTAGCTGTTACTCAAGTTAACAAACTAAAATTAATATCTTTAAAGTTACTGTTTGGGCTACATAGAATCATAGGACTGGAAGGGACCTAGAGAGGTCATCTAGTCCAGTCCCCTGCACTCCAGTGCTTAGCCACCCTGACAGTTAGGAAGTTTTTTCTAATGTCCAACCAAACCCTCTCTTGCTGCAATTTAAGCCCATTGCTTCTTGTCCTATCCTCAGAGGTTAAGAAGAACAATTTTTCTCCTTCCTCCTTCTAACAACCTTTAGCGTACTTAAAAACTGTTATCATGTCCCCTCTCAGTCTTCCCTTTTTCAGACTAAACAAACCCTATTTTTTCAATCTTCCCTCATAGATCACGTTTTCTAGAACTTTAATCACTTTTGTTGCTCTTCTCTGGGCTTTCTCCAATTTGTCCACATCTTTCCTGAAATGTGGAGCCCAGAACTGGACACAATACTTCAGTTGAGGCCTAATCAGCACAGAGTAGAGCGGAAGAATTATTTCTCATGTCTTGCTTACAATACTCCCACTAATACATCCCAGAATGATGTTCACCTTTTTTGAAACAGCCTTACACTATTGACTCATATTTAGCTTGTGGTCCACTATGACCCCCAGATCCCTTTCCTCAGGACTCCTTCCTAGGCAGTCATTTCCCACTTTGTATGTGTGCAACTAATTGTTCCTTCCTAAATGGAGTACTTTGCATGGTGATCTGCCTGGAAGTGGGGGCCACACATGGATGCCACCCTCATAGGTGGCCCAGGCAAGGGCACAGTACAATATA
Source organism: Macrochelys suwanniensis (assembly GCA_033296515.1). NCBI lineage: Eukaryota > Metazoa > Chordata > Testudines > Chelydridae > Macrochelys > Macrochelys suwanniensis. The sequence continues at coordinate 129,772,310 of CM065776.1, read as the reverse complement.
AGATAGTTAGCAGGGACTGCTTAGTGGGGTTTTCCAAAGGAAGCACAATCATCCAGGTGTGGGAACCGAGGTAACAGGGACATGGCCCCACGCATGCCACCACCACATTGGCCCTGATCTGTGGCACAACACAGCAGGGGAAGCAATCTGATTCCACAGAGTCACTGTAGGGCTTATTGAGATTGAGTCTCTCCTGGTGATGCCTCAGGGGCAGTGCAGCTCTACACCTCCCCTAACACAGGACTGTGTGTCAATGGCCATATCCTCATCTGGTATCAATCAGTGTAGTTCCCCCTGAAGTTAGCAGAGCTGTGAGGATGTACACTAACAGACTCTGCTGCCTAACCCTATACATTTAAACAAAGAGATACGTCTGCCAAAAAATACCTTACAATCTGCAGTTTTTTGTAAAAGCCCATTCCCTACAAATCTTGGAAGGAATACCTTGTTTATTTATGTTTTCCCTGCTTATGATTTATAAGGAATAATATGGCAGCAAAACCAAGAGAGTCATTGTAATGCAGATTTACCAGAAAGTCTCCAAAATATAGTATTTGCTTAGCCTCCGGGTTCCTTGTAATAAATGCAAGCTATTACAACCAAAAAGCACATCTTATTCATATCACTGCTCTCTGTGATATATTCATGCACTGATACCTCCATTATAAAGAAAAGGGCATCAAGGACAGGGATAGAGCAATGCCAGAAAGCCCTCCTTTTCTGCACTCAGAAAATTGTTTTTCCGCATTTTGCAGCTCACTAGAGCATAAACTTAGTTTGTGTGCATGCTTCAGGGTAATCAGTATGTATGTACCCATTGTAATCTGAGAAAAGTGACTGAAGAACTCTCTTCTTCAGCCACAAATCTTTGACATTTTGGTTTTGCCTGCAGCATCCCCACCAACTTCCACTGCTAAAAATGAAAATGTATTTCACTTCCTAGACCTGTGGGGCACATGGAGTCAAGCTCAGCATTTTATCAGGTGGCCACAGACTTTAGATGCCTCATTTGTGTGGGTACCTAATGTTAGGACTTAATTTTTAGAAGCACCAAGCACCTAAAACATGAAACGAAGCCAGTGGGTACTGCATACGCCTCTGAAGAATCAAGGCCCAGGTGTCTCAGGTTCGATGTCCAAAAATAGGGGCACACAAAACACTGCCCACAAGCTAAGTTAAGTAACAGCTAAGTTAAATAACTTGCCAGACATCACAAACCAATTCAGTGTCTGAGCTGGGAATAGAGTCCATTCCCCAGTACCTACAATAGTATCTGCTATATCAATGCCCTATGGCCTAGATTTTGGTCTTTTTTGTGGGGAGAGTGGTGTTAAAAATTTTCTTTCTGACCCTTCTCCTTCACTACAGAAATAGCAAAAAAAAAATGCATATTTTCCTCTCAGAATCTCAGAATGATTTGAAGATATCAGTTGATTAAATAAGTTAACACTTTTGAGGTATGTAGTATCTGTATTTTACAGGCACGAAAGCTAAAGCTTAGAGAGCTTGTGACATCTGGTCAAGGTTTTTCAGTAAATCAGCGATGCTAATGGGGACTAGAAATTTGAACACTTGATTCTCAGTCAGATGTTCTAGTCATTAGGAATTTTCCTTTCCGAGACTCACAAAAATATCCAGGACTAAAGCTCTGAGCTCTAAGAGTCAACCAATGTGCAAGAAATTCCAGTATCTTTACACACCTCTGTGCTTTCCCAGTTTCTCTTACACACCCACAAGCAAAAGGTGGGAAAAAAATTCCAGATCTTCATTTAACAGAAAAACAGCGCAGTTCTCAGTGCAGTCGCACAGTTTCTGCACTAGGATTATTATGACATACCACACATAAAGGCCATCTTTGCACAGACTTTTTCTAGTGATTAGAGCATAGGACTGGGAGTAAGGTCTCAGGGGTTGTATTGCTGAATTTGAATGATTTGTTGTGTGACCATGGACAAAGTCATTCAATCTCTGTGCCTCAGTTTACCCATTGCACGGGGAGTGTGTTAGGCTTAATTATTTAATGTTTCTACAGTGCTTTGAGATCTTTGGATAAGAAAGTACTGCACATAGGTAAATAATTATTCACTGCAGCCTGTAAACAAAGCTTTTTAAGGTTCTTTCCAAGACCAAGTCTGCGAACATAGACATGTCCCCCCTCCAAGTAGGGCTAAGTTGCATGCTATTAGATATCTTGTCAAAGGATAACATAGCTGCATATACAGGCCATATGCGGAACCAATGTTTGGCTAAAAGTACTTATTTTTTTAAGCAGTTAATTTATTCTGTAGGTTGTTTTACGTCAGTGGAAAGTTTCCTTTTACAGTTGAGCCATGGAGGTTATTATGGTTCAGTCAGGCAACTGAATCAGCTGGAGCAGTATTTTTCCCATGCCAGCTTAAACTTTAGCAATAAATTATGATTATATGGTATTTTCCTTTTTCCAAAAGGAGGAGGAAGAGACTAGTTCACTCAATGGGTACAGATAATGTCTGAAATCACAATGCACTCATATTGAGGATAAAATACTTTTTAATTATTAAATACTGAAAACACAAAGGTGATGGGAAAAATGACAGGGCATAGGGTTCTCTGTGATGTGGTGGCAAAGCAGATGCCTTTTTATCTTCCTAGCTGTGTTTTACGTCCTATATGACGTCTGAAATCATGTTTCATCTTGGCAAGAGTCAGCAGCAAGGAAGGCAATGGACTGATTTTCAATCACTCCTGATCTGGGTTAAATAAATAGGTGGACAGAAATAAGAAAGCTTCTCTCTTTTTTTAACCCAAAGATTTTTCATAGTCAAAACTTCAGGAGCAAAGGAGCACAAGTTTTAAGACATCAGAATATTCTTGTATTGGTCTTTATACTACAAAAAACTGATCAGACAAAACAATGCCTTCCCTGCTTCCCCACTTGTATTCTCAGTCCTACTAAGCAATAGATTAACCAGATGGGCCACGTGAACAGACTATGTATGTGTAAATTAGAAATGTATTCACATTATATGCTGTAGGCCTATCCATAGTCATAGTCCTTTTCTCTCTCTCTCATGTCTCATTGCCACATTATCCCAGGTCCTTCTTCTGCTCCCTTGGGTTACTCCTATAGTCTAGGTTACTTGACCATGCTCTATTGAAATGGTTTCAAGGCTGACCAGCCTCTAATGCAGAGGTAGGCAACCTATGGCATGGGTGCCAAAAGCAGCACGCGAGCTGATTGTCAATGGCACTCACACTACCTGGGTCCTGGCCACCGGTCTGGGGGGCTTTCCATTTTAATTTAATTTTAAGTGAAGCTTCTTAAACAGTTTAAAAACCTTATTCACTTTACATACAACAATAGTTTAGTTATATATTAAAGACTTATAGAAAGAGACCTTCTAAAAACATTAAAATGTATTACTGGCACGCAAAACCTTAAATTAGAGTGAATAAATGAAGACTCGGCACACCACTTCTGAAAGGTTGCCGACCCCTGCTCTAATGTGTCCTTGTGGAGCGTAGATGTGTTTTTATTAACTTCAGCTTGGAGAAGCTGCGTTCTCCACTGGCAACTGTTACAGGAAGTGTTAGAAGTGTGCGCAGAGCAACAAAAGCATTTGTAAAGTGGGTGGTCATCTTATTTGTGCACATATATTCCAGAACAGCCTTTGGAGTTGATCCTGCTGAAATGTATCTTGAAAGGGCTTTCAGTTCACCACCTAAATCACTCGCATCAATATCACGCATGTCATGTGTCAACACTGTCTCTAGTGCCCTGCATTGCTGGTGTAGGTCTTCTTCAGGTATAGTGAGGCGTTTTGGAATATCATACAACATCCCAAATATACTGCTGTGTTCCTTGAGCTGTATGAAATGTTCTTCAACTGACTGTATTGCACAATCTAGCACCTGGTTAAAGAATTCAACTTTGAATTTTTCTTTGGGGTCTCTTATGGGATTATCCCATGCCTCGTAATCAAAATGTCTTATTCTTCGGTGACTCTTGTATTCTTGAATGGGTGGGAAAATAGCTTCAGTGTGAAGTTCCTTTGCCAACTTTTGTGCACTCTTCAGAACGTTTTGAAATCCTTCATCTGACTGGTAAGACTGTAGGTATGACTTTGCTTTGTCCAGTTGTTCCATTGCTCCAGATATATCAAGGTCAACACCTTGGAGTCTCTTGCTTACAACATTTATTTCAAACAGTATGTCACGCCACAACACTAAGCCACACAGAAATTTGAAGTTATGTATGTTTCTGGTGATTCCATTTCCCTCTGCCACTGTTCTCCAATGAACAGTTCCTGTCATAGCATTATCCTCCATAATGGCAACTATGGCATCATCTATCTTCCCAATTTGGTGTTTGATAGGCTTTATCATCTCCACCGCAAACCCCACGACATGGCAGGGGCTGCTGAAAAGCAGTGGTGCACAGCCACCTCTGTGACTATTGTCAACATACCCCACACTAGTGTTATTCATGTTGGGTGTCTAGCGCAACTAACAACTTGGCCCAGAAAGAACGTTGCAGGGACTTACACAATCTGACTTTAGGCCCATTAGCTGCCGCAAATTCCCTCCATGTCATACCTCAGTTTCCCCCCTCAGATGGGTTCTGTAGCTCCCAGTGCTGTTAGGTTGCTGAGATGACTTAGTCATCTGGTTAAGTCACATGAGTTCACCCTTTCAAGGGGTAATCAAAGTCCAAACAGAAACACAAACAAGTCTTCTACCCCAGATTCTTGCCAGGCACAGCCCTTCCTCTCAAGGTCTGTTGTTTTCCACAATCTGTAGCCCTTCTTCTGGGCTCAGCATCTAACCCTCGTAGGCTCCAGCTAGTCCCTTTTCCCCCTTGTTGACAAGGGTGGCTGTACTACCTCACAAGGTAGCACCATAGAGGGAACCCATGTCCACCTTCCACTATGGGTTTCCAGCCCCAGGACCTGAAATAATTGGGAGTATTCCCCATAATCTAAAAAGCCCTGTCTTAGCTAGCCAGGGTCTCCAATGTGCTCACTCTGGCCTCCTCCCCAGCCATTTCCTGCCCTTTGGTGGCATACCTCCCCCGCACCTCCTACCCCCCCACCCCAAGTATGGTCTTCCTAAGTGTCTCTCTCTCTCGAATAGCCACAGGTTATCCTTTTATCTTCCAGCAGGCCGGGTTTCCAGTCAGACACTACCATCATACAATCCTTGGTGTCATTCCCTGCACCCGTGGAGGTGGGCTGAACCTAGCACAGATGCATGTAACTCCCTTAAAAGGCCAGCATACCCTGTTACAGGGAAGAATGGCAGAAAGAAAGAGTGCAATAGAAGGAGGGTGATGCACAGAATAATTAATTGAATAATCAAAAAATACATTTAAGAAAACTGCCATCTGCATCTTCCCGTCTGCAAGTAGAAACAAGGGGTGAAATTAATGAAACCAGTGAAGTAGTCAGGGCATGTTATTCTCTTAGCTGTAATAAAATAATAAAATAATGGTGATAGGTCTGTAGAAAAATTGCTTATGACAAAAGCTGAAGAATAAGCTTTAGTAGCCAATTTTTAAAAAAAATATTGTTTTAAACAATATTTGTATAACTTCTTATGTATAGCTACAAATGCAAGAAATGTAATTATATTCACAGTATAAAGAAATAATTGCAAACTCCCAAAATACATTAAGCCCAGTTTATTTAATTTTCCACAGACTCTAAAAATGTCAGACTTAATATTTTCCTTTCCACACCGGAGATTCTAAGCCCAAATATTTTACCAGCACTACTTGAACGGAAGCACTAGTCTCACTCAGCATGAGATGTGACCCTTCTATCCCGTTTCTTCTGAGCATCATCAGTCATCTTCCTTATAAGTCCTGGTTCCGGTGAGGTTACTATATTGAAACATCTGGATTCACTTTACATTTACAATAAAATTAGAATGATGTTTTCTTTCTGATTCATTAGACACTTAAATAGAAAAACAGCTGCCCGAGTAAATAGCTTTTAGTGTAAGTGTTCTCTTCTTTCATGTTTACTCTGGTATAATGTTACCCCTTTTAGTAAGGGAGAATCTTACCTCAGATCAACCACCTTCTATTTAAAAAACAAAAAACAAAAAGCCAAAAACAAAGAGTGATTTTGAAGAGATGTAAAATTGATAGACAGACTCCAAAGTCCTTTTTTTAGCCACAGAAGTGGATCAGTGCAATGGTTCATTACCCATATGCTTTAACCCAGCCCTGGAAGGTTTGTAACACTACAGTCTCTTACCCATTTCGAAGGCAATATGAAATGTTGCTTTAAGATTCACCGTATTAAGAAGGGAAAATAAGCTGGGGAGTAGTGAGATTTCTTTGATAGCATTCCGTCATTGAGGGTTTGTCAAATATGACTAGACCAGGGGTCTCAAACTCAAAATGACCACGAGAGCCACATAAGGATTAGTACATTGGCCCGAGGGCCGCATTACTGACACCACCCCCCCCCCCGCCGTCCTCGTCCCCGCCCCCACTCCACCCCTTCCATAAGGCCCCACCCCTTCCCCAAAATCCCCCCCACTCTGCCCCCTCCCTGCCCCCAGGGGGTGCAGGAGGGGTGCGGGGCGTGGCAGGGGGTCAGGGTGCAGGATGCGGCAGGGAGCTCAGGGCAGGAGGTCGGGGTGCAGGAGGGGTGCAGCAGGGGGCTCAGGGTGCAGCAGGGGGCTCAGGGTGCAGGGTGTGGCAGGGGGCTCAGGGCAGGGGGTCGGGGTGCAGGAGGGGTGCAGGGTGCGGCAGGGGGCTCAGGGGAGGGGGTTGGGGTGCGGGCTCTGGCCTGGCATGCACTGGGGGCAGGTTCCCTGCCTGCCTGCCCTGCCCCCGTGCCGCTCCGGCAAGCTCCTGGAACCTGGGAGAGGAGGGGCACAGGGGTTTGTGTCACTGTTGCGTCCAGGCACCGCCCCCAGCAGCTCCCATTGGCCGCGGTTCCTTGAGCTTCTCGGAGCGGTGCCTGGACACAACAGTGACACAGACCCCTGTGCCCCATCTCCCCCAGGTTCCAGGAGCTTGCCGGAGCCGCGCAGGGCAGCCAGACAGGAGCCTGCCCTGCCCCCAGTGCGTGCTGGATCAGAGCCACTGTACAGAAACGTGCGGGGGGTGGGAGGGCTGCGGGGAGCTCACGGGCCACAGAAAACAACCCCATGGGCTGCGTGTTTGAAACCCTGGACTAGACAAACAAATTGTGAATGAAATAAACACACAAAAAAAAACCCTAAGCAGTTGTGCGTCAACAAGTAAAATTGTGGGCCACCTCTTCGGATGAGTCATTAATTTAATGTCCATGTGGGTTCGCTCTTTAGTCTGTTGACTTTTGACCCTTAACCGGATCTTGGGAGGATTATGCTTTATGCTTACATGCTTAATGATGGTTAAAAGATAGGAAACAAAGGGTAGGAATAAATGGTCGGTTTTCACAATGGAGAGAGGGGTAAACAACAGAGTCCCCTAAAAATCTGTACTGAGACCAGTGTCGTTCATCACATTCATAAATGATCTGGAAAAGGGGGTAAACATTTGCAGATGATACAAAATTACTCAAAATAGTTTAGTCCAAAGTGATGGTGAAGAGTTACAAAGGGATCTCACTAAACTGGGTGATTGAGTGACGAAAAGGTAGATGAAATTCAATGTTGATAAGTAAAAAGTAATGCATATTGAAAAAAAAATCCCAACTATACATACAAAATGATGGGGTCTAAATTAGCTGTTACCACTCAAGAAAGACCATGGAGTTGTTATGAATAATTTTCTGAAAACATCCACTCACTGTGTAAGGGCAGTCAAAAAAGCTAACAATGTTAGGAACCATTAGGAAAGGGGTATGTAATATCATAGCAAATATCATAATGCCACCATATTAATCCATGGTATGCCCACATCTTGAATACTCTGTGCAGTTCTGGCCACTCCATCTCAAAAAGATATAATTGGAAAAGGTACAGAAAAGGGTGACAAAAATTATTAGGGGTATGGAACAGCTTCCACACGAGGAGAGATTAAAAAGACTGATACAGTTCTGCTTAGAAAAGAGATGATTTGGGGGGATATGAAAGATCTATAAAATCAGGAATGGTATGCAAAAAGTGAATAGGGAAGTATTGTTTACCCCTTGATATAATACAAGAGCCAGGGGTCATCCAATGAAATTAATAGGCAGCAAATTTAAAAACAAACAAAATAAAATACTTCTTCACATAACATTCAGTCAACCTGTGGAACTCATTGCTAGGGGATATTGTGAAGACCAAAAGTACAACTGGGTTAAAAAAAATTAGATAAGTTCATGGAGGATAGGTCCTTCAACTGCCAGAAAATGCGACTGGATGACAGGGGATAGATCACTTGAAATTGCCCTGTTCTGTTCATTCCCTCTGAAGCATCTGGTACTGGCCACTGTCAGAAGACAGGATGCTGAGATACATGGACCATTGAGCTGACCCAATATGGCCATTCTTATGTACATATGCTAATATTAAAGCTGTAATGCAAGCAGGAAGAAACACATGGGTGTGAGGCTCCATTAACTTTATTAGGCCTAACAGTTAGCATAAGGATAGCATGAATATTTGACCCAGAGTTACAAGAATTAGTAATATGTATATTTTAATAAACAAGAGCACCACAAAAGTACAAAATAACAAAATCTTAACAAATTTCTAGGGAATTTTTGGTATGTGTAACTGTGAGATTAAGCACTTTACTGTATTGGAAACACTGGGAAATGTATTATCACAGTGTTCACACACATAGCTTATATTAGCAATCAGAACCCCAATTACAGTCTCCGGGAATACGACATACGAACAGGGGGCTGGTGGGCAATTTAAATATGGTCACTGGACATGTGTGGATGTACAGAACAAGAGTCTAAAATCATGTTTAACCCTTCCGCCAGGTGAAGCTGGAAGCAACAAGGGCCAAGTTCAATACCTAGGGGCACCTCTTAACAATACAAAAGAGAACCAGTTCAAGCCCTCACCCAGTAATCTGGGAAATCTAAACTGCACCCCTCCGTAGAAGCAATAATTCCCTACTAGCAAGCTTTGAGTCTATATATATATATATATATATATATATATATATATATATATATATATATATATATATATATATATATATATAACAAAAGAAAACATTTATTAAAAAAAGGAAAAGGGAACACAGCATTAATTTGGGAAAACACCACAACCACATTCAAAAGCATGTGACCATGTGCAAACCCAACCCCGCAGTACACTGGGCAGTATTCTTTGCCTCCGTTTCTCACCTTGTAGTGTGAAAGTCTGAGCAAATTTCCCTTTAACAAACCAATCCCCTTTCCCTCCGAAGCACCTCACTCACAGCTGGTTGTCCTTAGTCAACAAAGACCCAGATTTCAGAGGTGCATTCACAATGGGTTCACCTCCCATCCCTGAAAAAGGGAGTGGATATCAAGCAATACCTCCATTGCTGCTGCCACCTCTGCAGTTGATTCACTGCTGCTGCTGCTGCTATCTCTGCCACCATGGGCTGCCACTGCTCATCTCTGCTGCTGCTTTCTGCTCACTGCCACCTCTACAATGTCGCATTCTGAGGTTCCCCCACTTAGTCCTGCTCTTAGCCCTGGTCTACACTATGAGTTTAGGTTGAATTTAGCAGTGTTAGGTCAATTTAACCCTGCACCCGTCCACACAACAAAGCCTGTTTTGTTGACGTAAAGGCTCTTAAAACCATTTTGTACTCCTCCCTGGTGAGGGGTTTAGCGCTAAAATCGACCTTGCTGGGTCAGATTTGGAGTACTGTGGACGCAATTCGATGGTATTGGCCTCCGGGAGCTATCCCAGGGTGCGCCATTGTGACCGCTGTGGACAGCATTCTTAACTCAGATGCACTGCCCAAGTAGACAGGAAAAGCCCCAGGAACTTTTGAATTTCATTTCCTGTTTGGCCAGCATGGCAAGTTGATCAGCACAGGTTACCATGCAGTCCCAGAATCGCAAAAGAGCTCCAGCATGGACCACACGGGAGGTACTGGATCTGATTGCTGTATGGGGAGAAGAATCCATGCAGGCAGAACTCTGTTCCAAAAGACGAAAGGCCAATAGATATGCCAAAATCTCCAAGGGCATAATGGACAGAGGCTGCAACAGGGACACACAACAGTGCCGCGTGAAAATTAAGGAGCTCAGGCAAGCCCAGAATCGTAGTCCCCCCAAAATCGTAGAGAGTAGAATGTTTCTACACTCCCCCATCATCTCCGTCTCTGAGGTTATCGCAGATTAGAAGGTGAAAAAAAGCACACTCGCGATGACATGTTTTCCGAGCTCATGCAGTCCCCCGACACTGATAGGGCACAGCTTAATGCATGGAGGCATTCAGTGGTAGAGGCCAGGAAAGAGTTAAGTGAGCGCGAAGAGCGGAGGCAGGACGCGATGCTGAGGCTAATGGGGGAGCAAACGGACATGATGCAGGATCTGTTGGAGCTGCAGGAAAGCCAACAAGAATACAGACCCCCCACTGTATCCACTGTATAACCGCCTACCCTCCTCCCCATGTTCTATAGCCTCCTCACCCAGACGCCCAAGAACGCGGGGCAGGGGGCTCCGGGCACCCAGCCACTCCACTCCAGAGGATGGCCCAAGCAACAGAAGGCTGTCATTCAAACAGTTTCATTTTTAGTGCGGCTACAATAAGCAATGGGGCCCTGTCCTTCCCTTCCCCCCACCCGGGCTACCTTGTCTATTATCTCATTTTTTATTAATTAATAAAGAATGCATGGTTTCAAAACAATAGTTACTTTATTTTGAAGGGGCGAGGGTGGTTGGCTTACAGGGAATTAAAATCAACAAAGGGGGTGGGTTTGCATCAAGGAGAAACACACACAACTGTCACACCGTAGCCTGACCAGTCATGAAACTGGTTTTCAAAGCCTCTCTGATGCGCAGCATGCCTTGCTGTGCTCTTCTAATCACCCTGGTGTCTGGCTGCTCAAAATCGGATGCCAGGCGATTTTCCTCAACCGCCCACCCCGCCATAAACGTCTCCCCCTTACTCTCACAGATATTATGGAGCACACAGCAAGCAGCAATAACAATGGGAATGTTGGTTGCGCTGAGGTCTGACCAACAACGCAAGCGAGCTTTTAAATGTCCAAAGGCACATTCTACCACCATTCTTCACTTCCTCAACCTATAGTTGAACTGCTCCTTACTACTGTCCAGGCTTCATGAGCTATGGGAGCAAGGGGTAGGCTGGGGTAGGTGCGACCATGCGGTGCTGCCGGCTGGGAGAGCAGCCTGAGGCAGAAGCCTCCAGCTCGCAGGAGAGCAGAGTTGCAGCAGAAGCCGTACACCATGCCCTGGAGGTTGCTAGGAGCCGGGCAAGGAAGACGGTCCCAGAACCCCCTGTAACGATGCTGGTTCTGGCGGGACCTAACTGAGAGTGCCAGTTCAGCACAAATTGCTTCAAGCAGGGCAACTACAGCCCAAGGCTGGAGTTTTTCCACCTCTAAGGCAAACCAAACCAGCCAGACAGAGGAGACTTTGGTTTTACCCCACTGGCTAACCACAAGTCATCCCAAGCAATCCCCTAAGACACTCCAGTTTCCCAGTCTCACCACCAGTGCCACTCGTTATGGGGACAAATGATCATGAAAACCAATGCCCCAGTAAAAGAAAACAGGTTCTCCCGATCCCAACGGACCGAACCTCAGAGCCAGGTCAATATACAACTCAGATCTTACCCACAAATCATGCTGTTGCCAATCCTTTAGGATCTAAAATCTAAAGGTTTATTCATAAAAGGGAAAAGGTATAGGTGAGAGCTAGAATTGGTTAAAAGGAATCAATTACATACAGTAATGGCAAAGTTCTTAGTTCAGGCTTGAAGAGATGGAATAAACTACAGGTTCAAATTAAGTCTCTGGAGTACATCCACAGCTGGGATGGGTCCTTCAGTCCTTTGTTCAAAGCTTCCATTTGTAGAAAGGTTCTTCCAGAGGTAAGAAGCAGGAATGAAGACCAAATGGAGATGAGGCAGCTGCCTTTTATAGTTTCTTCCAGGTGTAAAGACACCTCTTTGTCCTTACTGTGGAAAATCACAGCAAAATGGAGTCTGGAGTCACATGGGCAAAGTCCCTGCATATCTTGTTAAGTCACAGGCGTGTCTGCCATCTCTCAATGGGTCAATTGTATAGTCGATGGTCCTTAATGGGCCATCAGCAGGCCTGGCAGAGCTGATAGCTTGTCTGTGGTCCCAGAAACACAGCCCCAGTTTGAAATACAGACAGTATAAAGCCAATATTCATAACTTCAACTACAAAACTGATACATACATATAAATGACATAATCATAACCAGCCAAGCATAACCTGGTCTTAGACACCTCATTTGACCCCCTTTATATAAGATTTGGTGCCAATACAGGACCTTGGTTGTAACAATGATCTATATGGTCGCAGTTATTGTCAATAACGTCACACCCCCCAAGCTACATGTCCGACGAGGACGGCTACCAGTCCTACTGCACCATCTGCTGCAGAGTTGCAGGAGAGCAGAGTTGCAGCAGAAGCAGTGGAGCCGTACACCGTGGACGAGGACGGCTAGCAGTCCTACTGCACCGTCTGCTGCGAAGGCACCCAGGAGTTGCAGCGGTGATGGTGAGCTGAGCGGGCTCCATGCTTGCCGTGGTATGGCATCTGCACGGGTAACCCAGGAAAAGAGGTGTGACATGATCGTGAAAGCAACGGCAGACAGAGGGAGGGGCGACCGACGACATGTACCCAAAACCACCCACGACAATGTTTTTGCCCCATGAGGCATTGGGAGCTTAACCCAGAATTCCAATGTGTGGTGGAGACTGCTAGAACTGTGGGATAGCTACCCACAGTGCACCACTCTGTAAGTTGATGTTAGTCACGGTAGTGAGGACACACTCTGCCAACTTAATGCGCTTAGTGTGGACACATACAATCGACTGTATAAAATCGACCTAACTTTGTAGTGTAGACATACCCTTAGTGATTTCACTGGATAATAGGGAACCTCTGAGTTGCTGCCTCTTTGTTGTCTGTCACTGCCCTCATACCATATCGAAGGCTTAGCCCATAGAGCTGGTCATCAGTGATGAACAGAAACCAGGACACCCAACTGAGTCCAATCAGCTCTGTCTATAAACACTAGAGAGCACAGGGTCAAATGGTGTCTAAGACTCTTTAGGCAGAGTCCACATTATCAATTAGGAATACCTGTCCCCGACCCTTTCTCATCTTCAGTGGGATTGTTTTGCAATACTTATATTGCTTTCCTATTATTTCTGTTTTACTCGTATTTATTTAAGCACTAAATAAAGTTCTCATGTCTCAATGTGTGATTCACCAAACTCCTCTCCTCTAATACATTTACTTAGCCACCTCAGTAAAAGAAACTGTTATTAGTGATTTATGCATTTTGCACTCTAAATTAATCAAAAGCTACAAGTCTGTCTAGAGTGCCAACCCAGGTGCCAGCTAGGATGGTAGTTTAAATCTGGACACCTTCCCACTGGAATTGAACGTAGGCCACCAACTCATTTTACACAGGCCAGCAGGTGGTCATGTCATTCAGACATGAATGACCTGGGCTAAGTTGGAAACAGTATAGAATAGCAGAAGGCTCCATATCCTATTACCTATCCCTTTAGTCAGTCAGTTAACGCATTCAATCCTATTTCCAAACTAGCAGTAGATAGGATAGATATTTTATACATCGCTATACCCTTATTTATGAATTACTGTAACAAGAGTGCTAAGGGATCGCCATAAGGCCTACAGCTATATTTCTGCTGCAATGTTTGCACACTGCTCCAGCAAGCTGTTTCACATGTCCTGTTGTGCAATACCAGGCTTTCAACTTTATGGGGTTCAGAAGGAACTTGCAGCTATCTCTGTTAGGGATGGAGAAGTTTATAATGGTGTTGTTATTGTTTAGATGACTGAGGTTTTCAAGACAGGAAAAAACCCTTATGGAATAAGGTTTCTGAAATGTGACCAAACCAAAAGTAACTGAAAATAAGTTTGGCCTGAGGACGTAAAACAAAAATTGAAATTGGTCTCAGCCCATTTCCTAGGTTGCAGCTGTGCTGCCGACAATACCACTTATTCACCACAATACCACTTAGTCACAAGAGGGATAAAAAAACAAGTTGGGTTCAGCGGCTGAACCCCAGTTGTTTAAAGTTTTCACACAGCCGACTTTGCCAATCACTGTTAAAAGGGCAGGCTTTTTTCCTGTTAGATTTGCTCTTAAAAAAATGTGTCAGTCTGGAAACTTGTTTCACTCCAGCATAATTTATAAAGAGCCAAAATCTGCCCCAGTAATGCCTCTATTGATATCAGTAGAGTTACTCCAGCTTTACACCAGTGTAATCAAGGAAAAATTTTATCCCACTGGCAGATCCTTGACTTGTCAAGGCAATAGGAATGCAAATCATGTGACTAAGATGATAGCTAATCAATCAATTGAAGTTTAGATCTTTTATAACCATTACAAACATTTAAAACCAGCCTTCATTTAGGATAACATTTAATTCTGAGTGCCCATTGGCCAAACGCTTCTTGGCAAATTATTAAGATTACATATCAAAATTACACAACAAGACATCATCATCAGGTTAGCTGCTGAAAGAGAAAGTGTAGTAACATTGCCTTCCCCTTTCCTCCTACGTCAAAACCATACAAGAAACAACAATTATACAGAAAGCATGTTAAAACGGAAACAAAAAGGTCTTGAGCTTTGCTCTGAAGAATGCCACAAAGATACATCTTGGGCCATTTGGTGATGATGGAGAAAGAATTCCAGACTTGTGGGTCTACAGGAGGAGTAAAGACTTTTCCTCCACCCACACTCCCACCCTTTATTGTACTTTTAGACTTTGTTTTTCTTAACCAGCTTGCAGGAAAATAAGGGGGAAATACTTAAAATGCACATATGTGCCTTGGTTTACACAGACACTATGAAGGAATGCCTTGCAAGTATGTGTACCATACAATTATACTTGGTTGTAAGAAATATGTCAGGCATTTCCATACTGGCATGTTTGTCATTGAACTCTGCTGGCTGTACCAATGGAGTGGCATCACTAGCCCATTTGGATGGGAGCTGTGGTTTCAGTGTCAAAGAGTTTACTACTTTTGTTCCTGTTTCCAGCATATGCTGGACAGTAATAACTATTAAGAATTCAATATTTACGCTCTGGATGTTAACTTCTTAACAGCTACTACCACACAGATAAGTGAACTGTTGATTATGGTACCTTTAGGTACTCTACACAGCTACAAATTCATACACCCATGCCTGTTAGCCTTTTCGGGTTATTCAAAGTCAGAACTATCCACAACCCCCTACATTTACTATAAAAAAATAAAAAAGTCTCAGTGATAATATCTGCATGATTTATTTGTGTGTGTGTGTGTATCAAGATGTTGACAGAACACTTGACCCTGAAGGGTAAGTGTGTGCAGGGAGTGGGAGAGTGAGATTTTCTTTGTTTTAGACTGTAATAAAATTTTCAAACACCTCATGAACCTTTCACAATTCTCGACTGATGGGTGCCTCCTGGCCTTTGGGTGCTGCAAAACCTGTAGGCCGGCCCCATAAACAAGAATCTCAGAACTGAATAGTCTGATTATATTTGAAGGTGATGGGGTCCCGGCTCCCACTCCCCTAGTCCTTTCAGTATAGTTTCCCGATTCCCTAACCCTGGAAGCAGGGCCAGCTCCAGGTTTTCTGCTGCCCCAAGCGGGGAAAAAAAAAAAAAAAAACACCATGGCAGCGCGATCGCACCGCTCCACTCTTTGGCGACAATTCGGCGGCAGGTCCTTCGCTCCGAGAGGGACTGAGGGACCCGAATTGCTGCCAAAGATGGGGACGTGCCGCCCTAATAGCAGATGGAGTGCCGGCCCTTGGTATTGGCCACCCCAAGCACCTGCTTCTTTAGCTGGTGCCTGGAGCTGGCCCTGCCTGAAAGGGTTTGGCAATAGCTCTAGCAACTGCTTGTGGGCTCATCTTGGGGCTTGCCAAACCTATCCCGCTTTACCAGTGTGCCAAGGTCTGCTGTCTCCTTGTAGGATCAGTGTGACCTTCTTGAAGGCGGCTTCCAGGGGTCTCTCTTGGGAGCTGGAGAGCTGTTGTCTGCGCTCTCCCAGAGCTGCCCAGCAACTGATTGGAATTGCCTACTGTAGCGGGGCGGTCACCCCACTCTGACCCTGAAGGGGTCAGAAGCAGCCCTGGGGAGGGCTCCGGCCGGGGGAGCCAATCAGCTAGGCTGATTGGGGAAGCAGCCACGGGTAGGCCACACCCCAATCAGGCCACAGCGGGCCTGTATAAAAGGGCTGTGAGCCAGGTGCTCAGGCAGTCACTCTCTGGCTGTGAGGAGAGAGAAGGACCTGACTGCCTGGGAGCTCAGGGTACAGGTAACAGAGCAGGACTGGGGAAAGGCAAAAGTAGCTGGGGAGCTCCAGCCTGGCAACTCTGCAGGCCTTGAGCAGGGCCTAAAACAGGTACTGGGGTTGCAGATGTGCAGCATGGGCTGAGGCAGCAGGTCCAAACCCTCCTTGCCAGTGATGAGTGGTTTATAGACTGCAGTCTGCCTCAGTGAACAGGGGCTTGATGCTGACTGGCAGTAGCCACTGGGCAAGGTGGGGATAGAGGGTTGGGAGTTTCCCCTGGGAGGGGAGACCCAGATTGTGGGTTACTGCTCAGGGTAGAACCCTGAGATAAAGGGGCACTGCCAGGGGGCAGCAGCCCAAGGTAAAGGGGCACTGAGGTCTGGGAGGGACATGGAGCCAGCGGCAAGCGAGACATCATCCAGCAGAGGGCGCTCCAGGGCTGGAAAACAGATAATTCCCAGACAACCAGCAGGAGGCGCTGCACCAGTGTGTCCTTGTCCTCACATTGCTACACCTACTTTTTAAACTATTATTCCACTCCTGACATGATTGACAGGGCTGGAGAGCAGGCTTCAACCTTTCCCACAGCAGCTCTTTAACCCCTTTGTGACCGGTGTGGGGTTTATACCCTCCCCCATCAGAGGACTCAAATGCCTTTCTTGAGCCACCTTCCTCCCAGGCAGTCTGACCCACCATATAATATAGTTGAGAAGCACTGTATTGTACCATCCGGCATAACAATATTTGTAACTGAAATTCACAGTCATGATCTTCTGTAGAATGAAGAGCTGAAATCTGCACTTTATCGTAAAATCAGACAGGACAATGCTACCTCACTGCTCTTCTTGATTACTAAATCTTAGAATAAATCTCAAAACCTGTCCCTTAATAAGAGATCTAGGAGGTGATGTCTGCCCAGACATTTATCACATTGGAAAGCAATGGACTAGTCTCTTCTCTCTCCTCTCCCACACCCCAAAGGAGAAGCATATTCTACCTAATAATCATACTCTTCTAGCCACCAAATATTCCCCTGTAAAAAGTGCAGCCTCATTTGTTCTCTTCAATGTATCAGCCCATGATGCTCCCCAGTGGTACCCAGGGGTTGCGCAGCACCTCCCCACCCACTGCTTTGAGCGTGAGGGAGACTTGTCTGTACCTGCTTTGGATCAGCTCCCTGAAACCATCAGCCTTTGGCAACACAAGCACCACCTTCTAGACCTCTGCAGGCCTTGCTCTCTCTGTGCATGTAGTGATAGGCACACACCAACCCCCAGTCTCTCCTCTCCCACCCTTATCTACTGAACACTCACAGAACTACCAGGCCTGCTGCTCCCGAAGGAACACTTCACTGCAGCTAATTAGTTATACCTCACAACTCAGCCCTGCTGAACACACAGCACTTAAACTTATTCTTGTTTTCACTATAAATACATCTATCATCAAAGAATAGAGATTCAAGTGACAGTTCTTCCAGTGTAACCATTCCAATGTACATTCCAATGTAACCATTGGAAACTAATGGTTACATATAAAACAAAATCATAACACGCTTTCTATTAACTAAACTTAACTAACAAGTTAACCTCCTGTCCAAAAAGGTTTATCTCACCCAAAGTGTTCTCTAGCATTTTCGTCCTAGCCTGGTTGAGACCCCTCTTTCATGAAGCAAACTCACTGTTCATTTACTTACTAGGTGAAGGGTGACAGCGTGTTTTCTTTGCCCCCCAAAGGTACCAGAACATACCTTTGATAGAGTACCCCCACCCCACTATTTACTTCTCCCTACTACTGTTCTGTCTTTGAAGATTTCATAATCCTTCCTTAGAATTCGGTTCAGACTGGTGAGTGGAGGCCCATTGTGAACCAGACAATAGTTCATTTACATATAAACAGACAGATAGATAAGCATTTCTAGTCTGACAGAAAAGCTGTTTCTGACCCTTCCTTGTGACCAGTCCCTAGACACAGACCTTAAGAACATAATTTTTCATTTTCAATACATTACTTCATAGGCGCTGATTTTAGCCAGCGCTGGTGGGTGCTTGCACCCCCCAGCCCCGCTCCAACTCTACCCCCAGCCCCGCCCCTATTCCAACCCCTTCTCCAAAGGGCCAGAGGGCACTAAGAAGTTCCTGGCCACACAGCTGTTGTTTCCAGGGGACAAATTCACAACTACCATAAGCAGCTACAACTCCACTAACTTCCAGAGGATTGTGCCTGCTTAGGCCAATAGTAAATTTGGCCCTATTTCTATAGAGGTTTTTAAAAAAATGTTTAAGATGCCTATCTCAAGATGACCTAGTAGTCTTTCCCACATGCCTCTTCTCCTACGTACTGTGTGTAATTATCCTTAGACTAAGTTATATCTAATGAGCAACATGTGGCAGAACATATGGTTATTGCAAGTTACTCATCTCTCACAGGTATGAATCTATAGGCTGAGTGCTCCAAGCATCTGACTATCTCCCAACAACATGAGAGCCAGTCTGGACTATGCTATTAATTGTAATTAAAGAATCACTGAATCCTTATTAAAATTATCCATATTTAAAAAAAAACAGATATTTTCCCATTGTTCAGTTAAAGAATCAAGAACACAGGAGGACCTGGGATCCTTGGGAGTTGCCATTTCTAACAAGTCTCTGATGTACAGTAAATGGCCATATAAAAATCTTGGTTAATAGTTTAACTAACCAGAATTCTCCCTCGCTTATGCATAATTTGTTATGGATAGGGTTCATTCCAGGTTTGTTTTCAGCCTTCAGGTACAAGGTTGAGGTTACCAGGGTTGCATGGAGGTAACCGAAGGTCAAATTCTGCCCTTCTTTTCTAACTTGATGAGCAGCTATTTATACCCATAAGTGGAAGTGTTACAAAGGAAGATCTTTTTAAAATATTTATATAAATGGGAAATGAACCCTGTCAACTTCACTGAGAAAACACACTCCCTGACTCCAGGGTTGTTGGCTCAGTATTTCAGTGCCTACAACTAACAGGAAGTGCATATTGCAGTGTCCTACCCAAAGTACCATGCCTGCTAGGATCTATAAATGTGTTTGTTTTTAAAATTGCAAAAACAGAACCAGCAGCTTCTTTTCTGGAGTAGTGTGGGCTGCTCTGGCACAAATTGTTGAAAGTTACTCTTTGTGACTGTTGCCTCGCTGTCTATGGACACACAAGAGAATAAATTTGGACTCTGTCAGAAAGTCATCAGTCCAGCATCGAAAATTGCCTATATGGAAGTGTCCATTGCATGGGATTTAACACCCTTCTCCCCCTTCCTAAATAGTGTAGTTAGGCAGCAACATAAGGACCTCCTGTATTTTTAAATTATTATTTACTCTCTATGGTGGTAATGTAATGATAGGTCTTTGCTTTGGCAATTGTGGGCTAGATTGTATCAAGAGCTCTACATGGGAGGAACATGTTGGGGGGGGGGGGGTGAGAAGACAGTCACTCTACCAAAGGAGAGCACCAGGAGGCTTAGGGAGGTAGAATGCTTCCCGGAAATAGAGGGTCAGCTACTATACCCCACTGTGGAGTGCAGTTTATTTCCCTCACATAGCCAGCCAACTCTGATAGTATGTGCTTAGGGGGAAACAGATATGGCCCTGCCTCATACCAAACTCTCTATAGGGAGGAAACAACCCATGAACTCACCTAAGTATAGGATTGGATTTCTGATGGGCCCTTGTGCAGGCCACACGAAGAGAAGGTGGGGGAGGAAGGAAGACTCCTTGTATTCAAAATTAGATTAGGGCAATCTGGGACCTAGGCAAACCACATCACAGGTACTGTCCTATTCCATGGATTCGCCAGGAGGACACTTCATCTCCCTCGGGAATAGCATCAGTTCTTCCCCTTTTCTTTAGGAACAAGAGGGGCACCTGTGTAGGGATATTAAAGAAGGTACTGGCAGTGATTCCCCAAGTGAAAGTAACTCCCCATAATTTGTCCCCCACAATTTAAACCTCATAGCATTACCAAAAAAAGATCTCTTGGGTCCCTTGTTAAACTTACAAGCTACTGTATGTATAAACATTGATTGCATCGGTCTTTTGAAAGATACTTTTACTATGTAAAACTTACAAACAAGTTAGTTGCCTCTGCGATTCAGGCAGTTTACTCTGTAATTGTTACAATGTAAACAAACGCTATAAGGTGTTAAGTGACTTTCACTTCATTGTAACAAGCAACGGCTCCTGGAAACAGACCCCCCTGCCCTCTGTGATTAAAGGGCCGGGAGTCTCAAATGAATTAGCACACACCCCGAAAGTGGTGGAGACAGTAAATTAAGATATAGAATGTATGTTGCTGAATGCATGATAAACATGAATGGCTAGGGAAGTGCCAGCTTAGAAAGGGAGTATCCATCGGCCGAAGAAAGGTTTCAGGTGGATGGATACAACCCCCGGAGGGTAAAACTGGGATCCACCCCACCACCTGGAAGGATGACAGCGTGGAGCCACCAGGAATGTGCCATCTGCTGATTGAGTTAGCAACAGCAAGATGAAACAGTTCCCATAGACTAAGATAGGAAATAATTCCTATAAGAATGGCTTCTACACACTGAGGACTTTGAGTCTCTGGTTCTGCTGCCAACCTCCAGGAGCATCAGATGAATCTGACAAGGACTCGGCTCCACCCTCATGCCCAAGCTACCTGGCCAGTAACTTGGCATGAGCAACTTCTAGGCTGGTAACTATGACATCTGTGCAGAACCTGTGTGTGTGTGAATGAATGTGAAACTGAATGAAATGTTATAGCTATAACTGACTGCTTACTAGGATTCTTTTTGTATTCACAATAACTGTGACATTCTGTCTTATCCCCTTTTAAAAAGATCCTGCTGGTTTTTGTTTTATTGGTATAACACCTGCAGGGGTTCCCTGTGCCCACCCCAGAGAGGCAGGTGTGGCAGTAAAAGGGACCCTAACATTTATTTCAATGGCTGAAGTCTATTTTCTTTAATGGATGGGACCTGTTCCACTCTCCTACCACAGAAACTTCTCTGCTGGATGGAGTTGATGGGGATTCCCAGAGCACCACATCTGGGAGTTAAACAACCATTGAGATGCATGGGGCATTTCACATGTTTCTGACCTGTTCTCTCAGACAATCTGCAAACTCAGGCAAGTGTCTGCATCACACGATGTTCATATTTTCACAGATTCTCAATTTGTGCCAATTGTCATATCTCCATTGACTTCACTGGCACTTTGACAATGTATACAAGCCAAGGCTATGCCCCTGCAAATTTTTCTTCCCAAGCATGAAGGCTAGAACCTTATTGATTTTTTAAATGAAATCTGAGATTCCCATGTAACCACATAACTTAAGGAACTAATGCTGTAAGCACAAACCTATAGTGAGTATACTTTAATCTGGCCCTGCTTATGCCCTCTCTTCCCTGACCCCACTCATTGCTCATCCACATAAGGACCGGGCACAATCTGTACCTATATAAAAATTTTTCATAAACAGAGCCAGGGCTGGCTCCTTACACTGTGCTGTTCTCAGAAAACATTTCACTAGTGCTTAAGATTTGTGGCTGGAATTTTCAAAGGAACATAAAGGAGTTAGGTGGCCAACTTCCACTGAGTTCTACCATTATAGCAGCCAAGCACGTATGCTGCCTTTTTTACCAAGGATGCCATTGCTTACTTCTACTCTCAGTTCTTCAAGTGGCATCATAGTTATAACCAAAAAATGGACAATTACACTGTTTTCACAACGCTTATTTTCACAATATCCAGTGTGAATTGCTGTCACTTCAAATTGATATCACCTCCCCCAAAGACTGTTCCAAACAGAGAGTGGCATATATAAAATATTAACCCCTACATTTGTAAAAAAATGCATGTGGCTTTAGTGGTATGGCTGGCCAATGGAATAGGAATCACACAGCTAGCAACATTATGTAGTTTCTTGAAATTTAAGTGTCAATTATCATTAATCTGTGTTGGCCAAACACTTTTCACACAGAAAATCATTCCTTTTTCCTCTCAGACTGGGTTTGTACTAGGTACTAGTATCTGCAAGGGAGGAACTTTCTCCTTTTTGGATTTTGCTGCCAAGCAGCTCACACCCAAGGCTATTCTCAATCATCACATATTGAGGAATCTTCCGGCGCTGTTGCTGATGATTTTGATGAATTATCTCTTTTGCCAGCTCTGGCAATCCTATTAGGAGCAGAAACAAAGTGGAAAGACGGTCTGCCTTTGCCTCATCTGTGAGAAATTGCCTGTACGCTGAATTTTCTCTGTGCTTATATGAAGGTGATGCCTATCTTAAGAAAAAAGGCTGAAAGTATAGTAATCATGTAGGTTTCTCTTTCCTCCTTTCATTACCAGCAGTTTGTCACTTATGCATTAAAAAGGTAAAAAACATATTGTTACTGTTATCGTGGGCTTTGCTAAGCTACAGATTTGACATAATTTTTGCCTGGTTTCTTTTGAGCCAGATGGATGAGTGGGATAACTTCATTCAGTGAAGCGGTTTCAGCACAAACTTAATTATAAATTCATAAGATATAAAATAAGTGTTAGAGCACGAGTGGAATGAAAAACTTTCCCTCCCCCCAAATCATTAAAAGGGATACATGCAAAGATTGTCACTTTCCACTCAAAAGGTGCTCAATCATAGTTCATAGGATTCAGTCAGTTCATAGCTTCATTACAAGAAGAGTATACACCATCAAGCAAAGACAGTATGTAAACTGAGGTAACCTGCAGATGTGAGCCGAATCTCTAAATGCCTTATATATCGTTTAATACCATCATCAGCAACCGATAGCCAAATTCAAACTTTAAGTCAGCCTTTCCCTCTTCCAGATGTTTTCACTTGTGTGTTCATGTGTTACTTGGATTACAACCATCTTTTCCTTTAGC
The DNA here is from genome assembly GCA_033296515.1 of Macrochelys suwanniensis. NCBI lineage: Eukaryota > Metazoa > Chordata > Testudines > Chelydridae > Macrochelys > Macrochelys suwanniensis. The sequence continues at coordinate 129,749,012 of CM065776.1, read as the reverse complement.
ACTTCTTACCTTAATCATTCACTCTTTAAACTCGGTTTTCATTACTGAGGTGACTTGTAGTAATTGGTTTTCGTTACATATTGCATTTATGTGATGTGATGTCAGCTTGCACAACACACACTTATAATTATGGATAAAATCAATATTAGTCCAATGGTTTGGGGGCCTGATCTAGCTGCCATGACTCCTTCTGAAGCAGTTCCATGAGACTTAAATAGCACTATCCACATCAATGAAGCAAGCAGGGTGCAGACCTCTAGAAAAAGTGATAAAATAAAAAAAACCAGTGCTGTGACTAATAAGGCTGGTTTTTACTTAAGATGTGGATGTGTAAGCAGGAAGGATTAGTGGCATTCCAATTGATTTTGTAAAAATGAAGATCACATTTCATTCTTTAGCAAACTGGCTCTCAGTCCCGAACAATAATATACCCCAATCAAATCACTGGTGTTTCACCACCCATTACACCAATCTGAATTAGGCGGCCTAAGTCCTTTCCTAGTATATTTTAGGCCCAGCATTAAACCTCAGATGGATATTCTAGGATCAATCTTAGGTTTTTTTTTTCCTCTAAAGTCTTATACAGGAATTTGGAGGGGTTCCTCCCCAGACATTTAAATATAATATATCATAAATCTTTTTAAGAACCCTAGCGGTGTGCTAAAAGACTTGCTATAAAAATGAATAATACCCAAATTAATTCCTGTCATCTAGCGATTTTAGGATGGAATCTCCATATTTCCTCAGCATTTATGTGAGCATCCTTCTGTCCACTTTATTATTGCCTTTTCTAGATCTATAAAAGCCCAGAAGCTATCTTGTTGGTGCTCTAGCCGCTTCTTTATCACTTGCTGAATTATAAATATTGCATCTGCAATTTCTCGTCCTTTGCTAAAGTCAAACTATTCTTGTTTGAGGAGGGGATCCATCAGTCTCCTAATCCTAGCATCCAAGATGTGTTCCAATATCATCATCCCATGCAACAATACCTTTTTCCCCTCAGTAGTTTCCACAGTCATGGATGCTTCCCTTATGTACTGGGACCAAGATAGACTTGCACCAATCTTTGGGGATTCTCTTGTCTTGCCAATACAGCTTTAACCATTCTGTCCATCAATTGTATGCCTCTCTCGTCCAAGACTTTCACTAGATCCGCTGTCACTTCATCAGGTACCATTTGCTTTCTGGGCTGCATTTCTCACCTTTTCCTCCATTATGTCAAACTCAGGCATCACATTGGGATCACATTTTTTTAATAATGATAGCATTATATTTAACAATAATTAGCACTTTTCAGCCAGGGTCCTTTAATAAGCAAGGTAAATATTACCCCTTTTTAAAAAATCAGAAACCTAATGCACAGTAAAGCATAATCGGCAGCACAGATGAATATAGACCGCAGCTGATTAAGACTTTCAACAGTGACTAGTGATTTTGGTTGACTCAGTTTCTGGGTGCACAGCTTGTGACCCCTTAAAGAGGCCCCAATATCCAGTAACTGATGAGAATCCTTCCTTCTAACTCCCAGTGCCCTGTCCACAGGACCACACTCCATATGTATGACATATAGCCTCCTTTTTGACAAGACTAGCTAAAAGATGGCAACCCTTCAGATCATTGCCAATGATGGCCACTGAGATTAAATAATTCCAAGTTTTTATTCAAATTTAAATGCTTTGAGTAGTTTTACTAAATTATGACATTTCCTATGTCAACCTCAAAGCAGGAACCAAGGGGACCGTACCCTCAGTCTTTGCTTATTTTCTAAAAAGACAGCCACAAAAGCTCTTCCCTTCAGCCGATAGCAGGGGTTGCTGAAAGATTACTACGAAGTGAAATGGGAAAGTAGCTACCATGTAATTTCCCAGCTGCCACATTAACAAACTTCTGGGCCTGATTTCTGGTGTAAAACTGCTTGCAAGATCAGTGTTACTCTATTGACTATTATACAGAGTCAGTGCTAAATTTACACTGGTGTATTAGAGAGAGAATTTGCCTCTTGAGACTACATCAAGCACATCCTTACCTATAGTTTGCTTTCTGATAAGTGTACAGGAACTGTAGTTTACCACTGTTATTTAACCACCCAGAAGGAATTCAATTCAATGAGTACATAATGATGAAATCAAGCCTTCTACTTTGCAAACTCTTATCCTCCTGACAAGTATAGCAGTACATTAAGGCATGGAGTCAGTGAATGACATTCCTGGTTCTGCACCCAAGTCTAGTGGAAGTTGAAAACCCACCACAAAGACTGGGTGTGGATACACAGTTTACAATGCCTACCAATCAGAAGATAAGATATGAGATCTTGCATTCTGTGAAGGGAGGTTTGGTTTTCAGTTTCAAAGGATTTGTTCATGAAAAGGGAATCTTAAGTTTGCAGTCTTATTACAAGCATATTTCTTGGTAGAACAGATAAGTATCTGCTTCTGAAGAACGTAGTTCTGGTTTTGTTAAGAGGGTACTCAGAGAAAAACTTGAGCCTGACTCTTCAGTATTTCTTGCACACCCACAACTCCCAATGACTTCAGTGGGAGTTTTGGGTGCACAAGGAATTCAGGATCAGTCACACAAATCTTTGACCAGTTTTCAAAAGGCAAATTGTGCTGATATTCTGAAATCAGGGAGCAGGAATGTCAAAGGACTACACAAACACACACAAAATCAAAGCATAGTAGTACTATGTTCTTCATAATAATGAAACTACTCTCACCTGAAACAGCTTAAGAACTAGAAGCCAGACATAGATAACAGATATTAGACTACTATGAGTAACAGATCACCCTCAACTACATTGTCAAAAAGAACAGCTTCTCAGAGGCTGACATTTACAAGCTTTTGCACAAAGCTCTAATGAAAAGGTTTGTCTGCCATAGTAAATCATCAAATCCAATTAGGCATTAATGTCTATTACTGCAAAATGTTCCCTTGCCTGATTTATTCCCTCCTCCCATGCCCATGGAGAATATTTTAAGCATAGAAAACCAATGTGGGATAGCAATAAAAGGAAAATCAAACACCCACCACATACACCCCAACATGTGCTGCTCCACAAACATAGAACTGAACAGCAGAGAAACTTTCATGGCCGTTGCACTAGAACCTCATTAATCTGCTTTTTATTCCATCTGCACTTGTTAATTCAGACACACAAAAATGACTGTAGGGTGGCTGCTATTAAGAAGTGAATGTTCTCTGATAGATGCCACACACTATGACAACAATGATTTTCTATGTTAAACAGGTGATGAATGTGGGGAGTTGTGATACCACCATGTGGTAATGGTCAGCAATTGCTAGCTTTGAGGACAACCACTGCCTTCTTAATTGATGGGAAAGATCTGGTAACAGATTGCTGAAGTGAAATTGCATACTACAAAGACTTTATGGTAATACATAATGTGCAGGGGTATATTTTTGTAACAATAAATGATTGACTCAATTTCATTGTCAAAAATATTAAAGTACAAGTTGTGTTTTTGTGATGCATTCAGTATTTTTTAAATTTGTTCAGTTATTCAGGAACTTGCAATACTTATTAATATAGAAACATTGCTACTCTGCATTGATGAAATGTGAACTACCAAGAGCCCTATGCAAAGAACGAAGGTCACATGGTCTTAATATGCAGCTGATGTCTGACCCCATTATGTTATGACATACTCAGGGCTCCATGATGCCAGAGGTAGGACACTGCTCCTGCAGTTGGCACCTTTGTGTATCAAATAATGCTCAAGCCTGACAGTCAAATTCAACCCTTGATTAGCTCCACTGAAATTAGTAGTTTTACCCTACAGATTAATTTGGACCTGAGTGATGAATCACTGAGCTGTTTTCTAACGACTATCAGGGCCGGCACGCCCACTAGGCGACCCTAGGTGGTTGCTTAGGGTGCCAGCATTTGTGGGGTGGAGACTCCTGGCAGTGATTCAAAACGCCGCCAAGAATGCAGCTTCCCCTGAGCTGCTGCCCCTGCCCCTGGCTAAGGTGAGCTGCCGCGGGCGGGGGGGCTGGCCGCTGTGGGGAGTGCTGGTGGAGGGCCGCCGGTGGGCGGGGAACCCAGCCCTGCCTCGGCCCGGCGGGGGGGTGTGGGGAGCCGAGCACAGCGCCCCCGCCACGGGGGAGCGGAGCTGCGGGCCGCGGGGGAGCGGAGCTGCAGGCCACGGGGGGGCAGGGAGCCGAGCCCCGCCGCGGCTCGTGGGTGGGTGGGGAGTCTGCCACGGGCGGGGGGTGGTGGTTTGCTGCTGGGGGGGGTGGCATTAGTTGGGGGGGGGGGGGCGCACCGGCCCTGATGACTATGGATGAGAGGTCCATAGGCTCAGGCATCCATAAGCATGATCAGTGACTCCTCCTAATGTGCAATGTAGGGAAAAGTCACTGAAGAGTTTAAGATAATAAAATGAGAGCTAAAATTTAAAGAGAAAAAAACAGACGGGGTTTGGGTGGGGAGTTGTTTTTATGGCTAAATAAAACTTGCTGGTTAACTAATTCAAGGACTAATTCCCCCTTATTATCTCAATTCTTATCTTCTGTTTCAACATTGTTACAATACCAACACCAATGTTTAAGTTAACCAAGCTGAAACAAATAAAACAAATAACTAAATTACTTTAAAATACCACTATTAAAATAAGGTATTTTGGCATCCAAAAAGATCAAAGTGGAATTGATCCCAAAATCCCAGGATTACAAAATCACTACATGATTGCCTTTCTTAAGTAAGAGTATGATTAGGCACCATTTCCAATTGCTAAGAGGCAAATCAATTGATATAGAAAATAATATGCTTGGATTTTACACAGGTGACACTTCATACATTCACAGCTCATTGGATTAGTATGTTCTAATTTAAAAGCAGGGAATTATTGTAGTATAGTATATGTAGGAGAAGTTGAACAAAACTATTAGACATAACAGGGCCTTGCTACTAAGGTTCATGAACACCTGTGTGGGAGCTTTGATTGAGGTAGACAAGTTAGAGCTAATCACATCTTGATAAATTAAACAACCAGATTATGATGTTAAATTAAGTCACTTTTGAGGTCCTGATATACTTAATTGTTACCACTAAAGTAAAGTAATCTATTCTGGAAATATCTGTTTCAGTGTGGTCTGTGTTAGAGATTGTCCAGTTTAAATTACTTGATTTAAATTGTAGTGTTTATCTCCATTTGAATACCTGTTTTCTTTGGGAAGGCTCATTCTCCACACAGGGCAGTTGTGGAAGTTATTCGCATTGGTGGGCATGTACTCATCTATGCAGTCCTAATGACTAGGCCAGATTCCAATGGTTCAGCATGCACTATGGTAGTATTCTCAAGTAAAGCTTTTCCCAAGGAAGCCATTTCGTGTACAAGACCAGCTTCCCTAGCAGGAGTAGTAGGAACTGGATGGATTGGTTTTGTTTGGTCTGATTTTATTATTCTCTCCTGATACAGAAACACTCTTGTCAATCTGAATTCCCAGAAGGGGAAAGGACTGATGCAGGTGCCTATTAACCTTAAATATCAGGGGGTAGCCATGTTAGTCTGTGTCCACAAAAACAACAGGGAGTCCGGTGGCACCTTAAAGACTCAGATTTATTTGAGCATAAGCATCTAAAGAAGTGGGGCAGTAGCGCAGCCAGGTCCGGAGCTCAGGGGGAGCGGCCCTATAAAAAGGCGCCTCCCCCTGCACAGGCGCCAGCTTCTGGTGGCGCCGGTGGGGGCTGATGCGACGCCGGGCCCCGCCGCCGGGTGACGTTGCGGGGCCCCGCCCCCGCCGCCGGGTGACGTTGCGGGGCCCCGCCCCCGACGCCGGGTGACGTTGCGGGGCCCTGCCCCGGAGTGCCGCCGCTTGCATGTAAGAAGCGGCGCTTAAAAAGAAGCGGCGCCTTTTTTAGTGCTGCTAAAAAAAGGCGCCGCTTCTGCTCAAGGGGGGCGGCCACTTCCCCTGCTCCCCCCCGGCTACGCTACTGAGTGGGGGGGGTTTTACCCACAAAAGCTTATGCCCAAATAAATCTTAGTCAGTCTTTAAGGTGCCACCAGACTCCCTGTTGTTTTTTATTTACCTTAAACTTTATCATAAGACCATGTGTTTCATTTAATAGACTGTCGTCTCAATTGTGTGCAAGAATTATTTTTTTGACTGTACCTTGAGGAAAGTGTCATCCCAAACTAGATAGTTGTACAACCTGGATTCTGAGGGGAATTACCAGATTAATCAGTATTGAGGTAAATATTATTGGACTGGCTGCAAACAGAGAAATGGAAGGGATCTTCCAGTAAGTGAACTCAAGGTATTTTCCATGTCCCAGTCTGATTGGGATGGGAGTCATATCATGAAATATCCTGAAGACAGAGATGTGAGGATTTCTGAGAAGCTCTTAAATCAAAATCTGAAGTATTTCATGTACTTGAGTACTTTGAGATCCAGCACTGTTCCCAGATCACCCCATTTTCTAGGTCCGAAATAAATGCTTGGATAAAGAAAGAAAGTGAATGGCTCTCATCTCACAAGAGATGCTGAGTGGCAAGGTGGATTTCTGCACACTTCTGGGAATTCCTTGGTCTTGAAGGCCAAAGGAATTGCCATAGTGGATTCAAGAGGATTGCAAAGAAACACCTCTGGATATTATTTCTAGCACAAATTTATCTGTACAAGTGGAATCCATTTTGTCAGGAACAACAGAATGGCTGTTCTGACTGGGAGCCTGTCTGCCACAATTCATTTGCCAGTCACTGTGAAATTCCGATATTGAAGGGCCATGGAACAAAAATTTTACTTCCCCGTCCCACCTTTTTCTAGGAGATCTGACAACCCGTGTCTCTTTCAGTAGCTAGGCTACCATGAAGAATGAAGTGAACGCTTGCATTTGTTTGCTCTGAATTTCTTTTAGGTTGGCACTTAATGTATTTTATGTAGTCAACAAACAGCCTTCACACAGGTCACTATTAACTTTGGCTACATTTGAACTGGTGACCTAGAAGCAAAACGACATGTAGACTATTAACTAGCGTGCTAACCCATCCAATCCCCATATGCAAATATATCTTTTTTTTTTTAAAAAGGGAATCAATGCATCGTCTAGATTAAAAGTTGGTCCGTTCAGGGGAGAAATGGGCGTTAAGCCATTTTTGAGTTAAAGGAATAGTGAAAAAGGGCCAAAAGTAGTAAACTTTTAGGAGAGTTTTTGTATTATATTTATAAAAAATAAATATATAATTTTGTTTATAAAGAGTATCTAAAATCTTCACTCCCAGGAGAAGAATGTTTTCCAGCTTTCAACCTCAGACTTAAAAAACAAACAAACAACAACTCCAAGATTATAATCACACAAATTTATCTAAACAATGTTTGAGACCTTGAATAATGATAACATTCACATGCAAATACAGTATCTATCTATTTTTGGTTTTGCAGTTGTCGTTGCCCTCTAAACCCATACAAACAAATTAGATAGACTAGATCCTCTTAATAAGGGCCAAGTTCTGTTTTCAGTTAGGTCCAGCTGCATAACTTAAATAAAGCACAAACATCTTATTGTTCAAGCACATAGAGGACAGGAATGATCATGTATCTCCCTCTTCTTTGTCTGGATAATCCACTTCACTTCCCTGTGCCTCAGTTTCTCCCCTCTGTAAAATGGGGATAATACTTGCCTCTCTCACAGGAATATTGTGAGGATTTATTGATGTGCGTAAGGCATTTTGATATCTATGTATGGAAGGTGCCATAGAAGTAAAATTAATATTTTTATAAAGCAAATGTCTTGTAAAAAGTACACAAATTGTTATTCTGGCACCCTAAGATTCACTTAAACCATGTCCATATTATAAAAATGTGGGAAACACATTCCAAAAAGGGAAAGGACATGTTTGTAATAGTTCCCAGTAACTGCAAGAAGCCCAAGAGCACATTCTCCTCTTTCTAAAACAAGCAACTTTCATAACATTAAGGCATTTTACGTGCAGCTCTGATTGATACACTGAATTGGTGCTACTATCTGCCCAAGACATCAAAAAGTAGTACTATAACTCTAAATAAAACACTTACCAGTACTTCCAAGCTCTTAGAATGTTTTAGAAATTCTTGCATAGGAAAGGAATATATTAGAGAAGTTTTTATTTTTAACTATACAACACTAATAAATCATGTTTAGATACCGGAATGTTGTTACCTATTATGAAATATGCTAGCATAGTAATTGTTTTATCACACATGCTGTACAACAGTGATGTTCACCAGGGATTGTCTTAATAACACAAATAACATCTCGGTTTGGCAAGCCCAACATTCAGGAGTGTGTACATCAAATTTAATGTTAAAGGTAAAATGAAAAGATTCTAGACAATGAGTGGCTGGATTTAGACTTTGTAACATACCTATCATCCATTTCTCAATGATTCCTCACTGTTTTGGCTAAGCCTCCAGAATCAATAAGGGAAGAGACATAATTTCATTTTCCTCTCCTCAAATTGGTGTGAGGCAGCTTGTCTTCTAGCCATTTTCACATGCTGCTGCTGCCACTACCACTCTGCTGTGTGTTCTGACCTCCTGATGCCAGGCAAGCCTGTCCTATGCTACCCATCAACCCTAATGGTTTCTGCTGCTGTGCTCTCCTACATCTCTGTTACACCCACCCATTGAGGGAGACACATAGCTTTCCTTATACCAAGGGCCAAAAGTGGGAAGCAATGTGAGACAAAAACCCAAAAAGCAGGTCCTCAAAATTCTCCATCCAGCTAACTTAGGCTAGGTCTGCACTACAAATTTTTGCTACTACAGCTATGTCGGATAGGGGTGTGAAGAGGTATGATTTGTGACCACTACAGTTGTGTCAGCAAAAGCCTTTAGTGTAGACACAGTCACAATAGTAAAACGGTGCTCTTGCCAATGTAACTTATTGTGTTCACAGGGGCTGGAACAAGTTATACTGGCAAAAGCACAGTTGTGCTAGTGAAAGCTATGACTATAGTAGGAGTGCTTTGCAGGCATAGCATACCAGCAAAGCCTTTCAAGTATAGATCAGGCCTTACAGTGACCAGGCCTTAGAATTCATTCCTTTAGTAGTGCAATAAACGTTTTCTGAAGCCCCACTGGAAGGAGTCCTGCAGCCCTGCCTTATCCCACTGCAGTGGTGTCCCCAACTGGAAGGTCCTACTGAGCTAGAGATTAGTCTGGAAAGTTCATTCTCCCCATGGGTTTTCACAGTCCCAGCCATGATAACATTCTACAGGGTTCAGGACAGAGCTGGGTGACATAAACTGACCATGAAGCCCATACATGAATATTTCTGTATTCGTTTATACACAGTAACAAAAATTAAGATAGCCAAAGAACTCTACACCACAAAAGATGTAGAATGTGTCATACAGTAAGCAGATTGCCCACCAGTCACCTCTTACTACTAAGGATAACGGTCAGTATGGGCCCTAAAGAAAGGAAGCAGCAACCAACGTTTGCTTCACTGGACCCTTTACTGCCTCTCCAGGACCTCTTCCTCCACTTTTAGGATTGGGACCCAAGAAAGGGCATGAGGTAATACACAAAATATAGTATCGGAAATATATTCCCTTCTCTATTCAGAGGGAAGTGCAACGCTTAAGTCAAGCTATATATATAGTTTCTGAACACTTTTCCTTTTACAGGTGAATTGAAAAGCTATAACCAAAGAAACAGAATGGACTTAATGTGAAGTTTGTAGAAGCTCCTAGGTCAAGGGCAATGGGCAAGCCTTGACTGTTCCAGTCACACTGCATTGGCTCAGCCACTTCCAGTACCCCCTGCTTCAGGCTGTTACTCCTCTTCCCTAGTACAGGAAGGCTAGCGGTTTCCAGTTTCCTGGCCCTGCTGGTTAACCATTGCCTTCCCACTTTAGAGCACTAGTCATTCTCCTTTCCATTAATGGAAAGGAGTACGATAGCTGCAGGCCTGCTGCTGAGATGACCCAGTCCCCTGTATAAATAAGTTTCTCCACTGACACTGTCAACAGGACAGTCTCTAAGGAGTGCAATTATCATGGCATGAGCATGATGAAATATCTGACATATAGTCCAACCCAGTTAGCTTCTTGCACATTAAATTATCACTTACATTGGATCTGGCACTGGAAAGGAAGCCATTGGGATTACTCATGTAAGGCTTGCATGCTTTGTTCCTAACATTGCTTGAAGTGGGCATTCTTACATAGCCCCCTTGCCAACAGGGAGTGGGGCAGGGGAGAGGGGAGAGGAAGGCTTGAAACAAGCAGTTCCCAGCTGGTCACTCACACTGGAATTGCAATTAAGACTGCCTGCCTCACTTGTGCTTGAGGGACACCAACAGCCTGTGAGGCAGAGGCAAGATATGTGTTTGCTGCTTGGCTTGTACTGAGCATACTCAGTAACCAGGGCCAGCTCCACGCACCAGCGCAGCAAGCGCGTGCCTGGGGCCACAAGCCGCACGGAAGCGGCCGTCTGGTAGCTGCGTGGGCGGCAGTCAGGCAGCCTTTGGTGGTGTTTCTGCAGGAGGTCTGCCAGTCCCACAGATTCGGTGGCAATTCAGCGCAGGACTGACGGAGTGCCCACAGGAACGCCACCGAATTTGCGGGATCGGCGACCTCCCGCAGAAACGCTGCCAATGGCTGCCTGACTGCCGTGCTTGGGGCAGCACAAAACATAGAGCCACCCCTGTCAGTAACACACTGCCCTCACTCCCCCCACCCCCATCGCCAGGCGTGGGTCATCACTGCTGTGAAGGCCAAACCAGAAGGCCAATTGACAGGCTCCGGAGAACCAGCACATGACCGGGATCACCCCATCATGTGAGCTTAGCTGGGGGATGAGGCAGGTTGCCAGGGGACAGTGTGGAGAGACAGAGATAGCTGCTGGATGTTGGGCTGCAGAAGCAGCAGCACCTGGGTTGCTCTCTGTTACGGAGGACCAAAGACTCCATTTTGTTTCTTGACTCAAGAGGATGGCCTGCCTGATGTCCCCAACAGGCCTTCCCTGCACTGGAAGCCAGGGATGTATGGCCTAGCAGGAACACCCCACTCCACACACACACAAATGCAGGGGAGGGACTATACCCAGTAAGCCTGCCCTGCACCAAGCCAGGGACTGAGGCCACTAGGGACTCACTTCAGTCAAAAGGGACACTGTTAGCATCTCAACAACAGACATCATCTCGCCCCAACTTCACCAATCAGCTGAGGGTGTGGGCAGCATTGTTATTTTTATTTAGTTTGTGTGTATTTAGTGTTCATTGCTGTGAAATTGGTTGGCTCCTCATTTATTTAATGTCCCTGACTCTTTTGCCTGTTCTCTTTACCATCTTCTAATTTGTCCCTATCCTTTCCAGGAATAAAGTATTTGTTCCTGACTCCCTATTATAAATTGTAATGTCCTAAAAGTCATAGGGGTAATTAGTTTGTGCACATAGGGTGTGATCCATGAAGCAGTTTAGACACCTAAACTACAGAATCAATCCCACTCTCTCTTTCCCAAGACTATTTAAGTATTTATCCTCAGGCATTGAGAGAGCGAGAGATATTCTGTAGTCCAATGATTAGGGCACCTGCCTGGAGTCCCCCTGCTCCAGTCACAGTGGAATAACTTCAGCAGGAGAGATTAAGGGACCCCCCCTGCCATCAGAATATCCCATAGGTCAGGGGTTAGAGCACTCTCCTGAGAGGTGGGCCCCCTGTTCAAATCCTTTTTCCCCCTCTATCAGAGAGAGGGAATTGAACCTGGTTCTCCCACATCCCAGGCAAATACTCCAATCACCTGATTAAAAGTTATGGTGTGGGTAATGGTGGCCCCACCAACTCCCCCAGCCATATTGTGTGGACTGAGGCAGGCACCTAATCCATTCCTCCAAGAAGTGGTTTAGCCACCTGACCCCAGGTGAGAGATTCCCAGTTGTGGATCACAAGCAGTGATAGGTGCTTCCCTACAGCCTGGACTTAGGTGCCTAGCTCCACCAAGAGGGACAGGGCTTAGCACACTCCCCTCTCATCAGCATCTTCCATTGTCTATTTTAGGCAGCTCCATGCCTAGTATGCTGGCTTAATCCACTTCAGTGAACCCCTACCTCAGACCCTTGAATCAGAGCCACCAAACTTGTGGTCAGAAAGACTAAGTCTCTAAAGCCCAGATCAGTGGCCTGTTGTATGCTTCTAATCTCTTCCCCTTTTCCTGTTTGGACAGCCATGTCCGAAGGACAGGTGCAGGGTGCCACTTGATTGCACTGTTTTGGCTGTGAACTCCAGACTATCACTTAAAGGGGTAGTATACTCCACCACAAAAAAATTCTGCATGAGCTTCCATGTCTTGAGTAGTGTACACAAGCTGGAAGAGGAGTAGAAACAACTCCATACATCCAACAAGCAGAAGAAATTAATGAGGTGAAGAAAAAGAGACACAAATGTGGACAGAAGAACTTAATTGTTTATTTCATTATTTTATTATAGGATAATAGCATTGCCTGTTGTTAAAGTTGCCCAACACTTTACAGTATGGGGCATTAATTAAATATCAGGAAATGAATTACAGCTGTAGGGATCCAAAGTCCACTCAAGTCAATAAATACGATCTGCTGAATGACTTTAAAGCCCTGATCTTGCAAATGCTTACACATGTGAACAGTTCTATTATGCTTAATAAAACTACTCATGTAAGTTTTTGCAAGATTGGGCCTAACTGTTAGAGCAGGTAGAAGTAATTACTGCACCTCCGGATAACATGGCTCCAATTAATAGTGCATAGCAATGCAACTTCAAAAGCAATTCGATATGGGAGAATTAAGTAATGGTAAACTGAGCCTTCTCCTCAAATGCTGTGAAGCTCCCCTTGGAGGGGGAGGCAGGAGTGAGCCAGGAAAGAGACCTGTTATGTGGATCTTCCGGTTATATATATCTATATTAGGGCTGTCAAGCGATTAAAAAAATTAATCACGATTAATTGCGCGATTAAAAATATTAATCACAATTAATCATGCAATTAATTGTGCTGTTAAACAACAATAGAATACCATTTATTTTAAATATTTTTGGATGTTTACTACATTTTCAAATATATTAATTTCAATTACAACACAGAATGCAAAGTGCATAGTGCTCACTTTATTTTTATTACAAATATTTGCACTGTAAAAAACAAACAAAATTATTTTTTCAATTCACCTCATATAAGTACTGTAGTGCAATCTCTTTATCATGAAAGCTGAACTTACAAATGTATAATTATGTACAAAAAAACTGCATTCAAAAATAAAACTATGTAAAATTTTAGTGTCTACAAGTCCACTCAGTCCTACTTCTTGGTCAGCCAATCGCTCAGACAAACAAGGTTGGTTACAATTTGTAGGCAATAATGCTGCCTGCTTCTTGTTTACAATGTTATCTGAAAGTGAGAACAGGCGTTCACATGGCACTGTTGTAGCTGGCGTTGCAAGATATTTATGTGCCAGATGCGCTAAAGATTCATATGTCCCTTCATGCTTCAACCACCATTCCAAAGGACGTGCTTCCATGCAGATGCTGGGTTCTGTTTGATAATGATCCAAAGCAGTTCGGACTGATGCATGTTCATTTTCATCATCTGAGTTAGATGCCACTAGCAGAAAGTTGATTTTCTGTTTTGGTGGTTTAGGTTCTGTAGTTTCCGCATCAGAGTGTTGCTCTTTTAAGACTTCTAAAAGCATGCTCTACACCTTGTCCCTCTCAGATTTTGGACGGCACTTCAGATTCTTAAACCTTGGGTTGAGTGCTGTAGCTATTTTTAGAAATCTCACATTGGTACCTTCAGGGCCAGTGCAACCACTAGGTGAACTAGGCGGCTGCCTAGGGCGCCAAGTGGTTGGGGGCACCAAAAAGCGCGCTCAGGGGAGGAGGTGGAGTGGAGGTGAGCTGGGGCAGGGGGCCACAGGGAGGGCCGCCCGCAGCTAGTAATGCGGGACACGCACTGGGGAACTGCTCCCTGCCCCAGCTCACCTCCGCTCTGCCTCTTCCCGAGCATGCCGCCCCCGCTCTAATTCTCCTCCCCTCCCAGGCTTGCTGTGCCAAACAGCCGATTGGCATGGCAAGCCTGGGAGGTGGGAGAAGTGGAGTGGCGCCGGCGTGCTCAGGGAAGGAGGCGGAGCGGAGGTGAGCTGGGGCGGGGAGCTGCCCCAGCGGGGGCTCCCCAGGCGGGGGGGTGGGTGGGCGATGAGGTGCCGTGTGGGGGGCCTCCCTGGGCAGGGGAGGCGGGGAGCTGCAGCAGGCGGGGTGCCGCAGGGCGGAGGGAGGGCGGGGAGCTGCCGCAGGGCTCCCTGGGCTGGAGAGGAGGGGTGCAAAGTGGAAGTTTTGCCTAGGGAGCGAAATATCCTTGCACGGGCCCTGGGTACCTTCTTTGTGTTTTGTCAAATCTGCTGTGAAAGTGTTCTTAAAATGAACAACATGTGCTGGGTCATCATCCGAGACTGCTATAACATGAAATATATGACAGAATGCGGGTAAAACACAGCAGGAGACATACAATATTCCCCCCAAGGAGGACAGTCACAAATTTAATTTCTTAACGAGCATCATCAGCATGGAAGCATGTCCTGTGGAATGGTGGCTGAAGAATGGAAGGGGCATACAAATGTTTAGCATATCTGGCATGTAAATACCTTGCAACGCCGGCTAGAAAAGTGCCATGTGAATGCCTGTTCTCACTTTCAGGTGACGTAAATAAGAAGCAGGCAGCAGTATCTCCTGTCAATGTAAACAAACTTGTTTGTCTTAGTGATTGGCAGAAGAAGAAGTAGGACTGAGTGGACTTGTAGGCGCTAAAGTTTTACACTGTTTTGTTTTTGAGTGAGTTATGTAACCAAAAAAAATCTGCATTTGTAAGTTAAAGTTTCACAATAAAGAGATTGCACTTCAGTACTTGTATAAGGCGAATTGAAAAATACTATTTCTTTTGTTTATCATTTTTACAGTGCATATATTTGTAATAAAAAATAATATAAAGTGAGCACTGTGCACTTTATATTCTGTGTTGTAATTTAAATCAATATTGAAAATGTAGAAAAACATCCAAAAATATTTAATAAATTTCAATTGGTACTCTATTGTCATAAGTGTGATTAATTGCGATTAATTTTTTTGAGTTAATCGCGTGAGTTAACTGTGATTAATTGACAGCCCTAATCTATATACTGTACCTATGTCTATATCTATCTATACACACACACACATACACCCTTCTTTAGAGGACCTGCACAACGACCCACAGAGGCCACTACAATCTTTGGGCAGGCTTTGTCTCCACATCTTCCCTCAATCCACAGCCTGGGGAGAAGGAAAGGCCCCCCATTATCGGCAGGTACGGGCTGTCTTTACCTCCATCTCTTCAGAGAGGCACCAGCTCCAGCACGCGAAGCGGCAGCACACTTAGAACCAGAGGATGACCTACAATCTGACGAGGGCCTCAGTGTTGAAGCAGGCAGCATGGCCTGTTCAAGCAGATGCTGCTTCTGATGGAGATCCCTCACCACCTGAGTCCGTTCCGTGAATGATCTACAAATCAAACACTGCTCCATGATGGGGGCTTCACCTAGAGCAGCAAGCACCGCGCATGGGGATCGTTATTGGTGATTCTGCCCCGTCCACGACGGACAATGTTTAAACCCTGGTGAGGGATCACAAGCTGCAACTAACACTAAATCTTACTAACACTGTACTAGCGGTACTAATGAACTATATACAACTAGAAAAAAATTCATTGAATAAAGGATTGTGAGGCTGAAAACTACACCGAGCTGCAACTCCAGTCATGGGAGGTAAGAAGGAACTGAGGGCGCTCAGGGTCGAGCTGTTTCATAAGCCAAGGGAGGGGCTACACAGCCATGAGATGCAAGCACCGCCTCTCCATGGGTACTTCTAGGCAAAATTCTCCAACTCCAGAGCATGCGCACACGTACTTGAAGAAGATATAGCAATGTATACAGTCTCACTGAGGCTGGAGCTCAGACTCTGAGATCCTTCCCCAGTTACTGGCTTTCAGAGCCTGGGCTCCAGCCCAAGACCAAATATCTACACTGCTATTTTTAGCCCTGCAGCCTGAGCTGTGTGAGCCAGATGCAACTGACCTGGGCTCTGAGATATGGTGCCATGGATTTTACTTTGTAGTGTAGACATACCCTGGTTGGTTCTTCCACCTCTAGGGTAACACCCTCAATAGAAATTGGAAAGTCTAAGTGTCTTACATATATCAATTAAAAATTGAGAATTAAGTCCTGCTTTCCTCAGTGGTTAACTACCTTAGTCTTTATCTTCTCGAAACGGAGCCAGGGTCCAACAGTGCCCCCAGTGAACAGATACTCCATTGCTTTCCATGTCAGCAGGCTTGGGCTTCCAGACTACAAGCAAATGGCACATTTTATTGTTCAGAAATTAAACTGACTTTGAAATATTAACACATCTTGCTGACAAATGGTCTCCATTTATTTATTATTGTATGTGGTTTATCAGAACACAAACTCTGGGTCAGGCATTTCCTGACCGGTAATGACTAGTGAGATTAAGGACACCCCCATCCACCACTTTGCTTCAGTTCCGTAAATCCCCCAGCCAGTCATTAACAGACAGGTCGGGCCGCCCCCATCAGGCACTGCTTACACTCTACAGTAATGGTCAAATGCACCCTGTGAAGGCCTTATTAACATGCAATGCAAGTTTGGGGGCCCACTTTTGAGAGGGGCCTGTGTAGACGTGCAACTTGCAGGCCAGCTCACTCTTCCACACTTTTACAGTGGAGCAAGAGAGGGAGGCAAGTGGGCAACTCACCGATGAAGTCCTGCTCCAAACACTGTAAAGCTCCATTTTTGCTTGGGACTTCATCAATCCTAAAACCAGGCCGGGGGCGGGGGAGAAGTTTCCAGACTAGTGTTGGTACAATGCATGGAGGAACAGAATACTGTACACTTCTGCTGACTGTAACTCCATTATGTGGTAGTGCCCTGGAGCACAGCAGAGGGCTTTAACTGATGCATGCTAGCTGTAGACATGTGTGTACACATGGAAATGCAGATATTGTACATGCACAATCACCAGGGTTACATACATATGAAGGAGTTTACCACCAGCTTTGGGCTGCATTCCCAAGCAACCCGACTCCAAGAAGACCCCGTCCCGGCGCGCCGGGGGCCGCTACCGGCCTCACACCGTCCACGGGCTGCGGACCTCACCCATTTACCTCGTAATGGTTTCACGAGTCAGGTTGCTTGGGAATGCAGCCCAAAGCTGGTAGTAAACTCCATCTAAGGTTAAATACTGGCACGAGACCGATAGTCAACAAGTACCGTAAGGGAAAGTTGAAAAGAACTTTGAAGAGAGAGTTCAAGAGGGCGTGATACATATGAAGGTGCAACTGCTGTGTGTGCACAATGTGGCAATGTGCACACCCCCCCAAAACCACAGCTACTGTACACAAACCGACACCTGCACTATACACACAATGTGCCGTGAGCCTGTGTGCAGAAAGTATGTTTTGTATATGTGTATCATGCCTGTGTCTAGTGTGTATGTGCATGACTACAGCGTATGGAGGCGACTGCCCATTTACACACATACACAGTCACTTGTATAGCCACACTCGCTGTACCCCTAGTGGACACGCAAGCACACTTGTTTCCTGTCCCGCTCAGCAGGCACCAGCAGCTAGAGGTGCTGCCGTGCCCGGGCGCCGGCGTTGGGAGGAGCGGAGAGACGCCGCTCTTCCCCCTCCTCTCCTGAAATGAGGCCGGCTGTGTGTCAAAACCCACGTGTTTCCACAGGCAGACGCCGAGCGCCGAGCCATAGCTGGGCCGGGGCGCAGCGTCTCCGGCCTCAGCCCGCTTTCTGCACCACCGAGGCGGCCGCCCAGGAGCCTCGGCCACCCGCCTGCGTCCCTCTCCTCCCACAGCCCGGGGGGAAGGAGACGGCGGCGGCGAGGCAGCTCGGCTCATCCTGCCCCATGCCGGGGGTTGGTTTGTTTGTGTTCCCACCCCTGCTCCCATCCCCCTGCTGCAGGCTCGGCTAAGCCAGGGTACCTGCCTCTTTTTGTGCGTGTGTGTGTGTGTGTGTGTGTGTGCGCGTCCTAGCTCCTATCATGGAAAACCCGCCCGCAGAAATTTCTGGTGGTGGTGCTGGTGGTGGTGTCCCTCCTCTTTTTTTTCCCAGCAGCAGCAGCAGATCATTGTTGTGTGGGAGGAGGGCAGCAGGGATGGACTTGATCTCTTGGAGTTCTTGCTAAGACAGCAACACGCCGCGCAGAGCGGAGCAGAGCGAGCGGAGGAGGCGAGGAGAGAGACGCTTTGCTGCTGCTGCTGCCGGTGCTAGATGCAGAGCCTCCCCTGGCCAAGCCAGAAGCTTGATTTTTAGGGGGCTTGTCTTTTCTCTCTCCTTTTCCTTCCTTCCCCATTCCTCCTCCCCTTGCAGTTTCCCTGCTACGGCAGATGTGTTTGGGGTCCTCGCACAGCTGGGACTATGGTGAAATTTCCAGCGCTCACTAACTACTGGCCCCTGATCCGATTCTTGGTCCCTTTGGGCATCACCAATATAGCCATCGACTTCGGGGAACAGGTAACTCGCCAGACACCTTTTACCTTTTCTAGACATCGCCACAGGCAGCCATTCATAGCTGGGGCTAAGGGATCAATGACCGTGCAAGCTGCTGCTTTGCAAATGTGCCTTGTTAGGATCCCTATTGCTGACTGTTGACAAAACACCCTCTGTATTTATTAGTCTCTTCCCTGGGAGCCTAGGGTGACTGATGGCAATGCACACATAGGCTGTATTTGATTGTCAAATGTGGACTTTCCTCTGCCAGAACATCCATAGGAGGAGACTAAAATAGGGTGCACTGTGATCTATAGGTATCCCGAGAGGAATTTGCAGATAGCAGTTTGCAGAAAACAAACAACATTGCAGCTGCTTTGCTCAGTGCATTTTTGCCTGAATGCAGAATATCGATTGTCTCATTTATTTGGGGGTGTGGGCTCTCTGTTTTCTGTTTCTTTTTCATCTCATGGTTGCTTTTGGGTTTGAAGCCTCCCTGCTGTGTTTGTGTTTTGGAAAGATCTGTTTACTGCTTGTTTATTATTCATCAGACTTTTTTCTGCTTTCCATCATGAACGTTAAAATGTGATCTGTTTTGAACTCTAGTTTGATGCATATAGAAGGACATCATTTTAGTGCACTCAAGGATTATGTAATTTGGGATTACATAAAACATTTGTCTATATTTTAATTTAAAACTACTTTTCAAAAAACCCACCATACAGTTTTTTTGCTTAATTTGTGGGAGAAGGGGGATTTTTAAAAATCCCCTATTGCAAAACATGTAGCAGGTTGGGTTGATGCTTGAGAATATTTAAACAGACATTGATTATGGTTATAGAGATATACTGCTAATTGCTGCTTGTTTGGGGCTTGCTGAGGTGCAGTGATAACTATTGATTTTGTGGTGGTGTGAAGGGGCCTACTTCCCTCCCGCTCATGCAGCCTGCTTTATCTTGTTCTTTTCCCTCTCTCCATGTGGCGTCATTGAAAAGCTGGTGCTGCTGCAACCTCTTCAGAAGCCAGTGAACCATTTGTAGGCACTAGTCCCTGCCACCTTAGCAGTGAAGCACTGTGTTTAGGAAGCTCCTACAAGATATAATGATGTTATGATATTGACAAAGGATGGATTAAATCAATGGGGGGAAAAACAAACAAAGTAGGGTAGCATTCTCTGCATTAGTATAGACAGCAAGAGAGAATCTCTGAAATGTGACATAAGCATGTAATTTATAACAATTTACTGAGCTGACTTTCTAACTCGATTTACCTTGAATATTCTTTTTGTATTGCTTTCTTTGTCATTTTTAATTCACAAATTCAGATGCCATGGTATGAGAACCTGAGAAGAGTAGCATAGAGAGCACTGGAATCTATTGCTAACAAACTTTGAAAAGGATTAAGTCAATTGTGAACAAGTGTGCCCACTTCATCCTAATTAAAGTTGCTCAGTATTGCTGATTTAAAGCTGTTCTTTGCCTTGGACACCATCTAAAATAAGGCTCACTGTATTTCCTCACCTTTTACCACAGACCTATTTACTTGGCACAATTTCCTGTGTAAGAAACATAGCCACAAGTGTGTGGAAGCCCCATACAACAAGTGCACTAGCTGAATGCCCCCTAACAACTTTTCTCCTTGTGATAAGTTACTGTTTTGTCAACAGACAATGTGGTGCCTTTTAGGCAAATCTTATACATACAATCAGCATATGCACCTACTCCTGCATTCCTTATTCAGGCAAAGATACTATACAATAAATTAGTGAATTTGCCTGTGTAAAAAGTGCAAGATTGGGCACAATTATATTACAATGGAAAATGGATATTGGAATTAACTATTTGCCAAGATATTTCATTCTTATTCTTGTTTCGTTTCTTCTACTTTTAACAAAAAGTCTTTATTCTAAATGTAAGCAATAAAAGCAAAATTCACAATATTTTGATATATACAATTTTTGTTCTTGTTTCACACAAGGGCAACTTACTCTACCAATCAGTTTTCCATAAATCCCACTCTCTGCCTCCTGACAAAAGAGAGAAAACAGAATAGAAAAAAAATGTGACTCAGAGGTACAAATATACAATTTACCTTCTACAAGTAGGTCCTGATTCAGAGTCCATGCCAATCAGAAGCAAGTCTTCCATTGATTTCAGCGCTCTTCAGATCAGAACTCTCAGCATTAACAAGTAGATCACAGAAGAACTCCTTGAATGTTGAGTGTTCAGTACGCTCTTGCCACCAACATCCCAACCTCCACTTACACTGGGAAAATGAGCATTTGGAAAATGCATGTTAAAAATTATTTAGCTTTTTTAAATAGTGCTGAAAATGGTGATCTCACTGCTGTGGACAGGGTCAATCAAGTTCAACACTCTTTGCAGCAAGGCATGCTAGATACCTCGTAGAATGAGATATGGTGACATGCTTTTGGACACCATCACAGCGTGGGATGCCCTTCCAGGGAGTTGGGCTAATCAGCTGCCTCCCAGCTGGTGGGACAGAAGGCCAACAAGCTGCTCACTTAAAGGGGGATTGCTGCAGGGAGCAGAGAGGTTCCTGCAGGAAATTGTGGATCAGGGAAAGGATGAGGAAAGGGGGCTTCCTACACCAGCTAGGTGGAAGACTTGGCTGGGGATACCTGCTGGGTATGGAGCAGCATAAGCTGGCTGAGACAGAGGCCAGAGGAGAGGCTAGGTGACAGGACCTGGTTTACCTGTCTTCAGTGATGATGAACTGTGTTTTAACAAGAAGTGCATCCCTGATAACAAGGGAATGAAATACTGACACTTGTGGGAGCTTCATTAATATACTGGCTAATGAGTTGGTTTATCCCCTCACATGAGAGTGGGGAAACTGAGGCAGAAATGATAATTTTATTCTTTTGGTAATTCTTATACCCAAGCTTGTCCAATTTTTGAGATGTCATGTCTGCATTTTTTCCCCAATGGATGCTACATGATTACCAGGCTAGTATTGTTGAGCAAAAATAGGCTTTCCAGAAGATAGAGATTTGATGAGCCAGTCATCTGATCACTCCCTGCTGCAGTAATAATTTTAATAATAGGGCAAAATCAGAATAATTGTATACATAATAACGGGTGTGCCAAGGGACAGCTTAGAAAAAGCTACAGTACTTATGCTTAAGATAAGACTGCTAATATAAATCAGTCAAATTAGCATGAAGGGAAGTTATTCCCTATGGCTAATAATCTCTAAAAGGGGCACAGGAGAAGTTGTAGGCCAGATATAAGATTATTGTATAAAAATTAGCCTAGTAATGTACATTGGCTGAACAGATTGAGCAGTCATTGAATGAATACTGTAGATCATAAGACTTTTGACACAGCTTCCCCGTCTGTTGTTTCCATGAGTAGAAATATTATTTGGGAGCACAGTTTTCAAAGCAGAGCCCTTTCAATAAAATGTAATGCCAGTTTTGTGAAATGTGAGGCAAGTGACTAGTGTCTAAACTCTTTTTTGCTTAACAGAATTTTGTGGGATTTGAGATATTTTTATCATGTGGCTAAGTACAGGGAGGATAATACAGCTAAGAAATTGCCACATCTTTTGTTTGTTCTCTGCTGTCACTAGATAATTATTTGGCAGGTGATTTAGGAGAGGACTAAAGAACTTTGTGAGCATTGTACATTGTGGGGAAATTAACAATAAGGGGTATTAAATATTTTCAGAAGGCTCTATGATTATGGGTGTACTATATGAACAGTATATTTTAATTATTCTGTATTGTGTTTAAGATGTAAAAACATGTTACAGTACTATCAGTGAGAACTAATAAACTCACCCCTTATAGTCTGTTCCAGAGCCCATTAACATCTATGAAGATATTCTCATTGACCTTAAGGACCTGATCCAGCATTCTTTGCTTTTTGGGACAAGACTGTGATTGAAATCTAATCAGCTAACCTCATCTCAGTCTTGTAAACTTTTCTCAGACATAGGCATCTGAATTTTGTTCATACTAAAAAAACTAATATTGAAGTATGATTACAGAATGACTGAAGTGGTGAAAGGGGGGAAATCACAATACTAGCTCTAACACGTTATTCCTATTTGCTCTGTTTTTATGCTGCCTTATGCTTTCCTAAGTACATTTAACATAAATGTTTCATTATGTTGAATAAGGTTTTGGGGGGCTTTTAAGAACAGATCCCAAAAATTTTTTGAACACCCTCATTTTCTGCATCATGTATTATACCACTACATTTTGATGTAATAACACCACTATTATCACGCTTCATCCAGGGAGCTTCAAAGCATATCACAGAGGTGTTTGTTTTATTTTCAAATGTCTGTGGGATAAACAAGGCCTGTGGCTGTTACTGTGAGATCCATTACCAGCACTTCATTAGCAGTACACATATACACACGTGCGCACACATGCATGTGTTATGTTCAGTGGCATTTAGGCTTAGGCAAACTGAAACAAGGCAACGAAGGAGTCAAACTACTACTCTGTCATTAACTCTTTATTGTGCTTCAGTACTTCAGGGCTCTTGGGATAGCCTGGTAATTTTATATATTGCATGCGGTGCAGTACTTGGGGTACAAACAAGTGAGTTACCATAAGAGCAATGAGGCATCAACAGCCCTTGTTCTAAATTTGTTGGCTGCTGCTGTTTGAGGCCTAATTTTATTTTAACAGGCTTCTCCTTGTAGTTAAAACCATTTTCTTTTCTTAAATGGTGACCAGAAAAACAGAACAAGTTGTGCATAAAATATTAAAGAGAATTAGTGAGACTGGAGAGTTTATATTCCCAACTGCCACTGTGATAGCTTGGCCAGGTTACATAACCTTTCTGCCACAGTTCACTCATTTTTAAAGAGTGCATAACACTTACCTATATCACAGGGCAGCCAGGAAAGCTAATAAATTTCAAAAATACTCTAAATGAAAGATGTCATAAGAACAAAGTATTATGATTGACGTCAGAGGTCAAAGACTAACCTAGATTAGGTAGGCCTTTAATACCACATTAACAGAAATGTGACAATATAAGCTCCCATTGTAATCCGTGTAGGCTATAACTATATACAGTAATCGTGTTTCCATTATTAGTATTGTATCCTAGTGGAAATACCATTAGGTTTTTGAAAATATTGCATTGCTATGACAATATTTAATGACCGATTTCCCCCCTGTCGTGTGTGTGCATAATTCCTGAACTAAAGGGACACTTTCAGGTAAATTAAAGCCCAAACTTGGTTCAAGAAAACAAGGTTTTTTTTACAAAAGATTAAACAGAAATGTTTGTGATTTTAAAAAAAAACAAAACAAAACAAAAAAACAGTTTCAGTGGAAACATTTTGAAGGAATTACATTCCCCTGCAGGGTTTGTAACCCAAATATTACAACATTGCGTTAGTACAGGAGAAGCAGAATGTGAAGCTGACTAGAAACAATAGTGCAGTTTACCAATTTATATTGTCCAAGATGAGAAATCCAAGAAGTAAGAGCTAATCTGTAGTCACTAGGTGGAATGAGCACTGGGACATCTTCCTGAACCCAGCCAGTCTCAAGATCTCCACTTCAGCACTGACTCTGGGGCCTTTCTGCTGCCTGGCAGCATGGCTGCAATTTTCTTCCTCACATTTTATATAAATTGTGGAATTCTCCTTCTGTGTCTCCATTAAGGCCAATGCCCTTTCAGCAGCGGCCTGTGGCTCAGATATTCAAATCTCAGTTTCTGTCGGAAATATTGCCTAGCTCCCAATTTTTAGATTTGAGAATAAAGGCATTCAGGCTCTTAAGGAAATAAGTTAGTTGTGCCAATTTAAAATGGCAACTCTTACCCTTCTTTTTCCTACCTGTATTCCCAATTCCCAGCATCTTCTCTTGTCCTCTTGCCAATGTATCTTACTTAAGAACTTGAATTGGGATCCCCAAGCAGGCTATTTATTAGTCACCCCTCTGGTCTGTAGGCACAGCAGATACTGTAGCACTGCTAAGCACTGAAGGAGAAAGATGAGGTCTCACCTCTGCACTGCAGGGTACTTAGAAATTACCAAAAAGGCCCAAAACAATTAGACAATCGGAAACCAACCAGAATTCAACAGGAATTGATTGAGGTCTACAGTGTCTTCACATGGAGAGAGACCTTAAAACCAAAAAAACCCCCAACAACAATGGAATTCAGTGTTGTATGGTGTAGGCGCTTAGTCAGATTTTTCTGTGCAGAAAGTGGTGTGTGCTTTTACAATGCTGCCACTTAAGTAGAGCGGAAGGTTCTGCTTTCTTGTTGAGTTTAGTTATAGATAGATGCAACATAAGGCCACATTTACAGACATTACCTCCTCTGCAGGGAGGCTAAAGAATGGTGCTTGGTATTGTACTGGTGACTCCTTTCACATAGCAGGCCTCTGAGTGCAACCCCCCCACCCACCCCCCGCCCCTTATAAATTAAAAACATTTGTTTATATATTTAACACCATTATAAATGCTGGAGGCAAAGCAGGGTTTGGGGTGGAGGCTGTCAGCTCGTGGACCCCCCCCCCATGTAATAACCTTGTGACCCCCTGAGGGGTCCTGACCCCCAGTTTGAGAACCCCTGAAAAGGCAAGGTGGTAGAGGAAGAGGGAGCAAGTCCGAGTCAATTCTGAAGAGAAGTGTGGAGCAGCCATGAGGAAAGTGGGGACAGAATCTGGGGAAAATTGGCAATAGGGAATGCTAGAGAAGGTAGTCATTGGCAGGCAGGCAGGAGGAGGTGGTCCTAAAGAGTAGTCAATTGAAGTATGCAAAAGGGACGTCACAGGCTCCCACTTTACTTGGA
This sequence comes from Macrochelys suwanniensis, assembly GCA_033296515.1. Taxonomy (NCBI): domain Eukaryota; kingdom Metazoa; phylum Chordata; order Testudines; family Chelydridae; genus Macrochelys; species Macrochelys suwanniensis. Next base: position 129,723,695 of record CM065776.1, on the reverse strand, counting down.
AGTGGTGAGGCCTCACCTGGAATATTGTGTCTAGTGTTGGGTGCCACACTTTAAGAAATCTTCCAATGTTGCATGCAGTGTTGTAGCTATGTCAGTCCCAGGTTATTAGAGAGACAAAGTGCGAGAGGTAATTCTGTACCTCGTGGGACCACCCTACACCCCCATGTTCATCCTTATGAAATGATTGTGTGGTATCCAATGCAAAGTTTGTCGTGTTGGATGTCTTCGGAAGGCTCTTGATGCACTGAACATTGTCATTACAGTAATGTTATAGGTTATAATTTCATGTATATAGTTATGAGGCTGAAAATGTGGTCCTCATAGCTTAAAGCAAGCCCAGGCAAAAACTCCCCAAGAGCAGAGGGGCAGTTCACACCTCATCAGGGCATGGATGGGATAAACCCAGCCCAGCCATACAGGAACAAAGGACACTGGCCTAGGCAACAGCAAAGGATCTGTTGGACTCTCGAGTGAGTCACCCCCTTCCTTTGGTCAGTTTGGGACTGTGATGAGGTAATGCTCACCTGACTTGGAAGTGGGGGGGGCAAAGCCAAGAGGGAAGAAAGAATATGATAAAAAGGAGAGACATTTGCCATGCTCTTCCTCTCTCTTGCACCTCCATCTACAGACATCACCACCAAGCAACTGAAACGCTGATCAAAGGGGAGAGCCTGGCTGAAGGGCAACCAGCCAACCTGTGGTGAGAAGCATCTAAGTTTGTAAGGGCACTGAAAGTGTGAAGATCAGCTTAGAATGAGTTTTTTGCTTTTATTTTATTTAACCAAATCTGACTTATGTTTTGACTTATAATCACTTAAAATCTATCTTTCATAGAATAAACAGACAGATTTATTAACTACCTGAAGCAGTGCGTTTGGTTTGAAGTGTGTCAGAGACTCCCCTTGGGACAACGAGCCTGGTGCATATCAATTTCTTTGTTAAATTGACAAACTCATGCCCACTGGATGCTGCAAGCTTATATAACTGGACACTGCAAGATCGAGGTTCCTAGGGTTGTGTCTGGGACTGGAGATACTGGCTAGTGTCATTCAGTTGCACAATCCAAGGAGCAGCTTGCATGCCAGAGGCTGTGTGTGAACAGCCCAGGAGTGGGGGTTCTCCCAGCAGAGCAGGGTAAGGCTGGCCCCAGAGTCAAGGATTGGAGTGACCTAGCAGATCACTGGGCCAGACAACACCAGGGGAAAGCAATAAAAGGTATTTGTGAGACCAACTTCTGTTGGTGAGAGAGACAAGCTTTCCAGCTACACAGAGCTCTTCCTCAGGTTTGGAAAAGATACTCAGGCCATGTCTACACTTCCACATATGTTGGCAAAACTTATGTCACTCAGGGTTGTGGAAACACGCCCCTCTCCTCCGAGCAACATAATTTTGGCCAGCATAAGTGGTACTGTGCACAGCACTATGTAACCCACCAATGTAGCTACCGCTGCTTGTTGGAGGTGGTTTAATTATGTTGGCATAGAGAGGCTACATGAGAGATCTTACAGCGGTGCAGCTGCATCGGTACAGCTGTGCTGCTGTAAGCTCGCTAGAGTAAACATAGCCTTTTAGAGTGTCACAGCTAAATACAAGGTCTAATCGTTTAGCAGAAGTAGTTAACACACATTCTAAGGGACCATTCAAGGTGAAGTGGTCCGTTAAGACCCCTGTAATCATAGGACAAAAAGGGGAGTTAGTGGGTTAAGGATTGTTGTAATAAGCCATAAATCCAGTGTCTTTAGTAAGACCATGATTTTAAATCTTTTCTAGCAAAATTATGAATTTAAGCTCCCAGGCTTGTCTCTTGAAAAAAAGTGTTGTACAGGTTTCCTCTGAGGTGAGGACTGATAGGTCAGATATAGAGCGGTCGCTTTGTGAAAAGTGTTCACCCAGAGGTGATAAGGTGGTTTTGTCTTTTATCATTTTCTTGTGTGTGTTCATTCGAGAGCATAGTGATTGTCTGGTTTCACTCACATAGTTGTTATTGGGACATTTAGTACACTGGATCAGGTACACCACATGTTGTGATAGGCATGTGTAGGCTCCATAGATCATGAAACGTGGTGTGTGTGTGTGGGGGGGGGTGTGTGGGGAGGGGGCGTTGATCATTGTATTAGTGGAGATATGTCTGTAAGTTTTGCATCTTCTGTTCTGGCAGGGTCTGGTGCCACTTTGAGTTGGTGTGTCCTGGTCTGTGGGGAGCTTGCTGCTGCTGAGCTTGACGAGGTTGGGGGATTGTTTGAAGGCCAGAAGTGGGGGTCCAGGAAAGATTTATTTCAGGATGGGGTCCTCATTGACTATAGGTTGTAGTTGTCTGATGATACCCCGCACGGGTTCTAGTGTGGGGTGGTAGGTGACAACTAGCAGTGTGCGATCAGAGGTGGGTTTAGTTCTGTATTGAGGCAGGTTCTCTCAGAGTATTTAAGTGGCCTGTTCCACGATGCAATCTACTTCTCTGGTGGAGTGTCTTGTTTGGTGAAGGCAGTTTTGAATGTGTTAATGTGTATATCCCAGTTTGCTCCTTGGAGAATGTTCTGTGGTATTTGAGTGCATGGTGGAAGATCACAGATCCAGTAACCACCGCAAACACTCCAAGAAATCTGTTAAGGTAGGTCTGGTGATCCATGGGTTTCTTGTATATTGGCTGTAAGGTTCCATTGTGGAAGCTGATCGTGGTGTCCAGGAAGTTGATGCTAGTGTGGGTGTGTTCCAGAGAGAGTATAATGGACAGGTGGTGGTGGTTGTTGAAGTTGTGGTGGAGAGAGTTTAAGTCGTCTTCTTTGATGTATCACTGGCATATCATTGGTTACATGGTGCATTTGTTGAGAGAGTCTTCTTCAAGACCCATAAGAGGCTGGCATATTGGGAAGCCATCCTAGTACCCATGGCTGTTCTCATGGTTTGAACAAAGTGTTTGTTGTTGAATTTAAAATCATGGATGAGGATGAAAAGGCTTATTACAGGGGTGGCCAAACTTACTGATCATCCGAGCTGCATATGACAATCTTTAGACGTTCGAGAGCAGGGTCACACCTGCCAGGGCTCTGTGCTTCTGCCCCATGGGAGGCACTTGTGGGGGTTTGGGGCTTCAGCCCTGCTCCTGCTGAAGCCCCGAGTCCTGGCAGGCACGCCCCATGGAGCTGAAACCCTGAGCTGTGCTCCCCCCTTCCTCCACTAGGCAGAAGCCCCTACCCCACCACCCTGCTGCAAGACAGAGGTCCCGAGCTCCCCCGCAAGTCTGGTAGAGGGAGAATGGGGGGCGTGGGAGGCTCCACAAGCCTCACGTTCTAACTGTAAAAGAGCTGCATGCAGCTCGTGAGCCACAGTTTGGCCACCCCTTGCTTATTATATAAATGGATTTATCTGTAACCCACTAACCCTGCCTTTATCCTATCGGGGTGTTAATGGGCCACTCCACCTTGAATGGTCCCTTAGAATATGTGCTAACTACCTGTGCTAAACTATCTGTTCAACCTTTAGCTGTGACAGTCTAAGGGCATGTCTTCACTGGCAACCTTAAAGTGTTGCTGTGGCAGCGCTTTAATGTGGCTTGTGTGGTCACGGCACCAGCACTGGGAGACAGCTCTCCCAGCGCTATAAAAAACCCACCCCACAAGGGGAATAGCTACCAGCACTGGTGCACTGTCTACATTGGTGCACTGTCTACACTGTTTACAGTGCTGAAACTTGCAGCGCTCAGGGGGGTGTTTTTCACACCCCTGAGCAAGAAAGTTGCAGCACTATAAAGTGCCAATGTAGACAAGCTCTTAGTATCTTTCCCAGACCCGAGGAAAAGTTGTGTAGCTTGAAAGCTTATCTCTCTAACCAATAGAAGTTGGTCCAATAGAAGATATTACCCCACCCACCTTGTCACACTTCAAGAAAAAGATGGACAAATCGGAGAGAGTCTAGAGAAGATAAACAGAAATGATAAGATTTAAATACCTGACCTATGAGACAAGGTTAAAAGCTGGGCCTCTTTAGTCTTGGGGAAAAAAGAAGACTGTGGAGGGACATGATAAATAGTCTTTATATATGTAAAATGTTTTTATGAGTGTGGTGATCAGTGATCTCCATGTTCATTGAAGGTAGGACAAGAAGTAATGAGTTTAATCTGCAGCAAGAGAGATTTAGGTTGGATATTGGAAAAAGCTTTCCAACTACAAGGATAGTTAAGGTCTAGTATAGGCTTTTAAGGTAGGTTGTGGAATCCCAGTCACTGGTGGCTTTTAAGAGCAGGTTAGACAAACACCTGTCAGGGCTGGTCTAGGTTTACTTGGTCCTGCTTCAGCATGGGCCGGGGGGATGGGAGGGGAACTGGACTACATGACCTCTTTGAGGGCTGGAAGGGACCTCATTTCTAGGATTCTAGTAGCAGGTAGGGGGTGGGGTAATAAAAATGTAGAAAAGGTCAGGAGGTAAAACACAGTATTATGACACGGGTTTTAACCATCCTTATTCTTTGCAACTTTTAAGTCAGTGATTTTTTTTTTTTCAAAAACATTTTTTGTGAGGATCTCTTTGGGGCTTACAATTGCAATCAGGCCATTTGCTTGGAAACATGCTCACTGGTCGCACTGTTGTGTGATTGAGTTGACCAATAAGAACATAAGAGAGGCCGTACTGGGTCAGACCAAAGGTCCATCCAGCCCAGTATCCTGTTCACCGACAGTGGCCAATGCCAGGTGACCCGGAGTGAGTGGACCTAACAGGTAATGATCAAGTGATCTCTCTCCTGCCATCCATCACCCCCCTCTGACAAACAGAGGCTCAGGACACCATTCCTTACCCATCCTGGTTAATAGCCATTAATGGACTTCATCTCCATGAATTTATCCAGTAAATCACCACCCAAGATTTTTAAGACATTATGTAATGTAGCATGTATGAAATGTGGTATTCCATATTATGCTGGTGCCTCCGACAATATTTCTTGAAGAAAAGTGAGATAAAATGATGTTAGTCAGACAGACATGCACTTTCTCTGTGTTTGGACATCTAAATCCGATAATTTATTTAAGGGTTTTTTAAAAAAATATATAGATATGAGGGATGTTCATATCCCTGTATTTTTTTTACTTCTGCATCAGAGATTTTGGTATCTGTTCTCCAATCATTGCTTCAGAGATCCACAGGGCACAGGAGTAGTTAGGAATGCATGTCTGCATTAACTATAACAGGAGTTAGGGATAAGATGCTCGATTCACTACTCTGACAGAGCATTTCCTGGAATTTTACCTCATGTGACCGACACTGAGACTTTGATTTTACCAAGGTCTCTTATGTACATTGTCCTGTTAGCAGAGATACAAATCTCAGCCATGTATCAGCTAATTCAGTGACATGCCGCAGCTATGCCACTATGTACGTACTTTTATTGTACATACAGTATAGAACATATAGCAGGTAACTATGAGTTATGGGGCTATAATTCCAAAGAAGGGTTTTGCTGCCAATATAAACCACAAGAATGAAGCTTGAATGGTTTCAGTTGTCACTAGAAACTCTCTTGATGGAATTATACCCACATCACTCAAAATGTTACAGATTTTGTATGATAAAATATATAGATCTAAGCCTCAGAGGTATGCTCTGTTCCCTCGCTCTGTTAGCACTCTCCCTTTCTTCCACTCTCCTCTGCCTTCTCTCCGACTACTGTGCTTTCCCCCACACTGCTGCTGCCTCCACTTTCATTATTTCTTCTCTTCTTGATCTTACATCAGTAGGACCCTCTCTGATTTCCAGTAGCCTGAAATCTGATCAGCCAGACTTTATAATCCATCACACCTGTGAATTACATTGTTAGATGGACTGCAGTGTGTTTAACACAGCAAATCCTGTGACTCTGTGAAACAGGGATAGCCTTGTTTTAAGGAACAGGAGGACTTGGAGTCAGACGTGGATTCTAACTGGCTCTGTCCACTGACTTCCTGTGTGGCAAGCCTTTTAGGCCCAGATCCTTGGTTATTTAGATATCTCGTTCCCATTGAAATCAGTGGGAATTAGATACCTAAATACACTTGAGAATCTGGTTCTTGATCTCTGTTTGCCTCAACCCGTCTCATCTATAAAATAGTAGTATGTCCCCACAGGCATGTTGTGAAACTTATTCATTAGTGTTTGTAAAACGTTGTAATTTTTGGATGGAAGGTGTTACTTTCCATCTATATATTAAGTATGAACCTAGAAGACATATATTATACAAAAACTATTTCATCAGTAGCATAAACCTGATCCTTCTTTCTGTGTTTTCCTGAATGGGTCTCAAACAGAATTTTTTGGGGGCTAGTAACTTTAGGCTAGCAAATCTGATTTGCTGTGTAAGAAAGTATTATTGCTAGGTGAAGCTGGAGTGCAGTGCCATTTCGAAATGTGCATTTACCCAACATATCACTTCTGCATCAGTTTCTCTCAATCTGTATTGAGCTCAGATAATTCTAAGCCACTAATCAGAGTAGTTGCTAGCAATTGTGATTCTTGCAGAATTGGTTACAGTTAAGATCACTGGAAGAAAACCACTTCTTTGCATTTTAGCATTATTGCCTGTGACTTCATTAACATCAGGGAAAGGTTAGCTCTCTAATCACTTGCAACAGTGCACTGAACTTTGTTGTTTCTCTGTGATGTGATCTCAGGTGTTATTGGTAACTTCTTATGTTACTCTTTGAAATGTTGTGGTGTTTTTTTTGTTCATGTGCAACTAGGTTTCCTTCTGCTTGTCTGATCCTCCACTGAGGTGAGATTCCCGCAGGTGTGGTGTTACATTTTGCTGCCATGTTTATGTTCTGCTGCCGTGTTTTCAGATAACAAGAAAAAGCCTTTAGAGACTGCAGGTAAAAAAAGAATTGGTCGGGGCTATACAGCGCAAAAAACCAAAGTCTCTCATGAACCCTAGTGTCTTACAGAGCAGAGTTCAGCATTTCCTCAATCCTGTAGAGGTCTAATCCATGGAATTAATTTGGTTGGAATATTTCCATGCATCCTTGTATCATCCTAGCTCAGAGTTGTATGCTCATGGAAATATTGCTGATTAAGTTGGGTTACACTTACTCCAGAATGAGTCAGGAACAGCTCTGTATATAGACAAGCCCTCAGTTTCAAAAACAGCTAAGTGTTTCATTGTTATTACTGTACATTATTGAGGTCCACACCCTTTTAATTGAACAAATGAAGGGGACAAAGAAAATGTACTGGAGATGTAGAGTGGTTATTAAAAAATACCTCCATTCATTGCACCGCAAAACCTAAAGTAAATCCTATTTCTTTTTCTGTTTTTTTTGTTTGCCACCAAATGTGAATGCAACTGTTGGTGTATGTTGTGATCACTCTAGCCAAGAACTATGATTTAGTTTTATTGTGATAGCACCTAAGGAGTCATTTCTAAGCACAATAAGTGGTTCAGCAACACTTGTCAAGTCTTGGGCTTTTAACTGGTGTACTTAGCCAACACATGACCTGAAGACATTTGCAATTAAGAGGTGGGTTAATTTCTTGAATGAACTTAGAAGCAGTAAATACCTTAGGCATGTGTTTGATCTCACTTATACCAGCCCTACTCTGATATAAAGCATTACCTGTAGTAGAGTATCAGAGGGGTAGCCGTGTCAGTCTGGATCTGCAAGAGCGACAAAGAGTCTTGTAACACCTTATAGACTAACAGATATATAGGAGCATAAGCTTTCGTGGGCGAAGTCCCACTTCATCAGACGCATCACCTGTAGTAGAGTTACTCCTGACTTGTTCAGGCCTAAATGAGAGGAGGTGCAGGCTTCAGGGGCCTGAGTTTACTTTTGGTTACACCTCTGCAATGGTGCAGTCAGATAGGTTGTATATGTAGAACTGAGGACAAAATTCAACTGTAAATGGGAGTTCTGTTTCTTTCTTACTGCAACACATGAATTGCTCACTTCCCTGAAAATGTGGAATTTATGTTTTGGATTTATCAAACTCCCTTGCCAGTTTGTCTCCTGACCTCATCCAATTTACCCCACTTTCCTTCTTATTCCTTATCTTCAGCTGCTGGATAGCATCTTCTCTTTATAATCTAACCATCAGGGAGAAGCCGCCGTTTATTTCTGTAATCCTAGCAAGCTGAGCTTGTTCTTGCGAGGATAGCCCATATTCACTTCCCTTTTTATCCTGAAGATTTTCATCTCTGTAGCATATTGCTATATTCCAACAGTTTTGGAGACTTTGATCTATAGTCTTTCAGCTGCAGAACTACAGGTTTTATTGCAGCTTGCCTCCTTGCCTATTTCCTCTAAGGGTCTACCAATTAAAAATGTTTAGCATGTTTGAAAGAAAAACTAACAATAAGCAGATTTCAGGACTTGAAACACATTTTTCAATTCTGTTAAAACCGAGTATTTCCAGTTACTTAAAAGGAGAGATTATAAAAAATAAGCATAAATAGCTTGGATAAAAGGGGAACATGGTAACAGACTGTAGGGATTTGAAGAGTGTAATCATCAAGGAAGGAAAGAGGAAAAGGAGTGAGTTAGTATATCCTCCTGTACAATATCAGCCTAGGAGTAAAGAGGTAGAATTTAAAAAGATAGAAAACTTAGGCTAAACAAAATCAGAATAAATGTCCTAGTACTGAGATGTACTGAACTATGGTTTAAGCCTCCCAAAGGAAAACGTGAGTAGTTCCAGCTCTTGCCTGGTAGTGTAAAATTATTTAGATTTAAGTAATGCATTAGATTATATGATCTAAAATGGTTACATCTTACCTAGCTCTAATTTCTATGATTCAATGAATCTAGGCATAATGTTAACTATGTACAGTACTGTACTTACTGCAAAGGAAATCAGCAAGGTAGATCACAGAAGGACTAAGGGCTTGTACACACGAACATTTAGTTTGTGCCAAGCTGAGATGTGAATCTACCCCACACTACCCTGCTGCACACTAAATGACTGTGTGGACCCTGCTGATGCACACTAACAAACATAATATACCCTGCTTTGAAACAGGAGTAGATTAAAACCTTAATTGTGCCCATGATCATATGCCTTGTGGGACAGTCTTTAATTCAATGATCACATGCTGTTTTTTCCACCAGACCCCTGCCTCACTCAGTGCACAGGATGGACCTCTGAGGATGATTCAAGATTGTGTGCTGAAGGAGGGTATTTTTTCAGAGTTCTCTGCCTCATTTGTTGCAGAAGATGGAAGGTGTGTAGTGAATGAGGCAAGGGAGGACTTCAGGAAGAGGATGGTTTTATGGCTTGCTAATCGGTTGCTGCTAGAGTTCCTTTGTGATACTGGCCAAGGCACTTAAACCAAACTTTTCACAGGTGTCTGGCCGCTAACTGTAAGTTCCCATTCTGTTGGTCAGATCAGCATTGATGTGCAGACATGGAAAAAAATAGCATGTTACCATGTAATTAAAGACTTAATGTATACACATTCCTTGAATACTTGGCTTTGCAACCTTAATAGTCTTTTGTATGTAATTACCTGTGGTTTTAAAAAAAACCCGAAAACCATAAACTTCATTGAAACATTGTTAGTCACATAGCTTGCCAGCAGGTTACAACCTTTACAGTCGATCACACAGATGTCTGCCAATTGAGTTAACGGAGTAACTGATAGCAGTAGTATGTTGTCATCCTCTGTGGACCAGCCACAAGAGAGGGATGAGACAGTCTGCCAACAGGTCTCTAATATATTTGCTGATGGCAGAAGAACGGTGAGACTTAGGAATCTTGGATTCTATTTTAGATTCTGAAGGGGAGTGTTTTTTCTAGTGGACAAAGATCCTTCTGCCACTGTCCCTTCCAGTCCAGTATCCCAGTCCCAATCTCCCCACAAGGATCCCTGCCCAGTTTTTCCCCTCCGCCAAAACTGGCTCCCCTCATTTATCCTGTCAATCAGTCTCTCTCTCTCTCTCTCATCCAGCCACTCAGCCATACATCCAGTTCCTCATACACAAGCATCTTGTAAATTTGTTGAGTCCCACGGGCACATAAGGGGACCGCCAGTCACACAGGACCAATGCACAGGTGAGGAGCCAAGTCCCTGCCATGCCCCTATGCTGGATAGATTTGAACAGTTCATCCCTGCCCACACCATCTGGTTTGTAAAAAGGAAGAGCGTTCTGTTTTCCACCTTCTGCAGATCCTCTTGGCTGCTTCAAGAGTGGTTTTGTGGAAGAGATCCCCATTCACGGATCTGCCCTTCCCCAAGCCTCTTTGTGGGTCATCCTCCCCAGTAAAAATAATTTTAGTGACGCCCCTAGTTTCCAAGCTGCATTAGAGTGACCTTGATTCACATAATTGCTACAGTCAAGAGGAAGACCTCTGGTCCCTTTGTGTGTTGCAACAAATGCAGAAACACTGGCGATAGATGCCTGCAGATTTAGGGAGACAACACTGTCATCTTGTGCTTTGTTTGGGAAGGGTTGTTTCACAACCCTAAACGTTAGAAACATTTTTCTCTTAACTGAAGACTTTTTAGACACACAAGTTACTCATCCAAGAAAAGCTTCGTAGTTGCCACAGATGAGTGCATTTTTAAAATACAGTTGCTACAAATAATGTAAAATGTAAATATGTACAATATTATTTGGGAGTTGGAGGAAGAGAATGCCCTTATAGCATTGTTCAAAATTGGACAGTACTAGATGTTGCTGTTGGCAATCACACATTAGTTTACATTGAGATAGATATTAAGGGTGAAATTGTTAAGGGAAGAGGCCCAAAAGCTGTGTGTGAAACTTCTTAAACAATTGCAGGTGCAGTTACAGCACATGTTCACATAAACGGCTAGTTAGGTATCCAAAATGCCCTTTGCATGTAGAGACACCCGTATCTGTGTGCAGACATGGCAATTCCATGTGCAAATGCAGGCATCCTGCTACACAAACTTTTTTTTTGTGCATGGACCTCAGGCCGCCTCCTTTGAAAATATGGCCTGAGGTCCATGCACAAAAATGTATGGATGAATTATGGCTGCACAGTTCTTTACATACTTGCTAGCAGTCATTTAACTTTAAACCTTTTATTTTAGGGCATGAAAGCATGACGACCTTTCATCATTCACAGTCTGAACCTTCTGAGGTACAGTCAATGGTATACGTGTTGGAACATGTTCCAGCATTGTAATAGGTTCAGAAAAAGACTACTTAGGAAAGGCTCTCTGGAACTAAAGAATAAATAGCATGGCTTTTCTATACACTCTATCAAGATCAAGTGTTCCCTCATTAATAGGATTTATATGAGAGATGGGGGGGAGGGATAGCTCAGTGGTTTGAGCATTGGCCTGCTAAACCCAGGGTTGTGAGTTCAATCCTTGAGGGGGCCATTTGGGGATCTGGGGCAAAAATTGGGGATTGGTCCTGCTTTGAGCAGGGGGTTGGACTAGATGACCTACTAAGGTCCCTTCCAACCCTGATATTCTATGATTCTATGATCACTACAAGCAACCCACCTAACATTTTTTCATTATATTCTTGAATTCCACTAGAGCAGAGGAATTACACTAAACAAGCTCGTTCTTTAGATACAATTAAACACCTGCAGCTTGGGTTTGCAGGGCTGTAAAACTGCAGTGTAGACATTTGGGCTTGGGTTGGAGCCTGAGCTCTGGTACCTCACAAGGGGATGGGGGAGGAGGGACGGTGTGTCAGCCCCAACGTCTGCACCACAGTTTTTTAGCCCCACAAGCCCAAGTCATACCCAGAGTCTGACCATGGCTTCTTGTCTGTTTGCAAAGCACCCAATGTATTGTGGGTGTTACTGTAAATAGAAATGAATAATTAGCAAGGGAGGGGAACAATCTCTGCCTCAGGATTTAGAGCTGTGAAATTGAGCTTGAGGGCAGGGAGTGTATTTGTGGGAGGGACCCAATAATTCAACAATCCTTATTTTAATTGGCACATGGCAGGGGAGAGAGAGGTGGTTGTTGTCTGTGTATTAATTGAGGAAAGGAGTTGGGGGATTTTTGAGGAAGACGGTGAGATTGAAAAGATGGAGGCTCTAAAGAAAAATCTGGCTGCCGGCCCTAAAATCCAGTAAATTGGCTGTCTCAAATTTGTGATCACAGAGCAACCTGAGCTTTCTGCTGTAGTACAAAGAGTGGGATTAGCTCAAACAAGAGAGCTGCATACCCATCAATTTATCAGTATATTTCTAAATAACTGACCAGAGTCTCCTCTCACGTTTGGTGGTGTAAATCAGAAGTAAGCAATGGAGTGATGCCAGTGTAAAATCAGTTGAAGTGAGCAGGAAATCCAGCTCAATGTGACCAGTACCAAAAGGAATATTAAAGTAATACTAATCCAACGGGCAATAAGAAATAATTTGCGTTGAACTGTAGAAGTGGGAGGGGCTGGGGGAAGTCATGACTCACTAGTCTGTGACCTTTTTCAAGTGCAGATAATGTTAACAGCTGCAGTTCAAAGGAGATTTTTATGTATTATATATAACATAAACATTTCCAGAAGAAATCTGCATTCAATAATTCAGAGTAGTGTGTGCTGCTGCAGTAAGATATTTAAAAAATGAAGGGAAATTATTTAAAGGAGCAATAGTGATTGCAGAGAGAGTGGGGAATGTTTTGGATTTCTGCTGCAGTAAACCTATAGAATTAGGGACCATAAGCACTGGTTGACAGAACTCTGGGGTGAGGGGAGAGGTATTGGCATGATTTCTAGAAGAGATTAGTAACTGTTTTGCAATGAGCTGCTCTATTGCAGGCCTATGGGAATTTGTTTCAAGAACCCTTCCCCCACCATCAGTAACTCGTTTGTTCTCGATAAAGAACAACGTGTCTATCCTGTAACATTAATCTTCACTGAATGTCTTTTTTTTTTATTTTTTGCTAGATAATGAGATTAAATAATCCTTTACTCTTCGGTTAGTTTCTCTTTGTGGATTAAATAAATCTGACCGCTGTGGAAGAGAGAAACCAGATATAAAAATAGGAAACGCCACACAATTCAAACTTTTTCTTTTGTAAAATCCTAGGCTGGGAGTAGATTGATACAGCACAACAATAAACAGCAGCCTGGCTTCCACTCCAGGCTGCCAAATTGAACCCATATGGTTATATCTTAATATAACTAATCTTGTACTGTCTTTGTTTTTTAATATTTAAAATTGACAGTGTTGCATCACTTAGTTTTGTCATGGCTATGGAGCTTTGATTATGTGATGCTGTCTAATGTAAAGTCTGTTTTTGTATTGCTGTAGTTTTTTCTGGCACTGGACAGCTCCTAGACATCTAAGCACAGACTGTCCTTCACTTCCACTACCTTTCCCTAGTGATACAACAGCTATCTGCCCTTTTCTCCTAAGTATTCTTTAACCTTAATTTGTCCCCCATTTTTCCCCCAAAGGCCTCTGCCAACACATGTTTCTTTCATGAGTGTTTGTGGGCAAACAGCATCAATCAAGCAATAAATAATTCATGGCTCCAACGTTAAGGGTGCACTGAGGTTATGTCTCCGCTGCAGCTGGGAGCAAGTTCCCCAGCATGAGTAGACAGAGCTAATGTATGTCTGGTCAAGTTGGCACACTAACGAATAGCAGTGTAGCCATGGGTAGCATGGACGTCAGCTTGGGGAAGCTGTCCAAACACGTACCAAGGGGCTCTGGGCAGGTTCGTACGCAGCGACTAGCCCACGCTGCCACTCATGCTACCCCAGCTATGTTGCTATTTTTAGTGCTAGCTCAACTAAAGCTGCTGCATGTCTGTGTACTGGTGCTGTGAAGCATGCTCCCAGCTGCAGTATTGCTGTTCCCTGCCTTTGCAAGGAATGGCCCTATTTAGGAGCTCTAAAGCCCTGATTTGGCAAATCAAGGGATCTTGAGAGGTCATCTAATCAAAGCCCCTTGTGCTGAAGCAGGGCCAAGTAAACCTAGACCATCCCTGACAGGTGTTTGTCCAGCTGGCTCCTAAAAACCTAGTGATGGGGATTCTACGGCCTCCCTTGGAAGCCTATTCGAGAGCTTAACTACTGTTATAGTTAGGAAGTTTTTCCTATAATCTAACCTAAATCTCTCTTGCTGCAGATTAAGCCCATTACTTCTTGACCTACCTTCAGTGGACATGGAGAACAATTGATCACTGTAACTCTTGATAACAGCCCTCAGCATATCAACCCCACCCCCGTCTGTCCTCTTTTCTCAAAACTAAACATGCAGGTTTTTTTAATCATTCCTGCAACTTTTTATCATTTTTGTTGGTCTCTGGATTATCTCCAGTTTATCCACTTTTTTCCAAAAGTGTGGTGCCCAGAATTGGTACTCCATCTGAGTCACCAGTGCCGAGTAGAGCGGGATAATTATCTCCTGTATCTGACACATGACACTCCTGTTAATACACCCCAGAATGATATTCACCCTTTTTTTGCAACTAAATCATACTGTTGACTCTCATTCAATTTGTGATCCACTGTAGCCCCTGATCCTTTTCTGAAATAGAACCATCTAGCCCAGGGGTCTCAAACACGCGGGCCGCAGGAGCTCTTCCCTGCGCCCCCCGGGCTCCCCGCACCACCACCACCCCCAATTTTTTTTTAATTTTTATTTTTTTACCCCCAGGTAGTTCCCGCTGCCAGACAGCTGTTCTGGTGGCGGGAACTGCCTGGGGGTTTAAAATAAAAATAAAAATGGGGAAGTGTGGGGAGCCCAGTGGGCCGCAGGGAAGAGCTCCGTGGGCCACATGGGAAGAGCTTTGCGGTTTCTGGGAGGGAGGGGGGAGGAGTAGGAAGCCGTGCGCACAGGGGAGGAGGTGGAGAAGAGGCGGGGCCTAATGGAAGGGGTGGAGTGGGGACGGGGCTGGGGGCAGCGAGGGGACGGGGTCAGTAATGCAGCCCTCGGGCCAATGCACTAGCCCTCATGCGGCCCTCGTGGTAATTTGGGTTTGAGACCCCTGATCTAGCCAGTTATTCCCCATTTTGTATTTGTGCATTTGAATTTTTCCTTCCTAAGTGAAATATTTTGCACTTGTCTTTTATTGAATTTCATCTTGTTGATTTCAGAGCAATTCTCCAATTTGTCAAGGTAATTTTGAATTCTAATCCTGCCCTCAAAAGTGCTTGCAACCCCGCCTAGGTTGGTGTCGTCTACAGATGTTATAAGTGTACTCTCCAGTCCTTATCCATGTCATTAGTGAAAATATTGAATAGTATCACACCCAGGACAGACCCTTGCAGGACCACACTAGATATATCCTCCCAGTTTGACAGCGACACGTTGATAACTACTCTGAATACAGTCTTCTAGAAAGTTGTGCTCTCACCTTATAGTAATTTCATTTATACCACTTTTTCCTAGTTTTATTATGAAATTTTCATGTGGGACTGTGTCAAAAGTCTTTTTAAAATCAAAATATATTACATATAAAGCTTCCCTGATGTTTAATTTTAAGTTCTGTTTGCAGTCAATGGGTTTTAAGCACATGCTTGAGTTAAGTATTGAGACCAAGGATGCAGTAGCCCCTCTTCCTCCACCAGCTGAGGAAGCACTCGTACTTCCAGGAAACTAGCAGTGCCAACATCTTTCTTCTCCTTTCATATCTGATGGTTATGGATCCTTCAGTTCAGATATGTTATGTTTTTTTACTAGCAGACATTGGCGGACAGTTGGCAAAACATCAACACAAAGTACTGTGTCCCTGCCAATAACCTATGGCTGCCTCCGATCTCCACCCTAGTTGCTTGTCTGGAATTCGCGTAGGGTGACCAGATGTCCTGATTTTATAGGGACAGTCCTGATTTTGGGGTCTCTTTCTTATATAGGCTCCTATTACCCCCACCGCCCACCCCCGTCCCGATTTTTCGCATTTGCTGTCTGGTAACCCTAAATTCGCGTTCACCCGGATTCTGGGTAATGGAAGCAATCAAGGGTTTCTTCCACAGCTCTGCTGCCTGATGGCACAGTGCCTGCTGTCTTGATTTGTTTTTCTGAGATATTGCAAATGAAGGTCAGAGTGATTACTCTCTCACTAAGTCTGAAAGCCAGTTCCTAGATCAGAGATGAGAACAACATACCCTGCATTCTTCACAATGCCTGATCATCTTACTATTTCTTTCTCCCATCCCAACAGCTGACCAAGGCTGTTTTTCTGCCTGTAAGATATGAGCTAAAGATGTTGAAGCGAGGTGTCAAGTATCTAACCTGAATGGAATCTTTCTGATTGTAAAGCTGTTCTGTTGCAGTGTATTCTTCAGTTTCAAAAGTTATCTAGTTAAGAGATCTGGGGAAGGCAGATCAAAGTCATCTGTAGTTGTCCATAAACAGAAAGTGAAAAGTGTTTCAGAGTCAGTGAAGTAAATGTTGAATGTAGGATTCATTTCAGAAGTTTATCCCAGGGGGTTGAGTAAGCACAGTGAGTTAGTATGTCAGCCTTTTACCTCTCGCAGCTTTGGTACACGTCTTGGAAATGTTTACATTTCCAAATGAGTTTGCTGGTCTCGTCCTTGTCAATCTCAAAAATACCACATAATTTAGCTCAATTGAAATGATGTACTCAAGGCAGTAACTGCACTAGCAGGCATGTTTCGGGGCAAGGGTGAACTGCATTAGTAGAATTACACGCACAGTGCCTGCCCAAATTAAACATGGATCTAGCCAGTGTTTGTCTGTCACTTAATAACATCCAGGGGACAGTGTACTAACCGTGAAAAAGAGTGGTCAAAGCCTTTGATTAGTTTAGGATTTTGGTCTGGGCCTCACATCCTTGAGTTGTGGGACTGATATCCAAGCTGTGATTAGGCCCTGAACTCCCACCTCACCCCCCAGTAGAGAATTAGAATAGCTAATTGTGAATAAAAATTATAAATTATTAATATGACTAAATCAAAGCTGGTGTATTTATAATTTCAGAGAAGTGTGTGCTAGCGAATCACTGAACTCAGAAAATCATGACATTTCTTGCCATTTGTAGCCATCCACCTGAAAATGTTGCTGGTGGCTGGGTAAAGTGTTAGCTTATTTAAGGGAAAGATGACCGTCCAGGTGAAACATTCAGCGTACTATACAACCAAGGTCCCATAAGATGACAAAGGACTTCTTCAAAATGAAATACATCTGTCTTTATAATACTCTGCTCTTTTATAGCGCTATTCACTCAAGGCACCCAGAGCACTTTACTAACAATTAAGCTTCATACTACCACAGTGAGCCATTCAAGTATTACACCCCATTACAAGTGGGTAAATATAGAGCTTGAGTGAGTTGTCAGGTGTCACACAGCCAGTCAGTGTGAGAGACAGAAACGGACCACACAACTCCCAAAACACCATCTCCTGTGCTAACCTCCCCCACATTAGCAAATAATGTCCAAAAAAAAAAGTAACTAGTATAATGGAAAGATGTTCGCAACATTCAGCTATGAGGAAGTGTTAAAATTAAATCAGCTGAGCTAAGTGTGATAACGGCTTGTGAAGTGGGTACGTTGTGCAGCGGTTTCAGAGTTCAGGTCCCAAGTTCCTGGGACAACCAAGGCTGGTGCATCTTCAGAGCAATGCCAGTAGGGTTGTACTTTTGCGTGAGACAATACCTTGTATGCTATGCCTGCCCTTTCCCCTCCACCCAAGCAGCTCAAGCTGACTGAAGAATTAGCTAAGGGAACCACATCCATTCCCCCTTTCCAGGGCAGAGGTTACAATATGTGACCCTTTGTGGGAATAGAGAGAAAATGGGAATCCTGGAGTGTGCCAGGGGAAAGGGTGGAGGGAAGAGGAAAAAGAGAGAGTGCATGAGCACAAGCAAGGCTTGGTATGGAAAGTTATTAGTGAAATGAAACTCCTTAGCTGTATTACAGTTGGAACTTGAGCATTTGTGCGCAGATATAAAGAAAACTAAAGCTCTCCTCCAGCATTTGCTGGTTCTGTGTAATCTTAAGAGACACTGTCAAATGGTGTAGGCACAAAGTTCGAAAAGCTGCTGTACACTAGTAGGGAATTTGAGTTTTGAAAACACGTTTAAAATGTCATTGTCACCTGTGTGTTTATTTTTAAATAGCTCTTGCTTATGTGGGAACTACAGAAAACCAACCTTTGTGCTTGTAGAGAAGCAGCGGTTAACTAAGCCCGATTCCCAGAAACGTGAGTTGTCCTGTCACCCAGAGTTGTGGAGGCAAGCTCATTGCTTGTGCTGTGCTGACATGACTGCTGATGCTGGCACTGGTAAACAAATAAAGCTCTGTCCATTTTATGCTCAAGCAGAGAGAGTGGGGGGCATGTGACAGAAGGGGGTTTGAGGATGGCAGCTATGGGGGTTATTGAATAAAATAAGAACAACTGTAATAAGGAAAGACAACTTGCTTTCAAGTTTCTAAGGGAGTGTTACCAACAATACAGTGAAAAGAAAATACTGAAGGAGGATTTGACCACATCCTTTTATCACTGTTCCCACAGTAGCTTATCTGTTCATGTTTGCTCTTTGTGCTAATGATATGTCAAAGCCGGGTGTCAGCATTTGCTTTAGAGTTGCCACTGATCAAGACTATCCTCAACAAGGAACATGAAATATCTTCCCATTTTCTCTTTTCACTTTTCTGTTCTCCTGCTATCTGTAAAGCGTGGTATCTTCTTAATAGTTTGAAAATCCCTGCCACAGTATATGTGGGAGTAAAACATTACAGCATCAAAGGAACCTAAGAGACCTAGGCACCCAAATACTATTTAAAAATCAGTGGGAGGCAGATGCCCAGTTTGCCAGTGCTACTTCGAAAAAAATCTCTTGGCGACAGAGTCCTGTGGCACCTTATAGACTAACAGACGTATTGGAGCATAAGCTTTCCTGGGTAAATACCCACTTCTTCAGATGCATGTATGTCTTATCACCCTTATACTTCCTAGTCATGCTGTCAGGCACTTCTGAACAGTCAGGTACCGATAATTCAGTACTGTTTGTTTAAAAAAACAAGACACCCCATCTTGTCAGACTCGATACATCAAATAGTTTGATTTTTTTAAAGTAATACACTAAAAGTTTTAAGGGAATGTATAAATGCAAGCACATAATGTCAATCTTTGTGTTGCTCAAATGAAGCAAGAAACTTTATTTTAGGTTTTATAGTGTGAACAAAACAAGACACCCTAGAAGAAAAGCAAACACCAAAACATTGGAGGCTGCATTACATGGCACAGAATCTTAGAATTTTTGGATAGCTGGAACAAGTTTGGGGGATGGGGTCGGGAATTTTTACAAAAGATAATTTTACTTGACAAGCCAGTTTCACTATTCCCTTCTGTCTCAAATATTTGTCTGATTAGTGCTCTGTCACTCACAATGTGATTACTCCACTTCAAGCAGAAGGAGACAGAAGGCCAGATCAACAGGTGTGATGTACCCACTTTGAACTCCTGGCATAATCTGTCCTTAATGCCAGCTTAACAGGCCTCGGGAGGATCACAACATGGAATGGATATGCTTCAGTGGTGCAGAGCTAGCACAACATTTTTCTGCCACTCACCTGCCCTGCTGCCAATGTGTCAGGGGAAGAGGTATGTCCTCTTGCTATTCTGATCCTCACCTGCTTTTTTTAAAACCCGTTTCTTTGTTGTGTGTGTACAGTGCCAACACTGTACACCCACACACAACAAAGAAATGGACCCAGCCCTAAAGATGTGTGTGTTTGTAAAGACCGTCTAATTGCCAAGTATTTTTTTGCGTCCAGCCATCGCCAGTGCTGGATGCTTCAGAGGAAAGCAGAATCCCCCATAGTGCCCTTAGCTATGCCATGGGAAAAATTTCTGACTCCAGCTGCAATCAGCTAATGCCCCCATGAAGCATGAGGATTGTTGACCTTTATAATGTTTTATCGAAGCAGATTCTGTTTTTTAAAAATAAAATGTCAGATCTGTTTGTTTCAAGTTTAGATCTTCAATCCAATGTGTTCTGATACCTTTCTGCAGGGTGGAAGTCCTCCTTTAAGCTCTGCTGGTTGCTTTCCATTATTGGACAATACAACCCTACTGCAGCCAACATGGAGAAATGGTTGCAGATTTGTGGTGGTTATACTGAATGCTTTTCTTCCTTTGGGGGTGTGTAGATAATGATTTGTGTATGACATGATTCTAGTATGTGGAAATGTGAGTTATTTCTTTAAAAACTATATCACGTTATATAATTTTACATTCATTGTTGGTTGGCAGCAGCTGTTATCAGTTTGCAGTATCCCCATTAGCTAATCAGACTAAAGATTACCCTTCTATAAAAGGTGTACATTGCCTGTCATAATGCCTGTTATAATGGAAGAGGTTTCAACCCTTGCACCAATTGTAAGTTATATATTAATATGAAATTACCCACTAGTCAGAAATTATTTTTATCAGGAAGCTGAAAGTAGTTTGTAAATGAAGGGTTCAGAAGTGAAAATAGAGACCCATGTCTCATTTAAAATATAATGGGGAGCAGGAGTATGTCACATACTTAGCACAGATTGTAGCTGCAATCCACTTTGGCTCTCCTGCCACTCTAAACTTTCAGCTGTCTTTAATATCTGAGACCAACAAAAAACAAAAGTCCCAAAACAGAAGGAAATGCACCTAAATCACAACCATATACAGCAGTTTAGTGCACTGACAGGAAACAACCTCTCCACAAACACAGAGCCCACTTAGCAACAGTACCATGGAAAAGAGCAAGAGCAGGAGATATAGAAAAGGATAACTATCTTGTTACTGGAGTCCAAGGAATGAGACACTCTGGAGAAACCCAATAGCACCCATAGGAAAGTTGCAGATAATATTCTGAATGATAAATGGAAGGCCTTTAAGAAAAAGAGGGCGCATATTTTCATCCCAACTCCTTTATCTACTGCTACACAGAAAGTCTGAGGTAAAAATCTCAAAATTGGAAAGGAGACATTGAGTCGTATGGTACAAAGATTCACCCCACGGTTTGGAACAAAAGCTATATAGTAATTGCGTTTCTGTGCTTTCAGAACAAAGAAATAATGTATGTAAAAATCAAAGTAAAACTAAAGTGCTTAGAATATGCCAATAAACAAATCTCCATATACCCTGACAATAAAAGAGAAATGAAAAAAGAGAAAACCAAGAGGAACAAATGCAGAGCTCTACTAGCCTTCAGACAGCAGTCTACTAGGCCAGTCAGGCCAACATGAATTTAAGGTGCAGGACCAACATTTTTCAGTCACAGCTTTGACATGGTCTGTTGCATTACAACATCTTAGTAATGTCAAATGCACTTCCGCAAGGAACCCCACAGAACCTCTAAAAAGTTAAAGCTGAATGGTGTGTGTTTGTTCATGTAATTCACAATATTAACAGGACTGACCATCTAATTTCACAACTTTGTATGCCTGGCATCACCTAGAAGGGCCCATTGTATCTGTAAAATGGTGTCTGATAGGAGAAATAATGGATTTAACAGAATAGAAGCTAATGACTAAGAGGTTAATTACTATGGAGTTAATTACATAACAACTCACTCTTAGAGGTTTTTTAAATTACATTGTTATAACTTTTTACCATATACCAAGAACTCAGTGACAGCAGAGAAGCTACCTGGTGCTCTAAAACAAGGACAACAGTAGTGTGTAAAGGGGTACCTCGACAGCCAAATGTGACTATTGAAATAAATAGCAAAACCTCAAACTTCAATGGGAGCAGCAGAACCTGGCACTGTCCTTAATGGATACTGGTTTAATAGCCTGATATTTTTTAAGTTGTAATTCATATGTATGTGGAGAAATCATTAATTTTTTTTTAGTATAGTAACACCTAAAGGTTGTAATCATGGTCAGGGTACCATTGTGCTAGCCCCTATTGAGAATTCTTATCCAGAAGTTGTCATCTATAGTGACACTGTAAGAAGAAGACACTCTTATGTACAAATGGGCTCCAATGAGAGGAGCGAGGAAGAACAAGTTAAAAAACCGATGAGGTAATACCTTCTTCTTCACTCACCTTGTCTCTCTCATATCTTGGGACCAACACGGCTACAGCAACACTGCAAAACAAGTTTAGAAATGGACAGCCACATAGGAAGACTCTTCAAGGAAGGACCAAGAGCCTTTCTTACTATATAAAAGAATCCCTTCCTTCCTGAGAGAGGAACACAGACATTCAGGGAGAACAGATGGGCTCACTCCTATGGAGCCTGCTGTGAGTTGGGGGCAAAGATGCTGTCATGCAAGTAATTTTCAGCCTCTGTAACTAGGTCCAGTCAGGGGGTTAGGCTTCTAAATACAGTTACGGCAACAAAATTTTGTATTTAATAGTAACAGTTTGAGAATTTAAGCCTAAGGGTTAACTAAACTTTCTTTGAGAGATTTTTGTCTTTGCTTCTTGCCCATTTTTCAATATACATGATGTACCTGAAAATCTTCTACATACCTACACATATATAATAAAGAGCAACAAATATACATCATCTTCAAAAGCACCAGGCAAGTGAAGTGAGTAAAGCCTATTAGAACTGTTCCACAAGCTGTTTCAAAACTATAAAAATTGTAGTAAGTTTCTGCATTTTTTGCTGGGGATGTGGGAAGTTTTAACGCAGTCCAAAACCAGGTTGTATAATTTCAAGAATGGTTATAACGATAGGTTGTATAATGGCTGTAGAGAGCAAATTGGCTCAGGCACTGCATTATCTTTAGGATAGAAAACTAGAAAAAAAGTTTAACAAGAAACAGCCCTGTGTGTATATACACAAATGTGCAATACCACTCAAAGCAAAACAGTTCAATTCCAATATAGTCACTTGACTCATCCAAGACTACATGCAGTTGATCAGAACTGATGCTTATTCAGGACACAGAGAAGCTGTTTTCTTATATGGTCTCCAAGAAGCACAGGTATTCAGGGTACAGATTCAATAGTTTAGCAAATAGATCAACAAAATTAATACTTCCCTCAGCCGAAGAACATTTTACTAGCTTTTTTTAATGCTTTACTTTAATATTCCACTATAAGACTATATGTTGTTGTTGTTGTTTGTTCTTCACAGCAGCTTCTCATTGGACTTGAATGAATATGCAAACTAAATACTATTAACTTAGGTTTGAACAGAGACTGGGAGAGGCTCGGTCATTATGTTAATTGAATCTATTTCCCCTACTTAAGTATCCTAGTTAAGTATCCTCACACCTTTGTATTAACTGTCTGTAATGGGCCATCTTGATTATCACTTCAAAAGTTTTTTTCCTCCTGCTGATAATAGTTCCTCTTAATTAATTAGCCTCTTACAGTTGGTATGGGTACTTCCACCTTTTCATGTTTCTCTGAATGTATAAATATTGTCTTACTGTATGTTCCATTCTATGCATCTGATGAAATGGACTGTAGTCCATGAAAGCTTATGCTGAAATAAATTGGTTAGTCTCTAACGTGCCACAAGTACTCCTGTTCTTTTTACAGGAGTGGGTGAGCATGGTTCTTTTGCCTGCTATGTGCAGGAAGTCAGACCAGGTAATCCATGATAGTCTCTTCTGGCCTTAGAGTCTGAGTCTGTGTTTGAAAGGGGTGAAGTGGGACGTAGAGCTGTACAGTACAACCAGCAGTGAAGACAAGCATTCTGTTTCCTACAGAGATAAGAATGCTGGTGAGAATGAGATTAGAAATGGTCAGCAGACCTATCTGTAATGCAGCATGCATTCCCCCAGCACCAGCCTCCAGTTAGCAAGTGTGCATGAGGTGGGGCCATGGCTCTGCGATCTCCCTACTTGGCCAAACCCAGTTTGAAGTGCTGAGCAGCTCTGTTTTTGCTATTACTGTACTTGATCCCCTTTGCAGTCAGGGATCAACAAGAACCAGCATTCTAGATGCTCCCTGAAGAGGTGTGGAAGGTGGGGCTACCAAAATTGCAGGTGGAAGGACACCGTCAAGCCCTGAAATTACATTGCTACCTTGTTTCTTTTTTTCACATGCAGTCCCTGGAAATGAACAACACTATTTTACTTTCCATAATAAAGTAAGCGTCAGCGGAAGTAGCAAAGATCTACCCTAAGATTTTAATTGATATTGGATTACTAAGTAATGTAGTCTTGTAAGGTCGGAGTTAACACTGGGCATTGCTCTGTGACAAAAAAAAACTACACAAATTTGCTTTGATGGTCTTTTTAATCATTCTCTTTGAATATTTGTACAAGAAAATTTTGTTCATGAGAATGTTCAAGAAAAGTAAGTCTTGATCAAATGTGCACGTGTGAAATTCACTTGGGAAATGTTGGTATGAGCATTTTGAAACTAATGCAGCCTGGGTATTGTCCTCCAAGGGAACAGAAACTGTATCATGGGCTAGGTGACTGGTCACCTAACTCACAGGTTATTTATCATGAGTATTTAGAACAGTGGTCGGAGTGAATAGTTTGTCATCCATGGGATGAATGTTTGCATAAAACATTCATATTGATTTGTATTTCAAAATTTATTCAGCAAAATTAAGGCTATTTATGAATAATTCATAAACCGAAAACTAGATTTGCCAGATAAATTTGTTATATATAGTTTGCCCAGCTTTAAGCATGACACTATATTCTATATAATCCTTATTAGAATGTTGCATAGTATTCTAGAACATGACTTTGAAACTGCACTTTTAGCATCTCATCACTTGCATTTTTTGGGGTCTGTTTACAAGCCCAGGAACAGCAGTTTGTGTTTTTTAAAAAAAGAAGGTATATTTGATATTGAAGCAGGAATTCTTTATTTTACAATTGCAGCATTGGTCAAAAACGAAATCTCCTTTCAGAGGATGGTAAACAGCAGCTACTACAGTTAGACATTTTTAAATCAGCAGGTCTGGATAATCCAAGAGTTTTAAAAGAGCTCCCTGAATCATCAATGCTGATTTTCAATAAGTCTTAGAATGCCGGGGAAGTTCCAGAAAACTGCAAGAAAGCTAATCCTGTGCCAGTATTTAAAAAGGGTAAACGGGATGACCTGGATAATTATAGGCCTGTCAGTCTGACATTGATCCTGGGCAACATAGTGGAGTGGCTGATATGGGACTCAGCCCTGGTCTACACTAGGGAGGGGATCGACCTAACATACGCAACTTCAGCTACGTGAATAGCGTAGATGAAGTCGACGTATTCAGGTCGACTTACCTCGGCATCTTCACAGCTCTGAGTCGCTCCTCCGTAGACTCCACCTGCGCCTCTCGGTGCGGTGGAGTTCTAGAGTCGATGGGAGAATGCTCAGGGATCAATTTATCATGTCTAGATGAGATGTGATAAATCGATCCCCAAAAAATCAATGTCTACCCGCCAATCCGGCGGGTAGTGTAGACCTGGCTTTAGTTAATAAAGAATTAAAGGAGGGTAATATATTTAATGCTTGTCAACATGGGATAACGGAAAACAGATTCTGTCAAACTAACTTGAGATCTTTTTTGATGAGATTACAAGTTTGGCTAATAAAGGTAATGGTGTTGATGTAATGTACTTAGACTTCAGTGAGGCATTTGGCTTGGTACCTCATGACTTGTTGATTAAAAATCTAAAAAGTTATCAAATTGACATGGGACACATTAAATGGTTTAAAAGCTGGTTGTGGTGATTCTAGGGGTACTCAGGCCTGTGAGTCATCTTGTTGCCAATCCTTCAGCATGAGTGACTCTTACCCGTGCCAGCTCGGTGTTAGTCTGGCTGTGTTAGGGAGCTGTCAGCCACTCAGGCATTCTCCCTTGGACTTACACCTGTCCTGCTAGTTGACAATAGATGCACTCAGCCCCCAAGTCCCTTCAAAGTGTCCCCCTGTGGTATCTAGCCCCGATCACTCGTTACCCACAGAAATCCCAGGTGCTCCATTCCCAAAGAATGGTGTATCTGAGATTACCAGTTTTAGCTGAGCCCACCACTGCTGTGTCACACATGGCACTTGAGTTCAATTACAGTAAAACAAAAGGAAATTTATTTCAAGAAAGAATAGAGATTCAAATAGAAACAAGCATGAGTGATGGAATCAAATGATTACATACAAAACACATTCATAAGACATGAACTAGGGCCTATACTTATTAAGTTACCTTTCCTATATAATAAATTAGATCCTTACCCCAAAGTTCAGTCTGCTGCAGCATCTGCTAGTCTCAAGGAGCCAGGGCCCAGTCTTTCATCTTTCTCATTGTTTCAAGGTAGCTCATCAGTGAATGGATACAGTTTCTTTATACTGTGATGTATTGAATCATCTTTTATCTTTATTCACAGACTGGGCTATCCCCTCTCTGTTGTATAATTCCTTTCCATTTCCAAGTGATTTAGTTGTGTATAGTTTACCTTTTGATGGTTTTCCATTGACTTTTCTGGGTTGTTGCAATAGTGCATGACTGAGCAGTACATTACATAATCAGCTAGCCCGGAACAAATCCCTCCTGCTTGAATGGGCCATCACTGAGATGTATTTTCCTTGGTGACTCACTTTTACTCTACTGAAAATTATGCTCTTATGATCTTAGAGTTTCATTATTTCTTAAATACTACCTCTAAACACATCTCACCATTGATTATGAGCATTGATGAGTTACAAGTTTGTAGTAGAGACCTCACATGCTACCCTTTATGGATGAATATGATGAAAGCAGTTTTATCCAGTATAGTGAGTTTGTCAGGTCTGAGACAGGAGATGCTTGTAAAGAACAATGAACCCTTTGCCAGTTGTCACCAATCGGCCTCTATCACACTGGTTAACTGATAGGTCTCAAAATATAATTGTAAGTGAGTAAACATCGATCGGGTGTGTTTCTACTGGGGTCCTGCAAGGATAGGTTCTTGGCCTTATGCTATTTATTTTCTTCCAGATTAATAAAAATATTAAAGTTATTACTGAAAACTTGCAGATGACCCAAAAATTGGAGGAGTGGTAAATAATGAAGAGGACACGTAACTGATGCAGACCAATCTGGCTCACTTGGTAAGCTGGGTGCAAGCAAACAATATGTTTTAATTTGGCTAAATGTATACACATAGCAACAAAGAATGTAGGTCATACATACAAAATGGGGGACTCTAACCTGGGAAGCAGTGACTCTGGAAAAAAACATTGGGGGGGGGGTGTCATGGTGGATAATCAGCTGATCATGAGCTCCAAGTGCAAAGCTGTGGCCAAAATGGCTAATGTGATTCTTGGATGCATAAACGGAAATCCTGAGTAGGGCTAGAAACATCATTTCACCTCTGTATTTGGGCTGGTGTGATTCCTGCTGGAATATTGTGTCCTGTTCTGGTGACCACTGTTCAAGAAGGATGTTGATAAATTTGAGAGGGTTCAGAGAAGAGCCATGAGAATGATTGAGGGATGAGAAAACATGCCTGATAGTGATAGACTCAGAGTTCAATCTATTTAGCTTAACAAAGCGAATGTTAAGGGGTGACTTGAT
The DNA here is from genome assembly GCA_033296515.1 of Macrochelys suwanniensis. NCBI lineage: Eukaryota > Metazoa > Chordata > Testudines > Chelydridae > Macrochelys > Macrochelys suwanniensis. The sequence goes on along the minus strand of CM065776.1, from coordinate 129,696,389 downwards.
TACAGTTTGTAAGTATCTACACAGGGAACAAATGTTTAATGATGGGCTCTTTAATCGAGCAGAGAAAGGTATAATACAATCCAACAGCTGAAAGTTGAAGCTAGATAAATGCAGACTGGAAATAAGGCATATTTTTAACAATGAGAGCAATCAACCTTCGGAACAATTTACTAAGGTTCGTAGTGAATTCTCTATCACTGATAATTTTTAAAATCAAGATTGGATGTTTTTCTAAAAGATGCACTCTAGGAATTATTTTGGGGATGTTCTCTAGCTGGTGTTATACAGGAGGTCAGATTAGATTACCACAATGATCCCTTATGACCTTGGAATCTATGTACCTATAAAAACCTAAAGATGCACCTTTTTTAGGTCAGACTCTTTTAAAGTTCTGTTTTGCCCACTAGCAGCCATCTGTCTCCATTTTCTGTGCATATGTTCTTGATCACATGGGTTCTGACTCATGCTGCTAGTGAAAACAGATGCTATGACTTGTCTATATATCACAGCATGTTGACACGGCATGATGCTTATTGCACTGTCCGTCACCTATTCCTTGCTTCCTCTATTAGAGTACCACTGACCCCGCTGAGCAGATCTGCTGCTGCAGTCTCATATTAATTGTCAGCACTTCGATAACTAATGGCCATGTGTTCAGTGTCATTTAAGATACAAAATGAATAAAGTTTCTGCCCTGCGGCATTTACAATATAAAAAACAGACAGAGAAGAGACAGCACATTGGGAAGGAATCTGTTGATTGTTTTTTCTTTTAAAGTGGTGACTTGATATTCCAATAGCCTTTCATTGTTGTCCTCTAAGTTGTGTGACATTTGTTTTGTAACCTAATATGTCACATCAATCCTGACAACATCTGAAAAATTCACTTGCACTGTGCCTGAAAGCCCTGCCAAACTTAATTGGGGACAGGTAACACCCCGAGGAGTTACTCAGAGAACAAGGGCATAGCCCTGCAGCTCCTTCCTTGTGGAAATAGGTCCATTGGGATGAACAAGAATATCTGCCTAAAAAGCTGCAGGATTGGGCCCTATGGCAGACATAAGATATAGATCGCTATATCTGAAAAAAAATTGAGTATTGCAAACAAAAATGAACATATTCAATTCACTTTTTATAGCAATTAAGATGAATTTGGCATTTTTCGTTTTTTCTTCGTTTTTACCTTTTTTCTACTTACGTCCATTTTATCTCCTCTGTCTGATTTGCAGCTTTGTATTTTATGATGCAAATCCCTTGCCATTCTTCATGTTGTTGTGTTTTGCTATTTCACTGGGAAATAAACTCCCCACCCTCCTTCACCTGGCCTTAAATGTAAATACAGGGACTCAGACTACAGATTGTTTTCTAGGGAGCGGATTCAGCAATGAAATTAATGCATTAATTTTTTTCCTGCCTTGACCTTTGGGTCACTTCAAGTTTAAACTGCAGATAGCATAATAAAGTCTTGCAAGATGACAATAAGTGAACTCTAAAAGGCATATTGTAAATAGGAGATTTATATTTAATTGTTAGTTGTATTGGGAGATGTAAATATAATAGTGTCTAGAATCTTAATTACCTTTTTTTGTAAAGAAACTTCACCTTGTGGTTCATTCAGCTCAGGGGGGTAGTTTTTAAGGACCTAGTGAGATGGGTACTGCCCATTGGGACGGGATGGGTGCCAAATTCAGGTCAATGTCTTGTTTTCTTTTTCGCTTTTAAAAGCCACCCTTAAAAGGTTATTACTATTATTTAGTAATAGTATTACCATAGTGCTTCAGAGTCCTAGTCCTGGACCAGGACCCCATAGTGCTAGGTGCTGTACAAACACAGACTAAAAAGATGTGCCCCTGACCCAAAGAGTTACAGTCTATGTGTAGTATCCAGTGAAAGTTACTTAAATAACGCACACACTGTATTGTAATTATTAGTAGTATTACAGTACTCGACAGGAGCATCAGTCAGGATTGGAGGTCCCATTTGTTCTGTACAAAGAGCGAGTCAGACAGTACCTCCCTCAAATTTGGAATAGCTCAAAGGAACACGAGGCCAGAGAGCACCTTATTGCTATTCTAAACTAGCTCATTCAAACTAAAGAAAAACATGCAGAATAATTTGTGGAGAATAATGTAATGTTTTTCTTCTGAACACCAAGCCAAGAAGTATCTACACCACCTAACATTATTTTATTGTGTGTAACTTTAAATGCTGTACTATTCAGAAGATCAAAATTTGAGCACTTTTCTTGGATATGGTCGTCTTTTCTTTAGCCCTTTACACACTGGAGGTATGATCATTTGAGTAAAACAGTAGTCCTCAGGAATTAACAAACCAATGATTAGTGGTGTATTTTGTGTGCGTTACTATTACCTGGGAGGATGGGAGAGCTTGTTTCAGGAGTAAGCAGCACAGTAATTCTGTCTTGTCTTGCTTCCTCTCCCCTCATGTAACACTTGGCTGATAGTTTAGAAAAATGTGGTTTGTTTTTGTTTCTTTGAATCATCTCAATACAAGTTACCAGAGCAGGGTTATAAAATTTTACCGCATTATCTTGGTGCTTTCCAGGATAAACATATGATTTAAGCCCCAAGATTGGGTAACAACATGGATGTATTCTCATTTCATTTGTGACATTTCCTAGACCCAATCTCAAAGGCACTACTAAATTTGATGATAATGGTCATCTGTCTTGAAGAGAGGCCCAGCACTTGAAATAGCAGTGCAAGAGGTGTTACAATATTCAGCTGGAACCCTAAGAATTGCAGACCTAGGCCCCTCTGTGTAAACACTGAATGGTTCCTCCCCTTTTGTCACCCACTTGGAAAGTCCATCCTTGCCACACACCGCCGTCTTGGTCCAGGCCCCATTGGCTCTGCCCCTCTCTTGGTCAGTCCCAAGCGACCATGCCTCTCTCCTCACCTTCCCCTATTCTTAAATGCCTTGTGGTTCTGTCCCTCTCCTCAGAGAGCCTTCATGCATTTGATAGTTTTCCCCAACTTGTAACCACTTTGTCTTCCCTCTGGTGCTGGCTGCTGATTTTTCTCATTCACACTAACTGGAAAGAGGCTGTTCCTACAGGGCTCCCAGCTCTGAAGTGCTAGATGAGGACTGGGCGTGTGGTGTTTGCTCGCTCCATGCCTGGCTCTAGCCAGTTGCTGTTAGTCTCTTTCATGGGCACTAAATTCCCCTCGCAGACAATTGAAAAGGAAGTGAAGGGTTAGCAGGTTTGGGCACGCTGGAGGTAGGCATTGTAAAAAAGTGAGTTCCAAGTCCTGACAGATTTTCCATATGTCTTTAGTGATTTGAGTAAACAGTGGATTAGACACACATGCTGAGTTACATAATACAGAGAGTGAATGACCGAGAGAGAGATCAATCCATTGCCTGTAAGATTGCGAGCTTGATTGTGAACTGAACTAAAGATACAGACTTCGTCATTTCAAAGTACAGCCCTTCCATAACTAACCTCTCCTTTCTCATCACCAGGTTCGGAAGGGCCTTATTAAATAGTTTTTCCCGATAGCACTGCTGCATTCTAAGTGGGGGAAGAAGGTTTGTAAGGTGCAGAGCCTCGGAATAGGGAAATAGATATTGCATGCAATGTTGTAATCATTTTTGCTATTTTTTAATTGTAATTAAAGATCGCGGGGCCTGATTCTTCTCTCATCTTCACTGGGTCATTCCACTTACATCAACATTGTGACACTGGTGTCAAAGTGGTGTGAGGAGACTCAAGCCCATTAGTAACTTTCCCAAATAATCTAATAACTGTAAATATTACAAGTAGTTTAAATTAGACATAAACTAGATTAAACATTTAGGGCCAGATTTACCACCTTTACTCATGCAGAGTAGTACCTTACTCTGCAAACAGCCCTTTGATTTCTGTGGGAATACTCATAGGGTCAAGCCCCAACCCTGCACTTGAATCCATGTGGCAGACCCCTGTGGAGCTGCAGTGACTTTAGTGAGACTTCATGCAGACACAGAGATTCACCCATGCATAGTTTCAGGATCAGACCCAAAGATTCAACTCAATGTGAGGTAAGAGTGGCAGAATCTGGCCCTTTATATGTTTTTTTTTTTTTTAAATATTCTGTATCTACTAGAACTATTTTGCAAAGTTTAAAATTGCTCTAACATACTCAATAAGAAATATGTGAAAAAAACAACATACATGATTCCATAGCTGTGGGGAAACCACACTGCCACATGAAGTGTACTCCTGTCCCACCGTCTTCCCCTGCCATTCTCCTTCTCTTCCTCTTTTCTCTTATGTTTGTGGTGTTTTTGTTGAACTTGGAATTGAATCATCCAGTAAGAGGGATCTCTCATTTACCTGTATGGCACCATGTACAGCTATGGTAAGCTTACCTATTGCCCTAAACTTTGTAGTTATTTATACCAATGCAAAGTGGGTGCAAACTGTTATCAGTTCACCCTCTTTACAGTATTGCAAATAACTGTGCAGGGCAATGAGTAAATTGAATCCTACATAGATAATATTACTACTGACTTTGAGATTCTTCACTTCGCGGTGGTGGGGGAAGTTGCATCCTGTTAGTAATCTATATTTATTTGTTCAATGCAGCATTTACAAATGCATCCAAACTATTCGACACCTTTATTGCCAAGTCCCTGGACCACTTAATTTCCATTCCAGGCCACTGAGTTTAACCTATTCTTCAACTGTAGTCAGGTCAAAACTTGGTAAAAACTTGCAGATTTGTCAACATTTACTTCCCCCTCCCATGCCAGTACAGTTACAAAATCATTCTTACATTTTGGTTTAGAACCACTGATATATCCAAGCCAAAATATTTCACAAATAAAAAAAGAAGTATGCAAGTTAGTACTGGGAGCAGTACCATGTAAATATGAGATATCTATAAAATAGCTGGATTAGAAAAGGGTTATCAATTTAGATTTATGATAAAAAGGGCTAACTGAATACTAACTGTGGCATTTTAAAATGGATTAACCCTTTTCTGTTATAGCCAGCAGAGGCCAAATTCAGCTCTTGTGTAGCTATTGACCTCAGTGGAGTTGCACCCACACAGAAAAGATGGATCTGGCCTAACTTCTTTAGATCACTGGTCCAAAATGTTTTTCTAACTTTGCTTTTATTTCCCAACACATGAAATGTCTTGGATTAGAATTGAATATGCTACCCACAACCTTAGTGACATTTCTTCTCAAGCCACTTCCTTTCCTTTTTGGTGTACATTTGGTTTGTTTTATTTGGCCTTTGTTTCCACAAGGCAGAGAGGGTTCTCAAAGTTAGCTTCTCTTTCCAAACTCCTGTTGATCACTACAAAGAAGCTGTCAAGGAAAACAGGTTTCTGTGGCTCTACTTAGTCTTTCAGAATATAAAAGCTGGGAATGTTTGTTATAATTTTTGTGCCTGAATTAGGCTTTAACAAGATCTGTTTTTCAAGTGCAAGCAAAACATCGCTGAATGCAGAATACAGCTGTGTGAATAACAGATATATTTTGTTCAGTGGCCAAACCCTTTTTGAGTTTTAGGGGGGGTGGTTGTTTTAATTGAACTAGAATTTGAAATTTAGAAAACTGAAAAATCAAAAAGTTTTGTTTAGTAAATGTCAAAAGGTTTTGATTTCTTCAGATTTTTTTTTTGTTTGGACCAAAATAATTCAGCAAATTCAACACAAGTTCACAAAAAGTTTTAGTCGACCCCAATCTGCATGTTTTGGTCAAGAGGCTTACCCCATACACACGCAGAATAGAACAGAGTCCCTGTTCCAAAGACCTTACCACAAAACCACAAGAATAGCTTGCCAGAAGTACAGAATATACAGTCAGTTTCCCCATCTCCCATAATCACCAATAATCTAACCTCTCCACAGTCATTACTCAGTTTGAGCATCATCCCTCCCACCTTTTCCTCCTGGGGAACACTCAGCCTCCTACTGGGAGACACCAGAAAGAAGCTCCCAAGAGGATCTGAAGGTGGCTCTTGGGCATGTCTTTTCCTCGCACAGGGGAGGGAGAGTCCTATGGTTGTCTTAAAGGCAGAGGATCAGCAATCCATATGGCCCAAGCCTGCCTCAGCCCCCAAGATGTGCCAGCTTCAGCAATGGAACACAGCAGCTTCCCTATTTAGCTTGTAAAATGAAATTGAAATGATCCGGCTACATTGGAGATCCTGGCAATGGAGTTGGAACAGGAGGGACAAAATGAAACTCAGGCAATATCTGACCAAAGGCGGTCTGCCAGGAGCTGTAAAAGTTACAGTTTTACTAGAAGGGTTCACCTTTAAACATTAACAGCAGCATATCACAAGGCATGCATTAAGTGGGTTTAACCTATCTCATGGAGCAAACAGTGAGGCATTAGGGATCGGTTATACATGTCACATTATTATGGATTCTAGAACTGACAGGTTTTGTGCTGTTCCCTTTTGGTTAAATTACATAATGCAGTTGAACCCACGTGCCAGTTGGTTAGGAGAGAGCAGAAACACCTCTCCCCCCCCGTAAACCAGTACTGCTGTCTGCCTCGAATAAACAACGTGAGGCAACTTGTTCTAGCAGAATGGAATTGCCTAGGTAGTGTACCTCACCCAATACCATGTAGGGGAGGATGCTTGGAAGTGTCAAAAGGATTTAGGTTACCAGCTGCCATTGAAAATCAATGATAGTTGGATGGCTAATTTTCTAAGGCATTTTTAAAAATCTCATCTTTAGTTTAATTGGGGAAACACTGACTGGTTTGCAAACTTGAATATATAACATTTTATATTTGCCTTAGTAGTACAGTTTATTTTCTTTATTTTATCAAGGTCCTTCAGTTTCCCTATCTGTATAGTAGGAATAATAACTGATATTCATATCAGAAAACATTTGGAGATCTACAGATAAATAGCACTGCATTAAAGGTCACCAGGGAATCTTTAGTACACACCAGCAGAGTTCACACAGACCAAATAGTGTGGCGCACATTAGTGTGCTTTAGAAACACACCCCCGTAGAGCCACTTTATTCCATCATATAGACAAGCCCTTATTTTATAAGGTTAGCTTTACAAAATATCTAGGTTTTCAAACTATTGTAAAACTATAGTTTTTAAATGAACCAACATTTGAACAGTAGGTTTACTTGTTTTTGTTTAATATTTTAGTTGTACTGAAAGGCTACTTTTCAGAAACTTAGGATAATAGTTTGCACTTATGATGCTCTCTCTCAAAGCACGTTGCAAACATCTTCAGTTTACAAGTGGGTTGCGTACTGAAACAGAATATAACATTGAAACTGCTATACCAGATAACACCGGTGGTCTGTCTAGTCTACTAGCCCTTTTTGACAGTAGTCAGTATTTGATACTTGAGTGGTGTATGCTCGCATCCCTAGAGTGACAGTTATGAAATAGCTTGTCCATGGGGGAAAGCTCTTCCTAGCCCTTATCTTGGAGGTTAGCCTCTATACTGAGGTTGAAGGTTTTATATCCCTTATAGCTTTTATCATATCTCACAGCTAGGGGTGATGTTGTTTGTGTAAATGTCTAATCCTTTTCTGAAACCCGCTAAGCACTTGGCCTCAGTAATATTTTGTGGCAGTGAGTACCACATGTTATGTATCTGGCTGAGAGAAAAATTGTTGCATTTCAATTTCAATTACTTTCCCCTTGTTCCTATGTCATGAAATGGGACAGATAGGAGCACCCAGCTTTCCCACCATCCCTTGATTACTCTGTGTCCTTTCTAAACTAAGGAATCCCACTACTCTTTCATTCCTTTTCATGCTGAGGAAATGTCAAGCCTCTAATCCTTCTCAGGGCCTTTTTCTTTTAAGTTGGGTGACCAAATTTGAACAGTGTTTCATTTGAGGCTCTTCTATCTATTTATAGAATAGTATTTTTTCAGTGTTAATTTCCATTATATGGTTTATCCATTATCAAACTCTCAATCCGCAAAGTGAACAACTGTTAAGGAATTGCACCAGTCTGTGGCCGAGTTAGGAAAAAGATTCAAATCTCTTTTTACTTCAGCTCATGTACATCAACTGCTAGTCCATGTTTTCTCCCATTAGACAACTCATCCTTCAGCCGAACAACTGCAGACATTTGAGTTACCTGTTGAGCTTTTCTTTTGACATAGTGTGCTCCTCTCTACCCCCACTGAAAGTGTGTGTGCATGTCTGTGTGTCTGTGCATATGATGTGCTTTTGTGTACAATAGCTGTACAGCAGTTAGCCTGAATTTATCGATGGGTATATTTTCACCAGCTGTAAGTCCACTCTGTGCTGCAGCTTTTAATAGAATTGAGGGTGTTTTACAAGGGAAGAAAAGCATATATTTAAAGAAAAAGAAATTGTTCTGTTTGTGACATGGGAGAATACACAATAGGTCCTACATTATGTTTTGTGTACAGCCAATGTGCTTCAGGGGGACTTTTCTAAAGCACAAGTCCCATTGACTTCTCTACCCTCAGGCTTTGTCTACATAAGAAAATTCCATGAGTTTAACTCAAGCTGCAATTTTAAATCACTTTAGTTACACTACCACAAAAGCCTGTGTGGACACTTAGTATGGTTTGTAGCCAGGGTTTATTTCCATTTCACTTAAGTGGATTAAGAATCAGTTTAAAATAAACCAGAATAGCTCACTCTTAATCCAAAATAAGTGTCCACACAGGGGTTTGCACTAGTTTAATCATCTGATTTGAATTAAACGGGTGCTATTTTCTAGAAGAGACAAGACCTTAGCCATTCATGGGAGTACAGCTCTCCCTGTTTCTTGCAGAAGGTGCATCCCTTAATACATTTAATGTGTGTCTTGCTTTATTCAACAGCATTCTGTATTTGGATCCATAATGTGGGAGTACACGGCCTCAGTTCTCGTTAGTTAGGTTCTGCTATTCACAATTAACATGCTTCTTTGGGTCACTGTTGTAACGCATGCAACGTGCTTTAAAATGCTTGGATGTAAGTGCAAGTATTAGAATGAATTCATAGTGTACTGACTAGACACGCTAAGGGCTCAGGCACAATTAAGGGTCCAAGTGTCAGAGTTGCACTGAATGGGGTTAGCAGCCAGCAGTGTGTTGTATGGCTGGGCGTATTATGCCTAGTGCAGGCGCAGGTCTGATGTCTCTAGGAATGCCTGCAGCGACTCTTGCTGCTGCTTACGGAAAGCCATAGCTGGCATCCCCTCGCACCAGAGCCCTCCAGCTTCAAACGTGTGCAATGAAGGCAGGACTGTGGCCACACCCTTACCTCACCCAGGGCTCAGTTAGTGGATGTCGTTAGCATAGTTTGTGTTAAGCCCTGTGCACTGAGGCAGAAATGACAACCAATGTGGGAAAGAGGAATGGGTTCCCTGTGCCCCCGCTCTCCACTACATACATGCTGGGGTAGCTAAAATTTAGCCTCACAGAAATGCTGGACTTAAGAAAAATTAATGATATGCCAAACTGACCTCAGATGTTCAGTTTTAGTCAAGTACCCTTCACAAAATACCAGAACTAGTTATTTCCTGACTGAGCCATCTTTAGGTCTAAACTTTTGTACCGTCTGAGCAGTTTATGTGGGAGGAACAGTTGTTTTTCCATGATAAATTGTATTTCTCTTCCTGTGTAGGCTAAGCAGTTTTCTTCCTTTGCGTGTGTGGGTTGTGGTTCTTTTTGTTTTGTTTTGTTTTTTTGCTGTGTCACGGCCCTTGGTTAGTTATTTTCAGGCACAATGCCAAATCATGTTTTATTCTGCCCCGAGAGGAAAGTAGTGAAAACTACAACGAGGGGGATAACACACAGCACAACTGTGTGAATTCTAGCAACGAAGAATGGAAGATGGGTCTGTTTCACCCCAAAATTCATCATCTCTTTTCCATTGTATTTTCCCACAAGCTGCATTAGAAAACGAAGTTTAGCAGCAGATCACTCTCTACCTGTGCGGTTTCCCCTTTGACCTCTCACATCAGTAGCATGTTTCGGTGGCTGATCTTTTAGAACTACCCTTCTTCTAAGCTTTGTGGCCACCCTTTCCTACTCAGTCCCTGTAACTGCAATAGGAGTCCAACAAAGACAAGACACAAGCGTAACATAGACAACTGTTGTTTGTTGTTGTTTGTTAATTATTTATATGACCATAGCACCTAGGTGCCCTAGTCATGGGCCAGGACCCCAGTTTGCTAGACACTGTTCTCTCCATTCTTTGAACAGAGGGAACCATAAATGTAAGGACTAGCCAGTAAGGCTTCAACTTTGTGTCACGTTCCCACTCATGCCCTGACATCCCCACTGAAATTCCTCCAAGGCAGCTCCACCAGGTCAGCCCTACTTTGAAATTTAAGTGGGATCTAAGGCAGGAATGGAAAGAATCCGAGCATAGCTGCTCTCCTTTTTATTCCATTGATATCACGTTGGAAGTACAACTGGGTAATAACACCTGCAGGCCTCCCTGCTCTTTGGTTGCTACTGAGAAGCAGCCCAGGAACAATAAGCACATGGCAGCACCACTTCATCAGAACTGGAATGGAAATGCCAAATTAAAAAGGTGACTAAAATTTGTGCTATTCAGCCGATGTTATTAAGCACAGGCATGTACCACGGACTCATTCATTCGAGTATCATATGAACAAATGGTTCAGATGGTCATATTGCTAAAGAGCTCAACCACACATTTCAAAGTGAGAGGAATGGATTTGATTGTAAGAAGAGGCAGGTATTGTGTATATGGACAATCAGTTCATGTTACTGCTTCTGGGCCCATTGCAACATAGCTTGTTAATCATTAGTCAATTTACAGTTTGTGTATGAAGATTGTTTTTTATAATGGTAACTTATATGGGGGGAGGGATAGCTCAGTGGTTTGAGCACTGGCCTGCTAAATCCAGGGTTGTGAGTTCAATCCTTGAGGGGGGCCATTTAGGGATCTGGGGCAAAAATCTGTCAAGGGATAGTACTTGGTCCTGCTAGTGAAGGCAGGGGACTGGACTCAATGACCTTTCAAGGTCCTTCCAGTTCTAGGAGATTGGCATATCTCCATTTATATATTACATAACTTTGTTTTCAATATTATTTGGGTAATATTTGAGTTATCCAGTATTCCATTCTCAAATCCCATCCCCTAGCTGCATTTCTCCAGTTATTCTGCCTTCATGCCTCCAAGCAGGCAGGCAGCTTCTGAGCTTCTGCTACCTTGGGCCTCTGGCCCCTTATTGTCCAATTTCACTGAATGTTTGTGTTTCCAGGAGGTAGCACTCCTTCCTTTTTCTTCAAACTTCTCGGTGTGTTGAACTGCTTGAGCTACTTATTGACCAGCTACAGTGGAGCACGCTCTTCCCTAGAAAGTAGGCAAGTAGAGGTCCAATGAGCTGAAGAATAGGACTACCAAAAAAGAGCTGTACTAGCTCATGCCGGGGTCAGCTCTGAGTTGAGAGACTACCCTTTTTGCCAGAAAACTACTTCAGTTCTTCCTCAAAGCACCAACCCTGACGGTACCACTTAACTTGGGGAGGCAGAATCTTCCCCGCCTCCCCCACCCCCACCCCCCGAACTTCCCTCTCTAAGCAACTTTCCTACCTCAATCTTCTCTATCTCGTTGAGTGCTGCACATTATGGCAGGGCCTTATTTCTACATCTGGAGAGGAAGACCTGTCAGGGATTTAGGGCCAGCACCTTCATAGGAGCGGTCTGCTCTGTCCCCAAACTTCCTGACCTTGAATGGTCCTGCTTTGAGCAGGGGGTTGGACTAGATGACCTCCTGAGGTCCCTTCCAACCCTGAGATTCTATGATTCTATGATTCTAATGCATCCTCAATTAAAAAGGACTAACTGCATTAGAAAATTAAGATCCGTAATACCAACTCCCTGTATCTTGCTCTTCTCCTGTAAGAGAGATGAGGAGCTGACAGTCAGAGCAACCATTGAGCAATCCAATCACTTAAAAAGCCAAAGCAGCAGGTTAAATACCCTGCCCTCCCTGAAAACAACACCCCCGCATCCCTTCCAGTCATGAGGAAGGCCATTGATTCATGTTAGGGTCTATTAAATCTGACAAGAACACTTGAGTAGGTTTTTTCCATACAGAATTCTTTGAACCTATTCTGATGAAGTTAATCAACAATCGAGGGCTCCAGAGCAAGCAGTCTGTGTTGCCCAAGGACAGGAGAACGTATTGTCCCCGAGCCTTCTTTGGAGTCAAGACACCTCTGAACACAGTGAAGCTTTTGTCAGAGTCACTAGCAACCAGGGCAGCTGCTTAAGCTGCCAATTACGGTTTGTCCTTGGAAGAGAGACTCCTTGATTAAACCTAGTTGAGGGCGATGCAAAAGACCAACAAGATCAAACTAGCTTTAGTTTCTTTCGTAAGGAGCAGCAATGGGAAGTGGCAGTAACACCCTTATCCACCCCTTCACCAGAACTACCTCCCCAAGGACTCATTATTTCCAGTCATTGGTGATCTCTGATTAACAGAGTGTGGCTTCTAGACAGATGTCCTCTCACACGGCGGTTACTCAGACAAGGTAGTGTTCACACTTTAGGCTTGGAGTCTTTTCTGGAGGCCTAATCTACAAGAGCATTTGGACACAATTCAGACACTTTGTTCTGAGTACCTATGTAGATTTGAACAAAAACAGAATATAGGATATACTGAATTCCTTAAGAACAAGAATGGCCAGACTGGGTCAGACCAATGGTCCATCTAGCCCCGAATCCTGTCTTTCAACAGTGGCCAGTGCCAGATGCTTCAGAGGCAACTCCGAGTGATCCATCCCTGTCATCCAGTCTCAGCTTCTGGCAGTTGGAGGTTTAGAGACCCACAGAGCATGAGGTTGTGTCCCTGACCATCTTGGCTAATAGCCATTGATGTATCTATCCTCCATGAACTTATCTAATATGGATTTGAACCCACTATGCATTGTGTAAGAAGGACTTCCTTTTGTTTGTTTTAAACCTGCTGCCTGTTAATTTCATTGGGTGACCCCTGGTTCTTGAGTTATGTAAACAGTAAATAACACTTCCTTAATCACTTTCTCCACAGGAGCCATGATTTTATAGGCCTCTGCCATATCTCCCCTTAGTCACCTCTTTTCCAAGATGAACAGTCCCAGTTTTTTTTTTGTCCTCTCTCCTAATATGGAAGCTGTTTCTTACCCCTAATAATTTTTGTTGTCATTCTCTGTCCTTTTTCCAATTCTAATACATTTTTTTCGAGATGGGGTGACCAAAACTGCACACAGTATTCAAGGTATGGGCATACCATGGAGTTATACAGTGGCATTATATTTTCTGTTTTATTATCACTCTCTTTCCTAATGGTTCCTAACATGGTGTTGGATTTAACTTCCATGATGACTTCAAGATCTTTCTTGAGTGGTAACTGATAATTTAGATCCCATTATTTTGTATGTATAGTTGGGATTATTTTTTCCAATCTGCATTACTTTGCACTCATCAACGCCAAATTTCATCTTCCATCTTGTCGCCCAGTCACCCAATTAAGTGAGATCCCTTTTTAACTCTTTAGAGTCAACTTTGGATTTAAGTATCTCGAATAATTTTGTAGTGTCTGCAGATTTTGCCACCTCACTGTTCATCCCCGTTTCCAGATCATTTAAGTGTAAGTTGAATAGCACAGTTCCCAGCACAGATCCTTGGGGGGACTCCAGTATTTAACTCCTTCCATTGTGAAAACTGACCACTTATTCCTACTCTTTGCTTCCTATCTTTTAATCAGTTACTGATCCATGAGAGGACCTTCCCTCTTAGCCCATGACTGCTTAGTTTGTTTAAGAGCTTTTGATGAGGGAGCTTGTCAAAGGCTTTCTGAAAGTACAAGTACAGTACATCAAGTGGATCACCCTTATCCAAATTCTTGTTGACTCCCTTAAAGAATTCTAATAGAGCAGTGAGGCATGATTTTCCTTTACAAAAGCCATGTTGACTCTTCCCCAAGATATCATGTTTATTTATATGACTGATAATTCTGTTCTTTACTATCATTTCAACAAGTTCACCTGGCACAGAAGTTAGGCTTACCAGCCTGTAATTACCAGGATTGCCATCTTTTAAAAAAATGAACGATATTTCATCTACCCTTCAGTCATCTGGTACAGAGACTGATTTAAGTGATAGGTTACATATCACAGTTAGTATTTCTGCAATTTCACCTTTAGGTTCCTTCAGCACTTTTGGGTGAATATCATCTGGTTCTAGTAACTTATTACTAACCACCTCTTTTACTCGGCTGTCCAGCCATGCTGGCATTTTTTTGGTTCTCTTAACTTTTTTATTATTATATAGGGTACACATTTAGTTTGAGCCTCTATTGTGGTGTTTTAAAAATAGCCTCCATGCAGTTTGCAGGCATATCACCCTTGTGACTGTTCCTTTTAATTTCCATTTAACTAGCCTTCTCATTTTTTTGGCGTTCCCCTTTTTGAAGTTAAAAGCTACTGCGGTGTATTTCTTTGGCATTTTCCTCTTCCAAGGATGTTAAATGTAATTACATTATGGTCTCTATGGCTGAGCGTTTTAGCTATATTCTCCCCTCGGACCATATCCATTGTTCCAGTTAGGACTAAATCAAGAATTGCTTCTCCCCTCGTAGGCTCCAGAACAAGCTGCTCCAAGAAGCAGTCATTTCTGGTGTCTAGAAATTGTATTTCTGCATCCCTTCCTGAGGTGTCATACACCCAGTCAATATGAGGATAGTTGAAATCCCCCATTATTATTGTGTTTTCTGCCTTTGTAGCCTCTCTAATCTCCCTGAGCATTTACAATCACTGCCATCAAGGTTAGATGGTCATTGGTGATAACTTTCAGGTTGTCTTAGACTTCAGTTTCAGTCCTAGCTGCTTCTGACTACAGATATCAACCAGTAATTTTAAGGTATAATCTAACCTTTGAGGACTGATAGATTTCCTGCAAGAAATTTTAATATTGTCCTCCTGGCATTAACAGATCAACCATTGAATTATCAAGCTAAAATCTTTCTCTGTTGCTCTCCATTAATGGATTATTTTTCCTTATAATGTCAGCCCTCAGTCTGTTAGGAGACTCATGCACAGGGCATCAGTGTGCCTCTTTCATGATAATAAGGTGTATTGAAACAGCTGTTGACTTTGTTCCTAAGATATATCGGAAGCCTGGAGAGTATCGGGAGATTGCCCTACATCTTTCACCAAAATTCCTCATGAAATAGGATAAGTGCTGCTGCACATTACATATGAAAAGACTGGTTAAATACAGTATGTCAGGAGGACAGCTTTTTACAGAAAATCAAACTCCCTTTTGTGACCCAGGAATGATGGAAGAAGTGTGTAGATATAGTTTTGATTTTGTGTCAGTTCTTCTTAACATTAGCTAGCTTTATGAAGTGGTTTCCTGTGCTCAGTCCCTGCCTCTTGGTAGACAAACCTTGCGGGGCTCTCAGTGCTCATCAGGAGTATCATTCCCAAGGCTAGCCAGATACCTTGTAGTCTTAGGAAAGAAACAAGAATATAAACAAAGTTTTTTCTCCCTGCAATAACAGTGTATTTTACATTTCCCCCCAGCATTTACTGCATCACAAGTTCGTTCATTGGCACTTTATTTTCCCCTCCCCTACTTTTATTGCAGCTCCTTTCAGGTAAGCAGCTAGCCATTGATATGATAGCTAATAAGATGCTCAGGCAAGTTTATTAGGATTCTTTGTTTGGTTCTATAACTTAGCATGTGAGCTTACTTCAGGGGGGGCATGCTGTGCATGTACAGGAGACGTGTGTGCTGACAACACAAAGTTAGTGTTTGATTCATTGTGTTAATAGTAGAAATATTACTGAATGGAACTTACTTTAAAGAGTCCCAATCTCTTTCACTTTGCTGTGCCCTTCTTACAAAGAATATATGCTATGTTCTTTCTTTCTTTGGCACTGAAGAAAGAAATTCACATTCTTTACTTTTCTAAAAAAAAAAGCCATAACAAAAGTGGCATGAACATTATGCAAACTGACAGTGTGGGATGTATTTGCATACCACCTACTTTTTAGTGGGTGGGTGTCTACTGCCTGTTCATGCTCATTGCTATACCATAAAACAAGAGAGAAGCGGCTGCAACTAATTTCTATCTGGTCTGTGTTGAAGGATGAGAGCACAAAAATAGTTCGAAGACAATGGACAGAGGTGGGGCTTGGGGCCAGTGATATCAGCTGCCGAGCAGGGCAGCGGCGGGGGGAGTGGGGGGAGAAGGGCTCTGGGCTGGGGAGAGGGAGCAGGCAGAGCCCACCTGGATGCAGGGGAAACTTGGATGTGCTGTGCTGAGGGAGGCCGGGCCTGAGGGTCCTGAGAATGTCCTGTGCTGAGTTCAACACTCAATAAACCCTCCTGCTTTACGCTGGCAGAGAGTCACTCTGGTCCACAGTGGAGATCAACATCCTGATCTAAAAAAAGATAACACACTTTCAGCAACCTCCCTTCAGCTGGTTAAACCTCAAGAGTGTTAAGCACCCTGATTCTTGTTTTACTGTAATACCATAGCAACTCAAGCCTGTGGCCTCCCATAATGAATCATTCATCTGAGAGACCACATCCTATCCTCATTCATAAAACACAGTTGTTTTCAGAAGCAACATTTTCTCCCTGGAAATGAGAGCTAACATCAGGATACTTATATACTATGTAGAACGCTTAATGGGAGAGAGAAATTAACTTTTGAAGATTTTTTTCAGATAATGAGCAAGTGTCACATTTGGCATGGCAGCAGTTTTCAGAAAACTGGAAAAGAAAATGTTAGCCACTTGAATATCTGCCATTTTCCAAAATGGCTTCCTTATAATCTTAGTACTTTCTACTTTTACCTTTTTGGGGAAGGGAGTTAGGAATGTCAAACAGAAATCTGTACGCTTTTGGTAAGGTAAAACTACTTAGTAGGGTATCTAATAGCACCAAGTAAAGATATTGTCAAATGGGGGTATTAATGATCTCTCTTAAATAAGCATATAGGATATAAATAACTACAATAAAATGAGTAATTTCCTACCAAGAAACACTAATTGAACACACTGCTTAGAAGCGTATCAGAAGGTTCAGTGTTAAACTAAACACATATTTCAAAAAATAGCAACTCGGTTTAAAGCCACCTACTATCTTCCACTTGACATGTCAGCATAGGAGACCTATGGGGTCCCGTTCTTCTCATACACTAGAATACAGTCAATGGTGAAGTTACAGCTGCTTAAGACAGTGTAAGATCACAATCATGGCCTTGCTTTTCTGTTTGATGTACACATATTAAATAAATGGATTGGGCTAGGGCAAATTAATTAACCTAACTATAGCCACGTAGGGAAGTGAAGTGCATAATATTAGTTGTCTTTGGATGGTAAGATGATGAAGTATTACCAGCATTGAGTGAAAGCTATCACCAAAGAGTGTTTTAATGAAATAAAGTGAGTAATATGATGAATTAATTTGGCCACATTGACAATTGGATATAATCAAACATATGCATTTTTAGTACAATAAGAAAAAAATATGGGGTAAGTCTCTGTGTGGGGTCATAATGATCTAATTGATTAAACATGTATTTTCATAACCATTTCCAAGCAAGGTATACAGTCTTGCTCTGTTTTAAGATGGGAGACTTGCCATTGTTTTCAGTGGGAACAAGATATGGCTAAAAATATTTGCTTGCTAGTAGAAATGGCTGCTCATGTGGAAAACTAATATTCAAATTGGTGACATGCTCAGTGTTGCCCAGTTGTGCAGTTTTTGATGTTTTAGACCCCCGACTCCTGGAGTCCTGTGAATACATCAGAACCTCAGCTTTCATAAAACAGAAACAAAACACAAATTTTCCTCCCTCGTGGTTGTGGAGAAAGCATAAAAAGGTGAACTCTACAGCAGTGGTTCCCCATCTTTTTACCTTTGTGACTGCATTTTCTGCCTTATTGCATCCTGTGGCCCCTCCGCATGTCATGACCTCACACATATGGTGCATGCAAGGTCAGGCTGCATGGAGGGTGCTATTCTATAGAGCAAAATGGCGCTCTCCATGCACTTGGATCCTACACACGAGATCCTGCTCTGTGGCACAAAATGGAGTTCTCCACACACTCACAATCACCGCAACCTCATCTACTGATAGCATAACCCCAATTGTGGTCACAATCCCTAGTTGGGGAGCCATTGCCCTAAAAGCTTAAACAACCAGAAGGCAAATAAGAACCATCACAGTATAAAAATATTCCTGATTTTTAAATCAGTCTCCTGATCTTTTGAGGCCAACTCATGATTTTTATATGCTTGAAGTTGACAGTACCATATCCTCACTGCAGTGCTCACAAACTAAGGTGCTTGCCAGATTTCAGGGTTATAAAACCACAAGTGTGATGAATTCTTGTGTAATCCTGTGTCACTGCTTTTAGATTTCTTTGAAAGAGAAAGTGAAAGAAAACTATTGCAAACCCATTTCCTGCATGCACTGCTGAGCTTGTCTCTTAAGGGCTATATATTTCCTCTCTTCCCCTCCTCCAGCTTTCCTGTTGCTATAGTTGCACAGAGAGCATAGGAAAGCAGCAGCAACGACCATGGTTGCAGCAGCACGTCCTTCTGACATCAGGGACAGAATTGTTTATAATTAAAGGCTAAAAGAATAAAATAATAAACTGACATGCACGGCCAGTTTCAATTGTTCTCAGGACTGTTTCTTAAGCTTTTAATGTAGCAAGTGCTTGTGCTGCATTTTCGCACAGCCGCTTGTCAGTGAAATTCAACTAGTGCTGGCAAACGGGGAAAATTGACTTAATTGTGACACTGTTGCCATTAGGAAGCATAGGATTATCTGCTATGATTCACTGAGGGATGCTGTTGTCAAAGAAATTACAAATTGACATTTCCAAAGAGCGTACGGAGGTACTTGCAGAAGCTACATTGGTAAACAAATTTGAGAAGCTGTCTATTGTCAATGTGCTTCTTGTTCCCATTTCAAGGTGAGTGAAATAATACATTTTGAGAAAACCATGTTATGCCCTGAATCTGCAGATATTTACACACATCAGTTGAACAAGTTGCTTATGCACGTAAAGCTTCTTAAATGCAGTAGTGTTTGCAGTCTGAACTCTCATCCAATGCATGCCCGTAATGTAAATAAAAAGCAAAAGTGCAATCAGTGTGCACCTAATGGAATCTCTAGCTTGTTTTATACTTTTATTACCCCTTGGCACCATCAGAAAAGAGACTGTGAGCGCTTTAAAAATGGACACTCTTATTTTATTAAACAATAGTTTGTATTGTCCCAGTCAGTGACTGGAACTCAGTTGTGCTGGGAGTTGTCTAAACGCAGTCCTTGCCCCCAAGAAATCTGGACATAAGAGCATAAGAATGGCCCTACTGGGTCAGAGCAAAGGTCCATCTAGCCGAGCATCCTGTCTTCCGACAATGGCCAGTGCGAGATGCCCCAGAGGGAATGAACAGAACAGGTAATCATCAAGTGATCCATCCCCCGTCGCTCATTCCCAGTTTCTAGCAAACAGAGGCTAGGGACACCGTTCCTGCCCATCCTGGCTAATAGCCATTGATGGACCTATCCTCCATGAATTTATCTAGTTCTCTTTTGAACGTTGTTATGGTCTTGGCCTTCACACAACGCGCAGTCAACCTGTGGAACTCAACCACAGTGAAGAAATACTTATTATTTGTTATAAACCTGCTGTGTATTAATTTCATTTGATGACCCCGGGTTCTTGTGTTATGAGAAGTAGTAAACAACATTTCCTTATCTACTTTCTCTACATCAGTCATGATTTTATAGACCTCAATCGTATCTCCCTTTAGCCATCTCTTTTCCAAGCTGAAAAGTCCCAGTCTTATTAATTTCTCCTCATATGGAAGCCGTTCCATACCCTTAATCACCTTTTCCAATTCCAATATATCTTTTTTTGAGATGGTGCGACCACATCTGCACACAGTATTCAAGATGTGGGCATACCATGGATTTATATAGAGGCAACATATTTTCTGTCGTATTATCTATCCCTTTCTTAATTATTCCCAGCATTCTGTTCGCTTTTTTGACTGCCACTGCACATTGAGTGGATGTTTTCAGAGAACTATCCACAATGACTCCAAGATCTTTCTTGAGTGGTAACAGCTAATTTAGACCCCATCATTTTATATATATATAGTTGGGATTATGCTTTCCAATGTGCATTACTTTGCATTACCAACATTAAATTTGATCTGCCATTTTGTTGCCTAGTCACCCAGTTTGGTGAGATCCTTTTGTAGCTCTTCACAGTCTGCCTGGGTCTTAACTATATTTAGTAATTTCGTATCAGCTGCAAATTTTGCCACCTCACTGTTTACCCTTTTCAGATCATTTATGAATATGTTGAATATGACCTTAAGCATAGGGAGTTCTTACTGCATGATTGCAAGGTGACCTTATTTGTGAATAAGGATTTAAACTTTCTTGTAGTTTGTTAGTGCTGTAAATCGCTACTGAAATGAAAGGGCTACTAGGGGCTTTTTAGAGAAGTGTTTGTATGCTCAGCCTTCTCTTCCAACTGGGGGCGGGGGAGGGGAAAGGTATCAAGGGTTATCACTCTTTAACAAACAGGTGTCCTTAAAAGTTTAATAGTGCTGATCATGGGTTTGTTAGCCCAGGGCTACACTGGGGGGTGGGGGGGTGGTCGATCTACGATACGCAGCTTCAGCTACGTGAATAGTGTAGCTGAAGTCGGCGTATCGTAATCGACGTACCTGGCCGTGAGAACGGCGGCGAGTCGATCGCTGCCGCTCCCACGTCGACTCCGCTTCCGCCTTTCGATGAGGTGGATTTCCGGAGCCGACGGGGAGCGCTTTCGGGGATCGATTAATAACGTCTAAATGAGATGCGAAAAATCGATCCCCGATTGATTGCTACCCGCCGATGCGGCGGGTAGTGAAGACAAGCCCTTAGAGTATGAAATATAATTTGGTGACTATTTCACACGACACTAGACATTGCAGTAATTTTAAATAAGTAATTTAAGATCGTGCCTATGAAGACAGCATATATTTGACACTTGGCCACAGGTATGTTACTCTTTTGTCTCTATTTAGTTTGTTGAAATATTGTATTCAAATCTTCAAAACTATTTTTTCCTTAGTGTGATCTTCAGAACCAAGTTGATAACTACTGTAGTTTGTGAGAGTGACTGTATTCCATTTACTTGTAAGCAACGTTTATACCCTTTCCTCTATCATATGTCTCTAAAAGGGCTATCCGATCTTCAGATTACTGTCAGGTTGAATTGCGAATTCTTCATTCATTCTGAGCCAAATTTATTGGGCCATAATTTAGAGATTGGCCTTGGAAATTATACAAGGTTTTTATACATACAAATTCATATTTGGTTGTGCGAAGCTGCATACAGTCGCATAGGCCAGAGGAAAATTTGGTCTTGGTGACATTTTCCTTGTTATTGAAGGGATTGGGGTTTTGGGTTTTTTTGGGGGGGGGTTGGTTTTTTTTTTGTTTTTTTTTTGGACTGCAGCCCATGGCCTTCAGGTATAATATCAGATTTTCTAGTCAGGCACTGGGACTATTTAGGAATCCGGAAATACATTGCCAAACAGTGTCATAGTATGCCTTTGTTTTTACAGTGCAAAGACAAAAATCTTTGAACTATTCATGTGCTGATGAATGCCTCAGTGATGAAAGCTGTTGAATAAAGTTCATGATTCCCCAAATCATTATTCATCAGTTCATCACATTTCTGCAGGGGATTTAAAAGATAGAAAGGCCATATTCAGTTTTTAATTGCTCTCAGACTATCACAGGTTCCTGCTCCATTCTGGAGACATGTACACTATTTCAACCAGAGTCTCAGCGGTGAGACAGTCAGACACATACACATCATGCTGCCAGAAAGAACCACAAAAGGCAAAACAAAAATCAGTAGACTTTGGCCTTTGCTGGGAAGAAAATATGAATCAATCAAAGACTATTAAAACTATGTAACCCTTTCCGTCTGGGTCTGCTTGGCAAAAAACAGAAAACTACAAGAGCCCCCATTTGCATAAGCATTTTGCCCAGTAAATTTTTAAATTTAGAAAATGTATTGACATACCACAGAACCCTCAAAACAGATTTCAATTGACTCCTCCTAGATTTTGGTGGCAAAACATCCTGGCCACAAAAACCAAGACAGCATTCTATGTGGAAAAGCTGGCTTCAGTAATTATTACTCACAAGTCTAAACAAAGTGATGGATTTTGTTTTCCATTTCAGGTCTCCTCTCTAGGGCCAGTGCAAGGAAGTTTCGTGCCCTAGGCGAAACTTCCTTGCTCAGCCCCCTGCCCGTGGCAAGCCGCACCGCACAACCCAACCCCCCCACCCCGGCTCCCGGCTCAGCCCCGGAGCCGGGAGGGTGGGAGGCAGCCGCGGCCAGCCGCTCCTGGCTGAGCTGTGGTGGCGGGCGGCAGCCGCGGCCAGCCACCCCCCGGCTCCCGGCTGAGTTGTGGAGACGGGCGGCAGCTGCGCCCCCCGCTCCCGGCTGAGCCTTGGAGGTGGGAGCCAGGCGGCAGCCACAGCGAGCCGCACCCCCCCCCCCCCGGGTCCCGGCTTAGTTGTGGAGCCGGGCGGCAGGCGCGGCTCAGCCATGAGCGGGGGGTGGCTGGCCGCGGAGCCGGCCACTCCCGGCTCAGCCCCGGAGCCACCCTGCTCCTCTCCCTTCTAACCCCAAGAGGAAAGATTTCTCTCCTCCCCCCCCCCCCCCCCCCCCCCCCCCCCACCCTCAAGTCAATTCCATGGTGGATAGCTCCTAGCAGTTACAGCAATCCATTGATGGAACACTAAGAAATATACTTGCAACTCACTTCTTCCAAGCCAGCTGTTTTTAGGAAATGTTTAGGCATGTGTGGTGGTTTCCTGAAGAGGAGAGAGGTGGGGAAGATGGGGAAATTTTTTTTTAACAATGTTTAGCATTATTTATAATTATTATTACCAGGAGCTCTCCTGGGTACTCCTAGAAGTTAGCATTTTGGCAGTAACGTTTTCAGAGATCCAGGGCAGCAGGATCAGAGTCAGTCAGTGCTGCTTTGACACTCAGAAGCTTTTCTTGCACTAGCCCTGGGCTCAGTGTGTATGGGCCATGCCAAAGGATGCATTTGTACCTGTTACTTTATGTGAAATATTTTTCTTCAGGTTAGTCCATCCTCTAAATACTTAACTCTGTTGTATGTAGCTTTTAAGTAGTAAGTGCTGTGACAACTGATTATTTCACTAATCACAGTCATTTCATTTTCCTTTTACTCCCATCACCTGCCTGCGTGTAGCCACCTATTGTCTCATCAGCCTTACAGTCTGTACTTTGGGCCAGGTACAGGGTGTTGGTGTGTGTATGTGTGAGTGTCTACCTTGCATAGCACAATGGTGGCCTCATCCCTGACTGGGGCTTCTGGGCACTACCACAAATATGTAATAACAGTGGGTGTTTTATTCTATGCCAGTTGCATGATGTGAGACGCTGGTGTTGAGAAAGGTCCTTTCATAGAAGACTCAGATGGCTCTGGACATTTTCTCTGGGGTAACAAAGGAATTACCATGCTGCCTCAGTTCAGTGGGCCATCCAGTTCAGAATCCTGTCTCTAGCAGTGGCTGGTCCTACACGTTTTCAGTGAATTTTTAACACAGGAAATGCAACCGTTTTCTAACAGCTTAGTTTTGAAAAACATGGACGCACATCCTAGGAAGTGTAGCTGATTAGTTTTCTTACCATCTTCGTATTCAGGAGCATTGATGGCTTCATTCCCCCCTGCCTTGCACCTACAGCTATGCAATATAGGTGTAAAACACTAACATTCTGATATGGTAGCATTTTACCTCCATTTTACAAGCTACAAGTGACTATACAAGGTGCAAGTAAGTGGAGCATTAGGACCTGAAACGTCATAATGCTGATGACTGTGTAAAATCTCTTTTGTGTACCTCTCCAATCTCCTCCCCCATAGGCATCAGCTGACTTGGTTTCATGTGCTCTGACATGTTTTCTGTAAACTTTTCCTTTTTCTAAACTCACACAGACCATTTGGACCTAAACCACTTGATGATGGCCCTTTCATTTAGGCTGTTATGCAAATTCTTGGTTATGACATCTAATCAGAAGTTGACCTACCTCAATTGCAATAAGTGTTGGGCTTCTCAATGTTTAAACTATCTGCCACTTTACAATTCTGCAGAAATGTTTCTCTAAGACAAGGGGTGACCATAGTCCTCTATTTTATATAATCTTTTCATTTGGCTAGATTTGTGCATGTTAGGTACTTGGAAAGCCAACATAAAGAATACAGAATATGCATAGAAAGATCTATATCCCAAAGTGCTTTTTTACAAAAACAGAAAGTGTTGTAGTCAGCATTCTGTAAGACAGAGCTGCCATTTTAAATGCAGATCCTTAGGAGATCTCACTTTTAAAGAGAGTATAACATCAGAGACTGAATACAGCTAAGCAAACATCCGGGAGTTCCAATGACATCACAGATTGCTTGAATTTGTTGTGTAGTTACTTGTCTTCAGTATTCCTTTGTGTGCATATGTAGTTCTTACCTGTATTGTATCCTTTCTCTACATATTCATACACATAAAGAATGGTAGCTGTGAGAAAACATTAGTTTAACTGATGTTAAGGGAGATAGTTTGTAGCAGCATTATAAGCCATAAAAAGCAAAACAGGCATAATGGAAGAGCAGAAGTACCTTTAATTATATAGAAGACCACATTGCTGCCAGGAGGGTATAACATGCAAGCGTGTATAACATATGCAGAGAGGAGAAGTAGGGGAGGGACGCATTTTAGTAGCTAGAGGGTAGACAGGTCACTAATCTAGTAGTGGAGGAAGAAACTGTAATTGAGACCCACCCACCTGTCTCTTAATGGGCTTCTTCTGAAAGGCTGTAATATTGCCCAGCCACTTGCTGTGTAGGCGTCAAGACCTCAAAAAAACAAAAAAGAGGAAGGTCTAACCATAGTGTGGAAAAAGACAGGCAGATCAACAACATCTATAAAAAGAAAACCTTCAAAACAGAGTGGTAAAAATGTCTAGCTCCCAACAATGTTGAAACATGTTTGCACTGGTTGACCCAGCTGTTTTGTGGCAGTAGCTCAATGCTCAAGAGAGAAAGATAAACAGTATCTTGGTTTATTGACAATCAGTTGTTATGGAAGAAAACAATATATTGAGGGGCTTTGTCTTTCAGACTGGAATAGGGCTGAAGGGGTCAAGAAAAACAACTGGATTTAGTGTCTGTAAAAATGATGTTAGTGGAGAGACGATGGATAATGAACAGGGTATGGAACTTGCTTGATAATAGAAGGAGAACGTTCTGCTGAAATGGCAGTTTGGTGCAATTTTATGCTTTTATGTTTGTCTGAAATTATAACGTCAGAATTTCTCCCTGACCTTATTTTTGTTGCTGCTGTTATAATGCACAGGTTTGATTGTTTACTTGTATGTGGGTAAAGCATGTATCATCAGATTGCATTAAAATATTAGTTCCAGATTTGTATACAAAGTATTGTTCAAAGAGATCTAGAGTATCCCGGGATTTTCCTTAGCTGAAACCGGTAATCCTGCTGACTTGGTGTCATTCCATGATGCAATGTATAATTGACTAGAAAATGAAAATTGCATGGAGGCTGAATAGAATACTCACAGTAGTTCACAGGGCTTTACTATCCCTTTGTTTGCCTTCCTAGTTACCACCACTACCATCATCACTGTTACCCAGGAAGGCATTCTGCTAGGATAGGGGGAACGGAGAAGTTATGAGCTGCCCAAAGCCATAACAAGCCATCCTTTTTCAGTCTGAGGTTCTCTGTTCTCTAATTTTCCAAACCTGTCCTGTCTTGGTTTTTTTTGCTATTCACAAGACTCCCCGACCCTGTAGAATATATACCTTTTTTTTTTTACCCTCCCCTGTAACAAGTCCTCCAACTACATGAGTGTGTTTTTTAGGTACAGATGAGAAAACAGAGAGGAGCTGAACATGCTTAATTGATAGTGTTGACCAGCTTGAAGGACTGACTCACTTGTTATCAAATCCAATAAAATGTTAAGGCAGCAAAATTTTGTTCAGGTTGATGAGGCAAAAGTACTTATGAGACAGTGTGGATAGGATCAGCTAGATCATCATCTGTACTTGCACTAACTGAATTTGTCTTCCCTTTTCACACTCCATTTACTTGCACCCGTTTGTCCTCAAGTGAAGCCATAATCCTTTGTCTGTGATATATTATGTTGCCATGGAAATGACAGTAATACATCTGGAATTTCTTAATTCTTTTAAAGATCAGGTACTCTGGGAGCAGGAGAAAAGGAAAGGTTCCTTGTTAAAGACATACTTTAGCATGTCCACTAGCACCATAGTATTTGCACTTCCAGTGCGGACCTTATTTTGGGGTTCATGACTCAGGCTTGGTCAAGACTTAAAAGTTAAATTGCCATAGCCATATCAGTCGTCATGGGTGAGAGAAAACCCACTCTAAAAAACCAACCTAACCCCCAGTGTAGACTCAGCTATGTCAATGGAAGAATGCTTCCGTCAACATAGCTACCATTGTTCACTGAGGTGGTGTTCCTACACCAATGGGAGGGAAAAAAATCCTTCCATCAGTGTAGGCTGCATCTACACTACTAGATTATACCGGCATAACTATGGCACCAGAGCTGTACCACTATAGTCTCCCTAGTGTAGATATACCCTGAGCATCATAAATTTGCTCTTGGGTGACGATCGGCATAGAAGCTCTCAGCCTCGGAGGAAGAGGAGCCAATACGACTTGATAAAGAAATTCAAAATTGAAGTTCAAAATGGCACACTCCCCTTCTACTGTGTGTCTCAGTCTCGCAAAGCTGTTTGAACCCTGTATCATTTTACACAGCATGCTGTAATGCAGTACAGATTAAGGGGGGTTAACTGATTAATCACCCATGAGTGTTCCAAATCTGAGACAGAAAAATGTAATTCTGAACTTCAACCAATATTGCAAGTAATATAAATTACTACCATCTTTTGTCACAGTACTATAGAAATATGAAATACATTACACACAAGAATCACTTTGAAATACAGCCACCTCTAGGATGGAATATGGCCGTTGTTTACCAGTCCAAAACATCAGCAAAGACTCTTATTTAATTAAAACGTCGGGAAAAATTAAGTTAGGCAACCCAAATAGAAATATGTTCAGGATTCAGGGACACACCAAAAGCATCAAGGGATTTTGTCAGGACCATAAATGATTATGACCTTGGTTTGATGTCTCATTTGAAAGACCACTCCAGCAGTCACAGTGCCTTTTAAATGCCAGTACAGATTCCAAGCCAAGCACACTAGCACTATTTCTTGTAACACCTTGACCCAGTACTGATTAGATTTCACCTGATTTTCTTGTGAGATGAGACAAGATCACACATCAAGATCTTACAGCTCTGGACATACTAGTGGCCTTTGGATCGAGGTTCATTAAGTCAATGGAGTCTTCCCATTGACTTCTGAGACCTTTGGATCAAGCCTGAAGGTTGCACAAAACAGCAGTTTTTTAAAAAGCCACCACTTTTGATTCCTGAAAAAGGTGCTTAAAAAAAAAAAAGCTGGGGATTTAAAAAGTTTCATGTGCTGCTTTGTACATTTATGCCATCCACACAATACAGCAAGCTTCTGATTTAACTGCAAACATTGTTCTAGTTGTGTGATTAATTATGTAGTCCAAACAAGCTCAGCTCTAATGCTATACTAATTGCAAAAGGTTACTGGAGACTAAACTTTTGCTCTTTGGTATACAGAGGAGTTTTGCTCCATTTGGAGCTTAACTAACTGGAATTATATCAAGGAACTCAAATTACAAGATTTTTCAGAAGCTTTTGCCTTCCAACATATGATAATAAACTTTACAGAGTTCCTTACAAATGAAAGGATCGCCTTGCTTTTCAAGCTCTTACCATTTTGCTGTCCCTTTTAATCTCATCTCACAAGGCCGATTATCTAGCAAAAAGCATTTGCCATTTATAGTGTTTTAAAGTGTCTTTAAATGTGCCTCTTTGTTTCACCTTATGGCGACCAGTTCTTTTCCAGAGGTGCTTCTGTCAGCATGATTGCGTACTTAATGTTGCTTCATTATCCTTTCATAGCATTTTCTACTAATGCAGCATTTGCCTTTAGGTTGGAAGGGCAGATGAGTGGTTTCCCAGTGCAAATGACAGTGGTGCCATTGCTTGCACCAGACAGCTGAGATCTAGTGACCTTCCTGTAATCCATTAGGGGAAAATCTATCCCCATTCATTTAGAGTTGTCAGTACCCCCTGAACTCCAGATTGTCTGGATCAGATGTGATCACTTCACCACCTAGTCTGAAGGGCCCAGTTGTGCTCCCATTAACTTCAGTTATGTAGGATCAGGGTTTTGTATAGTGTGTTGCATTTTAAAATTGTAATGTATGAAAAGAGGGAGTGAGACAGCAGAGCCAGTCACCTGGGATTTAGGAGTAAACTCAGGGTTTTAATGGCTCTTCCAACATGTTCAATAATGGTGCACATCTTTGTTCACACACACAAGCTCAGAGAGGGAAGGGAAGGCAGCTGTGCTGTGCTAGCCCAGGTGTGATGTGAGGTTAGATAAATACCACATTTGAAAGAGGGGGGGAAATATTGACATGTCCTGTGCTGTTCATGTAACTAAGTTAATCATGCAACAGTGCTTCAGTACAGCGTTTGCTTGTAATTTCATATGTCTGACTCCAGTTCACAGCTCTTTTCAGCTGCAAATCCTCGAGTTTCAGGAGAACAGGTTTAACCTGCTGCATGCAACTGTGAACGGCATCTGATTTCTCAAAGATCTATTTACAGAAAGGAATAACGATTGTGTCCTGTGGGAAAAACAATTAACACTGGTTAATAAAAGGGATGCCTTATTTTTCGTAAAGCCCATTGATCAATAGCAGCAGCTTTGTAATTGACTGGAACAAAGAATTTCTACTTTGAAAATAATTCAGTGGGGTCTTTGTCATGTGCACAGTGAATCATTATAGTTAAGGGTGTGTTGGCAGTCCGATCTTAAAGCTTGTTTCTGTTTGTTGGTAAAATTTCTAATGAATAATGGAATAACAGTACTTGCTCCAGTAAGGTTGCAGCTGGGTAACCATTCTAAACCTGACTCTGACCAGCTAATCTAAAGTTCACAAATAAGTGTCCTCAACCCCGGTAGCATCGATCTCGGGCTAAAGTGATACTTTTCTTCCGAATTTGTAGTCAGTCAAGCATTCCCCCAGTTATGACACCCAAAAAAGTGAGATGTTGCAACACTAAATCAGACCTCCAAAGGGAACCCCAGACATTGGTGATTTACAGTGAGATCTGAATGTTAACTAAGGCTGAGTTTTCAGGTTCCAGAGGCATCTAACTGGATGCTCAAATAGGGGTGTGAGCTGGCTGTTCCACTCCCACTTCTTACTACAAGTGGCTGAAAAATGAGTCAAGAAGTTGAAGAGTGAGGATGGGCAGCTAGAAGACCTAACAATTTTCACACACCGTCATGTCTCTCTGTGGTAACACCCCTTACTGACCCCACAAAAGCCAAAACTAATGGTGCTTGGGTAACCCCCAAAGAAACAGAAACCCTTGGGATTTATCCACTAGCAGCAGTTTTTATAAAATGTACTTTCCTGCAGGGTGGGCTCTGGAGCCTGACCGGCTTGAGGATTGCACTTGACACTGTCAGGATCTTATGAATAGTTTTCACAAGACTCCGTATCCATAGCAGATTTTTGGTGTGCCCCAAGAAAATAGGCTCTTTTGGATTTGAGTCCAGCCGGAAACCGAACACCAAAGAGGTTATTTAAATCCAGGGATTTCTATCGAAATACTTCTCACTCCTCTGAAATTCAGGAGGATTTGGTAAATTTTGTCCAAAATGTCTCGGGATAAATTCTCCCCTCAAAGGTTACACTCCTCTCCTACTGACATCAGTGAGAACCCTGTCTCTGTATCCAGAAGCAAAGAGGAAGTGCCAAATCATGCAAACCTTTTTTTAAAAAATTTGAATAAAAGTTTGCAGGACTGGGTCCTTAAGGACCAGTCCTTACTTTATTTAAATCAATGGTGACTCTGGTCATATACTTCTAAGGGGCCAAGATCTGGCTGTAACTCGCCTCCAAGACAGAGACTTACTGTCCTGCACTGGAAGCCGTGTGGAGTCACACCACCCCAGAAGGAACTACAGGAAGCTGCTTCTCGGGGAAGAGCCTGTTCTTCAGTTGGGTGAGGGGGCTTGCATGCAGCACCACCCTTTGGAGTGTGCAGCATTCTCTTCTTTTTGTGTTCATTTGGCTCTGCTGACCCATGTAGAGATAGGAGAGGGGCCATGCTTCTGCTTTGTCCTCATCCATTTTGAGTAGTTAGGAGGGCTGGCAGGAAAACAAGAATTATCCCATATTGTGAAAGATTGGCCCTTAGCTCTCTGGAGTAGTGACTGTCATGTTTGCACAGTGGCTATCGCAATGGGGGCCTGTCTCGTTGCGGCCTTTTTGTGCTACTGCTATGAATAATATTTAATATGTTTATATTGCGATGTGGACACACCCCATTCTACTATTCTAGAACATTGTTTTAAACAACAGTTTTTACATTTGCAAAAAACAATTAAATACAAATTTTGATGATAAAAAGGAGCACATGACCACATTGCTCTTATGAAGAGACGAAAGCATGATGAAAATTAACAACTCTATCCAGTCATTGGAACAGGATTTTAGTGACAACCTGACAAGATCTCTGCAGATCCATGTTATTGCAATGTCAAGACAGTGCTGAAATTATGTCAAGGCTGGATTGTGGAGGCCGAAATACAATTGTTTCAGGTCTTGCAATCATGTCAGTGTGTGTTGTTGATACTGGGCCATATTCTGTTCTCAGTTACAGCACCCACACTCAGTGCACCAACTACAGTTCTATAATAGCGTAATTAAGGGGAAGATTTGGCCCACCCTGTCAGCAGGACAATACAAAAACTAGATGAGATGCATGCAAAATCGTGTTACAAAAGAAAAATCCCCAAACATTTCTATTCAAGTAATGTCAAGTTTGAACTATGAACTGTAAAAAAAGAAAATTCAGAGTCAAGGCTGCCACAGGCTGACTCAAACCCATTGTGAATAGCTGCAGTGGTATAACTTGTCTTCTAAAGTTTCTGGATAATACTGCATGAAATGCTGAAGTGAACATAATAATTTGACCTTTAATAGGTGTGAATAGTTCTGTTTTGAGCACCCCCTGGACTACACTTAATAGAGCCGAATTATTTTCTCGGGTGATAGATCTCTGCTCCGATATTCTGCTCTTTCTACATGTGTACCTCTCCAATTAACAGTAATGGGAGACCTGGTTATGTAATCAAAGTAGTATTTCACAGATGAGACCCACTGTATTGATTTTAATGGAAAGTTTAAACCTTGTAGTGGTGAAGAGCTATGGTTTATGTAATATCGCCCGGTGTTCTAAATACCTGTGATAGAGAACAATGCTGTTGTGTATCGGCGTGAGCTGTCCCTTTGGCTTCTCTCTTAGGTGCCTGTCAAGCTCTCAGGGTGGAATCCCATAAGTCACCTCCACGGTTAGACTGGGTCACCAGGTTACAGTACTCCTGTTTACTAGACATGTTCTCATTAGGCCCAATTGGGCTTTGGTCCCTGCTATAGGCTTCCCTTTGGGACCTAAACCCAGTATGAAAGTGCAGTGACAGGACAGCTTGTTCAAAGCAAAAGTATTTATTTATCCATAGGAACATAACCAGAGAAGAAAAGTGTTAAAACAACAAAATGGCCTGTATGCATATCATCTTGTGTCCTTCCTTGCAACTTTAGGTAGGCTTCCCTTGCTCAGGCATCCCCTAGCATGGGGCTGGATGAGACACTTTGCACCCCTGCAGCCTTGGCCTCTCTGTCTGACCCTCAGACAGTGTCTCTCCTGAGTTCAGACTGGTTTTTACACATTTCGAAAACATTTGTTTGTCCTGGGACACATGAACCTGGTCAATCCGCTGGGTCAGATGCAGACTTTTAGCGGTGGACTCACTGGATTGTCCATTTGAGTATAACCAAATGAATTGGTTATTGCCTTTTTCACTGGGTACTTGTGGAGAGCTCCAGATGAAATTAACTCTTAGTCGGGGTGGCTTTAGCATTGGTTCGATTGCACCTACAGAAATCATGAAATCAAGGGTGCAAAGGACAGGCAAACGGACTTTTCCTGGCTCGTTGGGGAGGGGAGGCCCCAGATAGGTGGGGGTGAGGAGTAAAGCCCACCTTGCTCTCACCCTGCAGTAGCAGCTTCTGTCCCATGGTTCTGGGCCCTGCTCCCCACTTCAGGCATGCAACCTGGTGTATGGGATTTCAAGGCTAGCTAAGTCACAATGCTGGGAGCAGGGCCCAGCCCCGCCAGATAGGAGCCACCACTATGGGATGAATGCAAGGTGGGCTTGCTCTTCTGCCCTCACCCCTCCCACTAGGATTAGGGTTGTGGTGCCGGTGATGTGGGGGGGAGGGAGGGGCGTAGGAGATGGTGCTGCTGCAGGTGGGAGGTGCCCCCGCAGCAGTTTAGTATAGTGCACCCATTAAATAGGAAAGCTAATAGAAAGCCCCTGCCCTTGCCACACCACTATATTCAACAAATTATAGTCAAACTTTATCCACTGGATTAAGACACAGGAACAAGATGCTCTCCAAAATAAGTGTCTACAGATGAAGTAAATCAGGGTTAACGCCATGTGTAGACAAGCCCTAAAACAAAAAGAAAAAAAAAAGGTAATCAAAGACAAACATATTTGTTTACAGGGTGTTTAAAATTCAGAAATGCAAATTCTCTTCTGTGTCCTGGTATCTGCTCTGTCACCTCAATAACACTTCTCTGCGGCAGCACAAACCGAATGGTCTGTTTCATGCACTTTAATCATAAAGTAAGTGAAATCCATTTGATTTTATTGACTGAAGTTTTATTCAAAGTTTAAAGTAATGTAGACCCTTCCATAAACATTCTGATTTGTAGTGCCCATTCAAGGGCACTCCTTCCACGTCAGCTGCTCTCACAGATTAAAGACTCCAATAAAGTAAATAACCCTTTATACATTAGATACATCAGGCCAAATTGATTCCTGGATGGAGCTACATCAATTTAACATAGATGAATATGGCCTGTTTTCTTTGCCTCTTTTTGTGCCTCTGTGAGAATTGGTTTTTGGGTTAAAATTTGAACAATGCTAGTTAATGAAGGAATAAATGCTGCTTATAAAGCACGTATTCAGTAGGTTGTGCTGAAAGGGGGGGAGGGATAGCTCAGTGGTTTGAGCATTGGCCTGCTAAACCCAGGGTTGTGAGTTCAATCCTTGAGGGGGCCATTTGGGGATATGGGGCAAAAATTGGGGATTGGTCCTGCTTTGAGCAGGGGGTTGGACTAGATGACCTCCTAAGGACCCTTCCAACCCTGATATTCTATGATTCTATGAAAGGAGAGAGGATTTGTGAAGAAATCCATTGGGGCTGTGTCTTGATGTTAGAGTGGGGTGGGGGATGAGGCAGTAAAGGACAAGATTTAGAAGAAGCCTACTGATGTTAATTAGCTCAATCCTAAAGGATAAAGTTGTGCCTGTATCATTGATCAATTATAATTAATGTATTTTTGTATGTTAATGCTGCTTATCGTTAGAGGTTACTGCTTGAATGTGTTATACTAACCTGGCTATGTGGCGCTCTGGTGATATTGATTTGTTCAGTGGTAACCAGTTATGGATGGAGTTTGGATTGGACAGTCAACAGTTGAGTAATTTAATCAGAAAGTTAATACAGCATTATTCTGTGTGGTAAGCCTGACACATGTTTCTGCAATGTTTGTATTTAAGTGTGATGCAAGTCCAGCACGAGAGTCTAATTTATATATATTTATTCTAAGTTGATAAACCTGTAGCCTTCCAAGCCAATTCCCTTCATTTTGGCTATTAACATAATTTTAATAGACATTTCTCTGGCACTCACCATTCTCTTAGCCAAGTGCCTCACAAACATTAATGGATTAAGCCTGACATCTTCCCAGGGATGTAAGAAAGTATTATTTTACCAGTGGGGAAACAGGCTCATAGTTAAGAGGCATGCTTACAGTCACAGAAGATAATAATTTAAAAAAAAAAATCTAGGACTTTTCCTCCATAGATCTCAAAGCATTTTACAAGGAGATCAATATCATGTTTCCCATTTTACATATAGGGAAATGGAGGCACAGGATGATGAAATGACTTGCCCACAGTCACCCAACAGGCTAGTGTCAGAGCTGGGAATAGAATCCAGAAGCCCTGAGCTCAGTCCCCTGCACTAGCCAGTGGACAAGTTTCTAACTATAACAGACAAATACAGATATAAGAACTACTGAGTGCACTGTGTACATATATACTTCTAGTCTTGCGGCGGAGTCCTTACTAAGGCAAAACTCCATTAACCTATCATTAAGGACTCAGGGTGAGGCTTTTGGATTGCCTCTGCTTTCACCTTCCTTGGGGACGACAGATTGCTTTTGCTGTTTGTATCCCAAATTTCAAAAATCACGACTTAATATAAACCGAAGCTTGTTCCCTGCAGGTTACTTTGTTGTTAAGAGCTATCATAGGCTGTCAACGAAGTCAGGTGGAAGCATGCAGTTTGTGGTAGATTATTATGTTCAAACTGCTTCAGAGAAATATACGGTATTTGTTGTGTGTTCCGTTAAGATGACATACAGCCAGTTACTAATACATCTGCTTACCCATGTTAAAAGTTTCTCCCTCGTTATCTGTGTGCCCAGAAATATAATTGCCATCAACTCTTAACAGGCTTCACAACTGATTCTTTCAGGGTTTTTTAGATTTTTTCAGCCTTGTACCTTGTTTGATTTTATCCGTTTGCTTTGAGGATTTCCCTACTTTGTCCAGCAAAAGATACATTTTAATCTATTGATCTTGTAGACAGAGCAATTTAATGAAGAGTTTACTGGGCAAAACTGCACAAAGCAGAACGGCCCAGTTTTTAAATCCTTGCAACTCTGATAGTATGACACTTCTCTTGAATCTCTCCAGCTTAGTAAAGCTCTTGGCCCAAAGCCCTGGAGGAACTACTTAAGCATTTGCGTATTAAAGCAGCCCTGAGATATACTTTAGTGCAGGGGTCTCAAACACATGGCCCGCCGGGCTCCCCCGTCCCCCCCACAATTTATTTATTTATTTAACTTTTTTTTTTTTTTTTTTTTTACCCCCAGGCAGTTCCCACCGCCAGAACAGCTGTCTGGCAGTTTCTGGGAGGGAGGGGGGAGGAGTGGGAAGCCATGCGCACCGGGGAGGAGGCAGAGAAGGGGTGGGGCCTAATGGAACGGGTGGAGTGGGGGGGGCGGGGGCAGCGAGGGGGCGGGGTCAGTGATGCGGCCCTCGGGCCAATGCACTAGTCCTCATGCGGCCCTCGTAGTAATTAGAGTTTGAGACCCCAGCTTTAGTGACACTGAATTAGTATTCAAAGTCCAGTGCACTCCCCTGCATGGAGGCGGGTGTGGGAAAATCTATGGAGACGATGGAAGAGACAGATTTAATTTCCTGCTCACTTTATGGAAATAAGTTGCGAAAAGATTCATTGGGCAGAGTGTAAAAATGGTTTGGGACCAGGGAAACAAGTGACTGTAGGCTGATTCTCTGCACAATAAGGGCTTTTTGTTTAATGAAAATACCTACCATTCCTTCACATGTAGGTATGTTCTCTTTGTGGATTTTATTATTACTTGAAATCCAGGATTCACTGAGAGCAGGCATTTTTAGAGAGGAACAACCTAAGATAGGAGATAAGGAGAATTAATATGCTGTATTTAAAGCCAGTGACTCAGACACTGAATTATACTAGATAATTTTATCTGATTTGCTAGAATGCTTAAATAATAGCTTTATTGCAGCTGCTCAGAATTCGGGCAGTGTTTTCCACTTATTTTAGCAATTCAGGCTCTTGTGCTTAGATATAACAAAACAAAATGAGTTAATAAGATTTAACTATTCTGTTTAAGCAGCTGGGGGTTTTTAATAGGCGAGCCATAAAAATTTCACTAACATTAAGTTAAGTAAGTGTACATCACCACTTTTCAAAGGAGGGATCATTTTGGCCAATACAGTTATCTTTGCAGGAAAGCATAGAGAAAGCAAGGTTAAGAAAGGATGTAGTTATATACCAGTTATACACATTGATTTAAACTCAATGTATGCACAAGGCTGCAGGAGCACTGGGCTTAACAGATCAAAAACGCCTGATAACAGGTGGTGCTCTGTGGCACAAGCTACTTGGGCGAATAGTATTGGAGAACATATCTTGTTTAGGAGTTATTAGGTCAGCGCTTACAGCAGTCGGGTTAGTGGGGCAACCAGTCAGCTGCAAATTTCTATTTCTCCCTGGGGTTGGAATAGCTTAAACAATAGTAGTTTTTCAGGTTTTGTGCCCATGGGAGAGATACGTCTCAGATAAGATCATCAATAGTTACACTATGTTCTTCATCATAATCAAGAAAGGGTACAAAGTCACCAATGACTAGCAACCAGGGTCAGATTTGCCCTAGCACAAAGAAATGCATGCTACAAGGCCCGCTACGTCTCCAGCCATGGGTGTCTTCACCCCTGCTGTCACTTGAAGATTCTACCCGGGGCTGGTAGGTGACGCAGTGTTTCACAGAGATGTATCTGTGAAAGGTTTTTGTATCTGTCAGGAAGGTTTTTGGGTGGAGGGCATGTGCGCGCACACACTGATTCTATAGCCTGGTGGATAGGGTACTGTCCTGGAACGTGAGACATCCTGATTTGGAGTGATCTGGACAGTCCTTACGCAAAAGGATAAATGGACACATCAGATATAAGGAATGGCAATATACAAAAGCCTGTAGGAGAACACTTCAATCTCCCTGGACACACAATAGCAGATTTAAAGGTAGCCATCCTGCAGCAAAAAAACTTCAGGACCAGACTCCAAAGAGAAACTGTTGAGCTTCAGTTCATTTGCAAATTTGACACCATCAGCTCAGGATTAAACAAAGACTGTGAATGGCTAGCCAACTACAAAAACAGTTTCTCCTCCCTTGGTGTTCACACCTCAACTGCTAGAAGAGGGCCTCATCCTCCCTGATTGAATTAACCTCGTTATCTCTAGCCTGACTCTTCCCTGCATATTTATATCTGCCCCTGGACATTTCCACTGCTTGCATCCAACGAAGTGGGTATTCACCCACAAAAGCTTATGCTCCAATACCTCTGTTAGGGCTGGTCTACACTATGGGGAGGGGGGGTCGATGTAAGGTACGCGACTTCAGCTAAGTGAATAACGTAGCTGAAGTCGACGTACCTCGCTCGACTTACCTCGCGGTGTGGACCCTGCAAAGTCAAAGGCTGGTGCTCCCCCGTCGACTCCGCTTCCTCCTCGCGTCGGGTTGGAGTACCGGCGTCGACGGGAGCTCGTTCTGGAATCGATTTATCGCGTCTAGATTAGACGCGATAAATCGATCCCCCAAAAGATCGATTGCTACCCGCCGAATTGGGCAGGTAGCGTAGACCTGGCCTTAGTCTATAAGGTGCCACAGGACCCTTTGTCGCTTCTACTGAATGATAAAAGCACTGTTCTGAATCAAGCAGAGCAAGAACTTGAGCCTGCGTCTCTCATATCCTAGGCCAGCACACAAACCACCAGGCGAGCATGTGACTGAGATACACAACCTTCTGGTTTTGCAAAAACACTTAAAAGGTTTTGTTTTTGTTCTAGTAAGGAATGGAAACACTCTTTGAAACCTCAAAAGTTGCTGTGAAATGGGAATATCGTCTGCTTAGCTCTAGCTCTGCCTTGGGAAAGCAACTTTAGGTTTGGGGAGGCATCATATCTCTCCTGAGAGCAAAGACTCTAGTGAGGATGCAATGTATCAGTTGTGGCTGGCATTTTTGGGCCTTCCTTTCTCTCGCTCCCCCCTGTCCCCGCTCTAGAGCACAGCTGGCCTGTTATCTTTAGCAAGGACTGCTTTGTTCCTGTATCTATATAACACACTATATGATCTATCATCCTAATCAATCTTGGTACAGTAGAGGGAAATTGGAGAAAGGTGTTAACACTCAAGTTAGGCAAGATTCTTCATTAGATCTCTGAATGTGTAAGTCTACACCACAGAACAAGATGAGATTGAAGCATGAGTAAGCACACCTGTGCTAGCTTTAATTTAGCTACCATAGTGAAAAGAGCAGTGAAGACACAGTGGCATAGACCCCACTGCGGGACAGCATATCAAGAACATACCCAGGGTTCCCAGCAGGTTTGTACTGGGGCAACTAGCCTGTGCTGAAGTTCACATCACTCACTGCCACCGTTAACCACACCACCTTGATTAAAACTAGCACAGGGATGCCTACCCACACTGCAATCACACCTTCATTTGCAGTGTAGATGTACTCAGTTTCCTTGCATTCCAAAATCACTTAGTGTTTTACCTACGTTTCCAATCACATTGAAAATCGCTTGTTATAGTGGTGTTGTCAGATTCCCAATTGATGTTAGATGATCACTCAGTAGCAGTAACCAGGTCAGCGATGTACATGTGGCTACATCATCCACTTCTTAGTCACCTGAAGATTAGAATTCTGCAATTGTCCCTATGTAGTGCTATACTTGAAAAATCACCCCGGAAACTAAGGTTAGTATGGACAATGACAGATTGCTTGCTAAGTGGTATATCCCACTGTGAGCATGTGAGCATACTGGGTGAAGGATAAAATATTATTTTTGACTCACAAAGCCATATATGGCTTGGGACCTGTCCCTCAGAAATTGCCTCTTTCCCTTGCAGTACTGCCAGATGAGATCAGCAGAGGTATGTTTGAGTTGGAGCTCCCGTGCTAAAGGAGAGGAAACTACTGGCAGAGTATTGGGAAGGACCCTAACATTGAAATCTGCCATTTCTTCTTCCCCTGCCCCACAACCCATTTGGTCCAAAATAGCGCAAATTTTTCCGATTTTATAGCAAGTCCTAAAGGTCATCTACTTGAGCAATCATTTTAAGAGGGCAGAGGATTGAGTGTATAGAGAGGGGTGGGAATTTTTTTCTATTTCATTGCCGGGATTAGAGATTTACAGCATTTGAGAGGGAAAATCAGTTTTATTTGGCACTCTGCATTCATGCAGAGAGGTTGGTGGTGTCCTACTTAGCTTGATCGTATTTTTTGTCATCTGGTAAGGTGCCTACAGCCTAAAAGAGGTGTTTTTATGTCTATACGTTGAAATGATAAAATCTTGATCCATGCATTATCACAACACAGCAAGTGTAGCAGAAGCCCAGGGGAGGCGGCCAGCACTGCCTGTTTTCATTGTGGTGGGAACAGTGCTAGAATGGATCATTCCAGCAGCAGAAGACGACTTTCTGAAAATCAAACTCTGTTCATCACAAATGCAAATTATTGCTGTTGATACCATGAAAGCCTGGGGTTGTGGTGGTTTGGCTTTAGGATTGTAGGGAGTGGGCTTATAGCAGTAAGGAAAGGTTAAGAATCACAATGTTTGGACTGACTAGGTTGTGCCTGGGGTTCTAGAATGCGGGAGTGGGTGTGTAAAATCCTAGTATGGCTTCTTTAGTGAGAGTAAGGCTTCTGAAGGCAATAATTTTTACAGGGATTGCTATGACTTTGAGAAACTTTTCAGTAGCTTAACTATATACCAAGTGAAAAAACATTTCCTTGCGCATTTTTAAGAGAATCTAATTTATTGGACTTTGTGCAGTTGGATACTGAGGGAAAAGCTCAGCAAGGTTCTAAATAGAGACTAGGCAATTATATGGATAAGAATAGCACCTGCATTAACAGAGATAAGTCAGAAAAAGTCTCAGTCCTTATGTTTCAGGGCATAAAAAGAGCAGAGTCTTGTGTCAGGAAGAAACTCCCTCGGAGAAACCGTATAGGTTCAATTTGCTTGTTTTTGCTCCTTCCGTTTAAACATCTGCATTAGGTCAGAATGAGAGGGAGGATAATAGATTAGCTAGACCATTGATATCTTCTGTTACAACAATGTCTACAGTGCTGCAGTTTGTGCATCACAGATGGAAGTGCTTCTAGCGCAGTTTTGCATCAGGGTTATCAAAAGTCCCAGAAAGAAAGGCAATCACTACTACAATCCAGAATTACCCTCAAATTTGATTGTCATTTAAGAAGATACTAAGGATAAAAAATGGAGAGAGAGAGAGAGAAACAAGTACAAATGAAAGGATTTTCTTATTAATGTGTGTTTTGGTTTGGTTGACGTTTCCAGAGCTGGAAACACCAATTCTATGTTTGTACTGGGAACATGGGTGACCTCTATTTCTTGTTTCAGAGCAGTTAAGACATGAGCTAATCTGGCAGCTCTGCAGTTGCAGTCGCAGTCACTCACACCTAACAGACTGTGCTTTGTGTGTCCTGTGGCATGCTGGAGGGAACAGCTGCTTACATGACAGATCTTAGCCACCACCCCCACAAAATAGCAGATAAAAATCAAAGACCTCAAAAACATTTACTCAACTCAAATTGGGCAAAACAGTGGAACATTAGCAGTGAGTCACAGCTGAGCCAGAGAGAGAAATCCTTTAAGAGCAGGTTAGTGATAGCATAAAACTGAGTAATACTACTGCACAAGCTTAAAAGGAATTGCACAACTGTTACCCTGCATGTTCAGGGACATACAGTCGTGCTACAGATACTATAGAGAGTCCATGGAGAATGAACATAGAGGTCTTCATGTATGGAGTTATTCTTGTTCAGTTCACTGTTGTTTTGGCATACGGTTATAGGTTTTAGTGTTGTAGCCTGTTCCCATTTGTTCCTCTTTTGGCAGAGAGTAGTACTGAGAAGAACAGAAGACCAGATTGCTTTGATCTTTTCTTTCTTGGCACGATGCAGCTATATGACAAGTCAGGAATTTCGTATATTCACTCAGGGCGCTCATTATAGCTTATTTATACAGTGACAATTTCTTGCTATTGACTAATAGTAGAATAAATTAAACTTAAAAGCATTTGTTTTTTTAAATGTTCTTCGGCCTTCATCATGAACAAGTAATGTACATTACATAGATATAGACTCAGTCTCTCTACATATTTTGTCTATCACACACTCACCCACAAAAACTGCTCAGTCAAGTGACTAATGAAACACCATTTATAATGAGTACACTGCAGTTTACAAATTACAGTTGTAGCATGAACTTCAACCTGTGAGTTTGTTCGAATAGAAAAACCGTCATTCTGGCATTTCCCAACTCTTGAGTGATTTATTTTGAACCTTAAAAGCGACAGAGTCCTGTGGCACCTTATAGACTAAGAGAGGTATTGGAGCATAAGCTTTCGTGGGTGAATACCCACTTCGTCGGATGCAAGCAGTGGAAAAGTTTATTTTGAACCTTAACATTCTTTTAAGGTAGTTTTAGGAACGTATTAGAGGGGTAGCCATGTTATTCTGGATCTGTAGAAGCGACAAAGGGTCCTGTGGCACCTTATAGACTAACAGAGGTATTGAAGCATAAGCTTTCGTGGGTGAATACCCACTTCGTCGGATGCAAGCAGTGGAAAATCTGATTACTTTTAAAGCAAACTGCCTTCCCCCCAGAAATTCCATCATTTGAAGCCATATCCCACCACATAAGTCAGAGGTGTTGGGACCCCCGGACCTTTAAAAACAGGTCAAATCAACAGCACAGTTTTCTACCATTTGAGCTAAGGGAGTAACTGGTAGCAGTAGTAGGTTGCTATCCTCCATGGAGCAATCATTAAATAGCCATGTGACATATGTTTTGCCAGTAGCTTATATAGTTATTTGCTAGATTGCCTACATATCTCTGCTATCAGGAATTCTATTCCTGGCTGAGGAAGGGAGTTTGGGCAGTGGTCAGACAGCACAGATTCAGCACATTTGCTACACGGACTTTCAGAATATAAGTGGTTTAGTCCCAGTGGTTTCTACACTTCATTAGTTCATGTACCATCTTTTTAAACACTCGCAGTGAAGTGAATGGATGGAACATTGAGCTCATGTACCACAGTTGGGAAGCCAGATTCTAGACCCCCACTTGCAGCTCCAGCAGCACAAAGTGAGTGGAAGTGCTACCATTCCAATGATCCCTCCTAAGGGCTCCTCTCACTACTCAGCCTTCTCCTTATTTCCACGTTAATGGGTGTGCGATAGCTATGTCATCTTGCGAATCGTGACCTGCACAACTTCAGAGTGGGAAGGGAACTAAGACGTCTGGTTCACCATCCTGCCACAACACTGTTGTCCCCTACAGTAAATATCCTAACACTTCCTCCAGTCTAGCTGTACATACTTCAAATGAAGTAAGGTTTGACCTTAGTGGGTCTGTACCCTGGTTTCTTTCAATCCCCCAGAATGAATGCTGCTGATTGCTGTGGGAGCCAGATTCCCAACTCAGCTGTAATCTCTCCCTTGCTCTTGAGCAGGAATGGAGATGTGGGTTTGTGTGATGCATGCTGAATATCTGAGACTGTGATATTCTCAGCCTCTCTTGACTCATCAGTACAACTGCCGCCTCTTCATTCTTTGTTGCAGTGGTAAGGATGCTCCATCTTCATTGAACTCAATGCCAGCACTGCTGGCCTAATTATCCGTAAGCCTCCTGGCTGCTACTGTCATCAGGATCAGCACATTTGCTTTTGAAGGCAGTTTCTGTGCAATTCTCCCAGGTTCCCCAGGGTCTGGTGGGATCTGTAAGCTCTCTGGAATCATCTGCCATGTTGAATTTAGCCTCTTTCTTTAAACCTCTACAGCACAAATCTGTCATAAGATTTGGAGGGTGGAAATGAATGGACTACACTGACAGCTAAAGAGAAGCCCTGCTTCTGGTCACAGACTAGCAGGCGTTCCAAGTAAGGGGATGAGAGGAATCATGCAAGAGGGTTCATTCTTGCTTTTTATTTGCACTAGTTATGGTGAAGAGGAGAAATTATAAATTATTGATGGTATTCTATTCTTTTGGGCACTTACACTGTAGCAGTCCCACTGGGCATACTAACCTTTTCCTCCCAGTCATATTTTGTTTATAGAATCATAGCATAGTAGGGCTGGAAGGGACTTCAAGAGGTCATCTCGTCCATCCCCCTGTGCTGAAGCAAGATCAAGTATAGTAGACCATCCCTGACAGGTATTTGTCTAACCTGTTTTTAACAACCTCCAACAACAGGGATTCCACAACGTCCTTAGGTAAACTTTATGTAAGCACAGACTGGTCACATAAGTTAGCATACCCAACTTTTTACGAATGGCTTCACAAAACCTGCCCTGGGGCCTCAAATTTTTGTGCTAGAAGGAAGCAAGAGGAAGAAGTGCTTCAGTTGTCACTTCAGAGATAATAGTAATTCTTCTTTCTGTCAGCCTATGATAGTCTGAAGGGTACATGATTTCCACTATATTTCTATTTATTTCTCTCTTGACTGATGAAGTTTGTGGTGAAAAATAGCATTTTATATAAAGATGCAGGTATCCAAATTACAGTCTTTGGCAGATCTTGATATTTTCATATAGTTCATAACAGTAGTGGGAAACCTGTGGCCCGTGGGTTGCATGCGACCCGTCAGGGTAATCCATTGGCAGGCCGCCAGACAGTTTGTTTACATTTGCACAGCCGCCCGCAGCTCCCAGTGTCCGCGGTTCACCGTTCCTGGCCAATGGGAGCTGCGGGAAGCGGCGCGGGCTGCAGGGACATGCTGGCCGTCGGTTCCCGCGGCTCCCATTGGCCGGGATCGGCGAGCCGCAGACACTGGGAGCTGCGGGCGGCTGTGCAAATGTAAACAAACTGTCTGGTGGCCTGCCAGTGGATTACCCTGATGGGCCGCAGGTTGCCCACCACTGATTTATCACCTATATTCTTGTCTGTAAGACTAAGTACTGTATATATACACTGAAACCTGTGTATATATATATATATGAGTACTCCGTCCACTACTTCAGTTGTGAGGCTAGAACAGTACCTTTGTCTGCCACCTGCTTTGCTTCAGTCTTCTAGATCATA
The DNA here is from genome assembly GCA_033296515.1 of Macrochelys suwanniensis. Classification (NCBI taxonomy): domain Eukaryota; kingdom Metazoa; phylum Chordata; order Testudines; family Chelydridae; genus Macrochelys; species Macrochelys suwanniensis. Next base: position 129,652,354 of record CM065776.1, on the reverse strand, counting down.
TTTCCTAACTGCTATTTTAAAAAAGTGTCCTTTTCATTCACACCTGGCTCAATAGTGACCAAGAGCTGTTGCCTTCTGATGGCTATTACTTGGTCTTAGTAGTTCACAGAGGACCCTACCACAGTTAGAAAGGCAGAGAATTAAATAGCCTCTCTCCCTAAAGGTGGTCACGCTTGGCCCAGGTTTAGGCAACAAGAGGAAACTTAGAATCATAGAATATCAGGGTTGGAAGGGACCTTAGAAGGTCATCTAGTCCAACCCCCTGCTCAAAGCAGGACTAATTCCCAATTTTTGCCCCAGATCCCTAAATGGCCCCCTCAAGGATTGAACTCTCAACCCTGGGTTTAGCAGGCCAATGCTCAAACCACTGAGCTATCCCTCCCACCTTGTGCTGCTCTTCCTCATGTTGAGCCTGGTCCTACTAGTCCTGCTGAAGTCAACAGGAAGGTTTCTTTTGACTTGGACAGCTTTGGACTGAAGTCTAACACTTATTCACAAAGGACCTGATCCAAATTCTGTTCATTTGGTACGGATCATTAGCAACTCACATATGCCAAGAAAAAAATATATAATGTAATGCCACAAGAAGAAGCACTTGACTGAAACATTGTCAAAATGTAGACAGTTGTGTTTATGTAATCAGAGTGAGTGTTACTGCTTTTTAAATCAATCCCCTATGCTTTTTGTGTTTTATTGCTTTGTATATTTTATATATCGCTGAGAGTAAATGGTATGTTCTGTAGTCTATAAGAAATCTGAAGGCCAACATTTAATTCAATGTCTTTTTCAAAGATCTGATCTTTGGGGCAGAGATTGGTCATATGTGTTCATATTGCACCTGACACAATGAACCATGATCCTGCCCCTTTTGTCTATTGCACACCTGAGGAACATGGTACTGTTGTTTTTGCAATTCATAGACATTTGACAAAGATGTGGCAGACAGGTAATTATTGTGAAATTGTCATTTTTCTGCTGTCATATGCTATGTGCCGTGTATCGGGTACAGATTCATTTTTGGTAAGAGTTATAATAAATAATGGTGTGCCCTTCTATAGCTCCTTCCCTCTGAGCAACTGAAAGTGCTTGACAAATGCTAAGTATATAAGCTTCCGAATATCCCTGCAAGAATCACTTCACCCAACAAAAATACAGCGGCTATTTGAATAGTACCAACTAACACTAGACACCCTTTTAGGAAGAAAATATCCAATTGATGCTTAAGGAAAAAAATTCAAGTGTAGAGTTTAATTATTTAAGCTGAAGTTTAGCCTGTCCCTCAGGGTCGACACCTCTGCAGCTAAAAGCAGTGCCATGGGATCTTAAATTATAAGAGTTTGAGAAACTTGGTTTTATCATTCTTCCAGAAGACCGCAACCCCAGCATCACAGTAGCTCCCAATACTGTATTGGGGCAAAGGTTCAGTAATGATGCAGGAGAGAAGAATGTCATCTACTGAATTACCAGCACCACTCCCTGAAGCATCTCTGTTTTCCTTGAAGGTGTTCCATCCAAATCTGGCATGAAGAGATTTAAAAAATAAACTAAATGACCAGTCATAAGCTAATGGAACAGTAACTGAATGATGCATGATTTGTCAACCCTACAATAAGGGCCTTCGGCCCAGATTTTAGAAGTATTTAGGCATTGCTCCATTCAGGGTGTAACTCCTAACTGACCTGGGAGCCAAATTCTCATTTTCAAAAATGAGACGTGCCTAAGTCAGTTTTGAAAATGAGACGCAGGCACCCAAGTCAGTTAAAGCATTACAGTGCTGAGCAGAGCAAAGTCTAAATACCTTTTGAAAAACTTACCGTTCATCTGACAAGTCATGCTGATCTTTTTGGACACAGATTGTAACTTGTTTGGAACAAATATGGAACACAGATGCTGTTCAGTTTTGTCAATGATTTTGTGCACACAAAGCATGTACACAAACTGCAGTCAGTGATGCAACAAGAAGTGGACTGTTCCTTGGTTTATGACTTTTTAAAAAGATATGTAATTGCAGCTCTAACAGGAAATTAAATTGGAAGATTACCAAGTGCTGCCAGTGTTTGGCATGTCATAGAACCCAGCAAACATTTTTACCTTTGATATGATGCACAGAATAAGCTCTCCAAGTTTCTGGGTTTTCACATTGATTTAAAGGTATCAAATATGACATGAGATCAACAGGGTTTGAAAGCTGTGATTGAATAGTTTGTCCATCCATCTCTTTAAAGTGAAAATGGAAAAAGAAATTGCTGACGCACATCAGTCAAAATGAGTGGTTTGTCTGGAGGAAGTTACTGAAACTAAGCAGCTAGTAGACAGTTACATTTATTGTAAGTTTTCTAAAATGGTCTTCCACAGGAAAGACTTTTTTCCAGTGGCTTGTTTATTGACATTACTAATTCATGTCTAACCTTAGAGGGATTTCATCGTGTCAGCAAGCTGTTCCACAGTAGGACAACTTAATGGCAACAGTCCTCTAACAAAGTAGGGCTCCTTTACATTACCTGGTGCACAGCGTGTATATTGGGGGGAATCCCATGGCAATTCAGGTGTGGTTACTTTGTTGTAGTTTTGTTTACACAGAAAATGTCTGAGCTCCGTCTTAAATGATCGGGGAGCAGAGTCCCACTCTGGAGTCACTCACTTTTGTCCATTCCTAGTTATGTGGTAAATGGACACACAAAGCGATTATGCGCCAAATTCACCCCAAATTCAGTTGACTTCAGAGCTTCATCCAGGGTGAATTTTTTTCCTCTATGTGTAATGAGGATTTTTCTGGGTCTGTTAGTTTCTTAGGCCATAGCTTCTCAGAGATCATGTTCTCATTGGCATTTTATGGACCCATCTGTTTCAGATTGGAGGGCTCTTTCCATCTGGGTAACCACTGACAGGCATGGGTCTCAACTGAATGCATAGACTGTCAGATAAACTGCCATCCTGTCAGTGATAGATTCATTACCCTCCTGCATAGGTCTTGACAACGAGTAGTAGTCCTAACAGGATGGAAGTGCCTGTTATGGTGAATTATGCCTAAAAATATATGCAGCTTTGTTTTCAAGTGACAGGATTAATTTAGGTTGCAGAGTGTCCTGAATACTTTAGCTATTACTCTGAAAATTAGAACCACCAGAAATAGTTTACTGCAAGCAAAAGACAATGGGAGGGAAGGGAGGAATAAAAGTCAAATAATGCCCATTAAAGAATGCAGTAGGCAGGCACCCTCTGATTTCCATCTAAAAGATGGAAATTTACCCTGTTACTAGCGGTGCTGGCAGAGGCATGGAAAGATCTGATTCCTGTTGAAGTGAAGGAAATTACTACCTTGATAACCAGTGCAATGTACTTCACAAACCATCATTTGAGCCTCCCACCAGCTGTGAAGGAGTATGTGGAAGAAGAGTGTATTCACCACAGCTGTGCCTTCTTGTGGTGAGCATGGCATGGTGGCCTCTTCTCCTGCTGACAGCTACTCTGGTTTCCAGGGTAAACCAAGTCCAGCACCAGTAGTTTGGCAGCATCATGCTGGAGCCTTGGCTCTAGGGTCTTCATGCCACTCTCCTAGGTGAATTAGAAGGGGACCCCAGGTTCACCCTCTACTCTGGATGCCAGCCCAGGGACCTTGAATGAAGCAGAAAAGGTCTGTTTGTTTTGGTTCTGCTGTATCCCTGGCCTGCTTCCTCCCATGGCCCAAAGGCCTCTCTCAGCCTTTTGCTGGACTGACTCGTCTGCTGGTCGCAAAAAAAGAGGAACCAAACATGTTATGGAGAACAAAAGAAACAGGAAGTGCCACACCAGGCCTTCCTGCCCCAAGGAAACTCTGACACTTAGGAATCTCTAGTTAGACTCTGGCCCCAGATGGCCCTTCCTTCACAGGGCTAGCTGAAATGGTCCACTACCTCTCCCAGTCAGTCATTACTGAATTGGCCTTTTCCTCTTTTGATTCCTCCCTCCAGGCTTGACACCTTGCACAGGTGAAGCAGGATGGGCCTGATTGGTTTCACAGGCTTACATTAACCCCTTCTTGGTCAGTGTGGGTTCTGTATACTCCATCACAGGTAGGTGAGTATGAGAGCGCCCATTTCACAGTAAACCAAGGTGCAGTGAGATTGAGTACTTCAGAGTCACACAAGAGTTGGAGGTCAGGACTTCATAAGTGAAAGCTTCAAATTCTGCAGAAGTTATTTACTCTCCATGCTCACCAGGGAAGGCTTGTCCCTAGGAGGTGGGATTATTTCAGGTCATGCCCCAAGTCAGACAAATTGCACTTATAGGTGTGTTGTCAGTAGGCTATCCATATGACCAGTAAGTCCTGAACTGCATTAATCACATCCCATAGGTATCCTCAGTCCATTAAGAAGCCCCTACCAGCACCAATGTCTGCTGTTGCCCTGGTGGAGTTCAGTGATTAAGGTGCTTGCAAGAGATCTGCTTCATTCTAAGCCCTGGTCTACACTACGAGTTTAGGTCGAATTTATTAGCGTTATTTCGATTGATCCGTGCACCCGTCCACACGACGAAGCCCTTAACATCGACTTCTAGGGCTCTTAAAATCGATCTCGCCACTCCACCCCCAACGAGGGGATTAGCGCTTAAATCGATATTGCCGAATCGATGTAGGCTAGTGAGGACGCAATTCGACAGTATTGGCCTCCTGGATCTATCCCACAGTGCAACATTTGACCGCTCTGGACAGCAGTCTGAGCTCCAATGCTCCGCCCAGGTAGACAGGAAAAGCCCCGCAAACTTTTGAATTTCATTTCCTGTTTGGCCAGCGTGGTGAGCTGCAGGTGAGCGCAGATCTCATCAGCAGAGGTGACCATGATGGAGTCCCAGAACCGAAGACGAGCTCCAGCATGGACCGAGTGTGAAGTACGCGATCTGATCGCTGTATGGGGAGACGAAACCGTGCTAGCAGAGCTACGGTCCAAAAGAAGAAACGCCAATACATATGCCAAAGTCTCCAAGGGCATGCAGGACAGAGGCTACAACAGGGACGCGCAACAGTGCCGCGTGAAAATTAAGGAGCTCAGGCAAGCCTACCAAAAAACCAGAGATGCAAACAAACGCTCTGGGTCAGAGCCCCAGACATGCCGCTTCTATGATGAGCTGCATGCCATTCTAGGGGGTGCACCCAGCACTGACCCACCCATGTGGTATGACTCCGTATGTGGATCATCAGAAACCACAGAGGAGCATGATGATGATAATGATGCTGAAAATAGCGCCCAGACACAGCAAGGAAGTGGAGAAGCCCTTTTCCCCGACAGCCAGGAACTCTTTGTCACCCTGGAGCCAGTACCCTACGAACCCACCCAAGGCGTGCTCGATGCAGGAGAAGGGACCTCTGGTGCCTCTGGTGAGTGTACCTCTGTTAATTAATACATGTTTTATAAGCAAGCGTGTTTAATGATCAATTCGCGGCCAGTACAGCTACAGCTACTGGAAAACTCTGTTAACATGTTCGGGGATGGAGCAGAAATCCTCCGGGGACATCTCCAGAAAGATCTCCTGGATGTACTCCCAAAGCCTGTGCAAAAGGTTTCTGGGGAGGGCAGCCTTATCCTGTGCTCCGTGGTAACACACTCTACCACGCCAGGCCAGTAGCACGTAGTCTGGAATCATTGCTTTGCAAAGCATGGCGGCGTATGGTCCCGGTGTTTGCTGGCATTCAAGCAACATCCGTTCTTTATCTGTCTGTGTTATCCTCAGAAGAGTGATATCATTCATGGTCACCTGGTTGAAATAGGGGAATTTTATTAAGGGGGTATTCAGAGGGGCTCCATCCCTGCTGGGCTGTTTGCCTGTGGCTGAACGGAAATCTTCCCCGCTGTGACCCACGCGGTGGGGGGAGGGGGAACAGCGAACATCTTGGATGTGTGTCTGTGTGTGTGGGGGGGGTGTCGATTAGGTTCGCGCTGCACGTTAACCCGAAAACCGCCGCCCCTCCCTTTTCAATTGCCAACCAGTTTTAAATTGCCAGCCCAAAGGCTGTTTGTTATGGGAAATGAGGGGGTTGCTGTTTGAAAACATTCCCACCTGTTATGAAGGTTAAAGAAGCCTATAGACTGTGGCTTACCATGGCTGCCTGCAAGCCGAATTCTGTTGCCCGCCGGACCAACTTGTTGCTTGTGTGATCTCTCACACCAAACCGGCAGACCCTCAATATAACAGGCAAAGTGCAACCTTGGACCAAATGCATATGTGATATGTAATGTTTGGAGCATTGTTCTCTAATGTGTGTCTTTTAAACTACTCCTCTCCCGTTTGTTTCCTCCCGCAGCTGCAAATGTTTCAACGCCACCCCTTTCATCACCGTCCCAGAGGCTAGCGAAGATTAGAAGTAAAAAAAAAAGGAATCGAGACGATATGTTCTCAGAACTCATGGAATCCTCCCACACTGAAGCTGCCCAGCAGAATGCGTGGAGGCAGACACTGTCGGAGTCCAGGAAGGCAGAATTTGATCGTGTGGACAGGTGGCGTGCTGAAGACAATGACTGGTGGGATGAAGAGAGACAGCGGCGGGATGAAGAGAGTAGGTGGCGTCAGCGTGCAGAGAGAAGGCAGGATGCAATTCTGAGGCTACTGGAGGATCAAACGGAAATCCTCCGGCTTATGGCTGAGGAAAGGCGTAGGGTTCAGGAAAGGCCGCCTGAGCCCAGACCGCCGCTACAGCCCCTGTGTAACCAACAGCCCTCCTTCCCGAGTCCCATAACCTCATCCCCGAGACGCCCAAGAACGCGTTTGGGCGGCCTCCGTGCACCCAACCACTCAAGTCAAGAGAACAGTCCAAGCAAGAAAGGGCTGGCATTCAATAAGTTTTAAAGTGCTGTGTGTCCTTGTCCTTCCCTCATCCCCTCCTCCACCACCCATCCTGGTGCTTCCCTTCCTCCACCAGCTATCCCGGGAGACTGTGGCAGTTAGCCCCATAGTTCCCCCTCTTTGTTTTACGAATTAATAAAGAATGCATGATTTTTAAGCAACAATGACTTTATTTCCTCTGCGAGCGGTGATCGAGGGGGGGAGGGCAGGGCGGTTTGGGTAAAGGGAAGTAGAGTGAATGAAGGGGCGGGGCTTTTCATTACAGGGGAAAAACAGAACTTTCACACAGCATCCTGGCCATTCATGAAACTGGTTTTCAAAGCTTCCCTGATGCGCAACGCACCCTGCTGTACTCTTGTAATAGCCCTGGTGTCTGGCTGCGCATAACCAGTGGCCAGGCGATTTGCCTCAACCTCCCACCCCGCCATAAACGTCTCCCCCTTACTCTCACAGATATTGTGGAGCGCACAGCAAGCAGTAATAATAATGGGAATATTGTTTTCGCTGAGATCTAACCTAGTCAATAAACTTCGCCAGCGAGCTTTTAAACGACCAAATGCACATTCCACCACCATTCTGCACTTGCCCAGCCTATAGTTGAAAAGGTCCTGACTACTGTCCAGGCTACCTGTGTATGGCTTCATGAGCCATGGCGTTAAGGGGTAGGCTGGGTCCCCAAGGATAACTATAGGCATCTCAACATCCCCAACGGTTATTTTCTGGTCTGGGAAGAAAGTCCCTTGCTGCAGCAGCCGAAACAGACCAGAGTTCCTGAAGATGCGAGCGTCATGTACCTTTCCCGGCCATCCCACGTTGATGTTGGTGAAACGTCCCTTGTGATCCACCAGTGCTTGCAGCACTATTGAAAAGTAACCCTTTCGGTTTATGTACTCGCTGGCTTGGTGGTCCGGTGCCAAGATAGGGATATGGGTTCCGTCTATCGCCCCACCACAGTTTGGGAACCCCATTGCTGCAAAGCCATCCAGTATGAGCTGCACATTTCCCAGACTCACAACCCTTGGTACCAGCAGCTTGGTGATCGCCCTGGCTACTTCCATCACAACAGCCCCCACTGTAGATTTTCCCACTCCGAATTGATTCGCGACTGACCGGTAGCTGTCTGGCGTTGCAAGCTTCCACAGGGCTATTGCCAGTCGCTTCTGTACTGTGAGGGCTGCTCTCATCTTGGTGTCCTGGCGCTTCAGGGCAGGGGAAAGCAACTCACAAAGTTCCATGAAAGTGCCCTTACGCATGCGAAAGTTTCGCAGCCACTGGGATTCATCCCAGACCTGCAGCACTATGTGGTCCCACCAGTCTGTGCTTGTTTCCCGGGCCCAGAATCGGCGTTCCACTGTATCAACAAGCCCCATTAACACCATGATGTCCACCTTGCGGGGGGGCCTTTTTTGAGAGAGGTCTGTGTCCATGTCCTCATCACTGTCCTCAGGGCGCTGCTGTCGCCTCCTCGCCTGCTGTAGCTGTAGCAGCTCCTGGTTCTCGTTCTGCATATACTCCTGGACAATGCGCGTGGTGTTCATAACGGCGAGAACAGCCGCGGTGATCTGATCGTGCTCCATGCTTTCCCTGGTATGCTGTTTGCAGGACAGCAGAGTGGCAGCAGAAGCAGCGGGTGGATAACAATGGAGTCAGCAATATGGCGCCCATATGAAAAAAGGCGCGAAAGGATTTTTTGCTCCCCCCTCAGTTGCTTTCACGGAGGGAGGGGGGAGCAAGGGTTAGGCTCATTTCCTTCTAGCTGCAGATGGTACAATATGCGGTGAGCAAGGAGGCGCCTTCCCTTCTAGCAGCAGATGGTACAATATGCTTGATATCCATCATCATCTCCTGGCCCCCTCAAGGATTGAACTCGCAAGCCCGGGTTTAGCGGGCCAACGCTCAGACCGCTGAGCTATCCCTCCGCCCGTGTTCCAGGCAGTACTGAATCTCCCTTAAACAAAACGTAAAAAAGAGAATGACCAGAGTCACTCTGGTCACTCCCATTTATGTCCAAGCGCCCCCGGCCAGCCACACCATAGGCCGCCGGCCAGGAGCACACGAATACCAATCATATTGTACAATCTGCTGCGAGAAGGAAAGGAGCTTCTGCTGTGTGGTCCCGCGACCACGACCATTTATGGAATATTGCACCATCTGCAGCTAGAAGGCAAGGCGCTCCTGCTGTGTAGTCCCGCGACTACCAGCCTCAGGCGGAATGGCCCCCTCAAGGATTGAACTCGCAACCCCGGGTTTAGCGGGCCAACGCTCAGAACGCTGAGCTATCCCTCTGCCCGTATTATAGTGTGACTGAATCCCTACTAGACCTAATGTCCAGGCGTACGCTGGAGATGTACGGTAATTGTGAGCTGAGCAGGCTTCCGTAGCAAACACGGAAACCCCGGAAAAAAGGCGCGAGAAATATTGCTTTCACGGAGGGAGGGATGACATGTACCCAGAACCACCAGCGACAATGTTTTCTGCCCCATCAGGCTTTGGGATCGCAACCCAGAATCCCAATGGGCGGCGGAGACTGCGGGAACTGTGGGATAGCTACCCGCAATGCAATGCTCCGAAAGTCGATGCTAGCCCCGCTACTGTGGACACAGTCAATCGACCTCATGGTCTTAACGCTCTTTAGTGGGGACACACACAATCGATTCCATAAATTCGGGTTTTAAAATATCGACTTCTATAAATTCGACCTAATTCTGTAGTATAGACGTACCCTAAGACTGGTTCCAACTGCACGGCACCATGCCCAAACTCTCTATCTGGGAAGCTCATCCCTTAAAGGCATAGCCCCTAATACCATTGTCCCATGTACAAGTGGCCAAGGTACAAGCTTAAAGCTCTGAAACAGTTTTAACGTCCTTCCTTTTTTATGCAGTTATTAGAGGGAATCACACAGGCTAAGGGCTTGACTCTTGTCATGGTGGATGGCTACCACCAGTTTTTTCTCCAGCATTCCTAAGGAGTAAGCAAACTGTGCACAGTGTTTTGTACCCCTCCATGCCCATGATGCCATCTTTTTGGGTTTGATTTACTCTGCAGGATTAGATACAACTTGCACCCTTGTCAAATGCAGCACATGCGTTATGCAGGCCCCAGAAGAATTTATGTGCAACAGTAAGAGGGAAGATCTTATGCGTCGTACACATGGTCATTGTCTGGGAGAAGAAGGACAAAGTAGAGCAAGAAGGCTGAAAAATATGGAACGTCATTTATCATGTTTAGTGCATAGTGTAGAGCAAGAAACCGTTTTGATGGGCATCAGGTATGGAGAACTTGCTGCAGTTTTGTGTCATGATGGAGACACCGATTTAGTCTTAACATCAGCAAATGGCAGTGAAGCATCTTACAGGGAGATTAAAAAGGGGGAAAAAATATTAGAGGCTAAATGCTGCCCTCCAACATACGGAAGCAATGTCTGCTGAAGCCAATGGAAATTGCCTGCTTGTCTGTGCTTCACACAGAACTCTGATGCTGAAATGCTAAGACTTTAATTTAGTTACCTTATAATATTCAAATTTAGATATTTTACCTTCAAACAAAGCTCAGTGCCAGGTGTCGTATGTAAGTGGAAGACACTACAGTTTTGGAGTCAGGGGAGAGGTAAAAGATGTTCCTGATTGGTCAGTTCTTTGTCGTCATTCCATCCTTTGCTTTTTGAGTCTAATCCTGTTTTAACAATTTACTGAATGCCTCAGGTGATTGATGCTATGGCAGTGAAGACAAAAACTGTTTCATATTTAGTCAACGCATTTAAAATGTGCTTGGTGTGAGCTTTTCCTGAGTTCTTAGGAAAATGTTATGGCATTTTTCTCTTGGTTCAATTTAGATATGATGATGATCTGTTAAATTATTGGAGATTTGGGCAAGGGGACACTTTATTCCTCAATATCTGCAAGGTATTTGCTAACCTATTCAAAATAAGAACAACTTGAAATACAGATATTTTGTGTTTCATTCTTATTTTTAATAAGTTGTGAGAATTTTGCTTAATAAAGGGGTGCAGGGTCTCAATCTTATTTTGAAACATGAAATTACATGGGAGGAAGACCAGCATATTTGGTCACATGTACATTTGGCTAAGTTTAATGAAAAACAACACCATGGTGTAGAATCAGGTACCTACTCATGATCAACATGAATATAGCACAACTCCTTTTACAGTGAAATGGACTTTAAGCCCCAAGTAATTTCAATGCATCATAATGGACCAGCTGCAGTTCCAGTTTTGTATCTTTGGATACTGGTAAAATTTCACTCTCTCATGCAAAAGGCTAACCTGGACTACATGTTACTAAAGTCACACCTAAGTCCTCACATGGGACTTTTTGGCCTTCTTCACAGTGGTCAATTTCACATAGTAAAGTTGTTCAAGTACTGTACTGCACTTCAGTATAAGGGGGTTCCATTTAATAACTTTAGAAACGAATTACTATTCTTTTATTTCATGAAACACTTTATGTATTTAAATCCTCTGTAGTTTCTTACTGACCATTGTAAATTGGAACACTTGGTATCTGTCTCACTCTGCATATATACAACAGAGCTGTGCAGCACAGTAAATTGAAACCGTACAGAGTGGGAAAAGTTTTCGTATGCACTTTGCCAGTATTTATTTTGATGTTTCAAAGTCACTTTATATCTGTGCATGCAGAATCCAAAGAATGTCAAGTCAATACAGATCAAAAGAGGTTATGACTTAACTTTTGGTAAACTGTTGGTTTCTATGGAAACAGCCTGCATGATATTTTTTTCCAGACACTATCTACATTTTGAAGTATTCTTTGTTTTTATGTATTTCAACAGGCCTTGAACAGGGGTATCGCAGCAGTAAAGGAAGATGCTGTGGAAATGCTGGCCAGCTACGGGCTGGCCTATTCCCTTATGAAGTTCTTCACAGGTCCAATGAGTGACTTCAAGAATGTGGGTTTAGTGTTTGTGAACAGCAAACGAGACAGGACCAAAGCAGTTTTGTGCATGGTTGTGGCTGGTGCGGTGGCTGCTGTATTTCATACCTTGATAGGTAAGACTTTCTCACTATTTACTTAAGGTACCCTGCAACCTGAGTGACTGGTTGACTTTGCTTCCCCATCCCATCCCCCAGAGCTGCTTAACCTGCAGCTCTCCTCACACCTAGAAATGAAAACTTAGGAGGAACTATGAGATTGTCTTGTGGCTGGAGTTCTGTCTAGACTACAAAATTTCACTGTTTTAGAATGGTAGATTCCATCTGTAGTTCTTGCTCATGCACAAATACACATCACTACTACCAGTGTGTGGTTGCTCAACTTACTGCTGGCCTGTTTCATCCGTGTTTGGCAGTAGCACAGTTGTCAGGCTGGACCAGGTCATAGCACTGTCATACTGCTGGGCAGATGTGATTCGTCTGTGTAAATGGGTTTCCCAGTTCTTTTCTGTAGGAGGCCATCCCAATGTGTTATAAGAAATGCTTTTTTTCTTCAATCAGTACTTCCTAGAACCTTTGATATATACTTACATTGCCACCCACATCACAATAGGAGCACCTTAGTATCTGTTCCCTCATGCCAGCCATTTCATAATGATAAACTGTGTAGTAAAGAGGATCAGACAGGCTGATTTAAAAATAACCAGCATTACCTTCTGTTAGCCGTAGTCAAAGCTTCATTGTCCATTTCTAGTGGATAGCTAAGCTCTTGCACCAGCTACTACAGACATCACGTCTTGCAAACCCCAGGAGCCTCTGGTAAGCGAGACCAGGACCCTGACTGTACTCTGGAGCAGGGGAGAATATACAAATAGACCTGGAGTTGGCTAGGAAGAAGTCAACAATATTTGCAGATTTCTGCAAGACCCACCAAATGTGATATTGAACTGAGTATCAACCAGTATGATGGAATATTCAAGGCCCTGAAGGTTTAGTATCAGAGAACATTAGACCACAACCAAGAACCTAGCAGAAATTGGACCTCATGTATCTTTAAGAGCTGTACCAAGTCTGGTGTCCCAAACAGTCTCCAACCCACCTCACAGAATGGAGCCTTTACAACAAGGAAAATGATGAAGAGGAGGAAGAGAGTGAAGTCCCTGTAACAGGTATAGTGTTTGGTATTCCTTATATCTATGTGCTGTCTGAGGGGAGGGATGGGGAAGGAATGCAGGGAGTGTGAATGGACTCGGGCAGCCACGTGGGGGACTGCTGCTTTCTGGGAACTAGCAGGTGTTTGGTGCCAATATTGATCGCTGTACGTGGCACTACAGAGGGTGGCCTGCACATGGGACCCATTGTTCATTGTCAGGTTGTCAGTATCTCAACCACCACCCGCCCTGCAAGTCATCACACAGGCCCTGCCCTTGTCCTTACTGTACTTGCATAAGAGCCTTATGGAAGAACAGATGTCCACTGATGTTATCTCCTGGCTTGGTGCCACCTTTTAATCATGCTTAGCAGCCCTATGACCCTTTAAAGACACAGAAACAGGCACCCAGTGTTAAGGCACCTCGTGTAAAGACCATGGCCCCACATGTTAATTAAAAGGCTAATTTTACCCTTTGTTGTTATGACAGTATGCAGGCAGTGTGCTCATTGGCTGCAGTAGCCCTTTGCCACGGTCAACCTGACACTAATTTAACAAGTTAAAAAGCCATCAGTGAAATTAATTCATTGATCTCCCTGACCTCCACAGGCCACCTCAATGTATGGGGGTGGTTCAGGATTTTGTACTGAAGAATATAAGCAGTCAGTGTTGTAAACCTGTATTCATTTGCAAGATCTGCCTGCCATAAGGTTTCATGGCTTAGGTCTTTCCCCAGCCTTCAGATGGTCTTTGTTGTCCACCTTGTCCAGTCTGTGTACCAGGTTGAACAGAGGGCAGTTTTACCAACTGGGAAGAGTTCATTTTTCTGATCCATCTCATTTTGGTTTTAAGCTATATGGGTTCCTGCTGACTTACAGTACATCAGCCAGATTTCCAAGCTGAAGGCTATAGATTGATTGCTTCTTAGATAGGTGGGGCTTTTGGTTAGAGATGGCTGTGGGTAGCCATTCCTAAACACACTGGTTGAGTTACCCTAGGTTTGCTGAACTACAGAGCATTGCTGTGGTCTGAACCTCTTACGCCCAATGTTTCCATTTATGAAGAGAAAAAAAAATTGGGGTGTGTGTGTGTGTGTGTATGTGTGTATGTATGTATGTATATAATATATATGTATTTCCAACTGTTCATGGTGACAAATGTAAAATATTTTGTAATATTTTAACATGTGTATGCTTGAAAACATGTGAAGACCACCTCTGAGAGTGGAGGAGGACACAAGACAATGGCATTAGATTCCCAGCACTAAATGACTATGTGATGCTGCCAAGTTATGTCTCAAGTTCCCTTTGAACATGTTTTAAAACCTGCTTATCCCTTTCTTACCCACAGATGTACAATCTCCAGAGTGCGGGGGGAAGAACAGAAGAAGGAGGATGAACCAAGTGACAGTCTGGTAGCTGGTCTTCAGCAGCTGTGAGATTGTCACAAACCTCTTCTGGGAAGCAAAAGGCCCAGGGTATTGATGCTCAACAAACTAAAAAAGTATCTCCAGACTGCAGGGAGATTCTCTGATGTAGTCTGTAGATGAAGAACAAGGGAGGATGACATGTCTGTCCTTCATGGAGTGTGAGACTCAACCATGGAAGAACAAAAAACCCAAGGGAACACTGGAAGAGTCTTGTTCTTGGCTGAGAAGAGTCAGAGGGAAGAAGACAACAAGTGGCAGTGGAGGAGGAAATGCACTCAGACAGAACTGATGAAGAGCAGCCCCCACTCTTTTACAATGCCAAACCAGACTGCTTCAACCCCGTGACTCACCCTTCCTTCCTTCTCCACCAGGATCTCCTTTCTAGCCCCTCACATGAGCCACAGGAATCCTCTATGTGGGTGTGCAACTGAGCCAAACAATCCAGACTCCTGTCTGCAAGCTGTGCACATCTAATACTTGCACCTCCCACCCACCCCCAATCACCATAGCATGAGAGCCTCACCAACAATTTTCACAACACACCCTGGGCAAGTAATATGAGGAATTGAGAGAGTCAGTGTCCTGGCCAGGATCACCCAGGAAAATGATGTCAGAGGTGGGAATTGAAACCACATTTCCTTCCCACTTAAAGTCCCAGTCTAGTGCTTTAGCCACAAAACCATCCTTCCACTGGCCATTTCAGTTTAGAGCTAGACATTGAAATGTGTGCTCTATTCCTTATCCTGTGATGTTTTGGGGTCAGCTGCCACCACCAGTTAATTGAAGTATAACTTTGTGGGAAGTCTGTTACTTACATTTCAGGGTATAAACAAGCTGTGACTTACTTCTGAGTATTTTGTAGGAGTAGCATCTGGGAAGGAACAGTGTGCTGTGAGGGAAGGAATATAATATAGCAGAGATCTCATTTATTGCATGCATACAAAAATTTGCTACATCTTACCAATATTAAACTTGTCAGAGAAGGGGATTCATTTATATTACCATTCTCCATTTTATCGGATACTTAGAGTGACTTGGCAGCTGTTCTGTACTAACTGGGACCTATTTAATACTAGTCCCATGATAGGTCATTCTGCATCTTCCTCTTCGCTGTAGACACAATAGCACAATTCACCCCTTATCAGTAGAGCGCTGCAAATCTGCGCATATCCACTTTATATCTGCGGGTGCAGATATCCGCGGACCATGTTTGCGGATCGGATGCCGATACAAATTTTGCATCCATGCAGGCATCTGCTTATCAGGTTTCCTGTTTTGGCACTGGCTGCCATTTAGTTCACCCTTTCTCAGTAGGCGTTTCAAGATGCTGGAATAACACTCTGGTCATTTCTTTTCAATTGAATATATATGTTACATTCAACATTGCTGAAGTTCTAGGAATGACAGAAACCAGCAGTAGCTTTGGAGATGCAGCTAAAGTCATAGTCCCTGTGACTAAGTGGACACCTCTACATCCCCTTCCTCTTGGAAATGCACACTACCACCATTTTGGTGAGGCAGTAGATGAAGTGTCACTTGTCAGCTTCAGCACAAAGCAGTTAGAACTTCAGCAGCCTGGCTAACAGATGACAGGCTGAATCCCCTAGAAGCTCGTAGCAATGCCATCCGTTTTCCATTGTGGTTGCAGACACGGGCCCCTATCCTGCAAGCACCTGCACGGGTGAGTGGCTTTACAGTTGTTAATAGTCCCCCTGGACTTCATGGGATTAATCACATGCATAGTGACTCGTGCATGAAGGATGAAGGGCCTGGTTTCCAGCTAACACAGTCAATAGTTGTTAGTGCCAAAAAATATAGTGTGTGAATGAAGGTTAACTGCACCATTTTTGTGGTCAGTCAAGTTCTAAACATGCCCACCTGACTAGCTGATACCAAATGTTCTGCCACCTGTAGCATAGAAGAGACTGGAACACTGACCTGACAGTGAGTCAGGTTATCCAGGTTCTTCTAATCTTAGTTTTCATAGACTTCTGGTGGGATTCTTGTTCTAATCACCTAGCCTATCATTAAAGTAATCATCATCCGTGCCTACTTTGCAGGGGGTGATAAGACAGAACTCATTAAAAAGGGTATAATGCATTGACATCCTGAGATGGATGTTGCTGAAGCAGTAGCTAACATTAACCATTTACATTTCTGCTAATTAACTTAGCCACAGAGCAGAGAAGGAATGGAGTGAGCCCAGACTCAAATTTGGTGTATATTTTGGCCATTTACAATGAATCTTACTTTAAAATTGGAACAGCTATATCTGGAGTGTTATGAGGCTTTAAGCTGTCTGAGAAATCCTCAGGCATTTCCAGATTTTCAAGAGCTCAAGTAATACAGTGTTCCAACTTTGTGGCACATCTACTTGATGAGAAGAAGCACAGTTTTTCATTTCACAAGTCTACAAGGACAGTTTATTTTTAAAATTGGCATCAAAGTAGGAAGATGGACTATATCCAGAGAATTCATCAGTTAATCCAAAGCCACCTGTGATATTTTGCCAATAGAGCTAATATTTACATGTGTGACTGTCTGAACATTAATGATTAACCCTCCCTCCTGGGAGGGTTCTTTTTGTTTCCTTCATGACACTAAAACAACATGCAGGATAGTAGATGACCCCCCAATGACTTAACAGTGGTGCCATTTATTTAAGACTCTGCTGTCATTAATACAGTTTATGCAAGGGTCAGCAAAGCTCCAAGAGCGTATTGAGTTGTGCATTTGTTTCAGGGATGTCGAGTGTGTGGGCTATTGGTTGGTGGTTTATAGAAGCAGCCATATGGAAGATGTTCCATTTATATGCGTGATATTCCACTAGTCAGATAAATCCAATAGCGGAAAATGCCTATCCTTATGACTCTTAACAGACTCATGTAACAAAGAGCCAAGCTAGAGTTTTTACTTAAATGCAAGCAGCAAGACCAAACTGTAGACATATGAAAGTGAATCTTTAGAAATTATATGAGTTATCACAGGAGAACAAAACAGGCTGCTGTATTATTAATTTTATATTATGCTTCATAATAAATTCAGCTGGCTTGTCAAGGTTACATTCTAATTAATCCGAGATTGCTTTGTTCACATTTGAGAGACACATGCCTGAATATTTATCAGTAAATCTTAGCCGAGAGCAGCCTGCTTATCCTCTAAGGATGAAAACCGCTTTTTAGTAACATCACCAAAAGTGTTGGTCACCTTTCACTTACATGTGGAAATCAGGTTAACTGTTTTAAAGCTAACGTTAAGCTTCGCTGTTGTGATTTCAAAAATATCAAAAATTCAATAGGTTTTTGTCTAGCATCAAGGGATTTCAGTGCTTGTAAAACATGCCAGATTGAGAGCCCTGGAGAGTGAAGTGCTCTGTCCAGGGAATAGGTCCTTTTTGGGCAGAAGCTGTACAAGCCTCTCCATAGTGCCCTGCCAATGTGCTCCAACCCTGTGTTGGAGGGAACATTTCCAGGAGTCGGGCTGATTCCGTCTCCATGCTCATCCAGTCCTTGGCCACTAATTGAGGTTTTTGTGACAGTGCACTTAAAAAAAAAAAAAAAATCTCTCTATCTTTCAGAGCCAAGAAGGTTCCTCTGCTGCCTGCTTTTATGAAGGTGGAGGGGGGGTGGGGAAGGAGAGGGCTGAGAAAGTGGAGAGCCTCTCAGCTGAATGCTCTCTCCATCCTCAGTTGCTCATGGAAGCCCCTCTGCAAGAAGTGGGTCCACAGGACACAAAGGGTAGGAAGGGACAGGGTCAAGAGGATATTTGTCCCTGTAAGGAACTTAACACCCTGTAGCTCCTGCAAGAGTTTCAGCTGTCTTACCACATGGTTTTAGTCCACAGAGTTGAGGCACAGGTGTGGATGGAACCTAACACAGACCTCACAGAATCTGAGCGTAATGAAATATGTTCTTCACGTCTCTTCCAAAGTTGCACAAGCTCATTCAAGTCCGTTTTTATTTTAGGGACCAGACATGAGGTGCTGCTCTGCGACGAAAGCCAGAGCATTCAAAGGAATTGTAAAAATCTGTAGGCAGCACACACTGTTTGCAAAGTATTGAGTGAAAAGTTAAGTGGACACACAGATATTTGTTTTTAAAAAAATAGCCACAGCTGGTATCAGCTGATATGCGAAAATTATCACAAAATGAATATTTTAAGAAAAAGAACTGAGGCGACCTGCCAGGACTCAGGAAGTAAGGTTAGAGTTTTATTTTACAGAATGGTTCCCTGGTATTATTCAAAAGGCAATTAGGCTGATTGTTTGGGAGTGACTCTAAGTACAGTTTAGAGATTACTAGGATGATCTGACAGACTGCAAGCCCAGCCATAATAATATAGATAGCAGAAATTTAGTAAGGACTAGAAAACAAGTATAAAATGGAGGTTTTATTTGTTTATCTTGTTTTGTGTTTTCTCAGCTTTCTGGTGGAAATACATTGCCCCATTACTGTTTCTATCATTAGATCTAGTTGTCATTACTTGCCCATCGTTTTAGAAGAGTGTTATAATGAGCAATAAACCTTTCTTTGAATCCCCTAACCTTGTGACTGTATTTCACTCAGTAATTGCAAAACAATGCTAGGCTCAGTTCCTCTCACTGTCCTCAAACATTGTTCTATATTAAATACAACACTGGTGCCTTAAGCCCTTCAACAAAACTGAGGTTTTGTGGCAGTGTAAGCAAATTCCCTACCTTCTTTAGTAACCTGCCACTTCCATTAGGATAGCTGGTTTTAGGCTAGAACAAAGCTGGATGGGACCATCAGTATTAACACATATGGATCGGATAATATAAGCAAATGTATAAAGTATGCAACATGCTGTTAAGTATCTATATATATCTCTTGTAATATAGTGAAGTGTGTGCAAAAAAAATTGCAATAATAGCATGACTTGTCAACCTTAACATTCTTTTAACAGTTTTTTTAAAATGTAAGGTTATAGTGGTTTTTATTATTTATAGTGGTTTTTAATAGTTATTGAGGTTTATTTTTCTTTTCCCACCTGTAATGTCAGGATCTAGTACTGAGAGTCCAGCTATATTGGCCTTATATGAAAAGGAAGTTGTCACATTCTAGAAACCTCTAAAATTGTGAAATTCAAAGCCACTTTAACTAACTTCTTAAAAATAGCTCTTACCTAAGGATGAACCAGGACTAGAAACAGGTGCACTGCCCACTGAAAAGTAAGAATTGTACAGTTTCCAGTAGCACAGATAATTCATTTCTAGCCTTGTGATATATTGGCCCTTAAACCATGAGGCTGCCCCAGAGGTTTTGCAATGTTAGAACAAGTGTCAGTAGAAATGATTAGCAGACAAGGTGAAGGGGAGGCCATCACATGGCCATAAATGCAGTTTGTTGCATGCCTTTATAATTTATGTAATTTCAGTATTTTGTACATGGTTTACAGGTAATAATATCAGAGTTATATAATACTATGTGTGTGTTAAACTTTTAAGAATACTTATAAGCTTATTCTCTAATATGTACCTGCAAAATACATTGAGAGGCTGCATTCGTAAGACACTACGAAAACCCCTGATTAGGAAGAGAAAATGGGATTTTCAGGAGTGCCTAGAGGTTAGATGCCTAACTCTCAAAGGTGCTTTTGAACATTGCAGCCGGAATCTGTCAGTGTAACCAAATTATTTTTTTGCCATTCTTCTATTCCTGCAGCGTATAGCGATTTGGGGTATTACATTATTAACAAGCTGCACCATGTGGATGAATCAGTGGGAAGTAAAACTAGAAGGGCCTTCCTTTATCTTGCTGCCTTCCCTTTTATGGATGCCATGGTGAGTGTCTGGCTCAGAACTGAATTTTAGTTGTCACTTCTTTCTGTGATGTTCCCAGCTTATAGAACACAACTATTTTGACAGGTATTTGGAGATGCATTGAAGGAGAGCTTGCCCATGCAAATAATTCCTCTGCTCTATTAAAGATTTTGCAGACTATGCTGCTGATGTATACCTACACCCAGTCACTTTCTCCAAATAACTAAGTATGAAAAGAAGTGGCACCAGTGAGTTATATTTTTAAAGACAGGATTTTGTAGCAATATTCAATATACCCATTGGCCAATGAGATCAGAGCTACATTTTATACACAATGAAAGCTGGTGAATAAAAAGAAAACCTATTACTTGGATCTGTTAGAACTCTAATAACACCTCCCCATACACCAGGAATAAAGGCTGCTTCTCATTACTGTATTCCCTTCTCAGCAGCTACTGTACAGTCATTTAAACTGATCCTCTCTCCCGGCCCTGGCAAAGAGTTCAAAGCTGCGGTGTCTTCTCTGTGTTACTGGCCTAGATTTGTTCAGATTCACATGGGCGGCTGACTCAGATGTAGAAAAGAGTTTCATAAAGGGTTTGTGTAAAGTTTTTAGCAGTAAGAAAGTAGCCAGGGCCTGGAACCTGAACCTAATAGATGTATTCATGTTAGTCACTTTCTAAACGAAGTTCTGTCCTTTACAGGCTTGGACCCATGCTGGCATTCTGTTGAAACACAAACACAGTTTCCTTGTGGGATGTGCCTCCATCTCAGATGTCATAGCTCAGGTAATGACTCATCTCAGCAACAGTTGTGCCTGCTGCAGTATGGGCCAGATCCTGGCCCACGCTATGGAGCCCTATAGCTGCTCTAAACAAGCATTTGAGGTTTCCCCCAGCACGTCAGAACTCCTCACTGGCTTACAACCTGCTTTACGCCTTCCTCCCAGCATGCTGGCAGAGGCGGGGCTGTACCCTGGAGCGTGCTGCACTTCGGCAGTCCACACTGTATAGAGAGGCCCCTCGGTGGCAGTTGTAGCTGAGGCTGCTCTCGCTTCCACACAAGTCAGATAACTCCAGGAATGGGGAACCGGGATGACTTGGTTTAATGCAGTGTCCCACTGCAGCTATGCCTTTCCTGAAAGGACAGGAGTTCAGTGAAACACAGTGACTACCGGGATTAGGTACCTTTATACGAATGTTCCTAAAGATTTTAAGCTCTTTGGGGGAGGGACTGTCTTTTACCATATATTGTACAGCACCTAGCATAGAAATCCTGAGTGGGGCCTCTAGACTATACGGCAATAGAAATATATATTTGATTCCTCAGTTTTCCCTTCATCCCTCAATTATGAACTTGTTGAATAAATTGGTGAAATTCCAGCCATACTACCATAACATATGCTATCTCCCGAGCATGAGGGTAGCTCAGCAAGCCATATTCCTGTTACAGGCCCTGAATGTGTCATGTTCAAAACTGCAGTCAAAACTTAGCTTAACCACTTTGGTGCTGCAGTGCATTATTAGGAAGGGCCTGGCATTGTTTCAACTTTCATTACCTGAGTGTTGTGTTAAACGTATTTCACCTCCATTCTGCACTTTACTAGGCATCCATTGTGGAAAGTCATTTAAATTCATGTTTGATATCAAATACTAATATTGCAGTTCTCATTTTTAAAGCGCCTATACTTTTACACAAATTTAACTTCACGGCACCGGGTACATAGGCCAGTATTGTCATCCTCATTTAGTGGTGGGGGAAGTGAAGGCAGAGACGGACCATGTGACTCTTGCAAGGTCAGAGGGAATAAGAACACAAGAGCTCTGGGCTCTGAATCCTTTGTTCAGTTCTCTAATTCACCTTCCTTCTATTAAGTAAAAACAATCATATACTGAAGGGTTAAACATAGGTCTGTTACCCTATGTTAGATACTCATTTTTGCACTGTATACCACGTACAGCGAAATGTCTGCAATTAATATAAGTTGGAAGTAATTATAACAAGCTAACTTCATACCAAAGAAATCCACTTAATGGGTCTGACTCTCATCTCATTCTATAGTGACCCTGGAAGTCAATGGTATAAGACTGTGGTATGAAAACAATGTAGCCTGCTAGGCCTCATTCTCCATGGTTTTGCATCTTGTCTAGTCATTCAGACCTGAACAAAGAGATTATAACTCTACCATCTTAATCTGGCAGTGTTTTAGAAACACACTCTGCACAAGGGGAAGTTGACTAAACAAGGTATAAGGCCATTGAAAATGAAGTCCACAATATCTCCTCTTTCCATAGCAAAATACTTATGGGACGAGCATTTCCAGAAGGGCAAAATCTCTGACCAGTGGACTTCCGTGCATCAGTTGACGCTAGCAAAGAACATAAGCAGTAGTAACACTTGTTTAATATGAACTTTGTTACCTATAGTCCTGAAGATGTGATTGATGGTCTATGTCCGGAGTCCTTTAATTCTTTCCTCTCTTGAGCACTTTATGGATGAGCAACTTCATTGAAAAAATTTCCTTAGTAGCGTCCTAAATCAGCTGTTTTGCAATCCTCCTATAAACAGCATTACCAGCCTAGTAAATACTTACAGGTGTTTATTTCTTTTTTTTTTTAAAGCAAGACATACATTAGGTGTAATCACTGTCTGCACACAATATAAAACCAATGAGAGAAGGATGTATTTAGTACCACAGAACTATGTATTTAGTAAGCAAACCCAACACCATGTGTTCATTCAGAACTCATTGTAGTCCCAGCCCCTGCCAGTAGAGTCATTTTCAGTTCTTTCGTTCACAGAACCACGTCAAGCAGGCTTCCCAATTTTCCCGATTGGAGACATCTGGAATTTAACTGGGATGCTCAGGCTCTGTGCTAAATGTGAAAGAGTTAAAGTTATTATCTTAAATGCTAAAATCCAGGAAGTGTAATGGGGTTGATTCTCACAGTAATCTGATGTATTCCTAGGATTTGGTATTTAGTATTAAAGTTTACCAGTTAGAATTATGCCAAGGCTGAGCCCTGGTAGTTCAAGAGGAAACCCAGCTATCTTGCTTGAAGCCAGTGCACAGTTAGAATTGAAGCGGGATTCCCTGAGTTTTAAATACTGAAAAATCATATTTGACTGGCTTAAAGTGTCAAAGAAGTCAGTGTTGTTCTTTTTAATATGACTTTCAAAAAAGGGACACTTGGTATGCTTACAATATCAATTTCTAACTATGAAAATGGGTCAACACCACGTGGAACTGGTTAGGCTGCTGGCCACCTGGAACTTACTACCAACGCCAAGACTAAATGCATGCAAACGTACTCATCCGTATGGTTACCTGTCCTGCACCTGACCCCATTACCAGTACTTTGTCCACTTATAGCCTGGTGTCAGATCTTGAATGTGAATTCTCTGGGACAAGGACTGTCTTTGTTCTTCTCGTTTGTACAGCACCTAGTGCAATGGAGTGCTAATCCCCGACTAGGGCCTCTAGGCACTACCACAATGTAGTCTGCATCAGTGTGGCAGTGTCAGAGATGGATTGGTTTGGGGTACAGCAGGAAATACTGGGCCCTTTATTTAAAACCGAAACACCCTAACCTGTCTACTTGGTTTTTTCCTCTTTTCTCTTTTAGGTTGTTTTTGTAGCCATTCTGCTTCACAGTCACTTGGAATGCAAAGAGCCTCTCCTTATCCCAATTTTATCCTTGTACATGGGGGCACTGGTCCGATGTACCACCTTATGCCTGGGCTACTACAGGAATATACACGACATTATTCCTGACAGCAGTGGGCCTGAGATGGGGGTACGTCTTAATGCCTGGTAGGACTTACTGTGCAATCAGGTTAGCTAGTGTTTGAGGATTGTAAGCTTTCTGTCCCTCAGAACAAAAAAAAAGCACATAACGCTTAGTTTCAAACATACCCTTGTGCATACCAATTCAATGACCATGTACATGGCAGCTATCCGACAGTCTCCTGTGTGAGAGCGGTACAGTGTATCCTTATGTCAGTACCTCTATGGCTATGCCAAGCACATTCCCGCTAATGTTATATTAGTATATAGGATCATTAGCACAGCAAATGTATTTATATGCTACAAGGATGACATTGGAAACTGACATTCTGAGAAATTCCTCCCTGTGCGAAGAAGCTGTGTATCAGAACACCTCTTTTTTTTTTCCTGAATGTCTTGCAGTAATTCACAAATCCCACACTGCAGAGCAATACCTTTATAACCGGTTACCAAGACAAATTATGCAAATATTTTGTACATCAATTATTCAGATTTAGTAGGGCTGCACAGCTGCCTTTAATTCTGTATCACTAATGTGGGAGATTACATTTTTATGTGGCATTCCTCTGGCATGCTTTTGAATGTGGCAAGTCAATTGATGGGTGGGAGAAGCGAGAAAAATCCTTTGGAGATGCTTTTGGTTCTGTCTTGCCTGTTTGTTTCAAAAGGAACTTTGTTTCTCTTACGCTGCAGGGAGATGCTACAATAAGGAAGATGCTGAGTTTTTGGTGGCCTTTGGCATTAATTTTGGCAACTCAGCGAATCAGTAGACCCATTGTCAACCTTTTTGTCTCCCGGGACCTGGGCGGCAGCTCTGCAGCCACAGAGGTATGTGAATCCCTGGGAAGCTGGGTGCCATTTTGTACTGAAATGGTTTATGGTTGTACTGCATTTCACACACAAAAAGAAGTCATCCTTGCTTACATTTGCTAAAGAAGCAGGTGTTCATTCCCATCCATATACAGCACCTCCTGATGTGTTTTCCTGTCATCCATAGGAACAGGGGAAAGTGGTCTCAAATGCAAATGCTAAGTGTTCATTTTTCCCATGATGCTCAAAGCAAGCAGAAGACGTTGGCCTACTTATGAACTTATTAAAACAAAATTGTATGAAAAAATGAAGATCATGGAATACAATTAATAGAAAAAGCAGTGTACCCTAGTGCAGTGTATTTAAGCCTCACTAGATGGAATAATTAATCAATGTGGTAGAAAGAATAAAGGGAAAAAATCAACTCATTGATGAGCAAATAAACAGATTAAAAATCTAAAATATAATCCGAGCACTATTCTGATGGTAAAACCACACAGTTAAGTCATATAGTTTCACCCAAGTTGAATTTTCCCTGAGTCTGAAATGCATCATAGAATAACTGTTACTATGATTGTTTTCCTGATGTAATGATTGCCCACTTGGTTGCCTGTCTCTTGTTGCACTGAGGTCAATAGTAACTGAAAATTGGATAAAAGTTTAGTTTGTTTATGCCGTCTGAAGATTTGAAGTGTAAGTATGTTCTTTCTCCTGTTGTAGGCTGTGGCAATTCTGACAGCTACATACCCTGTGGGACACATGCCGTACGGCTGGTTGACAGAAATTAGAGCTGTGTATCCTGCTTTTGACAAGGTGAGTATTTGTGCTGTATGATGGCAGTAAATACTTTGTAGTCCTGTTTCACATTCACGGTAGTTCTAGACCCAATTTTCCTTTGATTTACACCACTATAAATTAAGGACAGTTAGCAGAAGGCAGAAGAGTTACACCAATGTAAAAAATGCATAAGGGAAGAAGACTCGTACACTAATCTCCATATTTTCCATTCCTCCTTAACTCTGTGTGTGTGTGTGTGTGTGTGTGTGTGTGTGTATATACATACATACATACATACATACATACATACATACATACATACATACATGTAAGAATGACCATACTGAGTCAGACCAATGGTCTATCTAGCCCAGTATCATGTCTTCCAACAGCGGCCAGTGCCAGATGCTTCTAGCATTTGGAGGTTTAGGCACACCCAAATCATGGGATTGTATCCCTGACCATCTTAATTTTTTTAACCCAGTAATACTTTTGGCCTTTCAACATTGTGTGGCAATAAGTTCCACAGGTTGACTGTGTGTTGTTTGATGTAAACCTGCTGCCTATTAATTTCATTGGTTGTCCCCTGGTTCTTATGTTATGTGAATGGGTAAATAACTCTTTCTTCATGCCATTCATGATTTTTAGACTCTATCATAGCCCTCCTTTACTCATCTCTTTTCTAAGATGAACAGCCCCCGTCTTTTTAATCTCTCCTCATACAGAAGCCATTCCATCCCCCTAATCATTTTCGTTGCCCTTCTCTGCCCCTTTTCCAATTCTAATACGTCTTTTTTGAGATGGGGTGACCAGAACTGCATTCAGTATTCAAGTTGTGAATTTATATGGATTTATATAGTCGTATTGTGATATTTTCTGTTTTATAATCTCTCCCTTTCTTAATGGTTCCTAACATTGTAAGCTTTTTTAACTGCCGCTGCACATTGAGTGGAGGTTTTCAGAGAACTATCCACAATGACTCCAGATCTCTTGGTAACAGCTAATTTAGACCCCTTTATTTTGTATGGATAGTTGGGATTATTTTTTCCAGTGTGTATTACTTTGCACTTATCAGTACTGAATTTCATCTGCCTTTTTTTCATCCAGTCACCCAATTTTGTGAGATCCCTTTGTAACTCTTCACAATCATCTTTGAACTGTACTAACTTGAGTAATGTTGTTTCATCTGCAAATTTTGCCACCTCAGAGTTCACCCCTTATTCCGTGTGCGTGTGTGCGTGTGTGCGTGTGTGCGTGTGTGCGTGTGTGTGTGTGTAATGTATTATTTTAACACCTTAGACAATCCTAAACTCTGAATTAGCATTAATTGTGCCTCTCTGTAATTTCAAGTATTTGCCTTATCTCTAGTTTTAACCTTACCTCTGTTTCCTGGGTTTGAGGTTCTGGGTGTTTTTTGTTTGTTTTTGAATATAGATAACTGCCATATTGGCTCCTGTTTAATTTAGCTGTTTCTGTGATAAAGGACATCTTTATTCAGAAATATTCAGCAGCTGAGGAACTCAAGTCTCATCTTCAAAGTTAGGCTGTTCTCTTGACACTACATTGTTTCTGTAGACTGGATTAGCTTAATTTGCTCATATTAAATGTTAAACAAAGGTTACTTCACAGGCTAAAATAAGCAGACATTCCATATATTATTTCTATACTGTGGACTTAACCGATCAAGGTGAATGAGACTTTTCATGGGAGTTCAGCAAATTACATAAGGACTGCTCCTGGGATTGATTTGAGGAAACAAAACAGAACAAAAACCCCTTAGTATTTTAGTCTGAATTACATTTTGCCCTGAGTTGGCACTGGTAACAGCCTACATACCTACACCCACACTTAATTTACATGGTGACAGGTAACTGTGTTTTATGATGTTCAAAATCAGATACCCATTCCCCAGCTGCTTATACACTCCTGAATTCCTTTGGTCCCAATCCTGGGTGAATAAACACTTGTGTGTGAGGGCATGTGTGCACTTACACAGATGTAAGTAGTCAAGCCCTATTTGGTTTCATCCACCACACTTCCATCCAATTTTTAAAATAAGCAGTCAGTCAACATTGTTAACTTTGTTTATATGAGGACAAGACTCTCATGCCAACTAAAGTTCAATATATAGACTTATTCAGGGACATCCTGCTGAATATAGACTAGAATTGGGTATCATCTTCGTTAGGTATCATCTAACAGCACTGTATCAGCAATAAAAAAATAAACAAACTGCAGACCAGAGTGGCTTAGAACAAGGGTTGTGGAACTTGCTAACAATCAGTGCAGATATGGTGAAACTCATATTTTTTAGTGTACTGCATGTGCAAGTTACAATAATGAGAAGATATGGAGTCTCCACATACAAGGCCAAATCCTGATGCCACTAAACTTGATAAGAGGTTTGCTATTGACTACAGTGGGTCCAGGATTTGGGCAATAGTGAGCTTTCATTTTCTAAAAAAAAGCTTCACCATTCAATAATTTCTTTAATGACTTGAACAGTCATAGGTGGAGTGGAAAATAGGCTTATAAAATCTACAGATGACACCAAGCTGGGAGGAGTTGTAAGTACTCTGGAGGACAGGATTGGAGTCCAAAAGGTCCTTGACAAATTGGAGAATTGCTCTGAAATCAACAAGATGAAATTCAGGGAAAACCAATGCCAAGAATTACACTTAGGAAGGGAAAAATCAAATGCACAATGACAGAATGGAGAATAACTGCAAGAAAGAATCCAGGGTTTATAGTGGATCAAAACTGAATACAAGTCAATAATGCGATGCAGTTGCAAAAAAGCCAAAAATACAATTCTTGGACTTATTAACATGAGTGTTGCATGTAAGATAAGGGAGGTAATTCTGTCATTGTACTTGGAACTGGTGAGGCCTCAGCTCGAGTATAGTGACCAGTTTTGAGCACCACAACTTTAAGAAAGATGTAGACAAATTGGTGAGAATCCAGAGGAGAGCAACAAAAATAATAAGTTTAGAAAGCTCAGCCTATGAGGAAAGGTTAAAAAAACTGGGACTGTTTAGTTCTGAGAAGACTGAGTGGGGCCTGATAAGCCTTCATTTGTTAAGGGATGCTATAGAGAGAAGAGTGATCAATTGTTCGGCATGTTCACACAGGGCAAGACAAGAAGTAATGGGCTTAATTTGCAGCAAAGGAGATTTAGGTTACATATTAGAAAGTTTTTCCTAACTATAAGCGTAGTCAAGTTCTGGAATAGGTTACCAAGGGAGATTGTGGAATCCCCATCACATAAGAACGGCCATAGTGGGTCAGACCAAAGGTTTATCTAGCCCAGTATCCTGTCTTCCGACAGTGGCCAATGCCAGGTGCCCCAGAGGGAATGAACAGAACAGGTAATCAGCAAGTGATCCATTCACTGTCTTCCATTCCCAGCTTCTGGCAAACAGAGTTTAGGGACACCATCCTTGCCCATCCTGTCTCTCAGCCATTGATGAATGTATCCTCCATGAATTTATCTAGTTCTTTTTTGAACCCTATTATAGTCTTGGCCTTCGCAACATCTTCTGGCAAAGAGTTCCACAAGTTGACTGGGTCCCTGGAGGTTTTAAGAAGAGGTTAGACAAACACCTGTCAGAGATGGTCTAAATTCACTTGGTCCTGTCTCAGTATGGGGTGCTGTATTAGATTACCTCTCAAGATATCTTCCAGCCCTATATTTTTATGATTCTATAGCACTACTTTATTTGATAACATTGAGAGTCAACAGTTCAAGTAGAAGCTAGTATGATTTGACGGGCATGCAAGTTCGTGTGGGGAAGCAGTTAGGATAGGAATCAAACAGGTTTGATCTAATTGCAAAGTAAATCTAGGGTTGAGATTATACCTTTGAAGAGCAAGGTGGCATGACGCAGGCTGGGTATAGAGGAACCATGATAAAAAAAAAATCTGTTCTCTGTCTGCGAATGCTTCAGCTATTGTTTTTTGTTTGTTTTTTGGCTGTTGTGTAATACACACACGAGTCTTCAGAGGGTCAGCTGCTCTCTGTGCATGCAGCCAATCTTTTGCCATAATTATGATGATTGAAAGAACCTTGTTTTATCATGTTAGGTGCCATATTTTACAGTGGAAACATAAGTAAGAGACTAGTGTTCAAACCCAGTAACAGCACAATGAATTGCAACATTTGCCACCACAGAACTTTTCGCTAGTGAAGTGGATTATGTCACAAGGAAAGTGACTGACTCCAGTTTTGCAAGGAAAGGGACACTATCCCTCCTGATGTCCCTCTTTTGCAAGATTTCATGGAGCAGCTCTGGTTCAGCTTTTCTCCCTGGATCCCATTTATAAAAGAGACATCACTGAAACTGGAGATCAGATTCTGATCTATAGAATAACTTATTAGCTAAAATACAGGGCGTCTAAGGTCTTGTCTACACAGAGCAGCAATATGCACTATGGGGTATGATTTCTAAAGTACATTAAATTAAGCTGTGCATTAAATAGTCAGTGTACACCCTGCTGGTGCGCATTAATGTTCTCTAGTGTACTTTAATGTAGTTCTGCCCTACTTGTAGAAGTGTAGACTTAAGAAAACCATGTTCAGAGATCCGTCAGTGCTCAGTGAGGACAGCTTATACTGTACAAAGCCACTTCAGATTTTTTTTTTACTGACATCTTCCATATGCACAAATTCAGAGTATAGAATTTAATTCCAGAAGAGACCATCCAGATCATCCAGCCTGACATCCTGTATAGCACAGGTGACCAGCACCTGCACACTAACCCAACAACCAAAATTAGACCAAAATATTACAGCCCTTAGGAGCCTAGACTATTTTGTGTCACAGGCAGAGAATAGAAGGAACTGAGGTGCACCAATGCCTGAGGCCCTTGTAATGGCAGGGAAATTATTAAGTGAGAGAGACGCAGATAATCCTGGCAAGTGACTGACACCCACGTGGTACAGAGGAAGGTGGAAAAACCACAAGGGCACTGTCAGTCTGACCTGGGGGAAAATCCCTTCCTGGCCCCACGTGTGGTGATCAGTTAGATCCTGAGCATGTGAGCAAGAACCAGCCACCCAAGCACTTGAGAGAGAGAATGCTCGGTGCCACCTCAGAGTCCTGGCCCTCCCTGTCCAATTCCCATCTCCAGCTGTGGCCATCTCTGATGCTTCAGAGGAAGCATACGTTGGGGATGGGGAAGAAGAAATCCCTTCCTGATCCTTCCAGGTGGCCAGCTGAAATCCTGAAGCATGAGCTTTTAGGAACATGCGATATAAACTGGAAGTGAGCC
This sequence comes from Macrochelys suwanniensis, assembly GCA_033296515.1. NCBI lineage: Eukaryota > Metazoa > Chordata > Testudines > Chelydridae > Macrochelys > Macrochelys suwanniensis. Next base: position 129,621,623 of record CM065776.1, on the reverse strand, counting down.
CCAGCACTGCTGCACTCTGCCCCCTACCATCAAAAGCAAACCGATCATACAGTTGCACTCATTCATTTGTCCAGCTCTTTCTCAGGATTTGTGGGGGCAAACAACTATTGGGAGGCTGTTCCAGAGCTTTACCCCTCTGATGGTTAGAAGTGGTTTTGTACACATTGCCAATTTGTAGGTGGGCCTCAAAGTACAACTTGAGCTTCCCAATACAGAATGGGGTTCCGTAAGTTAAGTAATCACTTGTGAAAGTTCCGAGTCTGAGTTTTGTACAAAAGCTCATGAAATAATCCGTGTGCTTTTAATCTGTCCCACATTCATGTCTGACATTCCTCTGGATGGGTTTGCACAAGTTCCGACTTCTCAGATTAGGTTTAGCAAGGTGTCCACACCAGGTGACTGCCAGTTTGATATTCTTCTGCTTGAACTACATCAAGGCTGAGTAAACATCAGAGTTCTTATCACTTCTGGTGCCTACCCATGTATCTTAAACAGCCAAGTAGTCACGCCAGTAGATGACTCTGCAGCCACTGTTCTAGGAGTGCCCTGCTTCTGGGTTTCTGTGCTCCCCTATCATAGTTCATTTATGTAGTTTATCATAAGGATGTGTTTCCAGTCAGTAGTATGAAACCTTTAGCTTCATTTGTTGGTTTTTGGTGCCTTGGGGAATGAATGGGGGTTGGGTTTTTTTAAGCACACCTGCCATTGCGATGTGAGTTTAGAATCCATGTTCAGGATGGAAGATCTAGCTGTTCTAATTACGTACAGTTCATCAGACTTAATTAGCAGTGCCAGGTGTTCCAAGATCTTTGTTTATATTAGTCACTCACTGGCTAATTGGATCTGTATTGAGACAGGGGTGGTTTCATTGCTGTGTATATGCTGTGCCACTTTGTGTTGATGCGGGAGCGGGGGGAGAGGGGAAGGAAGGGAAGATAACATTTTTCTTGGCTATGATAGCGTCCTTGCAAGCTTTAAGCTTTAAGATAGCCAACACCACACCAGTATCCTTTAGAAAGAATCATTAAAACGTTTAAAGAGGCATTACTGCTTAGCAGACTGAGGCAATTAGTAAACTCTGAGAGACCAGTTGAACAATGATTGTCGGTTCACATGGAAAAATATTCTGTGGCTTGTGCAACTGTCCTGTTTGGAAGCTAAATTAAAAAAAAAAAAAAAAAAAGCAAGAACTATGTACACAGACAGTGAGATCCCCCTTATGACCCTGGTGCTGTCAGCTCCATGGCAGTCTGGAGCCATGTTAATGCTTGTTATCTCTTTCTCTCTCTCACCCTAGAATAACCCCAGCAATAAACTGGTGAACACCAGCAGCACAGTCACAGCAACGCATATCAAGAAGTTCACTTTTGTCTGCATGGCTCTCTCGTTAACGGTAAGGAGTCACTCGTCAACTCTTTTTAGTTTCAATCTAAAGCAAAAAATTACAGCATGCGTGTGAAGCGGCAAACACCAAATTCAGATTACCAGAATCTCATCAACATACTTTTAGCATTACTCGCTTTGCCTATGAAGCTTAGGGCAGTTTCATCTTCTAAAATAGCCTGTGTGGAAGAAGCAGTGGGGCAGAGGGGTTCTGCTTCTTGATTTACTCAAAACAAATAAGAGAAAAGTAGCACAACGTGAGTAACTTACATGCGTTACATATTGCAACAAAAAGGTTTTGTTTTATTTCTTGATGTTCTATTGGCACCGCTATAGCACTTACCAATTTTTGTTTTAAAATAAGTCTGCAGAGATAGGGAAAGGACAAGGATTCTGCATTTCTTCCAGAGAACAATAATTAGATGCTCATTCACCCAAGCTGGAGTGTGAAACAACAGCTGATCCCCTGCACCCATAGTTTAGCTCGAATAAGACTGAAGACCAAATTCTGGAATCTCTGGTAGCCATGTCTATGAGATGTGAGCTCACCATAGCAAAGTAACTCAGTTACCCTATATACTTAGTTACTGTATCTTCAATGTACCAAAAAAAAGATAAAAGAGAGATGAGCTCCCCTGGTTCAGCATTTACTACTCAAACCCTGCATATTGGGAAAGATTTTTGTGGGGTATGAAGGCTCAGTGTTTTTCATTGTTTCACTTTTCGCTTATTGATCTGTGTTTCCATTCAAGTTCTGCTTTAAGCTTTCTGTTACTTGTTGTGTTACTTAACAGTGGGCACTTTTAAAAAATGCAACAACTTTCAATTTTTACAATATCACAGGATTTTTTTTAAATCTGATTTGTGGATGCAAGTGGTTTGTGCCCAAAGTAATCAAGTTGTTAGAATCCTACTGTTGAAGGCTGCTGGTTGTTGTTCACACTAAGAACTGCACAACTTCAGCTGCAAAATTACAAATAGAGACAGTGTCTCAAAATGTAGCCCTAAGGTGCATGGACAGTGATAAAAATAGTAATAAAAATGGTACCAGTCAGCCGTTTCTCTATCTGCATATTCATCTGTGCTAGCATGAGTTTGTGGTTTGTGAATGTAGCAGAATGCTGAATCACTGAAGATAGGCTGATAGCACTCTTTGGAGTCAGCAGCTGTTGCCTGGATGACCCCTGTTTATTACTGCTCACTGTTGAATTTAAAGTGGAAAAATAATCACATGAGAGAGAGGATTTGAGTTTCAGGGTTTTGGTTTGTGTTGCATCATGCCTTTCCATTGAGCAAATACTCATAGTAACATCACAGGCCTGTAATTTGTCCCCTGCCCCTCCTCCTTCCCCCTCCCAAATCCAAGCTAACTCAACTAGAAATGTCTCCAAATCTTGTCTTGGGGTTGGGCTTTGGCAGCTGAGCCTGTTCCAGACAAAGCTTTGCTTGATGAGTCTCTTAGTTTGTCTTCTGTAGAAGGGAATTATTTTCTGAATCCCCATCATCCCAGAAATGGCCAGCGTACCAGGGCTTGCAACATATCTTTTGTAAGACCATTCTTTCTGCACCAAGGATCTGTTTAGCAGTTGTGGAGAAGTGTTCCATTTCTATGACTTTTTCCTTCATCATAGTTTGAGGACAATTCTCTTTCCTCATTTTGAAGAGGAAAATGGACTCCCGGCCAAGAGAGTAACACAGCCTTCGACACAGACTTCAGTATCAAAGCAAGTGGTGAAGAGGGTGGTCATGGTAAATACAACTACTATATTGACATACGATGAAGGAAGTGTTTACGCTAATGCTCAGCATACTCTTGGGCTTGTGCTAGTGACAACCATGCATGGGCACAGTTGTTGCTAGCAGGTTTGAAATACAAGCACACACACTCTGGTGAGCACAGAAAGCCATGTTGTGCAACGTCCACACTAGCTCAACAGTGTTACAGAAAACCTATAGGGTTTCTCAGATAAAATCTTTGCCTACATGAAAAGGGATCTGCTACAACTGGTTTTGGATGTTGCCGATGCTGGCTTGGCTTTAGCTGTGATACAGGAAGTGCCTAAAACTATATACACACACTATACCCCTGTTTTACTGCCACCTTTGGTACCCTTCCCATTCTTTGGAGAAATCAGCTCCTTTTGGACTTTCCTTTCAAAATGTCTGGAGATTCCAATTTGGAGTTAATGAACATTGGATGCTACAATTTGTTCTGACTAAGAGGTCTTGGGCCAGTTGCTGGTTCCACTCCTTGTTGTCTTTTGCCATCACCAGTTTCTAGTCTCCACCCTCTTGGCTGAAGCACTTGTGACTTGATGATATGGGAAATAGTTTTACATAGAGCCAAGCCTTCCCTAGAGCCAGTGCTTCCAGTACACTTACCGTTACTAATGGTTATTATCCCAGCATTTTTGTGAAGTAGGTAAGGTGGTATTTGCCTCATTTCACAGATGGGAAAACTGCAACCGAGATGTGAAATGAATCACTGAGTCAGTGGCCGAACTGGAATCAGAGCTCAGCAGTTTGTCTCCCAGATCTGTGCCTAGGCCACACTTCTGTCTCTCGCAATTTAGGTCCAATGCTGTTAGAGTCTCTACGTTATACTCCAAACAACTTAGTGATGACAGGAGTTTGGCTTTGCTTGATTGGCAGCTTCTTGGATCTCTCGTGTTGTGTCCCCTTTATTGCTCAGGGCTTTCTCTAGATCTTCTTGCTCTAACGTCTCCCAAGTCCAAGGTGACTCTCCTGCAGCAAAGGCCCAGCAGGGAGCTAGACCCTCCTGCAGCCTGCCAGAGCTCTCTCTGACTCACTGGAGTCACTTTTCAGGAAGCCTTTCTTCTTCCCAGATGGCAGCACTTGTGTTTCAGCACTCAAGGCTTCATATAAACTGATTATTTTCTTAACCCTCTTAGGCATTTTTCAGTGTACAAAGGTTCTGGTAAATCCTGAGCTTCTCGCATTACCAGCACCACCCTGCACAGAGCTATTTTTAATCTTATGATTAGGCTTTTCTTTTACAGCTTTCTAGACTATTTTTACATGATGCTTGAACCTATCTCCCCCTACTCAATTGGCACCGTTTTTTCATAAGCTCATGTTAGGAAACCCACCTGCCTAGAAGTACCCAGAACAGTCCATTTCCATGGCTTTTCTTGACTATTTTCATTTGTGCAGCATTACCTAGGATAATTCACCAATAAACCCAACCAAAAAGTAGAACCAGTAGAGTGCATTTCCTAGTTAGTCCCTCTTGTCTGCCATACTATTTGCTGGGAAAGTCTGTCTATCCGGGGCTAAACTATAGAAAGCCAGCTTACATGCCTGATTCAGTTCAGGGGCTTGTGCCTGCAAACAGGTGCACATAGGACTTTAGTGGGACTTACTATGTAAATAACTTTCTTCATGTTATTTAAGTATATTTATATTTATTTAAGTGGTTGTAGGGTTGAATTCCAAATTTGCATCGGCTGCAGCCAATTCAAACAGCTACAGTAGCTGTTCCTTTATCTGAGGAAGAGCTGTTTCCATCACCATTAGTAACTTCTCTGTTCTCCTGAACCAGCCCTATTGCAATATATTGAGTCTAATGGGATCACTGTCTGTGGGGGCTCAGCATGTTAGCAGGTCTCCTTAGTGTCCAAACATGGAGGAAGAGGGGATATAGTTCTTCCCAGGCTGGCTGAACGCCGATCAGTCAAGAATGGTATTTGACCATGCCACCTGAATGGATCTTTCTCTGGTTGATTTGGAAAGGAACCCATCAGACAGGGAGATGGAGAGGGACCGTTTACAAAAGTGGTAACCCAGTAAGAAAGAAGGTTCCAAACAGAATGCCATGGGGGATCCCCCGCTCCAGTGATGGGGACCATGTGTCCAGTCATGGTGGTAGAGGGGAAATGGCAGGAGCCTTTCCCTTGCTAGATCAGTACAGTAAGCCAGTCCTTTGGTCATGTCAACACTGTTTGACTTCCTGAGGCAGAGCATCTTGCTGGAGATTTGGTGCGTGGATTTGCAATAGCTCCTTGGGTAGTGAAACTGCAATTAATAATATTGTTTGGTGGAAGATGCCTGGGCATTTACATGACTTTCACTAGACGGTTTCATTTGACTAGCAGTTTCATTTAAAGGCTGTGGAGAACAGAAATAGATAAGAAACAGCTGTTGGATTGACCATAAATAAGAGACCTTGTCTGATTAATCAGATTAATGAGACCTCCGATTAAGAGCCATCTGCAGCTCCCTCCCAACAGTCCTATTTTTAGAGCTCGTGTGTATGAGAGGCCATTGAAACTCAGATATTTAAATATCATGGGAATGTGGGGGCAGGGAGGGAAACAATTAGTTGAAGGATTTTTTTTAGTGCAGCTAAGCCATTGAGGGGAGTTCTGATGATAGATGACAAGAAGTTTTAAATAATTCAAGCTCCATTTTGAGGATGTGCTTATGTCACGTTTTCCTTTTTTTGCTATTGTTAGTCATAAGGCACTATGGGGACAAATGTTTTCAGCCGTTCTTGCACAGAGTATGGTTATTGTTCCTCACACAACTTCTGTTGATGGCATTGGTACTCCTTGGTCTGCAGCTCCCCTGGTGTTTCAGTCCTAGGCCAATTGTGAGAGGAGAGTAGGGCTAGACCACCACGCTCATTTTCCACTTATAACCTAAGCACAAGTTGGACTCCCAATAGTAAGGCCTGGTGTATTCGTTCCACGGAGCCCTTAGTTTAGGGAAGATCTGTTTCAGAATCAGGTATTTGCAATACAGGAGTTCTAACCAAGCATTTTTCGAAGTACTAAAATGTTGTATTTCCTCTTTGTAAAGCTTCATCCTCCTCCCTTTTAGGGTAGCATACAAGAACTCTATCCCTCATCCTTATTCTGTGCTTGGAAAGCTTGGCACTGCCCTTGTAATGAGCCAGTTATTAAAATGGCATAAGTAGGCTAATATTAAATGAGAGCTTTTCTCAGAACAGCAGCGACTTCTCTAGGGTCTGACGCGCTCACTAGGGATTCAGATTTCTCAGAAGTAGCCCGAAATGCAATTACAGGGCCAAAACCCTTGTTCTGCTTTTTTTTTTTTTTAAAAATCAGATCACCATTTCCTAAGGGAGCTCTTTCCTAACTAACATAGGCTTTTATTGTGTTGTTGATACAAAGAAAGGAACAGAACCTGCAGCCTAAGTTACTAAATATGATCTGTTGGCATCTAAGGTCCGTGACTAACAGCGTTTAGTCATCTGCGACTTAGCCCTCAGACTTCCCAATTTGGTGTTGTTTTCTTTTGGTGCATCGCTATTTGAGTTAAATGGCCAGAGGGTTTGTTTTAGAAGGCAAGGCAGAAGCTAATTGACTGCATCTGTTGCTGTCCTTCACGTAACATCTTTGGGGCCCCAACTCTGCCCCCAGGTACATATGTTCCAGTGTTATGCAAGTCAGTGAGTTTGCATGCTGTAACTGACAGCAGAACTGGACCCTCTGTGCTTGCGTTAGAAGGAGTGGGGGATAGCGAAAAAGTCTATACTTGGGCCAGTCCAGTGGTCTGGTGGCAGCACAACATGGTACTACATGCAGGATCTAGGTTGAAAGGTGAGCTTTTTCCCTTCCTCAGCAAGGATCTGGGATCACTGTCATTCAAGAGACTGCCTCAGGCCTAGAGCCAAGTCCAGCCTCACTTGGCTGGAGAACAGTTGCTGCTACCGGAGCACAAAGGATGGTGATGAGGGAGTAATAAAAGGAATCTCAAACCCCAAACTGTCTTTCATTAAAACTATCCCTGTTTCCTTACTAGGTGGGCTGCAAACACTGTAAACAGCAGCAGTTACTGAATAGTTTGATTCAGTTCAGATACTCCTGCAAACTTAGTAACATCAGCTCAGGTGGACTGGGTACATTTAAGGATACGTTTCCAAACTGTGAAGTGGGATGCTTGACTCCCATTAAAGCAGATTTGAGCAAGTCACAACCTGAACACTAACGCTTAAGAAGCGATCCTGATTTCAGGTGCTCAGTCGCACCATATGTCACCACAGTTCACTTCCACTTACAGGGTTAGAAGCTTATTTTACAACACTTCAGGGTTGCACACTGTGCACCTCGCTGGGTTAATCTGGCTCCCGCTGAGAGAGAAGGGATGCCAGGAGCACTGTGCAGTCCTCATGGCTTTAAACTCTTGTTTTGTTAGAAACAGCTTAAGCTGCAGAAAAGGCCAGCGTTGTCATAGAAGTTAATTCAGTCTTGCTTTGCATTTTCCTCTCGTCCAATGGGAACATTCCATGGCTGTGGACTCCAGGAAAAATAGAGGTTCTGTTGATAAGTGAGCGGGGTGTGTAAGAGGATAATTTAGCTGCAAACAGTCTCTATATTATAATTAATGGGCAGTTCTTGTATAAGAAACAAAACTCTCATGTGTTCAGGATTGTCCCTTGATTTTTATTCCTTTATTCCTTTCTTAAATCTGGTAAGATTTACGGGCTGGGCAGAGAAGATGGGCAATTCAAGCTGTGCACTAATTTGTGAGTATGTTTCACTTGGAGCTATTTCAAGTTTGCTCTTACATGCCAGAGGCATATCCTTAAAAATCTTAAATGGGTTTTTTCTTTGTGGTAAAACTACCCCTAACTTTCAGATGAACGAAAAGGTTAACGTGTGACAAATAGAATCAGCCACCATTTTACAGTCCAGCTTGGTCATCATATCTGCTGAAGATACTGCTATCTGGCACAAAAGATTATAATGAAAGTTCTAAAATGGCTTTTTTGTTAAAAAAAAAAAAAAAAAAAAAAATTATTCATTGTTGGTTACAGTAACTTAAAGCACCTGAGAAAATATAGCCCCCTAACAACATTTCCAGCCAGCTACCCCTCTCTACATTAATCATAGAATATCAGGGTTGGAAGGGACCTTAGGAGGTCATCTAGTCCAACCCCCTGCTCAAAGCAGCACCAATCCCCAATTTTTGCCCCAGATCCCTAAATGGCCCCCTCAAGGATTGAACTCACAACCCTGGGTTTAGCAGGCCAATGCTCAAACCACTGAGCTATCCCCCCCATAAGTAGATGCAATCAATTAACTCTACATTAATAAGGGTTTTTGTCAATGAATTTCCTTGTTTTATTTAATGTTTTTATAGGAGTTAGTTAGGCAGTGTTAGTTATCACCTAAGTATACAGTTGCACCACTACTGTGGCTAGTTAAAGGGGAAGGATGCTACTGGATTCCTGAGTAGTCCTCCCCACTCCTATATACTTTGGAGACTGGAATTGTAGCAGGGCAATTGTATATAAAGCAGTGGTAACATTCTCTGGCTAGTAACTTCTGTCTGGACAGAATCACTGTGTGACCTTTTCACAGACTTTGCTATTTACGGGTGATGGTCAGTCAGTTCTAGTATTAAAGCCTTGTCTTCACTACCCCCAAAAAAAAATAATGTTTTAACTCAAGTTAGCTGATTCAAGGTTAAATCCTAGTGAAGGTAAGGCAGTTTGTAGTTTTCACTAGGATTTTTCCTTAGTCAGCTAACTTGAGTTAGGAACACATTTTTTTTTTTTTGGTAGTGAAGACAAGACTTTACCAGATACTCAAGGATTGTCGACATGCCCATGTAGTTCAGACTACTGGGGTGATTAATTGCAGCATTCACTGTTTTAAGAGGACTAAGTTAATACAAACCAGGGTACCTTTTTGTAGACTGAATTACTGAAGAAAATTACTCACAGAATGAGACGAACTGTGGCTTTTGTGCTCTGTAGTGCCTTTTAGTAGAGTACCCCCAAGCACTTTGAAGACCTTTATTTACCTTCATAGCACCTAGTAAGCCAGGCAAATATTGTCTGTGTTGTGCACATGGTGTGTCAGTTTATCCCGAGAGTGTAAATGATTGGCTTTGGGTCACAGAAATTACTGGCAGACATGGGCCTCTCTCACTCCCGTGACTGAAAATAGAAGACAGTTATTACAGAAATAAATAAATGTGTTTTACTTCAATGGTGCCTTTGAGCTAGGAATAGCGAAGTGCATTACAGACAACTGGTTAATTTCTCCATTAACTCCTTAAGTAGTAAGGGATATCAAAAGGGAGGACTTTACCAGCTCTTGAAATGCAGCCATAGGCAAAGGGACCTCAATAGCCATTGTGCATATCTTCCGGTATTATGGACCAGATTCTGATTTTGTTTATACTGGTATAAATCCAAGACTAGAATTGGGACACATCCATACCAAAAGCACATAGGGTGTCATTTCAAAGTATGTTTCATTTGAAATATTGCTATGTAGATCCAATAGCTTATAACTGGATGACATCTTTACAGCCCAACATCTCGCTATGGTAGGTGAGCCTCTGCTTCATATCAACTCAAGCTCCCACTTAAATAGCATTACATGATGAGCTGTTCAACTGATTGTGGGTTCCCCACACTGCAGTAGTCCTGCTCCAGTGTTCTCTTTGCTCAGTCCAAAGCTATCACTTGCTTACTCACTCCAGAGACATTTAATTTACAGCTGATCTGAGCAAATCTGCTGTCAAGTCACCAATCCTGTAACATTCACCTACCTATTATTGGGCACTGAAGGCAGCTCAATTCCCATGTACCCATCTTTTGTCCAATTTGTGGTCAAGAGTTTAGGAAAAATACCATGACATCACTCATACCAGCCTCCCTGTTTGCCTACTTGCTCAGATTTCTATGAATAAGATAATCAGTGGAGCTGTAGGTTCATGTCTGATATTTTCAGATGTTTAGACAAACATTTATCTTCCCTCAAATCTGGCAAGGGTAGAGGGAGTTCTTTAAAACTCTGTAGTAAGATGTTTTGCTGTCTTGCTATGCATGTTTTACTCCCCCTTAACATTGAGATTATATTTATTGTGTAATAAAGAACCCTGAGGCACCCTTGAATTCATTCACAAAATACTTATCATATGTAAGACAACAAAAGAGGTCCCATAGAGTGGAAGATCATAAGAGCAGTCTAAGAGAGCGGCTAGTTTCTCTTTGGCAGCTCTGAAGCTGGTCTCCTGCACAGCTGTCTCTATTGTCAGCCCCAGCATTTAAATTAGTTGCAACAGGGTACCACGTTTTGCTGTTTCTCAGTTGGATGGTGTCTAAGAACAGATTCACACAGAGACTGCACTTTAGCATTAGAGTGCATCTATATATTGAGCTAAAACATCCAATTGTCCAAAGCACTATGCAGCTTATAAGGTGCATATAAGGTGCCTGTGGAAACCATACATCAAGGCATCATATTTCAAGCCTGAGGGACAGCAGATTCTAGTCAGAACCTGACAGCAGACCAAATTATACCCTTAGCTACCCCCTGAGCAACCCTGCTGAAGCCACTGGGGAAGCACAGGAGTAACTAAGGGTATGTCTATACTACCCACCAGATTCAGCGGGTAGCAATCGATCTTCTGGGATCGATTTATTGCGTCTCGTCTAGACGCGATAAATTGATCCCGGAAGTGCTCCCCGTCGACACCGGAACTCCAGCTCCATGCGAGGAGTAAGCAGAGTCGACGGGGGAGCCTGCCTGCTGCGTCTGGACCCGCGGTAAGTGCTTTTAAGTTCGAACTAAGATACTTCAACTTCAGCTACGTTATTCACGTAGCTGAAGTTGCGTATCTTAGTTCGACCCCTCCCCCCCTAGTGTGGACCAGCCCTAAGGCTAGAATTTGACCCATAGTTGGAATAATTGTTCTTTGATTAAAAATACCATATCATTTTCCCCCTAAAGAGGATGAACACAGCTCCCACCATCCTGTCCCCTGAAGTCAGCATTAGCATATGTCAGCTGTCAAAGAAATCCAAGAATAGTAATAACAATAGCTCCTACTTCAACACATTCCAGTGAAGGGAGTGGATAGGTTTCTGGGCATGTAGCTGATCAGGTTGTGGACATACTGAAGGTAGAGTGTGACTTGCAGGTCCTGACAGGCCCAACAGAGTCAGAGGAACAAGAGCTCCAAGGGGAGTCCTGCCCCTCAGCCTATTTCACTTCCCCACTGGCTGGGACAAGCTTCTGCCTTCTCCCTAGCAGTTCCAATGCACCTGGGTACCACCAGGGGGATAATTGAGAGAGCTAGAGATTCCCTTCCCTTAGTACTAGCACCACATCTTCTCCTGGAGTCCAGAAGTGGTCACTTAATCACTGCAGCCACACTGGGTTTGAGAGAGGGGGACTGTGCCCACCTCAGTTGAAGCAAGAACAAGCCTAGAGTTAAATTGGTAGAGAAGTTTAAAAAAATCAAGGACAGCATTTTCAGAAGTGGCTGGTGAGTTGATGCCTCAATTTTTTGGCACCCTACTTAAAGAGACTTGATTTACATTGAGTGCTGAACACCCACCCTCTAAAATTACAGCCCTTTTAAAGATGACTCAAGTTGGCCAACCAAAAATCACTAGTCACTTTCAGTTGAAGATTTGTACTCCTGTGGGCAGCAGAGGGAATATTAAATGTAGTAGATACTGAAGGGATAGCAAAGAGCAGGGGAAGGGTTAAGCAAAAGTTCTTTGAGCCACAGTGACCAATTCCTAAGCAAAGCAACTAAAGACAAAGATAAACAAGTATTAAGATAGAAGTTTTTACACCAAGGATGGTGATGTTCTGGAGTACTGTGTGAAGAGCAGTGATTGTGTTAGTTGGCTTAGTGGGGACAGCCTCCTTACAAGTCATGAGGTGCCTTACTTTTTAATACCTCAACCTTTTCATGCCATGTGACTTGCTGGGACTATGTGCAATGATGATTTCACTAACCACATGCATCTAGGAGACAGGTCATCAATCTCTACAGTCTGATTCTATATAAGCAGCATTTAGTTTTTATAATTCATGTATCAGATGGCATGACTCGTTGGGTGCAGAACATTAAGCACATATGGTTTGGTATTTTAACATTACCTGCTGGCATTCCAGGTACTTTGTATTCTTCCTACAAGAAGGGCTGGAATGCATTGTGCAGTCTGATTTAACGTTCATTAAAGTAAAATAAATAGGTTAACAATATAAAAACTAGCAGGAAACATTACAACATACTTTGTGCAGGAATATTGCTTCATAATTGTTAGATTATCCATCTCTGTGTTTCTGCTAATCTTAATATTCTCAGATGATGTGCAGAATGGATAAATCTTGAAAAATGAAATTCTAAATACAGAAGCAGAGAGGTAAAGAGATTTGTTTTTTTTTAAATGGCAACAGTATTGCTGACATTCTGAGATGTTTGTTTAATAAAAGTGACCTGGGAGATGAGCCAGGTTTGAAAGTAAACTCCTTTAAATGGATTACACTCATGCAATTAAAGCAAGCTTTTATATGATTTTTATTTATTTTATTGTTTAAAAAAAAAGCCTGGAGTTTGACGAAAAGGAGTGTGATTTCTGGTGTATGTTTAGAAATGCACACATCATTGTTTTGATTATGCACTGTTCAGAGTAGAGGAATAATTGAAATGCCCTTCGTCGGGTCACTGAACATAACGAGGATTTTTTTAAAATATCACTATCTAGCCCCATCATCACTTCTACGCCACCGTTCTACCACAGCATGATTCCTCTTCTTTATAATCTGTTTTCCAGTGCTTCATCCAGTCTAGTTTTATTAGTTTCAAGCAATGTTTCTTCCTCAGCTAACCGTGGGATGCTCCTGTAGGTTTCACCTTCACAAAGTTAGCCATGATCATAGAATCATAGAATCTCAGGGTTGGAAGGGACCTCAGGAGGTCATCTAGTCCAACCCCCTGCTCAAAGCAGGACCAAACCCAATTAGATCATCCCAGCCAGGGCTTTGTCAAGCCTGACCTTAAAAACCTCTAGGGAAGGAGATTCCACCACCTCCCTAGGTAGCCCATTCCAGTGCTTCAGCACCCTACTAGTGAAAAAGTTTTTCCTAATATCCAACCTAAACCTCCCCCTCTGCAACTTGAGACCATTACTCCTTGTTCTGTCATCTTCTACCACTGAGAACAGTCTAGATCCATCCTCTTTGGAACCCCCTTTTAGGTAGTTGAAAGCAGCTATCAAATCCCCCCTCATTCTTCTCTTCTGCAGGCTAAACAATCCCAGTTCCCTCAGCCTCTCCTCATAAGTCATGTGCTCCAGCCCCCTAATCATTTTTGTTGCCCTCCGTTGGACTCTTTCCAATTTATCCACATCCTTCTTGTAGTGTGGGGCCCAAAACTGGACACAGTACTCCAAATGAGGCCTCACCAGTGCCGAATAGAGGGGAATAATCACGTCCCTCGATCTGCTGGAAATGCCCCTACTTATACAGCCCAAAATGCCATTAGCCTTCTTGGCAACAAGGGCACACTGTTGACTCATATTCAGCTTTTCGTCCACCGTAACCCCTAGGTCCTTTTCTGCAGAACTGCTGCCCAGCCATTCGGTCCCTATTCAGTATGTTTTCTTTTCTTCTTACTTAAAAAGTATTACACCTCCTTGTACCAGCTTAAACAGTTTCCGTCTCCCCAGGAAGTGCTGAAGATCTTCAAAATCAAAGTAGCCACATGTGTTTATCAGGAGTAGGCAATACTTGCTTCCTGCGTCTACTTTGTCTGGTCCTAGTACCAAGTAGGTGAAGTCTGGCTGAGTTAGAAACTGGGTAACAAGAACAATGCAATACTGTTAATTCCTAAGGATCCAAATACTCTGTTTAGTCTCTGTACCATTTCTATCCAGTTGGGCTGCATTGCAGAAATATTTCCCCACATGTTTAAAGAAGCAAAATAAAGGGAGCTGTGCATGGGATAAGCTGTGTTGCCAATACTTGGTGACATCCAATGAGAGACACAGAGCAGTCAAAAGGCCAAACCTCAACTGCATACATGGTGAATTGATACTTTGTGAAGAAATTTTACATATTCCCTTTACCTTTCATTATTTTTCCTTTAATGAATCATTCTCAATGATTTAGTCCATCATAGGCAATAACTAAGGATTTATCCAAATCATAGCTCTATAACTAAAAATGTACAGATGGATTAGAGTGCAATTGGTTATGGGCGAGAGGTCAAAATTAATAGGGAAGGCACAGATATGGAATATTTACTTCAGCCAACTCAGAACTTCTTACCGAACACCCAAACCAGTCTGCTCAACTTGCCTATAACCTGACTCTACCCTGACAAACCCAACCACTCTCTCTAACAAGCAACATTACAAAGCCAGAGAAATGAACTTACAAATAATATGGGTCAACTCTGTTTCTTTGACATCTTTCTTCAGGCAGGGCCTTAGTCAGAACCTCGTTATGCCAAGGAGGTGCTAAGTTATACATTATAACTGGAACTTGCATCTTCCTGGCATAATTCATTTATTTTGCAACCAGGCCTCGACTGCCGTGGCAACCGCTGTGCTCTCACTGACCTACTTTTTGAAACATTTTGTCAACTCCAGGAAGGGTCCAGTTCTAGAACAGTGCAACACCCATGCAGAGGATCAGCTTGTTTTCGCCATGTTATTTTCCTTTCCTGTGCTGAAAAGAATAGCAGTTCTGAAAATGCCATGTTGCCAAACGTATTCACTCAAACGAGGCTTCTCCCTTCACTCCCCCCTTTTTGGTTTTGTTTTTAGTTCTTACTGTAGTAAATATTAACTATCAGGTTTCCAAATGCCATCTCAAACATAGATCTCCTGCCTGGTCAATAAGAGGTTTGACCACCAATGGTGGACTTGCCAAAATCCTAATATCAGAGAGCTGATGGTTGTGTGCCATCCATGGCACTCTACTGACCCTTTGTCTGTGAACAAGGAGATTCTGTTTTGTCCAGAGAGGTAAGGATTGATATCTCATTGTCCGATTATGCACAAAAAGGATCCATTATGTGTGAGTGAGTACAACAAGAGGAAAATAGAGGATCAGACATTTTCATTGTAGTATGTATCTGCTCAATCACCATAATTGTGAGGGGTAACATTGGAGTAAATCCCATACAGTACTGCTGGGCTGATTTGAAGGCTATAGTTAGAATACTCCAAAACTTAGAAAACTTCAGGACCACCGTGAGCTACAGTTTCCGTGACTGAATTCTGAAGTTGAGAGCTTTCAAAGAGATCTCATGTCCACCACCTTCAGCTTATTCAAGCTTTTATGAGAAGAGCCTGGATATGTTTCACCTTTTAAACAAAAAACAATCCACACCCAGAATTCATGCGTGTCTCCAACACATTGGTGAACCAGCCCAGGAGTAATCACAACGTGTAAGTATATTCAGTAGTAATTGCCTGGGAAGAACATGCAGTAGCATCATATTTGACTACATGAATGCTAACAGAAATAAAGTTACTGTACAGCTGCTGGACCCAGCTTTAGTTTTGCCAATGATCTTCCTCTTTTATGTAGCAGTGTGGTATGAGCAAAGTCAGAGAAGGATAAGAATCTATGCACATGAAAACCACTACTATGGAAGGGAAAAGTGATGCCATAGAGCATTCCTGCATTGTTTGGTTCCCCCTGCTGCTTGAAAACTTTTGTATTTGACAGTTATTTTTTCCTTAACCCAACACTTAGTGAAGAGAGATTCTAAGACTACTCAGATATATAGGCAAACTTTTTGCAGGGTGGGGAAATTATCCATTGATATCAAATATTGACTTCATGACTGTTCACCTTATTGTAGATGAACATAGACACATTAGCATCTTATTCTGGTCTTTCTGTTGCAAACATGAATGTTTCTTGACTTAGGCCATATAAGAAATATGTAAAATAACGTCCCAATATTCTGCCCAATCTCAAATGGGGTAATACATATAAGAATGCCATTAAGGTATATTTCAAAACATAACACGAGATTGGGGGGGGGAACCCTTTGACCTTCTGTTGTTCATAGAAATAACTGACCCATAAAGTAATGGACTGCCTTAAAAAAACCTCCTCTTAATATTTAAAAGCCCTTAATGTAAGGCTTTGGTTTGAGATCTTCTTGAACCTCTTCCTGATGGGTATTCCTGCTGGGATACCACCACCACATTTCATGTCAGCAGCCTTTGATGTGATAGCTCCTAGAGTTTAGAATTTATTGGCCCATGGCAATATACCAAATCATTTTTCAGTTTTGCTAAATTAGTACCACTGTTATCTTCATATTTAGAGCCCTTTCCCTAAAAGAAGCCATGCACGACAATTGCTTATAAAATGGTGGTTATTAACCTATTAATTAGCAGTGATTGCACGGTACCATGAGCACTTTAGCAGGCAGTAGGGAATATTTTTAATATTGGTGTAATTGTAGAGCCATGCTTAAGGTTGCATCAGTGTCCCTAATTACAGGGTGAAAATGGAATCAGAATATTTGGCTTAATGACAACAAATATGAGTAATGTTGCAGTGTTAAAGGTGCATTATTGCTCACCATTGTTTTACTTAGATTGAAACTGCAAGTAAAAACGCCTTATTTCTTTCCACTTTAAGATAGGCGTTTATAAGATATATCTACCATATTACCACCACATTGGCATTTGAAGGAGGCTTAAAGTTTCAAAGGTCATTGAAGCTGGCTGCTGCACACTGGCTATATAGCTGACAAAAATATATAGAAATTCTCTAAGATTACAAAATGAAAATAAGAAAGAAAAACTTGTAGCACCTTAGAGACTAACAAATTTATTTCAGCATAAGCTTTCGTGGGTTAGTACCCACTTCATCGGATGCATGGAATGAAACATACAGTAGACAGATATTTATACAGTCAGAGAAACATGATAAGGTGGAGGTGCATAGACCAACCTTAAGAGGCTAATTAATTGAGAGGACCCATAACAGCAGGGGAAGAAAAACCTTTGAAGTGATAAACAAGATGGTCACACAGGTGTGAATGAGGATCGTTAACTTAAGGGAAATAGATTCAATTAACGTAATGGCCGAGCCATTCCAAGTCCTTATTTAATCCTGAGGTAATGCAATCTAGTTTGCATATCAATTCGAGTTCAACAGTTTCTCTTTGAAGTCTGTTTTTGGAGTTAATCTGTCGCAACACTGCTACCCTCAAGTCTGTCAGTGAGTGATTAGGGAGGTTGAAGTGTTCTCCTACTGGTTTTTGAATGTTATGATTCCTGATATCAGATTTATGTCCATTTATTCTTTTGCGTAGAGACTGTCCGGTTTGGCCAATGTACATGGCAGAGGGGCATTGCTGGCACATGATGGCATATATCACATTGGTAGATGTGCAGGTGAATGAGCCCCTGATGGTGTGGCGGATGTGATTAGGCCCTGTGATGGTATCACTTGAATCGATATGTGGACAGAGTTGGCATCGGGCTTTGTTGCAAGGATAGGTTCCTGGGTTAGTGTTTTTGTGGTATGGTGTGTGGTTGCTGGTGAGTATTTGCTTCAGGTTGGGGGGCTGTCTGTAAGCGAGGATTGGTCTGTCCTCCAAGATCTGTGAGAGTGAGGGATCATCTTTTAGGATAGGTTGTAGATCTTTGATGATGCGCTGGAGAGGTTTTAGTTGGGGGCTAAAGGTGACGGCTAGTGGTGTTCTGTTATTTTCTTTTTTGGGCCTGTCTTGTAGTAGGTGACTCCTGGGTACTCTTCTGGCTCTGTCAATCTGTTTTTTCACTTCAGCAGGTGGGTATTGTAGTTGTAAGAATGCTTGATAGAGATCTTATAGGTGTTTGTCTCTGTCTGAGGGATTGGAGCAAATGCGGTTGTATCTTAGAGATTGGCTGTAAACAATGGACCATGTGGTGTGTCCAGGATGGAAGCTGGAAGCATGTAGGTAAGTATAGCGGTCAGTAGGTTTCCGGTATAGGGTGGTGTTTATGTGACCATCACTTATTAGCACAGTGGTGTCTAGGAAATGGACCGCTTGTGTGGACTGGTCTAGGCTGAGGTTGATGGTGGGATGGAAATTGTTGAAATCATGGTGGAATTCCTCAAGGGCTTCTTTTCCATGGGTCCAAATGATGAAGATATCATCAAGGTAGCGCAAGTAGAGTAGGGGTGTTAGGTGACGAGAGCTGAGGAAGCGTTGTTCTAAGTCAGCCATAAAAATGTTGGCATACTGTGGGGCCATACGGGTACCCATAGCAGTGCCACTGACTTGGAGGTATATATTGTCCCCAAATGTGAAATAGTTGTGGGTGAGGACAAAATCACAAAGTTCGGCCACCAGGTTAGCCGTGGTAGTATCGGGGATACTGTTCCTGACAGCTTGTAGTCCATCGTTGTGTGGAATGTTAGTGTAGAGGGCTTCTGCATCCATAGTGGCCAGGATGGTGTTGTCTGGAAGATCACCGATGGATTGTAGTTTCCTCAGGAAGTCAGTGGTGTCGCGAAGATAGCTGGGAGTGCTGGTAGCATAGGGCCTGAGGAGAGAGTCTATATAGCCAGACAATCCTGCTGTTAGGGTGCCAATGCCTGAGATGATGGGGCGTCCAGGATTTCCAGGTTTATGGATCTTGGGTAGCAGATAGAATGCCCCTGGTCGGGGTTCTAGGCACGTGTCTGTACAAATTTGTTCTTGTGCTTTTCCAGGGAGTTTCTGGAGCAGATGGTGTAGTTTCTTTTGGTACTCCTCAGTGGGGTCAGAGGATAAAGGCCTGTAGAATGTGGAGTTACAGAGCTGCCTGACAGCTTCTTGTTCATATTCCAACTTATTCATGATGACAACAGCTCCAAGTCGACAGCTCCAATATATACCTCCAAGTCAGTGGCACTGCTATGGGTACCCGTATGGCCCCACAGTATGCCAACATTTTTATGGCTGACTTAGAACAACGCTTCCTCAGCTCTCGTCACCTAACACCCCTACTCTACTTGCGCTACCTTGATGATATCTTCATCATTTGGACCCATGGAAAAGAAGCCCTTGAGGAATTCCACCATGATTTCAACAATTTCCATCCCACCATCAACCTCAGCCTAGACCAGTCCACACAAGCGGTCCATTTCCTAGACACCACTGTGCTAATAAGTGATGGTCACATAAACACCACCCTATACCGGAAACCTACTGACCGCTATACTTACCTACATGCTTCCAGCTTCCATCCTGGACACACCACACGGTCCATTGTTTACAGCCAATCTCTAAGATACAACCGCATTTGCTCCAATCCCTCAGACAGAGACAAAACACCTACAAGATCTCTATCAAGCATTCTTACAACTACAATACCCACCTGCTGAAGTGAAAAAACAGATTGACAGAGCCAAAAGAGTACCCAGGAGTCACCTACTACAAGACAGGCCCAAAAAAGAAAATAACAGAACACCACTAGCCGTCACCTTTAGCCCCCAACTAAAACCTCTCCAGCGCATCATCAAAGATCTACAACCTATCCTAAAAGATGATCCCTCACTCTCACAGATCTTGGAGGACAGACCAATCCTCGCTTACAGACAGCCCCCCAACCTGAAGCAAATACTCACCAGCAACCACACACCATACAACAAAAACACTAACCCAGGAACCTATCCTTGCAACAAAGCCCGATGCCAACTCTGTCCACATATCGATTCAAGTGATACCATCACAGGGCCTAATCACATCCGCCACACCATCAGGGGCTCATTCACCTGCACATCTACCAATGTGATATATGCCATCATGTGCCAGCAATGCCCTTCTGCCATGTACATTGGCCAAACCGGACAGTCTCTACGCAAAAGAATAAATGGACATAAATCTGGTATCAGGAATCATAACATTCAAAAACCAGTAGGAGAACACTTCAACCTCCCTAATCACTCACTGACAGACTTGAGGGTAGCAGTGTTGCGACAGATTAACTCCAAAAACAGACTTCAAAGAGAAACTGTTGATCTCGAATTGATATGCAAACTAGATTGCATTACCTCAGGATTAAATAAGGACTTGGAATGGCTCGGCCATTACGTTAATTGAATCTATTTCCCTTAAGTTAACGATCCTCATTCACACCTGTGTGACCATCTTGTTTATCACTTCAAAGGTTTTTCTTCCCCTGCTGTTATGGGTCCTCTCAATTAATTAGCCTCTTAAGGTTGGTCTATGCACCTCCACCTTATCATGTTTCTCTGACTGTATAAATATCTGTCTACTGTATGTTTCATTCCATGCATCCGATGAAGTGGGTACTAACCCACGAAAGCTTATGCTGAAATAAATTTGTTAGTCTCTAAGGTGCTACAAGTTTTTCTTTCTTATTTTCATTTTGCTGACACAGACTAACACGGCTACTACACTGAAATCTAAGATTACAGTGCTCTCCAGACATCTTGCATAAATGGATATCAGACAAAGGGTCAAATTCAGATCTTCTTACTTCTGCAACTTAGAGCAAGACACATATTTGAGTGACTGACAGACTCCACAACTAGAACAACCTTTTTTTAAAAAAAAAGTTACACTCTCTCCTCTTCAGCCACTCTTTCATGTGTGATGTCAACTTCTCAAAAGGGGTGGAGTGACTTGGAATGTATTTTATGTGAAAGAGAGACCACTTAGTTATCTAGCCTATAGAAAACTGGCTGAATATTATTTTACATCACTTGTGGCTAAGTCAGTAATCCAAACAAAATATAAAACTAAAGGACATCTTGTGGATTTGTTGCACTCCTTAGATGACTTTGAGTCATGAACCTATTTTTAGTTACATGTGATTGGATTATTCTATACAAGTGTAGAGTAAGACTGTACAAGAGAATACCTATACTAGACAGCTTCATCTTGAGATCCCTCCAGACTTTCCCCAGATGTATCAAGTACAATTTGCCTCCACTGTTATTAGAAGGCTACGCCCATTAAACAACTACATTTCTGGGTCATGACCGATATAATCCTCTTTGTCAGGCCCTAATTTTTAAAATGAGCATCAGAATCTGAACACATCAGTAGTCTAATTTTGCCAGACATGAAACTCTGGAAATCTAAGTCACCTTTTGATGGCTCTTTCCTAATGAAATAATAAGACATTAGGCTCCATTGATGCAATGGAAAGATAATAGCAATGATGTGCTAAGTGATGGAGTGCACATACCGTCTTTTGTTGTTTTGGCTTGTGCTCTGAGTTAGAAAACATGAATGACACTGGGTCATGCAAATGTTTGAGAAATGATGAGTCATGTAGCTTTGTCAGCTGGTTGGGGGATTTTCTGATTGAAGATTACCTTATAGCCCAATCTACTTGTCCTTTGCCATTTCCTGGAAAATTCTCTTTAGTGGCTCGTGTTTATCCATAGATGTACAAAAGCTACATATCCACATGGCAGTTATCTTGGTTAGCTTTTCGCTATAATTTTATTACTTAATGGGTCTCTCAGGACAAGTAATCCCTGCTGGCGCACACTAAATGCATTAGAATAGTTTGGTATCTATAAAAGCTGTGTGCTAGAAATTCTTGGAAACCAGTGACTTCGCTCATCTAAGCTCTGAAATGAAATCTCAGCAACATTTTTGTACTGGAGTTGTTTCATACATCGGCAATTAAATTCTAGGTCAAATGCATTTACTGTACCTGAGAGAAGGGATTGAGTAGTTTGAGCACTTGTAGTTTGAGACTTTCTCTGCCGTAAGGAGGGGTGGGGGAGAGACCAGCTGCTGCAAGCTTAGTGGCAGCAAGGAGGTAGGCTTCTCCAGGATGAGAGGCTGCTCTCCTCCCTACAGGGGAAATCCCCAAAATGGAGTGCCTGCTTAGGGGAAGGACTGACACACAATCCCCCCACATCCAGCGAAGGGGCAGGGAAAGGGTATTCCCCTTTGTTTTGTGTTTGTAAATTTGTTTCTTTTTGTTTGATGGAAGAGTACTCCTTGGGCCTGATAAATAAACTGATGGGGAAGACAAACACTGTCCAGAGTGTGGCTTACTTACCTCAGGTCCTGAAACCATTAGAGGGGGAAGTGTTAAGTCTAGTGAGACGGAGGAGGTGCCGTGCCACACTTGGTGTCAGGAATGGGGTTGTTGGCACAGTGAACCATCCTGGGGCAAGGTATATCGCCCCCAAAATGGATGACATAGTGAGGGTGCTGATGCAAGCCATGGCAGCACAACAAGAGGCTACCTGGGAACAGATGGCCACCCAACAGGAGTTGGTACAGCTACGGCAGGAAATGAATCAACTGCTGATGAGCCAGGCAGCCCAGGATCAAGCCACCCTGCAGGAGGTCTTGAACCAACTGAAGGCCCTGACTGCTCTGACACATGGCCACAATGGGACATGATTTCTAAGGGCCAACAGTTACCTACAAAAGATGACGATGGAAGAGGACATGGAGGCATACCTTCTCACCTTTGAAAGAATTGCCCTACGTGAAGCCTGGCCCCGAGACCAGTGGGCCAGCATCTTCGCTTCTTTCCTGTGTGGAGAGGCCCAGAAGGCCTACTACGACATGGCAACAGAAGCTGCTATAGATTACTCCCAGTTGAAGGCTGAAATCCTGGCAAGGTTCAGGGTGACGACAACTATAAGGGCCCAGGGGTTCCATGTGTAGAGGTACCAGGACGGCAAAGCACTGAGGTCACAACTTTGACTTGATCCATCTAATGCGGAGGTGAGTGTGCCTTGAGATCCACTGGACAGAGAGTATTATAGAAGTCTTAGTGTTGGACAGGTTCATGAGAGGACTACCACCAGACCTACGAGGACGGGTTAGCCAATATGACCCCTCCTCTTATGACGATTTAGTTGCCCTCGTAGACAGGCAGTTAATGGCCAAGGAACATTCTCGGACCACCGGGAAAAAGATGCACCGGATCAAGAGGCAAGTGTCCCCCCACCCCGTCCCCCCTGTCCCCAAAGGCCCAGATTTCTGAAAGGTTGGACAGAACTATATTGGGGAGGAAGGATGCTGAAGAGCAACCTGAGGCTCTGAAGGGGCTTGGGGAACTGGGGAGGGGGTCATGGGGTAAGACTCATTAGCCAAAAAATAGTGGGATGCCCTGAGCAGGATATAGGTTTTATGCCTGTCGGGAACTAGGGCATATAGCAGCCCAGTGTCCTAACGTTGAGGAGCCCATGCAGTGCAGCCTGGGTTATCATGAAGATACATGTGGCTTGATCAGCCTTGTGGGAGTCATGATGACCCCACATAGATACACGCAGCTAATTAGGATGAATGGCATAGAGACCATTCCATTAGTGGACTCTGGAAGTGTTGTCACACTGGTCTCAGGGAAACTAGTGGGGTGGAACCAGCTTTCTTGGGCCAAATGCACAGGAATAACCTGTGTACGTGTGGTTATCAATTACTATCCGACTATCTCTGTACAAATTGAGGTTCAGGGGAACACTACCATGGTGACGGCAGGGGTGGTCCCTAAGTGCTCATATCCGGTCCTCATAGGATGAGATTTCCTAGGGTTTGGAAACGTACTCCTGATGGATGAGTCAAAGGAGGGTAGTGATCCCAGGATTGATACTCTGGCCCCAGTAGATAGCCCTCTCCCAGTTTCTCTGAATTAGCCCAGGACTTTTCTCTGTAACTGGGAAGCCCCGGAAAGCTAGGCGAGAAAGGAGGAAGGACAAAAGATTGGGGACCAGGATCTTGGCCCAGAACCAAAAGGCTGCTCTCATAGGTAAGCAGTCTCATTCAACAGGTGGAGGAGGGGTGACTCAGATAGTTGACGAGCCAGAAGCTAGACCCAGTTCCGCTGAGACCAATCCTGGAGGTGCAACAGAAATAGGTCCCCTTGAACTTGAATATATTGGGCTCTCATTTAAGAATTTTGGGCAGAACCAAGCCAATGATCCACTGTACCACAATATTAGAAGGAAATAGTCGAGGTGAATGGGGTCCCAGTGGAGGGGAAACCAAAAGCCCAACGTCATACTTCATGATAAAAAGGGACCTATTATATAGAGTAGTCCAAAAACAAGACCAAGAAGTGGAGCAGCTCCTGGTACCTTGAAGACACCAGAGGGCACTGTTGGACCTAGCCTATCGTCATTTGTTCGGAGGACATCTAGGGGTAGATAAGACCCTCGATCGAATCCTACAGAGGTTCTTTCAGCCAGGAGTTTATATGGAGATCTGACAATATTGTGTCTGCTGCCCAGAATGCCAATCACATGGCTCACAACCACACTTGAGGGCCCCTTTAGTACCTTTACCAATTATTGAAGCTGTGTTCGAGAGGATAGCCATAGACCTTATAGGCCCACTGGAGAAGATGGCCTGGGGCCAACAGAGTGTGCTTGTTGTTCTGGACTATGCCACCCAATACTCAGAAGCCGTACCCCTACAAAACTCAATGTCCAAGATGATAGTGAAGGAGTTGATTCAAATTTTCTCTAAGGTCAGCATACCCAAAGAGATCTTGACAGAGCAAGAAACCCCCTTTGTGTCAAAATTGATGAAAGACGTGTGCAATGCTCCACATACGGGCCCTATGAACCTCAGTCTACCATCCACAGACTGACAGCCTCGTCAAACACTTTAATAGGACACTGAAGATCATGATATGGAAATTGGTGAGCCGGAATGGAAAAATTGGAATACCTTACTACCTTACCTGATGTTTGCTATAAGGGAGGTTCCCCAGACTTCTACTGGGTTTTCCCCCTTTGATCTGCTGTATGGTCACCACCCCGGCGTATACTGGACGTTGCCAAGGAAGACTGGGAAGAACAGCCGAACCAGGGAGGAAAATCATTGAGCATGTGATGCAGATGCAGAACCGAATAGCCCAAATCACCTCCATAGTGCAAGAACACCTGGAAATAGCACAAGAGACCCAACAGACCTATTATAATCGCTGAGCAAAGGTTCAGAAATTTCAGATGGGAGATCAGGTAGTGGTGCTAGTGTCCACAGCTAAAAGCAAGCTCCTGGCCGTATGAAATAGTAGAAGCCATCGGGTAAGTTGACCATAAAATTCAACAGCCCAAACACCAGAAGCAGGAGCAGATCTACCATGTCTACCTATTGAAGCTCTGGCAAGACGGAGAAGCCAACAACAGGACAACATCCTGCAGCGAGGGGGGCAAGGAAAGGTATTCCCCTTTTGTTTTGTGTTTCTAAATCTGTTTCTTTTTGTTTGGAGGAGGAGTACTCCTTGGACTGCCTCACTTGGCAATATTGGTAAATAAACAGAGGTGGAACACAAACGGTGGGGCTGATTTACCCCAGGTCCCACCACTGCCAGAGGGTGAAGTGCTAAGTCTAGCAAGACGAGGAGCTACCTTGCCACACTACCTACCATAAGGTAACAAAATTCAAGCTGGTGCTTGAATTCCACAAAGGCCTTACGCCAGTAACATTAAGCTCTCAGCCTCAGCAAGTTTCACCCTGTGCTTAGTGATTCACAGCATCCCCTACTGCAGGCCTGCACAACATGCGGCCCGCGTGGGCTCACTGTGCGGCCCGCGGGGGGTGAGTAGGTGGGCTCACTGTGCAGCCTAAAATCTGGGACTGTGTCCGTTGGTCCTTTTTGCTGCTTGTCTCTGGGCTGGGGGTTGTCCCAATGCTGCAAAGAGGGTGTTCCAAAGGAAGGTGCTTGCTTCTAACCCCCGAGGCCGTCAGTATGTCTGCTCTTCTCTAGTCAGCCCACTTGACAAGTTTGATTGTCCTTGGTCTGGTTCCCATCCCCTCTCCAAGGGTTGCAGCTGTCTGGAGGTGCCTGCCTTCCACACCTTCCTCATTCACACCTCATTCATTCAACAGGGCAATTGAATACAAAGTGGGGGGAAGAACTTATTCTACTTCTAGCAAAAAGACTTTTTTTTTTTTACCTTAATTATACTACCTTAGGGGCCCACTATAACATATTACCAAGGTTCAATACAAAGTCATATAAAAGTTATACAAAAATGCATAATGCAGAGATTTATCTACAACTGCATTGATTGACTGTTGTGTGCAGTAATATAGTGACTGCTGGGGGGGGTGAAGAGGGGTGTGATGGTGGGGCTGAGCGGGGAGGGGGCGGGTCCTATTTTACTGCTGTGATCTGGTCACCCTATGTGTGCTGTTTCTTTCCCCCTCTACAGGCTTCCACACCCCAGCGCTGGGGAAGGAGGGGTTGTTTCCGCGGGACAGGTGGCGCTGGGGGGGGGGGTGTTTCCGTGGGGCTGGGGGGTTTT
Organism: Macrochelys suwanniensis; assembly: GCA_033296515.1. Taxonomy (NCBI): domain Eukaryota; kingdom Metazoa; phylum Chordata; order Testudines; family Chelydridae; genus Macrochelys; species Macrochelys suwanniensis. The sequence continues at coordinate 129,595,236 of CM065776.1, read as the reverse complement.
GGCCCTCAGCTGTTTTCTTTGGAGTAATATGGCCCTCGCCGCTTTACGAGTTGTGCAGGCCTGCCCTACTGCATACACATATTACACTGAATGGCTGTCACCACACACATTTATTAGGATCTCTGCCTAATAAAGACATGGTCAGATAAAGACACACTCCACAGGTGTAATAAAGACATTACACACAAACTCCTTCCCTAATGGCCTGCAATGATGCGAGTCTCCAGTTGTTGTCTGTCTATTTATAGTGTAAGCTCCACAGGGAAGGGACTATTTTCCTCTGTGTTCTGCATGTCGCTTGGCACGCTATGGGCATATAGCAAATATAATAAACGTTACCCTTGTTTTTGCAAAGTTAAAATCCAGGAAGCCAGCCTACATGGTAGGACATTATTATTAGAGAAGTTCTTTAGATCTTTACTGCTTTTGACCCTCATCCTGCAAACACTTAAGCCCACGCTTAAATATACTACTGTGAATAGTCAATGTAACTTTCCCACCATGAATTGATTTCAATTGAACTTCTTACGGTAGTTATGTAAGCATGCGCCTAAGTGTATGCAGCATAGGGCTTATAGTCCTGATTCTCAGTATAGTCAATAGCAAAACTTTCATTAACTTCAATGAGAGCGAAACTGGACCCTGAGGTAGTAGTTTTGAACTAATCTACATTCTGGAACTAAAGAAAAAAGAAAAGATTTTCTCCTCTTAGCCATATTAGGATACAATTTGAGACACTTTCAGCGAAAGAACGAGCTGTTCTTTGATGTATAGTAGCATATACTTTGTCCTGGTAATATGCCAGTGCTGCTGTGCGGTATAGCGTAGGGAATGATGTACCAATCTTGCAGGAACAGCGTTATGCTGTGCAGTACAGTAGCTGACACTGATTTGCAATACAAGAACGATAAAGTTCTTTCATTATAATTTGCTAAATCTGTGGAAGTCGTTTTCCTTTGATATCTCAGATGTGTTCCTGAGCTCTTAAGCCAAGACACCGCATTGAAATTACAGTCAGGGTGTCACTTTTGAATACAAGGATGACAGATTTCCCAAACGATTGAAAAATGTATGACAGAAAAATCCCTGTTTCATTTAGAAAGTGGAAATTGCTCTTTATATCTTTGGGGAATTATGCTGTTATAATTCTTTGAAGATGTCAGGATAAACAAAACGAAAATAAAGAAAAACTTGTAGCACCTTAGAGACTAACAAATTTATTTCAGCATAAGCTTTCGTGGGTTAGTACCCACTTCATCGGATGCATGGAATGAAACATACAGTAGACAGATATTTATACAGTCAGAGAAACATGATAAGGTGGAGGTGCATAGACCAACCTTAAGAGGCTAATTAATTGAGAGGACCCATAACAGCAGGGGAAGAAAAACCTTTGAAGTGATAAACAAGATGGTCACACAGGTGTGAATGAGGATCGTTAACTTAAGGGAAATAGATTCAATTAACGTAATGGCCGAGCCATTCCAAGTCCTTATTTAATCCTGAGGTAATGCAATCTAGTTTGCATATCAATTCGAGATCAACAGTTTCTCTTTGAAGTCTGTTTTTGGAGTTAATCTGTCGCAACACTGCTACCCTCAAGTCTGTCAGTGAGTGATTAGGGAGGTTGAAGTGTTCTCCTACTGGTTTTTGAATGTTATGATTCCTGATATCAGATTTATGTCCATTTATTCTTTTGCGTAGAGACTGTCCGGTTTGGCCAATGTACATGGCAGAGGGGCATTGCTGGCACATGATGGCATATATCACATTGGTAGATGTGCAGGTGAATGAGCCCCTGATGGTGTGGCGGATGTGATTAGGCCCTGTGATGGTATCACTTGAATCGATATGTGGACAGAGTTGGCATCGGGCTTTGTTGCAAGGATAGGTTCCTGGGTTAGTGTTTTTGTTGTATGGTGTGTGGTTGCTGGTGAGTATTTGCTTCAGGTTGGGGGGCTGTCTGTAAGCGAGGATTGGTCTGTCCTCCAAGATCTGTGAGAGTGAGGGATCATCTTTTAGGATAGGTTGTAGATCTTTGATGATGCGCTGGAGAGGTTTTAGTTGGGGGCTAAAGGTGACGGCTAGTGGTGTTCTGTTATTTTCTTTTTTGGGCCTGTCTTGTAGTAGGTGACTCCTGGGTACTCTTTTGGCTCTGTCAATCTGTTTTTTTACTTCAGCAGGTGGGTATTGTCGTTGTAAGAATGCTTGATAGAGATCTTGTAGGTGTTTTGTCTCTGTCTGAGGGATTGGAGCAAATGCGGATAAACAGAGTTTGCTTAATTTTTCACAGAATACTGCAGTTTTAGCTAGAGGTTATGCTGCTATTAAAATTACAGTTTTTGTCATCCTCAACATTGAGGTGGTTTTAAAATGTGTTCTCTTTAACCATGAAAGTAGATAAACTGCCATGAGTAGTGTGTTTTCTGATTTAAAAGAGAACTTTTACTGGAAAAAATGGATTGAACTTATTTCAATCTTTTATCACTTTATACTTTATTTGTTTATTACACATAATAAAATTACTGTACTTTTGAACAGAACATTTGAGGGAAAAGTTAGAATTTTGACTTCCATTATCTGTGTATGTTCTCTGTAGTTCAGTCCCTGGTTTTCTAATAGCAAGGTCATCTTCAAGGTGACCAGCTATCTGTGTCTTTAAGAAGAAAAGTGCATTGAAGTTAGTGTAATTAAAATGTCACTGTTCAAACTTTGGCTTTTCAGAGATAAAGAACAATTCACTTTATGGCTATTTCACTTCAGTGTGGGTGTCTGAGCACCGGCAATAAAATAAAAGGTTTGATTGTGCGTGTGTTTGCCCTAAGTTATTTCCTACATTAGGCTTTGACTTACCTATAATCAGAAAGCTCTCCTGCATAGCAACTTTATGCTGTTTCTCAAAAACTGTACAGTATGCCAATCACAGCACTCTCACTAATAATGACTGCCAAAGTGCAGGAATTCACACAGTCACTATGCAGCTATTAGCATCTGTACTGTGCACATGCAAACCTCTCCATTCTCATTGGTTATTAGATCCCTTCTGCTCTGATTGGCTTCTGTATGCTGAATTTTCAAGCTGTTTGCCAGCAAGAAAGATGCCAACTAAAGCAGAAAATCTCCAAAATTCACATTAGCAACCTTTGACTCATTTCTCTTTCTTCCGTCTTACTCTTTGCACTTGTTTTTCAACAGATAACACTGCTCTGCAGCCAAAATGCTTCTGAAATAAATGTAGTCAAACTTTACTAATTCTGGGTCACTGAGAACGAAAATGATGCTTAAAATTGTTGATTGGCTCTAGTTTTCAAGACATGCTATTGTGTCAGTATATACGACCCTTGACTTGGGAATGGCGGAGGATAAGTGAGTTATAAAGGGAAGGGATCTCAATTTAAACCAGAAATGGCTAAAATACATCTTTGACTGGATCTATGAATAAATCTGACTGGGTTTGGACAGTACTTTGCTTTTTAGCAACAAACAATGAATGATGCAATCTGAAGCTGGTATTGCGTCCTACATGATATGAATTGCATCATGTTATTCCTAGAAGTCATGGATGATGCAATCATAACGAAGCTTACATCACTCCGCTGAACAAATTGCCCTATATCAGCTCTAGAAATCATACAGTGTTGTGCTCTATTTGTCAGTGTTTGATTTTGCAAAGGGACACATTTCTGTTTAGCCAAAGTGAGCAGAGATGCCTCGTACTTGTGTGAACAGTGCAGATAACTTCTGCTATGTTTGTGATGAAGTGACTTTTGCATCACAAAAGCGCAGTATAACCACTATGGTTAAGAAAGCCTATCACCTTTCTTTTGGCTGCAAAATTGGAGATCAGGACAAGAGGTGGGCCCCACACATATGCTGCAACACTTGTGCAACAAATCTTCGCCAGTGGTTGAACAGGAAAAGGAAATCTATGCCTTTTGCAGTGCCAATGATTTGGAGAGAGCCAACAGATCATACCAGCAATTGTTACTTCTGTATGGTGCCTCCAGTTGGGAAAGGTGTGGCAAAGAAGAAAAAGTGGACTGTGCATTATCCAAACATTCCATCAGCTATACGCCCAGTACCCCACGGAGAAGGACTGCCGGTTCCTGATGCACCAGAATCATTCTCACTTGAGTCAGACGAGGAAGAGGATGAAACTTGTGGTCCTGAACCATCAATGTCACAGGACCCACATTTTCTCCCATCCTCCTCCTCTGAACCACACCTCATAACACAAGGTGAACTGAATGACCTTGTCAGGGATTTGGAACTACCCAAGAGTAAGGCAGAGCTTTTGAGCTCCAGACTACAGCAGTGGAATCTCCTGGCAGGTGATGTTAGGGTTTCCATGTTCCGTGACCGTCAAAAGGATCTTGTCCCATTCTTCTTCATGGAAGGTGATCTTGTAGCCTGCAACAACATCGATGGTGTGATGGCAGCCCTCAACTTCGTTCACGATCCAGATGAGTGGAGACTGTTCATTGATTCATCGAAGACGAGTCTTAAAGCTGTTTTACTGCAGAATGGCAATGTTTTGCCATCAATTCCAGTTGGTCAGGCAGTCCATATGAAGGAAACCTATGACAACATGAAACAACTTTTGAGGTGCATAAACTATGACCCACATCAGTGGCAGCTTTGTGGCGATTTGAAGGTTGTTGCTCTCTTGCTTGGTCTGCAGACTGGATACACAAAGTACTGCTGTTTTCTCTGCGAATGGGATAGTCGTGCAAGAGAGTCCCACTACATCAAGAAAGATTGGCCACTCCGACAGTCATTGGAGCCTGGGAGGAAAAGTGTTCGGCAGCCACCACTTGTTGAATCAAGGAAGATTTTGTTACCACCCTTACACATCAAGCTGGGTCTGATGAAGAACTTTGTCAAGGCCATTGACAAAACACAAGCAGCTTTCAAGTACCTCCGTGGAAAATTTCCACAGTTAAGTGAAGCTAAGATAAAGGAAGGTGTCTTTGTTGGTCCTGAGATTCGTGAACTTCTTCGAGATAATGCATTTGACCATGCACTGCGTGGCAAGGAAAAAAGGCATGGAAAGCCTTCCAGTTAGTGGCAATAAATTTTCTCGGAAACAACAAGGCAGACAACTACAGGTTGTTGGTGGAAAACCTCCTCAAGGCGTACAAAAGCCTTGGTTGCAACATGTCACTAAAGATACATTTTTTGCATTCTCATCTAGATTTTTTTCCACCGAACTGTGAAGCAGTGAGCGACAAGCACGGCGAGCGATTTCACCAGGACATTGCAACAATGGAGAAACGCTATCAGGGCAAATGGAGCCCATCAATGCTTGCAGACTATTGCTGGACAGTGACAAGAGATGCTCCATTTAATGAATACAAGAGACAAGCCAAGAAGCGCCGAGTAGACACTGAATAGGACTAAACTATGTACATAATAGTTTTTTGCCTTTTGTTTCATAATAAATTTTATTTATATAACCCCTTTGCTGATTTTTAAAGTGTTACATAAACAGGACAGGTGAAATAGTATCATGTAAAGCAACCATAAACACATGAAAAGACCTAGGTTTACAATTTATGATTAAAACTCTACTATCTAGACAATATACATAGACATAAAATGTAAAAACTTAAATATCTTAGAAACAGTAGCCAATCAGTTGTTTTAGTTGTCATATTTGAATTCAGCACATCAAAATACATACTAAATAGCACATTTTATCTCTGAAGCAGACGACTTCTCAAAAATTGTAGACCAGTGTAATTCAAGATAGACTGTAAAATGGGCTCAAATCACTGCAGCAAAATATTTTATTTAAAAGAAAATTAGGCCCACATCCACAAACCATTGGGACACTGATCAATGGGACACTGAGCATCGCAATGCCCAACTTTTAGGCACTTAGAAAATCACAGAAATACTGCAATCCTCAAAGCCTGAGTTAAGCACTTACGCTCCGTCTACAATGAATGGGGAGAGAGGTGCATTAGAATGCCATCCACAAAAGCCAGAATGCTAGGTGGGGAGCTGCTTAAGTTAGCCAGAGGGAGATGATGATAGGGGTTTTTCCTACCCCATCAATTTATAGAGTTTAGTGCCTAAGTCCAGGCTGCAGGAAGGCAAAGCTGAGAGCCCCTCTCCTGGAGTCAGGTGACTTAGGCACCTAAGTTGTTTCTTGTGAGAATGAGACACCTGCCTCACTCCACACAAAACATCCTGGAGAGCGGTGGTGATGCCTATCTTATAACTCTTAGCCCAGAGGTTAGAGCATTCACCTGGGATGTAAGACACGCAGGTTCAATTTCTTCCTCGGCCTGAGGGGAAAAGGAGATTTGAACAGGGATCTTCTCTCTTTCTCCTGTTGAAGCTGTTCTACTGTGGATAAATAATTAGAGAGCCTTTGGAGCAGGGCTACCGGACCCAGGGTTTCCCACCTCCCAGGTGGGTGTCCTAACCGTCAGGCTACAGACTCGTTTGCTCTCTCTGACCCAGTGACTTATCCACAGTGCAAGTGCTTCCTCGGGAGAGACTGAGGCAGCTGCACATCAGAATATCCCATAGGTCAGTGGTTAGAGCACTGTCCTGAGAGAGTGGAGGCCCCTGTTCAAATCCTTTCTTCCCCTCAGGCTAAGGAGGGGTAAGTGAACCTGCATCCCAGGTGAATGCTCTTAACTACTGGACTAAAAGTTACAAGTCTACTACCCCACTCCAAGATTGTGAATGGGACCCAATCCAGGAGGCAGCCGCTAAGCGTGCCTACTGGTTCAGGCCCCACAGGTGAGATAAGTGTTTGCTTGCCTATCTTCCTCTGGTTAGTGGATCACTCTGGGAGGGAGACAAGCCTCCGGACTATTCGAGTGAGGCAGCAATGCATATGCTCAGAGGCAGAAACTTGGGCAACTAGGGAATTTTTACCCTGAAAATTTAGGCTCAGAGTTTAGGTGCCCTCAGTGTTTGGCAGGAGTTTTGTGAATCACAGTAGAGCCTAAAACTTGAATTTAGCTGCCTAAATCTCAAACTTAGGCACCTAAATCTGAGCTTTAGGCTCCTTAAATTAATCCCACCCTTAGTTCCTGTCCACGAGAAGAAGAAATAAAGCCAAATCAGCAGTTTGAAGTAAGGTTTTGTTCACACCTCTAAGCTGTCAGGAAGGTGCCTCTCCACGTAGCACAGGGTAAAGTGACTTACTTGTAGAGCCCTGCACGGATACAAAATTTATATCTGCTAATGTGGATATCTGCATCTGGGGAAGTAAATTTTGTATCTGTGCAGGGCTCTATTTACTTGGTGGTGTCAGTTGAAGAGCATCTGCTTGCATGTTAATTAGAAAAGACAATTGCTGGTACGCAACTAGAGAACAAGGGTGAAATACTGGCCCCATAAAAGTCAATGGGAGTTTGACTTTTGACTTCAATGGAGCCAGAGTTTCACTGCAAATATATGTAAGAACATGTGGGTCATATAACTGGGGAACGGCTAAAGGCCATGAAATCTCACCATAGATTAAAAAAGAGTCAATTAGATACTGAGGGCATCATCAGATCCCATCACCACTCATGATTTATTGAAAAGTAAATTCAGTTCTCTTGTCTTGCAATCTGACAGACTAGCATGTTTTAAGGCTTCTAGTTATGCTTTCTTTTATTTATGATCACTCTTTCTCAGCATCCATTTTCTTGTGGAAGATGAAAAACAACTAACTTTTAATTTTAACAAAAACAAATTTAAATTACAAGGTGTGAGGAACACGCCAGAGATAAACAATGGCGTGAACATCAGGGCTGCTGTCCCTGCTTGTGGAGAAAGTGCACTGAGATCTTTAAAGTATTGCCAGTAAGGACTTTTGTTTTGTATCTCATCCCAAAGACGGAACAGCTAACTGCACAGAGTTCCCACCACCGTGCTGGGGCAATGGTTCAGTACTTGCTGAGAGGGAAGAGCATTATGTACTGAGCCACTCCACCACTTCTTATAACATGGTGCATTTTCTTTAACGCTTCCCGTTCAGATCCAGACTAACCATAAAAGTTCTTAAACAGTAATATCTGACAAGTTCACAGCACGAGGCATTATGGCTAACAGACTACCATGGCTTTCCAACATGCGTTTACGCTTCATACAGGATAAAAGCAGACACATTTCTATACCTTTTAAAGTACTGGTATCAGCAGAAACTTGGAGGCAGTTTCAAATCTAAGCTAGTCAAATCTGTGTTTGTTTATGTGCTTCTGAACATTGGCACTCTATCTACTGTAGACTCAAATTCTTAAATCATGCTTGAGCATCCTAATGTAACAAGCTGCAGACAAACACTGTAGGAATCCTATGTGCTGGGGGTTCTTGAGCTGTCCTAGGGGGTTACTACTAACACAGGAAAATGTAATACAATGTAACTTTACGTTTGGATTCTAGAATTCCTGGCTTCTTTACATGTAAAGGGCTAGCCAAACACTAACCTAAGTAGAAATCGGGGAGAAAAGGTTGAGAGGTCTTCCAAAGAACCTTTCCCCTTACCACGAGTAAGAACAATCCCTGCACTTGGTGAAGTGCTGAACGTTAACAGCTCCCACTGACTTCAGACGAAGCTGTGGGTGCTTAGTGGCTCTGAACACCCAAATGCTTTTACCACAAATGGATCTTGGTATTTGCCTGGTGCACTATTTGTTGTTTTTCTCTATTTTTCTTTCATTGGTTTATATGTAAAGAGGCAGTAATGTCGGCTAGTAGTTAAAAGAGGTAGCTAGGAGTCAGAACTGGCAAGTTCTAGGTTATCAATTCATGTGATCTTGAGCAGATTACTTAACCTTCCTGTAGCTCAGTTTACCCATCTGTACCAATAATATATGCCAGTCTTACGGGGATGGGGCTTAATTCATTAATGTTTATAACCTGCGCTGAGATCTGTGGATGCTACATCTCTTTGAATGATGTAGAAATGCCAATATTATTGTACTGCACCTATCACCTTCTCCATTTAATACAGGAAATACTTGCATGATCAGTTAAGGCTGTAGATTAGCGGCTGAACTCCTGTCTCCCTCCTCCTTCCTTGCTTTGCTGTGCAAATTCTTCCTAATTTTGTTTGTGGTTCTCTTTTCCAGCTCTGTTTTTTGATGTTTTGGACTCCGAATGCATCAGAGAAGATTTTAGTTGACATAATTGGAGTCGATTTTGCCTTTGCAGAACTGTGTGTCATTCCTTTGCGCATCTTCTCCTTTTTCCCAGTTCCAGGTAAAAATACAGACCAGTTAATACTAAGGCTGAATGTGGCTCAAGGTATAAATGTTGTAGCAAGACTCTGTCACTAGACACAGACAACTTTAGCATACATACATTTCTTAAATGGACTCAGTGGGAAAACTAAAAGCTGACATGTATCTGTTCTAGGTGACTGAAAATGTGCATTGTGCACTGTGTGTTTCTGTCCAACTGTAATTAACAGTGTGTTTGTACAGCATCTTGGACAACTACTCAATATCAACACACCTTGATACTGAACAGGGCCTACAAGTCCTACTGCTATGCAAACAATAAAACTGAATGCTCTCCTTCATATTATATGGATGTTTATTACACTACTAGCCAAAATATTTCCCTCAAATATTAAAATGCCAATGTTAATATTATAACCTACGTGTGTTACTGCTACATTTGTATAGAGTCTAATGATGGGTCAATATATATCTAAGAGTACAGCTCCATAAGGATTATAGTCTCCAAATATGAAGTTCTGTTTCAGGGGGTCTGTTCCCCACTTGACACATACAGGTATTCTTTCTTCCTGACATTAAAAGGGATTATGCATTTTTAATGAAGAGAATGCACCTACCATATGGAAGAAGTGTTTAAGATTTATTTGTATTACTGTCACACACCTTTTTATTTTGTTTTTTATTTTAATGGAGTCAAACTATCTTATTGTGAAATGTTTTTGGCAGGACAGTTTCACACTGAGGGAAGTTTTGCTGTACCTCTTGACTGCTTTTTGCGCAATTGAAAGCCCTAAAACCATTCTGGACTTGCAGTCTAGTTTGCAGTTAAGGCAGTTTCACTGTAGGCAAAGCAACTGTAAACAAGGGCCATGGTATTTGTATTTTTTATGCTAAAATCTAAATAAATAGTATTTATAATAATACCTCGCTCTTCAATAGTGCTTTTCACCAGTAGATCTCAAAGCACTTTACAAAGGTGGTCAGTATCATTATTAACATGAAAAAAACTCTTTCTTCATTTTCTACTGCATATTTTGATTGTTTTTTCTTCCTTTTTTCTGACAGTGACAGTTAGAGCACACTTGACGGGCTGGCTCATGACACTAAAGAAGACATTTGTATTGGCTCCCAGCTCAGTGCTGCGCATCATCGTCCTCATCACTAGTCTCATTGTACTGCCTTACTTAGGGTAAATGACTCCACTCACCACAGCTCTAACGGAGCCAATCCCCTTCTCCCCCCTCCCCCATTTATTTTAATTTTAATGTAATTTAATAGCTGCCCTTATTTAACTCTTCGTGTTTCCACCAAAGGCAGAGACTAAAATAAAACCAAACTAGTTTCAAACGCCTGTAAATGATCACTTCCAAAGTTCCAGCCACATCCTGTCTCTAGCTAGGCGTGTAACTATTAGCCCTTGTTGAAAATTCCACAGCTGTTAATAGAGATGAAACCAATACCCCCAGGATGCTATGAAAACTTATTAGAATTATACATAAATTACTTTTCTGAAAAATCTATGCAGTAGGTATACAGGGAATGGTATCTTTTCTGTAGACTTCTTTTTTTAAAAAACTGTTCTTGTCTACAACAGAGCTATCATTCTCAATTAAATTCTATATTTAGCTTGCCTTGGGGCAGAATTTGATTCACAATGGGTCTCCTCTTGTTCTCAGGCAATGAAAGATTATAGTAAATAAAGAAACTATTTAGGAAGCAAATGTTATTGTAATATATCAATTATTCTCTACCAGTGCCTACATTTTTGCCCCAGAAAATATTAAATACCTGCCACATTATGCCTTATGTAGAAATTGTTTGTTAAATTCATTGGTTCAATATTTTACTGAAAGTGTAATTTTCTATTTTTTTCAATCCTACTTGTTGTTTTTGCCATTCTCAGGGTCCATGGAGCCACCCTAGGAGTAGGATCACTTCTAGCTGGTTTTGTAGGAGAATCTACCATGGTTGCAATAGCAGCTTGCTATGTCTGTCGGAAACAGGTAGGAAACTGGTTGTGCAGAATCCAGTGACCATGACAAACACGGATAACTACTTTATGTAAGGTGACAAGTTGTGTAGAAAGCACAATTTTGTGTAAAGGCCATGTGGAAGGTGGACACAAAAGTGCTGGCTTTATTTTTATTCTGAATAAACTATTCACTTAACGGGATGGAGATGGGTTTTCTCCTCCACCGACACAAACACACACACATTCAAAGTACAGGCTTAGATTTGCAAAAGTTTTAAGCAAGTGAGAAACTTTACTCATGTGGAGTATTCATGCATCTCTCAGTGGCTTCAGTCCTACGTATCCTTATGCTTAATTTAACTCACATGGCTAGGTCCATTGATTTCAATGAGGACTCGCATGAAAAAAGTTATGCGTAGGTAGGAGTGTTTGCAAGATCAGGGCCAATGGGAATTCCCATGTGAGTATGGTTTCTCACATGCATAAGTGTGTCTGCAGGATTGGACCCTTACAGATACGTTTTCAGGGTACTGCACAAGGTATTTGACACACAACTCCAACTAGAAGTAGTACAGCATCGATCATCTAATTAGCTAAACAGAATCGTGGTGGGAGAGTGTAGAGAAAAGAATCCTTGCTGCTTTTATTTTTTTTATTTAGAAATTTCCATTAGAGGCAAAAAATCAAAAAACCCTGCACGTTTTTACCACTTTTGCTTTTATCAAAAACTATGAAATCAGAACCTACCTAAAAGCTTTTGAACTACAAGCTCATTGATAGAAGTTAAGAACAGGCTTGAGGCACATCAGCAGAGAAATTCACAGTGCCTTAGCCCATGCTGTACTCAACACGTGGGTAAATAGAGAACTTTGTTTCTCTGTAGTTTAGTTTATCTTTTCTTGCTCACTAAAAATAGTAAGAAAAATCTTATATCCCAAGCTATTCTTGGCGTGTAGTTTCACAACAATTTTCTGTTTACACTAATATTTGTATTATTTGCATGGTATAATTGTCACATCTCCTACAGTAATTTTGACCTCCACGATTTTCAGACAAAGTACTTTATTTTTGTAGTCTAATGAAGTGGTAACAACTGGATGATCACATTTGACTGACAGATATAACTATTTACAAGTCCAATGAATCTGAAATGATCTCTTCACCAGCCAATGTGGTAATGGCACAACCAATAGTAGTTTTGCATATCAGGTTATTTTCAGCTAAAAGATTAAATATAGGTAAAATGTTTGAGAGCCACAAACCAGTTTTCTGTATATTCAGCTGAATCAATAATATCAGTGCTTTTCGGGGGGAGTTTTACAACCCTTTTCCATAAGGACTGGGCAGCCTGCTGAGAAACAGATAATAAGAAAAAGATGCTTCAACTTGTTTTGTATTGGAGATGAGGACATCTTAGGTTTATTCATTCAAAACATCCTGCATGAATCATATGACTGTCTTGAAAAGATAAGTATCACAGTGGTAGCCGTGTTAGTCTGTATCCACAAAAACAATGAGGAGTCCGGTGGCACTTTAAAGACTAACAGATTTATTTGGGCATAAGCTTTCTTGGGTAAAAAACCCATTTCTTCAGATGCAACAGACAGACATTAAGCCACATGTGCTCAACAGCAGAATGTTGGGAACATAAGTGGCCAGCCTCAGAGTGACACTGGCTCCTCCTATCAGTAGTGAGCAGAGCGCTTGGGTCAACAGGTAAAGACTCTACAAGGGAACTGGCCTTTGCTTTTGTCACATTCTCATAGACAATGCTAAGTGTTCTGAACTAGGACACAGGAATTCTAGGTTCTGTTCCCAGCTGTGACCTTGATTTTGTGAGCTTGGGCCCAGTGACTTAACTTCCTAGTGCCTTAGCCCTGGGCTACACTAGGGGAGGGGGTCGATCTACGATACGCAACTTCAGCTACGTGAATAGCGTAGCTGAAGTCGGCGTATCGTAATCGACTTACCTGACCATGAGGACGGCGGCGAGTCGATCGCTGGCGCTCCCACGTCGACTCCGCTTCCGCCTTTTGATGAGGTGGATTTCCGGAGCCGACGGGGAGCGCGATCGGGGATCGATTAATCGCGTCTTAAGGAGACGCGAAAAATCGATCCCCGATAGATCGATTGCTACCCGCCGATCCGGCGGGTAGTGAAGACCTGGCCTTAGTTTTCCTCTATGTAAATATATGTGAGGTGGAGCCTTGGTCAAATGCTCCTTCCCCTTACTTCTCGAAGAGGAATATCACCTTCTGTCTTTGAGAGGAATGTTACTGTACTAGTGGATGTCACTATTTTTACCTCTTGTGAGCCTACTTGTGACATTTTGAAATTTAGAGTACCACCTTTCACTTTCTGTACATAGTGTTTTCCCTCCAGTTATCCTAAAGCACTTGCCTCACAACACCCCTCTAAGATAGAGGCAACAATAATACCTGTGTTTCAGAGGACAAAATGGACTCATGGGGATGTTAAAGGAAGTTTTTCAATTAACATGACAAATCAATAGCATACCAAGAGTGGAAGCCAGGAATGTTGAATTCTAAACATTAGACCACATTCCTTCTGATAAGGCCTGACATTTGTAGGATTGAGCTGATGCACAATGAACAATATAGATGGTCATGTGCTTATGAATATAACCTCTTTTCGACCTAGAAAAAGAAGCGGAACGAAAATGAGACAGCTACGGAAGGTGAAGACTCAGTAATGACTGACATGCCACAGATAGAAGAAATGACAGACATCGTAGAAATGAGAGAAGAGAATGAATAATAAACGGGACGTGATTGTTCTCTGCAGGGACACATAGAATGACGCCTCAGCATCTTTTCTTCTCTCATACTTTTTTTGTTTTTATTTTTGTAATAAAGAGGCCTTGATTTAAAAGGCTTCAGATAAATTCTCTAGCATACTGAGTATGCTTACGCTAATGAGGGACCTAAAGAAAGGTCTTTGCCTTGCTTGTTCAATTGAATTTGTTTTCTCGCTCCATGCAAACACAAAAGATATGGCTGCATCACACGAAAGGGCATTTTCCTCAATACGCATCCATCTTCTTTGGACAATCTGCATTTGTCAACCAAAGCCCCGCTGTGTGTGTCTGTGCCATTGACTCTGCTGCCGTCCTTTCTTCCCTCTTTCCTTTTTTTTTTTTTTTGGTTGAGAATTTTTAAAAAACCACCTTTGAAAATGCAGCTTTATTTTACTCGCTTGACAATGATTTTGCTATCTAAACAAATGTATCACGGTGGGCCATTATGTGTGTTTTCACTCGTCATTCGGTGTTATGCTGTATATTTGTTACAAAACAAGATAGGAAGGCATGAGCCGCAGTGAGCAAATGGTACATAAAAATAATAATAAAAGGGATGTGAGAAATACAGGACAAGAATGCTATTTAGCCTTTATTAAGTGATCTGAGATGCAAGATTTTTCCAAAATTGTACACATTTAAGAGAGAAGTTTTATAGAACATTGGTGCCAAGTCTTACACATAGTTTCCTTATGACCAGTTTCCGTTCTCCTTTCCTGAAGAGGGTGCAGCAGTTGGTAGAGTGGTGCAGTTGCATCTAAGGGTATGTTTACACAGCAATAAAACACCCAGGGTTGGTCTGTGTTAGGGCTCCTGGGGTTCGGGCTGTGGGGCTATAAAATGTCAGTGTAGACGTTGGGGCTGGAGCCCCGACTCTGGAACCCAAGATGGAAGGTCTAGAGTGCAAGCGCAGTCACCTGACACAGCCAGTCGTGGGTGATTTATTGCAATGTGGACACATCCAAGATTCTTTTCTAAGGGAAGAAAAGCTTTACCAAAGTTCTGGTCCACTGGTCTGACATAAGTTCTATGTATAATTAATTTTTAACTACTGTTTGCTATACAATTATTTCTACAATCTGTGTTCAGAAACATACATATAACTTAAGAGTACACCATGGTATAGCCCTTTAATACATATAGCCCTATTGAATATATAGAGATGTTGCTTTAACCTGTTTCCCTATAAAAGTAAATCAAAATCAGTATGGGAGAAGTTTGAGTGCCTGCCAGGCCCACATTAGGGATCCAGTTCTACAATTCTTGCTCAAACTGAGTAGCCCTTGTGAGAATAGTTCCATGGGAATGAGAACTGCTCACCACATGAGTAAGTGTTGTATGGTGTGAACAAGGTGGGCACGGTTAGGTTTAAGTGGGGCTTAAATAGCATAGAGGGCCTTCACATGAGTGATGTGTATTAGGATGAATTTCATCCTATATGATACTTCCTTAAATTATGAATTTTAAATCTTATTTAGTAAAGTATATTTTTGTAAGTTTTAGAAGTGAATTATTATTTAATTATGGACAAATTCAGTTTCTAGATTACTTACCAGGTAGTCCTTACACTTCAAAGAACTGAGCAACTCTAAAAACTTATTTTAAACGTTATATCAATATGTGTATATATACATATATGTGTATAAATATATATATTGTATATTATGTGTAATTTATTGTAGGCTACAGTACACATCCTATTTTTCCAAATTCCTTAATGTCTCTGATACAATACAATGTTTGTTCGTGTATTGGTTATACCAGTAGTGAAACATATTGTATCAGTGACCATTGCATCTTATTTGCAACGTTTGTACTGTTTGTTATATGTACAAATGTATTAACATAAAAACTGAAATTTTGAATGAGTTGCAAAAATCAGTCTATTGCTATTGAAAATAGTGCCACAGGATGGGTGAAATGAAATCTGTATGGTTTCAATGCTATCAAGAGGTTTTTCCCACTATTCCTTACAGTAGAAGAAATAAACTGACAAATCAACTTTGTGCAGTATGAATACTGTGCACACATAAAAATTCATGAGTACAGACTCACACAGCAGTGTGTATATACCCTGTATATAGATTGATGTAGACCATAGTGACCAGTTCAAGGTCTTCTCTATTGCCATAGTTTTGCTTTCTCTAGCACATCTGTGTTCAAATTCTCAACATGCAGCTTTTCTGGCAAAAGCAGAGCTAAACTGAGAAAATATTTTATTGTAATGTTTCTTCTGGTACATAACTAGAAATTTAAGCAGCAGTATTTTTGAATATTTGTGAGCATTAAATATTTATGTAGTTAAAATTCCACAAAAACAAGAAAGTAAAAATAAAAAAAAATCTAATATTTAAATGCTAAAGCTTTTTGTTTAGCTAGACGTTTTAGCATATGGCAAATGCCAAATTCTTGGTGATACAACTGGAAGTGTTAAGCTAGTGTAGCAACTAAGATGACATTTCAGTTGTGGAGAATAAATGTTTTAAACTCCTTGTATATTGAATCTATAAAAATAATCAGTGATCAAGGAACAGCAGGGTTTGAGCAAGATTTCAGATGTTCTTTTATAGCACCAGATGTGGCTAGTGTAACAGATTCTGTTTAATCCCATTTCCAGTGTGTTGTGCATTTCCTTAAATTGCACTGTTGCGGTAACAGACATGTTTCTACACTACATGGTTTAAGTTAGAAATCTATGAAACAATGTGATACCTAGTCTGTACTGCAATGGACGTGTATTAGTTGTATGTGCACCTATATGAGGTTTATGAAAAACACTCTCTTCTATCACTTTTTGGTATTAATGGGTAAAATTTTCAAAAGTCCGTTAGGCACCAAAGTCTCATTGAAAGTGCTTTAAATCATTTAGGCACCTTTGAAAGTTTTACCCAATACCTTTTCCTTTGTAAAAGGACGTTTCTGAATTCAAGTAACCTCCCTTATGCATGGTTCTCATTATTAGGACGCTATCACTGTGGCAAACATTAAGTTATCCCCTTGAAGGTTTCACTGTAACGAACCAGGGTACAATATTTTCATGAGTGAACCTGCAGGGGAGATAATAGCCTTTTCATATATTTGTTGGAAATTGCTAAATTATGGAAATTAAACTATAATACAAGAGGAACAAAATTGATTTGTGTTCTACAGCTCAAGTGTAAGACCAAGTGTGAACCTGCATGACATGATCAGGGCTGGTGCTACCATTAGGCAACCCATGGTGGTCGCCTAGGGCTCCAGGATTTGGGGGGTGGCATTTTATGCCCCTCGGCGGCAGGCGGTGGGAGAGGCTGCCGCCGAAATGCAGCCGAGGTCCCCAGCAGCCGAAAAAGCTTCGGCGGCAGCTTCTTCAGCCACCGGGTACCCTGGTGGCATTTCAGCGGCAGCCTCTCCTGTACATGACTGAAAACGAGATGAGTGCTGATGACTTTTAGAGATGTTTACAGACTCTCTGAAACTGAAGGAACATTTGTTACTGCCCGAAGCAGCTTTCTCAGACTTACCGAACAATGGGCTTGATGGAGAAGACTCTGGGTTTCCTGGCAAGTACGTGACAGGGCACCACATAATTCCCAGTAAACAGCTCAACTTCCCCTTTTCTTGCACAGATGTGCAAGGAAAGATCAGTATGTTGTCTGCTTGATAGCTAGAGCTCCACACACAGGGTCATCGGATTGGGGGAATAACAGGATTATGGGGTTTCTTTTCGGCTTGAGTTAATTTATTTTGCTGTCTTATAAATATTTTCCTTTGAGGGACAGATCTTGCTGTCTGCCTCGGCATTATTTTCTGCTTAGTCATGGCAGCATCGTACAGACACAAAAGGGGTCTAAAATAGGCAGCTGGTTGACGAATGCCAGGAGTGCATGGCATGCCACGATGCATGAAAAGAAATTATTGTTTTTAAGGTTATCCATTTAATCCAATGTTTTGAAGGGTGGCTTCTGTTATTTAAACTGTGGTGAGATTGCTTTGATTTCTGCTTTGTTAGAGACTTGTGATCCAGTACTTAGAAATGGCCTGTCATCAGTGATGGGAGGCAATTTAAGCTGGCTAGCACTGTTTCGGCCATAATGTACTATTGGATCATTGGCTGGCCTCGGCACTGATTTGTTCGACAAGAATCAGCCGCCTATTCTCTCTGCCATCAATAGGCTACAAAATTCTCTATTCATTTAAAGGCATTTTGCAGAGATTTGGGAATTATAAAATGAAAGTGTCAGTTCTGTGTCCAGTTAAGGGTACTATCTTTGTAATGTGACAGATTAAACACAGTTTTGGATTATCAGTAGGGTTACCAGATAGCAACTGTGAAAAAACGGGACAGGGGGTGGGGGGTAATAGGCCCCTATAGAAGAAAAAGTCCCAAAAAACAGGCTTGTCCCTTTAAAAACAGGACATCTGGTCACCCTAATTACCAGTGCTTAATTTACAGTTTCATCAGCAATGGGCAGAACCTCACAAACCCCTTTATATTATTTATATTTATTACCAGGGTGTAGTCAGAGAGTATTGATGCATGGATACAAACTACATGAACACCATGGTATTAATATTAGATGGACTTTCAGGCAGTTTTTAAGAAGTGTTCGAAATTAGTATATTGAATGACCTTCTGACAGAGAAACCAGTCCAGTAGACAGAGCCCGCCAGGTTGCTAGGCTGCAGGAGAAGGAAAAACAGTTTTATGGGTATCCAGTCAGAGGCTGAGGGGGAGCGAGAGCTACATGAGGTGGACAGCCGATCAAAGGTTAGAAGGGGGTCTAAGCTGTTCTCTGAGGGGTGTCATTTTGGCTCTGTGCGCAGTAGCGAGGTGCTCGAGGAGGGAAGCTTCAGGGAAAGAAAACCTTGGCCAAGACAACAACTACTTCAGTATTCAGAGTGACTGCTGAACTATGGGCCAGTGTTGGGAACTGGGGATTTTAAATGGAATTTTTGTTTTAATAGCAGGGAGAAAATATTCTTTAAAAAGGGGATTGAGCCAGAGTGTTTGGTGAGAACAAGGCTGAAGCACTGTGAAGTGCTACTCTAGCAGAATCATGCTACTACAGCGGTTACCATTAAAGCCTTTACAGATTGCAAGTAAAGACTGTTACATAATTACCCATTTGCAAGGAGTTAGCTTGACGTGGTTTAGGGAATGCCATGGTAACGTTCATTAAGCAAAAGGCAAAAAATGGTAATGATTTTAATAGTGATTATTGTACTGAAATGGATCAAATCATTTCCTACATCCCAAGATTAGCCTAGCATCACATCTCACACAGCGCTAGTGGCATTTGTCTTTACCATTTTTCAAAAAATGTATTTTGTTTTTAAAATCATGCTGTTACCACCACAAATACAAATAAATGAATAATGTCACACCTCTGCAAATCCCTATTGACAAGAGTTTCCCCTACCCATCACTGCATAGGTGGGACAATCCCAATATTTGTTAGGGTCTTACTCTTCTCCTGTCCATATGGAATAGAGGCTCATATGCAACTTTCGGGAACTGTGACATGATTCAGTCACACACTGATGTAGTGTCATGACATGAAGATACAGTCCTCACAACTGTGACACAGTTCCTGTCATCTCACAGGGCAAACACAACTACGCTAGGTGACAATGCTGCTGTTCTTCCTGTCTAAACTACAACTGAACTGTAGGGAAGAGGGAGGGAATGGACGGCTCAGTGCTTGAATGTAGCTCTCTGATAGCTGGTGGGTGAGTCGTGTAAAAATTAGTTTGGAGAGCTGAGTCCAGTTTTCTCAGTAACTAGGCGCCCATGTCACTAAAACCACCACCACCCCAATTGGCAGTGATTAGCACCCTCTCAGTAAAGAGGATGACTGATGAGTGCTCTCATTCTACAGTGGTGTCTGAAGATGGTACATTGGCAAAGTAGTACAGGGTGAATTGAAGTTTTGCTGGCTGTTGTATCTCTTCTGTAGTTAAAGATTGATATTCAGTCTCCACTGTGGTCAAACTCAACGTTTCATAGTCACCAAGAAATTCATGGGGAAAACATAAGACACATACTGTTGCTTTCTATATGCTTTTACAGTCTTTGAAACCCTTCAGGGAAAATACTCCTCTCTAGCAATACAAGACCTTGTCCGAGTAAGTTATCGGCCTAACTCAGTCTTTTATATTTATTAGTAGTGTCTCACCAATTTCTCTGTTGTTTCTTGTTTGTCATCTTCAGTTTCTTCTCTTCCCTGTTTTGAAGGCTCCTGTTAAGGAAAGCTGTCAAACAAAGAGAGCCTAAGCCAAGAAAGAAAATATAGTCCTTGTGGTGACTACTGTCTAGTAATGCAGTGATTAAAAAGTTTAAAGTAAGTTCTTTTCTGGATCGATTATTTATTTATTTTTTATTTTAATGTGCTGAGTTGGGAAGGAGGACAAAGAAATAAGTGCAGGGAGAGAGATATTTGAAACACGAATATTAATTTTAGAAGCGTTGGTCCAGATTCATTACTTTGGTCTGACTGTATTTTGCTGTTCTAATGATGCAAAGCAGCACTACACCTGCTTTACCCAGCAAGTTAAACTGCATCACCAGAGTACTTTTAAAAGCACATTTCTGAAAATGTTCCCTTGTGATACAGGGCATAACAGCGCGCACACAAAATCTGGGGGAAACCTTGTTACTACAAGCTCTCTTGTCATTTTTTTTTCCCTTTTCAGTTCCACCCCCCAGCCCCAATATAGACTCCACTACTTGCAGGGGGGAGGGGAGAGGAGGGAGGATAAATAAGGTACCAAAGACAACTAAAAATCTTAGGAGACGCCTTATTTTATAGTTGGAATAATAACCACTTTACCCACAAGTCAGCAAGCACAAGAAAGAAAAGGTTGGCAATTCTTTTGGAAATAATAAACTTCAACCTAGAATGATCCTGTGACGTTGGGGTTAGAGGTGTGTATGCATGAGTATGATAGAGAGAGATTGATTCCATATCACTATCCCTGAACTAAATGTTTTTCTTCAAGGGCAGTGCTAATGTAATTATGGTGGAGCCTCTGAGTAAGGCTAAAAAAAAGAGGAGTTTTTTCCTGAGCCATAGTGAAATGATGGAGAGGCTACCATTGGTAACTTTAATATTTTCTTAGCAGTTACTGATTTGTTCACTTCATTTGCAGGTAGATCAAAAAGGTGATAGTACATATGCCTTTTTATAGGTGGTGTCTGATTATATATTAGTCTGTATCAACAAGCTTTTTTATATATAATTAGTCAGTCTTTAAGTAATATAGTCGAAAGTGCACTTTGCTTAAACTCAGACTTGACCTAAGCTTGCTGCAATATATCTTATATTACTGTATAGCAAACGCACAAGATGACTAGGACCCCAGCCTCTATTTTTAAACTGGGAAGAGTAAAGAAATCATAAAAGGTGGGTGGTGGTTTATATCCCCACTGCCACGTTAGTAAAGTTTTGATCTGTCAGTTTCCTTGTTGTTTAATTTTAGATCAGATTTAGGGATTTGCAATCCAAGATATTTCCTGTTTGACAAGGGGGGCCTGTGGATGCTCCTCTGAAGACAGATGTCGGTGTGGTTTGGGCTGGTGGACTCCCTGGAATCTGTCTGCTGAAAAGGTTGGGAACTCCCCCCTAGCAGGATGTGAGGCAGGAAGCTGGTAGTCACTTTACTACTTAAGAGCTATAACTTTCTTCTCCCCTGCCTGCTTCAGGCCTCACCCTTCTCTCATCACTTGCAGTCTGATGAGAGGTCCTCTCTCTAAGCCAGCTCCTCAGGAGAGGAGGTGGGGAAAACCTTTTCTCTTTTAACAGGTGTCTCAGCCTAGCAATGGGGATTGTGCCTGTCCGTCCCCTCATATTTCTCTTGTTTCTGGCACAGAACTCAGAGGAGCCGCCCCACGGTCTAAAATCCCAACCTAGGGCTAAAATTAAACACTACATTCTGTTTTTTTTATGATGGGAATTTGTTTGCGAGTGAGGAGCAGTGCAGCCTAGCAGCTATCCCAGCTCTTAGGATATTCTTGCTGTCTCAGGCAGGATGTTTCTGGAAGCTCCTAGGGCATGAATGCCAATTCAAAGCATAGCGTAGCTCCTTCAAAGTGTGCCTGTACTCCACTGGCCAGGGCAGAAGGACCCTCTCCCTTATCCTTCCCTTTCAGCGTGTCTAACATCACTGTAGGCAGTAGACAACTCCAAGCTTTATGGGCAGGGAACACAAGGGCAGAAGTCTCAGCTGCCTCTTGGGCTCTGGACAAGAATGAAGGAAGCACATTCCACCCACTGTCCTCTCTCCATTCCTTATACATTAATGCAGGGCCAGCCACTGTCATGATAGGTTCCACAAAAGTGCCCTCTGGAAAATGACTCAGAAAAGATTCAGTGAAGAGCTTAAGGCAGGTTTGGCCAAATTTTGTGATGGCAAGGGCTGCTGCTGTCTAAAATAGTAATGGAGATAGATTCCCCTGCCTCACAGGGGTATTGTGAGGAGAGTTTCATCAGTGGTGTGTGGTGGTGAGGTACTTGGATACTACAGGGAGCAGCACCACAGCCATGCCGATAAATAAACATTATTGTGTTCTAATTGTGCCTTTGGATTCTCAAAAATTGGCTTGTTTAGATTAGTGGCAGTTTCATCACAGGGGCCACTACTGTTCTTGAAATATTTATTAAGGATGTTACAATGAATTTCTCATTGAAATGTGTTGCTGATGCTGAACATGCCTGCTCCCGAAAGAGGAGTGGGGGCACTTATACAGTTTCTGTGCTTGGAGCATCTTTGCAAAGCAGGGGTTTTTGCAACAGAATGACAAAATGAGAAAAGGCAAGGCCTAGCAGCAGGCCATACTTTAGGGGATGCTACTCTATGAATGTGACCCAGTTCAATTCACTTAACATCTCTAGGGAAAGAGCTCCATTTTTACAATTCTTCTGCATGACAGAAAGAAGGCTAAAGCTTACAAAACTAGGCAGATGTGTATTTCACATACTGGGGTACCACTAGAAGTCTTTCAGGGCCAGGTAATCTTCATGCCAAGTACAAAGTGGTATTTTTAGTGAATGACTTAAGTAGTGACAGGTGCCCAATTTTCCAAAGACTTCAGGTGTCAAGTCAGAACACCATTTGGAAGCATGGTACAGGGATCGTAGAATTTGAAAAAGTTACCTCATGCATCATTTTGTGTCACAGTTGTAGAAATCCAGGTGATTTCTTTTAAAACAAAAACATTGGATTCTATAATCTGTACATATGCTGTAGCTGTCATTAGGTGTTTGTTTTTTTAATAAACTATTTGTTTTGCTTCAAATCGGTAGGTTTACTTTAACTCTAAAGAAAACCATCGAAGTAAAAATAAGTTTGTACAGCCTTTGATTATTAAATGACTGTTAAGTCAGCATCAAATATATATTGCATTTAACAGAGATGTATGTTTTTGCATTGTTAAAGAAATGATCTATGCTTTCTTCTTTTTTGGATTTGTGCTCCAAGATTGTCAAATAGCTTTCGTACTCTAAATTTTACTTTGAGTAAAGTTCAAACAATTTGATTATGATTACTATTCCTTTTAATTTCTTCATCTGTTACTTCCTCTGATGTCAGAGTATGCACCTGTTTGGGTCAAGCAAACTATACTCTCTGTTGGAGATTTAACTTAGACACTTGCACTTGCTTTCCAGCGAAGGGTGTGATCCTGCCAGATGCAAATACCTAATTTGAAGTCAATGAGCACCTAAAGCACTGCACAGGCCTCAGAAAAGCTTTTAAGATCAGCTGTGTGCCCTTACAAAGCCCCCAGAAGTTACGAACATGAAACTATATGGGACAACTTCATTATTTTCTTCACCTCCAAAGATAAACCATTTTTCCTCCTGTTAAAGTCAACTTATTAAAACATAGCCCACCATCCTTCTTCCCTTCAGCTCAGGGCCAGCTCAGTGGCTTTGAAGAGATGCTGTGGCTGTTGATCATACCCATCTGACAAACCACCAGAAGAATTCTTCCAAAGCTGTAAAAACATTTAACTAGCACTGTTTTGCTAATAATTAGCCCTAACATCTCACTTGAAACACCACAATAACTGAACTTAAGTCACCCTAAATACAAAGTCTGAACCACTCACTAAGTCAACAGGGAGGCTCAGGAGAGAATCATTATCCTCTGAGTTAGATGTCAAGTCTCCAGCGAAGTGTCCCACCCTCATTACTCAAAGCACATAAGTGAGCAGACAGAAAGTTATTTTTCTGCACAATACTTCTCTACTACTCCACAGTGAGGCTTAGGACAGTAGAGGGTGAAAGGGCCTTAGAAAGCCCTCCTTTGGAGACTGTTCATTGGAACACACTTCTGTCAAAGAAGGGATCTGTGGGTGCCTGTCGATTCCAGGCCACACTTTGCACACCTTTTTGCAGTTCTGAGGCTAACACTCTCTGTGCCCAGAATGTGAGAATCACTCTTGGAGGGTGGGTTTTGTTGCTTTTCAGAATAGTTTTGCCTGAAGTTGCATGGGCCTCCAATTGGCAGCATTGCCTCCATGTTGCAATGGAGGATTATTATAGTTTTACACATTTATGCCAAGGAACAACGCTGAAGTGTATTGCAGAGCGTAGCTTAGGTTGTTTTGGGGGCTTTTGAATTTCTAAAGCACACAAAATATTTCATGTGCATGTTCCAGGCGAGAACAAAATGAGTACAGTACTATTTTTTGAGATGTGCAAAAAGGTATGTTGACTTTGGGTATAAATGTTGGTACTGTGAGTACTACACAAGCCGGTTTCAACTGAGTGGAAATACAAGTCATTCTAGATTAGAGGTTCAAACAGTGCCAAGGTGAAGACAGGAAGAATCAAGTTAAGATCGCACCTAAGAAAATGGGATGATATGGAGATTGAGTTTGACTGACCTCTGGAATCAGATTAAGTGATTATATATTGAGGATACTATTTAGGGCCGAGATTTACATCAAGAAGGCTGAAGTGTTTAAATGCTTGTTTTGCTTCAGTCTTCTCTAAAGAGGTTGATGGCGACCAGATACGCAACACAATATTAACAACAAGGGAGGGGAGCAAGGAATGCAAGCCAAAAATAGGGAAAGTACATGTGAAAGTATAGTTAGATATATTCAAGTCAGCAGGGCCTGCTGAAATTCACCTTTGGGTATTTAAGGAACTAGCTGAAGCAATCTCAGAACCATTAGCATTACCTTTGAGCACTCATGGAGGAGGTCCCAGAGGACTGGAGAAAGGCAAACATAGCACCTATCTTTAAAAAGGGGAACAAAGAGAACCTGAGGAATTCCAGTCTGTCTAACTTCAATACCTGGAAAGATAATGGAATTAATTATTAAACAATTTGTTAGCACCTAGAGGATAATAGGATTATAAGGAATAGCCAGCATGGATTTGTCAAGAACAAACCAAACTAATTTCCTTCTTTGACAGAGTGTTACTGGGCTAGTGGATTGTGGGAAAGTAGTAGATATGATTATCTTGATTTTAGTATAGCTTTTGAGATAGTCTCATAAGCAAACTAGGAAAATGCCATCTAGTTGAAATTACTATACAGTGGGTGCACAACTGATTCAAAGACTATACTCAAAGACTAGTTATCAATGGTTCACTATCAAACTGAGAGGGCATAGCTAATGGGGCCCCCACAGGGGTCAGTACTATTCAATATTTTCCCTTATATAATCCTACTAGCTATGTGACTCCTCTTGCTCACTTGACCCCTCCTGGGGCTACATTTTCCAACATGCTCCTGCTTAAACAGATGAGCCCAGTAATATCTGGGCAGCAGCAGCAGCTCCCTCAAAGGGGCTGTCACATGTGTGGTTAAACAAACAGTACTGACAACCTCTTATCCCATGGGAAAATATTCTGTACCTCTTGCTCAATCAGTTTCACATGTTCAAAAACTCCCTAGCCACACCCCTCAGAAGAGGAAGAAACACTGTTTTCCTGCTCCTTTTTTGCTCGCCTCATATCAGTCGACTTCTCTTTTGTCTGAGGCAGCTTCCATTTGCATCAGCGCTGCCCTTTGGGCCTTCAGGAGGGTAGGTGGGGAATGGCTTCATGCTCTGCCTTAGCAGATACAAACTAAATCCAACTGATCCTTTTCAGAGATCACTTCCGTCCTCATGTCCTCACTGGAGGAGCAGAGTTAGTTACTAGCCTCTTCCTCAGGCAGTCAAGGATCTATTTTAGAATAGGCATGGGGAGGCTGCCACCCCTCTTCTGTTTGGGGAGATGGGCTCTGGGTAGCAGGGGGTGACATGCTTGAGGAACAGAAGAGGGAATTTTGAGTGCTTCAGTTCAGTTAGATTCAGGCCCTTCTTCCTTCCCGGTCTCCCCCGTGACCAAAAAAAAATAAAATAGTAATAATAATATCAGGCTGTGGTAAGGCAGAAGACAACAGTTGTGCCTGTTTATCTCTGAGAGCCTTTTCCTGGTCTAGCAAGGGTTTATGGGAACATGCAGAAGGCACTTGCAGAAAAATTAATCCTTTAATGCACCATCCCTCTTTTCAACACCACTAGCTAACCACGGCAGTAGTGTTCTCTTGTGAGCGATTTCGGGGCCGGCTCTCCTGCCCACAGCTACGTAAAATGTGTCCACTCTAAGTGCTGGATCAGGTGACAGCTGGCCAGAAGCAGTTCTATCAATTCCTGTTTGGCTATACACCACAAAGAAGGAGAGTATGCGCCTTTGGTCCAATCGCCTAACCTCAGAGACATGAAGCAGAGCAGCTTCCAGAGCCCACACAAAGCCAGCAAGGAGGAATTTCTCACTCAGAGTCCCCTTCAACTCAGCCACCTCATTCACTGGAGTAAGTACTCAAATTTAGCACTGCAGAATCAGGGCCTAAATGCTATGCAAATGCAGGGAAGTGGAGTCCACTGCAGAAGAGAAATCCCAGAAAAAGGTTAAAAGGGTTGGGGGGGGGGGGTGTGCCAATTTAGGTTCTCATATGACCCTCAACATTGATTGTATTATCAAAATTGCAGACTTGCCACAGATGTTTTTTAAACAATTGCTCCTAGTCTTCTACACTAAACCATGTTTTATAGCAAAAAGGATAATGTTCAGAAACAGAGGAAGGACCTAGTTCTGCAGTTCTTACTCAGGCAATCCCATCCCCAGCTACAGTGGGCACAATTGCATCAAATAAAGGCTACGACACTGGACCTAAAGAAGGCGTTATTTACATTTAATTTTAACAGACAGTAGATTTACATCATAACAATTGGAAACATCAGCATATGCAACGTACCAGGAGGGACCACGGATCATCCAGTGAGATCTCATATCACACAGGCCATACACTTCCCCAGCATAATTCCTAGAACACATCTTTTAGAAGAACACCCAAACTTAACTGAAAAATTGTCAGTGATAGAAAGTCCACCACAACCCTAGGTAAATTGATCCAATCGTTAATTACCCTGTTAAAATTGTATGCCTTATTTCCAGTGTCAGTTTGTCTAGTGTGCTCCACTTTCCTCTCCTAGATTGAAGCAGCAATTATTTAGATATTTGTCCCCATGTAGCTAATATAGACTATAATCAAGCTCAATATATCAAGCTCCTTGAGTCTAATCTATCACTCTAAGGCACATTTTCTAATTCTTTCATCATTCTTGTGGCTCTTCTCTGAACCCTCTGCAATTTATCAACAGCCTTCTTCAATTGTGGGCACCAGAACTGGACAGCACATTCCACCAGTGGTCGCACCAGTGCCAAACAGAGAAGTAAAATATCCCAGGATCACATCAGCTCTTTTGGCCACAGCGTCACATTGGAATCTATGAATGAACAGGGCAAAATAAAGCTCTAAAACTTTCCATACTCTCTCTCTCACCTACAGTGACATCTGCTGGCAATCAGTAAAAGCTAACTTTCTGGCGAGCTTGTACCTACTCCCTAATTCCTTGTCTCGTTTGCAAAGCCAAAGTTAATGATTTTTGTGCAGCTCTCCACAGACTGAGGGTGGGAGGTAAAGGGGAGCAATCTTTTTTCCTTCCCCAGTTGCAGGGTAGAGTATAAATGCAGTAGCTGCTGCAGTCTAGCCTATTGTTCAATGCAGTACGGGGGGTTTGGCAGTGTTTAGTGTCTGTGAGGGAGGGGGCGAGCCTCAAGATGCAGCAACCCACCACCCCAAACCCCCCCATTTTTTCAGAGTACTTTAAGCAGTTTGTTTTGGACAGAGGACCTGCATAGTCCTACACGACCTGTATCCCCTTGGGCTCAACATGTAGCAGAACTACAGGAGTTACTCTGCAATTAAGACCTTCCTTAGCTGCCAAGGGTGCAGGGAGCAAGATTGTCAACCATTGGTAATGGAAATCTTGACATAAATCACTCGCTCACGGACGTGAAATATGAGTGAAAGTCCTAGTCCACAAGGAACCTTAATTGGCCAGTTTTAGTCCCATTTCTTCCCCTCAAAGCAATATATTAGAATCAAAGCAAACAAAACCAGACTGGAAATCCTGGAGTTATACTATTTGAATGTTTAAGAAGTAGTAAAGGTCATTCATAAGTGAGCATTTTCAGTGGAAATGAAGCACAAAAAGGAAGCAGTTTTGAACACTGAGTTTAGGCAACCCTTAACGCCATACCATTATGCCTTAATAATACACACACTGCATCAGAGTATATTAGTGAAACAGTTAAAATTATTAAGATAAGTGACGCTCCACTACATTTGCTCAGAGTGTAAGATTATTTTAGCTAATTCACTAAACCAATGTCAGATCCAAACTCACACTGAGCAAGTCTTAGGTTTTTGGGCCAGGAACGTTTTTTTCAGATTAAGATTTTCCATCTAATCTGGGAAAGACATGCAGACAATGCAAAAAATATCCTGCCAATGGTTTTTGCAGTCTTGCAGGTATGTCCATCTCATGCAAGAACATAGTTAAAAAGCTGAGTGACAAGAAACTGCCCATAACACTTGCAAGTATATTTATGGCCATTCAGAATTAGGTAAAACAGCCACTTGGTGCCCATCTTACTAAACACTGCCACCTATAAAAGGTTAGTCTCACATTTCACATGAATAAGATTGGTGGTTCACTCATGATATTAAAAGAAAAATCATATATCCCATCTTCATGCTCTGAATCTTGTTAAGGTTGGATGGGGACTTGAGAAATGTAGGTCCTGTTCGCAACTGACACATTAATAAAGTATCTCAGACAAGTCACCCTCTTTGTAAGGGGAAAACACACTTTCATGGATGTGTGCGGATAACTTCATTAACATTTGCACGATTCTCAAATTCTATGACAATGCCACAGGGGAACACCACAACCCCACCCCCCCACCCCCCAAAAAAACCTTAATCCTTTTTGTGCCCTTCATCACTCCAATATGGTATAATTTGTACCGTACTGGCACAGGACAAGAAGTCCCAAGCCATATATGTGACTGGGCCTCTGACAGACAGGTAAGCCTGCTCAGGCTTAGGCCCAGATTGGAAACTAGGTGGTTGTCTCATACTAGCGGGCCCAGCAGTAGAGAGTGTGCACCGAAAGACTGAATACCCCCCGCACACAATGGGGGCCTCTGTGAGAAGCAGAGGGAAGATGGCAGGGGTTTAGCCAATGGATTCACACACACAAATGCCAAACTGTCTGTCTGGTGGAGCAGAACACCATAACCACTGTTCCCCTCCCCGATAACCCACAAGCCCTGGAGCACATCAGCTCCATTACGCTTTTCCTTTTACTCAAGATTTCTTTCATTTTAGACTTTGGCCAACAGTGATAAAACCTAATGAAAGAAACAAACAAGGAGTAAGACACAAAATGGAGCAAATACTCAGGAGTGACGGGTGTTGAATTATAACATGACCAGGCTCCCATCAAACTGTATCCCTCACAGCTAGCAGTTCAATGGCCCATAACGTACACAGGTTTTTCTTGCCATCCTACCAGCTTACTTTACCTTACTGGATCATGAGCAACAACGCACTAGTCACCGGGGCCGTCGCTTCTCCTCAGCTCCAAAGCACGCACTGCCACGCCCAGACTCAGTCAAGGTTTATTTCACAACAGAGGTTAACAAACAGAACTCAATCCTTGGCCCCAGGCTTCAGCACCATCCCTCCCAGGGGTCTCTGGCACTCCAGCATCCAGCAGCCTCAGCCAGCTCCCCTTCCTGGAGCAGCAGCCACAGGGCTGCTTCACTGAGCCCCCAGCCCCTTGCTCTAGGGACTCACCACAGGAGCTAGCTCCATTCCACTGTAGCTTTCCCTCCGCAGCCTGTCTCAGTCCTTCCTCTCTCCGGATACCTACTAACCGCCCTTCATAGGCCCAGATGTAGCCCAGCCCTCTTCAATTAGCTGGATTGAGCTCACCTGCTCCAGTCCAGGGGCACTGGGGTCAGTCTATCCACAGGGACCAGATACCTTATGACAACTAGTAACTCATAAGAAAGGTAGAAGGTATGAGCCCCTTTGGCATCTGTCATGTCGGGAGGGAACCTGAAGTCTCTATTGCTATTAGACCTCTAAAAAGTTAAAAGCTTTTCCACTTTAGCCTGGGCAGGTCAGAAAAATTTCCTTATTTCCTAAATTATGTTCTTCTGTCTCTGAGAAGCCATGTTTAATAGAAACCTGCTTAAAGCTGGTTAGATTTAGGGGACAACCGAAGTGAGTGAACGAACATTTCTTCATTTAATGACAAGCTCCTACATTATACTCAATCTAAACCTATATCACATCACATCACAAGAAAGGGCACACTCATACAAATAGCTTTAGAACAGGGTTTAGCCTCCTTAATATAACAAAGGATGAAAATGAAATAATTTATTTGCTGCACATGAGTTCCAATTATGCTCTAGATCAGTGGTTCCCAAACTGGGGTTCGCAAAATGTTAGAGGGTTCTCAGGAAAAAATTCCCTAATAGCGGACAGAGCTGTCCCTAGTGACCCCAGGCAGCACAGGGCCAGCAGCCCAGAGGCCCTGGACTTCCAAGAGCTAAGCAGATCAAAGCAAGCATATCTATCACACTGAGGAGATTTAAACTTCAAGACTCGTAAGAAATGGAAAGGGAGGCGGATTTTTTTTTTGCTGTCTTTAAATAGGCAGCTAGTATTGTTTTTAAAATTATGAACAACAAGTTTAAGCTTTGTTGTAACGTGCGTTGTTTGCCTGGACTGCTCAAGACCCGAATGCTTGTGTAGGAGGAACTCTGAGTTGGCTTCTTAAATACATTCAGGCTGTTTCACATCAGATACTCCTTGATAAAACATAAGAGCCTTGTCTTATAACAGGCTTATTCAAAGTGATACAAGCAATGAAAGTGAGATCGTGAAAAAGTGTTGCTGTTTTCATAATGTAATAAAAATACTGCAATGATTCATAATTAATAAATACTGTGTAATAAGCATGTCAAAAACAAATTTTATTATTTCCAAGATCACTGCTTTTATAATTTATACTCAGATAAAGGAGAAAATCCCTAGAACTATTCATTTTTAGGAGGGGGTTCACAAGACTTAACATGTTAGTGAAAGGGGTTGATAGGTTGTTAAAGTTTGGGAACTACTGCTCTAGAGATACCATGTCGTGAAACCTTCACAGCTGGCACCCATTGTAAAGTGCTGGGATGGTCAGATAATCCATAGCATTCCAATATTTAAAGATCACCTACCTACATTTTCTCTTTTTCATTAAGCACTTTTATGCACTGAAGAGCTGCTGTTACCTTTGTGCTCTATTGACAAATATATATTTAAGTGTTTTTAAAAGCAGCTAGGAATAAATACTCAAATCAATGCGTACTTTGGCATTGACTAAAATGGGAACAGAATCAGGCCAATATATATTTTTATTCAGCATGCAGAAGTGTGCTAGCTGCTTCAAGTAAAATAGAGACATGGTCCCCCCACTGAAAAGTTTATAATTTTTCAATTGCACATAACACAAGACAGGTAACAAGTAGTAATACTAGAGGGGAGAAATGCACAGAGACTATGTGGGAACTACAAAAAACAGACACCAGACTGCAAAGTTCTCATCTCTACTACCCAGGTGCTCCACAAGAATGGGAGTTATGTAAGTACCTAGCTACGTAGCTGGACCACTAGCTAAGGTATCTGTTATATTTTCCAACATGTTCCAGTTTCAGTGTTTTAACTGTTGCCACCTAAGGGCCCAACCCTGCAATCTTCACTCAGAGCAGCTGTTGACAAGGGTAAGCACCCACTGAAGAATACTCAAGGGAACAAGAGTAACTGGATCACACCACCCCTCTCCTTCTCCATCCACCGTCTCAGTTTCTTCATTTATTGTCTCCACTGAGGTGGCATCCACCACCCTGTAGGCTTGTTCAGCTAAGTATAGGAGAAAATATAAGGGTCTGAAAGCAAATAACTGTCCATTCTGGAGCACCAGATAAAGGAAACACCTGCAGTCAATATTAAATTTAATATATTTGAAATAGATGTTTAGTTGAACATATGTATACAATGTAGTTGAAAACTGAGTTTTTTGCATTAAAATATTTTCACGAGTGTAACATGGAAGGCCGTTTCTATTCTCTGAATATCCTGAAGCATCCTTTTCCCACTCATGTCAGTGGTAGTTTTGCCACTGACCTCTACAGAAGCAAATTCCAAATGTTTAGCAGTATTCAGGCTTCCACCACATTCTATGGATAACAATTATGCAAGTCTTTTGGGCTTGATGCCACAACCCTCACTTTCACATGTTGCCCTACAGGCACCAGGACTGATCACATAAGCAAGGACTGCAAGTCTGCACCCTAAATATGCCTGCACATTGCACAGCTTTTTTTTTTGTCTGAGCCTAAACAAAACACATTTTAGTCTCAAGTACAATAACCCTGCTTAAAAACAAAAAAGAGACAGCAATGTTCAAGATTAATCAGAAAAAAACTACTTATATACTATTTTCCCATTAAAGTCCAGGTGAAGTGTAACTACTGTAAACTTTTAATGTGTGTCTTCTTTTCCTTTGCTATCAGTAACTTCTGTGGCAATTTCTTGGTTATTCACATGCCACTAGTACAGAAACTGCAACAAGCCTTAAATTTAAACCATGTTTGATCTCAACATATTCTTTTTCACGTTTGTTATACTCTGCCTTTGCAGCTTCCAGAAACCTTCTAACACAAAATCATGCTAATAATTTTCAATAGGGTAGATATAACAAAAAGATAGATATCACACACTAGCAATAAATAATGGCTCTAAGTGTGGTCAATACATACTGTATACTATAGTAAGCACACTACACTCAGAATGTCCAAAAGCCCATAAATACTACATGGTAAAAACCACAGGAACTACTTCAGACACTAGTTAAAAACTAGGGGGCAGATTCTGCCTCCCTTTATGCAGGTGAAAAACAAAAAATCAGGAATAACTGACAGCAGAAGTTGGCCCTCACCATTTAAAATGAAAAACTTAAATCCCGTGTAAACTGAGGACTTATCAGGCTGATTTCAAAAAGCAGTTATTATGCACTAAACATGCAAGATAAGTTTAGAAGAGAATTCAAATGGAACAGCGCAACCCGATTTTCCATATTGCTGTGTTTTTTAGTATACCTTTAAATAAAATCAGCCCAGCAGGTCCAATCCTATTGGACAAAAAGTGCTTCCTAGAAGAGGACAGATACTCACCCACCACTGTCTGGTTTGCATTCCATTTAAAGTCATTTTTACTCCTATTCTAATCATTTGCATTCCACATTTCAGCTTTAAACCAATTCATAGGGCTAGGATAGAAAATCCTGTAACTATGACCACATTGCAGGGCACTGCTACATTACTATTCAACTTTATTTTTTTAAAACACTTGTGAAAGATGCCAAATTGAAAGCCCTGAAGAACGGCTGGCCCCCAGAAAAAACAGAAGCAGCAGTAGGGCTCGATTCACATTGCATGCCCATTTGGCTCAACCCTAGCCAGGTTTCTAGTGCATATCTAGTGCTAGATCCATTCAAATCCTTAGCCTCTCCACTGAGACTTCCCATAAATATGCCAATTATGACAACAGCTTTTGTGATATGGGCATGTGTTCACTAGGAACTGGACTGACACTAGTTTATTTCACATCCTCTCCCAAAGTGCCACCACATGTTAATGACTCTGACAATGCAGAGCTGAGTAGGATCCAAACTGTTGACCTCCAGGCAAACTACTCTAGAACTCCAATTATCAAGTCTCTCTGCCATGCCCTTTCAGGAAGAAGAAAAAAAACAAAACAAAAAACCATACCACCTTAATTTCCATCATATCTGTTCCCTAGTTTACACATTTTATATTCTATTATACATAATCCATTTCAGAGATTTGTTCCAGAAAGCAGACCAACTATTTCCTAATCAGGTATTCTTTAAAGGGACGTGTGTGTGTGTGTGGCGGCGGGGGGGTGTTACAGACCCCACACAAAGGCTAAGGGAGTGAAGGAGCAGTGTAGGGCCCATCGGGCCCCGCCTCTCAGCAGCTGCTGAGCATGCTCCAAAAGGAGGGCCTGTTTAAAAGGGGACTCTGACAGTCAAGTGGGAGAAGAGTGAAGGAGAGGCTGTGTGCATGGAGGAAGCTAGTTTGCAGCTTCTGGGACAGAGCAAACCACAGGAGAAGGGTCTCGACTGTAGGTAAGACTGAACTGGGAGGCCGGAGGCCTGACCCTCTTCCCTCCCCTGCTCCCTGACAAGGGAGAATATCTGGACATTGAGAAGTGAGCTACCTGTTTGACTATCGGAACTGCTGAGACTTATGGGGAAACTCTCTGCTGAGAGGGGGCAGAGTGCTGCAATCATCCTCCAAACTGAAGAGAGAGAGAGAGAACGGGGACGTAGGAGGTGGCCCAAAGGAAGCTGGTCTGGGTGTATCAGCAAGAGATGCACCTCTCCCCTTTGGGCTGCGATCTGGTGAAGAGGGAGGACCCAGGTCTCTCTACCTTCTCCCCACCAGGGAACGACAGCCCCTAACTTGGCCGCCATGCCCATGGACCGTCCAAGCAAAGCCATCTCAGGACTTTGGGGACTGTTGAGTCGTGGCATGCCCCACTAGGCCTGCTAGCCCCAAGTCGGCCCGCTACAAAGATCATTTTGGAATTTCAGTTCAAACCTTTGTAACGCGAGATCCAAAGTACTGTAGGTTTCATCATGTAAATCTCATCATGACTTTATTTCAAAATAGTGTTGGAAATTTAACATCCAGGTGAGACTTGGATATCAAATTTATAAATCTGCCAAAAATCTCTGGTTTATAAACTAGTCTCTTCACACATTCTGACTGGAATATTATAATGTCTGTCGTCTTCAGTTATAAGAGTCACCACAGGCCAGTCCTCCTCTGGGTCATTGGGATAAAGTGTGATGAATTCATCAGTGCTGTATTTATACAATCGATAAACTCTGATGGTATACTGCAGAGCATATGCAAGAAGAAACATTTCCACCTAGGTTGAAGAAAATAAAAAAAATAAATTAGAATGTAATGCATAATACTAATGTGTACTTTTCAGGCGTGTTATTCTGTATAAGAGGACCCTTGAAATGGAGAATGACGGTCAGATACGGAGATTCCCTTGCATGGGGAAATTCGCTGAAATCCCATCCTATGGATAGGCCATCCTCAGGGTTCAGGTACACAACGATTTCACACTGTGTACTCGTTACACAGTATAGCCAAAAATTTTAATCTCAAGTGTTTAAGGCAGTGAAATAGTCTGTTTGAATATTTGAAAATCAAGACACTTCATTTCAAAAAGAGAGCGGTGTGTGTTCAAGGCTTTTGAAAGAAATAATGCCACTTATTTCAATGTTAAGGTGCCTAGCTTTAAGCATTCATGATTGAAAATTGTGGACCTATACCTGTATCATTTCCTGAACAGAGGCTAACAACCCTTGAATGCTCCTTTACTCCACTGAGACAGATAGGAGTCAGTCCAAGTGCACTAGATGTTCAGAATTCAGTCTAAGACACGTAACTACACGGGGTTCGGATAGATTTGACTCCCCTTGGACAAAGCCTGAATTCTTACATTTAAAAAACAAACTCTTTAAAGCACTTCGATATACATTTGCTTTAGTATAACTAAAGCAGCATTTAATATCTATTATTTTTTAAACGAACACAAGAGAATTGTAAGACAGTGAAGGGGAACCTCTGCTTGATGCTGCTCGTGCTATACAAGTTTGATCATTTCAGGACTTTAGTTTCTAGTGCTACACATGTTAAAAGCAGTAACATTCTCTTTATACAAGAAATAGAATTTAAAAAAATGAGAATGTCTGCACTCAGAATCCATGTCCCAACCCATCTTTAGATAGTTTAATGTCCCTTTTTACAAGCATCAAACCACAGCAAACTTCAAGCTGCTACAGCTTTGCTGATTTTCCAAAGCATTTCAGAAAATGTTTTCGTGCTGTGATTAGTTCTGCTTCTACCACAGCAGGAAAGTCCCTAGACACTATAAAACTGCCATGTATACTAGAATGCATAAATAGCTCTCCTTACTTGCTCAAGGCCTCCAGTGTGACCTATTTGATTCAAGTGATTATTCATTAGCTGACTGGGGTTGCTGGATGTATCCCGGGCAAACAGTAGCCATGAGAACACAGGTACTTTCTTTCCTTTTTTATCATCATCATATAATTCAATAGCTGTGTTCAGCATCAAAAATTTCACAGCTTCATAGAGACAGTACTCCTCCTCTTCATTTGTAAACAATTCATCACAAGCTGCTTGTCTCTCTACGGGACTTTTAATTTCACTCATACTCGCCCACTATAAAAGCAAACACAGGATTTACAACGTAAGTGACAGCATATTGTTCATAATTGCAAAAGGAAAGAAGGACTTTTTCCAAGTATAGATTGCCATATTTTCGGCACAGCTACTTTGAATTAGATGTATAAAAGGGCTCTCATGCATTTTTTTTTAATACTTAAAAAAAATAAAATCCATTTATTTTAAATACTCCCATAGCTGTAGCTGCTGCGGCCTTTTTCCTATAGCAACAAGTATCTGATTACACCAAGATCAAGAAAAAGAAAGGGGAAAAAGTAATGGGGTGGAGAGAGAGATTCTGATAGGAGAGAGGCAGTAACCTTTTCACTGGCTGTAACAATACCTATAATTTTCATATTCTCCCTGCATCTCAAATACCCACAGTGCTTTAGTTATTTTGCTCCTAATATTCTCACAGAAATTGCATAAATATGCATAACACCAAACATTAGCATTTGAAGTAGTAAATTTGTGCCTATTTAAAATGTTTAAAATAAAAATGTAAACATATGCACACAGAAAACATGAATAATGGAATCATTAAAACATTCTACTAAGCCAAGGGTTCTCAAACTCTGGATCGGGACCCCAAAGTGGGTCGCAACCCCGTTTTAATGGGGGCACCAGGGCTGGCTTAGATTTGCTGGGGCCTGGTGACGAAAGTGAAGCCCGAGCCCTGCCATCTGGTGACGAAGGTGAAGCCCAAGGGCTTCAGCCCTGGGCAGCAGGGCTCAGGTTACATGCCCCCTGCCTGGGGCTGAAACCCTTGGGCTTCGGCTTCCCAACCCAGTGCAGTGGTGCTTAGGCTTTGGGCCCCCCAACCCGGGGCAGCAAACTCAGGCTTCGGTCCCCACACCTGAGGTCATGTAGTAATTTTTGTTGTCAGAAGGGAGTCGCGGTGCAATGAAGTTTGAGAACCGTTGAACTAGGCAGATTTCATACTGTAATAACAAAACAAATGCTAATCTATAAAGAGTACAGCACTTGGGAAATGTTAGATAAATGATAAATGCTATAACAGCTATATGTACATACATAAACGCACACAAATGATATGAGGAGTAAAGGATCATTTTGCTATGTAAAGATTCAGTCACTCTATCACTGCTTGCAGCCATCCACCACCCCACTGCCTCTCAGGTACTAAGAGCAATTGTCCAAAAGGGAACACACCTCTGCTTTAACTAAGGATGTATGGTAAACATGAAATGAAATAGTGAGCGTGAACCTAGAACTATGTATTTATAGTAATAAAACTTTATGTTAACAGACTAGTCTATGCATCAGCTAATTCAAGAAGGTAAAAGAAAGTTCGCACAAATTAGGAAACAAGAAGATTCATTAAAATGTCACACTGTAGTGGTGAAGTATAGTTCCTCACACCCTTCTGGTGTCTTACATTTATATAGCATCTTTCATCCCTAAGGCTTCTAAAAACACTTTACGTGGTACTTCATAAATGCAGGAAATCCCTTCGCCCCTGGGACTGGGAACAGCAGCTAGGTGGCGTGCCAGTAGACCACCCAAGAGCAATAGTGAGGGGGTAGATGGAAAATATTGGACCAGAGGGCCAGGACAAACCTCCAACTTCTTAGAAACAAGGGATTTTTCATGCCCATGAAGACTAGAAATGTCCTCAGTTTGTAAGGTCTCATCCAGAAAGTGCACAGCTCTTCCCCAAATGAGCTCTCTTACTTGGAACACAATTCTCTACCTAAGTAGGGTGAAAGGCTGAATCACCCTCACAGGAGGGTTACACTACCAAGTAGTGCCGTAGAACATGAATTGTGGCACTAGATTAGTGCAACACTTACTGTGTTGCGGTAATACAACCCACATTGTCTCAAGCTGCCTATTCCATTATGTGTGTATTATGTGCATCATAACATGAATGTTTTATCAGTTCTGTAACTGTATGGCGGGAATATCTTGGCAAAACTGCTCCGGGAATAGGTTAAAGTCTTCCCACATTTCTTGTATTTTTAGGCAAAGATATATTATGCCTTAACATGGAAGGGGGAATTCTAAGATTTAAATATTAATCTAATACTAAAGAATTCTAAATTCCATTTTCTATTCTTAGAAGTTTTCTATTGGCTTTAATTAGTGTCATAAATTCTAGATATGTTAAGTAATTAGTTACCCTTCCTAGAATAATTTTACTCTACTAGAATTTCGGTTGAATTGGTGGAGAGCTAAACATACTCATTTGTAATTCACTAAGGAAAGTGAACATATAATTTAGCCAACCTTCTTCCTTAGAAGTATTAAGTAGTCTTTAATTTCGTCGGTTAGTTCTCCCATCTTCCTGCCCAGTTTCTGTCTTAGTTGCCACTGTTTGATCCAATCGTACCTGCTCAGCAGCTTTTCTGGAAGCTACAAAGTTGAGAAAGAAAAATGAGCAACTTATTAAGTCAAATCTTGGAAATAAAATTGTTGAATTGTGATATTTTACTGAAGATATTGCTACATATTGCTGCTTACAATGGTACATCATATATTCTTCAAAAAAGCTGTCGTGTATAAAAAAGTGCACACCACCATTTTTTCCCCTTTTTAAAAAAAAAGGAGAACGAGCTTGTTGCATCTCTTGCTGGACAACAGCTGGAATTAAATCAGCAGCTGGGAGATTAGCCCATTACCAGGCCACAGATCCTTTCCAACAGCACAAATTTAATTAAAGCTCAGGTAACAGTCGCCAACTGCTGGTGGCCTGAGGGACTGTGTGAAATTATTATTGGTTCAGTTCCACATTAAAAAAAAGATTCTTAGTAGACAGGCCAAGGACTGAATGGGGATGAGGACTCCACTAGTGGCATAACACCCACCACTTAACAATAGACCTCTTAGGCCACCTAAATAAAGCTAAGGTAAGGCCATTTCCCCCCGCACCCCCAATATTATTAATATTTTGTAGTCTTCAATATTCTTGAAGGAAGGCAAAAAGTTTTAGAAAAAAAATCGCAAAAAATTGTAATTAACTCTTGCCTTCTATTTATCCTTTTTATTTTGGCCTACATGCCCAACCCACACTTAAGGGGTTTCTTAAAACCTTATAAACAGCACAGCTTATGCTCATGCTGAATGACAAAGATCTGCAGTGATTGTGCATTAATTGTCAAATACTAATGAGCTGAAACATAGTATTCAAAATTTGGTTCTAAATCAGTTTCAAGTGGCTTGAGAAAACTAATAGTCCCAAAAAATACATATTCAACCCAAGCGTCTGGTGTAACTGAACTCTAGAAGCAGTTAACATATGATCAAAGAAAGGCAGACTTGGTTTAAGATTTTCCTTGAAAGAAGAAAGAGATAACTTAGGAGATGCTAGCATCCACATCTGCATAGATCCGGATTTCTTAAATATGTAAATTTTACCACAACAGCATACAAGGATGATTTACTTGCCTTGTAGTTACTTGAGTTCAAGATGTGTTGTCCCTAGAGCATAGTGCACTTCAGTTACTTCAGATTGCACGTGCACCCAACACCAATGATTTTTCCCTAAGAGCATCCATGTGGTCTATACATGCACCTACACTCTCCTTGTTCTCTACACTGACAGAATAAAGGGGGCTGCCGCCATCTTAGCTCTTCTCTACGGTTAGCTCTCAGTAGCGGGAAACCAGGCAGTAGGGAATGAGGCTGGGTAATGCACTACACAAAAGGGGTAATGCACCTCAAAGAACTCAAGTTACTGCAAGGTGAGTAACCCATCCTCCTCAGACCTAGCTCTGAAGTGGGCTGAAGGGAGTGCTCAATCATTAACAGTCGTAGGTTGATTTTCCAGCTTCTCCATGCCCTGGATTTGAGTGCCAAACAGAAGTTTTACTTCTGTGGAACGTGCAACTTCCAGGCAGCAAATGTACTGAGAATGTCCATCACTGACCAGGATAGCCTCTCTACATGTGAAGCAACATTTAAACGCCAGTGAATCAGGCATGCCCCTCACAGGGAAGATTTTCACAGAGGAAACAAAACAAACCTTTTCAGCAGCCAGTAGCTAACTACTACTAAATAAACTAACGAGAACAAACTCTGCAAGCAGCTGAGGCATGCACAATGAAGACACATGAAGCTCCGTCTCAGGCTGAGGCAGATGAGAAGGAACTGTGGGCGGTTTGCCCATGCAGCCTGATATAGACTCAGTCCGAATCACAAAGTTATCATCCATGCATGCACAGGCCGAATACACACTATTAATGAATCTCTCTGATCAAAGGTACGTGGGATGTATGCATATCAGGGAGCTCCCATAGGGTCAGAACCTGAGGGGTTGTGCAGATCCAAAGGGACAGCTGGTGCACTGACAATCTAGGAAGTTTTTGGAGAGAGTGTTGGGGACAACTTCCTGGTGCAAGTGCTGGAGGAACCAACTAGGGGCTGTGCTCCTCTCGACCTGCTGCTCACAAACAAGAAAGAATTGGTGGGGGAAGTAGAAGGGCTGGCAACCTAGGCAGCAGTGACTATGAGATTGTCAAGTTCAGGATCCTGACAAAAGGAAGAAAGCCGAGCAGCACAATACGGACCCTGGACTTCAGAAAAGCAGACTTTGACTCCCTCAGGGAACTGATGGGCAGGATCCCCTGGAAGGCTAATATGAGGGGGGAAAAGGAGTCCAGGAGAGCGGGCTGTATTTTAAAGAAGACTTATTGAGGGTGCAGGAACAAACTATCCTGATGTGCAGAAAGAATAGCAAATATGGCAGGCGACCAGCTTAGCTTAACAGAGAAATCTTCGGTGAGCTTAAACACAAAAAGGAAGCTTACAAGAAGTGGAAACTTGGACAGATGACTAGGGAGGAGTATAAAAATATTGCTCGAGAATGCAGGGGTGTAATCAGGAAGGCCAAGGCACGATTGGATTTGCAGCTAGAAAGGGATGCGAAAAGGTAACAAGAAGGGTTTCTACAGGTATGTTAGTAACAAGAAGGTGGTCAGGGAAAGTGTGGGACCTTTACTGAATGGGGGAGGCAACCTAGTGACAGATGTGTAAAAAGTTGAAGTACTCAATGCTTTTTTTTTTTTGCCTCGGTCTTCACAGACAAGGTCAGCTCCCAGACTGCTGCACTGGGTAGCCCAGAATGGGGAGGAGGGGAGCAGCCCTCAGTGGAGAAAGAATGGGTTAAGGACTATTTAGAAAAGCTGGACATACATAATTCCATGGGGACGGATGCAATGCATCTGAGGGTGCTGATGGAGTTGGCTGATGGGATTGCAGAGCCATTGGTCATTATCTTTGAAAGTTTGTGGTGACTGGGGGAGGTCCTGGATGATTGGAAAAAGGCAAATACAGTGCCCATCTTTAAAAAAGGGAAGAAGGAGAATCCAGAGAACTACAGACTGGTGAGCCTCACCTCAGTCCCCGGAAAAATCATGGAGCAGGTCCTCAAGGAATCCATTTTGAAGCACTTGGAGGAGAGGAAGGTGATCAGGAACAGTCAACATGGATTCACCAAGGCCTGACCAACCTGATTGCCTTCTATGATGAGATAACTGGCTCTGTAGATATGGGGAAAGTGGTGGACGGGATGTACCTTGACTTTTGCAAAGCTTTTGATACGGTCTCCCCCAGTAGTCTTGCCAGCAAGTTAAAAAAGTATGGATTGGATGAATGGATTATAGGGTGGATAGAAAGCTGGCTAGATTGTCGGGCTCAACAGGTAGTGATTAACGGCTCGATATCTAGTTGGCAGCCGGTATCAAGCGGAGTGCCCCCGAGGTCTGTCCTGGAGCTGGTTTTGTTCAACATCTTCATTAATGATCTGGGTGATGGGACAGATTGCACCCTCAACAAGTTCATAAATGACACTAAGCTGGGGGTAGGAGGAAGACGTTGGAGGGTAGGGATAGGGTCCAGAGCAGGGGTGGGCAAACTATGGCCCAGATCCAGCCCGCAAGCCGTTTTAAGCCAGCTCGCAAGTTCCAGCCGGGGCCCTATGCAGCTCCCGGAAGCAACCGCATGGCCCCGGGGCGCAGGGTCAGGGGCTGCTCCACGGGGGCGCAGGGTCAGGGGCTGCTCCACACATAGAAGCCAGAGAAGGGACATGCCACTGCTTCCAGGAGCAGCTTGAGGTAAGTGCCACTCGGAGCCTGCACCCCTGAGCCTCTCCCCACATCCCTTCCCCAGCCCTGATCCCCCTCCCACCCTCCAAACCCCTCGATCCCAGCACAGAACACCCTCCTACACCCCAAACTTCTCATCCCCAGCCCCTCCTGCACCCCAACCCCAATTTTGTGAGCATTCATGGCCCACTATACAATTTCTATTCCCTGATGTGGCCCTCAGGCCAAAAAGTTTGCCCGCCCCTGGTCCAGAGTGACCTAGACAAATTGGAGGATGGAGCTAAAAGAAACCTGATGAGGTTCAACAAGGACAAGTGCAGAGTCCTGCACTTAGGAAGGAAGAATCTCTTGCACCACTACAGGCTGGAGACCAACTGGCTAAGTGGTAGTTCTACAGAAATTTGTTGCCAAGACGACCAACAGCCTATTTGGCTGCATTGGTAGGAGCATTGCCAGCAGATCGAGGGAAGTGATTATCTCCCTCTATTCGGGTCTGGTGAGGCCACATCTGGACTACTGCGTCCAATTTTGGGCCCCCCCCCAACTACAGAAAGGATGTGGAGTAATTTGAGAGAGTCCAGCAGAGGGCAATGAAAATGATTAGGAGGCTGGGACACATGACTTTCGAGGAGAGGCTGAGGGAACTGGGCTTAGTCAGTCTGCAGAAGAGAAGAGTAAGGGAGAATTTGATAGCAGCCTTCAACTACCTGAAGGGGGGGGTTCCAAAGAGGATGGAGCTAGGTTGTTCTCAGTGGTGGCAGATGACAGAACAAGGAGCAAAGGTCTCAAGCTGCAGTGGGAGAGGTCTAGGTTGGATATTAGAAAACGCTATTTCACTAGGAGGGTGGTGAAGCACTGGAATGGGTTACCTAGGGAAGTGGTGGAATCTCCATCCTTAGAGGTTTTTAAGGCCCGGCTTGACAAAGCCCTGGCTGGGATGATTTAGTTGGGGATTGGTCCTGCTTTGAGCAGGGGGTTGGACTAGATGACCTCGTGAGGTCTCTTACAGTCCTAATCTTCGATGATTCTAGAAGGTCCTGTCAAAATATCGGTTTCAAGGATAGCAGTGGCTGGGAAGGGAAAAACTGCTGACCCTGTCCACCCTGTGTGTGTCCTCCGACGCTTGCATGGCAGTTTGTACTGTCACTGATGGTCATCTGAACTGCCGCTTATTGGTTTCCTCTTGACTCCAGATGCATAAATACCCAGCAATCGCAGTGGGACTCCGGAGTCTTTCAACAGTTGGAGAGAGTTAGCCATCTTAGCGCTGAAGAGAATGATGCTCTCAAATAGAGGGTCCTCCACTGTCGTTTCAGCCTCCTTAAGAATTTCCAAAAAGAGAGCCATAGTAAGTGTTTCATTACTACAGCAGTCACCAGGGATCTCGCCACCATATCTAGTACATCTAGGGCAGTCTGAAGTGCCAATCTCATTACTAGCTTTCCTTCATCAATCAGGGCCTGAAACTGGTCTTTAGTGTCCTAAGGCACCTTATCAGTGAACCCAGACAGCAGGTCATAGATGGTAAAAAT
This sequence comes from Macrochelys suwanniensis, assembly GCA_033296515.1. NCBI lineage: Eukaryota > Metazoa > Chordata > Testudines > Chelydridae > Macrochelys > Macrochelys suwanniensis. The sequence continues at coordinate 129,550,913 of CM065776.1, read as the reverse complement.
CATACTTTGCCATCAGAGCTTGTCAGGTTGAGACTCAGAACTTCAGAGAGGCCAAGGAAAATGCCTTTATCCCAAAAAGATCAAGCTGCTTCTCTCACGTGGACAGAGACAATCCAGCTGACACTTGGCGGCCACGCACTACCAATAAGTTGGGAGGAGGAGGAGAATAGGTACTCCGACCCTTTCAAAAGGATGAAATCTCTCTTTTCAGACCACTTGGAGAAAGCTGAGATTGTGGTGGGTGTCCCTTACCAAGTCATCAGGAGCATCATGCTCTGTATCAGGACGACCTGGTACGAGGAAGTACCACACTGACCCAAGCTATGCAAAATATTCAGCTGTTTGTGTGGTGCTTCCTGGACCTCTTCCAGAGGTAACTGAACCAATTCTGCCACTCTCTTGAGTAAGTCCAGGAAGGTCTTTTCAGGGTGCAGCAGGGAAGCTGGAATCACCTCCTTGTCCATGGAAGAAGAGGACAACATCACCAGCATAGACTCCTCCAGCTCCTGTTGCTCTTCTTTATCATGCTGCTGGAGTTGTGGCTCTATCAGAGTCTGAGGAAGCTCCTTGTCTTACCTGGGGAATCCTAGATCTCCTTGGATCCCTTATGTCACTAAAGAAGTATATTGGGCAGTAGTCTCGCAGATCTTCTGGGACCCAGTACTGCCCTGTGGGATCTCATAAGTTATTGGTGCTTGGCTCCAGGGTATTGAGTACCAGTGGGGGAGAGGGGGGGAATTCTTTTGTACAAGTGTAGTGAGATGCCCTGAAGACCCCCAATGTTTTATCTGGGATCATCCTCTCAAGGGTCCTCTCCAGGTATAGTCCAGAACCAGGTGCCTCTCATAATCCTCTGCCAACGCCAAGGATTCTGATCCCAGATCCTTGTTGTTGGTACCAGAGACAGTCTGGCTTGATCCCTACTCGGGGATGGAGAGAGATACTGTAGTGATATTGGTACTGGCTGAAATCCTGGTGCCAGGTACTGAGGAGAGGTGACTGATTCCAGAAAAAGCAGATGGTCTTCTGGAGCAGAGAAGCATGCTGGAGTCAATGGAGATAGCTCCACAGCTCAGGTCACAGAAGAGGGTGCCAGCTCCAATGGCAACCAAGACTGCATCAGAAGGAATCGTCCCCGTATCAGGGTATGCTGCAGTTTTGCCCTTTGAAGAAGTCCCAGTGCAATCCTTCCTCGTACCAGGTCGTCCTGATACAGAGCATGATGCTCCTGATGACTTGGTAAGGGACAAGGAATTTCTGCCTCTTTTTAAAAGGCTTGGATGGGTAACTGCCCTAACCTTTGCTTTTATGTGAGCATTTGTGTCTCCCTGCCCTGGCTCTGCTCTCCAGAATCTCTTGGCGCCAAAGATCTTGGAACTGCCCAAGACTGTAGAAGAGGGGCCATTCCTACCTTCTTCAGGCTGACATACAGCAGGAGTCCCTGGCCAGAGGGTGTTCCTGCCTTCCTGGCCTCCTCCATGAGCAAGCTTTGGAGCACAAACTCCTGGACTGCTGACTTCCATTTAGGAACAACCTGTAGATGCTGTAACTTGACAGGACAACTGCTTCCCCCAAGGAGTGTAGACGGTGTTGCAACAGTGTGTGACCGGGAAGGGCTTGTGTCGCAGAGAGATTTTTTGAAGCTGGGGATCTTTAGCATACTCCCTGCAACCACTGGGAGTTCAGAGTGTGGGGAGTTCCAAAATAGGGAACCAACCCCTAAAGCGTGCTATGAAAATTGTAAAACTACTTACAGAAAAAGCTGAAGTCAGAAAACACTGAAGCTCAGTTCCTCTTGGGATCTAGGATGAAGACACTGCTGGTCTGGCGGCAACCCCTTTTATTCCCTTAGTGTGGAGCACCAGGAGAGTGGGGGCACATATGCAGACCACACAGACACTGCTACAGAAAAATCTCTGTTCCTGAACACATGGAGTGCATGGGCAACCTGAAGTAACCATAAATTCACTACATAAAAAGGGACAATCACTCAAAGGACCACCAAAAATTTTATTTTCTTTTGGGGGGGGGCATAATTATACCAATATCTATTTGAAGACAAGAACATGCAATATCAGAATCTTAAAATCAGTATATCTGTAATTTAAAAACCTTTTTTTTAAAAAAAACCTCAGGGCTGAAGTATATTAGTGGCAATTAGATATACCTCCCTTGCACGCACTCTGCTGCTCTCTTTACACCCACTGCTGAATGAATTTCAGCACAGCACAAACCTTACTATGCTAATATGGTAATCCGCCCTCCTTTTATCAAATGCAAAAAATAAAAAACCCACAATGATATATGGGTCAACATTTTCAATATCAGTTTTTTACAGTCTGATAGGTAGTTATTCACAAACTGTCAAAGTTGCACTGAAGATTAACTCAATGGAAATCTCAAATATTTAACTGAAATTAAGGCATATTAATTCTTTTGAATATTGTCACAAATACAATAAATTCCATATAATGACTTTCATGCTATATACAATAAAGGAACCAAGAATAGTAGTTGAGGATGGATGGTCCTGTGGTCAAACAACTGGGCTGTGTCTAAGGAGACTTGGGTTCAGTGCCCAGCTCTAAGAATCACTTTCTCTCTCTGCCTCCATTTCCCACCCACCCATCTTTAAAACTGGATTAATAGTTGTGACCGACATTGCAACTCCATGCAGTATCTTCAGGGACCACTGTATTAAATTTATGAATCGCGCATATGTGAATATGCTACTCCGTGGGAGAGGGTTACCACAGCTCCTCTAGGAATTAAAAACAGTGAGAGTGAGAGATTAAGGCACATCACTGAGACTACAACTCTAGAGATGTACGACTCCCTGGGGAGGTTTGCATAAACTGGTTCAAACTGAGCGATTCAAACAAAGTGACTTTGGTATAATAAGGGGAGTTTTGAACTGACAGAGGGCCTTCCTTCTGGTCCAGCAAACAAATCTGAGCTTTTGTCCCAGGGGGCCACTATCCTGCTGAAGGGTTGGCAGGATGTTGCCCTATTAGGCCCATAAGACAGAGGGGCTATTTCTGGTATGTTTATTGATAAGCATGTACGACATTTTTTATGTATTCTGTGCAAAGCTTTTGCCCCAAGAATAAATATGCCCGCTGAGAAAGAGGTGTGGGGTAACTTGTAAATGCTGGCAATTCACTGTTCATAGCCCTTGGAGAGAAAGCAAAGCCATGTTGCTGGCCTAAAGGAAGACTGGCTTTCTGGGGATATCACACATATGGCAGGCAGCTCTGTAGCCTTAAAAAAATGACTATCAGAAGGAAGTAAGACAAGGGTCCCTACCCAGAGACATGTGATGGCTGGAAACCTGAGCCCTGCCTGATCACTCCTGGAATTGACTACAGAAAAGGAATATAGGTACAGTTATCTCTGAAACTGCGACAATAGTACATCCTGATTTCACCAGAATGTTGTGATGATAGCTTCGTCAGTGTTTTGCTGTGCTCGTGCAGTACAGCAATGAGGCCATAAAATTGCCCAATAAATAAGAACTAACATTTTTTCCCTCTATCAGGAGATATAAGTTTGAAGCATACCAACGTTAAGTCCTCACTCTGAAGCCAGTCAGGAAGTTCAGAAGTTTGGCTCAGTGCCTGGAACAAAGTTGCTCTGAGAGCACAATAGTTATCACCTCGCACTCTCCTTATAGAGGTAAACTTCTGAGAAACTGCTTCATATCCCTGTACAAGAATACAAAATAAATTGCAATAACTATGCATAAAATACATCAAACCCTCATTAGTCCTGACATAATTGCTCAAATTAAATGCCCAAATTACAGATCTATTTAACAGTCAACAGCATTTGGCCGAGTTTTCCCACACAGAAAGCTCAAATGCCTTTGTTTGAGAAATCTAATAGGAATAGAAGCTATAAAATATGAAACAACCCACAGTAGCTGAAGTGAAAAACCAAACCAATTGTTAGAAGCAGGAGTTTATTAGAAGGTTCAGGGAATGATCAACGTGACTTAACGAGCACAAATCACCAACTTTCACTGAGATCTGTGCTCCTGAGTCTCTTAGGCACTTTTGAAAATGCTACCTATTGTAGCTTTTGGACCAAAGGATATCACTAAAGATGTTGGCTGGACCATGTGAAATAGCAGCATCAGAACTGGCATGTTAATTAAAACATGCAGAATGATCCTGAACCAGCCGCTTACAACCTGCAGGTGTTCTCCTTAATACAGAGTTGAAGCTCCCTGGCAGGTAAGCGTGGAGACGTGCATTGACACTGCCTAAAGCACACTTCTATGTAAATATAGAGGACTCCAGTTTTATAACAGCGTAAAATTAACAATTTTGTTAATTTTACATGTTGAAAAAGTAGATTCTTCAACAATCATGAATGAATGATAGCAAACAAATAAAGTATCTTCATTTTCCCCCTTATTTTTTAATCATACTCTTTGTTCAGCTACCCTCAGTCCACCCAAAAACCCCTTTGTTAGATGCCTCCTCCTCCCCCTCCATTGGAGTATAAACTTTGGGGGGGGGGGGGGGGGATTGCAAAAGAGTGTGTATCTAGTAATGTTCTTGCCAAGACTGAAAACACCACATATGCCAAAAATACGATACAGGATGGTTGTCCCTGCATGACAGTGCTGAGAACTATGGCGATGGGTGCTTTAGAACTATACACAGACTGATTGAAAAGAAAAAAAAACCTTGAATGGCCCTAAGCAGACTTTATTTCTGCTGAAATTGGCAGATACCAGGATTGTATGATTTGGATGTAAGTGCAGACAGTCTTTTGACACCCAGTTGCATAGGTATGACAAAACAGCCTTGCTTTAGTTCTGCTGCTACCAAGCACAATTGCCATAGAGGTGTGTCTTGTTTACACCATACCTCACCACACACTTATTTAATGCCTGCTTCGATTATTGTATGTTTATTTAATACTGCTTGTATTTCTGCTCCAGTATCACAGAGTTAATGTTTTAGGATATGGTGAAGAGAGAAAGATCATTTTAATGATAAAAAACCATGTTCTTGGGGTTTTTCCTATGAGTATTGCCAGTCACTCTGTTGCAGTGCACACTATCAATGCACTCACCAGCAGAACAAGGGAGGTTACCCTGAGGCATGATACCTTATAATCAATTCTGCCCTCATTTTGTGTTTTCTTGGTCAGGCCTGAACTGAAGTGCAGCAACACTACAAATTTCATTCAAAGGGTCAAATTCTGCTCTCATATCTTGCAGTAAGTTGCAAGAATAGAATTTGGCCCTAATGACACTTAAAGCCCACTGCAAAGTAATAATAAGTACTCAAGGTCAATAAAAAGGCTCTTTAAAAGTTATTTTAAAAATAGTAAAAACTGTTTAGGACCCCAAATAAACTGAACATTTAGATTTAAGATTTTAAAAATAAATCAAATTTAAAACAAAAGAGCTCTATTCTCTAAGTTCTTATTCTATTCTCATCCCCATAGTCTGAGCATCTTCCAGCAGTTCATTAAGCAACATGACCAATATTTGTCACGTGCAGTTCATTCTCTTTTATTCTTCCTCTGAAGTGTTCTGGTAAATTCCTCCCCACCCAAAATATATATATTTTATTTGTTCATATTGAGAAAGCACGGCCAAAGAACTAAAACTAAGCTGAAGATCAGTTCCTCTTTTGCTTATGTAAGAGGACCCTAAGTCTAGATTCTGTATTCCCTATACTACAGTCAATGGCATTTACAGCTAAAGCAAAGCTTGTCCTTTATTTCTCTCATCAGCTCTCAGGCTACATCCACACTACCCACCCGATTCGGCGGGTAGCGATCGATGTTCTGGGATCGATTTATCACGTCTTGTCTAGACACAATAAATCGATCCCAGAAGCGCTCCCCGTCAACACCGGAACTCCAGCTCCGCACGAGGAGTAAGCGGAGTCGACGGGGGAGCCTGCCTGCTGCCGTGTGGACCGCGGTAAGTACTTTAAAAAAAATCAAAGATATTCAACTTCAGCTACGTTATTCACGTAGCTGAAGTTGCATATCTTAGATCAACCCGACACCACACACACCACCACCCCCAATGTGGACCAGGCCTCAGAGATGAGATTTATCTCTGAACTTAAGTAAAAAGTCTCTCTCATTTAAAGGGGAAAAAAAAATTATAAATCCCCTTGTGTATTCTGTTAATGATTTTGCAAACTATTTAGCAATCAAAACAGATATTCCAAGAACTAGTTGGTTTAAAAAGTTCAGAAAAATTTATGATTTTTAAATTCTCCCATTCTAAAGCGACTTGAAAATATTTTTTTTAAAAATTTATTAATAAGTAAGAGAACATCCAAAAAACCCCAGCAGTTTTTCAAAAGAATTAAAGGCTCAGGTTAAAGTCTCAAACTTTTCTTTTTTGAAGTGATCATTTCTGGTCATCCACCAAGCCTCAGTTGCTTTCAAACTGCAAAGAAAGCGTTGGCAGCCATTTGTTATACGCAGATAGAGGGTTTAAAATTGGTGGGCAGGAGTCATCTCAATGACCCGCTACCACTAACATTTTCATGAGAGGGTATCAATTAAAAGTTCCTTTGTAGATATAAAGCCTTAATAAATGAAGTCTGTCTCAAAATTCTGTCACCACCCTCAACAGATAAAGAAATTATTAAACTATTGTGAACAGCACATAGCTCATACCTGTAAGCCAATTAACTCAACATAAAAGAATCATGCACTTAGTGTTTCCAGGATATGGGCCTATTTTGGCAAAAAAGTTACAAAAAACCTTTCAAGTGGGTGGGGGGTGTGAGGAAGTGTTCATACCTTTTTCATACGTTTTGCCACCTCTGTATTGCCTCTCCATTCTTTTTGGCAGTATTCTATGATGTCCATTTCAGGTGCAACACTGAGTTTATTTTCTGCCAAGATTAATCATATATAATACACATTAAATTAAGGAAAAGTATAAAACAGAGCTACACACTCAAGTGGTTGCACTTTATTCATCAATACACTCAAAAATAAAACCAGGGCTAATCAAAGAGAAATTGATGTAGCACAGCTCATAGCTAGTGATAAAAAAATAATATCTTCTGTTAGTATCAGAAGAAAAAATGCCCAGGAAAGCTGTGAGCAAGCAAAAATTATGGTGTGATCCAGCAAGGAAGAGACCCCAGCAATTCCTCCTTCTCCACCCCGACCCCGGGAAACAAAAAAAAAAGCATGAGAAGGAAACGGGAGACCAGTAAACTCTCTCCATCCCTCAGCAGCCAGAGAGAATGAAAGGAGAGCTTCCCTCCCTTCCCTCAAAAAGTAAAGAAACAGGTGCAAGAACCCCACCCACATTTATCAAACACTTACTAGCCAAGTATGGCAGGAGAAGTTTATTTCCCCAGGGAGGGCTGAGGAACACAACCCTCCCTGGAAATCCCACAAACTTACATTCCAAGTAGTTGGTAATGGGTGCGCTAGCAGTAAAGAACACGGACCATAGATCCCAGCAGTGGGAACTTTCATATTGCCTATTAGCTAGTAGTGTTTGATAAATTTTTCAAGCCCTGTTACACATGTACAAGCACAACACACAATGGTCATCCATCAACTCTTTCAATTGGGTGTGAGGAAATTTTGAGCGCGAAAGAGAAAAATTACAGGTAGACTGTAAAAGTCTGGTTGTAGCCAAAAAGTGTTTTTATATTACATAGTTTTCACTGGATGAAAGTGTGCATTGTGTTCAACTGTGAGCAGTAACTGCCATCACATTTGCACACAGATATAGTTGAGCACAAGATCTTTGCGGATGAGGGCAACAAAGCTAGAAGTGTTAATATTATAATAAGCTAGTCTACTGAATGTGTGTAATGCCAGATACTAAAGTTCAAATGTACCTGAGGAGCCTCTCACACAAACAGGTAATACTTTTTCTCTCTCTATTTCTTCTGCATCACGGTACATGTCCTCCTCACTGAAATAACATTGATACACACTTCATGTAACACCATAGATCTTGTTGGCATTGACATTTACTCCATTTACCACTGAATGTAGTAATTTAAATCATTCTCAAAAATATTACTAGAAAATTCAATGTTTTAAGATTATCTACATTTATTATGCATTTTTAAAGGAAATAAAATCTTAATTATGTGGTGAACGCTCCCCCCAAAAAAAGAGAGAGTTAGGTAGATCATATTCTCAGTTCCAGGACATCCATGCCAGTAATAGATTACTGCCTCCTGCCCTAACATGTGCTCTGCTGGTGATGTGAACACCACTGGAGACCACACGGAATGGTAAAATAAGTCCCCTTTTTATTTAGCAATTATTTTTACAATATTGGCCAACTCTAGCTAAGTTTAAAAGGCCTTAATTACTGTTATTTATCATGTGTGATACACAAAGTACTACTATAAAAATATATAATAAATTAAAAATACAATACTTACTTTAACCCTATGCATAGGCTCTAACTGGGATTGAACGGCAGTAAAAAGCATGCTAAGGTGTCATACTGAGTAGGAGCCAGTAATCCATGATTGATTTAGATGTCATGAACTTGAAAGACAAAAGCATGTCTTAAATACTGATGTACTGCATATTCCTCTAACCCTGATTATGCCAGGCATTCAGCATATAATTACATAATAATCTGATCGTAACACAATCTGAGCCTTACAAAACTTCATGAATATTTACCATCAAGCATGTTATCCACTCATTTAGTCTATACTAGAATGGAAAGAAAATACTTTTACTTACACTTCAAAATCTTAACACTCCCCACCCTCCTCCACAGCTTTCCATAAGGAAGAAAAAAAACGTACAAGACTGCTATGTATTAGTCACTACTAGCAATTATTCTAGTCTATGCTTCTATATATTATTAATTAGCATCCAATACAGTGCCCACAATATGCTTGGTGTTGTTCAAACAGAAACAAAAGTAGTGTCCTGCCCCAAAGAGCTTACACCCTGAAGACAAGACAGCTGAAGGGTAGAGGGAAAAGGTACAACAAACAGATTGATGTGGTCAGGTGGTAACTGGATATGTTCTGTTAAAGTTTTAAGAATATGGTTGTGTTATGTTATTTATAGCTCTTTATTTCTTTTATTCAAGTCTATGCCCACTTATCTTACGAAAATTAACTACAATTTCTGAAATTATTTGCAGAAATAGCTTCATGGCCTAACTCATTAGTCCTCTCCACACCAGTCTGAACATGCTAACCACAACTGTGCTTAAAAGTACAGTTATCAAGGTTTTAGGACGGTTTCCATGATTATTGTGGGGAGGAATCTTTTTATTCTGAAAACAATAACGCCATAAACAGCCTGTGGTGTAATTATAAACTTTGATTTCAGAAAAACATTGCTCTCCACTAGTTTAAAAAATAAAAATAAAAAAAAAATGGACTCAGCTGTGGCCAAACATACTTGAGGCTAGCAAACTTTCATCTATAGAGCAGAAGACCTACAACAGTTTCAATTTAGACTTTACTGAGGCTTGAAACTGAATGACTGGAAGTCTGCATTGCTAAATACAATTTCATTTCCAAGTTGACACATCTGTGTTTATGAATTTTAATCTCATATCTGACAGAACTGGTTATCTGTACTATGCATAAAGAAGGACTCAACCAAGATTCTTCAAGGAGGCTCAAACAACCTCGGAAGACACCAAACTGTTAGCATCACAACATTATCAGAATATTAACTGCTTTTAAATAGTCTTATTTAACTATTTATACTCAGAGCCATAAGTCTCCTTCCTGAAGATTCAAACAATAGCATAAATAGATTATAAATAGACAGAATTTTTTCTCTGTGACAACTGTTGATAAGACTGAGTTGTCTTAAAGGGGAAAAGCTGTTAGTCACATAAAATAGGTTCTCATTAAAGATTATGTACTTTGGAGTACACCCTCTACCGGCTGAGACTTAGGATCCTGAAAATAGATTTCTGTACATCCCAAGATAGAAATGCTTCAGGCTAACAGAAATATCATATACTGAAAAAAGGAGCCTGTCTATTTGCTCAAAGGTGGTCAGACAGCCTTATGAATTCCACTAGAGTAATCCACAGTTAACAGGCACAACGGGTTTAAATAGTATTTCATCAAATATCTGTAACTAGACATATTAAAGTTTCACAACACCTTCTGATCTTAGGTGATGATAGTAAAGCTCAAACACATTTTCTGTAAAGTTCTCTTTGGAAACCTACTCTATTATACGGGGAGGCTGATACTGACCTATATATGTCGGTTACCAAACTCCTTCCATTATAAGAGATACTGGCATGTTCCCTCCTCCGAGTCTGCTGCAAGGAGAAAGCTCTGAGGCCAGATAAGTGCCTTTTCTTTGTCCTCAAAAATTCTGTTCAGTTTGGCTGACATATAAACTTTGAGTCACCATTTTCCTTTTGGGAGGAAGGTATGTTACCATAGAACTTTTTTTTTTTTTTTTTTTTTAAATCTAGTAAATTACATGCAAGAAAACTATACTAAAAGGCGGCTATTTAGGATACAAAGTTGACCACTTGAAATTCTTGTATTTCATAGACACATAGAACTGGAAGGGACCTTGAGAGGTCATCTAGTCCAGTTGCGTGCATTTGTGGCAGGACTAATTATCTAGACCATTCTTGACAGGTGTTTGTCTAATCTGCTCTTAAAAATCTCCAATGATGGAGATTCCACAACCTCCCTAGACGATTTAGTCCAGTGCTTAACCACCCTGACAGTTAGGAAGTTTTTCCTAATGTCAAACCTAAACCTCCCTTGATGCAATTTAAGCCCATTGCTTCTTGTCCTATCCTCAAAGGTTAAGAACAACAATTTTTCTTCTTCTTCTTCCTTTTAACTTCATACATACTTGAAAACTGTTATGTCCTTTCTCAGGCTTCTCTTTTCCAGACTAAACAAATCCAATTTTTTCAATCTTCCCTCATATGTCATGTTTTCTAGACCTTTAATCATTTTTGTTGCTCTTCTCTGGACTCTCTCCATTTTGTCAATATCCTTCCTGAAATGTGGTGCCTAGAACTGGACACGATTGTCCAGTGGAGGCCTAATCAGAGCAAAGTAGAGCAGAAAAATTATTTCTTATGTCTTGCTTACAACACTCTTGCTAATACAAAAAAGGTGAACATCATTCTGGGATGTAACAGTGTTACATTGTTGTCCACTATGACCCCCAGATCTCTTTCCGCAGTACTCCTTCCTAGGCAGTCATTTCCCATTTTGTATGTGTGCAACTGATTGTTCCTTCCTATGTGGAGTACTTTGCATTTGTCCTTATTGAATTTCATCCCATTTACTACAGACCATTTCTCCAGTTTGTCCAGATCATTTTGAACTTTAATCCTATCCTCCAAAGCACTTGCAACCCCTCCCACCTTGGTACCGTCTGCAAACTTTATAAATGTACTCTGTATGGTATTATCTAAATCATTGATGAAGATATTGAACAGAACAGAACCGGACCCAGATCTGATCCCTGCGGGACCCCACTTATTATGCCCTTCCAGCATGACTGTGAACCACTGATAACTACTCTCTGGGAACGGTTTTCTGACCAGTTTTGCACCCACCTTGTAGTAGATCCATCTAGGTGGGATTTCCCTAGTTTACGGACGAGACGGTCACGTGAGACAGTATCAAAAGCTTTACTAAAGTCAAGATATACCACGTCTACCGCTTCCCCCCATACACAAGGCTTGTTACTCTGTCAAAGAAAGCTATCAGGTTGATTTGACATGATTTGTTTTTGACAAATCTATGCTGACTGTTACGCATCACCTTATTATCTTCTAGATGTTTGCAAATTGATTGCTTAATTATCTTCCCAGGAACAGAAGTTAAGCTGACTGGTCTGCAATTCCCTGGGTTGTCCTTATTTCCCCTTTTATAGATGGGCACTATATTTGCCCTTTTCCAGTCTTCTGGAATCTCTCCCGTCTTCCATGACTTCTCAAAGGTAAACGTTAGTGGCTCAGATATCTCCTCAGTCAGCTCCTTGAGTATTCTAGGATGCATTTCATCAGGCCCTGGTGACCTGAAGACATCTAATTTGTTCAAATTTTTAACTTGTTCTTTCCTTATTTTAGCCTCTTCTGATCCTACCTCATTTTCACTGGCATTCATTATGTGAGATGTCCAACCACCACCAACCTTCTTGGTGAAAACGGAAACAAAGAAGTCATTAAGCACCTCTGCCATTTCCAAACTTTCAATTGCTATGCAACCTTAATTCTGCTTTCCTGTGCATATACATTAGGATACTCCTTAGTTACATGATCACATGCTATTTTTTCTAATTCAGTGCACAGGATGGAACGAACTCAGGGTTATGTGGTGAATGAGATTGTTTGTAAGATCTTTGCCTCATCTGCTGCAGAAACTTGGAGGTGTGTATTGAATGAGATAGTGGACTGAAGGAAGAAAAAGGGTAGTCTTATGGCTAAGTCCGATGAACACCACACAGGAGAACTCGTTTGTATCCCTGCTTCCATCAGAGTTTCTATGGGATACTGAGCAAGTCACTTAAGCCAAAAAGTGTTTCCAGGTAATTGTGTGTTCCAAAATTTCCCAGGTGCCCAACTTTAATCATCCGGGGCCTGATTTGCAGGAGTGATAAGCACTCACAAACAACTGCAGATGAAGTAAATGGGAGCTGCAGATGTTTAGCATCTCTGTCAGTAAGGCAGTGTGATCTGGAAAAATGAACAGAGTTTAAAGCCAGAAGAAACCAATGGATCATCTGCCTCCTGTATGTCACAGGACACCAACATCACCCTGCATCCATCCACACATTAAACCCAACAACTGAAATTAGCCCAAAGTATTACACCAGGCATCGGCAACCTTTGGCATGGGGCTCGCCAGGGTAAGCCCCCTGGCGGGCCGGGCCGGTTTGTTTCTTGCCGCATCTGCCGGTTCGGCCGATCACAGCTCCCGCTGGCCGCAGTTCACTGTCCCCAACCACTGGGGGCTGCGGCCGCCACTTCCCACAGCCCCCATTGGCCGGAGACGGCAAACCGCGGCCAGTGGGAGCCGCGATCGGTCTTACCCTGGCAAGCCACGTGCCAAAGGTTGCCAATACCTGTATTACACCCTCAGGAGACTAGATTATTGTATGCTACGGTCAACGAACAGAACAGGAGGGACTGAGGTGCACCGTAGACCCAAGCGCCCCACAAGGGCAGGGAAATGATTAAGCGAGATATACATAGATGATCTTGGCAGGTGACCGCACTCTCACGCTGCAGGAGAAGGTGAAACCCCCTCAAGGTTTCCCCAATCTGACCTAGGGGAAATTCCATCCCGATTCCACATATGACAATCAGATCTTGAGCATGTGAGCAAGAACTAGCCAGACAGAGAGAATGCTCGGTGCCACCTCAGAGCATTGGCCCACCCCGCCCAGTGTTCATTTCTCCAGCTATCACCATCTTTTATCCTTCAACAGGACCAAAAAAAAACCCATTATAATACATAACACCCCGCAGGTGGCCAGCTGAAACCCTGAAGCATGAGCTTTTAAGAACATGAGACAAACCAGAAGTGAGTCTCAGGGCTGCTGAGCTCTGCCCCCTACCATTACAAACAACCTTGTCATACAATCGCACTCATAAATTTGTCCTGCTCTCTCAAGTTGTTTTTCCCCCCCAACTCCTATTGGTGAGTCTAGAAGTCCCGAGTACTTATCCTGGTTCTGCCACTCATTCATTGTGTGGCCTCAGGCAAATCTCTGTCTCAGTTTCCATCTGCAAAATGGCGATAATGCTCTCATCTCTCAGTGGAGATCAATTCATTAATGTTTGTGAGGCACTCTGATGTTATGGGAATGGAGTGCCCTACAAAAGACCAGGAGGAACTGAATAATTCTGTATTCACAGCAGGCTTTGAATGGTGTTCAGTAAATATATATGGGATCACTAAGAGTTATAAGAATAAAAATATTGGACAGCTACCTCATTCTCTTATCACTATCCAATCTGTGCACTGAATGAGGCAGAGGGTCCTATGGGGAAAAAAAATGCACTGAATACAGACTTCAATGAACTGCTTGTATAGAAAAGAACAAGGAAGGTGAATTGAAGTTAAATGAGCAACCTAACTTCTGACACTTCTAAGTTTTCAGTGTTCAACTTAGTCTAAATAACGTTTTTTTCCAGGAAAGTTTTTTGTATGTAATAGTTAATTGATTTCAGGGGAAGATAATATCCAATTCTTTTAGGATATTGCCCTACTTTCTGCTTGCAGGGTGTCAGCAAAATTGGTGTGAGCAGCACTTGCTTTAAAATTTTGAGTGAAAAACACTCTCAAGTTGAGTGTGCACAAAAAAGGTTGCACCCACTGCAATTTCTGCGTGTATCTGGGTCAAAGGAATAGACAGAAATTTCTTCTCAAAAGAGGTGCCATTAGAAAACTTGAGAATACAATGGGCATAAAGGAAGATGAACTGAATAGAACAAGAACCCCTAACAGGCTGTAAGTAAATATTCTACTTCAAATTCAAACAAACATTAATAGTAGTTCTTAAATAACAACACTTAGATGAAGCAGATTTTGTTCTATTGTAAAAACAGTCAGGAAGAAAGATGGTATCCAAGAACTTTAAAAGGGGGAGAAAGAGCTGCATGTTGTACACATAAGGATACAAATATCTGGGGTTATTTTTAGGAATCTTAATAGATGATATAACAGAAGTGCAAAGAGAAGAAGTGGTAAAGATGAGAATACCACGAACTAGGGCAGACCAAGAATTTTCAGAGCAGCCAGAGAAAAAAAAAAATGGATTTATCAAAGAAAAAGAACGATCATAAAAAAAAAGTAAAAAACAAACCCTACAAATGGGGGAAGGGGGAGAAGAGAACAATGGCCCAATCCTATTAGCGATTAATATGACTAGTCTCCATTTACTTCAACAGGACTACTACACAAAGATGCCTTACCGGGACTGAGACCACAAGATTCAAAATACTGTATGAAGCATCAGAGGGTGGGGAAAAGCTCCTGTTTTATTGCATTTTCACTACAGTTAATTACCATTTTACTTTTTTAAAATGAGATCTTATTAAGGGAGGATTATGCAAATCCTTTTTAATGATGGTGATTAGATGCATTATTCATAATACTGATAAGTCCAGATACTCAACTGCATAAATTATATGGAAGCACAAAAGCCTTTATTACACAGCGACAGCTAATTTCAAAAATTACAATAAATGAAAAATAGAGGAGGCTGACTTCAGGAAATCTATGAGCTCAATCTACAAGAAAACAGAAAATCTATTTATGTGCTGGCAGTATCAAATACATAAAATTGCAATACTTGTTTATGGGGATTAATTACTTAAACGGCAAGTTTGTGAAAAAAATGAAATAAGTAGCATTTTCAAGCCCATGTTCATACTTATTCACTTCTCAACTAAAATTAAAAATAACGCTTTTTGATGAGCACCTTAGAAAACACCATGAGGAAATGAATAATTTTGTACTCGCTGTTCATGTTGGATGGTGTTTAGTAAATAAGGCATGGGTCATAGAATAATGAGGACAAAGCACTTCCTTGCTCTGTCATTTTATCAATCTATGCTAAGGAAAAGGAGCAGCCACATTTATGTTTATTTATTTTATTTTCACTTTCCACTATTTATAATACTCATTTAAAACTTGAATAGGTTCATTTCCCTAAAGATTCCCACAGCCCACCCCCTTTGAGGGCACCAGTTTCTCTTTATGGAGCCTTTGCAGCAAATCCTCACTCAGACAAAGTAGTCCCCAACTTAATCTTACTTCTCACGCAAGTAAGAGATAACAGATTTGGGCCTGATGTTTTTTATGTAGATATGTAGAGAGATTATTTCTGACCCTGCTCTCACTTCAGTAAGGGCTTGTCTACACTCAAAATGCTAGAGCAGCACTGCTGCAGCTATGCCACTGTTGCACTTCAGCGTAGACGTTACCTATGCCAACAGGAGGGATTCGCCCATCACTGTAGGTAACCCACCTCCCTGAGAGGCAGTAGCAAGGTCGATGGAACAATTCTTCCATTGACCTAACAGTGTCAATGCAGGGACTCAGGTTGGCTTAACTACACCACCCAGGGGTGTGGATTTCATCTTATGCCAACCTAATTTTCCAGCGTACACCAAGCCTTATAGTTTTGCCTTTGTTCTTGAGGGAAGCAAAATGTGCCTTCTTCACATACCAGCATTCCTCTATATTTAAGTAAAACCTTTCTTTAAAAAGTCAGGGTCAACAGATCAAAACTCTAGAAATACGCAGGGTTGGGAAAGTTCTGGGAATAAAACTAGTTAGTTAAACTAATCCTGAAGATCCAGCAGAGGGTGCTCACAAAATGATTGGCTAGTTCCCGTCCCGCCATCTGCCCACCTCCCTATTTTTTCTTAATTTCTCCTTTTAAAGATTGCGGATGATGTTTAAACACATCTACTCTTGTGGTCCTTGCAGACAGAGCTTCCACTGACTTCAAAATATCAGAGCACAGAACATTCTTTCAAAGCAGATGCTAAGAATTTTAAGATAATAAAATATATTCCTATTCCCAGTAGTTAGCCCTGCCCCTAGAATTAAGTATTTATAAGATTGGTCCCTTGGTTTACAGCACCACCTTGTATTCCTACAATTCTCAAGGCCCTGCATCCAGCCTAAAAGTCTTCAAAGCTCATCAGCACTTCTTCTAGCCTGGCCAAAGTAGACTGCTATGGAGTACCAAGAGATCCATCTACCCACAGGTTACTGAGATGCAGCCAAATCCCTTCAACTCAGGAAGTGAAAGATTCAAGTTAAGTGTCATGCAGCAATAACGAACACTAATTACCTACACGCAACTACTAATTCCTTTGGCATTTATGCCTATTTTACTTACATTAATATTAAAAACAGAAATTAAAGTACCTGATTTTACAGCAAACTTTCAATAAAAACTCACTTGTCTACAGATGACTCCTTTGCTGAAGAGCTACTTGACACCGACAGCTTTACTTCACAGTTTTTATGGGAATCGTGGCTTGTCAGGGATGCCTTCAGGTCATGTACCTGAGCAGCTTTTCCATGTCCTGAATGTGCATGTTCTTTTTTGGTTTCTAATGCAGGTTTCTCTTTCTGGTCACCAGCTGCACTTGCTGAAGAAGGTTCATCACTGGGAATATATTTTTCCTTTTCATGTCTAGTCAAATTTATCATTGCAGTATCTTTCTTCTGCATTTCTTCTGCACTAGCCGAAGGGCCAGTGGACTTGCTTGTCTTTCGCTGAAACATACCCTGGCTTTGAAATACATAAATATGTAAGGTACAGTCATGAGGATGAATGAGTATATTTTTGCCAAAGGTACAATATTTTGACACAAAATATCTCTTGGCAGTCCTCAATGCAAGATTAATGGATCATTTTTTTTCAGCGTACAAAGCAAAAACAGTTTATCAGAAAAATTATATCTAGACAGCACAGGATTCTTAGCTATAGTGTCTATTTTCTAACATGGTGGTTCTCAAACTTTTTAATTCTACAGACTACTGCTCAAGCTAAAGTTGCTCTCAGAGGCCGGGTCTACACTAGGGGCGGGGGTCGATGTAAGGTACGCAACTTCAGCTACGTGAAGCGGAGTCGACTGCCGCCACTCCCCCGTCAACTCCGCTGCCGCCTCTCGCCTGGGTGGATTACTGGAGTCGACAGCAGAGCGATCGGGGATCGATTTATCGTGTCTACACTAAATGCGAAAAATCGATCCCTGAAAGATCGATCGCTACCCACCGATCCGGCAGGTAGTGAAGATGTACCCTTAGACACTTGCCCTTTCAAATACCAAGTATCCCCTAAAAGGCCATTCGGATTAACCAACAGTCATGCACAAATATAAGAATCACTATTCTATTGCTTTATCCACTCCAGTTTTAAGTTACTCCGAAGAAGGGACTTCTAGTGCTTTATAGATATCACAGAAAAGTGTGTATGTATCGGAAATAAAAAAAAACAACCCCAGAAATCATTTCTACTACTGTAAAGTGTATTTACAATAATACACATGAACTGCACCTTTTTCCTGACATTCTGTCCTTATTTCCTGCTACACTTCTCCCTGCTTTATACATTGTATATATTGTTCCCTTTATCTTTTGCTTTTATCACTCCTATCATTTGGCACTCTCTCAAATTAATGAATCTTGAGTCTAACTCCTGCAGGACATTTCTGAAAATCTACATATTCTGCTAAGCCTGATAAACAGACACCATTTTTATTCTAAGTATTTTACCTCTCCATACCTTTAGATTGTGGGATTTGAGGGAATGGATTATAACAACTATTGAAGTGCTATTTACATTTTTGGCTCTACATAAAAGAACACTGTGAAATCTGATCAGCTTTAAAAATGTAATTAAAAGTTTCAGATACCAGATTTTCCCTGGACTCCACTGTCAATTTTTTGGTCTCGCAATCTTTAAAAAAATTCTCTCTAATGTTACTTGAAGACCCCGAACAGGGCAAACTGAACATAGAGCAACAATGAAATTGACTATATACAAACTAAACCAGATGGAAAAAGGTCTGTATCCACTTTACTATTTCAGCGATGGTAATCTTCAGCATCACTTGCATCTTGTAATAGCAGCTTTAAGCTTGTCTCCATTAAAAAAAAAGAAGTAGTTTTTTACTTCTTTGATAACCCTAAAACATCCTTCTCTTGTTTTCATTTTTACCCTTGACACTTACCCATGGGTAGGATGCTCTGCTCCTATTAGTGGACTCTTAATAAGGGAATAAAACAGTAGACTTTGGCTAAATCACATAATCTCAGTTTAACAACCGAAATCAAGTAACTAAAATGGGTGTGGTGAGGATTAATTGATGTTTGTCACCTACCTGTAAATGTTAAATGCCAAGATTTATAATTATACTAAAATACCCGAATGCAATATTCTAGTTGATCTATACTCTAAATCCACTTCTACTATAAAAGACAATCTTTATAGAATGTCTAAAACTTTCCAACAAGGTTAATGCAAAATGTGACTCCTTTTAAATCACCCCATTCCATGTATCTGGTTACCCGTTCAAGCCTAGTATTTATTGACATCCTCTCCAACCCTGACACGGAGAAGGAGTAAGCAGATGCCAATGTACACCCAACACATGAAACAGTCTCCGCTAATATTCTTCCCGGGTGACTTTAAATACAAGCACAAAACCCAAGACGTGTTTTAAGGAACCCCCCCGCGTCTCCCGGCCTGGCTTGAGCGCCGCGCCGTTCGCGAAGGACTCACCGTGCCGGGAGCCCCCCGCGCCGTGTGCTCCTCAGCCTGGGTCTCCGGGCGCGGAGTGGGAAGCCGCAGCGACGCCGGGCTCACGGCGCGGCGGCCTCGAAGCACAGGCCGCTCCGCCGCGAGACTTTGCTGAGCCTCATGCAGCCGCCGCGCCGGCTCCAGCAGCAGCGGCGGGTAGCGCGCGCGCGCCCGCCACCCCGCGGGGCTATGGCTTTTCTGAGCGTCGCTCTAGATGGCCCAGCGCTGGGTGTGGGGGGCTGGAGCGCGCTCTGCTTTATTTTGGGCCGTGCACCGGCTGGGAGTGGGCTTCCGCCGGAAGTGTTTGCATCTTCTTATGCCCCCATGCAGGTTCCGGGGCGGCGGAGGCATGTGCGACTCAGCGTCCCGGGCTCATCCGTCACCTCCCTTGGAGGGCAGGGAGCTGACGGGTACAGCCGGGAAGCTGAGTAGCACGTACCGCCGCCAGCCTCCTCGGGCGCCCCGGAACCTGCATGGCGCATAGCCACAGCTCGGCATTTGCATTCTCGGGGGTGGGGGGCTCAAGCTGCAGTCACCCAAAACAGCTGGTCCAGCTGTTCCCCCGTCAGGCTGTGACTGTGAGGCGCAGGAGTGAGTGTGGAGGCAGTGGGGGGTGCAGTCCTCCCAGCCCAAGTAAGTATGGGCGGGGGGTGAAGCCCGGCTGGCTAAGGGGAGCCACAGCCCCCCCCAGAGCGGGATGCTATAGCAGGGAAAAGGTGCATGAAAGCCCACTGAGCTTGCAGGGTGGATGCTGCATTGCAAGTCCCACTCCTCTACCCTGAGCTCCTTGCATGCAGCATCTGGCCCTCCTCCTGCAAGTCCCACTCCTCTACCCCTTTTTTATTTCGAGTACTGGTTTTGCTGCATACAACATTGTTACACTTAAAAGAATACATGTGTGTGTATTTACATTATTACTTTAAAAAATTATGGAATGTGTACAAATATCCCCACTTCCCGCCCTCTGAAATGGGTTGGGGTTGTTTTGAAAGGCAGAGCCATTTTTATTTTTTTGAGACTTGGCAAGAAACTCTTGCGCATTTCCACAGGTGACTGATTTGAGCTTGCATGTCAGAGAGCTCTGCAACACTTAAAGAGTTATCGAAACAGGAACGACAGTGTTGCTCGTTAAGCCTGGAAGGATTTTTATCAGTAAACATGAGTCAACGCTGATTTCACCGTACACACCAGACGGACAGAAAAACATTTCCAGCGATAATAATCAAAAATGTACAACTAGGCAATGTAAGAAAAACACTGCTTGAGAACTGCTCAGAGATGGTCACTAAATAATTATTGCCTCACATGCACACACAATTTCCTGCAAGTGTGAAAACATCAAGTGATAACAGTGCTTAAAAAAAGACCATCGCTATTATCTGCAAAGCTCACAGCTATTCCAAGTCCCACTCCTCTAGCATTCCGGCCCGGAGAGCAGCAGTGACAGGTGAACGGCCCTGGTGCCAGCCAGGCCCAGAGAGGCTTTGCCTCCACTGGGGCCGTGGAACTGGCTCAGCTACATTCACCATCACATAGTGACCTAATCAGACTAGCCCAGTTCAGCTGAGACCCTCCCCCACATGGGAGCCGGGTAGGTGACCAGATGTCCCGATTTTACAGGGACAGTCCCGATATTTGGGGCTTTTTCTTACATAGGCTCCTATTACCCTCCACCCCCTGTCCCGATTTTTCACACTTGCTGTCTGGTCACCCTAAGGCCGGGGACAGAGCGGAGGAGCTCCCTCAACACAGGGCCTACCCCTATTCGTTTCCTCAGCCCCCTGCCTCACGTTAGCAGATGGAGGAGAAGCGGGTCTCGATGTCAGGCCCGTGGTCCTCATGCTACAACAGCACCCTGTTACCAGTCACCATGACAATCCCCTGACACACGCGGACCTCTACAGCAAGGGATGCTCCCAGCTCCGACTGGCTGCCCCACGTGGCAGCCATGGCGCAAGTAGGGTGACCAGATGTCCCGATTTTATAGGGACAGTCCCGATTTTTGGGTATTTTTCTTATATAGGCTCCTATTACCCCCACCCCGTCCCAATTTTTCACACTTGCTGTCTGGTCACCCTAGGCACAAGGCAGATAAAGAACAGAGCCATCCGCCAGCAGCCAAGGGGTTAAACCGCAGTGCTCCCTCACCCAGTGCAAACGCATTGTGGGCAATGTCCCTCCCCCCTTTTGTTCTTACGTGGCTTCCAAAGCTTTTCGACAACAACTCTGACTGCCCATGTTATCTCACAATCCGCAGCTTTGCTGATATGGGGCATGCTCAGTAATACCCGCTGAAGCTGCCCGGTGCCCTCATGTGGGCAGGGTTAGGCCACGCTCCCTGCTGTGCAGCCAGGACCAGGGCGGAGGGGAGGGCCCGGGTGGACTGACTGCACAGGTGGGTCAAGCAGCTGGGTCAGGGGGCAGCATCAGGAACTCATTTGCATTGGTTTGGCAGGGGACACAGTGCTGATCTAACCTAGTTTGCCTTTTCGTGAAACTATCGGGCCTTATCTCCACTCACAGGTGCTAACTTTTGTCAGCACCGGTGGGTGCTCGCACCCCGCCCCGAATCCATCCCTGGCCCAAAGTCCCAGCCCAAACTCTGCCCCTCCCTGTCCCTACTGGACCCCTCCCCAAATCCCCGCCCTGGCCCCAGCTCCTCCCCCGAGTGCGCCACATTCCCCCCCTTCCAGGCTTGCCACACGAAACAGCTGTTTCGCACAGCAAGCACTGGGAGGGAGGGGGGAGGCAGCGGCATGCTCAGGGGAGGAGGCGGAGCAGAGGTGAGCTGGGATGGGGGGACGCGGCGGGGAGCTGCCGGTGGGTGCTCTGCACCCACCAATTTTTCCCCATGGGTGCTCCAGTCCCGGAGCATCCACTGAGTCGGCGCCTAAGTCTCCACTATGTTTTTACAGTGGGAAAGCTAATGCATGTTCGTTACCCCAAAGTAAAAACATTTTCTTAGCAGTGAGGAGACACACTATAATGCTGACTCAGAGGTGTTAAATGCACCGTTATTGTTCGTGACTTGACAACTCTGATACTGATTGTGAGGATAACATAATCAAAAGTATTTGCAGCTGAATGTCTGCAGTGTGTGTGTGTGTGTGTGTGCACGTGCATTTTCCCCCCTCAATTTCCCTTATTCCCTTCCCTTTACATACTAAAGGCTGGTCTACATAGACACGCTAAAGCTGTGAAGTTAAGGCCCAAGCAGGCCAGAGCCCCAGCCCACCTGCCACAGCTGCCCCGAGCTCTGGACCACTGCCTGGCCCAAACAGGCCCTGGCCTGCTCGCCATAGCCGCTCTGGGCTGCTGGCCGGCCCAACCTGGCCTGAGCCACAGCGCGCTGGCCAGCCTGAGCTGACCTGAGCAGTGGCCCGCCAGACGACCCCAGCCTCCCTGAGTCCTGGGCCAGCCCTGAGCTCTCGCATGCTTCGGGGAGGGGGGGGAGGCAGAGCGAGGTCGGGAAGAGAAACAGCATGGGCGGGGCCATGGGGGTAGAACAGGAAGTGGGAGCAGGGCCTCATTCTAGGCATCCAGATGCCTATCTCCCACCAAATCCCCAGAGCGACTCACCAATCAGGGCAGATAGGCTGGCAAATGCCTATTTTGTGGGTTGGGCCCAATCTGGTAGGAGTGCTCAGAGGCTGCCTACTAGATGGGGTTTCATTCAAAGCCTGGCCGGAGAAGGAGGCAGGGTGGTTGTGCCACTGCTCACCTTATGCCTTTTAGCATAGCGATTAGAGCACTCAGCTGGATGTGGGACACTCCAAGTTCAACTCCTTCCTTGGCAGAGGGAGAGAGAGGATTTGAACAGTGGTCTCCCACATCTCAGGTGAGTTCTCCAACCACTGGGCTAAAACTTACAAGCTAGGCACTATCACCACCACCTCCCCTGGCTGCTTTGTGTGGAGTTAGGCACCTGCCTACCTCATTCTGACACAAAACAGCTTATGTGCTTAAGACGCCTGAGTCCAGGAGAGTGGTTCCCAATTGCGGATAGCTGGCAGGGATAGGTGTCTCCCTGCAGTCCCAACTTCTGTGAGAGGGGCAAGGCTTAGGACATGTGCTTCTCATTGGCATCTCCCATTGGCTACATTGGGGGAGTCCAGCTAGTGTGCTGGCTTTTGTGAATCACATTCTTAGAAGCCAATTTCTCCCCATTCATTGTATAGGGAGCACAGGCACATAACTCAGCTTTTGTGAATTGCAGTGTTGTTCCTGTGATTTTCTAGCTAGACACTTAAAAATTAAGTGTTGTGATTCTGAGCATCACAACGCCTAAGTACCTGTGTGAATCTAGCCATTATGCCCTTTCCTCACTGCTAAAAAGGGTGATTTTTTTTTTTTTTACCTCAAAGTAACTAAGGTACGTGAGCTATTCTGAGGTAAAAACACAGTGAGGTCAAGGCATTTAAGTTTTAGCAGTGAGGAAAGGGCCTGAGAAAATATCTCTGAAATAAGATCAGAGGGAAGTGTGCTCATGTGTGCAGAATTGCAAATTGTGTGTTGAAAACTAGTTGTTCAAGATCTGTAACAGTGACAATGGGGGAAGTCTGTATAAGGAACAACAGTAATTTTCCTGCCTAATAGCTTCTTTTTAAAAAGTATACGTAGCATTCCAAATACTGTTTACAATGCGTTATGCTGTTTTCAATGTTTTGTGTCCATTAAGTGTTTGTTTAATATAGAAATTGTATGGCCTAATCTATACAGGAAAGACACTAATAAAGAATATTATCTCCATTCAGGGTTTTATATACAATAGTCCTGAGGTTTAGCTCTGTAGAATGCATTTCCAAACTGCAAAAATATCTTTCTTTCTTTGTGTCTAAATTTAAAATAGAGATTTCACAATGGTAGCAATTTGTGACTGGAGTGCCCCCATCCTTGTGTCTCTAACCTCTGTTTGCCAGAAGCTGGGAGTGGACAAGGGGTGGATCACTCAATGATTGCCTGTTTTGTTCATTCCCTCTGAAGCATCTGACATTGGCCATTGTCAGAAGATAGGACACTGGGCTAGATGGACCATTGGTCTGACCCAGCATGACCATTCTTATATTCTTAGCCAGACTACAAATTATGACAGGGCAGCAAAAACCAATACCTAGAGATCAGTAACTGCTACCTGGAACAAATTGTGCTGGGAGCAGTTTGCAAACACTACACCAGCATCACACTTTGCCTGTGATCTACATCAGTCCCTGCATCAGGCGTGCAACTTCAGAAGCAACCCCAACATCAAAGAAAGTGATTGCACAAGACGCACATTATCTCACTCCTGAACCACAAGTGTATAGCAAGCCTCTTCCTCTACCATGCTCAGCTGTAGATGCATGCGTGGAAAATGTCTCTTTTCCCTTCCTCCACTTCTCCTATAGCAAATGTGCAGAACGCCTATTGTTAAATTAATATCACCTTAGCTCACTCCCAAACCCTGCCTTCAGCACACGCACATTGACAATGGCCATTTCCTCCTCCTCCTCCCGCCTCCCCGCCCACTCCAGTGGTATCACCAGCCCTGCTAAGATGCTCCTAGGCACCCCAGAAGGAGTTGGGCCATACCAATTTCACAGGAGGGTAGTGAAGAAAGAGATAGGACTTGTGGGCAATATAGAAGTCAGGAGGGAGCAGGTAGGTGGGAGATAGAAGCTTGGGCAGGGATGGAGGCAGTGGGGTGCCATATGCAGCTTCGCATGGGCTCAGGTATGCAGAAGAAGGGGAAACCATGTTGCACAGGTGCACACAGGCAAACAGAGTTACTCCTGGGGCAATTCTGCACCAAAAAAATAAAAATTCTCCGCACATTTTAAAATTCTGCAAATATTATTTGTCAAAATAACACTACATACTCACACCAGTTTCAATTATTTTGGTAATTTATTTCAAAATACCTGTCAGCAAGTATGTCTGTAACAATACAGACACACCCAAAATTTCCTCCAGGAATAGTGTGTTAAAGAAACCCCTGTGACAACCCAGTTCCTGTTTCTCTGCCCCCTTCCAGAGCCCAGTAGGAGGGCCAGACACCCACAAGCCCTCCGCCCCAGCCAACACACCCAAACCTCCTCCCCCCAGAGACCAGTCATGGGGGGCCCCCTGGCTCAGATACCCGCACCCCTTTCCCCCCCCCAGAGCCCAGCTATGGGGCCCCCCTTGCCCAGATACCCACGCCCCCTTCCCCCAGAGCCCAGCCATGGGGCCCCCTGCTCAGATACCTACCCCCTTTTCCACCCCCAGATATCCAGAGGGAGAAACAGCCTGATGCTTGGTCCCAGGCTTGCATGGAGTTTCCTGTGCGCTGCCATCTCCTTCCCTAAGGGCATGCTGGGCACTGCAGCTGCCAGGAACCCTCCAGCTCCTTCCCCCTCCCCCTGGCCTTGTCTTCTATGGGTGAGCTGGGCTCTGCCAGGTTCAGCAGCCTCTAGTGGCGGCTAGCAGCACTGCAACCCATTTCAGGGGGGGGGGGGGGATGAAATTGTGTGTGCATGTTAATTTCTGCAAAATTCTGCATTGCGCAATGGCGCAGAATTCCCCCTGGAGTACAGAGTGCAGGGGAAGGAGAAAACGAGAGTGCTCTGAACAAAGGAAAATGAGAAAGGACTAGAATGAGAGCCTGCTTGGGTAACACAGAGCCTGATATGTCTGGGGAGAAACAAGTCAAGCCAGACCTGGGATGCTGCAGTGGGTAGGGAGGCAGATGAGCACTTGTAGTGCTATGCAAATGTAAGCCTGGGCTGCAGTACACAAAGGCAGAATGGCACAACAAAGGAACTGCCCCTCTCCACTGCACAGTGCACATGTCCAGTTTTAGGCAATTTCTGAGGAAGATACACAGAAATGGAAAGGGACTACAGAAGCAGTCCAAATTAACAAGAATTTATCAGAGACCTGATAAAAAAGAGTGAAATAGCTAATTGTACATATCATTTATCATAGGGAGACATGAATAGTTAGCAGGTATTTGAATGGGGTGTGCCTGAAGAGGAAAGAAAGATAAAAGCAGAGGAAGCAACTAGATATAATAAGAGGACATTATGAAAAGCCTATATAGGTTGAAAAAAAATAGTGATAGTAATTCCTTTGACATCTATGATTGAAAGAAGATAAACTGAAATAAATAATACTCTGAAAAGATTATAGAAAACCCATGCTATTATTTCCATAAGAAGTTGCTATAGTAATGTCCAAACTATCTTCACATGGAGGTTACATAAAAAAAAAAAAATCAGCCTTTATTGGAAATTTAAATTTTAAGGAAATCATACTTTTTTAATGACATCACCAGTGACTTCTAATAGTCAAAACCAGTGTTTCTCAAATGCGGCCACCAGGGGCTTTTCTTACGGCCACATCCTCCTGGGCAGTGATGAAAGGTTGGGGGAAGAGGGCAAAGTAGAGCCTGCTTCTCCTCCCCGGTGTGCCTGGATGCACCGTGTTGGTTGCTGGAGCCACCAGCAGGGGTTGGGCCCTGCCCTCCTCTGGAGTCACCTGGGGTACAATGCTCTAGGAGCAGGCAGTCTGTGAGTTCCCTACCGTCTCAGGGGAAGGGGCTCAGACTTTTGGCTTCACCCTAGGCTCGGTGGGGCAGCAGGCTCTGGCCGCAGGGCTTTGGGCTCCAGCCCTGGGCTCTGAGTGCGCAAAGGCAGGCCCCAGGCTCTGGCCCAAGGGTCTCAAACACGCGGGCTGCATGCAGCCCACAGAGTTATTTCCTGCGGCCGCCAAGCTCCCCTTCCCTGCCCCCTCTCCCCCTAGTGCGCTGCGTCCCATTCCACTGCCTACCTTCAGGTGCTTCCCGCCGCCAAACAGCTGTTTGGCGGTGCTTAGCACTTTCCAGGAGGGGGCGGGAGGAGCGGGGAGCCACGCGCTCAGGGAAGGAGGCAGAGAAGAGGCGGGACAGGGGCGGGGATTTGGGGAAGGGGTTGGAATAGGGGCAGGGAGGGGGCGGAGTTGGGGTGGAGACTTTGAGGAAGGGGTTTGAATGGGGGCGGGGAAGGGGTGGGAAGAGGGGGGGCAGGGGTGGGGCCTCATGGAAGGGGTGGAGTGGGGGCAGGAGCAGGCTTTTGTATCTTTATATGAAAAGGTGTCAGTGATGCGGCCCTCGGGCCAATGTACTAGTCCTCATGTGGCCCTCGTGGTGATTTGAGTTTGCGATCCCTGCTCTGGCTGCAGGGCTTCAGGCTCCAGCCCCGCATTGCCTACCCCTCGCCCCGATCTCCTCTGGCCCCCACTGCCTTCCATGACCCTCCATCCAGGGCTTAATTTGTCCCCAGGCTTGCCAGGGCTGAGTAAGTCTGCTGTGAAGTGATACTTGTATGTTTGTTAATATCACGTTTCACAACAGACTTACTAGCTAGCAATAAATAAGTTACAATGATTTGAACGTATATATGTGCATTTTTATTTGGTTTTCCTAAGGCTAATTAAGTATTTTAGGAAAAAGCGTGAGTGCGGCCACCAGCAAGAGTTGATGGCCGCACTCTGAGGCCACCAAAAACTTTGTCCTGAGAACCCCTGAAAGGAGTTAATGCCTATCTACATTCAGATACTCTTTTCTATAGCAATGTAGAATTAATCTGGGCAAAAACATGCTGAAGAAATCTAGGGAAAATAAAACACTAAAAGACAGGCAGAAAATAATCAGAGGAGGAAAAGGAAAAAACAAAAAACTAAGTAACTTTTTCACTTTAAAGCAAATTGTTTCAAATGTTTTGAGATGAGATATTCATTCATAAGTATAGTAATCCAAGAGTTTCTTCTGCTAAAACAATGAGAACACTGCACAATAACTGTATAATATAAAACCAAAAACACTAATGACCACACTCATAACATTACAAACAGAAGACACATGGATGAAGGTCATAAAAAGAAAAAAAGACAGATAAAATAAATACTTTTTGAGACTACAAATACAAGTTAGGATTATGCTAAAAAAATGTGTGAATATAGTCAGGGCCTACACTGTTAAATACAGAAGAAAAATGATGAGGAAATCAGTGTGAATAGTAAAAAGTGAGAAATGTAAATTTTGAGAGAAAAACTAAAAAAAATAAACAAACATTTTGATAGGATTTGCCATGGGATATGAAACCTTTCATTTATAGATCACCAGTTCAAACTCAGCCAACCTTGGTAGTGACAGAAACCTGATGGCTACTCTGTGTCCTATATAAAGTGAGTTAATGGACTTAGTCTAGTTCCTAATGAACTGGTGCTTGCATCATAAAAACTATCACAATTAGGATCGTGGTTGGCAATTTAAGCTGAGAGGCCAAGGATCAAAGGGTCAGATAGTGCATTATTGTCAGTGCTAGAGCTGGACCACTTAGTTCACTAGGATTGAAGTGTGTAGCAGGGGTGCTGGAGCAATTTTTATAGTGGGGGTGCTGAGAGCCATTGAACCAACCTGTAAACCCTGGATATAATGGAAACCACTTCAAGCCAGGGCTGCAGCAGCACCCCTAACATCCCTAGTTCCATCACCTATGGGGGGGCAACACTGGTAAATCTATATTTGCACAGCCATTGTTCCTGCTATATGAGTTCTGTGTACAGATCTATTTTAAATCCTATTCCTTTCACAAGCATCAAATTCACAAGCACCCACAAAGTTGAAAACTGGTGGTAGAAAAGAATAAAGACTTTTGCCTTCATGCAGTATCTTTTTTCCCTCAAAGGGATACAATATTTCTAGATAATATAGGTGAGAATAAGAAGAGGAGTAAATACTTATATAATAGTTTGAAAATGTTCTCATATAGAAAAGGAGAAAAAAACTTCAATAACTAAAGAATGGGTATACATCTAGCACATAGTAGCATTTGACACATACGTAGCGCAAAATTTTTAAAGAGGAGGATACTTGTATAAGGATATCTGGAGTCAAAATTATCTGGGATGGCACTATCCTCTGTAAAACAGTAATGTGCTTATCTGTTTAGACAAATACAGGGTGCTGGGTATTTTTTAATATTCATTTTTTAAAATGCTTTGAATATACTGAGACATTCAAATAGAAGGCAATCCCATCAGGGACATATAAAATAAAACCCAAAACATTACCTTAATTTGTCAGAGTCTTCAGAAATGTTACCATCTTGCTTTTCCTGGATTAAATCTATGTTTGCTTCCCCTTCGCATGATTGTAGATTGCTCTCCTGTGGAACTTCTTGGTCTGAACAACTGTTTGACCTAGTCCTCTGTTTTAACGTGGTTTTCTGTTCACCATTCGCTACTTCTGGGTTACTCTTTCTTTGGCAGCCATTCAAACTTGGCCAAATGTTTCCCATGTTTCTATAAATAACATTTATATTTCAATGCCATTAGAATTATTGAAGTCAACATCTTCTAAGATTTTAATTATTTTCTTAAGATGTAGTCTTTATTGCCATTTTTATCACCAGCATTTTAACAGTAACACACATGTAGGAGTACAGGCTAAGTTGTTGACAGCTGTCCAAATATAGTATTGAGTATCTCATTAAGTAGGGCTTTACAATCTGCAGGATGATGCAAGCTAGGTAATTTATTATATATATATATATATGGAGATATGCCTATCTCATAGAACTGGAAGAACCTTGAAAGGTCATTGAGTCCAGTCCCCTGCCTTCACTGGCAGGACCAAGTACTGTCCCCTGACAGATTTTTGCCCCAGATCCCTAAATGGCCCCCTGAAGGATTGAACTCACAACCCTGGGTTTAGTAGGCCAATGCTCAAACCACTGAGCTATCCCTCCCCCCTATTCTTCTTACTTGTAAAGGAGAATAATATACTTATGGGGTTTTTTTACTAGTAATATACTGCTATATTGTCACTGATAGAATCTACTATATTGAGACCTGGTTACCATGAAAGATGGTATCTGCAAATTTTTTGCTCATTTTTTATGGAATTATCCCCACACGACATACAGGCCTACACAAGGCACTTATTGTGTTTAATCAACTCAGGTTCTTCCTTCACAAATTCTGACATGTAAGTCAATCTAATGCTGTGTTAGTGGTTGCATTGATTAGACTGCCATGCACTGTTGTCGTGAACATGCCACATACACAATTAGGGTTGCCAACCCTCCAGGATTGGCCCGGAGTCTCCCGGAATCGGCATCGATCTCCCAGTGACTCTTGAATGCAATCCAGGAGATTTTATTAGGATACTTTAAGAAAATGACATTATGTCATGTTGGGGGGAAAAAAATCTCTAGGAATAGCTTCAGTCAGAGTTGGCAACCCTATACACAATGTGTGCTGTAATCTTTTTCACTTGCTCTCATTAACTAGCACACCAAAGATCTGAACAATTGCCACGTGACAATTTGGTGTTTATTACTGGTCACAGATCACTATTAGAAGAGATACTTAAAATAGCACTATTCTTGTACAAATTCACCGTGTCTGCAATAACTGAATAATAAACCAAATATACTATTTCATTTACCCTTAAAGTGGAATGAATAAATGTAAAAAACACTCCTAAACAAACCAAGCAGAACAAATTAAAAAGAAAAGAATAAAATCGTTTAAAACTAAATGTATGGAAATGTAATTCCACATTTGGAGTTGTCATCTCATAGATAATTAAGCACAGTATTGTGGTGGAGAGAGACACTCTGTATCCATTCATTTTGTTGAGCAACTTTCATGAAAGTTTGGATCCTGGTTCCTGAGAAGCCAGCTAGCTCTGCAACAGACTGAAATCTACTTTATTAGATAGAAAAAGGAAACTTTTAAAGAGTAGGCCCTAGTTCGTGTTTTATGATTTTATTTGTATTATAATCATTTGTTTCCATCACTCTCTGTTGTTCCTAATGGAATCTCTATTCATTCTTAAATAAACCTTCTTTCATTTAATTACAAGTGCTGTGTAGTTTATATGAGCGGTGGTTTAAGGTAAAACTGGGGAACACTACTCTTTTGGGTGCGGAGGATCTCTGGGATTTCTGAGAGTGGCCAATGTCAGGGAAAAATCAAATGCACAGCTACAAAACGGGGAATAACTGGCTAGGTGGTAGCACTGCTGAAAAGGATCTCAGATTTACAGTGGATAAATTGAATGAGTCAACAATGTGATGCAAGCTGCGAAAAAAGTCTAATATTTGGGGTGTATTAACAAGAGTGCCACACGTAAGACATGGGTAGTAATTGTCTTGCTCCATTCAGCACTGGTGAGGCCTTAGCTGGCGTATTGGGTCCAGTTCTGGGCACCACACTTTAGAAAACATGGACAACCTGGAGAGAGTCTAGAGGAAAGCAACAAATATGATAAAAGCTTTAGAAAACCTGACCTAGGAGGAAAGATTTAAAAAACTGGGCATGTTTATTCTTGAGAAAAGAAGACTGGCAGGGGGACTTGATAATAGTCTCCATATATGTTAAGGGATGCTGTAAAAATGATAGGTTTCAGTGTAGTAGCCGTGTTAGTCTGTGTCAGCAAAAAGAAAACAAGAAAAATACCTGTGGCACCTTAGAGACTAACAAATTTATTTCAGCTTAAGCTTTCGTGGGTTAAGAACCCACTTCATCGGATGCATCCGATGAAGTGGATTCTTAACCCACGAAAGCTTATGCTGAAATAAATTTGTTAGTCTCTAAGGTGCCACAGGTATTTTTCTTGTTTTCTTTTTGTAAAAATGATGAGAATCAATTATTCTCTGTGTCCACTGAAGGTAGGACAAGAAGCAATTGGCTTTATCTACAGCAAGGGAGATATAGGTTACATATTAGGAAAACTTTCTAAAGATAAGAGTAATGAAGCTCTGTAATTGACTTCCAAGAGAGGTTGTGGAATCCTCATCATTGGAGGTTTTTAAGAACAGGTTAGACAGACATCTGTCAGGGATGATATAGGTTTATTTGGTTCTGCCTCAGCCCAGAGGATTGGGCTTGGTGACCTCTGGAGGTCCCTTCCAGCCCTATGTTTTTTCTAGCATTCCACCATTTACAGCTGAATGGGAGTCTGCCCCCCACACTGGCGGATGATTTGGCATTGGTAATAACATATGCCTTTGTTACCTCCCAACTGGACTACAGCAATGTAGCCTACTTTGGCATAAAACAGTAGCCCACAGGAAACTACAACTAATACTGTGTGCAAACTTCAAAGATATCTTCAAATCACTACATTGTCTAGCCAAAGAATATCCTATCTAGTTGAAGATTTCAGCACTTACCTTCAAAATGCTTAAGGATTAGGGTCTACAATACCTAAAAAATAAATCTAAAACACCAGGAGGAGGACTATTATAACCTTTCTCCTCTGGTGCAATGGAATTGTGTACTGGAAGAATAATTCATTTATGCAGGAGACAGCTTTCTTGGAGGCTGATCCAAGACTGGAATGAATTCTGGCAGAATCTAAGAACTATTTTAAGCTTCACCATCTTCCATTCCAAGTGCAAGGCACACTTGTTTGACCTTGCCTTCACTAATAAAAGTACATACCACAGCATACATTAAAAAAAGCAAATCCACACACAATTAGGAAGAGGAAGAGAAAAAGAAGAAATCAGTGATATGAGAACTAAAATAAATACTGTGGTCACACATTTTTGCCCAAGTGCTTGCAACTGCTTAAATCTTGGTTTTCTAGCTAACTGGTACAACTGTAGGGAAGCATGACGCTTCATCTTAGAGATCTTGACGGTCTCAGCTCAAGCTTTGTAAGGCACCCAGACAACCATGGTGATGGGTGCCATACAGTTGAAATAATATTTCAATATCCTATTTTCTATTTATGCAAAATAGAATCTTTCCACCTGAAAGAGGCTAAGATTTTTTAAATAGTATACACATACAGTGCCACTGACATGCAGACAGCTGACGGGTGAAAGGCAGCAGCCAGCACTATACATTTTTGTGGGGCGAACTCAGTTTTGGCCAATGACCCACAGACAAGCCATTTCTCTTTTGAACATTTCCATGGAAGCTTGACTATCTATGCAGAACAGACAAAACAAATTGGGTGTTAGTTGCAATGTCTCATTTGATTTTAGTAAAAGTTAAGGGGGAGGGATTGGCTCACACACTCATCATATGGCTTTAGCACCATTTTAAAGTTTAAGAAATTTACACATGCAACGCTACACAATGCAAAATTCAACAGAATACTGTGGCTAATTTTGTAGCTCTGATGCTCTCTCATAAACAAAATAAAACCACAATAGCTTCAGTGAGTCAGCATCCTGTACTTGTCAGTTTCTGCTTAGTGGACACACAGGTCAGAGCTTTCATTTAATATGACCCCCAGCAAAGAAACTAGTAGTTCTGATTGTTTAATTTTACCTTATTTAATCCATCTCAGGGCTTGTCAGATTTTTTTCTTCCTCATTAAACTGGCTCATGTACACTACTTAAAAGTTGCTTTAAAGTCTTGTGGAGCACAGTTTGAAGCTCCAGGAGTGACTAATTCTGCTTATGACTTCTGGGGAATGCCCTTGAGAGAAAATAGATGGGAAATACCCACCAACTGATACAAAGTGGGCAATACCAGATACATTATATGTTCTTGTGATTTATACAAGCTTTTTTTCCTTTTTATTTTTCAATTTGACAGAATTTGCAGGTTTCCAGAAAGATTTGTCTTCCACTGTTTGTGCTAAAGATATATAGTACTTTCTACACACGCTGACAATTTGCTATTTAATATTCTGTACTTCCTTGGTGGAAATTGTGGATGGGCAATGGAATGTGAAAGAGTGGACATTTCTCACGTAGAATTTCTCACCATGAAATAGTTTAAACAATTGCAATAATCTATCTTTATGGGCGACAGGGGATGGATAACTTGATGATTACCTGTTCTGTTTATTCGCTCTGGGGCACCTGGCCTTGGCCACTGTTGGAAGACAGGATACTGAGCTAGATGAACCTTTGGTCTGACCCAATATGACCGTTCTTATGTTCTTGTAGGAGGAATTTGATAATGCAGTTCTAGGAGCTCTAAGTAATCTGATTAACCCTTAGTTCTCCACCCTGCCTGCTTGGTATTAGCATCTAACCTAGCAGGCTGCACATCTTCAGGATTTCACTTAACCTGGTTTCTTTCAGACTGTGTCCATCAGTAGTTCACCAGACTTCTCTGACCCTCCATTTTTTGCCTCTCTCAGTGCAAGTGAGGTTACTTCTGCTGCTCCTGCCATCAAAAAAGCCTTCCTGTGTCTCTCTCCTTCATCAACTTGCAATCATTTCAAACCTTAGCTACAAGTATCTGTTTTCCCTTGCTATACTATGCAAATTCTTTCCCCCGCTATTATTTATTATTCTAAAGTGGCATCATTTATGAAAATTCTATAAAGTGCTTTCTGATCAAATTTGTATGGATGTTCTGCCAATTATAAATGTGTAATTATTTTATATATGGTAGAGCTTACATAATTCCTTCTCTGAAGAGATTAAATTAGTCTTCTCTGCCCCTACATAAACTAAACCTCCTCCAAAAATTTCATTTTGGCTTCAAAGTCCAAATCAGTGGGTGGCCACGGGCCGTGTTTTCCCTGGTTAGGTCCTGCTTGTCATATCTATAGTCCCCAAACCATGGCTAGTGCAACCACAATGACCTAGTGTGTGTGTGTTTTATATTGCAGCTGGATTGCATATTTCAGCAAATTTGATAGCCATGTTTTTTGGGAGGCTCTGGCATCCTTCAGGCTTATTGGCATCTGCATGCTGAGAGATGAGTTACAGACTGTGTTAGAGGAGTGAGTGGAGTAAATGTCTCTTTCTCCCTACGGCCTCTTCATATCTTATTCCCACAGAAGACCATACCTGGCCAGGATTCTCATGCTCTGAAGGAAGAGAGTAAGAACTGGACAGATAAAGAGAGCATGTTGACTACTGTTTATAATCTTAACAAAATGAAAAGCTGAAAAACTGATCACTTCTGCTCATGGGAAGTATTCTCAAAAATACAACAGTGATCCCAGACACTACCACCTCCCTTTCTTCAGGAGCTTCCCCCAAAGGACCGCAACAAATTTCCATGCAATATAAAATCAGGAGCAGAAGCAAACAGAGAACTGAAGAAATAATAAATAGAAGATTGTAGGAATTTCACATTTAATACCAACCAATGAGGGAGAGGAAATAAAAATAGATAGAAACAGAGAACATAACCAAGCAGATGCCCCATTCATGTCATTGAAGTAAGGATGGTTGATTTGTTTTTAACCTGCTGTAATGTTACTTTTCATGTGGCCTACAGGGAGGGTTTAGAATTGAGGTTAGGATGAGAATTAATCCATGAGAAAATCGCTGTCTTAAGTAGCAGTCCACAATAGGCAAAAGTGCACTCACTGCACTACCAAAAAGAAAACAAATGAGATGCCTGATCATTTTCCTGAGGTAGGCCTGAGGATTTCACATTTTGCCCAGGAGAAAAGTCAGCTACCTCTGTACCACTTGTTAATTTTAGTTCTAGTCCTAGAGTAAAAAGTCTTATACCACCGAACACGAACATAGGCAGAGCACTCCTCCACCATTGTGCTGTAACCTGGAGGGATCCCCTAAAGGGACAAGGTAACTCAGTCTTCTTTAGCATTAAATCATAGGCCTCTGCTGAGACTGCTAACTGTGATGGTAGTTTCTGGTGATAGGGATGCTGGTCGTCTAGAATTGTAACAACACCAAAGTTATTTTACACAAGGGACATCAACAGCTGTCAATCTGGGCTGAATCTGCAGCAATCTAGACCTCAATAAAACTCCTTACCATCCATCCCTCTCTCTTACAAAGCTTTCAAAGATATCAAAGATCAAATACAAGTCAAGTGTCCATTTAGCGATAGATGAGACCGTTTTCTCTGTTGCTCCCTTGCATAGTGTGTGGAAAGTTACCTAATGCCATTAAATAACAAATAAATATTACCAGTATACAATTGATTATCTGACACTTCATGATCCTAGGAACACTTACACTAAGCTTTCTTTAATCTAATTTTTTTATTAATGTTAATGTTTATTTTCTTTAACGTAAAAAAATTATTAAATTTAGAATAGCATCACAAAGCCCCATCTCAAACAATAACAAGGGCTCCCTCAATCAGATTCTCAGGTAACAGTGTGAGGAGGGGTGTTAAGAAAAAGAGTGACTGAATTTTTTAAAAATATGTTAATTACCTATACAAAAGACTATAACCATAATTACATTTCAAGTGTCAGTTCAAAACAGGAATAGCTATCAAGGTGGAGATTCAACTTCTATAAATGCCTAGATTAAGTAATATATAAGGAGAGACTTTTAAAAAACTGCTTAATAAAAGTCAGAACATAAAATACAGAAACAATGTAATGCCAAATTCAAACTGTCTCTAATCTACAACATGAAAAGGTTAATTTTCAATGAACCAAAGCTTAGTCTATCAAGCTAGATAGAGGGGAGGGATAGCTCAGTGGTTTGAGCATTAGCCTGCTAAACCCAGGGTTCTGAGTTCAATCCTTGATGGGGCCATTTAGGGATCTGGGGCAAAAAATGTGTCAGGGGACAGTACTTGGTCACTGCTAGTGAAGGCAGGGAACTGGACTCAATGACCGACCTTTCAAGGTCCTTCCAGCTCTATGAGATAGGCATATCTCCATATTAAGATCATGCAGGAAGTCTTAAAAACACTAAAAAGAGCATCACTAATAATGAAACAAGCCAGTTGATACTTTCTGCTCTTCAACATGGATATCTTCACTTCATCCAAGATAATAGTCACAAGATATGTTACACTGTGTTTCCAAGCCAATATGGAACACTAAAAAGAAATACAACGCCTGCAGTCACTGTGGATACAGGGCACAGAAAAACCTCTCCCTTTCAGTTGGCAAGGTAGTCAGTTCAGTTGCCACACGGTGATCTGAGTGCATCTATTGCAAAAAAAAGAAGTGTCAACCGTCTTCTGGGACAAATATTTAAAAAAAGCCATAGGATTTAAACATCCCTGCACCCAATGGCATTCAGCGACCCACATGTTACATGCTGATCCAGTGGACAATCTATCACAGAAGAAAAAGGGAGAGACGGGACAGAGAAATCCAGAGACCCAACTAAAAAGGAAATAAACCACATGGTCACTAGCCCCTGACATTACTACTGATTAAGGAAACATGCACTTGGGTCATCACTTTCTGTCCTGTCAAACTCAGACAAAACATGTCTCACAGTATACCAAGCAGACAGTAAAAGCAGGTTAGGCTTAAAAAACATACCCTTCATGTCCACCCATGTTAACTCTTGCTCTCATCAAGCAAACTGCAAATGGCATCTTGAGTTCAGGACCCAAATGGTCCCTGAGGTCATCATCCCCATTGGTCCCAGACCCACAGTCACCATGGCTCAGGCACTAGGCATTAAGGGAGGTAGCCGCAAAGTGACTAACGGGGGGAGGCTGTAAGGACTGGAAGGATGATACTGGCTGCTGGGAAATCCCCACACCCACTGCCCTCAGCGGCAGGCTCAGAATGTGCTAGGTTTTCTCATAGAACACTGTGCTCCCCAACTCCAGAGACAAAACTGACCACTTTGCAGCACCTTCAAAGCACAGGGTTCCTCTGCTGTTAGTATTTGTATCCACTGTGGGACTTCATTCAGATGAGTCACCATTGTGCCCAGAGCCTTTCACAGATGCCACCTCAGTCCCAGGTGCATTCTTCCTAGCGGCTGCTTGGTTCTTCTCAGAAGGCTGCTCGATGAAACGTGTCAGGCTCCCACTTAGACGCAAGCCAAAGCCTCAGCCAGACACAATATCATCAATTACCAATTCTATATTTCAGGGAAGCTTCCAAAGATTTAGAGGCTGTATTCGATAACCTCTCTAGGAAAGGACAGGACCTGCTGAGCTGCTGGGGTTTTATATATTAGAAGGGATTCTTCTAATGGGATTAGTGATCTAACCGTATCTTGTAAAATCTCTGGTCAGCAGCTCAATTCCCTAAGAAAGGGAGCACATGAGAAATGGTGATGCTAACAGCTGACACAGAGGGAGGCAGAACAGGGACACAGAAGTGTCCATCACACAGCAACCAGATTAACAAGGCTTAGTGTGCTACCAAACAGCTTTGCTCATGCAAGAGGCATATATTATATTCTTACAAGCTATCTGCTTTCCCCTTGCCAGGGCACACTCCTTCATGGAAGCAGATTTTTGAAGGTGAGCTCTGCAAATCATTACCATTATAAATCAAGAACCTCGCCATCTGTGAGAATGGGTGGTGTCTGCACCCCAAGGCTGGGAAGTCAAAGGAGTGCCAGCAAGGCCAGCCTGCAAGACCAAAACTCCCCAAAACTACACCCACAACCAACACCAATCCTAAACAAAACAAAAAAACCCAAACCTTATATCAAAAAAGAGAAAGCAGCACCACTCAGCTCCAGCCTCACTCGCAAACAGACCCACAATCACTTGAAGGAGAGAGAGAAACTAGAAATAGCCCTTAAAAAAGCCATGGTTAGCATTAATTGATACTAAAACGGAAGAAGAGCTCTCAGAGGGAAATACAGACACCCTCCCCCGCCCCCCCAAAAAAAGTTTCACACTTCTCTTCAATAATTACTTCTCATCTACTTCCGTTGATCTCACTTTAAATCCAATTTTTCCTTCAAAATACTGGCAGATAAGAGTCTCTAGTAAAATATTTCGTGGACATTATTGGCTCCTTATCCTGAGGGTATAGTAAATTTTGAATTAAAAAAACCTTGGCATCATAATAAATATTTGCTTGTTTAATCCCTCCCAAAATATCTCCGTTTGCTCAGACAAGTGGCTGCCGCTCCAAACACAGAGCCTCATTATTAGGCTAGCCAATCTATTTCTTAATAGTTGAAACTGACAGTGTTTGCTTTTTAAAGGTATAAAACTATCCTTTATACTTAAATCAAACTGCTGCAGGGAGTTAGCTGCTAGCTGACTCCGGTTTACTTATATCTCTGCTCCCATCCTGGGTAATACAGTCACATTTCCTTCTGATGTCTTCCTGAATTCTCAGACAAAAACGATTGCAGATTTTGATCTCTCCTCTTACTGAGTATTAAAACAGAGGCTATTTTGTACCTTACTTGGTTTTCCATCGGCCTTCCTTGCTGTTCAGGATTGCAATTACCTCCATTTTTCAACCTAAATCACCATGTCAGTTATAAACAGGAACATATCTTTCTTCACGCTTTGTCTTTTCTGGGTGCTTAGATTCCTGCTAGTTTCGATGCAGTCGCTTTCACTTTCGCTTTTTCATCTCCTGCGACGGGCCACACCTCAACATCTGCCCGTGTGATTATCTTTGATGTCACGTAGGGGTTTGTTGTTGTTGTTGTGTACGCTTCTCATCAGTACAATAAATTCGAAGAGTAACTAGTTAAATCTTTGCTTATTACAGCCACACGGAGCTCACACGCCCGCCGCTATCACGTGCAGCAGTCACCCTGTTTCCCACTGACAAAGTACGCTTCAAGTGGATATATAAATTCCCATCTACTGTACTACACTATTGTTACCAAATGCACACGGGTGTTTTAGAAAAAGTTTATAAGGTATACCAAGTTAGTCACTCTAATTGAATTGACTGATGGTAAAAATAATGAAGACAAGCTCAAGTTGACTATTGTAAGCTTCCAAAAACGAATCCATTCTGGCCCAAAGTGTTTATGGTGTGCTGTTAATACTTTTAGGTTATGTATTTCTCCTAGAATTAGCTCTACATTAAGCATTTAAAAATACATGCCTGTTATATGTCTTGTTTTTAATTGGTTTAGTAGTCCAACCTTTATTTTATTATGTAAAAGACATCTTGTCACTTGTCCAATCTAAAGTATTACTAGGTAGGTTTAATGCTAAGATATTTTCTCTGTCTGTATTAACTAACTTACAAATCAAACTGATTTTCTTACAAAACATGTACTTTTGGCAGAGGGACTTTCCTGTCCCTGTCCCATAACCAGTCCTGCCTTCCCCAAAAACCTTGCTAAGCACAGGAGCCTTTCATGGTTCTTTAACTAGAACAGGGGTAGGCAACCTTGGGCACTGGTTCCCAAAGGCAGCATGCAAACTGATTTTCAGTGGCACTCACACTGACCGGGTCCTGGCCACCAGTCGGGCGGCTCTGCATTTTAATTTAATTTTAAATGAACCTTCTTAAACATTTTAAAAACCATCTTTACTTTACATACAACAATAGTTTAGTTATATATGATAGACTTATAGAAAGAGACCTTCTAAAAACATTAAAATGTATTACTGGCATGTGAAACCTTAAATTAGAGTGAACAAATGAAGACTTGGCACACCACTTCTGAAAGGCTGCCGATCCCTGAACTAGAAGAACATGAAAAAACGTCAGATGGAATTTCAAAGAGGGATAATTTTTAAACACTTCCTGTGCCAAAGTTAAATGTTTCACTGAGAGATTATAGAAAATGCGATTGCCCAAGGAAGAGTGAGTGTGTTAAACTTCAAGACTAGATTAAAACATTGAAGTGTGAAATAGAAGTCACCTTGACTATGTTTTTACATATACTAGCACTCATGCAAGAAAGTTATTACCCACGCATGACTCACATAACCTCTAGTCTGAAGGCTTTGAAGTAGGGTGACCACATTTCCTGAAGTAAAAACAGGTCAGCTGGGGCTTGCCTGAGCCTGAGCCACCCCACACGCCCACAGGACTCGCCAGAGCCACCATCCCCACACCACCCAGGGCTGGGGCTGAGCTCTCTGCTTGAGCTCCACGCCCCATGCCACCTGTGGCCGGGTTGACACACCCCTCCCCGAGCTCCGCACCGCCTGCGGATGGGGCTGACACCCCTGGGGTGCTGGAACAATTTGTATAGTGGGGATGCTGAGTGCCAATGAAAACTGTAAACAATGGAAACCACTTCAAGCCAGGGGGCACCTATGCCCCACACCCCTAGTTCCAACACCTATACCCCACCCACCTGGGGCTGAGCCCCTCCGAGCTCCACGCCCCATGCCACCCGCAGCTGGGGGTCAGGCTGAGCACTGGAGCCCTGTGCTGCCTGTGGCTGGGGTGACCCCCCCTGAGCTCCATGCCCCATGCTGCCCACAGCTGTGGCTGGAGGTGGGACTGATACCCCCCTCAAGTTCCACTCTGCATGGGGCTGGGGATGATGCCCCCAACCTCTACACTGACCATGGCTAGGGCTGACCCCCTGAGGGCTGGGGATGAGCCGCATGCTACCTGGGGCTGCGACTGACCCCCAAGCTCTGCTGCCCAGCACTTTGCATCACCGCCCCCCAACATTCCTCCGTGCCCCCCATTAGGGGGGCGCACCCTACTTTTTTGGTAAACTGGGCATTTGTTTGTTTGCTTTTGCCAACTGATCAGTTTTGACAAATGCCCATTTTTGTAAAAAAAAAAAAAAAAAAAAAAAAAGTCGGGATGCCAGGGACGGAGCTTAAAAAGGGGACTGTCCCGGCCAAAACAGGATGTTGTATGGTCATCCTACTTTGACGGGAGTTGGGAAGGAATTTTCCCAGCTAGGATGTGGCCTGGCTAGGGAGGGAAGGAAGTAGTGGGGACTTGGCTTAGCTCTGAAAGGTGAGGAGCAGTGGTCACAGCCAGAAGGTGGGAACAAGAGTAGTCCTAGCCGAAGGCTAATGTGTGGAGATTTGCTGCTCACTAACTTTGCCCATCCAACCCTAATTGCAGTTGCTACAGAATATTAATATTGTGCCCCATCCCTGAGCACTGGTAGGGACCGGGGAGTGGTGGGAGTGGCAATCGCAAGCTGGAGAAGAGCCAGAGAAAGCCTCTCTGCCCTGTGGAGATTGGGGACATCGTAGAGTAACGAAGCCTGGAGGCTTCCTGAGCAGCAGAGGAAAGGGATGGGCA
The DNA here is from genome assembly GCA_033296515.1 of Macrochelys suwanniensis. NCBI lineage: Eukaryota > Metazoa > Chordata > Testudines > Chelydridae > Macrochelys > Macrochelys suwanniensis. Next base: position 129,508,815 of record CM065776.1, on the reverse strand, counting down.
CTTCAGCCTCTGAGGGAAGGCAGCCTAGTTCACAGAGAGATGGGGGAATCCCTCTGGCCTGAGGACTCATTGAACCTAGGGTTTCCCCACACTCTTTAGTTAGCTCAGCAGAGTGCTGAGGGTACTTCCTTGTCTTGCTTCCTGCCCAAACTTTTAGTCTGTTAAGGAGATTTGGGCAGATGGTGCTTTGTCCCCTATATTGGCCCTTACTTCATGAGCACGATCCTTTGAACACTAAGGAGGATGATCACTTGGCAGTTTGTTGCCAGATGCAGCTGTCCCAGCATCCTCTGGGATTCACTGAGAGTCTTGTGGGAGTCGGATATGCTGAGTCCTTCAACAAGCAGCCCACGGGATGTGAAGACGGAGGGTGTCCCAGTCCTAAAAGCGGTTTTGTAGTGTCAGGCCTTTCTTTTCTCTCCAGTCTCTAGGTCAGCCAGCAAAAGTACAGGATCTCCACCTTCTGGAGACAGCAGCGCTGGAGCTTTGTGAGCTGGCAAGCCCATTAAATAGGGGGGGAAGGGTTACATAGCTGAAAATGTTTTGTGTATTGTCTTCATCTGCTAGCAGGGAGGATCTATCCCCAAGCATCTGGACTGACACAGAGGATTCAAATGGAAATAAATAGTAAGCTTTAAGCTTTGAAATCTGCCTGTGAGCTGAATTACTGCATAGGATATCACTGTCAGACTCCTGCCAATGTGGACCACAGCATAACTGTTACATCAAAAAAGAATCTCTAATCTGGAAGACGTGGGCAGTGATTGTGATTGCAACAAGATAGGGAAAAATTAAAGAATGCAATATCCTTTATCAGCCCTTGCCGGGGCCACTCCAAGCACCATCACTACACGCACTGTTCACTGTGAAATTCAACATGCAAGTTAATTCAGTTTCGTTCTTCCCGAAGATATCCTGTTAAACCCACATAAACTGTTTCTATGTTCCTAAGTACTTCCTCATTTCCTTAGTGACTCTAGTGAAGCAGAGCAGGTACATTACTCTGCCAAAGGCCCTGACCAGGGGGCACCACACAACAGGCAAAATTCAAATGTCAAATAAGGGCCTCTAACTGACTAATGTTCTTAGCCCAGAGTGCACCCAAAAATTAATTTTTGCAGATTTTCCACTGTAGTGACCCCTAGACACAAAGTTGGTACAGGGACCCTTCGTGTAACTGATTTCTGGGTAGATGAGGCCCATCACTTGTAAATTCCAAGAAACAAATGATACCTACAACAGGTGCAAAACCATGATAAAACTCAAGTTTGCTTTTTAAAGAAAGAGGCACGTTATTGAAGAAAAGGATGGGGAGAATGAAAAATGAGGACAAATATGTTACAGACAACAAATGGACCCAGTAATGACAAACAAACACACCAGAACAGCCACTCAGGCAGCATAGGTAATATGCCCAGCTCCCTGCACTACTGGGTTGCGTGGGTGTGGGCACAATGCACCTCCTCTACCCAGATTTCCTTTCATCAGCTTCTTCCACATCTTCCAACCCGGACACTTGTTTAAAATGGAAACAAAGCGGTAGCCTCATGTCCTTCTTGACCCACCTGTGGAGCCAAGAGAGGAAAGGGGTGGAGGGCAGCATACCAGAGTCATGGCCTGACCACTTTTAAGCAGGTACATGGAAAACAGAGTTGTCACCCCGCTGGTTTCTCTCTGGCCTGGCCAGTTTTTCTACTTTCTTGTCAGCTATCTCTCAAGAGATGAAATCTGCTGCGTGCACATGTGGTTGCATCACCTGAGGGCAAGGCTTACCCATGCAGGAAGGGTAAGGTATGGAGCAGGGTGGAGGGGGGCAAGGACTTCTGGGAGGGGATGGAGTGCTACCTTAAGGGCTGAGACTCCTGGGAGGGGGTGAATATAAGGGCTCATGGGCAGGGGTGGGAGAAAGGGTTTGGCTGCAGGTGAAGGGACAGCTAAGAGGGGAAGAAGAAGATCAGGTGGGAAAGGGGCAAATCTATGTCCTCCTCCAATTTAAATGGTACTCTGCAGCCCCTGGGCCCACCCACCATTTCCATGGGTCCTTTAGCAAAGAGAGGCATCTTATACAAGTCTCCACTCAGGCATCATTTAGAGCAGCTGTCCCCAAACTGTTTGGGATTGCATTATCAGCAGATGGGGTCACAGTGATCCTTAGCATGCGGAGGATGCCATTTTCCTCTGCACAGTGTGACCTCGCACATACGGTGCATGCGAGGTCACAATGCATGGAGGGTGCCATTTTGTAGAGCAAAATCACATCCTCCACACGGTGTGACTTGGCATGTATGAGGTCACACTGTGTGGAGGATACCATTTTGTGCTAATCCTTCGTGCAGCGTGATCTCACACTTATGATGCATGTGAGGTCACTCTGTGCATAAGATGCCATTTTGCTCTTCAAAATGGCATCCTCCGTGCTGTCTGGGGTTCCAGCACCAAATAATTAAAATGGAGTTGTGCCAGCAAAAAGTTTGGGAACCCCGATTTAGAGCCAGAGATGAGGTGACTAGAAACCTGGGTTATACCACCTTCTCTCTAAGCATCTGGGAAATATCACACTAGGTGTCCATATGAATGCCCAGCTATGGCAACTTGGATACTGGAGGTTCCATATTTCCCCTGTAACCTAACCATCAGCACCTTCTAAAGTTCCACATATTCCTGAGTTGGCCCAACCTGCAAACAAAAGAATTATCCAAATACCATGCAGCGTGATGCAACCCTTTTTTCCAAATTAAGGCCCACTCCATATAGTTATGAATTTCATAAAGACAGCACAGGAAACCAAACAGGCTTAATTACCTTACTAAGCTTCCTGATAATATGTGTTTCACCTTCACTGAAGTTGGTCCGATCTCTTGCATCATGCACCAGCACATAAACCCTTGGCCATCTTTTGGAATACATTCCATTGGTTGACTTATTTCTTGATACAAGGAGTGTGTTAATTTCTGTGAGGTATCCTCTTCTGTTCACTACCTTTGTCAAACTCCAGGTATCCAGTCTGGATCCAGATGTAGTGAAAGTGAAGATCAGGACATGTAGCTGAATGAAGACAGACACAGGGATAGATTTAAGTGGCAGCCCTCAGCTTTATTGAAGTAACACTGGAGAAGGGTGATAAAAGATTATAGATTTTCATAACCAGGTATTCAGAGTTAGCTATGCCCTACATAAACTAAGTGTAGTGTGGATAATATACACAGGGCCATTTACTTTAACTATATGATCATTTTCTGCTTTCAAGCACTGTTAAGCAGTCTGTCAATTGTGGAAAGAACTATTCACTTTGACTGCTGAATATGCAGAAATACTACTTCATTTCGGTGATGAAATAGTAAAGAATTGTTGCCAATATCTAGAATCCTCTGATACAATTCATAGCACTCCTTTACAAAATTGAGTAACTTATCAATATGGTGAAGTTCAAAGGTTAAAGAATGTAATGCAGAAAGAAACAATTTATTGCCCTTGTTTAATGCATCTGTTGAAATCAAGAAGAAAATGGTATAATCTCCGGACAGGTATTGAATAATTCTCTGACTGGATTTTGGTGCCAAACCATGTTTATCCAGTGCCTTTGCTTTTGTTTCTGCACTTTACATGTTTTTAGTGGTGGAAAACAATCCCACAGCTGGAATGAGAGCTTGTTCCACAATCAAAGGAATTATTGCTCCAATGATGCCTTACTGCATGGTACACAGTGGTCATTTCTGCTGCTGTTATAGCTGCCTCTTCCTTTCGGGCTTAAGAAAATATTAACTTTTTATCTTTTTTTTAAAACCTGCCAATTTGTTTTTCTTATATGCAGCACCAGAATCACAGGTTTTGACATCTTTGCCACTGTTAATACTGGAGAATTCCTGTAGAACATACTGGGCAGGAGGCCTTCAGGCTATTATTTTGGGCTTGTGTAATCTACAGATATTTTCCCTCTCTATCTCTTCTATATCTACATATTCCCTTCACTTTATTCCTCTAACTGTTGTGACACTGCTATTGGTGTCTGGCACTTCTGACTAAGTTACACAAAGCTTGTAATTGATGGATTTAAAAAACACAAAATGATATACTTTCTTATCTCAAACTGTATTAATGGCATTCTGTTTGTGAACCTAGTACCTCAGGACCTTTGGCCGTTACATTTTAAAAAAATGATGCATTTTGAAAGCAATTCACCACAATACACTCCCCTTATTAAGTTTCAGATTAAGTCAACTCTAACTGGGTCTTACTGAGTGAGTAGAGGTGGTTTTCTGCTCTCAAACAAACCTCCACAACTGGCTCTTTTGAATTACTTTCCTTTTGGGTTCTGGTTTATTAACATAAGAAGACAACAGTTAACTAAAAGCTAGAATCTCACAGCCTTCATCTGCAGGCTCATCAGTCCATTCTACACCTCATGAACTCCTATTTCCTTTTTAAGGGTTTTGCTCTTGCCTTTCACTGCCAATAGTTCCAGCCAAGCCTCTTCCTTCAGGCTGGGAAGGGGAGGTTTTTCCCCAGGCTTCTCTGACCCTGAGCCCCCTCTAGATCCCCTACATTTTCTCTGCAGGTCCTTCTCCTGTTACACTTGACTCAGAGCATTAGGCCCAAACTCTCTCAACTTCCCTGATCTATCTGAATAGGTGAGTTCTGCTGGGCCCCCTTCATTGTCTGGGGCTCTTCACAGAGCTCTCCTAACCCCTGGTGTCATCTCTCTGACAGAGCATGTTCCCTTTTATAAGCTGCCCAAAATAAAAATGGCTGACCATGCAGGGCAAATGTCGGATGCAGCTCACCTCCCTTTGGAGGTGCACCGGCCCGCTGCCTTGCGAGAAGGAGTGCTGGAAGCTCCCTAGAACCCCGATTTAGAGCCAGAGATGAGGTGACTAGAGAGAGAAAGACCCCTTAAGAGAGAGAAATGGGGGTGGAGGGCCTGGAGAGGAGCAAGCGGTGGAAAGGGCCTCAGGGGAAGAGGCAGAGTGAGGGCAGGGCCTCGGGGCAGAGCAGGGGCAGAGTCACAGGGGGAGGGGTGAAGCATGGCTGGGGCCTCAGGGATAAGGGCAGAGCAGGGGCATGGTCACAGTCCGGGTGCTGGTAGCCCCTCACTTCTAGGGAGCTTCCGGCACTCCTGGAAGTAGCCTCCCCAAACAAAAGACTCATGTGCCACCTATGCCAGGCTACTCTCATGAGATGTCTGGTCACCAGACCCAACCACTGGCCCAACCCCTTTAACCTGGGAAGTGGATAACTAGGCACAGGTGAGACTGAACCCATATACCCTTAAAGGGACAGTCCACTCTGAGACAGATGGTATTGGAGTAGACTGGAGGGAGATTGTTGTTAGCTTCTCATGTACTAAATTGTTTTCACTTGTGTGCACACCATGTGAATGGAGTCCTATCTGCAATGAATGAGGACCTCCTGCAGATAGGTCTCCATTAACCTCCGTTAACCTCAGCAGAGCAGGAGAAGCCATTTGTAAGAGGCATGTCCTAGACAGCAAGATTCAGAGACTGTCTGAATATAGGATCTTGCCATTCCTCTGTAACAGATCTTGACATGAAGGTAGAAGAGGTTGGCTGGTCAGTTCCAGTAATTCTGTGAACCAGAATTTCCTGGCCTCTGCTAGCATATCACCCTGGCCATGTGGTATGATTTTGTTGAGCACATGTGGAATTAACTGAATGGGTGGAGAGGCATACAGGAATCCTCTGCTCCAGTGTAGGAATAGAAGCTGTCAAGAATCCTTTGCCCATTCCTGCTCTGTAGCAATACAGAGAAGGCACTTGATATTGGTCCTGGTGGAGGGATGACCCCATATGTTGAATATCACTTGCTAATATGAACCACTGCCTGAGTTTTACTTTAAAATCACCTCTCTTGTTCCTGGCTTCACCCTTGTAACTAGCCACTAACAGTGGAATGGGAAAAAACATCTACACAGTTATGTCCCTTTCCTTTACTATAGCTAACGAGCACCATTTGTATTGGTGGAAACCAGAGGCCCGCTGCCCTCCAATGCATTCAAATCAAATTTCAGGCCCACTTATCTTCTCAAAATTCATTTTCCTTGCTCTGCCTGACAGAATTCTTCTAGTACTTATTGAGAAGACAGCATGTACCTGTTAACACACAAAGATGTGGTAAAATAATCAATAATTTTAAAATATAAGTTAAACAATATAGTTTTAAAGTATTAATACAGAAGGAATATTGATTGCTAAGTAAAAGTTAATAACAACAGAAATCTAATTCTAGACATTTCTTTGACAAAGCCGTGGCTGGGATGATTTAGTTGGTGTTGGTCCTGCTTTGAGCAGGGGACCGGACTAGATGACCTCCTGAGATCTCTTCCAACCCTAATATTCTATGATTCTATGTAATAAACCAAATGCTCTCTCATACTTGTTCTAAATACTGATTTAGAAATACAAATAACAGCAATGAAGCAGCATTACTAGCAGCTTACCTTCCTTTTTGCTGTATTGACAACACAATTCAAGTATGCGTAAATTACCTATATCAGATTATGAAAACCAAAGCAATTAAACATTTTAAATTTCTGAAATTAATCACTTCAGTCACCATCCATGTTTACTGTTACTATAATATATCTTATCACCCAGCCATCGTGTCTTATCACTTATCATGGTGTCTTATCACACTCTCCACTCCATTATCCATCTCATTAATGAAAATATTGAATAGTACCGGATCCAGGACTGACAAGAGCACCTGCTTGTTACTGAGACAACGCAATTCCACAATGAGATCTATTGATTTCTAAATGAATGTGCTGTGCCAGTGTAGTGAGCAATGGAAATCATTGTGGCACTGAGTTGTCTCAGTAGCAAGAGTGTTCACTTGTTACTGACAATTAGATACTTTACTCTGTTGCAATAATAAATACAGATAATATGCAATTAGCCTGGTTACTGTTTACATGTTTTCTGAGTTGTTTTTAAGGAAAAAATTCATACTGCCTATCAGGTAGATGCAGTCTGCAATCAAAACATTCATAATGCTTTGAGAATGAGGTCATAACCACATTTGTTAATTAATATAGGTCGGAGACATGTACGAGTTTAAAATGCACCTTAATGCATTGCAAGATGGTATCTAGATGAAATTATTTTCTTCCTTTCTGACAATGCAAACCATTCGTGTCTTAGTTTTGAAAAGCACATGCGACATCATCAACATACATGTTTGAAAAAATAATGGCAAGGAGGGAGAGCGTACATTTTCACATCTAATTTATAAACGTATTTCTTTTCTGAATTAATTGTAATGTAAAATTAAATATTTTGGAATGTTGTTTTAGTTACAATATCCACTCTTTTTTACTGTTATATCCCTTACACCATCTTGGATCCCTTTAACAACAACAACCCCTCTCCCGCCCGAAGTTGTTGAGCAAAAAAAAAAACGGATGATGACCGGAAATTGGGACAAAAGGCGTCCCAACCAAGCACCGGTAGGGATGCGGGACTAAAGATGAAAAATCGGGACAGTCCCAATTTTATCGGGACATCTGGTCACCCTATTGGTTGCCCTCTTCCTCAGCCCCGTTACACCTTTGGCGCCCTTTTTGCGGGAAACTGGGTAGGTCACCTGACCTGTAATCTGCCCAGCAACCATATGTTATAAAAGGGTCAGCACATCTGTCAGACGGGGCTGCCCATCTTGGAGGTAGCGTATGCTGCTGTCCATCTGAGAGGCAGAGTGCTGCAGTGTGCTACTGCTTACCCTGGAGGGTAGACATTAGTACCACGCATAGGGCTGTAGGGAGGGTTTCTTACCTGCATGCAAGAATGAGCCATCATCTGCCGTTCTGATCCTGCCTCAGACATCCACCCACGACAACGCAGGGATGAAGAGTAGCAAGAAGAACAAGACAGAGCTTCCATCAGCCTGTACCTGAAGTTCTGCCTTCCACCTGCCTTACCATCTGGATCGGGTCTATAGCCAGTCCTGTCATGCTGGTGCCAGGAATAAAGCTGCAGGATATGGTAGAGACTCATTTGTCCTCCATCTAACCTACCTGGAGTCAACCTTGGGAAGGGAGCTAAGCCCTTTTTGTTTCAGCCAGCGCCCCTTTCGTATTCGGTTCCCTTGTTTTCTCGGTTATAGTTTGGGAGTCCTTATAGTTACCTACCTGTAACTTACTTGAGTTATTCTTACCTTTGTTCCAATAAAACTGTTCTTGTTTTGCACCCTGTCCATTATCAGTTTTTCCTTTGGTGGAAATAAGACCCCGATGATAGATGCGGGAGGGGGAAGACGTTCCTGAGACTTGTCCTCTGGCCAAGTATAAAATCTAGTCAACACAACGTACACCTATTAAACTATCATGATACATTTGGACCAGTTCTAAGGCTTCCTTTTTGGTGTACACAACTTTCAACTTTTTACCTTACGCAAAAAGGAAAAGTTCCTTTTCTGCTAATCACAAAAGATTAAGATACAATGATGACATCCTTTATTGCAGTGAAAAAAATACTACTTAGTTTTAAGAGATTATATATATAAGAAGTTATACATCCATATAAGCCTTAAGGGCTTGATTATAAAGGCTAAAACCTTATTGTGTGGATTGTGCTCCTAATTCCACCGATGTTAATTTTACAACTCCAAATAACTTGAATGGTTAATGAACAGGCCTATCATCTATATGCTGAAGATTTTGTTATATTTTGCAATTGAAATAATAAAAATTCTGTCTCACCTTCCAATTAAAGTCAACAGAATATTGATGCAGGCTAAGGTTCTGTTTTTTATTCATTACTTCAAGATGTATGTTATTCTTTTTATATTGCAAAGCCTGCACAATTCTTTCCTCAACAGATTTCCCTGAGTATTTGTCATAGAAGATATTTCGCATATTATTGACATATTTTGATAATTGCAAAGATAGAATATCTATACACATAGTAAGCCTACTATTTTCCGACACGTAATCATAATAAGGCACACTGAACAATATAGTATTCACAGGCCATGACACTGCTACCAAAGGGATATCAGAGCTATGTTCCTAAATTAAAATAAAGTGTCATTTGAGTTAATGAGCTCACATATGGAATTACCAAAGTGCACGAATAATTACTGGGAGCATGAAATGTATCAGCACAAAGACAGTGAGAAATGTTTTAAAAAATCATAGTGTCACTTGTCAAAAACACAGAGTCTGATGTAAATCAGTAGAATCTGCAAAAAAGAAATGTAGAGTAGATATACAGTTTAATATCATGACAAGACCAGGCAGGAAATATCTTTAAAAAGAAAAAAAAGGCTGGAGGTTTCTTTTTTATTCCTTCAGCAGTCATGCAAGTCAAGACTGATGTAATCCTGGGTGCAAGTGTGACTTTCTGGGTACTGAGGAATTAACACTGATAGGTGCACAGACTGTTTACAGAAAAGTTGTGTATGTATGGCAATTAGGAAAGATGTGTAACTGTATTACACTCCCTTTTCCCTGCACCTTAGCTTAACTGTTCGCTGAAGGTCAGGCCAGAGTTCTTTATTTCCAGGAATAAGTCAGGGCTATTGTATGGGGATACCCTAAATTACTGTGTTAACAGTTCCAAGTGAGCTTCAGAGAGTAATCACTCTGGACAAGGTCCACAGTACCAACTTTTGACAGTATAATAATGTCAAGGGTGTGATTTTTTTATGACACTTTTTATACCAGCAAACCCTTTCTAGTGTAGACTATGCCTCGGTTTCTTAGGGCATGGCTATACTTGCAAATGTAGAGTGCGTTGAGTTAAACCAGCCTTTGTAGAGTGCAGTAGGGAAAGCGCTGCAGTCTGTCCATACTGACAGCTGCAAGCGGACTGGCATGGCCACATTTGCGGCACTTGCAGCGGCATTGGGAGCGGTGCATTATGGGCAGCTATCCCAAAGAGCACCTCTTCCCATTCTGGCACTGTGGCTTGTGGGAAGGGGGCAGAAGGCAGGAGGGTGGGGCATTCTGGGTCCTGTCCCAACGCCCCGTGATGCATCGGTTCGCATCTCAGCAATCGCTGTGCTTCCGTCCACATTTGGCGCCATCTTTCAACGTTTTTTGTACTGCGCGCTCTGTCTTCCCTTTCGGTCTGCGGGAATGGAGACCGAACTGCTGAGGAATATGCTGACGAGTCTCACCAGCATGTCACGTTTGGCAGTCGAGTCACTCCTTAAGATCCAAACTGACAGTGAGGACTCCGATGATGATATTGACTCGAGTAATGCATACAACACGAAATTGCTTGTGTCATTCACAGACATGCTCACCACAGTCGAACAGCACTTTTGGGCTCAGGAAACAAGCACTGAGTGGTGGGATCACATTGTCATGCAAGTCTGGGATGACGAGCAGTGGCTGCAGAACTTTTGGATGAGAAAATTCACTGTCATGGGACTGTGTGATGAGCTCGCCCCCCACCCTGCAACGCAAGGACATGAGATTGAGAGCTGCCCTGACGGTGGAGAAGCGGGTGGCTATTGCAATCTGGAAGCTGGCAACTCCAGACAGCTACCGATTGGTCACTAACCAGTTTGGAGTGGGAAAGTCGACCATTGGAATTGTGTTGATGCAAGTTTGCAGGGCCATTAATCGCATCCTGCTCAGAAGAACCGTGACTCTGGGTAACGTGCATGACATTGTGGCTGGCTTTGCACAAATGGGTTTCCCTAACTGTGGAGGGGCGATAGCTGGGACTCATATTCCAATTCTGGCACCAGCCCACCTAGCCTAGGAGTACATTAATCGGAAGGGGTATTTCTCTATGGTTCTCCAGGCGCTTGTGGATCATCGTGGGCATTTCATTGACATTAACGCAGGCTGGCCCCGAAAGGTGCATGACGCACACATCTTTCGGAACACTGGCCTGTTCAGGAAGTTGCAAGCTGGGACTTTTTTCCCAGACCAGAGGATCACCGTAGGGGAAGTCGAAATGCCCATTGTGATCCTTGGAGACCCCGCTTACCCTTTAATGCCATGACTCATGAAACCCTACACAGGGAGCCTTGACAGCAGCAAGGAGCAGTTCAACAACAGGCTGAGTCGGTGCAGAATGACTGTGGAGTGTGCTTTTGGCCATTTAAATGGCCGCTGGTGCTCTCTGCATAGGAAGCTGGACCTGGCCGATGACTACATCCCTGCGGTTATATTTCCATACTGTGTCACTAGTCTCCAACCCATGAGATTATCCCCCACTTCTGAGATGCAGCCCGCCCCACTGGTACAACCCCCTCTCTCTCTGGAAGGTGACACTACAGCCCTGAGGCTGCAATACAACCATTGAGCAGCTTAGCTCCACCCCCCCGGCTTGTGGTGGAGGAACCCATTCCCTGAGAAAAAACGAGGAGTGCCACAAGAATTCCTCATTGTTTTTGCTGATACAGACTAACATGGCTACCACTCTGAAACCTGTCACCATTCCCTGAGAGTTTCTTGAGCCAAGCCCCTGGGGGTTGAGGGAGGGAAGGTTGGGTCAGCACAGGCACTCTGAAAGGGACATAAGAGAGCAATGTTGATTAATGCTATTTGGCCATCACCCCAAGACAGTGCTAACAGCATTCTGAGATTGAGTATCTTGCATGACATGTACAGTACATCATAGCATTACACTGAGTGCAAGGATGGGTTATCTGTAGCCAGAGAGAAATTCCCAGGGTCAGACGCTTCCCTCCATTGGCAGGTGTACGGCAAGAAAGACAACATCTCTGCATCTGCAGTAGCACAGGACTGCTGGTTTTGCAGCATGCTCCAAGATGGGGTTTCTCCACTCACTGCTAGTCAGGCACCTTCCCCTGGCCACTCTGGCTCATTAGGTTGATGTCCTGTCCCGCAGTTGCACGCCATCACTCTATCTCACTCTCTGGTCTCCAGTCCCTCTCTCACTCCAGGAACTGCAGTGTCCTCTTCATGACTCAGCCCCCAGCCAGGTCACTTAGCGTTCCCCCCATCCAGGGTTTACCAAAGTCTTTGCTTCAGCAGTCCTAGGCAGTCTTCCCATTCACTGCCTCGGGTGCCACTACTTCACTGGCTGGTTGGCGAAAGTGAGCCCACCCTCTACTCCGAGTTCCAGTCCAGGGAACCTCCACCCAGCAGTTCTGGGCTTTCCTCTCTCAGCCCTCACTGCTCCTTCCCTGGACTGCTTCCTGCTCTTCTGGTCCCCCCCACTTCTCTCTGGGTGTACCAGCTCCAAACCCTCCTCCCTCTTCCCAGGGTATGAATGCTGCCCACAAGCCTCTGCAGCCTCCAAACCCTCCTCCTCCTTCCCAGGGAGTGACTGCCCTTTCCCAGCAGCAGCCTGCTTGCAATCAATCCCTGTTCCCTCACACTTCCTCCAGGTGAAGCTTGTGGAGTTCATAATCTTACCTGGCCACCTTCACCCCTTCCAATCCTCTGTGGGTGGGGGACACCTCATCACACTCCCCCACAACTCTCAAGCCTTCCCTCCCAACTCTGCAGCACTGGAATAGCAGAACCTGAATAGGAGCAGGGGAACGCCTGCATTCCACAGTAACCTCCCCTCAGGTTCTCAGCATTTCCTCTCAGAAATCCACATGGGAATTAATGTTGCTCTAAACACAGAGCTGCCCGGAGGCAGTGCAGCTTCTTGCAACACTATGCAAATTTATCAGTTTGCAAATCTGCATAAAACCCCACACTGATTGCTGTGAGAAGATTCCTCTCAGCAGTTGTGGGGTGCCAGGATTTCATTCCTTACCTCTCTCTTAACAGGACAGTGGGAGAGCCTGTAGTGAGCCTGAGGCAGCTTTGTCATTGGGGAACCTGGCTTAACAATGGGAACTTAAGTGATGTGGCCTATGGCGGGAAGAGCCAGGTGGTATGGGGCGGCTCCAGGCACCAGAGCAGCAAGCGCATGCCTGGGGCGGCAAGCCGCGCGGGGGGGGGGGGGGGGGCAGCGCTCTTCCCCACCTGCGCCCGGACGGGGGAGTGGGGCAGCGGGCATGCTGCCCACCCTGCGGCGCTCCTCCGGCCGGGGGAGAGTGGGGCATACTGCCTGGCGCCCCGGCCAGGGCAGCAGGGCGGCGGGCATGCCGCGCTCCCCGCCAGTGCCCAAGCCAGGGGAGTGGGGCAGCGGGCATGGGGTGGCAAAAAAGCCAGAGCCAGCCCTGCAGGTGGTTGTTGGAGTGAATCTATGGGGAACACTAAAGCATGGCTGTCTGTTACCCTTTAGCTCTGCTTCTTCATACACTCACCTTTGGGGCAGGTGTATCACTGTCTCCTTACCCCTCGGTGCTTCTTGGGGGCTGGAAACCAGTAAGCGGAGCAGAGAGGTTGCTTGCTCGGCAGTTGCACAGAAAGATTTATTGCAGCACAAGTCCTCCTGCTTCCCAGAGCCCAGAGGAGTGTGTGGCCTTCAGCCTGGATTCTACAAATGCATCAGTGACCTACATGTGAGTGTCATGGGAGATGGCACTTGACATGTCTGCAAACAGCTTCTTCTGTGCTGCTTGTGCACGGAGCGAGGGAGAGTCCAGGTGCAGTCTGGCTCCTCAGTGGCTCTGAAGAAGTGTTGGGAGCTGACTACTGCTACCCCCTGATGCATTTGTTCGGTTCAGCTCAACTTGTAGAATTAGGTACTTAGAGATTGAACCGGATACTTCACGCTCCTAAAATGACCTATTACATTTAGAGATCCTTCTTCTCATGCCTTAAATTATACAAGGACATTGTAAAGGTTGGAGCGTGTAAAGAGTGTGTAAAATGTGTAAAGAGACACATTTTAAACACTTTATTGGGCAGGGAAAGGTGTTCAATATTTAGTTCCTAGTTATTTCCCATGAACTAGCTGCCAAACTGCTTTTTCTCAGCGCTGTGGCCAGCCATCTTAGCGAGCTTCCCATCATCTCTCTCCTGGCTGTGGATGCTTGAGTGCAGCAGCTCCACAGAGGTCCCAGCTTCACTCTTTAACGTACATTCGCCACTTGTCTGGATAGAGCTGCATGTATCATTGAGTAGCCTCATGAAAACATCACAGTCTCTGTCTATGGACACAGGCACCAGCGACCGATTCCCCAAGCCAAAGTCCCCATCACAATCAAGGGAAACTGAGCCTGGGTTGGCCAGTGTGCAGAGTTTGCCTCATGGCTATGGCAGGCACTGCACCTGCTGCACAGCCACCTGGTGACTACTGTGACTCCTCGCCCATCTCCACATGGCACTTTTGCATTCTGCTAAGTGGCCGATGATCTGGGAGAACTGAAACCCTTTGTTAGAGATGGAGAATCTCCTTAATGGAACACTCTGTCAATGGCTGCTGGAGGCCTTCCCTGTGAAACCCAAGTGTGCAGCCCCTAGGATTCCCACAGGGGAGACCTCTGCTCATGCACGTCTCACCCATGGCAACGGTCCCTGAAGTGGGAGAGTAGAAAGGGTCTCTACAGACAGTCCCTTCTATAGCTCCCTTAACGGAAGGAGGTTTGGCCTTGTGATGCAAGGAACAAGTCTGAGAGTCAGGGCTCCTGGGTTCTGTGGCTCTGGAAAGGGGGTATGGTCTAGTGGGTGGAGATGGATTGGGACTGGCTTCTGCTCCTGTCAGTGATGTTTTGTGTGACCATGTAGTCAGACACTTCCCCTCTGAGTCACAGATAATTGGGAAAATAGTGACTAACCTCAGAAGGCGTGGGAGGGGTAAGGGTTAGGGGGATGGCTCCTCTTGAGCCCTGGCACTGGGCTCCTGGCTCCTCTGCTTCCTGGAGAGAAAGCCCCAGAACCGCCTTGCCTGGCTCCCGCCCTCTCCTGGGGTCCCTCCTGCACAGCTGCACCCTGGGCCACCTCCATTTTGCCCCAGAAGGTGCCTCAGGGCCTGCTCTGGGAGCTGGTGTCTTCTTCCTCCAGAAAGCCAGACACTTCCTCCGCTTGGCCTGGCCACAAGCTGCTTCCCCGTCAGCAGGGACAGGGGGGCCGCTCTCCTCCTGGGGAATCCGGCAGCTGCTTCCCACTGGCTCCGGAGCCACCTGCACAGCCTTCTTCCCCAGCATCTGCCTGAGCCTCTCCATCCTGGAACTGAGTGGGGAGCAGCTGTGAGTCTGGGGTCTAGGCAGCCTCTCACTAACGGGCCTGCCTGCTCCGCCCCCATCTCCCCTCCACTGGGGCAACTCCCCCTCACCGCATGTTCCACCACAGGGCACAGGGACTGCAATCTACACACACTGGCAGCAGCTCACAGCACAGGCTGCTCCCAAAGCTCCCCCTCCCCACTGAGGCACTGTGACACCGGGGGAGTCTCATCCTTTCAGAGCAGTGGGGTTTTCAGTCTGTTTGGACAAGCAGCTCCCTCCTTCCCCCTAGGCCACACGCGCTCCCTGCCTAGAGAAAGAACAGAACCTGGGAAGGAATCTGAGCTTTCCTCTTGGAACTCGTCCCAGCTAAACTTCACAAGGTCCCAATCATATGAGGCATGGGTAGGGTGACCAGACAGCAAATGTGAAAAATCGGGACGGGGGTAGGGGGTAATAGGAGCCCATATAAGGAAAACACCCCAAAATCGGGACTATCCCTATAAAATCGGGACATCTGGTCACCCTAGGCATGAGTCCCCCGCAGTTCCCACTGATTTCACTGATTGGGGTTGTGGGTGTTCAGCAGCTGGCAGGGTCTGACCCCCCAGAGACTCTCAGCCTGGGGAACAGTCTCCTACAAGGGATGGGCTGGGAGCCCTATTGCTGAGCTATTTCCACCATACTGGAGATGGCTCTGGAGAACACTCTGCAAGAAACACGCTGCCCACGCCCAGAGCGAAGAGCTGCAGGGGGCTGTGTTAGCAAATCTAGTCTCACTTGGAGGAGATTTCCCCCCCATTTCTGCCCCTCCCCAGCAGAACAGGGAAGCCTCTGAGGAAATGCTACATGCCACTCACTAGCTCTAGATGGCCCAGTGCTGGATGGCAGATGCTCAGCGTTGGTCTGTCCCTTGCCCTCTTCCTCGCTCTACTGCTCCAAGGGGGGCTGGAAAGGGAGCTGCACAATGCCCTGCCAGCAGGCCGGGTGTAGAAACTGGGAGACTGACACTGGCTGTGAAAACAAGACTATGTGTTATTGCCAAAGGATGGATAAACTCAGGCAAGCAGCCTGGGTCCAGAACACTGACATACTGCAGGCAGGACACCTCCGGTCTCAAGGTCTCCTAGCACTTCACGCACATTCCTGAAGCCTGACAAGCCAAGGGCTGTAGGGGAGGGACTCCAACGCCACTGATAGAAAACTGTGGCAAAGGCAGGAGAAGCCACTGCCTCAGGGTTGCACTGGGAGTCAATGACAGAGCCAGGGATGGAGCCCAGGAGTCCTGTATCCAGGCCCCTGCACTAACCACTAGAGGAAAAACTCCCTTCTGGAGCTGGCAATTGAAAACAGGACCCTATTCCCAGTCTCCCTGGCTTTGAGAGGGAGTGTGACCTGCTGGAGTGACTGAGGCAGGGGATTGGGAGTCAGGACTCCTGGCTTTCATTGATAGTTTTCCTATTGACTTATGGGACCTTGGGCAAGCCATTTCCCCTCTCTGTGTTTCAGTCCCCAGCAGTAAAATGAGGATCTAATACTTACTCACTATTGTAAAGCACTGTGAGAATTACCCAGGAAAAGCCAATCTGAGTGCTATGCAGCACTGGGCCATCAACAGTCAGATCCAAGTTCCTAGAGTTTAGATCTGGGCTTTCAGATTTGGTGCTTTTTCTTTTGCTAACCATGATGGTAAAGTATATCTGTGTACATTTATTTAAGTAGTTATATGGCTTAATTTACATTTCTTGTGTCTAATTTTTACATTTTTATTATGTTGGAAAATGGCAAATGATGCATTTATTTCCTAGATGATGATGGATTTTTTACTTGTGATTGGTCCACACACTGTTTTGATAGAAATTCAAATGCACTTAAAAATGCACAAAAACAGTGTTTCCTATTTGTTTATTAATTGAATAAAACTACCTTAAATGTGCTGGATACATAAGAATAAAAAAATTTACCGAAACATATTTTTCATTTAAAACTAACTAAGGAAATATCTGCAGTTAGTGAAATGAACTCATTGTATCTGGTCATCGTGTCTCTCAGATTTTAGAACTAATAGATCTGATCCCTTATGTCTAGTATTTATTTATAGACTGGAAGAGGAAAACAAGCTTTCCTTCTTTTTCTACTCCCAGTCAGTTTCTGAAATTTGAATGAAATTGTTATTGAATTCAACTAGCTAAATCAACTGAAATGAAGAAAAAGACAGTTACTCACCGTAGTAACTGTTGTTCTTCGAGATGTGTTGCTCATATCTATTCCAATTAGGTGTGCGCGCCGCACGTGCACGATCGTCGGAAGATTTTTACCCTAGCAACACTCGGTGGGCTGGCTGGCGCCCCCTGGAGTGGCGCCGTTGCGGCACCTGATATCTACCTCAGCCGGCCCAGCGCCCTCTCAGTTCCTTCTTGCCGGCTACTCCGACAGTGGGGAAGGAGGGCGGGTTTGGAATAGATATGAGCAACACATCTCGAAGAACAACAGTTACTACGGTGAGTAACCGTCTTTTCTTCTTTGAGTGATTGCTCATATGTATTCCAATTAGGTGACTCCCAAGCCTTGCCTAGGCGGTGGGGTCGGAGTGAGATACTGCAGAATGCAAGACTGGTGAACCAAACGCAGCGTCCTCTCTGGGATGCTGGACTATGGCATAATGAGTGGCAAAGGTGTGCACCGATTACCAGGTTGTTGCCCTACATATCTCCTGTATAGGTACATGTGCCAGGAAGGCGGAGGACGAGACATGAGCTCGGGTGAAGTGGGCAGCAAGGTGCGTGGTGGGAACACCAGCCAAGTCATAACACGCCCGGATACATGACGTGATCCAGGACAAGATGCGTTGGGAGGAGACTGGGAGGCCCTTCATCCGGTCTGCCACAGTAACGCACAGTTGAGTCGTTCTGCGAAAGGGCTTTGTCCACTGGATGTAGAAGGCAAGGGCCCTACGGACGGCCAGGGAGCGAAGATGTTGCTCCCTTGGAGAAGTATGCGGCTTCGGGTAGAAGACCGGCAGAAAATGTCTTGGTTGACATGAAAGGCCGACCCCCTTTAGGGAGGGAGGCTAGGTGCGGTCGCAGCTGTACCTCGTCCTTATGGAACACCGTGTAAGGAGTCCCGAAGTGAGCGCTCTGAGCTCAGATACGTGCCCCGCCGAGGCTACAAGGAAGGCAGTCTTCCAGGAGAGGTACAGGAGCGAGCAGGTGGTCATAGGCTCGAATGGGGCCCCCATGAGCCTGGTTATCACAAGGTTGAGGTCCCATGTAGGGACCAGATGGTGGACTAGTGGGTACAGCCGCTCCAACCCCTTGAGGAAGCTAGTGACCATGGGGTTGGAAAAAAAATCAAGTGCCCACTCTCGCCAGAGTGAAAGGCCGAGGTCGCCACCAGCGAGGGGTGCACCAGCAGGAAAACGTTTCCCCTTTGGCCAAGTAGGTGGGCCTGGTAGAGGGCTTCCCGCTACTCAGAAGAACCTGTTGAACCGGGTCGGAACAACATAACGTAACAGCCACTCCGTGAGGTGGAGAGGTTGCAGGTCAGGGTGACCAACCCTGCCGTGCTGCTGAGTAATCAGGTCCGGCCACAACAGGAGAGTGATTGGGGTGGTCGCTGAGAGCTCTAGGAGAGCGGTGTATCAGTATTGCCTGGGCCACGCCGGGGCGATTAGGAGTAGGCGGGCCCTGTCCCTGCGCAGCTTGAGCGGGACCCTGTGGATCAGCAGAAATGGGGGAAGGCATAGGACAGGTGATCCATCTAAGGCACGAGAAAGGCGTCCATCAGGGAGCCTGCGGAGCGTCCCCAGAGCAAGGAGAACAAGTGGCACTTGTGGTTCTCGCGAGTCGCGAACAGGTGTATGTGGGAAAATCCCAGCTCCGGGAGACAGAGTGAGTAACATCCGGGCGAATGGACCACTCATGCACCTGGAAGGGTCTGCTGAGGTGGTCCACCAAGGTGCTCTGAACCCCAGGGAGAAAGGAGGTCACCAGGTGGATGGAGTAGGCTATGCAGAACTCCCATGATCGTATGACTTCTTGGCAGAGCGGGGACGAACGTGCCCCTGCCTGCCTGTTGATATAAAACATGGCCGTTGTGTTGCCTGTGAGGACTATAGCATGATCCTGAATGATCCTGAAGGTGCTTGGAGAAGGCTTGGCAGGCAGGGTGCACTGCCCGCAGCTCCCTTACTTTGATGTGGAGGGATAACTCTTGCGCCGGCCGCAGGCCCTGCTTCTGAAGATCTTTCAGGTGGGTCACCCAACCGAGGGATGACGCATCTGTGGTCAGGGCCAAGGAGGGCTGTGGGGTATAGAATGGCACCCCTTCTGGCACCTTCTTGGGGTCTAGCCACCAGTCTAGGGAGGCTAGGACCTGCGATGGTACCCTCAGTCCCACAACCATGTTGTCTCTGTGTGGGTGACGTTGGCGAGAGCCAGGCCGGGAATGAACAGAGGCGTAACTGGCGTGTCTGGTCATGAACGTGCAGGACGCCATGTGACCCAGTAGACCCAGGCAGCTTTGTGCTGGTGAGTTGGGAAGCTCTGTAAGCCGCGGATGATGGTCACTAGGGCCTGAAAGCGTGCCTCTGGCAGGAACGCTCGAGTGAGAGTCGAGCTCATGGCAATCTGAACCTGCGACTGGACCTGGCTGTTGGCGCTGCCGCGGATGAGCCAGTCGTCAAGATATGGGAATACTTGGATTCGCCGTCAACGAAGAGAAGCCGTTACGACGGTCATGCACTTCGTGAAAACCCTCGGAGTCGTGGAGAGGCCGAAGGGAAAGACAGTAGATTGAAAGTGCCTTTGGTCAGCCACAGAGCAAAGAAAACGTCTGTGTGGCGAGTAAACAATTATGTGAAAATACGCATCCTTCATGTCGAGGGCAACGTACCAGTCTCCCATGAAGGTATAATAATACCCAGGGAAAAACATGTGGAACTTCAACTTGCCATGAATTAGTTGAGTTCGCGAAGGTCCAAGATAGGACATAACCCCCGCTTTGATTTGGGGATTAGGAATAACGGGAGTAAACCCCCCCTTTTTTTTTTAACTCCCTTGGAGCCTCCTCTATTGCCCCTATATTGAGGAGCATTTGCATTTCCTGAATTAGGAGTTGCTCAAGAGAAGGGTCCCTGAAGAGGGACGGGAAGTGATGCTCCACCTTCGGGTGTAGCTTCAAAAGTTTTGTTTGGGCCCCGCTGATGGCTTAGGGGGGCCCTGGTTCTGGCCAGCCTGATGACAGGCTGCCTCCTCGTACCACCTGGCCTGGTTGAGGGCCCGGAAGGGCCGGCGCTGCATGGCAGGGGTATGCATCCCCAGCGACCGTATTATAGCGCGGTCGTCCTTCAGGGTGTGAAGTCTCGAGTCCATTTTTCGGAGAAGACAAGGGCCTTGCCCATCGAAGGGCAAGACCTGAATCGTGAATTGTACCCCCGCCGGGAGGTTGGACCATATGACAACACCCGATGTAGGTGTTCCAGCCACCGAGTTGGCGATGTCCAAGGAGGCCTGCAAAGATGTTCTGGCCACCGTTTTTTTTGCCTTCCTCAATTAGGGTTGATTACTCCTGCCTGGACTTCTGGGGGAAATTCCCTTAATTTCCACATTGAGTTCCAGGTGTTATATTTATAACGCCTCAAAAGGCCTGCTGGTTAGCTGCTCTAAGCTGTAGGCCCCCTCCAGAGCAGGCTTTTCTACCAAACAGGCCCAGGCGCCCAGCTTCCTTAGACTTAGGAGCAGGGGCTGCTGGCCGTGCCTCTCCTTCTCGTTCATAGATTGAACAACCAAGGAGCACGGTTGGGGGTGAGCGTATACGTATTCACAGGACCTTGAGGACGCCATATATCTTTTCTCCACCACACCCCCCCGGCAGTGGGGGGAATCGAGCTGGAGATTGTCAGATTGCAGTGGCGTTGGTCTGGAACGTACGTGCGAAACGCAGGGCTGCCCTGGCAAGGGCGTCAGTCAAGAGGATGGCCACCATGGGATCCTCGAGCTCCACTATCTCCTGCACCTCCTCTGGGGAAGGGCGGGATACTGTGGCCCCTGTCACCCGGGGCTCCAAGTGGGCCAATTGGGAGGCTCTGGAAGGAACCCCTTGGGCCTGGTGATAAGACCGCGGTGTCCAGAAAGGCCACTGATGTGGTCTCCGGGCAGAATCCTGTGCGTTCTGCAGCCAGTGGCTAAGACAATCCATCCCGTGGATTTGGTCCATATGGTAACCACTCCCCGTCTGGGGTGGGGGGGGATCCAGATGCGGAGCAGGAGGTCCAGGGTGGAGCAGAATGCTCCTGCTGGCTGGTATGCGGTGCCATTGACGAATGTCTCGGTGCCGAGAGCCCGACCTGGGCCCTGAAGGGGAACGTCTGGTCGATCGGCTGCGGGACCGGCTTCCCAGGGACCTGCGCTTTGACCGGCACCGGGATCGGGGGCAGTGCTGGGAGTCGTAATAGTGTTGGCTGTATATAGAGGCCGATCTTGAACGGCGCCGCGAGTGCAACCGGCACTGAGATGGGGATTGGGGGCTGGGACTGCGAGCGGTGCCGAGACTGGGGGTCCGCCTGGAGCTGGATCGGTGTCGGCCAGCTCCGGTGTGCGGTAGCGGGCCCAGCATGGGAGACTTACCTCGGGAAGGGACGATCTGCACCTGCGGCACCGAAGGCTGATGTGGTGCCAGTTTGATAAGTGCGATCAAGTCCCTTGCTGCCGGAAAGGTGTCCGGTGTGGACGGCAGCATTAGCTCTACCTCGGTACGTACCGGGGAGCTCACGGCCCCCCAAGCTCGACGGACCTTGCGGTGCTGGAGTCGTTGGTGCCGGATCTGTTCGCCTGCGGCGAGAAACTCAACGAACTTTGTGGTACCGGAGTGGGCGGTGCCGATGCGGGTGGCGGCATTAGCTCTACCTCGGTGCAAACCGGGGAGCTCACGGCCACCGAGCTCGACGGCCCTCTTGCGGTGCCGGAGTCGCCGGTGCCGGTGCCTCAGTCGGGCACAAAACTCAATGGCCCTTGCGGTGCCGGAGTCGAGGCTGCCGGTGCCGATGCGGACTCCAGCGTTGGCTCTACCTCGGTGTATGCCGGGGAGCTGATGGCCACCGAGCTCAATGGCCCTTAGGGTGCTGGAGGTGACGGTGCAGGTGCCTCAGTCGGGCACTGAACTCAACAGCCCTGGCGGTACCGGAGTTGGCGGCTGCCGGTGCCGATGCAGCCGGCAGCATTAGCTCTACCTCGGTGCATACCGGGGAGCTCATGGCCACCGAGCTCGACGGCCCTTAGGGTGCCGGAGTCGTCGGTGCCGGAGTCTTCGCCTGGGGCATGGAGCTCAACGGACCTTGCGGTACCGGAGTCGCCGGGGCCGGTGCCGGTCTGGACAGTAGTATTAGCTCTACCTCGGTGTGTACCGGGGAGCTCACGGCCACCAAGTTCGACGGACCTTGGGGTACCGGGAGCCGATGGTGCTGGCGCCGGGCCGAAAGTCTTGGCTGGGCGGTCTTGTACCGGTTGCAGCTGCAGCGGCGTCCAGCGGTGCCAGCCCCGGGGTCTGTTTCCCCAAGGTTGGGGATAGCGAACTACACCTGTGTGGTAACATGGCCGGAGTTGCCCGGTGCCATAGCTCCTTACTAGTGCTCGGACGGCTCCGGTGCCGCTGATGCACTGCGTGCCAACGCTGTCGGTGCTGGGTCACAGCGGGGCCGGCATAGGGCCAAGTGCCAGTTCTACTAGGAGCTGCTTTAAGCGAAAGCCCCGCTCCTTCTTGGCTCTAGGCTTAAAAGCCTTGGAGATCTGACACTTATCTGCGAGATGGGATCCCCCAGGCGCCTCAAACGGGAGACGTGGGGGGGTCCCCCATAGGCATCGGCTTTGCGCCGGCTGACGGCTTGAATCCCGGTGAACCAGGCATGAGCCTGGTACCGGAGGGGAGAGAAGGGGAGAAGCCCCTTATCTCCCACTAGTATTTACACTAAACTTCTTAACAAGACTATCAAAACTATTAACAACTACTTAAAGTACTTAAAACAATTAACAATGCTAAGCGAGTGCTAACTAAGCTAGGGAGGTGGAGATCAGCTACGCTGCTCCACAGATCCGACCGTCACGGGCGGTAAGAAGGAACTGAGAGGGCGCTGGGCCGGCTGAGGTAGATATCAGGTGCCGCAATGGTGCCACTCCAGGGGGCGCCAGCCAGCCCACCGAGTGTTGCTAGGGTAAAAATCTTCCGACGATCATGCACGCGCGGCGCGCACACCTAATTGGAATACATATGAGCAATCACTCGAAGAAGAAATATTCTTTCTGTGCCTGCAGAAGAGGCTACTGCAGTCAAAAGCTGTTTTACCATATCAACAAACTGTGGTTCCAGTCAAAGACTGCCACGAGTCAGTGGTTTGAGTTCCATTAAAACTTGGCAGCAAACATGGACTTCTTAATATTTATTATTTAATTAAAATGACTTTACTAAGCTATTACAAGTTTAGGCATTAACATGGGTTGTCATGATTTCACATTTAGTCTCCAATAGGTTTGTTTTTCAAAAAATAAACCTGTTTTTAATTTAAATAAAAATAATCCAATTTAACTTTTAAAACTTTTAACTTTCCTGCAGCCCCCATTGCCCTGGAGCAGCAAACAGCGGCCAGCGGGAGCTGCGATCAGCCGAACCTGCAGTCGTGGCAGGTAAACAAACCGGCCCAGCCCGCCGGGGGCTTACCCTGGTGGGCCACGTCCCAAAGGTTGCCAATCCCTGATCTAGTCTGTATAACATGGGCCACAGAACTCCCCTCAAAATAATTCCTGTTTGAATTAGAGCACATCTTTTAGAAAAACAGTGAATCTTGATTTTTAAAATGCTAGTTGTGGAGGATCCATCACAACCCTGGGTTAATTGCTCTAAACCCTGACTGTTAAAAATGTTTGCCTTATTTCCAGTCTGAATTTGTCTAGCTTCAAATCGCAGCCATTGGATCTTGTTATACCTTTGTCTGCTCAAGTGAAGAGCCCAATAGCAAATATTTGTTCCCTTATGCTCATCTTTTAACTTTCTCTTTGTTAAGCTAAATAGATTGAGCTCCTTGAACCTATCTTTATAAGGCATGTTTTCTAATCCTTTAGTCATTCTTGTGGCTCTTCTCTGAACCCTCTCAAATTTATCAGCATCTGTCTCAAATTGTGGACAACAGAACTGGACACAGTATTCCAGTAGTGTTCGCACCAGGGCCCAGTACAGAGATATAGAACCTCTCTAATTCTACCTGAGATTCCTCTATGTATGGGTCCAAAGATTGCATTTGCACTTTTGGCCAAAGTGTCTCAGTGGCAGCTCATAGTCAGCTGCTTATCCACCATGACCCCTAGTCTTTTTCAGGGTCACTATTTCCCATGATAGAGTCGCCTCTTGTACATATAGTCTATATATTTTGTTCCTAAAGGGAAACGTTACATTTGGACATACTAAAATGTATATTATTTGCTTGTGCTCAGCTAACTAAGCAATCCAGATGACTCTGTATGACTGGCATGTCCTCTTCATTATTCACCACTCCCCCAATCTTTCTGTCATCAGCAGATTTCACATTCATGATTGTATATTTGCTTCCAAGTCACTGATCAAAATGATAGATAGTGTACGTCCAAGAACTGATCCCTGCAGGACCCTACTAGAAAGACAACCACTCGATAATGATTCCCTATTTACAATTACATTTTGAGACCTGTTAGGTAGCCAGTTACTAAGGGGCGGAGTCCTAGGTGGGACATTTTTCTGACAATTTAACTTGTGTTTTCCGAGCCCAGAGCTCAGCTGACAACATATGGATCGGACTGAACAGGTTCCAACCCTCACTGAGAATCTCACCTTCTACACCGGGGATGTCTGCTTTCTCCAAAATCAACACAGGTAAAAACTCCCAAAGAAACTCCTCCTCAGCACTCAGGTGCGTGACCAGAAATCCTCTCTTAGTCCTCTAGGAGAGAATGCGAGAAGGAGCCTTACTGCAGCAAAGCTACAGGGGTCTCCGAGGTTCCTCCTGCCCTGCATCCCTGCCCTGCTTCGCTGAGGTCAAGGGAGCTCTGTGAGGTCACAGCCTCCTCACCACCTTTGCCCAATAGGCTGAGTTCCTGCCAAAGACCCTTGTGAAGTCACTGCCACACCCACCTCTGCCATGCAGGGCTGATGTCTGCCCCTGGCCAGCCTGGTGGGATGTTTGAGCTGCTCCCCAGATCACCCCACATGCTCATTATTGAATCTGGGGAGAAAGCAGGCTACCCAGAGTCTGTTCCTCATCCCACGCTGAGTTTTTCATAGAGTTATTAGGCCATTAGATCTCCTAATGAGGCCTCTATTTCACAAACCATGACATTTCACACCCTTACCCCCATATTAAGCCCAATAGCTTGTGTTTCACTAAAACACACCTTCCAGAAAGACAGCCAGGTGTGATGTGAGGCCATCAGGAAACAGAGAATCCACCTCTTCCCTTGGTAATTTGTTCCACTGGTTAATCTCCCTCACTACTAGATTAGGACTGGGTATTTGCTGTATTCAAATGTGTTTTGTTTGAATGGGCTGCCTTGTCCTCATCATTATTTACCACGACACCAATCTTTGTGCCACCTGTGGATGTTACCAGCTGTGATGTGATATTGACTTCCAGATCGTTGGTGTAAATGCTGAAGACAGTTAGAGGCTGAGAGCCTGTTCACCCCCAGGCACCACACACCTACTCCCCTCTGTAGAACAGGAAAAGGGCATCTAGCCCTACTCTCACATGGGGTCAAAAACACAATTAGAAGCAGTTTCAACCATGGGGTTATGAACCATGCATGGGGGTCCCCTGTTAACAAACACACTTCACATCTAAAGTGTCAACAGGCCACAGTTCTGTGCATCTGAGTTTCCCACCTTCTAAAGGGGTATGATAATCAAGGTGGATTTATCTCCATTTAAAAATTGGGAGACTCTATGGCACAGGGAAGTGAAGTGACTTGCTCATGGTCACACAGCGATTCAATGGAAAAGCCTGGACTAGAACAATGTATTTGTTCTGGTTCCCAGACTGGTCCCTGGTCCCTTGTATTCCTTGCCTCTCTGTTCTCCATTTCGCTTAGCTCCACATCCCCAGCAAGGAAGGATTTTCTGTTACCCAGCTGGCTCTAACACACATGGTTATTATCACAGACCCAGTCCCCCTATGGACAGTCACTAGACTGCATCAATTGGACCCAGCCTCTGGATCCAACTTGCAACCAAGCCATGTGGGTCGGGCAGTGTTCAGTCACTACTTCAAGCTGTGGGGCTCCTGAGGCCCTGCGCTGGAAATACACTTCCTCTGGCTCCCTTCCTGGTGATGCGGGACTTAGCAGTCCAGCTATTCTAGGCCCCCAAGGGAAAGTTTTCACAGCCTGCTTTTTAAAGTCATGTGCTTTCTAAGAGGAGAGAGCCAATCCTATGCCAGGAACCCCAGGACACTGACCAAAACTCTCAGGAGTGTTGAGGACTCGGAAGGGGGATTGAAGCCAGGTGTTTATTGTTTTGCACAGATGTGAGACTCTCTTGTGCAGTCTAAGGGTACGTCTACACTACAGAATTAGGTCGAAATTATAGAAGTCGATATTTTAAAACCCGAATTTATGGACTCGATTGTGTGTGTCCCCACTAAAGAGCATTAAGACCATGAGGTCGACGGACTGTGTCCACAGTAGCGGGTCTAGCGCCGACTTTCGGAGCGTTGCATTGCGGGTAGCTATCCCACAGTTCCCGCAGTCTCCGCCGCCCATTGGAATTCTGGGTTGCGATCCCAAAGCCTGATGGGGCAGAAAACATTGTCGCTGGTGGTTCTGGGTACATGTCGTCAAGCCATCAAACGTCCCTCCCTCCCTCCCTCCGTGAAAGCAATCTTTTTTGCGCCTTTTTTCCGGGGTTTCCGGGTTTGCTACGGAAGCCTACTCAGATCACAATTACCGTACATCTCCAGCGTACGCCTGGACATTAGGTCTAGTGGGGATTCAGTCATGCTTTAATACGGGCAGAGCTCAGCGTTCTGAGCGTTGGCCCGCTAAACCCGGGGTTGCGAGTTCAATCCTTGAGGGGGCCATTCTGTCCGAGGCTGGTAGTCACGGGACTACACAGCATAAGCTCCTTGCCTTCTAACAGCAGATGGTGCATTAGGCCATAAATGATCGTAGTCGCAGGACTACACAGCTGCAGATCATACAATATGCTTGAAATTCGTGTGCTCCTGGCCGGCGGTCTATGGTGTGGCTGGCCGGGGGCGCTTGGACATAAATGGGAGTGACCAGAGTGACTCTGGTGGTTCTCCTTTTTACGTTTTGTTTAAGGGAGATTCAGTACTGCCTGGAACATGGGCAGAGGGATAGCTCAGCGGTCTGAGCGTTGGCCTGCTAAACCCGGGGTTGCGAGTTCAATCCTTCAGGGGGCCAGGAGATGATGATGGATATCAAGCATATTGTACCATCTGCTCCTAGAAGGGAGCAAGGGAACAAGACTTTTCCTACAGCTACTGGAAAAGTCTGTTAACATGTTCGGGGATGGAGCGGAAATCCTCCGGGGACATCTCCAGAAAGATCTCCTGGATGTACTCCCAAAGCCTGTGCAAAAGGTTTCTGGGGAGGGCAGCCTTATCCTGTGCTCCGTGGTAACACACTCTACCACGCCAGGCCAGTAGCACGTAGTCTGGAATCGTTGCTTTGCAAAGCATGGCGGCGTATGGTCCCGGTGTTTGCTGGCATTCAAGCAACATCCGTTCTTTATCTGTCTGTGTTATCCTCAGAAGAGTGATATCATTCATGGTCACCTGGTTGAAATAGGGGAATTTATGAAGGGGGTATTCAGAGGGGTCCGTCCCTGCTGGGCTGTTTGCCTGTGGCTGAACGGAAATCTTCCCCGCTGTGACCCACGCGGTGGGGGGAGGGGGAACAGCGAACATCTTGGATGTGTGTCTGTGTGTGTGTGTGTGTGTGAGGGGGGGTGTCGATTAGGTTCGCGCTGCACGTTAACCCGAAAACTGCCGCCCCTCCCGTTTCAATTGCCAACCCCTTTTAAATTGCCAGCCCAAAGGCTGTTTGTTATGGGAAATGAGGGGGTTGCTGTTTGAAAACAATCCCACATGTTATGAAGGTTAAAGAAGCCTATAGACTGTGGCTTACCATGGCTGCCTGCAAGCCGAATTCTGTTGCCTGCCGGACCTGCTTCTGTGATCTCTCACACCAAACCGGCAGACCCTCAATATAACAGGCAAAGTGCAACCTTGGACCAAATGCATATGTGATATGTAATGTTTGGAGCATTGTTCTCTAATATGTGTCTTTTAAACTACTCCTCTCCCGTTTGTTTCCTCCCGCAGCTGCAAATGTTTCAACGCCACCCCTTTCATCACCGTCCCAGAGGCTAGCGAAGATTAGAAGTAAAAAAAAAAGGAATCGAGACGATATGTTCTCAGAGCTCATGCAATCCTCCCACACTGAAACTGCCCAGCAGAATGCGTGGAGGCAGACACTGTCGGAGTCCAGGAAGGCAGAATTTGATCGCGCGGACAGGTGGCGTGCTGAAGACAATGACTGGCAGGATGAAGAGAGACAGCGGCGGGATGAAGAGAGTAGGTGGCATCAGCGTGCAGAGAGAAGGCAGGATGCAATTCTGAGGCTACTGGAGGATCAAACGGAAATCCTCCGGCTTATGGCTGAGGAAAGGTGTAGGGTTCAGGAAAGGCTGCCTGAGCCCAGACTGCCGCTACAGCCCCTGTGTAACCAACAGCCCTCCTTCCCGAGTCCCATAACCTCATCCCCGAGACGCCCAAGAATGCGTTTGGGCGGCCTCCGTGCACCCAACCACTCAAGCCAAGAGAACAGTCCAAGCAACAAAGGGCTGGCATTCAATAAGTTTTAAAGTGCTATGTGTCCTTGTCCTTCCCTCATCCCCTCCTCCACCACCCATCCCGGGAGACCATGGCAGTTACCCCCATAGTTCCCCCTCTTTGTTTTACGAATTAATAAAGAATGCATGATTTTTAAGCAACAATGACTTTATTGTCTCTGCAAGCGGTGATCGAGGGGGAGAGGGCACGACGGTTTGGTTAAAGGAAAGTAGAGTGAATAAAGGGGAGGGGCTTCATTGGGGAAAAACAGAACTTTCACACAGCATCCTGGCCATTCATGAAACTGGTTTTCAGAGCTTCCCTGATGCGCAATGCACCCTGCTGTACTCTTGTAATAGCCCTGGTGTCTGGCTGCGCATAACCAGCCGCTAGGTGATTTGCCTCAACCTCTCACCCCGCCATAAACGTCTCCCCCTTACTCTCACAGATATTGTGGAGCGCACAGCAAGCAGTAATAATAATGGGAATATTGGTTTCGCTGAGATCTAACCTAGTCAATAAACTGCGCCAGTGAGCTTTTAAACGCCCTGTGGCAGGGCAGGGGTAAAATCCCCCTTTAAAGCCCTGCCAAACTGCTGGCTGCGGCCTGCTCCCTGGCCAGGGGTAGGGCTGCAGGTATCCAGCAGGCGGCCCAGCTGCAAACCCTAATGAGGGCAAGCTCAGAGGAACAGGCTGAGCTAAGTGCTGCCAGCTGGGTGGAGTCAGGAGGGCTATAAAGCCCAGGGCAAACCCCAGAGAGGGGGCTAGCCTGGGAGGAGACAGGAAGGTGGTTTAGCTGTCTCCTTATAGTGGAGGGAAACCTCAAAGGGCTAGCAGACCCTGGGGAGGGTCTGTGGGGCACTAACTGTTGGGGAACTGGGAACTGCACATGTACTATAAATAAAGACACTTGGGTGAACCAGGACAACAGGTGTTGGGACTCTTAATTGCACCAGCCAAACACAGGGTGCAGGGACGAGAGAAGGAAACCGGCGCAGACCCTGTGACAGTGGGGGGCTTGTCCGGGATCTCCCTAGTCACTGCTATTGGTGGCTGCCATGGAGGAGACCTTGAAGTGACTGGTGAGCACGGTGCAGGAGATGCAGCAGGCCCAGCAGGCAGACAGGCAGGCCCTGATGACGTGGCAGGTGGACCAGCAAAGGACCCTCCAGGAGTTCATCAGGGAGCAGTCAGTGGCCCAGCAGCAGATCCTACAGAGGGTGGTGAATCCGGCACCCGGGGATGGAACCAGGTCGCCAGGGTGGGGGCTTTGCAAGATGAGCCCTACGGATGACCCCGGTGCGTTCCTGGGGACATTCGAAAGGGTGGCTTCGGCGGCTGGTTGGGAGCGGGCCTCCTGGGCCCTGCGGCTCGCCCCGTACTTGGCGGGAGAGGCCCAAGCCGCATTCATGGCCTTGGGAGAGGCCCAGGCCAGGGACTATGAGGTTGTAAAGTTCGCAATTCTGGATCGAGTAGGACTCTCCGCAGAGAGGTACCGACAGCGGTTCCGGGCGGCCCGCTGGATGGAGGGTGTGCGGCCCAGGGCATTCGCCCAGAGACTGACCAATTGGGCCACCCACTGGCTGAGGCCTACAGCCCAAACTATGGAGGAAGTTATGGATCAGATCATTTTGGAACAGTTCCTCCTGGGGCTCCCGGACCCAGTCAAGGTGTGGGCCCGAAGACATCAGCCGGCCCAGGTGGCGGAGGCCGTCCGCCTAACGGAAGAATACGTAGAGGCAGAGGGGCCCAGGCGGGGGATGAAGCCCAGTAAGGGGGCAGGATTGGGAAGAAGCCCGCCGGACTCTCTCCCTAAGAAGGGAACAGACCCGGGGCCCACCCGTAGTCAGGAGCTGACGTGCTGGCAGTGCGGGTGTCCGGGCCACAAAAAACAGGACTGCCCACAAATTGAGTGTGGGCTGGCAGACTTTTGCGGGTGGACTGGGGGACGGGGGAGGTCGAGGGGACAGCCCCTGGCTACCGTATCGGTATTGCTGGCCGGGGAGCCCCGGAAAGGGGTGGTAGACTCTGCCTCCACCCGCTCCCTGGTGCGGAAGGGTTTAATTAAGCCACACTGGATGATCTCAGGAGCCAAAGTAGCCGTGAGGTGCATCCATGGGGACACGCGGAGGTACCAGATGGCCCAAGTACCCATGAAAGTACAGGGGCGCTTCCAGTGGCGGCGGGTAGGAGTGGTCAAGAACCTGCCCTACCCGGTCCTACTGGGAGGCGATTGGGGACCCCTGTCGGGCGAAGCCCAAAGCCGGGATGAGAAACCAGAGGAAGGGGGCAGGGGGCACCCAATAGAAAGAATAGAAGTGAGTGAGGAGGGGGCTGAACCCTCACCAGGGAAAGAAATCCCCCCCTCCCCCGAGGGGCCGGGGGAAGTGGCGGGCATGGGAAAGAAAACTCCTAGACAGAAAGCCGAGCCCCTTAAGGAATGTTGGCTATGTGGCACCAAAGGACCCACCGGGCAGGAGTGCCGGGAGTGTGGCTCTCGGGAGCCTGGGGGAGACAAGGACCAGGGGGCTGGGGAACCGAACCCTGAGGGGGGGTGCCCAGGCCAGCAGACACCGCCGGACCAGGCCTGCAGTCTCTGCTACACCAAGGGGCATACGGGAGAGACCTGCCCCTACCGGGGATGTGGGGAAGGGCCTGGACACCCCGAGGAGGGCCTGCGGGAGGCCCCAGCGGGGACACTGACATTCCCCCTGTGGAGTGGATTTGTCCGCCCGAGGAGGGGCAGGGACAGGGTGAGCCTGGTGGCTCTCTGAAGGGGGGAGATGTGTGGCAGGGCAGGGGTAAAATCCCCCTTTAAAGCCCTGCCAAACTGCTGGCTGCTCCCTGGCCAGGGGTAGGGCTGCAGGTATCCAGCAGGCGGCCCAGCTGCAAACCCTAATGAGGGCAAGCTCAGAGGAACAGGCTGAGCTAAGTGCTGCCAGCTGGGTGGAGTCAGGAGGGCTATAAAGCCCAGGGCAAACCCCAGAGAGGGGGCTAGCCTGGGAGGAGACAGGAAGGTGGTTTAGCTGTCTCCTTATAGTGGAGGGAAACCTCAAAGGGCTAGCAGACCCTGGGGAGGGTCTGTGGGGCACTAACTGCTGGGGAACTGGGAACTGCACAAGCACTATAAAAAAAGACACTTGGGTGAACCAGGACAACAGGTGTTGGGACTCTTAATTGCACCAGCCAAACACAGGGCGCAGGGACGAGAGAGGGAAACCGGCGTAGACCCTGTGACATGCCCAAATGCACATTCCACCACCATTCTGCACTTGCTCAGCCTATAGTTGAAAAGGTCCTGACTACTGTCCAG
Organism: Macrochelys suwanniensis; assembly: GCA_033296515.1. NCBI lineage: Eukaryota > Metazoa > Chordata > Testudines > Chelydridae > Macrochelys > Macrochelys suwanniensis. Next base: position 129,476,626 of record CM065776.1, on the reverse strand, counting down.
GCTACCTGTGCATGGCTTCATAAGCCATGGCATTAAGGGGTAGGCTGGGTCCCCAAGGATAACTATAGGCATCTCAACATCCCCAACGGTTATTTTCTGGTCTGGGAAGAAAGTCCCTTGCTGCAGCAGCCGAAACAGACCAGAGTTCCTGAAGATGCGAGCGTCATGTACCTTTCCCGGCCATCCCACGTTGATGTTGGTGAAACATCCCTTATGATCCACCAGTGCTTGCAGCACTATTGAAAAGTAACCCTTTCAGTTTATGTACTCGCTGGCTTGGTGGTCCGGTGCCAAGATAGGGATATGGGTTCCGTCTATCGCCCCACCACAGTTTGGGAACCCCATTGCTGCAAAGCCATCCAGTATGAGCTGCACATTTCCCAGACTCACAACCCTTGGTACCAGCAGCTTGGTGATCGCCCTGGCTACTTCCATCACAACAGCCCCCACTGTAGATTTTCCCACTCCGAATTGATTCGCGACTGACCGGTAGCTGTCTGGCGTTGCAAGCTTCCACAGGGCTATCGCCAGTCGCTTCTCTACTGTGACGGCTGCTCTCATCTTGGTGTTCTGGCGCTTCAGGGCAGGGGAAAGCAACTCAAAGTTCCATGAAAGTGCCCTTACGCATGCGAAAGTTTCGCAGCCACTGGGAATCATCCCAGACCTGCAGCACTATGTGGTCCCACCAGTCTGTGCTTGTTTCCCGGGCCCAGAATCGGCGTTCCACTGTATCAACAAGCCCCATTACCACCATGATGTCCACCTTGTGGGGGGGCCTTTTCTGAGAGAGGTCTGTGTCCATGTCCTTATCACTGTCCTCAGGGCGCTGCTGTCGCCTCCTCGCCTGCTGTAGCTCTAGCAGCTCCTGGTTCTCGTTCTCCATATACTCCTGGACAATGCACGTGGTGTTCATAATGGCGATAACAGCCGCGGTGATCTGATCGTGCTCCATGCTTTCCCTGGTATGCTGTTTGCAGGACAGCAGAGTGGGAGCAGAAGCGGCGGGTGGATAACAATGGTGTCAGCAATATGGCGCCCGCATGAAAAAAGGCGCGAAAGGATTTTTTGCTCCCCCCTCAGTTGCTTTCACGGAGGGAGGGGGGAGCAAGGGTTACGCTCATTTCCTTCTAGCAGCAGATGGTACAATATGCAGTGAGCAAGGGTTAGGCTCCTTCCCTTCTAGGAGCAGATGGTACAATATGCTTGATATCCATCATCATCTCCTGGCCCCCTGAAGGATTGAACTCGCAACCCCGGGTTTAGCAGGCCAACGCTCAGACCGCTGAGCTATCCCTCTGCCCGTGTTCCAGGCAGTACTGAATCTCCCTTAAACAAAACGTAAAAAGGAGAACCACCAGAGTCACTCTGGTCACTCCCATTTATGTCCAAGCGCCCCCGGCCAGCCACACCATAGACCGCCGGCCAGGAGCACACGAATTTCAAGCATATTGTATGATCTGCAGCTGTGTAGTCCTGCGACTACGATCATTTATGGCCTATTGCACCATCTGCTGTTAGAAGGCAAGGAGCTTATGCTGTGTAGTCCCACGACTACCAGCCTCAGACAGAATGGCCCCCTCAAGGATTGAACTCGCAACCCTGGGTTTAGCGGGCCAACGCTCAGAACGCTGAGCTATCCCTCTGCCCGTATTACAGCATGACTGAATCCCCACTAGACCTAATGTCCAGGCGTACGCTGGAGATGTACGGTAATTGTGAGCTGAGCAGGCTTCTGTAGCAAACCCGGAAACCCCGGAAAAAAGGCGCAAAAAAGATTGCTTTCACAGAGGGAGGGAGGGAGGGACGTTTGATGGCTTGATGACATGTACCCAGAACCACCAGCGACAATGTTTTCTGCCCCATCAGGCTTTGGGATCGCAACCCAGAATTCCAATGGGCGGCGGAGACTGCGGGAACTGTGGGATAGCTACCCGCAATGCAACGCTCCGAAAGTCGGCGCTAGACCCGCTACTGTGGACACAGTCCATCGACCTCATGGTCTTAATGCTCTTTAGTGGGGACACACACAATCAATTCCATAAATTCGGGTTTTAAAATATCGACTTCTATAATTTCGACCTAATTCTGTAGTGTAGACATACCCTTAGAGACCCCCTAGCAGGAGGGAATAATAAAGGGCAGAAAGGCACTAGCCTGGGACCCAGTCCAGTTCCCAGATCTACACCCAGCATTGTGAGACCAGGACCACAGCCATTCCTCTGTGTCTAAGTCCCCACCTGTCAGATGGGGAGGATCCTTCCTTGCCTTAGGGTGCTTGGGGGGAGTTTCATTCCTGGCTGGGAAGGGTTCAGATACTTTGTGGGTGGATTGAACCCTGGGTTGGGGACGGGTCGGACATTCACTAGCTCATCAGTGACATGGGCCTTGGGAATCTCTGAGCAGTGAGCCCAGGGGAGGGATTCCACCTCAGGCCACCACTCCCACACTGCGGTGATTATTGATGATAAACCCTGGTTCTACAGATGTTCTCATGTGTTGTTGTCCTGGGCTGGGCCAGCCCCATGGCCCTGACACCCTGATGCTTCTTAAACTGGCCTCTGGGCATGGGGCAAGTGGCTCGGGGCGTGGCGGTGAGAGGGAGGTGGCATTCTAGGTCTGGCTCCCTGAGGGCAGATTCCTCCTGTGCCCCCTTGACATGGGGGAGGAACTGAGGGGCCCTGCCACAGCAGCCCCAGGTCAGGGAGTGCTGCAGATGCGGCACTCAGCCATTCCCCCTGCTCTAATGCGGAGCTTTCTGAGTTCCACTGGGGGACATGGGCCCTGGCCCGGACATGCAGACCCTTCTGCTCCAGGCTGGGCAGAGAGAGCTCGGCCTGGAAGCAGGGGCCATGGCAGAGGCGCCAAGGCCAAGAAAAAGGATGGGGGGGAGAACTTTATGCCCTAGACAAGGGGGATTCGGGAAGGACCCACCCCACCCAGAGTCAACAGCGCTCTCCCTTCTATCTCCACACCCATTAGCCCCTCTCTCCCATGTACAGTGAGACAGAGCAGTACCTGCAGCAGGAAGTGTGAGCTGCTGGACGTGCGAGGGGGGGCTCTTAAAGGTGTCCCATGGGGCAAAGCCCCTGCAGTGCCCATGGGCACATAGTGCAAACACCAAATGTGAAATAGGTGGGCCATCTCTTTCTCGGTAATATCCTCCTCCTGCAAGGGAACAAGAATTAGTCAGAAACTCAGACACCCCTGGGAACAAGGGATATTAACAGCAACTGGAATGTGCAAAATTTCCACTCAAACCCTCCCCACGTCTGAGGGACGGGTTCCCCCATCCAACACCCAAGATGAAGTCTTGTCTCCTCTCTAGTGACCTCCCACCCCACTCCCACCATTGCAGGGTGAATTCCTCCCCCATTCCTCACAGTCCCCACCGTGAGAGCTGTTCTACCTCCAAACCCATCCGGGGAAGCAGCTCAGCTTCCCAAAATCCGGTCCTTAAGGTGAAGCCGTGGATGGTAGCTCTGGTGAACAGGCCACATGGGCAGCCTCTGCTGACTGAATCCTCCAGTTTTCCCAGAGCAGGCTCAGCCTGGCCACCAGCAGGGCAAGCTTTCCCCAGCCCACGTGCCTAAGCCCACCCTGGTGAGTCTTTGTGGCCCTTTCAATCCTTGGCCTCCAAGGCTGCCAGTGATGGGTCAGCTCTGGATGGTGGCTCGGATAACATGGACACTAGACCACTAGGATCTGGCCTGAGGTCCTGAGAGGAAAGAGAGGCTCACGGAGGTCACAAGGGGAGTTTCCAGCCCCTAGCATGAGCAATGACAGCTTGTCCTGTTATGATGTCTGTTATGAAATACCCTTGCTGGAGAGCTGGGTCTGAACTGCTTTGGGCTGCTCAGGGGACAAGCTGGCACCTAACAAAAGCACCTGTCATGACTCATTGGTCTCCTTTCTCCTAGGTCAGCGAAAGGGGACAGGAGGGCAGTGACTTTCCATGGCCTGGAGGTGAAAGGCCCTGGGTCCCTTCCCAAAGCTAGATCAATCCATCTCCGGTTACCTCGTCCCCTATCAGCTGGCCGGCTTCCTCCACAATGAAGCAGCCCAGCCTGCTGACATGTAGCCGGGGGTCATAGATGGCCAGCAGCGCCGCCTGCAGGAAGGATCTTCTCTGGCCTTCTGAGAAGATCTCTCTGAAGACCTAAAACCAACAGCACCAAAGCCCTTGGCAATTGCCTAGAACCAGGCTCCAAATCCCTCTAGTGCCTTACGTGGACGGTCAGAGTCCTGCTGCAGCCAAGGCAGCTAATTCCCCTTGAGGAATCCCATGGGGTCCCATGGCCCAGGGAACCCCCTTCAGTAAGAGTTTGCAGGCACTGAGGCTTCTCATAGCTCTTTCTGGAAAAGGATTCAATGCAGGTGCCACAACATTTTGGGAATGTGTCCGTGCGCATGAGCCTGGTGCGCTCTGGAATGTAGCTCACAAAGACCCTCTACTGCTTCTAGCAGCGATATCTCCTGGAGTTCACATGCTAGAGGTATGGGCCTTTCAGAGCTGCCTCCGTCCCCTCTCCCCACCCCACTGACATTCCCATGAGCCTTATGTACAGTGCAGTAATTCAGCCCAGGGTAGGAGCTCAGTGTCCCTGACCCAACTCCCAGGGCAGAGGCAGGTTCTGCTTCCTGACTCCCGATATTGCTGGGTAAACCCCAGACCCTTCCTGTGCTTCCATAGGTTCAGGGAATCCAACGAGGATCTGGTCAGGCAATAGATGGGTGTGTCCTTCCCAACTCACAGCCCTGGTCTACACTACGAGTTTAGGTCGAATTTATTAGCGTTATTTCGATTGATCCGTGCACCCGTCCACACGACGAAGCCCTTAACATCGACTTCTAGGGCTCTTAAAATCGATCTCGCCACTCCACCCCCAACGAGGGGATTAGCGCTTAAAGCGATATTGCCGAATCGATGTAGGCTTAGTGAGGACACAATTCGACGGTATTGGCCTCCTGGATCTATCCCACAGTGCAACATTTGACCGCTCTGGATAGCAGTCTGAGCTCCAATGCTCCGCCCAGGTAGACAGGAAAAGCCCCGCGAACTTTTGAATTTCATTTCCTGTTTGGCCAGCGTGGTGAGCTGCAGGTGAGCGCAGATCTCATCAGCAGAGGTGACCATGATGGAGTCCCAGAACCGAAGACGAGCTCCAGCATGGACCGAGTGTGAAGTACGCGATCTGATCGCTGTATGGGGAGACGAAACCGTGCTAGCAGAGCTACGGTCCAAAAGAAGAAACGCCAATACATATGCCAAAGTCTCCAAGGGCATGCAGGACAGAGGCTACAACAGGGACGCGCAACAGTGCCGCGTGAAAATTAAGGAGCTCAGGCAAGCCTACCAAAAAACCAGAGATGCAAACAAACGCTCTGGGTCAGAGCCCCAGACATGCCGCTTCTATGATGAGCTGCATGCCATTCTAGGAGGTGCAGCCAGCACTGACCCACCCATGTGGTATGACTCCGTATGTGGATCATCAGAAACCACAGAGGAGCATGATGATGATAATGATGCTGAAAATAGCGCCCAGACACAGCAAGGAAGTGGAGAAGCCCTTTTCCCCGACAGCCAGGAACTCTTTGTCACCCTGGAGCCAGTACCCTACGAACCCACCCAAGGCGTGCTCGATGCAGGAGAAGGGAGCTCTGGTGCCTCTGGTGAGTGTACCTCTGTTAATTAATACATGTTTTATAAGCAAGCGTGTTTAATGATCAATTCGCGGCCAGTACAGCTACAGCTACTGGAAAACTCTGTTAACATGTTCGGGGATGGAGCAGAAATCCTCCGGGGACATCTCCAGAAAGCTCTCCTGGATGTACTCCCAAAGCCTGTGCAAAAGGTTTCTGGGGAGGGCAGCCTTATCCTGTGCTCCGTGGTAACACACTCTACCACGCCAGGCCAGTAGCACGTAGTCTGGAATCATTGCTTTGCAAAGCATGGCGGCGTATGGTCCCGGTGTTTGCTGGCATTCAAGCAACATCCGTTCTTTATCTGTCTGTGTTATCCTCAGAAGAGTGATATCATTCATGGTCACCTGGTTGAAATAGGGGAATTTTATTAAGGGGGTATTCAGAGGGGCTCCGTCCCTGCTGGGCTGTTTGCCTGTGGCTGAACGGAAATCTTCCCCGCTGTGACCCACGCGGTGGGGGGAGGGGGAACAGCGAACATCTTGGATGTGTGTGTGTGTGTGGCGGGGGGGTCGATTAGGTTCGCGCTGCACGTTAACCCGAAAACCGCCGCCCCTCCCTTTTCAATTGCCAACCAGTTTTAAATTGCCAGCCCAAAGGCTGTTTGTTATGGGAAATGAGGGGGTTGCTGTTTGAAAACATTCCCACATGTTATGAAGGTTAAAGAAGCCTATAGACTGTGGCTTACCATGGCTGCCTGCAAGCCGAATTCTGTTGCCCGCCGGACCTGCTTGTGTGATCTCTCACACCAAACCGGCAGACCCTCAATATAACAGGCAAAGTGCAACCTTGGACCAAATGCATATGTGATATGTAATGTTTGGAGCATTGTTCTCTAATATGTCTTTTAAACTACTCCTCTCCCGTTTGTTTCCTCCCGCAGAGGCAAATGTTTCAACGCCACCCCTTTCATCACCGTCCCAGAAGCTAGCGAAGATTAGAAGTAAAAAAAAAAGGAATCGAGACGATATGTTCTCAGAACTCATGGAATCCTCCCACACTGAGGCTGCCCAGCAGAATGCGTGGAGGCAGACACTGTCGGAGTCCAGGAAGGCAGAATTTGATCGTGCGGACAGGTGGCGTGCTGAAGACAATGACTGGCAGGATGAAGAGAGTAGGTGGCGTCAGCGTGCAGAGAGAAGGCAGGATGCAATTCTGAGGCTACTGGAGGATCAAACGGAAATCCTCCGGCTTATGGCTGAGGAAAGGCGTAGGGTTCAGGAAAGGCCGCCTGAGCCCAGACCGCCGCTACAGCCCCTGTGTAACCAACAGCCCTCCTTCCCGAGTCCCATAACCTCATCCCCGAGACGCCCAAGAACGCGTTTGGGTGGCCTCCGTGCACCCAACCACTCAAGTCAAGAGAACAGTCCAAGCAAGAAAGGGCTGGCATTCAATAAGTTTTAAAGTGCTGTGTGTCCTTGTCCTTCCCTCATCCCCTCCTCCACCACCCATCCTGGTGCTTCCCTTCCTCCACCAGCTATCCCGGGAGACTGTGGCAGTTAGCCCCATAGTTCCCCCTCTTTGTTTTACGAATTAATAAAGAATGCATGATTTTTAAGCAACAATGACTTTATTTCCTCTGCGAGCGGTGATCGAGGGGGGGAGGGCAGGGCGGTTTGGGTAAAGGGAAGTAGAGTGAATGAAGGGGCGGGGCTTTTCATTACAGGGGAAAAACAGAACTTTCACACAGCATCCTGGCCATTCATGAAACTGGTTTTCAAAGCTTCCCTGATGCGCAACGCACCCTGCTGTACTCTTGTAATAGCCCTGGTGTCTGGCTGCACATAACCAGTGGCCAGGCGATTTGCCTCAACCTCCCACCCCGCCATAAACGTCTCCCCCTTACTCTCACAGATATTGTGGAGCGCACAGCAAGCAGTAATAATAATGGGAATATTGTTTTCGCTGAGATCTAACCTAGTCAATAAACTTCGCCAGCGAGCTTTTAAACGACCAAATGCACATTCCACCACCATTCTGCACTTGCCCAGCCTATAGTTGAAAAGGTCCTGACTACTGTCCAGGCTACCTGTGTATGGCTTCATGAGCCATGGCATTAAGGGGTAGGCTGGGTCCCCAAGGATAACTATAGGCATCTCAACATCCCCAATGGTTATTTTCTGGTCTGGGAAGAAAGTCCCTTGCTGCAGCAGCCGAAACAGACCAGAGTTCCTGAAGATGCGAGCGTCATGTACCTTTCCCGGCCATCCCACGTTGATGTTGGTGAAACGTCCCTTGTGATCCACCAGTGCTTGCAGCACTATTGAAAAGTAACCCTTTCGGTTTATGTACTCGCTGGCTTGGTGGTCCGGTGCCAAGATAGGGATATGGGTTCCGTCTATCGCCCCACCACAGTTTGGGAACCCCATTGCTGCAAAGCCATCCAGTATGAGCTGCACATTTCCCAGACTCACAACCCTTGGTACCAGCAGCTTGGTGATCGCCCTGGCTACTTCCATCACAACAGCCCCCACTGTAGATTTTCCCACTCCGAATTGATTCGCGACTGACCGGTAGCTGTCTGGCGTTGCAAGCTTCCACAGGGCTATCGCCAGTCGCTTCTCTACTGTGACGGCTGCTCTCATCTTGGTGTTCTGGCGCTTCAGGGCAGGGGAAAGCAACTCACAAAGTTCCATGAAAGTGCCCTTACGCATGCGAAAGTTTCGCAGCCACTGGGATTCATCCCAGACCTGCAGCACTATGTGGTCCCACCAGTCTGTGCTTGTTTCCCAGGCCCAGAATCGGCGTTCCACTGTATCAACAAGCCCCATTAACACCATGATGTCCACCTTGCGGGGGGGCCTTTTTTGAGAGAGGTCTGTGTCCATGTCCTCATCACTGTCCTCAGGGCGCTGCTGTCGCCTCCTCGCCTGCTGTAGCTCTAGCAGCTCCTGGTTCTCATTCTCCATATACTCCTGGACAATGCGCGTGGTGTTCATAACGGCGAGAACAGCCGCGGTGATCTGATCGTGCTCCATGCTTTCCCTGGTATGCTGTTTGCAGGACAGCAGAGTGGCAGCAGAAGCAGCGGGTGGATAACAATGGAGTCAGCAATATGGCGCCCATATGAAAAAAGGCGCAAAAGGATTTTTTGCTCCCCCCTCAGTTGCTTTCACGGAGGGAGGGGGGAGCAAGGGTTAGGCTCATTTCCTTCTAGCTGCAGATGGTACAATATGCGGTGAGCAAGGGTTAGGCGCCTTCTCTTCTAGCAGCACATGGTACAATATGCTTGATATCCATCATCATCTCCTGGCCCCCTCAAGGATTGAACTCGCAACCCCGGGTTTAGCGGGCCAACGCTCAGACCGCTGAGCTATCCCTCTGCCCGTGTTCCAGGCAGTACTGAATCTCCCTTAAACAAAACGTAAAAAAGAGAATGACCAGAGTCACTCTGGTCACTCCCATTTATGTCCAAGCGCCCCCGGCCAGCCACACCATAGGCTGCCGGCCAGGAGCACACGAATACCAATCATATTGTACAATCTGCTGCTAGAAGGCAAGGAGCTTCTGCTGTATGGTCCCGCGACCACTTATGGCATATTGCACCATCTGCAGCTAGAAGGCAAGGAGCTTCTGCTGTGTAGTTCCGTGACTACCAGCCTCAGGCGGAATGGCCCCCTCAAGGATTGAACTCGCAACCCTGGGTTTAGCGGGCCAACGCTCAGAACGCTGAGCTATCCCTCTGCCCGTATTACAGCATGACTGAATCCCCACTAGACCTAATGTCCAGGCGTACGCTGGAGATGTACGGTAATTGTGATCTGAGCAGGCTTCCGTAGCAAACCCGGAAACCCCGGAAAAAAGGCGCAAAAAAGATTGCTTTCATGGAGGGAGGGAGGGAGGGAGGGAGGGATGACATGTACCCAGAACCACCAGCGACAATGTTTTCTGCCCCATCAGGCTTTGGGATCGCAACCCAGAACTCCAATGGGCGGCGGAGACTGCGGGAACTGTGGGATAGCTACCTGCAATGCAATGCTCCGAAACTCGATGCTAGCCCCGCTACTGTGGACACAGTCAATCGACCTCATGGTCTTAATGCTCTTTGTGTGGGGACACACACAATCGATTCCATAAATTCGGGTTTTAAAATATCGACTTCTATAAATTCGACCTAATTCTGTAGTATAGACGTACCCACAGACCCAGTGGCTCCCGTCTCGGACATTCAGGTGTCAGCCTGGGAGTCAGTGAGCGGAGTGGGATCCCTCGAGATACAATCCTCCACTAACTCAACCCCCCAGGGGATTCCTTTTATGCCACTTAGCAATGGATCCATGTAACACACACAAACCATGGTTGTTAGCAAAGCTCCAACCCAGAATCCTCAGCCTCTCGCAGCTGAACACTGTCAGCTGGAAATAAGTAACAGGCGCTTGTCCTGTATCCAGAACACAGCCACTGCAGGGGGACACAGCTCTGACCTGAGCTGGTGCAATGCACTGGTTGAGCATCCTTACCTTCCCCACCCTGGCCATATTCCTAGCCATGGTGCTTGGTGTCCTGGAGCCCATCCCAGCACTGCAGCTCCTCGGAAGCTCTGATGTTCAGCCCTGTGAGAGAACGACAGACACATGGTGAGGTTTGGCATTCTGGTTTTAGTGCCTGTTTCCTTCTGTTCCCATTGCTGGGTGCACACAGGCTGGGGCCTTCACAGCATCCACGCCCCAATGGAATCACAGGGTCACCACCAGGCGGTTTAGTTCCTGGAGGTGGATTTGTCCCATTCATCACAGGAATCATGTGACCCTTATGGACATTGTGTTCTGGGAGTGGGTGCCTGTTAATGACGGTGTCTAATGCTGAGAACCCCACCACTCCCACTGAAGTCAAGATCTGGCCCTAAGTAACCAACTGGTGACATACTACAAGTTTGTATCCTTCCCCTGTGGTCCCTGCTTCTGCCCCTGACTTCCCTATGGGCTCTTTCCCTCCATGTGTCTCAATAGCTCTGTCGGAGAAAAACAGAGTTCTCACTCTTTCTTTGGGTGCAGCAAGGCAGATACATTTTATTAACTCAAGCAATTGCACAGAGGGAGAGAGTGCACTAGGACACAGGGTTTCCCCCTCCTAGGCAGGTCTCTCAAAAGATAAACAATTAAGACAAGCATTTATACTTTTTGTTACATACAGTAATGATCAACAGTTTGTTTATATTATGTCTTGCCCATTCCTGTATTTTCTCACTTCTGTTCTCAAAACATAGCTATCTCAAGGTTGGGTCATGCTGACTCTACTCTGCTGCCTTTTCACCCGCTTCTGACGTGAGCACTGCTTCTACAAATCTCGCGTTATTACAGCTAGAGTTAGCCTGACTCTTGCTCATATAGAGGCCTGCATCCAAATTCCCTCTACCGACTTCCACAGCTCCATTCCTTTCCCCTCACCAGCTGGCAGCCCCGTGGATGGGTTGATTTCCGTGAAGTGGGGGACAGGGCTGGGCTCTGAGATAAAACAGTCAATTTCCCTGGCACTTTCACACTCATCTATCTCCCTGATTCAGGGAGCAGGGAAGAGAAAGAATCAGCATCTAAGCTGGGGTCGGTCTCAGAGGAGGGGGCTTCTTTCTATAGGTTCCCATTGCCCAGAAGAGTGAGTCTCAAAGGAGAGGCCTTGTTTCTATTGGGGTCCCTCTGCCCAGCTCCAGTTGGTCTAAAAGGAGAAGCCTTAGTTCTATAGGAGTCCCAATGTCCAGCTGCACTTAGTCTCCGAGGGACTCATTTCTATAAGGCCCCGTTGCCCAGCTGGATTTCTTATCTTTCTTCTGCAGCAGTAGCTGGTAGAGCCAGTAAATCCCACCCCTGGCTTGCCGGCTGATGTCATCTGCTGGGTCAGTCATATACACACCTATGTGTGCCACAAGGTAGCCCACCTTGGGGAAGTCAGATGAACTATGATGGAAGGAGAAGGAGAGGGGAATCCATCACCATTCTACCTTCAGCTCTCCATCTGCCCTGGGCCAGGAGTCTCTCTCCTCCCACTCCATCTGTAGGAGGCTCTGGGGGAAAGGAGCTAGAGTACTCAACCTCTCTGCCCCCAAGGGAGCTTGGAATAAAGGGACCAGGGCAAGGGCCCTCTATGAGTACTTGCTCCCCAGCTGCTCCAGAATAACTAGGGCCCTGAGGCTAGGCACGAGTCTGCCAGCCATTTGGCTCTGGAGCACAGTCCCTTACGGACCCAGGGGGAACCACTTATCCAGGATGAGGAACTTGACTCAAGCATAGATGAATCTCAGTTCTGACTCTGGCTCCACACTGGGGTTATCAAAATCTAGAACCCCTGCAGCTGCAAATCCCACAGCCTATCAGAGCCAGCCCTGACTATGCAGGATGCTGGGGTCAAAGGTCACTTATGTCAAATCCGGGGAGGCAGGTGGTGAATCGGAGCAGGGCAGTGCTGCTCCATATGGCCCTGGATCTCTCCTGCTTCTCTCTGGAGTGCATCCAGAAATTGACGTGCTGTGGTAGAAGAAGGCAGGTGAGGGTCAATGGGCAGATGCACCTGCTCTACAAACCAGCCTCTCCCCGTCCCTATGGGGCTGAGACATTGTGCTCTGGGTGGAATAGCTGACTGGCTGATCCCAGAGCTTTAAAAGGGGTTCTTGCACCCAGGACACTGCCCATGTCCTGCTGGGCACAAGTGTCATGGTCTCTCCAGACTGGGACAGTGTTTAGTCTTGGGGCTGGTCCATCCTCTCTTTACCCCTTATACATGAACAGCACATCAGGATCAAGGCACATGCCCTGACCCCTCCCCAACTGCAAAGGCCTTGGTAGGATGGAGGGAGTGGCCATGAGCACAGTCCCTCTGGGAACTGCAGTGCCTATAGGACAGAAGAGCGGATTCTCTGAGGATCCTCCTGTACTCAGGGACTCCCTATGTAACCCCTTTGGGGTTTAGAGAGCATGGCCCCTTTAAATCTTTTTTCTAACAGGGGAGGGGGAGCAGTGAGAAAAAGGAGGGAAACTCCGGGGGTCTGCAGCTGCGGAGAGAGAAATGCGGCAAGCTTCAAATTAGTTGAAACAATAGTAAAGAATAAAATTGTCAGGCACATAGAAGAACATAAATTGTTGGGCAAAAGTCAACATGGTTTCTGTAAAGGGAAATCATGCCTTACTAATCTATTAGAGTTCTTTGAAGGGGTCAACAAACATGTGGACAAGGGTGATCCAGTAGACATAGTGTACTTAGATTTCCAGAAAGCCTTTGACAAAGTCCCTCATCAAAGGCTCTTGCGTAAATTAAGTTGCCATGGGATAAGAGGGAAGACCCTTTCATGCATTGAGAACTGGTTAAAAAACAGGGAACAAAGGGTAGGAATAAATGGTAAATTTTCACAATGGAGAGGGGTAACTAGTGGTGTTCCCCAAGGGTCAGTCCTAGAACCAATCCTATTCAACTTATTCATAAATGATTTGGAAGAAGGGGTAAACAGTGAGGTGGCAAAGTTTGCCGATGATACTAAGCTGCTCAAGATAGTTAAGACCAAAGCAGACTTTGAAGAACTACAAAAAGATCTCACAAAACTAAATGATTGGGCAACAAAATGGCAAATGAAATTTAATGTGGATAAATGTAAAGTAATGCGCATTAGAAAAAATAACCCAAACTATACATACAATATGATGGGGGCTAATTTAACTACAACTAATCAGGAAAAAGATCTTGGAGTCATCGTGGATAGTTCTCTAAAGATGTCCATGCAGTGTGCAGCGGCAGTCAAAAAAGCAAACGGGATGTTAGGAATCATTAAAAAAGGGATAGAGAATAAGACGGAGAATATCTTATTGCCCTTATACAAATCCATAGTGCGCCCACATCTTGAATACTGCATACAATTGTGGTATCCTCATCTCAAAAAGGATATACTGGCATTAGAAAAGGTTCAGAGAAGGGCAACTAAAATGATTAGGGGTCTGGAACGGGTCCCATATGAGGAGAGATTAAAGAGGCTAGGACTTTTTAGCTTGGAAAAGAGGAGACTAAGGGGGGATATGATAGAGGTATATAAAATTATGAGTGGTGTGGAGGAAGTGAATAAGGAAAAGTTATTTACTTGTTCTCATAATAAAAGAACTAGGGGCCACCCAATGAAATTAGTGGGCAGCAGGTTTAAAACAAATAAAAGGAAGTTCTTCTTCACACAGCGCACAGTCAACCTGTGGAACTCCTTGCCTGAGGAGGCTGTGAGGGCTAGGACTATAACAGGGTTTAAAAGAGAACTGGATAAATTCATGGAGATGAAGTCCATTAATGGCTATTAACCAGGATGGGTAAGGAATGGTGTCCTTAGCCTCTGTTTGTCAGGGGGGGTGATGAATGGCAGGAGAGAGATCACTTGATCATTACCTGTTAGGTCCACTCACTCCGGGTCACCTGGCATTGGCCAGTGTCAGTGGACAGGATACTGGGCTGGATGGACCTTTGGTCTGACCTAGTACGGCCATTCTTATGTTCTTATGTTCTTAAGCTGCAGGCCCTCGGAGGAGAAGCAGAGAGAACCTGCCTGAAGCCCGAGAAGGACAGGGCGGCTGATCGGGGACACCCCAGGACAGGAGCCAGGAGGAGCACTGTGCCAGGGGGGCATTGCCCGAGAAGGACAGGCTGGAGCTGGACCCAGGATCTGTATCACTGCTGCCCAGAGCTGCATGGGGCTGTGAATACTGGGGCTTGTGACTCTGCATTGGGAATAAGGAGGGAGGCTGTAGCTAGTTAAGTGGGGAGGTGGTCACTCTGTGTGGCTTTGCAGAGAGCAGCAGAAGAGGGCACTGGAGGGGTTTGTTGGGGAAAGTTCACTGGTGCCGAAGATGACCAGGAGCACCCAAGACTCACCCCTGGACTGGAACGTTGCTCAGGACTCCTGAACTCTGTGTGCAGACACATTGCTCAGTGGCTGCCCTTTCGGCCTGTGCTACCACTGGGCCTGTGGGGCCTTGGTTTGGATGCAACCCTGTTTTACTGCTCCCCCTATATTACCCCTTGTTGTTTTTTCTTCTCTCATCCCTCTAAATAAATATTTCCTTTTCTTATATCCATTGTACTTTTCCTGTGGGTGTGTGTGTTCACTCTGGGGGGTTTGGAGAGGTGCCCCTCGGGTGGAAGGAACTTTCCCTGCTGCATTCCTGCGCGCTCTTTCTCTTGGCCAGAGCTGCCTGCAGAGCAGACTCCATCTTCGCCATGAGGGCGCTAAAGTTACACTTGGTGGCCCCTATGGGGACTTTGCAGTACACACACACACACACCTACATTGCGCACCCTGGACTCTCCTTCACAGAGCAAAGAAATTCCTGAGTGACTTTCATTTCAATTAAAAAAAAAATATGGAGAGGGGATTACTAGAAGACCTCTGCCGAGGGGCACGAATCCCAGTAACCAAAGCTGTGCTGGTAGCGGGGTTCCCAGAAGAGATGGAACCAAATGAAATTGAGGAGAGCCTGGATGCAGCTGAAATACTAGGGAGAGTGAAGGTCCACACCTGTATTTACAACCGCGAAGTGAAGGGCATGGTAGCACTATATACTCACTCCAAGGAAGCAGATCTTGATAAAGTGCCCAAAGAGGTGCAAGTAGGAGGTATCCCTTGGACAATTCTGGGGGCAGAGCAGTCCCCTATTAGTGTGCCCATGTCACTTGAGGTGGATTCTTTAGCGCAGAAATTGCAAGCTCTGATGGTGGATGAGAAGCGGACAAGAGAGGAATTAATTTTGGCATTAGGAGGGGCTCCCACACCCGCAGCACCCAGCCTGGTGGGAGGGGCCAAAGAGCTGGGAAACGCTCTCAAAGATGCATTGAAGCCAGCATATGAAAGTGCTCCATACAAACGGTTATGTTCTTTTTTGGGGATGTCACCTGTATCCTCAGGGAAAGATGATTACGAGACCTGGAGAGATGTTACAGTGCCACTTGTCCAAGAGTGGGAATTTTCTGATGCGGAGAAGTGGAAACATGGGCTTGAGAGTCTGAGGGGACCTGCCATGCGAATTGTCCAAGCCCTGAAAGACTCCCAACCAGCCGCCACAGTGCAAAACTATTTAACTGCTCTTGAGAGTGTCTGTGGTGCTACTGATAGCAGTGAAGACCTATATTATCGTTTCCGCCATACCTATCAGGAGCCCCACGAACGATTGTCAGATTTTATCAGGAGACTAGAGGATTTGCTCCAGCAGGTAGTGCAGAAGGATGGCATCCCCATCCAACGCATTGGTTCCGCTAGGTTGGACCAGATCCTTTGGGGCACCCGACAAGATGGGTTGATGTTGTGGCGACTGCAGCTGAGGGAATGGGCCCAAAACCCACCCCCATTCCACAAGCTCATTCGAGAGATACATGAAGAGGAGGAGAGATTGTTGCAAGTGGACCCAGTGGTGCAGCCAAAGAAGGCAAGGAGTCACACCACCACAGTGCTTGGAGAAATGGAAAAGGCCCCATCAGTGGCAGAGGCACTGAGAGATTTGACCCGAGAAGTGGCCATGATGAAGGCTCAGGGACATCCTGTGCCATCCTCAAGAAGGGAGAGTAGCAGGAGGGGTGATAGCCGGCGAGAAGGTTTCTGTTACAACTGTGGGAGAGATGGTCACTATGCCTTGGACTGTCAAAACAAGACAGATCATGCAAGGGTATCTCAGAGATTGCAGCAAACCATTAGGGAGCTTCAGGGAAACACCAACAGGGCTTGGGGAAGGAGCAACTCAAGACCCTAAAATTCCAAGGCTCCCCAGAAAAAAAAACACAAAGAGGGGTTACAGCTAGAAAGAAGCAAGTGACTTTCCTCAGAGGCCCATGTCTTGGATCTCACAGGAGTTTCAGTCTCTCAGTCCCCAGCCAGGCCTGGTGCCCACTGTTAGTGCTTAGCAGAACCATGCAGAGCTCTGGCTTACAGTCCCAGCTCTTTCCCTTTATCCCCCCAAAGGCAGAAGAGTCCCACGGGGTTAAGGGGAAATTCCCCCCAGCAGGGCTGGTGCAAGGAAGTTTCGCGCCCTACGCGAAACTTCCTTGCACCGGCCCTGCGCCCCCCGCCCCCAGTTAACACCACCCCCCCGCAGCCAACACTGCCTCCCGCAGCCAATCCACCCCCCTGCGCCCCCCCTCCCAGCTAACACCACCACCCCTGCAGCTCAGCGCCCCCGCCCAGCAGCCTCCCCCCGCCCATGGCGCCCCGCTGCCCCCCACCCCCGCTCCTGGCTCAGCCACGGAGCCGGGTAGTGTGCAGCAGCCATGGCCAGGTGCCCCCCCGGCTCCCGGCTCAGCCGCGGAGCCAGGAGGGCGGGTTGCAGTCACAGCCAGGCGCCCCCACAGGAGGGCGGGAGACAGCCGCGGCCAGCTGCTCCCCGGCTCCCGAAGCGACCGCCTAGGGTCGCCTAGTGGGCACGCCGGCCCTGCCCCCCAGACCTTGCCATTGTGCTTACTTCCAAAAGGTGCTGCAGCTTGTCCGTGGTGGGGGTTTCTGTCAGCAGGCTCCTCAGCATGACGTCCAGGCTGTCTGCATAGGCCTTGTGCAGAGCCTGCAAGAGGAGGGAGCACCCGTCAGTCATGGGATCAGGGGCTACACCGGTCAGGGGATGATTAGAAGGGTTCTCTGGGGAGGGAGGGAAAGGATCTGCCAAGGACGGGTAACACTATCCCCCCTGGAGGGAAGGGGCGCTCCCTGCCATTTTGTTAACCCCTGGGTGTGTTCGCAGCTCTGCTCACCCCTTCCCTATTCTCAGCAGCTCTTTCAGACCAAGGGAGCAGGGACCACAGGCCTCTCCTGCTGCTGGGACAGAGAAGTAGGTTGGTGACTTACCTGAAAGTGAGCGGTGTCCTTCCCTGGGCGCATGGTAAAAACGCTGTACAGGACAGCTTGCAGAAGGCCTAATTCCAGCTCCAGCTCCAGAGGCTGCTTCAGTTTTCTGGAAGGAGAGAGGAGCCTGTATTAGACTTTGCAGCCCCAGAATGACGCTGGCACCACCATGAACATGACACGTCAGGGAAATAGGCACAGGCCAGCAAAAACAGAAACGAAGGTGCCAAGGAGCACAGTGACCCGACTGAAGTCACAGAGCCACTCAGTGGCAGTGCTGGAATAGGGCCCATTCCCCTGATCTCACCACTGGACTCTGCTGCCCCTGTTACACAGCACCCCCTGCCCCTGCCAATCCTCTCCGTAAGGCCACTGTAACATTACTGAAGTGAAATCAGCCACCCAGCCAGGAAAGAATGAACGTTCCTACCTCCTCGGCCGGAGGACGCAAATCGCCACAACTGGGGGTGACCCGGGTCGGGGTCGGGGGAGGATCTGGGAGTCCTGGGTCTGGGCCTGAACAGCACCAGGGTTCGGGCAGCTGGATGGGAGGGTCCTGGTACCTGAGATGGCAAACAGCAGCCATAGAGCTGGAGAGGATGGAGCTTGGCTCAGACTCCAGGGGAAGATCTTCAATCAGCTCCTGAGAGACATAAAGGAGACAGAACAGAGGGTGAAATTCAGGCCCCACTGACCCACAGGCACATCTCAGAGAGGAGGCCAAAGTGCGCTGCAGACACAGCCAGCATAATCACCTCTCACCCATCGAACTTACTCCCTCCCTCTCTCCAGCTGGGACCACCCAATTCCTCCTTCCCCTCAGCCGCTCCTCCGGCCCTACTATTCCCCCACTCCCAGCTCCAGATCAGTGCCAGAATTTCCCCATTCCCTGCTCCCCAATCCTCAGGCCCAGGAATCCCTGTCCTCTGCTTCCCCCTCCAGCCCCACCGTCTCCCCACACTAGCCCAGGGGAGGCCTCTCTTTGTCTCATGTCTGGCTCCCTCCCCACACGGGGTCTCACTCACCGAAATGCTCTCCACAATGCTCTCTGCTTTGGAGCAGTGCGGCTCCAGGATGTCCTGCCCCTGCTTTTGTACGGAGAAGCACAGAGTGCGGATAGCGTGCAGGAAGAGGAGTTGCTTGGCCCTGTCCTGCACACACTAGGAGTGGATTTGGAGGAGAGAGAGAGCCTGTTAGGTAGAGGCCTCCTCACCCTACCCAAACTGGCTCCAGGGCCCAGGTCCTCCATGGGGTTGGACGGGAAAAGCTCCCCCCTTCCCAAATCCACAGTTTTCTCCTGTAGGGCAGAGTTTGTAACTGGGACAATGTCTGTCGGGGGAGGATACCCTGGCCTGCATGGGACAAACACCACTTCTTGGGGATCCCAGCTAACATGGGAGAAGTGCTCCCCATTAGGGAGTTATGGCTTCTCTGGGACCAGACCCCCATGGAAGGGCTGGCGGGGGGCAGGATAGACTCAGTACCAGCTCAGCTGGGGGATTTTTGTACCTCATCTCTGCCTTGGAGATGCTGCTGGATGACGCTGATGGCAGCTTCCTCCGGGGAGACGTCCTCCTCCTCCTGCAGCTGGACACTGGGGGTCCCTGCACCAGGCAGAGGAAACACGATGACTCCTGCTGCTGCTGAGGGGAAGGACGGGTGCAGTGGAGAGGGAAGGGTCCTCTGTAAGAAACCCCATGGCAGAGAGGGCCTCACCTTGCCCCTCCTGGAGACACCCTCAGCCCCATCAGCTTCAGGGCCCCATGGCAATCAGGCCACCCCGCAACATCATCAGGGGCCCGGGATGGAGGACCGCCCCCAACTCCACCCAAAATGCCCTTCACTGGGCATGGCTGTGGCACTCCCACTGGTGTCAGTGGGGCTCATGTGGCTGAGGCCAGACACCTTGACGAACCAATGGACACAGGGTATTACTAGCCCCACTTCCCAAGTCCTTCTCCCTTTCCCTTGGGTCTCCCCTCACCTGCACTGGGGGAGTCTTCAGCCTCAGGGCTCTCACACTCCTCTGAGGTGCTGCTGGCCCTTCAGGAGTAGGTGGAGCTTCTGGTGCTAGAGCAGGGGTCATAAATATAAAGGGAAGGGTAACAACCTTTATCTATGCAGTAATATAAAATCCCTCCTGACCAGAGGTACAGAATCACTTACCTGTGAGGGGTTAATCACTTCAGTTAACCTAGTTGGCACCTGACCAGAAGACCAATGGGGAAAGAAGAGACTTTCAAATCTCGGGGGAAGGAAGGTTTTGTTTGTGCTCTCTTTGTGTGTTCCCTCTCTCGGACAGAGAGAGAGACGAGGGCAGAAAAAAACATCTCCTAACAAGATCCTGAAATGATGCATCTAAAGTTACAGAAATTATAAGTAATAGCAAGGAAATTCGTTAGATTATCTTTTGTTCTAGCTTGTGAATTTTCCCTATGCTAGGAGGGAGTTTTATTCCTGTTTTTTGTAACTTTGAAGCTAAGCCAACAGGGGAATCCTCTGTGTTTTAAATCTTTTTATTTGCCCCGTAAAGTTACCTTCCATCCTGATTTTACAGATGTGATTCTTTTACTTTAAAAAAAAAATAAAATTTTTCTTTTAAGAACCTGATTGATTTTCAGTGTCCTAAAGACCCAGGGGTTTGATCTGTGCTCACTTTATCAATCATAGAATATCATAGAATATCAGGGTTGGAAGGGACCTCAGGAGGTCATCTAGTCCAACCCCCTGCTCAAAGCAGGACCAATCCCCAATTTTTGCCCCAGATCCCCAAGTGGCCCCCAATTGGTTAGTATATTATTCTCAAGACTCCCCAGGAAAGGGGGTGAAGGGTTTGGGGGGATATTTTGGGGGAAATAGGACTCCAAGTGGCCCAGTGGCCCCCTCCCTGAATGTTTGTTTAAATCACTTGGTGGTAGCAGCAACACCATCCAAGGACAAGGAAAGGAATTTGTGCCTTGGGGAAGTTTTCCACCTAAGCTGGTGGAATATAAGCTTAGGGGGTCTTTCATGTGGGTCCCCACATCTGTACCCCAGAGTTCAGAGTGGGGAGGGAACCCTGACAGCAGCGGTGGCCAATCTCCTGCCCTAGGCAAGCTGGGACTCTTCAGTGGCCAAGCAGGGGGATGGCTCCTGCTGGGACCTGGTGCTGGGTTCCTGGCTCCTCTGCTTCCTGGAGAGGAAGCCCCAGAGCTGCCTTGCCCGGCTCCTACCCTGCCCTGGGTCCCTCCTGCACAGCTGCACCCTGGACCACCTTCATGTTGGCCCAGAAAGTGCATCAGGGCCTGCTCTGGAAGCTGGTGTCTTTCTCCTCCAGAACGCCAGGCACTTCCACCGCTTTGCCTGGCCACAAGCTGCTTCCCCATCAGCGGGGACAGAGGGGCCACTCTCCTCCTGGGGAATTCGGCAGCTGCTTCCCACTGGCTCTGGAGCCACCTACACAGCCTTCTTCCCCAGCATCTGCCTGAGCCTCTCCATCCTGAAACTGTGTGGGGAGTAGCCGTGAGTCTGGGGTCTAGGCAGCCTCTCACTAACGGGCCTGCCTGCTCCGCCCCCATCTCCCCTCCACTGGGGCAACTCCCCCTCACTGTATGCCCCACCACGGAGCACAGGGACTGCAAACTACACACACTGGCAGCAGCTCACAGCACAGGCTGCTCCCAGAGCTCCCCCTCCCCACTGAGGCACTGTGACACCAGGGGAGTCTCATCCTTTCAGAGCAGTGGGGTTTTCAGTCTGTTTGGACAAACAGCTCCCTCCTCCCCCCCAGACGACAGGCCCTCCCTGGCTACAGAAAGAACAGAACCCGGGAAGGAGTCTGAGCTTGCCCTGGGAACTCGTCCCCAGCTAAACTTCACAAGGTTCCAATCATATGAGGAATGAGCCCCCTCTGTTCCCACTGACTGGGGTTGTGGGTGTTCAGCAGCTGGCAGGGTCTGACCCCCCCCCCGCAGAGACTCAGCTTGGGGAACAGTTTCCTACAAGGGAAGGGCTGGGAGCCCTATTGCTGAGCTATTTCCACCATACTGGAGATGGCTCTGGAGAACACCCTGCAAGAAACACGCTGCCCACTCCCAGAGCGAAGGGCTGCAGGGGGCTGTGTTTGCAAATCTAGTCTCACTAGGAGGAGATTTCCTCACACACACATTTCTGCCCCTCCCCAAGCAGAACAGGGAAGCCTCTGAGGAAATGTTACCTGTCACTCACTTTAGATTGAGCTCCTGGAGTCTACCATTATAAGGCATGTTTTCTAATCCTTTAATCATTCTTGTGGCTCTTCTCTGAACCCTCTCAAATGTATCAGCATCTGTCTCAAATTGTGGACACCAGAACTGGACACAATATTCCAGTAATGGTTGCACCACTGCCCAGTACAGAATTATAGAATCTCTCTACTTCTACCTGTGATTCTGCTATGTATGGGTCCAAGGATCGCATTTCCCTTTTTGGCCACTGTGTCCCACTGGGAGCTCATGGTGAGCTGATTATCCACCATGACCCCAAGTCTTTTTCAGGGTCACTGCTTCCCATTATAGAGTCCCCCATCTTGTACATATAGCTTATATATTTTTGTTCCTAGATGTATAACTTTACATTTGGACATACTAAAATGCATGTTATTTCATAGAATATCAGGGTTGGAAGGGACCTTAGGAGGTCATCTAGTCCAACCCCCTGCTCAAAGCAGGACCAATCCCCAATTTTTGCCCCAGATCCCTAAATGGCCCCCTCAAGGATTGAACTCACAACCCTGGGTTTAGCAGGCCAATGCTCAAACCACTGAGCTATCCCTCCCCCCCCTTTGCTTGTGCTCAGTTTACTAAGCAATCCAGATGGCTCTGTATGAGTGACATGTCCTCTTCATAATTTACCACTCCCCCAATCTTTCTGTCATCTGCAGAAAGATCTGGGGGTTGTGATGGATCACAACCTCAACATGAATCAACAATGCAATGCTGTTGCAAAAAAAAAAAAAAAAAAAGCAAATGCAATATGGGTTGCACAAGGAGAGGCATACCATGCAAGTCATAGGAGATGATGGTACTGCTCTTCTCAGTGCCGGTTAGGCCTCAGCTGGAGTACTGTGTCCAATTTTGGTCACTGCTGTATGAAAAGGATGTAGAGAAACAGGGAAGGATCCAGAGGTGAGCGACAAAAATGATCAAAGGAGTGGAACATAAATCATATGGGCAAAGGCTTGAGGAATTAGGTATGTTTAGTTTGGAAAAGAGGAGACTAAGTGGGGACATGATAGCGGTCTTCAAATGCTTGAAAGGCTGCCATAAGAAAGATAGCAAAATATTGTTCTCCTGCCACAGAGGGCAGGACAAGAGGCAATGGGTTCAAACTATAGCATAGCAGATTTAGATTAAATCTCAGGAAATACTTCATAATTGTAAGATTTTATCAATGATGATTGTATATTTGCTTCCAAATCACTCATCAAAATGTTAAATAGCATAGTGTCAAGAACCAATCCCTGCAGGACCCTACTAGAAAGACACTCGCCTGATAATAATTCCTCATTTACAGTTACATTTTGAGATCTATTAGGTAGCCAGTTACTAGGTGGGACATTTTTCTGCCAATTTACCTTGTGTTTTTTGAGCCTAGAGCTTGGCTGGCAACATATGGATCAGACTGAACAGGTTCCAACCCTCACTGAGAATCTTACCTTCTACAAAAAGGATGTCTGCTTTCTCCAAAATCAACACAGAAAGGTGAAAAATCCCAAAGAAGCTCCTTCTTAGCACTCAGGTACATGACCACAAATCCTCTCTTGGTCCTCAAGGAGAAACAGCGAGAAGGAGTCTTGCTGCAGCAGGCTACAGGGATCTCCGAGGTTCCCCCTGCTCTGCCTGGCTGATGTCAAGGGAGCTCTGTGAGGTCGCAGCCTCCTCACCACCTTTGCCCAATAGGCTGAGGTCCTGCCAAAGGCCCCTGTGAAGTCACTGCCACACCCACCTCTGCGTTACAGGGCTGATGTCTGCCCCTGGCCAGCCTGGTTGGATATTTCACCTGCTCCCCCAATCACCCCACTTGCTCACTATTGATTCTGGGGAACATGCAGGCTACCCAGTAAAACAGCAGAGTCTGTTCCTCACGCCACACTGAGTTTTTTTATAGATTTTTAGGCCATTAGATCTCCTAATCCAGCCTCTATTTCACAAGTCATGAAATTTCAGACACTTACCCCCATATTAAGCTCAATTCCTTGTGTTTCACTAAAACGCACCTTCCAGAAAGACGACCAGTTGTGATGTGAGGCCATCAGGAAGAAGAGAGTCCACCGCTTCCCTCGGTAATTTGTTCCATTGGTTAATCTCCCTCATTGTCAAAAATGTGTGCCTTGCTTCCAATTTGAATTTCTCTGGCTTCAGCTGACAGCCGCTGGTTCTTGTTGTGCCCTTCTTAGCTAGATTAAAGAGCGTTTGGGTACTCATCATCTTCTCTCCATGAAGGGAGTTCTACACCGAAATAAAGTCATCTCTAAACCTACTTCTATAGCTAGGGCCCTACCAATGATATAGGACCGTGAAATTAGCCCTGCCCCGTGAAACCCCATCTCCCCATGCTGCTAGGAGCACCCCAGCCGGGAGCACCCCAGCAGGGGGCTCCTAGCTGCTAGTCCGCCGGGCTGGGGACAGGACATGGTTGTGCTAGGATATCTATTCTGCCTAGTAACAGAGAGTGACCCCACCCTTTTTGGTGCCGTGTGCAGCCCAAGAAGTGGGCCGTGTGCAAAAAGTCAGTTGGCTGTCAATGGACTGACAGTTGGCTGACAGTTGGTAGCTCACCGCTCAGGGGCAGCTTGGGCAGAGCAATCAGGCTGCTGCTGTCTATTCCACCACTTCAGAGGCAGATGAGGCCCTTGAATTGCCCTTACCCACACGCACTGCGGCAGCATACCGCACTCACTCTGCCCAGCTCGGGTAATTTGCTCAATCTCTGGAAGATGAGCAGAAGAGGAGGAGAGAGACTTACCTTGTGAAGGGATCGTCCCTTCCCTTCCACTCCTCTCTTTCTCTCCTCTTTTATTCCTGCCACTATCATTTGCTTGTTAGGGACTTGGTATCTGCCAAACTTATTATCTTTATTATTAAGGTGTTAGTTAATAAATGTTATCTGGTTTATGTTATTTACCAGTCAGTTTTGATTTTAAATACACCCAGTGATAGATACGGACGGGTTCAATCCTGTAAAAAGGGGTGAGATTTGGAGCCTAGGTTTCATTTCTCCCCTGAATGTTATAGAGTTTAAATGACCTGTCTGTAACATTGACAGTGCCCAATCTAGATCTGGATAGGAAGGGCACATGCAGGGTGCATTTCCTGACTTTTATGGGAGTCCTGAGCCTTCTGATGCTGCTTCAAATGTTTCATTCTCTCTCAGCACTGAACAGCAAAATGCTCAATGTCCAACTCCGCCAGCCTTTGGCTCTGCGACATACAGCTGTGTAGTGCTGCTGCTCTGAGAGAAACCGTGGTCACGGCTAGAATCCTGCCACCTATTGATTACAATCTTGGTGTGTTCCTCCCGCCAACTAGCTGCTCACAGGGTTGTGGTCGTTTTAAGCTGCTGTGAGTTTGGAGGCTGCAGCATGTAACTTCTGGTACACACAAGGGGAGTGGGAAGGAAACAGACAGGTCAGGAAGATATGGGTACAGGGAATGGTTGGAATTGCGGTAGAGGACTATTCCGACACCAAACTAGGAACCCACACCTTCACAGCATCCACACTGCAAAGTGGGCAGATATGGGGGTAGACCCACTGCAAAGATGTGGGTCTTTGCAGTCCAGCAGCTTCAGAGCCTGCTTTTTAAAGTGATGTGCTCTCTAAGATGAGAAAGCCAATCCTATGCCAGGAGCCCCAGGACACTGATCAAAACCTAATGTCTCTCAGGATTCTTGAGGACTCGGAGCGGGGATTGAGGTCAGGTGTTTATTGTTTTGCACAGATGTGTAAATCTTGTGCTATCTAAGAATAAAGTGTGTGCGTGTTTCAGAAGTTACTTTGCAAAGCCTGGAGTTACTCTCTTTAACTGCTCTGTGGTCCCCGAGGGGCTAAACTGGAAAGGGAGGTGAGCAGAGATGAAGGGGGAATCTGGGAAAATGTGCAAAGTGGCTGGAGAGGCTTGGGATGTCTGAGCACTGGCTTAGGGCCGGTCTCCTAGACAGACAGTCCCAGCTGTCCCCCTCCGTCTCCTCATCTGGTCTGTCTCTCTCCTGCATCCTGGCCTCCTGTACCAATCTAACTCCCCAGGCTCCTCATCCAATCACAATACCCATGAATCTCCAGCCTCTAGCTCCTTCTTTCAATCTCTTTGCCCAGCCAGTCCCAGTTCTCCTGAATCCCAGTTCTTCATCAGATTTATCTCCCATTCCCTCTCACCTCCTTTGTGGTCATGGTATATGTAGGTACCAATGACATAGGGAAGCATAGGAGAGAGGTTCTGGAGGCCAGATTTAGGCTGCTGGGTAAGAGATTGAAGTCCAGGACCTCCATGATAGCACTCTCTGAAATGCTGTCAATTCCACATGCAGGGCCAGCTAGACAGGAAGAACTGCAGGTTCTCAATGTGTGGATGAGACAATGGTGTAGGGAGGAGGAGTTCAGATTTATTAGGAACTGAGGAAACTTTTGGGAAAGGGGGAGCCTAAACAGGAAGGATGGACTCCACCTAAACCAAAGTGGAACCACATTGCTGGCACTTAAAATCAAAAATTTCATAGAGCAGTTTTTAAACTAAGGGCTGGGGGAAAGCTGACAGATGTGGAGGAGTATGTGGTTCAAACAGAGACATCTCTTAGGGGAGGATCTACTAATGGGGATTCTTTGTGTTCTAGTAAGTAGGAGAGGATGGAAGGTAAAATATGGCTAGGATTGGATGAGAAACAGTCAAATGAAAAAAAGTCCCATTCAATTACATCACAAAATGGCAGATAGATGAAAAGTAACAATTTTTAAGTGCTTATATACAAATGCTAGAAGTCTAAATAATAAGACTGCTGAACTAGAGTGCCTCATATTAAATGAGGATATTGATACAATAGACATCACAGAAACTTGATGGAATGAGGATAATCAATGGGACACAGTAATACCAGGGTACAAAAAATGTATCAGAAGGACAGAACAGGTCCTACTCGTGGAGGAGTGGCACTATATGTGAAACAAAGCATAGAAACAAATGAAGTACAAAGTTTAAATGAACCAAACTATACCATACAATCTCTATGGATAGTAATTCTATGCTTGAACAATAAGAATATAGCGGTAGGGATATACTCACCACGTAACCAGGATGGTCATAGTGACCGTGAAATGCATAGGGAGATTAGAAAGGCTATACAAATTTAAAAACTCAATAATAATGGGGCATTTCAACTATCCCCATATTGACAGGGTACATGTCACCTCAGGACAGGATGCAGAGATAGTTGCTTGACACCTTAAATGACTGCTTCTTGGAGCAGTTAGTCCAGGAACCCACAAGAAGAGAGGCAATTCTTGATTTAGTCCTAAGTGGAGCACAGGATCTTGTCCAAGAGGTGAATATAGTTGAACTGCTTGGTAATAGTGACCATAATATAATTAGATTTAACATCATTGTGGCAGGGAAAACACCACAGCAGCCCAACAGGGTAACATTTAATTTCAGAAAGGGGAACTACACAAAAATGAGGAAGTTAGTTAAACAGAAATTAAAAGGTACAGTGCCAAAAGTGAAATCCCTTCAAGCTGCATGGAAACTTTTTAAAGACACCGTAATAGAGGCTCAACTTAAATGTATACCCCAAATTAAAAAACATAGTAAGAACCAAAAACATGCCACCATGGCTAAACAACAAAGTAAAAGAAGCAGTGAGAGGCAAAAAGGCATCCTTTAAAAGGTGGATGTTAAATCCTAGGGAGGAAAATAGAAAGGAGCATAAACTCTGGCAAATTAAGTATAAAAATATAATTAAGAAGGCCAAGAAAGAATTTGAAGAACAGCTAGCCAAAGACTCAGAAAGTAACAGCAATTTTTTTAAGTACATCAGAAGCTGGAAGTTTGCTAAACCACTAGTGGGACCATTGGACAATCAAGATGCAAAAGGATCACTCAAGGACCATAAAACCATTGCAGAGAAATTAAATAAATTCTTTGTATCGGTCTTCATGGCTGAGGATGTGCAGGAGATTCCCAAACCTGAGCCATTCTTCTTAGGTGACAAATCTGTGGAACTATCCCAGATTGAGATGTCATTAGAGGAGGTTTTGGAATCAATTGATAAATTATACTGTAATGAGTCACCAGGACCAGATGCTATTCACCCAAGAGTTCTGAAGGAACGCAAATGTGAAATTACAGTACTACTAACTGTGGGAGATTAAATCAGCTTCTGTACCAGATGACTAGAGGATAGCTAATGTGATGCCAATTTTTAAAAAAGCTCCAGAGGTGATCGTGGCAATTACAGGCTGGTAAGCCTAACTTCAGTACCAGGCAAACTGGTTGAAACTATAGTAAAGAACAGAATTATCAGATACATAGATGAACATGATTTGTTGGGGAAGAGTCAACATGGTTTTTGTAAAGGGAAATCATGCCTCACCAATCTACTAAGGATACTAAGAAGGATGAATTCAAACTGGAACAGGTACAGAGAAGGGCTACTAGGATGATCCGAGGAATGGAAAACCTGTCTTATGAAAGGAGACGCAGGGAGCTTGGCTTATTTAGCCTAACCAAAAGAAGGCTGAGGGGAGATATGATTGTTCTCTATAAATATATCAGAGGGATAAATATCAGAGAGGGAGAGGAA
Organism: Macrochelys suwanniensis; assembly: GCA_033296515.1. Lineage (NCBI taxonomy): Eukaryota > Metazoa > Chordata > Testudines > Chelydridae > Macrochelys > Macrochelys suwanniensis. The sequence goes on along the minus strand of CM065776.1, from coordinate 129,448,338 downwards.
TGATTTAAGCTCAGTATCAATGTGGACACAAGAACAAGTGGATATAAACTGGCCATCAGGAAGTTTAGACTTGAAATTAGACAAAGGTTTCTAACCATCAGAGGAGTGAAGTTCTGGAACAGCCTTCCAAAGAATGCAGTGGGGGGCAAGAGACATATCTGGCTTCAAGATTAAGCATGATAAGTTTATGGAGGGGATGGTATGATGGGATAGCCTAATTTTGGCAATTAATTGATCTTTGACTATTAGCAGTACATATGCCCAATGGCCTGTGATGGGATGTTAGATGGGATGGGGTCAGAGTTACTACAGAGAATTCTTTCCTGGGTTTCTGGCTGGTGAGTCTTGCCCACATGCTCAGGGTTTAGCTGATTGCCATATTTGGGGTCGGGAAGGAATTTTCCTCCAGGGCAGATTGGCAGAGGCCCTGGGGTTTTTTTGCCTTCCTCTGCAGCGTGGGGCACGGGTCACTTGCTGGAGGATTCTATGCACCTTGAAGTCTTTAAACTATGATTTGAAGACTTCAATAGCTCAGACACAGGTTAGGGGTTTATTACAGGAGTGGGTGGGTGAGATTCTGTGGCCTGCATTGTGCAGGAGGTCAGATTAGACGATCATAATGGTCTCTTCTGACCTTAAAGTCTATGAGTCTACTAGAATTCTTTGAGGGGGTCAACAAGCATGTGGGCAAGGGTGATCCAGTGGATATAGTGTACTTAGATTTTCAGAAAGTCTTTGACAAGGACCCTCACCAAAGGCTCTTAAGCAAAGTAAGCTGTTATGGGCTAAGAGGGAAGGTCCTCTGATGGATCGATAATTGGTTAAAAGATAAGAAACAAAAGATGGGAATAAATGGTCAGTTTTCAGAATGGAGAGAGGTAAATAGCAGTGTCACCCAGGGGTCTGTACTGGGACCAGTACTATTGAACATATTGATAAATGATCTGGAAAAAAAAGGGTAAACAGTGAGGTGGCAAAATTTGCAGATGATACAAAACTACTCAAGAAAATTAAATCCAAAGCAGACTGTGAAGAGTTACAAAGCGATCTCACAAAACAGGGTGACTGGGCTACAAAAATGGCAGATGAAATTCAGTGTTGAATTGCAAAGTAATGTGCTTTAGAAAACATAATTCCAACTATACATATAAAATGATGGGGTCTAAATTAGCTGTTACCACTCAAGAGAGGGATCTTGGAGTCATTGTGGATAGTTCTTTGAAAACATCCACTCAATGTTCAGTGGCAGTCTAAAACAGAATGTTGGGAAACATTAAGACGTGGATAGATAATAAGACAGAAAATATATTGCCTCTATATAAATCTATGTTACGCTCACATCTTGAATACTGGGTGCAGATGTGGTCACCCCATCTCAAAAAAGATATATTGGAATTGGAAAAGGCACAGGAAAGGGCCACAAAAATGATTAAGGGTATGCAAGAGCTTCCATATGAGGAGCAATTAATGAGACTGAGACTTTTCAGCTGTGAAAATAGATGACTAAGGGGGGCTATGATAGAGGTCTATAAAATCATGACTGGTGGAGAAAGTTATTTACTCCTTCTCATAACACAAGAACTAGGGGTCACCAACTGAAATTAATAGGCAGCAGGTTTAAAACAAACAAAAGGAAGTATTTCTTCACACAGTTAACCTATGAGACTCTTTGCCAGAGGATGTTATGAAAGTCAAGACTATAACAGGGTTCAAAAAAGGACTAGATAAATTCATGGAGGATAGGTCTACCAATGGCTATTGGCCAGGATGGGTAGGGATGGTGTCCCTAGTCTCTGTTTGCCAGAAGCTGGGAATGGGCAACAGGGAATGGATCACTTGATGATTACCTGTTCTGTTCATTCCCTCTGAAGCATCTGGCATTGGCCACTGTCCAAAGATAGGATACTGGGCTAGATCAACCTTTGGTCTGACCCACTATGGCCGTTATGTTCTTCCACCCAACCCACTGGCTCTCACTCATCTCTGCTCTCTGGCTGCAAGTCCCCTTCAAAGACGTCTAATTTGGTCAATTTAGGTAGATTTTTCTGAGACAGCAGAAGCCGCATCCCTGGCACAAAGGCCACCTCCTTGGGCAATTTCAAATCCCTGCTCCAAAGCCTGCGGGTGCTAGAGCTTTTCAAAGAAAATGTCACCAGAAGTGTTTAGCATTGGTAAGCACAGTCTACATAAGCTAAGGCAGAAGGGAACCATTGTGATCATCTAGTCCCCCTCCTATAACAGACCCACAACATCTCGCCTAGCCTCGTTCTCGCCAACAGCTGAATTATTTTGACTGAATGTTTCAGGAAATATTCAGCCTCAGGGCAGACACCCAGCATGGGATATTTCAGCCCAGCCAGTTAAAGTCTGACAATGTTGTAAGCAACTGAAAACAAAGGCTTATCATGGAAAGCACTGGGCAACCTTAACAACAGCAGGGCTGGCAGCACCCCCTATAATGTGAGGCACTCCCAGCTAGGCTGGAGCAATGGGATGTCAGTCAGGGACAGCAAAGGTCAGGATGGCAGAAATCGTCCTGATTTGAATTCTCATGCCAGAAATCTTCTTTGCAGCGCCCTGCAGCCTCTCCCCCACTTCAAAAACAACTTTTGACAACTAGCTCTAGGGTCTGACTCCACCAGGTGCTTGGCTTGCTCAGCCCTTTGAGCCAGTCCCCATGGGGTGCAATAGAAGTCGGGGTGCTGAACTCCTGCAATGATTCGGCCTTTGGTATGTCAGACAGTCAGTTGGTGCAAGCCATACCACAGTCTGCCAGTTCAGCCCGGCCACAAGCAGGGGTGGCCCTGTTGACTGCTAGTGAATTGGCCACTGCTTGCACCTTGGTTGAAGTTGGTCCTTTGTGTTAGCTCTGTTTTCTTTGTACCAGCTTGTGCCGTCAGATTTTTTGCTGTCTGCCTGAGGTAAATAAGATGTGAGAGCAGAATCATGTCCAGAGTCCAAAAAACAGCAATTAATCCAGAAACAATAAATTATAAAATGCTGTTAATACCCGGAGTGACCCCACCAGGAAGCCAAATAGCCCTGAAGACAAACCATGGAGCAGGTACTTTAGGAATGATTCTTTAGTGTTAGTATTGTAAAGGCTGAAGCCACTGTCAGGGAGGGTGACTTCTCTCCCCACCTGCCCAAACACCCACTGTAACCCCTTTGGGGTTTAGAGAGCATGGCCCCTTTAAATCTTTTCCCGGGGGAGTGGGTGCTGATTGTTCTATAAGGAGGAAGGCCTGTTGGGAGGGCAGGGGAGCAGAGAGAAGGGGGAGAGAGCGACAGGGTGTGTGTCTGGAGCTCCAGACAGAAGGGCTGCAGCAAGCAGGTCCTCCCAGAGTGAAGCAGAGGAGTACCTGCCTGAAGCCTGGAAGGGACAGAGTGGGGGATTGGGGACACCCCAGGACAGGATCCAGGAGGAGCACTGTGCTAGGGAGGAATCACCTGAGAAGGACAAACCGGAGCTCGACCCAGTTTCACTGCTGCCCAGAGCTGTATGGGGCCATGAGTACTTGGGCATGTGACTTTCCATTGGGAATAAGAGTACAGTGACCAGATGTCCCGTTTTTAAAGGGACAGTCCCATAAACACTCCTGCAGGTGTCCCAACTTTTTGTTAAAAACGGGCAAATTGTCACATATTTTCTGTCTTCCCCCCAGTCAATACCGGAGGGTCCTGCTGCTGGCCGGATCCCTGCTCGCCAGCCGCCTGCCCACCAGTGGTAAGTGGGGGGATCCAGTGGCTGACAATGGGGGTGAGGGTGCAAAGCTGGTGGCAGGGTGTTCTTCCCTCACTGTCCTCTCCCTGCTTTGCCTCTTCACCTTGCCCGCCATCCCCACTGCTCTTCCATATCTGCACTGGTAGGGAGTGTCCTGCTCCCAGCACTGTGCAGAGAACCAGTCCCTGGTTGGAGTGCTCAGGTCACCAACAACCTGGCCAGCAGGCTACTTCCTTCCCCCACTGCCTCTGGCTGGCACCACATGAAAGCTCAAGACCCTCGTCTTGGGGTCTTGGCCAGGAGGAGCCAAGCCCTGCATATGCCAAAGCCCCATGCAGCACTGGCACAGGGAAGCCTTTCTGCCCCTCAGCTAAGCTCCGGACTGGTGGTGGGGGGAGGGAAGCGATTTCCAGCCTGTTTGTATCCTGACCCTGCAGACTCCACAGCAGTCCCCCGGACAGAGGCCTGGCACCCTCTTCACTCGCCTGCCCCCCAGGTTCTGCCCCCAGGGAGCAATGGGCTGGTCCGTCCCCTAGGCACCCTCCCCTGATGAGCCACCTCACTGACCAGGTTCACTCAAGCCCCTGCAGTCAGGTTCCCTAGGCACAATGCATCCATAGGGCTTAACCCCTTCCTGCCTGCTCTGTAGCCAGGGGACAGGAGGCAGCTAGGTTATATCAGTGGCCAGCAGCAGCCTGGAGGTGTTCGCTGCCTTTCAACACTGTGTGGGCAGGAAGGGACACTCTGCTTCCAGCCACAGGGTGGAGTGGGGGGCGGGGGGGCACAGGAAGAAAGAGATGAGCTCTGCAAAGACACAGCCAGGTTATCCCTTCCCCCCACCCCCAGAACCAGATTGCTAGCCAGGAATTTCGAAGAGGCCATTGCTAGTCTACGATGAAATCTCATATGAAATCAGCCGAAGGTACGCAGTCACAGCGGGATGAAGCATGCCATCTTGGTCAGTTGTTCTATGATAATCAGTTCCACAATGTGGCCATTTGGTTCAGGGAGTTCTACAATGAAATCCCTGAAAATGGCTGCCCATGGCCGGGGCAGGGTCTCCAGAGGCATGAGGTGCCAAGAAGTTTGGTGTGTGGCGAGCACAGAAGTCACGAGTCAACATCTCTGAATTTCAGCCCACATCCGGCAACACCAAACGAAGCAAGAGGTTAGGCAGGAGGTTTTGAGGCACCCAAAGTGCCCTGCTAGGGAGGTGTCCTGTTTCGGTTGTAGTACCTTCAACGGGGGACATCCTGGCAGAACATACAGGCGGTCCTCAGTAAATGTTATTGAGTCCCACATGGAATGTTGTTTCTCATTCCCTGGGCAGCAGGTCATCCTAGGAGGCTGATTTAATAAGCATGATTAGAGCTTGAGGTATGGCAATGTTAAGCACGTTGCGGGGCTTGAGGAGGAAGGGCTGTTCCTGAGTAGCTTTCTCCCTTCTTGGTTATATTCTCCATTGGGGACGGGGCGTTAGCCTGGCCATTCTTAGTTCCAGTTGGGCAATTAAATAATCTTGAAATTGAAGCAGGAAAAGAATATGGTCTAGCTGAATTGTCCCTGATTCAGTGCTTTGGCTTTGCGCAGATACTGGAGGCTTTTGTGATCAGTACAACCTTATGCTAGGTATCGAGTCCCCTTCAGTTACTGACACCAATCTTCAAATAAGGATTTAATCAGAACCCACTAATCATCAAGGATCTCCTATAGCTTTTGTCTGTGGGCTTAGCCTCCAGGAGCGGTATGCACAGGGGTGCAGCAGGTGCTGGGGGCCATGTCTCAGAGAGCATGGCCCTGATGGTCATATTAGATGTATCAACTTCCATGATGAATGCTCCAATTGGATTGGGGTGTGCCAGAATAGGGGCAGCAGTGAAGGCAATTTTGAGCTCTTTGAGGGCTTGTTGGGCCTTGGGCGACCAAACAAATTTGACAGTCTTGTGGAGGAGAGCTATCATGGGGGTTATTTCTTCTGAGAACCCTGGGCTGAAGCAGAAGTAAAATTGGTGATGCCTAGGAAGTGCTGCTCTTCTTGAGTACTTCAAGCTTCCTCCCAGTTGTGAATGGCTTCCACCTTATTTGCATCAATATTAATGCATTCTGGGGAGAGGATGTACCCCAAAAACTCTGTGGAGAGTTGGCTAGAGGTACACTTTTCCAATTTTGTATATAGACCATGCTGCCACAACCTCTCTGGGGTCTGTTGTGGGGCACATGCTGCTCTTGGTTCTCCAAAAAAGAGAAGTATGTCATCTAAATAGATGACAATGTATCAATCCAGAATGTCCTCAAATATATCACTGATGAAGTGTTGCAAGATCAACCCAAATGGCATTACCAGACAGTTAAAGTGTCTATAATGTGTATTGAAATGTCTCTTCCATTTGTCCCCCACCTAAATGAGTGTTAGATTGTAAGTCCTTGGAAGTCTAGTTTGATGAGTGCCCGTGCAGGTTTCATGTGATCCAACAATTCTGGGATTAAGAGTAGGGGATAATAGTTCCAAACTCTCACTTTGTTCAGGGGCTGGTATTCTACAGAGAGGCATAGAGTCCCACCTTTCTTATTTCCAAAGAGTGCCTCGGCCTCTGTGGGAAATGCTTAATAGTAAATAAATCCTTCAGACCCGTTTTCATGATTTTACGCAGGGAGAGCCACTAGTTCTGGTTCAGACATTCCATAAATACAGCCAAAGGCAACTTTCGGGCAAGGTTTAGGTCAAAAGGCAGTCAGTCTCAGGGCAGAGATAATGTGTCCTCCTTTCTTTTGAAGATGTCCACATAATCCTGGTATTTATCAGGAACATCGGGTGTCAGAACCAAGAATAGTGGAGTAGGTCCAGGGGCGGATGCTGGTTAAGGAAACCCCTACATTTTCAGTCATCTCCATTTAGCCATTCCGGCAGGGACACCACAGGGCCAGGCTCAGGTAGCGAGGCCTTGATTCACACTTAGTGTGATGTGTCCCCATTTACGTACAGGCCACTTACTTCTGGAAAGTCTGCTTTTCTGCAAACAGTTGCACCACCTGATGTCAAATGCTGCATCTGATAATTAGGTCTAGTGGTTGGAGCTTAGCTCACAGCTAGACATAGGATTGCACGTAGGCTAAGAGTGGTGCTAGAATCAAGATCCAGGAGCACACCAGAGATGGTGGCGTGATCAGAGTCTGTAGACAAACCAGAATCAGAACCGGAGCCAGAGTCCAAGTGCAGGCTAGAGGTTGAAGCCAGGTGATCAGAGTCCAAATATAAGCCTAGTCGATAGCAAGCCAGATTCCAGATACAGGCGGAAGGTCGAAGCCGGGTAGTCAAAATCCGAGGGCCTAGAGGGGGGATCAGGAGGAGGAGGCAAGGCTGGAGCGGATCGGTGGTGGGGCTGGAGTGAGACTAGAATACGGCAAACACAATGCTGAACCAGAGTTGGTGGCCAACATCGAGAGCCAAGGGTCACACCAAAGTCAGCAGCGAAAGACCGGAGCCAAGGGGTCAAAATGGTCAATAGCCGGGAACTGGAGGGTAGGGTAGGGTGGTGCATGCAGGCAGGAACCAGGAATAACATGGGGACTGTCTCAGCCGCAGGGCAGGGGTGTGCCTTGTTGTCCAGATGACTTGCAGGTATTCCCAGGCACTGCCCACCCAGAGCCCTAGACACCTGGGTTCAAGTCCCACGCATCCTCATCTGGGGACTCTCTTCCTAGGAATAAAAGGAGGACAGCAGGATGACAAAGATGTCTCTGTCCCTGGGCTGGGATCCAGGCCAAGGGGAGCTCCCACCCAGGCTATGTGCCAGGGCCTCCTCACCATCCCTAGCTCCTGTTCATTTCATACTCAGAGTCCCCCTAGCAGGAGGGAAGAATAAAGGGCAGAAAGTGAAGCTGCCCCTGAGGGGAAAGGCACTAGCCTGGGACCCAGTCAAGTTCCCAGATCTACACCCAGGATTGTGAGGCCAGGACCACAGCCCTTCCTCTGTGTCTTTGTCCCCACCTGTCAGATGGGGAGGATCCTTTGCTCCCCAGGGTGCTTGGGGAGAGTTTCATTCCTGGCTGGGAAAAGTTCAGATACAATGTGGGTGGATTGGGCCCCAGGTGTGGGGTGGGTTGGACAATCACTAGCTGAAGGGTGACACAGGCCAGGGGAACCTCTGAGCACTGCGCAAAGGGGAGGGGTTCCACATCAGGCCACCACTCCCAGACTGCAGTGGTTATTGATGATAAACCCTGGTTCTACCAATGTTCTCATTTGTAGTTGTCCTGGGCTGGGCCAGCCCCATGGCGCTGAAAGCCTGATGCTTCTTAAACTGGCCTCTGGGCATGGGTTAGGAGGGTCGGGGAGGGCGTGTGGTGGGAGGGAGGTTGTGTTCTAGGTTTGGCTCCCTGAGGGAAGCTTCGTCCTGTGGCCCCTTGGCATGGAAGAGGGACTGAGGGGCCCTGCCACAGCAGCCCCGGGTCAGGGATTGCTGCAGATGTGGCACTCAGCCATTCCCCCTGCTCTAATGTGGAGCTTTCAGAGCTCCAGTGCAGGACATGGGCCCTGGCCCTTACATGCATGCCCTTCTGCACCAGGCTGGGTAGGGAAAGCTTGGCATGGGAGAAGGGGCGATGGCAGAGAGGCCAAGGCCAAGAAAAAGAGGATGGGGAGAACCTCATGCCCTAGACAAACAGGATTCGGGAGCAGAGGGAAGGCCCCACCCCACCCAGAAGGGAGAGGGTTTCTCAGTGCTGTCAGCTCTATCTCCACACCCACTAGCCCCCCTTCCCCTTGTACAGTGAGACAGAGCAGTACCTGCAGCAGGGAATGAGCTGCTGGACGTGGGGGGGTGGCCCTTTAAGGGTGTCCCATGGGGCAAAGCACGTACAGTGCCTAGGGCACCTGGCGCAAGCACCGGATGTAAAATAGGTGGGCCATCACTTTGTCTGTAATATCCTTCTGCAAGGGAACAAGGATTAGTCAAAGACTCAGACACTCCTGGCAACGAAGGGTAATAACGGCACCTGGAGCCAGCTAAATTTCCACCCAGCCCTTCGCCACATCTGAGGGATGACTTCTCCCACCCAACCCCCGAGATGAAATCTTGTCTCCTCTCTAGTGACCTCCAACCCCACTCCCACAATTGGAAAGTGAACTCCTCCCCCATTCCTCTCAGTCCCCCCATTAGAGCTGTTCTACCTCCAAACCCATCTGGGGAAGCAGCTCAGTTCCCCAGAATCCTCTCAGCCACCCCTCCTCCTCCAGCTGTGGGTTTGGAAGGCTTTTGGCAGCAGGGAAGTGGGGTGAGAGGAAGTTGACATCTTTCCCCAAGTGACCCTTGTTCCTTATGGTGAAGCTGTGGACTGTAGCTCTGGTGAATGGGCTTCTGCTGACTGAATCCTCCAATTTGCCCAAGGGAGACGCAGCCCAGCCATCAGCAGGGCAAGCTTTCCCTGGCCCACATGCCCCAGCCCAGCCTGGTTAGTCTTAGGCCCTGAGAGGAAAGAAAGACTCAGAGGTCACAAGGGGAGTTTCCAGCCCCTAGAATGAGCAATGGCAGCTTGTCCTGCTGATGTGATGTCTGTTATGAAATAGCCTTGCTAGAGAGCAGGGTCTGAACTGCTTTGATCTGCTCAGGGGACAAGCTGGCACCTAACAATGGCACCTGCCGTGACTAATTCGTCTTCTTCCTCTCAGGTCAGCTAATGGGGATGGGATGACAGTGACTTTCTGTGGACTAGAGGTGAAAGGCCCTGGGTCCCTCCCGAAAGCTAGATCAATCCTTCTCTGGTTACCTCATCCCCTATCAGCTGGCTGGCTTCCCCAATGATGGAGAAGGCTAGGACCAGCCCAGCCTGGCTGAAATATAGCTGGGGGTTGTGGATGGCCAGCAGTGCCGCCTGCAGGAACGACCTTCTTTGGCCTTCTGAGAAGATCTCTCTGAAGACCTAAAACCAACAGCACCAGAGCCCTTGGCAATTGCCCAAAACCAGGCTCCAAATCCCTCTAGTGGCTCATGTGGAGAGTCAGAGTCCTGCTGCAGCCAAGGCAGCTAATTCATCTCAAGGACCCTTGGGGTCCCATGGCCCAGGGAACCCCATTCAGTAAGAGGTCCCAGGCACTGAGGCCTCTCATAGCTCTTTCTGGAACAGGATTCAATGCAGGTGCCATGACATACTGGGAATGTGTCTGTGGCCATGAGCCTGGCGCGCTCTGGAATGTAGCTCACAAAGACCACACAGGACCCTCTACTGCCTCCAGCAGCGATATTTTTTGGTGCTCACACACTAGTGGTATGGGTCTTTCAGAGCTGCCTCCGTTCCCACTCCCCACCCCACTGACATTCCCACAAGCCTTACATACGGTGCAGTAATTCAGTCTAGGGCAGGAGCTCAGTGTCCATAACCCAACTCCCAGGGCAGGGGCAGATTCTGCTTCCTGACTCACGATGGTGCTGGGTAAACTCCAGACCCTTCCTGTGCTTCCATAGGTTCAGGGAATCCAACGAGGATCTGGTCAGGCAATAGCTGTGTGTGTCCTTCCAAACTCACTGACCCAGTGGCTCCCCTCTCAGTCACTCAGGTGTCAGCCAGGGAGTCAGTGAGCAAAGCCGGATCCCTCGAGGTACAATCCTCCATAAACTCAATGCCCTACAGGATTCCTTTTATGCCACTTAGCAATGGATCCATGTAACACACACAAACCATGGCTGTTAGCAAGACTCCAAACCAGGATCCTCAGCCTCTTGCAGCTGAACACTGTCAGTTGGAAATAAGTAGCAGGCTCTTGTCCTGTATCCAGGACACAGCCACTTCAGGGAGACAGCTCCACATTTGAGCTGCTGCAATGCACCGGCTGCGAGTCCTTACCTTCCCGCACCTTGGCCATATTCCTGTAGCCAAGGCGCTTGGTGTCCTGGAGTCCGTCCCGGCACTGCAGCTCCTTGGCATCTCTGATGTTCAGCCCTGGGAGAGAACGACACACACATTGTGAGGTTTGGCATTCTGGTTTTAGGGCCTGTCTCCTTCTGTTCCCATTGCTGGGTGCACACTGGTTGGGGCCTTCGCAGCATCCATCCCCCAAGGGAACAGCAGGGTCACCACCAGGCGGTTTTGTACCTGGAGGTGGATTTGTCCCATTCATCACAGAAATCATGTGACCCTTACAGTCATTGTGTTCTGGAAGTGGGTGCCTGTTAATGATGGTGTCTAATGCTGAGAACCCCCCCACTCCCACTGAAGTCAGGATCTGGCCCTAAGTAACCAACTGGTGACATCCTACATGTTGTGTCCTTCCCCTGTGGTCCCTGCTCCTGCCCCTGACTTCCCTATGGGCTCTTTCCCTCCATGTGTCTCAATAGCTCCATTCCTGTCCCCTCACCAGGTGGTTTTAGTGGATGGGCTGATTTCCCTGGGGTGGGGGACAGAGCTTGGCTCCGAGATAAAACAGCCAATTTCCCTGGCACTTTCACACTCGTCTCCCTGATTCAGGGAGCAGGGAAGAGAAAATCATCCTCTAAGCTGAGGTCCATCTCAGAGGAGGGGGCTTCTTTCTATAGGTTCCCATTGCCCAGAAGAGTGAGTCTCAAAGGAGAGGCCTTGTTTCTATTGGGGTCCCTCTGCCCAGCTCCGGTTGGTCTAAAAGGAGAAGCCTTAGTTCTATAGGAGTCCCAATGTCCAGCTGCACTTAGTCTCCGAGGGACTCATTTCTATAAGGCCCCGTTGCCCAGCTGGATTTCTTACCCCTCTTCTGCAGCAGTAGCTGGTAGAGCCAGTAAATCTCACCCCTGTCTTGCCAGCTGATGTCATCTGCTGGGTCAGTCAGATACACACCTATCTGTGCCACAAGGTAGCCCACCACCTGGGGAAGTCAGATGAGCTCTGATGGAAGGAGGAGAGGGGACTCCATCACCATTCTACCTTCAGCTCTCCATCTGCCCTGGGCCAGGAGTCTCTCTCCTCCCACTCCATCTGTAGGAGGTGCTGGGGGAGAGGAGCTGGAGCTACGGTCCTCATTCTCTCTGCCCCCAAGGGAGTTCAGAGCAAAGGAACTAGGGCAGAGGGCCCTCTATGAGGACTCGGTCTCCAACTGCTCCAGAATAACAAAGGCCCTGAGGCTAGGCATGAATCTGCCAGCCAGTGGGCTCTGGAGCACAGTCCCTTACGGACCCAGGGGGAACCACTTATCCAGGATGAGGAACTTGACGCAAGCATAGTTGAATCTCAGTTCTCACTCTGGCTCCACACTGGGGTATCAAAATATAGAACCCCTGCAGCTGCAAATTCCACAGCCTGTCAGAGCCTATGCAGGATGCTGGGGTCAAAGGTCACTTACATCAAATCTGGAGAGGCAGGTGGTGAATCGGAGCAGGGCAGTGCTGCTCCATATGGCCCTGGATCTCTCCTGCTTCTCTTTGGAGTGCATCCAGAAATTGACGTGCTGTGGGAGAAGGAGGCAGGTGAGGGTCAATGGGCAGGTGTACCTGCTCTACAAACGAGCCCCTCCCTCTCCCCATGGGTCTGAGACGTGCTCAGAGTGGAATAGCTGACTGGCTGGTCCCAGAGCTTTAAAAGGGGTTCTTGCACCCAGGACGATGCCCACGGATGCAAGACGGGGACAATGTTTGGTCTTGGGTCTGGTCCATCCTCTCTGTACCCCTGCTCCATGAACAGCACATCAGGATCAAGGCACACATCCTGTCCCCTCCCCAACTGCAAAGGCCTTGGTAGGATGGAGGGAGTGGCCATGAGGACAGTCCGTCCGGGAACTGCAGTGTCCGTAGGACAGAAGAGCTGATTCCCTGAGGATCCTCCTGTACTCAGCGTCTCCCTAGAAAGGAGCCAGTGACATTTCTCAGAGGCCCATGTCATGGATGTCACAGGGGTTTCAGTCTCTCAGTCCCCAAACAGGCCTGGTGCCCACTGTTAATGCTTAACAGAACCATGCAGAGCTCTGGCTTACAGTCCCAGCCCCTTCTCTCTGTCCCCTCAAAGGCGGAAGGGTCCCAACATTGCACTGCATTGACAGCTCTTGCAATGTCTGGCCCGCTGGATCCCAGTTGGGAGGACACAATGGAAACGTGGCTCTTCCAGTCTCTCCTTTGCAGCCTTCCCACGGGGTTAAGGGAAAATTCCCCCAGACCCTGCCATTGTGCTCACCTCCAAGAGGTGCTGCAGCTTTTCCATGGTGGGGGTTTCTGTCAGCAGGCTCCTCAGCATGATTTCCAGGCTGTCTTCATATGCCTTGTGCAGAGCCTGGAAGAGGAGGGAGCACCCCTCAGTCATGGGATCTGGGCTACACCGGTCAGGGGATGATTAGAAGGGTTCTCTGGGGAGTCCTGGCAAGACCCCAAAGACACATCCTGGCCTCTCCCATTCTCATCTCCCCAGAGACACTTAGCAAGAGTTCATGCCGGATACCAGTTGGCTCTTCAATCCTTACCCTTAGCGGTTCTCTGCACGGGGCCTGATATGTAGCAGGGTATGGAACAGCCAAACTGCAATGGATGGGAGCCAGGCACCTGGGCAGAGTCCAGGCAGCAAAGCACAGAATGAGGAGGGAGGGAAAGGATCTGCCAAAGATGGGTAACACTGTCCCCTCTGGAGAGAAGGGGCCCTCCCTGCCATTTTGTTAACCTCTGGGCTTGTTCCCAGTTCTGCTCACTGCTCCCCTATTCTCAGCAGCTCCACCAAACCAAGGGAGCAGGGACCACAGGCCTCTCCTGCTGCTGGGACAGAGAAGTAGGATGGTGACCTACCCGGAAGTGAGCGGTGTCCTTCCCTGGGTGCATGGTAAAAACGCTGTACAGGACAGCTCGCAGGAGGCCTGATTCCAGCTCCAGTTTGCTGGCAGGAAAGAGAAGCCTGAATTATACTTTGCAGCACTTGAGTGGCGCTGGCACCACCAAGGACATGAACCGTGAGGGAAATAGGCACAGGCCAGCAAAAATGGAAACGTAGGTGCCAAAGACCACAGTGACCTGGCTGAAGTCACAGACCCAGTCAGTGGAAGGGCTGGAATAGGGCCCATTCCCCTGATCTCATAATTGGACCCTGCTGCCCCTGGTGATCCGCCTTCCGCCCCCAGTGATCGTCTCCCTAAGGCCACTGTAATGTCACTGGAGTAAAATCAACCACCCAGACAGGAAAGAGTGAACGTTCCCGCCTCCTCGGCCAGAGGATGCGAACAGCCACAATGACCTAGGAGCGGGAGGATCTGAGTCTCCCAGGTCTCAACCTGAACAGCACCAGGGTTAGGGAAACTGGACGGGAGGGTCCTGGTGCCAGAGGTGGCAAACTGAGGCCTTAGAGCTGGAGAAGATGGAGCTTGGCTCAGACTCCATAGAAATCATAGAGGAAATCATAGAACATCAGGGTTGGAAGGGACCTTAGAAAGTCATCTAGTCCAACCCCCTGCTCAAAGCAGGACCAATCCCCATTTTTTGCGCCAGATCCCTAAATGGCCCCCTCAAGGATTGAACTCACAACCCTGGGTTTAGCAGGCCAATGCTCAAACCACTGAGCTATCCCTCCCCACATGGGAAGGTCTTCAATCAGCTCCTGGGAGACCCAAAGGAGACAGAACAGAGGGTGAGATTCAGGCCCCACTGCCCCACAGGCACTTCCCAGAAAGGAGGCCAAAATGCGCTGCAGACACTGCCAGCCTAATCCCCAACTTCACCCAGCTGCGTCCCCACATTCCTCCCACCCATTGAACTTACTCCCACTCTCCAGCTGGGACCTCCAAATTCCTCCCTTGCCTCAGCCGCCCCTCCAGCCCTACAGTTCCCCCACTGCTAGCTCCAGATCAGTGTCACAATTTCCCCCTTCCCTGCTCCCCAATCTTCAGCCCCAAGAATCCCTGTCCTCTGCTGCCCCCTCCAGCCTCACCATCTCCCCCCACTGGCCCAGGGAAGGCCTTTCTTCCTCCCATGTCTAGCTCCCTCCCCCCAGGGGCTAGGCATGGGGTCTCACTCACCGCAACCCTCTCCAGAAGGGCCGCTTTGGAGCAGTGCGGCTCCAGGCTGTCCTGCCCCTGCTTTGTGCAGAGAAGCACAGAGTGGGGATCGCATGCAGGAAGCAGAGCTGCCTGGCCCTGTCCTGCACCCACTAGGAGTGAGGTTGGGGGATAAAGAGATCCCCGCCCCACCCAAACTGGCTCTAGGGCCCAGGTCCTCCATGGGTTGGACAGGAAAAGCCCAAAATCACAGGGTCAGTGGTGACAGGACAGTGTCTGTGGGTAGAGGAGACCCTGGCCTGCGTGGGATGAACACCCCCCCTTGATGGTCCCAGATAACATGGGAGAAATGTTAGGCAAGAGGATGACTCCTGCTGCTGCTGAGGGGAAGGACGGTGTGCAGTGGAGAGAGAAGGAATAATGTGCCCCCCTCCTCTGTAAGGAACACCATGGCAGAGACAGCCCCACACTGCCCCTCCCAGAGACGCCCTCATCCCCATCAGCCTCAGGGCCCCAAGGCAGTCAGGCCACCCCCCAACATCATCAGGGGCCCAGGAGGCTGGAGCTCCCCCAACTTCAACCTGAATCCCCTCCCGCTGAGCGTGGCTGTGCCACTCCCACTGGTGTCAATGGGGCTCACGTGACTGAGGCCAGACACCTTGGTGAACCAATGGGCACAGGGTGTTACTAGCCTTCCCCTCCCAAATCGTTCCCTTGCTCTTGGGTCTCCCTCCTGCACTGGGGGAGCCTTCAGCCTCAGGGCTCTCACACTCCTCTGAGGTGCTGCTGGCCCTTCGGGAGTAGGCGGAGCTGATGGTGCTAGAGCAGGGGTCACCCATCTCCTGCCCTGGACAGTCTGGAGGTTCTTCAGTGGCCAGGCAGGGGGATGGCTCCTGCTGGGACCTGGCGCTGGGCTCTTGGCTCCTCTGCTTCCTGGAGAGGAAGCCCCAGAGCTGCCTTGCCCGGCTCCCGCCCTGTCCTGGGGTCCCTCCTGCACAGCTGCACCCTGGGCCACCTCCATTTTGCCCCAGAAGGTGCCTCAGGGCCTGCTCTGGGAGCTGGTGTCTTCTTCCTCCAGAACGCCAGACACTTCCACCACTTGGCCTGGCCACAAGCTGCTCCCCCATCAGCAGGGACAGGGGGGCCGCTCTCCTCCTGGGGAAGCCGGCAGCTGCTTCCCACTGGCTCTGGAGCCACCTGCACAGCTGCCTTCCCCAGCATCTGCCTGAGCCTCTCCTTCCTGGAACTGAGTGGGGAGCAGCCGTGAGTCTGGGGTCTAGGCAGCCTCTCACTAACGGGCCTGCCTGCTCCGCCCCCATCTCCCCTCCACTGGGGCAACTCCCCCTCACTGTATGCCCCACCACGGGGCACAGGGACTGCAAACTACACACACTGGCAGCAGCTCACAGCACAGGCTGCTCCCAAAGCTCCCCAATGAAGCACAGTCTCATCCTTTCAGAGCAGTGGGGTTTTCAGTCTGTTTGGACAAGCAGTTCCCTCCTCCCCCCTAAGCCACATGTGCTCCCTGTCTAGAGAAAGAACAGAACCTGGGAAGGAATCTGAGCTTTCTTCTTGGAACTCATACCCAGCTAAACTTCACAAGGTACCAATCATATGAGGCATGAGTCCCCCTCAGTTCCCACTGACTGGGGTTGTGGGTGTTCGGCAGCTGGCAGGTTCTGACCCCCCAGAGACTCGGCTTGGGGAACAGTCTAGGGCTAGGAGCCCTATTGCTGAGCTATTTCCTCCATACTGGAGATATCTCTGGAGAACACCCTGCAAGAAAAAATGCACAGGCCTGCAGGGGTCTGTGCTAGCAAATCTAGTCTCATTGGGATGAGATTCCCCCCATTTATGTCCCTCCCCAGCAGAACAGGGAAGCCTCTGAGGAAATGTTACATGCCACTCACTTCCTCTAGATGGCCCAGTGCTGGATGGCAGATGCTCAGCGTTGGTCTGTCCCTTGCCCTCTTCCTCACTCTCCTGCACCAAGGGGGACTGGAAAGGGTGTTGCACAATGCCCTGCCAGCAGGCCGGGTGTAGAAACCGGGCGACTGACAGTGGATGTGAATACAAGACTATGTGTTATTGCCAAAGGATGGATAAACTCAGGCAAGCAGCTGAGGTCCAGAACGCTGACATACTGCGAGCAGGACACTTCCCGTCTCAAGGTCTCTGTGACAGGGTTGGGACTCACCACCCAGCGCCTCCTGCTGGTTGTCTCCAGGAATTAGCTCAGTCCAGTGGAGCACCCTCTCCTGGTGGTGTCCCGCCCGTTGTCTCGCCCTAGGTTGGCGTCTGAGCCCACGTCGCTCTCCAGCTCACAGCGTCCTCTTTGGGACCACTGCCCTCTGGCAGTGCCCCTTAGTCCATCCACACCCCCTTCTGGGGGGGGTTCATCAGCTGTCTCTCTGCACCCCAGCCACCATGTCCAACCACACCCCCAAAGTCTAATCCCTCTTGTCAGGGATCAGGTGTAGTCTATAGTGGCCGCTCCCTACGGCTGATGGCTGGGTGTACCGCACAGGGGGGGAAGAGGGGGACCCAGGCCGGCCCTCTACTCTGGGTCCCGACCCAGGGACCTTCTGATGGCAGCCTCACTGTTCTCCTTTGCTCCCCTCATCTGTCCACTTCCCCTATGGCCCCTTGCACCCGCTAGGCTCTTTCATTCAGGGCCTGCAGCCTGGCAGGCTACGGGCTAGAGCTCCCTTCTGCTCCCCGAGACTGCCCAGCACTGCGGTGTCTGTGGTGCTAGTCTCCCAGTTCTGGAGACTGACCTTCCCCTATCAAAGGCCAGGGACAGACTCCCTGCGTCTCGCCTGAGCAGCCTTTTTATAGGACTGAGCCTGGCCCTGACTGGCTGTCTCCAATCTGGGCCCCGATTGGCTCCCTAACAGGCCCTCCCTGATTGGCTGCAGCCTTGTGCAGCCTCTCTGGCCTGTCCTAGCCCACCCATGCAAGGGGGTGGGGCACCCGCCCTGGGGCACCCGCCCCACCACAGTCTCCTAGCACTTCATGCACATTGCTGAAGCCTGACAAGCCAAGGGCTGTAGGGGAGGGACTCTAACTCCACTGATAGAAAACTGTGGCAAGGGCAGGAGAAACCACTGCCTCAGGGTTGCACTGGGAGTCAGTGACAGAGCCAGGGATGGAGCCCAGGAGCCCTGTGTCCAGGACCCTGCACTAACCACTAGAGGAACACTCCCTTCCAGAAATGGCAATTTGAAGCAGGACCCTATTCCCAGTCTCCCTGGCTCTGAGATGGAGTGTGACCTGCTGGAGTGACTGAGGCAGGGGATTGGGAGTCAGGACTCCTGGCTTTCATTGGTGGGTTTTCTGTTGCGTTATGGGACCTTGGGCAAGCCATTCCCCCTCTCTGTGTTTCAGTCCCCAGCAGTAAAATGGGGATCTAATACTTACTATTGTAAAGCACTGTGAGATTTACCCAGGAAAAGCTGCTCTGTAAGTGCTATGCAGCACTAGGCCATCAACAGTCAGATCCAAATTCTTAGAGTGAGGAGTGTTTGGATCCTGGCTTTCAGTTCATCCCAGTACAGAGAGAGTTTGGATTGAGGAGGATCAGCCCTTCCTGGGTTGGGAGATAAGCTAAGAGGCATTTCCATACCCAGCTGGGTAGATAAAAATAGATTATTTTTAAAATATAAACTAGATTTGTAATTAAAATAACCACAGGTTTGTCTATTAAAATAATCTTCTTAAAATTAAATTTGAAATTGACAACCTATGTTAAGGGCTAAATTTATGACAATTTCTGAAAATAATTTAAAAAGAAAAGAAAAATAACATTAAGCGTAGCATGTTCACAGCAAAGTTTTTAAGACAGTCAAACCATTGAAGTGATGGCTAAGCCCCTGACATCAAAAATAGCTAAAATGCTAACACAGCTTTGAACAGCAGTAGCTTCCTTGGAAGGTGCAGAGAATATTTTCTTCCTTTCAGTTTATTCAAAAAGTTCAGCTGAATGACTAGTTCATTGAAATTTAAGAAAGCCATTGGGCATTGACAAAGCAGGCAATCTTGTTTTACTCCTTCAATTTATGTATAAAAATTAGATGTGAGAGGCTGAGATCTACTAGTTCGTAAATCTAGAAGGACAAGGTGACCAGAATGCATTAATTCAGTTCACTAACTACACATAAACTGATTTCTTAAACAAAGTAAATGTTATCAAAAATGTTTTGCATTTAAAACTTTTTTTTCGTATGCTTCTCTTTCTGGTTCTGCCACGACTGTGCTGTGTGACCATGGATAGGTCACTTCCTTTCTCTTTGCCTCATTTCCCGCACCTTTATAATGGGGCTGGAGAAATGTCTCTAACTCCTAACAGTAGGGAGTTTTGAGCAGGTCAGGAGTGTTAGAGCCCTTTGAGCTCAACAGGACAATGGGTGACTATTGTTTGGGGCAAGAATCCCAACTGATTTCCTACTTGTCCCCCATCCAAAGCCAATAACACATCTCTCTGTTTGCAATCATGGGTTAGAAAAAGACAGTTACCTTTTCTGTAACTGGTGTTCTTCGAGATGTGTTGCTCATGTCTATTCCACAATAGCTGTGCGTGCACCGGTGCCAGAAGTTTTTTCCTTAGCAGTACCCGTAGGAGAGCGCCCCTAGTAACGCCTGGAGTGGCACCACCATGGAGCAGTATAAGGGGAGCTGCGTGCTCCCCCCACCCTCAGTTCCTTCTTGCCAGACAACTCCGACAGAGGAGAAGGAGGGTGGGATGTGGAATGGACATGAGCAACACATCTCGAAGAACACCAGTTACAGAAAAGATAACTGTCTTTTCTTCTTCGAGTGATTGCTCGTGTGCATTCCACAATAGGTGATTCCAAGCTATATCTGTTGGAGGTGGGTAGGAGTTCACAGACACTCAGGACGGAGCACTGCCCTGCCCAACCCGGCGTCCTCCCTAGTTTGGGAGATGATTGCATAATACGAGGTGAACATGTGGACCGATGACCATGTGGCAGCCCTACAAATGTCCTGAATAGGGATGTGAGCCAGAAAGGCAGTTGACGAGGCTTGCGCCCTCATCGAGTGTGCCCTCATAATCGGCTGCGGGGGAACTCCTGCCAGGTCGTAACAAGTCCAGATACACGAAGTGATCCAGTTGGAGAGCTGCTGGGTGGAGATCGGCCGACCTTTCATGAGTTCAGCCATGGCGATGAACAGTTGCAAAGACTTCCTGAACAGTTTCATACGTTCCAGGTAGAAAGCCAAAGCCCATCTCACATCTAGCATGTGGAGGCGGTGCTCCTCACTGGACACATGGAGTTTGGGACAGAGCACTGGCAGGAAAATGTTCTGGCCCATATGATAGGCAGCGACCACCTTAGGAAGCAACGAAGGGTGTGGTCGGAGCTGGACCTTGTCCTTATGGCACATCGTGTATGGGGGTTCAGAGGTCAGGGCCTGGAGCTCAGAGACCTGCCTAGCAGACATGATCGCCACAAGAAAGGCTACTTTCCATGAGAGGTGGGACCAGGAGCATGTAGCAAGCAGCTCAAATGGAGGTTAGCCTGTTCAGCACCAAGTTCAGGTCTCACTGAGGGACCAGGGGCCTAACATAAGGAAAGAGATGATCCAAGACCTTAAGGAATCGACCGGTCATGGCATGAGAGAATATTGTGTGGCCCTGTACTGGCAGGTGAAAAGCCAATATGGCTGCCAGATGCACCTTAACAGACAAAGGTGCTAGGTCTTGGGCCCTGAGATGAAGGAGGTAATCCAGTATGAGCTGGATAGGGGCAGCCACTGACGAAACGCCCCAACCGGTAGCCCACTGGGAAAACCAAGACCATTTCGCCAGGTAGGCTGATGCGTGGAGGGTCTCCTGCTCTCCAGTAGGACACGCTGGACACCTTCCGAGCAAGTCCTCGCCTCCTGGCCTAACCATTGAGCAACCACGCTGTGAGGTAGAGGGCTGCTAGGTTGGGGTAGAGGAGGCGACCTCGGTCCTGGGAGAGAAGGTGCGGGCAGGTTGGCAACAGCCATGGCGGGGCAACTGCCAACCTCGTGAGAGTCCCGTACCGGTGCTGCCTGGGCCTTGCTGGGGCAATCAGAAGGACACGAGCCTTGTCCGGCTTCATCTTTTCCAAGACCTTGCTGATCAGCGGAAACAGGGGGGGAAGACATACAGAAGCTGACCTGACCAGGACCAGAAGGAAGGCGTCAGAGATCGCGCCCACACCCAGCGCTCCCCCCGTCCCGCCCCGGAGCAGAAATGGGGACACCGGTGGTTCTGCCTGGTTGTGAAGAGGTCCACTTTGGGAGTGCCCCACGTGCAGAAAATCCTGTGCACCACCTCCGGGTGCAGCAACCATTTGTGCTGAGAGGAAAATTCCCGGTCAGCTGATCCACATGAGAGTTCTGGATGCCTGATAAGTGGTGGGCTTCCAAGGTGATACCATGGGCTATACAGAAGTGCCACAGCCTGAGGGTTTCCTGGCAGAGGGCTGAGGAGCGGGCCCCGCCTTGCCTGTTGATGTAGAACATCGAGGCCGTGTTGTCCATGAGAACCCTGATCACCCTGCCTGCTAGGCATGAGCGAAAGTCCATGCAGGCTAGATGGACCGCCCTGAGCTCCTTGACGTTTATGTGCAGGGCTAGTTCCTGCACAGACCACAGACCTTGGGTCTGCACGTTTCCCACATGGGCCCCTGTAACTATGCTGGTTCTGGCGGGACCCAACTGAAAGTGTCAATTCAGGACAAATTGCTTCAAGCAGGGCAGTTACAGCCCAAGGCTGGGGTTTTTCCACCTCTAAGGCAAACCAAATCAGCCAGACAGAGAAGACTTTGGTTTTACCTCACTGGATAACCACAAGTCACACAAGCAATTCCCTTAGACACTCCAGTGTCCCAGTATCACCGCCAGTGCCACTCATTATGGGGACAAATGGTTATGAAAACCAATGCCCCAGTAAAAGAAAAAAGGTTCTTCCGATCCCAAAGGACCAAGCCCCAGACCCAGGTGAATATACAAATCAGATCTTACCCACAAATCACGCTATTGCCAGTCCTTTAGAATCTAAAATCTAAAGGTTTATTCATAAAAGGAAAAAGGTATAGGTGAGAGTTAGAATTGGTTAAAAGGAATCAGTTACATACAGCAATGGCAAAGTTCTTGGTTCAGGCTTGTAGCAGTGATAGAATAAACTGCAGATTCAAATCAAGACGCTGGAGTACATCCACAGCTGGGATGGGTCATCAGTCCTTTGTTCAGAGCTTCAGTTTGTAGCAAGGTCCCTCCAGAGGTATGAAGCAGGATTGAAGACAAGATGGAGATGAGGCATCAGCCTTTTATAGTCTCTTGCCATGTGGTCTCTGCTTTCTTTTCCCCAAGGACAAGCTATCCAGCACATGGCATAGAAAAACCTTAGAGTTTTGTTCATAGGCAGGTCCCTGCATACCTTGCTAAGTCACAAGGAGGGTCTGCCTTCTCTCAATGGGTCAATTGTGTAGCTGATGGTCCTCAATGGGCCATCAAGCAGGCTCACAGAGCTGACACCAGTTTGTCTGGGGTTTCACCCAGAAGCATAGCATAAGTTTGAAATACAGACAGTATAGAACCAATATTTATAACTTCAACTACAAAAATGATACACACATACAGATAGCATAATCATAACCAGCAAAGCATAACCTTGTCTTAGATACCTTATTTGACCCCCTTTATACAAGATTTGGTGCCACTACAGGACCTTGGTTGCAACAATGTTCTATACGGTCCCAGCTTATGTCAATAATGTCACACCCCCCACCCCAAGTCCAATGCATTGGACACCAACTCTACAGTTGGGGGCCAGCCCCTGAACGGGACCCCTTGGAGCATGTTCCCCAAGGTGGACCGCCAGCAAAGGGAGGTTAGTACAGGTTCAGGAACAGTGAGGACTTTGTCCATCCTGTCTCTGGACTGGGAGAAAGCCGAGGCCAACCAGAGCCGAAGGGGCTGCATCCTGAGTCTGGCGTGACGAACCATGTACATGCACGCCAATATATGACCCAGGACCTTGAGGCACGCTCTGGCAGTCGTCACAGGAAACCTCGTGACCACACCGATGAGCTCCCTCAGGGTTTCGAATCTGTCCGGAGGAAGGGAGGCTCTGGCCAATGTCACGTCCAGAATCGCTCCAATGAACTCCATGCATTGCACCGGTACCAATGTGGATTTGGTGCTGTTTACCAGCAGTCCCAGTGTGGAGCACATGGACAGGAGGAGTGTTACATGATCCTCTACCTGTGATCTGGAGCTGCCTTTGACCAGCCAGTTGTCGAGGTAGGGAAAAATCTGGACCCCCCCGACGCCTGAGGTAGGCCACTACCACAGACATACACTTTGTGAATACCCTGAGAGCCATCGATATGCCAAATGGGAGGACAGTGGCACCACCTCCACCGCTCCTAAGTGAATGAGCTGCCGCACCTGTTGCTCGAGTAAGCCCTCGTGAGAGGAGTCCCTGAAGAGTGATGGGGAGGGAGGGTGGGTGGGTGGGGTAGCAAGAAACTGGAGGGTGTAGACCTGGGAGATGGTGTTGAGGACCCATTGGTCCAAGGTCAGCCACGACCACTCCGGGAGGAAAGTACATAGGTGGTTGGAGAAGGGAAGGTTGGATGGATCCCTGGTACAAACTGGTAAGTCATCCCCGGGTGTCCCATCAAAACTGGCGCTTACCTACCTGCTTGCCCTTGGAGGGCCCAGGCTGAGGCGCAGGCCGAGATTGTCATTGTGGGCGCTTTTTATAGTCCCTTGGTTTTTTATAAGGGGGCTCATATCTGGAGTGGGTGGCATGACTGGGGCCTGCTGTGGTTTGAATTTGGTACTGGCCAGGGCCGGGACATAGAGCCCAAGAATCTTTAGTGTTGTGCGGGAATCCTTAAGACTTGCCTTGCCATCAAAAGGGAGGTCCTGCATGGAGTTCTGTGCCTTGCTGGACAACCCCGATAACAGGAGCCATGACGCTTTCCTCATGGACACCGTGGAGGCCATAGATCTTGCAGCCGTATCCGCAGCGTCCGAGGCTGCCTGAAGGGTCGCCCAGGCAGCAGCTGTGCCCTCCTCGACCAGAGCCTTAAACTTTTTAGCATGCTCCTGGAGGGAGTCTGCAAAATTGGGCATTGCGCCCCACAAGTTGAAGTCATATCTGCCCAGCAGGGCTTGGTGGTTTGCCACCCTGAGCTGGAAACTTGAGGATGAATAAATCTTCTTGCCGAATAAATCTAGTCTCCTCGAGTCCTTATTCTTAGGGGTAGGAACGGGTTGGCCCTGACGCTCTTTGTGGTTGACCACCTCGACCCTTAGAGAGTTGGGAGCGGGGTGGGTATACAGATACTCATGCCCCTTGGTGGGCACGAAATACTTTCGTTCTGCCCTCCTAGAGATGGGGGGCAAGGAAACTGGGGTTTGCCACAGGGCATTTGACATCTTCGCCACCCCTTCATGGAGTGGGAGAGCATCCTTGGCCGGCACTGTAGCCGAGAGAACATCAAAGAGGGAGTCCGAGGGCTCCTCCACCTCCTCAGCTTGTAGGTTGAGGCTTGATGCCACCCTTTTCAAAAGTTCCTGGTCCTTTAGTGTCCTCCTGCGGGACAGGAGGAGGAGGGACTGTGATTGCCTCATTGGGGGAGGATGAAGATGGGGGTGCAGAACTCTGTGCCCCCACCGGTGCCGCAGGACCCACCACTTGGTCCACTTCTGAGTGTGGAACTGGGGAGGAGCGCTCCGCTGACCCATTTCTGGGGGGCTGAGAGAGGGAGGCCGAGGGTCTTTCCGAGGCTCCAGCCACCAAGCGAGCCACCACCGGGGGTTGCATTGGGGCCCACGGGGCCCATTGGTACCATGGCACTGGCCAGGGAGCCTGGTGCCACTGCACCTGCTGCGGCACTGACAGAGCAGACTGTTCTTCTTCGAGTGGTTGCTCATATCTATTCCAGTTAGGTGTGCGCGCGTGCACGGACGTCGGAAACTTTTTCCCTAGCAGCTACCCGTCGGGCCGGCTGGGGAGCCCCCTGGAGTGGCGCTGATATGGTGCTCTATATAGTACCTTGCCGGCCCGACCCCCCTGCAGTTCCTTCTTACCGCCCCGGGACGGTCGTTGGAACAGTGGTCTCTTGCTAGCAAGTGCTCCACTACTCCCTAGCTATCAGTGTTAATAGTTCTCTTTGTACTTAGTGTTAGTAGTTTTTGTCTTTGTTTATAGTGATTAGTGTAGTTCAACAGTTCAGGGGCTCCTCCCCGAGCCCTCCGGGCTTAGGGCATGCCATCGCAGGGCTTCAAGCTGTGCAGATCCTGCAACAAGCCCATGCCCACAGGCGACCCCCACGACTCCTGTCTTCGGTGTCTGGGTGAGTCCCACACAGCGGACAAGTGCAAGCTGTGCAAGTCTTTCAAGCCTCGCACCAGGAAGGAGAGGGAAATCTGCCTCAGACAACTATTGATGGAAGCGGCACTGTGTTCCTCTCAAGGTGCGGGCTCCAGCGTTTCAGTATGCAGCGCGCCTCCATCGGCGCCGGCTGCGGCACCGCGAAAGGACTCCCGCCCTCCATGGGGCCGGGGACCTTCGGGAACCCGGGGCCGCTCACGGCACCGCTCCCTATCTCCATCTCGCCGCAAGGGGAAGACCACAGCCCAGGACATTGTTGCAGCACCGTCCTGCCCCAGCCCACCTGAGCCAGCGAGGACCCAAACGGGCCATGTAAGCCCACGCCCACAGGCACCGCCGTGCTTTGATGATGTAGCCACGCCCTCAACCCCAGACACCTTTGAGGCCGCGAGGGGGCTTATTGAAATGACTGCACCGGCATACCCCGTGCCGGCGCCGATCCCGGTACGGCCCTCGGTGATTTCCAGAGGCAAGTCGACGTTCTTCGGTTCGTCTGCACATGAACAGCCTCCTGCGTGCCGCTCGGAGTCCCGGCGCCGTTCAGAGTCCTGGCACCGCACGGTGCATCGGTCTGATTCACGATGCCGGTCTGACTCGCGGCGCTGGTCTCGCAGCCCGGACCCTCGGAGCCGCTCACGCTCGAGGTCATCCTCGTCTGTCAGATCTTGGTCTCGCTCGACGTCCAGGATGAGCCTGACGCCCACCCGCCACTGAGCGGACCTGCCTAACCCGGTATCGGGACGCCGATCACCACCTCGGTCCCGATCCTCAGTGTCCGACCATACGGAGAAGTCATACCACCTTGAGGTCAAAGCAACAACTCGACTCTCCCCACGCCGAGAGTCACCCCACCGCCGAGGCTCACCACGGCACCAGAATTCACCATGGCACCCGATCTCTCCGCGGCGCCAAGTGTCTCCACAACACCGAGACTCGCCGCACCGAGAAGTGTCTCCCCGGCACCGAGACTCGCCGCTTCGAGAGGTGTCTCCCCGGCGCTGAGACTCGCCGCGCTGAGGCGTGTCTCCACGACGCCGAGACTCGACGCACTGAGACATGCCTTCCCGGCACCGAGGCTCGCCACGCCGAGAGGTGTCTCCCCAGCACTGAGACTCCCCGCGCCGAGGTGTGTCTCCCCGGTACCGAGACTCATCATGCCAAGAGGTGTCTCCCCGGCACCAAGACTCACTGCAACGAGAGGTGTCTCCCCGGTGCCGAGACTCGCCGCACCAAGCAGTGTCTCCCCGGCACCGGGACTTGCAACGCCGCGAGGTTTCCCCCTGGCACCGAGTTTCATCACGGCACCAGGACTCCCCGCGACATCGGGACAACAGGGTGCAGTACCGGTCACAGTCCCGTTCTCGTTCACGCGGCCTATCTTCTACCCGGTATCAACCGTCGCTTGACCGTCCATCTCAGGTCCAGACGACTCATCCTGTCTCACGCACCGCTCCACCTTGGCCATCACGTGAGCAATCCTCTGTCAGCTCAGGTAGGCCATCAAGGACACCTGAGGCCACCCAACCTGTGCAAGATCCCACGGTTGTGAATTGGCAACCCCAGTGGCCTTTCTGGACACCTTGGGCATACCACCAAGCCCAAAGCGCACCGTTACCTGCCTACCCAATGGTACGCACTCACCCTCCTGTGGCAACCATCAGCCGTCTGCCAGCGGAGGAGACAGAGACTGCGGTTCCCGTCCCTGTGGAAAGGGAAGCACCTTCGGGTGCCCAACAGGACCACTCTGCTGTGGAGCAGGAGAGCTTGCCTGATCCACCTCTTCCTCTGACATCATCTTTATCCTCACCTGATGAGGCAGTGGCCGGTACGTCGGCTTCTGCTCCTCCACCAATGGATTTTAAGGTCCTGCAGGAGCTACTCTGAAGGGTGGCTCTTAGCATGAATCTGCCAATGGAGGAGGTGGTTGAGGAAGAGGAGGATCCCATGGTGGATTGTGACAGAGTTCTGTTGGTCTGCCGGCCCACTAGGGGCGGTAAGGAGCTCCGGTCTCACGTACAGGCCTGGGTCACACCCTCTGGTAGTGGGGAATTAGCATAAGGGGGGGTGTGGGCCTGAGTCCGTGACACTCCCCTCAGGTAGGGGGTGCCAGCAAGAGTCGGTGGCACGCCCCTCAGGCAGGGGAGCGCCGGCAAGAGTCTGTGGCGCGCCCCTCAGGAAGGGGAGCGCTGCCACGAGTCTGTGGCACGCCCCTCAGGCAGGGGAGCGCCGGCAAGAGTCCGTGGCGCGCTCCTCAGGCAGGGGAGCGCTGGCACGAGTCTGTGGCGCACCCCTCAGGCAGGGGAGCACTGGCGAGAGTCCGTGACACTCCCCTCAGGCAGGGGAGCGCCGGTAAGCGTCTGTGGCGCGCCCTTCAGGCAGGGGAGCGCCGGCAAGGGTCTGTGGCACGCCCCTCAGGCAGGGGAGTGCCGGTAAGCGTCTGTGGAGCACCCCTCAGGCAGGGGAGCGCCGGCACGAGTCTGTGGCACTGTCGGGGTTCGCTTACCCGAGGCGGGCTGGCCAGGGTAGGGGAACGCAGGCCCACCCACCTTCTCTGCGCCCCAGCCCAGGGCCCTGTCAGTGGTGGGGGAGAGGGTCCCGCCACTGGGTCAGCGGGGATCCAGCCGCAACACGCTGACTCCCTAGACTCCCCACACTCCAGTCCTGCCCTGGGCTACTTCCTACCCAAACCCTTGGTTGGGTCCCTCCAGCTCTCCGGGATATTCAGCCGTTGGCAGATGCAGCTCACCCTCGGCGTCAGGCTCTCCCCAACTCAGGTTACTGCCGGGCTCCTCCCGTTCCTCGGGGTATGCTGCTGCTGGCAGCTCTGGTAACCCCGGTCCGTCCTCCGGGGCCAGCTCCGCGTGGTCCAGGGCTTCCCCTGGCTTGGCAACAGGGTCTTAAGGGAGCAGCCAGCGGTCTGTGTCTGCCTCTCTTCCTTGTGCTGCCCTCACTGGGCTAAGGGCCTCGCCCTTTATACTTCCTGTCCCACCCCTCCCCTTCCGGGGGGTGGAGCTGGCTTGACCTGGCCCCGCCCACTCCAGCTGAGAGAGTGGCTCGTTACCCTCTGGCTCAGAGGGAATCCACCCTGGCCCCCTACATGGATGAAATCTTGAAACCAGAGGGACCTTCCAGAGTGGCCTTGCCAATGAACAAAACCATTCGTGGTAATGCCATGGCGCTTTGGCAGACCCCGTCTTCTATCCCCCCAACCGCTAAAGGGGTTGAAAGAAAATACTTTGTACCCAATAAGGGTTTTGAGTACTTGTTCACTCATCCCATGCCTTGTTCCCTGGTGGTGGACACAGTTAATGCAAAAGAAAGACACGGCCAGCAGGGACCTGCCCCAAAATCCAAGGACTCGAAGCGCCTGGATCTCTTTGGACGGAAAGTCTATTCCACCGCTGGACTTTCGCTAAGAATCGCAAACCAGCTTGCGATTCTTAGCAGATACGCTCACAACTCCTGGTCAGCGGTCCTTAAGTTCCAGGAACAGCTTACGCCAGAGTCCCGTACTGAACTTACGGCGATGGCAGACGAGGGCAAGCTGGTAGCCCGTACCTCCCTTCAAGGCACCCTGGACTCAGCAGACGCAGCAGCCCGAACGCTGGCTACGGGTATCTCTATGAGTCGGAGCGCCTGGCTTCAATCTTCTGGCCTCCCAGCTGAGGTCCAGAACACCATCCAGGACCTGCCCTTCGACGGCAAGGGCCTATTCGCGGATCAGACTGACTCCCGGTTGCATAATCTCAAGGACACAAGAAATACCATCAAGTCCTTGGGCATGCACACCGCGGCAACGTTACGAAAGCCGTTTAAACCTCAGCCTCCGCAACAGCGCTCATTCCCATCTAGGGCAAGGCAGGACTTCTCCCGTTGGAGGATCAGTTTCACGCCCCGCAAACCTTCCCGCCCTTCCCAGGGACAAAACCGGAACCAGCCTAAGCCACCGTCAGGCCCTAAACGTCCATTTTGATGGGACGATCGAGGACGGTTTACCACAACCACAAGGTCCAGTCTCCCTACCCTTCTTGAATCATCTATCCCGATTCTACCATGCCTGGTCCCTTATTACTTCAGACCGGTGGGTCTTATGGACGGTAGAGGCGGGATATTCTATCCACTTCCACTCTGCCCCTCCCTCCCACCCACCCTCCCCATCCCTCTTCAGGGATCCTTCTCACGAGCAGCTTCTCTACCAAGAGGTGCAAGCGCTCCTTGACCTAGGAGCAGTGGAGGAGGTGCCCCAGGAATTCAGGGGCAAGGGGTTTTATTCACGTTACTTCCTAGTCCCGAAGGCCAAGGGAGGTCTACAACCCATTCTGGACCTAAGGAACCTCAACAAGTACATCGTCAACCTGAAGTTCCGTATGGTCTCCTTAGCCACCATTATCCCCTCTCTGGACCCACGGGACTGGTATGCCGCCCTCGATATGAAAGATGCATATTTTCACATCTCCATCGCCCCGGCTCACAGACATTTCCTTCGTTTCGTCATTCGCAAGACACACTACCAATTCACAGCACTCCCTTTCAGACTGTGTACGGCCCCCCGTGTCTTTACAAAATGCATGGCAGTAGTGGCTGCGTTCCTCCGCCGCCACCATATCCACGTTTTCCCGTACCTCGATGACTGGTTGGTTCGGGGCCGGTCTCGTCAACAGGTTCAGGCACACGTGTGGATGATTACGGACACCTTTCTTCATCTCGGTATCATCATAAATGCCAGCAAGTCGGTGTTGGTGCCAACCCAGTCCATCGAGTTCATCGGGACGATTCTCGATGCAACCAGAGCACGAGCGTTCCTCCCAGAGGCCTGTCGCCTAGCTCTCGTGGACATAATCACCAATCTCCCTCTATTTCCCACCACGACGGCAAGACAATATCTCAAGCTACTGGGTCACATGGCGTCCTGCACTTTCATGGTTCAACACGCCCGGTTACGACTTCGACCTCTGCAGGCGTGGCTGGCTTCCGTCTACCGACCAGGCCGTGACAATCTGGACATGGTCATCACAGTCCCAGCTCACATGTTAGACTCCCTGCAATGGTGGTTAGATCCGCTGACAGTAGGCGCAGGAGTACCGTTTCAACCACCTCACCCCTCCCTAACTCTGGTGACGGACGCATCAGCGCTGGGTTGGGGCGCACACCTCAGGAAGTTAACAATGCAGGGCATGTGGCAATATCACGAGCTCGATCTCCACATAAACATCAAGGAGCTCAGGGCAATTCGTCTGGCGTGCCAGGCATTCCTACCTCACCTACGGGACTGTTGTGTGGAAGTCCTTACAGACAATACCACAGCCATGTTCTACTTGAACAAGCAGGGCGGACCCCGGTCATCACCACTGTGCCGCGAAGGCCTTCTCCTTTGGGACCTCTGTTTAGCCCATTCCATCTCTCTCCAGGCATCCTACCTCCCTGGAGTCCAGAACGTCCTGGCAGACAATCTGAGCAGACGCTTCCTTGTCCACGAATGGTCCATACGCCCGGACGTGATCCATTTGCTCTTCCGCACCTGGGGGTTTCCCCACCTCGACCTGTTTGCCTCACAAACTAACAGGAAGTGCCCGATCTTCTGCTCCTTCAGAGGGCACGGCTTGGGCTCTCTTGCAGATGCCTTCATGATCTCGTGGTCACGCCACCTGCTCTATGTGTTCCCGCCTTTTCCGCTGATCCACAAGGTCATCCTCAAGATCCGCAGGGACAAGGCGGACGTCATCTTAGTGGCCCCTGCCTGGGCACAGCAGTGCTGGTACCCGACCCTGCTGGACCTGTCAATACAGCCCCCTATTCCTCTCCCAATCAGTCACGACCTTATCTCACAGGATCACGGTCATCTTCTCCATCCGGACTTCCAGTCGTTACATCTCACAGCATGGAGAATTCATGGCTGAACCGATCAGAGTTGGCTTGCTCGGATCCAGTTAGACAAGTACTCCTTGAGAGCTGCAAGCCCTCTACGAGACTCACGTATGAGGCTAAGCGGAAGAGGTTCTCTGTCTGGTGCGCCCAGCAGCAGGTATCCCCACACCTTGCCCCCGTGCCGTCGATTCTGGATTACGTATTACACCTCAAGAACAATCACCTTGCCCTTGGATCATTGAAGGTCCACCTCACGGCCATCTCGGCCTTCCACCCAGGAGCAGATGGCCGCTCAAAATTCACGCACCCCATGGTGTGTCGCTTCGTCAAGGGATTGGAGAAGGTCCACCCTCCAACGAAGTCGCCCGTTCCAGCTTGGGACCTCAATCTCGTCCTGTCTCGACTCACAGGTCCTCCATTTGAACCGATGGCCTCCTGCTCCCTTCTCTATCTATCGTGGAAGGTCGCTTTTCTCGTAGCCATTACCTCAGCTAGACGGGTATCCGAATTAAAGGCTCTTCTGTGTGACCCTCCGTATACCATCTTTCATAAGGATAAGGTTCAGCTACGACCTCACCCGTCCTTCCTCCCTAAGGTGGTCTCGCGTTTCCATATGTCACAGGACATTTTCCTGCCTGTTGTTTTCCCCAAGCCGCATGCCAACTCCAGAGAGCAGTGGCTGCATTCATTAGACATAAGGAGAACGCTCACCTTCTATATAGAGCGCACGAGGCCGTTTCATAAGACGTCCCAGCTGTTCGTCGCTGTTGCAGAGCGTATGAAGGGCGCACCGGTCTCTTCACAGCGCATATCCTCTTGGATTACAGCCTGCATCCGTGCCTGCTACAACCTGGCAAGGGTGCCCCCGCCAATAGTTACGGCCCACTCTACAAGAGCGCAGGCTTCCTCGGCGGCTTTCCTGGCTAACATCCCTCTTCAGGAGATCTACAGGGCCACCACTTGGGCATCTGTGCATAGCTTTACATCACATTATGCCATCATCCATCATTCCCGTGATGACGCGGCCTTCGGCAGGGCTATTCTCCAAGCTGCACTTCCGTAACTCCGACCCCGCCTCCAAGGTAAGGCTTGGGAGTCACCTAACTGGAATAGATATGAGCAACCACTCAAAGAAGAAGAAAAGGTTACTCACTTTGTAACTGTTGTTCTTCGAGATGTGTTGCTCATATCTATTCCATTCCCCCCCACCTTCCCCTCTGTCGGAGTAGCCGGCAAGAAGGAACTGGAGGGGGGTCGGGCCGGCAGGGTACTATATAGAGCTCCATATCGGCGCCACTCCAGGGGGCTCCCCAGCCGGCCCGACGGGTAGCTGCTAGGGAAAAAGTTTCCGACGTCCGTGCATGCGCGCGCGCACACCTAACTGGAATAGATATGAGCAACACATCTCGAAGAACAACA
Organism: Macrochelys suwanniensis; assembly: GCA_033296515.1. Lineage (NCBI taxonomy): Eukaryota > Metazoa > Chordata > Testudines > Chelydridae > Macrochelys > Macrochelys suwanniensis. The sequence goes on along the minus strand of CM065776.1, from coordinate 129,416,001 downwards.
GTTACAAAGGTAAGTAACCTTTTCTTCCGCCTAACTCACCTGGCTCATCGACTGTCGAATTCGAAGGGAAACCGGGCTTGCATACGATCTACCGCTATCCCAGGATGGGGATGAGCGATCACATCGTGAGCAGTGCCGATCTTGGGACCGTGATTCCAGCGTGGAGGAGTGGGAGTATCATCTGTAGCAGCTGCTCTGCGAAAGGCTACAACGGGCGGATCCGCGGTGGCTGGGTTTCCAGTAATCTACACCTGGGGCTGCGGGACCTTGAGTGGCACGAAGAACGAGAGTGGCGTTGTCGTTCGTACCATGAGGGACTATGATAGCTTCTCAGAGTCAGCGATCTCCGGTGCCGTCTGCCCCAGTCCCAGTGGGGCATGCTCTGATTGCAAGGTCTGTGTTCCCTCGAGGCGGAGCAGTGCCTGTAATTCCTGCTGCTCGGCACCCAACCAGACAACCTGGTGGGGGTCAACGGGGACTGGTGTGGGCTGCGCGCGGGACGGTCACTGCACGGAGAATGGCATCGGGAACTTTCCCTCGACCGCGAGCGGTACCATTCGGGCAGTAACTGTGGAGGTCCAAGCGCCGGCCTGCCTCTGGACTGGGGAGCCGCAGGCATCAGTGCAACCGGTACTGGTAGAGACATAATGTCTCGAGCCGCCTGCAGGGCCTCCGGCGTGAGGGCACCCGAATGTGGCCACTGGCGCCCAGGGAGGTTGGCTTGGAGTGGGCTAGGCTACTCCGCTTGACTTGAATCGGAGGCCACAAGGTTGATGGGGATCAAGAGCGGCCCAACGTGGGTCTAGTCTCTCCTCCAGCCTTGCCCCGGTGCTTTGGCAGAGAAGACCTCTTCTTCACCTTTTTAGAGTGTCCAGTGGATGGGGAGTGGTGTCGACTAGTGGAAGGCACCAATGGGTTGCCGCACACCGATGCCGCAGTGCTTGGTGCCGATTCGGAGTGGAGCAGCGGTGTCGGGGTCAGGGCCGACCTCATCAAAATGGCTCTGAGCTGTATGTTCCGCTCCTTCTTGGTCTGAGGCTTAAAGGATCTGCAAATTTTGCAGCAGTTGCTGAGGTGGGTTTCCCCCAGACAGTGTAAACAGTCAGCATGCGGATCACTCACGGGCATAGGCCTTTTACAAGTGTAACTTTAGCGCCCTCATGGCCAAGATGGAGTCTGCTCTGCAGGCAGCTCTGGCCAAGAGAAAGCGCGTGCAGGAATGCAGCAGGGAAAGTCCCTTCCACTCCAGGGGCACCTGTTCCAAACCCCCCAGAGTGAACACACCCACCCACAGGAAAAGTACAATGGATATAAGAGAGGGAAATATTTATTTACAGAGGGATGAGAGAAGAAAAAACAACCAAGGGGAAATATAGAGGGCACAGTAAAACAGTGTTGCATCCAAACCAAGGCCCCACAGGCCCAGTGGAAGCAGAGGCTGAAAGGGCAGACGCTGAGCAATGTATCTGCACACAGAGTTCAGGAATCCTGAGCAACGTTCCAGTCCAGGGGTGAGTCTTGAGTGGTCGTCTTCGGCACCAGTGAACTTGCCCCAACAAACCCCTCCAGTGCCCTCTTCTGCCGCTCTCTGCAAAGCCACACAGAGCGACCACCTCCCCACTAACTCATAGGCGCCGACTCCGTGGGTGCTCCGGGGCTGGAGCACCCACAGGGAAAAATTGGTGGGTGCTCAGCACCCACCAGCAGCTCCCCGCCAGCCCCCCACCTGTGCCCAACTCACCTTCCGGGAGGCGCCTCCCGCCGAAAAGCCGTGGCTTTTTTTAGCCATCGGTGCTGGCGCCGGGCCGGGAAGCTTGGTGTGGTCTTGAACTGGCTGCGGTTGCAGCGGCGCCGGGGTTGGCGCCAGTCCCAGACACGACTTTCTCACTGATGGAGACATCGAACGGCGCCTCTGAGGGATTGCGACCTGAGTTGTCCGGTGCTGGGGTTCCTTGCTCGAACTTGGGCGGTCCGGGACCGCTGACACCGTACCTGCTGCTGACGTCGGTACCGGGTTGCGGTGCGGGAACGACATCGGGCTTAGTGCTGCTTCTAACAGGAGCTGCTTTAAGCGAAAGTCCCGCTCCTTCTTGGTTCGAGGCTTGAAAGCCTTGCAGATACGGCACTTATCTGGAAGGTGGGACTCCTCAAGGCACTTCAGGCAGGAGTCGTGGGGGTCCCCCGTGGGCATCGGCTTCAAACAGGCCGAGCACGGTTTGAATCCCGGAGAGCCAGGCATCGGCCCGGTACCGGGAGGGAGACTGGGGAGAAGCCCCTTATCTCCCACTACTATTTACACTAACTTCAACAAACAACTAATAGAACTATTAACAACTACTTAAAGGTACTTAAACTATCAACAAAGGTAAACAAGTGCTAACTACGCTAGGGAGGTGGAGATCAGCTATGCTGCACGCCACAGTTCCAACGACCGTCAGGGGCGGTAAGAAGGAACTGAGAGGGCGCTGGGCCGGCTGGGATATATATTAGGCACCGCAACGGCGCCATTCCAGGGGGCGCCAGCCGGCCCACCAAGTGTTGCTAGGGTAAAAGTCTTCTGACGATCGTGCACGCCACGCGCGCACACCTAATTGGAATACATATGAGCAACCACTCGAAGAAGAAGTCAACATGTTTTAATGGTCACCTATTCATGAGAATCAATCTTTCATTAGGAGAATAACTAAAAAGTACAAATGCAAACCATTCTGAATGAAATCAATCTGTCCTGATCTCTAGTGTCTGGGATTCTGGGCCTACAAGGCTAGACTGAGACCCTCATTGGCTTGGATCAGCCAGGGACCCAGTAACAAATTCCAGTTCTGTTAGCATCCAGGCTTCTAACTCCAAGGAACAACTGAAGGCAGCGGGAGACAGAAGGGCGCTGACAGTTCTTCGAGTGATTGCTCGTGTGCATTCCACAATAGGTGTGCATGCTCACCACATGCACCAGTGCTGGAAGTTTTTCCCTTAGCAGTACCCGTAGGGGAGCGCCCCAAGTGGCTGCTGGAGTGGTGCCGCCATGGCACGGTATAAGGGGCGTTGCGTGCTCCCCTCACCCTTAGTTCCTTCTTGTCGCCAGTGAAGGTGCTTCGGAACTGCTTTGCTCTTTGGACTTCATTAGTTCGTAGTTAGTTAGTACCTGTAGTTTAAAAAAAAAAGAGAGGAAGTTAGAATAATCAAGTGCACCTGGGTCGGGGCATGCCCTGTGCCCTTGGCTTTTAGTCTTGTGACACTTGTGTAACCCCTTTGGGGTTTAGAGAGCATTGCCTCTTTAAATCTTTTTCCTAACGGGGTGGGGGGGCGGGGAGCAGTGAGAAAAAAGAGGGAAACTCCAGGGGATGGGTCTGCAGAAGGAGACAGAGAAGGGCTGCAGTCTGCAGGCCCTCGGAGGAGAAGCGGAGAGAACCTGCCTGAAGCCCAAGAAGGACAGGGCAGCTGATTCGGGACACCTCAGGACAGGAGCAGGGAGGAGCACTGTGCCAGGGCGGCATTGCCCGAGAAGGACAGGCTGGAGCTGGACCCAGGATCTGTATCACTGCTGCCCAGAGCTGCATGGGGCTCTGAGTACTGGGGCGTGTGACTGCATTGGGCATAAGGAGGGAGGCTGTAGCTAGTTAAGTCATAGGTGCCGACTTTCATCGGCACCTGTGGGTGCTCACGCCCCGGCCCCCACCCAACTCCACCCCCGGCCCCCCCCTTCCCCAAATCCCCGCCCCTGCCTCCTCCCCCGGGGAAAAATTGGTGGGTGCTGAGCACCCACCGGCAGCTCCCTGCTGGCCCCCCACCCACGCCCAACTCACCTTCTGGGAGGCGCCTCCTGCCAAAAAGCCACGGCTTTTTTTAGCCCAGCCGCCCGCCTCTCAGCTGTGCGGCGGGGCGGTGGCGGGGCCACGGTGAAAAGTGCAGCCGGGCAGTGCCTTGGGGGAGGGTACGGGGAGGGCCATATCCCTCCCCCGAGGCACCGCCCCGCGGCGCTTTCCCCCGCGGCTGCCCCACCGCACAGCTGATACCCTTGCCGGTGCTCCCCTCCCTCCCTGTCCCTCTTCAGGGACCCTTCTCACGAGCAATTCCTAATTCAGGAGGTGCAAGCGCTCCTCACCATAGGGGCAATAGAGGAGGTTCCAAGGGAGTTCAGGGGCAAGGGGTTTTACTCCCGCTATTTCCTAATCCCCAAATCAAAAGGGGGGCTACGTCCTATCTTGGACTTGCGGGGCCTCAACAAGTTTATGGTAAAGTTGAAGTTCCACATGCTTTCCCTGGGTACTATTATCCCTTCTCTGGATCCTGGAGACTGGTACGCTGCCCTCGACATGAAGGACGCGTATTTCCATATTGCAATCTACCCACCACACAGATGCTTCCTCCGTTTTGTGGTAGACCAAAGACACTTCCAGTTCGCTGTTCTTCCCTTCGGCCTCTCCACGGCACCACGGATGTTCACGAAGTGCATGGCCATTGTGGCGGCCGCCCTTCGTTGACGGTGGATTCAAGTGTTCCCCTACCTCGACGACTGGCTTATCCGCGGCAACTCCAGCAGCCAAGTCCAGTCGCAGATTCGGACAGCCTTGAGCATGTTCAATCAGCTCGGCCTGCTCCTGAATGTAGACAAGTCCACTTTGGAGCCAACCCAAAGGTTAGAATTCATAGGGGCAGTACTGGATTCGACTCTCGCCCGGGCATTTTTGCCAGAGGCACGCTTTCAGGCCCTCGTAACTATCATACGCGGCCTTCAGAGCTTCCCAACCTCGACAGCTCGGAGCTGCCTCAGCCTCCTTGGTCACATGGCGTCCTGCACATTCGTGACCGCTCATGCCAGATTACACCTCCGTCCACTCCAGGCAAGGCTCTCGTCAGCATATCGTCCACGCAGAGACAGCATGGACTTGGTTTTGAAGGTGCCATCGCAGGTCCTAGCCTCCCTAGACTGGTGGCTGGACCCCAAGAAAGTGCTGGAAGGGGTGCCGTTCCATCCATCACAGCCATCCCTAGCCCTAACCACAGATGCGTCATCGCTCTGTTGGGGGGCCCACCTGAAGGACCTTCAGACACAGAGCCTGTGGTTGGCGCAGGAATTAGCCCTCCACATCAACGTCAGGGAACTGCGGGCAGTGTGCCTTGCCTGCCAAGCCTTCTCCAAGCACCTTCAGGGTCATTGTGTCACGGTCCTCATGGACAACACAGCAGCCATGTACTACATCAACAGGCAAGGAGGGGCACGCTCGTCCCCGCTCTGCCAAGAAGCCATGTGGTTGTGGGAGTTCTGTATAGCCCACTCCATCCACCTGGTGGCCTCCTTTCTCCCAGGGGTTCAGAACACCTTGGCGGACCACCTCAGCAGACCCTTTCAGGCGCATGAGTGGTCCTTTCGCCCGGATGTTATCCACTCTTTCTTCCGGAGGTGGGGATTTCCCCACATAGACCTGTTCGCGACTCGCGAGAACCGGAAGTGCCACGCGTTCTGCTCGCTCCAGGGATGCTCCCCAGGCTCCCTGACGGATGCTTTTCTCCTGCCTTGGACAGACCACCTGTCCTATGCCTTCCCACCGGTGCCGCTGGTCCACAGGGTCCTGCTCAAGTTACGCAGGGACAGGGCCTGCCTAATCCTAATCGCCCCGGCGTGGCCCAGGCAGCACTGGTACACCACTCTCCTAGAGCTCTCGGTGTCCGCCCCGATCACTCTCCCGTTGTGGCCGGACCTGATTACTCAGCAGCATGGCAGGCTCCATCATCCCGACCTGCAGTCGCTCCACCTCACAGCGTGGCTGCTGCATGGCTGAGCCAGTCCGAGCTAAATTGCTCCGACCCGGTGCAACAAGTTTTGCTAAGTAGCAGGAAGCCCTCTACCAGGTCCACCTACTTTGCCAAGTGGAAACGTTTTTCCTGCTGGTGCGGCCCTCGGGGTGTCAACCCTTCACAGGTGCCGGTGCATACCATTCTGGACTACCTCCTAGCTGTGAAGAAGCAGGGTCTGGCGCTTTCTTCGTTAAAGGTCCACCTGGTGGCAATCTCGGCCTTTCACCCTTGCGAGAATGGACGCTCAATCTTTTCTAACCCCATGGTCAGCAGGTTCCTCAAGGGGTTAGAGCGACTGTATCTGTTGGTTTGCCATCCGGTCCCCACTTGGGCTCTCAACCTTGTCATAACCAGGCTCATGGGGGCCCCATTCAAGCCTATGGCCACCTGCTCGCTCCTGTACCTCTCCTGGAAGACGGCCTTCCTTGTAGCCATCATCTCGGCGAGGCGCGTATCTGAACTCAGAGCGCTCACTTCGGAACCCCCCTTACACGGTGTTCCACAAGGACAAGGTACAGCTGCGACCACACCCGGCCTTCCTACCCAAGGTAGTGTTGGCTTTTCATATTAACCAGAACATTTTTCTGCCGGTCTTCTACCCGAAGCCGCATGCCTCTCCAAGGGAGCAACAACTCCACTCCTTGGACATCTGTAGGGCCCTCGCCTTCTACATCGAGCGGACGAAGCCCTTTCGGAAAACAACTCAACTCTTTGTTGCCGTGGCAGACCGGATGAAGGGCCTCCCAGTCTCCTCCCAACGCCTCTCGTCCTGGATCACATCGTGCATCCAGGCGTGTTATGACTTGGCTGGTGTTCCCACCACGCACCTTACTGCCCACTCCACCCGAGCTCAAGCCTCGTCCTCCGCCTTCCTGGCGCATATACCTATACAGGAGATATGTAGGGCAGCAACCTGGTCATCGGTGCACACCTTTGCCACTCATTATGCCATAGTCCAGCATTCCAGGGAGGATGCTGCGTTTGGTTCAGCGGTCCTACACTCTGCAGTATCTCACTCTGACCCCATCTCCTAGGCAAGGCTTGGGAGTCACCTAATTGGAATACATATGAGCCACCACTCGAAGAAGAAAAGCCGGTTACTCACCGTTGTAACTGTTGTTCTTCGAGCTGTGTTGCGCATATCTATTCCAAACCCACCCTCCATCCCCACTGTCAGAATAGCCGGCAAGAAGGAACTGAAAGGGCGCTGGGCCGGCTGGGGTATATATCAGGCACCGCAACGGCGCCACTCCAGGGGGCTCCAGCCGGCCCACCGAGTGTTGCTAGGGTAAAAGTCTTCCGATGATCGTGCACGCCGCGCACGCACACCTAATTGGAATAGATATGAGCAACACATCTCGAAGAACAACAGTTACAATGGTGAGTAACCGTCTTATCCAGATGGCTCTGTATGAGTGACATCCTCTTTGTTATTTACCACTTCCCCAATCTTTCTGTCATCTGCAGATTTCATCAGTGATGACTGTATAGTTGCTTCCAAAACACTGATCAAAATGTTAAATACAGTAACTCCCCACTTAACGTTCTCTCGCTTAACGTAGTTTTGCTCTTACGTCCCTGCTCGATTATAGAACATGCTTGTGTAAGCAGAGTCAGGATGAGCTCTACCCTGACATCTGGTGGTGAGTTGTGGAAAAGGATTTCAGGAGCTGATCTCTTTTGCATGGGCTCACCCACCCCGCCTGGCATGATGGGACTGCTTGCCCAAATAGTCACTTTGGCTGCTGTAGGATCCCCAGTCTCTTTGTTATTGGGACAGGAGTAATAAAGTGGTGTTATCCCGGTTATGTGACTCAAGGACAGTAGAACTGCACTTCGCATTTTATGATGGAGGGACTCGACCTCAGCTAAGTAGCACTTGCTAGGCAAGGGACATGGGTTCCAAAGCTCAGTGAAGAGGGAGGTGAGAAAAGAGAGAGAGAGGGGAAAAAAAAAAAGAAAGAAAAGAAAAAAAAGAAAGAAAAATTTATTTATTTTCTAATTTGTACCTGGTAGTGTGGGCCCTAAATGCCATGTTGACCCCTTCTCTCTCCACTGCATAATAACAGAGCTAATTTTGACTCCATTAAGAGTTTTATTACATGCTGCAGAGCTGAAATGACTGATACCTAGGTCTAAGAATTAGATCTACTTTGGGCTAGTGGTGCACCTGCACTGAGGTTCCACTACTATCAGCTGAAATCACTAAAGAACTGAAATTACTACGAGCTGAAATCACTGAGAGCTGTGTTAAGTAGGTGGGGTCAGGCCTGAAGATATATTGGTGAACAGCTAGCAGGATGGCTAGCACCGAGTGGCGGCTCATAGTGAAGACTGCAGCGGAACCCCACGGAGAGGCGTGGCAATCGGCCGTCGACACAAGCAGCAGAGCAAGTAAGGTGCCCCCATACCTCCCCTTCTTTCCGCCCAAGCTAGGAGGTAAACTCTGCAGATGAACTGCTGAACTCTGGGGGGGCTGCACTGACCAAGGACAAAAACTGTGGGAGGGGCAACTGTCGAGTTGCTGGACTTAAGACCCTGAGGGGAAAAGGACACTGCCAAACTTACTTGGGGGTGGGTCTTTTGCTCATGGTTTGTGTTATGAATCCTGTTTGTGGTGTTTCCCCAACATAGTGCCGCATTGTTTCCCTCCTTTATTAAAAGGCTTTTGCTGCACTCAGACTCTGTGCTGGTGAGAAGGGAAGTATTACCTCTTAGAGGCACCCAGGGCCGGTGCAAGGAAGTTTCACGCCCTAGGTGAAACTTCCTTGCACCAGCCCTGCGCCCCCGCCAGCTAACGCCACCCCCCTGCCCGCGGGAGCTCAGCCCCCCAATCCGTGGGCTGCGGCAGCTGAGTGGGCAGCTGGGAGGCAGGGGGGCAGTTCGCCACAGCTGCCTCTCGGCTCCACGCTCCCTCCACTGCACACTGCATCCTCACTCCTCTCCCCCTCCCCCCGCCTCCTGAATGCTGCAAACCAGCTGATTGCTGCGGGCAGGAGGAAGGGGAGGGAGGGGGAGGAGCAAGGATGCGGCCTGCGCAGTAAAGGGGGAGAAGATGCGGGTTATGGGTGGGGGCTTGGGGGAAGGGGCAGAGTGGGTGGGCTATGGTTGAGGGCCCCCCACCCCCACCCCTGGTGCTGCCACAGTAGGGGAAGCTGCAGCTGCGCAACGTGCTTCTCCCAGCCTACAGCACCTTCAGCCTCCTTGCCTGTCTCATTGTCTGCAGTGCCAGTGGGCTGTGCCTGTGTGGGGCAAGGCGGGGGAACCTCCCATTGCTTCATACTCAGCAATGATGATTGTAGTATTAAATTGTTTCTTTAAAATTGTTTAAAATGTATATAATGCCTTTTGTCTGGCAAAAAAAAATTTCCCTGGAACCTAACCCCCCCATTTACATTAATTCTTATGGGGAAATTGGATTCGCTTACTATCGTTTCGCTTAGTCGCATTTTTCAGGAACATAACTACAACGTTAAGGGAGGAGTTACTGTAGCATAGGTCATGGGCAGCGGGTCTTGTAGGCAAGGGGAGGCTTTGCCTCCCTAAACAGCCTACCGTAGCCCCGCCCCGAGACCAGCGTGCCTCTTGGTTCCTGCAGGAACTTGGAGTCGCCCAGGGCGGCTGGTGCTGGGCCGTGCTGCCTGCCTGGCACTGGCCACCCAAGCACCGGGACAGAGGGCCGCCCAGAGCCCCAAAGCTGTGGGAGTGGTGACTGCGCTGCCTGGCCACCCAGAACTGGGGGTGTGGCTGCGCTACCCAGGGGCTGTGGGCGCTGAGGCTGCACCGCACTGGGGCTGGGGCCTCACCCCTCCTCCCCCGGCCATCTGGCGCTGGGGGGGGCCATGGTGGGGGTGCTCTGGGCTCCTGCGGGGGAGGGGGAGGCAGAAGGGGAGGGGAGGGGCCTCACGCACAAGGGGCAGGTCCGGAGTTAGCTCCAAGAACTAATCCCTGCAAGACCCTACTAGGAAGACACCCGCTCGATAATGATTCCTTATTTACAGTTACCTTTTGAGTCAATTACTAAGGAGCAGAGTCCTAGGCAGGACATTTTTCTGCCAACTTAACCTGAACAGGTTCCAATCCTCACTGAGAATCTTACCTTCTACACAGGGGATGTCTGCTTTTTACAAAATCAACACGGAAAGAAGAAAACTCCCAAAGAAACTCCTCTTTAGCACTCAGGTGCATGACCACAAATCCTCTCTTAGTCCTCTAGGAGAGAATGCAAGAAGGAGCCTTACTGCAGCAAAGCTATACGGGTCTCCGAGATTCCTCTTGCCCTGCACCCCAGTACTGCCTGGCTGATGTCAAGGGAGCTCTGTGAGGTCACAGCTGCCTGACCACCTTTGCCCAATAGGCTGAGTTCCTGCCAAAGGCCCCTGTGAAGTCAATGCCACACCCACCTCTGCCATGCAGGGCTTATGTCTGCCCCTGCACAGCCCAGTTGGATGTTTGAGCTGCTCTCCCAATCACCCGACTTGCTCACTATTGATTCTGGGGAGCAAGCAGGCTTCCCAGTAAATAAAATAGTCTGTTCCTCACCCCACACTGAGTTTTTCATAGATTGTGAAGCCATTAGATCTCCTAATCAGGCCTCTATTTCACAGGCCATGAAATTTCACACACTTACCCCCATATTAAGCCCAATAGCTTGTGTTTCACTAAAACATACCTTCCAGAAAGACAGTCAGGCGTGCTGAGAGACCATCAGGAAACAGAGAATTCACCTCTTCCCTCGGTAATTTGTTCCAGTGATAAATCACCCTCACTGTTAAAATGTATGTCTTCTAATTTGAATTTCTCTGGCTTCAGCTGGCAGCCGTTGGTTTTTGTTGCGCCTTTCTAAGCTAGAATGAAGAGCATTTGGTACTCATCTTCTCTCCATGAAGGTATTTATAGGCCATAATCAAGGCACCTCTCAATCTTCTTCTATAGCTAGCCATCTTGAAATCTACTTACCTCGAGACATGTGGTTCAGGGGTTTCAGTGTGGACAATATGGAGTTGGGGGACACCTGGACATGCGTAGCGGCTGTAGTGCAAACTTACCCGAAGAGGCAGAAAGCCTTATATCCAATTTTCCATATAGGGCACATGTAGGTCACATACCTTACCTGCTACTAGACAGCTCTAAGTTTTGAAAGACTAAGATGTGGAGTAGGACATGTGTGCGCACGCTAGGGCCATTGCCCTGTTAAACTAGGATTCAAGGAAGTGACATGACAAACACACATAGTGAAGTTTAGCTGCACAAGCCAAATGAATTCTGCTCCTGGAAGCTGCCAGCTCCTCTGGCAAAATGCTGGAATTTCTGAATTTCATAAGAAAGATGGAGGAATTAGTGAAGTATTCCAGGTGCTGCACCAAGTACCCCAAAGAGTGAAAGGCAGCCCCCAAGTCCACAGGTTGGCAAGGCAATGGAGCACACCCCGGCTACTTTTGCATCACAGGCTTCTTACAGACTTGGATCCAACTATCTGAAGGACCTTCTTTCTGCTTATCCTTCCCAGCATCTGCATTCCTGCTCAAGTAAGATCTTAACGGTACGGCCAGCTTGCTTTAAGTCAATGGGTAACTGGGTATTTGCATATTAGCCATTAATCTGTTTTAATAAAAATATTGAAGACTATTCCATAGGTTCTATAGTACTAAGGAATTGTCAGCATTGTAGCTAACTGATTTTATTTTTATCCCACATTGTTTTCTAAACTGTTCAATAGGGCCCCCAAGCACTTTAGCATAAGAGGATTTTTTTTTTAAAACAGCATTCTTGGAAAGACTTGTTTTCATAATTCATTTTTTCAGTTATAGTATTTTGTATATTGCTAGTCATGATAATTACCATGTCTAGATACTATAGACAGATAATAAACTTTTTAAGTACTCATAAAAGTATAGCAAATATTTCTGCAAAATTGCACTTTGTGTACATATATTTGTTTGCATGGAAACTATATTATAATCTTATTGGGGTATGAGCCATGTCTGTTTACATAAGTAAATCAATGAGTACACTGTTGGTATTCAGTAAATAAGAGCAGCATGCTACTATTAGCAATTTTTAAACTTCCACACAGAACACAACCAAAACAGAAGAGCAACAGGCTGAATTCAGGAAAAATGTTTTTTTAATAAATAAAATATAATCAGAAATGTGATTTTGGTGAGATGAAAAAATTATGTATCAAACAGTTTAATTAAAGACTACAAATTATTGAATAAACCATCCAATCCAATAAAACTTTCAGTAAACAAAACAATTACAGTACTCACAAATCCACGTTTGCTTTATAAATATATATACATATATGCAAAGAAATATAAGGGGGAAAAGTTGCTTTTCATTACAGAAAGGAATAGCTCAGTCTCTGTGTACTCAAAACATATATAATTGGTTTAGCTCCTGAGGACCTGATTCACCACTTCATTCTGGTAAATTATCTCCTGTGAGAACAAGAGAAACACTACATGCATCTTTGGAAATGATTTCAATATTATTTAAAGGAAATGTGTTTGTTCCTTATTAAAAACTCTTCTCTTTATATATAATCTTATTAGAGAAGTGACTCAAATAATTTTAAGCTGCTTATTAAGGCTACGTTTTAGTCATGGGTATTTTTAGTAAAAGTCGTGGACAGGTCACGGGCAGTAAACAAAGATTCATGGCCCGTGACCTGTCCATGCTTTGTACTATATTCCCCACACTAAATATGGCGGTGGTGTGCGGCACGGGACCCCCGCGGATGCTGGGGGGCATTGGCAGGGCTGGCAGGCTCCCTACCTGGCTCCACAGCTCCCCAGAAGTGGAGACATCCCCGCCCTCAGTTCCTAGGCGTGGCCAGGCAGCCCTGTGTGCTGCCTCCGCCCCAAGTGCCAGCTCCGCAGCTCCCATTGGCCAGGAACCGCAGCCAATGGGAGCTGCAGGGGTGGTGTTTGCAGGCAGAGGCAGCGCACAGAGCTGCCTGGCCACGCCTATGCCTAGGAGCTGAGAGATGTCGCCGCTTCTGGGGAGCCCTCTCCCACATCCAAACTTCTTCTGCTGCTGGAGAAGAGGGCGTGGTGGCCCAAGACTGCCCCAGCAGTGGCCGGTGTGGCTGCAGAAGTCATGGATGTGCCGCAAAGTCACAGAATCCATGACTTCTTTGACCTCCATGACAAACTCGCAGCCCTACTTATGATAATGTTCATGCGCCACAAATAAACATACTGCTAAACTATCACTTTAATTTTCGTTAAAGTTAAGCTTCCTAATTTTATAAAATGGTCGAACTGCAGTTCAGTCCCCCTTAGAATGATGGGAATGTGTAAAGCTCCCTATACAAGACAGCAATACTTGCTTTTTAAATGTATCTGGCATTTCCCTTCCTTCCTAGTAGTCATCTTTTTAATGAATATTGGTGTGAACTGCTATTTCAACACACTTTAAGACAATTTTCTTGTTATACTGGACTCTTCTTAAGACCCTCAAAAACTAGAAGTAACCTTGATGTCAAGATTAAGGAAAGTAACTCTAAGGTATTAAATTGTATATACCAAAAAGCTTAGGAAATGTGAGTCCTGCTAAATGTATATAATATACAGAGTTAACATTTTTGTGAAAAGCTAGTATTTGTAAATGCACTGAAGTGCACAGCCTTCTCAAATCAATTGCAGAGAAAATCCTTTACATACTTTTGATAGGTAACTTTAAAAACTGACCCTTCCAAAAAGAAGGGATGGGGGAAGAGTATATATTGAGTAAAGTTATACTGCAAGTTATTTATTTTTATTATTGCCTTAGTTTCTCTTCCAAGTCAGTGGCTGAAGCACCCTTCTTAAAGAACAGGTATCATTTGGCATTGTAAATTTATGCACAACACATGTTTTGGACTTAGCTCAACAAATGACTATCAACTATCTAGTGATAATGTTTTCTCGCAGGTGATTTACCATATTTTTTTATTTGAGGACCCTAATATGCCAGTTTGTCCTGATTGTATGATTATGTATTTTGTGTTTTTCTGAGGCAGATCACAGGTGATATGGGTCAGTACAAGCAAGCAAGAAGTTAATATAATAAACCTGTGTCCTGTAGTCATTATTTTATGTTACTTGAAATCCTACTGTTGCCAGCAAAGGACTTGGCTTAAAGGTGAATTTACTGGAGATGGTCACTCTTTGTACTGCATGGTTAGAAATCAATCTTATATTATAATAATGGGGATGTGATAGTGATGGTCATCCTCAGTCAGAAGACAGACTTCCTGCCAGTCCCTGTGATACTCCTCTGGATAGTTTACTTGAAACTCTTCAGTGTTAAACTTATGCAGTCTGTAAACTCTTATCTTTACTTCAAGTAAATATCCAAGAAGAAACATTTCAACCTAAGGAGGGAAAAAAAGATGTAAACATTTGTTTATAGATTTATAAGAAGGAAACTGTGGGGAAAAAACATCCTACACTTTAATCATGCTCTGATGTTTAGTGTGTGTCATTTAGCTTGTTTACTTGTGTAATAAGAAGAGTGGACTAAAAATTACAACAGCAGGAATTTCACACAACTAGAGCTGATAAGTAGTCAAAGGAGATCTCTCTCAGAAGGGCAAAAATACTTTCTAAAGTGGCCTATCTGGAAAGCTTCTATTAAAAAAAAAAAAAACAAAAAACAGGTGCAAAAGGTGAAATTGGTCAAATATGCAGGGTATTGTCATCTAAAAAACATGTTAGTTTACATATCAGTGATATCACTTCTTTTAGTAATTTGTATAAATAATTCCCCAAGACATTTTATTTTGGAGATACTTAAAAGTCCACCCCTCCCCCCTTTTTAACTGCTTTTTCTCTAGAAAAAAATTGATTTTTTTTTCTTCCAAATAAAATAATTTATATTGTGGATGATGTATTAAATAGAGCTGAGCAAATAGCTGATTTTTTGAATCAGTGACTGAACTGGAAAAAAAATCAGTTTCAAAACAAAATTAAGTTTTTTTTGTTTGTTCTCACTGAAAAGAAAAAGAAAAATTATTTCAGATCAAACTGTTTAGAAAATGTTGATTAGAAATTACATTTTGTTCAGAAAACGTCAAAACAGTTCATTTAAAAAAGGTCAAAACAAAATGATTTGATATTTCCAAACGCTGTCTTCCAGTTTCTTTCTGGCAGAAACCATTCACCAAATTCTACCTGAATTTGCAAACAGTTTAGGTGTGCTAAAAACAATGCATTTTTCACCCAATCCTAGTATTAGGGTATACTAGGAACATCAAGTCAATGAATAAGAACTCAAAAGTATTCCCAAACTCTAATCCTTCAGAAAACACAGACTGCTAGAACTCATTTTTTATTCACACCATTACCTGCTCCAGACCACCCGTGTCCCCTATGGAATTCAGATGATTCATCATGAAACTCAAAGGGTCAGATGACGTATCACGAGCAAAAAGGAGTCTAAAAAGGATGGGTACATGTTTCTGCTCATTCTTCATCTGTTCATAGGCTTCCACAACTTGGTAAAGCATGATGAATTTTATAGCCTCATACAGCTTATATTCCTTGCTTTCATCAGAGAAAAGGATATTGCACATGTTTCCTCTTTCATCATGGTCTTTAACACCACTTATTTCAGTCCACTACAAAGCACACACAAGAAATTCAAATCAGCTGCTTAACTCATCACTAATACATATTTTGTGTGTTATTTTTTTTTAATGGTCACTTTTTTGACAAGGATTAAGAAAAGAATAATCACTGGGTATCAATAGCCATTATCATAACTAAAGTAAAAATAAGTGGAAGAACTGAATGGCTTTTAGAGACTGGCAATGGAACTCAAAGCCTTTCATGTCTATGTCACCATTTTGAACCCACCCGAGGTTGTTAGTTACAAAAAATAAAGGGACAATACCAGAACTATTAGTTTTGAGACTCGATCCCTCAGTGAGTCTATGAAACTGATTTGATCAGGAGGGTCAAAAGACCAAAACTGATTAATAAAGAACTTTGTCAGCATTTTAAAGGACACTGTCTTTGGAATGTAGAGTGAACCCGGACTGAAAAAACATTCACAGGGATCAGTGGGCATGCCTGAAAACAGGTGTGCCTAAATTGCCATTATGGAATTGTAGCAAGTTGGGTAAGACAGGCTGTTTGTTGTTTTAAATTCCTTTCCCCCCCTCCCCACCGCCGCCCCCAAAGCTTTATTCTAGTTGTATACTTTGCTTTTAAAAGGCTGTTGGTCACTGTATTATTGATCACAGGGTCCCAAAGGGAAGAAACACAGGTGTCTGAGACCAAGTTGGAACTGCAGGGAAAAAAGGGAGGAGGTGTTGCCTTGTATATCAAAGATGTACACACTTGGACTGAGGATGAGATGGAGATAAGAGACAGACTTGTGGAAAGTCTCTGGGTAAGGATAAAAGGGGTAAAAAACAAGCTTGATGTCATGATGGGGGTCTACTATAGGCCAACATCTGTTGGGGAAATAACACAACAGAGAACAGATTACTCAACAAGTTCTTGGAATCACAGGCGCCGACTTTAGTCGGCGCCGGTGGGTGCTCACGCCCCCGGTCCTGCCCCAACTCCACCCCCGGCCCCGCCCCATCCCCAAATCCCCACCCCCATCTCCTCCCCCGGGTGCATTGCATCCCCTCCCCACCCCGGCTTGCAAGCCGGGGGGCGGGGAAGAAGCAGCAGAGCACCCACCGGGCTCGGGAGCTCCCCGCCAGCCCCTCCCACGCCCAGCTCACCTCTCCGCCTTGGCCTCTCCGCCTCCCTCAGGTTCCGCCCGACGCCAAGCGGAAGCCACTTTTCCTGGCTCCAGCTGGTCGGTGGTGCCTCGGGAAAGGGGTATGGGGAGGAGGCGGAGACGGAGCACCCACGGAGTCGGCGCCTATGCTTGGAATGAATTGGACACAATTTTTTTATTTCAGAAGATGGATAAGGCTACTAGGGGAGAGGCTGTTTTAGATTTTATTTGGACAAATATGAAGGAACCAGTTAAGAATCTGAAAGTGGAAGGCAGCTTGGGTGAAAGTGATCATGAAATGATCGAGTTCATGATTCTAAGGAATGTTCGGAGGGAAAACAGCACAATAAAGACAATGGATTTCAAGAAGGCACTTTAGCAAACTCAGGCAATTGGTAGGTAAAATCCCCTGGGAAGCAAATCTAAGGGAGCTGGCAGTTTTTCAAAGATACCTTTTTAAGGGCACAAGAGCAAAGTATCCCACTGCATAGGAAAGATAGGAAGTATGGGAAGAGACCACCCTGGCTTAACCAGGAAACCTTCAATGATCTGTAACTCAAAAGAGAGTCCTAGAAAAAGTGGAAACTAGGTCAAATTACAAAGGACAAATATAAACAAACAACACAAGTATGTAGGGACAAAATTAGAAAGGCCAAGGCACAAAATGAGATTAAACTAGCTAGAGACATAAAGGGTAACTGTAGCGGGGTGATCACCCCGTTCCGGCCCTGAAGAGATTAAAAGCAGCCCTGGAGAGGACTGTGGCTGGGAAAAGCTGATTGGGGAAGCAGCCACAGCTGGGGCCACGCCCCAATCAGGCCACACCTGGCCCTTATAAGAGGGCTGGAGGCCAGAAGCTGGAGGAGTCTCTTTCTGGTTGTAGAGAGAGAGAGGGCTGAGCTGCCTGAGACCAAGGTACCTAAAGTAGAGCAGGGCTGGGGGATGGCATGAGGCGCTAGGGAGCTCCAGCCTGGTAAATACCCCAGGCTGCAGGCCTTGTGCAGGGCCTCAAATAGGTACTGGTGTTGCAAAGGTGCAGCCCAGGGTTAGGCAGAGGCAGGTGGTCCAAACCCCCCTTGCCAATGATGACTGGCTATTACAGACTGCAGTCTGCCCCAGTGACCGGGGGCAAGATGGTGACTGGCAGTAGCCACTGAGGCAAGGTGGGGATAGAGGGTTGGGGGTACCCCGGGAGGGGAGACCCGGATCTGTGGGTTACTGCAGTGGGCAGAACCCAGAGACAAAGGGGCACTGCCAGGGAGCAGTACCCCAAGGTAAAGGGGCACCGGGGTCCAGGAGGGACACGGGGGCCAGCGGCAGGCGAGACACCGGCCCGCAGAGGGTGCTCCATACGCTGAAAAGAGCTAATTCCCGAGACAACCAGCAGGAGACGCCCCACCGTTGAGTCTTCGCTTCGCTACAGTAACAAGAAAACATTCTACAAATACATTAGAAACAAGATGAAAACCAAGGACAGGATAATCCCATTACTCAATGAGGAGGGAAAGACAATAAGAGAAAATGTGGAAATGGCAGCAGCACTGTAAGCAAGACACAAGAAGTAATTCTTCTGCTCCACTCTGTGCTGATAAGGCCTCAGCTGGAGTATTGTGTCCAATTCTGGGCATCACATTTCAGGAAAGATATAGACAAATTGGAGACAGTCCAGAGGAGAACAAAAAAAAATGATTAAAGGTCTAGAAAACATGGCCTATGAGGAAAGATTTGAAAAAAATGGGTTTGTTTAGTCTGGAGAAGAGAAGGCTGAAGGGAGACATGATACCAGTTTTCAAGTACATAAAAGGTTATTAGGAGGGTGAAAAAATTGTTCTCCTTAACCTCTGAGGATAGAACAAGAAGCAATGGGCTTAAATGGCAGCAAGGAAAGTTTAGGTTGGACAGTAAGAAAAAATTCCTGTCAGGTGGTTAAGCCCTGGAACAAATTGCCTAGGGAGATTGTGGAATCTCCGTCACTGGAGGTTTTTAAGAACAGGTTAGACAAACACCTGTCAGGAATGATCTAGTTATTAGGTAGTCCTGCCTTGAGTGCAGGGCACTGGACTAGATGACCTACTGAGGTCCCTTCCAGTCCAACACTTCTATGATTCTATGATAAGTGCTTGGCATACATGAGGTAGTGTAAGAAGGACCCAAAATCACAAGACAGAGAAAGGCAAAGAGACCGACAAGCCCTGACGTGGATGCTCTCTGAGAGATCTGAACAGGGGCAGTGGTGTAGTCATCCCTGTAACAAGTGACAACAGGGTCTCGAAAGATATAAGATAATTTGCTGGTAAACCAAGACAAAAAGATATACAGTAGAATTAAAAATGAACATGTAAAGACCAAAATAGTGATGACCAACAGCTACAGGGACATACTTATGCCCATACTTAAATCCAGTAAATACCAGTAACATCTGACAGATTGCACAGGAGAAAGGTTTTGAGCAGAAAGCCAATACTTCAGTGACAGTAAATGATTTCTCTTTTCAGTCTCATTCCTCCCTTCTAACATTTTTTCCATTTCCTAAATGTTCACCTGTGTCTTTAATGTTTCAATACATTTACGTAATTTTCCAAATACGTTGGCGCCTGTATATCTTTCTGGTCCAAAACTATATTGCTGAATCCAGTTGCAACCTTGTGAATACAGAAGCTTTTCCGGGAGCTGTAAAAATATAATAGGGGAGAGATCACTATTGTAACTACAAGCAGAATATACTATTGTAATTAATTTAGGTATAGAGAAGGTATGTTTTAAATGATAAACCTCATCCTGAATAAGGCTAAACCCTGAGCCTACAGCTTTAAAAAAGGAAAGGTTACTTATCTTGTGATAGCTGGAGTTTCTATGAGATGTATTTATGTGTAGTGCACTTCAGGTGCTCATGAGCTCTATCCGCCCAGAACCAGAGAATTCTTCCTGGCGGTGTCTGCCCACGCTCTCCTTATGCTCCTCACCAAGGGTATAAAATGGGCTGCTGGACCACCCCCATCTCAGGTCCTTCTCCACCACAAGGTTCCACAATGGGATTCGAGGCAGTGGGAATAGAGGGTGAGTGGTGCACGACACAAGAGCATTTCAAAGAACTCCAGTTCATAGAATCATAGAATCATAGAATCTCAGGGTTGGAAGGGACCTCAGGAGGTCATCTAGTCCAACCCCCTGCTCAAAGCAGGACCAGACCCAATTAGATCATCCCAGCCAGGGCTTTGTCAAGCCTGACCTTAAAAACATCTAAGGAAGGAGATTCCACCACCTCCCTAGGTAACCCATTCCAGTGCTTCACCACCCTACTAGTGAAAAAGTTTTTCCTAATATCCAACCTAAACCTCCCCCTCTGCAACTTGAGACCATTACTCCTTGTTCTGTCATCTTCTACCACTGAGAACAGTCTAGATCCATCCTCTTTGGAACCCCCTTTCAGGTAGTTGAAAGCAGCTATCAAATCCCCCCTCATTCTTCTCTTCTGCAGGCTAAACAATCCCAGTTCCCTCAGCCTCTCCTCATAAGTCATGTGCTCCAGCCCCCTAATCATTTTTGTTGCCCTCCGTTGGACTCTTTCCAATTTATCCACATCCTTCTTGTAGCGTGGGGCCCAAAACTGGACACAGTACTCCAAATGAGGTCTCACCAGTGCCGAATAGAGGGGAATAATCACGTCCCTCGATCTGCTGGAAATGCCCCTACTTATACAGCCCAAAATGCCGTTAGCCTTCTTGGCAACAAGGGCACACTGTTGACTCATATTCAGCTTTTCGTCCACCGTAACCCCTAGGTCCTTTTCTGCAGAACTGCTGCCCAGCCATTCGGTCCCTAGTCTGTAGCAGTGCATGGGATTCTTGCGTCCTAAGTGCAGGACTCTGCACTTGTCCTTGTTGAACCTCATCAGATTTCTTTTGGCCCAATCCTCTAATTTGTCTAGGTCCCTCTGTATCCTGTCCCTACCCTCCAGCGTATCAACCACTCCTCCCAGTTTAGTGTCATCTGCAAACTTGCTAAGGGTGCAGTCCACACCATCCTCCAGATCGTTGATGAAGATATTGAACAAAACCGGCCCCAGCACCGACCCTTGGGGCACTCCACTTGATACCGGCTGCCAACTAGACATGGAGCCATTGATCACTACCCGTTGGGCACGACCATCCAGCCAGTTTTCTATCCACCTTACCGTGCATTCATCCAGCCCATACTTCCTTAACTTGCTGGCAAGAATACTGTGGGAGACTGTATCAAAAGCTTTGCTAAAGTCAAGAAATAGCACATCCACTGCTTTCCCCTCATCCACAGAGCCAGTTATCTCATCATAGAAGGCAATTAGGTTAGTCAGGCATGACTTGCCCTTGGTGAATCCATGCTGACTGTTCCTGATCACTTTCCCCTCCTTTAAGTGGTTCAGAATTGATTCCTTGAGGACCTGTTCCATGATTTTTCCAGGGACTGAGGTGAGACTGACTGGCCTGTAGTTCCCCGGATCTTCCTTCTTCCCTTTTTTAAAGATGGGCACTACATTAGCTTTTTTCCAGTCATCCGGGACCTCCCCCGATTGCCATGATTTGTCAAAGATAATGGCCAATGGCTCTGCAATCACATCGGCCAACTCCTTTAGCACCCTCGGATGCAGTGCATCCGGCCCCATGGACTTGTGCTCGTCCAGCTTTTCTAAATAGTCCCGAACTACTTCTTTCTCCACAGAGAGCTGGTCACCTCCTCCCCATACCGTGCTGCGGAGTGCAGCCGCCTGGGAGCTGACCTTGTCTGTGAAGACAGAGGCAAAAAAAGCATTGAGTACACTAGCTTTCTCCACATCCTCTGTCACTAGGTTCCCTCCCTCATTCAGCAAGGGGCCCACACTTTCCTTGACTTTCTTCTTGTTGCTCACATACCTGAAGAAACCCTTCTTGTTACTCCTAACATCTCCGGCTAGCTGCAACTCCAAGTGTGATTTGGCCTTCCTAATTTCACTCCTGCATGCCTGAACAATATTTATATACTCCTCCCTGGTCATTTGTCCAATCTTCCACTTCTTGTAAGCTGCTTTTTTGTGTTTAAGACGAGCAGGATTTCACTGTTAAGCCAAGCTGGTCGCCTGCCATATTTACTTTTCTTTCTACACCTCGGGATGGTTTGTTCCTGCAACCTCAATAAGGAGTCTTTAAAATACAGCCAGCTTTCCTCAACTCCTTTCCCCCACATGTTATTCTCCCAGGGGACCTTGCCCATCAGTTCCCTGAGGGAGTCAAAGTCTGCTTTTCTGAAGTCCAGGGTCTCTGTTCTACTGCTCTCCTTTCTTCCTTGTGTCAGGATCCTGAACTCAACCATCTCATGGTCACTGCCTCCCAGGTTCCCATCCACTATTGCTTCCTCTACTATTTCCTCCCTGTTTGTGAGCAGCAGGTCAAGAAGAGCTTTTCCCCTAGTTGGTTCCTCCAGCACTTGCACCAGGAAATTGTCCCCTACACTTTCCAAAAACTTCCTGGATTGTCTGTGGACCGCTGTATTGCTCTCCCAGCAGATATCGGGGTGATTAAAGTCACCCATGAGAACCAGGGCCTGTGATTTAGTAACTTCTGTTAATTGCTGGAAGAAAGCCTCATCCACCTCATCCCCCTGGTCTGGTGGTCTGTAGCAGACTCCCACCACGACATTACCCATGTTGCTCCCACTTCTAAATTGAATCCAGAGACTCTCAGGTTTTTCTGCAGTTTCATACTGGAGCTCTGAGCAGTCATACTGCTCTCTTACATACAACGCAACTCCCCCACCTTTTCTGCCCTGCCTATCCTTCCTGAACAGTTTATATCCATCCATGACAGTACTCCAATCATGTGAGTTATCCCACCAAGTCTCTGTTATTCCAATTACATCATAATTCCTTGACTGTGCCAGGACTTCCAGTTCTCCCTGCTTGTTCCCCAGGCTTCTTGCATTTGTGTATAGGCATTTAAGATAACTCACTGATCGTCCTGCTGTCCCAGTGTGGGGCAGGAGCCCTCGCCTCTTGCACTCACCTACTTGTGCTTCCTCCCGGTATCCCACTTCCCCACTTACCTCGGGGCTTTGGTCTCCTTCCCCCGGTGAACCTAGTTTAAAGCCCTCCTCACTAGGTTAGCCAGCCTGCTTCCAAAGATGCTCTTCCCTCTCTTCGTCAGGTGGAGCCCATCTCTGCCTAGCACTCCTTCTTGGAACGCCATCCCATGGTCAAAGAATCCGAACCCTTCTCTCCGACACCATCTGCGTAGCCATTCGTTGACTTCCACGATTCGACGGTCTCTACCCCGGCCTTTTCCTGCCACAGGGAGAATGGACGAGAACACCACTTGCGCCTCAAACTCCTTTATCCTTCTTCCCAGAGCCACGTAGTCTGCAGTAATACGCTCAAGGTCATTCTTGGCAGTATCATTGGTGCCCACGTGGAGAAGCAGGAAGGGGTAGCGATCTGAGGGCTTGATGAGTCTCGGCAGTCTCTCCGTCACATCACAAATCCTAGCCCCTGGCAAGCAGCACACCTCTCGGTGTTCCTGGTCAGGGCGGCAGATAGATGACTCAGTCCCCCTGAGGAGAGAGTCCCCGACCACCACCACCCTCCTCCTCCTCTTGGGAGTGGTGGTCGTGGAACCCCCATCTCTAGGACTGTGCATATCATGCCTTCCAGTCAGTGGAGTCTCCTTCTGCTCTGTTCCCTCAGAGGTATCATTCACTCCACTCTCTGCACTAGTACCTGTGGAGAGAACATGAAAACGGTTGCTCATCTGAATATGCGTTTCTGGTACATGGACTTGTTACTACAAGGTGAGTAATCTTTCCTTCTTCGAATATTTGTCATTTTGTGTGGTGCACCTTGGATAATTTACAACCAGAGTCCCTCCCAAGGAGGTGAATGCCCGCAGCCTTGCACCACTACAGAATGCAGGACTGGCCTAGCCCAGGAGGCATCCAAGTCAGATGCTTGCACCAGAGCACAGTGCTTCACAGAGGTGTGTACCAAGCCCAGGTTGCTGCTCTGTAGATGTCAACGATCCTGGAGTGAGGCTATCCAAGCTGCCTGAGCTCTCGTCGAATGTGTTCTTACACCACCCCCAAGGGGGATCTCATTCAGCTTTGTAGCAGAGTACCGTGCAGCCTGAGATCCACTTTGACAGCCTCTGGTGGAAATGGCCTCTCCCATCATCCTCTCTGCAAATGAGACGAAGAGTCTAGGTGACTTCTAGAACTGCTTTGTCCTCTACAGGTAAAAAGCGAGAGCTCTATGCACATCCCAGGAGTGCCACTTCGCCTCTTCCTTTGTGGCGTGCGGGAGAACACAGGTGACTGGATGCTTTGGTTGATGTGAAAGTCAAACCTCAGGTGCAGTCTCATGGACACCTTGTCTTTGTGTTATGCTGCATGGGGGAATCTGCCATGAGCACCCCAGTGCCCCTTCCTGACTGACGTGATAGTGACCAGAAACTCCTCCTTCATGGAAAGGTGCTGCAGGGAGCACAATGCCAGCGGTTCAAATGGCAACCCCCTAAGACTGAATAAGACCAAGTTTAAGTCCCAGGCTGCCGCAGGCTTCATCACTGGAAGGAAGTCCCTAACTAAAACCTGCAGGAACTGAGATGTAAAGGGATGTGAGAACAGTGTAGCTGCCCACTGTCGGGTGGAATGCCCTGATGGCTGCCAGGTGGACCCTCAGAGAGCTGAGGGACAGCCCTAAGGATTTAGAAGGTAACAGGTAGTCCAACATGTCCGGCACCCCTGAATGCAAGGATGAAATTCGCGGTTGATCAGCAGTTCCAGTGCCAAATAGAGGGGAATAATCACTTCCCTTGATCTGCTGGCAATGCTCCTACTAATACAGCCCAATATGCCATTGGCCTTCTTGGCAACAAGGGCACACTGCTGACTCATATCCAGCTTCTCATCCACTGTAATCCCCAAGTCTCTTTCTGCAGAACTGCTGCTTAGCCAGTCGGTCCCCAGACTGTAGCGGTGCATGGGATTCTTCCTTCCTAAGTGCAGAACTCTGCACTTGTCCTTGTTGAACCTCATCAGATTTCTTTTGACCCAATCCTCCAATTTTTCGAGGTCACTCTGGACCCTGTCCCTACTCTCCAGCATATCTACCTCTTCCCCCAGCTTAGTGTCATCTGTGAACTTGCTGAGGGTGCAATCCATCCCATCATCCAGATCATTAATAAAGATGTTGAACAAAACCGGCCCCAAGACCGACCCCTGGGACACTCCGCTTGATACCGGCTGCCAACTAGACATGGAGCCATTGATCACTACCCGTTGAGCCTGACAATCTAGCCAGCTTTCTATCCACCCAATAGTCCATCCAATCAATACTTTTTTAAATTGCTGGCAAGAATACTGTGGGAAACCATATCAAAAGCTTTGCCAAAGTCAAGATGCATCACATCCACCACTTTCCCATAGCCACAGAGCCAGTTACCTCACCATAGAAGGCAATCAGGTTGGTCAGGCATGACTTGCCCTTGGTGAATCCATGTTGACTGTTCCTGATCACCTTCCTCTCTTCCAAGTGCTTCAAAATGGATTCCTTGAGGACCTGCTCCATGATTTTGCCGGGGACTGAAGTGAGGCTGATCAGTCTGTAGTTCCCCGGGTTCTTTTTTCCCCCCTTTTTAAAATATGGGCACTATATTTGCCTTTTTTCAATCATCCGGGACCTCCCCCAATCACCACGAATTTTCAAAGATAATGGCCAATGGCTCTGCACTCACATCAGTCAACTCCCTCAGCACCCTTGGATGCATTAGATCTGGACCCATGGACTTGTGCATGTCCAGCTTTTCTAAATAGTCCTTAGCCTGTTCTTTCACCACTGAGAGCTGCTCACCTATTCCCCATGGTGTGTTGCCCAGTGCAGCAGTCTGGGAGCTGACCTCGTCTGTGAAGACTGAGGCAAAAAAAGCATTGAGTACTTCAGCTTTTTTTACATTCTCTGTCACTATGTTACCTCCCGCATTCAGTAAGGGTTCCACACTTTCCCTGACCACCTTCTTGTTGCTAACATACCTGTAGAAACCCTTCTTGTTACCCTTCACAACCCTTGCTAGCTGAAACTCCAATTGTGCCTTGGCCTTCCTGATTACACCCCTGCATGCTCTAGCAATATTTTTATACTCCTCCTTAGTCATCTGTCCAAATTTCCACTTCTTGTAAGCTTCCCTTTAGAGTTTAAACTCACCGAAGATTTCACTGTTAAGCCAAGCTGGTTGGCTGCCATATTTGCTATTCTTTCTGCACTTCGGGATGGTTTGTTCCTGTGCCCTCAATAAGGCTTCTTTAAAATACAGTCAGCTCTCCCGGACTCCTTGCCCCCTCATATTAGCCTCCCAGGGTATCCTGCCCATCAGTTCCCTAATGGCATCTAAGTCTGCTTTTCTGAAGTCCAGGGTCCATATTTTGCCACTCTTTCTTTTTTCAAGATCCTGAACTCAACCATCTCATGGTCACTGCTGCCTAGGTTGCCACCCACTTCTACTTCCCCTACCAATTCTTCCCTGTTTGTAAGCAGCAGGTCAAGAGGAGCACAGCCCCTAGTTGGTTCCTCCAGGACTTGTACCAGGAAGTTGTTCTCAACACTCCCCAAAAACTTCCTGGATTGTCTGTGCATTGCTGTATTGCTCTCCCAGCAGATGTC
Source organism: Macrochelys suwanniensis (assembly GCA_033296515.1). NCBI lineage: Eukaryota > Metazoa > Chordata > Testudines > Chelydridae > Macrochelys > Macrochelys suwanniensis. The sequence continues at coordinate 129,389,822 of CM065776.1, read as the reverse complement.
AGGGTGATTGAAGTCCCCCATTAGAGCCAGGGCCTGTGATTTGGAGACTTCAGTTAGTTGTCCAAAGAAAGCCTCGTCTACCTCATCCTTCTGATCTGGTGGTCTATAGCACATGCCCACCACGACATCACCCTTGTTGCTCTCGCCTCTAAACTTAACCCAAAGACTCTCAACAGGCTTTTCTCCAGAAGGAACTGAGAGGAAAGCAGTCTGGCAGCCCCTTCTTCCCCTCGGTGCAGAGTACATGCATGGAATGAACAGACACTGCTAGGAAGAATTCGCTGGTCCCAGGCTCAGGGAGTGCATATACAACCTGAAGTGCACTACAAAAAAAGAAAAGCACTCAAAAAGAAACCCCTAGTCATATACCACTTTAGCTAATGATAAAGCTCTGTCGACTCTCAGCGTCATAAGAACTTTTGTGGCCTTTTCAATAGATAACCAGCCAATAAAGAGCACAATGGGACCCTCATCCCAGTCTGGGGTCTCCAAGCACCCCTAATTCAAATAGTAGATAATAATTCCTGTCCAGTGGCAGGCATAAGGCTTAAAATGGGACCACATAGATAATTATTATGCCTTATTAGCATGATAGAAATAGCCCTTAGACCCATGCCCCCTCAGATATGATACTATACCCACCCATCCCCCTTCATTTATTCTTGTACTCTTAAGAATGAGGGAACACAATGGACTTGATACTTGCTTCCACTTTTGTGTAGTGCTTAATCTGTCTTGCTCCCTCCTGTACGCTCTACTCACAGTTGCAATGGAGTACAGCAGTTTTAGAGAAGTTGTTGCTGGATCAAATCCTCCTACTATAATATAAGGACATGTACATTTTATTTGCTTCAGCAACTGAAAGTTACCTTTAAAATGTCTCTCTCCTTCATCCATGATGGAAAATAAATGCCCTGGCTGAATACCTGAAACAGCACAGCTCTTAATGCACAGTAGTTATCTCTTCTGACTTGTCGTATATATTTAATATGGTATCTCCAAAATAGTTCTTCATAAGCCTAAAAAAAGGCGAAAACTACAGTGAACAACATGTATCTTAAATCCTAGAATGAACCAGTGAGACAAGTTAGCTTTGAGGCTAATTTCAACATGTCCTTAAGGGTCTATAAAAATTCTGTTTTCAGTGGAGTAATATTACTGACCTCAGTGGAGTTACTGCTGATGAACACTAGTACAAGGGAAAGCAAAAGGCTTAAAGACATTTGATTTCACTATAGATGTATACACTATGTATACATACATATACTATATACCAGTTTCAATATGTTTATACATGGTCTGGACATTGTACTTCTCCAATTTCCATAATGATCTTGATGATCATCTGTTTGTGTGTATAATTCAATAGATATTTAAGTAATTTTTGTATCCTCTCTCTCTAACTTGAAATTGATGTTTACCAGTTTATATGTTGGGGAGGGATAGCTCAGTGGTTTGAGCATTGGCCTGCTAAACCCAGGGTTGTGAGTTCAATCCTTGAGGGGGCCATTTAGGGATCTGGGGCAAAAATTGGGGATTGGTCCTGCTTTGAGCAGGGGTTTGGATTAGATGACCTCCTAAGGTCCCTTCCAACCCTGATATTCTATGATTCTAACAGGAGATAGCAAACTGCTATGGCCAAAAAGGTTTGCTGTGGGGAATTTTTGTGGATTCACTGGTGCTGTCAGCCTAATACTAACAGTCCTAATCTTTGATGAACATCTGCTTCACAGGCACTCAGAGGTGCTAGGAATTTGTTATCAAGGTGACTGAGAAAAAGATCACAACTTCTGTGTGCAGAACTTTATATGACAATGCCAGTATTTCAAAAAGAAAATGTGGACCTAGATGTTAGGTTCATACCACATTGTTTTCTCTTCTAAAATTGTGTATCTAGCAATATACAGCAGATGGAGCCCTTCCATCGCAAAAATTATGCCACTGGATTACTAAATTGATTCTCTATCTGAAGCTAGCTGGCACGAAAAGCTTTAATGCTGAATGATAACCCCAATATTTATTTCACCCTCTGTGACCTCTAGAAAGTGCTTTCTTGTGTCTCTTTAGCCATTACTGATACTATTTATTCATTCTCTGAAGATTTTATTAAAAATTGGTGCGTGCAACAGTAGCATAACTACTGACAAGCAGTTTGCAGTGGAGCAACCTAATTCAACACATTGTGTCTAATCTATTTTAAAAAGACTGGGATATAACCACAACTCTTCACATCAGTGGCAATTACTAGGCTAAATCCCCATGTCCCACTGTGATGGACAAATATGGCTTCTAATTTCTAAAAGCATTTGTGCCCATAAAACATGTTGTTTGGCATCTTCACTGTATTATTTAAACCTGTAATTGACTATGCCAGCAAACTATAGGCCAGGATGAGACCACTGAAATTTCTGGCCTAATTCTCTGGCTGCCAGAAAAATAAAGGGCCGATAAAGAGTAAACGTTTTAAACCCAAAATGCCTATTTTATGTTCCAGCATTCTAGAAAGCACAGTTATGTATTTAAAACAGACTCCCTCCCCCTCCAAACTGAATCAGCAGCAGCCCTGAGAACTGGCAGCATGCCGGTATTGCCAGGTTTTTAGTTGCTAGGTTGTTGCCCTCACCACCACCTATTTTCCAAATAGTGGGATGAGAGCGTCATTGCTACATTTCCAAAAATAATGCTATTAATAGTCACATTCCCAGGTATACTTGTGCAAAAGGTCAAGCAGCACAAGTTTTCCCTCAGTATCACTTCATTAAATATTAAATACAATCTTGTTGAAATTATAGGAAGTGCCTAGCTCAAACCCACACATTTCCTGAGAAAAGTCAGAGTTAAGGCATGTGAAACAATTTGTTACAGTAAGTAAACTCCACACACAGACCTTTGCAGAGTAAGTTAAGGATAGGGTGAGAAGTCACAATGCTGTGGGTTTTGGTTTTAACTATACTAAAAGTCACATTTTTTTGGCGTTTTGTGTTTAATATCCTTTTTTCTTCCTACAAGATAACGCTAGAAATAATCCCTTGTCATTAAATTGATTCCAGTTCTTCAGGCTAGTACGTTTTCAAAGAAGTTTTAATATATGGATTACTAAAACAAATTGTAATAGCATTATGTCAATGTACTTGAGGTGTAATCCAAAGATTTGGCTGTGTAATAATATGATTATCTGAAATTTATTGCAGGTAGATTGCGTACATGTTGTCCTAGGCTACCAAAACTCTCGTTTTCACTTTTTACAATAAAATAAAACCACGTATAGAAGGAGTCATTGTGGAATATCATTGCCTCTCTTCTCTGAGCAGTGGTTCAGTCAAAAGAAAGGACAAAAGAGAACTGGTGCCTCTATTTTTGGGTTTGTAGTATCAGGCTCGGTTTGTTTTGGGGGTAATTCAACGTTGGCACTTGCTGCCAATGTTGCTTGAGTCCCGTTACAGTATTGCAAAGATTACTTCTCCCCATCATGTGCTGCTAGGATAGTTGTGGTGAACTTAGGTGTTTGAGTAGATACTTGGTTGCATTTTGTTTTTGTTTCATCGAAACAATCAATTCATCTTTTGTATTAACTTAGTTTAGTTTCTTTGCCGTTAGAAATTAGAAGTTCTGTAACTACTATTCCTCCTACAAAGGGGTGTGTGCTAGCGAATCAGGTCCATTGCTTTGAGAACTAAAGACAAGTCTAGTCTGGCCAACCTGCGCTCAGGATCAGGACTCAAAGTTGGGGAAAACCAAAGTAGTTATATGCCATCTTTGTGTTCCCCCAGAGCTGTTGGGGAATTAGTTTGGTCCCCGGGGCAAATTAGATTTGCTCAGGGCTACTTTAACTTCAACCAGCTGGCCTGAGAATACCAGAGTGCAGCTCTGCTCTGAGTATGCCTCCCAACACACCCCTACACCGAAGGGTGGCCAGCTCTTCTAGCTCTGGGGCAGCTATGAATTTAGGGTGACCAGATAGCATGTGTGAAAAATCAGGACAGGAGGTGGGGGGTAATAGGACCCTATATAAGAAAAAAACCCCAAATATCGGGACTGTCCCTATAAAATCAGGACATCTGGTCACCCTACATGAATTCCTCCGTGACAAGGGAATCTCCAGCTGCCCAGTTAGGCTAGCTCGTTGGCGCTGGTAGAGCAGTGCAAAGAGGATGCATCAGTGCTGAGGATCTGGTTCATCTTCTGAGTAATTCTTGCCTGTAAGGGTACATCTACACTGCAGCTGGTCCAGCTCAGGAGGGAGGGATAGCTCAGTGGTTTGAGCATTGGCCTGCTAAACCCAGGGTTGTGAGTTCAATACTTGAGGGGGCCATTTGGGGATATGGGGCAAAAATTGGGGATTGGTCCTGCTTTGAGCAGGGGGTTGGACTAGACGACTTCCTAAGGTCCGTTCCAACCGTGATATTCTATGTACACGTGCTCACTCAATCAAAGATAGTGTGCGTACATCTATCCTAGCTGGAAATTATACCTCCTGTCTATATATAGAACCGTGTATCTAAGGAGAGTTTCTCGCCGCCCCTTTTTGAAATTCATTTGATCTCACACAGCTCATAACATCTGCTTACCTCAAAATTGGATGGAATTTATTCTTTTTTTCAAGCTCAGTATTTTTTTCAAACTTTTTATATATAGATTTAACTTTAAAAACTCTTACCGCCTTCATCTGCTTGGCCTGCTTGGTTTCTCCTTTCCATTCTCTTGCACAATAACCAAGCAGATCAATTTCTGCCAGTACACTGAGGTTCTCTAAACCAAATTTAATTCACAGATTAGTTAAACACCTACTTTTTTGCATTTAAAAAGGAGGAAAGTTATAATGCAGATTGGTAACAAAAAAGTTTACTTTTAAATTTTCTCTGCAGATATCTACTCCACCTGAAATCCAAATGATAAAACAGCTGTCAAAAAGAGTTTGCAGAAAGTAAATATTTAATGAAAGAACAAAGATACAATTGAAAATGAAAGGCATCATAGTAAAAACATACCATTTCAACAGCTGTGCTAAGTATGCATAGAGCCTTCTACAATACCAGAGAGCAGCAAGGAGAAAAGACATGGCTAATATTAGTTGTGTCTTTATTTTTTGCCACACAATACGTAAGGATTGGTTGACAGCTGTCGTCCAGCACTGCACTTCATTCCTTCCTGAAACAAAAATTAAAAAGTGATCAATATCCACTGTTTCACAATATCTGTATACACCTCGTCTACTAATGACTTTATGTTGCCAAGCATTCAAATGAGTCATCCTCAAAAACCATGAGATTGGCTTAAAACCTATGAGATTTTTAGACATGATAAATTTGGGGGTTCATTTTAGTTATCCTCTGCTTTCTGAACCTTTTGGGTGCATTTAAGTCATGCTTTCAAGCTTTTTTCTGCAACAATGAGGGCTAGAAACGTACTTTTTTTAATGAAAGCTGAGATTCTCATCTAATCACATGAATCCGGGAGATGATGGTTTGAGGAAAACAACAAATATTGCGAGACTCACAATCAAATTGTGTGAGTTGGCAACACTGGAGATCAGCAATAGGGAAACCAAGATGTTTTGAAAACTGATTGCTGGTTCTTGGGCACGTGCACCCATTGCAATGTCCTGTTCTGAGGCCTGGCCCTTTAAGACCAAGGGAGTTGTACTCTCCAGATGGACCACGAGATGGAGAATGATCAATTTAGCATCATGTGACTGGAAACCACATAAAGCGGTGGTTCTCAACTGTGGTCCACCGCTTGATCAGGGAAAGCCCCTGACACGCCGGGCCGGTTTGTTTACCTGCCACATCCGCAGGTTCAGCCGGTCGCAGCTTCAGGCCAATGGGGGCTGCAGGACGCGACGGACAGCCCCACACCGCGTCCCGCAGCCCCCATTGGCCTGGAGCGGCGAACCAAGGCCAGTGGGAACCACGACCCTCCGAACCTGTGGACGCGGAAGGTAAACAAACTGGCCTGGCACGCCAGGGGCTTTCCCCAAACAAGCGGTGGACCACAGTTGAGAACCACTGACATAAAGGAATACTCCTGGCTCAATATGGGGAAAATGAAGGTTAATTTACGACCCTGAAGAAAGTTCCACCTTGACAATCTAGCAGGAGATCTAGGGGTTAGCCAGTCAGGAAAGGTATGCACCCTTATTTCTCAGCTGGGAGAAAGCAGGACAGCTCTAATACTCTGTATTATTTTGAGTTTTATCTTGTGTTAATAAAACCCACCCTGAAGAAAAGGACATGAACTGAGTGGCTGTAGAGAGCTTTACTCTACCTTCCTTGACTGGCGAATTTTCCACTGGCTTAGGCTTAGCATATTCCTATAATTTATGATTAACTATTGCTCTACCAATAACTGCTTCAAGTATTAACACATTTGCACCGTAGGATCAACATATCTGTAATAATGAACATTAACCAACCAAAAAAAAGCAACAGGACATAACTTTCTTGCATTTTCATTTAGTACAATATTTTAAGCATCATCTGACTTTAAAAAAGGCTTCTCTTAATCATGAGTAATGGCCATTCACTGTTGAATGCCTGAGCTGATTGCTTTCTTTCTATAGGCACCACATGTTGAACAGTGCCTTGCCTGTGCAATATGAATTGTGGGCCAGATCCTCAATGTAAATCAGTGTAGCTTCCTTGACTTCAATGGACCTATGCTAATTTACACCAGCTGAGATTCAGTCCCCCTGCCTTTAATTATGAGTTTAGTTAATCTTTTGGGACTGATTTTTCCAAAAGGTGTATGAAGTTCAAATTCAATTTGCTCATTCACTTACATCTACCGTGAGTGCATGAATCATTCAGATATATGCCCATGTAGTCCTGGTAATTATATGCACAACTGTGCACAAGTAAGTTCTTAGGTGAGCTATTGCACATATAAAGAATATTAGTGTTGTGCTATCATTCAAAAGCTTTGCTACAGGGTATAACTTTTAGAATGTGTGGAAACAAGGATCATGTCTAGAATCATGCACTGAAATGTTTTCTTCCATTAGTTGTGAAGAAAATAAGCTAATGAGTTTTAAAGGGTTTGTTGAATGATTTAAAGTACTCCTCCTTCTGCCAATCCCACTTGGGTTGAATACGCTAGCACCCCAAACTCAGATAGCCTGGGGAATGAGAGAGGGGACCAACAGAAGCCAATACTCAATTAGGTGATCACCCTTGATTTGTATTAACTTAATTGTACTAGATCAAGGAAATTTGCCAATGAACTCTTTCATCTCACTTCAATGATTTAGCACATACACGGTACACGCAGCAACACACTTTGGCCTTGTGAATGTGCTTAATGCATAAAGACAGACAAATATCCTATTACCTTTTATTCACAGTGCTATAGTAAATACCTGCTCACCTGACATGAAAGGAGGTTACTCCTGGAAGTGCTGCTTTTGAAGGGATAAAGAACAATTTTATAATATGCACTCCATACAGAGTAAAGTAGATCCAAAATTCAGTATAACATTTCAAAACACATTGTCTTCCAATAGCTGCAGCAAACATTTACCACTGGCTATAACTATAACAAAACATTAGCTCTTTCGGTAAGGTCCAGAGATTTTGATAGTTGTGGAATATTCTATGGCATCTCTATTCATAGCATATGCACTGACTATCTATGGAAACAAACGGGGATACTTTTAATAAACAATTTCAAAGAAGCTAAATTATGAGTAATTATATGAGGTTTACACATTGTTTGAGGGGAAAAGTCCTGGGAGGATAACAGTTACAGTGATTTATTTTATCCTTCCTCCATTTCTGTGGTGAAGGCACGGTTTATAATATAAGCGTCTGTTAACTATACTAGCCCCTTGTAACAGTTTACAACTCTTGTTCATTACCTGGCACATTCGGTTGTCTAAGTTTTCCCACCATTGTACATTGCAAACCAATACTGATCCAGCTTAAAACATCCACAGCAAATTAATCAAACATATTGAAACAAAAGCAAGTGAAGATGCAAAGGAAAAAAACTTGTCAACTTTTTTTTTTTTTTTTTGCATTATTTATGATGGCCATATACATACCCTCATTTGATTTTGATTGGGCAGAATAGACCTATTAAAAGGACTGAACTGGTATTTTCCCCAAAGTAATGTGTTTTGTAGAATAGAAGAAATACATTTGAGCAAATTCCTGACATCTAAGGTTTCTGTTCCAGTTCCATATTTTACAGGAGGGGCTCACATGAACTTCGCTAGTGTTGAAAAAGTCCTTTAATTTAGACATAAAACAGAATTTCTCAATAGCCTTACACTGTATTAAGAGATTCAGCAAAAAAGCAGTACAGCCTCTTTTGAAATCCAGCGAAACCTCTCTTGTGGTATGTGTGTAATAACATAGCAATAAGTAACTTGGTGTTCTTTTGGCCTGGTCTACACTACAAGGTTAGGTTGATGTAAGCTGTCTTGCATCAACCTAGCTGTGGAAATGTCTTCACTTAAATTTGGCTCCCACCACCTTAAATGCCTCTCTATGCCGATTTAGTAACACCGCCTCCCCGAGTGGCATAGAGTCAATGTTGATGTAGTTATGCTTATGTCGACTGTTATTGGCTTTCAGCAGCTGTCCCACAATACCCCACACTGACAATAAAACTGATACAAGCACTCCTAGTGAGGAGGCGCAATATTGTCACAAAGAGCCAAGTGTGCACATGCACAAGTGATTTAATAACTGCAGTGACTTTATGCCAAAGTTAGGTTGACATAATTTTGAATTGCAGACATGGCCTAAGTAAGATATTGATGCTCTCCTACGGGAGGCACAAGGCTGTGTGCCTTCAATAAGAGAAGTTACTCCTGGGGGAATTCTGCACCTCTGTGCACGTGCAGAATTCATGTCCCAAGTAGATTTTTTTTCTCTCAGCAGAAAATATATTCTGCTGGAGAGGCACTGCAATTACACCTTTCACCCACCAGGGAATGCTGTGGCACCAGAACAGAGGGCCGCCAGCTCACCGGCCATATCAATCAATCAGCAGCTGATAGAGAGGAGGAGAGGCTGCATTTCTCTCAGCACCCTGTCCGCGGGGTCAGGTGAGGAGGCATGGGATATGGCGTGGGGGGAACAGAGTGGGACACCCATGGCTGCTGGGTTGGTCACACAGACTGGGGGTTCAGAAGGGCTAGTGGAGGGACAGACAGGGGTGGGGAATGAACAGGAATGGGGGGTGCAGTGCCATATGGAGATGAGGGGTGGCTGAGTGGAGGTGCAGGGACAGAGGGGGACAGGGAGAAGGGGGTGGCTGAGTGGGGGTGCAGGGCCACGTGGGGATGGGTAGGAGTGGTGGCTGAGTGGGGATGCAGGGACACATGAGGACAGGGGCAGATGTGCCTGACTGAATGGGAGAGACTCCCCAACTCCCTAACAATCCCCCAATTCCCCCCCCAAACTGTTCCATACTTCTCCCACTCACACCCAACAACCCTACAGGTTCAATCCTGGGTTCCCAGCAATTATTTCCCTCTCCATCAGTTCCTCCATTATCCCTACTCCCCCAAGCCTTTGCACTGCTTCTGAGGGGGGCTGGAAATACATTTCTGTATTGTAGTTTAAATGAATTATTACTCAGAGTTCTGTATTAATATGCCTAGTAAGGAATCTATTTGTCAAAAAACATTTCCTGAATCTCTTTTGTTGTCTGTTTTGTTACAGACGTTTTGAAACTGGTGTGATTCTATTGTGTTATTTTGACAAATAAAATATGCAGAATTTTACAGAACTTTAAAATATTAAGCTCAGAATTTTAGGCACAGAATTTTAAATTTTTTGGCAAAGAATTCCCCTAGGAGCAGAGAAGTGCACCAGTAGTCTACTTCCACAGCAAAGACTTAGGGATTGTCTAGACGAACAGCAAGCTGGGATGTAATTCTACAGTGCATTAATATGCTGTGCACTTATGGTCCTTGCAGACCTTGCTACTGTGCATTAGAAGCTCCCTAATGCACACTAACCTACTCCTGTTTCAAAGCACACCAGGGAACTTTTAGTGTGCAGTAGCAAGGTTCACATGGACAGTTAGTGTGCAACATACTACTGTAGATTTACACCCCAATTTGCTGCACACTCACTGCTCATCTTGACTAGCCCTTATTCTGATTAGAACATCACTTGTCCATTTACATCTTAGACTGAAGTTATTGATTATTGGAAACAGAGTTGTTGCTGTTGCAAGGTCTCCAAGATAAAAATGTTATTGGTACCAATTGTAAACTGGAATAACCCACCAATACCAAACTTTCCAACACATACTATATATGGGATTCTACCTCTGGGGCAGGATTAGAGCTCAGCAGTTCCTCGCACCCAGTGCTGTGCTCACACCAAATCTCTTCTCCAAGCCTGAGTGAAGACATCACTACAGTGAAGGTGAGGGCTGAATCTTCTGCAATCTATGGAACTAGGTGCAACCCTCAGGCGTCTACCAAAACACTAACGAGGTCTTGGGATACCCAAGGAAACCTGGTGATCCTCTACTCAGATGGGTGAGCAGCATGAGACGCATCTGGGCAGACAGCAACTGACAAGTCATGTGAGAACCTTTAAGTTGTGACATATGGACTTTTCTATAAGACTGTCCACTGAGCACCTTTGAAGCCCATGTATAAATAAAAGAGCCCTCAACAAGGGTGGCTTCCCACTGAGTGTTTGTGGAGTGACTGATGGGACCGGCAGCCGCACAGTCCCAGTGCAAGCGAGCATCTGGAGGCCTTGACCCCTCATAGAGCCAGAAAGGGAATACAAATAAAACTACCATAAAACTGATGGCCCCACAGTGGCCATCTTCACAATCAACTCTGCTAGCACTAGAAAAATCTACAGACTATTGGGTTCTATTAGGCACTGAAAAATACCAGGACCCCCCCCCCCCCCCCATCCCCTGCTAAGAATATAAAGAGGAGTGTGCCTGCAACTGTGTTTTATTGCTGGTGGATAGTGAGAAATGGATTCTTGTCAAAGTCCTCATCAGATCAGCCACAAAAAAATATTAGGTAGTGTCCTTTCCAAGAACATAGCCTTCTCGCTCTTCTATTCAGCTTTTTCTACCACACGTATCACTGGGATAACCAAGCACCTTCCAAAATTAAAAGTAGACTGGGTGACTTATGACTGAATACACGTTTTTTCTCCGTTCCTCCACCAGGTATGTGTGTGTAGTTTTTTGGCATTTAAAAAAAAAAAAAAAAAGCCTTTATGGCACACACAGGCAAACAAAGTCAGAAAAGCAAGTTCTGTATTTTGATCAGAAAGTGATGAGGTCTGTATATTTAGATCCTACACAATGTACGTCAGATCCCTTCTAGTGGCTGCTACTGAGAGCACAATTATTTCTTTCCATCACATCATAGAGGTTTGGGCTCAGGATCTGAGGATCCAGAGTTCAAACTTTGCTGACCATCAATGTTTGGTTGGGAACGAGGTGGTCTTCATAGTTGCACAGTGCACACCTCCTGTTTTTCCAGGTGAATTGAATAAACCATTTTTTAAAAAACCTACAAAATGTCCTTGAACAGAGGTTTTATAGTATAAAACTATTTCTCTGTCAATTATATGATCTGACATGCAATGAAACACAAGTATTCCATCTTTTAGTCATTTTTCAGTCACTTGGATGAATTGTGTCACACATTGGCAGGTTTGAAGGTTGAGAGAGCTATGATAGCAAAGACTCTAGTGAAATGGGGTCCATAGTATTTGAATGCAGTTTGTAGCTTCAGTTGCCTTGGAACCAATAGGAAATAGCCATCTTTACTAGGGGCAAATACTCACTGGGGGCAAGGAGGGGTATTTGCTTTCTTTACTGAAGACATGAGTCGTTTCAGTCTCATTTTATGATATGGGAAGTGTTTGTTATAAGGGAAAACTGTTAATGAGAAAGTTAGGGAAAAATTATTAACTTCGCCTAATTATACCAAATTTCTTTATATGTACATGTGAGGATAGTTAAACTTCCATTCCAGCCATCTGGAACGTGAATGATAAACCAGCCATATGTTAGTAAAAAGGTTACTAAAGAAGGTCAGACTCTGACATTTTTTCAAGTCACATTTAATATATTTTAATTCAGAGTCAGTAACTGATTGAGTTGAATCCCCAGAAAATTCATTTTTACCCACAGATAATGTGCTATAAATTTGGAAAAGGTACACTGTATTGTTCATACAAAATAAAGAAGCTGAATCCCTGCTTTAAGTAAAAAACTAAACCCAGCCTTATTATAGACACAGTATTGCACTCTGGTAATATTACCTGTGTGGTGGGTATGCACACACACCTGTATAAATGCAGCTGAACTTGATTTAACCCTTCTGGTAAAAATAGAACAGAATTAAGAGTGTTATGTAATATTTATGATGTTGGTTGCCTGTTGCAATCCTGATACCAAGTACAGTAAATTACACCATTTGTATAAGGTTCAGAAAAATCGTGAAACATTTCCTATAATACTTTATAGGACAAGAACCACCCTTCCCCCCCAACCACAACACCACTACCGGGTTCCCAATTTCAGAAAAAAATTATCAGCATATACCAAGTGGGAAAAAAATGAAAATGTTGCTGACACCAGATGCAAAACCAAGATATGCCAGTAGTGTTGTGATTAAACAGCTATTCCATTTTTAAGAACCTTGTCTTTACATGAGAGCAGAAATGTCAACTTGCAGTGGTAAAATAAGTGCTTTTTAAAAAAAATACGAAGATTGATAAAACTCCATACTAACAAAGCTTTCTCCCCTTGTTTTATCAGAAACACCGTAAGTGATAATTGCTTCCTCAGTATCAGAAGGTAATGGTGATGGGTATGGGAGAGGATAGTATCAATAACTGCATCCACCATATGGTAAAAGTAGCGTTCAGTTTAAATTGTTCAAGTCTTGGCTTTTATATGGAAACGGGCATACACATTGAGACTGAGACTAGAGTCAAAAGGTCACACAATATACAACAGTTTCTGCCGTATTTTTGCCCACTACTTTCAGGAAATCCTTTGCTACTCAGCTGCCTTATACGAGTCAAAAATGTTTTTCCCTCTGGTTTCCAGAGGCCTTTCAGAAAAAATAAAATTGTGAGGTAGCCGAGTAGCCTTTTCATTGTAAAAATACCCCAATCTCCCAAGCTGTCCAAAATGTTAGTGTTTAACACACTCCAGCTGCTGTTTGACATACTACCACCATATCTGTACCCAGGACTCTGTTTGTTGAGAATTTAAAGTATATTTTAAAGATTTTTTCCCCTGCTTGATTGTGAAAAGGATAACACACGAAATTATATTTCTCTTCTAGGAATTCGTACAAATGAGGGTAAATTTCAGTTCATGAATCCATTCGTAATCTAGTCTCCTTGCAGAATGCTACTCCAGCAAAGACCAGTAACAGGTTCAAATCCACTTCCAATCAAGCAAGGAAAAAACACAAGAGAAAGCTTCAGACACTAATAAGTGAATATCATTATGTACCACAGAAAATGTAAACCTTCTCTAAGCACTTACCCTTAGCAACTACTATAAATACATTCCTTTTCAAAACAAACAGAAAATCTTCCTGAAATATTGGTCATTGCCATTACTATTTTATTTTACAGTAGAACCTCAAAGATATGAACACCAGAATTATGGACTTGCCAGTCAACCAGACACCCTGTGGAACCAGAAGTGACCAGCCGGTTTCAGCCCCAGAACTCCCCTCGTAGCTAAAGCCCCGAGCCCCAGTGCCTCCCCTCTGGCTGAAGCTGGGAATGGAGCCACGGTGGAGACCCAAGCCTCAGCAACCCTGCAGGGCTGAAGCCAGGAACGGAGCCGCGGGGCTGAAGCCCCGAGCCCCAACACTCTCGCTAGGTCTAAAGCCCTGAGCCCTGGTGCTCCGCGCGGGGCAGAAGCCCTGTGCCCCCCACCCAGAGCCCTGTGCTCCTAGGGTCAGAAGCCCTACTCTCCCTCCCCGCCACATTAGGATAAGTCTCCTTCCCCATTCAGAGATGTTACACTCCAACCACATGCAAGAAATAGGATTTATGTAAACTCCTATAAATCTATTATTTCAAGGAAGGTTATTATTTATAGAGGATCTATCACAGGGGTCTCAAACTCAAATTACCATGAGGGCCGCATGAGGACTAATGCATTGGCCCGAGGGCCGCATCACTGACCCCGCCCCCACGCCACCCCTTCCATTAGGCCCTGCCCCTTCTCCACCTCCTCCCCTGTGCGCATGGCTTTCCGCTCCTCCCCCCTCCCTCCCAGAAACCGCGAAGCTCTTCCCATGTCGCCCACGGAGCTCTTCCCTGTGGCCCGCCGGGCTCCCCGCGCCCCACCCCCACCCCACCCTTTTTTTTTTTGGCAGTTCCCGCCACCAGAACAACTGTCTGGTGGCGGGAACTGCCTGGGGGTAAAAAAAAGTTTTAAAAAATTTAAAAAAATATTTTTTTTTAAAAAAGGGGGGGGGGCGCGGGGAGCGGGCCGCGTGTTTGAGACCCCTGATCTATCAGTTGCTGAGGTTTATGGGGAGTCAGCCTGATGCTGCTCAGGTTTGTTTTGTCCAGTCTCTGCTTTCCAAAACATACAACTTTTGAGAGTGGTGTGCTAAATCCAAATTGGCAGAGTAAAGGACTATTGAACCTATATTTTAACCCTGAATGCTTTCCTACGCTTAATCTTAGCCAAAAGGCTGAGTAATATAAATTGCTTACCTTCCTCAATAAAGTGCCTCTTGATTTGCCTGGATAACTGGGACTTATATCAGGGAAAATTAAAATGTTACTCCCCTAAAAAGAATTGTTTTGCCCTCTGACCTGCTTATCGTTCCATCCTGTTTGCCAATATCACACAGCAAGAATCCTAAAATAGCTTTGTTCTCTCTCCTTCAAAGATGCACAGCCATTAGGGACTGAAGAGGTTAATTCTCACCAGTATCTCCCAAGCTGTCAGCCATTCTATGGACACTAAGTGTATGTCTGCATTGCAGTAAAATAACTGTGGCTGGCCCATGCCAGCTGACTCAGGCTCAGGCTGCAGGATTACAAAACTTGCTGGGTTTCCGAGCCTGGGCTCCAGCCCAAGCCCGAACATCTACACTGCAATTTTTAGCCCTCTGAGCCTGAGTCAGCTTACCCAGGCCTCCTGTGACTGTGCCACAGGTCTTTTATTGCAGTGTAGACGTACGCGTAGTCTAGAGTGTGAACTGTACTGCATTCTGCAGTAAATGCTGCCGCCACTGGGGAGTCCTGGTAGAGCTGAAGCTGTCCCAGTCCCCTGAGTCACTGCAGGAACAAGCTGGCAGACAGCAGAACGTTCACAGAACGGGATATGGCCTCTGTCTGCAGCCAGGGGCAAAGAGCTGTGGGTGGTGCTACTTAGTAAATGGTAGTTGCCTGTGTCCTGATCTCTTCTCAGCTGGGCACAGTGTTATAACAAGAGCAATATACATACAACGTAACTAGGACAGGAAACACCTTTTCTCATGTTTGTTTGTACAATTCCTAACACAAAGGAGGAGTCCTGCTCAGGGCCGGCCCTAGCAGGGGTGTGGGGCCTGGGGCAGAAGTGACGAATTTGTCACTTCCAGAACTGATTGTGCAGGGCAGGGGAGGCGGTGCCTCCCCAAACAGCCAGGTGTGTCCCCGGCCATACTCCACCCCCGAGGGCGGTGCCGCTGGGCTCCAGGGGACTGGGGCCAGGCCGCCACCTTCCCGGGACTTGGGAGGCTGCAGCAGCGCCGACGCATCCTCCCAGCGCGCTCTCCTTCAGGTGGAAGGGGCAGGTCTGGGCGCTAGCCTCCCCCAGCCAGCGGGTCACACACTGCCCAATCATGCCGGCCCGCGGGGCCCTCCAAAGCACAGGGCCAGTAGCGGTCACCCCGATTCGCCATACCCTAGGGACGGCTCTGCTCCTGCTACATGACTGGAGTCCACAGTCATTATCATCATAAAAATTATAAGCATGGACATGAGCGTCAGAAGGTCAAGATGTACAATAAAACGTGAGTACTTGTAACCCAAATAAGGGATGTATTCAAAGGAATCAGTCACTGAGTAATCAGAACAGAATATAAAGATACATACAATAGAACTGATTGTGACCTGTATGAGAAAATAAACCATCTGTCAGAGTACCCCATCAGCTCTCTCAGGAGAAAGAACTAAGAGCAGGCCTTGTATGATTTTGGGCAAGTCACCTAATCTTGATGTTAAAAGAGCCCCTGATGGCATGGCTGATGTGATTAGGTCCTGTGATGGTGTTCCTTGAATAGATATGCGGACAGAGTTGGCAATGGGCTTTGTTGCAAGGATGGGTTCCTGGGTTAGTGTTTTTGTTGCGTGGTGTGTGGTTGCTGGTGAGTATTTGCTTCAGGGTGGGGGGCTGTCTGAAGCGAGGACTAGCCTGTCTCCCAGACCACCAGGGGCTCGTTCACCTGCACATCTACCAATGTGATATATGCCATCATGTGCCAGCAATGCCCCTCTGCCATGTACATTCGCCAAATCAGACAGTCTCTACACAAAAGAAAAGAATTATGACATTCAAAAACCTGTCGGAGAACACTTCAACCTCCCTGGACACTCAATTACAGACCTAAAAGTCGCAATTCTTCAACAAAAAAACTTCAAAAACAGACTCCAACGAGAAACTGCAGAACTGGAATTAATTTGCAAACTGGACACCATTAAATTAGGCTTGAATAAAGACTGGGAGTGGATGGGTCATTACGCAAACTAAAACTATTTCCCCATGCTAATTTTCCCCCTACTGTTACTCACACCTTCTTGTCAACTGTTTGAAATGGGCCATCCTGATTATCACTACAAAATTTTTTTCTCCTGCTGATAATAGCCCACCTTAATTGATGTGTCTCGTTACAGTTGGTATGGCAACCCCCATCTTTTCGTGTGTGTGTGTGTGTGCGCGCGCGCGCGTATTCCTACTGTATTTTCCATTCCATGCATCCGATGAAGTGGATTTTAGCCCACGAAAGCTTATGCCTAAATAAATTTGTTAGTCTCTAAGGTGCCACAAGTACTCCTCGTTCTTTTTGCTGATACAGACTAACACGGCTACCACTCTGAAATCTAATCTCAATGTTGTTCATCAGTTTATCTATTTGTAAACAACCATTTACAGGCTCTGGAGGCTTGCAGTTGAAGTGTGACAACTGAAAGGACACAACACAAGAACTGCTGTCTAGCAAGCACACTATTAGCTTCAGGGCAATATTCATAATATTCAGAAGCCCGGCACACCCCACACATTCAGCACATAAAAGATTACTCAGACACAGCCAGGATCCTCAACCCTAAGCTAACCAATGACAGAAACAGCATTATACAGAACCAAGCCTGCTTCCTATCCATAACTACGAGCTTCTTAGAAACAGCATGCTACCTGGCATGCTACTGACAGTAATTTGTTCTGAAAGCCCATCAGTTTTTACATAATTAATTATATCCATACAATTCTGGTGGTTTTTGTCTTCACCTGCTGGTACAAGGAAGCACCCACCTTTGCCTGTGCCAGTGTAGGAAATCAACTCATTTGACAGTGTAGCTTTACAGCTGTCAATTTAAAGGCACACATGGAAATAGTACCAGAGATCGCAGCTCTTTAGGATAGTGATTTTGTACACCATTTAGCATATTTTGCATTTTGGAAAGCACCATGTAGAGTTTTAGAAGAATGTAACTAGTAATCAGCAATAATACCTGGCCTCATGGCATGTCAAAGTCCTGCCTTTTTATTGTTTGGTATGTGAAAAAGTGAGATTCCACAGGTGGAATTTCATCAGTTTGGAAATTTTACATTGTATGATTTAGTCCTAAGTGGAACACAGGATCTGGTCCAAGAGGGAACATAGCTGTACCTCTCCTAAAAGAGCAACCATAATGTAATTAAATTTAACATCCTTCTGGAGGGAAAATGCCAAAGTCACCACCACAGTACCATTTCTCTTCAAACAGGGGAACCACACAAAAAGGAGGAGGGAGGGCAGGGCGCGCTTGGGGGACGGTCGGAACAGGGCAGGAAGAGGCAGACAGGGGAGGGACAGGAAGAAGCAGGATGGGGTGGGGCCTTGGGGAAAGGGGTGAAGTGTGGGCAGGGCCACAGACATAGCTGGGGGGGGAGCACCCCCTGGCACATTAGAAAGTCAGCACCTATGGATAGAGGCCTATAAAATCATGAATGGTGTGGAGAAAATGAATACGGAAGTGTTATTTACCCCTTCATATAACACAAAGACTAATGGTCACCCAATGAAATTAGTAGGCAGCAAGTTTAAAACAACATAAGGAAGTACTTATTCGGACAATGCACAGTCAACCTGTGGAACTCATTGCCATGTAAAGGCCAAAAGTATAATTGTGTTCTTAAAAAAAAAAAAAAAAAAAAGTTCATGGAGGATAGGTCCATCAATGACTATTAGCCAGAATGGTCAGGGATGGAATCCCATGCTCCTGGTGTCCCTAAACCTCTGACTGCCAGAAGCTGGGACTGGAGGACAGGGGATGGATCACTTGAAATTTCCCATTTCTGTTCATTCCCTCTGAAGCATCTGGCACTGGCCACTGTCAGAGACAGGATACTGGGCTAGATGGACTATAGGTCTGACCCAGTATGGTCATTTTTAATGTCTCTCTCCACCTCCCTTTTACCAGGAAATGGTAGGGAGAACAGAGACACAGGATGGAGGGCAGACAAAGACATGCCTGGGGAGGAAGACATCAGAGGCAGCAAGAAAGGGATCATGAGGAGCAAGGCTGCGGGCAGAGTTTGAATTTCCACTTACTTTTTTTCCAGTTTGGCCCCCAAGATTTCAAGAGGGCTGCTCGCAGAATGGGCTTGCCTACACAGAAAAATATACCAGCATAACTATAGCAGTATAATTACACCAGCAACTCCCCATGTGGACACACTTATTCCAGAAATTCTTCCCTTGTAGACAAGCTCTAAGACATTACTCATTGTGAATAAGGTTGGCAGGATCTGGCCCTATCTATTTTGATGACTGAGAAAAGCAAATTTTTTAATTTTTACTCTGGTTAACATTGCAGAGGAGGAAAAATATCAGCGAGGCAGCAGGATCTGATTAGTGTTGTCTCTTCAACCCTAAAGAGACATCATTAACTTGAAATCTAAACAATTTTAAAAAATAGTTAAAAGTAGTGGCAGATACAACACCTCCACATGAGTTCTTCCTCCAGTTTTTGGTGTGCTCCAATTACATTTTTCTGTTTTTCTCTCCCTGTCATGCAAATGATCCACACAAATAAAAAGGTGAACTGACTTGACAATATCAGAGAAATTTAAATTGACTATAAACAAAGCACTGTCTGATGCACAAAATAAGCAAACTGGAATAAATGTTTTCTTTCCATTCTCTTAGTCACTCTTGTTAGAAGTAATGCCAAAAACTATGGAAAATATAAATATTTCGCCATTGTGATTTAAGTTGATGGTGTTCCTTTGACTCCTGATTGAAATACTTTGTACACTGGAATTTATTATTATTACTAGTATATATTTGGCATCACCATTGGTATCTGGACACCTTACAAGGATTAAATAGAGACATTCAAGATCTCCATAAAAAGAAGCCAAGAGACCACGGGTCCCCTGCTGCCTCTGCAGCTTTACCAATCAGCTTAGAAACCAAGACTTAATCAGCTGGGAAGGCCTGGAAAAAGAAATGAATCTTACAGCTCCATCTAGCATTCCATCTGGATTCTAATTAAGTTTGACTCTGGATACCAAGCTGATTTTGCAGGGCTGGCAGTTTGGGGAACAGGGGGTGTCTTTTTACTTGTAAACTAAGGATATTTAATATGAAATTACTGAAAGCGAATAATATTGGAATACTGCAATGCAGTATTTACAGAATAATTTTTCAGAACTGAACTGCACTTTAAAGCGTCAACCATATCTGGAGTTAACTATTTTTGAAAACCCAAGCTTTGATGAACATGCCACAGTTAAAAGGAATTAAAAGAAAAACAGGAAGTGACAAGAAATGAAAACAGAACTAAAGGACATTAAACAAAGCACACAGCAAATAGGAACAACAATAAAAGGCCCCTACATGCATGGGCTTGCTTAAACCTTAAAATCTCCATGCCAGCTGTTGTAACTTTCCCTCAGCCCAGCTATCATCATCTCTAGCTGAGAGAAGAAGATTAACCTGCTCACAGCATCTGTGTTTCTTGCCAGCCTGTTAGCTTTTGCTGATACCTTGTGCAGCCACTGGCCACTCACTCCACCTCTATTTACCTTTTATAGGATGTCTGAGGTTTCTAATCCCTTTGATCCTATGGTCTGCCTTGGGAACAGTAAACTATTCTAGCCCAGAGTGTGACAGACAGGGGGTACTCCCCATCCGATAACTTTGCCATTGTTTCATTTCATGTGGGTTTCCCCCTTTACGGCCTCCTTTGATTTAACTCCCATCATTCAGGCAGATTAAATATCAAACAGATTATAAAATATCATATGCCCCTTTGGTTAAGAAATATTACATAACTCCATAATTCTCCACAGCTCCTCATTCATTTCAGCATCTACTTTTAAACCACCACCCCCCCCCCCCCCGCCGCCCATCTTTAGTACCCTCCGTGGACTGGACTCCTGCTATTTGGAACAGCCTCTCTCTCCTCCTACTGCCCCACAGCCCCTTCGATTTGCCACTTGTTTTCAAATCTCAGCAAAAGCCATCTCTTTTCTCCCTTGTCTACATCTAATTTGTTTCCCATTGGTTATTATTTTCGCACTGCATGATTTTGTGTGATTTTAACTGATTTTATCTTAACACTGCAGTAACAAAAGTTATTCTGTCCAATTGTAAGTAAATGTGTAAATATGTATACATAAAATTAAACATAGTAGCGTGAACGGACTCTCAGAAGCCCATGAAGGATGGTGGGGGAAGGAGAGCAAAAGACAATTTATAGCCATCTTGCACCAGATTTATACTCTTTGTTCTTAGCCATGGGAAAATATATACTGGGATTCATTGTAATGACAAGAATTAATTAATTAATAATGCCTTATTATGGTATCTTTCTGGAAAGTGCCATGTTGTCAAGTCTGACATCAAGTGCTGTAATAATGCACATAAAATCTGTATTTGCCAAGCATGGAATCCCAGCAACGATATTTGTGAGCAAAGGTCCTTATTATTCCATACATGGATGAAAGCAGCTTCATCAGTACTGGAGTACAATTAGCCCACTGTATATCAAGTGAACAACAAAGTCAAAAGAGAGATGCAGATTGCCAAGAGAGTGCTGGAAAAGGTGTCAGACAGTATCTCGGATTAATGTTTTATTGTCTTATTATAGCTCAGTTAGAATTCAGATTATGTTCTTCAGGAAACAGTTATAATGGTTTTAAAGAAGCTTCACAATTAATGTGTCTAGTTAAAGCACCTTATTAAAATATCTTTATACCAGTATAACTGCATCCACACTACAGGGCTTGTATCATTTAACTATACATTTAAATCTGCACAACTGTTGTGTGTAGACAAACTACAAAATCACTTTGCTACTGCACCTTCTCACAGTGCTCTCAGAGCTACGGAATTATAACCAGACATGGTTTAAAACTGTAAACCCAAGAAATACAGACTTCTGAAAAATAATGTATTTTAAAAATAAAATAACTCTATATAGTTGTAACCTTTGTGCAAGGCTAGCAGACCTCGCAAGTCCCAACATACTTGATATTTTATCATGATTGTTAATGTAGAGCATGTGTGTCATTGCATAACATCATTTGCACAGCCCCACTCCCCCAATTCACCTACCAATAAAATTACATGAGTCACTGACAGCACACAACAGAACGTGTATACTGTTTACACGATGGTGCAGTACAATAAGAAGTTTGAATGGCCACATTACTCACAGTTGCCAAATCACATGATCATGCTACCTATTTTACCAAATAAACTTCTTTACATTTCTTTGAGAGATTTTTTTTGTTTTCAACAAAAAAGTATTGGCATCATCCTTTGTATTCTCTCCTCCTGAAAGCTTGGCTCCATTAGTACCGTGGGTCCAGTCACTCAGGGCTAAGAGCAAGGGGGCATCTAAACTATATTTCAGACAATTTAAGGCCAAATATTTTGGAACCTACCAGGCCCACAAGCAAGTGATGGCTCCATTGGAAAGCTGCAAGTCTCTCCTTTCTGTTTGTAATGGCATCCCTGAACCTGAGGTCTCACTCTAAAAATCATGAACCTTTGCCCAGGACCGAACAGAGGTTTGGGGGGGAGGGTGTGGGGCAAATATCTGAAATAGAGGACCATACACACACACACCCTTCCAAAAAAAAAAAAAAAGTACCATGGAGATGGAAGAGTTTAAGGAGAGGGGAAGGAATGGGGGTCAGAGAGGGTCCGGGCCTGTGCAGTTGCTGCCCTCCCCCCAGAGATGAGGGGACTCTGCCCTGCTTGTGTCCAGGAGGGGCAGGGAGTGTGGCCCCAGTCCCACCTCTCCTTGTTCTTCAGCCTCGCTGCTGGTGGGAGTGGTATCCCCAGCCCCCATGCCTGCCTCTGGGCTCCCAGCTCAGCGAGTCTCCTAGGTCCTGGTGCAACGATGCCAAGGGCAGCCATAGGGGAATTTGGACTCAGCCAGAGCGAGCAAGTCGCTCTCCGCACTACTGATGGCAGGCACCAAACCCAAGGGGTGCTGTGTGACCCTGTGCACCACATCACAACAGCTCTCACTCAACTTTGGCCTGGCCACTTCTCCATTATCTTGGGCACCCTCTAAAATGGACCAGATCCATTAGCTCAGGGCAGCAGCAGACCCATATCTCTGATCTAGCCACTAGAGGGGGGACAAGGAGCCATTCTATTAGCATGGGTTACACATTTTGCCTGGCCAGGGAAGCTCATCCACCAAGTTGAAAGAAAATTATATTTCAAGGGTTACATAGTGGTTAAAATAAAATAAAATAAAATGAGTGGTTTGAAACAGCTCAGAGATTTGGAATGTTAAAAATAATGCCACTAAAGATGGGTTTGCGGGCAGAGGGCAGGTGCCGATACATAATGAATTTCAAAGGACCCCTGCAACTCTCCTTCTCCCCAAGAGGAGGGCCCTGCTACTTAAGACCTAGCCTAGGGACTGTTTGTAGTAAAAATGCTTGTTACAGTTGTTTAAATTTACAGTGCCTAAAGCAGTGGTCACTTTTTGAATCTTAGGGCAACCCAGGATCTACCCCGCCCCTTCCCCAAAGCCCCGCCCATTCCGTCCCCCTCTCTCCGTTGCTCACTCTCCCCCACCCTCACTCACTTTCACCAGGCTGGGATAGGGGGTTGGGGTTCGGGAGGGGGTGCAGGCTCTGGATTTGGACCGAGAGGTTTGCAGTGTGGGAGGGGGCTCTGAGCTGAGCCTGGGGCAGGGGGTTGGGGTGCAGGAAGGGGTGAGGGGTGCAAGCTCTAGGAGGGAGTTTGGGTGCAGGAGGGAGCTCTGGGCTGGGGCAGAGTGTTGGGGTGCAGGGGGCATGGGGTGCTGGCTCTGGGAAGGGAGTCAGGGCTGGGACTTGGGGTGCAGGAAGGGGTTCAGGGTGCAGAAGGGGGAATGGGGTGCTGGCTCCAGGAGGGGGATCAGGGTGGGGCTTGGGGCGCAGAAGGGGGTATGGGGTGCCGGCTCCGGGAGGCGGCTCAGGGATGGGGTGCGGCCTCCCACCGGGCAACACTTACCTCCGGTGATTCCTGGTCAGTGGCAGGCGCAGCAAGGCTAAGGCAGACTCCCTGCCTACCCCAGCCCTACACCGCTCCCGGAAGGGGCCAACATGCCCCTGTGGCCCCTGAGGGGGGGCTGGGGAGCACGTGGCTCCGCACGCTGCCCCTCTCTGCAACCACTGCCCCCACAGCTCTCCCAGCCAATGGGAGATGCAGGAACAGTGCTTGCAGGCAGGAGCAGAGCGGGGAGGGAGACCCCTGTCCCTCTTCCCTCCCCCCCCCCTCCCCGCCCCGCCCTGGCTGCTTCCAGGAGCAGCATGGGGCCAAGGTAGGCAGCAAGTCTGCCTTAGCGGCAGCCACACCGCAACACTGGAGATCAAGATCAACTGGGAGATCCTCTAGGATTGACCAGTCGATCGTGACTGACTGGTTGGTGACCACTGGCCTAAAAGTTAGGCACCCAAATCCATCTTAAGGCAATTATACAGAGGCCTGACTTTTAGAGGTGCTGATCATGCAGATTTGTCATTGAAGTCTATGGAATATTTGGGTGTTCAAAACCTCTGAAAAATCAGACCAATTATATATTTGCTTAATTAAGGAATTAGTTGCCTAGTTTTAGGCACACAACTTTGAAAATGTTGACCATAATTTCTAATGTTTTCCCACTCCTCCCCCAACAAGAAAACCAAAACCAAAAATAAATTCACATACCCTCTTATGGACAGTGGATTCCGAGGGGGGGGGGGGGGGAGGAGAGTGGGTCTAGCAATATTTTACATGTTGGTTATGCAAATTGGTTTCTTCATGGTGCCTCTAAAATACAAGCATCTTTTGTACCTCTGTACATCTCTATTTTAATGCACATTTAAACTCTCTGTCTAAACATTCACTGTTGTTAATTACAGACCTCAACTTAGGTCCTGAGAGACAAGCTCCAGAGATTTAAAAACAGATTTTAGAGCCCAAGTATAGAAATTACCAGTTTTAATAGTTCACACACATTATTCCAGCTTCAATATACTGAGAAATTTGAAAACAGCAGTCCCTGGGGCTAAGGTAAAATAGTAATTATATTTTCAAGTATCAGCAATTGAGAGAATCACAATAACCACAATCGTACTGACTGATTGAATAGCTTGAGAATTACTTCCCTTTAGCTTTCAGAAGTTAAAGCGAGGTAGGAGCAATTTTCACATTTCAATCAGTGAGCAAATGATTAGTTGGTCAGCAGGAGAGAAAGAGTCCAGGCTCAGTCAGTGTAATAAAACAGATGGACCAGTAGTAATTATTAAACCAGAGATTTACTCTAAAGCTGTACTGCTACAGCAGAAAACAAAGTGAAAATATATGGTTTCTGGAACATAAGAGATCAGTCAGTATAGGCACATGGTTGTAAGGTAGTAAGCACTGACTTCACTATGACTATGAGATGTAGCTGCAATCACCTGGGAGGATACTAAGGGGAACATGTCCATCCATCTTTTGACTGCTCTGGTGATGTCCCCCTCAGTGTGACTTTGAAAATTGAGCACTCCCTCCTCATTTCCCCCTGTGATGGGAGCTGAGGGCACTCAACACCATGCAGGTTTAGACACTTATCTAGGCATCTACAAGCCAGTGTGTTCAAAATGTAACATTCAAGGTTTAAAATGAAGAATTTCCATTTTCAAAAAATATAATCCCTTTCTGGAGTTCCACCCACCCCAATACCTTAAAAACACATCCACACACACACACACACACTGACACACCCTTGGAACCTTGCAATATTTACAAGGAACTGTTTGTCCCCAAATCTCTGGCCTCAGTCAAATCCATGTGCTGTCTCTACTAAATGGTTCCAGCAGTATTTTGTGTTTCTTAAACAGAGACCACAACTGGAAGAAAGCTGAGCATTATTAAGTCTCTCTTAAATCTCTGTAGACACTTCAAGTATTTATACTCCTTGCCAAGGAGGCTTCAAATAACATAATAAAAAGATCTATGAATATAATCTCATATCAACAGTTCCCCAAACTGTTGGTGGTAGAGGCGAGTCACTAGATTACACAAACGCATGGGCCAAATCTTTTTCTTTTTAGTAAAGCCACAGTGGGAGGACTAATGTAAAGAAAGCCCTTTGCCCTTAGCTTTTTCCTGGGCTGTTGTGGGCAGTGTGGCATCACCCTCTGGCACCTCCCGTAAGGTGCCAGATAGGTGAGGTTTACAGAAAACGCCCCTTGGGCTGGAAGCCAAATTCCACCCCCGGCTTGTGCCAAGAATGACTGAGAGGGGAAGGACCCGATCCCTCTCCCCGAGCCCTGTAGGGTCCACGCTCCGCACCCCCAGGCGCTCTCCACAGCTCGTTGCCGTTTCCCTGTTTCCTGCCCCGTGCAAACCGCGCTAGAAAACCAGCCCCCGCTCCCCGGTCTAGTTCTGCGCGCACAGGGCAGCCACCGATCCTGCGAGAGAGGGAGGGAAAACTCCCCGCCCGGCCAGAGCCCGGCCCCGCTGCAGCCCCTCGCCACGAGCCCCAGGACGCAGCCCCGGGTAGGCGGCGGGGGGGGGGGGGGGGGTGTCCTCTGGCGCCTGCCACACGCTAGCGACCTGCAGCGACCGGGGGGAGGGCTGGTGCAGCGCGGGCAGGAGGAGCTGGGTGGGGCGGGAAGGGATCCCCGGGGAATGCCGGGCTGGGGATCCCCGGGGCAGCACCTGCCAGGAGCCCCAAGCCCGGTGCTGCCGCCTCCTCCCCCGCGGCGCCAGAGCGGTCACGGGGGAGCCTCTCACCTGCGCGGCCGCCGCCGCCGCTCCCGGGAGTGCCGCGCAGGGGGGGGGCGGGCGGGGAGCCGCGGCGGCTCCGGGGCCCTGGGGGCAGGCGGGGCCGCGCCGCGCCGCTGGGGAGGAGCTGGCGCCGCTGCCACGCCCCGACCCGGCCGCTGGGGCTGGCGCGGGGGCCCGCGCTCTGGGGGCCGCTCGCTTTCCCCCGGGGCTGCGCCGCCTGCGCCCCTGAGCGGAGCCTCCCCCGCTCTTCGGGGGGTGGGAAGGGCGCCCCCAGGGGGGTGGGCAGGCACAGCAGGACCTCCGGGTGTGTCCAGAGCAAGGAAGTGTCACGCCCTAAGCAAAACTTCCCTGCACCGGCCCTGCGCACCCCGCCTAGCTAACACCGTCCCCCCGAGCCAATCCACCCCCTGCGGCAATCCACCCCTGTGTCCTCTCCCCCCCCCGCAGCTAACACCCCCCCCCAGAGCTCAGCCCCCTCACCTGGCAGCCTCCCCCCCCCCCACCCACCCCGGCCAGGCACCCCCCGGCGACTCCCGGCTCAGCCACAGCTCCTGTGGAGCTGGGCAGCGGCCCTGCCTCCTCCTGGTGCCCTAGGCGACCGCCTAGTGTCGCCTAGGGGTTGCGCTGGCCCTGGGTGTGTTTAGAGCAGAGGAAATTCAGGGCAGAGGAGCTCAATGCCCCACACCCCAGCAGGCTCCCCCTGACCCAGCCAAAGTATCCCCCACTGCAGGCAAGGTGGAGGACTTTGAGGTACACCAGCACAGCACGCCATGCTTTTAGCCATGCCAGTGCTGTCCTGGGGACACAGCTGTTGGGACATGTGCCCCTGCCAGAGGTGCCCATGTGGATGCACTCCCCCGAAGGAGTTTCTGCAGGTGCCCTGGGCTGGTCAGTCCCCTAATGGTGCAGCTGGAAGCCTAACATTTCCTAGGTGTGCCCCAGTCTTAATATCCAGATCCAACTAACATGGTAGGAAAGTGATAGGGCTCTCAAATCGCTTGTTGGGGAGACTAGCAATTGTCTCATAGCTTTTGATGCATCACAACATTACGATATGCAGGGTTGACCCAAATTCAGAAAAAGTGCTCCTTCTATTTTTTTCCCCTCACCAATCCATCAGTCGCCCCTGTTAACCAAATAGAAAAATAAACTATTTTAAACATATTCCATGTTGAAGGGCACGCTGAGACCTTGTCTTTCTTTTTTTTTTTTTAAACCAGCATTTCCTTTCAAATCTGAAGACTCGTATGGTTTAGGACCAGAAAGAACTAACAGATCATCTAGTCTGACCTGCATACCACAGCCCACCAATACCCCAACACTGCACACACACACACAACTGAAATTAGTCCAAAGTATTACAGTCCACAGGAGACTAAACTATTATGTGCCACAGGCAAAGAATAGGAAGAACCACCTGCAATGGCAGGGAACTGATCAAGTGACATATAGCCAATTAATCCCAGCAAGTGACCCACACTACATGCTTCAGAGAAAGATGGGGGGGGGGACAACCCCAAAGGTCACTGCCAATCTGACCAGGGAGGAAATTCCTTCCCAACCGCCCACATATGGTGATCACTCAGACCCTGAGCATGTGAGCAAGAACCAGCCAGATAAGCACATGAGAAAGAGAATGCTCAGTGTCACCGTAGAGCTCTGGCCCACCCTGTCCACTGTCCCTATCTCCAGCTGTGGCCATTTCAGATGCTTCAGAGGAAGAATCCCCCACCCCTCCCCCCAAAAAACCCAGAAAACATGGTGCGGGAGGGGATTCAGGTAACACCTCTGAAACATAAGGCAGATCAAAACAAAAACAAAAAACAACCACCTAGTAGCAAACATGCTGGGTTTTTAAGGAGATATTGTACTGCCAACTTGCCAGTTTTGAAAAATTGAGTCAAAGGCATCCTACACATTCCCCTGAATCCTCCTGCTAATTTGTTATTTTATGGTCACACTTATCCTATTGTTTAAAAATGGTTTTAATTCTCTTTAACGCACTACAAAAAACAAAAGAGAACAAATTGACCTCATACTGAACAGTCAAACTGAGAAAGAGAATCCCACCCTTCCTATCACTTTCAGTCACAGCAAATGTAGGTGTTATTTGTCACAGTAGTGGGTAAAACATTTGCAGTTAGAAGTGCAAATTTAAAGTTGGTTACCCTTTCAGGAGCAAGTTAGTGATATTTCACCTGCTTCTGTTCAGTGGCATAGGTGTCTCTTCTCCCTTCTGCAAAGGTTTAGCAACTAGAGAGAAGTTAATTTTAAGGGCCTGTCTACACTATCAAAGTGACAGTTAGGAACAATTAGTTTGCTTCATCCTCTGGATGGGGCCAATTTATCAGTTTTTGTTTTTAAAACATTATAAAATGCCAACAGGATGTTAGTCTAAAACATCAGCATGTGACTTCTTCAGCTTACCATCAGCAAACGCCTGCTGATGTACTTCAGCGCTATGCACCCTTCTTATCTGTACCCTCCCTCTTCTTCTCAAAACGTTAAGAAACAAAGGAAGAAATTAATACACCATATTAAAATATGGGAATTCTGGGCTCCAACCCTAATACATGAGTGTCAAATGTAGCCTTGAATCCAGAGTAGTCCCAATTGATACAATAGGAAACAAATGTGCATCTTGTTTCTCAGTAATTTCAAAGGAAACAACAAGAATAAAACATCTCTGGTTTTAAAAAGGCCATCAAATATCACTTAGACCCAGTAAAAAAATCAGATCTGAATTAAAATATTTCAGTGCTGTGACTAGTGGAGGACAGCACATGTTGCCTATGGCTCTGAATTTGGAGATCCCATTTGTGATGGACATTGTTAATGAACACATGTGGGAAGGTGAGATGTGGTGCTCTTGGAGTCATTTACTAGATACCCATTTTTTAAGGCTCATGTCACTGAGATTTGTTCTGGAGCTACAAGGTAGTGTCCTGTCCTACAGTGGCCAGCAGACAAGGTCACCATGTGCTTCAGTTTCCCCTCATCTAGCTCCAGGCATTTCAATCTCCTATTCTTGGATACAGCAAATCAAGTGCTTTTTAATGATTTAGCCCTCCAGCCAAATTCTGCTTCCTTTTTGGGAGGTAAACAAAGTCCAACAAAACAAACTGGCATCCAGCAACCTCACGCTGGTCTTCATCCTGACTCCAGGCTCAGTTGTCCTACCTCTTGTGGCAGGGGGATCACCTCTTTCCCCGTGGCCCTATAGAGGAACTCAGACCCTTCCTTATTCTGGTTTCCCATCCAGGGACCCTGTAGCAAGCAGTCCAAGTCCACCTACTCAGACCTCTTGCTTCACCTTCTGGGATCATTTCCTACCTATGTCTGTGTGTAGACCTTTTCCACAGCCCCTTCCTAGGTTCTCTTTCTCTCTAGGCTTTTTCACTGGGCCCCTTTTGGAGAGCCTCTACCACCACCTGACACTCATCTGGCTCTGTTGTAGAGCATTTTCTTTCTACCTATTGATCTCTGACACTATCACCTGCCTGCTCTTTACCAGTCTCTCCCTGTACCAAGCTAAGCATGCTCTTACAGAAAGCCTCACCACTGCTCACCCAGTTAACTAAGCCTGGCTGATGCTGAGCCCAGCTCCCTTAGAGGACCAGTCCACCTTGTGACCTGTTGATATACTAAGCTCAGAATTCATACAAAGTTACAGAATTCATTATTAACTGAGGGTTTGGAGTAAAAGTTATCCATTGTATGGCTAATCAAAGGAAGGCAGTCTAGATCAAAACTAGGATCACCTGAGACAAAAACAGAGCAGATTCTTCCCAACCAGAGAATAATTTCTGCTATTGATGGGTTGGGGGTGAAAATATCCCGCTGAACTGTGCTGTTAACAAGGAAACTTGTCTGAAAGGTCATTTCATCTCAAAACAAGCCTGGGAAACCACAGAGGGGACTAGTGAAGAAATAAGTTAAACCCTGGCAGAGCCAAGCTCTATCACAGCCCCTAGGTATAAAATATTTTCACTGTAACTAATGTTTACCTAAAAGATACATGTGACCTCCATGAAGACAAAAGGAAAATTCTGCAAAGGCTATCCCCTGAGAATGGATAAAGTTTGACACGGTTTCCCACATTTTCTATTGCAGATTTTTTTTCATGTCACTGTACCACACTGAGACACTCTCTGGAATTTTAGTGACTTTGCTACCAATAAACAGGATCTATCATCATGCTGCTGGGGTTTCCAGAGGATATTGTGGGCATTTGTAAACAAGTTGAAATTTCAGCTTAGTGTCTATCCAGAGCCTCAAGTCCTTGACCAGACACGTACTGAGTTATACCAAGATCAGCATGTTTAGGACACTTTGACAACTCTACGAATAGATTGTGGGATGCTACTACATGAAAACATTGCATGTTCTGTTTTGTGAGGAAACTTACATAAACTTTTGGATAGGGTAAACCACATCATTATAGAAAGTGTCTCAAGGACACCTCCTCTCCAAGGCATAATCATCACATGGATTACCTTCTCTTATTCATGATCACACAACATCCCCGTGGCAACTACAGCAGTTGCTTAAATGGGAAGTTATATTACGCAAGTATTATGGTATTTTAACAGTCATTACTGCCATAGATATACCGTGTCCTTTTAAAAATAATTAATCTCGCTGTCTATTTTTGTTCTTCAGTATATTTCCCACTCCTATCTGTGGGAAAGCCAGCATCGTAACTGCATTCACTCAAGAAAAAGACATGGGCATCTCTGTGGCCAGCTCTGTGGAAACAGTGGAAAACATCTATTTCCTGACAACTAATGACCTGCTGGGTTTAAGGAGCTTAGACTTTGCTTCAGTCTTTCAGTTTCTCCAGTCCATCATTAACAGCCAAGGAATGCTTTCCCTATTGGTCATCGTTGCTTACATTTGAAATGCAACATGTAATCAAACCCATGCATATAAGCAGTGCCTATGAGAACATCGTCCTCAACACCAAGAGCTTTCTCTAATTGTTCACAGTGAGTCTGGATGAGACTCCAGCACTTAGAACTCAGTTCCACAAACTCACCAATGCTTTTTTTTGATGATTGGTTAACTTTGTTTCTTTCTACAGGTTCAGTGAGTTGTTCTCTATTCTTGCTCGCTCCTCTGTCCACGCGTCTCAGCATCTCCTCTCTTAGGGCTCCTTCCAACTAGATTCCTCCCCCGCCCCCCAAGTTGTTTTGTCAGTTGTAGAAAACCAGTCTTTACAGTCTCAGCTCGTCTTTACAGATCAACAAACTGTGAAAGGATCAGACTTCCTGTTTCACTTCCGTTAAGCTTTTCAAAGTTTCACAGGCAGCGTATACTTCTGCATGCAAAAGCCACAAGAAAAAAAACAATGAAGCATAATTCAGCTATTTATAAAGGCCATGTTTGTTACCTCCCTGTGTATCTTCCACATTCCTTGGAGATTATAGGACAGTGATTTTCGAACTGTGGTCCATCAACCATTGGTGGCCCAAAGGGGTCGTGTCAGAAGTTCACAGAATCATATGGCACTGGCTGCTCCTCCTTTCCAACTATTAAATCACATTAAAAAGCTAAAAAAATATATAAATACTTCCTTAATATTATCTATCCGTGCAAAAAATTGCTTTAGTTTCTGCAGGAACCTGATGTGATTGTCAATGGGAAGGGAGGTGGCTTACGGAACTACCACTCTTTTAAGATATGGTGCAAACTATGGGAAAATGGGGTATATATAAAGCAAATTAACCCACTTAACAACAGGTGAATTTTAAAAAAGGATGAGAAAATTAACCTCATGTGAGGTTCATGTTCATTTCCTCCCCAGGTTTTCTAAGTTAAATCAGCCAGTGGTTTCACAAAAAACCTAAACCTATTTATTTGTTTAGTGGCCAGTAGGAAGACATCATTCACCATACAGGCTCAGCCCATTGGTCCGTCAAGTCCAGTCTCCTGCTTCTGGAAGTAAAAAACACCTGATGTTTCAGAGGAATGTTGAACCCCTCTCACCCCAAGGTAATTGATATAAAGAGGCCAATTGAACAGTGCTATAAGCATCTTACACCCTTCTTTCCTGTGAGATTTGATTACACTTCTATAACTCCTAATGATGTTAATAAAGTTAAGCAGTTCTTTTTAAAGGAGCAGCTTCCTCTTTCATTCAATGTGCTTGGATGGGGTGTGCTTGTTTGTTACCTTAAAGAAATTCTTCATGCATAGAAATGAATAAAAAAGAACTTTTACTTATGACACTTTGTTCTTCCTGTGACTCTGTACCTCAGGAGCCCAAGGTAAAGATCTGCTCACTCAGCTCTGATCTACTGGCTGTGCCTTATGACTGCAAGTCCGCTGAGGCTTCTTCCTATCTCATTATCTAACAAGGTAAGCAGTGCCCCTTCACTAAAGATTTTTGTATCCTTAAAAGCTCACCTGCTGGCTTTGAACACTTATCTGCTGCAGTGTTTTTTGTTTTCAGATCTGTTGTCTGTATTCAGATTCCAATGGGTCAGATGACCAGCTTCTCAAACGGGGAAATTGGGATACCTATATTGTGTGTGAGTGGGGAGGGCACTGGTGAAAGTCCAGGAAGTTTATGTGGGAAGGATTTGATATCTGAGAGATGGGGAGAAAAGGGTGCACTCTCACCCTCTTTTCAATCAATCATCTTCTTTCCTTTCTTCCACCTCCTTTTCTGAAAGAAAAGTCCAGATATTACATGAAAGGGCAAGGTGGGAGTAAGCCATCTTTGCTGTGCTGTGTTCCCCAATACTGTCTTCGACAGCTCTTGTATTGGATTTCTTACCCCATTCTTGGCTTCTTTGAGAAACATTTCATTATATTTGTCTCCCTCAGTTTTTCTGACTCCTACCTCATTTCTACATCCTTCCTGAGCACTTGTTTTTGCTACTTCATTCCCTCATTCTTCTGTTTCTCATTTTGCACTCCCCACATTCCTCTTCTCTCTTTTCTCCTCCAATTTCCACCTCCTTTCTTCCTTGCTCTCTAGCTGCCATCCCTTCATACCTCCCCATTCTCTCAGCCACACTGTCATGGATTTGCTGGACTCCCTCTGAGCCACTAGTCCTTGGATTCACTCACCTCTTTTCCCTTCTCTGCCCTCTGAGACATGAGGAAATAGCTGGATCCGTCCATCAGAAGCAGCACTGGTAGGACCCCTGGGTGATGGCCTGGGGAGCTGGTGAAAGAGAAGGCTGGGGCCTTCAAAACAGTTTACAGGTTTTGTGCTGCCTAGACCCAGCACCTCAGTCCTGTCTTGTCAGGTGAGATGGGCTATTATAGTGCACAAAATAAAAAGAGGTGTCTCTTGCTGATCAGCTAGCATTTATATATTTGCTCATTTTGTTCTGCAGCTCCTTTTTATCTCATTCACAAGCCGAAAAGGAAATATCCTCTGTCCACCCCCGCACTCCTGTGGCTGCTGTTATCTGCATGCTTCTGCCAATCACGACAATTCCCTTGTGGTTCCACAAGCTACATAAGTTGGTGTCTGAGTTTGACCATGCGATAGTGAAACTTTCTTTTCTTGTTGTCCTTTTGGAAGAGGATATTGGAACAAGTTGCTTTTGATCCTACAGAGCAACAACTTTGAATCCCTATTGGGATGCAAAAGAGCAGGGTCAAGAAGACTTAACTTGATACTTTCACACTCAAGCCTTAGACAAGGAACTGAACCAAGTCTTAACAGTCCTGAGCTTTAGGGGAGTTCACATCCATTTCTGAATTTTACATTGAGCCCCCCGTCTGTCACGCATTGACCAAAACTCTGGAACTGAACATGCCCAAACTTTGGATCCAGATGCAAACTAATCAGATCATGTCCATTTCTCATCATTATTATTATCCATATCCTTGAACCTTCAATCTGGGAGAAAGTACTTTCTGTAGGCCAAGTCATTATTGTAATCAGTGGAAAGAGAAGTTACTTACTTAGTACAGTAACTGGAGTTATTCAAGATGTGTAGTCTCTATCTATATTCCACATGTGCTCCATGCAACTGAGGAATATTTTTTCTAGCAGTATCTGTTGGTCTGTGCCTGTGCTCTTCTCCTCCTCATGCTCCAAACAGAGGACAATAACGGTCAGTGTAGATCAACCGCTTCTCCAGTTTCTTCTCTATCGCAAATCATATATCCAAGATCCAAAGCAGAGGGTAAGGAGGCCATGCAGTGGAATATAGCTAGAGACCACACATCTTGAAGAACTCCAATTACTGTAGTAGGTAATTAACTTTTCTTTCTTCTTCGAATGATAGTCTGTGACACTCTGTACCTCGGGGGAACACCCAGCACCCCCATGTTCACCCTTGTAAAATGATTGTGTGGTATCCAATGCAAAGTTTGTCATGTCGGGTGTCTTCAGAAGGCTCATGATGCACTGAGCATGGTTGTTGCAGTAATGTTATAGGTTATAATTTCATGTATGTAGTTAGGGGGTTAATAAGGTATCTTCCTGGCTCAAAATAAGCCAGGCAAGAACTCTCCAAGACCAGAGAGGCAGTTCACACCTCATCAGGGCATGTATGGGACAAACCCAGCCCAACCTCACAAGAACAAAGAATGCTAGCCTAGGCAGCAACAAAAGGATCTGTTGGACTCTCGAGTGAGTCACCCCCCTTCCTTTGGTCAGTTTGGGACTGCGATGAGATAATGCTCACCTGACTCTGAAGTGGGGGAGGCAAAGCCAAGAGGCAAGAAAGAACATGTTAAAAGGGAGAGACATTTGCCATGCTCTTCCTCTCTCTTCCACCTACATCTACAGACACCACAAGGGGAGGTAGCCTGGCTGAAGCCTGGTGAGAAGCATCTAAGTTTGTAAGGGCACTGAAAGTGTTAAGATCAGATTAGAATGTGTTTTGCTTTTATTTCATTTGACCAAATCTGACTTGTTATGTTTTGATTTATAATCACTTAAAATCTATCTTTATAGTTAATAAATCTGTTTATTCTACCTGAAGCAGTGCATTTGGTTTGAAGTGTGTCAGAGGCTCCCCTTGGGATAACAAGCCTGGTACATATCAATTTCTTTGTTAAATTGACGAACGCATATAAGCTTGCAGCGTCCAGCAGGCATAACCGGACACTGCAAGGCGGAGATTCCTAGGGTTGTTTCTGGGACCGGAGATAGTGGCTAGTGTCATTCGCTTGCAAGTAGCTGGGAGCAGCTTACATGCCAGATGCTGTGCATGAACAGGCCAGGAGTGGGGGTTCTCACAGCAGAGCAGGATAAGGCTGGCTCCCAGAGTCAAGGATTGGAGTGACCTAGCAGATCACCGGTCCAGACAACACCAGAGGGGAAGGTCACATAGTCCCTATATGTATTCCCCTGTGGGTGATTGACAAGCAGCACTCATTAAGGAGGGATGTGTGAAGACCTTTGGGATACAGCAGCGCTCCTGTCAGTGGTATCGAGAGATAGGTGCAGAAGCCTGTACTGATACAAGGCATTATGTCTTAAAAAGATATGTACCACATCCGATGTTGCTGCTTTACAGATTTTGACAAGAACATCTCAAAGAGAAGCTACAGAGACAGACTAAGCACGTGTAGACTGATCTATAACACCCTGTGCTGGAATACTATTCAGCAGCTTGTATCACAGCATAATGCATCCTGAAATCCACTTGGAAAGTCTTTGGGAGGAGATTGCTTTCCCTCTCATCCATTCTGCAAATGATCTAAATAGTCTAAGTGATTTCCTAAATAGCTTTGTTCTTTGAAAGTAAAACACCATGGCTCGAGAGATGTCCAGGGCATGAAGCCTTTTGTTTTCACTGGTGGTGTGGGGTTTCAGGAAGAAGGTGTGCAGATGGATTGTCTGATTCAGAAGGAAATCCAAGATCACTTTGGGGGTAAATTTAGGGTGTAGTCTTAGAGAAATTGTATCCTTATGAATAAAATCTCAGTTCACCCACCCTTCTTGCTGAGGTGATGGCAATTAGAAAGGTGACTTACATGGATAAGCAAGCTAAGCAACATGAAGCCCTGGGCTCAGACAGAGTCCTTGTTGATTCTGAGAAGACAAGACTGAGGTTCCATGTCAGGGTAGGCTTACCCACAGAAGGAAAAGTTCTAACTAGTCTCTTTAGAAAACATATTGTCACAGGATGGGTGAAAACTGAGTGGATATCAGTCAGAGGGTGGTAGGCGCTGACAGCCACTAAGTGAACCCACAGGGAGCTGAGGGAAAGACCCGAGGTTAAAGGGAGAAGATATTCCAATATATTAGGGATATTGGAGTCCTCTAGCTGAGGACCATGCAACCAGGCTGACACCCTTTCTACTTAGCTAAGTAGCATTTCCTAGTGATCTCCTTCCTACTATTGTTAAGGATAGTGTTCTAGCCAGCAAGTTAAAGAAGTATGGGCTGGATGAATGGACGGTAAGGTGGATAGAAAACTGGCTGGATGGTCGCGCTCAATGGGTAGTGATCAATGGCTCCATGTCTAGTTGGCAGCCGGTATCAAGTGGAGTGCCCCAAGGGTCGGTGCTGGGGCCGGTTTTGTTCAATATCTTCATCAACGATCTGGAGGATGGTGTGGACTGCACCCTTAGCAAGTTTGCAGATGACACTAAACTGGGAGGAGTGGTTGATACGCTGGAGGGTAGGGATAGGATACAGAGGGACCTAGACAAATTAGAGGATTGGGCCAAAAGAAATATGATGAGATTCAACAAGGACAAGTGCAGAGTCCTGCACTTAGGACGGAAGAATCCCATGCACTGCTATAGACTAGGGACCGAATGGCTGGGCAGCAGTTCTGCAGAAAAGGACCTAGGGGTTACAGTGGACGAAAAGCTGAATATGAGTCAACAGTGTGCCCTTGTTGCCAAGAAGGCTAACTGCATCTTGGGCTGCATAAGATGGGGCATTTCCAGCAGATCGAGGGACGTGATTATTCCCCTCTATTCGGCACTGGTGAGGCCTCATTTGGAGTACTGTGTCCAGTTTTGGGCCCCACACTACAAGAAGGACGTGGATAAATTGGAAAGAGTCCAGCGGAGAGCAACAAAAATGATTAGGGGGCTGGAGCACATGACTTATGAGGAGAGGCTGAGGGAACTGGGATTGTTTAGCCTGCAGAAGAGAAGAATGAGGGGGGGATTTGATAGCTGCTTTCAACTACCTGAAAGGGGGTTCCAAAGAGGATGGATCTAGACTGTTCTCAGTGGTAGAAGATGACAGAACAAGGAGTAATGGTCTCAAGTTGCAGAGAGGGAGGTTTAGGTTGGATATTAGGAAAAACTTTTTCACTAGTAGGGTGGTGAAGCACTGGAATGGGTTACCTAGGGAGGTGGTGGAATCTCCTTCCTTAGAGGTTTTTAAGGTCAGGCTTGACAAAGCCCTGGCTGGGATGATCTAGTTGGGGTTGGTCCTGCTTTGAGCAGGGGGTTGGACTAGATGACCTCCTGAGGTCCCTTCCAACCCTGAGATTCTATGATGGCCCAAACTGCTTCTGAACATGAATTTTCTAGGTTCGACACTCATCTAAAACCCAGGATGACAGGTGGAGGGAAACTGGATTGGGATGCTTAATTCTGCCTTTGTCAATAGGTCTGGGAAGGTCTGTAAACTGATGACAACTGGATATGGTGACAAATGAAGGTAGTAGGTCGGTGGTGGGCAAACTACTGCTTGGGGGCCACATCCAGACCTTCAGACGTTTTAATCCATTCCTTGAGTTCACTCTGGGGAGCGGGGTCCGGGGCTTGCCCCGCTTCATGTGTGCCGTGGCTCCGCATGGCTCCCGGAAGCAGAGGCATGTCCCCACTCCGGCTCCTACGTGTAGGGGCAGCCAGGGGGCTCTGCATGTTGCCCCCGCCCCAAGTGCTGCTCCCACAGCTCTCATTGGCCAGGAACTGTGGCCAATGGGAGCTGCAGGGGCTGCGCTTATGGACGGTGCAGCATGCAGAGCTATCTGGCCATGCCTCCACGTAGAAGCCAGAGGGGGGACATGCCGCTGCTTCTGGGAACTGCTTGCAGTAAGCGCTGCCTGGAGCTTGCACCCTTGACCCCCTCCTGCACCCCAATCCCCAGACCTGATACCCCTCCCACCCTCTGAACCCCTCGGTCCCAGCACAGAGCACCCTCCTGCACCCCCAACCCCTCATCCCCAGCCCCACCCCAGCTGGAGTCCCCACCCTCCCCACACATCCCAACCCGCTGCCCCAGCCTGGAGCCCCCTCCTGCACCTTGAACTCCTCATTTCTGGCCCTATCCCAGAGCCCGCACCCCCAGCTGGAGCCCTCATTCCCTTCCACACCCCAACCTCCAATTTTGTGAGCATTCATGGCCCACCATACAATTTCCATACCTAGATGTGGCCCTCGGGGCAAACAGTTTTCCCACCCCTGTGGTAGGGGAACCAGAATTACCTGGACCATCTGGGAGCAATCAGAATGATCGCTGCTCCATCCTGGCTGATATTCCTCAGAACCTGAGGTAAGAGAGGAATTGGTGTGAAGGCATACATCAGATGTCCCGACCAATGAACTAGAAGAGCATCTCCTCTGGAGCCTTGACTCCACCACCACCCCACAGAGACTAGCTTGCTCATACTGTCTGAAGCCAAGTCTGCAGGAAGCAAAGCTGAAACCTCATGAAGGGGGGGTCACATACCTGCAGGGATCCATATGACCTAGAAGGATGAGACATGAACGGATCAACGTTTGTGGGCTCAGTTTGAGCCGAGTGAGAAGTTCCTTCATGGACTGGGGGGAAAAAAGATATGCTTTGGCCCTGATGAAGTCCAGAGTCACCCTAATACACTCTGTGGATTATGTTGGAATCTAAACAGATGTTCCTGTGTTTACGCAGATCCCCAACACTTGTAGAAGACCAGCATCAATTATGTCCCCAACCAGTACCTCCTGATAAGACTTCATTGTCAGCAGCCAGTTATTGAGGTAGTGGAAAACCAATGACTGGTGGCACCAGAAGTGAGCTGCCTCTTCTGAGAGCACCTTTGTAAATACCCTTGGTATTATTGCAAAGCCGAAGGGGAGCATCTTGTATTGATAGTGTTTCAGGCCCACAGTGAACCTGAAGAACCTTCTGTGTGCAGGGGAGGTGGGGGGTGTGAAGATCTAGATGGAAGTAGGCATCCTTCATATTGCAAGCTGTGAACTATTGGTTTCTGTTCAGCGAGGGTATTATTGATGCCAGGGTGACCATTCTGAAACACAGTTTGTCGATAAAGGCATTGCGTTGTCTGAGATCCAAGAGAGTCTCCACCTTCTCTTCTTCTTGGGTGTGATAAAATAATTTGAGTAAAATCCCTTCCCCCAAAGTTGAGGAAGTACCAGCTCTATGGCTCCCTCAAGAAGGAGGGAGTTCACCTCTTGAATGAGCTTCCTCTCAAGAGAGTGGTCCTTGAAGAGGGATGGGAAGAGGGTTCCACAGATGGTGGGGAGATGAATTCTATAGTGTAGCCAGAATGAATTATGTTAAGACCTCATCTTTCTGTTATCTGCCAGGCTTGGGCAACGCAGGCTAGATAGCCTCCAAATTGGTTCTTGGGGCTCATGCTTGATGGATGTGGCATCTACTTTGGTTCATAGCTCTCCAAAGTCCCATCAAAAATATTTCTTAGTGGGAGGTTGAGGTTGGAAGGAAGAGGAGCATTATATGCTTGTTCCACTGCAGTTTCTGTTGCAACCATAGTGGTTCGTAGCCTCTTTGGTAATAGAAGGGTTGAGGTGCTGGTCAAGACTTGTACCTCTGAGGTCTATCGAACTTCTTTCTCAGTACTGGAGTGTAGCTCTCCAGTGGGTGGAGGGATGCCCTAGAATCTTTCAATTGGTGTAATGATTCATCTGTTTTCTCACTGAAAAGATTATTCACTTCAAAGAGCACATTCTCCATTGTGGAATGAATTTCCCTAGGGAATTCCGAGGAATGAAGCCACAATGCTCAGCACATGACAACAGCTGTCAATGTCAAACGAGAGTTTGTGTCCGCTGAATCAGCTGAGGCTTGTAGGGATGATCTTGCTATCAGTTTATCTTCCTCAGTCAGAGTCTGGAATAATGCTCTGTACTCCTGCGGGAATTTGTCCATGAATTTCACAAACTTGGAATAGTTGACAAAACTATATTTAGAAATTAGCTCTTGGCAGCTGGCTATGCAGAACTGAAGACTGGTTGAACTGGGAAAAAAAGGGCAGAAAATGCTGGCTCAGATTCGCTACAGTGGTTTCTTTTTTTTTCTTCTTTTGACATTTAGACATATGCTAAAATGTGTAGCCAATTGTTTGATTACACTCATAGTTCGTTTTTAAAAATGTTCAGGAGACCAAAGAGCCAAATTTTATTGTCTAAAGGCAAAAAAAATACAATATGAAGAGGAGACATACATACCCTACTTCTGGGAAATAAATTTACAGCATGCTCACCTTACACAGAACATGTGTTTCAAAGATATACGTTTCAGCTAGTAGCATTTATAATATGATTTTACAAGTTACAAAACTCTTTATGTGTCACTAAAATCCAACCTACCAATTTGTAACAATTCTTTGACTTGTTTTATTCTGTACTATTCTTATCTGTTTTGGATACTACATTCCAAACCAGTTAATAAGCTGTGAAAGTACTCCTTAACTGTACTTGTTACAAAGTATTCATGAATCTTTGCTTTGACAAGTTTCCTATTTTTTAATTCCAAAGCTGACTTGAGCTTTGCACAATGTTGTGGACTGCTTATATGGGTGAACAGAACTGTAGAACGAGCATAATTCATTCAGTTAACAAAACTTCCAACACTCATATGTGTGTGTATATATATATATATTATAGTAATTCCCTTTGCATAACACCTATTAAAATGGTGTGTGCTATATCTAACATGGCCCTCAGTAAGACCAGTGAGAGGGATCAAAATTTGGTTGGGGAGGTACCTTCATAAGGTACCATCAGTCCTGAGGAGGGTAACCTGTTTTATCAGATAATGAGGGAGCTCAGGAGACTCTGCCCCGCCATCCAGCTCATCTTCTCCCTCAGTTGGGTGATGGACTTCGGATGCCAGCATCCAGTTCACCAGAGGAGGAAAATTTGGTTCAAAGTTCAAGTGTGGTACCATTGGTTTTGAGCTGCCACGGCTAGTGAAAGGCAGAAAAATCATCTCTGTCTCTCGTGCCATCCCTGGACTGACAGTGTCAGGATCTCTCTTGTGAGGACTGGAGCCAATAAGATAGGAGAGTCCAGTCCTGGGAGGATAACGATGTCCTCGGGAGTGGTGTATCTATCATACAACTGAGGAGGGCTCTTGTCCTTCCAAACTGGCAGAATTGGGGCTTTTGATACTTCCATACTGAAATGTGACGGTACTAATGGTACACAGGCCATTTAGTGTTTATCCCTGGCTGGTAGGAAGGATCATAGAATCTCAGGGTTGGAAGGGACCTCAGGAGGTCATCTAGTCCAACCCCCTGCTCAAAGCAGGACCAACCCCAACTAGATCATCCCAGCCAGGGCTTTGTCAAGCCTGACCTTAAAAACCTCTAAGGAAGGAGATTCCACCACCTCCCTAGGTAACCCATTCCAGTGCTTCACCACCCTACTAGTGAAAAAGTTTTTCCTAATATCCAACCTAAACCTCCCTCTCTGCAACTTGAGACCATTACTCCTTGTTCTGTCATCTTCTACCACTGAGAACAGTCTAGATCCATCCTCTTTGGAACCCCCTTTCAGGTAGTTGAAAGCAGCTATCAAATCCCCCCCTCATTCTTCTCTTCTGCAGGCTAAACAATCCCAGTTCCCTCAGCCTCTCCTCATAAGTCATGTGCTCCAGCCCCCTAATCATTTTTGTTGCCCTCCGTTGGACTCTTTCCAATTTATCCACATCCTTCTTGTAGTGTGGGGCCCAAAACTGGACACAGTACTCCAAATGAGGCCTCACCAGTGCCGAATAGAGGGGAATAATCACGTCCCTCGATCTGCTGGAAATGCCCCTACTTATACAACCCAAAATGCCATTAGCCTTCTTGGCAACAAGGGCACACTGTTGACTCATATTCAGCTTTTCGTCCACTGTAACCCCTACGTCCTTTTCTGCAGAACTGCTGCCCAGCCATTCGGTCCCTAGTCTGTAGCAGTGCATGGGATTCTTCCGTCCTAAGTGCAGGACTCTGCACTTGTCCTTGTTGAACCTCATCGTATTTCTTTTGGCCCATTCCTCTAATTTGTCTAGGTCCCTCTGTATCCTATCCCTACCCTCCAGCGTATCAACCACTCCTCCCAGTTTAGTGTCATCTGCAAACTTGCTAAGGGTGCAGTCCACACCATCCTCCAGATTGTTAATGAAGATATTGAACAAAACCGGCCCCAGCACCGACCCTTGGGCACTCCACTTGATACCGGCTGCCAACTAGACATGGGAGCCATTGATCACTACCCATTGAGCCCAACCATCTAGCCAGTTTTCTATCCACCTTACAGTCCATTCATCCAGACCATACTTCTTTAA
The DNA here is from genome assembly GCA_033296515.1 of Macrochelys suwanniensis. Classification (NCBI taxonomy): domain Eukaryota; kingdom Metazoa; phylum Chordata; order Testudines; family Chelydridae; genus Macrochelys; species Macrochelys suwanniensis. Next base: position 129,346,914 of record CM065776.1, on the reverse strand, counting down.
CTTGCTGGCAAGAATACTGTGGGAATGGTCCAGCTCCTGCGATCTTGAGGCACTCTTTCTCTTCAGAGCCAGGAGATCGGTATCATGCCCTTTGTAAGCTTTGAGGGCCCCTGTACTGGAGTGCAGAGTCTCACCCAGCTTGGATGCCATTGGGAAGTCTTCCTTGTAGAAGAGAATCTGTCTGGGATTTTCTTTTTCCTCTTATGAAAATGTTTGCCCCCTCCTGGTGACTCTGCGAGACAGAGTCCTTGGATCTACTCCTGTCAGTCCCTGGTTTGGAGGTTACCGTGCTGAGAGGTGCTCTCTTTGGCGCCTCTCCCCATTGTACAGGTGGTCTTGCTGGCCAGGGTCAGACAGAGGCCTCATTGAGCGATCCCCATGAGAAATTTTCTAATACTTACATACCTGGTGAGTTTGGTGGGGGAAGGATTGGCAAATATTGCACTTCAAAGGGTTGAGAGCTTCTCTGAGCCAGCAGATTCACCTCTGGCCCGGGAACACTTGAGGGCAGGAAATACAGTCCTCAAACACTAGGATTTTGGGCATAATAGTTGTCTTGTACAGGGGGGAGAAGGAGGGGAGCAATGGGGAGGGGGGATAACCCCAGAATCCTAACTTACTCTATGTACTAACACTCTCTAAAACTAGCTAACTGACTACAGGATACAATTATTTACAAATAAAGCTGATGGGTTCCATCTCAGACTATGCAAGTGGTAAGAAGGAACTGGAGAGGTGGTCAGTCCGCCCCATCCCTTACACCCTCAGTTTGGAGCATGAGGAGAAGGCTGAGGGCGCAGACCAACAGCCACATTAGCAAAAATCTTCTAATCTCAGGTGCATGGAGCTCATGGGCATGCCACAGTAGAATATACATAAGAACCATCACTTGAAGATGTGTCCATGATAAAAATCAGTCGACAGGCACAGGTACAATGTCAAACAGGATAATTGTTTTGGGGCATTTGATCACTTGATGGGGCTTGGGGTATTTTTTTGTTTGTTTGTGTTTGTTTTTTTGTAATGATACTGTTATGGCAGGAGTCACCAGATGATGCAGTTACACATAGGCTTACAAACGCTTTCTTAGTAGGTCAGCAAGTTTTTAGTCTCTGAAGAAAGGTTGTATTATTGCTAGAAAGTTCTGCGGAAAGGAAACTGTTGCACACAGTAAGAAAGTTCTTGGTCAAGGGTAGTTTCCTGGGAACGTAGCATTGGTATGTGGGCTAAGGCCTGGTCTACAATGGAAAATGAGGTTGGCATAACTATGTAGCTCAGGGTTGTGAAAAATCCACACCCAAGTGGCGTAGTTAAGCCAGCCTAAGTCCCCGTGTAGAGAATGCTAGGTTGACAGAAGAATACTTCCGTAAACCTAGCTACCTCCTCTCAGGGAAGTGGATTAATGACAGCAATGGGAAAACCCCTCCTGTCGGCAGAGGTAGCATCTATCAGGAAGTGCTTCTCCTGTCGTGCAGCTGTAGCGTATTAAGTGTAGACAAGCCCCAAGATTACTGAAAGAGAGAGGGTGTGTGTGTGTGTGTGTGTGTGTGTTTTTCTCTCTCCACCACTGTGAAGTGGTCAGCAAAGCCCTGATATTGCTCAGCAAAGTGCTGGTCCCAGTGTCAGCAGCGGGACACTGGTGTTGGAAGAAGGAGCAACAATATGAAGCAGCATTACCTGTGATTTGGGCACTTCCTAGTACATGTGCCAGCTTGTACGGTATTAAGCCAATAAACAGGGACAGGGGTAGCAGTAGTGCATTAAATAGCAGTTTTATGTATATAGGTGTCTGCTCCTGCCCCTATATGAGGTTTGCCACGGATTTCAGTGAGAGCAGGACTGAGCCCATCTCTCTCTGTAAACACACAGCTTTGCTTTGGCAAGTTCTTGTAATTTCTGTCCCTTTAAATGGGCAAAAGTTAACCCATGCAGTGCCAATATCTAGCACATTTTAATAATCTTAGAAACTAGTGAGAAATTTACTCAGGAGACCAAAACACCCCATCAGCAACTTATTCTATCACTAAGGCATTGAAAAAAAAAATCCCATTAGCCACCATGGTGAGATACACTAGAGAAACAACGGGAACACTTGACTGTTGGCAGCTTCAGTTAAATATTTACACTGTTTAACATGAATCCTCAAAAACACCCGATGAAGCAGATAGAGTAGCTCCAGCTGATTTGCTCTGAGCCACAGTGTGTCAAATCGAAGTTTAGAATGCAGCAGTTCCTGGATCTGTTTCCTAGTCAGGCAAAAAGAGCAAATCCCTCTCTCTCACCCCTTCAAGAAACACTCCCCAGAACGACACACACTTCTGTTGTCAGCAATAATGACAGTAGAGAGAGAAATAAAAAGCAGCTGCTTTTCCATTAGAAGAGCAAATCTCGTTCAGCAAGGAACAGTTTCAAGCTTCTCAGATGAGGGACTCACATGTACAACAAACACCAAAGAAATATACAAATGAGAATGGATGTCTTTATGCTAAGAACTGGGGGCCACTGGGAAGACCTAAATGCTGAAGAACACTTTACCACAAGAAGAAATTAATATCTGACAGCACTGAAATAAGCAGCGATGAGAGAATGAGTTAGCAAATAGCCATGCGCTCCAGAATGCATATGCCCCACTTAAGAATTCACTGGAAGTCCAGCTGAATGAATGATCAGACGAGTTAAATAGCAAGGCTGTAGGAATATTTTTCTCCCTGTAAGTCTCCTCATGTACCATTAGTGGTTCTCTTATTCTGAGTTGCACAGGTAAGTGTTTTAGGCTATTTTAATAATTTTTTCCCATCTCTTAGCAGACTTCGCTGTCTACTCTGCAGGTCAAAAATTAAAATCCTTTACTAGCTCAACAAGATGAGCTAAGCTATCAACTGTGTATGTAGGAACATAGATCGGAAGAATGATTCTGTGATTAAGGCACTGGAATGGGACTCAGCAGAGCTGTGTTCTGTGTTTTGCAAAGTATTTCCTGTGTGACCTTGGCAAGTCACTTTACCACAGGCAAACAAAGTGGGGTAATAATAAATAGCGCCCAAACGTCAATCATCTCCTATGGTGTACTGTAGAGTACGCTCAGCACCCTTTGGTTTTCTTCAGCCCCTTGTAGTCGGAGACCCAAGCTGTGAATTTTCAGGGTAGATCAAAGCTTTCCCCAAAGTTCAGGAGAAGGGGGAGAATCCAGTTTGGGGCCATCTCTGCTTTCACTATTGCTATACTACACTTCTGAGACTTCACAGGAGGTATCCTACTGAAGACCCTTAAGATTCAGAATCAAGGCCCTGTGCACTCCAAGCAAGTGGGATTGATTCTGCAAGCTACCTGGGTCTCTGTGGCACTCCAGTGCAGCACCTGAAGATTCAACAACCGCTTCAAGTAAATCCCATTATGGAGGCTTTTATTCAAATAATTATGAAAATGAATGATGCACTCAGTCAGCTAGGCCTTGTGCTTTTTATTGTGATATTTTTAAAAATGACAGTTCCCACATTTGCAAATTTTAATGTTTTGCAGATTTTAGTATTGACAATGCAACTGCATGGTAGGAATTGCCGGAGAAAAGATGTGGGAGAAAGAGCAACAAAAGACCGTCCATTGCAGCCTACTCTTTGTGGGGGAAGGAAGTCTTCGACACGCATTGGAGACACAGCAGGAACTGAATGACGACTATCACATCTGTTAAATGTAGATGCTTAGCTTTAAAACAGTGAGGAAGATTCACTGTAGGGTCTCTCCTGTTGCTGAATGTCGGAGATGCTAAATACACTTCACATTCTTAAAACACATTCCAGAAGTTGGGTCTGCAAGGAGTTCCTGCCAACCACTCCATTTAGCATACATTTTCGACTACAGTCGTGGATAATACCAGTTACTCCCAAACATGTTGGAACTTCTTTCTGGAAGTGACGCAGCGCAGCACTGCTGGATTTGTTGCTGCACATGTGGCTGCTGCTGCTCTGCAGTAGCGTAGCCGGGGGGGGAGCAGGGGGAGCGGCCGCTCCCCCTGTGAGGAGAAGCGGCGCTAAGGCGCCGCCCGAGGGAATTTAAAAGGCCCGCTTAAATCCCCGCCCGAGCCCTGCTGCCGGAGCCGGGCTCGGGCGGGGGCGCTTTAAAAGGCCGGCGGCTCCTGTCACTGCGGGGAGCCGCTGGCCCTTTAAAGCGTACCCCCCCCCCCCGACCTGCTGCCAGAGCCAGGCTCGGGCGGGGATTTAAAAGGCCCCGGGGCTCTGCAGCGGCTGGAGCCCTGGGCCCTTTAAAGCGCCGCTGGGTGAGTACAGGGGGAGCGGGGAGGCGCCTTTTTATAGCGCTGCTCCCCCTGTGCTCTAAACCTGGCTACGCCACTGCTGCTCTGTGCGCTGCTGATGTTGTTGCTGCTGCTAGGGTCACTGTGCCATGAACTGCCCATGACAACTGAAACACTGACTGCAGTAAGTCGACCTATGCTACGCAACTCCAGCTGCATGAATAACGTAGCTGGAGTCAACCTACCTTAGTCGAGGTACCACGGGGTCTACACCCCGGGGGTTGATGGGAGAAACTCTCCCATTGACTTACCTTACTCTTCTTGTTGGGGGTAGAGTACAGGGGTCAACTGGAGAGCAATCTGCTGTTGATTTGGCGGATCTTCACTAGACCCGCTAAATCGACCGCCGGTGGATCGATCTCAGAGCGTTGATCCTGGCTGTAGTGTAGCTGTAGCCTCAGTAGCAGAATTTTGTTTCTTGTGCTGGTGTACATTTGTTTGTCTAGCTAAGACATAGGAGCTGTTACTGGGTTGTTAGAATCAGTCTTGGCTCCATTGCACCTCATGTGCCAGTTTAACACAAAGCATGAGTATAACTTTTTTAATTTGGTGACTGATTGGTAGGGAAGGAAATACAATATTTTCCTGTACAGATAACATTTCCACAAGGTGGACTTCAGACCTTAGTGTGTGCGTGTGACAGAGAGAAGAACCACACCCAACAATAAAATAATTTAGTCCCCTTGAGCAAACACAGCCATTTGGCACAAAGTCAGAATGTGTAAACGTAACAAAAAATGAAACATTAATTTAGTTAAAAGTCACAGTATGTCAAATGCAAATGATAATAGTGAAAGATTGTACGGTCAAGCAATGCTGGCTAACAAAAGGCAGGAAATGCGAAAATTAAGATTGCATGCCTAACCTTCATTCGGTTCCTCTGCACATATACATTGCAAATGTTTAGTCGTGATCACACTTTTGAAAATATACCTTTTGCTACAAACTTCATACATGTGTATCTCAGCTAACCTCATGGAATTAAAGATTCCCATAATACATATGTCCAAGAGGATTCTGCATTCAACTTTGACTTGTGCATTTCCTGGCTTTTTATTGCCGAACATTAACATTGATATCATTTTTATGGTTAATTTCTGAGGATTTTTAAAAAGGAGAAAAGTCTAAAACTGTGGCTAGAGGAGTGGCAGACAGGGGCCACACAACTACTGGGCCTATTTGCTCCTAGCCAAGAAATGTGCCCCTCTTCAAATAAAGGCTAGGACACTGCAGTTGAAGAGGCAAAGAAGATTGCTGCCTCTACTGACCAAGCACCATGATAGCTTTGCTGAGCAGACTCCACTGTCATAATGACTACTGCCTTTATATTAAGATTTTCTTTATGAGTGGTTTAAAACTGGCCCCTTGTGCCTGGGAAAATTTCCCTCTTAAAGTTTAACATTCGGACAATTTGTAACGTGAGCATTTTGGCAAGAGATTTTAGCCATCTAAAGGATTTGGACATGGGGCAGCCAAAGCGCTGAGACAGCTTGGAAAAATCTCAGCCTACAGTGATTGTGTGTGAATGCAGGACAAGCAGGGGACCTGGTAGAGTATTTGCTCACAGTTCTATGCAGGGGCTCCATACTGCTAGGTTTACACTCTGGGGTCATTTATCTTGTCTGGAACAAGATCACCACCAGCAGCAGGCTTAGAAATGACAGCAGTGATTATAGGCTTCAGGCCAAATTCAGGGCTGGCTTTACCATGAGGCGAACTGAGGCGGCTACCTCAGGTGCCAGACTGTGGGGGAGGAGAGGGGGTGCCACTAGGACCCAGAGTGTAGAAAATTGTGTCTGCTGCTGGTGCATATGTATTCTCTCTGCTCTAGATGCACAGAGATGGTGGAGTGCTGTGCTGGAGGAAGGAGGGCACAAGAGACATAACAGGCAGGCAGAAGAAAAGTTGAGAGGGAATAACAGAAAGCAGCAAGAGCTGCAGGGAGAGAGAGGAGGAGGAGCCTCTTATGTACCTCTCTAGCACCCCCAGGAGCCTGGACTGAGTAACACCAGCTTCTCAGGGAGCTTCCTGTTTCCTGCTGCTTCCCTGAACACACTTGAGGAGAACAGGCAGTCAACTGAAGCAGTAGGAGCCAGTTAGGCCCTTAAGACGCTGACATCTTCCCTCACTCAGGCCCTGCTACTAGCCTGCTTATTTGTCCCCTTCAATTGAGTGTTGAGAGCCACTATAGCTGGCACAGAACAGCAGTCATGAGTGAAAGAAGAAAATGCCTCTCTGGGGCAGCATTCAGAAAAAGAAAGAAGGCAAAGGAAGCTTTTCTATCTAAGCAGGAAGGAGCTCTCCTGAGATACATAGGCACAAATGTTCACGGTGAGCCTTCCGGACGCAGTGAGGATGTGAGTGGTGAGGAGATGCCTGATCTTCCAGTTAGTCAGAGTGCAGGTGACCTGGCAGCTACTGCAGCATCCATATCTCCATCTCAAATGGATGTAACCGTGCACATTCCTGAAGAAAAGTGTAGATCAGAGAAGAGTGTGGTGGAGGCACAAGAAACAGCTGCTGCTGCTGAGTTTAGTTTCTTAAGTCTAGATGATCCAGGACTGTGAAACCACTTGAGCAGTAGCCCGAGGGACTTCCTTGTACTGCATGGGCCACAGCAAGTGAAAAACTTCATGTTCCCCAAAGACAATGAAAATAGAAGTTTCCATCCAACACATTACTGGCATGAAATCCCCAATGGTGACAAAATGGAAAGGCCATGGCCTATGTACTCAAACACCCAGAATGCTGCATACTGTTTTTGTTGCAAACTCTTCCAGTCTAATGTTCCAGCCACATTGGGTTCTACAGGAACAAAGGACTGGAAAAATCTGGCTAGAAATCTGGCATGCCATGAGAAGGCAGCAAATCACCAGAGAGCATTCCATAGGTGGAAAGAGCTTGAGATGAGACTAAGGTTAGAGGCCACCATAGATGATCAGCATCAAGAGAAGATTGCATCAGAGTCTCTTTACTGGCAAAATGTTCTGAAAAGGCTCATTGCCATTGTGAGAATGCTTGCTACGCAAAACCTAGCACTGCGTGGCATTTCCGATCAGCTGTATGTGCCAAACAATGGAAACTTCCTTAAAATTGTGGAGCTGATAGCTGAGTTTGATGCTGTACTCCAGGAGCATCTAAGAAGAGTCACCACCCAAGAAATGTACACACACCACTACCTTGGAAAAACAATTCAAAATGAGATCATACAGGTACTGGCAACAAAAGTCAAACAGAAAATTGTGGCAGATCTGAAGTCAGCAAGATATTACTCTGTTATTCTGGACTGCACACCTGACATCAACCATACGGAACAAATTACTTTAATGGTGCATTTTGTAACAACAACAAAACCTAGTGAAAATGTCCCTGCAATGGTGACTGTCAGAGAGCATTTTCTAGAATTTATTGACATTGATGATACTACAGGAGCTGGTATGACAAATGTGCTTCTTAAAAAGCTGGAAGATACGGGAATTGCGATAGCTGACATGAGATGTCAAGGCTACGATAATGGTGTCAACATGAGAGGAAAGAATAGAGGAGTGCAGACACGGATCCGAGAGTTAAACTCTCAAGCTTTTTTTGTCCCATGCAGTTCTCATTCATTGAACGTGGTGGTCAGTGATGCAGCATCAGCTTCTAGTGAGGCTGCTGAATTTTTTTAACGTAATTCAAAGCATTTATGTATTTTTCTTTGCATCAAGTCATCGATGGCAAATTTTGAAGCAACATCTGGGAACATCCTCTCTGACACTGAAACCACTGAGTGCTACATGATGGGAAAGTTGAGTGGAGACGATAAAGCCTATTAAACACCAAATTGGGAAGATAGATGATGCCGTAGTTGCCATTATGGAGGATAATGCTATGACAGGAACTGTTCGTGGGAGAACAGTGGCAGAGGGAAATGGAATCACCAGAAACGTACATAACTTGAAATTTCTGTGTGGCTTAGTGTTGTGGCATGACATACTGTTGAAATAAATGTTGTAAGCAAGAGACTCCAAGGTGTTGACCTTGATATATATGGAGCAATGGAACAACTGGACAAAGCAAAGTCATACCTACAGTCTTACCGGTCAGATGAGGGATTTCAAAATGTTCTGAAGAGTGCACAGAAGTTGGCAGAGGAACTTCACACTGAAGCTATTTTCCCACCCATTCAAGAATACAAGAGTCACCGAAGAAAGCGACATTTTGATTAGGAGGCATGGGATAATCTCATAAGAGATCCCAAAGAACAATTCAAAGTTGAATTCTTTAACCAGGTGCTAGATTGTGCAATACAGTCAGTTGAAGAACATTTCATGCAGCTCAAGGAACACAGCAGTATATTTGGGATGTTGTATGATATTCCAGAACTCCTCACTATACCTGAAGAAGACCTACACCAGCAATGCAGGGCACTAGAGACAGTGTTGACACATGATGACATGCGTGATATTGATGCGAGTGATTTAGGTGATGAACTGATACATTTCATTCAAGATACATTTCAACAGGATCAACTCCAAAGGCTGTTCTGGAATGTATGTGCACAGATAAGATGACCACCCTCTTTCCAAATGCTTTTGTTGCTCTGCGCATACTTCTAACACTTCCTGTAACAGTTGCCAGTGGAGAATGCAGCTTCTCTAAGATGAAGTTAATAAAAACACATCTATGCTCCACAATGAAACAGGAGAGGTTGGTCAGCATTGCAACCATCTCAATAGAGCATGAGCTGGCCCAGACTGAGGACCTTCAGGAAGCAGTTCAAATCTTTGCAACCAAGAAGGCACAGAAAGCACCACTTTGATTATTCAAACAGATACAAATGCCAGTGTTTACTATGCAGACAAGAAACATTATGTTTGCTGTTCAGGTGTTTGAAAGTTAAGTGTTACTTAACATTTTTGAACAAGGCATTTTGTTAGTTCTCCTTTATTGGGGTATATAGCAGAGCAGTACCATGAGAGGAGAAGAACAGGGAGAAGGCAGAATTGAGACCTTTCAAAGTTTTGGCCCAAGCAAGGGTCATGGGGGCGTTATTTGAGCTCCCCGCCTCAGGTGCCAAAATGTTGCGAGCCGGCCCTGCAAATGCTTGCTGGATGCCTGAGATACACAGGGTATGTGTGTGTACCTGGCCTGCAGAGCTCTCTGTACATGCACTCAAGCACCTTATCATATCTCAGAGATGGAATAAACTAGGCACAGGTGTACTCATAGCTGCTGGGCCGGGGTGGGGGAGAGCACTGAATGAGACACCCCTACCTTCAAGTTGATAGTGCATATTGCTCATCATACCATTTTGTCAATACAAGTCTCCCTGCCTCCCCCTACCAGAGGCAGTCCGAATGAAGCCTTATCATTTCAAAAATGTTTCTGACCAGGAGGCTCTGAAAAGCACCACACCAGCACTCATTCTGCTGGGAGAAGAAACCTTTCCTGCTCTTCGGCCCCTCCCTGCAACCATCTCTACACCCTGACATGAGAGAAACCCCCACACCTGATGTTACTCCCAGGGCTTACCCTGGAACCACTCATCTGCCATTTCGGAAGCTGACAGCGACCCCCCCTTCATTTTTTTTAAGTGGAACATTTAAAAATTGAAGTTGTAAAAATTTTCACTGTGTGCAAGGCTCAAACTCACACTGCTCAAAGTGCACACCCTTGGAGGTGTGTGCACGGGGAAGCAACAGGGTGGGCATGTTGGAGGGGGAAGGAGAGAAAATCTTGCTAACTGTTTTACTTCCAGTGGAGTTTATTGTGGAAGTGCTGACAAACTGCAGGCAATATCTCCTACTCTCGAAAGGTCACAGTAGAACCCTGAATGCAGATATTTCATAGACTCTCAGGCTTTAAGGTCCGAAGTGATCATCGTGATCATCTAGTCTGACCTCCAGCACGCTGCAGGCCACAGAGCCTCACCCACTCACTCGTGAAATAGACCCCTAACCTCTGGCTGAGTTACTGAAGTCCTCAGAGTTTAAAGACTTCCTTTAAATGCAGTTCTTTTCTAAACTGAAATGCCACCAATTTCACTTCCATTATCCGGAGCAACTCTTATGCTATGTGTTAACATCAGTTCCTTAAGGTAAAACCATGAGGACAAGAGACAAGACATTGGATGTGCTACCATCAACACAATTTATCTGACTAGGCCACAGTGTAAGAGAGAAAGGGAATCTCTGTTTATATTGTACGCAGCGTACACTTATACTACACTGTCTCATGGGAAAGCTCTGACAAACCTGCAGAGATATTAAGCCTCCAATATCTGGCCATCAAGTAGGAGGCAGGTTTCCCACCTGCCCAGATACTAACAGAGAATCAAAAACAGTCAGTAACATGTTAAATAGCTTTTCTTTCAAAGTTTGATGTGGAAGAAACATCGGCCACTGAGCAAACTTGCTTTATGCTCCCCAGCCATGGAAAATAGAACTGTACATTCTGTAGCTTATTCATATAGATATTCTATACAAACCTTTTACAAAATTATAACCTTTAATAATAGCATTGTATTCCACAGTGTGCTTAGGAGGTCTCTCTCATTTAATCCATATCAAGTCAGAGTGGATTTTAAAAAAGCCTGCCTTCTAACAAAATGTTGACCCACACTTCATTATTTAAACAAAACAAGATCTGCAAATAGAAATATTCAGTTGGCTGGGAGTGGACATGCAAAGCAGATGCAGAGTGTTAGTTGAGTGATGTTGCTCAGTGGGGAGCAAATGTTCCATGCACATCTGGAGTGATGGAAAATGGAATTCCTATTTCTCAGTAAATTGTCACTATAAAGGTGACACACTGAAATGTGGGGAAAGGTAACTCCCTTCCTTACAAATACAGCCCAACTGCCTCCACTATGGAACTGAAAACTCAGTCCAGTGCTCTGCTCCCAGCTACCCCCATGTGAATTTGTTCAGTCTAACTTATCTCCTGCACGTCAGTGGAATTATTCCAAATTTATATCAGACCAATATTCGGCCCACTGTGGCTATTGAAAATCAGAGACTTTTGCAAATAGTGTTTTTCAATCATAGAATATCACGGTTGGAAGGGACCTTAGGAAGTCATCTAGTCCACCCCCCTGCTCAAAGCAGGGCCAATCCCCAATTTTTGCCCCAGATCCCCAAATGGCCCCCTCAAGGATTGAACTCACAACCCTGGCACAACCCTGGGTTTAGCAGGCCAATGCTCAAACCACTGAGCTATCCCTCTCTCCCTCCCTTTCTTACAGCTGGTTGAATTTTTTTGAATTTTGGTTTTTCAATACAAAAACAGATGACATTTTTCACAGAAAATTCCCATTCTTTCAACTGGCTCTTAGTTTGTATGTTCTTGATGTGGAGGCCTCATTGCTGAGACTTCTCACAGGGAGCACAGAGATCTGCCTCATTTTCCTGGTGGCAATGTTTTCCATTACACGTCTGCACATTTTCTAGCCGTGTTTAGCACCTGGAGAGGGGTCATTTTGCAGGGGTTAGGAAAGATAAACAAGGTGACTAAATTCCTTAAAATTTGCTTATTTCAGAAATTATGCAAATAAACAATACAATGTAAAGATGAAGCCTCCCCACTAATCCAACATTTACATTACTTAACATGCACCACCATGACTGGACAGTTGCATCACGTTTGCACAAACAGTAAGGTTTCCTCTTCACCTATGCCAAAATTGCATAATTCAAACCCAGAAGTCCTCCCAAATGCCAGCACAGAATGGAATCTCAGCCTTGTCTGCTATGGACGCTGATGATCCTGTGGCATTTGTTACTACAAATAGGGGTTTATTCTGTTATCCTACACTGCTGTGCTTTGTTTGGTTATCACCCTCCCATCCCAATGCCTCTGTGAACTAGCAGGATATTTATAGCCTGTGCCACATCCTCTCAGCATGGATACCACACCCCATTCTCAGCAGCCCAGGTCCCATCTCCCTTAGGATTAGTACTTTGTCTAGAAATACGAGGGAGAGATGATTTTTGGACACAAAACATCAGGGAGGTGCCCTACTCTCTCAGACTTTCAATGTGAATTAGGCAGCTACTATTTGTGCCTCTGAGAATATCCCCCAAGTTGACACCCTCCTCCCTCACCTCCACAGGCAGGGATGTGTGATCCTCACCACCTTTCTCTCATCCTGCTTACGACCTCACAAGCTCATTGCAGCAACTTTACCGCCTCCCCATCTCAGGAGCGCTGGATGCAGCTGGCTAAGGCCAGTCACGGTGCTACTAATTTACAGTCAGTACAAATGTAACTGGCAGACCATTGCATTTTAGAGACCTGCAGGGAGAGGTTGGATAAATCAGCTATTTATCACGTAGTCATAAAATCCTAGACCAAATATTTGAATACATTTGGATCCTGGTGCCCAAAGGGATCTGAGTGGGCAGACCCTGGTGACTTCACGTGGACTCTGGAAAGGTGTTCAAGTCCACACATGGAGATCCTGTGTGGGTGCATAGGGATGGTGGGAATCATAGCCTTTACTTTGTACTTATTGGCATTTGGGGGGCTGCTGACAGTCAACCCTCTCAGAACACTGACAGCAGCGGTTCTCAACCCTTTTCTATACTGAGCCCCACTCCCACCTGGATGCAAAAACCCCTTCCCCTTTAAAAAGTTGGAAAGAGCAGGAGGAGCTGTGTCTCCTGGTTGCTGCTCCCAGGTCAAGAACCCCTGCTCTACAGATTGGTAACCTTTCATCAGACACTCCTTACCTTACCTTAGTTCAGAAATCCTGTTCATCAGACACTCCTTACCTTAGGTTCATTCAGAAGTTATGCTGGTGCTATTTACCTAAGAGATGGAGCAGTGGTTTTGGCAAAACTCTTGGTCTGGGCAAATGCAGAATCCTACACCCATATGCTTACCCCTACACTCAACCCCTTCCCTGTAACAGGTAAGTTAATAATGAACATTAAGAATAAAAGTTACTCAAGGGCTTCCATTGCTCTACATATACAGGAAGGGTACGTGAGGCTTAGATCACTTCCTGGACTGGAGATGAGATGCCCCTTCCTTCCATCACCAGTTCCACTACCGCCACAACTGATAGAAATTCAAAATGGAGTTCTATTTTGGCACCCCTCCATAAAGCAGCAGAAACTGACTTCACATTAACATCATTACTGTCTTCCCCTAGCATTGGCTTCACATTAACTGGACTCACCCAATGCCACATCATCCTGCACTCACCACAGAGCAGCACGGTACCAGGCCTGCTACTCATTTTTCACTCGCTAGGAAAGTGGTTGGCTGCCTGCCTCTCTGATGGACAACTGCCTGGGATCTGCTGGCTGTGGTGCTTGACCTTCCTCCAGCCTCCAGCTGTTTTTGTTACCCGCTTCCTACGCTTGTGCACACCAGCACCTCCCTCCTCACCACCTTAATTTGATGGGTTCACAACGTTTTCTCTCTGCGCCACCTTAGGCTAGGGTATCTGGCGTCTCATGATAATGTTGTGTAGTAGACAACAAACCAGGAGCATCCTTTTATATTCTCAGAAGCACATGGTACCACCACCAGGCTTTTGCAGATACCTGAATCTCTTCTTCTTCGTCTCTGCTCACCCGCAATGAAACTGAACTCACTGGATCCACTCTAACAGCAGAGGCAGGATAACACTCAGTACAGAGTCACAACAGGATCCATGAAATTTGGCCACAACTGCGAACAGCAACTTCATCTTTTAACATGATGCTTGTGGCTAAGTTGGCGTCTTTCCCATTTCTGGAGACATTATCCACCTTGAGAGCCCTCAGGGTTATGAGTGTCATTCATTATGCTCAGCACTGATGGGAAGTGGGCAATATGACAGAATTCATGCAGTATCTAAATGTGCCTATTTCTCTCCATGGGTAAGGCTGTGTGATAATTGCTTTCCTCGCCGTGGCAGTCAGGACGTCTTCCAGGCAATAGTGCATAGCAGGGTGGTGGAAAACAAGACCAACTGGCTAGTATGCCCAATGCTGTGATGACCCTGTCTGGGACCAAGGGTGCATCTGCACTGTAATCAGAGGTCTGACTGCAACAAGTGTAGTCATAACCAACATAGCTTTGACCTAGTTAGTTCAAATAACAATAGCCGTGAAACCGCAGCAGTGTGCACTTGAGTTCAAGGACCTGGGCTTGTACAGGCCATGCTGCCTTGGCTTCACAGCTATTGTTATTCAAGCTAGCTAGATCATGTCTACGCCTGCTGCAATCACACCTCTGACTGCAATGTGAACACACTCCAAAACTTGGGTAAATGTGTGCATGGGGGACCTCTGAGCACATCTGAAAATTCCTATTGAATAGCCTTAAACAACCCCCTTGTAGTGCTCAGCCTTTAAAGTGCGCAGGGGACTGGGGTACACGATGTTCTCTTTGTTAAAAAAAATAAATCCTGAGCACCCAAACTTGTGCTGAGTTCCAGAGCAGGGCATGTACACCCACAAGTGCCACTAATATTAATTTAAAGGAACGCATTTTTGTCACTGAAACTCACCATGTGAGTAATGTCTACACATGCTCTACATGGGTTAATCCTCTGCCCCGCTGTGGTTTATTGCCAGGCCTAATCCATTTTCCTGCTCAACAAGAAGAGGGCCAGGTGCGTAATCACAGAGCAGCAAGGAGCTTGAGCGTTTATAATAGAAACAACAGGTTGGGATGGGGTATTTCATTTTCATACCACAGAGGAGACTTCATGCTGTTTGCCCTTTCAGCTACATCTCTCTGAATATTCTGTATGTTTATCTCTGGGATTTCCATGGCAAACTGTGTGTGGGGAAGGGAAGTGGGTGCAGGGAAGAGAGAGAAACAACTAGTTTTTGAAGCTGGGCAACATACAATCCTGAAAATCAGGATTTCAATGCACTGATATGCAGAAGTGCCACATATTGAGTTACTGACCTTTAAATTCATCTTTGAATTGCAAATAAGGCAAGGACAAGAAGGGTACATATTCAAAAGCTTTCTACCTGAATCCCTTGAAGGATCTAGATGGAGTTATATCAGCAATAATGAAACCATCCTTAGATAAAAATGATTTTACCTCATGGGTAGCATGCTCCAGATTAAATATAAGAGGGACTGGAATATACTCCATTTTATATGATTTCGTTTTGGTCCTTTGGTTTCTTGATAAATTGGCAATGTGGCCCTTAATTGGGTGAAGTCTGGCTGCAACTGTTGTATCCACAGTTGCTCTAAAGGTATACAATGCAGTGATAAACAAGTTCCAGATGGGTAGCTAATCAAATGATCTAATCACGTGCGAAGACTAGGATACCGCAAAGCACTCAACACCTATAAGTAAGGGGGAAAAGGTATTTACTGGGGCATACTCCCAGCTTTTAAAATAGGCAATTTAAATCTCATTCTATAGCAACAAACTATTGCCATAGCTTCCGTGCAGAGCACCACTGAAATATAGAAAGATCTAGATAATAAGGTCTTAAAACAAGAGAGAGACAAATATGTCAAATATGTTTAATTTTTTTTTAAAATAACTGATGGCAAAATAAAATATTTACATCACATCATACTGTTTAAACACAACATCACTGTACAAAGAAATATACATGCAAAATAAAGTAAAAATTTAACTGAAATAAGAGAGGAAAATAAACACGAACAAGATGTTATGAGGTTGGTACGAATACACATCCAGTTTTGAATTCAATTTTCTTTTAAAAAGTTTCTGTACAACTTTACAAAACAAACAAAAAACAAACAAAAAGGAATAAATAGAATACAATGGAAGCGGCAAAGCTTAAAACTAACCAAAGCCAGTTTATGGCTTAAGACCCATATATCTAACTAGTGTGGGTTGCAGGCTTAGTTTCCTTATTTAAACATGGCATTTTGCACAGAGAAACACAGACGACAACACATCCATGTGAACTCCTTGATGCACAGAAAACCATCTCTGTCTTTTTAAATATTTCATCACATGTTAATATTACCTCAATCTTAAAAACAATTACGTAAGACACAATTACATTACGTGTCAGGTCTTATAGCCACTACTGCTTGGATGTATTTCTTCACCAAAGAGCAAAAAATTCATTCAATTATTGTACAGAAAGCAGTAAACGCAGATTTGAAAATTCTAAAAAGTAGTAAATGTTGAGACTGATTTTGGGAAAGTAATACTTTGGCATTTTGAATAATATAATATTTTTTTAAAAAATGTCACCCTATTTCTTATCCAGTTTGTGATTTGGGTTATGAATATCTAATTTATTTATTTACAATCCTTAAAACGCACTAGATTCTTTACTAAGTTTTATGCTAAAATCTCATCTTAAACTAATAATGACAGTGTGATACAATATTCCCTCCCTCACCCGCCCAGAAACCCCAAACACACAAACAAAACCATAAAGCTCGCCGTACTAAGTATGTGCTTTTTCTATATATTTATTACAGTTACAACAGAGGTCCTCATAAATAGTTGCATAAAATGTTAAAGCCACAACATTGCACATGATATGAAATAAAACAAAATCCCAAATGAGTGCATTTACAGTATTTTCATCCTGCTGTATACTGCTTGACAATCAGATTGGCAGGCTGGGCACCAACCCAAAGTCCTTTTCCAATGGGACAGCAAGGGCTGACCTGAACTGAAGACCCGCACAGTGGTATACCACCATTTAGGGAGGAGGGAGAGGGGAAGAAAAATTACAGACCGAAGGCAGGTAACAGTCTATATACAAGTAAGGCCTACATTTTATCAGAGCAAAACGATTCATTCTATTTGTATGCAAAAATGTTGAGGTTGGATGCACTTAAAAGCAGAGTCTGATCTCAGTGCACTGCTATGTGAGATACATACAGGCGAGGCAACTGGAAAGCTCTAGGACCAAGTGAAAAACGGACATCAATGGAGGCCATATCAATGGGCAGCCAATTTGGTGAGTCTTCTCCAGGTGTGATTTGATATTTGTCTTTGTTTGTTCGTTAATACCAGTGCTTTGAACATAGGCATTTATTTCCTCGAACAAATCTTGGAAATGATAGATCAGTTCATTTGCAAAATTCTATTCGTTTGTTTTTTTAAAAAAGTGTTTTTTTGCAGAAACCTGAATAAAATACTGTTACTGTAACGCTCTTGACTGCCTTTCACAGAGTACAATGCTATAGTCCTCCACCTCAGCGTAGTTTGCATTGCTAGTCCCAAGTACTACTGTGTGCAGGTTTACTTGGAATGCATTTTCACACGAACATTCTAGCAGCTGATTGGCTCGATTTGTTTTTTTCTACAAAATTCAAGTCAACAGCTGATTGGCAGGAGATTTCTATCTCCAGTCTGATTGGCAGGTGAAAGAGAATGAGAGAGAATTTCAAGCGAGGTCAAACTCTTGGCAAGAGCCTGCTCTGTAAGAAGTTTTTAATGCTACGAATGGGTCGAACATCATTCTGGTGTTTTCGCCGCTCAATGAACGAAGTCAGTCTGGATATGTCAATGCTGTCAACATTTTTGCTATTCCCCAGCTGCAGCCATTGCTCTTGAAGGGCCAATGCAGCAGAAGGACGCTTAGCTGGGTCATCCTGAAGTAGGAAACATACAAAATCTTTGGCCTTTTGGCTAACTCCTTTGAAGTAGTCATCTGGGAAACTAAAGTCTAAGCGGCAAATATTCAGGCAAGTTTCCTCTACACTTTCATCCAGGAAAGGAGAGACGCCACTAAGAAGGACATATGTGAGCACTCCAATGCTCCAAACATCTGAGGTGAGGGAGACAGGATTTCCAAGGATAATTTCAGGAGCTGCAAACTCTGGGTTCCCAAGTAACTGGTGGATATAATAGGTGGTATTGAGCTGGACGGCATCTCCAAAGTCAGCCAGTTTTATTGTTGGCTTAGCTGAGCTCTGATCCACCAGAATGTTTTCAGGCTAGAAAATACAAAGAGAAAAATCATATCCATCTTCCAAATAAGTCTAGTACACATTTAACGCCCTAGTTTACTGCTTCCCAACCAGCGGGGTCAGTTGGTGAGCACAGCAACCATTTACAAGCTAAGTGGATTACCACGGTTAGCTCCACAAAGCTCCTATACAGTTCTATCAAGCTCCTCAAACAATCCTGCAACAGTCTGCCGCAGCCTGCAACATGTGATCAGCAAGGGTAGGTCTACACTTACCCGCTGCATTGGAGGCGTCCAATCGATCTTCTGGGTTCGATTTATCGCGTCTTGTCTAGACGCGATAAATCGAACCAGGAAGTGCTTCCTGTCGACGCCGGTAATCCTGCTCCACGAACGGAGCAGGCGGAGTCGACGGGGGAGCCTGCGCGCCGCCGTGTGGACCAGCAGTGAGTACTTTTAAGTTCGAAATAAGATACTTCGACTTCAGCTACGTTATTCACGTAGCTGAAGTCGCGTATCTTAGTTCGAACTTGGGGGGTTAGTGTGGACCAGCCCTAAGTTTTAGGTTCTCACACAGTCATGACACAGGAAACACAGTGCTGCCTAAGTCAGCAAAAATTCACAATAATAGTTCTGAAGAGCTCCACAGAAAACTGGAGCCCTGTAAACCTGCATTTTGAAGACCCAACAACTTTTGACTGATACCGTGTATATAACACTCATTGACTGCTTGTCTCCTGACACTGAAAAACAATAAACAGCACATATTTGAAGACTGGGGTAGCAAGGTAAAGATTTTTTTTTCCAACATAAAAGTGTCCCTTAACATTTACATGTCCTTGGGTTGTCATTTATTTTACAATACAGAGGCAGCTGAACTGAGCTGAAGATTAAAATCAGTCTCTTAGAGCTACGCTCTGGAAACCACAGGAACTCTTACAAGCACCTCTTAAAAGCAATGAGGGAAGGTGAAATTTTTATTGTGTTTTGAATGAAAGAAAAGTTACTTACCTGTAACTGGATTTCAAGTAGACCCCCACTCTTGAATTCAGCTGTACATGCCATATAAACCCAGAAACAACTAGAAAGCTCTGACTTTTTGGGCCCCCAACAGCCGTAGATCAAGCCAATTTTTTTAATTCGTTTTTTTGAAAATGAGTGGGAATCTGGGGTGTGATGGTACTGCCTCTTTTTTCCTCTTCTTTTCGTATCAAGAATGAAATCTACAGAACTGAGTCCAAGGCCTCTTGCTGCCTAACAGACCCTGCCTGCACAGAGGATCTCTTGGCACTGGATTTCCCCATCTAAACCAAGATTGGGTGGGAGGAAGGGCCAGTAACAAGCTTCAAATCCATCTTGAAACCCTCAAGGCTTCTTCCATCAAAATGGATCAGATACAAACAGTGAAACCCAGATGGATGGAACAAGGATCCAGCCCTTCACCCAAGCACTTTAGACAGAGTATAGAAAACAGAAAAGGAGAATTTGGAGCCACAAGAAGAGCAATCCTTGAACCCAATTTGCACAATAGATTCTGTTGTTTCAAGTGGAGAAAATGATCTATATAGCAAATTCCACAGGCAAAAACCAAGCAAACAAATCAACAGTGCATTACACAAAATCTAACAAAGGTGAACACGAACAGCTAACAAGCTAAAGAGAGAGAGGCAGAGGAAGTTAAGACTTTCTCCTTCAGTGGCAAAAAATAGCTTGGGGTGCATGGGGGGGTGGGGGAGGGGGCAATTCCCACAAAGTCATATAACCTTGGATGGAGCATTCCATGGCTCAAGGCAAAGGTTGCATGGCTCTCAATGGTCATTCTCAGAAGCCATTTCTAGGAGAGCCCAGATTGTATGTAGCATACAGCTGCACCCCAGAAATCGCAGTCTCTTCTGGTAACACTCCAGGAGTACCATCTGCTCCTCACCTTTAGGTCCAGGTGTGCTATTCTGCAGTTGTGAAGATACTGTACAGCTTCCAGAATCTCTCCCAGATAGAGCCTGATCTTCCCTTCAGTGAGGTTTCCCCATCGCACAACACAGTCTAGAAGGCGACCCTGGTCAGCCCTATTGAAGTACAAGAGTTACATTTCATTGCAACACTAAAACGGCAACATTTAAACAATATAGCTATCTGCTAATTTTAAAGTTTCAAAAGTATTTTCAAGTTAAACTGTCCTTATCTTCATCAACAGCATCAATTAATTCACTATTTGTGAACCCTGGCTACCATTACTCGTTCGAAGTTTAATCTTACTTTTCTTGAAGTCAAATGACAAATTCTCTGCCCCTTGGGATTAATCTGTCTGCATTAATTATGTAGCACCATTAAGTGAGGATTACTATTCTGAAGCATATTTTGGAAGGGGGCCACTAAAGAAGGAAAGGCAGCATTTTAACCAGATAAAAGAAATGCTATAAAACTGTGCAACATTAGCTATTTTTGATGTGTACAT
This sequence comes from Macrochelys suwanniensis, assembly GCA_033296515.1. Classification (NCBI taxonomy): domain Eukaryota; kingdom Metazoa; phylum Chordata; order Testudines; family Chelydridae; genus Macrochelys; species Macrochelys suwanniensis. Next base: position 129,326,297 of record CM065776.1, on the reverse strand, counting down.
TCATTCTATTGTGAATTTTAAAAAAATACTAGTAGAATACAGGCAGTGCAAGAACACTGCTCTAGAACGGACGGCTTTATTCAACTGAAGCTATGCTGGGGCAACACAGCAAATCCCAATTCCAGTTTAGGTACTGAAGACCCTGATATACTTCACACAATTTTAATCTACTTACTTTCCACTACATAGACATCTAAAGATAACCCAGAAAAGCAGCTCACAACAATGTAATAAAAATATTATGGTGCCTCCATTTTTGGTGCCCAGTCTGAGACACTAAGGGTAAGTCTAACACTACCCACCGGATCGGCGGGTAAGCGATCAATCCAGCAGGGATCGATTTAGCGCTCTCCCGTCAACTCCTGTACTTCACCACTGTGAGAGGCGCAGGTGGAGTTGACAGGGAAGTGGCAGCAGTCAACTCACCACAGTGAAGATGCCACGGTAAGTGGATCTAAATGTGTCGACTTCAGCTACGTTATTCTCATAACTGAAGTTGTGCATCTTAGATCGATTCTCCCCTCCCCCAGTGTACACCAGGCCTAATATTCAAGATGTCTGATTTTCATAATGTGCTGAAGCACCTAAAACCGTTAGTCTCTTTTGAAAATCTTGGGCACCATATTCATGTTAGACATGTGGAGAACCTGCATTTTGAACCCCTTTGAACAGTGTGTCAACAAACGTACAGATGGAACCTTTAATGCTTGTGGTGTATTTATACAGCAGAGAAAAAAAACTTATGAGCATGAGAAGGAGGGTGGAGGGGTGCTGAACAGGAAAGCATGGCATTGTTGACCTGATTAGAATGCTACGGAAGAACTTCCTCTTCCACCACCCACTACAGCTTATGTTGAAATGTGGTAGACTGCAGCTTCAGGAAGAGAGGAACAACATATGGAGGTGAGATGAGAAGTCCAGGCACACCAGCATTTTAGAACATTTACTCCATCCACATCTCACTCCTGTTCTCACCACATCCAAAGCCACTTACACAATTTCAGAGGGACGCTGTTAAGAGGATCATTTCTGCATTGCAATGATCCTCCTGTCCCCTCCTTACCAAACCCTTCGGATGGGAACTTGTTTACAGGAGATTTTAGTTGGGGGAATTGGCTCTGGTGAACAGCCAGGGCCTCTGCTTTCCATTATGGGCAAGCAGAACATTTCAGTATTGCCATCTCTAAAAACAGAATGTGAGAGCTCCAGAACTTTCTGTGAGCACTCTAGAAATTCTGTTTTCAGAGTAGCAGCCGTGTTAGTCTGTGTCAGCAAAAAGAACAGGATTACTTGTGGCACCTTAAAGACTAACAAATTTATTTCAGCATAAGCTTTCGTGGGCTACAGTCCCACTTCATCGGATGCATAGAATGGAACATACAGTAAGCAGATATTTATACATTCAAAGAAACATGAAAAGGTGGAAGTACCTATACCAGCTCTAAGAAGCTAATTTAATTAAGAGGAACTATTATCAGCAGGGGGAAAAAACTTTTGAAGTGATAATCAAGATGGCCCATTTCGGACAGTTGACGCAAAGGTGTGAGTGAGAATAGTTAACTAGGGGAAATAGATTCATGAATCTATTTCCCCTAGTTAGCTACTATTTCCCCTAGTTAACTATCCTCACTCACACCTTTGCGTCAACTGTCCGAAATGAGCCACCTTGATTATCACTTCAAAAGTTTTTTTCCCCTGCTGATAATAGTTCCTCTTAATTAAATTAGCTTCTTAGAGCTGGTATAGGTACTTCCACCTTTTCATGTTTCTTTGAATGTATAAATATCTGCTTACTGTATGTTCCATTCTATGCATCCGATGAAGTGGGACTGTAGCCCACGAAAGCTTATGCTGAAATAAATTTGATAGTCTTTAAGGTGCCACAAGTAATCCTGTTCTTTTAGAAATTCTGTGAAATCCTAAACTTCTCCAAAATCATTCACAAACTACTATAATACCCAGGTATAAGAAATCAGTTGCATGAAGATTACACATATACATAACGTGATGTTACTTAGAGCCCACACACATCTCTAATACTAAGATGTAGCTGGTGGAAGTCTCAAAGGTATCTAGAAGGCCAATGAGCTGGGGATGCTGGAGATTCTGCATGACTCCGAGTTCATGGGTAACCTGGTCTCGTTTCATTAACTTCTTGTTCACAAACTTAGTGGCCACTGCTCGCTTGGTTCCCTTCTGATCACATTTCTTAACAACAGAAAACCTGCCCCTGAAAAATAATTAAAAAGGAAAAGAATTAGCTGAGGGCAGTGCTAAAGGACCAGAAACTGTATAAAATTTTATTAGGACAAATGTTACGGCTATGTCCAATAGGACATGAGTAGAGTAGAGTAGTTTGACTACATTCAAAGACTTTAAGTATTATTAATAGTCTAGCAAACTGGTCTTGAGAACTAATTAGCTGTTACCAAAAATCCTTTTAAATTTCCAGAAAAGTAAATTAGAATTTTATCTGTTTTCTAGGGTACTATGACTAAGTAATGCAAATGGATTTTGCTGGAAAGACTAAGATACTTAACTAAGGGAGTGCTGTAAAATCTTATGGAGCACTTATGTACAATCATTTGGAGAACTTGCACAATTTTTCATAAAACACATGAAGTGCATACACCCTCTAATTTAGCCCATGAGTAAAGTTTCAGCATAAACAAAACTGCTTTTGTATTTAAGCTATGTCATCTAGTTATGGCAGAATTTTAGCATTATGTTACTTTTTCTTCACAGCGTGAGCAATTCTGTGTTCTGTTTTTGACTCCAACAAGTGATCATGGTGAGAAATAATTGTAAATTTCAAGAAGATTTCATAAAGAAATAATCTGAACCAATGTCGTATTTTGACATTTCTCTTCCACCCTTGAGAGATTAACATACACATTGGCTGAACTTTCCAACCTTCACAATGAAATGGCATGAGTAAGTCATACCTGCCAAGTTCAGCCACTTCACTGTACAGGAAATCAAAGTTGTCTTTCCAGATTACCATGATCCCATCATTTCCAGGACCTTAAAGGAAAGACAAGTAGAATTCTAGTACAAAAAAATATTTTCAGCCTTAATTTAAACAACCCATATTAAAAAGAATTTTTCCTCAGAATTTCACGGCTGCCATGACAACCATGGGACTGTTTCAGGTGGCTGTAGTACGGACAAACTCTGGAAATTGTGCATTATTTGGGAGTGGATTTTAGAGGGATGAATACTCCTCCATCACGGACTGACCATTGTCTTTTTTGGTTTGAGACTGGGATGCATATACCCTGGAAGGGCAACAGGCCTGTTTATGTGGTGTCAGTGATTTTCAGGCACCCTTGAGGGATAAGGTTGTTCTTCTGATTGACCACTCGTGATGGTTTGGTAGGACTTCATTTCCATAATGGAGAACCAAATAATATTCTAATGGCCTGTAAATGCCTTTCTCCTCTGGCTTTGTCCTACAGGTCATCACATAAATGACTTGAAAAAGATGATGCAAGAAGTTGGCTACAGGGCTGGTGACTGAAGTCTCACATGAGTCTGAAGAACTGTGACAGATTTTAAGGTCACACGCTATGGCCCTGCAGAAATACAGGTGCTCTGTCCTACAACCTAGGAGTTGGAATCTTGTCTTTATGGGCTGGTGAAGCGTAATGGGGAGAGGCACTGAGGCCCCTGTTTATTGAGACTGTCAGCATTTCCCTTCAAGGAGCTGAGGAGGAATAGGGATGCTGGCTGTCACTGTGAGGCTGGTCCAGAAACCAACGCTTGATGCTGCCAGTCTGGCTTACTGTCGACTGGTATCCAATCTCCCATTTTTGGGCAAGGTCATCATTGTGGCAGGGACACTAGCAGTTCCTTGAGTTTTAAGATTTCCTTGACTGATTACATATCACAGTGTGGAATAGCTAGTGCTCATGTGAGATAGGTAGTGCAACCAGTGTAATTTCTGATTATTTTATTCTAACTGTAAATAAATGGATGACATTTCCACACTGATTTATTTTAAATCTGTGTCGCGGGGTGGCTACCCCGCTCCTGCCCTGAGGGGGTTAAAGAAGCCCTGGAGAGGGCTGCAGCTCTGAAAGCTGGGCTGATTGTCAAAGCAGCCACAGGTGTGGCCAGCTTAATTAGAGCCCAGCTGGCCCTTATAAGAGGGCAGTGGGCCTGGAGCAAGAGTCTCTCTCTGCCTGTAGAGGGAGAAGGGCCTGGCTGCAGGGACCTCAGCAGGGTACCTAGAGTGGAGCAGGGCTGGGGAAAGGCCAGAGGAGCTGCGGAGCTCTGTCCTGAGAAAACCCCAGGCTGTGGCCTTGTCTTAGGCCAACTGGGTAAAGGGGCTGCAGGGGACAGCTGACGGTTAGGCCGAGGCAGCAGGTCCAACCCTCCTTGCCTGTGATGAGTGGCTTATACTGCAGCCTGCCCCAGGGCGCGGGGGCTACCTGGTGACCGGCAGTAGCCTACGACTGAGGCAAGGTGGGGATAATGGGTTGGGGGTTCCCCAGGGAGGGGAGACCCAGATTGGTGGGGTGCTGCCCCCTGGCAGAGAAAGGAGAAAGGTCCTGGGAGGGACACGGGGCCAGAGCAGTAAGGCGGATCACCGGCCTGCAGAGGGTGCTCCGGAGGCTGGATGAGCTAATTCCCAACAACTACCAGCAGGAGGTGTCGCAGGGGTGAGTCCGACCCATTACAATCTGCAACAGCTTTTGATACCATTGCTTATGAAGCTTCCTTTATTGGCTTACAGATCCAGGCAGGGGAGAGTGGAATTGTTCTGTTCTCATCTCTCCAAGAGCCCAGATGCTAACTCTGGGCTATCATTCCTCTGCGCTAGGATGCGTTCCCACAGGGTACTACCGTATGGTCAATTGCAAATGAAATGGCTGGAAGCACGAATGAGGCAACATGGGCTGCAGTGCATTCAAGTATGCTGACAGAACAGTGGAGTAAAACCTATTTAATGTATAATTTCAAGCTTGGATAAGGGATAGCTGGCTGTGACTATTTGAACCAGTGTGAAATAATCTTGGTGGGTTTGAAGAAGGTTCTTTATCGAGGGAGTGCAACTGCCATTTATAAACACAGGTATGTAACTTGGGTGTGTCGTTAGATCCCGGGCTCCTCCAGCACGCACAAGTACCAAACATGGATACTGTGACATTCCGGGACTTCTGAGTGGCTGGTGCAGCTGGCAACGGGACTGCCCGAGCAGCCCAGGCAACCCCTGGGCCAGTCACACCGGCTGCTGCTGGGGCAGTCTCAGGCCACCGTCCCTTCCCCCTCCCCAGCAGCAGGAGGAGTTTGGGAGCGGGGAATCAGGGCTGGGCATGGGAGCGGGTGAGGGCTCTGTGCGGCACTTACCTTGGGGGGAAATTCCTGCAGGCGGCAACATGTCCCTCCATTAGCTCCCAGCTCCACGCACTGCCTCCGCCCACAGGCACCGCCTCCACAGCCCCCACTGGCTGCAGTTTTCAGCCAATGGGAGCTGTGGAGCTGGCAGTGTGTGGAGCTAGGAGCTTAGTGACAAGTCGCCACTTCTGAGAAGCCGGATAGGAAGCCTGCCAACCCCGCAACCCCCCCCCCCCGAGCACTCGCACCGCCTCCCGGACAGCCTCCGCCCCTGCACTACCACCCGCCCCCGAGCACTTGTGGGCCCCGTCCCGAGCACCCACGGCACTCCCAAGATTTAGTCTGGGGTTTATATTATAGTACAAGTCATGGACAGGTCACCAGCCGTGAATTTTTGTTTACTGCCCGTGACCTGTCCATGACTTTTACTAAAAATATGAATGACTAAAATGTAGCCTTAAGTATGGCCAAGAGTCCTTTTTCCCCCCACAGGTACCTAGTGAGAAAAGCAGGACTTTCCTTTCCAATGAGCAACTAGCCCGCCCCAATTATGCCCACCTCATTATCGCCTCAAAACCAGGCTGCTGCAATACACTCAACATTGGGCTATATACACAGACTATTTCAAATCTGAAGCTAGTGCAGAATGCCTTGACTGGTTTATTGAAAGGAGTTATGTATCAGGAGCACACGTTATGAGATCTGCATTGGTTGCCAATACAATTCAGAGCAGAATTCAGAGTGGTGGTGGTGTTGCCTATAAAATCCTAAATGGTTTGAGACTTGGTGATATAAGAGGTCACTTATTTCAGAGCCTAGACTTGAGCTTCCAGACACTACAAAACTCCTCTTTTTTTTCTTCACAGGCTTTGGGGAAGCCCAGCTTTATTTTATAGTCCCCATATTGGCTGGCACATGTGTCAAGGGTAGGATGAGCAGCCCTTTGCTGTATTTCATTGTGTGTTTTATTTTATGGAATGGACAGAGCACAGACTGGGCATCTACAGAGGTTTGTATTAATCCAAATCAATAACAAAACATGACCGTGACAATTTAAAAAAATGACTTAAGTAGTTTCAGATACTTCACCTGCTCAAATCACCTACCAATTTTTGTGTTTTACCACCTTACTTAATTTTTCATGTTTTTAAAAATGTTTGTTGCTTCTCCACTGCTGGGTGGAGGACTCATTTAAAAAAAAGGAAATATATTAGCAAAACTCAGCAACTGTTATGTATGTGCTGTCAAAAGCATAAAGTAAACAAACCAGAAAAAATATTCTCATCTTAAACAGTGACATGTAGCTATAACAGGTAAAAGATCCTCAAGTAAAGCAGTCATTTTTACACTGCTAGTGTTCCTTTATTCCCCAACATACATGCTTTAAAAAAAGACAGTTACAGTAACTCCTCACTTAGCCCAGGGCTACACTAGGGGAGGGGTGAATAGCATAGCTGAAGTCGGTGCATCGTAATCGACTTACCTGGCCATGAGGACGGCGGCGAGTCGATCGCTGCCGCTCCCATGTTGACTCCGCTTCTGCCTTTTGATGAGGTGGATTTCCGGAGCCGACGGGGAGCGCAATCGGGGATCGATTAATCGCGTCTAAACGAGACGCGAAAAATCGATCCCCGATAGATCGATTGCTACCCGCCGATTCAGCGGGTAGTGAAGACATACCCATAAAGTCGTCCTGGTTAACGTTTCCTTCTCACGTTGCTGATCAATTAGGGAACATGCTTGTTTACAGTTGTGAAATGCTCCCTTCTAATCGTTTGCAGGCTATCAATGGCAGTTCAGCTGTCCCTTCCCCCACTGCCATGTGCTGCTCTCCCAGACTCCTGCCTGCTTGCTGTGTGGGGGGGAGGGGAAGAAGAGGGGGGCTAATGTCCCCCTGCACCTTGCTTACCCCATCTTCCATAGAGCAGGGGGGACACACGAGGGAGGGAGCTGCTGCCTTAGGCAGAAGCTGCAGCTGCCGGGCTTGCTGACCTCTGATACCTAATTGGAAATGCGCATCTCTATCTCTGAAGCATCTTTCCTGCTGGCTTGTAGAGTGTGAGAGTTAACCCTTGAGGGCTCAGTGGAGTGCTAGTTCATTTAGTAAGGCATTCCCTGGGAAATTCCCACCCTCTGACTCCTCCACCTCAACCAAGCTTCACTATCATCATCGCTGTGTACCACAGTATTCAATTGTTTGTTTAAAACTGAGAGAGAGAGAGAGAGTGTGTGTGTGTGTGTGTGTGTGTGTGTGTGTACGTGTGTGTGTGTGTGTACACTTCCCCTTTAAGTACACTGCCTTGTTCATTAGATCAGCAAGCTGAGACCAGGAAGCTCCCTCCGGGACTGTCGTGTGGTTCCCGGCCCCCCCCCCCCCCCCTCTGCTCAGGGGTGGCAGGTTTGTAGAAATTTTGGTGGTGCCCAAACTCCGCCCCTGCCCAAACTCCATCCCCCACCTGCCCAAGGCTCTGGGAGGGAGTTACGGTGGGGGAGGAGTAGGGTGACCAGATGTCCCGATTTTTTAGGGCTTTTTCTTATATAGTTGCCTATTACGCCCCACCCCGTCCCGATTTTTCACGTTTGCTATCTGGTCAACCTAGGGAGGAGGTCTGGGGTGCAGGCCCTGGGCTGGGGATTGGGGTGCAGGCTCTGGGAGGGAGTTTGGGGGAGTGAGGGGGTGCAGGGGTGTGGCTGGGGATGCGTTTGGGGTGTGGCTGGGGATGAGGGATTTGGGGTGTTGGAGGGGGCTCAGGGTTGGGGCAGAGGGTTAGGGTGCAGGGGGATGAGGGCTCTGGCCGGGACTTGGGATAAGGTGTTTGGGGTGTGGGAGGGGCTCAGAGCTAGGGCAGAGGGTTGGGGTGTGGGGTGGTGAGGGCTGTGGGGTGGGGCTGGGGATGAGGGGTTCATGATGCAGGAGGGGGCTCAGGGCTGGGGCAGAGGGTTAGGGTGCAGGGGGATGAGGGCTCTGGCTGGGACTTGGGATAAGGTGTTTGGGGTGTGGGAGGGGCTCAGAACTAGGGCAGAGGGTTGGGGTGTGGGGTGGTGAGGGCTCTGTCTGGGGCTGGAGATGAGGGGATTGAGGTGTGGGAGGGAGCTCAGGGCTGGGGCAGAGGGTTATGGTGTGGGGTGGTGAGGGCTCTGTCTGGGGCTGGAGATGAGGGGATTGATGTGTTGGAGAGGCTCATGGCTAGGGCAGATGGTTGGGGTGTGTGTGGGGGGGTGAAGGCTCTGGCTGGAGGTGTGGGCACTGGGGTGGGGCAGAGCTTGGGAGAAGTTTGGTGTGCAGGCAGGCTGCCCTGGGACTGGGGCCAGAGAGGACTCTTCCCCCCCCCCCCCCCCGCTTTCCCCAATGAGCTCTGGGGGAGGAGCCCCTCTCTTCCACCCCCCTGCAGCACGCTCACCCCCACCACTGTCACTGCACGTGCTCCTAGGGTCCCTCTCAGGTCCAAGAATCTCCCTCACCGTGTGGGGCAGGAGTGGTGACTGTGAGCGGGGGTGGTGGCTGTACTGGTGGATGGTCCTGCCGGAAAATGAAAAGGTCTGAGGGGGAAGGGCAGGGTCATTGTGGTTGGAGGGCACTAGGACCCTGCGGTGGCAGTTGATGCAGGGAGTCAGCATGGAGCTGCAAGGGAGAGGCAGGGACGCTCTCCTCCAGGGCCCAGAGAGGTGTGCGCGGGAGGGGCGGGGGGCACTTTGGGGAGGCAGCAGGTGGGGCCTGACATTAGCCCCCCCCCCCGCACAGCATGCAGGAGGCTCAGGAGCAGCTCCAAGGCAGAGGGCAGGAGCAGCACATGGCAGTGGGGGAAGGGACAGCTGAACTGCTAGCAACTGATAGCCTGCTGAGCAGCTGCAGCCCAGGGAACGTAGGGGAGCGGGGAGCTGCTAGGGGGGCTGCCGGTCCACCCTGGTTCCAACCACCCAGCAGCTAGCTGCAACGGGCTGCTCTTCCTGCAAGCAGCAGACAAAGCAGGCGGCTGCCAAACGAAGAAGGGAGCATTGCACAACTTTAAACAAGCATGTTCCCTAATTGATCAGCAACGAAACAATGTTAACCGGGACGACTAAGTGAGTGAGGAGTTACTGTACACTATATCCACTGGATCCCCTTGGTCCACTTGCTTGCTGACCCCCTCAAAGAATTCTAGTAGATTGGTGAGCCATGATTTCCCTTTACTAAAGCCATATTGACTCTTCCTCAACAAATTATGTTCATCTATATGTCTGACAATATTGTTCTTTATTATAGTTTCAACCAGTTTGCCTGGTACTGAAGTCAGGCTTACAGGCCTGTAATTGCTGGGATCACCTCTGGAGCCCTTTTTAAAAATTGGCATCACATTAGCTATCCTCCAGTCATCTGGTACAGAAGCTGATTTAAATGATAGATTACAGACTACAGTTAGTAGTTCTGCAATTTCACACTTGAGTTCCTTCAGAACTCTTGGGTGAATATCATCTGTTCCTGGTGACTTATTGCTGTTTAATTTATCAATTTGTTCCAAAACCTCCTCTAATGATACTTCAATCTAGGACAGTTCCTCAGATCTGCCGCCTAAAAAGAATGGCTCAGGTTTGGGAATCTCCCTCACATCCTCAGCTGTGAAGACCGATGCAAAGAATTCATTTAGTTTCTCTGCAATGGCCTTATTGTCCTTTAGCACCTCAATCGTCCAGTGGCCCCACTGGTTGTTTAGCAGGCTTCCTGCTTCTGATGTACTTAAAAAAAATAAATTGCTATTACTTTTTGATTGTTTGGCTAACTGTTCCTCAAATTCTTTTTTGGTCTTCCTAATTGTATTTTTACACTTCATTTGCTAGAGTTTATGCTCCTTTCTATTTTCCTCACTAGAATTTAACTTCCACTTTTTAAAGGATGCCTTTTTGCCTCTCACTGCTTCTTTTACTTTGTTGTTTAGCCACGGTGGCAAGTTTTTGGTTCTCTTACTATGTTTTTGGATTGGAGTATACATTTAAGTTGAGCCTCTATGATGGTGTCTTTAAAAAGTTTCCATGCAACTTGCAGGGATTTCACTTTTGGCGCTGTACCTTTTAATTTCTGTTTAACTAACTTCCTCATTTTTGTGTAGTTCCCCTTTCTGAAATGCTAGTGTTGGCTGCTGTGGTGTTTTTCCTGCCACAGGAATATTAAATTTAATTATATTATAGTTACTGTTACCAAGCGGTCCAGCTATATTCACCTCTTGGACCAGATCCTGTGCTCCACTCAGGACTAAATCAAGAATTGCCTCTCCTCTGGTGGGTTCCAGTACCAGCTGCTCCAAGAAGCAGTCATTTAAGGGGTCAAGAAACTTTATCTCTGCATCCCGTCCTGAGGTGATATGTACCCAGTCAATATGGGGATAATTGAAATCCCCCATTATTATTATTGAGTTTTTTATTTCAATAGCCTCTCTAATCTCCCTGAGCATTTCACAGTCACTATCACCATCCTGGTCAGGTGGTCGGTATTCTTGTTATATTCTTGTTATTAGAGCATGGAATTTCTATCCATAGAGATTCTATGGTACAGTTTGATTCATTTACGATTTTTACTTCATTTGATTCTATGCTTTCTTTCACATATAATGCCACATGTCCCGTGAAAAGGATTGACATACCTCACCTCTAAATTTCGTGAACTCAGAGGCCAGCGTTTTCTACATACTGTGGATAATGGATAGCCATCCTATGAAACCCAAGATTGCTGGTAATGTTATCAGATGAAAAGAGGCTAAGAGATAAACCCACCTAAAACTCGAAGACTGGCTGAAGATGAAACCGAACCCATATCGTTTGCAGCTATACAGGTATAGATACCATCGTCGTCTGTGGTCACACCAATGATTTTCAAGGATGCCTCTCCTAAATCACTGCAAAACACATTAGAATCGATCAGGGAGTTCCATGTCCTATATAGAAATCTCCAGCTCTCAACGCATCTTGCATTCAAATTCAGCACTCTTACAATACACACCCACCAACTCCACTAAATAATGGTACATCCTAGCTCTGAGCATTTCAGAATGACATCTTGGAGACTCACAGAGTTAAAAATCTTCATCTGACAACTGGTCTCCCATTTGCAAACCCTCTGATGCCTGAAGATCAAGAATTTCCCTTTTCTCCTGCCATCCTGAAGTCCCCATTGTGTAGCAACTTTTGTGTCAGAGAGTCCCCTATGGAACCATTTAATACCGCCCTCCTCTGGCAGAAAGATCAGTACAACCCTCCTTCCCACACACTCAGGAGTACTGTGCTGTCACTCCATCCCCAGGCTGGCCACGGGACAAATCTGTGTGTCATCCAATTGCTTAAAACATAATGAAACTTTCTGCCACAACATTTGCTTGACCATCTGGTGTCAGGAAAACACTGGATTTTTTTTTTTAAAAGGACTAGCAACATTTAATTAGTCTTACTCTCAGTTCAATCACCACCTCAGTATTTTTTTTTTTTTTAAAAGGTCACCAAAAATAAGTGAATTTAGTGATGATGAAATAGAGGACTAATAACTATAGCTTGAGTCAGGTGTCAGCACTATATCAGCTTCTCATTCAGGTCTGCCAATGAACCTCAGCCCCGCAAAACCCCTTCTATTCCAGCTTTATGTCTCTCTGGAGCAGAGATTGTGTTTGGTGGAAAGCACAAACATCTAACTAAAAGAAAATCTCACTTCTGCATTCAAATTTTTACTCACTATTATTGCAAGTACCACTAAAGTTTCCAGTAACTGAACGTTTATTCAATAAACACCTCAGTATTATTTCCTCTCTATTTGTTCAGGATATTTAGTTTGTGCATTTGACAGCACTTTGTGCATAACCAGTTAGCCAGTTCTCCCAGGTGGTGTGGGTCTCTAACAGCAGCAGGGGAGAAGAAAACAATAAATAAATAGATAGATAGATAAATTAGGAAAGTATGATGGAGCCACAACAATTGTCAGGCAGACTTAAGCAGATGCAGTATCTTAAACGTGTTTTAACAGATTTTTTCAAAACTGGCTACATTTGACATTGGTATCCCTTAAACTCTCACCCCTTGTTCTGAAATCAACAATGGTTAGATCAGTGACCCCCAAACTTTTTACCTTGCGCCCCCCTGCCACCTCCCACTCCGGGGCCAGGAGAAGGGCCATGGCCTGGGAGGCCAGGGGGGGGGAATGAGATACCTGGACGGGGTAAAGGAGCCAAGGCTGGGGGCAGGGCTGAGAGCAGAGCCTCGGCTGGGGCCCTGGGCACAAGGCCAGCAGCCAGGGTACCAGGGGTGGGGCCCTGGGCACGAGGCCAGTAGCCCTGGCACCGGGCGTAGAGCCCTGGGCGTGGGGCCTGAAACCAGGAGCGGAGATAAGTGGCACTCCCGTCCACACCCCCTGTGCAGGCTGGCCCAGGCCCTAGCCGCACCCCTCAAAACGTTTCTTCACGCCCCTCTAGGGAGGCATGCCCTACTTGGGGACCTCTGGCTTAGATAAAGAGACAGAGCCCCTCCAGCAGTGTTCTGCAGTTTCACAAAGACATGAAATATTTCATCACAAAACCTTTAGGTCAGCTACACTCCATTACAATTCCCTGCAGTCCCTCCTCTAGAACTCCTACAGAACAAATCCTGCATTAATGCTGCTTGCTGAGACTATGGTTAATTCCTGAGATTTTCAAGAAGTGTGAATGTACCTCTAATGCCCCTGTCCAAAACAAACACACACTCACCCACACCCAACACTGTATGATTTCTGGATTATTAGCAAACTGGAGGATTGGCAGCTAAAGCCTATTATGTGCAGTCAAAGCACACACCGGAATTTGCACTCCATTTTTATTTATTTTGGGGGGGTGGGGGGAGAGAATGGAAAAAGTGAAATGGGACTGAAGACAATGCCCCACACTGCCAAGAAAACAAGTCATTCTGCTCTTCCAGGGCATAGTGTTTGGTGAAAATATGGTGCGATGCCCAGGTAGCTGTTTTACAAATATCACACTACTGTACCTGTACGAAATGCTGTAGTGACTGTCATTGCTTAGGGTGTTATGATCTGGACCCTTCCAAGTTACTGACGCTTTTGGGCGACCACAGACTTTACACCTGAAAACGATGGTCTCTCCTGTCTCACATGTGACCTCACCCAATGGTATTATAAACTCTGGGGGAACTGGAAAAGGAAAAGTAATTACAATAAGTGGACTGAAGTTACCCCCCTTTCATCCTGCCCTCCCAGCATTCCAAGATAAAGCACTGTATTTACAAGTTTGGGGCCTGTCCCTCTCCCCTTGAAATACTTATTCCACATGTCCAATTGAAGCCTATAGTATCAAGTGGTTAGACCAAGCAACTGGGACTTTGCAGAGTTCTAATTCTTAATTAGTCATTAGATTGGACTTGGTTTCAGATGAATGAAGTTACACATGCTAACACTTTTTTAAAAAAAACCCCAAACCTGAGCACATCCATTTAGATCACTCGCTGTAGCATTTACCCAGGAAACTCACCTCAGATAGTGTTTAGTTTTCAGTTAGATCTTTGTGGGTAGCATAAGGCATAACAAGGGCAAAATGTTTTGCCCAAGTTCATGCAGAGAATGGGTGATGTCAGGATGAGCCTGAGTAACCCCAAGGGATGAGAAAGTTACTCACCTTGTGCAGTAACTGAAGTTCTTCGAGATGGTTGTCCCGGTGGGTGCTCCACTTTAGGTGTCTTGGCGCCCTGCACTTCTAGTCGGAGACTTGTGGTAGCAGTGCCCTGCTTGGCCGCGAATGCGCGGCAGCCATCTTGCGCTGCTCCAAGCGGCTACCCCACGAGTGCAGCCAACCACCACCCAGTTCCTTCTCTCCCACAGAGGATCGAGCCAAAACTCTGAAGCAGAGGGGAGGAGGGTGGGTAGTGGAGCACCCACAGGGCCAACCATCTCGAAGAACCTCAGTTACTGCACAAGGTGAGTAACCTTCTCTTCTTCTTTGAGGATCGTCCCTGTGGGTTCTCCACTTTAGGTGACTGAAGAACAGTGCCCCTCGGTGGAGAGGAGGGGCTTTGGACTTGATGTATGTACGGTGGAGAGCACGGATAGACAGAAGTGAGCGTCTGCAGCTGACTGCTGTTCCAGGGCATAGTGTTTGGTGAAAATATGGTGCGATGCCCAGGTAGCTGTTTTACAAATATCAGTGACAGATACATGTCTGAGAAAGGCTACGGATGTGGACAGAGCTCTAGTGGAGTGTGCGCAAAGTCCAGAAGGAGCTTGCAGATTGCAATTTTGGTAACATAGTTTGATACAATTAGAGATCCATTTAGAAAGCCTCTATGTGGAAATGGTTTGGCCTCTTGATCGTTGTGTTGTGGATACCAATAGCCTGGATGATTTTCTGAATGTTTTTGTTCTCTCTACATAGAACACCAGCGCTCTGCGGATGTCTAGTGTGTGAAGGGACGCCTCCCTGTTGTTGGCGTGTGGCTTGGGAAAGAATACAGGTAAGTAAATGGGTTCACTGAGATGGAAGAGGGAGGCAACCTTGGGTATGAATTTAGGGTGTGGGCGTAGGATGACTTTGTCCTTGAGGAATGTGGTATAAGGGGGTGAGCCAGTAGGGTACCCAACTCTCCCACCCTTCGTGCTGACGTGATAGCTACTAGAAAGGCGACCTTCATGGATAAGTGTAGGAACGAGCAGGTCGCTAGTGGTTCAAAGTGTTTGCCCATGAGGGCATGGAGAACAAGATTGAGGTCCCACATAGGGGTCGGGTCTGTTAGTGCGGAGTAACTATACCCTTGAGAAAGTGCTTAGTCAGTGGATGGGTGAAAACCGGGAGTCTGTCCACCTTGTCATGAAAGGTGGTGACGACTGATAAGTGCACTCTGAGTGAGCTAGTCAAGAGGCCAGATTTTTTGAGTGTCAATATATAATCAAGGATAGTGAGTAACAGGGCCAATTGTGGAATTATTTGCTTGTCTCGGCATCAGATGGAGAAGCTTTTCCACTTGCGTGCGTATGTTTTTCATGTGGCGAGACATCGGCTGTTAAGTAGAATGTCTTGGACCTCCTTGGAACAGCATGTTTCGAGTTCTGTCATCACTGGATTAGCCATACCTTGAGATGAAGTGTTGGAATGTTGGGATGACGGAGGCATCCTGTATCCTGCGTCAGTAATTGAGGCTGGAGGGGAAGGGTTCGTGATCTGACAGCCATTGGGGTTAGGTATGGGAACCAAGTTTGTCTGGGCCATGTTGGTGCAATCAAGATGACTCTGGATTTGTTTTGTCTGATCTTGTGAAGGACATGACTCAATGGGGTGCCGGGGGGAAGGCGTACAGGAGTGGGCCCTCCCATCTGATGGGGAAGGCATCTCTGAGAGAGTTGTGTCCCAGTCCCACTTGGGAGCAGTATTGTGGGCATTTGGAATTGTGGGTCATGGCAAAAAGGTCTATTGAGGGGAACCCCCATTGTCGGAATATAGTTTGCAGAATTTGTGGGTCTAGTTCCCACTCGTGCATCCACGAGAAGTTCCTTCTAAGGTCGTCTGCTGTGGCATTCTGGTTTCCAGGTAGGAAGGATGCTGTGATGTGTATGTTGTTGGAGATGCACCATTGCCAGAGGCAGACGGCTTCTGTGCAGAGCAGGTAAGATCGGGCCCCTCCTTGGTGATTTATATAAAACATAGTCGCCAAGTTGTCTGTGAGAATCTGGACAGTTTTGTTGCAGATCAGGGGGAAAAAGTGATGGCAGGTGTTTGGAACTGCTTGGTGCTCCAGTAGATTTATGTGGAGATTTGACTCCTCTATAAAGTCACCTCCCTGGATGGTGTTGCAGGCCGAGAGTGCTCCCCATCCTACCAGAGAGGCATCCGTGGTGATAGTGACTGATGGGGTTTCCCTTTGGAAGGGAAGGCCTGAGCAGACGCTTGTTTTGTCCACCATGTGAGTGAGTCTTTCACTATGCTGGGCATTGTTAGCCGTCTGTTGATCAGTGTCTGTGAGGAATGTATACAGTGTGTAGCCAAGTTTGTAGACATCTCATATGCAGCCTGGCATGCTTCATGACAAACGTGGTAGCCGACATGTGTCCGAGAAGTTGTAGGCACGTTCTGACGGACGTTTCTTGGGCTGTGTCTTACTGTTGTGATTAGGTTTGTTAAGGAAGAAACCATTGTTGGGGTAGCCGTGCTGATGCCGTGACAAAGTTGAGGTTTGCCCCTGAAAAGTCCAGTTGTTGGGTTGGGGTCAGGGTGGATTTCTGTAGGTTGGTTTGTAAATAGGGTTAGAGTGGTGTGAACTGCCTCGTCATATGTCAGTGCTTTTAGCAGGCAGTCATCTAGACAGGGGAATAAAGATGTGCTGATGCAATGGCCAGTACTTTGGAAAAAACCCTGGATGCTGTAGAGAGGCCGAAGGGAAGTACCTTGTACTGGTAGTTTAGGTTGCCCAGAGTGAATCGTAGGAATCTCCTGTGTGCCAGGTGGATAGTGACATGAAAGTAAGCATCCTGTAGGTCAAGGGCCGAGAGCCAATCTCCTTTCTCCAGTGCCAGAATTATGGTTGCTAGGGTTACCATCTTGAAGCGCTGTGTTCTCACGAACTTGTTCAGTTTGCGTAAGTCCAGAATGGGCCTCCATCCACCTGTTTTCTTCAGAGTGAGGAAAGTAATGTAAGTAGAACCCCCAACCCCTGTGCTGAACCGGTACTGGTTCCACAGCACCTAATTGCAGGAGATGGTGTATTTCCTGCTGTAACAGGTACTCGTGAAATGGGTCCCTGAAGAGGGACGGGGAAGGGGGGTGGGCAGGTGGAATGGAAAGAAAGGGGATGGAATAGCCCTTCTGTATAATTTCCAGAACCCACTTGTCTGTGGTGATGATTCTCCAGACTGGGTAAAAGGGTGTAAGGCGGTCCCCAAATGGGCTGGAAATTAGAGGTGACTCTGGAATTGGAGAATGTGGGGCTCTCGTGTCCTCGACCAACACTTCAAAACGTGTGCCTAGAAGTGGATGGCTGAGACGTAGACAACTGCTCCTGCGTCTGACGGCGTCTCATCTGGTGCTGCTTGCGGCATTGGTCATAATGTCGTTGAGGCTGAGTGTAGGGGGCAGGATGGAATCGTTGGTTGTAGAATCTGCCCTATTTCTTTCTTGTTCGCAAGGATACAGATTCCAAGTCGCATGGGATTCCTTCAGGGTGTGTAAGGAGCCGTCCGTGCTCTCTGCAAACAATTTTTGCCCCTCAAAAGGTAAGTCTTCTACTGTCGCCTGAACTTCCCTGGGGAAGCTAGAGCGATGGAGCCATGAAGCCCTCTGCATGACAATGGACATGGCGATGGAGCGAGGCGCCATGTCAGCAGAATCCAGAGAGGCCTGCAGGGCAGTTCTAGCGATGAGGAAACCTTCTGCTATATCGGCTTTATATTGTTCTTTTTTGTCAGCTGGGATGTGCTCAATAAAAGATGACATCTGAGAAAAAAAATGTTGTGTTTATACTTGGCCAATAACGCAGAATAGTTTGCTATGTGAAACTGGAGGGTTGCTGATGAATAGGCTTTCCAGCTGAAGAGGTCTAGGCGTTTCCAGTCTTTATCATAGGGGGTGGTTTTGGTTTGATGTTACTTCCCTCTTTGATTAACTGCCTTTAGCACGAATGAGTTTGCAGTAGGGTGGGTAAACAAAAACTCAGCTCCTTTAGCAGGCACGTAGTACTTCTTGTCAGATCACTTACAAGAAGGTGGGGCCGTGGCTGGAGTCTGCCATACGGTTTTTGCTGGCGCCATGATGGCAGCATTAATGGGTAGAGAAGCTTGCAATATGTCTGTCAGCTTATGTTGAGTCTCTGGTAACTCAGCCAATGAGATGCCTAATGAATCAGCTACTCTTTTAAACAAATCCTGAAAGGATTTGAAGTCATCTCCCAATGTGGGAGGAGGCAGCATTATTGTTTCGTCTGGAGATGAAGTTGGGATTTGGGTAGGTGGGAGGGTGTCACCGTCCGGCCTGTCCGCAGATTCTTCAGCTTCCTCCTCCAGCAGTTCTGGGGAAGCTGAAGCAGAGAGAGGCGATCGTTGTGTCCTGGACCTAGCTGGACTGGATGGCTGCGTGTTCTGGGCTCTGTATAATACCAAGGGGTCCCAATATGCCCGCTGCGGTGGGAAGGCCATGGGAGGGGACACCCATTGTGGGGGTTGCCAACCTACGCCCTGTGGCCGAGTGGGTTCAGGTTTAGGAGAGGAGTGATGAGGTGTGCCCACTCCTGTCTCCACTTCCTCCTCTTCATCACTGGAGAGAGGAGGGGGCGAGCCAGCGAGTGTCGTGATAAAGCTTGGACCTGACTCTGGCCGGGGTGCCATCTGTGCCAAAGAGCGGGTGGAAGCAATGAGAAGGTCTGCATGGCTGACAAACTGCAGTACTGGGAGACGCAGTGCAGGAAAGCTCAGGCTGGGAACCAGAGGGAGTGTTGTCGGTGAGGCAGACTTGTCATACTGTATTGGTGCAGCAGGTGGCGCCTCAGCGCTGCGCCTGAGGTTTCTGTTCCCTCCGTGCCAAGCTAGGAGACTTAGTTTTGCGGCTACGAGAGCGAGACCGCACAGGGTCTTTTGCTCCTTGGGATGTCTCGGTACCGGACGGTCCCGGTGCCTCATGGTCTGGCGCTCTGGGTGCTGTTGATACCGGGGCAGTTTTTGCCGTCGGGGATTGCTTTTTTGGAGGTGAATCCTGGCATGGCGAGGAGTGAGACCGCTTTTTTGTGGATTTGGTAGGACCAGGGTCCTTAGCAGCATTTATGAAGAGGACCCCGTATCTGAGGCAGATGCGGGTGAGGACTGGCGAGGAGGTGGCCTGGACTCAGCGTCGGAGGGATCTCTTCATCATTAGAAGTTTTAATTGGAGGTCCCTGGACTTTCTTGTCCATGCTGTGAGTTTCTTGCAGTGAGGACACTTTTGGGTAACGTGTGTCTCCGCCAGGCAATGGACACACTGGGAGTGGCTGTCTGTCACTGGTATTGCGAGTCTGCAGGTCAGACAGCACTTGAAACTTGGAGAGCCAGGCATGTCTGAGAGGCTAGCTGAATGAAGAATGGGAATAGTCCCGGCCTAATGCCTCTTCAGCGGCTGCCCGCCTGAGGTGGGGAGAAAAACAGGAAAGTTTTTTTTTTTTAAATGTGAAAATGAAAGAAAAATGAATGGAGAGATAAACAATGAGGAAAATTAACTGAGAAAAGGGCAGAGATGAAAGGAATATGAGAGTAGATAAGGGCACTGCTGTGGTTCCGACAGAAAGCAAGGGCAGTAGAGAAGGAACTGGGTGGCGGTTGGCTGCGCGTGTGGGGTAGCTGTTCGGAGCAGTGCAAGATGGGTGCTGCGCGGCCAACGGGGGCACTGCTACCACAAGTCTCCAACTAGAAGGGCAGGGCACCAAGACACAAAGTGGAACACCCACAGGCATACTCCTCGAAGAAGAAACCTAAGGTACTGTACCTACAAAATTATGTTCTCTTCAAGATCTGGGCCTTGCCACAGCAATCCATGTATTTATCACCTCACAACTGGATTATTGGTTAGAGTTTATATTTGAAGATCACTCAGAAGCCAGGGCTGGTGCAGAATTCTGTACTCAATCCAATATGTGGATGTTAGCAAAGTTCAGCAAACACGTATTTTCTGTTTTACTCATAGGTCTGATCAGCCATTGCATTTGAGGTGCGCTTGTTAACATTCTCTAGATTTGAAGGTGAGGGAATGGAGGCATGGCATTCTTGGGGGAGGGTTCTCAATTCTAGATCTTGTTTTCCCCCATGTCCAAAACAGCCTGGATTTTACCGGCCTTCTGTGTTCAATACAAGACCCATCTCTTTTTTTCAGGCATAAGCTATACTGGGTAGGGAGAGGAAAGTAGTGGGTGGGAATCTGTTATCAGTGGTGTCTTTGCCCATTTCTTAAAGGTATGTTATCTAGTACAATATGTATTTGTTATTATTTAATTATGGATATATGCCCAAAGTTCCAAGATAATATCACAGCACATACTTCATGGACTGCCTCCCGTCTCCAAAAAACCTTCAAACTTTTAAGATACAATACAGTCAATTCCTGATGTGTGTCACATCAAGCAAGTGACTATTTTTGGTGATGAAGCAATGAGAAGTAGTTTCTCCTACACTCAAAAGTCCCATCAGCAGATACAATGCAAAGTATGTTTTCCTCAAACTACAGTTACGATGGCTTTTAATTATTAGAACAACTTACCATCATAAATGTAGTTGGGGTTGAGAAGCTGAAAAAGAGAGAAAGTGAATTAATTATTTATTTCAAAGTAACATTCTTAAAACCAATATTATTTCCAATGGTCTAAAATGAAAACCCTTTAGCATGGTGATGGGTTTTAGCCATACCCACAAAAGCACAGAAGCTGCTGCAACTCAGTGTTTTGGCACCCATACCACTCTCCCCATATTCACCTTGGAACGGCCTCACAGCCCCCAACTGGAGGATCACTTCCACATGCTCTGAATTTGGAGAAACAACATCAAGAACCACACACACTGAGCCAAATTCCTCCTTGGTCTATGCCACTCAGGTCAATGCTGTTACACAAGAGACGAATTTGACCCATTATTTTAACTTACCCCACAGGCTCATTTTTGAAATACCATATCCTTGTAGCATTTACCTTCACGGAAACCTTGTTGGCAAGTCCTTCTCGGGATTTGCGATAACCATTTTCTAGCTTGCCTTCCCTTTTGCCGTCTTTATCTTTTTTCTCAGATTTCTTCCTTAAACGGAGTGCTGTGTGCCAAGATGTTGACTTCCTGAAGGCAGAACATTAACATTTTGTTCAACTCTTTTGAGCCCTCAGCAGGGCATTGTGCTGTTTAACTTCACTCGCATTGGAAAATTTTTATGTTTGTAAATATCTAAGAGAAAAGATTACAGAGTCCAGTCCTGTTGAGTATGGGAGCTGTAAAGGAAACTCACAAAATATCTTCAAGAAATCTTAGATTTCCTGGTGACCCTTCATGCTAAAAGTATCAATTTTGATCTCAGTGTATTTCTGCAAAAAATTACAAAATCAAAAGGATGCAGGGTAAGTACAAGAGACATTTTGCCTTTGTTTAAAACTGTAGACAAAATGAAAGGATCAATGTAATGTATGGAATCTTACCTATGAAGCTAAGCCTTTCATAAAATCATGGAAACTGTCAGTCAAACACAGCAATAGCCCATCAGTCCTGTCTCCAACCACAGGTGCTGACTTTTCAAAGTGATGGGGGATCCTCAATCCCCGGCTCCGCCCCCACTCCACTCCTTCCGCCAAGGTCTGACTCCATCCCTTCCCGCCCCCGTTCCACCCCCTCCCCCAAGTGTGCCGTGTCCTTGCTCCTCCCCCCGCAGCTTCCTGAACGCCACGAAACAGCTGTTCACGGCAGCCGGGAGGCGCTGGGAGGCGCTGATTCGCAGGGCCAGCCGGCTGGGGGGACCTGATGGGGGGGCTGCCGGTGGGTGCTCAGCACCCGCTATTTTTTCCCTAGTATCAGAGGGGTAGTCGTGTTAGTCTGGATTTGTGGAAGCGACAAAGGGTCCTGTGGCACCTTAAAGACTAACAGAGGTATTGGAGCATAAGCTTTCGTGGGTGAATACCCACTTCTTCGGATGCAAGCAGTGGAAATGTCCAGGGGCAGATATAAATGTGCAGGGAAAACTTAGACTAGAGATAATGAGGTTAGCTCAGTCAGGGAGGGTGAGGCCCTCTTCTAGCAGCTGAGGTGTGAATACCAAGGGAGGAGAAACTGCTTTTGTAGTTGGCAAGCCATTCATAATCTTTGTTTAAACCTGAGTTGATGGTGTCAAATTTGCAAATGAACTGAAGCTGTATTGTTTCCCTTTGGAGTCTGGTCCTGAAGTTTTTTTGCTGCAGGATGGCTACCTGTAAATCTGCTATTGTGTGGCCAGGCAGATTGAAGTGTTCTCCTACAGGCTTTTGTATATTGCCATTCCTTATATCTGATTTGTGTCCATTTATCCTTTTACGTAAGGACTGTCCAGTTTGGCCGATGTACATAGCAGAGGGGCATCGCTGACACATTATGGCGTATATTACATTGGTGGATGTGCAGGTGAATGAACCGGTGATGGTGTGGCTGATCTGGTTAGGTCCTGTGATGGTGTCCCTGGTGTAGATATGTGGGCAAAGTTGGCATCGAGGTTTGTTGCATGGATTGGTTCCTGAGTTAGAGTTGTTATGGTGCGGTGTGTCAGGTTTAAACAAAGATTATGAATGGCTAGCCAACTACAAAAGCAGTTTCTCCTCCCTTGGTATTCACACCTCAGCTGCTAGAAGAGGGCCTCACCCTCCCTGACTGAGCTAACCTCGTTATCTCTAGTCTAAGTTTTCCCTACACATTTATATCTGCCCCTGGACATTTCCACTGCTTGCATCCGAAGAAGTGGGTATTCACCCACGAAAGCTTATGCTCCAATACCTCTGTTAGTCTATAAGGTGCCACAGGACCCTTTGTCGCTTCTACATTTTTTCCCTGTGGGCGCTCCAGCCCCGTTGCACCCATGGACTCGGGGCCTATGTCTCCAACAATGACCAATGACAAATGTTTCAGATACAAATGTAACCCCCACATAAATTATCCAATTTTCCAAAACTACAGTAAGGGGAGAAATATACTTTCATGCCAACAACCACCCTCGTGCTTTAAAGCATAAGAACCGGCAGCCCCAGTAATCTCATCCTAATTGGTGTAACTACAGTTTATTATTCTTATTGATAAAAATGCCTAATTCTTAATAAATTATTCCATTTAAAGTTTGCCTTAATTTCCATTTTAGCTTTCTTGATTCTTTTATTATACGAAAGGTTAAATTTGAGTGCACAATTAGTCTTCTCTCAATAACATTAGGTATCATTTCAGGAAACCTAAACAGCATTTGTAATAAAGAAAATACCTGCATGGGTTTCTTAAACATTTCTATCATAGCAAATTTCCGATCTATAAATCCGTTTTACTGACACCAAGACACACCAGATATCTTCCAGGAATTCATCACACGTGATGTCCATTTCCTTCTGGAAGTTCACATAAACTTTTAGTTTAGAAGGCTCAAATCCTGATTTAATTGTAAACCTTTTTACAAAATGCTCAAGTAATATAAAATATGTGCAAACCCTTTTCTCTTCTGAAGAAACCTAGACACTCACTTGATTGTTCCATCATGGTTGTCAATGATGACTGCACTGGTATGCCCCAAGACATAGCCGGGAATCCAGCCCTCGGCTGCAGGGCACTGGTCAGTGGCGGCTCTGAACACCAAAAACATGTTCTGTTGGTTGCTGGCTAGAATTTGCACGACCTCTCCTTGGTAGACATTTATCTCATCCTCCTTCACTGCCGTGTAATCGTGTGTCACCAGCATGGTGGAGATATTGCTACTGCTGCTACTTTCACTCTGTAGGTATTAATGGGGTAGGGACAGAGAAGGGAGGGGAAAAAATGGGATCAAGTTTAGAGCTCAAACAGAGGACACTTAAGATTACATTGTACTGCGACACTAAACAATGTGTAGTCCAAGGAGTTTATCCGTCTTTTTGAACATGCCTGGTCTACTGTATTTTTGTCATTTACCCAAAATATACTATTACCTGCCATTACAGAAAGCTGGTGAAGAAATGGGGATTTCTCCTCACATTTGTTACTTTTATTTATTATTCTATGGATCCCAGTTTTATTGACGCCCCATGGCATCCCCTTTTACTACCTACAAAAGCAAACTACAGTACATGGGATTATCCATTAGGAGGCATTATAAATCACAATTTGAAAGAGAGACCAAAAATTAAGGCTAGGACCCAACCTAATCAAAGCTGGGAAATTCACCATTGAAGCAGATGATCGTTCTCACCTTGCTCCATGTGTTGAATCTTAGGACAATAGCCCAATCTTGCATATTGCATATAATAAGGTACAAAAGGGCAAAATGAATTGGCTTTTGTTAGTGTTTCTTAAAAACCTTAATGTTTGACAGTTTAGTCTGTTAAAGACTAACAGATTTATTTGGGCATAAAAAAACGTACTTTTTCAGATACATGGATCCAACTCCATGCATCTGAAGAAGTGAGTTTTTTACCCACGAAAGCTTATACCCAAATAAATCTGTTAGTCTTTAAGGTGCCACTGGATTCCTCGTTGTTTTTGTGGATCCAGACTAACATAGCTACCTCTCCGATACTTTAGTTTGTGTGTTTTTCTTATTCTTTATTTTTAAATGTGTAGAGTGAGATAAATTACCTACATTTTAGGTGTTTTGTTTTTTTAAATCTAGCCTCCCAGGAAAAACAGAGCATTAATCGACCCATTTATAGCTACCCTACGGTTGGAGGTCCTTTTTCTCATATTCTATCAGTAAGTACAACCATTAGAAGCACAGGTATTTACAAGCATGGACTCAACATTGTATGGGTATACCTGACTTTTTTTCCTTTCTCCTTAATAAGCATTGGCAATAAATGTTGTAATGACTGATCAATAACTCATATGATGTAAATCACACTATCAAAGTTTTTCAGTCAAGAAAAGTGACCTGTCCTGACAGTGGTCCCACCTGAAAAATCAGGTCTAGCTATTTCCTCTTATGACTACCTTCTGAAGTTTAATGAATGTCAACATACAATTTCTCATCAGACTAACAAACCAACTCCATATAGCTTGGCCCTGAACCATCCAGTTCCCTTAGGAAGGAGTTAAAGGTAGGCCAACCTGTAAACTGGGGGACTGGATGATTCCAGGGAATAACAATCTGGCGTAAGTGTTGCTGCTCTGAATATATCTTAAGTCAATGACTATTATCACTACCACTACCCAATGGCTGGTCAATAGCCCAAAGACATTAAGCTGATGATGAGAAGTTGGTCCCAACAGAAAACGCACCCTGTGCTGGCAGTCTCAGTAGAGAGGGCAAGAATTCAACTGTCCCCCCCATTATTATTATTATGCCACTCCTATCTGATAATCAGTATCACCTGCAAGTGAAAATGAAAAGAAACTGGGCCACAATCTGCTTGGTTACACCAATGTTAAGTTTCTTCAGATTTACACCAATGTAAATGATAGTTTGGCCCAGTGTTTAATATGCGGTCGTGGTCAGAAGAGTAAAGCCTGCTCGAATGGCACCTTCTTACACAACTGCTCCTGATGTATATTCTGAGTCATCACTGTAGGCAGCATGATTCCACACACAGTGCACTGGGCTGGGAGTCAGGACACGAGTTCTATTCCTGGCTCTTTGATCTACCAGCTGTGTGACCGTGAGCAAGTCACCACACCTCCCAGTGCTTCTGTTTCTCTTAACACTTTTGTGTGTGTCTAGTCTATTTTGAATTCAAGTTATTAGGGGTAGGAATTGTGTCTGATTATGTGTTGGCACAGTACCTAGCACAGTGGTGCCCTGACTTCAACTGGGGTCTTTAGGCACTACTATAATACCTTAGTATTACCTGTAATACTGCTCTGGTGATTAATGTATGTATGTACTGCATTTCATTCCTGTTATCACGACAGTGCGCAAATGGCTCTGGGTGAGGGAACAGGATTTTATTCTGGGCTGCATACCCCCAATAAGATAATTAACTGAATTCCAGTTAAGTGATTTTGTATTACAGTTAACAACACTCAAGACAAAAAGAACCCAGCTTGACTCCCCCACCCTAGGGAGAGTCAACGGTCCCTGTAAACGGCATGTCGGAGGAGGGAGCATCTGCAAACTGCCTGCCTGGACCGGGAGTGTGCACAGCCAGCCAGAAAAAGGGCGCGTCAGCACATACAAATCCTGCTAGCAGCTCCCCTGATACCAGTAGGGAGCATCTTCAAATTTTTATGCCAGCCTAGGAATGTGCCCATCATATCTACAAAGGCAGGGAGATTCATCTAATTTCCAGGCTAGTCAATGTATGAGCACAAATGCCCAGACCCAGTAGGGAGCATCCATACATTTCCAACATGGTCAGATTCATAGATTCCAAGGCCACAAGGGACCATTGTGATCATCCATGGAACACAGGCCAGAGAACTTTCCCAGAATAATTTCTAGAGCGTATCATTTAGAAAAACATCCAATCTTAATTTAAAAATTGTCCATGATTGAGAATCCATCACAACCCTGATAAATTGTTCCAGATGTTAGCTTCCCTGCCTGTTAAAAATTTACGCCTTAATTCTGTTCTGAATTTGTCTAGCTTCAACTTCCAGCCACTGGACTGTGTTATACCTTTCTCTGCTAGACTGAAAAGCCAATTATCAAATATTTGTTCCCCCATGAAGGTACGTACAGACGGTTATCAAGTCACCCCTCAAACCTTCTCTTTGTTAAACTAAATAGATTGAGTCCCTTGAGTCCATCACTATCAGGCATGTTTTCTGACCCTTTAACTATTCTTGTGATTCTTCTGTAAACTAGTTCCAATTTATCAACATCCTTGAATTGTGGGCACCAGAACTGGACACAGTTTTCCAGCAGCGGCTGCACCAGTGCCAAGTACAGAAGTGAAATAATCTCTCTACTCCTACTCAAGATTACCTAGTTATCATCCTTAACTCTGCTGGCCTCCTTGTGTCCCTTTGCTTCCCTTATCAATCTTCTACAATTCCTAATTTCTGATTTATATTCATTACTATCAACTTCCCCTTTCTTCCATTTGCTATATATTTTTAATTTTTTTATAGCTGCCTTCACTCCCCTTCTGTACCAGGTAGTTTCTTTTTCTTTTTTTAAGCAATATGGCCTTCTTTCTTGATTGTGGCTTTTTGGAAATCTAGTTACATATTCTTAAACAATTCCCAATTATCATTCATGTTTCTAATTAAATTCTACCTCCCAGCTGATTTGGCTTGTAATTGTTTTCAGCTTTGTGAAACTGGGCCTATTAAAGCATCAAGTACACATTTATCAGTGATCTGGACTTTATTCTGTTTGCACATTATAAATGTGATCAAGTCATGATCGTTTGTATCTAAGTTACCTCTAATTTTTAGTTCTGTGATCAGTTCCTCCTTATCTGTCAAGAAGAGGTCTAATATAGAATTCCCCCATGTTGGATGCAACACTTTTTGAGTTAGGAGATTGCCATAATATTTAGAAATTCCAGGGATGTTTTACTACTGGCAGCAAGACACCTCCAGAATATGTCACTTAAACTGAAGTCCCCCATGATCATGCAGCTTTTCCCCCTATCCATTATATATAGATGTGCAAGAAGCTGGCCATCCTGCTCAGGGGTCTGCAGCAGACACCAACTAATACCCCATCTTGTGCTTTATCTGATAGGACATTGATCCATAAGCATTCCAGATAATTTTCTCTTGAGTTATCAGTGACTCGGAAACAGGTAACGCCATTTTTGACATAGAGTGTTATTCCCAGTCTCCTTTTGCCTGCTTGCTCCTTCCTAAATATGTTATAACCATTGATTTTAACATTCCAGTAGTGTGAATCATCTCATCAGAACTACTTGCAAATTGCTAGTACTGTCAGGGAAACTGCACAGCAATCTAGCCCAAGAAGGGAAAACCTGCAAAGTACCATGTCCCCCTTACTTTTTCCCCATAATCCAAGCACTGTGAATCGTAAAAGCTTAATCAAGAATTGTTTTCACATACTTGACAATCCTACTGAGTAGAAATCTTCTCTGTTTTGAATAGGTGTTTCTCACGGCTTTTACAAGAGCCAGACTAGACGGCTCATTTCATGCATTTTTCAGGGTTGCCCCCTTTACAGTTATGAAACAGAAACACATGCATACCTGAGTGCATGTGCATGTATATTTTTACACATATAATTTAACTACATCTATAGATGTGTGTGTAAATATGTACAAACACACATCCACAAATGAATACATCAAATTTAAGGACATAAACCTTCACAGCTCATTTTCTCCAATTAGTTGATCACAGAGTGAAGTTACTAAGGGTACGTCCATACTTACCGGCTGGTTTGGCGGCAAGCAATCGATCTTCTGGGATCGATTTATTGCGTCTTGTCTAGACGCGATAAATCGATCCCGGAAGTGCTTGCTGTCGACGCCGGTAATCCTGCTCCGCGAGAAGAGTAGGCGGAGTCGACGGGGGAGCCTGCCTGCCGCGTCTGGACCCGCGGTAAGTACCTTTTAGTTTGAACTAAGATACTTTGACTTCAGCTACGTTAATAACGTAGCTGAAGTTGCGTATCTTAGTTCGAACTGGGGGCTTAGTGTGGACCAAGCCTAAGTTAAAATTTGTGACATCACCTTGTATGACTATAGACAGTGACGTTATAAATGTAAACTTACGACCTACCTCTATAATCAAGCTAAAAGAGAAGGTGAGTTGTGAGGGAGAAGGCATATTCAGTGTTGGCTATTGTAGGAAGCAAACACAGAAATTATGGCCTCCTTTTCAAGTTCGCATCAATGTCCCTGTTCAAAAAATGGAATTTTAATAATTGATTTAAAGCCTTATTTGGGAATGATAGAAGAAATTGGTGTTTATTGCTTTAATATACATATAAATATCTTATCTTATTAATGCTCTATTCATTTATTGAAAAGACATCTATTTACCCTAGATATCACATTAATATAACATTCTGCTAGACTAAAGAAAAAGATAAAGGCAAGACAAAGCCAAACCAAATGAAAATTAGAAAGGAGACCAGATCAAATAAAAAAGAATACATGCAAAGCACAATTTTTTTCCTCTAAGGCTATTACAAAGGTAAGTGTAAGAACTAAACATCAAGAGAGAGCTCTATATGTTAAACAATTCTACCAAGAAGTGCATGCGTTTAAAAAAGTGTTGCAGGTTAGGTGATTTGCAATTGGTATTGTGTAGGAGCTGTGACAGGTACTGAAAAAACAAACACTTGGGAATACAACACTTAGTGAGGGATAACTAAATGCTGGTAAAAGGCATGGTGACATGCCTATCACATTCACAGTGAGTGACATTCATTTGCTGTGGATTAAATTTGCACATGCCCCGTGACTGCTATGTTGTGTTTCCTGGTGGACATCAGTAGAGGATGTGGATTCTGTTAACCCTTTTTTCCCCACACACAAAAAAGTGCAGACTAAAAGGTTGAATCTCCAGATGCCCTAACACAGTTTCTTTTGCACAGGGAAATAAAAGCGTGGAGTGAATATTTCCACTTTCTAACTTTTGGGGGGCTGACCGTGATAAGGGTTTTTGTTTGGTTTGTGTGTTTTCAGTTGATACTTGGAAGCTTCACTGACCAGATATGGAATTTAAAGAGGATGAGTGAAAAGAATGTGGCAGCTCAATTAAGGCTGAAAGGAGTAAAATAAAGCAGCCCAGGGAGTGTGACGTGGATGCCTCACCATAGTCAAAACTATATAGGAAAAAACAAAAAAGGGATGGATGTGTGTGGGGGGAAAAAGCCCCAAGACAACTGGCCAACCGGAAATTTTAAAAATGCTGTTGATGGCGCACAAACAGAGGCCATGTGATTGCCACGTTCAGAACGTTAATTATCTGCCTTCGGATTAGAGACAAAAAAGCAAGGAGAGCAAGTTAGTAGGAATCAGACTAGTGATGTATGTTTTCAGCAGAGGTGGAAGTCACAACTAATGTTAGCAGTTGTGTTGTGTCTGTATACATATCACAAGTCTATTTTATGCATACACACACAGACATAGAATATATATTCTATTTGTTTGTGTAGAGAAGATATTGGAACAGTTGATTATTTCAGAGCAGTGCAGCACTGGAGAGCCAGAAGTTAGTATGGAGAGTGATGGTAACGCACAGAAGGGGAGCATGGGAAGGTTTTAGAAGAGCTCGCAGGACAGAGGTGCTCCGCTCTTACCCCATTACTTTGGGTGGAGTGAACTGACTGCTCGCTGGTCGAGGAGCATGTGCTCATGCGGTCTGTGTCCTTGCTGTGTGAAGAGTGGCGGTGGACCTGGCGCTGGAGGGAGTCATTGTCCCCAGGGAAAGTGAAGGAGCCAGGGCGGCTGGCAGGGGATGCTGGGATGGAGCTCCAAAAGGAGCCCTTTTGCAGGGGACTGCTGGGTGGAAAGGTTTCCTTGCCAAAAGGAGAAGGGAAAGTCGTTGAGAGAGGAGAGTTCATTGGAGAGATGGCTCCTGGCCTTGGCTTCCCGAGCGTCAGAGATCCTATGCTGCTCCTTGAGCGATTGTCCTCCGAGCTCCCATGCAATTCTTTCTGGGCTCCGTCTGCTGACCCAGAAACGTTTCCAGCTGTCTTCCTGGGGCTCTCAATAACTTTCATCTTGGGAATCTGCTCAGCTTCTTTCTCAGGACCATCCGGTTCTGCAATGGGAGGGTGCCTGGCTGGCTGGCTGGGGCCAGTCTCTAGGGATGTGCTGTGGGGTGGCAGGGAGGGATTATGAATGGACATACCTGACATCTTGTCTGCCTCTGCTTGGGCGGAGGCTGCAGAGGAGACCAGGACTGGGGAATGGTGTCTGACAGGCTGGGGGATCCGGGAGGGCCTGCTACGGCTGGAGCTGGTAATTCCGCTACAGCTGCTGGGGCCGCTGCTGTTGCTGCTGCCACCGCCACCGCTACTGTGGTTCTTCTGATACTCAATTGGTGATGTCAAGGCTGCAATTTAAAAACAGGGGAAGGAGCAGAGGGAGAGAGGAGAACAGGTTAAGTCTGGATATGTTTAATGCAACCTTACAAACTTTATTCTTACATAACACCTTTACCCCACTGACCTCAACATGCTTTACAGACATGAATGCTTCATGACATCCCTGCAAGGTAGGTTGGTGGGTAAGATTATATTCCCAAAACAGACGGGGAAGCTGTGGCAGAGGTTAAGCAATTTCTCCTAGGTCACGAGTCAGTGGCTGAGGTGTAAATACCTGCCACAACTCCCAGCTCCCGGTCCTGTGCTCTAACCACCACATCCTGTTTCCAACATGTCTTTTTACATGATTTTTAAACCAGTTCTTTCACAATGAAAAAAAAAAATCTATACTGAGGAAGAACGAGTGGTTCAAAACTAGAAACATTAGTGTGAAGGTCAGTGAACAGACACTTTTGAGATCTGTGGCAATTACTAGCTTTTCCTAGCTCTCTCCCAGTGACACTATATGTAATATTACTAAATGCTGTTGAAAAGACTATGAAGTAATGCAACTGAATGACATTTATACTGTAATGTTAGGCTGTCACTTTGGTTTAGCCCTCCTAAAACTCCCATTTGTTTAAAGTGGATACATCATTTCCTCATATCAGAGGGACGTTGTCAATCTTAATTCTTTCCTATAAAGCACTTTGAAATAGTCAATTACAGGCCACTACACAAGTTCAAACATTTGTTGGGAAGTGAAAACAATGGGCATGTTTCCCCCCAGCTGAAAGGCCTGCCACCCCAGAAGAAAGAAATCTTTTGGAGTATTACTTGAACTAGGTCGATGAAATATGAAGGAGAGCAAGTAGTTGGGGCATCCAGTACAGAGCCTGGGGCAGAAAGATTAACACAAATGATTTACCGTTCAAAAAATTACGCTGGTTTTCCAGAATTTGGTTGATTTCATGGATCCACAATTGGCGTACGCCTGGACTGGCAGAATGCAAAACAAAGGTCTCCATGACATCCCCTGTTCTTGATGTTAGTGCAAATTTACATGGATCACTGTCCACGTTTTCCTCCAGGCAAAGACAACTCACCTTAATGAAAGAGAATTTATTGTATCTATTGTATTGCAAAGATACCACCAACAGCCCTAGCCAGGAGCTCTGAGCTTCTAAAGTCTTCAAAACATTTAAGATAATGATTATTTAATATAGTCAGGATTACTGTAAAATAAATTATTAAATGAAACTAAGGATTAATGATGGATACTTGTCATCCTTGTCACATCACTTAAGATTTCACTCAGTCTCTAATAGCATCTTGCACTTCAGAAACTATGACTCAAGGTCAGACAGAAGTCAAATGTGATCCATTCCAGGGTAGCACAGTGAAATTCCCCTTAGTAGAGTCCTCTGCTTACTCCTTCCTTTTATTTAAAATACTACAGTAGTTTTGTACTTTAATCTGTAGTCTATAAAGATTCCACTATAAGAAAGCAACTATTTCCAAACAAATACAAGCTGCCAGGACAGGACCATGAAGTGTAGCTTGCATCCAGAGCTCAGTGTAGCCATTCAGATCAACCCATGTACATACCAATTTACCCTATTGCTCAGAAGCCCCCAGTCAGATTACTTCTGGGCATATCCAACATAACTGCAGCACACTACTGCTTAAGGGCAGGGCTAAAATGTTTGAGGGATTAGCCTGTGGAAGTCAAGTCATGTGACTTGACAGACGTTCTAGTCAAGATTTCAGTACTGTTGGCAAGTATTCGCATTTGGTTTGGGCTGAGATTTCTTGGGGAATAATACTTTCAAGTTACTGCCTTCAAGCTTTAAGATATAGACATGTTACTCTAAGGGCAGGTATTGCAATTATCTGTGATAAGATGTGAACACAGAGTTGAACAGAGCCCCTTAGTGTAGGGCATATCTAAATTACAATGAGTACATTTATATTACTGTATTTAAGGCAGAAGAGGTCAGAAAGCCGGCATGGACAGATTTTAATGTGTTGTCACAGCTGAGCACAGAATTGTTTTCATGTGTTTTTAGTGGTGAGCTTAATGCTACCATTCTTCTAGGTTTACTGGTAAACACATAGGTTCATGAGTTGGTAGGCCATTACCAGAAAATGATTACCTTGGTACCCCACTGTACAAACCCTATCATGCTCACAGACAACAGTTACCTTGATACTGTTTTTAAACAAGAATCCCGGCATGGAGAAACCTTTCTTTTTATCTAGTGGCTCACTGAATATGACAATCTGCTCAAACAGGAAGACCCTCCTTTCTTTGCAACGTGGCAGAAGTCCCGTGTCCTGGTCTGTGACCAGGAATGTGTCCTGCAGCAGGAGTTTACCCTGGGCTACAATTTTACCCTAAAAAACAGAAGCAGAAACAAATTAATTTAATTCAATAGTTAATTTTTCTGAACCTCTCCAAGAAATAAAACCTCATTCCAAGGTTTTTTTAGTGTTCAGAGTAGTTTTTATGTATGTTCACTGATTGATACATGAGAGAGGCACTCACTCACTCAAAATCCCTTTTAAATCGTTTGTATGCAATTTACTAACTTGCAAGAAGATACTTCAAAATAATGATGTCATAATGAAAACATTTCCCACACTGCTAGTTCCTGAGGGTCAATTTTACTCATATATGAGTCAAGCAATGCGAGAGACAAGATAGGTCATGTTTTTGAGGAGGTCGGTCAAACGATGTACCAGGCTGGCCTGCACTTGTGCAGGGCTCACATTAAGATTCCCCTTTCCTGTTTTGCAACAACACAAATAAGTAGGAGCAAAAATGTGTGTTGCAGATAATGAGAAATGCATAGTCATCTCAGATACAATATAAATTCATCTGGAATTATGTCATAAGGAGAACAGAAATATATACACCATTTTAAGAAAGAAAACCAACTTACATCAAATCCTTGCAGGCGGCCAACATTCATCATGTCGTTGCACCGTTTTGGTACTATGCACATGACCTCTACAGCTCTCTGTTAAAGCCAAGGAGAGAAAATCAAAATTTAACTCTCCAGTGGAGGATTGTGTGTGTGATGGCAGGAGCTTTACAATATAGTTGAGTGCAGGGGTCGGCAACCTTTCCGAAGTGGCGTGCCGAGTCTTCATTTATTCATTCTAATTTAAGGTTTCACGCGCCAGTAATACATTTTAATGTTTTTAGAAGCTCTCTTTCTAGAAGTCTATAATATGTAACTAAACTATTGTATGTAAAGTAAATAAGGTTTTTAAAATGTTTAAGAAGCTTCATTTAAAATTAAATTAAAATGCAGAGCCCCCCGGACCGGTGGCCAGGACTTGGGCAGTGTGAGTGCCCCTGAAAATCAGCTCGCGTGCTGCCTTTGGCACACGTGCCATAGGTTGCCTACTCCTGGTTTAGTGTATTTAATCAGCAGGACAATTAGAGCTGAAACAGAACAGTAGTTTTATATAACCCGACTTGTTCACAAGCACTGCACTGGAAGTAAAAGAAGTGTGGAGCACAAGTATGCAAGTCAATAAAGAAAATGCCAAAAGTACCTCTAGTTCTGTTGTGTCAAGGTTAGCTTTCTTAGAGTATTTGAGGAAGTCCTGTAAGGGAAAAGGGAAAATTATCTCAAGTCCAAACTGGCTCTTATTTGTGTGAGAATTACATGTTCCAAAAGATGCTCTTAAGAAAATAATAAAAATACTTAATTTTTCAAATCTTTCTGACATGTGTTAGGTATGTTTTTAGTGCTAAGTTTCACATCTGATTTTGGATCATTCAAAAACATTTACTGAGTCATCAATCCTCCTGGGTAGAAAGGGTCAAAAATACATTTTGCCAAACACTCAGACAAAAGGTGCTAAAGGAATTATAAAATTAATTAAAGAAAAAAAATCAGCGGAAAATCAAACAAATTTTGCCTTCAGTTACATGGGTGCAAATCCTAAGCCATTCCACTACACTGAAGAGTTAATGTGGATTTATGCCGTTTTAAACAGTACCAGAACTTGGTCCAAGCTGTTTACGGTGATTCAGAGAGCTATGTGAACCCAAGTTAGGAAACAAACCGAAATATAGTATTAAAAATTCTGGCTTATGTCGGGTACAAAGAGGCCCCTTCACCATTTACAATTCTACTACCCAAAAAACAAAGCCAACAGTAATAAGATTTTTCAGTTCTTCTTTAGTAAAGATGGTAACACTGAAAGGGTACCCAGCATCACCTCACCTTGAGTAACAATTGGTATTTCATAATTCTCTGCACTGGTTTTATTAGCAAGTCTGTGAGCTGAAGTCTGTGGCCCAGGCGCTGCTTCAAGTCCTAAAGGTTGTAAAATGAAGAGCGTTAGCTTTAAATTTTACTGGTTTTACTTGGATATAGACCAGTACTTTTACTGTCATGGAGCTAAGGCAGAGAGCAGAAGTGATTTTAATCTCGAATTTGTGCTCCAAATTCTCATTTTCTTGTGACAACCTTAAAAGCCATTCCCGTTTCATTTGTATCATCTTTATTCCCAAAGTATTCCAAGTTCTGCCTTTTCAAAGCTTTTCTTATAACCATGGGGCTCCGTTTTTCAGTCCTTACTTTGGATCCAAACCTGCAAAAGCGTATGCACATGAATTGAATGGTAATGCTCACATGCTTCAAGCATTTGCAGGGCTGAGACCTTAAGGTGGTCTCAGGGGGAGAGCTAGTATGATGTAATGGGCAGAGAGGCTGTGACAACGTGGGAAGGGAGCTGCTGGGAGAGCAGTCACACACGTTCCTTTGCACCTCCTATGTCGGGGTGGGCAAACTACTGCCTATGGACTGGATCCAGCCCACGACCTGTTTTAAGCTGGCTCCTGAGCTGCACCATGCGGCTCCTGAAAGCCGTGGCATGGCCCCGCTCCAGCTCCTATGTGCTCCAATGTGAGCTGCAGGGGTGGTGCCTGCAGATGGGGCAGCATGCAGAGCTGCCTGCCTGCCTGCGCCTCCTCATAGGAGCCGAAGGGACATGCTACTGCTTCCACGATCCGCTTGAGGTAAGCGCCGCTTGGAGCCTGCATCCCCCGAGCCTCTCCCCATGTCCCAACCCCTGCCCTGATCCCTTCCCGCCCTCCAGACCCCTTGGTCCCAGCCCAAAGCACCCTCCTGCACCCCAAACCTCTCATCCCCAGTCCCACCCCAGAGCCCGCACCTCAACCCCAATTTTGTAGGCATTCATGGCCCACCACACAATTTCTATTCCCCGATCTGGCCCTCGGGCCAAAAAGTTTGCCCACCCCTGTCCTATGTGCTGCAGAAAGGATTTCTATCCCAGGCCACATAATCCTGTGTTGATGGCCACAAAGGAATAAACCAGGGATGAGGCTTCAAAACAACCTCTCCACAGATCCAGTGTCACCAATATCTGTGCAATTACTGCAACTGCTATTCCAACCCACTGGCTGGAATAGCAACCCTCAAAGGGACCAGCAGCCCTCAAGAGGACCAGTAATCTCAAACAACTTCCACAGCCTGGCAATGAAAGGCGGATTTTACTTCCTCAACAGCTAGAGCTCACATTCCACCCAGCTAGAGCTCACATACTCCTGCATGCTGGAGGGTGGAATGGATTTTATTCTTAGTTTATTCATAAAACATTCCCACAGACGTCAACAGTGCTTTTGTCAGAATGATGAGTACAGAATCAGTGTCTCAGGTAGGTTTTATCCCTAAATTATGAAATGAACAGAAATTACCTTTATAGTTCATAATATCTGCTTTTTAGTTTGCTTATTTTTGCTACTGTCAACTTTTCTGCCTTAATTTAAGGCCCTCAGGGTTGATCTGGAGAACTGGCAGGAGATCTGAACTTAGGCTACTATGACAAACTTGTAAGACAAAACCTTAAGCTAAAGGTTTTGTCGTAACACCTCATGTTTTGTCTACAGCATCTGAGTTTCTGATGAGTCTCAAAAATACTATATCGCGAAATCAAATTTTGCCATTTGCATCCATATTGTAATCCATCCCTCTATCTTCATTACTGTTTAATAAAAAGTATAATACATTAACAACACCTCCCTTGGCCTACCAAGGGTGAAGCTCATTCATTTGGTATCAATGAATTTATCTCAGATTTGAATATCAGCTGCCCCCTTCTGAGGGTGGTGGTGGCCGTGCTAATCTCTCTCTTAAAGAATAACAAAATTAAAGAGCAAAAAAGAACTCTCATAATTTGGAATGAAACCCAACTTCCACCCTGAAAACGTATGTTACTCTCTGAGACTTACCTCAAAAAATGTATCAATGTATTCCGAGACAATGTGCTCAGACTTTGGTTTGTTTTGGCAGTAAACTATGTACATGTGCAACCTTCTCTCCTAGGAAGAATAAACAAAGAGACACACAGATAATGTACTACAGTCAGAAAAAAAGTGACAGGAGGAAATGGAGTACAATAAAAAAGCACATATATCTAAATGTATACTTTTATGTAAAAAGGGTCATTCTGCCTTCTGGTAGAATAAATTCTGTATCAAGAGCAAATAAGCAGGTATACTTCAAACATAACAAATCTAAGAAATTAGCCAGAAAAGAAAAATCCTCAAATAGTTTGAAGTATCTCTCTAAGAGTTACTATTACTTGAAAACTGGATACCTCTGACCCAAAAATGTAACTGTACACGCAGAAGTTATAGATCTGAGCATGGTACTACACAAACATCCACACAAATACACCTGACATTGGGACACCGAGAATGATAAAACCATGGAAAAACAGACAATTGGGTTGCATATATTTTGAATTTCAAAATATTTCACAAAATTTGCATTTGAGATATTATTTATCATAATTACTTCTAAGGTGCTGATTACTGTGGTATCCAAGTGTAGTGCACTATTTTAATTTCCATTTTACAGCGAAGCGGGAAGGAAAAAACGGTGAGTGACTTGTCTAGCGCTGCAGAGGAAAGCTCAGAATTAGAATTTATGAATTCCTGGCTCTTAAACTTGTACCTTTTTCTTCCAAGGTAAGTGGTAAAAGGAGACATATGATGTTAGCCTGGATAGAGAGCTAGAAAACCAATCCTGCAAAGGTCACTCAGTTCTTCCAGTGTCAAACAGATCTTTTCCATCTAGAGTTTTTATTACTCTGTAAATATTGCACCAGGATTTGAGAGGATATTTTTTTCATCTGGTCATATGAAACTACAGCCTCCTAAAAGAGGAGCTGAGATTGAGTTGAGAGACAGGTACCATGTTAACAATTTTCTCCACAAGAAGGCATTGCAAACAGATATTAGACTCTCTGTTAACCTAATTCTGTGTCTCTGCTTCTTACCCTGTGTTATTTTATTCTACTGACTTTTCACCTGTGCTGGTCCACAGATAAATCCTTTATATAATGAGATTAGTCACTAGTAATACCAGCCATTGGCACTACCCGCTTGAAAGAGGATGTTTGTACTTACGTGCTTAACAAAGAGGGATCCCAGTTTTTCTGGATCTTCAAGGCACTTCTCCAATTCTCCTAAAAAGAAGCTGAACAAAGAAGAAATTTAGCTTGTACCACATAATATGTCAACAGGTAATTTTAAAAAGAAGTGGTGGTTCCATTCTTTGTGTCCACACTCTCTTCACTGCTGTGATCCTTGATTAGTGTGTGTCCTATCTGCAACTGAAGCCTATATAAAGAATATATTGCAGGGCTTCAAAGCAAGAGGCATTTTAAAAGTAAAGAACAAAAAGAAGCAACATAGTGATTCATCATTGCAATCCTTTTGTTTGCTATGGGGATTCAAATTTCTCTTCTACTCATTCTGAGTCCTTGATGTGCTCATAACTACACTACCACTGAAATTTGAGAATAAAAACTGTTTTTGACCATTTGCTGCATAGCCTCTCACTGTCAGAAGAATAGGTAAGTACTGCACATATTACTGCATAAGATACAGGATTTTTTCTTTTCTTTAATGCTTTCTTAATAGGGTCAACTAAATAGTCACATTAAATGTTATCTATACAAGACAGATCAATCCAAATGCTTGATATGTATACATATTTATTTTGAATAGTCACCATACAAATAACTATAGGAATAGTCTCAACTCAGAAATTAATTTTAACTGTAAACTGTAGGACCAGCTGCTCTTAATTTCTTGTTACTTGTTTTTATAACCTTTGAAACACCTTTATTGCCATCCTTTTTTTCCCTGTGTGCATTCAGTATGTTATAAATTATTTTCTACCAGTAACAGATAATTCTTATGTTAAAAACATACGTACTCTCTGTGCCAGTCGTAAATCTGGTGAATGTTGCCGAATACAATCTTGT
The DNA here is from genome assembly GCA_033296515.1 of Macrochelys suwanniensis. NCBI lineage: Eukaryota > Metazoa > Chordata > Testudines > Chelydridae > Macrochelys > Macrochelys suwanniensis. The sequence goes on along the minus strand of CM065776.1, from coordinate 129,287,085 downwards.
CTTTCCCCTTCATGTCATCAGGTACACCATCTTCTTTCATAAGTGCCATGTAACCCTGAAACAATCCAGGGCAATTCTTTGTGAAATGTCCAGGTTTAAACGGTTGGTTTCTCTCTCTCTCTCTCTAAGGCGCTTAAGAATTTTTAAACTGCAAGCTCTTATTTAAGTCACTTAATCAATAGGGTATAAACATCCAACATTACATGTAGCATGTATTTAGCTGTCAAATTAACGATTTTATTGAAATAAGATTTGTCTCAACTATATCTACATTTAGCCAGTTTTTTTATTTCATTTCCCACAAGTACATGAAATCAAAATGTAATCAGACTGGCAAGTTTCACATTTCACAGTTCTAAAAAGCATTTCTTTTCACATTTGGCCTAGTAAATCTTCCGTTTACAGAGACTAGATTATGGTCCCAAATAACTTTATGATGTCCCATCTGAAACACTGAGGATAATAGGCTTTTTTTTTTGGGGGGGGGGGGGGGGGCTCATAGCTTCCCAGCCCTATGACCCTGTACAATTATTGAAAAGGGGTCCATTTCTCCATCTATTTTATTGTCATTTTTTTTTACATTGTCTTTCACAAAGCATCTTCAAAGCACAAAGATGCATAAAATGAAAGAAATACAGGATTATCTGGATGGTACCCCAATAGGAATTTGACAAATTGTCTCTCCTCAATGTCTGTAAGAAATCCACAGTAAGAAGAATTTGTAAAAAATCTGGAACTTGTAATAGAGTTTCCTTCTTACTAGTTCCCATTTAAGCACAGTAAAAAGAGCATTTGTCAACCACTAAACTTGGAATACTTAAGACCTTGTACATTAGCACTGACCTTCAAGCATAGCATGCACATAGAGTAATACTTTGATCCCACGCATTGAATAAATACTAAGCCTGTATAACTGTTTGTTTAGTACATTTAAGTCCTGGAGTATCTGATATTTATTCAACACTGGGCTGGGGTGCTGCCTCACCTAGGAGATGTCTGTCAACTAGATTAAAGGCCCTGTTAACCAGCTCCTCTAAGAAATATGTCTAAACCTGGGGAAAAGGTAGTTTTCTGGAACATACTTGGAACTAGCTAAATGAGGAAATCAGCAGATCTAAGCAATTTACAAAGCAGGTCAGTATCATAAACCCCATTCTGCAGATGGAAAACAGACACAAAGAGGTGAAGGTGAAGGCCTAATGTCACCCAGTAGAACAGTAGCAAAGCCAGGAGTAGAAGCCAAGTCTCCTGAGTCTCAGTCCAGTGGTCTATCCACTAGAACACATTGTCTCAACCAATTAAATTGTGCCTATTGTTTCAGATGTTATTCGGTGTCACTAATTAAAACATGATTGACAAAGAACTAATTTTCTTATAAGGGAAAAAAAGGATGCATGAAATAGTGTGAAGGAGAGACACTGGGAATTCTATATCAAATCCTGGGTTTTTTCTTACATTCCTATAGAAAAAACCCACACCTAAAGTAGACTCATTCTTTTTCTTCTAACAGAAGAGTGTGCGAGCTACAAAGATGACCGGCAATGGGATTAATAAAAGCAATTCAGAAAGGTTGAACTAACATACCTCAACTACATAACCCAGATCTCGGACGTAATCTCGCTCCGTCTCCACTAATTCCTGTAAGACATAGCTACAAGGAGGGGGAAAAGGTGAAAAAACATTCAGGGAGAAAAATGTAAAGATGTGGATAAAAATTCTTAAAGAGGATGAAGAATGGGCATATAACATTTTACAAGTTTGCAGTTATGCACATTTAATAAGGTAGAGTTTACATCTGACTTTCCGAATCTGAATGCTTCACTATCTTCAGGACATTCTTACTTCTTGTGATTACTAAACTATAGCTGCAGCAGCCAAGACTTTTGCTGCATGGGTCAGGACAATTAAAAGATTAATTAAAAATAATTCCAATATTTGACTCACAAGAAACAGCAAGAGATTCATAAGCAAACAAACTGAAGATGTCTATTATTTTAACATCGACATACATACGATTAATCTTCAATACCAGCTGAAATGTCAACGAATATTTTTGGATCTTCCCAACTATCATTTGAGTTCAAGGTAGAGAAAGACGGTTTCAGGAAAAAGCAATGATCTATGGTTTTTGGAACCTAAAAATACCCTTGAGAATATTTAAAAGCCAGCATCCTCCTCCATGAAGGCTGAGACTGACATGTTTGACAGGACTTTTGGGTGAACTTAGTACTGGAAATAATATGCCTGAGAACTCTCTTTGAAAAACAGCTGGTTTTCAGGAAGAACCAAATCATCCATTTGATGCCTAACATGCAAGCTGGAAGGGAAAAATAACTACTTCTTCTGTTAAATTAAAATAGACTGTTTTGAAACGACGTAAAGGACTTTATAAATGTTACCTGATTGAGAACAGAGGGGAAATATAAATTTGTAAGCCAGTCTTACTGTCGTCTTTTTAAAGAACTGGATTTCCTTTCTTCCATCTCATCTATGGGTGACGAGGAAGAGAGAAGGGAGTTGTCTGAAGGGTTGAAAGATGGACTGCTGCTGTCACCTTGATCTACCAACAGTGAACTTGGACGATCTTCCAGTGCCTAAAAGTGTATTCATAAAATGTTGCAATATTTATTCATCTTGCCTTCTATTCATGCTGTCTTTAAATGCACTGCACAAAATGAATACACATTTACAGTTAAAAAATATGGAACCCGTGTTTTATACTCAAATGTTTACATTACCTTAGTGAGTCCAAAAAAAATAAGTCGACACTCTAGGGTTGCCATTAAAAAGTCAAAATTTGTCACACTGTTACTTGTTTTATTCTACCTATAGGAAAAATCTGTGGTATCTGTTGGAAAGTGTTGAAATTTTAATAGAGATTACTATAATGAAGAAGTTAGAACAATTTAAATCCTCACCATTGCATTTAAATGACAAGGGCAGAAAAAATTAAAGGGGACTCATGAAAACCAAAAACCCAACCCGCCCTCTCTAAAGAGATGACCACTCCCTCTTCTTCTTTATAAGGTATAAGTAGAAGTTCAGGAATAATTTTTCTTCAGCTTGTTTGTTTTCTTTCTCTCTTTTTTTTAAACACACTAAGCTTTTCAGGGCAGGAACTCTGTTTTACTCTCTGTTTGTCAGGGGTGAAAGTAGGCCGGTACGGTGTATCGGTAAGAAGCCGGTACCGGAACCACACACAGCCAATGTTAAAGCGCTGCCGTGGCAGCGCTTTAACGTTACTGACCCTTTTGCCCCTCCATCGGCCACGCCCGCCGGGTGCGGCAAAAGGGGCAACGATGTTAAAGCACTGCCGCAGTGCTTTAACGTCGTTGCCTCTTTTCCCACCCCCCCCGGCGGCTTACAGGTGGGGGCAAAAGGGGCATCTGCCCTGGGGCTGGGCCAGGCAGTGCGGATGGGCTGGCTGGGGGGAGACTGACCCCCCAGCCCTGCCCCTTCTGCCTGAAGCCCCGCCCCTTTGGGGGCCCAGAGCCGGCTCCTATACCAGTAAGAGATTTATATTACTTTCACCCCTGCTGTTTGTACAGCATCTAGTACAGGGGTAGGCAACCTATGGCACGCATGCCAAATGTGGCACGCAAGCTGATTTTCAGAGGCACTCACACTGCCCAGGTCTTGGCCACTGGTCTGGGGGGCTCTGCATTTTAAATTAATTTAAATGAAACTTCTTAAACATTTTAAAAACCTTATTTACTTTACATACAACAATACTTTAGTTATATATTATAGACTTATAGAAAGAGACCTTCTAAAAACGTTAAAATGTCTTACTGGCATGCGAAACCTTAAATTAGAGTGAATAAATGAAGACTCGGCACACCACTTCTGAAAGGTTGCCGACCCCTGATTTAGTACAACGGGCCTAATCCACGTTATGGCTCTAGATGCTACCAAAATTCTGATAATTAATAAATTCTAACTATATTAAAAAATTGTCCAACCTGGAAGACTGATGACCTACCAACTGGTGGAAATTATGACATCACTTGAGATGACAGAATGTAAACTAAGAGGGAAGAAATTTTGAGACCGACTGTTTATAATAGTTTTTGATTGCTTTAGTCAATGGCTACATTATGGAGAAAGAAAGAAGTTGTTAAATATAGAACAAAATCCCTCCCCTTCAATTAAAATATAAGAGCTAGAAATACATATTGAGACTCCCTACAATCGCCCACCCCCGCCACAGGGTAAGAATAATCCCTCCCGTCAACGTTTAAGGTCTTCTATATGATTCAAAGCAGACAAAAAAATTGCACAAGACCAATTTAAAAAAAAAAAATTGCAGGTCACCTTTAATCCTTTGGTTTCACAAAACAGTTGTTTCTCCACACCTGCACTACATACAATAGTAACTGTCATTTATACTCTTCAAAATGAACTCTCAAAACCAGGGGTAAAATTCTGTGTTGAAAGAGGGTGCAGTTCCATTGCCTGTGGAAGCCAGACAGCTAGCAGCATTTTATATGGTTTTGGAAAAGGAGGAGTGTTGGAGAAATTGTGTGAAGGACTGTTCTAGAAAGGATTTATTAAGCCAGTTTAAACTCCAACCCACAGAGTCAGGTCTTGCTGCCGCTATTTATCATGTTTTCCCCCAACATTACAGTAAGATGCAGCTGAGCCGCACCCTGCTGAGTCAGATGCACTATTCAAGACTTTGAAATCAATAAAAACCCAGTAGGATTTGACCTCATAGACAGACGGCCCAAAATCTAGGAGAAACTGATCTGTGTTGGTGAATAATCTGATGGGAGAATGATATCACCACTTGAGACTACATAGAGCAATCATTAAAACAGATAGTGGTGCTGAGCAAGCGTTGCTAATCACAGACAGTTTTACTTATTAAAACATGATTTAGTTTTCCAGAGTGTCACATTTAAAAATACACCCTCTACCTCTCCGGTGTAATGAAATAAAAACTAAACCTCAAAGACATTATGAATGCATACACAAGCTAACAAAGAATTACTGCATATAATGTAGTCAGGACTGGCTCCAGCAAGAGGAAAATATATAAAGGAACTATAAGGTGCCTGGTTCTGCATCTTAAAGGTATTCAAATAAAGAAGAGTTTGGAAATAGTGTGTGTGTCACTTGAAAATATGAGATGAAAGTACTCTGTTGCAAACCAAGCTCTATATTACTTTAACACTGACCTCTGAGTATGCTTTTACAAATTTTAAATACGGTCTCTTCAAATAGCAATAAAACTCTCATATTTTTGATGCATTTTACTTGAGCAAACAAACTAGTGTGAGGTCATGAAAGAGCGTCCTAAATAGAAGCTTCACAGTTAACTCTCTGCTTGGTTTGTTTCATTCACTTGCCCCTGGACAAGACAGATAATGTGAAATCCTTGGGGCAGGAACTCTAAAATGTAAGTTTATATACAGGGTATTGCACAGTGGAACTTTGATCCTTGAGTGTGCTGCTAGATGTGACTGCAATACAAATACATTTAAGTATGTTTAACATTGACTAGTAATCTTTTCTCTCTGAATATATGTATATTCCATATACACTCGCATACACAAAGTTTTGAGACTGCTTTTGAAAATGGATGATGCTAAATGATGGAATTCATAGGGAAATGCGTTGGAACTTTTCATACAGCGGGGCAGTTTGGAGTTGCCTTAGCTTCTGAATTATGTTTATCTTCCAATCAATCTCACCATTTTACTTTTGACGAGTTCCTCAATTGCGCTGACTAGTTCTGCTGCACTGGGTGTCTCAGAGCTGGTGGGGCGTACCAATAATCGAGAAGATGTCTGTGCAATGATAAAAAAGGAAACATATCATGTTTACTTTAGTTTGTCGCAGGCTGTCAAGATTCCTCTTTCAAGTATCTTTTCAGGTCAAGCTACCCAGCAAAGATTTCTCTTTAATTTAAGAATAAAATGTTTCCTTATAATTTATGCACCTGGAATCTAAAATTTTTAAATAAACCTTGATACACATTGAGAACTGTCCAGGCACAGTTTTAATCTATTTCAATTAGTAGGCTGTAACTTCATAATTCTCTTTAGCACATTATAGATCTGGGAAATATCCTTGGGAAACTTTCAACTGCTGACTATTATAAAAATCTATCAGGACAGCCATACAGATTGCAGTCACTGACCTGATTGACAGTGAACAATTTAAGTATTCTTTCAACTCTGTATATAATTAAGAAGCAACTATAAAAATAATTACAACACACAAACCTTGAAACAGGATTAAAAAAATAAACCAAGAAAATAAATCAAGAACATTTACATTTCTAAAAGGAGCTGGGGTATATTTCCCAGATTGAATGTGGGAAATCAAGCTCACCATTCTGTGTGTCATCCATTTTCCCCAAAGTGCAGAGTATAGAAGATCTCTGGCCTCACAAGCTATAAGATGCCAGTTTATAGCTACAACTGAGGGTAAAAGGTATTCACAGTAAAGGATTCTGGGAGAGGGCCATTAAATTCAGCTTCCGTAATTAGCAAACACACAGCTGGTTTGCAGATTACATGTATCATTAAATAACTGGAAAGAGGAACAGGGTACAATATGAACCTTACTTCATATTAAGGAAAGGACAGATGTACATCATGCAACACAGGTTAAACTGTTCTGCAAATGTTTCAAACATGTTGGACAAACAAAAAAATTACATTCATGATTTTAAACAGAATGCTCTTGACTAGTTTTCAACCCTACTATTGAAAACAAGGACTGCAAAGATACGGGCGTGCTTTTGTTTGCCTCACTGAGAAAGGAACACGGGGTGGGGTAAACGAGGGAATCACAAATAACTTTAAATGGAAAGGTAAGGGAATTGAGCCAAAGCAGAGACAGAACACAAATCAACGTAATGCTACAGTCAAAATTTACAAAAAGAGAAAAACAAAAAAACAAAAATAATTAGTTTTACAATATAACAATTGTATTGAAACATCAATATTGTTTATCCAAAAATAAATGCAAAAAACTCATAAGCTGCTATTCAATGCAATAAATGAATTGTGCAATGATTCTCCAAACAGAAGCATGTGTACTGTACAAGAAATGCTAATGAAAAAAAATGAGTGTTATTTAGTGATATTAGAGAAATCTATGTGGCCTCATACCTGGTGCTAGCATATACTTCCAAAACTGAGCAAGCCCACATGCAATGGGCCTTTGAGGCAGATGTTGCCAGATGTCACAATCCCAACTCCCAAATGCTACTAAAAACAACTTTACAAAACCTGTATCCTAAACATGTATCCAAGACAAAGTTTAAATCTGGATGCGGATCAGAATCCAAACTACCATGAAGTTGGCAGTGTTTGGGTACAAGGTTCAGTCTATTAGAGACAGACAGAAACACTATGGGAGCATGTTTCTGTCCTCTGAGGGATTCATATTAAAACAAATGACAGGTTTCAGAGTAGTAGCCGTTCTTTTTATTAAAACAAAGTAAATCCTTCTCCAAGGTCCTGCTTACACCAGTGTTGAAAATGCACGAGGCAGATCATCGTTCAAACATGTTTTTTTGCAAGCAGGGTGATAATCTGGAAAGGGAGGGCAAAACCCTATCTTTTGGTATGTTACACAACACTGTGCTAAAGGTCCAATCTACACTGAAAATGCAAAGTGAATGGAGACCAAGTTATAACATGGCTTCCTCTGATATAATTGCCTTTGTAATGCAGATGGATCTATGCAATAAGGGCAATGTTAGTTTGTGTTATTCGTATCACAGTTACTGAATATACTGGTTAAGAAATCATGTTAGCAGCTTGCTAGCAAGAGTTTTTAAACATGATTCTCACCAGCACTATTGCAACTCTAGCACACAAAGGGTCAGACGATTTTCTAACTAGCAGAAAAAAACCACCCCAACAATTTTTAAAAGAATAAAGAGATTTGAAGAGTATAATTCTTTTTTTTTATTTGGTCTCAGAAATATTTCCCAGTATGTTCATCCATCATTTCCTATATTGCAACGGTTTCCAGTTTAGAAAAAAAGCAGGAAACTGGTGCATGCAGTGCATGGAAAAAACCCACTGCAATCCAAAAAGTGTCTACTTAAATTATGATTGAGATTCCCAGGAGAAAACAACAAGAGTGAAGGAGAGAGAAAAATTGATGAAAAAAAATCTGCTTTACTAAGAAAGGCGAATAACTGCCAACAAAACTCATGAGCTCATACCATAGATTTCAACACTTAAGCATTTTAAAGAGCACAATGGGGACAAAATGATATTAGAGGTGAGATCCATGATGCAGAAGTAAATAGTTTCCATTTTAAAATCCTCTATTTTCAGGCTTTGTGACTGCCCCATAAAAATTTGATTCGTGTTGAAAATTGAAATAAAACATCTCAAAACCTGAGAATGTTGAGATTTTTTTTTTAAACCAACAAAATATGAAAACACGATTCATTTGGCAGATTGATGATCTCTATCCAAAACTTACCAATTAGTGGTTTCAGATACAGTTTTGCACTCACAATTTAAACTTGGTTTTGCTTGTTAAACTGAACAGTTTCAGGCAGCAAGTCACTAATGTGGACCAAGGCTTTACAGCACTTGAGGAAGCTATGGCGTGCTCACAATGGACATGCGACTTTATGTCGACATGAAAAACCATCTTCCTGTGCATATGGAAAATGTTTGTGACAAAAACTCCAGGTTTGAGGATAACAGAATTGTTTTGTGAATTACTTACAGGATAAAAAGATTTCAGTCAGAAAGTTAACTGCTCCCACAACAGCTCTTAACTAGTGGAAAGGGGGAAGACTAAGCATATATAAAGTATGAAGTATTACAAAAATATGAAGCCACGCAGAAGGTGTGTGTGTTTGTTTTAAAACTCTGTTATGCACACAAAGATCAACTGCTCATCCCTATTTTTGCTACAAGGTCCTTTTTTAAACAATCATGTAGGGTTCCTGTAATTGTGTCCTCAGTTGTACCCATATAATTACATATGTTCCAGATATTTTCTCTATAGCAAATCCCTTTAAGACACTAAAAGTTATCAGTCTATCTCAGCATGTGAGATTCTTCCCTATTTCCCTTTTTACCTTGTCATCCTGGGAGTCTGGCTGGAGTAGACTGTGTTGCTGAATTGCCATTGGAGGGGGGAGTGGTACAGCATCTGCTCCTTCTTCACCTTCTTCTTCTCCACAGCTCTGCATCCCAGAAGAGGAGGATTTGGAGAGAGTGCCACTGCTCAGCCCCTCATTCCGCCCTCTCTGCAATGAAGATCAAGACATTCATAAGATGCATAAAGCAGAGTAAGTGGAAGCTGTCTCACAGATGCCAGACTCCTCTAAAGGCTCATTTCCAGCAAGCCTAGGGATAGCTAAACAGATCAACATCTCAAGAGATAGACACAGTTGCCAAAAATCTAACTACCTTAAAAGATATGCAGTTTATAACTCGTTCAACAAGTAAGGCAACTGGGCTGATTGAGTACAAGTGACTTGCAAGAACTTCAGCCTGAGTTTTACTACAGAAAAGGTTACAAACCGAGGCTTGGGAGTTGACTGCTGGGTTCCATCAGTGACTTTGATTCTGCTCAGTTTACCTCTGTAAAATGGGTGCAACATATGTAACTACAGACGTGGCATCTGTAGAGTACTCATGTCCTCAAACCAAAAGGTGCGACATGAGTACAAAATAGTTATAAAATATGGGATATATTTTAACAAAATCCTAAATTTCATCACTGGTTCGCCTTTAAACAGTGAACACAGACCACATACTTTGTTTTTAATGTTTTCTGGGTAGAAAACAATCCTGTCAGCTACACGAGGAACAGGACCTCAAATCCTTGGTCTGCAACAAAAATAGCTTACAGGATATTGCAATTCCCTTCACAGTAAGGAGGAATGACTTGTACTGCTTTCTCTCCACCTCAGGGCATTGATACAACATTAGCGCTCTTTCCCACACTCAGGAATGTAGGAGCGTGGCTACTTCTGAGAAAATTGCCACAACTGCCTTGGGAGAAGGGTCTCTTCCTACATTACGGCATCTGAGGACGGAGAGCAACACTTTCCCCAAACCCACAGCTCCTATACCATCATGGTGCCGCGCCTCTAGTCCATTCCTTTACAACTTTTACTTGCTCCACCAATGCTCCGAGTTGAAAATGAAATATGCCAGTAGCAAAGGAAAAATAAGACAAAAAAAGCCACTAAACTAATAACATTGGGCCACTTAGTTAGAAATCAGACTTCAATATCTATAATCTATAGGAAAACCATCAGAACTGATGGTTAGATGCAGGTCAAAGAAAAGGTGAACTAAAATACAATGTGAGTAGAACACTTGGGTGCTCTGTGATGCCACTAGATCCAATGTGAATTTTGCATACATAAGTGAAAGCATAATCAGGCCCAGTTTGTATCTTTATCAACTGGATATGGGTCCTAATCTCATACCAGAACTATGAATGCCGGGGAAGAAAAAGGCATCCAACAGAAAGACATCTGTGACATGAACTCCATGATACAACCTCCCCATTCCCTTTGCTTTAATGAAAGCTTATGAGGGTATTACGTAACTGATTGTAACCACCTTTTGGTTCGAGAATCCAGCTATTTCCCAGTACGCTGCACTAATGAGACGCACATTATTTCTAAAGCCAGGAACGCAAGATTTGCTGGCTTTAAAGCGGGTTAATAACCCTTCCCTATACATCCGCCTGGTCCTTTGGGAAGGGAGAAAAGAGAAGCATGAAATAGCCTATCATCAGAACATTACTCAGATGTTACTCAGTATGTGTCAAAGTCAGTTTTTTCTGATTAGGGGTGGGGTGGGAGGGGAGATGAGGTTAAAAAGTAATTTCCCCCCATCCTCTTTTCTGTTCTTCAACTAGAGTGCTCTCCCCACACAACTCTGCTAATGCTCTTAACATTGTATTCCAGTACAGGGCTTCTTCCTGAGCAGAGGATGACAGTCAAGGCATGCATGGGACTGATGGCTGCATAAAACTGAAACACACCCACAAGAGACCTGGATGAGATAACATTGTTTAACTTGACCAAATCAAATTTGTACAAAAAGCAACAGATGCAAAATAAGCTGTTGTGTCATCTTGCAGTGCCCCCCAGCATCCAAAAACTGAGCACTTGAATCATGTCCAGCATTTACAAACCATAAGAAAGTTGCCTGAACACTAACCTCCTCAATGGTTTCATCCTGTGGCGTAGCGGCACTGTCATCCGAGTCCTTCTGAGAGCCAGCATCCGCACTTTTGCGGACCTCTCTACTCTTCTTATGCTTATGGGCCAATTTCTTGACATGCCCATCTGCCTTCCCACTGCTAAGGCGCCTCACTGGACTGGTAAGCCATTTCCTCAGGGTGTTGCCAGGGCGTTTGGGGCCTGGGGAGCTCTGTGCACCAATCATATGGGGCTGAAGTGATGTTACAGAGGCAGGAGGACTGGCATCGTTACTGGAGACTGAAAGAGAGTCTGAGGAAAAAATGTGAACAATATTTTAGAGGGAAAATATTGACAACTGAGCAATTTAAAATCAAGAGAAAGAACGTAAGTAGATTTTAAATACTGATGGTAAAATATGAAATATAAATGAAAAAATGTACCAAAAGAGTCTTCATTTATATTTGCATTACAGTAGGAGGCAACTCTAATTGTACCTTTCATGTGACACATTTGCTAAGAGAGAAACAGACTAAAAATGCAGCACAAACAAAATATTTACATTGATAATGTGGCATTAGCCACAGTGGAACAAATCACTAGATTTATCAAGTCTAGTTTAATGCCCTTCACAATGGCTAATGCCACCTGATGACTATGAGGGAAGCTTAAAAGCCCCACTACAAATCAGGGCCAGAGTTTTCTCAAATGAGCTGTGATTTTGGATGCTCAACTCGAGACATCTTAAAAGGACCCATTTGTCAGGAAGTGATGAGCACAGGCTCTCTGAATGCAAGACCCCTTCAAAATGTCTTAACTTGAGCACCAAAATCGTTATATCAATTAAGAATATCTTGGCTCTTGACATTGGTGCAATGATCAGAGAGCACTGCATTATAAATGACCACTCATATGCTGGCAAACACTTACAAGACACTGTCTTACATAACAGTCAAGTCCTTTGCCTGTTGCTGATTACCACTCACACATATACACTGAGCAAAAATTGCTGTGTTCTAATTTTACATATTTTGTAAAGTGCACAAATTCAGGAAAGTATTTTAAAAAAAGGTAAAAGGTAGCTGTCTTAAAATGTGTTAATTTTTTTTCTCAGCTACAATACTTATATATACACATATGCACAAGCTTCCAGTGTGCACAATCACCACAAATGTTCTGTTTAGTTTTGTGACAAACCAATTTATTTATTTATATAGGAGGGTGAAGGTAGGTTTGGAGGGGAAGGGGAAGAAGACTTCAGATAAACTCCAGTTAAATATCTGTTTCTTTTGCTTTAATCTGACAGTTTTAAAAAGGAAACAGCATGAGAAGTTATATTTAAAAGAAAATATGCCCTTGCTCAAACCTCAGGATGAGCAATATTTGTTTCTGTGCTTGAGAATGCCGGCGGTTCTGCAATCAAAGGATAATTCTTTCTCCCTCCCAATCTAGTAATTATATATACACACATGAGATCAATAGCAGTTTCCAGTGAGGTTCATGTCACTTGGACTGGACAGTACTCTTATGGCAAACACCCACTGGATTATGCATTGCTAGTACAGCAAGTCTGTGCTTTTCCCCCAGCCAAAGTAAGTTTTCATACAATTTTTGTTTTTAAATTTGAAGGCTTCTCTTACAAATATAATTATTAGTGTATTAACAAGACCCCATTAAACTGTTCTTTTTCCTTTTTTTTTTTTTTGAGTTATCACTGAGGGTTTATGTTTAAAAGCCAGGTTTGTGAAAAGATCTTCTTTAAAGCCATCCAGTTAAAGGTCGTTTATGCTGGGAGTTAAACACAATCGCTGCATTCCTTCTCCAAGGTTGGGATAGATACTCAGATCCTTCTTACACAGCTTAAGTGCAAGGGGATTCTTTCACCAAAAATGGTGGGGAACAAATAAAGCAATTTAGAACAATGTTCTCTCTCGCAATGGTAGGGACAGCTTGGGTAAATTTATCTTTCTTGCCAAGGAGCAGCTCTGCAAAACGGAACACATCGGGCTGCTTAGCTATTGCAGAATACTAAGTGCAAACTATTCATTAAGAACCATATCTGATGTGGAGGAAGAGTTAAAGGATCCAGGAAGAATGCAAAAATACTGCTTTGGGTTATTTGTAAGTGTGGCTTGAGCCTCCCCAGAGATGCCAATCTCACAGACTAATGACACTGGGGGAGCATATACTGCCTTTTTATTAATCTCTCCTTGGTATAAGGCTTATTTTCTAGCCTCCAGCCCATCTCAATATTTCCCTGGATATTTACTAATACATCCTTGGGCAAACAATCTTCTCGGTAACAACAGACATGTAATCACTGGGATATTTAACTATGGGTATGCAATTCACTAGAACAATATGTTCTATGTAATATGTATGTTATGTGTTTGTGCACACTCATCCTCATATCACAAAGTACTCATTCATAACTCTTACAGATGTTCACTCACTTTTTCACTTATTAAAGGTTTAATGTAATTGTTTGTATTGGTTCATACTGATCTCACTCTAAATGATGAAGCCTCAGTGTTGACTCCACAGAGTACATGTATGCCATTTCAAGGGTTGAACACATGAGGTTGCTTCCCAATGACAATTCATTGTCTCACTCTAAAAGGATCCCAGTTGCTGCTGACCAGGGACCAGATTCTGCAGTCCTTATTCAAACAAGCAGTCTCCCACTGAAGTTAAAAGGAAATATCTGTCTCATGATTATAGAATTAGGGCCTAACTATACAAACATTTCCTCAGCTGCTCAACTTTGTGTATGTGAGCAGTGTTTCCCATCATCTCTGTGTTCTTGGGGAACCAGGGCGCAGTACCCAGCCTGTCTGACTCACGAAAGACCTCCCTCCCTCCACCACCCCCACCTCTGCTTGAACCAAAACTGATCAGAAGAAAGACTTACAAAAAGCAATGAAAAGGCAGTGGGAGACACCAGTAGCGTAGCCAGGGGGGGAGCAGGGGGAGCAGCTGCTCCCCCTGTAAGGAGAAGCGGCGCTAAGGCGCCGCCCGAGCCCCGCTGCAGGAGGCGCTGTAAAAGGCCCTGGGCTCCTGCCGCTGCGGGGAGCCCCGGGCCCTTTAAAGCGCCCCCCCGCCCTGCTGCCGGACCCGGGCTGGGGGAGGGGGGGCGCGCTTCAAAAGGTCCGCGGCTCCTGCCGTTGCGGAGAGCCGCCGGCCCTTTAAAGCCCCCCCCCCCCCCCCCCCCCAGCCCTGCTGCCGGACCCGGGCTAGGCTGGGGGGCGCTTTAAAAGGCCGGCAGCTCCTGCCGCTGCGGAGAGCTGTGGGCCTTTTAAAGTGCCCCCCCGCTGCCGGAGCCGGGCTCGGGCAGGGATTTAAAAGGCCCGGGGGCTCCGCAGCGGCTGGAGCCCCGGACCCTTTCAAGCGCCGCCGGGGTGAGTACAGGGGGAGCGGGGAGGCGCCTTTTTATAGCGCCGCTCCCCCTGTGCTCTAAACCTGGCTACGCCACTGGGAGACACACCTAAACCCCTGGGATAAGGATGACAGGATTAAGGATTAAGTCTCATCTGAATCAAAGAGGCATCTCCGTTAGCATACAGAATGGAGAACAGAGATTCCAAGGCAAGAGCTGCATGGAACTCTGGGACCAGAAAAGCAGGGAAGCACTGCATGATGGGGAATCTCTGCTCCAGATATTAATGAACCCACGGCTGCACACACCCAGCTCAGTAGTTATTAGGCCAATTCTAGTAATAAATCCTTTATTGGTATCCAAAATAGTGAAGCTCCCTAATTGCATTGTGAGCTCCCTCCCAGGAACACCGCCCATAGCCAGGAATGATTAGCTGCCATTGTCTAGCCTGAACAAAACAACTTCGGTATATTCCCCTGAGCCATCAGTTTACCCACAAGCAAATCTAGTGTCTCCCTTGAACCATTGTTTTTTCCCTACAAAACCCCTACCCATGCTCAAGTAAGTGTTCTGATGCCTGGATCCAAAATCTGCATCACTTCCATTGGGACTTCATCTTCTCCTGACTGATCGTGCAGGGCTCTGCCTGACTCCAGCTCTCCAGACCCTCAGATACCACCATCACCCGGGACCCCCGATCAATTCAAGCTTCATGGAGTGGTGAGAACCCAGCGCGCTCTCTCTCTGTCTCTCTCTCTCTCTCTCTCTCTCTCTCTCTCTCGGTATAGCCTTCTGACCCTGACTTGTGTGATCAGTTGTAGTTTTCTAAACCTGACATTTATAATCAAATTTACGTTAGATTTAATATTATAACTGTTTTGTTTGTTTGGCTCCCCTATGGTTGTTACCCGACAAGAAATAACTTTCATGGTTAAGCTGGTTGCTTCTCTCTCTTTCCCCTCCCCCTCCGTGGGTGTTATTTGGCTTCCTCATTCGCTCTGCAGCAACGCTCCTTGTACCTAAGCTAAAGATCCCTGCAGCGCCCAAAAATCCTGTAGGGTTTGCTCATCAAGTGGGTTACTACCAGAATAAGTATAACGTGAAAGTGGGGATAGGGACATATGAAGGTGGCAGCTTGGAAGTGCTGCTTGACCCAGTCTGCTGAGTCCAGGGGCATATAAGGGTGACAACTTGGAGATGCTGTTTGACCCCATCTGCTGAATCCAAGGGCTTATGAGGGCAACAGCTTGGAAATGCTGCTCGAGCCAGGCTACTGAGTCCTGGGACATATAAGGGGTCAGCTTGGGAGTGCCGATTAACCGGGTCCTCTCAGATGTGCACTGTTAATGTGCGTGTGTTCATCTGATTCTGGCGCTAGAAAACCCAGCCCCGGGGAACCTAGGTCCTGCAGGATAGCTCCATTGGGAGGGAACTTGCAGCAGGGAGAAGTAGAGCTCCGTATGAGAACATAAGTGACACAAGCAGTACATTGATAGAAGTACAGAGCCCCCCGCCCCAGAATAGTAACCCTAATAAATGAGTGTACCCCAAAGTAACAGGCAAATCTGGTAACAGCAGTCCCATTGCAGGATCAGGACCTTAGGCTCCAGAGCCCAGCTACAAATACAGGACCTTAATTCTAATCCCCTTCATGTTAAGTAAGATAACAGGCCCTGCAATGCATGGTTAACAGAAACTCTGATGAAACTGGTTACTTATATTGAGAAGTGTCACTGATTAGCAAAAATAATATAAAATTCATTATCTTACATCCATTTGTTAAAGATTAGGAGTAAAATTATCAAAAAGCTCCCTAAGGGCCATTGATTTTCACTTTTGAAAAACGGCACTCTCATTCTTTCAAAAATTCTACCCTGGGTTTATCTACATCATACCCAGATAATTAAATCAACATTTTCTCCACCATTTACAGTTCTTCATGGGAACCTTAAACTAAAACTGGTTTTATTTTTTCTTTATTGTGACCGCTGACCAATTTGTTTTACTAGGGTTGCTCAAGACTCCTTTATCAGTAAATACAGGCTCTAAGAAGAGATATAAGAATTCAAAATGAAACCAAGAACAACACTGACTTTGTAAATAGAGACAGACTGATTAAGTTTTGGGTCTTTTATCCCTTACTGTGTCCCAAAACCAGAAAACCTTTCTAGCAAGTGTCTATCCAGTGTCCCATAGCCTCCCTTTTAGAGAAACATTTGGCCTTCTTGTTTATGTTCTAAGAATTCGACACTAACTTCTAGCAAGGCACAGGTACAATATCAGTTAATGAAACTTAATTTACTATCTGTTCAAATACAGACACCACTGGAGATAAGTAAACCTTCAGGGTTTTTTTCTTTCCTGAATTACTAATGGCTGCACTTTTTGGTTAGACAATTCATAAACATAAGAGAAAGTCAATTAAATTCCACCTCTCCCCTAACTTGAAGTAAAACCACATGTTTCTCTGTTCATGAGGTCAGAGAGTTCACAGAAAGTCCATGAATTTACTTTTTTTTTTAAAAAAAAAACAGAGCTAGAGAAAAAAGGCAAGCAGCATGGATTCTGACCCTCTCAAACTAAAATATAAGATGACCTCCAGTGAACACACACATTCCTGAAGTTAAGGGGGAACTGGAATACTCCTTCTATTCCCAGCTTTACCGACCCTGGAAACTTGGACATCTGTGATTAATAACTGATTTTTTTGTTAAATAATGAACCATGTCCAGCTAGTTGATGACTTGAAGTTTTCTGCTCCAGATTAACTATTTCCATATTGCATTGTAACGGTCTCAATATTTAAAGGTCAGGGTACTACCGGGAACATACTTTCCTACTTTTTTAGAAAGCAAACTGAGTCCAATTGTTGCATTGTCTGCACCATCTAAACATTCTTTAATCAAAACAACAACACACTGCTGCCAGTGAACCCAGGGATCAGTCTGACTAGAAAGAAAGCTGTCTAGACAGTCAAGCTTTCTTGTTATTTCTAATTAATGTATTAAAATGTAGTTTTGGCAATTTCAAAAACACTATTAAACAACTGGCCAACATGCACAAACCAGTACCAGGGTCAAAGAGATACTGGAGAAGGATGAAGTGCATCCGATGAAGTGGGTTCTAACCCACGAAAGCTTATGCTGAAATAAATTTGTTAGTCTCTAAGGTGCCACAAGTATTTCTTTCTTTCTTATTTTCTTTTTGCTGACACAGATTAACACGGCTACTACACTGTAACCTGGAGAAGGAAGAGTTTGTCATGGATTCTTGTTTTGGAAAAGAAGATCAAAGGTCCAAAACTAAACTCAGCTGCACTGGGCAAGAGATATTGGAAAGGCATGAGAAAGGAGTACAGAAATATATTTTATTCACAGACATGCACTCTGACCTACATTTGGTAAAAAAGGTATCATGTATACAACCATTCAAAACTTTCCTAAATGGCATAAATTTCTATCTTTCCTGCTGAGTTTTCCCTGAATACTTTTGTAAGCCAATATTCTAATATACATCAAAGAACATTAACAATGTTTCATATTTAACAAGCATCTATAAAAAAGCAACTGACACTCGAAGGACCATACAACTGCCATTTTTATTATGCTTGCAAATGTGGAATTTCCCCTTCACTCTTTGAGAGACAATTTCCCTTACCATGAAAACACTGTAGTAGTTTCCATGGAATTATTTTTTAAGCCAGCCCACAACATATTGGAAACTATTATTTAATATACAAAAGAAATATATGCTAATCATCTGGTACAAATACATTGACTATTCATCTCTAGTAAACCAGCTGTTCCTTTCAAATTGTGTACTCTACTGAAATATGCTCCATGACATTTCTATATATTATAGCTGCCTTATGTTGTAAACCAAAATATTTTCTATTGGGAAACCTACAGTTCAATGCACCACTTTTAGAACTATGTGTATTAATACTAGAGAATGGCATAGAGGATTTTATGTCTTAATGCTAATTTGTAATGGCCTAGTAGTAATACTCCAACATTTAGAGCTGTCATATATATACTTTTACCTTTTTCCTTAAGAGGTAGTCGCTATTACACGTACTGTATGTATTGTAACCAGTCATGGCAAACTGTTCTGTATGACTGGAAAACATTTTCACTTCTGATCTTTGGATAAAATGTATTTCCATTTTCTAAAACAGAAGTATAAGCAAATGAAAGGTGGTGGACTGAGAACCTCAGAAAAAAACCTTGCTATCCACAGAAAAGATATTGCACTGGCTATGGCACTTAAAGCCTATCCTCCACTGCCAACCCAACTATTCTCTGAAAATAATACCTCCAGAGGTAACCTTGAGAGCCGAGTTCAGCTCTCAAAAGCCATTCTACCCCTAATTTCTCTGCTAAAACTGACGAGATGTCAGTTAATATTAAATGAGGCTTTTGTAATGTGGACACCTGTCCACTAGAAAATGAACTGAGACAATGCCTTTGAATAGTTACAGTCACCAAATGTAATCACCTGGATCACATCAATATTGATTACAGTTGGAATTTTGACCGTGAAGCTACTGTACAGCGCTTGTTAACAGAGAGCAGATATCTGGCACGTCTTCAAACAACATGTCTAGGATTTTTAACATCAACTATTTAACAAAGGCAGAGAGAAAAAGGAGGTTGTATAAGTTCTTTTCTTTCACCTCTTTAGAGGTCCTGTATGAAATCCTTTTAGATGATGTCCAATTATTCACTAGCGAACATACAATCTCAACCACTAAAATATGCACCAAATGTCTCCTCATGATAAACCTATGACTGAATTAGTCCAAACTTTGGAGTCTACTTTTACTAGGCACTTTAGAAAATAAACTGGTATCTTTCTCCATGCTCCTCACTCTCCTCATAAGCCCCCAATAATAATTTGGAAGCTGGGATAACAGTTTGCAAAAACATTTCATAATAGCAAATGGTGCACAAAAATAATCTCTGTCTGAATAAAATAAATTAGTGGCACAGGTCTAAAAGGTCTAATGCACTACTGTGTCCTTTCAGGATTTCTCAGGTTATTTGTTCTTCAAGTTCCCCTCCCCTTCTCCTTTCAATAGACCAGTGGGAATTAAGGTCTTGTATTTAATCTTTAAAATTATACCCTTATCTAATCTTGCACACACAGAGGCAGCTTTCAACAGGTCAGTGTCACCAATCAAGATTCAAACACCAACACATTTTAGATGCAAAGATGCCCTCCTTCCTTTCATGCCTGCTGGATAGTTTTACATGCTTACAGAGACTTTTTTTAAAAAAAAAAGTGGGAAGAAAGCATGATGTTGTCCCAGGCCACTTTCCCAGATGAACAGAAAGGGTTCTGTTTCTGCTCCCTGGAATTTAGACCACAGGGCTGTAGAAAACCAAATCCAAAATCCTGCATGCAACTAACTGAGTGCTAGGCAGTTTTATAGGAAGGGAGAGCGAGTCGGTAGGGCATTTTATTCAACTCTTGGCACTTAGTGGTCAAATTCTCTCCTATTTAAAGTCTGTTTTTTTGGTAAACAGGAAACAAATACATTTTATAAAACACTGAGGGGAAAACCTGTTTTTACTGATTAAATTTATATGCAGGATTTGCCAAACCACCACATGCTTTTAATAATAAAAGTAGGGATTCTTATCTTTTTCCTGTAGTGTAGTCCATATTTTAATTAGTAGTATCTTGGTCTTGCATTTGGAATCTTCTAGACTACCTATCACCTCCTATTCAAAAATACCTGGATCACTGCCCCTCACATAATGTTCCTCTGATGACTATCAATTTTCTATTCAAGGCTTTGGTGACTTTTAATTAAACGTAGTGGCTTGAATCAAGGTGCAGCAAACAACATGTGACGTGTCAACTCTCTGTGGACGAAGAGAAAGTGCTCCAACCACCAGAGTTCGGGCATCTCTGCCTAAAAGGAATGTTCAACTGTGTTTATACTATGAAAAGAGACTAAAAATAAAATTCACCAATCCTGCAAACAACGTTTTACATCCTACAGTTAAAGCTGGGTTCTTTCCTTTTTATGTATCATGTCCAGTAATAAAAGTTCCACTAGCCAACTTAGATCTTGAGTTAGATACATTCCACTCTATTCCAGTCTGTGCCTTCAGACACCTCATGTGTGTTCTAAGATATTTTATTTGTGCAAATCAGCTGTACATAATGGGCTTCCACAGATATAACTGGTGGAATCTAGTATAGAGTTCAGAACAACAACAGAAACCAGTTCATGAGGTTTCTCATGAACAACCTGTGAACCCCTTTCACTAAAATGTCAAGTCTCGCGAACCCCCTCCTAAAAATGAATATTTCCAGGGATTTTCTCCTTTACTTGAGTATGAATTATAAAAGCAGTGATCTTGGAAATATAAAATTTGTTTTTATGACATGCTTATTATACACTAATTATTATTATTAATTATTATTTATCATTACAGTATTTTTATTACATTATGAAAACGGCAACACTCTTCCAAGATCTCACTTTCGTAGCTTGTATCACTTTGAATAAGCCTGTTAAAGACAAAGCTCCTATGTTTCATCAAGGAGTATCAGATGTGAAACAACATAAAAGTATTTAAGAAGCCAACTCAAAGAGTTCCTTCTACACAAGCATTCAGGTCTTGAGTAGTCGAGGCAAACAACACACGTTACAACAAAGCTGCCTATTTAATTTTAAAAACAGCAAAAAATATCCACCTCCCTTTCCATTTCTTATAAGGAATGTTGAAGTTTAAATCTCCTCAATGTGACAGATATGCTTGCTTTGATCTGCTTAGCTCTTGGAAGTCCAGGGGCTCCGGGCTGCTGGCCCTGTGCTGCCCGGGGTCCCTAGGGACAGCTCTGTCCGCCATTAGGGGATTTTTTCCCCAAGAACCCTCTAACATTTCACGAACCCCAGTTTGGAAACCACTGCCATACGTGGTTTTTTCTTTAAACAAAGGAAGATAAAGACACTAAATCTTTTTGTGTGTATCAGATATTTAGCTCTCATTTATCCACAAGAATATATAGAGAATCTCCATTCATTTCAATGGGAGATGTGCGCAAATTCATGAGAGAAAAGACCTTTCAAACAGCACTCAGGCTGGTAAACAAATCCAGTTTCACAAGCTAGGATCAGTTGGGTCTAATGAATATTTTTATGCAACTAACAAAACCCCAAAGTGCTGCAGGAAGTAGTGCTGATAATTCAAGTATCTTGCTGACATTAAGCACGGTGTTAAGTTGGCACTGGGCTGTTGGGAGATGCCACCTTTTCAACGATGGTTATTGAAGAGCAGGTATATTTGGCCCCATCTCCTGGATAAGTACTTTTTTGCAATTTCATCTATATTCTAGCTATGTATATTTCCACTATCATTGCAACTGGACAAGATACTCTTCACCGTGACCTAAACTGTTTTGCAGGGATGCTTTATGCTGTTAAACAACTGCTATGTACCAACCAAAGAGGTGGCTGCTTCCTGGAATGCACTTCCTGGAATGCAAATGGGAAATACTATTAATTTAAGGTTTACATATAACAATTATTCTACTTTTATCATCAAAGCAGCTGTATGGTGCATTTATGTCCAACCATTATTGGGCACCAAGATTTCTTATCTGCCCTCTCAAAGCTGTTTCTGCTGACAAGTAATGATTTTCCTCTGAAAACAATTGTGCAGCACTACAAATATAACCACAAGGCAATTGAATAGCTTGTCTTGATATATGCAGCATGACTGTCCAGAACAAGAAATGACAACAAGAACATCAATATAGATAAACATGGAAATGTTAAGCGGCAAGCAGGGAAAGTTACATCAGCAATGACTGGCCTAAAAGCAAGCAATGACAGATGAGCAGAGAAAGACAAGAAAAGAAACAAGAGATTGCACAGACCTAGTAGGAATCACTACATTCAAACACTAGTAAAAACATTGCCATGCCTACGAAAGTGTACAGAATCTCAACAAGTCAAAGAAGGCTGATTAAAGGAACCTGTCCAAGGTTGCTTTCAATACAGGCAAGTCTCATTTTACGCAGGGGTTCCGTTCCGCGGTTCGCGCATAAAGCGAAAACCGCATATAGTGAAACGCCATTGAGTTGAATGGCAGATGGAACTGCCCGCAGTACCGATGCCGTTTTTAAATTGTTTTTTCTTCTTCTTTTTTTCTGCCTTTGCCGACCGCGCAAAGCTGAATTTGAGCATGTTAAATGTGCCTAAGATGCGACTCGCCTGTATATAATTTCAGATTCCAAAATATCTGAACTAATCTAGCCATAAGGCTATCTGTGTGTCCAGTCACTGCTTGTAAGAGTATGACCGAGGGAGTCAGTATTCAGAAGAAGTGGTGTACTGGTAATAATTTCTATCAGGGTATCTTTCATAGAATCCAGGAGTTCTATACCAGTGGAAGGAAATAAGTGGTGGCGGCAGAGGAGGAGGAGAAGAAAGCAAGTATGAAACAAAGACAGACAGTGAAGATCAAGAAGGCCAGATTCATAAACAAGCATCTGTTGGTGCTGAGTAGAAGGGAATTAAATTCTTCAATTTTTCATTGATGAGATGGAAAACAAATATGTGATCTGCCAATGTGTACTGAACATGTGGTCTGGATTTCAGAAGAGGATTGAATGTAGATCCAATGTAGCCTCTCTCTACTCAGAATGCCTGTACGCTATACCCCGCGAAAAAAGCTCTCTACTGATATCACTGGTGGAATCAAGAAAACATGTGACAAAAAGAAATAGTATGCAGATGTATATTGAAATCAACAAGAACTGAAGACTGACAATGCAAGAGGCACCTCCAAAGTTGCATCTCATCTTTGCCACAGGATCAACATATTCTCTATGGACAAATATCACTACTTACACAGTTTCTTCCCAATTAGAAGTTCAGTGGAGAAGCTTACTGTCCATTCCTGGCATACTATCCACAGGATCTAAGATGTAGCTCCAAGTCCACACTTACACCATTTTGCACACCAAAAATAAAAATCTTAACACTGATTATTCTTGAGCGTTACCCCTCAGCACCCAGATACAGCAATAAACCAGGCTGTTGAAAATCCCTAGAAATTCATCCTGAATGATTCACCAGAGTATGAAAGCAAGAACATACCAAGTAATACAGACCATTTTTATCCAGTGACAGAGGACAAAGATTGGTGACATATTGAATAAACACCCAGCGAAGAAGAGGAAACAGATGTTATAAGTAGGGCCCTACCAAATTCATGGCCATGAAAAACACGTCATGGACCATGAAATCTGGTCTCCTCCTGTGAAATCTGGTCTTTTGCGTGTTTTTACTTTATACGATACAGATTTCACAAAGGAGACCAGCATCTCTCAAATTGGGGGTCCTGACCCAAAAGGGAGTTGCGGGGGGTGGGGGGGGATTGCAAGGTTGTTTTAGCCGGGTCATGGTATTGCCACCCTTACTTCTGCACTACCTTCAGAGCTGGGCAGCCCCAGCTCTGAAGGCAGCGCCCAGCCAGCAGCAGCTCAGAAGTAAGCGTGACAATACCATACCATGCCACCCTTACTTCTGCGCTGCTGCCTTCAGAGCTAGGTGGCTGCAGAGTGGTGGCTGCTGATTGAGGGCCCAACTCTGCAGGCGGCAGTGCAGAAGTAAGGGTGGCAACACCCTACCGTGCCATCCTTATTTCTGCGCTGCTGCTGGGCTGGCGGTGGCTCTGCCTCCAGATCTGGGATCCCGGCCAGCAGCTGCCGCTTTCCAGCTGCCCAGCTCTGATGGCAGTGCCGCCGCCAGCAGCAGTGCAGAAGTAAGGGTAGCAGTACTGCAGCCCCCCCTACAATAACTTTGCGACCCCCACACAATTATTTTTTGGGTCAGGATCTCTACGATTACAACACCCCGAAATTTCAGATTTAAATAGCTGAAATCATGAAATTTATGATTTTTAAAATCCTGACCGTGAATTGACCAAAATGGACTAAGAATTCGGTAGGGTCCTAGTCATAAGTCAAATAATATTTTATCTCCAGTTAGGTCACTAAACCAATATTTGCTGGTGATGTACGGATGATGGCAATTTTAACAATGATGGCTTGAAGCTAATTTACAATTAATAGAATTTATGCAGGCCAGAACACAAGGCACGCGTGTAGCTGCAAGCAATAAAAAACTGACAATATTCTGCAAATCAGTGATTTCTCAGCAGGACAAATTACATATATTGCCAAAGGAATAACATAACCCTCCACCACAAAGGAACAAGTCAAAAAGGACAAAACCTCCACATCTGCTTGAGGCCAACTTTTACTTAGGGAAGGAAGGTTGCAAAATTTAAAGATTCAAAGACTACTTTGAGTCCTAGGTACAACACACAAGAGTCACTTCTTCATTCACTATAACAGGGTATCTACAAGTATAGGAGCAAAGGAAATGACTACCATAACATAATTCTCTTGAAAGCAGAGTTCATTAGGCTATATCCACTATCAACTTTATTGCTTCCAGTTCTCCTCACATATCGATGTTCAGGGGGTGAAAGCAACTTAAAGGACTTACCGGTACGCAAGGCAGCCAGGGTCCTGGGCAAGGTGGGGGGACGGCGCCTCTGGGCCCCTGGAAGGGGCGGGGCCTCATACGGAAGGGGCGGGGCTGGGGCCAGACTCCCTCAGCCAGCCCTTCAGTGCTGCCCAGGGCTCCGGTGGTGATTTAAAGGGCCCGGGGCGCTGGCTGCAGCTGGGAGCCCCAGGCCCTTTTAAATCGCTGGGAATGGGGCAGCTGCCACTTTTTCTCCCCCCCCGCCCCAATCAGCGGCCCTGCCAGTACACTCGGCTGTGTACCGGCAGCCACTTTCTTACAGGTACGCTGTGCCATACCATGCCAGCTTATTTTCACCTCTGTCTACGCTGACAAATAGTGGTCAGAGTCCATCCGAAACTTTTACTGGATATAGGATAGAGTAAAATACAATATGCAATGCAAGTCATTTTCAATTTCAGGTGAACCTAAGCATGCACACTAACTCAACGCTATTTTAAAATTATTTTCTTCCTGCTCACTTTTATTAAAACCAGAATTATTTAGTAAGACAACTATTGACTGTTTTAAGCAACAGCTGTGTAAACTCTCTGACCTTGGGACAGGAACACTGCCTTGAACTTGAAACAATGTTCTCATACTGTTTGGTTCCAAGGCTATCACAATAACTTTGGCAATTTTTTTTTTTCAAATACTCCTCTTCTGCTGTAGGTAGTTAGGACAGTTGGAAGGAAATAAATGAGCTAAACCAGTCCTTCATAATGACCCCACAATCAAGAAAAAGATTTAATTTTTATCACAGTTCTTGCCAAATCCAATGTTATAAAATAAACTTACCAATATTTATAAAAATAACATACCAGAAAACCATACCTTTTATATGGATATACATATAGGAGCATTAACATGTGTATTTTTCCACTCCGCTACGGGTACTGGCCCAAAAATAATCTAGCTGATTTATTGCGGGTAATGACAAACTGGTCCCTTTTCCCCCACAATAGCTGCATTAGTAATAGGTTTAAACAACAATTAAAAGTAATTTAGTTTCAATAATTTCTATCTTCACATCGAAGCATAATCTGAACAATGAGAAACAAATATGCATTACTGTCAGTACAGGCAAATTATCCCACCAACTATTTTTAATAGTGCTTTATAGACAAGGTCAAGTAGCACCTTTCAGTAAATCTGCAAGGCAGATTTATGAAAACAATACATTCTCAGAATGTAGTATCTGACTAAAAGGAAGAGATTATGAAAAAGGAGCAAATAACCAGAGTAGAATGATTCTGACCAAATCAGAATCAACATGTCCACTGACCTTGCGGGGTGGGAAATCACACTGCTTTATGTTGCCAATACATAAAAGAACAAAATATCCTGTAATTTATTATTGAAAGAGCAGTCAGTTTATACCTTTGCACAATTACAACACATAAAACTGAACTCCCTTTGCAAATTGAAAGCAGAACCCTTGATCGCCATATGTATGGTCTCCCAGTCCCAGCAAGGTATCTTTACTGCTGGTCCTATTTGGTATGAAAAAGCCCATGTCTCAAAATTAAATGCTACATTTTGCTGCATGACTCATTTTCTGCAGTTGTATCTCATGAATAGCACAAAGCAAAGTCCATGTTCTGAGGAAAAATCCCCTGCATCTTTCTTCACTGAATCATTTCCCGACACCCTCCTCACCGCTACAACTAGCAAGTGACCACAAAGAAATAATGAAAGAGGAGGAGAGGGTGCGGGGAGAGAACCATCTGGAGATATTCCAGACAAAGAAAGCAAGAAAAAAGGGAAACAAAGAAAAAGGAGGGAAAAAGAGCAACATCACTTTTCTCAAACCCTGATTAACTGTACAAATCCTTGAATTAGCAGCGTGCATGATAAATTCACATCAACACTGGCTGTGTTATAGCAAGCAGCATGAGACGGTGAAATGACATTCGCT
This sequence comes from Macrochelys suwanniensis, assembly GCA_033296515.1. Classification (NCBI taxonomy): domain Eukaryota; kingdom Metazoa; phylum Chordata; order Testudines; family Chelydridae; genus Macrochelys; species Macrochelys suwanniensis. The sequence continues at coordinate 129,260,081 of CM065776.1, read as the reverse complement.
TTTCTAAAGCAACTGAGTTATTCAGGCACCAGAAATGCATTTTTCTTCTTTGTGAGGAAGAAAGGGAATAGGGAGTGAACACATGTCCATTCCTTTTTGGATTCTTAATAAATAATAAAAGATAGTAGATGGTAATTTTTTCATTAACCAAGACCCCGGCTCCTCATTGCAACAATGTGCGCTCCCCAAGAGCTGTACTGACCTCTGCCAAAAGGCTCCTGTTAAAGCAACTTATAACACTTAGATGATATAGGCCCAAGCATCATTGTAAAGGGCTTAGCATCCCTAACTCCCATTTAGGTCAACTAGCTAGCAAGATGATGAGTAGTCTCAGCATTTGGCACTAGGGGACAGAAGCTATAAACAACTGAAATAAATACACGTTAGTTCTTAGCAACACATTAAAAGCCATCCTAAGAAAAAGGGTTCTTTTCGCTCAAGCATTGTTACGTATGACTGTCTTCTTTTCAAGGCCGTATGCATACACAAATTAAAACAAAAACGTAGGAATCAAGTAAAGCTTCCTACTGACAGAAAGGAGGAGCACTCATATTTTCTCTCATGCTGCAACCTTTATTTTACTACTGAACATAGTAATTACCACTAAATATTGCAAATATTGAAATTATGCTTTGTATGCAGCTCACAGATATTACAAAACCTGCTACTCTTGAGCTCCGGTGTGAGTGAATTTAGTCAGAGCAGATGGATTATGCTGCCCTTCCTATCCCCAGTAACAGGAAAAGGAAACAGGTCAAGCCTGGGCGGCCAAATTACATGGATCATTACACCACTATGTAGTCAAACATTCAACAGCGTTTATGAACCAAGGCCTAACAACGAGCACCTGGGAAAAAAAATTGAGAGTGAAAGGCCATAATTTGTGCTTCTCTTGCAAACTGGAAATACAGTTTAAACAGACAGCAGAAAACACTAAACCTAATGAAGAAATCTAAATATACACAGAATTGAATAAAAAGCTAATGCATTCTGCCTTGTTTTTCAACTTAATATGCTCAATTTACACTGAGTCGGCGTGACACTGACACTTAACTGCTATACAATGCTATAAGCTGCAGAATGCCCACTTATAGGGATTCCTTTTAGACAATAAATGTGTTTTGTCTTGGAAATGATGGAGAAGGGGACTAGCTCAGGTTGGCTTTTCTATTGCTGGCAATAGCCTAAAATGCAGTCTCTATTGTGCAAGTATTACCAGCATCCTTTTTTGTTTTTATAATTCTTGTGAAGCCTTCTTGGTATCAGTTGCCTGTGATATCTTTTTTAAAAGTCAGAATGACACAAATTCTTCTCAGGGTAGCTTCTAAAAATGATGCATTTGTAATGTACAGCAATCTTCTTCTCAACAAAAGAACAAACAGCATGCACTGGGAAAACTATTATTTTCCTTATTATAGAGTTGCTGTTGCCAGTCCTGGTTTCAGACTCCAACAAAGTGTACACTATAAATCCAATTTCACCCTCTCCCCATGCACCCTTTAAAATATAAAGAAACACCAATCTCAAAATTGGTAGGTTAGCCAAGTGGCTTAAGAAGAATATTTGAAACTAATTTTAAGTGTCTTGGAAAAGGGATTCCTAAATTGACACGGTAAAATTTACAGGTGTTCACATTCTAACTAAGCTAATTTAGTTGGTGGGTTTTTTTGTTTTTTTTACCACTACAACTCACAAGCCCATAGGTGTGCGCAGCACATTTCATTAGGACATGCACCCAGGGAGCCCCACCCTAGCCCCGCCCCTGCCCCTCCCCCATTCATTCCCTCCCACTTCCCGCCCCCTGACTGCCCCCCTCAAGAACCTCCAACCCTCCCTTGCTCCTTGTCCACTGACTGCCCCCTCCTGGGACCCTGCCCCTAACTGCCCCACAGGATCCCACCCCATATCTATGACTCCCTGCTCCTTGTCCCCTGACTGTCCCCTCCTGAGACCCCCTCACCATAACTGCCCCCCTAGGACCCTACCCCTACCTGTCCCGACTGCCCCGACCCCTATCCATACTCCCAGCCCCGACAGACCCCCAGGACACACACACCTATCCAACCACTCCCTGTCCCGACTGCCCCCCCAGAACCCCTGATCCATCTAACCCCTCCTGCTCCCTGCCTCTGACTGCCCCAACCTCTCTCCACACCCCCTCCTCCCCCAGACAGCCCCCCCCCCGAACCCCATACCCATCTAAACCCTCCTGCTCCCTGCCCCTGACTGCCCCGACCCCTCTCCACACCCCCGCCCCGACATGCCCCCCCAGGGCCCCCAACCCATCCAACCCCCCCCCCAGTCCCTGTCCCTTGACTGCCCCCTCCAGAAACCCCCTGCTGCCCAACCCCCTGGGGGGCTGGGTATGTGTGGAGGTGCAGGAGTGCGGGCTGGAGTTGTGGGAGTGCTCCCAGCCCCTGCCCTAAGCGGTTCACAGCAGGGGGCTGGAGAGGGGGGTATACCCCGATTCCACCCCCTTCCCAAGGCCCTGCCCCCACCTCTTCTCCACTGTCTCCTCTCTCTCCCCAGCACACAGCTGATCGGGGGCAGGGAGAGAGAGTGAGGGGAGGAGGGGCAAGTACTCAGCAGGCTGTGGGAAGAGGCAGGAGCTTGGCTGTTGGCTGCCGTGGAGCAGCAGGACAGAGCTCCGGACCCAGCACCAGCAAGCTTCTGCCCCTGCAGAGGAGAGCGGGGGCAGAGAAGAGAGGCCTGGCCCCTCCCCCACCCAGGACTCCCCCGCCCCTCCCCCCATCTGCGGCAGTCCGGCCGCCATTTTTTTTTGCGCTTGGGGCGGCCCTGTTTAGAGTTTGCCTGGGTTTGGGATCTGCAGCCCAGGGTGAGTCACCAGCCTCCAGGGAGTGGGAACTGAACATTCTAAAGCTCATGGGGGGTGGGGGGGAAGGGGAGGGGTATAGGTAGAGAAGAATTAAACCAGTTTCCTACTGTTCACACAGAAAGGCCCCCACACCTTCAAAGATCCATGGGAGGAGGTGGTACAACTAGGGAGGCACCAATAAACGTTTTAAGGGTTATAGGGAGTTGGGACTCCTGGACCACCAAATGAGCATGAATTTCCCATCTCTGATGATTTGCATTCACTATAAAGATTCTTTTGCTTAATTTACTGATGTAAAATTTCAACCTCAACACAACCTTTCTGAATTTTGTGTGTCTAGGAATCCAAAACAAATCCCAATAGCGACAAAAGCAAGGAAGGATGCATGGGCCTGCAGAGAATTACCCTCAGACATGCAGTTACATAGCACACAGATGCATGCAATTCTGAAAGGATGTGTGTTGCAGGTTATTTTGACTGAGCTGGACGAGGGCATGCACTGCACACATAATGTCCAACTGTGTTCTAAAAGGCTACACATATTTCAGAACTGGATCAGATCCAAAAATTACACCAAGCCATCAGTAGCACTGGTTTCTTCCACTGTATTGTTTGAACCCAGACCTCAGAGAATCTTCTCTTCTCTTGGATGCACTTTCCCAACTATTACACTCTGTAGTAAACTATCCTGATTTATGGATATATGTCGTATGAAATATAAAACATCTCTTCCCAGGCAAACTAAAACCAATTCATCTCCCTTCTGAACCCACCACACACATCCCTATGGCTGTAATGCACTTTAAAGTTAGTAAGTCATGGGTTTTGCACATTTGTTCCCTGGATTTCATTCATAATGCTTTTTAAAATGTCCAGACTGAAATATGGGGTCACATGATCCATTTATGGATTGGAATAAATGTGTCCTGTAATTTCCTCTGGCTAACAGGATAATTGGGGAAAAAATCTAATCATGTTAACATTCAATTGTAGGAGTAAGACTCAAATCAATGCTTTTCCTTCCCCTACAGTCAAATCACAGCCAAGTTTGGTTTTCAACCAGACTCCTTTTTTTTTTAGTGCATTTGTACATTTATAGAGATGAGTGTGGTCTTTATGAGAATTTATTTCCTGATTTGTTTTTAGTGAGAAATTCCTAAAATCTGCAACATTTTCTAAACTACCCAAAGTTATGGGAACAAAATTGGAATATCTAAATATTTGCTGTAGTTTATTTTCTAATGCTTTTCTTGAAAGATGTACCTTCTCTTATTTACTGCTTAGTAATACATTTACTTTCCCCTCATTTTTTACTACAGATTTCAATCTGACACACATTTGGAAAGAACAACGAAAAGACCATCGTGTTAAGGAGGAACAGTTCATTATCAATTCCATGAAAATTCTCTCTCAAACATTTTAAGGAAATTACAAACTTCGAGTTCTGAAGAATTCTTAAGACAAACCAGTGTTCAAAATTTCTACTGAGAAAACTGCAGTAGTTACTACTCCTAATTTTAATGCTCTGTGTAGCTTGAAAGCTAATCTCTTTCACCAACAGAATTTGGTACCAAAAATATATTACCTTACCCACTCGTCTTTCTAATATCCCGGGAACAATACAGCTACAACAACAATGCAAACAAAACAACAACAACAAACCACTGGCAGTTGTAAATTTGTGGCAGCTAAAAACTCTAGAAATAACACCTTGCTGTTGCTACTCTCATCGACACCATTACTATTAAGTTACAGTGGATCACCCAAGCAGTTCTGTTCTTGTATTAGGAAAGGGTATAGGAGCTGCTCATGAAAATGCACTATACAAACAGACATCAATTTACAACCAGGAAAACTGTACATGGAAGTAACATTACTTTGAAAAGTAACATATCAGAGCATGCAGTGTCACCATTTGCAAACAAGACTTTTTATATACAAATAATGGACTTTTCAATCTTAACTCACACATGGATGTAAAATGTCTTACTGGTCTAGTTTATTACACTCAGCATTTAAAAAAAAATGCGTTCTTTATGAAGACACCTTAGAAGCAACACACATGGTATGCTGCACAGCAGATGCCTACAGTAACATGAACTCAGCAGAGGATGGATACAAAGCATCACAAATCACCGCGAGGAAGCGCTCAGTGTTCCGGGGGAAAGCAGCATCCTGCCAAGTGAATTAGTGGCCCTATCTAGCTAACTGGAGAAGGCATGGCATGGATGCTGGCTGCAAAGAAATTTGCTGGCGGTTTTGACTTGAGAGAGGAGGAGGGAACAGCAGTAGTTTAAAGTACTTTTTATTTATTTTTAAGGCTGAAAGTTTGAATAATCACCATTGTCACTGGAAGTCTGACAGCTCTGGCACTGCAGACTATTAAGGAAGATACTGAGAACATGATTCTGCGTGACAAGTACAGTAGCTAGACTGCCAGCACTTGGCCCCTTTGCCGCACATCAGAGCAGTAACTGAAGAGCCGGATGCCCACTTTTCCTATCTTTCAGTGAGCTAGTGAATTATGTGAAGTTGTCCTATTAACATGCCACTTTGTCTTCAGATGCCCACAGCAAGTTTAAACTTCTTGTTCCTCCTACCTGCTGTTCTAGTGTGTTTCTTTTATGTTTTCCCCCTTAGCCTCCTCTTAGTTCAACACACAAAACCAGCAAAGCTACAGCCAACTGGTGCTGCATAGCAGAGTATATCTACTTTCCTCTTGCTGTCAGTGTGTGCATGCTGATAGCAAGCAGGAAAGCCGGTATATGAACCACCACAAAACTACCTGAATTTGTAGCGTAACCATCCCAGCGACCATAAAGGTTGCTGCATTTGAGACACATCTGTGTTTTGTCTTGAAAAATGTCAGATGGTTTGCATGAAAGTCTATTCTATTTTTGAAGCTGCAGTGATCACAATACAGTCAGAATAGCAGGGACAAGTATAATTTTCCTGGTACAAGCATGATTTCTCCCCCATCCTAACTTAAGCAGTGTCCCCTTACAGCCTACCCTGACTCTCCTTGCACTCATTCCTCCAATCACCAATTAAAAGGCATCTCTTCCTGGGTAACATTTGATTAACTTTCACCATTAATGATAAATTCCCAAACAATTTGCAAACAGTTTAACTAGTCTGTTGCTTCCACATTATCTCCCAACAGCTCTTCACCCAAACTATTACTACTCAGTGATTTTAAATTCAACAGTGACAATTAATACAGATTAGAAAATCAAGACTCCCTCGGTCAAGCAGCAGCTGTTTTACAAGATTGCTGCTAAACATTTCAAATTAATTGCTACCAGGTGACAGCCTGTATATAGCTCAAGCAATATTGCTCATTTCTACAGTTCCATTTTATAAAAATATCGTCAATTAAACTTCACTTTAACCTTCTGCAAGAGCTTCCTATACAGTTTCCCAGTAATTTTTACAGGGTTCACACAGATGAATTTCATTTACACTCCCTCTTTCTTACACAGCCACTTACTATTATACTCCACACTCCTCGACTTATTTTGAGAGTGGGGAAAAACGACAGACTGCAACTCCCATGATTTGGAAATATCTCATAAAATACCTATCTGCTTTGTGTTTTTGTACCTAAGTCCAGGATCCAGTATTTGCAGCTGCCAGACTTCCCGTTGCCGCAGTAGGTCGGGTTTAGAGAGTGAAGAGAATCCAGAGTATCTATCTGCTTAACCCCGTTTGGCATGGTAAGCAGTTAGCTGTTCCGAGACCTCTGGTTCAAAACACCTATTCGCCTGCCCTTAAACACTCTGCTGAAGATGGTCACGCAAACAGTATAAAACAAAGAAACAAAGAAAAATAATCAGATTTAGGAAGCTCTGTTAGCTTTCATCTGTTTTAGCCCCATTGCACTATCTTCAGAGCAGCTACTCTCTCTTCCTGGGGATGCTCTCCTCTGACTCACTTCTGAGCAGTACTCCAGATTTTAGCTTCACATGTGGGAATAGCCAGATGCAGTGGATTACACTCTACCGTAACTATCCTAATTGAAGCTCAAGAAAAACTTGGAAAATACCGTAAACCAGATCATTTTTATTTTCTTCCTGTTTTAGAGATTTTACACGCACAAATTCTGATCAAATACATGATGCATCTCGTATTCATCCTTATTGTGTAAAGTAAAGAACTAGGCTTCCTTGTCTTCTAAATGAGGTTTGGTTAAAAGTCTATTTCAGAGCTATGCATTTTAAGTCAACGTTCTGCAGAATGAAATTATATCTTAAATTCAGTACATTGTTCACTGAACTATAACTTTGGGTGTGTTTTCTCTAACCTATGCATTTCCCTCTCAATATATCACACTAGCACTTACCTATATTCTTTCCCATGTCTGTCCATTATTAGTATTTATTATTTTTACAGTGCTAAGGACTTTCCCAGGCACGCCACAGTGCAAACTGGAAAATTTGGTCCTCACCCTGAAATCTTAAAATCTAATTTTAAATGGGATGCAAATGAGAGAAACAGCAGCAGGTAGGGTATGTGGTTGAGAAGGCTAAGGAGTAAACTTATTATCAGTCACTGAGTGGGTATGTAAACATCACTCTGCCTCAAGTGAGTCATTAAGTTATCCTGAAAATAGTAGTTCAATTCTTACTTCACAGCATCATAAAATAAATTAGCCTTAAGGAGAGACTCAACAAGTGGTGCCGAAAAAGGTACAGATGACAGGGGCAATGATGCTGGCACTGGGGGAGTGAAGGGGCCAAGGGTATGATGTGATGAGATAATAGGTAACATATATAAACAGATGTACATTTATGAAGGGCCCTGAATACAGCGAGAATGAGTTTACCATCAGCACTTAACACAGCTTTTACACATATATAGTAACACAATTTTAATATTAAGCAGCTGCATGCCCCAGGTTTAAAATCAGTCTCTTTTCCCTTCTACTTTTATTTTTTTAAAAGATATCTGCTGAAATCTTAAAATAGTGTTTCCCCCCTACTTAGACTCTTTATAGTCATTACTTCAACCCTGAAATCCCTACTCTCATCCAAGGTGAATTCCACTGAATAATACTGAGTTCCTAGGGGGGGAAAAAGATACTCTTCTTGCAGAACAGGTGCACTAACATACTGAGATTTCTATTTACGCTACTGTATTATGTATTCATTGTTATAGGTCTGCTATTTATTCTATATTTCCTAAGATATTAGCAAGGAAAAGGTTAACAACTTATTCCTCCCCCAACAGTTTCCCCAAAACCACAAACTTCATGCACACTAAAGGAAAGCTTCTTTGGAGACTAGAAGGGAAGAAAGCCCTCAACTATTCTTTTTTGTATTGTACATACAGGAATACTCAAGAGAGATTTGGGGAGCAAATTGATGGGTTTATTAGCACTGCTATGAAATAATGTAGTCTCAATCTGGAAGTGAATTTCTGGTACAGACATGCTTCAAATTTCTTATGTCCAGCGTTGCCACATGGAGTATTGCAAATTTAATTGGAAACAGCTTTACTTTTTAGTGGCAACAGTGCATACACAGAAAGCCACTTAGAAATCTGTACAAACCACATCATTTGCAGTTTCCCATTGCAACACTTTTCTTTTTGTTTTTTAGTTTTTTGCTTTGGTCCATTCTCAAAATGAAAGTCTGAGCAGTAAATTGAAAAGATAAAATGAGCCTGTGAAGCACAAGCCAAAAGATATGAAGCAAGTCAATACGAGTAAGAGGAAGGGAGCAAGGAAACAAGACCAGACTGTTTATGTCCCCAAGGCTTAAAGTGGCATTATAAAAAAACAAATGTTCCACAATCATACACAGTGGACCATAACCTGCCCCATCCAGTCTCACTGATTTCATGAGACTATAGTTGTCAGCAGAATGTAGCTCTAAAGGACCACAACACATATACTGAAAAGGGCAACAGTTTATAAATTATGTTCAATTAGGAAATGCAGAGAGAGTCATATAGCTGCTTGTAACAGCCTTTCTGGAATGTAACATCCTTTCATGTCTATTGCAAGAATAATTTTCCTATCGTAGATTTAGCCAACAAGATGTTACCCATGATTTAAAACATAGCAGCACAATTATATGAACATGTGTTGGCCAGAATTTAAAGCCATTTTTATCTTAATTTAAATTTAAAACAATTCAGAGAAGTTAAAAATACCTAATTCTCCTCAACTCCTATATGATCAAATGAGCACCATTACTTTTATTTCATATTTTATTTCGTTTTTATATTGATTATTTTATATATTTTCATTGGGAGTGAGGCTGGAGCACAGATCTGATGAGGAGCCAGGGGAACACTGAACTGGACAAAGATCTTGGAAGGAAATGGACTGTGAGCCAGTGTGGATGGGGTTGACTGAAGACCGGGAGTGGGTTGGAGGGGAAGACACAGATTGCTTGATGAGCTGGGAAGGGTGGGAAACTGGAACTGGCTGACCACTGGGACTGGGTAGGTGAAGAAAATGGGACTGGGATAAGGAACTGTGAAGGAGATAGGATGGGGACAGGATAGAAGGGGGTCAATAATATTACCCCCTCATCTTACCGGGGTGTTGTGGAAATAAAAATGTCATTAATCTTTGTGAAACACTCTGATAATACAGTGGTGAGTTCCATAGAAATGGGAAATTAATAATTCTGTCTTGAGAGCAGAGTTTGAATAATACATAAGGTCTGGGGCTACACTACGAACAATCAGGAGAAAGGAACATACTGCACAGCATGGGTAATCTTAATTTTGGCATTTCCTAACTTCTGATTACCAAAACTTTGCAACCTTAATAATGTTCTCTTAATGTGTGTGTGCGTGAGAGAGAGGGAAATATTTACATCAATTTTGCAGAGAGATTTAAATCAAATGTGGGTTTAATCCCTTGTAAGTGTCCCTTCATCAGCAGAGCCACTTGGGGCCAGATTTTGACTCCTCAGTACCTTCCTATGTGAATAGTTCTGTTTACCATAATGGGACTGGCATGGAGCAATGTACTCTTTATTGTGAATAAGGATGGAAGTATTCAGCCTTTAAAAACAAGCCACCCTGAAGTAAAAGACAATAGTAGGAGTTGAACTGATTTTGTTTCATATTCCCATGACTCTAGTTTAATAGAAACATCACCCCAATCTGCAAAACAGATTAACAAGCTTCACTCCAGCATAACCCTTGTAACACACATTACAATTTGCATCAACTGTTCAAAAGCCAAGGCATAGGGGTTAATCAAAATCCTGAAAGATCTTTAATGACATTTTTAAAATAACCCATTTAAGATGTACCACGACTTAAAAATGTTTTTACGGAACATCCATCCTTCTCCTTTTATTTCTGTATATTGAATAATTAATGAGTCTCTTTAGGACTGTTTAAAAAAAAAACCCTCTTCCAAAGTCAATGAAACATTCAAGCAACACCACCAGATGAACAGTCTGCATTTATGGAACTTTCCCACATGTCTCATACATTCAATTAAGAGAACACTTCATAGATTTAGACGTTATCACTACAAATTATTAATAGGATTCCCATTAATCTGAAATGCAAATGTGCTAGTTCATTTGTACCTACTAGAAACAAGATATTTATTTTACGTTACACTAAGGGTGAATTATTTAGTTTTTCCAGCATCTAAATGCCATGTTTTGAATGTTTTTTTTCAAAGCCATCTCATAAAGGCAAATACTTTCCTTATTTCAGTGTTTAACCATCAGAATTCTGATCCATGTTTTTGCATGAGGGAGAGGATAAATATTTAGATTTGTGCAATATCGTACTGGACAGAAGACCACCCAGGCCTAAAAGCTAAAGATCAGACACATAAAGCTGCAACTATTAAACTCTTGGATTAAAATCGAATGTTACACAAAATAGTAGGAATTTTATTTACAATATACATTTCGCATTAAAGAAACAAACAGTGCTTGCTTACGAACCCACATAATTCATTCTTTGTTGTCAGCTCTGCCAATTCAGACTCTCCCCTCTACATCCTCCCCAAAATACCACAACCTAACAAGGAAACCAAGAGTACTTCAGTAAATAAATTTAAGGTGGAGACTTTAAAGGTAACTTTAACATTATATTAAAATAGAAATTGTGAAAGGAGTCTAATTTTTGCTTTTCCTCTTTGTAGAATGTGTCTACAGTTTCAGTACTTCCAGCACAGCTGCGCCCACTAGGATCTGGTTTCTTAGGTTCCATACACAAAGATAGCCCTGTTCACAGAACTTCTCTCTGCTCTTCTACCCCACAGATAACACTATGCAGACCGCAAGAGCGGAATGATTAGAACACTGCTTCTTTCGAAATGTATTCAGCACATTATTTCCTGTTTCTTCCTAGCGGGACTGCCAGCTGAAAAGCACCTTTTGTTGGGTAAAATCAGAAGCTGCATTTTGGGCGAAATGGTGTGAACGTCGCTTCTTTGGGGTGTCCATTAACATTTCCATCTTTCAACATACTATGACTATTTCCACAAAAAGTCAAACATGCATCATCACCTCTCTCCCTCTCTCTTTTTTAAAAATTGTCTCAAAATGGGAAACAAGGTTAAACTGAAAACTGATGGAAGGGAATTTTTTTTTTTTTTTTTGGTTCTCGAGAATCACTCCTAGCCAGACAATTCACAAGTTTCCTTTAAACTTCTATTCATCCTATGAAATGAGAATTTTCCAATAACTAAACTGCGAAGAACTGCCACCAAGTCACTCAGCTACTAACACTCTAACCAGAAATATTAAAGCTTGAAAACAGTTAATCTCATTCGGGTCATGGACTTGATGACTGACTAAGTCTCTTCCATCGCTATGATCATACAAGGCATGCCAGAGGTGTGGCAAATGTCTGCAATTATACAGGCACAATCACAAAAGCACAGATCTTCACAAACTCTCCCTCAACACCATCTTTATTATATTAATAATTTATTTTCTGACTAATTTAGATTTTAAAAGTGGTCAATGAAATACTGAATGCTTCAATGTCCCTGTCCTGCATTTATCTGGATAAGGTTTGGGAAAACTCTTGACTCCTAAGCACAGTCACCACTGCAGAATGCCAATTCATCTTGAAGGATTCCAGTCACTGTCAGCAAAACCACAACAAAACCAGCTTCAGATAATTCAAACACAAACTCTCTTGGATGACTGCAAGGAATATTATTCCTCATACATAGATTACTTAACAAGGGGGAAGGAAACAGCCTCCTTTCTCCATGGGAGAGAGCCAAAAAAAGCAGTTGTTCAAAGTGAGGAATATTTTGCCCTCCTAATGAAGTACTGAATACTAATTTTACCATTAGTCGATGTCTATGTACTGTTATCCAAAACGCTCGCCATGAACTTTGTTTTGCTTTTTTAAATAAAGTTTTGAAACAAATAAGTTGCTAGTTTTTTTTCTTTTAAAGATTTTCATCAAAACTCTAAAACAAAAGGAATCAGTGTGCTCAAGAAAACAACTAGATTAAGTATTGACTTTCATTTGTGAATACACTGGTAGAGGTCAAGAGATTTGTAAGGTGATACTGTGGGGCATGATGGTGGTTACATTTTAACTGGAAATATACCTGGCCACTGAGAAAAGGGAAACGGAGTAGTGTGTTCACATTCATAAAATGTTTTTAAAAGTGAAGGTATGTTCTGGAGTTACACGCAACCTCTTTAAATGCTTTAGAGGGAAAATGATGCAATTTAAATTGATAACCAGAGAGTTTTATCCAAACAAAAAAAATCACTGACCCTTCAAAATTATTAGATATGTATATTAATCATTATTTAATTATATTTGTGTTATGTACACACACACACACGCACACAGAGTAATTACTTTCACTTGCTTATGGGGTGGAATCCATCTGGTATAGCTGTTGTGTAGCACTGTCTTGCACTATTACAGGCAAGAATGGAATAATACTTCAACCATTTTAAACAGGGCAATTTTTTTTTTTTAGACCATCAGAATTTAATTATTTAAGCTGTAATTTGGCCTGGATACCAAAGCTCTTGCAAAAAAGTTCCATGGAGAGCTGTGACAAGCACAAATGATCAGGACATCAGTTTTACATCTCATTCAAAAGAGATTACACAGAATTGGTCCAAACACTGGTGCTAAACCACAGAAATTTTTCCTATCCTGATCTAAAAACGTGTTATAATACTTTACACTGTCTAACTTTATTCAACTATTAAAGGCACTGGTATAGGTCCACAAGTTCTTCGTATCTTTAGAAACTCTAACACCGCTACATTTCAATAGCACTGGTACATTCCAATTAACTAGTTTACTCCTTCCCCTTTCGTTCCAACATGCATTAGCCCTTTTACACAAAAATCTGAATTCATGTCTGGTAGTTTCTTGTAGTTGCATGATTAAACCTACTCAAGTTTCAAGTAGTAAACTCCCCTTTAAGGCGGTGGTTCTTAACTGTGGTCCACCGATTCTTCAGGGAAAGCCCCTGGCGCACCGGACCGGTTTGTTTACCTGCCGCGGCAGCAGGTTCAGCTGGTTGTGGCTCCCACCGGCCGCGGTTTGCCGCTCCTGGCCAACGGGGGCTGTGGGACGTGGTGGACAGCATAGCCCCTGGCCTGCGCTGTGTGCTACAGCCCCCATTGGTCAGGGACGGCGAACCGCGGCCAGTGGGAGCAGCGACCGGCCGAACCTGCCGCCACAGCAGGTAAACAAACTGGTCCGGCGTGCCAAGGGCTTTCCCTGAAGAATTGGTGGACCACAGTTGAGAACCACTACTTTAAGGCAAACTGTTCCAAAGTAGATGACAAATACAATAAAAAGAACTCCGAGGATCTGCACAGCTCAAATGGCAAACTTTTGCAGTAATTAAAAATACAAGAAATAACCATATGGCTAATAAACATCATGTGCTATGCCAGTCTCAAATTTTACAAGTGTATTTTTGCTAGTTTAAAATAACTTTCCTTAAACCTTTTCTACTTGGGTTTATTCTTTAGACTTCTAGACAATGAAACTTCCTAATAAAAATAATCTATATCTGCATGGCATCTATGGTTAAAACAGCAATAGTGTTACACTTTATGGTAGGGGGAACTTTTGGAGCTCCTCGTGAGAACATGCTGTATCTGGAAACGGATGCGAGACATGCACATTAAACTCAATTTAGTTACAGGGTTTAGGATTCAAACATTAATATTTAGCAAGAAAAACTCACTCTGACTTCCTGCCCTCCCATCATATTCAGCTGTGTAATAATGGGAAAGGCACTCTCCACTATCCCTCCCTCTCACATCCTGTGGAACAGCAAGATAATCTGATAACACTGCCATTACTTCAAAGCATTTCTGGAGGGTGTAGGACTGGGCTGCAGATTCAGTGCCTGATACGAGTTTATACATTTTTTAAATTTCACTTAAATTCTCTCACACATATACAGTATATACACCTGTGCTTTTATACGAAAAACAGGGAGGGGAAACCTTGGCCCTACTCAAGTCAAAGTGAGTTTTGCCATTGATTTCAATAGGGCCAGGATTTCACGTTGGGCTGTTTATTGAGAAGAGTTTTTGTTTGTTTCTAATATTGTTAAGCAGAGCAACAAATCTGGACCATAATTTACCACGCAAAATGTACACATATTTGGGGCTGCAATTAGGGCTTAAGCAAACCTTTTAATATCTCTCCTCTCTCTCTGACACATATGCGTGCCCTCATACACACACGATTCTCCCTACCCATGAGAGTTTTGAGAAGGGAGACAGGAAGATGGTGTATCGCCTCTATGCTGCACTAAATACATTGAGAGGGTGTGGGAGATAGCATACTCTCTTCTGTGCTCACTGTTGCTGGGGCCCATTCCCTTGTCCTTGGGCTGAGGCCTTACTTCTGCCTCCCCTCTGTGGTAAGAGAAGAAACTGGCATGAGGCTGCTCTTCTGCCCATAAGGCAGTCACCAAGGATCTTCTCTGCTATCCTCCAAGACTGTGGGGGACTAGACAGGGGAAGAGAATTACTGATGGTAGGAAGTTGCCAAAGGTACTGCTCAGTGCTCTCATTTTGCACATTTAAGCTGACAGATTTCCATGGGCTAGCATCTCACTATAAGATGAATATAACAACCACCATACTGACTCAGAACAATAGTCCACCTACCCAAGTATCCTCTCTTCTGACCATGGCCAGTGCCAGATGCTGTAGAAGGAATAAACAGAACAGAGCTATTTCAAATGATCCATCCCCGGTCATTCAGTCCCAGCTTCTGGCAGTCGGAAGTTTAGTGACACCTGGAGCATGAGGTTGCATCCCTGATCATTTTGGCTAATAACGAAGACCTATCCTCCATCAATGTATGTAATACTTTTTTTGAACCCTGGTTGTACTTTTGGCTTTCACAACATCCCATGGCAACGAGTTCCACGGGTTGACTGTGCGTTGTGTGAAGACATACTTCCTTTTGTTTACTTTAAATCTGCTGCCTATTAATTTCATCAGATGACCCTTAGATCTTGTTTTATGTGAAAGAGTAAAAATAATATTTCCCTATTCACTTTCTCCATTCATGATTTTATAGATCTCTATCATAATTTGTCTTAGTTGTCTTTTTTCCAAGCTGAATTGCTCCTAACGTTGTTAGCTTTTTGGACTGCCACTGAACATTGAGCAGATATTTTCAGAGAACTATCCACAATGACTCCAAGATCTCTTTCTTGAGTGGTAATAGCTAATTTAAACTCCATCATTTTGAATGTATAGTTGGGATTATGTTCTCCAATGTGCATTACTTTGCACTTACCAACACTGAATTTCTTCTGCCATTTTGTTGCCAAGACACCCAGTTTAGTGAGATCCATTTGTAACTCTTTGAAGTCAGCTTTAGACTTAATTATCTTGTGTAGTTTTGTATCATCGGCAAAGTTTGAAGAATGATATGAGGGGGAACCATGGAACCACTTCTTGCTCTCCCGTTTAGTGCTCTGGGTGCATCACACCACCAAATGGAAAGGTTAGAACAAGGCAGCAGTCACAAAAGGGAGCACCAATCCCAAAGGCCAAATGGAGAGAGTTCTTCTACAAGAACAGTAATTGTACTTCCTAACCGCCTTCCCCTCACCAAAATTTTATCCCAGATATCACCTTCTTAATTTGACATCTCACAAAGCTCTCCTTCAGGAAGAGATAAGTACCTCTTGAATTAGTTATGCTTAGCTTCAACTGTATTCCCTAGTTTTTTTCCCCATTCAGTATATTTATTACTCTTCACATGCAATAAGCTCTACTTAAATTCCCTCTTTATTTCTAGCTTGCACTAAAATTTTAGGATTTAAAAATAATGTTTAGGCACAGGCACTGGTCTCACAGTGCAGCAAGACAGAAAGCTGACTTTTTATAAATAAAAAAAACACTTCCTGATTCATATTTGGCTCTTCCTTGGATTGAACTAGTATATGATACTAAATATGAAGCACTCCCAATAAGTTGACCATAATAATCTTGGACAGAAGAGAAATTTTGGCCTTCAGAAAAAAAACAAACCATAATGTATCCACAGTTACTAGGCTATGTAACAGTTATAGAAATTTCCTGTAATATACTGGACATACTGTACTAAATGAAGTGTAAGTATTGTATGGATCTTCCTTAGGAGGAAGACAGGATTAATTCAATATCTGGGTAGTATTGTGAGCTTCAAAAGACTATGTTGAACAATGTAGTAGGCACGTATGATCTTTTGGACAATACGTGTGAAGTGGAATTCTTAGGATGTACTTGGGAGAAGGGGATTGCAAACTACTACATAAGGACTCAGCCTTTGATGCTTCATTCTCAGGGGGACATCTTTTATCTGCTGACCACGTGTTATATGAGGACAGTTCAAAGACAAATTGTATAAAAGAGTAACGGACTCATTAACGAGGGTTCTAGTTCTGAGCTGAAGCTGTGATGAATTTATAACCGTAGGAAAAAAACCTTGTGTGAGCTGGGGTGATCCCTGGCAAGGTTATTGACATGTGTGCAGGTTCTTTTATTGTTTTACTGTTTTCTCTGTAATGCTTTTCACCTTAAGCATAAATGTGCTTGCTTACAAAAAGCTGTGTGGTAGCTTAACTGTGGCAATTGCACTGTGTACGATCTTCTGTGGAGAAAAGTAAAGCAGGCCAGCTTAGGCTGCCTGACTTTGCTAGGGAGAACACAGTATAGGAAATATTCCAGTAAGGAAGGAGGGTGAGGTGGGTCTCCGCTGAAAAGAGGTGATGGCTCAGGAGCTGGAAGCCTAGAGTGAGTGCCCTCACAACACTGTAAATGGGGAATAAAGATGCAGTTGCACTGAACTGACATGTTGATCTTGAATTTGTTGCATTACTTTGATAATGTATTTTATTCAAGGACTTTAGTGTTGCTATACTGTATTTAGTCTACTGTAGAAGAGCATACTGCAAACAGATTTACAGTCCAAGGACCAGAAGATTTAAAGTGCCTAGGTTACCAGGAGTAACTAAGTTTTATTTCAGACACCTGGGTTTCTCCAGGCTTGCTCATATCAGAATCACACACAGATTGATAATGCTTTCACCACCTCTAAAAATAAATTACTGTGACTGCTCTTTACAAAAAGGCCAGAGAGCGAGAGATAGTGCATGTGTGCACTTATGCCAAATTTCTGAAGATTTTAGGGATAGTTTCCTTAAGAATAGGAAGGGTCTCTCCAGCCTCATTCATTTATGCACTTGGTCTTCTCTTTTTGTCCAGTTCACAGTGAAAATCCTACCTCCTGCTTGCTTCTTCCATACTAGGTATTATTCATGTTAATACATTAATTCAGCAGTTATTTTCAGTGCACCACCACTTCTTGATAATGCAAATAAACCTTGAATGTAAACAGTACTGAAATGTACCAAAGCAGTAAGGTATCACCTAAATCAGAAGCTCAATCATATACTGGAAAGCTCAAAGCAGCACACTTCAGAGGCTATCTGAAACCAAAGCCACCTCTATTTAGCAAGAGCACAAATTCTTCAATTAAAAAATGGTAATATTGTTTAGTTTAAAATGCTATGACATACTGTAGAAGCTCCAGTTTAGTATGAGTAAGGACTTATCAGACAGGCTGTACAGCAAAGGAAGCTGAAAGTGTGTATGTAAAAGGGTGAACTAATTTCAACAGCCTCTCTTCTCAGCAAATGTAATTAATGCAGAGTACAGCACCTGGAAAGACTACCACAGAAAGCAATTAATATTCCAGGACTTCTGTCTTCAATGTAATAAACTAAGGGCATTTCTAGCAAACAAAACTTGATGGCTACAGCCATGTCTGAATCTAGCTGAAAAATTTTCAGAAAATTGCCATGAGCAAAGCTAATTACATGCAAAATACTAATTCCCTGGGGAAATCCTAGGCAGCCAGCCAGAATTGCTGGTTTGTACCTTCTATCTCCAAAGGATCAGCTGTGCAAATACATCTGTTCTGAAGCAGATACTTTTTATACCCTGATTTCCCTTCCAGCTAATATTTAAAAAATAAATAAATTGGCTGCTGCCTTGTACCAAAAGCATGTTCAAGTGAATACCAAATCCAATATGAGTAGTCTCTTCTCTGTAGGCTGCTCGGCTTCAAATGTAATGCTTTGTTCATTTAACTTCCTACAGGGTAGGAAGATTTTGTTGCTGCTAATCAAGTTTCAGAAGCCAACTCTTTAACCACATTTTAATACCCATGAACAGGGGCAACTTATACATTGCAGACAGAGTTGACCAGTCTCATGGGTTGAAATGGTTAAATATATTCCTTCATGATTCAAAGATACATTAATGGAGCAATCAATTCGGTTAATAATTCTGAGAAAATGTGAAATGTCAGAGATACATATAATTTGAGAAACTAGTAAAAAAATTAATCTGATATTTGATTTGGAAAAAACCCTCTGCTAGAAAGAGAAAACTATCAGAAATTAAATTTCCGAAGTTTTATTGGGACCTGTTAAGAGCCAAGATAGCTAATGCAGGATATGGTAGGAAAAGGGAACTAAAAACACAAATCCTCAGAGGTATGACAGACTGTACTAGAATTTGGCTACATCTCACTGACAAATCCACCACTTGACCTCTCCCCCAGGTTTGGAAATGTGGTGTCTCATATTCGTAACTATCCTTCTCCCATATACAATTTTTTGCTATGTCCCATCATATCTGCCTGTGTATTTCACGTAAGTTATTTCCTCCTTATTCATTCTATCCCTAAACCCTGGTGCATGCCTTGGTCTTCTGTAGCCTGGGTTACTTTAACCACCTTATCTGTATCTTTCCCAACCCTTCCAACCTAAATAAAGTGTCACTGATGAAGTCATTTACTTTCCCATTTTTATTACTTTACACCCACTCCTTCAATCCCCAGTTTTCACTATGAGAGTCAGGCCCCTTCCTCTGCATGATGTCTTGTCTCCTTTGCCCCAAACACAGCCATTCTTTTTTTTTCTGTCACCGCTGTGAAAGCCCTTGCCTGCACCTTGGTCATATTTTACCTTCATTAAATATCATTTATATCTATCCATCCAAGTATTAGATGTGTTCAGATCACAAGCAAGTCTAGGTGTGAAATTCAGGAGTTTTGCGATTCTGTGTGGTACTACTCTATGGGGCTGAACACAGAATATCTTTCTTTGGGGAAAGAAAGGGGAAGAGCTGGAAAACGTCGCTGCTTATATTCAGGGAAACCTTGTACAAACAGATTAATCAGTTAGAGTACAACGTAAAGCAAGAGTTAAACCAAAACTCCTGCAACAGGAAGTTCCATAGCCTGGCAACGACTGACAACAGACCAACTTCAGATCTGACAAGTTTTGTAATGGATACCACCAGCTGCTTAGTACCCACTAATTACAGAATTCTTGGAGTGATGCTGCAGGAGAGAGAGAGCGCTGTTCAAGTAGTTTGGCCTTATCCTGTTTACGGCTCTTCTAAGGACTACAGCCTTTACACTGACTGAGGAGCTATTGAGGCATGAGAGCAGACCCGTGTGATATGTCATCTGCCTTTTCCACTGGGAACAAGTTGCAGAAACTGCACAGCCTCAGATATCAATTATGCAGCAATCCAGCCTCGAGTCAACAAAACACAAATTCAACATCATACTTATCAAGGTTAAATGGACTATCAACTTGCAATCTTATCGGTTACATTTTGGTGTGTTTATAATTACATTTTGCTATTAAAAGAAATCATATTTGTTGTGTGAAAGGTACGCACACACGCACAGGAAATTGCCTAGACAAAGGGAAAGTAAAACAGAATGGGGGAAAAGTGCTTTCAAATGCACAAAGCAAAGTAAGAGGGAGAATTTGTGCCCTCTAATCACTGTTTTTTGTCATAAATCTTACCTGTCTCTTAAATGTTAACCCCTTTCAGAGAGTAATGTGGTTTTTAAACTGGCAGTTTTCCCTTTATAATTGTGAGCCGACGATTATTCAATCATTCCACTACCTCTTTCCCAGTCTTGTCCATTTATTTATTGTTTTTTCCCCGTCTAATAGATTTATACACATCAGAAGGGATTTGAGTATTGTTTTTTGTGTGTTTGTGTCACTTGTAAATAACATGTCAAACAGATAGAAATGCATAAGTAACTTATAAAAACAGCTTTACTATGCAAAGATTGGGCATCAAGCTATGTTTTGGGTATCTCTGATAGAGAACATTTGAATGAACATCCACTATATGAATTAAATCTCCTTTACTTGCAATGTGTTCCCTGTTTTCATATTTAATAAAAATGTTACCTAAAAACAGGAGTTTTCTTGTAAGTTCCATTTCCTACCCAGCATTACAGACATTTTAATATTATAAACTATGAGTATGCCAACTGCTGTGCCTCAGTGCAGAATACTCCCAAATCAATGTTTTGGTCATCTAGCATTTTCTAATACAGCCTGAATAAAATTTGACACTGTGTTGTGTTTTATTTAATGTAGACTGACCACCATGAGTGTGTAGATTGGCTGCAAGCACTAGGCTTTCCTGGAATGAAATTCTTTTAGCTCTCTAGTTACCACAGAAGTCCAGATTTTAGATAGTTAACTGAGAATTAAACGACAACTAACATGATTTTTTAACGTTTGATGGTGGTGAAATCCCCTTGAGAATATATATATAGTGTTTTTTTTTAAATAAATGCAACACAGGAATTAGCTATTTATATTAGAAGAGAAGAGGCTTGCTATGTCAAACCACTGAAGCACATTTTAGCTTTTGGACATCCTATAATTTTCCAACTATCATGTAAAGTAGGAAACTGTTAAGATGGTTTTTCAGTGTTTCCTGTAAAGCCATGACTGCAGGAATCAAAGAGCTTTTACAATCTGTCTTCATGGTTTTCAGAAAAATATTCAAAATGAAGTTGTTTCATACTTCAGTCTGTGTTGTGGTTTTGAAGAGGAAGGAAGTTACTGTGGAACTGAGGAGGATTACCACCTGTTTCTACAAAGATCCAACTGGGGAAAAAAGAAAACGAAGCTGATTCATTTGAAGAAAATCTCAACCCAGGTATGCTAGCTACCGAAGTAAATACAAATATGAAACCTAATAGCATAAAATCTGTTGATTCACTCAAATAACACAGAAACTTTATTATATTACACGAGGAAAAAACTACATTAAAAGAATAGTATGGATTCATAGTTGAGCATTAATGTGTCAGGAAATACCAGAATGAGCAACTCTTCAATATCTTGTTTTATCTTTGATCGGTGTATGGCCTGATGACTTATTCACTGCCAACTATTTAAACCTTTCTCTGAAGAAAAAAATATTAATATCAACGGCTTTTCTATACTGCTCATCAGTATAGAATCTGTCACAATACTCCTGTGAGGATGGGGGATGGTATTATCCTCATTTTTCAGATGGGGAACTGAGGCACAGCGACAGTAAGGCTGAAGTATCCCCTAATTTCAGGCGCCCAATTTGAAAATACCTAGGACCCTTTTTTTCTCCTCCAGAGTATTCAGCACTTTAAAGCACATCATATGTTCAAATCACAGCCCCCATTGACTTCAGTTGCAGCTGTCACTTGTCAACACTTCTGCAAATCAGAGCCTAGGCTCTCACATCAGGCATCCAGAAAATTAGGAACACATAATTAGCGAGCAGCTGACCACCTGTGAAAAGTTTGGTTTAAGTGAGTTGCCCAGCATCACATGGGAACTCTGTGGCAAAGGCCAGGGATAGAATCCAATTCTCAGGGCAGCCTCACCAAACTCGTGGGGGAGGACTTTAAACTAGCTTCAAAGGGAGCAGGTCACAAAATCCCACAGGTAAACATAAAAACAGTGACCTTGACAAAGGGCTGGAAGTTTGGGAGAAATTAAAAATGACAACAGGGTCACACAGGAGCAACAAGAGTGCGTATGTGTGTGTGTGCGGGGGGAGGGGGCAGAGGGATCTGCTCAACATCACAAATGTCTATAAATGCAGGGAGTATGGGGTATAAACAGGAAGAACTAGAAGTTGTATACAAGTTGAAGTATTAGTTAACTGGCATCACATAGACTGGGGGAGGAGGGAAGAGAGAGAATAAATCTCACGGCTATAGGTATAAAGGGAAGTAGACTGTCCAGGTAGGCCTTTCAGGGAAAAAAGAGAGGAAAAGTTGCATGATACATGAAGAATACGCACACAAGTTCCGAGGTCCAGAAAGAGATGAAGGAAGATCAGCTGCAAGTCTCTGGGTAAGGATAAAAGGGGAATAAAAGGGGGCACTGTCATGGTAGGGGTCTACTATATACCACCTAAGCAGGAGGAGGAAATGGAGGATGCATTTCTAAAACCAATAGCAGAAGTATCCAAAATAGTAATGTGGGACTTATTACCCAGACATCTTTTGGAAAAGTAAATATGGAAAAATATAAAATATCCAGTAAGTTCTTGGAATGTATTGGGGACAATTTCTTGTTTCTGAAGGTGGAGGAAGCAATCAGAGGGCTGGTCAATTTAGACTTGATTCTGATTAACAGGGAGGAATTGGTTGCCAGTCTGAAGGTGGAAGGCAAACTGGGTGAAAGTAATCATGAAATGACAGATGTCATGATTTTAAGGAAAAGGCAGGAGTGAGTACAGCAGAATAGGGACAATGGACCTCCAAAAGCAGACTTCAGCAAACTCAGAGAACTGGTAGGTAATGTCCCATGGGAAGAAAACAAAAGGGACAAAAGGAGTTCAGAAGAAATGGCAGTTTCTCAAAGAGACAATATTAAGGCACAACAGCAAACTATCCCAACACAAAGGAAAGACAGGAAGAATAGTAGAGACAACATGGCTCCATCAGGAGCTCTTTAGTGACCTGAAAACCAAAAAGGAATCCTACAAAAAGTGGAAACATGGACAAATTGCTAAGGAGTAGTACAAAAGAATAGCAGAAGCAAGCAAGGTCAAAACCAGAAGGGTTAAGGTACAAAATGAGTCACACCTAGCAAGGGACATAAAAGGCAAAGTAAAGTGAAGTTTTCTACTTAGTGGGGAAGGAAAACTACTAATGGATAACAAGGCTGAGGTGTTTAGTGCCTATTTTTCCTCAGTCTTCACTAAACGTATGTGACTAGACACTTAACACAATATTAACAACAATTGGGAGGGAGCATAAGGCAGAATAAGGAAAGAACCAGTTAAAGAGTACTGAGTTAAGTTAGATGAATTCACATCAGCTGGGCCTGATGAAATGCATCCTAGAGCATTTAAGGAACTAGCTGTAGCCAACTTCGAATTGGTAGCGATCATCTTTGAGAACAGGCCAAACCCCTGAGGATGAGGGCAAATATCACACCTATCTTTAAAAAGGAGAACAAAGAGGACCCAGGGAGTAATAGACCTAACTTCTGATACTTGGAAAAATAAATAGTGTAACAAATTATTTAACAAGCAATTTGTAAGCACCTTGAGGATAATAGGATAATAAGGAATAGCCAGCATAGATTTGTCAATAATGAATAATGCCAAACCAACTTCTTTTTTTTTTTTTTTTTTTTTTTTTTTACAGAGTTCCCCGTCTAATGGATAGTGGGTAAAAGTAGATGTGATATATCTTGATTGTAGTAAGGCTTTTGACACAGTTCCACATGACAGTCACATAAGCAAACTAGGGACAGTACTCAAAGAATAGTTATCAATGGTTTGCTGAAAGCACTATATGGTGGGTCCCACAAAAGTCTGTCCTGAGTCTAGTACTATTCAATATTTTCATTAATGACCTGAATAATGGAATGAAGAGTACATTTATAAAATCTGTGTATGATACCAAGCTGGGAGGAGTTGAAAGCACTTTGGAGGACAGAATTAAAATTCAAAATTACCTTGATAAATTGGAGAATTGGTCTGAAATCAACAAGATGAAATTAAATCAAGACACTTTCAAAGTACTACACTTACAAAGGAAAAATCAAATGCAAAACTTATTAAACACAAATGTAATTTTATCTTTCTCCCGCACGAGTCTGTTTATAACTGGTTCAATATTCCCCATATCACATACTGCAATTTTCCTTTTGTCCAATCCAGCCTGCCCCTTCTAATAAGAATTCTCTTGCTTCAAAGGCTCCCTTTGCGAACAGTGACACGTTATTATGATTTCACACGCCCAGTCAAAGGAAGAAACGCCTTAGTGAAACCAAAAAATATTTTATCAATTAATCATCCAAATGGCTGCTAGGCTTCCTTACCCAGAATACCACAGGACAAAAAAATTGAAGTATCAACATAGAAACAAAATCTTCAGCTTTCTCTGCTACATCACCCTGCATACACAAAATTCCTGCTGTGCATGATGCACACCCAAGTAAGTAACACATAAAGCTTTCCTGTTATAGCCAACTATATTGTTGCACAAGCTGAACAAACCAGGAAGAGACGAGAAAAGAGAAGAACAAGGATGTGGCTGGAAAATCGATGAAGTGGTAAAAATAAAGTGCTTTCCCAACAACATAGTATACCATTCCAGACAATTTTTTCCACCAATTGATTTCTCAACAGTTCTACTGCTTATAATACAATCTGATCAATGTAGAAGTTCTCTAGATATTTACCACATCTGTGATGAGGCACTTTGACTCATAACTTACATTTCATTCTCTATTCTAAATGAAGAGGCTCAAAAGGCTTCTTTTAAGTGGGCAAACTGCCTTTTCCAATAAACCTATTTGCTTCTGAGCACAGTCTTTGTGTATCAGACTAATTCGGGAATGAAATCAATTGCCCCCAGTTAAGAAGTCAAGAGACACAGCTATTCATTCCTAGAATTATACTGTATATAAAAGCATCCTGTGAGAACTGGAACATTAAATACCACACCCACTTATCCAGGAATACACCAAATAAAGATAATCCCTCTCTTTTCTAGAGGGTGAAATATCCCATTCACATTGAAAAAAATTGCTTTTCCAGAGCCTCAATAAATTAATAAAAAGCTACAAGCAGCCTCCCATAATGCCCTTGATTTCCTAAAAAGAGTATCATTCATTTGGAAAACCAGATCTTGCCCTTACATATAAAAGTTTTTTCAAACAACTATGCACAAAAAAATGTAAACAGGACCCAAAATAGCTGCGGCTGAAGTCTAATGATTAGACTCCTTACAGGCTACTTATAAAGCTAAACAACTAGACAAAGGAATAAGCCTAATCTCCCAAGTCTCATTGTACAATTTTTAAAACGCTGAGAAAGAAAAACTTAGCATTCTACATAGCTAACTGGTATTGTGAGTGGCAAGAATTTTCACCATAGTTTTTTTTTAGCAGCTGAATTTAATTTTCTCTTTCCATGCAAAGCAAGACCCTGTTCTCCTTTTAAATTTTTTTCTTCTAAATTTCTGAGGCACAGTTTAGCACAGTGTCAAGGTTTGCTCCAGAACAACATCCAACTCAGTTTATTTTAATAGGACATAACTTGTTTAAATGGCTTCCAAATCTCCCGTTGCTTTTCCACTTCACACACAAGATGCTGAGCTGCTTCAGTCTGGGTCCTTGAAAGTCTTGGAATACAAGTTTTATCCGTAGACTTCTACATCCAGAAAGTCTTATCCAAGAATAGATAAAAATTCGAAGGCATAGAATGAAACCCTTAACAATTTATTATCTTACACCGCATTTTTACTAAAAAAATATGAAGTGCTGCAATGAGGCCAACAACTGGAACGTAAAATGCATTCTCACTTACCTTTGTGATTAAAGATACCTTCCATCTCCATGCTGCTTCTAGAGTGGGCAATGCAGAGCGACCCACAGGGAACTAGCCCTTCTGCAGCAGGTGATCGATCTGTGGTTCGTACCAGACACCAGTCAGGCTTGTCATGTGGCCTCTCTAGAACCTCCACTGTCTGACCACGGCGGATTGTCAGCTCATTGCTGTTGCATGCTGTGAAGTCATGGATGACCACAGTCAACTCGCAGCCACCTGACAACTGTGGAAAGAGAGAAAACAAGGGATGGATGGGTGCTGCAGTTTTTTAAACATGCACCACTGCTTATTTAGGATTTCTGGCAAGGTATATTTTTGTCTTTGAAATTTACAATATGGCTATGTTTTCTGGGTTTTTTTTTTAATGGCACCATATTAAAATTTATTAGCTTTAAAGAAACTTTGTCAGTTTTGAAGATTTGCTGCAAACCCCCATCTCTCCTTCACCTCAGATTCACTGTGCAGAATGATTCCAAGAGCTGTGAATGATATTGGTTAAGCAGTTAGGCTTGCATTTGGGTGTAGCTTTCTCCCAAGGGTATCTTGAGAAAACTGAAGACAAAAACCAGACTCACCACTCCACACAAAACAGCAAGGGAAACCCACTCTCTTCTCCCACTGAAACCAGGGTCAGTTGGAGCCCTGCAAGTCTTAGTACAGTAACTAGACACACACAAATAAAGCCCATAAAGGTATGTTAGCCATCACAGTATGTCTTTTGTGCATTATTTGGTCCTGGGCTTACTGCAGAGACAGCTAAAGCAAGAGAGGAAGGGATTTTACCTTCCCACTGCAATGTGGAGTATTTTAGGGAAGTGAAGACCTTTCTCGGCTCACCTTAGACAACCCTTCTAATTGGTAACCTCTGCGAAAGCAGGAGATGGGGGAGGGGGTTCATCAGCCAGCCCTCTCATCGCCCTCTTCCTCACCCAAGGGGCCTGAAGTAGCAGTTACCCAGGACCACAGGCGCTGACTTTATCTGGCGCCGGTGGGTGCTCGCACCCCAACTCCGCCCCCGGCCCTGCCCCAACTCCGCCCCCATTCCAACACCTTCCCTGAATCCCCGCCCCCCACCTCCTCCCCCAGGCGAGCCGCATTTCCCCTCCACCCCCCTCCTTCCCAGGCTTGATGCGTTGAAACACCTGATTCGCTCCCTGCCCCAGCTCATCTCTGCTCCGCCGCCTCCGCCGAGCGTGTGGCCGCTCTGCTTCTCCCCCGTCCCTCACAGGCTTGCGGCGCGCGAAACAGCTGATTCATGGCAAGCCTGGGAGGGAGGGGGAGAAGCGGAGCAGTGGCAGTGAGCTCACAGCGGTGAGCTGGGCGGGGAGGCTGGCGGGGCCCACCAATTTTCCCCTGTGGGTGCTCCAGCCCCGGAGCACTCACGGAGTCGGCACCTATGCTCAGGACAGTGTACAAGTGTGTGGTGGTTGGGGGTGGCAGGAAGCCAAAGACACCATTATTAAATATGGGGCCCTGTGACTCGGTGGAAGTGAAGAGGAATTGCAACTGGGAGCGGGAGGAAGACAAACTGGCTGAGAAAAGGAAGTTCAGCACTTTTCTGCAACTGCTCACCACCTTCCTCCAGGTTCTCCAGTCGTCAAACACCTCAAATCCAGTCTTTGAATATGTGGGTCAAAATTTTATTATGGACTTTTCACATATCTTAAGCATAGGGATCCTTGCACACCAATTCTTGAGATAACCAACTACTTTAGGATCCTTTGTGATACGGACCCAAAAATAGCTGTATTTCAAGATTTTTAACTCTCTCCTTCCTAACCCTAGCCAACAACAAAAAAAGACTTCAGACTCATACAGATATGCATGTGAACTGGTGTTGGCAAAACCCAGCATGGCTCACTAGTTTTTTTCTAAGCACTTAATTAAAATTATTTTGATCCAGATTAACTACGCTCTACGGCTTCACCTTGTTCGAGATTAACTGAAAGCATGTGAATAAACATACTGAAGTTCCCTAGTTGCACCACAGCTTCCTTAAGTACCTTTAACTTGATTTTAATTTCAAATAGTAATACTACAGCAGCAGTATTCTAGGTGGACTATTTTTTCTCCTGGTGTACGAGTACCACTGTTACAACACAACTACTAGAACAGAACAGATTAATGTTTCATCTGATCTGGTATGCAACTTCCAATAGTAGAAAACATCAGACATTTTAGACATAAAATCCCCATATTTCATGGGGCTAATTGTGCAATACCATGGGGGAATGTTTCTTCCAGTTTATACTCAGATTAATAAAGACAGCTATTCCCTTATAGCTCTTATCCTACAAAATGTAACTGCAGAGGTTATTACACAAACATTTTATAATCTTGAAACTTGTTTACCTAATTTTGCTACAACTAAAATGTCCTTTTTATCCTGATACCAGTAAATTCTGTGTACTTTAGACACAGGCCTACATACACATCTGGATTATTACTTATAAATCAGTTTTAATCAATTTTCTTGGGCTGAAATGCAAGATAGAAATTTTCTTCTCCAGGATAATGCTCTGTCACCAAATAGGAATTTGAAAAGTGTTTGCCAAGCAACTCATGTCACCACAGACAGACTAATTCCATCCTTCCTTCCCCATCTCTGCCACTTCCACAGGACATAACCCCTGACAGACAGTCTGCAGAACTGCAGAGCTTTCCCATGACCACTGCCTGCCAATCTTGTTAACTAATCCTGGTTGCATGTGTGTGTGGAGTGATTTTTCTTGGGAGGGAAAGAGAAACCTTATGTTTCTCATAATTAAGGAAAGTACGGCAGCCTGCAACCCCTCCCCCACTACCCCCCCACCCCAGGGTTTTGGCTAGAAATTAATCACACGGCTTCTACTTCATCTTTGAAGACAGTCCCAGCTCTCAAGTTATGAGGTGCACAGCTTCAAAACATGCTACCTTCTCACTCATTAAAAATATCTTGCTACCCTCCCCCCTCTTCCTTTGCACTGTATTAGCTTTTAGTCCACCCAAAGTTATGCCAAAGGGGAAAAAGTCAAGAGCCTTCCCTTGGTTTCTGGCACTGATTTATGTTATAGCTCTCTTCAAACTAAGTCTGAAACAATTGAAAACATGTGTACGCCTGAAGGGGTCTGAGAAAAAGTCCACAGAGTCTGACTTCATAAGGTGTCAAATGCAAGGCTCCAAACTTTTTCTCATGAAAAGCACATTCTCTCTTCCCCACTACCCTAAGCATAGGTCAGTAACAAGTTTCACCACTTTTGGAAACCATGCGTCAACTGATCTGAATACCTATAGCTTTCTGCTTTCATACAGATGTTCCTTCTTCCCGCTCCCTTAATTAAATGGAAGTTAGCTAACAACAGATTTAATTTTCCCTAAATATTTCAACTGGTGAGAGTCTTAGAACAGAAGAGTATAAAACAGAGATAATATGGTGACAGGTTTCAGAGGGGTAACCGTGTTAGTCTGTATCAGCAAAAACAACGAGGAGTCCTTGTGGCACCTTAGAGACTAACAAATTTATTTGGGCATATGCTTTCGTGGACTAAAACCCACTTCATCATATGAAGTGGGTTTTAGCCCACGAAAACTTATGCCCAAATAGAGATAATATGGATTATCTATGTGGGAACCAACAAACAATAGTATTGGTTAGCTGTCCCTTTCATCTTAACTATTCAATAACATTCACGCCCACAACACAGCCTGTGCACTAGACTCTAAGGGTATGGCTATACTGCAATAAAACACCTGTGACTGGCCTGTGTCGGCTCACGGGGCTTGAATTATGGGGATATACAATTTCAGGATAGACACTCGCATGGGGTCCCAGAGCTGGGGCTCCAGCCCAAGTCTGAAAGTTTACCCTGCAATTTTATAGCCCTGCAGGCCGAGCCCCACGAGCCCAAGTCAGCTGACATAGGCCAGGTGTTTCATTGCAGTGAAGACGTACCATCAGGTTACAACATGCCAATGCTGACACCACATTCTCAGCTCTGCATAACATCTGTAGGTGAAAGTGAGTGTGGTCTCTTTTCCACTGTGGTCAGTAACAGCAGGAACTAAGTTCTACTCCCTCTACCCATCTCATCTGGAAACACTAGCCATCACCATGGAAAATATAGTTTTAAGAACATAAAAATATTTTCAACTTTTAACTGTCCAACATTTGAGACATCACCCATTAATTTCCCCACATTACCTTAACTGTTAGCCAAAGTTTTTCTTTTTAAATTGTTTCTGCCGTTTATTCTCTTTAATGCACCTTATAAATGCAGATTCGTCTTTAGCACTCAAACACAGTTGGAGAACAAGGGGTGTCTGTGATAAAGAGCACAGCTCAAGCAGCTGGTGTTGTATAGTTTTGGCAAGAATCTTTAGACTGGATGAGAGAAGAAAAGAAGACATGCCGGAAAAAGAAGACCGATTTACACTCATGAGGACATTAGGACTTAGAAAACGCCTAAATCCCAGTTTAAGTTTCACAAGGGACTGTAAAAATTCTGCGTAAATTCATCCTTTTCTCTCAAGAAACCCCTTATGTAAACTGCATTAGTAAGACCTGATGAAATAAATGATGAGGCTAAGTTTGAAACATGGGAGTTGTTGGAAAGACAGAGGCAAGATGAGAAATGAAAACTAGGCACGAACAAACTCACATATCTTAAGAAGGAGGAAGTTCTTTTTATTAACAAACATGCCATGGGACATATTAACATCTTCGTGTTATACACAATTCACATTTTGTGCCTATTTTTTTTTTTAATGGTATTTTCCGGTAGAAAAAGAGTCTCATTAAATTGGACAAATACACTCCTTATATACATCTGATGAATTCAGTGCAGTTGCATCAAGAATGCATTTGACCTTCAATGCGGGAAACAATCACTATCTGACACAAATATGAGATGCCTATTAAAAGGAACCTTACACGTGTTCTAGTTAGACCATATCATCTCACATTATGTTATATCTTAACACAGCATACTTAAGATTTCATGAAAAAAGTAACTTTTTAGTGCAGAAAGCATAAAAGTTAAGTTTGAATAATGTCTAGGTGTGGAAATAAGTGGTCTTGTATAGAATGTAATTGGTTTTGGTTTCGTATCCTCAGTACAAAAACCGACTATTTAGTTTGGTAGGGTAGAAAAAAAAACAGTTACCTGTTCCGTAACTGGTGTTCTTCGAGATGTGTTGCTCATGTCTAGTCCACAGTAGGTGTGCGTGCTTGCCACGTGCACTGGTGCCGGAAGTTTTTCCCTTAGAAGTACCCGTATGGGGGGGGGGGGGGGGGGGGGGGGGGGGGAGGACCGCTTCGACCCCTGGAGTGGTGCCTCTATATCGCGCTGTAAGGGGAGCTGCGTACTCCCCACACCCTCAGTTCCTTCTTGTCGGACAACTCCGACAGAGGGGAAGGAGGGCAGGATGTGGAATAGACATCTCGAAGAACACCATTTAGGGAACAAGTAACTGTCTTTTCTTCTTCGAGTGATTGCTCATGTGTATTCCACAGTAGGTGATTCCAAGCTATATCTGTTGGAGGTGGGTAGGAGTTCCCAAGTTCCCGGGACGCAGTATGGCCCTGCCGAACCCGGCGGCGTCTCTAGTTTGGGAGACATTCGCATAATGCGAAGTAAACGTGTGGACTGAGGACCAAGTGGCAGCCCTACAGATGTCCTGGATAGGGACATGGGCTGCGTAGGCAGCCGACAAGGCCTGAGCCCTCGTTGAGTGCGCCCTGACAATCGGTGGTGGGGAAACCCCTGCCAGATCATAGCACGTGCGTATGCAGGAGGAGATCCAAAGAGAAAGGCGCTGGGTGGAAATTGGTTGCCCCTTCACACGCTCGGCCGAGGCAACAAAAAGTTGCGAGGATTTCTGGAATGGCTTGGTCCGGTCCAGATAAAAGGCCAGTGCCCTGCACACGTTGAGCACGTTGGGGGAATGGGGCTTAGGACAGAGCACCGGAAGGAAGATGTCCTGTTCCATATGGAAGGCAGAGACCACCTTCGGGAGGAATGCCGGATGTGGAAAAAGCTGGATCTTATCCCTGTGGAAGACCGTGTATGGTGGTTCCGAGGTCAAGGCCCTGAGCTCTGAGACATGTTGTGCTGACGTGATTGCCACAAGGAAAGCTACCTTCCATGAGAGGTGAGACCATGAACACGTGGCCAGGGTTCAAAGGGGGGTCCCGTGAGGCGGGACAACACCAAGTTTAGGTCCCATTGTGGTACGGGGGATTTAGGATACGGGAAAGAGCTGTCGAGGCCTCTCAGGAAGCAGGTGGTCATGGCATGGGAGAAGACCGAGTGCCCTTGCACCGGGGGTGGAAGGCCGATATGGCTGCCAAGCATACCCTGACAGAGGTGGGTCCTAGCCCTTGGGTCCTAAGGGGCAGGAGGTAGTCAAGGATAAAGTGGAGCAGTGCCGACGATGGGGAGACTCCCCGCTTCCCTGTCTACTTGGAAAATCTGGACCACTTTGCCAGGTACATCCGGCGTGTGGATGGCTTCCTACTTTCCACGAGTACTCGCCTAACTCTGTCTGAACACCACCTCTCCTCCTCGTCTAGCCACTGAGCAGCCACGCTGTCAGGTGGAGGGTGGCCAGATTGGGATGGAGGAGGCGGCCCTGGTCCTGGGAGAGGAGGTCCGGGCGGAGCAGTAATCTCCTCAGAGGGGCCGCCAACAGGTCCAGCAGGGTCCTGTACCAGTGTTGGCGGGCCCACGCTGGGGCGATAAGGATGATACGCCTTGTCCGTTTTTACTTTTTGCAGGACTTTCCCGATGAAGGGAAACAGTGGGAAGGCATAGAGAAGCTGGCCCGACCACTGCAGGAGAAAGGCATCCGATATCTGACCCCTCCCCAAACCTCCCTGGAGCAGAACCGGGGGCAACGTTGGTTCTGATGCGTTGCGAACAGGTCTACCTGGGGAACTCCCCACTCTTGGAAGAGCCGGTGAGTGACCTCCGAGTGGAGGGATCACTCGTACTGGAGGGAGAAGAACCTGCTGAGGCGGTCGGCTTGTGTATTGCGTACGCTCAGTAGGTGGAAAGCTCTCAGGGAGATATTGTGGGCTAAACAGAACTCCCATAGGCTCAAGTCATATCGGCTCAGCAGGGCCTGGTGGTTGGCCACCCTAAGCTGGAAGTTTGAAGATGAATAAAGTTTCCTACCAAAAGCGTCCAGTCTCCTGGCATTTTTGTTTTTAACATGAATCGGAGGCTTGGGATCCAGGGGGGACTGAGGGCTGCCCAACGCGGGACCAGCCTCCCCCTTTCCTTTTTCTCGGCACCGCTGCAAGGTGGAGCTCTTCCCCTGCTTCTTGGAGGGGGAGTGGTGCCAGCTAGTGGAAGGGGCTTCGCTGCGCACCGATGATGTGGTGCTGGGTGCCGAGTCCGCTCAGCATGCTGGAGTTGGGGCCAGTGCCGAGTCCATAAGGAGAGCGCGAAGCCTGATGTCCCTCTCCTTCTTAGTTCGCGGCTTACGGATCTGCATTAAGTCAACCTAACTCTGTAGTGTAGGCCAGGTCTATGTTTTCAGGAATTTGCCATGCCTCTCTCTCTTACCCTCTTAATTTGTGACCATCTTATGTAGCTATCGTTCCTCAGACCCTCTCCCTAAAAGATCTTTCCATGGGGGAAGGGAGGGGAAAATAGAGATGCTCTGGGCCAGCAATTTCAAAATAATACAGACAGTCCGCAGAAGAAATGGAGAACAGCCAGGTATGTAAAACAATTTTTTTGGTTTAGATAAGGACTGTTCAATCTCCGTCAAACAAGTTTTGCAAGTGACACAGTGTGTAGCTTAATGACCTGGAGCCAGCAGAGGCGGGATCAAACAAGCAACATGTTTTCTCTTCAGCACAGAAGCTTGTTATTACAAACACCAAGGCACCGTGTTTGTAATGATGTTATAGGCAGATTAAGGCAATACGGGGTCCTAGGCCCACACTTAAATAGAAACCACCACAGTGCCTCTACCCATGCTTGGGGTGATAGCAATAAAGGCCACCCACAACAGCCATCAGCTTAGCTTAACGAGAACCTAAAACCATCTCTGTTTCAGCTGGCAGGGGTCCCTCTCTGCTTCAGACCATCACACTGACAGACCAGAGGCAGAAGTCAGCCCCCACACAACTCAACAGAGGACTTGGTGGAGTGGTAACAGGGGCCTGGCCCCTCCCTTCTCTAGCCTCACCAGAGTCTTTTGCTGGGGTGGGGCTTCCTCAGATCATCAGGTTCCAGAGTTAAGCCGCTAAGGTGGTTGGGTTTTTTTGAACCTCTGAGTTAAGTTACTGCCAAACAATTCCAGGAAAACACATTTGTAAAAGCTAGCTTCGACACTTCCTAATCGTTTGTAGGTTACAAAGATTTCTAGTTTACTCTATGCTGTCGTCAAGCAAAAATGAAACACATCCTTGCTTTCTGGTGAGTGGTTCATTGGATTCCATCACGGTTACCACTAGTTTAATCGACACTGTTCATATTCAAACTGTGCGACAGCTTATTTGTTCTACTCAGAACGTATAAAAGAAATGAATTGCAGCAGCATGGGAGCATTTGCCATGTGGTTTTTGGTGTGATGTGATTTAAGAAGAGCACATAAATAAAATGATGTAAATATATAACAGAGTAGTTTCACCACCTGATTATGACTATTTTAAATTAGGTAAAATGTGTTTTACATGTTGATACTTTTAATTAATCTGTTTCTAATTTAATGAAAATAACCCTAATCTAAACTGTCTGTATATTTTAATTTATCAATAAGAAGCTTTTTGGCTGAACTGCATTCAAAATACCTAAACTCTCACCTCCCTACCCTCCTTTTTACTACTTCATTGTGTAAGTGATTTAAACATTTTTTTTAAAAAGTTTTTAGGCTGAGAAATTATGTGCCAAGTTTCAGCCCCAAGTGGACTGTAACTAGCGAGTTACAAACCCATTAAATGAAATATATGTATTACTTATGATTCATATTCCTCACAGACTTCACTGGCCTCATGCCTCATGTCCTTTCACTGTGCCTCATATTAAAATTATTTTTAAAAAGCTAGACTTTGGATTGCCTGATTACAGGTCTTTTTCTTTATCCAGAGGTAGTTTTGATTACCATTTATAATCTGCATTAAGCTAATCCATACACTTGAAAATTTGCACAAATAAAGGCAGCCTCTGCAATTTTTAGCAATGATGGAGTGAATGATCTTTTTGTTAGATTTCTCTCTTTTTTTTTTTTTAAACCAATTATACCAGACAACATTTTCAGTGCAAATACAAAAACTCAGCGACAACTGTAAAAGTAAATTAAAACACCTTATTTTTGTCCCTTTTTTGGGGGTCTATTCAATACATTATATAAGCAAGTCATTTGCAGTTGGACTCCTAGTCATCAATATGAATTAACGAGGTTCTACTGTGTTAACCCACCAAACCCAGATGACATGCTGTCTCTGCTTTCCCAGTGTCTGGTTGAGACAGGAACGAATATGAGCAACGGCTGACTTGAAGCACATGCTGGACAATAAAGAGGTGATGCAATCCATTCCCAGCATAACCAAACGCCCTCTTCTGTTATTTATGATGTAGTATTCCCTAGGAAATTGGGTGGCTTATCTATAGCCTCATTTCACAGCAATACTTCATGCATCATGTGAGAATTATTAAGAGGTTTGGCTGAATGAACTTCCCTCAGGATTTTCCTTCACATGTTGATTGCCTTCCACCCTATAACATCTGTGGAGAAACTTCTTACTAACAACCCACTTAACAGGCATTATAAACTCAAGCATGGGGGGAGATTGCTAAACATTATATCTATAGCTCCATGAGTTCACTTACACAAATACCCTCTAAATCCTAGATTACACTGGTGCAGAAAAGCTTATTAGGTAGAAGTGCATCTAAATACAGTTAGCCATTTCTCTGAGGGTACGTCTATACTACCCGCCAAATCGGCGGGTAGTAATCGATCTATTGGGGATCGATTTATCGCGTCTCATCTAGACGCGATAAATCGATCCCAGAAGCGCTCCCCGTCGACTCCGGAACTCCAGCATGGCAAGAGGCGGAAGCGGAGTCGACGGGGGAGCGAGTCTGCGCCGCGTGGACCCGAAGTAAGTAAAATTACTTCGATCTAGGAAACGTCGACCTCAGCTACGCTACTCTCGTAGCTGAAGTTGCGTATCCTAGCTCAATCCCCGATCCACCCCCACCCCCCAGTGTAGACCAACCCTAACAAACATAGAGAAGGAAAGATTATGTTTGAAGACTATACCATGCATTAGTAGTCCTCTTCCTCGGCACATATCAATATATGAACGCTAGTATATACAGTACAATTTTGTATAGGTAGATACACTAGATCCAGCTTCTGCTCAAATTAGAATGTGGATTTTATCCCAATGGAAGAGGAAAATATCACAAACAAA
This sequence comes from Macrochelys suwanniensis, assembly GCA_033296515.1. NCBI lineage: Eukaryota > Metazoa > Chordata > Testudines > Chelydridae > Macrochelys > Macrochelys suwanniensis. The sequence goes on along the minus strand of CM065776.1, from coordinate 129,223,660 downwards.
AGCTGTTGAGACATTTCCCCCTCCCTTTTCTTCCTTGAAAATACGTAGCAGGCTTCTAGCTAACAGTGTTAGAGCTCAGGTAGACACCAAGATCTATGAACTCCACAACCAATGACTACCAATTGCTGGCACAACTGCAGCTAGTCAACAAGTAGATTCCCTCCCCCTCTCCCCCCTCAGCAGATTCAATAAATATCAGCCCTAAGTATCTTTGAGGGAGCTGAACTTACTCCCTTGCCTGCTTCCTTCTCTTCCTCGTTTAGCAAAAAGTCTCAATTGCCTGTAGACTTGAACTGTTGCATCAGTACAGAAACCATGTCTTTTTGTGTGTGTGTGTGGGGGGGGGGGGGAGGGAAGGGGACTCTAGGAGAAAAATAATTCTTTAAACACTCTTTTTAGAACCATGTCATTGATGATTTGCACACCTCTGCCTTGCTCAGATACACTCCACCCTATTCAATGACATTTAGACAGTTGGAAACTCCTTCACATTTTACTGTGCTGATCTGAGCTGTTGGTAGACAGTGCCCTTTCAAAGCTGACATTCCTATTTGACACAATAGCCAGTATTGCCTAGCTGTCTCAAATGGCACAAGGTATATTTTCAGAGAGATGAGAGACAACTTTAAAGGTTAATCTGATTTTACACATACACAAAATAAAGGTCCCCTCTTTATCTTCACCATCATGCATCCATGGGTGAAAGTTATAAATGACTCTGGGGTGGAGGAAAGGGACAGTATAAGTTAGGATAAATGAAAGCCTTGCCTCAAGGCTATGGTGTTAAGCCATTATATCCCATTGACAGGGGACTAAAATGCATATTCTTTATTGCATGTAGCCAATCTGGGGGAAGGAAGACTGTCAGAAGTATGCTTCAGGGGTAACTACACACAGCTGGTGATACCTCAGTCTAAACTGTATGCCATTTGCTTTAAAAAAAAAAAAAAAAAAAAGGGAATATCACTTAATGTCTCTTACCTTATCACTGTCTAGTGTGTTCTGGGAAGTTCGTGATGCAATTGAAATAGTATCAGGCTGGCTGCTGCCATCTCCCTGACTGTCCAGGTCCTCTCCATCTCTGCAAACATACAATCCAATTGTTAGAATTTGGTTAGCACATCTGTTTCAGAGGCGGTCAGTTCTTATCTGCAACCCTAATGGAAGGCATCTAGATATTACAGCAGTTGGTGCCTAAGACAGAGCAGATGATGACTTGCCTTGCACCCCAACATTAGCTTAATTACTTTATTTTATAATGTAATATATAATGAAGTGAGTTAACTATCTCTGACCATCTTAAGCTGTACAAAAATACAACAGCAGCCAACCACAAGGAACTTGGTAAGAGACCCCCACGGGTAGCCATTTCACCAAAACTGCAGAGTGTGAAGTCTGGTTTAAACAAAAACAACTTGAGTAAAAAACACATACTGTAAAAGTTTAATGAGTACATCTGGTTTATGCCCACCTCCTGGGCTGCTAAACATAACACTGACTTCAAACAACACATCCTTTTAGAACAGCACCACAGAAAAATGCAAGGGAGCATTTAGAGCAGAGATTTGAACATGTACTGCGCTGTGGTCAGCTGGAGTTTAATTTACAAGGACCACACTTGAAGATAACACTAGCCAACAACGACTCCTATTTTGGCTTAAGTGACTGAATGCACTGAGAACACTGTGTTCCTTACAGAAAATTCCATCATTGCAGTTAAAATATGGCCTTCATGATGGGGCACTTTAAAAATCCCCAATCTTCTTAATAAGTTATTCAAATTCTAACCTCCTTCCTTTCTGCTTAGTTGTTGGAGCTGTTTTGGGGATGTGGATTGGCTCTTTCAATGCTCCTTTCAGATGAATGGTTCTTTCTTGTATCACTTCCCGGATGTGTTTGATCCAGTCTTGTTTGTTCTCTATACTGGAAGCCTTTAATATGCAAACAAACAAATAGACTATTATGGTTAAGAAGGCCTGTGTCCACTAGTAAACCACACATATACACAGGGGAAAAGGCGTAAGTATGGTTCCACATATTTATTTTCAAAAATACATTTAATGGAAAATTCCAGCTAGCTGTTCCCATTTTCAAATTCCACTATTTTCGTTTCCTGACTTTACCAATACTGTTTTATCAACATATAAATCATTTCAGCTTTGCATACTATATGTTTGCATAATGAAGCACCCTGGAGCCCTAATCATGGTCATGGCCCTTTTGTGTTATAGCTGCTGTATGAAACCATTGCAAGACGTGTGCGGTAATAGCAGCTTACAAATTAGTAACTGAGTAATAAATTCGAAGTGAAGTCTAACTGCATTTAAAGATATGCTGCCATTTCAAAGAAAACCAACTATTTTACTGAGATATTTAAGCTTCTGTGTTATGTTTTGTCTACTACTTTTCCCATTTTTTGATATTTGCATGAGAACAGGGTCATTGTTTAAGGGCCAGATTCTCAAGAACTGCCTCTAATTGAGCCCCTTATTTTCGTGGTGCAACAAACAGCATTTGGTATCCAGCCACTTGATTTGTGGGTACAAATGTTATTTATGGCCACAAAGAAGGTCACTTAACATCTCAATTGAGCTGTCTGCAAGTGAAATTAATTTCAGACACAAAATTATATACAAGGTCGAGCTCCTACTAAAATTTGGTTTCAAGCATTAGCCTGTAGCTCCTGCTTCCTCTCCCATCAGAATCTTAAACCTCTAATACATCATAATTGTTTATTTAATTATACAAATTATGTAAAGTTTCACAATGGGACTTCAGTTGGGGAAAAAGCTGCAGGAACAGCTGAACTGCAAGGACAAACGTTTAGTTTTTTGTTAAAAACAAAACAAAACACCTCTCCCTCCTCAAAAATAAAAGACAGGGAGATTTGTTTCCTTACAGTTTTCCATGAAGTATAGCTCCTTTTGCAGCTACAATATCAGAACTGCTACAAAGCTCCGGCTTCAACAATTCAGAGTTACAGAGGTATCTTTGCATAGAACAAGAAAAAAAAATTGGCAAGGGCTAGTAACAAATGTGACTGAAAAATAAAATGGCAAAGATGTCTTAAAATATCAGACACGGTTTTAATCAGATTATAAAAATATTTTCCAAAGAAAACAGTAAAAAACTTTTAAGATGTTGCATGTAGCTGAGCCTTTAAAAGCTTTACCTAAAAAAAAAAAAAAAAAAAAAAAAAAAAAAAAGCAACAGGAACTTGTTAAGTGTTTGAAATATAAACACAAGAGACCAGTCTCTGACTGAGTAGCAGCTAGTTGTGCCAAAAAGGGTTCGGAAGAGAGGTGGTGGACGGAAATGTTGAATTGTCCACTCTAATATCAATTTAGTGCAAGGACTTTTACGGTGCTAGACTTTCACATAGATTTTTTAATTAATTTCCACATGGCAGATGTAAAAAAAAGCAAACCCTTTTTGCTGTCAGTCTAGTCATTCCAGACTAGTCTGATTTCTCACCCTCCAAATACAGTAAGGGTGGGATTTTTGTGTCGTTTCCAGGCCAATGCCTTATGACTAAAATTAAGTGCCTGTTGTATAACATTTCATACTTGGATTTAATAATCAAGGGTTTTAATCCTCTTCACCCAATCAAGGGATGGATTAAGAACACAGCAGTTCCTGTGATAGCCACCATATGCTGTTACCATACAAATAATCCCTCAGATACTCCACTACAGGGTAACTGTCCTGTTGACTTAAAATAAATCTGAGCAGCAAATGTGGTAACTTTTTTTTTTTTTTTTAAATTGGCAACCGCTGGATCCACCAACATTTTGTCTTCTGATGGAGATAACAGAGCTCCTGCCAGTCATTCTCTTCCCATCCAGCCTGCTCTGCCTGGGGCAGACTCCCCTTACTCTGAGGCACTCTTGCCTTCCTCGGTAGTAAGGCAGCTCATAGCAATTCTGAACTGGTTACAGTAACTCCTCGCTTAACGTTGTAGTTATGTTCCTGAAAAATGCTACTTTAAGCGAAACAACGTTAAGTGCATCCAATTTCCCCATAAGAATTAATGTAAATGTGGAGAGCGGGAGGGGGTGGGGGGAGTTATGTTCCAGGGAAAATGTTTTCACCAGACAAAAGACGTGTGTGTGTGTGTGTGTGTACACACACACACACAGTATAAGTTTCAAACAAACAGTTTAATACTGTACACGGCTATGATGATTGTGAAGCTTGGTTGAGGTGGTGGAGTCCAAGGGAGGGATATGTATTAGCAGGAGCATTGCCAGCAGATCGAGGGAAGTGACTATTCCCCTCTATTTGGCACTGGTGAGGCCACACCTGGAGCACTGCATCCAGTTTTGCTCTCCCCACTACAGAAGGGATGTGGACAAATTGGAGAGAGTCCAGCAGAGAGCAATGAAAATGATTAGGGGGCTGGGACACATGACTTATGAGGAGAGGCTGAGGGAACTGGGCTTATTTAGTCTGAAGAGAAGAGTGAGGGGGGATTTGATAGCAGCCTTCAATTACCTGAAAGGGGGTTCCAAAGAGGATGGAGCTAGGCTGTTCTCAGTGGTAGCAGATGGTAGAACAAGGAGCAATGGTCTTAAGTTGCAGTGGGGGAGGTCTAATAGATCAGTGATGTAACAACAAAACAACATTAACTGGGACAATGGTAAGTGAGGAGTTACTGTATTACTTTGTACTGTGCTGCTATCTGTTACTTTGTCCCACTCCTGCATTTGAGACCTCTCAGGGCCAAAGTACCCAATATTCTGATCTTTAGCTATTCCCACCTCTACCCTCCAAAAAAGTATTTTTCCTACCCACGTGAATATTTCTATTTTGTGTCACGTGAAAGATTTCCCTCCAGTCAACTTAGTCTGATCTCAGGCCCCAACTCAGCCAGAGTCGGCGGTGGTGCCTTGTTACACTCAGTGTCTACTACCAAGTGTCGGAACTCAGTTGCATATTTAGCAACCACCTGGCATCCCTGCCACAACCCCTGAAGTGCGGCTTCGGCCACATAGTCATGACTTGGGTCATCAAAGACCTCTGCCATAGCTCGAACGAAGTCTTCAAACAGTCCTAGAAAGGGGCTTGATTGTTCCAGGAGTGGAGATGCCCCAGCCAGGGCCTCCCCAGTAAGGAGGTTGATATCAGTCGCACTCGGGCTTCATCAGTGGGGTACAACTGTGGATGTAGTAGAAACAGGAGCCAACACTGATATAAGAACCCACAAACTTTGTTGCAATCACCATTGAATTTGTCGGGGGAGAGGAAGCTTGGGCTTGCAGGGAGCAGGGATCACAGCTGATGGCAGCATAGCTTGAGCTTGCAGAATCACATTTTACACTTGCAGGGAGGCAACCTGGGCCTGCAAGGTCTGTAGGACTTCCAGGTATCTCTGTCAGAGATACTGGCCTTTGTAGAATCCATGTTCACTGTATCAGCTCTAGTTCTCTTATTGCTGGTGTTGGGGTTGCTCAAACTGCCATGTGACTGGGACAGTGGTAGTCATGCCCAGTGGTTAGAGCAGAAGTCGGACACCAGGAATTGGAGCCCAGAGTCAGAACCAGAGTCAAAGGCCAGCTCTGACCCATGGCTCTGACATGTGGAGTACAAAATGAGGAGTAGGACTGTGGGTAAGACCAGGTTACCTGGAGTGAGGCAAGGCTGGGGCCAAGGCAGGAGCAGGGCTGGGAACAAGCAGGCACAGCCTATCACAGCTGTGAACAAATGCTTTGAGCAGCAGCTAAACTGCTGCTGCTGGGCTTAAGAGCCGGTCTGCTGACTCTTCCCACCAATCAGGTTGTGTAGCCAATCAGGCAGCTTACTACAGGCCGGCTGTGTTCATTAGGTTGCCTAGAGACTGGCTCTGCTGCAGGCCCTGCTTTCTGATGCTCCCTAGACTCATGATTTAAACTGAAAGAACAGCCTGTAGAGCTCACAGCCTGCTTCTCAAAAGGCTTGTCATAGCACCTCTGTCTCTGGTTTAATCCAAGAACGGTCTTCAGCACTATCACAATGCCTCCTGCTCATGTTTATCAGACTTCTGTCCGGTGGGAATACACGTCTCATGGAACCTGGGTATTATGACCAGCACTTACAGCTCACCTAGCTGCTGAAGTCCTCTTCGCTGTTCCCCCTCTGAAATGCTGCTCAGTTCTCTTGTAGTACTGGCACCTCCCAGAGATGCAGCATAAATAATAGAGGCTGCTTTCCCCAGTGTTCACCCATTCACACACAACACTCTACTCGGCTTTAGGCGGATCAGGCTGAAACATAGTTGAAGACTTCCTTTGCGACATTTCACATCTTTCCTTTACTAGTAGGCCACAGTAGGAGTCATATCTTCCACATTGCTCAGCGTCCACAAGATTAGCCTAGTTAGGATAATATTACCCAAACATGGGAATTGCTACATTAGATTTGATTAGTTATCTATCTAGTAGAGCACTCCGTCCATCAGCAAGCAGTAACAGATACAAAGCGCAACAAACTGATAGTTATGGAATAGCCTGTCCATGGGTTTATTTCTTCCTAACTCCATCAGTTAGCGGCTGGCTTAAATTCTCAAGAAAGAGGATTTAAATCCCAACAGGAAAGCAAAGTAAACAAATTAAACAGCTTTCCACTCCTCTCAAATTTACAGGAGAGAACAAGATTGCTTATTTCTTGGTGGGCTGCACAGACTCTCCCAGTATCTAAAGGACCATTAAGATTTAATATACACCACCCCTAATTAAGGTTACAGTAAGTTTACCTGGCTCAAGGGGCTGTCCATCCACAGGCAATCAATTTCACAGAGGTTATTTTTGGTTTGTTTTAAACAGTAATGTATAAAGATCTGCAATCAAACAATTGATATAGGAAGCATAAATGCCTCCTTGAAAAATTACCTTAAGCACAATTTTGTTGTCAGAAGTTGGTGTCCTTCCTACCCACAGTGCAAATTTGCAAGGATCTCCTTCTACGTGCTCTGTGACACCCAGCTCTGAAGTCTGGAAGTGAGAAAAATTGGTTAGGACTCTATGATAATTTTTGCAAAGACAACTAAGCTGAACATATACTCCTAAGTCATTCCTGCACATTCAAAAGTTCCTCTCCACTTTGGCATTTTTGAGAACCCCATCTGTTGGCTTTTTTTGCTTAGAAATAAAAAAAATTCAGCAAACTTCTTCCAACATTGGTATACAAAGTAATAAATATGTGGTTACACCATCAAATAACATGTCAGAAATACTATGTTCTGATTTTTCACCCAAATCCTCATTACTCTATTCAAAGTGTCAGTTTCTCAGGCTAGAAGTCAAGCAGCTGCTGTCCTCACTTATTTCAGTTAGAGATCATGGCAATTATTACAGCAGGTAAGGGATAGTATTCTTGCCTGGAAATCATGGGTTAACAAGAGAAGTTTTTTCTTTATGTTTAAAATGCTAATCTCCTTTCTACCTAAGAAATCACTTCTAATGTGTTTCCTTTCCTCTGAAATAATGGAAGTAATTCAGAAATTGCATGGCCTTGGAGGTGAACTTTGAGGTTACTTACTTGGAAGTTACTTACTGTAACTGGGGTTCTTTGAGATGTGATGCAGATGTATATTCCAAGCAGGTGTGTGTGCACACTGGAGCAGGAGACTTTTGCCTAGCAGTTTCTGTAAAGGGGTAGCATTCATGCCTCATGGCTGTGGCCCCTCCCCAGATACATGAGGTGATGCCGCCCCAATCCCTCAGTTCCTGTGCACTGAACATCCAGGGGAAAACTTCAATGCAGAGGGGACTTAGGGAGGGCCGTGGAATACATGTCTGCATCCTGACTCAAAGAACCACAGTTACAGTAAGTAACCATTTCTTCGAGTAGATGCAGATGTGTATTCCAAGTAGGTGACTAGCAAGCAGTATCCCCATCTGGAGGCAGGGCTTGGAGTCTACCTGAATAAGGACTGCAGGACTGAACTTCTGACATTAGTGTCTGCTCTGGAAGAAGCAATGATTGCGTAATAGTCTGTAAATGTGTGTATGGACGACCATGTGGCCACCCTGCAAATGTCTAATATGGAAATGTCATTAAGGAATGTCACCGATGTCGCCTTCACTGTTGTTGAATGTTCCTGTATCTGCTGGGGGGCGGGCAGGGGGAGAGAGAAGAGAAGTAGCAGAAGCTCTCTCTTGATTTTGATACAAGATGCTATCCTTCTAGAGATGGTCTGTGCAGAGACTGCTCGTGCCTTCATATGAAAAAGCAAAACGAAGCACAAAACTATTCAGTCCTGCTCAGATAAAAGGCTAGATAGCATCAAATATATGGAGGCATTGATCCTCAAGGGAGGAATGAGGTTTAGGGAAAAATACAGGTAAATACGCCACCTGATTCAAATGAAAATCAGAGATCACTTTGAATCCAAGTTTGGTTATAGCCGGAGTGTAACTTTGTCCCTGGGGAACTGTGTGTAAGGAGACCCAGTCATCAGGGCCTGCAACTCACATGCTCTCCTGGCTGAGTTAAAGGCTTTCAAGAATGCAATTTTCAGTGGCTAGGACCCAGCTGTTGAATGTTATCAAGACCCAGGCATAGTAAAAATGGGCCACCCTGCCTGAAAAAGAAGGGGGAGGATGATGAGGAAGGAAGAAAAACAACCGGAAGAGTGCTCTAGAACCAGCGAAAATGGGTGCTTAGCAGGCACTGAAGGCTGGTGCGCAAAGCGGCCAGGTCCCAAACTCTAGTGCTTCCTCTTATGAGACCTCTCTTTTTTCCTGGGATAGTCTCGCGTCTTCAGGGTGCGGGGAAGGTGTGTACAAAGGGGTGCTGTGGCCTGTATGGCTGCTGCTGCGCCCCATAATGGCATCTCTGCATGGATGGCGTATATACCTCCAAAGACCTTAAGGTAGTCCTTGAAAGAATGCAGGGTTTCATCTGTCTTGTCCAAAAACAAGGCTCAGCCATTAAATGGCAAGTCCTCCATGGCTTGCTGGACATCCAGTGTGATCCCTGAGTTCCAGAGCCAGGAAGCCGTCTACATAGTAATTGCCAAAGCCCTGGATCTGGCCAAACTGTCTGCCACATCAAGTGAGGATTGCAGAGACATTTTAGCCACCAAGTAGCCTTCAGTGAGAAATTCCCAAAATTCATCTTGGGAAGCCTCAGCAACTGCTCTTCAAATCTGTCCACAGCTGACCAACTGAAGAAATCGTATTTGGCAGTATGGCTTGCTGGTCCGTGATCCTCATCTGTAGTGTTAATGAATATCTTCCTATCTAGAAAGTCCAGGCGCTCTGAGTTTCTGTCCCAGGGGGAGAACTTCAACATATCCTTCCAAGCTCTGTCATTCAATGCTGTGACCATCAGAGAGCTCTGGGACAGGTGTGAATAAAACCCCTAATATCCCTGTACCAGTACAAAATACGCTTGGCCACCGGCGGTACTGAGGCCGGTGTACCCCAAAGAGACTTTACAGGCTCAATGAGCACTTGTTAATTGGGAGGGCCACTCTCCCAGGGACAGAGGGCTGAAGAATGTCCATGAGTTTATGGCTATTCTCCTGGAGAAACTCCACCTTAATACCCAGGGACAAGGCCACCTGACGTAAAAAGTCTTGGTATGCCTTGAAGTCCTCCGGGAAAGATGAACCTGGCCACACCATATTGCCCACGGAGGAGGATAAGGTTTTTAGCTGGACCCATAGGCGCTGACTTTAGTCAGCGCCGGTGGGTGCTCGCGCCCCTGGCCCTGCCCCAACTCCACCCCCACCCCCATTCCACCCCTTCCCCAAATCCCCACCCCCTCCCCCGGGGCACGCTGCATTTGCCTTCCACCAACCCCCAGACTTGCAAGCCGGGCTCTCCGCCTCCTCCCCATACCCCTCCCCCGAGGTGCCGGTGCTGCGCTCCCCCCACCCCAGGCTTGCTGCCCGCCGAACAGCTGACGGGTGGCGAGCCTGTGAGCTAAAAAAAAGCGGCTTCACGGGGTGGCACCTCTGGAGGCGGAACCCAGAAGTGGAGGTGAGCTGGGCGTGGGGGGGGGGGGGGGGGGGGGGGGGGGGGGGGAAGAGCTGCCGGTGGGTGCTCTGCACCCACTAATTTTTCCCCATGGGTGCTCCAGCCCCGGAGCACCCACTGAGTCGGCACCTATGGCTGGATCAGAGGCAGATCCTGCTCCTGAGGCAGCATTTCCAGAAGGGGAAACTCCGGTGGCTCCACAGGAAGGGGAAACCTGGGCATCTGGATTTGCAGCTGGTCTGCAGCTACGAATGCTGCACGAGCAGGCGATCTTGCTCTTGAGACAACAAGCAAGACCTCTGGAAGTGAGAAGCTTCCCACTGAGCCCAAAGCGGCCACTGGTATGGGTAAAGCATTGATGGCCAGTAGGCGCTGGGTCAAAGGCCTCCATCCTGGCCTCAGGGCACATGCTAACCTTGGTAGCTGTACTGGTCCACTGGTTGCCTCCGAACCCCCTCAGGTGAAGTGGAATGGGAGAACGAGGAGCCTAACTCTGAAACAGAGGAGTCCTGGACCTCAGAACATGGGAGGAGCGACTCCAGAGGGAGCCAACAGGAAATCCGACTCATCTGTAGCCCAGAATGAGGTCAGGATCAGCACTGCTGATGTAGTTGGTATCACCGGTGCCAAAAAGGTCAGTGACGTAGGCCAGGTCGGTCCTGGTGTAAACGACAGTTCTGGGGCACCTGCGTGCCTTGATGTTGGGGCAGGGCAGAGGGGGGAGGGCACGACAACATCCACAGAATCATCTGCAGCGTCAATGCAGAGGAAGGGCCCGGTACTGAAGAACTTTGTACCATCTCTGGTACCGCGTCCATACTTTGTGGTGAGGTGCTGATTCGGCGGCACGCTCCAAGTGAGGGTCATCACAGGCGCCCAGCCCATGAAATCTTGGACCAGTGGGGAGGACAGGACCAAAAGGCAGAGTAGGTCTGCCACAACCTGGTATGCTGACGTCACTTAAACTGTCGGTACTGGACTAAACAGATGCCCAGAGGCCGGAACCGGAGTTGAGGGTATGGGGTGTCTGCCCTCCCTACCCTGTACTGAGGGAGGATCAAATGCACCTGTGTCAGTCCGCGTTCTTCTCAGGAGAGTGGGAGAAGTCATCCTGGCACCTAGACAGCTTCCGATCAGTCTTATGCGACTTCCTCTTTGGAGCCGACAACGGAGAAAGACTCCAACGCCTCTTTGGAGAGTCCCCTGACCCGAAACGGGAGGCAGCAGCACTTCTCAAGCCAGAGGGCAATCTGCGGCCCAAGGAAGGCCATGGTACTGGGTCAGGCCTTATGGCCTGCTCAAGCACGTATTGCTTAAGGTGAAGTCCACCACCTGAAGCCTCTCCTTGAACAATCTGCAGATTGAACAGTGCTCCTTTAAGGTGGGCTTCGCCAAGGCAGAGCAAGCACCATGTGTGGTGGTCATTGTTAAGAATTATCACTTGACACGAAGAGCAATGCTTGCACCCCAGTGAGGGCATCACCGGGGAGCACTACCACTACCACTGTACTAACGAGCCATTTACAACGATCAATAAAACTGGGTGAAGAGATAAAATGCAAGGTTGTGAAGCAACAACCGCACAGAGCTCTGACTCCAGCTGATGGACAGTGAAAAGGAACTATGAGGGGTTGGGGCGATGCTACTTCATATAGCCAGAGGAGGGGCTACAGGCATAAGACGTGAGCACCACCCCTTTAGGGGTACTAGTAGGCAAAAGGTTCCAGCGCACGCACACACTTACTTGGAATCTTACATCTGCATCTATTTGAAGAACCCAAAATATAAAAGGGTAAATTAAAGTATTGGTGTCTCAAAACATTTATTTGGGCACAAGCGGATGTTTTAATGCCAGAACCTTGTAGAGAATTGCTATCCAATAACTTGTTTTTTCTTTCCAACTGGAGTATGATCTAAAATGTCAATTAGTTTCTCCTTTAGCGATACAAAAAAGATTTAATCCAAGGGAACTAGCAAATAAATTAGGAAATACAAATCAAACTGCAAGATGCCTGACTCTTTAAACGTCAAAGGTGAGTGTTCAAAATTGTTATGTGGGGTTATGGCTTAAGTGTAAGTAACAAAGTCAGTTGTTACATTCATAATGGAAACTATCTTCCTACACACTCACACAGCACTACTAGCATATACTCACTGACTGCAGCATACACTGGATAGCCAGAGCATGGGAAGCACTACTTTTTTTTTTTCTAATAGCATTTCAACACTACTTGCTTTTGTGGCCTTGGTCAAATCAGTTAGACTCACTGCTTTGTCATCCACATCTATAAAATGGGTCTTATTTACCTCATAAGGGTGTTTAATGTTTGTAAAGCACTTTTATTTCAAAGTGTAAAATATATTTCATTGATCTATGAACAATCTTTGCATGTGCCAATACGCTGTACAATGCAAATAGTGAAGGGTATATTAACATATAACATCACAATTAAAAAAAAATCAGAAAAGTATTTTTAAGTGAACTTTAAAAAGTTATTAGTGTAAGTGATGCTTGGAAAAGCAATCCTCTGGGTGCCATAGGGACATTTGTGTTGAAAAGCCTCATTCTCAGATACTACTCAGTCAGAGGATAGAAATATTAGAAAGAAATCAGATAATTTATACAGGGTACAGGCAGAAATATAAACATGAAATAGATTATTTGAAGCAGAGAACAAAAAACCTTAGTAATACAGAAGTCCACTGCTTGTCTCAAACTAAGACAAGAAATTGAATAATTTATATTCAGCAGCAAGTTCTAAGTATACATTTTAGTTATTAAGAAAACAACTTGAATTCTAGTCAAGATTTAAAAAATAATTTAGGACTGTAGTTTCAGGTACTGCACTTGCTCCCAAGTCCTGCCAATTTTTATAAATTTACAAATCACATTTTTCTATCTTTTAAAATCAATGTCTCTCCTCCATCTACTTCAAAAAACTGCTTATTCATAAAGTGCTATAAGGTGTACCATGTGAAACTGAAACAAAAGGAAAACATATTTTTTTCCTCCAACCTCTTTCAGTTGTTTGACAGTAACTCAGCTGTTACTTGTCACAATACTGGATAAAAAACAGTTGCATGTTTTTCAGGTGGTGGCATTCCTTTAATTTCACTTTTTGACGAGTTACGTGTAGTAATTAAATCATCAATCCTCCGATTTTGAGAAAAGCAATGTACTTTTGTATTACTGGGGGGTGAGGGTGTCACGGAGTGTGGGGGAGTCAGGGTTCTGCACCCCCACTTCCTGCGATTCACTGCGACTCTCAGCCAGCCAGCAAAATAGAAGGTTTATTAGATGACAGGAACATGGTCTAAAACAGAGCTTGTAGGTACAGGAAACAGGACCCCTCAGTCAGGTCCAACTTGAGGGACAGGAAGACCAGCTTCCCGCCTGGGCTGGGCCTCCCTCCATATCCCCAAGCCAGCTTCAAACTGAGCCTCTCTCTAGTCCCTCCTCTGCCTTTGTCTCCTTCCCAGGCCAGGAGGTCACCTGATCCCTTTGTTCTCCAACATCTTCAGTCCACACCTTTGCAGGGAAGGGGCCCAGGCCATTAGTTGCCAGGAGATAGGGTGTCGGCCATTCTTTGTCATCACACTGGCCCTCTAGGGCTCTGCAATTACACACCTTTATCCCACCACCTAGAGACTCAAGTAATGCACAGGGGAAACTGAGGCATACACACAGTATTCAGAGGAAACATTAATAACAGTCCCACTTCGTGGGTTTGCTCTCTTTCTTCAATTTAATTCCCAGAGTATTACCTTGACAATATCCTCATTAGATCTGGTTAGAAAATGCCACCATGGAAAATTACAACAAAAACAAAAAAAGATTTTTGTTAAAATTTTCCAGGGAAAATATCAACTCTCTGTCTAAATACCTGAAATAGAAAATAATCAGCTTTCAGCAGATTTTTTTTTTTAAGTTTTTCTATGAAAATTCACCATTTTCCATGGAAAGGAAACACGATATAAAAAGTTTTCCACAGAACACTGGGGTTTTTGACAAAACCAATGTAAACAGAAAATTTCCCACAAGCCCTAATCCTAGCTCTGCCTTTAAGATTACCATTTCCACAAGCACACAGAAATGTTTCCCTCTCATAGGGAATAATAATGGCAAAGACCAGATGGGCTATGACATGGGATTGCGCAGCAGGAAGACAATACACTGTCTACTCCTAGCAAGTATGAAAAATCTGGCAGCAGCACCGATGCATCCAGGTATAAACTCTCAACACATCTGCTTCTTTGACATGTACAAGATAGTTAATTTCACATAGAAAGTGCTGACATTTCACAGGGAAGCTGACAGAACAGTATTTATATGCATGCCTTTTAAGAGCAAAACAAGCAGAAGTTGTTGGAGGACTCGGAGCTCTATCATACAACCCCAATCTCTGACTCCAAACTCTTATTACTTTTACATATTCAAACTGTTCCTCCAGTTAAATCTTGAAGCTTTTTTTTTTAAAATTTACTCAATGCATTCTATTTCCGATATCAGGCAGGACTGCGGCAGAGCAACACGAACTCCAGCTTACAATCTTTCCTCGGCACAGTGCAACATGAGAACATCAACACTGGACAGGAAGCAGAGCTCTGGGATTGTTTTAGACGTTCGTACTAATGACGAATCCCATTTTGTTTCCTAACATTTCATTACTGACATTTAGCTGGGTCAGAAGTTGACTTTATGCAGCTCAGTGGGTTAATACACCAGCTTCTCATCCCTAGAAACTTCTAATCAAACCGTGGTTTAGATCACAAAAGAAAGAGTTTGGTTGTCTCAATCAAGTCCTACAGATTGTGATGACTGGAAGTCTGTGCCCTCAGGATATTCTGAAGACCAGGATAGCAGGAGTGAGCTTTTTTTTGTTTTTGGTGGGTCACAACTGAGGCACAGTGACAGTTTTTGGTATGTGTAAGGAAGCAGCTTTCACAGTGTTTTCCCAGCAACCACTCTGGCTCTGAGAGCTACTAGCAGAAGCTGGGAACTGAAATGACAAACTCTGTCCCTTGCAAGGTTATTTTTTAGTACTTGTCCTACATGTGGCTCTTCCTCCCAGGTAAAACCTTAGCAGCTGAGATCACCTGAGGTGCTCAAAGTAATGATTTCCTGGTGTCAGCTTCATGTGGGCAACAAAGTAGGCTGTGCTCAATGAGGGCATTTGTTACCAGCCTCACTTCAAAGCTGATATTTAGGTCATGTTGCAGTTATTCATAGAATCATAGAATATCAGGATTGGAAGGGACCTTAAGAGGTCATCTAGTCCAACCCCCTGCTCAAAGCAGGACCAATCCCCAATTTTTGCCCCAGATCCCTAAGTGGCCCCCTCAAGGATTGAACTCACAACCCTGGGTTTAGCAGGCCAATGCTCAAACCACTGAGCTATCCCTCCCCCCTTTCACCCAAGCTATTCTCCCAATCTTTTCCAGGGGGAAGGATTAGCAGGTGAGTGGGGCTGATCGGAGTGTGGCGTAGATAGGGTAGGAACTGCGAGAATACTTCTTACTTTTTGAACCATGGTCTGCATTATTGCTTTAGACTAGGGTTGCCAAAGAAAGTTAGTTACTTAGCTACCTTATGCGCCGTTTAAAAATCCCAGTCTCAGTTTTGCAACCTTTATAAGTCTGGCCAAAGCATATGATAAGGGCATTTTTAGAAATTAAAATAGTGATTTATGTTTACGTCCTTCCAACAGACCATAAACAGAACTATCTGGAGCCAATAAAATATTTGTTTGCAGGCAGGGTTCAATAGGCCCTGTAAGAACAAAACATACACTGAAGCTATTACTACAGAGTTGTGTGTTCTACAAAGACCACTGCAAGCTTTTCAGGACAGGTAGACTCTTCCTTCATCTTTGTAGAGCTGATCAGGAGATCTGGGTGCTATTGTAATTGCAATGGTTAACACTTATAAATACTACTTCTAATAATTCTGTGTCCGCCAAATCCTTAAAAAAAAACACAACTCATTTAGTCTTATAAAAATGCATCCTACATAACAACCACCTGTACAATGGATACATACAAAACTGTTATAGACTGAACTAACCTAAAATTCGCTTTCACCTCCACAGGTTCCATGAGGACTAATAACTTCTCCATTTCAACACACCCTTCTTTGCAGAAGCATGGCAAGATAGTAAGCCTAACTGCTTACCTTAAAAGGTCAATGATCCAACACTATCAAGTTCAAGCATTTTTTTTTTTTTGGGTGCATGCTGAAAGCTAAAGTTTCATATATGTTTCAAAGTCACGTTTAAGTCATTTGAATACATCTGCTTATAACTTTTGGTTACATTTGTATAAGAATTCTTTAATTTTTCTGGACAACACTTTTCTGTTGTTTTCTCATACTTACAAACAGTTTGCTCTTGTATATGTATTTGCTCCTCCCACTTGAGTCTTTCACCTCTTTACTGAAGACCAAGGACATCTCAAAGAGGAAGAGATGCCTCTCACGACCCTTTCGGATTAAAGTTTTGGGGTCCCAAACTTGGAAAGATTCCTGAAGGATGAGCTCTCCCTGAGATTCAATATTCTCATCAAACCCTGCAAAACACGCAAAGATAGACACGGTCAAGCTGAAAAGTAAAAGTGAGAACCCTAAAAACATACCATGCTTTATCAAATCATTCCCTCACCCCTCCGTTTTCAAATATATTTAGTACTTTTAATAGAGAGGGTTCCAGGAGGTGGTATTCCGACCCCAGTCGGTTTAGGGTATGCTTTACAGTTCAAAAACAAATCATAACTCAAGTTTATGTTTCGATTCAACAGCTGAAAAGTCTTGTGAACTGTTGTGGTAAGATTCTGGCTCCAAATGACATGTCTCCAAAATCAGCTTCTCATGTACATCCCCCATCATGAAATTAAACTTTTCTTATGAGGTTTCTGCCACCGTAGGCGGAAGTCTTACAAAACTATTTTGTTTTGTGAGGGTTTGGACTCATCTAAAGCCAAATGAGACTTTAACCTCATGTGACAGAAAGCCAGGACAACAGGTGTCAGTTTTAAAATTAGTGAATACAAATTTGCATATTCTTTCCCCAAAAAGCCCAGCTAGATTTATTCTAACTATAATTCTAGGGAACAGATGAACCTGAGCCTCATATTCTAGTTGGGATACACACCACCTCAGATTTCAGGGTACTTACTATGAGCACCATCAAGCTCATCTCTCTTTCAAAAGAGAGGAATGTAATTTGATGAAAGACTTCTGGCCTTCAAACACCAGTTTCCTTCTAAACTAATTTACTTTTACCCACTATAAATTGGCAAGCACAATTTAACCAGTGCATTTCTCAGTCTAGACCAACGACATCTTTTCTTTTCTTAATAAAGGAAGTTCAGTAACTGCTATAGAAAGAATACAGACCTCAGAAATCTCTCACAGGTCACGGCAAAAGTTGTAGTAAAGTCCCCTCTCCATCATTTAAGGGTGAATTTACATTTACTCTATGTTTAAGTGTAAAACATTATGTAACAAAGCTGCAGATAAATGGGGCCTTGACTATCATGACAATATAAAACAATTTACGTAGAGAAATACGTAGAGAGTAGAATAGTAGAGAATATCTTAGAGAACTTGGATTAGGATGTTCATTTAGGAGTCTCTTGAGACATAAAAGGAAATGTGTTCACTCACTAGATTCATCTACCATGGAATGACTCATAACTATGCACATATGCTTTGTGACAGAAATATTAGAATATTCTGTAGAGTCAGCCTACATGCTCTTAGTGGTAAAGGATGAACATTAACGCTTTCCGGCATTGTAGCTTACACTGCATGGGACTTTGGGACTGATCATGCAAACTTTCATTCGCTTTAGTAGTTCCATAAGAATATGGAGGGGTGGGGAATTTTCTCAAGTGACACTTAGGAGCAAGTCCCACTGAAAGTCAATGCATGGTGTGCTCTAAGTCACTCAGGAGATTTTAGAAATCCCATCTGAAGTGTTTTCAGTTTCCTATCACAGGGCCCAACCCTGCAGTCACAATAGTCTCAAAGAAAATGTAAATATTAGCCAAAACATCTGAGATAAATCCTTTATATGCAACTTAAAAGCATGACCACAGCCAATTTATCTCTATTTGTGATGGGTTGCTTTGTGAAACAGATCTTCCATCAAAGTTCTCAAGTATATGGGGGATCCTTTTATGCAATACATGATCATGTACAGACTATGAAATGGTTTTGGGTCAAATGTCAATTATAAGCATATGTAAGCAATTGAATCCAAACTTAAATGCCTGATATATTCTGCATGTACATGACTGTTCTTTTCTGGCTGTGTCTCAGACTAAATTGTGTTATGTTGCTTTTTTTTTTTTAAACTGCCTAAAGATGTACTGTTTTTGAACCGGAAGTCAGTTATGGAACAGACAGCATACAGATGTGAAAGCAACGACGTTCCTGGAGATTATTACTTGATACATAGACCAGAACCACCTCTGGTGGATTTACATACTTTTTTGAACTTTCTTCAGACAAAAAGAGTTATGACACGGGATGAGAAATGCAGCTGAGGCTATTTAGCTCAATGTGCGTTCCCTTAGAATAGAACTGAATCAAATGTTTCAACTGTACGCTGTAAATAGCTGTATGTCGAGATGTAAGAATATGCTTTTTTTTTTAATCACATATATTACTATGGTTTTTTGTCATCTGCTACCTTATAGTTTTATAAAAAGAAACCATCCAAATAACTCCATGCCAAAAAGATGAAAGCATATCAATGTCATTAAAAAGTGAGAGCAACTCTAAACAAATTTCCACTTTTCCCTCAGATCTCTCTGACTTCAGCAAGTATTTTAATATGTAGTTACAGAATTTATTACGTAAGTGTACGTTGGCAAGTTTTAGTTCTACCTTCCAGCATGCTGAGGTGCATGGCATCATTGGCTCGCTTTGGCACACTAAGCATCACCTCCAGACCATCTTTAATCTCGCCTTTACCTTCTTCACAGCAGGTGAGCAGCTCCTGCAGAAGACCAACAGGCCATTATTAGCACAACATCTGTTTCTTCAATACAACAAAACAAAAACAGTAGCATTTGCTCTGGTGACCAAAGGCCTCATCCTGCCAAGTGCCCTTCAGCTCCTCTCAGACTGCAAGTGGCAGTGTAGCACATCCTCTATACTTCGCAAGATCAGGCCCTGAAGGGGTAGCAAGAGATTCTATTTCATTTGTTAACCATCCATACGTTTTAAAGTAAGCCGATCCAAATATTCATCAGCTTTTAAAACTGAGAGTGTTAAAGAAAGAAGCTTTTGATAAAGTGATTACATTTTTAATGTCCAACGTTCAATAAAATGTTAGTATACACTTGCAAATCTCCCAAAAATTATAGGTTTGCTTGAATATATATGTGTACACGACATACTGGTCGAAGAGATGTCCTTAAGCACTACAAACTAGGGCCACAATCCTGCATTCTGATTTCACAGTAGATATTCTTGTGCTCATGTGCAGTCTCACTTGACTGTAGCATGAAACTGCATGGGTCCACATTACTTGATTCTAAGGCAGGACTTACTTAGAGTTAGACACTGCTGCAGCATCTAAACAACACAGGTATAAAACCCATCTTTCCTTAGCTGAAGAGGCATATATGCCCCCTTAGGTATCCAAGCGGGGCTCCACATTCACTACAGCATAGTTCTAGAACTTCTTTTCCCTTTAAAAAATAAAACTGTCTTATTGCTCATTCTTAGCCTCTTTTTGCATCTTCATTTTTTTTAAGAACGGTCAACACAATAAATGCAAGAAACTAGAGTAAAAACAGACTTCAGAGTTACGTGGCTTTAGCACTAAAAGCTGAAAATACTTCAAGAACTTTCTGGGCATAGGTTCTGAAAGAGAGAAATTAAAGGAACTTGCCAGAATTTGGGGGAGTGACCTAGCCCTCTGAAATTTCAACTGCCACTAATTTGTTGGCTCTCTCTACTCTTCCTAGTTGATTTTATTTATGCTCTTTCACATTTGCCAAGTCTCCCTCCTTTGCCTTTTTTCCCTCTTTAAAATGCTGTTTTAATCCCTTACTTCACTGTGCAGGTGGCAGCAAACAACAGTGTATTAGAAGACTGCTCTCTGAAGCATATAATCAGGATACTTCACTTTGCTGATGTCTGCACAGCGGAACAGAATGAAATGGCAGGGGAGAGGCACAATTTAAATAAACTGTATAGGGAGTGGTGCGGAGGTAAGACAAATGAACAGCAGGAGATAATGCATGAATAATCGGAAACACAAAATAAACTTAATGTTCTCAGTTGGATACTTTCCTTAAAACTGTCAGCCCTAATGTTTTCCAGCCTTCCTTCAGCACATCATCCCACATCTTGAAGTCCGGAGATAGGTCAAAATGTATGTCACAGCCTTGATTTACAACCCCGTCTGATTTCAGGCTCAGGAAGGAGGTTAGGATTAGGAACTCTGCATCTACACCCACTTCTGTGTATTTGGTACGGGTCACTTCCAAAAGTGAAAGGAGTCTATTTTCTAATTCTGGTCCAGATACAGGCAAAATCTCATGAAAACAGCCCATCTAGGCACTCTGACCAGTCCAGATGAAAGGCAGTGTCCAGTTGTTTTTTGAACTCTGCCACTTTAGGCTGAAATTTCACGAGAAAAGCTTGGCACTTTTGGCACCATCAAATCTGACCTCAAACAGCAATAGCCCTAGGCTGGACTCTAACTCAGGGTTTGTCTTCACTACCGGGGTAAGTCAGTCTAAGTTATGCTACTCCAGCTACGTGAATAACTAGACCCACTAAATCGACACCTGCTGCATCGATTGCAGCAGCGTCGATCTCCCCATAGTGAAGACCAGCCCTCAAACTCAAGTTCAAGCCTGACCCAGCTCGCAACACTGCCACTGCATTCCCTCACTAGTTAAGAAACTACAAGTGGAGAGTCATTTAGTCCTAACTTTCAATTTGTTTTTATTTTTATTTCTTCTCCTGGGGATATGGGCTGGTCCACATTCTCTTCCCCCTCCAGCCTCTCATAGTATCCCACAATGCACCAACACCCTTTAAGGTACAGGTAAGTGAACAGAAATATGGAGGATGTCAATGCCACTAGGGGGATGAAGTGGCTGCTTGTGAGTAGTGAGGCATATTCTACTACAAAAATTTACTGCTTTGTGACTCACTGGGGTCCTGAAACTAGGCTTCCTTGTCAGTGCACGTCACCAATCAACCCAGACACCAGGCTGCCCCACAATTTTTGTATTAATCCATAATTTTGGCAATGTTTATATTTAAAATTAAGTTTTGAAACTGACAGCTGACACTTTCTAAACACACATCTGTTTGGATCAATATTGTAAATTAAATAAACAACAAATTTATGGATTTATTCTCCCCCCCCCCCCCCCGCCAATGGCAGAGGACAGGGAGGATTTCACATTCCATATAAAATGAGATGTTAGTTTCCACCCGTTGTGACCTGAAATGGCCAAGCTATCAAACATTTAAAAAGAACAATAAGGAATAGGCTTGCAAGCAAATCAAAGTGCAATTTTAGCTAAACATAGAAAAAGTTAACATCTAATTTTGAACTTGTGAAGCACACAAAACCCAGGATACCCTAGCGTATTTAAACCTGCAAATACAGTACATTGCTGAAGTCTCATAACCATTGCCCTGGAGTCCAGTGTGTTCTCTGTCCATTGTCATATGCTTCTTTCGCTTAACTGTAAGCTCTAATTTACCCCCATCTTGCAGTAATAATAGGTGTCTATTTGTGGTTTAGTATTCGCTACGTCATTGTCTAGATAATTTTATACAGTATTACATAAAATTCCATAGCCCAGTGGTTTTCCCAGCCACTCAATAGTATATTAACCAATTTAAAAATATTAATACAGCTAGAGGCTTATGAGACTTAATGTTGAAATAGCTTCTAGAATGATCATTCACAAACTCTTGGGATGGACATTAGCTGCTCATTTTTTAACTGGAAAAGCCAAAAGAGTATTTTTAAAATTAAGAGTAGGATAACTAGGGCAAGTATATAGGTGTCACATTTGATTTACAGGTGTCTGAATAAAAAATTGCTTATTTAGGACAATTTTTCATTTTTAAGCGATGTTACTGCAGTTCCTGAGACTCACTGAAAAGCTGCAGCATCAGGCCTTATGCAAGTAACAGTCCTATTGATTATGATGGGGTTTTTGCCTGTATGAGAACTGCAGGATCAGACATCCTAAAACTTTAAAGTGATACCTACCTTTAAGAGAAGCTGATATTTTGTTATCCTCTGGACAGGTTTGATAAGGTAAGAGGAGATGGAGTTGGCCAATCCATGACGCTGTTGTATTTCCTGTATTAAACAATGACGAATTTGAGTGTCATGTGTATTAACAATAGCAGGTTAGCCAGTTATAAGTGTTACATTTGATACAGTACCTGTCCTTTCCATTGTAATGAGCAAAGAAAAAAGGATGGTATAGCAAGATTTTCAAACCAAAGCATATTATATTTTGAGTCCATCTGCTCCCCTTCCATATAAAAATTCTTTTAACTTCCTGGCCAACTGTCATCAAGCTTTTAAAAAGGACCTGCATCTAAATAGCAAAGACTCTGGATCTGAAACACTGAGTTTTTAGGCATTTTAACTTTGATAATTATTTCCTAAGTCGCTTTGGGTAAACAGGGAAATGCTTTTGGCTGTGATGATATTGTCTGGCAATAGCCAACGCCCATTTGGGAACAGATTTCACACTGTGGTTTGCTAGTTTAAGTGTAACCAACTCAGGGAAACGTGTTTCATTAACTGCTGCTACAAGGCCAGCAGAGGGAGCATGAAGTGTAATTGACTGACTACTTACCAAAAGGGAAAGAGCTCAGCAATAGTAGGCAAGATTTTTACGAGGAAAGCTGACTATTGACATGGAGGACTTTCTTCCATTATATTATAAAAGTAGGCTAATTAAGAACCTCAAACACTGAATGTTTGACTGATTGATTGTGTCAATTTGGCACAACACTAATACAATTTACACCCACAGGGCAGTTGTACTCATTTTTAAGTAGCAAATTATCTACTGAATCCATGAGTTATGAAACCATGATCGTAATGCAGTTACACACACAGCACGAGGTACAGGCTGTGTACTACATATGAAATTAAGCATGTTTTTAAGTTTGAAGCTGAAACGCTAGATTTCTTTAATAGACAGAAGCATAAGGTACTGCTTTTAAGGAAGTCTTAGGTTTGAGGTTTTATACAGTTGCAAACAGCATCCCTATAATATACAATGCAGTCTTAGCTTTTATATATACTAGCTATGAGTGTTACATGCATGTGTGTTGTGTGCATATATGTACTAAGTGTGCATTCATTTGTATACATGCACTTTTTACATCAATATTAGTTGCCTAATTACACGTTATATAGGATTATTTGGTCATCCCTGACTAGTTTTCTCTCCCAACACAGCTCTTCCTTTTCATGTATTAGAAATGCAGCATGTGGAAGTCCAACGTGATGAGTCTTTAAAACATTCATACTGTTGGTGGCATTAGTGAAAGCTCTTTGGCATGCAGTTCAGATACCTGTAAAGATTTTTTAGAGGTGATTAAATCACAAGCCCTGTTTTTCTCCTCTTTGCACAAACAGTTCTTCCCAGTATCCATTTCACTAGTGATGGCTCAGAGTACATATTTAGGAGGGAGCACCATAATTGGTAGTTTAAATACACATGCACTCTTTAACCAAGGGCACATTTGGAAAGGGAATCGTAGTCCTCTAACGTGGCAACTACGTCCTCAATGAAGTTCAGGTGCCGAAATTCCAGAAGCAGTTGCTGCCTTTTTGCCCTTGTCTCAAATGGACATCACATCTACCTGGTAAGGAACTTCCATATAAAAGCAAGTTGTGCCATAATGAGATGGGGTGTACAAACCCCTCATTGGAGAGAAGGGGGTTAAGGTGCAGCTCTGGGCTGAGTTAGTTGCTTACGTTATCAACAAGAAGGTGGTCAGGGAAAGTGTGGAACCGTTACTGAATGGGGGAGGCAACCTAGTGACAGATGATGTGGAAAAAGCTGAAGTACTCAATGCTTTTTTTGCCTTGGCTGTTCTCAGTGGTGGCAGATGACAGAACAAGAAGCAATGGGGGAAGATCTCGGTGGAATATTAGGAAACACTATTTCACTAGTAGGGTGGTGAAGCACTGGAATGGGTTATCTCCTTCCTTAGAGGTTTTTAAGGCCCAGCTTGACAAAGCCCTGGCGGGGATGATCTAGTTGGGGTTGGTCCTGCTTTGAGCAGGGGGTTGGACTAGATGACCTCCTGAGGTCCTTTCCAACCCTGAGATTCTATGGTTCTAAGAAGGCAGGAGAACCTGAGCTGAGCCCGCACTGAGCCAGGAAGTGGAGCAGCCACAGCACCCAGCAACTGGAAGCAGGGCTGGAAACTCCGACTGAAGGTGATGTTTCCCAGGGACGGGCGGCGGCAGGATGGGGTGCATGCCAAGGTAGAAAGTGACCCAGGGAAGCCAACTTGAGGCAGACATCAGATGCCGACAGGTGTGCAGCCGAACCAGCCTCGCAGGGCCCTGGGTTGGAACCTGGTGGAGTGGGAGGGACCGGGTTCCCCTACCCTACTCTACCCTGTATCCACTAGGAGGAGTTGCTGCCCTGAGAACTGTATCCACTCAGCAGAGTTGTGTGAACCACACCCATTAGGGGCAACGGCCACCGTAGATGCTAAGCACTAGGAAAGAGACCCTTTCCCCCTGACTACTGCAGCTTTGAACAGTACATTGAATAGAAATAAAAGCAAGTTACTGTTGTTATACATTTTCATGCTGCAAGTCCAAGATTTTAGTCTTGATTCCGTACAATCAAACTGAACCAAATTCATCATTGTTAGAATATGCAGCATCTGTCTCTAAAACTGTAGTTTTATCTCCGAGTTTTAATTGCTAAAATCTGTTTGCATTTCAAAACAGGCATTCAACTGTTGCTATGTTTCCAATTCTTTTGATAGGTGACAGCGACTGTTTAAAATTATATTTTAATTGATTTTTAGGGGACTAAAATAGCAATAAAACACTACCTATTATACACCAGAGACATAAAAGTTCTTAGATTTAACTGACATTGTGTTGTAGGATTATTAATTACGGAGAGTTTTTCTGGTGTTACTAGGAGATGTCCAATTTCTTAGGCATTTCAATGTCATCAGAACTGCATGATTAAAAACAACCCATCCGTATTTTTAATATATGCACAAAGAGTCTGGTACTTACATCAAAATATGCTCCTGCATGCTCCAATATCAGCTGGGTAGAATCTGGCTTATTTTTACAATACGTAACATACATTTGAAACTTGTCTGCCTGCAGAACAAAATGCAAATTTAAACAGCTTATGAAAGAGCATTTCCACTGCCTGAAACCAGTCAAACTACTGGGGATTCTTTTCCAATTCAACCCAGCATTCTGAGAAAATACACAACATAATTAGAGCCCTGGGCGGATACAAAATTTGTATCCACATCCAATCCAGGATCCGCAGACATGGTCAGTGGGTATCCACAGATTTGCAGGGCTCTAAACATATTACAATCAAAATAATAAAAAGGAACCAGAGTCGATTTATAGTTAAGTGAGCTATATTCTGCCCTCAGATATATGCATGCAACTCAAACTGATTTCGGTGGGAGCCATGTTCTTGCATTTGTTGGCAGACGTTAGCTTTTTAATTAAAGTCAATAGTTTGTTTGCTTCAAGAGGAACAAATCCACTAATTAAGAAAAAGACTACACAAATTGAACGTCTCCATCTCCTTCTGCTCTCAATTTCATTTGTTACTTCTAACACCAACCAGGATTTCATTACCCAAGTTACAAAGCAGTGCCCAACATCTTCTGGTAACTGTTCGTATTTCTCCAGCTCCTTTAGGAATATGCTATGGGTAGAGAAAAACAGAACACCATTACAAGGAACATGGCATGTTTTCATTAGGGCAGCTAACATTTACTTAGAGTTTGAGCAGATATACTGTTAGAGGATCTTCATACCAACAGCATGGTCTGACAATTGGATCAAGATACTATGAATGGATGAGAATCTTGGGTGCCAGGACCTTATAAATATCACATCTCAAACAGCATAGATTTTAAATGGTTGGTGATAAATACTGTTGTATTGAGTTTTTTACTGCTGTATTATCTACACACTGTAGTAACTGTTGCTGTTCCCTTCAGAAAGGGGCTAACTGGCATCCTCTCACCTAAGTTCCATGAATGGTTTAATTTTTAAAATGTCAGTAAAAAATAAAGAAGGAGGCCAGCCCCTAATAAAAGCCTTTCTCCCCTCCCCAAAAAAGCCAATCAATGAAGGGAAAAAACCTGTTATCTATACCCATAATAGACTACTTATGAAGTTATTTAAGGGCAGCGACATATGCATACAAAGTAATCAACAAGTGGCTTTCTTTGCAAGACCATCCCTTTCACAGCCAAAATAATTCGTTATTGATCTAAGTTCCTGGTACGAATTTTATTAAGTCTGAGATTTTTCACTACTGATATGGCATAGTGCACACTGCTATTGTACCTTGTGGATCATTAGAGAATACAGCTGTTGAGAATCCCTCAGATAATATACAAAATGGTAGCTCTGCTAGACATTATTATTATTTCTATTACAACAGCTTGTAAAAGCACCCATCAGGGTCCGGATGGTGGTAAGTCAAGCAACAAACACACACACAGGCTTACATGGTCTAACTCAAAAAGATTTCAATTTAACTGAACACAAGATGCAGTAAGTGCATGTAACAAACAATAGGAGATAAAATGTGAGTAAGGCTAGCTAAACATAATGTTTCTGAATCATTAAGAGTTAAAAAAAGGTATACTGAACAAGTGTCCATATCAAACTCCTTGTAACCAGTGCTAATGGCAACCCTTCTTGGCAATTTTCACAGAAGGGCCAAGGAACAACAGAAAAAGAGACTGAACAACCCCCTCCCACTAGCAGTGGTTTATAAAAGTCAGAAATGACCCCCACTGGCAGATGAACACGATGAGCCTGACTCAACCACTGCCTGTGCTAAGTAGAATCAGTGGTGCCTGTCTCTTCAAGGCACTCAACCAGTCTAGAACTTTACTTAAGCGTTCAAATTGCTTCTTAAAAAATTCAAGATTAGTAGACATATCTGGGCCAGAGAAGGTCATTTTAAGTGGTATTATATAGATATTTACTGAAAAAATGCTATAATGGAAGCAAGTAATTCAATGATGAGGGAGACCTTTTAGCTACTGCTGTGGCAAAATGTCCTTTATTCATTTATATACACAATATTTTGATTGGGAAATACCTGAAGTGATCACTTAATCTTCACTAGTAAACATGGGCATGGAAGCTTAGTTACTCACTTATTATGGAACTCATAGATTTCCTGCATGTTTCCGAAGATAATGTGTTCTTTGTTTACAATACCAGGTGGGATCTCCTCAACGCCACTGGTCATTTCCCACAGATACGTCTGACCAGAAGGAAAAAGGCACATGAAAAGCAATCAAGTTTCCAAACAGTAGCAGCTTCTGACATTTGTAAGTAAACATTCTCACGGGGAGAAGTACAGGAAAGTACAACTTTTAATTGATTTTGGTGTATGGAGCTTTATACACTGTGCAGCTTAAAAAAAGTCAAGGCCTGAAAGTGACAATCAAATTTGCTCCTTGAGACTTAATCTTTTAAAATATGCAATATTCCTAACAACAAACAGTGCTTCGGGGTATTATACCAAGGTCATGTTTGGATTCCAGAAGTTTTCATTTTGTGGAATAGCTACTGCTGAGCATTACTTGCTCGAGTTTAACAATTACTGGGCACTTTTCCATGGAACCTCTCTGAATTTCTATTCAAAGAGAGTCAGCCAGTCCTGAAACACGTGATAAACACAATGAAAGAATTAACACAGGCTCATCTCTGCTACTAACAAAACAAACTGAGCAAAAACCCAACAGAAGTGGACAGTCAGTTCTGAGACCATTAAAATGTTTTCTATTGAGCAAAGAGCAATAAAGTGCTGTATATGAAAATGAGCAAAAATAAAGCACATGGGATAAATTTTCCATTGGCTGACACCTGGTGCAATTATGTTGACACCAGCAAGTTAGCAGGAGGCATAAGTTAGCACAGAATTTGGCCCTGTCATTATAAACTAACACCACTTGGTTGCTAAAGAAATGCAGAAGCAAAATGATACACATAATCAAATGTCCCATAAAATATACACTTACATCCATACATTCCCGGAGGTCTCTTACGTAAGCTTTTTCTGTCTGAATTAGCTCAGCCATAATGAACCTTAAAAATGACAAAAGAATGAAAGATCAAATCGCAGCCTGCTAGATCACAGAATAATGCTTTTCCACTAATCAGAATATGCTCTCGTCATTGCAATGAACTTACTCTATTTCCAATATTACAAGAAAAGCATAAGAGCTTAATTAGCATCAGAAGGACTTTTTTGTTGGGGGAGGGGCTTCCAACACTAGCGAAGTTTAAATTGAAAAAAAAAATTTGAGGGATGAGGCAGCAAGAATTTTAAGACAATTAACAGAGAGAGAGAAAAAAGAGGATCCATTAGAAGCATGGGGCTCCTATTCAACTGATAAGAAATGAAGAGCAATAGCTGCTACTATTCATGAGCAGGAAAAAGCTCGACTTTTTATGGAGTTGTGTTACTCATTTAATATTATTTTAACAGGTTTATTTTGCAAATACTTTAGCCTCATTGCTACTATTTCCCTACTTACCCACTTATTTTTCGTGAATTTGTCTGGACTTCTACCAATTCTTTTTTTTTTAAATGATCCTCATTTTAAGCTTGGTTTTGAACACTCCCTAAACCCAGATAGTGAAGAAACAAAATTGGAATAAGGCAATGAATAAGTCTGTGCAAGGCTATGGAAGGTACACACTGGGTAGTACAGAGCTCTCCTTTGCTACATTCCTATTTAAAATGTTTTTCTAAATCTTGAAGTCAAAAATACGACAGTTGTTTCACTAACAGTAATTTATATATTTATATCTGTAAAGACTGCATTACTCTTTCCTGCGGGCAGATTTTCGCTTTTCTTCATTAAGCTCATGAGCAGCATCTCGCAGTTTCACCTCTGACCCAGGAACACTAGCTGGGATTATATCCAGCTGCAGACTTTTGCTCTGTATTAAGGCGAAGAGAAAGGAGAAAACAATGGCCAATCTGATCAGCTACAAGAAGCTATGTTAAAGCATTTGCTAATTCTCCTATTAGTACATGCAGAAATTTCACTCACCGATTTATTTGAATCGGAAGAAATCCCCAGGGCTTTTTCTAAAGAGGTCCTATATTTCTCCATGCGCAGAGAGAAGTCTCTGTACCTCTTGTCCACTGCTGTGACACATTTTTTAATCTCTGCTGCATGGGCATGCCCTTTTTCACAAAAGCCATCAGCCAGCTGTATCAACAGCTTCACCCTCTCTTTGGTTTGCTGTGAAAAACAACAGGAAAATACTGACAAGTAAAGTTACTGCCAAGTACCTGTAATGAGGGGGCTCGTTTTGTATAATTATTAAAAACAAGTGGAGGGATGATGGAAGGTAACTGGCTCTCCCCTCTATCCCACCCAAGTGTTTTTAATGCAGATACCATTATTTTTCCCAAGGAACAGAAGATCAGCAAGTGCTGCCTGCTTCTTTATTATTTCAACACCAGCAAAAAACCTCATGCTTTAACTTTTAGAAATTCTCTTGACTGGAAATAGAGAATATCAGTTCTGCAAGGTCAGCTTTTAGGGCAAGGACCATGTCTTCTCAGGTGTTTATACAGCTCCTGGCACCAAGGGGCTCTGATCCCTACTAAGGTTTTTAGGTATTACCACAATTGGCCCTGATCCTGCAAAGACTTAGGGTACGTCTATACTTACCCGCTGCTTCGGCGGCGAGTAATCGATCTTCTGAGATCGATTTATCGTGTCTTGTCTAGACGCGATAAATCGATCCCGGAAGTGCGCGACGTCAACATCGGTACTCCTGCTCGCTGCGAGGAGTAAGTGCTGTCGACGGGGGAGCCTGCGGGCCGCATGTGGACCCGCGGTAAGTGCTTTGAAGATCGAACTAAGATACTTCGACTTCAGCTACTTTATTAACGTAGCTGAAGTTGCGTATCTTAGTTCGACACGGGGGGTTAGTGTAGACCAGCCCTTATTCTCATACTTAAGGACAATGCATCCTCCTGGCAAATGGCGGCAGATATGTAGGGGAGCTGCGCTAAAATGGTTCTATTAAATACACACTCTTTATCCACTGTCTGTCACTGAAAATAATAGAGGAAGCATCGTGTGGCAGGAGTGTAACGTTAAGAGGGCTGGACCAAGTCTTTGAGGGGACAGTGGGTTTGGTGTGCAGAGGCATGCTTAGTCCTTCCATATATAATGTGACCAAAATCTTTTTTTTCCCCTCCATGACATCCACCATTTCCAGCTGTCTCCAGCATGTATCTTCCTTTGACCACCACCTCTTTACCAGCTTGAGGCTTCATGATTTTTCCACACAGGGCAGAGAGCCAAGAGGTGTAGACAAAGTGCAACTTTTTAAATGGGGGGCAGGAGAGGGCAATTAGGAAACCAATCCCTGCTGCAGTTACTGGTGCCAGAGTTCAACAATTAATATGGAACAGAATGTCCCATGCCTGGAATGTTAGGTTTGTACCTGTGATGCAGGGTTCCATGTGGCCAGTGTGTAGAGAAGTAAGCCTGCCACTGCCTAGAAACATCGCAGTACAATATGTTGTTCAAGGTAAGAGCCATACCTGAATGACTGAAGCTTTCATCTTATGCTATCTTCTCATTAGTAAAGTGTTCAAAATATTGAAGCACACAAATTGGAACGTCATAAGCCTTACTGCATTTTGCTAACACAAAATAAGATTTAAGAGTTGAGTTCCAGTCATCCATGACTGACCTGAAAACCAACCAAGCTGAGGACTTGAAAGGAAGTTACTTTTCTCCATTTTTAAGCGAGGTCACCACAGTCTTGTCAATGTAGGGTAACACCAGCAATTTTTTGTTTCATTTCATGTCAAGTGGAAACAGGTAAGAAAGCCAACACAGCAAGGTGAAGCTGGCCATACACCTGCGGTTGCTCTTTATTTACCTTTGCAGTGATCTGAAATTCTTCATGTTCTTTTAACAGCTCTTGAGTGTGATGGATACTGGAACCAGTGGAGGTATGCGTGGATAAATAAAACTCTCCATTGTCATGGATCCATTCCAAAGCCTGAATAAAGCAAGAAACAATGAAGAGTAGAAAAGAAAGGAGTATAATACGTTTTCAATAGACACCAATTTAAGTACTCAAGATGCATAAAAATACTTACATAATAAAATTACTAGACAGACCTATATTTCATTTTTATCCCTTCTACATTTCACCTGAAACAACTTTGAAATGGAGTTTATCTACCTGTAACTGGAAGTCCTTCAAGATGTGCGATCCTCATACGTAGTCCACACATGGGCACATATGCACGCCATGCACCTGAGTCTGCAAATTCTAACAGACCGCATCAGTTGACCTGCACATGTGCGACAGATCTCCTTGTACTCCCAGTCAGGGGTATAAGAGGCAGTGCAGGTTGACACCTCTCCAATTCCTCTTTTTAACCACAAATCCAACAGGATCCGAAGCAGAGGGGATGTAGGGTGGGTAGTGGAATACAGATAGGAACCACACATTTTGAATAATTTCCAGCTACTGGTAAATAATCTCCATTTCTTTTTCAAAAGCTGGTCCCTATGTGTAGTCCACACCTGGGTGACCGATAAGGAGTGCTCAGACTAGAAGGGGTGCGAGGAAGCCCTCAGAAGAGATGCTTGCAGTACTGCAGTTCCAATGGTTGCATCTGCAGCAGAGGCCTGAACGAGCACGTAATGTCTAGCGAAAGTGTGGATGGAGCTCCAGGTGGCCGCTCTGCACATATCTAGTATTGCAATGTCCTGCAGGAATACTGTAGTGTAGAGGCAGCTTGTGCCCTTGTGGAGCGTGCCCTGCCGCTGTCAGAAGGAGGCACGCAAGATAACCTGTAACACTTGATGATACACCTGAAAACCCTAATGGAATTTCTCTGAGAGGATATTGCTTGATCTTGCAATCTTTCTACTATGGCAAGTAGTAGTCTTGGTGATTTTCTGATGGATTTGATCCTTGGCAGGTAGAACACCAGGGCATGTCCGACATCAAGAGAATTAAGTCTTTTCTCTTAGGCAGAAAAGTGGGGTTGTGGAAAAAGGAAAGGTGACATGGAATTCAGAAATAACTTTGGGGAAGAACTTAGAATGGAGATGAATGGATATTTTTTTCCTGTGAAAAACCGTATGAGGAGGGTCTGCCATGAGCGCTCCTAACTCACCCTCCTGGCCAAAGTGTTAGTAACTAAAAATGAAAGTTTCATGAACAGGGTGGACATGGAGCCAAGGGTGGAAGCGTCTGTATCCTTGAAAGATCGGTATGTGTAAGTATGCATCCTTCAAGTCGAGGGTGACATACTAATCTCCCGGATACAGGGAGGGGATGATAGAGGTCAGGGAAACCATGCAGAACTTTAGCTTCTTTAGGTACTTGTTGAGGTCTCGCAGGTCCAGGATGGGACATAGACCGCCTTGGGCCTTTGGGATTAAAAAGTACCGCGAATAGAACCCCTTGTTCCTGTACTCAAGAGGAACTTCTTCCCACTGCACCCAGCTGCAGTAACCCATTTACCTCCGGCATGAGGAGATTCTTGCGAGGGGGGTCCCTGAAGAGGGACGTGGGAGTAGAAAGGAACTGGAGGGTATAACCTTTCTCCACTGTGCTGAGGACCCATCGGTCCGAGGTTATAGTGGTTCAAGCAAGGAGGAAAAGGGAAAGGCGGCTGGAGAACACTGGGACAGATGGATGTGCGGAACAGTTTGGTAGGTCGCCCTCAGGTGCAGCCTCAAAACGACTGTTTGGCCCCTTGCTTGGCACAGGTCGAGCTCGACTGGGCAGAGGGTGGAGGCGGGTGGCTCGGACGGCACTTGTAGCCTTTGGCTCATTTATGGGGCTGGTCTGCCAAGGCTGGCTGTCCTGGCCCTGAGGCTGCTGTGGTTTGAACGGATTACGCGCCGGGGCTGGGACGTTAAGACCCAGGGTTTTTAGGGTGCTGCATGAGTCCTTGAGGCCATGCAACTTGTTGTCTGTTTGCTCCGCAAATAGGGCTCGGCCATCGAAGGGCAAGTCCTGCATTGACTGCTGGGCCTCGGCGGAACAGAGAGGAACAGCCAAGAGGCTCGCAGCATGGAGATAGCAGACGCCATGGTGACGGCAGCAGCAGCGGCGGCGTCATCCAACGCTGCCTGGAGGGTTGCCCTGGATACAGTCGTGCCCTCATCGAGGATCGCTCGGAACTCCTTCTTGGAAGCCTCAAGGAGCGACCCTTCGAACTTGGCCATTGCTTGCCACATATAGAAGTCATATCGGCCAAGGAGGGCTTGGTGGTTGGCCACTCTCAGCTGAAGGCTGGAAGATGAATAAATCTTACGCCCCAAAAGATCCAACCTCCTTGAGTCGTTATTTTGGGGGGTGGCCCCAGGTTGTTCTTGCCTCTCTTTGTGGTTAACCGCCTCTACCACAAGGGAGTTGGGGGCTGGGTGGGAGTATAAGTACTCATGCCCCTTGGTTGGCACAAAATACTTGCGTTCAGCCCTCTTAGAGATAGGGGCCAGAGAAGAGGGGGTCTGCCACTGGGCATTAGTGATTTTGGAACCCCCTTCATGAAGGGGTAGGGCCACCCTGGCAGGGGCCGAGGAGGAGAGGATGTCAAACAGGGAGCCTGAGGGCTCTTCCAGTTCCTCTGCCTGAAGCCCCAGGTTGGACGCAACCCTTTTCAAAAGTTCCTGGTGAGCTTTGGCGTCATCTCGAGGAAGTGGGTGAAGGGGCCCCGTGATAGCCTCCTCTGGCAATGATGAGGGTGATGCCGGTGCTGCAGAGTCCTCTACTTCCATTGGTGGTCCAGCAGCTTGCTCCCCTGGGTCTTCCTGGACCTGTGGGGTCTTACCCTCCGAAGCCTCGAGCACCGGAGGGGGACGGGATACCGAGGCCGCTGACTTCTCCAAGGCTCTTGACATCAACCAGGCAGCCTGGGAAGGTTGGGTGAACCCCCAAGGGTTCCACGGATACAATGGCACTGGCCACTGCGCCTGGGGCCATGGGACAGGTTTCAGTACCAGGGCTTGTCATGCAATCAGGAAACCTCGCTCCATGACAGATGTATAAAGGGAGTGGTTGGTACCAGGATCGGGTGGAACGGTGGCTCTTATCCGACCGGTGCCGGTCACTGCATCGGAGCGAGACGGGCGTCTTGGTCGGGATCTCAGGGACCGACGGAGTTCCGTGGATCTGCATTGGCGACCCAGTGATCCACACCTCACGCTACTCAACCGGGAGCTAATACGGGCTGCTTGCTGGGAGCCCAAGTAGGGCGACCTACTGCTAGGAGACGGGCAATGACGGCCCAGTGATTTGTGATCTCTGATCCTCAATCAGTCCCGTGATCGGTACCAGGCTCTTGGAGATGGACAGGGCCGGTCCAGGAGTTTTTGCCCGGTGGCGTATGCCTCAGAGGGTCTGTGCCAATCTACCGGCAAGGTAAGTCTCAAGTCCCTCAATTGGTGTCCCCTGTATGGAGACCTAAGAGGGCTCCACTGAGCCTGCCTCTCTAGTCCTGAGGCGTGACAGCTTCGGGCGGGCGAGAGATGGTGGAACATCCCGCTCGATGGGGAACAGTGCCGCTGAAGTGGGGACACCCGCATAGGTCCCAGCGCAGGTCTTCCCTGAGACCAGGATACTGCTGGAGCTGATGTGGGCGGCACCAGGAGCATCAGGATCTTCTGAGCTGCTTGAAAGGCGTTGATGGCATCTGAAGTTGGCTGGGGCCTGTGCCGCTAGCTGGAGTCGTAAGTGAACTATGGGATGGGCTGCACTGCTCAAACTTGAGCTGGGACCCCACTTCCCGAAGATGACGTTGAGCTGCCCAGCACAGGTCGTGGCTCGCCCCCAGCCCTCTCCTTTCCCTTATGGGAGGTAGGAGAGCTTCCCCTCACAGTCTTTTTTAGCTTCTTGACCGGAGCCGCAGAGGAGGATCGTTGCCGGCTTGTAGGCGGAGCACTGTGCACGGAGGCCGCAGGGCTCAGTGTGGAGTCGGACCGCTGCTGGAGTGAGGGCCGACTCCATTAGGAGCGCTTTCAGACGGATATCGTGCTCCTTCGTCCCAGGTTTAAAGAACTTGCAGATACAGCACTTGTCACTTACGGGCCACTCACCTAAGCACGTCAGGTAGCTG
Organism: Macrochelys suwanniensis; assembly: GCA_033296515.1. NCBI lineage: Eukaryota > Metazoa > Chordata > Testudines > Chelydridae > Macrochelys > Macrochelys suwanniensis. The sequence goes on along the minus strand of CM065776.1, from coordinate 129,188,309 downwards.
GTATGTGGATTGCTGATTGGCATAGGCAGTTTGCAGCCATCGCAAAGCATGCCCCGTCCCCCAGCTGAGTCCCGTTCGGGACTAACGAAGAATTGAGAACTACTACTAAGGGTAACTAAAACTACTAACTATATACAACTATATTACAGGGTTTCAAAGTTCGCAAGAACAGAGAATGAAACAATGCTAGCTGAAGCAGCCGATGTTTCAGCACCGTCACTGGTGGCAAGAAAGAATTGAGGATGGGAGAAGCCGGTGGTGCCACTTATACCGCACCATGCGGGCGCCACTCCAGAGGGCACCAGAGCCGGTCCCCTACGGATACTACTGAGGGAAAAACTTCCGGCACCAGTGCGTGTGGCGAGCACACACATCTAGCATGGAATGGACACGAGCAAGTCCTCGAAGAACCATACATCCAGGATGTATCCAAGCTTGGGTGCTTCTGCCCATACCATATTTCTGAAGTTCCGCCTTTTCTGACTCTCCAGACTCGCAAGTCATTTTCTTGAGACGCAATTATTCTAATTTCTACCTCTTTGGCCTCAATCAGAGTGACTCAGGGTAGCTTGGATGCAAATATATAGTACCTAAGGGGTAGCTGCCAGAGGGTTTTTTTTCTCTGCCTGTGAGGGATAGAGGCAGGTAGAATGCCTCCTGAGTTGAATTTTGAATATCTCTGGGCAGGTACACAAGGAGCCAAGTGGCACAAGGAGGCCACACATCTGCTAAATCCACCTACACAAGAGACAGCCAGCATGATGGTGCCTGTACTGACTGAGCCAAGTGGACCAAAAAAAATCAGAGTATTTGACAGAACTTCTGTGTAATCTAGTCAATTCCAAGAAGTTAAAAGCCATTTCAATGACTACTTCTGCCTTGGAGTTCCCCTGATATTTTTATGGTTTAAAAATCACTTCCCTTTTTAAATAGTTCTCTCCACCATTGTGTAATAGACTCACACAAATGTATCAGGTTAACCCAGTAAGCAGGGCAAACAGCGAAAGCGAGCGTATACAAAGTGTTATTAAATGCACAAAATAGCAAAGATTTTTCTTCCCTGATCTTTCACTTACAATGATGTTATTTAACAGTTCTGAAGATACTCAAAAGAAATGCAGTTTTTAAAGTTAATATTGTTATGACTCAGATTTCAGGTATTTCCTTATTCATATTATTTTGCATTGGTAGAATTTACTAAAATATTTAACAATTTATTCAGCACAGCCTGGCAAAAAACCAACCACCCAACGGTATGGTAAAACAACTACCTGCTTGTAGTACAATATGAGAGTGATATTTTAAATTATTTCTAGTGTTCTATTTTGAGGGAAGAGTGGGGTAAGGTTTTTATACCTTGACCCTTCATAGTCTGCCTTTCAGAAGTTCCGAGTACCACGGTCAACGGGAGCGACCTACTCCCTCAAAGTCAGGCGATAAGCCACACCTTGATCTGTATGGAATTTGAGTTGCATGGAATGGAAAACGTTCTTAGATAAAATCCTGACCTGTTTGGCACTTCTTTCAAAGACCACATACTGCTGACACTGGTCAAGGCGCCTTTTTCTCATTGTCCAGTAATGCAGCACGCGGTTCTCCCTCTGGAAGAGTTCATTTAAGATATCTGCCGGGACAGAAATGAACTGAAGGTTATGGTTCTTCATTTTGTAATGAAGGGAAGCTGTGAGGCTACAAGCTTTGCAAATAAATATTGTGTTGTATTAAGAACTGCACCAAAAAAGTTTTTTACACATTTAAAAAAAAAAATGTTTTTTAAACAGGGACATTGGTTTAGTTAAAATAAAGACTGGGGATTTGATCAAAATGTGGTATTGAAACAATAGGCTTTTGAGACTAGAGAGAGCACTTGATATAATGTAGGGGACAGTTCTGCACCAGGCTGGTGAGGAAAGAGAGAATGGGGACAAGTAGACAAGATGCATTTAAGCATTCGGGCTGAACATAATCAATAATAATTTCCCATCTGAAATTTCTGGAGTTCTATAAAGTATCTGGTGTCATGCAATAAACATGGATGAACATACAACCCAGGAATAAATAGGTTAACAGATTTATTCTTGTGATATCCTAACTCACCTCAGACCCCATGTATGCAGAGAAAGCCACTAAAAAACTCGGAAATAAAATTACTATAATTAACATTCCTTCAAAAGTCAATAAGAATACTGTCAGTCAAACAAATCATGCACCAATTCTAATATTCCCTAGTCCATTTGGTTTCAATAAAATGAATTTATTACTTGGAATTGAAGAACCATGTAAAAGCAATACTGCCATTTATTATGCCATCTCTCTCCTTTCACATGTCAGAGAATCCCCCAAACAGCAGGCCCACAGGAATCCCCACCCAACTTCCACTGTTAATTTGACCTTTTATCCCCTCAGTTTGGTTAACCACCATTTTTCCTTTTATGTCAATGACAAGGACTGGATGCACTTTACTGTCACTCAACTGTGGTAGAGAAAGGGGGAAATTCTGGAGGGACATTAAAACAGAGCTTGTTTCTGATAAAAGCCACAGGATAGAGGGGGCGAGACGCTGGTGGAGATAGAGAGGGGGGTCTGATGAGATACAAACTGGTCCTCCAACTTGGGTGGGGGTAGGGGGAGGGGAAGGAGAGAGATCTGGGATAAGCTAGTGCCTACCTAAACATACAAGTGAAGATTGAGGTTTAAGGCAGAGGAGATGCATACAGACATTTGTTTTAACACTATTTTAATTCTACTGTTAGTTTCTATAAACAAATAAATCATATATGTTTTTGATGAAGCTGTCCTGAGTCACTGCACTTCATTCTGGTCACAGACTTCTAGAAAGGATTCCACAGCCAGACCCAAACCCAGTTTGGCTGGCTCAGGTGAATGTGGTTTGTGAAACAGGAGGGGTAGAGCCTAGTGAGCCAGTCTAAAGTGGGGGTGAACTGCAGGTTTCCACACTTGGAGAAGTACACATAGAAGCCTTATGAGAGGAGACGCAAAGAGCTTGGTTTGTTTAGCCTAACCAAAAGAAGGCTGAAGGGAGATATGATTGCTCTTCATAAATACACCAGAGGGATAAATACCAGGAAGGGGAGTAATTATGTAAGTTAAGCGCCAATGTTGACACAAGAACAAATGGATAGAAACTGGCCATTAACAAGTTTAGGCTTGAAATTAGGTGAAGCTTTCAACCATTAGAGGAGTGAAGTTCTGGAACAGCCTTCAAGGGGAGCAAAAAACCTAACTGGCTTCAAGACTGAGTTAGATAAATTTATGGAGGAGATGGTATGACGAGAATGCCTACAATGGCATGTAGCTGATCTGTGACTGCTAGCAGCAAATATTTCCAATGGCTGGTGATGGGGAGAGCTCTGAGTCACTCCAGATAATTTTTTCCCATGTGTCTGGCTGATGGGTCTTGCCCACATGCTCAGGGTCTAACTGATCACCATATTTGGGGTAGGGAAGGAATTTCCCCCCCCAGGTCAGATGGACAGAGACCCTGAGGGTTTTACGCCTTCCTGTGCAGCATGAGGTATGGGTCACTTGCAGGTTAAAACTGATGGATGTAAATGGTGGATTCTCTGTCATCTCTTAACCACAATTTGAGGACTTCAGTAACTCAGCCAGAGATTAGGGGTCTATTACAGGAGCAGGTGGATGAGGTTCTGCTGCCTGCAACGTACAGGAGGTCAGACTAGATGACCATAATGGTCACTTCTGACCTTAAAGTCTATGAGTCTACACCTCTCATTTGGAAATAGTACCCCCCAGTGAGACTGGGAGAGAGCTCACAAGCATAGCTTGGCCCTGAACCATAAATACTTTATAATCCTGGTTTTTCAGTTACCTATTCCACTCCTCCATTTTTGTGACTAGAAATTAACATTTTCAACTGCTGCACTGCCTCACAATTTTGTCTCCCATTGTGCAATCCTTCTTTCCTTGTTTTCTCTATTTTATTTCTCCTCTTGCCCATTTGTACTCCTAATTCTTAGTGGGTATCACTCCTGTTCACATTATGCTCATACTTGTCATCTGTCCTCATCAATGTGACATTTCCCTTGGTGTCTTGCCTGCATCAACCCTATGACTGGCTTTGCTGTTACTTTAAATGAGTGGACCAAGTTCAGTAGTGGAGGTGCACACAGTGTGAGAATTAAACTTATCGACAAAGCAGACAGTGACAGGCAAGCAGCAAAATTCAGAGGAATCAAAGCAGAAACGCTCATTTTCATAGTTGTTCAGGCCAGCCCACAAAGCAATCTCTGAGGGAGGATTACACAGATGAGCCAGAACATTGGAGACCTATTTTATATATGATTAAATTTGAACCATGTAAAATAAATTACAGTATATAGAAAATATCTAGATTATAGATTCAAAGCAATATAAGCTGTTAAACACCCTCCCCAAAAAGAAGCACATTAAAATAACACTGCAACCTTAATAGAGTCAAGTGCTCAAAGTTCGGAAATGCCAGAATTAAGATTGCTTATGCAACTTAAATTCGCACCCCCTTGTGCGAATGTATTGTACTACTATCTTAATATTAAAAAAAATGTAAATGGAGATATGCCAATCTCCTAGAACTGGAAGGACCTTGAAGGTCATCGAGTCCAGTCCCCTGCCTTCACTAGCAGAACCAAGTACTGTCCCCTGACAGTTTTTTGCCCCAGATCCCTAAATGGCCCCCTCAAGGATTGAACTCACAACCCTGGGTTTAGCAGGCCAATGCTCAAACCACTGAGCTATCCCTCCTCTCTTTAATTGCATGTGTTATATTTGGATCCAGCAGAAAAGACACAGACACAGAGGGAGCTCATAGAAACTCAACTGTCTGCTGTGGTAGTAGTTCTATTGTTCTTACAGCAAAAGTGAAAACAACATGAAAGTGAAGCTTTCACTGGAGAGTTGGAGAGTGCTCAAATGTTTAAAGGGACAAGACATCATAGCATGATTATATACTATTTTTTCCAAGGGACTACTGCTTCATTCAGTGAATTAGAAGTTACTCAGTATTTCTTTTTATCCTCGTGGTTCAATGTGTGGCCCAGGCTCCACGTAATGCACACCATCCAAACCCTACACTGAATACAAAATTATTGATTTTGTCCTGGATGTTTGCGGTACTCTCACAATAGTATAATAGTGCTTCACAAACATCAACGTATCTTCACAAGAATCCTATGAGATTAAGTAGCACTATCCCCATTTTACAGCTAGGGAACTGAGGATAAGAGCGATTAAAGCTAAAATTGTCATAAGCATTCACTAATTTTGTATGCCTGACTTGACACACACAGGGTTTTCATAGTGCTTACTTTTATAGCACATCATGTATTTAAAGCACTGCTCCAATAGACTTCGTTTTCAAGCACTCACCACTTCACAGATCTAGACCCAGGTGTCTCATATTGCATGTGCCTCACTTTCCTGGTGCCCAAACAGTGATCATCTGTGAACAGTTTGGTTTAAGCGACTTGCCCAGCACCACACAAGAAGTCTGTGGCAGAGGTAGGGATAGAATCCAGTTCTCCAGGGCAGCATTCAATTGCCTTAGCCCTGAGACCATGCCTTCTCTTCCTACATAGCACTCAACTTCTGCAAAAATGAGGCAGGGTCAGAAATCCCACACAGAACTCAGAATAAACACAATGGATTGCAATTGCTTTTTAGAGAGATTATGGTCTATTGTGTACATGAATATTTCAGGACTGTTTAAAGTATGGATTATGTAAATGTTCATGTAAGGACTTCAGAAATGCATAGTATTGACAGTACTACACTAGAGTATCATGTAAATGTGTGTTAAAGGAGTTTTAAAAACAGGTATTATTGTGCAGTATCCTGCCAATCGTAGAACATTTACTTGGACTGCTTGGGACCTGCTTCCACTTCTAGCAGAAATGAAACTCATAATTAAGTTATGAGGTGTTGCTAACAATTTTGTTCAGGATCCTTACATTTAGTTATTAAACTCAGGACCATAGATAAAATTAAAACGAGCACATTTGGCATTTCTTGGTACTCTGCGTAAGCGTACTCACAAACAGACTTTTCTCATGTTCATCCAATTTTACTTCTAGCATCACTCGATGCTTCTCAATATAAGGAATTTCAAATTTGTAAAAACAGATGGCGAGGGCGTGGCTTTACTTTTAGACTCATGGATTCTGATAATTCAAAAGAAGAAAAAATGCCCTATTATTGATATTTGAAAATTGGCTACTGTAATTGTTACTCTGGGTATTTTGGTAACTTCTATGTCATGGGCAGGAGCCTCAGCCCTGAAGGGAGCCCACCTACCGTCCCTTCCTTTGAGCCTGTCTCCCCACCCCAATTCTCACCTCTCCCCTGCTGGCTATGAGAAGGGGGTGCTGAGATGTACTGTCTTGCCGGGGTGGAAAGGGGTGGGGGCACGCTTCTGCCACCTACATCCTGTTTCTGCAAACCCTGTAGAGAGCTCACCCCATTTACAGTAACTTTTATCCTCTCTGCTCTTCCCTATCCTTGTCCCACTCCCACACCACTGTCTGGCAGCACCCATTCCTCTTTCTTAAACCTGGCTCCAACCTCCTGTCCCTGACTCTCCCCCGGCCCTCTCTTCCCCTCCCCCCATCTGTTTGAGCCCCCTGCACACACAGTTTGCTCCCTGAACAAATTCAGCCCATCCCCCTTCCTCCAATTTCCACCCCCGCCCCCCCCCACCACCACCCTTTTAGCCTCCGTTAATAGAAAGGGGCAAATTGTTATGCCATGTGAGGGCAAAATAAAGGCAGAAGCTTCACGAGATGTTACTAAGCATGCTCAGTAACAGCAAAGCAGCAAATTGTGCTGGGCAGCAGCCTGTGTTGCTAGACTGGCCGCAATCCCAGCCTTGTGATGTGCATGGCAGATACAGGATAGCTGTGAATAGCTTACAGGGAATGTTAATACTAACTCAGAGTCAATGCACAGTACATGGCTGACAGGACAGCGACTCAGCCCATTAATATTATGCTCTCCTAATTTGGTAAGAAGGGTAGTACCAGCCATAATTGTGCCTCCATCCCCCTCATCTGAGTTCCCATTCCCCTTTTCTGTCAAGTTCACCTTGATCGCATTTTCCCATCTACTTTGACAGTCTATCTGCCTACCACCGCCTCTCGAACGCTCATCCTAGTGAATCGTTTCCCAGATTTCTGGGGAAATCTCAATGTATTACAACATTTCCAACTGGACACTACATAAAAATGGACATCTTGAGAATGACGTAACTGGAGTCAATTGTGATACACAGCATGTAAGATCCACTTAGCTAACTGGAACGGAGTCCATGCTATTGGAACATTGTACAGATGGTGTGCCAGTGAGAGACATTTGGCTGTGCTTTTGCAATGGTTAATGCTATTAGTTCCTTTGGATGCCAAGAGCCAGAAAGAGATACTGTAAAACACGGCATGAAATTATATAACAGTAGTGTGTTCAATTCAGCTGCTCACAAGGAGCTTTGCATATTTCCATCTCCTCAATTATACCCCCCTCTTATTAACAGTGGCCTCTCATACCTCATCTTCCAGGGGTGGTTAAGATAACAGCGTGTTTCCTAAGCCTTTTTGATTTGTATTGCAGGTACCACAAACTGCACGTCTTGAAGCCTTCCTGAGACAGGAGCAAAAGTAATGGATCTAAGACAGAGGATCACCCAGCCCCCTCCTTCATTAAGTGGGTGTCTGGTGTGTGGAGGGGGCGGGAGGGAAGATCTGCCACAGCAGTAGAGAGTAACATACTTTTAAGCCTTCAGTACTAGACTTGACTGGTTCCATGTCACTGTGCAAACTTGGGGAAGAATTCCTCCCCCGACCTCAGCCTGTGCAGTACTCTCCATATACAATCTGGTTACTGGGGCTGTGTACTGGGGAAAGGATTTGTGGCAATAGGAGAGGATTAGCATGTCAGTCAACTATAGCTGTAAGCCTTTCAACAAGATTCCCATCTTCCAGGAGGAGGATTGTCAACTAACCTTCCTCCATGCAGTGGGTTCTAAATGCGTTATTTAATTTTATGAAATAGGCATCCAGTGTGTTCTTGGACAAAGCCTTTTAAAATGTGAATTATAGATTTGTATTTGTTCAGTTTTTCCAGTGTTAAATTCATGCTAAAAATGTGAATCTCTGTTTACAGAGCACAGGCTTGCAAAGCAGACAGCATTTCAAGCTGTCAGATTCTTCTATGAACGAGAGGGAATGTAACGACTCTGAAATGCGCTACAGCTTGCATTTGACAAGAAATGCATCTATGGCTTTATTACAGTCCTTTATCATACGGCTTCCTTTCGTTTTTCTTAAATACACTTTGAAAAAGAAAACTATCATACAATGACTAGAAAACTATCATACAATGACCTCTGCAGGTACCTTCCACACCTACATTCCCTATGGTTCTATGATTTATTTGTTCAGCTACCACGGCAGTACTGAGTCCTACAAAGAGAAAAAGCTCAGTACGCCTCAATGCATCTTTTCGGCACCATTACATCGTTTTATGAAACAGTCGAAGAATTTACTAAGCTGAAAGGTGTATATTGCTTACATGTAAACTGAGCATGCCAATTACTATGTTCAACAGTGGCCCTCAACCAGGTGTACACATACCCCTGGGGGTACGGATAGGTCTTCAGGGGGTACATCAACTCATCTAGATATTTGCCTAGTTGTATAACAGTCTACATAAAAAACATTAGCGAAGTCAGTACAAACTAAAATTTCATACAAACAGTACTTCTTTATGCTGTTCTATATACTATGCACTGAAATGTAAATACAATATTTATATTCCAACTGATTTATTTTATAATTATATGGTAAAAATGAGAGAGTAAGCAATTTTTCAATAATAGTGTGCTGTGACACTTTCGTATTTTTATCTCTGATTTTGTAAGCAAGTAGTTTTTAAGAGAGGTAAAACTTGGGGATATGCAAGACAAATCAGTAGTCTGGAAAGACTGAAAGCCACTGATGTAGGAGACCATGAAAAGTACACTACAGGTACGGTAATACCCTGGAGGATACAGGTTGGTATTTCTCCCCTTTCTTCACTTAAATCTTTCTGGTTTACAGTAGGTGAGTTGATTGCACACCTACTGTGAATGTACCAATAGCAATCAGATTAAATGCAAGTAGTTTACAAGTCTTTGTTGCTACACTGTGCTGTTTCAAATTCTTACTTAAAAAAAAAAATCAATGAAGTTGTAAGAAAAAAACCTTTATGTAAGCTATATATTTCTGAGGGCCACACAATACATTGTCTTAACCTCTCCATAAACTAATTCATGTTTTTATCCCTTCTCATATTCAGTGGTGTGACTCCATCCCTTGCAAACCCTCTTCAGTCTTCCATTTCAAACCATGTATTTGTTTGAAACCCACAATTCTTTTCCCCCATAGCCAAAACCATCTCAGATAACTGCTGACATCCACAAACACAATTCAACATGGCTTCACTTTCAATTTCAACATAGCCAGACTGTGTGAAGAAGCAATTGCAGAAAGTTCTTCAACCTGCAGTGCAATGAGGGGACAACCCTTCCTTCTGAAATACTTGCACACACTGTACCTGTCTACTTTATGACCCAAATGTTTAGCCATAGCTGAAGTGTGGTTGGGGGAACCACCATTGGTAAACAAGGAATCATAATTCAAAAAATCTATTGAAGAAAGATCCTTATTGTTCAAAACCTTCTCCGAGTTCTATCCCATTCCAACTCCATTTCTCCTACCTCATTTATTTTCTGAGCTTAAGTCTGTTGGTGTAATACCACTGATCTTTGTTCTCTCTCCATTCACTCTTTCACTGTGGGCACTAACATCTCTCACATTCCTCACCCCAGTGGACCAGTACTACCTTAGAGTCTTGCTCTGCTTAAATGAATACTGACAATTTTCAAATCCCATCTCAAGAGCCATATCCTTTTCTCCACCACCACAACTGCACACACATTTGTAGCTTTAATAGAGCCATTTTACCCTACTACCTGGGCCTCCCAATTATCCTATGCTCAATCAAGTGCCTTTAAACTAGTCCAGAGATTCAGTAAGGCATTGTCAAGGGGCCCAGTTTTGTGCTTTCCCAACACAGAACTCCCATTGCATTTTGTATAGCTCAGAATACCAAATGTGCTTATATAGACTTATTGGCTGTGGAATTCTCAACGCTTCTGTATGAAGAGCACGATACAAAAATAAACTATTGTGTTTACTCAAGAGCAGCAATGTATTTAGGTCTCCATTTGTAAATTAAACATGACATTACGTTTGAAATATACAAATTGATAACAATCAAGCTTTATTTGGGTGCGAGACTCTTCCCTTTCTTAAAATTGAAAAATGAAGATGAGTGGTTGCCAGCTATTTTAAACCTTCACCAGGGCGATCACCTATTTTCTGTTAAATCTGAATATACTGTATCCTCCCTGGCAGAGGCTCACCCTCATCTTCTCAGATTTGTTCCAGCACATGAAGGCCAAATTCCTAAAAGAACACTTACTTTTGACTTGTTGTTCAGGAGCTTTGATGTGAGTCACCATCCCTGGCATGTTTACACTATTCCTGTGCAGGTATTTCAGGAAGACATCAGCATTCCTCCGAGCCAGCGTACAAGCCTACGAGAAGATTTGGTAGCATTTGATATTGCTGTGTTTGAAGGGGCATTAACAGACACAAGGATACACACACACTCCTTTTTCTGCTTACTATGTCCTATTCAATACAGAGCAGACAAAGAGTTATAAAAAGATCACTATTTTCAAAGCAAACAGCAGTTCATCCAGGACTAGGTTATCTGGCACTGCACACTAAATAGCATTACATGTAATTTATACCTGAAGTTACTTAAAAGTGATCATCTTCTCCATACTTTTAAGTGCGGCTCAAGGTACACAGAGTAGATTGTTTTTACGTGTTTGTCATTATTATGTAAACCAAGTGCACAACTTTCAGTAATCACCTGGATATTGTAAAAGATCCACCACTAGTTTAAACGGAAAAAATAATCGCTCTGCTGAAATGAAACCAAAAGTACTGAAAGACGACATGCCCTTTAAAGGTCTTAAAAGCATTCAAACCAAAGAGCAACAAAACAGCCAGAATCTAGCTGCATTGCCAAGAGCCAGCATAGCTGCCTTCCTAACCTGAACTTCTGAATATATACCATTTACTATATATAGGCCTGGTGTCTTTTGTTTGTAATGAAGCGGAACATCAAAATACTACTTTAAAAGGTTAGGTGAAGACAGCACAGATATGACCAATGACAAAATCACTGAGACAGTAATTTACCAGATCATATTCTCATAACAGCCCAAAAGTTCAGACATTTGCAACTGAGAGATCCATTTGACACTGCCCCTACAGTTATACTAAAATTCATTATTTCAGTGGTGTTTGCACCTCAGTATCGAACAGTAAGAGGATTTCAAAGGTTTCAGTGAGGCGTATTGTTAAATTTAGAAACTTAGAAGTAGTCTGTATGACCAGCAGTCCACTATTATTGCTTATACTGAGAGTCTATCTTTAATCTGTCCAGGAATGATGAATATATGTATCCCAGCCATCTTCAGCTGCTTGCTTAGCCAATTTCCTTATTCTTTAATCTAAAAGACTGGGTTAGCCAAGCAGGCTAAACACAAGCCACTGACCTCCAAAACTGCTTCTTGATTCCTCTAGGAGTCTAGGTGCTGTCTTAGCTCAGTCCCAACTGTGGATCAGTAGCAACTGGGTTCAGTGCTACAGTGCAACAGACTTATCAGATTTATTTATGACCAGAAGGGGATAGAGAATGGAAGTGATAAAAGCTAGTATTAAGAGATCCTGCATTCTGATTTGTCAATGGCCACTTCTCTCACCACAGGATGGACATTCTGTATATTTACTGACCATATAGTATTTTCTATGCAGTCACATGTCCCACAGGTAAAGGCTCTCTCAATTATTTTCAAGTGCCACCGACATATTACCATTGCTAAGTCACCTTGCTTATCAGCAAAAATTGAATACAAGTGGCCCAATACTACAGCCTCATCTTTTCTTCAGATTGCTGTTGTGTTGAATTTCTTGTACTATATTTTAAGATCTCTTACTTCTCTGGAAAACAGAGGCCTTCACCCCTCCCCCTGGCCGCCCTTTGTCTCCCTCTCCTGATATTCTCTCCCCACTCTCCTCCTGCTACCCTTTCCCCTTCCAACCTGGCTCTCCTCTTCCTAAGTGATTTTTTATTTACAATTTGGTTACAAAATCTGAACCACTATCTTTATTTTAAGAGTAGAATTGTACAGTAATACTCAAAGACATGGTGGCACTATAGCGTTTCGGAGCTTTACTGTAGTATAGAATATTATTTTGTTTTTAAGAGCAATTATAAAATACTACAGAAAAAGGAGCACAGAATCAGGTTTCCCCACTGTAGCTCTAGCGCTGCTGGGAGCAGCTTTGAGTCATGGGGAGCCACTGTACTGAGCAGCTGTTGCTTCTTTTAAAGAAGTGTCTTTCAAGTGTTCTGGGAAGCGGTGGCTACTGAAAACAGTGAGTCCCAATTGCACATCTATCACAGTGGGATGCCCGATTCTCTGTGCTATCTGCTGAAGTTGAATTGGAAACGTATTTATATAAACTGGCATACATTTCCCCGCACTTGGCAATGTTCTAATCACCACGAGAAACAGTCATATGCCATTCCTTGGGTAAGCACCATTCAGGAGCTCACGAAGCCATACACCTATCACTGGGTTTGTACTGGGTTTTACAGGTCCATTCGAGATATGTGAAGTAAAGGATGTAACTGCACGCTTCCCGACACGTAACCAACAATATCTTTACCTTCAGGAAAGCTTCTTTTTGTTCAAGGTGCTTGCTTATCATAGGAGTCACGTGATCTGTTTCAGAGTTGGGACCCAGTTTGTCTGCTCCCCCACACCAGTCTTCTTCCCGCTTATATTCCTGCTCCAGACTCTCCAGCACACTGCACACCTACCAGCCAAGAGTAGACACATATCTCTAGTATTTCAGTTGAACAACACTGTGAAGTAGTTTGAGCCAGGAGACTTGAAACCAGGAACCTTAAGACATCTAATCCCAGCTCTGACATACATTGAAGACACAGTCAGCATCTATCTGTTTTCCATCCCTCCTCTCAAAAATAGGGAAACTGCCATCACCCTCTGCCCAGGACGTGATGTGGATTAAAACTCATGCAACACTTTGAAGAGGAAAAGTATGATATAGGTGGTAACATACTAGTTATTTACGATCGGATTTTAATCAAGCTATGATCAGAAGTGCTTTCTTACATGAGAGGACATCTGCACATATGACACTTTCCTTGGGCAAGCCCCTTTCCAGAAACTGAAAATCCAAATCAATTACCTATCCTGATTTGAAACACGGGGGAAAGAAAAAAAGGTCAAGAAGGGCAGATGGGGATTTAAAATGTAGCTGATTTATCACTAAAGACAAAATCTAATACCAGAGGAACATTTTAGAGGAAATCGTATATGAATGTTATTAATAAGGTGAATAATTTGTAACAAAGCATTTTACAAACACACTTTGTTTTATCCATTATAATGTGTGGTTTTTGCTTTCTGCTCAATATAGAAAATAAAACTTCACTGACTGTGCTGCAATTTGGTTATAGTCAGTTTCATTTTTCGAGGCCTCAGTTAATATAATACTGTCAGCGCTTCCAAGACAGCATGGGAAATTCTAAATAAAAAATTTTTAAATACCAATATTTCTGCTAATATCAGTTTTATAAACTTGAGCTCTAAAGCTAATTAACTCTGCCACTTGAGCCAAAGGTAATTTTATAATAAACCACCACAAATCCCTTTATTATTCTGCAAGGCATGGGTCTTCAAGAGTTCCTATACCTGTTCTGATGTTTTATAGAAGGCAACGGAAGCATTCACAAGTTTGAGACGGTCCTCCATCTTGAGCATCAGCTGTTGCCAATGAGAAGCAACTTTCTCAGCGCAGTCCCTGATCATATCCATATCATAATGATTAGCCTGCAGCATCGCCTCTGCTTTCTGCTGCACCTGCAGTGCACTTTGATGTGTTTTCTGATAAGAAGTTGAAATAAAATATTTAATTGCATAACATTTAAATGCATTTGCTTTAAATCCATGTTTCATTTTCTTATTTGCAATGATATTTTGTACACACCTATATCAGACAAAGGAAACAAAGGGCTAGCGGTAAGTTGCAGCATAACTTTTTCTAGGCAAACAAATATGAAGTAAATTCAACAGAGATTTATCATCAATTGACAGAGACTATCAGTCTACAAGCACAGCAACAGATTATGCAAGCCATACAATGCTCGCCAAGTTACAGAACATAACCTGATTATAATTATGGCTTCCAGGTTTGTTTTCTTTTTGGATTGGGAGGGGAAAGGTGGATAAGATGGGGATCCAGATACCCCAGGGGGAGAATAGGGACTGAACCTCAAAGAATAAGCAACTGAATTAACTGATTAGATACAATACTACTGTACTATAAAAGTATATTGAGTAAGGTCTCTTCTGAAAACTGGTGACACACTGGTGATTACTATCATTGTGAGATGTATGTACTAACAATATACGAGAAATTAGGAATATTCAGATATTATGCTTTAAAGTCTGTGACCAAACAAAGGGAGAAACAGGTTTTCTCCCAGACAGGGGGGAAGGCAGCCTTCCACATATCTCCAATGTAAATTAAGCATTGTGGAATCAAAACAATGGAAGCTCCTTTTACAGACGAATCAAGAGAGAGATGGGAAGAACAGCACAAGTCTGAACACCAGGGAACATCCTGAGTCTCGGGACAAAACAGTGAGTTTTGGGAATCTATAAGGAGATGCAAAAAGCCTTTTCATTTTTGCATCCATCTCTAAGGGGATGATCGGGTACAGTACCCTTTGAGCCTATGAAAGTTGATGTATTTAAGGAAATTGCTTAGGCAATGATTGTAACCTGCTAGAATTAACTTTTAGTCACAAGACAGAGCATTTTGTTTTATTTGTAACCTTTCCTCTCTCTCTGTCACTGTTACTTGTAATCACCTAATTCTTCTTTCACTAGGTTCCTTGATAATAAACATTCTTATTTTATTAGAAAAGCATCTCAAGTGTGGGTCTTCAGCCAACTACCAGGCTGTTGAGTGTTGTCTCTTTGGAAGCAGCAAACTCGATAACTTCTGTGAGGGTTCAATGAGAGGGACTGGATGGTGCAGGGGCAACTAGGATCTGGAAGGGCTGATGATGTTACCGTGCAAGGGCTGGAGCCAGGTTGAGGCCACTGTGCAGTGAGCTGGCTGCTGGTTTCAGGGCTCTGAGGCAAAGCTACACAGCACAAAGGTTATAGGGCAGGCAGTGACACAACCTCTTATTGGTCTGGGTGAAACCCAAAGCATCACAGCTTGATTACTGGATATCTGAATTATTCTCTTCATACAAACTTCCTTGCAGTCTATTCCACACTTATGTGGAGTGAAAATGGATAGAACAAGTATCCAGGGGGATGTGAAATGAGTCAACTAATTGATTATTTGTTAACGATAATACTGAACATTTGGTCCCCCAGCAAAAACATACACCTGTTTGTAATCTGGAAGCCCTACATACAAGAAATTTGATTATATCGAAGTGTACTATGGTCCAGAAAATATTCAAATTAAAATTCATCATCATTTATCCATAGAAGGATAAAAACCCATAGCTCACAAGTCTTATACTCAATACCAAAGCTTTCAAGAGTGAGGACACACCTACTGCAAACTGTAAACAGAGATGGGAAACAGAAAACTCCACAAAAAGGCAGCAAAACAGAAGGCATTTACTGTAAAATGGAGTTCTTCTCAAAACAAAAAAGCTAATCAACTAGAGATATGATGTTAGTGTTCAGCAAAAGTAAAATACTGAACAAATCCTTACACACTACCCCCTCCCCACATGCCAAAATAGCGCATTAAAATTTGTCTTTGTCCAGTTTTATACTGAAAGGGTAGACAGGATTAACACTAACATACTAATAGCGAAAGCTCAGTTAGCGAGGCCTTGTAAAGATCAAATTAAAGAATTAACAAAACCTACTAATTTACACATACAATACACTGAAGTTATGAGGCCGTGTTAGGAAAACTTTTATCTTATTTGTAATGATGCAATTTGTGTATATTCCCCATTTCTAACCAACTTATCATCTATTATATTAGCTTAGTCTTAAAACCTAAAAACCCACAGCATCCTATTCTATAACGCTGTTTGCAATAGTCTTTTGTTTGATTAAATCTGTCTCAGCCATTTTGTAAATACACAATTTAAATATTTATATAACGTGAACTACCACTGCCCTTGACTTATTAAAAGCACTGCACTGACATAGAGCAGAATCACCACTGTCAGAATCCCTGCTACCCAAAACTCCCTTTCCTAGTAACTGTCCTCACCTCCCTCCATCTATTCACCCCAAATGCACACACGTTATTAACCTTTTCATTGTTGCCCAAGTGGTGAGAGATCTACCTAGAAGGTACATATGGATTTAATCGATTCCTCATGTTGCCTTATAACGATTGCCATGAACTATACCGTAAGAGCCCATCATATTGGAGAATGGCATGAACATCACACTTTGTATACCTCTATAGCATGCTGGAACTGCTCATGTTCCCTTTGCAGCTGTTCTGCCTCCTGTAGTGAGCTAGCCGTGATAAGCCCCGCATTTAACATAGACTCCCCATTTCGGATCCAGCCCAGCACCTGAAACAGAACACAAGACAGCACAATTTAGAAGTCCTTCTCTGATCAGCAAGAAAGGCTCCATTTCTATTATTACACAGAAGTAAGTTATTTGCAATTAACACTACTTAAGGAAACAAGACTTGTTCCACAACATAATGCCCTTGGAAAATAACACTAGGTAAAGTTACAGATCTGATTTATAACAGCTAACACATTAATTTAGCTGTCATGTTTCAGATCAAGAATTTGAACTGTGAGCATAAGGCTCAGTGACTGTACATTTATGACTATATGCACATACAAACGCTAAGATAATGACCACTGTATTTTTTTTTAAAAATTCTTGGTTGTCAAACTCAGACTTGAGCTACCTTTAAGTCATCCATTAAGCCTTTTACTGGGGAACGAAGCAGTAAGTAGAACATACTGAGACAATCTATGGGACTAATGTTAATGCACGTTGGGGCTACTCTCACCCTTCTGACTTTTGAATGCTCATGGGTGAGTAGTTCTGCACACCCGCCAAGTGTGAACCCCACTGTCTGACACAGGAATAGAATCCTATTTGGTTCCCAGTGCAATACAAATGTGGTAACACCCATATACATCAGCAGTGGGTTTAAAACACAAACAAGTCAAGTAACTGGTTAGGGTGTTGCATAACCACAGTAACTCGGGAGTGGATCTCCCCAGCAGGGGGAACAGTGCCAAGCCTAGTTCTCCCTCTAACAGCTCAGGTAGTTACAAACAGCAAGACATCTCTTGACACATGCATGCATACGCACTTATGTTGCGTTTATATTATATGTCACTTCCCCCTCCCACACTGTCAAAAAAGTCACCATATTTATATGACTACCTGCCAATACCTAGTTCTACAGTTAATCACTTAAGGTGGAGTTATGATATATTGAAAGCATGTCAGGAACGGGAAACCAGAAAGGAAGTTAAAGAAATTAAACATTCTATATAGTCTCAAAGTGAAAAGGGTTAATGTAGAAAAACATGGAAATGCAGAGTTAAGGTACCTCAAACAACTACAACTCTGTTCTCATGCTCCCACCAACCTGCGTGCCCTACTGTAAGGTATCTGTACTTAGAACAAGCTTCAAAGCTCCAGTAACTGACATTTAGTATTGTACTTTTTGCATGTTTGGCCAGGAATATCATAAATCAAGGTATTTTGGGGGTTCACTTATCGATTTTAACAAGTCCGCAGCTGTGGAGTATATGTAGCAAGAAGTATTATCCTAATAGGAAGAGTATATGGGGCTTATGATATCTGCAGCCACAGAGAATCTAATTAATGTATATTTGAGAAGTTAAAATGGTGGTGAACTCCCCAACATTTGTTATAAATCAACTCGCCAGGAAGACTGGAGTGAGAATTGTATAGGTCTCGAAAACAGAAAGTTAGTATTGTACTGTTGTATTGTCAAGTTAAGTGCCATGGAGGATGAATCTATTCATGTAGATGGGGCAACTGTTAGCATGTAGAGCGTAATACAGCAAAGAAATTGTGTTGGTCATACTGTCAAAGTTTAACTGCACCAGTGGTAGAGGTAAAGTAATTAACGTACCAGCAGCCATGGGTGTTTTTATCACCATGTCCATTTGTTGTGCTCAGAGCAGGGATGGACAACTCCGATCAAAATACAAGTAGCTGCAAGAGCCTCATCTTCACAACGCTCCCACCATTGTTGCTATCACTGGTGGAGTTGAGGGACAATGGTGGCAACTAGACCCAGCACAGGCACAGGTTATTTGTTTCCATTAGATGGCAAACAGCTTGAGCTACGGACCCCTTTTTCTTTGCAGGGCACCATGCCACGCTACTGAGATACGTAAATGAATCATGAAAAAAGTCAGCAGTAGCAGCAGTTTTGACAGTTAGCGGGGGAATCAAAATAGTGACTAAACTGAAAAGCTGGTTACAATCTTAGCTCTGGAGAGACACTGTCTCTCCATAACGTAATAGATGCTTATGCCCAGTTCAACAACAGTAAATTGGGCAGGAAATCACAGTAATTTAACCTTGGAAACCATGTGTTCAGGGCTTCCGGCAACGAAATACAAACAGAACAGTTTGAAAAGGAGGTTTACTATGTCATGTTACTCTCAGATAGTGCACGGGCTGTGACCTGCTGAGCTACAAAGCTTTTTCCAGTTCAAAGGAAACAGCAAGTAGTCCTGTTTCCTGGCTTAACCCCCTCTCAAAAAAAACCTCATGCATTTGTATTAAGGTACTAAAAGTCAGAAGAAAAAAGTTACTAGTTCCACAACACTTCAAAAGATGTTAGTAGAATTCTAAGGAGACCACACAAATACAAAGTATCAGGCCATGTTTTTAGATTCATATGCTTTTCAGTCTCAAGATGAGAGAAGCATTTGTAGATTATATGGATAAGGAGCAATACATTTACAAATTAAGTGTGTAACATATGCATGCACCCTCTCAGTTGTGTGTTTAAATAAGTACTTATATTAAGCATAGTTTATGAACTTATTTGAAAAATCAAACGCCTTTGAAAAACATGACAGGTCAAGAATGACAATATTAGAGTTAATATAAAAGTCTAGACAGATAGAGATGGGTTCTTAATTGTTATTATTAAGGTATCACCTCGAGACAAGCATAATGGGGCCCTGATTTCTGTTAAGACCTATCCTAACCATAAGAGAGAGCACTTGCCTTGAAGAACTTACAATCTAAATATTATTTATGGGTTGCACACTTTCATGTGAACATTCATAAATCTGAAGGGACTAAAAAAAAAAGCCACACAAACAGAAAGATGCTCTGGAAACAACCTATCTCCTGGGTGGGAATAGTACTGTTCTGTGACTAGGCAGTATGAACAATACTATCTTGGCAAGTGTTTTTTATTTACAATACTAGAAATGTGCTCTAGTTCTAAAGGGCCTGATCCAACTGTCTTTTAAGTCAACTGAAAGATTCCCACAAACTTACTTCAAAAAGAAGAGGGGTCCAATCTCAGCAATTAACATCTATACAAGAGGCTTATGCTAAATGTTTTCAGTACTTTGGTTTTATAGTCCACTTTCAATGTCCACTTTAGCTAGGATTACTAATCACTCAGAAAAAAGAAGAGTCACACAGGGTTTACAGAATAAATCCCGAAAACACATCTTAAGCGTGACACTGACATTTCTCAGCAGTATACCTCTGCCAACTGCTGTAGGACATGTGATCAGCAACACATGTCAATACAATTTTCAACTGCTCCTCCTCTCTTGCTCCCTGGTCCCTCAGCTCTCATACACAAATGCAGGTGACAGGACAGTGTACGCTGTAGTAAGAATGACGTATGCGATAAAACCGTAAATGTAGTATGCCATGGAATCGGAACCAAGTACTGCATCCTATATTCTAAAATGAGATTGTTTCAACCTCACTGAAAAGGGAGGGATAGTGCAGCTGATAACAACATTCTAGTCCATCAGCATTTCATAAAGAAAAGATCCTGTCTCAGCTGGTAAGTGAATCTCTGCAATCAAGAATATATTGTGCAGGCTGGACATCATAACTAATTGGCACTTTCCTTTCATCCTCACAAGACAGCATGTAATAAGTAACAGAAGGCTGTCTAAGCTAAATCATTGTCAAATCTCTTCCACCTCCATTCCTCTTACATTAAAATAGTAGTTTACACTGTGTAATCATTCTAACAAGCACTGCCTACAGTGCATCAGTCTGTACACTGGCCAACTATAAACATTTAGATACTTCAAGTTACATTAAAATAGGGTGGTCACATACTTCACAGCTTCTGCAGGCTGAGCTTCTTGCACACCAGGGGCTCCTTGCACTCCTTCATTCCCTTTCACAAGTTCCCAGCAAGGGGGGGAGGGGGAAAGACACACTCCCATCCTCCCCCTCTACTTCAGGGTTCCCTACAACCCACCTCAACCCCTTCCCTCATGCCAGGGGCTCTTTATGCCTCCTGCTCTCCCCTATTCCATATGCCAGGGACTCTGTGCGCCCGCAAGCCGCCCGCCATTCCCAGGTTCCCCAGTCTTCATCACACAGGTCCCCCCATTTCCCTCTTGTCTGGGAGTAAGTCATTCAGGGTGCCAACATTTTAAACTTTATTTGGACAATGGGTAGAGCTCAGATGGGAACGGTCATTATGCTGGAAGGTGCTAATAGGAGCTAGAAGATGTTCATGGCTGTCATTAACCGGTTCTTAGATCTATGGACAATTAGAGCTGGCTGAAGCTGCTGGCTCTGTTCACTAGGTCCAAGGGCTCTGTGTGCCCCCTTTCTGCCTTCTGGCTTTCCTACTTTCACCAAAATCAATAGAGTTCTGCCCACTGATGCCTAAAACCATTTCTGAAATATTGGATTTGACTACATGCAGCATTCCAAAGTTATTGCATTACAGAAAGACAAAAGATTCCATCAAGTTGAGTGAAAGGCCTCCCTTCACTCAGCCAATACCATGTACCCTGCTGTTATGTATTATCCCTCCTTACTAGTAGGTGCTGCAAGCAAGGCACCCGAGCTAGTCACACAGCACAGCTCAGGGAAGTTTTCAAAGGGTTTTTTACTGTCTGCTACAGGGAAGATACAAAAATGGACTGAACAGTCTAACTGCTCTTCAGACAGCATTTGCCCATAGCAAACAGTAATTGTTAACAACAATTAAGCTGGTATTATCCGCTTTGAGAGTCGAGGGTCAAAAAAGTGTGCTAGATGCTTAATTCCCAGGCCAAAAACCTGCAAGAATAAGAAGTTAAAACACCTTTTTCTTACAACATAGCTATCTTATTTGCATACATATGTATATATATGAGACATATACACACACCTACTCACAACACACAGAACAGATTTAAATATCACCACAGCCAAAAGGCCGAGAAGCGATTTAGCTTATACCTGTTTGACTTCAGCCTGCAGGTGGCGCAGCTGTACACACTGTTCCAAGTGTTTCCGATGCTGTTCTGCCGCTGAGTCCAGCTCCTGTTGTTTCTCATGAAGAAATTCCAGCAGATCCTGAACACGAGTTGCCATGTCTACATCTCTGTCACAAAGCAGCTCCACACCTGTGGAGACCCATTAATTTGAAACATATGTGGATCTAATTTCCAGGGGAGTTACAGTTATTATGTACCGACCATTTTCGATTTAGTAAAATATACTTAAATCTCGAAGAATTTGATTAAGGAACTTAAACATTATTTCCAGGTGTTTTACAATGAGCAAGTGAATGCTCAACATCATCTTGGGAGAAATCCTTAAGGTCTATAATGATATCTTGTGAAGGATTAAATGCAGCAGGATATTGCAAAGAAAATCAAGTGAAAAGGGTTAAGAAACTAAAATATGAATTGCTTTTACTTGTAAAGTCAATGCATAATTTACAGACATGACTGATCTCAAAATAAATTCCCCGTACTATTAATTCTATTCTTTTTTCTATTTACTTTCACTTCCTACAGCGTTCCCCCCACCCCCACTTTAAACCTGAGCATTTTAATTGTTAGTAGGTTCTACTTTATTAGTGATCAGCAGGCTTCATCTATTTTATTTAAATGCTATGGAATTATTTTCAAGACGCAAGACACATGTCCACTCTCCTCTCGATTGTGATTAATGGGGATCGATGCCACTTTCAGACGCCCTGATAGTATCAGTTTGGATAATCCCTCTAAAGACATTAACTGGAATAAGATGGGGACAGATCCATCTTACCAGAGGCCTGCACTTCATTGACATACTGCAGCAGATCTTGTCCTTGGTGGATGACATCAAAGGTCAGGTTATTCATGGTCAGGGCTTTGTCTGCATGGTGCTGGAGTCTCTGCTCTGCTATTGTAAGATCTTCAGTGTCAAAATCATTCATCTGCTGAGAGAGCTCATCATTCCACGATTCAAGGTCTGAAATGATCTGATATAGAGAAAGGAGAGGATTTTATTGGGATTAATAACCACAACTTGTCCAATTTGTACTAGAGAATCAGATGATCAGGAATTCAAAAACAAGTTCTAAGAACTATGCTTTCCTCCTCCATCTGTTCTTTCCCAGCTAACAACTTCAAAAATCCATTTAGCAAAACATCTAAGCTACAGACTAACATAACTATTACTGACTTGTACAAACACTGGGCTGTCTGAGCAAGTTTTGGAAGTTATTAGTTTTGTGATGTAAGCAGGCAAGAAAATTCTGCTAATTTGGGAGGTAAGGAATTCCTTCTTGAGGTTAGCGCTGGCTCTGTAAGCCAACAGCAGAGCGCACACACGTGTGTGTGTGTGTGCATGCACTTTTAATATCAATTTACAAGCACATCACTTTGTAAGCAGCAGAATTATTATGTTTGTACCCATGGGTAAAAGAAATAAACTTTGGCATAACACCTCAGGTAGAAAATCTATTCACTTATGCTAAGAGTGGTAAGAAACAACAGTCATATAGCAGCATAGTGTGCCAGTTTAGCCTTCAGCTGTGCCACTCAGGTGCGTTAATAAAACGAGCCAATAACACCACACCTTTGTGAGCAGGCGCTGTCAGTTTTCTTGTGTGTGTTCCATTACCGGCTAACTGCTTAGCAAAACTCTTGTCGTAGTATATTGAGAATTTTATGAAGAAAAGCTCAAGTGCAGTAATTATATAACCTATCCAAGCAATCTTAGGTTCTGAAAGCTTGCTTTTAAGTGTACCCAAACTTAGTTTACTTAGATTTACGTATCTCTTGACACAGCTCCAACATAAATTACATGGTATTTTAGCAAACAGTATTTTAGTACTTCAAATCAAATGCAAAGTCGTTTTGTTTCTTCCCAAGCGAGTGTTTTTCCATGTGTCAATTTGAAAATCAGCAGCACTCTTGTAGCTGATACCATCGAGGTGATGTTTACATGACAAGCACTAGAGCAGCACTGCAACTATGCTGCTGTAGCATAGACATTTACTACAGTGATAGAAGGTTTTTTTCCATCACTGTAGTAAGACCATTCCTTCAAGAGAAAGCAGCTAGTTCGACAGAAGAATTCTTCCCTTGACCAAGCACTGTCTACACCAGGGCATAGGTCGGCTTAACTAGGTCGACTTAAGTTTTGGGTGTAGACCAAACCTAAGGCAAACAACTAAACAGCCAGCAGACTCAAACAAACCTGTTTCATACAGAGAAATCTCAAACACCGAATGATCTGGGGCCTATTATCTATGTTTTACTACAAAACCTTTCGGGACTCCCATATGTTTCACTGAAAATTGGTACTGGCATGGGAAAAGAATCATCATACAAACCGATTAGTTGGTACAAGCCTATTCCTAGGGCATTGTGATTTTGGGAGCAAGATAGATGGGCACCAACAGCAGTGAGGAGAGAGAGGTAGAAAACATTGAAAACCAGATAGCCCAGCTAAGAGGTGGTCACGCACAGGTAGGCAGTGTAAGTTGGGTAGTGAGAATGCATTTCTTGGGGCTGCTGCCTAACTGGCTATGGGAAAAACTGGCACTATTATAAGGGGTTGTAACACAGCGAGGGGCTCTGACACTGATCTGCCAAGGGGTTACTCAAGACTGAAAAGTTACAAGAACACAGGAAAGCTGCACAAAAATCTTGAAGCACTATTGGTACCCATTGGGTTTATCTGGCCATGTGGGACAAAAAAGCTGATCAGAAAGGATCACAGCTTAAGCAATGGGTAGAAGGGTTATGTGCTTGGATGCATTTTTTCCTCGGGTTATTTTGCTTACTGGACATCATGCAAATTATGCTGTAATGTAGGCATGTTTTGAGGTATGCCATATTGGGTCCCTTAGGGAACGTCCACTCTCAGGATGGCATGCAGACACTGCACACAGAGCTAGCACAGGTATAAATGGCAGCACAGATCATGAGCCAGGGCTTTGGTGAGTCGAGTTTCTGGAACAAATTACTAAACAATCAGTCTGCAAATACCTCACGGATAACAGGGTTATAAGGAATAGCCAACATAAATTTGTCAAGAACAAGTCATGCCAAACCAACCTAATTTCCTTCTTTGACAGGATTACTGGCCTGGTGGTTAGGGAGAAAGCAGTAGATGTGATAAAATTTGATTTTAGTGTGGCTTTTGACACAGTCCCACATGACATTCTTATAAACAAACTGGAGAAATGCAGTCTAGATTAAATTACTACAAGGTGGATGCACAACTAGTTGAAAGACCATACTCAAAGAGTAGTTATCAATGGTTCGCTGTCCGACTGGGAGGGTGTATCTAGTGGTATCCCTGCAGGGATCTGGTACTATTAAACATTTTCATTAATGACCAGGATAACGGAGTTGATGGTATACTTGTCATATTTGCACATGACACGATGATGTGAGGGGTTGTTAACACTTCAGCAGTCAGGATTAGAATTCAAAAGGACCTTGAAAAATTGGGAGAATTGGTCTGAATTCAACAAGATGAAATTCAGTGAAGATAGGTGCAAAGTACTTAACTTAGAAAGGAAAAATCAAATGCACAAATACAAACAAGGGAATACGTGGGTAGATGGTAGTACTGTTGACAAGGACCTGGGGGTTATCGTGGATCACAAAATGAATATAAGTGAACAGTGTGATGCAGTTGGAAAAAAGGCTATTATTTTAGGGTGTATTAACTGGAGTGTTGTATAAGACAAGGGATGTAAATTGTCCACTCTCCTCGGCACTGGTGAAGCGTCAGCTGGAATACTGAGTCCAATTCTGGGCGTCACAGTTTAGTAAAGATGTGAGCAAACTGGAGACAGTCCAGACGAGAGTGAGCCAACAACAATGAGAAAAGGTTTACCAAACCTGACGTATGTGGCAAGGTTAAAAAGCAGGGCATGTTTAGTCTCAAGAAAAGAAGACTGTGTGTGTGTGTGTGTGTGTGTGTGTGTGTGTGTGTGTGTGTGTGTGTGTGTGTGTGTGTGTGTGTGTGTGTGTGTGTGTGTGTGTGTGTGTGTGTGTGTGTGTGTGTGTGTGTGTGTGTGTGTGTGTGTGTGAGAGAGATAATAGTTCTCAAATATGTTAAGGGTTGTTATAAAAAGAGGATAGTTCAATTGTTCTCCATATCCACTATCCACTGAAGGTAGGACAGAAGTATTGGGCTAAATCTTCAGCAAGGGAGATTAAGTTAGATATTAGGAGAAACTTTCTAACTATAAGGATAGTTAAGATCTGGAATAAACTTCCAAAGGATACTGTGGAATCCCCATTGGACAAACACCTGTCAGGAATGGTCTAAGTGCAGGAGGCCGGTCTTGATAACATCTTGAGGTCTCTTCCAGCCCTACTTTTCTATGATTCTATAACAGTACCCAAGGATTTAAATATTGCAGAATTGTGCCATTGCTTGAGAAATCAAGTAGTTTATTTTCACTATCAAAGCTGAGTAAAACAGTAAACACCACAAATGGTTAACAGAGCTGAGTGCCAACATAGGGACAGTCAAGTTTGAGCATTACTTTCTGTTTAAAAGCGGACTACTCTAAGCGCTGCAAAATCCTCATGCTACCTCTGATTGGCTTCAAATTTGTTGTGCCTCATGGTGGATGCTGGGTAATATCAGTGGTCCAAATATGGGATTATTTGCGCAAAGCCTTCCAAGATACAGCCTCCCCTTAACGCAGCATTTTACAAAGTCATCTAAGGGCTTCTTTACACTGGCACTTTACAGCGCTGCAACTTTCTTGCTCAGGGGTATGAAAAAACACCCCCCTGAGCGCTGCAAGTTTCAGTGCTGTAAAGTGCCAGTGTAGACAGTGCTCCAGCGCTGGGAGCCACACTCCCAAGCTATTCCCCTCGTGGAGGTGGTTTTTTTAGAGCGACTACACAGGCCACGACTGTACAAGCCACGTTGAAGCCCTGCCATGGCAACACTTTAACGTTGCCAGTGAAGACGTGCCTTAAGTGCTTTAACGTGATTTTGCAGACACCTAAGGCTTAACCTATGGCTCTGATCCTTCCCAACTAGATCTCAGGCAATCAGCACTGATCTCAGTTAGTGCACAGCACCCACTACCCTGCTGGGGAAGCAATATTCAAGAAGTTATTAACTTTAGAGTCAGGAACTTCCAATCAGCTTGTGCTAACTTGGCACAAAGATTCAAGCGTGCATGTGCAGCAAGACCAGGACTTTGTTAACAGCAAAAGGGCTTCCAGGCCATTTGTCGTCACAGCAACTGGGTGGCTCAAGGTGACAAGTTATGTTTACTGAACCTGTGCGACACCCATGCATCGTGAGTTCAAGCCCCACCCTTGGCAGCTCTCAGAGAATGTGTGTTGTGCATGTTTCTTGTTCTCTGCCTGCATCCAGCAAAGGCTCTTTTGGGGAGTTTTTCCCTGGCACCAAAATTTCTGTTTTAACATGCTCTAAAATCTAAATGCAAAGTCTGATTTTACTTAAGAATTGCTGTCAAGGAATTAAACCAAGTGAAGATGAAAGACCCTAGACAATCAGGGTCTTCACCTGTTTCCTAAACAACAGAAATAAGTATGATCAAAGGAGAGCAAGTCGCTCGTCAGTTTGGTCAAGGGTTTCCTTATATACAACCCCTGCTCCTAACATTGTCATACTCTTATAAACTTTTGTGGGGCAGAAGCGGGAAGATTGGGGGAGGGGAGGGGTTGGAGCAGCAAGGGGGTATTGGGTTGTGGAGGGAGTGTGTTCTCTGCCCCTTTGCCAAGCTTCCCCTGTAGGGCGGAGCGTTGGCACAGCTACTGAGAAGTGAGAACACCCTAGACAGCCACCTTTATGAGTGCAAGTGAGCATTCAAACACGGTTTGCCCCACATTCTTCCCTTCCCTCCTCTGCGCTGCTCCTCCGGCCCTGGCTGAGCCCATTCACAGCCCCATCTCTCAGGGAAACAGCTGGGGTGCCAAGAGTGAGCCAGGATTTGGGAACTCTGAGCCAGTCTCCTTGCCCAGGCCATGCGTTGTTTGGGATCCGGGGAGTCCTGTCCCTCTGGAAGGTTCTGAGCCCCTCTCTCTGACCCTCCATATGTGAACGAGCATGCGGGGGGCTCTGCCCCACTGGACACTTCTGAGCTTCACTCCCTGCCCTGCCGCACAAGCCGGAATCTGGGGGGCCAAGACCCTCTGAGAAGGTCAGAGCCCCAATCTCTGCTGCTTTTGTGAGCTAACATTTGGAGGTCCCTGACCCTCTGGATGGGGAACTGAGAGGAGACATGCTTGGGGCAGGCACAAAGCATGGAAACTGAGGAGCTGAGCTGGAACATGGCATAGGCCCACAACAGCAACAATCCTGGAAGGGGGAAGTGGGGGAGCCAGATAATAGGGAAGAACAGGTACTTAGATGAATGTTGCAGTTCACGTAACTAGGAGCTATTGATTCAGACTGTATTCATCTCCGTAGGGTGCCCTCGTTCTGCTGAGAACGTCTCTCTGACATTAATGGGCCACTTCTACATGTCTCCTATGCTGTAAATGGATGTGCAGAGTCCTATCCCCTACACTCGGCCTAGAATGGGGGCGAGGGGGTGTGGAGAGAGACACTCTGCTTCTCCACTCTCCTGCCCCTTCCTGCCTCCAGCAGGTGCAGGCAGCTCACAGCCCCATCACCTTCCCACATCCCCTTCAACTTTGCAGGGGGCATGGAGTGGCAAGGATGAGGGTGGAGCTGGTGTGAGAGAGTGGGACTCAAAACAACAGGTAAGTGGGGCCGGGGGGGTTGGAGCAGTGGGTGTGATGGAGAAAATGCTGGAGTAACTGGAGCAGTGGAAGGCAAGTCCGAGCACAGGGGAAGGCACATGTGGGTCAGAGCCGTGCGGAGGGAGTGCCGGGTGGAAAGGAAGGGGTCAGAGCTGTGAAGGGGGGATGCTGCAGGGCTTCAGCCAATGCATCCATCCAATCATATGGCCCCCTATCACTGCAGTATCTGAACACCTCACAATCTTTATTGTATTTACCCTCACACCTCCCCTGTAAGGCAGGTCAGTGCTACTTGTTTTTTAAATAGATGGGGAACGGACACAGGGAGAATAAGTGACTTGCCTAAGGTCACGGAGGAACTCTGTGGTGGAGCAGGGACCAAGTCTTCCAAGTGCCAGATTAGTATCTGAACTACTAGACCATACTTCCCCTCTCGTTATGCCCCAACGCTGTCTTCACCCCTCTTAAAAAATGTCCCCACTAACTTCATGCTAGTCACTGCAGCCTCTCCTCAACCTGCAGGTCCCATGCTGACGCCAGTTTCTCTGTGGGGAGATGGGAGAACCAGGCTGTGCTGGCCAGGTGGAGAGAGGGGAGATGAAGAGATGATGAAGGGGGCAGCGAAGGGATCAACATGCAGCCAGTGCCTTCTGTAGCCAGGGTAATCATTGCTAAGGAGGCAGAGGCAGTGGAGAGGGAGAGCTGGGCTATAGTAAAAGGAGGTTGTGAAGGAGCATCTGCCCCACACTGGCAGAAAGAGGTTAAAAGCAGCCCTAGGGAAGCTGTGTGGGAGACAGCCAATCACAGAAAGGCTTATAGGATCAACCAATCAGGGCCGGGCTGGCCCATATAAAAAGGGCAGCAGAACACAGCAGTGGGAGTCACTCCATGGAGCTTGAGAAGGGAGGAAGAGTGGCTGCCTTGTAGGCGTAGGGCAGCAAGCACCCTGGGCAGAGCAGTGCTGCAGGCAGAGATCCAGGCAGCTAACGGCAGTTCCTGCAGGCTGCAGGGATCTGCAGACTGAGGCCCTGACACAAGGGCAAGGAGGGTGCTGGAGCCACTGAAGGAAGGGGTAGACCGTGGACTGCAGTTTTCCACTGAAGGAAGTAGCAGGACGTAGACTGCAGGTTCCCCCAGAAGAGCGGGGGGACAGAATGTGTGGCACAGCTGGAGGGCATGTCACTGAAGAGGACGCCACAGTCTGGGGAGTGACGTGGGTCCAGGAAGAGAGGTGACAGCAGGCGAGACACCACCAGAAGAGGGCCCAGTGCTAATTCCCTGGACAGCCAGCAGGAGGTGCCGCAGTGGTGAGGCACGCCCTGTCACAGAGGTGCTGTGAATTTTTTGTTAAACAAAGGTAATTAAATGCCGAAAACGTCATTAACAGAAATACCCGGTGTGCCTTGTACCCTTCCGGAAGGCGGAAAGTGGCTAAACCTGGTGAAAACCAGGAAATACAAAAAGTTAAGGTCCACACCAATCTTTCAACACAACTGTGACTGTTTCCTCTCTGAGGATACCCCAGCACTCTGCCTTCATAGATACTACACAACACTTTGGGAACAGTGCACATGAGCACTCTAGGATGAAGGGTAACACCTTTCCTTAGCTAAGGCAAAACTCAGGTTTAAGTCATATGTAGCAAACAGAAGTTACCTGTACCAGGCCTACACTAAAACACTGAGCCTACTCCACAGAAATCCTTCACTCTTGCCCTGAAGATTCCTTCTCAGACATTGCCTTCACGTAACCCTCAGTAAGCCCTTGAGACCAGTGAGGTATGTCACCAGACTGCTGACATCCCTATGTCAGACACCTTTGTGCACCTCTGCTGACATGCTACCAAATTCAGTGCTGAAATGAGGCGTATTTGATTCCTCAAGGTACACAAGCACCCTTCTACTCATCGCAGTTCTGCCAAGCTGCCCCCAACAAATCGCTCCACCACTCAGAACAGAAACACCCAGCACAATGAATGTAGCTAGAATGCATGCAGATAAATACTGGAATTCAGGTGTGTGGGGCACAATGCGAACAATGGCATGTTCCTAGTTTTCCCTCATACCTCCTTACAGTAGATACACAGATATTTAACAAGTATAACGCAGGCCAGAGAATTTCACCCAGTTACTCCTGCACTGGGTTTAACAGTTTTGGTCTGACTAAAGCATCTTCCAATAAGATTCTTGATTTGAAGACATAAAGAGACTGAGAAACCACCACATCTCAGTAGTTTGTTAACCTTTGCACCACCTTTTTAGCCATTTCTCGTGGCTATTGCCAACTCCATGGGGCAGAGTTAAGATTGCATTGTGGAGCTTGGCATGAACCTTAACTCTTCAATTCTTTGTTTTCATAGGTTTAAATTTAGCCACTCTCCACATTCAGCCACCACTGGTCAGCCTTAATTCTGCATTAAGTTTCTGAGAATTTTTGTGTGCATTTATAGCATCAAACAGCAGTTTAGGGCTTGGGTTGTTCTGTTTTTTTAAAGGATACATGATTAACCCAGCAGCATCTTTGAAAGGCCATCTTACTAACATACGGGGAATCTAGATTCTTCCGTGGATTAATTTTATACGTAAAGTTACTTAAAGTACGTATAGCCAAAAAGCATTCACACCAATACCAAGTATTTTCTTCCAAGTGTTGGCCAGTCCACAAGCTGCTTGCAAGTGTGGGCAGGTTTTGCAGTAAAACTGAATAGGTGGGTTTTGTTATTTTAAATGCTATGGAAAAGTGTGAGAGTGTGTGGAGGGGAGCTTTTTGTTTGTTTTAGCTGCAGCAGCTATGGCTTTCCAAGAGCACCAAAAACACAGCCATTCAGAAGCACCCTTGAGGTTTAATATATCTGCAACTGAGAGTCTGGTGTGCAAAAGAGGAAGAAAGGATGGTTATAACTACTACTGAACAGCACTGATGTAGTGTTTTTTCAGACTCAAAGCTCTTTACAATGATTTCATCCGCAACTCCCCTGTGAAAACGTCAATTTGATAGCTTAACGCCCCCATTTTACACAGGGATTAACTGTAGCAGCAAGATTAAGTAATTTCCCACTGGCCACAGTGTGTGTTTATCGGAGCTCGGATTAGAATGAAGGAGTCCTTGGCTTCCAGTTCGACACTCAGGCCATGCCACTCCCATAGTCTGGAGGAAAGCAAATCCGTCAGACCATTTAGGTGAGAACTAAACCAGTGAAATCATTATTTCCATGCGTCTGATTCAAAACATAGCCTTTTTAGTATACATCTTCCCATATGGATAAAGCCAATGTAATGAATGTTATGCACAAAACAGAGAGACTCACATCTATTGCATCTCTCTCAAATATGCGTAGCTGCAGGAAGAGTTCAAGCTTGATCTTGCGTTCCTGAAAAAGCTCCTCCATCTGAGACTGGGCCTCGTCCAGCTGTTGCAGAACTGTCTCTATGTGATTGATGGAACTGTTGTGCGGGGTCTTGTTACTAGAAATGGCAGAATCCCTATTGGAAGTGGAAGAGGAAGGAAAAGGGGTATTATGGGAAAAAGCAACAGGATTTGGATTACACACAGTCAACTGTTAAACGTGCATGACAAAGCTCTTTAACTAAAACCATTAGTATGAACAACACTAGGAGGAAGCTGGCCTTGTTTCAGCACATAAGGTCCTTTGATAAATTATTAAAATTATGCTGTAGTAATTTAAGAAAGCATCAGGATACTAGATTACTTTCTTTTTCTGCCTCCGTGTTCAACATATAGGCACATTCTTGTTTAATACATGTATTCAATCTACATTTTATATGTTAAACTTTTCACTTTGAAGAGGAAATGAGACATGATGACTACATACTTCGTTGTACGCTGAATTACCCGATTCAATTTTACTTGAGCATGAAGCCAAAAAAGAAAAAAATCCACCACCACCACCAATGAGGTAACACCCACTTCTGCAGAATACAGAAAGTGCCCAAGGATTTATTTAAGCTACCTGTAATGGACAGGACCACACGTTCATTTTGCCTTTACAGGAAAAAAAAACACGTCACGTGCTAACATTCAAAAGAACTTCAAGTGTCAGTTTAAAACAAGCAGTCTCTTTAGAGAGGGCTGCTGCTCAGAGTTCAGTAATCCTTAAGCACTGCATGCCACACCGATGGCTCTGACTGATACCATGCTGACTCATGTCACAGAGATAATTTATGGAGGCTAACTCTCCTTTATGTGAAGGTAATGTTTATGAGCCCAACTTCCTGTAAACAAAGGGTTAGATAAGATCTGCATAGAATGAAACACATCTGATAGTACTGCTAAAATTTATATTCATGCAGGGTAGCTTCTTATACTCGCCCTTCCCCTACCCCCCCAAAAATCAAGAGGGTAATAATGATCCATTATCTGGGGGAAGTATATGCAGGAAGAGGCTTAAGGAGAAATATGCCCAATGCTTTAAAACAAAACGTTGAAAAGATTTAACACCAACTTCTCTAAAAAAAACCACACCACTTTACCTTAGTTGCTGTATAAGATCCTCCCCTTCCTTGATGACATTGACTGTAACCTGTAAAGTGGTCTGTTGCTGCTGGCCAAAGCGTTTGATCAAGTCTTGTACAGCCTCCACGGACTCTGCATAGACATCATCAAGCAGCTCTTTTTGTAACTCTTCGAGCCATGTCCACAGCTACAAGAGAAAAGAAATGAACGCTGGTGTCGTATGAATCTCCTTGGGAGAAGCAAACAGATGAGAAAGCCACAAGATTTGCTTCTGTTTATACAAAATTCAGTTCTCAATGTTAAAAAAATATGGATGAACCCATGTTAGATAGTTGGTGTTCTCTTGCTGGAAAAACAAGTGGAGTTTTATCCATGCTGTTATGTTACCCTCTTTCCCATTCTCCTACTACATCGTATTGGAGCAACCAGCACAGAATTCAGAGTCAGCCCCATCTGCAGCGCTGTGAGGTAGTCACTGGGAGGAAAATGCTATGGTAACACTCCCTGAGAGAAGGAAGGAAGGAAGGGAGATGTATCTCAATAGCTAAATTTACACTGCTGAGTGACACACATACATAAAAGGTACATGGCACTGAGCAGTGGTCATGAAAATCAACAATAGCAGTCAAAGGGGTACATCAAAAATAAACTGAATTCGCTACTTTTCCTAGCCTCAGTCCAGAACACAATCTCAGGTAGTGTCCTATGGAAAATATTCATCTGCTCTAATTATGTCACCTATTTAGCTATGGTAGTTATGCTGTCCAATTACTCAAATACAGAACTATAGTAAATCCAGACAGAGTATATAACTTGCAATGCCAACTGGCTGAATTATTCATTACGACTAATTTATCCTATAAACTTCCACCTTTCCATCTTTGTACTTTTTCAGCAAGCTTGTTTACAAGTCTTTTTGCAAGTAATTTTCACAAACACACTTTAACCTGTAAATAACAAAGTCACTGAGTATTTACTATTGTAAATAGTAAATAGTGACTTTTACTATTGTAAAACCAATAGTATTATTGGTTACTTAGGCTATGGCTATACTAGAGGGCTTACAGTGGCACAGCTGCAGTGATGAAGCTGGGCCGCTGTAAACTTTCTAGTGTACCTGCTCTACGCCTACGGAAGAGCGCTCTCCCGTCAGCTTAATTACTCCAGCCCCCATGAGTGGCGGTAGCTATGTTGGCCCGACATAGTGCTGTCCACAATGGTGCTTAAATCTGCATAAATTATGTCGCTCAGGGGGAAGTGGGGACTAATTCACAGCCCTGAGCAGCATAATTTATGTCAACTTAAGCTGTAGTGTAGCCATAGCCTTAGATGATGTGGTATTCTGTTCCCTGATTGGATGAGCTAAACTGTTAAACATGACTCTCTTTACAAATTATCCACTAACATTTGCAGCTACCGGACATCCATTGTACAAATGACCAAAATACTGTTCAAAGCAGCTGAGAACTCACTTCTGGTGTGAATACTCCTGTGAATACTTTTTCTTGTTAGTATATGTGACACTTAGCGTGAGCATAAAACAACTTGCAAGTATCTTGTTTACCCAGATCATTCTCTCTGTAATTTATCATGACCTCTCAAATTCTTGTGTCTGAACTTCATATGTTCATGAAATCTGGTGTTTTGTTTTTTTTAAATTTGATTTTATTTACTATTTCCAAAGGGAAAAATAATTCCTATTTGAGTACCCTCAATAAAAGAATTAAAATCGTACTCCAATTATCTTTGAACAGTTGCTTTGATATACTGTATGAACATTACCTGTGATTTTCTCTAAAACCCTGAATACGACTCTGAAGTATAATGCTGGTGGAAACTGATGACATTAAGCAACAAATTTTGCTTAATTTCAAGACCTCTCACATGCTAGTAATGCTGCAATACCTTATGCAAAATTACTGTTTTGATTTTTCTATTTAAGCATATATTCTAAGACCTTGCCTATAGTGTTGCTCTCAGACAAAAAAAAGGTTCACTAATATCCAATGAAAAATTAATTTGACAAAATACTTGTATGAAAATAATGAAAAATTACAATTTTGGATTTTTATTTAAAAAAACCACAGCTTTACTAACAACTATAATTAAAAACTACAATATTGTTGGAGTATTGTTTTAATTTCATTATATATGTATTACCTTAGGTATATCTTAAAGTAACGCCAACAACCGAGTTTTCACATAGCTGCCCAGTTACTGAGACTGGGCCAAACTCATATCCCTCTGACACATGTGCAACTCTATCATTTACAATAGAAACAAGAGTACAAAACAGCACATTATCTGTTCCTTATGATTATAGTCATTTAAAGACAACACCTATTATTAATTTAAGGAACAAAGTTCAAACTTTGGTAAACCAAACCAAATGGACCGAAGGTGTAGTGGACTCCTTGACCCCAAGCAATTCAACCAACAGTGCTTACAAAATCTTCCAGACCATAAGCAAACGTGATCAAGTCCAACAGGACACAATACAGTATTTACATGGGATAATTCTTTCCATTTTCACTTAGGAGTCCAAGTCCCATTCAAAGTGAAAAGTGACTTAGGATCCTGTCACTTCTGAGAATAGGACTTAGGCACTTTTGAAAACTTTGCCCAGGTTCTATTCCCAAAATAAACAGCCTAACCTAACAGTCCTACATGTAAAATAATTTTTTCCCCCCTGGAATACACCTGCCTGTGATAGCTGATTCCAATATTCTTAATCCTTATGACAATTTTTTCCACACTAGGTAACTAAGGAGCCTGATTTTCAAAAGTGTTGGCCATGCATGAAGTGTTAAAACTCTCTGTAGCCCATGGCACTATAAAATGTTTGGCTCCTTGTTCCCCTATGGGCCTCTGTTACCCAGCCCACTGGTCAGCTGAGGACTCCTCTGAATGTGTGTCCTAAACCATCCAAGAGCTAGCCCCTAGCCTGTGCCACTGAAGCATCCCAATTCTCTGTTCCTAACCACAGAGAACCATGTTTCAGAGGACTCAGTTAAAGAGGTCCTGGCAGGGTGAGTTGAGGCTTACTAATGCTGAGCTGGCTCTACACTGCCTGCCTACATGCATAAAC
Source organism: Macrochelys suwanniensis (assembly GCA_033296515.1). Classification (NCBI taxonomy): domain Eukaryota; kingdom Metazoa; phylum Chordata; order Testudines; family Chelydridae; genus Macrochelys; species Macrochelys suwanniensis. The sequence continues at coordinate 129,152,326 of CM065776.1, read as the reverse complement.
ATTTCCCTTCACTGCTATGCTATGTACCAGTCATAGAGCAAACACAGCATAAGCAGAGCTTTCATTCTGCAGAGCCGGCCAAGCAGCAGCCCGATCCCAAGCATAGAAGCAATATGGAGACTGGCCCAGCAGGGTATTGTGTCTACTGATTTGGGGGGGAGGGATAGCTCAGTGGTTTGAGCATTGGCCTGCTAAACCCAGGGTTGTGAGTTCAATCCTTGAGGGGGCCATTTGGGGATCTGGGGCAAAAAAATTGGGGATCAGTCCTGCTTTGAGCAGGGGGTTGGACTAGATGACCTACTAAGGTCCCTTCCAACCCTGATATTCTATGATTCTATGATGCGTGGTTGCCAAAAGCAGAGCTCGTTTCTAGAGGCAGAGCCAGTATGGTTTCAAACAAGGCCTCATGCCCTCCGGGTGACAGGCACTGACCCATGTGCATAGTGGTTAATCCAGCCTTGAGCACTCACAGTTAAGACAAAAAAAATTGTGTAGAACAAATTTAAATAGACAATGACCATACTTAATATGCAGCGTTTGTCTAGTTGTGACGAAATCTGCTGTTGAAAGCACAGCAAATTAAACAGTTGTGTGATCACTGAACACTTATGATACATCTGCAGCAAACGAATTTTACCCGATAAATCTTTTATACTCTCTCCCGAGCCGACCTCTAAAGAGAATATTAAAATGATTATTCCTAAAGATATTCTTGAATCCACGTAGCATACGTACTCAGTAGTTAAAATATGACAGCTACAGATCAACATGCCATAACATTACCATCAGAGTGGGAAGCAGATATCTAACTATGGCCTTGTTTACACTACGGAGGGAGATCCATCTAAGTTAAGCAACTTCAGCTACATGAATAACGTAGCTGAAATCGACATATTTAGATCTACTTACCGCAGGGTCCACACTATGTTGTGTTGATTGGAAATGCTCTCCCGTCGACTCCCCTTGCACTTCTCGTTCAGGTCGCGTACGGGAGTTGACGGGAGAGCAATTGGCGGTCAATCGACCGCCAATGCATCAATCACTGTGCGTTGAACCCGCAGTAAGTGTAGACAAGCCCTAACTGTAGTGGTGAGCCTAGTTCATGATGAATAGGAGTGGCTGATTGCCTTGTGTACTGCTTCGCAAAATAGCATTAGGTATACTGTCATTACTTAAGACAAGCTTTTATCAAGAGGCAGGAAGTCAAGTTAGGATGGAAGGAGAGCGTGCAGAACAAAACAAAACAAATACTGAAGAGAATCCAACTGTTTTTCACATGAGGGTCCTAGAGGCTGAGTCAATCAATATAGATGTTCCTTGGCAGAGAACTACAGTTGTTTAGAGTGATAGCAAAATAATTTTCTTGTAAAACAGCTCAGGATACACAAAATGAAGCCAGATAGTACGAACTAATACAAATACTTCCTACTAAAATAAACATGCATTTTCTCTTTGAACTGAAGAGGAAGAAGGATTTCAAAGACCTGGCACCAGGGGCACAGAACTGAGGATTAAGTATGTTCTGTGCTCTTACTTCAAATTTCATTCAGTAACAGTGAGAACTTTTTATTTTATTTTAATTCAATAGCTTTCCCTAGGAATTAGGGAATTACTCTAGAAGTAGATAAGAGTACAAGCTCAATACGATCCTCTTCAACTGTACTTCTCTGCTCTAACGCCTTATCAGCCTCGGAGCTCACACACAAAGCTGCAACTCCTGGATCTTTGGCAGATCACTGTAACACCAACTTAAAATTTCTCCATACATAAATATAGCAAGGTCTCAGAAACATCTGCTAAAACAATCCTTTATCCTGTGCAATTTTTTCCCTAAAATCTTGGGAGCATATATGATTATTATTTGAGGATGGTTATTAGTATTTTTAAACGAGCTTATTCACTGCAATATCCTGGCAATCTAAATATTTCCATGATTGACCTAACCTCCCAGTTATTGCTGACACTGTACAGTCACTGAAAGGCTGTAATTACGTCAGACGCCACAGAAGAACTGCTCTTAAGTTATTTTGTGAAAAGGGAGAAAAACGACTGGTCATTAACCTATGCCATGATATTCAAGCAATTTTTCAGAACTATTTCGAATTTCTTTCCATCTCCTTGTAATTTCATTACAATTTGCATATTTTTACTTTACAAATTAAACAACTTTTTAAAAAAAAATAACTGATGACTCCCTGGTCTGGACTGAATGACACAAACGTGAATACAATACCCATTTCAAAAATTGTCAGTTTACTTTGCATGGTCTTGGCCATCAGCACAGCGCTACAACATCTGTGCAACAAACACTGAAGAGTGTTTGTTTAAGAGCTATTTCCACAGGAATTGTAAAGGGTTATAGAAACATTCCCATAGATATTCTGTATTTGTAAAGGCTTCTTCTTTCAGAGCTAGTATCTGATAAGTGTCCTTTCAATTTGTAATTTTTTTAAAGGACATAGGTGACTTAGGAGCCTACGCCAAAGTAAGTTAGGCATTTCAGGAGCTTAAGTCCCATGATCTTTCTGTGAGACTTAAGATGTTAAATATCTAAGTCCCTTTTAGAAATGGGATTTTAAAATCAAAAAGTGCACAGTCTGATGCTACCACTGCAGAGATTAATATTAAAAAGAGAGGAACATACTATTTGACCATATTTAAGCAACTTTATTATTTCAATATTTTGTGTACATTTTTGGAAAACCCTACGCTTCAACAGGACTACATTAAGATGCACTAGGAAGTTTTTAGTGGGTCCACAAGAGCCAGTTAGTGCATAACACACTAGTGCACACTAGAATTTACACCCCCTCTAGTGTGGACTAACACAGTGTTCAGACAAGCCTTAAGTGTTCTTCTCATTTCTTCCACCATAATTTCCCCCTCCCCTTCATAAATTACAGGCAAACATTTCAAAGTTTGGGACAGCAGGGGTTTTCTGCATTGCGTTTTACATTTAGCTCACGGTATTCCTTCCTTCCCCGCATTCCCAAATTTTGGCCTGAACGTACATCAGTTTGCAATGGAGAAGGTGACAAATTTGTATTGAAGTGAGGGGAGTGAGAGAAAGGAGTTGACTAAGCTGTTCTAAAAAGCACATGCCACATACAGAGCAAAGGCTTTAACGTTTTAAAAATTAACTTGACAGGATATTCACAAGTGTTACCTGTAAAATGCCAAAAATAAGTGTTTTTTAAACCCACCATCCTCTCCAATCTGTGTTCACCTCTTATCTGTATTTCTACACTTTACTCCAGTTATTGAGATGATGCTTTTGCTGTACTTTGGCACTGCTACAAACACCTGGTTTGGCCATTAGACCATTTTCCTCCTATCATGGATGACGAGGGATCCATTTAATTATGTGTTTGTATAGCAGCATGTGGAAGAATGACGAGTGCATAGACACCTACGCATACGGCACTCATCTTTCAAACGGATATTTGTATCCCAACCCCGAAGGTTGTTTTACTCACACCACTGATTTCTGCATACAGACCTTGAACTAAACCACTACTCTAGTAAACAAGTTTTTTATTATTCATGCTGTCCAGACAGAAGACCTACTTCCCCAAAACGTCATTCAGACCAGTAACAGGTTGTACTAGTATTAACACAAGAGTATGAACATATGTTTAGCACAGGGGTTGGCAACCTGTGGCACACAAGCTGATTTTTAGTGGCACTCTGCTGTCAGCAGGGGTCCCGGCCGCCGGCCCCGCTCAGCCCGCTGCCTGCCTGGGTGAACAGAATTCCAGGCCGGCAGCGGGCTGACAGCCAGGACCCCGGCTGGAAGGAGCCAGCGAACAGAACCCCAGACCGGCAGCGGGCTGAGCGGCGCAGTACGCTGCCGACCTGGGGTCCCGGCCGCCGACCCCGCTCAGCCCGCTGTCGGCCTGGATGGACGGAACCCCGGGCCGGAAGCGGGCTGAGCGGGGCCGTGGCCCCAGCTAGCAGTGACCCGCTGCCAGTCTGGGGTCCTGGCCGCTGGCTCCGCTCAGCCCGCTGCCAGTCTGGGGTTGCATCCGTGGGCCCCTGTAAATGTAAAATATATTATTGGCGTGTGAAACCTTAAATTAATGAAGACTTGGCACACCACTTCTTAAAGGTTGCCGACACCTGGTTTGGTAATGTCTCTTCGATATCCGAATTTTATTTTGCAATAGTTTGTCCAGTGCACATGCACAAAGTATCACATTGAAATACAGTCTGTTACCTTCCAATTTGGTCCTCAAACCTGATCGTTCTTATTTGCTTACTTTGCAAAGACAAATATATGGTGTTCCCAGACCTAATAGAAAAACAGCTGTAATATCTCAGATGCACCATAACTTGAGCCACTTACCCGAGAGGCGAGACCTGTCTATAAGGTCTCTTATAGAGAGGGGAGGGATAGCTCAGTGGTTTGAGCATTGGCCTGCTAAACCCAGGGTTGAGAGTTCAATCCTTGAGGAGGCCATTTATGGATCTAGGGCAAAAATCTGTCAGGGGACAGTACTTGGTCCTGCTAGTGAAGGCAGGGGACTGGACTCGATGACCTTTCCAGGTAGTTCTAGGAGATTGGCATATCTCCATTTATTTTTATTTTTTTAAGAAAGTGGTGGCCTAAAAACACAGGGGCAGCATTTTTCTAAATCTCCCAAACCAGTGAGAGGAGCAATTGAATGCAAATCAAAACATGGAAAGGGCAGAGAAAATGGGGACTGTGGAAAGAGAAGAAAGTGAACGGACGACACATGCATGAAGGAATACAGTATGTGGGGAAGACACAAAGCAAAGGAGGAAGAGAGAGTAGGAACTGGAACATGCAAGCAGAGATGAAGGACAACAATGAAACGTAAGACAGGCAACAGGGAAAGTGAGAGGTGAGATAAAATAAAGAACATGGAGGCAACAAATGTTGAGGAAGATGCAGAAAGGCTAAGAAACAAGAGCAAGGGGCAGAAGAAGAATTCTAGAAAATCTATAGCCCACCAGGAAGAGCGTTTGTTAAATAGGAAGTTGCTTTTATAGAAAAGCCAGTTTAGACATTAGAAAGTAGCAGGATTCAGGGCGAGACTGAGCTGCCAAGTGCACCCCAAGAATCTGACAATGAATTAAAAACCACAGACAAAGCAAGGCAGAAGAGCAAGCTATGTGCCCCCACAATTTAGTAAGGGCTCACTGTCACTCAGGCATCAGGTTAGATTTTCAATGTTTGCCCTTTGGCTAGACAAAACTGCAAGTACCTGAGAAACAAAAAACACTTCCTGTGGGAGGAGGGCAGGCAAAGTGTGATAGTATGTTACTGAAAGATCCTTCCATCCAGTCTGTGATCAGCAAGTACATTAAAATATACACAAATACTTCTCTTTGCCCTAGCAACCTTAAGTGTACATCTAAAATAAGCTTTTTATTCAACTGAAATGCACACCAGAAAATTACACTTAAAATACTGTGCATTATTATAATCCTGATTTCTAATAAATGTCCTGCAGGATGAATACAATGCTCATGGCAATGTAGCAAGGAGGATATTTTGGCTTAGCACATTTTTATCTTCCATCTGTTTTGCGGCGTCATCTCTGCATTCCACACACTGATTTGAGAACAAGCAACACACCACTGAATTGAGAAAGCAGTGCTCCTCTGAGCAGGAACACGGAACAAAAACATAAGCCAACAAAGGAATCATTTCTCTCATACTTTTCTTATGCATCCTAATTTTATCCTGAAAATACTGGACACTCAAATAGGAGAAATTTACCTTAATCTTGCCCCAGTAGTTTAAATTGTATATGTTGCAAATGAAGAGCTAATCTTGTCTGGATATATTAAATACTCACTTCCACTTCTCCTGTTTGCGTAGGTTTAAAAGTTGACCACAATAGGGCCTGGTCTATACTTGTGAGTTACCTAAGCATAGCTATGCCAGTCAGGAGTGTGAAAATCCCCACCCCGACTGACATAGCTATGCCAACAAGACCCCTGGATAGACCCAGCTTTGTTGATGGAAGAGGGGGCCTGTTGACATAGCAAGCATTGTTTGAAGGTTTTCCCATACAGACAAAACATTCCTGTCAGCATAGGCCGCGCCTACACTAGGGTACCATGCTGGCATAACTATGTTGACACAGGCTTTGTAGTGCAGACATACCCTATAACATGACATTTAACTTTAAAAAAATTAACAGCTACATAACCAAGCCTTTCGGGAATAGGTAAAAAAAAACAAGACTCCCTATAAATGACTGTTACACTGCAGATGTACAACAGCAAAACTTAGCCAGAGGGGAAAGATGTAAATGCCTGAAGAGACAGAAGTTGTGTAGCAAGAAGTCAAATAGCATCTAGAGGCACAGAGGCAACATCCAACACATCTGGGTTGATTTGTCAGAATTCCTGAGTTGTGAATCACAGGCAAGTCTATCCTTTGTAAATCCCCTCTTCCCCACTTTCTTCCTCTGCATTCCACATGGTTCACTGTTGCCTTCCACTGAGTCCACCTAGATACATTACAGCACTTCAGCCTCTCTTTTTGGAACAAACGAATAGATACTGCAGAAATACAAACCACCACCATAAGAGTAACATCATATTATGGCATCCAGCCCAAGCTGCCATTTCTCTGCTGGCTTAGTCTTCGATTCCCATCTGTCAGCTCAGTGGTAACAATGGGGCCAAATGAAGCCTTTCCACCACTTCCTTGTTTGTACCAGCTTCACTAACGTTTAAACCTTTTTGTTCCACGTCATTCTTCACTGTTTCTATCTAACCCACCCTCGGTCTTCCTTTATTTCTATGTCCTTGCACTTCGGTATGTATCACTGTGTATGGTATCCTTTCCAGGTCCATTCTTGACACATGTCCGAACCCTCACGGTCATCTCTCTCCAATCTTAGTTCTTGCTTTATCCATTTTATCATCACTTATTTATTTTAGATTTCATAGCTGTTTTTCAAATTCTTAGAAAAAGTAAAGCTCTCGACAGAAAGTCTGAAAAAGGCACCATGAAGTGACAATGAAGTCACAGCACTCCTGCAAGGAACACATAGTAAAGGCAATGCACAAAGTACTCAATAAGATTTACAAGCAAGAGCAAGTGCCTAGCGAATGGGGAATGGCAATAACAAGTACCTATTTATAAAAAAGGGAAGTAAGTGTGAGTGCAAGACCTACAGAGCAATCCACTTATTGAGTGTGCTGGGAAACACGTTCCCCAAGATGTTTCTGAGGACAATGAGAGGTATGAGGATGTGGCCCTGGCAGAGGAACAGGTTGCACTGAGACTGACATCAGAGAAAAACACACAACATAACTGAACCTGCTACAAGAACCGTGTAGACTTCGCATGGGCTTTTGATAGCATTTGGCAGACAGGGCTATGGCAAGTTTTGAGTATGTACAGCATTCCCAAGAAATTGATTGAGCTGGTAGCAAGTATCTACAGCAAGTTGATGAGCATGCAGAGAATAGACAAGAAGCTGATGGAATGGTTCAGGATGATCACAGGAGTGTAACAAGGATGCGCGGTATCACCAGATTTAGACTCTTAGACTTTAAGGCCAGAAGGGACCATTATGATCGTTTAGTCTGATCTCCTGCACAACGCAGGCCACAGAATCTCACCCACCCCTCCTGTAATAAACCCCTAACCTATGTCTGAGCTATTGAAGTCCTCAAATTATGGTTTAAAGACTTCAAGATGCAGAGAATCCCCCAGCAAGTGACCCGTGCCCCATGCTGCAGAGGAAGGCGAAAACCCCCCAGGGCCTCTGCCAATGTGCCCTGGAGGAAAATTCCTTCCTGACCCCAAATATGGTGATCAGCTAAACCCTGAGCATGTGAGGAAGACTCACCAGCCAGAAACCCAGGAAAGAATTCTCTGTGGTAACTCAGATCCCATCCCATCTAACATCCCACCACAGGCCATTGGGCATACTTACTGCTAATAGTCAAAGATCAATTAATTGCCAAAATTAGGCTCTCTCATCATACCATCTCCTCCATAAACTTATTAAGCTTAATCTTGATGCCAGATGTGTCTTTTGCCCCCACTGCTTCCCTTGGATGGTTAGAAACCTTCATCTAATTACAAGTCTAATCTTCCTGACAGCCAGTTTATATCCATTTGTTCTTGTGTTCACATTGGTACTGAGCTTAAATAATTTCTCTTCCTCCCTGGTATTTATCCCTCTGATATATTTAGAGAGAGCAATCATATCTTCCCTCAGCCTTCTTTTGGTTAGGCTAAACAAGCGAAGCTCTTTGAGTCTCCTTTCATAAGACAGGTTTTTCATTCCTCGGATCATCCTAGTAGTTCCAGTTTGAATTCATCCTTCTTAAACATGGGAGACCAGAACTGCACACAGTATTCCAGATGAGGTCTCACCACTGCCTTGTATAACGGTACTAACAACTCCTTATCTCTACTGGAAATACCTCGCCTGATGCATCCCAAGACCGCATTAGCTTTTTTCACAGCCATAGCACATTGGCAGCTCATAGTCATCCTGCGATCAACCAATACTCCAAGGTCCTTCTCCTCCTCTGTTACTTCCAATTGATGCATCCCCAGCTTATAACAAAAATTCTTGTTATTAATCCCTAAATGTATGACCTTGCACTTTTAACTATTAAATGTCATCCTATTACTATTACTCCAGTTTACAAGGTCATCCAGATCTTCCTGTATGATATCCCGATCCTTCTCTGTATTCGCAATACCTCCCAGCTTTGTGTCATCCGCAAACTTTATTAGCACACTCCCACTTTTTGTGCCGAGGTCAGTAATCAAAAGATTAAATAAGATTGGTCCCAAAACCGATCCCTGAGGAACTCCACTAGTAGCCTCCCTCCAGCCTGACAGTTCACCTTTCAGTATGACCTGTTGTAGTCTCCCCTTTAATCAGTTCCTTATCCACCTTTCAATTTTCATATTGATCCCCATCTTTTCCAATTTAACTAATAATTCCCCATGTGGAAACGTATCAAATGCCTTACTGAAATCGAGGTAAATTAGATCCACTGCATTTCCTTTTTCTAACTTGGCACTAGAAGCAGTCATGGCTGTAGCACTGAGAGATGAATGGGAGGAGTCAAGTTAAGTGGGAGAATAGCAAATAACCTTAGATTCGCAGATATTGACCTCACAGCATTGTCCAGGGTGGCCCTAGAGAGTAACTGACAAGGTAGACCACCAAAGCAGAAAATTCGGATGGATGACAAGTACAGAGAAGACAAAAATTATGGCAATTGGAAGACAGCAGGAAGCGACAAAGATTCAAGTCAGTGACAAAGAACTAGAAGAGGTGGAAAAATGTAACCTTGGAGGACTAGTATTGACAATGGGAATTGTGAAGATGACAAAAAAGAATCTCTGCTGGATTAATGATACATAGCAGCACCCGATGATATCAGAGGAACACAGAGGAAAGAGAAAGTAGATCGATACTGAGACACCAAAAAATAACGTATAATAGGTGAGAGTTAATTTTTAAGGACTCTCTTAATGTTGCATTAATGCAGGAAGTGTGGGTCTGTAAAGGGGAGAAGCAAGGAGTGAGCTTGAGCAAGCATGAATACAGAAACCACTGGCTGAATAACACATTTATGTCTAGAGTTGTAAAGCAATCTAATAATGAACATTTTCACAGACCATTTGCCTTTCCTGTTTAATAAAATATATGAAACAGATGTTCACATACAGAAATACATCTATCCTATAAAACAGTCTGCAGAATGCAGTATATTTTGGATAATGTCCTTTCCTTCTCCACAAGGCATGACTGATCTTCCTAAATTAAAATTTGCTCAAAATCTCACAGTCAAGGACCAATCAGCCCCATGTGATCTAATGTAACAGAATCGTGAATAGGCTTCATTAGCATGGTGAGTCACGGGGGAGAGGGGGCGGGGGCGTATATAAACACTGATAACCTACTTGAGGAGCATCTTCAGGAGCCCAATGCAAAATGGTTTTAAAATTATTACCCCTCACTCCATTTAGTTAATGCCTAGCAATCTGAGGTGCCTTCACTCCCCTTGGTCTACTTCCAACCTGAAAGAAAATTCCACAAAGACTTCTACTTGTGTGCAGCAAAGACAAACAAATGTCTAGTGGAGAGGGCTCTAACATGGGAGACAGGAGGCCTGGTTCTATTCCCAGCTCTGCCAACGTGTGATCTTGGGGAAAGTCACTGGACTTCTGTGCCTTGGATCTCCCCCACCCCCCAATCCATTGTCTTGTAAATATAGATTTAAAACTCTCTATAGGGCAGCGACTGTCTCTTACTGTGTCTACATATGAGCTACTGTAACCCACACACCTTCTGGGTGTGGTGTTCTGTCCCATCTAGTGGCACCGAGACCACTTAGAGAGAGAGATAAAATAAGTCTGCTCTACAGCCTTAGCTAACAGCCAGTTGGCTTTTAGCTCATGTGGTAGAGCAGGGGTGGGCAAACTATGGCCCACGGGCCACATCTGGCCCAGCCCCTGAGCTGTTGGCCGGGGAGGCTAGCTCTCCCCCTCCCCCGCAGCCTCAGCACATTGCGCCGCCAGTGCTCTGGCCAGGCGCTCCTGGGTTGCAGCGGCTCCAGGGGGGGCCTGACCTCCTGCCGCTCAGAGCGGCATGGTAAGGGGGGGCGGGGCTGCGAGCTCCCGTGGGCCGCGCAGTTGCCAGACATGCTGCTCTGAGCAGCATGGTAAGGAGGCCAGGGCCGGGGGGGGTTGGATAAGGGGCAGGGAGTCCCGAGGGGCAGTCAGGGGACTGGAAGCAGGGGGTGGCTGGATGGGGCGGTGGTTCCACGGGGGGAGGTCAGGGGACGGCGGGGAGAGGATGGGTTGGATAGGCATGGGAGTCCCGGGGGTCTGTCAGGGACCGGGGGTGTGGATAGGGGTCGGGGCAGTCAGGGGACAGGGGGGGTTGGGTAGGGGGTGGGGCTTCAGGGGGGTGGTTAGGGATGGGGGGGGGTTTCCTGGGGGGGATGGTCAGGGGACAAGGAGCAGGGGGGGTTGGATGGGCTGGGGGTTCTGAGAGGGACAGTCAGGGGGCGGGGCCAGGCTGTTTTGGGGGAGACAGCCTTCCCTACCCAGCCCTCCATACAATTTTGCAACCCTGATGTGGCCCTCGGGCCAAAAAAAGTTTGCCCACCCCTGCGGTAGAGTCTCATGCACTAAGCTCCAGAATTCCCTGGTTCAATCCCGCCTGCTGACGACTGGGGTTTGTCTGTGTTACACTACCATAATATAAATAATAACAATCACATCCGGGGGAGAGATAGCTCAGTGGTTTGAGCATTGGCCTGCTAAACCCACGGTTGTGAGTTCAATCCTTGAGGGGGCCATTTAGGGATCTGGGGCAAAAATTGGGGATTGGTCCTGCTTTGAGCAGGGGGTTGGGACTAGATGACCTCCTAAGGTCCCTTCCAACCCTGATATTCTATGATTCTATCCCATTCACGGATAAACAGTTGTCAGGGACAGTCAATGTACAGAGACAGCTAACACTGTGGTGACAGTAGAACAGGACAGGCAGAGCTCAGTTTTGAATTAAATGCTCACTGGACAGTTCGGGTTCGTTGCATCTCATTAGCAAGAGCTGTACATTACGCCAATGAAAATATTACTCCGCTTGCATCCTTTTCAGGTTTGCCAGGTACTTCCATGGTTTGTGGTCAACTTACCTCTTTAACGTGAGTGTGAAAAGACACAGACATGTCCAGCAGGATCTTGCGTTGCTCCACACGCCTAACAAAATCCTGTATTCGGTCTTCCAACTGATGTGCAGCTTGATAAATCTCTTCTGGGTCACACTCCCCCGTCTGAGCCAGCTGCTCGGCTGCTTCTAGCAATTTATCTGCATTGGTATATGTGTTCTGCAGAAAAATAAAATGATCGTTTTACAGGGATAAATGAACAGAAGGTAATGCTGGCCTATATCTAAAGACACAATACATTGCCCATTGCAGGAAACAAAATGGAAAAAATTAAGCAGTAAAGCATTAGGTTGCTGGAATCTCATGTTAATAACCTTCTCATACTCATTACAGTAGATAGGTAACTGTCTAATCCTCTGACATTGTCCTTTAATACACTGCAGAAAAGGGAACATCTGCAGAAAAAACGTCACCTTACATACACCAGGAAATAAAATGCTTTTATGATTTTTTGCATATAGCCAACTACCAGAGTAAAGAAAGGATCTATAAATGTCTGCTGCACTTTGCTTCAGTTTTATAAAAAACAAAAGGACCTCTAGCTACTGTTCCTTTTAGGGGCAGTGGATGGAAATTCTTAGAATTAAAGGTCTTTGAAGTCCCGTTTTAACAAGCATCATCCTTTCACATCACTTCACTTTTGTAGTTGAAATGTGTGTTTTTCTCCTGTTAGGAAGAGTAGAACAATATCCAATTCATTCAAATAAAATGGTGAATATTCACCATTAGTTGTTTATTTTCTTCATTGTTTTTTGTGGTGTTCTAACCACGCAATGAAAACACATCTCGAGTGAAGCAGAATTTCTACTAGCATTGAAAATTCCCTAGTCCAAGATGCAGGACTTGGTCCATTCCTTCCAGGACTAGTAACACAAATCCACTGCCAGATTGAAGGACCGTTTAAGTCCTGATATGTTGTAAATTAACATTGTTAAACACCATCTGACAGACCAGTAACAAATACTCTCATGTCAGAAAGCTTTTCCCAGCACTTACCCAAGAGCAATGACCAGAAAGAGAAGGTTTTAATTCACATTTTTAAGAAGGGCATTTAGAAAAAATACCATACAACTGACAGCAATGAGGTGTGAAGTGTCAGTAGATAAGAAAAAAAAATCCTCAGGTTTCCTTGCAAAAGCTGATAAATTTGGCAGTTGTGAGGTGTTGAAATGGCACATAGGGAGGCAGGTAACTGGAAGGGAGGGCACGATGAAAGGGCAGTGGAATGGTTCAGGGGGTAACTCTGGACACAAGTTGGGAAACAGTCTGGTGTTTGTGTGGCAGGGCCAACCAAGGCAAATTTTGGAAGCGGCATAAGGGATCATTTCCCAGGAGTGGAGTGCTGACTGACTGTGCTTTTGGAAAGGCAGAGCGAGAGAGTTCAGCAGCTGCAAAAGGGAGAGGAGTCAGTGCACAAACCTGAACAAAACCAAAACCCCAAGAACCAAAAGACCCAAATATCTGACATGAAAACAATTTCCCCTCCAAGAGAGCCTCTGTCAATTGAAAAGAAACGTTTTTAAACAAGTACGTTGCCTTACTTATTAAAACTGAAATGTAGAAATCTCGCCTATTTTTACCTTTCATCCTGCGCTCTCTGTTCAGTGTGTTACACTTCCAATGAAATGCAGGTTTCACGCACCGGCACAGTTCCGCAGTGTTTACGTTATAAACACTAACGGGGAACTTTTAGCCACTAAAGAGGAAGAAGGTGGAGGCCTGGTCTACCCAAGAAAAGGGTTGCTGGCATAGCATTACCGGCAAACCTTCCTAATAAAGATGAAGCCTATACCAGCAGAAGAGTGCTTTAGCCAGTATAGCTTATATTGGGTCCCCACATAAAAACTGTATTGGCAAAAGCCTCTCACTTTGCAAGTATAACTGTGGCTATCACTAGGGCTTTTGCTGGTATGGAAAGGAAAAGAAAAATAAATCACATCCCCCCAATAGATATTACCATACCAGTCAAAGTTTCTACTGTAGACCTGACCTAAAACATGACAAGCAGCCAGGCAATCAAAGTTCTCCTTGCTTGCTTTGCCACTGAGTTACCGGGCAACTCCTATACAAATCATGTGTTCATCTTTGTGCCTCTGTATGTAGAACAGAGAGAATCTTACATACTTCAGCTAGGAAGGTGGAAATAGCAAAAGGTTTTATTTATTAGTGTGTGCAAAATTGCTTTGAGTGGCTCAGTTGGAAAGTGTTTGTGATGTAAAAAGTTTTTTGTTTTTTTTAAATAACTTCACACAAACTAGAAACATAAAACTCGGGTAATGTTTGCATGTTCCTATAAAAACTCATTCCTATAGCCTCCCTCTCACTTCCCCTAACAACCCTAATGTTTCATCTGATCTTGTTCCTTTAAGCTCAGGTTTTAACTCAATTTTTAAAATCAACATCAACATTTTGAAGTTAACTGTAAACATGGTTCAAAGCCATTCCACAATACTTCGATGCATTATCTGCCGGCAGCACAAACTTTTGTACACCTTGGCATCGACAACCCTGTCTGTCTCAATACTGCTTTCAACTATTCAATTTTCTTCCTTGTTCAAGTATAATACATTCATTAATTATTTATGCAACAACTTTTTATTTATTTATTTATGCTTTTTTAATTAAACTGTGCACACACCAGACAATGGGTATCACCTCCTACTCTCCAACCCTAAAGGGAGGTTCTGAGTCTCTAAAATGTTGTACCTGAGGAATCCTGCACCCACATGATAGTGGAGCGCACTACTCACCTACTCAAAATATGTTAGATCAGAACACTTCCTGGTCAGTACTTACGCGTGCCCAGTGCTACAGTCAAAGCTCTCACAGATTAACAAGAAAAGAAGTTCAATGCTCACATTTGTAACCTGAAAGGCTACACTGGCAACTACCTAGGGAACCAAGGGCCCCAACCACAGCCATCTGTGTGACTGAAAAGATCGTTTCCCATTTTATAATTAATCTGACATTTTATTCTTGCAAAATACTATTTAAGAATTCTGAGAGCATCCTCTTCCTGATGTAGCCTGAGCATTTCAGATTTATCTTTCTGCAAACTGGAAGATGATCCAGATGAATTAAGGATTTAATGTAATTAAGAAGTTAATGTAATTTGGATGTCATTTTCGAAAATAGCTCAGATGCTGTATCCTTAAGACGGCATGCAGAAAAGAGGGTCAATCCTCAACTCACTTTTGTAAACCTTCCTTCAACTAGTAATGACATCCAGCGGAAATGCTTTTTTTTATATAGTTATACCAGTGTGCAGAAGCTAAGATCTTAAACATGGTGGGTTGTGCTGGAGAACTCCCCAAGACAGACAGATGAATGAAAAGGGTGCAAAGAGAAGGCGTCTCTTTAGCGATTTAATAAAACTGATCTAAAGTATGCAAGGTGATTCTATATCTCGCAGTCAGTTAAGGCTATTCTAGCAGGCTGGCAGGGCAAGAGTAACAGCATGGCACTAGAAGCAGTTTATGCCCATTTCCTAACTAGATAGGGAGGCAGTCATGGTGTAGAACAGCTTTAACTATCTGTATTTAATTATCATGCCTCTTCAGTAGGGCTGTCGCTTAATCGTGATTAAAAAAATTCATGATTAATCGCAGTTTTAATTGCGCTGTTAAACAATAGAATACCAATTGAAATTTATTAAATATTTTGGATGTTCTTCTATATTTTCATATATATTGTATTCTGTGTTGTAACTGAAATCAAAGTGTATATTATTTTGTCTTACAAATATTTGTACTGTAAAAATGAAAAAAAAGATAGTATTTTTCCATTCACCTCATACAAGTACTGTAGTGCAATCTCTGTCGTGAAAGTGAAACTTTCAAATGTAGAATATTATTTTTTTTTGGTTACATAACTGCACTAAACAACAAAACAATGTAAAACTTCAGAGCCTACAAGTCCGCTCAGTCCTACTTCTTGCTCAGCCGATCACTAAGACAAACAAGTTTGTTTACATTTACAGGAGATAATGCTGCTGTTTCTTGTTTACAGTGTCACCAGAAAGTGAGAACAGGCATTTGCATGGCATTTTTGTAGCCAGCATTGCAAGGTATTTACGTGCCATATATACTTAACATTCACATGTCCCTTCATGCTTCGGCCACCATTCCAGAGGACATGCTTCCATGCTGATGACTATGGCTACGTTTTAGTAACGGGTATTTTTAGTAAAAGTCTTGGACAGGTCACGGTCAGTAAATAAAAATTCACAGCCCGTGACCTGTCCATGACTTTTACTATACACCCCTAACTAAAACTTGGGCAAGGAGGTCGTGGGTGCTTTGGGGGGGGGGGGGGGCAGTTCAGGAGCACTGTGGGTGCCAGGGGAGGTGGCCCAGGACCCCCGCTGGTGGTGGGTGGGAGGGTTGGTGGGGCCAGCAGGGGCTCCCTACCTGGCTCTGCGTGTCCCTGCAGCTCCTAGGTGGCGGTGGGGCTGGAGGCTCTGCCCGCTGCTCCGGCCACGAGCCCCTGCTGTGCAGCTCCCATTGGCTGAGAACCGCAGCCAATGGGAGCTGCGGGCGCAGGCAGCACGCAGAGCTCCCTGGCCCCTCCTCTACCTAGGAGCTGCAGGGCCATACCAGTGGGAGCTGGGAAGCCCCCACCTTGAGGTAAGTGCCCCCCCCATTCCCCAGCCACTAGCCCTGAGCCCTTCTCACACACAGACTGCTGCTGCTGGTCCAGCAGCTTCCCAGCTCGGGCAGCCCGAGTCAGCACCGGACGCTGCAGAAGTCACGGTTGTCACAGAATCCGTGACCTCCATGACAGACTCGCAGCCTTATTGATGATGCTCGTTAAAAAAATAATGTGTTAATTAATTTTGTGACTGAACTCCTTGGGGGAGAATTGTATGACCCCTGCTCTGTTTTACCTGCATTCTGCCATATATTTCATGTTATAGCAGTCTCGGATGATAACCCAGCTCATGTTGTTCATTTTAAGAACACTTTCACTGCAGATTTGACAAAACACAAAGAAGGTACCAATGTGAGATTTCTAAAGATAGCTACAGCACTCGACCCGAGGTTTAAGAATCTGAAGTGCCTTCCAAAATCTGAGCGGGACAAGGTGTGGAGCATGCTTTCAGAAGTCTTAAAAGAGCAACACTCCGATGAGGAAACTACAGAACCTGAACAACCAAAAAAGAAAATCAACCTTTTGCTGGTGGCATCTGACTCAGATGATGAAAATGCACATGCGTCAGTCTGCATTGTTTTGGTTTATTATCGAGCAGAAACCCTCATCAGCATGGACGCATGTCCTCTGGAATGGTGGTTGAAGCATGAAGGGACATATGAATCTTTAGCGCATCTGGCAAATAAGTATCTTGTGATGCCGGGTACAACAGTGCCATGAGAACATCTATTCTCACTTTCAGGTGACACTGTAAACAAGACGCGGGCAACATTATCTCCTGCAAATGCAAACAAACTTGTTTGTCTGAGCGATTGGCGGAACAAAAAGTAGGGTTGAGTGGATTTGCAGACTCTAAAATTTTACATTTTATTTTTGAATGCAGTGTTTTTGTGCATAATTCTACATTTGTAAGTTCGACTTTCATGATAAAGAGATTGCACTACAGTACTTGTATTAGGTAAATTGAAAAATACTATTTCTTTTGTTTTTTACAGTGCAAATACTTGTAATCAAAAATATAAAGTGAGCTCTGTACACTTTGTATTCTGTGTTGTAATTGAAATCAATATATTTGAAAAGGTAGAAAACACAAAAATATTTAAATAAATGGTATTCTATTATTGTTTAACAGTGCGATTAATCATGATTACTTTTTTTAATCGCTTGGCAGCCCTACTTTTCAGAGATTCTGCAGTAGCTGTCACCTTCACGAGCCACCCCCAAGAAAATGAACACCTGTTATGTATTTATATAGCACAAAATATAATGTATCTAGATTTTGTACAAAAGTTAAATGTGAATTAAATAAAATAGAACAGAGTCGTAGCCACTACCAATAGAAGAAAATGGACAAGGGCTACCAGGTAACTGGTAAAAGTAGGAGGCTACAATGGTCTCATATGAGCTGGTTGAAATATAAAGGCCTTATTTCAGCCTTGACTTATTCTACAAACAGGCTCAGGAGGGCATGGTCAGGAAGGGATTTCTACAGACTTGGTCCCTGAACCAAGGAAGCTGATCCATAGCTCAATTAAGATGCAACCTCCATATGGATAAAAAGTTAACTTGGCTTTGTAGAAGAAACACATGGCTAACAGTCTCTTGTCCTGTATACCATACACGTATCTTGGGCAGACCATTATGCACAACTGGACATCTCTCAGCCACAGTTGCAAAAAAAGGAATAGCTGAGTCAGAATCCAATCCACAAATAAACACGGAAATAAACACAAAACAGTTGTCAGCGTCCAAGGTTTTTTAAGCTGGGAATCTTTTGCCCTACAAGTGGACTGTTAAAGGTAACTGAAATCGAAATCCTATGGGGGGGGGAGAGGGGGGAATGTTCTTGTGTGTGCAACACAGATCATGAGAAATTTTAGCTAGCAGGGAAGAAAGGGTAGGCTCTAGTGCTGCTTCTTTGAAGGCAAAATTGGTCAACTTGATAGTAACTGTTACTACTCACTTGTGGCTTGTGTGTGTAATACTGAAAAATTTGTCCATAGGTTACAATCTCCATATTTTGTAGATATATTCATACCCAAGACTACGATTTTGTCACAGAATCGGTGACTTCCGAGAGACCTCCGTGATTTCAGCCTATGGTAGCTAGGAGTTGCAGGGTCACTCCGCTGCCCACGGCAGGGCCACCTCAGGGGGATCTCGCAGCTCCCGGCCATCTTGGACAGTGGGAGCCCCTGGAGCTCTGAGCCCCCACAGGTGGTGGGGGGCCCCGGAGCTCTGAGCCAGGCCCCCCACAGTTACCCAGCCACCATGGGTGGTGTGGGGACTTTGCAAGTCCCCATTTTGTCATGGATATTTTTAGTAAAATCAGGGACGGGTCATGGGCTTCCATGAATTTTCTCTTTATTGCCTATCCGTTACTCTTACTAAAAATATCCATGACAAAATATTAGCCTTATTCATAACTGCTAAAGAAAGCATTTTAACCTATAGCCAATGTGACAAATCCCCTTTGCATTTGCATTGATGGGTACATAAACATACTGCAGGCCAATGTCTTCTACCTATTGCCCTTGTTATAGAAGGCCAATGTTATCCTGTACAGTGGGCAGATGAAAGTGTCAATCTTTCATCAGAAAGTTTAACCTGTGATGAGACTGAAGTCTGCTGACATTACAGGGAATTATGAACACTTTTTGCACATTGTGTGCTAGCTTATTCCATGATTCATTTGAGCAGTCCTGGGGAGTTGGAATCTGAACTACCCTGGAGAAACAGCATAGGAGGAAAAAAGGACAGATCACCTGTCTGAACTTGTCAGCTCCTTAGCTGAAAGCGAATAGTTCAGCATTTACTAGAGGCTCCAGGTGATTGAGCAATGTAGCCAGGTGGGATTTCAAGGGGATGATGCCTTCTCATCTTTTTTTGTAGAGTTGACTCTGATAACCCCAGGTGTGGCCAGGTTCTCTGATCAAAGGAAAAACGTGAATAACTCGAAATGTATGTAGGGAATAAGTACACTTCAAATTTAACCGTCATCTGCAGTCACTCTTACAGAACATAATACATCTCATAGCAAAAAAACTATCATATGCCCGAACACAAGTGAACAGCATGAGTATGTGAGAGACATCACATTGATTGTTATGTTAAGCCCAGAAAGTATAAAAATTAACTATCTTATTTGGAATACAAAAAGCAGAGATGCATGTTTGTTGCCTGCTTATATTTGGTTTAGAGAAAGGAAAAATCTCGAAGGGTGTGCCTGTCTTGGCAGTCACCACAGAACCAGAAGTTAGAGATGAAAAAAAAAAGTCTTGTTAGGTCATCTTGTCTATCCTTTTGCCAATGAAGGATTGTTCCCTACAGTATATTTAAGTACTTTATCCAGTCCAGTTTTTCAAGTCTCAAGCAATAGAGATTCCACCCTTTCCCTGAGGAGATTATTTTTCAATCTAGCAGAGCTCAGCATCAGGAAGTTTTTCCTTATTATTCAGCTTAAATTTTTCCTTTGTTCAGTTTCATTACATTACACCTAAAACTACTCCTCTTGTTGCCTAGATCAGAGGTTCTCAAACATGTACGGTGAGGTGGTGGACTTGGGGGGGAATAGGAGGTAGGTGGGAGGGGGCAGTGGGGTGAGAAGAGGGCGTGGAGGGAATTTGGGATGTGCAAGGCTGTGGCAGCCGGGGAAAGTCGCCTCTTTCTCTGGCTGCCACAGCCTTGCACATCCCAAATTCCCTCCACGCCCTCTTCTCACCCCACTGCCCCCTCCCACCTACCTCCTATTCCCCCCATCTCCAGGGCTGTGGCTGCCAGGGAGAGACGGCCCTCCTTCCCAACCTCAGCTCTGTGGCTGCTGTGGCGGGGGACAGACCCCACCTCCTTCCCAGCCCCAGCTCGGGGGCTGCTGCAGCGGAGGAGAAAGGGCACATTCATCGCATTAGAAAGGTAAGACTACTGATATTAAAATAGGAGTTGTGTGCTTTTATTTGTAGAACAAAAAAAGTTTATTATTAAGGTGGGTTTTTTTAATATAGCGCTTTTATTCAAAGCGCTTTACAATCGTTAGCTAACAGTACAAACAACATTTAGAACGATCATTAAGTGGTCCGCCGAGACCCTCAGCAATTTTCAAGTGGTCCGCAAAAAAACAAACGTTTGAGAACCACTGGCCTAGATCAACTCCTCTCTCCCAGACATTTACACCCTTCAAATACTTTCACCCTGTTCTCTCTTAGTCACGTTTTGTTCTTTTAATCTTTCTGCTCAAGTATCACAGTGTAAAATACTTAATGGACTTCATCTCCAGCGTCTTAAACAAAGAGGGTCTGGCCTCTCTAACCCAGAAAGTAATGTCTCTGAACGTGAAACAAAAGATACATTTGCTATAAATGAAAAATTAAGAGTGTGCATGGAATCCAGCACCTGTGTATAACCCTAAGGTTGTTTCAGTGTCTTTGAGCCCTTTTTCAGGATATTATAACGAGAGAGCTGGTTTTCTCATGGTGTTTCAGTTCCTAGGTGGTGGAAATGCTCTAAGACATGCTCTCAACATTACAGGTCCATAAATGGCTACCTTGTGCATTAAGTCGGAAAACTAATACAAACAAACCCCACATCTTGTGAACACACAATATTTGACCCCTCACTCACACTTGGATCAAACCACTATACTGTCTATTAAATCTGTACTTCTGATTCTGTTAATACTTCACAGTATTCTGGTTGTCTGAGTGCCACTTCCAGCAGTCATTAGCAAAAAAGACCCAATGGGAAAACAACGCAAACTCCCAATTTAAACTCTAACATTCTCCTGGTAAACAAACCAGTTTAGACACACCTACTATATATGGTTTGCCTTAGCATACATGTTTGCCAGTATAATTCATCAATAAAACTGGCTAGCAGATAACCCTGACAGTGCAAGTGTCACCAGTAGAGTGTGTGTTGAAGCTAAGTGTCAGCTACACAAGGGTTGTTATTTTTCCCATTTTTGATGATTGGTATCACAATAGCTTTCCCTCTAAGTTGTCTGGTAACTATTTCTCCAAGTCTTTTCTTTTCAGACATTACAAGCTGTGATTTCACTAATTACAACTTAATTTATTTTAAGATAATACCCAGATATACTCATTTCTTTAATGTCTTCCAAGCCTTTTTGTGACTATGCTGTATTTCCGAGGTACACGTTAATTGCTAATACACATTACTTATCTTTCAAGTTAAAACCAGGAATACAAAAGCATTCAATAGGCTCAGTCATTTCTCTCAGACCATAAGCTTTTAAAAAAAGCTCTGGGTGAATAAAAACTGAATACGTAAACGTTACTGGTAATCTTACTTGATGCTAGAGCTGGTCAAAAATATTCTGAACGAACTGTTTTCCACTCTACAATGTTGATTTCATGGAAACCAGGCATCCACACATGCCTGACTTGAAACTCAGCAGCTGGGGAACATAGGAGACGGGGGGGGGGGGGGGGGGGGGCAGGGACTGGAATTATTCAAACAATCCCATTTTGGTTCTTCTGAAATGCAAACATTTTTAAGATGTCCCTCCCATGGAAGACTGCACATATCTGACTTTTTGTTCTGATTAAGAATTAATGTGTTTTTTTTTAAAAAAAACCAAAGTTTTTCACCGGATGGAAATTCCAGTGTCTGCACCAGAACTTGAATTGCAACATTCAACTCAGGAGAAACGCATCTATTGTTACATCCTGTTTCTCACCTAGCACACGTATTGAACTCATTTGTTTTAACAGGGAGAATGATCGTCAATCTTAACTCAAGCAACATGAGCATGAGTCCTTAAGTCCCAACTTTGTGTTTTAAAATCTTCTCGTTTTCATATTGATGTTTCTGTAGCCAAACACAAAGGTATTGTTACATTTATGAGATTGATGTGAACACAAACCCGTGGTTAAAAAACAGTGTTTACTATCATTTGTTTTAATTGGTTATGTTGAATGGCTGACTGACCACTGAGTTTATCAGATGGGTGTTTGATTTTTACAAACAATGGAGTGTGCCTACTTGCACCCAATTGGATATTAAAGATTTCAGAGATATTCTTGTTTGTTGTTCTTGCAAGCATCATTTTCACTTTTTGTAGTTGATGCATTGCTTTTTGCTTTCAATATTTTTATGCACAATTGAAAACTCAAATAAAAATCTACTCTAGAAATTAAAAGGAAACACTCAGAATTTAATTTGCATGGTGTCTGGATTCAGTTTTTTCTTCCCAGAGCACTCCGTGTGCCCAGCCCTTCAATGTCAAGTAGGTAATTTAAGGCATCATTGAACAGTGATATAAGTGCAATTGTTTAACAGGATGCGGGTTTAACACGTTTGAAACATTTACCTGTGCTACTTCTTCAAAGTCTTCATGGCGTTTCTGCAAAGCTCTGGCCCGATGCAGGGACTTTCCTACCCCAGTGTGTTTGCTAAGGAAAGCTTCTCCGTGGTTCTCAATCCAGTCCAATACCTGCAACAAAAACACAACCGCATAAAATATAGATTCAATGCATGCTTTTCTGTTTTGCTTCCAGAGCCTGCTTCCTGCAGTGAGAGAAATAAAAAGCAATAAAACCAAGTTATTAAAGAACCTGAAGAGCAGTTAGTTATGCAACAATCTACGAAGAACTGTATTGATAGTTCTGACATCAGTTTTCCCTTTACAAAATTTGAATAAAGCTTACACTGAAAGCTATGTTAACAGTTACTAAGCTGGCAGCTATCTCAGTCTAGCAAGATTATACAGTATATGTTGACAGAGTTCTAACAAGGCCCAGTGGACTCCACAGCAAGGACAACCTAAGTTCTACAGCAGGGTCCATGGATTCTGTAGCACTATGATTTGACAGGCTGGAAATTTTGTAGCAATTTAGTTTAAACTCCGGTTTTTAATTAATCGAACACACGAAACAGTATGTATTTTATCTTCGCTGATGTAGAACTGATTTACATACTCTTTACATTTGTATTTATTTATTTTTATAACTTCGCTGCACCTCAAAAATAATGAGGAGAGTTAGAGGTTTTGGCAGCTGGACAGGGGACAGTTGGGACTTTTGGCACTTAGGGAAATGTTGGGTCTGTTACAGATAAGCACATTAGATTGATGTTTCCACTAATGTAGAGTAGTGAAAACATTTATGTTGGCATTTAAACAGTCATTATGAGGCACTGAGTTAATTTTCTGTAGATAAATGAGGGAAGTTCACACTTTTGAAGAGCTATTGTTTCAGGTTCTTTGGAGACTGGCGGTATGTCTAACTGCAATAAGACACCCGTGCCAGCTGACTCGGGCTTGCGGGTCTCCACTGCAGGGTTGTTTGACTGTGGTGTAGATGTCTGGGCTTGGGCTGCAGCCCTAGCTTTGTGACCCTCCTCCCTTGCAGGCTTCTAGAGCCTGGGAGCCAGCCTGAGCCCAAATATCTACACTGCAACTAAACAATCCCGCAGCCAGAGGCCCGGAAGCCCAAGTCAGCTGGCAGGAGCCAGCCACGGATGTTCAATTGCAGTGTAGAAATACCCTAGGAGACAACTGCAACACTTAACTTTAATGCAAATGGAGTAACCTTCACAACTATAAGAGTTTTTTGTGTTATTTTTTAAACGAAAGCTTAGACTCTGGGAGCATAATTCTGCAGTTTTTTGAGTCACTGAACACAAGCCCTTGAATAATTTGACATTTTTTCTGTAATAAACCAATAATGGACTTCACATGATCAGAAAGAACATTTTAATGGATAGCACATTTAAGTTCTACTTCTCAAGAGAGTTCCTAGTCTCCTACAGTGTAGTAAGATCAATGGAAGGGTCAGCAATCAAGAAGCCAATGCTAGGATCCTTGCATATTTTCACTGAAAGGTGCTCCAGGTGATGTCTGGATCACAAGTTTTAATTAACAAAATGAGGCTCTCAAAGACAAAAAATGATCAATTATGCTATTAATAAGCTAGATCTTTAAACCTCACACTATAGTGCCTGCACCAAGAACTTTGTAAAACTGTGGACTCCATACTGCACAACAGTTTCTACATTTAACAATATTCTCTATAGTGTTACACACATCCTCTTCATGGGGGTAGAAAAGGGACATCTTGTAGTTGCCATTTAAACAAATGAATGAAACTTAAGTTCATTACTTTAAATCTTTCAATGAAAATTTAAACAATTAGAAAGACTTTATACAATATTTAATTCTGAATAAGCCAAATCATTCCACAAGTCCAAGACTGCTACACAGAACAAGGAGAAACTTCACGGGAGTGATACAATACACATCTTCCAGAATTCAACTTGACCAGGAGGAAAATATTATACATCTCCCCTACAATACTACGTAACACAGCCTTAGTGATAAGTTTTATTTAAGGGCTGCCTTAGAAGTGCACACCCACAGGTCCCCCTAGATACACTTCCTGGTAATTTTTTTTCTTTATACAGCATTTAAAAGTTGTATTTAGTTTTTAAGAGGTGCAGTTATTAATTGGAGAGAGTGACAATGGTACCGCGTTCTATATACATACATTTAAGAGCTCTTGATACACTGTATGGATCTACATTTGTGACTTCACTTTACGTACTGTTACCGCAACATAAAGTAGGTAATTTGTTCATGTGCATTTGTCTTTCCTTTATGTGACGTGTAAAGCCAAAATATTTTATGAAGACAACATTTCAGAATTATCTATCTATTTTCTTTATTATAGTAATGATATAAACTAGCATTAGAGCTAGGGGATGGGCTATCTACTTTTAGCTCACCATTTACACAGTTGTGATAAGTTTATTATCCTTACAGATAGCTGCCTACTTTTCAAGTTTTATATAAACTTATGAATTAACCTGAACCCTAAGTAGGCAGCTATCTGGAAAAATAATAAATTACCACAACTGTACTGCTTCTTAAGGCACACCGTCAGCTTTATTAGTAAATATCTGTATTACCGCAGCACCTAGGAGCTAGGACACTGGTCACAAAGCAAATAATGGACAGAACAGGAAACAGACTGCCATCGCATCCAGAATCCCTGCTCTATCCACTACTCAACTTTCATTCTACGCATTCGCTTCCAGAAAACCATGGTGCTATTCACAACTGTGTGAATATAGCTTGAAATAGAATAGAAGTCAGATGCAATTAAAAAAATTCACCACAATGATTTGTTAAGGCACCTCTAACTTTAACTTCTATGTGATGGGGTGTTCACACCTCGCCAGCCCGGAAGGGGCCACAGTGGCTCAGGAAGGGCCAATTAACCTTCACAGTTGCACCTGAAGGGAGGCCCTGGAGTTTACGAACACTAATTGTAGATGAGGCCCAGCTGGGATAGGTTTATAAAAAGAGGAAGTTTATTAATAGCAGATGGGGTTGCAGTCACTCTCTGGGCCTAGTGAGGACAGGAGGAGGAAACCCAGAGGGGAATAGAAGCCCTGGGATCCTAATTCTGAGGGAAGGGGTTTACCCAAACGGGGAGTGGAGAAGAAAGCCAGCAGGGGATAGAATAGGAAGAAGCCCAGGGAAACAGCAGCCAGGGTAGAGACAGTGTAGACTGCTGATTATAGGATCCCTGGGCTGGAAACCGGAGTAGCAGGCGAGTCCGTGTTCCCTTACCAGCCACTGGGAAGCAGCACAGAACTAGTGAAGGCGGCATCTGGACAATTGGACCGGCAAGATGTCAATACCCTGGAAGGGGAAAACTATACAGTGAGCCAGCCGGAGGGCTGAGTCATGAAGCGAGAGCAGATGAGGCCAGACAAGAGCTGATCCCCAGACCCACGGCCTGTGGTGAGTGAACCCTTTTATAGTCTGCTTACCTGTATGATCACAATTTAAGTAGTTAACATTTACTCCAGTGAAAGTCTACACTAAGTTATTTTGAGATATTTTGTCTAATTTCTGAAATCTACCTGCTAGAATTCTATACGTTATCTCACTTTATTTACACAATCTGCCAACTTTACTGACTACATTAAGTTTTTCACGGCTCTAACTCCTCTTGGCATCTCACAGCCACTACAGCTATGAGGAGGTGGACTGGGATTCTTTTCTGGCTTGTGCATGACCATCACATTTTCTTGCTAAAGTTCCAATCCTGTAACTGTATAATCATGGAGAATTTGATGCATGTGTATAATTCCAAATAACATTTTTAAATTTAAATGGATTTTTATTTGTTGGTGGTGCATATCTCAGAAGGATTCCTTTCTGACTTTGAGATCTGAGTTGGCAGGACTGGCAGTTAGAAAAAAAACGCTCAAGTTTGTCAACTGATTTCCAGATCATATTTTCTTGAGACACACAACATGCAATTGCATGATGCTACATTCACAGCCACTTAAGATTAGAAACACACTTCAATAAATCACTCTGGGACATGTGTCTGGGGTCCAAAGTAAAGAGACAACAGAGAAAAACAATATTGCTGTTAAATAATTTTTCCTAAAAAAAAGTATACATCAAATTTACGATTTTTATAGTTTATTCTTGGATTGTCTTGAATATTGTTCTTTGAAAGCGAATGGGTTGACTGGAAAAGGTGCAGAAAAAAGTGTAATTAAGAAACATGGTCATGTACAGTATGCACATTTTCTCCATAATGCTTTAATAAAATGCATTTGTAAAATTTTTACTTAAAGGTGGCTGAAACAAGAGACTGATTTGCTCTCTGGCCTTGAAACACATCTATAAAACACAGACACTGAAAGTAGTAGAGTTTCTCTTCAGTTTAGTTTAACAAATAAAGAGAACAGTTTAAAACCTTACTCTAAAGCTAGGCTGGGCAGAACGTGTGTTTTGGTTTTTTTAAAAAAATAATTTTGACAGACATCAGTATTTTAAAGTTTTTATTTTTATCAATATAAATTTTCACAGTTGTGGGAAATCAGGGGGCCAGGTCAGGCAATAATTATTTAATGACAGTAGACAAACATTTAAAAAGTTAACACTTTATAACTGTTAAAACAGTCATCACATACATGTCAAAATATAAAAAATAAATATCCTTAAATCGAACCCTCAAGTTCTCAAGCAGCATTTTTGTTATTTTGCCTATCTATAAATTTCAATTATTGTTAATGAAAATTTTTCTTCATTTGTTTGTGTGTGTATGGTGAAATCAAGGTTTACTGACATTACTGATAAAAATCTAACCCTTTCAATCCCAACTACAGTTAATATCCCGTAATACCCTCTTGGACACAAAACCACAAGTCAAATTTTGAGTTTACAGTAGCTCATACGTTCTAATTATTTCAAGATTTGTATCTTTAGCAACAATAACGAAACAGTCCCTACTTGAGAAATCTCAGTAACAATTTCAAGACCATGCAACTTCAGAAAAATAATGCATTAAGCGGAAAGCAGTTGGGCTGTTGCCTGTCTTGTGCAGAAGTTCATGTTTTGATCTATATTAAGACTGATAGGAATTTAGAAAGATGAGTATCCATACAACATTCATCTCTAAGAATTTCATCACATGCCCCCAATTTTTACTTGACTTTACCAACTTTTTATGCACCCCTATGGCTTACCAGGTCCACTGAGACCCCTACGCAGATGTAAGCTTTGATCCTACAATCAGGCAAAACTCGTAAACTCCAACAGTATCTATTCTGGGCACTAGTTTGTAACTGAAAGCAAGTTTCAAAACCACACATCATTGTAAGTAAAAGGGCCAACATACTGCGATTGTACTATTGTAATTAAAAGCAGTAATGAAAGCAAGATTTTGTTCAGTCCCATGTGTTCTATACAGACGCACTTCATTAGCACATTCCAGTGCATTTCTCTTATTTCCAAAGAGCTCCTATTTAAATTGTCCTAATTTAAACCTGTCCAAATAACATTTTCAAGATTTCCATGTACTGTAGTGGCTTACTTGACATTCCTGTACTACTTGTGCTGGTCAGATAAAGTTACACAGCCTTCAAGCAGGGAAGTTCAGTCCCATGCCCTCCTCCCCAGAAGACTGTAGAAGGGAAATGAAAACCTCTGATATTAGCCAGGCATGTTGCATAAACACATGGCTGCACAAAATGAGGAAGACACTGAGGATTCTGTCATATGTAAGGAGAATGAAGCCCAGAGACCGGGATTGAAGGACTTTTCACTGCTTCAATGGTCTATCTACAGTTGGTGTGCATCTCTGTACACAATAATTTAAAAAAATCAAGACAGATGCTTAAGTGGACAGAAACTCCTCAGTCAGCAGGAATAAGGGGGAAAACCATATGTCAATGAGTACCTACTGGTGACGCATTTTCAATGTTTCTGGCTAGTTTCAAGGAGGCCACTCTCCTAACATTTCAAATGTGAAGCTAAGGTGAACTAAGAATGCAGAAGGGTTATGATTATAAAGACAAATTCTGCTCTCAACTGCATTAGACTTCTAGAGTTAATTCAGATTTACATAGATTTTACTGACAACAGAATTTGGCCAAAAGAGGAGTAAATGGAAAGCACTGAATATAGGATTGAGGCAAACTTTGCACTCCACACAGTGATGGTGACGCCCTGACTTTCCAAATGGTGCAGATGGGGTGATTCCCTCAGGGAAAAAGTAAATGGACTATGAATAAAGCCACAAAAACTGAGCAACACTACTTTCCCCAAAGTGAACCTAGCACTACTTCACATCTTTGTACTAGGGATATCGATTAATCGCAGTTAACTCACGCGATTAACTCAAAAAAATTAATCACAATTAATCACAGTTTTAATCACAGAACAACTGAAATTTATAAAGTATTCTGGATGTTTTCCTACATTTTCATATATATTGTATTCTAGGTTGCAACTGAAATCAAAGTATATATTTTTTATTATAAATATTTGCACTGTAAAAATGATAAACAAAAGAAATAGTATTTTTCAATTCACCTCGTACAAGTACTGTAGTGCAATCTCTGTCATGAAATGCAACTTACAAATATAGATTTATTTACTTTTTGCTACATGACTGCACTCAAAAACAAAACAATGTAAAACTTCAGAGCCTACAAGTCCACTCAGTCTTACTTCTTTTTCAGCCAATTACTAAGGGCTGGTCCACACTAACCCCCCAAGTTCGAACTAAGATACGCGACTTCAGCTACGTGAATAACATAGCTGAAGTCGAAGTATCTTATTTCGAACTTCAAAGTACTCACCGCTGGTCCACACAGCGGCACGCAGGCTCCCCCGTCGACTCCGCCTGCTCCGTTCGTGGAGCAGGATTACCGGCGTCGACGGGGAGCACTTCCTGGTTCGATTTATCGCGTCTACACAAGACGCGATAAATCGAACCCAGAAGATCGATTGGACTCCTCCGACACGGCAGGTAAGTATAGACATACCCTAAGAGACAAACAAGTTTGCTTACATTTACAGGAGATAATGCTGCCCTCTTCTTACTTACAATGTCACTAGAAAGTGAGAACAGGCATTTGCTTGGCACTTTTATAGCCGGCATTGCAAGGTATTTACATGCCAGATATGCTAAACAGAAGTCTTAAAAGAGCAAAACACTGATGCGGAAACTACAGAACCCGAACCACCGAAAAAGAAAAACAACCTTCTGCTGCTGGCATCTGACTCAGATAATGAAAATGAACATGCATCGGTCCATACTGCTTTAGATTGTTATTGAGTAGAACCCATCATCAGCATGGACCCATGTCCCCTGGAATGGTGGTTAAAGCATGAAGGGACATATGAATCTTTCGCGCATCTGGCACGTAAATATCTTGCAATGCTGGCTACAACAGTGCCATGCGAACTCCTGTTCTTATTTACAGTGTCACCTGAGAGTGAGAAGTGGGGACCATTATCTCCTGCAAATGTAAACTTGTTTCTCTGAGCAATTAGCTGAACAAGAAGTAGGACTGAGTGGACTTGAAGCCTCTAAAAATTTACATTGTTTTATTTTTGAATGCAGTTTTTTTGTACATAATTCTACATTTGTAAGTTCAACTTGCATGATAAAGCGATTGCACTACAGTACTTGTATGAGGTGAATTGAAAAATACTATTTCTTTTGTTTTTTACAGTGCAAATACTTGATAAATATAAAGTGAGCGCTGTACACTTTGTATTCTGTGTTGTAACTGAAATCAATATATTTGAAAATGTAGAAAACATCCAAAAATATTTAAATAAATGGTATTCTATTAATTTTTTTAATCACAATTAATTTTTTTTAATCACTTGACAGCCCTACTTTGTACCCATCTTTCCAACTTCAGTTCCTATACTAATCTCCTCTGTTGCACTGCGGTATCCGGTATAGCTTCCCAGAGAGTTACTTGGTTCCAGAGCTAATCTTGGAAAATATTTCAGTAAGGATTCAGTTCAAGAAGTTGACGGCTTGTAGAGGTGTAATCACTTTCAAATTTGAGTAATCCTGCCAATAACAGTTCTGCCTATTCCCTGCTAGAGTTGTGAACGGGGCCTTCTGGGCAACAGTGTACCACTGGAGCCAAAGGAGCCACTCCATTAGCTTGCAGTAGTAGCCTTTTAACTTTTTATGCTGACTAGCCACAATCCTACCCTGAGCAGAGTTTTGGCTCCAGGAAGGAAGATCCAGAGACTCCATGAAGTCCAGTAGGGACTAGACTGCTGTGACTGAATGTACATGGAAGGCACTCCAATATTATGGTGAGGGGGAGCAGTATAAGACCTTCAGATAGGGAAGGACAGAGACCCATATTGCAATACCATATTGCATGGTTACACAAACACTATCCAAAGTTGTGCTTAACAGTAGTAGTCTCAAAGGGCCTACCCTGGATATACGCTTGCAGTATCAGGTCTTCTGACAACCTAGTCTTGACATAGGAGCTTTATAACACCAGTATGTCACTTGCTGTATTGTATTTGAATTACTGTGGCTGTGAAATTACCTTTTTTTATTAAGGGCAGAGAGGAACTATTTTAAAACTGCTTGTTAGTAGGACTTTGCAGTAAAGTATCTTATAATTTACGCGCACGCACCCCCCCACCAGAAGTTTAAATACAAAATTATGTTGAGAC
This sequence comes from Macrochelys suwanniensis, assembly GCA_033296515.1. Taxonomy (NCBI): domain Eukaryota; kingdom Metazoa; phylum Chordata; order Testudines; family Chelydridae; genus Macrochelys; species Macrochelys suwanniensis. The sequence continues at coordinate 129,120,993 of CM065776.1, read as the reverse complement.
TTTTAGTAATTACGAACCATCTACCCCATAAGGTTTTTGCTAATAGAAAAGGTAGTAAGTTCAGTGTGCTCTTGTGCATTAAGGACAAAGGATGGTGACGTTTACTAGATGTCCTGATTACAGTTTTAGAAGAATGAAATTTCTTGTTTTCACAGGATCCAGGAACACATGCTTGCACACCCACCTTGTTGTGAAGCAATTAAGTTTGCTACAAGACTTTTTTCATTTGGAATATTGTAATTTATTAGTTTGTCAAACTAAAATAATATCAGCACTGAGGTACTTTGAACGTGCATCATGTTATTTTCCAAAATACCTTCAGAAGATAGAACCTCTCTCCTTTTTACTCTGACACAATAGCAATATGAATGGCAATATGAAAGTATATAATAACTGAAGGTGTACAATGTTCTATTTGTTGCCTGTATCTGGTTCCAGGAGCATTATAGATTTAAGATCTTTAGGAAAGAGACTGTCTTGTTTAGCATCTGTAAATCGCACACTATGATGCCCAATCCTGCCTGGGGCCTCTGAACAAAACCGATGAATAGTAATAGTTAAAGTACAAGCTGTATGATGCATTCCTGATACTTTCTTTTAAGGAGTGTTTTAGGAACATACAACTGTCTCCAGGGAGGTAATATAGGAAAATGGGTTGGATGCTAGACTTGAAGTCAAGTGAGTCCAATTCCTCACCCTGCCACTGACTAAACTTGCTCTGTAACTTTGGGCAAGTCACTTAATCTGTCTTCCTTTTACCATCTGTAAAATGGAGATAAAGCCAAACTGCTTTTGGATCCACAGATGGAACATGTCATAACTGCTAAGTATCACTGTTATCAGGGGTTTCTTTTTTCAGTTATTTTCCTATGTATATGCTGGGCAGCATTTGTTTCATACAGGCAATGGAAGTGTGCCTAACTTTCTTGCACATTTTTAAAAATAAGATTAATTAAAATGTCTAGCCTTTGTGTTGTATGTTTTATGTATTGATTTATTTTCTGTATTTATATCTTACATTTATATCCTTATTGGTTTTCAATAAGCACTGCATAAAATAGTTAACTGAAGATCGAAAGCTATTCAATTTCTTATAGATTTGTACAAGTCACTGAAACTTTGCGAGAAAAAACGGATTTAATGTACAAGGTGTCTATTGATGGATAGTATTTCTACATTCTTTGATCACTCTTAGTGCAGTAGTCTAATCACAATTTCTGATTTAGTCAATTGAAGAATATTTAAATCACTTTAATCCATACTGTAATCTGAAGCATCAAGACGCTCATGTTGAGATGAGTTCCTGTCTGCTTCCTGTAAAACTTGCCCATACCGGTATTGCCCTGGCCTCTTCTTTTGTCATTCAGTGTTGCACGCATTCTAAAGCAATATGCATTTCCTCACCTTTTGGGGGCGAAGCCAGACTTTGAGGCACCTGCTCCCTCCTTGGTGTTAACTTTGCTTGTGCCAATCAGAAACGAACACAAACAGGTTTTGGGCCCCGTCCCCTATGACACTTCTATGATGTCATAGTTGGTACTTTATGGGCCTGCCTGCCATGTGCAGGCAGGAAGAGGAGAAAGAAAAACGAATCCTGTGTATCCCGTGTACACCCGTAACTGAGCCTGATCACCTCGAAGCCTCTCTCTCAGCTCACGTGTTTCAAACAGAGTTTCTACGTTTGCCGGTCGTTATGCGTTGGTTTGTATTTGTGAGTATCAGTTATTACTAAATGCTGCATCTTTGTTTATAAATATTGTTAGTACATATTTTAGTCATTGTGTGTTTTAAGTTTCATTAACTCTATTAGCTAATTGAACGCTGCTCCCTTACCCCTTGTAATTATCCCCAATAAAACTTTAAATTGATTAATTTTAGTTGTGTGTGCGTGTGTCTGCAGTTTGCATCGTGACTCATACTCTCCTTGCATCCCTTACCAATATAGTCTATTGCCACGTGCAGCCTAGTAAATAACAGGCCTGCATTTTTCTTTCGCCCCTGCGTGCCCGTGGCAATGGCAATCCACAGCTCACAGTAGTGACCAAACTCTGTTTCTCTCATTTCTTCCCATAGCTGCTCTCATTTTATTGTTTTCCTTGAAAGTAGCTAATTTACAAAACATTCACATTTGAAATCAGACATTAAATGGAAAATATATTTCACTTGCATTGAATTCTGAAACTCTTAAGAGGTCCTATTGATTATGTTGTGTTGAAAACAATGTTAAAATTATAAAATATCAGTTTGAATTTTCAGGGGTTTTCCTAATCATCCTTGCAGCTAGGGGGGTTGGTAGGAAATGTGCAATCTGGGTCTTTAGCAGCCAGTGTGCAAAGAATTAGTTTAGAGCCGGGGTCTCAAACTCAATTTACCTTAGGGCCAGTGCCAGTCCTCAAATCCTCCCAACTGGCCAATAATGTCACTCATGACGCCCAGAACTCGCCCCCCAAAACTCCGCCCCCCCAAAAAAACTCCACCCTCCACCTGCCTAAGGCTCTGGGAGGGAGTCTGGGTGCAGAAGGGGTGAGAGGTTGGGCTCTGGGAGGGAGTTTGGGTGGGGAAGGGGGTCTAGGGTACAGGTTCTGGGATGGAGTTTGGGTGCTGGGTGCACACTGGGCTGGGGCAGGGGGTGAGGGAGCAGGAGGAGGGGGTGCAGGCTCTGAGGGAGTTTGGGGGTGGGAGGGGGTGTGTGGAAAGGGAGTGCAGGCTCTGGGAGGGAGTTTGGGGGCCGGAGCTCTGGGAGGGGGTTGAGGGTGCGGCGCTTACCTGGGGCTCCAAGGCAGGGCGAGTCAGGGGGCTTCCGTACGCTGCAGCCCCCAGGCACCGCCCTCACAGCTTCCCATTGGCTGCAGGGGCGCTCGGGGCGGGGGTAGCGCGCAAAGGTACAGCCCTGCCCTGGGGCCGCAGGGAGGGGCCAGCAGACACGTGGAATGAGCAGGCAGACGGGAGGCGGGGAGCGCCCGGGGGTGGCAGGTGGGGCCAATAGAGAGACCGGGCCCCAAAACTGCTGGAGCACTGCAGGCCACATTGGGGAAGGTTTGCGAGCCACAGATGGCCCGCAAGTTTGAGACCCCTGGTTTAGAGCAAGGTGGGGTAAGTTGTACCTTGCTGCCTTAAGGAGCAGCCAGTTCTCTCTGGTTTTGGTTCTTGTGTGTTAGGGTTTGGGATTCTGAGAAGTAAAATTGTATTATGTTGCAACCTTCCAGAAAGAGGTGGGGTTTTTTTAAATGGTTTTACTGAACTTCTCTGTCCATGTACATAACACCAACATCCCCTCGAGTTCTGTTTAATGAAATTGCACTGCAAAGGAAAATGATTTAATGCATGATTTAAATACTTATTTTTTTCCACAATCATTGATTTCAAATGAGATTGATGACTGTGTAAAAATAGTAATTTAGAAACGTGTTACTGCAATTTTAGATCAAAATTTGTAATTATTACAAAACCTTTTTTTTTAAAAAAAAAAAAATGCTACTACTAGTAAAGGCTTTTATTTGAATTTTATATAACTGTTGTAGGCAATAAATCAAATATTGAAAGTTATGGCCCAAATCCTGCAAATAGGTACATAAGTTTAAACATATGCATAGTTCCACTGACCTCAATGGACTTCTTACCTAAAATGTAATTGTGCTTAAGTGGTTGCAGTAACTGGAGAAAAAAAATATTAAATTTTATATTATTTATTAAAAACTTTGTGGTATACATTCGTCGTCACTTCAAAACAAAATCAATTCTGTTTTACCTATGAAAAAATGTAGACTTTCAAAACATTAACCAACTTATTGTGAACTTAATATGCATATAATTTTTTTTCAAAAATAGGAGCCTGAAGTTTAGCTCTGAAACCAAGAGTTAAACATGGAAGACGGGATTTTTCTTAAGCACCTAGATAACCTATTATTGTAATGCTGACTGAGAAGCACAAGTCCCATGACTTGAAGCTGAAGGCTTGATGTGTGACTACAGCCTGGTCAAAGCATTTCTGCTTCCTTGTGGAAACTGAATACATAAGAAAGCAGTGCAAGGGCTATTTGCTTATCAATTTTCTATTTGTGTTACTCCAACACGAAGGAAGTTATTGAGGTCCTGGATTTGTCTTGATCAACACTGACCAGCACTTCCAATGTGCATTTCCTTGGTGGAAAATAACTATGTAAAACCTGATATTTTACTAGCAATTAGGAAACCATGCATCCACTTTAGCAAGTTAAGACTGTAACATGCAGAGGTGTCTAAGTGACTAGCTACATGTAAATAAAAAATGTGATTTAAATTGAAAAAATCACTTTATTTATGCTTGTACTCTGTTCGTTTTTACAGTACATCAACCACCACCTGAAAAGAGCAAGATAACTTTTATAAAAGCTTCCAAAGGGGAGTCTGAGTAAAGGCTCAGAAGTGTTTATCGGTGCATTATAAACACAACCCCATTGGAGACTGCTTGATTTATAATTTCCCTATTCACTTCAAAATTTCAGGTTCAGCAGCAAGTTTTAAAAATCCAAGGCCCCTGAGGAAATTGCTATTTTAAAAATACTCCTGGGTTACAAAAGTTTCCAATACTTTTCTAGGATCAGCAGACATCTCTTTACACATAAAAACAGACAGTAATAATTTCCTTCCCATATTTTTTTAATTGCATTTGTTGTGTTGACATTCATATTACAAGTACAATTTTTTTCTAATCCTGTAAATAAACATGTATGTTATTTATTGAACACTCACTTGCTGGTACTTCTAATATCAACAGTAACCACTCTCCCGTTATCGTTTTTCCACACATTTTATGCTTTATTACCAAGGGACCAAGTTAGTCCAGTACTTATACCTTTCATTAAGAAAATGCTGTTAAGCATATTTCCATTTCTCTGATTTATGTATGAGAGTTTCCCCTATCATTCTAGCTATTTTCCCCACTATTTTATGAGACATTCCTATATCATTCATAAAAATCCATCCCTTCAGCCTTATCTGCACCACTGATCTATTTTTTTATTTCCATACTGAACATTCAGTGCACCTTATGGTAATTAAGATATATGTGTTCAATATTTTCATGTTGAGATGATATGCATTCCTTTCCAATTTGTTACACTCATCCTTAAGGAATCTGGAGCTTTGATAATTATAAACTTTGAAATTTAAAAAAGTTAATATCCAAATGAGATACTAAAAGAAAAATATAAATGGAGTACATATTGGGTAGAATCTTGCATTTATGTCAGATATTCACAAAATCTTAGGTCTGCTGATCCATACAAACCCTTTGGTTGAGGGGGCAAGACACACAGTTTGTCCAAGGAACCACAAAGCACATAGCAAGGTGCATGAGTGTGGTGGCCCCCCCAAGAGTCTCCTTCAAGCACAGGAGGATGACACTAAGTGAAGATGTTAAGAATGCAATGATTCATCAGTGCCTTGCGGCCTTCTACAACTAGATATTAACCCTATGTTGTTTAGTGCATTACATATAGTAGCATACATACTGACCAAACTTGTGTTCTCAAATCTACGTACAATTGAAGTCAATCTCAGTTGAGTTCCCACACCTGCTTGTAAAAGGCACTCTCAGCACCTTGCAAAATCAGATCCTTCTTCCTTTAACTGGAATAAACTGATATCCCCCACCCTCATGCATTTTCTGGTGGATTTAAACAAATTCAGATTCCTGGGGACAACCCTCACCATGAAGTTAGATTGTATTCCTTGTAAAATAAGTGAACTTGGGTGGTCAAACTATTTGATATTGCCCCTTCCAAGTTTCCAAAGATAATCTGATAACAAAAGGGTAATCCATTCATCTACTAAATTCATTCAGAACCAGTTGGCTCTTATCATCACTCCTGTATTTAGATGAAACCTAGTCTTGGGCCACAGGGACACTCACTTGAAGCCACAAATAAACAAACTAATGAGTGTAATCAGAATGAGTGCACTCTTCTTAATTTGGACTGTAGCAACATTTGTGACAGCCTGTGCAGAAATCTTGGTTAACAAGCAGTTCATTTACCTCAGGGGGAGGGATAGCTCAGTGGTTTGAGCACTGGCCTGCTAAACCCAGGGTTGAGAGTTCAATCCTTGAGGGGACCATTTAGAGATCTGGGGCAAAAATTGGGGATTGGTCCGGCTTTGAGCAGGGAGTTGGACTAGATGACCTTCTAAGGTCCCTTCCAACTCTGATATTCTATGATTCTAACAAGCTACTATTTTCTCCTATTTTCCCTTCTTAGCGGGGCCTAGACTACTTTAAGATAGCAATATGCATCACATCTCTAATCAAAATAAAGGTCGGTTACTGTGAAAAATAAGCAAAGCTTCATGACCGGGCTGTGATTCGCTTTTCAATCACAACCATTTGGGTCAAAAAGACAGACCACTAGCACACGTAGTCCTTCCAACCTAACTGTAGCAGGGTTAATTTGATCATCAACACTACCTCTGGGAAATACCAATTATTAAAAAGTAGGCCAATAATAAATACTATGCAATAATGACAGCCTTGCCTTGAAATATAATGGGTTACTGCTGCTAGATTGCTGAAATCCTGCTATGTGACGGAATGCACAGGCTATTTATCTTTTCTAGACTGAACATGCCCATTTCAACCCATTTTTTTCCGTTTTATTTTCCAGACCTTTCATTGTCTTGTTGTGCTGCTGTGATCGCCCCAATTTTTTCTCCCTCACCTCCCCCAAAATGTTTTTGTCATTTGTTTGCTACAAATAAAACAGAATAACGTTAAATTTACAGAATGTTTGCACATTTAAAGAAGTCTAGAGTTTTCAAATAAACGAAGCCTAATAACTGCAGTGAAACCCTTTCGCATAGCAATTAGAAAAGGCAGGGGGAACCATCATGTCCCACAATAGTCACATAATTAAGTTGTGACATAATGAAGATAATTGTAATTTCAGGTCTGACTTTCCCTATCCAATACGAAACTAACAAGAGTGGTACTCCCTTTTAAAAAAGATTCATTGAGCAGTCGTTACTGTAGGGGAGTCAGAGAAAGCAGGAAGAGCAACCACGCACAGGTCAAAACGCTACCCAAAGCAAATACATAGTTAAGAGGAAATAGAAGAAAAACTCTAATTTCTTTCTGGCACATAGACTATTAACATCCATTTTCAAGCCAAAGTATTATTAAGTATTTTATTAACCAAACTTCAATAAATGTGTCCAGCAACAAGAATTTACCCTCTCTGGCATAACTCTTTTCTGCAAGGTATTTTGTCCACCGCTACCTTCAATTTCATGGTATTTTTCTTTCAAGACAGCTGAAAGAAACTGTAATTCGCCCAGAAATGCTGCCTGCTGCATTTTATTACATTGAAGGCTTCTTGGTCAAAGCCAGCTCCATTCTTCTGCCCTAAGTAACCTGGTTGACAACCTGAGATCAAGGAAATTTTATTCCCCTTTGAGTGTCTCCCAGTGTTCTCTAGTCAGTCTTGATAATCTGCCTCTGTTTTTTCCATGAGCCAAAATTAAGTAGTTTGTTTAATTTTAAACAATCTGTTCCTTTATTAGTACCTTTTGACTGATTAGTACCTTCCTCTGACTGATTGTCTTTTTTTAAAAATCCTGTTAGTATTACATGCTAGTAAGATCAGCTAGGATTGCTGTGAAAGATTAGAGAAAAACCTACTTATCTAGTGTACTTGGTGCATTTAAGAATACTTTGTGTAGGGTCAGTTTCACTTGTATGATCAGTTACCCAATTTTTTGGGGATTCTTCACACAGCAATAGGTGAGAAACAATTTAGAAATGGAAACTTGTGATTGAAAGGGAACTCAGGGCCAAGTGCAGAAACTGAAACTGTGCTCAACTATCAGAGGGGTAGCCGTGTTAGTCTGGATTCACCCACGAAAGCTTATGCTTCAATACCTCTGTTAATCTATAAGGTGCCACAGGACCCTTTGTCGCTTGTGCTCAACTAGTTTTCAAACATTAGGTTTTCTGTTGATAATGTCTCTAATGGTCACAAGCATCACAGCTAATTGTACTTTGTCCTTATTGGGCAGTTAAAATGTGCACGTTCTTGGGCATTTACTTCATTGTTCACCATCTCCAACTCTAGTCTTACTGTAATTAAAGGAAGTTCTTGACCACGCAGCCAGCACACAGCAGCTTTAGTCCTGATTAGACCTCACCTGATGATAGTTTGCACTTCACATCAGAACATTATTCTGTTTACACCCACTCAGGCCACCACATTCTAGCAAGAGTTCAGTGTTGCCTTCAATGAAGGAAAACACCTAGAATATCTTTCTCTAGCTGAATGTGGAAAAGATCCAGCAAGACGAACTGCTAATTCAGACACAAAAAACATGAGTTAGAACACTGGTGATACTGGGTCACAGTCAAATGAACCTCTCTCACAGCTAAATATTAGCACCTAAATACCAGTGTGCAGGGACACTAGACTAGCTGAGTTATAATCAGTCTAAACTATTTTATTTGTTATCCTTTGGTCTGGTTTAGTATTATGGTAAACAAGAGTGTGTCCACAATTTTACAAACACTCAAGTAGTTGCCTGCAGAAGAGTGTTTTAAACATTTGATTTTGGATACCACTATCTGAGTTAAGAAAAACTTCCCAAGTCATTCTCCACCTTTAGAGGTTTTTCTTTTCCTTTCTTTCTTTTTTTTTGGGCGGGGGTATAGTTTTCATTTTTAGGTACTCCAAAGCACCATTACTGATCTTGGCTTTATATAGTCCATTGGAGTACTTGCATTTTGACAGCTACACTGTAATTGCTTGCTTATTCAACTATGTTCTTTATATGAATGTTTCTTCCTATGGTCGTCCCTGAGCCACAATTGCATGTCTTCAGTTCATCTCATTTTAACTGGTTTCCATCCCTCGCTATTTTTGCATATCAAGATGGGGTATTATCCACATTTCCTGCCAAACATTTGCAACTCCACTAAGTTACTGATCTCAGCTATTTTAGTTTTAATCATTATTTCACCACAGAGTAACAATGAACCACATCATGCAACAAGATCTCTCTGTTAAACGTGTTGACATCTCCGTTTTCTGTTCAGTTAAAATGCTCTCATATGAACATGCATTGCCCCGAAGTATAGTACCGCCACTGTTTTTTAAAGGGACATTTGATTCTATCGCCAGCCCATCCTGATCCAAGAAAAGAACTTAAACACTCCATACAGGGAAAAGCAAGAGAGACCAGAGGGATGAATCAAATGTACAACTTCCTTCATACTGAGTTAGGAAGGTTGAAAGGGCTAGACTGGAAGTAACCTAGCATAAGAGTTGATAATTCAAGACAGCAGGAGGGTTTTGGAGAGCAAATATTTTTCATTATTATGAATTACATTTTGAAAGACAAGCATACTCTGCAGCAGGGAAACATTGAAAATTCTTATTGTCCAGAGGTCTGGTACAAGTGTAAATGCTACTTGAGCACATAAGGATAAATGTTCCTGTTCACTGGACAAGGACAACGGGGAAGGAAAGGGTGGGCTCAGCAACATAAGGCAGCATCAATGAGCCTCCTGTCAGAGTGGACTTCCTTCAGATGGTACTCCTGAGGGAATTCTGCGCCAAAAATTTAAAAATTCTGCGCACAATATTTTTAAATTCTGCAAAATCCTGCACATTTTATTTATCAAAAACACACTATATAATCATGCCAGTTTCAATTATTTTGGTAATTTCAAAATACCTGTCAGCAAGTATGTCTAGAACAATACAGACACACACAAAAATTCCCCCAGGAGTAGAGAGTTAAAGAAACCCCTATGACAACCCAGTTCCGGTTTCTCTGCCCCCTCCCACAGAGAGCCCAGCCATGGCTTCCCCCAGGCCAGACACACAGACCTCCTATCTCCCAGAGACCAGCTGCAGGGAACCCCCAGCCCAGAAACTTTCACCCCTTCCCCCAGAGCCCAGCTGCGCCTGCCCCCCTCCCCCCAGCCCAGACACTCACACCCCCTACCCCACAGGGGCCAGCTGTGATCCCCAGGCCCAGGCATTCACACCCTCTACCCCCAGAGCCCAGGGATCCAGAGGGAGAAACAGCCTGATGCTGGGTCCCGGGCTTGCATGGAGTTTCCTGGGCACCACTGCCTTCTTCCTTCAGAGCATACTGAGAACTGCAGCTGCTGGAAACCCTCCAGTTCCCTCTCCCCCCTCGCCGCCGACCTTGTCTTCTATTTGCAAGCTGAGCTCTGCCAGGTTCAGCAGCCCCTCGGGGTGGCCAACATCTCTGCAGCCCATTTCTGTGGGGGGAAAGGAAATTCTACGCACACAACATTAATTTCTGCAAAAGTCTGCCTTGCACAGTGGTGCAGAATTCCCCCAGGAGTAAACATGGACTATATGGGAGTGGTGCCAAGATAACTTGGCGGCATTGGGTCAGAGAAAAACGTTGATGGGCAGAACAACAGAACTGAGTTGCCAGTCAGCTGAGAGAGGATAGGCCTAGCAGACATTATCCAAGTAATGCCTTTGGATAAGTGGATCAACACAGGAAGAGTTGTGTGCCGAGCCTCACTTTGAACATGCTGTCTGTTACTGCCCTGAGCAGAGATCTCTGGCACCTGGACGTGCAAGAGATTCGATCTTGACTTTTTAGCTGAAATAATATAGCTTAAAGGCAAGTACTGTTTCTAGGGCAGGCAAGCAACAGATCAGTTTTCCAGCTAAGCCAGAGTAAGCTGCATAGCAGCTTCTAGGGCTTTACTAACTTAGTAGTAGGTCTGATTATTTTTTAACGTATTATGTACGTTGAGAATTTGCCCAGGTGGAATCAAGCTCCACTGGTGGAAACTGCAACTTTCCTCATCTACATTGTGCGTTTGCAGTAATGCAACTACAATGGTAGCTGGCCATCCTTTCCTGGAATTAACAACTTGGCCAAGGCCCAAGAGTGAGAAGAAAGATTGCAAAACCTACGGGCTCCAGCCAGATAATTCAAAGACAGTTTGATAATGCTCACCTAGCTTGTAAACTAGATCTGTGCATAGTGCGTTCGTCTACTAGCACAGCCTCCTATGGAGGGTTCATTGTAACGGAGTCCAGAACAGCCGGACAGGGCTAGAATGCGCCTATATTTGGGTCCCATACCTTGGATTTTTGTTTCTTTTCTTCTCCATAATATCAGCCACTAATGGAACTAGTTTTGGGGAGGGAGGAAAGATGAGGTGTGTGTGAGACGATTTCAAGCAAACAGGTGGGTGCCAACAACATTAACAAAAATCAACTAATAAAATCTGCTGCCAGATTTTGAATGCCAAATCTTGAGAGTACTGCAGAGACTGAACTGTATTTAGTTTTGAGAACTGCATTAACTACTATGAATAAACTTGTCATAAGTCTGTTTTCTACCCAAGTACATTCATGGCTCTCTGCAGCTGTGTAGAACGTTAAGGCTACGTTTATATCATGGAGGCCACGGAAGTCCCAGAATCCATGACTTCCAGGGACCTCCGTGACATTCTCTGCTTCAGCCCCAGGAGCTGCGGGACTCTAGAGCTAGCAGCCAGCGGGCCCCTGGCAGGGTTCCAGCGACAGCAGCGACAGGGAGCCCCCTGCAAGGTTTCAGCGACAGGTAACAGACTCCTGAGGGGGCCCTCCTCAGGGTTCCAGCAATGGGCAACAGCCTGAGGGTGGGGGGAGAGAAGAGGGACGCCTCAGGTGAGCAGCTGGGGGTATCCCATTTTCTCTTTGGGAAATACGGTCACCCTGCAGCTCCCAGCCGCTGTGGGCAGAGGGTCCCCCCCGCCCGTGCAGCTTCGAGCTGCCACAGGCAGAGGGGGAACCCCACAGCTCCCAGCCACCAGGGTGGCGGGGGAAACCAGGGAGCTGCTGCAGCAAAAGTCACAGACAGGTCAATGTTTATTCACAGCTTCTGTGAATGTTTATTGCCCGTGACCTCTCCGTGACTTACTAAAATAACCATGACAAAATCTTAGCCTTAATGATGACTTACAGCTCTTTGTATGGCTGAATAGCAGCAATTTCTGATCTCCACCTTACATCAGTAAGCAATAAATAGTATAGATGTGTCTCTTCATACATAAACTAAAAGCTTTCCCTCCCTGCATTTCCCTATTCCTCATCCTTTTGTCTGATTTCTGAACTTGATAATGAGATAACACTCACCCTGTCAAGGGGGAGAGATGTAGCCAATGATCTTAGTTTATCATCAATTTATTGTATAATGTTAGGATTAACTAATATGTCATATTATATCTATATTCATTGTATGTTAAATAGAGTTAATTTGTAGGATTACAGACTTGTAAGATTGATCATTATTTAGAGGGAATCATGTATTAGATATTAGTAAAAAAGGCTGAAACGCAAGACCTGTAAGCTGAGGCCTGCAAGATTTTAGTTAAGCTATTTTAGGCCTTGGAGATGAGAAATGCTGACATAAGTAAATGACTGAGGAATAACCCAATGCCCTAAGATTATGGGAAAAGCGGTATCACGTGGTAATATTGCGAAAATGTAGCCGGAAGATTAATTTTAAATCATAAAAATGCTGTAAAAGCACATCTGTTTCCAACATGGGTCTTAACCACAGGATACAGGTGGTGCACCAATGCTAATGAGAATAAAGAGAACCTACACAGCCTAGAGAATTGGGGCTAACTTATGTTTCTAGGTGACACAGACCAATAAGGAAAAGAGGGTTGACACTTTACCTACATTCTGCACATGTACGTGATAGACAGAATCACATTATGAAAAGGGGGTGCCCAGTGTGGGAAAATTGAGCGTCCTGGAGAACTCCAGCAGGGACCATCCCCGTATTGATGATCAATCCATGAGAGAGCCATCAGACTCTAACATTATCTAGGAGGATGTAAGTATGTCTGTAGTTATAACGGGTGCATGAATCTATTTAGGCGTTGTATATGCTGTGACATTCATAACTTTGTTGGCAACTTTAATAAAATTGATAAAAGATAGTGGACCTTGTTCTTGTATATGTTGCTTGCCTATGGTTTCATGTGTTCCTATGAGTTCTAGATCTAAAACACGCAGAGGTAATTCTATTGAACTTGAAACTGTAGCCGCCTGAGGCGAACCCTCAATCACGTAATAACAGTACTAAAATTAACTTTCAATACAAATAAATATATAAATAAGGCTGATGTCTACCTCTTATTTAAGAACACATGTTGTAAAATGTGTGTAAATTTTACTACTGCCTTTAGTTCTCTACTATTCTTGGTCAGATCATTTCCTTTATCATATTCTTCTACCTATTGCAAAAAAAACCCTTTCTACCGTTATAAAGCACCAATTTTAATTGTGTTGCTGCCTCAGCTGAATTTTGCACTCATTGCCAGACCCATCCAAGGTGCATAGTTTGTTTTATTCCCAACAGCTCATATCCAGTATTTTGTGAAAGGCAGATGTATGTGAGAATTTCATTTACAAGTCATTTTTTTAATCTTAATCGACATGCAACTCTGTACCCGTAATACAATGGAATGTGTGGCCAATCGCCAAGTTAACCCCATAATCACAAGCTATTGATTTATGAACAGATCTATGTTATCTCAACTAAAATCCACTTTCAGTAAAACTTAATCATCTATATCTTTTATAACAGAAACTATAAGCATAAACATGGCCTAATTTCTTTGTCAGTTTGGCCTAAAGATGAGTAATGCGTCTCTTTGCTGTGCAATACTTTCTGTATAGTTCTTTTCTGAAACAAGATAGTCTGCTTCAGCCACACTTCTGTGAATTTCTTTATTTCATTCTGAATCTCTTATCAATTCAATTTTTCTGATATAGATTTGGCTTCACATTGCCATTTGCTCTAAAACTGTGCCACCATAAACAACCCACCCTGTGTATTCTGAACTATGTGGTACTGAAGTGTACAACTCGTAAATTGTCAGAAGAAATGTCTTCACATTAAATGAGAATTATGCATTGTTCTAAAGATTGACAATGATTGGCAGTTGCTACAGAGTAATACTCAATGACCCTTCCCTCCCCTCACCCCCGAACACAGTATCCAAAGACAAAAAAGCCAAGTGTGATACTCCTACTACAGCACTTCCTTCCAGCTTTGAAGCAACCAACATTGCCTAAGAACATAATGCGTATTCCCTGTGCTGTGCAGCCACACTGCAGTGCCAACACTGGCTATCTGGGTAAGATGAAATCCACCACTTGCCTGATTCCTTAAGGATACTTGACAAAGTAGCAACTTGATCTTGGAGCGTCTGTACTGCCAGGGCTAGCCTAAGTCCATCTTGAATAAACTCAAGAACTGTGGTAATGATGCAGCTGTAGGGATGAGACTGAGTACGAATGGGAGAGCCTCAGCCAGGTCATTGGATGGCCTGAATTAGTAGATTTGTTTATGGAAGCTAAAACTGTGGATATTACCTTTCTGAATAACCTTTTCAGCTTAAGAAGCTCTGTTCAAGAACGAGGTCGCTAGGCTAGACTGTCTGGATTCTGATGCATGAGTGGCCCTATGTAATATCATATCCCTTCTGGATGGAAAGCAGATAGGAAATCTTTGTATCACGTCGAGACCAGAGAACAAAGGCGTCATTGGCCAGAATGGGGATATCGGCATTACCAGTGCTGCTCGTCTCCTGAATCCCTTTTAGCCATCTTTACTATAAGGCATCTGCTGCCTTGGCTTTGTGATCCCATCAGCAAAAGAAGAACCTGACGCCTTGTGATAAAGGTGGTAGGCAAACCCATCGACTGTTGGGAAACCAAAATCCTTTACCAGGAGACTGAACACTTGTGGATGCAGTTACCATTCTGGATGATCCAACTTTGCCTGCTGAGCCAGTTGGCCATAACATTCAATTTTGCCTTTGATGTGAAGGGAGTGAGTAGACTGTAAATTGTTCCCTGCCCAAGTTGATGACCAGGCGAATTTCTTTTTTGCAGGACTATAGACCTTGCTCCCCTTCATCTGTAGACAAATGGCACGGTTGAGGGGTCCCAGTATGGGAGCAAAGCTGAGAGACCACATTGCATTGCCCTGGGTTCTTGTCAGTTTATGCTGTGCATGCGCTCGTTTCAGACCCATTGGATAGTCCTTGATTCCATGTAAGCACACCATCCCTCTAGGCGGGCATCTGCGGTGATAACTGTCCTAACTGGCTCTCCTATTGGAAAACCAGATTTCAATCTGCTTGGACTTGTCCACCATCTGAGTGACCTGAGAATCCTCCTGGGGAGAGAGACCTTTTCTGAGGACTTGATGAGAGACACTTGGAAGAAGAATAAAAGGACGCTCCAGTGGCCTCATGTGAGCAATAGCCCACTAAGAATATCCACATGGGAGACCACTGATCCCAGAAGAGAAAGGACTGTAGCAATGGGTAGTCCCCATTGAAAGGTTGACTATTTTGAAAAGATTTCTCAGCTTCTCTGGTCTTTCATGCAATAAGGCAGTGGCTCTCAAACAATGTTCCCTCTAATTTTTGACAGGCCATGTGCGCAAAAAGTTTCTTCTATGCACACTGTTGTGCTTCTGTGCAAATTTTTGTGCGCGCAGTGTTTCGCCCTGTGCGCGGGGTTTAGAATCTGTGTGCACGCGCACACGTGCACAGCTTAGAGGGAACAGTGCTCTCAACCTTTCCAGACCACTGTACCCCTGTCAGGAGTCTGATTTGTCCTGTGTCTCCCCTCACCCCTTAAGCTTCACCTCACTTAAAGACTTCTTGCTTACAAAATCAGGCATACAAAATATAAAAGTGTCACAGAACTCTATTACTGAAAAATTGCTTACTTTCCCATTTTTACCATATAATTCTAAAATAAATCAAATGGAATATAAATACACTGAAATGTAAGTACACAGTATATAGAGCAGTATAAACAAATAATTGTATTTATGAAATTTTAGTTTGTACTGACTTTGATAGTACTTTTTGTGTAGCCTGTTGTTAAAACTAGGAAAATATCTAGATGAGTGATGAACTTTGTAGAAGATGGGGGACACATGGAGACTGAGTTAATAGATTCAAATCACAAAACCGCAGCTCCACAGCAACCTTGACTCAGGACAGAGATCACCCAGGAGAGGGTAGACAGAGCAGCTCTCAGACAGCACTACAGCAGTGGTTCTCAAACTTTTTGTACTGGTGACACCTTTCACATAGCAAGCCTTTGAGTGCGACCCCCCTAATATATAAAAAAGTGTTTTTAATGTATTTAACACCATTATACATGCTGGAGGCAAAGCGGGGTTTGGGGTGGAGGCTGACAGCACGCGACTCCCAATGTAATAACCTCGCGACCCCCTGAGGGATCCCGGCCCCCAGTTTGAGAACCCCTGCACTACATGCACTTTTTGTAAGCTTTTGCAGTGCTGATCCGAAACCAAAGGTCACGGACAGGTATTTGTAGTGTTGTGTACTTAGAGGAAACAGCCTGTTGAATCAGGATACAGAAACAGGCATCCTTCACATCTACTGATGTCGCACAGTCCCCTTCATTGATGGCAGCTAGTGTGCATTTTAACCTCTCTAGTTTGAATTGTGATTTCTTCATGGATCTGTTGAGATACCAGAGATTGAGAACAGCTGTGCAGCCTCCTGACTTGTTGGGGGGAGTGTGGGGAAATAGGAATAATATGGAGTAAAGGTCTTATTTCCTGTGAAGTAGGAGAGAGAGATTCTATTGCTGTCATTTGTAGGATATCTAGGATGATCGGCTGTGTCTTTATCTCCTCTTCTTCCACAGGGAGAAGCCCCTAGTCCTCCTTGCTGGTGAGCAGAGCCTATCTGTTCCACACCTGGTGCTGAGAGAAGCGCAAGCCTCAGCCACTGCACTGGCACAGAGAACCCGGCCTGCCGAAGGATCTGAGAGTCGCACTAGCTGTGCTCCCCGCAGCCCTGTGACCTGTGTGCTAACAGGTGCATGGCTGCTGGTGCCACCATGCATGGATGCAATTTACGGTCGCTGGTTGCAACGCCGGCAAGCCAATAGAAAAGGTGCCAAGCCAAAGCTGAGTGGTGCTGTGGCCCTACATGACAGGTCACAGCACGATTCACTCTGGTTTGGCCTGGCTGCCCCTCCATCATGACAGAAAACGGGGAGGGAGGATGCCAAAGCTGAGTGAGTGGCACTGCAAGCTGGGGTGCCCTCCAATCTGTGGCTTATGTTTTTGGGGACCGCCCACACACAAAAATTCAGGCCCGAGGCACATCCCTCGTCTGGTTATGCCTTAATCTGGCCCTGGTCCGAATGTCTGAGAGACACTGATGCCCTTGATCCTGATCCTCCTCAGAAAAGAGGAATTTCAGACGGACAGTCCCATGGGGTGGGGGAGAAGGGCCTTGTTACTCTTTTGAGCAGCTTTCTTGCTCGGAGACAGTGGCGGTTCAGAGCGGACATTGGTGCTGCACTGGGTCCAGAAGGGTGCTCCCTGGGTCCCATGCTTTGTTCAAGGGAGATTCCTGGATGTGGCCTGGAGATAGGCTGACCCGATCCAAGGAGCACCAGGCTCCAACCCTGTAGGTTCAGAGTCTTTGGCCCACTTACTGCACTGGAAGACAGCACTTGGGCTGACGCTGCTAGGAGACGATAACCCTGAGTCGCTGTAGGGGGCATGCTGTAGAACCGAGGAAAGGGTTAGGCCCAGGGGCCCCTTACCAGGCTCATCCTTGCTCTGCATCTGGATCCCTGTCAGCTCCCTGCTGTCACAGCAGCTACAGAGTGCAGCTGCTCTGCAGTCAGTCATGGCTGAGAACCTGGGCTCCAGCAGCTGGGTGGGAAGTTTCCCAGGCCTTCTGGTATCTGTACTTCAACCTACACTCCCCCTGCATGGCCTGGGCCTCCACAGAACAAAAAGCACACCTCTCCATGCAGGCCCTTCATCAGCAGGGGATGTGCAGAAGAGAATCTGTCTTTTCCTCCCTCCTTAGCTTTCTGTGCCATGCTGCACCCTGCGAGCGTGAATGATGGGAGGGAAGGGGGGGGAGTCACAGACTTGCCAGTGACTATGAGGAGAAAGGCAGAGAGGCAGACCAGAGGTGGAGCTTCTGTCTAACATGACTGGTCTGCCTCCAAGGCTGCACAGGAGCAGAAATCCCAATGTCTAGGATCTATGGACCTCATTCTGAACAAGAAAGGAGCTGACAGAAGTTGTAGTCTCTTAGCAAATCCATCACAGTACTGTCTAAATCAGGCACAGTTGATAGCACATTTACTTTTGGATTGACTGTCAATTCTAGGGCACTGTTTAATTGTTGAACAAAAAAACAAACTGCTGTCTTGATGGTCTAAGTACAGCTGAGAGTTAGGAGGTCCTCAGCTGCAAGCTAGGATCCACCAGCTACAAACGTGGCCTTGGTTAAGTCACAACCTCTTCAATTCAATTTCCTGATCCATAAAATGGGAGATTACACTTTTGTTCACAGGGGTATCTCTCTAATATGCTTTGAGCATTTTAGCACTACATAAGTTTCAAGTATCCTCATCAATTATTGTAAGTGCTAACCTGTAGATGAGTCATTAAACTGGAGTGACTTTTGCTTCTCACAGATGGCTATCCAGAAGACAGAGAAACCTTGTGTTCTGATCAGTGTTCTACTGCTCCAAAAAACCGTGACTCATTCCCTACGATGTATGCAAGCTATGCATCTCAATTTCCATGCTTCCTCACGGCATCACTGCTCCACCATTACCAATAATTCAATGCTGTCATTACTGTAAGCTGAAAAGTTCTACATGACATAAAAAACAGCACAAATGAATACCCAATAGTGAGTTGCTAGGTACTACAAATTTGTAGCTGCGGGATTTTGCCAACAGTATGCTTTATACCAGAAAATGTATTTCCATCCACCTTTTCATTTTCTTCTAGATTGAGTCTCTGCCTGGTAACATTGGGCTTGGATTTTCTAATTTATACAGGAATTGCTTGTTTTGAATTATTTTCTAATCTTTGTTAATAGTGTATTTGGTCACAAACACGAACATCAGGAGACTGGAACTAACCTGTTGGACATCCTGTTGAAAAACACACAGCTGAAGCCGTTGGTGCAGGCGGACCTTCCGATGCTGCCAAATGTTCTCCAGTTGTCGCTGGTGGTGCAGTACTTCATGGATGACATCCAGGACATGATGCACTGCCTTGGAGTAGTTAGCAGAAGCTGTTAATGAGTCAGAGCTTCCAGGAGTCAAAGGTCGCTGAAGTTTGTCAAGTAATGACTTTCCATCTTGGCTCACCTGACCAGCAAGAAGGATGAAGAATTAAGTTTCTGTTCGAAAGCTCATTAATGAACAACACAGACTACAAAATTATACAGAACAGATTCATTAAAGACGTGACAGCTAGCACTCTCAATCTCTCTAATCCCAGAATGGGAACATACTGCTGTTACAACAGATAGTGCAGAGAAACTTACATATATGATGTCCACTGTATGCATTAAGTTACTGTTCTGAAACAGTGGCCTACCAATAAAGCTCATCTTCCTAGTGACTTGTCAATAAGATTCAAAGTGATGTGAGTTAAGGCCAAAGTTGGTTTTAACTGAACTCTGTTGATTTCGCATGCTTAAGTCAAAGTTTGCTATTACTTGCAACTTAACATTAGAATAAGATGTGGATGTTATCAGAGCCAGAGTGCTTCTATGAAGCATAATGTTGAGAAATACATGACAAATCTTGCTACATTTTAACCTGTAGTACTGATATCAGAGTATCAGGTTAATTATATTAGTTTTATCTTGATTCTACCCAACCATTAAAGTGCAAAATAATTTCAAAAGAACACAGCAATTTATTTGGTTTAGTCTCACTAGCTGAAGAAAAAGCAGAAATGATCAAATAAAGAGGTAAGTTTACTTTTAATTAATATTGAATACTCATTGTTTAAGTCCTTAATTGGAATTAATCTTGAAAATTAATTTTTAAGATGCTGTCATTTGTAGGAGGAATTTGGTGCAGTGCTCTGACAGCCCACAACTGTACTATTGAGGAAAGAAAGCCTTCCAGTTGTGAAGGGAAAAAACAAACAAACACACATCTCTCATTCAATGAGAATCAGACTTTAGAGACAGTTAAGACCGAATATCTCAAGTCCAGCCCAGTCTAGAGATCGTACAGGATTCTTCCCTGTTGTATATTTCCTAGTATTCCACAGCCTTGCAGAGTTTCAGAGGTTCTCTCTTTTCCCAGTAATTAAACAGAGAAGCATTTTACCTTTTTTCCCCACACACGCCTTACCTATTTGAGTGGTTAGGTTTAAACACACAATATCGTAATATGGCCAAAGAAAGTACATTTGAAAATATGAATATCCTACACAGTAAAGTAGGATAGAAAATAGGCATCTAGATACGCAGCAAAAATTGGTAGTTCAGTAGATGACGCTTTTCCTTCTTAATCAATAACTCAACTAATGACCCAGAACAATGTTAGAGACTGGGTTTTTTCTTGCAGGTATGTCAAGGAAGTAAGGCCCAGATTTTTTTTTAATTATTATTATTATTTTTAAAGTAAAGAGTCCACAAGAAACTTTCCTAGCCCCTGTGTTCTGACCTAATTTATTACTCTGGTAACCACACACTTATGAACTTTTTTCCTTGTAAAGTAACAGGGGAAAGTATTCTTCACATCCTGTCCTGGACTACTGTGCATAGTTACTATGAGGTGACAAATAGTTAATATGTTCCACCTTATTCATAGATTCCAAGGCCAGAAGGGACCACTGTGATCATCTAGTCTTACATCCTGTATAACACAGGCCAAAGAACTTCCCCAAAATAATACATCGGGTAGATCTTTTATAAAAACATACAACCATGATTTTAAAACGGTCAGTAAGGGAGAATCCACCAGGACCTTTGATAAATTGTTCCAGTGGCTAATTATTCTCGTTGTTAAAAATGTATGCCTTCCTTATTTCAACTCTGAATTTGTCTAGTTTCAGTTTCCAGCCATTGGATCGTATTATACCTCTCTCTGCTAGACTGAAGAACCTATTTTTAAATATTGTTCCCCACATAGATATTTACAGACTGATCAAGTCACTCCCTTAACCTTCTTTTTGTTATGCTAGACTAAAGGAGTTCAATTTATTTATCACTATAAGGCATGTTTTCTAATCCTTTCATCATTCTTGTAGCCTTTATCTGAACTCTCGGAAATTTATCAACATCCTTCTTGAACTGTGGGCACCAGAACTGGACACAGTATTCCAGCAGTGGTCACACCACTGCCAATTACAGAAGTAAAATAACTTCTCTGCTTCTACTCAAGATTCCCATTTATGCATCCCAGGATCGCATTAGCTCTTTTGGCAACAGGATCATCACAGGAGCTCACGTTCAGCTGATTATCCACTACAATCCCCACTGCTTCTGAGGATAGAGTTCCCCATCCTGGAAGTATGGCCTACATTCTTTGTTCCTAGATATGTACTTTATATTTAGCCATATTAAAATGTATATTGTTTGTTTGATCCCAGTTTACAATCAACCATTCTGAATCAGTGGTCTGTCCTCTTCATTATTTACACCTCCCTCAATTTGTACATCATCTGCAAAATTGAGCAATGATGACTTTATGTTTCCTTCCAGGTCCATTGATAAAAATATTAAACAATGTTGGACAAAGAACCAATTCCTGCAGAACCCCATTGGAAACACCTGGCTTGATGGTGATTCTCCATTTACAATTATATGTTGAGACCATCACTTAGCCAGTTTTTAATCCATTGTATGGATGCCACGTTAATTTTATAAGATTCTAGTTTTAGCAATAGCTGCATTTCAGTGATTGGGCATACAATGATCCACATGTATATCCAATATCTGAGGTTATGTTCATTAGGCACTGTAGGATTCTTCCACTAAAGGATAGTGTAATTAGTATCTCAAATTTGCAAGATACAATCAAGGCTTAGATGAAATTTTAGTTTTGAAGTTGGTTACAAAGTAGGGAAAAGGTACATCTATTTGTTAACACATTATAAGTGTAATGCTTTAAAAAAAATGGTAAATCACAAATGCTGGAATGAATAGGATACTTCCCCCTCTGCCCATAATTCATTCATCCTAAAGTGACTGAAGTATATGCTATAATCCAGTTTGTTTTTTTTTTAACAGATCATCATCTAGTACACTAAGGCTGTGTCTACACTACGCACCTTACAGAGGCACAGTTGTCCCGCTACAGCAATGCCACTGTAAGGTACGCAGTTGTAGCTACTCTTTACAATAAAAGAGGAGCGGTAGCTTTGTCGGTGGGAAAGCATGTCCTGCCAACAAAGCACTGTCCATACCGGCGCTTTCGTGGGTAAAACTTTTGTCAGTCAGGGGTGTGGTTGTTTTTTTTTACACCCCGACCAACAGAAGTTTGACCGACAAAAGTGCAGTGTAGACATAGCCTAAAACTCAAGGGTCTCACATACACATACATCACCCATTAACAACTCCTGGATTTGCATCTGTGTCAAAGGAGGGTAAAGTTGAACTCTTTCTGTTGAGTAACAAGCTCTTGATGGCACCGCCACACTGATCATGTGTGAACATTCTGCATCCAGGCATTGGTTCTGCATTCCAGGTAGGGTCAGTTCTTCATCACATTGAGGCAGGAACTGCTGTTGTGATGAAGTCTCACCTCATTTATTTCAAGGGATTCTGTACAGATACTTAGCTGTACTCAAGTTGAAAACAGAATTTCAACTTCCAGTCTCAGGAAAATATTCCACATAGTTTGCCTGAGTAAAAAGTGTTGCCTACAAAGGATATATAGTCTAATTCATTTTTCCTACTCATCACTATCAGGTACTATAACACAAAAGACTAAAATGACAGACTATCCAATTTTGCCACTGCTTTGGTTAGCAAGGAATAAGATGTTCAAATGAAGTTTCATTTACTTGCAATGTTTCATAATTAACTCAAGAAGAAAAACTAATTTTGTTTTGCTTCAAGACTTTATTGCTCTTTACATGTATGAATATCATTTCACAATTTGCCTGTTGTCCTATCCTCCTCCATAAAGTGCTTTCATTTGAGTTAGCAGGAATACTGAGCCTAGCCTTTCACTGGTTTCGTCTCTCCTCCCTCCCAGCCCGCCTTTTTTTTTTTTTTTTTTTTGAAACAAGGATCCACTGGATGACTGAAAGAGCTTGAAGGAATGGGGTTGTTAAAAATTTCAAAGATTGTTTCTTTTCTTGGGAGGCTAGGTATTAAAAACTAAAGAAACTAAGTCTTAAACACACTAAAACTTGCATCAAATGCTCAGGTTTGTCATAAGTAACAATCACAACCATAATCCTTTCCTCCAAGGAGTCGGTCAGCACAAAACAGGTAAATCAAGGCATGTTTTACACACAGAAAGAGAACTTGTGAACCCCGTTCAATTCAGCCAAGTCCAAAGGGCAGTATGCGATATAAATTAAAGAATGTTAGCCACACATTTAAAATGAGACCATTATTAATATCACATAATTAACTTGTAATTACTTTTCATCTCATGTTGCTTAATTTCTGCATTTCATTCAGACAGTCAAACTAAACCATCACCAGCACTAGGCAGAGTTTTGTAGCGTTTGAGTTCAACACTAAAGGAGTATTTTGTGCTTGAAAGTAGTATTTTTTAAAAATTCTTTTTTATCATCAGTATCCTCAATTCATTCACTTTTGTAAAACCTCACCCAAGCCCCTTCAAAAAAAGTTCTCCAGAAGCACACAATACACATTGACACTAAAGGAGATGGAGTGAGAAAGAACAGAAAAATGTTTAATACAGGACATTTCAGTTATAAAGGGAAGCCAACACCCATTTGATTTCCTGCCCCTTTGGGACCCTGAAATATTTAAAGCACAACAGAAACACTTCATGATGGATGTTATTTTTTTGTGCTCTATTGGTGTTCTGTCAGCATTTTTCAAAATAAATTGTTTCCTAGAGTTGGTAACACAGCTGTAAATACATTCTCTAGCTTAGAAGTGCAACCTTGGGGTTGTAAATCTGAAAGCCAGGATTTTATGACTTTTTTAAAACTAACAGTGATGTTGAACATGTTAAAATATTATAAATCCTGAATGTGTGTACACACTGGCTAGTTTTAGGTGCTTTTTTACTGCTGGCAGAACAAGGTATCTGATTTTAGTTTGCCAAACGAATAATGTGATCTTTACTCCAATCCATTTTAGCTTTTTGCAATAAACAGAAAGTTTTAAAAACACTTACTTAAGTGCTGACTCCTAATTCAGTGCTTTTCCAAAGGAACTGCACATTTGCTGTGCACTTAAAAACATATTTTAATGACAGTATCATAATACATCTGAACATCATTTAATGGCATTAAGTAATACACAATGGAAAAAATACACCACTTCATACATTGCCAAGCTGTCTGCACCAAGGCAGCCTGCATTGGAAGCATTATGGTATCCCAGTTACACAAGAGCAAAAGCCAGAAACCAAGTCTGAGTTTGAAAAAAAGACCAGCAAAGGCCAGAATTCAAAGTTAAGACTAACACTCTACCCTTCTGTGTAACACTTCAAGGCACAATGCCAAACTTAGCAGATAGTTTTCTGGCTTTTGTCAGTTGGTGATGTAACCATCATTTTATTTAAACATACTGTAAATAAGTCAGCAGCCTAATGGAATAAATAAACTGCCTACCTCTGAGTAAGCCAGACTGATATGCTCATATATTCCTTGATGATGATGAATGGCATCTTCTAAATCTTGTAGTTCAGAAGGAAGCTCTACCTCACCACAGGCCTTACACCATGAATCCACGTTGTTCATGTACTAGGAATTGAAAAACCACATTGTGTCATTCCCAGATGTACATATGGTAAGACACTATCAGTAAGTAAAACGTAGAGACATTCATACATAGGAGTGTGCAAAACTATTTTGGGTGGGGAGAACCTTTAAAAGAAGTGTTATTTGATTAAAAACATCTAAATGTAAGTGAATATGTGAGTTCACAAGTCAAATAGTTTCCATAATACAACCAACAGTCTTTGAACAACCTAATTGAGTCCATGTTCTTAGTTCTACAGCATGCTCTGGAGTGCTACACATGCGCGCGCGCGCACACACACACACACGCCTACTTAATGTCAGCAACCTTCGAAGTGAACGCAACTGCAACATACACTTCTCATTTCTGGAGCTTACTTTCACTCACATGGTTTCTTGATTTTTTAAGCTAACCAAAAAAGATAAAGGCATGAGATGAATGCCACATCACATACACCAAAGGCAACTAAACCTATTATGCCAGTGGTTTTCAATCTGTGATCTGCAGACTCTGCCTAAGATTTCCAAAGGGGTCTGCATCACCATTTGAAATTTTTCTAGGGGTCTGCAAATGAAAAAAAGGTTGAAAACCACTGTATTATGCTGCCCACTACAACAGTGAGCGTACAGGGGAGATGCAACTTAAACAAGAGGTACTCTTCTCAGTTAAGTGTGCTGGATCTGGGAAGTAGATAAGCATATAGGGAAGCACTAAAATAATTAAAGACCTAAACTATTTGCATGTAAACAGAAAGTCCTAAATGCAAATGACAGTTTAAAGGCAACCATTTGTAGTCTCTGGCTGTTGCAAACCATTCCTTTCTCACCCAGTTTCTTCTCCACCTCAACTTTCATCCCCTATCAGGAATCAGATAGCTGATAAATCACAGCCAGTTTTCCTATTGAGAGTATTCAAATCCATCACAGCTAATTATCAAATGAACACAACAGAAGGAGCAATTAAAGAAACTAATTTAATTAATCCCACCAGACTGCAAAACCATGTTCTATTCTTTAATTTATTTTACTTCTCTCTCACCAATTCAGATTTCTGTAGACTTTGTACTGAAACACGTAGTAATTTCCCAAAAAGGCTCGGACACAGTCAGTCATAGCTTATCAGTTAACTGTCAGGTACAAAACAACTTTTCTGTGAACTGGAATACATTCCTAATTTCAGACACTGATGCAGTTGGTTTAAAAAAAAACAACCTCCACTTTGGTCAGAAGGCACACCAATATGTAATTATCTTTTTGCATATGATGCTTTTCAAAGGTGTCAGACTGGCAACTCTAGTGATGCAAATCTTTAAGTTAGCCAGGGAACAAATACAGCTCAGACACTGGTAAAGTTCCACAATGTCCCACCAAGTATCTCAAACTGACCTAGAATGACCACATCTATAGATGCATGAAAACAGTTTATGCTTTATGACTCGCCCTTCTATGGCATCACTGTTGAGACTGCCAAAAAAGGTCTCTCTTAGCAACAGCTATACTTGTAATAAGGACACCTATTTACCATAAACGGACTAAGATCAGCTACTTGCTTCCCTGGACCAAAGCATCATCATTAGCATGCTGAAAGCACTGTAGGGTTGCCTGTCAATTAAATGGATTCACATTCTCAAACAATTTGGTTTTAAGAATCTAGCATCTCCTCTTAGTAAACATGCAAAAATTCACCTTAAGACAATTAGTAATTAGACTGCTTCTTAAATTTCTGTGGCCAAATGACCTTGTTCCCAACAGGCTACTTATATCAGTTATGAGCAAATGGCAATTTTTCTGGAACTCAGTTTGGTATGTCGCAGGAGAAAACTGACAAATATCTACACTGGGACTATACTTTACACACTACCTTCTTACCTAGCTCAACAAGCCTAGTGCTCCCTATCAATAAAACCACCACCAGCAGCTAACAAAACACATCAACAAGGAAACGGAATATTGATGGGAGACTCAATAGCATGCCTCTGCCAACTAGGCTGCAACTAATTCCCTGAAGGGAAAAACATGCTCTAGTTATCAAGGCTATTAACCTGGCGATGTGGAATACTTAGGCCTATTTCTTCCTGGACCAGATTAATTCACTGGTTGTTACACATGGCTTACGACTGGTATTTTAAGTTGTTAGGGGGCCTAGAGCCGGGAACAGGGATATGTACTGCCAGTGGAAGTTAAGTGTACTCTTATGGGACAAGGAGTAAACATCCCCCACCCAACTTCAAACCCAGATTAAAGAAAGATACTTAAGTACTTTATTTCCCCTAATTTTCCAGCGAGTTAGGTTTACTACTCAATAGGTGTTTCCTGAAATACTCCTTAAATACTGAATCATTCTGGGACTGATATTCACATGTCAAAACACTACCATCTCTCATCGTGTGAGGCGAAAAGCAAGGAATTACTGGCCAAATGATTGTTTGGGTAAAAAGACCTTTATATTCTGTGACGGGGCAAGGCCAGATGGCTATAGGAAAGTGGTGAGGAACCAGTATGTTAGCCCCAGGCTAAACAAATCCCTGATACCTTGTTAACCAAATGGCAATTGCTCCAGGTTAATCAAGACACCTGGGGCCAATTAAGATCCTTCTAGAAAAAGCAGTGGAGATGGCTAGGTTGATTGGGACACCTGAAGCCAATCAGGGGCTGGCTGGAACTAGTTAAAAGCCTCCCAGTTAGTCAGTGAAGGGGGGATGTCAGGAGCTGTGGAAGGAGGTTGCGTGTGAGGAGCTGGGAGCAAGAGGCACTAGGAGCTGAGAGTGAGAAGGCATACTGGTGCAAGATCCCGTGGTGAGGATAAAGAAGGTGTTGGGAGGAGTCCATGGGGAAGTAGCCAAGGGAGTTGTAGCTGTCGTGCAGTTGTTCCAGGAGGCACTCTAAACAGCTGCAATCCACAGGGCCCTGGGCTGGAACCTGGAGTAGAGGGCGGGTCCGGGTTCCCCCCAAACTTCCCAACTCCTGATCAGACAGACACAGGAGGAGTTGACCTGAACTGTGGGTTTTATCAGAGGGAAGATCTCTGAGGCAAGCAAAATCCGCAAGGACCCACCAAGATAGAGGAGGAACTTTGTCACAATTCATACTAATTTTTTACTTTCTTCATCATCTCAAAAGCTTGCCCTAGGTTAAGCCTCTCTGCTCAAATCATTAAATTCCTACATCCTTTTGCTTTCTAATTTCTACCCTGTATTGGTGTTCTAAGGAGCCTCGTGTATAGAGCACAAGGAGCAGTGACTTAAAACCCAGGCAGCTTTGAGTCCGGGAGAACAAGGCTCTGTTTAAATACGATGATGAAATTCCATACTACTGCAGAGCTAAGCAGAAATCAAGTCTTCTACCTGTAGCCTTTGCTTCCTTTTAAGCATCCAAAATGGAGCTAAATTGCTTTCTGGATTTGTTTTTTAACCTGGTTTCATGGCTAAATCAGGTAATATGGTTTATACTTTCAGCTTGCTAGCTTTCGTTGGCTGTGTCCCATTTACTGACCTGTTCGGTTTTCTGGTGGAAGATGGAGGACATATCCAGTAAGGTGCTTCGTTCATCCAAGGCTGCAGCAAATGCCTTCCACTCTTGCTCCAACTGACTAGCGATCTGTTTAATCTGCTGTGAAGCATAATGGCCCGATTCAACCAAACGATTTGCTACTGACATGATGCGGTTTATGTTTACATACACATTCTGTGGAGAAAGAATGACAAAGGCAGAATGTGGTTAGGAAATGCAATTAATAACCTCACAAGAATAGAGTCATGAAAGAATTTGTAAAAAGTGCTAAGCAATGTTTTCTGAATAACCTAGTTTTACATATTCTAAAAGTACATATTTGGAGGTAGATCCTCTGTTGGTGTAAAGCAGGGGTCTCAAACTCAAATTACCACGAGGGCCATATGAGGACTAGTGCATTTGCCTGAGGGCCGCATCACTGACCCCGGCCCCGCCCCCACTCCACCCCTTCCATTAGGCCCCACCCCTTCTCCGCCTCCTCCCCTGTGCGCACAGCTTCCCGCTCCTCCCCACTCCCTCCCAGAAACCACAGAGATCTTCCCTGCCTCCCGCCGGGCTCCCCGCGCCTCCCCTCCACCCCTCCCATTTTTATTTTTTTATTTTTTTTACCCCCAGGCAGTTCCCACCGCCAGAACAACTGTCTGGCGGCGGGAACTGCCTGGGGGTAAAAAAAAATGTAAAAAGGGGGGGTGAGGGGAGGGAGCCCAGCGTGCTGCAGGGAAGAGCTGGCCGCGTGTTTGAGACCCCCTGGCGTAAAAAAGCCTTGCTCCATTGACAACAATGGAGATTCTCAACTGTTGCAAATTTGTGTTTCTGACTCATAATGAATGATAATACTATGGTCAAAGGAACCCCTAGTACAGGCCTGCACAACACGCGGCCGGGTTTTTGCTCAACAACTTTGGTGGCGGGAGAGGAGTTTCGGCCCTCGGCTGTTTTCTTTGGAGTAATATGGCCCTCACCGCTTTACGAGTTGTGCAGGCCTGCCCTAGTACTTCACAAAGACCCTAATAAGAGCAAACAGACAAGCTTTATCTTCCCTCACAGAGGGCTTGCATACTAAATCTATTTCACTAATGGAGAAATGAAGGCATTCAAATAGCTAACCATTAGGAAATTATAAGCGACTGGTAATCACTTGTTTTAAGCAGCATGTTCATAGACCACCATAACCTAGGGACCCTTTCTCCCCTTAAAATTTCAAGTTTTTACCTCCACTCATTGAGGCATTACAGCCGTTCAAGGTCACAGAAAGTTACAGCAGCAGAAGTCCTCTTCAGTATGTGGCAAGAATTGAACTGTTTTTGCACATACTTTCTGAAAAAAATTACTTCCATACTTAATCACTGAACTCCAGCCAGAGGAGTAAAAGACTGGCTAACTTCCAAAAAACTGAAAATGATACTCTAAAGCAGTGGTTTTCAACCTGTGATCCACGGACCCCTGGGGGGTCCACAGACTAGGTCTAAGATTTCCAAAGGAGTCCGCACCTCCATTTGAAATTTTTTAGGGGTCTGCAAATGAAAAAAGTTTGAAAACCACTGCTCTGAAGTGTTATTACCCGGGCAATCTTAGGCATCACTGCATTCGTCTCACAATTACATTCTTATTCTGACCCTAAACACTCAAAACCTAAACTCTGGTCAGACAAAAAGTAAGATCATGCAACTGAAGAAACCACGTATTTCAGTTTCTAGAAAATACCAGAAGCTGAAAATCTTTATCTAACCATCAAAGGATATTTATTTTCACACAGTAACTCTTTTTCTGGGCCAATCTGAGAAGCTACTATAAAGTTATCTGTAGCAAGTGCTCTTGGTTTACTTTTCTCCTCGCAACACTGACAAATTCTGGGACTACCTCATCAAATTTGGATGAAGATTTGGCACATGTAACACAGAAGTTCTTTGGCAAAAGGTCTGCATTCTTTGCAAACAGCTCTTACCTCAGACCTGACAAACTCAGTACACCAGACATCTGACCAAATATTTATCCATAAAGAACATATAAGTTATCTACAGAAAGCTCGTAACTTATCAAGATTTATAAGCGTTGCAAGATATAGGTATGGGTAATATTTAAGGAATAATGTATTTATATTGAAAGTATGCTTATGCACTTGAAGTAGAAATTAGTCACCAGGAGGTAATATGTTTCAATGATGACCCATTCAAGCAAGAGAGAGGTCCCCCCCCCCCCCCCCGCTGCTGTCAGCTGGCAAGGTAATGCAAGGTTCTCTCGTTTACCCTTGCCACATCCCAGAACATTCAATGGAAAACTATCAGAGGCAACTGCCAACGACAGAAACCACTTGGAGGTGAAAAGGAACATTATAGCAGGCAGGAGATTGCCCTGACTATGAATAAAGACACTGTATCCATTCATTGAGGAAACCCCTTAAGGAGTGACCGTTTGGATCCTGGTTTTTGGGAAAGCAGCTAGGTCTGCAATGGACTGAACTTTGGGGGAAAGCCTACTTTATTATATAGGAAATTTAACTATTAATAAGTATAGACCCAGGTTCACATTTTATGATTTTGTTTTGTACTGTAACCATTTGTTTAATCACGTTCTCTCACTTCCAATTACTTCTTTGCCCTTTCTTAAATAAGCCTGCTTTTGCTTTATCATAAGTGCTTGCAAGTGCTGTGTGGTTTACAGAAGTGGAGGTTTAACGTTAAATTGGTAAATTGGGGTACTTTGCATGCTAAGTATCTGGAATTTCTATGAGTAGCATGTGTCAGGGGCTGGATATCACAGGGGAACCATTCAAAAAGGACTCAGGGCTTGGACTGCACCTATTGTTAACCTGCAAGGTGAAGTAAGGGCTGGTATAGCCCAGAGGAGCGCGCTTGAGTGGCTAAAAGGTTCACAGAGTTACTAAGCTGAGACTCCCTCTCATAAGAGGCAGGGGGTACTAAGGTGACTCTCAGTCCGAGGTGCCCCGACAACCATCACACCTGTAGTAAAAACTACCTGAAGAAACTCCAGCAAGCACTAATACACACAATGCTCGTGAGCAGACTGAGGACTTTTTTAAATTGCCAAGTTCTCTGTATTCTGCCCAGGTGAGTTCTACTTTCCAGCCTTCTGCGCTTTTTGAAAAATCATCACAGATCAGTGCAGAAAAAAGGTAGCACTGTCTAATACTCTGTGATTTGATACCTTTCCTAACTGAAATCACAATGCATCAGATCTGGAAATAAAGTACTTCCCGCTAAGTTTATAACAAACCAAAATCTAACCTGGCTTTGTCTCTTCCTCTTTGAAGCAGCAGTATATATGATTGGAGAATCACAGGAGAACTATCTGTTATCTGAACAATCTCATTGAAGTAAGTTCAGTTTGATTATCTGGCACGTGGGCTATATGATGAAAAGCCTGTTAAAACACCTGACAAGGGGGGTTGGCTGACTAATGGAAAATTATGTTAAGTATAGTGAAAATGGAAAAACCCTTCCCTTTCTCCATACTGAGAAACTGAAAAGAATTAAGGAAATATTCTACTACTATATGAAGTGTATATCTAACCTGTATAACCCACCACAAGAAGTCAGCTAGTCTTATGGTGTCAGCTGGGCTTGAAGGACTGAAATGTTTACCACCATAAATGTGAGTAATTACAGAAGCCAAAGCAATAATATGAGTAACCAAATCTAAGGCTTCCAGGATGAATGGCTAATCTGTGGGTGTCAAAGAAATATTCCCAATCACTGTATTTACACTACTTTGTTCTCTAAAGCTTTAGCATGAAAGGTACTAAAAAGTGTGCAAATGCACACTGCCAGAACACAAATGAACAGTCGTCTCACCCAGTATTTTATTTTTTCCCCATTACAGCACCCACCACCATTTGAGAAGTCTACAAAAGATTTAAATCTCAGTACCTAGCAGCTGGTTCCTAGGATAGAAAGCAGCAACAATTCAGATCAGAGAAAGAAGACAGACAAAAAGGAAGAACTGGAGGATGGCAAATCCCTCAAATGTCAACTGGCTACAACAGGAAGACTGTTAACTGAACCTTGGATAAAGATAGAGAGCGACTGACAGATGCATTCAGTGAAAGCATATGGTCAACTATCTTTATCACACCTATGTGCAAAATAAAAATGTGATGCCGTTAGAGAACCAACAGGTATTTCTTGAATTGAATCGAGGGCTCTTTTTTTCTACTGCTCCATTTAGGGATTTCTTCTTAGTTATCCCATTAGTTGATGGGTGCTATTAGCTGACTGCAAGTAAATAGGCAATAATTGTAGACCAATCGTCAACTTTACTAAGAAATAATAATTGTTTAATCGGTCATTTAAAATGACAAATAATGCAATGAATCTGCAGCTTTCAAATGCTAATCAACTGTTTAGGAAGTGAGGGAGGAAAGAGGTACAATTTCGCTGTGTTTTTCAGATTATTCCACTGCACTGCAGAAGTATAAAAATACTGAATGCTATGGAGCAGCACAAAAGGGCAGCAAAAAAGCCAGCAACAAAATAACAAGTCCATAATGCAATAAAGGGCAGCAGTTTGTATAAAAATACATCTCATTTACAACCTTCTTTACTCAGAGCGCACTTTAATAGAATGGCATTTGCTCTTTAAACTTCAAAATACCTGAGAGAGGTTCTGCAAGGTCTGGAAATACCAGAATTTTTCTCCTACAGGTTATATAAAAAAAAGTTATTGCTCAACATGGCAAAGGCCAGCAAATACAGATAAACAAGCTAAGGCACAGGCCAGCTATAGCAGCATGTGTCATCCTTTGGCATGTGGCTGATTTTAGTGGAAGGCAGGTATACATGGGAAATATGGGTGACAGCCTGCCAGTTTACCTCAGCTTCTCCGTTGCACTTAATAGAAACAAACTGGCAAAAGCACTAAAGATTTTGTTTTAACCCACATATTCCCAAAGCCCTTTATAAAATGCTGGTTTAGCAAACAGGTTCTGAAACAGGAGCTGCTATTCCACATATAGGGAGTGCACATTTGGTATGATACACTAAAAGAGACATCCTTAAAAGTATGTCACTAGGACTATTATCACTGCATCCTTACTTCTCTTTTGTGGGTAAATTACTAATTATTCATCTGAGATAGCATTCAGAAATTCCAATCAGGGATCAATGATCTACTGTACTAGGCACTGCACGGGTAACTGTAAACTGGGCAATGTCAACAGTTTTATAGTCGCTCATTAGTAATTACTTACCTGTAAATTACCTGCAGTATCCAGCCAGTACTCCCTGGACTCTTTAGTCTAGAAATGCTTTACAAAAAGCTAGAATACAAAAATAATGAAGTCTACAGAGACGCCTAGGTGTGTCTATCCCAATTATGCATTAGCATTTAGTTTTTTGAAAAATCACAGCATGTCAAAGTGATCTGACAAAGACTGCAGTTTAAACTAACAGTGCTGCTCTTGTTTGTTAGAGCCTCAAAGAATCTTACAGGAGTGTAAAATTCAAGATGTAGCTTATCAATCAGTCTCAGGCGACAGGTTTGCAAATTAAAGAAACGTTAGACGTAAAAAACCTCAGACTGAAAAAAGATACCTTTAATAGGGGAAAAAAATCATAGTGGTTTTCAGTTCGTAAACGCTCTTTACCTCATCTGACCTTCTTAATGTTTTTGTTCATACCAGCCTCTGAGGATTTAAACAGATTCTACCCTAGTACCTTCTCTCTGCTCAAAGTTAACTGTTGACTGCTTGCATCCGATGGAGTGGGTATTCACCCACGAAAGCTTATGCTCCAATACGTCCGTTAGTCTGTAAGGTGCCACAGGACCCTTTGTCGCTTCTACAGATCCAGACTAACACGGCTACCCCTCTGATACTGTTGACTCACTGGAGTCTGTAGCGCAGCCTCTATGACCTACCTACCTACCTCTGATAGATACCGTGCATGGGCTGGTCTGCACTTAAAAAGTAGATTGACCTAGCCACGTGGCTCTGAGTTGTGAAATATTTTGCACCCTGAGCGCCACAGTTAGGTTGACCTAACCCTCGGTGTAGACACAGCTAGGTTACAGGACTCTTCTGTCGACCTATCTATTGCCTCTCAGAGAGGTGGATTAACTATATCGATGGAAAACACCCTTCCATCGTGGTAGGAAGCGTCTGCACTTGGGTGTTATAATGGCCCAGCTGCAGCGGTGCCATGTAGCGTAGATATAACCCATAATTTACCGTAATTATCTATTCTGTGTCAAACCCAACAAACACCGCTGTGCCTTCACACATTAATTTTCAGGCATGCAGTGTGCTAAGCCTCTGGCAGTAGCCAATGGTAGCTCAGCTTTAGCTTTCTCTTATTCCTTTAAAATTTAAATTGGGTACTAACACTGGCCTATATGATCATGTCCACAGCTTTGAGGAAAGCAAAACCATGGAAAGTCCAGAAAAAAGGTAGCAGAGGTGGTAAGAAGATGTACAAAGGCCAATGAGAGTGAGAGGTTCCTAGAATAGATGTTTTAGAAAGAGATTTATAATGGGATTTTTTAGTAATAATTTTTCAATATTTTTATTATTGTATATATGTTTGTTAATGGTTATATAACTGTATACAAGAGAAATGGGAGCTGCCCCTTTAAGGATAGGGTGGAGGCAGAGTGACAGAGCTAATGCAGGGGCTCCCAAAGGCCTGACCAGTGCACACTGCCGGCCTGTAGCTGCACACGGAGCTGTGTACTCCTAAAGAAAAGGTTGGGATCCCCAGCATAAACCAAGCTCTCTTTCAAAAGCTGAGTTTTGTAATGGAGGCTGCAACAACTGCTGTGCAAGATGTTCCTCATGCTCCCTCCACCCCCACACACTTGCACAGCCATTTCTGTCACCCCTGCCAGCATCTGCAGCCCGTGGGGCACATGGAATGAGGGGGCAGAGCCCTGGAGCATGTCTTCCCCCTCCTCCTCCACATAAGGTGGACTGAAGACTTTGTAACTGATCAATGACTGAAAGTTTCCAACCCCACGCACTGAAAAAAAAAAAAAACCAATCCTTACACTCCCAAAATAATTAAATTGGCTTAAAGACCCAAACAATTTTTTCCACCATATGCATTTTGGGTTCTTTCTACTTGCCCTCTGTTTTTTTGTGCTTTTAAGGTTCGTGGTTTTCAAGCTTCTTCACCTCAAACATGAGAGCTAGAAACTTAATTTTGAACAATCAAAGCAGAGACTCACAATCACCGGACTCCAGGAGCTGGGGAGTGACAGGCTGGCTAGAACTTTACGAGGAGTCTGACTCAGCTTCACCTGTGACAGATCAGCTACCCCGCCCGGCTCCGCAAATGCTGATCTGCTGGGCATCAAAGGGCCTCGGTCAATGATCAGACCCCCGGTGTAAGAGCTGGATGATTCCCCTAAAAGCCTGGAGGAGCTCAACTGGAGACAAGAGCTGCAGGAGGGAGTTTGTCTCCTGTTACTGGCACTGAAGAAAAAAGGTGACAGGCAGGAGGGGAGCAAGCTCCTGTGAGAGGGCCTGGACAGGTCCAAATCCCAGGTAGGTGGCCTGGAGACAGACTGGGGATAAGGATCCAGCTTGTGGAGAACAACCAGGCTGCGGAAGGACTCCAGGGAGCAAGCCCTGGGGTCAGCGGCTCAGATAAGAGGTGGGCCTCCAGGGAGAAAGTCTAGAGCAGGGATCTCAAACTCAAATCACCACGAGGGCCACATGAGAACTAGTAAATTGGCCCGAGGGCCGCATCACTGAAACCTTTTCATACAATGATACTAAAGTATAGTCAAAAATGAAAAAAATGAAGAGTGATAGAGTATTCTATTGAAAATCAATGTATTAACTTTTTAAAAACTGTAATGCAAAGAGGGGTTTTAATAAAATATAAACACTCAGTAATGTTTGAAGCTTCGGTGCCAGTGGAGTTGGCACCTATGGCGGGCCGCAGGAAATAACTCCGCTGGCCGCATGTGGCCTGCGGGCCGCGTGTTTGAGACCCCTGGTCTAGAGGGTCAGTATGCTGTAGGAAGGGGGAGGGCAGCCCCTTCATTTTGTTTTCTTTGGGAATAATGTTTACATTAGTTTTCAGTGCCCCACCTGGGGGTGCTGAGATAGGTGGGCGCCTGACAGAGCCACCCTGAGTGAAGGTGGGCCGGACACCAGGGGGCACTGTGAAGATCAACCCTTACGGCTTCAAGAAAAACGCTGAATATCACTAAACTAGAGTAAGTCTCACAAATTGATAATACTGAGTCACTGCTCTTTAAAGAAGCTCTAACAGTTGAATGATTCCCAAGTGGTCAGAGTAAACAGGCTGGCAATAAGTTGTGCTGCTATTGCTGAAGGCAGAAACAGACACTGAACATGCACAAAAGGGAAGGCCCTCTGGCTGACTGTCTTGAGATGGTAGGTTTGATCTACAAGTGATTGCAAGCCCCGTTCTGTAGGCTTCCCTTGATTCATGCTGTGTTTATTCCAGATCTCTGGCTGTCCCTTTGTGGAATGACAACATGGCTCAACAGCAGCACCTAAAAAAAACAATTTGGAAATGCCTTGTTTCCCATTGCACATTTTTAACGTAAGTAAGGAAAACAGGGCCCACTGTGATCAAATTAGAGGCTAATGTTAGCTGATGTACAATGGTTGCATTTTTTCAAGGTGGTGTGTGTCTTGGGCCATTTGATGACTGTATCCTCAAAGAGAATCTAAGTTCAGTAGTTTTATTTTAAAATGGTGTTCAGATAGGTGCTTTACTTGTGCTAAATACAGTGTGCTGAAGACTAGTTTGTTCTTTTCATCTTGGGAGATGAATCATTTGGAATAGTTTACCCTGCAGTTAGGGGCAACACTAGTGTACAGAAAAAGGGTAATATATGCAGATGTGCTATTTCTTGTATTGCAAGGAAAAAGACTCAGCACTTGTCAAATTTATTCATCTGCAGACTAAACACATGAAGTGCAGGTCATATACCTATAATTACACAGAAGGTTAACTATATCAGATTTAAAATAGCAATTTGCTTTTTGTTCTTTTATCCATACTTAAAACATTCAGCTGGCCCCACTCAGTCTCGAGTATGCTCGTCTCCTCAGCATTTCTCACTGGACCCACAGACTCCCATTGGTCACAGCTTCTTCACTATTGCTGGACCCAGCTTGTGCTCTGGCCGCAAGCTTCCATCTAGCATTTATTCTGATTAATGGAAAACTAGGAAGTACAGCACCAGCTATGCCTGTCCATTTTTCTGGCTAAGGCCATTGGCTAAACATACGTGATGCCTCATTCAGCAGTGAAGGAATTACCAGATAGGGAACTCAGTGATGTTCAAGCTAGTTTTTTCAGGCATTATTTGGGGGGGGGGGGGGGGGGAGGCTGGTACAAGGGAAAGAATCAATTTTTTTTTAAATGAGAATATGAGAATATTTAATACATAATCTATGTAAGCTGCGTATGATTACTGACAATTTTTTCAAATCGAGACCATCAATTTACTGCTTACAAAGCATGTGACATTTCTGATGATTGCAGTTTTTATAGGCTTCGTTAAGATTGTCTGATGCTTTCCATGAAAGGACCGTTTTCAGTTGCCTTTAACTTTGTTCAACTTTAATTCTTCAGGCTAAACTTGATAGTATGTTTCATCCACAATGTTTCAGCCATTTCTCAAAGTGAGATTAAAAAAAAATGTGTTTTGCCCATGTTAAAACAATTCTTTCAGCTGTTTCATTGAGAAGCTCTGTGCCTCCATGCTTTGGAGCAAAGGCTCAGGTGACAGGTGTCTTGCTAGTGTCTGGAATGTGCCTTTGGCTGTTCCTAGGGTGAGCAGATAACAAGTGTGAAAAATTGGACACTTTTTTTTTTGGCGGGGTGAGGGAGTATAGTTTCATATATGAGACAAAGCCCCTAATATCGGGACGTCTGGTCACTCTAGCTGTTCCCATGAAAAAACACCCAAAGTTGGCGCACTTGTAAGATTTGAAAAACAACAGTTTGCAGATACTCTGTATAGGCTTTGTGAACTTTGGCAGCTAAATTCACACAAGATTTTATCTGCACTGAACGTGCTGCAGCCCAGGGCTGCCGAAGCCAGGCAGGGCTTCTCCTGCAATTGCTGCTCCCAGCTGTAGTGACACCAGAACTGACAGCAGGGAGATGCTCTCCTGTGCTTAATGCCAACCCCCACCACTCTGGCACCCATGCAACAGGGAGGAGGAAACCTCCTGTCTCTAATTCAGAGGAGATGAGAGCCTGTAGGGTAGGGATCACTAGTGGGACAGGCTGGAATGGGCTGAGGCAAAATAACTAACCATTAGAGAAGACTTGCCTATCGAGCCTGGAGTAGAACCCAAAATAACCAATAGCCAACATTCCTCTGCTGTCAGCAAATCTCTCTGAAAACCACTGGCAAAAAAATCCCATCTCTCTCTAATATTGTTAGGAAAACCTACTGCTGCTATCAGTTACTCCGTTAGTTGAAGAGGTATGGCATGGTGGATCTAAATGAGGGGTTCTCAAACTTCATTGCACCGCGACACTCTTCTGACAAAAATTATTACATGACCCAGGAGGGGGGACCCAAGCCTGAGCTGCCCGAGCCCCACCGCCCCAGGGTTGGGGTCCCCAAATCTAAAGCCCAAGGACTTCAGTCCCAGGCAGGGGGCCTGTAACCTGAGCCCCAATGCCCCAGGCTGAAACCCTCGGGCTTTGGCTTGGGCCCTGGGGCTCAGGCTTGGGCCCTGGGCCCCAACAAGTCTAAGGCAGTCCTGGCAACCCCATTAAAATGGAGTTGTGACCCACTTTGGGGTCCCGACCCACACTCTGAGAACCGCTGATCTAAATGTTCCAAACCTGTTGATGAATAACATGGGTGTCAATACAATGCCACATGATGGAATTTTGCTTTTTTGAAAAGGCAGGAAATTACACACACACAAGACTGTGTTGAAAGAACATTAAGGTTGCAAAGTTAACACATTCAGAAGTTCAGATATACCAGAATTAAGGCTGCCTGTGCAATCTTAATCTGGCCCTCTTGTGCAGATGCATAAATTGGAGTTATATAGCAGGGGTGACCAAACCGCGGCTCGTGAGCCACATGTGGCTCTTTTACAGTTAAAATGTGGCTTGCAGAGCCTCCCCTGCCATTCTCCACCTGTCAGAGGGGGAGGAGGGAGATTGGGGCTTCTGCTCTGATGCAGGGCAGTGGGGCTAGCTGCTTCTGCTAGAGACGACTGGTGCGTACTGGGGAGGAGGGAGGAGCACAATTTAAAGGTTTGCTCCTCCCCCAAGAGCTTGAGTCACAACCCCCTCTTACCATCAGCGGCCCCTCCCTGCAGATCCCAGGTGTTAGCTCTGCATGGAGAGGTAGCAGCAAACAGCTAGGAGCTGCAGGAAGGGGCCACTGACTTTAGCGCCGTGGGGAGCGGCAGCAGAAAAATCAGCAGTCCCCCATTCCCCCACTACAGCTCCCAGCTGTTTGCCGCTGCCTCTCCCCACAGCCACAGCTCCCAGCTTGCTGGCTCCAGCAGCTGTGCAGCATCATGTGACCAAGTGGGGTCAGCAAACCCTGGCAAAAATCTGGGATGGCGCGTGACTCCATGTGCCCTCCCACCCCCCGGCGTCACCTCTGGTTCTGCCCAATGGGGACAGGAATCTCAGGGCTTCAGACCTGAGCCCCAGCAGGTGCCCCAGCTCTCAAACTTCTGAAGATTGTCGTATGCGGATCAGTAAGTTTGGCCACCCCTTTCATATAGTCTTTTATTACATGATGACATACTAATTTTTCCACAGGACCCCGCCTCATTCAGTACATAAAACAGATGATGTTCTCTGAATGAGCAGATATTCAATAATTTTTCTCCTCATTGTTCAAACTGTGTGACTTTTTAATAGCATCACACTTGTTTTTGAAAATGTTCAAGTTTACAATATAAAAGTATACATAGATTTATGTTTTCTACCCCTTTCCACTTGCCTACACTTGGAAGTTTACACCAAATAGCTGATCCTGAACAGGGTGGACTGATTTAAAAATCAAAGAAACTTAAACCATCAATTTAAAATGATGATTTTTTAGCAAGCAAGAAACTGATTTAAATCAGTGATTTTAATCTAGTTTTTAATTTGTACTCTAAGTATTTTCCTAAAGAAAGACTGATATGCATTGGGGGTAATAATTAAAGTATGTTGACCTGCACCTAAATATAGCCTTTCCACTAAATCTGGTGGAGGTTTTTTGCTAACAAGGAAGATATAGCGTCTCTATAGTCATTTGATTAAGCAATTATATAACAACTTACAGTTCTGCAGATTCTCAATGTTTACATTTTTATGATGTTAAAAAACAATGAATGATTTATTTCTTATTTACAAGATTATTTTGTATTGAGCTCTATTTGGACGGAAATTCAAAAATAAATTAAACTAAATGCTGTTTTGGTGTAT
Source organism: Macrochelys suwanniensis (assembly GCA_033296515.1). Lineage (NCBI taxonomy): Eukaryota > Metazoa > Chordata > Testudines > Chelydridae > Macrochelys > Macrochelys suwanniensis. Next base: position 129,080,329 of record CM065776.1, on the reverse strand, counting down.
CAAATAAAACTATCTTTAAAGTGCTGGATAAACTGCGAAACTTTTTTCTTGTGTATCTAAGCATGTTTGGCATTTAAATTAACTATCTGCTAAACAAAGCAAGTATCTGTAGTTAGTGATCCAAACGGATTGTTTCTGAACACCATGTCCTACCTACATTTTAGGACTACTAGATCTCACCCTCTCATACCTACTTTTTAAACCATAACTCTGAAGATGAAAACAAGCTTTCCCGTTTTTTCAACTCCCAAGTGGTTTCTCAGCTTTGAATTAGTGATTGAACTGAACTAGCTGAATAAACTGAAATCAAGAAAATAGTCTCTCTGTAGCTGCAGAAATGGCTCCTGATGTTTAGCTGGTTTAGCACTTTAAACTCTGGTTCCAGGTGCTTAGCCAGTAACTGACACCAATTCAGGGTCTGACTTTGTTTAAAACTTGGCAGGCAAACATGTACTAATTATTATTTTTTATTCAATTTAAAGAAGTTTAGGCTTTAACATAGGTTAATTCCAAATTTAATTTTAAATAGGTTTATTTTAAAAACAAACCTGTATTTAATTTAAACTTTAAAAAAATCTGTTTGTTTTTTTAAACATCCATTTTTGTCCACACTGGAAGATAGTAAGTACCCATTCCATGAGAAAACATTTACTTCAACTTCATTCTGTTATGTCAGAATGATAAATGATCCCTTTTAAAAATTGAGGATTGTGAATACTGAGCTGATAGAAATTTCACTGTTCAATGAAAGAGCCTAATAAGTATTCAAGCATAAGTTGGAGTCAATTTATGGGTTTTCATATAACTAATTCTGCCCACATTGTGCGCCCATCTAGCATCATTCTTCATTTAAAACCCTACATGTTTTCTCTGAAGTTGCTAGCAATTTCTAAAGCAATACTTCAGAATCCACCACTGAAATGCTTGCTAGTAGTTGACAGAGAACTATTCATTATCTGTATGCTGTACCTTCACCAATACTGACATGTGGTCTAATGGACAGGATACTGGGGGACTTGGAGCCAGGAGACCTGGATTGTATCATAGGTCTGCCACTGAACTGTGACACTTCGGTAAAGTCACATCGCCTCTATGTCTATTTCCCCTCTCATCCTTTCTTCAGATTCTAAACTCTTTGGAGCACAGACCGTCTCTCACTATGCATTTGCACAGAAACATGGTCCTGATTTTGGGCAGAGACTGTAAATGTTTCCATAAAATCCAACAGCTTTGCAAGATAAACTATTTTACAAGTCATGTTTCTTACCATACAGTTCATGGCAAAGTGATTGTGCTGCGTCTGCAGCTCCATAGCGTGGGGGTGACTGGTTCCAATCTCTGTGTAACTATTCAGAAACAGACCTTTGTTGTGTGTGATCCAGTCAAACATCTACAAGAAAAACAACAAGATCACTCATTTACAATGCAACGACAAGCTATAAACAAGGAACATGTGATTTTGCGTTTTGCGAGAGACACAGACGCTACAATAACGAAGCCTGAAGTTGCAGTTCATTTTTGCTACTGTGTTAATTTCAGTGTTAACCGTCTCACAGCTTTCTCAAATGTTCTTTTTGGGCTGAAAGCACTGTGCTAGATCTCGGCCCAAAGATTGTCTTCACCCTATAACTCTAGTTGCAGCAAAATGCTCCATTAAATTAGGGCCAGAGAAAAAAAAAATCTTTACTTGAAGTGTGAAGATATTTCACAAGTAATGCACAAATAAAGACTGCATTATAAAGCATCTACATTTTCATGTTGAAAATTAAGACAAGCTATTAAAAGCCTTATTGTATACCTGCTCAAAAATATAATTTTAGTTACGCAATTGCCTGCAGTCCTATCCACGTTTTATTTGTATTACAACAGTGCAGCTTAACGCCTATGCATTTAGACAAAATATACATGTTCAATTACACAATCACAACTTCCTCCATTTTTGTCTTAAATACAATAGTCACAAAATCTGACATTATGACAATGCCAAGGTTTTTTAATTCAACATCAATGCAGGAAATGCAAGTTAGATGGTGGTTGGGCATATAAGTGAGAATGTAGTGCAATTGATGTACCTTGAATTATTGGCTACATTGTTAAACATGATTTCAAATACAGCATTCAAGATGTAGATGAGTTAATGTTGTATTTCCTTCACTTTTTAATTGCTCTGTTAATCCTGTGTGTGTGGATTAACAGAATTAACATTCACATCGATTTTGTGCATGCAATGTATTATATATTGGACGCTGGAGAGCCGTTCAGTTTTTTGCCAGTGGAAGGTGAAGCCCTACAGAGAACAAGAAGCACGGCAAAACAGATGCAGAGTTTGATTCCCTGCTGTGATCAACTCCTCCATAATTCTAAACTGAAGAGACCACCTGCTCTCTGAACTGGGTGAAAAGGATTCCTTGATGAAAGAACACAGCGAGGAACCAAAAGTGCTGCCAAGTTCAAAATATCAGCCTTAATATACGTAGGTTACCAAAGCAACACTAGTAACTTCAGTTCTCCATACCTCCATGAGCTGAGAACAATGTAAGTGGCTGGGCTGAATGTCAGGAGCAGGAAGAGCCAAGAGCGTGACAGCTTCAATGTGAGGGCAGTCCAGACATACCTGAGCAAAGAGGTTGAAAATTTAGAAGGAATAATCTCAGGTCTGCGTGACCCACGCCTGCAGACTTGGTGTTTCCAAGCCTGTGTTTGGGCGTCCATTGGAGACCCAGACCTTACAACCAGGCTGGCACATCCAAACTGATCTACGCAGACCCAAGTCAGAACTTCAGCTTCTGTAGATGTTTAGCAGCATATCTCGGAGTTCTTAGCTCTCTAGCTAGCTGAAGCTGCTCTATGCTTGGCTATGGGAAACCTTGTCTGTGGAAGTTCACGGGAAGTATTTTGCACGGTTTTAGCCCACCAACACATCCAGCCAAGCCATTTAGAGTCCGCATGCTCCCAGCAGTCAGAGCCATGAACATGGATTCCGACTTGGCGGAAAAAACTTTCCCATCTCATGCTGCCAGTCCTAGTTCACGAATCAGGCAAGCGGGTACTGACAAGCCAGCCACAACCCAGCTGATGCTGCTCACACCTGTTGCCTTAGCCACAGATTCCCTCTCTGTAGGCCAGAGCTTCTGGAGGAGGGCCACAGCACAGACTGGTGGGATCACATCATCACACAGACTTGGGGTGACTAGCAAAGCACAGTCCTTCCGCATGAAGAAACAGGTGTTCCTGGAGATATGAAATCAGCTTGCCCCATCCTCGAGTGCCAGCACACCCACATGAGGACAGCCAGGCCAGTCCAGAAGCAGGTTACCATAGCCATCTGGAAGCTAGTACCCCAGCTTGCTACAGGTCCATGGCCAACCAGCTTAGAGTTGGCAAATCACTGTGCGAGTTGTTGTGGCAGAGGTTTGAGAGGTGATCAGGACTGTGAAGTACTGAAAGGTGGTAGGCACTACAGATGTTACTGCACGTCTGGGAGGACAAGGGGAAACCTCTTCTAGTAGACTAAGGACACTCCTGGATTTCTGAACAGGTATACACAGCCAGACAGTGCACCTGTCATAACTGGTGCTGGATCCAGATGTCCCACAGAAATTAGGGATGCTTTGTGTGCCCACATACCAGGTTTGCATGATTCCATACATAAGGGGGAATTAAGTGTTATTTTAAGTCATGCTCTGTATGGGTGAAAGGCCGCTGTGGGATTTTCTTTTTTAAAGTGTGTTGGTAATATGAATTCTGGAAACGCTTCCATGAAATGTATGGAGACGTTATACATTTTATGAATATTGGCCAGGTACTTCAACTCAGTCTATGGATTACTCTGATGTTAGTAAATTTTTATTATGAAATTTACTGAGAATGGGCATGTGATGACCTTTATTAACGTTTATCACTTAACATTACATATAATAAAACTTGAGTTCCACACAAGGCTACAGTAGCAAGACTTTATTTAATACATGTATTAAGATACTAATATAAGAACCAGAAAAGCAGACCAGCTGCCCTCAAAACATACAACACAATAACCAAGTTCTGTGCCAGAACAGTGAAAGGTGCACGTTACCAAATGACATGGCCAACTATTCCTGGGTGTCCCCTCCTTGACTTTCTGGTGCATTTTACACGTGTGGGCTACAACTGGACTTGAATGGATGAATCCAGAGGGTACATCGGCCCATTCCATGTGCTACTGTTCATTGCCTGTGACATGATCCAGCCAACTGCTGAACTGCTACACAGTCTGCAGGACACAATAGTGTGAAGGGAATTCAGGGCATGGGGCTAAAGCTGGAAGTGGCAGCAGAACATGCAGTGTGGTAGCCAGAAGTAATAGCTCGAACTGCTCCTTCTGCTGCACTCTGTCTTTCTCCTTCAACCTGCAGGCATGCTCCATGAATCTCTCTGCCAATCCCTGCTCATGCTGTGCAGCATCTCTCTTTCCATTCTTCTCTCACCCTTAGCCTTCTGATATTTCATTGGGAGCTTCTGGAACTCTCTCTGCTGATTCATTCTATCTAGAATAAGAACATAAGAACGTAAGAATGGCCGTACTGGGTCAGAACCAAAGGTCCATCCAGCCCAGTGTCCTGTCTAATGACAGTGGCCAATGACAGGTGCCCCAGAGGGAGTGAACCTAACAGGTAATGATCAAGTGATCTCTCTCCTGCCATCCATTACCACCCTCTGACAAACAGAGGCAAGAATCTCTCCCACCAGCTCATCTCAGATTTTCTGCTTGCCCGCAGAAGGTAGGTCCACTCCCCCAGGCTCCTATTTGTGTATTTGCTGTGCAGAGGTGGAAGGGTCTCGAGGGGGGGAGGAGGAGGAGGAGGAGCAGGAGCACATTACTGTCCAGTCATGATAAAAATTATATTTTCCACTTTATCAAAGAGGCTGCTTTAATTCAAGGTCCAAAATATGTTACTTTTCATCAATGGACTGTATTTTATTCACACAAACATTGGCCTCTGAAGATCTCCTCCGGAGCAGCATTGAAAGCCATCATACATCATGGTAAGAAATACATACAAAATTAACTAAAATGATTTCTATTTCCCCTTCATTTTTCCATGATTGGAAGGGAGAACGTATGAGTGGTCTATTTACTAGCTATGGATTTTTCAGTCCTTTCAGGCATGGCAAACTCTGCAAAACATTGATATTCTGGAGGTCCCTGAGTGGAAGTGTGAACTTCGTTCCAAGCCAAGAGAGGACAGCCATCTGTCTATGCTAAGGAGCTGTTTAAGCTTCTAGTGACCAACCAATATATGGAGGGGCTCAAGAGTAAGGCTAAGATTTTGTCATGGAGATCATGGAAGTCACGGAATCTAACACAGCCAGCTACCATCTGCTGTAATTTGGACTCCTATTTAAGCCAAAATACACATTGCCATTTTGTTTGGACTCATAATAGCCAGATTTTGGGGGGGACTCAATTTACAGAATAGTGTGGGCACGGCTAATCTATAAGGTGCACTGTATTAGCTGGGAAGAGTACGTGAGGTTAATTGTGGGGCCCCGATCCATCCTTATAACAGTCATTAACTAGTAAAAATTTTTATGATAACCGCTTAACTTTCTTCCTCATTTTACGGTATCCATTTTGAATCTCAAGTGGTAATGGGAGGAAAGCTAAGGGAAGGGCATGGGTTCTGCCATGAACAGAAGCACATCCAAACCCTGGCTGGTATTCATAACGTAACAGACATTCCTCCCTTCCGTATATTAACAAACATGACAGCAGAAACTTACCAGGGACAGGCTCCGGCGTTTGCTCTGATGCCGATTCTAGAGCGGGCTGCTCCCAAGGGCTGTCCCCAAACAGCTCCTCTGAGTAAGGACCCAGGATATGCTGTATCTGTTCCAGTGGCATAGCCTCTTCAGTTACCGGCCTCAGCACCAGGGTCACTTCTTGCCCTTCATCCAGCTCTCGTCCAGCAGTGCCTGTGATTGGGTGGGTTATAGGGGCACCATCCCCACTCAGCACAGTCATGCATCATTGTGTGCTCAGTGCACACTACAACTGCCAGTACCCAGATAAGTCTCTCATAAAAGGAGGCAGGAAGATGAGGCGTTCCCAAAAAGTTCTGTTGACATCCTTGAATCTGCAGTACTTGGTCTTCAGACACTGGCCCAAGTCCAGAAGAGTTCAAGGCCTAGTCAGACTAATTTCTGTGTGGACTGAAAGGGGTTTGGGCTTAAACCTGATTCAGAGTCCAGGCTTCACGTGCTGTGAATACGTACTTTTAAGGCAGTGATTCTCAACCCCCGGCCCAATTAGCACCCTGCTGCGGCCCATGTGACATCCTCAGGGCCATACAGGTAGTATATATATTATGTGGCCTCATCCACACAACACACAGAGAGCTGCCTATGTGGCCCACAATGGTAAATAGGTTGAGAACCACTGTCTTAAGGTCTTATCTGGACTAGAATAAAAAGGTGTGTGTATTAGAACATACTAGCTGGCACAGACACATTTTATAAGTTTAGCGTGATGCCTTTAAACCTTGCTGAGCTGCGTAGCACGTGTTAGCTAATTAATGCCCACAACTTTTTCCCTAGTCTAGACAAGAACAAAGAAACAACATTAACCATCATTGAACACAGCTACCCATATGAGCACATCCCAGAGGTGACCCATCTCAGCTTTATCAACTCGTAGCCCACCAGTCCAGTCACTGGGAGATGAAAAAATGGAAGAGATTTTTTTTTTCTGAGAGACTGAAAAGACAGAACTCTGAGTGACTGGCATAAACCCTACAGCCAAAACTTTTAAGCAGGAGTTAACAATATGAATCAGGAGATTTTCAGGTAAGACAATAAGGAAAACCGTTGTCAAGTGCCATATTTAGGTGTCTTAAACATTAACTCTTCCTTCATATGCTCTCTGTAAAAAATTATCACAGCAAGAAATTTTCAGATTTGTAGGCTTTCAATCCCTGCAAGAGTAACCAAATTAACACAACCCTGGTAATACTATGAACAGAAATGTGAAGTGAGTGTTCTATATATGGCCATTCATTAGGCTTCCCTACAACTAGGGTGTGCACTCTTTTCAAAGGAGATATTATCAACCACTAAAAATGAAACTCAGGAAATTAGACAGCACATCCGTCTTGCCCAGTAATTAACACAGAGCTCTTAAACATGTTGATGTAGGCATATTTTTCCCGCTCCTGTAGTTCAGGAGAGTTTAACTCATTCTGACCACTTACAGACTGAGCAAGAGTCACTCGACAGGAGACTGAGATGATGCATCACTGCATTCGTCTTGCTGCAGCAGAGGGACATTACTCTTTAACAGCAAAAATACCATTCTAAAATAAATTTACTGCAACTGAAGTGTCTGTGTGTCACTCAAAACCCAAATCCCTGTCAGTTAATCAAGTTCACTGAAACACCAATTATCCACTCTAGAAACTGAGTTCAGAAAGTACTAAAAGCCGCTTTGAATACAACACTCCCCCCTACGTCAATGGGAAGTTGTACTTAGTAGTTCTTAGAGAATGTTTTCCAGTTTTCACTGGCACTTTTTTTTTTTTTTAAATCAGGCAAGACCAGCCTTAGTACCTTGGAGGTGATGGTGCATGTTTGTTTCCCCCTCTACCCCACAGCCCTTTTACCTTTTCAGCATCCTGCTCAAACAGCCTGAGCTGAAAACATTGGTCCAGTTTCAACTTCCGCACATGCCACATCTGATGCAGATGCTGCCGAGTTGAGTGCAGCCGGTCCAACATGGTGGATACTTTGGGTAAAAGGTTCTGCAAGTCTGCGTTCCCTGACCCAGAATTCTTTTTGGGGAAACTTTCACTGCTCTGTATCCGCTGGAGCAGCTTTTGTCCTTCCAAGTCAAGGTCCTCAATAGGGGCCTTAATGACTTTCTTCTTCAATTGTGAATGCTCCTCAATCATATTTCGAGCACCCTCCAAGTCCTGAGGCAATTCCTTTTTAGCCAGTATATCCTGCAGTTCCTCCAGTCTGGACAGCATGTGGGTTGCACTGCTAATGTAGTCCTCAAAGGCAACTCTGATTTCAATCCATTCCTCATGGTTATACTCCAAACAGCCATCAAATTCTGGAGTTAGCTGAGAGGGGTCAACTACTTTGGTAAGGCCTTCCAGAGATACCATGTTAGTCTAAAACACAATGAAGAATATTGCAATCACAAATCTGATGCATTTGGAAAATACAGTAAAAATACAGTTCAAAGCATTTAGTTAATATTTTCTGTGCTCATATTTTGAACAATATATAATATTAAAAACAATCAAGGCAACACACAATGTTTTATTTACAAAGCACATCTGGCCTTGCAAACCACAAATCTAGGCAGTGGAGCCTCTTGCTTTCCATATATTTCCATTTCAAGGGGAGCACTTAGGTCAGCTTTGGAAATCTCACCCCCTGGGAGGAAAGATACTAAATCCTGCAGAAACCCAGTCTCTTGTTCACAATTGGCTTTTATAGCTAACCTTTGTTTTTAAGTAGTACCATTTAAAAATGTCTCATGTTTACATTTATCATCTCGTCATGCTTCCTGAGAAACAGCTACACTCCTTTTGGCGACTGTTTTGGTTAAAGTTTTGAAGTACCCCATTGCAGAGTGGGAAGACAAGACCATAGGCTGGGTGGCGGCTTTCCTTTGCATGTCATATTGGTATTAACACAGTTACCACCACTTTGGCTAAGTGGAAAAATCTCTTCCCTTCATAGGAAGAGGCCAAGATCTTTTTCATAAGTTTAACACAGAGAGTCCCTTAACATGAGACTAAAAATAGACCCACGTTTCTTGCAGTCCTGCAGCTTGATTTAGCTCTCCTCCCATCCAAACGCCAAGGTTCAGCTCAACTCTTTTTAATAAAAACCTGAGCTAGTTGGACCAAAACTCCCCATGAACTAAGCAGTAAGCCTACATTTTTCTATCTTGCTATTACCTCAAATTCAAACTTAGAGCTGCCAAAGTTAGTCCTCTGTTTTTGCCAGAAGTTGTCTGGCTTGATTATCAGTGCAACATGAATACAACAGGGAAAGGATTCCTGTAAAATCTTCAGAAGAGGTTTAATAGAGTCCCATTTAGATCCACGCATGTCTACAATCACTGTGAATCCTCGTTTACAAACTTCTTCACTGGGGAGAGAAAGAAGAAAAGAAAATGTTAATATGCACTATTACAAGTTAAAGGCCAAATCAGGCTTCTCTTGTTTCATCACAACTCTTGGTAATTCAGTTACCTGTGTAAAAGCAGCAGGATTTGGCCTAAATGTTTACAATCGGACGTACTAACCAGGTCTAGAACTACAGCCCGGTAAAGTACAATACTTGCTCTTAGTCAAGATTAATATTTCATTTCCAAGCTCTCTATGTAGTTATCATTTTTCAGCCTTGTTGTGAATCAGCAGAGCAGCAACCATATTCACAAGTTGTTTTTTAATGCTGTACTAGTATCATTCATTTTGTACACCTATATTTTATTCTCTTACGATGTACCCCATGGAAAGATACACAATCTACTTTAGAAGCAAAATGCATTAATAAATACCTGATTTTTTTTATCCCTTGTGCACATCAATGACATACCTCTTCGTGTCTGGAAAGTGGGGGTACTCTAGTAACCAACTGTGCTATGCAAATTAACTGGATGAGTCTCAAACAAAAATGCATGAAGACAGCTAAATAGGTATCTATGAAAGATGTGTCCAATGTTAAAACATCAGCAGTGCTGTGGACTCAAGGTGAAATAATCCAGACTACCAACCTAAGAGTTAAGTATAATCTAAAAATAGCTGATGAAAAAGTTTTCCAGGCTGCTGAGGAAAAAAGTGAAGTCTACCCATTGGTAAAATGTGAGCTCAGTTTTACTGGCTGAGTAGAAAGGAGCCCTACACTCTATGGCACTGTAAAGTCTCAATTTCCACTACAATCACCGTGTTCTCATTAATGACACAGGGGTGAGGCAACCATCTTGGGTGAGGGGTTACAGCACTACAGAGTTTCTTCCGCCTGCAGCACCGGATGGACACTCTATGGGACAATTTTAGTGGAAATCAGGCTACTGGAAGCCCTTGCCCCATCCCACTCTGGCCAGGTACCTCATTCCTCCCTCTCCCCATATACTGACAAGACATTCATTGTCATAATGACCATAGTCATTTGGCCAGAGAGCCTCTATAGGCTGGTAGTTGGGTCTCCCAAAGGCACTGGTCTAAAAGTTGTAAGGAGGGTGCTACCACCTCCACCCCCAAATGCCTATTTGTGACTCTAGCCCTTTATAAATGCCAGAATAAAAATCCATTTCAGGTCAAACATTTTCATTTACATGCTTCACCATACACTGATTTTTTGATTCACTGACATTTTCTGCAATTTTTGGATTCAGTTTGGGTCAAAAAAATGTATTATTATTGATGATGATGACTGATGATGATTTATTGTTTTAGAACTGCCAGAAAACCAGGAAAATCCATTATTCACCTAGCTCTACGTACAATAGTTATGTGCTCTTATTTTCAGTCTGGAAAGAAACTGCAGCAAACTTTGAAAGCACATCACCAAATCAAAGGGACTATGTGAGTGAATTTAGACCACTTGAATGAGCAAGATTTGAAACATCGAGCCCTAAAAAATAATTTATTCAGAGATGGGTCAAAAAAGGTCAAGTATTTTAAAATATTTTTGTTTGTGACTCAACTAACTACATTTGAGCAGCAGCTTGATTTAATCCTTACCTTTTATATTTTTTAACTTAAGGCTACGGCTCAGATCGCTTTTAGGTTTATTAATTTCACATCACTCTTAACTTAAGTTTCCTAAAGAACAGTCAATGCTGAATGCTGGTGTGAAACCAATCTGCTCATAGAAAAAAATATTAGACACAAACGCATCCATATATATTAGCCCTGAACAAAAGCAACATCAAAATTGCCATTGTGGAACTCACAAAGAGTGAATTTATGACAAGATTTTCAAAAGCATCTACTTAATTGAGAGTATAAGTTCCAATGACTTTCAACAGAACTTGTGCTCCTAATTCATTTTTGAAAACTAAGCTTTAATCCAGCAGTCGTTCCCTGGCAGTGGTCTACTCCGAAAAAGATAAAACCATGCTGCGGTTGGACTTTAACTGGGGTGATAGCTGAGAGAAGACAATACCGCCCAGGCTTAGCCAGAGATCTGTTTATACCCTGAAGCACTGCTACTGTTACCCATTTTAATAGATATATCTTAACACAGCGGCCTTTCACTTGCTGCTGTAAGTACACGGAGGGAACAGGGGAGGTCACTGCTTCTCTATTTTGCACTTGTTCCTCCTTCTCCTCCACCCTGAATAGGAAAGGCGTTGCTCCCAGCTACAAGGGCTAGGGGAGCCCCCTGCCATTAACTGACAATGGATCCAAGGCTCTAAAACTGACCTTCCTCTCCAACATAATCTTCCGTTTAGCACCTTAATGGTCCTACTTAGTGGCTGCAATAGCTACCTTCCTCTTCAGCTTACTCCCTCAGAACTCTAGCCAGTACCACTTTGCCCCTTCCCTGTCAAATCCTGCTGAATCTCTGAGGCTTTCCTCACGACTTGTTTTGGGAAGGGACAGGTGGTGGGGCAAAGATAAAAGATCTCTTCTGCTCACTTGGAGCCCAACTCGGGCGTAGCACCGGCAGTCATTTCCAGCCCTGAACACATTCATGAATACAAGCCTCCAACACCTTTCTAGTCCCTTGAGAGAGTTCAGACACCTAGGGTGAAATCTCTTGTCCATTAAAGCTTGTAGCTTTGGCACACCTATTCAGTTCCCAGCACCCTGCCAAAGTGTAAACCACTTAAACACATCAGTAGCAAAGTATGTGAACTACCTCAAATTCAAAAAATATTGTGTAACAGACAACGAACTGCCTGTCAGAAATAGGTAAGAGTCACATAATACAAGGATTCTGCCAAAAGACTCAGATGACATTAGGAACAGCATGCGCTGGAGGATTGTTTAGCCCCCTACCATATCATAAGTTACAGTGGCTTGTTTACACAAACTTGTGCCAAAACAAAAGAAATCAGTTTTAATGCACACTTTTGGGGGGGGTGTCCTCTGTTTTCAGTTTGTGTATAAGCCAGCCCTTGCTATCTGTAAGACACGGCTCCTTTTTACCACTTTGGCAGTTTAAAAGTGCTGCACAGCCAGACAGTTCAGCCATTGGGGGTAACACTAGTTTAACAAGACTTCCCTGGATGTAGAAACTGTTTTTCAATTCCTTCTTGGAACCCCCACCATAGGAGGCCTTGCCAAGGAGAAGGACTTGTGGCTTTGTACTGCTGCCTTCCAGCTATTCTCAGCTATTAGAACCACTCCTTCGGGTCAGACTGCTGAAATGATGAAAGCAGCCTTAGGGCTAATTAAACTCACACCATGGTTGGCAGGCCTTAGCTGAACCCAGAATAAAGGGCATACAGTAGTCATCTTTGTCCCCACTCTGTCCTGCACTGAGCATAGCTCAGCTGAAGCAGGGATTGGGGCAGACACTTTTCTTTAATACCAGCTCCAATTTGTGTATTTTTGAAGGTGTTTTTCGTTGTGTTTTCACAGCATATAAGATGTCCAAGTTACTATGGTGTACTACGTTATTATTCAAAGGGGTATTCTTTATAGTTTTACATATTGCTTTCTTCTTAGGCCTTGTATCAACAAATTTAGTCAGTCAATTAATAGTAACTGTGCTAGTTCAAGACCTGTTAGCAACTACGGTAGACTCCAGTACCACTACAATGTGTTAACAAGTCATGGTCAACCCAAGGAGGCGGCCGAGGTGCTCAGCGCTATCAACACTAGGTACTAACGTGGTTTTTAAATCAACTTTTTTCCCTACTTTTGACAAGTCCTTTGAGTGACGTTCTCATTATTTCAGAATGTAAGCACCCTTGTATGACCATCCAAACCACGGCCTACTCCCAGCTGACACGCAGCAGCCAGTCTGCCAGCAATCCACGTTCCACAGGCAGCCCAATTTGCTGTTAAGTCTTTTTTTTCTAAGCAGCTTAAAGACAGTGAGGGGCGTGAACGTGCATCACTCCTTAACCCATTTCATTTCATAACCGAGAAAGATGCTGCAACACTAACCAACAGTTTCAGCATAAAGTTTGAAAGCTTAACAAATGATCAGCTCTTACCTAGGGATACAAGCTAGGTATGATATTAGTCTCCTAAGGTCCTCTTGTCGTATTCTATCATGATTGCTGCGAGCTGGAAATGTTAGAATGGGGCCTCCACGTTTATCTCTGCCACCTGAAAAACAAGATTTGTAATAAGTGCCAAAAGTGTACTATACAACAACAAACCAACAAGAGTCCCTGCCTTGAAGAGTTTACAATCAGACTGCACTTGGAAAAGAACCAAGGCCTCGTTCTAATAGGGTGTGCACATCAATGTGATTTACAATTTACTAAACAGAACCACCCAAGGCTGTGGGTCAAAAGACCGTTTTAACTAAACAAATTGTTGGGGGTCAGGACAACCAACACTATGCTCCTCTATTTTCGTCACTGCAAGCCAAAGATGAGCCTGAGCCCCTGGCAGCTCACAGGATGTGAATGTCAGTGAGTCATCCACACAACCTTACCTACTGCTCACAGCTTGGTGTATTTACTGATGGGGGAAGGGGAGGTTATCAGCACCCAGTATGCCTCTCAGAGAATTTAAGATAGCTGGCTTTATGTAACTGATTCTTCAAAAGCCAAAAACCAGTTTCAAAATTTCCCAAAAGACACACTTAGCTATGTCTACACTGTGCACCTTACAAGGGCACGGCTGTGCCACTGCAGCCACACGGTTATAAGGTGTGCAGTGTGGCCGTTCTTTATCGTCAGAAGACAGCTCGCCCGGCAACAAAATAAAACCACCTCCAACAAGGCACAGTAACTTCGTTGCCGGGAGTGCAGCTCCGGACGACAAGTGCTGTCCACCCCAGTGTTTTTCGTCGGTAAAACCTGTGTTGTTCGGGGTGGGGGTGGGGGGTGTTCCACAACCCTGAGCAACAAAATTTTAGCGACGAAAGTGCCATTGTAGACAAAGCCTACAACCTGACAGAAACAAACCATGCTACCCCACTGTATGCTTTTAGGTTATTTGCAATTCCACGACTGACAGCAAGTTACACATAATCATCAGTTCTGTGAAACTTGTTCATTGACTCTGCACCCACAAAGACTAGCATGAAGGGGTGGGGAGTGGTCTTAACCAAAGACAATACTACAGATCTCAGCATACTACCACCATCTGAGTGCCTATATAATATTAATATAAATGATTATTAAAGTAGTTCAATTACATCAGCACATGCCTACTTAGAAGAGCCCAAGGACACTACATAATTTTGTATTGAGAACTTTATTCTGCATATCTGTGCACTAAATATGAACAACTCAACTATGGTTAATATCATCCTATAAAGAAAGAACAGCACCACATGCTGTCCTGCTCTGTTGAACTTCTCAAGTATTACTGGAAGATATTAAGATGTTGCTTTTAAGCAAGTGCATATGATAACAGCATCAAGTAACACTTTCTGAAGTGAGGATGCATCCTCATCCTAACACAAATACAAATTCAAGGCCTAGAAAAAAAAATTAGGACTATGTTTTAAATGTTTAGACTTCAACACTGCAGTACAAAGTACCTGAAATAGCATATTGTGATGGCTAAACAATGTGCACCTAGCAATAAAAGAACTGGGATTGTAGGGATGACTTTCATTGTAGATTTTTGTCACTGTCTTCAAGTACTTTTAGTAAGAGACTCCAAATCTTGAGTTTATAAAATCTAACACTCGTGGTGACATCTGAGGCTTACCCAGAATATACTTTGTTTTATAAGCAAATGACTCCAAAACAATGGGTTTTAGTACCCATTACAGTAAGGCTATGTCTACACTACCCGCCGATTCTGCGGGTAGCAATCGATCTTTTGGGGATCGATTTTTCGTGACTAATGTAGACGCGATAAATCGATCCCAGAGCGCGCTCCTCGTCGACTCCAGTAATCCACCCCGACGCAAGGCGGAAGCGGAGTCAACGGGGGAGTGACAGCCTTCGACATTGCAGCGTCCTCACGGCAAGGTAAGTCGAGCGAGGTACGTCAACTTCAGCTACGTTATTCACGTAGCTGAAGTTGCGTACCTTACATCGACCCCCCTCCCCCGCCCGTAGTGTAGACCAGCCGTAAGAGATAAATGGCTTATAGTCAGGTGTTGACCTGCAGCTTCTGAATCTGTCATTTCATTAGGAATTTAGCCTCATGTTAACTCTGGAAAAAGTGAAATCCTTGTATCACAGTGTAAGAGACTGAACCAATAAAACATGTAGGTAATTGGCTAGCAGCTCTGCCTCTGAGCTCTCCCATTTTTATCCAAGTGGTTTTATTCCGTAATTTTGTGAACAAAGTAAACAAATTCTGCTTGAAGAATGGATTGCAACTGTATATCCAATCACCTACTAGTGACAATGTAATTTAATTATCGGGCACCACTTAATATACTAAAATTAACAGCATGTCTTCATTTCTATCATTTCTCATTTTATAGCTTTAAGCTTGACATAGAAACAACTCTTAAATTAAACTTAGTATACAAAATGATCAGCCAGATACCTGTGTGGTGTAAACTTTAAACTCTACCTGGTAGTCAGTGCAGTATTGCTTCAGAGATGCTGTCAGATTCCTTTTGCTAGACCTCCAGTGATAGTATTTTTATGGTATTAAGAACAGTATAAGAAACGCAACTATATCTATATCTCGCCAGCAGTAGTCAAAAATAAAAATTTAACAGTCCTTTCCCTCCCATATCAAAGTACATGCATCACTGCACTCTCGGAGGAAAACAATTACACAGTATTAAAATTAAATCAAGTAGCGAGTTAATATACAAGTCAAAATACACAAGAGCTAATAGTTACAAGAAAAGCTCCTACGGAAAAGCAGCCTCAATTGCTATTATGGTTCTCTGATGGTCAGGCTGGGTTTGTGGCAGCCCTGGTTCCAGAGGAGATTAGAGCAACCTCAAGGCTACTCTGAACTTGACCAGCAGATAGCAATTTCACAGCCTGTTCCAAACACACCCTCTGTCCATGACAGCCTAACGCTTGCCTTCATCAGGGGCTGCAGGAGGAAGCTTAGGAATGAGCTATACTGGCTCCATGACCATTGGGAGGTTTTCCATGGACTATGGACCCGTAGCTAGAGATGTGGCCGTTTCAACAATCCTAATGGTTACCAGAGCAGTGCAAAGAGAGCAGAGAGTCAGGATCTGGACCGAAGTTTACTGGGTTGTCTTTCAATTGTGAGGGATAGGTTAGGACATAAATTTTTATGAATGAGTTCAACACCTGACCTGTCTGATACATCATGCAGATTCAGTGTTCAGCACTCACTCATGGTGTTTTGTCTATGTAATAATGAAGACCAAAAGAGTACCATTCTATAGTAAATGATTAAGTGCATCCACGTACCAACGTACAGGCAGAGTGGGTAGAACCGTCTAGTATTAAGGTTGTCTGATAGTTCTATTTTAAGACCCTGTCTTCAGTTGCTTACAACTTTGCTGAACTCTGGCCATTTGGACTGAAATTTTCTGGACTGGGTATCTGCTGCATGCTGGTGCTTTGGTTTTGTTTTAAATTTTCAGCCAAAACTATTCAGCTGTTCGTGAGAACAAAGTTAGAAGGGGCGGGGAGGAACCATGATTTTGCCCACGCTGAAATGGACTCCTTTCTTGAGAAGCTCTAGCACTCCCATACTGTCGAGCAGGGACTTGAAATTTGGCAAGGGAGTGGCCTCTTTGTCAGGGATGTACTTTTTGCCATCCTTGTGAAAGTCCACCCACATTTGGCAAAGTTATAAGCCTTTGAAAAATTGCTGTTCACACATCTGCAGTAGAAACTCAGAGTTTAGCACTAAGTTCTCAGGACATTCCATCCACACTAGGCATACTCCAATCCAGGTCTGAGCAGGACTTTCCCTGGCAACTGCAGTTTGGGCTAAGGTGGGCCATACTCAAGTCAGATATTGGAACTGAACAGGAAACCCTTCTCTCCTGCACTGTCAATGACCCCTCTGCTTGCACTACTTAGTGAGGAGCAGGAAGCCATCTGATCTGAACACAGAAGGGACAAGAGCCAGACCTGGCCGGGGGGTGCGGGGGGGAGGAGGGGGGAAAACAGTGGAAATAAGACTGGGAAAAGAAAGAATAGACCAAGATTGAGTGTGGCGCAGCAGGTGGGAGAAGGGGACTGGGAGTTAAAAGAGGGAGGCGAGGACTGGGTGGGCAGAGAGACTAGGATTAGAGTTGGGGAGGGAAAATGAGAGTGGGATAAGGGACTGAGATCAGATGAGATGCTGGGGAGGAGGGGAGATGAGACTAGGATTGGCTGGGCAAAGAGACTGTGACAAAGTGTCGGCAGGGTGGGGTTAAGGACAACAGATTGTACAGCTGAAGAATGGGACTGGGAGCCTTTGGGGTGGGAGAATGTGGGTGGAGGTGACTTGAGACTGGGCAGGGAAGAGAGATTGAACCAAGAACCAGGATGGGAGGACTGGGACTGGGTGGGCAAGGAGAAGAACTGAGATGAGAAGCCTGAGGAGTGGAGACAAACTACCTAGATGAGGAAAACAGGACTGCAAGGACTGGGGGGGGTGGGGGTGGAGGGAGAGGAATGGGAACAGGGCACGAAGCGTAAATTTTGGAGGGGGAACGGGCAGACACAAAGGTCTGTGGATTAATCAGCGTTGTATTGTCAAGGAGACTTGTCTGTAGGACCCGCACCTCATTTGGTTCACAATTTGAAGTCAGACCGATTGGTGGGTGGACGGAAGGGGTACTTGGGCTCAAATCTAACTCAGATCCCAGGCTTAATGTGCAATGTAAACATACCCAATAAGGCCTGGGCCATACACTGAACAATGGCAACAAAATATTGAATAGCTGCTCATTCAGTGAGCATCATCCGTCCTGTGCACTGAATGAGACAGGACTCCTCTGGAAAAATTAGTATGTGATCATGTAATTAAAGACTATCCTAATGCATATGTACAAGTTGCTCAGGGAACCTTAATTCTGGTGTTTCCTTGAGCACTTGACTTGAGCAAGCTCAATAATGTTCTTTTAATGTAGTGCGTGTGTGGGGGGGTGTATTCTAGATACCTTATCTTGAAGGAAATTAATAGATTTAACCAACACTTAAGGAATGGTACACAAGCACAGGTCTCTGCGAGCAACAGTCACTAGAGGGAAAGAGTGTTATTTGCTATCCCTGAACTTCCAGGGGGACTTGATGGACAAGTGAGTGAAGATCTAGTTGTACAATGAATTTGGTGGTTCTTTGTTTTACACAGGAACACGCTTATTTTAAAATAATTTCATTTTGTAGTGCCAATTCAAAATTTGTATTTAATTACCCACTTTATACCACAGAACCTCTATTCTTACTGTCTCACTGACTATGGAAACCCTCACTCGAGACCTCTGAACCAAAGCTTGAGGTTTGCAACAGCTTTGGCAGACAATTGTTGACAAACAATATTTGAGTCTGAAGGTGTAACAAAAAAACGTAGACCTATATATTACTTGAGATTGTCTCAATTCATGTATATGCATTTTACTCTGTATAGCTGAAGAGACAGAACCAGGCTATTTGAATTAAATGTACCCTCAACATTAAGTTTAGCCCATTAGACTTTTGTATTAAGATTCCTTTTTATGACCCTGTAACAAATAGTTCTCAACTTCCCACAATACTCCTCTGAGGCCTAGTCTTCATTAAAAAAGGTTTGCTGATATACCTGTATAAGGATATCAATACCAGCAAACTTTCCTAGTGTAAAAGATTTTTGCAGTAGAGGTTATACTAGTTCCCCAAGTGAAGTATATTATACAGGCAAAAGCACTTATATGCTGATGTAACCGCATATACACTAGAGCTCATCAATTAAACATGTTGTAAAAAAACAAAAATACCCCCAAACCCCTCTCCCCTCACTGATATTACTAAACCAGGCAATGTTTCAAGCATAGATCTGGCCTGAGATTAAACATGAGCATTTTCAAGCCAAAAGGAGTTAGTCTGTCACATTGCACATCGTAATGGAATGCTATGGATCACAGGGCATGTCTACACTACAGACTTCTGCTGACATAGATATGTCAATCAGAGGTATGCAGATAAGTGATCGCTGACCAACACAGCTGTGCCAGATGTCGTCCCTAGTGTAGACGCAGTTAAGGCAAAACTGTGCTTTTATTGGTAAAGCCTGTGTTGCCCCTGGAGGTGATTTTAATATACCAGTACAAAGCACAGCCTACTAGGAGCACTTTGCCAGTGAAGTACACTGCTACAAGAACACCAGTGAAGCGCTCCATGTGTAGACATGTGCAGTGTAGGAGAGAGGAGCCAAAAATCAGGAGTAGCTTAAACATGTAGAAAAATAAGTGATTTTTAAAGTTAAGATCCTATGGGAATCAAGTTACTAGACGTGTAATTTACGACTCAATAGCTGCATAATAAACACCCTTTTGTAAATCCCCTCAAAGGGTATAAGGGCTTACAGCTGCAACCCCTAGCTGGTATCTGCCAGCCCTCAGGACTGGAGTAAGCTGCTTAAGCTCAAACAAGCTCTAGAGCTAAACTCAACTGCCAGGCTCAAGCAAGATTTTGAGTTAAACCAGAGTTAAACTTCTAACTAAACGGCGCTCTTAAGTATTGGAGGAAACTATATAGCAGTGGTTCTCAACCCGCGGCCCAGTCAGCACACAGCTGCGGCCCATGCCCACATAACACATAGAGAGCAGCATATGCTGCCCATAATGGTAAATATGATGAGAACCACTGCTATATAGCCTCTTTGCCCTCCTCGATAAGATCTGGACCATCAGCCAGACTGACTCAAACTGATGTTTCAAAATGTAGATGCAACTCAAAATGGAGTCCCACTGTTGCCCATAAACATTACCACCTCTCTCAACCCCAAGTGAAGTCCAGCACCCCTAAGAAAAAATTGCAGAGTATAAGCAGCCCTCATCAGAAGATAGTTATTGCTCTCTGTAGTAAGACTTGGATTTTTTATTTTAGTGATATAAACTAAAATTAAATATTAATCCACAGACACCAAATTCCTCTGCATGTGAAGAGAGAGATGTGTATGGTCTTTCATCTTATTTTTTTTCCAAGCCAGAATCAGTGGGCATGCATCACTTCTTGCAAGTGAAAGTATGTAAGAGCAGCCTTGTAAACAGCCTCCAGATGGCTAGTTTAAGTTTTTCAGGAAATGCCAATTTGCACAAAACCTTACCAATACAACACATTGACAAGAAGCAGTGGACTTCAGGGATACCCTTGAAGAGAAGTGTAAGTTAATAGGTTTTGTTTTTGATGTGAAAAGAATATTTCCAACAGACCTCTGTACAACATACTAACCCACAGAATCCTTCCTACCAAAACTACAAAAAGAAGGATTCTGCGTGGACTCCTCCTGAAGGTCGAAACAACAAATTGGACTTCTACATAGACTGCTTCCGTCGCCGTGCTCGAGCTGAAATTGTAGAAAAGCAAAATCACTTGCCCCATAACCTCAGCCGTGCAGAACACAATGCCATCAACAGCCTCAGGAACAACTCTAACATCATAATCAAAAAGGCTGACAAAGGAGGAGCTGTCGTCATCATGAATAAGTTGGAATATGAACAAGAAGCTGTCAGGCAGCTCTGTAACTCCACATTCTACAGGCCTTTATCCTCTGACCCCACTGAGGAGTACCAAAAGAAACTACACCATCTGCTCCAGAAACTCCCTGGAAAAGCACAAGAACAAATTTGTACAGACACGTGCCTAGAACCCCGACCAGGGGCATTCTATCTGCTACCCAAGATCCATAAACCTGGAAATCCTGGACGCCCCATCATCTCAGGCATTGGCACCCTAACAGCAGGATTGTCTGGCTATATAGACTCTCTCCTCAGGCCCTATGCTACCAGCACTCCCAGCTATCTTCGCGACACCACTGACTTCCTGAGGAAACTACAATCCATCGGTGATCTTCCAGACAACACCATCCTGGCCACTATGGATGTAGAAGCCCTCTACACTAACATTCCACACAACGATGGACTACAAGCTGTCAGGAACAGTATCCCCGATACTACCACGGCTAACCTGGTGGCCGAACTTTGTGATTTTGTCCTCACCCACAACTATTTCACATTTGGGGACAATATATACCTCCAAGTCAGTGGCACTGCTATGGGTACCCGTATGGCCCCACAGTATGCCAACATTTTTATGGCTGACTTAGAACAACGCTTCCTCAGCTCTCGTCACCTAACACCCCTACTCTACTTGCGCTACATTGATGATATCTTCATCATTTGGACCCATGGAAAAGAAGCCCTTGAGGAATTCCACCATGATTTCAACAATTTCCATCCCACCATCAACCTCAGCCTAGACCAGTCCACACAAGCGGTCCATTTCCTAGACACCACTGTGCTAATAAGTGATGGTCACATAAACACCACCCTATACCGGAAACCTACTGACCGCTATACTTACCTACATGCTTCCAGCTTCCATCCTGGACACACCACACGATCCATTGTTTACAGCCAAGCTCTAAGATACAACCGCATTTGCTCCAATCCCTCAGACAGAGACAAACACCTACAAGATCTCTATCAAGCATTCTTACAACTACAATACCCACCTGCTGAAGTGAAAAAACAGATTGACAGAGCCAGAAGAGTACCCAGGAGTCACCTACTACAAGACAGGCCCAAAAAAGAAAATAACAGAACACCACTAGCCGTCACCTTTAGCCCCCAACTAAAACCTCTCCAGCGCATCATCAAAGATCTACAACCTATCCTAAAAGATGATCCCTCACTCTCACAGATCTTGGAGGACAGACCAATCCTCGCTTACAGACAGCCCCCCAACCTGAAGCAAATACTCACCAGCAACCACACACCATACAACAAAAACACTAACCCAGGAACCTATCCTTGCAACAAAGCCCGATGCCAACTCTGTCCACATATCGATTCAAGTGATACCATCACAGGGCCTAATCACATCCGCCACACCATCAGGGGCTCATTCACCTGCACATCTACCAATGTGATATATGCCATCATGTGCCAGCAATGCCCCTCTGCCATGTACATTGGCCAAACCGGACAGTCTCTACGCAAAAGAATAAATGGACATAAATCTGATATCAGGAATCATAACATTCAAAAACCAGTAGGAGAACACTTCAACCTCCCTAATCACTCACTGACAGACTTGAGGGTAGCAGTGTTGCGACAGATTAACTCGAAAAGCAGACTTCAAAGAGAAACTGTTGAACTCAAATTGATATGCAAACTAGATTGTATTACCTCAGGATTAAATAAGGACCTCGAATGGCTCGGCCATTACGTTAATTGAATCTATTTCCCTTAAGTTAACGATCCTCATTCACACCTGTGTGACCATCTTGTTTATCACTTCAAAGGTTTTTCTTCCCCTGCTGTTATGGTTCCTCTCAATTAATTAGCCTCTTAAGGTTGGTCTATGCACCTCCACCTTATCATGTTTCTCTGACTGTATAAATATCTGTCTACTGTATGTTTCATTCCATGCATCCGATGAAGTGGGTACTAACCCACGAAAGCTTATGCTGAAATAAATTTGTTAGTCTCTAAGGTGCTACAAGTTTTTCTTTCTTATTTTCATTTTGCTGACACAGACTAACACGGCTACTACACTGAAACCTAAGATATCTTTGGGGAAGGTTGTTTAGTGGTTAGGGTGCCAGCCAGGGACTCAGGAGATCAAGGGACCATTTCCTGCTCTAATACAGACTTCCTGTGTGTCCTTGGGCAAGTCACTTAGTCTCTGTGCCTCAGTTCCTTACCTGTAAAATTAAGGTAACAGTACTTCCTCACAACCTCACAGAGGTGTTTGTGAGGATAAATACATTCAAGATTACAAAGTTCCATCACTGTAATATATGAGTGCCAAGTGCATTCCTAAATTAGAAAAGACTGGTTAAGACCAGCAAGAGCACAGTCATAGTTAATATTTAAGTCATCTGGTAAAAAGTTGGATTCTAAGCAATGCTGCTAGACTATGTATAATGGGATAGTAGACTAATGGTAAGAGTAAAGGATTTGAGGTCTGGACATATTCTAATCCGAACTATACAAGTGCACTGACTCACTGGAAAACCTCCAATGAGTCACTTCATCTCATGCCTCAGTTTGAGACATCTGCAGTATGTTAACATTTTTATCTGCAGTACTGAACAGAGATGGTTACAGCTTTGTGGGAACCCGAGTCAGAGCTCTTGTGTTCTGTGCCTGGTTATGACATTAACTTTCTGGGCTATTCTAGGGTAGTCACTCCCATCTGTAAAAAGCTTATCATTAGGGCCCTGATTATTTCATTATTTCTTGGTCATAGCAGTAGCTTAAAAACCAAATCATATGTAGCTCCAAAACCCAAGCTCTGATTTCCAGCTATGTTTGAAGACTTTGTTATAGAGGAAAGCATAATAATGTCAACCAAGAGTAAACTGCTACTGTCATCTTCCAGAGTTTGCTATCATCTACTGTGGAAGTGTTAATGCATCTCAAGCTGAGAAATATTTTAAGATCCATGGGCAGGGGGAGAGGGATGGGAGAAGAAAAGGCACCCAGAAGCTGAGGTACCCACTGACAGACATTTTCAATAACCTTTCTGGTGTGATTGTGCTGTACCAGAAGCAGTTATTCTATATAGAATTGCTGCCTTTTCTCACTATTTATCACTTCTGTACTTAGGTGTGTTTGACAATTAATAGTGAGCTTGTTTAACAGCTTGCCAATTCTAAGAAACCAATTAAGGAATGCAAAAACGTAGTATGCCTATAAGTGCACGGATTTAACAGAACTACTACATTTCCACGGCTGGGGCACGGACCTGCCCTCACAGGGGGATGGGGAGGGAGCACCGCCCAGCTCTGCTCTTGGCCCAAGCCGTCAGCACTGGGCCCGGGGTCCCAGCCACCAGCCCCAGCAATCCGCCCCCGGAGCTGCAGCCCCATGCCCGGCTGCAGGCATGGCCTCCTGGCCAAGGGTCAGCCCCTGGCTGAGGGTCCCCTCTCCCGCTCTCCTGTCCCCAAACCCTGGTCCCCTTACCCCTGTCTGTGTCCCCGCTCCCAGCTCTGTGGGGGTGAGAGGTAAAAAATTTGGGAACCACTGCTCTAAAGAGCTACGTCTGGGGGATTGGGAGAATAGATAGGCAGATGGAATATGGCCAAGGCAAGCGCTTCCAATGAACCCCAAGTAAAGCGAAAGCGAAACTGCAAACCAAGCGAAAACTAGCATGGTTGGCCTGAAATTCCCCAACGTTCACTGAAAGGCTTTGTTGGGTCTTAAAACTTTTCACAAACTTTAGGGTTCATAACTAGATGAGCCAGTGGCTCTCACAGTGGCAGGGGCATTCATTCAATGATCCCCTTTCTGTGCGGTAAAGTGTTTCTGTGACCTTGGAATTAGGCACAGCATTTCTCGGATAATAAGCTTCCCTCCCAGCTGAAGAGACAGCCTACTAGTCCCATGACCCACACTCTCAAAAGCAAACAGCAGCATTAGTGTGTTAGGTGCGCTAGCCCAATCTGAGGCACCCTTGTGTGTCTGAATATTTACAGATAAAGACCTTTCTGCAGTTTTAACACACTATTAACCTTAAAAAAAATAATCAAGGCTGAAACTGTCCTCTGCAAGTGATTTGTCATTTACGGATTATGAGCAGAGAGATTGCTGCTTCTTAATCTCAACAGCTTTTAAAACATTTAACTCAGAATGAAGTCACAGTCATAGCCTAGTTCACAGGAGTATGTCATTAAAAGATAGGTAACCTTCCTTAAAGGAATGCTGACTGTATCAATGTGCAGGTTAACACCAAACAGTTGCTGTCTTTGTGAATCTAAACCACGCTTTTAAATCCTTCCACAAGTTTGTAGACTAGCCAGCACTGAACTCCAA
The DNA here is from genome assembly GCA_033296515.1 of Macrochelys suwanniensis. Classification (NCBI taxonomy): domain Eukaryota; kingdom Metazoa; phylum Chordata; order Testudines; family Chelydridae; genus Macrochelys; species Macrochelys suwanniensis. The sequence goes on along the minus strand of CM065776.1, from coordinate 129,055,282 downwards.
TTGTATACTAGAGACATGGGGGAAATGAAGCTTCTCTCAATGCAATGCTCGTCAATTTTGTCTCTCTATCAACTAGTGACGTAGGCTTTACAGCTCAAACACACAACCCAAACAACTGGTCAACACACTTGTGCTATTTTACCACATTCCCAAGCAGAGAACAAACTTAAGGCTCATAAGACAGGGAAAAGCAGAGGAAGGGAAAAGCATTTTGAGTGAAGTGGAAAAATCAAGTCATCTATTGTGGAAACAAATTGCCAGTGATACTTTAATTTCACGTCATTGTACAAGGATAAATATTGGCAAAAAATTATGTGATAGTTCTTATTTTATAGGTGTTGAGACATGCAAACATTTAACAATGATAGCCAGTCTTACCTGGTATTTTGTGGACATGTAAACTAGCGGGTTTTTTCTGTGGCTGTCAAACACTTCAACTAAAAATACAATGCATGTTAGTAAGACTTTACCTGAAAGATAGGCAACTTTTTCCTTTAAAATTGGTAATACTTCCATAGCCTTCATTTCATCATTTTTGCGAAACCCTGGAACATATAAGAAACAAGGAAATAAGTCAGTGGTTTGATATGCAATGTATGCAGGTTTTCAAATTCCATCTACCTAAAACACAAGGAAACATTTACCTTATTTAATGTATCTTGAAGCCTACAACTTTAAGTTCTTTTGACCCTATTAATGAGATATTAAGTTAGAATCTTTTGTAAACTCCATTTTTATCCTATAAAATTTTACCTATGTAAATACACGAATGATCACTTGAGAAATGCGTATACATGCAATATAATAACAAGGTCAGTAGGCAACCCTTAACGGAAGATGAAGCACTGAATTTAAGATTTTTCAAAGTAGATAAAAAGAAAGGTCAACTTAATTTAGTAGCTCTCACTTTGAATGGTGCTCTGATACCAGTCTTTCACTTCCTCTTCCAGCAAACAGAGGTCTAATATGCAACTAATGACATGAATCCTTCAAGGCAATGAATTTCAGTCAACTACCCACTACTTTACACACCATTTTCAAAACACCTCCATAAGGAAAAATAAAGCTATCTTACATGCCAATTCCTTTCTAAGTCCTGGCTTCTACTGGTGTGAACCTTAGGAGTACTTTGCAAAAACCAGTGAATATTCTTTCATCTCCACCTTTTACAAGCCAGGGCTCACAAAAAGATTTGAGATGATCCAAAGGTCCAGCAATTTCTGATTACACCAAAGAGCTGTCAACTGGCCTTTAGCAAGTAGTTTTAATACTTCCTCCTCATTCAATGAGGAATTCCATTCATTGTTGCAAAAGCTTACCAGAATAAAAAAATTCAACTAACGTGGCAATAAATAATGTCACGTAGAAGCTAGTACCATTAAGTCTTAGAAGACCACGGAGAAACTTCATAAGGATATCATTGCGTTACAAAAGGTTTGTGTAGTCTCTTGTTCAGAAAGGATAGGGATAGGGAGGCTAGAATATTCTATTCAGTGGTGTTACATTTTCCATTTCTATCCACAGAGGTTAAAAATCATATTTTAAGAAGTCGCTGCAAGTCAGCATCAAAAACAGACTTGTTTAGCAGTTGCCAACAAATCAGACAAACTGTCATCACTGGACTAGCACTATCACTGCAGCTGGGAGTGCTTTTCCTAGTTCATGTACATAAACGCACTAGCTGTGCTCAAAGTAGTGTACAAAAATAGCAGTATAGCTGGGGTAGCAAGTGGCAGCTCAGGGTAGCTGTTCGTATGTACCCAGGTGTATGGGTGGGTTTGTACTCAAGCAAGTCCAAGCTACCTGTGCTACCCTTAGCTACACTGCTGCTTTTAAAGCACTAACTCAAGCAAAACTATTGTGAAACTGTCTGCCTGAGCTGAGACGCATGCTCCCAGCTGCAGCACAGACATACTGCAAGTTCCTGCATGTTTAGATGGGGAAAGAAAAGCATTCACTTCATGGAGAGTGAGTGACATTTTAAGTCTCTTGAATGGTTCATCCTAAACCCCTTTGTAAGTGTCCAGCATTCAAAGTAATGCCACCCCATGGCCTGCAGCCAGAACTCTGTTTGCACCCTTCTTCTATCCCCCTTTTCATCTTCCAGTCAACCACATACATAGTGCTTAGAGTACTCTATCTTGCTAAGGGAAATTTCTTTAAGGTGCATCATTAATGCTTCCTTACAGGCAATCCCTTCGGGAAATACCCGCAAACAAGATAAAATGAGTTTCTCATTTCAGAATCTGTTAAGTCAACAAAACAGGTGGTATTCCATGGGTGGAATATCACCCCGCCTAAAACATAAGTCATCATTTTCAATTGTCTCTTTTCAAAAAAGATTCTTTTAAAAACCATATCCATCCAGTTTTCAGCCACATTCAGCATTTTAATGGAAAGATTTTACACAGATCACCTCATTTAAAAATGAGACATACGAGATGTCCTAGGGCCTTGAATCCTACAGAAGGCCAAGTGGTGCAACTTATATCGTGACTTAGGGTTGGTCCACACTACCCGCCCGATTCAGCGGGTAGAGATCGATCTTCTGGGATCGATTTATCGCGTCTCATCTGGACGCGATAAATTGATCCCAGAAGCGCTCCCCCATCAACTGCGGAACTCCTGCTCGGCGAGAGGAGGAAGCGCTGTCAACGGGGGAGCATGCCTGCGCCGCGTGGACCCGCAGTAAGTAAATTTAGTTCGATCTATGAAATGTCGACTTCAGCTACGCTAATCTCGTAGCTGAAGTTGCGTTTCCTAGATCGATCCCCTGCCCCAGTGTGGACCAGCCCTTACACAAGCTCATTCTTGCCCCCTCCCCCACTCCCCCGTGGTAATTCGTCCCAAGTGAGGGAAGGTGGCTTTGATGTTGCCTCTGCTCCAACAAGTTTCTGCTAGTTGTTCCCTGCTAACTGTGACTGGACCTCTGGACCTTTCTTGTCTCTTTCTCAAGCCATCATCTCCGAATGAAATCGAGACTAGGAATTAGGCTGCAGTCCCTGGATACGAAATGTGATTACCTAAGGAGGCGTGCCTTAGGTTCAGTATGTGCATTTCTTCCCCTCGAGAGCCATGGCCAGTGGCATCCAGTGACCACACAGCCTTCTTAATGTCATGTATTTATAATTAGTACCAACACATTTCAGAGAGAGATCTTAAACCAAAAACAATACTGAGGCCTATCTTCCCTAAGGCCTACCCGTCCCTCCTGGAAGCTTCGGAAGGCCTCTACTTCAGACACTCCTGCATGACCGGTCTGTGATTATGTCAGTTGTCGCCCACAGGAAGAACTCATTGACAATCCCCCTGCCCTGCCCCCAAGTCTTAACTGTTAAGAATCGCTTTGATCTCTAGGCTCCCAGCCTTGGCAAAAGAGCTGCATTGCTCTGGGCTGGAGCCAGGAAATAGCACACTTCACCACTAATTATTTGGCCAGTGTTTTGTAACTGCCCCCAAATCTGTCAGGAGGCTGCTTAGCTAGAGCTGTTGTGTCGCTCTCCTCCTTATTCTTCCGATAGCCCACCATTAAAAGTTAACCAAAACATTCACATTACAGCCCAATAAGCCAATATTGCCATAGAGCAACTCTCACTATTCAGATGACATATGGTATTGATAAGTTACAGGTCATCATTCCTAGATGATATAGCTGTTCCACATCCATCAAACTAATGTGGGGGCATGGTTTGAAGTTTTAGATCCCTGTTTGAGCATCACACGTCCCGCAGGTTGCAGCTGCTCAAGGGAGCCACTAATGTTTTGTAGTAATCCATGTAGCAACTTGCTGTTGATATATCCTAGCTCCCCCTATGGCAGCTGTACCTCTACTGGGGACAAGAGTAAGACCAGCAGCTTTAGATGAAAAGAATGAGTCTGCCAGCATGTTTGTAAATGCATTTATTCTGCAATAGCACCATTACCACCAGTTCCAGAAAGGTGACAGTATTCTGCAGCCTCTCTTTCAAGAGGCAGAGTTCTTTGGTAATGCTCTGAGTTGTCAACCAAAACCTGCTGTGGGTTTTGTATACCACTCCCTCGCTTGCCACACTGGACCAGTTAAGATAGTGATTTTATTAAGGTTAAGGTGAAAAACATTATTTCTGCATGAATTTCTATCTTATTGTACACGGCTAGTTCTGTATGTTAGAGTCTGCCTTAGGCTCCAATTCCACTAGATACCTAAGAATGTGTATAAAATCAATCCCACTGACTTCAGTGACTGGCTAATGAGGTTAGGCACTAGATTAAGCACCCTGCTAATTTGGGGCCTCCAAGCAGTAGCGGTGCCAGGGTTCCCCCCAACCTCCCACCCACCAGGCGGCAGCGCTCCTCTGCCGTAATCGGCGGTGCTTTGGCAGCAGATCCTTTGAAGCTGCGTTCTTGGCGGCCGCTTTTCTTGCCGCTGAATCGCCGCCGGGAAATGAGTCGCCGCCCCCCAAATGCTGCCACCCTAGGCAACCGCCTAGGGTCGCCTAGTGGAAGTGCCAACCCTGCCTTCAAGACACTCACTGCAGCTGAGTGTGCCGTTAAAGGCTCATGGTGTACGAGTTTCATGTTCCTGTCCCCTTAAGGGCCTATTTCTGTGCCTGTTCTACAAGGGTGAATTTACTGAAGGCAAAAGACAGCAGGGGGTTATATTTGGGGGTGAGGGTGCTGGAAGAAAGGAAAGAGCATGTGCTCTTTTTAACTCCATGGAGAGCGATCATGCCAATAAATAAAGCAGCACATTATCTTTTTTAAGGTTAATTGTACTACAAAGCACTTATGATTTGTAGGTTTAGTAAGACTTATTGAAGAAAGTCATCGAATGTACTCAAGAGCAGTGCCAAAAATATCTGCACCAATCTCTACACAGCTCAGCAACCTCTGAGCCAGCAGTCTTTATCACACATTAATGGAGGTGATGTCATCCTTTCAAACCAGGCCAGTCTGCAGTTGCTGCTGCTGTTGTCGTTTTCACTGCAGTGCCTGCAGTATTCAGAGGATTTCAAAAAGCACAAGGTGGCATAGTGTTCAAGCAAACAAAGGTTTCAGATGCAGAAGCAATTCTATATGTACATACCTACATTGAGAGCTTTAAATGAAGAATGGACTTCTAATTCAAGCGTGTATAAGAAAAAAATGTATGATTGGAATTCTGAAGCTGATCACATTTCTCACACAATAGCATTTGCAGACATTCAACCCAGTATTTGCCTGTATAAAGTCTCTAACACATTGCACGCTATATTTCTACAGCAGTTTTTCACCACTCAAAGCTAATATAAAGCAATTTCTTGCTTGCCAAATAATGTAATTTTACTACTTCTCATTAAAATCAGGTAAGAAAAAGAGTAACATACAGCAGCTTCATTTATAATTTCTTTTGGTTTTATACAAACAATACCACCAAGATTTAATGTGGGTTTTTGTTTCAAATAACTGTGAAGTTTGTTTACTTTTTAGCTTTAACACCAATTTGCCATTTCACGTTTCTTTTTTTGTTAGTTACGGTTAGCTAGTAGGTCCCTGGTTTTTGTTACATTTTATTTACCGGGTAAGTCATGTAGTCAGAGAATTTAGACGGCTATCAAGGTCTAAAGGATGGTGGAATTCAGTAAGGTCCTCTTCCTCTTGCTTTACCAGAAGTCATACGAATAAACTTTACATTATATAGAATTAGATAAACGCTCAGAAAAAAAATCTTCTAATATTTGAATATAAGTGTAGGGGGAAAACAACTGTTGCTTGAACTTCTCAGGCCCCCTATCACCATGATGGTATCAAAATACTGAGGTGGTGTGGAATTGAAGGAACCCTGAGAACATAAAGCAAATAATCAAGTGCCACACACCTTGCAATTACTGAAGGACATTTGAGAGATGTTTAATTGATGATTAAGAGAGCACTTGCTGTGCTAAGGATTTTATACAGCCCTATGACAACACTGGAAAACTGAGCACAGATAAAGCCAGCCAGCCCATTACTTAAAATGTAGGTTGTGTCCACCTTTAGATCACTTGGAGAAAAATGCCCAAAGTGGAAACCACTAAAAAGAACATTTCAGCAGTGTGTACCAGGGTGGATTTGATTTAAATCAAATTGATTTAAATCATGATTGAAATCACTAGTCAGGAAGACTCGATTTAATCATGGATTTCTACATAAAAGTGCATTCTTGTTGGTTGTTATAACCTTAATACATATTCTTCACAACTCAGAGATAGATGTAGGTTTCATTTTTAGAAGGTACACACTATATATTTTAAGTGATTTATTTTGAAAACTTTTCAGATTAGTTTTACAGCTATATCAGAAAATGAATGATTGTTTGGTTATTTCATTTACCAAAAGGTAACTGAAGCAGATATTTATGAAGTCATTAGGAGGTGAACTATCTCCAATTCGACATGTTACTCATTAATATTTGGAGGATTTTCTTGCCATGCTGTATTAGGGGGAGAACATCACCAGACAGACATTTAAATTGTTTTATGTAACTAAAACAACGTTATGTATTCTGGATTATTTTCTTCAACAGCAAACATATAATATTTTTAACTAAACAAGCATATGAATTTTTGAATGTAGTTAAAAATTCAAGTTTTTTAAAATCAGGTTTGTTTTTGTTAAAATTGTTTTTAACTAAAATAGTTGAATAAAATATTTTTTTTAAAGATAAAATCTACTATGTCAGCCAGGTCAACATGAGAAACTTAAAATACTGGCTTCAGCAGCTAACTCAGTCATCTTCATCTTCCTGTTTGTTCATAATCTGGAAAAGAAAAATAAGTTTTCCTGCTTTTTCAGGTCCCAAATGATTTCTCAATTTGGAATGAATTAGTTCAAAGGAAGAAAATATTCTTTCTATGACGGCAGAAGAAGATGCTGCTGTTAAAAGTGAGATTATCACTTCAACAGTCTCTGAATCCAAGTGCTTAAGTGACATTCACCGGTTCACTGGTGTGACTCTTTTTAAAACATTAGCAGCAAGCATATATTCCTTAAATGGCTCTTCTTCCCAAACTGGGTCTCTTTTACGACCTGCTGCCATTATAGGTTTTCCCTTCTAGTGAGAGAATGGTATGGTAAATCTCAAATCAATGAAGGCTACGCTCAGAAAGACTTGTGGAATATGCTACTCAAACACTTTCACTTTTGTTTCTACTGCCTGTCCCTCCTTTCTCACATTTATCTCCAGACTTCTTCTCCTTGTCCAGATCTATTCTGCCCCCAACAATCTTCTATTCATTCAAACTTTGCACTTTTAGAGAGAGGTAAGCGATTGACTCTATTGTCCTTCTGCAAATTTGTGTACACAGGGTTGAGGTCTGTTATTTCTCACCACTATATATTATGTATTTATTTGTTTTATTTAAAAACATTTTTACTGTTAACTAGCACGTTATCTCTGGAGAAACAAATCCAGTCTGAGAACTGCAAAACTAAGCATCTCTGATGATCTCTTCTAGACTGAGCACTGAGTCCCATTGGGTAGATAAAAAGATTAACCTAAATAATCTATACAGAAGCCCCTGGAACCCCATAAGATTGGGTCCCTAACCCATGAACTATTGGAACCCATTTACAAAAATTTTCTTAAACATTACATGAATATATTGTCTCATACTATAGAATTAGAATTTATAATCCCTATTCCATAATGAAATATATTTGAGCTATAATGTATCTTAATTAAAACTAATCTTTAGATGGGTTTTCCCCTCAAAAAGCATTTTATAAAAAAAAAACGATTTACATAAAAAAATTGATTTAAATCAAAAAAATTCAATTTTTTTTTTTTTTAAAAATCATTGCTTTTTATCCACCCTGGTGTGTACTACTCCTTTCTCTTACACTGTAGAACTCCAAATCCTGTCACTTTCATTTGCTACTCTATATGTCTGTATTGCAAATCTGGAAGCTAGCTGGCACCGCACAATTTCAGGGCAAATGTTTTGCAAACAATCAAGAATCACAATTATCATCTTAGGAAATCAATAGAAAAAGGGATCCACTGTTTGGGGACATTGCCATGTTCTGTATGAGTGTCATGCTCTTATGTATACTGAAGTTTTATGCTGTACATTACATGGTTTCTTGAAGCCTATGAATTGCAGCCAGCCAGCCAGCCACCTTTAAGGAGTAGCAAGAAACCGCACTGGTCTGTGGCAGCCCACAAATCTTTTATGACAAATGTAAAGAGGTTAATCTGGTCAAAATCTCTAAATCTATGATCGCCTTTAGACACAGAGAAGAAGGTAACTGTGTTAATCCTATGAACACACTACATGGACAGTAGGGAGCAGAGCGAGGGCAGCGGCTTCAGCCCATGTTATTGAGCATGCTCAGTTCGTGTGAGCATGCTCAGTACAAGCCAAGCAATTCTGGGGGCTCACATGACCCTGCATGCTCCCCCCACGCTTTGCCTCTGATGACATTCAATGACTAACCACATACACAGTGTAATTTTGTATACCCCATTACCAACTAAGCTATGTTAGCAAACAAGTTTTAGCTGTTATTGCAATACTGAGTGTGGGGGAAGAGGGAGAGAAGAGGATGACACTATAAAAGTTCCCTTAAAAAGACACAGCCAGCCTAATATCCAGAATTTTCACCCCCAAAGGAGAGTAAAGCCCATTTCGCATACTTTGAAGACACCTTACAAAAATATCCAATGATGCACACCATGTTTAGTTGCACTAACATGACTGTACAAGCTAGCAAGCACATTGGCACCTGTTTTATCACTGGCCCCAGCACTGATGGGCTTCTGTGCTAAAACAGGTGTGTGGGCTTCAGGCTGATTTCCACAAACAGCACAACATATCTGGGTGGGTAATGTGGGGAGGGCTCAATCTCTGACTGGGAGGGGGCACTAGCAAGTAAGTTTCTCAGTGGGTTGGAGAACTGATGGGAGAAAAGCAACATCCACGGAAGAAGGGGCTGTACAACCAGAAAGAAAAAATGAGGTTTGGGGTGTAGTGAGGCTTGCAGGGACACTGCTAAGAACAGCTGGAGTGTTGTTCCTCCCATACTCCCTCTCCCCGATAGTCAGGGAGGTAAAGAGGGCAACGCTACTCCGGTAGGAGCATAGGCTTAGGGACAGCCATGAACTCAAAGAAAAGTACAGACTGGGGGAGGGGTCAGAAGAGAACCACATATATAGAGTTATTTGGCATGTGCTGTATATAACACAATTTACATATTTGTGTAAAGGAAGTATAAGACTTATTACTGTTAACTATCACTCACAATGTGTGGAAGACCACTTCATATAGAACACAACATTTACATCTAATGGGTGTTCAATTCTACCATGCACTTTCTTAAGAAGAGAGGGAAGCCTGCCTGTCTGCTTCCAGATCAGTGCATAAGCAGGATGAGGTCACCCTGCTGCTGCACATGAACCAGGCAGCAGACAAACGTCTGCCATTCTCTCTCTCTCACACACAAACACGTTGCATAAACGGAGGCAAACTAGTCTGGTCCAAAGACAAGCTTCAGTTTTAAATTTCAAGTAATAATTGGTCAATAAAGAGAAACAAATTAAGCTTCGTAGTTTTCCTTTCAACTCACCTGTACTCCACAGCAAGAGCAGTAATGAGTGCAAGCACCTTAAACCTGAACTATGATTTCCAGAATGGTCTTTCTATACTTTTTCAACAAATCTTTGTCTACATACTATTACATACTTCCAAAAGCAGAATTATTCCCTATGAAGATGTATGTCTATTGCTAAATATGGATCAGTTAATTCATCTGGATAATATTCCAGTGAGGTTACAAAATATGACTCAATTTGTTTCCCGCGCCTATACCTGGATTACCCAACAAACAAACGAATTCTTTAGTAACAGAGAAAGAAAGAAATTAAATATGTTAATAAACCTATAGGTGAATAAGGTATATACTGAGTGTGGGAGAAACTTTGGGAAGAACGCTTCATTTCCCAGTTGAGAGTACTATTTCCCAGTTCTCAAACGGTCTTCTCCCTTTTCCACCAGATCAGGCTGTGGAATTTCAAATGTACATGGACGTGAAGAAAAAGTCTCATATCATACCTGAAACTATGAAGACAATGATGGCCATTTGGTGAATTAAAGGAAATTTCCATATAATTTAATAGCTCCTTCTCCATGGTAACAAAAGAAATTAGTGACAGAAAATGGCCATCTGTAAAAGGCATCTCCTTTGTATAGGCAATATATTTTTAAGCCTTTCAAGAAGCTTGAAGAACAGATTTTTTTTAAATCAGAAGAAGCCTCAAACAATTAGGTTGAGAACATTTAAAGCCTCTCTCATTAGCTCTCTCAAAAGTATGTTAAACTAGAAAGCTGGATTCTCACTTCTGAGGGTGAGGTGGGATCACAAGCTGGGGTAAGCCTACTTCATAGTACTCAATGAGACAGTCTAGTGAAATTCTCATCTCTAAAGGCAATTCCCTAGGTGCAGGGAGCAAAGAGAAGCAACTTGCTCCAATGCTAGTTTTCATTTCCTTCAACTTTTGTTCTGCTTAAGAACTCAAATGGTTACAAATAGAAACTGTAGAAACAAAGTGACCACCAGACCTTAACACCTATGGTTCAGTTCTGTGTATTCTGCAATTTTTGATAAAATACATAATGTTAAGCGCCATTAGTACAGTTATGTGATACAACCAAAATGACTCACCAGAAAGTTACATCTTGGGGAGAAACTAATTTCCAGTTGCCTATTGAAAGACTAAAAAAGGGCAGGCGAGTCAAGAGTAATGAAATTCACTGACTCCTAGTCATGGCCCATACCGCTTCATTAATCTGTTCCCTCCATAGACCAAGCAGAGAGCTTTGATCACAGCCCTCCCACCTCGCAGACAACCCATTTTATTATATAAAAACGTGCTTGCTATCTGACAATATTTTATTATAAAGCTCTGGCTCTTTTCACATGTCCCCTCTTCCCATTTCTGTTACGTGACAATAAAAGGCTAGCATTCTCCCACTTAAGCACTATATTCCATTGTGCTGGACTTCACTGGTGTTTTTCAATAGATATGTGCCAATACACCAAGGCTAATATCTAAAGGGCCTTTTATTCCATGAAAAAGATATTTCAAGCACAACTGAAGTGGTCATTTTATTCTAAGTTTAATTAATGCAGTGCTGGTGAAATATACCACAGTGACTGCTTGGGAGATGTTTGTCAACTAGCTACAAAACCAGCAGGCAGTGGCACTGCAAGATTTTCCATGCCTTAACTCTGACCTGGATAAAGAATTTCTAGGATAATTTAATTCCATCTCAAGGCTCTTGCAGACTTGGACTCAGGGATCAAACAGTCAGCAATGGTAGGTATTAGTGAGAGTTGTGAACTACAGGCGGGAAAATTGTGTTGTGGACTCATGTATAGTGTCTGAAACTAGTGAATATTTGGCAACAGTGTATGAATTCAAGAAGTAAAAAGCTGTAATAATGAATGAGAAAACTATGAAAACATGGATAGTTACCATGTTTCTCAGGACTAGAAGCCATTAGTCTCATTTTACTGTAGGTATATCTAGAAAGTCTTGTGGTTGTATTCTTGAATTTACAAAGTGTTCCAGCAACCCTTTTTACTGAAATATATAGTGGTCATCCCTAACTTGCCAACTGCCTTAGTTATCTTAATCGCTCTCTTTTAGCAGAGTTCTAGATATTGCCTATAATGTATCAGTTTAGGTAGTACAGAAGTAACCCAATCTTTGGAACTTCAGCAAAGTTCAAAGGCAGCTTTCAAGGGTACTCACTAAGGGATGCAATTTTTCCATTTCCCCCCAAGTTTCAGTCTAAAGGAACCAGCATTATCCACCCTTTGGAAAGAGCAATTTATAACGGATGTTCTGGCGATCCATCAGCTCAGAGGACACCATCAGAATTTTAAGTATGACTAACAGGTGGTATTTAAAAACAAATGTCATTGTTATTCCTCTTTGCCAAAAAAACCCCCCCACACAAAATGTCACCCTGTTCGGTTCACTCCGCCTCTGAATATTGTGTAAGGACATTCAACAAACGGTTACAACATACCAAACATTATGTACCTTAGTATCCATGTAGGGGTGTTTGATCACATATTCAAAGTTAGACTGTTTAATGTTAGCCACCTATAGGTTTTCTAACGTGTAGTTACAGTGGAATGAAAAGAGAATTTAATCAGAAACCCACCTCTACATTTAATTTCACCAGCCACACTGGTCAAATTAAGAGAGATGCTTTATTTTAATTTATTTGTTTATTTAAAGGCAAAAGCCTTTAAGTTAACATTAAAATGCTATCCTCAACTTTTAGGAGACTTCAAGAGCACTGAGGCAGTTGTGCTTTTGACTAAATCAGCTCTAGTCAGGCTTGACAACTCACCCGTCACAAGACATTACATCATCAAACCTTCAACTGTTCATCATAATTGCTGCTCCAGATACCTTACTTCCCTTCCGCTCATCTACCCCATGCAGCTCCCCACCTCACAGCCTGGGAGGAATATCCTGCACTATGACCACACTATGCGTCAGACTGCAGGGCTGCATGAGACTCTCAGACATGCATGTAAATTAGAACGGACAGCCTGGAATTACTTCAACACAATAGAGAATGGAATTTATTGCCAGTTTTTCAGCTCCTTAGCGAAAAAACAAAACAAAAACAACAACAGAGTGCTAAGTACAAATGCACACTATCTGATATCTGTTTTGTGATTCAATTGTTACGCACAGTATAAAATGCACTGTTCCCTTGCTAGTGCCAACTGTATGTGAGACGGTGAGGAGAACTCAGACACCACACAATGGCTGCAAGCAATTTGCACTACTCCAATAGTACATTGAGGCAACGTGATATGTTGCCTTGCAAACCACAAAGTAACAATGAATTTAAGGTATTCAAGTTTTATCTTGTTTCAGAAACCGTAAGATAATTAACACACCAAAATATTTAGAGCCAAAGGAGAAAGAGCATGATAGATGTGAGGGGCTGAGTCAGAAAAGTGGTTGCTTTTATGATAGCTGTTCTTAAGTGCTCAGGAGTGATTTTAAAACATATCTGAGACATTGTAAAAACCAGAATGACAGTCCCTGTTCCAAAATGCTTACAAACTGATTTGATGACAAGCCATAACAGTTGAATGAGACACAAGCAGTACTACAAGGGGTGAACGAGCAGGTGGACAGGCTAATTAATAGTAGTTGGGGAGGGGAGAAGAGGGAATGACCTAAAATGTAAATGAAAATAATCCCCCTGACTGGATCTATTGTGAACAAACCTTTGAGTTTAATATTGCAGTCACACTTTATATTAAGGCTCCATTTAAAGTTTAAAGGTCAATTCTTGGGTAATAAGCAATTGGTAACTCACCACCCTGGCTTACAACCATTTACAATACCTTCCACTAAAGTGCTTATAACACATACGACTGATGTTTATAGAATAATGGACGCTAAACTGTTTATAAATGCAAAATTAATATCAAGGGTGACCTAAACTGCTTCCCTGATATTCAGTAGGTTGGATTTTTAAATGTCTATGTCCATTGATATCTTTCTTCCATTCCTGCCTTTAAGTCATCCACTTTTATCTGAAAAATATTATTTCACCCATTAACATTATCTAAAGTGTCAATTTACTGCTTCACTCAAGAACCAATAGGCCTTTTATGTGCTGTTGTTCACCATACTGTTCTTATCTCCAGCTCCATATTTCTTCTGTTGGCTGGTACTGTAGACATTTAGCCCTGGGCTACACTGGGGGGTGTGTGTGTGTGTGTGTGTGTGTGTGTGTCGATCTACGATACGCAACTTCAGCTACGTGAATAGAGTAGCTGAAGTCGGCGTATCGTAGATCGACTTACCTGGCCGTGAGGATGGCGGCGAGTCGATCACTGCCGCTCCCCTGTCAACTCCGCTTCTGCCTTTCACCGAGGTGGATTTCCGGAGTTGACGGAGAGCGCGTTTGGGGATCGATTAATCGCGTCTAAACGAGATGCGATAGATCGATTGCTACCCGCTGATCGGGCAGGTAGTGAAGAGAAGCCCTTTGTTTAGAGGTGCTAATACCACTGATGGTATGGTTTATGAGCCTGAAGACATTACTTTTATTTCGTTTTAGAACCTGTATGCCACAAGCAATTCTGATGTTTGACGCACAAGGTAATAATTAAGTTGGCAGCTTTAGGTGGCTGCAGCCTATTACTTAAGGTATGGTATTCTCAACAGCTTCCCACAAGAATGTAGCGTTAACTTTCCTAGATCTTGAAAGATTTTTCTATAGTGCTTAATTACATAATTACAAATATATAGGTCAAGTAAACATGAACAGTTAAAGTGACAGAATGGATTTCCAGTACTGTTTATTAATGCGGGGGGGGGGGGGGGGGACTATTTTAAGTACCAAGCAAACCAATATATTGTTTTAGAAACTATTAATAACACAACATTAGGGTCAAGTTGTGTTGACTCAAGATTTGTTTTTATCATCCCAAAGACTTTGTGAAGTCTAGAAAAATGGACTCTCCCATCTGGCTGTAGTTACTGGGCAGGTACACAAGGAAAAGGATTCCCGGGGGCTCCAGACACAGCACCATATGTTTTTTCTTGAAAGCTCAATTTCACTACTCTTGCTGATGATCTGCTATGATTTTTTAATGTGCAATGAGATCATGTATAGTTACCTATCCCATCCCAGGAACAGCAGAAAATCCTAACCCTTGACAAGGCTGTTGCATTACTCAAGAAAAGGGTATTTTGCTTTGTGGTTGCTGCCAGTTAAAAGCAGAAAAGTTGAGGCATAACCCTGCATTTATGGCTATGGGCAAAAAGAAAAAAAGGAGAACAAGGAAAGACGACCAACTGAAGATTAACACCCCAAACAAGCAGAGACTTGAATCTACTCACCACCTTATGCTCAGCATTTACAGCATTACCAATCTACTCACCACCTTATGCTCAGCAGCAATGGAAAGTTCTATTTCAGCTGGACATCAAATTGATAGGGTACGTCCACACTACCCGCCCGATTCGGCGGGTAGCGATCGATGTTCGGGATCGATTTATCGCGTCTCATGTAGACGCGATAAATCGATCCCAGAAGCGCTCCCAGAACTCCAGCTCGGTGCGAGGAGTAAGCGGAGTCGACGGGGGAGCCTGCCTGCGCCACGTGGACCCGCAGTAAGTACTTTGTAATTCGATCTAAGATACTTCGACTTCAGCTACGCTATTCACGTAGCTGAAGTTGCGTATCTTAGATCGATCCCCCGCCCGCCCCCCCTTAGTGTGGACCAGCCCATACAGTAACCTCTGTCTTAAGTTCTGCTTTGGTACTCTATGCTATTAGGAGACCCAGTATGCTTCCCCACACAGCAGCTAATGCCTAGCAGCTGAGGCAAGTGATTGTGCTGGGCTTCCCACCAAGGTGCAATCTTTGGGTCTTACTATCGCTTAACTTTATTTGTCTCTAGTTATGTGATGCCTGGTAAGTTTCTTTCTAGTTTCACCATTAGTATCCACACTTCCATGGCCTTTTGGTATGTCGATTTATCCGCCAAGAGTAAGTTAAAATCAATCAGGTCTGAGGGAGTTGACCAACCAGTATTCTCACAGCATTGTAGTGTTACACGCAGTCTTTTTAGGCCATACAATTTTATGCTGTATTTGTGATCAAGCTAAGTTAATACTAACTTGGATCTCAATATAAACAAACAATATTATTTTCCATCTAGCAGCCAGACACAAAATTTATGTTGAACAACTTTAACACAAGTAGTCCAGTATGATCAAGCAAGGAGCTTTGCATGCAAATACATTTGACTTTTCCCTTTTAATGATCCTTGAATGCAATAATCTTAAACACCAGAAATTAGTTAAAGTTACACTAGATTTTGTGGTAGTTCAAGATTCCAACTTAGATTAGAGTGCATGTAGAAGGGAGAAATGGTAGGGAGCAAAAAAAGAGACATTTCTTTTGTTTATTCAGCATGACAATATGCTGAAACCCTTTTTACTGGGGCAAGAAGAGGCAGGAATAGTCTGCAGCTAGCTTCACATACATGCTAGCTAGATTCAGTGTGACACAGGAATCTATTAAAGATACTTAAAAGGCATAGTTAAACAAGGTACACCAGAGAAGTGTTTTTTACTGAACAGATTGTTTTTTAACTTATTTTTTCCTTAAAAGATTCGTTTGTGCAATTACTGGATATGCCATAATTTCAATTTTAAGGTCTCAGTACTGGATGGAAGTGAGCAATCCACAAAGAACAAAAAACCTGTGCAATTCACTTATATTTAAATGAGCAAGTAGTTGCTAATAGCAACCTGCCTTCCCTCTCCCAATCATAGACCAGAGGATAAAACTAGCATCCAATGCCTGAACGGATGTCCACAAGCTTTCATGTTTGTGAGCCTGTGTTGTGAAAGAAAGGATATTTCAATTGTTCTGGGGAGGTGCATATGCACACCCGGTACATATGTGCAGTATTATCAAGCTGAAGGTAACAGCAGCCACAGAGGAGACAAAGTCACACTGGCAATACTTCAACTGTATTACAGATGCGTACTAGCTCCTGGGATGCTGAAGCGGAGCAGTACAGTGCTAGCTGTGTGAAGCCAATGACAGTGTGGGTACACGATCAGCAGTACTTTCAGCAGAACCCATTACATCATCTTTGTTCAAAGCTGAACTATCACTGAACCAGCGCTGAATATTTTATATGCAGCACTTAGCCTGGAGCTGCTTTGCCTCATTTCTCGAAATACGGCTCTCTAGAAACCCTAAAATGCCACAACATTGGAAGATTTACATAACTTGCACAAAACCATTGCCACCTTGCCTCCTTATGTGGTTTACCAAGTCATCTGGGCAAGGCAACAAGAAGGGGCTGTCTCCCCTCTAGCGAAAGCCCAGTTTAGCAAACGCAGCACCTGATCCTCTTGCCTTTACTCAGACAAATGGATTAAACTTCAGCAGTAGTTTTGCCAGAGTGAGCGCTAAAATATTTGGCCCATCAACTGATTTTGTCTTTTTCCACGAGGGAGGTGTGTACTGCACACTCAGTCACTCTCCTAACAGAGTAAAGGCCAATTTCACGGTCGTTTGCTGTACTGGTGTTTTTTTGTTTTTATGGGGAAAAGATGCAGCTGGAAGTATTTTAGAGCTGTGTTTCACGTACAAAGTTTACTGTCGTCTGAAGCAGGCGTTGTCGATTTTTTCTTTCTGAGGCCCAGCAACATGCTATAAAAACTCCAGGGCCCACCTGTGCCAGGAGCCATTTTTCTGCATATAAAAGCCAGGGCCAGCATTGGGGGTAACAAGCAGGGCAACTGCTACTCCTGAGGCCATTCTGCGCCAAAAAAAATAAAAGTTCTACACACAATATTTTTAAATTCTGTAAATTTGATTTGCCAAATAAACATGGCGGCTCCAGCATGGCACTGGGGAGCACAGGCCACTGGCTGCACAGAGGTGGGAGATCACTGTGCAGCTCCCCCCACCCCGGACACGGACTCAGTGGTGAGGCTGCACCCAACCCTGACACAGCACAAGGACTGGGCCTGCCCCAGAAACATGCCTACCCCTCTGTACCAGCTGCACCAGATGTGGGCAGGCAGGCACAGCGAGGTAGTATCCAAGTGTGGAGGGGCTTAGTGAGGGGGATCCAGGTGTGGGTTGAGAGGGTTCTGTGTGGGGCAATCTGGGTGCGGGTGGCTCAGTGGGGGAATCTGTGTGTGTGGGGGGGGTAGGGATCTGGATGCACAGGGGCTTGTTGGGGGGTTCTGGGTGCAATGGTAATGGGACTCTACAGGGGGATCCAGGTGAAGGTGGTTGGGGCTCAGAGGGGGGGTCTGGATATGGGGGATAGAGATCAGTAGGGAGGCGTGGGTGGCTCGGGGGGGGGGTCCAAATGCTGGGGGAATATGGGCTGGGGCAGGGTTGGGGCATGGGGAGAGGCTCAGGGGGTGCAGGCTCCAAGCAGCACTTACCTCAAGCAGCTCCCGGAAGCAGCGGCATGTCCCTTCTCAGACTCCTACGCAGAGGTGTGGCCAGATGGCTCTGCACACTGCCCCATCTGCAGGCACCGCCCCTATAGCTCCCATTGGAGGGCACAGGACCCAGAGCAGGGCTATGCCGGCTTCCTGGAGCTGCGTGGTGCAGCCCCGATCCAGCGCCTCGGCCGGAGTGGGGGCGAGCTACATGATGTGGCCCCCCAATGCAGTGCCCCGGCCAGAGCGGGACCGACCCGCTGGTGCGGCCCTCGACCCAGTGCCCTGGTCGGAGCGTGGGAGCAGGGCCGAGCTGCTGGTGTGGCTTGCAGGCCAGTTTAAAACCGCTCGCAGGCCACCCCTGCTGTAGAAACCCTTTAATAGATTCATAGATTTTAAAGCCAGAAGGGACCTTTGTGATCATCTCATCTGACTCCTGTAAAACACAGACCACAGAAGTTCTCCAAAATATGTGCTAGAACAGATCTTTTAGAAAAGCAGCCAATCTTAATTTAAAAATTGTCAGCGAATTGTTCCAATGGTTAATTATTCTCACTGTTATAAATTTATGTCTTATTTCCAAACTGAATTAGTCTAGCTTTAATTTTCAGCCATTGGATCACGTTACACCTTTCTCTGCTAGACTCAACAGCCCATTATTAAATATTTGTTCCCCATGTAGGTACTTGCAGACTGTAATCAAGTCACCTCTTTCACTTCTCTTTGTTAAGCTAATCAGATCAAGCTCTGAGAGTCCATTGTGCTAAATCCAATCCTTTCATCATTTTCGGGACTCTTCCAGTTTGGCCAATGTACATGGCAGAGGGGCACTGCTAGCACATGATGGCATATATCACATTGGTAGATGTGCAGGTGAACGAGCCCCTGATGGTGTGGCTGATGTGATTAGGTCCTGTGATGGTGTCACTTGAATAGATATGTGGACAGAGTTGGCATCGGGCTTTGTTGCAAGGATAGGTTCCTGGGATAGTGTTTTTGTTGTATGGTGTGTGGTTGCTGGTGAGTATTTGCTTCAGGTTGGGGGGCTGTCTGTAAGCGAGGACTGGTCTGTTTCCCAAGATCTGTGAGAGTGAGGGATCATCGTTCAGGATAGGTTGTAGATCTTTGATGATGCGCTGGAGAGGTTTTAGTTGGGGGCTGAAGGTGACGGCTAGTGGCGTTCTGTTGTTTTCTTTGTTGGGCCTATCCTGTAGTAGGTGACTTCTGGGTACTCTTCTAGCTCTGTCAATCTGTTTTTTCACTTCAGCAGGTGGGTATCCCAGGAACCTATCCTAAGTCAGGCTGAAAGGCATAATAATTACCCAGGTCATCCCATTTACCCTTTTTAAAAACTGACATTCATTTTCTTCCAGTCTTCTGGAACTTCCCCAATGCTCCAAGACTTATGCAAAGTCCACATTAAAGGTCCAGGGAGCTCCTCCGTCAGTTCTTTTGAAACTCTTGGATGCAAGTTATCTGGACCCACGGATTTCAAAATGTCTAACTTGAATAGCTTCTGTTTAACATCCTCCAGAGATACTAGCAGAATGGAATGAGTGCTATTCTTACCATATGATGAGATTTTTCCCCAAATACAGTCCCTTTTAAACAAACTTTTGGACCAAGAATGAGCCTGAAGTTTCTCTTCATTAGAAATGTTTTACAACATTCTACAATGTGAATTTAAGTCTTTTGGGTTAATCTGTTTATAGTAGTATATGTTGCTGCAACTTGCATTAACAGAAGGCATCCTTTTATGCTGACTGCTTTCTTTATGCAAGTACTTTAGAGGTTAGGCCAAAACACAAGTACAGGACATTATCTCACAGAAATTCACTGCACACTTTCTTAAAAGAATCCTGGGTAAAATTTTCAAAAAAGAGATTAAGTGTCTCAGAATCGTATATCCCACTGAAACTCAATGGGATTTACACTTAACCATATAAGGGTACATTTACACAGGGATAAAAAACCCACAGCTGGCCTGGGTCAGCTGACTTGGGCTCGCGGGGTTCGGGCTCCAGGCTGAAATATCAATGTGTCGACATTCTGGTTCAGCAGGAGCCCGGTGAGGAGGGAGAGTCCTGGAGCTCAGGCTGGAGCCCAAGCCTGAACATCTACATGGAAATGTTTTGGCCTAGAGCCCATGCCCAAGTCAGCTGACCCGAGCCAGCCATGGGTTTTTTATTCTTGTGCAGACATATCTATCCTATGTGGCATTTGAAAATAGGAGTTAGGTGGGTGTTGTGTTTTGTTTTTACTCTAAGACAGGGGATGGCAAACTTTTTGGCCCGAGGGCCACATCGGGGTTGCAAAGTTGCATGGAGGGCCAGGTACAGAAGGCTGTGCCTCCCCAAACAGCCTAGGCCTGCCCCCTATCTGGCCCCCATCCACTTCCCACCCCCTGACTTCCCCTCTCAGAGACCCCCGGCCCTAACCACCCCCTTGGGACCCCACCCCCTATCTAAGACCCCCTGATCCTTAGATAGGATAAGAGCCAAATCTGTACTGCTTTAAAGCAGTTCCAGTTACACTGGAACCTCAGCCGTCAAGAAAAAATATAACCCAGTTCTGGTTTTATTTTCCCTCCCATCCCCCACCGAATCCAAGGACATCAATTGCTTTGTGGCATCAAAACATTTACTGATAGTTATTGGTGTTATAAAATAAGGTTAGCCTGCTCTGAAAAGTCCCTACCCCAGAAAGCTTATACCTTAAAATTTTACATATACAACTGTGGGTGGAATGAAATGAAGGTTAAGAGTTACAGAGAGGAGATTGTCAGACATCTTGGTGGGTTCTTTTAATATAGAAAGATGTATCTAGAATTCTAGATTATTCAGTATTATAGTATTGGGGTAAGGGACCTAGTTAAACAACACTGCTGTCAAAAGCTTGTCAGAGTATGTGACACGAAACATAGAAATTACCATACTGGATCAAACCTGAGGTCCATCTAGCCCAGTATGTTTCTCAGACCATGGCCAGTACCAGATGCTTCAGAGGAAGGTGTAACAGCGCTGCAATAGGCAGATGTGGAGTCATCTGTTGCTCAGCCTGATCTCTGAACAGCTAGAGACCGGCTTAAATACTAAAGCATGATGTTTAATCTCTCTTCTGAAGTGTTAACTCTAACAAGTCTGGATACATCTGTTTTCTTTACAAGTGTCCAATCCCTTTTTGAATCTGAAGTTCGTTGCCCTCAGTGAGTCTGGCAATAAGTTTTGATTAAAAAACTAGAATATAAAATTTAAAATGGCACACATTAAATGGTCTCAAAATATAACTGTAAATGGAGAATCATCATCAAGTGAGTGTGTTTCCAGTGGGGTCCTGCAGAGATTAGTTCTTGGCCCTAGCTATTTAACATCTTTATCAATGATCTAGAAGGGAAAAAAAACCTCCCCGATAAAGTTTGCAGGTGACAAACAAATTGGGGGAGTGACAAATAATGAAGAGAATAGGTCAGGGATTCAAAGCAATTGCTTGGTAAACTGGGCACAAGCAGACAATGTGTGTTTTCATATGGCTAAAAGTAGATGTATACATCGGGGAACAAAGAGTGTGGGTCATACTTACAGGATAGGGGACTCTATCCTGGGACGCAGTGCCTCTGAAAAAGTTTTGGGGGTCCCTTCTAGCCTTAAAATCTATGAATCTATGTTGTGGGAAAGCTTTTCTTTCACAAACTGAAGCTATTTCATATGTTGAACATTTTTAGTATTCATTTTGAATGAGTAACAAAACTAAGATTGATTTGAACACCCACTGGGGTTCAAGAAATTTTGGAAAAGGGTCAGGGCAAATTTGTTAAAACAGACTTAACAAAACCTAAGACTAATAGGAACTGTTTTGTAGTTCACTTAGTTTTTTTCATCTTTCTAAGGCAATGTTTTAAGTATTTGCCTTGCAGTGCAAACACTGCAACATTGTAAGTGTAGCAAAAGTTTAAATTCACAAGTAAATGAGACTAATCCATTTCCACTGTACAAGAGGAATAAAATATAAATGAGAAATTATATTATAGTAACACCTAAAAGGTCTCAAAGGAGATAATGGCCCAGTTGTGCTAGGCACTGTACAGAAAGAGTATGTCTTTGTGCCAAGCAACTTACAGTCTAAAAAAATACATGACTGACAGAAGGTGTGAGGGGGGAAAAAAAACAAACCACTAACAGCAGGTATACTACCCACATGAATAGTGAATTTAAAACACCTTAAACTATTTCAAGTGCCTACAAAGGAAAACCTGGTGAACTTTTAGTTCTGTAATGGTAAGTATGTAAAAAGAGAACCATACTTCATTATCTAGTTTTGTACTTATCTTATTCAGTGTGCATACAAACAGCCAAAAAGTATCTAAAGTTCAACTACTGAAGCCTTTCCACTACAATCACCCCTCTTCTTCCAGAGCTCGGAAGGTAGCAACATCTTGTTAGTTTCCTACGTTCTTGTGACAAAAATATGCAGATTCTTTTTGAGGAGGGTTGTGCAATTTTACTAACAGTGGTCCCATATACTCCAAAATAAATGCTTTTTTTCTTTTAATCATTACAAGGCTGTGAAACATTCTTGGTATATTTTCAATACTCTCCTTGATTTAGAGTCAAGGTAACCACACTATGAAATCAACTTCAGTGTTAGTGGAAAGCATGGAAGATTGAAAGTTACCCCTGTATAATAGGTTTTCTATACTTGAAAGCCAACAAATATTTCCTGACAATCTATTAAACCATTTATTTTTGAAGTGGCCAGCTGTAACACAAAACAAACTTACAAGTCTGTCTTGTGTGTGATGCAAAACTCTCCCTTAGTTTTCTGTTGGAACCTAAATTAGGATTTAACACTCCCATTTGAGAAAGCCACATTACTTTTCAAGACACAAACTCAAGGCTAGTAGTCAACTTAGAAAATAATTCAGTTCTTATACCCCTCAGTGTACAGGTGCACCCAGCATGTAGAGTGCTGTATGCTGCCCTCAGGGCAAGTTGGAAGTTTCTAATGCACCATACCTACATCCCTGGCTATATCGAGCAGCAAGGAACAAGAGCTCCAATTGTACTTGGGGCAAACAGGTGCCAAAATTAACAAATACAAAACGACATACTATTAAGAATAGGTTTGGTACTACAGTGGGATTGACTATACCTATCCGATATTTGTACTGCAGTAGTGGCCAAGACACAGACCTGTAGGATTGACAAAGATAATTCATGTGTTAAATCCCTGAACATGTTCGGTTTCAGTTACTTATTTCTAAACCCTGAGCAGTCTGAGTGCTTTGTCCATTTAAATGTTGTGTGTCTTCTCCCCACCCAGTGTGCACTTCCGTTAATCCTGACATCTGTTTAAGGATGTCTCTGCACCTGGTCCTCACTAGGATTTAAATACTGGTGTTAGTCAATTAGGCTGTTTTCGTTCAGTAATGCACATGTTAAGGTAGCACACATTCTGTCCCCCCCGCCCGCCCCGCATCCCCCACACACACACTTATTGTATGATCCTGGACTCTGGAGAACATTAAGTGAGTCCACCCCATGTCCTTAGCAAGCTATATTTTGTTCCTATGAATGTACTTTCAGTAATGAGGTGCTACTCAGAAGTATTTATATGCTAACAATTCACAATTAAAAGTACATTACTAGCCAAATATTCAACTTCTGAATATGATGTATGGAAATACAATATTAAGACTAACACTGACATACTAGTCTGATGGAGGACTGTAATTATTGCATGAAAACAAGAAATTCATTGAAGTAAAATAAAGGATTAATTGTGTGTGTGTTCTTTATAAAGCTGCAGATGTAAATCTGATTTTTCCCCTTCATACCCAAGACTGTTTTAAAAACACATGATCAAAAAAATAACAATTAAAAACCAGTGCAATTGTTTATGAAGATTGTTAATTTCGCCATATTACTGCTGTCAGCAGGCCCATACACTGCTGTTACACAGTAATATACTTCTTATACAGAGCATTTTCTTCATCCCACTTCTTCCAACACAATGGAAGTGACCCCACACACAGAACAGTAGGCAACACAGCACATGACAAGTTAGATTTTATTAAACACATGACGGTAAATGCTGCCAGTTTTCCTTGTTGAGTCCAGGCCAACTGTCATCTCTATATTAAAATCACTGGGTTTTTTTTGGCATCCATCATCCCCAAATCAACTACTACAGAATAAGAATGCACAAGAGCCTGAACAGTAATATCCCATAATTATTTTTTTTTTTAAACAGGGAGTAAAGTGATCAAATTTTTCTTGTTTACAGCATAGTGTTTGAGGTCTCATCAAACATCCACTGAGATGGCAAAGAAAAATATGCTCTGCTCATGTGATCAATGACTCGCATGTTCTAATATTTTTTTTATAAGCACTTACATTTCAGAAAGGGTAGTCGTCATTCTTGGCCATTACTATGCTGAATGACTATGGGGTTGATTTTATTCTGCTGAAGCTAGTTTCCAAACTGCCACTGAAGTGGAGACTGGGCTTGATCCATAATCTGAATTAAGTCACAGATCAAGTTCCCAGTATGAATCAAATTCCAGGCCAGTAGTGCTTTAGCTTAAGATGATATGCAGTAAGTTCAAAACCTTTTTTTAAGGCAACGTAAAACTAAAATGATAAAATTTCACATTAAAAAAGTCAACATCTACGTATGCAAGATTTCTGTTTACATTCATCTGCATTTCTCGTGGTGAGGAAATACAGGTATCAAACACAGTAATCACTGCATTGTGGTTCTCATCAGTATTTGGGTAATGTAAACAAAACAACTGCTTTTATTAGGATACCACTGGAGACTGCAGCTGAAGAGGTAAAAGCAGAAATCATGGGAGTCACACTAAAGTTAGCAATATAGATCTCCAAACTCTGCCTTGCCCAGAATACCAAAACTGAAGCAACCATTCAACTATTATCACCAGCCTGAAGAGTGGAAAATTTGTTCCATTTTTAGTTGCAGAACATGGAGAAATATTCACAAACGTTCTACCTCATTTGCATACTTTTACACTTGCCATTTTGCCCTTGAAAATATAACCAAAAAATGATATAACCTTTATAATAAGAATAGCATCTGAATTGCCATATCTCCAAAATAGATTACTAAAATTACAATCACACTCCTTTGGTTGCAATCCAATATCATAGCTGCCATTACCTCTTATATTAGTCTAGAAATGGGAAGTGTAGTTCATGTCCTCTTGGAAAGAGAACCATTATAAAAACAGGGGTAACATGCTACACTCAAGAACTGTCATCAAAAGTTAACCGATGTCAGTCTATCAATTTTATTTTATAGTCTTCTGTTTTACAAGGGAGTTAACGAAAAGAACAAGGGATTCTATTCCTACAACCTTCTCATGTTACAGCTATGTTAACACCAGAAATGCTTTTACGGTAGCAGACATCA
This sequence comes from Macrochelys suwanniensis, assembly GCA_033296515.1. Classification (NCBI taxonomy): domain Eukaryota; kingdom Metazoa; phylum Chordata; order Testudines; family Chelydridae; genus Macrochelys; species Macrochelys suwanniensis. The sequence goes on along the minus strand of CM065776.1, from coordinate 129,029,883 downwards.
TGCTGTTGCAAAGGGAGTACTTAAAAGAATACTCAAGTAGCTTACCATGAGAAATATCATCACATCTGTTTTGTTCTGCGTCCCACTTGTAAGTATCTACAGTACATGACTCTTATAACCAAGGGAGCATGTACTTGAAATTACCTAACTGCCCAAGAACTGACAATTCGGTTCCCTTTCAGCTCCTCCGTAAGGCTTACTTTTTTTGCATGGTGAACAAGATGGAGAAAAATGATTCTGTAAAACAAGCATCAAATTAAATCTTTCCCCTCTTTGCGACTGAATGAGTCAAGCTTTCAGAACTACAGTGTCTCAAAATCGGGTGCCTGCTGAATCTAATTTCTTTTCCATGACTGCTAACTTTCCACCATCTCAAGGAAGTTACATTTCAAAGGTCAAAAACTGCTTCTAAAATTCTTGTGCATGAGAAACCTGACAAAAAAAGGTACAATCCATATTCCAAAGCCCAAATCATACACATTAATACACATCTTCACCCTGTAGAGTTTGCCAGAATGTCCGCCTGCCTAACAGTTGCTCTGTCTGGATTTACTACCAAATAGGCTTTGACAATGATTGCTATTTAATCTTCTGTAATACCCAGATGCAACTGTTCCAACGAGGACGACAGTAACAACAACAAAAACCAGCCGTATACCCACAAGACTGAAGTCATATGCTAAAAACACTTTAGTAGCTGAACAACTGAGGAAGACAACTTCCTAAGAAACACTGCTTCTGTACTCTAATCAGATCATGTTAACCCAATCAAGTACCTCCATATTTACATTTTGAGCTGCTTAAAATGCAGATTTTTGTTAAGAAATACAAGTGAGCATTGCTTAAGATAATGATTCTGTCACAAATAAAGGTAATTTACCTGGCAGTGTTGTGGGCTAGGTAATTTACTACTTTTCTTACTGTACTTTACAAGCAACAAAAATCTGTGCGTCATCAGCATCATTTTTGTTAGGCACAATTACTTGTTTGTCTATACAGGAACCGGGGGACAAGTGGGGTGTCAACCTACAGCACAGTAGCCAGCCATGCGCTAAATAGCTGCGTGGACTCTGCTAACGCGCACTCAAAGTTTCACAGTGCACTTCGACCTATTGCTGTCTGAACCCACAGAATTCTCAGTGGGTCCGCACAGCTATTTAGTGTGCAGCGGACTAGAGCACTGTAGATTGACACCTCCCCTTGCCACACACTAAATATATAGACACACCCTAAGTTTCACTATGTTTAAACTCAGTACCGGAATTACCTGCCACCTCCAGAAAGTTAGTGGAGATTTCTGGTGAAGGGTGAAAGAGACCAAAAAGAAATGGACTTTGTTTTCTTATGTCTCTGCTAGATATACAGTTCAGTCAAGGAATTAAGGTTGCTCTACCAGACAAGTTTTCTGCACAATAATTTTATCCTAAATATGGTATAGAAGGTGCAGGATTTTTCTCCTCTCTTCTCCTTATAGGAGATCACTGCCAGTACCCAAAGACACCAGGACCTCAGAGATAAGCAACACCCATTGTACATCAGTATTTACTGAACTTCTAGCTCAAGAGATCAAACCACAAGGAACCAGGAAATAATTTTGTCTGTGAACCCAGACATTTCAGCTCATATCCACATCAGATATCCTTGCTGTTATCCCCACAATATCCACACGTTCAAATGGTTCCCAGTACGCCTTCTCACTTATTACTTGAATGATTATTAAGTGGGACACCTTCACTTCGCCACCAGACTGAAGTTCAAACTTCGCCTGAAGTTGCCTAAATATGAAGGATAAAATATCTGATGTGACTGTTTGTGTGTGATTCTGCCGGCACTAGAATCAGTCATCTCACAAGTTTCTTCAGGAAATAAGAACACACAAGGGCCTGAACAGTAATCAGCACTCCACCTGACCAAGATAATGAGTCAATTACCATAGAGACTAATGGATGTACAAACAGAAAGCAGGTACCTAAAATTCAATGCAGATTCAGTCTATGTTGAACTTGACTGTAAAAACCAAAAAAAAAAAAAAATCCTGCTTAAGTATTACACAATGAAAAAACAGTGATTACTGGTTATAGTTAAAGCAGAGGAGGAATGGGTCTTAAAATCCCTTGAAGCAGGGCAAACGAAAATATCATATTTCATCTTGACTTAGAGGATGTTATATCTCCAGAACTCCATTTTTAATATTAGTTTTATTCCTATAATTAATGAAAAAGCACCTACCTATCCATAACGCTCTAGATGCTACAAATTCAGTGTAAGTCTCAATCATACAGGAGTTCATTATAATAAGGAGCAAAAAGTTGGGGAATGGGCTGATGGGACTAAATTAGAAACCAAAGAAAAAGCATCAAGATAGCACAGGCAGGATATAATCTATTAAAAGTAGTTCAGACACTCAGTTTGGGATCCACTATTTTAAGCTCAAAAACTTCCAGCTTTTTTCCCACTTGAACGAGACTCAAAGTTTTTGGTAGATACCACTGCTTTATACTCTCTGAAGGGGTGACAGGACAAGATGAGGCACACTCAGTTTGGAGTACCCACCGCTAGGTAAGATTACACTTACGAATTCTATTCCACAATCATTTAAGCACCCTAGTCATTTTCCACTAAAGGTAACAACCAATCTATCAAGCTTTTAGGACACGTTATCAGTATATGAACCTAAACCTCACTGAGATCTATATGGTATGAAGACACGCAGTAGTATGCAGAGATGGAACTTCATTTTGCAGTATTCTAACCAGTTTAGAAGTAGAAATGGGAGGTGTGTTCCTTTACTTTTATATTACACACCCAATTAAAATGAATAAGCCTCAATGGTTTTAACTTTTAAGCCTACTGTTGTTGCAAGTTAACACCTGTTTGTAACTGAAGACAGATATCTATCCTAGTTAAGCTTGGATCATTAGTCACTGGGTCATTTCTCCTGGTGGTAGCTATAACAGAAGCACCAACATAAATGATTCAGTCATTTTTCTGTCTGTGCTAACGTTTTCACTTTTGCTACAACTAGTGGTGCTACACTGCCGGTATGCAGACGTGAACTGAGATCTTAAGGCAGATGCACTTAAGGTGATTACATATTGTTTTATTTCCAGCTTCTCATACACCATTCACAGCGCTTCGCACAGCTGTTTGCCCTATGTTTTGTTCCTTTCAGGCATCATCAAAGCACCGATATTTTGTCATGATAGTTGATTACTGGAGAGCTCCTAGAATAGGCAGGAAAATTCAGGAGCAAGTACAGTAAGAAGTTTTTTCTGAAACTAATTTCAAGTGGGTGTCCCTTTAATATTGGGAACAATGAATGCAGTAGCCCCCTTCATAAACCTGCTACCAGAAACTAATTTAAATAAATACAGACTCATACTGATCACTAAATGTACGACGAGAATCTGTTCACGTTGTATCTAAGAAGCAAGCATGGAAATCTGCGACATAATTTTACCTTTTTCCAAGAGTACAACAAAGAGCCTGTTGTCCATATTCTGTGGCCTAATGATTCCTTCTCAATCCGAAACAAAAATACTGGAATCCAGGCAAACAATTTTTTGACTATAAAATGACATGCCTTCCAACTGCTGCAGATGTATTTTATTCAAGTGTGTGTGTGCAGGGAGGGAGGGGGGAAATAGGGAAATGCATCAGCTATTCCAGGATAAATATTTCCGAGTGTGAATCTGATGAATGAAAGCAATTCTGATTGAGGTGAAGATATCTTTAGCCAATGAATTCCATTTCATACAGCATCAATTCCTTTATTAAAACTGTGCCAAGCAGACTAACAGCTTGATATGTAACAGGATACCCCAATTTACCATTCAGCATGAAAGCTAACAAACGGACCACCAACTGGTGAGTATCTAAGTATTGCTAAATTACCAAATCCACGTGGGCAAGTATATAAAATAATTTTAAAAAATTATCCACCACTGAAGGGGGAAAAAAAAGTCCTACCTACTAGTTCAGCTCCAAGCCCAACAGTAACTATGTAGAGTCTCTCATTCCCAACTGTCTGCACAAAGCCACACCCATCTGCATCAGGCCTACAACTTTGACTTCAATCCAGCAACACACACACACACACACACACACACACCAGTGCCTCCCACCAGCAGGGAAATGAAGGAATTAATTCAGCTGTGCTTCTCTGTAGCAACATGAGTCATTAGCAAGCCACTCCTTACCCCAACAGACATGTTGTAAACTCACAAAATTAGTGTACCTATTTCAACAGGGTTGCAAACAAATTTAGTATGCAGACATTGGCTGTAGTGTAACTCCATGTAAACAAGGGGCAGAAAATGCTGCATATATCCAAACAGTAATAAGTATTACTAAGGCCTAGTCCCTATTTTCATTTTTAAATAACATTTTAGCCCTGTATTTTCATGGGGTATAAAACATGCTCCTATTTTTCTCCAGAAATGAACCTTTTAAAAAGCTTTCAAATGTTGGTGACAGTACTTCAACAAAAATTTACTTTACATTTCAACAGATTATGTAGCTCTGAGTCTCCAAGTACAAGGGTCTACTTAAGCATTTATTATGTTGCAAGTGGAGAAACAGTTTGTTCCCACTGTAATTTTAGCTTAAAAGGTTTTCAGATAAGTGGTTGATAGATACTATTTGAGGAGTCCATCAAAATACATCTAAAGCAACTTTTTTTTTTTTAAGTCCCATTCCATTGCTCTCGCAAGCAACTACAAGAATAGGCAATGCACATACTGTATATAAACAGATTTGCTCAGATAGTCTAGAATTTAAAGCAGAGTACTATACATTTTTATTTGATCCACAAAAGGTTACAGTGCAAGATTTCCTTGTCCAATATTTGCTTTAGTCTTTATTTGGTTCTTTTCTTGAGCAAAAAAAGTTAATACCAAACACAGGCACAAATACAAAAGGGCAACTTGACTGTGTATCTATGTAATTCCTAAATTAACAGTGCTCTCCCAACTCTGTCAAGACACGCTTCTTTTGTACCAGCAATCTGAATTTACTTGTGTACTATTCCTGGAACAATTTATTTAATTTGGTTAAATTGCCAGTTAAGAACAGACTTGGTTCCCCCCACCCCAGTCACTTCGCTCTATTAAATTTACAAGTATTAACTTTCCCGGAGACCTAGAACTAATTCACACTTACGTAACCAAAACAATACCGGTTAGATTATTAAAGCAGGGTTATTTTAGAAGTGCATGTACAAGTCAGGAGTATGACAGTTCTATTTAATCGGAAGCTAGTTTGACTGGGCAGCACACATGCCCTTCAGCTAAGAGGTTCCAGAAATACGGGATACTGGCTTGTTAGCTTTAAGAAAGCTACCTTCTGGATCCTCATCTCAGATAATTTCCCTATCATGGAGTCACAATCTCCATAATTAAAATTGAATCCCTGCTTACATTGCAAAAATGGACTCAGTCTCTTTTTTATGTATGAAAAATTATAGCATCATGCCCTCCCCATATTTACAGTACTTATTCTCTGGATACGTATGAAATTCCTACAAAAAAGGTGCTTTAAGTTTAGGATCTGTTTCAGTTGTTTTCTTGCTGCCAGTGATAACATAATAATTAGACATTTGAAACCTTCCCTAAACAAATGTATGCATAGGCTATGTTTGAAGAAATTACACTGAAAGTAGGAGAAATTAATCATTTTCTCCTCTCATTGCTAGGATTATATAGGCTACGGATAGACATGCTTTACAGCTCAGCTTACCCAAGTGGGACCACTATGACATGGTGTAAGAATGAGCATCTGCCATGGCAGGCATGCTATTGGGCAGCTGGAGGAACATGACATAGCGCCCAAATGAATGAGTTGTGTTTGACAGAGGGATTCTGAGAGGGAATGCTTATGGGATGTAAAGCATGGAGGACATGCAAACAGCAGCCCTGTACAGACAGGGATGGTAGAGCCTCCTCGTTTGTGCCCTAAGGAACATCTGATGGCGTGGGAAGGATTCAGATTCAGACCTGGGCTACACCTAAAACTTAGTTCAACCTGAGTTACATTGCTCAGAGCTGTCAAAAATTCCATGCCTTGTGCAATGTAATTAGGACTACTTAAATTATGCAGTAGATGCAACTAGGTCAACGGAAGAATACTTCCATTGACCTAGCTATCGTGTCTCAAGTGGGGGAAGGGGATTTACTACAGCAACAGAAAAACCCCTTCCATTGCTGTAATAAATGTGCACACTATATCAGTGTAACTGTAGCTGTGCGGCTGTAGCTCTTGGAGCACAGACATACCCTCAGACTGTGACAGACTAATTCAGCCACTCACCACCCTCCCTCTACAGCTCATTGCATGCAACGACTGTTGCAGTGTCTCAATAACGTGAGGGAGACAGGGCACATGATAAGAGTTAGCATTAGTAGATCACTTGGAATCTCGGAAGAACAGTTACAATTGTGCCACGGCTGCACAACATACTCGCTTGGCCATCAGTGCTTGAAATGCTTCCCATGGTACTACTGCACTTGCTCCACTGCACAGTGAAGTATCACTGCCAAGAGAACCAAACGCAAGAGTGCAAGAGTCGTCCTTATAGGACAAAGACATTGAGACTCAGCACGTCTACACTACAAGCACTCAGCGGCACAACTGTGGCACTGCAGCTATGCTGCCATAGCACTGTACCATAGATGCTTGCTGCAGTAATGGAATGGGGCTTTCCGTTGCTGTAGTCAATCCACCCCTCAAGAGGTGGCAATTAGGCTGGCAGAAAAATTCTTCCATTGACCTAGCGGCATCTACACTGTTTTTTCCCATCTAAGTAGGGTGACCAGACAGCAAGTGTGAAAAATCGGGACAGGGGGTGGGGGGGTAATAGGAGCCTATATAAGAAAAAGGCCCAAAAATCGGGACTGTCCCTATAAAATAGGGACATCTGGTCACCCTACCTCTAAGTTACAGATATGTACTCGCAATCTTAATAGAGGAACAGCTTTTGTCTTTGATTATACTTTGTATACTATCAAAAAGCAAAGTCATTGAATTCCAGCTTCAATTGCAAGTTTGTCCCTTTGCCTTAAAAAAAATTAATATGAATTATAAATGGCTATGTTTCCTTTGTAATAAATAACCCAGCAGCAGCAAAATCAATATAAAGTTGACTGAAGACCTACATATTTTCTCTGTTATTGCTGAGCTCCAATGAAACGTTTATCTTCTCAGATTCACAACTGCTGTTTTTAGAAGAACCAGAAGCTACATCTGTGATTAATTTGGAGGGAGGGAGGGAGGGAGAGAGAGAATAGAAGGAAAGCTGGAAGGGCAAACAAAACTTGAGAAATTAAAATCTAGGTAAGAGCTGGAAGAGGGAAGAACTTCTCAACCCTCTCTCAGTTTTCATAATATTCTCTGCTCAAATGTCTGGGGGGGAAGAGGAGGTGAATGGAGGGAGGGGGAAAACAAATCACACTGTGCTATAAATTTAAATTAGGTGAAATGACCACATTATCAAGTTTATTGTATGGGTTGAAAATCTGTGCTTAAAATTCTAACCGTTACTATAGCATTATTTATTATCAGTACTGCTGGTACTACTCTAAGGACATCTCAGAAAACCACCATGACTATCTATCAGGCTAGTAAACTTTAAGCTGCTGTGGCGAGATGTTTTGAGTGGGGAAAAAAAACAACAACAGCCTTTAACAAGGGAAAAGACATCATTAATATCGTGGGCCCGTAATTTGAGGAAAAAACATGGGAAAGCTTACCATTTGATACACACAGAAGGATAAGGGTTATTTTACTTAAGATTTAGTTCTGGAGGAACCTGTAAGAACTCAATCTTCTTGAAACAGAACAAAAAACTTCAGCTTTAGATATTCTAGGCCTATGGCAGTTGACTTGTACCGAATCAAAGAAATGATACTGTTTTGGGGACCAATGAGTGCAAGTGGTTTTTCCATCTGTTGAAGCTGTTCAGCTGAATCACCAAAGTCATCCCTCTCAATTTTAAATATTTGCAAAAGGCTAAAAGTGAAAGTGAAATATTCTAAGACTGACCATAGTGACCGTAACAAGTATGAAGCATTGAAGACTTAGAAAATTACTTGTGCTCTTTTAACTGACAGAGTTTAGAAAACCACCATCTAATAAACAGAGATATAGAACAGACTTTGAAATTAACATGGAATTAATATTCAGCAACAAATATTCCAACAGTGAATTTGTGAGAAGTAAAAAGGTCAAAAACTATGCACTTGAAAACGAAAGGCCGCAAAATGAAGTGTCACCTTTTAAATAACCCAATCCTATCGGTTTGGAGAGCATTTAAAAGTACTGGATGCTGACAACTGACTTTTGGAATTTTAGCAATTGAGCTATGACTATAGTTTACTTTTTTTAAAGAAATGTGAGAGCTGTCACTATACTAATAAAAGGACAAAAAAACCCAACACTTAACGCAGAGTTAAGGTGGCCTGACAATAGCTCGTACCCTTCCAGAACGTTGAGTTCGGCAACACTCAAACTTCTGAAAATAAGGAAATACAGAGTTACGGCCAACGTCCATGAAATCCTTAACTCCAACCTCTCCGGAGATGGAAATAACCCCTGGAAATTTTAAGTATGCACTCCAGCTGCATTCACTGTGTTAGGGGGAGCTGTACTAAATTGAGGAGGAATAAGCTGCAGCAGTTTAGGAGACCTGTGATTGTGATATGAGGAAATCTGGATCTGAGTCCTCCCCTTCAAATGTGTGTTGTCTGTAGGAATGAGGTGCATGTGCACTATTTCAATACAAAATTGTGCATGTTGTGCCAGTAGCAGGGCACTAGGGATCTTTTTGTCGTGGCTATGTGAGGTGGGATGAGAGAACAGACGAGATGGGCGTAATCCTGTAAAGAATCCAACTTTCCATGATTTGGAGAACTTAAGGCAACTGATGAGTTCCAAAATTTTTAAATTAAATCTACAAATAGAATGAGTAACTTACATTTTTAACGTCCCAAGTTTAGTGGACACAAACATCAGATACAATTCACATGTCTGCCTACCAGGAAGACATGCAGCAGGTAGATATTATACCTCCGACAGATTAAGAAACTGAAGCACTCAGTGGTGGCTTAATTTACACACCATTGTACAGCAAATCTATGGCAAAACCGAACCCAATATGGCACTTGTTTCCTCCACTTTTATTCAAGTATTTCATAATTGTCACCAGTTTATTTAGAATATGCTAAACTCCAAACTTTCTAAAAGCTTGTTTCTTCTCTCCACACATTACATACTAATTAACTCACTGACTACCAGAACAACTCACAGTTAAGAGAATTCACACCTCTGCTAAAGAAAGAAACAGTCCCTGGAGGAGGATGGGAGTAGATAGGCTACAATGAAATAAAGTAAATTTACGAAAGTTTCCAGCTTGAACCCAAACAAAAGAGTCTTCTGGCATGTTGCATTGTACTTTCTTCCTAAATTCAAGCCATTTGTTTTCTGCAATTCTTGTCACGTACCCCAACTCCTACTCTAAAACGTCTGGCATTCTTTATTTACAGTGTTGTTCTTGTTCTACCACTGTTGGTCGCAAGATACGAGACACACAAGGTGGGTGAGATAATATCTTATTGGACCAACTTCTGTTGGCAGAAAGGGGCAAGCTTCTGAGCCTCAGGCCTGGTCTACACTACATGATTAGGTTGACACAAGGCAGCCTAGCTTTGTTGACTTAGCTATGAAAGTGTCTTCACTTAGATTTGTCTCCTGCTGACATAAGTGCCCCGCTACACCGACTTAATGACACCACCTCCCCGAGCCGCGCACACTCACAGTCAATGTAATCAGGTCACCTCAGTGATAATGCAGATACTGCATTACTTATGTCGACTGTTACTGGCCTCAAGGCGCGCACACTGACCACTTTGATCACCGTTGTGAACTCTACTGCCCAGGGGTCAGGTGGAGAGGAAGCAGCCCCTCCCCTTTAAAGACCTGTGAATTTTTGAAATTCCTTTTCCTGGTTGCCTGACTTGGTGAGCACACATAGCAGCTCCCCACTGTGGAGTGTAACCGCACAACTGACACACTCCTGCCTGGAATACACAGGAGGTGTTGGCCCTCCTGGGCCTGTGGGGAGAAGAGGCTGTGCAGGCCCAGCTCCGATCCTCCCACAGAAACGTGGACATCTACAAACAGATTGCTCAGGGGATGCAGGAGAAGGGCAACAATAAGGACCAGCAGCAGGGCCACGTGAAAGCCCAGAAGCTGGGGCAGGCATACCAGAAGGCCAGGAAGGCCAACAATCAATCCGGTGCTGAGCCAATGACCTGTCAGCCATTTTTGACGGACACTCCCCGCACACCCACCCCAGAGAGCAATGGATACTTCCAAGGACCGTGAATTACAGGCGCCTGCCATGAACAAAGAGGAGGAGGAGGTGGACGAGGAGTAGAGGGGACAAGCAACTGTGGGATCCAGATGCACAGCAAGCCAGGAAATGTGCTTGACTCCACTGCAATCCAGCCAGTCCTAGAGGCGAGCAAGATGCAAGGGAAAGAACCTCTGGTAAATATGCTGTTTAATAAACAGAGTTTTAAATGCAAAACTTCTTTTGATCAATTTTCATGTATTAAGCAGATATGGTAGTTTTGTTTAACTAAAAAACAATTTAAAATGCTATTTTTGTATATATGTTAATTGAAGTTTTATTTTCATCCAAATAGAGCTTCACACAAAATCAAGTTAAAAAAAAATCTGGTAATTAAGAAATGAGCCAGTCACCTTTTTCTAACACAAAATGTAAAAGTTAATAACCTGAATAAATGTAAATTAAACTTACATAAATTATTAAATATGTAAAGATAGAAATACCCTCCTTGTTAGCAAAAAGCAGTACCAAATTTAGTGTAAAAGCTGTATTTAATTGAAAATTAACATGTTTGGTTGTTACCAATCAACCTTTCTAAAAAAGTATAAATGCAAAATGAGATTAAAATCAATTATTTAAACTCAGTTTTCCTGTTTCTTGATAAATCATAATTTAAATCAGTGATTACAATTGCTTTGATTTAAATCAATCCTACCTATTCAGGAACAGCCACTCCATGTTAACCTCCAAGTGTAGACAAGCCCTTATAGCTTGAAAAGAATGGGAAAAATAAATATTTGTATACAGTACTTCTATATTGTAAACTTCATTAGTTTTTCCAAAGGCATGAGTGACACCACTAAAAAGTCTGTCCTCTGACTGTGGTTACCAACAGTGGTAGGCTAAGAATATTAGTTAATTTCCATGAGTTAACAGCTAGCTGACAGAAATTAACTGCTAGGGCAGTGGTTCTCAACTGTGGTCCACCGCTTCTTCAGGGAAAGCCCCTGGTGCACCGGGCCGGTTTGCTGATCTGCCAATGGGGGCTGCGGGACGCGGCGTGGGTCAGGGGGATGTGCTGTCCACCGCGTCCCACAGCCCCCATTGGCCTGGAGCAGCGACCGGCCAAACCTGCAGACGCAGCAGGTCAACAAACCGGCCCGGCACACCAGGGGCTTTCGCTGAAGAAGCAGTGGATCACAGTTGAGAACCACCGTGCTAGGGCATAACTTGGTTTACTATAAAATTAAATGGAAAAAGGAATGGGAAACAAAGACAAAGGCTTTCCACAGCACTGTGGACTGTAATGAAATGAAAGCTTAAAACTTGGCACTCGTGAATGTGAATTCTTACTAGAAATCTGAAAAGTATGGTCATATCTGACACTTAGTCACAAACTACCTATACTGGAAGAGTCCACCAACCAACTTCTGGTTGACTGGTGGCAGATTAAGATTGTATGTCTGTTATGTTACTCTATCAGTGGTATTCAACAGTCATTTTGGAGATGGTGGTGTATCACCTTCAAAGCACAGCAGCAATAGATAGTGATACTCCCACAGGACTTCTTTTTCTGTAGATCCCAGAGCCAAGTACTGGGAAATAGTTATTCTTTCTTGAAAACCTGCCGTGTACCTTGATGCTCACAGGGTATGCTTACACCAGGGGTGGGCAAACTACGGCCCGGGGGCCAGATCCGGCCCTTCAGATTAAAGCAGGGAGTGGGGGCCGGGACTTGCCTGGCTCCATGCTGTGGCTCCACGCGGCTCCCGGAAGCAGCAGCATCTCCCGCCTCTGGCTCCTACGCATAAGGGTAGCCAGGGGGCTCCGCACGCTGCCCCTTCCCCAAGCGCTGCCTCTGCAGCACCCATTGGCCAGGAACCACTGCTTGAGCTAAGTGCCACCCGGAGCCTGCACCTCTGACCCCTTCCTGCGCCCCAACCCTCTCCCCTATCCCTGATCCCCCTCCTGCCCTCTGAGCCCCTCAGTTCCAGCCCATAGCACCCTCCTGCACCCCAGCCCCACACCTTCACCCCCCACCCCCAAGCTTTCTGCCTCAGTCTGGAGCCCCTTCCCACACCCTGAACTCCTAATTTCTGCCTCCACCCCAGAGCCCTCACCCCCTCCCACACTCCAGCCCCCAATTTCATGAGCATTCATGGCCCACCATACAATTTCCATACCCAGATGTGGCCCTTGGGCCAAAAATTTTACCCACCCCAGCTTATACTATAAGCAAAGGTTGAGATTCCCCTGCTTATGTACGTATGCACTAGCTCTTATCAAATACGTATCCAACTGATACCAGTTTTGCACATACTTGGCATGATTAACTCATGCCTCCATTACTACTACCCATGCTACCACAACTACACTGCTATTTGTACTTGTGCTGGGAATACACAGTTTACCAGCAAGCTGTACAACTTTATTTTATCAAGGCCTGGTCTACACTTACAAATTAGATCTACCTAGTTTACATTGCTGTGAAAAATTTCACACACCAAGCATCACCGCTAGGTCAACCTAACCCCAGGCGTCGCTACCACCTCTCGGAGAGATGGATAAATTATGTTGATAGAATTACCCCTTCCGATGTACAGAACACGTACACTATGATGCTACAGTGGCACAGCCGCACTGCCACAGCTGTGCTATTGTAGCAGTTTTCGTGTAGACACGCTCCATGTCAACCACAAAGCACTTCAGAGAAATCTGATGTTTTAAATCTTGGCAATCAATTTCAACCTTGCTCCCCATACCCTCCCCTCTTTGGTTTTTTAAGAAGTACTGAACAAACTGAAGCTTTTTTTCAACATACTGTAACTGGCTTATGTTATCTGCCATAATCCAGTGACAAAACTGAATATTCATCATGAAAACAAGCTCAGATACATATGACATGGTGTTACTAGCCTTTATGAACACAGTATGAGCTTCAAAACTGCAGACAGTGGTGTACCACATCAAGTACTTTTCATTTGAAAAGAATTCATTGGGTTAAAGTGACCATTCAACATTTCTACATCTTGATCAAAGTTGAGCTTACCAACTTGAAAGTTTCACTAAGAGTAAACTGACAGTACAATTAACACCTGCCAGTTCAAGCAACTCTCCGTTCTGTCCCCCACCTTTTTGTTCTGAACGCAGAAGCTTGCCCACCTTAAAAGTTCACCTCTGAACAACCTGCTTCCTACCCTCACTTGTCTCCAGCTTAGAAGCAACTAGTAAAGGCCTAAACTTGAGTTAATACCTCCAGATCAAAGACTAACATTTTACCGCATATGTGACCAAGTTAAGTATTTTCCAGTTAATTCTGATTGAGAGGAGCACTTCAACTAAAAGATTTTCTACAGTTAAGTTGGTGTCATTTGTAAAGGGCATTCAAAAAGTAGCTAATTCTTTTAAAACTTTCAGGAGTACTTGTGGCACCTTAGAGACTAACAAATGTATTTCAGCATAAGCTTTCGTGGACTTATGCTGAAATAAATTTGTTAGTCTCTAAGGTGCCACAAGTAATCCTGTTCTTTTTACGGATACAGACTAACACGGCTGCTACTCTGAAACTTAAAAGTTTCAGTTTTTCTAACAGGTTGCTATAGATCAGGGGTGGTCAAACTACGGCTTGTGAGCTGCATGAGGCTCTTTTACAGTTAAAGTGTGGCTTGGGGAGCCTCCTATGCCCCCCACCCTCCATTCTCTGCCTATCAGGCTGGGGAGAGAGGGGCTTCTGCCCTGCAGCGCGGTGGTGGGGCTAGCAGCTTCTGCCAGAGACATCTGGTGCCTGCTCAGTGGGGGGCACAATTTAAAAGTCCCCCCCCCCCCCAACAGCTTAAGTCACACACACCCCTTACCCTCAGCAGCCCCTCCCTGCAGCTCCCAGGTGTTAGCTAACAGAGGCAAACAGCTGCAGGGAGGGGCCGGGCCCATGCTTTAGCTCAGTGGGGAGAGGGAGCAGCTCTCCCTGCAGCTCACAGCTGTTTGCCACTACCTCTCCTTTCAGCTGCAGCTCCCACCTGGCTGGTTCCAGCAGCTGCCGTGCAGGGTGGGGGCCCGGTGGCATCATGTGATTGAGAGGGACCAGCAAACCCTCGCAAAAATCTGGGGGTGGGGAGGCACATGACCCCTGCATGCCCCCCATCTCCTATGTCTTCTGCACAGTGGAAAGCAGGGTCTCAGGGCTTCAGCCCCGTGAGAGGTACATCCTGGGTCTCGAACTTCTGAAGACTGTCCTATGTGGCACGGAGAGTCAGTACGTTTGTCCAACCCTGCTATAGATCTTTTCAACTCATCACCGAAGTTTATTATGGTAGTCTGATCCGACTTAAACCAGTTTATTCATTACTCATACATTAAACGTTTCTTTGCCAAAGCCAAGGTTTACACTTGCGTTATTGGCATTTACAGATGGACTTCAGCCTCCCAAAGTACTCTGTTCAAAATTTTATGGGGCTGAGACAGAAGTTGCATTTCAATACCACTGGGACAAAGTACAATTTCAAAGATGCCTATATGTCCCTCCAGATGTGCTCTACAATACAGTATAACTAAATATTGTCAATGAGTGGAAAGCCAGAAACTTGAGCACTTTCTTGAAGTATTGTTGCCAGATTAGTTTTGTACCTCGATGCCTCAGGGAGACTTAATGCATTGAATCAATCACCATTTTTAATTAAAAGTTCTATTTAAGAGATTCAAGTAAGGGATATTTTCTCATGCAGCTTTATAGAGGCAGCAATTTCTGAAATTCCTAGAAGGGGGAAGGATGTGTGTGGGTGACGAATTTACATTAAAGTCTTAAAAGCTGCTAACAGTGGTAATAGCACATTATACTTTTCAACCAAGAACACAAATTGCAAATAAACAGAATGGAGGGGAAATTCATTTCCTGGCTAGGAAGTTGTATGCTTGTTTGTAGAGGGATAATTACCTTAACTTTTCCACTCACAGGTTAGTTACTGTACAGAGCCCATTTAACCTTTTGTCCCCACCACTTCTTTCAAGGAAGTCAGGCTGCTATCTACTATGGGCAAAATGGGAAAAAACAAATCATTTTTGTGCTGTAGAGGTAACATTATTATATCAGCTATGAAAACACTTTATATCGTACTTACCGGTTGGATTTTCAGTTCTGTAGGACACTGACAGGTTGTTCTAAAGCTAAGAGGATACACAGCTGTTACTGAACACAAACGTATCATTTTTTTCCATAGCTCTCCCGTCAAACCTTTCAAAGTAGACCAAAATTGACTCTGAACATACTTCAAGTTCATGTCATTTTAAGGAGTTTAAAATGTAGTCAATTAGAAGAGAACGCTAAAAACCTCTTCAGGTATGACACCTGCCCTTACAGTTTGTAAGATACATCTACGATTTGACAATTTTGAGTCAATATCTTTCTCTGCAGAAAAGCCCAGCTAGATTCCAAACTATTTCCCATGCCTTCCTGGTAGCTAAATACCCAACTTTCACTCCAAGCTGAAAACATTTCTTTTGACTATTACAGTGTAGTTCCTTTTACAATACAGCACAAAGAATATTATACCAACTAAAAGACACACCCATTTTATTGAGTAAGAAACTCATTTTAAAGTACATCTGAAACTGCCACTGAGGCCTTGTCTACACTGGCAAGTTACTGTGCAGTAAAGCAGCTTTCTGCGGTGTAACTCCCGAGGCGTACATACTGCCAAGCCCCAGAAACTCCTCAGTTGCAGCGTTGCAAAAAAACCACCTCGACTTAAGGCTTACAGCGCAGATGCTCCTGCGCTGCATCGCCAGTGTAAACACAACAATTGCTTTCAGTGCTGTAATTGGCCTCCAGAAGTGCCCCATAATCCTTCAAGTGGCTGCTCTGCTCATTGTTTTGAACTTGGCTGGGTGCCCTGAAGGCATATGCCTCTCCCCTTTCAAAGCTCTGTTTCTGACAGCCCTTGTGTGCTGTGCTCATCTGCTCCGGGACACAAAGCAAATCATTATTGTGGAATGCACGTGCTGTTGAACACAGAGGTGTGTGTGTGTGTGTGTGTGTGTGTGTGTGTGTGTGTGTGTGTGTGTGTGTGTGTGTGTGTGTGTGTGTGTGTGTGTGTGTGTGTGTGTGCGCGCGCGCGCGCGCGCGCTGGGGATGGAGGCAGGGGCTGGGTGCTTCCTGCCACTCTCTGAATTTACAAGACAGACAGTGTGCTGACCACTTTCTGTCCCGAAAAACACACTGTCTGTCCAGTAGCGTAGCCAGGGTGGGAGCGGCCGCTCTCCCTGTGAGGAGATGCGGCGCCTTAAAAAGTGCCACTCGAGCCCCGCTGCCAGAGCTGGGCGGGGGGGTGGGGGCGGCTTTAAAAGGCTTGCGGCTCCTGCCGCTTCGGGGAGCCGCAGGCCTTTTAAATTCTCGCCCGAGCCCCGCTGCCACAGCCGGGCTGGGGGGTGGGGGGTGGGCGCTTTAAAAGGCCCATAGCTCCTGCAGCCACGGGCCTTTTAAAGCGCCGCTGGGTGAGTACAGTGGGAGCGGGGAGGCGCCTTTTTATAGCGCCGTTCCCCCTGTGCTCCAGACCTGCCTACGCTACCGTGTCTGTCACCCCTCACACACACACTCCCCCGCCCTCCACTTCAGTTGAAAAGTGGCTGGCAATGAAGTAGGAACAATAGGATTGGGAAACCTGCATCATGTGACGCTGTGCCTGCCCCATGAGGCATTGCAAACCCTTCCCAAAGCACCCTGCGTCCAGTTGCACAGCGGGATAGCTACCACAATGCACTGCTCTCTTTGCTGTTGCAAGAGCTGCTAATGACTCCACTGTCACAAGGAGCACAGTGTGAACAGGCAACAGTGGTTTAATTCCAGTGCTTTAATAAGAGTGGTATAACTTGTTGCGCAAAAACTTTGCACTGTAGACACCCTGAGTTCCAGTCTAGCACACTGAAGTGTTTCAGGAACCTGGGATGGGAAAACCCCACCCCGGAGCGACATAAGTTTCGTCAGCATAACTGGTAGTGTGCACAGTGCTATGTCATCGGGAGAACTTCTCCTGCCAACAAAACTATGGCTGGTCATTGAGGTGGTTTTATTACGTCTATGGGAGAGCTCTCTCCCGTTGGCATAGAGTGGCTACACGAGCAATCTTACAGCAGTGAACCTGCATCGGTACAGCTGCGCCACTGTACGCTCTCTAGTATAGACATGGCCTTAGTCGAGACATAACATTGGCAAAGGATATTGACTAATGACACATTAGGTGTCCAAGAGACTTAGGGCAGGTGTAACTAATTTCTAAACTGAAAGTCTTGCCACCCTAACACAGGTGAAACAAAGTAGAATTACTACAAGTACTTAGCCAATCTATTTTCATAGTCAAAACTGAAAGTACTAAGTTCGATTTCAAAATTTCTCAATTTTAGGCATTCTTAACATGAGGATTTTTAAAAGCTATCTGCATTTAGACTTATACTGACAGTCAACCAACTAACTGTATGGTACATAATGTGTAAATGCCTTTTTCAAGCATAGCTAACTAGTATGTAAAATTCTGTTTACCAGAAGCTAATGAGATCTGAATATCACCACCATGCAGGGATTCAAAGGGAGACCCACTACGTTGCTGCTATTCGTACAATGCAAAAAGCCAAAGCTGACAAGCTGTCAAGGTTCCCTCCCCACTCTGGACTCTAGGGTAAAGACGTGGGGACCCGCATGAAGAGCTCCTAAGCTTGTTTCTACCAGCTTAGGTTAAAACCCCCAAGGTACAAAATTCCCTGCACCCTGAGAAATGCTTCTCTCACCGCCACCATCAAGTGTTTTAAACAGGAATCCGGGAAAGGAACTACTTGAAGTTCCCCTTCCCCCCAAAATACCCTCTCAAGCCCGTACACCCCCTTTCCTCGGAAGCTTGAGAATAATCTCCTAACCAATTGGTTGCACAGTGATCTAAAAACCCACCCCCGGGGTTTTAAAACCATAGAAAACAGTCAGCTTCTTAAAAGAAGGATTTTATTAAAACAAAGAAGGTAAAATCATCACTGTAAAATCAGAATGGTAACTATTTTACAGGGTACTCAATTTCCAAACTCAGAGGGATTCGCCCTCTGGACAAAACCTTAAAGTTACAGAAAAAACAGGAATAACCCCTCCCTCTAACACAGGGAAAGCTCACCAAGCAAAACAAACAGAAACCTACTCGCAAGGCTGACTAAACTTACTTTAGAAAAGTGAGGTTTGGTGAGAAGATGACTGGTTGAGGAGATTGATTTTCTGCAGGTACTTCTGGTCTCCCAAGATCACTCTGACTCAGACAAAGAGCCACACACACCTTCCCCCCTCCCAAGATTTGAAAGTATCTTGTCCCCTTATTGGTCAGATGCCAGCCAGGTCAGCTGTCAGTCTGGCTACCTGCATTTCTTAACCCTTTACTGGTAAGAGGATTTTATAGCACTGCATCCGACCCTCTCCCCTTTATATTTAAGACACAAGCCTTGCTATACAGCAGCCACTACTTCCTTATTATTTTAAATGGAACTAGTCATGTGTAACTGCTTTGAACCAGCAGGGCTATCTCAAAGGTTCAAAATGGAAATTCATGAGATCATAGAATCATAGAATCTCAGGGTTGGAAGGGACCTCAGGAGGTCATCTAGTCCAACCCCCTGCTCCAAGCAGGACCAACCCCAACTAAATCATCCCAGCCAGGGCTTTGTCAAGCCTGACCTTAAAAACCTCTAACGAAGGAGATTCAACCACCTCCCTAGGTAACCCATTCCAGTGCTTCACCACCCTACTAGTGAAAAAGGTTTTCCTAATATCCAACCTAAACCTCCCCCTCTGCAACTTGAGACCATTACTCCTTGTTCTGTCATCTTCTACCACTGAGACCAGTCTAGATCCATCCTCTTTGGAACCCCCTTTCAGGTAGTTGAAAGCAGCTATCAAATCCCCCCTCATTCTTCTCTTCTGCAGGCTAAACAATCCCAGTTCCCTCAGCCTCTCCTCATAAGTCATGTGCTCCAGCCCCCTAATCATTTTTGTTGCCCTCCGCTGGACTCTTTCCAATTTATCCACATCCTTCTTGTAGTGTGGGGCCCAAAACTGGACACAGTACTCCAAATGAGGCCTCACCAGTGCCGAATAGAGGGGAATAATCACGTCCCTCGATCTGCTGGAAATGCCCCTACTTATACAGCCCAAATGCCGTTAGCCTTCTTGGCAACAAGGGCACACTGTTGACTCATATTCAGCTTTTCGTCCACTGTAACCCCTAGGTCCTTTTCTGCAGAACCGCTGCCCACCCATTCGGTCCCTAGTCTATAGCAGTGCATGGGATTCTTCCGTCCTAAGTGCAGGACTCTGCACTTGTCCTTGTTGAACCTCCTCATATTTCTTTTGGCCCAATGCTCTAATTTGTCTAGGTCCCTCTGTATCCTATCCCTACCCTCCAGCGTATCAACCACTCCTCCCAGTTTAGTGTCATCTGCAAACTTGCTAAGGATGCAGTCCACACCATCCTCCAGATCGTTGATGAAGATACTGAACAAAACCGGCCCCAGCACCGACCCTTGGGGCACTCCACTTGATACCGGCTGCCAACTAGACATGGAGCCATTGATCACTACCCGTTGAGCGTGACCATCCAGCCAGTTTTCTATCCACCTTACCGTCCATTCATCCAGCCCATACTTTAACTTGCTGGCAAGAACACTGTGGGAGACTGTATCAAAAGCTTTGCTAAAGTCAAGAAATAGCACATCCACTGCTTTCCTCTCATCCACAGAGCCAGTTATCTCATCATAGAAGGCAATTAGGTTAGTCAGGCATGACTTGCCCTTGGTGAATCCATGCTGACGGTTCAGAATTGATTCCTTGAGGACCTGTTCCATGATTTTTCCAGGGACTGAGGTGAGACTGACTGGCCTGTAGTTCCCCGGATCTTCCTTCTTCCCTTTTTTAAAGATGGGCACTACATTAGCTTTTTTCCAGTCATCCGGGACCTCCCCCGATTGCCATGATTTGTCAAAGATAATGGCCAGTGGCTCTGCAATCACATCGGCCAACTCCTTTAGCACCCTCAGATGCAGTGCACCCGGCCCCATGGACTTGTGTTCGTCCAGCTTTTCTAAATAGTCCCGAACTACTTCTTTCTCCACAGAGGGCTGGTCACCTCCTCCCCATACCGTGCTGCGGAGTGCAGCCGCCTGGGAGCTGACCTTGTCTGGGAAGACAGAGGCAAAAAAAGCATTGAATACACTAGCTTTCTCCACATCCTCTGTCACTAGGTTCCCTCCCTCATTCAGCAAGGGGCCCACACTTTCCTTGACTTTCTTCTTGTTGCTCACATACCTGAAGAAACCCTTCTTGTTACTCCTAACATCTCCGGCTAGCTGCAACTCCAAGTGTGATTTGGCCTTCCTAATTTCACTCCTGCATGCCTGAACAATATTTATATACTCCTCCCTGGTCATTTGCCCAATCTTCCACTTCTTGTAAGCTGCTTTTTTGTGTTTAAGACGAGCAAGGATTTCACTGTTAAGCCAAGCTGGTCGCCTGCCATATTTACTTTTCTTTCTACACATCGGGATGGTTTGTTCCTGCAACCTCAATAAGGATTCTTTAAAATACAGCCAGCTTTCCTCGACTCCTTTCCCCCTCATGTTATTCTCCCAGGGGACCTTGCCCATCAGTTCCCTGAGGGAGTCAAAGTCTGCTTTTCTGAAGTCCAGGCTCTGTATTCTACTGCTCTCCTTTCTTCCTTGTGTCAGGATCCTGAACTCAACCATCTCATGGTCACTGCCTCCCAGGTTCCCTTCCACTATTGCTTCCTCTACTATTTCTTCCCTGTTTGTGAGCAGCAGGTCAAGAAGAGCTTTTCCCCTAGTTGGTTCCTCCAGCATTTGCACCAGGAAATTGTCCCCTACACTTTCCAAAAACTTCCTGGATTGTCTGTGGACCGCTGTATTGCTCTCCCAGCAGATGTCAGGGTGATTAAAGTCACCCATGAGAACCAGGGCCTGTGATCTAGTAACTTCTGTTCGTTGCTGGAAGAAAGCCTCGTCCACCTCATCCCCCTGGTCTGGTGGTCTGTAGCAGACTCCCACCACGACGTTACCCTTGTTGCTCCCACTTCTAAATTTAATCCAGAGACTCTCAGGTTTTTCTGCAGTTTCATACTGGAGCTCTGAGCAGTCATACTGCTCTCTTACATACAATGCAACTCCCCCACCTTTTCTGCCCTGCCTATCCTTCCTGAACAGTTTATATCCATCCATGACAGTACTCCAATCATGTGAGTTATCCCACCAAGTCTCTGTTATTCCAATTGCATCATAATTCCTTGACTGTGCCAGGACTTCCAGTTCTCCCTGCTTGTTCCCCAGGCTTCTTGCATTTGTGTATAGGCATTTAAGATAACTCACCGATCGTCCTGCTGTCCCAGTATGGGGCAGGAGCCCTCCCCTCTTGCACTCACCTACTTGTGCTTCCTCCCGGTATCCCACTTCCCCACTTACCTCGGGGCTTTGGTCTCCTTCCCCCGGTGAACCTAGTTTAAAGCCCTCCTCACTAGGTTAGCCAGCCTAAATTAAATCCTTAATTAAAACTTTTTTTTTCCCCCACCAAGAACGTAATCCACCTTGTCCCTGACACAATCCATTCAAGGTTGCATGGAAACATCTCATAGCTTAGTTAACGATCACTCAAGTAGCAATAAATTAAAAGGCTATTACCTCAAAAATCTATGTATTTGTTTTGCCAGGGCCAGTCTTAAAACATTCACTGGTCAATATGCCACACTGTTTAGGCATCATCCAAATGCTTGACAGAGTTTTCCACAAGCCACTGAAGTTATACCGTTTTAACAGCTAGCTCCAAAAATCCTTTTGTTGGAAGGTTGTGGAAAGAAAAAGATGCTACGGTTTGTTTACTACATAGCAGTCGCTTGTATATACAAACTACCACAAGGAAGAAAGGGGCGCACAAATGCTAAAAGGTACATCTAGCAACAAAGTAATCTTCACTTAGGCCTGACCTCCATAACATTTAGGTTGATATAGCTATGTCACTATGGTGTATGAAAATCCACACACCCGTGCGCTGTAACTATGCAAACCTAACCCACAGCACAGACTTCAGTAGGTCGATGGAAAAGTGCTTCCGTTGACCTACCTAGTCGCACGCAGGAGGTGGTGTTCCTAGGGCAATGGAAACCGCCGCCCTACGTGCCCCCTCCCCGCCCCCCCTGGGCATCATCTACACTGTGGGGTTATGCCAGCACAGCTACAGCACCATGGCTGTGCAACTTTAGTCCCCGAAGTATAGATATGCCTTGAGTCAAACACAGTGCCTGGTTTTGGTTTACCAGCATACAACTATGCTGTATTCCAAAATTACCACACATTGCAATTTCTACAGTTGAGAAATACAAAGAATACCACCACTATTATAAAGTAAGCCATTTTACTTGTAATTTTTTCTTTTATGTATCTTTTGCTGTTGCTCAATGCTAGGGTGCCCTGTACATTTTGAAAGGAAGATTAATTGTTAGGAATAATAATTCATGTACATATTTTTATTATTGCCTCATCCACACTTTGGTTCAATAGGACACTACATCAATTCAAAGTGATGTTCCCTGGAATTAATGGAACCAATATTATTCTAAGGCAGTGGTTCCCAAACTGGGGTTCGCACAACGTTACAGGGGGTTCGCCAGAAAAAATTCCCTAATGGCAGCTAGGGGACCGTGAGCATGGGAGGCAGCAGGTGGGACCCGGTTGCAGGGCAGACAGTCCAAGCCCTGGTCAGCATGTGGTCGGCAGCCCAAGCCCCATGGAGCTGGGGCTGGGCAGTTGGGGCCGGAATCCCAAGCTCAGGTGAGCCCTGAGCCAGCAGCCCAGCCCCCGGTGCGGGGCCAGCAGCCTGAGCCTGTGGTGGGCAGGGCAGCAGCTAGGACCCCAGGCGCGCAGGTGGCAGCTCGGACCTGTCCTTGGCAGACAGGGGAAGTTGGGCAGCATGAAGGTCAGAGTGATCCAGGCTAATTTGTCCTTCGCGAGGCACCCCCTAGGGACGGCCCTGGTGGCGGAAGAAAAGGTGTTTGCACGCCAAGCCAGCCGGAACCACTTTGTAGCCAGTGTAGCAGCGTTAAGGTGCCTCAGTATTTCGATACTAAGTCATTCTCTCTGGAGTGCTGTTTTGCTTCAGTGAGATGTGAGTGAATCTTGTCATTTTCTAGTTTGTTGGCTGTTAGCATTCTCTCTGTTTTATTTTTATTAGAACTTTTGTACACAAGTTCAGTGGATAAGTGTCTGAAAAAGGAAAGCGTAAAGATGCAAGAATCAGCTAGTGTTTCCTCACGTTCACACTGTGGAAAATCTAAGTCTAATGATCACGATGGTCCTGGAACGTTACTTACAAAGGAAAGAAAATATGACGATGATTATATAAAATATGGCTTTACATGCATTGGTGATCAAGAACGTCCAAAACCACTGTGTGTAATTTGTGGTGATGTTCTAGCAAACAGCAACCTCAAACCTTCTCTACTTCAGTGCCATTTAGAAACTAGGCATCCTGCACAACTCAACAAGCCTGTTTTTTTCAAGCGAAAATTAGCTGAGAGGAAATGTGACATTACCAGTTTTATATCCAAAGCAAGTACTGATAATGAAAACGCACTTGAAGTGTCATACTGCATGGGCTACCGAGCAGCAAAAGCATCAGAAGCCCATACCATAGCAGAGAGCTTGATTGGTCCATGTATAAAAGACGTAGTTCATTGCATGCTCGGAGAAAAGGCTGCAAAAAGGATTGACATGGTACCTTTGTCCAATAATACATTGTCACGAAGAATTAATGACATGTCAAATAATGTAGAGACCACAATTGTACAGAGTGAAAAATAGTCCATATTATGCTATACAGTTGGATGAATCAACTGATGTAGCTAATCTAGCTATTTTGCTACTGTTTGTACGTTATGTGAATGAAGGTATGGTTGAAGACGACTTCTTGTTTTGCTGACCACTGGAAGAACATACAACTGGAGAAGATATCTTCAATCTGACTAAAGCATATTTTCAAGAAAAGGAAATAGATTGATCTCATTGCCTAGGCATTTGCATTGATGGGGCCACATCAATGATGGGGAAGTATACTGGAGTTGTAGCTCGAACAAAAAAGGTTGCATCAAAAGTCTCTTGGACTCATTGCAGTATCCATAGACAAGCCCTCGCAACAAAATGCATGCCTGAGGTGCTGAAGGAAGTGCTGGACAATGCAGTGAAAATGGTGACTTTCATAAAATCATGGCCAACAAATTCCAGAATATTTTACGTACTTTATGAAGAAATGGGTAGCATACACAATGGTCTGTTGACGCATAGCGAAGTTAGATGGCTCTCACGGGGCAAAATCCTTGGGTGCTTGTTTGGGCTTAGAACAGAAATCCTAGTTTTTGTCAACAGCCACCCTTTCCACTTTGCCAGCTGTAGGGAAAACAATGTCTGGCTCCAGAGCCTAGCTTATTTAGCAGATATTTTCTCAAGAATTAATGACCTAAATGTATCTCTTCAAGGCCTCAATATAACAGTTTTCAATGTGCAAGAGCGAGTTGAATCCATGATAAAAGAAGTTGCAGTTCTGGGAAAGTTGTTTGGAAAACAATCAAACTGGTGTTTCAGTAATCTTCATGACTTCCTGGAAGAACATAAACTTCAGCTGGATCAGTGCACTAAAACCAATATAATGGCACACCTAAAGGGACTTTGCACAACTTTCAGGGAATACTTTCCAGCTATGTCAGGTGATAATGACTGGATTTGCAACCCTTTTGATGATACCACTTTCTCAACACAGATATTGAACACTGAGGAAAAAGAGAAACTGATTGAGATCTCCTGTGATTGCGAACTGAAAAGGAATTTCAGAAATCTGTTACTGATCAACTTTTGGCTGAGTTTAAGAAATGAGTACTCCCTTCTGGCAGAAAAAGCTACTACAGTTTTGTTACCATTTTTAATAACATACTTATGCAAGAAAGTGTTTTCCTCATATGCACATCTGAAAACCAAATACAGAAACAGACTTGATGAGACCAGACCTGAGACTTTATCTTTCTCCAGTGATTCCAGAGTTCCAAGAGCTATGCAAAGCAAAGAAAGCAAAGCCATCACACTGAGGAAATTTAACTTAATCCCTGGAAATATTCATTTTTAGGAGGGGGTTCATAAGATTTCACAATTTAGTGAAAAGGGTTTGCAGATTGTTAAAAAGTTTGGGAACCACTGTTCTAAGGTAAGTATACTGCCATTTTACCAGTAGCTCTTCCTTTCTTCCATTTTTACTCATATTGGGCAATACAATTTTGTTGTTTTCCCTCCTTATATTTTTTCACTCTCTACATCAGTGACCTGTACCACATATCAACAATCAGCTATTAGAAGTAAAAGGCATATTTTAGGTGAGCTTTTATAGTTCCTTAACAAAGGTGCATAATGTGGCAGAATCAAGAGCCAGGAAAATTGATAGTAAAGTTGTGTTACCGACCTTTTTCACACAAGTTCCCAAGTAGTCTTCAAATTTTAGTTCTCTAATTTTTGGTCTGCCTCTAGAGGTACTTTGTTTATGAGGCTTAATATGAAATAGGTGTATTCACTGACTGAAAGAAGTAGACTTGATGGCAGGGAGAACTCAAGTCATATCCACAAATTAAGAACAGCACTAAAAGGAATAAGTATTTCTGGACAGTGATCTTCCAGTTTGACCATCCCCATAGAGGGACTACAATAAGAGGTGAGGGTACTTCCTCACCTGTATATCCATCTCAGCTGTTGGCCTATGTTAGGCTTGCCAATTGTGGATGGAAATATTTGTCTTGTTATAAAGTGGAATGAGACAGCAAAGTCTTTTCACAAAGACTACTCACAGACCATCCAATTGTGATGCCTTTCAGCCACTACTGGCAAGTAAGACTCCTAAATTGACAGCCGTCTTTCATTTCTTCTGGACAACTGAGTCTTCCCAGCCCCTCACTGGATTGAAACAGACTGCGAAGTTAAAGTGATTCTCCACTGTAGCAAGCAAGTGTTGCCATATCTCCAACTTTCATTTTGCTTTCTGCACAAGGTTTCCGATTACTGAAATCAGTTAAACTAAGATTTTCTGTAATCCATAACTACAGTACTTTCAAGTGACAGCTGTGGAAGAGTAGACACAACCTTGTAAACACTTACTTAATTCTCCATACTCAGCATTGCTTCAGAACCAGAACAGGTAAGGAAAGGGGGGTGGGGCGGCATAACAAGAGACCATATCCTACAAAAAACAGACCTGACAGACTATGCTGAACCACTCTCACACAACATCTGATGCATGAGAAACACACTCCTGAAATGCAGTAGTGAGACCACCAAGGGCTTGTCTTCACTACCTGCCGGATCGGCGGGTAGCAATCGATCTACTGGGGATCAATTTTTCGTGTCTCCTTAAGACGCAATTAATCGATCCCCGATCGCGCTCCCCGTTGGCTCCGGAAATCCACCTCATCGAAAGGCGGAAGCGGAGTTGACGGGGGAGCAGCAGCGATCGACTCGCCGCCGTCCTCATGGCCAGGTAAGTCGATTACGATACGCCGACTTCAGCTACGCTATTCACGTAGCTGAAGTTGCGTATCGTAGATCGACCCCCTCCCCTAGTGTAGCCCTGGGCTAAGTCATCTTAAGAGTTTCCATCTACATGACTTGTTCAGAACACCTTCAGTTTAATGTGCATCAAGTTGCTTTTGCCTTTCTGACCCTTTATTAAGCTTACACAAATACATGAACATCAGTTTTGATTCTATGGAAGTGCTAAACAGCCAAAGACTCTACAATTTGATCAGAAAAGTTTACTGACAGACTTTTTAAAAAAAAAACTATTCTATGAAAGTGAAAATGTAACAGTGAGTATGTTTAGTTAAAAATCATTCAGAAGGGGCCAATCCCTTAGTGTTGGCCTTTAAAGCAGCAAGTAATTTTTCCTTCTTAAGGAGATTTTCCACCTCACCACTTAATAGGCTGGCGTTATGAATTAACTCAACCACATTAATTTTAACTTTCACCCTTAGTCATTTACCACACATATAAATACATGTAGGTGGGGCTAACTAGTAGTAAGCATGGTGGTCAATTCCTGACGAGCCTATATTTCAATAAAGAGTCATTGTTATAAACCACGCTGCATCTGCTTAATTCTTTAGCCTTTACCCACACAAGTCTTCCCTATGATAAAGGCACAACTGAGGTTCTTGTTTCACTCTGGAAGATTAAGAAATCTCAGAAGCATTCTAAAACTTTCCAACTTAAAAGTAGGCTTGGCACAATTTGACCTTTTTAAAATAATTTTGATACATGTGGATGTTTAAGCTTTTTATTTTTGCTAATTTAGAGTTTTGCAGTTGTGGGAAATTGTAGGGGGAGGGGTCAGAATTACAGAATGACAGATGTCGAGATTCAGAAAGTTAAAGCTTTTAACTGTTAACACAAAGTGCCAATGCCACATCAAAGTATATGACATCAGTACTTTAAAATCAAAAACTCTAGTAAGTTCTCAAGCAGCATTTTTCTTACTCTATCTAAAATTGTCCTTACCATATCTAAAATACTACCCATTCTTTTTTTTTTCCGGCTTGTGTTCATACAGTGAAGTAGTTTACAGTAAAATCTAATCATTCCAAGCCTACTTATAAGTACATCAATCCTCTAAGGAAAGAAGCTGGCAGTGTTTTAGGCAATTGTTTTTCAGTAGATCAAACTGAGGTGATACTAGTACTAAAACCTTGGTAACGGGACAGAGATTTTTGGAAAAAAAAAAAAAAAATATCCCACATGCAAGCACACCTCCTGTAACAGATTTGGTACTTGTCTTGGACTAACAGACTTTCACAGAATCATAGAATCTCAGGGTTGGAAGGGACCTCAGGAGGTCATCTAGTCCAACCCCCTGCTCAAAGCAGGACCAAACCCAATTAGATCACCCCAGCCAGGGCTTTGTCAAGCTTGACCTTAAAAACCTCTAACGAAGGAGATTCAACCACCTCCCTAGGTAGCCCATTCCAGTGCTTCACCACCCTACTAGTGAAAAAGTTTTTCCTAATATCCAACCTAAACCTCCCCCTCTGCAACTTGAGACCATTACTCCTTGTTCTGTCATCTTCTACCACTGAGAACAGTCTAGATCCATCCTCTTTGGAACCCCCTTTCAGGTAGTTGAAAGCAGCTATCAAATCCCCCCTCATTCTTCTCTTCTGCAGGCTAAACAATCCCAGTTCCCTCAGCCTCTCCTCATAAGTCATGTGCTCCAGCCCCCTAATCATTTTTGTTGCCCTCCGTTGGACTCTTTCCAATATATCCACATCCTTCTTGTAGCATGGGGCCCAAAACTGGACACAGTACTCCAAATGAGGCCTCACCAGTGCCGAATAGAGGGGAATAATCACGTCCCTCGATCTGCTGGAAATGCCCCTACTTATACAGCCCAAAATGCCGTTAGCCTTCTTGGCAACAAGGGCACACTGTTGACTCATATTCAGCTTTTCGTCCACCGTAACCCCTAGGTCCTTTTCTGCAGAACTGCTGCAGAACTTTAAGATTACGAAGTACACTGTGGAAAAGTGTCTTCTGACTAAAAATCTCTGAAAATATTTAAATTACTTCCACCTTGATGGCACTACAGGCATCGACATTCTTTCCCCTCTCTTCACTTTATGTGCCCAAGATGTTCTGATAACTACTCTAGATGGTTGAAATCTATCCTCACTTATCTACGTACACATACAAATATATTTGAAATGAAGGGGAATACATCATCCAGTAGACAAAGACAGAATGACATGGACTCCAATTGTGAGTTTTGTACATAAGTCACTTGAGCACTAAGCTATTGCCATGAGAGTTTCCTTTTAGGGTTGACAGGGTGCAGTGAGAAAAAAGACAACAAAATTGTTTTCCTTGCTTTTTAAATCTACACCACAGACAAGAAGAAAAAGGCACTTTTATATGGAAACTCAGATTTCAGAACTATTTGAAAAAAAGTTTAAGAAGTGTTGCCACGGGACCATAAGTCTAGTAAGAGGAATCTGGAGAGTGTTTTGTACATTGACCTATGACTTTTATGAAGGTATCACATGATTACAGTGGTATTATCAATTAAGGTTCGTTCGTTCAACTAGTAAAATTGGAGCTGCTTGACTACTGAGCACTGAATTGTGTTTGTATTAACATGAGCTTCCATTAATGACAACATTCCTGGATACTGATGTCTGGTAGCCATATATTGAGTTGTCCGAGCAAAGGAAAGGAAGTAGTGTGAAATCAGCTAGATCTCATTTTAGGCTGGTAGTTCTGCAATCCTTGTTTTGACCTAATTCCTCAGCCCACCTTGCTAGAGGCTGTACAGCTATGTATACTACTTAACAGTTTTGTTACTTACCAAAATATTTATCAGTGTTGTCTCTTGGTTCTGAAACTTTAAATTCAAGTAGCATCTAGAGGTCATGCTCAAGATCCAGTTGAGCTGGGAACTGTATAAACATATTAAGAGACAGTCTCTACTCCAGAGAGATAATAAAATATTAGAGAAGACTAGCAGGGTAGATGACAAACAAGCAAGAACAAAATAAAGACGCTGACTCTAAACATGATGCTTTTGCTATCTAAACTAGGTGTGTGCAAGTACATAGCCCATCACAAGCAATCATCACTATCTGGCAAGCCATTATTTGATGGCTGTAACACATCTGTAGGTAACTCACATGAGACTGTGGCTTTACTCAAGTTAATTGGGAAATTTTTACCTACATGTAAGTGACGGCATGGGAGAGAGTGAAAATACTTGGAGAAGCAGACAAATGGGAGATAAGGAAATGAAAGGGAAAGGGTACCATGTGAAGACTTCCTGGACCAATTCCTGCCTCAGGCATTTATGTCTTAGGACTTTTCTGGGTTTCATCTTTCCTAATGGAACTATAAAGGGAGCTTGAGCTGAATGTTACTAGGACTGGTCTGTGGGTCAGAAAAATTAAATATCTTATGTTCGGTTTAGAAAAATCTGCATACTTTCTGGAGTCTTATGTCCGCAAGAAACAGGGACTTAGTAACATTTCAGGTTTCAGTGTAGTAGCCGTGTTAGTCTGTGTCAGCAAAACGAAAATAAGAAAGAAAAACTTGTAGCACCTTAGAGACTAACACATTTATTTCAGCATAAGCTTTCGTGGGTTAGTACCCACTTCATCGGATGCATGGAATGAAACATACAGTAGACAGATATTTATACAGTCAGAGAAACATGATAAGGTGGAGGTGCATAGACCAACCTTAAGAGGCTAATTAATTGAGAGGAACCATAACAGCAGGGGAAGAAAAACCTTTGAAGTGATAAACAAGATGGTCACACAGGTGTGAATGAGGATCGTTAACTTAAGGGAAATAGATTCAATTAACGTAATGGCCGTGCCATTCCAAGTCCTTATTTAATCCTGAGGTAATGCAATCTAGTTTGCATATCAATTCGAGTTCAACAGTTTCTCTTTGAAATCTGTTTTTCGAGTTAATCTGTCACAACACTGCTACCGCATTTGCTCCAATCCCTCAGACAGAGAAAACACCTACAAGATCTCTATCAAGCATTCTTACAACTACAATACCCACCTGCTGAAGTGAAAACACAGATTGACAGGGCCAAAAGAGTACCCAGGAGTCACCTACTACAAGACAGGCCCAAAAAAGAAAATAACAAAACACCACTAGCCGTCACCTTTAGCCCCAACTAAAACCTCTCCAGCGCATCATCAAAGATCTACAACCTATCCTAAAAGATGATCCCTCACTCTCACAGATCTTGGAGGACAGACCAATCCTTGCTTACAGACAGCCCCCAAACCTGAAGCAAATACTCACCAGCAACCACACACCATACAACAAAAACACTAACCCAGGAACCTATCCTTGCAACAAAGCCCGATGCCAACTCTGTCCACATATCGATTCAAGTGATACCATCACAGGGCCTAATCACATCCGCCACGCCATCAGGGGCTCATTCACCTGCACATCTACCAATGTGATATATGCCATCATGTGCCAGCAATGCCCCTCTGCCATGTACATTGGCCAAACTGGACAGTCTCTACACAAAAGAATAAACGGACACAAATCTGACATCAGGAATTATAACATTCAAAAACCAGTAGAACAACACTTCAATTTCTCTGGTCACTCAATAACAGACTTAAAAATGGCAATTCTTCAACAAACAAAAAAAAACTTTTAAAACAGACTCCAATGTGAAACTGCAGAACTGGAATTAATTTGCAAACTGGACACCATCAAATTAGGCCTGAGTAAAGACTGGGAATGGATGGGTCATTACAAAAACTAATTTCCCCCTACTGTTTCTCACACCTTCTTGTCAACTGTTTGAAATGGGCCACCCTCATTACCACTACAAAAGTGATTTTTCTCCCTTGGTATTCTACTGTTAATTGAATTGTCTCGTGAGACTGACACCCCCTCCCCCACTTGGTAAGGCAACTCCCATCTTTTCATGTACTATGTATATATACCTGCTATTGTATTTTCCACTCCATGAATCTGATGAAGTGGGTTCAAGCCCACAAAAGCTTATACCCAAACAAATTTGTTCGTCTCTAAGGTGCCACAAGGACTCCTCATTTTTGCTGATCTAGACTAACACTGCTACCTCTCTGAAATATATCACCAGAGGCAACCTTGCTCTGAAGTCCAGAAGTGCACACAAGGTAGCTACACACTTCAGCTTTGCTTCCCCATATTCAGGTACAAGTCCTCAGAGGTTAGGATACACACCCTGCTAAAGTTAGTTTTGATTCACTATAATGTAGTGGTGTGTGCATTACTTCAATCTCACCCACTCATGATTTTATGAGCCCGGCTTCCAACTGCTTGACAGGATTCATTCGTGTGTATGATTATAGCAAACAGAACAGCATGACTGCTACCAGTTTCTTCAGTGTTCTGGCAGCATCTTGGATTCTCCCCCAAGCTTACTGCATTTGTCCTGGGAGCTCCTGCAGCAGGCAAGTTTAGACTACTCCTGCTCTCCATGTAGTAATGGTTCCCTCTTGTGCCGCTTTCTTCAGGCCATTCATTCTACTTAAATGACAAAGTGGTTTGTTTTGGTAGGCAGTTCACTAGTTGATGTTCTCCCCAACAACATATTGTATGGAACTGATCCAATTCTTTCCTAGCCAGACTATTCATCACCAGAACACAGTTGAATTTTCTAGCACCCAAGAGCGACAAGGCCCTAGGCTACATTAAGAGTTAGATTTACTGTTTGGTACTTAGTTGGCAGTAGCATTGGGACAGACACACAGTCTGAATTAGTTACAGCAGCAATTGTTACTAACACATGAATTCAGAATGATGGAACAGTGCTGGCTCTGTGGCCTAAATATCATGCTGTGCAAAGCCAAGGGTGACACCCACATCTTAATCCCATTTGGTCATTAACACTGAGGTCTAAAGTACTGAAACATCTGGTGACTATGGCAATGCAACATCTCTGATGCAGCCTGACACGAATTCAAAATTTGTTGGATAATTAGGGGCAACATCAGGTTTTCAAGGACACCTACATAAGGCCACCAGATCAGGTTTATCTGCATATCGTAGCAGCCACATTTGTATGGAACCAATGACGACGGAGGTCACCAGCCCACAGATGCATCCTACTTGTCATTAGCGCTCCAAGCATTTAGCATTTCAAGATAAATGGATTAAGCCTAATGAAAATTAGCCACACATTTGACTAAAATAATTCAGCTTTCACCATATTGAATTAACAGGACACAATTTACTTCAGACAGGTAAATCCTGCCCTTCTTCTGGGCCTGGAAAGGGCTCCATTGAATCAGTGCGTTTTTTCTGCAGTGGGTAAGAATATGATTTGAGAAACTTATGCAAGTGCATGCACACCCTGCACACCACAGGAAGAGCAGCTCTTTAAGCACCCAGGGAATACTGTTGCACCTTGGGGGAAGAGCTGTTGGATCCAACACAATACAAGTCTAGGAGCCATTCCCTGATGGAGCAGGGGAGCAAGTATTGTGCAATTCACTCCATCTATGAAGCTGCAGTAACAGCTCCACGGCTGAAGAAGAGGACTGAACAGAGTAGTGGCTTTTCCTCCCCGGCACTTCAGAAACTCCTGTGCACCAACTCCACCTACTGGCAGGGATGCTGGGAGTCCATGGAACTCTTGGTGTACACTGAAGCCAGGAATGAAGGATTGAATGGTTACATTTGTTTGCCACGCTCTCTCATAGATTTTGCACCATGTTACCATTCAGAATGTTTTCAGCATAAGGTTGCAAATCACATTCATGTGAAAACTTACTTCAGAAACCAAGAAAAATCCCACTCAAATCTTCCCCCCAGTGACTAGCACGGTGAATCCCAAACACACAAGATCTTACATTGAGTATTGAATTTTAACTCAAAAGTCCCATGCCAGCACAGGAGTGATCAACACCACTTTAGTTATCTTGTAAGGTTAGTTATAGCGCTGCATGATGAACAAGTAAAAATATTACATATAAAACAACAAAGCCAGCACTTGCTCAACATCTTTCCCAGAATTGTCTTCAATGTGCTACAAGAAACTAAAAAAAAATAAAATTCATTGGAGCGCTCTAGATCAGTGGTCACCAACCCGTCAATCCTGGAGCCTCTGCCAGTCCATCACGATCTCCGTGGCCGGCGGTGCAGTGGGGCTCCAGCAGGCTGCCTGCCGGCCTTGGCCACACACAGCTCCCGAAAGTGACTGGCTGCTGATGTGTCTCTGCATGCCCCTGGAGAGTGGGGGTGAGGCGGCTCTGCAGTCTGCAGCTGGCTTGCAGGCACGGGCGGGCAGTGCACGGAGACCCACTGTCCCCTCCCCTCCAGGGGCCGCATAGACATGCCAGCAGCCAGCTGCTTCTAGGAGCAGCGTGGGGCCAGGGCAAGCAGGCAGCCTGTCTGAGCCCTGCTGTGCCGCCAACCAGGAGCCCCCTGTGGTAAGTGCCTCCTGGCCAGAGGTTGCAGCTCGCACCCCCTCCTGCACCCCATCCCGCTGCCCCAGCCTGGAGCTCCCTCCTGCACCAAACTCCCTCCCAGAGCCCGCACCCCTCCATCCCAACACCCTGCCCCAGGCTCAGCCCTCTCCCACATTCCGTACCCCTCAGCCCCGGCCCAGCGCCTGCACCCCCTCTCACACCCTAACCCCCTGCCCCAACCCAGTGAAAGTGAGTGAGGGTGGGGGACAGCAAGTGATGGAGGGACGGGGGGAAATGGAGTGAACAGAGTGGGGGAGGGGAGGGGCCCCG
This sequence comes from Macrochelys suwanniensis, assembly GCA_033296515.1. Classification (NCBI taxonomy): domain Eukaryota; kingdom Metazoa; phylum Chordata; order Testudines; family Chelydridae; genus Macrochelys; species Macrochelys suwanniensis. The sequence continues at coordinate 128,995,185 of CM065776.1, read as the reverse complement.
GGGAAGGGGTAGGGTATATCCTGGGTTGATCTTAAATTCAAAAAGTGATCTTGTGAGTAAAAAGTTTGCAGACCACTCCTCTAGATGCCATGGAAAGGGCACCGAATCAAACCAAAATGCAGCACTTGAGAGATTTTGCTTTATAACTAACTTCTGTGTACCTCCCTACCTTCCCCAGGAAAAGAAGGAACATTTACCTACTTAGAAACATGTTTACTTTCAAACTGGTGTATTTCAGTGCTTAAGATTTTATCACTCCTTTCTCCTCCCCCATCCCTCTAGTTATGAAGTCATCTTGTAAGCTGACATGTGGTTTTTAATATTTGGCTGTATTCAAACTGTGCCTAAAAGCCTCGCATTCATAACACATTCATGAGTTAGATCAGACCTAAAACCCCCATGTCATGTGCTGAATGACCTTCTAGACTTAGTTTCCCCTAACACCAAAAGCGATACATGAGAGTTGTACCATAGAAGAACATAGTGCCAAGTCAGATATTTGTGGATTTGAGGAAATCTGATGCTTCAAGTGATAAGACCCAATGCTATGGGCGGGGGGGGGGGGGGGCGGCTTGTTTGTTTGTTTAAATAGAAATCTTTGTAGGGATCATCTGTCACTTTGGCAACATCAATGAGGCTTCAAATATAACCTCCAAGAACACTGAAGTCAGACATCCGCCATACAAAATGTGTAATTACCTTCCAATAGCAAAGAAAGTAGTCCTGGGGCTAATTTGTCATGGGCTTTCATTTGAATTGCTTGTGTCTGGGAGAAGGATGTGAGAAATACCTTTTAAGATTTGACAGCCCTAAATTCCAGTTAACTAAGAAGTCAAATAATTTGGTATCTATAGTTCCCTTCTACTAGCATAAATTATTCGACATTGTGTAGGGCAGCAAAGAAGAAAAACAGACTCATGTCTAGTAATGTTTGGTCTTGTGTTTAGACATATGCCTTTATTATTCCACTATGTGAATAAACTATCCCACCAAATGTTTACTCCTTGCACAAAGAGTGAGACCCGGCATCTAGGAAACTTGCTCTCATGGCATATGCAACCCAAGTGAACACAAAATATACTGTCCTCACTGAACCCAAACAAAAGAAAAGCTTAATATCAACATAAGACCGGGGCTCTCAAACTTCATTGCACCGCGACCCCCTTCTGACAACAAAAATTACTACACGGCCTTCAGAGGGGGGACCAAAGTCTGAACTCACCCGAGCCCCACTGCCCTGGGCAGGGGGAGCCAAAGCCTGAGCCCCACCACTCTGGGCAAAGGGGCCAAAACTGAAGCTCTAGGGCTTCAGCCCCCAGGCAGGGGGCCTGTAAACTGAGCCCCGCTACCCAGGGTTGAAGCTCTCAGGCTTTGGCTTTGGCCCTGGGCAGAGGGGCTCAGGCTTCAGCCCCAGGACCCAGAAAGTCTAAGCCAGCCAGCCCTGGTGACCTCATTCAAAGGGTGTCGCGACCCACTTTGGGGTCCCGACCCACAGTTTGAGAACTGCCTACATAAGGGAATTAAGTTATATCAGATATTAGAAACCATTGATACTTGGAAAGAAGCACAGGTAAACATGTGATGTGAAGGAGTGCAATTAGAAGGCTGGTTCTGTAACTCAATCTTTTTGAAACCTTAGTTTATGCACTACGCTTTGCTGCTCTTCCAACCAGCAAATTTAGCAAGAGGGTCTTAGACTACTCAATTTTATGTAATTAAGAATGTGCTAAGAAGCCTGCTCTCATAAAACCCCATTGTTGTGGGAAACTGGTCTGTGGCTGACAGTTGTCAGCCCTGGGTCCCCTGGCTCTGGTATTTATGCTAGCAGTTGAACTACTTGAGAGAGGACAAAATCCTTGCACTGCTATTGCACAGAATGCGTTTGAAATCTGGTGTTGTCCCACTGACATTAAACCATTTTCAGTACACAAGGGTACCTGTTCTTGGCAACAGCTGTCAGCAAGCAGTTCATCTACTAGTCTAGACAAGACTACAGTTGTGTTCTAGAAGCAGCCAGTACTGTCTCTGATGTTAAATTCTTATTCCTCTTATTTTGTTTCCATTCTTATCTAGTTACACCCAGGTATTGCCTAGAGTAAATCAGAATAAAAATATGAACAGTTTTCAGCAGTGTTCTCTCAGCTGGGGTCATAACTTATGTTCAAGTGCAAGCTGTGAGAAGCTAACTTCTCCTTCATCACTAGCTCACTTACTTCACTTGGATTCTCACACACTGGCACTACTATGCAGCTTCTGGACTGCAAACAGTTCAGGGATAGGTTTCTATCTTAAAACACTACATTTGTGGCTATCCAGTGATAAATGTTTTATCAGACAACCTGTTCCGAGGTTGAACCAAATACCAAAACAGAGAGCAAAAGACGCAGCAGCACACGAGTTTAAAATGAGAACAGAAGCAACTTTATAATAGGATAGTAATTACCAGTACAGGTCAGGGATCTGGGATTCCAAACACGTACTTAAAACCACCCCCAAAAAAAATATGATGAAAGTTATTGGGGTATATATTTACTTATGGCTTGCGGTCTGACAGTATTTTCTCAAAAGCTATTGCTGCATAATTTATAGCTAGCCATTCTTTAACTTAACAAAAAATAATGGTGCAGGAAGAAAAATATTCATGGGAATACTGCACTTCATTCTGAGTCTAGATGAGCATTTCATGTTTTGGCTCAGGTCAGCAGTGACCAAATACTGCCACCTGAAAGCTTCTTAATAAACTATACAAAACTTGTCCATCATTTTGGTTCTCTTATTTCTTCCCATGGCACTATCATCATTTGGGGCTACTTACCAACAAGTTAAACCCCATACTAGAATGCCTGCTGCTGTAACTGGCACCCCACCTCCGCTGTAAGCCTCAATTACCATATGACCAAAGTGGGCAGAAACTAAATTAGCTTCTAGGTCATACAGATTAACTCTGATACAGGACAAAAGCACACCAATGTCAGTGTGCGGGGGGAGGGGGGGAGAGAGAGAGAGAATGAGAATGAATCACAGTTCTGGTACCTCTACAGTGCTTTTTTCTGTGGACTACACACTTCATTCTACACTACTGTCAATATTCTATTTCACTGGCCCTGGACTGACTCAAAGCAATCTTCATATCTGGATTTTAATGGTCCAAGGTGACTGGGGGATCTTATTTCATCCCAGGTCCATTATACACAAGGAAGCTAAAAACTTTTATTAACATCCTGTTTTAAGTTTGGAGTGTCTGCATACTCGAAAAATGAAGGTTTACCATGGCTAAATCCTTCCAAAAGCTTTTTGTCTGTAGTGTGTGTTATGTCAATAACAATAAGTTAGCACAGATGTTGCTGGTTCAGCTTCAGAAAAGCTTGCCTACCCAAGATGCTACACTCTTTTAAACAAAGCTTAAGAATTTTCAGGACAAGTCTGTGCTAAAAAAAAAAAAAAAAGTTTTTATTGCTGTTTGTGCAGAGGGTGAGAACTTTAAAGTGGAGGGACAATTCTGCTCTTAAAAAGTACTTGTATTATTAGTACTACTACTACTACTACTACTACTACTACCACCACCACCTCCTCCTATCCATACGCTCTCCTTCCCTAGTTCTTGCCACTCCTGCTGCCCCTTCTTCCTTCCCACCATCAGGAAATCTTCCACTAAGTGGAACAGTAACACTACAGGACTATTTTCAGTTCATGCTACCACCTTAGGATTCAGTCGGGAGAAGGGAGGGGGCTTCCTGTAGCTCTACTGAAGTCACCATTTCCTCAGGACAACTTACTCCTGCATCGTTCCCAGCATGCAATGCCAACCTCACACCAAAAAGTCATTGACAGATTCAAGGCAAAAAAAATAGCAATTTGACAGAGCAGACAAAATGCAGAGTCTCAAGCCAATGAACTCAAAAGATCACTACTTGTATTTAAACACATTATCCCAAAGTCATGAGCTTTCACAAAATTTCAAAGCCAAGACACAAATTTCAGAATTTACGTGCCCTTAAATCAAGAAGCTCACCTTTTATCCTGAAGCCTTTCCACAGCCTTTTTTTTTTTTTTGGCCTTCAGAAGCACATTTTGTTTTCAGACATCATGTGTTTCCATGCTGTTTGTCCTTTGGGCCACCCTCTTTACTGCCCTTGTAAATAACCCACATGAGTTCTATCACCACCAAATAGGCCAAAGGCAACAGAAAGGCGTAAGTGTTTTGTTCATTAACTTAGAACTGAAGAGATTCACCCTTTTATGAAAATGCACTGTTGCAACGTTCCATTTACTTCTACTTCATGCTTGGCAGTAACAATGTGAAAGTGTTTCAAGAAGGAAAAAAGCAGGAAAGCCATTTGCACCCATTATGGAAAGATAAACATGCCCCATCTTTCTATACATTAGCAATATTTAATACTACTCATCCCACAAAAAACACATGAGCAGTTTAACGCTATTCTTTACCACTTTCAAAGAGGTCACAGAAAGCCACTTGGACTTCTTCCAATTTCTGCTGCGCTCATCACAATTATTCGTTTCTTTGGAAATACAGAGACGCCTACCAGCCTGTTGTTTTTTGTGTACAAATCCATTCTATCTATAAAATTCTACGTGACTTTACTTTGTTTCAATTACATAGGCCAGTGTACTGCCTCAACTTGAGAAGGGTATGTTTGACTTCTGTGTTAATACCTCACTTTCACACAAGAGCTTCATAATGCTTGAATTAAAATGGCTTTCCTATTCCTTTTTCAGATACTTAGTATAATATATGCAAAGAATAAATTATGTAATACACAGCATATGCCACTAAAGTTGGCAGTCATTGCAAAATTTATCAAATTATAGTCACCTTACTGCCAACAACTGACTCAGCCAGCTTCGTGAAATACCTAGCTGTAAGGTACTTCAAATTAACTTCACAAGTCACTAGACAAGAGTAACTATTTTCCAGTTCTTGAATAACTATCCCAATACTCAGCTGCCAGTCATTAAAATGTGCACCATAGCAAATGAACTAATCCACACACTTTAATGTGCACAGAAAGACTGCTCCTCTGATACGTTTAAATGTTCAATAAGGTAGTGTAGTGAGTTCTCATTACTTAAATAATTTTACAAGGCTGTATGTGTGTTTGTCACAGACACGATTCCTGTGAAAGCCAATGATTTTTATGGTTTATCTAGTCATGATCTTCCACCCTCATCTCTCTTCTACTAAGACAAGACTTTAGTTATTTCTAAAACCCTTCCTTTCTACACTTCTCCCCCCTTACATGGGCTGCATCTCAAAACCAAAGATGCCTAGACCAGTGACCCTCCAACTCTTACAATAATATTTCTGTGGCAAGCAAGGCAGTTACTTCTATGAAACTGACAGATGGAAGTGCTGCTAATTTTTATTGTTTAATGCAATTCAACAGCTGCAAACAAATTTGCACCATTTGACCCGGCAGCTCTAAACCATCAGCAAGCATTGAAAAGACCACCAGTTTGAGAAACACTAGTTTCCAACTGAAACTGAACATTACCATGAATAACCATCTTACATTAGATTTTATTAACAGCAGTACCAGCAAGCAGCACTTTGTGTGTCTCATTTAACACAATTAAGCCAAACATTTGGACAAAATAATTTTTTGACAAATTGGAGAAAGTCCAGAGGAGAGAAACAAAAAGTGATCAAAGATCTAGAAAACATGACCTATGAGGAAAGATGGAAAAAAAGTGGGTTAGTTTAGTGTGGAGAAGAGAAGACTGAGTGGGGACATAACAGTTTTCAAGTCTGTAAAAGGTACAAGGAGGAGTATGAAAAAATTATTCTCCTTAACCTCTGAGGATAGGACAAGAAGCAATCGGCTTAAATTGGGCAGTTTAGGTTGGACATTAGGAAAAACTTCTTGTCAGGGTGGTTAAGCACTGGAACAAATTGCCAAGGGAGATTGTGGGATCTCCGCCACTGGAGGTTTTTAAGAACAGGTTAGACAAACACCGGTCAGTGATGGTCTAGTTATTAAGTAGTCCTGCCTTGAGTGCAGGGCACTGAACTAGATGACCTACTGAGGTCCCTTCCAGTCCAACACTTCTATGATTCTATGAAAATTTACAGATCAGATAGGCTGACCACCCACATCTTAACTACAATGGTTTGAAGGCTCTACTTTTTGGTTGTTGCCATATCTAAAGTAGGAGTGTAATAGGTACACAGAAGGTCTTGGACTATGCCAGTGATCTGAATTGGATTCCACTTGAGTTCCAATTCCAACTTTTGTAATGGCCAATTTGGTTTCTGGCAAGTTATCATGCATGTAGAAAAGGCTATTCCCAATACCTCCAGTGCAGAATTCTTGTTAAACAGTGCGACTTGAGTTTGAGTGTTGCTCAGTAACCTAGATCTCATTACCATTAAACAAACTTGTTTGCTTTTCTCAGCAACTATCTTCTTGGTATTCCAAAAATTAGTTTACATTGGTCCATGATATGTTCTTGGGTTTGAGGGTTAGAAAACTAGAAAGGAAAAGTAATAGTTAGTGGATCTTAAGACACCAGATACTTCTTAAGCAAAAATGGCAGCCAGAAAAATGGCAATCATGTACAAAACATAAAAGCCAACAGACAACAATCTGGTAGCTTGGCTTGTTTGGATGAGAAAGGCAGTCAATGCTTTGTCTTCTTTTCTAAAGATGCTAAAGTGAGTTATTTTCATTCACTTAGACTTGCAGTAAATATCAGATTCCAAAGAAATTCATCCAACAATAATGAACAGAATCACATAACCCACAAGCTTGGCCTCAGTGTCTCACGGTGTGCCAATGGGAGCCCATCCGAGTTTATTTCTAAATGCTGCTACTGAGCTTAAGTTCAGTGCAACATTAACTGAACAGGAAACTAAATCTGCTTCCACCCACATGCAGACGCAGCAGTAAAACTGAGCAACACCACACTGAGGCAGACTACATTTTACCTTCTGTGAACTACTGCAGATGCCTGAACTACAGGGGGAGGGGGGAAAAGAGGAGGTGAAGAGAGATACTTTAACATACCTTATGCACAAGCACTTTGTCAATTTCTATCTCACAGAATACTGGGGGGAAAAACAGCTAAACATTAATTAAAATTCTACCCCAAAGGCGAAGTTCCACCCCTCTTCTTTTGCTGAGACACTCAACACCTGTTGTCAGGTCTGTGATGCTTGTTTCACTCTTCTGCATGCCAAACACAAATTTAGATACTTCAATATATATATGCAATTTCCTCTAGGCATATTATTCCTTATTTGGCCAAATAAGAGTCAACAGACTAATGGTACCTATGAAATTAGTATTCAGTTTTAACATGCCCACCATACTATCAAATTCTGAGGAAAATACACAAAGTAGGATTTTCAAGGCCTTATTTCTGCCTACCTCTAGAAGAGCCCCCACAGAAAAACTTGCAGGGAGCAGAAGCAAATTATTTTTCTCCTGGGCTTTTGTCTCTAATGTGAGGCTTTGCAAAGTGCTCCTGAGTCTTTCCTTGGATATTTTTGAAAAGATGTTTTGTTCTAATTATCCACTATAATTTAATAGTTTATGGCCACCTCTGGACCATGAAGAAGCTGGGGAGTCTTGCAAAATTAGATTCTTCATCGTTGGGAAGATAGTTGGGTAACACTGTAGCTTACAATACCAATGTAAATATGGTTTGCCATGGTGGTTAGTATCCATACGTGGTAAATTAGAAATGAGCCAACTACAGGGTAAGGCATTTGATTTACATTTATTATCTACTGCAGTAGGAGGAAGATTTCAAGTGTACATGGTGACTTTTTATTAAGGAGAAGGGTTGGGTTTTTTTAATTTTTGTACTATGTAAGCATGTCACAGTTTTAAGGTTACTCAATAAAAAACATTTAAATTCCTTTTTGTTCCACCTAGTCAGTGCTGGTGACTTCCAAGCCAATACTAACGTGAGAGAAGTATGACATTTCTGAGCAACTGAGGAGGACTGCAGTAGTTTTACCACAAGTGAGTTAGTATTTTCATCTTTATTCTAGTTATGATCTACAAGGGAACAGCACTGTGACTCTGAAGTAGCGTTTGAGTTCTATAGTTACAGCCTCCCTCTGTCATTCCTTTTGAACGCTAGCTTGAAAAGCAGTTATAGTAAATGCATGGCATACTCCAAGAATACACCAAGACAAATTTAAGGCAATTTGTTCATTGAAACAAATACCTTTAAAAACCTCGGCCTCGAAGTCATAGTTTTGCTCGGCATCGCAACACCTAACTGATTTAGGAGCAAGACAAAATAGCTGAGGTAATATATCTTTTATTAGACTAACTTTTGTTGATTGAAGGGACATGTTTTCGACCTTCACAGAGTTCTTGAGGCCTGGGGAAGGTAACCAGAGTGTCTGAGCTAAATAAAAGTTGGGACACATTGTTAAGCATAAGGGATTCACACATGCTGTAAGAGACCACTTAAAATTAAATGAGCAATTGAGGGTTAGCAGGCAGTAGGGTGTGTTACAAATTGTTGTAACAAGCCATAAAACCAGTCTCTCTATTAAGTCCATGACTTTTAGTGTCTAGCCAAGTTATGTACGTCAGTTCCAAGGCTCGTCTCTTGAAGGTGTTGTACAGGTTTCCTTTGAGAATGAGGACAGAGGTCAGATATGGAGAGTCTCATTTTCAAAAAGGATTCAGGTATTTAGGCGCCTAATTCTCATTGGATTTAGCTTCCTAAGTGCCTGAATCCATTTTGAAAAAGAGACTTACATGTTGCCATCCTGAGTTCAGCAACACCTAAATATCTTTACAAATCCGAGTCAGAAGGCCATAGGCCCGTTCTACATTATAAAGTTTTGCCAGCATAGGGAATGTTGGTTCAGGGTGGTGGTGTTACTATACATGCTGCGTCAACACTTAATGGGCTCAGCCAATACAGCTATATCAGCAAAATACTTGTGTTGTAGGGCTGGCCTCAGACCATTTACAAACCTTTCCCCCCTAGATATTCCCCCACCTCTGTCTCCCTAATGACAGAAATGAAAAGGCCTTTTGTTGGTCAACATTAGAAACAAGTTTCTCAGGCCTTTCCATACAGAAACTGGCTAATACTGTAATACTCTGTCATCTACCATGTGATAAGTTAAGTGTGATGAGTTACTAGAAATGAAATGTTAAGCATTTTGAAACATCAGCTGGTTATGGTCAACCTTACTGGGGAATCTGAAGGTAGACCATAACCAGCTATGAGAGTTGTACATGTATTAATCCTCTGTACACTTTTGTTTAATGTGTTTGGTAATAAATTTTAGTGAACGCACTTACATTCAAGACCTTTTCCTAGTCTAAACACCACCTCTTTTGTCCCCGACAAGATGAAGAAATACTTAATGATCTATATTTGTTCATTTTCATCAGTGTAGCACCACACATACATCGCTCCATATTTGAGATATAATGCATGAACTGTATTATTGCCACGTCCTATGCTCAGATGCACTTTATATGGCCTTTGGGCTACACTTCTACAATCATGTCTTGTTACAGAAGTACATAAGACCCATCTCATATTGTTAACTGAAGAGACGTTTGACACTATTTTAGTGTTAGTTTCCCCTTGCATTCACAGCATGTTCATGATCAGCATATCTTTGCCGACACTGACCTACTTTTCAAATGCTTTCAACAGGATTGGTGTGATGGCCAGATATTTTACCAGCACTTCATTGTCTGCGATTTCTTATAATTATTGTATCACTAACTTTTTGTTTTCAGATTTTCATTTATGACAGTGAAAGGGAAGCAGGGTGGCTGTACCTGTCCTTTATTGTGTCAATGAACAGAAGTTCCTCCAGAAAGTAACTTGTCTATTTACGCTCTTGACAGATTTCAGTTCATTCCTCTTCAATATCCTTCTATTTTTTTGTGCCACTTGCACTCTCTCTTCAACTGCTTCACGTTAGGACACAACTATGTCTTATCTTCCAGATTCTCCTTTTTGATTTCCTAGCTTTTCCCCCCCACGGTATCTTATGCTTTATACACACACTTATTGCACGTCAGTTGATTGATTACATTAAATTAAGGCCTGCCTAAACAGAGAGTTAGTGTGTGACAAGCTGAGGTATATCTACAGTGCACTAGCTTGCTGAACACTAACTGGTTGCACTTTTCATTGTTTTACTCATAGAAGAAGAGGTAGAGGTACAACAAAGAGAGAGAGAGTTGGCATCTGCTTTTCATTGCCCTGTTGAGTTAGGGGTGCCCATGAGGAGCAATTTATGTACACAGGGATGTCCCTTGTGTCCTCCTGAAAGGGCTTGATAAACTTTCCATAGAGATATTCTTCAATCCTCTCTCAAAGGTTTCTAGGGATGGCTGCCTCATTTCTTCCTCTGCACATAGCAGGACACTTTCTCATGCTACGCCTTGATGAGTTTGGCTATCAACATTGCAGTAAACAGGCAACACGCACAGGCCCGGGCAGTTTTGGGACATCAGCAGCAGCTGTGCTCTGTGCCTTTGTTACGCTCAGGAATGAGATACAGCTAAAATCACCACGACCTGTCAAAAACAGTGCCATTCCCCTATCCTTGTGCCCATTGAAATAGGGACCAACATTTTATTGTTCCATGAAACCCAAATGCCTTCTGCACCCTCATCCCCCTGCCTCGCTCTTGGAGGATCATGCTCATTATGGTTGGGGCTGGACAGCAGCATTGTGCAGAGGATCTCTAATCCTGAAGTGTCAATAAGCATTTCTTATTTAAAAGTTTTTATGGGAACAAGGGAAGGGAGATTGGAAATGTAGCTTTCCCTTTCTGTTGTGACTGTAAATCCAATAGTACATCTCTGTTTTTATCAGCAACTTCTGGCTCCACAGCCTTGAAGGGTGCCCCCCTCCACACCCACAGAACTCCTGACTCTGATGAGGATAAAGAAGAGGATTAGGGAGGACATGTTCAGCAAGATCCTGTAAACCAGTGCTACTTTGGACCGTAAACAAATGGTCTGGAGATCCAACATAGTACACAGCATGGAGAAAGTGCAGACAGGAGGAAGGCCCAGAAGTCCCAGCAGGAAAAAGGGGGAGAGCGCCAGAACAAGATTGGGTTTGCTGCCTGAGAAGAACTAAAGTGCACACCCTGGTTGACCTATAGGTCCAAAAATCCCAAATGGTAATGAATTTCACAGACGCCTGTACTGTCGTGTTTCTAGAGAGACTTGTGCTCTGCTGACAAAACTTTGTAATGTAGCTCTGGCCTAAGGCCTTCTGTCTGGGATTTGTAAAGGGATTATACACTATTAAATGATCAGGCAGGATTTCTAAGCAGATACACTCTATATCCTGCCAATATTCTTCATTCCAGCAACTTCCACAGCAAGAGCACCAGAAGAACCAAGAATTTTAGCAAATTTTAGCAACGTGACACTTAAAAGTACTGAAGTATGGGCATTTGCCTAATGACATCAAGTGAGTTTAACATAGAATTTGAGCAGGGCAATCGGTAATCGACACTTGAAAGCCTATTCTCATTCTCCTAGGTTAGCTTTCAGTAAAAGGAATTCCCAGAAGTACCCATTTTGAGGTAATTGCAGCCAGAATTTCTCAAAAATGGCTAATTTAAGCCCAAAACACATACTACTGACATGTTAGTTCTGCACCAATATTGAATTATAACATTTGGGGGAAGAATTGACAAAGAACCCTTTACGATTTCATTTTTATATGCACAAGTGGATATCATTTTGCAGGGGGTTTCCAAGCTCGTTTATATTTAGGCCTTATCTATACTAGGAAAATTTTGCTGACACACATATAATGGCAAAACCCCCTAGTGTAGATGCCAGTTGCACTATTATGCTGATGTTTCTGCTGACATAGTTCACATTGGTTCTGAGAGATGTAAGGTATATAGTCAAAAGTACTTAAGCTGGTATAATTGTGTCTATACTACGGTTTATACTAGCATAAGTATGTCAGTAAAAATAAATGATCACACCCCTAACACATATAAGTATGCCAGCATATGTTTTAAGTGTACACAAGGCCTCTGGTTGTAAGAGGAAGGATTTAGACCCCAAAGGGGTGGAAAGAAAGACTAAAAATTGTCAACTCCACCTCCCATTGCTTAAATGTCACTCTAGCACATGCAATTCTTGTTCTACAATTCTCCAAAATTACCTTCAGCAAGTCCCATCTACATGCACGGACCACCAGCCCTTTATAAGGTAAAAGACCCCACTCACCACACATTGCTGCTGCTCATGTTCAAAACAACAAAATTGCCAGTCTTCACTTAAGACTAACTACTTCACTGATATTACTAATATTTCACCCTTCTGTAGATGTCTGAAGATCACAGGGCTTTTTAGAATTATGACATTTATTTCATAATACAGTTGGATATGGATGATAGAGACAGTGGGAATAAAGCAAGAAAGCTATGAAATCCCAGCATACCAGCCAAATTTTTGAATTCCCATCAGCTCCCTCCAAACTAAATGTCTCCTTGGAATGTGACTTAGTGATGCTTTAACATTAACCCTTAGAGCTGTAACTTAGTTGCACGATCAGCCGCCTTCTCTTGAAGATCAGACTAACATGCTTCACATACACACTATTGTATTAGTTCCTACCGTCAGAACTTAGAACGCGTGTTTTATTATTCATGAATAGATCCAGATTTTCATAAAAAGTCAGAGTTATTTTATAGTGGGAAGTTTTGATTCAAAGTAAAAATCTAGTATTTGAGATATAAGCGACATCTTTGGTCACCTAATCTTTCTACCAAAACAGGATTTCTCTATTTTACACACACTCGTACTTCGTCAGTCTAATACTGAAGTGCCTTTGGCAGCCAACTTCCTTGACAGCATGACTTTCCTCTCATACCATAACTTTTAGTTGTACTCTTTTAATTTTTCCCTCTTTTGTGTTATCCTTCAAATATTTTGAGATCTTTATAATTACTATTTACAAAGTTAAGTATTGTTTACCTTAGAGAAATATCCATGCACATTTATTTTTTACAAAAACATTTATACAGGAAAACACAGACCTTTGCTTTGCTCATCTGCAACACTATCCTACACAAAGTGACCCTGTGATGGGGTGTCCACCCTACAGAAGGCCCCAAGGGGTTACGGTGGATAGGTGGGCCGATTAACCTGGAGGAGTCAGGGAGCAGGGACTAATCAGAGATGAGGCTCAGCTCTACATGAGCAGGAGGGGCCTGTATTAAGCCCAGTAGCTGAGAATAGAAGCGGGCTGCAGAGAGGGAAGGGGGTTCAGGGTGAGAGATGGCAAAGTAGTAGCCCAGGGATACAGCAGTAAGGGATTAGGACTGTGCAGACATTGACTGCTTGTTGTAGGGTCCCTGGGCTGGACCCGTGTAGAGGGGTAGTGGTACCATTAAGGGGCAATGAAAAAGAAATCAGCCAGGGACAGTGGGTCCTGAGAGACTTTGATGAGCATGGTTTCCCCAGAAGGGGAAAAACCACAGTGGCCTGGCCGGAGGGCTAAGCGATGAAGCGGAAGCAGCAGAGTCCCAGGACAGCAAAACTGAGGGAGTGCAACTGCAGGAAGGGGTGTCAGCCTGGCAGAGCTAATCCCCAGACGCAGCCAGAAGGAGGCGCTCCAGCAGTGAATAAAGCACCTCATGACTGATCCACAAGTAAAAACCGGATTTAAAACTCTACATCAAATTAAAATGGAGATGAAAACAAGTCAAAGTCGTCAAAAAGTAAGAGCATCCAGAATACGTTATCAATTTGACAGAAGTGACCTGAAACATTCACAAATTCTTAGCGCATATTTCATTTATGATAATGAGTGGCACTTTCAAACCAATCATCCCCCCCCCCCCCCCCCCCAAATCATTTGGAACTAATGTATTAACTTCAAAGCCACAGAAGTTTTCAAATCTACATTTCATACATTCCTGAAGTTCTGTAAGAAAATTAGGCATCAGATTGTTTTAAACAGAAGTAGTTTACATACCTTCATTTTAGCTGGTAATAAACAGATGAGAATATTTAGCATTTGCCAGTTCTGAAATTCTCATTCTTGCCCTTGCTGAACATCAAAGTTACCCAGTCTCCTATAACTGAAGTCAGTGTAAAAGTTCTCGGAGTACAGTACTTAATTTAATGTTCTCAGACTCTGTTTGGGATTCTTTATTTAGAGTATTCCTTTAACATTTGTACTGGAAATGGTAAATTAAGGAGAACAATAGTTTAGCCAAACCACAGTGAAACAGATTGAAAAGGATTAATTCAATCAATGTGGGTGGATTGTAGACTGCTATCTTGCTGTGCTCATTTTTTTTTTAAATTCTAACTTTTACTTTGGGCTTGTCTATACTGCGAAGTTGTCGACAAAACTTTTGTCTTTCGCGGGTACTTTAAAAAGCCCCCCCCCCCCCCCCCGAAAGACAAAAGTTTTGCCGACACAAGTGGCAGTGTGAACACGGCTTTGTGCTAACGCCACTCGCGAGGCTGGAAGTATTTTATCGGCAAAAGTGCTGACAAAGTACTGAAAAAGAGCGTTTGCACACGCTGACTTTTAGCGACAAGGCTGTGTCGACACAGCCTTGTCGCTAAACGTCAGCATGTGTAAACGCTCTTTTTCGGTACTTTGTCGGCTCTTTGTCGTTCACATTGCCACTTGTGTCGGCAAAACTTTTGTCTTTCACGGGGGAGGGCTTTTTTAAGTACCCATAAAAGACAAAAGTTTTGTTGACAACTTCGCAGTGTAGACAAGCCCTTAGTCCTCCAACAGGGTTCTTCCTCTACTAGCAAATTCAGTTTGAGCAACATATTCCAGCTAGCCTAGTTTTGTGTCTTAAATTGGCGAAACTCCTTCATTTCCAGGATTTTAAAACAAAATGTCTGGGATAACCGCTAATGTCAACATACAACAGTATGTATTTTTTCTGCTGCAAAATCCTACCTCAGCGCCTCAACATGGTGCAGCGGTGACCCTGGCCGTCTGACAGCTATGGTAGCGGGGCATATGCCCTGGTAGGTTTTACCATGCTACAAAGGTGTCGGACTATCCAATCCAGGGAGGAGGGTTGCTCTATGAGGAAAGAGCGCTTTTCCTTCTCCTTAGAGGTTGAAGGCTAGCTAAGCTTGAGGAGGTACGCATGCCTGCCCACCTAGCCAGTGGGATGGCTTGAAGTTAACGGCTAAAACAACGAGTAAATGCACGTTCTACGGTGGCGGAGCGGAAATTAAGCAACAAGAGGTTGCTAAAAACGTCAGGTGCTAGGCCAACATGGAAAAGGACAATCCTCGCTGTGTGTACTTACAATTGTAGGTCACTGGCAAAGGAGGAAACTTTAAGCCATCTGATGGAGGAGAAGAAAAGGATAAAATGCGATATTCTCGGTGTCTGCGAAACCCGACGAAAAAAGGAGTTGGAAGTCAACTGGAAGGATGGAAGTGCTGTGAGGCTCGGAAAGGGAGATGGCGCTAGAAATGTTGGAGGAGTTGGATTTATCGTCAATAAAGATTGGTCTTCGAAAGTCATATCGTGCCAGCTAACATCTTCACGTATCGGTGTGCTGCATCTTCAGATGGAGTCAAAAGCTACCCTCAAGGTCATCCAGGCCTACGCTCCCACAAGTGCAAGTGAGGACGAAGAAGTGGAAGAATTCTACCGAGAGCTTGAAAGAGCTCTCACGCAAAAGTCCACTTACACTATCATGATGGGAGATTTCAATGCCAAGGTCGGGCGAGGGAAAGCTGGCGAAAAGTTCATAGGGAGATACGGCAGCGGGGAAAGGAATGAAAGAGGAGAGAGGCTGGTAGCGATGGCAGAAATGAAAGAACTGTACGTGGCAAACACCTGGTACAAAAAGAAGATCTCAAGAAGGTGGACATGGATCGCACCAAACGCGAAGAGTAAGAATGAAATCGACTATATTTTAGTCAATAAAAGGTGCATCGTTCAAGACGTCTCTGTGGTGCAGCCATTCAACACCGGCAGTGACCATCGCCTGCTTAGAGCGAAGTTCATTTTTGACAAAGCGGTGGAAAAGAAGGCGTTACAGATAGCAAACAGGAAACAGCAGCCGAAGACATTCGATAAAGCAAAGCTGAAAAAAGCGATTTCTGGGTTTGACTGGAGCCAGATGGAAAAGTGTGATGAGGACTATAGTATCTTTGCTGACAAGTTGAGATGTTGCATAAAAGCAACTGAAATTAAAAAGTTGAAAAAGGCAAAGGGAAGAATCTCAATTGAAACGAAAAGCTTGTTGGAGAAGCGGAGAAACATGAAAAGGAGCTTGGATAACAACCTCGAGTACTCCATTCTGTGCAAGCTTATACGGTGAAAACTGAAGGATGACTTCGAGAATTTCCAGAAAGAAAAGCTCCTTAAAACAGCTGAATCACGCAAGAGCCTCAGGACATGCAAGCGGGAATTGACGCAGTATAGATTGAGCGTAACAGCATTGAAGAACAAGGATGGAGAGACAGTAATCGACAGAGCAGGGATGGAGGAGGTCTGCAAGGACTTCTATACAGAACTGTTCAAATCAAGAATCAACGTCCCCCTCCCAACCCTTGAAGAGTCAGAAGAACGCGTCCCCCCAATAATCGTCAGCGAAGTCCGAAGCGCACTACACCAGATGAAGAAGGGAAAAGCTCCAGGCAAAGATGGAATAACATCAGAAATGATTTATGCAGGAGGCGAAAAAACTTTGGAAGGCCCTCGCTTTAAGATTCAGTCGATATCTTGAAGAAGGAAAAATACCATCAAGCTGGAAGGAGTCGAATACCATCTTGCTGCACAAGAAGGGTGATTGAGAAAATCTTAAGAACTACTGCCCTATATGCCTGCTCTCTCACATCTACAAGCTCTTCACAAAGGTGATAACGAATCGACTTTCGCAGAGTCTGGATGAACAACAGCCGAGAGAGCAGGCAGGGTTTCGAAGAAATTTCAGTACAATCGACCATATATTTACCCTTAGCCAGCTCCTAGAAAGAGCGAGGGAATACAAACTCCCGCTGTGCATTGCTTTTGTCGACTATGAAAAGGCCTTCGATAGCGTTGAGTTTAACGCAATATTAAAGGCGCTCACAGAGCAGGGCATTAACGCGCAGTACATTAGGTTGTTGAAGGAAGCGAATACTGGATGTACAACAGACATTACTCTCCTTGAAACTCCCCTCCGCATCCCAATCGAGAAAGGCGTAAAGCAAAGAGATACAATTTCACCGAAACTATTCACCGCCTGCCTCGAAATGGTTATGAACAAGATCAATTGGAGGAGTGGTGTCAACATAAACGGAGAGAGATTATCTCATCTCAGATTTGCAGACAACATTGTACTAATTGCCGAAAGCACCAACCAACTGCAGAGCATGCTACGAAGACTCGACAAGAAAAGTAGTCAGGTCGGCCTGAAAATGAACTGCTGCAAAACTAAATATATGCGATCAGACGTCTTACAAAAAGCCCGAATAACGGCAACAGGAGAAGACATCGAAGAAGTGGAACAGTACATATATTTGGGCCAAGAAGTTAATATGCGCCAAGACCTGAACGGAGAACTCTCGCGAAGGATTCGGGCAGGATGGTGTGCGTTTAATTCCATCAAGGACGTCCTCAAAGGAAAAATTGACAAGACCACACGTAAAAATATTTTCAATTCAGCAGTGCTGCCAGCCATGCTGTATGGCAGTGAAATGTGGGCACTGACCAAGAGAGAAGAGCAACGGCTGTTGGTAGCTGAAAGGGCAATGGAATGAGCTATGTCGGGAATCTCCCTTCTGGATCATATACCAAATGAAATCATCAGATAACGCAGCGGTGTGAAAGATATTGTCGTGGAAAGCAGACATAACAAGATGCGATGGGCAGGCCACACAGCACGGCTCACGGATAACAGGTGGACCGCAATCTTTGCTGAGTGGTACCCGCAAGAACAGAAAAGACCCCCCGGTCGGCCCTCAAGAAGATGGGAAGATGACATTGTTAGACGTTTCGGACGAACGTGGAGAAGAAAGGCAAGAGTGCGAGAAGAATGGCAGACGTATTGTGATCAGCGCAGTCTTCACGACAGCTGAAGTCCGATTGATCCAGGTGGATCCAGGTGGTATTTTTTCCCCCACCTGTCTTGTTCTAGTTAGCCCTGGATGCCATCTGTTTAGAAATTGACTGCAAAAATAAGTGGCAGAGAACACCGAGTGTCTCGAGCCATTAAAATGATTCTGTGTTGTGAGTTTTGTACCTCATTAGGCAATTTCAAGAGCGTAGTTATTTATCACTTGAATATATTTGAATTGTTGTCCCTCTCCCCCCCTTGTCACTCAGTAATGGTACCGAGGGTTTTAGAAACAAGTGTTATTCTCAACAGGTTTAAAACCCTTCTTGTGTGCATTTTAGCCAAGGAGAAGGTGGGAAGACAAGCTGCTACTGCTGCTGTCGCCACCACCACCATCTCATTCCCATCCAATTTTTGCCTCTGAACTTCAGTGCAGGCCTTTGGGAAGGAAAAGGAGGTGTGTTCTCAACTTCAGTGAGCTACTTCTAGCTCACTAGGTGTTTACACCACATTAACTCAAGGTAAGAGCACACTTCTCCCATAGTGAAGACAAAAAGCCTTCTGACCATTTGTCTGTATGCACTGTAGTTCACAAATATACACAGTAGTCAGTGTCATGCCAGTGTTTTTCTTCCTTGCTAGTGCCAAGATGAGAGATGAAGTGCTCACACTAACCCCCACATTACCACCACCTAACTTTATCTTGGAGTATGCACTAAAGCAGCCTCTGCATATTTAAACCACAATCGTAGAGAATGACCAATCTCTACAACAGCAGCCTTTTGTTCCTGTGGTAGTTACCTACAAAGGACTTTTTGGTTTACAAGAAGAAGCCTTTTGATCTATGAATGTGATCGCCTCTAACTTCTCTCTCTCTCACACACTTTTTTCAGAAATACCATTCAGCTACTTAAATGTTACCCTCTTATTTGTTGTATCGTGACTCAGTTTTATAAGGAGTAAGAGGTTATTGTTTTAAGGGCTTTTCCAGTAGGTCATTAAAATAAGATGAAATCTGGTTTAAACACAGCCTGTGCATACGTCCTAATATTATTTGTCTATATGCAGTGTTCAGTTTAAGCAGGGGCCATTGGTGTCAATTGTATATTTACCTGACCAGTTCTCACATATTCTAGGAGCGGGAAGAAGGCAAGACATCCTGCCCATTATTATTTCTTTTGCAGTACTGGCAAGAGAAAGGAATTTTAATTACATTGACACAACTCTGTGATTAAGCATTGATAATACATGCGCGCGCGCACACACACTCATTCATACAGCCATCTTCCCATTCTTCAGATAACAGAATGCCGTTAAGTGATACGCTACTTAACCTTTAAGACTGCACTTGTCAAATAAGTAATAGTAGTTTTGCAACTCTATCCGTGCTTTGTGTTACTATGAGGAGAATTACGGTCACTCACTATGTCCCACACAGTGTGCATGAGCAAGATTCAACTGTACATCTGTCTATTACAGCAGAATAGCTTTCATCAATTGACTGTAACAGCAAAAGAAGCTATTCCATCAAGGATCTACTGACATGAAAAACTTAGAGGACTCCTCTAGCTACAGTTGCTAATTCACAGCTTTATTTTAAATAAGGAACCCTTTCTAGCCCCTCATTTTTTACACCAGAATTGCCCAAATCTCTCATCTCTAAGCCTCTGAACTAACAGATTCACCTGCAGCAGAAGCTGTTGGTTTTCTTAACGAAATCTGAGCTTGTGCAATTTTTAATCAATTTTTCCAGATCACTAGTCTTCTTCCAGCCATGCTGGTGATGAAGAGGGGGTGACCTGTTCTTACATCATGCAGTTGGTGACGGAATCTTAAAAGTACTAAATTTATCAGATTCCTCTGGATCTGGTGAACAAATTATTTTCTACTTTTGAATTTAGCACCTGACTGACAATTCATGCCTGGTCTACTACAGGACAGTATAGTAACAAATTAAGGAGCACACTATTAGCAACAGATTTTCAATACTCCCTGAAGGATTGAGGAGAAAGAGAAATTTGTTTTAACCCCTATTCCATTTAGCTTTGTTCAAAACAAATTGCTTGATTACTCACAGAATCAAAAAAGGTACAATTTTAGGAAAATTAGATATACATCATCTCAATTTCTACACTGAAATCCAATTTTCTAGTCATGTCCCCACCTCCAAACATTCAACATGGAGTTTTATTACTGTTATCCTTGGCTGAGTATTTTGACAATAACCAGGGTGCAGCTAGAAACCACCCTTTTCCAATAGCTATAAATTGGGTGTGGTGGCACACTGGAAAATTTAACACAGGACTGCCACAGTCACAGGAAGACAAGCTGGTGTAACTAATATAGCAGATAACGAATAATTACAGATATGGAAATTGGGTAAAACTACACTAAAATATCTCCCCACCCCACCCCGTATAACCAGGAATAGAAAAGAGCAGTTCTGACATGGTTCCACACTCCACGTAACCTTCACTGAATTGCCATCCAAAGAAGTTTTACCAGCTTTACAGGTGACTTGAAAAGACTTCCACTATTAGTAACTGTGGCCGAAAGCACCCTGTATTCATACCCTACACCAGAGGTGGCCAAACTTACTGACCCTCCAAGCCACATAGGACAATCTTCAGAAGGGTGTGCCTCCCACAGGGCTGAAGCCCCAAGGACACCACCCCCCCGGGCAGAAGCCAAAGGAGACACATGGCCCCATGTCCCATCCCCCACCCCACCACCCCCGATTTTTGCCAGGGTTTTCTGGCCCCACTCAGTCACATGGTACCGTCAGGACCCCTCCCTCCATGGTAGCTGCTGGAGCCAGCCAGGCAGGAGCTGCAGCTGAGGGGAGAGGTGGTAGCAAACAGCTGGGAGCTGCAGGGAGAGCTTCTGCCTCTCCCTGCTGAGCTAAAGCTGCGATCCTGCCTTTCCACTGGGAGCTAACACCTGGGAGCTGCAGGGAGGGGCCGCTGAGGGTAAGGGCGGGGGGAGTGACCCAAGCTGTTGGGGCTGGGGGACAAACCTTTAAACCAGGGGTCTCAAACATGCGGCCCGCGGAGTTATTTCCTGCAGCCTGCCATAGGAGCAAACTCCACTGGCAGCCAAGCTCCAAACATTACTGAGTGTTTATATTTTATTAAAACCCCTCTTTGCATTGCAGTTTTTAAAAAGTTAATACATTGACTTTTAATAGAATACTATATTACTTTTCATTTTTTACTATACTTTTGTATCATTGTATGAAAAGGTTTCAACGATGCGGCCCTCTGGCCAATTTACTAGTTCTCATATGGCCCTCGTGGTGATTTGAGTTTGAGATCCCTGCTTTAAACTGTGCCTCCCATTCTCAGCAGGCACAGGACGTCTCTGGCAGAAGCCCCAAGCCCCACCACAGGGCAGAAGCCCCGAGCTCCTCCCCGCAGTCTAGTAGGAGGGGAATGGAGGGCTCCACCAGCCGCACTTTAACTGCAAAAGAGACGCATGCAGCTCACAAGCCACAGTTTGGCCATCCCTGCCCTACACACCTCTGTAATAATCTTTGTACAAAATATGCCCTGTGTGGTATAATTTGAAAACTAAACTCACTCGTCAATAACATCCTAGTGAAATGTATGTACCAACATTATATGTAAATTTATGAATTCCCCCCATATGATGTTATTAGCACATGTTCAAAGCTGGACAGCCCCGTCTAGGCAAAAGTTGTTAAACAAGCCTATCCTAATCAAAGGAAAGTTTATTTACCTCAGTTTACATATAAGTAGTAAACAGGGTGCTCAAAAGAGCAGAGGGAGGAAATGGCAGGAAACAGAACAATTTGCATTTTAGAAAATGTAAGTGGGAGAAGAAAGAACATGTAGCCTCCTTCACCACAAGACTCCATGTTGCCTTCCTTACCGCTTGGATCAACTTTGCTTTCCGGATTAATCTTCAGAAGAGTCCACTTCAAATGTTCACTGGACTGTAAAAGAAAGGGGCAGAAACCCCCAAGTTCTCTCTTTCACCTAAGACGACAATGGTACCAGCACCTTTGGGCCTCTGGGAGAGATCCTGACCAGAGAAAGGGTCAGTCACCATCTGGCTGGAAGACTGTGGGTGAACAAGGCCATCGTAAAGAAAGCCTTGAACCAAAACTTGCTAGATTAAATTTTAAATGCGTGTTTTCACTTCTGTTTGTAACCATTTCTAACTTTACCGCCTATACCTGAATTCACTTAAAATCCTGTTTCATTTTTCATCTAAACTAATCCAATGCTGTGTTTAAAGTGAACTGTTTGGTAACTTCAGTTCAAGTAACAAACCCTTGAATAGTGACTTCTGCAGGGGCAACAAACTTTAATATCTGAAATGTCCAGGAAAGGGCTGAACATTGCAGAACACATTTTTGAGATTGGCGTCACTCTGGAAGTAATAACTCAGGCTGGTGGAAGCCAGAGTGTGACTGGAGTTTTGCAAACAGGCTGCTGGGGTCAGAGCTGCTGAACCAGGGCTGCACATATATATAGACACCCCGGGTGGGTGTGACCTGAATGCTGATAGGCTGGTTCTGAGTGGCCCAGCTTGGGAGTTACAGCAGCAAAACACTGAGGCACCCAGGGTTACAGGGCAGGCAGTGGCAATCTCTCACTGGTCTGGATTGCACCCAAGAATGGTGAAAGTAATAACACTAGAAAATTTGGGCACCAATGTTTAATATAGAAATTGGCAATTTCCTTGTTATTTTTGTATTGTACAGTGTAAATATCTCCCTGTGGTAAAATATTTCCAAAAAAAAGTCAAACCTAACACCACTACCAATGCTGCATTTCCAGAGTCCACACTGCTCGCAACTACCAACCAAAGTTACTTTTATATAATAGATTAGTACTTATCAGTATTCTCTTGATACTGTTTTGTCAAACTGAAGGAATGCTAAGCATTTTGTTTACATCAACGGAAGTTAAACTTTGGTCATACAATATAAACTTTAGGGTAGTTGTGTAAGTTTCAAACAGTTCACAGCAAGGAAGGACTGAGATGTACACAATTCTTACACTGCCCACAGCTAGTTTTGCCATATAACGGGGTGAGAGCTATAGTTTGTGTTTACACTTGTTTTTAAACTACAAACTATAAGCAGTTAGGTCAGAATGAAGCAGCAGTATTCCTGGACTTCCGTACTCATTGTTGCAAATGTAAGCTTTACCATTGTTGAAAAAAAAAAAAAATTAAAAACTTGTTACTGGAACTGTTACAGGAAGCTAACAGCTAAGTGAGGGGAGAAAATCTGGACCAGGGATCAGCAAGCTTTGGCATGCAGCCCGCCAGGGTAAGGCCCCTGGCGGGCCGGGCCGGGCCGGTTTCTTTACTTGCCACGTCCGCAGGTTCGGCCGATCGCGGCTCCCACTGGCCGTGGTTTGCTGTCCGAGGCCAATGGGGGCTGCGGGAAGCGGTGTGGGCTGAGGGATGTGCTAGCCACCACTTCCCGCAGCCCCCACTGGCCTGGGACAGTGAACCGTGGCCAGTGGGAGCCGCGATCAGCCGAACCTGCGGATGCAGCAAGTAAACAAACCGGCCCGGCCCGCCAGGGGGTTTACCCTGGCGGGCCGCGGGCCAAAGATTGCCAATCCCTGAACTAGACTAAGAGGATCCTCGGTACTTCAGTGTGCCATGGTACTTCAAGTGCAATTTCAGCAGTCCATCTTCACTGGTAAATATAAACAGGGTTCATATGATCTGATTCATAGCAGCTTCATAAAGCTGGTACTTATAGTTTGAGGCTACTGTTTTGTAGTCCAAAACCTCCGCTTTTATTTTATTTTAGGAAAGCCTGTAGCCCTCCTTTGTGAGTAACTCCTTCCAAACATGAACTGACTGTGAAAGATGCAGTCTTGTCTGCCAGAGTTTAAAATAACACTGCAAGGTGCAAGCTGTTTTTGTTCATTTTTGGTGATGTTTACATTCCCAGAGTAGGTTAGATGTCTATTAACTATTGCATTGCTGATGAAAACATTTAAGAAAGGAGATTTATATTTGCACATCTGCTTTGAGTAGCATCAGTGAGTGGGATTTGAGAGTACGCTATCAAGTCTTCTCAATCTCACCAGCAGAGCCAGAAAGCCTAGGGGTGATTCAAGCCATACTAAGGGAAAACCAATCCTACAGAGCCCAGCAGGGGATCCAACCTCTCAAGAATAAGCTCAACCCAAGGACCCCAGAACAATATATAGGATTTTTCATCTCAGTCGCCAGATGGAATCTCAATTTCATTTTCCAAGCAGACAGTGCTTTGTTTGGGGCAGAATAATTGCTCCCTTTCCCACTTGAACATCCCCCCACCATGTATTTCAATTTCTTTTAAGCCATTTAACTCTACACCCGCCCTTAGCTTTGTGTTCCAAGCATACTCAAAGGAAATAACCATGCAAATGGCAACATCATAACAAGGGAAGTTTTGACATGCCTGTACTACCATTAGTGTGTGCAGTAAGATTTTGCAATACTATATTGCAGTCTACAGAGGGTTTAATCACTTCACTACTGAAATTAAATTTGAGTGTAATTACCCGTTTTACTTCAGGAAGCATGTATGTATCTAATTTTCATTAGCATTAATTAGAGTGCCACATGGACAGTCCCCAGAGAGTAGACCCTGATCTCAGACTATTTTTCTCAATGGTGTAGAAATCAAGTGGGTCTTATTTTAAAGAAAGTTACTGGCAACATCTTCTGCAGTCAGTAGGGTTGCCAGGTGTCCGGTTTTCGACCAGAATGCCCGGTCAAAAAGAGCCCCTGGCAGCTACAGTCAGCACCACTGACTAGACCGTTATAAGTCCAGTCAGCGGCACAGCGGGGGCCCAGGGCTAAGGCAGTCTGCCTGCCTGCCCTAGCTCCATGTGGCTCCCCAAAGTGGCCACCATGTCATGGCGGCCCCTAGACGCATGGGTGGCCAGGGAGACTCCATGCGCTGCCT
Source organism: Macrochelys suwanniensis (assembly GCA_033296515.1). Taxonomy (NCBI): domain Eukaryota; kingdom Metazoa; phylum Chordata; order Testudines; family Chelydridae; genus Macrochelys; species Macrochelys suwanniensis. The sequence continues at coordinate 128,970,208 of CM065776.1, read as the reverse complement.
CCACCCAGAGGGCTGGCTCCGCAGCTCCCATTGGCCGGGCATGAGGGCAGTCTGCGAAGCCTCCCTTACCGCTGCTTCCCGGGAGCCACGGTAAGTGCTGTCAGGACCTCGCACCGTCTCCCACACCCCAACCCCTGCCCCATCCCGCACTCAAACTCCTCAACCCCACCCCCTCCTGCACCCCAAACCCCTCATCCCCAGCCCCACCCCAGAGCCTGCACCCCCAGCCGGAGCCCACACCCCCTTCCGCACTCTGAACCCCTCGGCCCAAGCCCAGAGCCCCCTCCTACACCCCAAATTCCTCATCCCCAGCCCCACCCCAGAGCCTGCACCCCCAGCTGGAGTCCTCACTCCCCCGCACCCCATCCTCTGCCCCAGTCTGGAGCCCTCTCCTTCACCCTGAACCCCTCATTTCTGGCCCCACCCGAGCACACGCCCCCAGCCCAGAGCCCATACGCCACCTGTACCCCAACCCCCTGCCTGGGGCCCTCTCCCACACCCCAAACCCCTCATCCCCAGCTCCATTCCAGAGCCTGTGCCCCCAGCCAGAGCTGCAGGGAAGGGGCAGAGCTGCAGGGAAGGGGCGAGACGGGGCGGGGCAGGAGTGTTCAGTTTTGTGTGATTAGAAAGTTGGCAACCCTAGCACTCAGCTATTCTACCTGAGACAACACATTAAGCATTCCTTACTTAAATTAAACTTGAAACATTGTTTCCATCACAACTGCATATCCTCTCACTACACTCAGATTTCATTTTAGCACCCGACATATAGCTGGACTGCAGTATGCCCAAGAGCCTCTTTCTGGTGCCCCATTGTGCCAGATACAAGACCAATACTGATGTAACTAGCCCCAGGTGTCAAAGTAACACATGCAGCAAAACAAGCTGCTGCCAGCCAATAGAGGGGAGATGAGAAGTCACAACACATACCTAACTCATTACATTGTTATTAGTAGTCAGCAGTGTCCAAAGGTTCTAGATGTTTCCAAATTCAATTGTTGGCATGATCAGGTATCACAGAGAGTTATGATTCCTTTGTGGCTCCATAAGCCATTTGAAACCACATTTTTTAAAAATTGTTTTTGATATTTCAGATGTTACTTAGCCTGGGGTTTCTCTTCCAATCTGTGGTTTTACAAATGTTTGTTCCCCCATTTTAAGTTTTCTTCCCATTACTGTCAAACACACAAATGGGGCAATAACTGCAAATTACTGACAAATGCCTAAAGTAAATAGATGTTATCTATTTTTCAATTACTATTGCTAAAAACTAAATCATTCTATGTCAACAGTAGGTAGTGTGATTAAACTGACTATCCCTTTAACCCCAGAAGTTTTATGTTTTTAACATTAGACTGCTTTGCCCAATTACTGCATTGTGTTTAAGATTCAAGATTAAAAATAATGTCTCAGTTTTGGCTGAGCATTGGCCAGGACACGAGCAAATAAAATGGAACTAGTACACTGTTAATTTGTCTTACTCTGTATGAAGCAGGACAACTTGGAGTTGTTACTATACATGCACATTACACTTATCAAGCTTAAACAAACAGTTTTAAATTTGATTTTAAGCCTGAGATGTTGTCAAGCGGTAAGGTACTCTAAAGCTCCCAGGTGCCATTTTCAGACATGACTTAATACTTTTGAAATTTTAGCCCTGAAGATTTAGTGTATAATCCAACTATTTAGTTTTAAGAGGGCTATAAAGCAGTCCAAACCAGCAAAACCTCTGTTGAGTTTTTCATCCTCAACTAAGGTCCCTCAAATCACATAAAAATAAAGAGAGCACTGCTTGACTAAAAGTTTCTAAATCAAGTATAGCAGAACTAGAATGAAATTACTGTATGAACTGTATTTGTGCATGATACAACTGGTACTGTTTTCCAGGAAGCGTTTCATCAGGTTGAAGGAAGAGGGGCAGAAATCCAGCATGATTCTAAGTCATGACAATTTTACTAGCGTTTACCATGAAAACACCAAGCCAGGCAATTTTCCATGTAACAGAGTCACATTCAAAGCCACATCAACAATGTTTAGAGAAGTTAATACAATCTAGTCCATTCAAGAACAAGGAGCACCTACCTTGCACGGCTCCAGCATCAATAAGCAACACCTCTGCCTCATTCATCCAGTTTAGCAGTATGACACCACTATCATTTCAAATCTACATTTTCATGTTTCTATGCAGTTATTACTCAATTCTCTTCATTAATTACAGATACCAGTAGAATCCTTTAAAAACCCTCCTGCTCTTCCCCCTTTAAATATACTTGGTTTTTCTCTCAAGTGGATATGTAGCTCAAATTATTAATATAGTCACGTAGTTTGTTAATTCAACAATGAGTACTCAATTTTACAGATAACACCACACTTATTTCTTCCTTCAGACCATAGAGATTTCAGGCATATGTGTGAGTTCTACATAATGGAGCTTAATTTTTTCTTCATTTTATGAACCTAGAAATTAATATTCAGAATCAACCCAAATTCAATATTACCAAAATACTCTGAAGTGAGATTGCATTTTTATTGTGGTTTTATGTTATATATGCCACCAATGTATTGCCCAAGATTATTCAAATTGGAGAAATAGCTCATTTCTTTGAAATAAAGCTTATATTAAAATCAGTTATGGTACTTTCAGATTCTGGTTTGACTCAAAAAGGCCAAGGAAAATAACCTGGTTTTTTTTCCAATGGATAAAGTGTTCTAAATATTTTGAAAAGCAGTAGATAGCACAGTAGATGCTATAGACATTAAAAGTAAGATGACCTGTTTTTCTCCGAGCCCTGTAATCTACATTGGTACAGATCAAGTTATGGATAAACCAAATTAAGTTGTTCAGGTTATTTGCTTTATTTTGTTCACTTACTTTAAACTCCCACAAGGTTCTGAACACAAATGTTCAAGAGGATGTCTTACCAAAAAAAAAAAAAAAGCGACCACGAAAAATAAAGGTTTTAAGAGGAGTGATTAGAATTGTGAGTCTGTCAAAAATGTAGGTAACTTCGTATAAATGGTAAAAATGGAGTTGAGAAAGGAGGAACACATCCCCCACAAGATAAGCTTCGTTTCACCTTGAAAACATTGATATTAAGACAACCTGCTTCTGTTTATGAATTATTACTGAGACTGGCAAAAGTAATAGAAGCTAAAAAAAGCTAACGACTATAGGGAAGAATATTTTTAGCAGGGCTTGCATGTGAGAGAGGGCAGGGCCAACTAGTCAATAGGGACTGGTGGGGCTAGCCCCACCAACAGTGTCAAAGAGTATGTCTACACCACCATGTAAATCCAGGATTAGTGGAACTTGAGTCATCAGATGGTGGATTAGAGAACCCAGGATTTGTGTCTACACAGATTGTCAACCCTAATTTAAGAATTTTCTAACCCAGGCCCAAGCCTGGGGCTCCAGCATCCACACTGCAGTCCCAGCTTGACTCAGACTTGGACTCTCCACTCCTGTGGGGTCCTGGGAGCTTTGGTCCGAGCCCCAGCTTAGGTCAATTTGTATGTAGATGAAAGCGGGGTTAGGCTTGAGCCGGAGTTCAAATCTTGGGCTTACACTGCAGGGTAGACATGCTAAGAGTTATTTGGTTATGTATTACAGAGTGCAGCAATACATTTTGCCCCTGGGGGGACTCCTGGTTGGGCTGGAGCGCCTACACTTCTGGAGGCTGCAGTACACCTGTCTGCCTCCAGGGGATTTCTGGCCCTGCAGCATCAACTGCCGACTGAAGAACAGGGAATGCAGGCTTCTACAGAGCCCGAGCTCTAGAGAATTTAGGCAGAAAACAGAGAAGTTCTCATATTGGTAACAGGGTCGATATAGGTTTGAGTAGGTGCGGGCTGGACTCAAGAAAGCTTGAGATGTTTCAAAACTGGGAGGTGGGGGATAGATTAGGTTGGCAGCTTCACTACAGAGGGACTAGAGTCTGTTGGTAAATAAGGTTGTGTGGGCAGAGGAAGACTGCAGGGAAACTAGGTTAAAGGGGGGGAAAATTCAGTATTGGAGGAAAAATCAGTATTGAAGAGAATAGTGAAGGAATCATGATAAGCCAATACAGTTTTTCTCATCTTGCTACTTACAAGGAAGAGTTTAAATTTTGGTGAAGCAGGTGCCTCTTTCTCCCACAAACCTCCTTCAGCAATGGGGGAGGGGACGACGACATTTTTTTCCAAGCTTCTCAAGTCTTTTTCCTTCTTTTATAAATGAGACTGATGGGGTCAAGAAAGAATATTGCTACCAACTTCCCCACTTAATTCTGCACATCGTCACCACTTAAGACTATAGGTCCAGAAATTTTCCCACTGCTCACTGATTGGGGAATGCAGTCAGATATCAGAACTACTTGGTTAACATACCCCTGTATGGCATGAACACAAAAATAACCAATGTGCCACACCCTATACACAAAGTACCTCATAGTAAGTCATATCTTTTAATCACTTAAATATTTAACCTTCAAGGCAATTGCTTATAGCATCAAAACACAGTATCATCACTGTACCATAAGTTATATGCCACGATTTTATAAAAGGTTCAAGGTAGCTAACCATCACTGCAAGCAAAGTAAATGTTTCCTTTCACCTTCTCCACCTGCCCACAGAAATCTCAAGTCAGTGTTTCAGCTCCACTTTCAAAGCATAGATTTTACTTTATGTGAAAAATGGCATTCAGTGAACCACCAATAGGCAGTCTTGAACGTAATTCCTAATGGACGAGTGTCCAAATCACAAAACAGTAGGCACTGCTCAGCTGTATTTCTAGTGTGTGCACTTAAAATGCACTCCTGTAGATAATGCTAAGATATTAGTGGGCACTATAAAAAACTTTAAGAGAAGAATGATAATTGTGCCTGTGAAAAATGTTGTGTACACTTGGCAAACAAGGAGTCAGATTTGCACACCTCAGTCAAGGTCCAAAGGACTCATTTGGTTTGTGAACTTCAACATTTTCCCCTGGTATTTCATACTCAAGTCACAGGAGTTGAGGATGTCAGTCGGGGCGTGCTTCCAGGGAGGTAGCAGGTCTAGACACTGCACCTATCTGTTCTATATTTGCTGTGGGGGAAGAATAACTTTCAGTTATACATTTTCAAATCACAAAGCAATGGCTTTTTGCAAAGATAAAGATTAAGTCACTCTTTTGATGTAAGCGCAAGAACTAAAGTTTGGTAGCAACTAAGATGCTTAAGAAGCTACAAAGGGTCCTGTGGTGCCACAGGACCCTTTGTAGCTTCTACAGATCCAGACTAACATGGCTACCCCTCTGATACTTAAGATGCTTAAGAAACCCATGCTAGCTAACTCATAGATATTTTTAAGTACAGGCACTATATATGATGATTATACGCTTTCAGAAGTTCTTATTGTCAGTAACTAGTTCTGATGTTAAACAAATAGAATACGTTTTCCAATTGGACTCGCATAAAAAGTTTGCTTTTACATTAAGGTAACACACAAATCCTATCATAAAATTCAAGCAAAATGAGGCAAATCATGTATACGAAGGGTGCTTGCCCTATGTTTCTCTACCATCACCGCATATCCGGTAGTACAATCCTGTTTACAACTGTGTGAAGCTGACCTACTATATAGACTCGTTGAAAGGGAACACTGATTGGGAGTTGGCTTCATCCATCTTAAAAATACAAACCCCACACGCCAAACCTACCAATCTAAGTAGTTACCAGACATATGCATTTTGATGCTATTGAAGGAAAGGAAGCCACACTGAGGAAGCCACAATTGAAATGCTTCCCAAAGGAAGGCTGTAATCATGGAAACATGTTTTTCCCCCATTTAAATTCTAAAGTTGTCAGCAACATCAGAACAAAATAGAAATGCAAGGCTTTCCTGTTAGCACTACAGCCTTACTTTTCCATTTTCAGCACCTGCATTGGCCAGCTGAAATGAAATGGTCACTGTTTAAGACCAAGTCAAAAGTTAGGATGAAAACAAATAACATACCTTCAGTTTAACCTCTTTCCTTAAGTCGTTCTTAAGGGCTTCCTACCTAACATGGTAAACTTTGACAAAAACGGGAACTGGTCCCTGAAATAATTATATATAAAAACTTGGGAAAATCAAGGTTAACTTCGGAGTATGGTATTAGTCTTAGTACTTAAGAAATTAGAGAAATGACACAAAGAATGAAGCAAGTTAGTAAATCAGCTTTCAGAAAGGCCATTCATAAGCGTTTCTTGTTAGACAAGATTTTCTAAGCAAAGCCCTGTTGAAAAAAAAGTATCAAATTTTAAGACAGTGACACTGATTATCTGTCTAAAAACAAAAAAGGACAGTAAAGCTTTTTAAAAAGCAGCAGCAAAGCAAATAAGCAATTATTGATTCAAATGAGTTTGCCAAAAATTTCCATCCACTCCGAACAAGGGGAGTTAAGAGACTTTTCACGACATTGTTTGTAGCAGCACAAAGGGCCTCTCAAGCTTTTATAAGGAAAGTTGGAAGACCAGCCAGATACCAAGTGCTGACAAACACTGATTCACTGCTCCAGTCACACTTAAGTCATGTATGAAATGAGCAATTTAGTCATCTAAGAAGTACAGGGGGAGATGGGGGGAATTTTGTCTGTTTTAAACAGAACTCCATTTAGAGTATCCTTCTGATTCAGCACCATCCCTTATGACCAGTGCTCTTGGCCAGCCCTCAGTGCCTTTATTTATCCAGTGGTAAAAGAAACACGATTCCCTTCCCTGACCCAAAAGTTAGGGGCAAGACAAAAAAGTGAATGTCACTGAGCTGAGATACAGCAGTTACCCTTAACGGGTTCATTACAGCCTGGAAGCTGGAGAAACCACTCATCAATTTTTCAGGCCATTTAAGGTTGATCTGCAAAGTTAAAGTCCAATGTGACACATACAATCTCAGCCTCTAACGAGCTCAGGTATCTTGAGACACTGGGAAGCCAGACATTAAGGCATTGTTTACTTGTGCACTGAGACGAACCCAGAGGGGGGCAAACTACGGCCCGTGGGTCACATCCGTCCCACAGGACCCTTCCCTCTGGCCCCCGAGCTCCTGCCACGAAGCGGGGTCAGGACAGGCTTGCAGAGGAGCCAACCCAACTCCCCGGCAGTGCGGTGAGCGGGGCAGAGGCTAGTCCCTGGTCCCTCCCCTTCTGCTCCCCTCCCTGCCTCCTTCACAGTCACAGTTGCCCCAGTGCCTGGGCAGCATGGCTGCAGCTCCAGCCAAGTGGCATGGCTATACCAAGGGGAGTTTGAGTGGTGGTGGTGGTGGGGGGGGTGCGGTCAAGGGGCCTGGGCCCTGCTGACGGGGACAGGGGCAGAGCAAGCCAGGGCTCCCTTCCACCCACAGCATGCTTGGCCCCTGTCCTCAGCAGCCAAGCCCAGACAGGGAGCAAGCCCTGCCCGACTGCTAGGGAGAGCAGCCAAACAAGCAGGGGAAATGCACATGGAAAGGACTGAGCCCCCCTTTCCCCCACCCCATAGGTAACATGGGGCGGAGAGAGCAGGGATAGAGGGTGGGGAGGCCCCAGGGGGATGGTCAGGGGGTAGGGAGCAGAGGGGATTGAATAGGTGCGGGGGTCCCGGGATGGTCAGGGGGCAGACAGCAGGGGTGTTTGGATAGGATGCGGGAGTCCTGGGGGGCAGTCAGGGGTGGGGAGCAGGGTGGGTTGCATGGGGGTGGTGGTTCCGGGGGGCTTGATGGGGGCGGGGGGAAGACCACACCTCGCTGTTTGGGGAGGCATAGCCTCATCCAGCCTTCCCTACCCGGCCCTCCATACAATTTCTGTACCTGATGTGGCCCTAGGGCCAAAAAGTTTGCCCACCCCTGGACTAACCTATACTATTTAAGTGACCAATGCTCCCTTGGGGGTACCCAGGGTTGTGAGGCATCTCGCTATCAGCTGCCTTTAGTGTGAGAGAACCGTGCCTTTATCTGTCAGGGCATAGCTCCTGAACAACCTCAGCCACAGGAAGCACAAGTACCCTTCCCCCTCCCCCGCCCTCCCATGGGCTCCACTGTCCCTCTGCAGGTAAGTGACAGATGACCCCGGTGTGTCCAGCCCCTTACTTACTGGACACTCTCAGAATCACCAAACCCGCTGTTCCCAAATGAAAAGTACACCACAATTTACTAGTTCACCGTAGAACACAGCTCCACTTAACACAGAACATTTATATTTGCTTTCTCTAGAAAAGAAAGCAAGTTTTATTTAACAAATAATAGATTCATATGATAGCAAACAGGAATACTGGAAACAAAGGGCTACATATAACATAAAACCATGACATGCATTCTAGAGCCTAAACGCAACACGATGCCCTCTTGTGTAGTATGTTACTACTAACCCCAAAGTCCCTCTCACGGCATTTTTCAGCCAGGATGGTTGAGACCTTTCTTTCAAGAGAAAAGCCTGCTAGCAACTTGCCTCCCTGATGAAGGATGCCAGAACGTCTCTCTGCACCCCCACCCCCAGGTATACCAGACCAGTCCTTTGTTCTTCATCTGTAAAAGAAGGTTCCACCCACCACTGCTTACCGCTTCCTGTTAGTTTTCCTTCTAAAGTCCGTGTCAGCTTTTCATTAGCGTTTGACTCAGTATGCTAATAGACTTTTATATGCCCAAATAAATTTGGTAGTCTCTAAAGTGCCACAAGGACTCCTCATTGTTTTTTCATAATGATATGGTAAGATAGGGAGATCAGTGTTAGCCTCCTCCTGTTTGGAGAAGTCTGTTTCAACACACTAACTCTGAGTGAACTGCCTCTCACAATCAGGGCCGGCGTGCCCACTAGGTGACCCTAGGCGGTCGCCTAGGGCGCCGGGGGGCGCCTGCCGCCCGCCCTCCCCGCGGCTGCCGCCCGGCTCCAGGAGCCGGGGGGGCACCTGGCCACGGCTGCCGCCCGCCGCCCAGCTCCGCGGCTGAGCCGGAGATCCCTGTAACCTTATATGCCCCATCAGTTAGCATCAAGAGGTCCTTGGGTGACAGGCCTAAGTGTGTTTATGTCACTAAGTCACGCTGGCATTGTTTAGGCAAACTGGTGGTTTATTTCCCCTCCCCATCAGGGTCCCACAGGAAAATCCAGCTACTGTAACTATAAGTCCTCTTCCTCTGACTGCCTTGCTTCCACACTCTAGCTCCTTGTTTTTATAACCCTGTAGTCAGCTGCCTTGTTGCCAACTAATGAGGCTGCATCTATGCTACCTGCATGTTGGTTTCAGCAACAGGCAGCAACTCAACAGCTGCACTAGTACCAAGCCATTAGTGTAGATACTACAGTGACGAGCACCGTATAGGAACCTATAAAAGTTAAAAATCTCAAGTGTTCACCAGAGCATGATAAAGAACACATTCAAAGTAGGCAATGACTCAGCAGGAAGAAGATGCTTGGGCTCTGTCTGCATCACCAGTACAGCTGCCTCACCGATGCAATTAGTGCAGTACAGAAACTTATTTTGCTAGTATAGACACGGCCAGTCCCTTCTAACACTGCAAGCTCATTTTCAGATCCTCTTCCTAAATGCTTTCTGGGATGAAGCAACTTAAGGGTTTCCCCCTTTTTCAACTGGTGGGTGCTTCATTATTTTCCTACACAAGACAATATCCCATTAGCTACAAGGAAATGACTTAAGACTTCCAGCCAGTTTTAAAACCTTTCCTAAACGGGACACATACTCAATAAACCTGCCAAACAGTTGGTCAGTTTAAGGTGCATTTACAACTGGCAACAACCCAGTAAGTTTTTGCACAGGACTTTAGCACTTTCAAAAATAATGGAGAGAAGTGAAATCAGACAGTACTTAAATACGGCTGGAATGTGAAAGGTGAGGTAGAAAGAGGTAGAGCTGGGAAAAGGAAAACACAAGGGAAAACAGAGAGCTGATGGCCAGACATCCCTGAGGATGTGTCAGTCAGGCCAAGGATTTAGTTTGAACAGACAGAAGCGTAGCTGTTTGTCTTATGAAGAGAGATAACCCAATTTGCATGCCACACTGTTGCTTCAGTTTGTAATAAACCACCAATGCAGCCTCTCCCAGGTGAAGACAAGCACAAAACCATCCGCTGTCAACTTCAGGTACACTTAAAATGTTCAAGTGTAGCTTGCTTAAATATCTTACTACCAGAGTTGGTTCTAGGGTCAGATGAGCAGCAGTCACCCTGAGCACCAGCTTCCAGGGCGTGCGGTATTGCTGTGTCGCTTAGTTGTTTTTTTGGGGGGAGGAGAGGTTGTCCCACCCTGACTGGCCAGCTATGTGATTTTTTTTTTTGCTGCTCAGCCACTTGGGTGTGGGGGAGCTCATGCTGAAAATGTCTTCCAGCCCGACTGTCGAAATTGCTAGGGCTGCTCCTGACTATCAACACTCTGAAGCCAGCCTGCATAAGCCATTTTAAGGTATCAAAATTTCATCCATCTGAAGCTGATGTGACCAGAGTTATTTCATTTGCCTCCCATGCTTTGCACTTGAAAGCCATGGTGGACACTGCTCCAGAATTAGTTCATTTGTTCTTTCTCTAGTCACTAGCTGAGACTGAGTGGCAGTCACATTCCTGTTCTTCAAAACACTATGGTAACCTCTCTTTAAGGATTGCTTATCTATACACATCTAGTCTTAACCATTCCCAATGATCTTACTGTAACCAGGAAGTTCCTGCCTGTTTTAATTAACTTGTCTTCTCAAACTTTTCCATTTGAGTCAATATAGATCTTGTCTTCCCTACCCTCCCATTTGAGATCAAGCAGCCAGCCTCCACTTCCGTTTGCCATTATATAGCGTCCCTTGACAAAAGCAATTTCTGAAGTTTGAAGTAACATTTCGCCATCTTAATATTATTTTGACAGTGGAAGTGAGAAGCCACTGCCAAGTGACCAATCAGCTAGTAGACAACCACTGGTTCAGACTAGTCTGGAAACCTCTGCTTCGGGGGTTTTTCAAAAGCCTTGCTCAACAAAAGCACTAACATTTATGACAGTCTGACCATCTGCTTACATTTAATATTTCTACTGCTGAGATAATACCATGCCTCTGTAATCACATTTAGCATATTATATAAAGTACAAGATTTGGAAATGAAAAACTACACTCCAGTAGCTTGTTGAACAATCACTAGCGCAACAGAAATAGGGATATCGAACAAAAAGTGTTACCCATTTATTTTAAGTGAAGATGATAGGCAGAAAGTACCTGATGAGCGTGAGCAAGATGATCTTGACAGTAGGCACCTACAAAAGGTTATTGGAGCCAGATAGTTTGCAGAATCTCTGCACTTTGTTATTTAAAATGGAACTGACATCACCCGATTTTTAAAATGTTAGAGGCTAGTTACAAGTACCACAGTGTAAAACAAAAACAACAAAAAACATACTTAAATGACATGCTGTAGTGTAGCATAAGATCTGACCCTACTGTCAGAGTCATGAGTGATATCTGAAGAACATGAGTTCAGAAACCTCTGATTTGTGTTCTATTCCTTGGGGGTAGAACTGTACAAATCAGATCCCCACCACATTTGTGCCCGTCAGCTAACACCCTATAGTATATTCACAGTGACAGCAACTAGAAGCCAAGAAAGAAACTCAGGTTAATGCTTTTCTCCTTTCACTTAACTTCAACCAACATTCTGACCCCTATCTAATAAAAACTCTAGTTCTGGATCAGAACTGTTTGGAATAAAGAGCATCAAAAGCATGAGCTAAGGAAGGCAGCCACACACTCTGGAAACCTTATGTCATTCATTACGGGAGCAAGTTGCATGTTGGGAACTTGACTCCTAGCTCCCAGAGATCCCTGGACAACTCATTTCTCCCCGCCAAGACTTAGGAAAAAGATTCCATCAGGCACTGCGCCAGATGGTGGCAAGTGGCAGACTGGGATACCTACCTGTAGTGCACATAATTTGCATCAATGCAAGCACTCCTGGTGAGCACACGCAGAGCTGACACAAGCAGCCAGATATGCACGCCCTTGAGTGATATACAAACTGCAGTGGGTGTACACAGACGTAACTGGTGTTGATCGTGGTTTGTGGTGTAGACATGGTCTCAGTGTCTTACAGAGGCAGCTACCTGTACCATACAAGAAGCCCAATGTGGGCTCAATAAATACCATAAATACCATAGTAGAAAAGTGGCCATTCCACAGCAGACAGATCCTTCACAGTATCCTCAGAGAAGGCCGAGCTGCCCATTAATGTCGCTACCTTAAGATCCAGCTTTATAGCTAGGCTCACAGCCCAGTCCAGAAAGCTCTGTATTAAATCTTATACTGCTACAGTTGAAGTGTAGGGGCCCCACTAAAAATAATAAAAAGTTGTTGACAACAGCATCAGGGTAAGAACTCAAGCCACTCATCTGCATACCAATTCCCATAAGGCCCTTGCAACAATTTTGTGTGAAAGTAGATTTGTTTTCTTCACTAAACTTTACAAAAGCAAGTTTTGCAAGGCTCTCTCCATTTCAGAATACCTTTAACTTAAGTGAAACTGAATCTATAGAAACGGAAGACAGCACAAGCTGAAACATTGAGTACAAGTGATAACTCTCAATCCTCTTCTCCAGCCTTTATTTAACAAGAAATCCCTGTATCTGACATTGTTATTTAGCATGAAGGAACTCTGCTTGTGGTAGAGAAGTTCAGCTTACCAGTTTGCTGCTGTAAGAAGAGGAGGTTACTCACCCTGTGCAGTAACTGACGTTCTTCAAGATGAGTGTCCCTGTGGGTACTCCACTCCAGGTGTTGGTGCATCCCTGCGCCTTCGCTCGGAGATTTTTACAGCAGTACTTGTACTGGTCACGCATGGGCAGAGCTTGCCCCCCGGCTCTGAGAAAATGTTGGTAGTGCGCATGCGAGACCGGTCTTCTCAGTTCCTTCTCTACAACGGAGGCTACCCCAACTCTGAAGTAGAGGGGAGGAGGGTGGGTAGTGGAGCACCCACAGGGACATCTCTCGAAGAAGAACATTAGTTCTTGAGAGAAGAATACTGCTTTCAAGTTTATCTTTTTTAGCATGAGACAGAGGGAAAAAAATAAGCTTTACAGATCACTTTCTAAAACAACAGTTTTATGTTAGATACACCATAGTCATAGTGTATAAGCCATAGTCATCCTGTTATTTTAAAAAATTGCGCCTCATTCCTCCAAGTTCTCTTTTGGACAACACTTTGCAGTTTGTTTAACTTTGCTTTCTGTTACATGGTGACACGAGATCCTAAAGACCTATCACTCATCTGGGGTGCTCCTAGTCAGTTTTCTGCTCCCACAGTGCATTGAGAGGCAGCAATTTAACACCTTTAGTCAAAATTAGGTTTGTAAGGGAAAGTGATATTAGCATCTTCTTAGGCTGCAAAGAACAGCAATATCAGCAGGAATGTAGTTTAAGTCATTTTAACGTGGGTTTTTCCTGTGAGGTGTGCACCACTATTTTTATTTTTAAATTCTTGTTAGACTTTTTGACCAAAAAATCTGAAATAGCTCCCAGTTGATCACAAGTACTGTAAGCTGAGCTAACTGAATAACTTAATAGCGGCTATCCATTTAATTTTGGCCTGAAATTTAGTAATTTGAAAATTAAGGGCTTTGTCTGTGATATGAACAGATGGCCTTGTTAAAAAAACAAAAGCAAAAAAAAGACTTTCAACTCCAATGTGGGGAGACCTGACGGTAGTATCATCCTAATGCATCAGGTCGGGAAATGGATAGCCGGTCCAGTTTTAGTCTTCCAGCTGAGAAGCAGAAAGTGAATCTAGAGGACTAAAATTAATCTATCACAGGGGTCTCAAACTCAAATTACCACGAGGGCTGCATGAGGACTAGTGCATTGGCCCGAGGGCTGCATCACTGACCCCGCCCCCTTGCTGCCCCCGGCCCTGCCCCCACTCCACCCCTTCCATTAGGCCCCGCCCCTTCTCCACCTCCTCCCCTGTGCGCACAGCTTCCCGCTCCTCCCCCCTCCCTCCCAGAAACCACAAAGTTCTTCCCATGCGGCCCGTGGAGCTCTTCCCTGCAGCCCGCCAGGCTCCCCGCGCCCCCCCCCCCGTGTTTTTTTTTTTTTTTTTTACCCCCAGGCAGTTCCCGCCGCCAGAACAACAGGCTCCTGATCTATTGTATATAGGCTGCTTTTCTGAGCGACCCATTTAAAACTGAAAGTTCAGGCCTCTGAAGTGGTACTGATAACATGAACAAATTCCTTACATGGTTTCTCTTAGCAATGGCCAAGTGAAGTATCTGCTTTAAGGGAGAAAACATAGTTCAGATAGTATGACACTCTACTCCATGAAGAGGCCTGGATTCCAGTCCAAAGATCAATCATGGATGACTTAATTGGTGTATCTTCAGCAAATCATTTGGATCCCATGCACTTCAATTTCCCCCATTTGAAAGAGTTATTTACTCTGTGCAAGATACTGTTATGTGCCATCTTCATCAGCACTAAGAATATATATCTTAACAGTGTTCAATAAATTGACGCCATCTTTCGTTTTTTGGTGATAGTAATCCACAACAAAAAACCCACAGGCTTTTGGGGAGCTCTCCTCCTTTCAGGGACATGCCTATAGTTCTACCAAGTGGACATATAGAACATACCACTTCTGTTAGTTTGAATGTTTTTCTTTTTCTTTTTAAGGCAACCACTAATCTTTCTTCCTCATGGCTAGGTAGCAAGGAAACCTGCAGGCTCTCTACCTTCTCTAGAGTACAGAATAAAATAAATTTAAACATACTTTGCCTTATTGGACCACCTTTTTTTTTAAGACACATGAAAACATAATAAGAGCAGGTTTAGAACACACAAATAAACTTTCTTCATTATAATCAAACTGGAAAAAGTACACACAATATCACTTCATGACACTCTTATTCAGATAGCTTTATGTTTAAAGTTTCAGGCCTAAGACATTCAGAATTAAATTCAGAATTGCTAGGACTAATGTTGTTCATTCACGATGAATAACAAGATAATTTCTTGCAGGGGGAATAAATATTCCTGCTTCGTAACCAAATCAAGTCATCAAAGCTGTAAGTTTATACTACTGATCAGTTATTTATTAGTGCAAGCATAATTACACCAAAGTGACTTTTCTACCTGTAAGTTTAAGGCATTCTTTTTCTGTGTTATGAGCACCAATTTGGCAAAGTCCAGTGGTAACCTGCTGGCTGCCTTTTTAAAAAACAAAATAAAAACAAAAACGGATAGCTTAACTAGATGGTCTTGTGTTCCCCATTTTGTCATTCCAAGATTCCACTGGTTCTTCTGAAGTATTGATATAGCTGTTATATCATGCTATTGGTTTAGCCAAGTTGAAAAGTTGCCTAATTAACTTCTGTGGAAGCCAATCATGATTCTATTCTTATAGCTGGATGGTTCATTGAGCAGAATGATGCCTGCAGGGTCAGATGGAAATGTTAGCTTCTCTTCCTGCCAAATGTCTACCATGTACAGTCAGAAGATGAAAGACACAATGTATACATTTAAAGAAAATTAAGGATTTGTTTAGAAGAGAAAACAGTTGAAATGTTTATATAATAGAGGGACACCTTTACTCATTACCATTGTAACTTTAGCGCCCTCGTAGCCAAGATGGAGTCTGCTCTGCAGGCAGCTCTGGCCAAGAGAAGGCACGTGCAGGAATGCAGCAGGGAAAGTCCTTTCCACCCGAGGGGCACCTGTTCCAAACCCCCCAGAGTGAACACACACACACCCACAGGAAAAGTACAATGGATGTAAGAAAGGGAATTATTTATTTACAGAGGGATGAGAGAAGAAAAAACAACAAGGGGAAATATAGGGGGAGCGGTAAAACAGGGTTGCATCCAAACCAAGGCCCCACAGGCCCAGTGGTAGCACAGGCTGAAAGGGCAGACACTGAGCAATGTGTCTGCACACAGAGTTCAGGAGTCCTGAGCAACTTTCCAGTCCAGGGGTGAGTCTTGGGTGCTCCTGGTCAATCTTCGGCGCCAATGAACTTTCCCCAACAAACCCCTCCAGTGCCCTCTTCTGCTGCTCTCTGCAAAGCCACACAGAGTGACCACCTCCCCACTTAACTAGCTACAGCCTCCCTCCTTATACCCAATGCAGAGTCACAAGCCCCAGTACTCACAGCCCCATGCAGCTCTGGGCAGCAGTGATACAGATCCTGGGTCCAGCTCCAGCCTGTCCTTCTCGGGCAATGCCCCCCTGGCACAGTGCTCCTCCTGGCTCCTGTCCTGGGGTGTCCCCGATCAGCCGCCCTGTCCTTCTCAGGCTTTAGGCAGGTTCTCTCCGCTTCTCCTCTGAGGGCCTGCAGACCAATGTTCCCTCTAATTTTTGACAGGCCGTGTGCGCAAAAAATTTCTTCCGTGCAAATTGTTGTGCGCACGGTGTTTCGCTGTGTGCGCGGGGTTTAGGATCTGTGTGCGCGCGCACACGCACACAGCTTAGAGGGAAGTGCTGCAGACTTTCTTCTCTCTCCCCCCAGCTCCACCTCCACCCCCTGGAGTTCCCCTCTTTTTTCTCACTGCTTCCCCTCCCCCATTAGGAAAAAGATTTAAAGGGGCCATGCTCTCTAAACCCCAAAGGGGTTACACCATAAACACTTAAGCCTACTGCTACAGAAGTCCATGGTGCTGCTCTCAAAAGAGAAATAGCCCCTTGTCCTGAATACTTTATGACATACTTCCCGCATCCCAAGGAACAAAATGAAGGTAAGACTTGAAGTTATATCCAGGACAATAAATACTTCTGAGGGCATTCTGTGCCAAAAAATTAAAAATTCTGCGCACAATATTTTAAAATTCTTCAAGATTCTGGAAGTTTTATTTGTCAATAAATAAATGCAGAGGCTCCAGCATGGCAGTGGGGAGCACAGGGCACTGGCTGCACGAAGGTGGAAGATCACCCTGCAGTCCCCCTCACTCCCCAACCCCAGGACACGGACTCAGCTGTGAGGCTGTATCTGACCCTGACACAGCACAAGGCCTGGGCCTGCCCCTAGAAATACCCTGGAGCCCTGCCCCTCTGCACCAGGTGCACCGAGTGTGGGACATGTAGGCTCAACCAGGCAGGAACCAAAGTGTGGAGGGGCTCAGTGTGGGGGGAGAGGATTCTGTGTGGGACAATCTGAGTGCAGGCAGCTCAGTGGGGGTGGGGGAATCTAGATGTGGGGGGGATCTGGATGCACAGAGGCTTCTTGGGGGGGGTTCCAGGTGCAGGGGCAATGGGACTCCAGGTGAAGGTTGAGGGACTCAGCAGAGGGGTCTGGGTGCTGGGGGAGTGGGGCTTGGTAGGGCAGGGGTCTAGGTGCAGCTAGTTGGTGGTCAGTGGCATGGGGATCTGGATGTGGGGGCTCAGGGTGCTGCAGAGGGTGAGATATCAGGGTGGGAATTTGAGTGTAGGAAGCTCAGTGGAGGGTGATCTGGGTGCAGGGGTCCAGAGGCAGGGGGTCTGGGCGCAGGGGGACTCCAGATGCAGGGATTGAGGTTCATTGGGGTGGGGTTCGGGTATGGAGGGCTGGGGGGTTCTGGACGTACCGGGGGAGGGGTGTCTGGGTATGGGAGGTCCAGATGCACAGGGCTTGGGTGGATGGGGGAGCAGCTCCCCATACAGTGACCCCTTCCCCACAGCTGAGGAGTGATGGGGGCAGGAAGCAAGCGGGAGATGCTGAGTTTCCTGCAGCTGGGGGAGGTTTCTGGGGGTGGGTCTGACACAGCCCCAGCCACTCCTCACAGAGGAAGAGGAAGACCCATCCTCTCCTACCTCAAACCCAGCCGGGGCTAGCAGCTGATCCCATTTCAGGGTAGGAGCCACTGATTGGGGTGTCCCCAGCCCCACGGTGATTTACCTCTCCACCAGCTACTCTGGGTGCCTGAAACATTATACCTGCACTGCTAGGGAGTGGTGTGTGACTGCTCTTGCAGCCTCCCTGTCAGAAAGTCATTTTTCTGCAGGGAAGCAAAGAAATCTGCGCAGAACATGAATTCTGCGCACACGCAGTGGCACAGAATGCCACCAGAAATAAACAAACTGAGTGAGGGAAGGGAGCCACGTGTTCCTCCCTCGGAGGGTGCAGACTAGCAGAAGTGTCTCTGCTCCCTTCTGTGGAGGCACTCCTCACACTCCGGCTTTTAAGTAAACACATTCAATTAGCCTATTACTTTAACTACAGTACGAGGGTACCCCACAGCAGAAAGCAAATGACCATTTCTCCTGGCCTTGTGTCCAACAAGGAAAACACATGCAGGTTTAGGTGCATGTGTGCGTTCCTGCTACGCACTGCTGAAAAATGTCATTTTCATGCAAGCCAGTTTTCTATATGATTAACTCCCCTATGAAGGATTTCTTTTATTTCCACATCATCAATTTTATGTGACCTTGATGTTCAAACGGGCACCGCTGCTTTGTGTTCAATAAGTTCAATTACACAGCACTAGGCCATTCTTCTCAGATGTTTTACATTGTGCTGTACAAGTGAGGTCATGTTAGTTTGTTGAAACTCAGTGGTTTGAATACCCATTATAGAGCATATTTCTAGTATGCCAGTTTAATGTCTGAGCAGCATTTTCAGCCAAGATGGAAAGAAAATGTGGGCCTCAGTTCAGCTCAACACAATCATATATTTCACTACATGTTCCCTGTGTTTCCATGAAAGCATGGTCATTTATCATTGGGGTTACTTTTTTTAAAAAATATTCAAGTCCAAATGTGTATTACATTCCACTGACATTAAGCTACAAGACCACGTTTGTATACAGCAAGTTTAGTATTTAAATACATCCAAAAAATTATCTTCAAAGAACATTACGGTTTCAAAGGTTTAAAGCACTCAAGTTAGCCGACACCAACATTAAGGTTGCCTGTGTGACCATGTAATTTTTCCCCCACCGGACTCCACCCCACCCCCACACTTCCTTCAGTGCACAGGCCAGACCTGCTCTGGGGATGAATCAGGGTTGTGTAGAAATGGCAGTTGTTATTTATAGTACCCCTTCTTCCTTTGTTGTAGAAATTGAAAGATGTGTAGTGAACAAGGAAGGGGACTGCAAGAAGCAAAAGGACGGTCCCGTGGTTCAGGTAGTTGAACGTTGCCCTGGAAAATTGGACTCTATGCCCGTCTCTGCCCCTGTGATGCTAGACAAGTTACTTAAAATATTCACAGGAAGCCACTGTGAGAGCCTCACTTTTTGGGTACCCAACTTGAATCACCAAGTGTCTTATTTGCATAAGGGCTGACCACTTGTAGTAGAATTCAGTGGGAGCTGTGCTCCTACATGAAGTGTTATGAAATGCCATATATTCTGAAAATTAAGGCCCCAAGGTTTTCAAGTTTTGCAACTAACTTTGGATTCCCCTTTTGACAATTTTGGCCTTAATCTGTGCTTCAATTGCCCAGCTGTAAAATGGGGAAAACTCCATCTCACATAAGTGTGAATGTGAAGTCATTAATGCTTATGAAGCATTTGAATATGATCATGAGCGCACCATACAAACACCCAGAAGGAAATTAATATTGTATTTAGTTCAGTATTTGGAGGGAGTGCTGTAAATACCCGCAACCAGACAATTGTTGATAAAAAAAAATTTTTTTTAAAAGAATAAATACTCAGTGAGCTCAGTCTGTCCTGTGCACTAGAAGGGGGTCCTATGGAAACTATAAGTATGTGATCCTCTAATTGAAGACAATCATAATGCTTATGCTCAAGAGGCCAAATTAAGGTTTTACAGACTTGAGTGCTTGACTTTGCAAGTGTAATATTTCCATGTCTTTTAATGTATTTTCCTGCTCCTACTCCCCCACCCCATCATTTCACCCCTCTGTATTGCACTCATGCTGCTTCCTCCTCTTCACTGCTAGGGGGAAGGGGGGAGCAGAAGCAACACAGAGCACCAGAGACTGTTCCTGGGGTACTCTCTCTCAGTTCCTGTGCCCAGTGCCATAGTGTCTCTGAGCTGCATTTGCAAGAGAGGTCCTGCTCAGACCTTATAGCCCCAGCCTGGCGCATGCTCAGTGAAGGTGGGACACACACACACACACACACACAGCACACTGGATTAATTTAGCTGCCAAACCCCAACTAGTCTAGAATATGTGCAAAGATGAACATTTTTAGAGGCTTGACCAAGAAGAAAAAGCCTCACCTAAAAGTACATCCTTGTATAAGAAACTCAGCACAGGCAAAATGTTTTTTTCTTAAAACCTCATTCCCTTTAATGGCTGAAATATTTTAGCTGAATCATTCAAAATCTAATCAGCTTGAAGCAGAAAATTAACATGGATTTATTTATTTTTTGTCTAACACTAACCCTTAGGGCTAAGTTATATAAAAATGGGTCTTATAATGGAATGTACAGGCATCACTACTTGCACTGCTTATAATGAAGAGCTTTAAATAGAACGTTTTACAGGCTAAACTGCACGTATACTCTTCTGTTTTCTATGACCCATGCTGGACGCCACTTGAACTTCAAGTTGGCACTGGGAACAGTCGCTATATTTAGCAACAAAAGTAACATGCAAGGTTTGTTTGGGCAACACTGCAGGAGCACAGAAACGGTTTTCAAAAGCTTCCAGCAGACAGTCAAGAAAACAGAGCAAGATAACAGCATTCAGCCATGATGTAAGCTCTCTGAGGAGCAACATATTAGACACTGGTCTTTTAACATCAACTGCTCCATGATAAGCAACAGACACTCAATGCTATGCAAGAAATCACAGAACAGGAAATCCTACCCTCAATCCCAAAACACTTACTGGCTAGAATTTTCAAAAACATTTAAGTTTCAAGCTATTTAAAAACTCACCTCACATTTGTTTAAGCAAATATTTTCTTCTAGTCACTGTTAATGAACAAATTTTTAAACAATTTCAGCATTGACTCCACTCTCAGATGGTTGGCTCAGTCTGTGAGGTTGTACTTTAACTACTTCTCCAACTACAATAATCTTCCACGATAGATGTGAACTGCTTAAAGTCAAAAAGCAAGTGACTTGAGATTTCAATCTGAAATTGCCTTTATATATGAAAAACAGAAAGGGCATAAACTGGTAAGTTTTCCTTTGTTTGAAGAGTGCCTTTAAGTGAAGTTTTGCTGTGTGTTTAGTATATATCCATGTTGAAGATTTCCAGAATTACTGACAAATATCACTTTGTTGACAAAACTTTATTTTCAAAAAGGTCCCCACCATATCAAGCAATTTTTTCTTCAGCAAAAGGAGCAGCCAGAATAGTAAAATGTGAAGAAATGTTCTTCACTGGGAGCCAGTGACTGCAAGTCTACAGTGACTCACTTTAACTTGGTTTGCTAGAAATCTGGCTGGAAAAAAATCTTAATTCTATTCTTGCTTTGCTGGCAGCTTCCAACTTTTAACAAAAAGTTGTGCAATGCTGCCTGTTACAGACTGAGAGGAAGTGTCCTTTTCAAAAGGACGCAGCATAGCAAACTACCTTGGCTAGGATTAAACCAAGAGGAAACCACTTCTTAACTAGTGCTTGCAGATGAAGCAGATTCTCTTATGGTCCTTTCAATTTAACACTACTTCAACCTTTGTTTGTTTTCCCACCCCACCCTCAACTTAACCAAGGTGCCTGGATTGCTTCTGAACTGATATATAGATAGATAGATAGATATATCTATATATATATATAGAAAGAATCCCAGTAACAAATGTAACACCCTCTTAATTTTGATCTCTACTTAACCTGGGAAAGAGCCAGTAGTATGAGTCTTTACCAGCAGTTCTCAACCTACGGCCCAATTAGCACACAGCCGCGGCCCAGCTCAGCTGTGTACTAAAGGCCATGGGCTTGGGGTCTGGGCTGCCGGCTGCCGCCCGGTGGGATGCAGGTCCTGGCTGCCCCATGGACCCCACATGGTGGGGTCAGGGTCCCTGCTCCCCGACGGCTCCCCACTCAGAGACCCCCTCCACGGAGTGGGGCCAGGAGCGGAACGTGCTGGGCATAGGGGTTTCTGGGGGAGTTTAGGTAAGTGGTACTGTGGTTCTCAACCTGCGGCCCAAGTAACACTTGATAAATAGATTGAGAACCACTGGTCTTTACTGACACCCTAAATAGGCTTCCAGATCTATTTCACTATTTTTTTCTAGCCAGTCATCTACATTTCTTTTTTCCTCCAGGATACTTAAGCACAAATTATTAACTGTTCCCAGACACTTGCTCTTAGTGGAAGCTGAAGATGGGGTGTCCACAACTAAGCACTAATTTTCTAGGCAAGGCAATTTTCTGGATACATGGATCACGTTTGACTATTGTTATCCCTTTTGACCTGGGTAATTAGCCAAAGTTCAGGGCCCTGCAGGCTGTTTCCTTTAGGAAGAGAAACTGATGCGAGTCATGTATTCAATCCAATCCTATTTACAGAGAAAGTAAGAAATCCTGTTTCCCTGAACACAGGAGGAATCTAACAGAAGAGGGTTTTTTGCTCAGCTCTTAACTTCTTGTAACCAACACAGTGCCTAGAGGCGCAGCTTTTACAGCAGACATGCTACCAGTTCTTCCATGACTATGGTGCTTCATTTCTGCCAGTCAATGCCCTAGCCTCTGCGTTTGCTGTATCAGTTCCCCGGGGAAATCCCTTGGGCCACATGGTTCAGTTTCTGCTCGAGCCTTGCCATATGCCTGCATTTTGGGTGGTACTCATTGTTTCAGCTACCTGATTATATAAAATAGCTTAATAGGCTTTTTACACCTATCATGAATGAATTATGAATGCTACCCTAACTTCAACAAGGTTTAACCCAACCTTTTACACGGTGACACAAAATGGAATTAACAAGGGTTACTCTCCAACCTGACCACACTGCCCAATTTCCTCGTGCCATCTTCTACCTAAACCATTTAAATATCATTTGACAGTTTACTCTGTAATTTACATGATGGATCTTTACCTGAAAAAGTGGTCTAATAGAAACTTGAGGGGGAATTAAATAAAAAAAAGGGCAGAGGACGTTACCAAAAAATACAAGCTAAAACTACAGTAAAAATTAGACTTGTAGCTTTCTCCTTTTCATTTTGTAAACTGATTCAGCTTTTTACTGTTGTGGACACTTCCCTTCTTTTATCTGTGTAACTGCAGCATAACTTCTTAATGTGCCCATGTGACTAAGAAGGATTAGCTATGATAAGAATTTAAGAATGCCCATACTGGATCAAACCGTCAATAGTCCACCTAGCCCAGCATCCTGTCTCTGATAGTGGCCAGTGCCACATGCTTCTCGAAGTTGGTAACAGCTAATAATTTAGATCCCATCATTTTGTCTGTATGTATGCTAGGATTATTTTTTCCAAGGTGCATTACTTTGCACTTATCAACACTGAATTTCATCTGCCATTTCGTTGCCCAGGTCACCCAGTTTTGAGAGATCCCTTCATAACTCTTCACAATTAGCTTTGGACTCAGCTAGTCTGCAAGTTTTGCCACCTCATTATTTACCCTTTCTCCAGATAATTTATGAATACGTTGAATAGCACTGGTTTCAGTACAGATCCTTGGGGAACCCCTCTATTTACATCTCTCCGTTGTGAAAACAGATCATTTATTCCTACCCTTTGTTTCTTTTCCTTTAACCAGTTACTGATCCATGAGAGGACATTCCCTCTTACTCCACGACTGCTTACTTTGCTTAAGAGTCTTTGGTAAGGGACCTTGTCAAAAGTTTTCTGAAAGTCTAAGTACACTATATCCACTGGATCTCTTTGTCCACATGGTTGCTGACTCCCTCAAAGAATGCTAGTAGATTTGTGAGGCAAAATTTCCCATTGTAAAAGTCATGTTGACTCTTCCTCAACTTATGTTCATCTATGTATCTGATGATTTTGTTCTTTACTACAATTTCAACCAATTTGCCTGGCAATGAAGTTAGGCTTACTATCCTGTAATTGCTTAGATCGCCTCTGGCACAGAGACTGATTTAGGCAATAGGTTACATACCACAGTTAGTAGTTCTGCAATTTCATATTTGAGTTCCCTCAGAACTCTTGGGTGAATACCATGTGGTCCTGGTGACTTACTACTCTTTGATCTATCAGTTTGTCCCAAAACCTTCTCCATCTCCTGAGGATAGTTCCTCAGATTTATCACCTAAAAAGAATGGCTTTGGTGTGGGGATCTTCTGATCAGCTGACAATTAATCCACCACTGGAAAAAGCTTACCAAGCGAAGGAATTCGTTTATCATTGATTGAAAGATTCAAATAAAGGCAAAAAGGCACGAAGAGCAAAAAAACCTTAAAGGCTACAAAAGCCTTTGGCTACCAGGCGTCCTGGCTTTTTATAAACCATCAACCACAGGAAGCATGTTCAGTCCTATGTTTGTATAGTGCAAAGTGTAACGGGGCCCTACACCTGATGGGAGTTTCTGGCGCCATCATAATGTTGACCTCCATAGCATGATTCATGGGCCACCTTTTGAATGGGCAACTGAAAAGCGGGAGCTAATATGCATTACTTTTAAAGGATAACTCTGGTTTTCCTGGAGGTTTAGTGTTGTTAGGTTTTAGAATATTTAAGGTGCACTGAACAGCAGGTGTGCCTGTTTTTATAGATTTAAGAATAATAAATGAAAGTACTCAAATTTCAAGTCTCTGATGTAACATCTTTTGATTAGCAAGCAGAGATATCAAAATCCAGCTATGTTTTACAGTCTGAACCAAATAGAATCATCCTTCCATAAACGAGGTTCTGCATCCCAACATGTTCAGCACTTAGTCATCTCCATAATGAATAAGTGCTTAGGAAACCTAAGACGTAGTGCTACGTTCTACAGGAACTATATCTGAAGCTCAGTGTAACTTCAGCCAGCCAGCACCATGTACTAGATAACTTAGTACTTTTCTCTAAGAACCATGCAATACTTCTGTTCCGCATTTTTCACTGGCTTCAGACTTACATCTTGGGACAATCTATCGTGTTGGCTTTAATATATAAATCTCTTGGCAGCTGGGGCTCCAACTACCAATAGTGTCACCTCATTTTATTCTGAGTGTCAGCATCAGCTTAGGCACTGGAACAAATTCCAGATTTCAAAGTGACGGCTATTTTTCCTTTCTGTGAAGGAAGGATTTTGCTCCAGCTGGTCAGAACTGAAGTTCATTTATATTAATGATGTTTATTTTCGTAGTTTATAAGGACCAAGTCACTTTTTGGCATAAGGCAAGCCTTGTGGATGTGATGGGGTCTTTAATTGAGAAGATGCATTGAAAGGGTGGTCTTAAGGATGCAGAGTTTAGGTTCCTTAATTAGGTTTTACATTGAATTTATTTTATTTTTTTTTACTTTTTTTAGATTTGTACTGTTGTGCTTGAGACGTAATTAAGTCTAAAAAGCATTTTAGCACTTGCCCCTGATGAATGGGTCACTAGCCCTGGTGTTGGTCTCCCATTTGCCATCCAGCTTCTACAAAACCTACAGTCAAAGTTACTTTTGTAGTCCTTATGGTTGCCAGAGAGGAGTTCTTGTGAAGCCAAGTGTAAATTAGTACGGGTTATTTCACTCCGTCTGTGGTCAACTCCCGTGCCTCTACATCTGCTCCAGTTTTTTCAAACAGCAGCAGAGGAAAACAAGATTGTTCACTACCACTCCTGTTAGTAGCACCCAAAGAAAGTTAATTTCTTATCATCCTAGTGCTGATAATTAACAATTCTAACAGCCAACGTTATCAAACCCTTTCAGTCTAGTATTTGTTTCTTTTTAGTAGCTAAATAATTCCTTATGATAAATAAACTGTTTCAAATCTATGTGTATGAAGCTTTTGCTTAACAGAATATATATACATCTTTATGCAAACTGGTGTAACAGAAAATCCAAAAGAGGAGTTATCTATTTACTCTGACTCCATGCTTAACATGCCAATACAGTTAACCTGACTCCTGCATAGATTTACAAGAGCTATCAGAGCACTTGGTTGAAATATGGGAGTACACTAAAATACGTCCTCCCGAACACTTAACAATGGGTGCCAATAAGCACTTTTACAGTGCTGAACAGGACTCCCAATTAGCTTCAAAACAATCGCATCTTTCTTCCTCGCTATCCTATTGCCTCACACTGTATAACATGTCTCCAGAACAACCACAATAAGACTGGAGGAACATTCTTCCTTGGCCCAAATGAAGACTTTGTTACTTTACTGTGTGTTACTGCAGTAAATGGGTGCAAATGTATTCAAGTCCACATTGTAACTTACCCTTTAACAAGGTACTGTATCATAGTATTTTGGACATGAAGTGTGAAGAAGTCTTTATTTTAACAGGCCTGCCCCGTTTAGTGCAGTAAGTGGGAATGACAATTCAGTGTTTATTATGCCATCACATAATAGCTGGTGCTGCTCCTACGTTCAAGTGGCTGTAGCTCTCACAGGACAGCAAGAAACAACATCTTCAGAAGTGGCAGAGAACTCAGCTCTGCAAGCATCTATGCAGTTTGGGAAAGCTTCTGCCAACCAAACTTCAAGTCCTGTACGGATGCAGATGGCAGCCATCCACTCCTGCTCCCTTCAAAATCATGCTTTGCTCCCTTGCTTCACCCCCCACCCCACCACCCAACTAGACAGTTTCCCTCACACTCATATCCTACAATGGCAGGCAAACTGAGGAGCTGGAATTTAAGAGATGGTCATTTCTATCAAGTTACGTGGCACAAACACGGTTTGTTGGTTCTTGGCAAAAGAGTGTATTGTGGCTATTTGTGTAGCCACAATTCTTGATTTAAGTCCTTGCATTTACGTTTCTTAAGTCAGTAGAGCTCATCTGAAGGCTGAGGGCTAGTTTAGATCAGGGTTTCTCAACCTGTGGGTCAGGAGACGTTTCAAAGCGTTGTGTGGCAGCTTCCATCCCACAGGGCTGGCTGGGCTCACCTCCTTGCTCCCAGCACTGCAACCTCTGGGGTCCCAGTGCTGCTCAGGTCTGGCCCAGCCATCATGACGTCAGGAGTCTGGGTAGGACATATCTGAGCGAGTGGCACTGCATCCCAATGAGCAGGTCACAACTCCACTCTCACAAATTTGGCCCGGCCAGAGGGGTAGGGCCAAACCTGAGCGGCACTGCAACCCCAGAAGTTGCGACGCTCAGAGCAGAGAGCCAAGCCCAGCTAGCCCCACAGCACAGGAGCTGCCACTGTGGGGGTGAGTGCTGGGCAGGACCCAAACTCCCTCGGGGGATAGGACATGACTGAAACCACCCCAGGGCCTCCACCCCCAGACTATTTACTGGGTCACGACAGGCCACAGACATTTACAAATGGGTCCTGAGCCCTAAAAGGATGAGAACCACTGGTCTAGACTTTGCTAACACAGATACACCAGCACCGCCCCCTAGTGGAGACTCAGCATATACCAGCAAAAGAGGTTCTTTAGCTGGTGTAATTCCACTTTCCCAAATGACTAACTGCCAATGAAAGGATGTTAGTATAAGCTATGTCGACATGGGGATTTTGCCAGCACAGATGTGTGTGAGGAGCATGTTCCCCCCCACTATCTCTGACAAAGCTATGCTGGCAAAACTGTAGTATAGACCTGCCCTGATATTTTACTGCACCACAGAATTAAAAACGCCCAGTCCTAGTGTAAATCTAGAAGCACTTACATTTGTTCTTTGCTGTTAAGATTTGCCCCACCCCCCACTAAGTGATTCGTTTCCCACAACAGCAGCATCCTTCCTGAACTAGAGTGATTCAGCTTTGCAAATGCTCATGTGTACTACATTGCCAGCAACCTACTTTTGTCTTTTCCTGTGTTGTTAGAAATAATTTAAGTTGAATAGTATCAAATCCCTCCCCAGGCTAATGGATATTAGTTGATATTATTATAGAAGAGAGAATTCGTTATTTTAAAAAAACCTCCCCGGACACTCAATAACAGACTTTAAAAAGTGGCAATTCTTCAACTAAAAAACTTGCAAAACAGACTTAAATGAGAAACTGCAAAACTGGAATTAATCTGAAATCTGGACACCATCAAATTAGGCCTGAATAAAGACTGGCGGTGTCTGGGTCATTACAAAAAGTAATTTTCCCTCTGTTGTTACTCACACCTTCTTGTCAACTGTTGGGAATGGGCAACATCCACCTTGTTTGAATTGGCCTCGCTAGCACTGACCCGCCACTTGGTAAGGCAACTCCCATCTTTTCATGTGCTGTAATATATATACTGCTTACTGTATTTTTCACTCCATACATCTAATGAAGTGGGTTTTAGCCCATGAAAGCTTATGCCCAAATAAATTTGTTAGTCTCTAAGGTGCCACAAGGACTCCTCGTTGTTTTTGCTAATACAGACTAACACGGCTGCCACTCTGAAACCTTTCACTATTTAAGTAACTAGGAAGCAACAGTTTAATATATCTATTTAAGATTGAAGTTTGAAAGTACCATAATAACAAAAAATATACACTTGACTTATTTTACCTACTACACAATTTTTTCCCCATTGCACGTGTAATCTGAGAGAAAACTCCTTAAATTTATTTTCATCAAGGTCTTGGAAAGCTTCTAGAAACACCATCCACATATACACTTACCAGAAACATAATAAAGCCGAACAATTTAATATGTTCTACATGATATTTCTGGTAAACTAAACATAATTTCAGAAGGAGTGAAAGTGGCACCCTTTTGGTAGTCATGACTCATGATACACTTAGGAATGAAAAATCCATTTTCTCTCCCAACAGACAGATTTTAATGAGCTCTTTACAGTATTGAAATTCAGTCATATCCTGATTTCAAACTTGGACAGCTCACCTGATCAGTTGGTAGGCAGCTTCTTTTAAAGTCAGTGAGTCAATCCATTCAAATCACAATGTTTTGATACACAATTTCTCTCTTTATTGGGCCAGTGTATGGCAAGGGCAGCATCATATCTTTAAAGATTGCTAAGATATGTTAGCAGGTTGTTGCAGGTTCTTATTTTCAGTCTTCCAATTTGCCATATGCTGATTGAGGAAGACTGACACTCCCAACACCTGCTAACATAGTATGGTGACATACTATTCTGAAATCACAAGCACACCGTTTGCCCATTCATTCCAGACAGCAAACATCAACTGGCATTTTAGTCTATCTAATATAAAGTGCATTAGTTTCTTAAAACAAAATTCACTTCAAGCTTTATTTTTGCACTCTCCTGGACTCTTGCCTTGCACACAAAAAGAAAGTATAGAGTCAATTATAGTAAAATTCTTAAATGAATTAAACAGTACCGCAGAATCTCTATGGACAGAAATTCTATACATGAATAAGTGTGTAGCAGTAGGAATATACTTACACTACTGAGCAGGATGGTGACAATGACTGTGAAATGCTCTGAGAGACTAGAGAGGCTACAAAAACAGAAAACAGTAATAATGGAGGATTTCAACTATCCTCATATTGACTGGGAACATGTCATCATGGAATGCAGAGATAAAATTTCTAGATACCATGAATAACTGCTTCTTGGAGCAGTTAGTCCTGTAACCCACAAGGGGAGAGCAATTCTTGCTTTAGTTCTAAGTGACACACAGGACCTGTTCCAAGCGGTGAATACAGCTGAACTGCTTTGTAACAGAAACTACAATGTAATTAAATTTAAAATCTGTGTAGGGGAGGGAAATACCAAAGAAACTCACCACAGTAACATTAAACTTCAAAGGAACTACACAAAAATGGAGAGGCTAGTTAAACGGAAATTAAAATAAGTCACAAGAGTGAAATGGCTGAAAGGGTCATGGAAGCTTTTTAAAAATATCATAATAGAGGCTCAAACTATATGTATGCAAAAAAAAAAAAAAAAAAAAAAAAAAAAAGGTAAGAGAACCAAAAATTGCCACCGTGGCTAAACAGAGTAGCAAAAAGACATCCTTTAAAAATTGGAAGTCAAATCCTACCAAGGAAAATAGAAAGAGAAATAGTCTGGCAAATCAAGGGTAAAAGTATAATTAGGCAGGCCACAAAAGAATTGTAAGAGCAACTAGTAAAAGACACAAAAACTAACAGCAAAAAATTATTTAAGTACATCAGAAGCAGGAAGTCTGATGATTGTTCAGTGGCCCCACTGATTATTTGAGGTCCCAAAGAAACACTCAAAGAAGACAAGGCTGTTGCGGAAAATCGAAATGAATTCTTTTTATCCGTCTTCACTGCAGAGATTGTGAGGAAGATTCCCACACCTGAGCTATTATTTTAGGTGACAAATCTTACGAACTGTCCCAAATGGAGCTGTCGATAGAGGAGGTTTTGGAACAAACTGATACATTTAAGAGTAATAAGTCACCAGGACCAGATGTATTTACCCAAGAGTTCTGAAGGAACTCAAACATGAAGTTACAGAATTACTAACTGTGGTATGTAACCTATTACTTCAATCAGCCTCTGAACCTGGTAACTAGCTGATAGCTAATGTGACACTGATTTTTAAAGAAGGCTCCAGGAGGTGATTCTGGCAATTTACAGGCCAGTAAGCCTAATTTCAGTAACAGGAATATTAGTTGAGAATAGAATCATCAGACATGTAGATGAACACGATACACTGGGGAAGAGCCAACACAGCCATTGTAAACGGGAATCATGCCTCAATCAATCTATTGGAATTCTTTGAGGGAGTCAACAAATAAGTATCAGAGGGGTAGCAGTGTTCGACTGGATCTGTAGAAGCGACAAAGAGTCCTGTGGCACTTTATAGACTAACAGACGTATTGGAGCATAAGCTTTCGTGGGTGAATACCCACTTCGTCGGATGCATCCGTATTCACCCACAAAAGCTTATGCTCCAACACATCTGTTAGTCTATGAGGTGCCACAGGACTCTTTGTCACTTCAACAAATATGTGGGCAAGGATGATCCAGTGGATATAGCGTACTTGGACTTTCAGAAAGTCTTTGATAAGAGCCTTTGGAGAGGGACCTTAAGCAAACTAAGCAGTCATGGAAGAGGAGGGAAAGTCCTTTCATGGATCAGTAACTGGCTAAAAAATAGGAAACAAAGAGTAGGAATGAATTATCAGTTTTCACAGTAGACAAAGATAAATACCTGGTCCCAGTACAGATCCTTGGGGGATCCCATGCTGTTCAACGTATTCATAAATGATCTGGAAAAAGGTGGAAACAATGGAGGTGGCCAAGTTTGCAGACTATACAAAAATTACTCGAGATAGTGAAGTCTAAAGTTGATTCTAAAGAGTAAAAAAGGATCTCACAAAACTGGGTGACTGGGCAAAAAAATGGTAGATGAAACTCAATGTTGATAAATGCAAAGTAATGCACATTGGAAAACAATCCCAACTACACATACAAAACAATGGGGTGCAAATCAGCTGCTATCACTCAAGAAAGAGATCTTGGAGTCATGGTGGTTAGTTCTCTAAAAACATCTGCTCAATGTGCACTAGCAGTCAAAAAAGATAACAGAATATTAGAAACCATTAGGAAAGAGACAGATAAGACAACAAAAAAATATGTCACTATATAAATCCTTGGTACACCCACACCTTGAATATTGCATGCGGGTCTAGTCATCATATCTCAAAGATTCATTAGAATTAGAAAAAGTATAGAGAAGGGCAACAAAATTTATCAGGGGTATGGAACAGCTTCCATATGAAGAGAGATTAAAAAGAAACTGTTCAGCTTGGAAAATAGACGACCAATGAGAATATGGTTGAGGTCTATAAAATTGTGTGGAGAAAGTGAATAAGGAAGCATTCTTCACCCCTTTGT
This sequence comes from Macrochelys suwanniensis, assembly GCA_033296515.1. Classification (NCBI taxonomy): domain Eukaryota; kingdom Metazoa; phylum Chordata; order Testudines; family Chelydridae; genus Macrochelys; species Macrochelys suwanniensis. The sequence goes on along the minus strand of CM065776.1, from coordinate 128,938,546 downwards.
ATAACCACACAAAACGGATCACCCAATGAAATTAATAGGCAGCAGGTTTAAAACAAATAAAAAGAAGTACTTCTTCACACAATGCACAATCAACCTGTGGAACTCATGGCCAGGAAATGTAGTGAAGGCCAAAAGTATAACTGGGTTTAAAGAAGAATTAGATAAGTTCATGGAAGATAGCCATTGATGGACCTATTTGCCAAGATGGTCAGAGATGCCACCGCATGCTCTGGGTGTCTCTAAACCTCTGACTGCTAGAATCTGGGACTGGACAACAGGGAATGGATCACTCAATGAATTACCCTGTTCTATTCGCTCCCGCTGAAGCATGTGGAATTGACCATTGTTAAAAGACAGGACACTAGGTTAGATGGACCATTGGTCTGACCCAATATGGCCATTCTTATATTCTTACACCAAGCAAACTCTTTGTTTTGAAAAGGCTTGTGTCACCTAAAGGATGGTCCAGTCAATACTTGCACATAACAGCCACCTGACATCCCAGTCAGCCTGCAGGATCCAACTTAAAGAAGACCCCACTGAAGTAGCTACTGTATTGTAAGGTCAGGCAGCATTTTTCTCTTTAAAAGATTGACAAAGGATTCCTAGCTTGATTTTGTCTGTCTGTTTGTTTTTGGTCTGTCATGCCAAGTAGTCCATGCAACCAAATGCACAATAAAAAAAGTTTACTATATCAATTCTCATGAGTGGAAAAATCATCTTTGGAGCCCCGTGTTTCCTTTGCAGCCTTACAGTAAGTCTACACTGCAACAAAAAATCCACAGCACCAAGTCTCAGAGCCTGGGTCAACTGACTTGGGTGGCTCAGGCTGCAGGACTAAGAATTGCCATGTAGACATTTTGGGTCAGGCTCAAGCCCAGGCTCCAAGACACTCCGATGCACTGTGTTGAAAGCCCTAGCACAGGCAAGTCTCCAGCATTGAAAGGGGTGCCGAGAGAGACTGAAAAGGGCTAAAGGTGCACTTTACCCCTGAACTCTAGCAGCAGAAAATAGGGTATGCCTTCTCGGATGATTTTGCCAAGTGCTGACCTAGCTGAAGTGAGTTCAAGATAGTGATAGGAAATAATTTTAAGTTTTCTGTTTCATGTTGAACTGTACACATTAATACCGAATGGTCTCAGCTACTCAGAACAAAGATTATTGGCACAAATACTGTAAGCTACCTTTTCATAGAATCATAGAATATCAGGATTGGAAGGGACCTTAGAAGGTCATCTAGTCCAACCCCCTGGCCCCCTCAAGGATTGAACTCACAACCCTGGGTTTAGCAGGCCAATGCTCAAACCACCGAGCTATCCCTCCCCCCTTGTTTTTGGCTGAAACAAGTACATAGCAGGCAAATCCATGCCCGTAGATTCACTCTTGTCCTCAAAACTCTATGTCCATAAGTATTATGGATGTTTCAACATCCCCTTTCATGTAGTTATCAGTCTTTTCTTCAGTTGGAAGCAGAATTCTCACTAGTCATTGAACTGTTGTGACAAGGAAGCTCTCACCATTAGCTTAGAACAACCTGGACAAACATCTCCCATCTTCATGTTGGCTAGCCCTGCATGTAGTTATTACCTTTTAAACAGTCGACATTAGATAGCTAGCTACAGGATGCATTAAGTAGACCAGTGGCTCTCAACCTTTCCAGACTACTGTACCCCTTTCAGGAGTCTGATTTGTCTTGAGTACCCCAAAGTTTCACCTCACTTAAAAATTACTTGCTTACAAAATCAGACATAAGAATACAAAAGTGTCTCAGTGCACTATTATTGAAAAATTGCTTATTTTCTCATTTTACCATGTAATTATAAAATAAATCAATTGGAATAAAAGTACTGTACTTACATTTCAGTGTATAGTGTATAGAGCAGTATAAGGGGGCGGGGGCGGGATAGCTCAGTGGATTGAGCATTGGCCTGCTAAACCCAGGGTTGTGCATTCAATCCTTGAGGGGGCCATTTAGGGATCTGGGGCAAAAATTGGGGATTGGTCCTGCTTTGAGCAGGGGGTTGGACTAGATGACCTCCTAAGGTCCCTTCCAACCCTGATATTCTATGATTCTATGATAAACAAGACATTGTCAGTATGAAATTTTAGTTTATATTGACTTTGCTAGTGCTTTTTAGGTAGCCTGTTGTAAAGCTAGGAAAATATCTAGATGAGTTGATGTACCCCCTGAAAGACCTCTGCATACCACCAGGAATACATGTACCCCTGGTTGAGACCACTGATGTAGACAACCAAAGAGTATTAGAGATTTAGAGTAGGGCCCACTATTATCCTTATTACACTACTTTGATTAACTTTACCTACTTCGTTAGGCTACTTGAGGAGTAATTAAATGTCACTTGTTGTATCACTTCTTCAATCCATCATATAGCCTAATAATTCATCTATTGCTCTGGACACTTATAACTAAAGTACTCAGTGATATGAACCAACTTCTTGACATCATTATCCCAAAGGTTTTTCAGAAACAGAGTTCAGCATCCTGGACATCGACCTAAAGCCTTGATTATTCAATGAGCCCAAGCCCTTACTTTTACTGATGCAGTCCTATTCCAAACACTATTAAAAATTAAATGCAAAACGGCCTAAGAAGTTAACCACAGGTGGAAGCTCTTTATTACTAATTGATTTATCTTAGCTCTTTTGAAAAAAAAAAATCCACTGCACATCTCAGTTTCTGTCACTGACTTAATATTTAATAAAAGGGGTCAATGCTCACCAACTTAGTAAAGTTATGCATGTCACTTCCAGTATACACATCATTGCACAGATCCGCACAACTTTAGCAGCAGTTACTTTATCATGATTCTTTTAACCCTCCCCCCCCCAAATTCAAACACTAATCCCCTATTGCTCAGAATGTTATTCCACCATCTTACATATAAACCCTACCTGTGTTGCAGTGCTCTAATTTTTATTAATGGCTGGATACTTGTAATCCCATGTAAATTCCAGAAGTTTAATGGTTAGCTAGTTCCCCCATTATAACTTTGTCTTAAAAGGTTATCCAATGGTATTCAAATCCTTTTTCTAATTATGATTGAGACTGAATGTAAGGGTAAAGAATATGGTCTGGTCTACCCTAAAATGTTAGGTTGACCCATCGACATCACTCAAGGGTGTGAAAAATCTACACCGCTGAGTGGCATTGTTAAACCGACCTAACCTCTGTCAAGTCTGCAACTGCTTCTCAGGGATTGGCAGTGTCTACACTGAAGAGCTACAGTCGCACTGCCATCTCATAGGTGCGGCGTTGCAGCTGTGCCACTGTTGCGTTTTTAGCGCACACAAGTCCTATGTTCTCCTTCATGGCATGAACAGAGAAACTTGACAAGCTTTTTGTATTTTAATTCTTTAGTGTTTGATTTCTGAAAGTGAAGCTAACAGGCCCTTTCCCTCATCTCAATAACAATTTAAATAAGAGCCTTAAACCAACATACGCTCTATCCAGCAAGTCTTGCATTAGAACTGGTTGACAAGTTCTAATGCAAAATGCAAGAGCTGTGGCTACCAAAGTTCTTTGGATTAACATTTGTCACAGAAATATTTCAGTCTTTGCCTCAACTAGCTTCTTTTTCCACTTATGGCTTAAGTACATTTTCTACCCTGAAGTCTCCTGAAGGCATCAACTAAATTTTGCAATATGACCTTTCCAAAAGTAGCTTGATATCCTTACTATAATGGGAACAGTGAAATGTTAAACAAAGTCTGCGTTTTACAAAATTTAAGTTATATTGGTCAGTTTCCCCCTCCTCCCCTCATAGATGGAGAAGGGCAAACAAACATCCTAGAGCCCAATGTTCCCATCTGACAGAAAAAACTGCAGGATGCAAAGACACTAACCAGAAACACTTGAATTTCATTGGCACAGAGCAGCATCATGTTCCCCCTACGCTTCCAATCAAAAATTCTTCAAACTAATGACTTATTCCACATAGCCTTTCACATGGAGGACCTACTCCCAGGCACCCACGAAAAAAGAAACATACGACAGTCACTACTCCCCACCTGTTCATTATCTTCACCACACATCTACACGTTGTCCTTTCCATTCACATCAGTAATTTATTAAATATTTTTGCAGTAGTGTATTGTAGGCCACACCTTCAGAAACAGAGTCCCTTCAGCATAGCTAAAGCCAAAACAAAGCATTGCAACTTGTCCTCCACTCCATCCCCTAAGCACCCACAGGCTTATATCACATAATTCAACCGTTTTGCCAGATTCATTGATTGTATTTTAAGTGTAAATGAAAAAAAGTCTATCAATGCTATATTAAATCAACACTTCCATGCCAAATAAGGTATTTTATGTCAACGATATGGAGAACAAAACGAGTTGTGTCCTTAGGAATATTTTGGTACACAATGTTAACAGTTCTTCCAAGTGTTAAGTTTAACATTTGTAGTTGTTTATAACCAAGTCTTACACAAAGCTTTGTAATTGCTAGCCCGTGTTAACTGGGCTCACCACTCTCTGCATATTTGACAGAGGTCATCTAATAGTCTCCCCAATTGTGCAACTTCTATAATCCATCTGAATTGTATAATTAGAGACAGCTGTTTAATATTGCATTTTAAGATTCTCAATCAACAGAAAGTCATTTGTTAGGCAGAAAAATACAAATACTGTTTCCTGTTGCTCAAGAGTTTGACTAGTCATCTTGGTAGTCACCAAGGTGATATGTCCAGTAAAGCAACTCCCTCAAGATACAGACACTAAATTTTCAACTGATTCAGTGTTCAATGACATCCTCATATTCAGACCACCCACTCATTGTCTGAGGTTCTCAAAACTTGAATTCAAGATGGATTTTTCCAGTTTTTAATTTTCCACATTCTCGTGTGTGCCCCCTCTTCTACTGATCACTTATCAATTTATGTTTCTTTTGTTGTGGATACATTCATTAGCATTTAAAGTTCCAGCCAAGACACCAAAATTCTTCACAATATAACTTCAATTCATAGATTCCAAGGCCAGAAGGGACCACAGCGATCATCTAGTCCAGGGGTCGGCAATCTTTCAGAGTCTTCATTTATTCACTCTAATTTAAGGTTTCACGTGCCAGTAATATATTTTAACGTTTTTAGAAGGTCTCTTTCTATAAGTCTTTAATATATAACTAAACTATTATTGTATGTAAAGTAAATAGGGTTTTTAAAATGTTTAATAAGTTTAACTTTAAAATTAAATTAAAATGCAGTGGCCCCCAGACCGGTGGCCAGGACACAGGTAATGTGAGTGCCACTGAAAATCAGCTCGTGTGCCGCCTTCGGCACCCATGCCATAGGTTGCCTACCACTGATCTAGTCTGACCTACTGTATAACAAAGGCCAGAGAATTTTGCCCAAAATAATTCCTAGGGCGGAACTTTGTGAAAATCATTCAATCTTGATTGAAAAAACTGTCAGCGAGGGAGAATCCACAAACCTAAGTACAGTATGTTGTTCCAATGGTCAATTTACACCTTATTTCCAGTCTGGATTTGTCTAGCTTCAACCTCAAGCCACTGGATTATGTTACACCTTTCTCTTCTAGATCTAGAGCCCATTATTATATATTTGTTTCCCATGTAGGTACTTATGGACTGTAATCAAGTCACCCCTTAATCTGCTCATTGTTAAACTAAATAGATATTGAGTTCCTTGAGTCTCTTTCCTGTGGTCTTCTCTGAACCCCTCCAATTTATCAACATCCTTGAGTTGTCAAATACAAAGGTAAAATAACCTCTCTACTACCTGAGATTCCTGTTTATGCAGCCCAGGATCACATTAGCCCTTCTGGCCACCACAGCCCTAAATTTATGCCCATTTAAGCAAGAATAGAATCTGGATCTTTACAAAGTTAAACTGAGTAGTGAGAATTCTATCAGACTGCATTCAGTTGTACATCTAAGTTTACTGATGAAAATTTCTCTGCTCCTGTGTTACTTCTTTCAAAGTAATATGCCTATTTTTAAGATAAAATTTTGGTTAGAACTGGACTGCAGAAAAGCTTTGCCACCTCTGTGCTGCACAACACAAAATGGACCACTTTAAATTAAGATAGGCACAATGTTCTTGGGAATAGTTTGTTTTTTAAAATGCCTTGCTCCCTGTTTACAGTCCTCTAAGCAATTTTAACAAAAATCTCAATTTTAATAATTGCATTCATGCATTCAGCCCTTTGTTACTACAGCAGCTACAGTGTTGCTGACACTTATTTGCAAAGTCTGGGGGAAATGAATATTTCATCTTCTATGAAGTGTGAATCAAAATGTTGAACTTCATGCCTAAACCTAAGCAACATCCTTTAAGCATTTTGCTTATTGATTGGTCACAGCATCACCCTGGCCTGTATGTTATTACATCTTAAAGAATGCATTCCCTCCCACCTCACCACCAACTTTGAGTACATTGAAATAAAGATCCTGTCTCTGCCCAATAATGGGCAGCATTAACATGCTTTGAAGAGATTTTTTTCTACTTTGCCAGGAGAATGAAGCTGTGACCTGGAGCATGAGGTAAAAATCGAAGTAAGGAAATACATGCATATACACACTCTCCCCTGGCCCCATTAGGGCCATGGGTAAACAAAATTTAAAAGCCAATACCTATTAATTTCTTTGCCACAGATAAACAGAAGGGTGTTCAAAACATTAGTTTCAGTTGCATCTGGATTCCAATGCATCAAGACTTCAGTAGTAGCACACCAATGCACATACTTTGTTGACGAGCTTACAAACAAGAGAGAGATCCTTTGGGTTTGTTACACCAAAGAGAATACTTGTCCTTCTCGTTTGTCTACTGGAGTAAGACTATTAATGTTGTCATTTTCAGTAACTGGGGAAAATCTGCCAGAAGCCATCTAGTGCAGCTGACTACTTTGAGGGCTGTCAGCATTCCATACTGCAAAAGCTATCACATGAAGTGTGCCTCACTGTGGGCTCACTAACGGATTTCCACTTTGGCTGTTAAAAAGCATGTATAATTTTGCTGTCATTGTAGACGCCTGACTAACACGACGAGCAAGAGGGTAGTCTCATTCTCACAACAACACTCACTCTGCACAAATGCTATTATCCTCATGGACTTTTCAGGTAGCTGTGCACTGGTCAACTTGTTTTGAGCCTATTTCTAAAAGCGCCACAGACACTCCAGATAAGACTCAACGTCACTATTTACATTGCCTACCCATGCAAATCCCTAGAGCAAAGATGAGGTCTCTTTCAAACTGCACCTCCTCCCCCAACCTTATCAACCGGAAAGAACCAATTCTTTACCGAGTGCTGGTCATTCACACATACACAGGCAGCCTCCCTCGTGGGATTTGCTTAGATGTCCCAAGAATAAAGCCGAATTCTCACACACCTAACCCGGACTCTCCTTCATCTTTCCAGCGGTGAGTCTGCATTTTCCTTCCCAGCCCACTCCTTTTGTAGCCATCCAGATGAAACAAGTAACCAAGGCTGAAGTCCTCGCTATCTCCTCCTCGGGCCTGTTAGCTGAGGCATGAATCGCCAGAAGAGGGGAGCTGCAGCTGATCAGTGGGAGAGGAACCCCAGCCGGAGCCTCATCCCTGCCGCCGCCCAGAACCTGGGGAGGGGTGTTGCACTGGGAGCTTCGGTCACTGTTTATTCATTCGCCTTGTAGTCAGCAGGCAGCCCTTCCCCCTTCGCCGACCCAGCGGCAGCCGCAGCAGGCATGTGGTGGGTGCCCTCCGGGGGGCACCAAGCCCTTCCGAGGCGCAGTCTCTATTGCTGGGGAGTTAATGCCTCCGGCATCAAAGCTGCCCTCGCCACATCACAGCTTGCGCCACACAGCGCGCATTATTCTGCAGCTCCCTGGAGTGCCACGGAGTAGGTACCGAAGGGAGATACCGAGGGAGGAAGAGGCGGACTCCATTTTTATCCCAGCAGCCTGTCAACAAGCTCCCCCCCTTTTCCCCTCCCCAGTCTCCAACGCACAGCGAGACTTTCCATCTCAGCGGCAAGCCAGCAACACATGAGGAGCAGCAGCAGCCCGGCTCCTTCTACCGCTCCTCCTTCCTGCAGGCAGGGAAATCCCTTAACGTTTTCACTTCCCGCTGCAAACACGGCTTTGAAATTTTCCCTCTCCCACCCATCTCCCTCATCACCGTCTAGAAATACAGCCCAGACTCACTGGAGTGGCATTGCTATTTATAGTAGTGCCATCCACACCCTCCACACAGAGCAAACATCACCCCATTATGTGCACATTTAACCTTTACATTAGCAGGAGCCTCGAACATGCCTCCGTTTCCCTCCTTAAATCCACGAACTGCTTGTATGCCTTCCCCTCCATTTGCAGGGACTTTCTCCCGTCCCAAAAGTTCAGCACTGAAATACGATGCAGGGGGTTAACCCCTCAGCTGGCCACGGTAGAAAGTCCTTTCGTATCTGGCGTCAAATGCTACTTTAAGGTTCTGCTTCTGCTTCCAAGTGACATGTGTTTTCTTACTAACGTCATAAATACTCACACCTGTCACCAGTCGAGCCACAGTTTGCTACATCACAGAAACACTGCCTGAATGCTTATTACACTAGGCCGGTCTCCACACTTTCAGATTTCATTTATTTTTGATTGTCCCCCAACTTTTGTAAGTGACTAGTATGCGGCCTGAGGTTCTTAGTTGATCAGTAGTGACTGCGATATCACCCCTGCAATTTATTTTCCAATATCCGAGTGAAGTGAAAAACAGCATGGTCGTAGTCAAAGGTCATAACTTACTGTGGCGACAGTTGTGTACGGATAGTCCCCTCCTTTTTATTCATGGAGGTTGGAGTAGAAGCTTTTTTTTTTTTACTGTCATTCTTTAACACAGTTAACTAGGACAAAGGCTGCAATTCAGATTTCTCCCTGTGCCATGCTCCATAGTAAGCTCTGCCATTTACACTGACGTATACCTTAATAATAGGGAGCACACAACCGTCTCCTTAAAAAGAGACATCCGAATACTCTAGATTGCAGTCATGTATAAAAATGGATACTGTAAAACGTATGCAATCCTGTACACACCAACGCATCCGTAGGAGATCTCTTACACCCCTCCCCCTAGATACACCACTATAAATGCAAGAGATTCAGGGAGTGCTGCTTTCTTAGGGAGGGAAAGAAAAGCCTCCCCCAATAAGCTGCCAGTTTACATTTCTCACAAAGCCAGCTTCAAAGCAGCGAATAGCTCCCACTCCCTCTTGGGGGGAGGAAAGAGAAAAGAGACTTTTCACCACCCCCTCCAAGCTGGTGCAAATCTTGGCCTCCCAGTCCGCCTCCCTCCATCCCCCATCAAAATCTTTCCCGTCCCAAGGAAACAAGTACACTCACCGGATCGGAAAAACGCCGCGATGTCTGCAGAGTCTTTGGCCGCCTCTTCAGCCCCTTCCCCGGCGTTGCTGCTGCTGCTGGTCGTGGAGGTGGTGGTAGTGGAGCTGCTCATGGCTGCTGCGTGCAGTGGCGGCTCCTCCAGACAAGATCTCCCCCCACCACCACCACCACCCTGATCCACTCACTGCTCCCTCGCTGGTGCCTGGGAAGAGGAAGGTGTGTCTATGTTTTGTCTTCAGGTCCCGGCTTCACCTTCTAGCAGCAGCCAACGCGGAAATCCAGGCAACAGAGTAATGCACCGAGGTGGGGGTGGCTGCTGGTGGCAACAATAAATAGAGGAACATGAAGCTGTGCGTGCAATTGCAGCTCTACGGAAGTCCCCCCTTCACCCCCCAGCAGCCACCTAGGGGACTGTGTGTAAACGCACAGATTGAATGCATGCGGGCAAGAGACAGGGGGAGCAGAAGCAGAGACAATTGCAGGAGGAAGGGGGTGGGTGCATGGAGGGGGATTGCAATCAGTGCAGCAGGAAGCTGGTGGGAGGGGAAACAGGGGTGTTGCAGCCGCTTCAGGGATCAGGAGCAGCAGCTGCAATAGCAGCGGTGGTGTCCGCAGCAGCCACCATCCTCCATCTTGGGTTCAAGTGGGGTGGGCGGGGGAGAGGGGATGGGGAAGAGAATCCCCGCCTAGGGCGCAAGGGAAAAGGGGAGAAAGCGGAGCGGGAGCCTCGGCGATCTCCGGCTCGCTCCGTCCCTGCTCGGCACTGGGCGGCTCCCGCCGCTGAGGCGGCTTCTCATTGGCTGCCCGCGGGGGCGAGCGCAGGGCTGCCCGAGGCCGGGGATCCCCGCGTGCGAGGGGCGCGGGGACACCCCCTGCCCCGGGTGAGAAACCCCGCAGCGAGCCCTGGCGGCGCGTGGCTCGGGCTGGAGGGGCGCAGCCGCCCCCGCCTCTGTCCGTCCGACGGGGAGGGCCCGCTTGCGCGCCGGGCGCCCAGCAGGTGGCGCCAGAGCCTCAGGGCCAGCTGCGGGGAGCCGGGCCCCGCCCCGCGGGATCGCCCCTGCCGCTGGGGGCTGCGTGTGGGGCGGGGTCAGCCTCCACACCCGCAAAATATTTTCCCCAGCCACCTATGGGGGAGGCGGGACCAGCCCCATCTGCGGGGGGAAGGAGAACCCGGCCGGCTGCCATGCCACAAAGTAGCTCTGCGACACCGGCCCCCCAGTTCACTTGTAGCTAGATCAGAAACTGGGGTTCGCGAAATGATACAGGGGGTTCTTGGGGAAAAATCCCCTAATGGCGGACAGAGCTGTCCCTAGGGACCCCGGGCAGCACAGGGCCAGCAGCCCGGAGCCCCTGGGCTTCCAAGAGCTAAGCAGATCAAAGCAAGCATATCTGTCACACTGAGGAGATTTAAACTTCAAGACTCCTTACTGGAAAGGGAGGTGGATACTTTTGGCTGTTTTTAAAATTAAATAGGCAGCTAGTATTGTTTTTAAAATTATTATGAAGAACAAGTTTAAGCTTTGCTGTAACGTGCGTTGTTTGCCTGCACTGCTCAGGACCTGAATGCTTGTGTAGGAGGAACTCTTTGAGTTGACTTCTTAAATCCCTTCATGCTGTTTCACCTCAGATACTCCTTGATGAAACAGGAGCCTTGTCTTATAACAGGCTTATTCAAAGTGATACAAGCTATGAAAATGAGATCTTGGAAGAGTGTTGCCGTTTTCATAATGTAATAAAAATACTGTAATGATAAATAATAATGATAAATAGCTCAGTGGTTTGAGCATTGGCCTGCTAAACCCAGGGTTGTGAATTCAATCCTTGAGGGGGCCATTTAGGGATCTGGGGCAAAAATCTGTCAGGGGACAGTACTTGGTCCTGCTAGTGAAGGCAGGGGACTGGACTCGATGACCTTTCAAGGTCCTTCCAAGTGCTAGGAGATTGGCATAAGCAGGTCGTAAAAACAAATCTTATATTTCCAAGAGCACTGCTTTTATAATTTATATTCAAGTAAAGGAGAAAACCCCTGGAAATATTCATTTTTAGGAGAGGGTTCATGAGACGACATTTTAGTTAAAGGGGGTCACAGGTTGTTAAAGTTTGGGAACCACTGATCTAGATCGATAATAACACATATAGATAAGATTGAGAACCTCATTTTCTTCCCTTGGTGGTGTTTCTCAAAGCTGTTTGTGTTGTCCATCTCCGTTGAGATTACTGTTTCCCAAACTGCATTGATTCTTTATTTTAATTATATACGTGAATGTGAATGTTTTTGAACTTTATAAATGAAGAAAATCCAGTGAGTTTATTTCTTCAATTTGTATTTGTCATTTGATTTTGCCATTTCCAGCCATTTATTTTTAACAGCAACATTGTAGAATTCCAGACAGGAATAGCTAAGATTGCATCTAATCCAAAACTCACTTTTGACCACTTCAACACCTAGGCAATTTCTCTAATCAGTTTAGACGTTTCCCATTAAACTGAAAATTTGCCCCCTGAATGCATTATTGCATGGAATGAAAAACACGTGCTGAACAATTTTCAAGACATTTGGGGCTTCCACAGTCCTGAAAAATGCATGCCACTTATGAGCAGGTCCATCAAGACTGTCAGCTTCCATTAGAGCTGGGACACCAGTACTTAAGAGAAAGAACTTGCTGTAGAAATCGTCCCGTCCACAACAGTAGCAGCACTCAGTCTTGCAACTTCATTAAGTCATCAAATGCTGGCACTTCCTTAAAGTTTAGGCATGAAAATGACTTAAATGGAGAGTCTTTGAAAGAAAACCATTTCTCCAGATAAGCTACTGCTCAATTGTACATAGTCTTTGCTTCATTTCTGAACTTTTCCTGGGCTTCCCTTGGCAAGTGTGTCAAAGCTCTGTTCACCTGATAACTGAAAAACTCATCCTTTGCTCTGTCAATCAGCTGGCTTCTGACATCCGACATCAGATCTAAAAGTTCTGTGGCATTCGTAGAATCCTTTTCAAGAATGGAAATTGACTTCTGAAAGATGGCCATGACAGAATGCAAACAAAATAAATGTACTCGGGAAGTGTCAACTTGTCATTTAACTCATGCTCCTGATCTCCGATGAATCTCCAGATCAGCCTGTCACAGTCCAATTCCTCAAGCTCCAAGAACTACACCTTGATAGCTTACCAGTTCAATATAGGAGGAATTCTGGCGGAATACCATCAGAATCTGCAGCCTTCCCTTTTTTCATCACGCCAAGTCCTTCTTTTACTTCCTCAATGCTGACACTGAAAGGTTTTCCTCTGGGTATTGATGCAAGTGTCCAGTAGAATTGTTGATACACTCTTCGACCATCTTAGCCCCAAAGGATTCCAATGACTAGCAACATTGTACTCCATTACCTTCAGGACAGTACAGATCCCTGAAATATGGTGTGAGGCAATGGTAATTGCCATTCCGAAGTCTGGGAAGCCCACTAATTAAACAGGAAGCTATAGGTCAATTTCTCTACTATGCATAATCTATAAACTTCCTAACATATCATTCTCAAAATAATACACCCTTTTACTGAGCCAAGTATCCCTGTCGAACAGGCTGGCTTACAGCCAAATCGTAGTTGTTCCGGCCAAGTTCTGGCACTCACAACTCACATTGAGGCTGGCTATCAGAAAAAAACTAAAGACTGACACATTATTTGTCAACCTGTCATCTGCGTATGACACTGTACGGATTAAGGGCCTGATGCTGAAACTTGCAAAAATTATACCTTGCTGCCAAACACTTTGCCTGTTGTGGACCATGCTAACAGACGCCTATGGGTGTACCTAGGTAAAAAGACCAGTTCATCCCGTATCATAAACGGGCTACCACAAGACTCTGTACTTGTGCCAACCCTTTTAAATATTTACATAAGTGGCATGCCTCTAACTAAATCATGGAAATTTGGATATGCAGATGGTCTTGCCATGACAATCCAAGCACCAAACCTGCATTACATTAAGAAAGCATTAACTGAGGGACTCTGAACTATAGAACAATACTTCTGGAAATGGAGGCTCAAACTAAACCCTGGAAAAAATAATAGTAAGTGCATTACATCTAGATAATAGGAATGCCAAAAGCACACTGAAAATAGCTTTGTGTGGTAAAAATGTGCAACATGATTAGATCCCAACATACCTGAGAGTGAAATTTGAGTGCACCCTCACCTTCCATGATCACCTTGAGAAGGTAGTTACAAATATAAAAATGAGACCCAACATAATCCAGAAACTAACAGGTACAACCTGGGGTGCATTGGCATTAGTGTTGCGAACATCTGCAATAGCACTTATTCGGTAGCTGAATATTGTGCACTGGTGTGGAGCAGATGCAGCCACACGTGATGTCTTGACACCCAACTGAATACAGTGATGCGGGGCACGATATGCTGAACTGCTGCAACACTCTGCGAAGCTCAGTGAATCCAGGAAGACAGATGTCTTCCTATCCACCAAGACCTTGACAATGTCCCATCCCCGAACATCTTAAGTCCCACAAGCCTTTCTGGAAACATTAGCTTAGCCTCATGCAATCAGGCTGAGGTCAGAAGGAGGCTATGAAAGCAGATTGGGCTAAACAAGGCTTAAAAAATAAGCAGACGGTGCCTGGGTTTGACCTTCCGTGGTCTTCTTGGTCTACTCTGAACCAACCAAGGTAGATGCGGATATCTAATGCACAAATGGAAAATCAAGGAATCCCCGGTGTCCAAGTGTGGCTCCCCACGACAGACCATGGAACATATCTCCACCTACTGCCCAATTTATAAATATGAAAGAGGCATTACTGCAATAAATTCTGCCACTCCTGATGTAGCCTTTTGACTCAATCAACTTCAAGTGAAACTGTAGTTGCTGCTCTCCAACAGCCGTATCAAAGAAGTAAAAGAAGTTCAGTGAAAGCCTTTCACTTGTAGTAAAGAGGCTTAACCAGCGAATGAGCACATGCAAAAGTACTTTCCGAGACTCTTGTTCCACTAATTCAAAGCAGGATTTGAGATGTTCTACATTTTTTGCACTGCATGAAAACTCATTGAAAATCTTCAAAACCAAACCTTCTCTGTCAAAGCTGATGGCTTTCATGCAGTTTTTTTGCTGCATTCTTTAAAACATGACAGTTGCAGTTAGCTTGGATCTTCGGTGATTGAACAGCTTTGAGTTCAGCAAACACAGAACAGTTCTTACCATAATTCACGGATGCGTTATTGGCTCCAAAAGCACAGTCATTTTTCAGGTCCAACCCAAGCTCATTTATGGCATAAATTATACTTCCTGAAATCAACTCCGATGTCTCATCTAGTTCATAAAAATCCAAAAGGATGTTGTTTATACCTCTTCTAATATAAAATAAAAACAAGTAGCCGAAGGAAAAAACTTCCGGCTTCCTTCATTTGAAGCATACATAGCAACTGCAAAGAGAGAACCTTTCTTTTAGCTTTTATACTACTGTTTTCAAAGAAAACACATTCTCAACTAGACTTTTGATTTTTGTGTGGATAGCCACGGGCACGCAGGGGCGAAAGAAAATGCAGGCCTGTTATTTACTAGGCTGCACGTGGCAATAGACTATATTGGTAAGGGATGCAAGGAGAGTATGGGTCAAGATGCAAACTGCAGACGCACACACACACACACACACACACACACAACTAAAATTAATCAATTTAAAGTTTTATTGGGGATAATTACAAGGGGTAAGGGAGCAGCGTTCAATTAGCTAATAGAGTTAATGAAACTTAAAACACACAATGACTAAAATATGTACTAACAATATTTATAAACAAAGATGCAGCATTTAGTAATAACTGATACTCACAAATACAAACCAACGCATAACGACCGGCAAACGTAGAAACTCTGTTTGAAACACGTGAGCTGAGAGAGAGGCTTCGAGGTGATCAGGCTCGGTTACGGGTGTACACGGGATACACAGGATTCGTTTTTCTTTCTCCTCTTCTTGCCTGCGCATGGCAGGCAGGCCCATAAAGTACCAACTATGACATCATAGAAGTGTCATAGGGGACGGGGCCCAAAATCTGTTTGTGTTCGTTTCTGATTGGCACAAGCAAAGTTTACACCAAGGGGGGAGCAGGTGCCTCAAAGGCTGCTTCGCCCCCAAAAGGTGAGGAAATGCATATTGCTTTAGAATGCGTGCAACACTGAATGACAAAAGAAGAGGCCAGGGCAATACCGGTATGGGCAAGTTTTACAGGAAGCAGACAGGAACTCATCTCAACATTTTGTTCCTTTCAGTTTAATTTTATTTGCCACAGCAGAAGCAGTGTGTAGCTAATTAGTTGCCACAGTCATTGACAAAAAACTGTAATTGTGCTTCACTTCATGAAAGACATAGGCCAATTCACTTGCAGCCACAGCATCATCTTTAACTGTGTTTCCTGTGAGAAAAATGTTGTTATGCATGCATAGGTGCCAACTCTGGGTGCTCCAGCCCTGGAGCACCGATGGGGAAAAAATGATGGGTGCTGAGCACCCACAGGCAGCCTCCCATCAGCTCCTGCCCCTCGCTGTCAGCCCCACAGATCAGCACCTCCCCCTCCTTCCCTGTACCTCCCACCCGCCTCAATCAGCTGTTTTGCAGTGTGCCGGAGGCTCTGGGAGGGGGAAGGAGGGGGAGGAGCGAGGACACAGTGCACTCAGGGGAGGGGATGGAACTGGGCAGGAAGAGGTGGGGCAGGGGTGGAACAGGGATGGGAAGAGATGGGATGGGGTCTTGGGGGAAAGGATGGAGAGGGGGCGGGGCCTGGGTCAGAGCCAGCGGTCGAGCACCCCCCAGCACTTTGGAAAGTCGGCACCTGTGTATGCATACATTCTGTTTTGCACTCTGAACCACTGTTTAGTGTTTTTTTTCCAGTTGAATATTTCCATACAGCATCGATTCCATCATATTTCACTGTAAAGACACCTTGACACATTGTGCAATCGGCGTTTGTTTTATCAGCACATTTTGCCAGCCAGGACCTAAGGCAGAGATGGGGTGTCGAGCTCCCGCCCCCTCCCCCCCGGCACATTAGAAAGTCGGCACCTCTGCTTCCATTATTTAATATGTTTTGCATGTTTCTTCACTCTTGCATGACTGAAACCCTCTCTCACACACATGCACGGTGTGTTGATGGGCAGACAGCTGCTGTATTTTCAACAGTTTTGCTCTGTTATTGCTTAAACTGCGGAAGTGGGAATACTGCCGCATCTTTAGCTGGATACAGAAACTTTTAACATTAGATATCCCAGTGTACTGTGATAATAATGCAAATCTTTAGACCCAGGAAAAAAGCCTGGTCAAATACTGGCCAGGTGGTAACCTTAGGGAGAAGGGGCAAGTCAGAGCCTGCCTAGGGAGTGGAAACCAGCTGGGCTGGCCTCAGAGCTGCATGGAGAGTTTTGATGTGTCACCAACCCAAGACCTTTTTGAGTTTTTCCATGAAGAAACATGGGACACACACACACCATAGCCGGGCACTCACCTGTGAGGTAGAGACCTAGGTTCAAATCAGGGCTCTGGGACCAGCAGACCAAGAACTGGAACCTAAGGCTCCTAGGTCAGTGCCCTAACCACTGGGCTCTCCAGGGGGCCAGTCACTCTTCCCCCTGCGCCCAGTAATTTATCCAAACTCATGTTTCCACAAAACTGTTAAGTTTTTGGAGACAATGGCATTTTTCAAAAGCAAAAAGATGTAAACATTGGTCAGCCAGCTTTAGAAATGAACTCTAGCTAGCTCCACCTGTACCTGAGGAAGAGGGAGGTACAAGAAGAGCCCCCTCTTCAAGGGTGGAGAAACTAAGAGGCAGAATAGCTGTTGGAGGGGAAAGGAGCCTGTAGGGGTTTCTTGCCCCTCTCTGGGGCGGCTGGGGACCAGACCGCCCGCTACTCTATTGTAGTTTGGGGAATAAGCGCAGTTAACGGTGCCCGGGCCCTTGGTCGGGGCGGGGCAATAAACAGTTCACCGCTCAGGCCCTTAAGCAGGGGCTGAGCAGTTAGGAAGTCAATAGGCCCTGGCCCTTGGTCAGGGCGGGGCAGGAGCAGTTTTCAGCTCAGGCCCTTAAGCAGGGGCTGAGCAGTTAGGAAGTCAATAGGCCCTGGCCCTTGGTCAGGGCGGGGCAAGAAGCAGTTTCAGCTCAGTTAGTAGCGAGCCCAGGTCCTGGCTCTGGCGAACCTGGGAGAGGGGGAGACTGCCACCCACAGGTTGGGTGGCAGGGGGGACGCAGGCCCACCCACTCCACTGCGTCCCAGCCCGGGGCCCTAGCAGCGGCAGAAAAGCCCGCTGCTGAGTCAGTGGGGATCCTGGCCGCAACACACTGACCTGGGCTCTGGCAGTGCTGCAGCCAGACTAGAGTCGGCTGCCCCCGGGCTACTTCCACCTCCCCCCTCTCCGGGTACCTGGACCAGGGGGGCGTCCTCCAGGAGGTCGCAGACCATTGGCACCTCGGCGTCGGCTGCGGGCGGCAGGCTCGTCGGCTCCTCGGGGTAGCGGGCCGGCGGCAGGCCTGGCAGCTCCTCGGGGTGGCAGGCCTGGCGGCTCCTCGGGGTAGCGGCTGGGCGCCGGGGCCTCCCGGCGGGGAGCTGGACCTCGGGCGTCCGGCCTCTCCAGTGGCTGCCGCCCAACTGCGGTCTGAGGGCCGGCTTTTCTACTTCCTGTGCCGCCCCCTGGTCCTTGAGGGGCGGGGACAGGATTCTCTGGCTCCGCCCACTTAGGCGTCCGGGAAGGTTCCTGGTCTTTCTCTGGGGCGGCTGGGGACCAGACCGCCTCGCTACAGAGCCCAAATGCACCATTTTTTGGACTGGGTTCTGGGAGAGTCAAAGGTCAAAGCAGCAGCTGCCTCCTAACCAGGGCTATTATCTCTCCTGAACAGGGATGATCTGACCCCAGATGAACCGTGAATAAAAGCCAAAATCAGGTAATTGGGATGCAGGGGCACAGCAATTAATTCAGGGCTGGACACCCACCAGGAGTAAAGTTTTAATCAAAAGAACTAGAGAATTAATGATGGCTGTTGTAAGACATGCCAGACCCTCACCACTTCTTTCAGGAGGCTGCTCTTTGAATTTGAGGCAGACCAGCATTTCTTACACACACAAATGCCAAGGAGTCCTACATGTGTTGCTGGAGCTGCTGCAACTTCACCTTTATGAAAAGTTAATATATTTTTACTCATCTTAACATACATACAAAGAATATGTTCAAGTACAGTTTCCTACTTTAGTAAGGGAACAGTTTCAGAAATCCTCACTAGAAAGGCTGTTTCCAACTGAGTTGTTAATAGATTCTTCCTTAGCTTTTGGAAGATAGTAATTACTGTCCTGTTTTAAACAGGGAACTGTTAAAGAGGCCACCCTACTACATCCCCACCTGCACCATTTGGCTTCCCTACATATTCTGGAGCCAAATTCTCCATATCTCTTGATACCTGATTAACCCTTCTTTGCCCTCCACCTTTCTTTTCTTTGACAGTATCGGCCTTCCCTGCAGAAAATGGAGAACAAGTTTGTGAGACACAAAGATATTGCACGATCCCACACACATACAAGCAGGACTGAATTTCATGTAGGCTCATAGTAGTTCAGCAGTAGATGGGTTAAACTGAAAGATATTATCTTATTGAATATGCCACTGAACACAGAATTTCCTTTTCCTCCCCACCACAGAAATGGGCTGCAGTCACTGTTCCCTCTAAGCTGTGTGTGTCTGTGCGCGCACACAGCTCCTAAACCCCGTGCACACGGCGAAACACCGTGCACACAAAAATTTGCACAGAAGAAATTTTTTGCGCACATGGCCTGTCAAAAATTTGAGGGAACATTGGCTGCAGTGCTGCTGGCCATCAATAGGGGCCGCAGAGCCCAGGTCGCAAATAGAAGACAAGGCTGGGGAGGGAAAGGGAACTGGAGGGTTCCCAGCAACTGCAGTTCCCAGCACGTCCTGGAGGAAGGAGGTGGCAGCACACAGGAAGCTCCACACAAGCCCATGACCCACATCAGTCTGTTTCTCCCTCTGGATCCCTGGGCTCTAGGAGGGTAGTGTCTGTGAGTGTCTGGATGGGGGAAGGGCCCGCAGCTGGGGGGCATGGGGTGTGAGTGTCTAGATCAGGGGAGGCCCCACAGCTGACCTCTTGCAGGCGGGCGGGGGGGAGCGGTGAGTGTCTGGGCCTCAGAGGGCCCATGGCTGGGCTCGGGGGGACAGGGGGTATGAGTGTCTTGTTCCCTGGCTGGGCTCTGGGGGCAGGAGAAGGGGCAGAGAAGCAGGAACTGGGTTGTTGTAGGGGTTTCTTTAACTCTCTACTCCTGGGGGAAATTTTGTGTGTCTGTATTGTTACCGACATACTTGCCGACAGGTATTTTGAAATAAATTACCAAAATAATTGAAAGTGGCATGATTATATAGTGTCAGAGGTTAGCTTCTCAGGACAAATTATTTGGAGGAATTCAGAGTGCAGCCGCCAACTCTTGCTGGTGGCCGCTCTCACACGTTTTCCCAAAATACTTAATGAGCTTTAGGAAAACCAAATAAATATGCACATATACCGTTCAAATCATTGTAATTTATTTATTGCTAGCTAGTAAGTCTGTTGTGAAAAGTGATATTAACAAACTTATAAGTATCATTTTTCACAGCAGACTCACTCAGCCCCGGGAAGTCTGGGGACAAATTAAGCCCTGGATGGGGGATCAGGGGAGGCAGCAGGGGCCAGGGGAGATCGGGGGGGGGGGGTATTGGCCGGGAGAGGCAGTGGGGGGCGGAGCCTCAAGCCCAATCCTGCCTCCCTGCCACCCACAGCCTGACGCCCAAATCCTGTGCCCCACCACCCCGGGAAGGTGGGGAACTGACTGGCTGCACAACCCTTGCTGGAAGCCCCAGCAACTAACACCAAGGCTGTGCATCCAGGATCACTGGCGGGAGAAGGGGGAGCTGCTGCCCCCTGCCCCCCATCACAGCCCAGGAGCCTGTGGACTCAAGAAAAGCCCCTGGTGACCGCATTTGAGAAATGGTGAATAGTGTTATTTTGACTTGCAGAATGTTGCAGAATTTTAAAATATTGTGCACAGAATTTTTATTTTTTGGGCGCAGAATTCACCCAGGAGTAACATGCATGAAGAGTGTACAGCAGTCTTAGGGTTCCTGGGACACACTTCCTGCTGTAGCAGAAGCCCAGCAGCCCAGCAGCCCAGCAGAAGCCCAGCAGCCCAGTACAGGGTAGTCTCAGGCTGCTGCTACAGAGAGCAGTAGGAAGGTTTTTTGGGTTTTTTTAACCTCATTTCTGTACATAGTTCTCTTTATATTACAAGGCTTATCTTGATGCTGGTCTGCTCATCAGTAAGAGTATTACGCACGAATGTTCAGAGCTGGTGGGAGACATTAATTTCACTTGTCTACACGATCCCCATGACATTCAGGAGTCTCTGAACAGTGTTGCAAGGTTCTCATACCCCTTCCCTTCTTCCTATGTTCTGGTTCCCCTTGTTTATTCCCCCTTACCTCCACGTCCTCTGGGATTGCTGTGGAAGCAACATCCTCATTGCTGTGTTCGGTTGGGAGCAGGGGCGTGGAAAGGAATTTAAATTTGACCCCCTTTGAAGGGGCACATTTTGTGCACCCCCCTCCACCCCCAGGAACTCACTTGCCCCCCTCCTGACCCGGCCCTGGGAGGAGCTCGCTGCCCCCCACCACTCCAGCCTCAGCAGGAGCTTGCTCTTCCCTTCCCCTCCCCCATCCCAGCAGGAACTCTTACTCCAGCCCCAGCAGGAACTCGTTCTACCCTTCCACACACCCCCCCCCACACACACCCCTGCGCCCTGGCCCAGAGGAGCTCACTCTTCCCACTCACCCTCCACCCACTACAGCAGGAGCTCGCTCTTTCCTGCCTCTGCGGCCCTGGGGCCAGGGAAGTTCTCTTCCCCTGATGATTATTGGGGGAGCCATGTTCCCCTGCTTGCTCCCCCTTAGGCACACCCCTGTTTGGAAGTAAACTCAGCATGCTCTATGTCTGGTCAAGCTAACTGAGACAAGCTTCAGTTGGCCTGCAGCCTGGCCAAGAAGTGCACTTGGCTGCCTAAAGGCCACTGAAGGTTTATGAAAACATTCAAAACTAGTGGGAATCGAAAGGTATGGTTGACAAAGGGGAACAAATATACGTGAAATGTGAGAGAAGTTGCATTCCCACCATAACACAAGCAGATTAGTTTAATAATGCATGAAATGTACGTCTTCATGGTTGTCTTTCTATCAAAGCCAACTGGAAGCTTATGGTAGCAAACACAACTAGGATTTTCCTGCTCCAAAAGCCTAGGCCCTTAATCACTTAAACTGAAATATCTCTGTGACGTTACACTCCATATTCTTTATGGAAATATACTTATGACATGGATATGACATAACTGAGATGTACTTTATGCAAGATGGCTCATGTAGGATATCATTGGAAAGGTTAAAAGAAAATAAGAAAGAAATACTTGTGGCACCTTAGAGACTAATGAATTTATTTCAGCATAGGCTTTTGTGGGTTAGAACACACTTCATCGGATGCATGGAATGGAACATACAGTGAACAGATATTTATACAGTCAGAGAAACATGATAAGGTGGAAGTGCCTATACCAACTTTAAGAGGCTAATTAATTAAGAGGAACTATAAACAGCAGGGGGAAAAAACCTTTGCAGTGATAAACAAGATGGCCCATTGTGGACAGTTGACACACAGGTGTGAATGAGGATCGTTAACTTAAGGGAAATAGATTCAATTAACGTAATGGCCAAGCCATTCCAAGTCCCTATTTAACCCTGAGTTGATGGTATCTAGTTTGCATATCAATTCAAGTTCAACAGCTTCTCGTTGAAGTCTGTTTTTGAAGTTTTTCTGTTGCAAAATTGCTACCTTTAAGTCTGTTACTGAGTGATTAGAGAGGTTGAAATGTTCTCCTACTGGTTTTTGAATGTTATGATTCCTGATGTCAGATTTGTGTCCGTTTATTCTTTGTTGTAGAGACTGTCCGGTTTGGCCAATGTACATGGCAGAGGAGCATTGCTGGCACATGATGGCATATATCACGTTGGTAGATGTGCAGGTGAATGAGCCCCTGATGGCGTGGCGGATGTGATTAGGCCCTGTGATGGTATCACTTGAATCGATATGTTGACAGAGTTGGCATCGGGCTTTGTTGCAAGGATAGGTTCCTGGGTTAGTGTTTTTGTTGTATGGTGTGTGGTTGCTGGTGAGTATTTGCTTCAGGTTGGGGGGCTGTCTGTAAGCGAGGACTGGTCTGTCTCCCAAGATCTGTGAGAGTGAGGGATCATCTTTTAGGATAGGTTGTAGATCTTTGATGATGCGCTGGAGAGGTTTTAGTTGGGGGCTAAAGGTGACGGCTAGTGGCGTTCTGTTATTTTCTTTCTTGGGCCTGTCCTGTAGTAGGTGACTCCTGGATACTCTTTTGGCTCTGTCAATCTGTTTTTTTACTTCAGCAGGTGGGTATTGTAGTTGTAAGAATGCTTGATAGAGATCTTGTAGGTGTTTGTCTCTGTCTGAGGGATTGGAGCAAATGCGGTTGTATCTTAGAGCTTGGCTGTAAACAATGGATCGTGTGGTGTGTCCTGGATGGAAGCTGGAGGCATGTAGGTAAGTATAGCGGTCAGTAGGTTTCCGGTATAGGGTGGTGTTTATGTGACCATCTCTTATTAGCACAGTAGTGTCTAGAAAATGGACCGCTTGTGTGGACTGGTCTAGGCTGAGGTTGATGGTGGGATGGAAATTGTTGAAATCATGGTGGAATTCCTCAAGGGCTTCTTTTCCATGGGTCCAGATGATGAAGATGTCATCAATGTTGCGCAAGTAGAGTAGGGGCGTTAGGGGACGAGAGCTAAGGAAGCGTTGTTCTAAATCAGCCATAAAAATGTTGGCATACTGTGGGGCCATGCGGGTACCCATAGCAGTGCCGCTGACTTGAAGGTATATATTGTCCCCAAATGTGAAATAGTTGTGGGTGAGGACAAAATCACAAAGTTCAGCCACCAGGTTCGCCGTGGCATTATCAGGGATACTGTTCCTGACAGCTTGTAGTCCATCATATGGAATGTTAGTGTAGAGGGCTTCTACATCCCTAGTGGCCAGGATGGTGTTTTCTGGAAGGTCGCCGATGGATTGTAGTTTCCTCAGGAAGTCAGTGGTGTCTCAAAGATAGCTGGGAGTGCTGGTAGCGTAGGGCCTGAGGAGAGAGTCCACATAGCCAGACAATCCTGCTGTTAGGGTGCCAATGCCTGAGATGATGGGGTGTCCAGGATTTCCAGGTTTATGGATCTTGGGTAGCAAATAGAATACCCCTGGTCGGGGTTCTAGGCACATGTCTGTACAAATCTGTTCCTGTGCTTTTCCAGGGAGTTTCTGGAGCAGATGGTGTGGTTTCTTTTGGTACTCCTCAGTGGGATCAGAGCATAATGGCCTGTAGAATGTGGAGTTAGAGAGCTGCCTGGCAGCCTCTTGCTCATATTCCAACTTATTCATGATGACGACAGCACCTCCTTTGTCAACCTTTTTGATTATGATGTTGGAGTTGTTCCTGAGGCTGTTGATGGCGTTGTGTTCAGCACGGCTGAGGTTATGGGGCAAGTGATGCTGCTTTTCTACAATTTCAGCCCGTGCACGTCGACGGAAGCAATCTATGTAGAAGTCCAGTCTGTTGTTTCGACCTTCAGGAGGAGTCCACGCAGAATCCTTCTTTTTGTAGTTTTGGTAGGAAGGATTCTGTGGGTTAGTATGTTGTACAGAGGTGTGTTGGAAATATTCTTTGAGTCGGAGACGTCAAAAGTAGGATTCTAGGTCGTCGCAGAACTGTATCATGTTCGTGGGTCTGGAGGGACAAAAGGAGAGGCCCCGAGATAGGACAGATTCTTCTGCTGGCTGAGAGTATAGCTGGAAAGATTAACAATATTGTTGGGTGGGTTAAGGGAACTATTGTTGTGGTTCCTTGTGGCATGCAGCAGTTTAGATAGTTTAGTGTCCTTTTTCTTTTGTAAAGAAGCAAAGTTTGTGTTGTAAATGGCTTGTCTAGTTTTTGTTATGATTTACTGAATGTGATTATCCAATTTTTGTGCCTGTATGGTCAGAAAGGGTTAAATATCCTACAAAATAAATAACCCTCAAAAGACATGTGGGGAGATAATGTTTGTGTATGTACATATATATGAGTAGGGTCAAAGATGTAATCAACAGTACCTGTCTCTGCTGTATTCTGATAGTTCAGAGATCAAAAGAACATCTTAACATTTAAATGAATTGTAATCACGGGATATCTTGGTATTCATCTCTCTCTGAAATGTACTGTGAATGGTGGAGGAACAAGCAAATGGCCTTATGTTAATTCGTATAGCTAAGTACCGATGATGGACCTCCTTCAAAGTCATCCTAATGACCTTTTCTTCCCGGAGGAAATCCCAGCTTGTCAAAGTGTTGCTTGGCTAGAAGTTGCAATGTTAAAGGTATGCCACATATGGTAATGGCTCAATCCAACTCAGTATCTATCACCTGTGAGATCCTCACGCCTTCAAATCACTGAAAGGATGACTGATCCCTGGGGAAATGAAACTGAAGAAAGATTTTTTAAATGAAAGATAGTACAACAAATAACTCAGTGGTTGAACTTGGAACTGTGGGCATTACGCCCAGACCCAATTACCCCTTACAAATATGGGTAACTAACAACGGTGTTACTGTTGACTGGTTTTAGGATGGCCAGAGACCAGTTGAGAGATTCGTCTCCCTACCCGCATCTATCATTGGGGTTTAAGATCACCCAAAATAAAAACCAAGAAGGGAGTTCAGGAGTAAAGGTCAGGTATGTTTATTAGAAAACAAGATAAGTAAACAGGGTATGCTATAAAGGACTCCCAACACAGATAAGTAAGGTAAATAGGTAAAGGTGACACTATAACTGTACTGACTGTGACCAAAAAGGGTTTACTCCCTTCCCAAGATGGGTCCCAGGTAAGGGGTATGGAGGACTTAAAAGGTCTCTACCATATCTTGCAGCTTGTGTCTGAGCCTCCTGACCTCACAATGCAGATCAGGTCCGGAACCGACCAGGTGACTCAGCAGGGTGAGAAGAGGACCTCAGGCAACAGGTAGGTGGTAACTCTGATTGATGCTGGTGATTCTTCTTTCTCCTCCCCTGCGTCGTCATGGGTGCAAGTAAGATCCAGTTGAGATGGTGGCAGCTAGCAGCTCACCCTTTCATGCAAGTGTGTTAAACCCTCCCGCAACCCTAAGGCAGGGTGCCCTGGCTTACGCACCTGAGTAGAACACACTGCTGTGATCCAGCACTCTGCCACTCAGATGGGCTGCCCCTTCCCTCAGACATGCTAACCCTTATATGCCCTGCTGTTACTGGGCAGATCACATGTCACATGGTTGCCCGGTTTCCCGCCTTTCGGTAGAAAGGGCGGGAAACTATACCTAAGGAGGGGGAAGAAAGGCAGCCAAGATGGATTCCTATTTGTTGTCAGGAATTCAAGATGGCGTGTGGGTATTAACAACCAGAACAGAAATACAGAAATTCTCCCCCTACATTACTATACTTGCAGATGGACTCCGGACATGGACAGGCTGTGTGACTGAAACGTTGTTTCCTGGACTGCCTACTATCTAGATAACGGTCGTCAAGAGGAACATGGAATCTGGATGAATCATGGATGTGGAGCACCTTGGATGGAGATCAGGTAAACTCTTTTGATGGTATGTTGCCTCTCAAAGTGCGCATCTCACAGACTGCCACTCAGAAGGACAGCACCACTTAAGGTGTATTCTCCCCTTATATAGTCTCTCAGCCATACCACATGACCTAGACCCAGTGGTATTCCCACTCTTTTACACCAAATGACATAAAACACCTTACAAAAGGGGACATGAAATTGTATAAAAGATCCTTGGGTCCTGATTCTGTCATCTCAGATCTGCTTAGGCTTCATCAGGGGAAGTTTGAGTCACAAGACTGAGGTCCCAGTTATGATGCTGGTACGCCCTGAATATGAGATTTGGACATTGGACTATGACTTATGAACTATTTCTAAAATAACTCTTTGCAATTACAAAGCTCACCATCTCTGCTGTGAATCTGCACCTAAATGAATTGAACTCATGTCTATATGTATATTGATCTTTTAACCATACTCTCTCTCTTTTGTTTTTTTAATAATTCTTATTAGTTTAGTTAATAAGAATTGGCTATAGCGTGTATTTGGGTAAGATCTGAAACATTCATTAACCTGGGAGGTAATGTGTCCGATCCTTTGGGATTGGTAGAACCTTTTATTTTATATAATGAAATAAGATTTACAGAAATGTTCATTATATTTGACGTGGGTACCTGGATGGAGGCCTGAGGCTGGATCATTTTAAGGGAACTGTGTTGTTTAGACTTCTGAATAACCAGTAAGGTAATAAAGAAGCTGTTTTATGCTGGCTTGGTAAATCTAAGTATTGGAATATCCACCATCTTTATGGGGATTGTCTGCCCCATTCTTTTCAGTTCACCCTAATTGAGTGACCACAGCTGGCTCCCCGCTAGGATCCCGGTCACAGTAACAATTACACCTGGGTGTGTATTGGGAAGACAGCCACCAGACGACAGGCCATCAGATTTGATGGGCCATCAGGAAGGAACAACTAGACTGTGAAGATACTAATCTCTCTCCCTCCTGGGAGGCATCCTGGGACGTAACTGTGACACTCCTAGGTCAGGTGGTTTTGTCACCTGATACTAAACATTATCTGGGACTTCTTGTAACTTTCCACTAAAAGGGGAGAGGGGTCAAGTTTGGGAAACAAAGGATTCCCGCCTTACGTAAACCTTATTTAAGGGTGGGGAGGAAGGCAAACGCGACCTCTCCTCTCCATGGCCTGTCCGCCCAAGAAAAAAGACTGCTAAAGACACCTGAAGGGAAGGCCAGGGGACAGTCCAGACTGAGACAGGGGTCCAGTCTGAAAAGAAATGTAACTGGAACTCTAAGCTACAGAAATTTTGCAACCTGCCTAAAATAACACTGGGGGTAAGAAATTACATTTTGTAACCTGTTTCTTAAGTATATTGAGTGTAGCTTGCGTATTTTCTTTTATTTGCTCAGTAATCTGCTTTGTTTTGTGTGTTCTCTCTTATATTCACTTAAAGTTCACCTTTTGTAGTTTATAGCCCTATTTCTTGTTTATAATATAACCCAGTTTCTGCAATTCATAATTGGGGGCAGGGGGTAAGAGGCTGTGCATACCTTCCTCCACATTGAGGGAGGAGGCGAATTTCATAATATTCCTTTGAGTCTGCACTCCAAGGGAGGTGGACACCTGAGTGCTGGGGCAAGTCCCTTAAATTGAGTCTTCCCAGAACTGATCTCAGTGTCTGTGTCGTTCTGCAGTTGGGTGTGGCCTGCCTGTGTGTGGGCTGGAGGAGGCTTAATAGCTGAGCAAGACAGGTAAAAAGGGTGCCCCGGCTTGCAGAACAGGCAGGCTGAGTGGTAGCTCAGCAAGTCAGGTGGCATCCTAAGGTGGGCAACCCGTAACAATCTCCTGTAACTGTTGCATTGTATAATTTATTATACAGTTGAGAAGTCCCAGAATCAAGTGTCTGGTTTGTTTATACTACCTGGTCATTACAATGTTTATGTAGCATGTCATTTTTGTGTATTTAATTATAGGCAACAGATGTACTTAAGGTTGGCATTTTATAATTAAGTGCTTTCATGTGAGGTTAAACATTTATGTAGTTTTGATAATCAGAGGATTGATATTTTAAGTTTAGTTTATGCCCACAGTTGAGCTTTACCTGGAGAACATACCGTAATTACTAATCACTTTGGAGACCTCTCCATTGTTTAGTCAGAATTTGCCTAAGCCCTCTAAAATAGGCTGTTACCTTTCCAGTAGTGCTAAACTAGTGAGCCATTTTCCCAGAGCTCCTCCAACACACCTGGACCAATTTTATTCCACTGTAGGAACAATGCCAGTTTACAGCAGACAGTTATCTCGCCCTTGAGATCAGCCTGTAGGGTGTGGGGTTTTTTGGCACAATGAGGAGTTTCATAATATGGCCTGTCCTTATCGTATACTTTCAGTGACGAACAAGTCAACATACAAGCAGAAGACAAAATTAAAGACGAGCTTTCAAGTTTTTGAGTGGGCATGATTAGCAATTGAGATAAACAGAAATATCCTGTACCTTTTTATTATTTTATTTTATTTTTATTTTTTTTACATAAGTTGAACTGAGTCACTTCTCCCACCATGAGCCAGTTCCTGGCACTTCTGCTGAGAAGCTTCTGTTTGACTTGTAGAAATATTGTTATGAAAACCAGAATAGTTAAACTGATGGTTGTTTTGACATAAGAACAGCCATACAGGGTTGGACAAAGGTCCATCTAGCCCAGTATCCTGTCTTCCAACAGTGACCAATACCAGGTTCTTCAGAGGGAATGAACAGAACAGATAATCAAGTGATCCATCCCTTGTCGCCCATTCCCAGCTTCTGGCAAACATAGGCTAGGGACACCATCCTTGCCCATCCTATCTAATAGCCATTGATGGACCTATCCGTCATGAATTTATCTAGTTCTTTTTTGAACCCTGTTATAGTCTTAGCCTTCACAACCTCCTCTGGCAAAGAGTTCCACAGGTTGACTGTGTGTTGTGTGACAAAATACTTCCTTTTGTTTTTTATAAACCTGCTGCCTATTAATACTGCAACACTTAGATTCAGTTCCTTTGGTCAGGGACCCATATTTAAATTGAAAGCACCTGTCATTGTTCATGGTAGTACCCATCATAATGCTTACTCCTATTTACCCCTCTCTACTTTGCTCCCCACCTAGGGGCTACATGTCAAGCTTGTAAATGTTGAACACTACTCCTATTTTGAGTACTATTTTAAGTTCACCCTGTTACCCACAATCAAGCATCAATCTTAAATTTTCACTTTAGGGTCACACCAATAATTAATGCTTCCAAGGAAGACCAATATCCACGTGATGGACATGACGCTAGCAGTTTTGAATTGTAAAAGTGAGGAAAAGTTTTCCTTTTGATGCCATATTGACATGTTGTGATCCACTTACGTCCAGAAGATGTACCTTTACATTGGCATATGTACCTTTGTATATTGTTGATCCTAACACTTTCTTTCTATTATTTCCAACCTTTATGTTTGACTCTTCGCTCCGGCAACGTGTTCCACAGGTGGACGTTTTTTTATGTTTTTGGTTTTACATATTCAGAATTTACCAGCTACTCATTAGACCTTTTGTTCTCATAATATGGGACACTAAGAGGGCCTTAATGCTATGCACAATTCCCTTCATAAATGGACAGTTAGGTCAAACTTAGTTTAAGCTTTGTTTTTATCAAGTCCCACGCTTACAAACAGCAGTATTTTAATCCTTTAGGTCCAATAATAGTTAAAGCTTTTCTTGTGAAGTGTCGGCTAGTGCACAATACACTACCAAGTGAAGAAAACTAGTTTGGCTGTTGTCATTGCCCAGATGAATGAATTGCAGAAAGCAACCAGTCAGCATAAGTGGTGAGAAGTTAGTTTCAGATTACTCTAGATATTTCTCCTGCACTGACTGGCTTTTTATTCCAGTTGCCTCTCCCTCCATGTCTTTTCATCCCACCCCACACCTTTTCAGTGCTCTCCATTTCCCCTCCTTTCTCCATCCCCCCTCCCCATACACACACCGTGTCCTTTCTTCTTTTTCTCCAAGTGTAATCACTTCCTAAATTGTTAAAAATAAATGAAGCAACATGTTTGCAGACCGCCACATTGTTCACTCGGCTTGTACGTTATATGCCCTTTCTCTATGCACTTTTCTATGTTGAAATTAAGTTCTGCAGGAGGGGGCAGGCATACTCTGCTGTGAGTAGCATAATGGGACCCTGTTCTTGATTAGAAACTTTAGGTGTCACTGCAGTTGAAGTAGTAAAAAGGAACCAATCCTGACCACCACTACAAAATGCTTAGCACCTTTCACTTCTGGTGAAGTCGGTTGGTGTTGAAGGCATTAAATGATGTGCAGGGCTAGTGGCTCAGAACACTTAATAGTTACTATCCTGGGCCCAACACGGCTACTACGATACTGCATATAACACAAGCAGGGTCAATGTAATTTTCCTCACCCCAGCCAAAGTGTCTCAATCCTCCTCTTTAGGGGGAAGTCCTCTAGGTATGAGAGGGTAGTTAAGGCTCCCTGCCCATTCAGGCTTTTGCCTCTTTGCCAATATTGCACACAACGATGAAAAGTAATGACATCTGTGGATTGTGTTGGATTTTGGCATTTACTATTGATAAGGAGAACCACCAAATCATTTCACACAATCCATCCAATAGTCCTTGAACATCAGTTTTCATGTACTTCTAATCTGAATCACCGACTCTCAAACACCCCCACTCAGCATGTTTTATTTGCTACACTTCAATCTGTAAGTTTAAAAAGTTTAAAGGGGAAAACTAAAATCTTATCTTTACTTGTTTCATTTGGAGGTATGGACTTAATTAAAATATTATTGAAACAATTAATCTTTATAAACTTTATGAACCTTTAGTTCAATGTATATTTTTCTGTACCAAAGCCTTTCTGCTATTTGTGTTAAGTTCTTCATTGTTTGGCTCACAGGTAAGCTATCATGTAGAACAGGGGTCTCCAAACTACGGCCCGCGGGCGGATCCGGCCCGGGGCTTCCATTTGTCCGGCCCTCCAACCAACCAGAGAAGGGAACAGCTGAACAGCTGAGTAGCCACGTGGAGCAGGCAGGGGGAGGGGCCACCAGCAGCAGCTCAGGCAGGGCTGCAGCACAGCTGAGCTGTGCAGAGGGGTGAGTGCCCCCAGGAGCCAGTGTCCCCCCAAAAGGGGAGCCAACTTAGGGAAGTCACTGCTGCAGCCGAGGAGATACAGGGAGAAGCAAAAGCAGGCTACAGCTGAGTAGGCATGCTGAGCAGGCAGGGGGAGGGTCTGCCGGCAGCAGCTTGTGCAGAGGGGGGTAGCAGTGAGCACAGCTGAGCTGTGCAGAGGGGTGAGTGCCCCCGGGAGCCAGTGTCCCCCCAAAAGGGGAGCCAGCTTAGGGGAGTCATTGCTGCAGCGGAGGAGATACAGGGAGAAGCAAAAGCAGGCTACAGCTGAGTAGGCATGCTGAGCAGGCAGGGGGAGGGGGAGAGCACAGCTGAGCTGTGCAGAGGGGTAAGTGCCCCCAGGAGCCAGTGTCCCCCCAAAAGGGGAGCCAATTTTGTCAGAAAAACATCAGTACCATACTTCTCATTAATCCTAAAATAATATTTCTTTATTTTTGAATATGTGAATGTGATTTTTAATATATTGACAAATATTTTGTGTGATTTCACAGTACCTGCATCGATTAACTTTTATACCTGATTTAGAATTTAATGCAACACTGACAGAGTAGAGTAGTGTTGTTTTTTAAAACAATTTTGCATATATTTTGCATATATTTGCGCATATTTAATTTCTTTCACCATTGCTTCGGCCCGCGAAGCCCCTTCAAAAATCTAATATGGCCCTCGTCTCATAAAGTTTGGAGACCCCTGATGTAGAGTAGTGAGCAATCTATTATCAGAAAATTTTCATTTTGGTCTGTTTGTTTGGCACAAGAACTTAAATGCAAAGCAGCACAACTTAAGTAATTGAACTTAAGTGTTGTCTTTGTTATGGCAAGTTATACTTTGGGACTTGGAATATTTGATATTTTTATTACTTTTTTGGTAAAAAGTATCAGAAAAAACCCACATGTTGCTAACCTTTCACAACAACTAAGCCAACCCTTCTTGAAACTTACTTTACAGTGAGAAACACATGTCAAAGTATCACTGATTTTTACTAACTTCGACTTCAGGGTGTGTTCTTTCTCCCTCATCCCAATAGCAAAAACTTACTGTCTGTCTATTATGTTATCAGAACCAGATCAAGAGAACAAGAGGGTTGCTATAAAGCTGCCCTTGGCTCCATAATTTAATTTGGGTCATTTGCTAGAAGGTAGTTCCTTTTTGAGCAAACAGAAAATTATGTTTACAAGTCAACCACACTCAGAATAGAAGGTTGTATAATGGATTCAAGTAGCTCTTGCTCTTGTTTGATACATTACTAGAAGTGTGATGATTTGGATTAAGTGTTTGGGAGAGTTGTCTGACGCCAACTTTCTTAAAAAAAAAAAAAAAAAAAGATTTAAGCATGAGATGTCCCCAGAACTGTATTTTGAAAGAGTGGATTCAGACTAAGTTTATTTCTAGCAATAATAGCTTCTCAGGATGCAGTCAAGTTTGTTCCAGCTTTTATTTTGCCTAGAACTCATTAGCCTCCCATTGCTGTCCTGGGTTAACTAGAATTTTCAAAGTCATGGCACACATGAGACGTTACCACCATATTTGTCATCTTGTTTTATGTCTTGAGAGCAGAGTATATATAACACACTCCCTTTCTTCTTCATCTCCTAACACTATTTCTTAATCCAATTTATATCTTTTAAGAATCTAGATTTCAGGAGGAGACAGCCATTTCTTAAGGCAAGGGTTCTGATTATATAATACCCACTGTCGTTCCTGGAGAAAATATGTTTCCTGTTGGCACCATGTGAGAGACAGTTTTCTGAAGGGAGACTTCAGTTTTGCTTTTAAGAGATCTGGCCTATCATTAATTTTCAAATTTGGTCCTATAGTTAGAGATTTTTGAGCATTTTATCAAGAAAACAGAGTTTATGACTAAGTGCATTTCTTCTTGAAAAGAGAATAAAGCACTTAAAGCTTTACATTTTGTTTTTTAATATTAAAAACTATATTCTGTCTAATTACAGCAAGAATACGTTTTTTATCTCTGGGATGTATTAGAATCTTGATATTTGTACTCTAGCTGCATTCATGTCTTGACAAAAAGCAACCCAGGGAAATTTCCAGAGAATTCTCTCAACTGAGTTTCATAATTTTTCTCTTAATACTCATGAGTCTAAGTTAGGGTTGAGTTAACCAGAGCAATTGTGACTGAATTATAGTTATTGGCATTAATTCAACAAGTAAAACTGTTAAAATAGGTTTAGAAAAATAAGGGGGAGAACAGGAACCTTTTTAAAGTAACCTTTTATTTGGCAAAACTGCCGTTTTTACAGGTGGTAGTCTTCCATTGCCTGCAGTTCAGGATACAGCAGTTCATGGTATAAGGCAGGCTTCTCATTTATGTGTAACTCATGTCACAATTAGGGTTGCCAACCCTCCAGGATTGTCCTGGAGTCTCCAGGAATTGAAGATTAATCTTTAATTAAAGCTTATGTCATGTGATGAAATCTCCAGGAATTCGTCCAACCAAAGCTGGCAACACTAGTCACAATGTGCCTTTTCAGCCATGGCATGCAACCTAAATTTAGGACACAGATGGGATCTTTGATTAGATATGGGGATGTTTATCTACTGTAACATGCTTTTTTAAAGGATGCAGACAAGCATCAGTTTACCATTAAGGCAGCTGTTAAATGCTCAGATGCATAAGCTTGTCTAGTTTGAAATGGTATACTTGCTGCTGAGGTCAGAATTGAGCACTGTTTTGGGCCTTGTTTTCCTCTGCTCTGATTTATACTTGTGCAAACAGAGCACAAAACATGATCTTTCTGATTTGATAGCTTATTTTCATTTTGTAGTGGTGCGAATAGCTTTCCAAGATTAAAAGCAGAAGAGAATAATACTTCATGCTTTTTTTCTATACATCAGGCAAGACAATCAAGGTTTCAAGTTAAGAAATTCATAAACTTCACACTGAAGGTCACAGACCTGATATTCTTCCACAACTTGTTACTCTTAATGGAAAGAATAAGTTTCCTGTGCCTTCGTGCCACCTCACCTCTTCTACAGTGAAGATTTTAGAGTCTGCATTGTTTTGGATAGAAATATGGCTTTAGAAGCTTTAACTACTGACATTTATTGACCGTTTTCAGTAAACCTAGTATGCCTACTGGCAACATGTACTGCACCAAGTTTATTACCCATTTTTTTAGAGTTAAACACCCATCTCTCCCTTTCTTCTTCTTAAAAAAAAGTCTGTTTAGTTTGATAAAAATTTTTATGGATACTGAATAATTAATTGAAAAAGTGTTTTAACCAATAGTCTTACAGCAAGGAACAAGGCTCCCCTCCCTGAGGAAAGTTAGCTCTCATCAAGGTTCTTCCTCCCCAAATACCTGAGCAAGTAGCTATTTTCAGTTCTACACAAAAAGCTTAGAAAGTTGTTTTCACAGATATCCATCTTTCCTGTTGGAGAATTCTTAACATACTTCCCTGTTAACACTATAAAGCTGCTCTTTAGAATAAGCTCTTTGCTTAGAAAGCAAACAACAGAGTTTTATCTAGATTTTTGGATATAACGTCAATTATTGAAATAATAAAACTTCTCAGTGTCAAATTAGATTTTTGCTTTAACAGGCATATATTTATTGTATTCCTCGGAGACAGGCATATGTAAGGAATAAGCCTGTTTTAAAGAGAGGAAACATTGGCTTTGATTTTCAGGTATGCCATGTTGCAGGGAGAGGAACATTTACTCCAATACCACAAGCCTTATTAAGCCAGGTAGTGAAAGGAAAGACAAGCCATTTAATAATCAGCTTCTTTTATCTAAACATACATATGAAATCACACAGGGCAGCTTCCTTCCACTTATTCTGGGAAGTAACACCAGAGATAACCCAAATGGAAAAAGCAACAAACGACTTTTTATCATGGTTCTAGCAATTTGTCACCACTACTATCATAGTCCTCAGCGACCTCATTTTTCTTGTCCCCAATTGGTCACTTGATTAACAATTACCCCTTCTTCTCCCCTCCAACCCCCCAAAAAACCAATATTCTTTCATTGTGGAAAGATCTTTTCTTTTATCCTACAGGGTGTGGGCAGCCCTACTTCCTTTGTAATCTACATCTCTCCCATCAGCCTAACCAGTCATAGCTGTCAGCTTTTCTCTCCATATTTGACAGTGGTCAAAGACTAGTTGTCTTCTACCTGCCTTGCATCCCTAGCAATATGTTTAGGGGCCTCATCATTTCCTCTTTGCTTCCTGTGAGGGTTCCCTCCCCACTCTGAACTCTGGGGTACAGATGTGGGGACCCGCATGAAAGACCCCCTAAGCTTATAAGTACCAGCTTAAGTTAAAAACTTCCCCAAGGCACAAATCTTTTCCTTGTCCTTGGACGGTATTGCTGCCACCACCAAGTGATTTAGACAAAGAAAAGGACCACTTGGAGTCCCTATTTCCCCAAAATATCCCCCCAATCTCCTTCACTCCCTTTCCTGGGGAGGCTTGAGCATAATATACCAACCAATTGCCTTTTATATAAGTACAGACCAGACCCTTTATCTTTAGGACACTAAAATCAATCAGGTTCTTAAAAGAAGAACTTTCTTATAAAGAAAAAAGCAAAAGAAGCACCTCTAAAATCAGGATGGAAGGTCATTTTACAGGGTAATAAAAAGATTTAAAACACAGAGGATTCCCCTCTAGGCTCAGCTTCAAAGTTACAAAAAAAACCTACCTCTTACCATAGGGAAAATTCGCAAGCTAAAACAAAAGATAATCTAACACATTTCCTTGCCTTTACTTACAATTCCTGTAATTTTAGATGTATCATTTCAGGTATCTTTTTAGGAGCTGGTTTACCTGCTTGTTCTCTCTCTCTCTTTCCCGAGAGGGAACAAACAAAGAGTGCACAAACAAATTCTCCCTCCCCACAGATTTGAAAGTATCTTCTTTCCCCATTGGTCCTTCTGGTCAGGTACCAACTAGGTTAATTGAACTGATTAACCCCTTACAGGTAAGGTGATTCTGTACCTCTGGCCAGGAGGGATTTTATGTTACTGCATACATAAAAGGTTGTTACCCTTCCCTTTATATTTATGACACTTCTTGAAAGATCACTGCTTCTAAGTGATATGTTGTCAAATAACTCTGTTTCTGTAGTAGTGTCAGATATCCAAGATTTACTTCAGTTATTTGAGGTAGTCTTTGAACTACTGAGTGAAAAATTTTATAAATCTTTCTTATGGAATTGGGGCAAAGAAGCTATTTTGTTAGGAGTAAACCACTAAGTAAGCCAAAAGAAACTAGACAAGACTTCATTGTGACAATTCAGGTTGGAAGCCAGGAGATATAGAATTGCTTCAGAGTGCTGTGAGGAGCCGCACTATAGCAAATAGGTTGTACCAGTTGAATAATTTAGTGGGGGAGAGAGGAGTGGAGCATAAAATACTGCTCTCCTGAAACTGACAAAGTTTTGATCTTCATATATGTCTCAAACTGTTTCTTCCACTCCCCCCCTGTGGAATATTGACAGTTAGTAATCCTCCATTTTAAGATGTAAAATGGAGAACAGTAAAGTCACTATGGAAGGTTCCTTCACAGTCTAGTCTTCACATGGGAATTGCCATAGTGGGCAATGTTCCCTCTAATTTTTGACAGGCCGTGCGCGCAAAAACATTTCTTCTGTGCAAATTTTTGTGCGCGTGGTGTTTCCCCATGTGCGCGGGGTTTAGGATCTGTGTGTGCACGCACATGTGCACAGCTTAGAGGGAACAGTGATTGTGGGTCAGAACAGTGATCTATGTATTTCAGAATCCTGTCTCAACAGTGGCAAATACTAGATACTGCAGAGAGAGAATTAAATCCCCATAATGATTAATAATGTTTTGCCTATGGGGGAAATTTCTTCCTAATCTCATGCAATTAATAGTGGTCTTATATCCGGAAACATGATTGCTGTCCTTTATACATTTTTATCCTTCCTAGTGTACCTGCATACAGTAGTCATATATGCCTAGTTCTGATTTGAATCCTACTAAGCTCTTGGCTTCTGTCTTGTGCAAGGGAATTCTACCGGGTAATTATGCAGTAAATAAAAAAACTATTTCTTTTATCAAATTGTAGAAAAGTGGCTTACTACTGCACATCCCTTGTGTCTGGTTGTGGCATAGCAGCTCTTTCATATCTAGAATCCCCTGCGGATGGTCATTCCAGTCCCATCGTAGTCTGCCCTTTCCCAGGGGTCGGCCTTCTGGCCTTAGTTCTACCACTTCTGGGTGGAGAAAAAGTCTATCTAATAGTCCTGATATCCTTACAAAAAGGTCTTTGGTCCCAGTTCTGGGCAGCATGGTCTTCATCACAGCCCTTCTCTCAAGGCTTCCAATTGTTCTTATCACCTTGCCAGGGGCTTCATGCTACCTTCCCACTGACTGGTAAGAGAACCTAGACCCACCATCTACAGTGGGTTCCAATCCAGAGACACTATAACAAGTAGCTATAGTCTGCTTGGCCAGACCTGTTGCAGCTGCCCCCTGACTTCTTCCCACTAACCACATCTCTCATGTCAGGGCTCCTGCAAGCAAGTCCTCTGCAGTGTTCTACTCCCAGGGTCCAAAACATGAGAGTTATACCTCTGCTCGACTCCTCCAGAATCTCCCCTTGTTTTTGCATTCAGCCTCTCTCTTCTTCTTACTGGCTCTACCTCACAGCCTCGCAGGAGCCAAACCTAGGGTGACCAGCCAGCAAGTGTGAAAAATCGGGGTGGGGGTAATAGGAGCTGTAGCAGACTGGTCACCCGCTCCTGCCCTCAAGGGCTTGAAAGCAGCCCTGGAGAGGACTGTGGCTGGGGACGGCTGATTGGGGAACGCGGTGAGCAGCGGGGACTTCTGGAGGGGTGGGGGGGTGGAGCGGAGGCAGAGACGACTGGTACCTGCTGAGAGTGGATGGGTACAATTTAAAGGTTAGCCCCTCCAACAGCTTGAGTCATGCCCCCCAGGACATGTCCCCCTCTTACCCTCAACACCTGTCCCTGCAGCTCCCAGGTGTTAGCTCTACATGGAGAGGCAGTGGCAAACAGCTAGGAGCCGCGGGGAGTGGCGGCTGCTTTAGCTTTGTGGGAAGAAAGAGGCAGCAGTAATAGCGGTGGCTCTCCCTGCAGCTCCCAGCTGTTTGCTGCTTCCTCTCCCCACAGCCAGAGCTCCCAGCTTGCTGGCTCCAGCAGCTGCCATGCAGGGAGAGGACCCCCAACACCATATAACTGAGCAGGGCCAGCAAACACTGGCAAAAATCGGGGGCGGGGGAGGGCACGTGACCCCACATGCCCCCTTCACTTGTCATCTTTGAGTGGAGGACTTACCGGAAGGCAGCAGCAGGCACTGGGGGCCTCGGGGAAGGGGAAGGGCCACTGCGGCCTAGGTGTCTGGCGGCAGATTGTGGCAGCTGTGCCAGGGAAGGCTTAGCCTTCCTTAGCCTATTATACCCACCGCCCATGCACGATTCACACAACCCATCTTTGTGCGCATTTAATAGATATAAACTACCATTCAGGCCACAGAGACCTGTTAGCACTCTAAATATAGTTAGTTCGCTTCTTCTGTTGTAGCTGTGAAGTATAACATTATCCTCCAGTTTAGGACATATTTCATAGAACTTAGTCCTTTTTTCCTCTTTTGGTCCATATTTCTTGCCTTTCCTTCTTAAGCTCTCTCTTAACCAAACTTTTGAAGTTCTGTGTACTCAGACGGATCTTTGTATCAAACTCCTCATTTTGTAAGGGATTTGTCGCTGCTTTATCTGCCGTCTCTTTGCCAGGTATCCTGTCATGTGCTAGAATCCACACTATTATTACATGTATACCTAATTGTACTATCTCCATAGTTAAGAATAATATTTCATTGAT
Organism: Macrochelys suwanniensis; assembly: GCA_033296515.1. Lineage (NCBI taxonomy): Eukaryota > Metazoa > Chordata > Testudines > Chelydridae > Macrochelys > Macrochelys suwanniensis. The sequence continues at coordinate 128,899,467 of CM065776.1, read as the reverse complement.
TAAATGTTCCTGCTTTCCAAGGCTTCATTTTTGATCACCATTATACTCAATAAAGAGTCAGATAGGATTGCAGCTGTAGCTGGGTGTACATTTCTTAGCCAGGTCAGTGCCAACAGTGTGCCCACCAATTCGGCTGTTGTAACGGCCACAAAACTGGATAGTCTCATATCAATCTCAATTTCAAATTCAGGGATACAAAAGGCTTTTTCCATTCAATCTGTGTTGTCATCTTTAGATCTGTCAGTATAGATTTGGCAATGCTGACCCCATTTGCCATATAAAAACTTTATTCCTCATATCAGATGGTCCTGCTCTTTCCTTTGTTTTATCATTTAATTCCAGATCCACAGCTGGTGAGAGAACCATCCCCAGCTGTAGTCTGATCTCCCGTGACTAAAGATTTCAATCTCTTCCAGTCCTTCCTTTTCATTCAAGTCTTTTATCCACCTTTTGACCCTGTTTGCATGTGGGAGTTTGGCAGCCAGTTACATTTGGCTGACTTAATTCCCAATAGCCCTTGTGTATTTGTTGAGCACTCTTATCTTCAATATTTCCATTTACCTGAGCCCAAAAGGTTAAATCTAACAACTTCATCCTTACATTTATAGGCATTTCTCTGGTAGCTACTTTCATCACACAACAGTGTTGTAATACTCACACCACATGTGATTCACGGAGCTTGGGTTTGGATCAGCTCTAATTTTGTAAATGTTGAGTTAGAAACATTGAAGGCTTGGCAGCCATTATCTATAACTGGTCTTATCAGTGCTCTATACAGCAGCACCATCAGTGTGTTCTTATCTGCGTCCCAGCTGTTCCCAGAAATACTTTTTAATCAGATTCATCCAACCTTTATGTTTACTCTTGGCATTATGTATATGGTCCTTCCAAGTTAGTTTGTTATTGAACATAACTCCTGAGAATGTAACATTTTGAACTACCTGAGTTCTCTCTGCATAGAGATATAGATTCCATTCTTTCCCCATTATCCTTCTTCTTTAGCAAGATAGAACTTAAATCCCCAAGTATCTCTCCTTTCTGAAATCCCCCTGAATGCCTCATTGGTTCTTTTCACAGCTGTCTTAAGTCTTCTGTGTTTGGCCCTCTGACGGTTCTCGCTCCTCGGGTCCGGGCAGCGCGGCCTGATGGCCAGTGTCTATAGAACAGCCCTTGTTGCAGGGCAGCACGGCCTAATGGCCAAAGTCCCTAGAGCAGGGTGGCGCTCACCAGGGGCATGGCGGCCCTGGTAGGGGGACCCGGGCCCTCCCGACTGCACCAGGCCCCAACCCAGGGCCCTAACAGTGGCGTAGTACCTGGCCCCTGACTCAGCGGGGAGGTGCTACCGAAACACGCTGAGTTATCCCGGGCAGGAAGTACCACTCCACCACCCTCCTTGGGTCACTTCCTACCGATTTCGGCGTTGGGGTCTCCTAGGAGTCTTTGGATGCCCCATGGACAGCTGAGCCAGTCGCCTCCTTGGGATCTTCCAGTCACCGGGGTTCAAGCGGACCTGAAGAGGCTCTGATTTCCAGAGTCGTCAGTGGCTGTGGCTGGCCCTCTGCAGTAGCTTCCCAGACAGGTCCTTCCCCTGCGGCCGCCAGCCCAGAATGAGCTGGGCTTCTCCCTTTATACTCCTAGAGCATTTGGAGCATGCCCAGTCCTGCCGGGGAGGCAGGACTTCTGCTGTCACTAGTACGGGCCTAACCCTGTCTGGGCTAGTGCGGGGTAAGCAGACCCCGTCACAGGCCCATATAGCACAGTCATCCGCAAATAGAGTGTGACGTTCCCTGGTGTTATCCGGACCGGTGATCTGCTAGGACACCCCAATCCTTTACTCTGGGAGCCAGCCTTACCCTGCTGTGATGTGAGAACCCCCACTCCTGGCCTGTTCATGCACAGCCTCTGGCATGTAAGCTGCTCCCAGCTACTTGCAACTGAATGGCACTAGCCTATATCTCCGGTCCCAGACACAACCCTAGGAGCCTCCGTCTTGCAATGTCCAGTTATGCCCGCTGGATGCTGCAAGCTTATATGAGTTTGTCAATTTAACAAATAAATTGATATGTACCACGCTTGTTATCCCAAGGGGAGTCTCTGGCATGCTTCAAACCAAATGCACTTTAGGTAGAATAAACAAACAAATTTATAACTACAAAGGTAGATTTTAAGTGATTATAAGTCAAAGCATAGCAAGTCTGAGTTGGTCAAATTAAACAAAAGCAAAACTCATTCTAAGCTGATCTTAACACTTTCAATGCCCTTACAAACATAGATGCTTCTCACCACAGGCTGGCTGGTTGCCCTTCAGCTAGGCTCTTCCCTTTGATCAGCGCTTCAGTCGCTTGGAGGTGATGTCTGTAGATGGAGGTGGAAGAGAGAGGAAGAGCATGGCAAATGTCTCTCCCATTTATCATGTTCTTTCTTCCCTCTTGGCTTTGCCCCTCCCCACTTCAGAGTCAGGTGAGAATTACCTCATCGCAGTCCCAAACTGACCAAAGGAACGGTGGTGACTCACTTGAGAGTCCAACAGATTCTTTTATTGTTGCCTAGGCCAGTGTCCTTTGTTTCTGTGAGGCTGGGCTGGGTTTGTCCCATACATGCCCTGATGAGGTGTGAACTGCCCCTCTGCTTCTGGAGAGTTTTTGCCTGGGCTTGCTTTAAGCAATGTGACAAAGTTCCTCCTCTACCTCGGTGGGTCCTGCGCTTATTGGCGGATTCTGCTTGCCTCAGAGATCTTCCCCTCTAGTAGAATCCACAGTCCAGGTTAACTCCTCCTGTGTCTGATCAGGAGTTGGGAGTTTTGGGGGGAACCCAGGCCCGCCCTCTAGTCCGGGTTCCAGCCCAGGGCCCTGTGGATTGCAGCTGTTTAGAGTGCCTCCTGGAACAACTGCACGACAGCTACAACTCCCTGGGCTACTTCCCCATGGACTCCTCCCAACACCTTCTTTATCCTCACCACAGGATCTTCCAGCAGTACACCCTCTTACTCTCAGCTCCTAGTGCCGCTTGCTCCCGGCTCCTCACATGCAACCTCCTTCCACAGCTCCTGACATGTGCCCCTCACTTACTCACTGGGAGGCTTTTAACTAGTTTCAGCCAGCCCCTGATTGGCTGCAGGTGTCTCAATTAACCTCCCTGCCTTCTGGAAAGTTTTTAATTGACCCCAGGTGTCTTGATTAACCTGGAGCAACTGCCATAAGGTATCAGGGATTTGTTTAGCCTGGGGCTAACATACTGGTTCCTTACCACTTTCCTATAGCCCTCTGGCCTTGCCCTGTCACAGCAACAAGGACACATTTTCAGCCTCACAACTATATATATGAAATTACAACCTATAACATTACTATAACAACGATTACTATAACATTACCATAACAACAATGCTCAGCACATCATGAGCCTTCCAAAGACACCCAACATGACAAACTTTGCATTGGATACCACACAATCATATTATAAGGATGAACATGGGGGTGTTGGGTGTTGCCCCAAGGTACAGAACATCACTTAGGGTAATAGAGGTACAGAACATTACTTAGGGAAATACCGATTCCTGTCTATACACTTTCTGGGAGATCATTAATCAAGATGTTAAGCAAGAGAGGGCTGATAACACTCCCCTGTGGAGTGCTATTAGTAAGTTTATAAATATTCAACAAAGCCATCCTAATCCCCACCTGACTTGTATGGTTCTATCATCTAAAAAGTTCCTTATCCACCAGAACATTCTTCCTCTTATTCCAGTTGTAGCCAGTTTATTGGGCAAGTCTTTCCTCCATAGCAAGTCATATGCTTTTTCAATGTCAAAAGAACAGCTGTCAAACTCTGTTCCTCATGTTTTTTTCTATTTCCATTTCTAATTTTATAATATGATCAACTGTGCATCTTACTTTCCTGAATCCACTTTGTACTCAGTTTATAATTTCATTTCCCGCCCCCAGCCAAGTATGCTACTAATCTCTCATTTATCATTCTTTCCATAATTTTTCCCACACACACAATGGCAGGTTTTCCTATTAGTGTAACCATCACTTGCTTCCATTCTACTGATAGTATTACTTTCCCCCATATATTATGGTAGTTCTCAAACTGTGGGGCAGAACCCCAAAGTTGCTGGGACTTGGGACTGAAGCGGAAGCCAGGGTTTCACCCCCACGCAGGGCAGCACAGGGCTTGGGCTGTGGCTCTCTTTTCCTCCACCTTGGTCAGCGGAGCTCAGGCTCTGCCTCACCTCCCTTCCGCCCCCGCCCCCAGGGTCATGTAGTAACTTTGTTTTCAGAAGGGCATCATACTGCAATTAAGTTTGAGAACCCCTGCATTATTATATAATTTCAATAAAACCCTTAAACTTCCTTTTGGTAGATGCTTAATTATTGCATTACATAAGCTATCTTTATCTGGGGCTGTTGTAGCTTTTTTGAGTTTCTGTATACTGAAACTTTCATTCAGTACTTCTGTGACGGGTTGGATCACAGAAGTCCCCTTGGGGCTGCCAACTGATATGCCAAAATTACTTCTGCTCCTGCTTTTCTGCTCTGGCAGCTTGGGACTTCAGTGTCCTGCCTGGTTTGAGCCAGACCCGCTAGCCTGCTGCAAACCCAGACCCAGGTCTGAACCACATCCCTAACAGCTGTAGGCTTAATTGAAAGCAGTTTAGGAAGTGTTCCTGTCTTTAACACTCAGATGCCCAACTCCCAATGGGGTCCAACCCCCAAATAAATCCGTTTTACCCTGTACAAAGCTTATACAGGGTAAACTCATAAATTGTTTGCCCTCTATAACACTGATAGAGAGATATGCACAGCTGTTTGCTCCCCCGCCCTAGTATTAATACATACTCTGGGTTAATTAATAAGTAAAAAGTGATTTTATTAAATACAGAAAGTAGGATTTAAGTGGTTCCAAGTAGTAACAGACAGAACAAAGTGAATTACCAAGTAGAATAAAATAAAACATGCAAGTCTTATACAGTAATAAAACCGAATACAGATAAAATCTCACCCTCAGAGATGTTTCATTAAGTTTCTTTCACAGACTGGATGCCTTCCTAGTCTGGGCACAATCCATTCCCCTGGTACAGCCCTTGTTCCAGCTCAGGTGGTAGCTAGGGGATTTCTCATGATTGCAGCCCCCTTTGTTCTGTTCCACCCACTTATATATCTTTTTCATAAGGCAGGAATCCTTTGTCCCTCTGGGTTCCCACCCCTCCTTCTCAATGGAGAAGCACCAGGTTAAAGATGGATTCCAGTTCAGTTGACATGATCACATGTCACTGTAAGACTTCATTACCCACTTGCCAGCACACAGGTATACAGGAAGACTTACAAGTAAAACAGATTTCAGAGTAGCAGCCATGTTAGTCTGTGTCAGCAAAAAGAACAGGAGTACTTGTGGCACCTTAGAGACTAACAAATGTATTTCAGATTCCAAACCACCATTAATGGCCCACACTTTGCATATTTACAATAGGCCCTCAGAGTTATATTTCACATTTCTAGTTTCAGATACAAGAGTGATATATTTATACAAATAGGATGACCACACTCAGTAGATAATAAGATTTGTAATGTTACCTTACAAGAGACCTTTTGCATGAAGCATATTCCAGTTACATTATATTCATACTCTAACATATTTTCATAAAATCATGTAGAGTGCAATGTCACAACATCATGTTTACTGTGTACCCAGGCATTGAGGAACTCAGTTTTCTTCAGCAAACATTCTTTTTTGTTCACAAAATCTTCATTTTGATTGATATCGCTATCAATTGTTTGGACCACTGTTGCTAAAAAGTAAGCTTTTCCTAAGTTAGAAATTCCAATTTTATCATTTACATTTAGACCAGGTATAAATTTGTTTTTACTCTATATTCCATTCATTCGTTTAACTTTGTTTATATATCTCTGTAACCTTGGAATTTTTGTTCATTTTTCCACAATACTTTCTCCACCTCTCTTTCTTTGCCTTTTTAATAAGTCTTTGTGCCACTGCTTTACATCTTTTATAATTCATTAAGTCCTTGCTAGTCATTGTACTTTTTGCTTCCTTTGTATGCCTAATTTCTTTCTTTAATTGCTGTTTTACAATCTTCATTCTAACAGTAATGGATTTCTGAGTCTGTGGCACTTCAATGTCGTATATATAGCTAGTTTGGCTGCTGCTACACTCCCTTGATTATATCATCATGAAATTCCTCTAAATTATCATTTATACAATTGTTACTTAGATATTCATCACATTTACTCTTAAAGAGTCTGCAGTTAGCTTTTGTAAGGTTCCAGGTAGGAATTCCTTCCGTGTTTTCAACATTACCCTGACCTTGATATGTAATTAACATAGGGAAATGATCACTTCCCATTCCACCTTCTGTGTAAATTTCCCCGCTGCATTTGCTTGCTATATTGCTTGTTGCAATTTCCAGATCTAAACATGAAAAGTTCCATCCACCGAATTAAACCTAGTAGGTTATTCAGTATTTAGTAATACCAGGTTGTGCATGTCAATGGATCGTTCCAGGCATTTGACATTACAATCAGTTTTCCTGCTTCTTCATAATTCATTATGGCTATAAAGATCTCCACCAATAATATACAGGTCTTTGACACTCTTAAATAACTCTTCCAATTCTAAATTGTCTAGCTTTTTACATGGGTTGTAGACATTATAGATTCATATAAAGGTGGTGTTATTCTGCAGAGAAATCTTAATGGTGTTGTATTGAAAACTTCTGTATGGGTATTTTGATGTTGCAAAATATATTGATAAATATACAAACCTCTCCTCCTTTAGTTATTTCTCTGTCATTGATTATATCATGTTCTGGAAGTCTACACATGTTTTCTTTACCAACCATATTTCTTGTACACATATCACATCAGGTTTGTTTTCCATTTCAAAAAGAGTTTTCTTTAATTCCTGGCCATATGTTAATAAACTATATGCATTAAAGCAAAAAATTGTTAGAACCATGTTGTTTAAACTACATTACTACTAGGGACCTACCAAATTCACGGCTATGAAAAATGCATCATGGACCATAAAATCTGGTCTTCCCCCATGAAATCTGATCTTTTGCATGCTTTTACCCTATACTATCCAGATTTCATGGGGGAAACCAGTGTTTCTCAAATTGAGGATCCCAACCCAAAAGGGAGTTGCAGGGGGGGCGGGGGTCACAAGGTTATTTTAGAGGGGTGTAGCGGGGTGGCTACCCCTGCTTCTGCCCTGAGGGGCTTGCGCCCGCCCACCTCCCAGGTATCCAATAGGTCTGAAAGCTGAGCTGATTGGGGGAAGTAGCTGCAGCTGGGCCACGCCCCAAACAGAGCCCAGCTGGCCCCTATAAGAGGCTGCGAGCCAGCAGCCCAAAGAGTCTCTCTGTGCTTCCAGAGAGAGAAGGGCCTGGCTGCCAGGAGCTAAGCAGGGTACTGAACTGGAGCAGGGCTGGGGAAAGGCTAAGGGAGCTGGGGCGCTCCGGCCTAAGGAAACCCCAGGCTGCAGGCCTGGTAAAGCCAGACCAGGTACTGGGGTTGCAGGGGCAGCCCATGGGTAGGCAGAGGCAGCAGGTTCAAACCCCCTTTGCCTATGATGAGTGGCTTACACTGCAGTCTGCCCCAGTGCATGGGGCTAGATGGGGACTGGCAGTAGCTGTACACTGAGGTGAAGTGGGGATAGTGGGTGGGGGGTTCCCCTGGGAGGGGGGGGACCCTAGGATTAAGGCTGTTGGGTATGCCAGTGGGGGCAGCACCCCAGAGAAAGGGGCACCGGGTCCTGGGAGGGACACGGGGGGCCAGAGAGTGGTCAGGCGGATCACTGGCCAGAAGAGGGTGCTCCGGAGGCTGGATGAGCAATTCCCAGGACAACCAGCAGGAGGCGCTGCCAGGTGAGTCTGACCCTGTTACAAGGGGTCATGGTATTGCCAGCCTTACTTCTGTGCTGCCTTCAGAGTTGGGCAGCTGGAGAGCAGCGTTTGTTGGCTGAGTGCCCAGGTCTGCAGGCAGTGGTCTGCCAGCAGCAGCGCAAGTAAGGGTGGCAATACCATAACATGCCATCCTTACTTTTGTGCAGCTGCCTTCAGAGCTGGGTAGTTGGAAAGTGGCGGCTGCCCACTGAGGGCCCAGCTCTTCAGGGCAGCAGTGCAGAAGTAAGGATGGTAATACCATACCATGCTATCCTTCCCTCTGTGCTGCTGTTGACGGTGGCTCTGCCTTCAAAGCTGGGCTCCCGGCCAGCAGCCACTGCTCTCCAGCTTCCCAGCTCTGAAGGCAGCGCTGCCGTCAGCAGCAGTGCAGAAGTAAGGGTAGCAGTACTGCAACCCCCCCCCAATAACCTTGTGACCCCCCCCAAACTCCTTTTTGGATCAGGACCTCTACAATTACAACACCATGAAATTTCAGATTTAAATAGCTGAAATCATGAAATTTACAATTTTAAAAATCCTATGATCGTGAAATTGTCCAAAATGGACTGTGAATTTGGTAGGGTCCTAATTATTACCTTCTTTTGAAATTGTCTGAATGTGGCCTATGGAGAGATTGCCTATATGTAAATACTTCTCTGTTGCTTTTGATATAATTTTTATTCTTTCAGTCTTCTTCCCTGTCTGTAAATGCAGTTAATCACTTTTACCATACATGTCACAAATTTATCTTTGTCTACAAGCAGTACATAGACTCATAGACTTTAAGGCCAGAAGGGACCATCATGATCATGTAGTCTGACCATGGGCAGCGGGTGAACCCCCACTTTCGGGAGGCTAGCCCGCCGGCCCCACCCGTTCCACCCAAGGCCCTGCCCGCCTGAGCCCCTAACCCCCCCCCAAACAGGAGGAGCCCTGAGGGGGCCCCCCCCACGACCAGAGGAGCACCGGCTCTCCCCTTCTCAACTACCCCAGGCCAGCCCCAGCACAGGGCACCACTCCAGGCTGCTCCCCCTGTGCTGGGCTGAGGCACAACACCCCCCCCCCAGCACCCCTGAGTGCCAGGCCAGCCCCAGTGCCAGACCACTCTTCCCCCCGCCGCCCCGGAGAGCTACACCAGCGCCCACCTCCAGACTGCCGGGCTGAGCTGCCCTCCGGCCGTCAGGCTGAGCAGGTGCCCCCCACCATCCCAGCCGGTGGCACCAGTGCCCAGTCACCTCACTCCCCCACCAGCCCCCCGCTTGCTCACAGCATCCCGCCTCACTTTCCCACCCCCAAGGAGAAATGACGTGGCGAGCAGCAGGGACCTGGGGGTGTGTGGAGTGCAGGTTGGCAGGCAGCAGCAGGCGGTGGGTGGAAGGGCCTCAGGGAAGGGGCGGGGTCAACATGGCCCAGGTGTCCCTCGGGGGCGGCTGCACCAGGGAAGGCTTATACCATGCCACCAAGGCTGTTTATGGGCCAGTTTGTCATGGTATGAATCCTCTTCGCTCTAAGGATGGAACCACACTTCTGAAGGACAAAGAAGCCATCAATTCTCACTGGGAAGAACATTTTGAAGATCTCCTTAACTGTAATTCTATGGTTACAAATCAAGTCCTTGAGCAAATTTAATCTATTTCCCCATCTTAAGTATCCTCACACTTTCTTGTCAACTGTCTGTCTGAAATGGGCCATCTTGATTATCACTACCAAAGATTTTTCCCTCCTGCTGATAATAGCTCTCCTTAATTAATTAGCCTCTTAGAGTTGGTATGGCAAATTTCACCTTTTCATGATTCTCTGTATGTATATATATCTTCTTACTATATGTTCCATTCTATGCAGCTGATGAAGTGGACTGTAGCCCACGAAAGCTTATGCTCAAATACATTTGTTAGTTTCTAAGGTGCCACAAGTACTCCTGTTCTTTTTGCTGACACAGACTAACACGGCTGCTACTCTGAAACCTGTTTTTATTGCTGACATTCTTTACTAATTGCTGGGAAGTTTACAGTTGGCATTTATATCACTTACAGAATGGATAGAAAGCTGTTCAGGCTTAGCAGGCTGAAAGCGAAGAGTAAGATCTCTACAACATCTATTGTGGAACTTCAGTATGCTGATTACAACGCAATCTTCGCTCACTCTGAGAAAGATCTTCAAACTATCTTGAATGTGTTTGCCGATGCTTACGCATGTCTTGGTTTCACTCTTAATATCAGGAAGACTAAAGTGCTCTATCAGCCCTCTCCAAATGGTATATTACATACCTCATCTATCAAAATCAATGGAGTGGCACTGGAGAATGTCAATCACTTCCTCTACCTTACAAGTCATCTTTCATCCAAGGCAGATATTGATGCAGAAATTCAGCATCACCTGAGCTGTGCCAGTATAGCTTTTTCTCATTTACGGCACAGGGTTTTTGAAGATCACAACATTCAAACAGACACCAAGCTTTCTTGTTTATCAAGCCGTTATTCTCTCAACACTGTTGTATGGGTCCGAAACTTGGACAACCTATAGATACCACTTGAAAGTCCTTGAGAGGCACCATCAACGCTGCCTTCGTAAGATTCTGAAGATCAAACGGGAAGACAGGCGCACCAATATTAGTGTTCTGGAAGAGGCAAAGACCACCAGTATCGAGGCAATGATCATCCATCAGCAATTCCGCTGGACTGGTCACATTGTCCGGATGCCAGACCATCTCCTCCCAAAAAAGGTCCTTTTCTCTCAGCTGAGAGAAGAGTACTGTAACGTGGGTGGACAATAGAAGCATTATAAGGACTTGCTGAAGGACAACCTTAAAATGTGTAATATTGACATTGACACTTGGGAGACATTTGCCCAGGATCGCTTAAAATGGAGTGAAGTCCTACGGGATGGTCCCCTGCATTTTGAACTTGCTCGCCGACAAGCTGAAGAGGACAAGAGGTACAGGAGGAAGGAGAGACTGGCTCCCAGTCATGGTCAACAGCCTCCTTCTGAGCCTGAAAACATCTGCCCTCATTGTAATAGAACTTGTGGTTCAAGGATTGGCCTTATTAGCCACCTGAGGACCCATAACTCCCATGGAAGATGATCACTCGGTAACGAGTGATTGCCCATAATCAGTGTTCTTAGAATTTCTACTGAAATTCTTCACAGTCCTCTGTATATTTGATTAATCTAATTCATTTTGTGTCATTTACAAATGTTGCCACCCTTGTTGCTCACCTTCTTTCAGATCACTAAAAATCTATTTAAAGATCTATCAGATCTTTTTTTTTTTTTTTAAGATAACACTGGTTCTAGTACTGATCTTTGGGGCATCTCACTTCCCTGCACAATTAGTCTACTTGCATATAAAAACTTGACCATTAACTCTTACTCTTATTTCTCGTGATCCATTTCTAAGGAACCATAGTACAGTCCTTTACCTCTAACACTGTGACTACTTAGCTTCCTTAATAGTCTTCTGCAAATATATCAGTACAGTTCCCTGTGTGGACACTCTTGATCTAGGTCTATATTTTGAAGGCTTTCCTGGTATAACTATTTCATGTTTTATACTGGCAATGAGCTCCTAGTGTGTATGCAGTTTTGCCAATCTAGCTTATTCCAGCCTTCCTGAGTGAAATAAACTATACTGCATCTACACTAGGGGCTTTTGCCACAGTTATATCAATCACATAACACACTTCATCTCATCCCTGAGCAACACAACTATGCCAATAAACGTTTGTAATGTAGGACTCCGGCAAAACTGCACTGTGCTTTGGTCTTAACAGGTCAAATTCATATCTGCATCTCTGTAAGCCTCTAGTATAGGGGTCTCAAACACACGGGCCGTGGGCCACATGCGGCCTGCAGAATTATTTGCTGCAACCCGCCAAGCTCCCCGGCCGCCAAGCTCCCCTCCCCTGCTGCTCTGCGTCTCCCGCCCCAGCGTGCTGTGTCCCCACTCCTCTGCCTACCTCCAGGCACTTCCTGCTTCCAAACACCTGTTTGGTGGCGCTTGGTGCTTTCCAGGAGGGAGGAGCAGGAAGCCACATGCTCGGGGGAGGAGGCGGAGAAGAGGTGGGGATTTGGGGAAGGGGTTGGAATAGGGGCAGGGAAGAGGCGGGGCAGGGGTGGGGCCTCATGGAAGGTTGAAGTGGGTGCGGGGCCAGGGTCATAGCGGGGAAGTTTTTGTATCTTTATATGAAAAGGTGTCAGTGATGTGGCCCTAGGGTAATGAACTAGTCCTCATGTGGCCCTCGTGGTGATTTGAGTTTGAGATCCCTGCTCTAGTAGGTATATAATTTTATTTGCTAAAATAATTTTAAATTAAAAAATGTTTAATTGACCATGGGTAGGTGCACTTCTGTTACACAAAAAATAAAAAAACAAAATTTCAGACTCCTGTTAGATGATACAACCCAAACAAGACGTTAAAATCAAGCACTAAGAAATAGCCTTGGACATAGCCAAACACACAGATGGAAATACTGGCTCATGTCATCCCCCCTAAATCCACTCATGGAAGAGACATTCCATGCACAGATATCCATTTTCCAAGCAAAACTTGCCTCCATGGCACCATTCTACCCCCTAACCCCACATCCTATGGAGTCCTTTCTGTGACATCTGGGGTCTGCACGTGGGCAGGAGGTGGAGATTGACCAAGGCAGAGGTAAGAGTAGACTGTCTGCAGCCAGGAAGCTGAGAAGGCAGCCCGAGGCCAGAGCCTGTCAGTGGGAACAGATCCCATCTCCCCAAAGGGACTATGTGGAGAATTCAGGAGAAGGGAATTATTGTAAAGATTTCCTTCCCTAGAAGCCCCTTCTGCAGCTTTAACACCACCACAGAAAGGGATGATCTGGACCACTGACTGTAAGGTGATGAGTCATCCGTGAACTGAAGCCTGTTTAAGCTACATGCGGTGATGAGTCATTCCTGTGCTAGGCTCCAATCAATCCATGAACCATGAGCTGGTCAGATGACTCTCAGTGCAGGTATATAAGCCTCACAGGAGACACAGCAGCTCAGTCTGCCCAATGTCACTGGAACTCTGACCTGCCTGATAAGAATGACAGACTCCACCAGTCTTGGCCAGCTCCAGCCTTGTTCCCAATCTTACCCTACTCCTGCCCTTGCTCCAGCCTAGCTCCCAGCCCTATGTTTGCCTTGTTCCAACCCTACTCTTGATTCCAGCTCTGATCTCTGGCTCTGGATCCAGCCTGATTACCACTCCACCGACTACTAGGCCCAACTGCCATTCCTCCAACCTCTAGGCCTGACCATCCACGTCTTGGTTTCTGACATTGACAGTGACTTATAATTCAACATCCCTTATTCCTTATTTGTATTTTAAGTATCTTCTGGTATTAGTACCCACTCTCTGGTGAATATCTGTTTTAAGTTAATTGGTTAATAATGGAGAATGGTGACATCTGATAATGGATGGGTCAAATGGACATGTTAAAGTGCCATGCAGAGCCAATTTACACCAGCAGGTAAAAATCATGGGAGCAGAACCTGAACTGGTGTAAATTGTCATAGCGCCATTGAAATCACTGGTGACCTGCCCCAAATTATCTAAATCAGTGTCTAATCTGCCTGCCAGCAGGAGAAAGATACTGCCAGTTTATGGAGAAAGGGGCTGATTCTCCATTTCACTGCAGCTTTATGCTGGTGTAATACCACCGAGAGTTTGATTACAATGTGAATTGCAGGTACTCAGTCCCTCTCAGGATCAGGTCCAAACACTGGTGGCAAATAGCTCATATTCGTCTTCTGAAAGAATATTATTTCATGATGGCACAGTCTAGTCAGTTGACATTACTACTTATGTGTATTGCCAAAACAAATGTATTCTCTTCTTTTGTAGGCTTTGGATTCACAGCAGCAGCAGATAAGGTACAGTGAGGCAGGGTTCATTCACTAATGTTCCTTTTCTGATGTTTCCTTTTCTGTTGATTATGTATTAATTCCAAGTTAATATTCCGTGGTTTGGCAGAGTTCTGCATCATGAACAGACACAAACATATTGAAGTTATTACGAGGATGCCAGTGTGCAGAGAGAATTCCAGGTAGTAAAGGCATTCTGTCCTTTTTAATATTTTTATTAGCACAGTTAACAAAATCAGAAACACACCAATCCAGCCAAGAAAGTAGAGATAATATAAAATGAGCATTCATATACTCTCACCATTCCTTGCGGAACAATCTTTTTTTTTTTTTTTTAAATGGAGATATGCTAATCTCCTAGAACTGGAAGGACCTTGAAAGGTCATCGAGTCCAGTCCCCTGCCTTCACTAGCAGAACCAAGTACTGTCCCCTGACAGATTTTTGCCTCAGATCCCTAAATGGCCCCCTCAAGGATTGAACTCACAACCCTGGGTTTAGCAGGCCAATGCTTAAACCACTGAGCTATCCCTCCTTCCAATCTGGAGTGTTAGTCATCATCCTCATCACCAGTGGTTGTCATTCTGTTATGTCCAAAGGCATGTGAGCTGGAATACAGCTTTCGTAATGTGTTACGCTGACGTTCACTTCCCTAATGCATATTTAGTAGGGATTTCAGCTCCTTTTCATCACCCTACTAATATTGGGGGGCCCCCTTCTCCCATAGGTTAGTAGGGCTTTTACCTCAAGTTCATTAGCATATATGTCCATTAGTTACCCTGGCATTCTTGTGGTTGGACATCTGCTGTGTTCCTAACTTAAAATATCTCAAGCTGGTATAAACTGGCATCTTGTGGTTACCTATCAGCAGTTTAGTCATACTTATTTATTACAGCATTCTATCTTGTTATATCTTATGATCTATGGTTGCTCCTGGTTAGCTGCTTAGGCTAAGGCTTTTTCGCCCTTATGCATTGATTAGTTTAGCTAAGCTATTTTCTTACAGGCCTTGAGGTTTGTAGGCTCATTGTGTTACTGCCTTAATTTATACCTATGCCTTACCTAGCAAATACCTATGCCTATAGGGTACACTGGGTTCAAATAACTGAAGGAAAGCAAGTTCAATCTAGGCTTGATGTTTCTGGCAAGACTGAAACTTTACATTTCAGCCTGTGTGAGACAGTGCACACTCCAGGAGCAGCCAAGAAAAAGAATTGACTCATTTGTGGTTCTCATCTTCCTGCAAAGGGAAGTAATGTGCCCCAGTCCTTTGCAGGCATAGATTACTTCTCTCCATTCACCAGGTAAAATGTCCTGGTCAGTGTACCTGTACATTGTGAGACAGCCAGGGCTTTGCCCACTTCCCAGTCCTTTCCAGCCGCTCCCTGTGCAGGGGGGAAGCAGTGCCCTGTGGAGCCTGCTTTCCCCCTTTACATGTAAAGCAGCAACAAGAGTAATAAACACACAGCCTTATGCC
The DNA here is from genome assembly GCA_033296515.1 of Macrochelys suwanniensis. Lineage (NCBI taxonomy): Eukaryota > Metazoa > Chordata > Testudines > Chelydridae > Macrochelys > Macrochelys suwanniensis. Next base: position 128,884,221 of record CM065776.1, on the reverse strand, counting down.
CCCTTACTCCCTTTCATAGCCACACAGGGGAATTTATAAAACTTGTCCTTATTTTTTAAAACCCAACCCTCAATTCCCACTAAGGTCAGGAATGTGACCCAGACTCTGCAACTGCTTTACATTTTGCTATGAATTAACATTAGGAAGCTGCAACATTTCTTAATTATAACAATTGAATTAGCCCAGAATTGGAAATCGGAATCACAGACAGTTCCTTCCTCTCTGATGTGACTCTGCTAGTTCCTTTGATGTAGAAGAACTATAAACTTAATCTGCAGAATATTAGTTATACCAGTCTGTTTATGAGCTTTCTTTATTAAATTTTACACCATTTTGGGATTAATTACATACTTCCTGGTTTTATAATGAGATGCCTGTTTTACTTCACAGGCGAGCCAACCACTGAACATCTGCTGCCTTACCAGTTTTGATACACTTAGCATGTTATTTAAAGTTTCATCACTGTTAAATATTATCCCACTCCATCAGTTCTGAAAATAGAGAAATGTCTTTCATTTTCTTAATTAATATGCAGAGTGTCTTGCCAGGGAAACAGCAACTGGAGACAATAAAACATTGAGCAGGAAATTGGTTATCACGTGCAAATTGCTGCCATTATTCAATTTCTCACTTTTTATTAATATAAATTTATGAGAGATTTTTCACATGCAAATGCTACAAATAAAAGCTGACATTCATATATATTTTCTTTTTGGCTTCTCCACTCCTGTTGTTCTGGTTTAATTTCGCCGTTTCTCTTGTGTAGCATAATGGCTTTTGCCCAGTGCTTTCCCTCCAGCTGAGCAGGCAGGTGAACATCTGCTTTGACAGCTGATACTGAAGAAAGGGAAAGTGCAGTCTCTGGCCAGCAAATAGATTAAAATTCCTTAGCACTTTCTGAAAGCTCTGTTGAGCTGAGTAAAGCGAGAGAGAGGGAGAGAGAAAGAAACAAAGAGAGTATATGTGTGTGTCATTCCTATAAGTTGGATAGGTTCTGCCAAAATTGTCCTCAAATGTTTGGCTTTTATTTCAGAGTAGCAGCTGTGTTAGTCTGTATCCACAAAAAGAACAGGAGCACTTGTGGCACCTTAGAGACTAACAAATTTATTTGAGCATAAGCTTTCGTGGGCTACAGTCCACTTCATCAGATGCATAGAATGGAACATATAGTAAGAAGATATATATACACTGTGATACAGCATGGCCAGAAGGCAGCAGGAGAGTGATCTAGGATGAGGAGAAGCCTTATTCCCTGTAGATTAATTAAAAGCACCTGCAACCAATTAGAGCACCTGAAGCCAGTCACCTGATAAAATCCCCCTGCTTCAATCAGCCAGAGGAGGAGCTGGAGCAGAGTGAGGAGGAGTTGGAGCAGAGTGGTTTGGTGGTGGAGCAGAGAGCAGTTTGGAGGAGTGAAGCAGAGTGGATTGGTGGTGGAACAAAGAGCAGTTTGAAGGAAAGCGGAGGAGAGTTTTGAGCAGTGCTGCAGCGGGCTAAGATGACCAAGATCCTAGGTAAAGGGACACCTGGCTTGTGCAGAGGGAAGGCAGGAAGCCCCACAAGCTGAAGGTCAGGAGAGGGAAATGTACCAGTGATTCTTTCCCCTGGGCTAAGTGGTTCACCTGCTATCATACGGCCCCTGGGCTGGGACCCGGAGTAGAGGGTGGGCCTGGGTCCCTCCCCTAGGATACTAGTAGGATAGCTCTTACCCCAGTTCAGGGGCAAGAAATGGCACCCTGAACACCCGCCACAAGAAGAGAAAGTGCAGGACCCATCATAGTAGTGCTGGCAAATTTGCCACAACATACAGAGAATCTTGTGCTCAAAAAGCTTATGCTCAAATACATTTGTTAGTCTCTTAAGGGTACGTCTATACTACCCACCAGATTGGCGGGTAGTAATCGATCTACTGGGGATCGATTTATCGCGTCTCATCTAGACGGTATAAATCGATCCCAGAAGCGCTCCCCGTCGACTCCGGAACTCCAGCACGGCGAGAGGAGGAAGCGGAGTCGACGGGGGAGCGAGCCTGCGCCGCGTGGACCCGAAGTAAGTAAAATTAATTAGATCTAGGATATGCAACTTCAGCTACAAGTATCCTAGATCAATTTCCCCCCCTCCCCCCCACCTAGTGTAGACCAGACCTAAGGTGCCACAAGTACTCCTGTTTTTTTTTGGCTTTTATTTGTTTGGTACAATTCCATGTGATATTGCCCACATCCTTTCCTTTTTATGGATTTTTTTCTTTTTTGTTGTGTCCACATACCTCTTGTTGTTAAAGCAAAACGTGAGGCAAAAATGTAGAAAAATTTCCCAGCTTCACAAAGGAAAACAGAGCAGGGATTTCCCTCCAATTCTAGTTTTCAGAACTAACCCAATGGTTGCACTCTGGTTTGCTTGAAAACAAACAAAGCCCTCAAAGGAGCCTACCGGTACTTCTAACTAACCCTAGTGGAGTATCAATGGAGCACAACTCCATGTCACTCCTGGCATGCCCCCTATGCCAGAAGTAGGAGTTGATGCTAGTTCAGGAGCTGTCTTTACATTAGTAGGAAGTTCCCCTCCTCCAGGGGAATTCTCTGCTGATCATTTATAGCAAGAATCCAACCCTTTAATGACACATGAGAAGGACAAAGGGACTGGAGTGTGCCAGAATTTCTGGCACAAAGCCTGATCCCATTTCCATTAAAGTGAAAACAGCAAATTCCCTTTGACTTCAGTGGCAGTATGACTGAGCTAATGGAACAGCTACAGAATGTGGTCCTTGCAGGCCCCAAATCAAGCAAAGCATTGAAGTACGTGTGTCATTTTGAAGGCAAATGGGACTACTCGCTTGCTCAGAGCACTGCTGCTTTGAATTGGGGCTACAAAGAGCGAGATTTGCTTCTACTTTTTCCAGAATAAGGACTCTTAGGAATGAGGGAAGTGCAATTATGACTACCAGCCTGTTCATAAATATGCACCTGAGAGAAAGACCACCCTCTGTGACGCTCTGTACCTCAGGGGAACACCTGTCACCCCCATGTTCATCCTTGTAAAATGATTGTGGTATCCAATGCAAAGTTTGTCATGTTGGGTGTCTTTGGAAGGCTCATGATGCACTGAGCATTGTTGTTACATGAAATTATAACCTATAACATTACATTTTCAGCCTCATAATTACATACAGTATCCTCATGGTTTAAAATAAGCCCAGGCAAAAACTCTCCAAGAGTAGAGAGGCAGTTCACACCTCATCAGGGCAGGTAATGGACAAACACAGCCGAACCTCACAGGAACAAAGGACACTGGCCTAGGCAGCAACAAAAGAATCTGTTAGACTCATGAGTGAATCACCCCCCTTCCTTTGGCCGGTTTGGGACTGCAATGAGGTAATGCTCACCTGACTCTGAAGGGGAGGGCAAAGCCAAGAGGGAAGAAAGAACATGATAAAATGGAGAGACGTTTGCCATGCTCGCTCTCTCCCACCTACATCTACAGACACTACACCAAGCGACTGAAGCGCTGATCAAGAGGGAGAGCCTGGCTGAAGAGCAACCAGTCAGCCTGTGGTGAGAAGCATCTACATTTGTAAGGGCATTGAAAGTGTTAAGATCAGATTAGAATGTCTTTTGCTTTTATTTCATTTGACCAAATCTGACTTATGTTTTGACTCATAGTCACTTAAAATCTATCCTTATAGTTAATAAATTTGTTTGTTTATTCTACCTGAAGCACTGCATTTAGTTTGAAGTGTGTCAGAGACTCCCCTTGGGATAACAAGCCTGATACATATCAATTTCTTTGTTAAATTGACACACTCATATAAGCTTGCAGTGTCCAACGGACATAACTGGATACTGCAAGACGGAGGTTCCCAGGGTTGTGTCTGGGACTGGAGATATTGGCTAGTGTCATTTGGTTGCAAGTAGCTGGGAGCAGTTTACATGCCAGAGAGGGGTGTGTGGGTGAACAGACTAGGAGTGGGGGTTCTCACAGCAGAGCAGGGTAAGGCTGGCTCCCAGAGTCAAGGATTGGAATGACCTAGCAGCTCACCGGTCCAGATAACACCAGAGGGGAACATCACACCCTCATCTCCAAAAATCCCATAGATGAGGGCATAAGTGATTTTCAAACTTTCAGCCTCTTTCACCATAGCACAACTCTATTGAGCTTGCACAGCTTATGGAGAATTGTTTTTTCTACCAAACTGAACATTTGTAGCTCCATTTTATTTCAATACTAGCCAGCTCGCTTACCCCTTTAATTCAAAGCATTAGTAATGCTCAGAAAAGAACAGACAGTGTCCATTATTTATGAAGTTCTTGCCAAAAAATGTATTGAATTTAATGTGTAATTTAGAATATTTGCTTTTGTCCACTGTAAGTAGCAGTCCATTAAAATGCAGTCTATTGAATGATACAATGTATTTCACTGAATTAGATATGCAGTGTTAAACCAAACAGCAAATAGGGGCACTCCTGGTTTGTTCCAATGTAGTTATGCTGCAATTTGTAGAACATATCTATGTAAAAATGAAAAACAATTCATTTAAATCTCTTAAGGCTACAAGGCCCATTCTATTGTGTGATTTATTCTGAATGCAAATTTCTCCATCTGCTTATTCCAAGCAACTAATAATTCACAGTTTGATATTACCTGGCAAAATATTAATATTTCAAATCATCGTTCCCTCTCTGAATGCAGTATAATAATCAGCAGGCTCAGCACTATAAAAATAGGGACCAATCTGCAGAAGCGGGTCGGAAAAATATTTTGAAATGCAATAACTTTTAGAGTACGCATTCCCTCATTAAAAACAGCTCAATAAATGTAGAGTATATGAATTATATAACTTTTTTTTATTTGCTGAGGTAAGTTTATAATAGAATAAGGCCGAGTACCAAATACACATTGTCTGAGAAGCCAGAAAGCAGGATATTAATGTATTAATAGCATCTGGATAATAAGACATGTTCCTTAAGTCAAACTTTGGTGATCTAAAATGACTCTGGGTGTTTTTTATGCTTCAAGAAAATTCTCAAACACATTTTATTGCTTGCTTACATTACAGATTTTTTTTTTAAGGTATATGGAGCATCTTGTTATAAAATTGGCCCCATGAAAACTGCGTCACACCACATAGCATCTGTAGAGCCAGCAACTCCAGACCCGAACAAATTTCTGCTACACAGGGGAACACTAGGTGGTGTAAAGTTGATGTGGCAGCTCCTATTCCTCCCAGATCCAGAGGCTGGGCTAGGAAAATGCGTAATGCCTGGGGCACTGTGTATGTTCCAGCAATTCTCTGCTGCCAGAACAGCCCTCTGGGGCCATAAACAGCTTATGGTGGAGACTACCCTGGCCCAAGGAATTAAGGTGCCTTAAAGCCACCTTTGCCTCCCTCCTCTGGTCTTATGCCAAGTACAGATCAATTGGTCCAGAGGAGCTGGTGCTTTCTATTCACAATATGGTGAGAACGTGATTTTCTAAAAATACTCATTTTTCCAATGTTCTCAAGAGTTAATGCTGTAACATAAATGACACACAGGAAACTTAAATAGGAAGGAAGTTAGTTGACAGTTCATTGTTTTCCCATACTGCTAATGCCATAAATTATCATTTTCAGCAAGATGGTTGAGACCAGCTCAGAAATGTCCTTTAATTTTTTTTTCTAAATGCATCAAGAATTAATATATGGCTCCTGGAAAAAAAGAGGTGGAGGACGGGGAGACAGAAGCAATTCACTGCCTCTGCAGGAGCCTTTGAAAGCATATTGCCTCCTGCATGATGCATGGAGGATGGGGAGAGGCACTCTTTGTTACATCTTTGCAAAGGTGTAGCCAGCACATCCTCCACGCAGCTCTACTGGTGTGCATGTGGACAGGGCCGGTGCGCCCACTAGGCGACCCTAGGCGGTCGCCTAGGGTGCCAGCAGTTGGGGGGGCGGAGACTCCCGGCAGCGATTGAAAAAACGCCACCGAGAGAGCAGCTTCCCCGAAGCTGCTGCCCCTGCCGAGCCGCCGCGGGGGGCGCTGGTGGGGGGGCTGGCTGGCGGGCGGGCAGCCAAGCTCCACCTCGGCCCGTGGGGGGGCATGGAAATCCGAGCCCAGGGCCCCCACCATGGCCGGGGGTCCGAGCGCAGCGCCCCCGCGGTGGGGGGCCGAGCACAGCGCCCGCACCGCAGTGGGCGGGGAGCCCAGCGCAGCACCCCTGCCGCGGCGGGTGGGGAGCCCAGGGCAGCGCCCCCGCCATGGCTGCGGGCCCGCGGCGAGCCCAGCGCAGCACCCCCGCCATGGCCGGGGGTTTGAGCGCAGCACCCCCACCGTGGCCGCGGGCCCGTGGCAAGCCCAGCGCAGCGCCCCCGCCGTGGCCGGGGGTCTGAACGCAGCGCCCCCGCCGCGTGGGGCGGGGGGCTGAGCCCAGCGAGGCCGCGGCGGGCGGGGAGCACAGCGCAGCGCCCCTGCCACGGCCGTGGGGAGCAGGGAGCCAAGCACAGCGCCCCCACCACGGGAGGGCCGAGCTCAGCACCCCCACCACAGGCCGGGAGGGGCGTAGGGGGGCAGGGTACCGGGGGGAGGGGCGGGGAGCCGAGCCCAACTCCTCCGCCGCGGCCCTGGGTGGGTGGGGAGGCTACTGTGGGCGGGGGGGTGGTGGTGGTTTGCCGCTGGGGGAGGGGGGTGCAGGGCCGGTGCAAGGAAGTTTCGCCTAGGGCGCGAAACTTCCTTGCACCAGCCCTGCATGTGGACAGGGCTCTAGCTGTGCCCTCCCAGAGAGGCTCTAACACAGCTGTCAGTACTTGCTGCCCCCTTCTCCCTATGCTTCCCAACTCCCTGCACCCAGTTATGCCTGCCCCCTGCAGATAAAGAACTCTTAGCACCCTCTCTCTCATCTACCTCACCCGCACCAAAATGGCTGTAATTTGGCCATTCATTTTCTAAATGTATTTTACACTTTTTGTGTGTTGTTGACAAGGTGTTTATGGCTCCGTAAATGTTCAGATCACGGTGCTGAGAAGATAAGTACAGTTTTCTTGTAATGCATAGGCGCAGACTCACAGCTGTTCAGTGGTGCTGCTGCTGTTCAGCTGTTTGGTGGCTCATGGAGGGGCTTGGGGAAGGGCAGAGAGCAGCGAGTGGGCGAGGGCCTCGGGGAGGGGGTGGAGTGGGGGCAGGAAGAGGCAGAGCAAGGGCAGGGCCTTGTGGGAGGGGATGGAGTGGGAGTGGGGCCTTGGGGCTAAACGGTGGTGGAGCATCCTTGGGGAAAATGAAAAGTTGGCGCCTCTGTTGTATAGTTGCGTAGCCGAGGGGGAGCAGTGAGCAGAAGCGGGGCCTTAAAAAGGAAGCTGCGCCAGAGCTAAAAAAAGGTGCAGCTTCTTGCACTCACCCAGCGGCGCTCCGGGTCTTCAGCGGCATTTCGGCGGCAGGTACCACCGAAGACCCGGAGCGAGTGAGGACCCACCGCCGAAGTGCCACCGAAGACCCGGAGCCGCCGGGTGAGTACAGGGGGAGCCTGGGGAGGCGCCTTTTTATAGCACCGCTCCCCCTGTGCTCCGGACCTGCCTCTGACACTACAACATCAGTAGCAGGTCATCTTGAAATAGGGTTAGCATTAATATAACCTCTAACTGCCTCTGTTTTCCCATTTATAAAAGAGTTATATATATACCTGACCTAACAATCATTTTTCTTTATACAAAGACTGTAGTGTTTTATATATATGAACAAACAACACTTTTCTATATAGTAGTATAATTAGTATACATAGTATAGCTGTACTTTATGTAATATAGTAATGTCAATAAAATAATAGTTGCATTTATTCTGATGGCAAGATATTAAACTATTGTAGGAAGTCTGTAGGTGGACCTCATGATATCCAGTTAGGCATTTATTTGATCATTCACTAGAGTTAGTTGAGATGGTCTTCATCATGTCCAGTATGTTTATTAAGAAGGATAGTCATTTATTAGTTGAAATAATGTAGAAATCTTTCCAGAACCTAACTACAGTGCTCAGTTTGTCACGACAGATCTTTGGCTGCTGTTAAAGCTTGAACCCAAGACAAATGTATTTGGAGTACTGCTTAGCTGTTTATTGGAAATTGTGTGTGTGTGAATATTAGTGATCTTGAATGATACTGTACTGATAGCTCTTGAAATGAAAGTCTTGTAAGCATTGTAAGCTGTTCTCCCACATCCCACTAATATGCCTAACCCTTACCTGAGAGAACAACTTTTAAGACTGAGAGGAGTATTTTTTTAAGTGTTAGTGTCCAGTTGTCCAAAAACTCAGTTGTTTGGGGGACATGTTAAACTGCATGAAAAACTGCCCAGCTAGTTCTTCCATTTTTGTATTGTAAGAACTTGTTCCCTTATTTTCAACCCCTCTGATTTTTTATACAGTAAGACAGTATCTATGCATTTTTTTTTGAAATTTTACTTAGGGCTTTATTCGTATAAAATGTTATGCACCTTTTGCACAGAGAGAGAGCCTGCAGAACAGGTTTCTGCACCCCTACTGACTTGTTAAAACAAAGTAACTTGTTATGACCAGTTCTGCTGAGCCCTCTTGAGGAGAGACACAGGGTGTGGAGATGTCATAACATTGCCTCACTTCTTCCTAGTGAATCCCTTCGATTACAAACCATGTAAACAGCTTTCTTTATGTATTTTCTGAAGCCTCAATTTCTGAAACTTTATCTAGCTTAGAACTCAGTAAGTGAAGGCACATATCCTCATCCATGAGGCATGTAAATTAAGGATGGACAGCTGATTGGATGTTCTTGGCAAGGAATCCTGCCCTTATCACCTATACTTGATGCACATACATGGGCTCCTGGTTGTCTACATTCAAGCCCATCTGCTAGGATGGCATGGTGCCTACTCGCAAGTTTGTCAGATACATTGACTAGGGCACAGTTGCAAAGCAACCATGGTTTTAAGGCAGGCATTTTGTGTTACACTGCAAATAACGTCCCTTATGCAGAAAATAGCTTCTCTGGGCTAGTGGTAAAGAACTGGCACCACTTGCAAATTAATCATATGTGTAATTAATGCTGTTTCATGTGACATGAAGACACCAAAATATTGGCCAAAATTGTACTTTAAAGCCTAACTTATAAATATGGATTTAGAAGTGGTTTAGTTTTCAAAAGTGCTGTATGCCCAGCAGCTCTCATTGTAGTCATTGAGAACTCCTGGCATGCTCGGCAATCTTGAAAATCAGGACACTGAATTAGGTGCCTAAAATGTGCTTAGGAGTCTAACTCTGGAGGAAATGGGATGATGCATTGGATTGCAATTGTCAGGAGGCAGTGCCTTTCAGTGGCATAGCCAGGTTTAGAGCACAGGGGGAGTGGAGCTAAAAAGAGGCACTGGGAGCAAAAAGTGTTGGGAGCAAAAAAAGGCGCCGGGAGCAAAAAAAATTGCTCCGCTCCCGCTGCAGCGCAGGAGCAAAAGGCGTTGGCGCACAAAAAAGGCACCGCTTCTGTTCAGTGGCGGAGCGGCCGCTCCCCCTGCTCCCCGCCGGCTATGCTACTGGTGCCTTTAAAATGCAACTTCAGCTGCAGAGATTGGGGGGGAAGGATAGCTCAGTGGTTTGAGCATTGGCCTGCTAAACCCACGGTTGTGAGTTCAGTCCTTGAGGGGGCCATTTGGGGATCTGGGGCAAAAAATTGGGGATCAGTCCTGCGTTGAGCAGGGGGTTGGACTAGATGACCTCCTAAGGTCCCTTCCAACCCTAATGTTCTATAATCCATATTTGTATTCTTTTAAGAGTAACAGACTATGTGGCTCTTGTAAACTTCTCTTTAGAGACCTCTGCCATCTATTAACATGATTATTCTCTCTGTGCAGCCTCAGCGTGGGGCCATATGACTTCTTGCCCTGTACTAGTCAGAGAGTTGTTGACATTCTTTTAAAATGTGTACTCACTGATTACAGTGTATTGGCAACACATCAGCAGGGAGTCCAGTTTATGTCAATAGGGACTAACAATGGCCTTTTTGTAGACTGTGTTGTTGTGGCAATGAAGCAGCTCAAAAGCACCAATCTGGTGCAATTATTTGGGTGTCATTTCTGAAGATCTACTTTACCGCAAAACTTAAATTCCCAACATAAATTATCATAGAATCATAGAATATCAGGGTTGGAAGGGACCTTAGGAGGTCATCTAGTCCAACCCCCTGCTCAAAGCAGGACCAATCCCCAATTATACCAATACAATTCTGGGCATATATATATATATATATATATATATATATATATATATATATATATATATATATGTGTGTGTGTGTGTGTGTGTGTGTGTGTGTGTGTGTGTGTGTGTGTGTGTGTGTGTGTGTGTGTGTGTGTGTGTATGTATGTATGTATGTATAGGTATAAATGGGCTTGATTTTCATTTACACAAAGGCCTCTTTCCAGTGCTCTGATAAATGGGCCTTAAAGTGGATGTAATTTACACCTAGTTAAAGCTCCTTTACCCTGAGAATAGTGTAAATGAATAAATGAAAATCAGGCCCAGATAGCTCTATACCTGTATATAGAGAAAATATATAGAAACTTCTATAGTAATTGTATTAACTCCCCATTGTTCCAAAGAGTCTGTTTTGAAATCCAGAGCACTCCCTTTATAGCATCCCTTTACAGACTCCTTTTGGGTAAAGGAAAATTTGACCCATCACTAATACAAGTCTGTGAAATGTTTCACTATATTACCATTCATTTAATAAAGGAGGTTTATTCATTTATTCAGTTAAATTCACCTGGGATGGCTGAAAAGGAGAGGAACTGAAAGCTCCAGTTCATTTGAATTTGTCTGTTTGGTTATACTCTGTACTAGGATGCAATAGCAAGCAGCCAGAACTTTTAAATTCATGAATATAATCTTTGATCAAGTAAACTTCAAAATATACACCAATTCTGTAATCATGGATGTAAGTTTTTCTTTCCAGTACACCAGGGGCAATGAACCATTTTATACATGTGTAGTACAATTCCTTTCTTCGTGGGCTTTAGAGTGGCAGAAAATGGAAATATAGCCTCTGCAGTTCATAACCAAATGTACTTCAGCTACCTTATTCACATAGCTGGAGTAGTGTAACTTAGTTCGACTTACCGCAGTACTGTAGACAAGGCCAAAGATATCCTTTAGAATGAGGCATGGTTGCCCATTTTTGGCACTGTTGTTTACACTTAGAATAGAACTGCAGGTGAACATACACCTACAAGGATGTGCATGTGAGCAAAACAGATGAAGTAGGACTCAAGGTGACAATGTATGCAGATCACTTCTTGATGTTTTCTGGTTATCAAAGCTTAAAAAATCACTGGCTGCAACACAATACCTTGAAAGGAGATGTGGCTGCCCAAAAATAGAACATACCAGGCAGCATCCCAAGGGAAAATGCCTAATGAGCTAAGTCTGTGATGACATGAAGTCTAGAGAAGCATCTTAAAGAAGTTGTAAATTACACAAGCTCCTCCCCGCAACTCTGTTTAAATGTATCTATCTAAGGTTTTTATATGGCCTCAGAACTACAATAACAGAGCAACTTAAAATCTTTAATAGATTTATCCTCACAACTCTACTGGGAGGTAAGGAAGTGTTATTATCCCCATTTTATAGATGGGAAACAGAGGCCCAGAGAGACTAAGTGAGTTGCTTGAGGTTGCACGGGATGTCTGTGGTGGAACAAGGACTTGAACCTAGGTCTCCTAAATCTTCACGTGGTGCCCTAACAACTGGACTATCCTTTCCCGCCCATATTTAAAATTTATTTATTCCAACTAAAATATTAGCTGTCTTTTATGTATTGAAGTAGTTCATCATCTCCCTTAGATATATACATTTCATAGAATGATTTTGGTATCCCTTCCCAAGGCCATCCTTTGTGGCGCTTATGCAACTGCACATGGCTAGACATAACAACTTTAGCACTTCCATTCCTGCTAAATGTACTCTCTTAGTGTCACACTAACTCCCTACTCCCTTTCTCCTTGGCCTGACGGTCCACCAGAGGTGAGGATGCCAGGGCTACATACAGATGATGGGACAATGTCAGTTTAGAGGTAGGGGAGAAGGACATGTTTATATAGTACCATGGAAAACCCAGGCCCTAATCTTTTCCATCATAGTAAATCTTGTTGACTCTTTTCAGTTAGGGAAGATTAAGTTTGGGTCTGTTTTCTTTTTGTTATTAGGAATAGCACCACACTCTTTTGGCATGTGTCTATCACAGGGAAATTTCCAGGCAACATGTTGATTAACTGTACTAGTGGATCAAATTCCCCATTTTGAATGAAAGCAGACTGGACTGGGGCCTAAAAGTCTATTGAAGTCAATAGGATTATTTCCACTGACTTCAGTGGGCTTTGGATCAGGCCCTTAGTCATTAAGATGGTGTTGCACTGCAGCAAGTGATTCTTTAAGCTTTGATAACCCAGAAAACACCAAGAAGTGCTCTGCATACATTGACATTTTGAGTCCTACTTCATTTGTGTTGCTCACATGCACATCTTAGTAGATGTGTGCTCACCTGAGGTTCTACTGTAAGTGTAAACAATAGTGGCAAAAATGGACAACCGTGCTTTATTCTAAATGATATTGTGTAAACCCAGAATAGCTGTAGATATGGGGGACCAGAGTTCAGTTACAGGAAATAGCTGTCACCTACACACAATGAACACATCTTTTCCAATGATTATTTATACCTTTTCTGAGGTGTCAGTTTTTGGTTAGTTCTAATAGCAGATATGCTTTTGTTTCTCATTATTTTCCCTCAAATAAGTCTGGTCATTTTCTTCTCTATCTTCTTGTTCATCATTATAGTTAACCAGGGCATTTTTGCAAAGCTAGATTGGTACCAGGACCTCCGAGAAATCTTCTGCTTCAATAAACTTCCGGCAGGTTGGGCTAGGCAACCCAGACAGACTTCTGATTAGACATTATATATTTAGTGCTTATGCACTCCTAGCACTCTTGTAAGAATGCTTTTAGATTATCTGCATTTAAATCTGGCCCTTAGGTCTACTCATTGGTCACCCTGTCCAAGGGAACCCAGAAGCATAGGTGCAAGATGCTATTTCTTCAAATGACACTGAGTGCACATTCCCAGTTCTAAGATGAATCACAAAGGGGCAGGAGCTGTACATCATTCAACCATAGGTCAACAGGCTCTGTTTGCTCTGTGCTGCAGGCAGAATCCAGTTAATTACACTCATGTAAAGATAAGCCTCTCCTGGTACATGAGAGTGGAACACCTATGTCTAAATTCTAATTAGGATAAGTGTTAAAGAGATGTTTCCAATAGGCAGAATTTGACTGAGCAGGTGGCACACATTCCTTTAGGATTAGTTCAGGCACTTCTACTGCAAAACTTGTTGGCCTATTTTGAATTTTAAAAGACTGAGTGGCTATTAAGAATTTATTTGATTTGGCAGCTACTAATCAGTGTGATAGGCATGCAGAATGCTAGAAAGCCACAGAAAAGAGTAAGGTTAACATTGTAATATTAACAGGTTTTAATTTTTGTGCTGGTTTGATAACTGGACATAAGGTGATTTCAGCAGAACGCCTATTGCTCAGTTCACTGGGCCAAATCCTGTGGTGGTGTAAATGGTGGTATACGTTATATCCTTGGTGTAAGTAAAGTAAAGAGTGACCATTAAGTGTCAGGAGTCTAATTTATGACCATTTGGAATCTACAGTGCTATTACAAGAGACAAAAGGCAGGCGTTGGCAGCTTCCAGTATCAGAAAGAGTGGAGGGCGAGGAGTAGGAGTTTAAAACTTGAAAGGTGTGGCTGCCCCAAAAAAAAGAGTACATAACAAGCCGTGTGACAAGGGAAATGCTTAATAAGATAAGCCTGTGATGATGTGAACTCTAGAGAAGCATCTTAAAGAGAAGTTGTAAATCACACAGTTCCCCCCGTCCTCCCCTCCAACTCTGATTTACAACCACACCCCACTGGAGAATCTTAACACTGATAAATAGCATATCAAAAGTACAACATAGGCTCTACAATGTCAAAGTTCAGTCCAGGGTTGGACCAAAGAGAGTTTCAGCATTAAAAATGTTTAAACGAGGGTTGTCGATTAGTCGCAGTTAACTCACGCAATTAACTCAAAAATTAATCGCAATTAATGGCAATTTTAATTGCACTGTTAAACGATAGAATACCAATTGAAATTTATTAAGTATTTTTGGATGTTTTTCTACATTTTCAAATATATTGATTTCAATTACAACACAGAATACAAAGTGTACAGTGCTCACTTTATATTATTTTTATTAGAAATATTTGCACTGTAAAAATGATAAACAAAATAGCATTTTTCAATTCACCTCATACGAGTACTGTAGTGCAATCTCTTTATCGTGAAAGTGCAGTTTACACTGTAGATTTTTTTGTTACATAGCTGCACTCAAAAACAAAACAATGTAAAACTTTAGAGCCTACAAGTCCACTCAATCCTACTTCCTGTTCAGCCAGTCGCTCAGACAAACAAGTTTGTTTACATTTACGGGAGATAACACTGCCCGTTTCTTATTTACAATGTCACCTGAAAGTGAGAACGGGCTTTCTCATGGCACCTTTGTAGCTGGCATTGCAAGGTATTTATGTGCCAGATATACTAAAACTTCGTATGCTTCTTCATGCTTCGGCCACCATTCCAGAGGACATGCTTCCATGCTGATGATGCTTGTTAAAAAAAGAATGCATTAATTAAATTTGTGACTGAACTCCTTGGGGGAGAATTGTACGTCTCCTGCTCTGTTTTACCCACATTCTGCCATATATTTCATGTTACTGCAGTCTCGGATGATGACCCAACATGTGTTGTTCGCTTTAAGAACACTTTCGCTGCAGATCTGACAAAATGGAAAGAAGGTACCTGTGACGGGTTGGGATCATAGAGACCTGCTTGGTGCTGCCACTTGGTGTGCCAAGGCTACTTCTGCCCCTGCTTCCAGGCCTTTTCCAGCTTGGGACTCCCGAATCCTGTCTGTTTTGAGCCAGATTCCACTGACCTGCTGCAAACACAGACCCAGGTCTGAACCAAGTCCACTAACAACTGTAAGGCTCCTGGAAGTGCTCTTGCCTTTGACACCCAGGTGCCCAACTCCCAAAGAGGTTCACACCCTTAATAAATCCGTTTTACACTGTATAAAGCTTATACAGGGCAAACTCATAAATAGTTCGCCTTCTATTTCAAAGATAGAAAGATATGCACAGCTGTTTGCCTCCCCAGGTAACAACTCGTACTCCAGGCAACTTAATAAGTAAAAAGTGATTTTAATAAGTACAGAAAGTAGGATTTAAGTGATTCCAAGTAGTGACAGACAGAACAAAGTGAATTACTAAATAAAATAAAATAGAACACGCAGTTCTATGTCTAATCACCCTGTGTACAGATAACAACCTCACTAGGTCCAGTAAACAGGCTATCTTCCTCTTAGCCTGGGTCCAGCAATCACTCACCCCCCTATTGTCTTTGTCCTTTGTTCAGTCTCTTTCAGGTGTGTCCTTGGGGCGGGGTGGAGAGTCTCTCTCTTTAGCCAGCTGAAGACAAAATGGAGGGGTTTAAATAGACTCTCTCCTCTGGGTGGACACCCCTCCCTCTCCCTGTATAGCATCCAGTTACAAAATGGAGTTGGGGTCACATGGACAAGTCACCTGTCCATGCACAACTCAGTTCCTTCTCAGCCAAGCCACATTCCTTGCAAAGCTCAGATGTGGATTGGTGTCTGCAAGTTCCATTGTCTGTTAAGTGTTTCTTGACTGGGCACTTAACCTGCACATTCCTTTCTCACGAAATACAACCAATATTCATAACTTCTACTACACCAATGATACATGCATACAAACAGGAGGAATAGATTCAGTAGATCATAACCTTCACAGAGGTATGTTACATGGCACATGTAGCATAAAACATATTCTAGTTACATATATACATTTATAAGCATCTCCTCATAAAGCTTTATGGGGTACACCATCACAGTACCAATGTGAGATTTCTAAAGATAGCTACAGCACTCGATCCAAGGTTTAAGAATCTGAAGTGCCTTCCAAAATCTGAGAGGGATGAGGTGCAGAGCATACTTTCAGAAGTTTTAAGAGAGCAACACTCCGATGCGGAAACTACAAGAACCCGAACCACCAAAAAAGGAAATCAACCTTCTGCTGGTGGTATCTGACTCAGATGATGAAAATGAACACGTGTCGGTCCGCACTGGTTTGGATCATTATCAAACAGAACCTGTCATCAGCATGGACACATGTCCTCTGGAATGGTGGTTGAAGCATGAAGGGAATATGAATCTTTAGTGCATCTGGCACATAAATATCTTGTGACACCAGCTACAACAGTGCCATGCGAACGCCTGTTCTCACTTTCAGGTGACATTGTAAACAAGAAGTGGGCAGCATTATCTCCTGTAAATGTAAACAAACTTGTTTGTCTGAGTGGTTGGCTGAACAAGAAGTAGGACTGAGTGGACTTGTAGGCTCTAAAGTTTTACATTGTTTTGTTTTTGAATGCAGGGGTTTTTGTACTTAATTCTACATCTGTAAATTCATCTTTCATGATAAAAAGATTGCACTACAGTACTTGTAATGCGGGAATTGAAAAATACTATTTCTTTTGTTTTTTACAATGCAAAAATTTGTAATAAAAACAAATACACCTTGTATTCTGTGTTGTAATTGAAATCAATATATTTGAAAATGTAGAAAACATCAAAAATATTTAAATAAATGGTATTCTATTATTAACAATAACAGGTTAATTTTTTAAAATCGCGCTTAATGTTTTTAATCGCTTGACAGCCTCATTTAAATATTATGACGTTGAAATCTTTTTAGAATGCTTCATCATATAGTATTATTAATTATTTGTTGTGATGATTTCCCATTTGAAAATAATTCCACCAGCCTGTATGGAGCTTTACAAATAAAATAAAGACATGGTCTCTGTTCTGAAGTGCTTGCTGTCTATCCTAGATAAGACATCACATTATGCCAGGAGAGAGGACATTGGACAAGGCAGAAAAAGAAAGAAAACTTCACAAAAATATGTATATGAGGTGACTTGTTTTTGAACACCATTGTAGTGTAAGCAGAGTTAGGATGAGCTCTACCCTGACATCTGGTGGTGAGTTGTGGAAAGGGATGTCAGGGGCTAATCTTGTTTGCATGGACACACCCACCCTGCAAAGCATGATGGACCGCTTGCCCAAATGGTCACTTTGGCTGCTGTGGGAGCCCCAGTTTCTCTGTTATTGGGGCAGGAAGAATAAAGTGTTGTTACCCTGATTATGTGAATCAAGGACAGTGGGCTTTTGTTATGATGAAGGGACTCGCCATTAGCTAAGCAGCACTTGCTAGGCGAGGGACATGGATTCCAAAACCCAGTGAATTGAGAGAGGCTGGGGATAGGTATTTGTATCTGGTGGCATAGGCCTCTTCTGAGGGCCCTAAATGTCAATTACACTTCCTTCTCTCTCTCTCTCCACTGTGGAATATCAGAGCTAATTTTGAGTTCCTTAGGAGTCTAATCACAGGCTGCTGAATTGGAATCACTCTGGGCTAAGTGTGCAAATGAGCACGAAGGCTCCCCTAACTACAAGCTGAAATCACTAAAAAGCTGAAATTGTTATGAGCTGAAATCACTGAGCACTGTTTTAAGTAGTGGGGGAGCCAGAAGATATATTGCTGAGCGGCTGGTGGAGCAGCGCTGCTGACGGAGTGGAGCAGTTGGCGGGACAGCCGGAGCGGCTTACAGGCCAGCTGATGGAGCGGAGCTGCTAGTGGAGCAGTTGGCGGGACAGCCGGAGCGGCTTGCAGGCCAGCTGACGGAGCGGAGCTGCTGGCGGAGTGGCTTGCGGGACGGCTGAGCGGAGTGACTCGTGGGATGGCTGGCGGAGCGGAGCGGAGCAGAGCTGAGCGAAGCCCCACGAAGGGACGGGGTAGTCAGCTTCGAGCCACGTAAGGTGCCCCTTACCTCTCCCCTCCCCAGACTGGAGGGGTAACACTCTGCAGATGAACTTTTGAACTCTGGGTCTGGACTTTTGGGTTGTTGGACTTTTGGGACTTTGGGTGATTGTTGGGGTTGCTGGACTCAAGAACCAAAGGGAAAGGACATGGCCAATTTGCTGGGGTGGGTCGTTGCTCACAGTTTGGTTTACAAATCCTAGATGTGGTGTTTCCCCAACAAAATGCCGCATTGTTTCTCTCTGTCATTAAAAGGTTTTTCTACACTCAGACTCTGTGCTTGCGAGAGGGGAAGTACTGCCTCTTAGAGGCGCCCAGAGGGGTGATATATATTTGTCCCAGGTCACTGGGTGGGGGCTCGAGCCGGTTTTGCATTGTGTTATTGGAATGGAACCCCTAGATACGGAACCCGGCCCTTGTTGCTGCCGACTCTGACTGGCAGAAGGGTTACATTTTGGGGGGCTTGTCTGGGATCCCTGGGTCAGTACCCCTCGCAAGTATCTGTTGAGTGATCCGCTACATTGGGAAATAATTGTGTTTATATTTTGAGGAAATTACTGTTTGCGTAATGGCTACTATGTCAGGTTTGTTGGGCCCCGGCTCAGCAGCCTCTAGGTCAGGGGCTGCAGCCTCGGCCGATGATTGGGCAAAAGCACTGGGGCAAACATTGGAAAAGGTTGTGCTGTCCTATGCTATGTCAAACTCTTGTCGTAAGTTAAGGTCATTTGCTGTGGGGGAGGAGTTTGAACCCTGGTTAGAGCATACCACTGAAATGCTGCAGGAGTGGGCCATACCCGATGCAGAAAAGCGACGATGTCTAATAGAGAGCCTTGCCAGCCCAGCATTAGATGTGATTCGCACTCTGAAGCTCATTGACCCTGGGGTCAGTGTGAGGGACTGCCTAGGGGCTCTTGATCACACATTTGGGAGCGTAGAGGGCCCTGAAGACAGCTACTGCAAGTTCCTTAATTCCCGACAGCGAAAGGGCGAGAAGGCTTCAGACTATATACAGAGGCTGGAGAGGCTGCTTCAGAGAGCTGTCATGAGGGAAGCAGTGACTGCTGAGCAGATGGATCAGACCAGACTGGCTCAAATTGTAAGAGGAACTCAGTATCTGAACCCAATTCTACTTCATCTGCGGCTAAGAGGACGGGAACATCCCCCAAGTTACTCCCAGCTGATAAAAGAGGTCAGAGAGGAGGAAGAAAGGCAGGCTGCCAGTGAGCTTTGGGAAGCCCAAACATTGGAGCCAGCCAGCACAACTCCACTGCAAACTGCCAGTGTATTGATGGTGAGCACCAGAGAAGAACTTGCTCAACAAATGCAGGTCCTGACGGAACGGATAGCTGAGCTGCAAAGCACCATTGACCGAGCTAAGGCTTCCAGGGGTAAGGAGCCTCACACTGGGGCAATGGAGAGGTCAGCATTTAAAGCCCCCGTCCCATCCAGGCGAAGGGGGAAAGGGCAAATTTTCTGCTACCGATGCGGTCAGGAGGGGCACAGTGCTGCTAGGTGCCGTAATGAAGAAAATCCCTCCTTAGTGTATGGAAAGCTGAGGATCAGTTGGGAGAGATCCGGTAGCTGCCAGAGGGTCCAGGGACGTGGACCACCCAGGCCTGCAGGATTTGAAGATTCCCACAGAAAAGACTGTCCATCTGGGATCCCCACAGGACTGATAGGGCCTCAAGCAGAGGTCATGGTGAGGATTGAAGGGGCGGAGTGTAAAGCAGTGCTTGACACTGGATCTCAAGTGACTATTATATTTCAAAACGAAAATAAGAAAGAAAAACTTGTAGCACCTTAGAGACTAACAAATTTATTTCAGCATAAGCTTTCATGGGTTAATACCCACTTCATCGGATGCATCCGATGAAGTGGGTATTAACCCACGAAAGCTTATGCTGAAATAAATTTGTTAGTCTCTAAGGTGCTACAAGATGCATCTGATGAAGTGGGTATTAACCCACGAAAGCTTATGCTGAAATAAATTTGTTAGTCTCTAAGGTGCTACAAGTTTTTCTTTCTTATTTTCATTTTGCTGACACAGACTAACACGGCTACTACACTGAAACCTATTATATTTCAGTCATTCTACCAACACATGCTTAGGCACCTGCCTATACAGCCACTGACTGGCCTTGGCCTATGTGGCCTCAGCATGGATGAATACCCCTACCAAGGATATGTCATAGTGCACCTGGAATTCCCAGAGGAGGTTGCGGGGGTAAGAGAAGCGGTAGACACAGCTGCATTAATATGCCCTGACCCTAAAGGGACCTCTGATGTGTCTGCACTGATAGGGACCAAGTCCAGCCTCTTCAAGGTACTCACGGATTACTGCAGACGAGAGGCTGGGGACCAATACCTGAACACCCTGATGATCCATACGCTTTGTGCTGAAGCCTATAGGAAAATTGAGAGCGCTAAAGAGACATCTGAGCTACCGATTGGAGCACTGAAGTACGCGGGCACAACCCCCTTAGTAGTGCCTGCCAGAACAGAGCAAGAAGTGCTTGTCATGAGCACCTGGCTGAAAGGCAGTAATGGGGCCTTAGCAATGGTAGAGCAGTCGGTGAAAGGAGAGCTCCCTGAAGGAGTGCTGGTCCCCAGTGGAATCATAACCTTACCTGCTAAAGCTCAGGAAAAGGTGACTATACTAATTGCTAATGAAACAAGTTGTGATGTTGTTGTGAAGCAAGGACAGAAGATAGCAGACCTCTTTGAGCCTGAGTCGATTGTAAAACCCCGGGGTGAAACTCAAGTTCCGGCTATAGACCCAGCAAAGTTTGACTTTGGAGACTCACCATTGTCTGAGGAGTGGAAAGATCGCCTGAGGAAAAAACTTTGTGAAAGATCCAAAGTGTTCTCATTGCATGAGTGGGATGTGGGATGTGCAAAAGGAGTGGAGCACAACATCAGACTACATGACTCTCGACCTTTTAGGGAGAGATCTAGGAGGATTGCCCTCTCTGAGATGGAAGATGTGCGACGTCATCTACAAGAGCTGGCTGCAAATGGCATCATTACAGAGTCCCGCAGCCCATATGCCTCACCCATTGTGGTGGTCCGTAAAAAGAATGGGAAAATCCGGATGTGTATTGACTACCGCACCCTAAACAACCGTTCTGTGGTTGACCAGTACACTATGCCTCGAGTCCAAGATGCCTTAGACTGCTTGCTGGTAAGCCAGTGGTTCTCTGTGTTGGATCTCCGGAGTGGATACTACCAAATCCCCCTGGGAGAAGAAGATAAGGAGAAGACAGCCTTCATCTGCCCATTAGGGTTTTATCAGTTCGAACGCATGCCCCAGGGGATTTTGGGAGCACCCGCCACATTTCAACGTCTTATGGAGAAAGTAGCGGGAGACATGAATTTACTGCAAGTGTTAGTTTATTTGGATGACCTGATTGTGTTTGGAAGAACCTTGGAGGAGCATGAAGAAAGACTACTTAAAGTGCTCAGTAGGTTGGAGGACTATGGTTTGAAGCTCTCAATAGATAAATGCCAGTTCTGCCAAACCTCAGTGAAGTATGTAGGTCACATCGTGTCCCAAGAGGGTGTGAGTACTGATCCCAGCAAAATAGAAGCACTCACTACCTGGCCACGTCCCAGTAAGTACAGAGAACTCAAGATCTTTCTTGGATTTAGTGGCTATTACCGCAGATTTGTGAAGAACTATGCTACGATTGTAAAGCCTCTGAATGATCTTACCAGGGGATACCAGTCTGGAAAACCCAAATCTAAGACCAAGAACAAGGGAGGATCCCAAAAGCCTCCTGTGCAGAGACACTATGGCCCCTTCGAACCGTTTGGGCTGCGATGGGATGAGAGGTGTGAGAGGGCATTTCAAGAAATCATTGCTTGCCTAACTCATGCTCCGGTCCT
This sequence comes from Macrochelys suwanniensis, assembly GCA_033296515.1. Lineage (NCBI taxonomy): Eukaryota > Metazoa > Chordata > Testudines > Chelydridae > Macrochelys > Macrochelys suwanniensis. The sequence goes on along the minus strand of CM065776.1, from coordinate 128,862,357 downwards.
AGTCTTTGCTGACCCCAGCAAACCGTTTATCCTGCATACTGATGCCAGTTTGGAGGGTCTGGGAGCAGTACTGTACCAGGAAGTGGAAGGCAAATGTAAACCTGTAGCCTTTGCTAGCCGAGGACTGTCTGACAGTGAAACTCGCTATCCCATCCACAAGCTGGAGTTCTTGGCCTTGAAATGGGCCATCACTGAGAAATTCCGAGACTACTTGTATGGTGCTCAGTTCCAGGTGTGGACAGACAACAACCCACTGACTTACGTGTTAACAAGTGCCAAGCTGGATGCTACAGGACAGAGATGGGTGGCCGCTTTGGCTAGCTATGACTTCAGCATTCAATACCGATCAGGGAGAAGCAACATGGATGCAGATGCATTGTCCAGACGTCCAAAGGCACCAGAAGTCTCTGTGATACCCATGGATGGAGTGAGAGCTATTTGCAGTGTGAGTCGTCGAGAGCCAGAGGCCCATTGGAGCCTTCAGGGATGTGTTGCAGAAGCTCTGGGCCTGCCCCCTGAAAGCGTGCCTTCTGCTTCGGTGAACTACATAGCATTGGACCAGTCTCCATTGCCCATGCTCAGTGCGGCTGACTGGCAAGAAGCCCAGCTGCAAGATGCTGACATTCATGATACACTACTTGCCAAAAGGGAGGGGCGAGGCCCAGCTGCGGTTGTCCCACCTAGCCCAGAGGGTAAACTACTATTGAGAGAATGGACCAAACTAAAACTGATTCAGAGAGTGCTACACCGAGTGACCATGGACCCTTTACAAAAGCAGCGAACACAACTAGTGCTGCCAAAAGAGTACAGAGCCCTGGCCATGAGGGCCCTGCATGATGACTTTGGACATCTAGGGATGGAGAGAACCCTGGAAGTTATTTGTAGTAGGTTCTATTGGCCCCGGATGGCTGAAGATGTTCGCAGGAAATGTGAGACATGCGCTCGATGTGTCCAAAGGAAAACTCTGCCCACAAGGGCTGCATATCTCAAGAATATCACCAGCACCAAACCTTTGGAGCTAGTATGCATTGATTTCTTGTCTCTAGAAGTAGACAAGAGGAATGTCGGAAACATTCTAGTAGTGACTGACCATTTTATGCAGTATGCGCAGGCATATCCCACACGTGATCAGAGGGCTATCACTGTCGCTCGAGTACTGTGGGAGAAATATTTCTCAGTTTATGGATTCCCAGCCCGGATACGCTCAGATCAGGGGCGGGACTTTGAGAGTCACCTTCTGAAGGAGGTGCTGAGGATAGCGGGAATTAAAAAGTCTAGGACAACGCCTTATCACCCGCAAGGTGATCCTCAGCCAGAGAGGTTCAACCGAACACTATTAGATATGTTGGGGACTTTGCGACCAGAGCAGAAAGCAACCTGGAGCCAGCATGTCGCATTTCTGGTGCATGCCTACAATGCCACAAAGAACGATGCTACGGGAGTCACCCCATATCTCTTGATGTTTGGGCGAGAACCAAGATTACCCATAGACTTGTGCTTTGGTGTATCAGAGGATGGAGATAGCTACGAAACTCATCAGCAATATGTAGCCCGACTACGAGAAAAGCTGCGGGATGCTTATCACTTGGCTACATCTGCGGCTTAGAAGAACGCAGATCGCAACAAACATCGATACGATGCTAGGGTACGTTTCCAGGAGCTCCAGCCGGGGGACAGAGTCCTGCTGCGAAATTTGAGTATTGCTGGCAAACACAAGATAGCTGACAGATGGAAAGCAATACCTTACCTGGTGATGGAGAAGCTGGGAGACCTGCCGGTCTACAAGATCAAACCTGAAGAGGGTCCAGGGCAAATAAAGACGGTGCACAGAAATCTCTTGCTCACTGTGGGGGAGTTGGTTGGCACCCCTTATGAGATGGGCCACAACAGGGCAGCCAGGCAGAACAGAAGTGCCAGGACACAGCCACCATCCAACACGGACAACGGGCCCTCTGAAGCTAACCTACCCCTATTCAGCATGTCAGAGAGTGAGGCCGAGGAGGAAGACACAACCCTGGTGTATCCTGGAATGAAGACAAGATTTCAGTCTCGATCAGCTGAGCCAATAGAGAGCTCCCCCTCTTCAGCCCTAAGCCCCATGGCGGAGGTATTTAGGCCCGTTACTGGCGCCCCTGTGCCGCCGATGGGACCCCCCTTTGATGATGCACACAGGTTATTGGACAGTGAGGACATCCAGGTGGAGGGGGCCCTAGACCCGTTGGACCTTCCGCTGTCGGAACCAGAGATGCAGGGGCCTATGCCAGTAGCCAAGGGATCCTCAAAGGAGACCTCTACATCCGTCACTCAAGAAGATGTTCCTCCTACCCCTGCAACAGAGACTCTCAATAGAAGGGACAGGGTAATAAGACCAGTAAAATGGTTAACTTATGATGCACCTGGGGTGATTAGCGAGGAGCCAATACATTTAGCGCACACATTTGTGAAAGCTGAAGTGGGTTTTCTGAGGCCCTTTGGAGGAAACCAATGAGTTGGTATAAAGGGAGTGCGATTTGTCGGGGCGACAAATTCTCGGCTGGGGGGAGGATGTAAGCAGAGTCAGGATGAGCTCTACCCTGACATCTGGTGGTGAGTTGTGGAAAGGGATGTCAGGGGCTAATCTTGTTTGCATGGACACACCCACCCTGCAAAGCATGATGGACCGCTTGCCCAAATGGTCACTTTGGCTGCTGTGGGAGCCCCAGTTTCTCTGTTATTGGGGCAGGAAGAATAAAGTGTTGTTACCCTGATTATGTGAATCAAGGACAGTGGGCTTTTGTTATGATGAAGGGACTCGCCATTAGCTAAGCAGCACTTGCTAGGCGAGGGACATGGATTCCAAAACCCAGTGACTTGAGAGAGGCTGGGGATAGGTATTTGTATCTGGTGGCATAGGCCTCTTCTGAGGGCCCTAAATGTCAATTACACTTCCTTCTCTCTCTCTCTCTCCACTGTGGAATATCAGAGCTAATTTTGAGTTCCTTAGGAGTCTAATCACAGGCTGCTGAGTTGGAATCACTCTGGGCTAAGTGTGCAAATGAGCATGAAGGCTCCCCTAACTACAAGCTGAAATCACTAAAAAGCTGAAATTGTTATGAGCTGAAATCACTGAGCACTGTTTTAAGTAGTGGGGGAGCCAGAAGATATATTGCTGAGCGGCTGGTGGAGCAGCGCTGCTGACGGAGTGGAGCAGTTGGCGGGACAGTCGGAGCGGCTTGAAGGACAGCTGATGGAGCGGAGCTGCTAGTGGAGCAGTTGGCGGGACAGCCGGAGCGGCTTGCAGGCCAGCTGACGGAGCGGAGCTGCTGGCGGAGTGGCTTGCGGGACGGCTGAGCGGAGTGACTCGTAGGATGGCTGGCGGAGCGGAGCAGAGCCGAGCCGAGCGAAGCCCCACGAAGGGACGGGGTAGTCAGCTTCGAGCCACGTAAGGTGCCCCTTACCTCTCCCCTCCCCATTTCTACCCAGACTGGGGGGGGTAACACTCTGCAGATGAACTTTTGAACTCTGGGTCTGGACTTTTGGGTTGTTGGACTTTTGGGACTTTGGGTGATTGTTGGGGTTGCTGGACTCAAGAACCAAAGGGAAAGGACATGGCCAATTTGCTGGGGTGGGTCGTTGCTCACAGTTTGGTTTACAAATCCTAGATGTGGTGTTTCCCCAACAAAATGCCGCATTGTTTCTCTCTGTCATTAAAAGGTTTTTCTACACTCAGACTCTGTGCTTGCGAGAGGGGAAGTACTGCCTCTTAGAGGCGCCCAGAGGGGTGATATATATTTGTCCCAGGTCACTGGGTGGGGGCTCGAGCCGGTTTTGCATTGTGTTATTGGAATGGAACCCCTAGATACGGAACCCGGCCCTTGTTGCTGCCGACTCTGACTGGCAGAAGGGTTACAGTAGTTAATTGTTCAGATAATACAGCTATTGGTTTATGTTGGTTTATACCTTATTTGGTTGATACAGGAGTGTGGGTCAGTGTGACAGGCATGCAGAATGCTGAAAAACCACAGAAAAGAGAGAGGTTAACATTGTGATAGTGGGCTTTGAAGATGGATTCGAAGGAGGAGAGGGAGACTGGATGATGTACAGGATCAGGGAGGCCATTCCAAACATAAAGAACATCATAGGAGTAAAAATGGAGGTGACTGTGGGGAGAAGGATACAAAGGAGGACTGAAGGGAAGCAGAATTTACCTGAGCAGAAGAATGGTGTCCGTAAAGACACCATTGGGCCTATTCCCTTTTTTGCTTCTTTGCGATGTGTGGAGACAGCCTGAAAAGTTTTATGTTTTTGTTTTACATGAGCTGATTATTTTTTACATTAGAAATTCAGGCCTTGCCTGCCCAGTTTTTCATGGAACACTTAGTGGATGAATAGAGAACTAGTAGAGTTATAACATTACAAATACCAAGAACATTAAACTAGGGGGGAAGTGATATTTATTCAAAGTATTTAAAACATTCTCTGTATTTTTGTTAACAGCTTATTTAACTCCAATGCTGAATAAAAAGTTGGGAGAAAATCTTCTTTGATAAAGCTCATTCCTATTCAGTTAAGGTTTGGAAAAGCTCTAAACCCACATCTCTAGGCCCTCCAGGAGAAATCCTCTTCAAAACAGGGAACCCAAGAGTGTATATTCCTATTATTTCTTAAGTAAAGACAAAACTAAAAAAAAAAAATTCGGACTTTTTTAGGTCTTCTTTATGAACCATAAAGAAGCAATAAAAGGCAAAAATTGAGTTCCACTGAAAGTGAAATTAGCCCATTGAATCTGTCTGCACTCTACTTTATGAAATATGAAAATCTTAAATACAAATAATCTTACAAATACTGCAATAAAACTATGGCCTAAGTAAAAGAAATCACATATATATGAAAAAGTATTAGATATAACTTACACAGTTGTTTATGAATCATGCATTTTATAGCCGGAGGCACTAGTTCAGCTAGTCTGAACTACTACATAAGTCAAACGATAAAACCACCCAGTAATTCCTGCATCTGACCAAATACTTGTCATGGACCTACAGCGCATCTTCTAGAAATATATTCAGTCTTGAATAACAGAAAGCAGCAGAACAGGGGGAACCCATAAAAGTACCCCAGTGATAATATCGAATCAACCTGTTTTCCCTGAGACCTTGTGATCACCCAGTCACCAGTTATTGACTCTTAAGTTGGCATTAACTGAATCCAATATAAAATTCTGTCAACTGATCTCATAATGCTCTGCTTGTAACCTCAAGTAGCTTTGCTTAATGGTGTTAGAACTGAAGTGAAAATCATAATCTCTAGGGTATTACAGTACTAGAAACTTTAAGGGAAATAATTTTTATCAGTCTTCACAATTTGCTCTTTGAGGAATGCATTGAGGTAAATGCTATATATAATGATACTATACCCATATCCAAAACTTCAGCTAGCAGTTGTAAAATGAAGAATTAGCACAAGGATTTTAGCAGCTTCCAGAAATGGCACTACAAAAAATAAAGCGATTTAAAAAAAATAAGTTTAAGGGAAAAATATTCTCAATTTGTAGAATCTGTTCAGCTAATAGCAAGAAATTGCAATTGTTTCTGGTTCAGTCAAACTGCATTGAGTCTGAGATGCACAAAGGAACTTAACGGGAATTGAGAGTTTCAATGCCTAACTTTTAGGTGCTTAGAAAAGCATAGGAACAACACTGTGATCCACAAAGCCTGAATTAGGCACCTATGCTCCCTACACCAGGGGTGGACAAAATTTTTGGCCTGAGGGCCACATCTGGGTGGGGAAATTGCAGGGCCATGAATGTAGGGCTGGGGCAGGGGGTTGGGGTGTGGGAGGGAGTGTGGGGTGTGTGTGGGGGGTACAGTGTGCAGGAAGGGGCTCAGGGCAGGGGGTTGGGGTGCAGGAGGGGTGTGGCAGGGGGCTCAGGGAAGGGGGTTGAGGTGCAGGAGGGGTGCGGCAGGGGGTCTCAGGGCAGGGAGTAGAGGTTTGGGTTCCGGCGCCGCTTACCTCGAGTGGTTCCGGGGTGGCAGCGGTGTGCAGAGAGGCTAAGACAGGCCCACTGCCTGCCCTGGCCCCACGCCGCTCCTGGATCTGGCCCACGGGATTGCCACCCCTGTGGTGTCACGGGCCCCGCACCGCTGCCGGAAGCGGCCAGCATCACGTCCCTGCGGCCCCTGGGGGAGGGGAAGCTCCACATGCTGCCCTCCCCTGCAGGTACCTTCCTTGAAGCTCCCATTGGCCATGGTTCCCCGTTCCTGGCCAATGGGAGCTGCGGGGGGCGGTGCCTGGAGGTGAGGGCAGTTCACGGAGCCCTCTGTCCCCCTCCCCCAGGGGCTGCAGGGACGTGGTGCTGACCGCTTCCAGCAGCGATGCGGGGCCCCTAGCCCCATGGGGGTGGCAATCCCGCAGGCCATATCCAAAGCCCTGATGGGCCGGATCCGGCCTGCGGGCCGTAGTTTGCCCACCCCTGCCCTATACAAAGAATGGAGAGAGAGAAAGACAGACAGACAGACAGGCACCTTAGAATGTGATCCACAAAGCCAGCAGGCTAGGCAGGGAGCCACCTGAGCTAGCCAATGGAAGAGGCCAAGCAGATGTGTCCTAAACCCCACCCCTCTCACAGAGATAGGCACATATCTTTGCTAGTGCTCCCAGCCAGGAACCCCTCTTGTAGAGTCAGGCAATATAGGTGCCTGAATTGTTTCCTGTGAGAATGAGTTAGGTTAGGTGCCTGACTCATTCGACACAAAATGGCTGGAGAAGGAGGAGGTGTGATTCCCCTCACCCCTTGTACCTTAGTGGTTAGCGCACTCACCTGGGATGTGGGAGATGCAGGCTGTCCTCAGACAGAGAGAGAAAAAGGATTTGAAGAAGAGTGTGTCACCTCTCAAGAAAATGTGCTAACCACTATGGTTATGGGACAGTGTGATATAGGACTCCCTCAGTCTCTCCTGTTGAAGCTGTTCCAAGGTGTATAAATAGAGAGTGACATATTCATACTGGACATTTGCAGGGCGGCAACATAGTTGTCCATACATATGTTTATGGACCATTATACTACTGTGTTACCACATCTTTTAGAGCGGAGGCAGGCCTCGGAAGGGCAGTCCTGCCATCCTTATTGCAGTAGGCTCTGAGCCCCGCCTCTGGATTGGGGTACTGCTCGTCAGGGCCGGCGCGCCCACTAGGCGACGCTAGGCGATTGCCTAGGGTGTCAGGATTTGGGGGGCGGCTGGTGGCTCCCTCCTGCCTCCCGGCTCCGTGGCTGAGCCGGGGGGGCGGCTCGCCATGAGCTGGGGAGGTGCCACGGGCAGGGGGAGGCTGCCACGGCACACAGCTGGGGGGCTGAGCTGCTGGCCCGTGGGGGGGGAGGGAGGATCTTCCAGGGTGGGGACTGGCTGCCGTGGGGGGAGCGGCATTAGCTGGGTGGGGCTGCGGGGGTGCAAGGCTGGTGCCTAGGGTGCAAAATTTCCTTGCACCGGCCCTGCTGCTCGTAAGTCACCTAAGTGGAATACACGTCTGCATCTACTCCCAGAAGAAGAGCTATGGTTCTTTGAGATGTGATGCAGATGTGTATTCCGCGACCAACTCTCCATCCCTTCTGCATTAACGTCTCCTGTCAGGGACTTTTGGTGTGAAAGAACTGAGTGGGGTCAGGGCGCCATGGCCTCATATAGCCAGAGGCAGGGTGTGACGGGTCCGGCACTGCAGCGCCCCTTTGTGGCAGGGGTGGCTGAGGTGTCGGGGCCTCGCCACTCTTACGTTCCCATGCCTGTCCCTTTAAGGACATCTCGATGTGGCCTAATTGCCGGTTTCCCCTTGCTTGCCCCCTAGTCAGGGTAGTGGGCCCTAATGGCCAGAGTCCATATAACTCGCCCCGAGTATCAGGGCAGCGTGGCCCAGCGGCCAGAGTCCATATAACTCACCCCGAGTATCAGGGCAGTGTGGCCCAGCGGCCAGAGTCCATAGCTTCCCACCCCCAGGCAGGGGAGTGCAGCCTAATGGCTGGAGTGGTAGGGGGACCCGGGCCCGCCCTCTCCATTGGGTCCCGACCCAGGGCTCACCTATTGGCGGGGTTCCCCCTTGCGCTTAGCTCGGCGGGGATCCACCTGCAACACGCCGAGCGTCAGTGCAGCTTTAACGCTGCCTGTCTCTAAAGTTCCCCTGGGTCACTTCCTACCCTCAACGTCGTTCTCCACCCCGGGGGGGAGGGGGGTCCTCCTGTCCATCCCCTCCTGTCACAGCCTCCGTCTGGGGTGCAGAGTGTGTCCCAGCTTGGCTGGCCCCGGGATCCTGGGGTGTTGGCTGTCCCACCTCGGGAGCTGGCGGTGTGCTTCCTTCTTCCCCGGTGGTCAACCCAGACTGAGCAGCTTTGCAGACTTTTATACCTAGGCTCCAGTTGGAGCATACCCAGCAGGGCTTCCGGGGCGGGGCTTCCTCTGCCAGAAAGGAAGGGTTAACCCCTGTGATACCAGTGCGGGGCTGCTCTGCCCCGTCACAAGGGGCCACAGCCATGAGGTGCAAGCGCTGGCCTGGGTGCACACAAACCCAAGTGGAATACATGTCTATATCACATCTCGAAGTATCACAGTTACAGTAAGTAACCATTTCTTCTGTGTTGAAGTTTGTCAAATTACATTATCTTAAATTTATCCCAGCATATTTTGTTATATTTTAATTAATATTAAAATTACATTTTATTTTAAAAAGTTGCCTTTTTTTCCCCAAAACAGTTTGGACGGAGATTTCTATTTCAGTATTATCGCAGAGAGTAGTACATATTTGTGAAACACTCAAAAATGCTAATATAAATGACTAAGCATATTTTTCTCATTGTTACTGTTCTTAGATTATGAGTACTGTGTATGTTTCAGAATCAAAATGATCTGTTCTGCTTTCTACATATTTCTGTTCTATGATGTATGGTTGCAAATGCATTTTAGGGACTAGATAGCATCCAGTAGAAAATAAACGTTTTCGATTTGGTAAACGTGTCTCTGTACAGAAGTGTACCCTCAGCACATGTGTTTGGAAATCAAATGGCCACTGGAACTACCTAGTGTGTTAAAAAAAAAAATTGGTAGAAGTCAAGCATGACTTTTCTTTCATTGTGAAGGAATTTCTCTCTGTATGTAATTTTATGCCATGGAGGATTTCTTTACATAGATGGTTTTCAAATAATGCAATTGTTTGTGCAATTTGAGTCAATATTTCCCTAGTCTTCATTTCCTGTTTTAGCAAAGTAACAATAAAGAAGGCTTAAAAGAAGTCTCACAAATTACTGAATACTGAAAGATTATAGTTTATTCTTATGTTTACAGCAAGCAAAAGTTTAGTAGGATAGATTTGATTGTAACTAAACCAAAACAATATCAGTTCTCTTGGTCTGATCCTGCAGTCTTTGCACACGCCAAATTCTATTTTTTCTAAGTGGGAGTTTGAAATATGAAAAATAGAGGATTGAGCCTTATTTAGTAATGGCGTTTCTAAAATGATGTTTCTGGTCAGGCTACCACAACAAAGCCACATAACACAATTTAAATTTCTACATATTTCTTATTTCCACCATGTTCTTACATATCATTAGGACTGAAAATAGATTTATAATTGGTAACCTCAGCCTTTGTACAAATGTGTCTATGTATTGGGATTGTTAGGGTTAAATATTTATAATCCCAAATCATCTGTTTAGCCAGAGCCTGTGTTTGCCTCAGTTACAAATCTCACTGCCCAGGTGCACGATTTCATATGTGCAATGAGTGATCAGCTCTACTCCTGGAAAATCAAATAGAATTATGAAAAGTAATTGTCCATAGAATTCATTTTTGTATGCGTGTTCCATATGAATCTCTTGTCAGTGCTGCAGTCCACAACACTTCATTAATATTCTACAGCATTTTTGACAACACATTATGGCATTTAAATACTTTACATAAATTGCCAATATAAATTGCTTGCTCTCTCTAATATAAATCAGAATTATCATTTTATTCCCAGATTCTATTATTTGAATATGAAAAAGTTATATTTCATTAGTATAGTGTTTTGTTATTATGATAGCCATTTCCAAAACTATAAAGACATTATTAGTATGCATCTACATTCCAAACATCTATACAATTATTTTAGGCGGGGAATGAATATTGTATTCAGAGACTCAAATTTTATTTTCAAAGAGGTCTTAAATCAGGGAACACTAATTACAAGATAGAAGGACTGGAATAATTAACAAACGTAAAGCAGATTAAAGAAACAAATACACAAACAAAACAAAAATGAAACAATTTCCAAGCACAGATCTGACATTCCACCTGGACACCAGTAGCGTAGCCGGGGGGGAGCAGGGGGAGCGGCCGCTCCCCCCACTGAACAGAAGCAGTGCCTTTTTTGTGCGCCGACGCCTTTTGCTCCTGCACTGCAGCGGAAGTGGAGCATTTTTTTTTGCTCCCGGCGCCTTTTTTCGCTCCCGACGCTTTTTGCTCCCGGCACCTTTTTTTAGCTCCGCTCCCCCTGTGCTCTCAACCTGGCTACGCCACTGCCGGACACACACCTTGTGGGGAGAACAGTCAGAGATGCATAGCATATTACAGAAGGTGCTGGTCATGACCAGTACTGCTAGTGTTGCAAAAAAGTTTCCATTATAACACATTCTGATTTCTGAAATTCATCTCCCCTAATTATTCACCTTTGGGCTGAAATCGTCCATGCTTTGTCTTTGCCAGAAGATGAATGTTTCAGAAAATGTTGAAGCTAGGGCTGATTCTTTCTTCTTGTTCTAGCCCCTTGTTTTAGTTAGGTGATACAAAGGATACAGAACCTAATTGCCTAAATGAGAATTCCTTTGGGATAGTGGAGCCCTCAGATTGAGTGAAGTAATCATAGCTCTCTCCTACACCTATCGCCTCACCTACCCAACGTAGTGCAGTCCATCAATTCTCAGATGGCTGCTCTAATTTACGCCAAGGCTGAAGTGAATTACGGAATGACTTGTGAATTACGGAGCTGTAACTGAGCAGTTTGTGGCATGGGAGACAGTCAGTATCCCGAGTGTCAGAGAAGAGAAGTTATAACGGAAACTGGTGGTTGTTTGCTATATCGATGAGAGTTACAGCCAGCATTGGTTGCCTCTTGTTGTGCTGCCGTGGCCTGCACCAGTACCCTCACCGTATCATCTAGTCTCAGCAATGATCTGCCTTGCCACTGCATGAAATCCTACCCTGACACCATGTTTGGCACGACATCTTCTTCACTTTGTCAGTCTCAGTGTTTCTCCCTCTGGTGGAGGGGGCCTGGAGTAAATCAGTCTGACTCCAGAGCAGTTTCTTTGTGCCTCACTCTGGTTTATTTTTTCAATATTTACAAAGTGAACCTCAGGGTAGGCCCAAGCAGTACTCTTCAGCCAAACAAGAGCAACAAACTCATTGATATGAGTAGCTTTCTCTGCCCCATCTTGGGTGTTCCCTTAGGATGCTGGCCTCTGGATGCCAGTCCTTCCCCAAACATCAGGTAGGTGGGTTGCTTTCCCTATAGGGTGAAGAGCAGCTTTCCACCCAAGAGAAGCCTTTTCTCCCTGCTGCCACTAACCCTGTTGCACCTTGTCTCTCATTTCTTTTCCCCCGCTCTCTCACCAGAAGAGGGATTTAAGGTCTCAGGCAGCCTTTAATTGGTCTCAGGAGTCTCTAGTTAATCTGAGGTGCCCTCTTTTCATCTCATAGGGAAAAGGGTCTTTATCATTCTAGGGGTGATATACCTACCTTCGCTGTCCAGGGTTCTCTGCTCGGTGTCCCCCTCAGGTTCCCTTTGTTTAGCCCTCTGACCTCACTCCTGTCCCTGTTTTATCTTTAGTTGTCCCCCGTAATCGCTTGGTAGCCCGGTCCTTTGGGATACTCCCCTTCGGCTGCGGGGGAGGTCCTTTAGTAGTGGGCGCGCTTCCGCCCGCCCACTTCCTGGATCCCAATAGGATCACTCTTCTATAGCTAATCAGGTCTGATTTTATCACACTACGTATTAGCCTGAACGTTATATTTAACCCATCCAAAACAGATGCTGAGTTTAAGTTCTTTTTGGTGCTCACACGGTATGGTAATGGGAGTAGTAGAGATGTCTATATAGAAAACATAGTATGCCCTAATATTGAAGCTAGGTCTGTATGTCAAATACATGTAACTGCAATGCATCTGATCCTTCTGTTCCAAATACCATTTCTCAGACAGAAATCTTGATTGAGAAGCTTCCCATTGGCTCATCCTTTGCTCTAATAGTCAATGTCAAAGCAGTCCAGAACAGTCTGGATAGGTTCGGTCTATCCAGTTGCTTTGCAGTGGTTCACTAGATAGTTTTTGCATCGCTCAAGCATCGTTGATCACCAGCACCATGCATTGGCCCAATTCCTAATGGATGTTGGTGGAGCTGTCTGGGGGAGGCGAACCGCATACCTCTAGCTGCCATCAGAGGCAGGGCAACATTCCATTGCTCAATACCCATCTGTTTAGTATCAGCTGCAGGATGGAATCCAGCATTACAAACCCTAAAATAAATTGGGAATGAGTCGATGCACAAGCAATGCTACAGAAGGCTTGCTCTCCTCAAAAGATGTGTAAATAAATGGTTAGAAGACCTAAACATTTGAGCAAAGATGTAATGTTAATAACTAAATGCACAACTATAGATCTTAAAAATATCTACAACATGTGCTCAGTACATAGTTGTTAAATAGTCACAACTTTGCTAAGTTAAAACATTTTTTTTTTAAAACAAGCAAAGGTATACAGCCCTTCAACAAGGACAATGTCCATACCAAGTTTCAGGTTTTAACAGTCACTGAATTTCCCTGTAACCCAGTTTATACAAAAGGAGGGTTAGATGTTTTTAAAACATATTTTACTCACAAGTGGTTGAAGAGATTTTGCTCAGCCACATTAAAAAAAAAAAGGTTCTTATATCAACTGACAACTGGTGTGGAAAACTGCCATCACAAAAGTCAATTTTGGAAAAGTTATGAAAGTGCGGAAAGAGGTTGTGATGAGGTGCTCACCCCACAGCAGCCCTGAAAGGGTTAAGGAAAAAAAGGGCCTGTCCACACATGAGGTGTTTAAGCTAGAGAAGGAACCCCTGATTGAAAGATGGAGCTCAGCTGAGTAGGTGTGGGCTGAACTAGTATAGAGCCAAGAAACCGGCAATAGAAATGGCCACAGTGAGGAAGTTTGCTGTCGTCCTCTGTGCATTAGAAAGAAGGAAATTCGGGGAAAGAGCAGGATCTTGAGAGCCTGGCCTTGAGGGAAGGTGTTCCTGGAAGAGAGAAGGGTGAAGAAGAAAGCCTGGGGGAGGGGAAGTAGCCTAGGAAAGGAGCAGCAAGGTTGGGAACTGAGCAGACCTTAGCTGTGTGTTGTAGGGTCTCTGGACTGGAAGCCAGAAAAGGGGTGGGCCCAGGTTCCCCTACCAGCTCCTAACAGAGCAGTATTGCCTGGATAGCAGGTCCAATGAGACGCTATACCCTGAAAAGGGAAACCACATAGTGAGCTGGCTGGAGGGCCAAGCCACGAAAAGGAAATGCTACAGCTTGTGGAGAATGAGAGAGACCAGAAATTGAGAGATTGGGACAAGGGGGTGAGAAACTTCAAGGCAAGGCATTAAACCAGTGGTTAGTTAATCCCAGATGGGCACCCCAGTAGCGAGTGGAGTGAGCCCTGTGATAGAGGGGATTACATTGCTTCATTCTGAACTGTCATTCAGCTCATAGTGGTGATAAATGTTTTAGGATTTTATAGTCTATAACTGCTAATCCTTGTTCTGCTCAGCATTTCATCGTAGTGTGGCTAAGGTGTTCGGATGCCATGGTCATGGATATAGTAAATGAATGAGATGGGGTGGGACTCACCACCTCGGCGCCTCCTGCTGGCCGTGCTGGGAATTAGCTCTTGGTTGCTGGTGCGCTTTCCTCTAATGGACTCACCACCGTCACTTCTGCTCCCCTTCTAAAACCTGTGTCGCTTCCCGGACCGCAGCGTCCTCTTCTGGGCACAGCCCTCCAGCTGTGCCCCACTCTGCTTTCTCCCCACTTCTGGGGGAACTGGCTGTCTCTAGTCCATCCACTTGCCCTTGTGGCATACTGCAGCCTTCGGTCTAGCCTCTCAACTGAAGGGGTAAACTGCAGTCCAAATACTAGCCACCCCCTCTGTGGCAAGTGGTGGTGGTGGGCGGGGGAGTTGTTCAACATCTTTATTAATGATCTGGATGATGGGATTAATTGCACCCTCAGCAAGTTGGCAAATGACACTAAACTGGGGGGAGAGGTAGATACTCTGGAGGGTAGGGATAGGGTCCAGAGTGACCTAGACAAATTGGAGGATTGGGCCAAAAGAAATCTGATGAGGTTCAACAAGGCCAAGTGCAGAGTCCTGCACTTAGGAAGGAAGAATCTCATGCACTGCTACAGGCTGGGGACTGACTGGGTAAGCAGCAGTTCTGCAGAAAAGGACCTGGGGATTACAGTGAACAAGAAGCTGGATCTAAGTCAGCAGTGTGCCCTTTATGCCAAGAAGGCCAACGGCATATTGGGCTGTATTAGTAGGAACATTGCCAGCAGATCGAGGGACGTGATTATTCCCCTCTATTCAGCACTGGTGAGGCCACATCTGGAGTATTGTGTCCAGTTTTGGTCCCCCCACTACAGAAGGGATGTGGACAAATTGGAGAGTCCAGTGGAGGGCAACGAAAATGATCAGGGGTCTGGGGCACATGACTTCTGAGGAGAGGCTGAGGGAACTGAGGTTATTTAGTTTGCAGAAGAGAAGAATGAGGGGGGATTTGATAACAACCTTCAACTACCTGAAGGGGGGTTCCAAAGAAGATGAAGCTTGGCTGTTCTCAGTGGTGGCAGATGACAGAACAAGAAGCAATGGTCTCAAGTTGCAGTGGGGGCGATCTCGGTTGGATATTAGGAAACACTATTTCACTAGGCGGGTGGTGAAGTACTGGAATGGGTTACCTGAAAAGTTGGTCTCCATCCTTGGAGGTTTTTAAGGCCTGGCTTGACAAAGCCCTGGCTGGGATGATTTAGTTGGTGTTGGTCCTGCTTTGAGCAGGGGATTGGACTAGATGACCTCCTGAAGTCTCTTCCAACCTTAATATTCTAGGATTCTATACTCCAGGCCCTGACCGAGGGACCCCAGAGCTGGCGGCCACGTGCTGCCGCTCCTCCAACTCCCGCTGCCTATTTCCCTGTGTTGCTTCCCCATAGCCCTAGTTCCTTCCCGGGGCCTCAGTCTGGAGCTCCCTATTGCTTCCCTGCCCAGCACTGCTCTAAGGTACTCCTTTAAGGCAGCCAGTACTTCTCCCTTGCACTCCAGAGAGAGACTGCCCCTTGTTTGTTGAGCAGCCCTTCTTATATGGCCCACTCTGATTAGCTGCTCCAACAAACCTTTTCTTGATTGGCTCTTTACAAGCCCTCCTCCCATTGGTTAGGTTTTGCACAGCCTCCCTGAGGGCTGCTTTAACTCTCCATCTATCTACCATGTGGGGCAGCTGCCCCATCATAATGAACCAAAATAATTAATTTTGTTGTCTCAGTGCTTCATGCCACCATTTCTCCTAATGGAATTGCATAAGCAACTCATCCTGTTGCTCCTCCTTTGCCCAAGACATTCTGATATTTGTGTTGAGTCTCTGCCTAGTTAAGCAGATTCCATTTCCTTACCACCACTAATGCATGTACACTGAACAAAGTCACTCCCAGTACTTTCTGATCTCTATGGCACTTCACTAATCACATTGCTCTAGCCCAAACTGTTATCATTCACAATTACCCTTTGTCTTTACTACCCAAGCCAGTTCTTTATCCACATAATTAGCTCACCCCTACAGTGTAATTACTGACTTTGTAGATTAGTCTTTTGTGTGGTTCTGTATCAAAGCTGTCCTAGAGAGCAGGTGAATTATATCCACAGCTGCTCTCCTATCAATTGTATTTTACTTAAAAAGAGATTGTCTGATTTGTCAGGCATGAACTCCTTTCTGTGGCTTGATACTAATTACCTCTAATTAAAACCTAACTTTCTGGGTGTTCTTCTAATGTCTCTTGGTTTATTGATTCCTCTATCTTCTCCACTGCTGAAGTCAGTGATCTCTTCCAGAACTTTCCCTAATGTCCTTTCTTAAGAAAAAGAATGATGTTGCAGAAGAAAGAGGGATTGCTTGTCCATAACAAGTCTCGCTATTTAAAACCTGCTTGCTTAAACATCTAAACCATTCCCTGAAAAATGTACTAACTTTCCTTACAGATTTTCAAATGAATAGTCTTTTAAAGGCTTGTTTCAACAACCTGGTGTAGCCTCCCTCCCCTCCCATTCCATCATGCCTGCCCTCCCATTCCCAGCCACTGCAGCGGCCCAGGCACCCTCATCCATCACCACTCACAAGCAACGCCCACTCCTCTAGCTCCACAGGAACTCCTCCCCTCAGCATCAGTACCTGCAGCTGCCAAAGCATCCCTTCACTTTCTTGAACATGAGCACTTTCAGCTTATCAGCTGCCCAGGCACTTCCCCACTGCTCCCATAACCAACTTCTCAACCCATCTATGGTCCAGTAGGGTCCTCCTTTTGACCTGTGTGATTGACTGAGAGGAATACAATCCCACCTGCCCTCCCATCCGCATTGGCTCCTGCTGTTCTGTGGATGGAGGGGGTGGAATTGTCTTGTGCCACCCGATCCTGCCCACACCTGCTTCCACTTCTTGAAGGGTTGGGGTCAGGGCCATCCCTACCCATATGCAAAGTACACAGCTGCGTGCTGCTCCAGCCCCTGTTCCGCCTCTTCCCCATGGCCTCTGCCCCTGCTCTGCCCCAGCCCCGCCTCTTCCTACTCCTGCCCCGCCCCAGCCCTGCCCCCACTCCACCCCATACACTCAACTTAATCCTTTTCTCCTGTTTTTGTTTTTTTTAAACTTTCGAATACTTCCTTGTGTTCTGAAACATATTCTGATACAGATTTTCATTTTCTTCTCATGTTAGTGTCAGATCTTTAAACGATTATCTGCTAACTGTGTGAAATGTACATCATGGGCTTGAGATTCATCAGTACGTTCAGATGAGCATGCATGTCAGAGCTTGCGTGCATGCCTGTTTGTTTATTGTGTGTATCTTCTAGACTAATACATAGCCTTACTTCAACAGGGAGCTTTGCATATACACACAGACTAATGTATTATCGTAATACATATATCTCATGCAATGTATTGTATTTTCCTAATAAAACAAGTTTTTTAATACGTTTGAATGATACAAAAGTAGGGTGAAAATCAGAAAAAAAATGAATACTACTTTTTGTAAAACCTGGGATTTTTTCAGTAAAAAGCAGTTTAAACTGAAAAATAAGGGGCTTACTGATGAGTTATTCATCTAAGGAAGCCCACTCTAGCTTCTATTTTAAAATTCCTCTATGTTTCTGACCACTATACCTTCCATTTTCTTTATCCATCACTTGGTCTTTTATCTACATTGTAATTATAGGTTCCCTTTTTCTTCTTACAGTCTAATGTCTTGATCATCTGTCCTGATGTAATTGTGATTTGTCAGTGTTTATTTTTCCTCACCTGAGAGTGTATGCTAGTGTTGAACACCTGATCTTCATGTCCTCTGAAAAACATTCAAGCAAATATTGTTTAGCAATATCTACGTTTTTGGGATGGGGTATACAAACCCCACACTGGGCAACATGGGGTTAATGAGGTTTTGTGGATTCTACCAGTCCTGCCCCAACACACCTGTGAGAGCTGCCAGACTTTGAGGAAGGAGAGAAGCCCATAAAGGGAGAGCACAGAACAGTCAGCGTGAAATCAGAGACTGAGAGCAAAGGTATGTTTACACTGCAGTAAAAAACCTATGGTTGGCTTGGGTCAGTGACTTGGGCTTGTTGAGGCTGTGAAATTGCAATGTAGATATTTGGGCTGGAGCCCAGGCTGAGATCCCCACAAAATGGGAGGGTCCCAGACTCCAGCCTGAACGTCTACACTGCAATTTCATAGCCCCAGAGCCCAAGCCTCATGAGCCTGAGTCAGCTGATCCAGGCCAGCTGAGGCTGTGCTGCAGGTCTGTACGCATAGACATACCATCCGAGACCAGGTCAACTGACTCAGGTTTGTACTGTGAGGCTATTAAACTGCAATGTGAATGTTTGGATTTAGGCAGGAGCCCAGGTTTTGAGACCCAGAAAGGGGAAGGGCCTCAGAGCCCAGGAAACCTAAAAGTCTATAGTGCTATTTTTAGCCCTACAGGACAGGTCTGAGTCAGTTGACCTGGGCTCTGAGACTCTTTGCCATGGTTTTGGAGTGGTCTTTTTTTGTTTTGTTTTTTTTGTCTGTATAGACATATCCCAGATCTCCAGCTCTTGGCTGAAGGGAGGAGGTTCTGAAATGACTTTTATCTTATGATTCCCTTTCTGGAAGGAGGGAGAGTGGGTGGGCCTAATGCTGAATGGCAGTTGGGGGACCATTACTGTAATCTGGGCTGTGAACCTGATGGGGACCACTGCTCACCTGGGGCTCTCTGAGGAAAGAGCCTTACCTTGCCTGTGTGTGTGTGGACAACACCGGAATGTTGAAATATCTGGGACTCAGCTGGAGAGTTGAATCTCCTAAGACTGGACCAGTGTGTAGGAATGCCTGGGTGTCACAGACCAGAGGCCAGGTGTGTGCAGAGGTCCTGTCTTGGCCCCTAGGGTGTGCCCAAGTGAGGGACACGGTGACTCCCCCCCCCCCCAATAAATTCTTGCTTTATCTGTGGACAGCCTACAGTAAAGAAGAATTCCAGGTACTTGCATCATCCAGTCTAAAACTATGCAGTTTACAACAACTCAATCATGACTTGTCCAAAGTAGCCATGTAGGAGGCTAAGGGGACGTATAGTGCCCCCCATCGTGCTTTCTGGAGCGGCTTATGAGCGAGAGTGCCTATCTCAGGGCAGACTGTCATAAACAGGGGAGACACCGGTGGCATGTTCTATGATTAGATTTCACTAACCCAGTAACAAATGTGAACTCCTAGATCACTGTAACAGTGTTACCATGGAGTCACACACAGTCCGCTTGGGCTCTCCAGTCTATCTTGCCACCGATATAAACTGGACTTAGTGATAAATAGTCACTGACACCATAAAAAAATTACAAAATATTCAGGTTGTTCCTGGCCCCGAGAGACCAATCACATACCCCAGATCAGTTTGTACCTTAGGCTATGACTACACTAGAGAGCTTACAGTGGCCTGTAGCTGTTCTAAGCCAACAGGAGACTTAAACAGTAGTGTAGCCAATAGCCTTAGATCTTACATCAAAGAAAATTGTAGTCAATCCTGTAATAAAAACTAAAGGTTTATTAACTACGAAAAAGAAATGTTGTTAACAGGTTAAAGCAAGCAACTATATATACTTATCAGTCTGATTCAAAAGGCGACAGATGTAGCAATCTGCCAGCATTAAATGTCTTTTTAGGGATTAATCCAGGTCGACCCTTGGGATCTCTGTTTTTTTGTTTCTTAGCTCCAGCCCTTGTGAGAGTCAAAACAGCAAAGAGATGAAAAGTCTTTGTCTTAGCTATTATTTCCCTCTTCCAGCATTCAGACAAATGGGACGGGGCCTTCTGCATGTACTTCTCCATCGGGTAGAAGGGGCAGTTAATAAAACTTTTGTTCTACAATAGCCTACTTAATTTTGGATAATCTTCCTGTCTGAGTTCACAAGTTCAGAACAGGTATTTTACAATTCTAAAACAATTTTTTATTTTACCTTGTAGCATGGAATACAGACCTTACAAGTGAGATTAATGCATGCAGCAACTTACAAACATTTCATAGAGTCTAAACACTAACAACATTCTTAAGACTCATACCTGTTTTGAACAAAACTAACATGCAGGTAAGCTGGTTTGGTTTCCAGCTATGAGTTTGTCAGTTCTTAGCTAATGCCTACAGCCTTGGCCAGAGGCGAGCTATCATTTGGTTTGCCAATTTTGCATCCCCTTACTTCCTTACACTGTTTATGAACAACCGGGGGGGGGAGGGGGGGGGAAGGGGGGAAGCAACTAACCTAATAAAAATAATAATAATTCCAATAAAATGCAGTCATGGTGCCACCCCAACTCAATGATCATGGCTGTTTTATGCAGATTTTTTTCATGGCTGGATTGTATTATCCTGGTTTGCTTTGTGTCACAGTATAATAGTTGCTTTGCCATCCTTACTTACATTGAGTAGTACCAGTTGTGCAAGTAGTCTCAGTGATTTCATTAAGGCGACCCATGAAATGAGGTATACACTATGCAAGGGGGGCAGGCTATCATTGGGAGATCACTGGGACTTGTTAGATGGCACTATGTGTACATGCAGCACAGCTCAACTGTTTGTTGGTCAATGTATTGTCACTTTCCTAATTGCCAGGTTGTACTCCAAGTCACTATCTAGCCTTGCATGTTTGTGAAATGCTTTGAGATGTGCTGAAAAAAGGCTTGACATTTAGTCAATTTGACTTACTGAGTTCATCTTAAAGGGAAACAAAATTTACAAAAAATAATCAACAATTAATAATATTAACCAAAATATAATCAACTTTGAACTTAAAATTGTTAATGAAAATCTGTCTTTCTAAAGACAGGCTTATATTTTGGGGGAAATAATCTGTTTAACTGCTAACAATAAGCCCAGTGTGCTGGACTTTCTTTGGTTCATGGATAGAGGTTCAAGAATAGGATTCTTTGCATTTGCACCCTGGGTCGTGTTACAGGATAACTGTTTAAGTAGGTACTAGAAGACAGAATCAGACCAGCTCAAGTGTTTGGTATTAGTTTGCCCTCTAGTGGCTGGTTTATGAAGAGGCTATAAACCCTAAGACTACACACAGTTACTAAATTTTCCTATTGCTGCAGCAGTAGAAGCTTATGGGCCTTATTCTCATTTACACTAGGGCCCCTTTCCAGTGCCACTGTGGTGTAAAGGAGCATTAGTGAAAACTACAAGTATCATACTTCTTGGATATCTTAAGGACCCAGGCTGGAGGGTCACAGGCCACAATGCTGTACTGCAAGCATTGGACATAGCAGACGCACCTCTTCCTTAGTGCAGAAGGTAGTGACCCACCTTCTTCCATTCACATACCGCCCCAAAACAAGCAAAAACTTACCCTAAGTGCTGGTCCTGGTTTTGCTAGGGGATGATAATGCCGGGTGTTGATAGCAGTGTTCAGGCAAGCAGTATTTCTAGGAGTAATGTTCCTGATTGAAATGCAAGTGGACTGTGATCCTGAGATTTGAGCTCACCAATCAAAAATATGTTCTCTCATCAGTGGTCCAGGACAAGCTCTTAATGTATTTGTCCCAAAAGTACTTCTTTTAAAGAGATGATATCGACCTAATTAATGCAACTTAAATATATGTTTAGGGGTTGAATGGCTTATTTAAAGGCTGTAAAACTTAAGTTCTGTGAAACTACTGAGAAGTTGCTGGTTCTCATTGGTTAGATTCTACTCCTTGCTAAGTGTGAGAAGCAACTGCTTACAAGATTAGCAACAGCTTGGAACTCGTTTATTTCCACATGCAAGGGGGTACACAGCTATCTAATAGAGTTCAGTTAAGGCAATATTGGACTTCATTATTCTTCAGTTCTGCTGGCTGTGTAAAAGGGTAGGGGACATGCCCCCGTCCCCCTCCTCCCTTCCCTTTTCTGGTTGCTAGCACTACTAACTAAGAGCAGTCTTTGGGCTCAAGGGAGCCCAAGGAATATTACTCGCCATGGAGACACAATATTGACAGTGACCATGCAAATATCACTTTCTCTACTTTACTCCCATCTTTCCCATTTTTATAAGGGTTTTATGAAACCTGCAGTGTATGGTTGCAGACCTCTTAAATTTGGAGAGCCACCTTTTTTGTATAGCTTGTCAAAAATTTGCATCACAAAGCATTGATTTTACACATATCTGATACCTTCAGTATACAGTAAAAAGGTATAGCTGGGATCTTGTACAGCTCCGGTGTACAAACTCTGAGCCCTGTTGTGAAGAGCAGTTTCCTTTGCCTTAGTAACATTTTTAGAGGAGATCCTGTTTGAGGAAGCATTATGATGTACTGATACTGATGTCTAGTAAGACAACCCCCCCTTTGCTTAATGAATTCCTGTTTTTACTAATGTTGTCAGTGATATTGTAAATTAAAGCCCAACTTTACATCTGTGTTTGCTCTTTCCGAGTGGGAATGAGATCTTTGATATATTTCTACCACCCTCTTCAGTTTCTTAAGGCTACTGTAATCAAACATTGAATGAACATGCACGGTGGAGCTCTAGTAACTGTTCTTTGACAATATGATAAAAGTAACACTATGGAAGCAGATCACCAAACGGAGAGAGAAATGTGTTCACACATGTACCAAAATGCACCTTCAAAAGTAATAGTTTGGCCTCAGGAATAGAGGATGGCATCATAATTCAACTTTAGTGCTATGTCTGGAGTCTTGCCTATTAATTTAGAATTTTTAACTGCCATCAATCACATGGTCTTGGCAAAAGTACAAATATTAATTAAAACTAGCATTCACACCCTCCTAATAATAAACTCTCCAAAATATTCCACATGTGGGCTAAGATCAAAAACTCACTTCAACTCTGTTCCAAACTCTAGCTGTACAACTATGGATAATCATAGCATCCACAGCTTTATAAATAAACTTACAGAACAATCTTCTTTCTTGTCTATTCTTGAAGTGGTATGGAAATACAAATTCAACAGAACCACTGAAACTGAGGGTTTTGTTCAGATGAATATTTGTTCAGATAAATATTTGGGCAAGTATAATGATAAATGTCATATATAAGGAGGTATGCAATGCTGTTGTAGCCATGTTAGTCTGAGTACATATCCCAGATCTGAAGGAGAACTCTGTATAAGCTTGAAAGCTTGTCTCTCACCAACAGAATTTGGTCCAATAAAAGATATTACCTCACCCACCTTGAATATATAAGGAGGCACTGTTACTAGTTTCTGACTAGTCTGTATTTTAGGGAAATTTTTTACAATTTTAGCTTTTTTAAAAACAACAACAGTTATTCCAAACAATGTCCCAATCATGCAAACAGTTATGCAAGTACTTAATTTTGCATGTGAGTAGTTCCGTAGAAATCAGCGGAGCTACCTACTTAAAGTAAAACAAATGGATAGCTGTCAAAACATGACTTCCTTAGTAAAGTTTAGCTCATGTTATAGGGTGAGTTATAGGGCTCTTAAGAGAATGACTGAGGCTGAATTATCAGTTCAGTTACAAGCTGTGTAAACTGTTGAATGTTGTGTTATAATATAGGAGCCAGCTGTACAATGTTTAATTCTTCATAGGCTATCCCACAGTGTACTGTTCACTTAAAAAAAGATTTTCTGGGAAAACTATTAGTAGTGCAGGCTTTGTGCTCCTACAACAGAAATCAGAGCATTTACAATAGTATTTCAAGCTGTCTTGCCGAATTTGCTACTGTCCAGAGTGGGGACCACTGCTGGGAGAAAAATCAAGGGGTTCAACATAGCTGACAGGCTGAGGATGAGAAAAATAAATAGAGGAGAGCACACATTTTATCCTTTTTGAGGAAACATCTTGCTTTAGAAGACTACCTCAGTTAAGCATAAAATACTTAATGGAAAAGACCTTGGCACCTGGAATTATGTGCAGGTGGTAAATGACTTCTAAGCCTGGTAACAAGCTGATCTTACAGGACCTTGGGGCCTGAACAGTCATATCATAAGACCTGCTCAGAGACATGATCGCTCTCTCTCACTTGGGCTAAGAGTTGGATAACAATCACATAGAGGATGTGTCGTACCAAACTAAGTCACTTTAATTTTGTTTGTTCTTTAGGTGGGCTCAGTGGGAAACATAGTTGTTGTAAAACCAAATATGGTTTCGTTTGGGGGTAGAAATGTCTCTGGTGCTTCTATCCATGCCTCAGTCCAGTCTCCTGCTTGGACCCTGACCTATCCAGTTTGCGACTGGCTTGCACTAGCCCTTCCACTTTTACTGTAGTTTTTGACCTTCATTTTCTCCTTTTACATCTGTTCTTTGTCAGCAACATTTGTGTGTTCAGACTTCTTAATGAACTCAAAATCTTCCAAGTGCAAGGCTTAGCAATACTAGCCACTATTTTCTCTTGGGGAAATATTCTAAATGAACAAGGAAAAAAAACCCTTAATTTTCTATTGCGCAAATTTTGGGCTGGAGCGTGATCTCATGCTAGCCAATAGCAATTCCCATAGATTTAAATGGTAACTAAGATTGATGCATTAATATATTAATGTTTTAAGCATAAAAGTATTACAAATGAATATTTAGATTTTTATGTCTGATTTATTTATAAAATAACTAATAGTAAAATAGTATGAGTGGCACTTCTCAAAGCCTGAAGGAATGATTTTACAGTAGCACCTACTGGCTCCAGAGCTTCCTTGAGCTAGGCCCTATACAAATGCATAGTAAGACAGTTGCAGTTGCAGTTCCACAGAGCTTACACTTAGGGTATGTCTACACTACCCACGTTACAGCGCGGCCATGGCAGCGCTGTGATGTTGGCAGTGTAGACACGCTTTATCGCTCTCCCAGCGACAAAACCTCCCCACCCCAACGAGCACTTTTCAGCGCTAAAACTTTTGTCGTTCAGGAGTGTGTTTTTTCACGCGTGCCATATGTTGCCTACCCCTGGTTTAACCCTAGTGTGCTTTAATTTGTTATAGAAGGGAGATTAAATTCAATGAACATATTGTACAAGTAATTTTAATAAAAGTTATTGATGATAAATAAGGATACAGTTGAGCTCCCACACATGCAGCGCTTTGATTCTCAAGGAAGCAGTATGTAGGGAACCCCTGATTTTCTCATCTCATGTTTGTTTTGTATATGGTTGGTTGTGTTTTGTTTTTTAAACCCTGGTTTCTGGGGTCATAGGGTTACATGAAAATAAAAGCGGAGTTTCTGAAATGTTTACTAGCCCCCATGATTGAATAGAACAGCTTTAAAACTTGTACCAGGCATATCCTCAAAATTCAAAAGAGAACCCAAAATTTAATCTCATTTTTAAAATCTCATGTTTGAATCCTTGATGTTGGCAATGAGTGGACGTACTAGATAGGAATCCAAACCATCTAATAGTAGCTACATGATAGACCAGAACTAAAACTAAATCCATTTTGACAGTGCAAGTAATTGTGTCAACTTAATACAGCTATCTTTTACAAGACAACGCAATTAGATAGCCCTCTCAGGTAACCTGAGGATTTCTTAGTCAGCAGGTTTTCACCACTCTTCACTCACAGAACTTGATAGTGAAGATAAAGATCTCTTAAAAGAACGCATTACAGATGCTTCTCTACTAGTTATTTAAGTGGAAGCCAATTTTCAAATGCATCCAGAAACAAATATCAACAAGGAAATCTCCATTTCTTTGACCTCTTGATGGAAGAGGTTAATTTAACAGTCACACTGTAGAAAATGGGTACTACACATATAAGAAACTCAAAGCTATTCAGTATTAAAAATACATGAAAGACCTAGACTAAATATCCAAAGCTTGTATTAGGTTTTTGGTGAGTTGCCACCATCTCCAAACTCCATACCAGGAGCAGCAGAATCTTCCTAAAAGAGTGTGTGTGTGTTGGGGGGGGAGGGGCGCACAGGTGCCTGAACTGTGGCCCTACCACCCTGCGCTGCTGCTTCTCCCCGAGGTCCTGCTCTCATGCCACCTCTTCCCCCCACAACACCCTGCCCCTGCTCGCTTTTCTCCCCCTCTTACCCATATGGCTGGTAAAAAGTGGAAAGGCATAGCTCTCCCACTTTTAAAAGTGTGTGTGGGGGGCGGGGGGTGGGGCGGGGAGGCATGGCCCTCTGCCCCCCCACCCCCCACTCCATACATTCATGACAATATACAATTAAGGACCTAAAAACTGGGAGCTCAACATGGGTTAGTGGACTGGGAGGCTGTAGACTTAGGGCTAGTCTACACTACAGAGTTAAGTCAACGCAAGGAAGCTTATGTCGACCTAACTCTGTAAGCATCTAAACTAAAATGTCACTTACACCAATGTAACTCGCCCACTATGCCATTTCACCTCCACGAGAGGCATAGCGCTTAGGTCAATGTACTTAGGGCAGAGCCGTAACTAGATCTTTTTGTGCCCGAGGCAAGAAGGACCCTCGCCTCCGAAATGCTGCCGAACACGGCGGCAGCGTTGGCTGAAATGCCACCGGCTCAGGGAGTTTTCTGTGCCCCACTGCTGGTGCGCCCAAGGCAAGTGCCTCGCTCGCCTCGCCCTTGTTACGGCACTGAGTTAGGGTGATGCAGTGTCAGTGTAGACACTGCGTTACTTACTTAGATTTTAATAGCTTCCAGGAAGCGTTCCGCTCTGGTCACCATTTTGAACTCCACTGCCTGATGGCAAGATACACAGGTACACATGACCCTCCCCTTTCAAAGCCCCAGGAATTTTTGAAATTCCATTTCATGTTTGCCTAGTGTGGAGAGCTCACTTAGCAACTGCCCAGCTGACCATGCCAGTTCCAGGCTGCAAATGTGCTCCTGCCTGGAGTACACAGGTAGTGGTGGATCTTCTGTGTCTGTGGGGAGAAGAGGCTGTGCAGGCCCAGCTCTGATCCAGCCGTAGAAATGTCAGTATCTATGAGCAGATCACTCAGGGAATGGGGGAGAAGGGCTACAAGAGGGACCCAAAGCAGTGCCGCGTGAAAGGCAAGGAGCTGCAGCAGGCCTACCAGAAGGCCAGAGAGGCTAACAGTCGCTCTGGTGCAGAGCTGCAGACATGCTGCTTTTGCAGAGTTGCATGCAATCTTCGGTGGAGACCCCACCACTAACCCCAAGGGCCCCGGGATACTTTGCGGGAGCTGGAGTCACAGGCCCCTGGAGTGAACAGTGAGAAGGTGGCGTTGGATGAAGAAGAGGAGGATGGGGAACAGGTAAATGGGGGATCCAGTCAGGGCCGGCGTGCCCACTAGGCGACCCTAGGCAGTCGCCTAGGGCGCCGGGAGCGGGGGGGCAGCTGGCCGCGGCTGCCTCCCGCCCTCCCGGCTCCGGGGCTGAGCCAGGAGCGGAGGGGTGGCTGGACGTGGCTGCCTCCCGGCCAGCCGCCCCCTGCTCCCGGATGAGCGGCGGCTGCTGCCCAGCTCCAGGGCTGAGCTGGGAGCCAGGGCAGGCGGCTGGCCGTGGCTGCCGCCTGCCCTCCCACTCCGCGGCTGAGCCAGGAGCGGGGGGGCGGCTGGCTGCGGCCCGCGGTTGCCTCCCACCCTCCCGGACAGCCGCTCCCTGTTCTAAGCTGAGCCGCGGCTGCCGCCCGCCTCCGCAGCTGAGCCGGGAGTGGGGGGGGGGGGGGTGGCTGGCTGCGGCTGCCTCCTGCCCTCCCGGCTTCGTGGCCAGCTGCCCCCCACTCCCGGCTGAGCTGCGGCTGCTGCCCGGCTCCGGGACTGAGCCAGGAGCAGGGGCGGGCGGCTGGCCGTGGCTGCCGCCTGCCCTCCCAGCTCCAGGGCTGAGCTGGGAGCCGGGGGGGCAGCTGGCCGCAGCTGCCTCCCGCCCCCGTGGCTGAGCCGGGGGGCGTCTGGCCATGGGCAGGGGGCTGAGCTGCCGGCCTGCGGGGGGGGGGGGGGGGAGGACTGGCTGCCTGCCGTGGGGGGGGGGGTGTTAGCTGGCAGGGAGGGAGGGTGCGGGGGGGGCGGTGTTAGCTGGGCGGGGCGCAGGGCTGGTGCAAGGAAGTTTCGCCTAGGGTGTGAAACTTCCTTGCACCGGCCCTGGATCCAGTAGTGCAGTCCTGTTTTTGACGCTGGAGCAGTCAAGCCAGTCCCTACAGTCCAGCATGGGCAAACCTGATGCAGGAAAAGGAATCTCTGGTAAGTATGCAATTTGCTATGATATTGCAGGGACACATCTGTTCATTTACTCTTTTTTTTTAAATCATGCTAGAAGAGATAGTGAAATAACTAGTGGAGGTAGAGTTGCTATCTGCTTCTCATTTCCCTTATACAATTCCACTCCCATCCCCCCTTAGGCAGCAGAGGCCTGCAGAACAGTTTATATGCACTGGGATGTCCTATGAATTCTCCTTAGAGATCTTGAGTAAACTTTCCTGGAGGTAGTCTGCAATCCTCTGCTCAGGGCCGGCTCTAGGATTTTTGTTGCCCCAAGCAAAAAATTTTTTGTCCCCCTCCCACCCCCGGCCCCATCCCAACTCCGCCCCTTCACAACCCGTTCCCCAAATCCCCAGCCCCGCCTCCTTCCCTGGGCATGCCACATTTTCCCCGCCCCATTGCTTCCTGCAGCCCCCCCACGACCTCCCGCCCTAGCTCACCTCCGCTCCGCCTGCTCCCCTGAACGTGCCGCCGCTCCACTTCTCCCCACTCCCTCACTTGAGAGTAACAGGGGGGCACAGGAAGTAACGGGGGGGTAGAGGAAAAGGAACCGCTCCCCGCCCCAGCTCACCTCCGCCACCTCCCCCGAGCACGCCGCTGCTCGGCTTCTCCCCGCTCCCGGGAGCCTGGGAGGGAGGGGGAGAAGCGTGCGCGCTCAGAGGAGCAGGCAGAGGTGGAGCAGAGGCGAGCTGGGGCGGCGGGGGCACATTTCTAGGGGCGGCATGGCTAGCACCAGAATGCCGCCCCTAGAAATGTGCTGCCCCAAGCACCTGCTTCTTTTGTTGGTGCCTAGAGCCGGCCCTGCCTCTGCCAACAGTTTCTGGGGAGAGCTGCCTTATTTCTTCTGCTGTGGTAGGACACTTTCCCACGCCACTCAGCAATTACTTCAGCAGGCACCATTGCAGCACACAGGCTAGCAGCATATGGACCCAGTCTGCAGCTGGATGCATGTAGGAGCTGTTCCTTTTCAACCTCTGTTACCCTCAGGAGTGAGATACCAGCTAAAATCACCACCGCCCGAGGAAAACGGTGCTAGTATTCAGTTCAATTTCCCTATCTGCATATGCTCATACCGGTGAGCTCCCCCGCCCCCACACACCCTTTTTTTTGGCTCCAGCTCCCCTTCCCCCCACCACCTCCTGGCTGTACTCACCATGATTGGGAGTGCTGCTGTGCTCTATGAATCCCAAGGAGAAGTGAGAATGTAGTGCTTGTAACTTGTGTGGATCAAGGGGAGTGAGTTCAGTATACCAAGTTTCCATTTATCTTGTGAATACACTCACAACAGTACCCCTGTGCATTGTATCTTTTAAAGCTGCAAATGTGGCCTTGAGGGTCTCTCTATCCACACCAGCAGAGTGGCTCAGCCAGCTAAAGATGAGAAGGAAGAGGACACAGGATGACATGTTCCAAAAGATCTTGAAAATCTCGGGTGCTTCGGATACCGAGTACAGGGCTTGGAGGATCACCCTAATGGACAGGGATAGAGAAGAGAGGAGAAGAGCACAGGAGAAGGAGAGAGACATGCAATGCAGCAGGACATACTAGCACTTCTCAAGCAGCAAACAGACATGCTAGAGACTCTTATTGACCTTCAGGTTCAACGGACTTGTGCTTGCCTCCCTCTGTCGCCCATAGCGAACTGCATTCTGGAACCCACCCACCCATATTCCAAGTGATGTCTGGGGCTCTGCTATACCCCTACTACTCCGCCCCGGGGGAAGAGTACAGACTATCACAGCCTTACATACACTGACTTGTGCAGGGGCAGCTCCAGGCACCAGCACAGCAAGTGCGTGCCTGGGGTGGCAAGCCGCGGGGGACAGCGTGACGGTTGCCGTGAGGGCAGCAGTCAGGCAGCCTTTGGTGGTGTTTCTGCAGGAGATCCGCCGGTCCTACAGCTTCGGTGGCAATTCGGCGGCGGGTACGCTGACAGCACGGGACCGGCAGATCACCCGCAGGAACGCTGCCGAATCCGCTTGATCCCGTGCTGCCGAAGGCCGCCTGACTGCCGTGCTTGGGGCGGCAAAAATCATAGAGCCACCCCTGGACTTGTGAGAGACACGATTGGTGTTTGTGAAATAAGAATGACTTCATGAACCATAGGAGTAAGGGATAGGCTGGGTTTCCCAGAATCATTATTTGCATTTGAACATCCCCAATGGTAATTCTCTGAACAGGCCTGTGATATTAAAGATGCATGTGTCATGCACCATCCCTGACCATCCCACATTGATGTCCATAAAACTTAGCCCTTTCTGTTGATGTACTCTGTAGCAATGTGGTCAGGTGCCAAAATAGGGATCTGTGTGCCATCTATCGCCCCACCACAGTTTGGGAACCCTATTGGTGCATCCACTGTCCTGCTTGTTGCCCAGAATCACTCAGTCCTTCATAAGCAGGATGCGATTAATGGCATTGCACACTTGCATCATAGCAGCGTCTTTGGTAGATTTTCTAACTCCAAATTGATTCCTGACTGATCGGTAGCAATCTGGTGTTGCAAGCTTCCGCACAGTGATGGTCACTTGCTTCTCCACTGGCAGTGTAGCTTTCACTTTGGTGTCGCTGCGCTGGAAAGAGCTGGGGTAAGCTCCACACACACTTAGCAGCAGATGCAGAGTAGGTAGAAATATTTGACACTTCATGCAGTAATATCTAAGCCGGGGTGGGCAAACTTTTTAGCCTGAGGGCCGCATTGGGTTTCGGAAATTGTATGGAGGGCTGGTTAGGGGAGGGGATCGTGGCCTAACCCTAACCCTTATCCGCCCCCCCAGGACTCCTGACCCATCCAACCCCCCCGTTTCCTGACAGCCCTCCCCGGGACCCCTGCCCCATCCACACACACCCTGCTCTGTCCCCTGACCGTCCCCTGGAACCCCCGCCCCTGACTGCCCCCTGCTGCCCCATCCAACCCCTCCTCTCATTCCTGCCGGCCGCTCCAGCCCATCCAACCACCCCTTCTCCCTGTCCCGACTGCCCCCAGAATTCCTGCCCCTGACTGCCCATCCAACCCTCCCTCTCCTTCCTGACTGCCCCCCTGGGACCCCTGCCCCTCCCCGTCCCCTGACCACCACCCCAAACTCCTCTGCCCTCTATCCAACCCCCCTGCTCCCTGCCCCCTTACTGCGCTGCCTGGAGCATGAATGGCTGGCAGTGCTACAGCCGCGCCGCCACCACGCAGCACAGAGCACTGGGTCAAGCCGGGCTCTGCAGCTGCGCTGCCCCAGGAGCTCCCAGCCCCGCTGCCTAGAGGATTGCGCCAGTGATGCGGCGCTCTGAGGGGGGAACAGCAGGGGAGGGGTTGGGGGCTAGCCTCCCAGGCCGGGCAGGAGAGTCCCACGGGCCGGATGTGACCCACGGGCTGTACCTCTGATCTAAGCTCAAAGATTTACTCAAGAAGGGACTGTAAAATGGGACTGAGGGTTCCCTGTTGCTTGGAGCTGCAATGGCTGAGTGCAGTTAAGAGGAACAAATTATCCCATGCCTGAGTTGTTACAGTGTGGGTGACTGGATACAACATAAAACTAGCCCTGTGGATTTTCTAACTCAATTCCAGCAGAGAGGTAGGTGGCTTTGCTCCCACTAACAAGGGCAGGGCTTTGGCCCATGCATGCCTGCCCTGGGGTATTTAATTAAATCTGCTTTTAATGCCAGTTGAAGTTGTATTGTTTGGGAAAGTAAAAAGGAGGTGGAAGAAACAGGCGTCGGGGAGAATGAACAGTCCCATGATGGCAGCTGTTAGGGTTAAAGGGGACGGATTGGTTTGGCAGGCCTTGAGCATCTAATGTTATGACTTGGGGACAGGTGGTGATAAAGCTGCTCTTGAAACTCTCTCTGCCACGCAGGTAGATCATTGGTATTGAAAGCGGGAGCGGGCTGACTGCAGCACTCAAGCTGCAGCGCGAGGCACATGCTCTTTAATTGCTGGAGTGGGCCCGCGGTGCGCATGGAAGCAGCTGCGCCCAGGGGCAGATTGTCCCGGGGGAGGAGGCTGTTGTTGGGGACCATTAGCCAGTGTCTAAGGATTCCTCCTCACCATGGAAACGGCAGCCGCAAACAGGGTCTGCGGGGCTGGCCTGCGAGCCGGCGGAGGAGAGCGCAGCCGGCGCTGCCCCGCGCCCAGAGCTCCTGGGCGCTCGCGGCGGCGCAGGAGATGGAGAAGGGGGCTGCGGAGCAACGTAGTGCGGGTGCTGCCGGCGGCGCTGCCACCGCCGCGGGCAGAGCGCAGCAGCCCCCAGCCAAGCCGGGCTATCGCCACGCTAGACCCGCCCAGCCCATCGCGCCGGTGGAGAACATCAAAGAAATGCAGGTGCGGCGCGTGCGCGGGTCCGAAGCGGGGATCTGCGGCTCCCCCGGCCCCTAGGGAGAGCAGCGGGCAGCCAGGCGGCAGCAACACGGAGCCTTTTGCCCGCCGGGCAGCACGGGCCGGGAGCGGTCCCTGCGCTGCGGCCGGGGCCCGGCTAGTGCTGGGCGCGCGCGCGGCTCCTCGGAGCGTGCCGCGCTCTCGCGGGGCCCCGGGGGAAGCGGGCGGCGGTCGCGCGCGCGCGCGCTGCTCGGTCTCTTCTCTGGGGGCGGGAAGCGAGAGAGACTCAGCGGCAAGCGCGGGCCCAGGCTCTTGCCCGACGGACCCTGCGTGCCCCCCGCCCCGCCGGGAGAGCGGATATCAACCCACACACCAGCTAGCCCCCTGCAACGCCGCGGCACCCGAGCAGCGCCCTCAAACGGGGGCTTCCAGCCAAAGGACTCGTCTAGTCCAGGGCCAATCTGGGATCTGCCTCCAAGGCAGGATAAGGGAGTTGGGGCCCCTGGCCCTGGGGCATAGAATCATAGAATCATAGAATCTCACGGTTGGAAGGGACCTCAGGAGGTCATCTAGTCCAACCCCCTGCTCAAAGCAGGACCAACCCCAACTAGATCATCCCAGCCAGGGCTTTGTCAAGCCTGACCTTAAAAACCTCTAAGGAAGGAGATTCCACCACCTCCCTAGGTAACCCATTCCAGTGCTTCACCACCCTACTAGTGAAAAAGTTTTTCCTAATATCCAACCTAAACCTCCCCCTCTGCAACTTGAGACCATTACTCCTTGTTCTGTCATCTTCTACCACTGAGAACAGTCTAGATCCATCCTCTTTGGAACCCCCTTTTAGGTAGTTGAAAGCAGCTATCAAATCCCCCCTCACTCTTCTCTTCTGCAGGCTAAACAATCCCAGTTCCCTCAGCCTCTCCTCATAAGTCATGTGCTCGAGCCCCCTAATAATTTTTGTTGCCCTCCGTTGGACTCTTTCCAATTTATCCACATCCTTCTTGTAGCGTGGGGCCCAAAACTGGACACAGTACTCCAAATGAGGCCTCACCAGTGCCGAATAGAGGGGAATAATCACGTCCCTCGATCTGCTGGAAATGCCCCTACTTATACAGCCCAAAATGCCGTTAGCCTTCTTGGCAACAAGGGCACACTGTTGACTCATATTCAGCTTTTCGTCCACCGTAACCCCTAGGTCCTTTTCTGCAGAACTGCTGCCCAGCTATTCGGTCCCTAGTCTGTAGCAGTGCATGGGATTCTTCCGTCCTAAGTGCAGGACTCTGCACTTGTCCTTGTTGAACCTCATCAGATTTCTTTTGGCCCAATCCTCTAATTTGTCTAGGTCCCTCTGTATCCTGTCCCTACCCTCCAGCGTATCAACCACTCCTCCCAGTTTAGTGTCATCTGCAAACTTGCTAAGGGTGCAGTCCACACCATCCTCCAGATCGTTAATGAAGATATTGAACAAAACCAGCCCCAGCACCGACCCTTGGGGCACTCCACTTGATACCGGCTGCCAACTAGACATGGAGCCATTGATCACTACCCGTTGAGCACGACCATCCAGCCAGTTTTCTATCCACCTTACCGTCCATTCATCCAGCCCATACTTCCTTAGCTTGCTGGCAAGAACACTGTGGGAGACTGTATCAAAAGCTTTGCTAAAGTCAAGAAATAGCACATCCACTGCTTTCCCCTCATCCACAGAGCCAGTTATCTCATCATAGAAGGCAATTAGGTTAGTCAGGCATGACTTGCCCTTGGTGAATCCATGCTGACTGTTCCTGATCACTTTCCCCTCCTTTAAGTGGTTCAGAATTGATTCCTTGAGGACCTGTTCCATGATTTTTCCAGGGACTGAGGTGAGACTGACTGGCCTGTAGTTCCCCGGATCTTCCTTCTTCCCTTTTTTAAAGATGGGCACTACATTAGCTTTTTTCCAGTCATCCGGGACCTCCCCCGATTGCCATGATTTGTCAAAGATAATGGCCAATGGCTCTGCAATCACATCGGCCAACTCCTTTAGCACCCTCGGATGCAGTGCATCCGGCCCCATGGACTTGTGTTCGTCCAGCTTTTCTAAATAGTCCCGAACTACTTCTTTCTCCACAGAGGGCTGGTCACCTCCTCCCCATACCGTGCTGCGGAGTGCAGCCGCCTGGGAGCTGACCTTGTCTGGGAAGACAGAGGCAAAAAAAGCATTGAGTACACTAGCTTTCTCCACATCCTCTGTCACTAGGTTCCCTCCCTCATTCAGCAAGGGGCCCACACTTTCCTTGACTTTCTTCTTGTTGCTCACATACCTGAAGAAACCCTTCTTGTTACTCCTAACATCTCCAGCTAGCTGCAACTCCAAGTGTGATTTGGCCTTCCTAATTTCACTCCTGCATGCCTGAACAATATTTATATACTCCTCCCTGGTCATTTGTCCAATCTTCCACTTCTTGTAAGCTGCTTTTTTGTGTTTAAGACGAGCAAGGATTTCACTGTTAAGCCAAGCTGGTCGCCTGCCATATTTACTTTTCTTTCTACACATCGGGATGGTTTGTTCCTGCAACCTCAATAAGGATTCTTTAAAATACAGCCAGCTTTCCTCGACTCCTTTCCCCCTCATGTTATTCTCCCAGGGGACCTTGCCCATCAGTTCCCTGAGGGAGTCAAAGTCTGCTTTTCTGAAGTCCAGGGTCTCTGTTCTACTGCTCTCCTTTCTTCCTTGTGTCAGGATCCTGAACTCAACCATCTCATGGTCACTGCCTCCCAGGTTCCCATCCACTATTGCTTCCTCTACTATTTCCTCCCTGTTTGTGAGCAGCAGGTCAAGAAGAGCTTTTTCCCTAGTTGGTTCCTCCAGCACTTGCACCAGGAAATTGTCCCCTACACTTTCCAAAAACTTCCTGGATTGTCTGTGGACCGCTGTATTGCTCTCCCAGCAGATATCGGGGTGGTTAAAGTCACCCATGAGAACCAGGGCCTGTGATCTAGTAACTTCTGTTAGTTGCTGGAAGAAAGCCTTGTCCACCTCATCCCCCTGGTCTGGTGGTCTGTAGCAGACTCCCACCACGACATTACCCTTGTTGCTCCCACTTCTAAATTTAATCCAGAGACTCTCAGGTTTTTCTGCAGTTTCATACTGGAGCTCTGAGCAGTCATACTGCTCTCTTACATACAACGCAACTCCCCCACCTTTTCTGCCCTGCCTATCCTTCCTGAACAGTTTATATCCATCCATGACAGTACTCCAATCATGTGAGTTATCCCACCAAGTCTCTGTTATTCCAATTACATCATAATTCCTTGACTGTGCCAGGACTTCCAGTTCTCCTTGCTTGTTCCCCAGGCTTCTGGCATTTGTGTATAGGCATTTAAGATAACTCACCGATCGTCCTGCTGTCCCAGTGTGGGGCAGGAGCCCTCCCCTCTTGCACTCACCTACTTGTGCTTCCTCCCGGTATCCCACTTCCCCACTTACCTCGGGGCTTTTGTCTCCTTCCCCCGGTGAACCTAGTTTAAAGCCCTCCTCACTAGGTTAGCCAGCCTACTTCCAAAGATGCTCTTCCCTCTCTTCGTCAGGTGGAGCCCATCTCTGCCTAGCGCTCCTTCTTCTTGGAACACCATCCCATGGTCAAAGAATCCGAACCCTTCTCTCTGACACCATCTGCGTAGCCATTCGTTGACTTCCACGATTCGACGGTCTCTGGCTGACAGGCCTTTCGAAGGAAAAGGACTAGAATATAATTCTGTAACTAAAATCCGGTATATTGACTGTAGAAGGCTGTTTCCCCTGAGGGGAGGAGGGAAGAAGAGGCATTAACCCCAACCTGCCCTTCCAAGGATTGTGAGGCACCTGTACCTGTCTCCCTGTCACAACTTGCTGCCTAACAGCTGTGCTGTATCATCACACAGTTGAAGGGAGTGACAGCCAAAGGAAATGCTGTCGGGTCTTAGTCTGAGGGGAAGGAAAAGGAGCTGCCCTTCCTGAATGCTTCCAAACGTGTTTTTCCCTGCTCTTAGCACCCTGGCTGCTCAGCTTTCCACTACCCACAAGTCCCAGCTCACACCAGGATTTTGCCTTGCAAATTTGTAGGCTGGCTTTGACTTCCCCTCCCCTCCGGGTTAGGGGAGCCTGAGCAGGAGCACTCAGGTGTGTGTAAGTGGAGGAGGGGGGGCATGAACAGTGCTTACCCTGGCAGGTGATCTGAATTGAACAGCAGGGCTCTGAGCCTCTCTGCAGGTCTTGGCTGAGCTGTCCAACCTCCAGCAGCCTCACTACCACTTTCCTCAACCCAGTCATCCCCTTAAGCTTACCTGCCTGTGGGGATCCCTTTCTCC
The DNA here is from genome assembly GCA_033296515.1 of Macrochelys suwanniensis. Lineage (NCBI taxonomy): Eukaryota > Metazoa > Chordata > Testudines > Chelydridae > Macrochelys > Macrochelys suwanniensis. The sequence continues at coordinate 128,825,816 of CM065776.1, read as the reverse complement.
ATCATGAGTACTAGTGTTTGTCTTGCATGGATGAAGCTGCCATCAGCTTTAGGCCGGTTCTCCCGAATTGGGCCCCACGCCCTAAAGAAGAGAAATATAATAATGGATGTTGGCTGAACACCTACATTTATCTAAAACAACTTTCTGTTAGTTTTGTAGTTATTTTCTTTTTCTCTACCACAATACAAATTTGACTTTAATTTCATGATTTAATTCAGCGATTTCTGGATCATTTTACATTAGTGTTTACCGTCCGCCCGTGTTTGGGTCACACACTGACGTCACGGCTGCGTGGAGTGCGGTGTGTGAAAATACAAATGACTCATTCGGAATGAGGCAATTGAACCCAGAGCTGCTGGGCAACCTGTCACATGGTTCCTCTTGCTGTAGAGTGAAGCCTCTGCTGGTAATCTTTGGTGGTTTTTTTTGCTTTTGGGGCGCTTCAGATTTTAGGACAGAGTAAGGACAAAGGAATAGTGGAATAGTTTTTTTTTTTAGTGCCTTCATTTAACGCTCAAATCACGCAATACTGTATTGCAAGGATTATTTGCATTTTTACTGGTAAGTTGAACTTAACCTATGGTTATAAATTGTCTCTGTAATAATAATAATGTACTACGCGTTAGCTAAATCTAATTAAATACATATCTGCACGTTAGCTAAATCTAATTAAAACATATCTGCGATCAACAATGCAGGAAGACTGATTAAACAGTTGGCAATCATGTCAATTGAATGCAAAGTAATGAAGAGCTTAGAGTTAGGCAATATACTGAAAGATTTTGCCAAACAAAAAGCAAGGAAGATAAAGTTTTAAAAACGTATAGGTGAGGTATACAATAAAGTTCCTCTTAACCAACTTGATATTTATAATATATGACGCAATGTACGTAGTGTATAATTTTGTTATTATTTATATAGTCATGGAAAGTAAATAATACATGGAAGAAATTAAAGGGGTTTTTTAATTTTTTTTTTTTTTTTTTTAGTCATCCCTGCTGGGGCCCCGCTGAAACTGTTCGAATCAGGCCCTGCACTTGCTAAAGCCAGCACTGGCTGCCACTGCTGCTCTTCTTGGTAGGGGGATGGGGAGAGCAATGATCCTGGCCCCTCTCTCTAGGCCTGAATAGGGGAGTAAAGATCCTAGCACCTTCCCGACTGCTCCAGGCCAGGGAAGGGGTACTAGGGTCTTAACTCTCCCTTCCCTGAGCTAAGAGCAGTAGGCGCAGCTGTAGGAAGAAACCCTCTCTTCTTTGGCTGGAAGAAAAGGGGCAGTCTTAAGGGGAATAGGAGCCCAGGGAGGGATGGAGCTGCAAGGGAGATAGGGTACCTTAGTCAAACTCTCAAGAGCATAGCAGGAAACCACACAACAGCTTCATCCCGTAGGAATAGACATAAAAAGTGGAATGGGGAAAAAAAAGAAGAAGAAACTATTAAGTTCTGTAAATCAAGTACCAGTGTAATATTGGAGTGTGTAGTTTTGCTTATTGCATATCTGAGTACAGAAGAAATAAGATGGCTTCTTAGAAACGGGGAGGGGGTGTGGCAACAGGAATAATTGGAATGAAAAACTTCACAGAAAAAAGTTAGGATTCTTCGCTTTGAATAGGGGGGACGTAAGAGGGAGACCTAAGGGGTTGACAATGGAAAGTAGAAAGAAAGGATGAATAGGAGCACCAATTTGGATAAAGTTAGAACAAGGTGGCAGTGAACAAAACCAAAAGGCAACTAATTGGTAACTAAAATACTACTTTACCCAATGCAGTTGTCTGTGGAACTCATGACCACAATGTCATTGCGACTAAAAAAGCATAGCAGGGTATAAAAGAAAATTATCATCAAGCACTGAAGTCCTAAAAAGCTATTTTAAAATTTTCTTATTGTAGGGCATAACATAACCCTATCTTAATCATTGCAGTGGTAGATAGACAACAGCCAATCCCAAATCCAAGTTTAACTGCCTATTACAGGGTGGCTTCTTTCACTTTGCTTGAGAGATCTGGTACTGGTCCTGTTAAGAAAGGATAGCGGGCCATTGTCAGTTCCTGTGTTGCTAGTTACTTTGGTTAGCAGATCTCACAAAGTCTAACTTCACATGCCTTGCCAAAAGAGGCTGTATTCCCTCTCCCCCAACATCAGTGTAGGGGACTCATCCCTCTCCGGGACGGCGGGGAACCACACCGCCTCGCTGCTTCCTTTCAGTTGTGTCGGGGAATTAGCCTGGCTGTGAGGGTCTCACGCTGCTGCAGCAGTAGAGGCAAAACATAACAGTTATTCACACCTGATCGGTGGGTAGTAAGTGAGTAATGGGCTCAGGTCCTCAAACAGGAGCTGAACAACTGTTATATAAGGAGCAGGCCCCGGCCCTGGGTCGGGGCGGCGCAACAAAGAGTCAGTGGCTCTGGCCCTCATGCAGGGGCTGAGCAAACAGTTATATTCAGCAAGCCCAGGCTCCTGGCTCCAAAGGGCCTGGGAGACGGAGAGACTGCCACCCACACGTTGGGTAGCAGGGGGGACGCAGGCCCACCCACTCCACTGCATCCCAGCCCAGGGCCCTAGCAGCGGCAGAAGGCCTGCTGCTGTGTCAGTGGGTATCCTGGCCGCAACACACTGATATAGGGTCTGGCAGTGCTGCGGTCAGACTAGGGTCGGCTGCCCCCAGGCTACTTCCTACCTCCCCCTCTACAGGTACCTGAGTCCGGATGGTGTCCTCCAAGGGGGAGCACCATGGGCTCCTCAGGGTAACTGGCGAGGAGCAGGCTTGGCAGCTCCTTCGGGCTCTGGTCAGCATCAGGAATTGGCCGGTCCGGCCAGTCTTCGGGTCAGCCACTGATTGCCGGGGTCTCCCTCCGGCAGCTATTCCTCTAGTGAGCCCTGGAGTTGGGCTTTTATACTTCCTGTCCTGCGCCTTGACCTCTGGGTAGGTGGGCGCAGGGTTCACTGGCTCTGCCCACTTTGGTCTCCGGAGAGGCTCGTCTCTCTCCGGGGCAGCTGGGAACCACACCGCCTCACTACAAGCAACACCACACTTCTTTGGACCACAAGTTGGGGATTATCCCTAGGTAAATGGCACTGTCCAGGAGTATCCTTAACTCACCCAATGCAAGGGAGGGTGGTCACCTGTGATTTGGCTTGATATCAATGGCACGAAGATAAATGAGAGCAGACAATTTTGGATCACTTTCTCTACTGCCTCTTGTTCATGTGGCTAGTTGTACTGGGATGAATTGTCAGTGAATTTCAGTTGTATACAAAGCCACTCTATAAAGGTCAGCTAGGTTCAGTAACTGCAGCTTGGTTTTAAACCCCAGAAGTTGAACCATTTAAAACAGGACAACTTCAGAGATCTTATTGTAATAACTTGCAGAAAGGGGTTCTTGAGAGCACCCTCAAGCGGAGGGGCAGATCTTGAAGACAAGACATCCATATAGGTTTATCACAATCTTATAATCCAAAAGGCTGTCAACTCATCCAGGGAACTCTTAAAAAAACCAAATCTATTAGCCTCCAAATTTATGCTGATGTGGTCAGATTTATGACTATTTGCTGCCATGGCAGTTGCTTTGCCCTTAGTTTTGTTGACATAAGCCTTGAAATCAGTTACTTATATAAATCTTTGCATGATTAGACTTCAAGTGAGACTTTCAGGCTAAACTAATTCAATTAACTTTTCCTTTTGTCCAGGGCCCAACAGTATGTATAATCTGGAAGGCTGATGAATATCAGGACACAGCCTAAGGCTTTTAATGGATACTCACATGACTACCTTTCATCAAACAGCAAGGTGCTGATAGTTCATAAGGCTAACTGCATCCAATAAGACCTCAGCAATCCAAAAGTAGTACTAATATATTGCTTTCTTAAGCATGACTAGATAAGGATTGGAGGATGCCAGAAAACAACTAAATACTGGTTGACCTAATGTTTGTCTACAATCACAGATAAAAACAGATTTGTTTATGGAGTCCATCCTCTGCAAGTGCAGGTTCACTACAGGGTCTCTCCTACCTAAACTTACATCTGCCATGTGATGGGGGCTTCCTCTTCTTAACTTGGAAAACTTCTCCACTCTCCAATATTCTTTGTAAGATTTTCCTAATATCTTGTCTAACCTGCCACAAACTCTTCTCACAGTTAGTCTGTGTGTGTTGGGGGCAGAAGTTTCCCCCCTCTTTTTATCCCTTTACTTTCAGTTAAACTTGCCTTTTTAAGTTGTGGTACTGTTCAAATGTGTGGGTATATTATCTTGCTTTTCCTTAGTCCTCATGGTTGTGCAGCTGTGGGTGAAGGAAAATGAGTTCTCTTTTGTCGGTATATGTCATAAATATGAAGGGAAGGGGGAGAGGGTCTGATGCAGTGCTATAAAATCCTCTTTCCAGTAAAGGGTTAAGAAATGCAGGTAGCCAGACTGACACCTGACCTGGCTGGCATCTGACCAATAAGGGGACAAGATACTTTAAAACTTTGGGAGGGGGGAAGGTTTTTAGAGTGTGTCTTTGTCTGAGAGAGGGTGATCTTGGAAGACAGAAGGAACCTACAGAAAATCAAACCTCCCTTTTCTGAAGTAAGTTTAGATAGCATAGCGTATAGATTTCTGTTTATTTTTGCTTGGGGTATCCCCTGTGTTAGAAAGGGCAAAGGGGGGGGGTGGTTATTCATGGTTTTCTGGAACTTTAAGGTTTTGTCCAGAGGGGGAAATCTCTCTGAGTTTGGAAATATAGTGTCCTGTAAAATAGTTACCATCCGGATTTTACAGAGATGATTTTACTTTCTTTATTTTTAATAAAATCCTTCTTTTAAGAAGCTGACTGTTTTCTATGGTGTTAAAACCCAGGGGGTGGGTTTTTAGATCACTGTGTAACCAATTGGTTGGGAGATTGTTCTCAAGCTTCCCCAGGAAAGGGGGTGTACGGCTTGAGGAGGTATTTTGCGGGGGGGGAGGGAAGTTCAAGTGATTCCTTTCCTGGATTCCTGTTAGACATTTGATGGTGGCAGTGAGAAGCGTTTCTTGGGGTGCAGGGAATTTTGTACCTTGTGGGGTTTAACCTAAGCTGGTAAAAATAAGTTTAGGGGCTCTGAATGCGGGTCCCCACGTCTTTACCCTAGAGTTTAGAGTGGGGAGGGAACCCTGACAGTATACCATACTATAACACTAATGCCTCATTGGTGCTAGAGATGAGGAATTACTGAAGGTAACAGGCAAGGCTGTTGAAGATACCAACTACGCACAGTTCAGTGCCCAGGCCTACTGCTGGTTGAATATGTTTAAGAATTCACAGCCATCCTCGAATCAAGGCCTCAGTGGTAGCAGATCTATCCTTTTGGGATGGGGGTATGGAATTACTTTTATGTAGGCATTGCAAAATAAATAGTTTCTAAAAACAGGTTTATTAAAATAGATGTAATTACAATAGCTTTCAGGTGGGCCAAATTTTACTAATTTAAAACCACAGAATGTAGTTGCTTTTCAGAACTGAAGGTCATGTATGCATTTAGGTCGCTTTGTCTGGCAATGCATATTGCTCTTAAGTGCCAAACTGAACTTGATTAAGATATCTGTTAATGTTTCAGTAGTGGTACTTCGATCATTTGGTACACGAGAGACTTGCTGCTGCACCAAAAGGACTATCCAGAGTCAACTAGCTACAAAAACATATCACTGTTGGTATTGTAGTAGTGTCCAGGGCCCCCAATCAGGACTACAGTCCATGGTGAGAGGATTGTACTCACCCACAGAAAAAACACTCCCTACCCCAAAGAACTTGCAACATAAGCAGAAATACAACCTGCAATTAGAACAGAGAAAATAAAAAGGAAACACTGAAATCATTGACCAGGTAAGTGTTGAGAAGTGACAAGACTAAGGTACCTGGGCTTTGGGGATTGATTGAAATTTATATTATCTTGGCAACATTATTTTACTGTATTTCAGCCGAGAAGTTTTATAGAAAATCATTCTGAATAGTTATAAATGTTAACGAGAGCTTTATCAGTGGGCTAAATGAGTACTCATTTCTTTCAAAGCTTAGGTGTGATCTTGGGAATTAGAGTACAAAAGTGATTAAAGGTAAAGTAGTCAAAAGCAGAGGCCAGAGTAGGAAGGATTTGATATTGCATTGATTTCTGCCAGAAACCCCTTAAATGTTTTTTCCAATTACCTTTCTGTCTAGAAATCAACTTTTCACTTTCATATGATCTGCTTTGAAAGTCATATATATATATTCCAGTTTTACCACACTAGATAATATTGAATATATTTTGTAGTGTGTTATTTCTTAATCAGTTCAGTGAGAAGGTGGAGCCATGAACTGGAGATTTGGTGCTTCAATTGTTTGTAGGCCTCCAAGTCGCTGCACTACAGTTGAGGAGGTGACAGTGTTGTTGTTCAAAGCCAGCTTTATAAACATCACAACAATCCATTTGATAGAAAATTGACACCTGTTTAGGGTCTAATGTGGTGCAGATTTGGGCTACTGGTCTCTTAATACAGCCCTCCCCCCAAGTGACTGGGTTTTAACATTTGCTTCATGCTTCTTTGCACAGAGTGGAGGGAGACACTATGGCCTTAAATTCACACACAACTTGCATAACTTGATTGCCTTTAGGCCTAGGTTCAAGTACTGAGAACAGGCTACCAAACCTCCTTAAGAAGGGTCACAACTGAAAATACCAAATTCAGGACAAACTGCTGAGCAATAGGGCAAATACACCCCCAAACTGGTGGTTATTCTTCAATAAGATATACCAAGCCAACAACAAAAATAAACTTCTCTCTCACCCCACTGGCTAACAAGAAGTCAGAACTGCAGCCTACTTAGGTATTCCAGTCCTTGTTTCAACACCCAGACAGTAAATTTAACGATGAGTGGTTATTTAAAAACAATTTAATCAACCAAAGGGTTCTTCTGATCCCAAAGGACCAGCCACATATCCAGGTCAATATATAACTTAGATCTTACCCAATGATCACTCTGTTGCCAATCCTTTAGCATAAATAAACCTTTAGATATTAGATAAGAAAGATGTGAGAGTTAAAATTTGTTAAAGGAATCAAATACATACAACAATTGCAAAGTTTTTGGATCAGGCTTGAAGCAGTGATGAAATAACTGCTGGCTTAAGTCAAGTCTCTGGTTGCTTCCAAATGATTGGAATGTCTTTAGTCCCTTGGTTAGAATGCTCCCATTAGTATAAATTCATAATCCAGGGAGCAGAGCAGGAAAGAGGCAAAATGGAGATGCTCCCAGGGCCTTTTATAGCTTCTACCAGGTGGCGTGAAACTCATTGTTCTAAGCAAAGCCCTTAGCATAGTTTATGGAAAAGTACAGGCATAAGGGAGGGATCACCACGTCTCACTGGACAACTATCGCCCGCCTCAAGCTGGGCAGCCCCCAGCCAATAAGGTGTTGTCCCGCCACAGTTCACCTGCTTCACTGGGTGCGTGGGGCTTAGTGTACGTGAGTACCCAGTAAGTGGACTGCGAACCATGCACCAGGCAACTACAAAAGAAAACCAACATAAGAAACCAGCCCTCAAGTTAGGATGCTGGAATGTATGGACCATGACAACTGGCCTCTCACAACACCTTCAGGCAATCAGCAATGTTCGGAAGACTGCAGTCATCAACGATGAGCTAGCACGACTCCAAATCGACATAGTCGCATTGCAGGAGACACAGCTGCCAGACGCTGGGACTCTCAGGGAAAAGAACTATACATTCTTCTGGCAAGGGAAGAGTGCCGAAGAAATCAGAGAGTGTGGTGTTGGATTTGCCGTAAGAAATTCTTTACTGGGGATGGTGGAACCTGGTCAACAAGGAACTGAAAGACTGTTATTACTCCGACTCCACACATCCACTGGACCCGTCAACCTGATCAGCGTGTATGCACCAACACTCGGCACCACCAGGGATACCAAGGACGAGTTCTACGACCAGTTAGACATGATCATCAGGAGTATCCCTAAAGAAGAGCACTTGATACTACTGGGTGACTTCAATGCCAGAGTGGGCGCTGACCACGACTTTTGGCCAACCTGTCTTGGAAAGTTTGGCATTGGAGAAATGAATGAGAATGGACAACGACTTCTGGAACTGTGCTCGTACCATGACCTCAGCATCACCAACTCATTCTTCCAGACAAAGCCTCAACACAAAGTGTCCTGGAGACACCCTCGCTCCATGCACTGGCACCAACTCAACCTGATCATCATCAGGCGGTCTGCCTTGAAGTGCGTCCTGCTTACTCGCACCTTCCACAGTGCTGACTGCGACAGTGATCATTTGCTGGTGAGCAGCAAGATGAAGCTACAGCCAAAGAAGATTCATCGCTCTAGGCCAGAGGGCAAACCCCGCATTGATGCGAGCAAGACCGCACACCCAGACAAGGCAGAGAAATTTACCCATGAGCTCTCCGAGGTGCTGAACTGCATGCCTCCCGGTGGCTGCGCCAAAGAGAGATGGGACCACATCAGAGACGCAGTACACAGCACAGCCATGAAAGTTTTTGGAAAGAAACGAAAAATGAACAATGACTGGTTTGAGGCCAACTCCGCCACACTCACTCCAGCCATTGAAGAATGCCGCGCTGTTCACCTGGAGTATAAGCGTTCCCCCAGTCATAGGACTCTACAAGAGTATCGATTTGCCAGGAGCAAAGTACAGAGACTAGCTCGACAGTGTGCAAATGATTACTGGCTCCAGCTCTGCTGGAGCATTCAACTATCTGCTGACACTGGAAACACGAGGGGAATGTATGATGGCATCAAGAAGGCCATGGGACCCACAAAGAAGTGGAGAGTGTCACTAAAGTTTGCAACAGGCGAAAACATCCAGGACAAGAGCAAGCAGATGGATAGATGAGTGGAGCACTACTCTGAAGTGTACTCCAGGCAAAACACTGTCACCGAAGCTGCCCTCAATACCGTGGCTGGTTTTCCCGTTGAAACTGAGCTGGACGAGAAGCCCACCATGGAAGAACTGAAGAAAGTCATTGAGAGCTTGTCCACAGGAAAGGCTCCAGGAAAGGATGGCATCCCAGCAGAAGTTATCAAGTGTGGCATCAATGTCCTCCTAGAACACCTCCATGACCTCCTCTGTCAGTGCTGGGATGAAGGTGCAGTACCTCAGGATATGAGAGACACCAACATCGTGACCCTCTACAAGAACAAGGGTGATAGAAGCGACTGCAACAACTACAGAGGCATATCACTCCTGAGTGTTGTGGGTAAAGTCTTCGCACGCGTGATCCTGAACAGACTGCAGAAGCTTGCTGACAGAGTTTACCCAGAGTCACAGTGCGGGTTCCGAGTGGGGAGATCCACAACCGATATGGTTTTCTCCTTAAGGCAACTGCAAGAGAAATGCAGAGAACAGCATAAGCTGCTACTCCTTGCCTTCATAGACCTGACCAAAGCTTTCGACCTTGTGAACAGAGATGGGCTGTTCAAGATCCTGGCAAAGATTGGCTGCCCACCGAAGCTGCTGAGCGTGAGCCAGTCTTTTCACGACAACATGAAAGGCACAGTACTGTATGATGGCTCGTCCTCCGATGCCTTCGATATCCACAGTGGAGTAAAACAAGGCTGCGTTCTCACTCCCACACTCTTCGGCATCATCTTTGCAGCATTGCTGAAACGTGCCTTTGGAAATTCCACAGAGGGAGTCTATCTCCACACCCGGTCTGACGGGAGACTTTTCAATCTGGCTCGACTGAAGGCCAAAAGCAAGGTACGGGAGGCAACAATAAGAGACATGCTGTTTGCAGACGACGCTGCCCTGGCCACCCACACAGAAATCGATCTCCAGCGTCTGACCGCTTTTCCAGAGCTTGCGAAGAGTTCGGGTTGACAATCAGTCTTCAGAAGACCAAAGTTATGGCCCAGGATGCGGAACATCCAAGCATTGCCATCAATGACTATGTGCTAGAGGTGGTCAGTCAGTTCACCTACCTCGGATCTACCATCACGGACAACCTCTCACTGGACCCTGAGATCAACCGTAGAATCGGCAAGGCCTTCACAGTTTTGGCCAGTTTGTCACAGAGAGTGTGGAACAACAACATGCTGACCATCAATACAAAGGTCGCTGTGTACCGCGCATGTGTGCTAAACACTCTTCTCTACGCCAGCGAAACTTGGACCCCCTACGCTTTGCAAGAAAAGAGACTGAACACCTTCCACATGCGCTGCCTCTGTCACATACTCGGGATCACTTGGAGTGATCGAATAACGAACAACGAGGTGCTGGAACGTGCCAAGATCTCCAGCATGTTCACTCTCCTCCGTCAACGCCGCCTCAGATGGCTTGGCCCTCTAAGTCGCATAGAAGATGGACGGATCCCCAAAGACCTATTGTATGCCGAACTTGCCTCCGGAAACAGAGCTACAGGACGGCCCCACCTTCGCTTCAAGGATGTCTGTAAGAGGGACCTGAAGACTGTTCAAATCGACATCAACAGCTGGGAAGAGCTCGCCCAGGACAGATGCAGATGGAGACACGCTCTGACTACTGGATTGAAAACTGGTGAAGACAAGCTGCGGCAGCTTGCCGAGGAAAAGGGGGTTCAACGAAAAAGGAAGCAGCGGCTCCAACCCACAGCTGACACTGCCTTCAAATGCAGCAAATGCAATCGAGACTGCCACTTTCGTGTGGGGCTGTACAGCCACAACAGACGCTGCACAACCATCAACTAAACATTCCCCATGGGCACATATCCATCGTCTCTCGAGACTAACGGATGCCAACAGCAAAAACAGGCATAAGATGGAGTTGAGTACCACATGATCTAGTCACATGCCCAAGCCTACTTGGATGAGTCATAGCAGAGGCCATTATCCGTATTCTGGTTGGAACGTCCCCAGGAAAGTCCATCAGGTAGGGATAAGCTTCTTCCATGGCCCATTGTGTGTGTTGCTGGGCATCAACTAGAATGCTCCATTCACAATGTGCTGGCTAGACTTGTGTAAACTGCCTCGTAGGAGCAAGCACATTTGAAATTCAGGTACATGGTCAATATTCATAACTTCAGATACTACAATGATACATGCATACAAACAGGATAATCATATTCAGCAAACCATAATTTTTCCATTGACACCTTACATGACATACTTTGTATAAGCTTTGTTGCAATTGTATAGCAATGGTAGCAACAGTGATATACATGGTCATATTTAAATCATATAGCATCACAAGCAGTTAACCAGCTACTGGATTACTTTATTTCTGTATCTAGAGAGTTGTGAACTAGGTTGCCATCCTTGCAATTAGCACTGTATGTAGTTGATCCCTGCAAGATGTAGGAACTCAAAGGGAGAAAGTGGTATAAACCACAGTATCTGTCATGGTGGCAGTGCTATGCTAAGGGCTTGTCTATATTTAAAATGCTGCAGCGGCACAGCATAGACAATCTATAGATAGAGGAGGGATTCTCCTTGTGGCATCGGTAATCCACTTCTGTGAGGTGGTAGCTAGATCAATGGGAGAATACTTCTGTCAACCTAGCGCTGTCTACACGGGGATTTAGGTTGGCTTAACTATTCCGCTTAGAGGTGTGGCTGTGTCACACCCCTGAGCAATGTGGTTGTGCTGACCTAATTTTCTAGTGTAGTCTAGGCCTAAGGATTGATACTCATCTTTCTGTGCAGTTTATGACCCTTCAGAATGTCAAAGAACACAAGGGTGTATGTGGAACCTAGAACTGAATCTATCATTGGTGAAATCACATGGAATACAGAGGCAAAGAGGATAGGGTTGAGCACTCAAATAGCAGGGCAATAAAAAAAATGCATTCTAGCTCTGAGCAGAAGGACTACTGAGCTTAAATCTGAGCTCAACAGAACACGGAAGTAAAATCATGGACACACTGATGTCTTCAAAAATAGCTGCTAAATGTAAGAAACGATTGCACACCTGCAGCATCTAGAAGAACAGTAGAGTTTCCCTGGGATACTCACGATAGCAGTACATGGTGAGCAATGTGTATTATGGGCAACAGGCTACATTATAGGGGGAAGGAGGAGCATCCAGTATCTTATATGCTAACCAAGAAAAGAGCTCACAGCTGGTGGAAAGTACCTTCTGGCCCCTTGTGTTACATCTTTTCTCTAGAAGTTGCAGTATTGGATAAACACTATTTGACTGTCTATGTAGAAATGGGACCCAAAATACCTAAGCTGGTTGGAATTTAAACCTGTAGTTCCAGTGGAAGTGTGTGGATACTTTTACTATTTGTATTACAAATTAAGAGCACCTTATTTTAATATTTTCATGAAGTCATTAGCTGAAATAACTAGATTTTAATTTAAAACAAATTCAGATATGTAAAAGTTTATGCATCTTTGCTAATTAGTACAGGTAAGGAATTGTGCCTTACTTACCAAAGGGTCCTGCTTAAACCCTGGACAGTTGTAGTGTAGAAAATGTTAATGTAGACTTATTAAAAATAAGTAGAAACATGACTACAGAACTTCCAAAATTAATTTCATTTGATGTATGTGAGTAAGATAGGTAAGTCAAATTTTGCACTAAATGTGAATGCTTAAATTACAGTTAATGAGGCAATTTTATCTCCCAATATCTGCCCCATTTTTGGGTGTGTAGGTCATTCTGGTTGGCCCAGCACCTATGACCATAGAGTCAAATGTTTTGTTTTATTATTTAATTGGAGTCTGTTAATGTAAACTTAGCATTTAAAAGCCCACTTGATGTAAAATGGGTTTATATAATTGATTTTCACACAAACAGAATGGAAAGTATAGAAAAGTAAATTTATAGCTAGTATACATTTCTAACTACCACGTTTCACAGGATATCCAATAGAATTATGCAGATACACAATTTTACAACTTGTCTGGTATTTCAGCTTTGATAATACTAAATAGATGCGTTATGGTGGGTGGGGGTAACAGTTATAAAATAGACAAACATGAATACAGAGAGAAGGAAAGGACAGGTTAGTTTTTCTGTCTGAAATAAGAAGCAAGACAAATTAGTACTGTAGATCATTTTGACCAGATGTAATAGGGAAGTAAAGGAAATTCCAATTGAAAAGCTTTGCTTAAGTCAAGTCATTGGAACCCTTCTAGTCACTTCTACCACATCTCAAATAGCAGACCAAACTTAGAAACCTGCCAGTAGGTCTAATAGCCAACATGGACCAGCAATACCTGGTCAGGAACAAGTACCTCTTATACAACCCTTAATTCAATTGCCACTGATACTCAGGATGATTTTGAAAGTGGCCTACTTGGACATGCTGTTCAGAGGGTGGCATCTTCTTTCCCTGTGATGTATTATATGTTTGCAGTGTTGTAGCCACGTCGGTCCCAGGATATTAGAGAGAAGGTGGGTGAGGTAATATCTTTTATTGGACAAACTTCTGTTGGTGAGAGACGCTTTTGACGGATACAGAGCTCTGGGAAAGGTACCCTGTGTCATAGCTAAATGCCAAGGGAAACAAATAGTTTAGCACAGGTAGTTAGCATGCATTCTAAAGGACCTTTCAAGGTGAAGTGGCCCATTAACACCCCACACCAGCATCAGCTTTCTGGACACCATGGTCAGCTTCAGCAATGGAACCCTACAGATCAAGTATATATAAGAAACCCACAGATCACACTTATCAGAGATCTAGTAACCACCCCAAGAAACCTGATCTACAGCCAGGCCCTCCGATGCCACAGAACATGCTCTGAAGACAAAGTCTAGGATAGACACCTTGACACACTTAAAAACACCTTCACCAAACAAGGACACTCCACCAGAGAAGTAGATTGCATTATGGAATGGGCCACCCAAATATCCTGAGAGAACATGCATACAGGATGTAGTCTGAGCTATAGATGATGTATTAATTTGATTGATTACTTAAGAATTCCCAATTATCACTGGGGTTTGACAGGTTCTTGTGCCAAGATCAGGCCCAGTATTATTAAAATGACTGTATAATGGGGAATCCTGATGTATACAGTTGCGACACTCACACTATAGGAACCTTTCTATATTTACAATAGTTTATTAATACATTTAGCAAAGTCACAAGCATTCTAACCCAATAAGGTGGATAGAGAATACAGAATGTACATCTGCACATCCATATACTCACACCATCCCTTGCAGAACAACCTGAAGTGTTAGCCATTCTCTTTCTCATCACTATTACTTTCGTCATCATCACCAGTAGCCATGATCCGGGCACCTCCCAAGGGCTACATCTCTCTCTTCTCCCACACAGAGGCTGGGATACAACTTTTATAATACGCCATTATGTCTAATGCATATTCAGTAGGGGTTTCTCCCATCTTCCTTATTTGTATTTCCTCACCCTATGAACATTGGGGTGTCCTTCCCCTATAGGATAGTATGTTTATGATCTCAACTTATATATACACGTCAATTTGTTGCCATAGCACTCTTGTGTTTGGACAGCTGCAGATGTTCTATCCAAAAGCTGGTGTTAGCTCATGTTCCTGTTGTTAGTTGGTGGTGTTATGTTGTTGTATGTCAAATCATCTACATATGTTGTTTTCAGAAAGTGTGTGCTGTGACACTTTTTTGTATTTTTATGTCTGATTTTGTAAGCAAATAATTTTTAAGTGAGGTGAAACCTGGGATACGCAAGACAAATCAGACTCCTGAAAGGGGTACGGTAGTCTGGTAAGGGTGAGAACCACTGCTGTAACCCACTAAATCTCCTCCCCCGTTTTTTGGTCTTGTGATTGCAGGGGTGTTAATGGGCCACTTCACTTTGTTGTCAGTTGTTGGCTCCGTGTGTGTTCTCTCTGCATGTTGCACTGGCTCTGGCCAGATAACCCGTACAGGAGGCTTCGACTGAACTGCCCAAGAACACAGACTCAGTTCAGTAGTGAAGGCGCTCGGCCAGGTTTATTTTCAATGACGCACAGGACACTAACACATGTATGCCCATTACAATGGATTTGGCTCAGTGAGCGGCGGGACCTTCCGCTCCCCCTAGACTGGACCCACTCAGTGACCCCTCTTATATAGACTTATACAAACAGGTTACATATTGCCCATCTGACATGATTAGTTACCACCCTTTACCTTGTACATGTTGGTTCGATCAAAACATCTCCATCCATCACCTTAGGAGGGGTCAGTGTGTCTCTGTATCATCTTCGGGGAGTGTGTTTACACCATAACCTTGTATCGGGGTGTTCCGGAATGTGTTTACGTGAATACTTATCTGTGCTTGTGTTTTTGTAACACCAACCCTGTTCTTGCTAAGTTAATCTGCTTTGTAACAGGGCCTGACTTTTGCTCATAGTCTGAAATGTGCTAACTTTGCTTTAAATCAGCAGGGCCTGACTTTAGTTTGGGCCTTAGACTTTACACCTGGCCCTCATACCAGGCCTCATGTCTACCTTGAATGGGCCCTTAGAACATGTATTAACCACCTCTGCTGAACAATCTGTTCCACCTGGTGTGAAGCTTGGACACTCTGGTTAACTTCCCCAGAGCACTGTGTATCTTGAAAGCTTGTTTTTTCACAAACAGAAGTTGGTGCAATAAAATATATTACATCACTCACCTTCTCTCTCTAATGTACTGTGTGGACAGCTACTTTTTCAAATAGCCTTGTCATATAAATACCCAACACAAATGTAGGGGCAGAAACACAAATGAAGCCAATGTAAGGAGCAAGTAAAATGTCACTTGGGCAACTATTGAAAGGACCAAGAAGGCTTTAGATTATACATATAAATGTAATTTTGCTTGCTACTTAGATAAGCCTGATATGTACAAGGAATTAATGACTGTTTGCTGTGTCTCCAGCAATGAACTTCGCTCATTTGAAGGGATGCAGTGGTGTTAGCCAACATGTTCACACAAGATTATTTGAGAACATGCAGGTGTTCAAGCAGCTGGAGCTCTTTAAGCTGTCTCCAGTGTATTGAAAGAGAAACTTACTGTCCAGTCATCAGTTACTGTAGTAGTTATGTATTGTGATGTGACATGTTTATTTTTTTGCTGTGGAAACGAATTGGCAAATGTTCCCTTAAGGCAGTGGTTCTCAAACTTTTTTTACTGTTGACCCCTTTCACATAGCAGACCTCTGAGTGCAACACCCCTAATAAATTAAAAACACTTAAAAATGTATTTAACACCATTATAAATGCTGGAGGCAAAGCGGGGTTTGGGGTGGAGGCTAACAGCTCATGACCCCCCATGTAATAACCTCATGACCCCCTGAGGGGTCCCGACCCCCAGTTTGAGAACCCCTGCCTTAAGGGATAGAGAAAAATTTCTTACAGGTAAAAATTACTTGTTTCAAACTGAAATAAAATGGGAGCACTGCTTGTGTTGTAGTTATGTGCTAGACACTGACCATTATATAGATCACTAATGTTCATTTGCAAAATAATCTTAGCACTTGTGTTTTCTAGAAGTAGTGACTTTTGTGCATGTATTTGTATGCACAAAATTTGACAGTGGTGCTTGGCATGTACAGGGGAATCTGTATGTACTGAAATATCTCATTTTACAACAGAAAGGAAAGGGACATGGAAAATTTTATTTGCAGAGACTTTTAGATGCTAGTGAAAAGGAGATCGCATTTTCCAAGGGATTGTGTAAACCTGCTTCTCAAGAGCAAGAACAGAAAAATACAGTGGTTTTCCAAAAAACTCTAATTTTGTTCTTACAGAGGTGACATGACTGACAAGCATGATATTTCTGCTTAATCATGCTGTCCTGCTGAAATCCTGAAGTAAATTTGCTTACTAAAACACACTCTCCATTTTCAGTGAAAACATTCAAATGTGTAGGCCTCAAACTCAGTAGGGATTAAGGAAGGGGGTTAGCTTTCAAAAAGCTGGGAAAATGCTGCCTTAACTATAGCAGTTAAGAGTAGTGTTGTGAGCCTTTGTGCTAAAACTACAATTATGGCAGAATCTGGTTACCAAGCTTGTCTTCAGATAGTTGAAATGCAGGTATAACTGGTGTGGAGTCCTCACTCCCCAGAGGCATTTCAGCAGTGTGCAAGGCCCAGCCGTGCCCCATAAACGTCCTAACTAGGGGACGAGCAAAGGTTGGCTAAAGCGCTTGAAGGAAATATACCCTGGACTTCCTCGTGCCTGCCCACTTCTCAGTGGAGGAGGGAAAACTCTTTCTAGAGTGGGAGGTTATCCCTGCTCAAAGAGGACAGGGGGGACAGTTGCAGACTATCTGGTTCAGTTTGAGGTGATGAGCTGGTGTGGGGCAGGGCAGGGTGGGGAGAAAACAGTGGACTTGTTCAGTATAATGGGGGTACTGAGCCTCTAAGACTAGAGGAGTCAGCCATTCCAGGTGAAAGAAGGTCAAAGGAATAATCAAGACAGACATTGGGTGAGAAGATGGTATTCAGGAACAGTTAATGTCTGGGAGGAGGAGGGAGTGGGAAAATCCAGGCTATTGTTTAAGGGCCAAGGACTAGAAACTTTATAGAGAGGGAGGGGCAAGGCTCCCCTTGTTCCTATCTGGTCCAGACAGGTGTTTGGGGCTGTTAGATCTACTAGGGAAGGGTCAAATGATGGTTAGACAACAGGGCAGGTGAAACAAAAAGGAAGCTTAAAGCCCAGTTAAGGAGAGACACTAGCAGGGGAAGGCTTGTTTGTCTGCTGATCGCTCCCAGCCTAGGAGAGAAAGGATTAAATTGGTGAGACCGTCACCTTCAGGAATTTTAAAGAGTGATGGATTCTGGTTGCAGATGCCCAACACATCTTGGCTTTGAAGTTAATGGGAGCGGCAGGTTTTCAGCACCTTGGTAAAATCAGGAAGCAAACTGCTGCTGTAACCAACTTGTGTTCGTTACAGTTTGCCTGGTTTGTGTATAATTAACTGTTCTGGTTTCTTTGTGCAGCCAGTTGGTCAGTCTCCTAATTTTTTGTGGTCTTCGCACACAGCATTAGGGACTAAAAATGTTTGAAAGAAAATAAATTTGTGAAACCACAAACTGACAGGGGTGATGCAAGGTCAGATAAACTATTACTCTGTAAAACGAAAATAAGAAAGAAAAACTTGTAGCACCTTAGAGACTAACAAATTTATTTCAGCATAAGCTTTCGTGGGTTAGTACCCACTTCATCGGATGCATGGAATGAAACATACAGTAGACAGATATTTATACAGTCAGAGAAACATGATAAGGTGGAGGTGCATAGACCAACCTTAAGAGGCTAATTAATTGAGAGGAACCATAACAGCAGGGGAAGAAAAACCTTTGAAGTGATAAACAAGATGGTCACACAGGTGTGAATGAGGATCGTTAACTTAAGGGAAATAGATTCAATTAACGTAATGGCCGAGCCATTCGAGGTCCTTATTTAATCCTGAGGTAAAGCAATCTAGTTTGCATATCAATTCGAGTTCAACAGTTTCTCTTTGAAGTCTGTTTTTGGAGTTAATCTGTCGCAACACTGCTACCCTTAAGTCTGTCAGTGAGTGATTAGGGAGGTTGAAGTGTTCTCCTACTGGTTTTTGAATGTTATGACTCCTGATGTCAGATTTATGTCCATTTATTCTTTGGCGTAGAGACTGTCCGGTTTGGCCAATGTACATGGCAGAGGGGCATTGCTGGCACATGATGGCATATATCACATTGGTAGATGTGCAGGTGAATGAGCCCCTGATGGCGTGGCGGATGTGATTAGGCCCTGTGATGGTATCACTTGAATCGATATGTGGACAGAGTTGGCATCGGGCTTTGTTGCAAGGATAGGTTCCTGGGTTAGTGTTTTTGTTGTATGGTGTGTGGTTGCTGGTGAGTATTTGCTTCAGGTTGGGGGGCTGTCTGTAAGCAAGGATTGGTCTGTCCTCCAAGATCTGTGAGAGTGAGGGATCATCTTTTAGGATAGGTTGTAGATCTTTGATGATACGCTGGAGAGGTTTTAGTTGGGGGCTAAAGGTGACGGCTAGTGGTGTTCTGTTATTTTCTTTTTTGGGCCTGTCTTGTAGTAGGTGACTCCTGGGTACTCTTTTGGCCCTGTCAATCTGTTTTTTCACTTCAGCAGGTGGGTATTGTAGTTGTAAGAATGCTTGATAGAGATCTTGTAGGTGTTTGTCTCTGTCTGAGGGATTGGAGCAAATGCGGTTGTATCTTAGAGCTTGGCTGTAAACAATGGATCGTGTGGTGTGTCCAGGATGGAAGCTGGAAGCATGTAGGTAAGTATAGCATGTTGAGACATTATCAACTTTCCTGTGGAAGCTAAATTTAATCACAGCGTGAGTTTATTATATAGGTAGTTATTCTTATTTTGAGTCTGTCACATTGTGTGCCACACTTGGCCCTTGGGGGAGTTGAGCAGTGAGTTCATCCTGGATAAAACTGAGCAAATATATGAGTTAAGCAGGACAGTTTCTCACCAGAGTCTTACTGGGACTGAATGTGTTCTTCCTCCAAACCTTACTTCCTGCTTCTCATCTCCCCTTCCATTCCCTTCTACTCTCCTTGTGGATTTTATATCCAAGTTGACCTGCTACACGAATACAATACCCTATTTTTTTCAGCCTCATAAAATATTGCCATAGCAGTGAGAGGAACTGAGAGACTGGAGGATATAAGCATTTGATACAAGGCCTTAAAGCATCATACTGAGGCTAAAAAGAACTGCCTCTGTACCTAAGAGTCGGATAGCATTACCCATTCATCTGTAAATCACAAGTAGCAAGATGAGTTGCTAAAACCTCCTAGGACACTCAATTACAAGTTTCTCAAGTCTTACACAAATTTTACAGAACGTTTAAAATACTCCTGATGTCAGGAGTACCATTCTAAAGG
Source organism: Macrochelys suwanniensis (assembly GCA_033296515.1). Classification (NCBI taxonomy): domain Eukaryota; kingdom Metazoa; phylum Chordata; order Testudines; family Chelydridae; genus Macrochelys; species Macrochelys suwanniensis. The sequence goes on along the minus strand of CM065776.1, from coordinate 128,806,038 downwards.
TAGATAGTACTGGGGTGCAGATAACGAATCCAAAATCAGGAATGCATTAAATATAGCCCAACTGAGATGCTATTGCAGTCTTTGTAGTTCTGCCACATCAACATGACAGCATCCTGGATCTTGCATCATTCTGTCTCTCAGCAGTTCCTCTATTGCTATGGTAACATTAGGAAGCTAAGAAATAGGATCTGCTATGACTAGCATGGTTGAAGGGAAGGGGAGGGGCGGTGATTGAGGCTTCAAGGAAGAATATAGCAAGTGTCATTAACAGATGCTCTAAAAAGCTCACTTCTGGAAAGCATAACGGTTGTATTCTGTCCAGCAGTCACTCACTTAACCAGCCAAAGGCTAAATGTGAGACACAATATGAAAAAGACTAAAGAAACTTAACGTAAGGGTTGTACACTCTGTGGCTTATGCCAGCTGAGCTGTACATGCAGCTGGGCCTTTGCTGCCCTCCCTTGACTCCTACAATATGAACACTATTGACTTTGGTTAAAACCAGAAGTGCCTGATTTTTAGAGGAAATCAGACTCTTCCAATTCTTACCAAAATCCAGAAGGTACTGATTGGTTATGGGGGAGGGGGCTGGCCAGAGGAGTGAGGGGCCCACTAACCCTTACCCCAAAACATTCACCCTACCCCTGAAGTCAGTAGCCCACTTATCTATCCTGAGTGATCAAATAGTAATTTTAGTGAAAAATGGGTTTTTTGAGTCTTCTAGTCAAGAAAATCAGTAAGGATCTGCCCACTGTCTAGAACATTCTCTGAAACCTGGGGATTGATTGGATGCAGTTTTCAAAAGTTATTGTGTTAAATACAGACAGAAATGTTATTGAGGAGAGTGGCTAGCAATGTATGATGAATTCCTTTAGGTTAACTCCGACTCCATGAATATTTTTTCAGATGCAGGTCTGTCCTCTATAAAAGTAAGGGGACACCAAACAGGTATGGAAATATGGCTGGCCCTTAAAGGGGAGTGAAGCTCAGCCTTGCCTGTGACACAGCAGTTGCCCCGGCCACCGCAGACGTCCTCAGGGAGATTGTAGCTCATCACTCCCTGGTGGACGTCTGACGCGACCACCACCCGGACGATAATTCTACGTTCACTTTTGTCCGGGTGGAGGAACAACGGTCGAGCCACTCCCAGTTGGATCGCATTTACTTCTCTCGAAGTCATCTTTCACAGGCCCACTCCTCCAGCATGTGGCCGGCCCTGTTCTCGGACCACCATTTGGTGGCCGTGACAGCCTCTCTTTCCTCGGAGAGGCTGGGGCTGGCCTATTGGCACTTCAATAACAGCTTTCTGGAGGATGTGGCTTTGTGGCATCCTTCCGGGAGTTCTGGCTGGCCTGGCGGGAACAGAGGCATGCCTTTCCCACAGCGCAGCGGTGGTGGGACGTGGGGAAGGTGCACACCCGGCTCGTCTGCCGTAGCTACACCTGGGGTGCCAGCCGGCGGAAGGATGTGGTGATAGAACAGTTGGAGTGGGAGGTTTTGGAGCTGGAGAGGCATCTGGCCACCAGCCCTGATGATCCACCCCTCTGTGGAGTGTACCAGGAGAAGCGGGAGGAGCTCTGGGCCCTTGATGATCTTCGGGCCCGGGGTGCCTTCCTTCAATCCCGCATCCATGTCCTGCGGGAGATGGATCACGGCTTCCGCTTCTTCTATGCCCTGGAGAAGAAGAGGGGGGTGAAAAAGCATGTCCTCTGCCTCTTGGCGGAGGATGGTGCCCCCCCCCCCCCCCCGCAGATCTGGTGGAGATGTGCGAGAGGGCCAGGGCATTCTATGCTGGCCTTCTCTCCCCCAGATCCAACCGACGTCGCTGCCCGCGGAGTGCTTTGGGACGAACTCCCGACGGTCAGCATGGGTGACCGGGACCGGCTGGAGCTGCCTCTCACTTTGGCCGAGTTCTCGGAAGCCCTCTGTCTCATGCCCACCAATAAATCTCCAGACATGGACGGGCTGACTGAGGAGTTCTACCGCGTGTTCTGGGATGTCCTCGGCCCGGACCTTGCCACCATCTGGGCCGAGTCCTTGGAGAGTGGGGTCCTCCCCCTGTCGTGCAGTACTCACCTTGCTGCTAAAGAAGGGGGACCGCCGCGATCTTTGGAATTGGCGTCCTGTCTCGCTCCTCAGCACGGACTATAAGATTGTGGTGAAGGCCATCTTGCTGCGGCTGGGGTCCGTGCTGGAGGACGTGGTCCATCCTGACCAGACCTACGCTGTCCTGGGCTGTACCATCTTTGATAATCTTTATCTGGTCTGGGATCTCTTGGAGCTTGGGTGTAGGGATGGTCTGTCGTTCGCCCTCCTGTCATTAGATCAGGAGAAGGTGTTCGACCAGATGGACCACTGGTATCTCCTGGGCACTCTGCGGGCATTCGGTTTCGGGCCCTGGTTTGTGGGGTTTCTCCATGTGCTGTACGCCTCCGCAGAGTGTTTGGTCAGGCTCAACTGGACCCTGACTACACCTATCAGCTTCGGTCGGGGAGTGCATCAAGGCTGTCCACTATCGGGTCAGCTGTACGCTCTGGCCATCAAGCCCTTCCTTTGTCTTCTTCGTAAGAGGTTGATGGAGTTGGTGCTACCTGAGCCGGAGGTGCGGCTGGTCCTGGTGGCGTACACTGACGACGTGCTCCTCGTGGTCCAGGACCCGGACAACCTGGTGTGGGTGGAGGCTTGCCAGGTTGTTTATTCAGCAACCTCCTCTGCCCGGGTCAACTAGGTCAAGAGCTATGGTCTGGTGGTCAGGGCCGGGTGGCGGGCGAGCTCCCTCCCACTTGCGCTTCAGGCCATCCGATGGAGCGTGGGTCCGCTGCTCTATCTAGGTGTTTATTTTTCTGCCACGCATCCGTCTCCACCAGAGAACTGGCACGGTTTAGAGGGCAGGGTGACTGGGCGGTTGTGGGGCTGGACAGGACTGCTCCAGTGCCTCTCCCTCTGGGGGCGAGCGCTGGTGCTTAACTAACTGGCCCTGTCCATGCTCTGGCACCGGCTCAACACCCTGTGCCCGCCCCCGGTGTTCCTGGCCAATCTCCAGAGGTTGATTCTGGAGATTTTTTTGGCCGGGACTGCACTGGGTCTCTGCAGGGGTTCTCCATCTTACCCTGGAGGAGGGAGGCCAGGGCCTGATGTGTATGCGGATGCAGATCCATGTCTTCCACCTCCAGGCCCTGCAGAGACTCCTTTATAGTGCAGGTGGTTCGGCATGGAGCATGTTGGCGCACACCTTCCTCCGGCAGCATTTTTTTCTCCATCCAAGAGGTCTTCCACGAGACCTCTCCGAGCTGCCGGTCTTCTACCAGGACCTCCTCCGGTCCTGGGGACAGGTTTCAGTGACCAGGTCCTTTGTGGCCACCGAAGGACTAGATCTCCTCGCAGAGCCCCTGCTGCACAATTCCCATCTTCGTGTGCAGGCGACGGAGTCCCCTTTGGTGTGCCGGAGGTTGGACCTGGCAGGAGTCACCAGGATCGGAGACCTCCTGGACTACGACCTGGGGGGTTGGGTGGATCCCCAAGTGCTCAGTCAGCGCATGGGGCTCTCTGCCCTTACGACCCCGTGGCGCGTAGTCCAGGAGGAGGAGGCAGCCCTGTCTCCCGCGGCTCGGCTTTTCCTCAAGCGGGTCCTGCGAGAGGGTGCGCCCCACCTGCCTCTCACTCCCGGCCCTCCGGATCTTTCTGTTGGCCCTGTGGTGGGTTTTGTACTTCGTCAACCCCTTTGATTCGGGGGGGGGGGGGGGGGGGGGGAAGGTTAACCCCGCCTCCCTGCTCCTATGCCGGTTCTACTACCTCCCCGGTAGTCAGGGCTGTATGGCCCAATGGTCAGAGTCCCTCTAAATCTTCCTCTGGTGGGATAGCGCGGCCTAGCAGCTGGAGTCCCTATGGTGTGCTCCTAAAGCAGCATGGCCTAATGGTCAGAGTCTCTCTAAATTCTCTTCCCCTCGGGGGATAGTGCAGCCTAGCGGCCGGAGTCCCTTTGGTGTGTTCCTAAAGCAGTGTGGCCCGAGGGCCAGAGTCCCTCTACGTCCTCTTCCCCTCGTAGGATGGTGCGGCCCAGCGGCCGGAGTTCATCTATCTCCTTTGAGGTAAGAGAGGGGTCGGTGAACTATGTTGTCACAAAAAGGCGGGGTGGGGGAGCTTAGAGACCTCCAGTAGGGGAGCCTGGGCCCATCCGCCTTCACCGGGCTCCAACCCAGGGCCCTGTCATTGATGGTGTGATCCGCCATGGGTCAGCGGGGAATCCTTCTGCAACACGCTGCCCTCAGAGTGGTGGGAGATACCACTCCCTTCCCTTCCCTGGGTCACTTCCTACCAGTTCTCCAAATTCTCCCTGGGGTTCTGCCAGCTTCCAGTCTCTGGTCCCACTTCCTGGCCCCTCAGTTCCTTCCTGTATGAGTTGCCACTGCTTCTTGGCTGGAGCGTCCGCTGGGCATCCTCCTCCCTCAGCCACCAGTCCTGACTGAGCAGCTCTGCAGGCTTTTATCCTTGGCTCCCTGTGGGAGCGTGCCCAGCAGAGCCTCAGGGTCGTGGCTTCCTCTGCCAGCAGGGATGGGTTAACCTTCTCAGTGCCAGTGTGGGGCCAGTCCGCCCCACCACCCCTGCCCTGTGCGCCTTCCCGGCCTCCCCTTCTTTGTTCTTCGAGCTGGCTGCGCGCGATGCGGCCGGTCCCTTTCCAAACTGCGCCAAGGGGCCATCTATACATGCTCATGCTACACACACTTCATTACCCCATCCTCATGTCCTGCCCACACACCAAGTGGTGGGACCTTTTACCAGCAGTGGAGGGTGGGGATTGGGGAACCCCGGTGGGCCAGTTTCTATTACACCTTAGTCCTGCGGCCTGCCGGGGATATCAGTTGGTGGCTCCTGCATGTGAGCACGGGCCTGTACTTGGTGTGGTTTACCTCCGTTCCCAAAGCCTGTCCCTTCTGTGGCATGAGGGAGACCCTGGCGCACGTGTACCTTCAGTGCGCCAGGCTGCAGCCCCTCTTCCGGCTCCTCCAGAACCTCTTATTGAGGCTGCACTTTTCCCTGCATTTATTAATTTATGCACACCCAATCCGAGGCCCCACAAAGTCGTGGGACCACCTCATCAACCTCCTCCTAGCCATGGCCAAGGTGGCCATTCATAACACCAGGGAGAGGAGGTTGGCAGAGGGAGGACCCTGCGGCTGTTTTTCATTGTTTCATCTGTTCACGTATCTGGGCAGAGTTCCTCTGGGCAGCGTCTGCTGGCTCTCTCGACGTCTTCGAGGAGCAATGGGCGCTGTCCGGGGTTCTCTGCTCGGTGTCCCCTTCTGGTTCCTTAGTTTTGGCCCTTTGCCCCCACGCCTGTTCCTGTTTTTGCATTTGTTGTCCCCTGGATTCAGTTGGGTTCTGGGTTTAGTAGCCCCTCCCTAGGCTGGGGGAGGGCCTGTCAGCAGTGGGAGAGCTAGCTAGCACTCGCCCTTGTCCCAGTACCCAAAAGGACACAGCAGTTACCCCAGATGATATTAATCTGACTAATTACAACAAGGGATCCTAGCTGTGAAAGGGTCAGAGGACTACATATGAGAGAGGAGAACTCCCTCATGGAGGCGCCTCCTGCTAGAGAGAGTTTACAGGGCACAGGTTAGGCTTGCATGGGAGAATCTAAAATGGGGCATGTAAAGAAGCAAGGAGGTCCCTTGGAGAAGCTGTCAGAGTCCTCGGAGAGGGGAAGCAGTGGGAAATATGCTAGGAGAAAAAGAGCCTCCAGGGAGAAGGCCCTGGGAAGCAGTGCTCAACTGAAACGGTGCCAAGAAATCTGCAGACCAATGGGAATATGGGTAAAGAGCGGGGAATATCAGTGAATCATAGATTGAGAGGGATTCCAAGGAAGGCAGCCTGAGAGTCAGATCCCTATAACAAAGCTAGAAGGACTTAAAGGGGTGAGAGCTGAGCCTAGAAGGCAGACTGAAGAATAGCCCATAAGGGACAGGAGAACATTTTTGTTTGGCTGTGTAGTTGGACTTTTATTACTGTGGAAGGAGACTGAACTTTAAAAGGTGATGTGTTTGGAGGGCTGGACTACAAAAAATGTAGCCAGGCCATGGCAGGACCCAAGTGGTCAACAGGTGGTGGTAGAGAAGAAGACTTGTGCAGTGCCACACTCTGACCCTGCGTAGTGAATGGAATCACTTAAATCCTGATTTTTCACAAGGTTGGCCTGGTCCTTTCAGAACTGAATTCTAGAGCCAGACCTCAAATTAATGGTCTGAATATAGTTCTGTAGAGCTCCTGAGTAACTAACAGTTTGGCTTTGTCTATATCTGATTTTGTGGCAGGTAGCTACCTATTTTGTAGTTGGGCTGTAACGGGCTAAGTGGTAGTACTCCTGAAAGGGCTCTGGGGGTTACACTGGATCACAAATTGAATGAATTGGCAATGTGATGTGGTTGTGAAAAAGGCTAATATCATTCTGGGGTGTATTTACAGGAGTGTTGTATGTAAGACCCAGGAGGTAATTGTACTCCTCAGCACCAGTGAGGCCTCAGCGGGAGTATTGTGTCCAGTTTTGGGTGCCTCACTTTAAGAAAGATGTTGATGAACTGGAGATAGTCCAGACAAGAGCCAACAAAAATAAGAAGCTTAGAAAACCTGATCTATGAGGAAAGGTTAAAAGAACTGGGCATGTTTAGTCCTAAGAAGAGAAGACTGAAGGGAAACCTGATAAGTCTTCAAATATGTTAAGGGCTGCTATAAAAAGGACTGTGATTAGTTGTTCTCCAGGTCCACTGAAGGTAGGACAAGAAATAACGGACTTAATGTGCATCAAGGGAGATTTAGGCTAGGTATTGGGAGCAACTTTCTAACTATAAGGGTAGTTAAGCTCTGGAATAGGCTTCCAAGGGAAGTTGTGGATTTGGAATCCCTGTCATGGGAGGCCTTTAAGAACAGGTTTGATAAACACCTGTCAGGGATGGTCGAGGTATACACAGTCCTGCCTCTAATGCAGGGGGCTGGACTAGATGACCTCTTGAGAAAACAGAAGCCACATTTTCTTCCTATTAATTCACTTAAAAAAAGCAGTTGCCTATTGCACTGTCTTGTTGCTGAAAGCATTTAATGTCCAATTTAGAATAATAGAATCATAGACTATCAGGGTTGGAAGGGACCTTAGGAGGTCATCTAGTCCAACCCCCTGCTCAAAGCAGGACCAATCCCCAATTTTTGCCCCAGATCCCTAAATGGCCCCCTCAAAGATTGAACTCACAACCCTGGGTTTAGTAGGCCAATGCTCAAACCACTGAGCTATCCCTCCCCCCAATTTAAGTCAATTGCAACAATTTTGAGATGTCATAGTAAGTTTTCTGAATTGATCTTCCTTTGGTTTCCACTGTGCCTTGGTTTGCCTGTACTCAGACACTTAAGCCCCCATACCTAGACAGCCCCCAATTCCAACTCTGTCATATATTCTAGCTTGCCAAAAAATCACAAAAATCACAAAACATCACAAAACATCACAAAAATCACAGACAAATATCTCAGAACTCTGCCAGCCCTTACGTTGTCTTCCAGGTAACATTTGGTGCACTGCAGTTCCTAAGCCCTCTAGAAGAGCTTTCCTGTGGAGCATCCAGGTCCTGTTACTGAACACTCATAGGAATGATAAAGTTTGGTGTCTCCAAAGAGGCACTGTGCACACCAGCTTGTTTGATTCCACTAAGTATACAGTACTAAGATCTCCTTATGATAAAACAAAGAGAAGTTTATTAATAAAGATAGAATTTTAAGTGTTATTGAGTAAGGACAGTGAAAACAGAATTGGTTACAAATAAAACAAAAGTATAACTCACTTCTAAGAGACTAAACATAACTTTAGCAAACTATAATCCTTTGACTGAAGCAGTTTTGTAACCCTCAGAGTTTTTTCTTTAGAGCTGGCTAATTTTCAATCAAATCAGGATCCAGATTCTCATGATTTCCGCCATGCCCTGCCAGGGATCTCCTCAGTTAATGGGTAACAATGTATTTTTGCTTCTCCGTATATCTCCCCAAAAGTCATTGTTTTGATCCAAGAGACAAGACAACCCCCCACCCCTGTGGTTTTTGTTTGCAGTGTCTTGACATTCTAACTTCACATCTCACCTTCCCCCCCATCAACCTGGCCTTTCTTGTTTACTTTACCTGCAAATATAACTTGCTTTGTGTTGCTTTCCCAGTACTTAATTTACATTAGAGGCAGGGAGATGATTAACTTCCCTCCTGTTGGGAAGACAAATTGTTTCTCTCCATACTTGGTTACAGACTTTAAAGCATAGTGTCAGCAGTATAATTCCTCATATAGCAATAATGCATCCATTTCACAGTGATATTAGTGACCAGTCTGTCACAGGCTTCCATTTGATACCTTCCAAGATACTTTTTTGGACAAACAGCATGACAGCAATGTGTTAGGTGTAGTGGATTTATCAGGCCTGGCAAGAGTTGCTGACACAGAGTAGTGAACCACCAATGGGACTCTGTGTCACAGGGGGAACTCTGGCTTCTGCTAAATTAGCAAGATAGATCTTAGATTTCACCCTAATTTAAAGGAAAAATTTTAAATGGACAAAAGATGACTAATATGCTTGCAGTGTTGACTAGTGCACCCTGGAAAGCAGAGAAATAGATTTCAGGAAGCAAAAGGGGTTGTATACTGTCATCTGGGGGAAAGGTTCAGACTGGGAGGATTTCTTGTGGAAATTGGTTAATGTCTTCTGATGAAACCAGGGACAGGAGATGATAGTTTCTTTGGAGTGAGGTGGGGTAATAACCTTCCCCCCCCCCACACACACACATTGGTTTAAATTGCCAATTCTGCTCAGGCAAGAGTTCTTGATCTGCCTGTATCCAAGACCCCCAAACCAGCTTTTGTTCCTTGCCTCAACTCCAATGCTGCAATCCTTAGGAGCTGCAAAACATACATGTTTTCTTTCTCCAAATATGGATTTTTTTTCCCCTCTCTGTTACATTGCTGAAAAGAATTACAGTTCTCAGAGGTTGTTGGAGATGGACAAGCGTGCTTCCGAAATAATCGTAAATAGAACCTGGCACTGCACTCTTGTGAAGTTGATGGTCCGTGAATGGCAACTTATTCCTTGTGCATTTACCATTGAATAAGTGTGATGGGTTGGATCACAGAAACCCCCTTGAGGCTGCCATCTGATGTGCCAAGACTACTTCTGCCCCTGCTTCCTTGCCCTGGCAGCTTGGGACTCCAGTACCTTGCCTGGTTTAAGCCAGACCCGCTAACCTGCTTCAAACCCAGATCCAGGTCTGAACCACATCCCCTAACAGCTGTAGGCTTACCTGGAAGCAGCTTAAGAAGTGTTCCCATCTTTAACACTCAGATGCTCAACTCCCAATTGGGTCCAAACCCCAAATAAATCCGTTTTACCCTGTATAAAGCTTATACAGGATAAACTCATAGATTGTTTGCCCTCTATAACACTGATAGAGAGATGTGCATAGCTGTTTGCCCCTCCAGGTACTAATACATACTCCAGGTTAATTAATAAGTAAAATGTGATTTTATTAAATACAGAAAGTAGGATTTAAGTGGTTCCAAGTAGTAACAGACAGAACAAAGTGAATTACCAAGTAAAATAAAATAAAACACGCAAATCTATCTCTATTACAGATAAAACCTCACCCTCAGAGATGTTGCAGTAAGCTTCCTTTTACAGACTAGACTCCCTCTAGTCTGGGTCCAGCAATCACTCACACCCCCTGTAGTCACTGTCCTTTGATCCAGTTTCTTTCAGGTATCCTTGGGGGTGGAGAGGCTCTCTCTTAAGCCAGCTGAAGACAAAATGGAGGAGTCTCCCAGGGATTTTTATAGACTTACTCCTCTGGGTGGACACCCTTCTCTCCCCCTGTGTAGAATCCAGTTACAAAATGGAGATTTGGAGTCACATGGACCAGTCACATGTCCATGTGTGACTCATAACTTACAGGTAGCAGCCATTGTTCACATGCTGCCTTGAACATCCTCAGGTAGACTTCTTATGTGGATTGGAGCCTCCCAAGCTCTATTGTCTTTTAAGTGCTTCTTGATTGGGCACTTAACTTGCACATTCCTTTCTCAAGAAGCTGACCAAATGCTTTTACTAAGGCTACTTAGAAATCAAGCAAATACACAGCCAATATTCATAACGTCAACTACAAAAATGATACATGCATACAAATAGGAGGAATAGATTCAGTAGATCATAACCTTTACAGATATATGTCACAAGGCATATGTAGCATAAAACATATTCCAGGTATATCATATATACATTCATAAGCGTAATTCCCTAAAGCCTTTTGGGGTGCACGGTCACAGTAAGGGTGGCAAAATGTGACTCACATTAATTCATTCATATTAAGTTTGAGAAACAGCCTTCCTTTTCCTTAGGTTAATGAAAAGACTTCAGAGTTTGAGGAAGCCACTGGGAGCGTCTGACTGGCCTATCTATATCTAATCTTTGCCTTGTTCATATCCTCTGTAGACTAAGGCCAGGTCTACACTACAGACTTCTATTGACATAACTACGTCGCTCGGGGTGTGAAAAATGCACACTCTTGAGCTACTTATACCGACCTAACCCCCGCTGTAGACAGCGCTATATCAATGGGAGGGCTTCTCCTGTCGACATAGCTACCACCTCTTGGGGAGGTGGATTAACCACGCCAGCTGGAGAAGCTCTCTTGTCGGTGTAGTGGCTTTTTCACTAAACTGTTATAGTGATGCAGCTGCAGTGCTGTACATGAAGACAAACCCTAGGATGCATGCTATTCTTGTAGGGCTGTTGTGTGGCTTCGTTTTTGTTCTTAAATAACTGGATTTGGGGTGAAAGGTCCCATCAGTGCTAAAGACTTCTTATATGCAGTGTCATTGTAGCCATGTTGGTCCCAGGGGATGTTAGAGAGACAAGATGGGTGAGGTAATATCTTTTATTGGACAAACTTCTGTTGGTGAGAGAGACAAGTTTTTGAGTAACACATAGCTCTTCTTCAGGTCTGGGAAAGGTACTCCGAGTATCACAGCTAAATGCAAGGTGGAACAAATTGTTTAGCAAAAGTAGTTAACACATATTTTAAAGCAGTGTTTCTCAATCTTTTTGATACCAGGGACAGACTTGCTGCCTTCCCAAACTGTCAGGGAGATCTCAGGGACTTTGGCGTTGGTCCACAGACTGATATAGGTGATGGAACTACAGGTGTGTGGGGGGTGCTGTCATACACCCTGGCTTGAAGTGGTTTCCATTGTATACCGGGTTTACAGTTTGGTTCAATGGCTCTCAACACCTCCACTATAAAAAATGTTCCAGCACCCCTGCGGACCTGTTGGTCATGGAGAAACACTGTTCGAAGGGACCATTCAAGGCAGAGTGGCCTGTTAACACCTTTTCGGTTTTAGGACAAAGAGGGGTTAATGGGTTACAGATTGTTGTAATAAGATATAATTAATCTAGTGTCTCTGTTCATTCTGTGATTTTCAGTGTCTAGCAGAGTTATGAATTTAAGCTCCCAGGCTCATCTTTTGAAAATGTTCTGCTTTGTTCAGAAGCTGCTCCCTGACATACTTAAATTGTACCCCAGCTACCCCCATTAGATAGTGAAAGGCTCATGGAATGCTTCGTACTAGAAGGGAGGAGTCTGGCAAACCCAGACCCATCATCTTCAGGCTGCTGAAGTTCAATGATAACGTAATGTTAATGAACGCTGCCAGAAAAGCTGAAACCCTTATGTACAAAGGCCACAAAATTTCTCTCTTTTCTGACTTCTTAACTGAGATAAACATAAAGGAAATCCTAAGGAGGATCAATGTTAGGTACAGCATCAAGTACCCATCCACCTTTCACTATGGATTTAGCAGCCCCCAAAAGATTTTTCAAAACACCCTCTGAAGCTTGGCAGACTCTTGAAAGACTTAGACCAGATTTAACCAAAAATAGAATGATTTTTTTTATCATAAAAGCATACCTCAACAAGTTTAAAAAATCAATTTGTTTTCCGATGTATCCTTATAGATATAGTAGTGTTAACTTATATAATCTTCCAACTCCTAGCAAATAACCAGTTAGGCTGAACTCTTGATCTGTCTCCTTTCCAACTGAGCAATAACAACAATTGTATAGCACTGCAATGCACAGAATAATAGTTGAACACTAAAATGGGGTTTATAGCACCATCTACTGACTGAAGTATTAACTGCACTAATCATCCCAGATTGCACTGCTAAACAGAATCTTGTCACTGGCTCTGCCTCTGATGGATTGTATTAGGGTAACCACAAGTCCCTTGGAACAGTCCATACTCCTGACATATAAAGTAGACTATAACCTAAACTTTGAATAGCCCTAGTTATTCAGCTTGTGTAGGGCATTTGACATACTATGAATATGATTTTTATATTGTATTTTTCATATTAAGATTTTGTACACATTTATATTTGATTTATCAAAACAATTGTAAATTTGCAAGTGATGAGTCTGTATATATACATATGCCTATACATATGTGTATGTATACATAAAATCTTTTGTAGGTATGAATATATTATACATATTATCAGGGCTTAAATTCAGCTGGAGTTCACTGGAGCAGAGTGCTGGTAAATATTTTCAAACCCATGGAAGTCCCAGCATGCCCCACCCCACAGTTGAAGTCTGGAGCCCCGAATGAGGGTGGGTGGACGGGGCTCCAGGAAATCATTTCTGAGAATTTAAGCCCCGCATATTATAGACTACCCTGTGGTGGTATTTACAGGGTAATATTTGCTTAAAATATATTTGTAATTAGAGATGTTTAGACTATTATTGGATAGATATAGTGAGGGGAGGAGCGGTTGAAACTGAAGCCATCAGGAATCTGAACATGACAGGCTTGTTTTAAGTCTGTAAATTTTTTTTGTTTGCTGTGACAAATATACTTTGGAAGACACATGATATTAACTACAGATGCTTTTGTATAGCTGACACCCCAAGAGGCTCAATTGAAGGCATACATTCATACAAAACTAAACATTATCTAATATGTAAAAATCCAGATCATATCCTAGAGATGTGGTTTTATAATAATATCAGTGGGGAAATATGTATCTTAAGGTTATATATCTTTTAAAAATTTGCCATGAATTTTTTTAGAGTGTGCTCCTGGAGTATGCAGGGATTTAATCAACCTTCCAAAAGAATTAAAATCCTGAGACACCTCATATCAAAAAAGTGCCAGGTAGCTTTATTGCAGGAAATAGATGGTAGGAGAAATAGATGCACCTACCCACACCTTCTTGATTCTATTTGCGAGTATCATTCATCATTGAATTCAAAGAGCAGAGGCACATCCATCTTAATTCTAAAAGTGTAACTTTTCAATGTATACAATCTTGGTCTGATCCTGAAGAAAGATACCTTCATCAAGGCTGTTTCAACTCAAAAAAGTTAATTATACTTACTATAGATGCTGGTTACACATAATTAAAATATTCTAGGCAGAAGCTGAACCCTCAGCTATTAAAGGATTGAAAGTTTTGTTCCACTGTTAATTCAGTCATCTCTAACTTTATACAAGAAAATAAGCACTGAGTTATCTCAGATACCATCTTTTGGGAAGCTCTGAAAGCTACTATAAGGGGTGAATGCATAAAGTATGCCTCCCAAAAGAACAGAGAGACTCAAGTTTCTAGACTCACTAGACAAGGGAATAGATAAGTTGCTGAGAACACACAAGACATCCAAATAGTGAAAACAACCTATGTTCTCCAATCAACTCCAAATATAAATGTAATGAATGCTTATCCAGTCAAGTCAAATTTGCATTCAATAGGGTCAAACAAAGATATTATGAATGGGGAGATAAAGTAGGTAAACTATTTGCCATAAGACTTAAGATGAAACTAGCCAACAACATTTCTTCCATCCTTGAACCAATAGATATAAATAATCAATTTTAAGCAATTCTGTCAAGCTTTATATAGATCAATCAATTTGACTCTAATAAATTTGACCATTTTGTTGAAGGCCTATCTTTTAATATACCCTAACTTCAGAAAAAGTGTTGTTATGGACAAAGCTATTACAAGCAAAAGATGGAACAGGCTATAAAAATATGAATTTCGGCAAGGTCCCTGGGTGACAGCTTTCTGGCATATTTCTACAAAACGTTTTGTAATCAGCTAGCTTCTTTTCTTTCAAAGGTCTTTACTGAAACATTCCAAAAAGGAACTATGTCTCATGACCTGAGAACTGCTTTAATTACTTCAATATTAAAGAACAAAGATGGTTACAATGGTTGCGACTTCTGCCCCATATTGCTATTGAACAGAGATTGCAAAATAATGGCAACAATTTTAGTAAAAAGAAAACAAGAAAAATACCTGTGGCACCTTAGAGACTAACAAATGTATTTCAGCATAAGCTTTCGTGGGTTAAGAACCCACTTCATTGGATGCATGGAATGGAACATGCAGTGAACAGATATTTATACATTCAAAGATACATGAGAAGGTGGAGGTGTCTATACCAATGTTAAGAGGCTAATTAATTGAAAGGAACTGTTATCAGTAGAAACTTTTGAAGTGATAATCAACAGGGGCTATTCCAGACAGTTGACACAAAGGTGTTAAGGGGGAAATAAATTCAATTAACATAATGACCGAGCCATCCACGGTCAATATTCAAGCCTCAGGTAATGGTATCTAGTTTGCATATTAATTCCAATTCCACAGTTTCTCTTTGGATTCTGTTTTTGAAGTTATTTTGTTGCAAAATTGCAACTTTTATATCTGTCATTGAGTGATTAGGGAGGTTGAAGTGTTCACCTACTGGCTTTTGAATGTGATGATTCCTGATGTCAGATTTGTGTCCGTTTATTCTTTTGCGTAGAGACTGTCCAGTTTGGCCAATGTACATGGCAGAGGGGCATTGCTGGCACATGATGGCATATATCACATTGGTAGATGTGCAGGTGAACGAGCCCCTGATGGTGTGGCTGATGTGATTAGGTCCTATGATGGTGTCACTTGAATAGATATGTGGACAGAGTTGGCATCGGGCTTTGTTGCAAGGATAGGTTCCTGGGATAGTGTTTTTGTTGTATGGTGTGTGGTTGCTGGTGAGTATTTGCTTCAGGTTGGGGGTCTGTCTGTAAGCGAGGACTGGTCTGTTTCCCAAGATCTGTGAGAGTGAGGGATCATAGATTCATAGATTCTAGGGCTGGAAGGAACCTCGAGAGGTCATCGAGTCCAGCCCCCTGCCCTCATGGCAGGACCAAATACTGTCTAGACCATCGCTGATAGACATTTATCTAACCTACTCTTAAATATCTCCAGAGATGGAGATTCCACAACCGCCCTGGGCAGTTTATTCCAGTGTTTAACCACCCTGACAGTTAGGAACTTTTTCCTAATGTCCAACCTAAACCTCCCTTGCTGCAGTTTAAGCCCATTGCTTCTTGTTCTATCCTCAGATGCTAAGATGAACAAGTTTTCTCCCTCCTCCTTATGACACCCTTTTAGATACCTGAATATCGCTATCATGTCCCCTCTCAGTCTTCTCTTTTCCAAACTAAACAAACCCAATTCCTTCAGCCTTCCTTCATAGGTCATGTTCTCTAGACCCTTAATCATTCTTGTTGCTCTTCTCTGGAGCCTCTCCAATTTCTCCACATCTTTCTTGAAATGCGGTGCCCAGAACTGGACACAATACTCCAGTTGAGGCCTAACCAGCGCAGAGTAGAGCGGAAGAATGACTTCTCGTGTCTTGCTCACCACACACCTGTTAATGCAGCCCAGAATCATGTTTGCTTTTTTTTGCAACAGCATCACACTGACTCATATTTAGCTTGTGGTCCACTATAACCCCTAGATCCCTTTCTGCCGTACTCCTTCCTAGACAGTCTCCTCCCATTCTGTATGTGTGAAACGGATTGTTCCTACCTAAGTGGAGCACTTTGCATTTGTCCTTATTAAACTTCATCCTGTTTACCTCTGACCATTTCTCCAATTTGTCCAGATCATTTTGAATTATGACCCTATCCTCCAAAGCAGTTGCAATCCCTCCCAGTTTGGTATCATCTGCAAACTTTATAAGCGTACTTTCTATGCCAATATCCAAGTCATTGATGAAGATATTGAACAGAGCCAGTCCCAAAACAGACCCTTGCGGAACCCCACTCGTTATACCTTTCCAGCAGGATTGGGAACCATTTATAACTACTCTCTGAGTACGGTTATCCAGCCAGTTGCACATCCACCTTATAGTAGCCCCATCTAAGTTGTATTTCCCTAGTTTATTGATAAGAATATCATGCGAGACCGTATCAAATGCCTTACTAAAGTCTAGGTATAGCACATCCACCACTTCTCCCTTATCCACAAGACTCGTTATCCTATCAAAGAAAGCTATCAGATTGGTTTGACATCATTTGTTCTTTACAAATCCATGCTGGTTATTCCCTATCACCTTACCACCTTCCAAGTGTTTGCAGATGATTTCCTTAATTACTTGCTCCATTATTTTCCCTGGCACAGAAGTTAAACTAACTGGTCTGTAGTTTCCTGGGTTGTTTTTATTTCCCTTTTTATAGATGTGCACTATATTTGCCCATCTTTCAGGATAGGTTGTAGATCTTTGATGATGCGCTGGAGAGGTTTTAGTTGGGGGCTGAAGGTGACGGCTAGTGGCGTTCTGTTGTTTTCTTTGTTGGGCTTATCTTGTAGTAGGTGACTTCTGGGTACTCTTCTAGCTCTGTCAATCTGTTTTTTCACTTCAGCAGGTGGGTATCCCAGGGATGGCTCGGTCATTATGTTAATTGAATTTATTTCCCCCTTAACACCTTTGTGTCAACTGTCTGGAATAGCCCCTGTTGATTATCACTTCAAAAGTTTCTACTGATAACAGTTCCTTTCAATTAATTAGCCTCTTAACATTGGTATAGACACCTCCACCTTCTCATGTATCTTTGAATGTATAAATATCTGTTCACTGCATGTTCCATTCCATGCATCCGATGAAGTGGGTTCTTAACCCACGAAAGCTTATGCTGAAATACATTTGTTAGTCTCTAAGGTGCCACAGGCATTTTTCTTGTTTTCTTTTTGCTGACACAGACTAACACGGCTACTACACTGAAACAATTTTAGTGACATGACCGAACGCCATCATGCCATCAATTATACACACAGCTCAGGTTGGAATGTGAGGTTATGGAAACAAACAAGGAAACACAACATACCGGGTAACTGAGGGAGCACCGTGTGAGGGAGCCCAATAATAGGAATAAAGGAAGACTGGCTGCTGATAATGCGAGAAAAATCACTCACTTGATCCAGTAAGCTCAGGTGTTCCCTCCATAGACTTATCTGTAGATGCAGAGAGAAAATCTTTGATAGGGTTGTATCTAATAGCTGTCCTAAAAAAAATAAAATTGGATTTGGACCAATATTCCTGAATTGGGTCAGTGTATTATACAACTGTCCCCTTGCTTCACTATCAACTAACGGAATTATTTCTCCCACATTTCACCGAGGGCATGGCTACACTAGAGAGTTTACAGCGGCGCAGCTGCACTGATGCATCAGTGCCACTGTAAGCCCTCTAATGTAGTGACTCTAAACAGACAGGGGAGAGCTCTACCATCAGCTTAACTACTCCAGCCCCCTGAGCAGCGGTAGCTATGTCGGCGGGAAAAGGGGTGATGTCCACCCTGGCGCTTATGTTGGTGTAATTTATGTCGCTCGGGGGGTGATTTATTCACACCCCTGAGTGACATAGATTATGTCAACATAAGCTGTAGTAGGCATAACCCTAGAAAGAGGGATATGACAGGGCTGTCCCTTCTCTCCCCTCCTTTCTAATGTCTTTCTTGAACCACTGGCAATGTGTGTATGTCAGCCCTCAGCCACTGAAGGTGTGACTATGAACAGGAAAGAATACAAAATCAATTTATATGCTGATGACATTTTTATACTACTGAAGAATCCATCCACATTAGTCCCATCATTATTGAACGTAGCTAATATTTTTGGAAAAAGATCTCTGGCTATTGGATTAACTGGAATAAATCATAAGCAATGGATATAACCAAAAGACCAGATCCCTCTCAGTTTCAGCATTTTCCATTTTGAATATGCAAGGAAATAACTTATTTAGGCGTTTTAAAATTTGTCTTAATCTTCCTCAAATTGTTTCTATAAATATGGACTATATATTAAAACAAATTTCCAAGGATGTAGAAACGAGGTGTCTCCTTCCTGGATCCTTACTTGAGAGAATAGAAAGAGCCAAAATGAGGATTTGCCCAAGAATGACTTATATCATCACCCTATTGCCTTTCAAGGTCTCTCCTTTGCTCAACTAAATGGCTTATCTTACAGTTTATATGGAATAAAAACGGCCTTGCTTGTCACACAAGTCCCTTAAAAAAATCCTGTGCAACTGGAGGTATCGGGTTGCTAGATTTGTATCTATTATCTAGCACCCCAAATGCATCCTATTGTAAGGTGGTTCCCTCTCCAATTGTTCTGTATACACAGTGGCCTGGTTTGAGATTGAAAAAAGCTTAGCTATGCCATTTAGTTTCATCTCTTATTTTACATACTTTAAGAGGCAATCTATACCCTTACGGAAAAATCCAATTGTTGCATCTACATGGGGCACCTGCAACACACTAAGATTACAGCATCACATTTTACCAATTCTCTTTTCTTATCATTATGAGAGAACCTGTGCCCAACGCCATGCTTAAAACAGTTTGGATAGAGAAGGGATTAACAAAAATTAAAGATATAATACAGGATGATAGACTGGCCTCCTTCTATTACATATGTAACAAATAGCTACCACAGTCTCACAGTTCCTTCTTTCAGGGGCTATGCTTAAGGATTCATGCAAGGATAGGGGACAATTGGCCTGTTTCAACACTCACCTCTACAAGAACATGTTAAATATGGACATAAAATTCACTTTGTAGGAATTACTTACCGGTGCATTAATGCTTTGCATTACCCTCTCAGTCTCAAGAAGAAAGAGGAGAAAAACTTAGCCTTACTAGTACAACAGCCACCTGGATTAATGTGACAGATACTTCAAGTTCTTTATCCTTGTGATTCTACCAGAACAAAGTATTAAATGGGTACAACTGGACTCCAGAATGTTTGTTTAAGACTAGATTGACAATACACCGTGAATCTTGGAGAGGCAAACAGCCACATACCAACTCTTCACACATCCTCTATACCTGTCCAAAAATGCATGTGCTCTGGAACACCATATTCAGAGCTCTCTCAGAAACACAAAGTTTTTATCTTTCCTTCTCCAAGCTTGTGTATTTTAGGGTGTTGGATGAGTTGATATTACCATTTAACATTAAGAAACGGATTGCAGTAGCTATTTTAGTGGCCAAAAGAATTATTTTGAGAAAATGGAAATCTGCAATTCCTCCCTCATACACAGACTGGCTTAGTGAGCTCCCTGTTACTAAATTAATGGGAAAAAATGGCCGCATAATAGAAACACTTGGAAAAAATATGTGGGTGTCTGGTCACATGAGCAACTATTGCATACTTTTGCAGTTCAGTATAGATCAGTCCCCGATACTCAGAGGTTATAGTCTCACTTGTTTTTCTATTTAGTCACTTTAATAATTGATGACCTCTACGGGTTCAGGTGTTTTTTTGTTTTGTTTTCTCCCCCAGGTTTTACAAATATTTGAACATTGAATTTTGTTTTCATATGGTACTTCCAGCTTGTGTGTGTATTTATATTTTTGTTATGTGTTTGTATTTTATATAAAAATAAACTAAAAAAAAAAGCCACCTTGAAACTAACGGAGGAGTATGTGATAACAGACTATCTACAGAAAGAATCCCCCGCCCCCTACAAGCAGGAAAGGGGGAAAGAAGATTGAGGAACCTCCTTCATCAAAACCGAGGAAGGGGACACAATGGGTGAATAAGGATGTCCCAACTGCCTGCACAATAGTTTGTTACCATTCAGGGGCAAAGGACACATAGAAAGACTATCCAGGTCTTGACTGCAGGTTTGTTGAGTACTATAGGTGGGCAGGTTTAAAAGTGGGTCTGGGATAAAGATGGTTCCTGTCAGAATAAGCCAGAGAACCACAAGGGGAGTGGTCGACTCAGCAGCTGCATGTTCCCTAGATCTAAACGGATTGGGTATGTCACAGTGACAACAGAAAGGGGTGATGATAACCATCCACTGTGTGCATGGGGAAAAGAACACTTACTATTTGGTCATCTTCCCGTTGGAAGTGGGAGGAAGACTGAAGTGGCATTACCCTTTGTGGTTATGACAGGAATGGACTGGATTCTGTTTCCCTTGTGTAAAAAGGACAAAAGATGGAGGGGAGACCCTAACAAGTGGGTCTGAATAAAGGTAATCCTGGGCATAGACCCTCTAGATAGTGCTCCAGAGGTAATATGAAAGCACCTAGATGTATATTAAGTCCAGAAAGAACTTACATGCTGGAGGACTTGGGGGTGGAGGACAGAAACTCAAGGGAGCAGTGCATCAGGAAGTAGAATGGGGACTCCTAGAGGAGGAGGGTGGAAGTTTGGCTGACTTCCAGGAGGAACAAGCCGTGGGCAAGACTCAAGAAAAAGGGACGGTTGAAAAGAGAGAGTGGAAGGGTCCTGCTGAGGAGGATTTGACAGGTGAACTTACCCTGATAGTCCCGAGTAAGGGGCAAGATAAGGCAGGGGAAGAGAGAGCTGCCAATGTTGAGGGTTTGGAGGGTCAACCTACTTTGATGGATATGAGCCCAAGGCAAAAGAACCCAGAGCTAAGGTCAGTGGGGTGTGATTGGATGCAGTGACCTATGGGCTGAGATGGAGCTGTGGGGGGAAATCCTCACCCTAAAAGTGAAAACCCTTACTGGTGGCCCAAGGAAGGCCAGTTAGAAAGGGCATGAGGAGCCCCAATAGAATCCCAACCTCACAAAGAGGGTAAGTTTTGAACAGTGAAGAAACCCCCAAGAAAGGGTCTCAGTTGAAATGGAGGGGAGGTAAGTGGCAGAGTGCTAGCAGTAGCACCCTGGTTCCTGAGATTGCTTGAGCATGGAGAAGGCTTCAGGTTTAACTGGAAAGAGTTCACCACTTTCTGTTGGTCACTTTGTAGGTAATGGTTCATCAGCCTTGTTTACACATGGCTGAGGTATCCGCTTGTCCTTTGTCTCTGAGGAACTGGTTTGCCTACTCCCCAGACTTATCTGGAAAGCATACTTTTAGTCATGATCTCATCTTATATTTATAACTTCACATATAACCCTGCCATGTGCATTTTGCCATGATATTATTGATCAGCAAATTATGAGTTTTTAAATGAGACTCACAAGGCATACCTTATAAAACATTATTACAATAGTGTGTAGGGTATGAACACAGATATATTCTGTCACACCCTGTTATGATTCAGGGTAATAAGTTAAAAGTTGTAATAGCATAAGATTACACATGAAATGGAGCTGGCAGCTGCTCTGCTACCAGAACCCGAACTTGATATGAATTCTTTACCGCTGATCTTCATGGGGTTTCAGCATTCAAAAATCCTGCTGGAATTATAGACAGTGAGTAACAGGTATATAAGCAAATGTCATTCAAGAAGGCTAGTTTCACTTACAATCACTCATTTAAAGTGAAACATTAGCAATGTATTGTGGTGATTCTTGACAAAACAAACAAATTATCCCAATCTCTTGACACACGTTTGCAATATTACAGAGTAACTATGTTACATACTATCAAATACAGACTAATCCAAATAGAATTTATTTTGAAAGCTCAAACTGTTCCATGTATAGCAAGGTATATTGTAAGACTTCAATGTGAGAATTGTTCCTTCGCAGTTGGCAGAGAAGTGCTAGAAGTGACTTAAAAAAAAAAGCATTGTGGGATTATGATTATATTTTTAGAAGTTGCATCCCACATATGCTCAGTTTAAAAGTAATTTTTTCCATAACTGCAAACCCTGCAAACAAATTCTGGGCAGAGAGTCAAGTTCAATTCTTCCCTTCTCATGTGTCACCTAATACATTTAGTATGGCCAAAGTAGGCCCCCAGTTACACATTTGAAAATTTTCTGCCTTCAGTGGAGGTGGAAAAACTGGAACAGATGGAATTTTAGAATTCCATTTGGCTGTTCATGTTTATTGAATTCACCATTAAAACTTACTATGTCATTGAAGTGACAGAGAAATGAATAGACAAGGCACAGATCTAATAAGTAACATGCTATTTTTGCTGTCACTTTTCATAGAAGAACAATACTTAAAGACCACATTCAGGCAATACTCTGTACTATACAGATTGCAGAATCAGGAAGACTTAGTTACTGTCAGATATGCCAAGTGTAAATTAAATGATGCTATCTCAAGCCAGGATGACATGTTGAGTCAACTTGAAGTACTGCAAGGTTGCTTGTTGCTTCTATTTGAATCAGCACTGTCAATTTGAAGCTAGTGGTCTCTTGATGCTGTGGATGGATGTTGGCTTATAAGACACCCACACATGTATTTGTGTACACTTCCTGTAACACTTGGTACAAACATCTGCTTCAGCCCTTTCGTATGCTATGCTAGGATGCCATGTGGTAGGGCGCAACAAGAGAGAACACGGGGGAAAATCAAATCACTGTCTTAGATGTCTGTATACTAATGTGAGAAGTATGGGGAATAAGCAGGAAGAACAAGAAATGCTAGTTAATAAACACAACTATGACATAGTTGGCATCACAGAGACTTGGTGAGATAATACGCATGACTGGAATATTGGTACAGAAGGGTACAGCTTGCTCAGGAAGGGCAGTCAGGGAAAAAGGGGAGGAGGCCTTATATATCAAAAATGTATATACTTCTACTGATTGTTGAGATGGAAACAGGGCCGGCGCTCCCACTAGGTGACCCTAGGCGGTCGTCTAGGGTGCCAGGATTTGGGGGGCAGCGGGCGGCTGCCTCCTGCCTCCCGGCTCCGTGGCTGAGCTGGGAGCTGGGGGTGCGGCTTGCTGCAGCTGCCTCCTGGCTCTGTGGCTGATCTGGGAGCCGGGAGGGTAGCTCGCTGCGGCTGCCTCCCGGAGCCGCGGCTGAGCTGGGAGCTGAGGGAGGTGGCTCGCTGTGGCTGCCTCCTGCCTCCCGGCTCCGCGGCTGAGCTGGGGGGGGGGGGGGGGGCGTGGCTCGCCACGGCTGCCTCCTGGCTCTGCGGCTGATCCAGGAGCCGGGAGGGTGGCTTGCTGCGGCTGCCTCCTGCCTCCTGGCTCTGCGGCTGAGCGTTGAGCTGGGAGCTGGGGAGGCTGCCGCAGCCCGCGGGGGGGTGGGGAGCTGAGCTGCCGCGGCCTGTGGGGGGTGGGGTGGGGAGCCGCCATGTGGGGGGGCATTAGCTGGGGCGGGGGGTGCAGGGCTGGTGAAAGGAAGTTTCGCCTAGGGCGTGAAACTTCCTTGCACCGGCCCTGGATGGAAATAGGAGACAGACATGTTGAAAGTCTCTGCGTAAGGATAAAAGAGGTAAAACCAAGGTTGATGAGGTGGATGAGGCTTTTTTTTAACCACTAACAAAACCATCCAAAGCCCAGGTGGTGCTGGGGGACTTCAACTACCCTGACATCTGTTGAGAAAATAACACGGAAGGGCACAGATTATCCAACAACTTCTTGGAATGTATTGGAGGCAATTTTTTTATTTCAGAAAGTGGAGAAAGCTACTAAGGGAGAGGTTGTTCCAAATTTGATTTTGACCAATAGGGAGGAACTGGTTGAGAATTTGAAAGTGGAAGGCAACTTGGGTGAAAGTGATCTTGAAATGTAGGAGGAAAAACAGCACAATAAAGATAATGGAATTCAAGAATGCAGACTTTAGCAAACTTGGGCAATTGGTAGGTAACATCCCATGGGAAGCAAGTCTAAGGGGAAAAACCGTTCAAGAGATTTGGCAGTTTTTCAAAGAGACATTATTTAAGGGCACAAGAGCAAACTCTCCCACTGTGTAGGAAAGATAGGAAGTATGGCAAAGACCATCCTGGTTTAACCAGGAGATCTTCAATGATCGGAAACTCAAAAAAGTGTCCTACTAAAAGTAGAAAGTAGGTCAAATTACAAAGGATGAATACAAACACATAACACATGTATGTAGGGACAAAATTAGAAAGGCCAAGGCACAAAATGAGATCAAATTAGCTGGAGACATAAGGGGTAACAAGAAAACAGTCTACAAATACATTAGAAGCAAGAGGAAAACCAAAGACAGGGTTGGCCCATTACTCAATGAGGGGGCTGGGGGTGGGAGGGAACAATAGCAGAAAATGTGGGAATAGCAGAAGTGTTAAATGACTTTCTTGTTTAAGTTTTCTCCAAAAGGTTAGTAGCGATTGAATGTTTAACATAATGAATGCCAGTGAAAATGAGGTAGGATCAGAGGCTAAAATAGGGAAAGAATAACTTAAAAATTACTTAGACAAGTTAGATGTCTTCAGGTCACCAGGGATGAAATACATCCTAGAATACTTTTGCAACTGCAGCAGCTGGTGCGGCTGACTCCAGGGCCGCTCAGCAGCTGGTGTGGCCCCTGGGCCAGCCGCACGGGCCACTGCTCAGGCAGCTGGTCCCAGATACTGCCCCGGAGCAGCAATCCGGGAGCAGTGGCAGGGCCCCGGGTTGCCCCCACCCACGAGGGAGTGGTGGCGGCAGGGCCCTGAGCCGCCCCCTGCCCGGAGGGGTGGCAACGGCGGTGGTGGGGCCCGGGACCGCTCCCCTACCAGGAGCAGCGGCAGTGGCGGGGCCTTGGGCCGCCTCCCCCAGAGCAGCGGCTGCCGGAGTACCCCCCCGCAGAGCACCAGCATCTGCTGGAGTGCTCCCCCTTTCCCAGCACCTAAGATTTAATTAGGGGTATTTTTAGTAAAAGTCATGGGTAGGTCATGGGCATTTAAACAAAAAGTGGCGGCCAATGACCTGTCCATAACTTTTACTAAAAATACCCCTAACTAAATCGTAGCCTTACCTATGAGGGAAGATTGAAAAAAATTGGGTTTGTTTAGTCTGGAGAAGAGAAGACTGAGAGGGGACATAACGGTTTTCAAGTACATAAAAGATGTTACACAGAGGAGGACGAAAAATTGTTCTCCTTAACCTAGGAGGATAGGACAAAAAGCAACGGGCTTAAATTGCAGCAAGGGAGGTTCAGATTGGACATTAGGAAAAACTTTGTAACTGTCAGGGTGGTTAAGCACTGGAATAAGTTGCCTAAGGAGGTTGTGAAATCTCCGTCATTGGAGATTTTAAAGAGCAGGTTAGACAAACACCTGTCAGGGATGGTCTACATAATACTTAGTCCTGCCTTGAGTGCAGGGGACTGGATTAGAAGACCTCTAGAGGTCCCTTCCAGTCCTATGATTCTATGTGTCGACCCACTTCATGCACACAGTTTTCATGCTGGCTTGTTTTGCAACTTAGGTTTTGGTGTATAAAACAAATCATTATTAGCCTTACCAGGAGAGTAAAATTGGGTGACATTGGGGTGTATGCACCCAATCGTAAATCAGCACAAAATTTGCCTCTCAATCTGGTCTGTGTACGGTAGCAAATGATGGTGTCACTATTTCTTAAATCAATTCCTCCAGCAGCAAAACATTTTGAAACGTGAGCACCATCTGGTGGAGTAAGACAATCTTATGCTAGTTGACTAAATTAATTATAATTTAAATGTTAGCAGTGTTTAACTTCATTCCATGGCACTTTTAATTAGGTCTAGGGAAAAATACAACCATTTCCCTTCAGTCTTGGTTCAGTTTAGCAGTGCATCTGCGAATTAATACACATTGAAGGGTCAACAGTACACTCTTAAATGCTGTCAGACTGAAGTTTTAGACATCCCTTTAACTGCACAGTGGAGCTGATATCTTGGAAATGACATGCTGTTGCTTGTGGAGACCAACTAGATCTTTGAAGACTACATTCATCATGCAAAGTGATGGGAACCCCCCCCCTCACAAATAAGCAAATGTTTGTCAGGGGTCACGTAATTAGTCTTAGTGTATTAAAACCTTATTGTTTTTATGACTACTTGTATGGACAGGTACAGGATCTACACTACAACTACAGGCCTCACAGTTAGGCTATGTGCTCAATTTCCTTAGCAGGGTAGATGTAGGTACTGGTTAGAGGGAGCACTGAAAAATCTCAAAGCCATAAGCATTCAGAAAGCCCTACACAAGTTCTCCTCTAGTATAGTAGCTGATTACATGCTTTTGTGAGAGCCTGAGCCACAACTTCGAAGCACTGTCTATGCAGCTATTTTTAGAGTGCTAACATGGGGCCTGCAAGCCTGAGTTGGGTCGATCCAGACTGGGAAGCTCACTGCCACAGGCTGTGTGTGTAAATATATCATTTATGCTTTTATAGCAACAACCTCCTTTGCTTCAATGATTCTTGCTTGAACAAATTTCCTTCCATGAAATGTCAAAGTATGAAAAGATCAGGGCTAAGTTTTCAAAAGACATCCCTAACAGCATTGTTTATGTCAGAGAGCTTTTTTCAGATTAATAGTACTTCATTCATAGCCAGGAATATGGCCAGCAATGCCATCACAGGCAGCTAAACAAACCACAGGAATAGCCACACTGGGTTAGACCAATGGTCCGTCTAACCCCGTATCCTAGCTTCTAACAGAGGCCAGTGCCAGATGCTTCAGAGGGAATCAATGGAACAGGCAATCATTGAGTAAGCCATCCCGTCATCCAGTCCCAGTTTCTAGTAGTTAAAAGTTTAAGTACACCCAGAGCATGGCGTTGCATCTGTGACCATCTTGGCTAATAGTCATTGATGGACCTATCCTTCCTGAATTTATCTAATTCTTTTTTGAACCCAGGTATAATTTTGGCCCTCACAACATCCACTGGCAATGGATTCCACAGGTTATCTGTGCATTTTATGAGGAAGTACTTCCTTTTGCTGTATTAAACCTGCTGCCTATTAATTTCATTGGGTGACCTCTGGTTCTTGCATTATGTAAAGGAGTAAATAACACTTATTCACTTTCTCCATCATTCATGATTTTATAGACCTCTATTATAGCCCCCCTCAGTTGTATCTTTTCTAAGATGAACAGTCTCAGTCTTTTTAAACGCTCCTCATGGAAGCTGTTCCATACCTATAATAATTTTTGTTGTCCTTGTCCATACTTTTTTCAATTCTAATACATCTTTTTTGAGAAGGAACAACCAGAACTGCAAGCAGTATTCAAGATGTGGGCATGCCATGGATTTATATTGTGGAATTTTGATGTCTCCTGTCTTATTATTTATCCCTTTCCTAATGGTTCCTAACATTCTGTTAGATTTTTTGGCAGCCACCACACATTCAGCAGATGTTTTCAAAGAACTATCCACGATGACTCCAAGATCTTGAGTGGTAACGGCTAATTTAGACCCCCATCCTTTTATATGTATAGTTGGGATTATATTTTCCAATGTGTATTACTCTGCTTTTATCAATGTTGAACTTCATCTGCCATTTTGGTACCCAGTAACCCAGGTTAGAAGGCTTCCTTGGTAACCCTTCGCAGTCAGCTTTGGACTTCTCTATCTTTGGTAATTTTGTATCGTCTGCATATTTTGCCACTTCACTGTTGACCCCTTTTCCAGATCATTTTCTCCATTGTGAAAACTGATAATTTTTTCCCTCTTTAACCTATTACTGATCCAATAGAGGACCTTCCCTCTTATTTTATGACTTTGCTTTAAGAGCCTTTAGTGTGGGACCTTGTCAAAGGCTTCTGAAAGTCCAAGTACACTATGTCCACTGGATCACCCTTGTTCACATGCTTGTTGACACTCTTAAGGAATTCTAATAGGTTGGTGAGGCATGATTTCCCTTTACAAAAGTCATATTTACTTTCCTCCAACACATTGTGTTCTATGTGTCTGATAATTCTGGTCTTTATTATAGTTTCAACCAATTTGCCTAGTACTGAAGTTAGGCTTATTGGCTGCTAATTGCCAGGATCACCTCTGGAGCTCTTTTTAAATATTAGCAATCTTCCAGTAATCTGGTACTGAGGCTGATTTAAGTGATAAATTACATACCCCATAGTTAGTAATTCTGAAAATTTCATACGAGTTCCTTCAGAACTCTTGGGTGAATACCATCAGGTTCTGGTGACTTGTTGCTGTTTAATAAATTTGTTCCAAAACATCCTTTATTGGCACCTTAGCCTGGGACAGTTCCTCAGATCTGTCACCTAAAAAGTATGGCTTGGTTATAGAGAGCTCCCTCACATCATCTGCGGTGAAGACCTATGCAAAGAATTTATTTAGCTTCTCTGCAATGACCTTGTCTTCTTTGAATGTTCCTTTAGCACCTCGATTGTCCAGTGGCCCCACTGATTGTTTGGCAGGTTTCCTGCTTCTGATGTAATTTAACAAAATTGCGGTTAGTTTTGTGTCATTTGGTAGTTGCTCTTCAAATTCTTTTTTTGATCTGCCCCATTATACTTTTACTCTTGACCTTTCAGAGTTTATGCTCCTCACTAGGATTTGACTTTCAATTTTTAAAGGATGCCTTTTTACCTCTAACTGCCTCTTTCACTCTGCTGTTTAGCCAAGGTGACTTTTATTGGTCTTTACTCCTTTTTTTCTTTTGGAGTATACATTTGGAACATACAGTTTCAGCCTCTATTATGGTGTTTTTAAATAGTTTCCATGCAGCTTGCAGGCATTTCACTTTTGTGACTGTTCCTTTTAATTTTAACTAGCTTCCTTATTGTTGTATAGTTCCTCTTTTTGAAGTTAAATGCGACTGTGGTGGGTTTCTTTGGCATTTCCCTTCCTACAAGGATGTTAAATTTAATTACATTATGGTAGCTATTACTGAGCACCTAGCAGCATCAAAACATGCTGGAGGAATTTTTGGAGAGCTAATGCACAGAGTGATGGCTGATTGCTTGAGAGAAATGGAAGTAAATGTGCCCATGTACAAGGCAGAATAAAAAGAGTAGACTAACTACAAGGGGAAGTTATGAAGCTAGCCCATGAGTAATTACAATCAAAGAGCCTGTACTGAAGGGCAAAATTGAACATGTCAAGGGACATGTCATCAGGAAATTTGCTTCCTCCCAATAAAGAGTGTATGCCACCTTACACAACAACTAAAAATGAAGTCTCACTTAGGTGGAGCATTTTGCTCTGCAGCCAAATAGCCACCGACCACGTACGATAAATATATATTGGATATAGTCAGATATTTAGTAGCATTAAAAGAATGCATAGTATAGATGTTCCCCTAGCATTGAAGTGTGTGCACTCAAACCTATAACAAACTTAGTTAGTCTTTGGATACAGATGAGGGACGCTATATGCCATCTTGTGACTGGAATGATAAAAGTAGTTCCTGACTCAAAAGTCAGGCCTCTATCCTGTTTGTTCCTCGATGAGAGGGCAGTTATACATCTGAAGCCCTCGAACAAACTTCTATGAAATCTTAAGTTAAAGGTCCCATATCTAAGAAGATCGATGTCCTTTGATCTAGACTTCAGGGAGATTTGGTTGTGTTTTCACAAAAGTTACTTAGCATTGTTTATAGTTCTGCTAAACTAGTACAGATATCTAGCACTGAGCTTTGCACAGCATGTTGGGTCTCACTGTAGGTTCTGGTGATTCTAATAGTTGATCACAGACAGAAAACTACACTTTCTTAGATGGGTTCCATTTGGGGACATGATGTAGGCAATACAGTGAAAACAAGGCTATATGACAAAGCCAACTCAAAGCTCTTCAGTGCTTTTAAGATACAGACCCAGTTTGGTATATGTTAAGATGAGGACACAAATGGAAGTTAGTAAAAGCTCTGTGTATGTTACAGGTTGTGCAGACTCCAGTCCTTTCCAGAATCTCCTATGCAGCTAATGAACAAGGCCAAACTCAACGCAACCTTCTTCCCAGAGGGTCCCTCCTATAGACCATGGGCTTATCATGGCCAACAAAGATTCTCTCACAAATACCCATATTAGTTCAGTGGTACACAATAGATTCTGTAAGCGATGTCCAAATCTCAGAACTGGACAGGACTACCCTAACCAGCCAACCTAGAGGGAATGTCATTTCCCTCAGTGCCTATTTCTACATAAAGGTCTTAAGTGTAGAGTCTTATGAAGACATTATCAATGGCCTATAATGACCCGGTGTCTATAAAAAACTGAAGACAAGTTGAATAAATATCCAGCATACTGTGTAGTTATAGCTGACAATGTGATTGCATACCTGAATGAGCATGGGGGAATCCGGTCACTTGATCTTTATTGGGAGGCTCAGATCTCAATTAGGTGGTTGCAAAATCTGTTCCTCTGTGCTGTTTTCTCTTTTCTGTTTATTGCACAGTGCCTAATTGGACAAGACATATACCAGGTAGAATGGAGCTTTAATCCAGATGTTCTAGTTACATACTCAAGTATAGGTTTCAGTGTAGTAGCCGTGTTAGTCTGTGTCAGCAAAATGAAAATAAGAAAGAAAAACTTGTAGCACCTTAGAGACTAACAAATTTATTTCAGCATAAGCTTTCGTGGGTTAGTACCCACTTCACTGGATGCATGGAATGAAACATACAGTAGACAGATATTTATACAGTCAGAGAAACATGATAAGGTGGAGGTGCATAGACCAACCTTAAGAGGCTAATTAATTGAGAGGCACCATAACAGCAGGGGAAGAAAAACCTTTGAAGTGATAAACAAGATGGTCACACAGGTGTGAATGAGGATCGTTAACTTAAGGGAAATAGATTCAATTAACGTAATGGCCGAGCCATTCGAGGTCCTTATTTAATCCTGAGGTAATGCAATCTAGTTTGCATATCAATTCGAGTTCAACAGTTTCTCTTTGAAGTCTGCTTTTCGAGTTAATCTGTCGCAACACTGCTACCCTCAAGTCTGTCAGTGAGTGATTAGGGAGGTTGAAGTGTTCTCCTACTGGTTTTTGAATGTTATGATTCCTGATATCAGATTTATGTCCATTTATTCTTTTGCGTAGAGACTGTCCGGTTTGGCCAATGTACATGGCAGAGGGGCATTGCTGGCACATGATGGCATATATCACATTGGTAGATGTGCAGGTGAATGAGCCCCTGATGGTGTGGCGGATGTGATTAGGCCCTGTGATGGTATCACTTGAATCGATATGTGGACAGAGTTGGCATCGGGCTTTGTTGCAAGGATAGGTTCCTGGGTTAGTGTTTTTGTTGTATGGTGTGTGGTTGCTGGTGAGTATTTGCTTCAGGTTGGGGGGCTGTCTGTAAGCGAGGATTGGTCTGTCCTCCAAGATCTGTGAGAGTGAGGGATCATCTTTTAGGATAGGTTGTAGATCTTTGATGATGCGCTGGAGAGGTTTTAGTTGGGGGCTAAAGGTGATGGCTAGTGGTGTTCTGTTATTTTCTTTTTGGGCCTGTCTTGTAGTAGGTGACTCCTGGGTACTCTTCTGGCTCTGTCAATCTGTTTTTTCACTTCAGCAGGTGGGTATTGTAGTTGTAAGAATGCTTGATAGAGACCTTGTAGGTGTTTGTCTCTGTCTGAGGGATTGGAGCAAATGCGGTTGTATCTTAGAGCTTGGCTGTAAACAATGGATCGTGTGGTGTGTCCAGGATGGAAGCTGGAAGCATGTAGGTAAGTATAGCGGTCAGTAGGTTTCCGGTATAGGGTGGTGTTTATGTGACCATCACTTATTAGCACAGTGGTGTCTAGGAAATGGACCTCTTGTGTGGACTGGTCTAGGCTGAGGTTGATGGTGGGATGGAAATTGTTGAAATCATGGTGGAATTCCTCAAGGGCTTCTTTTCCATGGGTCCAAATGATGAAGATATCATCAATGTAGCGCAAGTAGAGTAGGGGTGTTAGGTGACGAGAGCTGAGGAAGCGTTGTTCTAAGTCAGCCATAAAAATGTTGGCATACTGTGGGGCCATACGGGTACCCATAGCAGTGCCACTGACTTGGAGGTATATATTGTCCCCAAATGTGAAATAGTTGTGGGTGAGGACAAAATCATAAAGTTCGGCCACCAGGTTAGCCGTGGTAGTATCGGGGATACTGTTCCTGACAGCTTGTAGTCCATCGTTGTGTGGAATGTTAGTGTAGAGGGCTTCTACATCCATAGTGGCCAGGATGGTGTTGTCTGGAAGATCACCGATGGATTGTAGTTTCCTCAGGAAGTCAGTGGTGTCGCGAAGATAGCTGGGAGTGCTGGTAGCATAGGGCCTGAGGAGAGAGTCTATATAGCCAGACAATCCTGCTGTTAGGGTGCCAATGCCTGAGATGATGGGGCGTCCAGGATTTCCAGGTTTATGGATCTTGGGTAGCAGATAGAATGCCCCTGGTCGGGGTTCTAGGCACGTGTCTGTACAAATTTGTTCTTGTGCTTTTCCAGGGAGTTTCTGGAGCAGATGGTGTAGTTTCTTTTGGTATTCCTCAGTGGGGTCAGAGGATAAAGGCCTGTAGAATGTGGAGTTACAGAGCTGCCTGACAGCTTCTTGTTCATATTCCAACTTATTCATGATGACGACAGCTCCTCCTTTGTCAGCCTTTTTGATTATGATGTTAGAGTTGTTCCTGAGGCTGTTGATGGCATTGTGTTCTGCACGGCTGAGGTTATGGGGCAAGTGATTTTGCTTTTCTACAATTTCAGCTCGAGCACGGCGACGGAAGCAGTCTATGTAGAAGTCCAATTTGTTGTTTCGACCTTCAGGAGGAGTCCACGCAGAATCCTTCTTTTTGTAGTTTTGGTAGGAAGGATTCTGTGGGTTAGTATGTTGTACAGAGGTCTGTTGGAAATATTCTTTGAGTCGGAGACGTCGAAAGTAGGATTCTAGGTCACCGCAGAACTGTATCATGTTCGTGGGTCTGGAGGGACAAAAGGAGAGGCCCCGAGAAAGGACAGATTCTTCTGCTGGGCTGAGAGTATAGCTGGAAAGATTAACAATATTGTTGGGTGGGGTAAGGGAACTGCTGTTGTGGTTCCTTGTGGCATGCAGCAGTTTAGATAGCTTAGTGTCCTTTTTCTTTTGTAAAGAAGCAAAGCTTGTGTTGTAAATGGCTTGTCTAGTTTTTGTAAAGACAGTCCATGAAGAAGTTTGTGTGGAAGGTTGGTTTTCCATAAGAGTATCCAGTTTTGAGAGCTCAGTCTTAATCTTTCCCTGTTTGCTGTATAGGATGTTGATCAGGTGGTTTCGCAGTTTCTTTGAGAGTGTGAGGCACAATACTCAAGTATGCAATCTAACTATGGGCCGCTTTGCTTCCAGATGTCACAAAATCACTTTTTATGAGAGTGGTATCTATGGATGTGCTTTCCTAGTCCTGTTCCAAATGAATGTTTCCAGCCATTCCTGCTTCTGCACAGGGCCAATTAGTAGAGCTGTCAGTAATGTCCCTCCAGAATGACTGCATTGACTCCGATTAGCTGAGTTGGTAAATAAGGCGATATATTTGCCCGTTAATATATGGAAGGGACCTAATCATCTCATTATACTGTATAACCTGACCTTGGCATGCTAAAGTTGGCTGCCTAGCCTTTGAAAGGAAGCAATTAGAATGGATACTCAGGTAGATCTACACATAGAGCACACTTGGCTGTGTGCGCCAGATAGTAAGCGTTAGGCAAATTTGTACTTGAATACATTTTTGCATAGTTCGATTTAATACTAGAGTTTATACAAGATGATCTCATTATGGGGTTAATGTGCCCAGGTTAAAGGTACATGTATTAACTATACTGGAGTACTGGCAATATGTAAGAAGAATATTGCTTTATTCACAATTGCCAGATTGAGTCTCGGCTAAATCCTCAACAGTTACACAGGACTACAAATTAAAATTGCAGTCTGGTCCTCAATGCCCATGCATAACATTATCTCTTAAGGATATATTCCCTCTGTCAAGTAGCTCTTTTGATAGCAGTCAAATTGACGATTAGAGTATAGAAACTAGGGGCCAGATTTTTAAAGGCATTTAGGCACTTGACAATCCCAATGTCACATCCTATAATACTAATAGGACTTGCTCCAAAATACATAAACTAGAGTAAGTATTGCACTTAAGCGGGTAATCACTCTCATGATTTTTTTCATAAGTACTTAAAATCCTACATGACTGTCAAAGTGGCTTAGGCCAAGGGTGGGTTTTTCATAAGTCTTTCAGACCAGGGGCTTTACAACTTTACAGAAGGCATGCCTTAGTAACTCAGACATGCATTCACTGATGTGGCTTCTAGCATTAATAGAGCACAGGGATAGGTGGCCATAGATAATAGCTCAGCTTTTTGTCTGTAATTTTGAAACTGGCAATCTATGCCTAAGTTCGATGTGTGCTCATGCCACATTTAATATTTGTATGGAAATTGACAAATGTACCTTTCATTAAAAAAAACAAACAACCATAACAAAATATTGTACATTTTTCAATATCTACCACTTGGTGGCAGCTAACCACTGCCTTTAACCAACTACTGTATAGAAGAAAGAAACCAAAATTCCTAAATTCATTTGGTTTCAAATGGAACAAGGTTGTCAGTATTTACATTGCATCAGAGTTCTCTTGATTAAAGTGATATGACCAATACACTTTTATTTTCAACTTGATGCTTCTTGGGTAGCTGGTTTCTTGCTGACTGTTACAACCTCAAACTGACCTTGCTAATCAGGAGCACAATCCTGCAAGGTATCAAGGACGCTAACCCCAGTCTACCAATGCACTGACTGAAGTACATGAGTAGTCTTATTAGAGACAATTATATTATTTGTGTGCTTAAAATTAAGCTCATTAGTGTTTCCTGGATGTGTACGGTGCTCAGTACCTTGCAGGAGTTAGCCCTAGATATATACGATTTGGCAATATCTTAAAACTGCCAAATGTAGATGGCAATGGTAAAAGCCAGTATTTCATAAACAAAGAGCCTAAACACATCTTGCTTTCTGCTTCAGCTGCCGGTCAGTACATTTTGGTTGTTATATGCTGTATTGATCAGCATCTAAAAGAAAGGCCATTGGCTAATCTTGTTACTGAGTTAGGTCCTCAACACTGGGCCTTAGCAGATTCTTTTCCTCTATGCCACAGACAGAGTTCCTACTGTGAATTGAAACTTCCTGAATCCACTTCATTTTTCACATTTGAACTGTGTAGTTCTTCTTCGAGTGATTGCTCATATGTATTCCAATTAGGTGTGCTCACGATCGTCGGAAGATTTTTACCCTAGCAACACTTGGTGGGCCGGCTGGCGCCCTCTGGAGTGGCGCCGTTACGGTGCCTGATATATACCCCAGCTGGCCCAGCACCCTCTCAGTTCCTTCTTACTGCCTGTGACGGTCGTTGGAACTGTGGAGAG
This sequence comes from Macrochelys suwanniensis, assembly GCA_033296515.1. NCBI lineage: Eukaryota > Metazoa > Chordata > Testudines > Chelydridae > Macrochelys > Macrochelys suwanniensis. The sequence continues at coordinate 128,770,690 of CM065776.1, read as the reverse complement.
CAGCTCGCTGATCTCCACCTCCCTAGCATACTTAGCACTCCTTTATCTTGTTAATAGTTTGAGTACTCTTTAGTTGTTGTAGATTAGTTTGTGTTAGATTGTTTGTATAATTAGTGTAAATAGTGGTGGGTGATAAGGGGTTTCATCCCCTATCTCCCCTCTCCCGGTACCGGGCCAATGCCTGGCTCTCCGGGATTCAAGCCGTGCTCGGCCTGTCAGAAGCCGATGCCCACGGGGGATCCCCACGACTCCTGTTTAAAGTGCCTCGGGGAGTCCCATCTTCCGGACAAGTGCCGAATTTGTAAGGCTTTTAAGCTGCGGACCAAGAAGGAGCGGGACTTTCGATTAAAGCAGCTCCTCTTGGAGGCCTCGCTCAGCCCGATGTCGGCATCGCACCGGAACCCGGTGCGGACCCCGACAGGTTCGTCATCGACAGCACCGGAGTGCCCAAGCTCCGGGAAAGAGCCCCGGCACCGAACACCTCACGCCGGGACTCCTCAGAGACGTCGGTCTCTGTCACAGAAAGCGAGGAAGTAGGGTCCTGGGCCAGCACCGACCCCGGCGCCGCTGCACCTGCAGCCTGTTCAAGACCGCGCCATGCCCGGTACGGCGCCAGCACTGCTGACTCCGGTACCGCAAGGACCATCGAGCTCGGTGCCTGTGGCTAAGATATCTATGCCACCTACTCCGGCTCCGCAAGGGCCGTCGAGTCCGGCGCCGCCGCCAATGCCAGCACCGACCCTGCCGACTCCGGCACCCCAGAGGCCGTTGAGCGCAGGACAGCCTACTAAGGCTCCGGTACCAACGACTCCGGCCCTGCAAGGTCCGTTGAGCTCGGTGACCGCCAGCTCCCCGGTGCACACTGTGGTAGAGCTTCCGCTGCCGTCCACTCCGGACACCTTCTCGGTGGCACGGGACCTGATCGCCATGACTGATCCGGCACCGACTCCATCCTCGGTACCGCCGTTGCGGATCGTCACATCCCGCGGCAAACCGGCCATACTACGCCCAGTGCCGCATGCGGAGACCAGCCAGCAGCAGTCGCGTTCTCCTCAACACCGCTCGCAGTCCCGGCACCGGTCACCATCCCGGCGCCGGTCGTACTTGCGGTACCGATCCAGGTCAACCTCCAGGCGGCGGTATGACGACTCCCGGTACCGCTCCCGGTCCCGCGGCCGGTCGCAGCGTAGATCTCCGGACGATCGACGTCATTATCATTCGCCGAGACGTTCGCGATCCAGGTCGGGTTCCCTGTACCGCGGCAACCGTCGGTACTGTTCCAGGTCCCGGTACCGATCCAGATCCCGGTACCGATCCCCGGCACCTCGACACACCATGGCCACGCAGACCGCTCTTCAAGGCTACTCCGCACCGCCTTGGCTCTCCCGCTCCGTCTCCCACTCTTCTAGAGCCGGTAGCGACTTTTATGCTGAGGATCACGCGGTTGGTGAACAGGGCCACTGGCCGGATGTTGGACAGGAGCCACCTCAAGACCAGGGGCAATGGCCCTTCTGGACCCCAGTGGCATACCTTCAAGCCCAAGGGGTCCCATCCAGAGCCTCCCACTCGGCTCAATCCGAGTCCAGGGCACCAGAGGCAACGGTGTCCCGTCCTCCCCCGGAAGGCTCTGACCCGCCGCAGTCATCGGTCATGATCCCAGACCCGGAGGCCTCGACCTTGGAGGCCTCAGCGGTTCCTCACCAGGACCTGTCCTAGGATCCTATGGTTCAGGGTCTATCGTCCTCCTCCTCTCCGGACGAGGCAGTGGCGGGAGCGTCATCTTCTGGCCCGCCTCCTATCGATCTCCGGGACCATCAAGACCTGCTACGCAGATTAGCCCTTAACATGAATCTGCAGATCGAGGAGGTACCAGAACTTGAGGACCCGGTAGTGGACATTCTGACAACTGACGCCCCCACCAGGGTAGCCCTCCCGTTCGTCCGCACTATATTGGCCAACGCCACGTCGATCTGGCAGTCCCCAGCCTCGATACCCCCCACTGCCAGGGGTGTAGAGAGGAAATATATGGCACCTCCAAGAGACTTCCAGTACCTCTATACTCACCCCCCTCCGTGCTCCTTAGTTGTACAGTCGGTCAACGAGAGGGAAAGGAATGGCCAACAGGCCCCCGCCCCAAAGTCCAAGGACGCCAAGCGCCTAGACTTATTTGGGAGAAAGATCTACTCGGGGGGGGGGGCCCTGCAGCTCAGAGCTGCAAACCAGCAGGCGCTCCTGAGCCGTTACGGCTATAACACCTGGGTCTGAATGGAAAAATTCAAAGAGCTTATACCTCAGGAGTCCAGGCAGGAGTATAAAGCATTTGTCGAGGAGGGTAAGAAGGTGGCCAGGACGTTGTTGCGGGCCTCTCTCGATATCGTCGACTCGGCCTCCAGAACTATAGCCTCAAGAGTCGCCATGCGGCGTATCTCCTGGCTTCAATCCTCCACCCTTCCTACGGAGGTCCAACATACCATCCGGGACCTACCGTTTGAAGGCCGGGGTCTCTTCTCAGAAAAAACTGACCCGAGACTGCAGACCCTTAAAGATGGTCGAACCATTATCCGCACGCTGGGGATGCATACCCCGGCGACGCAGCGCAGACCCTTCCGGCCCTTCGGGCAGCGTCCCTACTCTGCACCCGCACCTCGGCAGGACTTCTCTAGGAGACTGCGTGGCCGAGGGGGCAGGAGGCAACAATCCGGTCGACAGACTGGTCAGAGACAGGGCCCCCACAAACCATCGTCGGGGCCCAAACAAAATTTTTGAAGGGACGCTCGAGGTTGGAGTACCAGTTTCAGTCGATCCTCTCCCCCCGTTCTGAGACTGCCTTTCCCATTTCTCCCGTGCGTGGTTGAATATCACCACGGACTGCTGGGTCCTATGCACGGTGGAAAGCGGATACCACTTGCAGTTTGTCTCCCCCCCTCCCTCCCACCCTCCCTCCCTGTCCCTCTTCAGGGACCCTTCTCACGAGCAACTCCTAATTCAGGAGGTACAATCGCTCCTCTCCGCAGGAGCTATAGAGGAGGTTCCGAGGGAGCTCAGGGGCAGGGGTTTCTACTCCCGTTATTTCCTAATCCCCAAATCGAAAGGGGGGCTACGTCCTATCTTGGACTTGCGGGGGCTCAACAAATTTATGGTGAAGTTGAAGTTCCGTATGCTCTCCCTGGGCACCATTGTCCCCTCCATGGATCCTGGAGACTGGTACGCCGCCCTAGCCATGAAGGACGCGTATTTTCATATTGCAGTCTACCCGCCTCACAGACACTTCCTCCGCTTCGTGGTGGGCCAGAGACATTTTCAGTTTACGGTTCTGCCCTTCGGCCTCTCTACGGCACCGAGGGTTTTTACGAAGTGCATGGCAGTGGTAGCAGCCGCCCTTCGTCAACAAAGAGTTCAGGTGTTCCCCTACCTCGACGACTGGCTTATCCGCGGCAACTCCAGCAGCCAAGTCCAGTCGCACATTCGGACGGCCGTGAGCATGTTTAAGCAGCTCGGCCTCCTCCTGAACGTAGAAAAGTCCACTTTGGAGCCAACCCAGAGGTTAGACTTTATAGGGGCAGTGCTGGACTCCACCCTCACCCGAGCATTTCTTCCAGAGGCTCGCTTTCAGGACCTTATAGCCATCATATGCGGCCTTCAGAGCTTCCCAACGTCAACGGCTCGCTGCTGCCTCAGTCTCCTCGGTCACATGGCGTCCTGCACTTTCGTGACGGCTCACGCCAGGTTGCGCCTCCGACCGCTCCAGGCATGGCTCTCCTCGGTATACCAGCCACGCAGAGACAGCTTGGACCTGATTTTGACGGTACCATCGCAGGTCCTGGCCTCCCTGAACTGGTGGCTAGACCCCAGGAAGGTGCTGGAAGGTGTTCCATTCCATCCACCACAGCCATCCCTAGCCTTAACCATGGATGCGTCATCGCTCGGCTGGGGAGCCCATTTACAGAACCTCCAAACACAGGGCCTGTGGTCGGAGCAGGAATTGACCCTGGACATCAACGTCAGGGAACTGCGAGCAGTACGCCTTGCCTGCCAAGCCTTGCCTGCCACGCTCCTCCCCGCTCTGCCGAGAAGCAATACACCTGTGGGACTTTTGCATAGCCCACTCCATTCACCTGGTAGCCTCCTTTCTCCCAGGGGTCCAGAACACCTTGGCGGACCGGCTGAGCAGGTCCTTCCAGACTCACGAGTGGTCCATTCGACCGGAAGTTATCCACTCTGTCTTCCAGAAGTGGGGATTTCCCCACATAGACCTATTCGCGACTCGCGAGAACCGGAAGTGCCATGCGTTCTGCTCACTCCAGGGTCGCTGTCCAGGCTCCCTGATGGACGCTTTTCTCCTGCCTTGGACGGACCACCTGTCCTATGCCTTCCCGCCAGTGCCGCTGGTCCACAGAGTCCTGCTCAAATTACGCAGGGACAGGGGCCGCTTAATCCTGATCGCTCCAGCGTGGCCCAGGCAGCACTGGTACACCACCCTCCTAGAGCTCTCGGTGTCCGCCCCGATCACTCTACCGTTGTGGCCGGACCTGATTACGCACAGCACATCAGGCTCCATCATCCCGACCTGCACTCTCTCCATCTCACAGCGTGGCTGCTGCATGGCTGAACCCATCCGAGCTATGTTGTTCCAGCCCGGTCCAGCAGGTTTTGCTGAGCAGCAGGAAGCCCTCTACCAGGTCCACCTACTCAGCTAAGTGGAAACGGTTTTCCTGTTGGTGCGGCCCTCGGGGTCTTAACCCCCTGCAGGTGCCGATACATACCATTCTAGACTACCTCCTGTCCCTAAAGGAACAGGGTCTGGCCCTTTTGTCGATAAAAGTCCACCTAGCGGCAATTTCGTCCTTTCACCCTGGCGACAGTGGGCTTTCGGTCTTTTCCAACCCCATGGTTAGCAGATTCCTCACGGGGTTAGAGCGGCTACACCCGTTGGTTCGCCGCCCGGTTCCCACCTGGGACCTCAACCTCGTCATCACTAGGCTCATGGGGGCCCCATTCGAGCCTATGGCCACCTGCTCGCTTCTGTACCTCTCCTGGAAGATGGCCTTCCTCGTAGCCATCACCTCAGCAAGGCGCGTCTCTGAGCTCAGAGCGCTTACTTCGGAACCCCCTTATACGGTGTTCCACAAGGACAAGGTACAGTTGCGACCATACCCGGCCTTCCTTCTCAAGGTAGTGTCGGCTTTTCATGTCAACCAGGACATTTTTCTACTGGTCTTCTACCCGAAGCCGCATGCCTCTCCAAGGGAGCAGCAACTCCATTCATTGGACGTCCGTAGGGCCCTCGCCTTCTACATCGAGCGGACGAAGCCCTTTCGGAAAACGACTCAGCTGTTCGTCGCCGTGGCAGACCGGATGAAAGGCCTCCCGGTCTCTTCCCAACGCATTTCGTCCTGGATCACATCATGCATACGGACATGCTATGACTTGGCAGGTGTTCCCACCATGCACCTTACTGCCCACTCCACCCGAGCTCAAGCCTCGTTCTCCGCCTTCCTGGCGCACATACCTATACAAGAGATATGTAGGGCAGCAACCTGGTCATCGGTGCACACCTTCGCCTCTCATTATGCCATAGTACAGCATTCCAGAGAGGATGCTGCTTTTGGTTCAGCGGTCCTACGCTCTGCAGTATCACAATCCGACCCCACCTCCTAGGAAAGGCTTGGGAGTCACCTAATTGGAATACATATGAGTAATCACTCGAAGAAGAAAAGACGGTTACTCACCGTGGTAACTGTTGTTCATAGAATATCAGGGTTGGAAGGGACCTTAGGAGGTCATCTAGTTCAACCCCCTGCTCAAAGCATGACCAAGCCCCAACTTTTGCCCCAGATCCCCAAATGGCCCCCTCAAGGATTGAACTCACAACCCTGGGTTTAGCAGGCCAATGCTCAAACCACTGAGCTATCCCTCCCCCCCAAACCCGCCCTCCATCCCCACTGTCGGAGTAGCCGGCAAGAAGGAACTGAGAGGGCGCTGGGCCGGCTGGGGTATATATCAGGCACCGTAATGGCGCCACTCCAGGGGGCGCCAGCCGGCCCACCGAGTGTTGCTAGGGTAAAAATCTTCCGACGATTGTGCATGCCGCGCACGCACACCTAATTGGAATAGATATGAGCAACACATCTCGAAGAACAACAGTTACCACGGTGAGTAACCGTCTTTTTAGTTTTGTGGATGGCTGCTCCCACCCTTCCCAAGGATGTAGATAGCTTGATCTAATAGGAAACTATATTTAGGGAGCAGTTAAAATTGAAACTGTCATTGGGTTCTTATTGTGTTCTCCCTCCATAGCGAGGTGCCTCAGACCAGAATGGACATGGGGGAAATATTGCCCATGAGACCAAGTGCAGAAACTGCTCATGGTGGGGAAAGCTGACAATGCCACTATTCTGAATGCAAATGACCTGACGTATTTGGAGTGGTCCAAAGTCTACTGGATATTAATCTTAGCCAATCAAAAATGTCTATAAATTAGGGCTGTCGAGCGATTAAAAAATTAATCATGATTAATCGTGCAATTAAAAAAATAATGATGATTAATTGCATTGTTAAGCAATAATAGAATAACATTTATTTAAATATTTTTGGATGTTTTCTACATTTTCAAATATATTGATTTCAATTACAACATAGAATACAAAGTGTACAGTGCTCACTTTATAATTATTTTTGATTACAAGTATTTGCACTGTAAAAAAACAAAAAAAATAGTATTTTTCAATCACCTAATACAAAGTTGAACTTACAAATGTAGAATTATGTACAAAAATGCATTCAAAAATAAAACAATGTAAAATTTTAGAGCCTGCAAGTCCACTCAGTCCTACTTCTTGTTCAGCCAGTTGCTCAAACAAGTTTGTTTACATATGCAGGAGATAATGGTGCCCGCTTCTTGTTTGTAATGTTACCTGAAAGTGAGAACAGGGATTCTCATGGCACTGTTGTAGCCAGTGTCACAAGATATTTACGTGCCAGATGTGCTAAAGATTCATATTTCCCTTCATGTTTCAACCACCATTTCAGGGGACATGCGTCCATGCTGACGACGGGTTCTCCTCAATAATAACCCAAAACAGTGCGGACTGATGCATGTTCATTTTCATTATCTGAGTCAGATGCCACCAGCAAAAGGTTGATTTTCTTTTTTGGTGGTTCGTGTTTTGTAGTTTCCGCAACAGAGTGTTGCTCTTTTAAGACTTCTGAACGCACGCTCCACACAGATTTTGGAAGGCACTTCAGATTCTTAAACATAGAATTATAGAATCTCAGGGTTGGAAGGGACCTCAGGAGGTCGTCTAGTCCAACCCCCTGCTCAAAGCAGGACCAATCCCCAACTAAATCATCCTAGCCAGGACTTTGTCAAGCCTGGCCTTAAAAACCTCTAAGGAAGGAGATTCCACCATCTCTCTAGGTAACCCATTCCAGTGCTTCACCACCCTCCTAGTGAAAAAGTTTTTCCTAATATCCAACCTAAACCTCCCCCACTGCAACTTGAGACCATTACTCCTTGTTCTGTCATCTGCTGCCACTGAGAACAATCTAGCTCCATCCTCTTTGGAACCCCCTTTCAGGTAGTTGAAAGCAGCTATCAAATCCTCCCTCATTCTTCTCTTCTGCAGATTAAATAATCCCAGGCCCTCAGCCTCTCCTCATAAATCATGTGCTCCATCCCCCTAATCATTTTTGTTGCCTCCGCTGGACTCTTTCCAATTTTTCCACATCCTTCTTGTAGTGTGGGGCCCAAAACTGGACACAGTACTCCAGATGAGGCCTCACCAATGCCAAATAGAGGGGAATGATCACGTCCCTCGATCTGCTGGCAATGCTCCTACTTATACAGCCCAAAATATTGATGAAACCTTAATTCTTGTCTTGTAAATTTGCATTATGGCCCTTAATTAAATATCCGTATGCAACTACCATCCTCAACTACTATATAGTAGCTGTGTATGTAAATACAAAGCCATATAACTAACTCTAATGATGAAATTGCACTATAAGGATAAAAAGATTTTGAAGCAAATGCTAAATTATGAACACCTTAAAAATGTCACGATGGGATGTACAAACCTTGCACCAGGAAAAAGAGTGTTTAAAAACAGCTTTGGGTTCAGGCAGCCCTGCCCTACCACACCTGCAAGACATGACAGTTGTGGAGAAGCAGCCTTAAAAAGGACTAGTCTAATTCAGAAGGGCCCAATCCTGGGAGATGGGCAGACCTCTCCCCATTAGCTCCCCAAAGTAGCATTTCAGAGGATGAAGCTACCTGAGCATTCCTGTGAATGCTGCGTGAGAGCGCTGAGCACACTATCTTCTGAAGGGCGAGAGGCCAGGCTAGGAATGTGTTTGGACTATTCTTGTCATGCCTTTTCTTTGTTACGTTTCCTCCAAGGCCTGAAAAGGGCTGGGGAAGAAGGCTTAGGAGGCCACAGTAGGAAGAAATCCGGGGAAGAATCAGTAGGACTGAAGAGGCAGATCTTAATCACCTGCTACAGGACCCTGGGCTGGAACACAGAGTTGAGAGATTGACTTGTTTCCCCTGCAGGCCACCAAGGAAAGGTCTGGTGAAGGCCCAAGACAAGGGTCAGACGGGCTAGTGGGCTTAGAATGGGTGTAAGGCTGCCAGACTGCTAGTGGACTCGACTCTGACTTCCCTGGGAAGGGGTGAGATGTAAAATGTGGACAGAGCCACAAGGCTAAGGGGACCACCACATAAGGGGACTTGATTGGCTGGTCAACGGGGCAGTGGAGAGGAAAAACCTGTCATCACCTCATTCAGCCACAAGGTAGTGTAGTGACTGGTGAGTCACCATCTTTAGCCCCTAATGAAGACTAAAGTACATTATTAACTACTGTCTCCTAACATGAGGACAATATTTAGCATTAACGTGTAATCTTGCTTTGCCTGCTTTTATTGTACAGCCTCCATGTTATAGTTAAAGCTTTTTGCATGTTAATAAATATTTTTCTAAAAAGCAATAATGGGTTATTTGTTAACCAGAACCATGGAAATAGTGCTACCTTGGTTACAAAATAGACTCTAAAAGATACTTGATTATGGCGAAATGCCAGGTCTGCTATAGTGACGGTTGGGTGCACTTTTCTGTTTGTAGTTAAAAAACAATATATTTCAACAGGATCTGTTTTGCTGTTCTCAATAACTTTTCAGCTACTGTGAGTCCTTTGTGGTAGTGCATGCGCCATGCTTTTCTGGATGCAAGGGTCCTGACACCCTTAGAAGCAAATGAATAATACAGCTTGACAGATGCTGCATCCATTCACTCGTTTTGGGTTTCCGTTTTCAACTGCTAACAAATTGGGAACCTTCGCTCTTGCCCAGTTTCTTTATCTCCTTTTTTGTTTGGAAAATGACATGACTGTATCGCAAGGCTATCCCATTAACTGTGGAGCTAATTCTTTAAGGCTGACTTATTTTGCTTTCAAATCAGACTAACATTTACACTTGAAATTTAATTATCTGTATTGTCATTAGCCTGGAATCCTTAGACAGGACTGCTCTTCGATTTTCCCAGTGTTCAGAAAATGAGTAAGTGATACTTGTTATCAGAATCTGATGGTGATTCTGTCCTGAGTGTCTTCCATCAATTGGATACATTTAGCTGGAAGGGAAAATGACATCTTGGCTGCTAAGAGGAAACATAGGGATGCTTGGAATTTAAATGATTTTACGAATACTTAAACAAGGAAAAGCACAGGAGCTTGAAGATACCATTCAAAAGTGACTTTTTTGGAAAGGTTAGATTGTACTGAAGAGAATTGTGCAATAAGTTAAATTTGATCAATGAAGTTAAAGTAGGTTACCAGATGAGAAGACTCAAAAATCGAGACTTCCCGCCCGAAGTTGTTGAGCAAAAAAAACGGAAGACCCTCTCCCGCCCGAAGTTGTTGAGCAAAAAAACCAGAAGAAGACCGAAAATCGGGACAAAAGGCATCACAAAGGCGGGACAAATGATCAAAAATCGGGACAGTCCCGATTTTATCGGGACGTCTGGTCACCCTAAGTTAAAGGCTTAATATAAGTTTATGAAATAGTCTGTATACAAAGTGTATGGCCGTATTGGGAGGAGGAGAATGCACATATTTATGAAAAATGTTGCATATTTTTCTATAGCTGGAAAAGAGGATGGCTTCTTGTTGAGGTAGAGCTGTGTGTTTGTTTCTGAAATTTTCAAAGCTTCATACGGAATTTGAATGTCCATTGATTTATTGGGAATTGGGCCTTCAGATGCCTTCAGCGGGCTTGGAGAGTCTCAACCTTAATATCTAGAGCTGCAATCCTGTCTCAGAATTTGCTAGTCTGGGTCATATTTTCTCTGAGTATTACCATTGTATATAGACATAATGTATTGGTGTAGGCATGTGTGCTAATAGTTCTGCGGCTAAATATTTGTTGCCTGTGGGATATACTGATGTGAGTATTTCCACTGATTGCAAATGTTTGTTGACTGACGTAGAATTTTGTAAGAGTTCATTTGGGGCAGCGGTTCTCAAACTGTGGGTCGGAACCCCAAAGTGGGTCGCGACCCCATTTTAATGGGGTTGCCAAGGCTAGTTTAGACTTGCTGGGGCCTGGGGCTGAAGCCCGAGCCTCACCAGCGGGGTCCAAAGCTGAAGCCCGAAGGCTTCAGCCCTGGGCATCGGGGTCACGTTACAGGCCCCCTGCCTGGGACTGAAGCCCTTGGGCTTTCCCCCCACCCCACCACCCATGGGGGCGGGGCTCTGGCAGGCTCACACTTCGGTCCTCCCTCCTGGGGTCGTGTAGTAATTTTTGTTGCCAGAAGGTGGTTGCGGTGCAATGAAATTTGAGAACCCCTGATTTGGGGCATATACTACTATATGAGGTGTTTCCGGAGTTAATGATTCATGTTGACTTTGTACTTATGTAAGCCTGGGTTCAAAGACTTTTGGGAGACCATATACCAGTTCCATAAATTTCCATGGTATTACTCACTTGAGTAAGGAAACATGATTGGCCCTTAATGTTTAACATCTTCTAAATGTGTTGAGAGCAAGGACACTTAGAGTATTACATAGCCTTAAAACATAGTGAAGAAGATGATACTGTGATCATGCAGCATTTATGAATGCATAACTCAGTGAGGTAAAAGTGCTTTTGTGCAAGGATTACAACAGTAGGGCCACAGGGTGCGTTTTTGTTTTTTGAATTTTTGATGCAGTATAGCCTAACAAATTGCTGTCACATATATGAGAATATTTTGGACAACCTTATGGAATTAATTTTAGGTATTTTAGGAGTTCATTGTATTAAAAATGCAAATGTTTATATACTGGTAAGTGATTATATTTGTGTCCATCGGGGAGGAAGACTGGACTACACCCTGCAGAAGCACAGTTGGGAGTAATACAGGAAGCTGACTCAGATTTAACCCTTCCAGAGAGCTACCACCACCTAGAGAGAGGCTCACATATACTGGTTCAAAGTGGATTCTCCAGAGGTCAACAAAGGGTTTTTGGTTAAAAAGCCAGAGTTTAAACTGACTCAGGGCCTTCTTTCTGACCCAGCAAATGGACTGCACCTCTGTTACCGGGTAGGGGGGCAATCCTTAGGGAAGGGTTGGCAGGGCTTTGGTCTACTGAGCCCCCATAAGACTAAGGGGGCTTGTTCTGCATCTGTGATGGATTTGTGACCACAGGAAACACTCTGGGTGGGATTTGAAGGACTAATTACCAGCCAGTGTCCTTGTTGGTGTCAGGGGGTGATCTCTGGGATTATCATGCATGTCGGCTCTTTGATTGGCTTTAATATGTTTTCTCTCTAATGCTTCCACCTTAAGAATAAATGAGTTTGCTTACAAAGGGCAGCCTGCATGGTAACTGAACTGTTGTAATTACACTGTTTACTATCTCTAGAGGTCCCTAGAGGAGGTTTTGGAACTAATTGATAAACTTAACTGTAACAAGTCACTGGGACCAGATGGCATTCACCCAAGAGTTCTGAAAGAACTCAAATGTGAAATTGTGGAACTATTAACTAGGGTTTGTAACCTGTCCTTTAAATCAGCTTCTGTTCCCAATGACTGGAAGATAGCTAATGTAACGCCAATATTTAAAAAGGGCTCTAGAGGTGATCCCGGCAATTACAGACTAACATCCGTACTGGGCAAATTAGTTGAAACAATAGTAAAGAATAAAATTGTCAGGCACATAGAAGAACATAAATTGTTGGGCAAAAGTCAACATGGTTTCTGTAAAGGGAAATCATGCCTTACTAATCTATTAGAGTTCTTTGAAGGGGTCAACAAACATGTGGCATGGGCGATCCGGTAGACATAGTGTACTTAGATTTCCAGAAAGCCTTTGACAAGGACCTTCACCAAAGGCTCTTATGTAAATTAAGTTGCCATGGGATAAAAGGGAAGATCCTTTCATGGATTGAGAACTGGTTAAAAGACAGGGAACAAAGAGTAGGAATAAATGGTAAATTTTCAGAATGGAGAGGGGTAACTAGTGGTGTTCCCCAAGGGTCAGTCCTAGGACCAATCCTATTCAACTTATTCATAAATGATTTGGAAGAAGGGGTAAACAGTGAGGTGGCAAAGTTTGCAGATGATACTTAACTGCTCAAGATAGTTAAGACCAAAGCAGATTGTGAAGAACTTCAAAAAGATCTCACAAAACTAAATGATTGGACAACAAAATGGCAAATGAAATTTAATGTGGATAAATGTAAAGTAATGCACATTGGAAAAAATAACCACAACCATACGTACAATATGATGGGGGCTAATTTAGCTACAACTAATCAGGAAAAAGATCTTGGCGTCATCGTGGATAGTTCTCTGAAGACATCCATGCAGTGTGCAGCGGCAGTCAAAAAAGCAAACAGGATGTTAGGAATCATTAAAAAAGGGATAGAGAATAAGACGGAAAATATCTTATTGCCCTTATACAAATCCATAGTGCGCCCACATCTTGAATACTGTGTACAAATGTGGTCTCATCTCAAAAAGGATATACTGGCATTAGAAAAGGTTCAGAGAAGGGCAACTAAAATGATTGGGGTCTGTAATGGGTCCCATATGAGGAGAGATTAAAGAGGCTAGGACTTTTTAGCTTGAAAAGAGGAGAGTAAGTGGGGATATGATCGAGGTATATAAAATTATGAGTGGTGTGGAGGAAGTGAATAAGGAAAAGTTATTTACTTGTTCCCATAATAGAAGAACTAGGGGCCACCCAATGAAATCAGTAGGCAGCAGGTTTAAAACAAATAAAAGGAAGTTCTTCTTCACACAGCACACAGTCAACCTGTGGAACTCCTTGCCTGAGGAGGCTGTGAAGGCTAGGACTATAACAGGGTTTAAAAGAGAACTAGATAAATTCATGGAGATGAAGTCCATTAATGGCTATTAACCAGGATGGGTAAGGAGTGGTGTCCTTAGCCTTTGTTTGTCAGAGGGGGGTGATGGATGGCAGGAGAGAGATCACTTGATCATTACCCGTTAGGTCCACTCACTCCGGGGCACCTGGCATTGGCCACTGTCGGTGGACAGGATACTGGGCTGGATGGACCTTTGGTCTGACCAAGTAAAGCCATTCTTATGTTCTTATGTTCTCTGAGAAGAGAAATGAAGCAGGCCTGCTTAGGCAGTTGGTCCTTTGCTGGGTAATTCACAGTGTAGGCAGGAAGCTGTGCAGCCTAGAAATACCTCAGTCAGGAGCGGGGGAAATGTGTATCTCTGCCCAAGAGAAGTGACATCTGAGGAGCCTGGAGCCTAGAGTTGGTGCCCTTGCTGGACCATAGAGGGATGTGTGCTTCTATACAAGAAAATAGACCGGTAGTGGTTTTACTTGGAAAAGTGCATCTTGCGTATTAGACATTCTGTAGGGGCTCTGAAATACCTGTGAACTGATACACAATGCAGAGTGAAATGTTCGCATGCTCGCACATCTGGTGCTTTGTAGGCAAAGAGAAAGACCATGAAAAGATGCAGAGGAAAGCACAACTCTCTAAATTGCCATCACATTTCTTGTATGAACTTGCTAACCTTTCTTTTTGGGGTGTATAAAGCTAATCTAGGGTACATCTATACTTACCTCCGGGTTCGGCGGTAAGCAATCGATCTTCTGGGATCTAGAGGCGATAAATCGATCCCGGAAGTGCTCGCCGTCGACACCGGTACTCCTGCTCCGCGAGAGGAGTATGCGGAAACGACGGGGGAGCCTGCCTGCTGTGTGTGGACCCGCGGTAAGTACCTTGAAGTTCGAACTAAGATACTTCGACTTCAGGTACGTTATTCACGTAGCTGAAGTTGTGTATCTTAGTTCGAACTGGGGGGTTAGTGTGCACCAGCCCCTAGATTTCCATTACATTGGGCGGGAGAGATGGAGAGGGAAATTAACAATGTTTCTTAAGCATTATAAAGTATTACAATATACCTAACAATTCTCACTTTGAGTATTTTGTTAAGTACTTATCACACTGAACAAAAGTTCCTAAAAATAGCTGTATAAGTTACTTGGCTTTATTCTTGATTTTTTTTTGGAAGTCTTAAAGATCTGTTACTTCTGAAAACTAACTGCTGAAAATATTTGAAGAGGAAAAGCTAAACATTCAACAACCATTTTAGTGTGTAACTGAGCAGGACTAAGAGGAAAGAGGAGCCTAGGGCTGGCAGAAAACAGGCACAAAAATGTCTAATAGTACTTTTTCAGTAGTCCAAAGACCAAGGTCTTGATTAAAGATTTGTGCAAGAGGCTTCTTTCCTGGGTTTCTGTATCACTCAAAGAGTCATAGCTGACAAAGAGGCAAAGATTTCTGTTCACTTGAGGCCTTTATTAATAGGAGTAAACAGAAATCAAGATAAGGCATGTTTAAAATGACTTGTACAAATGGTTACGTTGGCCATTGAGCATGATTATTTCTAAACCAGTGTTGTACATAAACAATATTACCTTAACAACAGAGAGGTTGGCTGTTAGCTGTATTTCCATGGCTCATGCTCCAAAGACAGTAAATTATGGTGGTTAGTGGCTGTGATTTCTGAATCAGTTCAGCTTGGCCTGTAATTAGTAAAAACATGCATCAGTTCTTGCTTCAAGAAACACAAATCTAAACTTTGACGGCTGCTGGCTCTCCAAGAGGCCTGTTAGTGAAAAAGACTATTGGATGAGGAACGTAGCTGCTAAAGCAAATCTATAAGGCATGTGGATTAAAAACTGACACTTCTTGATGCTTATAGTATCCTACATTGATTTAATGCAATGTTTAGGGCTGGAAGAAAACAACTTTGGAAACAAAGTGTCACCAGAGTTTTAAAGGTAAGGCAGACTGAAGTGTGGACAAAGTTCATACTAACATAAAAAAATCTCATAATGCAATAACTTGAAGATTTGTCAGACAAATTAAAAAAAATCTAAGGAAGGAACAATTGCAAATAATTTGTTAAGAACAGTGAGAAGTTGGTCTGGTTTATCTGTTTGTGTGATTCAGGGGCAAGATTTAAATGGCCCAAGATTTAATATTTTTTTTTTTAAGTTTAGGATTAATAGGACACATCTGGGACTAGAACTGACTTGTTGTGACATTGGAGAAGTCACTTTAACTTACTTTGGCATCAACTTTCTTACATGTAAAATGGCAATATAACTTGGTTAAACGTGGATGTTGAAGAATAAATTCAATTATATTAAATACTTAAAAATCCTTTAATTGAAGGTGCATTAGAAGACAAGATACTTTAACACAGTTTTTGGATTAGCTTGATGTGATTATAGATGGTCAGAAAAGCTACTTAGTGCAGGTCTCATATTTAAAAGTATATTAAATGAGTTCTCTGAGAGTCCAGCACAAAAAACCTAATGTACAACACACAAAGTGCTTTGAGACTTTTAGTTTGGAAGTGAATTTTTACAACACATGAACCACATTTTTTCTTCCATAGGAAGGATCTTGGTAAACTAAAAAGTTATGACTTCTTGTCAAGGTACAATATTTTCAGGTTGTTGTCATCTTCTGAAGAAGATGATTTTCAGGTAAGAAACCAAATGTAAAGTGTAATTTGAAATAATTTAAATGAAAAATGCTTTATTTTTAAAGTTCATTCTTATGCAGTTGTGCTAACGCTCTGTGTGGACCGCACTACGGCTCACTACAAGTTCCATAGTACCCTTTCATGAAATCCCTAGTGTGGTAGTGTGGTATAGATTAACACTCTGCTTTGCCATGCACTAACTCACCATGTAGAGAAGCCCTCAATATATTTACTAGTATAGCAAAATATGTAGAAGTCCAATTCACATATTTCTTATGTGTGCTTAAGTAATTTGCTCTTCTTGTGAAACAGGACCTTCTCAAATGGGGGCCCCATTATACTGTAAAAAGTGAGGCTGTTTAAATTGCAGGGAACCTTTGATTATCCTTTAAGCAAGAAAAGATAACTGATGCTGGAACAAGGTTTCATGACGATTAAAATAATTTTGCCTGAAAATGGCAAGATGGGGGCGGGGGTAGTACTGAAGTACTTGAACTTCAAGTATCAGAGGGGTAGCCGTGTTAGTCCGTATCCACAAAAACAATGTGGAGTCCGGTGGCACCTTAAAGACTAACAGATTTATTTGGGCATCAGCTTTTGTGGGTAAAAAACCCCACTTCTTCAGATGCAAGAAGTTCATGCTTGAACTTCAAGATCCGGACAGGAGAAACTGTTCAGTGCTGGGCCTGGGCCTTGTGCTTTGGCTCATGGGATGAGATGGGCCTGGCAGTCCGAGTCCATTGGTGGTGTTCAGGCTGCTTAATGTTGAAATGTCTGGGTTGCTGAGTGCATAATTGCTACTATCAGTATTGTGGACTCCTGTGATAAATTACATATAACTCTGGGTCCCTCTGGACTGTCTAGTGTCCATCAGATAGAGTCTGGAGATGATACTGGTCTGCACATGCAAGCATTCAGGTGTGATTATGCCTTAGCTCCACCATGGGTAGCATGTATGCCTTGCATGTAGGATATTTAAATTGCAGCTACTGTTTTGTAGACTTGTCACAAAATAATCTGTTTTGCACGTTAGTTGTGGCTATTGATCCCTGATTCATATCACTGATAGGGTTGGGGGCATCCTGCTCTCTTCTTGGATCCTTTGCCTTCCGTTAACACAAACTATAGCTTGATACACAGGGATACCTTTTCTGAATAGCTGTGTCTGGAATCACTCACTCACCACTTCCACTCTTCTTCTGTGGCAGCTGTTGTATTTATTATTGTATTTATTATTTATTACTTTGGATATTAACTAGTTGCCTGTTCCATGCTTTTTATCATCTTGGTTGCTGTGAACTCAAGGACTTTCTAATAAACCAGATGACGGTATGATGATGGTTTACTGTTAGTTTCTACCTAATGCTTTGTGTGCATTGTGGCAGCTCTTTTTTTCTTGTCTGTGGACAGAAGGTCACGTATACACAAGTAATTCATTTTTCTGAACACAATTTTAAATACTTTTTACATGCCAGCTTGTCCAGTATAGGACTGATGTTCTGCAAGAGCTGAAATTGATTGACTTCCACAGGAAAGCATTGTGTACCAAAAATCAGGCTAGTCATTAGTCTAGATTACTAAAAAAAAACCTTGAAACAACAACAACAAAAAACTTAGTAGGCTCTTCGGTTTTTTAGTAGTAGCGCATTATCAGCAGTGATTTGTGGATCTCTTTTCTAAAATGGGACACCTCCATTACAATGTAGTTTTCTGTTCTACTGCCTTATGGATACTTGGAAGCATAATTACAACCACAGTTAAAACTGGTTCTCATGATGGTAAGTAGGACGCGAAGAGAGCTTTACTAATGAAAAGCACCCATTAAATAACACCCTTGGCAAATGTTACAGTAGCCTGAGTGAGAGGATGATTACCTTCCCTATTCTAGAGGTGTCTTAAATGAAGAGTGTTTTAAAAGTGGATGAAAACTGAGTTGCTTAGATTGCCATCATGAACACTTGCTCTACCTTTGATTGTACTGTTTGCAATAACTCCGAAAGAAAGCTGCATAGCAGGATGGATTGCTATTGGTTTCTCAAACAAATCCGTCAGTAAGAGCTCCATTTGCTGTCATGGTGAAATAATCCAACTCAAGTGTTTGGTTTGTCAAGTCTAGGCTTGTTAGTGCAGAAAGGCTCCACGTAGAAGCTTGTGATAACACTAATACTATTTTATGTATGGAGATTAAATAGGCAACGAATGTAAACTAGTTTTTATGTAAAACTTCTTAAACCTCAAAATGTAGTACACGTTAGAAATACAGACAGGACACATTAAAGACTTGACTTTATTTTATGCTTGGACAATTGCCAGTAGTGGTAGAGGTAGAGGAGTTGTTGAGTTTTCATTAGAAGTACTTCACCAGCTGGTAACATTGAGTCCTTCAGAAAGGAATCATATACAGATTTCAGCTGAAGCAAGCTTTAGGGCTTTGTCTGGAGGTAGAAAATGTTAGTACACACTTTTGAGTGGATATAAATGGTCTACAAAAATTATACCCTTGGGTAGCATTTGGGACTACATGGAGGGCAGGGGTCCCTTCCAGACTGCACTTCAGGTCCTTATACTGTCTTCCTTTCCACTCCCTGGCAGATGCCTAAGTGGGTTCTTAGAGTAAACAAAAGAAAAGTCCTTTCCGCTCTTTCTTCCCTTATGGGAGAGGGGAGTCCGTAGGCGAATAAAGAGAATCATAGACTATCAGGGTTGGAAGGGACCTTAGGAGGTCATCTAGTCCAACCCCCTGCTCAAAGCAGGACCAATCCCCAATTTTTGCCCCAGATGCCTAAATGGCCCCCTCAAGGATTGAACTCACAACCCTGGGTTTAGGAGGCCAATGCTCAAACCACCGAGCTATCCCTCCCCCCGAAGAAAGGGTGAGCTGGATCTCAGGCTGTCTTCTTAGGTCAGCCCTATGGGCTTAATCTAAAATGGGGTCTACCTCCAGCCGCTCCTCATAGGGCATACTGCTCTGAGACTGGGTCTTGCAGCTTTGTGAGTGGTGAGGCTTGTTATTGTCTCCCTCTCAGCAAGCCTGTCTCGGCTGTGTTAGGTGGGACAGCCTTCTTTCTGTTCGCCACTGCTTTTCCATTTTAAGCTCCCTGCACCGCCTCCAGGCAGAACAAGCCTTGCAGGTGTGCCTTGTTGATTTTGAATAGGCCCAGAGGAGCTTATTAGTCTCCTCTCTGTCAGTGTGAGGGTGTGTTGCTTCACGTATCCCACCTTTCAAGCTGGAAAGGCTGTTCTGGGGCAGTTTGTTACCCTCCCATATCTCCTGTGAAAAGAAATCGGCGTTAGCATGGTCCTTTCGCGCCCGGTGTTGTACTCAAAACTGTAGGGTTGCAGCGCATGGTCCCATCTCATTATGCATGGGTTTGTGTCTTTCATGGCAGTATAGGGGAGTGTGATCTGTGACTAGAGAGAAGTGGCTACCCAACAGGTGATACCTGAGGGAATCCACAGCCCATTTTATTTAGGGTTTCCACCTTTCTAATGGGTGTTAAATGGACTCCTGAGGCTTTGCCCCCTGCTCTGCCTCTTCCCCCCAAGGCCTACCCTCGACCCGCCTCTGCTCCGCCTCTTCCCCCAAAGCTCTGCCCCCTGCATGCCATGCGCCGCTGCAAGCCACACGAACAGCTTGGCCCCAGCGGCTGTGGTGGCTGCTGCGCTGACTCCTTCCTTCCACTTAGGGTTGCCACAGATTTTAAAAAAAAAACAGACATCAGGGCTTGTCAAATGGCACCTGTACACACAACCCAAAACCCAGACTGTCCAGGTGAAAACCGGACAGGTGGCAACCCTAATGCCATCTTTTCTATAGTGGAGTAAGCCTTTTCTCTAGGAAAGAGCTTCCTACATAAGTATAGGACTGGGTGTTCTCCTCGAAAGTCTTGTGAGAGTACGGTGCTGAGCCCAATGTTCAAGGCATCTGTGTGCAATATGTTCATCTGCTCTTGATTGAGAAACCCTTCAAGAGAATTGGTTGTATGGATGTGGTTGGGCCCCTAGAAAAAACTGTCTTAGAACATCAGTACATATTAATGATTGTCGACTATGCAACCAAGTACCTGGAGGCTGTTCCTTTGTGCGCCACAAAAGCTATGACAATACTGGTCACGGAGTGGTCTGTCTATCTGGGAGGGCCTCTTCAGAGCTGGGCCCCTTTGGGAGATTGCTGTTGATTCTGACTGACCATTCTCTCTCTCCCACAGGTTTCTTGCCACTCCATACGCTACCCTGTCAAGGCCTTGCGTGATTCTGTCCCTAACAATCCTTCAGCTCCTAAAAAGTCCTCCAGTAGCTTTACAGCTTCTGATAATGTCCTCAGGCAGTATCATAGCACCCACTTCTTGCCTTTTGCGGGTAATATCTTTATGAATTGCTCTGTCACGATGGCCTTAGCCACTTGGGCCCCTGATTGCTCCTCTGGATGGAGCCACTTCCAACAGTGTTCTTTCAACTGTTGCACCATTATCCAGGGTCTTGTCCCTTGGGGTAGCTCTTGGTTCTAAACTGTTGATGATGGGTCTCCTCAGAAATATCCAAATAGTCCAAAATGGCAGACTTTACTTCTTTGTTTGTAGTCTTTTGCCCTCTCCAAGTCCAGACTATGATAGGATGGCAGGACCCATCAAGTATGGGGCCAGGATCAAAGTCCAGTGTTCTGAGGGCACACCGGTCTGCTAGTGCCACGCTCTCAAATATAACTAGGAAGGTGTCAGAGTAATCATCTAGCCCCATCTTGATTCGCTTTACTGGTACTGGCAGGGGAACATCTTTGCTGGAGGCATGACTTGCTGGGATTCCTTGTGCATAGGGCTGGCACTGTCCACTGCGTCATCTCCTTTTGAAATTCCTGCTGCTGGGCCATCAGTTCCTTCAGGTGCGGCTATTGTTGTGTGGTCTGAACTTGCTGCTGGGTGGTCCACTGCTGAAGCTATGCTGTTGGAACGGCTGTTGCTGAGCAGTTTGCTGATGCTGCATCTTGGCTAATCACTAACCACTCACAGCGCCACTCCACAGATGTTGCATGGAGCCGTTTATCTCTGTTCCCTCTGGGGTGCTTTTTTAAAATCCCTTGTATCAGGTGTGGTTATGCCCACGTTTCCCACCATTTGGGAGGGGGTGTGTGACGGTGTACCCCATAAAACTTTATGGGGAGATGCTTATAAATGTATACATGATGTAACTGGACTATGTTTTATGCTACATGTGCCATGTAACATATCTCTGTGAAAGTTATGATCTACTGAATCTATTCCTCCCATTTATATGCATGTATCATTGTTGTAGTTGAAGTTATGAATATTGGTTGTATTTCTTGAGAAAGGAATGTGCAGGTTAAGTGCCCAATCAAGAAGCACTTAACAGATAATAGAACTTGCAGACACCAATCCACATCTGAGCTTTGCCAGGAATGTGGCTGGTCTGAGAAGGAACTGAGTTGTGCATGGACAGGTGACTTGTCCATGTGACCCCAACTCCATTTGGTAACTGGATGCTACACAGGGAGAGGGAGGGGTGTCCACCCAGAGGAGAAAATCTATTAAAACCCCTAGGAAACCCCTCCATTTTGTCTTCAGCTGGCTAAAGAGAGAGACTCTCCACCCCCCAAGGACACACCTGAAAGAGACTGAACAAAGGACAAAGACA
Source organism: Macrochelys suwanniensis (assembly GCA_033296515.1). NCBI lineage: Eukaryota > Metazoa > Chordata > Testudines > Chelydridae > Macrochelys > Macrochelys suwanniensis. Next base: position 128,749,022 of record CM065776.1, on the reverse strand, counting down.
TTAGGGGGGTGAGTGATTGCTGGACCCAGGCTAGGTGGAAGATAGCCTGTTCACTGGACCTAGTGAGGGTTTTATATCTGTGTGAAGTTTGATTAGACATAGAACTGTGTGTTCTATTTTATTTTATTTAGTAATTCACTTTGTTCTGTCTGTCACTACTTGAAATCACTTAAATCCTACATTCTGTACTTATTAAAATCACTTTTTACTTATTAAGTTGCCTGGTGTACGAGTTGGTACCCGGGGGTGGGGGCGGAAACAGCGGTGCATATCTTTCTATCTTTGAAATAGAAGGCGAACTATTTATGAGTTTGCCCTGTATAAGCTTTATACAGGGTAAAACGGATTTATTAAGGGTTTGAACCTCCTTGGGAGTTGGACACCTGGGCGTCAAAGGCAAGAGCGCTTCCAGGAGCCTTACAGTTGTTAGTGGACTTGGTTCGGACCTGGGTCTGTGTTTGCAGCAGATCAGTGGAATCTGGCTCAAAACAGACAGGATTCGGGAGTCCCAAGCTGGAAAAGGCCTGGAAGCAGGGGCAGAAGTAGCCTTGGCACACCAGGTGGCAGCACCAAGCAGGTCTCTGTGACCCCAACCCGTCACAGGGGGGAAGGGGTCCTCTCCAGACCCTGCTTCAAGTCCTTGTACTGTCTTCCTCTCCACCTACCCCCATGGTGGATACCAAAGGGGGCTCTTTGAGCAAACAAAAGAAAAGTCCTCTCTCCTCTTTCTTCCCTTATGGGATAGCGGAGCCCATAAGAAAATAAAGAGAAGAAAGACTAACCTGGATCTCAGGCAGTCTTCCCAGGTCAGCCCTCTGGGCTTAATTTAAAATGGGGTCTATCTTCAGCCCCTCCTTGTGGGGCACACTGCTCTGAGACTGGGTCTTGCAGCTTTGGTATTGGTGAGGCTTGTTGCTGTCTCCCTCTTGGTGAACCTGTCATGGCTGTATGAGGTAGAGCAGCCCTTTTCCTGTTCACCGCCCCTTCCTATGGCAGGTTTTCCCCTCTAACTTTCCCCCTTACCAGTCAGATCAAGGTTTGCAGGTGTACCTTGTTGGTGTTGAACAATCCCAGGAAAGCTTGTTTGTCTCCTGTCTGCCTGTGTTAGGGTATGCCCCTTCATAGACTACCTGAATAAGTGTGGCTCATCCTGTACTCACACATTTGTTGCAACTGATTCAATACCACAGGGAAAAAATACAAATAGAAGATAATACTTTATCTAAATGACTTGTGCAAATTTCTCCTGTCAGGGAGAGCATATGTGTATGTTCATAGAATCATAGAATATCAGAGTTGGAAGGGACCTTAGGAGGTCATCTAGTCCAACCCCCTGCTCAAAGCAGGACCAATCCCCAATTTTTTGCCCCAGATCCCTAAATGGCCCCCTCAAGGATTGAACTCACAACCCTGGGTTTAGCAGGCCAATGCTCAAACCACTGAGCTATCCCTCCCCCCATGTTCTCCATATTTGAGAAAGAGCTGTTGAAGTTGGGAAGCAGCTTCCAATCCTTCTTCCTACTAAGTGGATCTGGCAGTTGCTCATTTGCTCGTGGGTGGGTAGCATGGTTAGGGTTCAACAGTCAAATCTTGAAACTAAACCTGTGTTGACTTACTTTCTGGATCCCTAGTCTTGAACCTGTGACTTTCACTCCTGACCCTGTTTTTCATTAGTTGTCCCCCGTCTTCATTTGGTTCCCGGGTCCAGTAGTCCCTCCCGCTAGGCAGGGGAAGGGGCCTTTAGAATATCCACGATATCCAATAAGGACCTACTTTTGACATTAGCAAACTCAGGTCATGGTCTCCCTGTGAGGGGGCACACAGGCCCCACACTGGCAAGGAGGAGGTTAATGAGGGACTGGGGACCCACTTGGCCCCATATAGCTACACCTGTAGCAGATGTGAGGAGTGGAGAGGGGAGATAAAAGCAGACCCAGCTCAGTTTGGGGCTGACCAGGAAAGAGATCAGAGCTTCGCTTATCTCTCAGTGAGGGAAGCCTGGTTTCAGCCAAGAGTCTGACTGCTTGCTGCTTGGATGTGCTTCCTAGTGGATGAGATGACTGGGCCCAGGAAAGGAGTGGCTGTATGAAGACAAGCCCTGAGTGGAAGGGTGGAGTCCTGCTGAAGATTCCTCAGATGAGCCTGTTTTTGAGTTCATAGTGGTCCTTCAGTTTTGGACTTAAATACTCAAGGATGGGTGGACTCAAATTGTGAGTTGGCTGGAGGGCCGAGTCATGGGAAGAGGTGGACCACTGGAGGACCAGAGCAGCTGTAGGCAGGGGGCACCATATGAGGAAAGCTGCTATGGCATATCCAGCCTTGAGGAGACACTCCAGTGGTAAGTCCACTCTTCCATGTATGCAGTAGAGAATGGTCTTGCCTGGCAGAGTGCAGCACAGATGGAATTGGTTAAACTACACTTGAGTCTTCAATAACGCCTCTCATGCATAGATGTGAAAGGGCTTGAAGAAACTTTCCCCTTTTTACAGATCAAGAACTTGAGACCCAGAGGTGAAGTAACTTGTCCAAAGTGGCACAGCAGGAATAGAACTCAATAGGATAAAGGATAGTGAAAAATCAGTGCCTGATGGAACATCTCTTCAAAGATGGGCCAGTAGGGCCCGCCTCAACACGCTCATCCCAAATTAGGCTACAGCCTTTAACAGGGTAGGATTGTTCACAAATTCTAGTTCAATGGCACTAAAAACTTCAAATTGAAAGTGGAATTGTACATGTATCTGAAGTAAGCTGCTCCAAGTAGGAGGACAGTTAGGTCTATAACATTAGATGCTAGGTATTTAATTTTTAAACTAAGGGGTAAGGGAAAGCTGACAGATGTGGAGTAGCACATGGTTTGGACAGAGACATCCCTTGAGGAGGATTTATTAATGGGGATTCTTTATATCCTAGTAACGAGGAGAGGACAGAAGTTGACAAAATACAGGTAGGACTGAAGTTAAACAGTCAAATGAGAGTCCCATTCAGTTACATCTCATGAAGGCAGACAACTAAATATTGGCAAATTTGTAAGTGCTTGTATACAAATGCTTGAAGTCTAAATGCTAAGATGGGTGAACTTGAGTGCTTGGTATTAAATGAGGATATTGATAAAATAAACATCACAGAAACTTGATGGAATGATGACATTCAATGGCACGTGGTAATACCACGGTATATAATATATAGGAATGACAGACTAGGTTGTGCTGCTGGGGGAGTGGCATTACATGTGAAAGCAAGCACAGAGTCAAATATAATGAATCAATGAATGAATCAAACTGTACCATAGAACCTCTATGGATAGAAATTCCATACTTAAGAGCAGTAATAATATACTACCGCCCACCTGACCAAGATGGGTGACAATGATTGTTAAATGTTCAGGGAGATTAGAGATGTTAACAAAGATAGAAAACTCAAATAATAATAATGGGGGATTTTAACTGTCCCCATACTGACTGGCTACATATCACCTCAGGATGGGGGATGCAGAGAAAAATGTCTAGACATCATTAATGAGTGCTTCTTGGAGCAGCTAGTCTTGGAACCCACAAGGGAAGAGGAAATTCTTGATTTAGTCATAAGTGGCACACAGGATTTGGTCCAAGAGGTTAATATAGCTGGACTTCTTGGTAATAGCCACCATAAGATAATTAAATTTAACATCCTTGTAGGGGGCAAAATACCAAAGAAACTCACCAAAGTAACATTTAACTTCAAAAAGGGGAACTACACAAAAATGAGGAAGCTAGTTAAAGGAACAGTCACAAGGATGAAATGGATGCAAGCTACATGGACATTTAAAAAAAAAAAAAACCTTAATAGAAGTTCTATGTATACCTGAAATAAATAAATAAAAAAAAAGCAGGAAGAGGACCAAAAAAACCCAATACCACAATGACTAAATAACAGAATAAAAGGCAGTTAAAAGCAAAAAGTGGTCATTTAAAAATTGGAAGTCAAATCCTACTGAGAAAAATAGAAAAGAGTATATACTCTGGGAAGTCAAGTGAAAAACTATAATTAGGAAGGCAAAAAGAATTTGAAGAGCAACTAGCAAAAGACACAAACTAACAACAAGTTGGAATCATTGTGGATACCTCTCTGAAAACATGCGCTCTATGTGCAACGGCAGTCAAAAAAGCTAACAGAATGTTAGGAACCATTAGGAAAGGGATAGATAATAAGACAGAAAATATAATGATGCTATATAAATTCATGGTATGCCCACACCTTGAACACTGGGTGAATTTCTGGACACCCCATCTGAAAAAAGATATATTAGAATTGGAAAAAGTTCAGAGAAGGGCAACAAAAATGATTAGGGGTATGCAACAGCTTCTATATGAGGAGAGATTAAAAAGACTGGGACTTTTCAATTGGAAAAGAGACTGCCAAGGGAGCAGGGGGATATGATAAAGGGCTATACAATCATAAATGGTTTGGAGAAAGTGAATAAGGAAGTGTTATTTACTCCTTTGCATAAAAGAAGAACCAGGGTTCACCAAATGATATTTATGGGCATCATAAAACTAAAGGAAGTACTTCTTCACACAATGCACAATCAACCCGTGGACCTTGTTGCCAGGGGATTTTGTGAAGGCCAAAACTATAATGGGGTCAAATAAGAATTAAGTTCATGGAGGATAGGTCCATAAATGGCTAATAGCCAATATGGTCAGAGATGCAACCCCATGCTCTGGGTGTCCCTAGTCTCTGACTGCCAGAAGCTGGGAGTGGGCAGCAAGGGATGGACCACTCGCTGATTGCCAGTTCTGTTCATTCTCTCTGAAGCACCTGGCATTGACCACTATTGGAAAACATTATACTGGGCTAGATGGACCACTGGTCTGACCCAGTATGGCCCTTCTTATGTTCTATCAGAACAGTTTATCTTGTCTGTCCTGTTAGTTACTGAAGACAAGGTCTAAGTGTTGAACAAAGTGGTGATTGAAATGCTGCTTAGATCCTTTGGGAGTTCATTCCATTGCCTTGGACTGGTCCCTAAGAAGCCTCTGTCCAGCACAGGTGAGCTTTTCCTGGGCTACGGACAGCTCACTGTGATAAAGAGAGGATTTATTGACTAGTCAATCTCAGAGCTTCAGGTGACCTTGGCCCAGGACATAGGCGCCGACTTCGTGGGTGCTCCGGGGCTGGAGCACCCACGGGGAAAAATTGGTGGGTGCTGAGCACCCACCGGCAGCTCCCCGCCCGTCCCGGGACCCGCGGCCAGCTCCCCGCCAACCCCGGGGCCCGCCGCCATCTTACCTTAGCACCGGGAGACGTTGCGGGGCCCCGCCCCCGACACTGGGTGACATTGCGTCGTCGGCAGGGTCATGCAACGTCGCCCGGCGTCGGGGGCGGGGCCACGCAATGTCGCCCGGCGTCGGGGGCGGGGGCCCGGCGTCGGGGCCCCGTAACGTCACCCGGCGTCGGGAGCGGGGCCCTGCCCCCGACGCTGGGCGTGAGCTCCCACCGGCGCCACAGGAAGTCGGCGCCTGTGGCCCAGGATATTCCAGAGACCATTGTATGCCTTGAGCCGCTCAGCCCGCCCCGCTCTGGGATTCCCCCCGCGGGCTCCTGCCAGCCAGGGTCTCTCAGCCCTCTGCCAGCCTGGGTGAAAGAACCCAGGCCGGCAGCGGGCTCTTGGTGGGGCCAGCGGCGGGACTTTTGGAAAGGCGCCACTTTTGGAAAATGTGCTCATGGGGGAGCGGCCGCTCCCCCTGCTCCCCCCCTAGCTACGCTACTGACTGTTGCTGTGCTGTATTAAGCTAATTTTCCAATATGTTTTCACAACATAAAGTACTCTGTGGTTTTAAAATGACAATGTCTATGAATCCAGACTTTTTGGCTAAAGAAATTTTTCAGTGAAAAGGTGACATGTACGCTAATTCTGTTGAAATTGGAAATGAAAAGCAGCGTATGGGATCAAACTGTGCTGTTCCCTGTTGTCTTTAATTGATTTGCACATGAAACAGAGCTGAACTTAACGGCTGATCTGGACTCATTTTAAAAGAACAGTCAGCATTTAGATACTTAGTGATTTTTATATAGTGCACCAAATTAAATCCTTAATCAAAGAGGATGAGCAGAAGATGTAGACCACATGGTATATCCTTAAATCATGGGCCTTATTACAGCAAACTGCCTGGGTATATAAAACTTGGCTTATGTGACACATTAGTATACTTGAAAACTTTGGAATTGATTTGTACTATAAAAGAAGTTTTGGTGGAGACTACCTTGTTGATAAATTTCATGGTCCATTGCTTGACCACACTTTGGTTTGCTACAAAATGTACTCAAGAGACCACATAACCAATATCAGTCAGGTTTATTGTAAAAGTCAATAATAGTATAGTACAGGAAAAAAGATTTAATATGATAGCAGTTTCCAGGAGCTGTCTTGTGTAGCATTGTTACATTCATCTTACACAGAAGGTGTGCTGCCAAAGTTACACATTTCACGAGGAGTATTTATAGGATGACTTTACAAGTTACAAAACTCATTACACATCACTAAAATTTGACCCATCAGTTTGTACCAGTTCCTTAACTTTTTCTTCTGTCCCTTCTTTATCTTTGTTTTGGATACTAGAATTCTAGGTACTGATTCATGAAGGTACCTTCCCAGCTTGTACTGAGGCAGAACATTAATGTATTTTGCCTTTGATATGTTTCTTACTTTCTAATGCCAAAGCTGACTTCAACTTTGCAAAGTGCTTTGAGGTGCTTAGCATAAGTGAATAGGATTATAAAAAGACAAACCAATTCCAGCAATGTAACTGCTAGAAATATATATGCAATATAATGTTATATTGATAGTGTGTGCTTAATGAATATTACTATAACATTACTAGGGCTATTACTATAACATTATATTGTGCATATATCTATATCTATAAAAGCCCAACATACATTGTTCAACAGTTTTTAGTTGCAGTTGTAAGTATATGCTGCTTACTTTGTCCTTTTGTGTGTAGAATTGGATATCACAAGAACAAATTGTGTGCTCCATTGGATGGAAATTACTAATACCAAGTGAATCAACCTAAGGTGTGGGAGGAGAATGGCTTTACTATTTAATTGGGAATTCCAATTTTAATGTGGAGTCAGTATCTGGAGAGGGCTATTTCCCCATAAAAGTTAGGATTTCATAAATGATGAAAAAGGAACAAACTGCGCATGAAATACTTGGCAGCCTGAATATTCTTTAAAGTGGAGTACTCAAAAGTACTGTTCATGCAAATTAACTCTGCTATTCATGCATATACATGACAATAAGTCTTCAGTGAAATGATGGCATTACTATATTTTTTACAGGAACCCTGCCTCAGTCAGTGCAGATCTTGAACAGGATATACTAATGAACAAAGCAGTGGAGAATCTTTCTTTGCTGTTATTTGACTCTTGCCTCATTGACTACATGCATCTGTTTTGTTATGTGTAACACTTATGGAACCAATCAGGCAGGTTTCCCATGGAAAGTATCAGACCTTTCTTAATTCTCAATGATGTAAGCATGGGCATTGTCTTTCTACATGGAAGTAGGTACAGAAGTGAAACCTCAGATGTGGGTGAAATGAATAAAGTGACCATGATACATAAATGTTTGTTTCCTTGTTACTTGTAATGGAAAGAATATTCTTCAGATAAAGAACAGTTTTTAGAGAAACTCAGAATAGTAATTTTAAAATTGCTACCATAACTTACTGTTTCACTGGGATGCAGGCCACTGACTGTCATAAGAAAAGATGGCCACTGTCACGGAGTGTGGGGGAGTTAGCGCCTGCACCCCTCTTCCCCGGATTCACTGGGAGTCTCAGCCAGCCAGTAGAACAGAAGGTTTATTAGAGATGCCAGGAACACAGTCCAAACAGAGCTTGTCAGTACAACCAGGACCCCTCAGTTGGGCCCTTCCGGGGGGTAGGGAGCTTAGACCCCCACCTGGGGGCTCCCTGCGTTTCACCCCACAGCTCCAAAAGGGGGGCAGGGAGGCCAGACTCTGTCTGCGCCTCCCTCCATGTTCCCCAGCCAGCTCCAAAACTGAAATTGTCTCCTTCCCGGGCCAGGAGGTCACCTGATCCCTTTGTTCTAACACCTTCAGCTCGCACCTTTGCAGAGCAGGGGCCCAGACCATCAGTTGCCAGGAAACAGAGTGTCGGCCATTCTCTGTCATCACACTGGCCCTCTAGGGTTCTGCAATCATACACCTTTAGCCCATCACCTAGAGACTTAACACATGCCTCGGGGAAACTGAGGCATAGAAACATTAAGAACAGTCCCATTCCGTCACAGCCACCGTCTCCATTCATTTATTGCTAAGTGTCAATATGAAAGCATGGAGGATGCCATCTTTGGTGATGGCAGGTTGTTTTTTCTCTCATGGAGAGCAATGGGAGATAGCAGTCATCTTTGCTATGGGCTGTTGTGGCCTTAACCAAATTGTGAACAACCGATGGCATTTTCCAAGAGAACTTTTCACGATTTTTTTTTAAAGTTTATGCACCAGCCTACTTTGAAGGCGAAATTTATTTTTGGCAAAGATGCTTAGTTCTAGCTGTACTTTTAAAAACCTGTTGTACCCGATCTACTCAACAGGGAAGATAAGAGGGGGAAAAGGTGTAAATACAGTAATGGTGTAAGTCTGGCAAAGGTGTAAATCTGGCAATGCTAGCAGCTGTAAATCCAGTTAAACTGGCCAATATGCCATGACTGCCTCGCACTGCTCTAGAGCAGCGTGAACCAGCCTGGGCATATGGGTGAATCAGGCCCTAAAACGTGAAAGGTAATGCTGCGATAGATAGTTGCCTTCATATCACTAGAAATGTAGCATGGTAGCTCTCTCTCTGGATTCTTGTTTGTCAGCATATGTATTAACTTTTAAAAAAAAGGAAAGCTCAGACTAAATTAAAATTGAGACTATATATCAGTAATTGAGGATGAAATATTGATGTGAGACTTTGTGGTCTCCAGGCAAAGTTCCTGGAATGATGTCACAGGCACAAGCTCCGTAAGAGCAGACAATGTATTTATTACTGGAACAGGGAACAGAGGCAGCTCCTCTCCTGCTGCTGACTCAGAACTCTTTTGCTTTCCCTCCCTGGGGCTTTCTTTCAAGGTTACTTCCTGAGTCAGGGGTTTTCCCTACTGGGAGGTCTCACACCCATTAGGGGCTGCGGGTGCATATATCTCAGATAGACCCAGCCAGCACCAGAACTGAGGCAAAATACAGTACAGCTAGGGTGTAATTACCCCAAAACAAGAATTTAAAAGTTAGTTTAGATTTCTTTTCAGTTTAAAACCTTAAGTTAAGGAAATCCACAATTAAGGCTCCCTATCAACCTAACTCCAGCCAGTAGCTGAAAGGGTCTATTTGATGGTTGTGGTGATTTTTGCATCAGATAATAAAATTATCTTGTGCATTATTTGATCCTGTTGTCTTTATGTTGTCTTTTAAATGACAAAACTTTGTAAAGAGAAATAGGCTGTGGATAACCATTTTAAATCCATATCAGAAAGCAATTCGCTCAGTTGAGCCATGGTATAACTTTATTGAATAAAAAGGAGTTACACATAGGATTTTTTGAAGTCTTATTTCCAAATCTTTGTTTGAATATTTCATAGACTGCCCAACAGATTTCCTACAGGAAAGTACTCATCTGTAGGAAGATAGGCACTCAGAAACTTTGCCGACCAACCGTTTGTAATTTTTTGACTATGAGTCAAGTAGGTGTATAACATGCATATTAAATTAAGTACACAGGCTGAGTTAATAAAAGTTAGTAACTCTGTGGCTGAGTTTGCAAGTAGTTTTATGAAGCGTTGCAACCTAGGAGTTCAGTGGGAAATTCGGGATCTATCAAGTGTAATGATGAGAGAGATTCCTCTTTTTTGAGAACTAATCAAGCTGATTAGGTTTATATTAACTGTACTTGTGTGCAAACAGTATTTAAGTGTAAGCACTTTATTAATGTTTTACTAGCCTTCTGGCATGTCTGTATCATCAACTCTGAATAGCACATAAGAAAACAAATAGACTAACCATAAGAACAACATAACTGTCAAGAACATTGTATTCACTAGCATTTTGTTACCTAGCAGCAAGCAACAGGTATTGTATACGCTGTACAGGTGCTTGAGGAGGTAATGAATACCAGTCATCCTCCTGTAGTTTCTCTGCGTCCAGTAGGGTTTCCCACGCTAAGGTTTGGGAGCATCCTAAGCCTATTAGCCTCAACACTGCCCCAAGGCATACTTGAGCTACAATTCTCCTCTGTTTGGTTCAAGAGACACCATGTAATTGCAGTCCATGAGAGGGAACAAACAGCTAAGATGCCCAGGTTTCCCCCACTAAAAACAGATGACTGCCCAGTTAGGGGACCCTCATTTGCCTCCTGCTGGTCATGATTCTGCATGCTCCTCTTCAGGCGGCTCATGGGAGAGCAGTGTCTCGGAGCGCCTCCGGGGGGGTTAGTAAAAGGGTGCTCCTTATTCCGGGACTTCTCCGGTTCCTTCCTGATCACATGAGGAGTCAGCTTTGGTTGTTAGGCCTGTGGCCCTCTAGGCCTATGTCCATCATCCTTGCCCGGCTAGCCTGCCCTCACATTCCTCTGAGTTGGATGGCAGTTACCAGTGAGTCGAAGATTCTGTCTATGTGCCCAAGTCCGAACAAAGGCTGCAAGACCTCTAGATATCAATCCAGCAATACCGAGTCTCTAGTCTCTGAAGAACAGTATTCTGGCTGAAGCCAGTGGTTGACCCAATCCTTTAGGCATTGGGGAACAACCTTGGTTTGTGCTCTAGATGGAAGTTGGTCTAGAACTGGTGGCGGTACATCTACAGGTATGCCCCCAGTTGGTTGAGTATAGCAGCTTTCAGGATGTCATAGTCCTTGGTGGTGTTGTCATCAAGGCCTGGTAAGCAGCATCCCCAGACAGAAAGTGATCTATTTGTATGGCCCAGGTAGTCTTCACCCAGTGAGCTGCTGGGGCTACCTGCTCAAACATGATGAGATAGGGCTTAAGATCATCAGTGAGCTTTAATTTGGAGAGAGTTATATCCAGCCCTAGTGATGTTGCTTCAGATGGGGAGCAGTTGGCGACCAACTGAATCATGGCCTCCTGGAACTGTTGTTGCTATCATTGCTGCTATAGCAGAAGTAGCTTGAGGAGCACTCTGCTGCTGCTGGGTGGCCCTCTAGGCCTCCTGTTCTTCCAGGAGCAGTTGCTGGTTCTCCACCTGGGTTTGCAGTTGCTGAGCCAGGAATTGTAAGGGATATTCCATGGCTCCCTTCCTGGAAAAGGGGAGAAGTCGATTCCATTTCTACTACCAAGTTGTGGCAGCATGCCTGGAACTGAAGAACTCTGGCAGGGAGCATGGTCTCAGTTTTTAAGTGGTTAATGAACAAACAAAAATACAATTTGGTTGTCTACAACTTTAAACTAGTAAACAAAAATGTAGTTGCTTGTTCGCAGCGCTGGAAACAAAGGCCCTAATCTAGCCCCACATTTCTGGATTAGACTGAAGGGTTCCTCTCTTGTCCCAGCTCCACCCACGCTCATCCTGGCTCGAAGCAGTCCAGCATTCTTAACTTGCCTGGCGACTCCTGACTGGTTACTGTTTCTGCCTGGCCATTAGAGAATTAATTCTTGTGGGTACCCTGGGTTTTTCCTAGGCAGGGGGTTTCAGGGTGCCACCGCCTGCAGCAGGGATGGGAGCAGAGAAATTGCAATAGACCCCATCACAGGGAAGAACTTCACCCTCTATCAGTTTGCTAACCAGCTTCATGGATAAATGAACATTGAGCTCAAGTCATGTGACAACTTTTTTTTAAAAGTACAAAATGAGCACTGTCTGGTAACACTGACAAATGTGAGATGCCATTTTATAGTTGAATATAGTTCTCTTTGTAAGACAATTTAAGGATTATCCACCTCACAGAGTAAAGCCCACAGAGTGTATAGCACATTGTCATTTGTTTTATCCTTTTGTAGTCTCCAGGGACCAAACGAGTTGCAGATATGATAAAAGATTGTGCTTAATGTGCACAAAACTAATATTTTACTACCATTGCCTTCAACCATATCAACTTAATGAAAACACAGTCACCTATTTTATAAGTTAACAGAAAAAAGTTCTCCCCACACATTCAAGCATTCTAAACAAATGTCTCTAGGACTTAAAGAAATGTTTACAAATTCTTCTATAAGATCCTGCAATAATTAGGAAGGATATTTACATAAGGGAATAATTTCAATTATGCAAGGCCTATTGGATCTGCTACAGCTTCTGGCTATATTACTTGCGTTCATGCTCTAGAATTACTGGATTCTTCATTACCACCGGGGAAATTAAGTTTGGATTTACCACCTACAAAATATAATTCTAAACTTCTATTGAAAATGAAATAATATTAATTCTTGTGATCTGCAAGAACAATAATACCAGCAACTATTCCAGAAGGTTATTTTGTCTCTAACCAAATGAGATGTGTTGCATATGGGATTCAATTTAATTAGAAGCTGAGGTATAGTATTTGAAAAAACAATCCAATAGCAGTAGCTAACTGCATTTGTAAACACTTGTGTATCTTCAGGCTTATTGCTTGTATTACATCTCCTTATACTAAAGAGATAATGTGTGAAGTCCCAACCACCTCAGTGAGCTTCTTTGTCCTTTTATTGCACAAAACCTTAACAATCCTTCATGAATAACAAATAGGATGTGTTGGAATCATGTCCTGATTTTAAACAGCATATGTAAATAGTCTGAAAAGCAGGGACTAGTGGCTTTAGGAGCTGAGAATTGTGGTAGATTTATGTAGCCTGATATGAATGGTACCTCATGCAATTTCTTCCAGAGAAGGCCTCTGATAGGAATACATGATGCTATATAATACACTTAGTTTATAAAGTTGTAGGCTAAATTGGATAGTTGAACCACATAAATTAGCTGTAAAACTTTAAATTTCATATCTTTTCATAAGTATAGGTTGGGACCTAAAAACAGGTCAGTCGTAAGTAAACCCCAAAAGAAGGCGAAGTAATTTGAAAAGTGAGCAAATTAAGTTGTACAAAACACTTGAGCAGTTCTAACTTTTCTCCCAATGGTCAATGTTTTCTTACAGCAAAAGCTCAAGGAGGAGAAGGAGGCCAAAAGAGCTCAGCTGGATGGCAGGCATGATTATATATTGGATATTGTTGCTTCCTGCGTTGACCTGGACAAAGCTGAAGTGGAAGATGCTATTCTTGAGGGTAACCAGGTATGTTGAATTTTACCTTTGTAGAGTCTGTAGCACATTTTCTGGCTTGAGTTACTATTGTAACTTTTATAGCAGCTATCTGTTAACTTGTATGTGCCTCTGGATCACCAGACTCCTCTAATTACTTTCCCCTCATCTTGCACTCAATTTCAGCTATATTGCACTACCAGCTTTTGAGGCTACAGAATACTCAGTTTATAATACATAATTGAGAATTTGCAAAGTTTACATGAGAGGTTGGAAAGAAGTAAAATCCCCTTCCATGTTTAATGGAGCCCTTCATTTCCCATGTTCACATTTGGGCCTCAACAGAATGGAAGAAGATCAACCTGTGGTTAAACCCAGACTTATGAATGTGATGCTGATTAGTAGAGGAGCTTCTCGCAAAATTGAAGTACTTGCTTTGTGGGAGATTCTCAGTGACCCATTGTCAGTGATCTGTAATCATAGTGATATCACCTGCACTCCCACTTCAGTGGTAAGAAAGGACACTTTCAACATAAGCTGTCGTCCGTCTAAGAGGATTCACACTCTTTAGTGGTTGCTTGTGGATGTGCTAAGAAACACCCCCTACATGTCCAGTACAGCCACTATAAAAGAATATTAAACATAGGTTCTGTACTCTGAGTCCCCAGACTGTCAGTTAATGGCTTGGTGAATAAGCTGCTGATTACCTTTTATACAGCCCTAAAGGGTCTATGGGACAGTTACCTAAGGCTGAACATCCCAAAGATGTAGCTCAAGGAAGCTAGAGGAGTAGGGCATTCTTGGTAGTCTTAAATCTAAACATAGCTGTGAAATTCCCCTGAGGCTCGAACATGGCTACATCCAAAAAGCTGTTGGAATGTAGACTTCTACTGCCATGCTGCTTAGTAACAGCAGCTACATTTTGCTAATTTTTAGCCAGTCAATGTAGTTCATCCTTTAAAACTGTGGTGATGGAGAAACAGAGTAAGAGCTTTCTGTACATTTTTGCCTTAATTGAAGCCATGTACAGTGAACTCAACTTTTATAGCTATCAACACAATATATGGCTGAAGTAAATAAGAGCCTGATCCTACTACTTTTCCTTATGTTACACAGTAATAACCAATTTGAGTAACCCCATTAAATTAAGTAGTTTTATTGGCAAGGGTAGAAGCAACTCAACTTCAATAAAAGTGGCAGAATTAGGCCTTACATGATGGTTCAACTTTCATATTTAACAATGATGCTAAAATGCATGTACTTAAGGCTTGATTTTGTGAATGCTGGTAAACTATCCAGTAAATAACTAGGAAAAGTATGTAAATGATCTAACCTAACCTTTTAACAGATTGAGCGCATCAATAAGTTCTTGGCCATTGAAGGATTTCGTCATATCATGTTCTACTATCAAGATGTGGAGACACCTGAAACTGGTTAAGTAACTTGTAGTAGTACTATTTGCTTTACTGTAACATGTCGCATCCTGAGTTGTGCTGGGTGATACGTAAACATAGCTATTTTCCAATTTAAATAAAGTGAGGATCAAGGTACCTGAAATCCTTGTTAAGTCACATGCTCCTAATTTCCCTCCACTTAAATTCCGTGAATGCCAAGGATGTATTGCACATATTCAATAAACTAACCCTGATGATGCTCTGTGATGTGGTATCTGTGTGTCTGTGTAACCTTAAACAGAACAGATACATTGAATTATGTTCAAAAGTGAAGCATTTGCAGGAGGGATGGAAATAATTTAGAAGGTTGATTCTCCTGAATGCACCAGCTTCAAGTGACATATAGGTCACTCTGAACCTCAGTCAGGTTGCCTTACACCGCTGTGCTAGTGACTGACAGAGTTACACCTGATGTAACTTACACTTGGAGCTAGAAGATTAAATTTTGAAGTAGGGTGGATGTTGTAGAGGGGAGGAATGGATTGACTGGATATAGAGGTGAGGTACTGAGGGATTCAGCTAGGTTGATGAAAAGAGGAAGAAGCTAACAAATGGCAAAAAGGGAAGTGAAAACATCTGATGGGTAACGAGAGAAGAAAGGAGAATATTAGGGCAGCTTCAAAATCTGTGACAGTTACTAGCAAAGAGCAATACCAAAAAAAGGGGAAGGGAACCCAATGGCATACCCTATGCTATTTGGTGGTTATATCCTGCTAAGAAGCCCAGAAGCTTGCTTTACTCTCCTGGCTACTATGGGGAGTCATATTGGGTTTCTTACCAGGCCACTGCCTATAGCGCTGACTGTGGGAAAGGTACACCTTTTATATCAGAAGAAATAGTTCCTGTTTCAAAATCTATAATCTACCTCCAGAAATTCTTACAGTTCACCAAGTCTGATTTTTGGCAGGAAATGTATGAGGTAAGGAGGATGAAATTTTTAATCAGTAATGTCTTGAATAATGGAATGTTGTGCGTACTCAGTCTCGCACCATCACATCACACAATAATAGTGAACTTTTCCCTCCGCTCAAAATACAACTTACAAAAAAGTCCGTTAATCAAAATGTAGAAGGGATGTTAACATACTGCTCTCTCTTGCTGTAAAGTCTATTAGGCAAGCAATAATGCAAATTAGCAAAATTATTTCTGAATGCATTGTGAATGTGATTAAAAGTTAGCACTAATAGAAAATGAAGAGAAACTCGGATACCATTTGTTCTTTAAAAACCTAAATCCCTAGAAACTGGGAGCCTGGAAAGTATCTATTAAAAACTAAGTGAAGACAGAAAGAAAAATCTCAGTCTTGCAAATCAACTCAGGGAGTGGGAGAAAGGTTAAAAGATCAGGTTCTCTTTTCTATCTTAAACATGTCTTGAGGCACTATTATAATTAGGTAAAATTAACTACTTTAGTGTAGCCTGAAAGCAACTGTATACCATTTGGCTTTGATGCGCAAGTATATTTATACACACGTGTCTTCACAAATTATTTTTTATCTACTCAAGTAGATAAAAACTTTACTAACCTTTAGTAATTATTTTTTCTTTCTTGTGGCTCACAAATATGATCACATTACACCATCTGATGAAATTACTCATGCATATTGAATGAATGACCTCCTTTTTCCCAAGCTTATTGACCTGATGTTGGTATGTTGCTGAAAAAGGATCATTAAGTTCTTGAGTGACGAGGCAAAACAAAAGTTTTGCTTTGAATATCTTGAGGGCAAAAAAATAACTACTAACCTAACTGCATGGTTTAATTTGTATTGTAATGAGGCCCTTAGGTTTTTGACATTTACTTTGCAAATGAACTGGGAAAAGGGGTAGATGAAGTTAATTTATAACCTAAAGTTAAACTATAAAAATGTAATCGTTTTTCCTCTCCTACCCCAATCACTTGGTAGCAGTACTTCTAGTTTCCATTAATAAACACAAAGTTGTTGCTTTATGATCTTGACCACACTTCAGGGTGGAAGTGTGATCCTATTATTCAGATGCTTGTTTAAGCTCTAGCTCATTATTAACACTCTCAAATCACCATCTTATTGGGATATCTTTCAAACAATTCCTCACATTCACTGCTTGTAAAGGGTAACTATACGGTGTAGGTCTTTACCCCAAAGAAAGGTAACTTAACTGCCCTGTATTCTGCTTAACTCTGACTCATTGCTGTGCCACCGTGGTGGTCTCACCGGCCATCTCTCCTTGTTCTTAACTCTGATTTAATAACCTCTAAAAAATTTTCTGCAAACATCTATTTAGCCTTGTGCTGGCACAATATTGTATCCCTTAATCTGAGGCAGTGGTCCCCAACCTTTCTGTGGGCAAGAGCGCCTTTCTGTGTGGCCAAGAGTCTGGCGGGCAGTGACGCTTTTCGGTGGCGACGCTTCACCGCCAGAAGCGCTCCTCTGCAGCATTCTGGCGGCAGCTTCTCCGCCCTGACGGCGGGCGCACATAAATGCCCTGGCGGGTGTCATGGCGCCCGCGGGCACCATGTTGGGGACCCCTGATCTGAGGTAACCTTGCCAGTACAAGCAATATTACTGATTACTTAGTAACTATTCATGTGCATAAGAAATAAACAAATGAGATTCAATCTCTACTACCGCTACTACTGGATACATAGTTGGACATACAGATGTCCCTAATGGATACCATAGGCAGAACTGAGTTTCTCAGCACTTGATAGCTTTGCTCTCCTCTTCCTAGTCGCGGTATTATCCCTCACACTTTAAAACATAACAGTATAACTTAATAAAGCTGGCCACAGTTCTCTCACTTTTCAATGAAAAATATTTTTTAATGATAACAAATATCCATATTTCACCTTTTTGCTCATTTCAAAACCAAAATATTTGTTTTGAACCAAACAGTTTTGATCTGGTTTTTTTTAGGATGTGGGAAAGCTATATGTTTGGATTCCTTTCACCCTCTGTTTTCTTCTTTACTTTATGGTGTTCTTCACCAGAGGAAAATGTTTGTGTCCATCCCCATCTGTCCGTCCCCTGAAAACCAAAACTTAACTTTTCAAAAACTATACCCAAATGAAATTTTTCATGTTGAATTTGAGGCATTTTTCTAGCTTGACTTAAAACTTCAAATATTTTTTTTCCATTTTTAGTGAAAGTTTACACAACATTTTTTTTAAACCAGGTGTAAACCCCAGTCTCCCCTTCACAAACTTTTGTCCCCAGTTCAGTTTAGGAGCACCTCCTGTACTAGGTAAGGAAAAGCTGAGGTAGTGCTTTCCTTCCTCTAGAACAGAGGTCTCAAACACGCAGCCCGCGGGCCACATACGGCCCGCGGAGTTATTTCCTGTGGCCCACCATAGGTGCCGACTCCACTGGCAGCCAAGCTCCAAACATTACTGAGTGTTTATATTTTATTAAAACCCCTCTTTGCATTACAGTTTTTAAAAAGTTAATACATTGACTTTTAATAGAATACTCTATTACTCTTCATTTTTGACTATACTTTTGTATCATTGTATGAAAAGATTTCAGTGATGCGGCCCTCAGGCCAATTTACTAGTTCTCATGTGGCCCTCGTGGTAATTTGAGTTTGAGATCCCTGCTCTAGAAGGAATATCTTACCATAGCTATTAATGACTCTCTCTCTCTCTTTTTTTTTTCCCATATAAACTATAGGACATTTTGGCCTACCAGGCTCAGGACCCAATCCTCACTCGGCAAGGAGCAAGAAACCTAAAGTGTTTGTGACAGAGGGAATAGATGTTGCTCTAAACGGTGTATGTGTATTCTTCATTAGATCTAGTCCTTCCAAAACCATCACTGCAGAGAATATCCATCGGGTAAGATAAAGGTTAATGCTGGATGTTAGAATAAGAAAGTTAAATTTAATTCAATTTCTATGGTGCATCATAGCAGCTTGTAATTTGAGACCTCTTGGTACAATTAACTGAGCAGAGCTCCAAAAAGGAAATATTGTTGTGTTTTCCACTGAGTGTAACTAAGGAAATGTGGCATAGTTTTTCTGTCACAAACAATTGTGCTGGTAGCAGTCAGTGGCACCAATTTCAAGCACATTGTTATAGTCAACACAAGATTTGACAAGCGAGGAGCAAAAAGGGAAAATTTGTGTCAGGGTCTAAGAAAACAAACAGCGGCATCTCCAGTGATGATTTATTGACCACACCAAAGACTGTGTCAAACAGTGGCACTGTGATACTGAAGTTTGAACTTTAGATAGGTGTCAGTTTTTGTTTTTACAGCCGGCAGTTCCACACATCAGTCTTGCAGATTTGCAGTGAAAATTATCTCATGCTTGTCTGTATGATCGAATCAAGTTTTGCACAAAGAACACAATGAAAATCAAAATATATGTACTCAAATATAAAAGCTTACCCAATTAAATATTTAACTCTGGCATCATCTGACAGGACCAAACTGGACCCAGTTCATCTCATGATCCTCCGACAATTAGGAATGCATATCTAAACATGAAGACTCTTGATAGCTTGGGTCTCTGTTACCAGAGATTATGTTAGCATTCTAGGGTGTCAGAATCTAAATGGGGAACAGAGTTGGTGATGTTGTAGAAAACTATTAAAGTAACTAGTAAACTATTAAAAGTGCTTTTCAACCAAAGATACTATACTGAAACCTTTTAAAACATGTAGATATTTGTAAGTAGCATAAAACACTGATCTGTCATTCATGAGGATATAATGAATTGAGATTTGATGTCATTACAAATCTTAATTTTTTTTGCTTTTAATGATTTGTAATGTAGTGTTTTACTGTTCAGTTAAATATATTTCCTTTGTAGCAAATTGCTGGCACTACTATGAGGGACCCGCACTTTCTCTTCTTGTGGGAGGTTTTCAGGGCACTATTTCTTGCCCCTGAACTGGGGTATCAGTTGTCCCACTAGTATCCAAGAGAAGGGGAATGGAGAGGGAGGGACCCAGGCCCACCCTCTACTCCAGGTCCCAGCCCAGGGGCCCCAGGTTAGTGGGTAAACCACTTGTACTAGTGATACTTTCCCCTGGGCTCCTTCCCTCTCCTGCTTGTGGGGCTTCCTGCCTTCCCTCTGCACAAGCCAGGTGTCCCTTTACCTAGAGTCTTGGTCTTCTTAGCCCGCCACAGCACTTCTCCAAACTCTCCTCTGCTTTCCTCCGAACTGCTCTCTGCTCCACCACCAAAACACTCTGCTCCAACTCCTTCCTCCTCCTCCCCTGTCTGCCTGAAGCAGGGGGTTTTATTAGGTTCCTGAGAGGCCTTAATTGACTGCAGGTGCTCCAATTAACCTGTAGCCACCCTCCCTAGTCTCCAGGGAACCACGCCTTAATTAGCCTAGGGCTTATATATTTCCCCTCTCACACTCTACTACTGCTGCTCCCTGGCCCTTCTGTATCACACTTTGTTAATCCTTTCAGCATAAATATTTTTAGTCCATCTTGAAAGATCCTGTATTAATGCAATCCCTTGAGTTGCATGTAGTGCTTAACCCTTTAAAGATTTTTCTTATCTGTTTAATAGTGCATGCAAGAAAGTAGCCACAATCAAAAATAGAGCAAAAGAGCATGGTGTATGGTAAAGAATTTCTTAATGTATCCCTTTATGCTTAAGTAGTGATAGACATGCAGTATATTTTACTCTTAAGAGTGAGCTGCAAAGCATAAATCATTGCGACAGAACTAGAAACTCACTGACAAAGATGCAGGGACTACAAAATTTGTAACTAGACTTTCATAAAACTTCAGAGGCAAATTAACTGTAGTTTCTAGATTGACGGAAGGTACCCCACATGCATCATTGCCTGATATCAATAATATCAGCAGTTTGATTACAACCCATGCTGTTAATATTTTTGATGTCACTGAACGACGCTTCTTGGGATCTCTTCCAATGAACCAGGAAGTATCAAGGTGACTGATACAGGATGGTTGAAGTTTGCTTTAAAAAATATGGAAGTGATGCTAATAGGCAAGGAGAGGCAAATTTTATCAATTATTTTGGCATTGATATCTCAATCCTTGACCCTGTAGTTCTATGGGCTAAATGCCTTAAATGGTTGTACTCTGATACACAATTGTCACAGCCCCGAAGATGTTGCTGTATTCCAGTTATAGATGAAGCAGTCACCGAGTGTGTATTTAGTATATAAACTGGCAAAGGTATGGAATCTTTCAGAGTGGAAGTATAGCCCCAAGAGAGGTGGTTAGGGATTTGACTTCCATCCTTAAGTAGGGGCATATGTCTGCCATTTTCCCATATAATTCCTAATCTAGGGGTCATAGTCAGATGTTTGCTGGTTTTGAATTCCTAGATAGTGGTGGTAACCCAGGGAACTCTGCATAAGGCCTTGTCACAGTCAGCCTTGCCTGTCTCTTCTCCAGGCTAGTTCACTGTAAAAGCTTTACTTTGGGTTACCCTTTGAAAAACATTCATTAGTTTCATTTGTTGAAGAAAAGATGAATCTACATAAATCAATCAAAACACCTAAATTCCATTAACTTGAAATAGGATTTAAGCTCCTAAGTCACTTAGGTGCTTTGGAAGATGGGTTTAGGTACTTTAAAACATTTAAACCTCACTCTTAATCGAGGTGGGTGATGAGCATATGATGGGCTACCTGCATTTAGGAGTAATTAAAAGCATTGGTTATGATGTTAAAATCGGACAGATTTAGGATCTCTCAAGATACTTTTTCCTATGTTCCATCACAGAAGTTAATATAGCAACTGTTAATTTTGTTGTTGGTTCTGGGATTTCCCTGTATAAACAGCAGTGTATTTGTGGTTGGTCCCCTATGGAATGCTTGCTTTAATCTACCTGACCCTGTGTTAGGTGGTGATATGCTACACACTTATTTTACTCAAGTGTTTAACTAAATATAGAAATTGTGGTTAAAATGACCACGTACCATTGCTGAGGACACTCAGGGGGATCACTTTGTTTGGTATTTTGCAGCTACAGGAATTGAGTATGCCACAAACAATGAACATTGCAACCAGCAGACACTTGTTACCACTGCCAGCTGAAAGCAAAATTGTACAACATTGGGCCAGTTTTGGCAGAAATCAGAAAACAATGACATAGCTGATATCAATGACATTTAAACAATAGATCATCAAATTGTCTCAAATTATTTCTGCTGATGTGTTCTCTGGAAATCTGTCAGACAAAAAGATGAACAGGAACGGATGTTCTTGGTACAATTAAAATAGTAACTCAGTTGGCATTTGACATTGATCTCAACTCAAGGGAACACGTTTTCCTTTGAACTTTTCATGCCAGGAGTCTGAACATTTACCTCCAAACTCTTTGTCAGTGGCAAATTCAGTGTATATATTGTTGACAAAACTATTCTGTTCTGAGACCTCAAAACCTATTTTGGTTGAATATCGAAATAAATGAGTCCAGGTGTACCACCTGTGACCTCTCTGGCTCTACCTAGGTCTTTGTGGAATACTGGACGAATGCCTCCAAAAAAGTTTGGGGCCATCTCATCAGGATGTTCGGTTCCCCCTTCTTTGAGGACAGGAGTTGCCTGCCCCCATGTAAACAAACTGGAACAGGGAAATGTTCATTGCTAGCCAGTTCAACTGAGCCACAATCCGCAGAGGGGCCAGTCTGTTCAGGACTAGGATTCTTGCAGCCTTTACTAAAAAACAGTTGAAGTTCTAATTCTCCAAGCACCTATAATGTGACCAGCCTATATAATCTTATCTATTTAATAGTGCATAAAGATACATATATCTTAATCAACTTTATTTTCTGGTTTGATATGCATCATATCCCCTCTTTCAGGAAGTGAATTTCAATATGCTGGATACTGCCCAGGGCGGCTTACTAAAAAGTGTGCACCATTTGCTGTCAGAAATCTTCATTCCGGTCATCAAGACTATGAACCAAGGTTGGGGTGAGATTGGTGGTCCTCAGCAAGCATCTAATATTCGGCAGGACTTCCTTGGTTCCCTTGAGGGATTTGTTAGTGTCTTGTCAGGAGCTCAGCAGAGTTTGATGGAAAAGGTAAGATTGTCAGCATGTATGCTATAAAATGAACTTAACATTGCTGTTGTTGCAGAAAGTGGCCTGCTGCTTTTTGCATTGCTGGCCACCCCAGAATTCCTTTCAAAGGCTTTTTCTAAACTGCAGACCAAAAGGCAACATTATGTATTGCAGTGTAAGAACTTGCAGGGCTAGAATTTGGGACCATGGGGGTTCTGGGCTGCTGATGTCTGCACATCACCACAGGAAGTTTAGGCTGGGCTCTTGAGGGAGGCTGGATTCAGCAGGAAGTACCACCCAGCAGGAAGTACCACCCAGCAGGCCCACTGATTTGCTGGCACCAGTATTTAAGCCATGACAGGGAGTTGTCTGAACAACAACACAAACTGCCTGCCTGTCCCTGCTTCAGACACTGTGTGTTAGAGACCCCAGACTCTGGTTTCTGACTTTGCCTGTCTCCTGACACCTGACTCTTGGTTTTGCTACTGGGCTGTCTTAGACTCTGGTCTTCTAGTACCTGACCTGGCCCGACTCCTGCTCTGACCACTAGGTGTGAACGCCCACTTTCCAGTCGTGACATGCAGATTGTTAACAGTAACTTACTGAACTTTGGCCTGTTGGTTTAGGGTGTCAGGAGGGCCAATGTTGTAACTTCAAAGTAACTGTGGGCATGTAAAGCAGGCTTCTCTTCATGAGGGCAAAGCAATAATTTTTCAAATGAAATGGTAACTCCCGAGGTATCTGTCCTCACTGTCTTTATTGAATTTTTAATTCTTCCTCTTTTAGGTGAATCTGAAAAAGTGTGACACATATGACTTGAAAACTCTAAAGGGACCTTCAGACTATCTGGCTGTTGCTAACAGCACAGAAGCTCTGGAAAGAATAGAGGCCTGCATGAAAGTATGGATCAAACAAATTGAACAGGTGATGCGCTGCACAGATCTGAAACATTGCCAACTGTTCTGACATGAATGTCAGTGAAACTTGGATTAGTCCTGTTTACACAAGTGGTATTAAGCCCAGAACGGGTAGAAAGAAGTAGTATTTATTAATGTGGCCACATATGCACTTAATTCTCTAATCAGTATGCTATACAGAGCTCCAACCCATCTGAAACTGGTAAATAAATGCATACAGTATATGCTAGCCATGATGCTCAGAATTAAGCTTCCTTGCTGTCACTAAGGGCTTGATCTTATTTGTAAAGCACAGCACTTGTTCAGCTTCTCGACTCCAAAACAGCCCTATGATACATATACATCTATTGTACCTGTTTTTGGCACAAACATAATGAATGAATCCTTTATGAACTACAGGTTGATTATTTCGTATTGTAGTACTTTGGTAGTATCATGTTTTTAAAATCTATATTCTGCTGAGTATTAATTACTATATTCTGTGCCCTTGGATAAGGGCTTGTATCTACATGAACGCTTAGTTTGCAGCAAGCTGTGGTGTAAATCTTCCCCAGGCCAGCCTTCTATGCACCGGTTTATGGGGGAGTGGGGGGAATCCTGCTGCTGCACACTAAAATTTCTGTAGTGTACACTGGCCTACTCCTGTTTCAAAGCTGGATAGATAAAAAATGCCTTAGGGAACTTTGTAATGAACCTGCTGCCATACCAGACACTTAGTGCGTGGTATAATAGTATGGGGAAGATTTACATCCCAGCTTGCTGCAGACGAAGTGTTTGTGTAGGCAAGCACCAAGTCAAACTACCAAATCGATTTTAAAAAAACCAACATTTACTCCCAAACTGTGGATTTCTGTGTTGTAGCTCAAAGTATATTGTCTAGGGTTAAATTATATAAGTCCATGGAAAACAGGACTCTGTAATGGACAAATATGCAGATTGCAATTTTGTTAGTATGAGAAATAAAACTTGTCTTATGTTAAGTCTTACTGATTTCCTGTTTTTAGGAATTCATTCTTGCATCTCAGACCTCCTAAATGATGAAATACAAAATCACAAAGAAACCAGCATTAGCTTCTGGTAGCCTTAATTTTTTTTAAAAAAGCCATGACCTCCCCAGGGGAGGAAGGAAAGGCAAGGATCTTGATGTAGGTGCACAGTAAAGAAAGCTGGCAACATTTCAGGGTATTTTCCTTTTGCCAAAAGATTGTAAAATCTCATTTGAGTACTGCACACGCACTGCTAAAAGGAAAACATGCTCATTAAAGCTGTCACTACTGTATACTTAGTACAGCAAGCAGGTTTTAGCCTAAGGCACTCAAATACCACTGTGGTGAGTGATGTAAAAATCTAGGTAGATTAGAGAGGTCTAAGGGTGCTGTTCTTGGGACTCAATTATAGGTTGTGGGGAGTTAATACTAAAAAGCATTAACTTACGCAAGTTAACAATTTAATATTGTTAATAGCATCACTTCATTTTGGGAGTTTGATGTACTGCAGATGCAGTGAAGACTATAGAGGAGAAAGCACTTCACAACGTAGTCATGGGATGTAAAGGAGTGGAAATGTTACTAACTTCCTTCCCTCACCTATCCTGTGCCAAATGGACTTGGTTATTAAACCCTTCTCTTTGATTTATCAGAATATTATCGTCTTTGTAAAAGCTTTGTCATAATCAGTGATGAAACAAAGTGAAAGTAATGATCTCAGTGTGTTAAGGTAAATGCTTAACCAAAGGTAGACTT
The DNA here is from genome assembly GCA_033296515.1 of Macrochelys suwanniensis. Classification (NCBI taxonomy): domain Eukaryota; kingdom Metazoa; phylum Chordata; order Testudines; family Chelydridae; genus Macrochelys; species Macrochelys suwanniensis. The sequence goes on along the minus strand of CM065776.1, from coordinate 128,723,700 downwards.
AAGGTTACAGTGTTGCTAGCTAGCCAAGTCTTAATATGTTAATTTGATTTTTTACACTGGCTTTTTGAAGAAATACCCATTTTCTACTCAAATTTACAGTTTTAAGCAAAATCGAGTCAATTTGGCTTTTTAAGAAGGGGTGGGGGTAGAGCCTAGCTCCTAACTAGTCACAGGAGGTTAATTGAGAGGCAGTGTGCGTGAGGTAATATCTTTTATTGGACCAACTTCTGCTGTTGAAAGAGACAAGTGCTTGCGCTACACAGAGAGCTCTTTGTCAGCTCTTTCACCGACAGAAGTTGGTCCGATAAAAGATATTACCTCACCCACCTTATCTCGCTAATATCCTGGGACCACCATAGAAAACTGTATGTACAACAACACTGCAAACAGGAGGTGAATGTCAGTAATAACAGGAGACTTCATATCGCTGCCATCCATTCAATTAAATAGCAGCACTTCTGTATCAGTCACTGATATATTGCTGTGTGATTCAAGGTCCTGGCTGAAAATGATCAGCTGAGGAAAGAAGCTGATGACCTGGGGCCACGAGCAGAACTGGATCACTGGAAGAAACGATTGTCTAAATTCAACTACCTTTTGGATCAACTGAAGAGCCCAGATGTGAAGGCGGTTCTGGGAGTACTTGCTGCTGCTAAATCCAGACATCTGAAGGTTTCTGTTAATTTAAGACAGAACTAAAGACTGAAAATAGATTACATATAGCATTAGTTTCCCAGGATATACAGTATATTTAATGGACAAAATCCTAATGTTATATACTCTTTTTATTGTCCCTTATATTTTTTGAAGTTTAACACACTAAACTGGGACTGAGGAAAAGACTGGGATTTGACTTAATATTTATTATTAGATGATAAAGCACTGGCCTGCATCTACAGAGCATATCACAAATCAGTATTTAATAGTAAAAGCTTTTCAGTGAAAAGTTGATTATGACATAAAACAGATTAGAATGAACAGGCAGGTAGCTGAAAAAAATAAGATTGATAGTCCCCATATTTGTGGCCAAGCAAAACAATTCCTTACACTCCACTTGATGGCATTTCTGTTTATCTAAATAAGAGGCACATAGCTAATGGCTTCAGAAATCTATCAGGTAGAGGAATTGGCTTAATAGTCATGGACCCCCAAGCACAAATTTAAAGCAGGAGAGCCTCCTCAAGTGTCACTCTCCCCAGATGCTCTTCCTTTCACCACCTATCCAAAACATCCATTTTATCATGTGTCACTTTGCTTCCTCTCAGCCCAGTAGCACATTATCCAATGGGCCAACCGGGCCTGTGCCCAGGGTCCTGGCCAATTGGGGGCCCCTGGAAAAATGGGTGACCCGCCCCCAGCAGAAATCCACCACAGGGTGGTGGAATCCTGGAGCCCTGGCAGAAGCATGAGCTGGGGTGGGGAGGGAGAAGCCCCCGCATCCTGACCCCGGTCCCTGACAGAAGTGCCGGGTGGGAGAAACGACCGTACCCTGACCCTGGTCCCCCACAGAAGCACGGGGTGGCGGGGGAAGCTCCAGCACCCGGACCCTGGCTGCATCCCAAGGACTGGAGGAGCTCTTGCTCTCTGCCGCAGCCTCAGGGTTGGGGGAGCTCTCACTCCCCACTGTGGCCCCAGGGCTGTGGGGTGGGGACAGAGCTTCTCCAATCTTGGGGCTGCAGTAGGGAGGGCAGAAAGGAGCAAAGGGGTTGCGGGGTCGCAGTGAGGGGGTGGAATGGGGTGAGACTGAGGGTGGGATGGGGCGGGGCCATGGGGTAAGGGGCGGGATGGGGGTGGGACCGCAGCCCAAAGGCCTGGGGAAGGCCCCCCCGCACTTTCTCTGGCCCAGGGCATCAGGAAACCTTAGTCTGCCTCTGCTGCTAACTCCACCACATTCACTCCCAGTGTCTATCCTTCTTCCTACCCGTATGCTCCTCTCCAGCTTGCACTTGGATCAGCAGTAAGAGGTTTCTTTTACCATTCACTACTTCCCTGTGTTGGTAGCAGTTGGTCTAGGTGTGCTGCTCCTGTAGCCACTTCAGGTGTTGATAGCATATATGAAATGGATAATCTGCCACCAGCCAGCTCCCTATCATCTGGCATTTTCTGCAATGAGGGAAAGGATGATGTAGTTTTCCCTACCATATGCTGGTCATCACTTCCCTCTTGTGCTTTGTTTTTTCCACAGTAAGAAGTAGCAGCAGCAGCTTCTGCAAGTTCTTGGAATTCAGGGCTCCCAAGCATTGCTGAGGGATCTGGGTGGATTTACCACTATGCTTCAGGGGAATGTTAACTAAATATTCCCCAAATAAAAAAACCCTTTTGCCTTTAGAACTTCTCCTGTCTTGGTGAGAGTGATGCAAGTTCATTACCTCATGGCATGATACATACATAGAGCATAGTGTATAAAATGTGCCCTTGCACTGCCACTTGCTGTTCAAATGTTATTGTGTCAACTGTCTGGGTGAGGTGTAACAGATTATGAAGTGAAGATAAACCAGATGCTGAATTGGGACCTCCACCACACTGATAAGGTACCTCTGTACTGCACACTCCTTTCAGTGGTGTGTAGAGTATGTACACAGGTAGCCCCCCCGGCATGGATGTAAATATCAGTGTAGACCATGAGGCATGGCTTAGGTGATATATACCCTATGTGGCTCTCTGCATGTCCAAGCAGCACCTCCCCATCTACACTTCTGTTTTTAGCAGTGTAATGTCCCACTGCAGGAGCCTTTCCCTGCAGCAGGAAAAGGCTCTGGTGGGAAGAGGCAGTGCGGAAAGGTTCTGCCAGCTTCCTGCTGCTGGAGTCTTCCCCAGCCACACAGAAAGGCTCTGGCTGTGGGGGAAGGCTCCAAAACTAGGATGCTGCTAAAGTTTTTCTTTGCTCCCTCCCCACTGCTTGAGCCTTTCCCTAACACATGTAACTACACACCACAGTGTGGACGCAGCCTGCTTTCCACTGCAGTGTGTAGCTGCATGTACCCTATATGCCGCTGAAAGTGGTGTGCTGTGTAGACGTAGTCATATCTGCGCATAGTGGGAATCCTGTTCTCTGGATCAATTAATTTAACTTTAATGGGTATTATATACATAGGTGTTATTGATATGATACAGAGGGCCAGATCCTCACCTGGTACACTATCTTTGACATTTCAATTTTTCTTAAAATAATTATTTTTGATTTTTACTTCTTACTGTTAGAACTGGCGAGAGCTGGATACTCGCATCACTGATGCAGCTAATGAAGCCAAAGACAATGTTAAGTATCTCTACACTCTGGAAAAATGCTGTGACCCCCTATACAACAGTGACCCTGTAAGTACAACTTTTGACTCCCTGAATGAAAAGATAAGATTCCATATAGCAACTGAACTGAAAGCAAATTTCCATTTCATAGGCTTCACTGACAGTTTCAAAGTCATGTAACATTACGTTGCATCCTCAGAATCCCTGCATCTAGTTCCAAGCTCTCAAAAAAGGTTTACAGTATACTGTCACTGAAAAACAAGTTACTTGGTAGTGAGTGTTCCCTCTTCAGGAATACCAGGCCAGATCTAACACATGCTCTGATTTCTGTGACACCCAAGGACATGCAATGCTGACTCTTTTTTTTTACTAATTTCAAAATAAATTTTGGGTGTTTAGAGCTGTGCCAAAGCTAGGCAGAGGAGGCTTATTTTTCATCTGTTACTCATTATAACGTAGTTAGTCAAAGACCATGGCCCGAATTTGTAAAGATATTGAGGCATTGCAGTGCTCAGCGTTGCAACACCTATCTGATGAAGGCCAATAACTGTTAGTGGGATTTAGGCTTCTAAGTGCCTGAATGTGCCAAGAAGAGCTGTGTGTAAGCTCGAACGATTCTCTCTCTCACCAACCGAAGTTGGACCAATAAAAGATATTACCGCACCCACCTCATCTCTCTAATATCGTTGGACCAACACGGCTACAACAACACTGCATAGTTAAATCAGTGGAAGATTGTGTAGACAAGGCCCTAGTTATTTGCCCCTTCTAGATTCTATTTTGCATCTCTGTCGTCTGAGCCTGACTTGCAAGATTTTTCTCAAAATAATCAGACAAATTAATCACAGTGGTTGGGCTATCAGATAGGTTAGCTAATGCAGTAAAGGGAATGCACAGTAGAAAAAAGACTGTCAAATTAGAAAGGTAACACTTTATACCCTCTCTGCATATTTGTAAATCATACAAGGTACAAGGCAGTGGTGAATTTCACTTAGAGACTTATGGTGTTTCCTTGTAGGTGTCCATGGTAGATGCTATTCCAGGTCTCATAAGTGCAATAAAAATGATTCACAGCATCTCACGTTTCTACAATACCTCTGAGAAGATAACCTCACTGTTTGTGAAGGTGGGTGCACACAACATACTCTCTTTGTATCAGTATCACTTTCCGTACAAAACATCTAATTAAAAGATCCCATGGGGAGACTAACACAAAGGGATCCTGGAAATTTAGTGAGACCACCTTTGTCTCAAGGTGTAGAATTCTTGACTCTTCTTTGAATGTAGACTACATTAAAATGCTGATCAAAAGAATCTAGACCGAAGTCTTTTAAATTATGCAAATAACGTTGACAAGTGTTTAAAAACCCACTGAGCCCTAGCGGGGAATCCTTGAAAGACAGTCTGGGCTAAACTCACTCTGGCCATAAGCAGGTGTGATTGAGTTGATTTCCATGGAGTTGTAGCTGTTTTTGCCATTTGTGAATTTTGCACTCTGTATACAAACAGTTTTGCTAACTTAGCTCATTTCTTAACTATCACTCCTCATTCCTGCATGAAAATAGGAGTTCAATTTAAGAATGCCTCCTATTTATTCCCTTCCAGTGCAGTCATCTGGGACATAACTAGTTGTACTCCACTCACAAGGCGCAAAAGCACTTTGTCACCTCAACCTCTTTTGGCACATTTAAAGTTCTAGACTATCCCATCTCTTGTGTAGTGACTTGATCAGCAGCATTTTGGCTGGGGAATGGAATTGAGATTGGCCATTGGAGGTGAAACCATTTATCTACACACCTGGCTGGAAGCTTTGGCACTTCTTGTGCAGTCGGCCAGTAGCGAGTTAATGAGGGACATAAAATGATATGAAACAAAGCATGTAAAATCTGACCTATTCATAAGACTAGAAATTAATTTTATTCTTAGGTAACAAATCAGATGATAACAGCATGTAAGGCTTACATAACTAACAACAAGACTACCACCATCTGGGACCAGCCTCAGGAAATAGTTATGGAGAAACTGCAAGCAGCTATTAGACTGAAACAGGTAACCTTAAAGCTCAGCGTGTGATAAATGAAAGTGCAAAGAATGTGTGGCCTCAGGACTGGATTCTCCCACCACACTCCTTTGTCTGGTGTAGAAGAACAGGTGGGGACATGTTCTCCCTGTCTCCCATGCAGTCTGGGGACTGTCTGACTGCCTTCATTCTTGGTGAATAAAGACTGTCTCACTGCTTCTTAATCAAGTATGAAAAAGTGGCCAAGGCATCTTGGGCGCTCTTCTCTACATCCCATTCCTTGCACCTAGTCTAGCCCTGAACTTGCATGTAATGAGCTCATGCTGTGGCGGTATTTTCATTTGTCATCATATTCTGAAAGTCCTGGGTACAGAGCCTGTTTTAAAGTCTCTCTCCAAATGCCCTAACTACTTTAGAGACATTCAATATTAAGTACTTTTCTTCAGAGAGAATCTCGTAATGAAGTTTACATAGATTTTTACAAAGGTTTCCAACTGCCTTGGTCCTGTTGGTATTTGTGGTGTGTTCTCTGTCTCTGCCTAGGGACTGACATTAAAGAATTCATTGCATACAGAAAAGTGAAAGACAGTTCTCTAGTAAAACAGTCAACCAAACTATGATCTCACTTTCCCTGGGAAAAATCTGATGTGTAACTCCATTTCCTTAATTGAAGTTCAGTTAAGGATTTAACCTGGGATAATTATAATCAGAATCTGGCGGCATATATTCAATGGCTAAAATTTCCAGTCCTAAAGTTGCACTACAAATCCCATACCTACTTACCTAAATATAAACTTTCATTTGGGTGCTTAAATATGAGGTTAGCTCTAGGCACCCAAACTGGTGCACGTTGGTCAGTATATCTAGAAAGAATAATAAAAGCAGGAAGGAAACATTCCTCAACACCTAGTTAGCTCCAGTAGAGATTATGGGTAAACTTTTGAAATGCCTAAGTGTCTTTTGAAAATGGAATTTGGGCTCCTAAATCAGGTAGGCACTTAAAATTTTGAACATAGATATTTTTAACACTGCAATATTTTGGATTTTTCTTTCCCTCTGAGTTCCTCCAGAAATATGGTAGTCATGGCAAGGAGGTGTGTGTGTGGGGATTGTTAGAGTGAATACATGGCAACCTAGTAATTTGGAGGAGCTGCTGAACTTAACCAGAGCACACTGGAGATTTGCATACTGCCTATAGTGTAAGGTGGGGATTTTTCAAAAAAGCCTATTGGAATTTGGCAACCAACTCCTTCGAGCCCCTTTACAAAAAATCCAAGCCCCTAATATCTAAATTAAATATTTTTCATTTACATATTGAAGATGTTTTTAGGATTAATCTTAAAAAAGAGAGTTGAGTTACATACACTCAAGTCTAGGTCTGTACTTGGGTTAAAGATGGAATATTGCATATTGAGAAGCACTGGTTTGGAATTAAAATCTAATTCACAAATGTAGAGAGAGATTATGATTCCCTTATTGTCAGGGGCAATCAAGCAATCTGGGCCAGGATTTTCAAAAGTGACTAGTGATTCTGGGTGCGGAACTTAAAACACTGCAAAGGGGGTGGATTTTCAAGAAGTTCTCAGCATCCAACCTTAGAAAATGGTTTAAAGTGTTACAGGTTCAACACCCAGAATCACTAAGCACTTGTGAAAATCCTGACTCTTCAGTAGTCCTTCAGACTAGAGTAATTGTACACAACTTCAATGGGGCTACCTGTGAGAGAAACTGTGTACCAGTGATATTAAATTGTTCATAGTCTGACCCTTGACAGAACAATTTTTTTTAACCTGATTATAGTAAGGTTTGGTGCAGTCCACACAAGCCAGAATAAGTGTCTTCGTTGCAACAGAGCTACAGTCTCATGCAGTGCTTTACTGTAGGGAATGATTTGGGAAAACTGAAGACACTGTTACTCAGCAGAACTATTTGGTTTGTAGTCAGTCATATCTGCCTTTAGTGATAAATCTTGCTCTAACTACTGCCCAACTAAGGGAAAGTGAATTGGGTTCTTTTTCTACATGTTAATTAAATTCCCACTTTTTAGTTCACTCGTAGAGTGTCATTGAAGGGTTGTTTTGATGTAGCTAAGGATGTGATAAGCAAACTGAATCTGCAAATACGAAGACATAATGAATGTGGAATCCCATGATGCCATTTCTCAACCTAATTTTTCAGAGAAGAACTGCACTAAAGATTCAGTGTAGTGTAGACAGGTGATTACTTGATCAAACTTAACCCCCATCCCCAGCTGATTAGAGATGTTGACTGTCTAGAATAATTCTGTTCTAGATTATGAAAATGAAATGTTTATTATGTCTGTCACGTTTGTTCAATTTTGTTGTTTCCAAGGAGTATCAAAATTGTTTTCACAAGACAAAAGAAAAACTAGAACAAAATCCAGCTGAAAGACAGTTTGATTTTAGTGAGATGTATATCTTTGGAAAATTTGAAACGTTTCATCGACGTCTAGTTAAAATTATACACGTCTTCAATACCATTACAACCTACTCAGTTCTGCAAGAATCAAAGATTGAAGGATTGGAAGTTATGGCAACAAACTATCAGGTACACACCAAGCAAATCTTGCCATCTCACATCATTAGGGAGAGTTGGAATTAAAGCAACAAATGCAGATGACAGACTATGGAGAAATTTTAAAAATAGGCTGTACTAATCTTACTGGGTACTAATCTGTTATCAGAGATGAGTATTGTTGAATCTACTTGAATGCACAAGACTTTTATAGTCAATATAATTTCTGTTAAATAAGCATTTTCCATCAGAGGTTTAGAGAGGGGGATAAATGTGCAAAGAAGGAAGGGAGTATAAGCAAGAAAGGTTGGGGTGAAATAGGCAAAATATGCAAAACATGGATAAATGCAAGCGGTTAGGGCAGAGATACATGTATTTCTTATTTCCTTTCCTCACTATTCCTTTCACATTCAAGTGCACAATGTCATGATTCTATCAGTGTAAAAATGAAATTCATGGTGTTTGAACATTGTGATGGGAGGTCACCTATTTAGGTTGTCTGGTGCTGATGTTTCACTGCTACAGCTGTGCCTTAAGATGAGTTGCCAGTAAAGAATTGTCTTGATAATGGTCTTAGGGTAAAATTCCATGGACACACTCAAGACCCATTGCACCACTGAAGCCCAGGGTTAAGAGCTTTATGCAGGCCCTCTGTTCAGGGGGAGAAAATTTATGCTTCATTCTGAAATAATACATATCCTGTTAAGCTGTTGAAGGTAAAAATCAAAGGCCGGTTAAAAAAAAGGGAAGGTCATTATGAGGCCATGCTGCTATTGAATGGTAGCAGCTTTATTTAAATTACCGAACTATGTGGCAGTGTCATAGGTATCCACTGTCTTGTGACTGGCTGAAACACTTGACAAGTAAAGGTTTCTGGAGTCCATTTACCAGTTGAATAAGACAGTATGAACAAATATAATCGTCTGTCATTTAATTGCTATCTTAGATTTACTTTGTTCATGGAAGAAATAATTATAACAAGAGAAAATCAGTAAGTTTAGATTAAAATGTCTTCACAATGGTGACTCCATCTATGCCAATGAAAAATATGGGGCTGGACTTAAATGATAAGTGGAGCATGACAAGGAGCTAGCATGCTGAACTGTGGCTGATCAGCAGGAACAAACACAACTTTTAACAGTATTATCGGCTACTGGTGTGAGGGGGGCAACTAATCTGTGCTTCCATTTGTGCAAACTGCAGCGATGCTGGAACAGTGGACAGGTAACAAATGCTAGGGCTGTTCATGCAGTGGAATGTGGTTCTGAATATTCCTCTTTTCCTCACAGAATACATCGATTAAAGGAGAATACTATTAATGGTGTGTTTTTGTTAGAAATTTAACATGAACTTTTGTTCGCTTTGTCTGATATACTTCTACTTTGGACCAGAGTGTATTGTATGGAAGTGTTGCACACTTGTATGTGTGAAATGGGTAGAATGGGAGAAAAAAGTGTTTATGGGTAACAAATATGTTTAAATGAGAAAATCACTAGGGTTTGAAATTTTTATCAGTTTCTACATTAAAACTGTTACAATAGATGGGAGTGTTTTAAAGTGCCACTCCTGTGGTCTGTTTTGTATTTTTTTCCTTATCTGTCACTCAGATTGTTTTGTTTATGCATTTGAAAAATTGAGATTTTAATATCGATAGTAGAAAACATAGAACACAACCTTGTAAACCCAACAAATGTAAGTAACTGAACATGACAGGTTGCTTGATAAGGCAACTGTATTCTGATATTTTGTTTTCTTTCAAAAATTGTTTAGAGCATTGTTGCCACCATGAAGAAAAAGGAGTACAACTTCGTAGATCAACGAAAGACTGATTTTGACCAGGACTATGAAGAGTTTTGCAAACAGACCAGTGACCTTCATGTAGGTTGCATAATTAAGTGCCTGGTGATTATTATTTTTTTGGCTAGGTTTAGTATTGCTAATTGATTGGAATGCCAAAATGGGAAAGTGTCCATTTGAGGCAATATCAACTTGTTTGTATATAACCTACCCACCTCCTGCGTGTGGTGTTCTGTCCCATCTAGTGGCACTGAGACCACCTAGAGGGAGTTAAATGAGTCTGCTCTACAGCCTTAGCTAACAGCTGGTTGACTTTTAGCTCATGCGGTAGAGGCTCATGCACTAAGCTCCAGAGGTCCCAGGTTCGATCCCGCCTGCCCACGACCGGGGTTTGTCAACATTACATATGCATGCTCTGATTTAATGGCTGGAGCACTTGGAGTGCTTTTGCTCATGGATCAAAAATACAAATTTCCACTTAGAATGAATGATAAATCTAATACCACTCCAATATCACACAGCGCCTTAGTGGATTACCACTTCCTATCCATCCTGAGATTGATACAGCCTTTGGGAATGCTTAACCCTTGAGACTGTTTATAGGGGCTACACATTGCATTTAACTGTCTACCAGTAAAACCAGCCTGGTGCATAAAGGCCAACATACACATAGTATTCCAGTGCTGGGAATAGTAGAGGATGCTCACTTTTACAGATCTTAAGCACCTCTCCTCCCATTTCTCCCGAAAAAGAAGTTCCTACCCCTAGTCCCCAAATGCAGGTTCTCAGGGGGGTGTATAATCCAGAGAAACTGCGCACACTTTAGGTTCCCTAACCACTGGAGCCATGTAAAGCTGATGGGAGAACTAGGTTGCTGTACTAAGCCAATAGCCGTGTGAGAGCTTGATTTAGCTGCCTTGGAGAAGGAAAGCATTCCCTCGGATAATAGTTGTTGATGTGGTTGAACAGCTGAGAAGACAAGAGCTTCTGTGGTCTCTAGCTACAGAGGGAACTGGAGAGGTAGATTGCTTTTCTGCTTTTTTCTTTTCACACAACATCCAAAGTAGGATAGCTGCAGCTGTGATCAGGTAAGTAGTTTGTGTTCATGTACAGTATATGATAAACACACTGACAGGTAGTACTTTGTATATTTAATATGTGCACTCTACAGAGCTCTCCTTGGTATAACCTTTTTCCTTCTCCAGAATCAGTTAAAGACCTTTATGGACATCACCTTTGAAAGGATTCCAACCACTGAAAGAGCTCTTAGTATGCTGAAGAAATTCAAAAGGTAAAGGGATATTTATAAATATATCTACTATGCCCTAGAGCAGCATACCAGTTTTCTGCACATTAGGTCAAATATCACCTCTTTTGACACAGAAAAAATGAAGAAATTGGCTATAAAATGCTTTTGTTCTTGTTGGACATAAACCGATACTCGAGTAAGCATTTTAGGTATGTCTCTTCACCAATTCTGATAAAAAGAAAGGATCTACTCAGATTGCTTTAAAAGAAAAGCTTAACACTTCTGACAGTCTGCATACGTAGAATTTATTTCTGGGCAGTTGCATGGCCACCACATTTGTGAGATCACCTGATCTTACTGAACTTAGATGACAGTGTAAACTTTATGTAAAGATAATGGTTCTTGAATAATTTCTTAAGCTTTTTAGGGTCAAACATATTTAACTTCTACACTGGTAATTTATGCCTTATTGTTGAAGCTCTCCCTGCCCCTCGCCCCAGCACATTGATTATAGACACTGGAAAGAAAAAATCACTCAATTTTTGTTGTTGTTCTATATCCCTAATGTGGTATCCAAAGTCTGTTTATTTTTATCTGTCTTTAAGATTGAAATATAGCACAGGAACTGCTTGTTTATAATGACTATCTGCATGTGGACCGAAGGTTCTCTTTTGGATATTGAAATCTATTTATCATCATTGTATGTCAAGATGCAGCATGCTCAATGTCGCATTGCCATGGTTAGCTGTGGTATCAATAGCTGAAGATGGGCTACCAGTACTGCTTTCAATCATTAAAATGGCAGAATGAAGGGCAAGCTCAGTCTGTACTGTCACAGTTCTTCTGCCCTCTTCTGTATAACTGAGTTCCTGTATTTCATGCCATTGGTGGGTTCAGGGTTGTGTTACTACTTGTTGAAAACCATGTGATCTTACACTCGAAGTTAGCACTAGTGAGATTCCCTTTGTATGGGTGATAGAGGGATATTTCTAGGCTTATTTAGAAACACTTTCTGTTACACTGTCTAAGACAGGCCTAGCTTCTGGTTGTAGGAATGTATTTTGGAAGGTGTTGCTGAATATCAGGCTGAGAATGCATTTGTCCTTCCACAGAGCATACAAAAGTGTGTAAAAATGATTGTACATTCAAACTCAAAACTAGAAGAGCCTCCTAATCACTGAAGTCTTATGGTAACTTTTCCAATGATCATCCTTGTTTTTTTTTAAATCAGATTAGAAATCCCCAATCTTGGCATTGATGAAAAATACCAGAAAATCGTTCAGAACTATGGTCATGACATTGAGATGGTCTCTAAGATGTACACTAAGCAGAAAAATGACCCTCCCTTGGCTCGTAACCTGCCTCCAATAGCTGGTAAGATATTGTGGGCACGCCAACTCTTCCACAGGATCCAGGAACCAATGGACCTCTTCCAACAGCATCCCACTGTTCTGCAGACAGGAGAAGCCAAGCGCATAGTCCGCAACTACAACAAAGTGGCAAAAGTCCTCTTGGAGTTTGAGGTTGTTTATCACAGGGGATGGCTTCAACAGGTAAAAATGGTTCACTTGCTGCTTTGACTGTGAAAGTTGAATTGTTTTTAGTATTTTTGCTGCTGTATTAATGCCTAGGGACCCACAGTGTTAGATGCTGTATAAACATGGGATAAGTGGATTGCCGTGGTATAAGAAATCCCTAATTGGCAGAGTACTGGTATAGCTAGCTACTATACCTTCTCCTGCAGCTCCCAGCATGGGGGTAAAAATTGAGTGGGAGAGGGAATGACTAGAGTATTACTGTGCTTTGGCTATTTTCCACTCGTAGATGGCCTCTTGGGGGTCATGGCCAACCACTGAACTTTAGAGCACTTCCTATGCTGCTTTAAAGTGTCATGGGATGGGGCCAGTATAGAACTTAAACCATAATCAAGGCTCTGTAACAGGCTCCTTTGCAGGCCCTCACACTTTACTATGTTCCACGGATTGTTTTCTGAAGAGAATCTGGCCAACTTTCCTGTTGAAGTGCCTAGCTCAAAATGAAATGTGTCCATAGTTCAGGCAGCATACTATGCACTACAGGCAAATTCTATCCTTACTATTTATAGCAGCATTAGGGGGCTGGTGGCATTACTGTGCTGGCAGATCATACTTGTTTGAAGCCACAGAAGGTGGATGGGTATGGACTAGACCCCCATCTCAAGGCTTGAGAACAAGGCTAAGCTCCTTCTTTGCTGCTGTAGGAGCACTGGCGATGATAAAAGCTTCCTACATGTTCTCTTCTCAGTACACCCACTTCACAAGGTATGATTTAGAAATAGGGATTTGGTGGACACTTAGAAATATTCACTGCTCTTCAGTGACTGCTGAATGACTTATTGAGTTTCAAGCTGATGTTAAAATATGTGGCCCGGCTGACATGTTGCAAAGCTTTAGAGATATTGGAGGGACTTGTCTTTACCATTACATCCTACCATGAGAGCTCCAGAGTTGGTTTCTGCAGCTAGTGTCCCGATGGCCTGTCCGGTAGTTATTAGGAATGTAACAGAAACACTCCTCCTCCTCTGTGCTGCTAGCAACTCCTTGCATAGACCCCTTTGGCCATTCCAGAGGTTAATCACCAACTAGATCTTTTCTGTCTCTATTTTTTTCTAAAAGAGCATTACCTTGTCCATCTCCCTCTTTTTACAGTAAGATAGTTACCACCATGATCTCTTGTAATGTTGTGTCAGTCTAGTTCTGTTCAACATACTTTGGTGTTGAAGGAGTTTGGACATAAAAAGTAAGCTTGCAGCAATACTGGGCTTGTGTGCTTATGTTAGTACAGGAGGGGAAGAGGCATAAGGGATACTTCATAGAGAAGTGTTTTAAAAAATGGATTGAAAACCATCTAATAAATGCAAGAGGAAAAGGATTGCACCACCTCAGCTATTGTGGAGGGGATAATGAATCTCTTAACAGAAATGTGGGGACTCCATATTTAGATGAGCAACCGTTTTCATGTTCTCTCCACAGGTACTAGTGCAGAGAGTGGAATGAATGATACATCTGAGGGAACAGAGCAGAAGGAGACTCCACTGATTGGAAGGCATGAGATGCACAGTCCTAGGGATGGGGGTTCCACGACCACCACTCCCAAGAGGAGGAGGAGGAGGAGGGTGGTGGTGGTCGGGGACTCTCTCCTCAGGGGGACTGAGTCATCTATCTGCCGCCCTGACCGGGAAAACCGAGAGGTGTGCTGCTTGCCAGGGGCTAGGATTCGTGATGTGACGGAGAGACTGCCGAGACTCATCAAGCCCTCAGATCGCTACCCCTTCCTGCTTCTCCACGTGGGCACCAATGATACTGCCAAGAATGACCTTGAGCGTATTACTGCAGACTACGTGGCTCTGGGAAGAAGGATAAAGGAGTTTGAGGCGCAAGTGGTGTTCTCGTCCATTCTCCCTGTGGCAGGAAAAGGCCGGGGTAGAGACCGTCGAATCGTGGAAGTCAACGAATGGCTACGCAGATGGTGTCGAAGAGAAGGGTTTGGATTCTCTGACCATGGGATGGTGTTCCAAGAAGAAGGAGTGCTAGGCAGAGATGGGCTCCACCTGACGAAGAGAGGGAAGAGCATCTTTGGAAGCAGGCTGGCTAACCTAGTGAGGAGGGCTTTAAACTAGGTTCACCGGGGGAAGGAGACCAAAGCCCCGAGGTAAGTGGGGAAGTGGGATACCGGGAGGAAGCACAAGTAGGTGAGTGCAAGAGGGGAGGGCTCCTGCCCCATACTGGGACAGCAGGACGATTGGTGAGTTATCTTAAATGCCTATACACAAATGCAAGAAGCCTGGGGAACAAGCAGGGAGAACTGGAAGTCCTGGCACAGTCAAGGAATTATGATGTAATTGGAATAACAGAGACTTGGTGGGATAACTCACATGATTGGAGTACTGTCATGGATGGATATAAACTGTTCAGGAAGGATAGGCAAGGCAGAAAAGGTGGGGGAGTTGCATTGTATGTAAGAGAGCAGTATGACTGCTCAGAGCTCCAGTATGAAACTGCAGAAAAACCTGAGAATCTCTGGATTAAATTTAGAAGTGTGAGCAACAAGGGTAATGTCGTGGTGGGAGTCTGCTACAGACCACCAGACCAGGGGGATGAGGTGGATGAGGCTTTCTTCCAGCAACGAACAGAAGTTACTAGATCACAGGCCCTGGTTCTCATGGGTGACTTTAACCACCCCGACATCTGCTGGGAGAGCAATACAGCGGTCCACAGACAATCCAGGAAGTTTTTGGAAAGTGTAGGGGACAATTTCCTGGTGCAAGTGCTGGAGGAACCAACTAGGGGAAAAGCTCTTCTTGACCTGCTGATCACAAACAGGGAGGAAATAGTAGAGGAAGCAATAGTGGAAGGGAACCTGGGAGGCAGTGACCATGAGATGGTCGAGTTCAGGATCCTGACACAAGGAAGAAAGGAGAGCAGTAGAATACAGAGCCTGGACTTCAGAAAAGCAGACTTTGACTCCCTCAGGGAACTGATGGGCAAGGTCCCCTGGGAGAATAAGATGAGGGGGAAAGGAGTCGAGGAAAGCTGGCTGTATTTTAAAGAATCCTTATTGAGGTTGCAGGAACAAACCATCCCGATGTGTAGAAAGAAAAGTAAATATGGCAGGCTTAACAGTGAAATCCTTGCTCGTCTTAAACACAAAAAAGCAGCTTACAAGAAGTGGAAGATTGGACAAATGACCAGGGAGGAGTATATAAATATTGTTCAGGCATGCAGGAGTGAAATTAGGAAGGCCAAATCACACTTGGAGTTGCAGCTAGCCGGAGATGTTAGGAGTAACAAGAAGGGTTTCTTCAGGTATGTGAGCAACAAGAAGAAAGTCAAGGGAAGTGTGGGCCCCTTGCTGAATGAGGGAGGGAACCTAGTGACAGAGGATGTGGAGAAAGCTAGTGTACTCAATGCTTTTTTTGCCTCTGTCTTCACAGACAAGGTCAGCTCCCAGGCGGCTGCACTCCGCAGCACGGTATGGGGAGGAGGTGACCAGCCCTCTGTGGAGAAAGAAGTAGTTCGGGACTATTTAGAAAAGCTGGACGAGCACAAGTCCATGGGGCCGGATGCACTGCATCCGAGGGTGCTAAAGGAGTTGGCCGATGTGATTGCAGAGCCATTGGCCATTATCTTTGACAAATCATGGCAATCGGGGGAGGTCCCGGATGACTGGAAAAAAGCTAATGTAGTGCCCATCTTTAAAAAAGGGAAGAAGGAAGATCCAGGGAACTACAGGCCAGTCAGTCTCACCTCAGTCCCTGGAAAAATCATGGAACAGGTCCTCAAGGAATCAATTCTGAACCACTTAAAGGAGGGGAAAGTGATCAGGAACAGTCAGCATGGATTCACCAAGGGCAAGTCATGCCTGACTAACCTAATTGCCTTCTATGATGAGATAACTGGCTCTGTGGATGAGGGGAAAGCAGTGGATGTGCTATTTCTTGACTTTAGCAAAGCTTTTGATACAGTCTCCCACAGTATTCTTGCCAGCAAGTTAAAGAAGTATGGGCTGGATGAATGGACGGTAAGGTGGATAGAAAACTGGCTGGATGGTCGCGCTCAACGGGTAGTGATCAATGGCTCCCATGTCTAGTTGGCAGCCGGTATCAAGTGGAGTGCCCCAAGGGTCGGTGCTGGGGCCGGTTTTGTTCAATATCTTCATCAACGATCTGACGGATGGTGTGGACTGCACCCTTAGCAAGTTTGCAGATGACACTAAATTGGGAGGAGTGGTTGATACACTGGAGGGTAGGGATAGGATACAGAGGGACCTAGACAAATTAGAGGATTGGGCCAAAAGAAATCTGATGAGGTTCAACAAGGACAAGTGCAGAGTCCTGCACTTAGGACGGAAGAATCCCATGCACTGCTACAGACTAGGGACCGAATGGCTGGACAGCAGTTCTGCAGAAAAGGACCTAGGGGTTACGGTGGACGAAAAGCTGAATATGTGTCAACAGTGTGCCCTTGTTGCCAAGAAGGCTAACGGCATTTTGGGCTGTATAAGTAGGGGCATTTCCAGCAGATCGAGGGACGTGATTATTCCCCTCTATTCGGCACTGGTGAGGCCTCATTTGGAGTACTGTGTCCAGTTTTGGGCCCCACACTACAAGAAGGATGTGGATAAATTGGAAAGAGTCCAACGGAGGGCAACAAAAATGATTAGGGGGCTGGAGCACATGACTTATGAGGAGAGGCTGAGGGAACTGGGATTGTTTAGCCTGCAGAAGAGAAGAATGAGGGGGGATTTGATAGCTGCTTTCAACTACCTGAAAGGGGGTTCCAAAGAGGATGGATCTAGACTGTTCTCAGTGGTAGAAGATGACAGAACAAGGAGTAATGGTCTCAAGTTGCAGAGGGGGAGGTTTAGGTTGGATATTAGGAAAAACTTTTTCACTAGTAGGGTGGTGAAGCACTGGAATGGGCTACCTAGGGAGGTGGTGGAATCTCCTTCGTTAGAGGTTTTTAAGGTCAGGCTTGACAAAGCCCTGGCTGGGATGATCTAGTTGGGGTTGGTCCTGCTTTGAGCAGGGGGTTGGACTAGATGACCTCCTGAGGTCCCTTCCAACCCTGAGATTCTATGATTCTATGATCCAGAATTTCTTTGTGGAAAAGTTATGTTGCCTTATTTGCACAATGAATATTATGGAAAAATAACATCTTGAGTAATTTACAGTCATATTAGCTGAATTATTATAAATGAACTTGTAAGATGTGAAATGACTTGACAGCTTCCTGAGAGCATGAATTATTGCAGTTGTGTTCAATGTGTCATTGCATTGAATTTGTGACTGTTTGAGCAGCCTCTACAAGTGTGTTTTGGCCCTTGAAATACGGTGAAAAGCTCTGCTACATATCTGATTGGAAAGTAAAATACTGTGCCCGACATGGAATAAATCACATGGCAGAGTATTGCTTAGGCAGCCATTATCTACAACTTTTGAACTGATAATGATGATCAAGGGGGAGATAATAATGAGGAATGGACATATAACAGCATAGTTATGGCTGAGACATAGCAGCAGCAGGTAGTTCAGGTTGGGATAATTTCCCATACAAGGCAAGAAGCTGTGTTCCACTTACCCCCAAATAACTAAAAATACAGATTTTTCATTTTTTCAAATTCTATTAAATTTGTAAGCACCTAGAACAGGGGTTGGCAACCTTTCAAAGAAGAGCCATTTTTTGTTTTTATAATTGAACATATTAAAGTTATTACTACTCATCAATACTTTTAATGCGACTTCTGCTGTTTGAATTTGAATCTAAACAGGAGAGGGCTCTGGGCTGGGGCAGGGGATTGGGGTGCAAGAGGGAGCGTGAGGTTGGAGAGGGAGTTTGGGTGCAGGAGGGGGTTCTGATGTGGGGGAGGGGGTTGGGGTGCGGGAGGGGGTGCGAGGTGCAGGTCCTATTGGAAACCGGCCAATGGGAGCAGCGGGGGCGGTGCTTGCAGGCATGGGCAGCGCACGGAGACCCGCTGTCCCCCTTCCCCCCAAGGGGTGCGCAGAGACATGCTAGCAGCTGGCTGCTTCTGCGAGTGTCGTGGGGCCAGAGCCCTGTTGCGCCGCTTGCCGGGAGGTGGGAGCCACCTGTGGTAAGTGCCTCCTGGCCAGAGCCTGCACCTCGCACCCCCTCAAAAAACGGCTGCCTGCAAGGGAGCAGCCAAAGAGCCACATGTGGCTCTGGACCCCTGATCTAGAGGATAATAGTATTATAAGTAATAGCCAGCATGGATTTGTCAAGAACAAATCATGCCAAACCAACCTAATTTCTCTTTTTCTCACAATTACTAGTGGATAGGGGCAAGCAGAAGTTGTGTTATAGCTTGATTTCAGTAAGGCTTTTGACAGTTATATGTGACATTCTCATAGACTAGGGAAATGTGGCCTAGATGAAATTATTATAATGTGGGTTTGCAACTTGTTGAAAAACTACTCAAAAAAAAGTTATGAGTGGTTTGCTGCCACGCTGGGAGGACGAATCTAGTGGAGTCCTTCAAGGGTCTGTCCAGAGATAATGGAACGGCGAGTATGTTTATAAAACCTGTGGATGACAGCAAGCTTGGAGATGTTGCAATCACTCTGGAGGACAGGATTACACTTCTAAGGACCTTGACGAACTGGAAAATTGATCTGAAATCAACAATAAGGGTAGTTAAGCACTGGAATAGGCTTCAAAGAGAGGTGGTGGAATCTCCATCACTGGAGGTTTTTAAGAACAGGTTAGACAAACACCTCTCAGGGATGGTCTAGGAATACTTGATCTTGCATCAGTGCAGGGGGCTGGACTATGTGAACTCTAAGGGTCCTTTTCAGCCCTACATTTCTATGGTCTTGGGAGGCATAGGCGCCGACTCCGTGGGTGCTCTGGGGCTGGAGCACCCACGGGGAAAAATTGGTGGGTGCTCAGCACCCACCGGCAGCTCCCTGTCAGCCCTGCGCCCGTTACCGGAGCACTTACCTTCGCCCCCGACGCCGGCCGATGTTGCGGGGCCCCTCCCCCGACGCCGGCCGATGTTGCGGGGCCCCTCCCCCGACACCGGCCGACGTTGCGGGGCCCCGCCCCCGACGCACCCAGTGGAGCCGACAGAAGTCGGCTCCTATGTTGGGAGGCTCTCCATTCTATTTGTGACACTACTTCCTTCATAGCTCCAGTCTGTGTTGCTGCATTAATTTTCATATTCATGGCATGCCTGATTAATTTACGTGGAATAAAGGTTCCCAAAGAGCTAAAGGTGTTAAATAACCCAGTTACAGCTGAATGTTAAACAATTTTAAACAAGGTTTGGAGTTAGGTATACAGAGACCTTAGCCTGCTTAGTACCACAGCAAACCCCCTTGTCTGACAGTTTGTAGATGGTATTAAAGCTGGTAATAGCTGTCCTTTTTGGGGAAAAGAGAAGTTAGTTGAGATGGGCAGGAGCTGTAATTGCGCTGCTAAAGTTGGATTCCGTTTCCTAAAAAGACAAACACATACAAAAGGGAAGAGAAAAGAATAGCAAAGTTAGAAAATACAGCTTCTGTCTTTTTCTTGTTGACTAGTACTTGTAAACTTACTGAGAAAACACAGGCACAGCATACTGTTTTGTTAGCAGGCTGTTTAGTGCACTGTTTTTAGGTGTATAGGCTCACAACAGTGTTTCAAAATATATATCCTTTGCCAGCTAAGGCAGAGTCTTATTAAACAGAAAGCAAAAAGAGAGAGGTAGGAAATAAAAGTAATAAGGTAGGAAAGGATGGGGGAGATAAAGTCTTACAACCCAGATGGTGGTCAGGATTCAGCTGGAGCTAGTAGAGGTGGCAATGTCATCTGGGCTCCCCCCTCCCCTATCTTTTTGCCCAGGTTGGTCAGGACACTTCTTCATATCAGGATGATGAAGGCTGGGGTCCCAGGAGACAGTGGGGGTGGCAGCCGTGATGGTGAGGCTAGCTCCAGAAGCCAATTTTCCCCCCAAAGGCTTTTTTTTTAATGACCATAAAAAGGAGAGAAAGGTAGAATAGCCCATTTCCTTGCTGTTTTGTTACTAATTAGTCCTAATTTCTGACACACCAGTTTTTGTTTATGATATTTTGGTCCTTAACTTTTTTTGTTCACCAGGCATGATTTTAACAGTCCTTGAGTGGTATTAGTGAAGCCCTTCTTGTTTAAATTAATTTAGCTTTTTGGGTTTCTTTACCTCTTTTGAAACAATTTTATATAATAGGTTATTGTTATAATTCATCATCATTACCCACTTTTTACAGCTGAGCTCACAATTAGGGTAAACTTGTAGACCCAATTATTACAACAGGACCAAAATTCAGAAGAAAATATAGGTAGTTACTTAGCTTGGCGGGAAGACAGTTTTTTCACTCTAATCTACCTTGAGGTGATATTAAGTTTAGATTCAGACTGTATCAGATTGGAGTATTAGTTTAAGTTTCCACTAGCACTTTTGTAATTCAGGCTCTAGGTGTATATTTGTATCCAAATTCAGTGCATAGTATTGACTTGGTTGTGATTATTCGGCAAGACTGTTTCTTGTTTCCTGCAGATTGAAGTAACGAAAACAGGGCTTCAGGCATCCCTGTTGGTGAAGGCTCCAGAGACAGGAGAATTATTTGTGAATTTTGACCCTCAGATATTGACTTTAATTCGGGAAACAGAGTGCATGACTCACATGCACCTTGAAATCCCGCCCTTCGCGATTGCTCTACAGCAAAAGCAAGACTCATACAAGAAGAATTTCAATCAACTGCAGGTAGGTTTATTTTATTCATTTAGATCTGCATAGAGTTATTGAAAGCTCCAATAATTTCATGAAAGATAAAAATACTATCTTATTTAAAGATTGAAAATGAACAAATTCAGACTACTATGCACCAGGAAAGTGATAAAGGTGGGAAAAGGACTTGACAGTTCACCTCCATCTTTTTAATGCAATTTTTTAGATACTACTATGACATTGTTCTTAAACAATGAACATAGTCCTGCCGACTACATAACCTTTTGGGCGGGGGGCGCGGAGGGATAGCTCAGTGGTTTGAGCATTGGCCTGCTAAACCCAGGGTTGTGAGTTCAATCCTTGAGGGGGCAATTTAGGGATCTGGGGCAAAAATTGGGGATTGGTCCTGCTTTGAGCAGGGGGTTGGACTAGATGACCTCCTAAGGTCCCTTCCAACCCTGAGATTCTATGATAACCTCTAGCAGGCATGGCAGTGCCTAGGCACCAAGGTCTAGAAGTTTGGAGGGGTGGAAGCATTTCCTAAGTAATATAACCTTATTCCTGACTTGCTGTATGTGTTCAGGCAAAACAGTTGACATTTCTCAAACACAACTGTGGTTCAGCTTTGAGCACAATGAGGCATGCCAACCCAGCAGTTGCCTCAAAGTATTGTGCCTTGGATAGGCACAAAGACTCCAGTAACCAGGCAGTGCAGATGCTGCACCAGCATTACACCTGTTGTACTTTTTGGGCCTGCTGTGCTAGAAGATGCAGAGAGAAGATGGATCCTTAGTTTCTCCCCTTGTCTCTTAATTTCCTTTTGGGAAGTTAGGTGCCATCAGCAGTGATACAAGCCAGCAGCAATCATTAGGCTCAAAAGAATGTGACCAAGGATGGAAGATGGCGGGTGGGAAAATCTCATGATTTTACTGCAAGCTCTTGGGTCAGGGATTCTCTTTTTCTCTGGGTATGTCTACAATGCAGTAAAAGACCCATGCCATGGCTGCAGCTGGCCTGGCTCACAGGGCTGCAAGGGGGGAAGATCTCAGAGCCCAGACTGCGGCCCGAGCATCAACGTCTACACTGCTATTTTTAGTCCTGCAGCCCGTGTCTGAGCTCTGAGAATCAATGCCATGGGTTTTTTATTGAAGTGTAGACATACCCTTTTTGTATAGCACCTAGTTCAATATGGCTCTAATTCTAACTGGAGTATTTGCGTGCTACTGCACTACGAATATATAATATAAACTTTTTGAACTCATCTCCTTCAGCTCACCCCCATCCTGTTGCTCCTTTTCTTCATATGTGTAAGGAAATAATTATTTTCTCTTACAGGCACTGTAATGATTGCTTGATGCTTTTGCAGTACTTTGAAGCTGTCAAATGTTTCATACTATGACAAATTTCAAAAAATATTCTGAAACTTTATGGTTGGGTTGTGAGAGCCAGTTGTCACCAGGGCAGGGATCTCAAACTCAAATCACCATGAGGGCCACATGAGAACTAGTAAATTGGCCTGAGGGCCGCATCACTGAAACCTTTTCATACAATGATACAAAAGCATAGTCAAAAATGAAGAGTAATATAGTATTCTATTAAAAGTCAATATATTAACTTTTTAAAAACTGCAATGCAAAGAGGGGTTTTAATAAAATATAAACACTCAGTAATGTTTGGAGCTTGGCTGCCAGTGGAGTCGGCGCCTATGGCGGGCTGCAGGAAATAACTCCGCGGGCCGCATGTGGGCCGCGGGCCGTGTGTTTGAGACCCCTGCACTAGGGCGTGAGGAAGGGGTCTCAGAAAAAAGCTGGTGCCTAGACTGTTTTTATCTCCATCATTCTTCTAGAGACCCATTGGTCTGGCTCAGACCAGAGAGAGTCAAAGCTGACTTTTAGCCACTGTTAATAGACTGGGTTTCAGGAGAGGAAAACACGAGGAAGCAAGTCCTGGGGAAAACTTCATTGGCTTACTTTGCTGATTTCAAAGAATGATGCGGAGGTGCTCTGGGCCACTTCAAGAAAGAGCCCTGCGAGTCTGCTGAGATGCCCGGATAATAGAGGAAAGGAGGCCTATTTCTGACAATTCTTGATTCGCCATACTGGGAAACAGGAGAAGTCAGTGTTCTGGGTAATGCAGGATCCCCTTTCTTGCAAATAGAGCTTGAAGGGGGTCATGTTTGCATGGCTGAGAAGGACCTCTTGGCGAGTAAAACCTGTGGAGAGTACAGGAAGAGGCCTATAGATTGGTTCCTACTCAAAACTTTTGGATTTGAAGAAACTCAAACAGATTAGGTCACTTATCAATTTAAACAACTAGTTTGGACTTATTACAAACCAGGGTGTTTACAGAATATTATTTCTATCTTTGTCCTCCTTTATATATACATTTCAATGGTGGGCAGTGGCATCCTGTCATGCTGTTGTGTGGTAAGATCACACAGTAGTGAAACAAGTATATTTCAAACTAAATGTTTGTAGCCTCTCAATATCTTTATATCAAATTTCCAGGTATAGTCATAGATTTATTAAAAACATATTCAGCTAGCTCCTTTTACACTTAAAACTGCATCACCAGTTGTCAGAATGTCTTCATATGATGTCTTTTGACTGGGCTATTAAAAGATGGCCTTTCTTTAAAAAATTAGAAGTATTGGCTTAGGGTCTCAAAAATATTCAAAATTCTGACTACTAATTTACTTGTATTATCATTTAGGTCCCATGAAAAGGTATTGCAGAAAAAAGACTTTTGTACCAATATCAGACCCATATGTAGACTTGACCCCCCCGACCCATCAAAACTAAACCTACTTCTTACAATTTACCAAGTTTTTTAGCATTTAATGACCAAACTACTTAATACAGCAAACACTGATTTTTCAAAAAGGCTCCAGAGATAATCCTGGCAATTATAGCCTGTTAACCCTAACTTCAGTACCAAGCATGTTGGTTCAAACTGTAGTAAAGGACAGAATTTTCAGATACATAGATGATGAACGCAATATGTTGGGGAAGAGTCAAGATGGCTTTTGTAAAGGGAAATTATGCCTCACTTATCTATTACAATTCCTTTAGAGTGTCAACAAGCATGTGCACAGGGTGATGCAGTGCATATAGTGTACTTGGACTTTCAGATAGCCTTTGACGTTGGAGTCTCCAGGCTCTTTGGTGCAGGTAACTCCCTAGGACTCTGGCTGGAGCTGGTTAGCTGTAAGCAATAGGTCTCTCTGGTCTGGTTCTTGGGATCTCTGGTTCCCGCAAGCAAGGGCTGTAGTGGCTCCTGGGCTGGAGCCTCCACCAAGCATCCTTCTTCTTTGGCAGTCATCCCAGACTGAGCTGAGCTGTTCTCTTTTATACTTGCACTGCAGTTGGAGCATGCCCAGAGCGGTCTGAGGGTGGGGTTAACCCTTTCTTGCTAGTGTGGGGGATGCACACCCTGTCACACCATCTCAAAAAAGATGTATTAGAATTGGAAAATGTACAGAGAAGGGCAACAAAATGATTAGGGATATGGAACAGCTTCCATATGAGGAGAGATTAAAAAGACTGGGACTGGTCAGTTTAGCAAAGAGTTGACTGAAGGGAGGATCTGATACAGGTCTATAAATCATGAATAGTGTGGAGAAAGCGAATAAGGAAGTGTTATTTACCCCTTAGCATAACACAAGAACCAGGGGTCATCCAAGGAAATTAATAGGCAGCAGATTTAAAGGAAGGAAGTACTTCTTCACACAATGCTCAGTCAACCTGTGAAACTCATTGCCAGGAAATGTAGTGAAGGGCAAAAGTATAACTGGGATAAAAAAAAGAATTAGATAAGTGTAACCCTTCTGCCAGGACAAGTTGACAGCAGCAAGGGCTGGGTTCAGTACATAGGGATTCCATTTTCAACAATACAATGTAAAACCAGCTCGAGCCCCCACCCAGTAACCTGGGAAAATCTTTGCACACCCCCCCTGGGCACCTCAAAGAGGCAATACTTCCCCTCTCGCAAGCACAGGGCCTCGGTGTAACAGAAAATCTTTAATAACAGCAGGTAAACAACACCAGCATTAAATTGGGAAAACACCACAACTAGGATTCATAAACCAAACTGTGAGCAAGACCCACCCCAGCCAATTGGGCCATGTCCTGTCCCTTTGGTTCTTGAGTCCAGCAACCCAGAAATCACCCAAAGTCCCCAAAAGTCCAAGAACCCAAAAGTCCAGTCCCAAAGTTCAAAAGTTCATCAGTCTGGGCAGCAATGGGGAGGGGAGAGGTAAGGGGAACCTTACGTGGCTTGAAGATGATTGCCTCACCCCTCCGTGAGGCTTCGCTCTGCTCCGCCAGCCATCCCGCAAGCCGCTACAGCTGTCCCCACAAACTGCTCCGCTCCGCCAGCCATCCTGCAAGCCCCACCGACGGTCCCACAGACTGCTTCGCCAGCAGCTCTGCTCCACCAGCCGTCCTGCAAGCTGCGCTGACGGTCCCCACGAACAGCTCCGCTCCACCAGCTGTTCTGCAAGCCGCACCGATGGTTCCCCCGAACTGCTCCGCTCTGCCAGCTGCTCAGCAATAGATCTTCAGGCTCCCCTACTGCTTAACACACTGCTCAGTGATTTCAGCTCATAAGAGTTTTAGCTCTTTAGTGATTTCAGTTTGTAGTTAGGGGAGCCCTAGTGCTCATTTGCACCCTTAGCCCAGAGTGATTTCAACTCAGCAGCCTGAAACCAGACTCCCAATGAACTCAACATTAGCTCTGATATTCCACAGTGGAGGAAGGAGGAAGTACAATCAGTGTCTCAGACCCTCACGGGGGGGCCTATACCACCAGGTGCTATACTTGATCTATAGCCAAAAGGCCCAACCAAGAAACCTGTCCCCAGCCTTTTTCCATTCACTGGGCCCTGGAACCCATGTCCCTCACCCAGCGAGTGCTGTCTAGCCGATGGCGAGTCCCTCCATCATAACAAAAGCCCACTGTCCTTGATTCACACAATCAGGGCAACAACACTTCATTCCTCCTGCCCCAACAACAGAGAAACTGGGGATCCCACAGCAGCCAAAGTGACCATTTGGGCAAGCGGTCCATCATGCTTTGCAGGGTGGGTGTGTCCATGCAAACAAGATTAGCCCCTGACATCCCTTTCCACAACTCATCACCAGATGTCAGGGTAGAGCTCATCCTGACTCTGCTTACATAAGTTTATGGAGGATAGGTCCATCAATGGCTATTAGCCCAGATGGTCAGAGATGCAACCCCGTGCTCTGGGTGTCCCTAAACTTCTGGCTGCCAGAAGCTGGGACTGGATGGCATGTCAAAATTGCTCTGTTCTATTGATTCCCTTTGAAACATCTGGCACTGACCACTGTTGGAAGACAGGATACTCGGTTAGACAAACTATTGGTCTGACCCAGTATAGCCATTGGTATGTTCATGTTAAACTGTTCCTCTGCATTAGAATGCTGCACCCATCCACACTTGGCTGCAGCATCTCGGCCTGAGACCAGAACTGAAAAAAGCAACCTTAAATGTTGGGTGCCCAGCTTGAGTCATCTGAGACCTAATATTTCACAGGTGTGGATCCACCTGGCACTACAGTTGCTTTAGGTTAGTTTGCAGATACTCACTCACCTGTGGAAAAATTAGGCTTTAGGAGAGTGTAGGTGGGTACCCAAAGCTAAAGGGTGCCTTTTAGAACTTGTCTCTAGGTGGTGTACTAGGCTCTGAGCACTGGACTTATATCCAGTCATTGTACTAAGTGGCACTGTTGGAAGTGCTGTCTACTAGATTAAATATAAGAGGCCCTGATCAATATGTTCAAGATAATATTTTGTTTTCAGCAAGGATGTTAATTTTGTTATCCTAGCCGAATTCTAATTCTGATTAGACAGTGACACTGAAGTCCCCTCAAAGCTTCATGTAAGTTAATTCTTCTCTTCCCCTTGCTCCAATTATGTTGTGCAGTGGTGACAGTGCATTTCAGTGATCAAGTGTTCGTGGTATTTTTGTAGGAGACTTTAGGATTCTTAAGGATTAGTAGTGTCATTAAAAATATAGAGTTAAAGCCAATGTGAAAAGAATCAAGCGTTTCATTGTTTCAAAAATACTTTTTTATAAAATGGAAAATAATAAAAACCTGACTTTTCATGAAGAGTGGAACTTTGTTTTTAATGTAACTAGATGCAAATATCAGCATAGTGAAAGGTTTGCATTGTGCTTGTTAATTAGTGTTATTACCCTCCATTTATTTCAGATGATGCTGGCAGAATATAAGAGAGTTAAATCAAAAATACAAACACCCATTGATCAACTAATGGCTCCTCACTTAGCTAATGTAGATGATGCTATCCAGCCTGGTTTAACTTCACTAAACTGGACCTCCTTGAACACTGAGAAATACATAAATAATATTTTTGACAAACTAGGTAAGCATGCTTGTAGTGAATCAGCATTCTTCCACTAAACTCTGAGTTGTTTGCTTCAATCCAGATAAACAGTCCAATGTTCAGTGCAACATTCATTTTTATTATACAAATTATACTGTTGCATAAATTAAAACACCAAAATTCTTACCCGTAGTGTACTGTAATGCTTATTCACCCCATGGGAGCCAAATTCTGAGCTGCCTTAAATTCAGTTCAATCTCACTTACTTCCCTGGGATCTCAGTGGGGCTGTATGGGTCATTCACCAATATTGCTGCCATGTGTACTTGTCTGCAGCGTGCCAATATCTGAAGAAAATAAGAGCGAAAGGGGCAAACTCTATCAAGCTTCACCATTGTGATATTCTCCTCCACTTCCCCAGCAGCTCCCACATATCAATCTCTACCTTGTCTGGGCCTCTCTGCCCCTTTACGTAAAGGTCCTCTTTTGTTGTCACTGAACAATTTCTTATCTTGCTGAATTAGCATTTTTTTCTGAAACTCTTGTAAATCCACTAATACATAAGCTGCCATCCAGGGCTCCAATGCCTTTTGAATGTTTAGCATATGCTGTCATACTGGTACAAGCAAAAATAAACTCCACAGGCCTCACAAAACTAAAATATAAACAACTGAAAAGAGAATACAAATAACATTGTATGGCATGCACCTTCATCTGCAATAGCCTGGGAGAAGAGATGGGTTTTGTAGCCTGTCCCAAAGGTCAACAGATCTGGTTTACTTTAGATCCATTTAGTGCCAAAGATACCTACATCCCACCCAATAGTTCCTTCATCTCTAATAGCTAAAATTACTTAAATCAGGAAAAAATACAGGAAATGGAGCTTAACATGACTCACAAAGTGAATCCTGCAGCATTAAGTTACCTATCCATAAATGACTTGGGTTCCTGATTGTGGGTGTTTGTCACATATTGTACTCCACTGTTAATTCATGTCAAATCCAGGTATCCTGAGCTTTGAGCAATCACTTAAGCTCTCTCAACTGAAACATCTAGAAGAAAAAAAAACTGCACTGATGATGCTTGCAAGCTTCTTTGAAGTTAAAAAATGTTATGTAAGTGCAGGGTGGTATATCTTGTCAAAATGTTTTAGTATTAGTTTGGATATATGGACGGTCAGTGAATTAATATGTATAATGGAAAACACTTGGTAGGTTGTTGCTGCTTATAAGTGTCAAATTTCTTAATTGCAAATTCTGAGGTTTTGAGTACTAGGTAGTGTTATTATATGATGAAACTGGGACCAAATTTTGCTGCGCGTTGTCTGTTGCACATGTGCTAAAATGGTAGTTCTTAGAAAAACTTTATTTCATGAATTCATAAACCTTACTCCTAAAATCATAACACTTAAAATGAAAGAAAAATTGATGTAATCTAATGTGATCAGTCCAAGTATATCCGCATGTTGAGGACAAAAGCATGAGAAAGCAATTAGGTGGGGCTTTATAGCAACTCCTCCCATTGAACCTCTTTTGGATTTTTTTTTATATGATCTTCTTTTGTTTGGAAAGCTGAGTTGGAGCTGCTGCTTGATCGAGTGAATGATCTGATAGAATTTCGTATTGATGCCGTTCTACAAGAAATGAGCAGTGTGCCCCTTTGTGAAGTTCCAGAAGATGAACTACTTACCTGTGAGGAATTTCTCCAAATGACTAAGGTTATGAGACTTACTCTTCTAAAAATATGTTCAGTTACTCTACATTGACGTATGTGCTTGCTGAGTGAGTATGACATGATTTCATTAGACATGAACACTGCACTAATGATTTGAATTACTGAAGTAATTTGATAATGAGAATGACTGAAAATGTTGTCTGAGAGTGACATGTTTAAAAGGCACAAATGTAGGAAATGCAAGATGTTTCAGTTATGAGTTGGCTTGTTGAGCTTCCAGTGTCAGACATACGATGGTAGTTACTCCTTGTCCTGTTTTATACCAATTAACTTAATTTGAAGATCCTTCATTCACCCTTTTTCCTCTCACTGTCTTAGAGGTCTGACACTTGTCATAACATGGTACCTTTGATCTTCTTTGAAGCAAGAAGGGCTGGAGGTGCCTGTGAATATGTTTTGGCTGACCGGAGGGGTCAGCCCTCAACTGCCATGGAGAGCAATACTGTGGAGATGGTTGGGAATTTGCAGGTTTTTTTTTTTAATCCCCATGGCCTCCTGAGCTGATCGGGATCGAGGGGGCCAGTGCACAGGCAAACCCTATCCCTGAGACACTGCAAAAGAGTAGCTCTATGGGGAATCCTTGGAAAGACTTCATTCCCCACAGCAGGGTATCAGTTAACCCAATCATATTCCGGTTTTTAGTTTTCACATGTAATAGGCAAGTGAAAACAAGCATTGTTGGTTAAATCACAGTGAACTCTGGAATGAGGTGTTAGAATTACGTGTAGAATTTAAAATTGAAAACAAAGAACAAATTAATTTTAACTGACGTTCCATGGGCTTTCAGTTCCAGGGTTTCTCTTAAAACAACTAACCAAATTGTTTAACCATCCTCACTGAGCTAGTTCTTATATTCATAAGTAGTCACAGTGACGTCATGTGACTACTCACGTAAGTGTTAGCATGGTCAGATTTCCATGATTCTTAAAGCAGTAAGACACAGAAAGCAGTGCATTTCTAGGCAATTGTGTAATATTTCAGTGAAAGACTCTGTGAGAAGTGCAGTAATCATATCTGAATGTTCTCCCTTCAGTGTAGTTAGGGTGTAACCTATTGGTGGTGGGAGGGTAGTTTAAAGCCCCCCAGTGCATGCAGTGGTCAGTAATACAAAGGTAATGGACATCCACAATCTGTAAATTTGAAATATTTTGAGTACAGCTATAATTTGGATCTAGATAGCTAGCAATAATTGGGAAAACAGAAAAGAAAATGTCTAGGTCTGGATAAAGAATTGGAGTGCTGCTGTGATAACCCTAAATATGGGGATTCTAGTAGGTACATTGATGCAAATATATCTGTAGTAGTGAAAACGTCCTGAAAGAATAACTGCTAAACAGGAGCAAGTGGCAAAGTAAGGACTTGTCTAAACTGAAAAGTTGAACCAATTAACTATACCAGCATAGTGAGCGATACGGCTCTGTGTTGTGGATGCAGTTGAACTGGGATAAAGATGCATTACACTGTTCTAGTTTATTCCCATAAGGGAAAGAAAATAAGCGTTGCCTTTATACTGGAATAACTGCGTCCCCACTAGGGGTTGTGCTGGCATAATTTACTGGGCTTTTTAAAAAAAAAGTCACAACCTTAATTTAATAGTTGCGCTGGTACAAAAATGTGCAGACCAAGCCTAAGTCACAATTGTAAGTGATCTTGATTATTGGAAACATAGTATATTATATGTATTAGAACACTAAAATGTGCTAAATGCAGAATCTTTCCAGTTATTGATTATATTGAACTAGAATACCTGTTTGTGTGAAACTTCTCAGTGGAATATGAGGTGAAGCCATGGGCCTTCAGTGCACCCTCAAGAAAGGAGACCATCAGCCTTACTGTGTAGTGGGGAGTGTCTTAATACAGTTATAACACATGTAGCAAAAATAAAAGTTTTACAGCTGACCTCTTAAAGATGGGTTTTGATTTTTGACACTCTACTGACAATGGGGAGACATGTTATAGGTGCAGTCAATTGCAGATACCTGTAGCAGAGAAGACTAACTTTCTTGAAAGATATCTTGATCCTTTAGACATCAGGTTAGTGATTAGAAAATCAGAATGGAAAGACATCGATGTCATCAGAACTTATTGAAGCAGTCTATCTCATGTGCTGCTTCAGTGCTTCTGCAAACCTGCACCCACCCTTGATAAGAGGTCCAAAATCAGAGGCTGAATTGAAACTTTCTAAATTAGTTTCACTATGTAAAATAACATGATTTCTATTAAAAGTTAAAACTTTTTGTCAATCAGTTAAACTTGTAAAAAGTTTTTTCAGTTTCTCAATTTTAAGTTTTGGAGCTCGTCCTCACTTTTTTTCCAGTGGGAAATTAATAGAAGTGAAAAGATGGGAACTTCCCCATATTTTTCAATTTAAAATTAACCTTTCTTTTTTGAACACTTTTGACCAGCCCTAATGAAATTACAATAAGAATAGACATGTAACTGCGCTATGTTAATATTTTGTCCCCTTCCCATACTTTCTGTTAACTATTTCACTTTAATCACTTGCTTTAAAAAGGTTTAGGTATCCCACCTGCCAATCTTAACCATGAATGCAGAGCTCACCAGTATTTCCCTTGTGACCTGATGAAACAATAACATGGAATTGATTAATGCTCCATTTGGACTGGTTAACTGACTCAAAATTAGAGAGTGTAGTTTTTTGCCTTTTTTTTTAAAGAAAACAAAATAAAACAGATTTGCTAATATAAATGTGACAGGTTGGACTATTCAGCTTCTTCCCTTTCTCTGTAGCGTTCCTTATGAAAACTTCATAGTTTGGTAGTGCAAATTCGGAGTAAAGTCATGTGACTCATTGAACTAAACAAAATTACCTTGAAAAACACTATTGTTGAGAAAGCCTAATCGTGCCAGACTTGCTATTGCTAACATAATCATTCAAAATCATGAATCAGGCCCCTTCCCAAAAATCAAGATATTTTAACAGTAAATTTTGGCTTTCTATGTGCCTTCTGATTTATTTGAGCTTCTAAATTCATTAAACCTAGAAAGTGTTTTTTTAAATAAAAGCTGAGATTCTCATGCAGTACCAGACTCTAGAAATTGGCACTTTAAGAAAAACAAATATCAAAATAATCATGAGATTGCTTCAGTTCATGACACTGCATGCTTGATCAACTTTCATGCCTTTTCCCATGTCTAGCCTTATGGATGGTAGTGGGATTATTCATAGGATAATGCACCACTAAAAGTTGTTTGTGCCAGCAAAGACTAAAAAAAAAAAAATCAGACTCAACAATATTTGATGTATTTATTGATAGGAGCTCTGCGATCAAGGTGCACAGACTTTGCATTTGAAAAGCTCATTGGTGGAAGAAGCAGCCAATGAGCTGATAAACATGTTACTGGACAAAGAGGTGCATTCCAAAGGAGAAGATGAGAAGTCAATTCTGCTTCCAGTCACTGCTGAAATGAGTGAGGTGAATGAAAGTACAGGTAAGAGGAAACAGTTCAAAAGCAGTTGTCTTTGCTTCACACTTAGGTGTCTGTACATATAGATAAAATATGCTGGGGGCCCAGAGGGCTCATAGTTAATTTGATACTTAGAGACTTTCACATCTACAAATTACAGGCTTGAATCTAGTTTAGAGTGACTGAAAGGTGATATGAAACCTTGCAGCTGCTTTCCTTATGTGAAGTAGGCTAGTGACATCAATCCAACTCACACAGTCAAATGTCCATGTCACAGAAACTAGCAGTGATAGGCATTATTTGGTCACTACATTTCATAGAGAGAGGACAAGGCTTGACTGGATAGGCAGAACGATATATCTTCACATTCCGAGGGGTAAATCTACTAGGTCTGAATTGAGTATAGAATTTAGTCTTCAGGTCACTGTAAACTGCAAAGTGATTTACCCATGGACAAGACATTATGGGAATCCACTCTCTTACACTTCTTTATGAAGATGGTATTTAAAATTGTTAATTTCCAGACATGTAATTGCATTCCTGTTTCTCTCCATATGTTCTAAATTACTATAATTGTACTGATTTGCTTTTAACAACAGAGGAGGAAGGGAGAAAGGAGAAACTAGCATCCTCTCATACAGCAAGTCAGATTATGGCTGGGATGTCTCCTCCTTTAACAAAGAAGAAGAGAAAGGAGATGGAAATGTTAGAGGAAGAAGCCCAAGAACTGCTTACCCACTTCAATCACCGCAATATTGATGCCCTTTTGAAGGTCACTCGGAACACTCTGGAGACCATACGCAAGCGCATTCATGCCTCTTCTGCGATCAACTTCTTAGGTAGCCATAGGTTCTACTACTTTACATTTTAATTAGTATGCTGAAAAGAACAATTAGACATGGTATCCTAGAACCATGCTAAACCAGGGCCAGATCTTCAAAGGAGGGTGGAATAGGTGAACAAGCAATTTTGTGGGCTTGCTTGTTACACCACAGTTGCCTGCGTTGTACGTTTCCCAGGGAGTTTCCCCCATAAGATGAATCCCCAGCTACTGGTGGGTTATTTTTATTATGCAAAGTTAAATATAAGTATTTTGGGGCCAGATGTATGAAAGTAGGCGTAGCCTTGTATGTGCATAGTGTGACCAGACTTTGTAACTGAAAAGCTGGGACACTGTAACCCGTTGGGTCTTGATGTTTGTATAGAGAGATTTTTGCACTACAGGTATCAACTTCCTCTGCTTCTTAGCTGACAAGCTGCCACAGACAGACACAGGTCTTTTAGGACTTGTTCATATATCATGAGAGAGGACAAAAATCCAGTTTATTTCCTTGGCAGCCCACCTTTAAAGACAGAAATAAAATTAGAGGCTTCCGTCTAAGTTGCATCTGCAATTTTGTGCACCACAATATTTGAGAATTCAAAAATTCATATCCTATTTAATGTACAAATTTGTATTTGAGTGCACCAATCAGATTACTTGCTGATAGTTTTGTTCAAATGTTCATATACTAATCAGCTTTTGTGGTGGTGGGGAGTGCATAAAGTAATGGCATAGAGTTTAGAGGATTTTTGTATTGCTATTGACTTCAGAGTCTTCTAATGCAGCCTCAGTTACAAAATAAGCAGTTGGAATAAGTTTTCCCCTAAACAGTACCAAGTTCAATATCCACCAATATGCTGTATTTAAAAAATCTATAGATGGTGAAAGCAGATCACTGTAAATTGGATTAGTTTCATATCTATGGACAAAATAAAGAATATTTACAGGTTTTTAAAACTGTATTTATAACAATCAGTTTTGTTCTTCCTTTAGACAATGACAGTGCTTCTAAGCAAAAACAGAGTGCTCAGCCTATTTTTCGGACTAGCATTAACCTGTCTATCCCAAATATCATTATGGTGCCAGCTTTGGATGAGGTACAGCAAACACTTAATAAAGCTGTGGAGAGTATTGTCAGTGTCACGAAAGGGGTTGGGCAGTGGAGTAAAGAGAGAATGTCTAAGGTTTGTCTTCAGTAGACTTCCTTTTAAAATATATTTAAAAATCCTGCTCTTGAAAAATTTCTGACAGAAAATAAATATGATCATTCTACTTCCTACACAGAAAAAAATGCTAGAAAGAAAAATAGCTGCTTTGCGGCGCAGTAGCGAAGACAGCGATTCTGATGATGGAATGAGAGAGACTGGTGTCAAAAACGCTCAGGGTAATTAACTTTATAATATCACTGCCTCAGATTTAGACATAAATGTTGTCTCTCCTACTGTATGTGTTCCGGGATATGTATAACTACTTGGATATGAAGATGATATCACTCAGAATACACTAATCTTATATCACCCTTGAGGCCAGATATGTGGTGCATGAGTGGAAGAGGGTGTAAATACAGTGTGGGGGTGGGTATAATCCCTGTGCTTGCTATCCTGGTATATGAAGACCAGGAGAGTCTAGAGGTCGTACTTGACCTCCCATGGAGATAGATGGGAGCAGTCTTTTGCTATTTCTATCCAAATTGCTTGAACTGGCTTAAGGGGAGTGCTAACTGTACCCTGCTAAAGGTGTTGCAGCCCTGGCTCTGTGATGTTTAGCCCTCCCAGTACCTTCATGGGAATTCTGGCTGAGGTAGCCAAAATGTTTGCGGGGACTCCACTAGGGTCGGATGTTTCCATGACCACTCCAATGTGCGCTGTGGCTTCATAGCCACAATAGAGTTTTTAGAACTGCACTTAACTTACCCCTTTAGAATGTTACTTTACACCAAAAGCAGAGTGCTCTTACATTTCAGTTCTTCAATATAAGAAAATGTATTGCAGAAGTGATTGTAGTGATCACAGAGAAGCTGCTCTGATGGTTTCAGGAGAGCGTGCAAGTAGACGAACACTGCGATAGGGGCTCTTGAAGACAAAGTTTATTTTGTGACTGCCTGTGCAGCCACTTTCATTCAGATACCTAAATGCAGGGATGGTTTTAAGCTCTGGCGGGAGGTTTTTTCTTTTTTTTTGCTCGGCAGGTGGGTGCGGGACCCTGCCGTCGTTCTTCGCGTGGGGCCCCGCA
Source organism: Macrochelys suwanniensis (assembly GCA_033296515.1). Classification (NCBI taxonomy): domain Eukaryota; kingdom Metazoa; phylum Chordata; order Testudines; family Chelydridae; genus Macrochelys; species Macrochelys suwanniensis. The sequence continues at coordinate 128,688,032 of CM065776.1, read as the reverse complement.
CCTGCTAAAGCCGGCCCTGCCTAAATGACTAAAAACACATTTGAAGGTGGTGTCTACTTCCTGGGTAGTGATTTATAATAGTGTTGGAGTAAATTTGAATTTAAGCCAAATTCATCATATGTATCTATTTATCTTGGGTACTTACATAGTCCCTATTAGTGTAGTATCATGAATCACCATGGTAAGATAGGGAAGTGCTAGTACTCCTGTTTTACAGGTGGTGAACTTTAGGCCCAGAGTTTAAGGGACTAGCCCAGAATTGCCACAGGAAGTCTGTGGGGGAGCAGGGACTTGAAACCAGGTCTCCCAAGTCCTAGGCTAGCACCTCAATCACTGGACCACCCTTGAAGTAATTCTTAAGAACACATAATGCTAATTTAGTACTTCCATTTCTTAGGATATAGGATGGAGAGGGTGCCTTTTTGGGATCCCCCTTTCATTAATATCAATATACCTGAATGGAGACCCACCTCCCTCTGCTTGAGATGATATGACTTTGTCTTCCTCCAGAGCTCGTTGATGCTGCTTCCAAATACCACACTTTTGGCTTAGTCACTCTACGTGATGTACATGATATAAACTCCTTGAAAGAAAGAAAAACAGGGATTGTTCGGGTGAGACCGAAACAGAGTGCACTGCCCTACTGTGTGCTGGGGAGCTTGAAGTGAACAGGTTGCTATTTGGTGACGAGGATTATCTCTTCACTAGGTGTCTTTGGAGAAGAATGGCTTTGTATCAGCCACTCTTAGAATTGACTATACTCTTTTGATTGATTAAAATATTAAGACTTAGAGGGAATGCTTATTGAGAGACCATGTTTCTTCAACTTGGGAGTTTTGTCGAACTGAGAATTATAACATTTTCTTTAATTGGTCTTTACAAATACTTCTGATGGCTCTGTCCTTTTAGATACTACCTCAGAAGTAGCAACTGCAAACTTGCCTGCTCCAGTGCAAAACAGAAACTATTACAAGAGTGTTTCTGAGAACAAGGAAATTATTAAATTGGTCTCTGTACTTAGTACTGTCCTCAGTTCTACCAAAAAGGTAAGCGAGCAGGGTTATGGTTGAATCTTACTATCTATGGCACTGTCCTTATGCCATGAAATATAAGGAGCATACAACACTGGGCTAATGCATATAGGATGGTGACATACTTATAAAAATTGCTTAATGAGAACAAGATAAACTCTGATGGTGGAGAGAGAACATTTGTAGTTGCAAAGTTGCACCATGTCTAGAAAGGGTAACTTCGAACAGTAAAAAAGCACACAGCTCTGAAAGCTTTATGGGAGCTCAAGCTTAGTGTTTAACATAAAACTGAAAATTGATAATAAGTCCATAGGGTGTGAACTACCCCACTGGACACATCTGAAAGAGTGTAGCTAGTACATCATAATGATCTATGACAGAATTAGGGTGGTAATTTTTCACTAGTGATCAAGACACTTGCTATAGAAATGTATTGGTGAGAAGGCAAGATCCTGAGTACTCAAGTAAAAGTTCTGCCAAAGTTAGTGGGAGATGTGCCTCAGTAAGACTGGCGTATTAAGCCGTTAGAGGAAAATCCAGCTGCTGCCTCTGCAGCTGTGGAGGGGGACATTGATGTTCTGTTGCCTGAGGTGCAGTGGTCTGGCTGTGGGGAGATGACCGTATGGGTGTACATTCCTTGCATGCTATGGTGTGAAAGGGGTGGGCCATAGACCCAGAGCCTGTAGGGGCCACGAGTGTCTGCTGGGCCTACTCAGAGCCACTGGCTTTTGAAGGTACTCTGCAGCCTGGGAAGGGGGATTTACCTTGCTCCACCCGGTATCTGCTCAGAACCCAGCTCATCATTTAGGGCTGGTAACTGCATTAAAGATTTGGCCAGAAATGTATATGTTCATGAATGGCATGAAGGGCACAGATGAGAATGTGCATGTCACAGCACATCATCAGTGTGCAACAGGCCTAAACACTGTTCTGTCTAACATATAAGTGGACACTACTGCCCTCTGGATCTAATAGCAATATGCAGCACACGACACTGGTAGAAATTCAGGATAGTGGTTATTTCCTCATAGGTGAGTAAATATATAACTCCCAAAGTAATGTTTATTTCTCATTATTCAGAAGTTGCAGTATGGAAGTGGGTTACTGGAAAGTGCCAAAGGCAATATAAAAAAATAGATTGCAAACTGATTAGGCACACTTTTGTCTCAAAGCTCCTCTTGGCTATGGGAAGAGAGGGTGGAATAAGCACAGCAATGGGAATGGGACAGAATTCTATTCCCTGCTCAGACACTGACTCCATGTGTGAACCTCGGTCAATTCAATTTACTGTTGTGCTTCAGTTTCTTCATTTATAAAAACTCTCCCTGGCATGCTTAGGCCCAACTGAATTGAGCTTATGTTCATACAGTACTGTAAATATATAGTATATAAAAGTTAAGTATTAAGGCCAGTTTGACAAATGGGGGACATATTGGCACACTCATCCTCAGTGGGGGTTTGAGAGGAGGAGGAGATGTTAAATAAAAGATAATCCAAGGAGAAGAGAAAATGCCTCTTCTACTTTAATTCTTGCCACCAGACCGACTAAGACATTGCACCTTTTAACCTAAAGGGACCATATTATTTCCACTGATTTGTAGTTGAGGTTGCATACCAGTCACTGAGAGGAGGTTTTAGTACTAAATGATCTAACAGGTACATGGTGACTTATTCAGCCATATTCAGTATGATTTGTTTTTTGGTATCTGAATAGATATTGCATTCTAGCAGGATTTGCTTAACTTAAATATTTGAACACCCTCCTGTTTGGTGCTGAAATGCAGCTTACCCCATCATTTACTTCAAATGAACTTGAACCAACATCTGAAATATCTGAGAAATTACTTGTTCACAACTGGTTACTGAGAAACTTCCTTTGACCTTGTAATTTATTCCAGGAGGTTCTTACAGCTCTGGAGCATTTCAGATGTTATGACCACATCTGGCAAAGGAAGAAGGAGGAAACCATCAATAAGTTCATAACAGGGAACCCTTTACTCTCTGAGTTTGAGTCCCAAATCCTCCATTTCAGAGACTTGGAGCTGGAGATAAACTCAGAACCTGAATACATCTGTGTGGGAGCTATGGCACTATATACTGGTATTGTGGTCAGCTCAAGTATTTTGTGGAACAAATGTTATTCTTTCTCACTTTGACCTTTATCATGAATGCATATTGAAACTGTTGCCTTAAAATTCACTTTTAAATTCTCCCCATAATTATACCTCTGAGACCCATAAGAAGATTCTGTTGAGGCACAGTATTTTAAGCTTATAGCCAGGCTTCTGTGATAAGATCTACTTTTACCCTTCATGCTCAGATCTGAAGCATGAATTATCTGTGTCAAAATGTTACTACTGTTTGGAAGGAGTCACATGTATTTACTTATATGTAGAGTCAATTCATGAAATTGTTTCAAAGTTATTGGGTGGGGGGGTGGTGAAAGCTACAGGGTATGCTCAGAACTCATTGGGGGCACGGTTGCAAGGGGTGGGTGTAGTTGCACTACCAGAGGGAGACACTCTTTTGCAGGGGATAAAGTGGAATGTGGGTGTGTGAAGCAATCACACTAGCCAGCACGTGGGCGGAACCAAGACTCAGCTGTCATGCCTTTCCCCTTCCTGCACATTCCCTGCCCACCTGTGCAGCATGGGGACTAGTGGCCCTGCAGAGGGCGGGAAGAGCCTCATTCTGTGACCCACAAAACAGGCAACATGCTCATGGGAATAAGAGGGCTCCCTGCATAGGCACATATGACAGGTCAAAATAATAAATGTCACATTTTGCACAGGTAATAGAAGGACATACAAGCAATAACCTATTAAAGGGGATAATTTAAACTAATCCTATACATTGTCACGAATATATATTCCTTATTGAAGCCAGAGCAGTTTCATGTCCTTGATTTAGATCTTGCTTTAAAAGCTTTTATATCAGCATAGCAGAAATAAGAATTGGGGCCTTAAGTTTCCCCATTGAGATTGGAAACTTGTGCCCATTAAATCAAATGCCAAAGCTCCTACAAGTTAAATGAATAGTTTTGGTATCATTAGTTTTTTTAAAGATTTCACTTAATTCCCTCCCCCAATTATTCTAAAATGATTTAAATGATAACTGTCCCATCATGTTTTTATTTAACCTGATAGTTCAGTGAATAAAGTTGGAGTGAGGACAACTAAACTGATGAACAAAATAATACATGTGCAGTGTGAGCGCTCACAATTGTGTAAAACAGGAATTAAGTAAAAAGCCAAATTATGGCTCCCTCTGTGTGAATTCCTAGCTGGGGAAGAGTGCAGAGTCCATCCAAAGCACTCCAATACAGGAATCAGTCATCATTCAGCTGCACCCTGGTTGGGGTGACACTTGAGCTAAGAACAGTATTATGTACCCCCAAAAGGGTGGTGGGGTGAGTTCTGTGCATGGTTTTTCCCTCACCACAGGCACACTTGTACCTGGAAGCTAGAACTGAGGGTACGTACTTACAGAGGGGTTGAGCATTGGTTATAGCACTTGTGAAAATAGGACCCTGAAATGCTTGTAGAGGTACAGTCCTTGCCACTCTTCAGCATGCTCCCTCCAGCATCCCTGAAGACATGACATAAACTGCCTTCTATAAGCATATAGGCTCCAACCACCGAAGCTCAGTGGCTCAAGGACCCTTGTCCAGCATCCTTATGGCACTGAGAGGCAAAAACAGGTCCTCGACAAGTAGATTGTTTTAAGGTGAAATTGAAATGATCATTCTGACAAAATTTACATTGCTTTTTGCCAAATCTCTTAACCCCACAAACACGAGAATAAAACACATATGTAACAGTCATCTGAAAACCAAATCAGTGTCTACATTTGAAAAAGTACTGACAATTGAACAAGAGGCTCGTGTGTATAAAACCTGCTTTTGGGGAAATGATCTAAAATGACTTGCGCTCTCTTTTCTAGCTGACCTGAAGCTAGCACTGGCTGCAGAAACCAAGGCTTGGATGATTGAGTTGGGGCGTCACTGTAACAAGAAATACAGAACAGAGATGGAAAACATTTTCACATTTGTAGAGGAAATCGGCAAGAAACTGAATCGACAAATTAAGGATTTGGATGACACAAGAATAGCTATGGCTGCATTAAAAGAGATTAGAGAGCAACAAATCCCCATAGACTTCCAAGTGGTACCTATTGAGGTAATCAAAAGGGGATAAGTGTGTGTTTACTACTGGTGTGTATAGAACACTGTCTTGCAGTGTAAATTTTGAAAATGTGATGAGAAAAAAATATATATATATTGTAGTGCTAATATGAGCTAATTAGTTAAATAATAAAATGAGTCTAGTTATGAAAGTCCTTCACGTGCAGAACGCCCATTAGGGCAAATGTAAACTCAGTGAGCCAAGAGGCAGCATGTAGGCATGAGCCTGCCATAGCAGCATAGAGAAATGGAGAGGCTCAGCCAAGTGGAATTCTCACATGAGAATTACTAAGGCAGTTGACAAGAAGGCTGTTGCCCTTGCGTGCAGCAGAGGCCAAAGCGTATGGAGACACAGAGGAGGTGACTGTTAGATGAATAACCAGAGATCTTTGGAGTCTGGTAGAACAAGTCCATGCAGGTTTAAATGGTAGTTTCACAATGGATTCTGGAATGAACTGGGCTTCAATATAGGTGCCAGAGCAGGGCAGGTGATGTGACTGTGCGGCTTCATGTGTGGGAGAGGGCAGGCTGCCGCTCTGTGCTGAACTATGGGCATTTCAAGCTAACAGGTAGCCAAAACAAGAGGCAGGAGATGGTGACAGGTAGATCAACACAGAGCTATAGGGAGTTGTATACGGTATAGGGAGGGTATACTGCAGATCTAAGTCAAGAAGGAAGATAGCGGTGGCGTTGTGCCTGAGGATGTACATCTTGCTTGATAAAGTACTTGATAAAGAAAAGTGTTGCTGACTCTTGGGAGAATCACACGTTCTCCTGATCAAGACAGAAAATTCAAAGAATATGCTGTAATTTTAAAGAAAATACCTATTTCCTATTAGAATGTTTCACCATTAAAGCATGACCCTGTCCCAATGCAGTTTTGTACAGTGTGGCTTATTGACGGCTACTCCTCAAATAGAAGCTTCTAGCTTAAATTCCCAATCAGCAACCAACTATTTTGTGCTTCTGTTGTGCCTGCCTTTTGAATTCTTAACTCTTTAGTTTAGCCTAGTGCATGTTTTCTACTTACCAGAGATACTAGCAAGTCTACTCTTTTTGCTTGGATATATAAGGGGTGCATTTGCTGATGAAATGCTAGATTAGGATAAGTGTTTTTCTATGTCAGTTTTCTCTAGAATAAACTTCAGCAATTTCTGAAGTGCAGTTTATAGCTATAATTAAGGAAATATGCTAACGTGCTCCAAATATGAGTTGTGGATTGAAAATATTGTGTTTCATACATGATACTTTCAGTATCCCTGGAAGCTAGAAAGCATTCATGCATTTGTTATAGGTGCAAATAACAGACACATCTGTTGATTCACATACTAGTTTTTGGCTAGCTTTGTATCTTGGCATACTTCTATACAACATCTTCCTTAGGAAAGCTCATATCAAGATTGATATTTAGTCCATTATTTGGTCTAAATAAAATGTTTTTCTTGACTGTCAAGGAGTTGAATGCTGTGAAGAGGAAAAACAGTAGTTTTAATTTCTGTGTGATCATGGATTCCTGAATTTGTTGTTTATGCACAACTATGTTAGCTTAGCCTTCCTGCTTCTCTAAAAGGCCCTCTGGCACTGTCTTCAGTCTCCCACATTTAAAATCTTGAGGATTTATATATGTATTTGCATAGAATGTAGCATGTTCTGTACATGGTGGATTGGAGTATATAGATGCAACCATTGTTCTGACAGGAATCCTATGCAATGTTAAACAAATATGAGTTGCTGGTGGCAAAGGAAGAGATGGAGAAGGTGGACACCCTGCGCTATATCTGGGAGAAGCTTCTGGTCCGGGCAAATGAAGTGCAGAATGAACTAGTAGCTTTGCAGCCCAACTTCAGGGGAGAGCTAATTAGCACTGTGGAGATATTCACTGAAGATTGTCATCAGTACTATGCAGACTATGACAAGGTATTAATCTGTGGAGTGTTTCAAAAGAGAGAAACGTTTAAAAAAAACAGCATGAAAGTTCTCTGTGTGACCCTTGTAAACCCTGTGGTGTTCAACTTCATTGCAGAGGGGGCTGTGATCATGGAGCATGAGAGTCAGTTAACTTTTTTTCTGGAGCATGTGGTAGGGGTCATGATTGTTCAGCAAGGGGAGCTGGGGGAAAATGGGGATGATAGTTCAATGTTTTGGAGGCCTGTTCAATACAAGCCTATTGAATAGTGCTTGTACTCCAGTTAGTGCAAGGTTTGTCTGGCATGTAGGAGGGTGGAAGCTCCTTGCACCCTCCCAATTTCACTGTTGTAAAGAAGACAGTCAGAGTCAGTCTCCAGTAAACCAGCTCACTAGCGTCTGTTCTCTCACCAGTAGAAGGGGATAGTGATGTGTACTTCTTAAAGGTCCTTCCCAACTCATTAAGTATGAAAAGTACTTGAATCCCCTTCTGTCAACCTTAGTCGTGTCAGGCACCTTTCCCTATGAATGGACATGCTGATCTCTCTGGTACCACTAGATGTGAGTCAGGGTGGCAAAACTCAGTAGTAAAAACTATTAATGAAGTTAACACTTGGACAGACAGTGAAATCATATGTGCCAAATGCTTTATTTTTAAAATTGGTGAACAGCATCTTTAACTTTCTTCTTCCAGAATGGACCAATGGCGGTTGGTCTTGAACCTCAGGAAGCCAGTGACAGGCTTATCATGTTCCAGGTATTCATTCCCAATTCAAAGACTTAATTAAAATATCATGTAAGTAGCAAAAACATTTCAGTCAGTCAGAATTCAGCAGAATACTTAAATTCTACAAGGCTATATAGCCTCATGCAATGGCTATAGTCCACTTAATTTTGCCTACTGGGACCAAAGTTTGTTGAAAAATTTTCGACATTAGCTAGCAAGGAATAATAAAAAATTGAATAGCAAAAAATGGGTAAGGTGCATCTTGCCTATATAATTTGTATAATAAAGCATAATTACTAAGTGCAGGTGTCCTGATTGGAATCTAATTGTGCTGAGCATACTGTGACGGGTTGGGACCACAGAGACCTGCTTGGTGCTGCCACCTGGTGTGCCAAGGCTACTTCTGCCCCTGCTTCCAGGCCTTTTCCAGCTTGGGACTCCCGAATCCTGTCTGTTTTGAGCCAGATTCCACTGATCTGCTGCAAACACAGACCCAGGTCCGAGCCAAGTCCCCTCACACTGTAAGGCTCCTGGAAGCGCTCTTGCCTTTGACACCCAGGTGTCCAACTTCCAAAGAGGTTCAAACTCTTAATAAATTCGTTTTACCCTGTATAAAGCTTATACAGGGTAAACTTATAAATAGTTCGCCTTCTATTTCAAAGATAGAAAGATATGCACAGCTGTTTGCCTTCCCCAGGTAACAACTCGTACTCCAGGAAATTTAAGTAAAATGTGATTTTAATAAGTACAGAAAATAGGATTTAAGTGATTTCAAGTAGTGACAGACAGAACAAAGTGAATTACTAAATAAAATAAAATAGAACACGCAGTTCTATGTCTAATCACCCTGTGTACAGATAAAAACCTCACTAGGTCCAGTAAACAGGCTATCTTCCTTCTAGCCTGGGTCCAGCAATCACTCACCTCCCTATTATCTTTGTCCTTTGTTCAGTCTCTTTCAGGTGTCCTTGGGGGGTGGAGAGCTTCTTTCTTTAGCCAGCTGAAGACAAAATGGAGGGGTTTCCTCGGGGTTTAAATAGATTTTCTCCTCTGGGTGGACACCCCTCCCTCTCCCTGTGTGGCATCCAGTTACCAAATGGAGTTGGGGTCACATGGACAAGTCACCTGTCTATGCACAACTCAGTTCCTTCGCAGACCAGCCACATTCCTGGCAAAGTTCAGATGTGGATTGGTGTCTGCAAGTTCTATTGTCTGTTAAGTGCTTCTTGACTGGGCACTTAACCTGCACATTCCTTTCTCAAGAAATACAACCAATATTCATAACTTCAACTACAACAATGATACATGCATATAAACGGGAGGAATAAATTCAGTAGGTCATAACTTTCACAGAGATATGTTACATGGCACATGTACCATAAAGCATAGTCCAGTTACATCATGAATACATTTATAAGCATCTCCCCATACAGGTTTATGGGGTACACCGTCACACATACACTTTGATATACCTGCATCTTTGGTCTCTCTTTTTAATGCTCACTCCACATCACCAGGCTTTTGCCAAATCTTGTCACTTCTTTATATTATGCAACCATCCCCCAAACATATGTACTTCACAATCCTGTCTGATAAAATGCTTCCACGTGCCTTGGCTAGTTTCCACTCTCATTATAGCAGTTTGCTCCATGTTGCTTCCTCAAGTACAGCCAGAGTTCACAGGCAAAATGTGGTCTGAGTTGCTAGGAAGGAAAACCTATGACTTCCCTATTCAAATGCCTCACTTGAGGATTTGTACTTCAGACCTGAATCCTAGCTTTCAAGGCCCTGCAAACCTCACCTATGCCTTTATTTCTGCTCTTGCGTATCATAACCAACCTTTCCACTCAGTGCCACCAAAGATAACAAACTAACTGCTTTCTTCAATCCACCCCACTATTCCAGAAACAGCCTTCTATCCTACCATGTAGGCTACCACTCACTTCTTCCATGAGGACTTCAAACGCAGGCTCTACTGAGAGTCCCATTTTTTTTAAACATAACTTTCTAACCATCCTTTGCATCTCCCTCTGTCTCTTGTCTGCCTTTTTAGATGATAGATGCCTGTGAGCAGGGGCTGTGTTTTCTCTTGTAGAGCTCTAAGCATAATACTAGAATTTGCATCTATTTATTTTTATTAGAACCAATTTGACAGCCTCTATCGAAAATACATTACCTACACTGGTGGGGAAGAGCTTTTTGGTTTGCCTGTTACCCAGTATCCTCAGCTAATTGAGATAAAGAAGCAGCTGACCCTGCTACAGAAACTGTACAGCCTCTACAACAATGTTATTGACACGGTCAATGGCTACTACGATATCCTCTGGTCAGAAGTTAACATTGCGAAAATAAATAATGAACTTCTGGAGTTTCAGAACAGGTGAGAAAGTGTTGAAGTGTGTACTGATTGTTAAGCTGGGTGTTTTTACTTCTTGAATAATGGTAGGGATTGCCTTTCACTCACTATACTTAGATAAGCATGTTCTTGCTCTTCAAAATTTAGTTGAAATCTTCCACTCTTCTCTTTTTTCTGTCTTCACCAAAGAGGGAGTAGTTTACCAATTGAGAGTTAAACGATTCTTGTTCCTTGGGAGTTTTTTCCAAGTAACAAGTAATTTCTTTGTGTCTAGAGGGCAAATTTGGAATTGATGATTACTTTTCTCTAGTTGAAAGATGGTTACATTTTTCTGAAATACAAATGGAATAATTTAACTTAACTTTCCACTGCAAAGAACCCCTTCAGTAACCTACTGGGTTGCTGCTGGGTAACCCACTTTTCCTATCTAACAGGGCTGACATGCGTGTACAGAATTGAAGCTCTTGTCCAACAGGGAATTGAGTGAGTTCAGGAATCAAACCTGATTATCTGCACATCCAGGCAGAATACTGCCACTAAGTACCCCATAACCAGTAGTATTGGTCAAAAGTTTGGGGAAGGAGAATGTTTGAGAAAATTTAAACTCTTTACCATTTTTGAAATTTGGCAAATGTTGATTGAAAAATAAAAATAACTTAAAAGGAATTCCAGAGTTGTATGTGGTGAACAAATATTACTGGGATAATAGTTGTTATAATGTAGTAAAGTGGCTCATAGATGGAGTAACAGACAGTCAAAATGTTCTTTGTAAGGGTATTACGATTGTTCAGCTGAACTCCTTAGAACAGGTGTGAAGTCTTCCCTGATCTGCAGCCAGTGAAAAAGGCTGATGGGGGAAAAAACAGGTTCTCCTAAAGCACATGTACAATTACTAAATTCAGGGAACTTAAACTAAACTCTACTTTAACTTCAGAAATATGTTGTGCCATTGCTGTTGCCATGTTACCTTAGCTAATTCAGTAACATAAAGGAACATCTGAAATGCTTTAAAAAAGTTGACTGATTGTATATATGCAGGTGTCGCAAACTTCCTCGTGCTTTAAAGGAATGGCAGGCATTTTTGGATCTAAAGAAGACAATTGATGATTTCAATGAGTGCTGCCCTTTGCTTGAGCTTATGTCAAATAAGGCCATGATGGCTCGGCACTGGAAGAGGATTACAGATCTCACTGAACACAGCTTTGAGGTGGAGAGCGAGACTTTCAAATTGAGGAATATCATGGAAGCCCCTCTGCTGAAATATAAAGAGGAAATAGAGGTATTAGTTAGAATGGCACAGAAATGACTTTTCAAGGCATTGTAATAGCCTTAGTGTGACATTTTTCATAGTAGTTAAATAGAAGGAATCCATACACCCTTCAGCAACTCTCACATACTCAAAACCACACTAAGGTATCCTTTCCAAATACTCACCCCATTCCTGAGGTTTCCCTTGAATTTTTTTGATGAAGTAAAGAAGCCTTAACACAGCCTGTGCTTCAAAGACTTAAAGATTGCAGTGGGACCCAGCACAGGAATTAAAATGTGTACAGGTGACTTGCTTTGCAGTAATGAGGCTTTGAAAGAACATTACTGAGCTGGCCATCCTGTCCCTACCACTAGTAGAAATACTATGGTGAAAGATGATCTTGAGAAGCTGTAGGTAGGTAGATTTCTTTTGTATAGCCACTCAGCCTTTTGTATCCTTAAGCTGGAGTTAAACAGCTGGTCTGGCTGCCAGGAATGAGCAGAGTAGCTCTCTACCTTCTCATGTAACTCATCTGTAGAAGGATTGCAGTATCAAAGTTCCTGCCTTTTTCAGGTGTATTAATTTTAAGATGAATATGAATAAAGAGGTTTCCATTATTTTTGCATTTGAAAAGTATATCGGTAGTCTTTACATTTACCGATTAATGTTAACCGTCTAGCCTAGCTAATGCTCATGGAGAGAGAGGATAGTAGAATGGGGATGCTTGAGGCTGAGCTGAAAGAGCTTCTCATATTAACTGGCTATTTATCTACTAGGATATTTGCATCAGCGCAGTGAAGGAGAGAGACATTGAGCAGAAGCTGAAACAGGTGATTGCTGAGTGGGACAACAAAACTTTCACCTTTGCCAACTTTAAAACTCGTGGTGAGCTGCTCTTGAGAGGAGACAGCACTTCAGAAACGATTGCTAGCATGGAGGATAGCTTGATGGTTCTGGGCTCTCTCTTGAGCAACAGGTAACAGGAGAGGGGATTAATTATTAGCAAAAGACTTTGGCTTCTTAGATAAAGTTGCCCCTTCCAACATAAAAGGAAAAATTAGAAAATAAATACAGAAATACCTTTAGTATATTAGCACTAAACATTTCCCTGTTAGTACAAATGAAAGCCCCATCCTAAAAGCTGCCCTAGGCAGGTGGTCAGCTTTGCCCCTGCAGAGTCATGTTGATCTCAGCGGGGCTCCATGTAGGTATAAACACACACCCATGGTACAGGTTCGGAACGTAAAGGCTTAACAATTCTTTTAATCTGTGCATGACCCCCTGACCTCCTGGGAACCTAATTGCATGGACTGAGGACCATATGTGGTTCCAAGAACTTCTCATGTATAAACATCTGTACAGTTTACAGGACACAACTAATCCATGTTAAGTTTCACGTGTGGTTAGAGTATAAAAAAGCTATCTCGATGATGTGTGTTAATTTTAAAATTTGAAAAGACAGGGTTCATTGTAGATCTTTGTATAAAGAGAATTGGCTGTGGTCCACTTCTAGAGGAACTTTTCTTTGGATGGAAAACTTATTCTCTTGCAAACCAGTCTGGATTTCTATATTTTATGACGACTCAACAATGTAATGCAAAAATGATGTAAGAGACAGGGGAATCTTGGATCACTGGTTGCTAAGGACCTATCAATTAACTGAGGTTGTGGCTAGACGATGGTGGCAATCTTGGGGTTTCTGACACTTTTCAATCTGTAATGTAATTACAGATCACAGAAAGGAGCACTCACACTTCCTTATACCACAGATAGTTGTATAAACTTTCATTATGTAAGGTGCTAGAGGGAAAAAAAATTAGTAAAATCACTGTTGACCCTTCAATGTCCCTAGAGTAATTCACATTGCCTATATTTATGTATCCAGGGCTTTTGAAAGATTCTGGATCAAGTCCTGCTTTCCTTACTCACTTTAACATTCCCATTGAAGTCCAGGGACTATTGATGAGCAGGAATTGACCCTGGAAAAAACTGATTATAGAAGACCTTAAGTCAGTGTAGCATATTATCATATTGGGCAGTGGGGGAGAGGGAGAGTGCTGTCCAATTTACATGAGGCATGCATTTTCCCCACTTAGCATGTCATGTGCTTGATAAGGCCTAAACAGGCTTTAAAAACCATAGTTTTCTTTTTTAATTGCAGCAACTTTATGCATTTTTTTCAGGTACAACACCCCATTCAAGGCGCAGATCCAAAAATGGGTACACTACCTTTCCAACACAACAGACATAATTGAGAACTGGATGACAGTGCAGAACTTGTGGATTTATTTGGAGGCTGTTTTTGTGGGCGGAGACATTGCGAAGCAGCTTCCAAAGGTTTTTGAATAGCTACTTTCTTTTAACTCTACTTTGTAAATACACAACTGAATTTGTTTAAAAAATGACGGAGGCATTTTCTATAACTGTAGGTTTCAGCATTCCTGCTTTGCCATCTCCCTACCGTCAGGCCTTTTAAAAATGTGGGCAGAGGGGTAAGGTTTGTGGAGAGAACATCGTGTAAAGCTGAAATCCATTTTTAAAAAGTACTAGATGGGGTTTTGAACTATGATGTGATAATCTTTACTCAGGATCTTAAAATGCTTGATATTTATACTGGTTTTGTTGAAATAAAGGCATACACAAAACCGAATATTAACTTCTTTGAGAAACAAAGTTTGGGCCTCACATCTGGTGCAGTTTACATTGACATGAATTGGGCCCTTGATTACTAGCTTCCTCTCATCATAAATGTCTGCCATACCTTATTGTGGACAACTAGTAAAGTGATAGTTTATATGTATTAATATTGAAAAGAGTGAATGATTATCTGTCTATTGAAAGTAATATTTTTATTTACTTTTTTGCATCATCTTAAGTGTTACTACAATCAAAATTCACTTTTTGTTTACACAACTTGTACCACATGTTGCATATCTAAGTTAATTCCAAGTGCAAATCCAATAATTAGGGGCACAGGCAATTGCACTTGAACAAACAGTTTCATGGTCCTGATACAAAACAAATGTAACTTCAGCAGTTGTTTCATAAACTTCGGCACAGCAGATAATGCAGCCATTCATGAAGTCATATAAAAATAGCAAATGATCAAAGTGTGTGTGTGTGTGTGTGTATATATAATGTATTGTATAGCCTCTATAATTTAAAAATAGTATATTCTTAATGTGAAATCAAATTGGATAAAGAATCCATATATTATCTCAGCTTCTCACTGTTAATTTTGTGAGTGAAACTTATCTGAGATGTATTTGCCTATGGAATAGTCTAAGTCCCATTGTTGGGTACATACTAAAACTAGACTGAGTATAACATGGAGTGTACAATCGAGAACATTACTGTACTGGTGGGGAGGTAAACTAAATTAGATGACCCAATAGGCTTTTTCATGTCTAGACTGTTACTTAGTCACTAATATTTGTTACGGGTGTCCACTCATCTTTCAAACTAAGAAGGGCATACAGTTCTGGTGGGAGTCTTCCTCTTCTAACATTTCTCCTAGTTTCTTTAATGTTAAAATTAACATTATTTTTTGGAAAGTAATATAAATCTGGGGTACTCTATTTAAACATTATGGATCTAAATGCTGACAATTGAGCAGTGCTGCTTCCTACCATGAGGAAGGGTGAGGAGGGAAGGGAAATGTTGGGTTCAGTGCCAGAGACTTGAAAACTAAATGTAAAAGCTTTGACAGAGAATACCTAGCGTGTATTACGCCTACCAAAGTTGACTTTCTGTGAGGATAGTTGACAAAATCTGAGTGGTCTGAACATTAGTTTTAGCAGCATTCATGAATTCTGAATTAATTCTATCTGAATTGAAGATATCAGTTATGTAGATGATCTGCTTTCCCCTCCTTTCCCCATAGGAAGCCAAGCGTTTCTCTAACATAGATAAATCATGGGTGAAGATCTTGACACGGGCTCATGAGATGCCAAATGTGGTCCAATGCTGTGTTGGAGATGAAACCATGGGGCAGCTTCTGCCACACTTGTTAGAACAGCTCGAAATCTGTCAGAAGTCACTTACAGGGTAAGACTGTTAATAGGGTACAACTCCAAGAAAATGGTGATAAGTAGCACAACCACCGCACTAGACAACAGAATAATTCCTTCAGTGCTTTTCTCTTGCGTTGGGCTCGGGGGGGAAGGGGGGGTGTTCAGGCTTATTTTCTGTGCATCCATGGAGTTTATTAGCAACGCTTTGAACAAATGCATCCAACTTCAGCAAGCTAGAACTGCACTCTTAAATTTTAATTACTATTCTGAGTCATCTGTAACCTCCACTGGCTTTGTGCAATGAGATAATCTATAATTCCAAATGGTAGCATCAAAGCAGAATCAACCCATTGGGGCACAGTGTGTCTGAACTGCTATTATTACCAGTAATGAAAATAGCATCAATATGTTGTGTTGAGAAAACTTTGGTCTCTCATCACCAAAGGGATAAGATGAAGCTCACCCTCTGAAGGCAGTGCTGAATAAATTACCACCATGAGGCTTGTTTCTTTTAAACTCAGGTACCTTGAGAAAAAACGACTTTCCTTTCCTCGGTTCTTCTTTGTGTCGGACCCTGCTCTGTTGGAGATACTTGGCCAGGCATCAGACTCTCACACTATACAGGCTCACCTGCTGAATGTCTTTGACAACATTAAAACGGTCAGGTTCCATGAAAAGGTGGGCACTGCTCTAATCTTGCCACACTTGCCTTGCAAATTGGCAAGCAATGCACAACGTTTGTTAAATGCAAAGTTATATGGGTAAATGGTCCATGCGCCAGATCCACAAGGGATGTTGAGTGCCCTAGTGCTGATTAGACTTTTTCCTCAGAGGACTTGGCTTCCGAATTTTAGCTCACATGACAAATTAATTGTTTGTAGAGTGAGGATGGTAGTTCAGAAATTTGCACCTGTATTTTGGCTTGTTAGCAGTTTTAAACACTGACACCTTCTATTGCCACAAGTATGTGTCCTATTTGTATATATCATTTTTTTGGTTAGAAATAATTTTCTCCCTGTCTAGGTTATCCCCAACCACAATATCACTTGCAAAAATTAAAACCAATCACTTTCCAGTTGACCTTTAAAGCCCAGGTGTCTGAAGTTAGAAAACATGCAAAACAAGAATGGCTGTTTTGTATTTTTTGTGAAGACAGACCTATAAAGGCCAAGTGTTTAGTATCTGTGACAGTTGGCTACTGGGATTTTAGGTTATTTCCCATCTCCTCCCTATTCCAAACAAAGCACACCTTTCCACTCAAGGTAAATAGTATCACGAGTTCACTAGTTACATTCTGGGGAGCTTTGTACTGATATTGGCATGTTCCTAGAGCAGCCCTGGTGGTTATGGGAATCCTGGGACTGAAAGTACACCTATGGGGGTGTACAATGTAAGAAGTCTTTTTGCATTCTGATTTCACCCTTAGCAAACCTACTGGGGGTAGAGGAGCAGTGAGAAACTGAGCCTTTAGGTTTTGGTGAGGAGACTTACAAAAATGACTACAGATTTCACAAGCACAAGTCCTATTGCTTTGTGTATTGAAGACCTTCAGGAGCTTTAAAAATCCCTCTTGAAGATTAAGTATAATCTTGAGGTTAAGGCACTGATTTGGTTTCTGACTGTGCAAGTGATTGTCTGTGTGACTTTGGACAAGTTCTTTAATCACTCAGTTCCTCAGCATCCCACTCTTGGTCTGTTTTTCAGTTGAAGACTTCAGGCATAGTGAGTGCATCTGTATAGTGCCTAGATCATTGGGGTCTCTAGGCACTAACATGAAAATAGAAGTAAAACGTAACAAGTGAGATCATCTTAAAGCCTGTTATTCATTTGAAAGTTTACTTCAGCTATTGCTAAAACACTGTTAAAGGAAACCCTGCTTCTGAATAAACCTTACCAGGAGCAGTAGTGATTAATTTGTTACTGTAGCTCATTTCTTTTGACAGGTACAACCTGACCTGTTCAATAAATTACCAGGATTAAAAATAGTTAATTGTGTTGTGGAGATGTTGGAGAAATGACAAGCATATAGCAATAATGTTCTGTATATTACAATATTTTTTTTTTGTTTCAACTAGATATATGATCGCATTCTGTCAATTTGTTCTCGAGAGGGTGAGACAATTCAGTTGGATAAACCTGTAATGGCTGAGGGTAATGTGGAAGTCTGGCTCAATTCTCTCTTAAAGGAATCCCAGTCCTCATTACATATTGTCATTCGCCAGGCAGCCATGGATATCCAGGAAACTGGATTCCAGTTGATTGAATTTCTTTCTTCTTTCCCAGCCCAGGTAAGCTTATTAAAATGGGTGAGGAGCTAATAAATAAAGCTAATAAAGTGATTTGTAAAGCATTTTGACATCTACTAATAAACAGCGCTATAATAGTGCAAATATATTAGTGAGATTAGGAGAAAATATGTTTGAGTGAACCTTGATTAAAAAAATACGTTGTCCTCAAATGTGTGCAGCTCCTGTTGATTTTTTAAAAGGTATCATGGGATATAAAGTTTTTACTCACGTTAGTTTTAGTTCTCCGATGAAAGCATGAGTTACACCTTTTAATACATTTTAAAGTATTTTATTTTATTGAGTAATTTATTAAGTATGAATAGAAAAGCATATTTATGTATGCTAACTGAAAAAACTTCACCGAGCATACTGTTTGCTTTTTCATAAGGTTGGGTTATTGGGGATCCAAATGATTTGGACAAGAGACTCAGAAGAGGCATTGACTAATGCCAGATATGAAAAAAAAATAATGCAGAAGACAAACCAATCTTTCTTAGACCTGCTGAACACGCTGATAGACATGACAACCAAAGACCTCAGTCCAGTGGAGCGAATTAAATATGAGACACTAATCACTATCCACGTGCACCAGAGGGACATCTTTGATGATCTGGTAAGTGTTCAGTGTAGCTTTCTGTGAGCTGTCACAGTATTATATTGAAACATGGCTCTATGGCTGCTGAATATGCCCTTTCAAACATTAAAATGATATGCGCGCCCATAGGCGCTGACTCCGTGGGTGCTCCGGGGCTGGAGCACCCACGGGGAAAAATTGGTGGGTGCAGAGCACCCACCAGCAGCTCCCCACCATCCTTGGGGCCCGCGTCCAGCTCCCCGCCAGCCCCGGGACCCACGGCAAACTCACCTCAGCACCGGGAGACGTTGCGGGGCCCCTCCCCCGACGCTGGGTGACCTGGCGTCAGGGGCGGGGCCCCGCAACGTCACCCGGCGTGGGGGGCGGGGCCCCGCAACGTCACCCGGCGTCGGGGGCGGGGCCCGGCGTCGGGGGCAGGGCCCCCTCCAGCGCCACCGGAAGTTGCCACCTATGTGCGCGCCCTACATCTAGTGGCTGATTCTCTATTTCATTCCTGTGATGTTTGGTGTTGGGATACTGTGAGGAAGCTTGCACTACTGCAGCCCAGGTTATAGTTGATCCATGGATAAATTAAGGGTTATGTTACTTCACAGGCAGTAAAATAATTTGGAAACTATACAAAACGAATCAGGCTACTAGATTTCAGGATTGTAAGAAAAAAATATTGGCAGACGACAGGTGACTTCTACTACTTGGTCTTGTTAGAAAAATAGGCCTTGCTTTTACAATTGCTGATGTGAGGGTTTAAGAGTTCATTTCCACTGATAAAATTTCAGGGTTGGGACCAATGTTCCCTCTAATTTTTGACAGGCCGTGTGCGCAAAAAATTTCTTCTGTGCAAATTTTTGACAGGCCGTGTGCGCAAAAACTTTCTTCTGTGCAAATTGTTGTACTTCTGTGCAAATTTTTGTGCGCGCGGTGTTTTGCCGTGTGCGCGGGGTTTAGGATCTGTGTGCGCGTGCACACACGCACAGCTTAGAGGGAACAGTGGTTGGGACAAGATTAAACACAGCTAATTTGCATTGATGGAAAGAGACCAAGATACAACTCCAGGTGTGTCAATTCAAGATCAATGCCTGTGGTGAGTGGTCAACCCTGGAAATTTTTTTACCAAATTCTATATAAATTCTGCAAGTGTTCTAATACATTTCTGGCTGTGTTCTGTGGTGTCATAAATATGAAGGGAGTGGGTCTGATGCAGTACTATAAAATCCTCTTCCCAGTAAAGGGTTAAGAAATGCAGGTAACCAGACTGACACCTGACCTGGCTGGCATCTGACCAATAAGGGGACAAGATACTTTCAAATCTTAGGAGGGGGGAAGGCTTTGTGTGTGTGTTTTTTGTCTGAGAGAGGGTGATCTTGGAAGACAGAAGGAACCTACAGAAAATCAAACCTCCCTTTTCTGAAGTAAGTTTAGATAGCATAGCGCATCGATTTCTGTTTATTTTTGCTTGGTGTATCCCCTGTGTTAGAAAGGGCAAAGCGGGGGGGGGGGGGGGGGGGGGGTTATTCATGGTTTTCTGTAACGTTAAGGTTTTGTCCAGAGGGGGAAATCTCTCTGAGTTTGGAAATATAGTGCCCTGTGAAATAGTTACCATCCTGATTTTACAGAGATGATTTTACCTTCTTTATTTTTAATAAAATCCTTCTTTTAAGAAGCTGACTGTTTTCTATGGTGTTAAAACCCAGGGGGTGGGTTTTTAGATCACTGTGTAACCAATTGGTTGGGAGATTGTTCTCAAGCTTCCCCAGGAAAGGGGGTGTACGGCTTGAGGGGGTATTTTGGGGGGGGGGGGGGGAAGTTCAAGTGATTCCTTTCCTGGATTCCTGTTAGACATTTGATGGTGGCAGCGAGAAGCATTTCTTGGGGTGCAGGGAATTTTGTACCTTGGGGGGTTTAACCTAAGCTGGTAAAAATAAGTTTAGGGGCTCTGAATGTGGGTCCCCACGTCTTTACCCTAGAGTTTAGAGTGGGGAGGGAACCCTGACATGGTGGCAGAGTGGTGGGATATATTGAACCAGAGATTTTTTTTGAACCAAACACAGGGAGTTTAGAATTTGTTTTTCTTCTCTCTGACTCTTCCCTGTGCTGCTGGAAGCAGGGAGGGGAGAGGGTTAAGCTGCTAGGAGCTAGAGTATCTACATATGAAAGCAGGTAGTTAACCCCTACAGGGAATACCAAAGCAAGTTTTTTTTTCTTTTCTAACTCTATCGGGTTAAGACAGATTAAAAACAGAAAGGCTAAGATGACTGCCAGTGAAGCAGCTATTAAACTTGAGATAGCTCGGCTACAAGCTGATGAGGAGGAGAAGAAACATGCAAGACTGCTACAACTTAAACAGATGGAGATGGAAGAGAAAGAAAGAGAGAGGAAGCATGCTGAGGAAGAGAGGAAGCATGCTGAGGAGGAAAAAGAAAAAGAGAGGAAGTACGCTATGGAGGAGAGGAAGCATGCTATGGAGGAGAAGGAGAGAGAGAGGAAGCATGCCCTGGAGATGGAGAAGACCAGGGCGGAGCAGAATCTACCGGATAACACTAATAATCCTTCCCCAACAACACACAAATGGGAGCGACTATGTCCACCATATGATGAATCCCGTGATATTGCTGAATATTTTCTCACCTTTGAGAGACTATGCAATCTCCATCACATTCCTGATGATCACACAGTGACCCTATTGGTAGCAAAGTTGACTGGAAGTGCTTTGGACATATTCAATGACATGCCTATTGATGAGGCTTCTGACTATGAGAAATTCAAGGATTTGGTTTTAAAACAATTTCAAGTTACACCTGAAACTTACAGAGTAAAATTTCGAACCCTTATCCGAGGGCCTGGACTAAGTAATGTAGCTTATGTAAACCGGATAAAGGAGCTGTTAAAAAAATGGGTCAAGGGAAGGAATGTTACTATCTTTGAAGGAGTGTGTGATTTGATGGCTCAGGAACAATTCCTGAATATGTCCAAGGACGATATAAGACAGTGTTTATGGGATAAGAAAATGGACTCAGCAGACAGCCTTGCTGCTTATGCTGATCAATACGAACAATCCCAGATCAGCAGAGGGGCAAGGAAATTTGGCACACAAGGGGTGCAGGAAGCAGAGAGGAACAACCCTGGTCATAGTTTGGGGAGATACCAGAAAGGAAAACACGAGACCACACCCCCTCACCAGGAGCAGCCCAAGGCCCCACAAGGAAAAACCCAGACCCCTTATTGCCCCACCACCCCATTCTCCAGCAACCCACCTCGCCCCACTGACCAGTCAGCTGGGCGATGTTTCAAATGTAACGAATTGGGGCATGTGAAGGCCAACTGCCCCAAGAACCCCAACAGAATACAGTTCATTGCACCGGGGTCACACCAAAGGTCCTCAGGCCCAGATGCCTCCCAGATACCCTTGGAACGAAGGGAAACGGTGAGTGTGGGCGGAAAGAAGGTTACAGCGTGGAGGGACACTGGAGCACAAGTGTCGGCTATCCACAAATCCTTAGTGGACCCCAGCTTAATCAACCCAGAGGCGCAAGTGACGATTCAACCCTTCAAGTCCAAATCTTTTAATTTACCTACAGCTGTGTTGCCTGTCCAGTACAAGGGCTGGTCAGGAAATTGGACTTTTGCAGTCTATGATGATTATCCCATTCCCATGTTGGTGGGGGAAGACTTGACAAATTGTGTGAAGCTAGCCAAGAGGGTGGGAATGGTCACCCGCAGCCAGGCTAAGCAAGCTGTCACACCTAGCTCTGTTCCTGAGACTTCCACCAGAACCCCATCTGTACTACCAGAGACCCAGATAGAGGTGGTGGAACCGGATACCCTGCCAACGACTGCAACAGCCGTCGTAGATCCAGTCGCAGAACCCGAACCAAAGCCAGTCTCGGAACCGGAACTGGCAAAGCAACCAGCACCAGAGTCATTGCCAGCACTGAGTCCAGCGCTTGCAACACCATCTATAGTGTCAACACCCGAGGGCACCACCGAGCCTGCAATGGCAGCAGCAACCGATAACTCAATACAAGAGGCTCAGCCAGAGCCTGAATTACCACATTGTGCACCAGCGGAGAGCGGTTCACAGTCAACGGAAACAAACCCATCACCTGCATCGCTTCCAGAGGGACCCAGCCCAGGTCCACAACCCAGTGAGGAACTGATGCCTCCAGCATCTAGGGAACAGTTCCAAGCTGAGCAGGAAGCAGATGAAAGCCTACAGAGAGCTTGGACAGTGGGACGGAGCACCCCACTGCCTCTCAGCTCTTCTAATCGATCCCGGTTTGTTATAGAAAAAGGACTTCTATATAAGGAGACTCTTTCTGGTGGACACGAGGAAGACTGGCATCCTCAGAGACAGTTGGTAGTTCCAACTAAGTACTGGGTAAAGCTCTTGAGCTTAGCCCACAATCATCCTAGTGGTCATGCTGGGGTGAACAGAACCAAAGACCGTTTGGGGAGGTCATTCCACTGGGAGGGAATGGGCAAGGATGTTTCTACCTATGTCCGGTCTTGTGAGGTGTGCCAAAGAGTGGGAAAACCCCAAGACCAGGTCAAAGCCCCTCTCCAGCCACTCCCCATAATTGAAGTTCCATTTCAGCAGGTAGCTGTGGATATTCTGGGTCCTTTTCCGAAAAAGACACCCAGAGGAAAGCAGTACATACTGACTTTCATGGATTTTGCCACCCGATGGCCAGAAGCAGTAGCTCTGAGCAACACCTGGGCTAAAAGTGTATGCCAGGCATTAACAGAGATTTTTGCCAGGGTAGGTTGGCCCGCCGACATCCTTACTGATTCGGGGACTAATTTCCTGGCAGGGAGCATGAAAAGCCTGTGGGAAGCTCATGGGGTGAACCACTTGGTTGCCACCCCTTACCACCATCAAACAAATGGTCTGGTGGAGAAGTTTAATGGAACTTTGGGAGCCATGATACGTAAATTCGTAAACCAGCACTCCAACGATTGGGACCTAGTGTTACAGCAGCTGCTCTTTGCCTACAGGGCTATACCACATCCCAGTTTAGGGTTTTCACCATTTGAACTTGTGTATGGCCGCGAGGTTAAAGGGCCATTACAGCTGGTGAAACAGCAATGGGAGGGGTTTACGCCTTCTTCGGGAACTAACATTCTGGACTTTGTAAGCAACCTACAAAACACCCTCCGAGACTCTTTAGCCCTTGCTAGAGAAAACCTAAAAGGGGCTCAGGAAGAGCAAAAGGCCTGGTATGATAAACATGCCAGAGAGCGTTCCTTTAAAGTAGGGGACCAAGTCATGGTCTTGAAGGCGCTCCGGGCCCATAAAATGGAAGTGTCATGGGAAGGGCCATTTATGGTCCAAGAACGCCTGGGAGCTGTGAACTATCTCATAGCATTCCCCACCACAACTCTCAAGCCTAAAGTGTACCATGTTAATTCTCTAAAGCCTTTTTTCCCCCGAGAATTGAAGGTTTGTCAGTTTACTGCCCAGGGAGCAGAAGACGCTGAGTGGCCTGAAGGTGTCTACTATGAAGGGAAAAATGACGGTGGCGTGGAAGAGGTGAACCTCTCAATGACCCTCGGACGTATGCAGCGCCAGCAAATCCAGGAGCTGTGCACTAAATTCTCACCGATGTTCTCAGTCACCCCAGGACTGACCGAACGGGCATACCACTCCATTGACACAGGTAATGCCCACCCAATTAGAACCTGACCTTACCGAGTGGCTCCTCACGCCAAAACTGCTATAGAACGGGAGGTTCAAGACATGCTACAGATGGGTATAATCCGTCCCTCTAGCAGTGCATGGGCCTCTCCCGTGGTTCTAGTCCCCAAACCAGATGGGGAAATACGCTTTTGCGTGGACTACCGTACGTTAAATGCTGTGACTTGCCCAGACAACTATCCAATGCCTCGCACAGATGAACTATTGGAGAAACTGGGACGTGCCCAGTTCATCTCCACCTTAGACTTAACCAAGGGGTACTGGCAGGTGCCGCTAGATGAATCCGCCAAGGAAAAGTCAGCCTTCATCACCCATGTCGGGCTGTATGAATTTAATGTGCTCCCTTTCGGGCTGCGGAACGCACCTGCCACATTCCAGAAACTGGTAGATAGTCTCCTAGCGGGATTGGGAGAATCGGCAGTTGCCTATCTTGACGATGTGGCCATATTTTCTGACTCATGGGCCGAACACCTGGAGCGTCTCCAGAAGGTCTTCGAGCGCATATGAGAGGCAGGACTAACTGTTAAGGCTAAAAAGTGTCAAATAGGCCTCAACAGAGTGACTTACCTTGGACACCAGGTGGGTCAAGGAACTATTAACCCCCTACAGGCCAAGGTGGAGGCTATCCAAAAGTGGCCTGTCCCAAAGTCAAAGAAACAGGTCCAATCTTTCTTAGGCTTGGCCGGATATTACAGGCGATTTGTACCGCACTACAGCCAAATCGCCGCCCCTCTAACTGACCTAACCAGAAAGAACCAGCCAAATGCGGTTCAGTGGACTGATGAGTGTCGGAAGGCCTTTAACCAGCTTAAAGCAACACTCATGTCTGACCCTGTGCTAAGGGCCCCGGACTTTGATAACCCGTTCCTAGTAACCACAGATGCGTCCGAGCGTGGTGTGGGAGCAGTCTTAATGCAGGAAGGACCAGATCAAGAATTCCATCCTGTCGTGTTTCTCAGCAAGAAGCTGTCTGAGAGGGAAAACCACTGGTCAATCAGTGAGAAGGAATGTTACGCCATTGTCTACGCTCTGGAAAAGCTACGCCCCTACGTTTGGGGACGGCGTTTCCACCTGCAAACCGACCATGCTGCACTACAGTGGCTTAATACCGCTAAGGGAAATAACAAAAAACTCCTTTGATGGAGTTTGGCTCTCCAAGATTTTGATTTTGAAATACAACACATTTCAGGAGCTTCTAACAAAGTGGCTGATGCACTCTCCCGTGAAAGTTTCCCCGAACCAACTGGTTAAAACCGTCCTTGCAATGTGGACAATATTGGTAGTCTTTATACCGTTATTAGTATAATCGTAGGTTCATGTGTCTTATTACGTTTGTTTTCTTTTAGAGCTCCAGGAAGAAATCACAGCCAGTGTTTCACACTATCGGTGATTTGGGGGGCGTGTCATAAATATGAAGGGAGTGGGTCTGATGCAGTACTATAAAATCCTCTTCCTAGTAAAGGGTTAAGAAATGCAGGTAACCAGACTGACACCTGACCTGGCTGGCATCTGACCAATAAGGGGACAAGATACTTTCAAATCTTAGGAGGGGGGAAGGCTTTGTGTGTGTGTTTTTTGTCTGAGAGAGGGTGATCTTGGAAGACAGAAGGAACCTACAGAAAATCAAACCTCCCTTTTCTGAAGTAAGTTTAGATAGCATAGCGTATAGATTTCTGTTTATTTTTGCTTGGTGTATCCCCTGTGTTAGAAAGGGCAAAGGGGGGGGGGGGTTATTCATGGTTTTCTGTAACGTTAAGGTTTTGTCCAGAGGGGGAAATCTCTCTGAGTTTGGAAATATAGTGCCCTGTGAAATAGTTACCATCCTGATTTTACAGAGATGATTTTACCTTCTTTATTTTTAATAAAATCCTTCTTTTAAGAAGCTGACTGTTTTCTATGGTGTTAAAACCCAGGGGGTGGGTTTTTAGATCACTGTGTAACCAATTGGTTGGGAGATTGTTCTCAAGCTTCCCCAGGAAAGGGGGTGTACGGCTTGAGGGGGTATTTTGGGGGGGGGGGGGGAAGTTCAAGTGATTCCTTTCCTGGATTCCTGTTAGACATTTGATGGTGGCAGCGAGAAGCATTTCTTGGGGTGCAGGGAATTTTGTACCTTGGGAGGTTTAACCTAAGCTGGTAAAAATAAGCGTAGGGGCTCTGAATGCGGGTCCCCACATCTTTACCCTAGAGTTTAGAGTGAGGAGGGAACCCTGACATGTGGATTATCAACTGAGGTTCCAAGAATAAACTGAATGGAGCAAGCATAAAACTTCATAAAGGATGGAAACTGATGATGACAAATTCACAACACTGAACCTGAAACAAAGGTCCTAAATCTCATTGACTAGCACACTTACATCCACGTAGTCACTTCACATTGCCAGAACTGCCTAATGGGATGAGATGGTGTGGGAAGGCTTAGTATAAATTACAGCTCAGGCCATAAAGTATCCATTGACTTTAGTAATAAATGAAGCATTTTTTTACTACGTGGTGCTTCTAGGCCAAATATTGTTGTGTAACGTTGTACTCTCTTTGTTGGTGGGGTAGTGGCAGGCAGTGGAATGATGACACAGGCACAAGCTAAGTAACAGAACATGAAGAGAACAAAGGCAATTCCCCTCCTGATGCTCGCTCTCACAAAACCCTTCCACTTTTCCACAGCCAGGAAACACCTCATCCTCTGACCTTTATTTCAGGGTTACTTCCCCTTAGGGAGGAAGCACACCTGTTAGGGGCTGTCTGTGGATGTGCCACACACACAGATCCAGCCAACACAGTAACTCAGTTACAGTAGTTTCCCCCTTGTAATTCTGAGATGTATGCATATGTCTACAATATAGCTAGTTCTGTAGAAATATCGGCTCATGTTGGTTGTAAATTTAATAAATTAATAAACCTCTCATGCACGGTAATCCAGAATGAGACAGATATTGTAAAAGGAAAACAAAACTGCTTGTTCTGGAAAGAAACCTAGAGATTTTTTTTCAAACCTTCAGGAGGTCATGAGAGAACTTGCCAACTGTTACCACCCATAAATTACCACCCAAGGGGTGCTCAGATTTTCAAAGTCTAAAGACACCTGTGGGGGCTTATATTACTCGGTTGCTTTTGGGATCTTGAGAAAGAAGGATGTGGCTACCCTTTCCTCTCCCCTTTAGCCAGTCAAAACCCACCTTTCTCTACTTCCACCAACCTTTCCTATTTAGGAATAAAAATAAGTACATTTTAGATAAGGGATAGTTTGGGAAAGAATCCCCATAACGTCTCATCTTTACATGACAGCTTTGCTTTTTTAACCACTTCTCTGTCACAGTTTTTACTGTATCTGAACACTCTAGCACCCACATGCAAAAAAGCTCTTGTTCTAAGTCCTACCTCATTTCTTGAAATTCTTCTCTACTCCCTCCCTCTTTCTGATCTGGTGGCATTTTACATGCTCTTTGCACAGGTGTGAGGCTCCAAGGTGGAAGGCAGTAGAGAATCAGGTTCTTAGATTCCTAAAAATCATATAATCAAATGGTAGCTGGACTGAATGAGCCCTCCATCTTTCCAAGGCAGAATTCCGTGCTGTTTAGCTGTGTTTAGGTCTTTTGGAAAATATCATAAAGTCTGAGGTTCTAATGACTTTATATGGTCACTAGATTCCATGGTGCCCCTCCAAAAAACTTTGGCCAAAAATTCTGCCCCCGTTACACAGCAAGTGTGTGTAATGTTGCTAGCTGCTGTAGTTCACTGCTGAATTGACTGAATTTCTAGTGGTGCTATAATCTGGCTCTTGGAGCTCTACTAACATAATGTGGTATATAAATGCAAAATGCCTATTTTAATCTGTTAGCTCTGTTGAGGATTTTTTTTTATTTTCCTAGTGCCGTATGCACGTCAAGAGCCCGACTGACTTTGAGTGGTTGAAACAATGTAGATTTTACTTCAAAGAAGACTCCGACAAGATGATGATTAACATCACTGATGTTGGTTTTACCTACCAAAATGAATTCTTAGGCTGTACTGACAGGCTTGTCATAACTCCTCTCACTGACCGGTAACAAAGCTTGATTACTTACCCAAATGTTCATAGTTTTTGGCTTCTCACCACAAGGATTGTCTCAAAGTTTTGCTTATTTGGGGACAAATTCTGTTCTGATTTATGTCCTGTTCAGTCTTACAGTCAGAGGGTTTGCATGACCTGGGAATCAAGGCACAATTTTTGTTCTTTTCCTTTACAATATGTAACAACGTTCAGAAATTCATGATTACTTCTATATGCTGTGTTAGTCTTTATGTTGGCTGGTATGTGACATAAAAAAGCTATGTTATTTAGAGGAAAGTTAACACAAGTAGTCTAGTTTGAAAAAAAGAGAATAAATAATTGAGTTAAATTCCACATGAAAATGTCCGTGAATGCTGATCAGATTTAACCACAAACTGAAGTTCTTATTGTGCAATAAAATCTGAGAGCTGAAGTCAGTGTGGATCTGCTTGGAAGTAGGGGGTCCACCTGCATGACTGTGATGATAGGATGAATCCTCGATGACCCCAAAGTAACCAATATGAATTTCTCTATTTTTTTGCTATCTCAAGCATCTGTAAATCTTTCATCTGACCTTGTTATTGGGCCAATTTCATTGAATCTGAATTTGCATCAGGTCACATTATGGGCAAGCTTTTTGGCCCGTGGGCCACATCTGCGTGGGGAAATTGCATGCAGAGCCATGAATGTAGGGCTGGGGCAGGGGGCTGGGGTGTGGGAGGGAGTGCAGGGTGTGGGAGGGGGTGCGGTGTACAGGAAGGGGCTCAGGGCAGGGGGTTGGGATGCAGGAGGGGTGAAGCAGGAAGCTGAAGGCAGGGGGTTGGGTGGCAGGGTGCAGGAGGGGTTCAGGGTGCGGGCTCCGGTCCGGCGCCGCTTACCTTGAGCAGCTCCGGGCTGGCAGCGGTGTGCAGCGGCGCTAAGGCAGGCTCCCTGCTTGCCCTGGCTCTGCACCGCTCCCAGAAGTGGGCAGCATGTCCAGCAGTGGGTCCTGGGGGTGGGGTGGGGCAGGCGGCTCTGCCTGTGGGTACCACCTCCGAAGTTCCCATTGGCTGTGGTTCCTTGTTCCCAGCCAATGGGAGCTGCAGGGGGCAGTGCCCGCAGGCAAGGACAGTGCATGGAGCCATTGGCTCCCCCGCTCCCCTAGGAGCCACAGGGACGTGGTGCCGGCCGCTTCTGGGAGCACTACGGGGCTGGCAATCCCGCGGGCCAGATTGAAAGCCCTGATGGGCCGGATCCAGCCCGTGGGCCATAGTTTGCCCTCCCCTGTTAAAGACTCATAAGAGTGAAAGATGGAAAAGATATAATACATCTCACTGTCCTAGAGGTGAATACAGGATTTTGCTTCACCGTACATATTACCTACTTTGTGAGCCACTTCAGCTAAAGTAATTTGAGCAATTAAGCAAGGTAAAATTGTTGAAGCTGGTGTTCTGGAGCTGTTGTCTTTTCCTTCCTCATGAGCTTCCACTTACCAACTGACATCCCCTTCAGCCTTCTCCCCTACTGTGCACAGGCTGAGGTGATAAAGTGGCCAGTAAAAAGCACCAAAGACTGCTGATGTGGAGCATTTCTCCTCAAATAAATTGGAGGATCTCTCTCCCACCGCAGAAATGCTAATGAAGCTTGTTAATTGAGGGCTTTCTTTGTGCCAGAACTGGGCCTCAAATCACACTGATGCATTTTTCAATTAGGCCATCAAGCAGATGTGGGTACCTGAACAATGCAGATACCTAATAACAATCTGTTTCTGTGTAGATGTTACATCACTTTGGCTCAGGCCCTGGGAATGAACATGGGTGGAGCACCTGCTGGACCTGCAGGGACAGGCAAAACTGAAACTACTAAGGATATGGGTAGATGCCTTGGTAAATATGTAGTAGTCTTCAACTGTTCAGACCAGATGGATTTCAGAGGACTAGGAAGAATCTTCAAAGGTGAGAATTCCCATGCTTAGAAGTCCCAAATTGAGACACCCCTTTGTAAAACAAGATCTAGTACATACTCAACAGTTATGGTCTACCGTTTACATTAGTGGTCAGTATTCTACAATAACAGTGTTTCTCATGTAGACCAGCTTCAAAGACAATAGAAAGGCCCCTGTATTAATAGTAATATTTTTTCCTATTAAAAGGATATGGCTCAACAGAAACCTTTCTGACTAGGTTTTGTGGTGACATTTCTAAAAGGAAATTTGACTTTTATTCTTCCAAAAACAAATGTCATTCCATTTTATGTATCAGAGGGGTAGCCGTGTTAGTCTGGATCTGTAGAAGCGACAAAGGGTCCTGTGGCACCTTATAGACTAACAGAGGTATTGAAGCATAAGCTTTCGTGGGTGAATACCCACTTCTTCAGATGCAAGCAGTGGAAATGACTGCTTGCATCCGAAGTGGGTATTCACCCACGAAAGCTTATGCTTCAATACCTCTGTTAGTCTATAAGGTGCCACAGGACCCTTTGTCGATTCCATTTTATAGCACTGACTACATGAGATGCCAAAACAAAACAAAATGTCCATATTCCTTTAATACTAATTTAGCCTCTTTTTTAAAACAAAACAAAACAAAATGTTTTAGGTTAAACATTGTTTGTAAATACTAAAGTCAAAGGCTGTTTAATCGATTGTGAAATTGGTATGAAAACAGGATGCAATCTGCCTTGCCATGTTGTATAAAAACTTTACTTTAAATTCTTCACAAACAATATCACTTCAAAGAAGCTGATCAAGTACAAAAGGCTCTGTAAGGGCAATGCTAATGTTTTGAAACACTGTGTACAGTTCATTAATGTTAGAAAGTCTAGGTTATTTCTTTTGTACCATCAATTGGTTGTACCAGTGGGTGATGGTAGGTGCAAAATTAGCGACCAAATTAAGACCTCTAAATATCTTTTTACAAGCTGTTCTGTTATCTGCACCTTACCTAGTTTGTCCTTGGTTATTTTTGGAAAACTGGTCTCAGACTTGGGTTGATTTTCATCTTCTTTCCAAGTCAAGACAACTTTGCTGTTTCTTAATCCTCTGATATTAGCTTTCCATGAGTGTTCAGAGGTTTCTTTCTGTTCAAGGTCTTGCTCAGTCTGGCTCCTGGGGCTGCTTTGATGAATTTAACCGTATCGACTTACCTGTATTATCAGTAGCTGCACAGCAAATAGCAATTGTGTTGACATGTAAGAAGGAGCGTAAAAAGAACTTTATATTTACTGATGGAGATAATGTGGAAATGAACCCTGAATTTGGAATATTTCTTACTATGGTAGGTACTCTGAGGAGGGTGTGAGATTTCAGTGATAATAACCACAGTGTCACTGCTTACAATTTGCTACATTTATTGTACTTACTAACCCGCTGGTGCTGAAGTCACTAGTCTCCTAAAACTAATTTCCAGTCTGAGAAGTAATCCTTGTTATAAAGCTGATTTACAGGGTTGAGTTTCAATGATTCCAGATCAAATGTGCACAATTCACTGGTAAACTTATTTGTACTAGTAACTACCCATTCAGACTCAACCTGGGATTTGAAAGTCAGCTAGTAATATTTATTCTTGTGACCTATAATCTGTGTGTTGCCTGCCAAATTATACCCTCTGAAACCTGTGCAATAAGATTACCTTGAACAGGTTAGCTGATTAAAACTGGGTAAATAATTCTGATGCACAAGAAGAAATAAAATCCAGCTCTTACTTATTTAGCTGTATCAGAGGGGTAGCCGTGTTAGTCTGGATCTGTAGAAGCGACAAAGGGTCCTGTGGCACCTTATAGACTAACATAGGTATTGGAGCATAAGCTTTCGTGGGTGAATACCCACTTCATCGGATGCAAAGATGAAGTGGGTGAATACCCACTTCATCGGATGCAAAGGATGTTTGCATTTGATGAAGTGAGTATTCACCCATGAAAGCTTATGCTCCAATATCTCTGTTAGTCTATAAGGTGCAACAGGACTCTTTGTCGCTTATTTAGCTGTGTTAGCTATGCAAGGCTAAAGGGAATAAGAAGTACTAAGACAAATGAATCAGTAATCATACATGACTCCATATGTGCATTTTCAGTCATGTCTGTGGGCACTTCAGAGTGCAAACATGTATTAAAGTCAAACGCTGGTAGTACATCAAAAATCCTGTGTAGAATTTGTAACAAATACTTTATCTATTAATAATAATTAATCTTTTGGTCTAACTTCTGTAGAAGTATCTTTGCTTATTTATCTTGTTACATTCAATGAAGTCAACTACAAACTCTTTCCTCATAATCAGAACCCAGGATATGCTGGGCGACAAGAGTTGCCTGAAAACTTGAAGATAAACTTCCGTTCAGTGGCCATGATGGTTCCTGATCGTCAGATAATAATTCGTGTCAAGTTGGCTAGCTGTGGATTCATAGATAACGTTGTACTGGCAAGGAAATTCTTCACTCTGTACAAGCTGTGTGAGGAGCAGCTATCTAAGCAGGTGAAGCTGTCAGAAAACTACCTTTCAAAAGACTTTTAATCTAATGTTTAAGAGTTACAGAGCAGAGAATTGGTGTGCTAATTGGTGTTCATCAACACAAACAAAACCCAAACAGGAATTGTCACCTGGTGTTGGTGCTCTCTGTTTTCCATGAGGTTTACCTTCTATTCTGGGTTTACTGCTTTCTGTGCAAAGAGGTGATACTGAGCCATACCCCATTTACGATTCAAATGTGGCTCTAATGATCAGAGGCAGATTAAATAAATAAATATATGGAGATAGGCCTATCTCATAGAACTGGAAGGACCTTGAAAGGTCATCAAGTCCAGTCCCCTGCCTTCACTAGCAGAACCAAGTACTGTCCCCTGACAGAATTTTTTTGCCCCAGATCCCTAAATGGCCCCCTCAAGGATTGAACTCACAACCCTTGGTTTAGCAGGCCAATGCTCAAACCACTGAGCTATCCCCATAATTGGGGTTTATATGTTTGCAAATGCTTCTGTAAAGCAATAGTTCAAGTATCTAGTTTATTTTATGCTTCCCAGTTTAGTGTTGTATGTTCAGGAATTCTTCTTTTAAGAAGTGACGTCTGTCACAGTGCCCACCATGTATCGAAGGATGCCTTTTTAAAAATAAAAGTAAACTTAATCAGTCACTGCTTTCCCCCCAAAGGCCCCATAACAAACAAAACCACCTCCTACAAAAGTGTTCAGGGCACTCATGCCTCTATCCTTCAAATGCCACCTCACTGATTTTGTACTCCACGGGAATCTCAGAAAACTCTGGTCTCCTCTCCATGGAGATAGCAAACTTGTGTGAAGTAAGGTCCTTCCTCAGGCCTCATGGATCCTACCTTAAAGCACTTCTGTAGAGGAACTGTGAAGGGGATTCTTTATAGTCTCCCTCCCTCCCAGAACACTGGCCTTGACCAAAGACTTCATGGCATCCTTGTGGAGGAACTTCTGCCACTTAAGTCATGGAGAAAAAATACTTAATTTACTCATTGTGGTTCATACTGTATATCTTTGCCATGAACAAGTTTTTAAATACCGAGTCAAATTCTGCCCTGACTTGGATCCTGAACAAACCAGATTGTTTGCTTACTAGCATATGTACATGAGGTGGATGTCTTTTAATTTATGTTCATAAATCAAATATGG
Organism: Macrochelys suwanniensis; assembly: GCA_033296515.1. Classification (NCBI taxonomy): domain Eukaryota; kingdom Metazoa; phylum Chordata; order Testudines; family Chelydridae; genus Macrochelys; species Macrochelys suwanniensis. The sequence goes on along the minus strand of CM065776.1, from coordinate 128,654,358 downwards.
GTAATGGGAGAGTGACCTTTTTTGTACCTAAATGGACTGGTCTCCTAGCCCACAGCAGTGGTGTAAACTAATATAAATATTGCCACTCAATTTCAAAATGGTCAAATTAAACAGGAATCTTGGCCTTCCTTACCATTAAGTGAACGTGTACTTTAATATAAAAGAACAAGACAAAGAAAATACATAACTGTACCCCTCCACTAAGGTGTCCTATGAATACTATTACTGCTACAGTACTTCAGGTTCTGATCAAGTATCTATTGCTGTTAAACTTAGTTTGCTAGTGCCATGAACCTTAACCCTTCTACATGGCACTCATGCTCTAAGGCCTTGGCTACACTTACGAGTTACAGCGCAATAAAACTGCCTGCAGCGCTGTAACTCACTAACTGGCTACACTTGCAAGGCACGTGCAACGGTATATCTCCTCAGATACAGCGCTGCATGTACTCCACCTCCCCGAGAGGAATAACAACTGTTGCGAAGTGGGTGGAATGCTGGTCTTTCAGTATAGCCGAGGAACTCCGCAGTTACTGACCTCCGGAAGCTCCCTTTGTTTTGAAACGGAACTTCCGGGTTGGAGTTCAGAGCTCCGTTGTTGAGGTGCTTTACAAACACAGCTACTGTTTGCAGGTGGGGGGGAGGGGAGGGGAGGGAAGGGGGGAGCTCCGTTAGGAATGCCGGCAGCAAAGTTGCCTTGGACAGAGACGGGGGGGGGGGGGGGGGGGGGGGCGGGGAGAAGGCTCCGTTTCCCCAAGTTCTCTTTTATCTGCTCTTTAAAAACAAACAAAGCCCCTGCTGTTTGCTTTCAGTGATTGAGAGAGAGGCAGAGGATGTGGAGGTGTGTAAACTAGGAGATAATGAGCTGACACTCTGTGGAGATTCCAAAAACCCACTCTCTCTCCCAACACACTCCGTGTCAAAGTCCCCCTCACCCCCCCATTTGAAAAGCACGTTGCAGCCACTTGAATGCCCATAATGCACCTCTCCAAATACAGCTGCAAATGCCTCAAATGTAGCCACCTTACTGCGCTGGCAGCTGCCAGTGTGGACAGGCTGCAGCGCTTTCCCTACTCAGCTGTACGAAGACGGGTTTAACTCACAGCGCTGTACATCTGCAAGTGTAGCCAAGGCCTAAGAGAGCAAGAAAAACAGCCTCTCGGGAGATTCATTTGATGATAAAATTTAGCACTTAAATTGAGTTTCTCATTCATAGATCTGTGCTTTACAGAGGTGGGGTAAATATCGTAATCCCCATTTAACAGATGGGCAAACTGCAACACAGAGGTGAGGTAACTTGTGCAAGGCCACACAGTCAAAAGGCCATGTGTATATTGGATGTCAGGTGGATTTATACAGTAGAGGTGCCCCCAGCTTTGTTACATTTGCTATGAATCTTTTTCCTGCATGGAGAAAATATACTGCTAAATCAATATGTTAAGAAAGGTGGATTGTTTAATTTTTCAAACTTATCACACCTCTTAGGTGCATTATGACTTTGGTTTGAGGAATATATTGTCAGTGCTGCGCACGCTGGGGGCAGCAAAAAGAGCAAACCCCACTGATACAGAATCTACTATTGTCATGCGTGTTCTGAGAGATATGAACCTTTCTAAATTGGTAAGTCATGCAGATCTAAATGTTGTGTAATTGTCTTTGAGTCAAACATCTAACTTTCTTATTTGATAAACCAATGTATAAGCTGACAGTCAAGAGGGCCGCTTTAAGGTTGGATGTGGCTCTGTGTGATCTGGTTGTTCAGATACCTTTCTGAACAGTGGTTCAGAAATGCTACATCCTCTTGTTGGCATCATTTCAGGGTTTTGCCTTGGCTCTTCTGTGTAGGCAACCTCCTCATTCCCACGGTTTCAGCTACTGCTTCTAGGAAGTGATTCCCAGCTATGCTTCTCCACACTTGAGTTGTAGTCTTCTGTCTAGTTCTTATCTCAAGCTGGGTATGGTGCCATCAGGAGATCCAACCACTATTTCAAAAGCAAAGTGTTCCAAACTGAATAATTTTAATTTCCTTCTAATTTCTCTCCATCACTTCCTTACTCTGTCTCTGACAAACTATATTACAATTACCATGCCACAGACTTGCACCCTTGTGTTAATTGTCTGCTTCCCTGTGTCTATCCAGATTCTAGTGAAGGCCTATCACTCATTTATAATATCACTAGAATCTGTACTTTTATATACGACTAAAATCGTAGGACATGTTTTGGTTATCTGTTAACAGTAAATTATGGCCATTAGGTCTACTTGGAATTTCACTTCTTCCATCTCTAGTATATCTGGATTCTTCTCTTTGCATCATCCCACACACCTGAAAATCTAATTGCATTACTTCTGTGTTTTCAGTGATTTCTAGGCTCATGGTATAGTGCAGACTTTGACCTTAAAGCACCATTGGTTATGCTAGATTGCATTTGTCTTATTTTCCTCATGGTTTTCTAATTTTTGTTAGATTGATGAAGATGAACCCTTGTTCTTGAGTCTGATTGAAGACCTGTTTCCAAGTATACAGCTTGACAAAGCAGGCTATCCAGAACTAGAAGCTGCCATTAACAAACAGGTAATAATGCATATTTGATGCACGGTATTTTCCCAGCATGACAAAAGGAGTAGGAGAACCTGGTTGTGTGCAGAGTATAAACACAGTAATACATTAGTATAATCAAACCCTTTTGAAAATGAATAAATTCCATGCAGGAAGAATAAGTTTACTGAGTGAGAATAAATATTGGATAGTAACATGCTAGTGAATCTATAGTAATGTCACTTAAATTCATGACCTATAAAGTAACTCTTCGGAGGCTGACATTTGTCATCCTTGTTCTCAGCCCAAAAGTGAATTGCTGTGGAAAGTTAGTTAAAAAATAAAACACCCGAGTATGGAAAGAATATTTTTCTCCAGCAGACATTTTCAGATGTTTCACCTCTCTCAGATAACTCAAAACCCTCACACTTGTCATATATGCAGTCATCAATAACTTTGCTGAGTAGTAGAAATCCAAATGAATAGCCATGTTGAATTTGGGCCCAATGTTGTAACTATTTCTCAGCTTCTTTTCTCAGCTGTTATTTGTCAAATCTTCTTGACTATCCATCTAAAATACTACATTGTGCATGAGAAGTACATTTTCTTTACCAATTTAAATACTTAGCTATGCTCACCTAGTTATATTTGATACATGCATATGAGAGTATAAAGGTCAATTGGGCGCTCCCATAATACACAAACAAGAGGGCATTAAGTGAAATAAAGACAAGCTATTCATACAGTGGGTAAAGGCAACCATTTTACAGTGTGTAATAAAACTTGTGAAACAGAAAACCATCAGATACTTTTGCCAAACAGTCTGAGTTTAAAACAGAGCAATAAGTTTGCATAAATGAGAATATTTGGCTAAGATAAATAATTCCAAGGGCTCTGACTGTTGTGCTTCAGAGAGGCTGAGTTTTCTGCTAGATCAGAGGACAAGGAGACTAAAGTCCTGTTTTCTTAACATGAGCTTTTTACTGGTTGGTTGTGACACAGGGCAAATCACTTAATCCCTCTCTTTCTCAGCTTACTTTTCTGTAAATGGATATAATACTTATTTCTGAAGTGTGTTTGAAGCTAAAGACCTTAGACTTTGAGATTCTTGCATGATATTAAACTGCTAAGTGTTTTTTCAGAGCAAAACTAATCACAAGCTCATATCAAAGGGAAAATGCCCATCCTCCCAAGTTCTGGTATTGTGGGGTAGAAAAGGGTGTTTCAAGTGGTTGAGAGCCAAGTACTTTTATCCCCGAAATTACTAAAAAATTGTAGTTTTGTGAAACGAGATGGTAGGCCAGATCTTATAACTGTCTTTATAAATGCTAGTTTGGGGATGAGACTCCCAGTGTTTAATCACAGGGGGTTTTTTTGGTTGATAATGCTCTAGGGGACACCATGATTAAATTAAATTATTATTTTATGATTCAAGAGAAAAATAACAATACAACAAAACAAATAGAACTGAAAAAATAAACAATGGGTACTTCAGATACAATCTCTTCTGCGCATTTCTCTGTAGAGAGATATCAACAGAGGTTACACATTCTGAGAATGGGTCTACCCTGGTGGGAATTCTTTCCTCTAGGTAAACTAAAACCAAAGTACATTATTCCCCAACTCAGTAGTGAGTCCAGTCTCAGTGTATCATGGATTACTAAAACGGGTTATATTGGGCAGTTCATGAATGGGCAGCGAAAGTCATCTTTACTAAGGTTACATCTACACTACCTTCTAGGGGCATGATTTCCCTTGCTCACGTACACATACTCACACTAGCTCTCCTAAAGCTAGCATGAGTATAAATAACAATGTAGCCAAGGTAGCACTGGGAGAAGCAGTGGAGACATGGCTGAGCTATGTTGAATATAAACCCCCCTGAAACCGGTGGGTATGTAGTCAGCATGGCTCAGCCATGCCTCTGCTGTAGTTACAATGCTATTTATACTCACCACTATCTCAATGAGAGCTAGTAGGGTATGTGTCTATGAGCAGGAGACTCACACCACTAGCTCATAGTGTAGATGTAGCTACATGTTAAGAAACTGAAGAGTTTTTGACTAAGTGACTTAAAATAAACCATCCCAAGGAGCCATCCTGAGACAGGCAAATTAATGAATATTAAAAATCTTAAATTCAAATTAAATCCCAGTATTTCTGTTTTCCAAGATGAGCATAAGCCTCTATGTCACCGGATGGCTGGCTCTTTAATGGAAGTTGGGCCCAGCCTCACCTTCCAGCTGAAACGGATCAGCTAGGGATCAGGTGATTATAAAAGTCAGCAAGTAGGCCAGTTAGAGGGAGAGCTGCAGAGAACTGGAAGGCTCCTTCAGGAGACTGTGGTGCAGACTGGCCCCTGTAGTAAGTCCAGGAACAGCATATGATTCTCAGGCAAGTGGCCTGTACAGTGGAAACCCATAGGGAATAGATAGATCCCTGCAGAAGACTCCAGATTAGGGTGAAGGAATGACTGATGTTTTGAAATAGTTTTATGTAGAAGAAATTAAGTTGCAGCCCTAAGAAAAAAAGGCCTGAAGAACACTCTTGCATGGTGTCAAACCTTTCTGGGTGGGGAGAAAGGCCAGCAGTTCTATACACCTCTTCAGGAATGCGCAGTCTAAACAATTGGGTGTTCAACAGACGAAGCTGTTAGTACCTTAAGTTACAGTAGCGTTACAATTTCTTAGTAAAATCATTACAAGAAAATCTTAAATCTAACCCCTTGGCAGCACTTCTGCAGATTCCATCTCACCCATGAAACTGAAGTCTTAGTCATGTCATGGTGCAGAGGAAGTGCTGGCCTGGAAGGTTGCCGCTGCTTTGTTCTTCTTGCTGCCTTGTTGCTGTTTGCAGGGATGAAATGAACAGTTTGAGCTGAGTTTAGTGCTGAGAATAAGTGCTGTGATGATAGGAGCAGAGCGTGCAGCTTGCTTTCTGAATTCAGAGACATTTACATTCTTCTTCCTTAATATTGCAGGAGGAGGAAAATGCACTTCTTTCAGCCACTGTCGCCGTCTGGCTCAATGTGCTTGTGGGCTGGTCTTGTTAGTATTTTCAGCTCACGAATAAGCAATCTGCTAATGCATATGCAGTAGGGTTCTAATTGCCTTTGTTTTAGTGGCAGAAAATCTCAGAATGTCTTTAAAAGTTGTAGTTTTAACTTTATTTCACTCAGTCCTTTTTCTGTGGTAACTTTAGTTTCATCAGGTCTTAATAGGAGCTGAAATTCAATTTCAAATGAGTCCAACTCTCTTATTTCCTATATACAGGTCTTTCATGTTTCAAGATAGAATATTTTAAGTTTTAAAAAAAACTTAGTGTCTTTAAACTTGAAGAGTCATCAAAGAAGACATTGTCTCTTAATCTTTGGAGAGGGGGTTCTTGTCTTTGGTAAGGAGTTACATAAGCATTCATTAAGGAGTGGCTGCAGCTGCTGGTAAAAATTATGTGCAGCTGTATTGTTGGCCTTGGTGTGGTTGATGATGGTAAGATACCCACAGCCAGTAAGTAATCAGATGCTGATAAGTCACCCTAATCACCCTCCAATACTTCCAGACTGGTCAGGCCTTGGATGAAAGTACAAAGGCCACCCCTTTCTGATGCAACCAATCAGGGCAGCCTAAGAACAAAAATGTATAACCCCCATCTCTATATTCACCACTTCTTGGCCAGCATACTTTAGATAGTGTAGATATTGATGCTCAGATTTTTCAACTGCTTGATGAGGATGGCTTTAGAAGTTTCAGACAATGTTTGAATGTTCCAGATTTCGCTGGTCATTTCACCTTCAGTAGCAGAGTGATCTTGGGAGACTTCAGTGCACAAGTAGGAAAGAATAATGGCACCTGGGCAAGTATGCTTGGGAAGCTCGGTGTTGGGCAGAAGAACAGGACAGGCAGCAACTGCTGGAATTTGACATAGTGATGACTCGCTTACTATTCCATCACTCAAAGATTCACAAACAGGCCTAGTACAGCCCAGATGGTTTCACTAGCAGTATTATTAATCATGTCCTCATTAATAGTCACTGGCAGTCAACAGTCAGGGATGTACGAGTTTGCAGAGGTGCTGAAGTTAACACCCATCATCAGCTTCTGCTGCCTCCGACTTTGAAGACTGCCAGTTAATGGGCCCAAATGGGTCAGAATGAACCAAAAATGTTTGTTACAGCTGAGCTATCAGGCAGCTTTCTGTTCTGAACTGCTTAAGGTCATCAAAGCATTAGAGATCGAAGTCTCTCTTCCTCCAGCATCTGATGAAGAATAGTGTTGTTTCAAGTCATTAGTGCTGCCTGATGCCAACTTAGTGCTGGATCCCCTACCCTTCAAATTCCATCCAGGGATCAGTGAGGAGATGCTCACTACAGTCAAAACTAGATAAAAAAAGAGGCTACAATCAGAGTCTTCAAAAATATGTTTGTCAAGAACAAAAACAAGGGCTGAATGGGACAGACTTTGGGATGTTGTCAAGTCACTGTGTAAGAAAGATGAGGAATCCTGGTGGTCATCTCAGGCAGCTAATTTAGAACCGGCTGCAGAAAGGCACAATCTCCGCACCCTCTATTCAACTTCACAGTATCTGTGAGGGAACTTGTCAGGTTAAATATTGAGGTGGCAGCATCAGCCAGAGTCTGCTGGATCAGTTCATTTCAAGATGATCCTTGGTTGTCCACCCCCCTGTAGTCCCTTCTCCATTTGAAGAGGGGCAGAATGTTACAGTAGAGCTGCCTTCCTTTAGCTGAGAGATCCGCATCACAGTCCATAATGTAAGTTTGGAAAGGCACCAGAGGTTTGTAACCTCATCCCTGAGTTGCAAGAGACAGGAGAGGGTATTGTTGTACTGTGGCTGCATAGGTTCCTCCAGACCATAGGGCACACTAATATTCCTGGTGACTAGAAGAGGGCTAATCTGCTTGTGTTCAAAAAGGGAGATAATGCTGGATGTAGCAACTAAGTCAGTCCCAGGGCAAGTTTTTTGCCTCCCTGTTAATGTCTTGATTCAGTGCTGCACTTTGTGGCAAAGGCTGGGATACTCAATGTGATCAACCAGATCTTATCTTAAGAGCTTTTCGAGAAGATGGCTGCATTTAATAAGCCATGAGCTGCACTTTTTTCAGACTTCCATCAGGCCTTTGGTTCAGGACGTTGAGCAAGTTTGTGGGATCAGATGAGGTGACTCGGTGCCCCTGATAAGATAGAATCATTGACAGAAGAGTTCTAACAGTGGAACTGTAAGCTGCATTTAAGTCACTGGCAGGTTCCTATCTCCACAGGAGTTCGGCTAGGCTGTGTTCCATCACCGTTGTTCTTCAATATAGGCATTGATAGGTTGGTGGATAAGCTTCAGAAGGCAGGTGCCAGTGTTGACGGCCTGACTGCATTGAGATCTCCAATATGGTAATGACATTGTATTGTTGTCTCAGTTGGAATTGCTGCAGCCGATAGCTGATCTGGTCAGGCAAAAAGCAGTGCACATTGGTCTGGTTGTTAATCTGGATAAATCTGAGTCCCTGGCCATTGACATCAAGCAGCCTCCAGCTCCAGATTATAACCAGCTCAATATTAACCAATCCAGATGGGACATCAGGAATATCAAATACTTGGTAAGTGTTAAGCAGTGCTGGAGGAAGTTCAAAAGATGTGGATGCTTGTATAGCAGCAGCTGTCGCCATGTTTCATGTCCTTCAGCTGCCTCTGTGGGGGTGTTGTGACATCAAGTTTGCTATGAAGCAGCAGATCTATCGAGCCACAGTTATACCACCTGTGTTGGAAGTGAAACATGGGCACTGAGGAAGGCTGAAGAATGTGGGACTGACATTTTTGATTCTCATCATCTCCACCAGCTGCTCCATATTAAGTGGCAAGACAAGCTCAGAGATGAGGATATTCAAAACTAACAGCAACCGCCGGTGTTACCACTGGTTCAGTTTCAGCATCTTTTTTTTTGGCTGGACATATTATAAGAATCGAAGACCAACAAATTTCGAGGTATGTACACCAAGGAATGCCATTATACAGCTGGCAATTTTGTAGGTGCCAAAAGCTTTGATGGCACAATAACATTGCCAGTGATGGACACACTAAAAAGTATCCTGCCAAACTACCTTAAGGACCTAGCCAGAGATTAATCCAGGTGATGCTTGGCCCCCTTGCAGATCATGTCCCTTGGGGATGTCCCATTATGATGACTGTCAGATAACTAATTTCCCAATTAAATTCAATATTTCTATACTCATATGGCTTCTTCCATTAATGAGTTACAGCATCAAATGACCTTGCTGTATTTGTACATAAAATATCTCACTATTCACATAACAGCATAAACAAGAAGTTTTTATATGGATTTAGATGCAGCACATTTACAAATATACATCTCAAAAAAGCTTGTGCCATTTTAATCATTTAATGAATAATCAAAAGTTTTCATCTTTTAAGTGGCAACATGAGGTTAGAAGTAACCAAAGCATTTCCCATCTATATGTGTTCTCTTAAAAGCTAAATGGAGACTTTGGAGTGCCTATAAAAGACAATAAGACTTCTTAAATCCTTTGTCTGGGTTTAAACTGAGGAAATGAAGAGAAGATGGGGTGAAAAGACCCCTTTTTTTGACTTGTTTTATTGCTCTGAAATGATATCCTAGGCATTATTTGTCTTGAACAGAGAATAACCTCACATTCTTTTAAACAAGCTACCATTTATAGCATTTCAACTTGTAGTTCTATACAAAACATGAACCATAACTTAATTTTTTAAAATGTAGTATAAAAATAGTATAGGATGTTAAATCAAAATAATCTATACATTTGCATTCCAGAGTCAGGGTAATAAACATCGCTTTTTCTTCTTTGACACTGCGGGAGCCTGTCATGTTGAATAAAAAATAGATTTCCTCAGAATTTCCTTAGCTTGAACCTTTCATATAATTAAATAACTAACATGCTTATGTTTTTATTTGCTTATCACATTTTCCAAAATCATGTCTATGAAAATAATTGTAAGTATCTGCTACAATGCAGTAAAGATGCAGGCAAGTTTGTAACAACCTAACATTATAAGAATAAATTATAATTAATTTTTTGCATCAATATTGAAGTTTGCCCCTTCAGTATTAAAACTTCTTTGTTGTTGGAACTGTATGTTTTCCTCAAATCATATGGCATTGGCCACTGTGGAAGATGGGATACTGAGTTCCAGTGTAGAAACTGTTGTATTACTTGGCTTCAACCAGTTCTCTTTTAGACGTACTGAAATGTAATAAAAAATTAAATATGATCAGGATCTTGTAATGCATATATACCTTGAATCTGATTAGCAAATTGTTCTGATGCATAAAAGAAGCAATAGTTTGGATTTATGTCAATATCCACAGGTTGAAGAAGCTGGCCTAATTAGTCATCCACCCTGGAAACTGAAAGTTATCCAGCTGTATGAAACACAGAAAGTAAGGCATGGAATGATGGCCTTAGGTCCTAGTGGGGCAGGTAAAAGTACTTGCATCCACACTCTGATGAAATCCATGACAGGTATGGAACCATTTGTGTTATGTAAAGCAGATTTACAATTCTGTTATTCTTTACAATGTTTACTTTTATCAGAGGGGACAAATCATAGTAAGGAGGAGGTTCAGTGTATGGTGCCTTAACGTACAAATCTTCATGACTGAGTAGTAACAAGTGTTACTTTTCTAAATTTTATGCAGAATATTAAAACAAGTTAAGAAGGAAAAACTGATAACATCTTGGAGAAGATCTCATGTGCTTGCATTACATTCAACTTACCAGTATGAGCGTCAGAGACTTTCATTTAAGAGATGTGCAAAATAAGGAACACAAGGGCTGGAAGGGTGGGTAGGTGGGTGTATTGTCTCAAAGGACAGAGCTGAAGAAATGTTGAAGATTCCCTTCATGAGGAATAATTGTGGAAGATGATCAAACAGGCACAGTGCAAGGATTTTTAACAGCATACGATGTTGTTCATCTTTGTCTCCAGAAATCTACCTTATTTTCTCATAGTTCTAAATTATGACCATTTTCCCTTCTGTCCCCCGATTTCATACTCTCAGGGTTCCATGTGTTGTCCATCTTCTTTCTAGTAAAAAGAAGGATTTGATGAGTTTTTGGATTCTGTGATTTAAAACTGTAATATCTGGGATGGAGAGGTATCTTTTTTAAGGCAATTTTTTCCCATCTCCTGTTACAAAACTAAGCATGTTGCTTCTGCAGCTTTCTCCATATTTGTTGTCCCTGGAAGGAACTGTCTGGAGCCATGACTTCAAATCCAGGTCTTTGATATGGTAAATAAGAGCATTGTCACTAGACCTTTGGGCCTGACCCTCAGTCTTATGTTTTAAGGACACTAAATTTCAGACCTGACTTCCAGGGATCAACACTTGTACAAATTGTGTCTTCCGTTCCTTAGGTCCACAAAAGCATCTCTTGAAAATGCAGTGAATTTCTACTTGTAAATGGTGTAGATAAATGCCTGGGTAACTTTATGCATGCACATACAGTTAATAGTACATAATGTAAATAGTAATGGTACAGAAATACTATCTAAGGTATGCACAGAAGTAACAAACATAACCTAACACTAGTTTAATACAAGAGTTAAATATCTTCTTTCTTATTCCTCTATGCCAGTCAATAGTTATCTGTTGCTGTAGATGGCTTTGTGAGGCTATTTATTACCTGATTACTTCACAGCATTGGTTTTATGTGATTCCTGTTAGACTTGCCAAGTTGCCTGTGAAGATGTAGTGTAAAGGAATAGTTTTGAAGAGAGAGGACAAACTGTAATACACGTCCATGCAATATCTTGGTTCAGTTAAAGCCAGCATAAGATCAAAATAATCTAATCTTTTAATTTAGGCTCTCATTCAAAAAAGAACACAAAGGCAATATGGTACCTTAGAGTTTTTAGTATGTTTCTGCAGAACTTTTTACTGAACATGGCCAAGATACAGATGATGCAGCACATCTGTCAGTCTGAATATCTGAAGTAATAATGTCCACAGATGACAGTATACTGCAGTAGTTTTGTCAGGTTATGATTTGCAAAACTGCATAATTTTTTGTACAGCGTTAAAATTTTACACTTCTGGGCATGTCTGGTATTTAAAATGAAATATTTCCTTCTTGCAATGCAAGTCATATTTGTAAAGGTCCGTTGTCTATACTTTACTCAGGATTATTAGAGCTAAGATTTTGTTACATCTTTACTGCTGATCAAACATTAGACATTTTTGGAAAATGAAACATAGTCTTGTATTAATAAAGGGATTTTAAAGGTCAGATGCTGGTGATATAAATGCATTCCCTGTGGCTGCTTGAGAAGTTCTGTAATCATGCAACTACAATTTAATTGGGTTAGTCCAAGGTGAGCAAGAACATATCACAGAAAATGAGGGAATGTGGAGAATAAAGTTTCTGTGTGGTACTCCAAGCACAAGATATAGAAAAGTACATTGAAAATTAAAGGCTTGGAGCTATGTAGTTTAAAGAATCACCACCTTAAATAAGGCCTCGAATACATGTCATCATGTTGTTGTGCTTTCCTTTACTTGTCAATGCATGGATTCCCCTTTTACATCATGCCTGGACAGAGTAATTTATTGTTAATTTTTGACAGCTCTAATTATCAATTTGGTGTACAAGAAGCAATGCATTTTCAAAGTAATCTTGCAGTTCTGATAGTAGTAAACCACTAACAGCCATATAATTTCGCGTGGTAAGTTAGTGTAATGCCATGCCATGACATTTGGCTCGAAATACCAAAGGTTGACAGATTGATTTGACCTTTGCAGATTGCGGACAGCCACACCGTGAAATGAGAATGAATCCCAAAGCTATCACAGCACCTCAGATGTTTGGTCGCCTTGATGTGGCAACCAATGACTGGACAGATGGGATTTTCTCCACTCTGTGGAGGAAAACTTTGAGAGCCAAGAAAGGTAAATCACACAACAAAAACAAAACAAAACACCGTGTTCCCCACCCCAAACCAGTGAACATTAATCAAAAAGCTGTTTTCAAGCAAATAACTAATATGGTTTCAAAAGTAAGACCGCCTTGCACGGAGAGAAAATAATCACTACTCAGAATGTGTCATCTTCAGGTTGCAAAATGGCAAATTTTATTCCACTAATTTTCCCAATCCTTTCTTTGAAGGATTGGTCATAGGATTAAAGAGGAGGTATCCCTTTGTGTAATTTTGCACCTGCTGCTGGATGTTAAGAGAATGGTTTTGAAAAACTTATAGGGAAGAACCTACCCTGCTGCTTTCTGTGTTTGTATACCCATGTTAACAGGCACTTGGGATTTCAATGTGTAAAGGAAACAAAGGAAAAACCTTGCTTGGCCACACCATCCATTTTTAGGCAGAAACATTCATTTATTTCAAAGGAGACTTGTATTTAGCCCTGTATTATAAACTTGTTGTATATTAATTTACTTGACTACTCAATTTTCTAGCTCAAAAACTGGGTAACTGGTGTCTATAGTCAGGTAGTATTTGGCTGTTGAGTAGTCATTTCTCTATTGATAAAAATTGTAAGTAGTGATCAGACATTATTTAAGGTAAATTACTGTAATTGAAATTTGGTAGTATTGTCTACAATTAACTGGCCTAAAAGACTTCACAATATTGCAAATGGTTCCTATCTAAGACTGATTATTGTGCTTCTGCAGGACAAAAACCAGTTGAAATAAAGACCGATCCAACTCCCAATAAAGTAGATGGAAAAATGGCCATAAACTCCAATGGGAGCTGGATCAGAACAATAAAAGTTAGTGTAAAACTACAGTAATTCCTCACTTAAAGTCGTCCCGGTTAACGTTGTTTCGTTCTTACGTTGCTGATCAATTAGGGAACATGCTTGTTTACAGTTGTGAAATGCTCCCTTCTAACGTCGTTTGCAGGCTATCAATGGCAGTTCAGCTGTCCCTTCCCCCACTGCCATGTGCTGCTCCCCGAGACTCCTGCCTGCTTGCTGTGTGTGGGGGAGGGGAAGAAGAGGGGGGACTAATGTCAGGGTGCCTGCTTGCTGTGTGGGGGAGAAGAAGGGGGGGATAATGTCCCCCTGCACCTTGCTTACCCCATCTTCCATAGAGCGGGGGGGGGGGGGGAGACACGAGGGAGGGAGCTGCTGCCTTAGGCAGAAGCTGCAGCTGCCGGGCTTGCTGATCTAATTAACAAGGCAGTGTACTTCTGACCTCACTCTTGATACCTAATTGGAAATGTGCATCTCTATCTCTGAAACACATATGTTTCTGTCTGCCCTCCCTCCTTTCCTGCTGGCTTGTAGAGTGTGAGAGTTAACCCTTGAGGGCTCAGTGGAGTGCTAGTTCATTTAGTAAGGCATTCCCTGGGAAATTTCCACCCTCTGACTCCTAAAAATTTCCCTGGAACCTAGTCCCCTTATTTACATTAATTCTTATGGGGAAATTGGATTCGCTTAACATCGTTTAGCTTAAAGTCGCATTTTTCAGGAACAAAACTAGAACGTTAAGTGAGGAGTTACTGTACATGAAATTGTGCCTAACGATTTTCTGACAACTTGTATTAACTAGTATTTCCTACTTAGTTTAGGGATTGTTGTTTGAACATCATCAAAACCTTTGGAACTAGAAGATTTGTAGTTTTTTTTTTTTTTTTAAGTACAGGATTTCTACCCTGAGTTTTGATGATTTAATTAAATGGGAGTTTATATGACGAGCTAAAATTTTTAAGATGGGAGATAGTGAAAATCCATAAAGCTGTTGACCAGAATGTTACAAGCATTACCAGGTGTTCGGCAGATAATGCTATCTTTTATGTGTTGTGGGACAGATAAGCATTTGGATATGGACAACAACCGATCAAATGCTTTATTTCAAACTGGGAGAAACAAACTGAAGTGATACCATTTCTTTTGTATTTCTTGTTGTTACAACAATTAGATTTTGTGTGCAATATTCTGTACAATAAAGTGTAATTAGATAATGTTTGTGAGACCATATGATTTGCTTTATAGACATGTTCTTTGGATTGCAGGTGAGCACATCTGGATAGTTCTTGATGGTCCTGTTGATGCTATTTGGATTGAGAACCTGAACTCTGTACTGGATGATAATAGAACCCTAACACTAGCTAATGGAGACCGTATTCCGATGGCACCAAACTGTAAAATAGTTTTTGAGCCTCATAATATTGACAATGCTTCCCCTGCTACTGTGTCAAGGAATGGCATGGTTTTCATGAGTTCATCAGTTCTCAACTGGAGCCCTGTTCTTGAGGTATGGTCCACAGTAATTAGATGATTCAATATATTGGTAGAAGTTTATTAGTTAGGTATATTTAATGAGTGTTGAATACCAATGATTTTCAAGTAGCTCAATGTGTTTTGGTTATAACTTGGGATACTCATTTTATCCAATATGTTTATTCAGTTGAAACACTGTGTAAATGCATTAATTGTAGTCTCTCTTAGGCCTGGTCTACACTAGGGGCGGGGATCAATCTAAGACACGCAACTTCAGCTACGTGAATACCGTAGCTGAAGTCGAAGTATCTTAGATCGAATTAAAAAGTACTTACTGCGGGTCCACGCGGTGCAGGCAGGCTCCCCCGTCGACTCCGCTTACTCCTCGTGCCGAGCTGGAGTTCCGGAGTCGACGGGGAGCGCTTCTGGGATCGCTTCTGGGATCTACATGAGACGCAATAAATCGATCCCAGAACATCGATCACTACCCGCCGAATCGGGCGGGTAGTGTGGATGTAGCCTTAGACATACTGCCAGCTGATCATTTAACATAACTATGCCCCAGGTGGTGGTATTGAATACTAAAAGATTTAAGTCTCTAGAAGCTTGGGTGGTCTATTACACTTTTCACTTTTTCATTCTGGAATTTCAGTCTATGTTTAAGCATATGGAACCTAAAGCCAAATTCCTAAAGCTATATTTTGGCTCTTAAAGGGCCTGGTTTTCAAAAATACGAAGCACCCAATAGCTCCTAGTGCAGTGAATCTACTTCAGACAAGGTAAGGGTTGGGGAGAGGGCAGCATGGATATATTCAGTGGTTCCATGTTCCTCCATGTCTTCCTATTCCCTCTTCAACTTCAAGACAGGTATCACATCAGCCCACCGAAAGGACCTTTCCCCCTTCCTAGAACTAAGAGTAATGGAACCAGGACATTGAGCTCTAATGTTTCCTCTGATTTATCCACAGAAATCCCTAGTACCAGTATTAGCTAATTGACAAAACAGGTATTCCCGAAGATTTTGATATTGACCATAATTACACTGAAGACCAGGAACTTATTTGTATTTAATCTTCAATGGTTTAATTAAAGCCTTACTTGCAGGAAAAGGTTCACAGCACCTCTCAATGCTTCAGACACACAGTTTGAAAATAAAGTTGAAGAGCTCTTTGATTCCCTTCGGAGATTGGTCAACTCAAATCAAAAGAGGGAGAGTCAATCTTCCCAACAGGGAAAACTTGACACGATCCAAACTCTGATTTTTACGGTGTCACAGAACTGTTAGCCATTCAGTTAAATAGCAATTCCTAGATGTGTGAGTCTCCATGTGGAGAGGTGACTCATTGGGTAAGATTGCAAAGGAGAGCTTCAGGGGTTACTTTTAACATCCTGGAATCGTTCCCAACAAGAAATGTGGAGGAAAATGCAGATAACATAGTGATCATTTCATTGTCCTGATGGAAACAAGAAGCCCATGTGATTTCTGGATCCTCCTTTCACAGTCTGGACCTCAAACTCCTGACCATGGATGATGACCTCTTAGGGAAGGTGAGGTCAGAGGGCTCAGAGAATTAATTTATTACATATAAGGACAATCCAGTCAGGCCTTCTGGACTGAGTTTCACCTAATGAAGTAGCATATCCTGATCCAGTCCAACGGTGATAGATGTAAACTAGCAAAGTGGCACTGACAGCAGGTCTAAACATAAAACCAATGCACTTCATTTCCTGTGCACTTAATGTACATATATTAAATGTAACAAAAGAGGTTAGCCAGTCTGTTCACAAATAGCCTGTAGACACTCATAAACTGATGCTTAATTAAGAAGTTTTTATCTGATCATCAGGAACTTTGGCTGTCTCCTGGTGAACATACACACCTTCTTTTGAAATGTGAACTTGCCAGCTCTTCACCAGGGAAAAATGATCACTGGGACCAATTGCTTTCTCTCACAAATGAAAATTTCCCTTCTATATACATCCTTCAACTTCTGGGATGAATGACTCAGAAGCTCAAAAAGGAGGAAATGGCTACTGTATTCATTGTCCCCAAATTGGTCGTGAGAAACAAAGCTTCAGACAATGGAACTCTTAACCTATCTTTTCAGTAGGAAAGGATCTCTTATCCATTTAGGATTACCTGATCCTATACCTTAGCTCTTGATTAACAAATCCTAACTGAGATTTCTGCCAGGTTACAAGCTCCTACCATCCTGCAGAATTTCCACCCCCTTTGATCCTACCCAAGAGTATGGATCAGATGGTTCATAGCTGAGTCAGGAGAGGGAAATTAACCCAGAGACCAACAGCTGCTCTTGAATTCTTAATGGATGGACTTTGGGCCGTAAGATTGTATCTTTGTATCTTTCATCACAGCATTATGTGGTATTATAAAGGCAAATTGATCCTAATCTCTGGTAGATTACCAGATTGGGGTGGTTCCTCAAGGCAACAAGCCCATATAAACTAATAGTTAAAACTATTTCTCTGGCCTGAGACCTGACCACAATATTACAAACTCTCATGACTCAGCCATTTGAATGAATGGCATCTATTTATTCTCCAGCACATCTATTTATACTCCCTTCTCTTCATGTGCCAGTATATTTATGCCTGTATCTGTAGTTTTCACTCCATGCATCTAAAGAAGTGGGTTTTTTACCCATGAAAGTTTATGCCCAAATAAATTTGTTAGTCTTTAAGGTGCACCGGACTCCTCGTTGTTTTTGTGGTTACAGTCTAACATGGCTACCCCTCTGATATTTATTCATATTTTCTCTCCATCAAGGTATGCTTCCTGGCTGCAGTCAATCAGCACAACAGTCAGATGTCTCTGCTGTTAGTAGTCATGATTCTTGCTATATCTTCCAAGAGTGTAGGGTGGCTCTTCATGTTCCTGAGTCATTCACTGCCAGATCTGATTTATTTTTTTCCATAACCAAATTAAAATTATTTTTCTCTATGCCCAAATCCTTCTTTATCCCTGAAGGAAAAAAGCATGGCATGTGCTAGATATAAGAAGAGCTATTAAAATTATTATTAGCAGAACTGACACATTCAGGAAATAATAATCTTGAATGGTTTCTTTCCATTCTAAATCTCTTGGCCTGAAAACATCTGAATCTGCCATAGGTATTTGGATTGCTAAAGTATATACAACTACAGATAAACTGATTCCAAAATGGAAAAAGTCCCATTTAGCTCCTTCTTAACTTATTGAAGTACTGTTCTGAACTACAAGCATCAAGTCGTGAATGCTGTCTTGAGGTGTATTAAGGAGGGATATGAGAGGAAAAAGAGAAATTAGCATCTGGAGAAATATTTGCTTGGAGATGAGCCAGACTACACAAAACAAGGGCGTTGGTAGAAAAAATGGAAGTTTGGCCAGCAATATTGCTGCACCCATTACTGTCACACACAGGAAAAATGAGCTTGCAGGACAAAAGAAGAAATGGCGATAAACACAGGAAAACCTGCACCAAAATAAAGTATATAAACAAAAGCCTCAAGACTATTCTTTGGAACTACAGACAGATATGGAAGATGAAAGTATTCCTAGTAGAGCAACTTGGGGCTTTGCCATCCTTTATTACATAAGTATATAAAAGGCAGTGATAAGCATAAGTATTTCTGTAAAGCTCTGACCTGATGTATTGCAAGTAGGGACATTCAAAAAAAGTGGATATTAAATTTTCTCCAATTCTGGGCTAGTTTGAATACGAGAGGGAGGAAGTTGCATGAGGTACTATATATCTGTTGGGATCAATTAAACAGGGTATATTTTTACTGTCAAGAGATAAAAAATAAATAAATAGCATTTTAAGACCGCATGATTGTCCTCTGAGTGGCTTCCAGGCATGCTCAGCTCAGTTATTTTGAACTTCCAAACTGGGTTCTGGGAGTAAATCTGGTGTAGCATCCCACAAACATAAATATTATTCAGGCTAAATTAACCGCTGAGTTCTACCTCTAACTCCATTTTTATATAGCCACTTTGCAGAGTTGAAATGCACTTGAAACAGCTATGCTGATTGAGAATTAAAGTGGGAGTTTTGTCTCATGATCAGTGATGAATGACTGGCTGTGATTTTGGCCCAGTTCTGCTTTTTAATATGTGTGTGCAACTTCCACTGGGAGTTATACATACACATGAATGCAGAATTTGGCCTTCTGTTTGCACCAACAAAGAAAGGTGAATCTCAGTAACTCAGCATGTCACTTGAGTCTGTTTTACTAAAGTCTTGAGAGCGTTTAAAAATGTTTTGAAGTCTTGATTTGAAATTAAAGGATATTCCCCCTCCTCCCATGGATAATAGGGCTTTTTGAAAAAACGTTCTCCTCAAGAAGCTGAAATTCTGCGTCAGCTGTACACTTCATCGTTCCAAGAACTCTACCGCTTCAGCATCCAGACCTTGGAATATAAGATAGAGATGCTGGAGGCCTTTGTGATCATGCAAAGCATTAACATGCTGCAGGGACTTGTCCATCCGAAGGTAAGCTGGTCAATATTTTGCCAACTATTTATTCTGACTTACGTTGTTTCATGCTGCATGGGTACATATTAGAAAGCACACCAGGATATTTAGAGAAGAGACATTCCTGTGAAGATGTGGGAGCTTAAAATATCTTACATGTGAGTACCTAATTTCTATTGGAAAATGACACTTAGCCCTGGTCTACACTACGAGTTTAGGTCGAATTTATTAGCGTTATTTCGATTGATCCGTGCACCCATCCACACGACGAAGCCCTTAACATCGACTTCTAGGGCTCTTAAAATCGATCTCGCCACTCCACCCCCAACGAGGGGATTAGCGCTTAAAGCGATATTGCCGAATCGATGTAGGCTTAGTGAGGACGCAATTCGACGGTATTGGCCTCCTGGATCTATCCCACAGTGCAACATTTGACCGCTCTGGACAGCAGTCTGAGCTCCAATGCTTCGCCCAGGTAGACAGGAAAAGCCCCGCGAACTTTTGAATTTCATTTCCTGTTTGGCCAGCGTGGTGAGCTGCAGGTGAGCGCAGATCTCATCAGCAGAGGTGACCATGATAGAGTCCCAGAACCGAAGACGAGCTCCAGCATGGACCGAGCGTGAGGTACGCGATCTGATCGCTGTATGGGGAGATGAAACTGTGCTAGCAGAGCTACGGTCCAAAAGAAGAAACGCCAATACATATGCCAAAGTCTCCAAGGGCATGCAGGACAGAGGCTACAACAGGGACGCGCAACAGTGCCGCGTGAAAATTAAGGAGCTCAGGCAAGCCTACCAAAAAGCCAGAGATGCAAACAGCCGCGCTGGGTCAGAGCCCCAGACATGCCGCTTCTATGATGAGCTGCATGCCATTCTAGGAGGTGCAGCCAGCACTGACCCACCCATGTGGTATGACTCCGTATGTGGATCATCAGAAACCACAGAGGAGCATGATGATGATAATGATGCTGAAAATAGCGCCCAGACACAGCAAGGAAGTGGAGAAGCCCTTTTCCCCGACAGCCAGGAACTCTTTGTCACCCTGGAGCCAGTACCCTACAAATCCACCCAAGGCGTGCTCGATGCAGGAGAAGGGACCTCTGGTGAGTGTACCTCTGTTAATTAATACATGTTTTATAAGCAAGCGTGTTTAATGATTAATTCGCGGCCAGTACAGCTACAGCTACTGGAAAACTCTGTTAACATGTTCGGGGATGGAGCAGAAATCCTCCGGGGACATCTCCAGAAAGATCTCCTGGATGTACTCCCAAAGCCTGTGCAAAAGGTTTCTGGGGAGGGCAGCCTTATCCTGTGCTCTGTGGTAACACACTTTACCATGCCAGGCCAGTAGCACGTAGTCTGGAATCATTGCTTTGCAAAGCATGGCGGCGTATGGTCCCGGTGTTTGCTGGCATTCAAGCAACATCCGTTCTTTATCTATCTGTGTTATCCTCAGAAGAGTGATATCATTCATGGTCACCTGGTTGAAATAGGGGAATTTTATTAAGGGGGTATTCAGAGGGGCTCGGTCCCTGCTGGGCTGTTTGCCTGTGGCTGAACGGAAATCTTCCCTGCTGTGACCCACGCGGTGGGGGGAGGGGGAACAGCGAACATCTTGGATGTGTGTCTGTGTGTGTGGGGGGGTGTCGATTAGGTTCACGCTGCACGTTAACCCGAAAACCGCCGCCCCTCCCTTTTCAATTGCCAACCAGTTTTAAATTGCCAGCCCAAAGGCTGTTTGTTATGGGAAATGAGGGGGTTGCTGTTTGAAAACATTCCCACATGTTATGAAGGTTAAAGAAGCCTATAGACTGTGGCTTACCATGGCTGCCTGCAAGCCGAATTCTGTTGCCCGCCGGACCTGCTTGTGTGATCTCTCACACCAAACCGGCAGACCCTCAATATAACAGGCAAAGTGCAACCTTGGACCAAATGCACATGTGATATGTAATGTTTGGAGCATTGTTCTCTAATATGTGTCTTTTAAACTACTCTCCCGTTTGTTTCCTCCCGCAGCTGCAAATGTTTCAACGCCACCCCTTTCATCACCGTCCCAGAGGCTAGCGAAGATTAGAAGTAAAAAAAAAAAGGAATCGAGACGATATGTTCTCAGAACTCATGGAATCCTCCCACACTGAAGCTGCCCAGCAGAATGCGTGGAGGCAGACACTGTTGGAGTCCAGGAAGGCAGAATTTGATCGTGCGGACAGGTGGCGTGCTGAAGACAATGACTGGCGGGATGAAGAGAGACAGCGGCGTGATGAAGAGAGTAGGTGGCGTCAGCGTGCAGAGAGAAGGCAGGATGCAATTCTGAGGCTACTGGAGGATCAAACGGAAATCCTCCGGCTTATGGCTGAGGAAAGGCGTAGGGTTCAGGAAAGGCCGCCTGAGCCCAGACCGCCGCTACAGCCTCTGTGTAACCAACAGCCCTCCTTCCCGAGTCCCATAACCTCATCCCCGAGACGCCCAAGAACGCGTTTGGGCAGTCTCCATGCACCCAACCACTCAAGCCAAGAGAACAGTCCAAGCAAGAAAGGGCTGGCATTCAATAAGTTTTAAAGTGCTGTGTGTCCTTGTCCTTCCCTCATCCCCTCCTCCACCACCCATCCTGGTGCTTCCCTTCCTCCACCAGCTATCCCGGGAGACTGTGGCAGTTAGCCCCATAGTTCCCCCTCTTTGTTTTACGAATTAATAAAGAATGCATGATTTTTAAGCAACAATGACTTTATTTCCTCTGCAAGCGGTGATCGAGGGGGGGAGGGCAGGGCGGTTTGGGTAAAGGGAAGTAGAGTGAATGAAGGGGCGGGGCTTTTCATTACTGGGGAAAAACAGAACTTTCACACAGCATCCTGGCCATTCATGAAACTGGTTTTCAAAGCTTCCCTGATGCGCAACGCACCCTGCTGTACTCTTGTAATAGCCCTGGTGTCTGGCTGCGCATAACCAGTGGCCAGGCGATTTGCCTCAACCTCCCACCCCGCCATAAACGTCTCCCCCTTACTCTCACAGATATTGTGGAGCGCACAGCAAGCAGTAATAATAATGGGAATATTGTTTTTGCTGAGATCTAACCTAGTCAATAAACTTCGCCAGTGAGCTTTTAAACGCCCAAATGCACATTCCACCACCATTCTGCACTTGCTCAGCCTATAGTTGAAAAGGTCCTGACTACTGTCCAGGCTACCTGTGTATGGCTTCATGAGCCATGGCATTAAGGGGTAGGCTGGGTCCCCAAGGATAACTATAGGCATCTCAACATCCCCAACGGTTATTTTCTGGTCTGGGAAGAAAGTCCCTTGCTGCAGCAGCTGAAACAGACCAGAGTTCCTGAAGATGCGAGCGTCATGTACCTTTCCCGGCCATCCCACGTTGATGTTGGTGAAACGTCCCTTATGATCCACCAGTGCTTGCAGCACTATTGAAAAGTAACCCTTTCGGTTTATGTACTCGCTGGCTTGGTGGTCCGGTGCCAAGATAGGGATATGGGTTCCGTCTATCGCCCCTCCACAGTTCGGGAACCCCATTGCTGCAAAGCCATCCAGTATGAGCTGCACATTTCCCAGACTCACAACCCTTGGTACCAGCAGCTTGGTGATCGCCCTGGCTACTTCCAGCACAACAGCCCCCACTGTAGATTTTCCCACTCCGAATTGATTCGCGACTGACCGGTAGCTGTCTGGCGTTGCAAGCTTCCACAGGGCTATCGCCAGTTGCTTCTCTACTGTGAGGGCTGCTCTCATCTTGGTGTTCTTGCGCTTCAGGGCAGGGGAAAGCAACTCACAAAGTTCCATGAAAGTGCCCTTACGCATGCGAAAGTTTCGCAGCCACTGGGATTCATCCCAGACCTGCAGCACTATGTGGTCCCACCAGTCTGTGCTTGTTTCCCGGGCCCAGAATCGGCGTTCCACTGTATCAACAAGCCCCATTACCACCATGATGTCCACCTTGTGGGGGGGCCTTTTTTGAGAGAGGTCTGTGTCCATGTCCTCATCACTGTCCTCAGGGCGCTGCTGTCGCCTCCTCGCCTGCTGTAGCTGTAGCAGCTCCTGGTTCTCGTTCTCCATATACTCCTGGACAATGCGCATGGTGTTCATAACGGCGAGAACAGCCGCGGTGATCTGATCGTGCTCCATGCTTTCCCTGGTATGCTGTTTGCAGGACAGTAGAGTGGGAGCAGAAGCGGCGGGTGGATAACAATGGTGTCAGCAATATGGCGCCCGCATGAAAAAAGGCGCGAAAGGATTTTTGGCTCCCCCCTCAGTTGCTTTCACGGAGGGAGGGGGGAGCAAGGGTTAGGCTCATTTCCTTCTAGCAGCAGATGGTACAATATGCGGTGAGCAAGGGTTAGGCGCCTTCCCTTCTAGCAGCAGATGGTACAATATGCTTGATATCCATCATCATCTCCTGGCCCTCTCAAGGATTGAACTCGCAACCCCGGGTTTAGCAGGCCAACGCTCAGACCGCTGAGCTATCCCTCTGCCTGTGTTCCAGGCAGTACTGAATCTCCCTTAAACAAAACGTAAAAAAGAGAATGACCAGAGTCACTCTGGTCACTCCCATTTATGTCCAAGCGCCCCCGGCCAGCCACACCATAGGCTGCCGGCCAGGAGCACACGAATTTCAAGCATATTGTACAATCTGCAGCTAGAAGGCAAGGAGCTTCTGCTGTGTAGTCCCGCGACTACCAGCCTTAGGCGGAATGGCCCTCTCAAGGATTGAACTCGCAACCCTGGGTTTAGTGGGCCAACGCTCAGAACGCTGAGCTATCTCTCTGCCCGTAGTATAGCGTGACTGAATCCCCACTAGACCTAATGTCCAGGCGTACGCTGGAGATGTACGGTAATTG
Source organism: Macrochelys suwanniensis (assembly GCA_033296515.1). Taxonomy (NCBI): domain Eukaryota; kingdom Metazoa; phylum Chordata; order Testudines; family Chelydridae; genus Macrochelys; species Macrochelys suwanniensis. The sequence goes on along the minus strand of CM065776.1, from coordinate 128,630,259 downwards.
TGAGCTGAGCAGGCTTCCGTAGCAAACACGGAAACCCCGGAAAAAAGGCGCAAAAAAGATAGCTTTCACGGAGGGAGGGAGGGACATTTGATGGCTTGACGACATGTACCCAGAACCACCAGCGACAATGTTTTCTGCCCCATCAGGCTTTGGGATCGCAACCCAGAATTCCAATGGGCGGCGGAGACTGCGGGAACTGTGGGATAGCTACCCGCAATGCAATGCTCCGAAAGTCGATGCTAGCCCCGCTACTGTGGACACAGTCAATCGACCTCATGGTCTTAATGCTCTTTAGTGGGGACACACACAATCGATTCCATAAATTCGGGTTTTAAAATATCGACTTCTATAAATTCGACCTAATTCTGTAGTATAGACGTACCCTTAGGATGGTCCATACTTATTTCAGTATGTTTATATAGTGCTTTTTCTGATATTTTTACAATGACAGTTGTAAGAATTGTTATGCAGCATCAGACAGTAGTTGCCCTAACTGGTGTTTTAATAACATGAGTGACTGGATGGCTACCAGAATGGATAATGGACTACAGGAAATTTCACTTATAATTTCTTAAATGCAGACGAAATGTTGAATGTGGTGGTGCAAAAGTTAATGCTATCTGAAAGATTTGTATTTGTTGTTACTTATATGAAATAAGTTTTTCTTTGGACTATGTCTTAGAGGATGTGTTCAAAAATTGGCACTTTTCAGTAACCTTATTGGCAGACTGAAAAGGGAGGCCAAGGAGTAGATGTACATGGTGAACATCTTCATGCCAATAGAGATGGTTTCTTGAGACTAGGTTTGAGGCAGATTGGATTAGCAGGGCAGTATGGGGAAACTTGCAAAGCTGATACCCATGCTCCTGAATATTGACTCTTTGGTTAAAGAGAAGACTTCAGTTCTCGGTGTTTAGAGTCTCATTAAGACTATATCTTCACTTAAGGTGGTATGTATGTAGTGTACAGACACGGTATGCCCCCTAGCACAGGTGTAAATAGCAGTGTAGATGGTAAGGCACTTCTTAGGTGAGTAAAGACATGCCAGAACTTTAGAATATATATACCCTATGTACATGCCCAAGCAGTGCTTCCCCTGTCTATCCTGCTGCCAGAGTCTTTTACTGTTGCATGTAACTACGTACTGCAGTGTGGATGCAGATTGCTTTTCACTGTGATGTGTGGCTACACGTGCCCTACACATTGTCACAAGTATAGACAAGGACTAAAGGTACTGAAATGAAAAAGGGGAATTTTCAAAATGTTCAGCACTGATCTTCCTCTTCATTCAGTGAAGTTAATGGCAGTTTTACTGTTGATAACAATGGGAATGGTTACCCAGTGTCAACTGCATTGGAGAAATCCAAGTCAATGCTGTGTAAAATTGAAATATAAAAGTAGGAATAGATTCAGCAGTTTGAACATTATCTGGGACATAATTCCACAGCAATGATACTTAATCAAGAAGGAAGAAATATTAGTCTTTATCAGCCTGTATTTCCTGGTTTATGCAGAGTTCTTTGACAAATGTCAACACTTCATCATTTCCCCTTTGCTGTATACAGTACTTACTAACCATCATTACAGCAAAATTCAGGTGTTCACATGATGTCATAGTCATCACCATTTTGGGCAAAGGCTGCAGCCTAATTTCTCAGTTGGAGCCCCCACTTTAATTTCAATACAGGCACATTTGAAGGTGCACTTTGTTTCTTTGCTATTGAACTGCCAGTGCAAATACTAGCATGCGACTGGCTAACCAACTGACTTCATAGAATCATAGAATATCAGGGTTGGAAGGGACCTTAGGAGGTCATCTAGTCCAACCCCCTGCTCAAAGCAGGACCAATCCCCAACTTGCTGTTGTTATCTTTCTGATGATAAATTGCTTCTTCTAAAAGTTGAATTGTTTCCATATTGCCGGGGAACTCTCTTAAGCAAACATTGACATCTGTGCAAAATTGTTGAATAAGAATTTAATTAAGGACAAAATACAGGCCAAGATTTTTATGTGTCTGGATTGCTTCAATGGAGGATGCTGCAAAAAGACCAATGCCACGTGACCAAGTACACTAAAACTATTCATATCTACTTATCCTTATGTGAAAACATAACTTTATTCATGTCCTTAAACGTAACATATTTAGACTAAAAACCTCTAGTCTAATACTCCAGTACCCAATGGCATGCCCCTTAAGCACAGGGCTGTCGGGACATTTATTGAAAAATACAATAATATAAGATGAATAAACTTACTTCAAAGCAGCAGCACTTATCCCTTCCACTCACTTTACTATGTATAAATCAAACCCACCTCTTTACATCCATTGCCACCATACAAAAACCCTAATCTCAACAGACTCAGCCCTCCAACTGTGCTGGGTCAAATAGATGAATTTAGCAGCGTGCCTGGAAGGCAAGTAAATTTGGACCACGGAGGGAGAAGCGCATGGCTCCTTAAAGAAAAAAACTTCTATGAATATTGTTCTTTCAGCGCCTTCTTTTTTTTTAAAGGGGGTCCAGCCACAATTGTAGCAGCATAGCACAGGGAGAGGTGTGGTACTGCAGGCGGGCAAGACCCACAGCATCTTTGGCTTTTTAAACTCTACCAAAATACAAATCCAGCCAGTGCAAGCCTCAGAGCACTGTTAACATATGCTGCCCCTGAAAGTCACCATTTAATTAGCGAGCAGTTGCATACTACATCATGTTAATTTTCCACATATATTTAAGGTGTATACCCAGGAAGAGATCTCTTAAGAGCATTAGGCTATAGGCATAAAAATAATAGGTCTCTGCCCTTAGGAACCTTGAGTCTAAGGCCTGAATCCTGTAACCACATATCCATAACACAATGGAACTACTTGCGTGATGGTGTAACCCATTCAACATACGTATTTGCAAGTTGGGGCTTTAATGAACTAATAAACTAACTACTCATCTTTTCATTTGTGTAATGGTTGCCCAGAGCATAGGTAGGGACACCTACTGAGACTTATGTAAATCAAAGCTAAAAGTTTTCAGCTTGAACATACAAAGCAGTCTGATGTAGGAATTGTTTCTTTGATAGGCCTTAAGCCGTGAAAGTAGCTAAAACAATGCTTCACCTCTCAGGAACAAGGAGGGGAAGTAACACCAGAGTACCTGGAAAGGCTGTACGTCTTCTCCCTCATGTGGAGTGTTGGAGCATTGCTGGAATTGGAAGACAGATGCAAAATGGAGCACTGGCTTCGTAATCATAAAAAAATAAAGCTTGATCTTCCCCGTATCCCAGAAGGAAGTGAAGATACCATGTTTGACTACTATGTGGCAACTGATGGTTAGTAACCCACTGGCATATATCAGATGACATTTGAAGAGACATGATCTTGAAAGAGTATATTTCATAGAATTAATAGAGAAGGCACTTCAGGTTGTATACTTTCCCATGTTCCCTGACAGTTTTTGTTTTAAAATCACGCTTGACTACTGATTTTAATAAAGTTTCCCCCTGTTGCTGTGAGATACCAAAACAAGGGAAACTGACTACACAAGGAAACAGGGACTTTGTATCACAAAGTGCTGTCAAATGAGCAAAGGTAAGCAAGCTGGAAGATGTTTCTCTCATCTTAAGTATCACTTGTAACAACAGGTCATGTGGCCCTTCCCATGGGTTTTTAAGAATACTCCTTGTGAAGTTAATTGCTGATCATCATAGAGGGTGGGTTTTGCCTGTGGGGCCCACTGCCCCAGACAGGGTAAGGGAACTTCATAGGTAACAATCCATTTGTACTACTAGTTGGAGAATGGGATACAGGCAAATTCTTTGTAGCTTGGAAGTATTAATTTATTCTGTTCTGACAAGGTAAATGGATGCACTGGAGTACTCGTGTTCAAGAGTATGTGTACCCCACTAACAGCATTCCAGAGTATGCTTCCATCTTGGTGCCAAATGTCGACAACGTGAGGACAGACTTCCTTATTGAAACAATTGCTGGGCAGGGCAAGGTATCATTCTTGTTTGTGTGTGTCAATGATGTGATCCGCATGGGTGGTGGGGGAGTTAAATTATAAATGGCAACAAAATGGCAGATGAAATTCAGTGTTGATAAATGCAAAGTAATGCATATTGGAAAACATAATCCCAACTATACATATAAAATGATGGGGTCTAAATTAGCTGTTACTGCTCAAGAAATAGATCTTGGAGTCATTGTGGGTAGTTCTCTAAAAACATCCACTCAGTGTGCAGCGGCAGTCAGAAAAGCTAACAGAATGTTGGGAATCATTAAGAAAGGGATAGATAATAAGACAGAAAATATCATATTGCCTGAATATAAATCCATGGTACGCTGACATCTTGAATATTGTGTGCAGATGTGGTCGCCCCCATCTCAAAAAAAGATATATTGGAATTGGAAAAGGTTCAGAAAAGGGCAAAAAAAAAATGATTAGGGGCATGGAACGGCTTCTGTATGAGGCGAGATTAATAAGACTGGGATTTTTCAACTTGGAAAAGAGATGACTAATGGGGATATGGTTGAGGTCTATAAGATCATGACTGGTGTGAAGAAAGTAAATAAGGAAGTGCTATTTACTCCTCATAATACAAGAACTAGGGGTCACTAATGAAATTAATAGGCAGCGGGTTTAAAACAAAAGGAAGTGTTTCTTTACACAACGCACAGTCAACCTGTGGAACTGTTTGTCAGAGGATGTTGTGAAGGCCAAGATTATAAGAGGGTTCAAAAAAGAAACAGATAAATTCATGGAGGATAGGTCTATCAATGGCTATTAGTCAGGATGTGCAGGAATGGTGTCCCCAGCCTCTGTTTGCCAGAAGCTGGGAATGAGCGACAGGGGATGGATCACTTGCTGATTACCTGTTCTGTTCATTCCCTCTGGGGCACCTGGCATTGGCCACCATCGGAAGACAGGATGCTGAGCTAGATGGACCTTTGGTCTGACCCAGTATGGCCATTCTTATGTTCTTAAATAAAATGACATCACCGCACATTAAGCAGTGGGGTCCACTGTCTGGCTTGCAGGGAAAGGTCTGGTGGCCCTTTAGAGACTAGAGTACCAGAGTGATTTGCTGCGGCAGCTTGACCAGGTCAGTGTCCCATCCCCACTCCAGGTGACCAGAAGAGAGGGGGAACTATTTAGGTCCACACTGGGGCAGGAAAAACCCTCTTTTACCTGGACCAGGTGGAGCAGCACCCACCCTACCATGCATGGAAGTAGTTAAATACCAGGCTTTGTCATGATCCATGGTGGGCATTTCACCAGTCGCTCCTTTCTCAGGGGGATGGAAAGGGGGTGTTTTCCCTCACTGCCAGATTAGTCAAGGCAAGATGGGTTTTTTTTTCCACCTTCCTGACTGAGGGTTGCATGGCTTAGTTGGGGCAAATATGAAACAGAAGTTAGGCTATGATTTACAACTCATTGTGTAAGTATGGGGCTGATATCCTGTGCAGGTACTCTGCAGGGAAGGGATAACGTGATCAGATAAAATGGATTAGTAAAGGATTTAAAGGAGGTATTCTTTAAAGGAGCAGAAACGGGGGTTCGGGGCTCCTATGACTGGTATGGCAGAGAGCCAACCAACCCTCCTTTATAGCACGCCTTAACCCTCAATTGAGGGGGGAGGGTCCCAGCAGTGGGTTGGCTAGGGTCTAGGATGGGTAACTCCCACCCCTGGGTATGTGTAAATGATTATGGAACTACCTGCACTGTACTATTTTATCTGACCGGTACTTCCAGACATTTAGGAATAAGATTGCAGCCTAATTAAACCACATCCAGTGTCTCTTGTCCTCCTTCCAGCATAGCAGGCCAATGTGGAATTATAGTTGAAAATGCAAGGAGATCCCCTGTTGTATGGTGGAAACTAATGACCCTTTTCCTCACATACTGTTAGAGTTAATACACCTTGAATCATTCAGTGCTAAAGCAGCCCACTGCTTCCAGCTTGCCAGTTTTTTTCTCATTGAAAGTTACATTTTTATTTCTTTATTTCATTCCTGACAAGGATAGATACAGAGGTTGATGAGGCTTTGCTGGCACACTTGGCTTTTGCACCTCTGGGCTCATTTGAATTCTCTCCGTGTCTAGGCTGTGCTCCTAATTGGTGAGCAAGGAACTGCTAAAACTGTCATTATCAAAGGATTCATGTCAAAATATAATCCTGAAAGCCACATGGCCAAGAGTCTGAACTTCTCATCTGCAACTACCCCATTAATGTTCCAGGTATAGTAATCACTCTGCTTCTAGTAAGATGACTGAGTTCATAGCTTTATTTGTACACCGAGAATTTGCCAGAAAGATCCCATTAAAAGAAGTCTTTCTCTAATTACAAAGATACAAACAAACCAAAGCACCAAACTACTTCAAGGGCTTCAGTCAAAATGGCCTTTCTACTGGGATGTAACTTGCTTCTCTCACAATATGCCTTTTTAAAATTGTTCATCAATTTCAGCAAATCCTCAGGAACCACATCTCTTCCAGTCATTCCAGTGGTTATTTGGTTATTCTCATGCTTTTGACACATTTTACTTCCCTCATCAAATTCTCAATGTTTCTTGATGTCTGGAAATATGCCAGTTCACATTAACTGGCTGAAGTGGTCTTTCATTTTTATTGGATTGTTATTAAAACCTTGTGTAAAAGACTAAAAACTTTACAAAACGTAGTCTACACTAATGGTAGTAAGTTGTGTTTATTTCATAATTTAGTCAGATCTTTCATGCAGGTGATATTTCACAGTTATCTATGATCACAATAGTTCAAACTTAGTTTATTACACCACTCCATGAAAAAAATGGGATAATCCAACTCAGAATTCTCCAAATGGGTTGCATGTAGTACATCAGCAGTTATGGTTTTTAAAGACAATTTGTGTCCAATTTGTATAGCAACCTATTACCTCACTTCAGAAACCAGTGTTCCATTTACCAATTCTACAATTAGTAGAAATCTCCTCAAAACAGTCTGAAGAGTACTGATGTATGCCTTTGCTATTGATGTGTGCATTTAAAAAGAATAAACTATCCTTTGATGGAGGGGAATGGTACAGCTTTAGGTAATACATTTTTTTCTTACAGCGTACAATAGAGAGTTATGTTGACAAACGCATGGGGACGACATATGGTCCTCCTGCAGGCAAGAAGATGACTGTCTTCATCGATGATGTGAATATGCCTGTAATCAATGAGTGGGGAGATCAGGTTAGTTAAGTATTGAAATTTGGCTTAATGCTGATCTGTTGTTTTTCTGTCTCCTTATGACACAGGTGACATGGCTCCCCACTCTGGTCAGGTTATTGAGGTATTTAAAATGCATGGGATTATTTTCCTCTGAGCTCCCTCCTTTAGATATTACCAGAGGAAAGGGCGATCCAATCACACTTATTTCTGGTAATTTATAAATGTTGTTTTCTTCATGGCAGAAGAAAATGTAGTGTTTTTTAAGATAAGGAAAATCTGTCTCTTAATTATGTTTTTCGGGTGCTCATAAATAACTTTTGCATGCCGTTTTGCATCCAGGGAAATATTCTTCTAATCCTAATGGGCTCTTTATAGGTCACCAATGAGATAGTTCGACAGCTGATGGAACAGAATGGGTTCTATAACCTGGAGAAACCGGGGGAGTTTACCAACATCGTTGATATCCAGTTCTTGGCAGCCATGATCCACCCTGGTGGAGGTCGCAATGATATCCCACAGAGACTAAAGAGACATTTTTCCATATTCAACTGTACTCTGCCTTCCAATTCTTCCATTGACAAGATCTTTGGTAAAATGAAGACTCACTTTGAAATGTGGTGATTGAGACAGTTAGGACTGGGGTGCCAAATTTTGTCCCCCCCCCCCGTATTTTAAAGGGAAATCTTAAAGATTGAAAATATAAATTTTTTGTGTGTGGGTGGGGGGGAGGGGTGGTCTTAAATGTATGCACCCATGTTTTCCTAGAACAGTGGCTCTCAAATTTTCCATGTGTGGTTAGTGGCTAGGACCCAGTTAAATCCCAGGCTATTTTGAGATTACCAAGGACTGGGGTACATGAATTCACTGGCTTTTGGTGGTAGTGCTGGAGGAGTTGGTGGGGAGTTCTGGGGCTGGGAGGAGGTGGTTAGTGCTCAGTGGGATTTCGGCTCATTTTTTTTTCTCAGCCCTTGATCTCCCCTTGTTGACCACTCCTTGGTCATGCCCTGGAAGCTAAAAACAAACACAAAACCAAATCTCTGCCATAGACTAAGATACTAAATTTGCTTCTGGGGGAATTCTGCACCAAAAAATTATAAATTCTGCACACAATATTTTAAAATTCTGCAAATTTTATTTTGTCAAAATAACACTACATAATCAGGCCAGTTTCAATTATTTTGGTAATTTATTTCAAAATACCTGTCAGCAAGTATGTCTGTAACAATACACACACACACACACAATTTCCCCCAGGAGTAGAGAGTTAAAGAAACCCTACAACAGCCCAGTTCTTGCTTCTCTGCCCCTTCCCCCCACAGCCCAGCTGGGGAGCCAGACGCTCACCCTCCACCCTCCTATAGCCCAGGGATCCAGAGGGAGAAACAGCCTGATGCAGGGTCCCAGGCCTGCACAGAGTTTCCTGCGTGCTACCTCCTTCCTTCAGGGTATGCTGGGAACTGCAGCTGCTGGGAACCCTCCAGTTCCCTCCCCCTCCTCCCCAGCCTTGCCTTCTATTTGTGAACTGGGCTCTGCCAGATCCAGCGGCCCCTAGTGGTGGCCAACATCTCTCCATCCCATTTCTATGGAGGGAAAAAGGAAATTCTGTGTGCCCAACATTAATTTCTGCAAAATTCTGCATTGTTCAGTGACGTAGAATTTCCCCAGGAGTAAACTCTGGGTAACACTAGCACAAAATCAAAATGTCAATTTTTAAATGGATTTTCTGAGGTAAAATTTGACCCAAAACTAAGGCCTTGAACAAGTATCATTTTTTACAAAACCCAAGGGAATAGAGAGGTTTCCATGATTTAGCCCCTTAACATTTTCAGTGGAAACTATATTTTTCTTGTTGAAAAATCCAAATCGAGCCTCTGCTCAGGTTTGACTTGGAATGTTCCATCTCAACATGAAGTTCACCAATTGATTTATAAACTCAATAAAATAGTCTTACAATGGAACGTCTAGAGCCAAGATTCTGAGGCTAGCACCAAAGTTGTCCCTGGAAAACCTGCACACTCAACAGTTACATATGAAAATACAGGATTTCTGTGCACATTTGCTGTGTGTGCAGGCGCTACATGTTTATGCTGCTGCACACATCTGCAAACATTTTGCAGAAATAACTTTGACCCTTGACTTAAAATAATTGGTGTCTGGTCCTTAAACTATTGCTTCCAATGCAGAACAAGAGGTGCATTTTATAGCTTAGCTAGGCTGCAGCATTTTGGTTCATTTCAGGGGACATGAATTGAAGGTGCAAAGAGTACCGGTGTCTTACATGTACAGGTTGTCTGTGCCTGGAGTTATTCAGGATTAGCTGTTCCAGAATAACTCCATGTGTAGAAAAGCCTTTTTTTAGTAACTGCCCTTTAAACCATCAGTTTTGCTCTTCCCAGGTGTGATTGGAGTAGGGCATTATTGTAGTCAGCGGGGCTTCTCAGAAGAGGTGAGAAGATCAGTAGCCAAATTGGTGCCACTGACACGCAGGTTATGGCAAATGACCAAAATCAAAATGCTACCCACTCCAGCCAAGTTCCATTATGTCTTCAATCTACGAGATCTCTCAAGGATTTGGCAGGGGATACTGAATACCGTATCGGAAATAATCAGTGAATCTAATGTAAGTAACATACAGCTTGCTTTCATGGAGTTAGCATATTAAGTAGCAATGGGATGAAGACTATAACTGATTCTTTGGTGGTTCAGTATACAGTAGGAAGCCTCTGTCTCTACTTGTCATCACTTTTCTTATTAAATTGTAAGATCTTCAGTGGTTTTGTTCTGTGTTTGTACTCTGCCTAGGACAGCGGGGTCCTGTTCCATATCTGGGACTCCAAGGTGCTTCCTCAATACAAATAATAAATAATAAGCATCAGTGATGAAACAACACTGGCTTAGCTAAATGGCTAAGATGCCAAAGGATTTTATGGACATACAATGTAGTAAAAGAACAGAAACCAGTTTGCTACACTGTCTGCATCAGTTTTAGGTCTGTTATACTTACTGCTAAATGTTATCTTATTTCAGTTTTTAAAATTCTGGAGAAAATCATGATTTTTAAAATATTCAATTTTATAACATACCTAGTAGCAAGCTATTCAGTGTCTTAATGACAAATAATTTTGTTCTTAAGGTATAGGATGCCTTGAGGTTTTCAAACTATGTGACTGACTGAAAGCTGATTTTTGGCTTAAAGCTATAAGGGTATGTCTATACTTCAGTCTGAAGTGTAGTTGCAGCATGGATAGACATACCCATGCTAGCTTTACCTGTACTAGCACAGCTAAGCATAGCAGTGGAGACACAGCAGCACAAGTGTCTGCATGGGATAGCAGTGCCTGCATATACCTGGGATCCCCAATATACTTGTCCAGCCCCATCTGAGGGCTGTGCCAGCACACCTACCCTTTTATTTCTAGCTGTGCTAGTGTGTGTACAACAAACACGGGTATGTCTACCCATGCTGCAATCATGCCCAAGATTGCAGCGCAGACATATCTTAAATAGAAGAGGGAATAACACTTCAGACTGTAACAAGTCTTTCTGTATTTCATTATTATTGTACAATCCACACTCCTTGTGAAAAATAAGATACTTGACGTAAATATTTCCCTCTTAAATTTTTCAATTTTCCTTTTGAAAAGATAATTGTCTTTAATACTGAAATAGAAAGTTGAGTCTTCAATGCAGTGACTATCCCTCTGCAGATGAATCATTATCCAACCATCTCCACTGATGGTACTGTCAGAAATAGCATTTAAAAGTGTGGACACCAGCTTACGAACGAACACTTATGATTTGTGAGTGGGAAATACACCTGTTAGCAAACTGGGTAGTCAGCTATTGAATTTGCTTGTAAAATATGCTTGGCATTCATAAAGTCTGGTTTTGGCCATGCAGTAATTGGACACCTAATTATGTAGTTTGGGAGGCTAGACTGGGGCTTCATCTAAGACTTTGTCCTGAATGTGCAGTGTCTCTTTTTTTTAAAATTGAAGATACACTTAAGCTGAGACGCAGCTGAATCAAAGTCTGACAAAGAATACTATTTCAGCTTCCCTAGTAAGGAGTAAAGCATTACTTTGTTTGTCTAAAGGTAATGCAATACTGTACGGAACAACAGTGACAAAACTCTAACCTTGCTGAGTACAAGTGCCTCCGTTACAAACTTAATCAATTGAGATGTTTGTTTTGTGAACAGGTGTTGATAAAGTTGTGGAAGCATGAATGTAAGTGTGTTATTGCTGATCGTTTCACAACCCCAGAGGATGTAGATTGGTTTGATACAGCTTTGGCAAAATTGGTTGAGGAGGAGTTCGGTGAAAAGGCTTTAGTGGATTCGGAAACTGATGCTTACTTTGTTGACTTCTTAAGGGATGCACCTGAAGCAACAGGTAACTACTGAAACTTGATGCAAGAAGAGATAATGGTGTTCTGTGATAAATTACCAATGGGGGTGGGGAAGGAAAGATACAGTAAATGCTTATGTAGAAAAGACTTCAGAATTCATATTATAAACACTTTTCAATGCCCAGCCAGCTCTTCTGGTTAGTTCACAGGGCCATGGTCCCAACTCTTGTCTATCCTTTTTGTGGTAGCTAATGTTGCCAGCTAGGATAGGTCCTTGTACTCAAGAGAGCACAAGGACTGCATTTATGCCCAGCTCCTGTGTAGGGATAGAAGTGGAGAGCAGATAATCTCTATAATGGCTGGGCACAATCTGGCACATGGGGTCTGTTGCAACCGTAATGCTATAATGATGCAATCCAGAAGGATGTTCTGTAACATGAGTTCAGTATATAGTGAGCACAGATGATTGCAATAGTTGAATTAAAACTGTATAAATAGTTTTTACACTTACTAATCTGCCCCACCCCCAAACTAGTATACAAAAAATCCCAATTTTGACTAATCCATTAATGTCAGGTAAATGTAATTTTCCTGCAACCATTACTGATGTGTGTGGCCTTCAGAGTTTTCTTATTACATTACCAATGACTCCTATTAAATTGTCCTTTTCACTTGTTGCATAGTCTCTCTTACGTCTTTCAAATCAAAATAATGTTTTACATTTTATTTGCACAATAGTTATTTTGGTATCTGTATTACTTATAAAATACCTATTTTCTTTCACTTGATTCATTTTTTCTCTCACAAAAAAAGTTGTGCATAATAAAGCCCTATTTATTAGGTCCTATTTTATGAGGAAGCTAAATTGCTTTACAGTGCAATCAAAGTAGCTCAAAAATGGGCGAATGATACAATTTTGTGTTCTGTTTCACTGTGTTGTATGAATTGCTTTGGTTTTCGGGAAAGCCATTATTAAACTATTTTAAGGTCAGTCAGCTACTCCCCTCCTCATAAATGATGGATACATGGAGGTACCACAATGACTAGAATAAACCATGAAATGCTCTGAACCAATGCTGGAAAACAGAGAATCATAAATGATATGGCAGGTGAGAGCAATAAGTAAGAATTGTGCAGAGAAATGTATGAAAGGAGTAGAAAATATAGACCCTGATTTAGGAAAGTGCTCAAACATGTGCTTAAATATTTTGTTGAATTGGGAACACAAAACAGAGGGAACAGATGAAGAATGAGCAAGAAAGAAAAACAAAATATGTAGTAGAGTACAGGAGATGGATTTTGATTTGTACATTTAACCTATTAATTATGATAGTGCCTGATGGCCAACCAAGAATGGGGCCCCATTTTGCTAGGCATTTTGTGGTAGACAGTCCTTGCCCTGACATTTGTTTTTGCATTAGCATAAATTGTATGCATGCTGAAAATGTGTACTTCTTTGAGTGCTGGTACCTGTGTGTATTACATTGTGGGTACACATGCGTACGGAGTCAGAAAATTCTTGAAAGCCGTGTCCGTTATGTCATGCATGTGCTGTTGCCATCCTCTTGCCTCCAATTGAGGAGATAAAGGGCAGAGCGGACCGACCGCCTCTCTAGTTCCTTCTTATCACCGCATTGCCTGGGTTGGAACCTCCAGTATTTGGAGTTTCACCTTCCTTTAGTTCTGGATCTGTACATACATATGTATATATTTTGTAAATTGGACAAGGCACGAGTCATCCGCATTGCCCCCACCTGATCCAGACAGTTCTTGTTCCTGAGTCTCCTACACATGTTATCTTGGTCAACAATCAGCATTCAGTCCTTTTCCAATCTCATGACCTAGGGGAAAGACAGAATCAAGCATCCCAACCCCCAAGCACACCATCTCAGGGTGAGGTGTTTGGGTGGGTGTCAACTCTCGAATGTTCATGCTCTGAAGCTGTGCAAAGCATCCTTACTAACAGTAGAAAAGATTCTACTAGAAAATTCTACTTAGTCAAGTGGAAGTGTTTCTTTGTCTGGGCACGACAGAAACCCATGAGTTGTGGGTATTCCCCTTATTCTGAACAATCTTCTTTGTCTCAGAACAGCTGGGGTCCACCTGGCACCAATTAATGTGTTCCATCCACCTTCTCAGGGTTATTCAGTTTTTGCTCACTTAGTGACTACCCAGATTCTGCAAAGGTCTAATCAGACCTTTTCTGTCAGTAAGGAAATCTGCTCCTCAGCTGGACTTAAACCTTTTTCTTTTGGTGCTCTCTTAACCTCCTTTTGAACCAGTAGCCACGTTTCATTTCTCTTCTGTCATAGAATCTCAGGGTTGGAAGGGACCTTAGGAGGTCATCTAGTCCAACCCCCTGCTCAAAGCAGGACCAATCCCCAATTTTTTGCCCCATATCCCCAAATGGCCCCCTCAAGGATTGAACTCACAACCCTGGGTTTAGCAGGCCAATGCTCAAACCACTGAGCAATCCCTTCCCCCTGTCCATGAAGGTTACATTCCTGATAGCCATCAACTCAGCCAGGAGGGTGGGCGAGCTTGGAGCATTAATGGTGGATCTGTCTGACACCATATTCCATAGAGACAAGGTGTCATCGCGTTTACATCCTAAGTTCACCCACAAAGTAGTTTCAGAGTTTCACTTGCACCAGTCACTTCGTTTGTTTTTTCTGAAACCACACGCATCAGAATAAGAGAGGCGACTTCATTCCCTCAACATGCGATGAGCCTTAACCTTTTACCTGCGAAAGATAAAGCCAATCAGAAAAACTCCCAAACTGTTTATTGCTGTAGCAGAAAGAGTTCAAGGTCAAGCTATATCCTCTCAGAGGATCCTGTACATGGATCTCAGGTTGTATCTGATTCTGCTATCAGCTGCCTAATTGTCCTCCCCGTCACGGGGTGAGGGTTCATTCTACAAGAACACAAGTGATATCAATGGCATCGCTTCAAGAAGTACCTCTATTTGACATTTGCAGAGCAGTTATATGGAGTTCCATCCACACATTTGTGAGACAATATGCTTTAGTACAGGACTCCTCCACTGATGCATCTTTTGGGATGGTGGTACTTCAAATGACTTTGCTGCCTGCAGCCTGGCAGCCTCCTCCTACTTCAGTACTGCTTTTCAGTCACCCAGAGTGGAATACACATAGGGACCAGCAATCAAAGAAGAAGAGAAAGTTACTTACTGTGTAGTAATTGGAGGTTCTTCAAGATATGCGGACCTATCTGCATTCCACTACCTGCCCTTCTTCCCCTCTGCTTCAAATCATTCTTGGATTCATGGTAGAGAAGGAACTGGAGGAGAGGTTGGTCTGCTCCACTCTTAATCTCCTTGATCAGAGGCATGAGGAGAGCGAGGGTGCAGGTGTGGACCAACTGACACTGTTTTCAAGAGTTCTATAACTGTGTGCATGAAGTGCATGTGTACACACAGTGAAATACAAATAGGGGCCACACATCTTGTAGAACCTCCAGTTACTATAAGGAAAGTAACATTCTCTTTTGTGAAACAAAATGCAAGTAAAGAGACAAGAGACTGTACGACATAAGGCAATGAAGTGAACATTTAAAATTCTTCCTCTGCATATCTGTTAGAGTTAAGTGCCTTTAACCAAGACACTTATCTACATTCTTTGATAAAGTAGGAGGTTCTCATTTTTTAGTGGCTGATTGTACTCATTGTGCTTGTCAGAGCCCTGAGAAACCCTCCCAATTGCCTTTCATTACAGCTCTCACTTGTTCTCAGACTGAAGCTAATGTTCTGCTAGTCAAATGGGTCACAGAGTGACAAAAGACACGGCTTTCTTCCTCAGACCAGGGCCTTAGAAGCAGTGAGGACGATCAGCTATTTCCTGCTATGTTGGAGTGTAAGAACAGGAATTGAGCTTGGATGTTGCATGGATATTTTTTTTAGGGCTGTCTATTAATTGCAGTTAATTCATGCGATTAACTAAAAAAAAATCGTGATTAAAAAAATTAATCATGATTAATCACAGCTTTAATCGCACTGTTAAACAATAGAATACCATTTGAAATTTATTAAATTTTTTGGCTGTTTTTCTACATTTTCGAATATATTGATTTCAGTTACAACACAGAATACAAAGTGTACGGGGCTCACTTTATATTATTTTTATTACAAATGTTTGTACTGTAAAAAATGATAAAAGAAATAGTATTTTTCAATTCACCTCATACGAGTACTGTAGTGCATTCTCTTTATCATGAAAGTGCAACTTTTTTGTTACATAACTGCACTCAAAAACAAAAAAATTTAAAACTTTAGAGCCTACAAGTCTACTCAGTCCTACTTCTTGTTCAGCCAATCGCTAAGACAAACAAGTTTGTTTACATTTATGGGAGATAATGCTGCCTGCTTCTTATTTACAGTGTCACCTGAAAGTGAGAATAGGTGTTTGCATGGCACTTTTGTAGCTGGCATTGCAAGGTATTTACATGCCAGATATGCTAAACATTTGTATGCTCCTTCATGCTTCAGCCACCATTCCAGAGGACATGCTTCCATGCTGATGACGCTCATTAAAAAAATAATACACTAATTAAATTTGTGACTGCATTCCTTGGGGGAGAATTGTACGTCTCCTGCTCTGTTTTACCTGCATCCTGCCCTATATTTCATGTTATAGCAGTGTTGAATG
Source organism: Macrochelys suwanniensis (assembly GCA_033296515.1). NCBI lineage: Eukaryota > Metazoa > Chordata > Testudines > Chelydridae > Macrochelys > Macrochelys suwanniensis. The sequence goes on along the minus strand of CM065776.1, from coordinate 128,614,058 downwards.
ATGACTCAGCACATGTTGTTCATTTTAAGAACACTTTCACTGCAGATTTGACAAAACTCCAGGAAGTTACCAATGTGAAATTTCTAACAATACAGCACTCGACTCAAAGTTTAAGAATCGGAAGTGTCCTCCAAAATCTGAGAGGGACGAGGTGTGGAGCATTCTTTCAAAAATCTAAAAAAACCAACACTCTGATGCGGAAACTACAGAACCCCAAATCAGCCTTCTGCTGGTGGCATCTGACTCAGATGATGCAAATGAACATGTGTCGGTCTGTACTGCTTTGGATCGTTATCAAGCAGAACCCATCATCAGCATGGACGCATGTCCTCTGGAATGGTGGTTGAAGCATGAAGGGACATATGAATCTTTAGCACATCTAGCATGTAAATATCTTGCGACGCTGGCTATAACAGTGCCATGCAAATGCCTGTTCTGACTTTTACAGGTGACATTTTAAACAAGAAGCAGGCAGCATTATCTCCCACAAATGTGAATACATTTGTTTGTCTGAGCGATTGGCTGAATAAGAAGTAGGACTGATTGGACTTGTAGGCTCTAAAGTTTCACATTGTTTTGGTTTTGAATACAGTTATTTTTGTATATAAGTCTACATTTGTAAATTCAACTTTCATGATAAAGAGATTGCACTGCAGTACTTGTCCTGGGGGAATTGAAAACTACTATTTATTTTTTTTTACAATGCAAATACTTGTAATAAAAAATAAATATAAAGTGAGCACTGTACACTCTATATTCTGTGTTATTGAAATCAATATATTTGAAAATGTAGAAACATCCTAAATATTTAAATAAATGATATTGTATTATTGTTTAGCAGCACGATTAATCATGCGATTAATTTTTTTTAAATAACTGTCTCAATTTCAAAAATCCTCTGCATGGAGTTTACATATTAATCTGTTACCGATGAACTGTCCAGTCACATGATTACACATTTGTTTCAGTTGCTTCATACTGTAACTTCAAAGTACATATCTCTGATAGCAGAGCAAGAGACAGAGTAGATGGGGTATCAGCCACTAGAAAAGAACATAGAAGAACATAGAAAAGAACACTAATCTGAAAGTGGTTGGCAACCACTGCATGCCCTGTAGTCCATCAGATATCAGAATGGTTTGAAAACTTCAGAGCATTTTTCTACCCATCATGGGATTGTTTTTTCTTTCTAATACCTTAAAGAGAGGGAGTGGGAAGAAACGGGATCAAGATGAGAGGAATGTTCATTAAAATAAGCTACTGCTCTTGTTGCTTATCCAAGTACTTCTGTTGTCTGTCATCTTAAGGCCTGATCATGCCACCTTTGAACTCAATAGTAAAAATCATAGTGACTTCAGCAGGATCAGGATTAAGCTCTTAGTCACATATTTCTCTTAGTCACCATCTGTGAAATGGTACAACCCTCTGAAAATACTTAAATATAATTATCAGTATAATGAATCAATATACAAGTATAATGGTAAAAAATAAACACAAACCCACAAAGAACTATCCTAAGGGGAAAAATCCAATGAGACTTTATTTAAAGGGAGTGTATTATATTTCAAGTTAGAGCAAGAGAAAGAAAAATCACTTAAAGATAAAGTTAATGTGTGAGCCAGCCAGAAATTAGTGGGTTTTTTTTTTAAACTTTGGAGAATCTGGCTAAAAACACTGTATATAGTTTATTAGGAAATAAACTACAAGTGTAGGGTACTTGGTTGAAACATCCCTGTATGACTTTCACTTTGAGGAGTAACACTATTGATCATAATGCTGGAATTAAGCATTTATGTACTGTTGTGTAACAGTATAAAAACTACTAGCAAGAGCTTTATGAATGTCTTTTATTTGTAGAAAACATTTTATAGTTGCGTCCAAACACCTGAAATGTTAGCAGAACAAATGTACAAGAGGTGTTAGTGAGTTGGAAATATGACAGAAATATCACTGAAGAGTTGTCTTCCACATACAGAAAAGAAATGACTTACGATTTTATAGGGTTACTCATTTACAAGCAATTCTATGAAAATGACTTTTGCTTATTAATAGTGTCATCAGATGAAACCTGAAATGCTTAATTCAGCATTTCAAGATAAGTTTTTTAAAGTTTGGATATTAATCTGTTACCCAGCATTTTGCATGTTAACACCAACATTATCAATTAAATGTAATTATTTTTAAGATTGCTGTAAATAAATAACTTTGTGTACACAGAGCTAATGTACAATTAAGGATTCATAAATTTGTAGCAGTTTCAAAATTCCCATTGAAATTGAGAGGAGTTCTTGTTTTCATGCAGGCCTGGCAAAAGATGTGTGAACTATTAATGTTAGCAGAGCTCCTCAAGTTTCCTTTGTGGAGTTCTAGCTTTTGATGAAAAGCTATTTCCTTGATTACATCCATCTTGATAAGAAGTCCTCCTCCCATTATGTACCCATAAATGACAACACATTTAGACTGCTGTCACTCTAAAAATGAAGAATAGATCAGGTAAATAGAAGTAAATAGACACATTCAGAGAAGTAAAAATGTCACCCACAGTACTTTTAACACAAATTCTTCATTTCCTATTACTCTCCTTTGATCGTGATTGCTTCACCCTTCTGTAAAAAGAAATCAGCTTTTTGGAAAAAAATAATTTTTCAGACTTCATCCGTCTCCGCGATTATTGGATGGTTTCTTTAATATAGCTAATACATATTTCTGAGGTTCTTGTTCTCTTGTATCCTTGTCACAAACTAGAGGCTTTTCCAGAACCATGCACAAGCGATGAGTCTTTCCATCACTACAGCGAGGTCCTCCTTCATACAGGTCTCCCCAAAGAGTCAGCAAATGAGCAGGTGCTCAATGGTCTGCACCTCACCACTCTCACATATATTCGTGTAATTAAAGTAGCCCCATTTGATCATATTAGTATTTGATCTGCCAGTTTCTGTGCACAGGCGATTCAGGCATCACCACATTGACCAATCTGTATTGAAAAGTCCTCCTAGGGTTCCAGATTTATTTCAGTGTGTCCGACTGCATGTAGTCTTTCATTCCATCACCGCTGTTCTGCCTTACCAGCTGTCGTATCCAAAGGCACAACACTGGTTATAAAACTCTTTCACGATGTAAGGCGCTTGATGACTACAATAGATTAACTCAATGCTGGAACAAGTCACCTGAAGAATGGCAAAGCAGCTGGACTCGATGACGTATGCACAGAGCAGATTAAGCATTTTGATCTTGCAATCAAGTTATGGGTATTACACCTTTTTAACAATTGCTCGTCAACCCCGAGCATACCTAAATTACGGTGATGAGCCTGTGTAATTTTTGAGGTAATAGGAAGATAAGCAGAAGCCTATTGATGCTGCACCCTGTATCTACTAGAAATACCCCATGGTCATACCGAATTACTGCTTTTCACAGAGAATGTGCCATGGCATTATCTCTCTGAAGCATATAGGACCAAATTCTAAAGTCTGTGGAGTTTCAAGCATGTAACAGAGCAGAATTTAGCTGTGTATCATTTTCACTGTCATCAAGGGATGTCGGGGAGTGTGGAGCGAAATGTGCTGTCTGCCTATTTGCACCACATGTCACTATCCATAATTGATTAATATTAGGATACAAATGAAAATAAAGTTTGGCCAGGTGCTTAGTATATGCACGTTTACCTGCATTTAGTTTTTCATAGCTATGTTGAGCAGCTGTATTATGACTTGCCACATAGCAGACCCTCATGGAAAAACATAACTTATATTATGGGAGCAGCCTTTCTCTACTCATATTGTATGCCTAGGAAAACCGCATAGCTTTTTTTCCCCAGATGCTGGTATATGAGGAATTTAAATGTTCTAGATTTAATGAAGAAAGAAGTGTTCCATGCATTTTATTTTAGAGACTTTTTATTGAATTGTATATCACACAGTCAATTGTTCTGACCTTTCTACAGTTTAATTTCTGTCTGAGGTAAATAAAATGAGATGCATCAACTTAGTTTGCAATGGGCATATACTTAAACTGCCAATATAGCATATTCATAGAGAATACAGCATAATAAATGGGCCCCCTTGTTTATGTGCCCTGTGTCTGCTTGTTTGTGAAATAAACTTAGTTTCCCAGTGAATGCTGCAGTAAAAAAAAAAAGTGTGGCCTCTGCTTCAGTTGTAGTACTTCGTTAGGGGCTCAGTATTGATATCATTTAACTCAGAGAGGATTGATTTTCAAGGGAGTAGGAGCAGGCCCTAAATCATTCAGCCATCCACTTCGGAGGACTTGGAAAAGAGGATACAAAAATGTAATGGCTGATATCTATAAATGTAATGGCTGATATTTTTAGGGAAAGAGAAAACTCAGCCCTCCTCAGTAATTTCCACTGTTAACAATTTGCTATCACTTCTTCTCACAGGTGAAGAGCCAGAAGAAACTGTCTTTGATATGCCTAAAATCTATGAGCCAATTGAATCTTTTAATCACCTAAAGGATCGTTTAAATATGTTTCTACAAACATACAACGAGAACATCCGGGGTGCACGTCTGGACATGGTGTTCTTCAAAGATGCTATGATTCATTTAGTCAAGGTAGGATGAGCACTTTCTCCTCCTCCTGCCTTTTCATGACCAGACGTTTGACATTATAGAAGGTTTTACTTTCTGTAATCATGTGGGATTTCAGTTATTCTGTCAAATAAAGTGGGGCATAGGCTTGTCTTTTGTTTCTGTTTTAAAGTAACATAACACAAGTCTAGATTTATGCATAGAAGTATAAAGGGCTAGATGTGCCTTTAGCCACAGTTCCAAATACAGAGTGGTGAGGCATCCAAAGGAAACACAATTCCTTGGAGTTCCCCTCACCTGAATGTAGGGTGACCAGATGTCCCGATGTTATAGGGACAGTCCCGATTTTGGGGCCTTTTTCTTATATAGGCTCCTATTACCCCCCACCCCCTGTCCTGATTTTTCACACTTGCTGTCTGGTCACCCTACCTGAATGGGCAATAGAGCACATCAACTCTCTATAAAATGCATCAAACACACCTTTCCTCTCTCATCTAGCCAGAGAAGTGGAACCAAGGTTTTACATACAATGCCTTTCTTTGCCTTTTTATATTAACTGGGTTGCAGAAAGTAGTATTGCCTTTCCCCACCCCTATCCCTCACTCTGTCCATAATGACAAAACCCACAGTTGGGGTAGCAACAAAGTGTCTTTGAAGGGAAGAGCAAGGTCAGCCTCATTCAGCCACACAGGCGTTTAGAATGGGGGCAAAGTCTAGCTACAAATTTCCACTCCTGATTCACAGTATGCTCTCTTGTTTTGTCAAACCTCAGAACGTGAAACTCATTATACTTACTGCACACAGCTGATTATAATTCAGAGCACAGTGGAACCCAGGATGATGGAAACACAGAAAGAGCTTTCTAAAAAGTAATATTGCCCTAATTCTTCCTTTGTAAACTGCAAAGCTTGTATTTCTCCACTGCACAGTGGGCTCAGCCCTGTTTCTCAGCCATTATTTTAATAAAAGTTGTGTTGTGGTCATATATTAGATTACTTGAACTAGATTACATTAATTGAACAAAATGTGGTCAAAAAGTACTAGTAAGTAGTAAGTAAATAAATTTAAATTACACTTGTCGAAATAAAAAACCCAACTTTGATGCGCTGTTGAAAATTGCATTTTTGTGTTTGATTGTTGAAAAATGAATTCATAAAATTGGGTAATCTGAAAATGGGGGCTGCGGGACGCGGCGCGGGTACTGGCTGCCCTTCCCGGAACCCCCATTGGCCGGGCACAGCGAACCGCGGCCAGTGGGAGCCATGATCTGCCGAACCTGCGGACGCGGCAGGTAAATAAACCGGCCGGGCGCGCCAGGGGCTTTCCTTGGACAAGCGGCGTCCCAAGTTTGGGAAACATTGTTCTAGCCCAATAATATATAAAAATGCCACTACTACAGTGAAGGTGGCCGATTGTGGAAACAGAGGATTGTGCTTCTTAAAACTATACAGTACTTTGCTTTATCTATCTAGGTCAGGGGTGGGCAAACTTTTTGGCCCCAGGGCCACATTGGGGAGTAGAAATTGTATAATTGTATGGCGGGCCATGAATGCTCACAAAATTGGGGTTGGGATGCAGAAGGGGGTGCGGGCTCTGGGGTGGGGCTGAGGATGAGGAGTTTGGGGTGTAGGAGGGTGCTCTGGGCTGGGACCGAGGGGTTTGGAGGGTGGGAGGGGGATCAGGGCTGGGGCAGGGGTGCGGGAAGGGGTGCAGTTTCTGGCTGGGGATGCGGGCTCTGGGGTGGGGCGGGGGATGAGAGTTTTGGGGTACAGGAGGGTGCTCCGGGCTTGGATTGAGGGGTTTGAAGAGCGGGAGGGGGATCAGGGTTGGTGCAGGGGGTTGGGATATGGGGAGAGGCTTGGGGGGTGTAGGCGCCAAGCGGTGCTTACCTCAAGCAGCTCCCAGAAGCAGTGGCATGTCCCTTCTCGGGCTCCTATTCGAAGGTGCGGCCAGGCAGCTCTGCACGCTGTCCCATCTGCAGGCACCACCCCTGCAGCTCCCATTGGAGTGCATAGGAGCCGGAGCGGGACCATGCCGTGGCTTCCAGGAGCCGAGTGGTACGGCCCCTGACCCTGCTCCCTGGCTGGAGCTCCGGAGCGGGGCCGAGCCGGATGGTGTGGCTCCTGACCCAGCGCCTGAGCCGGAGTGGGGCCGAGCTGCATGGTGCGGCTCGCGGGCCAGCTTAAAATGGCTCGTGGGCCAGAGTTTGCCCACTCCTGTTCTAGGTACTTACATGACACTCATGACCATGGTATGAGGATGTCTCATTAATGGATTTGATCATCATGATGCCCATGGAAGACAGGGCAACAGGAACGCCGCTTCACAGATGGAAGACTGACTCACAGAGCAGATTAAGTGAGCTGCCCAAAGTTGCTGTCAGGGTTCCCTCCCCACTCTGAACTCTGGGGTACAGATGAGGGGACCCACATGAAAGACCCCCATAGCTTATATTTCAGCAGATTAGGTTAAAAATGTTCCCAAGGCACAAATTCCTTTCCTTGTCCTTGGATGGTATTGCTGCCACCACCAAGTGATTTAAACAAACATTCAGGGAGGGGCCATTGGGAATCCTATCCTCCCAAAATATCCCCCCAAGCCCCTTCACCCCCTTTTCTAGGGAGGCTTGAGAATAATATACTAACCAATTGGTTACAATGTGAGCACAAACCAAACCCCTAGTTTTTAGGACACTGAAAATTAATCAGGTTTTTAAAAGAAAAAATGTATTTTTTTAAAAAGTAAAAGAATTACACCTGCAAAATCAGGATGGAAGGTAACTTTACAGGGTAGATAAAAAGATTTAAAACACAGAGGATTCCCCTCTGCCTCCCAGTTACAAAACAGGAACAAAATTACCTCTTAGCATAGGGAAAATTCACAAGCTAAAACAAAAAATAATCTAACACATTTCCTTGCTTTACTTACAATTTTTGTATTCTTAGATGCTCATTTCAAGTATGTTTTTAGGAGATGGTTTTCCTGCCCTGGTCTCTCTCTCTGTCCGACAGAGAACAAACAAAGAAAGCACAAACAACCCACCCCCCCAACCCCCGGATTTGAAAGTATCTTCTTTTCCCATTGGTCCTTCTGGTCAGGTGCCAGTGGATTCTGTACCTCTGGCCAGGAGGGATTTTATGTTACTGCATACATAAGGGTTGTTACCCTTCCCTTTATATTTATGACAGTTGCACAAAAGCTTATGGCTGACCTGACAATTGAACCTTGGCTTCCTGTATCCCAGCCCAGGGCTTTGTCCTCTGAACTATCCTTCCTTTCTCTAATATTTTGCAGTTACATTAATAGCTCTCAGTCTGACACTACACCAGTAACTGATGACTAATGAGTTACTTTTGATTTACACAAATGAGAAATAAAAATTGATGTTAATTTTACAGTGAACAGTAAGGGAGATATAGAGCATAAGCTTTATATGGTATTACAGGAAATTCTGTAGAAATCTATTCTGACACAAGAACATTATCATCATATAGTAATATTTAAAGTGGAAACAGCACTTTCTGGGCTATAATGGTATGTTGTGTTTACATGTGATCAGTTTCTCATACAAATAAAAAGCTTTTCAAAATTAAAAGATTTGTAATATACAAAATAAAAGTGTGATAATTCTAAGGTTCTCATTACTAATTCAAAGGTTCCCATTGCTATTGTGGCTTAAATTGTCCTGGCACAAACATTCCATATATTTAGCAACAAACTGCCTTGTTGATCTGCAGATTTCTCGTGTGATTCGCGCCCCTCGTGGAAATGCTCTCCTAGTTGGAGTTGGTGGCTCAGGAAAGCAGTGTTTGACTAAACTGGCATCATTCATAGCTGGCTATGCTACGTTCCAGATCACTTTAACAAGGTAGGCTGTTGAACAAGATATATTTCAAAAACGTGTACTCTGAGTTCTGTGTTTTGGATTCCTTCTACAAGCAGAGCACATAGCGGCAACCACAGTTGAGAATGGAAACGTGTGCATTCTGAGGAGCCTTTTAAAAATGTTTGCCTTTATTTTCTGTGCTGAAATTCAGTGTGTCCTCCTAGTCTGAATGTCTTTTTTTCAACAAGCGAAAAATAACAGGCTAATGCCTAAGATTACTGTAATTAAAAGCCTGGAGAAAAATGTTTTCTTAATTTAGTTTACTTTGTACATTTGAGAGTGTGTTTTGTGTGGTTGGTTGGTTTGCCATGCGTCATTAATCCCTTTTGTGTTTGAGTGGGTCTTTAAGAGTAACAGAGAAAGGGGGCAACATTATCCTCTTTTAAAAAAAGGAATGATGACAAAATTACAAATTGGGTATGTTTATTTAAATTGAGATATAAAATGGGCTGTGGCTCTTTAACCACTCTAAATGGATATTTCTTGAGCATAATTACATCATTTGTGCATTGAATGCAAAGATATTTTTGCCGGGCACATTTGTTTACCAACATTCCCATTTAAAAGTTTTGAGTGGCAACACAACTGTTTTTTCTCTAGATCATACAACACTTCAAACCTGATGGAAGACCTGAAGCTCTTGTACAGGACAGCAGGGCTACAAGGAAAGGGCATCAGCTTCATTTTTACAGATAATGAGATCAAAGATGAGTCTTTCTTGGAATACCTGAATAATGTTTTATCATCTGGAGAGGTACAATTTTTTACTTTCTTGTTTCTTTCATCCTTTTCGGTTTTGTAATCAGGAAGCAGAGAGAGGGTCTGATTATGGGTAGCTTGATTCATGTGAGTAGTCTCTTAGACATCATGGCAGCAGTTGTACAAATGCAGTCTCAAATGATATGTGGCACTGGAATCTTAATACAAATTGGTGATCTCTCCATCACAGAATCTAACTGTGTGGTGAGGCAAAGCTGTAGCAGCCCTCAGTGGTGAAAGAACAGGTTAAGGACTATTTAGAAAAGCTGGACATGCACAAGAACATAGGCCCAGATCTAATGCATCCGAGGGTGCTGAGGGAGTTGGCTGATGTGATCGCAGAGCCATTGGCCAGTATCTTTGAAAACTCATGGCGATCGGGGAGGTCCCGGATGGGCCCCACACTACAAGAAGGATGTGGATAAATTGGAAAGAGTCCAGCGGAGGGCAACAAAAATGATTAGGGGGCTGGAGCACATGACTTATGAGGAGAGGCTGAGGGAACTGGCATTGTTTAGCCTGCAGAAGAGAAGAGTGAGGGGGGATTTGATAGCTGTTTTCAACTACCTAAAAGGGGGTTCCAAAGAGGATGGATCTAGACTGTTCTCAGTGGTAGAAGATGACAGAACAAGGAGTAATGGTCTCAAGTTGCAGAGGGGGAGGTTTAGGTTGGATATTAGGAAAAACTTTTTCACTAGTAGGGTGGTGAAGCACTGGAAGTGAGGTGGTGGAATCTCCTTCCTTAGAGGTTTTTAAGGTCAGGCTTGACAAAGCCCTGGCTGGGATGATCTAGTTGGGGTTGGTCCTGCTTTGAGCAGGGGGTTGGACTAGATGACCTCCTGAGGTCCCTTCCAACCCTGAGATTCTATGATTCTATGATTCTATGATTGGAAAAAGGCAAATATAGTGCCCATCTTTAAAAAAGGGAAGAAGAAGAATCCGGGGAACTGCAGACTGGTCAGCCTCACCTCAGTCCCTGGAAAAATCATGGAGCAGGTCCTCAAGGAATCCATTTTGAAGCACTTTGAGGAGAGAAAGGTGATCAGGAACAGTCAACATAGATTCACCCAGGGCAAGTCATGCCTGACCAACCTGATTGCCTTCTCTGATGAGATAACTGGCTCTGTGGATATGGGGAAAGTGCTGGACGTGATATAGCTTGACATTAGCAAAGCTTTTGTTACGGTCTCCCACAGTATTCTTGCCAGCAAGCTAAAAAAGTATGGACTGGATGAATGGACTATAAAGTGGTATCAAGCGGAGTGCCCCAGGGGTCTGTCCTGGGGCCGATTTTGTTCAACATCTTCATTAATAGTCATTAATAGTCTGGATGCTGGGATGGATTGCACCTTCAGCAAATTTGTGGATGACACTAAGATGGAGAGAGAGGTAGATATGCTAGAGGGTAGGGATAGGGTCCAGAGTTACATAGACAAATTGGACGATTGGGCTCAAAGAAATCTGATGCGGTTCAACAAGGACAGGTGCAGAGCCTGCACTTAGGACGGAAGAATCCCATGCACTGCTACAGGCTGGGGACTGACTGTCTAATTGGCAAGGACCTGGAGATTACAGTGGATGAGAAGCTAGATATGAGTCAACAGTGTGCCCTTGTTGCCAAGAAGGCTAACAGCATATTGGGCTGCATTAGTATGAGCATTGCCAGAAGATCGAGGGAAGTGATTAATCCCCTCTGTTCGGAACTGGTGAAGCCACATCTGAAGTATTGCATCCATTCCCCCCCCACTACAGAAAGGATGTGGACAAATTGGAGAGTCCAGCGGAGGGCAACGAAAATGATTAGGGGGCTTGGAGACATGACTTACGAGGAGAGGCTGAGGCAACTGGGCTTATTTAGTCTGCAGAAGAGAAGAGTGAGGGGGGATTTGATAGCAGCCTTGAACAACCTGAAGGGGGGTTCCAAAGAGGATGGAGCTAGGCTGTTCTCAGTGATGGCAAATGACAGAACAAGGAGCAATGGTCTCAAGTTGCAGTGGGGGAGGTCTAGGTTGGATATTAGGAAAAACTATTTCACTAGGATCATAGAATCATAGAATCATAGAATCTCAGGGTTGGAAGGGACCTCAGGAGGTCATCTAGTCCAACCCCCTGCTCAAAGCAGGACTAAACCCAATTAGATCATCCCAGCCAGGGCTTTGTCAAGCCTGACCTTAAAAACCTCTAAGGAAGGAGATTCCACCACCTCCCTAGGTAGCCCATTCCAGTTCTTCACCACCCTACTAGTGAAAACGTTTTTCCTAATATCCAACCTAAACCTCCCCCGCTGCAACTTGAGACCATTACTCCTTGTTCTGTCATCTTCTACCACTGAGAACAGTCTAGATCCATCCTCTTTGGAACCCCCTTTTAGGTAGTTGAAAGCAGCTATCAAATCCCCCCTCACTCTTCTCTTCTGCAGGCTAAACAATCCCAGTTCCCTCAGCCTCTCCTCATAAGTCATGTACTCGAGCCCCCTAATAATTTTTGTTGCCCTCCGCTGGACTCTTTCCAATTTATCCACATCCTTCTTGTAGCGTGGGGCCCAAAACTGGACACAGTACTCCAAATGAGGCCTCACCAGTGCCGAATAGAGGGGAATAATCACGTCCCTCGATCTGCTGGAAATGCCCCTACTTATACAGCCCAAAATGCCGTTAGCCTTCTTGGCAACAAGGGCACACTGTTGACTCATATTCAGCTTTTCGTCCCCCGTAACCCCTAGGTCCTTTTCTGCAGAACTGCTGCCCAGCCATTCGGTCCCTAGTCTGTAGCAGTGCATGGGATTCTTCCGTCCTAAGTGCAGGACTCTGCACTTGTCCTTGTTGAACCTCATCAGATTTCTTTGGCCCAATCCTCTAATTTGTCTAGGTCCCTCTGTATCCTGTCCCTACCCTCCAGCGTATCAACCACTCCTCCCAGTTTAGTGTCATCTGCAAACTTGCTAAGGGTGCAGTCCACACCATCCTCCAGATCGTTGATGAAGATATTGAACAAAACCGGCCCCAGCACCAACCCTTGGGGCACTCCACTTGATACCGGCTGCCAACTAGACATGGAGCCATTGATCACTACCCGTTGAGCACGACCATCCAGCCAGTTTTCTATCCACCTTACCGTCCATTCATCCAGCCCATACTTCCTTAACTTGCTGGCAAGAACACTGTGGGAGACTGTATCAAAAGCTTTGCTAAAGTCAAGAAATAGCACATCCACTGCTTTCCCCTCATCCACAGAGCCAGTTATCTCATCATAGAAGGCAATTAGGTTAGTCAGGCATGACTTGCCCTTGGTGAATCCATGCTGACTGTTCCTGATCACTTTCCCCTCCTTTAAGTGGTTCAGAATTGATTCCTTGAGGACCTGTTCCATGATTTTTCAGGGACTGAGGTGAGACTGACTGGCCTGTAGTTCCCCGGATCTTCCTTCTTCCCTTTTTTAAAGATGGGCACTACATTAGCTTTTTTCCAGTCATCCGGGACCTCCCCCGATTGCCATGATTTGTCAAAGATAATGGCCAATGGCTCTGCAATCACATCGGCCAACTCCTTTAGCACCCTCGGATGCAGTGCATCCGGCCCCATGGACTTGTGTTCGTCCAGCTTTTCTAAATAGTCCCGAACTACTTCTTTCTCCACAGAGGGCTGGTCACCTCCTCCCCATACCGTGCAGCGGAGTGCAGCCGCCTGGGAGCTGACCTTGTTTGTGAAGACAGAGGCAAAAAAAGCATTGAGTACACTAGCTTTCTCCACATCCTCTGTCACTAGGTTCCCTCCCTCATTCAGCAAGGGGCCCACACTTTCCTTGACTTTCTTCTTGTTGCTCACATACCTGAAGAAACCCTTCTTGTTACTCCTAACATCTCCAGCTAGCTGCAACTCCAAGTGTGATTTGGCCTTCCTAATTTCACTCCTGCATGCCTGAACAATATTTTTATACTCCTCCCTGGTCATTTGTCCAATCTTCCACTTCTTGTAAGCTGCTTTTTTGTGTTTAAGACGAGCAAGGATTTCACTGTTAAGCCAAGCTGGTCGCCTGCCATATTTACTTTTCTTTCTACACATCGGGATGGTTTGTTCCTGCAACCTCAATAAGGATTCTTTAAAATACAGCCATGGTGTATTTAAAATACAGGATGGTGGTGAAGCACTGGAATGGGTTACCTCGGGATGTGGTAGAATCTCCATCCTTTACAGTTTTTAAGGCCCTACTTGACAAAGCCCTGGCTGGAATAATTTAGTTGGAGTTGGTCCTGCTTTGAGCAGGGGGTTGGACTAGATGACCTCCTGAGGTCTCTTTCAAGCCTAATCTTCTATAATTCTATGATTCTATGAAATTTAGTGCAGAGCTATTAATCTCTTAGAATGAAAATGTGTGATTCAGGTCTTTTAGATGTCTTAACAAACTCAAACTGAGACACATTATAGAAATAAAGGAGGAGATCTGAAACAATGTGAACTTTGTTTCTTAAACATTTATAAAGTTTTTTGTTTGATTCAGAGTTTTAGTAACTTTCAGAAGTAAAATAGGCTTGTGCGGGAAGGAGATAAAGTTATATCTAAAATTACTAACATACCTTGTATTTAGGGTGGCAGGTTTTGTTCCAGAGAGGTGTTTTAACTAGTTAACACTAAAAGGAGGGAAATTAACCCAAGTGTATTACAACAGCAAGTAAAATTAGTCAGTGGATCTGATTCTCCATTCTTAGACCAATTTGTTACCCGTGTGAGTCCACTGGTTTTGATAGAGTCAATGACGTAAAACTGATGAAACGGTGTGAAGCGAGGGGCCCAATATGTTTATATCAGAACTGTATGCACTTACTTGGCATGCTCTGTGAATGAGAGCTTCCACAGTACATCATTACAATCACAATAACCCACCAAACTGCTTTTAAAAAATCTGCTTCTTTTTGTTAAGGTCTCCAACTTGTTTGCACGTGATGAAATTGATGAGATCACTAGTGATCTTATACCTGTCATGAAAAAGGAGTACCCACGTCGACCTCCAACCAATGAGAATTTGTATGAATATTTCATGACCAGAGTCCGTCAGAACCTCCATGTAGTACTTTGTTTTTCACCAGTGGGTGAAAAATTCCGAAACAGAGCCCTGAAGTTTCCTGCCCTTATTTCTGGTTGCACTACAGACTGGTTCAGCCGGTGGCCTAAGGATGCGCTGATTGCAGGTGGGTGTTAGTTGCAGCTCTGGAATCCTGCTATGCTGAATCTGGAAATTTAATGAAATCAAGCTCTATAATCACTGTGAAGTAAATAGGGAAAATTCCCCCATTGCTAAAAGGGCTAGCTTATTCGACTCATAATATTGGATTTAAGCTTTCATTTGTTCTGTTTGAGGTTAATAGTGTAGTGTTGATTCATAAAAGACTCTCTTATGTCTCTTTTAAAGGCAAATATCCATTATATAAAAAAGGCTTAATATGTTATACTGGAAAAATCCTTCACCCTTAAAGATACCCTTTAGTCATTCAGAGAAAATATTAAAAACAAATTATAAATACTTTATTTTCAGGACGTAGAACAAGTTTTAAATCGTAATTGGTAACCCTCTAAGTTTCCTTCTCCCCTCACTGCCTTTTCTAAGATGCTCCACTTCATATTGTTGCATGCTGCCCAAATATCTGCTAAATCCATTACTCTCTATAAGTTGACTGGAAAAATACCAGAACATCGTTTAGTAAAATCTATTTCTTGACTCATTGTTTAAGTAACCTGATAGCTAATATTTTAAAAACATTCCATATTGTTGAACCTGACCTGAAAAAGTCCTGATGTGAAAACGCTGAACAAAAGAAAGAAATTAAACCCACACATTTTAAACCAGTCAAGAAGGGAATTCTTTCTGAAAACAGTACTAGAATGTCTGCATATTTAGCAGATAAGCCACAAAAGAATAATTAGCCAAAATGGGAGGAAGAAATGTGAAGATTATGCTGGTTGCACTTTTTTATTCTGGGAGGATAACTATATCATTAACATCACAAATGAGAATATTTTAATGAAATTATCCTCAAAGCGATTGTTTCTGAAGAAAACTTTTATTATAGAGTGCTCACTTTCTCACTAAGTTTGTAGTTAATAGGAATGTTCTGGAGGCTCTTCTGCAGGAAATAGGTGGATGGTGATGATGTAGGGTTTGGAGAGTGAAGGGAATAGGTTCAAAACCAGTGAGGATGGTAGTTTTAATTCAAAAGTAACATGAATCTTCTACCTATGAGTTGGCATAAAAGGGAGTTAATACAATGTAAGTTTTCAAAATAAGCAGAGTTGATAGATCTACTTAACCACATGAGCAATACAATGAGTTTGTAGAGTAGTGGCCTCAATTTCAGAAATGCTGAACACACACAACTCCCTTTGAAGTTAATGAGAGCTAAGGGTGCTTAGCAGCTCTGAAAACTGGGAACTAAGGAATCCTGGGCAGGACACTGGAACAATGCCTATACCTGTCTTATACCCCATTTTCAGGATTTAAGTGAGACATAGGCTGTGTCCTGATCCCTTTCACAGAGGTAACTTCACCCTAAACCTTGATTTTGGTAAAAGCCAACCCGTACTATTGAGAATAAATGTGAAAAAATAAAGGAGTCCATCCCTGTGTGAGAGTATGGCAACAAAGTCAAGGAGAGGATAACAAACTCAGTGCAAGTCTGTCTGTCATTTGTGGGAGAGTTATGTTCAAACAGTAACTGACAGATATGTAGGCCAAGGTGTCAATGCCCACCTTGGCTGTGAACAGGGCTATTAGATGAAGGCAAACACAGAAGGCTGAGTTCTGGATCAGCTGTGTAAGTACAATGCACATGTTTCTTTCTCTTTCTCTCATACAGCCTGAGCACAGTAGGTGGAATGTGGTGATTGCTACATATGGGGGGCTGGATGGCTCAGGAGTTAGGTGCTGGAATATGGAATATTTTACTTTTAAGTCGTTGATTTGAAAATAGCAAGATCAGAAGTGACTAAGAGCTTGTACGTTCTGTTGACTGCTCAAATGCCTATGTGAAATGAGACTACCAACTCCTGTGACCAGGAGTGTCTCTCTCTTAGCAACGGTCACTAACTTCAGTAGTGGTCTCTGAGGGTAGTGTCAGTAGAATGAAGCTTTATTTAGTGGCCACAGATTCATAGAATCTCAGGGTTGGAAGGGACCTCAGGAGGTCATCTAGTCCAACCCCCTGCTCAAAGCAGGACCAACCCCAACTAAATCATCCCAGCCAGGGCTTTGTCAAGCCTGACCTTAAAAACCTCTAAGGAAGGGATTCCACCACCTCCCTAGGTAACCCATTCCAGTTCTTCACCACCCTACTAGTGAAAAAGTTTTTCCTAATATCCAACCTAAACCTCCCCCTCTGCAACTTGAGACCATTACTCCTTGTTCTGTCATCTTCTTCCACTGAGAACAGTCTAGATCCATCCTCTTTGGAACCCCCTTTTAGGTAGTTGAAAGCAGCTATCAAATCCCCCCTCATTTGTCTCTTCTGCAGGCAGAAGAGAGGGGAGGGATAGCTCAGTGGTTTGAGCATTGGCCTGCTAAACCCACGGTTGTGAGTTCAATCCTTGAGGGGGCAATTTAGGGATCTGGGGCAAAAATTGGGGATTGGTCCTGCTTTGAGCAGCAGGTTGGACCAGATGATTTCCTAAGGTCCCTTCCAACCCTGATATTCTATGCCATAGCAACATCTTTGAAGTGTTTCATTTTGACTTGACTTTTTATTTCAAAATGGCATTTCATTTTCAAATTTGACCAATTAAAAAAACCACAAAGGGTGAAAAATGGCTAAATCACAACAAAAAACCTGAAAAAACCTGTAAAAGTCCCTTCTGTATCACAGCTTTAAAACAGATTTGTTGGCTCTTAATATCTAGAGTTCCAGGCAAATGTGCAGAAGAGAATAATATGCTATGTCTCAGATAGCCAGAACCCTTTGTGGAGAATTTAGTTTCAGATGTCTTTAACCAACAAGTGTTACCTGATCTATTCAGTACTCTGGTGCAGATACTACAGTGTGTGGTTGCATATGGACCCATATAAATAAAAGCTATTTAAAAATATGCCACTTGTTCTGTCCACATACACTCCAGAAAATGATGTTGAGTTCAGTGGCTTTTTGAGACATGATAGGTAAATTAGGTAAACCTCTTCTCCATGATGCTGCTGACACACTGCATGCTGTCATAGTTCTTCTTCAAGTAGTGTCCCTATGGGTGCTCCGCGGTAGATGTCTGTGTGCCCCTGCACCTCTAATCAGAGATTTTTGGTAGCAGTGTTCCATTGAGCCCGCCAGAGCCGTAACTAGATATTTCTGTGCCTGAGGCAAGGACCCTCTCTGCCGAAATGCCGCCAGAGATGGCGGCAGCGTTTGTGCTGCCGCCAAAATGCCGCCAGCTCAGGTTTTTCTGTGCCCCTAAGCTTGCGTGCCTGAGGCAAGTGCTTCACTCGCCTTGCCCTTGTTGCAGCACTGGAGCCCATGCATGTGCTCTCCCTCCCTCGTGGTCTGCCTTGAGGCTATTTAGCACTGCATGGGTGAACCCCCATCACGTCCTTCTCTACCGCCTTTGGCTTCTGACAGAATGAGCAATCGTCCCTTCCTTATCTGTGTCATTAGCATAAGTAGTGTTTGTTTTGTTACCTTTGTTCTCCTTAAAAGTAGTTAGGCTAGTGTTTCTTTTCTTTTCTTTTCTTCCGCTGGGTTAAAAAAAAAGAGAGGGAGAGAAAGGAAAAGAATTTCAGTTTCCTGCCCTGTCTGGGGGCATTCCTCCCCCCTCACCCCCAGGCATCTAGTAGACTCAATTTTTTTTTCAGTTAAAAAAAAAAAGTAAAGATGACGTTCTTCTGCATTCCTCCCTGCTAGAAGATGACAACCTCCTGCCCGGGGGCTTGCTTGGCTCTCTCTGCTCCAAGCGCTGCCTCTCCTGCCAGGAGTCAGTTCCTGTAATGGCCAGACACTCTCACTGTGCCTGGGAGAGCCTCACAGAAGTGCTTTACATGCCACAGCTAAAACGGCTGCCTCACAGGAGCTGAGAGCTGAAGTTAAAATTCCTCCCTATGGAGAAAACACGTCAGTCTGCAGGGGACTCCGGTGGCTGCTGACCCCGGATCATCTCTGGAGCCTTCACTTCAAAAGGGTCGAGTCGTGAAGAGGAGAGGAGAAGAGAGAGAGAGAAAAAAGCCACCTGCAGACTTCCCCTGGAAAGGCTCTAAAAAGAGCTCCTCTGAGCAACTGGCCAGTCAGAGTGGTTCCCCAGTGCTGCCATCTCAGCACCGATCCCAACACATAGGTTCCGAGTAGCTGGCCAGCTAGTGGGGCTCCCCAGAGTGGCCACCTTGGTAGGACAATACCAGCAGCTCTGAAGCAGGCACCCGAGAAGGGACCTCCTGCTGTGAGCTCTGCTGCGGCACTGACACCACAGCTCTGAAGCAGGAACCTGAGAAGGGGCTTCCTGCTGTGAGCTCTACCCTGATGTAAGCTCTGCTCTGCGAGAGACGCCAGGGGCTTCCACAGTCATGCTCTGAGGCAATGGTACCACTCCCTAAGGAGAAGGGACAATTACCGTACCATCTCTAAAAGAGAGGCACAGAGAAACCCTTTGGTACCAGGTGCAACAAAACTTCCATCTAGGAAGTGTTCTGCACCTTCCCAACCATCGATACTGACAACATACTACAGACACTCCTCTGTGGTACCACGTGACCCCATGATAACATGTGCTCTGATACTCTGGAGATGTGTGGCCTCAGTACCCAGGGAGAGACAATTACCATACCATCTCTAAAATAGTGGCACCACCAAACGTTCTGTACTGGGCACAACAAAACTCTCATTTAGGGAGTGCTATGCCCAACTATCGGTACTGACATTTCTCTGTGGTACCAAATGAACCCATGGTACTGCATGAGCTCTGGTACCCTGGAGACCTGATGATTGGGGAAGAACCACAATCCCCATTACTTGGTACCAGGACCCTGGTATTGAGCACATCCCGGCACCCAGAATCGTGCTTGGCACCAGGCTGTATACTGCCAATACCCCAGTCAGTGGCACCCTTACCCACTGACAAATCTGACACTGGCCAGGAGGAGATCATTCCCTGGCCCCTCATCGTGGCCCACCATCACATGACAAGGGTCCTCCCCAATTCCATCATGCCAACCTACAATCGCGGTACGGACCCCCTGATGTAAGCCCACCGTCCATGCCCGCCTTCCTCCCTCTCCCTCTCAAGGCCATATTGTAACTCTTTGGCGATGTACACACACATGTCCCAACCATCCCCGGTGTCTCTCAGGGAGAGGCCACCAGATAGTTTGCTACAGCCTGACTGTCCAGAGCACCTGAGCCAGGGCAGAAGAAAGCTTTTTCAGAACAGGAAAAAAGAATCCGAAGAGGAAGCTACCTCTCCAGCACACTTCTCCTCATCTCTCCCCGATGAGGCTGTGCTGCCCACCCCTTATCACTAGGTGAAGATTTTAAGAACTTTATGGATCTTACCAAAAGGGTGTCAGACGAGCTGCAGATTCTCCCACAGGAGGTGGCAGATACACATCACAAATTGGTGAAAATTCTGCACACCCCCTTCTCATCTAGAATTGTCCTCCCAATTAATGAGGTGATTCTAGATCCTACCAAAGTCATCTGGCAGACACCAGCCTCCATCACACCAACCAGCAACAGAGTGTAAAAAAAACAAACAAACAAACAAAACCAAAACCCTACATCTCTACTTAAAGAGGCACACTTTGTTTTCGACATCCGCAACCCAACTCCATTATAGTAGATGTGGTTAATGCACGAAGCAAGCAACATAACGCCAAGTCAACTCCATACGATCAGGCTTGGCAAGATGGCGTATTCATCGACAACATTGCTGTTTAGAATCATAAATTACCAAACTGTCATGGCCAAATACAATTTTATTAATTATGGGAAACCCAGTATGTTTCTGGAACATTCCTGGAAACACAAAAAGAACAGATTCAGACCATTCTTAGAGATGGTCAGTTAATAGCCAGACTGGTCCTAGAGACTGGATGTAGCTGTGCTGGATGTAGCTGTTACAGCTGCCTGCCCAGTCTCCATGACCATGGTACTGAGGCAGGTTGTTCGGTTTTTGTTGTTGTTGGCTACACCTCTCTAGATTGCCCAAACTGCTACAGACTTCCCGTTTGAAGGGTCAAACTCTTTGTGGAGAAGACAGATTTTCTCTCCAAGTCCTGAAGAATTCTCCGACCACGTTACACAGCACTCAAACTTTGGAATTGACGCACCCATCACAATGTGCTCATCTCAGCTGTCTATCTACCAGGGATACAGAACGTGACAACCAACAGTCTCAGTTGGCATTTTCTCAAGACAATGAGTGTGTACTGAATTCAGAGGTGCTTCAAGATATATTCGCCCTTTGGGGAACACTGACTATGGATCTTTTTGCTACTTAATGGAACAAGAAAGGTCCTTGTTACTGCTCCAGGGCTAGCCTGGGGAAACATTCACTGGCAGTTGCCCTCATCTTCCCCTGGGACAGGGCCTACTTGTATGTCTTTTCCCAGTTTCCTACTCTATCCAAGATTCTGTTGAAAATTCAACGAGACAAAGCAAGAGTTATTCTGATTGCCCCTCTTGACCATGACAAGTCTGGCTCCCTTACCTGACACAGATGGCAATATGCTCTCCTGTTTCTCTGATTTCAGCCCATTCCTCACCTGCTCTCTCAAAACAATGGGCTGACCCTTCACCCCAACCCGTGGGTCCTCCTCCTCCTCCAGGCTTGGCTCCTTCTTAGTTCCAAGGCTTAGAGGCAGAATGCTTTGACAAGCTCAAAGATGGGTTGCAACACAACCAAAAGTTGACCACTTGACATATTTATCTACAAAATGAAAATGACTCCAAGTTTGAGTCATTCCAAACACACAGACCCAACCTCATCTTTCCTCCCTCTGATTTTGCACTACATTTTAAACTCTCACTCAGCTCCCTTAAGGTACATCTCATGGCGAAAACGGCTTCCCACTTGGTGTTTGCTCACCCACTAATGTGTAGCTTCTTTAAGGGCATTGGGAATCTCTTCCCACGTGTGACATCCATCATTCATGGGGTTTTTTTTAAAGACAAAGTAACTCTAAGGCCATATCCCAAATTTCTCCCTACTTTCTCTGCACTTTCCATATGAATCAACAGATCCATCTCCCTGTTTTTCCCCAAAACCACATTATGACAACTGGGAGACAATTGTGCATATGCTAGATATTAGAAGGATATTAGAAGGACAGGACTAAGGACATCAAGAAATCCCCTAAACTCTTCCTTTCGCCCACAGAAAGATCCAAAAGCTCTGTGATATCAGCTCAAAGACTATCCAAATGGGTCTCTAGTTGCATTAATCACTTATCAAGGGCACAACTTGCTTCCGTCTAGAATCTATACGTACTCCACAAGGTCAGTTTCTACCTCAATCACATTCTGTAGGGATACCCCATCTCAGCAATCTATAGAGCAACGACTTGGGCCTCTGCCCATACTTTCGCAGAACATTGTGCGACCGCTGAAGATTTGGCCACTGACACCATCTTCGACTCCACAGTACTCTCTGTAGTAAAAGACTCCACTCTGAAGTCCCAGCTTCCAGTGCTGGGTACTGCTCGGGATCATCTACCGTGGAGCACCCATAGGGACACTACTCGAAGAAGAAGAGGAAGTTACTCACCTTGTGCAGTAACGATGGTTCTTTAAGATGTGTGTTCCTATGGGTGCTCCACAGTAGGTGTCTGTGTGCCCTGCATATCTAATTGGAGATTTTTGGTAGCAGTGTCCCGTTGAGCTACGCATGTGCTCTTCCCCCCTCATGGTCTGCCTCGAGGCTATTTAGCACCACATGGGCAAACCCCCCTCACTTTCTTCTCTACCACAGAGCCCTATAGAGAACTCCGAAGTAGAGGGGAGGAGGGCGGGTTGTGGAGCACCCATTGGGACACACGTCTTGAAGAACCATCCTTACTCCAGAAGGTGAGTAACTTCCTCTTTTCTTCAATATTGGCATGTAAGAAACTAATTTAAATGGGTTAGTTCACAACCTTTTTTTCCTTTCTCTAAAGTATCTGAACACTTCCTGTCCTCATATGAAATTGACTGCACCACTGAAACCAAGAAGGAGGTAGTGCAGTGTATGGGCTCCTTCCAGGATGGGGTAGCAGAGAAGTGTGTTGACTACTTCCAGAGATATAGACGTTCTACACATGTGACTCCAAAATCCTACCTATCCTTCATTCAGGGATATAAAGCTACCTACAAAGAAAAGCATGCTGAGGTGAAGACATTGGCCAATAGGTAAAATGCCTTATTTGCTCCTTTTTCTTTCTTTTTTCCACCCAAATGGGTACAGAACAGTTCATGGCAATTAATGGTGATTTTAACTGATGATTCTGATCACTTTCTAAAGAAAACACTGATGTTGGATTTGAATTTGCCTCTCGGGTCTTTCATTCTGTGGGTATTAATATAATTTGATCCAATATTAGGGCCATTTTTTGTCCTACAAGTTAGAATATTTAAATCTATAACAATGAAATGATGTAAATGGTACTTAACAGATAAGTAAACATGTGAATCTTAGTTTGTTTTTCAGAGCAATTCAGTCATAAATAACATCACTTTGCACAGTAAGCTCTTATTTCCATAAATTTCACATGAGCAATGGAACACCTACATGTGGTATGATTTTACACTCAAAAGAACATATAGTTTATCAGAACGGTGCTTTTTTGTTAAAAATCTCATCTTGTTTTATGTGGAACAGATGGGTATTAACCTTTCTGTGAATACTGGAGCATCTATCTCATTCCTCTGATGCATGCTTTCTGCTTTCATGGCCCAAGAGCCTCAGTATACCCTCTGCAGATTCAGGATGAGGGACCTTCTACTCAAGAAAACACAACAAGGTGGTTTGATATGGTCCAGAGAATTTTCAAATATGTTGTTTAATCAACCAAGTGTCTCTACAGTTCATATTTAAATATCTTTAAAATAGTGTGTAAATCAAGGAACGATGTATAAACTAAATTGCTTGGCCCCTGCAGCACCAGTCTACCTTTACAATTAAATAGGTTGCAACCAGTATTGGACACCTTCATCAAGGAATCAGACTTTACCTTACTTTACTACAGTGCATACTGTGGCTTGGTTGCCAAATGAATCTATCATCTTGCCTTTCTGGTAATGGCTAGGATCATTTAAAACCACAAGGCCAGACCAAATCCATGACCTTCTCAGCCACCACAGATCTTGGATCAGTGCACATCTTCCAAGGCTTGGCTTTAGTGGTTGTCAACATCAAGGTCCCTAGCCTGCCGTCGGCCTCGCAGCTCTGTTCTGTTGCTCTACTCATCCTCTCCTTTTCTTATATCTGAAGCAGCTAAGTTCTTTGCTTCAGTCCCTGCAGCCACCTTGTCCTCTGACTGGCAGCTCTGTGCTGCTGTGTCTGGTGATTCGTGCTGCCTAAGCCTCCCTGTATCTTCCTGTCCAGCAGGCAAGAAATCTAACATTTTCAGCTTGCCAAAAGAGTAGCAACTTTGTCATAAGATTGCACTGGTAGCTCATGCTGAGTTGTTTGTCCTCTATGATGCCTAATTGCTTCTCAAAGGGCTAACGAGATCCTTGAATATATAAAAAGGGAAGTAGTGAATAGGAGTAGGGAGATGATTTTAACCTCTGCATTATGATGTATTTGGCATTGGTGAGACCAGTACTGGAATACTGACTATGGTTCTGGTGTCCTCATTTAAAAAGCAGGCTCAAAACTTGGAGAGGGTTCAGAAAAGAGTCACAAAAGTGATTTAGGGGCTGGAGAAAATGCCTTACAGAGTGACATAATGAGCTCCATCTGTTTAGTTTTTTGAAAAGAAAATTGAGAGGTGACTTGACGACCTTCATGGGAAGAAAATGCTGTGTTCTAAAGGGCTCTTTAATCTAGTGGAGAAAGGCATAACAAGAACCATTGGGTGGAAGCTGAAACCAGACAAATTTAATTTAAAAATAAGGCACATTTTTAAAAGTGAGGGTGATTAACCAAGCAAAGTAGGGAATTCTCTATTTCTTAAATTCTTCAGGTCATGATTGGAACAGGTGCATTAGCCAAGTAATTGGGCTCAGGACAGGGGTAGCTGTGAAACTAGGAGGTCAAACTAGATGATCTATTGGTACCTTCTGTCCTTACAGTCTATGAATTTTCCCAGCCTGCTCTACAGCCATTCCATTCTTTGACTCACTTTGGTTGGGCATTACCTTCTAATATTTGTTCACGTAGGCTTTTCAACCTAGAAATTAAATGTTTCATTCATTCATCTGATGTCACATATTTCAAGTTGCAGGATCAAGGTACTTTTGAAACTCTAGCCAGAACAAATGCCCAATGATTGGGTGCCTTAATTTTGTAGTGCCCCATTGAGAGATGTTTCTAAGGATCCCAATTATCAGAAAATGCTTCCCCGTCTCTGAAAATCAGACTTCTTTGAGTGAACCAGAAATCAGAAATGACTTCAAAAAGTTGGATGCTATGTTTAACTGACTTCCCTGTAAAGTAATTGTTAGTTTCACAGTTTCAAGAATTACTATGGAGAGAAGCTTTTAGTTAGAAATGGCCAAAGGAAATTGGTCCTGCCATGAGGGGAGGGGGCTGGACTCGACGACCTCTCGAAGTCCCTTCCAGCCCTAGAATCTATGAATAAAAGCACCTTTTGCAGGCCATGTGTTCCCTTACGTGGTTATCTACTGTTCATTCTCTGGTCCTGAGCCCAACAATGATCGCTGTCAAGTGATTAAAAAAATAATTGCAATTAATTGTGCGATTAATTGCACTGTTAAACAATAATAGAGTACCATTTATTTAAATATTTTTGGATGTTTTCTACATTTTCAAATATATTAATTTCATTTACAACACAAAATACAAAGTGTACAGTGCTCACTTTATATTTATTTTTAATTACAAATACTTACACTGTAAAAAACAAAAGAAATAGTATTTTTCAATTCGCCTAATGCGAGTACTATAGTGCAATCTCTTTATCATGAAAGTTGAACTTACAAATGAAGGATTATGTTCTTGAAGTTAAAAAAATAACTGCATTCAAAAATAAAACAATATAAAACTTTAAAACCTATGAGTCCACTCAGTCCCACTTCTTGTTCAGGTAATCGCTCAAACAAGTTTGTTTACATTTGCAGCATTATCTCCCGTAAATGTAAACAAACTTGTTTCTCTTAGCAATTGGCTGAACAAGAAGTAGGACTGAGTAGACTTGTATGCTCAAAGTTTTACATTGTTTTATTTTTTTAATGCAGGTTTTTTTGTACATAATTCTTCATTTGTAAGTTCAACTTTCATGATAAAGAGATTGCACTACAGTACTTGTATGAGGTGAATTGAAAAATACTACATCTTTTATCATTTTTACAGTGCAAACATTTGTAATAAAAATAATAAAATGAGCACTGTACACTTTGTGTTCTGTGTTGTGATTGAAATCAATATATCTGAAAATGTAGAAAAACATCCAAAATATTTAGTAAATTGCAATTGGTATTCTATTGTTAAACAGTGCGATTAAAACTGCGATTAATCATGATTAATTTTTTTAATCACGATTAATGTTTTTTGAGTTAATCGCGTGAGTTAACTGCCATTAATGGACAGCCCTAGTATTCAGCCATCTTTATTCATTGTGTACATGCAGAGTTCCATAGGTATCTCCCCGATTTGAGTTGTCCTAACAGAAAATTCCTGATTAACCCGTGAAACACCCATTTTTGATAGTGGAAAGTTACATAATGGAAAACTTCGATGACAATTTTTGTTCCAATTTCCGTGACATGAAACATTTTTGGCAGTAGCTTTCATATTCATCTTGTTAGTAGAATACTTTTAAAAGGAGAATTATAAAATAGCTGAGGAACCTGTTATGCTCTTTGCTTTGTATTTTAAATTGTAGAATGAATACTGGATTGGAGAAATTGAAAGAGGCATCTGAATCAGTGGCTGCTCTAAGCAAAGAGCTGGAGGTTAAAGAAAAGGAGCTTCAGGTTGCTAATGAAAAAGCTGACATGGTAGGCATAGCTTTGTACATGCAGTGCTCTTTAACTTCTTGTGCTTTCTTTCATTTTCTCATTGACAAGGAATAATTTAAGAAGGAGGAGTCAATTAGGAGTTAAAAAGGGATCGGTGGTATAGCATGACAAGAGTGAATGTAATATCCTTATTTGAATATCCTAATAGTTTATGAACATAAAATTAGACAGATGGATTTTTACACTGAAGATTAATACACAGTAACAAATTCTTTCAGCAGCGTATTTTCTTTGATATTTGGTGTTTGTGTTTTTCCCCTTTTTTAGGTTTTGAAAGAAGTCACTGTGAAAGCACAGGCTGCTGAGAAGGTGAAAGCTGAAGTACAGAAAGTGAAAGATAAAGCCCAGGCTATTGTAGACAGCATCTCATCAGATAAAGCCATTGCTGAAGAAAAGTTGGAGGCTGCTAAGCCTGCTTTAGAAGAGGCAGAGGCAGCTTTAAAGGTCAGTATTAAAAGACAGGAACAAGTAGGACTACCATTTTCAGAGGATGTGCTCCATAGAAAGTAGGCTGGTGGGTTGAGCCACATACCCTACCAGCTGACAAACATTTCCCTTTTATCTCATAAATGTCAGTCAAACTCAATATGCTCATGAGTTAGTTAATCCTACAACAAAAGGAATGCTTTCAACACTTAAATATTGATTGTGATTTTTTATGTTAAACTCGCTGCAACTCACATATGTAAAAGTGACTCCAGTCCTTGGCTTTGATATCACACTGGTAACCAGCTAATGCCACTGCTGGTATTTTGTTCAAATACTGCTGAATAGACAGTGACTAGAGTGCAAACCTGCTTTATTCCATCCTAGCATAGGTCTCTTCCTCCCCCTTGTCTTAAATTTTCTCCTAAAATGTATATTGCACCCAAGTTTACTGCTGTCCTACCCCCTTTGCCTCCTTCTGTCAGGTCTCCAATACCTGAAAACACTATTGCCATTAGTTTTCCCCATGTTCCCTCTGTCTCCAGCTTTGGACACTACTCCAAAAGACATCTTTGCTGTGAAGTGTTTACACTGTAATGGAGTAGCCCATTCTGTATGTTCTTGGTAGTGGTAATATCTGTTTCTGCCCATGACTTTACATTATGCATCACTGGGAGTGAAAGTCCTGTTTTATTTTAGTTTAGATCAGTGATACTCAGACCTCAGTGGTTCAGGAGCCAAATTAGCGATCAACATTACCCACAGTAATTCACAGTAGTGTGAATTCGCTATTATTGTCACAGCAAAATGATTGACCATATAGTCTAAAAATAGTTAATAACATAGTAAAAGCATCCAGATTGGTTAATAACTTAGATGGGTTAAGAATGAAATCACACGGTGTTTTCATATCATGTGCTGCAAAGAGCCACAGGAGACGCATTAAAGAGCCACTCGTGGCTCCCGAGCCTCAGTCCGAGGATCACGGGTTTAGATCTTGTAACTGTATAATTCAATGTACATTTACACTCGTATGTAAAGCGATACGTAATAACTCAGCAGAGAATTTTTGATGGAGAATAACTTCAGTTCCCATTGTTGAAACCTGTTAATCTAATAGTGGAGAGCTGTTGGGGTGGGAACTGAGAGTCTCTGAAGAGCAAAGCAATGAGTGGGAGGTATGGACTAGTGATGGGAAAAACTCTAGGTTTGCAGGCTCATGTCAGAGAAGTATTCAGACTTTCAGATGCTTTCCTTAACTCTTCAGCAGCCCTCCCCCAAATGCCTCTCTCACTCAGGAAAATTATTCCTCCAAATACACCCCTCCTTCCTCTTACCTGCTCTTTTAGGGAGGAGGCGGAAGATGATATTGGCCTTGCAGGATTGATTTTGATTTGAGAGGCCTTCTCTTCTCTTCTCTTCTCTTCTCTTCTCTTCTCTTCTCTTCTCTCCACATAAGAGTAGTGACTTTTGTGCTCACTAAGATGTCAGAACACTATAGTGCAGTTTGAGACTTAAACTCCAAGGTACCCTTTTAAAACAGAACTGATCATAAGACTTGGGGTTGCAATGACTGAATCATACTGCACCAGAGTGAAATAATAGGCACTGGTCACACTCAAAGATATAAATAAGTGGGATGCCCCTGAAGAAAATTCTCCCAATAAAAAACTCTGTAAAGGGGGATGGGGCTCCAAGTTATCTTGACTACCTCTCCAAGAAAATCTGTGCTTCAAGGAAGCTGTAATCAAATACTTAGGAACTTTCTAATGGTTTGGTTTTCATTCTAATATGTGAAGGTTTTGAATATTTACATATTTGATCCACATTATCTCCCTTGGCTAATGAAGATGAAGACAGCAATGTAATGTGTGACTGAGACAGTCGAAATGCAGTGATAGCATGTACAAGTCATGGATCTGTAACTAAGATCCAGCTATTAGGTACAGTACCATGTAAAACAAAACAGAATTATGGTGCTAGGATTCTTTGCAGGAGTTTTGATTACTGCATAAACCACTCAAACTACCCCATCAAAGTTTATAGTATCATCAGAAGACCTCAGTGGAATTAATGCACAGTAATTCAGTTACCTGCAGTATATTTGTCTTCTACCCTATACCCTGTTCCTTGTTTTATTCCGTGATTGGCCAAAAATAAATCCCCAAAGTGAGTTAGTTCTTTGACAGCTATTTTTTTAATGCGGCTATCCTGGTTTTACTAATACTAATTGACAATATAATCTTTGTAAAATAAATTCCAATATCATCTGAGATATAAAATTTAAATAATGCATGTAAAATTTCACTCTGGGTAAAGGTGTCAAATACATTACATAGACACTTATACTCTGTAAAATACAGATGACAATTTCCCATGAGGATATCATAGTTTTCTCAGTCTGAGCAAAGAACTATGTTGGCTTCATCTGCACTATAACTGCTCACATGACAGCTTCAATAGGGAAAAAGACACACAAGCAGGAGCTAACAAACGTATGAATAAATATGTATGTAAAATTATTTTAACGTTATTTCAGACCACAATTTCCCTCGAGTCAGAGAACACTCCTTGTGCGTTGTGATTGTTGCATAGATTGGTTTTTTCATTATAACAACCTGGCAAATTATGGTCTGCAAGGACTTGAGAATTTTAAATTATCTACTAAGAAATTAATGGAATTTTTCTAGCAGCACAGAGAAATGTGTACTGCAGTACTTGATTCATTTACAGGTTTCTTAGCTGTTAAGTGACCTTTAATTGGTCAATCTGCCCATTCGTCATAACTTCAAGACTTGTCAGTTTTAAATGACAGGACTACTATAAAGTGGAGAAGATAGATTGTGGTCTTACATAACTAATTTAAAAAAAATTAAAATTCTTTAACAAATTACGGTCCCTTTGTCCTTTCTACTACACTGATAATTGCTTGTAAAATGTGGAAACAAAAGCATTACGTCATGTAACTAAACTTAAGTTATTTAATGAGCTTTTTCTCCCCTCAGAACAGGCTTGCATGTGTAAATTGCTGAGTGCCTACTTGGTGCTGCTGAGCAGAAATTAGTAGCTTACAAGAGGCAGCAGTTAAAAACCTTTCAGAACTGGACTTTTCTAGTTTTTTTCTGCTTGAGCATGATTTAACAATTAAAAGCTTGTTATGGATACATAGGTTGGATTAATTTTTCCAAACAGATCCTTTGCCTGTAGGATGGATTCAATGCAAGTGTCCATTATTTTTTGATATGACTGTCTTTGAGATGAACAACATGGTTTACTACAGCAACAACAGTGATAACCCCTTTCCTTCCTCTCAATTTCATAGACAATCAAACCTGCAGACATTGCCACTGTCCGTACACTGGGCCGACCTCCTCATCTTATCATGCGTATTATGGACTGCGTGCTCCTGCTGTTCCAGAGAAAAGTGAACAGCGTGAAAGTGGACCAGGAGAAAAGCTGCACCATCCCATCATGGCAGGAATCACTGAAATTGATGACAGCAGGAAACTTCTTACAGAACCTGCAGGTACTTTAAAAACATAGAGGAGAAAAATGGGTTGTCTAATGGCTGTAGCAGAGCAAATGTTGTAAGAAGTGTATGTTATATATTTCACTTTAAATTTATGGAGTTTCAACCCATTGTGGTGTGAAAAAACAAATACTGGGCATAATTGTACAGTTTTCACTCAAAGGAAATGTCTGTTGATTTCCCATCTGAGTTTTGCCTAACTAAGGATTGTAGGATTGGGCTCATTGCCAGATAATTTGCTAAGGCATTGTGGGGTAGTTATGTTATCTATTTGCTTAAATCACAGGCCATTCACAAATTAGGATGTGCCAAATAAATTGTTGGTGAGTTTTTTAAAACACCTTTGGAGAAGCTGACTGATGTGTGGTAATACAGTGTGGCTAAATTATTCTCTCCATGATGTCTCCAGCAATTCCCAAAAGACACAATCAATGAAGAAGTTGTGGAGCTTTTGAATCCTTACTTTGAAATGGTAGACTATAACATTGAGACGGCAAAGCGAGTGTGTGGGAATGTGTCTGGCCTCTGCTCATGGACCAAGGCTATGGCTGCATTTTTTTCTATCAACAAAGAAGTGTTACCCTTAAAGGTAAGTCTGTATTGGTAAGCCAGTGGGAGGTTTGCCTAAATAACACTGGGATTTGGCCCAGTGGGCAGACTAACTACTAACTCCAGCATGTGTCTAAGGGGACTCACCACCACAAAAGCAAAAATTCCACAAGAGAGCTCACCCAGTGAGTTGTGGATTTTTAAACAATAAGCACATGCATAAGTCCATCCTGGTTTAGTAAAGCTTTTAAGCATGTGCTTGAATGCTTTGCTGAACTGGGGCTAATGGGCTCTTTTTCTCTAAGTGCCTTTTTAATAAAGTAGCCCTATCTTACTCACAGAATCTGCTCCCTGTGTATATTTAGCCATGTCTGTTCACTTGGGTGGAAAAAAGTTGTGCTGACCACATTTGACGCCTGTAAGCACTGCAGAACTGAAACAGGTATGGCATAGGGCACTGGATTCTGTTGCATCCATTTCTTGTGTATCCATAGAGCAACTAATGAATCTGCTATACAGGTAGCACTGAGGGCATAACTAGGCCTGCGGAACCTTTATGACTGGTGATGAGGCAGCAGAGGGAAATAACCCAGTTACTTACAGATCCAAGGAGCAGTGTATAGGGCAGGCAGTTACAAATATGTATTCCTTGTTTGTTTATAAACTAAGCATATTAGATCTGAAAATCATGTACACAATAAATATGAAACCTCAAACAGCCATTTCCACAGAGTTGAAGTGCTTCCTGGGCATTTGCCCGTGCCATTTCTGTTCTCAGATAGATGTACTGAGAGATAAATTTTTGAAAGTAACATCTACCTTTTCATAAACAAACCTGGATTTGCTCACAGTTGAACTATTTATTTATCTATCTAACAATGAGACTTGTAGGTGCAAACACAAACTTCATACATAAGTGAGTAAATCATAATTAACTAAATGCCTCCAGAATTAGTAAAATCTGGAATTTCCTAAAATAAAATACCAATGTTGGGGACGTTTCCTTAGGGCTGGTTTGGAGATCAGTATAAGTTGGAGCAGCTTGAGAGCTAATTTTACCAACACCAGCAGGAATGGCCCCCTAGGAACCATGAGTCTAGTTGGCTGTTGCAGGAGTGCAAAGCATTGCTGTCTTAGCTCAATGCTGCTCTTATATTGAGGGGGCCCAGGAGTGAATGGTGTGGAGCTGTCTCTGCTAGCTTCATAACTCTCTAAGTCAAAGGAATCCCTAGCTGCCCCATATATGGCCATTTTCCAGTTGCTTTCTGCTGACTGAGCAGGGCAAAGCATAAGGCCAAGGACCTGGCCTACCTACGACCCTTTATTTACATTCACAAAACTCTTAATATAAGCATGGGACTTGCATAATAAATTAGGGCAATACACGACCTTTAGTACTGGCTTGTTAGTACTGTCTTTTAGAAGAGATGGTTGATTATCTCCCTTATACTTTGAGGCCTTTCAAAGAACAGATTGATACTCAATAAGAAGGAATTCGAAGGACATGATCTGAGCATAGAATAGCAATAGGTCTGTGATATTTATATTTGAATTCAGAAATGTGTTCTCTGTACACATGTAGTCTGAGAAAATGTGGAGGATTATCTGAATGAAATGCTTTATCCTGTCCTGCGAAGTGTTTTACCACAGAATTGCAGCTGAGAATTATAGCAGAATTTAGTCTGTCAGACAATTGAATGGAAAGGATTCTGAATAATAGCTCAATTATACAGAGCAGTTTAGATTTTAAATATAATGCTATGAAGCTTTAATTGAGATGTGCTTTCTACCAAATGCTTTGAAACATTCTGTGTATGAATTTGCTTTGCATATGTATATTTCGTAGGCTAATTTGGCAGTCCAGGAGAATCGCCTTGCCACTGCCATGCTAGATCTGCAGAAAGCCCAAGCAGAGTTGGATGACAAGCAAGCTGAATTAGATTTTGTACAGGCAGAGTATGAAAAAGCCATGAGGGAAAAACAGGTGCAGTATTCTTTACATTAAGATACTCTTTGACTGTTTTAGTCATTGATACTATTTATGGAACCACAAAATACAATGCATCTCCTCAAACTCACTATTGTCCTTTGGAATGGAGAATTTAGGGAACAAAATTTGAATTTTTTGGGGACATCCTTCTTTTTTTTTTTTTTGCTTTCTTATATACTTTCCTGGCCTCATACTTTTTCTGCTTCATTAAAACCCACTGTGTATGTAGCACAAAGCTTCATGCATTGAACACTGCATTTTCGACATGAATATGTGAATATTTCTGTGCACAGACATTTTAAATTGTAGACTTTAAGCTCCCGGGCCGGCAGATGTCACCCACCTTTCACCATACATGCATATATTAAAAATTGAAACAAAATTCAAAGGCTCCCATGAAGGGGCACAACCGGAATTTTCCTAATGAGGGGGCCAGAGGGTGCTGGTTTGGGTCCTTAGGGTCAAGCAGATAATGCAGGGGAGGGGGAAGTACATATGTGAGTCTCCCTGGGATTGTCAGATCTGCCTGAAATGTCCATTCAGAGATGGATTTTGTGACAGTGTCTTGGGGGCAGTAGCTGGGTCCTCTTTGGTCCCCCCATGCCATGCACAATGACATATAGGAGGCATCCCTATCCCCAGGGGCACAGATGGAAGCTCCCCACACTGCACAGTGGTATGGGATCTTCCCCTTCTAGGGGCCATCTCTTCAAGTCCTCCTCAGCCCTGGACTCTTCCCACCTGTTCCAGCCCTGGGGTTCCCATGATGGATCTGTGGTCTGTATTGCTCCAGCTGCTCTGCACTGCAGATTTGGCTGCCCTCGCAGCTGCAGAGAAAGCTCAACCATCCAGCTTGACTCAGTAGCTCCATACTGGATTGGGATCCAGGTGGGACCCACAGGTGGGACCCAGAGTGCATGATCCTGCACACAGCACCTGTACCATAGAGTTGCCCACTAGGGGAAGGGACCAGAAGCCACTGGGGTGAGTGTGTGTTCTCTGTGGCCCCCTGTGGGATGTGTCTCTGGGGGTCTGAGCCTTGGGTAGGGCTAGGCAGCATGCTGTAGCCTCTGCCCTGAGTCCTGACTGTGTTGTTGGGTGGCAGCGTTTATGGAAAAGGTTGGGTCCTGTTGTGCCCCGGTCCCTTATATACAATTGTATGGAACAAGCCCAAATACGCATCCGTTCTTTGAAGTTAGTGCGTAGTGATGGAGCATTTCAGTTTTATGTGCTATATGCTATGCACTATGACTAAGGCCACGTTTTAGTCACGGGTACGTTTAGTAGAGTCATGGACAGGTCACAGGCAGTAAACAAAAATTCACGGCCTGTGACCTGTCCATGACTTTTACTATATACTCCTAATTAAAACTTGGGCTGGAAGGCCATGGGTGCTCTGGGAGGGGTGGTCTGGGGGTGCCGCGGGTGCTGGGTGGGGTCGCCCAAGCGGTGCACAGCCCAGGACCCCTGCCAGTGCTGGGGGGGGAGGGGAGAAGGTTGGCGGTGCTTGCAGACTCCCTACCCGGCTCCACGTGTCCCTGCAGCTCCTAGGGGGAGGGGTGGTCAGGGGGGCTCCGCGCGCTGCTCCTGCCACAAGTGCCAGCTCCACAGCTCCCATTGGCTAGGAACTGCAGCCAATGGGAGCTTTGGGGGTGGGGCCTATAGGCACAGGCAACAAGTGGAGCCCCCTGGGCTCTCTACCTACAAGATGCAGGGACATGCTGGTGAGAGTCAGGGAGCTCCCCCCGCAGGTAGGCACCAGCCCCAGCCGGACAGACCTCTGAGCCAGCACCTGCCACTGCAGAAGTCACAGAGGTCACGGAAAGTCACGGAATCCATGACTTCTGTGACCTCCGCGACAGAAACACAGCCTTAGCTATGACCCTTGGTATATGGTAATGCAGTAACTATTAAAGTACTATTTGTGAGTCATTATGCCATTAAGGGTTTAATTAAGATTAGGTTTTTCCTTCCACTTCCAATCAGTGTTTTTTGTGTGTGGTCTGTAGACCTTGCTTGAAGATGCAGAACGCTGCAGACATAAGATGCAAACAGCCTCCAGTCTTATACGTGGTCTAGCAGGTGAAAAAGAGAGATGGACTGAACAGAGTAAAGAGTTTGCTGCACAAACCAAGAGGCTTGTGGGTAAGAATAATTTTTCATTATACAAACTTACTGTGAACTCGCCCTGTGACTATGAACTGGAGTGAAACTAAGGTCACCTGGGTTCTATTCCTGCCCTGCAAGTGGCTTCTTTGGGTGACCTTGGACAAGTCACTTAACCTCCTCTGTATCTCAGTTTCTTTAGCTCTAAAATGAGGATAAAGACTAATTCTCTTTGTAAAGCACTTTTTGTCATCTTTGGGTGAGAAACACTACATAAAAGCAAGATGCACATAGTA
Source organism: Macrochelys suwanniensis (assembly GCA_033296515.1). Lineage (NCBI taxonomy): Eukaryota > Metazoa > Chordata > Testudines > Chelydridae > Macrochelys > Macrochelys suwanniensis. The sequence continues at coordinate 128,578,835 of CM065776.1, read as the reverse complement.
AGGTACAAAATAGTTTGTACAGCATATAAAACTAGTGGTAACTCATGATACTTTCACGCTTGTATAGTATGTTAGGGAGTATAATCTGTGGGCTGCAGCCAGTAGAGGGTGACATGTTAATGGTGACTATTACAGAAGCAGCATAGTTTGTATAGCTAAAGATGTTAAGATTTATGCCTGAAATAGAGATTCATTGTTCTGTATGAATAATACAGTGTATTCTCCCCACACTTAGAGCACTTATTCTTCAAGGATAGAATAACTTTTTGGACAATTTTCCAATGAATACTTTGAGTTATAAGTATATTTACAGTAAGTAAACTTTTTCAGGTCCTGCTAATCAATTTGTGGTTTTTGAGATTAAAAATAGATTTTTCTACACTGTAAAAATTATAAGGAATAAACTACTTTGAAAGGTTGACCATGTTGCTTCTATATATTTACACTATTGCTCCTCAGTTTCTCTCTACACAGTGATAATCATTTAAAAAAATTCATCCACTAATACTGTTGTCATAATTTGTCAGAATCTAAACTTTTGATTTAAAAAGAGTCGTTAGCCTTCTAGTCTTCATTGCAAACTAACAGGATAGTGTTGGAGGATATTTGTGTTGGTTGGTGGAGTGTTCTGATGGTGGGGGACTAGTGCTTGGGGACTGGTACTGTACTGTGCAAAGGTTGAACTCACGTTTTTCCCCTTGATTTCTATAGTTTGCACTGCTGGGTGGAAATAACTTCAACTACTTAACAGTTAACTATTTTGTTATTCTTGTCGGGCATTTGGACTGGATTTGGTCTTCAGTGTCTATTAAAGCTCTGAATATACGATGCAAACCACCTTTAAAAATACCAGTTTCACAGGTGTTAAATTTTTCTTCTGATAACATGTAATGTCCATGGCCATGTAGAATGTAACAGTGGCCATGATGTGCACCAGGGCCAGTGGGAAATTAATGGGAATGAACTCAAGTCCTTATGCTCCAAAAATCCAAGCCCCTGCGTCTTGAGCTGGAAAAAAATTCATATATCTACTAGCTGTATAAAAATGTGGGTTGAACAGTTCAGATCCTGTCCAACAGAGATCACAGATCTTAATGATTACTTTAGCATGCCATGTAGACAACTGCTGTCTAATTAGAAAAATCATGGATACAGCTGAACATGTTACTTTTGTTGAATCAAATCATGGGTGCCTGGAATATATCAAAACATAAGGGTATTCCCTGCTTTCACTCCCATTACTGAAGGAGACACTGGAGCTACTGGCTAAGCAGCAGTTCTGCAGAAAAGGACCTGGGGATTACAGTGGATGAGAGTCAGCAGTTTGTCCTCGTTGCCAAGAAGGCCAATGGCATACTGGGCTGTATTAGTAGGAGCATTGCCAGCAGATCGAGGGAAGTGATTATTCCCCTCTATTCTGCTCTGGTGAGGCCATACCTGGAGTACTGCATTCAGTTTTGGTCCCCCCACTACAGAAGGGATGTGGACAAATTGGAGAGAGTCCAGCAGAGGGCAACAAAAATGATTAGGGGGCTGGGACACATGACTTACGAGGAGAGGCTGAGGGAACTGGGATTATTTAGTCTGCAGAAGAGAAGAGTGAGGGGGGATTTGATAGCAGCCTTCAACTACCTGAAGGGGGGTTCCAAAAAGGATGGAGCTTGGCTGTTCTCAGTGGTGGCAGATGAGAGAACAAGGAGCAATGGTGTCAAGTTGCAGTGGGGGAGGTCTAGGCTGAATATTAGGAAACACTATTTCACTAGGAGGGTGGTGAAGCACTGGAATGGGTTACCTACAGAGGTGGTGGAATCTCCATCCTTAGAGGTTTTTAAGGCCCGACTTGACAAAGCCCTGGCTGGGATGATTTAGTTGGTGTTGGTCCTGCTTTGAGCAAGGGATTGGACTAGATGACCTCCTGAGGTCTCTTCCAACCCTATGATTCTATGATTGTATGATTCTATGTTTACACTGTTACAGCTCTGGCATGTGGGGTATGGGTAGCTACATGCCAAAGTGTAAAGCCAGCTGCATCCACACTGTGACGTGTAGCTATATTCATCAGTGTAAGGTTCTGGCAGCAGGGAGGCAGTGTGATGAATACTGCTAAAAATAGCAGTTAGAATGGAGAGACACTGTTTGAGCATGCAGAGAGCCCATGTGTTAGAGTTCCCTCCCCACTCTGAACTTTAGGGTACAGATGTGGGGACCCGCATGAAAACCCGCTAAGCTTATTTCTACCAGTTTAGGTTAAAACTTCCCCAAGGCACAAATCCTTTGTCCTTGGACGGTACGCTGCCACCACCAAGTGATTTAACAAAGAAATAGGAAAGGACCACTTGGAGTTCCTCTTCCCCCAAAATATCCCCCCAAGCCCTTACACCCCCTTTCCTGGGGAGGCTTGAGAATAATATCCTAACCAATTGGTTACAAAGTGATCAAAGACCCAAACCCCTGGGTCTTTAGACAACGGAAAAATCAGTCAGGTTCTTAAAAGAAGGATGTATTAAAAAGAAAAAGGTAAAAATCATCTCTGTAAAATCAGGATGGAAAATAACTTTACAGGGTAATTAGATTCAAAACACAGAGGATTCCCCTCTAGGCAAAACTTTAAAGTTACAGAAAACAGGGACAGGGAAAATTCACAAGCAAAAACAAAAGATAACCTAATACGCCTTGCCTGGCTTACTTACACTTTTTGCAATATTGGAGACTTGGTTTAGGATGGTCTGGAGGAGATGGATTTCTGTCTGGCCCCTCTCAGTCCCAAGAGAGAACAACCCACACAAACAAAGACTTCCCTCCCCCGCCCCCAGATTTGAAAGTATCTTCTTTCTTCATTGGTCCTTTTGGTTAGGTGCCAGCCAGGTTATTTGAGCTTCTTAACCCCTTACAGGTAAGGAGGAATTCTAGGCTACCCTTAGCTGTATGGTTATAACGTGCCTCACCATCTGTGCTATTATTTATACCTGTGGTAGGGTGTGTGTGCAATATGTGCACTCTACACGTTGCAGTGAGTGAGTGTGCCGTGTAGATGTACCCGGGGATGCAGTATTTTCTGCACACACTCCCTGTTTTCTCAGGCTAGGTTGGGCTTTCTGCACTGATCAAGGATGTGACTGGGGGAAAAACCTCTGCTCTTCCAGCCTCCTGCCAACAATAGGCACTGTGCTGTTGCTCCCTCCTGCCTGGAATGACTATTTCTCCTGCACTCCTGCTTTTTAGTGTTTCACTGCAGAGGAGGGAGAGGGGAAAACCACCAAAGCTGATGGAGACCATCAGAACCAGACCTTCTCCCACCCTGAGGCTAAAGATTAATGACTATGGGAAGCAAGACAAGAGAGTGATCCCCCTACACCTTTAAGTGTGGGGAGTATTTGGCTGGCTGGCTGAGTGAAGGGAACAGTGCTTTATGGCCGGGGGCGGGGGTGGGGGGAAGGGAAGGAAAACTGTTGCAAAAGGGGACAGCATGGTGGCTGACTCGCCCCCTAGGAATGCAGGGTTTAAAAGGGGCAGCCCTGAACCACAGAGCAGTCTTGAAGGCAGCCAAACTAATTGCTGGTGCCTCCTTGTGGCGGCTATCCAGTGCAGGTACCCCATAAGGAAGGTATACAGTGACCGGATAAATGGCCTGGAAAAGGACTTAAAAAGAGGTGTTCATTAAAGGAATGAAGGGGGGTGGTGGTTAGGGACTCTTATGATTGGTACGGCAGGGAGCCAACCCCCCATTCCTATAGCCCACCTTAACCCTCCTATGAAGGGGGTGGATGGTAAGATCCCGAGAATGGATTTGCTGGAGAGACCTGGATGGAAAAATAGGGGGAACTGGTGGAAGCCCCCCAGGTAATTACGGAATAAACATGGGGTTACCTGCACTGTACATTTTTATCTGCCAGGTAGTCCCAGACATCTAATAATAAAGTTGCAGCCTAATTAAACACATGTCAAATGTCTCCTGTCCTTCTTTCGGTATAGCCAGACAACAGATCCTTGCTGGTATGATACACTGGGAATTTTCAGAACACCTTGGAAAACTACATTTTTTAAATGGTCCCAAAATCTCAATAAAATCATGAGGTTAAAATTAGAGAAAAAAAAAACATTTTCAGTGATATTTTGCACACAGCATAGTCAAGCAAATAAATCTGCTCTTACACTATACATTCTTCTGTAGCTCCCGTTGGAAGCTTTGCCTGTCTCTCTTGTTTGTTTCCTGGAAGCACATGTATTACCCTAACAGAGCTGCCACAGTGTTTCAGTATCTCGTGTTGTTTCTTTTTTAGGAGATGTATTGCTGGCTACAGCTTTTCTATCGTATTCTGGTCCTTTTAACCAAGAGTTCCGCAATCTGTTGTTTAATGATTGGCAAAAGGAAATGAAAACCCGGAACATCCCATTTGGCAACAACCTAAACCTCACAGAGATGTTGATTGATGCTCCAACCATCAGTGAGTGGAACCTCCAAGGATTGCCAAATGATGACTTATCCATACAGAATGGAATTATTGCCACGAAAGCAGCTCGTTATCCTTTGTTAATTGATCCACAGACTCAGGGAAAAATTTGGATTAGAAATAAGGAAACCAAGAATGAACTTCAGGTAATTTGAATGAAGATATTTTCATACCCTCTAGTAGCTCTTACTTAGCTGCCAAAATGCTTGGCTAATCAGGGGCTTCAGGTTGTAGCTAGCAATTATAATGTTTATATACTACCTAAGTTGCATGTTGCAAGCAGTCAGTGTACACTCTAAGTAGATTTAGCATTTAGCACTAGAGCAAATTCTCCCCTTTGTTACCTTGTAACCAGGCAAACCTGTTGGTTTCAGTGGGCTTGCTCGAAGCATAATCCAATGAAGAATGTGGATGTTAGTGTGCAGATGGAAGACCTGATAAATTCCACAAGGAAAATGTTGGATGCCATAAACCCTAGGAAAATGAAAATGTGTGTGCTGTAGTTTGTCTTCTTATAGACTCATAGACCAGAAGGGACCATCATGATCATCTAGTCTGACTGCCTGCACATTGCAGGCCACAGAACCTTGCCCACCCACTCCTGTAATAGACCCCTAACCTCTGCTGAGTTACTGAAGTCCTCAAAGCATGATTTAAAGACTTAGAGAATCCATTCTTTACACTAATTTAAACCAGCAAGTGACCCATGCTTTATGCTGCAGAGGAAGGTGAAAAACCCTCAGAGTCTCTACCAGTCTGATTTAGGGGAAAATTTGTTCCCAATCCCAAATATGCAGTCGGTTAGACCCTGAGCATGTGGCAAGACCCACCAGCAGGACACATGGGAACGAATTCTCTGTAGTAACTCAGAGCCCTCCCCATCTAGTGTCCCATCACTGGCCCTTGGAGATATTTGCTGCTAGCTACAGTTGCAGACTGGCTACATTCCATTGAAGGGAGTCTCTTCAGACCATCCCCATCCATAAATTTATCAAGCTCAATCTTGAGGCCAATTAGGTTTTTTGTCTCCACTACTCCCCTTGGAACGCTGTTCCAGAACTTCACTCCTCTGATGGTTAGAAACCTTAATCTAATTTCAAGGCTAAATTTGTTGATGGCCGGTTTATATCCATTAGTTCAGGATCTCAAACACGTGGCCCGCAGGACTGTTTCCTGCGGCCTACCAAGCTTCCCTCCCCTCTCCTCTCCTCTTCTCCCCAGCACGCCGCGTCCCCAACCTGCCTCCAGGCCAGAGGTGGGCAAACTACGGCCCCGGGCCAGATCCGGCCCCTCAGGGCTTTAGATCCAGCCTGCGGATTTGCCCACCCCATGGCACCATGGGCCCTGCGCCGCTTCGGGAAGCTCCCATTGGCCAGGAATGGGAACCACGGCCAATGGGAGCTTTTGGGGAGGTACCCACAGGCAACAGCAGCTCACGGAGCTCTCTGCTCTCCCTCCCCCCAGGGCCCCAGCAACGCGGTGTCTGTTTCCCAGAGCGGAGTGGCACGGGGCTGGGGCTGGGGCTGGGGCCAGGGCAGGCAGGGAGCCTACCCTGGCCCCCAGTGCGCGCCCCTGCCACCCCAGAGCCGTTCCAGGTAAGTGGTGCAGGGCCAGAACCCAAACCCCTCCTGCCCTGAGAACCCCAACTCCCTGCCCTGAGCCTCCTGCCTGCAGCCCAACTCCCTGCCACACCCCACATCCCTCCTGCACCCCAACTCCCTGCCACACCCTGCACCACTCCTGCACCCCAACTCCCTGCCCTGAGCCCCCTGCTGCACCCTACTCCCTGCCCTGAACCCCCTGCTGCACCCCACGGGCAGGGGCAGGGGTGGAGTGGGGTGGCGAGGGGGGGGGTGATGCGGCCCTCAGGCCAACGTACGAGTTCTCATGTGGCCCTCGTGGTGATTGGAATTTGAGACCCCTGCATTAGTTCTTATGTCAACATTGGCACTTAACTTAAATAACTCCTCCCCCACCCTGGTATTTATCCCTCTGATGTATTTATAGAGAGCAATCATATCTCTCTTCAGCCTTCTTTTGATTAGGCTAAACAAGCCAAGCTCTTTGAGTCTCTCCTCTCGTAAGGTAGGCTTTCCATTCCTCGGATCATCCTAGTAGCCCTTCTCTGCACTTGTTCCAGTTTGAATTCATCTTTCTTAAACATGGGAGACCAGACTGCACATTGCATTACGCTGATGTACTAAAAAATCAGCAGACACAGCATCATACTATTCCATAGCTTTCTGCTGAATCAGAAATAAATAATGGCCATTATTGTTATTTTTTTTATTACCATTATTCTTTTATTAGTGTAGCACCTAGGGCCAGGTTCCCATTGTGCTAGGTGTTATACAAGCACAGAACAAAAAGATAGTCCCCACTCCAAAGAGTTTACAATCTAAGTCTTAAAACAAAAGACATCAGCTGGAGCATGTTGGCAGTGGTCTTAGCATACCAGTGGCCTAATGGTTGAGTTTTTTGTAGACTTTGTGGCAAAGGAGTTTTAAGGGGAATTTGAAGAACATAAGAATGTAAGAAAGGCTCTACTGGGTCAGACCAAGGGTCCATGTAGCCCAGCATCCTGTCTTCGGACAGTGGTCAGTGCCAGGTGCTTCAGAGGGAATTAACAGAACAGGTAATCATCAAGTGATCCACCCCTGTTGCTCATTCCCAGCTTCTGGCAAACAGAGACTAGGGACACCATTCCTGCCCATCCTGGCTAATAGCCATTGATGGACCTATCCTCCATGAATTTATCTAGTTCTTTTTGACTAGTTATGGTCTTGGCCTTCACAACATCCTCTGGCAAGGGGTTCCGCAGGTTGACCGTACGTTGTGTGAAGAAATACTTCCTTTTATTTGTTTTAAACCTGCTGCCTATTCATTTCATTTGGTGACCCCTAGTTCTTGTGTTATGAAAAGGAGTAAACAACACTTCCTTATCTACTTTCTCTACACCAGTCATGATTTTATAGACCTCAATCATATCGCCTCTTTGCAGTCTCTTTTCCAAGCTGAGAAGTCCCAGTCTTATTAATCTCTCCTCATACGGAAGCCATTCCATACCCCTAATAATTTTTGTTGCCCTTTTCTGAACCTTTTCCAATTCCAATATATCTTTTTTGAGATGGGGCGACCACATCTGCATGCAGTATTCAAGATGTGGGTATACTGTGGGTTTATATAGAGGCAACATGATATTTTCTGTTCTATTATCTATCCCATGGGTGGCCAACCTGTGGCTTCGGCGCCACATGTGGCTCTTCAGAGGTTAATATGCGGCTCCTTGAATAGGCACCAACTCTGGGGCTTGAGCTACAGGCACCAACTTTCCAATGTCCTGGGGGGTGCTCGCTGCTCAACCCCTGGCTCTGACACAGGCCCTGCCCCCACTCCACCCCTTCCTGCCCCCTCCCCTGAGCCTGCCATGCCCTCGCTCCTCCTTCCCAAGGCCTCCTTCATGCCACAGCTGATTGGGAGGTGCGAGGAGGGATGGGGAGGCGCTGATCAGCGGGGCTGCAGGTGGGCAGGAGGCAATGGGAGTGGGAGGTGAGCTGATGGGGTGCTGCTGACGTATTACTGTGGCTCTTTGGAAATGAGCATTGGTAAATTCTGTCTCCTTCTCGGGCTCAGGTTGGCCACCCCTGATCTATCCCTTTCTTAATTATTCCCAGCATTCTGTTCACTTTTTTGACTGCCTCTGCACATTGAGTGGATGTTTTCAGAGAACTATCCACAATGACTCGAAGATCTCTTTCTTGAGTGGTAACAGTTAATTTAGACTCCATCATTTTATGTGTATAGTTGGGATTATGGTTAATGATGTAGGTTTGTGGATATTTAGAAGGAGCACCTCCCAGGCACAAGCCTTGTACTTATCTGTAACTGGTACCTGAAAGTTCTGCATCTCTTATATATTGGTAACAATTGTATAACTAGTGATATTAATGAAGTATTACAGGATTTGAATTAGGCAAGGGAAAACAAACTAGACTGTGATGATTTACCTTATTATTGGTCTTGTTTTGTTGGGACGAGAAAAGCAGCTAAGTTTTAAGCTTAAAAAGCAAAGCTGATGCATGATTTGTACTATGCAAAAAATTTTATACAGGAAAAAGTTAAATTTAGGATTTGGTTCACCACCTCTGTATTCCACTTTTACTCTAGTGGAATTAAACCAATGCAAAACTGGAGTACCAAGATGATGAATCATGTGTGTGAATTTTTGGACCAAGTTTTTTAATTGGGAGCATGAGATTCTCATAAATGCTAAGTGTTGGCCTAATTCTGCTCCCACTGAAGTTAACAGAAGTTTTACCCTTGGCTATAGTTGAGTGGGCAAATATTTTCAAGTAGAAAATATTTTCCTCTCTTGAATCATGATGAAAAGTCAAAATTGTGAAAATATTCATAAACCAAAAACCAGATTTTTCATTTTCATTTCAGGTAACTTGAAAGGTTTTGTCTTGATAATTTTGGTCAGGTTTGATTTTGACCTGTTTTCTTTTTTAGTCTAGCTTAAATTTCTAAATAAAAAAGCCATTCAAACTATACAAAATTAACTATAAAAATTGATGTTTTTGTTTATAAAATGTCAGTGTTTTGTTTTGACATGTAAAACTTTTTTCTCAACTTTTTTCAGGTTGGGGAATTTGTCAGAATTGACCCTGTTTCACAGTGTCAATTAATTGGCAGTTTTCTACAGAAAGATTGAGCTGAAAAATTTCCAGCCAGCTCCTCATGGAGAATGAGAGTAGTTCAATTAATATTGAGCATTCTGAAATCACACCCTTTTCCTTTGATCTTGATCTTTAGCTAGTGTCTCTTTCAATAACATAACCATAGTAAACATACTAAAAACATTTTGTTTTACCAGTGCTCTCATAACGAAGTGCGGCATAATATACTGGCTATATGTTGTGTTTCTAGATCACATCTCTGAATCACAAGTATTTCAGAAACCACTTAGAGGACAGCCTTTCTCTTGGAAGGCCACTGCTGGTTGAAGATGTTGGGGAAGAGCTTGATCCAGCATTGGATAATGTTTTGGAGAAAAACTTCATCAAAACTGGTTCTTCCTATAAGGTAAAAGAAGAAAATATAGGGGAGTGCATTCAAATATTAAAATAATGCTAATTCTCTACAGCTATGATAGCCTTATGTTTGGATTTGTGGATAGCCATGATATTTAAACCCTGCATTTTTCTTCCTCTGTTAATCTTAAATTGGATTATAAGCATTAGAAGAAAATCCTATTTAAAACCCCATTGTGCTGTCTTGTAAATTAATTATTGCATGCATAATTGTGCAGAAATTACAGAATCAGACAAGTTTCTGAACAAGTAGCTTGAGGCACTGCATGGATATTATCTTTGCACAATTTTTTACTATAGAATTGGCTTTTTAGTTAGATCTTTCCAAAATGCAGTAGCAGAAAAATTTAACTTGTACATTCTGAACTATGTTGTAAGAATGTGACTCTTACTAGCAGTGCTGTTCAATTCATCTGTTTCATAATATCTCATTGTGTTTTGCAATAAGGTAAAAGTTGGTGATAAAGAAGTAGATATCATGAATGGCTTCAGACTTTACATCACCACCAAGCTCCCAAATCCAGCATATACCCCTGAAATTAGTGCTCGCACGTCCATTATTGACTTTACTGTGACCATGAAAGGTCTAGAAGATCAACTCCTAGGGAGAGTCATTCTCACAGAGAAACAGGTAGGAGGAAAATAATTCCACTGTATTTCTATTCGGTTCAGAATGTACAGACATGTATGCGTGTGTTGAGGGGCAAGTTTCACTTGAGTTAAATTGATTATTCCGTTCTCTCATACTACAAGGTTACTGCTTTTCAGTTCTCTATGAACAACCTTGGGTACAGCCCTGTTCAGAAAGCTCTTAAAAATAAGCACAATCATAAAACAAAGTTGATATGATCCTGCAAAAGCTCTTGTGAGTCCTTTGCTTGGTCTTCCCTTTACCCACTGATGTGCATGCCTTTCTCAAACATGCACATTTTCTATCTTTTTTGTGTGTGTGCGCAAAATATACTACTTTGGATTCCAATATATGGTAAATAAAGTTTTCCATTCAAAATATGGTCTTTTAAGGTCAGAGAATCTCCTTAAATCAGTAGCAGTAATTAAAGGAAAATGTTTTGCTTTGCTGGTTTGAAGTTCTGACTGCCATCACTTCCCATAGAGATTTAGGTTTTCCTCTGTCCTTCCACCACAACCATAGGTTTTTCATAATATGTCCTGGTCTGTAGCCCGGGTGAGATCTTCCATGGTGCACAGGTCCTCCAGGAGCCGGTAGACCAACAGATGTTCCATGGTTTGTTTCACCACAGTCACATGTATCTGGGTCATTGGAATAGCCGCACATCCACATATGGACTTTTGTCCTGTCAACTTTTGTTTGGAAGCAATTTAAAAATAGATCCTTAATCTCTGACTGAGTTACTGAAGCCCTCACATTATGATTTAAAGACTTCAAGTTAAAGAGAATTCACCAGTTACACTAATTTAAACCTGTAAGTGATCCGTGCCCCATGCTGCAGAGGAAGGCGAAAACCCCCGTGTCTCTGCCAATCTCACCCAGGAGAAAATTCCTTCCCAATCCCAAATATAGTAATCAGTTAGACCTGAGCATGTGGGCAAGACCCACCAGGCAGATACCTTGGACAGAATTATCTGTGGTAACTCAGAGACCTCCCCATCTAATGTCCCATATCTGGCCGTTTTTCTGTTTTGCTTGTGACCACTCTCCTGATATCCGGTGAACTGATTCCAGCAAGAATATAAAGGCTATTCATATTTGTTGGTTTTAGATATCCTGTGATGTAACAGCAGCTGTCATTTAATATAGGGTCCATCTTATTTGTGTGAGCTGATCTTTCCTACACAGGACATGCATATTCAACCATCGAATAGACAAGTGTAAGTGTGGTGGCTCTTAATGTTGTTGGGTTGGTTCCCCATTTTGAATTTGCAAGCTTCCTGAGTATGTTGTTCTGGGTGTTAACTTTGCCTTATGTCTTCTCCATGTGTGCCTTGTCTAGCGCTACTCGAAGAGAGACAGGGATTCCAGCAGTGGGCAAATGATACCCCATTCCAGGTGAAGTTGTCTACTGACCTCATGATTCCAAAGATGGAAGGGGACTCATTTGTGTTTTGGCTTGGTTGGCATGCAATTGGTTCTTGGTGTAATAGACTGAGAGCCCAGACAGTATCGTTGTTAGCATAGTTTTGGTCTGGGCAAGATCTTTGCTTTGAGGAGCGATGCATAGATCATCAGCCTAGATAAAACTTCTTCTGCCAACATGGATCAGTTGATCATTCATGTAGAAGAGGAGTATTGGCAAGAGTATGCTCCCTTCTGGAAAGCCATTTTTTTATTACCTTCATCAGGTCCCCTTCCTGCATAGTTCGACATAAAGATGTTGGTTCTCTAATAGAGATCTTATAAATCATACAAGGTGGTGATCTTTCACCTTGTGGATAGGGGGGAGGCGGTAGATGTGGTATATCTTGACTTTAGTAAGGCTTTTGATACTGTCACACATGACCTTCTCATAAACAAACTAGGGAAATAGAATCTAGATGGAGCTACTATAAGGTGGGTGCATAACTGGTTGGAAAATCGTTCCCAGAGAGTAGTTATCAGTGGTTCACAGTCATGCTGGAAGGGCATAACGAGTGGCGTCCCACAGGAATTGGTTCTGGGTCCGGTTCTGTTATATATCTTCATCAGAGATTTAGATAATGGCATAGAGAGTACACTTATAAAGTTTGTGGATGATACCAAGCTGGGAGGGGTTGCAAGTGCTTTGGAGGATAGGATTAAAATTCAAAATGATCTGGACAAATTGGAGAAATGGTCTGAAGTAAATAGAAATGGTCTGAAATTCAGTAAGGACAAATGCAAAGTACTCCACTTAGGAAGGAACAATCAGTTGCACACATACAAAATGGGAAATGACTGCCTAGGAAGGAGTACTGCGGAAAGGGATCTGGGGGTCGTATTGGATCACAAGCTAAATATGAGTCAACAGTGTAATGCTGTTGCAAAAAAGGCAAACATAATTCTGGGATGTATTAGCTGGAGTATTGTAAGTAAGACTCGAGAAGTAATTCTTCTGCTCTACTCCATGCTGATTAGGCCTTAACTGGAGTATTGTGCCACATTTCAGGAAAGATGTGGACAAATTGGAGAAAGTCCAGAGAAGCGGTCCATAGCGGTCTTCAGGTATCTAAAAGAGTGTCATAAGGAGGAGGGAGAAAACTTGTTCATCTTAGCATCTGAGGATAGAACAAGAAGCAATGGGCTTAAACTGCAGCAAGGGAGGTTTAGGTTGGACATTAGGAAAAAGTTCCTAACTGTCAGGGTGGTTAAACACTGGAATAAACTGCCCAGGGCGGTTGTGGAATCTCCATCTCTGGAGATATTTAAGAGTAGGTTAGATAAATGTCTATCAGGGATGGTCTAGACAGTAATTGGTCCTGCCATGAGGGCAGGGGGCTGGACTTGATGACCTCTCGAGGTCCCTTCCAGCCCTAGAATCTATGAATCTATGAATCTATAAGAGCAACAAAAATGATTAAAGGTCTAGAAAACATGACCTATGAGGGAAGATTGAAAAAAATGGGTTTGTTTAGTCTGGAGAAGAGACGACTGAGAGGGGACATGATAATAGTTTTCAAGTACATAAAAAGTTGTTACAAGGAGGAGGGAGAAAAATTGTTGTTCTTAACCTCTGAGGATAGGACAAGAAGCAATGGGCTTAAATTGCAGCAAGGGCGGTTTAGGTTGGACATTAGGAAAAGCTTCCTAACTGTCAGAGTAGTTAAGCAATGGAATAAATTGCTTAGGGAGGTGGTGGAATCTCCATCATTGGGGATTTTTAAGAGCAGGTAGGACAAACACCTGTCAGGGATCGTCTAGATAATGATTAGTCCTGCCTTGAGTGAAGGGGACTGGACTAGATGACCTCTCGAGGTCCCTTCCAGTTCTATGATTCTATGATTATGTTGTATGTTTTAGTGAGGGGTCTTCAGTGATTCACTGTGTCATATGCTGCTGAGAGGTTGACAAACATGGCACCTGTTACTATACCTTTTCAAAGCCATCTTCAGTGTATTGAGTGATGTTCAGCTGGGTGGAATCCAGCTTGCTCCGGTATTGGGTGCTTTTTAACAAGTGGTGTCAGGTGAGTTAGAATGAGACACTCATACGGTTTGTAAAGGTGACACATTAGTGAGAGAAGCCTGAAGTTCTTTGGCTCCACTGTGTCGTCCCCCGGCTTCAGGAGTCACACAACACACGCTCATCACCACATCTTGGGTACTTTGTATGTGGCTGAGCACGTGTTAAACAACTTGAGTAACCAGTTCTTTATTGCTGGTCCAAAGTGTTTGGTTTGTTTATCTAGACCAGTGCCTTTTTCATTCTTGAAGGGGTTAATTCTGGAGGTTAATTTGGTCAGTGTATACTGTTCCCTAAAATTATAAGTTTCCTCGTCTTCTTGCCACTTAAGCCCTACCATTTTCTAGGACAGGGGTAGGCAACCTGTGGCACGGGTGCCAAAGGTGGCACGTGAGCTGATTTTCAGTGGCACTCACACTACCTGGGTCTTGGCCACCGGTCCGGGGGGCTCTGCATTTTAATTTAATTTATAATGAAGCTTCTTAAACATTTTAAAAACCTTTATTTACTTTACATACAATAATAGTTTAGTTATATATTAAAGACTTTTAGAAAGAGACCTCCTAAAAATGTTTAAATGTATTACTGGCACGCGAAACCTTAAATTAGAGTGAATAAATGAAGACTCGGCACACCACTTCTGAAAGGTTGCCGACCCATTCTAGGAGTTGGTCTGCAGTTACATTATAGTGTTCTTCTGCCTTTCTCGGGTCATTGTTAAGCTTCCAAATGGTTATCCGTGCTTTCTTACTCCTGTGGGTCATGTCAACACTCTCAGTGAGTTTCTGTCATGACTTCTGTTTGTCCTCCTTGGAGAGACCAGTTCTTTGCCAGTTGTATTGTTATCCTCAGCGAAGGGGTCTGCTTTGAACTTCTGCTTGTATTTTGTGCATCAATGCGATAACTTGGATGTTAGTCCTGACACATAATTTGTTCTGCAGCCTTGTGGAATATGCTTCTTCAAGACAGTATGCAGCACATTGACAAACTGGTCATAATTTTCTGGTATTGGTTCGGTCTTTATTAGATCGAGGCATCTTACGATGGCATTGAGGTCATTGGTGAAGCCCTTCCATCTGCTTTCTTAAAATTAAAGTGGCCCTGGAATGGTACTGAATTTCGCGTTATGTCTGCATTGATCTGGATAGTGATGGGCTAGTGCTATGAATGTGGAATCAGACCCAAGCTAAGTTTATTGCATGAACCAGCTGTGTTATTGCTGACAAATGCTGGATCAGGGTTGTAGCCCCATTTCATAGATGGGTTTATGAATTATGTGGTGTGCCTGTGGCCACAGTTCAACTAATTCTCCTTTTTCATCAGTTATGCTATTGCCTCATTTGACTCTGGACTGTTAAAGTCACCAATGATCACCCATGTTTTGTCCTGTTTGAGGTTATGTGGGCTAACAAACTTGAACTGTTTGGATGATAGTTTGTAGAAAGACGTGATGGAAATGCCACCAGTGTGTCAGCAGTCAGGGCTTGAATGTTGTCCTTGTTGGTCATAGATGTGTTAATGACAAGATCAGGTTTTGATGAAAATGGTGCTGCTGTATTGCTTGTGTGTCTTTTGATGGCCAAGTTCATCTCTAGTAACTGGAGACAGTTATTGTTGATCCATCTGCATGTCTCCTGGAGGCATAACAGCTGGCAGCTGTAGTCAGTGCACATTTTGGCTATCAGGTGGTGTTTGGCACCAGGGCCGGTTCTAGGATTTTTGCCGCCCCAAGCAAAAACAAAATTTTGGCTGCCCGCCCCCCCCCCCCGTTTTTTTCTTGCCCCACCCCCGGCCCCGTCTCAACTCCGCCCCTTCCCCAAATCCCCAGCCCCGCCTCCTCCCCCGCGGGTGCTACATTTTCCCCACCCCATTGCTTCCTGTGCCCCCCCCCCCCGCAACCTCCCGCCCTAGCTCACCTCTGCTCTGCCGCCACCGCTCGGGTTCTCCCCCTCCCTCCCAGGCTCTCAAGCCTTAAGTAACTCACCAATGATTTTCACAACATACCCCTCATTTTTGTCTCTGAATGAATCACTTGTTTATTTTAAAGCAACTGGGTGCTGGGTTTTGCAACAAACAAGCAGGGCAATCGATTTCTTGGGACAAGGTCGTCCCATAATCTTTCCTCCAGTGTATGGATTGGAATATCCAGCTTTGAACTTTTTAAACTGATTGAAGAAACCTCATGTGAATTTCTTGTTCATGCCCTTCATTCTTAGCAACGTCCTGTTCACAATAATTAATTTAGGGAAGAGACATCTAGTATCATGGAATCTGAACCAAGAAGTGGTTTCCTCTGGATCCTGAAGTATGTGTAGAACATTTCATTAGAACTACCCCACCGAACTCGTAAGAAGTAAACAATTATGATCTTGGAGGGACCTTTGAAACAGTCTGCAAGTACTTGTAGCATGTCTGTGGTTCATATAGTGGTACATCATGGGGAACACGTCCATCATGGTGTCTTAATTCAGCTATTCCGGTCCTAGGACATATTACCTCACATTGTTACAGGTACATAAGCAGCAGCAGATAGCAGGTTGAACTTATAGAGGTACATGATGTGGCATGATAGTTTCCAGAAATCCACAGGGCAAATTTCAAGCTGTTTGTGGGAGTTCTTCATGTGTAAAGTTACTCCCGGGCTCGGGTTCTCCCCCTCCTTCCCAGGCTTGAGAGCCTGGGAGGGAGGGAGCGAGGGGGAGAAGCGGCGCACGAATCAGCTGTTTCGTGCGCCGTGGCCGCTCGGGCGGAGGTGAGCTGGGGTGGCCGGGGCACATTTCTAGGGGCGGCAGAATGCTGCCCCTAGAAATGTGCTGCCCCAAGCACCAGCTTGTTTCGCTTGTGCCTAGAGCCGGCCCTGTTTGGCACCCAAGAATCCTTTGATATTTGTTGATATTATCCTCAGTGTCAGCCCTGATGAGGACCCTTTTGAATGACACTGACAACTGTATTGACCTTCAGGTACAGTTGGTCGGTTACAGTGGGTTATGTTTTTCATGAATGTACCATAATGTTTTCTGGTTCATGACACAAAGTTGTCTGTTAAATGTAAGATCAAGTTTCTGTTTCTATAGTGTGTTCTCAAAAAAACCAGTAACCCCTCAACAGAGCCATAGAATAATATCTAACAAAGGTGAAATTACTAATCAAAGGGCAAGTATGGTGTGATATTCTGCAGCAACAATTATTTCTATGGTCATCTCTTTTTATATTCTCATCCCTATTTCTGTTTTATTATTTATTTTACTTTATTATTTATCATTTTATTTATCATACAAGGACACACAAATTTGAACTGTGAAGCATTTGCATTTTTAAAGGGTCAAATTTAATACAATTCTTTACTTAGTTTATATTTCCAAATCACTTAGGGCCTAAATCCTGTAAGATACTTAGCACACTCATGTCTGATTAAGCCAGTGGGATCTAGCGGTGTTCAGCATCAGTGGGATCGTTGACAGTACCTTCCAGAGTTGAGCCTACACTGCTAGATTTGAAACACTAGATATTTACACTTGAGTTTACTGGAGTTACCTGTGAAACAAATATCCAAGTAGAGTCAATTAAAATGCAAAGGTAGCATGGTTCTGCACCATTTACATCTTGGATGAAAATTAGCCAAATGAAAAACATTTCATTCATTTGTTTCAGAAATGAACTTTTTATTTTGGTACAAATATGTTCCCTGTTTTGATGGTCAACAGATTGCCTGCTACTTAGGGTAGCAATCGATCTATCGGGGATCGATTTTTCGCGTCTCGTTAAGACGCGATTAATCGATCCCCGATCGCGCTCCCCGTCGGCGCCGGCAATCCACCGCATCGAAAGGCGGAAGCGGAGTCGACGGGGGAGCTGCAGCGATCGACTCGCCGCCGTCCTCATCGCCAGGTAAGCCGATTACGATACGCCGACTTCAGCTACGCTATTCCCGTAGCTGAAGTTGCGTATCGTAGATCGACCCCCTCCCCTAGTGTAGCCCTGGGCTTAGGGTCCAAAGACATTTCATAACGGCTGCTTTAGTGTGAATTACATTTTGTATTTTCAGATTGCACTTGTTCTCAGCAGTTTTTCTGAGGAAACCATAGTTGCTCTTAATGCTTTAACTCCTTAAATCAGTCTCACAAAACATTTAAATTTAATTGGGGTCAATTTGATTTCTCACCAATATTAACTATTACATTTAACTGACCACTTCCATCTTTAAAATGTTCTGTCTTTTTAACTACACCTTCTTCATCAGACCTGAATAATTCATTCCATGCTTCATAGATTTTTATCTCATCTCCTCCTATCACATTTGGCATTGAACGACTTAAGTGAAATGAATTTCAACTTCTTTACCTCTTGTCCAGCAAGCCCTCTCCTGAAAATGCTCCTGTGCTTTGGTTGCCTCCCCTTGATGAGGTGTTGTTTGTATTATTCTGCAACCACAACCCTAACATTTTCTGCTATGCCTGAAGTTTGGAAAGAAGGACTGGCTGCAATTTTCTAGTTAACCATAGTATGGGTAGAAGGAAGAGACCTAAAACAGACAAGAAATTATTCTAGTTCCTCCTGGCTGAAACAATACAGGAAATAATGTATATTTGGCTTTGGGGTTCTAATTATTACTCTAATTGTGTGCTAGCAGTTAAGTGGTATACGTTTTCTTGTAAGCCTAAGTGAATGTAAAGAAAGCTGGATAACATAACTTAAGTATCACATTTTGTATTGTTTCTAATAATTTTTCTGCAAGTTGATATTTCTTTGAAGTGGGTAAATGAGTTTTGGGGAAAAAACTGCTTAAAATGCTTTCATATGTATCTTGGGAACAGATGGAAGCAGACAAAGATAATAACAGAGCATCTTCTGCTTCAGCTGCCATATCTCAAAGAAGTAATGCTAATTGAAAATCCTCCTGTTTTAGAAAGGGGAAATTTTACATGATGAAAGGGAGAGAATGATTGGGCTGGTTAGCAGCTGCCTGCATTATGCCCATTTCTATTATGTGAGCTTTTCCACCTAGCTTTGCCAATGGACCGCAGGCCTGATTTACAATGCCCTGTACTATTCCACTCCCAGGCTTTCACTGAGAAGAGACTACAGGCTCTGCTTGATTGGCAGCTACATGATTTCCTATGTAGATTGTTACTGATGGGTGTAGGAACACAACCTTTTCTATTTCACCTGTGACATAGAGGCTCTTGAACTCAAATCTGCAGAAGTGAAAGGCAATTTGCATTAAACTACTTTAGCATAGAGACTGCTTCCAAAGTTTCAAGCAAAAGCATTTTCATCATCCAGCAAAGAAATGTATCACTAAACAATCATCTCCCAAATGAATGCTCTCCGGTATATCTGAGCATTATATGAAGGTAATTTTCCTTTATGCTTGGGAATAAATTTGGCTTCCAAACAATAACTCAGTATTACCTCTGGTACTGTAGAATCTCTTGCCAGCCTCTCTGCGGCCACAAGTTTGTTAGGGAGGAATCAGTCTGCGTACAAGTTGCAGAAAGGTTCTTTATACCTGGGAATGTGGTTCTTCCAGTTATGGGGTTACACACACACACACACTTAGTGAAGTATTTGTCAAAGTGCCTTGCTGAATCATAGCTTTATTGAAGATTGTCCTGGTTTTTGTCACTTTTGTCTGGAAAGTCTCTTACTTGAAACAAACCTAGAGCAAAACTTTCTTTGCAAACTTTTAATTCTAACCAGGTTCCACCTCTTACCCAATTAAGCAGCTTCAGTGTTTAGATATTTCTGGGTGGGATGCCAACAAGCATCTTGAACCCACCTGTATTAATGCCTGAGGAATTATGGAATTCTAGTATTTGTGGATGTGTTGCCGCTTGTGCCTATACAAATAGATCTAAGTTAGAACCCAACAGGCTAGATTGAGATGTCTATTGTAGAATGCTGATTATGGGTAAGATATTTTCTATTCTCCTCTGTTATCCACTGATTCTGTTCTTGGCCACATCCTACAGCTGTGATATGCATATACAATTCATGCTCTTGCGGTAGCTAGTTTTACCATTGGGCCCTACTATTAAAAGAATGTGGATAGAGTTTGTAAGTGGATTTAACTTGAATATTCTTGGGATGTGACTAACCGAAGTCTTTCTGGTTATTGAATAGTGAATATCATGCATATTTCTATGAACAGTATAAACTTGTTTAAAGTGCTAGGTAACACACCTTTAAAAAAACAGGGGAAAGATATTGGGACAAATGTGTTCTCAGGGAGACTAAATGTAAATCTGAAGTAACTCCAGTCAAGCTACTCCAGATTTAAACTAGTTTCAGCGAGTGTACTCTGTATCATTGGTAATTAAAACAGTAATTTACTCTTGATGCACATGGGCTGATCTCAAGTATTGCTTTTCACTGTTACAGGAACTAGAGAAAGAGAGAACTGATCTCATAGAAGATGTGACTGCCAACAAGAGAAGGATGAAAGAGCTAGAAGATAACCTGCTCTATCGACTGACAAGCACACAGGGTTCTCTGGTGGAGGATGAGAGTCTGATCACTGTATTGAGTAACACCAAGAAGACTGCCGAGGAAGTGACACAGAAACTGCAGATTTCTGTTGAGACTGAAATACAGATCAACTCAGCCCGTGAGGAGTACAGACCCGGTGAGCTGGAATCCCTGATAATGAAAGACAAATGTGACAAACAAATGAAAAAAGAGCAATGCTAGAGTGGGAGAAATGAGGATGAGAACATGAAGAAAAAAGGGATTATACAAATAACAGGGGACCTGTGTTTCCCTGTAAATGAAATGGATAAGACAGATCTGTTGTGGAAAAATATATCAATTTATGTTGTGTGAATCACATGCTGAACTCTTACCAATTCCCAATGAAAAATCTGTTAGGCTAACTTCTGTGCCTGTATACACTGGAGGTGCAGATCCATAAAGTGACCTGGGAAGAGACAGCCCAGTTTTATACTACTTTCTAACCCATAAAATGTTGGCATTTTGTAGGCTGCCAACCTGATCAGTGTTGAGGAAAGGGCATCTACTTGTCTGCGGCATCCTAACATCCCTTAGTCTTAATGTGTTGAGCTTTTATTTGGACACGATTGTAGTATTGTAAATGCTTCATTCATTCTTGATACTTTGCCCCTAAATTAGTGCAATAGTTAAAAATGGAACATGTGATTACACATTATCCTGATGTAGAAGACTTCAGTAACAAGGGTACACAGGTACACTGTGGTGTCTTTAACAGAATGCATTAATTTATTATAAATCTTAGCTATTTTAGAGTTTGATCACTAAAGTCAAGAGTCTTCCTCTGGAACAATGGGAATGTCCTTACGTATTTTGTACTCTGTGCTTTACTTTTGGAGTTGTTATTTCTGGAATGAAAAGTTCCAGGTAGTGTTCAGTTGGGACTTCTTTCCATTTTGAGAGATTCATGAAATGGTATTTGTTACACAGTGTAAGAACATGCAGGGTTAGAACCTGGGACTACAGGGGTTCTGGGTGGCTGATGCCTCTATATCACCACTGGAGGTTTAGGCTGGGCATCTGTGGGAGGACCCTGTAAAGCTAGGTTAGACAGGAAGTACCACCCAGCATGGCCTAAAGGGCAGTCCCTCACACCCCACTGACTGGCCAGTATATTAACCAGGAAGCCATAAAAGGAATCTGATGAGCAACAACACAGACTGCCTGCCTGCTTCTGCTCCAGACCCTGCTTGGACTAGACCAGTAGTTCTCAAACTTTTGTACTGGTGACCCCTTTCACATAGCAAGCCTCTGAGTGTGACCCCCTTATAAATTAAAAACACTTTTAAGTATGTTTAACACCATTATAAATGCTGGATGCAAAGTGGGGCTTGGGTTGGAGGCTGACAGCTCATGACCCCCCATGTAATAACCTCGCGACCCCCTGAGGGGTCCTGACCCCCAGTTTGAGAACCCCTTCAATAGACCCTAGGCGTGGCTTCAGATCCTGGTTTGCCCTCGACTTTGCTATTCGATTGCTGTCTGTAACCTGGCGCCCATTCCTGATCTCCTGGTAATCTGACTCCTGCACTGACCACTAGCTTAGCCTGCCCACGTCCCGTCATGACAAATGGCAATACTCCTTCAGAATATTGGAAAGCCCTGGCTGCTGATTGCCTGGTTCTCATATGGCTGGTATAATAGGACATCTAAGATGTGTATTTGGAAACTCAGTTGACGCTTAAGCATATTCAACAAGAGATTGTACACTTTAGTAATGATCTTAGCATCCAAATGTAGCATTTAGGTACCCTCTGAGTGTACTCATATTGGGAAACTGGGTTTTGCATCAGATGTACTAGTTATAGAAAACACGCTTTTAATTATTTACTGACCTGTAAATGAGACTAGAATTAACACTAAACCACCTATGAATGGTTAATGATATAGAAGCTAAAAGTTTGTTTGTTGTCATCATTAACATTGTTATACTTGATACACTCAGTTTAGAGAGTTGCATTTTTTTGTTTTGCATGTTCTGCTTTAAGCACAGCCTTTCTTTTCATCTTTCAGTTGCAACAAGAGGGAGCATCCTATATTTCCTTATAACTGAGATGAGTATGGTCAATGTGATGTATCAGACTTCTCTTCGACAGTTTCTGGGACTCTTTGACCTTTCTCTAGCCAGGTAACTAACATTACTTGAAAAGGACTGTTGTAAGCTAAATTAGTGTTCCTCCGAAAATGGGGCTTTCCTGCTTCTATTTCATTATACTATCACATGCGGAAGCAGAGAACTAGGAAAAGAACTTGCTTACCAATACTTCTTAAGTTTTATCTGTTGACCTTGTTATGAGCAGGTTTTTAGTCCACCATGAGACAATTCTTTCCAATGCAAATAGATCTAGTCAGAGGTAAGGACTCTGATAAGTTGCTTTAGTTTTAGAGTCTGTTTTAGTATTCTGCTATCTGGTAATATGTCTTAGTGACTAATTCATTTTTGAGATGTTCAGGATGATGAAATAGAACTTCCTGTATACTTGCCCTACTCCTTTCCTGAAAATCCTTTCTATAAACTTAAACCATAAAGGCACTGAACTAAATTTTCCTTTTGAACAGGTCTGCCAAGAGCCCAATTACGAGTAAGAGAATTGCTAATATAATTGAGCATATGACCTATGAAGTATATAAGTATACTGCCAGGGGACTTTATGAGGAGCACAAATTCCTGTTCACCTTACTGCTTACCTTGAAAATAGACATGCAGAGAAACAGAGTGAAGCATGAAGAGTTCCTGACACTGATTAAAGGTCAGAACATCTGTATAGTTAGTGTGCAAATACATTATTATGCAATATGTATGAGTCATTCTTTAATGGGCACAGCTTTTCTGCTTGTCAGGTGTTACTGCTTCTGAAAAGTCAGAGGAGTTAAAGAATGCACACTAAACATCCCGTTTAGTGACTCAGTATCATATTGTACTGTTGACTTATGGGAATAATATTGAACTTCAATGATGTAGGTGTTGGGAATTAAAGAGGTTATAAGAGGTGAAAGAGCAATCTCATTATAGCACTATTCCAGATGACTTTGCAGTAGGTAGTCCAAGTACTATCCAGCATGCGTGTGTGTTTTGGTTAAAGAATTTGAAAAAAGAGGCGTGGACACTAAAGGACCCTTGGCTTTTTAGTAAATGCAGAGGGTTCACAGGGGAAGTGAAACTGAAAATAATGTAAAACAATTCTTAATAACCTAAAAAGCTTTTCTGTACAATTTTTTTTAACGACTTTAGTGATGTAACCTCATGCACATGCCATGTGCCCCCTTTGGGAAGCTAAGCATCATTCCCTGCCCCCTTTCCAAGGGGATACTGGTCCTGTTTCTAGCCCAGTAAGATACTAGACTTCACAGGCAACACTTTTTATGGTTTAAAAGGAAAACTTGTTTCTGTGTCCATGCTGAATCTTGCCCCTCAGGCAGGGATAACTTTTGGAGGGAACTGAAGGTTGGCAGTTTGTTTGAGGTTGCTCAAGACACAGGAGTGTTAGAAAAAGTCTTCAGGGGGCAAGCTAGTAAGCAGAGACCAAATGAGGTGGTCCAAGATGTGTGGTAAATGTACTCGTTACAAGACTACAATTGATACTTGGCTTCTCCAGTGTTGACTAACTGAAATTGGTGCAAAAGTTTTTATACTTAACATAGCTTCTCCTTGCCCATTTCTCTTCAAGAAGTCAGTGATTCAGGTAGATCTTCCTCCTTCATCCTACTCTAGCTTGAAGTGAACTTCAGGGGAGACAAATGACTTTTGGATAATTGAGCTTTGAATAATTTAGCTTTTTCTGTATTAGTTTTACACACAAAAAAGGTGTAAATTAAAAGGCCAGCTTTTAAAAAAAATAACTTGTGTAAACTAAGATTTGTCACTTCAATGAAACTAGGTTTCAATATTGACAGGGCTCTTGCATGTTCAAAAATCTTTTTTACGTGTGTGTGTGTGTGTGTGTGTGTGTAAAAAAAACTAGATTGGGTTGAAATGCCTCATGTTTTCAATTCTCAAAATTTGTTCATACACATTTAAAGTTTTTCTGACGAAATTAAATTGAGAACAGACTTTTTGAAAATTTTCAGAGCTTTCATCTGCTACAGAAGTGCATGGAATATGGTCTCAATATTTAGATGAGATTTTCCAAAATATTGCTTTTCTGGAAAACTCAATTTTTTTAAACAGGCTCTAATTATAGCTTTACTCCTCACAGGTGGTGCTTCTCTGGACCTTAAAGCTTGTCCTCCTAAACCATCTAAATGGATCCTGGATATGACTTGGCTGAACCTGGTGGAACTCAGTAAGCTTAGACAATTCTCAGATGTTTTGGACCAAGTAAGTACCAGTTTCTCCAAAGAGTTCTCTAAATTAAGAGGCACTGAGCAACTGATGATAATTAAGTATTTGACCATGTCCATAGTCATCTGTGAACAATGGAATGAAATTAATATACAAAATTAGGCTATGAAACAATTAAGGCTATTGCACACAATATGCCCACGAAAGAACTCAGGAAAGCAAGTAAATGAAGAGAGGCCACTTAGTAATACATATTTTCTGTCCTCCTTCCCCAAACACATATGCCCCTTAACATTTTCCCAACTCTCCTCCACAACATAACACAACCTTAACTCTGTTCCCATGGGGATGCAAGCTTTCCTGCGTCCCTAGAGTGCTCCATTTTGACTGCCCTTCCCAACACTTTCCGGTGAATATTTGGTATAGTAGTTTGGTTGAGGGCATCAAGGCATAGTCCTCTTTTTGTACTCAGTCAAAAAATTTGTTTCCTCTAATATCCACAGTAACCCTATAAAAACAAAGATTAATAAATAAACATGGGTATGCCTATAATGTCTGACCTTCACTGAAAGTTTTGGAGTTTTTTTGTTGCGGTGTGAGTGACTCCTTCTATATTGTGAGATGCGGTTCTCTGCCTTACGTGTACAGATTTCAAGAACAGAGAAACAATGGAAAATCTGGTTTGATAAGGAGAATCCAGAGGAAGAACTTGTTCCCAGTGGCTATGATCAATCTCTGGACTGCTTCAGACGTCTCCTCCTTATTAGATCCTGGTGTCCTGATAGAACTATAGCTCAGGTACATTAACTCATAGGCATATTTTTGTCTGCACCTTCAGATGTAATAACTTCCTGTAGGAACTGCTTAATTAAGTTTGAATATATTTGATCAAATATACAGTATAGCATCAGAGTAAAACTTTACATAGATACCTCTAAAACTATCTTCTAATAATCCTTGTTACTTAAACAGCACTTGGGATTTTTTCAAAGTGCTTCACAGACCTATACTAATTCATACAGCTATCACAGGGGTGTTTCCTTTGTGTGATGATCCCACTTTGCAGATGGAAAAATTGACTCTGCTATAGAGTCGAAACTTAAACTCAGGAGTTACTGTGCTCAGTCCACATTGCCTTATAAGTGAAATAGAAACTTGCTTGATGGCTTTGTTAATATGGTAGCAGAAATCCTAGCTGGAATTTCATCGCCACCTTAAAGTTTAGCTGAAATCTCTTCCAAAACTTTGAAAAACATTATTTAAGCACCATTCTGCTTATTTGACTTTATATGTTCTTATGTTCTGCCCTGTCTTTCCTTCATGCTATTGAGTTAAACTATGTGAGAATCAGATCACTTAAGACCTTTTTTTTTTTTTTTTTTTTGCTATTTGGTTTGAGCACATCCTCATTTTGTACTGTACAGAATTGCACCAGATAAGTAGTTTTTGTCCAAATGTTTCAATGGAAAATGAGAAGAGAAATACAGGAACTATATGCTTCAAAGTGGAAAATATGTAAATATTTGGATATCCTGGAAATGCTACAGCAAAAAACCCCCAAACCTCTGGATAGATCCTCTTTCCCCTGGCCACACCCCATCCTGTGGGTGCTGCAAAGAAGGGTGTCATTGGTCCAAATGAGTGAGTTCATATTAACAGAGCAACGGTGTCAGTATCTGGACCAATGATACTAAGTTTTGTGGTGAAACTTCAACCCCTTCCCACCCACTCTCAAAGCCCAGTGGGCATAGGCCCTTGTGAGTCAGTTTCTTGAGGAATCAGCTAGTTTGACAGTGAGAAGGGGAAGACACAACTCTCACCTGCTCGTTGTTGGTGAGTTGCCAGACCTGTTCAAGACTTGATTTTCTTTTAACCTCTACTATTCTAAGCAGAATATCATAGTGATATTTTATGTGCCTAGCATATTCATAACCTCCTCTTTGTGTTACGCTGTTCTGCTAAATTTATTTGTTTCTGGTTATCGATCTACACTACAGAGAATCAAATGTGAGGTCAGCTTTCCCACTTGCACTGTATCCCACAAGTAGTTTTCTGCTTAACATTAAACTTGTTCTGTTACCTACATATCTCTCAGTGGTAACATCTCTCTCTCTCTCTCTCTCTCTCTCTCTCTCTCTCTCTCTTTTATAAAAAAAGTTTGTACACCTATGTGCATATGTACGTGTATCTCTTCTTAAATTTTAGTCCATGATGAAAGCTTTTCAAGAAAAGCAATATGTACAATCTTGAAATGCAAAATCAGCTGTAAACAACATCTTACGGATAAGGCTGTGACTACAGATTCCTTACTGTACTAAGCAAATGAGCTTAATAGTAGTCTGTCTTGCATGCCTGCTCAGAAGCTAGAAGGTTTTTTTTGAAGTAGAACTTCTTTAATTTTAACTTCTCTGGATTTTGTATAACTGCTCAGATGTGGCTGCTTCTTCTGTACCTTCTACATACATAGCACATCTAGTTTTGTTATTGTTTGCTTGGATTCCTTCTCTCTGAGGTTTTAATTTGCCCACTGACTTTCCTTTTTCTCTCAGAGGAAATGTCAATACTCTGCCTGGCACTTGGGATCCTTTCAGTTATTACTGCCTCTCCTACCCAAGAAACTGTAGAAATTTTATCCATACTGAGATGTGGAAGGCTGGAATTAAACTCTAAGATGATATTATTACCATTAAATTGTGTATATTGTTTCACAGAACTTAATTCTTGGCATTCCTCTCTGGACTTTTGATAGATGTAAAGATTCAGTTCTGATGTAGATGGATACAACTTCTATTGAAGTTAGGGGACTGATTTCAATGCCAGAGTTTAACCTGGTCCAGATTATTCCTCCCACAAAAACAGGAATGCCCTATTCATTGTGAATCTAGCTTATCTTGTTATGATTATACAGTTACTTGGCTTTAGAGAATAAATGCAAATTTACTTGAGGGTAACAGTTTTCGGAAGCTTATTATTTTCACTTCTGAAGGGTCTGTCTTTGGAGGCTTCCTTACAGTTAGTGTCATGTCTACTTTGCTTCTCCTCTCCTGTGCTCAGTGACTGACTCCTTTTTAGTTTCAACTGTGGAAACTACATAAGGGATCATCTAGTTAATTACCCACTATCTTTTAAATAATTCAAGGGATTTTGTCCTCCCTCTTTATTGGCTCAGGTCTATAACCTGAAGAAATAATTTTCCTTGTTCCTTCTTTCTAGCCACCAGTTGATCTTAAGCACTAGCCACCTGCTCTTCCATGACCACCAAGCCATGACTTCCAAGTCCATGACTCCTCTGAAATGCTCATTGTTCTTGCTCAGATGTTAGTGTTTTAAAAGCCTAAAATGGATTTCCAGTTTGTGAGAAACTGTGAAAAACTTGGGTTTGTTATACTTCCGAACAAAACCAGTTTTTAAAATTTTGAAATGTCTTGTGAAACTGAAGTTTAGCCAGTTCTAGTCTTGAATGCCTTTGTCTCTGAGAACTGACTCATTACTTATTGGTCCTTTTTCTTGTACATTAAACTGGTAGCTACTGTAAATCCAGAACTCAACTGCCAGAGAAGCGATAGAGCAGAGATCACTTCAGCCTAGTTTGAAAGAGCCTTAATTTTTACTCCATTTATATATTTGCCTTACAGCTTCAAAAACTGAAATGAAGTTTGTCCTAAATAGCTTAGAGCCTCTCTAACTCATCTTCCAAATAATACCAGTTATTTTGATTACTACTTCATTGTGGCTTAAAAAAAGGGGGGCAGCACAAAACTATGATATCTTCCTCCTATGGTAATCTGATTTTAAATCTAAACTGACGGTGTACCTTTCCTAGATTGCACCTTGGGATGTTGAAACCTCATCTTGTCAACTGTTAATAGGCCACAACATTGCATATGGTGGTTATATATTGACTATCTTACATATACTGTTTCTATAGGATAAAATGTAGTGTTAAATTTGGTGATTAGTTTATGTATAACTTGCAGTCTCAGTTTATAGAAAGCAACATTTGAATGACTATAATAGATGTGGTTTAACTTTTTAATACAGGCCAGGAAGTATATCATGGATACCATGGGGGGAAAATATGCAGAAGGAGTCATCTTGGACTTGGAGAAGACATGGGAAGAATCAGATCCACGAACTCCTCTCATTTGCTTTCTTTCTATGGGTTCTGATCCTACTGACTCAATCATTGCTCTGGGGAAAAGACTGAAGACAGAGACACGTTATGTCTCCATGGGTCAGGGACAAGAAGTCCATGCTCGTAAACTTCTACAGCAGACCATGGCACATGTAAGGCAAAACCTGAATTGTTGTCTTGTCACTGCATGGTTACAACATGTAATGTGTTATAACCCTGAATAGAAACAAAGCGTTCTGATAGACTGTTGATGCATGTAGATCTAATTGTTTTATAAAAGTAACTTGAATTCCAAAACAATAGGCCTGCCACATACAATGGTAGACTAGGGGCAAAAGAGTCTGTGATAAAATCCAAACCAAAGGGTCCTTCACACCATATAAAGCCAGTCAATCAAAATGCATGTGACTAATGGGAATTTCATAACTGATTATGACATGCCAACTTCATGATCTGACTTAATGATTATTAACTACTAGTATAGAGGCATTTCATATGATGCTTTTAAATTTATTTTACTATATTGTTGACAAATATTGACCCAATGTGTAAATGTGTTGAGAGAACTTCCAAATTTCATGTCTCGTATAGAGAGCAGATTACATATTTGTGATTTTCAGTGGAAAAACAAATAATACATAACATAAGAACTGCCATAGTGGGTCACACTAGTGGCCCATGTAGCTCAGTATTCTGTCTCTGATAGCAGCCAATACCAGAGATTCAGGGAGAATGTACAGAACAGGACAGTTATGGAGAGATCCACCCCATCTTCTCCTTCTGGCAATCAGGTTCATCCTGGGATGGGATTGCATCTCTGACTATCTTGGCTAATAAGCATATAAGTTTGAAAGAGCCTTAATTTGTTCTCCATTTATATATTTGCCTTACAGCTTCCAAAACTGAAATGGAGTTTGTCCTAAATAGCTTAGAGCCTCTGTAACTCATCTTCCAAATAATACCAGTTATTTTGATTACTGCTTCATTGTGGTTTAAAAAAAAAAGGGAGGGGGGGCACAAAAGCATAGATGGATTTATCCTCCATGAATTTATCTAGTTCTTTTTTAAACCCAATTATACTTTTGACTATCACAACATCCCATGGCAATGAGTTCCAAGGTTAATTTTGTGTTATGTGAAAAAGTACTTCTCATGTTTGTATTAAACCTGCTGCCTGTTAATTTTATTGGATGGCTCCAGGTTTTTGTATTGTGGGAAATGATAAATAATACTTTTTCTGTGCATTTTTCCCACACCATTCATGATTTTATAGACCTCTCCCCCCGAGTCATCTCTTTGTTAAAATGAACAGCCCTAATTATTTATTCTCTCCTCATATGGAAGCTGTTCCATACCCTTGATTATCTTGTATTGCCCTTCGCTGAACCTTTTTCCAGTTCCACTATATCCTTTTTGAAATGGGGAGTCCAGAACTGAACACAGTATTCAAGGTGTGGGCACACCATGGATTTATATAGTAGGTATATATTTTCAGTCTTATTTTCTATTCCTTTCCTAGTGGCTCCTTTTATTATATTAGCCTTTTTGACTCTGCTGCACATTGAGCTGTAGTTTTCAGACAACTATTCACAATTACTCTGAGATCTCCTTCTTGAGTGGTAACAGCTAATTTAGAATCCGTCATTATATATGTGTAGTTGGGATTATTTTTCCCAATGTGCATTACTTTGCACTTGTCAACGTTGAATTGTATCTGCCATTTTGTTGCCCAGTCACCTCGTTTTGTGAGATCCCCCTGTAACTAGTCATTAGTGGGTGGGTGAGATTCTGTGGCCTTCATTGTGCAGGAGGTCAGACTGGATGATCATATTGGTCCCTTATGACCTTGGAGTCTATGAGTCTATAACTCTTTGCAGTCTGCTTTGGACTTAATACAATGCTTTTTAATATAAATACGCACAGAATGGAAATTATCTGTAAACAGTCTGGGGAGGAAAGAGAACAAGATTTTTATTAATACAAATTAGCAATTGAAAGTGCTCATGTGGAATAGGACTGCAGTGCAATTCAAAGGGGGAAAATAATACATATTCTTTGCACAATAGCAATTCATTTTATGGTAGCAGTGAAATCATTATAATCTTACTACTTCAGCTGAAGAGGAGAGCAATGAGTTAAACTGACACTTGTTTCTTAAATGTATGGACAGCTGAGCCCAGCTCAGAGGATTTCAGCTCTTTGTGCTGTATTTGGAAGCAGTGAGTGGTAGCTGCCATCTTACTCCCAGCAATGTAAAATGCATAAAATTAGGAGGCTGCCTTCTGGTGATAATTTATCATTATGTAGTGATGTGACATTATAGCCTGGTAATGGCAAATGTTATAAGGAAGAGATTGCGAATGGGGAAATAAATCTATCCGCAAGGAGTCAGCGTCCCTCTCCCACACCCATAGTCAGCAAAGGGTGAGTAAACATCATTTGTACTCCCCAAAACTCTATCCCATCCATACACTTACTCTTCTGAGCATTGAGAGAGAGGGAACTAACTAGGTAATTGTTTCTCTTCTGGGTTTTGGGGAGGGAATGGGGAATTTGCTAGCAAGGTCTCATTTTCCCTGAAGAAGGAGAACTGGAGAAGTCTGGGGGACAAAAATTCCTGTAGATAAAAGGAAATAGGGGGTTCTCTGCTTTTGCACAATTCACCCATCTGGTGCTGATGCTGCTCCAGCTAATGGTGTGAAGGTATTGAGTCCTATCAACTCTTTAGTTAGATGCAAGTCCTCCTGTTGCTTCCACTTGAGTTTCTCACTTAATGAAGCCTCATTAAGGCTAAAGCCAGATGTTTTAGAGGCAGAACAAGAGGGAACAGAACTCTCCCAAATTCAGAAGGTGTGTGTGTAGAGGGAGAAGCTGTGGTCCCATACAGTCTATTTTGTTTTATCCCGTTTAGCATCTCCAGCTTGCTGGGTTGATCAGGTTGCTAGCGCACTAGGATACCTCTATTATAGTGTCTGTAATATGTGGGCTGGTGACCAGGTTAGAATTCTTAGCCTGTCAAGCCATGTATTTCTGAGCTCACTGATTTAGCACTTCTAGCCAGGTTGTCTTCAGGAATACTTTTATTGTAGTGAAAAGGAAATGAAACTTCTACTTAATGGAGGACAGCAGGTTCAATGGATCCACTGATCTGAATCATGGACAGGTCAAAACTCATAACCATCAAAGCTGAGAATCAAGGATACATGATGGAGGATTAAGTAGGCCTTGTTTTGAGAAGGAGAATAAAAAAGGACACTCAAAGGGTCATCACACACATCTGCAAGTGGTAAACTCGCCATTCTTGTCATACAGTCTGGGCTGTCATTAGCATTTTCTTGCAGATGGGAAATACTTTGGCAATCCATCAATGGCTATTAGCCAGGATGGGCAGGGATGGTGTCCCTAGCCTCTGTTTGCCAGGAAATGGGGACAGGGAATGGATCACTTGATGATTACCTGTTCTGTTAATTCCCTCTGGGGCACCTGGCATTGGCCACTGTCGGAAGACAGGATACTGGGGTAGATGGACTTTTGGTCTGACCCAGTATGGCCGTTCTTATGTTCTTATATCTTAGTTGTACAATTAGCATGTGAACTGGCTGCCAGCTCTTGAGTTTTACATGGGAAAATATAAAGTTCTGAAAGGTACTCGTTTGAATTGATGAGGACTTGGTGCAGATTTGACAAGCTTAGAACAGGAATGTGGAGGAATATGCTACTTAAATTCTTCCCACCTTGCTGCACATGAGTTGTTGAACACATTTGATTACCATGCTGTAAATTAGAATTGTTTGATACATTTCTAATTTTAATGATGAATAAAATGTCATTTAGTATTTTCAGTTTGCAAATAAATTTAAATACTACACAAATGCATATCGCATCTTGTTCGATTCTGTTGCACTAGGGAGGATGGGCACTTCTTCAGAACTGCCACCTGGGACTTGACTTTTTGGATGAGCTGATGGACATTATTATAGAAACGGAGACTGTCCATGAGGACTTTCGCTTGTGGATGACCACTGAGGTTCACTGGCAGTTCCCCATTACCCTTCTTCAAATGTCCATTAAATTCACCAATGAACCTCCACAGGGGCTCAAAGCTGGTCTGAAGAGAACATATGGTGGTGAGTGGAAAAAAATCAACAGGGAATAAAATATAATTTGTAGTGGTACACAATTAAATAGGCCCTTCCTTCCAGTCCCACCTATGTTACCATGTGATCACGTTGCAGTTCTTGGTAGAATCAGGATGAAACTTTGGACACTGCCTGCAGACTTTATCCATTGAAGCTGATATCAACAAGAGTTGTGCATATGGATTCCAGGGCACAACTTGGCCCTAAAATGAAGCCAGATGATAAGAAAATTGAGAGAAATTGGAGAGCTGCTGAAGTTATGTCTGAACTCATCTGATATAAAAACAGGATTTTTTCCACAAATTATAACCTCCAGTGTCTTGTTTAAAAATGCTTTTTAACACATCATTTAATAATTGAAAACCCTTGCACTTTTTATGATGAAAGGCCATATGCTGATTTTTATCATGCTAGAGCGATGATTTTGATGTGCTTTTTCTAGGAACTAAAAAGCTGTATCTCCTGTCCTCAAAGGGCTTGTTGATACGATAAATGCACCAGATGTGCACTGTAATGTGCATTGATATTTCTGAACTTTATGCTAACTTGTGCTACCTAAGAAGAGAGAGTATTTTTTCTCCAGACTAGAGTCCTTTGTGATATAGTAAATGCATCTCTGGAGAGATTCAAAGCTAACTAAGTACCACCAGGAGAGGTATTTTAGTAATGGATCATGCGAAACTAAAATGCTGGTAGCTCATGGTTTGTAATGTCCACTTTTTTCCAACAGGTGTGAACCAGGATCTCCTGGATGTCAGTAACATGGTGCAATGGAAACCAATGCTGTACGCTGTTGGTTTCCTGCACTCCACAGTTCAAGAAAGACGCAAATTTGGAGCATTAGGTTGGAACATCCCCTATGAGTTTAACCAGGCTGACTTTAATGCCACTGTTCAGTTCATCCAGAATCATTTAGATGACATGGACGTCAAGAAGGTACTTAATTCAATAGTTTGGGTAACTGGAATATTATGGATGGTCCCAAACAACTGAAATACAAACATGAATGCTAGATTTAAAAAAGCTTGTTCCTTTAACTCTAGATATATTGAGTGCCCCCAGTACCGAAAACACTTGTCTACATATGTTGAAATATAAATGCAACTGCTCAGTGGGGGATAACTTTTTAAATCAGGTTTTTAACCATGAGTATGTTTTCTACTTATGCTTGTGGTGGCTACTTTTTTATTAGTCCAAAAATATATATATATAGGCAAAAAAAAGGGAGCTGTCAACTGCAGCAATATTTGGGGCCCAGTAGGCTTGTCCCAGTTGCAAGCCTAACTGTAGAAAGTGACTATTGACAAATGTTAAAATAACTTATAACAATAAATTTTGGTGTGGGGGAAAAGTGCACAGGGGAAACAGACTGAATTAGTTCAAACAAAAAGACTTACTGATATAACCCAAGGACTGTGCTGAGATCATATTTACTAAAAAAGGAAAGTGTGAGACCAGAAATCAGTGACTCAAAATTGGTATGTTAGAAAATAGATGCAACTGGCGGACAAAGTAATGAGGGGAAAGGCTATTCCACCCATTGCTCTCCTTTTGGGGTCCTCAAAAAGACTTTGGGAGCGGGGGACTGAAAGTTATCATTATGGCTTCCATCCCCTTTATCTCCTGGAACCCCGGAGTCCACCATGACACTCTTGTGTCTTTGGCATTCTAATCCTGAGATGTCTTGACCAGACCAAGCCAGAGTGAGGGAGCCAGATGACACTACTGGCTTCAGCTAAACCCCAAACACCATTAGGGATGTGAGACTTTCTCACCCTCTCCTGGTGCACTTTTCCTTCCCCACTGTATTTCTTCTCATTGCTATTTCTCTCCTATTGCTTTCTGTCTAAAAAGAGTCTGGTTTAGCCGGCCAAGACTATATATTTTTCCACACTGCAGCTAGTCTGTGAGCAGAGGGGCAGCTAAAAGCAATGTCCAAAGCAACCTGATGCTGGTGTCAGTTTGCCAGGTCTCAGAATGGCTGGTAAGACCAAGTGCCATGCCTGTGTTTTTCCAGTAGTGAGGTTGCAAGTGAGAGTCAACACCAAAGATAGAAACTGCTTTATCCTCTTCCCTTTTGCATGTGCTTGTCTTGTTTTGTCTTCAAGAAAAAAGGATTAGACTTTAGCAGCAGCAATAAGAGATCCAGGCTGTTTTAGCTAACTTCTCTTTTCCCCAAATAGGACAGTTATTGCCATCTTTTATACCATCTAAAGGACTGTCAAATAAGGTGTTTTGTTCTTTTAAAAACTTTCTGTAGCTAAAGGGACCAAGGGATGTTGTTAAAATAAAAGCCATATTTAATACTTCACATAGCAAATGCTTTAACTGTCTTTTCCCCCTTCTTTTCTACATATTTAAAGGGTTAAAAAGATTTCTAATGGTTTGTTTGCCAGAGTACTAAGCAGGCTGAGGTCTCTGTATACCAAACACTGAAGCTTGTTTAAGACTGCTTAATGTTGGACAGTGACTGGGTTATGCTATCACCTTTGACTCTTTGGACACCTATATTCCATCGAAATTAATACAGCAAAACACACCATGACACAGAGTTTCTTTTTATTGTGAGATAGTGTTAAATGGCTAAACTTTGGTTTTTGTATTTCAGAATGATGTTCTGTTTTATAACGAATGTTTCATAGAATCATAGAATCATAGAATCTCAGGGTTGGAAGGGACCTCAGGAGGTCATCTAGTCCAACCCCCTGCTCAAAGCAGGACCAACCCCAACTAGATCATCCCAGCCAGGGCTTTGTCAAGCCTGACCTTAAAGACCTGTAAGGAAGGAGATTCCACCACCTCCCTAGGTAACCCATTCCAGTGCTTCACCACCCTACTAGTGAAAAAGTTTTTCCTAATATCCAACCTAAACCTCCCCCTCTGCAACTTGAGACCATTACTCCTTGTTCTGTCATCTTCTACCAGTGAGAACAGTCTAGATCCATCCTCTTTGGAACCCCCTTTCAGGTAGTTGAAAGCAGCTATCAAATCCCCCCTCATTCTTCTCTTCTGCAGGCTAAACAATCCCAGTTCCCTCAGCCTCTCCTCATAAGTCATGTGCTCCAGCCCCCTAATCATTTTTGTTGCCCTCCGTTGGACTCTTTCCAATTTATCCACATCCTTCTTGTAGTGTGCGGCCCAAAACTGGACACAGTACTCCAAATGAGGCCTCACCAGTGCCGAATAGAGGGGAATAATCACGTCCCTCGATCTGCTGGAAATGCCCCTACTTATACAGCCCAAAATGCCGTTAGCCTTCTTGGCAACAAGGGCACACTGTTGACTCATATTCAGCTTTTCGTCCCCCGTAACCCCTAGGTCCTTTTCTGCAGAACTGCTGCCCAGCCATTCGGTCCCTAGTCTGTAGCAGTGCATGGGATTCTTCCGTCCTAAGTGCAGGACTCTGCACTTGTCCTTGTTGAACCTCATCAGATTTCTTTTGGCCCAATCCTCTAATTTGTCTAGGTCCCTCTGTATCCTATCCCTACCCTCCAGTGTATCAACCACTCCTCCCAATTTAGTGTCATCTGCAAACTTGCTAAGGGTGCAGTCCACACCATCCTCCAGATCGTTGATGAAGATATTGAACAAAACCGGCCCCAGCACCGACCCTTGGGGCATTCCACTTGATACCGGCTGCCAACTAGACATGGAGCCATTGATCACTACCCGTTGAGCACGACCATCCAGCCAGTTTTCTATCCACCTTACCGTCCATTCATCCAGCCCATACTACTTTAACTTGCTGGCAAGAATACTGTGGGAGACTGTATCAAAAGCTTTGCTAAAGTCAAGAAATAGCACATCCACTGCTTTCCCCTCATCCACAGAGCCAGTTATCTCATCATAGAAGGCAATTAGGTTAGTCAGGCATGACTTGCCCTTGGTGAATCCATGCTGACTGTTCCTGATCACTTTCCCCTCCTTTAAGTGGTTCAGAATTGATTCCTTGAGGATCTGTTCCATGATTTTTCCAGGGACTGAGGTGAGACTGACTGGCCTGTAGTTCCCTGGATCTTCCTTCTTCCCTTTTTTAAAGATGGGCACTACATTAGCTTTTTTCCAGTCATCCGGGACCTCCCCCGATTGCCATGATTTGTCAAAGATAATGGCCAATGGCTCTGCAATCACATCGGCCAACTCCTTTAGCACCCTCGGATGCAGTGCATCCGGCCCCATGGACTTGTGTTCGTCCAGCTTTTCTAAATAGTCCCGAACTACTTCTTTCTCCACAGAGGGCTGGTCACCTCCTCCCCATACCGTGCAGCGGAGTGCAGCCGCCTGGGAGCTGACCTTGTCTGTGAAGACAGAGGCAAAAAAAGCATTGAGTACACTAGCTTTCTCCACATCCTCTGTCACTAGGTTCCCTCCCTCATTCAGCAAGGGGCCCACACTTTCCTTGACTTTCTTCTTGTTGCTCACATACCTGAAGAAACCCTTCTTGTTACTCCTAACATCTCCAGCTAGCTGCAACTCCAAGTGTGATTTGGCCTTCCTAATTTCACTCCTGCATGCCTGAACAATATTTTTATACTCCTCCCTGGTCATTTGTCCAATCTTCCACTTCTTGTAAGCTGCTTTTTTGTGTTTAAGACGAGCAAGGATTTCACTGTTAAGCCAAGCTGGTCGCCTGCCATATTTACTTTTCTTTCTACACATCGGGATGGTTTGTTCCTGCAACCTCAATAAGGATTCTTTAAAATACAGCCAGCTTTCCTCGACTCCTTTCCCCCTCATGTTATTCTCCCAGGGGACCTTGCCCATCAGTTCCCTGAGGGAGTCAAAGTCTGCTTTTCTGAAGTCCAGGCTCTGTATTCTACTGCTCTCCTTTCTTCCTTGTGTCAGGATCCTGAACTCGACCATCTCATGGTCACTGCCTCCCAGGTTCCCATCCACTATTGCTTCCTCTACTATTTCTTCCCTGTTTGTGAGCAGCAGGTCAAGAAGAGCTTTTCCCCTAGTTGGTTCCTCCAGCACTTGCACCAGGAAATTGTCCCCTACACTTTCCAAAAACTTCCTGGATTGTCTGTGGACCGCTGTATTGCTCTCCCAGCAGATGTCGGGGTGATTAAAGTCACCCATGAGAGCCAGGGCCTGTGATCTAGTAACTTCTGTTAGTTGCTGGAAGAAAGCCTCATCCACCTCATCCCCCTTGTCTGGTGGTCTGTAGCAGACTCCCACCACGACGTTACCCTTGTTGCTCACACTTCTAAATTTAATCCAGAGACTCTCAGGTTTTTCTACAGTTTCATACTGGAGCTCTGAGCAGTCATACTGCTCTCTTACATACAACGCAACTCCCCCACCTTTTCTGCCCTGCCTATCCTTCCTGAACAGTTTATATCCATCCATGACAGTACTCCAATCATGTGAGTTATCCCACCAAGTCTCTGTTATTCCAATTACATCATAATTCCTTGACTGTGCCAGGACTTCCAGTTCTCCCTGCTTGTTCCCCAGGCTTCTTGCATTTGTGTATAGGCATTTAAGATAACTCACCGATCGTCCTGCTGTCCCAGTATGGGGCAGGAGCCCTCCCCTCTTGCACTCACCTACTTGTGCTTCCTCCCGGTATCCCACTTCCCCACTTACCTCGGGGCTTTGGTCTCCTTCCCCCGGTGAACCTAGTTTTAATAATATAGTTCAATTATGTGTGATTTAATGGAATTAGCACTTGCTTTTTGACCTTGTCTTCGTAAATCAGTGCTTCTCATAAAGCAGGATCCATGCCCACCCCGATTTTGGGGAATGGGTTGGATGGCAAGCGATACATGTGCATCAGTGAGGAGAGTACCAAATTTAGGAAAATATTATTTGAAATTTGTTGGTACTAATTTAGTGAAAGTTAAAGGTGCTGATGAATTTTCTGAACTCCAATGCATCTCCTGCCTAAAAACCAAATACAGTGGGATGTCAGAGCAGCAGTTAGGAGTCTACAAAGATAATCCTAATTATTGCTGCACTGTAACAGTGGTGGATTTTGTTTCGTTGACCTAAGCAGAAAGCATATTACTACTGACCAGCTATTCCATGCTTCTGTGGCCCTTCTGTGACACTCTGGCAGCAAAAAGAGACTGTAAAGCTGGCTTAACTTGCCTCCGGAAGATTCCTCTGGATGGGAGAATCCAAAACAGTGCAGTGAACCATAGCTGCCTCTCTGGCAAAGCTCATTGCCACCTCCATTGTAAATGGCATTTGGGGGCATGGTTGGAGTGAAGCTGTGCCACACGTATCCCAGCTGCCAAAACAGCCCCTTGTTACTTACGCTACTGTCAGTTGTGTGAGGATTGAGCTGGCCTCAATATTAGGGGAACACAAGGGTGATGTAAAGTCACTTTTGCCCTCAAGAGGGTCAGATGATCTGGGCCTATATACAATATTGTATGTATACAGACACACAAAGATGTCAACAAAGCTCTGCATGAAATTCAGGGAGGTTTAGCCACAATTAATGTTTGTGTTTTGTTTTAGGGCGTCTCCTGGAATACTGTTCGCTACATGGTAGGTGAGATCCAGTATGGAGGTCGAGTGACTGATGACTATGACAAAAGACTGCTGAACACATTTGCTAAGGTCTGGTTCAGTGAAAACATGTTCAGTCAAGACTTCTGCTTTTACAAAGGGTACAGCATACCCAAATGTACCACAGTGGATCAGTACCTTCAGTACATACAGGTTTGTATACTACCAAGCTCTTACCAAATGAAAACAATACTAATAAACACTCATCCAAGTTCTTTCTACCCTTCAGCATCTTTCTTTAGTTTCAGTCTGTTAAACACATTTTTCTCCCGTCTGCATACTTGCCTAAATATCTGGTAGTGAAGGAGTTATAATGCTGTTCTAGTAGCTCTACACTTTATTTTTCCTTTTAACTCCCTTGAGAGAAGTACCATCTAGAAAGACCATTATCAAAGGAGAAATAGAGAATGGGAGTCCAGGCTCTTGGCGCTACCTCACAGGAGATGTTAGGGGAATCTGAAGTGGAAAATGACTACTCAGACATAGGGGGAGGTTTCATACTAAGTAGTTGCAGTCGGCAGGGTTTGTGCTTCAGTGCTATGTTTTAGGAAGCATTGGATTCTTTGCATTGAAGACTGCTAATTGAGCATCACAGGATGACAAAATTAGGAAAATAACACTTTTTTTATTTTATAGGATAGAAACTGCTTTTATTCCTCTGGCTTTTTTTTCAGCTGGTTTGTGTGAACTTTACCACCAATTACAATTGTTTGTGTTTGATCATTTAGAGCCTGCCTGCTTACGACACCCCTGAGGTATTTGGGCTGCATCCCAATGCTGATATCACTTACCAAAGCAAGCTTGCCAAGGATGTGTTGGATACCATCCTCAGTATTCAACCTAAAGACAGTTCCAGTGGAGGAGGCGAGACTAGAGAGGCGGTGGTAGCTAGATTGGCTGATGATATGTTGGAGAAGCTTCCTGATGATTATGCACCGTTTGAAGTGAGTTCATGAAATCCTGTCAGAAATGACATCTGCTCTGTCTTGCCTTATGTATGTGCAAAAAAACCCACAGAAAAGTCCCATATAATCTTCTTAAAAAGCTTCAGTGAATCCATTTACACTGACAAATACTTTAAAAATATATACTGAGGAAGCCTGAATGGGATGTAAATGTTTGTAGTGAAGTTGCTAAAATTGTACAGATGGGGCATTATTGCTTTGCTAAAAATTTAAACCAGTTGTTGATTTTTCATTTGCACTGAGGGAGGTCAGTAGTTTTCATCAGCTAAACTAGGTAACATTGTGATAGAGAACTTGTGCTGTGTTTGTAAATTAAAATTCCTAAAGTTTGTTACTTTGCGGATTATCATAGAAACCGCAGATACTTGTAGTAATTTGTGTTCATATATTACAGTGTTTCTTTACAATGGAGTGAATGGCTCATGGGATTGACAATGATATGGATGTGGGTGTGAGTGAGTGAAATATATATGTATATATAATGTGTGCATGGAACCTTTTCATCTTACCTTCACTGGTTCAAACCCAGTGAAGTTAACTACTGACTCAACAAAAATGCTTAATAGCCCAATTGCGGTGAGTTTGGTTTCAGTTATAGTTGCAATAGACACTGTCCCACATTGTGCAGAGGAAACACTGCCACTGACTTACCTGCCCTAGTTAGCATCCAGGGGAAACAGAATGGGGAGTTTAGGAGGGGAGCGTGAACAGACAGGACCATAGTGGCACGTGGCTAGATGCACAAGCTGCACAGTCAGTGTACATGTGCATGTGTGCACACTCTTGTTTGGCTGGCTTTGGCCCAGCTCTTTTCAAATGTAGTTATTCCCTTGTCCATTATCTTGTGCGGTGTTCCATTAGGTATGATGTAAGCGTCATCTCACAATAGTTAACACCAGTGATGACAAACCCACCAGAAATGAGGAGCCACTCGTTCTAATTTGAACTGCTGAGCCAGTGACCTCTCACAGGCCTGTGTCTTGGCATCAGCTCAGCACACTGAGCTAATGACCTCACAGACGCCTGAGCACTATCACCCCAGCAAGCCATAGAAGCTGAGTTAGGAAACGTTTCCAAAGCTTGAGACTTGATATCCAATCAGAGCAGCGCTTTTGAGCTCACAAGACTTGTGCCTTTTGTTATCCCCGCACCCCCAGCAAGTTTGTAGTGCTTAGGCTGAGGTTTCACATATTTTTAAGCTTTCACACAAGCCCAAAAGCTAGAGGTGCTCAACCAGTAACCTCATAGAGGGCTGACCCTCATCCCAGCAAGGTAGGAGGAGTACTTACCCAGTAACCTTTAAAAGCCCTGTGTCACCACATAGACCCAGATGGTTAAATTGCTGAGCTAGTGAGTTTACAAAGCCTTGTCTCTTGTAATCTTTCTCAGGAAGCTAGAGGTGTGAAACTAGACATCTCACAAGTTTGACCCTTATCATCAGCCCAATAAGTTAGAGAGGCTGAGGAGGGTTTAAAGGGACACTGTGGACAAGTGCAGCACCCCTTCCTCTGATAACACCTTCATTTGATAACCCTCTATTGGGCATTGAAGAGTTCATCTCTGCCAGAGCTGCTGTTCTTCCTGCTGTCAGCTTCTATGTTAGCACTACCATGTGCCTATGTGTTGGGTTTTCATGCTACTGTTTCAGCCACATCTTTACATTTACCCTGAATGAAAGATAGAAGCTGCCTCGTCAATGGGCGGTGAAATTAGGACAATTAGAAATCAGGAGGTGAATCGTATCAGGATGTGCACACTGCCCTGAAGGGTCATTATCAGGTTCATTTAAAAACAATTTTCCTTAACTATGTTATAACCACCACCACAGAGGATGTAAAATGAAGTTTAAAAAATTAATTAAACTTGCACTCTTCATGCTGATTTCTCATTTTGGCTTCTACAAAGTTATCATGAAAAGATGCAGAACTTATATTTATTAGAATATGAGATTAATAGTGTGATCTCCTTTGACGTAAGTGGCTGGTCAAACTTTGTGGCCCTGTGTCTTGTTTCTCCATAGA
Organism: Macrochelys suwanniensis; assembly: GCA_033296515.1. NCBI lineage: Eukaryota > Metazoa > Chordata > Testudines > Chelydridae > Macrochelys > Macrochelys suwanniensis. The sequence goes on along the minus strand of CM065776.1, from coordinate 128,536,603 downwards.
CAGAGAAAATAATGATAGAATCAGGTATTTCCTTTGATGCAATATTGTTTATTTGCAAAGATGATACATTGAGTCTTCTTTCCCTGAACACAGAAAGGAAAAAAAAAGTAGGAGACAGTTCTTTTGCTCACTGTTCCAAATCTACCTTTCCAGCCAGCATGCATCTCCGACAAGCTTTCGCTCTTAGCTGCCTCCCAGGATCATGTTACCAGTGCTTCTGTTACCAGTAGCGGTCTACTTGGCTTCCTGGCAGCTTCTCTCTCTCTCTCTCTCTCTCTCTCTCTCTCTCTCTCTCTCTCTACTTTAGCACTACCATGTGCCTATGTTTTGGATGTTCATGCTACTGCTTCAGCCTCTTTATGTTTACCCAGAATGAAAGACAGAAGCTATGGTCAAACCTTAACAACAAGGTTTAATCCAACCCACAACAATACTATTAGGGTAGAAGGGTACAGTTTTTGTGGAAAGCAGCATGGGCGTTTGGTCTCTTCCTTAAGTTCTCAAACTAGAGTCAGGTTTTGGTGCAGAGTTGCTCCCTGGGAACTGGGCATTGGTATTCAGGCTGAGATCTCTGAAAGAGGGAATTGTCTACAAGTTGCCATGATGCCTTCTATTTCAGGGCTGGTGTGTAGAGTGTACATAAATTATGGCAGGAATATTCCTGGACTCCACATCACTGATGTCTCTTCCAATGGAGAGCTGACCAACAAGGGCTTTGTGATCTGCTGCTGCTTGGGTCAGGGGTGACAATACCTAGCTGATTACCCTTACTTATAACCATCTAATGAAAATGATCTGATCTTTCCATGTATTGGTATCTAACTTTGCCATAAAGGGAACTTTCTCTTGATTTATCTGTAAGTATCTGCTTTGTTTGGCTTTCTCTTGACAGGTAAAGGAAAGACTGCAGAAGATGGGACCATTCCAGCCTATGAACATCTTCTTGAGACAGGAGATAGACAGAATGCAGAGGGTTATCACCTTAGTGCGAAGCACTCTGACTGATCTCAAACTTGCCATTGATGGGACCATCGTCATGAGTGAAAATCTGAGGGATGCTTTGGATTGCATGTATGATGCAAGAATTCCTGCCTGTTGGGAAAAGGCAGGTGTTAAACTGTTTAGAATTCTCTGTCAATGTTGCATTTTAAAGACTAAAAAAATTACATGCTCAGATTATTAATCATCATTAATATCCAATATGTTAATATCCTTTAATTTCAAAAGGGTTAATGTATTTTGTTCAACCCCTTTTTGAAAATATAACCCTGAAATTATGTGCTAGATCTCAGTGCTAATATGAAGTCGTGGTTGTGACTGCATTATCAAATTTGGGAGAGAGCTTCCAGCCAAAGAGTGGAGTTATGGGATTGTACAGGGTGTAAAATAGGGCAGAATATGATCATGTATCCCCCTTTCTTTGCCCCCTTTCTGACTAACTTTAAAAACTCCTTTTGGTCTAAAACTTCTTATACCTAGCTGGCCAGAGAAGAAATATTTTTTCTGAAGTATTAGGTAAACTGTAGAAGGGCTGGCCAGGCCATCTCAGGTAAGATTGAGTTCCATTTTATACTTAGAGCAGAGATTAATCCTCGTAGGTATGAAAAATACAGAACTGCACTTTTTGGGTACAGAATGCATTTTCTGAGAATTTATAAATCTGTTAATTTACTGACCTATATCAACGATTCCCTCTAAAGTTAAATACTGCCAAATACAAATGACACTTTTCCAAACATATAAACACCAGCTCACTTGCATTTCAGAATGTATTGCTCTTGATGTAAATGTTACCCATTGTCCTGTAGTGCTGTGGTGGAAGAAGCTGATCTGGAATTAACTTAAACAAAACATGCCTGTGTGGTGTTGATGCAGATATGGATGAATGCAGATGCTTTCTAGTCCTATCAGGCTGATGTCTATTGGCTCGAAGGGAGACCAAGAAAAAAATACTACTTGTGGACATAGTCACAGTGAGCTCTAAACAGCTGGACTTGACTAATGCTATTCAGACCTAGATTTCAATCCATATCGGCATTATCCATAATTTCTAAAGAGTGACTTGAAAAAAAAATACACCAGTCTCTGTTCTGACTCAGTGTCAGACTGGTGGTGGCAGTGATGTTGTAACTTCAAAGCTAGGACAAAAGTAAACATAATACCAAATAATAATCAGACATTAAAAGCAAGAGAATAAAAATGAGACCTTGTCTTAATAGTCCAAAGCGGGAGAGGGAACTAGCCGAATGCTGAGCAATGCCATTAAGACCATGACATCAGCAGCAATATTCATTTGAAACTACTTGAGAGAAACAGGCCACAACTCAAATGTAGGGTCAAGTGAATTTCCTCATTAAACAACCGAATTTGAAGCCTTAGCTGCTTATTGAAAAGTGATCAGAAGCAGAATTTGTCTCTTTAAGTAGCTTAATTTTACTGACTAACAGTCGCCTCTCATTTGTATACCTGTACAACCTTATGGATTTTAGTGAGACTGCCTGCGTATAACTGAGAGTAGAATTTAGCCCACTGGGTTTATTTTTTCTAAAGTTAGTTTAGCTTTTTTTTAAATAATGAGCTTTGGTTACAATATGCATGTAGTCACTAATGAGCTGAATTGTGACCGTTTATAAGCCTTCTAGATTAAATCCTTTTATAAACACATCTTAATTTTTCGTATTTAACATTTATTTAACTTTTCTACAAAAATTTAATGAAATCCCTGTAACCTCAATCCTGCAAACACTTATTGACATGCATAAATTGCCTTGATTGGGGTTTGTTCAGATACAATGATTATCATAGTAAAAGTATGTTACTAAACACATAAAATAAACCAAACATTGCATGGTTATATATGTGACACACATTTACAAAAGCAAGGCAATGTTGTAGAAATAGGAGCATTTGTTTAAAATAGTGAATGGTTTAGAGACGGTAAATCAATACTCCTTTGATTCTCATAATATATGAACAAGAAGATATTAAATGAAACTGAAAGACAATAGCTAACAGTGATAAAAGGAAATAACTTTCTATGCAATGCATAACTTGTGGAACTCACTACTACTATTAGGTTATTAATGATGCCGAATTCTTTGTGAGACTCAAAGTAGTAATTATTTGGATGACATCATCTACCGTTACCTATGCTAGGATGAGACGGTCGATCAGTTGACACAGTACAGTCAGTTGACATGGCCCAGCTTCAGTTTTTAATTCCAGTGTAGCCATACCCTTTGGGACAACTTAAAGAGGACTGATTTTCAGAGGGCGGGCATTGAGCACTTTCTGAAAATTGGGCTTTTTAAGATGTTTCTTGAGAGGCATGTGTTCATTCTTGAAAATGTAGGACAAAACTTATAGGGATAGTGAACCCATATGGTTCAGGGCATAAACTGTCCATTAATTGCCTGGGATTAGAAGAAATTATATAAAACCAGACACCCACTACATCAAAATGTAGTTAAGTTTGAGGCCACATATCAGATAGAGTGAACTGCATTACAGGTATGTTGTCATCTTCCAAGAACTGAGCATCATAATCCTAGGAAATTTAGAATTAAGGCTGAATTGAAAAGAAATCCAAACATATTAAGGTATGGAAACGCACAGATAAGGCATCCTTAATTCTTTCCTATAGTGACCCTATAAAGGGGAAAATGTGTCTTGAAAAATCAATTTCTGGATTCACAAACCCTAACATAGATTAATCCTAATTGTATGGGTTTGCATAGTGCTATGGCAGGGCAGAGTTAAGGTTTCTGATGAAAGAAAAATTCACTTATGAAGAAGATCAAGGAGAGAATGAGTTTAAATTTGTAAAGAAACAAAACAAAAGAAAAGTAATGATTTCAATCAGAATCAATCAATCAAGCAGAATTTCAATTTGTTTTAACTATGTGGGGACTCTGAGGAATGGTGTTCTGTTACTGAGATTTATAGGGGCAAAAATCTGATACTGGACGCATAATTTCTTATGGCTTACTTTTTACTTCAAAGTTGTCAGAAAATTCATTCTGTACTTCAAAAGTATGTGCGTTAGTTTAGGGGCACATATTTTTCATGCACAAGAGGCTGAATCATTGCTTTAAGTTCAAAACTGAAGTCAGCATTAATGAATCACAGCCAAAGCCTCCTTAATATATTATGTTAAAAAACTATGATAAATGCCTGTTACTTAGGTGGCAAAGCCAAACACTCAGTAAGTTCCAGAACTAAGGTTGCCCGTGCAACCTTATTCATTCCTCATTGTGCGCATCCATCCTGAACACTGAAAGGGGCAGAGGACTGTGGAAAAAACAGATGTGATTGTGGAATTAACTTAATGCATTATGATTCCATCTTTAATTTTCTGTGGAGTAGTCTGAGCATAAGATGGAGAAGCAGAGACTGAGTTCTAATCCCAGCCTGACACTGGCTCCCTCTGTCAAATAACTTAGCTTCTCTGCCTCATCTTCATCTTTCTCTGTTGTGGAGGTACTTGGTATAGATCTTTGAAGATGGAAAATGCTATTCAAATGCTATGTATTATCACTGCCTAAGATTTTATTGAGACAGAGCCTTTTTAAGTCTGAAAATTCAGTCTTTTAGTGCCCAAGACAATTGTCAGTTCAGTAAGTGACATGAAAGCAGCTTAATGTCTGAGCATATGATTTGTAGACAGGTTTATAGAAAAATGCAGTGCTTTGACATCTATGGATAAAAAGCACTAGTTAGGTATTGTTTTAAATGTGGAAGGAGGTCCGACTGAGGTTAATTGGGTACCCCTTATTGCTGGCATTTAATAACTTCTGAGTTGTTTACTTTGCAACCTAAATACTATTTGTTTGTATGTAATTTTCTAGATCCTTTTCTTAAAAAGATAAAGGCAAAAACAATTATTTTATATGCAACTACCTCCCCATCATGCATCATCAGCAGGGTTGGAAATGTGAGATTTAATCATTGCAGCACAGACTGCTACCCTTTGAGATACTGGACTAACTAGCAACAAGAGAATGCTGTTACCCAGAAAGGTGGTTGGGCTTCTGGCATTATGTGCTTGAACCCGAGGGTGGTCAGGGGAAACAGAGGTAGGCTTTTCCCCCTACCTCGGGAGTTGAAGGTGCTCCTGTACTCTGTGGTGCTCTCAGGGGAACTGCATTTTTCAAGGGCATATAACTTGGCCAAATTTGGGCAGATTTTCCTGGGGACTGCAGAAGGCACATACCTTACATGAGGTCCACCCATCTGCCAAATTTCAAGTCCTTGCTCCGAAGAATGGGTATGTTACTATTGTTCAAAAAGAGGTGACAGAATTTTAACATAAGTAAAAAATAAAATAAAGGATCCCCTAGACTAGGTCTCAGAACAGCCAATCCATGTTGGCTGAAAGTTCAAAGAAAAAAAATTTAGCCTGAGAGAGACACCCAGCATGGAAACTTCCATCCCAAACAGTTAGTTTGACAAAGTTATAATCAACTGAAATGTTGTCTTACAATGGGAAATGTCTGATCACCATAGCAACAGGTGGTGCTACTAATCCCGTCTATAATAATGGATATAGGGAGAAATTCTGGCCCTACTGAAGTCAATTGGAGTTGTATCATTATCTTTAGTAGGGCCAAAATGTCACCCTGAGGTTGATAATTCCAAACTTAACATTTCAATAGTCTTGTAATAATATGTCCATGATACTTTGGGATATTTTCTTTGATATGATACATTCATTGGCTGTGATTACAAAATCTTGAAAGTTCTAAACATCCCCCTCCCCTAAAAAACACCTCTTTTATACCTGTTTTTAGGGGTCTTGGGCTTCCAACACTCTAGGTTTCTGGTTTACTGAACTTCTGGAAAGAAACCGTCAGTTTTACTGCTGGATATTCGATGGCCGACCAAACTGCTTCTGGATGACAGGGTTCTTTAACCCTCAAGGATTTTTGACTGCAATGAGACAGGTGAATAGTTTTATTTTTATATTACCCTTTCAATAATATTCTCCTTTATTATAGCTTGCATGGGAAGGCTGAGTGTGTGTGAGAAGGAATATTTTATTTTGGGTGTTGAACTGCTTTGCCCTCTTAGGGTTAGATTCTGCTCTTGGCTACATTAGACATGTTAGAAGGGAAGCTAAGGGACAGCTGAAATCCCCAGGACAAATTTTTGCTGTCTTAGCAATCATACCTGCCATGTTACCCTTGAGTATGGTACCCTGTACTTACTACTCTGGGCCCACCCATCTTCATGCCAAGGACTGCCTTGGAGGATCTCTAGGAGGGAGTGGAGATCAGACATGGCAAAAAACCCACAGACATTGGGCTTGTTTTTGGCTTAATTGGCTTGTGAATTGCTTGTTGGCTAGTTTTTGGCTTGTAGCTTGTTGCTTGTTTGGCTTGTTGCTTCTTTTTTTTTGATCGGCTCCCAGCAAGGGGGGGCAAGCAGGGGCAAGGGTGGGGAGAGAGTCAGGGGTGCACAGCGGGCCCACCACAGTCCCGGACTGCATGCCAGGGGGATCTAGTCACATAGAGTGTTGGGGTTCTTAGGGATTGGCTTGTTTTCGCCTTGTTTTGAAATGGGATTAGTTTGATTTTTGGCTTATTGTGAAAGCTTATTTACTGCGTGAAAGTTGGCAACTGTGGTGGAGATGCTATGTTCTTCAATTGGGTTCTGTGAGGGTGCAAAAGGTAGGAAATCCTTGCACCCTTTTTTCTTCTTTGCACACTCTCTCACAACGGTTGACCAGAGTCTAGCCCTTGGTCTCTGTCCTCTTCAGTGCTTAGCCCATCTGGAGAGTTTCCAGAAAAAACTAAGTTAGTTCTCTTTGTTACACCCGAAGGTCATCAGTAAGCAGAGTAGCTTCTCTCAGTGAAGAACGTGAAATTGTCTGTATGGAAGAGATGTGTGCAATCTTTTGAACATGGTGGTTATTGTGTTTCTGGATAAAGAGTTGCTTAAGAGTTAAATCAGTTTGAGCTAGCTTTGGATTATAGGAACCTAAAAGCTACTGGGTGTAGACAGCCATACTCAGATACACAGTGAAGGTATTAATTCCATTGAAGCATACCTCTTGGAATGTGGAGGCAGGGGAAATCTTTAGTTGGAAACCCCAAGACCTTTTAGGCAGGGACGGTCAAACAAACAAAGTTTGAAATGCTTAAAAAGTTGAGATTTGGAGGAGAGGTAGGTCAGAGGATCTGCAGGGAAACAGACTGTAACACAGACTATGTGGAGGCCAAACTTAGATAAGACCATATGCATGTAGTCGTTTGTTATTTTAATCCTTGTCTCTCTACTTGTAATGTTCCTTTGGATAAATAAATCATAGTTGCTTTGAATAAGCTGTCCTATGTCACTGCCATTTCATACTGGTCATAAGCCCCTAGAGAGAATTCTGTAGCAGGGTCTGAAACCAGTCGAGCTTGCAGAGTTAATACAATTCTTGCGTACAGGGGATGCTGTAACCTGGCGATTCAGCCTAAAAGTTGGGTGAACTGCAGGGTTCTTGAGAATGGTGCAGATTTAGGCATATCATTTGCAAAGGGTGCCTATGGGGAGCGATGAAAGAGAGGTCAAAAGTACAATGCACCCCTGCACTGTAACATACTTTATTGCCTTTCTCCAGATCTGAAAGCTGGTAAGTAATCACTTTCTTCAGCAAGTATCTCCCCAGATCAAACAACCAGATGACATAAAAGAGGCTTTTATTATAAGGTATGTCAGAAAAATCTTGGAATCAGAAATGACCTTTTAAAATATACAGTGTAGATAATAAACAGAAACTGCACTCTTAAAGAAAAATTAAACACAAGTCAAATCTTGAGTGTTACCATGTTCCATTGTGTGCCTGGTTTATGGCAGAAAGTCTTCTTCCAGCCTTAAATACTGGAGTGACACACTTCACACCCCAGAAAGAATAGGGTTCTCCAATAACAGAACTGCATGTAGTTCCAGAGAGTACATAACCATGTTGATTTAGGACTCTTTTACTCAATGATTATCTGTTAACTTAATGTTCCTAAGTCATAGTACTTACATTAATGAGCTATAATGTTACAAATATAAAATTGAAAATCACACATACAGATAAATCAGTTCAGACCTCTTTTTAATAATATATCATCCAGGAAAGATTTCCTGGCACTCCCAGGAAAAATCAGCCTAATTAGTCAGGCTATTTTTCATATACTATCCTGACCTTTAAGATAAGCTACCTTTCCTAGACCTGAGGAAGAGCTCCGTGTAAGCTTGAAAGCTTGTCTCTTTCACCAGTAGAATTTGTTCCAATAAAAGATATTACCTCACCCACCTTGTCTTTCTAATATCCTCTGACCGATACAGCTACAACACTGCAAACTGACCTTTAAAAGGCAGATTTGTTTAACTCTGGTACCTTCTTACTGCATTTTTCATTCTTTATTTATCTGGAAGGGAAAATGAATCTAAAAATGACTTGTGTCTCAAAAGTGAATTTTTTTTGGAGGGAGAAGGGTGGTTGGCAACAAAATACTTAATTTGCTATGAAATGAACACCCTGCTGCTCAGCTAGAGGGAAATAATGCTGCTTTAATCATGGAGAGTACTGCAAAAAAGGTAAATGTTTGCTTTTATGATAATTTAAAGTAATTACTTCTGTGATAATGCAGTTTAATGATGGCCCTTTATGCACTGAAATCATTGTCCTAAATCATAGGCACTCTTCAAAATGTTACCGATAGTCTTCATTATTGCTTTGAATAGGAAATAACTCGAGCCAACAAAGGGTGGGCACTTGACAGTGTAGCACTGTGCAATGAAGTCACCAAGTGGATGAAGGATGACATCACAGCTCCTCCTCCTGAGGGCGTCTATGTATATGGACTCTATCTAGAAGGAGCTGGTTGGGACAGAAGAAATTTAAAAATCATTGAGTCAAAGCCCAAGGTGCTCTTTGAAATGATGCCTGTCATACGGATTTATGCAGAGAACAACAGTAAGTGACTAACTTCAGGTTATGCTGTATTGATAGCAGCTTAATTTTAATTTGTTTTACATATACTTGACAAATTGTTAATGATTCTTCAGAGCATAGGGGTGTTATGTGATTGCCTATCCATAATGCCATATATATATTTTGTGGGGGCTTCTACGATCTCTTGGAATACAATCAGGATTTGACGTCGTACTTCATGTATAGTAATAGATGGTCCCTGCCTTGAAAACTGACACTCTAATTAGGTTATAAACATGTCACAATACTGTTGTTGCTGTAGTTTTGGAATATATGCAATTATAATTGATTCCTAACCTTCTTTACCTCTGCAAGACTGTAGCATTTTGTCTTCCACTTCCAATATGCTTAACCATTATATTATGTATTTCTCAGTCTATATCAAAATGTATGTTTAAGACTCAGTTCTGGTTTACCCCAGTAGTGGTGTTACGGCATAACAGTAGAAGCAGAAACCATTGTATCCCCTCCCTACACAGTTTTTTGGACTACCTAAAATACTGAAATGCATTGTAAATGAAGTAGGAATCCTTTTTCTCATTAAATATTTGTCTGATAGTCCAAAATATCAGTGGGGCTACATGCATAACTTATAAAGAAGCCTAAGAATGAAGCCCCAGCTCTGCAATAGGGCTGACTCTAGACCAAATGGCGCCCCCAGCAAGGAGTGTCTTCGGCGCCTCCTCTCCTCTATTTGTTAAACATTTGAATACCTTATTTTTTTTATTGCATTTGTATTCCATTTCATGACTTTGATGCATGCTTTGCATGCATGATTTATCCTTGTCATATAAGATGATAAATTTGCATGCTACAATCTGTAAATCTGTATTTATTGTAAGCCCACCCCCCCCAAAAGTTTCCTCTAAGCTTATAGAAACTTTTTAATTTTAAGAATAACTCAAATGTACTAACATCAAGTAATGGAACTGTGCACCAATATTGGGTGGATCAGTGTTACAGTGTAGGTGACTATCTTTTCACTGTGACTAATGTTGGGAGTGAAGTCCATTATTGTGGTGTAGTCCTTTGCTTTGATGAGCCGCAACAATATGTTATCAAGCACATTCCTTGCCATAAGGTCAATCAATTAGTTTTGAATTGTTTTGCTGCAGTAATGGTTCATAGCTTCTTTATGAACTACTCAACATAGGTGCTCACGCATGACATCGTCATATTTCCCAAGGAGTTCTACCAAACTGTAGAAATTACTGTTCAGTGAACAACTTATCCGACGAGCCCTGGAAAGCCAAATTATTCTTTACAAGGAAGAGGGTAATTGAGATCAGATGCTGAAGCATGTTCCTTCAATGTTGGATTTCTACATTAATAATGCACTGGTTTTCTGCGTCTATGCATTTATTCAGCTTGAGCCTGGACTTGACCTCCATCCATTTGGAGTAGGCTGTAAAATGGCCAGATGTTGCTTTTCATGTTGATTCAGAGCATCAACTAAGTTATGCTAGTAATTGTACCCAGAAAGGACAAGCAATGATTTGACATTCTTGTAAAATATTTTGCAACAAAAACAGAACACTTTGTCAGTTGATTTTGAGTAAACTAGCCGAAGCTGATTCAGTTTCTTAACATTTTCAAGCACTCTTTCACAGTGTGACTTTGAGAAGTGTTGCTTCTACTCATTTACTAGAAATGTCATATCCTCAGTTTTGCCCAACCTGTTCAAAATTGTATAATAAATATCAGCAAAGTTTAGGATTGCCAGCCATAAAGCAGGATCTGATGTATAGATTTGTGGTGTGCAATTTTTCTCACTGCTGCTTCTGTCATCATGAGAGACTGATTCTTCTTTATTGTTTCTCTCCTTTTCATGTGAGCCACATTCTTCTTTGTCATCATTCTCCTTTATGCCACCATTCCTTCTCTTCAGGTAAATCTGCTAATTTCTTAGTAATAGGCCTTCTATCATTTAGGAAAAAGTTCCTAACTGTCAGGGTGGTTAAACACTGGAATAAACTGCCCAGGGAGGTTGTGGAATCTCCATCTCTGGAGATATTTAAGAGTAGGTTAGATAAATGTCTATCAGGGATGGTCTAGACAGTAATTGGTCCTGCCATGAGGGCAGGGGGCTGGACTCGATGACCTCTCGAGGTCCCTTCCAGCCCTAGAATCTATGAATCTATGAATTTACGCTTCGCTCCTCAATTTCTTCTGCACTGGGATGATCACTATTGCCTAAAGTCCAGTCTATGTTGTTCTGTTCCAGATATTTTCCCCTCAAATTTGTCCCTTTCTGCAAACTAGATTGCAATTGAGCTTTTTGGTTCCTATGCTGAACTCCTGAAGGCTTCTTCTGGGTCACCTTTTATTTTCTACAGGAGAAAACACAGTATTAGGGAGAACAAAAGTCTATGTTCCACAGTGGTAGAAAGTCATCAAACATTACATGTTAAGCATGGCAAAAGAAGAAACAGTATTTCTTTTATATTGTTGTGTAGATAAGGGTTTGATAGATATCTCTGGTGTCTCATTAAGTATGTCCTTTATTAGTCGCTAATTGCACTCTTCAAATCTTAAAACACAAGTACACTCTCACAATTACACAATAAAACAAAGTTCACAATATCGCAGCTGGGCTCACTTCACTTCACTTCGTTCTCATATCTCACTGACTGACTGGCGACACCCCTGCGAGGGCATGGCTGACAACATCCTAGGAGATTCAAGGAAAATGTAGTTTTCAGAAAGTTGAGAAGGTTCCATGAGATTCAACAGAGGTCCAGAACATTCCGGTTAGTGAAAAATTAATCCACATATGGAATACCTGAAACATTTTACTTCAGACATTCTATTTTCCCTTTTGTTGCTAACAACAAAAACAGCACCCCAAGCCCGGCAACCCAGGCAGTTGCCTGGGCCACCTTCCCCTAAATCTGGCCCTGAGGGTCGTAGTATAGTTTGAGAACACATGCTAGTATTCATGTAGCTTGCGCACATGAATACTATAGGAATGAATTGATTTAACAATGTTCTTGGGAACCACTGTGTTATACCTAGGTGTTGATTGTACACATAAATGCCGCAACACTGACGTTCTGTGGTGGGGATTTGCTTGAGCAAACAGAAGCCAAGTGAAAGGATGGAAAAGAGCTGGTGGAGGTGAAGGATGACATTTGGGGCCACCAAAGAGGAAAAAACATGCCAGAATAGAGTGCAGACTAACGAGCCGGAGAACAGAAGTCGAGGCCATTCTGCTTTGTGGAACTGAATTTTTAATGTTTGCAAATAAAGTAGGCAGTAGGAAATCAAATCCCACAGAAAACAGCTGAAAAGATATCCAATCATTTAGCTGTTAGAGACAGTCTGCTTACAGGGTATGTTTCCTGTGCTTTGCTAGCTGAATTCCATGTTTGTAGCTTATCTTCTCTGACAGTACGTGGCATGCTCTTTTTGTGTATGTCATTTGCTTAACCAAGTGTAACATTCTAAATGCGTATAATATGCAGTTTATCAGTATTTTCAGTATAAATTACTATTTGCAGGAGTTTACAACCCAGCCATAAAAATTGTTTCAAACTGATTGACACACAAGATCTCAGCCTGGGAACAATTTAACACCAAATTGAATGAATCTGTTTAGCACAGTTTGAACTCTACAGATGTTTGGGAAGAAAGAAATAGAAGTCTTATTATCATAAACTGTATTACTTACAAAAAACAATTTGATAGACAAATAAGGCTCTGATCCAGTAAGCTGAAAATAATCATAATTATATTAAAAAGCAAATTAAAAACCAACCGAGATACTGAATTACAAACACTTGTATATTAATCAAACCTGGAATATTTTGTCCCAGTTTTACAGTGAAGAATAATAGTTGACAATGCATACTTCTGCAGCATGTAAATAATGGTATTGTACTGAAAAAAAATCTCCTACTAATGGCATTTCAAAATAGATTAATAGATTTTAATAAGGTAATTTTCACATCTTGATATGTCAGCATGAAATTCAAAAATAGGATAGTTGAGGGTGAAACTGCCAGCACCCTAGTCACTTAAACTTCTTACTCTGTCAAAGTACTGTAGTTAATACTAAATCCCAAACTTACAAGAGCTGCACACAGTACTCTATGTGATATGTTTTGCAAGTAGTAGCAAAAAAGCAAGCAGTGTGTTGTTAACTGAACTTCCTTTGCTTTTGTTGAGAAGAGCGATCTGCTACAGAACTTTGATTTGATGTATTTATATTTCTGTTTAGGTTGTGCTCCGCTCTCTAAAATCCTATCTCTTCAGACTCATTTCCCAGGGCATCTTTTCATATGTGTTTTTTTCCTCCATCTTCCTAGCTTCAAAAGATCCTCGTCTGTACTCATGTCCCATCTACAAAAAACCACTTCGAACAGACCTGAATTACGTTGCTGCTGTGGATCTTAAAACCGCCCAACCTCCGGAGCACTGGATACTGCGTGGTGTAGCACTTCTGTGTGATGTCAAGTAATGTTAAATCAATTTTCACTTTTCCCCACAATGTTTCTCACCAGTATTTTAAGAGATTTTTTTTCTGCACATAAATTTTAACATGAACATTAATGAGGAATGAGCTTGATGATGGATCACAGATTTTTCTTTTTAGTAGGTGTGCTCCCTCTTTATTCCACTCCTGCTTTATCTATTAGAAGTTAGTGGGCTAAAGACATGTACTAAAAGATAAGCCTCTTGGGACTGGATGGCTCAAGTGACTGACTATACCCACTCCTATTCACCTCTCAGGGCTTGTTTTCACTAGAAAATTGGGTCATTTGAACAAATGCTGTGTTAAACACAACATAGCCATGAGTGTAAAAGGGCTAGCTGTCTTTAGCATTGTCAGCTGGTCATGGCTAATGCTGTTTTTCCAGCAGTGCTTATCTGCTACCAGATTACAGTGTTAAGCACACAAGTCCTGGCAATGCTGACAGCTAAGGTGTGTTAAATGTTGTGTGTGTTAGCACAACTCCTCAATATCGTATTCCAGAGTGACTCAGTTTTCTAGTGAGGCCTAATCTGAATCCAGCCCTAGGTCAGTGGTAAATGCAAAGTGGTATGCAGTCTGATCGCTGCTTGGTGGTTTGTGTGAAATGACTTGGTAGCGTCAGTCCAATTCCTCCCTGGACAGGTGTGCACATCACAGAGGCCATCACCCTAACAAATATGAGTCTCATGGGAGTCTCAGCAGAGAGGGTAAAAATGGAATGGGCATTCACTCTTTTAGCACCTAGAGGTAGGGAGCCTGTTAGTTCAGTGTGGGAAGCTAGTATTTCCTCTGTATGCCTTAATTAACATAGGTCTTTGCTGTCATTCTGGCTCACTCACACACTAAATTCATTTAAAAATTCTGTTTACCAGAAAAGTCTTATTTTCTATTCTGAGAATTGTGGGCCATGAGTATTTGGAGTATTCTCATAAAACAAGAACTAGGGGTCCCAAATTAAATTAATAGGCAGCAGGTTTAAAACAAATAAACACACAGTCAACCTGTGGAACTGTTTGCCAGAGGATATTGTGAAGGCCAAGACTATAACAGGGTTCATAAAAGAACTAGATAAATTCATGGAGGATAAGTTCATCAATGGCTATTAGCCAGGATGAGCAGGGATGGTGTCCCTAGCCTCTGTTTGCCAGAAGCTTGGAATGAGCAACAGGGAATGGATCACTTGATGATTACCTGTTCTGTTCATTCCCTCTGGGGCACCGGGCACTGGCCTCTGTCAGAAGACAGGATGCTGGGCTAGATGGACCTTTGGTCTGACCCAGTATGGCCGTTCTTATGCTGGAGGGAAACCTTTATGCAGGATACCAACATTAAGACCACCATTCTTACCTTTGCTTTGCTCTCATTTTGCAGTATTTTGCTTTCATGTCCCCTCCTTTTCTATCTTCCTTCCTTTTTTTCTGCCTGTCTTACTGCAGCCTTGTTGACTTTTCATCTACCATAGAAACATTTCACACTGGGAGCTGGCTGCACAGAGAAATGTAGGCAATACTAGTCAGTTGCACTCTGACTTCACGTATAAAGTGCCTTTGTTTTTCAGCACAGAGCTATTGGATCTTTGCTGTTGAGGCTGGTCGGTTGTCTCATGGTAGTCTGCAATAGATCAAGGTCACAGGTGGGAGACTACTGCTTCAGTAGTGGCAGGAGCTCTAATACATAACAGGATGGGCCAACAATGCACAGTGGATCTGCCTTACATAAATGGTTTGGGGGAAAAAGCAGGTTTTCATTTCAGCACAAGGAAGCATTTTGTGGAGGTTTGATTCTGTTTTTGTTTCAGTAGATACATAATCTGATCTTATATAAAAATGTAAAAAAAATATTGCATCTCTTGTTCATCGATGATCTAAGGACAACCTTTCACAGTATTACAAAACAAGTATTAAAAACCTATTTCAGAATGGCTGTATTTGGTGTTTTAATGGGGAAGGGATACTTGTAACATTTCATTTCTATAATACAATCACACTGTTTCACTTCAAAAATGTACATTATTAATTTACTGATATCTTAAATGTTAGTCGATAATCAATAACTCAGAGGAACCTGAATGTATTTCATTTTTTGCAATATTTCATGGTGTAGTGGAATCTCTACGGACAAGGCTGCTAGAGATCGCTAATACTTCAGTCACACTGTCTGTGTATTAATATGGCTGTGTGTAGATTGTATCTGCAACACCCTCAATTATAGGAGGATAAAAGGATTAATATTGCACTGCTGCAATATTCGTTCATGTAAGTATGATTCGGAACCCCTCAATCCTAAATCCTTCGATTTATTTAAACACTAGTACTGGCCAGAGCATAGTTAATGGAAATGCTTACAAACCTGGCAATTTCTGGCTGTTTTATTTAACATTGTTAGCATCATGAAACTTAAGAACTCACACTTATGCAAACAAGAAGCATGAAGTTGGTCTGCCCTGAAATTCCTGGGGTGGGTGGTGATGTAACTTTCATTTTTTGACTAATAGAGAATCTAACTTAGTTTTCAGTATCATGTTTTTCCTCTTCCAATCACCTTTGGTGCTTCTTTTCAAGCTCTGCCTCCTTGCATTTTGTCTCCTTCTAGTCAATACCCTCTTCTCCTCATTCTTTTATCCCCTTCCCCCTGTCTTCCATCTCCCTCCTGTTCTGCTTCACTCCTTTGCTGTTCCCCCCTCTTAATTATGCTTGGTTTTGCTGTACATTTTGTTTTTGCTGCACGCCATATACACGACTGACAATAACAGCTATGTTAGTGTTCAATGTCAATAGTGAATATAGACAAAGGAAAAACAGAAAATGTGTATTCTAAAGTGATTTGAAATTGTTGAGGTGAGTATGGCTTGTGAAGCATGCAAATAGGTAACGTAAGACTTCTATGGCCTTTCCTTATAAATTGAATAATTACTCATATATCCAAACACAGGGAAATGAGTTTAAGGAGCATTAACCAGCACCTCAAAAGCCAGCAGAGGAAGGGAGAGAGGAGGGAGAGGGAAGAAGGGCTGCTTCCAGCTTTTAACTAATTTCTATGGCCAGCCTTGGGTTTCACGGTGTTGGCCGCAGAATCGCGGTAAGCTATGCGCATTGGGTAAGGGTTAGTAGCACTAGTAATATGCTTATAATGTTTTAACAATTAGCTTTAATTATGTACCCCTGTGCTGTCCTTTAAATAAAACAAAATCTTTCTGGGCTTCATACACCTCTCACGCTGATGTAAATCAGGAGCAACTACATGTTAGTCAATGGACTTGTTTAACTCAGGGAATCTGTCCCTCCATTTCCTAGAATTTTGCATGTTTAACACGTCACTTTTGGGACTTTTCTGTCGCTGTCTTTTCCTGCAAGCTTCTCATCTGGGCAGGTGGACAGTGATTAAATGCATAATTCTGCTTAATGCCCCAATTTTGCCTGGAGATCCCTTAGTGCATGTCGGGAGGATGCCAACTGGAAGCAAAAGATTGTTTCCAGAACAAGATAATGCTGTGAGCGTGAAAGACCAGAGTAAGATACTGTGAATAGAGAACACCTTGACACTGCTGCTTGCACAGCTTTGTTGAAATTCATTTTCCAGAAATCCTTCTAGATCTAGACAGATAGTCACAATGTGGGAAAAGTGTGTGAAAGAGACTATTCTTTGAGTGATGGTCCCAATTGTATTCCAATGATGGTTTACAGTTTACCTTGTGCTTTTGTTCGAGACAATGAAGGGAGGGGTGGACTGACCGCGTCTCCAATTCCTTCTCACCGTTGCATGGTCTGGGTCAGAACTTTCATTGTCCTTGTCTGTGATGCACTTTTAAATAAGATAAAGTGCATAGTTTTACCCTTTTTGTGTACGTTTTGCCAGTTTTAGTGTAGTTTTAGTACTTAGTTTAGATAGCTTTGGGTTTGCTAGTTTTTTTTACTACCCCTCTGCCCCACATACCCATGTGCAGGTACCCAGAACTCCGGGCTTCAAACTCGGCACCTCTTGCCTGTGTTCCTTGTTGGTCAGTGATGACTACAAACACTACCTCTATGACTTGGGAGAGGCTCACATTGCATCCAGGTACAGTATTTACCAGTCCTCTCCCACACACACCCAAGAAGGCTCTGCCCTTTGCCTCAAGTAACACCTCATGGAGCTTGCCATGAGACCTCACTCGGACCCAGGCTTGGGAACACCCCCTGTACATCAGCCTGACACAGCGAGGAGTGCACCTCCCCCTGCCACATCTGAATTCGGAACCAGCAGAACCACCCCATGGACCCCATGGCGGGGCCTAGTCGGGAGGCAAGGAAGCATACCCGTAAGCATTGGACTAAAGCTATAGCTACACTAGAGAGCTTTTAGTGGCGCAGTTGCATCGATGCAGCAGCGCCACTGTAAGCTCTCTAGTGGAGCCGCTCTGGAAAGCAGATGGGAGAGAGCTCTCCCGGCGACTTAATCCACCCCCAGTGATCAGCTATGACAGCAGGAGAAGCTCTCCTGCCGACATAGCACTGACCACACTGGTGCTTAGGTCAATGTAACTTATGTTGCTCACAGAGGTGCAACATAAGGTATATCAACATAAGTGGTAGTATAGACATAGCGTAAGTCTTCCTCCACGCCAGATGGACGCTCTTTCCATGAGTTTGAGCCATGGGGACAGAGCACATGTTAAGTCCCATAGCATGAGAAAAAGTCCCACAAGCAATGGGATCTGGCGGTTCTGAGCACCAATCTATCGGTACCGCTATCACCAGCACCCCACAAAATGTGGGATCCTCCTGTTCCAAGACAGACCACAGCACTGGTACTGATACCTGAAAAAAAGAGTGCTTCTTACATTGGGGAGATCCAGCACCATAGCTATGCCTCAGGACACGTTCGCCTTGCTGGACCTGGAGTCACCCCATCCATCATCCCTCCACTTCTTGAGAAATCATAACTCCATCACGGGATATGCCTACGCTACGTGACCCCTCACTATCTGCACCAGTACTCTACATCCTTCCACAAGCTCTGACAGTACTGCCATTGCAACTGGAATTGGCCTTCTCCTCCAACGAATCAGAACTGGGAGAAGAAAGATCATGTCATATCACCCTTATATGCCTTCATGGAGACTGTCATGTCCGTGGCAGCATCTACCACATCAACCAGCTTGGAGTCACTGGTACCCCATGCCGTGGGGACTACCACAACCTCCCTTGGATCCAGCCTATTGGCCATATTGGGGACTCTGGTCCCAATACCCCCTCTCGGAACCTGGCTGATCCACATGGGAATGCTTGCTGCCTCCCCTTAAGGAACCCTTCTGGCAGGTGCTGTGATCCGATGGTAGAGGAGGAACCACTTGAGTCTAGTCCCAGTAGAGTTGCCAGAACCGGATGGATTTCCCTCTTCATCTCCATACAAAGTGGTGACTGCAGCATCCCCTTCCCCACCGGATGACTTTAGATAATTTCAGGAACTGTTGCGGAGAGTCTCGGGGGAAATCCAGATTCCCTTAGAAGCAATTCAAGACCCCCAACATAAGCTGCTTGATATCTTCCACACCTCAAGACTGGCCAGAATTGCACTACCAATTAACAAAGCGATTCTGGAGCCCTCCAGAACATTATGGCACACCCTGGCCATGTGCATGGCTACCCAATAGGGGCCAAAAAGCATTATTACATTTCTGCCAAGGGATCCGAGTTCCTCTTTTGTCACCCTCCTCCCAACTCTGTAATCATCCAGGCTGCAACTGAGCGAGCCAAACAACACCACCCTTGATATACACCACCTGATAAAGAGGGCAAGTGTCTGGACCTTTTGGTGTGCAAGGTATTCTCCTCATCGAGCCTACAAGTCAGGATTGTGAACTATCAAGTGTTACTAGCCAAGTACGACTTCCTAAATTACAGTAAATTCAAGGATTTTACTGATAGCCTGCCACAACACACTCAGGCTCATTTTCAGGCCCTCATTGAGGAAGGGAAACTGGTGGCCAGAGTGGCCCTCCAGTTAGCAGTGGATGAACAGATCCCTCCTCCAGGGTCATGGCTATGGCCATAGTTATGCATAGGGAGTCTTGGCTCCATGCGTCTGGGTTCCCTAGGGAGGTACAGAACACTGTTGAAGACCTCCCTTTTGATGAATCCCATCTCTTTAATCAAAAGACAGATGAATCACTGCTTACCCTCAAAGACTCCAGGGCCACCCTTCACTCAGTGGGCATCTAGACTCCAGCCCTGAAGCACAAATTCCACCACCATCCATCTGTTCACAGTTTTCCACTGAGATAAAGTCTCCATATAATTACACACTCAATTTTTACCAAAGGTGGTTTCCCAGTTTCACATCTGAAACCCACATGCATCTGCAGAGGAACGTCGTCACCATTCCCTCAACATTTAACAAGCGCTGGCCATCTACCTGCAGAGAACAAAACCAATCAGGAAGTCCCCTAGATTATTTATTGCAAATAGCGAAGAGACTCCAGGGACAGGCCATCTCCACCCAGAGAATCTAAATGGATTTTGGGGTGTATTAAACTCTGCTACCAACTGTTGGGCCTACCTCCTCAGGCTTCAACCTCAGGCTCCCTTGAGAATGTGCCGCTCACTGACCTATGTAAAGAGGCCATGTGGCGTTATGTACACACTGCTACACACTGCACTATGCCTTTGTGCAGGACTCAATGGCGGATGCCTCCTTTGGCATGGCAGTCCTCCACACTACTACTCCATCCTCATCTTCGGCCCTCCCCTGACTTAAGTACTGCTTGTTAATCACCATCAGTGGAATACAACAGGGATCACCACTCAGAAGAAGAAGAAGTTACATACCTGTAACTGGAGGTTCTTCGACATGTGTGGTCCCTAGCTGTATTCCCCACTCCCTGCCATCCTTTCCCTCTGCTATGGATCTGCCGGATTCGTGGCGGAGAAGGAACTGCAGATGTAGTCGGTCCACCCTGCCCTTTATTGCTTTGGACGGAAGCATGAGGTGAACCAGGGTGCAGGCACCGACCAATGGATACTACTTTCAAATTCTCCATTTCCAGGTGCATGGTCCTCATGCGTAAACCATCAGTGGAATACAGATAGGGACCACACATCTCAAAGAACCTCCAGTTACAGGTAAGTAACCGCCTCTTTTGCTGGCAAAGGGGAAATAATAGTGGCAGTCGATCACCTGAAGAGGCTTTGGATCCTGTTCTGAGTAGCTGTGTACCTGAAGGTTTAGTATTCTGTGTGACAAAATTATTTGCTCCAGTCCTGTGATCTGGCACACTGCTAGCATGGAGCCTAAGGTGGGAAGAACGGTGTGGCTTTACACTACCTTTGCTCTTGCATATCCTGGGGCTGGGTAAGAGGCACAACTTAAAGTGGCCTCAGGGCTAAGCTGAACCACTCCGGTCAGGGGGCTCTACTGTGCAGCAGATCTCCTGCCATGGCACTTCCCTCAACCACACTCCTAACATGTTCCCAACGCTGGAGTTGGAAAATGGGGGTGCATGAATACAAATGTCAAATGTGTAGTTCTTTGGGATCTTTAGATGCCAAGCAAGCTAGCTACACAGCACTGTAAAACTGGGATGTGTTCAATCAGTGGCAACCTTAGTTATCCCTAGCTCAGATTTCAGGCCACACTGAATTCAACAGGAAGGGGTTCAGGCTGTACTGTCAAACTTGGCTGCCCGTTTGGTGGGACTCAGGATTATTTGTATGAACATATACAGTCTGGTACAATAGATTGGGGACCACTTCTCTACTTTTATCCTCTGCATCTAGTGATTTCCAACTGAACATCAGACTTGTTCATTTTTTATTTAAAGCCCCTGCAGCCAAATGAATTTTGCTGTGAACCTTGAATGGCCTCGATGTTGGTTTGTAGTAGCCTTGTGTAATTATTGTATTAAAATTTTTCAGTTAGTTTCTTAACCTGCAGTTGACTGTATTTGGTTGTCCCGTGTAGCCTCAGACAGACCAGCCTAGTAAATGAAACACTCGGAATAGTTGAAGAGATTTGCCCCAGTCACAGGTATGATACCCTTTTCGAACATGGCTCAGTACTGTGAGGCCTAGGGGCACTTGTCAGAGAGGAAAAAACTTTTGTAAAGAAAAGTCTATATTCTGACGGAGATTGAAGGTCTCCTCTACTTCTGAAACCCTTTTTCCAATTTGCTGCTGAGCTTCAGGTCACACAGACTTGTGATGTTCACACTTAAAACTTCCTCACGTGCTGAATGTGCCCTAAAGACAGGGGCAAACACTTGACTACAGTGTTGGGTGGCCAGAACCATTCCCCCCCATTTTTAAAGCTGATGAAGTACAATTTCATTGGGCACTTGATGTCTAGTTAACAGCAATATTTGAATTGGATAGTGCATCCTAGTTTGCTTCCACTGTTTGTTAGCACTCATATTGAGGATGTATTAACATGATGACTGCATTTTCAGTCATCTTCACTTACTTAAAACATTTTAGCAGATTAAATCTTATTATATTTGAAATATTTTATTACAGACCTCTGAAATGAGGAGAAACTATGCTTCAAGGCATGTTACTTGTTAATGACTTTAAATATTTTGACTAAAAACTGAACAAGGACATCAGGATTTGTCCTAGAGCTAAAACGAAACCCCAAACATTATTGTATTCTGCTTTATTAAAATAGTGTATTCCCATGAATATGAATGGGAGTCAGATCGATAACTTACATTATGAAAATGTAGGCCATATACCATGGCTTAGGTTCTGATTAAGCAAAGCAGGTAAGTAGTAAGTGCTTAATTTCCAGTGCTTTCCTGAATTGGAACTTTGGTGACTTTAAAAAAGGCTAAAGTCAAAAAATCTTGTGCTTACATTCAAGCAACATGCAAGTAATTATTGTTTAATTTCTCTGTCTATTCTGATCTTTCATTTAAATACAAGCATTTTAACAAAATAGAAAAAAGCCTGTTAGTGAAGAAACAAATAATTTAGGTAACTATAGCCCTATAGTTTAATTGTATTTAGGATTAAATAATTTTTATTAGCTCTTCAGTTTTCAGAAGTATTGATCTTTATGAAGACAGATGCGCCCACTGATTAAATAATGAAACTTAAGTGCTGTTGCCTTTGACAGATAACTTTAAAACTGTGTTGAGAATTCCAAAATTCCCATACAAAGCACATTCACTCTCCAGAAATGTAATGATTAATCAGAAGCAAGTTTGTTGTTTAATACTGAATACTTTAAATTAATATTAGTCTGAACTAGGAGTCTGAGTCTGGGATGTAAGCCACCTGGCCAGCGCAATGGCAGCATGCTGTGAAGGCAGCTCACTTAACACCTCAAGGTGCAGGGGAGCTCAATCTATAACACTCACTGAAGAAGTTGTGCTGATGAGCTCTGGAGGGAACTACATCCAGCCCTCTCCATTAGAGAGACACTTGCCATGGCACATGGCATTGGAATAGAAGTGGGAGGGTGGGGTGGATAACTAGGGAAGAGCCTTGGGTTATTTACAGGGTCTTACAGGTTTCTGGTTAATAGAAATGGTAGAATTAAACCTAAAATGTACTCTGTCAGCTGAGGGATGCTACCCATAGAAGTGCATTCCTTGCTGTAAATATTATTGAGGGGGAGTGGGAGGAGGAGATGAAGGGGAGAGAAGACTTACAAATGTTGAAGACAAAAAGCCCCCACCCTTCTTTTTAGTTTAAAAGAGAAGCATTTTCCTGGGGTTGTTTCATCTCAGCCAGACTGGAGCTCATTTGAGGGTCAATTTCAAAGAAGAGCTGCAGCTCCTGCTGTTTCCCTCAGCAGGACTCCCAATAAGCATAATAAGCATGTGTAATATTTTGCCAATTAGAGCTAATATTTGAAGCAGATATTCACACCTTAATTTATCAATGATAGCATTATTCCTGTTGTGATCACTCAACTGAAGTAGATGTCTCAATTTCTTTTTTTTATTATCTGAAGGTACTATATATCCGGCTTTGGCAAGGACATTGAAAATAAACAGATGTTTGACTGCAGTTGAAAAAAATTATTGCATCTTTAAAATTTCCATTAAAGGACAAAAGCATTTGCACAGAAAAAAAGTTAGAGAACTAGAGTTTGGGAAAAAGCTTCACACACATGGTTAAGTCAAGTTTAACATGAGTTGGTGGCTGTTTAATTTTAAATAAATCTCCAGACTATAAAATATTTTTGATAGATTCATAGTTTATCATTATATATCCGCAAACACCACTGCCAAATATAAAAGCAACATATATAACTTGGAGAAAAAGAAAATATAACTTTTTAGGATAGAAAACTTAAATTGGAGTATTCCTTGCTGTGAACTGGTCTCACTCTCTTGCAACATAATACCCTCCCATCTCTGCTTCTCAGTAGTTTGCAACTATACTACTTTCCACAGATATATACTTGCTTCAACAGTGATATTCCATGCCACTTTGTAAAATGCACTCTGTATATGAGGAGCTCTGCTGAACATTGTATTGTTTTTATGGTGACTTGATCAATACGTTTTTGCAATAGCAAATATGCTGACTGACTTAACCAGTGTGTTTTGACTTGATGAGTGATTTGTAACCACTGTTCTTGCGAGAGGACAGTATATATCTGACTGAGGCAGATCTATGATTCTTTTGCTGAATAAAGACACATTCAGAGCAACTCCTGTCTGAGTCTTCATTTGCAGCCATTTAGCATTATTTTGTTTTGAAATAAATATGATTTTGTTCATGTATACTAATACTTATTCATTGCAATGTTTTTTCCCATTTTGTACCAGTGTTATCAAAATAAGTCCATTGTAACTCAGAATTTTAAATGAATCCATGAAAACACAAAAATTGGGCATATTAAAAGGACAATGTCTAGTTGTTCAAGCCCAAAATTGAACTGTCCTTTTCATTTCTCTGTTACATCTGTAATATGCTCACTGAAGCACAGAATAATAAACCTGAAAGTAAACTTGGCATTTGAGTCTTGCAGATGAAGTTTAACTTATATGACAGAGACATTCATCCCTTCCCTATTGGTGTAAAAGCTGTTTTACAATATATAGAAATGTATAAAAATATAAAACTTGATTTTTTTATTGTGTGGAGCCCTTCCCATACAGCCTTTTCCTTTCCTCCTTCCCACACCAGCTTCCAGAACGCCACGTGTCAGTAATCCCCACCCCGCAACCGAGGGAAGGCTGGACTTGGCTCCCTCAAAATGGAGCCTGGTTAGCACTGCTTCAGAGCTTGAAGTGCTTCTTAGTTACATATCTCAGGGAGAGTGTGTTTTCAGCCGGGCCCACATGTTTCTTTTAGTGCATGTCCAATGGGATGCCTAACTCTGAGGAGAAGAAAGCAGAATCTGAACAGTAAGAAAGACCGTGGAGACAAACAGAATTCTAAAAAGGTAATAAAGAAGACACGATACACCTAGAACTAAAATTAGATAACCTGATTTTTATTGTACATTGTATTGTCTTTTCTGGGAAAATTCCTGACAGCTCTGTTCATTTCTGTGTGAATGGGAGGTTGTCATGGCAAAATATGTTTATTAGACAAGGCACAAATTGATGCTTATCTCTGGGCATGTAACAAGGAGGTCAGAAGAGGTCATTCAAGTGTATCCGATAGTGATAGGGAACTTCCTCCTTAATTTCAATCCATGTGCTCTGAGCTTTTGCCAGAAGCAGTTGATTAAATGCAGCAGAAGGCAATTGATCTGCCCAAGTGCTTGTGTCTGTTGCCTCAGTCCAGTAATAGCAGGGCAGGCTGGTCATGTTCTAATTTTATAACTACCCCAGAAAATGTTTTTTTAAAAAATGACAATGTAGAATCTTTTAAGAATTTATTTGTCCCTATCGATATTAGGCTGTTATATTCCCTCTCTCCCGCACCCCCGTGGTCAACTCCAGGAGTGATCAGTCAGGCCTCAGGTCTCCAACTGTCACCTCTGTCTGGTCAGGGATCCTTTTCCCATTTCCTTCTGAGTGGGAGGTCTATGGCTGCCCAGCTCCCTGCCTTACACTGTCATGTCCCCAGCAAGCTAGTCTGTCTAAAGGCCAGCACTTGCGCTTTGCTTTCTCTCAAAGGGCTACAAATAGTGGATTTCCAGTAGTCACATGCAACCCCACAGCTCTTTTCTCATTTATTCTTAAGGTAAAAGCATTACACAGAAAATATAATAAAAAAACCCAAACAGATTAAAACACACACTAAACATGCGAGGAGTCACTCTCACTCCTATGGGGCCCTAGTAGGCCAAAACTGTTTCCAACACATCTGCAAGGGTGGGTTGGGCCCCTTTTGGACAGAAGGTACTGTTCATTTGCTGGATCAGAAAGAAGGCCTGTATCAGTTTAAGCTCATCCTTCTTTGTCTGCTAGTCTCTGGAAAACACAGTTTGAACCAGTATAGGTGAACCACTCTGGGGACCTTACCTCTCTCTAGGGTTTAGTCTCTGACTCACCTTAATCACCGCCCACTGTTTTTAATTTGTGTAGGAGTTGTAGTAACCCTCCCCATGGAATAGAACAAATCAGCCATAAACCATTCATAAAATTGAATACAATGCCCCCCCCCAAGACACTCTATGGGGTTGCAATACCTGTCGCAGACTTAATCTCTGTTTTAGCTTCCCCTTTAATTTTTGTTCAGTGGGGATACTGACCTCAAAGACATGTTCCAAAGAATAAATGGTTAGTGTTTGCAAAGCGCTTTGAAGATGAAAAACCTTAAAATAGTACAAATGTCTCTATTGGACAGTTTAGAGCCCACCTTGTCCATATTGTTGTATTATCTTTTATCTGGGCTATTTTACAAGGCAGGTTGTAGCAATTGGGCAATCAGTGAAAACCATCTTTGTGCTTATTCTTGTAAGGGAATTGCTATCTGAATTAAGTTGAGATAAGAAAGATGTGGAGAGGAATCAAGTCAATTAAAATGGGTGCTGAAAAACTGTGTATTATCAGCCACTTATCTAAACAGTGTTGAGCCTAGGCGTTGGAAGATTTTAATTCAAAAGAAACTCCTTTACTGTACTACTCTGATAAAATACATCCATTTCTCCTGTTCCCCTCCACTTGCTCCAATAGAGAGAGATTCTACTAACAATCATACAGAGTCCCCATTAATGTTAATAGAAACTATGATCATGCACTGAGAAAAGAATGTTACAGCCAAGATTTTCATTAGTGATTAGTGACTTTGAATACCTCAATTGTTGGCTGTGCAATTTTGAGACACTTTACAGAGGCCCGATTTTCAGAAATTCCTGAGAACCCCCTTGTGAAAATCAGGAGCATTTAAGGTATGTCAGACTGGGTATACCACAGATGCCACAAGCTCAATGGGTGGGGGAAGTTGATTGGGCTGGCGGTGAGGGGGAACAGCACCACCGCCAGGGAAGGAGGTGCTTGATGAGGGATACCAGATAGCTCCTCCCTCTCCTTGGCACCCATGGGCTAGCTGGCGGGGCTCGGGGCTGCTTGGACACAATTTCCCAGCTCCAGCTATTTCACATGCCTCAGTTGACCTGGACACAATGGCGAAATTAAGACAGACATATGGATGGGTTTTAAACAGCAGGCCGCAACTTTTATTAACTTAAATACAGGGGAGGGGTTGCTACCTCCCCATCACCCATACTCTCATATAGAATCATAGAATCATAGAATCTCAGGGTTGGAAGGGACCTCAGGAGGTCATCTAGTCCAACCCCCTGCTCAAAGCAGGACCAAACCCAATTAGATCATCCCAGCCAGGGCTTTGTCAAGCCTGACCTTAAAAACCTCTAAGGAAGGAGATTCCACCACCTCCCTAGGTAGCCCATTCCAGTGCTTCACCACCCTACTAGTGAAAAAGTTTTTCCTAATATCCAACCTAAACCTCCCCCTCTGCAACTTGAGACCATTACTCCTTGTTCTGTCATCTTCTACCACTGAGAACAGTCTAGATCCATCCTCTTTGGAACCCCCTTTTAGGTAGTTGAAAGCAGCTATCAAATCCCCCCTCATTCTTCTCTTCTGCAGGCTAAACAATCCCAGTTCCCTCAGCCTCTCCTCATAAGTCATGTGCTCCAGCCCCCTAATCATTTTTGTTGCCCTCCGTTGGACTCTTTCCAATTTATCCACATCCTTCTTGTAGCGTGGGGCCCAAAACTGGACACAGTACTCCAAATGAGGCCTCACCAGTGCCGAATAGAGGGGAATAATCACGTCCCTCGATCTGCTGGAAATGCCCCTACTTATACAGCCCAAAATGCCGTTAGCCTTCTTGGCAACAAGGGCACACTGTTGACTCATATTCAGCTTTTCGTCCCCCGTAACCCCTAGGTCCTTTTCTGCAGAACTGCTGCCCAGCCATTCGGTCCCTAGTCTGTAGCAGTGCATGGGATTCTTCCGTCCTAAGTGCAGGACTCTGCACTTGTCCTTGTTGAACCTCATCAGATTTCTTTTGGCCCAATCCTCTAATTTGTCTAGGTCCCTCTGTATCCTGTCCCTACCCTCCAGCGTATCAACCACTCCTCCCAGTTTAGTGTCATCTGCAAACTTGCTAAGGGTGCAGTCCACACCATCCTCCAGATCGTTGATGAAGATATTGAACAAAACCGGCCCCAGCACCGACCCTTGGGGCACTCCACTTGATACTGGCTGCCAACTAGACATGGAGCCATTGATCACTACCCGTTGAGCACGACCATCCAGCCAGTTTTCTATCCACCTTACCGTCCATTCATCCAGCCCATACTTCCTTAACTTGCTGGCAAGAACACTGTGGAGACTGTATCAAAAGCTTTGCTAAAGTCAAGAAATAGCACATCCACTGCTTTCCCCTCATCCACAGAGCCCGTTATCTCATCATAGAAGGCAATTAGGTTAGTCAGGCTTTGAAGTGGTCCCAGTGTGTGAGTTACAGGGACCTATCATATAACCTGTATTTTGGGGTAGGCTCTTCTTAGCCTACCCACCAGGACTGAACTCACCCTGAGTCCTATTACCACTACCTCCCCAGGAGGTGGATGGAGGGTGCAGAAAGGTGTGGGGTGTTGGCTCACAAGTTCTCCCCCTATGCCTTGAGCCCAAGACCCATCAGCAAAATCCCAGGTCTTTTCCCTTTGGGAGCTGTTCACATTATCCTTTTAACCACACTGGCAACCAGCCAGAGGTGGGGGCCAGTGACCAGCTTGGATGCTCTCCACAATCGCACTGCCTAGTATCACAACTCCTACCCCATCCATTCCCTCCCATTCTGTAGCCGTATGTCTACGCCTCCATTTGAGCTGAAGAAATTCAGGGCAATTGTAACCAATGCCCTTATGCTGTACCACTGTCTCCAAGAATATCCTGGTAACCTCCCAATTCACTTTCTTCCAGGCCTTGTCCATGTGGGCTGGGTCTGCAGCTCTCCACCTTGCAAACATTTCTGACCATACTAACCTAACCTCTAGCCATGACTGTCTAATCAAGCTAACATCCCTCTGGGTTCTATCCTTTAAATAAACTCCCATGCAGCCCCTGGGATCATTCTCCCTCAGGTGAATAATCAGGACATGAGGCAGGTCCAGACTGTTTGTCAAGGAGTGCAAAAGCTGCATGAACTAATACCACTGCATGCCTCCAGTGGATGCAAAGAGCTTCAGCCCTAAAGCCCAGCTGGGATCTGCTTGCAGTCCTGGCCACCCTCATGCACTACAGAGTGCCTGCAAATCCAAATGCTGAGGATTCTCTCAATACCCTCTGAAGCAAAAAAATACATCTAGTTAGCTACCTTTTACTGTTCGCTGCCATCTTTTTGTTGGTTTGACATACATGCTGTAACATCTTGATTTCCAGTGCCCTATTGCCTCCACCTTCTGTTGGCCAAACCTCCCTGCAGTCGCTGATGTCGCTGCCCTGATCCTGAAAGAATGAGGACCTAATTTACATGGGTCACGATTGCAGTAGCACAAGGCTTTTCTCTGTGTCGGGGTGAACTGGTGCCTTGTCAGGAAGCTGCCACCACCGTGTATGAGCAGCTAGCCTGGCTGCTGGCCCGGGATTTCTGGTAAGACTTTTACTGCCTTGACAGGGCACAAGCATTCACCCGGACATTCCTTCAGCACCATATAAGTCCCATTCCCTTCTGGTCCGTTTTGGAGTACCGTATGTTACGTATAGGGACACTGCTCCTGTACATAACTGTACACTGGTTACGTTCAGTGCCCACTGGGACCTGCCCATAGCTCCCAAAAGCACCAGCTCACTGACTCTAACAGTGCTAAAGAAGGCAACAACCAATGCCATGCTAAATCCCTCCCACAGCTGCATACCCATGGCAGAGCTTTTAATTGTCCTGTCAGGGTCTCCACTGTTAGGTGTAACCTGTTGTCCCTCCTGCACCTGCCTTTCCTGGGCCACTCTTTTAAGGGCTTCTGCCCTATGAAGTGCCCACATGGGTCTGTGAAACTTGACAGCCTACATCAGCAGGAAGGACCCACTAGCCGGTAGTATGATATAGAGGAGGGAGCCAACCTATGGTGGGCCAAAGACACCATGCGTCACGCCACCTGATGTTATGGGCTGCTCATGATGAAGCCTTTCCTGTGCCCTAAACTCCATGAACTGTTAAGGCTGGCCTGATAGGCCCTCAGAGTACATGGGGCAGCCAAATCCTCGGCTTGTCCTACAGCTGTCACAAGGCAAGTTTCCAAAGGCATCGCATGCAGATCCTGGCTGGCAAGCGGGATGAGTGCCCAGAATCTGTCGCCTTAGATAGAGCTTCAGCAACACTGTTATGCAGTCCTGGGACATGCACAGCATGAAAAAGGATGTTAAATGACAGGCAGCATAAAACCAAGGCCCTCACCCGCCTCAAGACCTGAGCAGTCTCAGTTGACTATTTACAATACAGAGCATGGATTTGTTGTTGCACTGGAAACTGGCTTGTTTGCTCTAAAAGTTCTCCCCCAAAAGTGTGACTGCACCAGTATAGGGGGAAAAAACCCTCTAGAAAGGTGATGTCCCTATAATGATCTGAACCACCCAGCTTTCTGGCCACCTCTGAGCACAGCCCTCACCATGAAAGTAAACTCCAAAGCCTATGTCTCCTGAGGCATCAGACTGTACCTGCAGCTTTGTCTTGAGAAACGCCACTGAAAAGGTCTCTAAGCTCATCCAGAAATCTTTCTCATGCTTATAAATCTTCCTTCATTTCCCTTGGCATTCTGATAAAGTGGTGAGGTTTTCACACTCCAGTGGAGGCCAGCACCAGATGAGCACAGAATGCTCGGCTGGGCACCACCAACCACTGCACAAAGTTTAGGTGGGTTCAGACTCCTGACATCTTGTCCCAAGGGAGGGGGAAGGGACTGAGTGTTCTTCCTGCCCCATCAGAGCAGATCCTGGAGCAGGCATCTGCAGGCCCATTGGCCTCACCCTTGGCTGAAGCCCCATGGCTCACTCTCCTCCCTCCCTCCACCAGAAAGAGGAGCGGGGAGCAGGACACAAGGAGCAGTGCACACCCTCAGCCTCCCGTCCTGTGAGCAGGGGCTGAGTGAGGGGACACCATAACAGACCCAACAGGGCTGCCCAGGGACCTTGGTCCCATCCCAGTCACCCTAATGGCACCACATGACTGCCAGCCTCTTTCCCCCCCACCCACCGAGCTCGGGGAGGGGGAACAGCGGCCTGCACCTGAGACCCAGTGGCCCCATCAGCTTCCCCATGTGGCCCCCCAGCCTCCCCCCACATCAAGAAGGGAGGGAAGGGGGAGCCAGCATGGAATCCCTCCTTAGAGGGGGGAAGGGGTATGACCCCTGCAGCCAGCCAGAGACCCGACCACACCAGGCAAACCTTTGGCTCTTGCGAGAAGGGCCCCAGAATCCTTACCTGCCTTCCTCTGCATCCTGAGGACAACTGCTGCTGCTAGAACAGTGAGTAATCCCTCTCCTGCTGGAATGGAACTGCAAGAGGCTCCATGGCCTGTGCCCCATGTGAAATCCCAACATTGTAAATTTCAACTGATTTGAGGATTCCATTAGATTCGATCTCTTTATGTGTTGAGTGGGGAATGACCAGTATTTGCACACATTCTCACACGTTATATTTAATATATACAATTACTTTACTATACTAAAGTTAATTTTAAAAGTACACAGACTATTAAAAGGACATCAACCTGAAATTTAATCAATTAAAAAAGTAGCTGTTGTTTCAGGTACTATACATGACATTGAATTCACCTATGATTAACTTTACAATCCCCCTTTGTTAATTTTTCAATGTTTGTTTTTCTCACTTGTTGTTGGTTGCAAGACCTGCACAGACAAAAGGAGAAATTGACCGATTATACGTGAAACATTTAAAAAATACTGAACTGACTCTACACAAAGTGCTGTCAAATGCACAAAATTGAAAAGGCAGAGAAATGCTTTTGAGAGGTTACTGTTCAGAACAATGGTAGGGAAAAAAAGCAGAGGCATGTCTTTAATACATAAAGTCCTTTTAAATACAGGACATGGATATACTGTATGTTCTACTCCTGGGGGAATTATGCACCACTGCGCAATGCAGAATTTGCAGAAGTTAAAGCTTTTTGCACATAGTTTCCTTTCCCCAACAGAAATGGGCTGCAGTGCTGCTGGCTGCTACTAGGGACCGCTGGACCCGGCAAAGCCCAGCTTGCACATAGAAGACACTGCAAGGAGCGTAGTAGAGAGTTCCTAGCAGCTGCAGTTCCCCGCACACCTTGAGGGAAGGAAACTCCACACAAGCCTGGTCGGGACCAAGCAACACGCCTTTTCTCCTTCTGGATCCCTGGGCGGAAGAAGGAAGGGTGTCTGGGTTGGACTGGCCATGGCTGGGCTCTGGGAGAGAGGGGGCTGATGTATGGGTGGGGGCGGGGAGGGGGCACGGCTCTGGGAGGAAGGGGGATGGGTGTATGGGATGAGGGGGCCCCTATGGCTGGGATCGTGGGAGAGGGGATTCAGGTGTATTGATTGGGGGGCCCCTCTGACTGGATTTGGGGGTGGGGTTTTGGGTGTCTGGCCCCCTGACTGGGGGAGGGTAAGGGGCAGAGGAACATGAACTGGATTGTCATAGGGGTTTCTTTAACTCTCTACTCGGGGAATTTTTCTGTGTGTCTGTATTGTTACAGATATACCTGCTGACAGGTATTTTGAAATAAATTACCAAAATTGTTGAAACTGGCATGATTATGTAGTGTTATTTTGACAGAATTTTGCAGAATTTTGAACTATTGTGTGCAGAATTTTTAATTTTTTTGCTGCAGAATTCCCCAGGAGTAATGTTCAGTAGAGCTGCTAGGGAAATGAATTTATTTCCCATGCACAGTTTCCAAATAAACTCACTTTTGGCTCTAAAAGCGATTGGGGGTTTTGTTAGCAAAACAAAGAAACCCCGGGAGACTGAAAAACACTTGGCGTTTGTTTTGATGAAAAAAATTCTCTCAAATGTCCATTTTTGGGGGGGCGGGGGAATCATCCAGTTATAATGTTGAACAACAATTGTATATTGGAGTTCATGGAAACGTACTAGAACCAGTCATCTCATATGGAGATCACTGTAACTAGAAACAAAGATCAGAGGGGTAGCCGTGTTAGTCTGGATCTGTAGAAGCAACAAAGGGTCCTGTGGCACCTTATAGACTAACAGAGGTATTGAAGCATAAGCTTTCGTGGGTGAATACCCACTTCTTCGGATGCAAGCAGTTTTTTTTTCCACTGCTTGCATCCGAAGAAGTGGGTATTCACCCACGAAAGCTTATGCTTCAATACCTCTGTTAGTCTATAAGGTGCCACAGGACCCTTTGTTGCTTCTAGAAACAAAGAATAAATCAAGTGAAAACCAAATCATGATTTCAAAAAGATCAGCAATGAATATTTGGGCAACAATCCACATCAGAGCTGTAAACATGAACTCTAACCTTGTCCTTCAGAAAGCTATTTAAATGTTCAGTTTTGAGACAGGTCTGAGTTTGAAAGCTTGAACATGTTATCTATATAATAAGTTTCCAGGTTTGTCACTCTGAAACTAGAATGTCTGCGTCAGTCTGAAGCAATGGCGAGGGCTACAAGCATGGCTGAGAGCTCTTTATGCTCAGCATATCACCAGGTTGAATCATCACTGGGATTTGCAGTCTGTTACTATCCCATTTTTAAGTTCTTAGCCATTTTGAGCTTTTTTTACACATGACTTTATGAATTACATCTGTGTGACAGCACAGGCTTTCAGCTACTAGTTTCTAATATAGTTGCAGTGTTAAATGATGCTTGAAGCCCATACTTCAGCTGAACAAGTTAACTTCTCAGTGGTGCCTGTCAAGCTTACATGCAAAACCAATCAATTACAATCATAATTACAAGTGTTTTGTATATGGCCAGCTTGTTTGTCAGAGGTTCTGGAGAAGAATGTGGATATTGATGTTTGGATTTCTGAGCAGAAGACAATTTTCTGGCACGGGAGGGTGTTTTTTGGAGGATCAATACAATTTTGCTTCCACTTGAGGTGACTTTTGATATGCCCCCATAGTCATCAGATACTTGAAGTCCTCAGGGCCTGACCCACATCTTATTCTGTCAGATCACCAGTCTGCGTGGCCCTGTGTGTATTGGTTATGCTTCATCTAAGGACAAGGCCTCTTTCAATCCAACTCCTTCTCCACCCCCCTCTGAACTCTGGCTAAGGATTGAATTGTGTTTATATATGGGGCAGGGAGAATTAATGTCAGAAGTTTTGGCTAAAATTCCAATGTAGAATAATTCAGCTGACACCGTGATATAAAGTCACTCATTGCATAACTAGACATTTAATTACTTTTTATTATTTTCCCCGAGACAGGTATAAGTTAAATTAAGTGGATGAACCTCTTTTATTCTGCAGTGGAAAGAAATGGCAGACAAGCGAAGTAACCAAGTAATACAGGCGATAGTCCTGAGGGGTAGAGGCAAAGTGAGTGGGAGGGAGGTAGAAGTGTTGGTGCTGAAACACTGCAGGCACATAATCTAGTAGAACTCATCGGAGAGAAGAGAGGTGCAGTGCTGTTGCCATAATTTCTAAAATGAAAAGCAGTTTTACAAAACCTCCAGTTTACTTTAATCAGTGACAGCATTCACCATTCTCTAGTTGGTTTTTTTGGTCAGTTTCTTCTACTTGGCTGACATAGCTCCCTACCTTTCATACTCTGTGTACGAACTGGAGAAAGTCTTAACATTTTACTACATTTTTTTCTGCTTAAATAAAGACTTAATGACACTTGGCTCCATTGACTTAAGTTGAAAATTGACGCAGAAATTTTAGAGAAACTCTACTTTGCCTGTGCTGTTGTCTCTGTACCAAGACATTTTGTACATTGGATGTATTTAAATATCTTTTGAAAAAGATAAGTTGTAAGTGCATTTAGTGCTTGTGAACAATATCAAACTGGCAACTATGGGATGCATAACAACTGGGGGCAGTCTACGTTTCCCCACAGTGTCACATTACCATGCATAGCCTTGACCCGTGGGAACCATTTCTAAAGGGATCAGAGGCTCACTTACTCACCACGGGTGTCACAGATAGCTAGCACGTCTTTGGTTCAAGCCCTTATTTTCCATTTTCAGCAGTGAGGGTGACCGTTCTTAGAATATTCACTTGCACACACATTGTAATCTGCAGCAGTCCTGAAGACCTGAAAACACAGATTTTTTTAAACCACATTTTAGAGAGTCTGGAAAATGAGAGGCTGATTTAAAAAGCCACAGTTTTAAAAGTCCGTGCTTGTGATTTGCATGTGGCTCTGCATACAATTCCCTGGGCTTCTCTCCAGTTCTCTGCTTGTCATGTGGCTCCTGTCGGATTCCCTACAGCTCCTGGCTAGCCACGTGGCCAGCACTCCCAAACAGAGCCCAGTCACTCCTCACTTCGGGACCTTTCTCCTCATCTGGCCTGGGGAAAGGGAAATGTAGTGGGCAGGGAGCTGATGGGAGTTGTAATTCCCTGCTTTGCAGAGCCATCACATTAGAAAAGTTGTATTCATTTAATGTTTACTTTAAAGGAAAAATTGTAAATGTGATAAGGGAAATTGGTGCCACTAAAGTGCACTGGGGGTCATATGATTCATTCTTCTGCAAATCGTAAGCACTGACTTTTTAAAACTGTGCATTAGAAGTGGAAGTAAAAAGAATATCTCAATAACAGCCTCTCATTTTCCAGGTATCAGAGGGGTAGCCGTGTCAGTCTGTATCTGCAAGAGCGACAAACAGTCCTGTAGCACCGTATAGACTAACAGATATATTGGAGCATAAGTGATGAAGTGGGTCTTTGCCCACGAAAGCTTATGCTCCAATATATCTGTTAGTCTATAAGGTGCTACAGGAGTCTTTGTCACTCTCATTTGTTAGTCTCTAAGGTGCCACAGGTATTTTTCTTGTTTTCTCATTTTCCAGACTCTCTAAAATGTGTTTTAAAAAATGTTACATTAAAGCCCACTTGGTGGCAGCCAAGTCATCTAGAAATGTTGGAAGACTGTCAAAGTAACTCATGGTTACCACTTTTAGATAGATAACACAAATATTTCAGCAGAGTAGGTTGTTTGGCTCAGTTTAGCCTGAATAAAAAAGGCAGTGCTACTGGGCTTCCTACATTTATATCAGCTTTGTTTCTAGCTCAACTGCTTTCTCCCTGTATTCAAGAGACAAGGTGGGTGAGATAATATCTTTTATTGGACTAACTTCCGTTGGTGAAAGAGTCAAGCTTTGGAGCTATACAGAGCTGTGCTTCAGGTCCTGGGACCAACACAGCTACAATAACACTGCAAACAACAATGGAAGATACTGAATTTTGGTAAACTATCTGTTCTACCTTGTATTTAGCTGTGATACTCTGAATACCTTTCCCAGACCTAAAGAAGAGCTTTGGTTGTTAAATGTCATGAGAACAGAGTCTTACAAATCAGAGCAGGCTTTTATGAGAAGTACGATGTATCTTCACTTGCAGGTAAAGTCAGTGCCCTTTCCTGCCACTCAGATGTCAATCCTCTCCTCACATCCCTTCATTGCTTTCCTCTGGCCACGGCAACACATAACTTTTTTACTGCCTTACATCTCTGGTCCTCATTTCCTCATTTGCCTCTGAACATAATTTCATAGTAGTCCCCCTCAACTCTACCTTTTGTATCTTTCTCCCACTTTCATCTTTTCACCTTCTTCCAGCTCACCCGCTAATTTCAGAAGTGCCTCCCTGGTCAGGCACCAGACAATCTCCATTTCCTTTAAATCTGTCTCTCCTTCCAAAAATAAGTATCAGGAAAGTCTTTCTACAATGACCTCAGCTAGACTACCACTTGAACAGGAACTTCAAACAGCACTTGATATATGCTAGATTTGTATAACTAGATATGTATAACCAATCTGTCTACACTGTCTATCTTGCTGTACAGTACATGAGAAGGGACTGTCTCCTTTCTTTTTGCATTTAGATATAAATGTTGTCTGTGTGCAATAAATATATTTATCCATCAAAGTTTCAGAAAATTACCACTTGGTCCACAAGGCACTCCCATTACTATGACATTATTCTGTAAAATGCAACCGGAGTTGATCGAAATATTTGATACCTTGTTTAACTCTGCTTATATGTCAATAAATACGATCTGTTTTCAAGATTTTGAAATACTCTGCGACAGATTAATTCCCCAAATTCCCTTAATATTGCATCAAACTATTTTAATACCCATAAGGCAAAAGACTGTGGAAGCAATTGCTGAGTGGCTTTGGGAATTGTCTTGACAATACTTACAAAAAGTGAGCTGTAGTTGCTTATGGAACTGATGATTAGTCTGTATCTGATCAAGTGTAGATGTACATTTTGTAAGGGGTGAGAAACCTTATATTCTGGCTGATCTACTTTATTGGAATCTGATAAAGCTGAAGTATATCAAAGGATATAACACCCTTGGGGGATCCAGGCAGAAGAGTTCCAATGAAAACTGGTTGGCCTCCATTTATGGTGTAGCACTAAATATGGGCTGTTGAAGGAATAGCGTTCAGGCCAAGCTGAGACAAGGTATTCATTATGATGTGCTCTGTATGAAACACAATCTTGAGTTTGCTATTCCAAATTTTTCAAGTTTTGAATTTATTTTTAAAGACACTTTAAAACTCTACTATGTAAGTCATACAAGACCATCTCAATGTCAGGACCTTGCTGCCTTTGAGGCAACGGAGCCATTTCAAAGATATCTGTCACTTCAGTCTGTGTGGTGGTTTTGGCATGTGACTTACTTGTTCTGTGTAGCCATTGACCCCTTGGTTGCAGAACATATGACTTGGTGCACCATCCCATGCAAAACAAATCTTTGGTATTTTAGAGGAGTAACTTTCCCCTTCTGCCTACTTTCTTTATGTAGAATGGGAACATAGGGACTGTTCTGGCTTAGACTTCTGTGTGTGGCATGACTGGTCTGGTGGGTGGGAAGGAAAGCTGGGTCAAAAGAAAGTCCATCCTGGATAAACTCAGAGCAATGGGGAGTATTAAGATTTTCTTGACTTGTTTTCTGTAAGTGATTCAATGCCAGTTTGAGTGTGTGCTGGGTTTGCTTTCTTTCATTGTTAGTAAATGAAAGGAAATTGGAGAGTTCGGGAAGTCATCTGGCAGTGTGCTTGTGGCAGTGTTAGAATAAATTCTTTCTATGCTTGTGCTCCATGCCCATGTCTGCTCATAACAACTTTATTGAGGTAAATGAGGAACAAAGTTCAGACATCTGCAGGTTCATTATTGTTTGGCATGACAACCTGTGTTCTGTAAAGCTAGATAAACAGGGCAAAAGTGCATTAATGTAGCAATGGTTCTTTTTGTAATGGTAAAAGGCTAGAAGTTCATATAAAGAAAATATTGTAATGGGTAAAAGACCACAGAATCTGCTGAGAAGTTCTAAAGCTATTTAATCTACAGCTTGGCTGCAGCTTACCTACAAGAGAGATGCTGTATTAAACTAATACTTTGAGCCTTCATTACCTACTAGTTGTCACTTTGCTCATGAATAATTCTGTGATATTTAGGTTAGGAATGGCAGTTACTAATGAAAACAAAAATGTGTCAATAAAACAATGCAAAATCATCACTATCCTACTACTTAGGTCAGTTATCGTTAACATATACACTAGTCCAACAGTAAGAGTTATATATCAGAAACCACAATTAACTTAAAAGAAAAGAGTATTTTCCTAAAAGAAGATATAGTGCTTTGCATTTTCATGGCACTTCTATATCTGAGGCTCAAAATCACTTTACAAACATGAACAAATTTTCAGAGGGGTAGCCGTTTTAGTCTGGATCTGTAGAAGCGACAAAGGGTCCTGTGGCACCTTATAGACTAACAGACGTATTGGAGCATAAGCTTTTGTTGGTGAATACCCACTTCATCGGATGCATGCAGTGGAAATATCCAGAGGCAGGTATAAATATGCAGGCAAGAGTCAGACTAGAGATAACGAGGTTAGTTCAATCAGGGAGGATGAGGCCCTGTTTTAGCAGTTGAGGTGTGAACACCAAAGGAGGAGAAACTGCTTTTGTAGTTGGCTAGCCATTCATAGTCTTTGTTTAATCCCGAGCTGATGATGTCAGGATTAAACAAAGATTGAATCTTCTGAAATTGCACACCGAAAATTAGTGGAATTTTGACTTTGATCTCCTATCTGCAAAATGATGATAATATTGTGACGGGATCCCTGGGGTACAACCTGGAACTGATCCCTCCCTTTTTTTAATTAACTACAGAAAGATCGATTGTAAGTGATAAGTGGTAGGCATAGAAGGATAGAGATAGTTACTAAAGAAAATAAGAATAAGCGCCCAATCTAAATTTTAAACCCTATTACACTAGGCAGTATTTAGATCAAGCAATTTTCTCATCCCATTGGATGTTACAGTCCTTAATGCACAGCCTTCCCCCTGAAGCCTGGACCAGTCTCCTCAGATGAAATTTTCCTCTTCTCTGCATGCTTGTTGTTTTCAGCATAGGTGGGGGAAGGAGAAAGTCCAAATCATGTTGCTACCGTTCCCTCTTTTATATCCTTAGTTCATGTGCCTACAAGACACTAGCTTGGAGGGCTTCGCCGAGTCACTTGGTTGAGTAATCCCCTTGGTGTGGTCTTGTGGAGCTAGGCCATGGGGTCAAACAGACCCATTGTGTCATGCTTGTGCAACTGTCCTTGAATTGTAAATCTTTGTTTACAAGTCCCCTGCTGACTAATGGTCATTGAGTACCCTTCTGGGTGGGGGTCCATTGAGTGTCCTCAGCAAACTTACAGCATATATCAGTAACAACCACACAACAACATCTCATAACTTTATACACACTGATGTTATACATAGTTGGACACAGCAATGGGTCACAGCAGATCATGACCTTTCATATGATACCTTACATGGCATGCTTGGTATGAACCATATCATAATCATATGACATTGGTGAATATGAGGTTCCAGGGTGTTGCTTAGGGGTGCAGAGTGCCACAGATATCACCTCACCTCACAGGAGTGTTGTGAAGTTAAATTGATCTTTGTAAAGAAGTAAGATACCTTGATGAGAGCATCATAGAAAAGCCCATGAAGAAATGAATAATTCTGTATTTGTGGAGGGTGTGCACATTGTGCAGAAAATAATGCATGGAGCCACCACAGAACTATGAGGATAAAAAGAAATATTGAAAAGCTATCTGTACAATGAGCACTGTCCACCTTATGCACTGAGTTAGGCAGGAGTCTTGTGGAAAACTATTATGTAATCATCTAACTAGAGTCTAGACTGTCATAATGCATATGCACAAGGAGGCCAAATTAAGGTTACCCAGGCAACCTTAATTTTGGCACTTTGTAACTTTGGAGTGTTTGATTTAGCAATCTTGATTTTTTTAAACAAGTGTTTTGAACATATTATACACAGTTTCAGTGAGCTCTGTATTTTTCCTAGGGATTTTTCTCAGGTACTAAGATTTGTGACAAAGCAAACACAATGAAATAACCAAAAAAAGTGTTTGCATGTGTTTATACATTTTAGAATAGTTCTCTAATTTCTTTTGTCCCATAGCTGCAGTTTCCATGGAGTAGTCACTGTTGCTATGGGGATTTCCTCTTTGTGAGAGCATTTGCCGAAACATGACTGGTTAGGTCAACATGCTTATGCTGTCTGTTGAAAACTATGGGTAGTGACAATTTTTTGATTGGGAGTGTTTTCAGAAGTACCTTTCTTGGTGAGTTAAAACATCTCTCTGGCTATGACCTCATCAAGAGTAACTAACTAAACAAGGCAGAGTAAATTATGATGAGGTAATGTGGTTTAAATTTGCGAAAGGAAAAAGAAAAACCAGCACCGTATAATCTAGCATTCGATTTTGTATTAACTTTAGCTTTACAAAGTTACTTCTGTGTGAATTCATGTGAATAAATATAAAATGTGTAGAGCATTACAATAACATTTTCTTAGTCAATAATTGTTATCATATACGGTGCATCTAGACAGATAGGTAGTTTTCTCTTCTGAGCTGAATGGGTCATAACACAAAATTCCAATGGACAAATTCTCAGCAGATATTCACCCCTGTGGACATGAAAAAGAGGGTGCAGGTTGTGCATGAAAGGAATACGAGATGTGTGACTGTAGCTCTTGGGGCATTTTTTAAATGCACATTGATACACTGTTTCTATCGCCCCTGAACATCTGCCGCTTCTGACAGATGCGAGGCACAAAGAAACAAAGGATGCAGCTTTTGCAAAAATGGGTGTGTTACACCTCGTTTCCTCCACCCTGCATTTTTGTCTTTTGAGACTGCTCACTCTTGGCAGCAGGGACTGCCTATCTCATTTTCAAAGTCCCTCGCACATCTTACATGCTTCCACAGTATAAATCCTGATGGTTAATATCGTGCCCAGACGTCATCTCGACAGGCTGGTGAGCTCCCAAACCAGTGGGATCTTTAGATCCTACACACACAAAACTGATTTGTACTTAGAACTAACATCTGTCATTGCAGAAGTTGCTGCAATAGACTACTTTTTCTCCCATTGGATGTCATACTGGTAGAGAGAGACAGAATCTGAAGGACATTGAGACAGAATAGCTCAGTAGGAGATGTATGAAGGAGTGACTAGAAGAAGGCACTTCCACGTAAGGGGGTTAACCGGGATTGTCAACTCATTCTGACTTCATCATACTAAGTAGGGACTCATACAGAAGTGGCTAATCCTCTTGTCTTAGGTTCAGGGATCCCACCGATCTCCGACCAGCCAGAATGCACACTTCTCAATCAAGATTTTACAGGATGGCGCTGTAAGGTTATGCGTGGCTCGCTAAACCTCAATCTGCAGAGTAACCCCATTGTGAAGTACTGTACTAAAATAAACAAAACCGGTAGTACCTTCGTGATGGAACTGTAAAAACTGAAGGGAAACAAAATACATTTACACAATGGGCATATCCAGTCAACTTTTGTCATATAGCAGGTGTCCCACTACAGAAAGGTTGTTAGAGAAAACAGTGCTTAGTCTTCAGTGTTAAAGCCAAAGACTTCATGCGGATCACCACATACAGCAGAAATAATAAAGCTGTAAAGGCCTAGAGGCCAAAGAAATGAAAACAATTGCTCCATGTTGTTGAACTTGCCAGAGCAGTCTCTAGCATCAAATGCATAGTGAACCACCTATGACATGGAAATAACACCTAAAACTAATATAGCACCTTTCATCTGAGGATCTCTAAGTGATTTACCAAGGTGAACAGTCGCTTTTCACACCATCATTGCATCTGTTTTTCTATGGCTTCCTGCTTGCTTTGGGCTAAAACTCAAAAGGTCACACTGCACTAGTTTAAAAGGTAGTTTGTTGCCATATGATTCATGATGCTTCAGTTTAACTGCAACCCGAGAAACAATCAGAGCTGAGAAGGAAATGCATATGAAGGAGAGTTGACACATGATGGAATTTAGCAAAGCTTCTGCCAGAAACTAGCATAAAACATGCTACAGTCATATGGGGAACAATAAACAGAGACATAGCAAAACAGTTTGCCTGAGGATGGCAAATATTTGAATATAAAGTTAAGGAATCTTTGCAGATGTAGCATAACTAAAAGCCCAATTTAAAAAAAGAAACTAACCATATGTTACCACCAGATTGGTTGGATACACCGTTAAAAGAAATATACACACATTAACTATGAGGGGTTCTCAGATAAAATAGCTTAATCAGAGAAACTGGAACCACTGCCAAAACTAGATACTACTTGGATAAAAGTGACTCTCAGGCATATCACTTGAAAAGAACAGAAATAAATGAGCCATTTAAAGGAATCAGCTCATAGCACAGAAACTAAAGTGAGGTTAGTAGAAAACCTTTCACTGTGAGCCAAAGTCAAGACCTTGTGGAAATACTGTAGCAGTGTCTTGGTCAGGATAATAAAGATGATCCGGCTTTATTTAGGATCTATAATAATTAAGAGTTCCAACATGTGGAGATTGGATTCTGGGTCCCAGTCTCCAAGACCTGGGGTAATGTGAGGTACTGAACCACTTGGGAATAAGGGGGACTGGAATCTTCTGTGGCTATTTAATTAGTCTATCTGATGGGCACATAGCCAGGCATTAACACAGTCTATAGGGAGCTTTGTCAAGCTCTCTTTTTGTTGGTGGGAATGTGACACAATGTTGAACCTGTGCTGGATAGGAAAGAGAGTTTTCTGATTAAGGTACAGGATTGGAAGTCAGAGGATCTAAAATTCACTCTTTGGTGGTTACATGGACTTGTTGTAGGGCCTTGTATTAGTTACTGAACCTCTGGGCCTTTGTTTCCCAATCAATAAAAGAGGGATAATCTTTACATACCTCACAGAGGTGTTGCAAGGGTCAATTTATTAACATTTGTAAAAAAAAAGTTGAGATTTTTCAGACAAAAAAATGCTATGTGAAAGGAAAGTATGATTACAAATATAGAATGAAGTTGGGGAGCTTAGATAGGAAGGAACTTTCAGGGAAAAGAAAAATAAGGTTAGATTCTAGTCAGACCTTGCATGAACTTGGTGCCTACTTCTTATAAATCTGCTACTGAGCCTC
The DNA here is from genome assembly GCA_033296515.1 of Macrochelys suwanniensis. Lineage (NCBI taxonomy): Eukaryota > Metazoa > Chordata > Testudines > Chelydridae > Macrochelys > Macrochelys suwanniensis. The sequence continues at coordinate 128,493,107 of CM065776.1, read as the reverse complement.
AGTGTTGAAGCCGAGCGGTTCGTGTATTAATATCAAGTTAACATCTGGTCCCAGCAGTAAGACACTCCAGGGAAGGGCTACATATTGCAATAGCTGAACTCTGGGGTTACAAAATTCCTCATATATTAAAGTGCAGAATGCTGATATTATCTGATGTCTGCATGCTCAAACATCTCATTGTTCAGTATTGTCTAACCATCCATAGATCGGTAGGATATAAAGATGTTTAATTTCTTCCTAAAATAAATTTTAATGGTTTTTTCCCCAACAGAAATATGAAAAAAATGAATTGAGTCTGAGTTTAAAGAGTTCTATAATCCTTCATTTCCTTCTGAAGAGAGGAAATGTTAAATAATGTATGTGAGAAATGGGAAATTTGAGTTTAATCTAGAATAATCCAATTATTCACGTGGAGTCTTTAACTACAAGGTTGTTTTTTTTATGCATCAGCATGGCTGACTCAGTGTCTCATGTGTGTATCTGCCCCCTATGACTTCCATCTTGGATTCTTGCAAATTCACAATACTGTTACAGTGACCGTGTATCCAAAATGTAGCAGGATACAGGAAAAAGGCATGAATTTTTGAACACGTTTGGGTAATGAACACGATTTCCATTCCCCCCTGCATTCTTCCATACTAATTTAACTAAATATTAGTTTTCCTCTCTCACTCCCTGGAACAACTGATATATTCTTGTTTTGCAAGGACCAGCAGTTGATACAGCTGTTCTGAATAATATTGTGAGAGCTGTGACACATCCTGGGAGTACCCAGAGTTGTGAGGTACTTCGCCCTTGCCTGCCCTTAGTGTGAGGAAGCCTTGTCTGTGCCTGCCAGGGGTCAGCTCCCCAACTCCACCAGCTACAGGTAACACAGGCACTCCCCTCTAGGCCTATGCAGGCCCTGCTGTCTCTCTACAGCAGTGGGTATCGAACTTTTTTACTGGTGACCCCTTTCATATCCCGAGCCTCGGAGTGTGACCCCCCTAATAAATTAAATACACTTTTAAATATATTTAACACCAATATAAATGCTGGAGGCAAAGCAGGGTTTGGGGTGGAAGCTGACAGCTCGCAACCCCCCATGTAATAACCTAGAAACCCCCCAGTTTGAGAACCCCTGCGCTACAGGTTAGCCATAGGCACACTCCAACCTCCGAGCCTTCCCATCATTTCCCTAGCAGTATTCACAGATTCGCTGCTTCCAAAAAAGCAGTACACACCAGTTTACCAGTTCCACCTCAGATCACCGCTCTGCTTAACACATGACACTTAGATATGTTTAGAGTGAAATCAAGTTATTTAACAAACCATTTTGTGTGGACTACTGCTAGATAGTTCAGGGAGAGTACTTTCCTTTGTTAGGATTGAGAAATATGATTTGGGAGGTAAGTAGTCGTAAGTCCATTATGCAAATGGGCAAACTGCTGCACAGAGAAGCTGTAATTTGATATTGTCACACCGGATCAGTGGCATGGCAAGTAATGCTCTGAATTCCCCGACAAAGGACTTCCTAATATAAGGGTTACTTGCTGAAATACTTCTGTTGTTTCTGAGGCCACTTGCTACCTGAGGGTAGCAAGCCTGTTCTTTCCAAAAGTGTCACTCTAGGCTGCAAGTAATAAGAGATTCCCCATGCCAGTCATGGTTAGAATATAGATTGAAAAAGGAGGGGGAAGGTTTTGCTGTACCAGCCAAGGAGAATGGAGAGTTTGGGGGTGGGTCTTCATTACCCAAGCTAGGGGAGCTCTTGTGCTCTTGATAGATGAGGAGGTGTGCTGCTCCTCTATCTCCTGTATGCCAGTCACACTCGAATGCTAATTTTCATTACATCCCCACCAGAAGTACAATGCCAATGTTCAGCGTTAATACAGAGTGCCGACTTGCATTGCTGACAACACTATCGTGTGAATCCAAACTTCCAGGACTCACTCTGTTAGATGAAAAGAACAGGAGTACTTGTTAGATAAGATTGGGGAGATAAAGGTCTGTTTCTTTACCCCTATCAATCAAGCCGTGGTGGCTTTTTTTTCTTTTGGTTGTTAAAGATTAGTTATGAATGGGCAGTTCAGGAAATGCTGTGTTTAGATCAATTTTTGAATGAATATACCATTAACACCCGATTTTCATTCCAGGCTACAGAATTCATGGTACAGAGTTGTATTCCTGTTCAATTTGAAAATGCACCAAATGCCATATTGGGGAAGCTGCTGACATGGCCCTGTGGTATCCATGGTTACCACCAGGCAGTCAGCGGTCCATTGTGATGTGTGTGTAACTGTTCTTACTAGTGTGTTTTTCCTCATAACATGAATATTCAGGACTTTGGCAGTGCTGTCCATAAAAGCTATCTTTTTGTCCTGAACAATTCCAGCACTCCTGAGGCAGATGCTCTTCTCTCTGCATGTTTTGACATTCTCTCTTTTTGCGAGCAATAAGCAAGTTAAAGTAAAAAAGAATAGAAATGGGGCCAGTGTGAATTCAGGAGGGGATAGTTTCTTTTCTCTAAATGGTGGAAGTGGTTGTCCCCACGGGGTTATCGATTCTTACTTGGGACCTGAATATGGCTTTTGACAACACACTGCGAAATCCCCCAATCATTTCTCTAAAATAAAAAAATAGATCAGAGAGCATTGCTGAGTTCTACTGTGATGCCACCCAGTTTTATCCCTTTTTTGTTACCTGACAGACCATGTCATAACAAAGATGTCACAGTACTTGGATGAAGAACATCTAGAAGAAGATTAACCCAAGTAAGGTGGAAGTGACGTTCATAGGAAAAGTGAAACATTTGGGGAATTAGCTGAAATCCTGATCAAAAGCATCTGCTCTTCAATGCAAAATAGTGTGAAGACTTGGTATCTTAGTGTTAATCACTTTTCCTTAAGAACCAGGTAAAAAGAGTCACCAGGAACCTCTTATTCTGCCTCCACCTTGACAGGATTCAACACACTTCCCTCTTGGATGGGGACCTAGCAACTACAATTCACACACTTCTCTCCTCAAGACTCTATTCCTGTAATGCTCTGCCAGCAGAGCTAATGGTCAAGGTCACTCAGATTTCATTTGAAGCCATATGTGGTTCATACCCCTATTGAGCAGGTCTAAAAAAATTGAGGACTTCACCCCAGTATCTCTCATCACTACCAGATCTAGCTCAAGGTGCTGGCTGTAAAAGTTAAAGCCCTCAAAAGACTGGAACCAGCTACCTCAGAGACTACCTACTCATTTGCAATCTTCCGAGACAGCCGTGCTCAATGGACAAGTGCAGAGTCCTGCACTTAGGAAGGAAGAATCCCATGCACTGCTACAGACTAGGGACCGAGTGGCTAGGCAGCAGTTCTGCAGAAAAGGACCTGTGGTTTACAGTGGACGAGAAGCTGGATATGAGTCAACAGTGTGCCCTTGTTGCTAAGAAGGCTAATGGCATTTTGGGCTGTATAAGTAGGGACATTGCCAGCAGATTGAGGGACGTGATCATTCCCCCCTATTCTGCATTGGTGAGGCCTCATCTGGAGTACTGTGTCCAGTTTTGGGCCCCACACTACAAGAAGGACGTGGAAAAATTGGAAAGAGTCCAGCGAAGGCAACAAAAATTTGATAGCTGCTTTCAACTACCTGAAAGGGGGTTCCAAGGAGGATGGATTTAGACTGTTCTCAGTGGTAGCAGATGACAGAACAAGGAGTAATGGTCTCAAGTTGCAGTGGGGGAGGTTTAGGTTGGATATTAGGAAAAACGTTTTCAATAGGAGGGTGGTGAAGCACTGGAATGGGTTACCTAGGGAGGTGGTGGAATCTCCTTCCTTAGAGGTTTTTAAGGTGAGGCTTGACCAAGCCCTGGCTGGGCTGATTTAGTTGGGGATTGGTCCTGCTTTGAGTAGGGGGTTGGACTAGATGACCTCCTTAGGTCCCTTCCAACCCTGATATTCTATGATTCTATGAATGGGAATAAACAATCCTTGTGAACATTTTAGAGCCTACAGTCAATGGGTTGTGGGTATTGTGTGCACTTCCTGACTGTGGAGCACCCTCATGGAAGAGAGAGCCAAGCATGCTGTGAAGCCCACATATCAAACCTTATGATGGCAAGAGCAGAGTCCATTTTTGAATAAGGTTTAGGGGTTTTGCTATGCCTGATCTGTCTTGAGCTATAGATTATATAGTGCTAGATAGTCCCAACCCTAAAGCAGCCACACAGCTGTGTAAAGGAGAGAAAGGACTCCCTCCTCCCCCTTCTCTCCATGTTAGTTGTCCATATTTCACTTTTTAGGCCTGGAGGAAATGCACTAGCTGCATGTTCTGGCTCCCCTACCAGAAGCAAGTGATTGGGGAATGGATGGAGCTGTGCCTTTGCTGCCCTACCTGTTGGTTAGCATTGTTGTCCAGGTGCAAAGGGGAAGCATGCTGCACTATTATAATAGATAAAGAAAGTTACCTCTCCAGCCCCAACCCAAAACTCTCCTGGGTCAGTAAAGCCATATGCCACTCCTTATGTATGGCTGAACGTCAAGGATCAGTCTTAGCCCATCACTGCTACTCCATAAATACCTTAGGGTATGTCTACACTACAAAATTATGTTGAATTTCTAGAAGTCAATCTTTAGAAAGCGATTTTATACAGTCGATTGTGTGTGTCCCCACTAAGCGCATTAAGTCGGCAGACTGCGTCCTCAATACCATGGCTAGCATCGACTCACAGAGCAGTGCACTGTGGGTAGCTATCCCACAGTCCCCGCAGTCTCCGTTGCCCATTGGAATTCTGGGTTAAGCTCCCAATGTCTGATGGGGCAAAAACATTGTCGCGGGTGGTTTTGGGTACATGTCGTCAGTCTCCCCTCCCTCCTTTCCTCCCTCCATGAAAGCAACGGCAGACAATCATTTTGCGCCTTTTTTCCTGGGTTACCCAGGCAGACGTCATAGCATGGCAAGCATGGAGCTCGCTCAGCTCACCACTGCTGTTGTGAGCATTGTAAACACCTCATGCATTATCCTACAGTATGTGCAGAACCTGGCTAGGAGCCGCCAGCACGAGGATGACTGTGAGGAGAACATGGACACAGACGTTCCTGAAAGCACGGGATGTGGCAATTGGGACATCATGGCAGCAGTGGGGCAGGTTGGTACAGTGGAATACTGATTCTGGGCCCAGCAAACAAGCACAGACTGGTGGGACTGCATAGTGTTGCAGGTCTGGGATGATTCCCAGTGGCTGCGAAACTTTCGCATGCATAAGGCCACTTTCCTGGAACTTTGTGAATTGCTTTCCCCCCACCCTGAAGTGCAGGAATACCAAGATGAGAGCTGCCCTGACAGTTGAGAAGCGAGTAGCGATAGTCCTGTGGAAGCTTGCAATGCCTGATTGCTACCGGTCAGTCGGGAATCAATTTGGAGTGGGCAAATCTACTGTGGGGGCTGCTGTAATCCAAGTAGCCAAAGCAATCACTAACCTTCTGCTAGCAAGGGTAGTGACTCTGGGAAATGTGCAGGTCATAGTGGATGGCTTTGCTGCAGTGGGGCTCCCTAACTGTGGTGGGGCGATAGACAGAACGCATATCCCTATCTTGACACCGGACCACCTTGCCAACCAGTACGTAAACCGCAAGGGGTACTTTTCAATGGTGCTGCAAGCACTTGTGGATCACAAGGGACGTTTCACCGACATCAACGTGTGATGGCCGGAAAAGGTGCATGATGCTCACATCTTTAGGAACTCTGGGCTGTTTGAACAGCTGCAAGAAGGGACTTACTTCCCAGACCAGAAAATTACTGTTAGGGATGTTGAAATGCCAATAGTTATCCTTGGAGACCCAGCCTACCCCTTGCTCCCATGGCTCATGAAGCCATACACAGGCAGCCTGGATAGTAGTAAAGAGCAGTTCAACTATAGGCTGAGCAAGTGCAGAATGGTGGTAGAATGTGCCTTTGGATGTTTAAAAGCTCACTGGTGCTGTTTGCTGACTAGGTTAGACCTCAGAGCAAGCAACATTCCCATTGTTATTGCTGCTTGCTGTGTGCTCCATAATATCTGTGAGACTAAGGGGAAGATGTTTATGTTGGGGTGGGAGGCTGAGGCAAATTGCCTGGTGGATGATTTTAAGCAGCCAGACACCAGGGCGATTAGAAGAGCCCAGCTATGCATGCTGCACATCAGAGAGGCTTTGAAAACCAGTTTCATGATAGTCCAGGCTACGGTGTGACAGTTGTGTGTGTTTCTCCTTGATGCAAACCTGCCCCCTTTGTTGATTTTAATTCCCTGTAAACCAACCCTCCTCCCCCATTCAATCACAGCTGGTAAAGGAAATAAAGTTATTATTGTTTTGAAACCATGCATTCTTTATTTATTGATTAAAAAAAAGTGAGATAACTGACAAGGTAGCCCGGGTAGGGTGGCAGAGGAGGGGAGGAGGGAAGGATAAGGCCACATTGCTTATTGTAGCCACACTACAAATCAAAACTTATTGAATGACAGTTTTCTGTTGCTTGGGCCATCGTCTGGAGTGGAGTGGCTGGGTGTCTGGAGCCTCCCCCTCTGCGTTCTTGGGCATCTGGGTGAGGAGGATATGGAACTTGGGGAGGAGGGCAGGTGGTTATACAGTGGATGCAGCGGCGGTCTGTGCTCTTGTTGCCTTTCCTGCAGCTCCACCAGATGCCTGATGTGATACAGCATGGCCAGAAGGCAGCAGGAGAGTGATCTAGGATGAGGAGAAGCCTTATTCCCTGTAGATTAATTAAAAGCACCTGAAACCAATTAGAGCACCTGAAGCCAGTCACCTGATAAAATCCCCCTGCTTCAATCAGCCAGAGGAGGAGTTGAAGCAGAGTGAGGAGGAGTTGGAGCAGTTTGGAGGAGTTGAATCAGAGTGGTTTGGTGGTGGAGCAGAGAGCAGTTTGGAGGAGTGAAGCAGAGTGGATTGGTGGTGGAACAAAGAGCAGTTTGGAGGAAAGCGGAGGAGAGTTTTGAGAAGTGCTGCAGCGGGCTAAGAAGACCAAGATCCTAGGTAAAGGGACACCTGGCTTGTGCAGAGGGAAGGCAGGAAGCCCCACATGCTGAAGGTCAGGAGAGGGAAGTAGCCCAGGGGAAAGAATCACTGGTACAAGTGGTTCACCTGCTATCATAGGGCCCCTGGGCTGGGACCCGGAGTAGAGGGCGGGCCCGGGTCCCTCCCTCTCCACTCCCCTTCCCTGGGATACTAGTAGGATAGCTGTTACCCCAGTTCAGGGGCAAGAAATGGCACCCTGAAAACCCCCCCACAAGAAGAGAAAGTGCGGGACCCATCATAGTAGTGCCGGCAATTTGCCACATGGAGCATGTCCGTTTGCTCTCCCATTAGCCTCAGCATCGCATCCTGCCTCTTCTCATCACGTTCACTGTATGATTTCCTGGCCTCTGGCACTGTATACCTCTATGCATTCAGCTGTACCCTATCAGTGCGGGAGGACTGCATGAGCTTGGAAAACATGTCATCGCAAGTGCGTTTTGTTCGCCTTCTAATCTGTGATAACCTCTGGGACGGAGATGATAGGGGGAGCATAGAAACATTTGCACCTGCAGGGGGATAAAAAGGGACTGACTACAGTACGCTGACTACAGTACGCTGTGCAAAGGCAGCCATTGGGAGCAGGCCCCGTTGTGCTAAGCATTGTGCAGACAGTTAGTAAGATTCAGTCTCTGCTTAAAAGATCTTATAATTAATTTAAAACAAGATGCAATGAATTGGTGTTAAAACCGGAAGAGAGAAAGGGAAGGAAGAATGACAAGTGATTACATAGGCCATTTAGTATTCAACTTGATTACAACTGACAAAAATATTGAATCTTGCGCTTTTAGTGGAACCTTTACTTTTGATATTTTGTTTTTTTGTTTCCATCCTTTCCCTACATTAGTGGATCATAATGTTACCTTTTGCCTATATTTTCTGTTTTTGTATCTTGTGTTTCTTTAAACCTTTAGTGAAACTGTTCAAAATTAGCCAAAACACATTAGCCATCCCTAATTGTAAATATGCCTGAGCATAATAAAAATCCAATACAACACTTTACTGCATTAAAACTGATGATGTGGTATGTAAATAAATTCAATGGCCAGCCATATAGAAATTGGCAAAATGCTTCAGATATCCCAGTCCCTTCTACCCACCATTATGGTATTCACAGCTATTTTGAAATCAGAATATTTTTCTGCAACTTTTCTTCTGTGTTAATTTGTTTCCCTGATAAAATAAATCTAACCAAGAGTAATCATGCAGAACAGCCTATTTGTGTCTGCTGCACATGCGTCAATGTTGACTGTTGGATATCTGTTCAAATTATAAAATATAATGCATGAAAAATAGATAAGGCTGTATGTGTAACTTCAAGGCCCTTCTGACATGTGAAATCACTTGAGTTTTGCTCACATGATGAACCACTCCATGTTTCATTTCTGTTACAGTATCTGTACCCTTCCTCTTCCTTCTCTGGCACTTGTTGATATTAACATCTAATACTTACTGGGCCTGCTCAGCAGTGGTTAGGGTGACCAGACGTCCCGATAAAATCGGGACCGTCCTGATTTTTCTTCTTTTGTCCGCTCAACAAGTCCGGCGGTGGGAGAGGGTTTTTTTTTTTTTTTTGCTCAACAAGTCTGGTGGGAGGGGATAAGTCCCGATTTTCGGGTCCTCGCATCTGGTCACCCTAGCAGTGGTGTTATGCTAAGGCATGCAGATCCAAATACAATACAAATCCAAATTAGTCTGTACCTACTAAATTTCAGTCATTAGAAAGGCAATGTAAAGACAGCATGACCTCTTCTAAGGGATGAGTGTTATTTGTCTATGGGAGGTGCATAGAATGACTACTATTTTATCCCATTATAGCAGATGAAGGAGACATAATTTATTTGGTTGTCATTAGCATGAACCCAACAAATTCTGGCTGCATTTCACTAGCTGTGCCTGTTTGCCCTTTAGTCTACCTGTCACAGATAGATTTACATACTTGGTTTATAATTAGGATATGAATTGAGGCTTTGTGGTTACAGATAATCTCTGATTTTATAATACATATGACACAAATACTGTACTTGAAAAGGATATGGGCATATTTTCATGAATGTTGCTATAGAAAGCAAATTATAATCGCTTATCTGTCTGAAAGTGTCTGAATACTAACAGAATTTTTAAAGGGAAATAGAAGGGTTGAGTGACTATAGCACAAGACTGATAATCAGGTGTTTGAGTTCTGTTCAAGGCTTTGTCACTGATCCTGTGTCTTTGCACAAATCACTTTTTGCCTCAGTTTACCCATCTGAAATAAGGATACTATTCCCCTACCACTTGGGCTTGCTTAATTAACTCTTTAAAAGTGTTTAAAATGCTCAGAAGGAAGGTTTTATATTAGTACAAAGTATTGTTATTACTTGAAATTGACAGCTGTCTTGTTTTTTTAAAAAATGGATTACCCAGGGTCATATAGTTGCAGAAAAATACTACATTTGGGCATTTGGAAGACATGCTGAGCCGTCAGAGGGAAATTGAGTAGTTAACCTTGTAAAAAACTCTCCACACTCTTCAAAAAATAAGTGGGGCGAGTTGAGCAAACATGGGGAGAGATTTCTAAATGATATGATATTGAAAGAGAACCCGAATGATATCACGAGTGATAGAGAAGCTGTAGTGTGTGGAAGCTGCTGAGTGACAGAGGTATTGAAAAGCTTATCTGACATTTGAGATATCTGAGAATGTGTGGGAGAATGAAAATGTGTTTATCAGTAAGAACCTAGTAAATGTGTACATTCATAACACTACAATAGGTAGTTTTAAATCATAGAATATCAGGGTTGCAAGGGACCTTAGGAGGTCATCTAGTCCAACCCCCTGCTCAAAGCAGGACCAATCCCCAATTTTTGCCCCAGATCCCTAAATGGCCCCCTCAAGGATTGAACTCACAACCCTGGGTTTAGCAGGCCAATGCTTTAAACCACTGAGCAGTGTTACTTTTTCTGGGTTTGCAGAGTCACTTAGCTCAACACTCCACTGATTGAGGCAGTTATTTGCCAGTTTTGACTTCCTGTTAAAGTCTCATTTCTAAGATCCTACGTATCTCCCCTCTGCCAAGTGGTAGCAGCTTTTGGGGCTTTGAAAGTCTGTTTCCCACTGATTATGAAATCAGTGACACTGAGTAAAGGCGTTTTCTTAGTAGAGCTAGTTGGTTTCTACTAGCTACACCAGTCCTTGAACATGGAGGGTCACTAATAGTACATAAGCAGCCTCCTCTTCTGGGGGGCAGTAAGGTGTTCAGATGACCATTACAGAATTCAGATGTTAAAGTCATTGTTGAAGTTACCTACATCCGAGTCAGTTTGTTTCAGTGTGTCGTCTTGCGCGAATGTAAACTGACGAGGGATCCGCAGATGCCAGCACACATTAGACAGACATGGTTGCGTGTTTTTGCCACAGCCTGCTTTCTTCGCTCATACTCTTTGGCTTTTTCTGTTCTGCTCTTCTTGATGGGTGTTACTGCAGACGAACAGGTCTGCCTCCATCCTGATCTGTCAGCAGCTTCCCATGTGTTTAGGTAATCATGGCCAGCTTTTAAGTGAGCTTGGAGTGTGCCCTTACATCATTTTCATTGGTCTCCCAGCGTACATACTCATGTTCAACTGTACGTAAAATATGGCTTTGGGGAATTGCATATCATCCATCCACATGAGGTGACCCGCCTAGCGAAGTTGGGCCTGTATGATTAGGGATTCCACACTAGTCATGCAGCACTGCTCCACAACTTTGATGTTTGGGATCCTGTCCAACCACTTGATGTTACAGCTGAGATGCAGACAGCGCATGTGAAAACGCTCTAATTGCTCCAAGTGTCTGCTATAAAATGTTCATGTTTCACAGCAATAGAGAAGAGCACTTAACATGATTGCATAATAGATGCCAATCTTGGTGTTAAGTTGAATGCCTCTCACATTCCACAGGTGGTGACAAAGTGGATCATAGATAGAACTGGCTTTAGAAATGTGCTGTGTGAATTCATAGCCAACCATGGCATTATTAGATAAAGACAGTAAAATGTTTCGTCTGCATTAAGCAGTGTGGCATCAACTGCAATTTCAGGGGCGGAATACATTTTTCCTGGAGCAGACTGGTAAAGCACTTTGCTTTTCTTGAGGTGGATAGACAGTCCAAACTGCTTTGCTGATCTAGAAAAGCAGTCAATGGATGTCTTCAATGGTATGTGCAATAAGTGCGAAGTCATCAGTAAGAGGAACTCCCTGATGACCAAGTCAATCATTTTAGTGTGAGCATGAAGATGCTGGAGGATGAAGATGCTGTCGTCTGTGCGGAATTGCATGCAAATACCCCATATGCAGTCTTTAAAAGAATCTAGCAACAAAGCACCGAAGAGAAAGGTAAATAATGTAGGTGCGAGCACACAGCCCTACTGAACACCAGTCATGACAAAGAAAGGCTCTGATGAAACACCATTTTCCAGCACTTTAGCCAGCATGCCATTGTGGAATGAGCACAGAATGGTGATGAATTTGTGCAGATACCCAACTTTGTGCAAAATCCACCAGAGACCCTTGTGACTACCAGTGCTGAAGGCCTTTGTGAGGTCTACAGACACTATCTAGAGGTCATGTTTTTTTTTCTTGACGCATTGCCTGTATTTGGGTGAGCTGCAAATCATATCCATTGTTTCACATCCCTCACAAAAGCCACACTGGCTCTCTGAGATATTATCGGTGATAGTGCCAAAATCTTCCCAGCAATGGAAAGAAGGTAACCCTAAAGTTACCGCAGATGCCAGCCTGTTGAGTTGGGAGCTTATCATATCAATCATTGGAACATCTGGGCTATTGGCTTGGCTCTCAAACACTGGAATCCAGCACATCCCTCACCCTCCCAGTCATCCTGGGGAACCAGTTAAGATCTGTGCAGAAATAACACAGCGGTGGCCTATTTCAAATGTCAAGGGCACCTACAGTCCTCAACTGTTGACAGGGGTGCTAGAAGTTTGCACTTTGGTGGAAACTCATTTGGTTTCCTCTGAGCCCTGTACCCCAAAGGACCAGACAACCTGAGCCAATGGGTTGGCTTGAATCAACAATCCTGATTCTCAGGGGAATGTTTCTTTTTCCAAGATGTCTTCATGTCCCTCTGTTATCAGTAGGCCACACATTCACTGGGCTGCTTTGCTTCCGGTGCAATGCAAAGTTCCCTAGCTGCTATTCTCTGCTTAAATTTCACTAATAGTTTCAGCTGAATGAAAAATGGCCTCCTGCTAGGAATGAGTAAGTGAGCAAAGTCTCCGTGCCTATTGAAGTCCAGCAGTGGTGTTTGTGATGCAGACCTGGTCATGAGAAACTGGACTAAGACCATCAACTCATCTCACACAGAGCACACGTAACAGGCATTGGACTGTAACAAGTTTTGTTTATGGACCAGGGCTGGTATCTTACTAGTGACATGGAGATGGACATTGCATTACTAGTTACCAGAGCTGTTCAATTCCCAGGTTGCGTTATCTGAGTAGCTTGTCTCAAGCCAACTAACTTCAAAACACAATAGCTTTTACAAGTTAACCCCATGAGCAATTTCTGATTTAGAATTGTGCTAGTTATTGCAAGTGTTGTCAGCACCATTACTAATGGCCTTAAGCTTCAAAAGATTTCTGGCTCAGTATAAAGAACATCTGTGAATGTTTTTGAAAGCTTGCTTGTCTATTTACCAGTGGATAAAAGGTGTGTGTGTGTGTGCACCTGAAGAGAAGTAATAACTTTTTTCTATATAAAATAAGTACATTAAATAGCACTAAAATATACATATTAAAATTGTTTAATGTTCCAGAACCTTACCAAGTGTGAGTTAATGTAAGCGTTGTGGTGGCAAAAGTTAGTGGTAACTTCCAACACCATATAACAATAGCTAAGGATAGGAGCCAAACAATGGAACTGTTTCTTTCATCCTGAAAGGTTACTTAGTCATAAAAGTGACACTTCAAAAAGGGCAAATCATTGAATAAACTATTCCCTCAGAGCTAGCATACACTATGGATGCTCTTCAATATTATTTTCCACCTACGTAACTCTGTCTTGTCAACAGCATACAAGTAGGACTCTACAGCCCTGGTTTCTGTTCAGAGTTCTTCTTTATTTATTTTTATAAATTTATTTTTTTATGCCAAAGTTTTCCTATATATCAAATAGGGTGATCAGATGTCCCGATTTTATAGGGACAGTCCTGATTTTTGTGTCTTTTTCTTATATAGGTTCCTATTACCCCCCCACCCCCGTCCTGATTTTTCACACTTGCCGTCTGGTCACCCTAATATCAAATAGGGAAAGTATACTCATCTTATAAAAAGGTTTTGAGCTCTATAGATGAAAAGTACTATAGAAGTGCTAAGGATCAGTATTACATTTTATTCAGCCACCATTAGTTTCTGGAATAGCAACGGAGTGCTGTAATTAGCTAAATGGAAGGTAGGCATTAGGAATATGCACAACTCTTAAATTTTTTTATTTTAGTGGATTGTCTACTTAAGTATTTTAGATAATTCACTTAATGACACCTCTAGAGGCACTGAAAAGTGCCCACATGATGAGAATGATGCTTATTCTACAGAGGAGGTGAATAAAATGTGATGAGACTTAGATATACAAATTAATGAATGGCATTACGGTAGATAAATTGAGCACTTCTGTTGACCCTCCCACATAATACAAGAAAAATGTGATTTCAATGAACCTGAAAGGCAACAAATTTAAAATGGCTAAAGGGAAATATTTTCTGCACAATCTAAGGAATTTATTGCCATAAGATACCACTGAGGCCAGGAGCAATAGGACTCAAAAAAGGATTAGACATGGATATAGCTAGCCAGAACATCCAGAGTGTTGGGGGATTTTTTAAGAAGCTTGACTAGAATGTGAATCTTTGTGCTTCAGGGCAACTATATATACTACCAGCTACTGAAGTTTAATGAAAGCATTGGTTTTTCCCTATGGGAAGGTATTCTGTGGCTTCAAAGGTATTGCTGTGGAATTCTTTTGCACCTTCCTCTGAAGCGTCTGTGATGGCTATTGTCCGAGGCAAGATACTGAACTCGGTGGATCACAGGTCTGATGCAATGTGGCTGCTCCTAGTTGAAGTTTCACAGTCATTTCCACTCTAAGGCATCATTTTCAACTGCTTATAATTTTGTCAGTCATAGCTTTTGGGCTGAAGTTTGGCAGGTGTGTTCTCAGTTTATGTACAAATAATTTTTGAAAGTTTTGAGTGAAACTTGGTCATCCTCCCTTGCCCAACTCCTGGGAAACTTTCTCATAGAAAATATATTGTGGTGCTGATTATTAAAGTGTACTTACTATTCCACTTTCCTGCTGGTTTTTCACTGCAGCATCTCTGAGACAGCAAGATGTGACCACGTTCAACTGATGTTACATTGAAAGGAAAATGTAGCATCACAATGTGTCTTTACCACCTGGTACTTTATCAGGCATAATGGTGGTATACTGACAGTAATCTCTTCCAAAGCCCTTTTAGACACTAATGGAAATTATCAGTCTGTACATAATTATGTATTGCTGCAGTATGCCTGAGAGATGACTGACTGCAGGCTCTGCTGGAGGGGTTAGACATTGTAGCTGAGTGAGCAGCCCTGGTCCAGCTGTGGGTTTGCCTCACAGATGGTAGAGGAGAGTCACCATGTTAATTAAGATGTATTGACTTTCTGATAATGGTTACAGCAATATATACCAGTGATGAGCAGAAATTAACCATTCTTTTCACTGAAGATGTTTGCTTAAGATTAGTCAGGATCACAGGAAGAGATCTTTCTGTGTTAAACAAACCCAAGTTCTCTTTTTGAGGGGCTAGTCAACTAAACCTGCAGTATGAGTGTGTGTATGTGTGGGTGGGAGGGAATGCAGGCCACAAGGCAGGCTTTTAATGAGATTTATTTGTGATTCTAAGAGGGAAGGGCTTGGAATACAATGTAAGTAAAAGTAGTGGACTGTGTACAGCAGCCAAATATACATTATATTCACTAAATCAAAACCATAGTTCAAGCAAGACTGCTTCTATATTCTAAAAGCATAATAAGTACAGAGGAGATGGGGCATAAAACACCTTGGGTCATGTTCCGGGCCAGATAATCCACATCTGCTGTGAGAGAAGATGCATCTCCAGAGATGATAATTCTTTATCACACACTTCCACTCCATGTAAACTTGCTTGCTTTTTGGAGAAGGGGGTAGGGAGTGTTTTGCACACACAGGCTAGTTCTACACTACGGACCTATATCGGTATAACTACGTTGCTCAGGGGTGTGAAAATGGACACCTTTGAGCAACACAGTTATACTGACCTACCCCCCCAGTGTAGAGAGCGCTATGGCGATGGGAAAGCTTCTCCCACTGACATAGCTACCGCCTCTCGGGGAGGTGGATAAACTACGGTGATGGGAAAAGCTCCTCCCCTCAGTGTAAGAGCATCTTCGCTAAAGTGCTACAGCTGCGTCACTGTAGCACTGTACGTGAAGACAAGCCTTCGAAGGAACTCTTCTAGTAAGTTAAACAGCAGCCAGGATGCAATACTATCCAACACTTGCATAAAGAGAGAATACAACACAACTTCAGAACGGTGATGTTTAAATCCAGTGTATGGGTTGGTCAAGTACTAATTTTTTTTTGTTCGGTTTGTCTCATTTGCTTCAACAGGATTAACTAGAAAATGCTTAATTAAATACCTGAAATAAATGAAATAAAATAAAAATTATAGTTTTGTATTAGTGTTATAGCTACTGTCTTTTCAACTGATGCTTTTAAACCACCAACAAATTACAAAGGAGGAAGTGGATTCTTTCTATTAAGCTCTCAAATTATTTTAATGCTCAAAGCGATTGTTAAAAAAATACACGTGAAGGGAAACAATCATAACAATCATCATTAAAGATGGAAATATGTCATGAAAGAAAAATCCATTTGGCTGTGAACACACTGATAAATTCAAGGTTAACAAGACAGTGTTGCCTTCTTGCTTCAAATAACATGTACTGTTTCCATTGGTCCTTGAAAACAGAGTTGCTTTGTAAAATTCATCATCTCATCCTGTCGAGAACCATTAGATAATTGCAACTTTGGATGAAGAACATTTTGTCTAGATCTCAGCAAATAATGTATAACCAACCATGCAGTTGACTAACTCTTTTTTTCCATTTATGGATTGTTTGCAAGCAGATTGCGATTAACTGAGTGAATTTTTTTTGCCAATAATTGTGCTTCATAGATAGTTTGTGGGCAGTTGGGGAGTTTTCAAAATTTGCAATGTGAGTTGTGTTGGTTTAGTTTTCATTGGTCACATAATATGTGTATTCCCTCACTCTTGGAATGAGGCATCTAGTTTATTACCAGTACTTCTAAACAACTGTCTTTCCCACTGAGCAGAAGTAAATTTCAAACCCCATATATACTTGCTCCTTTACAGTGAAGTTGGAAGAGTAGTAAAAGGAGCAGGTTGAAGGCAGAGAACAGACATGTCTGAAGAGGCCTGGGTTTAATTGGAGATACTCATCACACTTACAAGGTGCTGGTTTGCATATTCTCCCCTTTAGGTCTTAAATCTCACACCAGAAAGATGCAGCCTACCTGCCAGCACTTCTAGTAACGCAGGGTGACGTTCCCCCTGAACACCCTCTTAATTTTTTATCGTGCCCTTTTATGTACAACATGCTGACACTGTGCAAGATTAAATACAAAACTGAAATTTCATTTCCCTTAGGTCAAACGGGCACCTCATACATGAAGGCTTTGTTCCTGTAGGTCCTTGCACAGTGAAAAGCAGTGTGGGAAAGGCTGCTGGAGCGCAGCACAGATGTGAGATCACACATGATGCTTGCATAAGGAGCTGAAGGTCTGGTGTTCTGTTGGCATGGAACATCTTGATGTCCCTTTATTATCTGGTACACTTGGCAGCTATAGGCCAGCATCTTGCTTGATGTTCCTAGTAACTCGAGCAGTGGCGAAGCAGTTAACTAAACACACAGGTTTTTTTGAAAGCCTTCCTTCTACCAACATACAGGATATTTGAGGGTAAAGGGGTTGAAGATAAATATGGGAAGGTGGGGTATCAGTACATCTGCCTTAGCAGATGTACTGCTCTGCTATGGAAAGACATCAGTCTGTTGATGAATATTCTTATTTATGTATATAAAATATCATGATGTAACAAAGAATTTTCAAGTATATTATGCTCCCCTTCCTGTGCTTCAGCTTAACTCGCTGAAAACCCACGAAGAGACAAAACTCTGGCCTGTGGTTAAGCAAAAAAGTGATGCATAGAGTCAAACCCAGGTGATCAGGGATTGTTAATAAGATCTAAAGTGAGAGTGTACCTATTGGGTTCCGGGAAGTGGGCGGGCGGAAGCCCGCCCACTGCTAAAGGACCACCCCCCCAGCTTAAGGGGAGGATCCACAGGACCTGGAATCCAAATGAGTCCGGGGGACAACTAATGAAATAACAGGGTCAGGAGTGCGGTCACAGGGTTAAAAGAAGGGAGCCGGACGGGGACACCGAGCAGAGAACCCCGGACAGCGCCCACTGCCCCTCAAAGGCGTCAAGGGAGCCAGCGGACGCTGCCCAGAGGAACTCTGCTCGGATGCGTGAACGGACAAGGGATCGGAAACAGGCCCCACAGGCACCGGAGCCTCCATCGGCCAACCTCCTCTCCCTGGTTTTATAGATGGCCAATTTAGCCAGGGCCAGGAGGAGATTGACCAGGAGGTCCCCTGACTTTGTGGGGCCACGGATAGGGAGTGCATAGAGAAGGAGGTGAGGGGAAAAGTGCAGCCACAATCTTAACAAAATATTGGTGAGGAGCCGGAATAGGGGCTGCAACCTGGCGCACTCCAGGTAAACGTGCACCAGGGTCTCCCTCACACCACAGAAGGGGCAGGTATCTGGGACAGGGGTAAACCGCGCCAAATACACGCCCGTGCTCACGGCCCCATGAAGGAGTCGCCAGCTGACATCCCCGGTGGGCCTCGGTATCAGGGTGGAATAGAGGCTGGCCCACCGGGGCTCCTCACCCTCTAGAGGTGGTAGAAGGTCCCGCCACTTTGTGTTGGGGCGGGACACGAGGGCGAGGAAATGAAGGGTGTGGAGCACGAGCGTGTAGAGATGCTTCCGTGGCGCGGTTTGAAAGCGGACCGGCTGCAAGGTGTGCAGCCGGCTCATGGAGAAGGGGCGGGGGGGGGCCGGTTGGGTCCACGGGGCAGGGGCCCGATGAAAAGGTCCGGAGGGCCTGGGGTGGAGGGTGGGCGGGGCGTGCCCTCGTGCAGGACCCGGTCGAGGTAGACCCGAGCAGCGGGTGGCAAAGCGGCCCTCACCTCCTGGAGTATGCGCCGGGGAGTACAAGGCCTGGAGAGCCCCATGCGCTGAGCGAGCGTCAGGGGATCCAGCCAGTCTCCCCGGTCGTAATCCAGGAGGTCTCCGACTCTGGTGACTTCTGCCAGGACCAACCTCTGGCGCACTGAGGGGGACTCCGCCGCCTGCACACGAAGCTGGGGGTTGTGTAGCAGGGGCTCCGCGAGGAGATCTGCCCCCCCGGTGGCCGCCATGGACCTGGTCATTGAAAACAGTTTCCAGGTCCGGAGGAGGTCCTGGTAGAAGACCGGCAGCCCGGAGAGGTCTTGCGGAAGGCCCCTCGGATCGAGAGAAAGGAGCTGCCGGTCGTACCGGAGCCCTCGGAAGCGGCGCAGGAAGGCGTGCGCCAGTACGCTCCACGCCGGACTACCTGCACCATAAAGGAGTCTCTGCAGGGCCTGGAGGCGGAAGACATGGACCTGAGTGCGCAGGCACTTCAGGCCCTGCCCACCCTCCTCCAGGGGCAGATGGAGGACCCCTGCAGAGACCCAGTGCAGTCCTGGCCAGAAGAACTCCAGAATCGCCGTCTGGAGGTCGGCCAGGAAACCCGGGGCCGGGACCAGGGTGTTGAGCCGGTACCAGAGCATGGACAGGACTAGTTGATTGAGTACCAGTGCCCTCCCGCGAAGGGAGAGGCACCGGAGTAGTCCTGTCCATTTCCAGAGCCGCTCGGTCACCCTGCCCTGTAAACCGTGCCAGTTCTCCGGCGGAGACGGATGCGTGGCGGAAAGGTAAACACCCAGATAGAGCAGTGGACCTGCACTCCACCTGATGGCCTGAAGCGCGAGTGGGAGGGAGCTCGCCTGCCACCCGTCCCTGACCACCAGGCCAGAGCTCTTGACCCAGTTGACCCGGGCAGAGGAGGCTGCCGAGTAGATCGCCTGGCAAGCCTCCACCCGGACCAAGTCGCCCGGGTCCTGGACCACGAGGAGCACATCGTCGGCGTACGCCAACAGGACCAGCCGCAGCTCCGGCTCCCGCAGCACCAACCCCGTCAACCGCCTGCGAAGGAGACAGAGGAAGGGCTTGATCGCCAGAGCGTACAGCTGGCCCGAGAGGGGACACCCCTGCCGTACTCCTCGCCCGAAGCTGACCGGCTCAGTCAGGGTCCAGTTGAGCTTGACCAGACACTCTGCGGAAGCGTACAGCACCTGGAGAAAACCCAGAAACTGGGGTCCGAAACCAAACGCTCGCAGAGTGTTCAGGAGATACTCGTGATCCACCCTGTCGAACGCTTTCTCCTGATCCAGGGACAGGAGGGCGAACGACAACCCACCCAAGCTCCAAGAGATCCCGGACCAGATACAAGTTATCAAAGATGGTACGGCCCGGGACGGTGTAGGTCTGGTCTGGGTGGATCACGTCCTCCAGCACGGACCCCAGCCGCAGTGAGATGGCCTTGGCTACGAGTTTGTAGTCCGTGCTGAGGAGCGAGACGGGACGCCAATTCCGTAAATCGCGGAGGTCCCCCTTCTTCGGCAGTAAGGCGAGCACGGCTCACCTGCATGAGAGAGGGAGGACCCCGCTCTGCAAGGACTCGGCCCAGACGGTGACGAGGTCCGGGCCCTGAGAGTGTAGTGCGGTGGCTACCCTGGCTTCTGCCCTGAGGGGCTTGAAACAGCCCTAGGAGAGGGCTGCAGCACTGAAAGCTGAGCTGATTGGGGGAAGTAGCTGCAGCTGGGCCATGCCCCAAACAGAGCGCAGCTGGCCACTATAAGAGGCTGTGAGCCAGCAGCCCAAAGAGTCTCTCTCTGCTTCTAGAGAGAGAAGGGCCTGGCTGCTAGGAGCTAAGCAGGGTACCTGAACTGGAACAGGGCTGGGGAAAGGCTAAGGGAGCCAGGGCGCTCTGGCCTAAGGAAACCCCAGGCTGCAGGCCTGGTAAGGCCAGACCAGGTACTAGGGTTGCAGGGGTAGCCCATGGGTAGGCAGAGGCAGCAGGTTCAAACCCCCTTTGCCTATGATGAGTGGCTTACACTGCAGTCTGTCCCAGTGCATGGGGCTAGATGGGGACTGGCAGTAGCTGTACACTGAGGCGAAGTGGGGATAGTGGGTGGGGGTTCCCCTGGGAGGGGGAGACCCTAGGAGTAAGGCTGTGGGGTACTGCCAGTGGGGCAGCACCCCAGAGAAAGGCACGCCGGGTCCTGGGAGGGACATGGGGAGCAGAGAGCGGTCAGGCAGATCACCGGCCAGAAGAGGGCGCTCTGAAGGCTGGGTGAGCTAATTCCCAGAAGAAACCAGCAGGAGGTGCTGCCGGGTGAGTCCGAATTTGTTACAGAGAGTTAAAATACGATAGCCCTGGGTTTGACTCTGTATCACTAATATTTTTAGAAATCCTCTGGATAGGCAGAGCTCAGCTTGTGCTTCAGCAGAGTTAAGATGAAGCACAAAAAAGTGAATGTAATAGCAGATCTCCATATTTTGCCCTGACATCCCTGGTTGTACAACTGAGTATGTGTAGTCAGTGACTAGATTATTTGCTGTGGAAAGAAAATCATAGTGACCTGAAAAGTCCTGTAAAAGCCAATGTACCAATACTTCCTCCCTTCCAAATACATCTTCACCCCTTTTTATTTCTGTAGGAATCATTTACACTATTAGGAATTCAAAAAAGCCAAGTGTGTGGAACATAGAATATCAGGGTTGGAAGGGACCTTAGCAGGTCATCTAGTCCAACCCCCTGCTCAAAGCAGGACCAATCCCCAATTTTTTGCCCCAGATCCCTAAATGGCCCCCTCAAGGATTGAACTCACAACCCTGGGTTTAGCAGGCCAATGCTCAAACCACTGAGCTATCCCTCCCCCCACAAATACAACTCATGCTTAAACTATGAAGTATGTCAGACAAGGTGTTTTGCTGCTGCCATCACCTAATACACCAAGCAGTAATAGTACATCAATGTGTTCCACTGTCACTTCTGTGGAAAGTCAATTGAATACAAGCATATTCTGCTGCAGCATGACGGTAACCAGCAGCAAAGGGGATACAAAAAGAGAACTTCCCTGAATGAGTTTGGCAGGCCACACTGTTAATCTTTAACCCATGCCTGAGCTCAGGTAAATAATCATTTATATTTTAGAATCAGGAAGCTTGCTAACCTAGTGCAAATGAAACTAAAGCTAAAATGCAAGTAGGAGTAAGCAAAGAAATGTGACCATTATTTTAAAATGGGCTTTGCGGTGGGTCAGAGGCCTGTAGTAGTAATAGTTAGCATAAGGCAATGTTTGGCCTAATCTAAGTTTAGCATAAATAAGTAACATTGGGTCAGAAGATTTAGCAATATATACCATGTGAGAGTTCGAATGCAAAGGCAATATTTAGCCAGACTTTTTTTAACCACATTGACTAGAGAACCATCTAACTGCACAAATGCTTATGACATTTGTTGGAACCCCCAAAATATATAGCAGGAATGACAAATGGACAAGTGGCCAAGACTTAATTAAATATGATCTTATAAATAGGTAGGTGTAAGGAATAGGTGCATGAAAGGGAATCAAACCAGACCCTCAGAAGGGTAGTGACAACCCACAGCCCCGTGGATTTGTGAGTACACATGATGCGGATTCTGCTGTTATACTTATCTTGGGGGTTTTTTGGTATGGGATTTTGCGTATATTGATCGTGATATTAATAAAACTCAAAGTTTCTGTGTTTCTCACTAATCATCTTCAGAATTAATGTCTAAGTAGCCACCAATGCATGAACCAGTTACTAATGACCAGTAAATTTTGCACCAAAAATTGAGACTAAACAAACCTGCTGAAAGTGCTTGAAAAACTGCAGTCTACAACCCTTGAGATGGACCAATGTGACTCCATGGCAAATGGAAGCAAGTAAATAATACTGGGACTATTATTAGCAGAGATTCTCAATGCCTCCCTATAGGAAGGCAAAATATGTTGGGCTCATTCAAATGAACAGTTGTTTGATCCTTTCCCAAATAAACTGTCTCTTAATGCTGACAATGTATTAATGCCTTGTCTGTAACCTTCTCTTGGGAAATGATTAAAAGGTTATGAAAAACAGTTCCAGCCTCCTTCAGAGATCTCTGGTTTCAGTGACATGCAGTCAATCCTGCTTGAGACCTGGATATGCTAGATAGATTGCACTGACTTTCTTAGTGGTTTCCTAGGAATGAGCAAAGATAGAAGTTAATGTGATTGAAACATGAGCAGTTCTCACTGCACAGGTGAAAGGAGAGCTGTGGGAGACAGCTATTCAGCCAAGACAGGAACAGGAGGGGAGTGCTCCCTCTGCTTATAGCAGAGAAATTTACAGTATCCCTCAGCCAAAGGCCAGGAGTCCATTCTGATTTTTTTTTGATCTGTTGGCGACTTCTGATACCATTGATCATGATAGTGTTGACTTGTCTGAAGGTCTTGGCTGGAATAGAAATGTGTTTGAATAGCTTTGTTCTGATGCAGATCTTGGAGAGTAGCATTGGGAAGTTGCTCATCTGCCCACAGATATTCACGTGGAATTCTGGAGCTTTACTCTTTATCTCCCTGCTTCCCTCTGTTCAGCATACATGTTAGACCTCTGAAGACAGTGAGATACTTTGGGTTGTATTGTTGTTTGCATGCTTATACTAGCTCTGGATATTAATTTAATCAGATCCATATGTTATATCTTTGCTTTCCTAATGCCTGCCAAATAAGGGGCTTGGATGGGTATGTCCATCCACTGACACCGGTATTTATTTATTGGGATTTATCAGATTGGCCATTGCATTCATGATGGTCCCTAGCTTTTCAGGGAATAGTTGTAAACCTAGGTGACTTTTCCCATATGTATCAGGCTAAAGAGGTTATGAAGAGTCTTCTGAAATATAGACCTAGTGAATTCTGTGTCTGTTACCTTCACACTGGACTCATTTGTCTCTCCATGGGACAACTTAAAGACAACTCTGAAAATTCATATGGCACAAAATGGAGGTTTCTTTGTTCAGTTGTGTCATGAATATGGAGTACATTATGTCTGTAAGTGCCGTGATTGGAGGACTTCAAGGATGGAACTCTGCTCCCTCTGGTGAGGAGGGGAAATGCCAACTCTGGCCAGTTTCATTTGCATATTATTAGCCATAATTCTTTTCTGTGGTTCCTTTTCTCCCAATAAAATACTTATTTGTTTTCTATTCCAAAATCGACTCAGGAGTGTTTGTGAGCGGGAAAGAATCACCTGCTAAGGCTGACAAAGGAGAGGTTTTTTTATTTTTCCCGGAGCTGAAATAAAATAAGACTCTGGTGAAGGCTGGAGCTACTTGGTCAGTTGCCAGAAAGGACTGGTAAATATTCTGAATCCAGCCCTTGTTGCTGCTGTTGAGGCCTGGCAAGAAGGATTACACATCTCTGCTTCAAAGAATATTGTAGTCTGACGGGCTCCCGCACCAGTCCAGGAAAAACTCAGCACCACGCACAAGTCTCTTTCAGGCCTTTCTCTCAGGGCGTGGTTCATTCTGTTGTGCAGCCTCTCTCCGAATTCATTAGTCAATGCCCCCCACCTGTGGAATTTGGTGACGTTCCAGTGTTGTTGCTGGAGGCTCCAGGGCTGAGCTCGGCCCTTCGGTTCAAGCCACCAGATTGTCTGCCTACAGCAGTGGAACAAGTTGGCAGTTCAGTTTCTCATGACCATTTTGTTTTACAACCTTTATTCTTATTTGTTTTCGTGCTGTTGCAATTTATAATCTTCTTTCCCTCCCTCCCTTGGATTGGGTAAAAAGCCGTATGGTGGTTTCAGCCATCTTGATATGCCGTTGCAGCACCTCCCTCCTATACTCCAGAGCTGTCTAGCAAACACCTGGCTTAAATCTAAGCTGTGTTCCTTATGTGAGGCCGCACTTACAGGCTCTACAGAGGGTAAATAATGCCCTGCCTGTTGCCAGCCAGCTACCCCTTGCACTGCTGGGCCCAGAGTCAGAGCAGTCAGCTGATTCTTGCATTGCTAGGGCATGAGGCTGAGTCAGACTGGCATCTCAGTTTCCTACCCTGCCTCAAAGGAACTGCAACTCCAATACAGAAAAGTCAGTTCAGGAGCCTCTGAGCTTTTGGGGGGAGAGTCTAAGGATGAGGAGGAAACTATCCGGCCCGCTCAGGGTGAACGTTTGACAACCTACATGGGCTGTGGGGGGGAAGGATCCAGAGTCCCCCACACTGCCAGATACTGAAGTGGGGGAAAGAAGAATGGTTCCTACACTACAAATTGGGGGATTCTCATGATACTAGGGGGTAAATCCTGCAAATACCAGAGATCCCAAATCCCCCAAAAGCAAAAGCAAGTGTGTCCTTTGCAAGGCAGCGATTAGTATTGTTAATAAACAAGTGAGATGGAAACCCTTCACTTTTTCCTTCTCCTTCTGAGGGAGTGTTTGCTGGGGCTTTTTTAAAGAATAAGTCTCTCTCTCTCTCTCTCTCTCTCTCTCTCAGGACTCTGTATCAGGCTCACCACTCCTCCCACACTCTACACTATGTCTGGGCATGCAGAGAAGCCTATTCCTCCTGCACAACCCTGCCTCAGTCTGCAGCCTAATGGAATTTGGACCTGCCTGGATCCAGACTTAGAAAGGGTCTGTCTCTCCAGCACCCTCCCTTGGTCCCTCACCTGCTTCACAGGCAGGTCACACATTAAGGCCTTAGGAGCACTGCAAGAAATCTGTGCCCAAAACAGATGCACATGAGGATTCCACTCCCCACAAAGCTGCATCATCATGGGATTACAGGGAGGTAAATGAGAAATGCCTTCCCATGTTCAGAATGATCCTGATTCACTGAGTAAAACCCCAAGTGGTAGGTTGCTCCTGTAACACTTGCCTGGCTGCTGGGCAGCCTGAAGAAGCAGGAAGGCAGGCTTCCAGGGACACCTAGCAAGCTACTTCACAATTGAGGTATGTTTACCAGTAACTCTCCTCTGTTGTGTGGTCCTCTCGCCAGGATGAATCATGTACTACACCTCCCTCCCCATAAACAGACAGAGGAAGAAATACCAGAGGTGCAAAACAACCACCACTACCACCTCTAGGACTTTTCCAGGACAGGGTGTCAGTCAGTCTGATTTGCAAGGAACTATTTACTATTAATATATCTTTCCCTTCAAGCATTATCAGATACATGTTTTCCTGTTGATGCCTCCTTTGAGGACATCAGATTACACCAAATGTTAAACCAAAATGTTTATATAAAACAAAGAAATTTCATAATTTTTGGGAGCCGAAGGTTGGTGCAGCAGTAGTTCCACCTGTGAAAGACAGAGTCACAATTCCAGAAGGGGACTTCCTTTCCAAAAGACCACATAGACCATAGGAGTTCTGACACACCACACAGCAATTTCAAAGGCTCTGCTATAGCTTATCAGACCAGAGGTTTTTCATATATTTAGTAACAAAAGCCTACTCTGTGGCAAACAAGTGGTTCATTGCCTAGAAGTATGATCCCCGCTTGTAGTGAGACGTTTTGGGTTCTGTCATGATCAAACCCTTGATATGATTTGTGATGAGCAACGAATTCCAACTTGGTGGCTATAAGAAAGCCATGTTACACCCATGAACACCCACTGCTTATTAAATGGATACCTTGTGCATGCAAAACTTATAGGTGAGGAGCTACTGGTGGAAACATTAGAGAAACTACTAGCTGAAATTGAAGAGAGGCCTCAACCTTCACTGTTAAAGCCAACCATTGGAGGCTTCAAACACCAAGGGTATCCAAGAAGGGACTTTGAAAAGTCCCACGAAACCCACGAAAGCTTATGCTGAAATAAATTTGTTAGTCTCTAAGGTACTACAAGTTTTTCTTTCTTATTTTCGTTTTGCTGACACAGACTAACACGGCTACTACACTGAAACCTATCAAGAAGGGACTGTTACCCTGGCAGAAGGGAAAATCAGGAGCAGAACCTTCCGAAGTAACCCTGATAAATTTTCCTTCAAACCAATAAAATCTTCAGCATAACAAAGACAGAGCATGTGTGTATGAGAGCTTACAATTCCTGTGCAAGACTCTGCCTTCTGATCCACCCTCTGCGCCCAGAATCCTAAGTGACTGGTGGTAGTCGGAGCAAGGCGGAGGTTGCATGCTATGCCCCTATACCTGTGGATAGACAACATGCCATCAATACCCTATCCAGAGAAATGGACCCATTCATAAATGAACAGCTGCTGGAGAGAATTCATAGTCACTAATCAAGAGGAGTTTTTGATCCCAATGCAGAGAATTGCTCACCCGGAGATCGAAACGGACAAGTTCTCTAATTTTACCATAATGGTAAAGAGTTGCAAAGATCCAAAACTTCATTCAGCAATAATTTCCTGAGAGGCTATCAGTAGCCAGTTGTTTGTGATGGTTAGGATTGCTGGTGCTATGCATCAGCTTCATCCTTGGAGTGGGTTTCTCAAAATGCACCTGCTGAAATTCCTTCTGAGGACATATAACCATGCACGTATGCAATGCAAATTTAGGTATCTTTCTCAGATAGGAGCAGGACAGGAGCAAGGCAAGGAGCAGCAGGTACAGGGAGGATCACAGCTGCGTGTGTGAATGCATTGAGAAGCCAGATTGTTGCTGCTGCTGGGCTCAAAGCCAGCCAGCTCCCCTTCCTGATCAGTCAGGTGGTGAAGCCAATCAGGCAGCCTGCTGCGGGCCAGCTGCTCTTGTTGGGTTGCCGGGAGACTAATTTTGCTGCAGGCCCTGATCCCTGACACTGGCTTGCTGGGACGGGACTGGACCAGTGGTCCACCGAGTGCAGTATCCTCTTTATGATGGTGCTTGCAGAGGAAACTTCCCCCTACTTTCTCCTACTTTCCACTGGGGGTTGGCTTATGACTGAGACATGAATGTTGATATCCCTTCTGAAATCAGGGAGTAACCAGAGGTCAAAGCTTTTCCACAGCAATGGAAATAGTGTCCTGGGTTGAGAAGAATTTTGCTGCCATTCAAGACAGTTCAAATAAAGGCTACAGAAAAGAGGAAAAGGAAGAGTTGAAGTCCTCCTCCTACTTCTCCACTGGCCCAGAACGCACTTTGGACTTGCTAGATAGCCAAGTACCCACATTGTACCTGCAGGAAACACCAGACCTCTTGAAACAGGGACTCCTTCATTCAGACCAGGAACACCTACAGTAACACCCTGGGTATTGGAAGGGAAGTGTAATTCAGCAGGGATTCTCCATTAACCTCTGACAGAGTTGGGTATCCAGACAGAACTCAATCAGGATATTTCATTAATTGATTTGGTCATATTTTATATTTGTGGTATGAGAGGAAACAGAAAGCTCTTTGAGGGCAGGGACTGCCTCTGTGTGCAGTGTCCAGCACAGTAGGGCCCTGACCTTGCAATGCTATCATAAAGAAATATTAAAATAATCCAAAAGGTCTGCTGATCTCAACTACACCTAGAGTTTCTCCAAAAAGTTTGGCTGCAGTGTTACAACCAAGCACCACAGAAATATGGATACCAGCTGTAGCAGCATTTTGTAGCGAGGCATATTGGATCCTCCATTTGAGTATCAGGTGCCAAGTTTAATCGCATTGACAAATTAGGCATGCATGTGGCTGGACTTTCTAGTCTCCATTACTTCTGAACAGCAAGTTTTGGAATTAGTTCCTGTATCCCGACAAGAATCACACTGCCTTTGTTATGAGGAAAAAATTATTCTTATAGTTCCAGAAACCTTTCTCGTCAAGGTAAGTTCCTGAGAAAGAGTCTCTCCCCGCCCCCCAATAGTTGGAAAGACGTGGCCTAAATGACCATTCCTAGATCTCTAAAGATGTATCTCAAGCATGTAGAATACGTACACCCGTTCATCTCATTCTATCCAAAATGCCAAGGCCTTAGAGCCTCAAGGTTGCTGTAGGCAAGATGTAAAAATCTTATACCAGTTGGCATGGGAGGCATCTGGGAAAGTATTCATAGTGGTCCCTAGAAGCACTGGGGAAAAAGCATATGAGCCTCATCTGAGGGAGATATGCCAAGTAAGTTTCTGTTCCTCTGCAAAGGCATCCATTGGTAGGAAGGTGCTCCTGGGTTGGTTCCACATAACTCCTTAGTTCATAAAGCTTTCTTTATATGGGGGGGGGGAACATCCATTCCTTCCTATTATTCTGCTATAACACTCAACTTTCCTTACCCTTTCCCGCCGTACTTTTCTGGGGTTCACTGCTCACTACTTCCTATGAATCAGGAGAGAAGCTGTGTAACAGAATGAGAAATTTCTTACCTGATAGCTGTCTTTCTGTTAGTAATGTCTCTCTGAACTCCAAATACTCAGGCGGTGGCATTTGGCCATGAGTAATGAATTCAGAGAGAAGCTGCCAACAGAAAATTATCAGGTAACAAATGTGTTCTTAATTCATACACAATACTTGCAAAGAAACACAAAATAAAGTTATTCCTCCGACTAACATGGGCTGCAGAGCCCTCCAGGCCTTTCAATCTGCACCCTCTCTCTTTGCTTCAGGGCCAGTCATAGGAGCCAAACTCATTCCAACTGAGCTCGTTATAGAGATCACCTGACTCCTTCCAAGCTGTATCTGATATCTCAACAGGGCTGACTGGCTCCAGGCCCTTGAATAGGAAGGACCACCCTGTTACAATCTTACTTTTTTCCCCCATGTAATTCAAAGGGCCTGATTTGCCTCTAACTTGCACCTCTGGAATGCCAGTTACTTACATTGGAGTAAATCAGGAGTAAGAGAATCCTGCTGAAGGTGTTTTTTAAGCACTATAAATTATCAGTTGAGATTGGCTTGGAATTTCTGGAAAATGGTTCCCAGGTTTAACCACTTGTGAACTGGAGGCTGAACACATAGTATGGAACTCCAGTCTTGGGCATTAGCTTCCCTGTGGGTCAGACAAAGTTTAGGCTTGCTAATCTAAGGACACCCTCCATCTCCTTTCCATGTAATCTGGGTTTTCCAGTTGCATTTTTGGTGAGATTTTTAGCTGAATTTCCTTACTTAGTTCAGATGTTTTTAGGATGATGGTTTAAAATATTGTACGTCTCCAGGGTATGCAAGCAATGGTGATCTTTCTTACAAGTCTAAATAAAAACGGAAAAAAATATACGTCTCTGTCCCACCATTTTATATCTTATATCATTGAAAAAAGAGCTCGGCAAAAAGTCTGATATGCAGGAGCAAAACTGGGTTTGGGTGAAGTCATGGGGAGTTATGCTATGGACTCCATTGGGTACAATATTTGGCCCACAGAACTTAAAACAGGAATTGTAGTAGGAATTAGGTCATTTTACTGATTGACTTTAGATAGTCAAAAGAAATCTGTGAAGATGTGGAACGTTGCTTGTAAAATCTTGCCAAGACACACACACACACACACACACACACACACACACACACACACACACACACACACACACACACACACACACACACACACACACACACACAGAGTGTCAAAATTGACGGGGTATCTTGTGAAATGAAAATGAATTCCTGGAAATCTGTGTGACATAGTGCGCATTTTCAAGATTGCGGTGAATGCTTTGTGAAGAAATAGGAAGGTTTCCTGGTTCAAATAGTAAGAAACCCATCATGACAAATGTTGGCATATGCAACCTTTTAAATTATCGTGAGACAGGGTCTGTTATACTGGGTGCTTTGGAATACGAGGGGTGGGGTGAGGATGGGGAGAAATTGAGGCAGACACTATTGGAAGAGTTACAATTATATTTAAATATGTAAAGAAAGACATCGGGTACAGCATGTAGAAACTGGTGTAACTACTGTCTCCTGCCATAGTGTGGGATAAAACATTTCTTCAGTTTCAAAGTGATGGAAAATTTCACTTTAAAATTTCAGAAGGCTTTTTGTGTTGCTTTGTATGACAGAACTAAAACTGACAAGCCAATTATCCCTTTGGCTTTAAGGGAGCTAACCATGGATTTCAATAAGCTGTTTAAGTTGTGGTGGGTAGGTGTTGCACTTTCCTCTGAGGATATGTCTTCACTGCAGTTAGCCCAAGATAGGCTAGCCTGGGTGGAGTTGTCCCCACATTTATTTGCAAGGTGCATGTGCACCCGTTCTCTCTCTCTCTCTCTCTCTCTCTCGCTCTCATATCTAGCATGGCGCTACTGTCTATGCCAGTGACATGAGAACAATACTGTTATGTAATTGGCTCCCAAATGGAGTTACTCATTAATGCAAACAGTTCTGAAGACAAAAGCAAACTGCATTTGGTAGCAGGAACTTTTAATGAGAATGTCATTAGGGAAGTCAGTCTGCAAGCCACCAAACTGTCAAACACACCAACAGATTTTGCCATCTTGCCTTTTCTTTCCTGTCTACGAAACATAAAAATGTCATATTGGGTACGTTTCCCCAAATTATGAGTCTTAACAATATCACACCACAGCTTTAAAGAATCACTAAACTTGTGCCAATTATTTTAAGGTACTAGAGCATATAGGCTCATAATTTGGCCCTAACATCTTGATGTGGGCATGCAGATAGCATTTGCGCACACACAACTCCAGGTCACTAACTGCTACTTGCAAATGCGTGTGTGTAAAGATGTTTAAAGGTGCAGATATAATCTTATGGGTGTACTTGCATGCTTAAAAGTTGCATTCCAGTTGCATTCTGGGGGGAGGGATAGCTCAGTGGTTTGAGCATTGGCCTGCTAAACCCAGGGTTGTGAGTTCAATCCTTGAGGGGGCCATTTAGGGATCTGGGGCAAAAATCTGTCAGGGGACAGTACTTGGTCCTGCTAGTGAAGGCAGGGGACTGGACTCGATGACCTTTCAAGGTTGTTCCAGTTCTAGATTGGCATATCTTTATTTTATTTTATTTATTTATTTAAACCATTGGCATAGAACTGTGGGTGCTAATGCTGAGGTTGCTAATTCCCCTCCTCCCTCCCCAGGGATCTTATGTGAACTGAATAAGTTTGAAACGAGGGTTTTGCAGGAGAAACAAACTTTATTTAAGATATATCTGTAACTGGGAACTGATGAGTGGCTTTTCTGGTGTCTGTTCCTTAAACCTCCTGCATCTTAAACAATAGCATCTTGTCCTATTTTTATTCACTGATTACTGAGGTGAAATTGCCATTGATGTCAGCTGGAGTTTACTTGAATAAAGATTAAAGGATTTAGCTTTCGGTGAAGAAACTATGCATAATGACTACATTTTGGATTTTAGAGTGAGCGTTCATTAATGAGTCACAGTGAATTGTTCTGGTTAAGAGTCAGGGACAGCTGAAAGTGTTGAATGACCCTGGAAGCAATGAATTTTTGTAGTGAGTTATTCTTAAATGATCAAATATCCATGGTAACAGGACTCTGGAATAGAGTGAATGCTTAGACTGCAAGAACACTAGGAAGATGCTACAGCTGCTTGAAAAATGGAAAACTATTCTGAGAATTTTTTTTTCTTATTTCTCTGACTAGCTCTAACACATACGTGTGTTTTCCTCAAGGAAGATACTCTGCATTCTAAGGATCTCTGTACTTCACTTTCTACAGTTTGGTCCCACAAAAATGGCATTATAAAAACACTTCCTACCAAGGATTGTTGGCTGTTGGCTCTATGAAGACTCTGAATGATGCACTTTGAAAGGGTGGGAAGAATGATAGGTGAGTGGCATGAGGTGCTTCTGGCCCCTAGGACTGAGTGTGTTGCCTGCCCAGCATATCTAACACATGTCAGATTGGGGTTTCAAGGAGCAAGTTCAGATCCTGAACTCAGGATCTACATATCTTGTTTGTTTTGTTTGTTTGTTTTTTACTAAATTCTGTAGTGCTCTTCCATAAGGAAGAGTGGTGAGAAGCCTTTGGATTACATACTGGGAAAGAATGTTAGTGTTAATACTTCCTGTACTTGCTTGTGGTAGATACCACAATGAGCTATGAGCATCACTTGGCTAGTAAAAGGAACAAGATGGTGCTTTAAAAAGAGGGGAAAATAGCAGCCTAGGATGAAGTATATACAAAATCCAAGGATCCTACATGTACTTTGCACCTTCCTGAAAATGGATGCCTATAAAAACTGCATTAATATTAAGCAAGAAAAGTGCAGCACTCAAATCAGGAAATGCCAGAAATTAGGTTGACCAGTTTCAGGTCTCCACCACTTGAGGTAAAGGACAAAATGCAAGAGCTGACAGCAGGAATAGGCTGTTACCATCTGTGAACTGTCCACTAGAGGAGAATGAATAATACATATTAAAATGGGACTATTCATATATACAACTTCCTCATTCATACTCTATAGCCAAGCACACAGACTGGGCAGAGTCATTCCGAGATGCTGTGTAGCAAAGTGGATGAGACTTGGATCTATTATACTGGAAATCTGCTTTCTCTCTGTTCCCAGTATGGGAGTGAGATTGGCCTTGCTCTGTAATAAGGGTTACGAAAGGCAAATAATTAACTCCAGTCAGAAGAGGTGAGGTTTTGTCACGGTCTTCTGAAACTCAACCCAGTGCATATTCCCCTATGCCAGTGGTGGGCAACCTGCGGCATGTGACTCATCAGGGTAATCTGGTGGTGGGCCGCGAGACAGTTTGTTTACATTGACCATTCGCAGGCACGGCCACCCACAGCTCCCAGTGGGCGTGGTTCACCCTTCCTGGCCAATGGGAGCTGCAGGAAGCGGCGGCCAGCATGTCCTTTCAGCCTGCGCCGCTTCCCGCAACTCCCATTGGCCAGGAATGGCAAACCGCAGCCACTGGGAGCTGTGGGCGGCCGTGCCTGTGAACGGTTAGTGTAAACAAACTCTCTCGCAGCGTGCTAGCGGATTACCCTGCTGGGCCACAGGTGCCCACCACTGCCCTACACAGAGAACATGGAGGATCCATTTTGTCTGTGTCCCATTTTGAAATTCAATTTGTTGAGGCATGCTGCAATGAGATACTCGTATTGTGCTAAATATGGATTGAATGAGTGATTACAGCAGCAAGAGTCTAGCTAAGATAACCGACTATCCAGAATACAAAATAGTTATTTTTGACTTTCTATAACTTGGCCAAATCCATACAGAAATTCTTGGGCACAGCAAAAGTCAGTTCTCTGACCCTAGAACTAACCTCTGCCAATCTTCAAAATCTCACTGCGATCATGAAGGTGTTTTAGCTTAAATTTTTTTCTAGCCTTATATTTTAATTTTAGGAAGCTTTAGGTTACATTACTACGAGTTGCGCTGTTCCCCCTGTAATAATTGTAAACACTGAATTCAGAAGTGAGTTCAGCTCTCTATTATTTCTAGAATATGTAGCTGATTGATTCACTACATTTGCAGTTCAATATTAAAAATGTTTGAGACCACATAACCAAGCTTAGCCAATTTATTGCCTAAAGACAAGAGTACAATATAAAAAGGAGACATACATACCCAGCCTTTCAGAAAGCAATTCTTATCTTGCAATATGTTCCTGCTACACAGTAAGTGTACTTCAAAAATATGCCCTCCAAACTACTGTTCTTTATACCAGACCCTTTTACAAGTTAGAAAGCACTATATATATCACTCAAGATTCAAATTCACTGATCAGCTTTTTACCTTGTTTTATCTGGTATCATGCTGCACCTTTCCTTATCTTTATTTTGGATACTGCATTCCAAATCAGTTGCCTGTGAAGGTAACTTCCAATCTGTACTAGGGCAGTGGTTCTCGACCAGGGAATACATCAACTCATCTAGATATTTGCCTATTTTTACAAAAGGCTACATAAAAAGCACTAGCAAAATCAGTAGAAACTAAAATTTCATACATACAATGACTTGTTTATACTGCTCTATAGACTATACACTGAATATTTATATTTATATTCCAATAAATGTATTTTATAATATGCTAAAAATGAGAAAGTAAGCAATTTTTCAGCAATAGAGTGTTGTGACACTTACATATTTTTATGTCTCATTGTGTAAGCAAGTAGTTTTTAAGTGAGGTGAAACTTGGGGTACACAAGACAAATCAGACTCCTGAAAGGGGCATAGTAGTCTGGAAAGGTTAAGAATCACTGTACTA
Organism: Macrochelys suwanniensis; assembly: GCA_033296515.1. Taxonomy (NCBI): domain Eukaryota; kingdom Metazoa; phylum Chordata; order Testudines; family Chelydridae; genus Macrochelys; species Macrochelys suwanniensis. The sequence continues at coordinate 128,458,720 of CM065776.1, read as the reverse complement.
GAGTATAGAGCAAACGTATGTTGCCTTTGACAGGTATTATATTCACTTATGCTAAAAGCTATGTTTAGCTTTGCACAGTATTGTGGGATATATATTTCTTGACATAAGCAAGCAAAATGAACATAACTGCCCACATGCTGGGTATAATACAATATTACTATGGTATGTCCTATGCCTAACATATATATATTGGCTAACAGTCCCCTGCTTGACACCATGATTATTATTAAATAAGAGCAGCACCTTTGCCAACTTGATATATGAAGCAGAGGTAAGAGCATTTATGTGAGAATTATACTGTTCCAACAAACCATGTAAGTGGCAATATGTAATTAATTCAGTTAAAACTATTATTGCCTGTAATATAAGCAGAGCTTTGAACACATCTTTTATTCGTGTGTGACAAATTGTTGTTTTAAGATTACCGTTCTGGAGAAGATTTGGGGTTTGTTTTGCTTTGTGCATTATTACTAATTTGAGTTTTTTCAGTTTAGTGATGTTTTAAAATGTAAGGCTAGTGGATTAATAGGTACATTAAAACTGGTATTTTTTATAATTGTATGATTTCATAGTAACAGTGATTCGCAAATATTAATGAGTTTATAATCACAGCACCTCTTTGGTCCTCAAGCAAACGAGTGCTGGGATGGGGCAGAGTGTTTAACAGTAGTAATGGCCTCAGACTCCACAGTGGAGGAAAGGATGTAAGGTGGTGTCTTTCTGCTAGTGGCAGCTACATTAACTTGGCATGAGCACTACTAAGAAACAAATGAAGAGGGAGATCAGGATGTAAAAAAGTTGGGGAATAGTGGCCTATAACGAGCGCCAAATCCAGTGGGGGGTTGTTTGATGCATTCCTGAGCTGTTGCCTTAGGAAGCAGTGAGCTTGTTGTCACGGCCCCCTTTTAGGACTACATTGGTGTCAGAGAGTGCAAACACACTTGGTATCCTAGTACAAACGAGGAAAAAATCTCAATACAAGTTAGAGAATTCTTAAATTAGGCTTTGTGTTCTGTTGTAACAGTATAACCTGGATTAAGAACATGGGGTTTATGAGAGAGATGTGGATAGTTAAACCAAGGGGGAATAGGAGAAAATAGCCTTCCACAAATTGATTTTGCCTTTAATTATCCCTATGTGTTGTTACTTCAATGTAATTGTCTGTATTCTCACCACAGCCAACCTGTGTTCCTCGTCTTTCATGAGACCCAATTTCTCACTTATTAGACAGTTTTACTGTAAAGTTTAGTATCATATCCGACTTCAGCTTGCTATTCTGGATCTTAAAAATATCTTTACAAGTCTGAATTTATTTTGAAAGACTCTTAGAATTTTACTATTTAAGTCACAAAAGATTATGGCAAAAGCTGTTGCCAGTCCCTTTGAGACAGCTCAGTAATTTTGGGGTTATCCATAGTGTATCTTGGGTTACTATGCAGGCCAGGGCACTTAAAGCAATGCCATCACCCATTTGGTATTTACTGCTGGAATAGAGTCATGGCCTGATGTAGCCCAAGTTAGAAGCATTCACAAAGAGATGAAAAAGGTACATTTGTGCAGCCAAGGTATTTTGCGATGGACTTAGTCATCATTGATGGACGTGTCTTACTCTAAGTAGAGAATTTGTTTGACCTGTGCTGGACCTCACAGCAGTGAAAGGCTGTCCTGGCCCCTTTGTCCATAGGGGAGCAAATTACTTCTGTTTCTTAAGCCACAAAATTGCAGAAGAATCAGTTTCATGAGACTAAAACTGTTTTTGAAAAAATACAGGTGCCAGATTCACCAGGCTATAGCCACCTGTCATGTGGCTTCAAGCTACATCAGGTTGGACTATTACAGGAAGTTGCAGGGCGCTTTGACTAGTAGGTAGAGAGCAGGTGAGGTGGTCAGAGGTATGGGCTAAAGGATTTTATCACATAGATATAATTCATGCTTTCGAATGCACGTCAAAGCCTCCATGGATGTGTTAAGAGATTGAAGTACTTGAGGATTCATTCACAATGGAAAGGCTCATTGTACACACAACTGTGTGTACACATGTACAGGAGAAGGATGAGTCAATGGTTAGAAACCTAGTCTGGGCTGTAGGAGACCAATTCCTGCTCTGCCATTGTGTATGATGTTAGTCGAGTCACTTAGTCTCTCTATGCCTCAGTTCCGCATCTGTAAGACAAAGGTAATAGTACTGCCTATCCTCACAGGAATGTTATGAGTGTAAATATATTAGAGTGTGTGCCCATATATGACAAGAATGTGCTCTTAGGGGACTCAAATTGTCAAGTCCTCACTGACTGTCCTCTATCTTCCCCAGGGCTGGCCAGGACCAGTGGAAGGAAGTTTCGCGCCCTAGGCGAAACTTCCTTGCACCAGCCCTGAGCTGCCCCCCCCCCCAATGCAGCCCCCTCGCAATGCCACCCCTCTGAGAAAGCTCCCCCGCCTGCGGGTGCTCAGCTCCCCCTTGCGGGCCACGGGAGCTGAGCATGGAGCCGGGGACAGGGGGGCAGCTCGCTGCGGCTGCCTCCCCACTCAGTGGCTGAGCGTGGGGCATGGGGGTGGCTCGCCGTGGCTGCCTCCCGGCTCTGGGTGGCAGGGGGGCGGCTCACCGGCTGTGTCCTGGCTCCATGCTCAGCGGCTGAGCGTGGAGCCGGGAGGCAGCCGCCCGCCACCCCCCAAATCCTGACACCCTAGGCGGCCACCTAGGGTCGCCTAGTTATAGCACCGGCCCTGGGGCCGGCGCTTCCACTAGGCAACCCTAGGCGGTCACCTCAGGCAGCAGGATTTGGGGAGCAGCATTGTGGCAGTGACTCATTTCCCAGCAGTGATTTGGCAGCAAGAAAAGCGGCCACCGGAATGCCGCCGAGAACGCAGCTTCAAAGAAGCTGCTGCTGATTATGGCGGAGGAGCACTGCTGCCTAGGGCGGCAAAAACCCTGGCGCCACTACTGATCTTCCCCCTTAGCATCTGCAAGGGTATGGCAGAGCAGACCTTACTACAGCAGAAGCCTAGTTCCTTGGGTGCTGCTGCTCTGTTCGTTGTCCAGGATGGAGGCTGAGATGCTCTGTGGAGAACAAACAGGGATTGGGCCATCAGTTCTGGTGGAAAGCAGAAATGCCTGCGGGCAATAGTTATGGAAGATCTCAGCTCATCCATATCCCCTTGTCTTTTGTCAAGGTTCCATACAAGAATGATAGCATAGATCTGATCCCTGCTGTAGGCTTGTCTCTCATCTGCCATACTAGTAGAACTACTCTGTAATATCCTGCATTAATTTTCCCTTTACAACTTTGACACGTGTCAGCAGTAATCTATAATGCAGATTGAACTGCAATTTATACATCCCTGAAAGGGGAATATACTGGATTAAAAAGTTATCAGTCTCTTCTGTGCCCTTATATCTGTGGACAGCTGTGCTTTCACAGGGGAGGGGAGAGGCAACTACTATTGTGTAGCCACATGGCTTTGCTAACAAGGTTTGTGGTTTATCTGCAGTTCTTCTTTCTGTACCATAGAACTGTAGAGACCATAAGGTTATGGAAGTGAAATTCCTTATATTTACAAAATTGCTGGTTACTACACAGGGTGGTGTTAGTGAGTGAGACAAGCACCTTGCTAACAATTAGCTTTACACATTTATTGTCATTCTAACTTTGTGCTAATCTCAGTTTGAAGGTGAAGGCAACAGGTTTAAAATAAACAAAAGGAAGTATTTCTTCACACAACACACAGTGAACCCGTGGAACACTTTGCCAGAGGATTTTGTGAAGGCCAAGACTATTACAGGGTTCAAAAAAGAACTAGATAAATTCTTGGAGGAAAGGTCAATGGAAGATAGGTCCATCAATGCCTATTAGCCAGGATAGTCAGGGATGGTGTCCCTAGCCTCTGTTTGCCAGAAGCTGGGCATGAGCGACAGGGAATGGATCACGTGATGATTGCCCATTTTGTTCATTTCCTCTGGGGCACCTGGCATTTGCCACTGTCAGAAGACAGGATACTGGGCTAGATGGACCTTTGGGCTGATCCAGTATGTCTGTTCTTATGTTCTTAAGATAACACCTCCATGGCCATGGAGTCACCAGGTTTTGACACCTCATAAATATAGAAGTGACAAAGGGTCCTGTGGCACCTTATAGACTAACAGAGGTTAGTCTATAAGGTGCCACAGGACCCTTAGTCTGGATCTGTAGAAGCGACAAACACGGCTACCCCTCTGATACTCATAAATATAGTGAATGATTGATTGATTGGAGGCTGGAGAGGTTATTTGTATGGACTTAGAATCCCCGATCAGAGCTTTGCTTTCTGAACTCTTCAAGAAAAATAAAAGGTCTTCTGGAGTTGGCTGAATTCCTGATGAGTTGGAGCCAAGATATAGGCTCATGTGGCCACGTATCAGTCCAGATTAATAGAGCCCATAGTAATTTACAGTTGGAAAGAGAACTCCCAATAAAGCTGTAGCCAACTTTCAAATCTGTAGGGGACATTATCTTGTAATGACAGCAATGGCTGTGAAGGGGGATGTCTTCATGGAGTAGTAATAAAGCATAACTATAAGATAACTTGTGCTACCCATTCAGCATGTTGCAGAAATTGTTTATATGTTGCTAACAAGCACAGTAATGTCTATTGAGTCACTTTGAGCTCAGTATCAAGGTTTATTACCATCAAGGCTTAAATATATCCATTCAAGAAATTAAATAAAATCAGTGAAATCCCCTAAAAACATTAAGATGTTAGTTCAACATCAGTACTGGGCACATATGTGCATAGTCACATGTCAAAGTCAGCAAATCAGATTGCTCTGAGCATTACATCATTGTATAGCATCTGAAGGTATACCTACATCATACAGTTCTGTAATAAAGGCAGAAGGGGCCTGATTCGGCTGTGGATTACACCCATATCAAATAGGAGTAATTCTGCTGATGTCAGTCAAGCTACATCATTATATCATTGTTACATACCAGTGAGAGGAAAACCAGGCCCACAGTGTAAAATTGAATACAGTCCCTTAAAGATAAAGAGAGGAAGTTAGAATCATAGAATTATAGGACTGAAAGGGACCTCGAGAGGTCATCTAGTCCTGTCCCCTTCACTGATGGCAGGACTATGTATTATCTAGAGCAGGGGGTCTCAAACATGTGGCCTGCGGGCCGCATGCGGCCTGCGGAGCTCTTCCCTGCAGCCTGCCGGGCTCCCTGCGCCCCCACCACCACCTTTTTTTTTTTTTAATTTTTAAATTTTTATTTATTTTTTTTATTTTTACCTGTAGGCAGTTCCCACCACCAGACAGTTGTTCTGGCAATGGGAACTACCTGGGGGTAAAAAAATAAATAAATTGGGGGGCGGGGGGGGGGGGCGGCACGGGGAGCCCAGCGGCCTGCAAGGAAGAGCTGTGCGGGCCGCATGGGAAGAGCTTCACGTTTTCTGGGAGGGAGGGGGAGGAGCGGGAAGCCCTGCGCACAAGGGAGGGGGCGGAGAAGGGGCGGGGCCTAAAGGAAGGGGTGGAGTGGGGGCGGGACCGGGGGCCACGAGGGGGTGGGGTCAGTGATGTGGCCCTCGGGCCAATGCACTAGTCCTCATGCGGCCCTCATGGTAACTTGAGTTTGAGACCCCTGATCTAGAGCATTCCTGACAGGTGTTTGTCTAACCTCTAATCATGGAGATTCCATAACTTCCCTAGGCAATTTATTCCAGTGCTTAACCACCCTGACAGGAAGTTTTTCCTAATGTTCAACCTAAACCTCCCTTGCTGCAATTTAAGCCCATTGTTTCTTGTCCCATCCTCCGAGGTTAAGAAGAACAATTCTTCTCCCTCCTTGTAACAACCTTTTATGTACTTGAAAACTGTTATCATGTCCCCTCTCAATCTTCTCTTTTCCAGACTAACCAAACCCAATTTTTTTCAATCTTCCCTCATAGGTCATGTTTTCTAGACCTTTAATCATTTTTGTTGCTCTTCTCTGGACTTTCTTAAATTTGTCCATATCTTTCCTGAAATGTGGGCCCAGAACTGGACACAATACTCCAGTTGAGGCCTAATCAGCAAGGAGTAAAGCGGAAGAATTACTTCTCATGTCTTGCTTACAACACTCCTGCTAATATATCCCAGAATAATGTATGCTTTTTTTGCAACAGTGTTACACTGTTGATTCATATTTAGCTTGTGATCCACTATGACCCCCAGATCCCTTTCCGCAGAATTTCTTCCTAGGCAGTCATTTCCCATTTTGTATGTGTGCAACTGATTGTTCCTTCCTAAGTGGAGTACTTTGCATTTTTCCTTATTGAATTTCATCCTATTTACTTCAGACCATTTCTCCAGTTTGTCCAGATCATTTTGAATTATTATCCTATCCTCCAAAGCACTTGCAACCCCTCCCAGCTTGGTATCATCTGCAAACTTTATAAGTGTACTCTCTATTCCCTTATCTAAATCATTGATGAAGATATTGAACAGACCCAGAACTGATCCCTGCGGGACCCCACTCATTATGCCCTGCACTGATTACTTTCTGGGAATAGTGTTCCAACCAGTTATCTATCCACCTTATAATAATTCCATATAGGTTGCATTTTCCTAGTTTGTTTGAGTTGAAATGTTATTGAATAAAATATGAAAGCTTTTTGGCTTACTATCATGGTACTAATAAAGTAAAGTTCATTACTGAGAAGTGATGTTTTCCCCCAAGTGCTGTATATTAAATATACTGTAGCTTCAGAGTCATGAGTGAAGAGGAGTCAAAATGTTGTAAAAATTTGACAGAGTGAACAGTGTAGGAAATGTTTTAAAAGTGGCTTGTGAAAATCTTCCAAGTGATAAGTAGTCACTAGTGTCTATAATGAAAAAAGTTTATACATCCAGGCGGTGGGAGGAATGTGAATGTTTTGGATATAAGTGAAGTCTTACATGATGTTTGGGGGAGATTTCTGTTACACAAATTGGGAGAAGTTACTGTATGAATTAACCCAATTTTTTTGGTAGCTGGATTTTCAATTAGAAAATTACTTTGGGACATCGTCTCATCTCCCGCACAGCCAGGAAAGATTTGCTCTCCTGGAATGAGTTATTTCTCTGAAAATAGAGAAATGAGTGGACAAAATTCTTGACTAAAATTCTTTACAGTGCACACAGAGGCTAGCTCCTCTGCTCTGGCTGAGCTGTCCTTGGTGCAGTCCTTGGGGGATGTGGGAGGAAGATGGCTTTAGACCACATTGATGCCCCCTAAACTTCCTGATCCCGGGGCTGGTGCATGTCAGAGCGGCCGCAGGGTAACTAGCAACACCCATAGTAACGTTTTTCTGACTTTCATTCTCTTCTTCCCTACAAACCCATATTTCCCCCAGTCCCCCACCTCAATTGAAAGATTAGTTGGTAACTGTTCCATTTCCATATGATATTTTGACAGTACAAAAATGCAGAATAACTTTTTAACTTGGTTGAATGTCTTGAGGTGAAAAATTACTTTTTCAGAATAATGTTTGGGCAATGGTGACATTAGAGGAGTGAAATAATAGTGAAGTAGTGAAAAATCTAGGGCAGAACTTTGGAGAAAAATTCTCAGCACTCTGGCACAATGTTTATTTTTAGTTATGAATCTAAAAAGCAATCAAATACTATAATAAAAGATTCTGAAATTAGTACTTAGTCACCAATAACAATTTGTTGAGGATGCATGCACTGGAATAGATTCCAGATTGCTCTTCAATAGCTGTATTAGCTCTGCAGACCTGGCAGTAAGCAACGGATTGTTGGTGTCAATAAACAAAGCAAACATGACTTGGAGGATACCTGAGGAGCAGATATGGAAAGTAACACAACCATATCTTAAGTACAGATGTCTTAGAATCAGCCAGGGCATGACACAACTTGCAAATTTCATACAAGGAAGCCTCCTCAGACTGGATTAATTTCCAAAAATAAGTTTTCAAAAAGTGTTACTAAAATAGAAGCAACCTCTTGTGACATCTGTAGCTTAGTGTACCATCTTATCGTCTGCTTTGCTTTCTGGGTCAGAAGGTACTACACTCCAGTACGTCTAGGTGTAGTTGCTTCTTCTGGTTCAAATTATGTTCTATATAAATATGATGTGACAGTTGTGAAATGAAGTTAGGCTTTCTCTCAGCAGGTTTTCAACTTGCCTTATCAAAACAGCACACATTGTCCTTTTAAGTCTTTGTGCACGTGTGGGTACTTCAGATCAGAATTAGGAAGGTTCTGTGTGTGTAACCGCTGTAACAGTTGGAGAGATGCCTGAACTGAATTCAGAGGAATGTTTTCTAGTTACTGTGAGCTGGGATGAACACAACAGAATCTTTAGCTCAAAGCCACACATTTGATTTTTTTGGGGATGGAGGAAAAGCTTTAATTGTAAAACAATAATAGTAATGTACCAAATAGTAAGGTGACTTACTAGACTAAGGAAGGCTCACCCTCTTCACTAGAGTCTTAATTAGTCAAGAACTATAGGGGTAGATTTAATCTTGGCCGTTGGAGCTGAGTGATGTCCCCTTACTGCCCTAGTCTGCTGTGGGGGAATTTTTTCTAAGGCACTGTGATGGGGACTACCAGGCCTTTGTGGCCCCTGCTGGTGGCCCTGCTCTTCTGCTACACTCTGTTCTAGGAAGCAGCGAGGTGGGAGAAAAAGAGCAACAAAGGTGAGTCCTCTAGGCCTGGCCTGGTCCTCTAAGGGCTAGTGACGTCCAATCAGAGCCCAGCAGGCTCAGACAAAAGGAGGTGCAAGCCCTGATCAGGGCAGTTCCTGGCTGGGACCAGAGGAGTGAAGAAGGGTGCTCTGCTTTGGCTAGAGGAGCCGGATAAGTAGCCAGAGTTTATGGCTGGTTGAATTAACACTGGGCTTGCTGAGGGAAAAGAGCCTGAGGAGCTTGGCCCTGAGATAGGGCTAGAGATAAAGGGCCAGGAGGAAGAGGCCCAGGGAAATAGCATAGGGTGTGAATACAGGCGTGCTTTCGAGCACAGTGGTGAAGGGTAAGTAGTTCCTGGATCCTAACCCACCCACCAATAGGCTAAGTTGGATGGGGCATGGACAGAAGGGCCTCTCGCTTTAAGATGTATTGCAAAGGGCTATGGCAGGTGAAAAGAGGAGGAAGCTTAAAGACCCAGGAGTCATGAGTTGGTGGGAGTCGGGAAGTGGGTGACAGGAATGTGGTCTTCCTTTGTTTGTACAGTGCTCAACACATAGGTGATGCTGGAACCAAATGGTGAAAAAAGATACAAGAATAAGCATCATGTAAGAACATTCATAGATTGTTAGACCAGCCTTGGATCTGAACACCTTCACGCTTTGTGGTGTTAAAATACAGATTTGGACATCAATTTTGTATCTGGAGCCCCTTTACAAAATACGGACCAATAATGGTGTATGCCATAGCAGATTTTGAGGAGCACTTCTTCCACTTCGCATTCTTGGAAGCCTGCAGCTTAGTCCCAATATATTAATTCCCTTACCTGGGAGCAGACTTTGGGCATGGTTAGGTAAACCCAGCAAAAGCAGATGTTGGAAGAGAGGAAGGGGCAAACAGCACTGCTGCATCCTTCACCTGAGAGCCTGTTCCCAACTAGTTGAGGAAAACATGAGCAAGGTATATGAGGGGGGAAAATGAGACGCCACTCTCTCCTCAGGAAAGGGCCTTTATTCTGCATAGTCACAATTTTACCCTTTTTCTTTTTAACATGCTGGCCAAGCAAGAGCTTGGAACTTGGGCTTACAAAGCTGTCCACAGCTGCTGCCAGTTGAATTATCCCTAGATAATAGCCAGGGTTTTTGACTAAAGAGCAATAATTCTTTGAAACTCTTGTGTTCATTCTGCTCAAGTATGAATTATTAATTGGTAGGCACATTGTGCCAAGGTAAAACTGGTGAACGTGAAAGCACAAAAATTCTTCCAAAGGACTTACACACTAAGATTGCTATTCTGTTCTCTCTCTTATTCCAACGTCCCTCAAGTTTGCCTGTGGTTGGTGCTCAGGCTTTTTAGCTGCAAGGTGAGACTGATATTTTTCCCTGCAGTTTTATCAGGTGCATAGTTAGTTTTGATCCTCCAGCATTCTACCAGTAAACCACTGTCATGCACTGGACGAGATGAGTGATGTAGAATGAACCACCAGTGCCCTGCCACACATTTTCGCTGTCTCATTAAAAATACTACCTGTAAAATCGGTTCTGTCTAGAATAAGAGTAGGTCATCTCTGTGCTTTTGTACTCTGATATGCTTTGTGATTCGCCAAAAGAAATGAGGCTACCATTACTTAGGTAAGTAGAGCATTCAGTAATGCAGGACATTCACAGAGCTCTTTTATGCTGGTATTTCACTATAGTATATTATGCTGTGAAAGAGTTAAGCACACTCTGGCCAGGTACTGAAATTCCATTCCATGGCAGTAACCTGCTTTAAATTTGTCATCACTTGGTATTTAATTTTATGTTCTTAGCTGATGAATTATTTTGTCAGGCAAACATATTATTTACTGGTGTCCATAGGTAAATTGGCTGCATGCAGGAAGCAAAATTTAAAGCTGCTGCTAAATGGTAGTGAAAAAGGAATAAGTATAATTTGCATGGTACATAAAAATGTCTTTGTTGGTAGTCTTTCTATACCACATACCCACAACTTCATAATGATATCACTGTAGTCTAATGCATTTAAAAATGATATACCAAATGATATGGTAATCTTAAGTTTTTGGCATCATAATATCACAGCAAAACTTCTGTTCTCTCTCCCTCTCTCTCTCTCTCTGGTTCCTCTTTTGAATTTGACTAAGTAGTCATTGCCAGGTGAAGGAGAAGCAACCCAAAATTTTGACTACTGAGGGCTTGATACAAGCAGGATCCATGCAGTAAAAGTAGTAAGATCAAGAGAGTTTCCAGCAACTGAACATTCTTTGTCTTCATAGAGCTGTGTCAACTTGGCCAGTTGTAAAAGTTTGCCTCATAAAATAAAGCCTAGTTCTACAGTTTGCACCTAAACCATTCTGGTCCCACTAATGATGCCAGATATAGGAATCAATGAGAAGAGAACAGTCCCTTAACAGGCACTTAATCTGAAAAAGCAGGTAGTTACAAAATCTAGAGGTTGACAAGGTGTGTTAAACCCTCACCGTGCCAGTTACTTGATGAGGCCATCATCATGCCATCATGCTTAACTTAACACTTGCAGTCATATGACTTTATTTAGTTGGTCACATAGGAAAGCAAGGGTGGTAGTAATAGTTCATGCATGAATTTTGAAGTCATTATTGGCTTCAGCTAACAAACATGTTGGCAAAAGACAAAACAGCTTGCAGGGTCTTAATCTGAATAAAGCAGATGAGACTAAAGTTGGCTGTTTTGTAACCAAAAGTTCTACAAATAGTAACTGGGAGAACCATAGGATACCAGTGCAGAAATACAGCAAGATAATGGAAGGCAAGACACTTAGGCCAACATTTTCAAACTTGGGTGGCTAAGTCTAGGTATGTCAAAGAATGGGCTGATTTTCAGAAGTGCTGAACATCTACAGGCTCCTTAGATGTTAAATTATAAGCAAGTGCCTAACTTTTGGAACCCATGTTTCAAAATTTTGGTTTTCCCCCTTTGCTGCCAAACAATCCATGAAAATCCATGCAGAACATACCACCTGCGCCACTGAATGTGCTAGCTTTGTCCTCATTCCATCAGTCCCAGTGATGGATGACATTATGGTGGGTGTGATGGAGAAATAGCAGCGAAAGGGTTAAATAGTCCATTCACCATTCTGCCTCTTTGTCTTCACATTATGAGACTAGAGAATATGGGTAAGCATATGTGCTAGCTGCTAGTACTAGTTTTGATATATCTGAACAAGGAAAGAAGTTATACAGTGAGCTTTCCTTGGATAGCAGGCTTTGAATTAATCAAAAAAGCAAGTCTAAACCAAATAAACACAGACACTTAAAAGCAGTTTCTTTTCCATGGCAACCAAGACAGTGTCTCATTTCCAAAAGTTAACATTAAAAGCAAAGCAACTGAGCAGCTGCAGCAAGAAAATCATACAGCAAGTCATCCACCTGATTATTTTATGATTCTCATCTGCAGGAGAATAGCCTTTAACATTTACATAATTTTAGAAAATGAGAGTCCTTTTATTTGTCAGCTTTGTATGAATGCCTGTTCCATTCATAAATCCTGCTGCATCAAACTCACATCGGTTTTCTTTTCTGGTGTTTCAGGATTTATGTTAGAAAGACAAGGTGATATCTTTTATTAGCAAAAAATATTTTTTGTGCAACTTATAGAAAAAATGACTAGAAGTCATTCATGATTTCAAGTCCAATAATGTTGCTATATATTTCCAACTACATATTGCCTCGCATTTGTGTGTCTTTCAAAGAAGCTAGTGTTTTTTCCACCTGGAATTATTCTTCAAATTAAACTAAAGTGTCTTCACAATAAAAGTATTAATAAATGAAAGTGGTTGCAGAGTTCTCTCACCCACTGGGATTCTGTTACATTGAATGTTGCTGGAATGAACCAGCTTCTGTAGCTGCTCTGAACAGTTTTCTAAAATGTGCTGCTGTTCTGCAATATCTTACTAAGGCTGGCAGCTTCTTCAGCATTTCTGCAAAAATATTACCTTCATCTGTGTTTCAAACTAGTTGTTTCTCTCAGTGACCATGAAGGTGATGTTGCACTGGAACAATGGAATTGCTGACCAAACGGGGAAAGCTTAGAAGTGAGAGAAACTTTCACAGGGAAAGGGGAAGATAAATCTAATACACAATATCCACCCCCCACCCAAACCAAACAGCCCTTTGAACCAATTGTATATAATTAAATTAAAATGTACTTTATACATACATTGCACACACAACTATGATAAAAGAACATTATCGAGGTTGCAAAGTCAAACAATCAGACTTTTGGAAATGCCAGAATTAAGGTTGCCCATGCAGTCCTCGATTGGGCATACTATGGCAATACTGGCCATATTATGGGCTGAATTGTCAGGGAATTTAGCTGCCAAAGTCTAAGGCTATGACTATATTAGTGCACATGCTCAGGTAGTTAAGCTTGCCATGCTCTCACCAAGTATCCATGTATGTTGTACTGGACATGGGTACATGTGCACGCACATATACATGTATCCATACTCTTTGTTATGCAACTATTTTAGGGGTGGTAACCCAGGGTGCTGAGCATCACAGGAGACACTCTTGGATTGGAACAACCTTGCTGCATGTTTCTGGTATTGTTCGCTATCTTAACACATTTTCTGATGGCAGTTCCTGCTCACCTCTCCCTTCTGCCAAACTGGGTGGAAGACATGGAGCAAGTGTCTGATGTGGTTCTGCCCCTTCTTGCAGGACAAATGTTCATGTAGTGCAGTTCTCAATCAGCAAGATATTATATGGAATTGGACCAGAACTTTTTGACATCTCAAAGACAGCTGACTGAGAGGGTAAGTGACAGTCAGCTGTGGTTCCATGGTACAGATATAGTGACTCTCAGTATTGCCATAATATTTCCAACTGAGGACTGCTGTTTCTGGTGCAGGAGAACCAGCACGATGAGGTAAGATCACATTGACTTGGAAGCCTGGGATAATGGCCAGTGGCTTCAGAACTTCCGAATGAAGAAACAGACCTTCATGGAGTTGTGTAAGGTGCTTGCACCAATCCTCCAGTGCCAGAACACTCGATTTTGGAACCCATACCAGTACAGAAGTGGGTGGCTATTGACCTGTGGAAGCTGGCAGCACCAGACAGGTCCTGGGGAGTTTCAAACCAGTTAGAGATGGGGAAGTCCACAGATTGTGGTTGTACAGGATAATGAGGCAATCAGTATGGTCCTCTACCCACAGGTGGTTACCATATGTCAAGTACTGGACACCAAAGCTGAATTTCAGAGGATGGGTTTTCTGAACTGTGCAGGGGGCATCAATAGCACCCACATCCCAATACTCTACCTGCCAAGAGGGGTGAGTATGTGCAATGAAAAGGTTATGACTCATTTCCGAAGGCTTTGTGGACCACAGAGGCAGGTTCATGAATACCAACATTGGAAACAGAGGAAAGATTTGTGACATTAGAGTGCTCAGGAGATTGGGATTGTATTTCAGGGGGAAAGAAAGGACTTTATTCCCTTGACATGACATGGCTCTCGTGTGTGTGTGTGTGCACGCGTGGTAGTCCCAACAGTTATTTTGGGATACCTTGCATACCCACTCCTATCTTGACCGATGAAACTGTACCCTGATGTTAATGACCCAGGAAAAAGGGAATTCAGCTACAAACTGATTAACTGCAGAGATACATGGATTGCACCTTTGAGCAACTGAAGGCTCACTGGTGATGCAAGTGGACCAGTCTGGATCCCAATGTGGCTAGCGCTGTAGGATAATCATGGCCTGCCATGCCCTTCACAGTGTTTGTGAGGGTAAAGGGGAATACTTTGGTACAGTGTGGTCCCAGGATAGGACTGGTTTGAAAAGCCTTTATAGACAGCCGGATCCCACCCACATACACACTAGTCCTGGTTCTCAGCAGGTACAGAAAATCTGGGATGCTATATGTGCACACATCCTGGAACAGGGGAAGACAGAGAGTGAATTCTGCCTGTGCCAAGGGACATCCTCACACCCTACTCAGCTGCTAGAACAGCACAAGAGAGAACAGGCATGCAGCCATGTGCCAACATACCTTTGTGAGGTTTTGTTCCTTTGCAGCTGGCATTTCTTTAAATATGTAATTACATATTTTGTTTCTGTACCTTTTCATTCAGAGGAATGGCCACACTAGGTCAGACCAATGGCCCATCTAGCAGTATCCTGTCTTCTGGCAGTGCCAGATGCTTCAGAGGGAATGAACAGAATGGGACAGTTTTAAGTGATCCATCCCCTATCTCCCAGTCTCAGCTTCTAGCACTTGAAGATTTAAAGACACCAGGAGCATCGGGCTGTGGCTCTGACCATCTTAGCTAGTACCCATTGATAGACCTATCCTCCATGAATTTATCTAATTCTTTTTTGAACCCAGTTATACTTTTGGCCTTCAAAATATCCACTGGAAATGAGTTCCACAGGTTGACTGTGTTGTGTGAAGAAGTACTTCCTTTTGTTCATTTTACATGCTCCTCTTCCTCCAGGTTTCTTTTTTGATCAGTACAGGTGAGTACTGCAGATCCTGCTACCTCCTCATCTGGGCTCTGCTCAGGGTTCCATCATATAATGAGGCTGGCAGGGTTCAGGAGGGGGTCATGAGCCACTTCATGCTCAGTACTGGGAGTAATGGAGAGCACCTAGTCCAGCTTGTCACAGAATGGGCATGTATGAGGGTCCATCTCAGAGTGACTGTTGGAATCTTTGGCCCTCAGGTCTAGTGAATGCCAGCCTCTGTGAAAACTCTGGGTACAAATGAATGTTCCTTCTGCTCCGGAGAAGTCACAGAGGGTGGTGTACTACGTGACAGAGATGGCAACTGCTCTTGGAACACAATCCATGTTAATCTGTACTGATCAAAAAAGGACTAGTCAAGATAATTCCATCGGGATTCTGTCCCTTGTCCATCCAGCTGGTGCAAAGCCTCAAGATCTTGCTATTACCACAACACATTATTTATAATGTGGTAGAGCACCTACAGATCTCAGTGCGGCAAGTACTGTACAAATGCATTGTCGGAGACAGTACTTGCCCCCAAGAGTTTACAATCTAAGTGGACAAGACAGACTAAGGATGAAAGAAAGTATTATCCCTATTTTACAGATGGAGAATCCAGTCAAGGAAAGAGTAAGAGACTTGCCCAAAATTACATGGGAAGTATGTGAACGCGCCAGGAATTGAATCCAGATCAGCAGAGTTCCAGTCCAGGGCTTTAACCACAAGGCCATCCCTTTCTCTTTACTAAAGCAATCTCTAAATTTGGATGACCAGGTAGTATTGGCAGCAAAAGTTGCCTTCCATGCCCAGCTTGCTAGCAGTCTGCTCTCCCTTTCCTCCTGGAGTAGGGTGATCAGACAGCAAGTGTGTAAAATCGGGACAGGGGGTGGGGGATAATAGGAACCTATATAAGAAAAAGTCCCAAAAATCGGGACTGTCCCTATAAAATCGGGACATCTGGTCACCCTATCCTGGAGGAAGACCTAGTCACTGTGATCTATGTATTCATCACTTCCAAACTGGATTATACTAATTCACTGGTATTGGTGCATGCACTGTCTTTCTGGAGTCAGCAAATTTAGTAATTTCTGTGAGTGTCCAGTCAGAGGTACAGGGAACTGTGGGGAAACGTCTCTGAGGAACTCAGGAACTAGGATTCTTTGATTATTATCTTCAGGGCAAAAGTGAGACTGGGAGAGTCTTAAGGAATCTGTTAGGGAGGCGAACAGATGGGTGTGGCAGGGAGGTGACACAAATTTTAATCCCCAGCAAAACTCTCCCTTGTTGAGACAGGTATAATAACATGGCTTGTGGTTCTGAGTGTCCTCTGCAGAGCATCATAGCTTCCCAATACCCCAAATTTGATGCTTTATAATTCTTTCCCCCATTATCTTTATAAATATTTTATATCTTTGTGTAACACCACGCTGAAAACAGAACCCTTAGTATCTAATGCTACTTATTGTCAGGGCTGGTTCTATGGACAGGGAAGCAGGGCAGTAACCTTGGGTGCCAACTTCTGGGGGAGGGGGGTGACAAACCGCAGTGCCACTCTTTTATTTTCTCTGCTGTGATTGTCTGGCTGGCCTTTGTATTTCATTTTTTTGTTTTGTTAACATTTTGTTTTGTTTTTCACTGACTGGCTGGCTGTGGGTTTTCTGTTGGTTTGATTTTAGTTTTTTCTTGGCTCAGCTGCTCAGGAGTGTGCGTGTGTGCGCGCGTGCCCTGAAAACGTTTTCTATCCTGGCCAGCAAAACAGCAAGGGCCGCTTCGGCTAATTGGGAACGGTTGCTACTTTTTAAAGATGTGTCAAACCTAACTATTAGCACTGCCCCCCTTTCCTAGAACCATCCTTTCCCCCACATTATTTGTTTGGCAATAGCCCTGCTGTTTGGGTATGAGTTCTTTCAGATAAATGTCTTCCTTTGTCTCTTCTCTTGCATCCATCACCACAAGCAGGTGCCCCATGACAGCACATGATAAACACCTGACAGCCACCACAACTAGTGAGCTCCTTTTCCTAGCCTGATCTTCTTTAAACATTGAGCTCTACTCCTATGAGGTATTATTCATGTAACATGTATCTTTCCCTAAACCACAAAATAACACTGATGTCTGGAGATGGATAAGTTTAGCAGATGGACGATGGCAAGAAAATGGCCATTTTTTGTGGGGTTTTTTGGCACACTGACAAAAAGATAAATAAAGTTGCCATTTTCATGATGATGTAGTTTCATTATAATAAATTGGGTCCCATCTATGTGTTAGAACACACAGCCCTGGGCTACAGTAGGGTGGGGGGTCGATCTACGATATGCAACTTCAGCTACGTGAATAATGTAGCATAAGTCGATTACGATACGCCGACTTCACTGGCCGTGAGAACGGTGGCGAGTTGATCGCTGCCACTCCCCCGTCGACTCCGCTGCCGCCTTTCACCGAGGTGGATTTCCGGAGTCGACGAGGAGCGCGTTCGGGGATCGATTAAGCGCATCTAAACGAGACGCGATAAATCGATCCCCGATAGATCGATTGCTCCCTGCCGATCCGGCAGGTAGTGAAGACAAGCCCACAGTGATTTCCTAAAAAAAGCAGTTCAGGACAGCACTCCTTGTTTATAATAAATCTGTCTGGGTAAAGGAGGAATGTGTTGCTATCCCAACAAAGGTTATTGTTCCTAACAGGATTTGTTCTGAGATTATTTTTAACTACGCTTTAAACCTCAGACTCCCAAGGATGGTGTCGTTAATTGTATTGCAGACTGTGAGGAAAAAATGGGTAATTGCTTTGCAAAAAAGGGAAAAAATGAAGATTTTTGAGGAGGGGAGAAGGAAGAG